>JARGGL010000004.1:16321033-21321033 GCA_029955375.1 Rubus parviflorus
TGAGAATAAGAATAAAAAAGATGAGGTTTTGCTGGGGTTGGTTTTGCTGGTTTCAGTGAAGGAATTAAGAGGAAGGAGAAAGAATTTTTTTTATTCTTTTATTCGATTTTCTCTTTCTTTATTATTATATTTATTTATTTTAACTATGGTTACTTCTAAGCCCAAGCCCGACATCAATATTTTCAAAAGGAAGGAACAGCAGCTCAGGCCCAATGACAAAGGAAACCCAATCCCAATAACCATCCAAGTAGAGTTTAGGATAGCATTGCCATCACCCATGTTGTCTTGTTATTGTTACCTCCACCCATTTTTTGCACATTTTATGATCACCATCATTCGATCACATATAACCTACTGCATCTCACTACCTACATGAGTTTACCCCTTCATCCATCTGAAGTAATTAAGAGAAACTTTACAACAGGAGTGGAGAATCGGCCCAACTGTACTGACATTAGGTGAGCATCTGTTTGTGAGTTTCGCAATCCGAATCCTGAGGAAGCAAGCTAACAAGTGCATCGCCAACATGCATCAAGTGGAAGCCGGAGAGTGACAGTGGTAGATCAATTGTCCCTGCAAGCTCCGCGGAAGAAGTGGTGAAGGGCAAGTTCATTTGGAAATGGGGGAGTGGCATTGGCAAGTTTGTTTTGTCAGCCATTGTAGCATATATAGATGGACGGTTATGTCGTTCTATTCCTAATCATGTAGCTCGCCGCATTGTTAGTGGCTTTCTGCTGACTTTCCTTGATAACAACAATAGCAATGAATGAACTTTGCCTTTAATTAGTTCATCTCTCTTTCATGGCTCCCCTGAATATAAAGATTGTTGTCTTACTTCGTTATTTTGTTTTTTCAGCACTACCCAGTACCCACAAGAGTAACTAATATATACAAGGTATCTTCCACAACGAGCTAGTTGTGTTTTTAGTCAATGGCTAGTCTCTCTCAAGAAAGTAAACCAACAATCAAATACCAAACAAGGAATTTAAATTACTACACGCTGCAGAAGGCCACAAATTAAGCAAAGCAGACTAGCTTGTGTATTAACGTTGAGAATTCAGTTCCGCACCAAAAACAAAATGTTGAGAATTAAGTTGCATTAATGTAAAGCTTGCTCCACGTTAATTGATGATGCACTAGCGGACGGTTGACGTACTTGTCCCCTGCCCTCTTCCTCCTCCTGCTTGAGTAGTGGCAGTTGCTCCTCGAGTAGTTGTTGTTGATGCTGCTGCTCCCTGATCACGTAGATGTGGAAGTTTCAACTTGATCCATTCAGAATCAAACGAACCCCTTCCTTCGGACGGAAGCGTGGGACCGCCTTCAGCCACCGCATACTCTACAGGATAACCAAGATCACTAAATAATGTATCTTGAATGTAGTAAACGATACGCTCTTGGAAAGTGAACTCAACTCGCTTAAACGACTCTGTGAATCTCCTGAGTCTGAAATCCTCCTCACTCTCCTCCGGCAGTTTCTCAATTACATCATGGAATTCAACTTGACCGAAAAGTATAACATGAATGGGGTTTCTTCGATAATTGGCGCATCGTGCTTTGAACCAAGTAATTGATGCATCAAACAAGAATTTGGCATAGGGGGATTCTTCAGATGTACCCTGTCGAACACGCTCTCGATCAGCCTCTGACCAGAAACTATAACCCCAGGTGCAATCATGTTTATTACACACTTTTTTAAATCTTCTGAGCCTGAAATCCTCCTCACTTTCACCTGAGAATATTTCAATTATCTCATGTGACCATTTCTCGATCATCTCTGTTTGATCCTTGTAACCTAGTCCCCTGAAGAAACGAACCGCCTCAGAATAGCGGTTTTCCTTCTGCAATTCTTCCCTCAACTTCCTGAATAAATCAATTCGGGTACGGACTGGAACTTGATTAAATAGCTCTGTGTATCTTGTCATTCTGAAATGATCATCTTCAAGGCTTGTTTCGATTGCAACACCACCTTCAACTAGATTAGACATTTCTTCAATCTTGTGCTGTTGATACTTAGCTGATAGTAGGCTGCACCCAAGAGTCGAGAGATCAGAGAGTAACTTAGCAGCACCGTCATACTCCTGTGGCTCAAGGATCAACCTGCTGCAACGAAAATGATCACGCCCCCATTCTTCTAGTTTCAGTTCAGCATAGTTAAGGAATTCCTCTTGGAGTCGAAAGTCAACCATTTTCTTGCATAACTCGGTGAATCTTCTGAGTTTGAAATCCTCCTCAGTTTCATCCTCCTGCAGACGTTGCTCGATCACAACAGTACCTCTAACTCCCTTGGAGAGTTGTTCGATTAGCAGGTCTTGACTACTGGAGCTTTGTCCCTGGAACCAAACAATTGAGAAACCGAAGAAAAATTCTGCAAAACAGGACTTCCAATCCGATCCATTTTCATTGTCGGATGTCTCTTCCTGTTCATCTTGATCACTTTTCCAGGCAACAAGAAGCTTGTAAACATAGTCGGTATAATCTCTAGACAGCTGTGTGAATCTTCTGAGTCTGAAGTCCTCCTCGGTTTCCCCGGGATTCCGGAGATTCTCTGGTGTAACATGAACGATTATTTCAATCACTTGTTGTTGATGCTTCGCGTCTAGTTGCTGGAATGAAGACATTAACTCCCCCCACTTCCTTTCGTGCTTAAATTTCTGTATAACTTTGGAAAGGAAAAGCTTCTTCTGATCAGAGAAGTTTAGTTTCTTGAATAGCTCTGCAAATGCTCTCAGTCTGAAAGTCTCATCGCTTTCTTCGGGGCGTTGCTCTACATCTTCAACGACGTTGACATTGCGATGGATTTCTTCTACTTGCTCTCGTTGATCACTAGGGGATAGTCGGTTGAAGGCATAGAGTGATAGACGAATAAGTAATTCATCATAATCAGCTTCCGGGATAATGAGTAATTCATCATATTCAGGTTCTGGGATAATGAGTAATTCATCATTATACATCAATTTATAATGATTCTCATCAAAAAGAGGACTATTTCTGCAATCACGAAAAACTCGTATGGGATACCATCGCGATACTGGATAAGCAAGATCACGAAATAATGTATCTTGAATGTAGTCAACGATACACACTTGAGAAGTGAACTCAAGTCTCTTAAACGACTCTGTGAATCTCCTGAATCTGAAATCCTCCTCAGTCTCCTCCGCGAGTTTCTCAATTATATCACCAAGTTCAACTTTACCGAAAAGTATAAGTTGAACGGGATTTCTTCGATAATTGGCGCATCGTGCTTTGTACCAAATGATTGATACACCAAACATGAATTCGGCATAACAGGAGGACTCTTGGCAATTATGATCAGATTCAGATGTCCTATACAGTTGCAGTATACCATTTCGAACACGCTTCTCAGCTTCATCCTCGACAAAATCTTTGCAGGTGCGGAGACGTTTAATGCACATGTTTTCAAATCTTCTGAGGCTGAATTCCTCCTCACTTTCACCCCAGAATTTCTCCATTATGAATTGGGCAGCGGCATAGTCCCACTCTTCCAATGGGTCGACCTTGGTTAACTTATTGAACAGCTTGTCAATCAGCTCTGCTTGATCCTTGGATCCTAGTCGACTGAAGAAACGAATCAACTGAGAATAGCATTTTTCCTGGTAGAATATACTTCTGAACTGTTTGAATATAGCCTTTCGTTCAGGGCCCGGAACTTGATTAAATAGCTCTTTGAATCTTGTCATTCTGATACCTTCCTCATCTGCTGCAGCTGCAGGGCTTGTTTCGATTTCAACACCTTCAACTTGATTAGACATTTCATCAATCTTCTTCTGTTGATACATGGCTGGTAGTAGGCTGAACCCAAAACACGTGAGAAGAGAGAGTAGTTCAGCAGCACTATCAGAATCTTGTGGCTCAAGGATCATCCTGGGACAATGATGCTTATATTCTGGCCATAGTTGAACTGGCCACCGTTTGAGTTTCTCTTCAGCATTTTTAAGGAATTTCTCTTGGACCCCAAAGTCGACTACTTGCTTGCATAACTCTGTGAATCTTCTGAGTTTGAAATCCTCCTCACTTTCATCGGGGAGACGATTCTCAATTACAACACTACTTGTGACTCCGCGGGAGAGTTGCTCAATCAGCAGGTCTTGACCACTGGAGCTTTGTCCCTGGAACCAAACAATTGAGAAACCTAAGAAAAATTCTGCAAAACAATCCGATCCATTTTCATTGTCGGATGTCTCTTCCTGTTCATCTTGATCACTTCTCTTCCAGGCAACAACAAGCTTGTAAACACGGTCGGTATAATCTCGAGACAGCTGTGTGAATCTTCTGAGTCTGAAGTCCTCTTCGGTTTCCCCGGGATTCCGGAGATTCTCGGGTGTAACATGAACGATTTTTTCAATCAGTTGTTGTTGATGCTCCGCGTCTAGTTGCTTGAATGAAGATATTAGCCTTCCACGCTTGAATTTCTGTATAACTTTGGACAGGAAAAGCTTCAGCTGATCAGAGAAGCTTAGTTTCTTGAATAGCTCGGCAAATGCTCCGAGTCTGAAAGCCTCATCGCTGTCCTCCAGGAATTGCACATCTCCAACGTTGACACTGGAACAAATTTCTTCCACTCGCTCTCGCTGATCACTAGGGGAGAGTCGGTTGAAGACATAGAGTGAAAGACGAATGAGTAATTCATCATAATCAGGTTCCGGGTTAAACATCAATTTATTATGATTCTCATCATAATCAGAATCATAATCAGAATCAAAATAAGAAGAAAAACTTCTGGACTGAGGGACTGGTGTTGGAAATACAAACGACATTGGTACTGGGAATACTCAAAGAAAGGTTTTTGTTTTTGGTTTGGTGTAGATGGATTGGTGGAAACCTATCTAGCCAGTAGTTAAATACATGCAAGTGGAAATTAAAGCTAGCCAAGGCGACCCTCTTTCCGAGTCAAGTCAACACTCAACAGTATATTATCATGGGTCAAGTTGAGGAAATTTCCGAGTGCTTTAAGAGAGAAGAAAAAGATCGACCACTTAGTAATCAGTTGTGTAACCGCAGAAGAAGAAAGAATTAAGAAAAGAAAATTGGAATCTGAGTCTGTAAACCGTCTCATAGACTCTCAAGTAGTCTTGACCCCTGTCGTCTTCTTTATGTCAAAAATTCTTCCTCGGCATGAAGTGGGCCCCAATTAAGCAAGGTCGGTCTTCATGGTGGGAAAGGAACCGCAATTCAGTGCGCGGCTGATGGATCATGTGGGGAAAATGCCACGAAAAAGTCCTATGATACCTGATAATGATTTCCAAGGGTGAAAATGTAATTTACATGCAATCTTCAACCTTGGCGCGTAATAAAGGAAGCAAACTTCTGCACTCTTTCGCTTTGTGCCTTTGTGCAATTTCCCGTGTGCCCCCACGTAATGCTTCCAAAAGCCCATGTCTTGCACTGTTACTCTACGTCCCTAAAACAAACGGTAAAGTATTGTCCCAAGTTTATTCTAAAAAAAAATAAAAAATTATTCTCCCCCTCCCCGAACGTCAAAATTAAGAAAGTATTGGGGACTCCATATATGGAGCTTAAGTTGATTATCTAATCCATATAGGTGTTCGTCCACATCTACGAGGACGATGTAGCCATCTCTGGATAACTAGTAGGAATTTGTGCCTATCCCATAAAACTCACTCACATGTCAAAGATTTATCATCCCCTTCATCAATAATGAAGAGAACATCGATCATTCATGGTACGAATCTATACTAACAAAAAGTTGAAGGAATGCAAACAAAGAAATTTGAAACCAAACAAAAAGGAGGTCAAGGAAGAAAATATATTTGGGTTTGACACCTCAATGGGATTGACTGATCGAACCTTCTCTGAAATTGCTTGGAAGCCTCTCTCTCTCTCTCTCCTGCTACTTAATTGGGAGATCGAATGACGTTGATGATGTCCAATAAAATGTTGTTTTTTTTTTTACCAACTTTTTTTTATTATGTGTTGTTTTGAACCTTTATTTAGTCTTTTCTACTACTTCAACATACTGGCTAGGGTTTATTGCTCTGCTAGGGTTTCTCTTCTCCAGGGTTTTTCCTAGCATGAGCTTTATTATTTCGATCTGATTCGCATGCTATTTCAATTGCCATGTCTGAGCCACGTCCTATTTGTCCATGGTCGTTCTTGGATGTGAGTACGTGAGATGGTACCACGTACACCAAAGTCTTATGCGGCTGCGACGGCGACGTCGGTCATCCCAATTGCAAGTCTTCATTTGCCGGTTATTCATGATGGGAGGACAACAATTACTATCTCTGAAGAGAGCTATCAGTCTGGTCTGGAAAAATGCAAACGTACACATGCTCTTGGGGCGTCTCCATTTGTTGGCCAAAGATCAACCTTATTCTTCCTCTGAATTGCGTAAGAAATTAGGGTTGGTCTGGGGAGAGTTTGGCCACTGGAGAGTCATACCAATGGGTAAGGGTTACTTTTCGTTTAGTTTTTCTTCTGATGCAATGCTTTCGTTGGTGTGGGAGAAGGGTGTTATCGCGCTCAAGCTTGGGATTTTGAGGTTTATGCGTTGGATGCCAAATTTTTCCCTTGCAAATCAAAAGAACACTAACGCTCAAGTTTGGGTTAATTTTTGGGATCTTGGGCTGGAATTTTGGGAGCCTCTCACCTTGTTTGAGATTGCAAATGGAATTGGTGTTCCAGTGAAGATCGATCAGAATACTGTAGCAAATTGATAAAGGTGTTTTCATGCGCCGTGTTAAGGTGCACAATCACAACTTATGAATTACCCTACAACAATGGATATGATCGAAGATAGTATATGAAAGTAGGGATCGAACCCGCTAGAGATTGGGAAATAGTTGCTACTACAATGACTCAAAACAAACAAATAATGAAACTGGCCAGTTGGAAAGATCTGACCGACAGACAACTCTAGACAACTCTAAACAACCTGAAAATTTGACACATTAAACTAGACACTCAAAACTAAATACTGACAAAGTTTTAGAATTTTCTGAAGTGATTTGGTATTTCAAATAATTAAAGGAAAACAGACAATAAAAACTGACGAAAATATAAACTAAAAACTGATGAAGTTTGTAGATCAATGAGATGGAGAAGCTAGGGTTTCGAAATCCACCACTGAACAATCATATAAATGTCATGAAATCAGATTAACAAGTTATTGAATTCCATTGATGACTATGCTCACGAAAGGTCCCTGGTCTGGGAAGCAATCCGTATTGATTCTCTCTTACTTAGTATGTTATGCATCTGGTCCGAGTGTCATAACTTATTCCCTAACATGCAATCTAGCTTGGTCACGCTCAAATCAACACATTAGGAATCATTAAGGTCTTAGAGAATATGAGCATAGCAAGAATCTCAGTTATCCTAAGTATCCTAGAAACAATTTCATATGAGTACCGTGATACTCATCGCACCACAAATTAAACACATGATGATATTGGTCGTCACACATATGCTTATGGCTGGTCAATCCTAATACATGCTCCTAAGGTCGCGAATCAAAAGAACATATAGAAGAAACAATGGTTTACGAACAATGAAATTATTATCATCCGGAAAACAAAACTTAATTAATAAAATATCACAACATCAAATAATCATATTTAGGGCTATTCAGACAAATAACATATTCCCAAATTTATTCACAAACATTTAAATGCCGAAAACAAATTAAATAAAAATAAATTATAATAAATAAACGAGTTTGGGAACTGTTACTGTCGTGTCTAGAAACTAGACACTGCCTCCTGGATCGGGTGGAAGGCGCAGCCACATGCTCAGAAACTGAACATGGCCTTCAGGAACGGGTGGAAGGCGCAGCCACATGTTCAGCGGCAGTGGAACTGATCGGAACTGCCTTTGGATGTGGAGGGTGACGGTGGATCTGATCGGAGCCGTCTTTGGATGTTGTGGGTGCCCATAGAAGTTGGGCTTTGGATTTTTGGCTTTGGGCCTGGGAGCAGTGGGTGTCCATATCAATTGGACTTGGGCCTGGTCAACGGGCTTAGTCAAAAGTCAACAGGCCCGTTTGACTTTTATTTCTTGTATAGAGTTGTTTCATGTATTGTTTTTGAATTCAATAGAAGGTTGGAGGAAAAATAAGAAAGTTGTTTCGGTGGTAGCATAGGTATAAGTTTCAAGGTCGTTGACTTCTCTTGCAAACATGTGGAACATTTGACATATCCATTCTTTCATTTCATTACACCATTCACCTTTGGCCCCATTACACCATTGAGAAAGTCCTTATGATCTAATGATTTGTGGATTAATTGTGAAGAGTTGGTTGATGAGCAAGCCTATGGAAACATTATTTGTGCAATTGTTATGAGAGTAAACACTTAACCCTAAACACTTGAGCGGTAATATTTAGTGATCATTGTGAGGTTTAGTGGTTGATATTGTTTAGATATGCATTTTGGATTGCATGAGATTAATCATACACTTGATATACACACACACTTCACCCGAGCATGAATGACCTGCGCTTGTTAAACACTTAGCAAATTCTGTAAGCCTTGGTATATGTCTTTGTTCTCCTGATTATAACTTTTGTGGTTGGAAAGAACATTTGTTGTGTTTCCCTTTCTGTTATTTGTGTTGTTCTATTTTGAGTTTAGTGTTTGCTTGAGGACAAGCAAAGTTCAAGTGTGGGGGTGTGATTAGCGTGTATTTTACATGCTAAGAGTGCCTCTAATTACTTGGATTAGGCTTTTCCGAGAGCCTATTTGTCTATTTAATGTGTGTTTTTGTGTTAGTAGGGAAAATCTAACGAAAATGTTAAATGTGCATTTTGGAGGTTTTTATGCGCATTTTCGATAATTGACGGAAAGTCAACCGTGACTTTCAGTTGTCAAGATGACACCGGTCATCACTCAGATGTGGAGCATAGCATGTACGAAGATTCCGAATATTGTTTTCGGATTCCGGCAAAGTTTGCCGGCGAATCACCACATAGGGCGGCGCAACCACCACACGCGGTGGCAAATTACTTTTCAAATCACCATTTTATTTTCCCTCTTAATTGTTTATTTATTTATTTTTATTTCTTTATTTTATTTTACTTTATTTTTCTTTCTTGTATTTCTCAGCTTTTGAGCTGTTCATTCATTGCAGCCATCACCGACCATGTTACTGTGCTCCACCATCACAGTCTGCACATTCTCTCTGCATTGGAGCATACCACCATCATCATTGCAGCCCACCTGCTCCACCTTTCTTCATCTTCATATACAACCTGCAATCACAGTAACCACCCAAGCTTCACAACAATTCACAATCACAGAACCACCAACTGCTCCAAGAGCCAATGCTCTCTCCAATTCCGATCACGGCAATCACCATGGACCACCGCACTTCAACAACCACCATCGAAAACCACCGCTGGTCTCCACCGGTCTTCTTTGACCCGTGCACCACAATTCCACCTCCGCCGTTCTCTCTGAACCGCGCCGCCTACGCCCAGCCGCCGTGAACCACCAGCCGGCCTCATCTCTACCACCACCGAGCCTCCAGCTCTGTGCCCAGCTGCCGCCCTCTTCTGCCGCTGTTCGTCGAGCCCGTGCTCTGCTCAGTCCTCGCCGAGCCCAGACCTCACCAACCCAGACGCCGTCGTCGCCACCACCTCACAGCCCGCGCCTCATCTCCCTCTCTCTCTTGCTGCTGATGAAGAAGATTAGAGAAAGAATGAAACAGAGAAGAACAGGAGAGAGGGACCGGGAAGGAAAGAAGAAAAGAAAGAAAGAAAAGAAAAAGAAGAAAAGAAATAAAAATAAATAAATAAACAATTAAGAGGGAAAATAAAATGGTGATTTGAAAAGTAATTTGCCACCGCGTGTGGTGGTTGCGCCGCCCTATGTGGTGATTCGCCGGCAAACTTTGCCGGAATCCGAAAACAATATTCGGAATCTTCGTACATGCTATGCTCCACATCTGAGTGATGACCGGTGTCATCTTGACAACTGAAAGTCACGGTTGACTTTCCGTCAATTATCGAAAATGCGCATAAAAACCTCCAAAATGCACATTTAACATTTTCGTTAGATTTTCCCTACTAACACAAAAACACACATTAAATAGACAAATAGGCTCTCGGAAAAGCCTAATCCAAGTAATTAGAGGCACTCTTAGCATGTAAAATACACGCTAATCAATACTGTAGACCGAAATGTTGGGCTGTTCGCAAGAGTTTTGATTGACATTGATTTATTTGTTGATCCTCCTTGTGAATTGGTTGTTCGTCGTAAGAATGGGGAAGTTGTGATCATTGAGGTGGCTTATGAGAATCTTCCTGATCTTTGCTCACATTGTGGTAATGTAGGGCACAGAGTTACATCTTGTAAACTTGTGCAAAAGCATGTGGTTGAAGGTGAGGTTGAGACTGGTCGTGGTCGTTCTCGTAAACGCAAACGGCGACGAAATAAGACAAATCAGGTTTATGTGCAAGTGGATAAGGGTAAGAAGCATGTTGATCTTCCTGCGCCTCCCAAGGTCAATGATGATGGGGAAGGTCCATCTTTTGCATGGGAGAGTCCTTCTCCAATAGGGAGGGAAGTTCAACAAAGCCCAATTCTTGAACGAGCTGACACAGAAGTTGTTATGCAAGCTACAAATCTAGTTGTTGGGCAAGTACATGTTCAGGTGGTTGAACAAGTGAATGTTCCTATTGTTGAGCAAGCAGTTGGTTCGACAGTTGATAGAGTTGTAGCTCAAACGGAGGTTACTCCATTGGTTGCTCGATGCTCAGAAAACAAGTTTGCTCTTTTAGCTGATAAATCTTCTGATGAGATTATGCATACTCATCCTATAGCTAGTGAGCCTGTGTTAGAGAATCCATGTGAGCATCCATTAACTGATCAAGTAGAGGTTGCTGAATCTACTTTGAATGATGCTCAACTTGGCATGCAAATTGGGAGATCGAATGACGTTGATGATGTCGTCCAAGACACCTTTAATCCAACAGCAAGTCTAATTTCAACAAGGTTTTGTTGGGGTGACTTGGAAAACGAGAAACTCATTGGGCATAGTCTTTATGTTCAGTCTGAGAGCAATTCTGTTAGTTCTTGGTATGATGAGGGTGACGCATCTTTGGAAGAGGCAAGTCTTCTTCAGGCTCTACCAAAGACTCATCACAAAAAATTGAAGGCCAAAGAATGTCAAATTAGTTCGCGGGATCCCTATCCTACTCGCAATCGGACGCCAACTATGCGTCTTAATTTTTGATTCTATTGGCTCTTATTTGGCTCTTATTTGACCTTTTGATTTTTGAATTTTTTTTTTCTTTTCTCTAAGGGGTTTTGGCTTCATGTCCCCCCCCTTTGTTCCCTTTTTTCTTTCAATAAATTGATTTTTAGCCAAAAAAAAAATTGTATGAAACCTCGAGGAAGGAAAAAAAAATCGTCTTCATTATTTGATGACACGGAAGAGAAAAACACAGAAGATATCGATCTCTTCCTTAATTTCTCACTTACTATTCAGTCGCATGGATGGGTCTAATCTAAATCCAGACAGGTGTGGCCGGTGTCCACATCTGTCAAGACAATGCAGCCCAAGCAACTAACTGGTCAGTTTGTATTAGCTAAATTAGGGTTTTGTCGTCGGAATTAATAATTTTGTGAAGCATATATGTATATGTAGGCGTAGGGCTACAATTGATCAACGTACATAAGAGAAAGGAACACTAACCAATTTAAATTAATTGGCTAGTCTCTCTCGATCAAGACAGACACTAACCAATAATCAAATACCAAACAAGGCAATTAAGGTACCACACGCTGCAGCAACATAACTAATTAAGCAAAGCAGACTAGCTTGTGTACTAGACTCAAAAGACTCACTCAACAAGCATATTTGATCGAGAATTAATTAATTTAAAACTTGCTCCCCGGCCGTTAATTGATCATGATGCACTAGCGGACGGTTGACGTACTTGTCCCCTGCCCTCTTCCTCTTCCTCCTCCTGCTTGAGTAGTGGCTGTTGCTCCTTGAGTAGTTGCTGCTGCTGCTGCTGCTCCCTGATCTTGTAGATCTGGAAGTTTCATCTTGATCCATTCAGCATCAAACGAACCCCTTCCTTCAGGCGGCCTAATCGCGCTATGAAACTCAATATACGATACAGGATAACCAAGATCACGAAATAATGCATCTTGAATGTAGTCAACGATACGCTCTTGGAAAGTGAACTCGAGGCGCTTAAACGACTCTGTGAATCTCCTGAGTCTGAAATCCTCCTCACTCTCCTCCGGCAGTTTCTCAATTACATGATCACGGAATTCAACAGGTACATAACCGAAAAGTATAACAGGAATGGGGTTTCTTCCATAATTGGCGCATCGTGCTTTGAACCAAGTAATTGATGCATCAAACAAGAATGAGGCATAACAGGAGGATTCTTCAGATGTACCTTGTGGAACACGCTCTCGATCAGCTTTAGGCCAGACAATATCACCCTGAATGGAAAGATATTTAATACACACCTTTTCAAATCTTCTGAGCTTGAAATCCTCCTCACTTTCACCTGGAAATTTCTCAATTATGAGTTCGGCAGGGTCGCACTTTTCCCATGGGTTATACGTTATTATCTCATATGACAGGTCCTCGATCATGTCTGTTTGATCCTCGGAGCCTAGTCCCCTGAAGAAACCAACCGCCTCAGAATAGGGTTTTTCCTTGAGCAATATTTTCCTCCACTCCTTGAATAAATTAATTCGTGTAGGGACCGGAACTTGATTAAATAGCTCTGTGAATCTTGTAATTCTGAAATGATCATCATCACTACTCTCTTCGATTATTGTAACACCACCTTCAACTAGTTTAGACATCTCTTCAATCTTGTGCTGTTGATACTTAGCTGACAGCAGGCTGCACCCAAGAGTCGAGAGATCAGAGAGTAATTCTGCAGCACGGTCGTACTCCTGTGGCTCAAGGATCAACCTGCCAGAAAAATGATATCCCCACATTTCTAGTTTCCGTTCAACGTTGTCAAGGAATTTCACTTGGACCCGAAAGTCAACTATTTGCTTGCATAACTCAGTGAATCTTCTGAGTTTGAAATCCTCCTCAGTTTCATCATCCTGCAGATGTTGCTCCTCGATCATAACACCTCTAACTCCCTTGGAGAGTTGTTCGATCAGCATGTCCTGACCACTGGCCCATTGTCCCTTGAACCAAATAATTGAAAAACCTACGAAAAACTCAAAAAAACACGACTTCCAATCTGAATTGTCCTCCTGTTCATCTTCACTTTCCCAGGTAAGCTTCTGAACATCCCAGGTATGATCTCTACACAGCTGTGTGAATCTTCTGAGTCTGAACACCTCTTCAGTTTCCCAGGGATCCCGGAGATTCTCCTCAGGTGAAAGATGATTCATGCTCTCAATCAGTTGTTGTTGATGCTCCGCGTCTAGTTGCTTGAATGAAGATATTAGCCTTTCACGCTTGAATTTCTG
This sequence comes from Rubus parviflorus, assembly GCA_029955375.1. Classification (NCBI taxonomy): domain Eukaryota; kingdom Viridiplantae; phylum Streptophyta; class Magnoliopsida; order Rosales; family Rosaceae; genus Rubus; species Rubus parviflorus. The sequence goes on from JARGGL010000004.1 coordinate 16,334,470, forward strand.
CAAAAATTTGGATAGGAACTTTTGTTGAGCAGAGTAGTTTAGTTTCTTAAATCGCTCTGTAAAATCGCTTTCCTCCACGTTCACGTTGACATTGTGGCGGCGGCGGATTTCTTCCAGTTGCTCACTAGGGGATACTCGGTTGAAATAAGCATACAGTGAAAGAGGAATGATTAATTCATCATAATCAGGTCCCCGTTGCTCCATCAATTTCTTATAGTGTTCATCAATATCAAAATAAGAATTAGAATCAAAAACAGAAGAACTAGTACTTCTGGACTCGGGGACTGGTTTCGGAAATGCAAACGACATTGATTGGTAATGGGACTACTCAAGGAATTAGGGTTTTTGTTTTGGTTTGGTGTAGATGGAAAGCTATCTAGCTAGGTAGTAGTTAAATACAAGTGCAAAAGCTAGCCGAGGTGAGCATCTTTCCGGTTGATGAGGAAAATGAGACTGGTTTTTGGCCCTAGCTATCTGCAAAGAGAAGAAGAAAATATTTTTCTTTTTTTGGGTCAAATATAATTATCATAAAGCCCAAAGGCAGAAAACTGAGAAGAAGAAAAGAATATTGGAATCTGAGTCTTGTAGATATGAAAAAAGAGAGTGCTTGGTAATAAGTATAACCAGAGGAAGAAAAGAATATTTCTTTTTTTGGGTCAAATATAATTATCATAAAGCCCAAAGGCAGAAAATGGAAGAAGAAGAAAAGAATATTATCCGAGTCTTGTAGATATGAAAAAAGAGTCTGTAAACCTTCTCAGAGAGTGGTGGGTGTCTATGGACTCACTCCTGTCGTCTTTCACACGCAAACGTACGTACTATTCAATCACATGGTAGGCCCCATTTTACAAGTCCCACTCCTTTCAAAGATTCTTCCTCCACATAAAGTGCATGCGCCGGAGTTAAATAAAGTGCAAAAGCTAGCAAGGTGACCATATCATTTAAGAGTATATTATATATCATGGGTCGAAGTTGAGGAAATTTCCATGATCATGGGTACGTGTGTACCATGATCTTTCACCGAAACTAAACATCATTGACGAGGAAAATGAATCTGGTTTTGGCCCTATATGAAAAGGAAGAAACTACTGGACCAGACTGGAGACTTTAATCACTGCACTCTTTTGCTTTGTGCAATTTCCCTACAAACCCGTGGGCCCCACGTAATTCTTCCAAAATTAAGCGGAGACACCAAGTCACCAAGCGATCCGAAGAGGAGAGGGTAGGAGTTGAGAATGAAACTCGAATATCTGGTATCAGAGAAGATAGAGAAGTTGTCTATATACTGATGAGTTGTGGACTTTAAGAGTTGTGGACTTTCAGAGTTGATAGGACAAGGTATTTTGTTTTACACTGGGCAAGGTATTAGTCAAATGTTAATTTTTCTTTGCACAGAGGATAAAAGGGAAGCATGTTAATTGGTTGGCTCTGTATACGGGAATAAATGTTTGTACACTGGACAATAGGGTATATTAGCATCAAATCAATTGATTACAGATATAAAATAGAAAGTCAGACTCACACTGGGCTCTAGGGGAAGGGCCTCAGACCGGGTTGGGCGGCCTTTAGCGGTCACTAACTGGGCCGGGCTTGGCCCGAGCTTTGAACTCTCCATCCTAGCCCTGCCCTATACCTGATGGGCTGGACTTATACGGACCTTAAGTTGGGCCGGACTGGGCTTTTATCCATTGGGCCAGGCGAGTGCCCATGGGCTTTTGGTCTGCAGATTAAATGATGATCTCTACATAAAACAAACAGTAAATTATTGAATGAGGTGACCGTACTGTCCGTATCTCATGGTTCGCTTCGCGAGATACTAAAACATCATATTTGAACTTGAAACTTTAAATACATTATTAATGATCGAATAGGGAATGTATAAATACTTGCCGCACAAGTATTAAAGCCACGAAACACAAGCACTGAAAGACGCTATCTAAAAAGAACCTACAAAATCAAAAAGACAAAAAAAAAACACATGGTAAGAACCTTCCTGTTTTTCTCCACAATGGAATTTTTTTTTTCAGCCAGACAAATATCTATATTATATGTTGCACGAGTAGAACTAACAAGACACTAGAAAGTAGGAAATTGATTAATACATTGAAATACTACGCCATTGCTTGGAAATATAGAAATGTACTTGTACAAGGCGTCGCTTTGGGAGTGAATATATTATTAGGCTAAGGCTTTCCTCCTCCAGCAGGAAGCACATATGCACAAACAGTAAAGATGGTCTGAATTGCAGTGAAGAGTAAGAGTATGACAGCAGCTAAAGCAGACAAGAAAGACCATGGTGTATCAAAATATTTGAACCTGAAACCCGCCCATCGAACATGCCAAATGTTCCTCTGGTACTTATTTACATCATTGAACACCTCCAGTAGGTAACACTCATCAATATCAAAAGGCACATCTTTTCCCATGTTTCGGAAAAAATTTGCAACCTCCTTGTCGGTTGCAAGATAATTCTCGATGATATTATGATCGCGGAGAAATGTTGCGTCCATAGGCGTACGGACTAGGCAACTCATGAACACAGCATACGTGGTTATGTGCCTTGGAGAGTGAGAGTAGCGTTCTTCAAATGCAACGAAATTCCGGAATAGATCGGTGCGAAGATCGTCTAGTGTTATGTGTGGGATTTCGAGCACTCCGTTGGAAAATCTGATATCTAGGAAACTCGTTGCCTCTCTGGTCTTGAACTTAATTCCAGCTAGATGAAGCTGTTTTGCTGATTGGATAAATTGAACTTCAGAAGAAGAGGTATTCCCACTGTTTTGTTTGAGCCTCATGCTCGGGTGGATAAAACTCAAGCGAAGTAAATCAAGTAAATGCTTTCCTTCAACAGCCTCATAAGGTATTTCTACTGCGAATTGGAAGAATTGTAGAGCGAGTTGGGCAAGGGATGAGTTACTGTCGTTTCTTGAAGGTCGTGATGTGTCAAACAATGTTTGAAGAACAAAGAAAGGAATTTGGTTCTCTAACCGAAGAAGATCTCGGATGATATCTCTGAAGACCGATGCAAAGTGAAAGATGGGGTCATGGCTAATTGGTGTTTTTGATAATCTTGCAATTTTGCAGAAGAGTTCAACGATGAAGAGACCATCCAACACCATCATGTCAACGAGCTCGTCCCTGCAAAACTTGAGTGTCGACTCTGAATAGCACACTCTTATGTCTTGTTCCATTGATGCTACAGCCTGCCGGTAGTCACCAAGTCCCGGGAGGCCAGTCGACGGTGGTGTTTGAGCAAGAAGATCGCGAAGAAATCTCCTCTTGTGCTGCTGCATCATCTCCAAATGTGGTTCACCATGGTGATAAGGACCGATGGAGACTATATGAGGCCCGTAGGTCTTGTTGTTTATATCTACTAGGCATTGGAGTACTCTGAAGATGCAACAAGACTCCTTTCCAGCTGAGGGGTCCAATAGCCATTTTGTTCCGTTGATTGTTTCCTCCAGCGATGCAATTGTAATCTCAGAATAATCTCCATTCGCCGGCATTGGTGAGCTTGAGGACGAAGCCAGTACCTAGCTAGCTATGAATTACGGCCGGGGAAGACAAGTTTGTTTAGATGATAGAAGTAAATTTGTTGAATGAAAGGATCGAATATGCTGAGACTAATTAATTAAGAGAAAGATTCAAGTGAGAATACCATGATGATGATGAATATTAAAAAATTAGGTCGAGAAGAAAATTTCACCGCTTTCACATTATGGGACAGAACCTTCTCTGAAATTGGTTGGAACTTGGAAGCCTCTCTCCCTCTGCCACTTTACCAATTTTTCTTCTTTTTTTATTCTTTTATTCGATTTTCTCTTTCATCATTATTATATTTATTTATTTTAATTATAATTTATATAGTGTTAACCATGGTTACTTCTAAGCCCAAGCCAGATATCATTATTTTAAAAAGGAAGGAACAGCAGCTCAGGCCCAATGCAAAGGAAACCCAAGCCCAATAACCATGAGCCTAAACCCATCCAAGTAGAGGTTAGGATAGCCCTCACGGCCTCACCCATGTTGTCTTGTTATTGTTACCTCACCTATCAAGTGGAAGCCGGAGAGTGACTCCAAGCTCAGCTCCGCGGAAGAAGTGGTGAAGGGTAAGTTCATTTGGAAATGGCGGAGTGGCATTGGCAAGTTTGTTTTGTCAGCCATTGTGGCATTGTTAGTGGCTTTCTGTTGACTTTAATTCATTGAGAACAACGATAGCAATGAATGAACTTTGCCTTTAGTTCATCTCTCTTTGCTCTGTTACATTGCTCCCCTGAATATAAAGAATGCTGTCTTCCTTCATAATTTTGTTTTTCAAAACAACAGGAGTTGCCCATTGTTTACTTGTACCCCTCGTACTAACAAAAAGTAGAAGGAATGGTATACTACTAACAAAAAAGTTGAAGGAGTTGCCCAACATGGTACGAATTTATAATAACAAAAGGAATGCAAACAGGAGATATTTGAAACCTAATAAAAGGAGGTCAAGCAAGTTTTGGGTTTGACTGAACCTTCTCTGAATTTGCTTGGAACTTGGAAGCCTCTCTCTCTCTCCACGTACGTTAATTGATCATGATGCACTAGCGGACGGTTGACGTACTTGTCCCCTGCCCTCTTCCTCCTCCTGCTTGACTAGTTGCTCCTCGAGTAGTTGTTGTTGCTGCTGCTGCTCCGTGATCTTGTAGATGTGGAAGTTTCAACTTGATCCATTCAGCATCAAACGAACCCCTTCCTTCGGACGGAGGTATGAAACTACTCGCCCTCGCATAGCATACAGGATAACCAAGATCACCAAATAATGTATCTTGAATGTAATCAACGATACCGTCTTGAAAAGTGACCCCAAGTTGCTTAAACGACTCTGTGAATCTCCTGAGTCTGAAATCCTCCTCACTCTCCTCCGGCACTTTCTCAATTACATCACGGAATGGATCAACTTGACCGAAAAGTATAACATGAATGGGGTTTCTTCGATAATTGGCGCATCGTGCTTTGAACCAAGTAATTGATGCATCAAACAAGAATGAGGCATAAGGGGAGGACTCTTCAGATGTACCTTGTCGAACACGCTGTTGATAAGCTTCAGGCCGGACAATATAACCACAAGTGGAAACATGTTTACTACACACCTTTTTAAACCTTCTGAGCCTGAAATCCTCCTCACTTTCACCTGAGAATTTCTCAAGTATGAATTCGGCAGGGTCGCACTCTTCCCATGAGTACTTGATTATCTTATCTGTCAGTTTATCGATCATCTCTGTTTGATCCTCGGAGCCTAGTCCCCTGAAGAAACGAACCGCCTCAGAATAGTGTTTCTCCTGCAGCAATATTTCCCTCAACTCCTTGAATAAATCAATTCGGGTAGGGACCTGAACTTGATTAAATAGCTCTGTGAATCTTGTCATTCTGAAATCTTCATCATCATCATGAGTAGTCTCTTCGATTATTGTAACACCACCTTCAACTAGAGTAGACATTTCTTCAATCTTGTGCTGGTGATACTTAGCTGATAGTAGGCTGCACCCAAGAGTCGAGAGATGAGAGAGTAATTCAGCAGCACGGTCGTACTCCTGTGGCTCAAGGATCAACCTGTCAGAAAAATGATATCCCCACATTTCTAGTTTCCGTTCAACATTGTCAAGGAATTTCTCTTGGACCCTAAAGTCGACTATTTTCTTGCATAACTCAGTGAATCTTCTGAGTTTGAAATCCTCCACTGTTTCATCATCCTGCAGACGTGGCTCGATCACAACAGTGCCTCCAACTCCCTTGGAGAGTTGTTCGATCAGCATGTCCTGACCACTGGCCAATTGTCCCTGGAACCAAATAATTGAAAAACCTAAGAAAAACTCATCAAAAACACAACTTCCTGATTCCATTATCATCGGATGTATCATCTTGATCACTGTTCTTAGTATCTTTCCAGGCAACAATAACAAGCTTCTGAACATCCCAGGTATGATTGCTTCAAGCTTGAATTTCTGCAAGAATTTGGATAGGAGCTTCTGCTGTTGAGAGTAGTTCAGTTTCTTGAATAGCTCTGTAAAATCGCTGCTTTCCTCCACGTTGACGTTGACATTGTGGCGGCTGATTTCTTCGAGTTGCTCTCGTTGATCACTAGGGGACAGTGCCGGCTTAGAACAGGTGCAACCTGTGCAAAGAAACAGGGCCCCAAAATTTAGGGGCTCTATATATATAAAAAGAGGGCCTTCTTACCAAGGTTCTTGTATAGTTCAGTTGACAATGGGTATTTCTAGTTTCTCTTGTAGTGTGAGTTCAAATCACAGTAGGCTTACATTTGTTTCTTTTCTTTTCCTTCTTCCATTATTTTTGGGTAGATGCTACATTTATTCTTTTTTTTTTGGGCCCTAATAATTTGTTTTAGCAAGAACAAACTCTAGTCCTTTTTTTTGCTTTTTTTTCTTTCCTTTTCCTTCTTCCATTATTTTTGGGTAGATGCTACATTTATTCTTTTTTTTTTGGGCCCTAAAATTTGTTCTTTTAATAAAATTTGCTTTAGCAAGAACAAATTCTAGTCCTTTTTTTTTTCAAAAGATTTACAGTAAATAAATAAGATAAAAGGTCCTTTAAAACAAACAAACAAACTTGATATTGCTAGGTTCCTTTTATATTGATGACATTATAACAAACAAAATCTAAATTGAAGATGAATTTAAACTAACTTTAAGATGATTTTTTATAATATTTGTCTCTGTATATGAAATTTTTTTCAACATCTTCATGCAAAACCACATAAAGAGGGCCTTATTTTTAATTTCGCACAGGGCCTCTCAAACTTTTGAAACGGCTCTGCTAGGGGATAGTCGGTTGAAAGCATACAGTGAAAGAGGAACGATTAATTCATCATAATCAGGTCCCGGTTGCCACAGCAATTCATAATAATATTCATTAACATCAGAATCAGAACCAGAACCAGAAACAGAAGAACTAGCTCTGGACTCGGGGACTGGTTTCGGAAATGCAAACGACATTGATTGGTAATGGGACTACTCAAAGGAGGGTTTTTGGTTTTGGTTTGGTGTAGATGGAAAGCTTTCTAGCTAGCTAGCTAGTAGTTAAATACAAGTGCAAAAGCTAGCCAATTAAGGTGACCATCTTTCCGAGTCAAGTCAAGGGTATATTATATATCATGGGTCAAGTTGATGAAATTTCCATGATCACGGGTACGCGTGTACCATGATCTTTCACCGAAACTAAACATCATTGATGAGGAAAATGAATCTAGCATACCGGAATATCTCAAATCGCACTTTGCATGCCGGCCGCGTACGAATCCTTCATGCCTATCCAATTTCGACACCACCTCCATCCTTCATGATCTGCATCAATCAATTCCACCAAGTCGATCTCTTTATTGTCACCTCTAGTCGTCTGAATTCTGAAATCAGGGTCGTAGATGAATAAGACGCCCTCAGTTTATATCCAAAACAACCGGAGTTGCCCATTGTTTTACTTGTCCCTTTAATATTGTTGATATCAATTTACATTCGTCACCATCAAGGAAGCTCCAAATCAATATGCAATTATTGTGGATTGGATGAAACATTAATCTGGCTAGAAGGTTATTACTCCAAACAGTTGCAATTTTGGTTCTCTTGTAATAATTAACTCCGTAACTAGGAATTGATCTATCGATAGATTATATCTTTTTTTAAGAATAGTAAGAACAATACTCTTGTTCCGAGTCTCCAACCAATTTACAATATAATTCAATTGTTAGAATCATACATCTTTTAAGTTCATTTTCAAAAATTAGGCTCGTAAAATTTAGCTTAGATATTGTTTAATCATTTATATATTAGTTGTAAATGTTTATGGACACTCTAACAAGAAGAAAATAATGAGTATAATAACAATTTCCGATTTAAGTAAATTTTTTTTGTAAGAATAACCTTCATTAATTTATAAGCTAGGGTGAGACGTCCTTTATCCTTCTTAAAAGGATGTCCTCTCTTGAAACTCACTTTTTTTTGGACAATCAAGGATTGTATTTTTGGATATTTCCATTGTTATAGAGTATAGATCTTCAATATTTTCACCATGGTGGGTGATACACGTGTGCACATGTTATTTCTTAGTGATGGACAAGTCCAATGCATTGCATACACGTGTGCACATGATGTCAAAACTACGAAGAAATAACGATAAGGTTCTGGGCCAAGCCAACCAACAACTTGATATGTATAGAAAATGGTACGGATTTAGATTCCATCATTAATCATTAATTAAGTATATCACTCTTCATTTTCCAGTCGTCACTCTTCAGGTGACTGACAAAAACAGCCGCCGTTGCTCACGCCTCATGATGCCTCCCTTCCACCTGAAGAAACAATAGCAGGTGCTCCCAAGGCTTAATAACAAGCTTATATATCAATTCGTGACACATCAAATTGTGTTGCTTAATTGTAAGAGTATCTTATTTCATCATTTTTTTTTTTGACAAAATAAAACATTATAAGACAGATCTCTGGAAAAATTTATACTAAAGGATCGGATCGGATCAGAACTGGAAAAAAAATCTAATTATTAGATGAGTACATTGTTAACATAGTTACGATAATTAGAACACCAAACATAAATACGATCGATATGCGTTTTTCAATTTAGTAATTTGAGAAGATTGAATCTTTGACATATTTTAGTTCTAATTCATTTTCGTAAATTTCTTACTATTTCGAGCTAACTTTGCTATTATAACATTTTTAATCTCAATAGCACGCTCTTATTTTCTTATGTAACTGACTATGGTATATATGAGTTCTTCTTAGCTTGCAAAGGTTGCAATTGTGCATAGATATATGGATAAGAAGTGTTTTCCAACTATACCTATCTGCTTTGGAGCAGAAGATGGGTATTTTACTCCACCTTTTGAGAAAGACAAAAAACCAATCATTATTTTCGAGCGTGGTTTGTTAATAACTTAATATCTTGTTGTTTTGAAACAGAGTGATGTTACAATCTCAAAACGTGTGAATAGAATAGCATTACCAAACAAATAACAGAACAGTAAAAGCAAATGAAACTATCACCTTCGAGTACACCAGTGTCCATGGTTTGCTGGCTATTGGTTTGGTGCAGCCAGCTGCCGTGTAATCTAACACTAAAGCTAGCGAGCCCTCAGACTTTGAGAAAAAAACCACTGGCTCTGAGAACCCTGAAACCCAAAAAAAACCACTAGAGACCCAATAAATGACACAAAACCATTTGGCCATTTCCAGTTCTCTCTATAAATAAAGCCCCAATGAGCCATAAGATATCATATTCTCACCTTCCCCTTCACCTTCCTAAATGGCTTTCATCATCTCCAAAGCTCATCATCAACCATCTTTCTCACCAGAGTCTGATCTGCAGAACCAGAATCACTCAAAAGATGGTGAGGCACAATCACAACAACACCAAAGCGTTTCAGTCACCAGCCATCTCTACTTGAAATCCTCCTCCAATTCCAAGGCAGCTGCTTTGGACAGAGATTTGGTTCTGAGGCGCATCCGTCACTACAAGGACATGAGAAAGGTCAAAAGCGCTTTTCAGGCTCTGATGGGCAGCAGAAGCAGCAGCTCAGAGTTACAAGCTACTTCTACTACTGACATGGCCTCATGGTTGGACCGGGAGGACAGTTTCTCTTCCCCATAGTTGTTCTACCACTTTGATCACGTAGAACAACATTTTGTAGTTTCTAAACCATCTAATCTTGCATGACTAATGATGGGGTCTGTATGTATTAAGCTAGCTGAAGCCTCTGCTCCTAATTGCTGGTTCATCACTCTGGCTTAAGTTTGTTATGAATCTACTTTCTACTATGTTATGCTTTCCTCCAATCTGAAGAGTATCACTGTTCTTTAACGACTGATCTATAACATAAATGAATTGTGGATCATGAACAACCTTTGAAAAAAAAAATGAATTGCAAGACTAGTGATGGAGTCTCAGCTGCAACTTTGCTCCTAATTGTGCTTCGAAGTTTGAACTCATCTCTATCAAAACGAGAAATACAGGCACCAACAACATAATCCAATCCATGGAATGTAAATTATAGGCATTATGATTTCATTCTCAGCATTGAAATTTGAGATTGGTGAAAATTATAGTCTCTAATTCATGAAGCTTTACATACAGAATTTTTAGCAAACAAACCCTGCCGGTAAGAAACAGGAGTGGCTCCAAAAGGACCTGAACGGTCTTTTACTTTGTGCATAAATCCAGGGCATACAACCAAATTATTTGATGGAGGATAAGTGGGACAAAAAACTTTTTGCCCCACTAAAGGTGTGAGCCAATTGAAGGGAAACAATAATAGGACATATTGCCTTGTTGATCTGAAGTTATGTACGTGGAATACCACTAAGGCACTAAAATGTAGCGAGTATTATAACGGAATCTGATCCGCCTATCAAAATAAGGTGATTGCTGTTCACCTGAGTTTTCACTTTGGATCCACCAATGAAATGAACAATGTGCAACATAGTAGCCTGAATGGATTCCCTAATTCTTAAGCCTCCCACCCAAAGCAAAAGTTATCAGAGAATAGCAGTGGGAAAATGACCAAACATATTTTTCAAAATCTTGAGCAAGAAGCAATTACCAACTCATAAGGGAGCGTAATAGGCTTATGTAACTCAAAGATAAAGCAAGTCGCAGAACAAAGATGGAGAAACTCTTTCTTCTATCAATGAAATTGAGTAAGAAAATACTGTCACAACTGATGGAGAACGATGTGGTTACAACAAAACTGCAGAGTTTACACCCCCTTAAACGATGTGGTATACGCCTCGACTAATCTGGCGTATGTATTGCCATATTCAGGCATGTACCAATTGTAAAAGCACTCTTACAAATTGCATGGCATTACTTCTTGTTGGCTTCAATCATAATTACTGATAGAAATACCATTAATATAGCAGGAACATGTAAAATTTATAAATTCATGTAATCAGATTCCCAAAAGTCACCGGACTACGCAAAGCATCTAACTTTTTACAGGCACAGGATGACAGGAACATACAAAACAATGGGGGAAGGGGAAACCATCAGATAACAAAAAATAAAGCTTGACCTCTACTTATACTTCCAAACTAATGAGACACGAGAAGTATAGTACGTACCAAATTGGAATAAATATCTATATATCGACTTAATTTGAGAAGTCGTCAAGTCGTTGAACCAATTCCAACGGCAGTTTTTGGATGAGCTCGTTGAGATGCATGGGTCCGTCAACAACGCTATTGCATGAGAGACTGTCCCAGAGTCTTTGTTGCTATGCGTAGAAATGCTAGGTCATGGCAAGTGATCGAAACTAGGAGCGAGAGGCACACAAACATGTTGAGGGAAACGTTTCTGGTTCTTCTGCTACTGATAGCCTCCGTAGCCAAAGCCCAGAACTGCAACACCACATGCGGATCCGGAAAGTCGGCCAAGTCGGTTCAGTACCCGTTCGGTTTCTCGGACGGGTGCGGTATCCGATTGAACTGCTTCGAAAGCAGCAGCGAAATCTCGATCAGCAATTTCACAGTCCATAATATAACCTCAAACAACATCTTCCTCAAGCTCCCGTCAAAATGTGACCGTCGGGTCGAATCCATGGCCCACTTATTCGGCCCAAACTTCGGCCCAACTTGGAACAACAGCCTGCTTTTCCAGAGCTGCCCACACCCGCAAAACGGCTGCCTCATTGCGACTGAGTTCGTTAAAAATCCGTTCAATTTGGAAGAAAGCTGTAGAGATAACAACGAAAACATAACCTGCTTTTCTCAGGAGAATAACGGGTCGGAGATTATGAGCTATGATTACTTGAATCGGACCCGGTGCAAGTACTTGTTCGGGTCGATTGCGTATTACTCGGGTACGGACTCGCCGCTGTCGCTCGAGTTTGAGACGATAGAGTTGGGCTGGTGGGTTTCGGGCTCCTGTGATTGCGCTGACAATGCCACGTGTACGACGCCTAAGCTCGGCGCGGAGAAGCATGGGTTCCGCTGCCAATGTCATGAAGGATATTACGGCGACGGGTTCAGAAACGGGACGGCTTGCTGGAGAGGTGAGTCAGTCGAGTCAACCTTTTACTTTTGAAATGTTTCTTCTTGCTCCTTGACGAAGGCAACTTAGCTTTCTTCGGCGTCGTTTTACGGGTTCTACTGGAGGGGCGAGGGTGAGGATGCATTTGCAGGGGGTGAGGTCGGATGGGGTCATGGCATCCAAGGGCAGCCAAGCTGACACGCGTCCGACCATGCCATGTTTGGGCAGAATTTCCCGTCGTTTTACGACCTTTAGCAAATGATCTTACACGTCATTATTCGTTTTGGTAAAATCCTAATTGGGTCCAATTACAATGAATTTGTTTGATTTTCTCAATTTGTGATGTGTATTAAGTAATGGTATAGAGTATAGACTTTGCAGCCAAATTGGATTTTTTTTTTTTTACTTTTATGGAACTATTCAAGTAATAGACTTGCCATCAGATAGTGAGTTTTAAGTTTTGACAATGCAACATGGATATTTGAGTTCACAGCTGCTAGTGGAAGCTAGTAATCTAATTGGGCTGATAATCTCATGCACTTGAACGTTCGAGTGCATGTCTTACCCTACCAATTCTTCATGGGGATTCATGAGGAATCATGATGTGGTCGACAAAGAACGGAAAGTCTATTCTTCATCTTGAGCGCGCTCGCGCTCTCTATTCAAATCCTAATGCCCTGTTCTCAAGAACAAAATTATTTTTATGTCTTGTGTAATTTAAACTCTGCGACTCTTTGCATATCTGCAAGTTTGTTGACTAGTATTTATTCTAATTATCTAGCTCCTGATTAATTTCGAGTACCTTCTTGCCAGGACATACTACTGGACCACCAGTTTTCGTTGTTGTACTGCCGAGCTTGCGTATGTTATCTTCTTCTCTCTCTGCCTTGGTCTAATAGTTATTTGTTGATCATTATTTATTTATAACGTATAGGAGAGTTAATGGGTTTTCATTGATTTCTTATGTTTTGCAGTCGGCTTCTTTGTGATGATCATGTTCTTGGTTGTAGTACGCAGGATTTGTAATCAGAAAGGTAGCAGCTCTGATAATTTAAGCTTTCAGTCACTCAGAATGGACAAATTTCTATATGATATGGAAAGAGAGAAGCCCATCAGGTTTACTTCTCAACAACTTCAAATTGCCACTAACAACTTCACCAACTTGTTGGGTTCAGGAGGGTTTGGTGCAGTTTATAAAGGTATTATTGATGATCCTAATGGAACCCTTGTGGCAGTGAAGGTTTTAAGTGGTACCTCGGACAAGAGAATTGAAGAGCAATTCATGGCGGAAGTTAGTACACTTGGCAGGATTCATCATTTCAACCTGGTCCGTCTTTATGGTTTCTGCTTTGAGAGACAACTCAGAGCACTTGTTTATGAGTATATGTCAAATGGTTCGCTTGACAAGTTCCTATTTAATGGAAACAAGATGATAGGATTTGAAAAGCTTCATGACATTGCGGTTGGGACAGCTAGAGGGATTGCTTACTTGCACGAAGAATGCCAGCAACGAATAATCCACTACGATATAAAACCTGAAAATATTCTTTTGGATGAGAATTTCTTCCCTAAAGTAGCTGATTTCGGTTTGGCCAAGCTGTGCAACAGAGACAATAGTTATATAACACTGACAGGGGGGAGGGGAACTCCTGGTTATGCTGCACCAGAAGTTTGGATGCGGTTGCCTATAACCCACAAATGTGATGTGTATAGCTTTGGAATGCTATTATTCGAGATTATAGGTAGAAGAAGGAACCTTGACCTCAATCTTCCGGAGAGCCAGGACTGGTTTCCTAGGTGGGGATGGAACAAGTTTGAAGCTGGAGAACTAGGAGAACTAATGCTAGTATGTGGTATAAAGGAAAAAGATAAAGAGGCAGCAGAGAGAATGGTAAAGGTAGCAATGTGGTGTGTACAGAATAGGCCAGAGTTGAGGCCTTTGATGAGTGTTGTGGTGAAAATGTTGGAAGGAGAAGTTGAGATTCCTACACCTTCAATTAACCCATTTCAGCACTTGATGCCAGGCACTCCTATCATGGTAGCATATAGCACTAGCGCCTTTGACACGGATTCCTCTCAAACAAAAACTGGATATAGCGTTGTTGGCGCTACTCCCATCATGACGAAATACGAGATTGAAATAGCGTCTACTTCGTAAATCCCTCCCTCGATCAGTCTCTATCTTTTCTTGCTAATTGTCATGTCTTTCAATTATGTCCTGGTTTTTTATCGTATAACTCAAACTTTGCTGATCACTAGTCATCAACGGTTCCCTTATTCTATAGAACAATGACATTTTATCTGCTAAAGGATATTGGAATTTCTTGAAAGATTACCATGGCAACAACTTCAAACTCACTTCCTACAAATGTAGCGAGTATTAACGGAACCCGATCCTCCTATCAAAATAAGGTGAGGGCTGTTCACCTGAGTTTTCACTTTGGATCCACCAATGAAATGAACAATGTGCAACATAGTAATGCTTTAATGGATTCCCTAATTCTTACGCCTCCCACCGAAAACAAAAGTTGTCAGAGAATAGCAGTGGAAAAATCATACCAAACTTATTTCTCAAAATTTTGAGCAAGAAGCAATTAGCAACTCTCAAAAGGGAGCTTTTATGTAACTCAAAAGACGAAGGACGTAACGGAACAAAGATGGAGAAACTCAATCTTCTATCAATGAAATTGAGTAAGAAAATACTGTCACAACTGATGGAGAACAATGTGGTTACAACAAAATTGCAGACTATAGGCATTATCACTCTCCAATTGTTCATTGACATGTGCTCATCAGGAGTCAGTATGATGAGTTAATAGAATAACAATACAATAGCATACGTCGAGAAGAAGAAAAAAATGCTGACATTTTTAGTTTGTCAGTTTTTTACTTAACACGCCTGAAGAAGAGAGGAAGCGTAATGCTTGGTTCGAGTTGTTCAACACTGCTTGTGATCTGGGGACCTGCATTTTCCTTTTCTTCAAGAACTCCAAGGACTTCTCTAAGCATGGAGGAGGAGCTGTCTGATTCAAAATAATAGTATCAACCCTGCATATCACAAGTTTAAAAACCATACCGTTTTATTCAGAACAGAGAGCCATTATAAGTATTTCTTTTTCTGTCATAATAGAAGAGATTCCTTACCCTGGGCTTTTTAGTTTTTTCTTCTTCTTAGTGGGTTTCGAGTCAGTCTTCTCATCCTCAGAGTCTGAGAAAACTTGTCTGCACATGGAATCTGGTTACAATCTCATAACTAATGATAAACACACACGTACACACAGAAATAGTGAAAGAAAGAGTCATACTTCTCACGAGCTGCAAGTAGTTCAACAATGTTAGGAGGAAGCATCCCTGCAGTACCCATAGATTCTTGGTGTGTTTCAGTTTCAGAAGCATCTTGAACACTTTCAACCCTGGTAGACGGCCTTGGTGTTTTCTTCTGGGCCCATTTTCTACGACGTTCCTTTCCTTCACGAGCAACCCTATTTGTTGTAATATCAAATGTTGTTACATTTTGTCTCCAAAATAGATGCAAAATATGGATACAATACTTGCACACACACCCCCTTAAACTTCTCCAAACAACTTTTTCACGTTATATTAATGAGTAATGACACAGCTATATGCCTCAACTAATCTGGCATATGTATTGCCATATTTAGGCATGCACCAATTGTAAAAGCACTTTACAAATTCCATGGCATTACTTCTTGTCAGCTTCAATCGTAATTACTGATAGAAATACCACCAATATAGCAGGAACATGTTAAGTGTATATATTCGTGTAATCAGATTCCCAAAAGTCACCAGACTACGCAAAGCATCTAACTTTTTACAGGCACAGGAACATACAAAACAATGGGGGAAAGGGAAACTATCAGATAACAAAAAATAAAGCTTAACCTCTACTTATACTTTTATCTATTCCATTTAATAACACAGAATTCAAGCTTATCACAGCAATCAAGACACATAAGAAGAAAAGGAGGCATAATCAAATATCTTGATAAACCAAATTATATGAAAGAAAATGACATAAGATTATAATCGTTTAACCTACCCATTCTAATATTCGTGCTCTGACTAGTGATTAAGTAGAAAGCACAACAAACAGAGTTCTGATTTCCTAAATTTTGGGTTTTTAGTGTCTTTAAATTGAGAAACTCAGCTCAACTCAGTCAATTTTCATAAAAAAATCAGCTCAAATCAATAAATTACTACATTTCAAAGCAACCAAACGAATCCTCAAGTAAAATCAAAACTGTGTTGGGCAACATAGTGAGGTAAATGAGTGATATACCTCGCCTTATTCTCTTTTTGAAGCTTACTCAGTTCTTGTTCTTGTTGTATTCCCTGTAATCATTAAAACAAATAGGTATGAAACATGTTTTAAGCTTTTGAATTCTGAAATTAAAGTTATGAACTTTAAAATTATCTCCGCAGAATTAGATTACCTGCTCGGCTGTGAACTCCTCCGGCGTGTCCGAATCGTAATCTTCTCTGTCCGACATCGGATTTCTATCACTTTTGTCTTTGGGAGTGTTTCAGGTACGCCTAGGGTTTAAGGTTCAAGGTTTCAGGTTTAATCTACTTAAAACGACGATGCTGGTTCTGTTAGTAGGACATACAGCACAGGCATCCGAGTAATGGGTATTGGGCCGGACTGCGAGACATGGTTCCTGGCCTTATGGGCTTATGGATGACCTTGGGCTTTAATTACCCTAAATTGTTGTTTTTTTGGCATCAAGAAAAGACTTCTAAATGCTCAAGACTTCACAAAACTCCTAGTTAATTATAATATGACATGCATGGTTTGGACAGCGCGGATTTGAACTCGAAATCTCGACTGTAAGAGCATGTGCAATGAGGCTTATTTAGCCTAGTTTAAACTAATATATAGGTCATACAAACCAAAAGTCAGCTCCAATAACACCATTATAGACTTGGCTAAACACATACTAGCTTTTGAAAAAAACTAAACTGAATAGAGTTTTAGGCTAGCCTAAAATGCAGGGCCCATCACATGTTTCACTAAATCAATGGACTATATCTCTTTGTACATAAAGAATGGTCCAGATTTAATACAAAAATTAATATTGACTTAGACTTTAGACCTCATTGGTGGAAACATAAAATTGTGGAGAACTCCAAAACTATGAATAATGTAGTTTTTGGGGCTTAAATTTTAGTTTAAACCTTAGCTTTTAGCCTTTATCACTGCACATGCTCTAAAGGTAAAAGTTTTTAACAACTAGAGCTATAAGCTTTTACAAATTTTTTTACCATTGAAGTTCTTAATCACAAAAGAAATACCAATACGTACAATTGATTATTGGATGAGATGAGTGGGTTAATCACCTTGGACACCATTCACACATAATATTGTAGAAATCTTGTAGCACTATTTTAAAATGCACCGACAATATAGTGATCACAAATGAAATCTCTTTGAAGAAAATCGACCCAAGATTGGTGAATCTAAAATAACAATTATTGATCAAATCTTCTCATGTAAATTAAGCCTTAATTTGTTAGCTAGGTTTGAAGACTATTTTGCACACCAATGACTAAAGTTTAATTTGTACCCGTGTCTTGATTTTGTTTTTCAAAGCCTGTCTATTCTAGATGGTAATGTGCATGTGACCATCGTCATGCAAAAATTTCAATCTAGAATAAATATTATATCAGTGAAGCAATTTAGTATTCGCCTGTAATTTTCTGGGCGCCAGTAGTGGTTTGGTTTTGGCACCTACTTCACTCCAACGGCTACAAACACAGCTTTGTCTGTTACTGTACGAATATATAGTTGAGTGAAAGCAACATCTCCAAGCCAATGCTTAGCTTAATAAAAGACCAGTAAATGCAAGCTGGGCTAAACAATGAAGCCAAATTAATGAGACACGAGAGAAGCAGTAGTGTATATAGTACGTACGTACCAAATTGGAATAAATTTCTATCGACTTGATTTGAGAAGTCGTCAAGTCGTTGAACCAATTCCAACGGCAGTTTTTGGATGATGATCGATGAGCTCATTGAGATGGGTCTGTCAACAACTCTATTGCATGAAAGAGACTGTTGCAGAGTCTTTGTTGCTATGCGTAGAAATACTAGGTCATGGCAACTGGCAAGATATCGAAACTAGGAGCGAGAGGCACACAAACATGATAAGGCAATATGTTCCACGACTTGTCTCGAAAGGACTAAAACAATCGTAACTTGAGAAACAATCAAATAATAATGTTTGAGTTTTTTCATCTCGCACTCTTGAATGAGTCACCACTACTTACGGCTTGTAGCTCAATCGCTCAATGATCATTGACTCATTGTATGTCTTTATTTATGCCAAAAATCAAAGCTAGTGAAAGTTATTTAGTCATTTATTATTATTTTTGTTACGAAATAATTTACCGATCGAGTAAAACGTCTTCAATGCAATTACTATGAACCTTTCCTCGTTCATTACCAGTACAGATTTAGTATATTGGTGGTCATTGGTCAACCATTTTGGCTGTATATATATGAACCAACTATGGTAATGACGTTGTCAACTTGTTTTAAGATTGTTTAGCTCGTTTTAATCATTTCGATCTGATCCTACAAAGGACATACTCTTACTAAACATTGAGTAAAAGGTGCACACTACTAACGCTAATGAC
Organism: Rubus parviflorus; assembly: GCA_029955375.1. NCBI lineage: Eukaryota > Viridiplantae > Streptophyta > Magnoliopsida > Rosales > Rosaceae > Rubus > Rubus parviflorus. Next base: position 16,353,156 of record JARGGL010000004.1, read on the forward strand.
ATTTCGAAAGAAATTAAATTAGTACCTCTTCTACTTGGACAAAAATTCGTTGAAACAGAAAAGTCGTTTTCCCTCCCCTTTCCATAAAAATTAAAATACAATATCATTTGCATTTTGTTCAATTAGCACTCATTCTTTTGGTTGAATAATGATCAACAAATATTAAGTTAGTGGATAGAGATGGATCGATGAGGCAAATCTGCTCATCTAGATCTTCTGCGAATGGTTTTGGTGTATATAAATATGGAGTAATATATTCAAAACTCATAATGGTAAACTACTCCTTTATCGAAAATCTCTTCGTTAAATTATAGTTTAAGCTTTTGCTCATCTGTCCCAAAAAAAAAATCACTTCGTTATAGACATAAACAGTTAAACACATACAAGATTAACATCAAAACGTACTATCAAAGAAAAATGTACTCCATATCTGTTTGACTAATGATGTGAAAGAAAAAACAAAAGCACAATTAATAAACTGAAATGGATTTTGTCCTGGAACAAATTTTCTAAGCACACTGCTCCTTTAATCACGCCTCAAAGAAATAAAAGAAGGATAAAAACGTACACCATGACCGGCTATGTATAAATATAAACATATTATACATAAGAATTCCTCAAAATAAATCTACGTATGCTACGTTGTAGCTAGCAAATGATCGAGAAGCTGGGCCAAAAGATTATGACCGTTGACCGCAATTTAATTGATATATTATAGATATAAGAAAGAAGGAACAAGATCATGGTTTCCATGCAGTAATAATATATAGCTTATAATTAGCTCTTCAACTTTGGGTTCTAATTAAAAGCCATTAGTTGCTGTTTTATGACCCTAAACAAAGGTCAAAACTTCTCGATCATTAGTTGCTGTTATCCCTCACGATCATGGTACTTCTTTTTCATGACCATTTGGCGGGAAATTTCTCACATTTTGTGGTATCCAACAACAAGTAATTAATAATACTGATAATTACGGCCCGAAAATGAGAGCATGCAAATTTGTGGAGCTCGAGCTCGAGTGAAAATGGGAAACAGACAGGTCTTCTTTACCCTACCGTGTGGGACAGTGCAGTGGGACTTGATTGTCAACCATTTCGGCCCTGATGGGCATTTTCGTCAAACAGTAGACGTCCTTCTTCTTCTTTACGGCAGCCATGTCTGGAAATACATAGGACGATACAACTTGAACTCTTGAAGTTAATTTAACGTACGTCTTCTTCACTTTCAGTAGTTTTTTTTTTTAAAAATATTCTTCCACAGGCCACAGCCCATGCTTGAAGAATATGGTATTTTTATTGTATATTAAAAGGAAAATTCAGAAAAGCATAAATAGGAAACATTAGTGGAGCTGAAGCTGTTTATTAGTGATATAGTGAGACCCACTTTCCCACCTTCATCAAATGAAAGTCATAGTTAATAATTTAGATCAAAAGTATATGGTGTTAATATGCTGTCCACACCCAACATTTGTGATCTGTGTCAGTCAAACCATTTATAATTTGCTAAGCTGACCACAACATTCCAATCCCTGTAATTTCCCAACCTCCCTCCACAAGCCCATTTCTGTACCAGAAAAAAGATTAGTTCTATCAAAGCATTTGCTTCAATACAAAGGCATCTTTGTCATTTCACCAAAAGAATTCACATTTTGACATTCTTGGAGTTGCAGAGAGAAAAGAGAGAAGCTTTTTCTGGTTTTTTTTTTTTTTTTCTCTCATGATCAAGGAAGCTGAAGAAGAAGCAGCACCATAATCATAATCATAATCAATCAAGCACTTAATTTCCATGCAGACTGGACAGAGCAATTACTCCAAATCCTATTGAAGACGCTCCTCCAGAGGTTAGACCCTATTTATTGATATAGATGGCCTCCCAACTGTCATCTTTAATTGCTCAATTTTCAAGCTTCCTTAATTATACCCAGAAAATTAAATTAAAGACAGAGCCTTTAATTGCTCGATTGATATTTTTTGGGTTTTGAAAACTTCAATCCTCAACGTCTCGCTCCACATCTTAAAATGACTTGATATTTTTGCAGAGAGAGCCGATTTCCGGTTGAAGATGATTCATTTTCTCCGCGAAACGTTTCTGGTTGTTATCCTCATAGCCTCCGTAGCCAAAGCCCAGAACTGCAACACCACATGCGGATCCGGAAAGTCGGTTCCCTACCCGTTCGGGTTCTCGGACGGGTGCGCTATCCGATTGAACTGCTCCGAAAGCAGCAGCAAATTCGCGATCAGCAATTTCACAGTCCAGAATATAACCTCAAACAGCATCTTCCTCAATCTCCCGGCAAAATGTGACCGTCCGGTCGAATCCATGGCCCACTTATTCGGCCCAAACTTCGGCCCAACTTGGAACAACAGCCTGCTTTTCCAGAGCTGCCCACACCCGCAAAACGGCTGCCTCATTGCGGCTGAGTTCGTTAAAAATCAGTTCAATTTGGATAGCTGTAGAGCTACGAACGAAAACATAAGCTGCTTTTCTCACGAGAATAACGGGTCGGAGATTATGAGCTATGATGACTTGAATCGGACCCAGTGCAAGTACTTGTTCGGGTCGATGGCGTTTCACTCGGGTACGGACTCGCCGCTGTCGTTTGAGTTTGAGACGATAGAGTTGGGCTGGTGGGTTTCGGGCTCCTGCGATTGCGCTAACAATGCCACGTGTTCGACGCCTAAGCTCGGCGCGGAGAAGCATGGGTTCCGCTGCCAATGTAATGAAGGATATTCCGGCGACGGGTTCAAAAACGGGTCGGGTTGCCGGAGAGGTGAGTCAATCAAGTCAACCTTTTACTTTTCAAATGTTTCTTCTTGCCCCTTGACGAAGGCAACTTAGCTATCTGCGGCGTCGTTTTATGACCTTTAGCAAATGATGGCCTTACACGTCATTATTCGTTTTGGTAAATCCTAATTGGGTCTAATTACAATGAATTTGTTTGATTTTGTAGCTAAATTAGATTTCATTAGGTGGACTTATATTTTTATATATATGAGTAATTTAGACCGTAATTTTAGGAAGAATTTAGTCTCCCATGAATATATACCCCCTGCATAGTTGCAATTAAATTTTTATAAAATTCTTTCTCCATAATTTGTGTCAAGTTTTTTATTCTTGGTTGTGAATTGTTCTCCTTCTAACCAAAGAATCCTCCAAAAGTCAAAACTTTAGGCTAATATTCCCTGTTTATTTATAGAGAGATATTAGGTAAAGCACATGGCTTTACTAGATAAATTGGACTTTGGATCAATGGATTAAGGGGAGAGAAGACTTGTTGTCATAGGTACATTTCAATATGAGTATTCATATTTTCCTGGGTTAAACTATTCAAGTTTTTTTTTTTTTTTTTTATAACTTTTATGGAACTATTCAAGTAATAGACTTGCCATCAGATAGTGAGTTTTAAGTTTTGACAATGAAACATGGATATTTGAGTTCACAGCTGGTAGTGGAAGTAATCTAATTGGGCTGATAATCTCATGCACTTGATCATTCGAGTTGTTATTGTCTTACCCTACCAATTCTTCATGGGGATTTAGAACTCTTTCTGCTGATAGTTGAAGTGCCCCTGACACCCTTGGATTTGTACTTGTGTTGTGGTTCTGGTGGTTTTTCGACGAATAGTTTGCAAATGGCTTGTATAAAAGGTTCTAGTTGGAAACTAACATTTTGAAGAAGTGGGAATTTGTTACCATGGACCATTTACTAAGTGAGATTGAGTGCCTTGAGCTCTTGCTATGCAATTAATTACATCTGTAATTGCATGACCTTGTTATGATAACGAAGCCAAAAGCCTGAAACGTATATAGTATTGTAATTTCATACTATGGAGTGTTTGTAATCATTTTATACTGGTTGTCTTGTCCTTAGATTCTGAATGCAATCCATCAAGATACATGTCTGGACGCTGTGGGGGAAGAACTAGAGTCGGTGTTCTTATCGCAGGTAAACTTTGTAGCCTTTTTCCTTTTACTTGATTTATCATATACCTCAGCTATTTTAGCTTTTTCTTCCTTTAACTTATGGTTTTGATTTCCTTGGAAAAAAAAAAAAAAAACCTTGGATACAACAGCTAATCTATCTTTTTTTTTTTTTTTGGACAATAATCTATCTTCTTCTTTAAGTCTTGTTTAAATCATATCAAATAGGTATATTAATTACTTAAGTTGCTATTGACATTTTGATTTTCAGAAGTTTAATCCATATGGTTTGATTAGTTGTCACTTCTCCCATGGTTTCCTTGTTTTAAATTCCTAAAAGGGTGCCCTTAAAAATAAGTAGATTTGACTTGCTGATACAATTGTGCTCCACATTTTCATCCCAGAAATAGAGAACTGTTTGGTGCATGTTTCTGTGAGCTTTCTGATCTCTGTTTTTTTAATCGTCTGTGTATTACTACATGCACACATTTTCCTTGATTGATTATTGTGGAATGATTAGCAGGTTAAAATCTTCAAGAACTTGATAATGATTTAGCTAAATGGTAGAATAACAACTTTTTAGACGACTTTTCTGAGTAGTTAAAAATTTGACACGAAAGACATCAGAAAAGTCTCAAATCTGTATCTCAAGTGAATGGTTATACAATGTACATTCCTAGTAGCCTTACCTGAGATATGGGCCATATCTGAACAGCATTTGATATAACTTCAACTTTCGTTATGTTCTCTAAAATTACAAGCGAGTATATGGGACATTTTAAATAGCGTCATGTGTTGGTTTGCTGTTTTTGTAGGGGTTGTTGCTGGAGCTTTATTAATGGCTGGTCTATTTCTTATCTGTCACTATCTTCGACGCCGTTCTACTTGCTTAAAAAACCAGCTGAGTGCAAGGCGCCTTCTATCCGAAGCTGCAGGCAACTCCAGTGTTCCATTATATCCCTTTAAAGAAATAGAGAGAGCCACTAATTGCTTTGCTGAGAAACAAAGGTTGGGCACAGGAGCCTTTGGTACAGTTTATGCAGGAAAACTCCATAATGATGAGTGGGTTGCCATAAAAAAGATTAAACACCGAGACTCTAACAGCATCGACCAAGTCATGAATGAGATCAAGCTCCTCTCCTCTGTGAGCCACCCGAATCTAGTGCGCCTCTTAGGTTGCTGCATAGAGGGAGGGGAACAGATCCTTGTCTATGAATATATGCCTAATGGAACACTATCTCAACATCTACAAAGAGAAAGGGGCAAAGGACTTCCATGGACCATAAGGCTCACCGTTGCTTCTGAAACTGCTAATGCTATAGCCTATCTCCACTCTGAGATGAATCCACCAATCTATCATAGAGATATCAAATCCAGCAACATACTCTTGGACTACAACTACAATTCAAAGGTAGCAGATTTCGGTCTTTCTAGACTTGGAATGACAGAATTGTCATGCATATCAACAGCTCCACAAGGGACGCCAGGCTACGTGGATCCTCAGTACCATCAAAACTTTCACCTTTCCGATAGAAGTGATGTTTACAGTTTTGGGGTAGTTTTGGTGGAGATAATAACCGCCATGAAGGTGGTTGATTTTGCTCGACCTCAAACCGAGATCAATTTGGCAGCACTTGCTATTGATAGAATAGGGAAGGGATGTGTGGATGAGATAGTTGATCCTTTTCTCGAACCAAATAGGGATGCTTGGACTCTTTATTCTGTTAACAAGGTAGCCGAGCTTGCATTCAGATGCCTTGCGTTTCACAGTGACATGAGGCCTTCTATGACAGAAGTTGCAGAAGAACTAGAGTACGTCCGGCGGAGTGCATGGGCAACAATGGATGAGAATTTTGGCACAACATCATCAGTGGCATCCTCTTGTTCATCACCGTATAATGGAAGTGAGAAGTCATTGGGTGGTGTGATGGCTAAGAAGGTCAGTATACGAAGCCAGAGATCAATTGTTTCGCTAAGGGTGGATAGTTCTCTAGCTCCGATGGAGGAGGAGAAGGATAACTCTCCTGTTTCTGTACATGATCCTTGGTTAAGTGAACAGAGTTCCCCTTCAACAAACAGCTTATTGGGTAATGTAGTTCAGTGACACAAGACAACTACTCTTTTTGTGTGCTTAGCCGCATATATTATATCGTGTTAATAGTGAAAACCAGTCTACCCATTACTGCCTATATATTCCTTATATGTGGCTATGTATTGTTGTTTTCTTAATTCCTTCTGAAACGCACCAAAGAATTTGCATTTATACACTGTACAAAGTTATGTTAAAATTTACAGAATCCAAGCAGGTGAAATGCAAGAGGGTACTCTTCCAGACGACGCAGAAGAGAGACAATACATACATGGTGAAATGCACGCAAATGTGCAGAAAAATCCATAGAATCCTATAAAAGTAGTTGCTAATTGTACAAAAGAATCGATTGTAGATACCTTTTCTTTTAAGTCAGATCTCCGGTCCTAGATTCATTCCCAATTACAGTAGCTTCTTTTCCTAATTGAAGAGGTCCAAAATTATATTCTGTTTTTAATGTTGCATCAGAGAAGAGGTCCAAGCTATTAACATGTTACGTTTGTTTCTAACTTGAGAAATATATAAAGAAACTTGTCAATAACCAAATCTACAAAGAGATATCTCCAGAGCTAGCCGCTGCTACAACGAATCCTATAACTAAGTAACATAATATTCCTACCCTCAGATTTGTTTTCATCCAATTAGAGGTAGGAACGGATAAACGTCATGACTAATTTCCCCTCAATTGAGACTTTCATTATATTACTTTAATCTGCAAATTTAAACAACAAAGTCGTTGTAGTATAGTGGTAAGTATTCCCGCCTGTCACGCGGGTGACCCGGGTTCGATCCCCGGCAACGGCGTTTTCTTATTTACCTTTTTTTCATAAAAACTTCTTTTGATTTTTCTTTGGGTGTGTAGTTTTACTTTGCTAGAAGTCACTACTACAAAAAACTCCTAATAAAGACAATAAGGACAGTGTTAGGGTATCGATCTGTCCCTTTTGGTTTGAAAATTGCACCTTAGATATCAATAAATGTTGTATTTCATAAAGGACTGTGCTAGGGTATGTGTAATAAGGAATAACAAATAAAAACCAAAGAGCATATACAGTATACTTTTTCAGTTCTATATATATCATGATTGATACATGCATAGTGAAATCCAACATATATAGATTACAGAAGACCTGTATGGGAGAAATCCAAGGTCCCTCAAGAAACTCATGTGCATGCACAGACCGGATGAGAATTTTCTTTACCATATGGGAAAAAAATCTTACCAAATGTCTATATGTATCTATCTTACTAATGAATTGGGAATAAAATTCATCTAATTGGGAAAAAACTATCGCCACATTTCCTTATGAGTCTAAGACCTTTAGTTATATTTAGCTTTCATGGTAAGTTAGATATGTGGTCATAGATTCCGTTTACTAGAGAAATTTTTCTTAGTTATGCGGTTTGGTGAAGATCGAAGTGTGCAACTAATCCATGCCAATACAGTTCGATATATAATTATTAGAAACTTAATTCACATGCATATATGTAGCAGTATATTGTAGCAATATAAGAACAAATTCGATCGATTGCGAGATTCTATTTATTTATTTATTAATTATACGTGCAGGTTGTGTTACCTGCATGCGAATTATTAGACACGACTACTGAAACAATATAACTAAGTCTGTTTTGATGACCATCGATCATCTTACACAATAGTGGAGACAATCATTTTTGTTTAAGAAACACTGAGGATCACGGCCACGCCGGTTGCAACACCAGCAAGGTAACTCTCGGGTACATTCTATGCCGCAAAATTGTATATCGTCTTCTCTAGGCCTAAAATCTTTCACATGATCATAGTCACCTCTCACCCTTAAATTGTCAACAACAATCTTGCTGCCGCTAGTAACACTTGTAATATTGTTGCTTTCTGTTTCACCAATACTGCTTTCATTGCCTGTTTATCAAGTCACAGGAAGAAAGAAAACTTTAAGAAATTAAAATAAATATTCCACACAAAAAGAGCTGAAGAAGAAATTTAGAAGAAAGTTTGAGAGCTTAAAATAACTATCAAATTATACTATTCAGTAATCTTCATTTGATACTAGAGAAACATGCATGGAAATGCTTACATTCAGTAAGAGCCAAGATGGCTATGAAGACGATGAAAAAGAGAGCCGACTGCACTTTGATTGATTTTCCGGTCCCCATTGATGTTGTGCGAGAGCAGAGCCGAGACAACTTCAATTCCTTGGTGACGATATAAGTTCAAATTGTGGGGGCTGGTTTATATAACAAGTGGTTAATGAGAGACAATAATCAGTAGGTGAAATTACTGAAATATATGTATGCTAAAGAATCCAACAATTAATAATGAAAAATTAGTTGCTAATTTGGAGAAGTGATAAACGTATTAATTTAGATTTTATAGTAATTCAGATCTAAGGTCCAGATTCAATCATAAATACGTACAGTAAGTTTTCTTTTTTTGTGGTTAGTCACTGAAGGAGATTTTGTTTTAGGTTAATTAGGTACTTAAGGCTAGGGGACCATTATTAGGTTAGAATTTTTTTTTTCTTTTTTGATCTATCTTGTCCCCTTTTTTGAATAATTTGTTTACCATATAAGCAAATAATACTTCATTGTTTTTGAGAGCAACATATTGCGAACGTGAAAACTACAATGTCCATACATATTCAAGAGTAGAGTTGCAATGTTGCTTTTCTTCATAATTTTTATATATTGTATCTATTTTCAGGACTCACTCAGGAGTAACAGAGAATTTTAAGAAGAAATTATTGTTGAGGAGGAATAGTGAGGACTATAATCACCCATTAATTTATGCAACTCATGCAGACATGCAGTAGTAGAATGTTTTTTGCAACAATTTATGAGACCTGAAAAATGTCATATCATGAATTTTCTATCGTGAGATTTAATTTATTTGCGTTTTCACCATATTTAATGAATTATATTATATGATATAATATGACCTGATTCAATGGTTCGGAACAGTGGAGTACCAGAAGAACCGATCAGCATATATGTAGCTCATCCGCGAGTATGCTTAACATGCATTTAATCGGTTTCAGTGAGTGAGTTGGAGTCCAATGATTTTGCAAATTGTAACTAATTATTTAATACTTAATTAATTAATGTTTAACCACAAAAACAAAGGACGGTTTGTTTAATCCAGTAATATATTTCTAGATATCCAAATCACACGCAAACAGCTGGTTTCGATCTATCTCTCGTTATCTGTTGATGATCAAAGCTGGTTTTGATCACTAGCTAGCTAAGAAAGGACCGCAACTGTGATTACACTCTTTTTCAGAATCAAAGCAACCTGCCTTGCCCGGGAGATAACAACACCAGTAGCAATTTCCTTTTTCATCACATTTTGGGTCGCAAATATGTATTTTCATGTCCTCAAAATATTGATCATCACCTCTCCACAATATCTTGTTGCTGGTGCTAGTATCCCCAACAGTATTCTTGCTTCCATTGCCTGTTTAATTGTGTGTCATATACTCATATTCAGAAGAAGAAAAAAAAAGGTTCAGAGCAGGTTAATCTAATAATCTTCATTTGACAATTAGAATGTAGTCGTACAAACATTGAGTAAAAGCCAAGAGGGTTATGAAGACGATGGAAATGATAGCCGACTGCGATTTCATTGATTTATCAGCCGCCATGATCTGTGTGTGAGAGAATTAACTTCGATCTTTGGTGATATATATATATATATATATGCTGTCAGATTGTTGAGCTTTTTATATCAAGTTTAGGGACAATATATATCCATGTCTTTCCCAAAAAAAAAAAGAGACAATATCCATTCATGGTCAAATGCAGAGATCGGAATCCAACAATATCATAAAAGGACAATAAAACGTGTTAATTGGTAATTAAAGGGAACTAAACGTATCAACTGTAATTAACTTTTCATAGTAGTGTAGATCTCAGGTCCGGATTCGGCTTCTCTCATAATCTAATCCTCTTTCCGACTTACCTACCCTTCTAGTGTTCATCTCTAATGGTCGGGTCTAAGAGCACTTGGTTTCACTTTCTTCTTCTCTCTTGCTCTTATGCCAGTCGAACTGATGACTTGATGGACCTCAGCAGTTGCTTAAAGCCAACAAGCCACACAGAGACCAGCTGATGACTTGGTTTCACTTTCTTCATTTTCAATAATTATATGAAACTTATTAAAGAAATTATAATAATTTGAAACTACTTTTGCCGACGAATATATCGTCGGCATAGGTCGTTCTTTATTTTTGTTATTATTTTATATCCATTTAATGAACATAAATACTCTAGGTCGTCCAATGCTCGTGTGAGCTGCTTTTTCGTGGTTGTAACCTTCATATTACCACCCTCACAAAAGAATCTTGGTGAAGTTTTAAAGTATCTTATTTGTTAAAATGCGTGAAATACAACAAGGAATTTTTAATCAATTAGGCATATGTTTCGCAAAAAAATTTCAAACACCAATTTTTGGCACACACTGTGCTTCTAGTAGTGTTCATATCTAATGGTCAACCCAAGAACCCTCGGTTTCACTTTCTCCATTTTCAATAATTATATGAAAGGTATTAAAAAAATAATTTTAATTTGAAAACTACTTTTTCCGACTAAATATTCTTCGGCATAGGTCGTCCTATTTTTCTTTTTATTTTATGTCAAATTATCAATCTAATTAAAATAAACACTCTAGGCCGTCTAACGCTCGAGCAGTTTGCTTTTCCGGGGTTGTAACTCTTCATATTACCACCCTCACGGAAGAATCTAGGTGAGGTTTTAAAGTATCTTAATTGTTAAAATGCGTGAGGTACAACAAGAAATTTTTAATCGATTAGGCATATCATATGCTTCGCAACAAAAATTCGAACACCAATTTTTAATAGCTTAGTTTTTTTTTAATCTATCTTGGATTCTTGGCCCCTTTTTTGAATAATTTTTACCATATAAGCAAATAATACTTCATTGTTTTTGAGAGAAATATATTGCAAATGTGAAAACTACAATACGTACATCAAGGAGCACAGACAACTTCCTTGGTGACGATATACGTTCAAATTGTGGGGGCTAGCTGGTTTATATAACGAGTACGTGATTAATGAGAGACAATTAGTGTGTGAAATATATGTATGCAAAGAATCCAACAATATTAGTTGCTAATTTGGACGAGTAATAAACGTATTAATTGTAATTTAGCTCTTGTAGTAATTCAGATCTAATTAAGGTCCCAGATTCAGTCGTAAATAAATACAGTAAGTTTTCTTTTTTGTTGTTAGTCACTGAAGGAGATTTTGTTTTAAGGTTAGGTACTGAAAAGGTACCGTTATTAGTTTAGATTTTTTCTTTTTTGATCGATCTTGGCCCCTTTTTGAATAATTTTTTTACCATATAAGCAAATAATACTTAATTGTTTTTGGAGAGCAACATACTGCGAATGCAAGAATAACAATGTCCATACATCAAGGGTGGAATTGCAATGGTGCTTTTCTTCATGATTTTTATATATTGTATGTATTTTCAGGACTGTACTCACTTAGGAGTAACAGAGAATTTGAAGAAGAAATTATTGTTGAGGGGGTATAGTGAGGACTATAATCACCCATTAACTAATTAATGTAACTCAAGTAGAATGTTTTTTGCAACAATTTATGAGACCTGAAAAATGGCATATTCTGCATGAATTTTCTATATACTTAGATCCATTTGCATTTTCACCAAACTCAATGGTGGAATGACCCGATATAATATCACCTGATCCAATGGTTCGGAATAGTGGAGTACCAGAAGAACCAATCGGCATGTTGCTCATCCGCGAGTAACTTAACACGCATTTAATCGGTTTCAGTGATTGAATTCAAGTCCAATGATTTTGCAAATTGTAACTAATTATTTAATACTTAATGTTTAACCACACACAAAAAAAAAGGACAGTTTATTTAATCCAGAAATTTATTTCAAGATTATCCAAATGATATGCAAATAGCTGGTTTCGATCTCTCGTTATTCTGTTGATGATCAAATTAAAGCTGGTTCTTGACTAGGTAGGATGGCAAAAGTTATTACAGTCCTGTTCTGTATTAAAGGTACCTGGCCTTAACGGAAGAGTACAACTCCAGAAGCATCTTCCTTGTTTATTACATGTTCGGTCGCAAATATGAATTTTGATGTCCTTAAAATATTGATCATCACCTCTTGACAATTTACCAACATGTATCTCCTTGTTGCTTGTGCTAGTATCCCCAACAATAGTATTGCTTTCATTGCCTGTTTGTGTCATGTTCAGAATAAATAAATAAAAAAGTTCAAAGCAGATTAATCTAATAATCGCCATTTGACAATTAGAATATAGTGATACATACATTGAGCAAGAGCCAAGAGGGATATGAAGACGATGGAAAAGATAGCCAACTGCAATTTGATTGATTTATCAGTCGTCATGATCTGGGAGAGAATTAATTACTTGGATCTTTGGTGACAGATATATGCTATCAGATTGTTGAGGTTTTTATATCAAGTTTAGAGACATGCAATATCCATGGTCAAGATGGTCTAGACAATATCCAAATCTATAGAAGAGGAAATATATATGAATGGATTTGGTAATGTAATATTACACTTTACATATAAAGCCTAAAAGTATTCCTATAGACAATTTCACAAGGTAGATTTTAATTTGAAATTATGTACGTAGGATTCATCCCTTACAGACAATTTTATAAGATCAGATTATCTATTTGCAATTGTGTAGGATTCTTTTCACTAGATCCTTACATTCTTTGTATCATACTATACGAAGATCTCTAAATCCTCTTTCCGACTCACCTACCCTTCTGGTGTTCATCTCTAATGGTCGGACCCAAGAGCACTCGGTTTCACTTTCTCCATTTTCAATAATTATATCAAACTTATTTAAAAAATTAATAATAATAATTTGAAAACTACTTTTGTCGGCATAGGTCGTCATTTTTTTTATGCCAATTTAATTAAAATAAACACTCTTTCCGACTTACCTACCCTTCTAGTGTTCATCTCTAATGGTTGGGTCCAAGAGCCCTTGGTTTCACTTTCTTCATTTTCAAAAGAAATTATAATAATTTAAAATCTACTTTTGCCGACGAATATATCGTCGGAATAGGTCGTCCTTTATTTTTGTTATTATTTTATATTCATTTAATTAAAATAAATACTTTAGGCCGTCCAATGCTCGTGTGAGCTGCTTTTTCGTGATTGTAACCTTCATGTTACCACCCTCACAAAAAAATCTTGGTGAGGTTTTAAAGTATCTTATTTGTTAAAATGTGTGAACTACAACAAAGAATTTTTAATTGATTAGGCATATACTTCGCAAAAAAAAATCAAACACCAATTTTTGGCACACGTTGTGCTTCTAGAGTTCATATCTAATGGTCAACCCAAGAGCCCTCAATTTCGCTTTCTCAATTTTCAATAATTATATGAAAGTTATTAAAAAAATAATTTTAATTTGAAAACTATTTTTTCCCGACAACATATTCGTCGGCATAGGTAATCCTTGATTTTTGTTTTTAATTTATGTCAAATTGTGAATTTAATTAAAATAAACACTTTAGGCCTCCAACACTCGCTCGGCTTGCTTTTTCGGGGTTGTAATCCTTCATATTACCACCCTCACGAAAGAATTTGGGTGGGGTTTTAAATTAAGTATCTTGATTGTTAAAATGCGTGAGCTACAACAAGGAATTTTTAATCGATTAGGCATATGCTTCGCAACAAAAATTCGAACACCAATTTTTAATCGATTAGTTTGTTTTTCTCTATCTTGGCCCTTTTTTTTAATAATGTTTACCATATAATTAAGCAAATAATACTTCATTGTTTTTGAGAGCAACATATTGCAAATGTGAAAGACTGAAAATTACAATGTCCATACATCAAGAAGCAGAGACAACTTCCTTGGTGACGATATACGTTCAAATTGTGGGGACTGGTTTATATAACAAGTACGTGATTAACGAGAGACAATCAGTATGTGAAATATATGTGTACAAAAATTGGACTAGAAATAAGCTGGCGAAACATTTATTTCATTTCTTGAGATCATTCTGGTTGTGCTACACATCATTTATTTCATTTCTGGAGATGATGCATTCAGTTAAAAGCGAAAAAAATACAAGTCTCTAGATCTGTGTTGTTTGTGGCTAGCTTAATTAGCTAGCAAAATTAAGGACCGCAATATCTAGCACAGTCTTTTTCAGTTTTAAAACACTTCTCTATGCCAGAGAGCCAACAACACCAGTTAGCGCAGCCTGGTAGAGATTTACATTGTGCATCGCAAAGATGTATAGTATCGGGTTGTTGAACACCTCTCAACAATTTACCAACATGTATCTTCTCCCTGCTGCTAGTGCTGCCAGGAGCCCCAACCGTATTGCTTTCGTTGCCTGTTTGTGCATGTCGTATCGAAAAAGAAAACAGAAAAATCAAATAATCTGGAATCAAAAAGAAAAAGAAGAAGAAGGACGACGACAAAGTAAGTTCAGAGTCTAAAAATATTCATTTCACAATTAGAATAAGTGGGACACATAAACATACATTCTGTAAGAGCCAAGAGGGTTATGAAGACGATGGAAAAGATAGCCAACTGCAATTTGATTGATTTATCAGTCGCCATGATCTTTGTGAGGGAGAGAATTATCTTGGATCTTTGGTCATAGATAGATATATGCTATCAGATTGTTGAGGTTTTTATATCAACTTTAGAGACAATATCCATCATCTAGATGGTAGACGATATCCAAATCTATAGAAGAGGAAATAGATCTCCCTGCTGCTATTAATTTGGTAATGCAATATTACACATTACATATAAAGCCTAAAAGTATCCCTATAGACAATTTCACAAGGTAGATTTTAATTTGAAATTATGTAGGATTCTTTTAACTAGATTTTATATGAAAAGTATCCCTTATTTGCAATTGTGTAGGATTCTTTTCACTAGATCCTTACCTTCTCTGTATCATACTGTAGATCTCTAATCCTCTTTCCAACGGACTAGGATCCTCTCCTCACGTAGAGGTCCTCACCTTTCCTCACCAACCAATCTTGACCCTCCATTTTCAATTGGATTGCCAAGATTTGTTTCATTTTTTTTTTTATCAAAATTTAATTTCTGCAAGAGAATACTCAATGCAGAGAATCCAAGAATACTATAAAAGGAAAATTAAAACGTATTAATTTCTGTAATTAAAGGGAAGTTAAACATATATGACTGTAATTACTAATTAGCTCTATATCTTTTAGAGCAAGGCATATTACAGGTCCATATTAATTTCTGTAAAGCACGTTATGGAGCTCAAGAATCTTCACTCCGAATTCATTGAAAGGTATATTTTACTAAAAGTTTCTTGAGGAGAGTATCAGTGTTACAATAATGTCAATACAATTATACAAGGACCTTCCTCAACAGGACTTCACAATAGAAGTACAAATTTAACCTGCAGAGAAAGCTATGGGTTTGCAAGAGTTGGCCAATAAACCACTCGATCCAAATGAACAGGATCAATCAGCTATCGATATCATTTGCAATTGTGTAACGATTTAACCTGCAGGTTAAAGATTATCAAGGTTCAATCTCACGTAAAATCCAAAGGCATATAAGCTAAAGATTGCTGTCACGGAATAAATTTATAATGCAAAATATGTACTTGGAACTGATATATATTGGTCAAGGGGCTAACACAACTTTCAATTGGACTCACCAACAGCTTGTCTTGAATTAAGCAGGATATACAGCTCAATATAAAGCAATCTCTTCAATGCCACTTGAAGTATAAGCTACTTTTTAAATTTCAGTTTTTGGCTCCTAAAACCAAAAAAGTCTTGTATTTCAAATAGCTTGCTCCAAATTTTTGAAACTGGTTACTGGTTGAATGGACATATATACATGTATCGTGTATATATTTATTCAAAGAATTTGTGAAATTATCTATGCCTATGTATTTGCTCCTATGGCCATGCTTGTTTAGGTTGAAGCAAAGAATCCCATAGATTAAATGGAACAACTGACAGGGACAAAACACTTAAAGATGGTCTAGCCAACTACCTACCTACCTACCCATTGAAAAAATGATAAAGACTTAGAGAGGTCAGATCTAGCAGGTTAGAAACTTAGAACTCATATTCCTTTGTTAAGTGCAGCTTAAACAGATAAAATGAACGTGGGAATCTAAGTAATGATAGTGCATTTAGATTCTCCCATTTGAAAGCTTCAGCTAACTGTTTCTGATTTATACAAACTTGCTTGCAATTAGAAGATTATATCATATATATGGACACTGATTACCTCTTCGATGTAATTCCTTTAACAACCTCATGAGTTATCCAAAAGAAGTTAGCAGCTATCCATGACTTCTGGGATCAACAACTTGGTGAACCTTTCTGTTTTCAGCACTAGAATACTCCCCCACTACACGGGCATGAGGTATGGAAGCTTCTCCGCGGGAGAGGGCATCCACATTCTCACGCAGGTACTTTTCTGGTAGCCTGCCTACTACATTGCCCTCTTCATTTCCCTCTTTATCTAGGAATGCAAAGTGTGGAATACCCTCAACACCAAACTCATCAAGCTCTTGTTCCCACTTTGTGTTGTCAACATTCAGCATAACAAAATTTACACGACCCCTGAGTAAAAGAAGTGACGAATATGAAAATGATAGTTGATCTATATAGAATAAGAATCTGTGCATGAGGCAAACATGGATATCTGAGCATTGACAACTAATGACTGTGGAGCTCTTAGAAATCTAGAGAATCTTAAGCATTCCTAACAGACAAGTAACCAAAATTGGTCTCGGTTGACTCCACTAAAATGAAAGAAGGTGGCACTCATTAAATTTACGCCTGTAGTAGAGATGCATATATAATTAATAACAAGTTCGAACTTGAAGATCATACTTATACTGTTGCTCAACTTTGTAGACATCTGGAGCTAATTCCCTGCATACTTCACACCAATCGGCATAGAACTCAACAACAGTAGGCTTGCCATTCGAGAGAGCCTAATCATCCATAAAACACAAAAAGATCATAAGAAAACAACAGCAAGGATTGATGTACAGATTCACTAACATGCATGGACATGCTGGAAAACACAAATAACTGATTGATGAGATGGGAATTAACAAATCAAAAAGTGTCTGTTTATGTAATTTGTTAACTTCAGAAAATATAGCCTACACTCACCTGTTACTTAAGCTAAGCTACACATAATAAAAAAAAGAGTATAACTAATTTGACGAACCTCTTCATAAGGTAATGCAGCAACAGTTAGGTCCTTCAAAGAAACACCAAAATCGAGCCGTCCTGATAAGAAAAGCGCTAATGCTGCAAGAGTAGAAACCACTGCTACTTGCTTGTTGGAAGTTTTGTTTGGAAATTGCGGAATACCAGAGTCCGTAGAGCAACTTGTAGCAGGGCTACTGACTTCATTGCCAGAGACTGGCTCAACAGGCGACTTTTCCTGAATCAGAATAGTTGATGAAGATTGCATCAGTCACATAGTAAACTTGAAAAGACTATTCAAACAAGAAATTTGGCCAGCACAGGTTCCATATACCCATCAATTGAAGAACCAGATTACTAATTCAGAAAAAAAATACAGAAACAAAGAAAGAAACTTTTCAAATTACTAATAGTGGGTAGCTGCATACTGAACCAGATTATCAAATTTGAACTCATAAATCTTATACTAATGGGCATAATTTTCTTTATCAAAAACAATATTCTTCACTGTAACAGCTCAAACCCAGTACAAATGAATTGGAAAATATGCAACTTGCTAAAAGGGGAAGACTTTAATTTTCCGACTAGTGCGTATGCGAAGAAAAATGAAGCATACCGAGGTGGAGGTGTCGCTGGGATCTGGGGTTTTCTGGCAAGCAACGCTCTGAAATCTGCGGTGCTCGTTTCGGGAGGGAACAAAGTTTTTAACTTGCTGGGGAAATTGAGCGGTCTGGAAACTTGGCCGGAATCTATGGAGTCCGACGGGGTTTGAAGCCACGCGAGCCATTGCAGATATGGATCAAGAAATGGACGTTAGCTTCTGGTAACAGAGTTTCGAGTTGAATTGTGCTAATTAAGCACTAGACAGTTATAAAATGACAGTCGAGTGTTCAGGCTTTTCAAGTCATTTGTCAGATAGCTAAACTCCAACAACGTACGCGGTGAGCCTCTAATAACAAATTCTTTTCTTTTTTAATAGGATAACAAATTCCTTCATTTTTCTTCTGATATTTTTTTGGTAAAAGCAAAATAAAATAAAATATAAAATCTATGGTCCTCGTCCTCCGTCGTGTAACATAAGAACGCCGTACATACGAATTGAAGGATTTACCATAATTAATCTATGTTTCACGAAGCTGAACTGAATTGATCGCATGGTAAACGTAAAATGTTTATACATAATTGTCCGTAATTAAAAACTTGATGATGACATAAAACCAGCTGGATTCAAAGTTTACAAAGACAATTAAACTAGCTAATTAAGCACCACATCACTACCATACTCAACGATTACAAGTTTACAGCTTACAACATCAAATTAACACGAAGAAACAGAAATTTCCACTAACGATTTTAACGTTCCGGCCCCAAAATCGCATTGACAACGGAACTCGCCACCAAAACACCCACAACCTCCGCTCCCGCCACAACTCCCGCCTGCGCCAAACCGTCAAATCCCACGGCCGTTGCGAACTCTATCTCCGCCGATTCGAGCCCCTTCTCTGCCGATTCGATGCCCTTCTCCGCCGCCTTGATGCCCTTCTCCGCCACCTCGATGCCCTTCTCCGCCGCCTCGAACCCTTCCTTCACTATCACCTCCGTCTCCTTCTCCGCCTCCTTCAGCTTCTTCCTAATCCCGAACAGCCCGATGTCCTCCGCCTTTCCCGGGGCCGCAACCGCCACCGAAGCCGTCCACGTCAGCGAGAGCAGCACCAGCTCTCTCCGCCCGGGAAATGAGGCCCCACGTGGCGGCGCAGGTTTAGAACCGTGCGCATTGCGCACAGTGTGGAGTGAGAGAACTTGGCTTACAGCTGAGGCTCTCGCAGCCATGTCTTTGTGAACCATAATCCTTCCTTTCTTTATTTTATTTCAAACAAAAGTTTAAAATGACAATAATACCCTCCCCATGTGTCCGAAACGGAACGAAACGTTTTGGGTTTTGGGTTTTGGTAGAGGTAAATGACGATAATACCGTCCCGGGCTCATTTTCATTTTCCTTGCTTAAATCGGTTAAATGACGAGCATGCCCTTATTTCGGTGTGTCCGAAACGAAACGTTTCGAAGAGCAGGGCTCATTTTCCATTTTCCCTCTCTATAAATTGGGGTTTCTATATTCATTTTTGCGCCAGAAAAAAGGGTTTTGATTCTTTTGAGTTTTGAAGCCATGGCGGAGGAAGCGTCGGCATCAGTGAGCGAAACCCTAGCCCAGAATAATGCGGTGGAGACTCAGCCGTCCAACGAGGCTACCATAAAGGTAGCAACTGAGGGAGGCACCGAGTCCACCTGCAACAACAACAATGACAAGGCGGAAACTTCAGCTGTCACTTCCGATGGAGACCGCGAGAAGACGCTGGAGTTCGCCGACGAGTTGATGGAGAAGGGCGTCAAGGCGATGAAAGAGTCTGACTTCGGCGAGGCCACCGAGTGCTTCAGCCGCTGTCTGGAAATCAGGTTAGGGTTTTTCACTTTTCAGCTTCCGTTCCATTTCCTAGAAATTGAACCCTTTCGGATGTCTTTTTTCGTTTCTGGTGTGAGTGCCTGTAATTTTTAGCAGAAAAATTAGGTTGATGGTTTGGCTCTTCTAAGAAAGCCTTGTATTTAAAGAAGATTGGTTTTCAGCTCTTCATTGCATTATATTGGGAAATTGGGCTTTGCAAGTATGAATTGTGCCTTTGATAAGGAAATTCTCGGGTTAATTGAGCAAATGTGCTGGAATTGTCAGTTGCATATTTTGGACATTGGTATTATGCTAGTGATAACACTGAGTTGCCAATTCGTGCATACGTAGAGTACCAATTTTCGTACTTTCATATCTTGTTGCAGTCATTTGTGACATTTACGAGTAGCTGGTCTGGCTTGGCTTTATTATTATCTGTTTTCTATCATTTCCCTTCTCATATTATCTCTATTTGTTCATTATCCGATGACCTATATGCTTTTCTATTAGATTCTATTCTTCAGAAGTGCTTATTGTTAAAAGTATGTTGATAATTACAGAGTTGCACATTATGGTGAACTTGCTCCTCAGTGTGTCAAGGCATACTATAAGTATGGATGTGCATTGCTTGAAAAAGCTCAGGAGGAGGCTGATCCGTTGGGTGCTGTACCCAAGAAAGAGGGTGAATCTCAACAAGAATCTGCTGATGTTGGATCTGCTAAAAATGTTGTAAATGGTGAATCTTCCACAGCTTCTGTTTCAAGCAATGCTGAACAGGTTGCGAGTTTAATCCATCAGGAAGGAGCAGCGGATGATGGTGGTATGTCACTTGTGATTAACATGTTCTTTCATGAATTGTCTTCTATTATCAGTCAATCATGAGCAAAGCACTTTCCTTCTTTCATTCTTGTTGCACGTTATATGCATTTGATTTACTAAAGGAACATACATTGAGTATATTACTTCCGTGATTACCATATCCCTTTAATTAGATATGATCTGTAAAGAACTTTTCTGCACATGAACAACTGAATTTTTTTTTCCATTTATCATGCTTATATGTGTATGTAGTATACTATGATTAATATTTTGGATTATCAGCTGGTGTGGGTTGAGGTACTTATTTGATAGTCTTTTTCCAAGTGCAAGATACTTAGGTACAGAGCTCTGTCATACACGTACACATACACATACAGAAACTGAAGTTTAGGATAAGCACAGTCACCTGTAAAAATGAAGTACGACTTGGAAGGGTATAAGGGACTTGGTAGTGTGATGATTTTTTTTTTCTTATCCCAAAACTCATAGGTCAGACATGGAGAATAATTTCATTCAAAATACCAACTAAACTGTAAGTTACAACAATTATAATTGTTTTTATCGTTTGTGTTATAAACTGTTTGTCACTTTCTTTTTGAGGCAGTTTCTAGCGGAAAAGACCAGGAAGAAGATAATGAGGATAGTGATGTTGAGGACCTTGCTGAAGGTGATGAAGATGAAACTGACCTTGATTTGGCATGGAAAATGCTTGATGTTGCAAGAGCAATCATTGAAAAGCAGCACTCTGGTGACACAATGGAGAAGGTGGAGGTACTATCAGCTTTGGCAGAAGTGGCATTAGAAAGAGGTAGATATGTACTTGATGTAATTGAATTGAGATCTGTTTATTCTTCCTTAGAGTAAGTGGTTCTTGAACTTCATACTAATCTTTTGGTGTATTTATTCTGAAAGTATCTTATTTGGCTTAAATTGTTGCTGCATGTAGAGGACTTTGAAACTTCTCTCAGTGATTACCAGAATGCACTGTCCACTTTGGAGCGGTTGGTTGAGCCTGATAGTCGACATATAGCTGAACTGTATCCTATTCAATATTGAATTTGGCTTTGCTGAAATCCCCCTTGAAAAAGAATCTATTCATATTTATTTGGTCATCTGGTCTTTGGATAACTATTGTTACTAATAAGAGGTTCTTTCCTTTTTCTTTTTTTTATTTACATTTTGGTTTGCTCACATTTCCACCGAGTCAGAACTCACGACCTTAATTGGATAATTCAGAAATTTTCGAATATGTTTGTGTCTTGAGATTGGATCTAAGCCAGAGGAAGCGATTCCATACTGCCAGAAGGCTATATCAGTTTGTAAGTCTCGTGTGCGGAGGCTCATGATCGAATCAAAGAGTTTCTCAGGATCGACAGCATCATCGTCCGCTTCTGAAGATCAGGGTGTCCAGCAGTCCTCAGATGCAAGCAAGTCTGATAATGCCGTGACAGATAAGCAGACAGAGATTGACACACTAACTGAGCTTTGTGGCGATCTGGAAAAGAAGGTAATTTGACCTGACATGTTGATATTGGAATCGTGTGATGTTCATTTTTGTATCTTAAATTATATATTCTTTTCCTCTGTAGCTTGAAGATCTGCAACAACTGGTCTCAAACCCAAGGTCAATTCTTGGTGAACTTCTGGAAATGGTGTCTGCCAAGGCAAAAGCCGGTGAGAAGAGTGCAACTTCAGTGGCGGTGGGCTCTTCACAGATGGGCACTGCTAACAACAATGGAGGAGGTTTTGACTCCCCAACTGTTTCCACTGCTCATACAAATGGATCTTCTGGAGTCACACATCTTGGCGTGGTAGGAAGAGGAGTGAAGCGCACATTGACAAACTCAGGCACGGCAGAATCAAGCCCTGGGAAGAAACCTGCTTTGGATTCATCAGAAGGTAAGGGTGAGGGCAACGAATCATGAAGGCTTTGAACTCGGGTGATTCATTCGGAGGACTGAGGAATATTATGCTGATTCTAGTTTCTAGTATTCTATTCGGAGTGATTCCTAGCAGATAGAGTTTAAGCAAACTAGTAGACTTTTGTATTTAATTTGATACATCTTGCTACTTAAAAATTGAGATCATGGAGCCTCACTGGTCAGCTTAGTTGGATATCGTCCATGCTGTGAAGTCATTGTGTCAATTAAATGAAAGGTAGTATAACTTCTTACCTTTGTGGCTTTGTGCTTTTCAAAGTTTTTGATTAAGGCCATTTTACACCCACCATTAAAACCTGTGATGTTTTAGAACTCAGGTATTGATAATTTTTTCTTTTCGTTTATTGTTTCTTGATTATCATAATCCTATAAATATTGTTTAGAGAACATTTTTTGAGTGCAGATAAATGCTTCCTTTTCCTTCTACCCAAAAAAAATTGACTACCCTCTTTTGGTTTAGACATGTCAAGCGCTGACCACCTGACCACCATGGCTAATTTCTCAGTTGGCCATAGAACTGAGCAGAGTTTCTAGGCAGCCATGGCAACAATGGCCACTTTGTTTTCATGCTTTGATTTCATTTATTGAAAAACAAATTAAGAATAAGAGTTTGATTAGACATATACAGAATATTCGAGTAGCATCAAATTATGAATAGGTAAATTGTCCCTTCACCGTTTTATCTGTCTTTGGACATATTATATATGTTGTCGATGTCTGGATGGACAAAATGATGCTGTTAATTTTGGACTGGACCAAATCATGTTAACCTCCAAGATAAATTTTCCGGCTCTGTCAATGAGGTTGTTGGCATTGTTAATCTGCTTCTTAAAAACTCTTGGTTAATATGAAAAGTTCATCTCCAAAGTCCTCTCTATGTTTTCAACTTATTCAATTGTCTTGGACTGATTATTCCTCGAGTAATATGGACACATTTACAGCCAAAACCGCCGAGACGAGAATATTATTATTGTTATGTTTGACATTGCTTATGAACACAATAGCAGTTGAGTATGTGAAAGTGGAACTGAGGTGTAAGAACATATTAGTGGTTCGTGAGTCCATTTCACATACGATTGACAAAGCAATCATTTGGGCCGCAATAACGATATGTGATTCTGTTTTGTTTTGAATGGATTAACCATCATTGTTCTTCTTCTTTTAGCAATTTTGCTTAGAAAATTACGATTCAAGGATTATAACTATTATATTTCAAGCTCTATTTAAATGATGACCGAAAATACTATTAATTAAGCCAAACATGGGTTTCATTTGAGTCATTTCCAGTACAATAACATAGTTGGAGTACTTGGCTTCAACAACTAACAACTAAGCCTAGCTAGGACAAAACCATCGTAAAATTTCAGATAGTGTGCCAAAAAGAGTACCTAAATAAATAATCTTGAAAAGAATAGTAGCAATGGATATGAGAGGCATAGGTCATAAATTACTATGCAATTAAAGAGCGTAAGCGATAGCTTCAACACTAAGGTAGTGTCACATCCTCGTTGGTTGCCTATTTGAGACAAATCAAGTCGATAATATCCAAGAGGTTCAGCCTTTATTTAAGTGATGACTGGATAAGAAGGGAAGCCAAAGCATCAAAGCGATCCATACAAATCTTGAGGTCGACCAAAAAGTTCAAGAAAAACAAAGAAAGCAGAAAATGTGTTTCAGGGTAGAGTGCAAGCAATGTGGGAAGTACTCGTGGGGAGGGTGTGGAAACCACTTGAAGACTCTCTACGGCAGCATTGATAAGGGGAAGCACTGCATGTGCCGCTCATGGCCTGGAGTTGTCATACCACAAGAAGAAGCAGCCACTGAAACTGCAAAACAATCAGTGGCCTCGGCCTCAGGTAACCCAATAATTACTTCACTGGAAGATCAAATAGGCAATTGTATTATATTGGCCTCGGCCTCCTTAATAAAGTGTTTGATAAAATGCTTCAAAGAAACTTTTGATAAGTTAAAAGAAAGTTAAGACTTAAGACGCACATAATGACAAATTCATGTTCCAGCTCTAGCTTCTAATCTATCCTTCACTTATTACTTCTTAGGTGTTAGTTAGCATGCAAAGCTGGAAATGAATGATTGTCTAGCACACATAGAATATTTGATATGTATGACAGGTAGCTTTAGGGCTCTATTACACAAGCACCATTTGATAACCCAACTTTGTTTGGTACAAGAGGAATGCTAGCTACAATCCTATAAGCCAAATGATTGATCCTTTAATATTGCTTTATGCAGGAAAGTAGTATATCCTGAAGAAGTCTCCTATGCTAGCCAGCAGTAGCTATATCTTTAGACAGTCAAGGTGGCCCTAGCACAAAAATGGAGATGGGGAGTGTTTGAATAATGGTGGTAGCCAAAGCCTTGGATGAATACCATCGTAATCATCTGGGTTCCGTTTTTACTTTTTACAACACAGTGTGATTTCCTGAATAAATTTAGTTAGTGCAGTGATGTATGTGTATGGTCAAGACACATTGACCAACTTCAACCTGCCTTTTTTTACTGTACCGATTGAACCAACAACAATAATAATAGAATTATGATTGGGGTTATTGTATATTCCTCTAATCTTGTGCATAGTGCTCTTCAGAATTAATGCTTCAACTTACCGTTTTAGCTAGAATCATGGGTTTTGGTGTCACTGTTGGATGGTTTGTCATGGTTTTTGTGCTCCCCCTTCTTTTAAAACCACTTGTAATTGTTTATTAACACTGAGCAGTATGGGGTTGAGAGAGCGAGGGATCTAGATAAGAGATCTGGAATTTTGGACAGGACAAGATGAATATGATCAAATAAACACTGAGACCCACATAGCCTTTTGTAGCCAATTTCAGTGTTCTGGTTTTTACCTGAAATTTTTTGGGGTCTTTATGTTTGGCATTTCATTGTCTTTTTTTTTTCAGAAGATGGCTCAAGAAGGTGTGTGGCCAATGCCCATATATGCCACCCTATTCTTCTTTTGTGCACTTTGTCTATTGATTAGTCACCAAACCATGTGAATACCTTTTTCTTCTTAATAAAGGGCTCATCAGAATTAGTCCACCATTTCTATGATTTCTCTTTCACTTGAAATGATTCAGAAGCAAAGCAATTGCTTTTAAATCAGAAGACTCAGTCAGACCCAAAGGTGGTGGGGGTTTGTTTGTCCTCCCAGTGGCACCATGACCTATATCATCTCCCTCCCTCTCATAATAATAAACAATTTAGGGCTTGATTTGAGTTTAATAATTGGGTTTTTCATCAAAAACAAAAGGTAATAGTAATTTGATAATATTCAGTCCAAAAAAATAATAATTTGATAATGATCCATGTATTGCTCCCACCATTTTTGAAATTTGAACACCTCTCAGTTTCCCACTGTATGCATGAATGAATTAATGGAGTCCTACTTTTCCTTGTCCTGCCATAAATGCCTGCAAATAATGGTTCTGAGAGTAGCTGTGTAGATATAAATGCAAGAGAGCTCCATATCTTTTGCTTTCAGACCATCAGAAAAACTAGTTGGTACAAGTATTCAAAAGTGTGGCAAAGATAATACTATTAAGTTCATCATCAAGTGATCTAAGATGACATGAAAATATCTTATCAATTAAAACTCAATTTCATCTCAGCCGAGTGGAAATTTAAAAAAATGAATCATTTGAGGTATTTCGACAAACACTTGCCTCTTTGTATGAAGAAAGAGCGACTCCAACAATCGTTTTTGTTTATTTCATTAAGTTTCGACATTTATTCAGGTGTTTGTATGTACTTTGATGTACTAAAAAGCCAAATGCCACAGTCCTTGTAATGCATTCACCATATACAACAATCCTTGCAATACATTCTGTCACAAGCTCCAAGTATGAACTAAGAAATCCAAAATGTCAGGTGAAAGCCGGCCGAGATAGGAGCGTGACTATAGTGTCTACTGTTAACTCATGTGAGTAGTTAAGAATATCTGATGGCCCCAACCCACCAAATAACTTGTCTTTCAGTCCCTATGGATTTTTCCAATTGGGGAAAAAAAAAAAAAAAACTCATAACTCTAAACAGTACTCTTCATTTATATATTCAATACCAGAATCAAATTTGAACTAATGGCCATCTTACCAATGCTAAACTGTTACTGTGCCATAGATTAAGGTATACAAAATTATGAAGTTGGTGGATAAAATCTAAAATGGTCCGGTTAGGATTTGGTGGACACATCTCACACTGTTTCTTCCTTCCCAAAGATATGAAACTATATAGAATTCATCATGCTAACATTGAGTTGTTTAAGTGAGGCCATCCCCAGATTACGAAATGATCAAATTCAATTAAAATATTCAACCAAAAAGCAATAAGACCCGGTTTCCAGTTGTAATGCAAATTATATGCAAAAGCTTAAATGGGTGATGGTGGTCTTTTTGTTGCATCATGAAAAAGAAATGAAATTGCTATTCGACCTAAAATATATATATAAATATAAAAGAAGAAAGGGCCTCAAAGACAACATTCCTTTTCTGAGTCCCCCCCATTTTTCTATCTTAAATTGGAGAGGTGAGAGAGACACTGAGAAAGGTAGCTCTTCTGGGCAGAGTGGGTGGGAGAGAGTCTGTGAGAGTGAGATTCTTCTTTTTCTTCTGATGGGTTTCATTCAAAGAAAAAAGGAAAAATGATAGTGCTCATATCATCCCCTTTTCAGAAATTTGTTCAAGCTCTATTTGTCTTCTCTGAGAGACTTTGATTCCAATCCCTCCTCTCTCTAATTGTTCCTCACAGAATACCCCACCAAAACGATTTTCAGCTTTAGCTTCTATTCATGGATCTGGGTTTCTAATTCTCTGATAAAAATTGAGTTTCCTTGGAGATACAGATAGACACATTTAGCGATGGAGATAACTGAAGAAGCTGAGAAACCAAGCTCCAAAGGCCAAGCATGGTTAGACTTCAATCTCATCCAAGACTTCACCTTTTCATTTTTTCCTGCATACCCAATTCAGAATTAACCAAATTCCTCTTCAAAATGTGTTCTTGCAGGTTCTGCACAACTGGGTTACCAAGCGACATTGTGGTGGAAGTAGAAGACATGACCTTTCATCTTCACAAGGTCAGCCAACCTAACCTTTTATCAAACACATCACATACACTTTTCTCCATGACCAAATTCAACTAACAGTTTTTTGCTTTCTGATTGATTGCTCAGTTTCCTCTAATGTCAAAAAGTCGAAAGCTTCACAACTTAATCACAGAGCAAGAAGCAAACCCATCACAACCGCAGCAAGAGCTGGAGGAAGAGCAAGACGAAATCGAAGAAGTACAGTGCCAAATAGTCCTCCCCAACTTCCCGGGCGGCTCCGAAACCTTCGAAATCGCCGCCAAATTCTGCTACGGCGTCAAGATCGACCTCAACTCCTCCAATGTGGGACCCTTGCGCTGCGCCGGAGAGTTTCTGGAGATGACGGAAGAGTACTCGGAAGACAACCTCATTTCGAAAACCGAGCGGTTTCTCTCTCAGTCCGTGTTCAAGAGCTTCAAGGAGTCCCTCCGAGCCTACAAATCCTGCGAGCGCGTGATGCCACTCGCCGAGACGTTGGGGATTACACAGAGGTGTATTGATTCCATCGCTAACAGAGCCACCAACGCCGATCCGAGCCTGTTTGGCTGGCCGGTCAATGAAGCCGTCCCTAATCCAAATTCATCCAAACAGCAGATTTTGTGGAACGGGATTGACGCCGGTGGGAGAAGAAAGGCGCTTTCTAGAGCCAATCATCCAGATTCTTGGCTCGAAGATTTAGTCCTCTTGAGCTTGCCTTTCTTCAAGCGCTTGATTCTGGCAATGAAAGCCGGAGATCTCAGCTTGGAAATGGTGGAGACTTGTTTGATGTATTACGCTAAGAAATACATACCTGGAATTTCAAGATCAACTCGAAAGCTCTCTTCTTCAACCACTTCCTCATCCTCTTTAGCTTCGGAGAGTCAGCAAAGAGAACTATTGGAGACTATAATCTCCAACCTTCCGTTGGAGAAGACCTCGAGACCTTCAACTGCTACCAGATTTCTGTTCGGATTGTTGAGAACTGCAAACATATTGAACGCCTCACAAGCCTGTAAAGCCGCATTGGAGAAGAAGATTGGCTCGCAGCTTCAGCAAGCCACCTTAGACGACCTACTCATACCGAGCTATTCCTATCTGAACGAGACGCTGTACGACGTGGATTGCGTGGAGAGGATCTTGGGATACTTTTTGGACGGTTTGGATCCGAGAAACAGAGATGGAATCGAACGACAAGATGAAGACGGCGGTGACATTGAGGATGCTACCAGATCGCCGTCGCTGATGCTGGTGGGGAAATTAACGGACGAGTATCTGTCCGAGATCGCCTCCGATGCGAATTTGAAGCCGGACAGGTTCTACAACTTCGCAATGGCACTTCCGGAACCAGCTAGGCTCTTCGACGACGGTCTTTACAGAGCCGTAGATGTCTACCTCAAGGTGCGTTACGGAATTACTCTAAATTTCAATACGATTTCAGAAATTAAACCTAATATGAATCATTTTTTTTTCAGGCTCATCCATGGATTACAGAACCAGAGCGCGAGAAGATCTGCGGGATACTGGACTGCCAGAAGCTCACACTCGAGGCGTGCACGCACGCCGCGCAGAACGAGCGACTGCCGTTACGCGCTGTCGTGCAAGTGTTGTTCTTCGAGCAGCTTCAGCTCCGTCACGCCATTGCCGGGTCTCTGATCGCCGGCGAGGCTGCGCCGCAGGACTCCAGTCGGCCCTCTGTGTTGCGAAGAGAACTGGAGACGGAAGAGGACGAGGATGAGGAGGAAGAGGACAATTTGGCGGTGGAGGCACGCGCTGAGGATGGCGGTGGCGGTGGCGGCACGTGGAGGTCCGCCGTTAGGGAGAATCAGGTGCTGCGGCTGGACATGGATAGCATGAGGACGCGGGTCCACCAGCTCGAGCGGGAGTGCTCCAACATGAAGAAGGTGATCGAAAAGATTGACAACAAGCCGGGTCAACCCGATGGACGTACGGGTTGGAAAAGCTCGTTGACCCGGAGGTTCGGGTGCAAGTTCAAGACCCAAGTGTGCGATTCGCACGAGCCAACGGTGGTGGATGGGAGGAAAGGACGGCGCCACCACCATCAACAATAGAGCTTCCCACATTGGATTAGGGCCTTGTAAATTGTATGGACGCTTTCGCTATTGTTGATTAAGGTCGCGGGTTCGAAGCACAACTTTTGAGGGACAGGAAATATGATATAAAGAAAAGAAAGCAAAAGCGTTACATAGTAACAGTGCAAATGTAACCTTTCCATGCATATTCTTTGCTTTTGCTTTTTGCTTTTTAAATTGAAAGAGTTGGTACGACTTTTGGAAGCCCCCAGATATACATAATCCTTGGACAAAAGTCCTTAGTCATGATGGTTAGTTGATTATAGTTCAATTATGTCAAGCAAACATTCCCTATTTTCTCTGGGAAGTCGGAAAGTTAAGAGAGCTCATGTGCGACCTACATCCCTATATAGGACCGACCTATATAGCTTATAGAAAACCATGTTTTCTTGCCCAATAATGCAAATGGTTCGTTGAGTTTGGCTTGTCTTGCCAAAAACTTCAAAGAGATATTTTAAGCCTCGATCGCACACTAGAGTCTTTGGTTGTACAGTTTCGGAGTTTAGCCAAGAAAGCAAGAAGAACAAAGCAGTTGGTTATAACTTACAAAGAGAAGAGTTTATTGTACCAAAATGGAAAATGAAGGGATATATGTTAGGTTTTGTTTGGGGCCTCTGGGAGGCCAAAACATGACAAAGGAGCAAGTTCTAAATATGGTTCCTCCAATAGAAAATGCAAGAGCATAAATGACAAAATTCAAAGTCTAAGAACACAAACGATTTTGGTCAACTATGGTTCGTCACTTAATGTTGAACAGAGAAAAGAAAGCAGCTAAGCTTTCAGCACGTGGCAATCCAGAGGGGTGAGCAGGCAGGACTAGCCTTCCCCCGCTACGTGTTCACTAATTGGCGCGTCCAAGTGGCGGTCAAAGCCTGAAATCCTCAAAAACAGTTTGGGATCCGAAGCTTCGCCACCACTTTACATTCCCCTCTGACAGAGACTGAGCTCAAAACCAGGGGACCCCCACTCACCCAAAAGAGATCTAAACATCACACCCACAAGGACTAAGTGGTGCTCACAACTTTGCTCAATCCCATTGCCTACAGATTTTGACAGCATTTCTCAGATCAGAAAGAGATATGGGGAGGGTGGACTATTTGGCTATGAAAACTGACCCGATTGCGGCCACCGAGTTGTTGAATTCTGATATCAATGAGCTTAAGATTGCCGCCAAGAGACTCATCAGGGATGCCACTAAGCTTGGTGGCCTAGGTTTTGGGACTACTTTTCTCAAATGGGTTGCTTCCTTTGCTGCCATGTGAGTGCTTTTTCACTCTCTCAGAATTTCATTTGATGTTTGCTGCAGTCATTTTTATCCTATTACTATCTTTTTGGGCAGTTCATGCTGTTGCTAGCTCTTATTATGTTCTATGTTTGATCAAATCTAGGGTTTTGTTAAAAATTGGGAAAGTGACAATCTTGGTTGTAAATAGTATCCAATACTAAAGTGTGATATACCCTTATGTACCCCTGTTGATTTTCTAGTTGTTTAGAAGGGAAAAGTCAACAGAGTGATTCTTTTTGGTCTTCATCTATTGGATATAGTACTGTTCTTTGATTAAAGAATATATAGTGCTTTCCTTTGTTAAACTATTTAAGCCTCTCTCTATTATTGTAAGATCCTTTGTTAAGCTCTGAGGAAGTTTTTATATCATCAATAGTCCAGAAAGGCATTGACATGAACAAGTAACCACTGATTAATCAACCTCATATTTATGGTGAGCTGAAGCTCAGTTGATAATAAACGCTAATTACCAGTCTACTTGTATGAAACAAGTTCAAATAGATCAGATTTTAACCAAGTAGGGGATCAGCAGATGACAATGTGTGTGTATGTGCCCCAACAGACATTGACCATTCTGATGTCTATTTCCATACATGTACGCTTCATCTCTTAGACGTTAAACCATACTCACCATAGCTTCTGCTTGGATATCGAAGAAAAGAAATTTGAAAAAGTACTTCAGATTTCAGAATAGATTTTATTTTTCCTCCTAATAAGCCCTAGAGGCTTTAATTCTTAGCGACTAGTCACTGAATCCTGTCTGAGATGTCCTTTCAGTTACCTTAGTTGCTTCAATGATCAGTTGGCAATGCCAACTGCTATGTAAGATAATAGAAAAGGGCATATTTGCATACTTTACTTCTTAGATTTTGTGTACATTTACAAATTTGTGTCTTAGAACATTACTTTCGATGCAGATATTTGCTGATACTGGATCGAACAAACTGGAGAACAAATATGCTGACTTCACTGTTGGTCCCTTACATTTTCTTCAGTCTTCCTTCAGTGCTGTTCAACTTACTGAGGTAATTTATACACTCTCATTGGTGCATTTTCTTGTTGACTTTACACCGTTCTTTTATTGTCAATAATCTCATCTATTCACAATTTTTGCTTCAATATAATTCAGAGGAGAAGTTGGAAGATGGATTGCTTTTGTTGCCGTTGTATTAAGGCTTTTCTTCCCAAGACATTTCCC
Organism: Rubus parviflorus; assembly: GCA_029955375.1. Classification (NCBI taxonomy): domain Eukaryota; kingdom Viridiplantae; phylum Streptophyta; class Magnoliopsida; order Rosales; family Rosaceae; genus Rubus; species Rubus parviflorus. Next base: position 16,385,240 of record JARGGL010000004.1, read on the forward strand.
AGGTATAAGCTCGAGTCATTGTACAATTTTGATTACATTTTTCAGTTCTATATACTTGTGTTTTTGTTTTCTCGGCTGATTGTGAACTCACAAGCATCTAATTTTTTAATCGCCAGAAACTTTTCCATTGCCAATTAAACCTGCTTGAAATTTCTCTGCAAATTTGTGCTGTTTGTGTAGGTATTATATCTGTTTGTTTGGATAATATTTCTTAACTTACACTATATATAGCAAGATATCAAACATATACTGTGCTTCTACATCGTTGTTGTAGATATTGAAAAGGCTATTGCTTTGCCATTATTGCCGAAAGCTTAACCTGTGAGAATGCGAGTGAAAAATTGTTATATTTTAATAGATGTAACATATGAAGTACATGCAACCTCACAAGTTAAAGTGATCAAATGCTTCTACCTTGTCATTCAAGTTTAACATGTTTCGCATAACTCTATAGCACATCTATGTCACAGAAACTCACAACTGAACATCTCAAAAGTCCCAGTATTTGTGAAAACACATATGCAGTATTCCTTATGAAAAAAGGAAATGTTTGAATGCCTTTTTTCCCATGATCCTATTTGACATCATTGCAGATTGGCTGGAGATGCCGGGTTCTTTGATCCTTCTTCTGGTTGTGGCTCCAAACTTCTTTGCAGAAACCTTGAAGGAGAGCTGGATTGGCATCTTGATATGTCTCCTCATTGGATGTTACCTGCTGCAAGAGCACATCCGGTCATCCGGTGGATTCAGAAACTCATTCACCCAAAGCCACGGAATATCAAACACTCTCGGTATTATCCTTCTCTTAGTCTACCCTGTATGGGCATTGGTTCTCCATTTCATTTGAGCATTGTATCAAAACAACAGTTTCCGCTGCGAATTGTTTCCCTTTGTAAGACATTGGATTTCAATATTTCATTGTCAGTGACAATTTTATTTGTAGTTCAAAATTCGGTTTCGGCTTCTGCTCCCCGAAATTTGAACATCCAAGACTGGAATATGGAAAAGGAATCTTGTTTGTGGACTCACTCTCTTCATTTAACATCCTCAAGAGCACTCCAAGTAACATATTTTGGACAGTCATAGAAAATCTCTCATAAAGGGGATGATCATAGGAAACTCCTCCGGAGTCCGGACATTATATGCAATTGATCAAAGTAATTTCCTTCACTAATTTCAATCTCAACCATTTATGTGTTCATCATGTAACCAACTATTGTGAGAATGAAAATGTATACATTCGTGTTTCGTGTTAATCATGTGACCAGTTATTATGAGAAAGAGGATGTATACATTCGTGACACTCAAGAATTTTATAATTAAGTTTTGAAAAATCTAGGTAAATACTAAATAGGGTTGAAAGATGACCTCTACCCCTCACATGTTAGTCACGTGACTTAGACGGAAGGAAAATATGCATCCATTACACACAAAATTCTCATTTGGATTTTTATACAACTAGCCCATATTCACAATTAAGCCCACGGTTGTTTTCCGTCAACGATGGCATATTTGTAATTTTGAGGACACCGAAAACCCAAAACCCTAACCCTAAATAGTCCAATCGAGGCCTATAAAACCAACACACGGAGTCTTACTGGTATCTCAACTCTCTGTTCCGTTTGGCCGCTTCTTTTTTCTACTTCGTCATAGTCATATGGGGCTAATCATTCTGGCTTTGATTTTTCCATCGATGATTGTTCTGTTTTCTTCAAAGTATATCTAGCTTTTTCTCTAATTTTTCGTTTGTTTATGTTGCTTTTCTCTGTGACGATCAAAACGATGACGAGTCCGATCCATTCATTCATTAAATCGTGACGACAATCGAGGCATTTGTCTGAGAGGAATCAATTTATCTCTCAAAGTTGCAATCTTTCTTTCTGTCTCTGTTTGATTTGTTCTGAATTAGGAGGTGGGTATTGGGGTTTCTCTGTGATGATGAAAACAGATGACGAGTCCGATCCATTCATTCATTAAATCATGAGGACAAAACGAGGCATTTGTCTGAGAGATTAATACCCACTTTCTAATTGTTTTTGTTTTACTTTTAATTCGATGATTTTTGGTTCAATTTTAGGATTGAGGAGCAGGCATGGTGATGATTGTTTATATTCTGATGTTTTCTGATTGATTCAGTAACCTCCTACTCATACTGAATGCCTGCTCATTAGAAATTTTAATATGCTTTTGTTTTTTTGAATTGTATTGTTTGTGTTCCTCAAGTATTGAGAGAGAAGGATGATTAGCAATGATGAAAAACGTAATCTCACTCTTAAATGCATTGAGGAGCACCGATGATTTTGTTTCAAGCACTTTTGAGCTAATCTCTGTCTTCTCTCTCAAGTTTGAGGCTTTTTCTGATCAAGTTCTTATAGAGTGCGAATCATTTTGGTTTTCGATCCTATCTCATCAGTGTACTGAACTAGCACTCAGTTTGTGTAAAAATTTAACTTTTGAGGCAAGAATTGGTGACCTTGCTACTTGTATTTGAAGAACAAGCTGATGTTTTGGAAAGAACCCCAATATGATATCCCTCTCAAGTTTGTGGCTTTTCTGATCAAGTTCTTATAGAGTTCGAGTAATTTTGGTTTTCGATCCTATCTCATCAGTGTACTGAACTAGCACTCAGTTTGTGTAAAAATTGAACTTTTGAGGCAAGAATTGGTGACCTTGCTACTTGTACTTGAAGAACAAGCTAATCTTTTGGAAAGAACCCCAATATGATATCAGAAATGTTTAATGCTTTAAACTTAGAAAGAGGAACTAAAATAGATTGACATGTGAACTAATAAGAGTTGGCGAACTTGCTGAGGTTGTGGATGAACTCGATTGCAAGGACAAACTTAAAACAAATTTGGATTTCTGAAATTAAAATGGTTAGGCTACATCTACTTTAATGGCAATGAACTCAATTTTACAAAAAAAAAATCTTAGATTTTACATATTCTGAAAAACCGAACACTTGATATTTGATTATTTTTGGACTTTATATTAGGTATATAGTTTATGCAAGTATAATGAACATCAAGGCCTATTAGCTCAGCTGGTTAGAGCGTCGTGCTAATAACGCGAAGGTCGCAGGTTCGAGACCTGCATGGGCCAGTTTAATATTCTACTTTGTTTTTTTAAATTTATGTTATTAGTTTGTATTGGTCTGACTTGTAACCAACAGATGCTTAGCTCTATTGGTTTTAACTTATTTGGTACATCAAGTGCTGTTGGTTCGACACCCATTTCCTTTTTATTTTTTTGTGGGTTTTCTTAAAAGATTAAGTCACATTGCCTCTGATTGATTGCAAACTCGTTGATCTGATATTGAGCCCATATATATGTGGAGTAGGAAGCAGAAGATATGAACGTGCTCATCTCTGACCACCAGTATCTTTATCCCAAATATGAAACTTGCCACTTGGCACACAACACATCTGAAACCTTCACCTTCATTAGACCAATGAGAGCTCACCTTATCCTATCCGTTATCCAATTCAAACCAAAGCCACCAAATAATTGTCACCACCATATTCCATATCAAACCCCCCACTCAGATAATAGATAGATCATAGACTGAAACACAAGTGAACCAAAACCATGGCAGCCTCAATGCAAGCAGCTGCTACGCTTATGCAACCCACCAAGGTGGGCGTGCCATCTAGGACCAGTCTGCAATTGAGGTCCTCTAATGTTTCTAAGGCTTTTGGGTTGGAGCCAGTTGCCTCTTCTAGGCTCACTTGCTCTTTGCAAACCGATCTTAAGGAGTTTGCACACAAGTGTGTAGATGCCACCAAGATTGCTGGCTTTGCTCTTGCCACTTCTGCCCTCGTCGTCTCGGTATGTATACTACTCCTTTATCTGTATACCAAATTATGTTTTAATTACTTGTAACTGGTCTGGATCAGTGGTATACTGCAATTACTTCATATATATTTTTAGACAATGGTGACTAGTAACTTAGTAAGTAAGACACTAACATGCTTAAGTAATTGACAACAATTGAAATAAAGGGTAACGTTTTCTTGCAAGATATGTTATATTGCGTAACCTAGCTAGTGTCGATTTGGACCGCAAACTTGCATAAAAGCTCACATAATCAGCCGTTTTAATTGAAAGTCCGGCATATTAATATGTCAATGTTATCTGAACTATGTGTTTGGATCACACTTTTAACCAAGAATCCAAGTGATCGGAGTTCAATTTCAAGTCTGACAACTTATGTTAGCATTATGTTACCTGACTATATATGAAGTAGTTATGAACTGGAACTAGAATCCATTGATCAAAATGAAAGGCTTAATTAACATGTTGTGAAAAGATAGAATTAACATATGAATTACATTGTTGGGCATGACTTGTGTTTTGCAGGGAGCAGGAGCAGAAGGAATCCCAAAGAGGCTGACCTACGACGAAATCCAGAGCAAGACGTACATGGAAGTGAAGGGAACCGGAACTGCGAACCAATGCCCAACCATAGACGGTGGATCGGAAGCCTTCGCCTTCAAGCCAGGCAAGTACGTTGCGAAGAAGTTGTGCCTAGAGCCAACATCCTTCACCGTCAAGGCAGACAGTGTGAACAAGAACTCCCCACCCGAGTTCCAAAACACCAAGCTCATGACCCGCCTAACCTACACCCTGGATGAGATCGAGGGCCCTTTCGAGGTCTCCCCCGACGGAACTGTCAAGTTCGAGGAGAAAGATGGCATTGATTATGCTGCAGTGACAGTGCAGCTGCCGGGAGGCGAGCGTGTGCCTTTCTTGTTCACCATCAAGCAGCTCGTGGCGTCTGGAAAGCCCGACAGCTTCACAGGAGAGTTCTTGGTACCTTCATACAGAGGCTCCTCTTTCTTGGACCCAAAGGGTAGAGGTGGCTCCACCGGTTACGACAATGCCGTCGCGCTGCCAGCTGGCGGAAGAGGAGATGAGGAGGAACTTTCCAAGGAGAACGTCAAGAATACTGCATCATCAAAAGGGAAGATCACACTCAGTGTGACCAAGACCAAGCCTGAGACTGGTGAGCTCATTGGAGTGTTTGAGAGCTTTCAGCCTTCTGATACTGATTTGGGAGCCAAGGTTCCAAAGGATGTCAAAATCCAAGGGTTCTGGTATGCTCAGCTTGAATAGAAATCTCTCTCTCTCTATGAATTAATGTATGTACTCCGTTCTGAGGTTTCAGATTTTGCTATAAATTCAAGGGTGTTGCTCAACTTCTCTTGTAACCCAAATTGGAAAATCATTATCTTGTTGTATATTATCATGTTCATTATTATGATCAAAATGCCTAATTCTCCCAAAGTTCCTATATGCTTCATCAAAGTGTGGCTTACAATATATTGACCACCAAAACTTGAAATTTCTGGACAAAACTAATCAGTAATCATAAGGGTTCCAAGAACAAAAGGTCGTTTGATATGGATTTAGGTTGAGATCTAGTATTGGTGGGCATGCATGGGTCGCAATTTGATGGTGATCAAATGGAAAAAATCAGGACCAATGAGGTTCATCCATTCATGATCTATCTTACTTTCACTGTAAATTAAGGTAGTTGCTTTGTCATCTTATTAGGTGAAGTGCGCCACACAAATTGGATATTTGGAGTTTGTAGTTTGTACCATATGAATGTGATCCATACAAAGTTAGTCTCCTTACTTATTTGTCTAGACACTAAAGCTTATGAAATGTTTGATGAAAATACCATATGCTTTTTTCTTTGCTCAAAAAAAAAAACCATATGCTTTTTAGTGTGGCAACTTTTGAAAGATATTATTCATATAATATATCAGCAATATTTAAGCCCTTTCACGGCAAGAAATCGAAGTCCAACTAGGAAAGAAACCTGCCAAGTTCATTGGTAAAGGTCTTGGACCTTGAAAACACGTACAAGAAATTATTCTATATGATCGGGATTGTTGAATTGCAAAGCACCAAACATGTATTTAAGTCTTTCGTGCAATTTTTAAATATATAAACATGAATTTCATCTGATTTTATAATACAACCTCCAAGAAAAATGATGTGATTTAGTAAAATCATGGTTGAAAAAGGTTTGAGTTGGTGAAACTTAGTAATCAAAGCTTTTGAAAACAATTATCTATCCTTTCATTTGGTTACAAGGCAAATCTCATAACCAACACCTCCTTTCGAATACAAAAACTTTAAGAGTACAAAGAGCAAGCCGGCCACACTTAGCAAATAAACTTGAAAACATGTTTCACTACTGTGCTGGTTTGAACTTAGGAGTTAGGACATCGGAGTTTTATTTATTCATTGTCTTAGACTCATGCTTTAGCCTCGAGTCACTCACCCTCATAGTGTTTCCTAAGTCACTCGATCGGGTTGGTGAATCTAAATGGCTAATGTGAGAATAATATTGATATTATTATGGTTTTTTTTATCTTCGAGGTGATTTCTCAAATTTGTATTGGTCGACTTTCGTCTCTTGAATTAAAGTGTCAATTGATTTAAGCGAAGCTACCTAATTTAGCACTCTAATACTACTAGTAATGGGCCATGCAAATCTTACACAACATTGTAAAAGTCTTTGCTTAATCTATTGTCTTATTGCTTTTCTTTCGTTTTCATACTCGACACACTCAATTTGTTAATGGTTTTTACCTTCATGGTATGTAATTTTACAAAGGAAAACTATATATCCCCGAGGAATTATTACAAGAGAAATCACATTTCAAACCACATAAGTCATCTCTAATTAGAGTGAGATAAGTACAACCCTACATGCGACTAGTCTAAATAGAAAGGGACCATCCTTGTGGCAATAATACTACAAAATTACATATATTATCTCTAATTAGGGTGAGATAGATACAACCCTACATGTAAATAGTCTAAAATATAATTCAAACGGACCACATAACCATCTCTAATTAGAGTGAGATAGGTCCAACCCTACATGTACGTTTGTCTAAATTATAATACAAGCAATTAATTTATGGTTCTTATGCCTTTTATAATTTAAAGGTCACTTCATGCTGATTAGTGATTAGTTGTTCTATCCCAATTAAATTCCAAATATTCCATTACTGAGTCCATACAAGGTCTATTGGTTTCAAAAGGATTGATTAGCAAGTTCAGATAAAAAAAGAAAAAAGGGACTATCAAATTAAGTTAAAAAACAACTTTCAGTGGTTTAGCACGGTGCGTTAAAATTTTTGGCATTTGTTAATCATACACACCAAACCTTGCCGGAGAAGAACACAACCATTATTGACCTCTGGAAGGAGAAGAAGATGCCAAAGCCAAGGCTGTGTACCCCTCACGTCCCTTTCACTTTTTTGTTTTGTTTTTTGTCTACTCTCCTCCCCAAAATTCCTTTTTATTTTTCACACTTCACCAAAACGATTCACATACCAATTTTGCTCTCTTTCTCTTCAACACAATTAATTCCCATAATTAGTTGAAACCTCACTTTCCCAAATCCCACATCCCCATTTATTCATTCATTTCCCAATCAACTCCTTTATTGCTCTGGTGTCATGTGTCCAAGACCAAGAGTTGATTTTGAATGGCCATGAGGAGTTCTGGTGGAAAAGTCTGCATGCAACTACCATGGACGAACTGCCGGGCTCGATGGGCACAAGTGCCAGCTTGGCTCTGCGTTTGGGGCAGACCATATTCTCCACCGCCTCTCTTCTCTTCATGTGCTTGGAAGTCGAGTTCTACAGCTACACATCTTTCTGGTACCTTCGACTTTTAAGTCCCACCCTTTTGTGATTTTATCTTGTTCTTCAATGCCCTTGTCTTTGTTTTTCTTTTTTCTTTTTTTGGAATTTGACCCTGCTAATTGGTTTTGATTCGTTGTTTCTGATTTCCGATTCTATTGATCACTTGTTAAGAATCGCGAAATTGTGTAGTTGATCGTTTGAAAATCGATCAACTGGATTAGTTTCAGAGATTTCAGAGGCAGAAGATGAGAAATCAATCATTGAGATGCATATATATAGGCTTAGTGAATAGTGATGTGGGAATTTTTAGTACTTATCTTTTTGTGCATCTGGTTTACATAAGACTCTGCGACAGACAATTGGAAGCCAGATATTTCAGGCTTTTTTGTTTGAAGTATAAACTTATTGTATCTTTTGCTTGGCATTATGTACATGACAATGGATAGATTTAAGTCTTAACGTCCGGTTCTTTAGGCATATATGTGTCCATATGATTGTGCTTACATTGAGGGTTTTGAATTGTTTCAAAAGCTTCAATTGTGTCCAAAGGGATTGGGGAAAATAAAATACAAGGGAGATGTAGACTAAATTTGCTAATTTGAAATTGTAATTAACTTGAGCTTTGTTCCAAAGGAAAAGAAATTAGCAAGTTGACTTGTTTTTCTGGGCATGTCTGCGTTATTGATGTTTCTGATGTGGTTGATCTAGTATTTCAGTATAGTATGTCCTGACTCCTGAGAAGTCTAACTCTGACCTTACTGGTGTTGGTTCTGGAATCTGTTAGATATTGCTGTCTCTTTACAACAGTGTTAGTTTTTACCTTTGGCTAATCCGTAAAGTCAGATTGCAGCCTCTTACTCGATGAGTCTGCAAGGATTGGATTATGTATAATGTATCTGTTATTTCGATCGAGTATGCAACAAAGTAGGAAAATGATGTACTCTTAAATTCATTGATCAACTTAGTAACTAACTCTACCATTGTTCATGTTGGTTTTGCAGTTATTTGGTGACAGTAATGGGTTTGGTAGTACCATGGGGCATGACTTTGGTGATAGTGGATGCCTACGCTGTTTTTGTTAGATGCTTCCCTCGTCAACCAAGAATAATTATAATCCTCATTGCAGGAGACTTGGTATGTGCTTTTTATTTGTATATTTCATGATGAACAACTTGACAATTCCTTTCTTTTCTCAACTTGTGTAAACAAACTATTTTTATGTTTGATTTATCACAGGCATTATCGTATCTCTCGCTAGCTGCAGCCTCCTCGACAGCTAGTACCACAATGTTGCTACATGATGCCGATCCATCCTACTGCCCCGCGAAGTTATGTACTAGATATCAGTTGTCCGCTGCAATGGCTTTTCTTTCCTGGTTTCTTTCTATAGGTTCTTGTCTATTCAATCTTTGGCTTCTTCCTTCTTTATAGTGCTCTGGCTGGCTCTTGTGTCCTGTACAGAAATTGAACTCTGCAAAAGATTAAACGAATCCTGTTATATAAAGAAATTTTGGAAGATATAGATGGATTGTTGTTAGAAAATGAAAGCAATGTATATTACCAGAGTTTCTCTATTGAACATTGTATTTTGTTGAACAGGAGGAGAGAGAAAAAATTCTCTCTTTCTTCCCCTTGCAAATATACACATGTAAACCTGATTGATTACCATCATGCTGTAACTGTGGCCCGATACAAGGATCTTTGTATTGGATATAATGCAAGACGTAAATGTGATCGACTTATACCTTTTAACATACTTCATCCGCTAACATTATACATTAAATTAAAATTTAACGTATAAATTAAAAAGTAACAGTCTGACAACATAACATGTCTAACAAGGAATAATAATTTTCTTCGAAAAACAAATATATTCCTTCATTTAATGTTCTGAACGAAATTTCACTATTACCGATTTATCGATAATGCTATTGCCAACAATTCAGGCTCAAAGTTTGTTTGAGCAATAAGCATAGGCTTCCACACTCACATAAGCATAATTCAAGAAACCGTTACATAAATATATACCCGTCCTTCAAACCCAAATGCCTAACCGCCATGTACTTCCCCCGCAAGCATCCGACCGTTGCTTCCCGCCTTAAACACTCCCTCTTTCCCTCTCACTCTCTGCACACCAATTTCACCCACAAATTCAAGACCCCCATTCACCAAACCCTGCACCGCCTCGTAGAGCAATGCTCCTCCATGAGAGAGCTCAAACGACTCCACGCCCAAATCATCCTCCACGGCCTCGCCAACGAAAACCTCACCCTCGGAAAACTCATTTCCTTCTGCTCTGTCTCTGATGCCGGAAATCTCCGTTACGCTCAGCTTGTGTTTGACCAAGTCTCTGAACCCAATAGGTTTATGTTCAACAGTCTCATAAGGGGTTACTCAAATAGTGATGACCCATTTAAGGCCTTTTCACTGTATTCCCAAATGGTTCGTTCCGGGCTTTCCCCGAACGAATTTACATTTCCCTTTGTTCTTAAGGTTTGTGCCGGAAAGTTGGCGTTTTGGGAAGGTGTGGTTGTTCACGGTCAGGCTATTAAACTAGGAATTGAATCTCAAGTTTGCGTGCAAAATGGCCTTATTAATGTCTACAGTGTTTGTGGGTTGATCCACTGCGCACGGAATGTGTTTGATGAAATGTCTGAGAGAAGTTTGGTATCGTGGAATTCGATGATAGGTGGGTATGCTGGAATGGGTTCTTGGAAGGAAGCTTTCTTATTATTCAGGGAGATGAGAGATTTCGGCATTGAGCCTGATAAGTTTACCTTGGTTAATTTACTTTCTGTTTGTTCACAGGCTTGTGATTTGGAGTTGGGAAGATATCTGCATCATTATATTGTGGTTAGTGGGATGGTAGTTGATCAGATTTTGAGAAATGCTCTTCTGGATATGTATGGTAAGTGTGGGCATTTGCCTTCAGCTCAAATGGTTTTCGACCAAATGAGTTACAAAAATGTGGTTTCGTGGACGTCAATGGTTAGGGCATATGCTAAACATGGGCGCATTGAAGTTGCGCAGAAGTTTTTTGATCAGATGCCACTGAAAAATGTGGTTTCTTGGAACTCACTAATATCATCATATGTTCGAGAAGGCCGGTGCAGGGAGGCTTTGGACCTCTTCAAGAAAATGCTTAATTCGAGTGTGGTGCCTGATGAGGCTACCCTGGTTTTCATTCTCTCAGCCTGTAGTCAAATCGGTGATCTGGTCATTGGAAAGGAAACCCACAATTACATTAGTAACAGCACTTTAGCACCCACTGTAACTCTTTCTAATTCCCTTGTAGATATGTATGCAAAATGTGGTGCTGATGGAACTGCCATGGATATCTTTAGTCAGATACCAGAAAAGAATTTAGTATCGTGGAACATTATTATTGGGGCGCTTGCACTGCACGGTTTTGGCTCAGAAGCAATTAGGATTTTCGAGCAGATGCAAGAAGGTGGAATCTGTCCCGATGAGATCACCTTCATCGGATTGCTTTCTGCTTGTAGTCACAGTGGTCTTCTAGACTTGGGGAGATATTACTTTGAAAGAATGAAGTCTTTTTACAGATTATCTCCTGAAATTGAGCACTATGCTTGCATGGTTGATCTGCTGGGACGACGAGGGTGTTTAGAAGAAGCAATTACGTTGATGAGAGGAATGCCAATGAAGCCCGATATTGTTGTATTGGGTGCTATGCTCGGTGCTTGTCGCATCCATTGCAATGCAGATTTAGCCAAGCAAATTCTCAAACAGCTGTTGGAGTTGGAGCCACATGGTTCTGGGCTTTATGTACTACTCGCAAACATATTTGGTGAAGCTCACAGATGGGAAGATGTTAAGAATATCAGGAAACTAATAAAAGACAGTGGAGTCATAAAGAGTAGAGCAGTGAGCTCCATTGAAATTGATGGTTGTGTCTATGAACTCATGGTCGATGACAAGAGACATGTAAGTTCAAGCTGTATATACTCCATGCTCGATCAATTAACTGATCATCTGAAGTCTTTTGGGTATAATCCAAGTGCAATATTTGATATAGAGGAACTGTAGTGCTGCTGTTTCAGCAAGTTAAACCCTTAACCCCAGCTAATTGTTTACATCTTAATTTTTTGTTGCACGTAATGAATTACAAGCAGCCAAGCAGGCACTTACTTCTTGTGTATGCCAAAACCATGGAGGAAAAACCACATACATTTCTGAAGAAAAAAAAACCAACTTCTTTGCTTTCAGAATTCGAGGCAAAGATTCGTTCTTTCTAGTTTCAACAACCAAGTCATTAGCTAATCCTGAACAACATGAAAAGATTTAGGAAATGTTTCATTACAGACTATAACATCTCTCAAAAGTAAATGTTCCAAGAAAGTAAGTTGCAACTGTAAAATATGAAATTAAAAGTTTCATAGAATCCTACTCCAATTGTTTTTTCTCTTCTACTTTCTTGAGCATAATAACCTATATTCCTCTCCAGGCGTTCAGAGCTTCACGTCAAACTGCAGCTAGGAAGTATAATATATACAGATTAAAACTTGTAAAACTCTCATACTCCATGTTCAATCCAGTCCAAAGTAAGTACACTAGTTGAGTAGTCCCTCTTCTTTTTCTTCTGTTTGATTGTATGTAGAATTGTCAAGCGAAACGTTTCGATTATTGGGTTCAAATCCTTTTTCTGCAGATTTATAGAAGAAAGGAAATTCAATTAGGTACAATCTAGCTTACAAACATGCATTATATGCAGCATTAACTAAGAGTCATCTTTGACAGCAAATACCAGCCTCTCTGCATCAGCAAAAGAAGAAGGATAAGGCACACCCCATATATTTCCATTAATTCTGTTAAATTTTTATCAATTGTATTATTGGTGGGGGACGAGGAGGACAAAAATTCATTGTATTTGTGGAAAATTTGTGCATTATTTAGTACAGATTAAACCTTTGATAATGCAGAACCAATTTGACCATGGAAGAGTTCCTAAATCTGATGGGACTAAGAAGGTGGGGCATTGACAGCCTTGCATGGCTAAAGTGCTCTGGAGGAAGAGAAGTTTCATGGTAATGGCACTGCCCATCAAACATGCATCTAAATTCATAAAAAGATTAAAGGGATATCTTGTCTGGCCTCCAAAAGTTTTATTCAAATCTAACAACTATGGTTTTAGTCTTAGATCGGATTCTTTTCCAGGGTTTTGTCTAGCTGAATAATCCTCATATAATTGAGTGAGATTTGCCTTTTTCCGGTTGGTGGGGTTCATGGTTTGTGTTGCCAACATATTCAATTCATATAGCAAAGGAGAAAAAGTCCTACCCAGAAATCAAAGAAAATAGTATCAAATCCGTACCCATTCATGCACCGAATTTTTCATAAATGCTAGTCCTATATAATATATAGGGAAAATAATATTTTTAGCCCCTGAACTTTAACTCGTTCGACACTTACGTCCCTGAACTTTGACATCAACTATCACTTTCGTCCCTGACCGGAAAAAAATGGTGCAAAACCTATGCCAAAATGTTTTCAAGGATGAGAGGAGTAACTTTTATAATTGAGGCTAAGCTCGATTCGGCCTAGAATGGCTCAAATTTAGCCCAAAAGCCGGTGGTGGCCGAAACTTTAATTGTGAAATTTTCTGCCGTCCGGCGAAGGTTTGAGGCAGGGTTGGTGGCGTTGAACTCGCCTCAAGGAGGGCTTAAAAGCCCAGTATGTGGTGTTGTTCGAATTGGCCGGAATCGAAGGTTTATTCGGTGAAAACTTCGATCAGGGACGAAAGTGATAGTTTTTTTCAAAGTTCAGGGACTAAAGTGATATATTTCAAAGTTCATGGACGAAAGTGTCGAACGAGTCAAAATTGAGGGACTAAAGGTGATTTTTTTCTCAAAATAAAAAGCTAACCAAGGCTAACAAGAGTAGGTGAGAGATTGTGGAACTTTTACAATGACTGGGCCCAAAACTCTTTAAACTAATTGTTTAACTAGAAACAGGCTAAGCCTTTTCCATCTACATTTTTTCTTATATAGGACTAATGGTGATTTTTTCCCTAATATATATAATCGAAAATCCACTTTTAGATAGAGCATAAGCATAAGCAGTAGGGTTTTTTTTTTCTTTTTTTGCCCTTTAATAACTGGGCCTTGCCCAAAACAAAGAAAAGCCCAATAGATGGGGTGTGAAAACAATTGTTGCAAATAAGAAATAGTGTTTTTTAAAAAAGCAAAGAAGGCGGCCATTGGTGGTAGACACTTTTGTCAAAAAGACCATGATTGCTGCACCTACATGCATGAGTATTTTTGAGATTTTGGTGGGGATGGGAGAGAGATGAGGAACAGAAGAAGCTTCAAGGAAGGAAAGGATGGTTTAGGGTCGACATTTCAATAATTATAAGCCCATAAAGTACCTTCACATATAATTAACAATTTATAGCACGATTAGTTTACAAATCTTTCTGACAAAGCATAAAGTTTAGAATCTAGATGTATATTAAATTAAAGTTGAGCATAATATTATACAAGGAGGCCAAGTAGGAGTAGCTCTCTTTAATTTCTTCTATAATCAAAAACCTAAATAGGCAATTAAGAAACAAGCATCACATTCCACGAACTTCATTTCCTGTGTAGAATTGTCGGGAGTCTTGAGCCCTCGGAGACAGTTTCTACAGAATTATATTCATTTCAATTATTTGGTAGTAGCAGGATCCATAATTGGTGATTCGTCCCTCTCCTATTTCTCTTTCTCTGTCTCTGTCTATCTGTCTCTCTCTTTGTTATGCGTGACAATTTAATTGAGGATAACATGCATGGCAAAAATGGACGAAAATTCAACTGGATTTTGCTTTTAGCATGATCAAGTTGAGCTAATCTTGTTGTGTTGTTGGTGTATGTGGGATTACAGTGACAACGAATCGTGTGTCATGATGATAGGAAACTCAACCCCATCCCTTCTCTTCCCTTAACCACACTTCTTATATAACGGGTATGTTGTTACCAACTCTTGTCAATAATGGTGTTATTGGGAAGGAGGAGGGTACGTAGAGGTCTCTGGGCCTGCCTTAGTATTTGACGAGTAATTACTTTAGGCCTAAAAATGTAATGGTGCTGCTCATAATCTTGCTCGTTTTGTTGTTCGTAAATAAAACAACCTTTCTTTTGATAAATGGTGTTGCTCGTTTTCTTGTTGGTAAATAATAGTGTTTTATTTTGGTTTAGGTTAAACCTAATTGACTTATGAACAATTGATATTACAAATGATTGTGGTGTAATCTCGTTTTCAGTTTGGATGAAGTTATATGCTCACATCGATCGTCTTTCTATTTGAAATTAACATCACTAAACATGACATATTATATATGCATAAGTGAAATAACGATAATAACATAACATGTCAAACTATTTCGTAACGTAATATTCAAATGAAAATGTTAAAAATAGTTGATTTGCATGAGACCCATAAGCTCATAATTGAAGAAAGAGAAAAGACAAAAAAATACAATTTAAAAATGCTTGAGAACAAAGTACAAGGAGTGTAGGACAAGAGTACATGCATCCCTTGTATCAATATGGATATACACATACTTACTGCCATTTTACTTTTGTATTTTCTGTAATGAAAAACAAGAAGTGTGTAAATGAGGTTGGATGGAGGAAGTAGAGTAGAGTAATGGCAAAACGGCAAGGCATTGCAGGAAAGGGCGGCCGAGTTTGGAAGCTAATTTAAGCTGATTCATATTGTGTATAAAACAAGAAAGGAAGCGCCGGGATACATGGAGCATGCAGATTGCGGCAAGTTTGGGGCTCATACCAGAAGAACCAAATTAGCTCACGCCACACTCCTTTGTCGGAGTCTGCATGCCAATTCATTCACTGAAGGGTTTGAGTTCTTATTACATTTTCCAAAGGCTCTTCGATAATCTTCTTCCTCTTCCTCCTTTCCACGTGCCTCTCCTCACGCCTTGCAGCGAAGCACCATGCAGGTAGTCCCCTCATGCACCATGCCACGTTTTCCCTAATTGCAAATTCGTCTCTCTCATTCGTTTTTATTGGCCTCTTTTGAGTCTGGATGCAGATCATACAACTACCCTTGGCGTTCCACTATTTCACTGATCTATTATCAATCTTCTGTTGAAATGCCCTCTGGCCCTTTGTAATGATCGCCTGGTAGGTTGTCTCTGGATCAGTGACATGAGTCGACCTGTCACTCACCGGCTCCATGTGAAAAGATTTGTTTAGTGTATATACATCTAGCAATGTGAAAAATATGTGCCCATTTCCATATGCCCTTAGTCCCTTACACTAGCTCTCTCCGGCTTTCCGTGTAATACTTCAGTAGAGCAAAAAAGAATAAGATGGTTGTTTTAACATTTAAGGTATATATTAGTGGATTAATCCACAAGTTACGAAAGGTACCGAAAAGGTAGAAATCTTGAAAGAGAAAAAAGGAAGATTACTAGCATTAGCATCACCTCTAATCTGAAGTTCCTTCCGAGACAAAGGAATAGATTCAACATATCCATCTAAAGAAAGAATTTCAGCCATATTCGTTTGATTTCTATGGGTACCCAAAACCAACATATAGTAGATGTTTCTTAAGAGGGAAGAGATGGTTTTATTCACCCTTCACCTTCAATATATGACATGTCCATCCTTCCTTCCTACTTTTAGGTCTCCTTAATCCATCGTGTTATAATATATAAGACCTCATTTCGAAATATATTATATAAGAAAACAGACATACATTAATGTATGTGTTCGAACTTGAATAGAGATAAATTCGAGAAATTAATTATCAACACGATTGCATCTTTTTTATGCTTAAAAATATATAGAAGAATGAATTTATATTTATTGTGTTCGAACTTGTGTACTAAATTCAAGATAATGACAATAAAAAAGCACGTCATATTTGCATCGATGAAATCGCGTTTTTCTCTAGCTCGCAAACCCTTATAGCCTGGGTCACTTTTAGGATATCTCTTGTGTATTTCATGAAGAAATTGTACTCTATTCTCCTTTATGTAAACTGTAAAGTAGAGGTTTCATCACAAGTAGCATATGATCACTCGCAAATACGACTTGACTATTTACTTGGTCAAAATTTTCATGAACTCCACTTGCAATTCAACACGGAATTACTTCCCTACCTCTCAACTTTTTTGAAAGAATCAAATTCTCTTTTTATGTTACAAAACAAAGTAATTGGTGAGGATCAGGCTAAGCTAAGCTCTGTGGATACATTAATGTCGAATCTTGGTACACCATCACTTGATCACATCATGCATGCTTTCTTCCCATCTTTGGCGTACAATTTTTCCCTTTTTACGTCCCCTTTTGACATCACTACACATATATAGAATTTACACCCATACAACCACTTCCTACTTCCCATCCCCAACACATCACTTGTTGAGTTCTTGTCCTCCGATCCTCACTATGTAAATACGAGGTACATGCATGCACCCAACTGACCCAAGTGGAAAAGTATAGTAGAGGACTAGTTGGGATCAAAAGGTCTAACACCATCCTATTGACCCCGTGACCCGTTTACCTTGACGTTTTTTATTGGTCAAACCCTATTGAAGAATACGGAGTTTCGATTTAAATTTTTTATCGTCAAATGTTGCTTGTTCTGGTTGCATTTAGTATTCTCTTTCTTGATCTATGTTTTCCTATTTTTTTTTTTTGGTCGTGAAATCAAACTTCATAGAAGGTAAAAAGCCAGCAAAGATACAATAGAGGCACTCATAGTCAACAGACTAGAGAAAACCATGAGACAAAAACAAAAATTACAATAATAAAAAAACAGAGAAAAGAAAAGCACCCAAACATCTCAAAACACTCATAAGCTAAACAAAATAACATCTTCAAGTCTGTCTTGCTGCCGCCACAAAGGAACCGCCGCCCGAACTCCGACAACGTCAAGAGCATGAGGAAGTAACCAAGTTGGTCTGCAGAGGTGAGGAAACGGACAAGTCCGGCTCCGTACATACTCCAAACGACTGATTGCGAGTCAAAACCAGCATAAAACAGTAACCACCATGCCAAAGTAGATCTCAGATGAGATCCGCAAGGATGGATGAAACAGAAAGCAGCAAAGACATTCATGGCAGGCCAATAGGGACAAGAACGATGTAATTTGTTCAGGACATGAAAATTTTGAGAAATACGGGGGGGGGGATTGAAAAATAAAAAAGTCTGCAATTCATCACACTGTCGGCTTTAGGATCCCAGATCCGACCCGGATCCCACACCACCCTACCACCACGAACGCCTCTTTTTATGTTTTCCTATTAGAGTCAAAGATTGTGTCTCTCTCTCTCTTTTGCTCAAGATAAACAACCCTTCATATATTCGTGACCACTTCTTAGCATAACCCACGTCAGGTTTTCATTATTTTCTAACTTTCTTAATTAATTCAAAATTTCAAACAAATCATACTTACGTGTAATTATTTGCACATCACACATAACGGATAACTCCAACTATATATTTATTTCATGAAATTTAAATTCATACAAATTTAATTTTACAGCTCGTTTCATTCTATCTGGTTGACATAAAAATCTATCTGAAAAAAAAAAGAGTGTTAAATCCCATGACTCCTGTAGTTATATCCCTTTCGACCGTAAAAATATCCATACTACCTGTACTTGTAATATTTTCATGATTCAGGGGTCACTGTTGAAACGCCCACTCTTAAAAAAAATTTGATACAAAGCTGTCACCACCAACTTCCAGCCTGGCCCTGCCCACTAATCGAAAACATTGCTTAGCTAAACGACAAATCTGACGTGGAATCCTGGTTCAAATTACGAGCCACCACTCTCTTCCTTGTCTCTCTATGTCTATATATACCCCCTCATTTCTCTCCACACCTCTCCGTGCTCCGATCTCGACCCATTTCATTTCTCTCTTTCTCTCTAAATCGCAACTCCGACCCATTTTTCGGATTACAATTTCGACCCGACCCAGATGGGAATTTGCAGCTCCACGGGCTCGACCCAAGTGGCCACGGCCAAGCTGATTCTACCTGACGGGAAATTACAGGAATACTCCTACTCCGTTCGGGTTTCCTACGTGCTCCAGAAGCACCCGGCCTGCTTTATTTGCAACGCGGACGAAATGGACTTTGACGACGTCGTTTCGGCTGTGAACGAGAACGACGAGCTTCACCCGGGCCAGCTCTACTTCGCTTTGCCGATGAGCTGGCTCAAGCATCCACTACAGGCTGACGAGATGGCGGCATTGGCCGTGAAAGCCAGCGCCGCGCTCATGAAGAGCGGTGGCGAGAAATGTGGGTGTCGAAAAAATTCGGTCTCTCCGGTGATGTTTTCCGGCGAGGAGGTCAAGTCTGGCCGGAGAACGGTGGCCGGGAGTGGCGGTGGGTCGAGGAGGGGGAGGGGAAGTGGTGGAAGAAACTTCTCGGCCATGTTAAGTGCAATACCGGAGTAGTAGGGGTAGTTTGGGAATTTTAACGAGAAGCTTGTGTAAATATGATGTAATCATCTGGATGTGATTATGGGGCTTAGCTAGAGTTAGTGGGGTCCGTGAATTACCGGAGGGTAATTTTTTCTTTTATTGTTGTCTGGCAACCATATTTGGGGTTGTGTTACAATTTTGCCCTTCGATGGTTTGAGAAAACAGAAATTAATTTGTTCTCAAATTTCAAATTTTCTGAGCTCATACGTTATTTTATCTTTTCTGAACTAATTGTTTGATTATTGTGTCAAAAGATAAATAAGAACCAACAAACAATATGGTACTGTATCAAGATCAGTAGAACCAAAAATGCTTCAATAATATTCACTTCCATGAAGACTAAATCATTTTATTTTATCATCACCTGAAATTCTCAAATTGAAGTGTCACGTTTAAAATTAGTCAAAAGTGTTGCCTAACGGTTCGATAATCTGAAAAAAAATGCATGATGGATGCTTTTCCGGGGAAGTTAATACGTGAAGCCACGACCATGATGTTTACCCTAAATTTTTTTTGGTGGTTTTAGTAATTGAAAGCTGTGGGTTTTATTTAAAAACCGCCAGCATATATTTACAGAAAAAAAAGGGATGATAATGGTGTTTCAATTAGTTTATTAGCATGAGGACCAAGATATTTGACTGCCCCCTTTTCAAATTTTTAATGTTTAGGGTTGAATAGTTGTATACAATATTTGATGAGCATGTCATGGGTGTTAGTATGGATATAAAGTAAGAGTAGGATGAGAGGAGGTGGAATTAATTTGGGAACGGAATTCAGCTGCAGGTTGATAATTAAACAACGCGTAATTTGTTGGTTAATTACATTGGAAGAAAGGAATTTCTTTACAGCTGTGACTAAAGCTTAATTAGCTATATATAGCACTATAGCCAAACCCCATTAATAATGATCGAAACGGATGCGTTACGGATTTGTATGAATCTTTCCCACTTGCTTAGTACTTTTCTCGACCGATTATATATGTCATGAGTGAAAATTCGGAATATTTATCTAGCCTAAAAATGAGTAATTATTATGTCCGTCTTATGTGCTAATGTTGTTGGATGAGTCGTTTGAACAAATTTTTTGACCGATATAAACTCAAGAAAGAGATTATATTATATCACTCTCAAAAGTGTTGTTGACTAGTATAAAACTCGAAGCTCAACCGTGATCGCCAAATTCAACCCTAATTAAGTAGGCATATATCTGATTGGAAACGCCGGCGAGTGTGTATAGCATGGATCATAGCCGAAATTGCCATTCACATCTGCGGCCATTTGCCATCTAATTAATCGAAACTCTCTTTTTGTTATCAAATTAGTAGAATAAAATTTCATCAAGTTTAGACGGGTATAATCCAAAACGATGACTTGCTTAAGAATAACATTGATCCTAAACAGTTTCCACCGTCACTGATATTCTCATATATAGATAATAGATCGAATAGGATCGATGGCGATGTTACATATCCAAAAAGCGATGATCAATGATACTGAAGTGTGACTTAATTAAACTACAATATATGTGATCTTAAACGACTTAATTAAAAAGCAATGAGAGCATCGATCACGGTGATGATGGGAATAATATATATACAAGAGAAAGGACAAGGATATGGCGTGGGTCGTTTTCATCTCCTTGGCCATAATCATAAAGAGCTAGCTAGGTTAGGTTTGCTGAGAAATTGAAGAGCAAGTAAGTAAATGACAGTGGATCTGTGTGTGTATGAGTGTGATATAACGACAGAGATGGAAACTGGGTAGAAGGAAGAAGGTAACGTACGGTTTTATTTTGCATGGGATGCTTTTCATTTGTACGTATTTATTACAGGGCCGGCTACAGCTGTTGCGATATGCTTAGTCCATCTCATGGATACTGTTCATATAGATCGATGAGAGGTAGTCATGAATTTGTGGAAGGGACTTCTTGTCGTTCTCTGGTGTAGGCTAGGTAATTTAGTTTGTTTTGGTGTAGGTAATTTGTACCAATGTATATATACATATATAATGTTTTAGGAACGTATATGACAACACAACCACAATTTCACCATAAAGCTAGATTTTTCCTAGAATACAAATTAAGCTAGTCATTTCATGCATAAGATATAATTTCCTCTTCTTTTTATTATTCCATATGGCGGGATTAATTTACTATGCAATGTAATTTATAATTTTTAAATTGTAGAAAAGTGTAAAATTCCCTTTTGAGAAAAAAATCAATCTTTTATGAGAATTTATAGCGGTCAAATACGGGCTCAAACAACTCCTCCGACCATCCCAATACTTTGGTGTAAAGCTTTACTGTTGTCGTTTAGATAAGACTGAGGTTACATAAACTAGAACATGTCATCATTCAAATGTTAAACTGATCATCGAATTAAAAAGGTCCAGCATTATTACAATTTTTGGACGTACAATACATTGCAACCATAGTAAAATTAGAATGATATATATAATATAAAAGAAAATTAACCTAAAATGTACCGAGCCCTAGGAAATATCTCTCTCATAAAAGTCAGAAATTTTGTTGATGTTTTTCTTTTTTATTTGACTCGGTAAACAAGTAATACAAATGAGCTTTTCGAGTATGTGAAAAACTTATGCAACTAAATATAATAAGTACCATCAACCTTTATGCTAGCATACTAATCAAGATCAATAATGATATATATGTATACATCTTAAGTACGTGGAATGGAGAATAAAATTACATGCCCTTGAAGAACATGAAAACCAGATCGTGGAAATACTTTGATTGATAAGTTAAATAAGGGTAAAATGACAGAGAAAAAAAAAATCAAAAAAGTTCACCGGCCTATAATTAACAATGGAGGAATAACCTGTTTCCCAACTTAAATTGCATAAGTTTATACAAGTGGGTAAGAAAAACCCCTAGAAGGGAACAATTAAGTTTGAAAATTACATGCACAAATTAAGCTGCTAGCTCATTGGAGAGGGAGCAAATTCAATTGGCCAATCCCAGCAAACTTCATCGTTATCCAGTATCCACACAGCCACACTTGCTTACTTAGCTTGTTGCTTAGTGGTCCTAAGCAGATCGACCAAACGAAAACAAAAAATCAACCCAGTAGGTGCTGTAGTGGTCCTCAGGTTCCCTTGTGATTTTAAGCCTCAAGGTGACAAACTAGTACTACGTACTGTTTAAGTTGATTATAAATTAATCCCACAATAATTGAGTTGTTTATGGTTATGGGCTCTACTACTGGCTCCTCGATCTTTCCCTTAGCTTGGAATCTTTCTGGTTTCTACTAAAAAACACGTTAGGTTATAACACACCGTACCAAAACACCGATGATATGATGTTTTCGATCACTCTCGGACAAGATGAGGTAAAATAAGTAAAAACTTATCGATCTTCGATCTCATGCAAAATAATTTTCAAGCTTGTGTTGGCCAGACTCATTACTCATCCAACAACATTTTGGTTGTAGAAATTGATTGGTCCAAAGTACAAATCATCCACATTTTACGACATTAATATACGCTCGGCCGATTAGACAATTATATATCGTGCTTTAAAAAGTTAGTTTAAGCAAATAAAAATATGAGCTAACAATGTATACTAAGTCAACGGTGCTCATTATTCTTAATTTACTTACGCACGAAGAGAGACAAAGAAGATTAAGGCAAAGAAGTCTCGAACAAGACATAATTTTTTTTTTTATTATTATTATAAGGAGGCCTTTGGCCTAGAGGGAGGGCAAGAGGGCACTAAATTGGAGAAATGTGGGGATGGTGAGACTCGAACTTGAATTTGAGTTGGGTAGGCCATTGTTTTAGTCCAACTAGCATGGACCACACCCAGTGCTCAGCCTGGACATAATCATTTTACCATCAAAATTTTATAGTTAAAATTGTGTGGTTCAATATAAAAATGTGAAAAATCACTCAACAATCTACACGTACATAAGTAAATAGTTTACTACTAATAGGCAATAACACTAGCTACCAATTTTAAGATAAAACCCTAAGCTTTACAGCTACCGACTTCTCACATGTAGTAAAGGTAAAGACAATTAATATCTATGCTATGACACCATCAATGGTGATCGATTGCACACCACTTACAATCACTCAACGTTATAGTGTGTGTTATATTTGTACGTACTGCAGGATATTTTCTGAGCCTAAACTATGCACCACATTGCAGAAACACATATAGTACGTGGTTGATTTACTTCGGTTGAAATCGATCTCAATCATTTTGAAATTACTAGCTTCTCTGCTTCTGCAATCTGCACTAAGAACAAGGAACATAGAGGTTTGGATATTTTAGCAATAAGGAGCTTCGTACGTACAGTTCGATCAGTGCTGCCTCCACTAAATTAAAGCCACGATCTCTTTTATGTTTTTGTTTGAGAGCGCGAAGATTCCAAACTTGTCACTTTGATTATAGTACAAAGGCTAGGTTAGGGTTCATGTCTTATTATGTAGTAGGATATATGCAAGAAAATCATGTTCACCATCATAGCTTTGCCCAAAGGTAAGCTACTACTTGTTTTGGCTTGCCTCCATTATCGACTTCAAGCTTTTGCCCCCCACTCTTTTTCCCTCCATATGTTGCAAGCAATCTATGGTCTACATTACATTGGTATTAGAGTCCTTGGATCCAGCTGTTGATATTATTCATAAGCAGTATACTACTACGTGAAGGATTTCTCTCCATCAGAAATTTTCGTAAAAGTTTCTTCTGTACATGATATGCTTTTCATAAAGGAAGTGATCATGTACTATTGTATTGTCGATATGTGCTACAAATTCATCATTGATGATTGGTCTACTGAAGATATTTAAAGACGGGAATAATGCATGCGGGACTTATATATTTTCAGAGTATGTTTTATTCCGGATTTTTCAGTTTTACTGTTTAATCTACCAACTTCTATGGTCAAAAAATTTGAAATATATGTGATATAGTTTAGAGCGTTAATGTACCGATACGTCAACTAGACTAGATTGATATATAGGTAGACAAGTTTGATACAGAGGTAGAAAACCTCGAACTAGTCTACCTATGTATCAAGCTAGTCTACCTCTGTATCAAGTTAGTCTACTTGATATATCGGTACATTATTATATTGTAGAACTTTCCTAATTTAGAGTATCAATTTTGCGCATGCATTTACATATTTACTGTTGATCATAATTTCCACCGAGGGTAAGATTCACTTTCTCGGGTGAACTCGTCTCGTTATCTCGCTCATGTAACAAAAATAATTGGTAGGTATAGAAATGCCATAGCTAAAGTAGTTTTTTTTTCCTGACTTTTTGACAGCTCGATCAATCTTTCAAGATCTTCAGTACTAAGGAAACTATTATACTCTATTATTATTCCCAACGTACGTGAATGAATGGAACTTGGAATTATTGTTTTCTTATTATCAAATGAAAAAGTGATAACCCATATGTTCTCGATCTTAAATAAGCAATTTTGAAGCATTGATTTGAGGCTGTGCATCAAACAAGTAGCCTAAACTGAAAAGCTAAGAAAAGGGTGATAATCAAAAGGGGGGAAAAGGTCATGTTAAGAAAATTGGAAAAGCTATTAGCCAAAAATAAAAAACATGGCACTGCTTTACTTTGAGTTCATACATTTTGTTATATATTGCTCCTTTGGTTCTTTTGTCTTTTTAGTTTGAGAAAGTGCTCTCAATGGAGTCTATTATTATATATTCTATTACATGCAATCATCGATAGGGCCTCTATTAATCAATATTGCTGATTAATTCGTATAATTATGTGATGGAGTTCATGATCGATGTGACCCGTTAGTTGGGGATACATGTATATATACTCCCACATCGATCTAATTAATATGCCATTATAATGCAAACATAAATTCGAACGAAATCGATTATACTCAATTGAAAGGTAGATATATACTCTAAATTGATGCATAATTAGTTCTTGGTGTCCATAGGGCCGGCCAATGACATCTTAACCTAATGTGGAGGATAAGGTTGATGATGGATTACAGACCTAATAGGTCGGTGACTCAATTTAATTATGAATCTTTAATTAGTTAGAACCATAATTTTTGTGTCATGATCATTCTCGAGTCAAGAATTTGTCATTATGAGGTAGTGATTAAACGAATATGATTGGGTTCAGTGTTGCATATTGACGTCTCAGAATTAATAGAAAAACAATAAAAGTCATTAGCTCCGTTGTTGTGTGGTTGCATAACAATATTAACAATCGCTCGGGGTTTAATTATGACATAATGCACATTTGAGACTTAAGGAGTGGCGTCGTTTAGAAGAGATATCCGACCCAAAATGAGCGAGACTTGTTAAGAAGAGCGAAAGTACGTGAAGCGAGAGCCAAAAGAGAGCGAGGAATATGAAAAACGAGATGACAAAAAAAAAGAATATTATTATTATTCAGAAATTAAAGCACACTATTCCATCAATCTTTCATCTTTGCTGTTTAATGTAATTAAACATAATTAGATGATTGTGGGGGCGTTAAAGTGACGACATAAGAATATAAAATGGGATCAGAGCATATTGAACGGAGATAATTAAAGAAGCGAAAATTCTGGTATACACCAAAGTATATATGCACTTCACCCCAATCTGAATATTTTAATGTCAAGTTTTAAATCCAAGCCGTCTGTATGATCCAGCCCTCCATTGTCCCGTCAGTCACAGTTAACAGCTAACAACCCCTTAAACTAAAAAAAAAAAAAAAGTAAGTCGATGAGGTCAATGAGGTAGAATTTTCCATGCAAGTTGGGTAAATTTACAACAAAAGTTATTAAACTAGCCATTAACTAGGGTAACTTGATGAAAGGTAAATTGAAACTGGAATTCAGGCCTGAACAATCCTTCTAAGCGCCCCTTTTGCAGCGCACCTGGAGGTCATTTTTGTTTTGATTTCTTTTATTTCTTTCTGCAATTGTTTTTTTTTTCTTTTTTTTGGCTACTTTGTTTTTTTTTTTTTCGGATTGTTTCCGTTTTCGATTATTTCGGTAATCCGATTAATTTCAGAAATGTTCGGTATTTTCGGAAGATTCTGGGTTTACGGACTACATTTAATCCTTGACGAGATCGATGAACGACCTTCAACCAAGGGCTTTCCATTAAAATCAATTTCAACCAAGAAGACAAACCCACAAGGAAAACCAGAAGAAAAAAGGGTACAATGACAAAACCGAGGTCACTCCATAAAATCTAAATCAAACCCAGATCACTCGATCAAATCCAAACCCATGACATCGTAGCCGTCCAGGCGCGCGTCGATCAGCGACTTGGTAACAGGGGACGTAGTACCGTCCTCTCTTGCTGCTCCTCTTGGTGGTAGGGGTGTCTCAACCTAGTGGGCGGAGATCGGTGATGTGGAGAACTGGAAAACTATAAAAGAAATGAAGAACAAAAAATATGAAAGAAGAGAGAGAGAGCGGAGTCTGGAGAGAAAAAAGAGGAGAGGGATCAAGAAAAGAGTAATGAAAAGGAAGGAATAAAATAAGAGAAGAGGGGGACAAGTTCTGAAAAGAAACAATTAAGGAATAAAAAACAGAGTAATGAGTGGTGCCGTAAAGAGAGAGAGAGAGGGATGAGAGATTCCCTCCGATTAGGGCTTCTAACCCTTAAATAAATTTGAATGGCCTAGATGTAATGGTGGAAGATTCAACGGCCAATATTGCGTCTTTTCGAAATTATTAAAATTACTTAATTTCAATTCTCTAAACATCCGAAAAAATAATCGAATTTTCGTTGACTATAATTCTCTCATACGATATCAAAATTACACGTGCAAGATGTCTACGAACTCGCAATGACGTGTTTTATGATTAATGTCAACAAGGTTTTCTTCAAAAAAATAACGAATCAAAAAATAAATTTTGAGTTAACATTCATTGAGGTATTTTCTATCTAGATTGTTTCCAAATTATCTTAAATTCATATTTCCCTTATGAAATACCTCACTCGTTCTATAATAGTATCAATATTAATTTCTCAGCCTTAGGGTTACGTACGAATATAACGAAAGAATATGTGTTTTAATGTTAAAAGTATTTGGCATCATTGACAAAACACTTTCTAAATTTGGTTATAATTGTCAGTTTGCACCCCGAACTTGCAATTGCGGAAATTGACCTCCTGAACTTGGCAAAAATTGTCAATTTACACCCCTTCCGTCAATTTTAACATTTTTCATCCAAATGTTGGTTATGTGTCTCTCATGCGAGGAGCAATATAGTCATTTCAGGTATAAAAAAATAAATATATATTATTAAAAAAAAATTTCATGAAAAATAAATTAATAAAAATGATCTCTTATGTGAGGAGAAGTAATTCTATAAATATTGAGCAGTTGAGGACAACATGAGATTATTATGAGTCTTATGACATCTCAATCATAAAGTATAGGATTTTTCCCATAAAATATTGCATATGGTTTTTATTAACAAAGACAATAATAATAAAATTATGACTAGGAGTAGGAATACACATAATTTATTTATGTTTTTTTTTAATTATATATATTTCAAAAAATATATCGCCAAATACTTCGGTTATTTCGGTAATAATTGATATGGTTTATTTTCGGTAATTGGTCAATAAAAAGTGAAAATCGTTTAAGATTTTCATCGGTTTCGTTTTTTTTTTCGGCTTGTGAAAATCGGTTACCAAACAAAATTCGGTCGGTTCATAAAGTTCGGTAAAAATTGGTAGCCATAATAATTTTTTTTTCTAATAAGATAGATTATTTACATAAAATTGAAAAAAATGTATAATATTTTTAGCATTTTTCAATTTGTGAACATTTTAATCAATTTGATCACATTATTTGTACACTTTCTTCAAATTTAATATTTTCCAGAGGACAACGAAATCTCGTTGATTTTTATGCTCCAAATTTTTATACCATAATCTGTAACCACCCCAAAATGACTTAAAAATACATTTTATTTAATTTTTTTCACCCACCTTGTGGTTTTCAAACGTATCATCTAATATATTTGACAATGGACAAGTTAGACCACACTAATAGGCACATAGTATTTTTGAGTTGTTCGAGACCACACTCTCGTATAGCCAAATTCTATCTATCCACGTAAAAAGTTTAAATTTTATACGTCATCACTTTTTAGTTGCTCTTTGAGACACACAAGGTTTTAGAACAAATATGTGTGACATTAATGACATGTTTACTTACTTGGAATGGATATGAGAATAAAATAATTGATTTCCATTCCTGAGTTCTCTTGTGTTTACTAACATGCACATGAATCGGAATGGTTGTGGGTCTCACATAAAAGTGACTAAAAAAGAGGAATTCATTCATGAATATTCGGAGTTTGATTATATAGGGGGAGTATGTATTAGAAATGAATTCTATCGGAATGAATTCCGATTCATTCACATTTTCATTTCAAGTAAGTAAACATGTCATAAAGTTTAGAATTTTAGGGTGGGATATTCAAATTATAGATTTTAATGTTGGAGGAATTTTTAAAATTTTGCGAATTAAAATTTCGTGCAAATAATTCAATTGTAATTAAGTAATTTTAATTATATCCGAAGTCACGATATTAGCCGTTGGATCACAAAGCATTTCATCTTGGCTGTTCAAATTTATTTAAGGGTTAGAAACCCTAACCGGAGAGAATCTCTCATCAGTCATCCCCCTCTCTCTCACCACTCATTACTCATTTACTCTCTTCTTTATTCCTTTTAGTTTTTCTTTCTTTATTGTTACTTTTCAGAACTTGTCCCCTTGCTGCTCTCTGGCCAAGGTTTTTATTCATTCATTACTCTTGTCAGTCTTATGTCTCTTTCTTCTCTCTCTTTAGTCTTTGTTTGTTCTTCATTTCTTTCAAAGTTTTCTACATCACCGGCCTCCGGCCACTACATTGGGAGACACCGCTACCACCAAGAGGAGCAGCAATGGATGACGGTTCAACCCCCGTGGATACGTCACCAATCGACGGCATCTGCCACCGCTACTACCATAACTTATATCTTCTTCTTCTTCTTTTGATTTGTCTTAGATCTGAAAAAACGCATCTAAGAACTTCATCTTCTTCTTCAATGGATTTGAAAGCCATATCTGCAAATTTCTTTCTTTCTAAAAAAACCGAACCGAAACTGACACTGAACTCTAAAGAGATGGTTAGCTTAATTTTTTTAACAAAAATTAAGAATATTGATGCTGCTGGTATACCCAGATGCCATTTATACCAGCAGCCATTTGCTCATTCTTCGACCTCTTTCACGTCGTTCCTCCCCGAAGATAAAAAATTTCAGGGTTAGAATAAAAAATTCCAGGGGTTAGCCCTAAGATACATGTGTCACTGCTGCTAACGGAGGACCAACTAACGATTGGAACAATACTAACGGTGGCGTGTAGTACACGCTCCCACATGGGTCAAGTGTAAATATACTTCGGTGTGTAGAAGACACTCTCATTAAAGAAGTACTTCTCCGTTTTCCATTCTATAATAATTGCTTTACTGTGTGCCCTTGAACTTCATACTGTTTGAAAAGTAATCTAAATTAAAGAAATGTTCATTGAGTGGATAAGCTAGAAGTATTTGGGGGATCCATCACTTTCAATTTGCATGGCAAAAAGCTAGCTAGCTCTTCGACTTGGTGGCCACCTTTGAGCTTCTGATTAACTAATTACTTACTTTATTGTATTTTAAACCTCCAAGGATGATTACAGCTAGCTAGTTACATTGTTTATGATTATTAGGAAATCGGTCTCTGACTCTGTGGCAATGCAAAGGAGGGATTAAGTCACTTGTGATAAGAATGGGATCGAGAAGGACCATTTAAATATCTTAAGTGAGCAAATCATCATCCATCTGTGTTAATGCTCACACCTACAACATTATTTTAACACATATTCAATATATAGCTCACATGCCTATTCAATGTATTCATGCATCATTAACAATTTATATAGCTAATAAGTTATGTCATGTTGGTTATTGACCAAACTAACACTGTGGATGTCACAAATTCGAATTTTACTAGAATTTAAGAATGAGTAAGCTGATAATTATTTTTATCCGTAAAATGTGTATATAGTTTATGTTCTAGCATTCTAATCGTAATGATTGGAAATGGGTTAAGATCACCTTGGAGTATATTGTATTAGTTACTTGTATAATATGTTGTTATATGTCTTCATCCTTGTGTATTGTAAT
Organism: Rubus parviflorus; assembly: GCA_029955375.1. NCBI lineage: Eukaryota > Viridiplantae > Streptophyta > Magnoliopsida > Rosales > Rosaceae > Rubus > Rubus parviflorus. The sequence goes on from JARGGL010000004.1 coordinate 16,415,553, forward strand.
ATTCATATTCTATATTGTAGAATGCCCGGCTCCCAATCAATTTGCATTTCTAGTCAAGTCACAAGATAACGAGGTTTTGGCCTTTTGGGTAATTGGTTTAGTGACTTTAGTCGCACTTTGTTTAATAATTTTAGATGATGTGACAAATTCAAAACTTGACTTTCTTTTACAAGGTTTTGATACCTAGTAAATTTTTATGACAAACCTTTAAGGCTACTAAATATTATTAATTAATATTTTATTTATCGTCTTTTTTACTTTCATTCGCCACGCTGTCAGTCTGGTTGGCTTAGTCTCTGACTAGTCGTGCTTCTCATAATAGAGAGCAAATAGAAGCCCTGAGTCAATCAGTTTATGTTCAGCAAGTGTAATGGTGTAACTGTTAAGTGTATCAGGGGACATAAATGTATTACCCAAAATAGTTAATACGCTTTAAGGAAATAAAAACCCACGAAATAAAAAATCTTCCAAAATAAAATGCCTAAACCTCATTTACAGATTTTAGGATAAAGTTTCGAGTAAAAACTCTATTTTTTAAGTAATATATTACTCAAAATTGGTATGTAAATGCAAAAAGGAAACTAAAATCCCAAAAGAATAAGCTGTGACATTACTGCATTAGATATTTAGATTCAAATCGAAGATCGAAGAAGAACAATATAGCCCGAATCAAGTTTTGGTCATGTACGTCATTCATAGAAATGGAGTTTGACCCCCCAAAAAAAAAGGTTTTTAAAATTACACACTAAAAGTCTAAAACCAAGAAAATGAAAGTCTTTTTCAACAATTAAAAGTCTATGTAAAACTAAAACGACCAACTGAGAATACCCAGTCTTCTTCTCTCCGAGGTCTCTCAAAAATTATGGGCGCTTGTGCTTCCTCTCCAGAGATCAAACTCAAAAGAAATGGAGGGAGTAGTAGCAGATTAGGAGGAACAAGATCAGATTACGTCGGAGGCCCAAAAGGGATCGTCGTGATCCACGTGGACGGTGGTGATCGGGTGCAAGAGTTGAAGCAACCGACCCAAGCCAAGCGCATCCTTTCGCAGCATCCCAACCATATCCTCTGCAACTCCGAAGCCATGTCCGTCGGCACGTGCGTCCCACACGTGCCCGATGACGAGGAGCTCCAACCGGGTCAAATTTACTTCCTGTTGCCACTCCACCAAGCCCACAATCCCCTCTCTCTTCCTCAACTTTGTAATCTCGCAATAAAGGCCAGTTCTGCAATGGGCAAAAAATGATCCATGTTCATATTTCCAATTTCAATTTTCAGTGAGTTATTATTATTATTATTTTTTTGCGTAAGAATTTTTCATTTGTTTTTTCTTTTTGGTGATTAATTGGATGATATAGTCAAACACATTGGAGCAATAAGAAAACTGATCACTTTGCGATTGAATATTTTTCTTCCTCCCAAAACCCAATTGTGTAAGCAAATGAGTACGACTGAGGTAGGTCTTTTTTAGGGGCGGGGAAACTAGGTAGGTTTGACTTTGAAGGCCAGGCTCGAAAAAAAAAAACTAGGAAACCGTTCTGCTGGTTGATGATTCTAGGTCTTATTTAGGGGCGGGGAAACTCGGTAGGTTTGAGTGTTTGACATTGAGGGCAGGGCTCGAAATATGGGCTTGGGCCTACTATTAGGCCCAATTTTAACTACAGCCACATTTACATGTTCGATAAAATGTCTAAGAAAGCTCGACTTGCTATTAGGCCCAATGTTAAGAAATAATGTAAAACTACATGCCCTAAATTAATATAAAACTACGTACCAATTTAGGGTTTAGGATTTTGATCCCCAATAGGGTTTAGAGTTTAGGGTATGGTTTAGGGTATAATTTAGGGTTTAGGCATTAGGGTATGGTTTAGGGTTTAGGGTTTTGACTTAGGATATGGTTTAGGTTTAGAGTTTAGGTTATGATTTAGGGTTTAGGATATGGTTTAGGGTTTTGAGTTAGGATATGGTTGAGGGTTTAGAGTTTAAAGTTTAGGGTATGATTTAGGGTTTAGAATTTATGGGTTTAGGGTATGGTTTAGACTTTAGGGTTTTGACTTAGGGTATGGTTTAGGGTTTAGAAATTATGGTTTACTGACCCTGTCTTAAAGGGTTTAGGGTTTAGGCATTAGGGTTCAGGGTTTTGACTTTAGGGTTTAGGGTTTAGAGTTTAGAGTTTAGAGTTTAGGGTATAATTTATGGTTTAGGGTTTTGACTTTAGGGTTTAGGGATTAGGGTTTGGGGTATGATTTAGGGTTTAGGGTATGGTTTAGGGTTTTGACTTTAGAGTTTGGGGTATGATTTCGGGTTTAATTAGGGTTTAGAGTTTATTGTATGATTTAGGGTTTAGGGTTTAGGGTTTAGAGTTTAGGGTATGATTTAGGGTTTAGGGTTTTGACTTTAGGGTTTGGGGTATTAGGATTTAGGGTATGGTTTAGGGTTTTGACTTTAGAGTTTGGGGTATGATTTAGGGTTTAATTAGGGTTTAGAGTTTATTGTATGATTTAGGGTTTAGGGTTTAGGGTTTAGAGTTTAGGGTATGATTTAGGGTTTAGGGTTTTGACTTTAGGGTTTGGGGTATTAGGATTTAGGGTTTGGGGTATTAGGGTTTAGGGTTTAGGGTTTGGGGTATTAGAGTTTAGGGTATGATTTAGGGTTTAGGGTTTGGGGTATTAGGGTTTAGGGTTTGGGGTATTAGGGTTTAGGGTATAATTTAGGATTTAGGGTTTAGGATTTGGGGTTTAGGGTTTAGGGTTTAGGGTTTAGTGTTTAGGGTTTGGGGTATTAGGGTTTGGGGTATTAGGGTTTAGGGTATGATTTAGAGTTTAGGGTTTAGGGTTTGGGGTATTAGAGTTTAGGGTATCATTTAGGGTTTAGGGTTTGGGGTATTAAGGTTTAGGGTTTGAGGTATTAGGGTATCATTTAGGGTTTAGAGTTTAGGGTTTGGGGTATTAGCGTTTAGGGTTTAGGGTTTAGGGTTATTGGGTATTAGGGTTTAGGGTTTGGGGTATTAGGGTTTAGGGTTTAGGGTTTAGGGTTTGAGATATGATTTAGGGTTTAGGGTTTAGGGTTTGGGGTATTAGGGTTTAGGGTTTGGGGTATTAGGGTTTTAGGGTTTAGGGTTTAGGGTTTAGGGTTTGAGATATGATTTAGGGTTTAGGGTTTAGGGTTTGGGGTATTAGGGTTTAGGGTTTAGGGTTTAGGGTTTGGGGTATTAGGGTTTTAGGGTTTAGGGTTTAGGGTTTAGGGTTTAGGGTTTAGGGTTTAGGGTTTAGGGTTTTAGGGTTTAGGGTTTTAGGGTTTAGGGTTTAGGGTTTAGGGTTTAGGGTATTAGGGTTTAGGGTATTAGGGTTTTAGGGTTTAGGGTTTAGGGTTTAGGGTTTAGGGTTTAGGGTTTAGGGTTTAGGGTTTAGGGTTTAGGGTTTAGGGTTTAGGGTTTTAGGGTTTAAGGTTTAGGGTTTAGGTATTAGGGTTTAGGGTTTAGGGTTTAGGGTTTAGGGTTTAGGGTTTAGGGTTTAGGGTTTAGGGTTTAGGGTTTAGGGTTTAGGGTTTAGGGTTTAGGGTTTAGGGTTTAGGGTTTAGGGTTTAGGGTTTAGGGTTTAGGGTTTTAGGGTTTTAGGGTTTAGGGTTTAGGGTTTAGGGTTTAGGGTTTGGGGTATTAGGGGGGCTTAGGGTTTAGGGTTTAGGGTTTAGGGTTTAGGGTTAGGGTTAGGGTTAGGGATTTAGGGTTTAGGGTTTAAGGGTTTAGGGTTTAGGGTTTAGGGTTTAGGGTTCTTGTGCCCGTCCCTGTCCCTGTCCCCGTCCCTGTCCCTGTCCCTGTCCCTGTCCCCGTCCCTGTCCCTGTCCCTGTCCCTGTCCCTGCCCCCGTCCCTGTCCCCGACCCCGTCCCCGTCCCGGTCCCCGTCCCCGTCCCGGTCCCCGTCCCTGTCCCAGTCCCCGTCCTTGACCCTGTCCCTGTCCCTGTCCTTGTCCCCGTCCCCGTCCCCGTCCCCGTCCCCGTCCCCGTCCCTGTCCATATCTATGTGTCCCTGTCCCTGTCCATATCTCTGTCCTCATCCTTGATTTTGAGTTTTGGGTATGGTTTAGCAGAGCGACTTTACTGCTCCAGGTACACTAACACATCAAGTTTTAGTATGCCTTACACATGGCTTATATGTATTCTTAAAATTAGAAAATAAGGAATAAATAATTAATATGTTAAACTAAAATTATAATATTTGATTAAAAAATATAATTAATATCTCATATCTGTTAACTATAACAAAACTCAAAATAATAAAAAGAAAAAAATGCAACTAAAAATTGTTAATTTTTGCATTTTTTTTTTCTAGTTTCATTACTTTTAATTAAAATAGTTCCAGTTTTTTTTTAATAAAAAATAAAATAAAAGTTTCTTTGTGTTGATCCCAATGAGAAAGTGATATCTAAATTAACGATTAGATCGATCGAGACTGATAAATATCGTCAGATTATTGGTTATTGCTATCAAGCCAAAATTTGGCAGATTATGATAAATTTTGATCACTTGATCGTTAAGCAATGATATTTAAGGTTTATAGAAAAATAAGTGACCTATAAGGCGAAAATAAGTTGGATAAATTTTTTATATATATAAAGGTTTCTTTGTGTTGATCACTATGAATAAGTGATATCCAGATTAACAATTAGATCGATCGAGCCTGATAAATATCATTAGATTATCGGTTATTGATACTATGCCAAAATTTGGCCGATTATGATAAAGTTTGACCACCCGGTTGTTAAGCGATGATATTTCGTCTTCTGTGTTGATCGAGTTCAACCGTTTTTTTTTTCTCGTTTGAAGTAGTTTAGTTTAACCATGGTTTAATTTTACAAATTGATTGGAGTTAATTAATTATTTTTTTGATATTTTTATTTTTCCCCATCATTATAAATGAAAATTTGTTAATTTAATAATATGATTACTACTTACTATACATAATTTCTGATGGTTTAGGGTGTAGGGTATTTAGGGTTTAGAATTATGAGTTTGAGGCTTAGGGTTTAGGTGGGTTTAAGGTTTAGGGTTTAGGGTTTGGGGTATGGTTTTTGTTTAGTGTTTAGGGTATAGGGTATGGTTTAAGGTTTAGGGTTTAGGGTATGATTTAGGGTTTAGAATTATGGGTTTAGGGTTTCTGGTTTTGACTTAGGGTTTAGGGTTTTGACTTAGGGTTTAGGGTATGGTTAATTTAGAGTTTAGGGTATGATTTAGGGTTTAGAGTTTAGGGTTTAGGGTATGATTTAGAGTTTAGAATTTATGGGTTTAGGGTTTTGACTTTAGAGTTTGGGGTATGGTTTAGGGTTTAGGGTATGGTTTAGGGTTCTTGTCCAAGTCTCTGTTCCTGTCCTTGTCCTTGTCCTTGTCCATGTCCATGTCCCTGTTGCTATCCATGTCCCTGTCCCTGTCCATGTCCATGTTCATATTTAGGGTTTAGGATTTAGGGTTTAGAGTTAGGGATGGTTAATTTAGGGTTTATGGTATAATTTAGGGTTTAGAATTTATTAGTTTAAGGTTTAGGGTATGGTTTAGGGTTTAGGGTTTTGACTTAGGTTATGGTTTATGGTTTAGAAATTATGGTTTATTGCAAGGACTAAAATTTCGAGTATCGAGGAAATATCGGTGGTCCAAAAAATGAAAATTTCGACGGAAATATCGATAAAATTACGATATCGATAATTGTTTGAGAGAAATGATGGAAATTTAGGGACAAACATGAGAATTTTAAATGAAACTTCAAGAGATGTTTACTTGACTAATTATCTACTATATTTTAAAAGAAAATGTTGAATATACATTATTACATAAGAAGTTGTAGTAATGTAAGGTGAATTAGTTTACGTTGAGTCACTACTAATTCTTGAAATTTGACTTAATACATCTCAATATTTTTTTTGATGGCTGGAAACCAAATTTAAAAAAATTTCAACCTAGCAGGGTTGGTTGTGTTGTTGAAGCACGCAATTCAATGAGGGTGTAGGTTCGATCCCTGTACTTGTTGAATTGTCGTTGGGTTTTGTCAACAACTTTACTAAGACCTAATATATATAAAAAAGATATCAACTATGACAAGAAAGCAACCCAGCAAGGTTGGTTGGGCTATTGAAGTTATTCTTTGAGGGTGCAGGTTTGAGCCCTCTAATAAGCATTGAATTTTGTTAGTCGAGAAATTCCCAAAATTTCGGAAAGTTTCGCAAAATTAAGGCAAAAGGTGGATTACATATCGTGAAGCCCAAATCAAAATTTAAGTCATTGGTTTATTGACCCCGTCCTAAAGTGTTTAGGGCCGGTTTTGACTTTAGGGTTTAGGGTTCATGGTTTGTGATATGATTTAGGGTTTAGAATTTATGGTTTATTAGGGTTTAGGGTTCCTATCCCCATCTCTGTTCTTGTCCATGTCCTTGTCCTTGTCCATAGGGTTTAGGATATGGTTTAAGGTATGATTTAGAGTTTAGGGTATGGTAGTTTAAGGTATGATTAAGGGTATGAGTTAGGGTTTGGAGTTAGGGTATAGTTTAGGGTTTAGAATTTATGGTTTATTGACCCGTCCTAAAAGGTTTAAGGTATGGTGTAGGGTCCTTGTATCCGTCTTTGTTCCTGTCCCTAGCCCTGTTTTTGTTTTTGTTCCTGTTCCTGTCTATGTCTCTGTCCCTAAACTCTAAACCCTAAATTAATGTCAAAACCATAAATAATGTAAAACTACGTACCCTAAACCCTAAACTAAGAAAGCTCGACATGTTATTAGGCCCAATGTTAAACTACAGACAAATTTACATGTTCGATAAAATGTCTCACAAAAAGCAAACTATTTTGAATTGTGACAATCATCCATTTCTAGTTTTCCTCTAGCATTGATAGGCTAATTGCATTTTGCTAGCTTAATTCCAAATATCAATTAATTGTGGATTGGCTTTAACCTTTTCATGCCTTAGAAAGATAGTGGAAAGAATTGCGGGTTTCTATTCTAGTGGGGAAGATAGATGTAACTATATTGGTTTTTGACACTCTTCAAACTTTTCTCGAAGGGTTTTTAGGATTGGATGCATACTAATTCAAGTCAAAGAGCAATACTACTCGAGGTTTTCCCTGGTATTTAATTTTTAATTGCCACAACTATCTTGTATATTGGGAAATGGTTTTGTTCTTTCTCCCTGGCCCCAAATATTGCAATTTGTTAGTGAAAAGATGGAAGCTCTGTTAGACCTCCTAGACATGGTTGATTGTTCAGCTAGGTTGGCTGAAACTCAAATGTGATGGTAAGTGCTGGGCAGTTTTTCGGAAGAGTAATGCAGGAGCGATGTTAGCAACGGAGTTTGGCTCAAAGGATTTGCTATTACTTTGAGTTTGGTACTGAAATTGAAGCAGATCTATGAGATTTGTGTATAAGTCTTGTCCTTGGGAGGAGCTCGATCAATTTCAAGTTGAATTTGACTATGGATACAAAACGAGGAAATTGGTTCAGAACATGTAAATGAGATGTCTCTAATTACACGTCCATTAATATATTTCATATCCAACAACATAGCACATGGTAAGTACGTACTTTCTTAAAAAGCTAATCGGGTAAGTGTTTGACTCCTTGTGATTATAGTTTGCTCATCGTTAGGTTTTGAGTCCCATCACATTTTGGGTAGAGATTAATTTGACGGAAATGCCATGCATGTGTTCAGTCATGCTGGTGGTCGTCTTCTGTGTTTGGTAGACCAAACGAAGCACAAGAGCTATATATGATAAGGGTGAACCAAATGGAATTTGATGTCATATCTAGCTAGCGCACAATCGATGATGAAGAAAATGGCTCATGCCTTGGTTGTAGTAGTAGCAATGGCTCTAGCCATATGCGACACAAAGTATCACAGCTCTGCCCATAGGATCACTTACATATATATAAGAGATCCGAACTTCCTCCCCATTTCACTTGCTGCGCCTCAATTCCTGGAAGCTCACAACAAAGCAAGGGCTGCAGTCGGGGTTGACCCTCTCAAATGGAGCCCTTCCCTGGCCAACTTCGCAACCAAACTAGTGAGCAACATGGTCAATGACAAAAGGGATTGCAATTTTGTGGACCTGAGCCGTCGCAGTCGCATGTATAACATTGGCAGCTCCAACCAGCACTGGGCTCGTTCGTGGCCATTGGACCCACGGATGGTTGTGGACAAGTGGGTGGAGGAGAAGAAATACTACAACCACACCGATAACTCGTGTAAGCCCCGGCATAAGTGTGGTTCGTACACGCAGGTGGTGTGGAGGAAGTCTTTGGAGTTGGGGTGTGCTCAGAAAACATGCTGCAAGTCCAACCGCCTGCAGGCGATGAGTGGTATAACTATCTGCTTTTATAGTCCTCGTGGAAACGTTCCAGGGCAGAGACCGTACTAGCTTAGCTAGCTAGCAAGAGAATTATACTTATTACGTTGTATAAGTGTTAAATAATGAATGATGAGTAATCTATCACACAGTGTGTTGCTAAGTAGGCAAATATAGGGGCCTCGATCTTGTGTACTGTAAGTGCTAACAACATAAATAACAAACACCATATGTTTTATGCATGACATAGATTTCTTTGTCAATTAATATGGAAGTCGGCCCATAATTGGCTATCAAAAATAAATAGGAGAATTTAGACATGGATCATTAGCTCACAACCACGCGAGAGCTAGCTAGCTGCGGTAGGGGTTGGCCCTCTCAGGTGGAGCTCGACCCTGGCGGATGTGGCAAGCGGAGTAATGAGGTACCAAAGAAACAAGATGGGTTGTGAGCTTGCCAACATAAGCTTCTGGTACTATCCATATATGGTGCCAACCAGTTCTGGGGCGCTGCGTGGTCGCCCCATTACTGGAAGCCGCACGAGGTTGTGGATGCGTGGGTGGGAGAGAAGATTTGCTACAACCACAGGAACAACGACTCTTGCGTGCCAAATCAGATGTGCCGTCCGTACGTACACGCAGGTGGCCCGTGTGGATGCTCAGGCTACATGTGACAAGGGGAAGACGAGTTTAGTTATCTGTTACCACAATCCTCCTGGAAACTATGCAGGACAGCTGAAGTACGTTCTTGAAGTTGAAGTTATATGAAGGCACTATGAGTAATCTATAACAACTAAATAAATAGAGCAAATTTAACGCATTAGCTAAATAATGACGCATGGTTCATTATTGGCTTCTGTTATGTTTCATTTATTTTATTTGGTTTTGATTAATTTTAGTTTTGATTTGTACCACATATATAACAAATACTAAAGACGTCTATAGTACCATTATAGCTATTAGCTAGCTCATAGAGATGGAATTCCATAAAATTAATGAGTTCATAGTTATTGTGTTGAAGTTCGATAAATCAGACCATACAAAATTTATTACGAGAAAAACTTATAAATCATGCATTTTCTATAACTCAAGCTCTTCAGTTTGAAATATGTTGCCATGTATCAATGTCAACCAACCGAAGATTCGAATTTAAAATTTTTTCCAACAAATTGAAAAAAAAAAAAAAACGGTACTGTCATGATCAAGTTTATTACTAATCTACTGCATTAATTAAGAGTGGTATCATCCAAGATATGCTACATCGATTTATTGAAATAAAGTAATTTATGTGTTCCAAAAACGGGTGCACTGTACTGTGTACAAAAGATTGGAATCACCGTAGAATATTAATCATGCATGCATAATTGATTAATAACAATACTAAGCTCATGTGCATGGTTATGAAATTATGAGTTCTGACGCATTATTGGAAAAATTATTACGGGTACATAATGCAAAGCAGTGTATGTCCGTTAATACCCTCAATTACTCGGCTAGTTTAGTCACATGAGAAGGGCAAACCAGTCCTGCCACCAACACAAGGATCACTACAGCTATAAATAACTGGGTAAGACAACTCGAGGTTCTTCAGAGAGACTTGTAGCACATAGAAAAAAAAAATGGCCCCAACTGCCTTGTCTGTAGCGCTAGCAGTGGCTCTAGCCATATGCCACACCCTTATCTCAGGCCAGGGCGCCGCTGCGGCTGCTCTCTCAGCCGCAGCGGCAGAGTACCTGGAAGGTCACAACCAGGCCAGAGCCGCCGTGGGTGTAGGACCTCTGACATGGAGCGAGTCACTGGCCAACGGCACGAGTCGACTGGTGAGGTACCAGAGGGACAAGATGGGCTGCAACTTCGCGAACCTCACCAGCGGAAAGTACGGCGGGAACCAGCTGTGGGCTAGCGGCCAGCTGGTGACGCCGACCATGGTGGTTGACACGTGGGTCAAGGAGAAGGAGTTCTACAACCACACTGACAACACGTGCGCGCCGAACCACCAGTGCGGCGTCTACACGCAGGTCGTGTGGAGGAAGTCGCTGGAGTTGGGGTGCGCGCAGGCCACGTGTCCCAAGGATCAGAGCAGCTTGAGTATTTGCTTTTACAGTCCTCCTGGGAATTATGTAGGGGAGAGTCCGTACTAGTGTTTCATCCATGTCCTCGTAATGTAAGTAAGTTAATTAATAACATTATGAATTCATGGTTCAGACATCAGAATCCTCAGATCTCTCTTTTGTTAATTTGTTGTTTGGTTGCAGAGTCCATACAGCTTAATTAATTTATCTCTGAATTATTCATATATATGATAAAAGAACCCAAATTAATATATGGAGATTCAATTCATATGATCCACCGACAGAGGAGAAATGAAACACGTGACTACTCTTACCTGTGACATCAAATGCTGTTAAAAAATATTTACATTTGCCATGAATAGTTACTATGTGCATCCCTAAACTTACAGTTCTTTTTTCTTTTCTGTTTTTTGAGTTAAGTTTACTTTACGAGTGGAATGACACAGTAAAAAGCCTTGATAAAATCTCTAACAATAATGATGGTAGGAGGAAAACAAAGGATGTATTTACAGTGCCAAATTCGCCATTACATTTGATTCACAACATTACAGATTCTTTGCAATAGCTTAATAATGCAGATATAAAATGCCACAGGTTGCACCATTTCCTTCCTCCAGCTCTCACTTTTTTTTTCTTTTTGTTTTTTTTTCTGGTTCATATTCTACTTTGTACATGAATGAAATCTTCTACCACAAAACCTGTTTAACAATGGCATGTATCAAACAGCACCCTCCTCATCACTTCACAAGCTCTTTAGAAATTAGATACCGGAAAGTGAAATTGTGAGGAATCCACTCAATTATGCTCTTCCGCGATTTCCCAGCCTTCTGGCATTTCTTAACACTCTTCCTCAAAGATTCAGGCAATGACTTTTGAATCGTCTCCAAAACACCACTAGGACATAAGTCCGAACTCTTTGCAAATGACTCGACAATCTTTGGCAGAAGAATTTTGTGGTCCTTGCGCACACCAAAGGTAGCGCGAACGTACTCCTCTTTTGCAGATTCCAGCTCCTGAAATAATCTCTTGGGTGTGTATACACGAACCTGAAAAATATGCAAATGTAAATACAGTTCCTCAGAAGGAAATGAATTTCTATTTTCAAGTCAAAAGTATGCTTTTCTTTGTTTGGTAAATACAAAAGTATGCTTGCTAAGCTAGCTTAGTTTTATTCATTTGGTGTAGCATGGTATGGATTAAGCCTCAAATGATTTTCACTTTCTAAAAAACCAGTGTTAGTTTTGCATGTTTGGAAGAGTGAACGAAGTAGAACACTGATGCAGCACTACAGCATGAATTCATGAGTTGATGTTAGAAATAAAATATAAAAAAGAAAAAACAGATCAAGGTTGACGACGTACTGCAGGATCAGAATGGCTTCCTGAGCAAAGTGCAAAATGCAGAAGTGGTTCTGGATGGTCAATTGCATATGCTTGCCGTTCATCTCCGGTCTTGAATTTGGTCCTTGGAGTAAGCAACAAACGAATCCACTGCAAGCATAGAAACCCAGACGACCTTGATAAGTTCAAATCCCATACAGAAATGAAATTCAATATCCTTCCTATGTGTAAGAGGAACTTAGTAAAAACAAGAGTTTTATAGTGTTCCAGCAGGATCCACCTGTCCTGGGCGAGACATTCGGCATCCAAGGATAGAGCTCTGCATTGTGTCTGCGCTGATTGTGTGGCCACCGATGTTATATGCAGCCTGGATAGTGAAAGAAAGCAAGTGAGAAAACACCCTCTCAATTTTTTCCCCAAGTAATAATGCCTGCAGTGAGACTCTTCTTACCTTTAAAAGTAAAAATACCCTCTTTACATTGTTTTGTGGAACCCCGTAAGCCAAATATGCCTATCAGAAAACAATTTATTGATTACTATCCGGTACGAATCATCCAAAGAAGACCTTGATGTAAACTGGTATTTTTTTTTTTTGGTCAAAGGTAAAACTGGTATCTTACTGGTGATAAACTTACATGCATGACCAAAGTATTGTGTACATTAATCCAGAACGCTAACTTCTCATCATTGTTCAACTTTCTAGGATCTATTTCCTCTAAACGACAGATAAGTGACCTGCAACAGGATAACTCAATAAGCGCATAATGTATTTGCAAAAGGAAAATAGAATTTAGATCAAACAAGGGTCATAAAGACTCACCTGAAATGTTGTAGCAAGTGTTCGATATCACCTAATTTTTGACTATCTCTATATATCCAAGGCACTTCAACCATTGTGCTGTATGGCCCACTAAACTCCTTAAGTCCCTCCACAAGAAAAGGATTATCCAATCGTACATCAAAAGATAAATTATTTCTGAACCGTGGACTCCACATATCACTCTGATCTTGTGGAGAAAATGCACTCGTCGATGACAAAGATGAATTGGGAGATGAAAGGCCATTCTGTGTCAAGGGAGGTTCTGCAAGCTTGCAATATATAGTGGACATGCACTTAATCATGTCCTCCGAGAGCCTGTTAGGCGTCTCTTGAACGTGATCAGAAATGCGTGTACCAAGATGCTCTGCCAAACTAATTACATTTGATGAAGTATTCTGAGCATACTGAAAAAACAAATATAAGTCATATCAGATGAGGTTTCCAAATAGCCATACATAACATGAAAGGAAGTTAGTCCGCTTATAATCAGATTTCCTATCCCTGTCACTATTACAAGAGTATCACCACCAACAAGGATATAAATTTTAAATTGCAAGAATGCCTTGTATTTCAGAAAAATGCCAAAAGTAAATAAGCTCTTACCATGATGTCTGGCAACGTGAATTATTAGCATTTACAGGCAAACAAACTTCAATCAGAAAACAGTAAAAACAATATGTGGAAGTTACCTCCATCATGGACAACGGTTGAGAATGACAGGCACGCGAAGCTTTCGCCAAATACTCTTCTGGAGGAGAGGTTCTAGTTCTGAATGCAGAACATTGCGAAAGTGAGGAGTGACAACGGTGAACACTAGAATCTAATAGCCTCTCTTCTCCAAATCCATTATATTCCTTCCATGTATTTTCAAGTGACTGACCACCAAATTGAACTGCTAAATTTTCCCTCTTCAATGCCATGTCAGCTTTGGAAACTTCCAGGAACTTGCTTCTTGGGGTTGTCACAGGTGATTTTAGTACTCTTTCATCCTTCTTACATGGGGAAACAGAGGATAATTGTTCATCAAATGCTTTCCGGTACAATGAGAGAAGATATTGTTCCAAATGCCCAACTTCCAATTCTAAAACTGCAATCTCCTTAATCAATTCTGTGGCTGGCTGGAGTCATATAAAACCGTTGTAAAAATGTATCAGAATCAAAATTAACAGAAAGATAAAAGGAAGACTTGCATTATAAATGAAGGGAAGTCGGAAAGCAGTTTTTACCAGTAGAGAAATACAGCATTAAATTGGTTCTAAAGGATACTCTGATGGTATCAATGAAGGTTGCTAAAGACGGAAAACTTAGGAAAATAAATAGAGCTACAATTACAAATAACCCCAAAACACCCATTTATTATTATTATTATATTGTTCTGCTTGTTGCAACATCTAAATAAAAATATATGTTTCAGAAGAGTAAACATATTACAGGCAATAGAAACCGTCTTGGAAATGTAGCACATACATCTTTGGTAGTTATGCAATTAGCCCAGTCAAGTATTTGACATACATTAAAAAGGAAGAATTGGAGATAAAGACAAGAAGGAGCTACCTTAGGCATAGCAGGTTCATTTGTGTTGACAGTGTTGCTATGGATGGAAGATTTATAACCCAATGCATTTTCTAAAGCATGGCGGACCTCAAATTGATTTTGTAATCTTTTTTCAAGCTGTAGAATCTGCAATATATTAAAAAAAAATTAAACAGTGTTAAGCAAAGATAAAGCTGGAGCCTGCTTGTAGGATTTTATCATTTAAAACCTCCCTGAACTCGAATATAAAGATATCTGAGTTATACCTCTTGTTTCAAAGAATTGTGAACTTCCATGGTAGGAGATTGTTTCTTCTTGGTTGTAACACGGCCCTTGAACTGTGCCATATCCTGGTTTTAGATCCAATTTATAAGTCAGTGTGTAAAACTATGTTCCAGATTGATGTTCAATCCTAGTCCAAGTTCAGTTGTAAATCGTCAAAATAATCACCAGCCTTATATTCAATTTGGCTCAACAATGCTTGTATGGCATCTTAGACTTAAAGGACCATAATCAAAGACATAAGTTTATAATCACAATGCCCTATACTTTATAGTAACTTTATGGAAAGGGTGGAAAAGATAAAGGGGCCAATATGCTAATGTTCCTGGCACTTTGCTTAAGATCTTAAATTAAAGGCTTATTATCATGGGTAGTCAAACAAATGATAATATAATCAGATCATTATGCTTATGATATCTAACGTTCTTTAGAACATAATGATTTTGGAATACAATAGGCAAAGGAGAAAAAAAACAGGAGTAGGTATCTTACCAGCTTTACACGGTCTGAAGCTTCATAGGAGCTATCCAAGTCATCTTCCTGCACTCTTTTCTTATCAGGAAAGCTGCCAATGCAACAGAAAGGATTAATAGATATTGATTGAAGGAGATGACATTTGACTTCTCTGATTCCACATCTAGAACACTTCCTACACGATTTCTTGTTCATTTACAAGCCTAAGATCAAGGTATTATCCTTGAAGAAGAAGAAGAATTTTCATATTTAATGCACTCTATTGCCCATGACTACAACTCCCTCATACTAGAGTCCAAAGTCACCAGCTCCAAAAACATCTCAACATGTTTTTCACTTCCAATTCCCTCTATCAGACTATCACTTATGAATTACCAAAATTCAACATCAAAGTCGAAAAGAAAAAGAATTGTGGGGGAGGGGGAGCTATAAATCTTAAGAGGAGAAAAAACTTCATCTCTAAAACCTGAAAATCAATGATCTTAATGAACTAAAAACTCTCAACCAAGATCCCTCCCTCTCTTGGCTGCCAAATTCAACCATTAAAAAATAATTCAGGCTTCCCACCTGAACAATAAAATGATTAGCGAAGGGGAAACAAAGCCAAAATGGAGGTTAAGATATGGTGATCGTTACGTCTTGTCAGTATTGTTATCGAAAAAGAAGGTATAGCAGTGAAAGCTCAGGTTCCCATTTTTTCCTAATTACCCATCTCAGAGGTGTATCCAGTTCAAGAACAACACCAAGTACACAACACCAAAATCTGAAAAGAGTATGAAAACACTGATTGCTAACTAACAAAATAGTTAAATGCTACCTGACACCAAATACTTGGTAATTAGAAAGTTACCTTTTTGAACGCTTGTGTCTTGGATTCACTCTCAATAATCCCAGCATTTTACCATCACCACTCACCTCAAACCCCATCTCTACAAAACAACAGTAAAATTTCAGTGAGGCAAAAACATAAACATCTTCATGGCACAAGAAAAGGGGACACAAAATGCAGAGGAAAATGTAGTTACCATTACAGTCCAGAAAAGCCAGTGAAGAGTAATTGAAGAATGAAAAAGACCCACAAGTCCAAATGAGACCAAATAGTCCTCAAAGGCCTCCAATTAGACTCCAAGACTTGAACTTGTCCACTAGCATTTGAGAAAACCAGAGCTTCCAGGAAGTACTAGTACCCTCAAAGTGATCAGTTTGAGTCTGAACTCAGTTTGAGTCTGAACAAAGCAGAGAGATGAAATGGGTCATTAAATATGACTCAGAAAATACTACCCTTTTGACCAGGGAGCTTCTCTTTCAAGACTCCGGCTGTAAATTTTGAAGCTTTAGCAATGGAGGAGCTTTGGCTTTTCGTGAAAAGAAGTAAAACCAGCTCGTGGGCTCTAAAAATGGAAGAAGAAAAGTTCGCATAGACTTGTGTTAGCAGAAATAATGGAAGACGCTGAATGTCAAAGTGGCCAAAAGTAGACAAATTTCTTTCTTCACTGAACCAGTGGACAAATGAGAGGAAGATAAATAGTGGCTACTGAATATGACTCTATTATAATAGCGTGCGTGATTAAAGATTATATTATTGTTTTTATATCAAAAATTTATATTTATATTTCACAAAATAACAACCCCAAATTTCTACATTCCCTTCTCTTGTTGGGAAGCAAGTGGGAGTTGGTGACCGCCTCTACACCTTTGTCCCATACTGGTATCCATGGTCTAGTATGCCCTATGCTTCTGGCAACATATGAAGCATTGCATGCCCAGAAAAATTTCATATTAAAAATGGAGATATAATCATACCCATGTTATCTGAAAATATAGTCATCTTCCATAATTTTTTATTATATGCAAACAATATACATTGTTATTTTCATAATTACATCAACTTGTCACACTTTTTATTTTATTGAGAATAGTGACACATATTAGTTTGGTACATCTAAAGTTGAGGGAGATGAAACATCAGTCTTTAAATGACAAATATTTGAGAATGGTAATATTTAAAGACAAAAGTCATGAAGCCTCAAGTAACTCGATGCATACATGTTGTGGAAATTTCTGGCTACTAGTTGCAATCAGTCGAAAACTTAAGATAAATGTTTTCAACTACTAGAGTTACGGGTTTCTCTCACCAACCCATAACCTTTTAAAATAATAAATAATAGTGCATAACTTGGAATTGTAGTGATACAATAGCATGTTATATTTGGATGAAAAGTAGATATAAGTACATAACTTGGAATTGTAGAAATACATGTTTGTGGAATGAAATTATGATGGATCAAAAGGACTACAAGTGAGTCCATCTAAACTAAGACAATTTTTAGCAAAAACCAAAAATGGTTTTATGTCCAACTTTTTGGTTTTAGAAGAAAAGCAAAGCAGCCCTCAAAAGGGATGAAAGGTGAAGGATAAAGGAGACATAGGATGCTTGAAAGGAAATGAAGATTTGTGAACTTTCTCTTTGTCAAAATCTCTTTTGAGAAAAATGGGAGATGCCCAGATTGCCCAAATTGTCCTTCAGTGTTGAGGAGACTAACGTTTGTCACAGAATCAAGACAATAAAATATGATATAATATCATATGGAGCTTGACCTTTTGCAAAACCGATACAAAAGAAAAAGATAATGGGAGTTTTGCTAAGGTGGCCAGGTCTCTCTTTTTGTCGTGATATTCTCACCTAATTGGCTAGTTGGGGGGAAAAGATCGAAAGAAAAGAGAAAAGGCTTCATTTTTCACTGCACCCAGAGAGAGACCTTTTTTGTTTGGTAGAAACTTTTCATTGAATTGTTTGTTTACTGGGAACCTTTTTCATATTGAGATTGCAGAAACCAAAAGCACAGTGTAACTATACAAGGGATCTATAGGTTCTAGGATTAGGATCGATGCGCTTATATTATAGACAGAAAACAATGGTTTTAGTCCAAATTAAGCTCAAGAGATAATGAAGCTGGCTAAGAAGGATAGCACGAAAGTTACCAACATTGTTCAGCTAAATGTCTCTTTGATGTCTTTTGTAAACTATAAGTGCCAAGACATACATCCTACATGCACGTGTTCAATGTTATAACCTTCTTTATCACACTCTAATAATGACAAATTTCTAACTTCGTCACGGATTTTCCGCGATGGTAAAATAATAATCTCAACTGATAAGAAAATGACTCTTGTATTCTTAATTACTCAACTGCCCTATGCATGCTTGGTTTAGTTAGCATCAGATCAATGGTACTCAATATTATCTTTGCATAGGGATTCTTCATTTAATTGGGGTTCTGGGTTGAGACAGAATATACTAATATAGTCAATATTCCTGGTTCCTTTTGGATCCATCTGATAGTTTAAGCTCCTATAGCTAGTACTAGGGGTTGAAATTTTTTGTCCCAAAAAATAAAACAAATTGATGAAACTTCTCTTTTATCTTACTATCTAAATGTTTATACGAGTCAGATGGCTAGTTTCTCAAAGGCCAAAACAGTAGAATTCCAAGAGAAGAAATTGTATTCAATTTAAGAGTAGGAGAATCTCTTATTATTATTCAAAACAAAACTGACAGACATGCTTCACAAAACTTTGGAATTTATATGTTGCATTAATGATATTCTTTACTACTCATGGACCACAGAACTCCATGCTAGCTACTGAGATTTTCTCTGGGAAAGCTGTTAGTTTTCCAAGAATCCAAACACAAGATAAGTTTAGCCAACCGTATGTCATGGATTTTAAATCAATATAATGTCTGTCATATAGCTAAGCTTAAACGACAGTAGCTGCTGCAATGTACATTTACCAAGATGTCAAGCACGAAATGCAAAACTGGCCGGCAATGGTAAAAGAAGACAAATTAGAAGTACTTGAAATGTGAAATATATTTGAAATTCAAAAGAAGCTCATGAAAGGAAACTGCAGCTTCTGAATCTGGTGACACTGTTTTTGTTGTTTTCACTATACTTCTTTAATTTTATATGAAAAGATTAGTAAGCAGCTAGAATGAGTTCTGTAATTAATGATCTGCATCATGGAAAAGGAAAATTTTGTATACTAATTAAACCATATAGAACTTTATCATCGTTCAAACTTATTTCTCATTGGCAGATGTACAGTTTCTGCACTCAACAAATAATGTATGGTCTACCTTCAAAGGGAGGAAGGCAATGATTCACATTGGAAAGAGTTTATGTCTGGTTCTAAATGTTAGACCACCACTAAATTAATCCCAAAAAACTTTAGTCGCTCATTGCATGTTAGCATGATAAATGATAATAGAGAGTATCAAAAGTTTGAATTTAAAATCTCAATCAAGGTTTTGATATCATGTTAGACAATTACGAATCATAAAATCTTATTTGATAGAATTTTCCTAACCTCGTTTAGTTCACGAATCATAAACCTAGCTAAACTCAAGGGAGACGGATGCATGATTACAATTTTCCTCCATTTTGAGACATGATCTTCTCATGCATTATGTAAATTTTTTCTCACGTTCTATATATCTACCAAATATGAGAAATGGATTATTTTTTATTCCCAAACATTTAGTCGGTGAATTGAATCAAACTAGGGTTAAAAGCCTCCAGTAAATGGATGGACGATGTATACAATCTTAACACTAGAGAATGAAAGAAACTGGGTAATCTAGCTCAAATAAGAAGAGGACTAGCCAAAGGTACTGTGTCATCGTTGGAAAGATGATCAGGTACCGAAATCAGATAGCTAAAGATATATGAAGCTGCAGAAACAATGCTTCTCAATCTGTCACGAGTGGGGACTGAGTCAGTGAGCAGCCTCGAGTTGGTAAAAACTAAAAATCCACCTAAAATGTTCTCTAGATATATAATGGCTAAGCCTAGCTATGATCGAAGGGCACAGAGCTAGGGACACTTTTGTTAATGGTGGGAAATGGAGAAGAAGAGGCTTAATATTATTCATGCAAAGACTCTGTTTTGGGTTGGGGAAGGTGAAGAGAATCGCACAAAGTGAGACAGGAAAAGCACAACTTTCCAAAGACATTTGGACAAGCAAGTCAATGCCAATCATAACCAGCAAAAGGCACCTCCCACCTAGTTCTGTACATCACTCCTGTCTCTCCTCTCATAATATATGGTCCAATTCCAAAAGGGTATTGGGTGGAGTTGCCTAGCTAATTGATAATGATCGATGCATGTAATACAATAATTTATGCTTAAATATATCATCGGTAGTATATACTTTTCAACTCTAATGACAGAAAAATCATCTTCAAAAAGTTTTGGGTATAATAAGAGATTTTAGGTGCCTCTACCTCTACCTATCTACCTCTCTTGAAAGCAAGCACTTGTATCAATTTATGTGATACCCAAAAACACCATGCACCCACTAAGCCATGCCCACGTCACTAAATTTTTCGATTGGCTTAGGATTTGTTTGAGATTTGGTTATGTAAAAATATTTGTTTAGGTTCTCAAGCACACAGATGATGGAACAGTTGTTTTCTGGCCACTTAATATTTAACATCTTAAGACCTCAATTTTTTTGGCTGTGCTACATTTCATACGCATGCAATATGGGATGGGATAGCTGGTCCATGCTGTCAGCTGGCACTGGGCTTTGGTTACAAATTAAAGTTTCCTTGTATGGAAGGAATCATATCGGCGGATACATATGTATATGTCCTTATGCAGAATTGCCCCATATATCATTAATATTCTCTTAAACTGAACTACTAAACATGAAAGGCACATCATCCATCCAAAAGAGAAGAAGAACAAAATGCACAAGACCATCTTTAGCTATCTTCAAGTTGGTTTTCACAATTGGTTTTTCTAGTAGACTCTATAGGGCACTCTTTGTCCGACAAGACAGTTTGATTTGGACTTTGGAGGTCTCCCTCTTTCCTCCGTTGGAGCATTTCATTTAGATTCTTAGGGTGTGGTATTTGTAGGGGTTTAAGTTGTAGTTGCTGTTTGTGTATGAAGAAAAATTCATTGACTTGTTAGAAGACTACAAAACAAGTCACACACGGTTGACACACAAGATCAAAGAACAAAATCAAGGACCAAAAAACATTGCATACAGGGTCATTTATTCTCATAAGCCGGTCCCCTACAATTGAGGGGAGAGAGTAGTTCTCTCATTTCATCCCCAAACTTGAAATATTCAACTCAAATTGCTCCTTACATTTCCTTTTCTTTTCTAACAAGACAACAAGTAACAATTGAGGGAGACCAACAATGAGTAAATGAAACGGGTTGTGATCGACCCATGGCCCGAATTGGTCCATCTAAATGTAGTGAGGCCCAAGAAAACCAAAAGTAAAAGGGAGCGTCTTGCTTTACTGCTCCTCTGCACTGCCGTAGTCACAAGGTAAAAAACGTTCTCTTTCTCCCTCTTTCTTTTTGTAGTCCAAAAGCCAAACCTTGCAACTCTTTCACTGTTTTTGTAAAGTCTGTTTTTTATGTTTCAGATACTTCTATAATAATTGCTTGTTTTTATTGATCAGTTTTTTTTTTTTGCTTTTAATTTCTGAGTGCTATGTTTGGCTTCTGGTAATGTGTATGATATGGTTTAACTTACTGAAAATTTGTTGACTTTCGTAATCTGAATGATTGTACCTAAATATAGCCAACTTTGCCTAACATAAAGTGAGTTTCTTGTTGGAGCTTTAATGGTTTTAGGGTAAAGGTCCAAACTTTCTGTTCCTTATTACTAGTGGGAGTAGCCCTGGCTGGAGCTACTAGGTAAATTGAGTGACTTGAGATGAAACTGGTAGTGCATGTATATGTTAGGTATCAATAGTATTCTCTGTTGCAAGATTTAAGTCATAACTATCTGGAAGTTCATTACTTGTTTGTGGATAGCAGATGACTTTGTGTATGCATGTATCTAATTTCTGGAAATTGTTTACAGATTGTGAACGAAACTAGCCCTTTAGTAATTGTATTGTTGGTTTCTTGCACTAAACTAATCAGCCTCGCCATTCACTCAAAGCGATTCAGTAGACTTATCTCTGATGTCGGTAGGTTAAAGGTTACATTGTACACATATACATAGAGTTACATATACAAATTAATGGAATTGATTTTTGTTTAAAATGAGTACAGATATTCGAATACAATGGGAGTGCCCTAATTGCAATGGTGGGAAGGAACTGTTTTGCCATTGCCAGTGACCGAAGGCATGGTATTCAGCTCCAGACAGTTGCCACAGATTTTCAGAGAATACATAAAGTCCACGATAGGCTCTTCATTGGCCTCTCTGTCCTCACCACTGATACTCAGACCCTGTATGCTCCTCCCATCAATGTCTCTCACATAAAAAGATAGTACATTTATTTTCGTATGTTAATTATAATTCTTGTTGTAAAGGTATCAGAGACTTATGTTCCGGCACAAGCTGTACCAACTGCGTGAGGAGAGAGCTATGAAACCCGAGACTTTTGCCAGCCTTGTCTCTGCTATTCTTTACGAGAAAAGGTTTGGCTGCTACTTCTAATTACTTAAGTTCATCAAATAATACAATGTATTACTTTTTTGCTTTTGCCAGCCTCGTCTAGTTGTCTCTGAACTCCTTTTGTAAAATGTTAAGCAATTTTTTCTACTACTCACACTTCTTAGATGTCTTCCTGTTTTCTTTTCAACTTAGTGTGATGGTTATTAACTATTTGAGCCAACATGAATATTACTGTTTGTAAAATCGTATTAACGTATGAATAACTACAAACGTTTGCTTCCTTTTGTGATTGTTTGGTCCATACTTTATTCAGCCTGTAATTGCTGGATTGGGAGATGAAGACAAGCCATTCATCTGCACTATGGATTCAATTGGAGCCAAGTAAGTTTGTTTTGATTTTTCTTTTTCTTTTCTGACTGCTAAGGACTGCAAGGAAAAACCAAGCAAAAAGTATCTTTAACCTTGGAATAAACAAATATGCATGCTTACTCGTGTTTTGAACATATATGCTTACATATATGTTTTTATTGATTTCCATCTTATGGTGAAATTATTTATGTTCTGTATATGCAGGGAACTAGCGAAAGATTTTGTTGTTGCTGGCACTGCATCAGAATCCCTTTATGGTGCTTGTGAGGCAATGTTCAAGCCTGATACGGTGTGTTGTTGTACTCTTTCCAACCTGCAGTCAATATTTGTTATTCTCTGCTTACATTTTCTGTATCTGAGATATTCTATATAATTTAGATATTTCCGGAAAATCATATAAATTCAATATAATTAACAGTCAACAACTTGATTTCCACGCTGTCACAGGCCTTGTGGTTCATATTGTAATGTTATAATTTTATGTTTACTGTAACTACCAATGATAGCAGATAAAGGAGCTATAAAAAGTCAAGAAAAAACAAGCTGAGAGATATCCTGTCTTGTACTTTCTTTCTTTTCTTATCAGCAGCCAGGTGGTACATACACGCACATAAATGTTAGAGATAAATATTTGGCTGATTGGCTCCATCAGTCCATCACCAACTGATCTTTAGGGTTTTTGTAGAATTTAGTACTTGCTAAGCAGATAGAAATCATTGTGTCGCGGTAATTTGCTTCCATTACTCCTTAAGTGGTTCTCCTTTTAAGTTTTCTTACTAATGGGAGCAACTCTAACAATTTGCTTACTGTCGCTCAGGAACCAGAGGAATTGTTTGAGACCATCTCTCAAGCATTGCTATCATCAGTAGATCGAGATTGTCTGAGTGGGTGGGGAGGCCATGTCTATGTTGTGTAAGCCTTTTCATGCTCTGGACTTGACTTTTATAAGCAATATCTATAAGATCTGTGTTATGATGAGATGTAATGATCAAAGAAGAGGTCTGTGGATCCAGCATAAGATTTTAGTTTTAGTTTTATTTTTATTTTTTTTCCATTCATACTTGGAATTAAGGAGTACAAGCTTCTAAATTCGTTTCTTCCATTTCCTTAGCTGCCTGAAAAGCAGTATAAGCTTCTGAATTCATTTCTTGTTGATGCAATGAGCTCTGACAGTAACATAATATGATTAAGTAATATTATGTATTTATGTAAGTAACTGAGAATGTCACTTGTACTGAAGCCACATGTATGTTTCTTCATACCATATTATTGTAAAGATTGTTGTGACTTCTGAATTCATATCCTTATTATGTCCTCTCCATATCTCATAACTTACTGTTTAAATTTTAAAATGTGTATTCCGGTGCTGCAGAACACCAGCTGAAGTAAAGGAGAAGATCTTGAAGGGAAGAATGGACTGACCTGCTGCATGTTTTTAGCGAATGCTTCTAAAGTTCTTTGAGCGGCTGCATTTAAACCTCCCATGATTACTTGACTGGGCAGCCATAAGCTTTTCTCGATCACGAAAGGCCCCTTGTGATGTGGTGTCTAGTAGCTGCAGACGAATATTGGGAATTCTGATGTGCTTCAAGTTATACAATTAGTATGTTCTTGATTGTTCTTCATCCGCATTCATTCATTTGCCTCTGTTTTTAAGTTTCATGTGGGCTAGCTAGTGAAGTAAAGTTCTCTGGCTTTCTAACTGATCCTATCCTATGCCATCTATGATTATTCAAAAATAAAGATGGAAGAGAGGAATTTTCTAGAATGTAATAATGTGACAATGGCTTTGAAATAAGTTTTTTAAAAAAATCAAAAGAACTGATTTTATTTATTTTTGGTGAAAAAGAACTGAAACTAAGACACAGATAAGTATAGGAGTACAGGAATTTGCATAGTTACAGACCCTTTTATAGTATATTACAAAATGTACTAAGCTAGAGGTTCAAGTCCAAGTTCCTACCAATTTGGTTCACAGCCATTGGCCACAACTGAGAGGTCAACTACACAGTCAATATCAGAAAGCAAGCTAAGCTGTAGGACAGTACTAGCTTCTAACTATATCAGAGATGAAGTTATCAGATACACGTACATGCACTACACCAACTTAAAATCAAACAAGAACTGTACGTGTGTGTACTTTACTGCGTCGTGTTCAATATAAACCTATAAAGGTCCCAAATTTGAATAGGAAAAGCACATAAAAACAAAACAAAGTACGAAACAAGAATCGCAACAGGTTGGAGAAGGGAACTTCCGAACTTCTTGTCCTTCAACCCCAAAACGGCTAAAGCTCTATACCACATCATATTTGTTTACCACCAATTTGGTTATATTTAATGTACTGAAATGGACGTTAAAAAATTTATACAAAAAAGAAGAAGAAAAAGATAGAGACGTTCCAACAAGTGCAGGAGTTAATATGATAAGAAGAGCCTCTTATATTTTAAATTTAGGGTTTTTTTCTTGTACGCGCCCTACGCGCTCCTCCCTGAGCTTGTCTCAGTCCCGTGTGCTTGTCGCAGCCCCCTGAGTTTGTCTCAGATCCGTCTCCTCAGTGAGATTTCCCTGAGCTTGTCTCAGTTCCAGCTCTCATCTCTCACCTCTCTCTTCTCTTTCCGGCCAAGCCTATCATCCTCACCCTTTCTTTCCCTCAATTCCGTTTTTGTTTCTTTCTCTTCCCCGTTTTTTTCTCTATCACCGCCGTTTTTCGGTTCCTTCGAAGCAACCCAGCAGGTCCGACCCGTGCTTCGTCTTCTCCAGCAGCCCAGTCCTTCACCGCAGGCCAGATCCACTCTTCCATCGTAGGTCGGAATCACCGCATCTAATGGGTTTCTCTCGCAAAGGGAGTGATGGGGGTAAGCGATCTCACCGGGTTCTTCGGGTACTGATCGGGATCGGGTCTTTGGTTTCAAGGAGATGCGTTCGTGGTCGTAGGGTGGTGTGGGATCCGGGTCGGATTTGGGTTCATAGAGCCGACGGTGTGGTGATTTACAGGCCTTTGTACTTTCCAATCCCCTCCCTTATATCTCAAAATCTTCATGTCCTAAACAAAATATATTGTTCTTGTCCCTATTGGCTTGCCATGATTGTTTTTGCTGCCTTTTGTTTCAACCATTCTTGCAGATCTCAACTGAGATCTACTTTGGAATGGTGGTTACTGTTCTATGCTGGTTTTGACTCGCAATCGGTCGTTTTGGAGTATGTACGGTGCCGGACTCGTCCGTTTCCTCACCTCTGCAGACCAACTTGGTTACTTCCTCATGCTCTTGACGTTGTCGGAGTTCGGGCGGCGGTTCCTTTGTGGCGACGGAAAGACGGACTTGAAGATGTTATTTTGTTTAGTTTATGAATGTTTTGAGACGTTAGGGTATTTTTCTGTTTTCTGTTTTTTATTATTGTAATTTTTCTGTTTCTTGCTTTGTTTTTTGTTCTCATGGTTTTCTCTAGTCTGCTGACTATGAGTGCCTCTGCTGTATCTTTGCTGGCTTTTTGCCTTCTATGAAGTTTGATTTCACGACCAAAAAAAAAAAAAAAATATGATAAGAAAATGCAACTACTGACTCTAATTTCTGTCTTTCAGAGACAAACACTTTGCAGCAGCAGTTTAGAGGTCACATGGGAACTATCTGTTATTCTGATTAGGAATCTAACCATATTTTAGTAAAATCAGACCAAAAGAAAATTGCTTCGGTAAATTTGTGTCCCTTGGATATGTACTTGATTTTCGGATAAACCATTATATGCCAAGGATCGAGGTTAAATTGTGAATAAAATGATTACAAAATGTTGGGGGAGAGAAGATGTAAACCCGAGACCTCATCCACAGTTGTGGAGAGAAATACATTGGACCAACTAGGTTTCGGTTTCTATTTATTACATGTTGATTATGTGTCTTTGTTTTAAATTAGTCAAATGCTATAAGAAAAATAATTTTATTATCTACAATGTTAGTGACACAAATGTATGAATTTCATGTCACTTACGTATAGACTTTTTCTCACTACAATTACGCGAGACTATATGTCGTGTAAGTTTTTTTTTGTTTTGAAAAGAGAGACAAAGCCTCTCAAGAAATAGGTAATGCGGTGTTTTGTTATTACTTGTAACGACTCAATACCTCATCCAAAACTAGTAGATAAAGCTGACGCTAATATTTGTAGACATTTCCTAATTGGATATCCTAAATCTTCTTGTCGCACAGTTGATGTAAGATGTCACACACCCTTGACGAATATATATAGTAAAGTAATTAAATAGCAATTGCGACTATATTGAAATTAAGTAAAAGAGAAGTAACTGCAAAATCAAACAGTAAAATAGTAAAATAAAGTAACTAATAAACAAAAAAGCCCATGTGCACACATACACATTCAATTTGATCAATTTAACCATACTAAAATATGATTAACACATATTTAATAAGAAGATTTTTTTGACACTTGCATAAGGATAAAAGATTAGCGGTTTATATATAAAAGAACCTAAGTGATATTTTTTTTTTTGTGTGGCTATAGATGATGATAGCAGTAGTTACTTCACGCGTTAGATGATTATATTTTCTCTGAGGAAAAAAGGAAAAAAATATATAACAGAAATGTTAATCAACATCTCCTCTGGACTCTGGTAATGAATAATCCAAGAGTCAAATCACATTCAATACCAAAGTGGCACTGATTGATAATAGTAAGAGACAAATTCGTGAATCCAGATAAGACCCACCTTCAATTTTGTGGTCTAATCAAGACCCAGAGTCGATTAAAGGAAAATTACACCAGAATTCGCATCTCGATGCACAATGAATTTCACTTACCCCAAAAAAAAAAAAAAGAACTGCAAGTCTTGAAAACCCAGATAGAACCAATAGTAATAAATGAGTTTTGGGTGAAAAGTAAAAAAGAAAAAAAAAACAATGCCAGGTTACAGAAACAGCCTATAGAAGCGCGCTTCCGAGTCTCCCTAATCTCTCTCTTGTAATATATAAAACCCTTATATTGTTTATTCACGAAATTGATATAGACAAAGGTACAACCTTTAGAAGAAGCACCAACCAAAACCCAACCCAGTTTTAGTCAGTCGCTCCTTCTCTATCATCATCAACGAAACCGAAACCAAAACCAGACCACTTCTTTGTACCCCCACAAAAGTCCTTTAATATCTCTCTCCCTCCTTTTTTATTTTCCTTCGGGGATTGATTTTTCATTTTGGGCACGGGAGGGACCTTTCATCCCTACCATTCCACACATCTCACTAGCCTAGAGATTTGCCAGGTCGAGAGAGATAGATAGCCAAAACAGACCCATTATATATATATATATAAAAAAAAAAGATACACAAAATCCATCACATACCCGCAAAATTTCACCCCAACCCCAATTGGAAAAGGTGATCTGCGTGCAAAACTCCCCCTTGTTTAAAGGTACATTACTACCACTACTCTATCTCTCTGTCTCTTACCTTCTAGTCTCTCTCTGTAAATTGGCTGAGACATGTCCATGCCCATCTATGTATGTCACATTTTTTTGTTTGTTTAATTTCTTCTGCAGTCAATTTTTTGCTGACTTAGCTCACCACACAAAACCCATATCTTTAATATTCAACACAACCCTTTTAAACCCCCAAAGGGACGAACTTGAAACCTTCTTCGAATGTGCCTTTTAATTGGGTGTTTTCTATTTCAGAGGGAATGTTAATGTTGTGTTTGGTACACCATTTTTGATCTGTACCCACTTGTGCATGTTCACGATCGGTGTTTGTCTAGGGTTTTTCCATCTTAATGTTACCAATTGAGGATAAAGTTTGTGGCTTTATCAAATTTTAGTACTGGGTTTAGTGAATTAGGGTTTTTTACTGTGATGTAGATCAATTTGACCTCCTGAGGTGATTTTGAAGTTGGGTTTTTGGGCAGGTTTTGCAATTGGGTTTTGGCTGAGATCATTTTGAGCTCAAAGTAACTGGGTTCATTGCTGTTGAGTTTTTCTGTCACATAGGTTTTGATGCAGATGCTTCTATATTTGAAGAGCCCCATAATAATAATATTTGTTAAATAACTTTCCCATCCTTTTCAAATTTTAAAGTTATATACTGGTTTCCAATTTTTACTACCTTTTGCTCAGTTTTTACGTGGTATTTATTCTAGATGGAAAAAGTTTATGCATTTTTAAGGCAACATAATTTAATAATATATATAATATTCTTTCTGCAGCTTCATTTCAATGATAATAAATGGGTACTTGAAGAAGTTTTATGTACCCTAGATTATTATTTTGCTGGAAGTATATATGTTTTTTTTAAGAGAATTGGAGCTTTTTGGATTGGCTTTTCATTTATTTTGTGTACTAACACAATAAGTTGCAAATATGTAGTTTTACCAGACTGTGGTCTTGTGAAAGTTGTTTATTTATTTATTTTTTTGAATTGTGAATATGTAGTTTTGGTAGATGTATCAGCTAATATTTTGGTTTATAACTTTTTTGAAAAGTAGAGATGGAATACAGATATAGAGTTTTGTAGTTCTGGAAATTGATTACTATTTGAAATGGATTAGTGTTTAATAAGAAATGAATGCATGAGGCTCTGAAGTTAATTCTAAAAGTCTATTGAATTTGTTATCGTTTCCAATTCTGCAATCATGTAAAATGTGGTTAGGGATCGTTTTATCTAGTGGAATGATAATTTGAATAGAGAAGATCCTCAAATTTATTCAAGCTTTGACATTCTTTCCTTAAACAGTATTTTTCTTCATTATACGAGTTTGACAACTAATTTCTTTTATCAGACCATAAACAAACCAATTTCCCTTATGAACAGAGCATGCGACTAGGCGTAACATTTGAATAAAAATTAAATCAGGGAAAAAGAACTATACTCAGGATGTCTTAAGTGTGACTAGTTTATCAGGATGTACATAAACTTGAGCCATGCTGCCAAGTGCCAACTGCCTGCCGAACAATCATCTTGATTGTAGGATGCATAACCATTATAAAGGTGACAAGAATCATAGTAGGGTAGCATGTATCATGCATATTAAGAGAGAAATACTATATCCCTTGAATCTGTTAACAAATGCAGTTTTCTATGCTTCAATCCTTGTACTCTTCAATTCTGGAAATAGCATTGACTGTGGTCTCATAATGAAATATCAAGATGCAGTTATATTTTGTTCATTGATTCAACATTCTTAGGTCTTCTATACGTGGAAATTTTGGGTGCATTGATCTCTCAAAAGTTTAATTTCTTTGTAAAGCTATAACATTGGGTCAATATGGATTAAGTTAGTCGGTTGCATATAATATGGTTTAAGTTTATGGTGCTTTCTGGTTTGCTACTGTAAGCAAAATCTTGTGTTATGTCTAAATTAAAATGTATGCCAACTCATTTAAGAAGTAAGAAGTTGACTTACATATCATGGTATTTGTTAAAGATTCATGATTACGGGTGGTTTGTTAAAGACTATCCTGATATGAAACTATTCATTATGCTATATTTGGTCCAAGTCAGGCCATTGTGGTTTCTCATCATTCTCTTAGAGGTTTTTTCTGTGGGTATTTTTGTAGAGAAATAAAGTACACACACATGTACTGATGCAACTTTCTCCTTTCATCTGTTCATAAGAAGTATATTGTAGATTTTGGGTTGTAGTTTGCATATTATATAATACATCTGACTCTTTTTGTTGAATGGAGCTTTGTTTATGCAGAGAGGTGGGAGGGCAAATAATTTGATCACACACATCATATGGCATCACAGTTTCTAGTGTGAGAACATGGAAGTGCTCCCTTGTTCAAGTGTTCAGTGTGTTGGACAATCTGATTGCGCTCAACAGAGTTCAGGAACAACTTCTGTAAATGGAGGATCCGACTGCCTTGAACATGGAAAGCAAGTGCAAGTAGTAGATCATACAGTAGAAGGCTTATTGCCAAATGTGGAAGCTCCTCAATTAGGAACAGAAAGTGAAGTTAAAGGGGCAGTTCATGAATTGCATACGTCAGAAGGCTGTCGGAATGGAGCTTCAAGTCTTGATTGTCAAGTGGAGAGCCAAAAGTCATCTAGTGATTCACATGGTTTTGAATCTTTTGATGATGATGACATGAATGCACAGAATTACTCTAGAGAACCTTCCCTAACCTCTGACAGTGGTCTTCTGAAATTAGAAAGCAGGGAAAATGGATTTCCATACAACAGTAGGGAAGGAGAGTCATCTCATTCAGACTCCACATGGCTAGAATGTCATGAATCTGTGCCACTGTGGGTCAAGGTAGCTTTTTATTTCTTTCACTTTAAAATCCTTTACTTTTTCGCATAACATAATTTATCCTTGTGCATGTCTACTGCGTATGTTGCATATCATATTGTCTAGTCTTGCAATCTTTACACGCAAGTTCACTGGTTTTGGGTTGTCCCAATCTGCTTGTATTTTTCCTTCTTTTTTTACATTGTTTAATTATTTTATCTCTCTTACTTACGCTTTTGGGTATACTTCAATGCGGTAACTTCAAATCTTTAAAATTGCAACTTTCCGGTATTGGGCTCTCTAGTAATGGAGATAGGCCCACATGAAGGAGGACGCTAGAGTGAAAAATAATCGTTGGCTTGAGTTCAGACAGTTTGAGCTTTTTGGTTGGATGTTGGATACTTCGATGGAGTAACTTTCTTTTTTGTCGTATAATACATGTGTACAGAATGTGAAGATTCATAGAACCTGATGCCTTTTTCCCATTTTACTTGCTTATCTGAACAAAACAGAGGGTTGGTTGAATGAATACATTTGCTGATTTCTTTTCATTTTGGTACTCCTCTGTTTTTCCAAGTATAGTGGAGAGGGAAGTGGCAGGCTGGAATCCGTTGCGCAAGAGCTGACTGGCCCCTATCAACTTTGAAAGCAAAACCAACTCATGACAGGAAGAAATATTTTGTGATATTTTTTCCTCACACAAGGAATTATTCTTGGGCAGACATGCTACTTGTTCGGTCCATCGATGAAATTCCACAGCCTATTGCATATAAAACACATAATGCTGGTTTGAGAATGGTACAAGACTTGAGTGTTGCACGTCGGTTTATCATGCAAAAGTTAGCTGTTGGAATGCTGAATATTGTTGATCAATTTCATACTGAGGTACGTAATTTGATGTTTGATTCTCATGCTCTCTTTCGAACTCTTTTTTTTTTTTTTTCCTTTCTTTCAATTGGATTTGGCGCACATATTTTACTGCATCCTTAGTTCTCTGCTTTAATTTCACATCATTCTATTAAACATATGTGGTCAAACTTGTGTAGGCTTTGATAGAGACTGCTCGTAATGTGGTGGTCTGGAAGGAGTTTGCTATGGAGGCTTCTCGCTGTAACGGTTATTCTGATCTGGGAAAGATGCTTCTGAAGCTGCAAAGTGTAAACTGCTATATCTATTTATACTTAAATTTCTGAAAATAGGGACATAACTATTCTCTTTTCACTTTTAACTTGAGTAAAGCCATTGTCTTCATTCAGTAATCAAATTTAAAAGTTTGTATAAACTTCAACTGTTAGCTATGGTCTACAGGGAACCCCCAACCTATAACACATGAGCTGCATTGATTTGCATGCTTACAGGAGTGTACAAAGTTTTGTGCACATCAAGGATGAATTCATTTTTTGAAAGGATAATTGCAATTATATTTTAAAGCTGTAGTCCAACATATTGGCATCATTTCCCATATATAAATCCAAAATTCAATAATTTTTGGACCCATATTTGTTCCCCCACCAGAAAATTTTGAGTAAAAGATAAGTATATTTCTTAGCTGAGATTGTATCACATCTTTCAGCTGTCTTGATTTCTATATCATTCTTGGCAAGAAGATTAATTAGGCCTAAAGTGGGTGTGGAAAAAGCATATTAATTGAGGTTTATAGTGAATTCTAGTGGCATAAGTAAAATGTTGAACTTCTCCATTTTATTCATTGAAATATGTATTTTGATATTATCTGAAGCTCCCTTTTGGAACTTGTTTCATCATATTTCTGCCGATATGATCTTCATGCTCTTTTTTATAGTCACTACTTGAAGCTTGGATCTACTTTATATGTTGATGCTGCATTTGTTTGCATGCTTGTATTTTGCATAGATTGTAGGTTTTCATGCCCATGTTAAATCGATATGTTTTTAGATTAAACTAAAACCTGAACTCTTCTTTTATATTTTATTTTTATTTTGCTCTGAAATAAATGAGCAATTTCCCGTACATTTTTTTCCTTTTGATTAGTAATTTAATAAAGCCATTTCTTCCCCTTACAGATGATATCACAGAGCTACATAAATCATAACTGGCTACAAAATTCAAATCATTCTTGGGTGCAGCGGTGTCAGAATGCCTGTAGTGCTGAAACCGTTGAACTACTGAAGGAGGTACATGTTTTTATATGGCCGCCCTTTTTGCTATGTTCACGCTGTAGCATAATAAGTTGTTCTACATATGTGTTTTCTTGTATGGTTTGAACTACTAAAGGAGCTACATGTTTCTTTGTAGCTGTTACTGCATTTTTTTTTTGGCACCCAGTGAAGACATTACCAGAACTCGCTTCATGCACCTGTTACAATGGATGAAACTGTGTTGAAATAAGTGTTAGTCATTTGTTTTAGCTTTAAGTAATGATATTTATTTTTTTCTGCTCAGGAATTGGTTGAGTCTATTCTCTGGAATGAAGTCCAGTCTCTCCGGAATGCACCATTGCAACCTACGTTGGGTTCTGAGTGGAGAACCTGGAAGCATGAAGTTATGAAATGGTTTTCAACCTCTCATCCCATATCCAATGGTGGGGACTTTCCACAGCACAGTAGTGATGCCCCTGTGACCACAAGTCTTCAAGTTAGCAGGAAGAGGCCCAAGCTTGAAGTTCGCCGTGCAGAGGCACATGTTTCCCAGTTGGAATCTAGGGGTTCAGATGAAGCTATGGCCATTGAAATTGATTCTGAGTTCTTTAATAATCGAGAAGCTGAAAATGCTGCTACATTAGCCTCAGAACCCTATAAAGAAGAAAATATGAAAGATATTGCTGCACTGACTGGAGCTGGTGGTGTTGCTGATAAATGGGATGAAGTTGTAGTTGAAACTGGAAATTCTATGTTTATCCAAAGCAAAGATGTGGAATTGACACCTGTCAATGGTGTGGCTGCTTTTAAGTCTTCTGTTCCTGGGAGTAAAAATCGACAGTGCATTGCTTATATTGAAGCCAAAGGAAGGCAATGTGTGAGATGGGCGAATGATGGTGATGTTTACTGTTGTGTGCACTTGTCGTCTCGTTTCACGGGCAGCTCTACAAAATCAGAGGGATCTCACTCTATGGATACACCAATGTGTGAAGGAACAACTGTCCTTGGAACTAGATGTAAGCATCGGTCTCTATATGGGTCTTCGTTTTGTAAGAAGCATAGACCAAAAACTGAGACGGAAACAATCATAAATACTCCAGAGAATGGACTTAAGAGAAAGTATGAGGAGAACATTTCTAGCTTAGAGACCATGAACAGCAGAGAGATGGTGTTGGTGGGAGATGTTGGTACTCCACTAGAAGTGGATCCTGTTGGAATCATGGCCAGCGATGGCTTCCATGGAAGGGAGAGCCTATTTGAGAAGTCTGAATTTCCTGCCAAAACTTGTAATGTGACTGAAGAGATGCGTTGCATAGGCTCTGGTTTGCAAGATAGCAGCAACCCTTGTCTGGAAAGTCCAAAGAGGCATTCATTATATTGCGAAAAGCACCTCCCAAGCTGGCTCAAGCGTGCTAGAAATGGTAAGAGTAGGATAATATCAAAAGAAGTATTTGTAGATCTGTTGAAGGATTGTCACTCACATGAGCAAAAGTTGCATATACATAAAGCCTGTGAGCTTTTTTACAAGCTCTTTAAAAGTATATTATCTTTAAGAAATCCTGTCCCTAAGGATGTTCAGTTTCAGTGGGCTCTATCTGAAGCTTCTAAGAATTTGGTTGTTGGGGAAATATTTACAAAGTTGGTTTGCAGTGAAAAGGAGAGACTCATAAGACTTTGGGGCTTTAATACTGATGAAGATGCACGCGAAGGTGCATGTGTTTTGAACTCTGCCATGGAAGAACCAGCTCTGTTGCCTTGGGTTGTGGATGATAACCATGAAAATGAAAAAGCCATCAAGTGCAAAATTTGCTCTGAGGAATTTATGGATGACCAAGCACTTGGAAAACACTGGATGGACAATCATAAAAAGGAAGCTCAATGGCTGTTTAGAGGTTATGCATGTGCTATCTGCCTGGATTCTTTTACTAATAAAAAAGTCTTGGAAACGCATGTCCAGGACAGACACCGTGTGCAATTTGTTGAACAATGCATGCTTCTCCAGTGTATCCCTTGTGGCAGCCACTTTGGGAATAATGAGGAGTTATGGTTGCATGTGCTTGTGGTTCATCCTGATGATTTCAGGCCCTCAAAAGCTGTTCAACATACTCTGTCCGCTGGTGATGGCTCTCCAAGGAAGTTTGAGTTGTTCAATTCAGCTTCTGTGGAGAATACCTCTCAAAATTTAGCTGGTGTCCGAAAGTTCGTTTGCAGGTTTTGTGGTTTGAAATTTGATTTACTTCCTGATCTTGGTCGCCACCATCAAGCTGCCCACATGGGGCCAAGTTTAGTCAGTTCTCGGCCCTCGAAGAGGGGGATACGTTATTATGCTTATAGATTAAAATCTGGGAGACTTAGCCGTCCTAGATTGAAAAAGAGTTTGGCAGCAGCATCATATAGGATCAGGAACAGAGCAAATGCTACTATAAAGAAACGCATCCAAGCGTCCAAGTCGCTTAGCACTGGAGGAATAGATGTACAGAGTCATTCAACTGAGGCAGTAAGTCTTGGTAGGTTAGCAGAATCACATTGTTCAGCAGTAGCAAGGATTTTGTTTTCTGAGATGCAGAAAACAAAACGTAGGCCCAACAACCTAGACATTTTATCTGTTGCTCGCTCTGCTTGCTGCAAGATTAGTCTTGAAGTCCTGCTGCAGGGAAAATATGGAATCTTGCCACAACGCTTGTATCTGAAGGCAGCCAAGCTTTGCAGTGAGCATAACATTAAGGTAAGTTGGCATCAAGAGGATTTTATTTGTCCTAAAGGGTGCAGGGATTTCAAGGCTTTGTTGCCCTCTCCCTTGATACCTCGTCCAATGGGAACTATGGGGCACAGATCTCAACCTTTATCAGATCCTCTTGAAGAAAAGTGGGAGGTGGATGAGAGTCATTATATTGTTGATTCAAATCACTTGAGCCAAAGGTCCTTGCAGAAGGCTCATGTATTATGTGTTGATATAAGCTTTGGCCAAGAATTAGTGCCAGTGATCTGCGTAGCCGATGAAGGTCTCTTGGATTCTTTTCCTGCCAATGTAGGTAATTCTAATCACCAAAATGCGGGACATTCTATGCCTTGGGAGAGCTTTACCTACATTGTGAAGCCAACACTTGATCAATCCCCTGGACTAGATACAGAGGTGACTTTTTCTGACTAATTTAATGTTTGGTCTACTATCATCTATCGATAGCATGTATACCTTTTCTGGTCTTGGATTATTTAAAAATATAAGTAAGAACTTAAAAACATTAAAAAAAAAAAAAAGGTTTGTGCTTGTGTCACGTGAAGTGTCGTGCCACCTTGAGCCTTTAAGTCTTTTTTAATATGATCTCTAATATCTTCAATACTCAAACACTCCTGTAGGATGAATTTGTCACAAAGTCTGGACCAAAACTATACATGAGTAAAGATGAGCAGGTAAAAAGGAGACTTCTGGGTACAACATTTGTATAGCAACAAAAGAAGCGCAATCATCTGACCGGAAAAAAAAAAAAAATTCTTACAAATAGTATATCATAGAATTGATACCATTTTATGAAAATAGGGAGAGAGGAAGAAATGGGATGTATCAATCGTGATCTTAATGGGTCTAAATAAATTACAAAAGGATATTAAAAAACAACCAAATAACTTAACTAAGAAAAGTTTATCAAAGGAATGTCAATATTCTCACCAAGTTAGAATTCTGATTTTACTTTTTATTTTCCAGTTCTATACGTTTGTTATAACTTCAAAATGAACAGATATTTTCAACACAGTCCGGTTTTGAATTTTCTTCCTCTATTTTAGGTTCTATTTGTTAATTTCTGCTTTGTTCTCCCCTTTCATTGCAGAGTTTGCAATTGCGCTGTTTCTGTCCACATTCTACTTGCTGTCCTGAAGCATGTGATCATGTGTACCTTTTTGATAATGACTATGATGATGCAAAAGACATCTATGGGAAACCCATGCACGGCAGGTTCCCATATGATGATAAAGGTCGTATTATTTTGGAGGTATGATAATCAATCTACCAGCAATCACCCATCTCATCTCTCTATTTTCCATAATTCTTTTGGAGTTGTGTCCAAAACATGTGATCGAGTAATGTTTATTTGTTGTTGGAAGCCTTGAACTTTTTTTTTTTTATTCTACTTGATGGTTATCGGTTTGTCTTCGGCATTCATACTGCTATCTCTAGCCTGGGAAATGTTGAATTCGTCACAAACAGCCACATAAAGAAAGCATTATTTGGAGCTGATGATTATAAATTAACAAGCACGTAATCTGTTGCTCTTTTATCATGAAATTAGCAGGAAGGCTACCTTGTTTATGAATGCAATCAGATGTGCAGCTGCAACAGAACCTGTCCTAATAGGGTTTTGCAGAATGGAGTAAGAGTGAAATTGGAAGTCTTCAAAACAGAGAAAAAGGTAGTTTCTCTTTTCTAGAGGAAACAGAAAACAGATGTAAATTTCAGTTTTTTATTCATTTCAGGAGTCATGTATTGACTTTACTACACAATTGCAGGGATGGGCAGTCAGGGCAGGTGAAGCAATCCTGCGTGGAACTTTTATTTGTGAGTACATTGGCGAGGTTTTAGATGAGAATGAAGCAAACAAGAGGCGCGGCAGGTTTAAGTTTTGTTCTGAGATTCAGCTTCTTGTTTACTTTACTTTAGTTTTTACGCTATATTTTGAATGGTCCCTTGTGAATTATCAGGTATGACAAAGACGGTTACGGCTATTTGTATGAAATTGATGCTCATATTAATGATATGAGCAGATTGGTAGAAGGACAGGCCCAATATGTAATCGACTCCACAAACTATGGAAACGTTTCACGATTCATCAATCATAGGTAATGAAAGACTACTGAGTGCTTTTTTTATATTTATTGCTAATACATTTTTCTGATGGAGATTTTAAATTGTTATCCATAGATGCTAATGTGTGCAACCACTTTGAATGGTGGGCAACCACTTTGCTCCATGCTAATGATTATCTTTCTGAAAGTTGCTAATGTGTGCCCAGTTGTTGATCACATCTGTAGTTTTAAGTTATTAAGCAATTTATACAAAATTATGTAATACAGAGAAATATATAGCAGGATGACTTCAATCACAATGTATACCAATTTTTCAGTCATTCATCATACTTTTCTAAAAGAAATTACAAAGATAGAAAACTTAAAACAAAACTAATTTCTATTCCTTAAATTATTCTTTGCTAGTAATTGTCTAATTTTATATCTTAGACATGTTGAATGTCTTTTGATCTATTGTTGAATCTGTCATTTTTCTTTTTATGTAGCTGTTCACCTAATCTTGTGAATTACCAAGTTCTTGTGGAAAGCATGGATAGTCAACGTGCACATATTGGTCTATATGCTAATCGAGATGTAAGCTCTCTCTCCTTTCTATCATGATCTTTGTGCATCTGATGCATGGGATGGTGGGTGAAATTGTTATTTAAATTTTTGAGATAATTTATCTTCTTGGAAAAGCTTTATTGGGAGTTCATCCTTTAATGATGCTTGTTTTACCATGGAAGGATGGGACTCTGCTATGAATATCAAGAACAATGCTAATATTTCAATTCCACTCTGTATGAGCAGATATCTTTGGGGGAAGAATTAACATATGACTATCAGTATAAACTCCTTCCTGGAGAAGGATGTCCGTGCCATTGTGAAGCATCCACATGCCGAGGCCGGCTTTATTAACCATCAATGAACACAGAGCTCTTGCAGTCTCAGCATACACATTTGGTGTTTGTACATTAGTATTTGAGTGGCAGTTTTGAACGGAAAGTTATCTCTGCGTTGGTTAATGGAGAGTTCTTGGTCTCATACCCATCTATGATCTAACTGTTGATTACAGAATGGGGATCTAATCCCTTAGCTGGAAAGAAAATTGGCCAAGTCATAATGTCGCCACAAGGGTTTATTTAGCTCTGAATCCTCTGCAGTACGGACCAGGGCCGGTGTATGATTGTTTCCTTAGGTAGGTTGTAACCATGCCTTTTAGCTAGCACATATTTGAAGAAATTAGGATGATTTATCTCATCTTCTTCGGATTCTTTTATTTATCAATGTAGCCGTTCAGGATTAGCAAATTGTAGATGGATTTTTGCTGATGAAAGTTCTTAGGTGATCTAGTGATGATGATGTTCTTAAATGGCTTATTCTGATAAAAGTTCTTGTTTGTTGACAGCATGTCTTTCAGTAGTCACAAAAATCTCAGCATCCTCCATTATACTTGCTCCAATGTGTGGTTTTTTTTTTGTCAAAAGCTCCAATGTGCTTTAGCCGGCAAAGAATATGACCGGAGATCGCACATGAGTACATGACAATAGAGAGACGAGGTTTTTCGACTTCAAAAAACAAAAATATAAACTTCCAGTGCTAAGAAATGATGGGATTGGTTCATTGGTTTCCGTAAGTTTGTTAAAAAAAGAAGAAGATTTAATTACCAAAATTCATCTGTCATTACTTTCATCATAAGTAATTGAACCAATGAATGTTGGTTGCCAAAATTCATCAATCATTACTTTCACCATAGAAATTCACAACTTGATGTTTAGATGAGCCATATTTCAAATTCACGGACTACTATTATTTGAATTCTGAGTTTAAATTGTTGGTGCCTTCTGCTATTGCAAATAGGTAAAATCAAGACAATAAACTGTTCTTTTCTGGTACAAACAATGACCATACGACATCAAGATAAAGATTCCAGTTTGTTTCACGCTTCCTGCATTATCTGCTTGTATATGTATATCAGATTCAGAACTTCATTTCACCTTTTTGGACCACAAAGAAGACAAAGGGGAGTCCATAACTAAACCCCACCAGGATTCCCATGCCTGTTAAAATCACAATTCACCAATCATTACCTAGTTATTAAACATTTAATCCACATCAAGTTAAATGAGTAAGTTTAGGGGGGAGTAAACTCTCACCATATTCAACGTATCTTGGAAATGAAATTGGCCTTTTCTGTGAGGGAGCTTCTGGTGATGATAATGATGCCATCAACTGCAAAACCATGGAGATTATAACCAACCCACTTCCTATTTTCTCCCTAATAACTCTCTCCCTTAAATCCAGTGACCAAAACCCAGATACACCACTCACATAATCTTCAGCTACAACCTTGATAAACAAAAACATTCCAAGCCATAGTGCTGCCTCAGCAACTTGCTTGATTCTTTTGGATGAGATGGCCCAGTTCACTAGATTAACAACACAAGCAATAGCATAGAGGGGAAACCAAAAGTACCAATCTGACAAAAAAAAAACAAAAAAAAAGTAAGAAAAGAAAATTAGCTTGGACTGTTGTTAACAGTGGAGTAACAAAAGGGTTTCAAAGATTAGAGTACCAGGGTCATTTAACTGCACAGATGCTGAGTAAGCAAATAGTGCTGCCATTAGTAGACAACACGAGGTGAATAGCTTGGTGGGTGCTGCCATTTTTGCTGCTTCAGATCTTCAATGCAGGGCTGGTAGAATTGAACTATTTTAGTCAACGTTTTTGACCTTTTCTTTTCTGACTTATTTGTTAAGAATCAAACTAGCAGTTATGATACATGTGATGGTTGTTGATTTATTAATTGTCAAATTGGTTTTAGTATGACAGCACCAAGCTAGATTAGGGTCTCTGCGCAATTCAGCTTTTAAGCTTTTCTTTTTTTTGCTTCAATGGAATCAGTTGGGGTACAGAGAAAAGAAGGAGCAAACTGGAAATATGAAACAAGTCAGAGAGTTGGTTCATGTAGGGTGCTTTTGAGCCTTTAACCGATGAAAGATCAAATCAAGTGCAAGGCATGCATAGGTAGTTTAGTTAGGTGAGCTTGAAAGATATCGGACATGTTAAACAAGAACCTAACTTGATCATCTGTCGACATAACATATTTGACTTGTCATAAATGACATTTTCTTACAGATATAGTGATGGACATTTTGCTTCTTAGGTTGATTATTAGGTAAGACGTCCATGAATGATCTCATAAAAGGAGCTTACTCCATCCTTAACTTTGATCAAGTTAGTCAATTTACAGCCAGAAATTGAGACCTACCACATGAGAAGCGATTCCAAATTCCATGGTGGGCCAAATTACAGCAAGGCCATTCTCCATTGATATGATGAAACGTGCTATCGTTCTTTCCATTCTATTTCTACCATCATTTGTATAGAGCTCTATTATTGCAATATCCCTACAACTCACAGTTGACACCCTCCATGGCTTTTCCTTTTCATAATGCACAAAACCTAAAAGAAATAGAAAGGGTCAAATTTAGGTAAAAAAGATATTCTATGCAAGCTTAGATATTTGAGCTACTAATTACCAGTTCTTTCTTATGTGAATTTGTGCCACACTTGATTGTTATGGATGCTGGTGTCTTCTTCTTTTCTAAAGCATATAGCAACAAACATAAAGCAAACAAAGAAAGGTAAACTAGGTATAGATTCCCATGGGCTACATTTTGATTTATGGTCCTTCCTTTCCCTAAAAAAATGTGTACAAATTTACATCTTTTTTTAATTTAACTCAAAGAACTAACATGTACGTACAAAATCTATTCAATGAAGTTTAAAAGCATAATGACTTACGATATAGTATATCAAAATAAGGAAAAAACAAATTGTTGTATGAATTTTTTTGTGTTTTTGAATATAAATGTAGTCGAAATGCAAGTAGAAGTAACCAATTTTCCTCTCGAAAATTCTGATCACGTAATGGAGTACTTAAAAAATGCAAAGAACATTTTTGTGTTTATACAAATGTCAGCATGCATATGTATGCATATTAATAAAACTAGGTTGCTTAGAGAACCCACCGCGGGACACTTTGAAACTTTGTGATTGGATTATGTGTTGGCAACTTGGCATGTTGAATTGGCATTCATCGTCTTATTTCGTAAGCAACCTATATATGTTATACTATAAGCTCTTGTACCATTTATATATGTGGTATTATTGCCATGGATGAACAAAGTACAAACCCTTGTGTTTGTATTGGAATACTCTTTTTGGAATATATATATCTATTTGGTAAACTTGGTTTTTCGAGGTTTCCTTTGAAATCAATCATTTATATATCTCACATGTGGGACAGTTCCATTTCCTTCATGTTACATGATCTTCTATTTAATGGTTTAATTGTATCACTGCCCTATTTCAAAAACTTCAATTTCATGCTCAAAGTAGGTATTCTTTTGGCCCGATACGTATGTTTTTTGCCAAGTTTTCCCTCTACATGAACTGTTTAATGTTGAGATTTTGGCTTTTGTAACAGTAAATCTCAACAAAACATTGAAACTCATATCAAAAATAACATTTTGTTACTTAAAATAAAATAAAGACGTTTTAGACGACGAAGTGCAATGTAAGAAATATCTTGTTTTATTGAAGTATTAGTGGCTAATTTGTTTTTTTTATTTTTTGTTACAAATTTTTTTCTGTTTCTTCTTCAAGATGATATGTACTTGGCACATGGAATGTAGTTAGACCCATCCATCGTTTTCCTTCTTCCCCGAACTCTATCCATGAATACCGCTAAATGTATCACTCAGTCATCGAACTTAGTAAAACATCCTCGTTTCATGTATATATTCTAAACCCAATTTGGCAACACCATGAGTCACTTCAGTTGTAATCGAAAAAATGAGTGACTTCAGTTCTTGGATCAATGTAGACATACACATCACTCTACAAGATAGTGATGGTCCTGACAAGAAAGAAGTGGATTTTCAGTGAAGTTTTTTATTTTTTGTTTGCTTGAAAAAGCCTAGAAAATCTAGCACCGTTGGAACAACGCCATCATAAAAGAAGCAAAGAAGCCACAAAATAGTAAGAAAGAAAATGAGGAGAGACAAGTGTAAGGCATGCCTGTTCGATTTCTGAGAAAGTGTTTTGAGATAAGAGTGGGGAGAGAGAGAGAGAGAGAGAGGAGAACATTTGGAAAGGCAAAAAGACATGCAAATTCTGAACCCACAGTGTGTCACAAAAACAAATAATCATCATCATCACCAGAAAGCACAGGTAGACATAAACTGTTTCGAGTAGAAAACACAACCCATATGAGCTATCTTTCTCTGTAGTTGTTCACTTTTCTATATTTCTTTGAGGGCTTTTTTTTGCTTTACCAAATTAAAGGGTCGCTAGCAATAATAATTCAAGTCTCTGTTCAGTGGTTCCCTTGATGCTTGACACCGAGAGCTCACATACAATCATTTTAGGGACACTCGTGGGCTTCAAAATTAAGAGATTAGATATAAATTTTCTGATAGCTCTCAGATTACCCAGTTCTTGGTGAGTCTGAAATTCTTACCTTTTTGCTGATCTGCTTGCAAAGATTTCATCTTTTCAGAGAAATTGTGAGCTGGGTTTGTGCTCTAAGTTTAGTCTCATACAATTTCTGTTGTGGGTTGGTGATATCTCAAGTTAGGGTTGTTAGGATCAACTTCAAGATCACAGCTTTTGCGCTTTTCATGCTTTCTGAGTTTTTTCTTTATGGTAATTACTAATTAGACTGCTTTGGATAGGAAAAAAGTGTTCTGTTTGCAAAGAAGAGAGGCCCAGATTTCTCAAAACTTTGTTGTGTCTGCATCAATGTGCTAATTGTAATTGCTGTAAATTCTTGTGAAATATGGCTGAAATTAGACTTACAAAGGTAGAACAAGGCCAAACCAAGATTAGAAATGTCCCAATTGCTGTAACCCCAGAAGGTTTTTGGTGTTGTCCTTCTCCTGTTGTGTTTCAAAAGACCCTTAAAGCTCACAACTCTCTACACAAACCCAAGTCCTCATCACCACCACCACCCAAGGCAACAGCTCACAGAAAACAAACTATACTGAATGAAAAAAAGCCGAGTTTTGGTCCATCTAGATCAGTTTCTGATGGTCAAAGGACTCTTGGTCCTGAGGTGCCAGACACACCTGCCCTTGGTGCATCTCTGGTTGCAGAGAGAGTTCCGAGGCCCAAAGTCGAAAATTTGCCGAGGAAGGTAGCAATCGAGTT
This sequence comes from Rubus parviflorus, assembly GCA_029955375.1. Taxonomy (NCBI): domain Eukaryota; kingdom Viridiplantae; phylum Streptophyta; class Magnoliopsida; order Rosales; family Rosaceae; genus Rubus; species Rubus parviflorus. The sequence continues at coordinate 16,459,536 of JARGGL010000004.1, forward strand.
TGGTGAGCCTGGAACTAGTAATATGAAGGTTATTTTACTTGGAAAGCAGGGATTTTGTGTGAAGTTGAGCGTTCACAAGAATGTTCTAGTAGAGAACAGCAATTTTTTTGCTGATAAACTTGCTGAACAACAGTCTGGTTCGTCCTGTCTGGAAATTGAAGAGTGCGAGGATGTTGAAATATATGTTGAAACTGTTGGGTTGATGTATTGCAAAGAAATGAGGCAGCGATTGATGAAGCAAAGCGTTGCTCGTGTACTCCGAATTCTGAAGGTAATATGCAGAACTGTGTAATGCATCAGTTATCTTGTATCTGTGTTGATTGCAATTGTGCTGCAAATGTTTTGTTGTTGGTTGTGCTTTAACACCAAAACTAATGTATGACTTCAACTGCTGTATCGCTTTTATGATATATTTTTCAAGCTTTGCTGAGTAATATGGTAGTTCAGATATTGCACTTTCAGAAACTCTAGACTTTGAGTGCAATTCCTCCTGTTTTGGACAGATATTTGTTACGAATCCTCTTGTTGCTTAGGTTGTGGGTTGTAGATATAAGCTTTATCACCTTATCTAGTTTCCATTGTAGAAGACTTTTTTTCCTCTCATTATTGCTGCCAAAATGTTGATTCTCTTATATCTAATGATGCCCTTTCTTCAGTTGTTTTTTCGTTCATTTTTGCATCTCAATGACACTATTCTCTGTATATGAATATCATTCTGATCGACAAAATGACCAGAAAAAAAATGGAGTGAATATAGTACAAGTTTACCCTTATTCAGCATTGGCATTAAAGATATACAATGCACCATTTAGAAGGCATCTGGTCATTTGCATATGTATGTTCTTTGTCCATTAAACGAAAAGAGAGATATCCCCATTGGGTTTCTTTGTATAGTTAGTGATTACTTATAGATATCTATGTGCAAAATTTTCTGTACATATGAGATTTTGTAACTGCTATTTTTGATGGATGGTAGCACACAATCACACATAGTCCTGATGATAATGGTTCATTTAGACATGATTAGTCTGGATTAAAGCAGTCATGATGCTTCAACCATATTCAGTCATGAGTAGGTAGAAGTGGCCAATTGGAAACTTCTTTGTTGTATCAAATCTAAAATGTGTCTGTGGATGAATTTCCTAGGAAAGTTTGTTAGCTATTTTTTTCCTTTAAACAAGAAATTATTTTTCATGCTTCATCTTGTTGGAGCTTTGAGTACCCTACTTCCCATTTGCAGAATATGATTATGCTACTGAATGGCATAGTTATTAGTAGAGTATTGGCCCTTCTGATACGATGCATCATTTTTTTTTTTTGAAAGTGGAAGCATCCTGTCTAGTGATTGCTCTCTTGCAGTTTACCTTTATAGCGAAAAAGTGTGGCTTGATTATGCTCATTGATACATTGAACTTCTCTGTATCTCTTTTCTGGTCTGTGAACTAATGTGTATTTTGCGGCATTTCAAGTCATTTTAGCCAATGGGCAGTATCTGTCTACAGTGTATTATGAGTTATTTTCACTTATGCTGTTGTGGATTAATTTGTGACAATGTTGATAGTATGGTTGAGGCGATATAAAATACACACTATGAATACAGAGAAGTTGAATCTCATAGATATAGAGTAGGCTTTCTATATCTCTTCTGTCTACCTTTGTTTCGTTTTTCATGTATAGAAGGGTTCATACATATCTAGATGCATCAAACCCTAACCTCAAACTGAATTGCACGTTCTTTCAGATTGCAGAACTGCTTGGCTTCAACTCGTGCATGCAGTCATGTTTAGAATACTTGGAAGCAGTCCCATGGGTTGGAGATGAAGAAGAAGAAAAAGTGGTCTCATCAGTCTTGCGCCTCCAGAATGAAGGTATTGGGGTCAGTCCAGTATTAAAACGAGTCTCCTCCGACATTTCTAAAGCCCCGAAGGACACACTGTCTCACATAATTGGACTTGTTCTCGGAAGCAATGAGGAAAGAGGCAGACGTGAAATGAAATCCGTAGTGCTGAAGCTCCTTAGGGAGAATAACAGTGTGTCAAGCTCTTCCAGTCCAGCTGATGTCTGCAATCAAACACTTTATGACTCTTGCAGAAACTGTTCAAATTCACTATTGTCGCTGTTCAAGCAGGCGGCAGAACCAGAGTCTCCTGATAAACCTGTGGACAACAAAGATCCTGTGGTAAAGCAAATAGCTTTGGCGTCTGATAACCTCTCATGGTTGCTTGATATTTTGGCCGACAGGCAAGCAGCAGATGAATTTGCAGTAATGTGGGCCGGCCAGCAAGAATTGGCAGCATTGCATATGAAGCTGCCTATCGTGTCTCGTTACCATGTTAGCATTATTACGGCAAGGCTGTTTGTTGGAATTGGAAAAGGGGAGCTGCTGCCGTCTAAGGATACGCGTCAACTGTTGCTACAAACATGGTTACAGCCACTCATCAATGACTACAATTGGCTGCAACACGGGTGTCGGTCATTTGACCGAAAGGTTGTGGAAGAAGGGATTGGTAGGACAATTCTCACTCTGCCTCTAGAGGACCAGCAAAGTATTATGCTTTCTTGGTTGGGAAGTTTTCTCAAGTCTGGTGATAGCTGCCCAAATCTTCAGAAGGCCTTTGAAGTCTGGTGGAGGAGAACTTTTGTTAGACCATATGTGGAAGGACAACAAGGTAATTCACTCCAGTCAGATAGCTCAATGACATCCTAGTAGACCTATAAAGACTAAGAAAATACCATAAGAATGTATGTAAATTTAGTGGGTGTTGTTTTCCACAGTATGTGGGGTTTCAATTCAAAGTGAAAATAGAGACTTGGAATGTTTCTCATTTTGTGAAGGCTAACATGGCAGATTTTTGTGTAGGGGCAAAAGAGTGACCGGGTAGTGGACTCGTACTGAGAAATTTGTAGAATTGAATGCTTTTATGTGATGTAAGATACTGTTTTTTCATTGATGAATGTGGATTGATTTGTTTATGCAGAAAATCTTGAAAAAGAAAATTAACTGAACTTGTTGCCTCATTTGAGTTTATTCATTTTGTTTCTAGCTCATGATCATATACTTGTAATGTGCCAAATATAATTTCATCAAAGGCAATAAATTTCTATAATTTCAATTGTGATGAAATTAGTTTTGGTATATTACAAGGTCAAATCAGATAACTTGGCTGAGTTGGCTGTTGAGAAGCCTAGTACGTCAAGCGCAGATACAGATGATCATAAACTTGACTAGTTGACTGTCATGCTTTATGGTACAGATGTAACTTGTCATTCAGTTCAGGTACATAAAATTGACTCTTCCTGTGTAATAATTTACAACTAGGGTAGCAAATAGGACTCCAGAATTTGCAAGTAAAAGTGTGCATGAATGAACCATCGATCAAACTTTCCATCATTTATGAACTTCATCAACTTTTAACGCAGACATTAATTCATTTTCGATCTATGTGACTGGTTTACGACTGGTCAATTCTAAAAACCATACTTGAACTTAACCACAAGGCTGAGAATGGAAGCAAAAGGTTTACAGACTTGTACAGAATGTGGCAATGGAGCCTTGTACGTTATAGCTGCTTTCTCAAATTCCCAAGTCCGTACAAAATAAAAATCAAAAGCAATGTCTCTTGAGGAAGTTACTGTCATGAATAAAGGTAACAATCACATCGTTTACGATATTTACTCTTTAACTGTTGCTCTTTATTTGACGACGACGTACAACTACTGTAATACATTGCTTTTATTTTGGTGCATAATTTTTATTTGTCAGATTGGATTGCAATCCTTGGTTTTTCGAGATTTTGTTAATCTCCATAGTGATAATTGCACTCTAAATATATGCAATTAATCATCACTTAAATATTACACGTACGTATAAAGTAAATCAGGACGGATTGTTTAGAAGCTAAAGATGTTCGGAGTAGCTAACTTGTTTACCTTAATCGATCAGGTTTCCCATGTGGATTCACCAAGATAGTAGAAGAAATTAAAACTGGAATCCCATGCCATTGTTTTTCTTATCGTCGATCATCTAGTTCTAGCGAAATAAGAAAAAGAAAAAAGCCATTATTGCACCATAACAATGGCAGCAGTGGTCCAACGCATGCATGCACACAATTATGAATCAGGATTGAATGTTCTCTCCTGTAATTCGTATCCTCTCGATCTGTACGTGGTGGTGATGAGGGTCCTGCTTCATGAAGGCCACCATATCATGCACATTTAAATCCAACTGGGAAATCATAATGTCTGCAACAATGAAATTTGCACCTAGCTAGCTAGATTGACCTGCTTATTTTTGTTTCCTATTGTCACATTAAATTACAAGCTCAGAACTGATAGATCAGTATCCTTTGTGTGTGTGTATATATATATATGTTTCAGCATATTCCTACCCTACCATCCCATGTGGGTTGGGGGTGACATAAAATTTGAAGTCCAATAGTAGAGTCTACTATTGACCCCATTCTTAAAGTGTCTGAAAATGCATTTTTTGTGTTCATCTTTCAGATATCTAACTATTTTGTAATTAATTGTTGGTATAAAACTTCAAATTTTAACTGCTAAAGCCCAAAGACAATCATCATTCATTGAAGACAACCATTACACTCCCAACCATTGAAGACAACCATTACACTCCCAACCATTGAAGACAACCATTACACTCCCAACTAATGACACTTCAAGAAAGTCATTTTACACTTTTATTATCTTTAAACACTCACATAAATACTACAATTGAGTGTACAATAACTTTCTAAGAGTTTCAATAATATTTTTCAGATAAATCTACTTCAATATTAAATTCTGGTAAACACTAAATATTTCATCATCTGACAACTCGAATTGTTTTTTTGATAACTGACATTATTTTTGTGATAATTCGTATTATGTTTCTAGTAAAAGATGTACTTTAACTGAATTTAGATTTAAAGTTAAGCCGTTAAGGTCAATTGGATTCATAGATAGACATGTCTTAGATTTAGATTTGTTCAGTGGAAAGTCCTTAATTACATTACATATCCAAGGGGCACCTTTCTAATTTATATAGCTAGCTCAGAGGATGAGGTACATCCCCGAACCATTTTCTTTTTTTGATCAATAAGGAAGTAACCATTCATTAATCAGAGAAAAAATTACAACAATTGAAATCGATCATGATCAATTCCATAAGCCATTCCGGCCCCGAACCATTTTCACTGAGCCATTCACTCGACGACCCCATTTGATGTCCTACAAATTGTAGTATCGCAGCTGGAAGAGCAAATGGGGCCTTCTTTAATTGAAAAAGAAAGAGTGAAATATACATATAATTAAGAGCTTTGCATAGAATTTTCGTCTGTTTCTTTCACAATAAATTTGTAATTTAATTATGTGAACCATACACAAGACAAAGAAATGATTCTGAAACACTGTGCTGCAAAACCCTTAATTAATTGAATGCTAGTATATATAGTTGAAATGGTTGGCCTTAAAGCTTATCTTTCTCTCTCCTCACTGTCCAGATGGTAATGAACAGTGTCATAGACCACACCCTCATTTTTTTTTTTTTGGACAAATCCCCACCCCCTCATTAGAAAGCAACCTTTATACATCGCATATATAATATATATATATATATATATATATATATATATGCATGAATTCAAGAGAAAGTAAAAAACTTAAATTTGAATCAACTTCGTCCAGATTCTGATTTAGAACTTTGATTTTCACAGTTCTACTTATTAATATTAATTAAGATCCAAGTGATCGACCTTGTAAGGATTCTCCAAAGCTTTCTCACATGGAATCATATATGGCGCGCGGGATTGCTATAGACGTTGGAGCAGAACAACTAATTAGGAAAACCAACGTTTTTGTTTTCAGTTTGTTATGTATTGTTTCTCAAAGAAAAAGCAACACATGCATTAGGTAAAGAGTACTTGTTGCTTTGCATCTTCTTGTTTGGGATTTAAGGAAACCATTCTGGTGCTTGTTATATGGTGGATACCAAAACCTACCAATATTTCACATCTATAAGTTACAATAATGTTGCATTCATATCCACCACCAAAACAAAGACATCTTAATAGATAGCTTTAGGTTGTGGTACAAAATGACTTCCTACTCTTTGCCACTCTTCTCGATCAAATACTAACTAGCTAGATATATACACTATATGACAATGTTAAGTAGTGTTGCTTGACATGTTTTTTGTTTTGTTTCTGTTTTTGGTTTTTTATTTATTTTTGGTTGTATCACATTTATAGCTTGGTATTTAAGATTTAATTAGCTTTCAGGTACCTGTCAGGCTTCCCTTAAAACCCTACATCTGCACTCTAACAATTGCATATATACTATAAAAGAATTAACTATAACCAATTTATAACCATAACCATACACTCAAGCACCAATTCATCGAACACACTATTCGGCATTACCATGTAATTTATCCCCATATACAAAATACTGAAACTAGTTTTTCATATTCATATATGGCAATGAAGGAGAAATGAATTAATAACCGTCTGGAAAGCTGAAACTTGGAGCTATATATAGCCAAGAAGATCGACACTACTACTAGTCCACATGATGATATCGTCAAGCTGTGACAAAATCGACATGCATGCCTTAAATTCAACTTCACCATCTATCTATACATCTACAGTCTCCACAGTCTCCACCATGTGATTCAATGCAGTACAATTTCTCTTTCTAGCTAAGCATATCATTTATAATCAATCATAAATAGTCTTTTTTTGTGATTTTTGAATACTCAATCATACACATAATGATTCATGGTGGATATGTACAAGTAAAGAGACAAATTAGTATTCCACCTCCACGGCTTTCTCATTGATATATTATTCAAAAATAACAAAACATATATATGATCATATATATATATATATAATACCACACCATATCTCCGAACCCTAAAATTATAATTTTCCATGATATTATTCTAGTAAGACTTTAGAATGAACAAGAAAGTAGCAAAAAACGATATCTACTATACAATTACAATATTGTACCCCATAAAAGCTAAGCTACTCGATCTTAATGCTAGGTTTAATTCTCATCACCATGTATCTTTCTTCATAGAATGGAAGGTACGTAAAAATATTTTTTGTTTTGTTTAATTTGCTTAAAACTACTTATACTATATATAGAGATCGAGAATTAAGTTTAATTAGGAGGCAAAATAATTAACTAGTTATACTAATCAATTAACAGCCCCCGAAGTCTCTAATGGAGAAAGAAGAAGTATTCTTCTCTGGCATGTTTCCTCCTCCGGCATGGCGAAGCCCTAGAGTGAGCGATACGTCACCCGCGGCGGTGGTCCCGAACGTTATAAGCGTAGTAGATCCTGCATGATGATGAATATCTGCTGCTGATGATGCGTTCCCCGAGGTGGTCCCGTAGTCCATGCTGCTGCGACGACACGTGTCGTCGGCGGTGGTGGTGTAGGGCACAGACGGCGCCACCAGAGCAGTGGCGGTGTTGGTGGGAATGATGGGGTGCGTAGGAGCGGATTGGTTTTCCGAGAAGGATCGTTGCCTATTGATTGCGAGGAGTGAAGGGTCGCTGTCGGAGGCATTGATATCGGATCTTGTAGCTGTTGTTGTTGTTGTTGCTGACATGGCAGTTGTCGTTGTTGTTGTTGTTGTTGCGGGAGGCGTTGGAGTTTGTGCATGGTGGTCACTAGTGTTGTTTTGGTTGTTGCGTTGTTCTGATCTCTGATCTTGATCTACTGAAGCTGCAGCTGCAGCTGCACCACCACCTTCTTCATTGGCTTCTTGTTGGTACATGTCTTCCACCATAGGTTTCCACAATCGAACCCTAGCATTAATGAACCAGTTTGAGACCTGCAAATACAATTAAACCAAGGACATTGATTGATTAAAGTCTGCACAAATCAAATCATCAAAGTCATAATTTAACGGGACACCCACTTTCATATTAATTAATTACAATGTTTATTAATTAATCATGTTTGCTAATCCCTCCCATGATCTATGTACCGTAAAGCAGATATCTAGCAAAAGCATATTACATTATTATGTGCCTATTTTTATCGTAATTAATTACATACTTAAGCAATGTCGTATCTGAGGATAGCTAAATGAGGCAACTCCTTCATGTAGATGGCTTATTTCATGTGAAGGTACATCAAAAGTTAAGATATGATCAATCCATTATTCTAGGTTGTGAAAAGCATTCGAAATCTTAGATATATACCGTGTGCTGTACTCAATATTGATAATAAGGACCTAAATCACCGTGCTTAAATATATGTGTACAATTTTTTTGAATTAACCTAGGAAGAAAACTATGGCACATGAAAAAATTGCCAATCACACATAATTAAAGAGATACATAGCTCATAAAGACGATAGATCTAGTGATCAATTTTATGTGTTGCAATTTCATGTAAACGTACAATGAAAACAGACTTGAAATCGATGGAAACAAGAATAATCAATGCACAAGGTTAAGGACCTTCAGATAAATAAAAGGTTAATGACCTAACTAATGAAACAGTAGATGAAGCTACGAGGTTATGTAAAGGCATGGTAATAATAAACTAAAGAGTAAGAAGTAGCTTTTGAAGTACACAGAAAGTTTAATTATTCTTAGTCTTTATTAGTTTATGGGTGTGGTAGGAAGGTGTCATTTGATATGAGAGAGTGAGAGATGGAGTGAGAGAGGCAGAGAGAGACTCAAAGCTGCAAACTCATGTCTCATCTGCTATGTACTTGCATGGCACAGCTCTTTTATTATTGTCTGTGGGGTTTCGATCTCTTCACAGTTCACACTGTTATCAGAATTTATGTCAAGGAGTAATTAAAGAATCCAAAGTTTTAAAAAGAAAAAGGAAGAAGGGAAAGGACACGCGGGGCAGAAAAAACACATTGTCTTTCTCTCCCAGCCAGCAGAAAAGCCTAGAGAAACCAGAGAAATATATACATAATCCCAATTGCCCAAAAAAAAAAAAAACATAATCCCAAAACAGTGTTAACTGCTGGTCCCTTCCTTCCTTCTCATCGATCACTACTCATGGCCTCACTCTCTCTGTTTTTCCATTTCTCTGTATATATTTCTGTATATATATATATATATATATATATATATATATCTATGTAAAAGCTTAGCTAGGTAGAGATGGATCGAGAACAATTATAGAGAAAGATAGAGTGATAGAGAGAGGACCAACCTGGTTTCTGGAGAGACCAGTCTGTCGTGCCAACAGATGCTTATCTGCATCGCTTGGGTACCTGAGAAAGAGACCAGAAGATGAGAAAATGACATCAGAGTCCTTGCCCCTTAACTGTATAAAGACATAGATCATCACTAAGCCTTTTCGTACCCTACTCCTATGCCTATGCCTACATATCAGATATTATTGCCTTCAGAGCTTTTCTTCTTTTGCTATCTCTGCATGGGCGTGAGAATCTAAGACCTGATAGCTATAAAGATCACTTGCTAGCTCAGCAGTGCAGGAGCCAACAGACTAGTACTGTACAAAGTTACAAAATTTCACTCATCCCTCTCTAGTCTTAATAATACAGAGAAATATGTGGGTTTTTTTTTTCGTAATATATACATGCATGCTTTAATAGATGCATTAATTTCTTTTCCACAGCTTTTGGTTGGTCAGTCTAAGGACATTTCACATTTATTTACAAGTCCTTTTAGCTAGGCAGTAATAAGAAGAACTTGTATTTCGAATGAACTAATTTGTTAATGTCTATAAATATTTTTTTGTAGTCAATAAAGTCCCCATCTCTTTTATTTAAAAGGAAATATGATCGGAAATTCTACATCGTACATTATTAGATTGTAAATATGAACAGTTGTTCAAAGTTATAACATAGCATTTTAAAACATTTGGCCGGAGAATAATACCCTAAACATTTCAACATGCATGTTTAGTTGTCTAACTGTCAACCTGTATTATTCGCCACATCAAATGATCACATTTTTAGGGTAGATAGTTAATATAATGATTAGGTCTGATTATGATTATGATTGCGATAATGAAATGCAAGTAGCTAAAAGAGAGAAGTTAAAAGGCAACGCACGGGTGGAGAAAATGCTCAAAAAGCCAGGCTCTCAAGATGTTGACAGATCGTTCAGGAAGGCCTCTTTGCGGTCTCCAAGCTTCTTGTTCCATCATGCCCATTTGATGAAATGCTCTTTGCTGTCTCAGGCTTTGTTCTAGCATCTTCAGCCTCGGGGTCTCTCCCTTTGTTATACCTGAGTTCCCCGCACCATCTTTCTCTCCTAGTAGCTCACAGCTGTGCTTCAACTGCGCTGTTACCGCGTCTTTCAGGCACCGGAAGTGTCGCGACATTGCCTTCTGAGCTAGGGCAGTGTACGGCACTGCCGCCCCAAAGCCCATCACCAGATCGAATGCGTTCACCACCATTTGCATTTGCTCGCAGTAGTGGTTGTACCTTCGATCCACCTGCATTAGTATAGCCATGCATATACATTAAATGAAATGCTAGTTAAATTAAATAGTCACAATCACTTAATTAAGGCTTAATTGTTCACATTTTAAGTGATAAAATTTGAGTAATGTTGATAGCGTGGGATATAATTAAAAGGAGGCAACATTTAAATAAGCAACCGTAGAAACAGATAAAATGTCAAGGTCATGTTAGATTAGATCGAGAAGGTACGTAGTTAAATAAAAGTAAAACAAAAGAAAAGGAGAAGGTGACTAAAACCAGAAAGGAGGAGTAAGAGAGAAAATTATAACATATATGCGAAATGAGTGTGACAGAAAAACCAGCAAGCAGACAGATAGAGACTGAGAGAGAGAGAGAGAGAGAGAGAGAACTCTATCTTCTTCCTCTTTCAGACTATTAAAAGCCTCCGAAAATTTTGAGAAGGATGTGTGGTTCTTAAAAGGGAACACAAAGTAGAAGAGTAAATGCATAAATGGTGCTTGGTACACTATAATGATTGTTAATGGCTGGCAACTATGAATGAAATATATATCATTGTATTTTTTTTTTTGGATCCTTGTAGAGCCAACACGCTTGTGTTCAAAAACTAAAAACAAAAAGAACAGAGAGAGATCAAATTAATGAATTAGCCCAGAGGAGGTCAACTAACTTCTCTGCAATATTACAATGATGGTATAGATACTTATGAGAGACTGCCATTCTATGGTGATGATCAGCCAAATTATAAAGGAAATATATTACGTTGCTTAATGCTATGACACACTACTATGATAGTACTATATTACCTCAGCACTTCACAATCACCAATCGGAGCCAATCAATGAAATAAAATAGAGTTGAATAGAATAACGCTTAAACCAAAAGCCTAGCAACCAAACTATAGGTCCTATGAAGAAAGGAAAAAACAAAAAAAAAAACCCTATTTCACCAGCCGGCTTTTCCCTATTTTAGATTGCCAATTAAAATAATTAAATAAAAAATCATTGTAATGTAAGTGGCCGGAATTTTCTGTTTGTTTGTCCCGGTGACTTGGGAAAAAAAATAATGGAGCTTTTAATAAATAAGCAAAGGGGAGCTCTTTGACTCTTGAGGAAGAGAGAGGGGTGTTGGTAGAGAGAGAAAGTAGAGTAGAGAGAGAGAGAGAGTACATGCCTCATCAAGCATGGACAATAGTTTGACCTTCCTTCTCTGATGTTCGATCCTATCAGCGGCTGACAAAGTAGGAGGCACATCCTTTGATGAAGATGAAGAGGCACCACCGCCACCACCACCGCCACTGGTGCCAGCTGGATTGGAGCTAGGGTTTAATGAGCTATTCTGTCGACCCAACTTGTTCTTCTTCAATTGACCCCTACCCACACTGCAAAACTCTTCCAACAATTCTTGGGCGGCCTTGACATACTTTGAATTCCTCAACACGTTCACAACCCCGAAAGACGACGACCCGAATCCGACATGAACTTGTTGGCTTTGATGACCAACGAGATTCTTGTACTGGTTATAATGTGCACTGCTCGAAGACCCTTCCGGATTGTTGTAGTACAACAATCCGGAACCATCTCCCATTCTCAGTTCTTCGGCTTTGGCTGCCTCCAAGTGTTGCAACGAAGTGGATAAAGACAATGAAAGACCTTGTTGGTGGTGATCGCTAGGGTTGTTGCCGGTGTTGAGTTGGTGGGCAGGACCAGTTGTAGAACCGCCTTCATGGCCATGACTATCTGGACTCACCCATGTGAATTGACCAAAAGCACCTCCTCCTCCTCCTCCTCCTGTCCCAGGAAAAGTAGTGGACGAGGGGTTGGGAAGCAACATGTGAAGGGTAGAAGAAGTTGAGTGAGCTGGAGGAGAAGGCGATCTCGGTTGTGGATTCATTAGAAAAAGCTGCATGGCAGCCGCTGAATCCGCATTAATGGTCGAAATCTGAGGATGCTGATGCTGATGAGCTGCTATATTGTCGCGGCCACTCTGATTCTTATTTGAATCCCCCAATGGACCCAATCCGCCCACCATGTTTTGTCTACTTCCGTACCACTCGGCCGGAGCAGATGGTTGATGCTGCGGCCGAGCCATCCGATAGTTGGCAGCCATCGGATGATCAAGCAATTCTGCAGGCGTGGCACCGCCTGCAGGATAATTGAACATCTCCGACAACATCCCCGCCGTTTCATACACCGGATTGAGTCCACCGGATTCCTCTTCGTCCAACCCGACCAATGGCGGAGGCGGCGGCTCGTAGCCTTGCACCCTCAGCTTTTCCCTCCGGATCTGCTGAGCTAAGTGGTGTTGCTGCTGTTGCTGCTGCTGCTCTTGGTGGGTGGTCATCGCCGATCTCTCGAAGCCATTGGGGAAGCTGTAGATGCTTTGATGGTAGTCTTGGGACATAGAGTTACCAGAATTGGCCGAGATTGAGATTGAATTATTGTGAGTACCCTTTGATGAGTTTGATGAGAAGAAGATTGGTGAGAGTGGTTGTACTGTTGCTATGCCCATATCAAACTTCTGATCTTGTTCTTCATCATATCTCCTCCCCTTTGTTCGCTTTGTACCACCCACTTACTGTTCAATTGAGCATGGATCGGGTCAGAGACGAGAAAAACAAACAATACCCATCATGGGCTTTGAGTCGTTCATTTCATTCATGAAGCTAGCTGGTTTTAGAAATCAGAGAATTAAAAATGAAAAGGGAGAGAGAGAAAGAGTATATAGGAAATAATGGGGTAGTTTTAGTACTACTACTACTCTTTGTTGGTGATATGTGCTTTTTTTATTTCTTCTTTTCATCTTGCCTTTATCATTTTCAGCTTTGTTCATATATCATGATGAATATATATTTATATGTATACCTCTTGGAGTTGCAGAGTATGAAAGGATGTAAAGCTCTCAGACATCGTTTTCCCTTCTGTGGTTTTGAAAGCTTCTTCAATTCTCTCTCTTTTTTTTCTCTCTCTCTTTCTTTCTCACTACACTCTGTGTTGTCGCTCTGGACTGTCTTTCGTCTCTTTCTTTCTCTTTCTCTCCTTTTCTTTCTCCTTTTGCAGCAGTGAGAGTGTTTTTTTTTCTGCAGCTAGCGATGGAACTCAGCAAATATAAAATGAAAAATGGTGGCTTTCTTTTGGGTTTGGGAGAGTAGTAGAACTAATATCTCTCTCAAACCAACAACGCAGCTAAGCTCCAAGAGAGAGAGAGAGAGAGAGAGAGAGAGAGAGAGAGAGAGAGAGAGGGAGAAGCGGTCGCTGTTCTTCATCTATTTATTTTCAGCCCCCTCTTTTTTCCACACCATTATTATATTTTTATTATTCTTCCATTTTGCCAAAACTTTTTAAATTTTGAAAACAAATTTGCATATCAAACAAAACTGGAAAAAAAACGATGAAAATTAGTTTAATAAATTTTGTTTCAAATGACCCTAATGTTCATACAATCATACCTAGAATATATAGACTAAGGGTATTTTCGTCCATATAATTGTAAGAAGTCTTGTTCGAATTGCATCTTAATAAATGTAGTTTGTCTTGATTTTCATTTGCATTTACTTATTTAGTTGGGATGACCGAAATGCCCTTTTGGTACGGTGGCTATTATTGTAATTTGATTGGTGTTCTTTGGAAACCAACGCAAACTACGGAATAAAATAAGAGATAAGGTGAGTACGAAGTCATCTCAATGATCCAAACTACCACCATCCTTTGATGTGTGCAAATGACCATGATACCCATGCCAATTATTATGTTGAGGGAGCAAGATCACTAGTTTGGTGGGAGCATTTTGGTCATTTTGAGATGGCACAATGCATTAATAACCCAACCATAGTAAGATAGATGAGCCAAGAGATGAATATAAGGCATATAATAGGAAGGAGGAAGAGAGCCCAAAAGAAAAAAAGAAAAAGATTTATTTAATGAGGAAAACGTGCACGCAAAGGATGGGTGGCACGTGCGAGAGGTTGGGCTTGAAGAGAAGTTGGGTAAAAATTTGGGTATGAAAATCACACTTAACCGCTTTTTAAGTTTTTATGGGATTGGCAATGTCAAGATGGCAAATTCCATTGCTCTTTTTTGGCGTGACCTTTGATCTCCACAGATGTTATTTATGGTCTACATCATTTTTGGGTTAAAGAGTATTGTTACTTTGTCTTTATATATGCTATTTTTGTTAGACTTTAAAAATAAAACGACATTGGTTAAACATTTTATCGAACAATTTGTCTTCACATTTGAAGAAGTAATAAGTTACTCGAGCATCTTAATGGATATAAAGTTGTTGAATGAGAGTGACCCTCATCACGTACTCGCCTCCATTACATCTGCTAGAAACCTTACCAACAATCAGGATTGGTAAAGAAGCAATTTCCGGCCTTGAAATCATTCGTAAATCTCATACATAGATAGTTTCGAGTTAAAGTTGACGCCTTCCGTGTCTACTAACCCTAAAATACGTTATATAACAAATTAATGGAGGTATAGCTCCAAATTAGTTAAATTCAGCTTCAAAAATGGCCAATATATATATATATATATATATATATATATATATATATGTTTATGTTTTGGTCTTCAAGTGTAAAATATAGTCATGCATGTATTCAATGATTTCAATCACATAAACTAAAACTGTTTGATAGAGAAATGTTTTGGGGTCATTGAAGTTGAAGATGTTTGAATATGTTGGTGCCAAAAGCAATTATAAATTTTCTTTTGTCGATCAATATCAACTTAGCAAAGCATGCAGCTTCAGTTTGGCCATCTGTGGAAACTTTTCGATCGTCTGATGTTGGCCTCCAATTAAGACGTGTGTATTATTGCGGCTCATGTTTCTTTTATCAACCAAATATTCCTAGCTTATTTTAATCCCAAATCCAATACCTTTGTTTAGTCCCTTTAAACTGGGAGTTTCTGTTCCCAATGCCTTGCATGCATATGATTAGTGATCATTAGCTGAAGTACGTAAAGGGCAAAATAAACGTGGTTAGTTTAGACAAATATATAAGCACGTACTCATGCTTAAGCCTGTGCATGCCTCATCAGTCATCACCAAAGATGCAGTTTGAATCAAATAGTCTTAACAAAATCCACTTAATTAGTGCACATAGATATATACATATACGATACTCAACATTTCAGATGGTCTCATAAAATAATTTTTCTAAACATGAAATTTTATAGATCTAATAGTAAAAACTAAAAAACATACATTTCCGAAAATAGGAAATAGTTAAAAGCATTCAACCTTATACCTAAAGATTGGGGTCACATCCCTCCCTAGCTGCTTCTACCCTCACTTTCCTTATCTGTAACAAAAACAACAGTACATTATAGCATAGCTTTCAAGTTGACAGTGTTTTAGACAGAGCATAAATAACCCAAAAACATTCTCCCGTAAACGTCTGGAATTGGATGAAGAAGTACATGACTTTTAACCAATAAAATAGGAGAACATAGATAGAGTTTTCATGAATCTCAGTGATGTGGGTTTTTTACGTGTAGTGCAACAATCTGAATTGAAGAGGTACTTTCTTAATGCTATCTTAAATTTTCCAATGATCTGTGAGTTCTGTTGACATGGTACCATTCATACTCATATGCATCAAATTAAGATTTATATATATTTCAAATGATCTGTATGTGTCATTTGTATAAAAGATCTGTGAGCTAAGCAAAAATGAATTGAAGTCAAGCAATTAACCCCAGATGTAAATTAATGCTGCAACTGCCGTCGACTAGAATTGTACGAAAAAAAAACCTCAATACTAAATGATTTAGGATAATTATATCGATCGATCTGCCGCTCCAAACATGTTATATTATTAGGCTGATTAGCAATATATCTTTATATTCAAATAAGATTTACTTAAGTAATGTTAAGATTGACATTATCAGTATTTTATATCCATTAATCCCCTCCCATTAAATTTTGTTTGCTTCAGATGCAAGTAACTTGAATTATAAATCAAACAAATGGGAAAGGTTGGAATTTTCCTACTAAAAAAATCTTAGACTCGTTTTTAATTTATGAAAAACTGAATTGAGAAGAAGATTGTTTGAAACTTTCTTTTTTCCAACTGCAAACGGGATTGATAATTGACAGGCCAACCAGCTTCATCTCTACCATCTGTCGTCTTTTGGGATATGATGTCACGTGAATCCACCAAGCTCTTAGTCCCTCACACGCTTGTTACAGTTTAATAATTCACCTTCCAGTCACGTGCCAAAGTCGGCCGTGCACGTGTACTTTAACAGTTATCGATCTCATGCTGCTGATATTGCTGCTGCTCAGCTGCTGCTGCTGCTGCTTAAATGGTGCATGTTTAATGTTTTGGTTGCCAATTGCCATACCTACACACCACTTGTGTCCTCTCCTTTGCTTGCTTGCTTTCTTCTTTTAAGGGGATCACGTTCGAGCAATGTGGTAAAGGGTGAGAGAGGAAGACACTGAGTGAGGGAGAGAATAGAAGCCACTCCTTGGATAAGTGGTTGTGGAGAGTTTAGCGATTCGTTTTGGCTTTGGCTTTGGCTTTGGTTTTAAGAGAAAAATAAATATCAATGAAAGCCCTCTAGATCCCTCCGGTGATCATTGAACCAAAGACGGAAGAATGCCAAGTTCGTTTTAATACTAGGGTTTAATATTACGAATACAAACGAGGATTTAATACTAGGGTTCAATACAAACGAGGGCATCTGCGTGTTATTATATTGTCTCTATAAATGATATTATTTGCTACTATATATAACTAATTAGTAACGAATGTCCTATATAAGAAACATGCATTTTGTGGGCATTTTTTTTATGAAAGGCTTGGATAGGAAAGGAAGCAAAAATATTATATGTATTTTGTTTATTTTCATTTAGATGAACTTTGAGTTATAAGAATGTGTATATATATATATATATATGCATTCATGAACTTTGATTTTATTTTAAGCGACAACAATATCAACCAAAAACTCATCCAACAACTATTGAATTTTAAATTGTTTGGTGACAACTAGAAATGAAGAAGAAAGAATATCATGTACGAAAACTCTAGGAATCAAAATGATATGGATCGTAACTTTTTTTTTTTGAAAGGATTGAAACAGACCCCCAAATATTTTTCATAATAAAATTTAAATTCATCGAGAGGAATAAAGTTCCTTGACCCCGTGAGCTATTACAACGATATGGATCGTAACTATTTAGTTATGCATGAATGCCCTATATACAAGAGTATGCATGTGCACCTAGTTCTTTGACATAGCTTCCATTTTATTATCAGTTACGTACAACAATACCAACGAAGGATTATAACATATTGAATAAGAGCTTAATCCAAATTAACAACTTCTGGGGAAAAGTGGCAACGGAAACAAGATGCCAAGTTGGAGCTTTTATGACTGGCCAGTAAAAATGAGCGCATCCGCTTGAATTAGCCTCTCTATAGATATGAAAGATATTAATGGCACTAAAATATCTTGGCATTGCTATTTTATTTTAAGCAACAACAATATATTCACCAAAAAAACTAAAAAAACTAAAAAAAACTCTAGGTCATCTATATATAAACCACATTAAATCCAATATATATAACCTCTCTGAGAACATGAGAAAACTAATATCTAATATAAACAATATTTAAGTAATAATATCTTTTTTTTTTAGGCCGGAGAAAGGACAGTTTTTATCTTCCACTCCATTCATCCTTAGATATTAGTGAGATTCGAACCTGCAACGGTGTGACCTCTACAATGTTAGTTTTTTCAATAACCAACAGGTCACAACTCACCGGCTTAAGTAACAATATCTTATATAAGAGAATGCGTATATTTGGCTTTGGCTTTAACATGAGTTCAATGCCATTTCAAGCAACAACCTATATAACTACCACCCATTTCCCCACAAACACAACTGTACTAGTGTACTCTAACACGATAACATGCATCGATCAAGATCAAGCACCTTTCAGATGGAGAAAGCCAGCATCAATTGATAGATCTCCTTTAACTACGCTCTACCATATTCTCCTTCATATATGTTAAACCTTCGACCTACTTATGTATGGGATCAATTAAATAATTTTAATTGTGATGAGTGCATGTTAGCTAGCTAGAAGTTTCAAGCCTTCAATCAAGCACATTCGCATGGAGACTAATTAATCACATCTTCATCATAAGCATTTATATATCCATCGACCCTAGCTAGCTATCTCTCTCTTTGAACTATATGTATTCATTTCGATAATGAGAAGAATTAATGCTGGGATTTAACGCACAAATTGTAATTATATGATAGTTCATGATCATAGAGCAGCATTCATACAATGTGCCCCCATTTTCTAATTTGTTGAGAGCAAGATCGATCTAGTTTATCTATCACATTTACTAGCTTGTCGAGCAAAAAGGCATGTGTTGTTTACATCTGACGGAGCAAGATCTAATTCATCAATTTGTTCTCATATAACATGTGTGTGTGTGTATTTATATAACGTGACAATCATTTTTGCCGCATTCTTTTGAAATCCAGCGAGTTCTTCCAATCTATCCCTCCAAGTTGCATGTTGCCAATTGCAAATTCAATTAGATGGTAACATATATTATTGATTGATTGCGGTCCAATATTAGATATCACATTGGATGTCATGAAGATATATATATAGTTGCATCAATGTTTCTATATATACTTATATAGGCCGTACATACAAAAATACTACCAACATTTATTTATTATGTGTACATCATGTTAGTTACTTGTTGTACATATATGTCATGTGACGGAGTCACATCAATTAGCCCTCATGTTACAATGATATTGTCTATAGTTTAATGCCATCTTATTACTGGATCATGTACGTGCATGTGAAGTTTTATTTTTGAATTTCCCGATACAATTTAAAAGACTGCAAAAAACCATCCCCCTTAAATGTTTGAGTACATATATACTCATCTAGCTAGCTTGAACCTCATCGTGCGGGTAACTTAATTCACCTTCCAACTAATTTGATTTATTTGAGTTCCATCTATATATATATATATATACAGTATATATATATCAAACTAGCAATGAAGTCAAGTATCAATATCTAGGAATTACTTTTCTATAACTCACTCCCGGCCACCTACGAATCAGAGTCATGATTTGATCACCACCTTGAAGGCTTGAACTATATTCATCTGATGTAAAATCCAGCCGATCTAACCGATAGATGTGATATCACTTGTCGTTAACAACACCGAGGATTCAAATGTGAAGATTAATTTATTTAGAAAGTCTTTCTGAAATTTTTGAGGATGGATATTCCAATTAATTGATTGCATTAGTGTAAGAAAACTACCTATCCGATGTCGGATAGGGTGGAGCCAAAATTTTGTGTTTGAGAGAGCCATAATTTTAATTGATTGCATTAGTGTAAGAAAACACAATTATACAAGTATTCTTATTTTTTAGTTAATTATTTGCAAATACACTAATCTATACTATTATTTAAGAGAACACAATAATATGTACTATTCTTTAAGATAATACAGCCAAGTTCGGACTTGACATTTTGAGACTTGAGGCGAAAATATAAAATGAGCCCATATATTTATGTATAAAGAAAAAATTAAGCAAATGTTGTACTACATGAGTTTCAAACTCATCACTACTAAAACAATAATGGCAGTTCTTACCACTGGAGTATATATTACATTATGACAATTAGTTACATTAAATTATATTTATACACTAAATTTTAAACAATGGGCCCATTTTTCGAGACAACTTGCCTAGCCTAAGGCCGTAAGGCGGCTGCCTCACTTCAGGTCCGGCCCTGAACACATATTATCAACCAAAACAGAAAAATTTGACAGAAATAATCTTGCAATATTAAAAAACTTTGAAAACTAATTTTATCGTCAAAACCAATTGTGAAAATTACAAAATAATTTTTAAAGTCTTTTGTTATATAAATAAAGTCTTTCTGAGATTGTTAAATTAGTTCCTTATATAACAAATTATAAATAAGTTTACTTTTTAGTAAGAATAGTTTGTTGCTTTTATATAATCTAATATTAATAGATATATACATTGTTTGCCAATTACTATATCAATAAACTTTAGTTATGTTAGTTTCGTACGTGATTATTGTTTACTGTGGTCCGGTCCGGTCCGGCCGGTGAGTTTCTGATTGCAACTTGATATGCATATATATAGGAAGTAGTTCTTGAGCTAGAGAACTGTATATATATATATAGCACTAATTATAAAACCATCCCAGTCATACTACAGACACCGTTTGCTAATATGTCGACTCCTTCAATAGCTCAGTTTCAAAACTCATCAATCAAAGAAAGCAACTATACTGCCTCGAAAATAAATTCTCAAGAATTCTGTCTCAATAATATTGGTCATTTACAGCAACTGAAAAGATGTCACACATATTTGGAAAAAGATACTACTTATCATATGTCACGTACTCCTTTTATAATACAACTGTACCTAACTTGAATTTATTATTTGATATGCAATTTCTAGTGGGCTTTAGATTTTTCATGTATATAATATTTGTAGGTTGTACTTTTTCTTCAGTTTGGAGTTTTGTCCAACTGAATTTTATCCGAGCAAAGTTTTATTGAGGCTACCTTGTGTTGCCCCACCCAGCTCACTTGTTATTGTTTCGTTGAATTCTTTTTAGTCTAGGTTTTTTGGTGAAGAAGTGAAGACTTTTTTTTACTTTTCCCAATTGGGTTATAAGTTTGTTCTTTGTGCTATTGTTGAAGACCACTAACCTAGTTAGTATAAATTCTTGTTTGTCATGACTTTTGTCCTAAATTTCTTATACTGATATGCTTTTATACTTTTCCCTAACTTTAATGACAGTTCATTCTTCAATATAGAGATTGCTTAATTGACCTAATGCTAGGGCCGACCCTGCTCCACCATAGATGTCATGTCCTTATAACCTCATAAAGCTTCCATTATTTTTTTCTTTTCATACACAATATAAGGATAACGCTTATGCACGTACCCTTTTGTGTAAAAAATTGTAGAAGAAGAGTTGCATATATAATATAGTCATCATGTTAGGGTTTAGGTAAACCCTAAACATGGTATAAGGTCTAAGTAAAGTGTCAACTAGCTAGTGCCCTAGAGAAGAATGAGAATTACAAGAGAGGGAAAAGGAATTTAAAGAGTGGTAAAGAAAGTAGTAGTAGTGAGGTGATTGATGTACGAGGAAGCGTCAACGCCAATTTCAGACTGTCTCATTTGCCCAATAGACTGAGTATACATATAGAGGACGACTTAGAGAGAGAGAGAGAGATGGGATAAGAAAACATTATTGATGCAAAGCAGTAAAGCAGAGCAAAGCAAAAGGGTTTGGGTTGGGGAAACTATTACGTAAGAGGCAGACAGAACAGGACTCATCCTCAAAATGACATGATCGACCAACTCGATCTCTTTCTGATTTCTCGACATCAACTATTCATGGATACTATTCATAATGCATGGATGGTCCCTCGATTCTCTTTGTCCTTTTTATGGCAATCAATTTATTCTCGCTCTTTCTTTTTCCGGTTGATGCTTCCCACCCCTTTTTCTTCTTTACTTTTGAACGCACTTGCAATCGCAAAGGGCTAGTTTTGAGGGGGGCTGACCACAACCTCACTCGATCGGTCATGATATCCAGATTAATCACTTTTAATCTTTGCAGCATTCTTTGCATATATATATGATATAATAATAGCAATAAATTATTAGAATACTAATAAGGTAGGGTACGTTGGACTATAAATAGAGTTAGGAAAATACTCCTATCCAAACTCATCCAATTTTTGCTCATTATACATTATATTTTCATAATTCAACCACTCATCTTTTAAATCACACTCTAAAGATCATCTATGCAAAAATTTAATCAAATTGGAAATCGTTTGATCATCTAATTATATCAAACAAATGAACGGTTGTAATTAGAATGTTAACTTTCACCGAAACCGTCTATTTGTTTGATATAATTGGATGATCAAACGATCTCCAATTTGATTAAATTTTTACATAGATGATCTTAATTTTGAGGGTGATTTAAAAGATGAATTGTTGGATTATGAAAATACGAAGTCGAATATACGCAAAATTGGATAGTTTGGACGGGCTCATCCAAACTCATTTGGATGAGAGTATTTTCCATAGAGTTAAGCTAGCATAGTTCCATGCACCAATTTTGGGCAGTTGTATATATATATATGTGCCCATACATATGGAACATATTCTTTTGTTGTGAGCCGGTCGGTTTTTGAGGTATGTGATTTACTCGACCATGAGTTTAATATGGTATAAGAACAATTGTATCACATGGATAAGTTAGCTAGGTTAAGTTCATCCGCTAATTTTATGTAGAGAGAGAGAGAGATATCTAGGTTAAGTTCATCCGCTAATTTTATGTAGAGAGAGAGAGAGAGAGATAGCTAGGTTAAGTTCATCCGCTAAAATATGTCATTTTGAATGGACAGTGACATGTAGAAAGACTCG
This sequence comes from Rubus parviflorus, assembly GCA_029955375.1. Taxonomy (NCBI): domain Eukaryota; kingdom Viridiplantae; phylum Streptophyta; class Magnoliopsida; order Rosales; family Rosaceae; genus Rubus; species Rubus parviflorus. The sequence continues at coordinate 16,482,470 of JARGGL010000004.1, forward strand.
TTGTAAAACAATGAGTGGTTGTAGTTGAGTTTTAGTCAAATAAGGCCATCGCGAGGGCCAAATCCCGTTCTTAAGTTTCTAGAAAGTTCAAATTGTTTAAAATTTTGTCTTCTAATTTCACATTACAATTTAGTTTTAGTTTTTACTTTGTTAATTATGATTTAGATTTCTTGTCCTATTAGTATTAGGGTTTGAATTCAAACCAAGTTGAACACTTGTTCTAGTTGTGCTTTTTAGATTATAGCTTATTAATAAATTGAGATTTTTCTCTTTGCTGGAAGACTCCGGTGTTTATCAATCGTTCGAGGTTTAATGCTTGTCTTATCCTAGCTATCATCGTTTTAATTACTTTCTCGTTGCATCACCACAAATATCTACTCTTTTGTACTAATTTGTCTCAATGTTTGCATTTGTCTGCATCTCCATGTCAGAAACTCCATGTGAGAAAGTTCTACCATATTTCGGAATATTGTAAAATTCATTTTTTTTTTCACTTGAAAAAGTAGATAAACCCAGAATGTGCCATACTATTAAGTATAGCAGAAGATCTCCTCTACATATAGAATGAAGAAATGAATGACTTTTAGGTTGATAACTTGATATACACGGTAATTAAATTCATATTAGGTTAAACCCGTGAATTTAACTCGATCATGGGTTTTATTCACATTGTGTTTCACCCATTTCATTTCTTGTACTTATTACGTGAGGTCAGCTACAATCAAGTTGCAGGTTAGATGATATGCTAATTGATTATTAGCTCCGGTCCAATTTAAACAAACTAGATAGCTATACCCTCAAATATCAGTATATCCTTAGAATTAGATGCCCACTCTCGCTTTAATTTAACCCAAACCGCAATTAAAAATTAAACATGTGGTTCTCGTTTCTTGATTTGAAACCCGGCTCAAGTTGAATAAATATATAAATATATATATATATAGCTGCTATCATCATCCAGTATTCCAGTTCAGATTTCCACAGTAGTTGTCAAAGGAGAGAATATGACATATACTTTTTCCATTAATGTGTAAAGTAATTAAATGGCCTGGGTTACATGCATGTAGGCTTTTTGAAGGTTAAGATCGAACAGTGACTTATCAAAGCCGGAAAAGAAAGTTAAAAACAAAACTGCTTGGTTTATATATACTGCATAAACTGAGTCAATGATGCTTACAGCTAGCCGGGCCCTTTTTCCCAGATTAATTTCACCTCAGCGCGCAGAGGCTACACAGGTCTCTCTGCGATGCTGCTTCGATTGATGATGGTGATTTTATAGGAATGAAAATGGACCCTACGTAATACAAATCGTGTCACAAATTTGTTCATATTCTGGTTCTCACACATCACTGACACTTGAGACCGAAAACACAGCTGCTAATTTTCTGTTATATATATTTGCCACCACATATTATCCATATAAATAATTATTTGATCCTCAATTGGATAAGGATGCATATTTGTCCACAAATGAAAATCATATATCAACCAAAAAAAAAAAAATCATATATCACCAATATGTTTGGTAAGGAAACTTATAGCTCTATCACAATCGAGCTAGCAGCAATGCTATGATTAAAATTCAGGTGGATCTACTCAACAATCCTTATCCTAGTGGTTATGGCCAGTTAAAACTCCTATGGATCTGACCAAAGAAAACCCTAGCCCTAGAGGGTTTTTTTCTTTTTTCTTTTTCTTCCTGGTTTTAAAGACATGAAGATTCTCCAGGATGATGTAGAATGTGATCGATTTAGTTAATTGATATTCATTTATGGCTCTCAATTCTCATCTGTAAATTGTGATTTTTTTTGTGTGACCTCAAACAATCATTTGCGGCCAGAATAAGTGCAAGAAATTAGAAATCTCCGTGAGGCTAATCTCGAAATAGAATATATGGAGGATGAGCACGACAAAAAGCTTTTGTTTTGTTTTTTTGGTCCTGGTTTAGGCAAGTTGACGTACGCCACTCAAAGATTCCAATCGTATCCAAATGAAGATGACAGAAAGCCCTCAAGGGCGTCACGGCTATTAGCTAATGAACTCCATGAGATGGCATCAAAGAATAATCTCACATCATTTGTATTTCAGAAATTATGAACTATTAGTACTCTTGAAAAGTATCATTTAATTCATTTCATTACTTTTTAACACTCACAAATATCAATGAAAAATAAGTTAATACTTTTTTCTTCCGATCTTTGGTTGGTCGCAATATGTATGTTGCCAAAAAAAAATATCTTTCAATATTTTTAGTACATTCACACAGCTTGTAACCTAATTGCTTGTTTTCTTCATGTTCATTCAAAAACAAAAATGACTTTAATTAAAAAAAAGGCAACCCATACCTAACGATGTTAAGCACCAACCAACCATTTTCCTTAATTTCCTAAACCCTTAGATATTTTTGCTTAAAAATTAAGACTCGTGACTCACTCGCTCCCACCAAACCCTAGTATTTTTAAAGTTCACTTCTTCTCCCATTGGTCCAGTAAGTTGAATCAAGTAAGGTTGAGACGTATTTTACGATTATAGTAGTGCAAAAAGATGTCCATTTCAAAGGGGTGTCATTCATTTCAGACGTAAGTTCTTAGAAGATTTGTTGTTATTTTAGAGAAACAAACAAACAAATAGTATTTGCAGAAAAAAATTAGCAACATATATAAGAACTGCTAGGTCTTCGATATATGGGGACAGCTCAGAGAGAAATTAAATTACTAAAAATCACCTTTTTATAGTCCTAAAAGTTTTCCGAGCAATAAAACAACATTATATGTAATAATTAAAGTAATGAGTATGATTGAGGACTAAGTAAAACAATTTGCATCTAAAACTTAATTGAAATGATCGAAGAGATGGGGACACATTAGGGAAACACTTTTTTCTACTTTCCTAGTCACTAGAGATAGGAAACCTATTTAGTTCATTTTTATATATGAGCAGCTCATTTTTCAAATTTTAACAAAGGCACTAGAGTCCAATTGAATTAGACAAATTGAGAAGGATGCATGTAAACTTGGATATATGTCACTAAATGTGAACTAGCTAATTTATACTTCACAAATTATAAAATTGGTGAAAGTAATACGAAACTCAATTTAAAAAGTTCTCTAAAGCTGTCAATTTTAATAGAGCCTAGTGCAGAAAATCCAAAATCCCATTTATAGCCATACATAATATCTCCAAGAGAGATGAACTACCAAGATTAGAAAACCCTAATCCTTGTCAATAAAAAAGGAGAAAAAGAAGAACCCTAATCAAACAAATAGAGGCAGCCTGGGTATAGCAGAATCTTAAGAGGTTTGGTGGTTTTTCCTTGGGATTTGAGAAGGAAACAACAATGTCCTTCTCAATTGGGTCACCTCAATAAACGGACCAACATTCTCATGGTATAGCTCCACCCTTTTGGAGATAATAATTCCCTTTTTCATTTTATTACTTTCCTCTTTCATTCATTTTCACATGCTTTTTCTTTTTTCTTCTATAAAAAGAAGATGCGAGTGAACTAATGATAAAGTATAATAAAAACTTCTATTATGATCTCCATAAGATGGTCAAAGTTTTCAAATCTTAAATAGACTTTTCGAAATACATTTGCAAGTGGCCGGCCGGAGAACTCATGACCTTCCACCTAAGGAGTGGAGACTGATGCCACTAGACCACAAGATCGTGGGATGGAGATAATTATTCGTTAAATTTCATGGTAGAAAATAGATGTCCGTATTTTTCTAATTTACGGCGTTCAATTGGAACAATCGAGTATAAAATAAAATATTATTAAAAAGAGAAAAGAAAAAGAGAAAAAAGCATTGAGATTATTGGTTGGCAACAGCCTTGGGCTTGGAGGCATTTTGGGCATGGGGTTTGGACCCATGGAGAAAACGACCTGAAATAATTGAAAGCATAGAGATGATAGAGAGCAACTAGTACTACTGAAAACGAAAATGGCGGTGCTGCTGCACTGTATGTATATAAGGTGGTCCTCTCGGCACATCTGATTGAACATGGGGCGTCCACGTGGCACTGCCGGCACCGGATGGCCACGGCCACGTGAGCCAGGTGGTCCAAAGCGACGGAGGTGTGTGTCAAATGTGGACACGTGTTGGAAAGAGAGAGGGTGACAGGCTAGCTGTAGGGTAATTAGGGCATGCATGGGTGAGAGAGCCCTTTGGGAGGGTCGGTCTTGTTTTGGTTTAGGGGACTCTTTTTCAATCTTTGGAATTTTCCTCATTTAACTGTCTATTTTGTACACATTTCTCGATCATTCACCCAAAAGCTATTGTCTCCAACTATTTTGTGAAATAAATGTAACAAATTTGGAGCATCAATATAACAGTACAAGGAAGTTTTAAATTGGTGCAAGTTGTGATGTTGAAATTTAGCTATGGCTTACTCAAAATAAAAGTTCAACCAGATAGATTACAATTAAGTTTGAGCTATATTAATTATGAGCTCTCTACAAATAAATCAGAATGTCAGTGAGTCTTATTTCAAAAAATATATTGGTTTTCTAGGTAGGTAATTTCATTCTCATTCATTTGGTTGTCAGTCTCCGATTTATCTTTACTTCATTCTAAATAAACAAACATAATAACGTAGAAGTAAATAATTTACCCAACACTAATAGAGCAACTTGTTCTACATTTTGGTTTATTATCTTTTCTTCAATTGTTGCTGTTACAAGAAAAGACAATTACAAAGCTTCAAGCCTCAAGGTAGTCTTATTGCTCACATGCTTGGCCATGGGGTTAGAGAGTGAGACTTGTTCCTTATATAGACTGCTTCTGAAGAGTTAATATCGTCTAATATATATCTTATTTATTATAGAAAATCTCCACACACTCGATGGGTGTGAGAGTGGGTGGTTACTAGGATTTTACGGGTAGTTATAAGTTTTTTTCTTTATTTTTTATTTTTCCATTTTATGGTTTGATTTTTTAATCTTTTTTTATTAAACTGCTTTTCAAAGTATTTTAATATTTAAAGGGTATTTGTGTCAAAAAAAAATCAATTATGGTTGACAACCTATCTTTTTTTTTTTTTGAAGGGAAAGAAAATTCAATTAAAACCACAGAAAACAAACAATTGGGGGGGGGGGGGGGGGGAGAGAGAGACATAAGGCCTCACCCCAAACCGATAGGAAACATGAGCTCAAAGAGTCCAAACTGTAAACAACAAAACACCTTATTTCACTGTAAAAAATCGGATATGGTTGACAATCTCTTTTTTATTAAATAATAGTATAAATTAAAAAAAAAAGATTTACACAAAGAAACGAAGCTAAGTGAGTGATATGGGTTGTAGCCTATATTTGATAGTTTCAAGTAGGCTATAATCCTATACCCCAAGTTTTGATAGACACACTTCGATTAATTGGGCCCTTCAATAGCAGTTCATTGATAGGGCTTACCCCATGTCCAACGTACGCAGGCCATGCATTGCAAACAGAGATTGTTCGTATAGTTTTTTCATTATAGTTTAGTTTTATTATATGTTTTCAAATTTCAACTATGATAAAAATTCTGGATGAATCCAATACAATACCACGTGAGATTTCTTCTTCTCTGGCCCATGATAAATTAATTTGTTGGAATTTTCTGGTAATCAGTATCATTCCTTTGTCAGAAGGGGATCCAGCGAACACAAAAGGTTGAACATTTGGACCCCTTCTTACATCGAAGAGAATTACCACTAAATCAATAGCTAGTTAGTTTTTTAAACATGATATCACAATTTTAAACTTCAGTACAAAATTATAGTTAAATCATTGATTACTACTAGTAAACTATTATGTTAATTAATAACAATTAGAAGTATGTCGGGTTATTTCGCACATCCAAGAATGACACACGAAAACAAGACAACTCAATCACATTTAAGCAGATTTATCAATATGAATTGCCAAATTAAAATTGGAATTAGGGTTCATCATTAGGGATATATCCCATATTACAACAAGAGTACATAATGCCGTACAACATATCAACCTAGCTTATTGTATGACCGAAATTAAAAAAGTGAGACTGGTTGAGTTCTAATGGCCGGTCTGAACTGTGATCGACAAGCTAAAGGAAGAAGTGCTTAGAAAGATTCTTCCCACAAGGACATAGATGACGACTAACCTTGGATTTAATACTCTTGGCCTTCTCCATGCTGGTCCTAAACCACTTCTTGATTTTCTTTCCGGCCGTCATCTCTTCTTTCCTGGTGAAGGGGTAGCTTCTGAGGAATCTCTGTCTGGAAGCATAGAATTCCTGGTGCATAGGTATTTTAGGGGAGACGTAATTATAAGGAGGATCATGAGGAAAAGACAAACAAGCAGGAGTTTTCATACTCATCTTTGAATATTTTAACTTCTGCTTCTTTACTTTTAACTCTTCCCTTTCTTCTACATGAGCTCCGAAATCAAAAAGATTCTGATCTAAAGTATTTGTAGTGAGCGATAAGGCTTTGCGTTTGCCTGTTTAAGTAACAAACAGAAGCCGGATTAAATTCAAATCTAAGTGTCATTTTCCCACAAGGAATGTGATTTCTTTTATTTCCCAATTAGGAGCAAATTTAAACATACAAATCAAAAAGGGAGTAGGCAAAGGAATTCCTTCTAAAGTTGTAACTTAAACGTTTGGAAAATTATTTATTGAATATCTAGCTTGGGTGACTATCAATTAATTTGGGTTAATTTTAGATATGTAAGGTAAACAGTTTGAACTTTATCGAAGTTAATAAATTCAGGATAATCATTACTGCCGAGCGTTATAGTGTTGACAACAAATTAAGTTAATATTATCACTTGTAAATGATCGGGCATGATAACACAAATAGAGGTATATTTTTAATTTTTTTTTGACGAAAAAATAGAGGTATATTTGATGTATCACATTTAAACCATATGATGATGCACTTAGGTTGATCATAAGCCCAAAAACATTGAGATCACTTATAATCAGCCAAATTGAAATAGAATTAGCTATACGGCGCTTATAACAAAGAATCCCATACAAGTGGTGTAAAAGAGAACAGATAAAACAAAAAATGGCGAATCTAGCTCCTGAACAAATTTAATAGAACACCGCAGACTTGGATTTAGTACGTACTCTTACTTTTCTTGAACATGTTGGTCTTAAACCACTCGGTTATTTTCTTTGCGACGGTTTCTTTCTTGGTGTCTTTTGTGGTGAAAGTGTAACTCTTGAGGAATTGAGACCTACTTTTACGGCGGTTGTCATAGTTTGGAAAACTATAGCAATTGAAACTATTACTCCTTTTGAGCTGCGCATGCCGATGATTCTCCTCTTTCTTGGTTCTGAGGAATTGATCTGTACTTATGGGTTGAACGCGTCGACAACTTTTACTGCGCAAGTCATAATTTCTAGGAGGAGAAAACAAAGAAGCAAGACTAGTTCTCGTCCTGTGCTCCTGAGAAATATTAGCATTTGTACTATTACTCCTCATGAGCATCGTATTCTTCTTTATATCGGGTTCTTCGAATAAAAGGTGGAACTGGGTAGATCTCATCTTCGTAGCTTCATGTTCCATGAGGTAATTATCTTCTGGCTTTTGATTTATTTGAGTTTTGAGTGTTTCCAAGCAATGTGGCTTAGTTTAGTTTAAATATACAAATTAAGGCATGCAGCCTTTGCCTATTTAAACTAGGAGTCTTAGTACTCCCTTTCCTACAAGGATTCAAGGAATATGTCTTCTTTTCAGATTAGGAGAAAAAAAGGGAGGAAAGTTTTCCAATGTCGTAATGAATGTAATGAATTGAGCCCCAAATATACTTGATCATTACATATTGATCGAGATCACTGCTAATGTTATATATATATATATATATATATAGTTCCCTTCACATGCGAACATCCGCACGTAGATTAAAATGCGAACATCCTCATTGTGAGTGCAAACTAATGATCAAAACCGTCTATATTTTAGGTCATCATTCAAGGATCATTTTGATAAAAAAAGATTTCAAATTGGAAATTATTTAGCCATTTGATTACCACATTCATCGTTTCAACCTTATCTGACGGACTGTATTTGTCTATAAACTATACAACGTACAGATGACCAAACAATCTCCAATTCGGCTGATTTTTTGCAAGGATAATTTTTGAAAATAAATCTAAACGATGAACGGTTCCGATAATTGAGTTATGTTGTTAAGTGATCGGGATGCAGATGTTCACATTTTAATTGACGTGCGGACGTCCGCATGTGAATGAGACTGTATATATATATATATCTGTTCTCATCTTTAACAATGGATATGGTTACATGTTGATCATTGTGGAAAGAAAAAGAAATACATGAGTGGACACTTATAAGAATCCACTCGATCGAGAAACGAGTTCTTCGTTTCTTTGGCAGCAAGTTAGGTCAGTTTGGTGTGAGGCTAAAAAATAATGATTCTTGTGGACCTTCAAGGCTTCAAGTGGCATGTTGGTTTCTTGGTTAAAAACTTAAAATAATCTTATGGTTTTGGACTTTTGGCTTCTATATATATATATATATGGTACGTACACCTATTAAAAACTCAAAACCCTATCTATTTGGATCCACAAAAAAATTGTGCTAATTAAAGAAAATGATTTTTCTTGTTTCTAATTAAATAAGGCTTAAGAGTTAAGCCTCATTAGCCTTGTGATGATGGTATTGGCGAGGATGATGAGGAAATGGATGGGGAAGATGAGGAGGTGGATCTTGGCTATATGCATTACACTCATTATTAGGTTTTCTTAAATTAACTATTTATTAGGATGTTATTTTTCTTAATTTCACAAATGGATGTTCTTAGTTGCAGATTATTTCATTTCATTTATAGTTGAACAATTGATGTAGTACTTGGAATTTGTTTATATTAGTTGGTGTTTATCTTAATTTATGAAAGTGTATTACTTTCGGTTTGTTTATGTTGGTGTAGTTGAAATAAAATTGATAGTTTGTTTATCAATTAATAATAATGTAAAAAAAATTGAATTTTTTATGAAAAAAAAAATTTCTATTTATTAATAGACGACAAACTACATTTGTGGTCTATTATAATTTATAAAAAAATTAAATTAAAGTTGTAAAATAATTCAAAATTTGAAAATAATAGGAGACGGAGTGAGTTTTGTCCCCTATTTCTTCGACTGGTGCCATTTTCATCTAATTTTCCCGCTAATTTACCAAAATTGAATGAGAATGAGGGACAAAATTTCATTGAATAGAGGACATTTTTAATTTCGTCTCCAAATACATCAAGAGACGGAATCTATCGTTCGTCGCCTTTAATAATTAGGGAAGAGGATTAGGAGACGACTTTAGCAACAAAACGGTTCAGTCTCTAATTTTTTTAGGGGACGAATTCCCGGCCTTTGGAAACAAAATCATATCGTCCCTAAATGAGTTTTCTCTAGTAGTATGAGTTGTGGCTGTTGGTTAGTGGCAAATTAACATTGTGGATGTTACATGTTTGAATCTTACTAATATTTAGGAATGACAAACCAAACTGAAATTCCGGTAACCCGGATTGTCCCAACAACGGTTGTCGTCTTAAACACTAATCGGAGAGTATACACAACTTTCAACAAATTAAAACTTAACTCTCCTACAAACAACAATAGGAAGCAATACAAATATGCTTCACAATAAACAACCTAGGTTTTAACTATTGCACAAACAATACACAATTGATAACAAATATATATGCAACAAGCACAATCAATTGTACAACCTAGAATCCCAAAGTGTGCATCAAACTAGCACACCACGGACTATATCTATATATGATCAAGCATGCAACATACTAAGCAATTAGGCACAATATAGATAATAGCAACCACACAATCAACACACAATATAGTCACCCGGAACCTCTACCTCTAGAGGAAAACCGGAGGGGAGCCGTACCCCACGCTCTTGTGTAACACTATGAAAACGCCAAACGGCAACACGTACAAGGGGGAACTCCGTCCCAAACTCTACACTATCAACCCTATGACTAGTGGCAGCTCTAACCTTGTGTAGCCCCGAATGCTCTTCAAGTGATCCCACCTCAAGCTTCTCCGATTGATCGAACTTCACCGCGTGAATCCTCCAACCGCAAGACACCGACTATGCAAGTGTGTGTGTGTGTATGTATGAATGAATTCAATTCAATTAACACAAGCAATTCAACAAGGAACAATTGCTTGCATTAACCAAACCGAATTGAAAAGCCTTGAATATGATTCAAGGGTTTGTTTAACTAATCACAAGGATCATTAGCTAAACAAACAAACAACAAAGAAGATTGAATATAGATTCAATCATTCAATTCAGCAATTCAACATGGAACAATTGCTAGAATCGAATAGAATCTCCTAAATCCTAAACATAGGCTAAACTAGCATATAAATGCAAATCAAAGTGTTTAGCAATGGATTATAGATGGAGATTAAGGTGAGGAACCTACAACATGGAACTAGGATCACTCACAATACCAAAGAACTCTCTCAAAGTGTATTTTCGACTATGGGGAAAGAGTTGACCGAAATGAAACACAAGGGTTCTATTTATAGAAAACAGCCCAGAAGTATTTGCGATCGATCGCACGATATTATGCGATCGATCGCACAGTGTAAAATCAAGTCTGGAAGTGAAAACCCTTGTTTGCGATCGATCGCGGAAAGTTGCGATCGATCGCACGAAAAAGTCCCAACGGACATATTTTCGAACTGCAACGGTCATAAATCCAACGGACAAATTTGCCACGTGGTGCGATCGATCGCATGAACAGTGACGATCGATCGCAAGGCATAAAACAGCCTTAAACATAAAGGAATGCTAATCAAAACAAATCTATAAGAAGATCTAGCAATCCTAACATCATAAACTCAAATGTATGAAACTATGTATACAAAATTTGAGCCGGTTGCGTTGCGACCGGGTGCTTATAAAATAAGCACTCGAAACTTGTGATACAAGACACAAGTGTGGCAATCAAGCATCCTATACTTATGTGATTCACATCATAAGAGAAAGGAAAACAACCTAGATAAACCTAGGACAACAAGGAAGACATAATATGAATGAAATGCATGTGCATATGCATGAGTCATACCTTGAGGTGCTTGAACGAAACCTTCGATGACCAATGATCGAAGTCCTGAGAAAAGACCGGATAAGAAAGGCGTCTTCACGAACCATCTCGAGTAAGAACAACCTAAGCCACGACACTTAATCCCTAAAACAAACTAGCAATGATACAAAAGAATTGCTAATACAAGGGAAGAGGTTTTGTCAAATAGGAAATAGCCAATAGCAAATATTTTGCCCTTACACAAACAGTATAAAAATTATTGTTTCTCCTAAAAAAAAGGTTATGATTGAAGGAGTGAATTAAATGGAATGGCAAACCAAACAGTTAATGGAATTAATGGATTGCATGCCTTACTTAAACACACCACCTTAAATCCTCAAGAACACAACCCGGCCAAGTTACAGAAGAAAAAAAAAACTTTAAATGAGAATAAATGGAAGAGTGCGTGGAGCAGGGATCAAAAGTTTCAAACGGGAGCTTCTCTCTCTAAAACCTAGAGAGAGAAACCAGATCTGAGAATGGTTTCTTTGATGAATCATATGATTCTTTGAGCCTTTTATCAACATCTTTCTCCTCCTTCTTCCCTCTGTGCTCAGTCTCAGTTTTCTCTGAGCTATGTCTCAGTACCTTTTTTCTCTCCGAGCCTCGTCTCGGTTTCGCTCCGAGCTACGTCTCGGTTTCGCTCCGAGCTATGTCTCGTCTACTCTCCGAACTCGCTCTTGTTTCTTGTGTAAGGTGCTTGGCATGGATTTGGTGCATGCTTCGTCAAGGGCGGCCGGTCTTGGTAATGGTGGTCGGTTTGGCAGGTTTGTGTGCGGCAGGTTGGTGGCTCGGAATGGTGCTTCCCCTCTGTTAATGGAAGGATTTGGGTGGTATCGTTGGATTTGGGATCCCGGCGGCTGTTTGGAACTGATGTGTTGGTCAGGAACCAATATAAGTTTGTTTTGGTGGATGCGAGCCTTCTTAGTGGCAACGATGGAGGGGAGCATCGGTGAAGTGGCCGGTAGCTGTGCGGCGAGTTTGGCTCTCAGGAAGCGGCGGCTATGTTCAGTCTCTTGTCCACCCTACCTCCTTCGTGAGGTGGGGGAGTATTGGGCCTGGGCTTTTGACCCTTATGGGCTGGTGTTTTATGTTTTTATTTCTTTTTTTATCTGCAGTTTTAGGTTGTGTTTATTTGTTTGTATTACCAATTATCCTTGGATGTGGCACAATGGGCTTTATGTCTATTGGTGCGCTGGTTGTGCATGGTTCACACGATGTGCCGAGGGGGTCCTTTTCCTGTGTTGTTTCACTTGGAATGGTGGTGCCTTTTCTGTCGCAAAACTTGTTTCTCCCTATACCACCCTTAAACAAACTTTCGCCTGTTGGCGGATTTTTGTTCCCTATGTGCGAGTGTTCAGATTACTGCGTCAATCACGCTCTGCACGGTTACTTGATGTTCTGTTGGGCGTTCTTGGGCCCTTATGCGTTCTACCCGGTTTAGGGAGTTTCTTGTTTAGGTTGGTTTGTTTAGCTTTAGCTTTTGTCACGCTTTGTGCCCCTGCGTGGGTCTATCTTCTCTCCTATGTGAGATTGTTTTGTGTTTCTAGCTTTGTTGTAATACTGGGCTAGTTGCCTTTTTCTAGTTTGTTTTTTACCGGACCAAAAAAAAAAAAAAAGAGAATAAATGGAAAATATCTAAACTTTTGCCTATTTTTTGGAAGATGCTCATGTATTATGAAATTTATGAGCTAAGCTTGATTATATACGTCCTATCAAACATCCATGACCCACCTAAGTACCTAACATCATCAATCAATATCTAAAATCTAGTTTTGACATGTATTGTAACGAATCCAAATTACCAAAAGAAACTCTACCTAGCTAATAGTTAATACTCATGGCTATAAATCGAAGTGCATGTACGTGCATATAGAGCCATGATACCCACACATAACGACTAAGCTTACAAAGACATTTGAGGCATCACAAAAATTATAATATTCGTAAGGGATGAAGGAGAAAATGATGTTTCACCCACTGTTCCGATCCTACTAAAAAATATAAAAGAATTAATTAATCATATAAGAGCAAGCTAGTTAATTAATTATAGGGTAGGGTTAAATTCAGTTTACCCCCCTGAACTTTACACCAAACATCATGTTAGTCCCTGCACTTTCAATTTGATCAGCAATACCCCTATACTTTTCAATTTCATCAGTTTAGTCCTTCCGTCAGTCAAACTTAACGGTTTGACCGTTAAGTGATGACGTGGCATGTCCAGTCAGCTCTGATGCTGACGTGGCATGCCCAGTCATCACTTTTTATTATTTTTTTATATTTTTTATATTTTTTTTTTATATTTTTATTTTTATTTTTATTTTTATTTTTTTTATTTTTATTTTTATTTTTATTTTTATTTTTATTTTTATTTTTATTTTTTATTTTTTATTTTTTATTTTTTATTTTTTATTTTTTTATTTTTTAGAACAAGAGAGGGTTATTTTTTTTATGGTTTTTTATTATTTTATTATTTTTTAGAACAAGAGAGGGTTATTTTTTTTTTCTAAAAGATAATCAAATAATTTCACTCATACTCCCATGTGGTGACGTAAGGTTTGATTAATGTTTTAATTTAACAAAATATATTTTGTCTATAATATTTAGGTTTGGGTTCAAAGTTTATATATATAAAAAGTTACAAAATATTCATGGTTTGTTGCTTAGTCTAAGTGGTTGAGCATCAAGCCTCCAACCCAGAGGTTCGAGTTTCGAACCCTACCTGATGCAAGGATTTCCAAATATTTTTGTTGGGCATTTTATGTGGATCCCACTTGACCAATGAGAACGTGACACGTCAGCAAAGGGGTCCATGATTGCCACATGACAATCAAGTTATGACTGAGTTCGAGTGATGTTAGCTTAGTGTTTGAGCACTCACTACCCAAAATCAAGGTCTTGGGTTCAAGTCACTACATGGGGGTATGAGTGAACCACTTGGACTAAACAACAAACCATGAATATTTTGTAAACTTTTTATATATATATACTTTGAACCCAAACCTAAATATTATAGACAAAATATATTTTGTTAAATTAAAACATTAATCAAACTTTACGTCACCACATGGGAGTATGAGTGAAATTATTTGATTATCTTTTAGAAAAAAAAAAATAACCCTCTCTTGTTCTAAAAAATAAGAAAATAATAAAAAAACCATAAAAAAAATAACCCTCTCTTGTTCTAAAAAATAAAAAAATAAAAAAAAAAAAATAAAAAAAAAAAAAAAAATAAAAATAAAAATATAAAAAAAAAATATAAAATATATAAAAAAATAATAAAAAGTGATGACTGGGCATGCCACGTCAGCATCAGAGCTGACTGGACATGCCACGTCATCACTTAACGGTCAAACCGTTAAGTTTGACTGACGGAAGGACTAAACTGATGAAATTAAAAAGTATATGGGTATTGCTGATCAAATTGAAAGTGCAGGGACTAACATGATGTTTGGTGTAAAGTTCAGGGGGGTAAACTGAATTTAACCCTTAATTATATGACCTAGAGATGATGCACAAGTACTTACAAAGCATTATAATTGTCTTGCTCACTATGTGCTTCACGAAAGAGGTGTTTTATTTTGGAACGATGATGGTTCTTCTTAGTTGAAGAATTGTATTAACCAAGATGTTTCAGTCTTGTAGCCTTCCGCTTTGGGATTTTGCCACCAAGATGTTTAACACTTGGTTAAAAACAATTATTATTTTTTGGATAAATTAATGTATAGACTTTAAATAAAAAGTTTATACGGCTTCGGATTGAAACAAATACATAGAATTAGTGATGGGATGAACATGGTGAACATGGTGACCCCATGAACCAAGGAAATGCCATTTTCGTTTAATATATCATATATCATGTCGAGGCATTGAAAAGTGACTAGCAATGTAAGCCTCGAAATAACGCATTATAAAAGGATTCAATGGAAAGATAATTGCAATTAACTATTAATAAATTTCCTTCAAACGAAATAAACTATTAGTAGTTGCATTGCATGGCTTTGTGAGTTGTCTATTATTAGATTATCAATCAAGTTCGGTAAAGTGTCTTCATATGATGCTATAACGTTTCTTGATGTCGAGAATAATTAAAAAAAAAAGAAGGAATTGTAACAAAATGTAAGGGGAAGAAGGTAGATGACTACGTGGGAAAATGCCAGAGTGGGGGGTTTAAGAGCTTAAAGAAGCAGTAGCAATATCAATGGCTGGCTAAGCTGGTTCTTGGCCTTGAAGATTGAGAGAGAAGAAAGGGAGCCACTTTCACATTGAGAGCACAGTGGGCAGTGGGTCACTAAAAGTAGAAAAAAAATGCAGGATCAAACATCAGCGTCTTGAGTCTTTGTCAACCAGAAAAGGTTCATGGGGTTTTGACATTTAGTGGAGTGTGGTGGAGAATTGGTAGAGGACCCACTTGGGAGAAACAAAAGCACAAAGCGTTTTGAGCATTCAATTCAATGCAATTCGATTATTGAATACAGCCTCTTCCAAAATTGGGTCTGGGTCTTGATTCATTCTATCTTCAAAATCTGTCTTTTTTGGTGGCCTTTAAGGAAAGGCAAGGTAAATAAGAAACTAGTTTTCTGTTACCCTTTTGGAATTTGGACCTGAATTTTGCGTAGAATTGAAGTAGTTGGTTTCCTTTTTACTATTTAGCTTTACTAAAATGGTTTATATGACGACTCTGTTCAAAGAAAGGTCGAGGCTTTGAGCGATTTGCAGGGTGGGGAATATCTTTTTGGTACCCAAAAGTCATAGGTGACCATGCATGTTGGGAATTGGGAATTTTATCTGATCTGGGATTCATCAGATTCTACTGTCTCTGCAGATTCTTAAATCTGTTTCAGGTACAGTTTCTGAGAGACTTGATGTTGCTGTTGATCCTCTATTATTTTCTTCATTTCATTCTCATCATTTGCTTATTGGAATGCTCCACTTGCTTTAAATTTTTTGTCTTTATTGTGATGTGGGTGGTGGAGCGTGTTCTCTCATATGGTTGATGATATGTGATTAATTTGCTGTTTAAATTGGATTATTGGATGCCCCATGATATTGGAATTTTGGTGAAGGTGGAAGCGTTTTGGGCCAGTTTGCATCTGGGGTGGGTGATATAGAGTGTTCTTTATTTCTTGCTATTAGTTTTTGAGTTAATAAGGTAAATTAATTTGTTCAAATTGGATAGAGATTATTGGCTGCCGCAGATTGAACTTGAGAAGGTTATTGAATCATGCTTTTAAGTTTGCTGGATGATTGTATGGTTTCTGCTCTATTCTGTAATCAAGTTTCTTAGAAATGTAACATGTTAGATGCTTAGATATTTTCTCTCTTTTCTTCCAGTTATTCTATCTTCTCTTTGTCACTGGGTCATTGCTTATCTTTTCTTGGCTCACTTGGGATGCTCATTGAACTGCTTCCCCTCTAAATTTGGAGGTGTGCCTATGCTGCAATCTTAGATTTGCAGTTTCTTGCTTTGTGAATGTCCTTGAGTTGACATTGCTAGAGAAATCCAATTTTAGTCTCTTTCTTCACTTTATAATTCAATTCTCAGCCTTTACTGGATCTGCTATTCATTCATGTTTTCTTTTTGATGTTTGTTCAAATTCTGGAATGATTCCAATATCCTGATGTAATAGTTAGTGAGATATTAGACATGTTAGTCAGTCACTCAATATCTTTTTCTGCGTTCTGTTTTTGCTATCTATTTGAAGTTACACTTTCTATGCGTATATGAAGGATTTTTTATTATTATGCAGGAAGCAGTTTGCCAGCCCACTGGTAAATAACATTTCTTGCTATGGGTTGGCTGACTAAGATTCTTAAAGGTTCTAGCCATAAAGGGCGTTATCATGGGAAATATGAACATGATAGAACATGGGATGAGCCTCGCAATTCAGTGGTAATTACTTTTTTCACTTCTATAAAGTTTCTTTCCATACCTGATACATTTTAAGAGCATTGTTGTATCTACCCATCACGAGCATTGTTGTATTAATGTACTATGCTAACTCTATGTTTTCTGGAATGCAGGAAGAAGACATAGATTTTGCAATTGCAATGTCCCTTTCAGAACTAGATCAGAAAGGAAAAAGTGTAATTGGTAAGTTTCACCAGTGTATGAAAAATAATCACTAGACACGAGATATCCTGCAAAATTCTTTAAGTGTGCTAATGTTTTTAGAACACCATAATGAGTTGTGACATTTTCCTTTTAGCATAGGATGCAAGTTACGTATAACTCCACTAAAGGGGCATGATCAATAATTTTTCAGGTGTTGTGATTGGTTTGATTTAAAACTTGCATTGCATTTTCCTATTTTTTAGAGGATGACTTTCAATCGGAAGATGAAGAACAACCTTCTAAAGTTCAATCGGACGAGGATGAACCAACTGCCAAAGTTGAATCAGACGATGATGAACCACCTGCCAAAGTTGAATCAGACGATGATGAACCACCTGCCAAAGTTGAATCAGACGATGATGAACCCCCTGCCAAAATTCCATATGAGGTAGATGAGCAAAGTGCTAAAGTTCAATTGGAGGAAGATGAACAACTTGCAAAGGCTATCCAAGAAAGTTTGAACGTAGATTCTCCTCCTCGATATAATAGTGGCAGTATTTTGCAACCTTATCCATTCTTCAATCCAGGTGGGAACAGGTACATGTGGTCTCTTTGCTATCTCTTGAATCTAGACTAGTAAACTAACTACTACGATATGCCAAGTCCTGTTATCTGTGACATTTGCATAAAACAAAGTCTCTTCAGAATTGAATCTTGCGTTTCGTGGAATTCAATAACTGTATTTCACAGATACCGATGAAACCTTACAAGGTTGTTGAAATTTTGTTGTAGGATTTGTGCTGGCTGCAAATTGGGGATTGGCCATGGGCGATATTTGAGTTGTGTTGGTGCTGTTTGGCATCCAGATTGTTTTTGTTGCCATGCTTGCAATCTTCCAATTACTGATTATGAGGTCCTAAATCTAGTTCTTGTTCAGTAAAATTTTCCTTGGAATTTCGCGGACAAAGTACTTGACTGCCCAGCTTAGTTACTTTTACTCTTACTACTATATATGAGTGCAATAGGAATTGTATATTTGGTTTACTTTAAGATCTACTTTCTGTTACAGTTTTCTATGTCTGGGAATCACCCTTACCACAAATCCTGCTACAAGGAGAAGCATCACCCAAAATGTGATGTTTGCAAGAGTTTTGTAAGTGTCTCTCCTATTCAGTTCTTTAATGATATGGCGTTTCCATTTTGGTAATTAAATTTTTTTGTTTAGTTGATGGGGAATGCATTGGAATAAATTAATTGCATGGAATAGGATGGCTAGGCCAAGGGTAATCCCTGGAGCTTATTTTCCAAAAAAAAAGAAGAAAAAAAAGAAAAGAAAAGAAGACAGGAAGTCCTGGAGCTGTTAACAAATGTAGGATTCTGATGATCTAGCTATTAACCTCCTCCAAGTTTGAAGGGGCTGTTCAGGAAAGATTGTACTATGTCGGTTCATTGCTTAGAGTTGACAGGTTCCCATTTGATAAGTCAAAATAAAAGTGGACCTGTGTTATTGAATACAAGACTCGTTCAATAGTGCTTTGTTTTCTGTTTCTATTCTTTTAATGTGGAAGTTTCAAACCAATTATTTTTTCTACTATGGTGAGGTGGTCTCAAATACAGAACTTCTTTAATGTTCTTGTTGAAGGGTCTGTGACTATTTCTGTCTATTGGCCGGACTGGTTTAAGGCACTACAGATGCATTTGTTGAATAATTCTATTTATTTTCTCCTTTCATAAATATTTGTTCAACAGTTTTAGGATTCTTTGTTTTCTGTACAAGAATTCCTCTGTAGATCACACAAATCATTTAGTGGTCTTAAACTGTTCTGTATCTTTGCTCTTTCTGTACAGATCCCAACAAACTCAGCTGGTCTTATTGAGTATAGGGCACATCCTTTCTGGCAACAAAAGTACTGCCCCTCTCATGAGCGTGATAGGACTCCCCGGTGTTGTAGCTGCGAAAGGATGGAGGTGAGTTATTGAAGAACATAACCTCTATACATGTTGCTAGCATAATTCCTGCAGAAATTTGAAAAGGATATAGGAATACTGCAATCACTAGCCGCAGGACACTTTTGTAGCTTTTCCAAGACACATCTGCATCTCTCAAATTTAAAATTATTCTTGGTAATTAAAGATATGCCTCCCAACCTTGCAGCCAAGGGACACAAAATATTTGTTACTTGATGACGGTCGTAAGCTATGTTTGGAGTGTCTAGACTCAGCAATTATGGATACTCACGAATGCCAACCCCTTTACCTTGAAATACAAGAATTTTATGAAGGTTTAAATATGAAAGTGGAGCAGCAAGTTCCAATGCTCTTGGTCGAGAGACAAGCACTAAATGAGGCCATGGAGGGAGAGAAGAATGTAATGCCAATGCACTAAAATTTTCTCTCTTTGAAAAACCAGATGCCTTTCATTTCTTCTACCTAATATTTATTTAAACTTTTCCTTTACTGTGGATAGGGTCATCATCATTTGCCGGAGACTAGAGGACTCTGCTTGTCAGAAGAACAGACTGTTACCACTGTAGGGATTTCTTCCCCCTAAATGTAGCTGTAGAAGTCGTTCCCACTCTGCTTGTCATTTATATTTATTCAACTATTAGTTCGTTGGATAAGAGCTCTCCGTACTTCTCTATCTTACAGATTTTAAGGAGGCCGAAGATTGGGGCAGGCTACCGGATGATAGACATGATAACTGAGCCTTATAGGCTTGTTCGTCGCTGCGAAGTGACAGCAATTCTCGTATTGTATGGCCTTCCTAGGTAATATTACTCTCACCCCTTCTTTGTACTGATTCAAGGTCATAATTTGAGTAGAAATTACATAAACCTAAAACTTTTTTGAACACAGGTTGTTGACAGGGTCAATTCTTGCTCATGAAATGATGCATGCATGGCTAAGGCTCAAAGGTGTTTGCCTGCCCTTTGCTCAAAGTTTTAGACTTTATTTGTCATATTTGGAAGATTTTCTTTCGATTACTAGAGTTACTGATGGTTTGTTTGTCAGGTTATCCGAATTTGAGCCCGGAGGTTGAAGAAGGCATCTGCCAAGTATTGGCACATATGTGGCTGGATGCAGAGACGTATTCTGCACCTGGAAGTGATGTTGCCTCATCCTCGGCATCCTCTTCTAGTTCGGGATCAACTAAAAAGGGTAAACGATCTGACTTTGAGAAGAAGCTTGGTGATTTTTTTAAACACCAAATCGAGTCAGATTCATCAACAGCTTATGGAGAAGGATTCAGAATAGGTAACCAAGCAGTGCTCAAGTTTGGTCTAAGGAGGACCCTTGACCATATTCGAATAACAGGAAGCTTTCCCTGACTTGTAGAGTGAAGATATAAAGAGTTGTTACCACAAAATCCATACCCTGCATGGCCTTGCCATATTGATTTTATAGGACTAAAATCCATATACATAATAAGATAGAGAGAGCAAAAGAAAAGGCTCATTTCAACGTCTGGGAAACATATTATACTATAACATTTACACCCCAGCTGTTTGGAAGAAATTGTTACAAAAGGAACCAGGCTCCAGAGACAAATTGTAGTTGCATGTTGTACGATATATATATCAGCGTATCAGTCATCAAATTACCTTAGATTATGCTTCTCAGGAAAAAAAAAAAAAACTACCTTAGGTTATGCTGAATGCATGGATGATTTGTTTCCAATATTTATCCTATGTAGTTTGAACAAGGGTGACAATTAGAACAAAATTTGTTATGCATTCCAACAAATTCTACCAAAGAAAATAAACAATAAACCATGGAGAACGAACACAATTAAAGGATAACTGTACAAACATTCTAAATTCAAAGTCTGCACATAAAATGTATAGGATCCAATCTTAACAGTACTTCTTTCTGAGGAGTGTAAGTGGCATTTTTACCTCATTTACTGCCATGATACACCAAGGATTGAGAACTAGTATTGGATTGAGAACTAGTAGTGGATTGAGAACTAGGAGTAGATTTCGTAGTGGTAACTTCCGTTTGTTTAATTTGATTTTTCCTTCATCGGCGCCTGAATCTGTTCCAATGCATCCACAACTTCTTGCATGGAAGGACGACTTTCGGGATCTGGTGCTAGGCATTTTAGAGCAATGCGTGCCGTCTGTAATGCTTCCTTGGAGGAATACTGGCTTTTTATCTGCGCATCCATGAAGGTTTTCAGTTTACTTTTATGACGGAGAAGTGGTTTAGCCCAATCAACCAAATTCTGTTTCGGAACAGAACGGTTCTTATCAACGGCCCTTAAACCTGTCAGAATTTCGAGCAACACAACACCGAAGCTATACACATCGCTCTTCACATACAAGCAACCTGTTAGACATAGCAGCTGACTTACTTTACCAGAAAGAATAAATATGCACGTACTGCTTATACTTGTCAAGTTGTGAACAACAAATTAAGACATGCTTAATATATAAAAGTTTCCAAAGTACGTACCTGTTGCAATGTATTCTGGAGCAGCATAACCATATGTGCCCATAACTCGAGTCTCTACGTATGACTCTCCATTAGTTGGCCCCAATTTCGCCAACCCAAACCCTGAGATTTTTGCATTGTAATTCTGCAGAAGATGAAAACAAAACGGGAATGAATCAATTCCATGCACAAAACCAAAAGTAAGATAGCTAGAAAGAGAGAAATAGAACAAACCCCATCAAGCAATATATTTGAGGATTTGAAATCTCTGTGTATGATTTGTTTCTGTAAACTGTGTAAGAAAGTTAAGGCTCGAGCTGCGCCAATAGCTATTTTGAGTCTCTTGTCCCAAGACAGTACTGCTGCAATTTCCGGGTTCCCTACTCGAAATGAAAGTTGTAGAGTACGTCAGCAATTTAATAAACTTGTGAAGGTGAACAAGCAAAAAATTAACTCGTCTTTTCGATCATTAGCTTTGAGGTTTTATACTTGGGAAAAGATGATCGTCCAAGCTTCCTTTCTGCATGAATTCATAGACAAGGAGTAGCTCCTTGTCCTCTGAGCAGTGTCCCAATAGCTTGACAAGGTTGGGATGAGACAGCCTTCCTAGTAAGTCCACCTCTGACTGCATTATTGAGTATAACAAAGACACGCATAATTATGTATCTTCAAAACAAAGTGTAATATTCTGCAATAATGTAGGGAGAAGAAATTTATTTGTAATCAATAGGAACATGATTTGTAAAAACATAAAATAGCTAGTAATATATATAGTAGTGAAAGTGGGATAAATGTGAATGGTCATAAGATAAAAAAGAGGTTAACAATTCGTTAGGGTGATTAAAATGTTTGAGCATTCAATCCAAAATCAATTGGTCATACGGAAAGAGGTCTAAGCTAGATCTTATACAAAACCCCTTAGAAAACGCTTTTCTAAGGGGAGATCGATATACACCACATGGATGAAAATAGTACCTGCCACTCTTTAAGGCCTTGAAAGCCTTTTGGGTTCCATTTCTTGATAGCAACAGTCATTATTCCAGTGCCACCATTAGAAGGTACAAGCATCTTCTCATCCATCCAACCCTTGAAAACCTTCCCAAAGCTTTCCTCACCAAGTAATCCGTCTGGCCGAAAATTCCTAGTAGCTGTCTTCAACTCATTGAAACTGAAAACTCTTGAGTTGGATGTCTCCGAAATTTGGCCCACAATATGTGACTCATCCATCCTTGCGCTTGCTGCCTTAGAAACTCTGTTCCTGGTCTGATTTTTGGACCTCCCTAAAGAATAGCACAGAATATGCACAAAATCATACATGAATTTTGATGCTTGAAACTCCGAAGATTTGAATACGTGTGTCCTATATTAGAAAAAATAAAAACACAGTACATATATATAGCTCATAACCGTAACCAAAACGTTTTGGGTTGGATTCCTAAATTTCTTATAGTTACTGGGAGAATATATATTTTGCTATTTTCCTTTTAATAGTACGTGTGAATGCCAATATAATAGATTGGAAAGCAACTTCCAAGAAATTTCCCATAAAAAAAAAACTTCCAAGAAATTCACTTTTGTTGACAAAAAGAAAAAGGGTCACCTTTTGGAGGACGAGGAACCAAACGTTCAATTCGCTTGACCAGCATCTTTATTTTCCTTGCCAAAGCCAAGGTCTCCTTTCCATCCCTTGCCGATTCAACAAGTTGGTCACTGTTTTTCCTTGCCAAAACCAAAGTCTCCTTCCCATCCCTTGCCGATTCAACAAGTTGGTCACTGTTTTTCCTTGCCAAAACCAAAGTCTCCTTCCCATCCCTCACTCCTTGCACCATCAATACTCCAAGCAGCCTTCTCAAAGAGCCATCTAATTCCACAAGTTGCTCGGTGTAATGAAACTTCATGCAGTTCCACTTACCAACCTTTGATGACCTGCGAACGACCTCTACGCCCTCCTCTATTTGTTGTATGACATACTTTATCTCCTCCCCCGGGAGACCTAATTCCATGTTTTGCTCTCCTATCTTTTCGATCACCGGTTTTAAAAAGTCTAGAGTAAATTTGATGTTCTGGAGGAGGGATTTAAACGTCGTAGACTTGTCAATCGCTTCCTTAACCGCATCGAACAGCATCCCGAATGCTGCTCCGAGAGCAGCCCCGCCTACAAACTCTCCTACTATAACCATATTTCTCTTGGCTGCATAGAAAAAAAAAAAAGCGAAAATAGTTGGAGACTATTGAACATGAAGTACGTCGATCCATGCAATAAACTTAAATGTTAGGAAAATGGTCCTGTTTCTTATTGATTAAAGAAGCAAAATCAAATAATCACTTACAGGGCACAGAGATTTAGCTGCTCGATCCACAGGCTAGGCTAGGGTTTACTTTTTCGATGAAGTCCACAGGGTTTACTTGAGGGTACGTAGTTCTTAGTTCTTACAATATCTATGGAAGAAGAAGACGCATACAGAGATATATTAGTTTTTTTTTCACTTTTCTATGTATCTAATTCCTGCTATCTCTGTTTTGTTTTTGGATTAACCAAAAAACACGTACCATTACGGCATTACTTCCCCGTCCACGCACTGACTGAGACTGCATGGCAGTTTCTGGGAAGCTTTCATGCATTGCAAGGAAATTAAGTAACAAAGTATAGCACCTACGACATATATTGAAAGGTACTAGCGGACCCAGAGTTTTACTTTTTGTGAGACTAATTCGAATAATCCAATGATAGATAGTTTATTTCGCTCATCTTCGGAAAAGACCAACATACAGTCAGAAAGAAAGACTTTTGGATATAGAAATTGGTAATGGAGGGCGATGTTGACTTGGTCAATAATGGCGCAGGTGGCAACTTGGAGTTATGTGATTTTTTAGAAGATTGTAATTTGATGTATGAGATCAAATTCTAAATTTATATATGAAATATTATTATGTAATATGTATACGAGAGATGGAAACCTGACAATGTTGAGTGATGTATTTATATATGACAAATTGTTACTTGACATTTGATTATCGATTTATTTTTCTTGTATCTCATTCATAAGGTAACTGTGAATTTGAAGTTTTGAAGAATTACTATTGACATGATACATCATTATTGTTTTATTGATAATTTGATATTACTCTTCTATATTAACTTTTCATTGAAAATAATACATTACTTCAAGTGGTTATCAAATTGTCTCATTGTCAAAGGTGGGTGGATACCGATGTAAGCGGAGGCGGGTTGGTGTGGAAGGATATTAAGTAAGGGTGGTTTTAAAAAGAAAAAAAAATGTTGGAGAGGGCTATCTAGAAGTAGAGGGGCAAATTAAAAAATCCGATCGAGGTTTTTGAGTTCTGTCAATTAGAACACTTTTTAAAAATCATGTTTTACGAATGGTGAGAATATGGCAGAGGAAAATTTCAAAAAAAAAAAAAACTGCAGTTCACAAAGAGACATGTCAAGGTGCCCCCGACACGTCCAAACGTGTCAAACGACGGTAAGACCTATTTTTATTCAAATTATCATGTGACATAATCTCACCATTTATAAAACATCACATTTAAAAGATTAAGTTTTGACACCGATGAAGTTGCAGGAAAAAGTGCAGTTCACAAGGAGGCATCTCGAGGTGCCCTCGACACTTCCAAAATGCCCATGCTAGCGAGGCTAACTAATGATGCCTGCCCATGTTAGAGAGACCACCGATACCTATACCCATGCTAAGGATGCCCACGATTTACATGTGATTTTTCAAAGTCGGAAAACTAGAAAATTCATAAAAAATAAATGATCTAATATTTTCGAGTTCTGTCAATTGGAACACCTTTTCAAAAATGTGTTTTACCAGTGGTGAAGTTTTGAGATTTTTTTTTACTGAAATCTTGGTTTTTCACCCAAAATCGAAGGTTTATTAAACATGATTTTTGGGCAAAAATTGCATGTTCTTATTTTCACACCAAAATCTTCACACACACAAATCATGATTTTTAAGCACTTTTCGAGCTGACATAATGCAAAAATATCGACTCGTTTATTTTTTACGAATTTTCAAAGTCGGAAAAGTAGAAAATTCATAAAAAATAAAAGATTCGAGATTTTCGAGTTTTATCAATTGGAACACATTTAAAAAAATATGTTTTACCAATGGTGAATTTTTAAGAAATTTTTATTTTTTTTTGCCGAAACCATGGTTTTCCACCCAAAACCGTGGGTTATAACACACTATTTTTTGGCTAAAATTGCATGTTCTTATTTTCGCACCAAAATCTTCGCACACTCAAATCATAATTTTTAAGGACTTCTCGAGTTGACAGAACGCAAAAATATCAACTCATTTATTTTTTGCTATTTTTCAAAGTCAGAAAACTAGAAATTTAATAAAAAAAATTAACGATTCTAGATTTTTGAGCAAATTTAGTTGGAACACTTTTAAAAAATCATGTCTTACCTATGGTGAAGTTTTTGCACGGCAAAGTTAAAGGAAAAAGGGGGTTGGCAAGGTTTGGCATGCCGTGGCATCTCCAAACTTGCCAAACCATGCCAACACCATTTTCCCTTCAACTTGGTCCGTGACAAAACTTTACCAATGTTAAAAAATGATTTTAAAAACTTTTTCAACTGATTTTGCTCGAAAAGCTCCAGTCATTTGTGAGTTATGATTTTTCAAAGTCGGAAAACTTAAAAAATCATAACTAAAAAACAAGTCGGGTTTTTCGAGCAAAGTCATTTGGCACCCCTTTTAAAAATTATGTTTTACCAATGATGAAGTTTTGACACCGATAAAGTTGCAGGAAAAAGTGCAGTTCACAAGGATGCATCCCGAGGTGCCCCCGACACATCCAACAATGACCATGCCAGCGAGGCTAACTAACGATTCCCATGCTAGCGTGACAAACTAACGATGTCCATGCTAGCGAGGCTAATTAATGATATCTGCCCATGTTAGAGAGGCTAAAATTCCCGTCAATGGTAAGTCGTAGGACACTAACCGGAGAGACTAAGTATTTTAAAACTTATCTCTTACAACCAACAAACAAGCAAGGGTTCAAACAATGTTCAATTGAACATTCACAAGCTATGCAACAACAACAATCAATTGTACAATCCTAGAACCCAAAGTGTGCATCAAACTAGCACACCACGGTCTATAATCTATTGAATGAATCACACAATGTGATATACAATTATGAACAATAGATAAGCAAAGCAGCAATCATAACAAACACACAACACACGATGTGGTCACCCGGAACCTCTACCTCTAGAGGAAAACCGGAGGGGAGCCGTACCCCACGCTCTTGAATCACACTATGAAAAACGCCAATCGGCAAACACGTACAAGGGGAAATCGTTTCCAAACTCAAACACTATCAACCTATTGACTAGTGGCAGTTCTAACCTTGTGTAGCTTCCAATTTCTTCTTCAAGTGCACCTTCCTCAAGCTTCTCCAATTGAACCTCACCGGCGTGAACCTTCAATCGCAAGAACCACGGCTGTGCAATGATGTATGTATGAATGTGTATTGTACCGTTCAACTCAGCAAAACAACAATTAACGTTTGCTAGAGTTGAACACAATCTCCTTAATCCTATCAAAGGCTAAACAAGCTTGTACCAAGCAAATCAAAGGTTTAGCATATGGATTATATGTGGAGCATCAAAGGAGGAACCTATAGCATGGAACTAGGCTCACTCAATACCAAAGAACTTTCTCAGAATCAATATCAAGGTTTTTCAGATTGGAAAGTTACTAAATGAAACGGACAAATCTGTTTTTTATATAAACTGGAAACAAGATGCGATCGATCGTCCAATATGGTGCGATCGATCGCACGTAATAAAAACACACAGATTTGTGCTTTGCGATCGATCGCCCGATAAATTGCGATCGATCGCATAGTGCAAAAAACACTTACAGAAGGGTCTGGAACTTAAAACCCTTAATTGCGATCGATCGCATATAAGGTGCGATCGATCGCATGAAAAGCTGTAACGGACATATTTGAACACAACGGTCATATTTTAACGGATAGAAATGTCCACGTGGGACGATCGATCGTGGATTGTATACGATCGATCGCAAAAGATAAAAACAGCTTGTTTTAAAAAGTTTGCAAATCAAAACAAAACTATTTAAAGTTTTAGCAAACCAAAAGGTGTTTTTGCAACTTTTAAGCATAACCAAAATGTATGAATGCATATGCATGATCCATACCTTAATGAAGTGGATGAAGTGAAGTCACCATTTGACATTTGAATCGAACATTGAAGACCAACGAACACAATCCTAATGCCACGACTTCTAAGCACTTATAAATCCCTATCAACTAAGCAATATGATATAATTACAAGGAATAGGTTTTGTCAATTTAGGAAATAGCCAATTGCAAGAAAACTTGCCCTTACACTATCGATACCTATACCCATGCTAAGGATGCCCACGATTCACATGCGATTTTTGAAAGTCGAAAAACTAAAAAATTCATAAAAAATAAACTATCCGATATTTTCGAGTTCTGTCAATTGGAACACTTTTTCAAAAACGTGTTTTACCAGTGGTGACGTTTTGAGATATTTTTTTTTTGCTGAAATCTTTGTTTTTCACCCAAAATCGTGGGTTATAACACACGATTTTTGGGCCAAAATTTTCTGTTCTTATTTTCGCACAAAAATCTTCTCACGCTCAAATCATGATTTTTAAGCATTTTTCGAGTTGACATAATGCAAAAATATCGATTCATTTATATTTTACGAATTTTCAAAGTCAGAAAAGTAGAAAATTCATAAAAAATAAAAGATTCGAGATTTTCGAGTTCTGTCAGTTTGAACACATTTTAAAAAAATTGTTTTACCAATGGTGAATTTTTTAGAATTTTTTATTTTTTATGCCGAAACCATGGTTTTCCGCTCAGAACCGTGGGTTATAACACACGATTTTTTGGCTAAAATTGCATGTTCTTATTTTCGCACCAAAATCTTTCCACACTCAAATCGTAATTTTTAAGGTCTTCTCGAGTTGACATAACGCAAAAAGATTAACTCATTTATTTTTTGCTATTTTTCAAAGTCAGAAAACTAGAAAATTAATAAAAAAATAAACGATTCTAGATTTTCGAGCAAATTTAGTTGGAACACTTTTTAAAAATCATGTCTTACCTATGGTGAAGTTTTTGCACGGCAAAGTTAAAGGAAAAAGGGGGTTGGCAAGGTTTGGCATGCCGTGGCATCTCCAAACGTGCCAAACCATGCCAACACCATTTTCCCTTCAACTTGGTCCGTGACAAAACTTTACCAATGTTAAAAAATGATTTTAAAAACTTTTTCAACTGATTTTGCTCGAAAAGCTCCAGTCATTTGTGAGTTATGATTTTTCAAAGTCGGAAAACTTAAAAAGTCATAACTAAAAACCAAGTCAGGTTTTTCGAGCAAAGTCATTTGGCACACCTTTTAAAAATCATGTTTTACCAATGATGAAGTTTTGACACCGATAAAGTTGCAGAAAAAAGTGCAGTTCACAAGGAGGCATCCCGAGGTGCCCCCGACACATCCAACAATGACCATGCCAGCGAGGCTAACTAACGATGCCCATGCTAGCGTGGCAAACTAACGATGTCCATGCTAGCGAGGCTAATTAATGATGTCTGCCCATGTTAGAGAGGCTACCAATACCTATACCCATGCTAAGGATGCCCACGATTCACATGCGATTTTTGAAAGTCGAAAAACTAAAAAATTCATAAAAAATAAACGATCCGATATTTTCGAGTTCTGTCAATTGGAACACTTTTTCAAAAACGTGTTTTACCAGTGGCGACGTTTTGAGATTTTTTTTTTGCTGAAATCTTTGTTTTTCACCCAAAATCGTGGGTTACACACGATTTTTGGGCCAAAATTGTATGTTCTTATTTTCGCACAAAAATCTTCTCACGCTCAAATCATGATTTTTAAGCACTTTTCGAGTTGACATAATGCAAAAATATCGACTCATTTACATTTTACGAATTTTCAAAGTCGGAAAAGTAGAAAATTCATAAAAAATAAAAGATTCGAGATTTTCGAGTTCTATCAATTGGAACACATTTAAAAAAAATTGTTTTACCAATGGTGAATTTTTTAGAATTTTTTATTTTTTATGCCGAAACCATGGTTTTCCGCTCAGAACCGTGGGTATAACACACGATTTTTTGGCTAAAATTGCATGTTCTTATTTTCACACCAACATCTTCCCACACTTAAATCGTAATTTTTAAGGTCTTCTCGAGTTGATAGAACGCAAAAATATTAACTCATTTATTTTTTACTATTTTTCAAAGTCAGAAAACTAGAAAATTAATAAAAAAATAAACGATTCTAGATTTTCGAGCAAATTTAGTTGGAACACTTTTTAAAAATCATGTCTTACTTATGGTGAAGTTTTTGCACGGCAAAGTTAAAGGAAAAAGGTGGTTGGCAAGGTTTGGCATGCCGTGACATCTCCAAACGTGCCAAACCATGCCAACACCCTTTTCCCTTCAACTTGGTCCGTGACAAAACTTTACCAATGTTAAAAAATGATTTTAAAAACTTTTTCAACTGATTTTGCTCGAAAAGCTCCAGTCATTTGTGAGTTATGATTTTTCAAAGTCGGAAAACTTAAAAAATCATAACTAAAAAACAAGTCGGGTTTTTCGAGCAAAGTCATTTGGCACACCTTTTAAAAATCATGTTTTACCAATGATGAAGTTTTGACACCGATGAAGTTGCAGGAAAAAGTGCAGTTCACAAGGAGGCATCCCGAGGTGCCCCCGACACATCCAAAAATGACCATGCCAGCGAGGCTAACTAACGATGCCCATGCTAGCGTGACAAACTAACGATGTCCATGCTAGCGAGGCTAATTAATGATGTCTGCCCATGTTAGAGAGGCTATCGATACCTATACCCATGCTAAGGATGCCCACCATTCACATGCGATTTTTGAAAGTCGAAAAACTAAAAAATTCATAAAAAATAAACGATCCGATATTTTCGAGTTCTGTTAATTGGAACACTTTTTCAAAAACGTGTTTTACCAGTGGTGAAGTTTTGAGAATTTCTTTTTTTTGCTGAAATCTTTGTTTTTCACCCAAAATTGTGGGTTATAATACACGATATTTGGGCCAAAATTGCATGTTCTTATTTTCGCACAAAAATCTTCTCACGCTCAAATCATGATTTTTAAGCACTTTTCGAGTTGACATAATGCAAAAATATCGACTCGTTTATATTTTACGCATTTTCAAAGTCGAAAAAGTAGGAAATTCATAAAAAATAAAAGATTCGAGATTGTCGAATTCTGTCAATTTGAACACATCTAAAAAACTTTGTTTTGCCAATGGTGAATTTTTTAGAATTTTTTATTTTTTTTGCCGAAACCATGGTTTTCCGCTCAGAACCGTGGGTTATAACACACGATTTTTTGGCTAAAATTGCATGTTCTTATTTTCGCACCAAAATCTTCCCACACCAAATCATAATTTTTACGAACTTCTCGAGTTAACAGAACGCAAAAATATCAACTCATTTATTTTTTGCTATTTTTCAAAGTCAGAAAACTTGAAAATTAATAAAAAAAATTAACGATTCTAGATTTTCGAGCAAATTTAGTTGGAACACTTTTTAAAAATCATGTCTTACCTATGCTGAAGTTTTTGCACGGCAATGTTAAAGGAAAAAGGGGGTTGGCAAGGTTTGGCATATCGTGGCATCTCCAAACGTGCCAAACCATGCCAACACCCTTTTCCCTTCAACTTGGTCCGTGACAAAACTTTACCAATGTTAAAAAATGATTTTTTAAAACTTTTTCAACTGATTTTGCTCGAAAAGCTCTAGTCATTTGTGAGTTATGATTTTTCAAAATCGGATAACCTAAAAAATCATAACTAAAAAACAAGTCGGGTTTTTCGAGCAAAGTCATTTGGCACACCTTTTAAAAATCATGTTTTACCAATGATGAAGTTTTGACACCGATGAAGTTGCAGGAAAAAGTGCAGTTCATAAGGAGGCATCCCGAGGTGCCCCCGACACATCCAACAATTATCATGCCAACGAAGCTAACTAACGATGCCCATGCTAGCGTGAAAAACTAACTATGTCCATGCTAGCGAGGCTAATTAATGATGTCTGCCCATGTTAGAGAGGCTATGTGTAATACCCCAGATTTTTCAATATTAAGTTCTTGGAAAATTATGGAATTAATTATTGAATTATTCGTAAGATTTGTGGAATTGTGGGCGGACAAATATTTAACTCGGAAAAATTATAAGTTTTGGGAGGTCAAAAGAGTTGACTCTTTATTCGTCGAGATTTTGGCAAAACTTCATTCACGAAAGTTGTAGAGCTCGTCGAATCGAGTTCGTAGGATTTTGGTTCACCAGAAACGGATGTCGTATGAAAGAGCTATGATTTTCGGAAGATTGAAGTAAAAAAAGAAATAATTTTATAATATTTCTTTTGTTCGGACGATCGTGGCCGTTGAATCTTAAAGATTCAATCTGAGCCGTTCATTTCTAATCAATGATTAAGGTTAATTAATCATTTCCTTCTCTTTTTCCTTCCTCACTCCCACCTCTCCCGGTACTGACCTCCCCTGTATTGATCTACCTTAGTACTTCCCTTCCCCGGATCGATCCCCTTTTTTTCACTGCTTTATCTTTATCTTTCTCTCTCAACTCACTCAGTTGGGGGGGGGGGATTCACTGCACTTTTTATGCGTCCCCAGCTCACACCACCACCGCACCTAAGCTATGTTGCTGCAACTTTGCAGTTTTGGCAAACCCATGCCCAGTTTCACCTTAAGAGCCTCACACTCTCTCACACGACGTCGCAGTGGCTCTTTGTGAGCTGGAATCGGGCACGAGGTGGGCGGCGCAAAGGAAGAGTGGAGGTGCAGTCAGACTTGAAGGTGTTTCTGGTCTGGACAGGGCACGGGCTGGGCAGTGGGCACGGGTTCTTCATGGCATCGGTGGTGCTAGTTTCGGTGGCGGCTTTATGGGTGCAGAGAGAGGAAAGAAGGGTGCGGCGGAGTAGAGGGCTGCAGCTCGAAACAGCGGCGCTGGGCGGAGCAGATGGCAGAGAAAAGAGCGGAGAAGAGAATTTGAGTGTAGAGAGAAGAGAAGGAGCTGACATGAGAGAGAGAGAGAGCATGAGGTGGTGGCGGATCCAAACCGACGACGCCGACGGCTGCTGATTGAATTGGTGGTGAGATGGGTCTGCCGGTGGTGGGAACTGTGATGACTAAAAGATGCCGGCGGCAAGGAGAAACAGAGAAGAAACGGAGAAAAGAAAGAAAGAAGAAACCGTGGCCGGAAAAGAAAGAAAGAAGAAACCAGAAGGAAGAAGAAGAAGAAGAAGGGAGAAGAAAGAAGAGAAAGTCACGGGAAGAGAGAGATGATGGGTGTGGGTGCAAAGAGAAGAAAGGTGGGTGCAAAGAGAAGAAAGAAAGAAAAAGAAAAGAAAAAAGAAGACAAATGGGCCTGTTGACCAAGCCCAAGACCCAAAAACCAGAAATCCAAAGCCCAATTGCTATGGACACCCGTCGTATCCAATCTGTTCCAATCTAGACTTTGAAGGTGGTTACGAAAAGTAAGGCGTACGTGCTTTGGTCGATTTCCGGTTACTATTTAAAGACGCAGCTGGAATTAGAGGTGAGTAAACTCACTTGATATTTGTGGTGAACAAAGTTCACAATATTAATTTGGTGATTGAATTAATTGTTTAAATGTGAGTAACCCTCATATTTAAATTGTTGGTGCATGAAATTCATGTTTTGTTTTATTAGGACAATTATTAGATTGTGAAATTGTATCTATTAAAATAAATATTTGTTTTGAAACAAATGAACTTGTTCGACGACGGTTCATCGGTAAGTGAAAATTGATTTTTAAAAGAAAGGAATTTATATATATCTTGATGAAATATTGAGTTGTGATTGAAATATTGTATACATATATAATTGTGTGAAATATATGTATTTTAGTAAATTGTGTTATGAATTGGTAAAAAAATCATATGATGCGAAAGAAATCACATCATTGTTTTGAGATTGAATTTTGTGGTTGAAAACCAACATATTGAGTAAATAAATTAAATCATGATCTCTAAATTGTCTTAATTTAGGATCATGTTTGTGATTTGAATTGTGCATGAGAAATATTGAAATTGAGAAATTAGTACGATTGTGTACTAAAGTGAATTACTGGTAGATCGAGTTTGGTGGTAAGTAGTTAAGCAATGGGCTTAAGTCCCTACAGATAGTGCACTATTAGACTCATAGGAAGGAGGAGCCAACCTTGAGTGTACATGCTTTGGTAGGAGACCTTGGTATGCTGTTTGCTTACCCGTACATATTGTACGCGGATTTTTACCCATGCTAGGTATTTTGTTACCTGGGACTTGGGACTTGATTTGATTTGTTCTTTACCAGTCATCCTAAAATATTCACTAAAAAGGGGAAAGTCCATATTATTCTGATCGAATAATTATGTGAGCATATATATCATTTGTTAATGATGCATTTGATAATTGTTTCAATTAGAAACAAAAGGCGATTGATTTTGATTTCTAAATATATTTTCGTATTTGGACTATCTTAAAAAGTCTTTAATACGATCTGTTTTTGGTAAGTTAATTATGCAATATTTTAATTGTATAATTTTGTTTGTATAACTTGTTAATACAATATAAATCGAGGTTACTCATACCAGCTTCGTAAGCTGACCGGGTTTGTTAATATAACCCGGTACACTATTCAATGGTGTAGGGTTAATCATGCAGGTTAGGTATGCGCTTTAGCATTTGGAGAACTGGTTGAGAATTCTAATATCAACCGTTTGAGCTGGTGATAGTCTTCCGCTGGTGTATATTAGACTCTGAGGAAGTAGTTTACTTAATTTATTGAATTATCAATTTATTATGTAAATTTATGAAATGTAATATTCGACTCTAAAGATTGAGTCAATATTTACATTGGAGGGCATGGAATGGGTGAGTTGTACTTGAATTAATAGAAAAAAATTCTAGTGCATAATTGTAATTGGTATTCCATGCTACACGTCCCGAATTTGTTATGTAATTAAAGGCTAAAATGCCTTATTATTGTTGTAAATTTTCGGGTCGTGACAGTTGGTATCAGAGCAATGGAACGCTCTGCGGACACGAAATAGCTATGGAATGCTCTGGAGAAGTGTCGAGACAAGTAGAATTGTGGAGTAGAATTAGAGTTTGGAGTTTAGGATGTGTAACATGTTTCAGATATTGAGGGAAGTGTACCTCTTAATTGAACATTGTTTCTCGGTTGTTAGGATTGTGTTCTTTGAACTATATCCTAAGACGTGTAGTTAGGTTAAGCTTTGAGTTAGTAAACTCATCTATGTAATGGTTACGTTATATGTTTAACTACACACAGTATTTATCGAGTGATGGCCCGTCCGCGGCGGTTCCCCATCATGTGCTCTTCAGTGCTGTTGTGTTGTTAAGAATATAAAGTACAAATTACAATTCCTTAATTGATAGTCTTACATGGCTACATTTCTAATTCTCTCAACCGTACCCTGGATCAAACGACAGACTTGATCCACTGACCCTTTTTTGTTCTTCAGCAACTCAGTAGAGATCTGTGTTGCTACCGTTACTAGACAACCAATGTACGGATTGTCTGAGACCCCTTCTGTCCTTCCAGCAGTAGGCATATCAGGTAGGATCGAGAAACCCGAAGTTAGGAATACAATTGTACCTAACTCACAACCACCTAATAACTTCTGGACCGTTGACTGACTGATAGAGGCATAAATCACGTATGACCCTGTTGAATCAGTACAACTTTCTTGGAGTATATAGGTGTTGTGCATTTGCAACAAGGAGACACAATTGCGTGGATCATGACCAGTTGTGATATGTGCAATCTCCTGTACTTCTTTTTCCAATGCTAGATGGTCCCATTGGTTCCGAGTTTGTACGTCAATGAAGAAGTCAAAGAGCTTTCTGTGAGAGACATGATGCTGGATTATTGCAGATGCAGTTCGAGTGAGACCATGAGGCTTATTCAGCCTGTTCCAGATTTTGTTGGTGGAGACTCTTATCCCTGAACCCCTGAACTTGGTTTGTTCAGCTACCTTCCATTCATGAGCAGTAGAGTTGCCGATGTCTGTGAAAAAGTCTGTCACTATTCTGCATGCCATCTGCAACAAGTTTCTTCTTCCTTCCACAGATGGTATGACACAAAAGTCTTGAGGTGGATAAGTGTCAGCCGCGGAATAATTTAACCGTTCCGCTTGCCTCTGAAGTTGTAAGGGCAAAATATTTGCTATTGGCTATTTCCTATTTGACAAAACCTCTTCCCTTGTATTAGCAATTCTTTTGTATCATTGCTAGTTTGTTTTAGGGATTAGAAGTCGTGGCTTAGGTTGTTCTTACTCGAGATGGTTCGTGAAGACGCCTTTCTTATCCGGTCTTTTCTCCGGACTTCGATCATTGGTCATCGAAGGTTTCGTTCAAGCACCTCAAGGTATGACTCATGCATATGCACATGCATTTCATTCATATTATGTCTTCCTTGTTGTCCTAGGTTTATCTAGGTTGTTTTCCTTTCTCTTATGATGTGAATCACATAAGTATAGGATGCTTGATTGCCACACTTGTGTCTTGTATCACAAGTTTCGAGTGCTTATTTTATAAGCACCCGGTCGCATCGCGACCGGCTCAAATTTTGTATGCATAGTTTCATACATTTGAGTTTATGTTGTTAGGATTGCTAGATCTTCTTATAGATTTGTTTTGATTAGCATTCCTTTATGTTTAAGGCTGTTTTATGCCTTGCGATCGATCGTCACTGTTCATGCGATCGATCGCACCACGTGGCAATTATGTCCGTTGGATTTTATGACCGTTGCGGTTCAAAAATATGTCCGTTGGGACTTTTTGTGCGATCGATCGCACGACATTATGCGATCGATCGCAAACAAGGGTTTTCACTTCCAGACGTTTCTGTCTCTTGATTTTACACTGTGCGATCGATCGCATAATATCGTGCGATCGATCGCAAATGCTACTGGGCTGTTTTCTATAAATTGAACCCTTGTGTTTCATTTCGGTCAACTCTTTCCCCATAGTCGAAAATACACTTTGAGAGAGTTCTTTGGTATTGTGAGTGATCCTAGTTCCATGTTGTAGGTTCCTCACCTTAATCTCCATCTATAATCCATTGCTAAACACTTTGATTTGCATTTATATGCTAGTTTAGCCTATGTTTAGGATTTAGGAGATTCTATTCAACTCTAGCAATTGTTCCATGTTGAATTGCTGAGTTGAAGGATTGAATCATTAGTTTCAATCTCTTTGTTGTTTGTTGGCTTAGCTATTGTTCCTTGTGAATAGCTTAGTTAACCCTTGAATCACTTCAAGGCTTTTCAATTCGGTTTGGTTGATTCAAGCAAATGTTCCTTGTGATTTGCTTGTGTTAATCGAATTGAATTCATTCATTCATACACACACACACACACTTGCATAGTCGGTGTCTTGCGGTTGGAGGATTCACGCGGTGAAGTTCGATCAATCGGAGAAGCTTGAGGTGGGATCACTTGAAGAGCATTCGGGGCTACACAAGGTTAGAGCTGCCACTAGTCATAGGGTTGATAGTGTAGAGTTTGGGACGGAGTTCCCCCTTGTACGTGTTGCCGTTTGGCGTTTTCATAGTGTTACACAAGAGCGTGGGGTACGGCTCCCCTCCGGTTTTCCTCTAGAGGTAGAGGTTCCGGGTGACCATATTGTGTGTTGGTTGTGTGATTGATTATCTATTGTATTGTGCTTAATTGATTAGCATATTGTGTGCTTGTTCATACATAGATATATATAGTCCGTGGTGTGCTAGTTTGATGCACACTTTGGGATTCTAGGTTGTACAATTGATTGTACTTGTTGCATATATATTTGTTATCAATTGTGTATTGCTTGTGCAATAGTTAAAACCTAGGTTATTTATTGTGAAGCATATTTGTATTGCTTCCTATTGTTGTTCACTACTTAGTCGATTTGTGAATATAATTGTTGTGCATGTTATTTGCATCATATAGTGAACACTAGACCGTGGAGTGCTAGTTTGACGCACTCTTTGGGTTTTAGGATTGTTTCAATCAATTGTGTTTATTGCATAAGTAATTGTATTGATTGAACAATTGTTTGTTATAGGAGAGTTAATTTTAAATTGGTATATACTCTCCGATTAGTGTTTAAGACGACTACCGTTATTGGGACAATCCGGTGTACCAGAATTTCAATTGGTATCAGAGCCTCTCTCTTGAGGCAAATAGAGTCGATCACGTTTAGTCGGTCTTGTGTGCGTCATGGCAATTAGAGATTATTCCTCTTTGTCGGGTTTAAATGACGAGTATGAGAAGTTTTTACAAAGTCGTAGAAAATTCTCTAGTATAGACTCTTGTAGATCACATAGTGATGTTCCTAATGTTAGGAATTTAGAGTCTAAGAGGCGTGGTCCTCATTGTTTAACATGCGGTGGTTATGGTCACGACTTGACCGAATGTACCAATAAGGTAAAAACCGCATATACCTCTTGGAGCGATTCCAATGAGAGTTGTTCTTCCTCCGATCATGAGGATGTACCTATTGTAGGTTTTATTGCTAGGGAGGACTCTTCAAGTCCATGTAATTTGGACACTTGTTCAAATGTAGATAGTGATGAGGATATTAGCGAAGATGTTCTTGAAGCTAGTATTGAGGCTTTATTTAATGGTAATGCTCAAGATGTTAGAAAATTTAAATATTTATGCATGAGCATTACGGAGCTAGAAGAAAAGTGTCAATTCCTTGGTAAGGAAAACCTTGAGCTTAAAGAGGAAGTCCTTAATAAGGATTCTCATATCAACACTCTATCTCTTGAAAATAATGAACTTAAAGAGAGTGTTGATAATTATAGGAAAGAGGTTCTTGATTTGACCATATGTCAAGCCAAGTTTGACAATGTACATGCTCTTGATGTCAAGAGTGACATTGGTTTTGTGGAAAAGAGCTCTATCTCTTTTTCGTCTAGGACCAATGATGTTATGGCTTTAGACTCAACCCCCATTGCATTAGAGTCACTAAAGCCTAAGAGTTTTGTGCCTAAATGTCACCATTGTGGTAAGATTGGACATATCAAACCAAGGTGCAATATCTATAGGAAAACTCTTAAGTCTCCTAGCTCACCTCCCATTGTTAGAGAGTTAATTAGGACCAAAAAGAAATTTATTCCTAATTGTCACAATTGTGGCAAAATTGGTCATGTTAGGCCTAAGTGCAATGCACCTAAGAAGACTTGTGTCTTTAAAGGCCTTAAATATGTGAAGGGTAAACCTAGGAAAGCCTATATTCATAAACCTTCACATGACACTTCACTTAAGGATCAATTGCAATATCTTTTGAGTGAAGTTGTCAAACTCTCTAGGGTGGTCATTCCTCAAACCCGTAGTGGTTCCTCATCTCCTCCCCTTTTCTCAAACAAGAAGGTTTGGGTCAAGAAAGTGTTGGTCAATGACCATGATTGAGTCTCCTATTTATCCTAGACTTCACACATATGTGTTCTCTTGAAGTCTTGTTGGACATTATTAGATTAAGGGGGAGACTTAATCATTTTGTTTGATGATTTGATCATCAATTGTTTGTCCCTCAATTCGTTGGTGAATTGATTGGTTTGTTTTCTGACTTGTATGCCTTTTATTTGCTTGCTTTACTTCCATGATTTTTGGGGCAAAAGGTATGCTTTTAGACTTGATGGTGAGTCTTTGTTGTTTAGGGTCAGAAGGTATTTGCGATCGATCACACCCAGTTTGCGATCGATCGCATGTTTATTTTGGTCGTGCGTTTATTTGTTACGATCGATCGTACCCTGTTTTGCGATCGATCGTACGCATTGGCAGAGAGCAGTTTATTCTGTCTATTCTTTACGATCGATCGCGTTGTGTTCCACGATCGATCGTGAATCTGCTGTTTGCAATTTTGTCGACCTAAATTGCTTTTTAAAAGCTTTATTTCCTCTTACCTCTTCATACTTTTGAGTATTTTATTTTGTTGAGGTTGTTTTATTTGAGGAATTAAATCCCATTTTAACTCATGTCAATTTTGTTGTCAAAATTGTTGTTTCTTAAACTAGTTCTTGTTCTTCTAGTTATTTTTAAATGAGTTTTGGGTATCTTGATTTGCTTCTTATTGCTCATATTTTAGATGTTTTATCTAAGTTGCAAATTAAGATTATTAGGTGGAGACCAATGTTTTAATGCACAAATTGCTTTTAATGTGTAGCAATTTTGTTTATATGTCTCCTATATATTGAGGTATAGTTGCAATAGCACCACAAAACCCTTTTATACTCCATAGTGAGTTTTGGTTAAATTGTTGGTTTTGTACCTCCTTCAAATGGTGTTTTGTTTGTCTAGAACTCAATGAGCTTCTATTG
This sequence comes from Rubus parviflorus, assembly GCA_029955375.1. NCBI lineage: Eukaryota > Viridiplantae > Streptophyta > Magnoliopsida > Rosales > Rosaceae > Rubus > Rubus parviflorus. The sequence goes on from JARGGL010000004.1 coordinate 16,522,506, forward strand.
TTATATACCATTTGATGTTTATTTGGGATGAAATGCTTGACTTTATTTTTCTTTGGTATTATTGGCTTATCTTTAGTAAACTATTTATTATAGTTTCATAGTCTTCCGCTCGCCGGGCCAATTTGCTAAAGTGCTTCATTTGGTGTCTTGCATTGCTTGCATCCCCTTAGGACTTGTTATTTGTATGTCCTTCGTATGTGTTCCACTATGGAATGATCGTTTATTTGTCTCAAGCTCTCTAGTTCTTCTATGAAGTCTAGGTCGTTGTCCGAGTTGGTTATCCAATGAGCCTTATTTTGAGCAAATAGATGTTAAAATCCTTTGCACCCACCTACACAATGTGTTTATTTGGTGTCCTTCCCTTCATATGTTTTGGGAAGCCTTGCATGTTTCTAAGGATTTTATTGTTTATCTTCCTTATTTTGTTTGTTGGAAGATCTTGTAGTTGTTAATCTTTGATTGATTTACAACTTGTTTTGTTGTTATGGCTATTCTCCACATGTACTCTTTGTTAGTACACCCCCAATTTTCGTACTCTTAGTTAGTACACCCCTATCTTGTACTTTTTGTTTAGTACACCCCTACCTCGTTGAGGAGGAGACTCCTTGGAATTGCCTTCGAGTTTGCTTATGTCTTGTTCTTCATATTTTATATCTTGTTATGACATGCATAACTTGCATATGATAGACTAAGCTTTATTCATCTATGCTTAATGATTATTGTTTCTCATTGCATGATGTTTACTTGTTGGTATTCGTTTGAGGGGGAGACTTTGTATCCTTATGGATTATTATTTCAAAGTCTCTCATTTATGTCGTATGTTCTCAATTGGTTTCAATTGTTTATCATGTTTATGTTGTTCATAACATGCTTTTATTACGACTTAGTTTCTCTCCCTCCTTTGGCCTTTCTAGACAAAAAGGAGGAGAATGATATAGTAAGGAGGAGAGATATATATTAAGGGGAGAAATATTTGGTAAAGGGGATAATTACTTGTTAAGGCTTGTTAAGGGGGAGATTTAATTGTTAAGGGAGATTGTTTATTATGCCATATTGTTTATAACTCAATTGTTATACCATACATGCTTCACGGTATCTTGTGCTTTAGTGTTTGTCATTGCAGGAATATCCTGTCGATATTGAAGATGCCTTATTATAGCATAGGTTATTTGAGTTGTATTTCTTATGAGGTTTTGTCTAGGAAATGCCAAAGGAGGAGATTGTAAGGGCAAAATATTTGCTATTGGCTATTTCCTATTTGACAAAACCTCTTCCCTTGTATTAGCAATTCTTTTGTATCATTGCTAGTTTGTTTTAGGGATTAGAAGTCGTGGCTTAGGTTGTTCTTACTCGAGATGGTTCGTGAAGACGCCTTTCTTATCCGGTCTTTTCTCCGGACTTCGATCATTGGTCATCGAAGGTTTCGTTCAAGCACCTCAAGGTATGACTCATGCATATGCACATGCATTTCATTCATATTATGTCTTCCTTGTTGTCCTAGGTTTATCTAGGTTGTTTTCCTTTCTCTTATGATGTGAATCACATAAGTATAGGATGCTTGATTGCCACACTTGTGTCTTGTATCACAAGTTTCGAGTGCTTATTTTATAAGCACCCGGTCGCATCGCGACCGGCTCAAATTTTGTATGCATAGTTTCATACATTTGAGTTTATGTTGTTAGGATTGCTAGATCTTCTTATAGATTTGTTTTGATTAGCATTCCTTTATGTTTAAGGCTGTTTTATGCCTTGCGATCGATCGTCACTGTTCATGCGATCGATCGCACCACGTGGCAATTATGTCCGTTGGATTTTATGACCGTTGCGGTTCAAAAATATGTCCGTTGGGACTTTTTGTGCGATCGATCGCACGACATTATGCGATCGATCGCAAACAAGGGTTTTCACTTCCAGACGTTTCTGTCTCTTGATTTTACACTGTGCGATCGATCGCATAATATCGTGCGATCGATCGCAAATGCTACTGGGCTGTTTTCTATAAATTGAACCCTTGTGTTTCATTTCGGTCAACTCTTTCCCCATAGTCGAAAATACACTTTGAGAGAGTTCTTTGGTATTGTGAGTGATCCTAGTTCCATGTTGTAGGTTCCTCACCTTAATCTCCATCTATAATCCATTGCTAAACACTTTGATTTGCATTTATATGCTAGTTTAGCCTATGTTTAGGATTTAGGAGATTCTATTCAACTCTAGCAATTGTTCCATGTTGAATTGCTGAGTTGAAGGATTGAATCATTAGTTTCAATCTCTTTGTTGTTTGTTGGCTTAGCTATTGTTCCTTGTGAATAGCTTAGTTAACCCTTGAATCACTTCAAGGCTTTTCAATTCGGTTTGGTTGATTCAAGCAAATGTTCCTTGTGATTTGCTTGTGTTAATCGAATTGAATTCATTCATTCATACACACACACACACACTTGCATAGTCGGTGTCTTGCGGTTGGAGGATTCACGCGGTGAAGTTCGATCAATCGGAGAAGCTTGAGGTGGGATCACTTGAAGAGCATTCGGGGCTACACAAGGTTAGAGCTGCCACTAGTCATAGGGTTGATAGTGTAGAGTTTGGGACGGAGTTCCCCCTTGTACGTGTTGCCGTTTGGCGTTTTCATAGTGTTACACAAGAGCGTGGGGTACGGCTCCCCTCCGGTTTTCCTCTAGAGGTAGAGGTTCCGGGTGACCATATTGTGTGTTGGTTGTGTGATTGATTATCTATTGTATTGTGCTTAATTGATTAGCATATTGTGTGCTTGTTCATACATAGATATATATAGTCCGTGGTGTGCTAGTTTGATGCACACTTTGGGATTCTAGGTTGTACAATTGATTGTACTTGTTGCATATATATTTGTTATCAATTGTGTATTGCTTGTGCAATAGTTAAAACCTAGGTTATTTATTGTGAAGCATATTTGTATTGCTTCCTATTGTTGTTCACTACTTAGTCGATTTGTGAATATAATTGTTGTGCATGTTATTTGCATCATATAGTGAACACTAGACCGTGGAGTGCTAGTTTGACGCACTCTTTGGGTTTTAGGATTGTTTCAATCAATTGTGTTTATTGCATAAGTAATTGTATTGATTGAACAATTGTTTGTTATAGGAGAGTTAATTTTAAATTGGTATATACTCTCCGATTAGTGTTTAAGACGACTACCGTTATTGGGACAATCCGGTGTACCAGAATTTCAGAAGTATTTCTACCCATCGCCTTGCTCCGAAGGCTAAGCCTGACTCGACTAGCGTTCGGTATGTTTGGTGCATGATTTGATCCTGTACATCAACATGTTCCACCCATACGACACGAGAGCTGCCGTTGAACAAATCTTGGATTAAGCATCCGGATGGACGCTTCTTGCATTGAGATCTTGGGTGTGGACCCAGATTTGAGCTTAAACCGTCCACAAAGACGTCAATTATTGCCCAACTTTGTTCTGTTTGTCTTTGGCAATAGCGAACAAAGTGAGTTACACGAGTGGAGACAGATGGACTGGTCACCTGGAATTCAGCAGTCATGACTTGGATGGTTTCGTTGTAGCTTTCAGTTGTCCCTTTTGACAACACGTCAAGGATCGTTGCCCTCGAGATGATGCTACCGAATATGGTGGACCATTGGTCCACATCCATGAAGAGATTCACGAGTACGACAGGACTGAGGGGAATAGTGGCTGTGTAGCGTGAAGCTTCAGTTTGGAAGTTAGTGGGAGTAAGATCAATACCGTTAGTGAAGATTCTTTTGTACTCTGCTTCATTCAGGAACTCATGAAGCGTGACAGAGCTGGATTTGAGTGCAGAGATCCACAGTGGCGCAGCAGCAGATGCCATGATGATTAGCTCATCTCTGACCGACACAATGATTTCAGAAATCTTAGTTGTGTCTGCCACGACAGATGCTTCTGCCACGGCAGATGCTTCTTCTGGTTCTGAACGGTTGATGTTGTCTGATGGTTGTTGTGTAGAAGAAGAGTGATGTGGGATCGACATACACTTTTGAACATCCCTCCTCATGTGAGACTTTTCCCTTGGACCAATGACTGCAGGAATTGGAAGAGTCTGAGGTTGTGGGGTAGTCTCTTCAATCCCTTTTAGTAGCTCACTATTGGGAGTAACTCGTTTTCCACAGTGGTTGCAGTTGATTCGGTTGATTGCTGCTTGGTACTGGCTAAGTTGAGCTTGAAGCTCATTGATTCTCTGTCTCAGCAGAAAATTTTGTTGACGAGTTGTTTGGGCAGGCGTTCGGGGTCGATGCTTTATCACCCAGGCAGAGACTTGTGCAAACGTTAACTTTATTTGGTCACCCAAATCTTGTCGCTGTTGAACAGTTGGCTGTGGAAAAGCCTCGACGAAGTCCTTCAATGCTTGGACTTGGTATTTGGTGAAGCTCTTCCTCAGTGGAATACGTTTGGATGAACTAGGTTCAGCTTGTGGAGATGATACTTGTGGACTTGGGGCTACTTCAATGGCTTCATCTTCTGCTAGAAGCATGTCTAGCATGTCGATATCGGTGTTGAATTCGATTGCTGGTGAAATTATTTCATCTAAGCCCTCAAAGAATTGGCTTTCAGAGGGATCAGATTGAAGTAATTCACTGAACGAATTCACTTTGCGTGACATGTTTGAGTTGGTGAAATTTCTGAGAAGTGGAGTGAAGAAGTCCTCTTTGAAAGAGAAAGGAGGTTATGGCACTAATGGAAAGTATATGTTAGTGGATGCGTAAGGTGTATATTTATTGTTGGTGGAGGATTTGAAAATTCAAAAGCAAAAGTGAGCGGCTGATTACAGCTAATTGTCGGAGCCCTTGGAGATCGTGGAAGATTTTTTTTCCCCGATGCATGGATTTTCCACATACAGTTCCACTCTTGTGAGACCTCGCATCTTTTGAGGAATTAATTATGCGAAAGCAAAAGGAAAAGAGTCATTATGACCGGTGTTAGTGGAAGACTGAGTTTTTTCTTGGTTAAATCTTGCGGAATATTGTATCGTGGGCGATACTTTTGAGTAATTGAGACAGATATGAGCAATAATTATTCTTAGTGGGTTGTTGAGTGCACCGCACTCGCATTAAAGAAAGGTTTCCCTTACGGTGGAAAGTTGTGTTTAAATACATAGGATAAGGAGTTGTGTTACTCACTTCATATCTGTTATCAAACAAACACTTCGACTAAAATTTTCTCTTACACAATGGTGAACAAGGGAGAGTGCAGCAAGCGTTCCAAGAACACTGATTGGAGTGAACTTCCGATGGAGATCTGGAAGTACATATTCCAGTTGGTTGCTACCGCATCCCTGCAGAGCACAATGGAACTCCGTTGTGTCTCGAAGGACTTCAAGGAGTATGCTGACAGTTGGTCCACTCTTGCGGCGATCGATATGGATGGGTTCGATGGTGGATCCAGACCCACAGGTTCTATAGAAGCAGATAGACAAGTGCGCATCTTCGCAAATCGGTGCTGGGAAGCGAAGAACCCGGAGTCTCTGTTCCGAATGGGAATACGAGTACTCGTGGAGGCAGCGAACATATCCCTAGCCCTGGAGTATTTCGATGCGGCATGCAAACCAGGAACATTCTATGGTGCACGTCCCAGTTCGGTGGTAGGTCATCATGTTGCATTTTATGCAGCATGTATGATTAAGATGATTTTAGGACCACGAGCCGAGCAGCAGAAAACGGTGCAGCGACTGTGTGAAGCCCTCGACTGGTGGAGAAGCGGATGGAACATCTACTACTGTAGACAAGAAGTCGAGCGGATGATGCATCAGGCTGAGTTTTGTCATGAGCATCTTCTATTATATTTTCCGTCGACTACTGCTTTCCTGCCCGCTGGTAAATGTCTTACTTGCGGTGAGTCAAGTTTTTGGCGTCCTTTTGGCCAGGACATGTGGGACGTGGATGGAGATAGGCATGCAGCTAGAGAATGTTGCGACACTTGCAAGTGTTTCGTGGAGGCAGCATATTTCTATCAGCTTATGATGTATGGAATTCCAAGACATCCGGCCTCTTATCCACGAAGTCACTACTGGAGGTTTAAGGATGGCTTCTGGTAGTTAAGGCCTTGTGAGACATTTTAATATTCGTAATAGGAGTGTTGTGCAAACTATATTTTAGTTTGTTTATTTTGTGGTGTGGTTGTGTGGTACCCGGTTTATCATTAAATAAATTCTGGGAGTTGATTTTGAGGTTAAGATGACCTCGGTTGTGGTTGTGGTTGTGGCTGTAGCGATGTCGTGTTGAATAGTGTGCATAATTAGAGGGATGAGACCCTTCATTTTCGGTTGAGTTGCATACTTAAATTTCGGGACGAAATTTCTTTAAGGAGGGTAGAATGTAATACCCCAGATTTTTCAATATTAAGTTCTTGGAAAATTATGGAATTAATTATTGAATTATTCGTAAGATTTGTGGAATTGTGGGCGGACAAATATTTAACTCGGAAAAATTATAAGTTTTGGGAGGTCAAAAGAGTTGACTCTTTATTCGTCGAGATTTTGGCAAAACTTCATTCACGAAAGTTGTAGAGCTCGTCGAATCGAGTTCGTAGGATTTTGGTTCACCAGAAACGGATGTCGTATGAAAGAGCTATGATTTTCGGAAGATTGAAGTAAAAAAAGAAATAATTTTATAATATTTCTTTTGTTCGGACGATCGTGGCCGTTGAATCTTAAAGATTCAATCTGAGCCGTTCATTTCTAATCAATGATTAAGGTTAATTAATCATTTCCTTCTCTTTTTCCTTCCTCACTCCCACCTCTCCCGGTACTGACCTCCCCTGTATTGATCTACCTTAGTACTTCCCTTCCCCGGATCGATCCCCTTTTTTTCACTGCTTTATCTTTATCTTTCTCTCTCAACTCACTCAGTTGGGGGGGGGGGATTCACTGCACTTTTTATGCGTCCCCAGCTCACACCACCACCGCACCTAAGCTATGTTGCTGCAACTTTGCAGTTTTGGCAAACCCATGCCCAGTTTCACCTTAAGAGCCTCACACTCTCTCACACGACGTCGCAGTGGCTCTTTGTGAGCTGGAATCGGGCACGAGGTGGGCGGCGCAAAGGAAGAGTGGAGGTGCAGTCAGACTTGAAGGTGTTTCTGGTCTGGACAGGGCACGGGCTGGGCAGTGGGCACGGGTTCTTCATGGCATCGGTGGTGCTAGTTTCGGTGGCGGCTTTATGGGTGCAGAGAGAGGAAAGAAGGGTGCGGCGGAGTAGAGGGCTGCAGCTCGAAACAGCGGCGCTGGGCGGAGCAGATGGCAGAGAAAAGAGCGGAGAAGAGAATTTGAGTGTAGAGAGAAGAGAAGGAGCTGACATGAGAGAGAGAGAGAGCATGAGGTGGTGGCGGATCCAAACCGACGACGCCGACGGCTGCTGATTGAATTGGTGGTGAGATGGGTCTGCCGGTGGTGGGAACTGTGATGACTAAAAGATGCCGGCGGCAAGGAGAAACAGAGAAGAAACGGAGAAAAGAAAGAAAGAAGAAACCGTGGCCGGAAAAGAAAGAAAGAAGAAACCAGAAGGAAGAAGAAGAAGAAGAAGGGAGAAGAAAGAAGAGAAAGTCACGGGAAGAGAGAGATGATGGGTGTGGGTGCAAAGAGAAGAAAGGTGGGTGCAAAGAGAAGAAAGAAAGAAAAAGAAAAGAAAAAAGAAGACAAATGGGCCTGTTGACCAAGCCCAAGACCCAAAAACCAGAAATCCAAAGCCCAATTGCTATGGACACCCGTCGTATCCAATCTGTTCCAATCTAGACTTTGAAGGTGGTTACGAAAAGTAAGGCGTACGTGCTTTGGTCGATTTCCGGTTACTATTTAAAGACGCAGCTGGAATTAGAGGTGAGTAAACTCACTTGATATTTGTGGTGAACAAAGTTCACAATATTAATTTGGTGATTGAATTAATTGTTTAAATGTGAGTAACCCTCATATTTAAATTGTTGGTGCATGAAATTCATGTTTTGTTTTATTAGGACAATTATTAGATTGTGAAATTGTATCTATTAAAATAAATATTTGTTTTGAAACAAATGAACTTGTTCGACGACGGTTCATCGGTAAGTGAAAATTGATTTTTAAAAGAAAGGAATTTATATATATCTTGATGAAATATTGAGTTGTGATTGAAATATTGTATACATATATAATTGTGTGAAATATATGTATTTTAGTAAATTGTGTTATGAATTGGTAAAAAAATCATATGATGCGAAAGAAATCACATCATTGTTTTGAGATTGAATTTTGTGGTTGAAAACCAACATATTGAGTAAATAAATTAAATCATGATCTCTAAATTGTCTTAATTTAGGATCATGTTTGTGATTTGAATTGTGCATGAGAAATATTGAAATTGAGAAATTAGTACGATTGTGTACTAAAGTGAATTACTGGTAGATCGAGTTTGGTGGTAAGTAGTTAAGCAATGGGCTTAAGTCCCTACAGATAGTGCACTATTAGACTCATAGGAAGGAGGAGCCAACCTTGAGTGTACATGCTTTGGTAGGAGACCTTGGTATGCTGTTTGCTTACCCGTACATATTGTACGCGGATTTTTACCCATGCTAGGTATTTTGTTACCTGGGACTTGGGACTTGATTTGATTTGTTCTTTACCAGTCATCCTAAAATATTCACTAAAAAGGGGAAAGTCCATATTATTCTGATCGAATAATTATGTGAGCATATATATCATTTGTTAATGATGCATTTGATAATTGTTTCAATTAGAAACAAAAGGCGATTGATTTTGATTTCTAAATATATTTTCGTATTTGGACTATCTTAAAAAGTCTTTAATACGATCTGTTTTTGGTAAGTTAATTATGCAATATTTTAATTGTATAATTTTGTTTGTATAACTTGTTAATACAATATAAATCGAGGTTACTCATACCAGCTTCGTAAGCTGACCGGGTTTGTTAATATAACCCGGTACACTATTCAATGGTGTAGGGTTAATCATGCAGGTTAGGTATGCGCTTTATGTAAGGGCAAAATATTTGCTATTGGCTATTTCCTATTTGACAAAACCTCTTCCCTTGTATTAGCATTTGTTTTGTATTCAATGCTAGATTGTTTAGGGATTATGTGTCGTGGCTTAGGTTGTTCTTACTCGAGATGGTTCGTGAAGACGCCTTTCTTATCCGGTCTTTTCTCCGGACTTCGATCATTGGTCATCGAAGGTTTCGTTCAAGCACCTCAAGGTATGACTCATGCATATGCACATGCATTCCATTCATATTATGTCTTCCTTGTTGTCCTAGGTTTATCTAGGTTGTTTTCCTTTCACTTATGATGTGAATCACATAAGTATAGGATGCTTGATTGCCACACTTGTGTCTTGTATCACAAGTTTCGAGTGCTTATTTTATAAGCACCCGGTCGCAACGCGACCGGCTCAAATTTTGTATGCATAGTTTCATACATTTGAGTTTATGATGTTAGGATTGCTAGATCTTCCTATAGATTTATTTTGATTAGCATTCCTTTATGTTTAAGGCTGTTTTATGCCTTGCGATCGATCGTCACTGTTCATGCGATCGATCGCACCACGTGGCAAATTTGTCCGTTGGATTTTTATGACCGTTGCATTTCAAAAATATGTCCGTTGGGACTTTTTGTGCGATCGATCGCACGACATTCTGCGATCGATCGCAAACAAGGGTTTCGCACTTCCAGGAGCTTCTGTCTCTTCATTTTACACTGTGCGATCGATCGCATAATGTCGTGCGATCGATCGCAAATACGTCTGGGCTGTTTTCTATAAATAGAACCCTTGTGTTTCATTTCGGTCAACTCTTTCCCCATAGTCGAAAATACACTTTGAGAGAGTTCTTTGGTATTGTGAGTGATCCTAGTTCCATGTTGTAGGTTCCTCACCTTAATCTCCATCTATAATCCATTGCTAAACACTTTGATTTGCATTTATATGCTAGTTTAGCCTATGTATAGGATTTAGGAGATTCTATTCAACTCTAGCAATTGTTCCTTGTTGAATTGCTGAGTTGAAGGATTGAATCATTTGTTTCAATCTTCTTTGTTGTTTGTTTGTTTAGCTAATGATCCTTGTGATTAGTTAAACAAACCCTTGAATCATATTCAAGGCTTTTCAATTCGGTTTGGTTAATGCAAGCAATTGTTCCTTGTTGAATTGCTTGTGTTAATTGAATTGAATTCATTCATACATACACACATACACTTGCATAGTCGGTGTCTTGCGGTTGGAGGATTCACGCGGTGAAGTTCGATCAATCGGAGAAGCTTGAGGTGGGATCACTTGAAGAGCATTCGGGGCTACACAAGGTTAGAGCTGCCACTAGTCATAGGGTTGATAGTGTAGAGTTTGGGACGGAGTTTCCCCCTTGTACGTGTTGCCGTTTGGCGTTTTCATAGTGTTACACAAGAGCGTGGGGTACGGCTCCCCTCCGGTTTTCCTCTAGAGGTAGAGGTTCCGGGTGACCATATTGTGTGTTGGTTGTGTGATTGATTATCTATTGTATTGTGCTTAATTGATTAGCATATTGTGTGCTTGTTCATACATAGATATATATAGTCCGTGGTGTGCTAGTTTGATGCACACTTTGGGATTCTAGGTTGTACAATTGATTGTGCTTGTTGCATATATATTTGTTATCAATTGTGTATTGCTTGTGCAATAGTTAAAACCTAGGTTATTTATTGTGAAGCATATTTGTATTGCTTCCTATTGTTGTTCACTACTTAGTCGATTTGTGAATATAATTGTTGTGCATGTTAATTGCATCATATAGTGAACACTAGACCGTGGAGTGCTAGTTTGACGCACTCTTTGGGTTTTAGGATTGTTTCAATCAATTGTGTTTATTGCATAAGTAATTGTATTGATTGAACAATTGTTTGTTATAGGAGAGTTAATTTTAAATTGGTATATACTCTCCGATTAGTGTTTAAGACGACTACCGTTATTGGGACAATCCGGCTACACCGGAATTTCACTTTAGCATTTGGAGAACTGGTTGAGAATTCTAATATCAACCGTTTGAGCTGGTGATAGTCTTCCGCTGGTGTATATTAGACTCTGAGGAAGTAGTTTACTTAATTTATTGAATTATCAATTTATTATGTAAATTTATGAAATGTAATATTCGACTCTAAAGATTGAGTCAATATTTACATTGGAGGGCATGGAATGGGTGAGTTGTACTTGAATTAATAGAAAAAAATTCTAGTGCATAATTGTAATTGGTATTCCATGCTACACGTCCCGAATTTGTTATGTAATTAAAGGCTAAAATGCCTTATTATTGTTGTAAATTTTCGGGTCGTGACACTATGGATACCTATACCCATGCTAAGGATGCCCACGATACACATGCGATTTTTGAAAGTCGAAAAACTAAAAAATTCATAAAAAATAAACTATCCAATATTTTTGAGTTCTGTTAATTGGAACACTTTTTCAAAAACGTGTTTTACAAGTGGTGAAGTTTTGAGATTTTTTTTTTTGCTGAAATCTTTGTTTTTCACCCAAAATCGTGGGTTATAACACACGATTTTTGGGCCAAAATTGTCTGTTCTTATTTTTGCACAAAAATCTTCTCACGCTCAAATCATGATTTTTAAGCACTTTTCGAGTTGACATAATGCAAAATATCGACTCGTTTATATTTTACGAATTTTCAAAGTCGAAAAAGTAGAAAATTCATAAAAAATAAAAGATTCGAGATTTTCGAGTTCTGTCAATTGGAACACATTTAAAAACAATTGTTTTCCCAATGGTGAATTTTTTAGAAATTTTTTTTTTTTCCGAAACCATGGTTTTCCGCTCGGAACTGTGGGTTATAACACACGATTGTTTGGCTAAAATTGCATGTTCTTATTTTCGCACCAAAATCTTCCCACACTTAAATCGAAATTTTTAAGGACTTCTCGAGTTGACAGAACGCAAAAATATCAACTCATTTATTTTTTGCTATTTTTCAAAGTCAGAAAACTAGAAAATTAATAATAAAAAATAAACGATTCTAGATTTTTGAGCAAATTTAGTTGCAACACTTTATATAAAAATCATGTCTTACCTATGCTGAAGTTTTTGCACGGCAAAGTTAAAGGAAAATGGGGGTTGGCAAGGTTTGGCATGCCAGGGCATCTCCAAACGTGCCAAACCATGCCAACACCCTTTTCCCTTCAACTTGGTCGATAACGAAACTTTACCAATGTTAAAAAATAATTTTTAAAAATTTTTCAACTGATTTTGCTCGAAAAGTTCCAGTCATTTGTGAGTTATAATTTTTCAAACTCGGAAAACTTAAAAAATCATAACTAAAAAACAAGTCGGGTTTTTAGAGTAAAGTCATTTGGCACACCTTTTAAAAATGTGACCCCCCATGAAGAAATTGGGCATGCAATGTTTTAATCATTCCAATATAATTTTCTAAACCTCCTTTTATCTTTTAAACCACGGAAATAACTTCCTCTATTTGAAAGTAAAGAAATAAAATAAAAAAATACAAATATTTGGGAAAGGCTTTTCCCGACGACTAATTCGTCGGCAAATATTATTAGTTCTTTTTTTAAAAAAATTGGTTTTCTTAAATCGTGACGCCTACAAATAAATTGGGCAATGTTTTAATCATTCCAAAATAATTTTTCAAACCTCCTTTTATCTCTTGAGCCTCGGAAATGAATTCCTTTATTTCAAAGTAAAGAAATTAAAAAAAAAAAATACTGGGGAAGGACTTTTCCCGACGACTAGTTCGTCGGCAAAAGTGTTCATCCTTTAATTTTTTTGTTTTACTTTGTTTTTCATAAAATGTGACGCCCATGAAGAAATTGGGCAATGTTGTGATCATTCCAAAATAATTTTTTTAAACCTCACTTTATCTCTTAAACTCCGGAAATGACTTCATTTATTTGAAAGTAAAGAAATAAAAAAAATTACTTGGGAAGGACTTTTCCCGACGAATAAGCCGTCGGCAAAAGTTTTCATCTCTTAATTTTTTTTTCTTACTTTGTTTTTCATAAAACATTAAAATGTGACGCTCGCGAAGAAATTAGGCAATTAAAATCATTCCAAAAAAATTTTCCAAACCTCCTTTTATCAATCTCTTAATCCCCGAGAATGACTTTCTTTATTTAAAATTAAAGAGAAAAAAAAGTATTTGAGAATGGCTTTTTCCGATGATTCTTACATCAGCAAAGGTGTTCATCTCCCATTTTTAAAAACTTGTTTTTCTTAAAATGTGACCCCGCATGAAGAAATTGGGCATGCAATGTTTTAATCATTCCAATATAATTTTCTAAACCTCCTTTTATCTTTTAAACCACGGAAATAACTTCCTCTATTTGAAAGTAAAGAAATAAAATAAAAAAATACAAATATTTGGGAAAGGCTTTTCCCGACGACTAATTCGTCGGCAAAGATTATTAGTTCTTTTTTTAAAAAAATTGGTTTTCTTAAATCGTGACGCCTACAAATAAATTGGGCAATGTTTTAATCATTCCAAAATAATTTTTCAAACCTCCTTTTATCTCTTAAGCCCCGGAAATGAATTCCTTTATTTCAAAGTAAAGAAATTTAAAAAAAAAATACAGGGGAAGGACTTTTCCCGACGACTAGTTCGTCGGCAAAAGTGTTCATCGTTTAATTTTTTTGTTTTACTTTGTTTTTCATAAAATGTGACGCCCATGACGAAATTGGGCAATGTTGTGATCATTCCAAAATAATTTTTTTAAACCTCACTTTATCTCTTAAACTCCGGAAATGACTTCATTTATTTGAAAGTAAAGAAATAAAAAAAATTACTTGGGAAGGACTTTTCCCGACGAATAAGCCGTCGGCAAAAGTTTTCATCTCTTAATTTTTTTTTCTTACTTTGTTTTTCATAAAACATTAAAATGTGACGCTCGCGAAGAAATTAGGCAATTAAAATCATTCCAAAAAAAATTTCCAAACCTCCTTTTATCAATCTCTTAATCCCCGAGAATGACTTTCTTTATTTAAAATTAAAGAGAAAAAAAAGTATTTGAGAAGGGCTTTTTCCGATGATTCTTACATCAGCAAAGGTGTTCATCTCCCATTTTTAAAAACTTGTTTTTCTTAAAATGTGACCCCCCATGAAGAAATTGGGCATGCAATGTTTTAATCATTCCAATATAATTTTCTAAACCTCCTTTTATCTTTTAAACCACGGAAATAACTTCCTCTATTTGAAAGTAAAGAAATAAAGTAAAAAAATACAAATATTTGGGAAAGACTTTTCCCGACGACTAATTCGTCGGCAAAGATTATTAGTTCTTTTTTTTAAAAAATTGGTTTTCTTAAATCGTGACGCCTACAAATAAATTGGACAATGTTTTAATCATTCCAAAATAATTTTTCAAACCTCCTTTTATCTCTTAAGCCCCGGAAATGAATTCCTTTATTTCAAAGTAAAGAAATTTTTAAAAAAAAATTACTGGGGAAGGACTTTTCCCGACGACTAGTTCGTCGGCAAAACTGTTCATCCTTTAATTTTTTTGTTTTACTTTATTTTTCATAAAATGTGACGCCCATGAAGAAATTGGGCAATGTTGTGATCATTCCAAAATAATTTTTTTAAACCTCACTTTATCTCTTAAACTACGGAAATGACTTCATTTATTTGAAAGTAAAGAAATAAAAAAAATTACTTGGGAAGGACTTTTCCCGACGAATAAGCCGTCGGCAAAAGTTTTCATCTCTTAATTTTTTTTTCTTACTTTGTTTTTCATAAAACATTAAAATGTGACGCCCGCGAAGAAATTAGGCAATTAAAATCATTCCAAAAAAAATTTCCAAACCTCCTTTTATCAATCTCTTAATCCCCGAGAATGACTTTCTTTATTTAAAATTAAAGAGAAAAAAAAGTATTTGAGAAGGGCTTTTTCCGATGATCCTTACATCAGCAAAGGTGTTCATCTCCCATTTTTAAAAACTTGTTTTTTTTAAAATGTGACCCCCCATGAAGAAATTGGGCATGCAATGTTTTAATCATTCCAATATAATTTTCTAAACCTCCTTTTATCTTTTAAACCACGGAAATAACTTCCTCTATTTGAAAGTAAAGAAATAAAATAAAAAAATACAAATATTTGGGAAAGGCTTTTCCCGACGACTAATTCGTCGGCAAAGATTATTAGTTCTTTTTTTAAAAAAATTGGTTTTCTTAAATCGTGACGCCTACAAATAAATTGGGCAATGTTTTAATCATTCCAAAATAATTTTTCAAACCTCCTTTTATCTCTTAAGCCCCGGAAATGAATTCCTTTATTTCAAAGTAAAGAAATTAAAAAAAAAAAAAATACTGGGGAAGGACTTTTCCCGACGACTAGTTCGTCGGCCCCGGAATCGATTCGTTTATTTTTTACGAATTTCTAAAATCGGAAAAATTGAAAATTAATAAAAAATAAATGATTCGAGATTTGCGAGTTCTGTCAATTGGAACACATTTTAAAAAATATGTTTTAGCAATGGTGAATTTTTTAGAAATTTTTATTATTTTTTTGCCGAAACCATGGTTTTCCACCCAGAACCGTGGGTTATAGCACACGGTTTTTTTGGCTAAAATCGCATATTCTTATTTTCTCACCAAAATTATCATACCTTCAAATGATGATTTTTAAGCACTTCTCAAACTGACATAACGCAAAAATTTCGACCATATTTTTTTTTACTATTTTTCAAAGTCAAAAAACTAGAAAATTCATATAAAAAAATTCGCTCTAGTTTTTTGAGTTCCGTGAATTGGAATACATTCCAAAATCATGCTCTACAAATGGTGAGATTATGTGAGGAAATTTTTTTAAAAAAAATACTGTAGTTTACAAGGAGGCAGGCCAAGGTGCCCTTCGGTACGTCAAAATGTGGCAAACGATGCTAAGACCCAGTTTTATTGAAATTTTCCCTTGCTATAATCTCACCATTCTTAAAACATCATTTTTGAAGATTGTTCAAAGTGACGGAACGCAAAAATCTGGATTCGTTTAATTTTTACGATTTTTCCCGTTTTACAGCTTTGGAAAATAAAAAATAAAAAATAAATTTTTTTTTATTTTTTGTGTGTGTGTGTGTTGGAGAAGAAATTTTTTATAGCTTAAAATGTGATTTCAATTTTTGACGTACCGAAGGGCAAAATTGAAATCACATTTTAAGCTATAAAAATAATAAGCTATTGGAATAAAACTATTCAAATCACATTTTCCCTTGCTATTATTCAAATTTTTATAGCTTGAAATCACATTTTCCCTTGCTATAAACCCACGGTTCTGGGTGGAAAACCATGGTTTCGGCAAAAAAATAATAAATTTTTTATTTTTTGTGCTCCTTATTTTTTGTGTTGGAGAAGAAATAAGGAGCACAAAAAATAAAAAATTTGTTGTAATTTGAAATCGAGACCATCACATAAAGTTGATAATACAAGCTCCAAAATGGCAATCTTTTGAAAGTTAAATATTAAAGAAATCTAGCAAAAATATTTAATTAAGCACAAGTCAAGATCGACCAATTTGTTTGACTATTTTGACCCTCAAGCACCCGTGAGTCTATTTGTTATGACTTATGACATCAATTACAATGTTCTGTGGTCAAAATTGAAATCACATTTTAAGCTATAAAAATAATTCATATTCAAAAATGCGACTTGTTGTGGTCCAACCAAACGGTGTAATCCAAAAACGATGTTCTAGCACCGTAGAGACCAACCTTAAAACTTTTTGTCTAAAAAAAAAATTCCGAAATCTTGGTTTTTTTCCCAAAACTGTGGACTTGCACACGGTTTTTTTGCAAAAATCGCATATTCTTATTTTCTCGCCAAAATCATCATACCTATGATTTTTTAAGCACTTTTTAAAACTGACAGAACGCAAAAATTTCAACGAGATTTTTTTTTACGATTTTTTAAAGTCGAAAAACTAGAAAATTCATATAAAAAAATTCGCTCGAATTTTTTGAGTTCCGTGATTTGGAACACAATCTAAAATCATGCTCTACGAATTGTGAGATTATGCGAGGAATTTTTTTTTTAAAAATATTGTAGTTCACAAGGAGGCAAACCAAGGTACCCTCCGGCACGTCAAAACGTGTCAAACGATGCTAAGACCCAGTTTTATTCAATTTTTCCCCTACCATAATCTCACCATTCTCAAAACATAATTTTTGAAAGCTGTTCCGAGTGACAGAACGCAAAAATCTCGATCAGTTTAATTTTTACGATTTTTCCCGTTTTCCGGCTTTGAAAAATAAAATAAAATTACTTTACGGGCCGAAAAAGTTCTGAAATATTTTCTGGTCCTAAATTATATCATTCTTAGTGTTCGTACAAAAAATTACAATATTTTACATTATAAGGAATATTTTATAGGCCAACCCATTCTAGTGACCGAGTCTTTGCCCTTTCCCCATCTAAAAGACAAGTCCTTGCCCACGCCTATTCTAGTGGCCAAGCCCTTACCCTCAACTAATCTTGTGGCCAAACTAAAGCAAATGTATGTGCCCATTCCAATGCTATTGTCCATCAGTTTAGGGTTGAGGGGAAGTACTCCATATCTTAATTTGTGCCATTTACATGCTTGTATCCATAACCATGTCCATGTTGTACCCATAAACATGTTTGTGCTTGCGCTGCTGGTCATGCCAGTCTCCATGCCCATTCCCATAACCATGTCCATACTTAATCGAAAAAAATTGGTAGACAAAATAATTGAGAAAGATAGCAATTGAATAAGTTGTGATTTGGTTTTTTAGGGCGGGGAGTGGCGGCGATTTGGTGTCTGGACCATACCTGGCCTGAATCGATCAGAATGATAGGGATGGATGGTGCCAAGTGTTGGGTTTCTGCAACAGGGAGTGGTTGTCGGTTTTGGATGGCGGTTTATTGGTGATTGGTATTTTTTGTAGATGACTACATCGAAATTGGAGGTAGTTGATCTCTCCTTAATTAGTCACCATTGTCCTTGTGTACTGAAGTTGTGATCATTAGCACTGTGATTCCCATTTTCATGATGGTAGCTACTAGATAGCTAGAGTCAGCGCTTTGGGAGAGGTTCGGAGATTGTGGCATCTTACTTTGTTTTTTTTTTCGTAGGTTTTTGGTGTTTGGTCTTTGGTTTAGTCAAATAAGTCCATTTTTTATGGAGCCAGTGTTATAGGGTTTAGGTCTTGGTTTGGTTGTTGTGCCATTGTTTTGGCGTTACTCCCGGAGACTACTGTTTATTCCAAGTATTTTTTTGGTGTCAATGTATTGGGGCGCTACCTCTGCACGTGGTCTGGCAATTCTTGGAGAGTGTATCGTGACTCTCGAGATTAGTTGTTTTTCAATAGCCAGGAAATTAGGGTGATTATTGTGGTTAGAGTTTGAGCCTCCTTGGCTTATGATGTCTATAATCGCGAGTGCTTCATTAGGGATATGATAGTTCTTCTTCTCCGGTTGGAGTAGCTGAAAATTTACGCAGTCATTCTTATCTTTGTAATCTTTTGATTTATTGAATAAAGTATTGACTTTTTTCTAAAAAAAAAAGAAGTAGAGGGGCAATAGAATTTCTTGTAAGCTTATTATAATTCCAGAGAGGCTGACGTTTATAAAGGGTCACAACCCATCAACAACCCAGAGATTGCAACGGTTACAGTACATGTTCTCCCGCCACAACTTAAATTAAGTGTCCTTGTCCTTAACGCCTGGTTAATTCTAATCCCAAACTAGGAAATCCATATACCCAGTTTCCCACAATACAGAGTCTTGTTTTTTTTGGTACATATAATTTTCTTTTTTGATGGCTTATAAACTTATGCACACCACCTGTTCGACGTTTTGACATGCATTTTAAGCAGCTGTTTCGTGTGGTAAAGCAGATCAACATCCTAACCCAGCAGCAAACTCGGCAGTATGCTCGTGACCCATTTCCCAACAAGGTCTCCCACTACCTCTACCGCGCAAAACTCATTGATTCAATTCGTCTCAGGCTCCGCAGCATCTCTCCAAACTCTCTTGCTCCTCTCGCAAATGACCGACTTCTTGACTCTTTTGTAGTCACTCAAGCACTTCGCTCTGCTCCCTCCGCAGACTCTGCACTCTCACTCAATGAATTACTCGAGTCCAACTCGGATTTTACGCATACCCAGAACACCGTTCATGCCTTGGCTACAGTTCTGGCCAAGTCCCGCCGAGCTGGGGAGCTTAAGTACCTCATTGAAGCCGTCAATGCCGGAAGGTTTCGGAATGTTAGTCTTAGCTTTATGAACCTTATGGAGTGGCAAGCTGCCATTGGAGACCTGGAGGCAGTTCTTCAAGTGTGGGAAGAGTATAGAGGCTCGGAGAAACGTGTGTGTGCCGAGTCTTACAACATTGTCATGCGTCTTTATGCCCAAATGGGGAAGGACTCTGAGGCAGTGCGGGTTTTCTCTAGGATGATTGAAGAAGGGGCACTTCCGAATTGTAGAACGTACACGGTGATGATTGAGCATCTTGTGAATTCTGGGAAGTGGAAGTCTGCAATGGAAGTTTTTAAAGTTTTGCCTTTCATGAGGGTGAAGCGCACTTTGAACCAGTATTCACTTTTGGTAGAGGCATGCGTTGGTGTGAAACAGTTTGATGAAGTTAAGGTTTTACTTGATGAAATGCGGGTTGATGGATTATTGCCTGGCCGAGCTATGCGTTTATCCTTGGAACAAATTCAAGAGGCAGGGTTTATCAAGGAGACTGATGAGTTTCTGAGGGAAATGTTGCCTAATGAGGGAATCAAGAATATAGGGTATTGTGATGATAGTAGTGCTGATGATGAGGATATTGATGAGGATACTGGAGGGGGTAAAGATGTTAGTGGGGTTCAGTTAAAACCGTGGTTAGACCCAAGATCACTGGCAAATGCCTTGCAAAGTTGGAGCCCTAATGAGGTATCGGCACTAGAGGAGGCAAAATTTGTGTGGACAACTCGGTTAGTATGCAAGATTCTTAGGAATTTTAAATCACCACAAACGGCTTGGAATTTTTTCTGTTGGGTTGCTTGTCAGCCTGGTTTTACCCATGATATTTACACAGTTCAAAGGATGATGACCCTTTTAGCACGCCATGGACATGCTGATTTGGTTGATAAACTTTTATCCAAAGTAAGGATGGAGCAAATGAGATTGCCCTTTTCAACAATCAGGCTGATCATTGATTTTTATGGTATCTCGAAGAATGCTGATGCTGCTCTGAAGGTCTTTCGCAATGATAGAAACCTGTGTGGCCCTATATCAAATTTCAATCTGATGCTTCTGTATTCATCTCTTTTACGAACATTGACCAAATGTGGGAGGGATTCTGATGCATTGGATGTACTTGAAGAGATGATCTTGAATGGGATTTGCCCCGATATCCAGACAATTTCTGGGTTGATGCATCATTTTGCACTAAATGGGGACATCAAAACTGTGCAGAAACTCTTTGCAATGGTTAGGCAGAGTGGAGTCCAGCCAGATGCTTATATGTTTAAAGTATTGATTCAAGCATATTGCAAGTGTGAGAGAGCTGCTCTAGCATGGAGAGCTTTTGAAGACTTGAGGAATTTAAATTTGATGCCGGACGCTGCCACAAAAGAGTTGCTTGTAAAGAGTCTTTGGAAGGAAGGCAAGCGGAGAGAGGCTGCCTCTGTAGAAGAGAGTTGTGAGGAAACAAGTGATGTCCTTCCACTCACAATGCAGGGTCACATATGGACGGTGAGCTCTATTGATCTTTCAAAAGTTTTTTCTATTTACTCCAGTAGCTTTACATCAGCTGGTGAATAGAATTTTAGATTAATTTGGAAATAAGAATGATTTACTTTGTAGCCAAATATTCAAGACGTACGTCTTGAAGTTAGAGCAGTTCTGTTGGAAGATGTTTGTGCTTGTATTTTTATGTAACATGTACTGGCATTTTTCCCCTTCATGGTGGTGGAAATGAAATCAAGTCTACTGTCTTTTTTTTTGTTGGGAAATTAATTAAGTTTCATGACTTTAATCATTGATAGAAATGTCTTGTCTGATTATTTGTTTAAATGCCACATTGTCACTGAGCTAGAATGTATTTTCTTTTGAATTTGCCTAATTATTTGCTTTTATTGAAAACGGAAATAAAGCTACCGCAGTTATCTGCCATGGGCGTCCTTTATATTGTTATGTATATCTCTCGAGTAGCCATTTACCAGCAATTCTGTGGATATTTTGATTGAATCAGGAGTATCCTGATTCCAAATCACTTTTTGTTTGGAATGTTCATTTGTCTGTTTTGCTTTGTTTACACAAAGGTACCAGTTTTATCAGATTGGCTTTTCCACTGGCCAACCTATTGCCTATGGGAGTTTCAGGGGCCTAAAAACCCTTTATCAGGTCCTATTTTTGTTTCATATATCTGGTCCCTTGGTTAAATGGAAATGAATTCGAGTCTCCTGTCTTTAATTATTGATAAAATTGGGTTGCCTGCTTACTTTCTTTTGTGTGTTACACTGGTTGAGCCAAGTGTTCTTTACATACTCATTGGGTCTCTCCACCTATTAGCATAAGCTTCTAGATTGAAATATTCAATACGGTCTCAAAGGCACCAAGTGAAGGTTACCTTAACAGAGACAACAAAAAGGGGATCACTAATCCACTTATATAACCATCAAAACAGTATAAGTATCTAAGAAACTATACATATGCAACTTCTACAATATTCCACTATGGTAAAAATGTGTTTCCTCTTGAATTTCCTGGCTATTTGTTTGTTGTGGAAACTACTATAAGCCGCCCCTGTTTATCTGGTTATGTAAATCCTTCTTGCAGCCGCTTAGCATCTAGTATGTACTTACTTTTATTGGTTAGGGGTCTCCTCACTTCGATACTCTGTTGATTGAAATAATCACTTGTCTGTTTTTGTTGTCTCAACATCGAAGTACAAGTGTCGACAGATTGGCTTTTTCCAACAGGCCACCCTATAACATATGGGGGATTTAGGAGGCCTATAAGCATTGAGCAACCTGCAAGCTTTTGCTCCCAACAACCCTCTATCACGTTAGGTCCTATCTCTAAATGGTTTCATGATTTTGATGCCAATGGTTCAATACTACTAGGAAGTTGGAACTATCTAGATATTCTCTGGTGGACCATCAAATAATTGGTTTTCAGATGTTGAGTAGCTGACTTTGTATATAGAAATGGTAGTAGGACGGACAATCTGCCGGCATAACTTGGTTTTTGGTTCTAAATTAATCTGATATAATTGAATGTTTCTTAGCTGGAAGGAATTTTATAGTCCAGAAAATGAAGGCTGCTTGTATTTGGATGTATTTTCTGTCTGAAAGCGTAGGTGTGACTTGCCAGATACTGCTTCTATGATGACCAATGCTAGAACAGGAGAAAAAGACTTGTTCAAATTGAAGCTACAAACAGGGTCCCTTGGATTATAAATATCAGATATTTATATCTTTTTAATTCGGATTGAGAGGTACAATGCCTTTCAGCTTTTCCATCAACCTTTTTGGCTGACGTAGTGAACTTTCTAGCAAATATTACAATAACTAGTTGAGAGCCTCCATACGCCATAGTAGCACATAGCAATGGCAATCTCCTTCCTTTGTTGCCGACCTCTCTGTATTCTACTACTATTCTTCTTCACCACCCAAATTTTAGCTCAGCCGGAGCCACAATTGAACTCGACCACAAACTTTTCATGCTCAGTAGATGCACCTTCTTCATGTAAAACATATGTAGCTTACTTTGCACAGTCTCCAGGATATATGAACCTGGAAAACATCTCTGATCTATTTGGGGTCAGTGCCTCATCAATTGCCAAGGCCAGTAATCTAGTTTCCGAGTACACGAGTTTGACCCGATTGGTTGCAGGCCAGCTCTTACTAGTACCTATCACCTGCGGTTGCACTGGAAACCAGTCTTTTGCGAACATCACCTATCCGATCAAGAATGGGGATAGCTACTACGTGGTTTCGATCAATACGTTTGAGAATCTCACCAAATGGCAGGCAGTGCAAGACATGAATCCAGCTCTGACTCCCAGCCTCTTGCAGATTGGTGTCAAAGTGATTTTTCCTTTGTTCTGCAAATGCCCCTCGAAGATGTATTCAGACTACGGAATTCAGTATCTCCTGACCTATGTCTGGCAGCCGGATGACGACATCTTTAGAGTGAGTGCCAAGTTTAATGTTTCAGCACTTGACATCTCAGGTGCAAATAACCAGCGCAACTTCAGCAATGGAAGTGCAGTGGGACATCCGGTGCTGATCCCGATGACAAAGTTGCCTGCTCTATCCCAACCCCTACCCCCTCATGGGAAACACGTATTCAAGCACCGGTGGATACTCATTGTCATCATATGCTTGGGAGTTGCTCTATGTGTTGCTTCTCTTTTGGCGATTTTCGTGGTCTACACTCGTTGTCTGCACAAGAGACGGAAGCTTTTGAATGGTAAGAGTTTATCTCTGGAGAGCGCTGAATGGTTCCGAATGAAAGAAGCAAAAAGTGATGAAAAGGTTGAGCTTAAGATCATACAGGACAAGCTTCTGCCTGGAGTTTCAAGCTATCTAGGAAAGGCAATCTTGTATGATATCAAGACAATTATGGAGGCAACCATGAATCTCAACGAACACTGTAGGATTGGAGGGTCTGTATACAGGGCCATAATTGATGGGAAGGTCTTGGCTGTGAAGAAAACCAAGGAAGATGTCACTGAGGAACTAAATATTCTTCAGAAGGTAAATCATGCGAATCTGGTGAAACTAATGGGCATCTCGTCTGAGATAGACGGGGATCGCTTCGTGGTTTATGAATATGCTGAAAATGGATCACTTGATAAATGGTTGTACTCTAAATCTTCAACCAGTTCAAGTTCTGGGGCATTCCTCACATGGAGTCAGAGATTAAACATAGCTCTAGATGTCGCCAACGGCCTGCAATACATGCACGAACACACGAAACCGAGCATCGTTCACATGGATATAAGGACAAGTAACATACTTCTCGACTCCAAATACAAGGCCAAGATAGCAAATTTCTCCATAGCTAGAACAGCTGCAAACAGTATTACGCCAAAGGTGGACGTTTTCTCTTTTGGTGTTGTTCTCTTGTCTTTGCTTTCAGGGAAGAAAGGCATGGAAACAAAAGAGAATGGAGAGGTCATAATGTTGTGGAAGGATGTTAGGGGGGTTTTGGAAGCTGAAGAGAAAAAACAGGAGAGGTTGAGAGCATGGATGGATCCAAATTTGGAGAGCTTCTATCCCATTGATGGTGCTTTGAGCTTGACAGCCTTGGCAAGCGCGTGCACACAGGAGAAGTCATCAGCACGACCTAGCATGGCAGAAGTTGTCTTCAACCTCTCTGTTCTTACTCATTCATCGCCTGAGTCAACATTGGAGAGGTGTTGGACTTCTGCATTGGAAGCAGAAGAAGTTCTTCAAACTATCGGTCCGATCAAAGCTCGTTAATTCAGTGATCAGAATCTTTTAGTGCAATTAATTTGATGTATACTTCGATCTATATTCATAATCCTGTACTAAACAACTTATCTACTGTTCTTTTGTGTTCTTTTTTTTTTTTTTGGACGAGTTCTTTTGTGTTCTTTATGATGTAATTGGGAGTGTTATACTGTATAGTATTACCAAAATTTGAACTTTTCATTCACAGCAATGGAATTCAGTGTATATTTCACATCATATATATTACTGGACCATAATAAGATTGCTGTTTAGTGATCAAACTGCATACTGATTTGTCCATAAGTCCAGTAATATACATACTTTTACTTTCGAATTGAGGGAAATTATGTAAATTAAAATAAAATAAGGGAAATTACTAAAATAAAATAAAATAAGCGAAAATTGTGTGCACAGTTGCACACAATCAAGGAAGCACACGATTTTCGCTTATTTTATTTTATTTTAGTAAATCGGGTTTTTGCTTACTTTTAATGAATGGTGTGAAATTGAGAAAAATTTCCTTATTATAGCACACGATTTTCTTGAAAAATTGTATCTTTGAAATTCTCAAGACCGATTTGCACGTCTTTCCATAAGTTAGAATCTCAATGAAACCAAACTCGAGACCTTACAGGCACCGGAAGTGCTTCTGTTTTATTTTGACATATTATACTCTAAAAAAATAAAAAAATTATTAATTTTAAACAACCTGTAGCGACGAATAGTTCATCGCTACAGGTTGTTTTAAAGATTTTTTTTATTTTTAAATTTGAACAAATGTAAAAAAAAAATTGTTTTTAGAGTTCTTGGGCTCAATGAATTAAACAATGCAAAAAAAAAAATTGGCAACACATTGGCCATAGAAATCGTGTTTTCACTTAGTTTTAGTGAATAGTGTGAAATTGAGAAAAACTTCTTTATTATAACACACGATTTTTTTGAAAAATTGTATGTTTGAAATTCTCAAAACTAATCTACATGAGTTTTCAAAAATATTTTAGAGTTTCAATGAAACCCAACTCGAGACCTTACGGGTACCAGAAGTGTTTATCTTTTATTTCAACAAATTAAACTATAAAAAAATAAAACATTTAATTATTTTGAACAACTTTTAGCGACGAACTGTTCGTCGCTACAAATTGTTAAAAATAAACATTTTTTTATTTTTAAATTTGAATAAATGTAAAAGGATTTTGTTTTTAGGGCTCTTGGGCTCAATAAATTAAACAATACAAAAGAAATTTGTCAACACATTGGCTATAGAAATTGGGTTTTCGCTTCGTTTAAGTTTGTAATACCCCGACAATTTCGATACTATTTTTATAAAATAGGTCGTGAAATTTGAAGTGAAATAGTGTGATTTCGTATTTTTAGGGGTTTTCGTCGTAAAACGATAATTACGGTGGTAATTATAAGTTACACAAGGTTAATTAAGGTAACTTTGTATCCGTTGAGAATTTGGGAAAACTTTCTTCACGAGATTTGTAGACCTCGTCGAATCGAGTTCGTAGGATTTCGGTTCACCGGAAACGGACATCGTATGAAGAAGTTATGGACCTCGAAAGTTTGACGAATTTCTATAAAAATGATTTTGGGTTTTACTATTCACCAAAAATCAGAATTTCCCCCAGAAAATTACTGTTCACCCGTGCTACAGTAACCGACCACTTTGACCGGCGATTTCTCCCAATTCCGGCCATCTCCGGCCATCTCCGGCCATGAAAATTGTCCCAAATTGTTCACCACTCAATTCTCTTCAACCCTATATAAATTTCCTTGATCAATTCTTAGTATAGAAGGAGAAATCAAGAAAAGAAAAAGGGGAAAAACGCAGCCGAACTGTTCATCCGTTTCTGGGCAAGTTTTCGGCCAAATCGAGTCACCTTACCTACTGGGCTTTGTAGGCCTTGCTTGGGGCTTTCTAACAACATAAAGTACGCTTCAATCGGAGTTCGGACGAAGGAGAATTTTGGATTTGAAATCCTAGGGTTTTGGAACTATCGAGGTAAATTCGAGACTTTTTACTTTGAATTGGCCCTTGTGGTAGTTATGAAAGTTGTTTCTGGTAATGTGTAGAACATGCTGTTAAAATTTCATAGCAATCAGACAACTTTTGTCCGGCGGCTGGCCACCGTCGGTGGCGGCGCGTCGGCGGCGCGTCCGGCCGGTCCAGGAGCAGTTCTTTGCTCCGTTTGGCTTGGTTCGTCGATACGAACAACTTTCGTGTTTACACTTTTGTGGAATTCGGTCGTTTGATCAATGATCAATTAAGCGATAGTTATGGATCGTTAGATCCGTGATGATCCGACCGTTGGATCATCACCAATTTTGGATATGATGTTAGAATGCTAGAAATAAGCATGCTGTTGGATTTTGGAAGTTTTGGATTTCGTGTGGGACCCGTTGATGAATAGTAGACGTGGGACCCACGTTGACCGACGGTTGACTTTTGGTCAAACTGTCCCGAATTATGGTTATTGATGTCTAAGAGACATTTGAGGAATATCTGAAGTGATTGGATTTTAGAATCATCAATTTGGAAACTATGATATGCTAAGTGGAAAATTGCATGTTCATAGGTATTTTGGAATCATGAAGCATTTGGCTAGCTTTGTCGATTCCCGGGTATTATTTGAAGACGCAGCAGGAATTAGAGGTGAGTGAATCTCACGATATTTTATATATGAATATTAATTCATATGGTGTTGTTTGCGAAAATAAATAATTATATTTATTTAAATGATTTTGCGATATATAAATTAAATACAGTTTTAATTTGATATATCAGCATGTGTGATTTTGTGTTAAAACAATATTTGAAAGTATTCATTTTATTGTTTTAATTGGTGGATTTTGTGGGAAACAATATTTCAAAAATTATGATATTGTGTTTGCCTACTCGAATGTTTTTGTAGCCAATGGGTGAAGGTTAGAGCTTTAGACTGTGTAGCCAACGGGTGAAGGTTAGAGCTCTAGACTGTGTAGCCAATGGTGAAGGTTAGAGCTTTAGACTGTGTAGCCAGAAGGTGAAGGTTAGAGTTCTAGACTGTGTAGCCATGTATTCATTGAAAACAAAGATGAATACTTTATGTAATAAAGGAGAAGAAAAATGGTATTCTCGCTTTATCTTGATGTATTAAAAGGAGAAGAAAAATGGTATTCTCGCTTTTAATCATTTGAAGTTGATTGTGGTTTTGTGTGAGTATGATATGAATTTGCTTCTTAAATAATTGAAGCATTGATTTATTGAATTACAATTCTTGGAGAATTATTGAATTGTATTTAGAAGTTTTTACTTCTTTAAAAATTGAAGTAATTATTATGAGGATTTACTTTTCTTAAAAAGAAAGAAATCATAATTTTGGGAAACGATTTTGGGGAAGGTTTATATTGTTTAATATTCTGAATTACCCTGGGATTAACATACACGTTTATGGGACGTGTGGGGTTAAAATACGTGGTATGGGACGCGTAGGTTCAGTATATTCTATAATATGAATTTTCGGGATTAGAATTATATTTGAAGAATATAAATTACATATATATTGTTTTAAACAAAATATATATATGTATATTTTTGTTAAACGTTTTAGGGTGAGTAAACTTAGATCACTCATACCGGCTTCATAAGCTGACCGGGTTTGTTGATATAACCCGGTACACTATTCCACGGTGTAGGGGTTATACCTGCAGGTTAGGATAACCAGGAGTAAGAAAGGCTGCATACATTTGTTGGTTTATAGACTTCCGCTGTTTGTGATAAACTCTGTTTGATTAATTACTTAATATTTTGTAACATCAATTTATTATGTAATTTATGGTATGTAATGTTTGACTCTAAAGAACGGGTCAACATTTACATACGTTGGGCATGGAGTATGTGTTGTTGTACTTGAATTAAAAGGAAAAAAAATTTCTTGTGCATATTTGTATTTGATATTCTATGTCGTCACGTTCCCGAATGGTTTGTAATTAAGGGCAAAATGCCTTATTAATTGATTGGAAAATCGGGGCGTGACAGATTGGTATCAGAGCAAAACAATGCTCTAAGGAAGTGATTGAGCAATGGAACGCTCTACGGAGATGAAACGAGTTTTAGAATTGTGAAGTGAAGTTAGGGTTTAGAGCTTAGGATCGGTTTAGGGTTTGACGTTAGGTTCTTAGATTCATTCAAGTGATGGTTACTTCGTATGCTTAATAGCACACAGTATTTATCGAGTGATGGCCCGACCGCGGCGGATCCCCATCATGTGCTCTTCAGTGCTGTTGTGTTGTTAAGAATATAAAGTACAAATTACAATTCCGAAATTGATAGTCTTACATGGCTACATTTCTAATTCTCTCAACCGTACCCTGGATCAAACGACAGACTTGATCCACTGACCCTTTCTTGTTCTTCAGTAACTCAGTAGAGATCTGTGTTGCTACCGTTACTAGACAACCAATGTATGGATTGTCTGAGATCCCTTCTGTTCTTCCAGCAGTAGGCATATCTGGTAGAATTGAAAAACCCGAAGTTAGGAATACAATTGTACCTAACTCACAACCGCCTATTAACTTCTGCACCGTTGACTGACTAATAGGGGCATAAATCACGTATGACCCTGTTGAATCAGTACAACTTTCTTGGAGTATATAGGTGTTGTGCATTTGCAACAAGGAGACACAATTGCGTGGATCATGACCAGTTGTGATATGTGCAATCTCCTGCACTTCTTTTTCCAATGCTAGATGGTCCCATTGGTTCCGAGTTTGTACGTCAATGAAGAAGTCAAAGAGCTTTCTGTGAGAGACATGATGCTGGATTATTGCAGATGCAGTTCGAGTGAGACCATGAGGCTTATTCAGCCTGTTCCAGATTTTGTTGGTGGAGACTCTTATCCCTGAACCCCTGAACTTGGTTTGTTCAGCTACCTTCCATTCATGAGCAGTAGAGTTGCCGATGTCTGTGCAAAAGTCTGTCACTATTCTGCATGCCATCTGCAACATGTTTCTTCTTCCTTCCACAGATGGTATGACACAAAAGTCTTGAGGTGGATAAGTGTCAGCCGCGGAATAATTTAACCTTTCCGCTTGCCTCTGAAGTATTTCTACCCATCGCCTTGCTCCAAAGGCTAAGCCTGACTCCACTAGCGTTCGGTATGTTTGGTGCATGATTTGATCCTGTACATCAACATGTTCCACCCATACGACACGAGAGCTGCCGTTGAACAAATCTTGGATTAAGCATCCGGATGGACGCTTCTTGCATTGAGATCTTGGGTGTGGACCCAGATTTGAGCTTAAACCGTCCACAGAGACGTCAATTATTGCCCAACTTTGTTCTGTTTGTCGTTGGCAATAACGAACAAAGTGAGTTACACGAGTGGAGATAGATGGACTGGTCACCTGGAATTCAGCAGTCATGACTTGGATGGTGTCGTGGTAGCTTTCAGTAGTCCCTGATGACAAGACATCAAGGATACTCGCCCTTGAAATGATGCTACCGAATATGGTGGACCATTGGTCCACATCCATGAAGAGATTCACGAGTACGACAGGACTGAGGGGAACAGTGGCTGTGTAGCGAGAAGCTTCAGTTTGGAAGTTAGTGGGAGTAAGATCAATACCGTTAGTGAAGATTCTCTTGTACTCTGCTTCATTCAGGAACTCATGAAGCGTGACAGAGCTGGATTTGAGTGCAGAGATCCACAGTGGCGCAGCAGCAGATGCCATGATGATTAGCTCATCTCTGACCGACACAATGATTTCAGAAATCTTAGTTGTGTCTGCCACGACAGATGCTTCTGCCACGGCAGATGCTTCTTCAGGTTCTGAACGGTTGATGTTGTCTGATGGTTGTTGTGTAGAAGAAGAGTGATGTGGGATCGACATACACTTTTGAATATCCCTCCTCATGTGAGACTTTTCCCTTGGACCGATGACTGCAGGAATTGGAAGAGTCTGAGGTTGTGGGGTAGTCTCTTCAATCCCTTTTAGTAGCTCACTATTGGGAGTAACTCGTTTTCCACAGTGGTTGCAGTTGATTCGGTTGAATGCTGCTTGGTACTGGCTAAGTTGAGCTTGAAGCTCATTGATTTTCTGTCTCAGCAGAAAATTTTGTTGACGAGTTGTTTGGGCAGGCGTTCGGGGTCGATGCTTTATCACCCAGGCAGAGACTTGTGCAAACGTTAACCTTATTTGGTCACCCAAATCTTGTCGCTGTTGAACAGTTGGCTGTGGAAAAGCCTCGACGAAGTCCTTCAATGCTTGGACTTGGTATTTGGTGAAGCTCTTCCTCAGTGGAATACGTTGGGATGGACCAGGTTCAGCTTGTGGAGATGATACTTGTGGACTTGGGGCTACTTCAATGGCTTCGTCTTCTGCTAGAAGCATGTCTAGCATGTCGATATCGTTGTTGAATTCTATTGCTGGTGAAATTATTTCATCTAAGCCCTCAAAAAATTGGCTTTCAGAGGGATCAGATTGAAGTAATTCACTGAACGAATTCACTTTGCGTGACATGTTTGAGTTGGTGTAAATTTCTGAGAAGTGGGGTGAAGAAGTTCTCTTTGAAAGAGAAAGGAGGTTATGGCACTAATGGAAAGTATCTGTTAGTGGATGCGTAAGGTGTATATTTATTGTTGGTGGAGGATTTGAAAATTTCAAAAGCAAAAGTGAGTGGCTGATTTACAGCTAATTGTCGGAGCCCTTGGAGATCGTGGAAGATTTCTTTTCCCCGATGCATGGATTTTCCACATACAGTTCCACTCTTGTGTGACCTCGCATCTTTTGAGGAATTAATTATGCGAAAGTTAAAGTAAAGAGCCATTATGATCGACGTTAGTGGAAAACTGAGATTTTGTTGATTTAAATCTTGTGGAATCTTGCATCGTGGGCGATACTTTTGAGTAATTGAGACAGATATGAGCAATAATTATTCTTAGTGGGTTGTTGAGTGCACCGCACTTACATTAAAGAAAGATTTCCCTTACGGTGGAAAGTTGTGTTTAAATACATAGGATAAGGAGCTGTGTTACTTAACTCATATCTGATTTCAAACAAACACATCTACTAGAATTTGCAAAATGGTGAGCAAAGGAGAGTGCAGTAAGAGATCAAAGAATACTGATTGGAGTGAACTTCCGGTGGAGATCTGGAAGTACATATTCCAGTTGGTTGCTACCGCATCCCTGCAGAGCACAATGGAACTCCGTTGTGTCTCGAAGACCTTCAAGGAGTATGCCGATAGCTGGTCTACTTTGGCAGCGATCGACATGGATGGATTCGATGGTGGATCCAGACCCACTGGTTCTATAGAAGCGGATCTGCAAGTGCGTATCTTCGCAAATCGTTGCTGGGAAGCGAAGAACCCGGAGTCTCTGTTCCGAATGGGAATACGAGTACTCGTGGAGGCAGCGAACATACCTTTAGCCCTGGAGTACTTCGATGCGGCATGCAAACCAGGAACATTTTATGGCGCACGTCCCAGTTTGGTGGTCGGTCATCATGTTGCATTTTATGCAGCGTGTATGATAAGGATGATTTTGGGACCACGAGCCGAGCAGCAGAAAATGGTGCAGCGCCTGTGTGAAGCTCTCGTCTGGTGGAGAAGCGGATGGAACATCTACTACTGTAGAGAAGAAGTCGAGCGGATGATGCATCAGGCCGAGTTTTGTCATGAGCATCTACTGTTGTTTTTTCCGTCGACTACTGCTTTCCTGCCCGCCGGTAAATGTCTTACTTGCGGTGAGTCAAGTTTTTGGCGTCCTTTTGGCCAGGACATGTGGGACGTGGATGGAGATAGGCATGCAGCTAGAGAATGTTGCGACACTTGCAAGTGTTTCGTGGAGGCAGCATATTTCTATCAGCTTATGATGTATGGAATTCCGAGACATCCGGCCTCTTATCCACGAAGTCACTATTGGAGGTTTAAGGATGGCTTCTGGTAGTGTAAGCCCTGTGAGGCATTTTAGAAGTTGTAATAGCAGTGTGTGCGAACTGTAACTTCAGTTTCTTTACTTTATGTGTGGTTGTGTAGTACCCGGTTTATTATTAAATAAATTCTGGGATTTGAATTTCAGGTTGTGAGAACCAAGTTGTGGTTGTGTTGTGGTTTGATGTGTACTACCCGGTTATTAATGAAATAAATTCTGAGATTTGGAATTGAAGTGTGATAACCTTGGGTGTACTCTGCGTCCAAATTTCGGGACGAAATTTCTTTAAGGAGGGTAGACTGTAATACCCCGAAAATTTCGATACTATTTTTATAAAATAGGTCGTGAAATTTGAAGTGAAATGGTGTGATTTCGTATTTTTAGGGGTTTTCGTCGTAAAACGATAATTACGGTGGTAATTATAAGTTACACAAGGTTAATTAAGGTAACTTTGTATCCGTTGAGAATTTGGGAAAACTTTCTTCACGAGATTTGTAGACCTCGTCGAATCGAGTTCGTAGGATTTCGGTTCACCGGAAACGGACATCGTATGAAGAAGTTATGGACCTCGAAAGTTTGACGAATTTCTATAAAAATGATTTTGGGTTTTACTATTCACCAAAAATCAGAATTTCCCCCAGAAAATTACTGTTCACCCGTGCTACAGTAACCGACCACTTTGACCGGCGATTTCTCCCAATTCCGGCCATCTCCGGCCATCTCCGGCCATGAAAATTGTCCCAAATTGTTCACCACTCAATTCTCTTCAACCCTATATAAATTTCCTTGATCAATTCTTAGTATAGAAGGAGAAATCAAGAAAAGAAAAAGGGGAAAAACGCAGCCGAACTGTTCATCCGTTTCTGGGCAAGTTTTCGGCCAAATCGAGTCACCTTACCTACTGGGCTTTGTAGGCCTTGCTTGGGGCTTTCTAACAACATAAAGTACGCTTCAATCGGAGTTCGGACGAAGGAGAATTTTGGATTTGAAATCCTAGGGTTTTGGAACTATCGAGGTAAATTCGAGACTTTTTACTTTGAATTGGCCCTTGTGGTAGTTATGAAAGTTGTTTCTGGTAATGTGTAGAACATGCTGTTAAAATTTCATAGCAATCAGACAACTTTTGTCCGGCGGCTGGCCACCGTCGGTGGCGGCGCGTCGGCGGCGCGTCCGGCCGGTCCAGGAGCAGTTCTTTGCTCCGTTTGGCTTGGTTCGTCGATACGAACAACTTTCGTGTTTACACTTTTGTGGAATTCGGTCGTTTGATCAATGATCAATTAAGCGATAGTTATGGATCGTTAGATCCGTGATGATCCGACCGTTGGATCATCACCAATTTTGGATATGATGTTAGAATGCTAGAAATAAGCATGCTGTTGGATTTTGGAAGTTTTGGATTTCGTGTGGGACCCGTTGATGAATAGTAGACGTGGGACCCACGTTGACCGACGGTTGACTTTTGGTCAAACTGTCCCGAATTATGGTTATTGATGTCTAAGAGACATTTGAGGAATATCTGAAGTGATTGGATTTTAGAATCATCAATTTGGAAACTATGATATGCTAAGTGGAAAATTGCATGTTCATAGGTATTTTGGAATCATGAAGCATTTGGCTAGCTTTGTCGATTCCCGGGTATTATTTGAAGACGCAGCAGGAATTAGAGGTGAGTGAATCTCACGATATTTTATATATGAATATTAATTCATATGGTGTTGTTTGCGAAAATAAATAATTATATTTATTTAAATGATTTTGCGATATATAAATTAAATACAGTTTTAATTTGATATATCAGCATGTGTGATTTTGTGTTAAAACAATATTTGAAAGTATTCATTTTATTGTTTTAATTGGTGGATTTTGTGGGAAACAATATTTCAAAAATTATGATATTGTGTTTGCCTACTCGAATGTTTTTGTAGCCAATGGGTGAAGGTTAGAGCTTTAGACTGTGTAGCCAACGGGTGAAGGTTAGAGCTCTAGACTGTGTAGCCAATGGTGAAGGTTAGAGCTTTAGACTGTGTAGCCAGAAGGTGAAGGTTAGAGTTCTAGACTGTGTAGCCATGTATTCATTGAAAACAAAGATGAATACTTTATGTAATAAAGGAGAAGAAAAATGGTATTCTCGCTTTATCTTGATGTATTAAAAGGAGAAGAAAAATGGTATTCTCGCTTTTAATCATTTGAAGTTGATTGTGGTTTTGTGTGAGTATGATATGAATTTGCTTCTTAAATAATTGAAGCATTGATTTATTGAATTACAATTCTTGGAGAATTATTGAATTGTATTTAGAAGTTTTTACTTCTTTAAAAATTGAAGTAATTATTATGAGGATTTACTTTTCTTAAAAAGAAAGAAATCATAATTTTGGGAAACGATTTTGGGGAAGGTTTATATTGTTTAATATTCTGAATTACCCTGGGATTAACATACACGTTTATGGGACGTGTGGGGTTAAAATACGTGGTATGGGACGCGTAGGTTCAGTATATTCTATAATATGAATTTTCGGGATTAGAATTATATTTGAAGAATATAAATTACATATATATTGTTTTAAACAAAATATATATATGTATATTTTTGTTAAACGTTTTAGGGTGAGTAAACTTAGATCACTCATACCGGCTTCATAAGCTGACCGGGTTTGTTGATATAACCCGGTACACTATTCCACGGTGTAGGGGTTATACCTGCAGGTTAGGATAACCAGGAGTAAGAAAGGCTGCATACATTTGTTGGTTTATAGACTTCCGCTGTTTGTGATAAACTCTGTTTGATTAATTACTTAATATTTTGTAACATCAATTTATTATGTAATTTATGGTATGTAATGTTTGACTCTAAAGAACGGGTCAACATTTACATACGTTGGGCATGGAGTATGTGTTGTTGTACTTGAATTAAAAGGAAAAAAAAATTCTTGTGCATATTTGTATTTGATATTCCATGTCGTCACGTTCCCAAATGGTTTGTAATTAAGGGCAAAATGCCTTATTAATTGATTGGAAAATCGGGGCGTGACAAAGTTAATGGTGTGAGATTGAGAAAAACTTTTTTATTATATAGCACACGATTTTCTTAAAAATAGTATCTTTGAAATTCTCAAAACCGATTTGCATGTGTTTCTAAAAATATTTAAGAGTCCCAATAAAACCCAACTCGAGAACTTATGGGTACTAGAAGTATTTATTTTTTATTTCAACAAATTAAACTATAAAAAAATAAAAAAATTATTTATTTTGAACAACTTGTAGCGACGAACAGTTCGTCGCTACAGGTTGTTTTAAACATTTTTTAAAATTTTTTAATTTGAATAAATGTAAAAGGATTTTATTTTTAGGGCTCTTGGATCAATGAATTAAAAAATGCAAAAGAAATTAGGCAACACATTAGCCATAGAAATCGGGTTTTCGCTTAGTTTTAGTGAATAGTACTAAATTGAGGAAAAATTGTTTATAGCACACGATTTTCTTGAAAAATGATATCTTTGAAATTTTCAAGACCAATTTGCATATGTTTTCAAAAGTATTTTAGAGGCTCAATGAAACTCAACTCGAGACCTTACGAGTACTAAAAGTGCTTATTTTTTATTTCAACAAATTAAACTATAAAAATATATTTTTTTTCATTTGAACAAATGTAAAAAGATTTTTTTTTTAGGGCTTTTGGGCTCAATGAATTAAACAATGCAAAAGAAATTTGGCAACACATTGACATTCGAAATCGGGTTTTCGCTTAGTTTTGGTGAATAGTGTGAAATTGAGGAAAACTTCCTTATAATAGCACATGATTTTCTTGAAAAATAGTATCTTTGAAATTCTCAAAACCGATTTGCACATGTAGAGTCTCAATGAAACCCAACTCAAGACCTTACGGGTACCGAAAGTGTTTCTTTTTTATTTTGACAAATTAAACTATAAAAAAAATTAAAAATTTATTTATTTCTGTACTCGCTCAGTCAATTCCAAAAAGGCTGGATAGATCTTCATCTTTAGTGATAGAAGCAGAAAGTGTTGTTCAAGCTATAGTGACTCCAGTTGAAGCTCGCTGACGCTAATTTGAGTGAAGAAAGTACTACGATTTATAGGTCTTCATTCTCAAATTTTCAGGCTCTAAATATCCATGTATGCTTCTATTCTTCAATAAGTTGCTGGAAAATTTCTCTCTATTTATTTTTGTTTGTTTGATTTTGATGAGAATTAGGTTGTTATTTTGTGAATGGCGATAGTAGTTGACAACACAAAAGTGAGTATTAGTATCTTGCCAAAGTTTACACATACATGATGCATAAGAAGAGTACTTACTGAGATACATAATTCTTTGATACTAGATCAGTATTTTACATAAAAGTTCTATTTTCCTTTTTGCATCCAATTGTATTTTCAGCACAGATGAGAGTACTTGAGGCATTCTGGGTCTGTCTTCTGGTTCTTCAGCCAAGCAGGCTAGACTTAACTTTATCAATCTCACTGCAAACTCCATAAAGTGCTCTACATTCAAATTAGGATCTATTAGTCCAACAGGCTCAACTTCTCCATTTCCTCCTTCCATTACTGAAAATATAGCTTCTGAAAGAAGTACTTCTACTCCATCCTCAGTAAAAACAGCTTCTTTTCCTGTCACTAATTCCAGCATAACAACCCCAAAAGCATATACATCAATTGCAGGTGTCACCAATCCGTATTCTATATATTCTGGTGCCATGTAGCCTTTTGATACCTGTGCAAACTTCAGAGATGAAAACCC
This sequence comes from Rubus parviflorus, assembly GCA_029955375.1. Classification (NCBI taxonomy): domain Eukaryota; kingdom Viridiplantae; phylum Streptophyta; class Magnoliopsida; order Rosales; family Rosaceae; genus Rubus; species Rubus parviflorus. Next base: position 16,559,599 of record JARGGL010000004.1, read on the forward strand.
ATATGTTTCCTTCTCTGCTGATCTTGCAAGACTGAAATTTGCAATCTTTGCCCTTAAATCTTTATTGAGCAGGACATTGGTACTTTTAATATCCTTGTGCACATAGGCAGGACTGGTGAAGTTGTGAAGATAGTGAAGCCCATTGGCAATGTCCAAAGCAATTTGAACCCTGTGATTCCAACCCAAAACTTGTGGACAGCTGAGCCAATCTCTTAATGAACCATTCTCCATGAACTCATAGACAAGGTAGAAATCCTTACAGTGTTCGCACGCACCCAAGAGGCTGATCAGATTGAAGTGGTTGATCTTTTGCAGTAATTTCACCTCTTCACTTACATCTTTGCTCATCTTTTTTATGGCTACTAGCACCTTTCCACTGAGAAAACCTCTATAGACAGAGCCACCCAACCAATGTTTGTTGCTGAAATCCTCTGTAGCACTTTTCAATTCTTCGTACTTGTAGAGTTTTAAACCTGCATCAACTTTAGCAATGGAAACATACAATTCTTCTTGCAAATCCAATTTACTTTTTCCTCCTGTATTCTTTTGAGAACCCTTTTTCTGGTGATGGAAAAGGACCGCAAAGACAATCAAACAAAGGACTATCACAAGAACTCCAATTCCAATCCAAACATATACTTTCTTTGACCTTCTTTTTCCATGAATAGGACTAACCGGAGGAGACATAAGAGGTGGTGGGTAGTGGATTCTGGTTTGAGAGCTTGAAGGCTCTACTGAAAGTGGAATAAGAATTGTTGTATAGGGAAACAAAGTAGGATCATCTTCGGTAAACCCATTCGCATTAAGTACACTCTTTGCACTTACATTAAATCTCTCACTAACTTTAGAGACAGAGTCATCCCAGCTGACCAAGTAAGTCAACAGAAATTTAGTACCATTCAAAGTTTGGTTTCTTGTGGGACAAGCACACCTAAGTGGTACCTGTAACTTTAAACCAGGTTCCAAGCTCGATGCACTGTAATTGTTCTGGCTCATCAGAGCATTACAAGTAGACAAACCTTGGTATGTGCTGTTTGCTATTGTAAAATAGGTGTCATAAATGCTTGGAATTGAAAATGAGGTTTTGGCCTCATAGTACTGACCTGAGCAAGAACAGACTACCGGAACAATCACCTCTTTGCCTTGAGGCAGCAAGAGTGTGTTATCGGAGATGATGTTGATTCGGGCAAGCTCAGATGGGTCTGAAGATGTGAGGTTTGAGATGGTAGAGAGGGAATCGTAAGGCAGTTGAGACTTGAAGATCAAGAAAGACTTGCAGGACTGCTTCTGACCATTGCAGGTGTAGAGAAAAGCTGGTGATGGCCCTGCATCATCAGTGTTGTCACAATCCAGAACTGAGTTTCCTGCATAGCTTTGTTGAGCTTTTAGTTTTGGAGTGAATAGCAAGAAAAGTATGAACACAATTAGTGTGGAGCAATCCATGATCATCTTCATTTCTTTTCTGTTCTGTGAGGAGTGAGGACTCTTTGCCAGAAGTAAATCTTGAAGAAGTGATAAATTGTCTTTGGCAATCATAAACATCTGCAACATCAGCATAACCGCGTCCATATAGTTTTGAATAAAAGTTTTGTACTTTTGTTGACCAAGTAGTTCATCAGGCGCGGAAATTTCTCACATAATCAACCCAGATGGGGACCCAAATTTAACTTATATATCGATTTTAATCTTATTTTAAAGGGGAATAAAATTAGGTAACATAGTTTAGACTTGAGAGTAGGAATAGAAGGAATCAAATGCATAACAGTGCTCGTAGACCAACTCTATATATTGAAGAACCGCTTCTAGAATTCTTAAAAGACGTCCTCACTTAACCCATGGAATACGTTTCAATTCCTCTTGAGATTTGCAGTGTAAATGAGAAATCAGACTGTTGTTCACGAATCATGTAGGCAAAACTTTTATGAAAAATTGACTAGCTAATACTCGCATTGATTCTGCAATATAAGAAAGGAGTATTCTATGTTATTTCACCTTTCTCACCTTTCTGCAACATTGTGACATATGAAAGGTTTTGTTGTTTTGTTGACTAATAAGCTCAATAAATTAGTTTATCAGTTGTGACTAATATGCCTTGTGAAATGGGCAACGTACGTAAATTAACTAGCAAGTATTACGTACTACTAGTCTACTACAGCTCCATTTTGGGTGCATGAATATCAACTCAAGTAAACTGTAAGATTAAACTAATTTCAAAACAGATATGTTTAAATATATAATCGAAACTTTGTAATGGAAGAAATATACAGGTAGCTGAGTAACAAAACTGAGAAAGAAAAATGTGTGAGAATGGTGTTCATACTCCTTGATTTGGTATGAACATTAATTCTGATATGGTGTCCTACTAAGTTAGTACTCGGCCATAAGATCGACTAGCTAGCTACAAATACAATTATTAGCCAAAGATAAATGATCATAATGTTTCTTGGAGAGTATCAAGAGAACATTAATACTTGGGGATAAGACACAATTAGTTTCCAGTTAGAGATTTTTTTTTTTTTTTGAGTGAGCTCCCGCGGTATCCCAAAGGCTTCCTAGGCCCAAGGACTAATTCGCACCCCATCTTGTCAGAACGCTTCCTCCTCCGGCCAGCCACAGAATGGATTGAGATTTAACTCTAATCCGTAGTCGGCAGGATTCGAACCCGGGTGGGGGGTACCACACCTGGAGGCTCTTACCAACTCGACCACCAGTGGTAGTTAATTTCCAGTTAGAGATGGGAATAGATGTTTGTTGATGTATTCTATGCCCTATAAAATTTGAAAAGCACATCAATACACTCACCATTTCTGCAGACGAAATTAAAAAGTTCATCTTTGAAAGGAAAAACAGTACATGTCCCATAGTAATTCTTTCCCTTTTTTCTTCAAATTTGTTGGTAGATAGTATTAGGTAAGAATGATTATGTATTTTGTTCTTCAAAATACTTGATAATTATTTTATTATAACACAAGTATAAATAACTTCATAGTCCATGTAGTTGGTGGCTTGGTGCATTATCTCAAATGTGAAATACACCGATATGTGTATCTCTGCCCTATTTAAAAACTTTTTTCTAGTAGCAGTTTATAGAGTACACTATTTCAATGACCTATAAAAAGATGTAATACACAACTACACTCAATAATTTGGCATTATAAGATGAAAAGAATAGTACTAATTGAAATTTTGAGTGGTGCAATACAATCTAAATTCACTAAACTAAAGAGTTGAATGACATCCTATGATTCCTATCCAGTTTCTATACCATCAAGAACTGCCCCTGAATCTTGGATGTTGCTTGACAATTCCCAAGTCAGTGAATTGCTCATGGTTCTCGAGAGAAACTGCAGCATCTCATTCATGGCCGGGCGAGCTCCTGGGTTTTTCTTCAAGCAATTATCAATTAACCTGATCACAAAAATAGCAAGCTCTTGAGGATAACTCTCTTGCAAAGCAGGATCCATCAACTGCCTCAAACTCTGTCCTCCATCTTCATTGTTAAGCACAGAGTTCAGTCTATCAGACAAGCGCACATTTTGTTCAAAAAGCACAGCAACCTCTTTTCCAGTGAGTAATTCCAGCATGAGAGCCCCAAATGCATACACATCGAGCTTCGTGGAGATCAAGCCATTTTCTAAGTACTCGGGAGCCATGTACCCTATGGTTCCAACAATGTGATTCGTCAAAGAAAAGTGACCATCTTGTGCATGAGTTGACCTTGCTAGACCGAAATTTGCAATCTTGGCCCTGAAATCACTGTCAAGAAGTATGTTACTGCTCTTTATATCCTTGTGGACATGAGGAGGAGTGGTGAAGCTGTGCAGATAATTAAGCCCCGAGGCCACATCCAACATAATCTGCACTCTTTGTGTCCAATTCAGAAACTTGACATCATTGTTTTCGCAGTAGATCCAATTACTCAAGGGTCCATTGACAGCGTACTCATAAATCAGATACCAATGACCATCATGAAAGCAAACCCCCGAGAGACGAATCAGATTAGAATGGTTGATTTTGTTTAGCAAATTGATTTCTTTGGACACATCCCCATTCATTTTCTTGATTGCAGCCAAGTCCCCATCAAATGTGCCACGATAAACAGATCCTTTGATCAAACAACCAGAGCTGAAGTTCTCTGTTGCAGTTTGCAGTTCCTCAAATTTGTAGACTTTGAGGGATAGATCCATGTGAGCTATGTCTCTAGATATAGACTCTAAGAAGTCGTGAGACTCAGATTCTTCCTCCCCCTTCTTCTGTAGTGGTTTCTCAACTGCCTCCAAGCTCTCCGAGACAATAACTGAATCGGTTTTCTTCTTACTTCTTCTGTGGAAGAAAGTGAAGAAGATAATGAAGCCTATGACCAAAGCAAAACCACCTCCTCCAATGGCCCCAACAACTACATAAACCCATGTTTTCTTTGACTTCTCTGAGGAAACTGGAGGGTGCGTCGCAGGTGATGGTGGTGATGATGAAGGTGGCTCTATGGTTTGAGAACTAGATGGAGGGTTTTTCAAAGGAACTAAGAGTGTGGTGAAGGGATAGATGTTAGGGTCTTGCTCTGAAAGCCCATTGGCTTCGAGAGTCCTCCCTGTATCTGCATCAAATCTATCACTAATCTTCGAAACAAAATCACCACGAGAAACTAAGTAACTCATGAGATAATGGATACCCAAATCAGTCTGGTTCTTTGTGGGACAAGCACATCTAAGAGGAACAATGAGTCTAGTACCAGTATACAAGGTCTTTGTGGTCCGGTTACTGTTCTGGTTCATGATAGCTTGACATGTTGAGAGGCCTTGAAATGTGTTGTTTCCAATAACTAAAAGTGTATCACCATGGACAACAGTATGAGATGTGTTTAGCTGATAGTACTGACCTGAGCAGGAACAGGTGATTGGAACAAGCACCAACTTGTTTGTTGCAAATGTTGCAGTCTCCGAAACCGAGTTGATTTCTGCAAGCTGAGATGGATCAGAAGCCAACATATCGGAGATGGAAGAAACGGTGTTGTAAGGAGGCTGTGATCTGAAGGTGAGGTAAGTTTGGCAACTTCTGTTGAAACCATTGCAGTTGTATCCGAGCACGGATTTCGATGTATCCGGGTTGTAACAATCCGTGAAGGCTTGTCCTTCATAAGGCTGCTGAGCAAGGATCAAAGAAATGCAACAAAAATTGGTGAGAATGATGATAGATGAAATGAGAGAAACTGAACTCATTTTGCTTGAATTGAAAGAGTGAAGGTTGACCAGCATGGAATATTATCTGAAGTTGGGTGGCTCCCATGAAAAGGACTTATGTAAAATGGAAGTTATGAAACTTCCTGGTAAAGTATATCATCTTGAATTCATGGCATTATGTTAAACAAAACAAGCAGAGTGGCATGGGTAATGGGTTGGACAAGATTGCCTAGTTGACTTTGTCTTGTTGGTTGTCTTGGTTGGCTAGGTTCCCATTATTAGCGTTCATTGTATAAAGTATGAGCAAAATGGGGTTTGTATATTATTGATTTGGTATCCTCATGGATTTGTGAAATAAAAGTATGTGGTCAGACAATTTGATTTCTAAGCAGTGTCGATCTTCAAGTTACAATTTATTTTTCTTTATGTAAGGGAAGGTTTGTTTGAAACGCCACCACATAAATACGAACTTCTTGTTTACACCATAACACCACTCGTCATCGGCAAAGGGTTGGCTGAACTTGAACACGAACAATCATCAGTTTCACAGATTATAGTAACCTAACAATCACAGTCATACCAAAGCCAAGGTCTCGGTGCAAATCTGCCAATGAGTTCATACCACAAAGTGTGAGCTCAGAAGTTTATTAAACTAATGGAGCTCAAGAATAAGCAAGGATTCGGATTAGGCATTGGAGACTCTGACCCAGCATAGGGTACAAGTCCTCAAAGGCTGCATTCTTGCTGGTCAACAACAAATATTAACATTATTGAGTCTGGCACTCACCAGAAACGACCTAGAAAGATGTTTGTTTCCATATGAACTCCATTTTCTACCAAGTTTCTGAGCACAGATACAATATTGTAAAGAAGAAGATAAATCCTATACTAAGACAGTATGCAAAGCAATGACAACTACATTCACAATTACTAAAACAATCACTAAAACCTCCAATTCCTTGAATGGCTGTTATGACAACTAAAACTCCAATAAGTAGACAAAAGATGCCGCCAACGATACCATCACGCAGTCCATTAGCCACCCAAGTAGGTGTGACCACAAATAGGAGAAAACGAGAAACTGCACATATACATATAATCATCAGAAAGTGAAAGTCTAACATAACAAGACATACATATAATAGGCAAAAATGAGAGGAAGATAAAGAAACCTGGAAATGTTTGAGGAAAGAAGAGGTTTGCACCAACAGCGAGAAATGAAACCCAATAACCGAATTGTCCCCTGCATACTTTGATTTGTAAGTTTAGAGGATATGTGGTCATATACATAACATAGGAAATTTAAAAGGATTCTGGCAAGTACCTCAGAATTTTGAACAACACCGTTGGGAAGCTTGTAAACAAATACATTACAAGAAGGTTACTTTGCATGCCTGATCTCCGCCCTGTTCGGTTCAAGATCAGCAAAATTCTGTACAAAAATGTAGGATTCAGGAAGAGACTGAAGTCAGAGATGTGTTCAAAATAGAACAACTAACATCTGAATATTGAGCAACAATGTAAAGGTTCTTCCTCCTGAAGACGGTAGGAGACAAATGCAATCTATCAAACTGAACAGCACAACAGTTTAAAAGACAACAAAATTTTTATCAACTGAAAAATGTGCAATGCAAAGTTGCAAACCATCGCATCTATTCTAAGTTGATGAATGATACGAATAAATCCTATACTAAGAAACTTTTTGCCTCCATATGTTTCTTCTTCTACCATTTCAATTAGTCCAACAGAATATGAAGTGCTTCAGACTTGATGTAGAGTCTACAATTTCAATTAAGTATAATGCTTCCATTCTAAATTTATATAAATTAAGCTTACAATGAAAATAAGTCCATTCTTATAAGAAAAGAAAGAAAATACTAGAAAATCAATAAGAACCAACAAACAGAACTAAATCCAGCACTGAAATAAAATTTTATGAGGTGAGTACGAAATTCAAACCAGCTAGCACCCAAATTATCACGCACTAAGCTGATGATGAAAATTAATTCCAAATATCTCATGATTTAGCCATGCAGGGCCTTTCTCAAGAAAAAAAAATAGTACCAGGAAATCAATAAGAACCCAACAAATCGGACTAAATTCAGCATCCAAATACATTTGGATGGGGTGGTAACAAAAATTAAATTAAAAGTAAAAATAAAATGTATAGGGTGAAATTGAGAATGACTAACAAGGCAAAGATGGTTCCACCCCATTGAAAGCTATCACGAGCTGCGCTGGATCCAACTTCTTCTTGAAACGCCATGAACTCAGCGAAAGCAATTTCCAGATCCGAACCCTTCATTCTCTTCCTCTCATTGTTCTTCTCCGCAAAGACTTAAACTTTCATTCACTGTTTATTGCTTTCTGCTTTGTTGAGGGTCCTCGGGTATATTCTATTCCCGTATTCTCCGAAAACTGTACGACGTTGGGTCCACTAGAAGGACTGGAAGGTCAGTCTCCGGCTTTGGAGGTCCCCATTTGTCATGTGTTTTCTACCCAACGATGGCCACAACACGACACGCGTGCCGGTCATGCCTGAAAGCCATGTTTTCGGCTCTGGTTCCTCGTACATTTGTGGTGAAAGTGAAAGGGTTCGATTCACTTCTCAGTGGGCCATTTCTATGAAAATGGTTTTTCCCGTTTTGGGCCTCGTTTTATTTTGATCCAATTCCAAACTCAAATGTCTTTGTTTTTCTCTTCTTCTTTTTTCAACAAATGTCATTGTTCACTCTTTTAGTGAAAAATCAATCAAATTGAAAATTGTTTAATCATCTAAATATATTAAGCAAATAGGCGATATTAACAATAATTAAGATCATTCATCCAATAGAACCGATTCACCTTTGTTTGTCTTAATTTTTTTCTCAAAACCGTTAAATCCTAATTATTTAAGTTAATGGCGGGGTGTTAGGGAAAATGAAGTGAGCCACCGAAAAGTCTAAAATGCTCCCACTCCGGCCCAACATGTGCTTTTTTATTCAACTCTATTAACCAAAATAAGACATTTTTCTTAAAATCGTAATCTTCATATACAATTCCATAGGGCAAAATTTTCATAAATAAAACTACATTACCCTATTTTTGATTTAGTGCCAAGTCGTAAGTAAACTATTTGTTATTAAGGTGGGTGGAGTAGAGGTGGTGGTCAGGAATGATAGAGGTGAGTTTAGGGCTGCCACTCGGTCGGATCGGTTCGGTTTTAGGCCTTACCAATCCAAAACCAAAAATATTTCGGATTGAAAATTGTCGTCCAATCCAAAACCAAAATATTTCGGTTTCGGTTTTTTCGGTTATGTTTCGGATTAGTTTGGTTTTCGGGTTTTCGGTAAACCAATTATTTTTGGTAATTCTCGGAAACTTTCGGTAGTTTTCAAATATTTTCGGTAAAATGTCCAAAAAGGAAAAAAAAACCTTAAAATTACATATTACAAATTTAACAATGAAACTAAACATACAAAGACAAAATCACAAAACCATGAAAGGTTTACAAATTTAAAATTTCACAAGAAAATGATAAGCATTATAAATTTAAACAATGAAATAAACATGACAAAAATATCACAGAAAGTTCATATTAAAACATTACAATAATCCAAATGAAGGTTTGCAGTCAACAGGTCTTCTTGCCATAGTTGTCAAGTCATAACGCACAAAGTTTACTAATCATGTAAAAATATTCCCCAAGATCCCCCTATCTTGATTCCAGCACTATTGTGTGGCTCTACGTTAGCTCCTTGACGTTATTGTTGCTCTCGACGAACACTTGTATCCTCGTCACAAGTTCCTATGAGAATATACAAACTATTTAATACACTTCTACTCTTATAACAAAGCTAGACCTTTAAGACTTAATTTTAAGACCTAGAAACCTTAGTCACAAATCCTACACTATGGTACAGCTATAAAAAAAAGATACGTAAAATCATAAGCCATTTGGAGCTGACACAAAATGCACAAGTGATAATAAAGTGAATTGTGCAGCATGATTCCTAATATGCAGGGCCAACTTCGTAATGACATATAACCTTTATATGAACTTCAAAAAAGGAAAGGCTGGTTTCGTTTGAAACCTGGGAATGTCTACTTTTCAAATACAAGTGTCCCAAAGAGAGTTTGAACAAGAAAAACCACTGAAACAAATAGAAAGAACGAAACAATACTGCAGATTTCAGAAATTCCTGCAGCATACCTGCGAATTTGGAAAATCATAACTAATTCAAGGAAAATCATTTTCAGGAGATTCCAACTCTGAAATAATCTTTGAAATGTCTACTACAAATTCTCAGAAGAAACCTATTTCAAATTATGAACAGAAAAGTACAGTTTTTAGTAAAAAGGTCATTGGGTCACAAACTCAGAAAAGTTATTTTGTCAGTGCAGACCTACAACTTCGAAAATTCATAACTAAATGAAGAAAACTCGTTTTCAACGGATTCCAATTCTGAAATACCCTTTAAGATGTCATCTGCAACTTCTCAGAAGAAAATAACTTTAAATTACAAACAGAAATGTCCAGTTTTAATGAAACAGGTGGCTGGGTCAGAAACTATAGTAATAATAGGTGAAAACCAATTTTATAACCATGCAACAAACCATACAGAACTGATCTTAATTGAAACGATACATATAGATACAAATACTCATTGAAAACTGATTTGGTATTATAAGTTGATTATAAGAATGAAAATTACCACAAGATGACAAATACCTTTCAAACTAAAACTGATTTATGAAACAAGCAAAACCATACCAGATTTCCATGTTAAAAACCTTAGCTTTCTCTACGTTTCTGTACTGGGCTTTCATTAGCTCACATAACAATTAAGCAATTGGTGATCTGAATAGAGGGAAGAGAAGAGGAGAAGTGCAGCGGAGTGTGGGCTCGAGGAATCGAAAGGGAGAGAGATATTTGCAGGGATTGAAGAGGACGAAGAAGATAGCAGATCGAAGAATTAAGTCACCATGGCATCACGGGACCTTCATCGTTCTCTGCTCACAAAACCAGACCTCCCTCTGTTTCTCCCCAACACATATATAACCACCCTTGTTCCCATCAAGCTCGGCACCACCAACTATGTTAAGAGAGGATCAAGATTTATACCTGGATCGAGGCCTTCTGTTGTCGAAATCCGGCTGAAAGCTTAGTGTTCGAGCTTCAAACCTTCTTCCTTGGAACTCGTCTAGACAATCGGCGCTTCAATCCTTCTTCCTTGAAGGCTTGCTGCGTGGGTCGTCCTGCGAAAGAGAGAGGGAGAGATTGAGATGGTGACTAGTGAGAGTGACCGAAGATTGAACGGTCTAGAATTCTAGATGTGAGATCCAACGGTTATTTTCTTACTTTCAGAAAATTAATTAAAATTACTTAATTTCAATTATCTAAACTTTTTAAAAAATAACCGAACTTATGCTGACTATAACTTTTTCATACAATCTCAAAATTTCACGTGCTATATGTCTACGAACTCACAAAGACATGCTCTACGATTCACGTCTAGACAGATTTCTTCAAAAAAATAACAAATCAAAATGTAAATTTTAAGTAACATTTAAAGTTAAGAGTTTTGATCATTGAGCTCAAAATAATATTGATCAACGGTGAAAGTTTTACGAAAATGTCTAATTTTTTCGACCTAGTCATTTTGCTTCACACTAATTATATCAAACGGTCGGATTGTCCATTTTTCATCTCTAATTTTATGGTTTTTCAAAATTATACAATTTAGTTACAACCAATGAACATTGTTAGTTGACATATAGGAATGTTGTATAATCTATAAATCTAAAAATGAAAAATAACCGATCAAACCGTTGGATGTGATAAGCACTAAATAAAAGGTCTATGTTGAAAAAATTATATTTTTTTATAATGGTTTCACCGTTGGTCAACATGGTCAACTATATGTGTCAATAACTAATGTACTTATATATATATACCATTAATGCTTAAATGAGTTAAACGACCATAACTTTTTCGTGTCTATCTATTGATGTAAATAAAATAAACTTAATAACTCATTATAATGAATTTTTTCTTCATTGAACCTAAATTTAAATTAAAGAGGTAAAAACGCCTAAATATTGTTATTGTCTCTAATTCTATATATGTTGAGAACTAAACATGAGGTTGTTATGAGTCTTATAACATTTCAAGTTTTCAACCATAAAGTATAGAATTTCCCCTATAAAATATTACCATAAGTTTTTATTGTCAAACACTCAAACAGAATAACAATAAAATTACGATTGAGAGTAAAAATACACATAATTTATTTATGTGTTTAAAATTATGTATATATTTGGAGAATATATCGGCATATACTTCGATTATTTCGGTAATAATCGGTTCGGTTTATTTTCGGTAATTTTTTTCGGTAATTGGTCGGTAAATCGGTCGGTTCGGTTTTTTTGGTTTCGGTAGCATCTTTTTTCGGTTTTCATCGGTTTCGGTTTTTTCGATTTTCGGCTTGTGAAAAGTCGGTTACCAAACCAAAAAAATTCGGTCGGTAATCGGTCGGTTCGGAAAGTTCGGTAAAAAGTGGCAGCCCTAGGTGAGTTTATTGGTGCTGTTTGTCAATTTGTTCATAAAGCAGCTTATGTGTATCATGTGGAGGCCTTGGCTCTTAAAACTGTTTTGGATTTTGCTATCAAGCAGCACTGGTCTGGGATTGTGTTGGAGAGTGATTGTGCACTTCTAGTGAGTGCTATGGAGAGGTCCGGAGAGGATTTTTCAGAGGTTGGGCAGATACTAGATGATTGTCGAGCTTACTTGTCTCTTATTCCTTTTAATATATTTCGCCATATTTATCGTGAAGCAAATGGTGTGGCGCATAGACTTACTCATCTTGCTAGCTCCCATCATGAGAATTTTATTTCCTTAGATGAGGCTCCTGCTATTATTCAGGATGCACTCTTCGAAAAACATTGTAATAGTTCCCATTAATAATATTGTTGGCCATTGTTGCCTTCCTTTCAAAAAAAGGTGGGTGGTACTCTTCTTTTGACTCCTGCTTAGAATAAGAAAGGTTTAATGAGGCCACTATTATACACCTTCATTTTATGTAATCTCTTTAAATTTTCTCCCATTAATTAGTGAATAAATTCTCTTTTTGATCGATCAAAAAAAATAAAAACTACATGCATGAACCTAAATTGAACCTCACCTAAAAGTAGAAGGATCATTTTTCCCGATTTGGACTGCTCTTTTCCATTATTTTTCAACGAAATCAGATGACTTTGTTAAGTTGCAAACCCCACTTGTTTTGTGTTAGGCTTGAGTTTGTTTTGCTTGTTGAAGTTTGGTTTCTTTCAGTCTCATTGTGTTTCCCCTCCAAATCGGAGCAGAACCTGGAAAATTAGGCATGATCTCATTTGAGGTAAGACAGCCTAGCTAATAGTGGCTTTGTTCCTATCAGTTTGCCTGTTTAATTCAAACCAACCTCTCAACGATGACGTTTTGAACTTATTGACATGGCCGACATACATACCGTCACTCCCCATGAAATTAGATACATATCAAATTGTGCCTCACGTTTTCTAAACCATCATGCCAAGGGTTCATAGACTAATATATGATCCAGTGGGTGTACCATTTTGGTTGAGACCTTACATATTGCTTTCCTAAGTCAGCAAATTGAACTAAACAATGTATAGTTCTCGTTCTAGTAATATCAGACTCAAAGCTAGAATTAAGTGATGCTCGTTTTATATATAAGAATATAGCCTTTCGGTCCTCAACCTGATTTTGATACGACTTATCTTGAATTTTCTAAGATGCAAGTCAACTTGTGAAATGTAAAAGCATGCATATCTCCATCTTCTATTTAGAACTACCAACGTCATGAAGCAAATGACAAATAGTCTTTCGACAAGAAAAAAAAAACAGACCCTTGAACGCCACGGAAGTTGTGAAATTACTAAATTAGCTAGACACAATATATATCAATGCATATATGCAAACAAATTAAGGATGGAAAGATTTATTATTTGAATTACGAAAATTAATGACCTTCAAATTACATGATCATACTAAATTTGTAGCTTTTGTGAAATTGTTCGGTGGTTAATTTATTTTATGTTTATTTAAAGATAGGAGTAAGATGTTCGATAAAATGCCTCAAATAATTCATGCTAAGATATATAGTTATGCCAATCAACTAATTAGTTGGCAAGTTATAGCTTCCTTTATTTCAGTCATGTAGATGAGGAGGCGCAAATCGGGACTCATTATGGCTCATTAATTATGGATGTACAAGTTTCATCCATCTTATCCTACAAATAATTTTTTTCTGGATGCTTGCCTGCAAGATCACATGTTCTTTTCATCTTTTTAACCCCAAAGGTCAATGTTTTTAACTCGTGACCTGATCTAGGGTACAACTATGTCTTCTACGTCAAGTTTTAATAACTTCACAGTTTTGAGAGCACTCTGATCGATATAATGTTAAGGGTTTTTATCACATATAGTACCTGAACTATTTCTTAATTATATACTTGGTACCTGAACTTTAATTTTTGTCACAAGTAGTACCCAAAGTTTCAATTTTTGTCACAAGTAGTACCCAAAGTTTTTGATTTCATCTCTTTTGGTACCTAAGCCCGATTTTTGTGATATTATATACGCGTGAGGGTGCGTGTTAAAAAAAAATATGAAGGCTCTCTTTGGGTACTATTTGTGCTTCTTGCTAACTATATTTAGCTTCATCAGTTATGTCACGTACACAAAGAGAGCTAACTGATTTAATTTCCAGTACGTCAAACCTATATCACGCTAAGTCGCTAAAGCTTATATTTTTTCTTTCTTTTCCTACTTTCCTTCAAAACTTAGCTTCATCTTTAAGCATGTTTACAGATGGCATTATGGGGCTCCTCAAACTTGAATATATGCTAGCTTTCTCCCATAATTGCCCTACAATCTCTCAATATATCTTGGAAAACATATATACTCAAAAAAAAAAAATTAAACCTTTCTTGAAAACAAAGCAAAACATTACCACATCGATCAAGATCATGAAGAACCACACATCGAAGGTACGTGCTTAATTACATACATATTTATGATCGATTCGTTAGGTAATCCTTCACAAAATTAAAGCCTGAAGGATCAACTTAATTAATTAAGCCATCATTCGATGAAACTCGTTAAAATCAAGAACCCCATTCCCATCAGTGTCATAGACGTGAATCATAGTCACACACTCATCATACGACTTGGTGTCTCCGAGTCTGTGCAACATCCTCTGCAAGCTTCTCGGGGTTATGAAGCCTTTCTCCAGTTCAAACATCTCAAAGGCCCTCTTGAGATCCTCATCTTCTCCGCCACCCCTCTTCATCAGCTGAAGAAAATCTTCAAAGTTTAATTGACTGTCCCCGTCGGAATCGAGCTCGTTAATCACAGCCTCCGCCTCTTCGTATGACATGTACTCCCCTATGGACCCGAAATACGCCCTCAGTTCTGTAGCCGAGATTTTGCCATCTCCATCCCCGTCGAAATAGCGAAACACTTCTCTGAACTCATCTTCCCTGTTAACAATTAACATATTTTATCAGAGAGAGAGACGGAAAACCTAATATATACTCAGATTAAAATCGAGAAAATTAATTTCGATCGAGGATATTATTGATATTAATTATAAATTAACGAGAGATAGATATACCTGTTGGTATGTCTTGGAGTAGTAGTGCATAGAGAGATAGGGGAGGTAGGAGAGGTTGAAGGCGATGAAGTGGACTTTGATGATGATGATCGGCGACGAGGGAAGCTAAGCTTGAGACTTTTGCTAGCCAACCATTTGGAAGATTTGGAGTTTCTCTGAATATTATTATCAGCTGTTGCTGCCATTTGCGGATTTCGTACAAGAAATTTGTGTGGAAGTGGAAGAGGGTTATATAGGGTGGGAGTACGTAAAAACCAGAATAAATAGGGTAATTTAAAGAACTTGAATATTGGGGACTTGCTGTGAAATTTCATGGTGGGTTAGGAAATGTACGTTAGCACAAACTTTTTAGGTGGAGGGGAAGCTGCATGGCAGCTTCCTGGCATGGGGACCCGAAATTGATGGCTCCAGTGACGTCTGGAGGGTTCTCCATTCATTGATGCTATAAAGTGTGAGCCAAGTTATACCAAGAAACAAATAATGTTTTATGTTGGTATATATATATATTGACTTTGGAATTTGGAGCTGAGCTAGCTTGACTGGGTTTTTAGTCTAGCTTTTTGACGTAGCCAGCTCCTTGATCACAGTTAGTCTTTTAGCTACCGAGCACCGCCGTACGTACTGACCAAATTTGGTTTCGCAAAAGTATGTGATAGTGTGTTATTTAATTGAATTTTCTATATGAACGTAATATGGGGAGATAATGATCACAAACAATATTTATTCAATAAATACTTTTATCATCTAAAGTTTACAAACTATATATATATATATATCAAAATGGTAGATCAATCATGCAATCCGTATGACACTTTAGTATCTCAAGTTTACAAACTATCAAGACTCAATGTCAACTATATATGCAAATCCATAGTTAGCTAGGCTAATTTGCTACTTCGCATGCGGTATTGCCAGCTTTGCTGATGGTGGTCACAACCACTTCAAATCTATTGTTTTCCCTTAATTCATATATGTATTGTGACAAAAACAAAAATGTGAGATTATCATATTTTAATGAAAATTTGACCGAAGTACTAAAGTGTCGGACATAGTGTATAGTTGAGGTATTATTTGCATATTTGAGATATCAAAGTGTGTTACGGACAATAATTATATTCAAGTACTATTTGTGTTTTCTTTTTTTCCTTTTCTTTTTTTATGCAAATAGAGACGAATTCTACGAGTCTCCACATCTTATGTAAGAAAGATTTCAGTCCTCTAAGGTCAGTAAATACTAAATATGATGTCAACAACACCCCCTAAAAGATTAGTAGGATGTATACTGTATTAGTGAGAGCGTAATTTGGTCCAATAATTGGCCGGGCTTTATTAATTTCCGGTGTGGGGATGAGCAGGGTAAGTAGAGGGAAATTGAGGAGAAATTATTGATCAAAGCGTGGGTCTATTAAACCTTTGCAGATGAAGTGGGGAAATTTGACTGGAAATTGGTACGTGTTTGGACCTACAAGAAGACTCGAACAGAAGAAAAAAATTACCAGCTAAATGCTAGATTTCTTGGCCTTGGGAGCATCTCAATCGTCAAAACTATCTCTGGCCATTTCTGTGCTAGAATCTAGTGTCCCAGTTCAACAAATCCAACACAATCATTGGACAATGGCATAGAGAGATTACCTGAACTTCTCTCTCACGAATAAAGAAAAACATGGTTGGAATTGCACCTCTAAGACTAGAGCTCAGTGGTACTGAACGATATGAGTTTGATGGAATGGCCTGGCCTTTTTCTCTCTAAGGCCCTTGAAAGAAGTTAGTGGATTTCAATAAGGCTTTATATGTCTTGCCCATAGGACTCTTCTAAATAATTAGCGTTAAAGGACAAGTTTGAGGTCCAGCATGAATAGTCCTAACTTCTAACTAACAATGTTGGCCCAAAAAAAAAAATCCTTTGCCTCCAATTTTTATGTTCGTTTTCTAAATCATTATTTAAATAACACTAAAAATAATAATCAAATAAAAAATCGTTTAATAAATCATCCAATTATATTAAATAAATGGACATGTTGCTAATATACAGTTAAGATTCGCATGGTTGAACTATACATTTATTTGGCACGTACGCATGGTCGAATGATCGACTGCAACCTCTCCAATTTTATTGATTTCTACAAAGATCGTAAAAGTGTAAGTTAAGGATTCATTAACCACAACTAGAGTGAATTACCAACAAGTTCATCTTGGAGAATGAATCTGGGAACAATCCATTATGTAAAGGGTACATAACAATATCTACACTCTGATATAATTAATCTTATTCATCCGTGCACAGGGACGGAGGATAGTTAGAGCAAGTCCACCGGTCTTCACAAGACCAGTTGCCATGTAGATCCAGCCCCTTTTTTGACAAAATTTGCTTCCAACAGTAGTGGGAAGACTGGGCTAAATGAGACCTGGGGCAAGGCATCGGTCTCTTTGAGACCCAGCCCTTTACCAGTTGCCATTGTGGCAACCCACCAACCTGCATCATGTGCTGCCCACCAACCTGCAGCATGTGCTGCCCACTAACCCCTCCAAACAATGTCAACCGTTGGATCTTTAATCTTATTTCCAAAAATAATTGTGGGAGAAAAGTTTCGAACACACAATCTCTCTAACACAATTAAATATCTCAACCAACTAATCTGGAAAGACATGTTTGTTAACTTTTCTCTTTTTAAATATCAAATATTTTTTCATAATAAATTTTCACTAGAAAAAAAATATTTTTCACTAATTTTTTATCAACATAATTAGTAGTTAATTTTTTCTAATATTGTTTTTTATCATGCATTACATCTTTTAAAAAACTAAAATGAATTAAATGATTGAAAAACAAAAAAATTATGTTTTGTGACCCTGACCCTGACCCAACGGGTGGAAACAACCATTAAAAAGTGAATGAACAGTATCTGACCCAGTGCCCCGGTGACCTTGACCCTGACCCAACGGGTGGAAACAACCATTAAAAAGTGAATGAACAGTATCTGACCCAGTGCCCCGGTGACCTTGATCCTGACCCAACGGGTGGACTTGCTCTTAGGGGCTAGGTGGGCTATAGTCCACCCAGTTTTTTTATAATTTCTATAATTATATACCCTTAAGAGCATCTCCAACAATAAAAGTTATTTTAATTTGCTAAAATGTTTAAAAGTTAAATATAGTTAGTAATTTTTTTACTTCTGCTCCAGCAATTCTAGCTAGCTATATGCAAGTTAGATTGAAAAGAAGAATGTTGAAACTTAAAAAAAAAATGCACGTTTGAATATTTGGTTTTTACCTATTTTCTCTCTCGTGTCTAGCTAAATATAGGTAGAGAATTTAACAAGGGTGTTGTTATTAACACACCCAAATGTGTTCCCAAATGTGTTAATAACACACCCAAAAAAAAGAGAGAGAGATAGAGAGAAAGAGGAGAGAGATAGAGAGAAGGGGTGTTATTAACACATTTGGGTGTGTTAATAACAACACCCTTTAACAAAAGTTAAATTTAACTTTTGTTTAGCTAATCTGTTAGAGCTAGGTTTTACCTTAATTTTAGCTAAATTTTAAATTTATTTTAAAATTTGTCATATGTTAGAGATGCTCTAAGTAGCTTTATTATATCCCAAATATATATATTATAGCCCACCCGGCCACTAAATGTCATAACCCATAAGCATAAAAACAAAAAAAAAGAGTACTTGGTGCTGTGTAGTGTTGGAAAAAGGGAAAAAGTATGTCGGGTATAGTTTCCTATGGGATGAAGCATGGGCTTAATTAATTAGCATAACTCAATAAATTTTTTTTTAAATTCTTCCTTCTCCAATTGACCAATTATGTCAACCTCGCAAACGTATCTGCAGCTCTTCCACTTCTTTCATTTTTTCCCAAATCCTAATTCCCACTTCTTCAATCTTCTTCTTCATTCCTTGATTTCCTTCAAGGTTTCAATAGATAATAGTCTAAGTGTCTGATCCGCTCCCCATTCCGGCAAGTTCATATGCTCGCCTCTTCGGTGTACGAATAAGGTAGTAGAGTAGTAGACTTTTATTAATTGATGAATTGATTAATTAAATCAATTGATGAATACTGCAGGTCTGCATTCACTACTCATATATATGGCTTTGGAGGGAAAAAAAAAATTGTCATTCGGGCAAAATATTTGAACATATTAACTTTGCCCACCCCATTTTCCAATCCTATAGTTCCGTCCCTGATCATGCACTCTATTATGCGAGTGTAGAATAATTATAAAATATGTAGCTTGAGGAGCAAATAATAGTGAATTTGTAAATTATCGAGTTTCAGAAAGAGTACGTAGCAATATTTACTCTCCAATTGTAACTTTCCGCATGCATTCTATCTTGTAAGGGTAGAAAATTGTTGGATATCCAGTTTAAAATGCATAAAACACTAAAATTGGAGTATCATTATCATTGATCTTTGTAAATAATACATGGTAGACAATATAAATTTAGATGTATAATTGGTTGATGTAATTTAACCTTCGATGTCCACATACATATATACGGTTAGTATATACGGTTAGAAATCAATCAAACACATGAGTGATTATCTTAATCTTTGACCTGCAAATACTTGATTGAAACTAGCTAGCTAGCTAGGTTTTGAGTTTACCTCTCGTCTCTTGAGTATAGCTTGACAAAGATATAACAATAATTAAAAAAAAGAAGTTAGATTCCGGCAGAGTGGAAAACAAACAAGAACTGAAAAATTCTACAATACCCAAAGCACTAGTGCTCAGACATGTTAGCAATAATTTGGATCGTTAGATCTATCAATATTCATCCTGCTCTTTCTAAGTGATGCCTTAAAAAAATCCAGAGTATAGTGCCTTAAAAAAATTCAGAAACTGATCGATCTCATATGAACAAGATTATCTATAGTAGACACTACTTTTCTTCAACTTGGTGTATAACATAATTCAAAAACTGATCGATCTCATATGAACGCAAGAGAAACATAAGACAGAGACAACGATGGGTAACAAAATAAGAAAATATCGTGATCAAGCTCCACTATGGAGACATTAGAAAGAGACTAGCACAAAGTTTATGATTTAATTGATGTCGACTAAACACTATCTTAGACACAGATTAAATCTCTCCCGTATAAACCTCGCATATATATTAATCTAATCATCACACATCGTATTCAACCGAGTAGCCGATTCGAGTTGCCACGTTCGTACAGAAAGAAACCAGAAACAAAGTTGGCCGAGTAGGAAGGAAAACGAAAACCCCAAACGTTATCTGAACGCGACATATATAGTAATCCAATCCAGGATACACAGGAGGAGGATGGTCGGAATGGATAGACATGAAATCAGAGACGTACAGGTGTGCCACATGTTTAAATATTAGCCCAAGTTGCAGCGCACCGTCGCTGTGTTTTCTTTCGTCGTTTTGCTACCTAGCTCTGCTTAAAGGATCAGATTGAATGGGTTTTCTTTCTCATCGTCATGATGAAAGAGAAAAAGGACTACTGGTGCTGGTGCTGTTGCTGTTGCTGTTACAAAGCTTTATCTGTGGTTAGCGAACACGTAGCAACTCAAACAGCGTCTAAGTTTGTGACTAATTAAATGGGTAGATACTTGACGAGATTAACATCAATGCCCTCCTCGATCAGTACTCTTCTCCATCGGAAAGTTTGAGGTAGGCCAATGCTATAGTAGTACTATTTTGTCGTAGCTTAACTAGGAACAATCAATATGTTGCAACCAGATTAGGTTTTCATGAAAAGAGAGAATACTCGGGGTTTTCATGAAGTGAAGGATGAACCTTGATCAGAATGAAGACCATGTTCGAGTGAGTTGCTTAGAATGCACGTACGCAATCCATAAGTTTTATGTTGGTTGATTTTGTCTGTTTTGTGCTTTGAATTTGGCCTTTATAATGGGTCTGGTTCACTATGCTTATTATTATCTTTGGCTACGGTTCTTATATATGTATGATGCTAATGCATGCATGTGCCCCTGCCAAATGAACCAGTCTTTATATATATGGATATTATGACAGCAAGAACAAATTTGTTTTCAAACTTTTTTTTTTCTATGATGTTCAAACTTTCTTTAACAGATACAAATAAGGTTCTAGTGAGTATGAACTAGTCCACAAATCCTAATGTGAATTAGTTGAGTGCGTACTACTGTTCCATGTATTCGTGGGGTAATTGTTTTTTTCTTCTTTTCAAGAGATTAGGTGTATTCAATACAACTCTTTGGAGTTAAACTAAGTTGTGAGGAAGGGTAAAAAATTGAATTAGAGCTAGGTTATATTACGAGTTCGATCTCCTCTAATATAATAAAAAAAAAATTATCTAAATATAACATAATAGATCTTAACATGTCGCAAACTTTCTTAACTATCTAGTATATCATTGGTTTGGAATATGCACGTTTGCCATTACTATCGTTTTAGTCTTTTGAGAATGATAAAACATTGCCAACACACTAATCCCTTCCTACCAACTAAATTATAAGGGTGTGTTTGGATGAAAGAAAAAAAGATGAAATTTAATTGAGAGTGAGAAATTCATAATTTCTTGACTTTAATTAACTCGTTTGACATTCTCAACTTGGAAATTATAAATTTCTCTGTAGAAAAAAAAAATAAAGGAATTGATTGCCCGAATTCTTCACTTCAATTTCCACTAAAATATGTGTCCTTTCGAATTTCCTTGTAGAAATTTGTTTTTATTTATTTATTAGTTTCCGAAACAAGTTTTTTTTTTTCATTTTAATCTTTTAATTTGTTTTAAAAATTCTTAATTTATTACATATTCCAAATTCCATATAGATACAACCAAACAATGGAAATTGCAATTGATGAAATTTTAATTGATGGAGTTGTAGATTCCATCATTTCAAAAATTCTAAAAAATTTATAATTGTTTCATCCAAACGCACCGTAAGGGAAAATGAGAAGCAATTTAAGAAAGAAGATGAAGGAAAAGAGAGAAATTTTAATAGTACGTGCCACACATTATGGAGCATGGGCTTGAACTTTTAAAGTAATTAAACAGACTAATTTGAAACAAAGCATCTTTAAAGGTTGACAAGATCAAAGTACTTAAAAGTAGATCTTCCATCTCGCATATAATATTCAAAGTACTTAACAAGTTGATAATTAACTTATATGCATTACTTATTAATTATAAAAACATTAATTAGATCCAATGAAACATTCATAATCTTAATCATTGTTCATTAGCATCTCATAGTAAAGTAAGTTCAACTTGCAAGAAAGTGGAGCAGAATTAGTTCATTTAAGTATCTTTTTTTTGGATACCAACTAGTGAACTAGATACGAATGGGTGGCTGGGTGCCATTCAGATAAAGCCGCCTCAAACAGAAGAAACCCGAACATGAATAACTGTTCCTAGTCTTGGTTAGTCTCAGATCAATATAGAGCTAAATTAAGCTAAATATAATAAATAGATCGAGTTGTAAAACGAAAAAGAAAACAAAATGCATGAATATGCCAACTTAATTAGCATCGATCTTTAATTGAAGTATCTGCCTTATTAAGTGATTAAACCTAGCTTAATAAAGATGAAATGTATATATATGTTGACATTATGTTGACATGTTTTGCAGCTATCTGCATTATTAACTGCATGTGTACTAGTCCCTAGTCCCTACTCATGAGTACGTTATCTACATCGTCAAGTCATGTGTCGTTTATATTAGCTCTGCAAGCATGAGAGGAAGCGTATATAAGAAAAAGATTCGCAGGGGAGGCGATTCTCTAAATTTGTTATTTCATGCATGCATTGTGCTATAAACAAGTTATATATGAATTGATTTCAAAAAATGGAGTATGAGTACGAATGAAAGATGCTTCATATATATCTTTAGGAATACGAAAAAGAGGTTTCATTTCCGATATCTTACTAAATGATATGTCAATATCATTGATATGTCTTATGTTTGGTTAGATTACGTCTAAATTTATATACACAATCATTTTGTCTGATGACGAAAATTTGATAAACAAATTTAACGTGCGTAATACAAATTTAATTTGAATATGACTGAAAAATATTTCATATAATTAGAAATAAAAAATGATGTTTTATTTTTGATAACTTACTAAATGATATATCAATATTATTTAGGGAAAAAATCACCTTTAGTCCCTAAACTTTGACTCATTCGACACTTTTGTCTCTGAACTTTGAAATATATCACTTTAGTCCCTGAACTTTGAAAAAAAACTATCACTTTCGTCCCTGACCGAAGTTTTCATCGAATAAACCTCCGATTCCGGTCAATTCTAACGACACCACATACTGGGCTTTGAAGCCCTCCTTGAGGCGAGTTCAACGCCACCAATCTCGCCTCAAACCGTCGCCGGACGGCGAAGAATTTTACAATTAAAGTTTCGGCCACCACCGACTTTCGAGCTAAATTCGAGCCATTCTAGGCCGAATTGAGCTTAGCCCCAGTTATAAAAGTTACTCCTCTCATCCGTGCGAACATTTTGGCATAGGTTTTGCCCCATTTTTTTCCGGTCAGGGACGAAAGTGATAGTTAGTGTTGAAGTTTATGGACGAAAGTGATATATTTCAAAGTTTATGGACGAAAGTGTCGAACGAGTCAAAGTTGAGGGACTAAAGGTAATATAATCCCTATTATTTATATGTCTTATGTTTGGTTAGATTACGTCTACATTTATATATACAATCATTTTGTCAGATGATGAAAATTTGATAAAGGCAATACTTAAAATTTGGTTTCTCTTTTTTGATAAAAAAGTTGTTATTTTTTGGGAAGAGAAAAAAATGGCATCATGTCTTCGTGTGGAAGAATATGCTTACCACACATTACCCTAAAGCCTCAGTACCAACAGTTTGATTTCCCTATTACAAAGGAACACGTATAGCTCTGTTTCTTTTTGATGAAGTACACGTATAGCTCTGTTGGCACCCAGACGAAAGCATAGGTATACCACATATTCACCATTCGCTTAGTTACATATTTACACTTGACCCAACAAAAGACGACACTCATTTTTATATCAATTGCAACAGTAAACTCCAACTCCCATAACTCTCTTCTTTAAAACCAGCTTCATCACCTCACAAAAACACCACTCACGCTCTTCAGCCAGTTACAACTTTCAAGGCGGTACATATAAAGCTTAGCCTCAGCCGCCTAGAGACAGCGAACAGAGAAAGAGATCGAGAAGAATGGCACTGTCTTATTGTGTAGCAGAGAGAAAGCCCTGCGTGCGTTGGGTTGACAAGTACTTCAAGGATTGCCTCTGCAATCTCAGCGATGACTTCTCTTTCGGTTTCGGGCTTGTCAGCTTGGTCTGTTGGGGAGTCGCAGAAATCCCTCAGATCATCACCAACTTTCAGACCAAGTCCAGCCATGGAGTCTCTCTTGCTTTCCTCCTCACTTGGGTTGCCGGGTACGTATATAATTAATCACCTAATTAATCACCCCAAAAGAGTTTAATTAATAATTTCTTGTTTTGTCTTCTTGATTTCTTGGTGATGCAGGGATGTGTTTAACCTGACGGGTTGTCTTCTGGAACCAGCAACTGTGAGTTTTGCTGTGCCCATACACCATACTTTTGTTGTTTGCCAGTCTTGTGGTCCAGAAAATTAACCACCAGAGACTCTGGTTGGTTCTGGTTAAACCACTATCTTTATTTTTGTCAGAAAATTTTTCCGTTCAGTTTTTATCAACTTCTAATCTGAATCTTTTGTTTTATGTAAATGGATGCAGTTGCCGACCCAGTATTACACAGCTCTGGTAATTCCACTGTCTAACTTTGGGTTATGTTACAAGAAGTCAAGAAGCAATAACATTATTTATGTGGAAACTTTTAGTTCTAGTAATAAACTTATTCCTTAAATACCCTCATACTTAAGGTCAGAGTTTAATTTTAATGAATTAATTAAACTCGATCTCTAATATATGACCCTCCAGCTATAGGGCCAGTCCAAATCTATAGTAGGGTCTTAATGTTTTTTATATAACGTTGTCCCAATATGTCCAAGACACCAGGCATGGAGTGACCTCAATTACTTTTGTGATCAGTTTATATATGGAGAATTATTATAAACAGTACTTGACCTAAGTCCTAAGGGCTGTACATCACTTTGATACTCGATATTTAAAAATTATCACATTAGTACATGACATTTCAAATCCGACTCAATTTTAGTACCCACCGTCAATAACTCTGTAAAAAAAAAAATCAAGGGAAAAAAAAGCCACGTGGGCATGTTTTAAACAGAGTTATTGACGATGAGTACCAAAATTGGGTCGGGTTTGAAATATCATGTACTAATGTGATAGTTTTTAAATGTCGGGTACCAAAGTGATGTACAGTCCTTAGGGGTCCGGTACTGTTTATGACAAAAACTCTTTATATATATTATACATGACTATTTTTACTTTCATCTTTGCTTAATTTTAACAGCTTTACACAACAAGCACTGTAGTGTTGGTGTTGCAGAGCGTGTACTATGATTACTTCTATACATGGTGGAAATGTGGCAAAGTCATAGTTGACCAAGCGGTATAAGTTGTTCATCATTTTCTGCATCCCCTGCCGAATTATTAATACGTGGGGCTAGTGAGTTAACATGTTTGTACCATAAATATTGTTACAGGACGAAGAAGAGAGTTACATAAAACCATTGAATCCTAAGTTGGCTGATTCAGGCGTCCCAATACCAAGTGCTTCACCTAAAGCCACTCCTAGAAGGGAGTTCTACTATACGTAAGTATAGCTTCTCCTGCTGTTACTGGTTTCCACAAGCTTAATATATATATCGGAAAATGATGGAGCCAACAATGTTATCATATTAATAGATCGAATTGTTAATTTTTACAGGTCAGCTAGATCAATGGCGGGGAGTGGTACTCCGCCGTTTCGAACGTATATGAGGGTAGCCAGAAGTGGTCCTTCTACATTGGCAGTAGACAGTGACTCATCTTCTGAGGACGAATCGGCTCCGGTTACATCCAAGAAATCCGTTACGACTTCCCAGCCTAGGCCAATTCCAAGATCGGTGAGCCTTAACAACCACCCAGATCATCATTAATTAACACCAATTCCTGTTGTGCTATGTGATTTTGAATCCTTGATTTGACGGTGCATGTATGTATATATACAATGTAATTTCAGGTAGGTTATGGGGCATTTCTAGCTACATCATTTAACTTGCCCTTCGGAAGCAAGGCCTTGACAAAAGTAGTATTCATGGGAATTACTGGGAGGAAGCTCTTGCAGGTAATATTGGATCGAGCGCTATTCTCACTTGAGAAATTCTCGAGGAGTGCAAATAACAACACCATATATAATAACGATGTTGTTAATATACTACTTTTTGAGAATGTCAATAACAATTTGTCTTGTGTAAATATCTGTTTCCAAAAACGTTGAACTTATAACACTAGGGTCTCTACAGGAGCACTCAGTGGAGCATAGTGTCTATGGGCAATGGCTGGGATGGCTAATGGCTGCTATATACATGGGCGGTCGACTCCCTCAGATTTGGTTAAACGTATGTATTTATAGACTGTCGAATTGAGCTTAATTAATTATTTTCCCTATTTTCTGTTTGGTTTTGTGTCTAACTTCATTACTGTTTGGGCAGATTAAAAGAGGGAGTGTGGAGGTGACGCTTTTATCCTTTGCCTTTGGACATGTAACAACTATTTACCACAGTGCGTAGTAATTAATTTTAACAATTATACTTTTGTATATACTGCAGGGCTTGAATCCTCTAATGTTCGTCTTTGCACTGGTTGCAAATGTCACTTATGTTGCAAGGTTAATTATATAAACCCCTTTCTATTTTACTATTTCCATCTATAATTAATTACTGCTAATGTTGTCTTGGTTAATTCAATACTCAGGCTTTACTAATTTGTTTCAATATAAAATGCAGCATACTTGTAAGAACCACCGAGTGGGATAAAATTCAAGCCAACATGGCATGGTTGCTCGATGCTGTAGTTTGCGTGGTACTCGACTTATTTGTATCCTTTTGTTAGCCCTCTTGCAAGCTGAAAAAATCTCGGTTTCTGTCACATTTAGTAACGTTTACACTATTTACCGATCACATCATTCATCACATCTCTACACAAATGCAACGCAAATTTCATATTGATTAGATATGTGATCAACAATGTGGTCCGTAAATGTGATGTACGTATTATTCTACGCATTTCCGACAACTAAGTACACCTTAACAAGTGTACGTACTAACAGATAATACTGCAGTACATATATTATCGACACTTGAGGAAGAGGACTACAAGTGGTGATGAGGAGGAAGACTGCGTATACTACAAGGAACAAGACAAAGCTGTCGTTTCTTGAGTGCACATTACATCTAGATCGATCCGACCATTATTAATTATAACTTTTGTATCATCGATCGATCTCCTTGCTTTATTGCTTGAGCTTGCTTTTCTCGGTAATTGTTCGAGTAAAATGATCCTTACTTAATTTGTATTTTATTTGTTCTTAATTAGAATTAATTGTCTTGATTTCTTTGTCTGATCGAGCTCCTACCCTAATGATCTGAGAATTGAATGGAGCCATTACCTAGTCGATCATGTCGATATAGGGTTTAGGGCTTGAAGTCTTCTCCACCGTTGCTTGTGGTAGTGTACTGGTGTGCATGATTACTAAAGCCATTTTCATCACCTTAGTCCAAAGTGATCTGATACGAGATTTGACATAAGCCATGCAAAGCTAATATTTTCAAAATGTTTGGTGGGTATCACTTATTAACTTGTGCTGCTGATACTACTGGCTCAACTCTATATTATATTTTGGTTTTTGTCGATTTTGATCATTTAGGCACGAGCATTAGAAGTGTTTCTTTTTTTATTTCATAAAAAAAAAACAATTTGGAACACTTTTATTGACGAACCATTCGTTGTTACAGGTTATTCAAAATAAATATTTTTTTTTTACTTTCAATTTAAACAAATGTAAAATTATTTTGTTTTTAGGGCTCTTGGGCTCAATAAATTAAACAATGCAAAAGAATTTTTTTATTATTATTATTGGGGTCTCTCCCCAGGAAGGATCCCCCCCCCAACCCCCTCCTGGAGGGTAAGCCTAGGAGACTAATCTCCCTTTGCGGAACGGGTTGTCGCTGGCCATTGGTGTTTGACAACACATTGGCCATCGAAATTGGATTTTTACTTAGTTTAGGTGAATGGTGAGAAATTGAGAAAAAATTATATTGTAACAAATGATTTAAATTTAAAAAGAATGATTTAAATTTCTCATTGTTTTGGTGAGAAAATAAGAACATGATATTTTGGCAAAAAAACCATGTGCTATAGTCCACAAATTTAGGTGAGAAACTAAGGTCTCAAAAAAAAAATTAGAGAAAGTTTTGGGTTGATCTCCATTCCATTGTGTTAGAACATCGTTATTAAGTAACACCATATGGTCGAACCGCCAAAATTGGACACAATTAGCCTCGCTTACATGGACATGGTTAATGATACGAGTATAGAAATGACACATATTAGGACACATAATTATTATTAAAGTTAAATTTTGATTTTGGTTGCCGCTTACTAAAGCTAATAATGCCTTCTGCTTCAACTCAATGTTGGGCCATCGGTGGCCGCCTAGTTGGATTGTAAAATTGATAATCCAACTCGTAATCGGATCCAAATGAATGTAAACGTGGCTGAATTGGTCCTCTCCGGTTACTTATCACCACACCCTAATTGTAGGCATGTAGCTTTACCTTACGGTATTGTCATCATTAGGCTTATTGCCCATGTTAGCTCTGCGATATTTTGGCCCGTTGGGTTGTGATCTGACCCAAACTATGGGATTGTAACTATTAGGAGGACCATTTTATTGGCAGCCCATCCTTTTATTACAATGAAGAGATGCTCCAATTTTGAGAACAATATAGGTAAAGAGGGAGCCAGGGAGGAGTCATACCTGTTCATAATTGTGAGGAGGAGCATAAACAAGAATTGGTCTCTTGCTGGTTCATGTGCCACAGAATCAGTGAGCTTTATATAATCGTTGATCTAGAATCTAACAAAGTTTTAGGAACTGGCATGTGATCGATCATCATGCCACATTTTGAATATGGATATATAAGTATATAGCAACTCAGTTGCTGGTTCCATGTTCTAACCTTCCATATTAAATTCCTCCATCTTCTTCTTAGATTATTCCACTCTTTGATTAACATCTACTCAATCGTAAACTTTGACTATCTACGATCTATCTGCAATATTATTCTGCATATATATATCTGACAGTTTTGTAATTTACACATGCATGGTTAATTTTATATGTGGAAAACCTACTTGATAAGCTGACTAATTACGAAGTTAAGAATCTAAACCACTTGACTAACGCAGGCATGGTTAGTTTATGGTCTGAAAATGATCCAAAAGCCTTAAATTAAGTGGACCTAATTAATAGCCTCGTTCAGTAATTAATTAAGCTGCTACAACTCCAAAAACATACAGCAATATTGGAGCCGGAGAAACTGGATTCTGGCTTCTCGATCGGGGCTGTATGTGCTTCGAGAATGCCTTAGATTGCTCCGAGATCGACTCAAGAAAATGGAATACCATTAATTGTTATATTTGATTTGATATTGTTTAAGGTTACTAAATCTGTTTGGCAAATGATCGAGGTACAAGTCACTACAAATGTTTGCCAAAAAAAACTCGAGCTAAATATTATTAAAAATTTGTTTCTTCCACTTTGCCATCGAAAAGTAAATAGTTTGGAATAGAAAATGACGCACAAGGGGACAAGACAAAAGGAGAAAACGCATCCATGGCTTCAGTTAAAGTAAGTAATTTTCTTCACTATACGCATATTCGTTCAATTCCATGATATTAATTAATTAACTTGTTGTTCTATGCATTATGAAAGTCAGCAATGCTTGTATTTTAGCAACATACAAGCAGTAAAAAAATAATTAAGGAGACGACAACATGTCCAGGAATTTTGCAACGTCAGACTGGTTGAGTTTGTTAATTTAGAATATATATATATATATATATATATATATATATATATATAGAAAATCAGCATAGGAACTTGAATTTGAAAAAGACAACAAATTAATAATATTATGTATATATAGTTGGTCAATTTGGATAATTGGTTTTACAGTCGTATGCTTTCCAAATGAGCCAGGACGAGAGTAGTGAAAAACAAGTGTAACTAATACAGGGGAGAGAAAATAGTAGGTTAATTTGGTTTACTGGGAAATCTCAAAAGGATTTGTTCTACGTTTTTTCTGTTCTTTAAGAAATTCAATTTTTCCCTTTTGAACTCTATATTATGAAGATCTGCAAAAAACAGAAATATAATTCAAGCTCTAGGAACTTTAGTACTTGACCTGCACTACTTATCTCCTTTATTGCATTTCATATATACATGCATTTATATACATAAACCGCAGCTGTCATATTAATTCTTATAACATAGATAACTTTCAATTAAATTGAAAGCATAATACAATGTTAATTAAGTAAAATAATTATGTAAGCATGACCACAGCATCTCATCATTTTTGGGTCCCCAGAATAACAACAAATGATACCAATATCTCCTTCAAAGTTCAGCTGTACTGCCTGTAAACACAGCCTGTACTTGTTCTCCTTGAGGCTTCCACAAATTACAAATGGCATATCATGTGCCTTTTAATTCCCCACTAGGTACTTCCAAATGAGTCCAATTCATTTAATTTCAATCAAAGAAATTCAAATTTTATTTTTTAGGTGATGATGCATTTTCATCAATGGCAGTGTACAACAACTACTCAGCTAGCTAGCTCCAAATTAATTATCACAGAAACCCAAAAGGTAATTAAAACGTACACAAAAATTGTATTAGCTAGATTTTCTTTTCCAGGTAACCGCGGGCACATCGAATATCTCCGAGAATTTAAGCTCCTTAATTTGAGCAGAGAAAGAGAAAAGGCAAATATTACATGATGGATGATGGTAAAAAGAAGGGTCTAGCTGTTAATGGCCTCTGTATAAAATATAATGTACACCTCAAAAGAATAATATAACTTTTATTGTGGAGTAATTTGTGGCGTTAATTAGTTTCTAAGACTCTAGCGCGAAAGGTGTCTGTAACAGATCATAGGGCGCCCACAGAGTATCCAATGGGCAAGGCCGGTTCGAGTCGAGCCGGACCCACGGCTTCCCTTTACCGCTCCAATGGAGCAGGCTGACCGGACCTTGATGCAAATCCCGGCACAACCCGCGGAAGTTGTCGCCGCCCAGACCGTGTTGGTTCCAACGGTGGTCCACGGACGCGATGTTTCCGGCGAAAACCAAGAGAAATGGAGGTAAGGACCCGAGTTCGTAGATCCGCATTCGCTTCTGGAGCTCCATCCACTCGACGATCTGACTCGTGTACCCGCCCGCCCGCCACCGGTCCAGGTCGATCACCATGACGCCGGTGTTGAAGTAGCAGGCGTCGCGGCCCTCGAAGGTGAGCGAGAGCGTCGGGTTGGCCCAGAACGACGGCGTGAAGTAGGTGGTGAAGTTGGCGTTGCAGTACTCCGGCGCGGCGAGGACAGCGTGGGGCCCGAGCGGGGTCGCCGCCAGCTTGGCAATGTCGTCAACGAGTACGAGGTCGGAGTCGAGGTAGACTACGCGGCCGACACATGGCGGGAGGAGGTTGGCCAGGTAGTTGCGGGCGTAGTTGAGAGGGCAGTCGAGCGCGGACCGGATCGACGTGGAAATGAGTCCGGCCACGGCGGAGTCGCGGAAGGGGTAGACTCGGAATTTCAAGTAGGGGAAAGAGGTGGAGAGCGTTTGGGTGAGGAGTAGCGAATTGGAGGACGAAGCGGCGGCCACGAAATGGAATATAACGTTTTCCGGGCAGGAGGAGTGTTGGAGGACAGAGAGGATCGCCGCCATTGAGCCGCGGAGGTAGGCCGCGTCGAGGGTCATCGCCACGTGGACTGCCACGTCGGAGCAGACGGTGGTGTCATTCCCGAGGGACGGGCAGCTCGCGGAGTTATAGAACTTGGGTGCTTCTTTGAAGAGTTGTGTTGTTGCGGCGGTGGCGGCATTGGTGGTGGTGGCGGTTAAAAAGAAGAAGAAGAAGCAAACAAGGTTTGCCAACGACGGTGGCGATTGTATAGCCATGTTTTGGTGTGAAATGAGAAAAGCGAGAGGGGATCGAGAGTTAAAGAAGGTGTGGGCCGGAGTTGTACGTGGCTTTGAAACCACGTTGGGGTTTCAAACTGAGGAGCTGGCCGGGAACGAAGACAAGTCTGCAAGTAAAGAGTCTTCAACTATGTCTCTCTCTCGATCGCTCTCAGATTTTCTCTCTTGCCCACAACTAGAGCAACAGCAAATTGTAATAATAAAAGACTGGGAACAACCAAAAAGCAATATATATATATATGGAGTCAGAGAAGAAATTTATTAATTTATTTTTTGGTCACTAAAGAAAACAATGGGATTACTCTTATTCCTTTTTAGGTGATTTTTGACCAAATTATTGCTAATTTATATATTTGGTAATATACCATAAAAAATAGTGACTAGCTGCTACAGCTAATCTGCCGCCTTATGATCAGCTTATATGTAATTATGTATTATATCGATCTGCTGTCTAAATTTTACAGTACGGATCAACCTCAGTGCATGTTAAGTTGTGTGATTAATTGAAATTAATTTCTTATCTAAAAAAAAAGAAGTGAAACCAATTTCTCGGCTTCTTTTATTTAGTTATATTTTGGAAACTCTTAGACGTGTATATGTTTTGTTAGCTCAAATCTTCAACGCTTCATTTTATTATTACAAGAATTGCAAACCAAATATTCTTGCAAAAAAAATTTAGGTTAATTAATATTTCGTCTATGATCATTTAATTAGTCTATTGCAGTCACAAGTTTTTCTGTTTTATGTGGGAGATCCGAAATCATGTGTTTGACTCACAAAAAAGTTTATTAGTCATTTTCAATAGTGAGTTAGGTAAGTTGAACATTTATAGTTTAAGATTTAGTGTTTAAGTGGTGGAGTGTATACTACCTCTAAAGGTCTACACCCTAAACTAATTAATTAGCAATGGTGAAAAATTGATCGAACAGAAAGTGTAGTAGATCGATCGAAAGTAAATCATGCATAGATTATTCAAATTTTGAATCTCAGTTTGGTACTGGAAATGAGGGAAGCAATGTTGCCTAATTAACTAGAAAGTAAAGAATGAATATGACAGCATAACTCTAAGCTGGACTGCTACTTTTTGAAGCAAACTTTGTACCAAACTAAGCATAACACTAATGGTTAGCCAAAAAAAAAAAAAGAAGCGTAACACTAGGGTATGAATTAAAAAACTAGCTCTGGCTTTCTCCTCGATCCCCTCTCATTTATATTCATATAGGTGAGCCATCTACTTGGGGAAAAAACTCCAAAGTAAAATCCAGCAGCGTCTAATTAAGAACATGAAACAAAACAATGGAAATGTCTGATTAATTTATTTTCAGAAAGTTCTACCACCCTACTCATCTAATATAATTTATACTGGTCGTAAGAAAAACAAGAAGTGAGTCTCCAATTCTCCATTGTATTAGTCCTTAATTTGGTATCATTAGGTGGTGTACGTAACGTACTGGTGTTATTATTTTCCTTAAATATCATGTACGTCTCAACAGCAACCCTTTATTCGTCATAAAAATCAAATTAAATCTACTTAATTATATAGTTATATCTTGACAATTTTCCTCAAGAATTATCAAATTATTTTCCTTTTAGGTTAGAGACTTGAGAGTTGGAACTAAATGTTCTTAGTGTCAAGACTCAAGACAAACGTTTTTAGTTATTTTAAAGTATTATTAACACCATCTCCGATCCTCATGAATGACTCCAAATGTATCATATCAATTAAGGGAGAATAGAAAATTAGATTACAATTATATTAAATCAGAGGTTCGATCTCTTCCGTTATAATAAATAATCAAAGTAAATTTACTGAATACATTAAATAACGGAGATCGACCATGGCCTAGATTCATCATTGCTAACAATGCTAGATCATAATATCTTCTTTAGATTCACCTTTCAACTGCAGCAAAAGACCAGCCTACTGCTTGAATTTTGATTCCCCTGAATTCAGGGTATTCGGACTGAAAAGTTTTAAATGGAAGACCCACATAAACAAGCCATGTCTCCTGATGGGGCACTTGGCAAATTGGAGATCTAAAATTATGTATACAACCTTAGACACCTCACTATATTAGTAGTTGTAAACCAGATATTTCCATAGTCTTAATTGGCTGACAATAGCTCAATATATAGGAGAGTGGCCACGAAGCCCTATGATTGAGACCCAAAGGTGCCTGGGCTGGTAGCATTTACTGGCCTGGGAAAATTGGTTGGTTTTTGGTTTGCCTGTATTAAATTTGAAAATGGACATATCATAGACATTCAAACTAGAAAACAGTAGCACTTTTTTCATTGCTAATTAACTAAAAGAAAAAGATGATGATTATAATTATCTTTCTGTGGTGTGATATTACACAAGCTTAATTGAAAAAAGGAAACGAAGAAAAAAGGTCTAAAGTGAAGAGATCCTAGCTTCATGATTTGTTCCCCGTTGTTTTGAACATTAATTTGCCTTTTGAAATTATATATTGTTTCCCAACTTTTTTACTATAATATGAATATATATTCATGCGTGTGCAAATAATATGAATATGTAAGAAAAGAGAATGCGATGCTTAATTAAGATGAACATGAATTTCAGTTATTTTGTAAAACAAGAACATGGGGTTGGCGGGTTTTATCTATTTATTGCAATTTTGTTAACATGATTATCCATGCTTACTAAATTGTTTTTTTTTTTTTAAGATTAAGAGATTGTATGATAAATATTAAGTCCAAAGTTGGGGGGTTGTTTTTCCCTTAAAGTGCTAATAAAAAAAAGGCCAAAGTTGGGCATACTGGCATAGTCTATAGAACGGTTAGAACTCTTATCCATCCAAAAAACTCAAGTCCAAAGTTAGGGTAGGTAGGTACGTTGCCAATCATAACTCATAAGAACAAAAAAACACAATAACATACTATTCAAGCTTAATTTCAAGGAAGGGAATGGACAAACTAGGCTTTGTTTAATTTATATTACGTGTTTGTTATATGTCTGGTTAGATTAATTCGATTTTGTAGTCCTTTTCAGGATACACTAAATTGCAAGACCCACAACTATATCATTGAATGGCATGTGTACCTCACAATCTCACATGCATTCCCTCCCAGCTGCTTAATTGCTCTTTCAACAGAAAAGATGGAGAAAACCCTCCCTCCATTATTAGGGTTTCGTTGCAGTTAGCAATACGTTTTTATAGAAACTAAACCATGTGCATGCTACAGCCGCGAGGCAAAGTCACAAAGCATAAATGCACTTTCCAATTATTAGCCATACATCATCATCTTCTTCTTCAACGTTTTCGTTTCTTATCTATTTTTATTCTTTTCCCCAGTATTAGAATTTTACTGCGGATTGTCACCGACACAAATGGTGGGGGCCGTGGGAGGAAGCTAAATTAAGGTCGGCCGAACAGTCAGTCAAGGCAGCGAGCTCGTTGTGTTGTCTGTTTGTGAAGACAATTTAATATTACTGTACGTTTACCATGCAAATTCAAATATTACGAGTTGTCCACGACTGACTTGAAGGAACGCGTTTACATTATCCGGTCGGGGCAAAATGGACCCGGATTTTCTGACAAGCCCCAGTGAGATCCGAGTCGTCTTCGTAGAAGATGATAGAAGAAGACTAAGTTATGAACTATATATGATGGTATGCTAGAAACGTCTGGGATAGTAGTCAGCACATATACAAGTATCGATCTGTCTTATTGACCAGTTCCTGCATACGACTACACTATGCATTGTTTACTTAATTAGTGAGACTTAATTGCCTTTGTTTATCTCATTAATTAGTGACCTAGTTAAACTGGTTTGGCGGATTAGCATAAGATTTGTCAACTAGCTAATTGTGGGCACTTACCTAAACTCAAAAGATTGTTTTTTTGCTTAGAGGATGAGCTGGAAATTAATTGACTGAGGCATTTGTTTGCTTAGTGGTTAGTTAGTGGTACGATTAGGGTTCTTATATACTGGTGCAGATGCAAATTAAGAACTAGTGGTCTAAACCTTACAAAGACTTTAAGCCTAGCAGAACAAAATCGAGATGGCCTACGTGGGTGGGAGTCAAAGAAATTAGGGTGGAGGACGAATCAAGACAGCCGTACCATATCATTTTCAAAAGTACAATGCTATACGTAAAATGCTAATTAGATTAATGTCGTCTTAGGTGATTCATTACACTAGTCACCAACGCGGTTTGTTTGGTAAATTAATTGATGGTACTAATGAATTAAGTTGGTCCACGTCTCTATCTGACACTACGTTCAATTTGTGAATGAATGGTTCGTACAGATTGATAGGTATATTTTGTGTCTTTCAATCCTTTCATACATCTCATTTGAGTCATCTCCCGTTGGAATCATTAGATCTAAATCTTATGACATGTTTACTTATATAGAATGGGTATGGGAATAAAGGAATTGATTTCAATTCTTGAGTTCTCTTGTGTTTACTAACATGTACATGAATCGGAATTGTTGTGGATCTCACTTAAAAGTAACTAAAAAAGAGGAATCAATTCCTGAATATCCGGAGTTTGAATACCAAGGAGTGGTAGGTATTAAGAATGAATTTTATCGGAATGAAATTCCGATTTATTCACATTTTCATTCCAAGTAAGTAAACATGTTATTAATTTGTTGGACATATATAGCTCGTACATTGCTTAGGGTTTAAGACGCGGGGCTTTAGGAGTTTATGAACTAATCCAAAGTTTTTTACATGAAAAAGACGAAATAACCACCCAAACAAACGTTTACAACTATGATAAGAAAAAGAAAAATATGTACACCAGAGACGTGCCCAACATTTTCTCTAGATTAAGTGCGTTACATCAAGGTATATGAGCGAGCTTGTATGGCTCCAATTGTAAGCTTCACCGCCGGAGAGTGGAGTACTGACCACATGAGGTACAGGCTCTCAAGTGATTACCGGAACGAGCGGAACCAATGTGTACCAGTTTCTGGGTCTGCACCGACTAAGATTGGAGATAGAACCCGCACTACCCCTTTTGGTTCAAATCGCCCTACAGGGAAGATTAATAATGGAGATATAGGAAGTCAGATGAATGATTCGCTTCTTGGGCCAGACCAAACCAAAGGGGCTATAATGGAGATAGGAGGACCACCCTGTCCTTTCTGTCCTTATTCTCATATTTTCCGTTCATCATTTCAAACAGAAAGAACATGTTTGCAATGATAGTTAGTAAAGACTTGAGGTCACATGGACAAATTGAATCGAGTATTGTTATATCAACCACTCTTATAATGCAAGAATAGAGCACCTAGCTTAAAGCAAACGAATTATTAGCATTGCTTGCACACCACTCGCAAGGACAGGACCTCTTGAGTCTCAAGGCAGCTCATATTCTGAAGGTTGCATCAGTTACAACGCCAAGTACAGGCCTCAAGTCCCATTCACAAAAGTGAATTTAAAAACAAGGCATAGAATGCTTCAGTTGTGCTTCTAAATCACAACACCAATATCAAACTAAGCAAGAAAAGTACTTTAAAAGCTGATCACGTCAGTTCAGAATGCAGTCTATGAGCTCTGCCCCAGTGGTTAGGGACCTGAACTTGCACCCGATAGCATCCACTAGTG
Organism: Rubus parviflorus; assembly: GCA_029955375.1. Classification (NCBI taxonomy): domain Eukaryota; kingdom Viridiplantae; phylum Streptophyta; class Magnoliopsida; order Rosales; family Rosaceae; genus Rubus; species Rubus parviflorus. The sequence goes on from JARGGL010000004.1 coordinate 16,597,173, forward strand.
AGGAAGCAGAGAGTAAGGGTCTTGCAAGAGTAGTTTTCTTTCTAGTGTGGAGGGGTAAAACCAAATAAACTGAGAACGGGAACAAAACAACAACGAATGTATGCCACAAGAGCAACTCTTAATATACCATCTTCTAACAATGCTAGCATAATTTTATTAAGTTGGGAGTTCAGAATGATGAATAAAAACAACAGCTAGAACATAAGAAAAGATAATGTAACTTGCACAACTAGTTTTCTTCAAAATTCTATCTATCTTAGGAAGTACGCCTATAACTTTTAAGTCATAAAATCCAATAACACGCTAAGAAGTACGCCTACCTAGGAAGAACTACTTCCATCCACCTTACAGAACATAAAGAGAAAAATACACTCCCACTTTCATGTGAGCGAATACATCTAATTTTGAAGTCACAAAAGCTCAAAATATTTCACAAATGCAAGCCATTTATTATGAAATTTGCAGATGTTTGTAAAAGGTAACAGAACAGACCAAAAGTCTAACCGCCGAACATTCTCAAGCAGAAATACAGCTAATGTATTTACAGATATAAGAGCAGCAACACTAAACAGCCATGATGATTTCAAAGTGGAAGCTCGGATTAACAAAATATCAGCGCAGCAATCACAAATACACCAATCAACAAAAACAGATTCTTCAAAACATTATCAACCTGCTGCCTTTGAGTTGCCGGCTGAGGGAAGCCATGAGCATGGCCCCCATGAAACGAACTGCTGAACCCATAAGGAAAACCAGAAGTTGTTCCATACACAGTAGCATCCGGGAACCCATGGTAATGAATGTTAAGCAAAGATGGTATGAGACCACCAAATGCAGTGGCCAATGTGAAGTTACCAATCCTTGCAGTTGCCATTGGTACAAATCCTCCCATAAATCCAAAGCCATAAGTGGGAAATTGATTGGTCTCCGGGGGAGGAGCAGTTTCAGGCCTCTGCCCAGCCGGGCGATTAGGAATATTGATACCAGGGTACGATTTTGATCTTGGGTCGGTCTGTGTCTTGCCCCTGCCATAAAGAGGAACCAACTTGTCCTCCTGTACGAGGGCCTTGCAAACCGGGCATTCTTGGCATTGCGAGTGATGGTGAAGCCATCTGTAGAGACAAGGCCAGCAGAAGAGGTGACCACAAAGGGTTATGATTGGATCTTGAGCCAAATCAAAGCAAATGTTGCATTCAAAATCCCCTGCATCGTTGGCATTGTTACCCGAGCAAGACGGGCTTTGGGGCGGCACGCTTGTTGATTCCCCAAAACCACTTGCCATCCCTGCACCCACAAAACTTCAAAAGTGCAAACCTGTAGTTCATAGAAATCCATCATCATTCTTCCCTATGACATGAAAATAGATTCTACACACAACAAAATTCATATCTCTCATAGAATTGCTCAAACTAGTTCAATAGCAGCATAACCAAACTTAGCATAACACCTGTAGAATATTGAATTTGCAACCCCCAAAGGCCCAGAAGCCAAAAACAAAAAGAGGAAAACAACAAAATTATAGATTCCGAATAAAAATCATTAAGATCCTAAAGCAAATCCGTCAACAAAATACAATTACATCAGATTAACATCAGAAACCCCAAATTCTACAAATCCGCAGATCACAAAAATTAAGCATAAGAACACACGGATCAGAAAAGCTAAGCAAAATTTTCCAATATATTACAGAAAACCAAAATCTATTCACAGCCTCAAATCCCTAAAACCAACTAAAACGACCTAAAAGTGTAATCAAACGAAATTAAAGCAGACAGATCAAAGAAGGTACCTTGTTGTTTGGGAAATTTGATGCGGCGAAGGAGAAGAAGGAGAGAGCGGAAGGTAGAAAAGTCGTGTCTAAAAATAGAGGGCAAAACTGGTGTCCTTGTGGGAGTGGAAGAAGAAGAAAGAAAAGATTCCAGGTTTTTCCAAATTTTTGATTTCGATTGATCATAATTGATATGGAGGATCCTAATTCCACGCTGGCGGGCTCGTCTTTGATTATTATATTATATTCTGTCTGCGTTCGTTGTATTTCCCACTAAAATTGTCGTTGCATCGTACGGACCTAGTGAGTTCAATGTCCCAATCGGACGGTTGGATTGCGATTGTTATCATATGCATTTATTAGCAAGTTTGGGCCGTGGCCTAATAAGGACAATAGCCCAAAAACTTTCCGAGCCCAGCCCGTTAGTCAAGAATGTCGGCCGTAGTCAAAATTAAGATTTCTTGTGAGAGAAAAATGAATTAGAGGTTTTAAGGGCAATCCAATTGGGTTTTTCGTAATATATGTGCTTCGGCCAGGGGTAGTAATGGGTATATGGTACCCATCTATTCCTTTGTCATATAATCCTTTCAGAAAGGGTCATCTGGTATTTGATTATGTCTATAGCCAGTTGGATATGGTTTCCGAGTCTAAACTTACTAACCCTAAAACTACTACATGAACTAACAAAGCATAGTTTCCTACACTCAAAATTCCGAATCTAAATCCATCGTACTCCAATTAATATTTTTATACCTTTTTGGATACACTATTTCTTTCTACATCAACCAGAAGCTCTAAATTGTGCTACTCGAGCGTCTTGTCTTGTATCAGTTTCACAACGTTTCGATGTTTGGCTGCTGCAAGAAAGTTCGCAACCGGCCATTAAGTTTTTTTTTTTTTTTTTAAAACGATGGCAACCATTAAGTTTGAATGAAACCAAACTACGTAGCATCTCCATCAAGTCATTCCCCACCATTTTAATGGTGTAGGTCTAAACTTTCCACTCAGTTTTGGTAGCTAGTTTTGCCATGATTGTAAGTTGAATTGTTGATGTTAGAGAGTAGTTACAGTATTCGTATAACGAATGGCACTCTCCTCCTTTAAATTGCTTGGAACCCTAATTAACACATCTTTAGAAATTAGGACCACAATGATGGTTGAAATGGGAAAACCCCCATTCCTCAATTAGTTTTCAGGACAATGATGGTTGAAAGTTGAAACTATAAAGTTTGGTATTTCAATGGCACTATATATTACATCAATGGAGTACTAATTGCGTACGTATGTATCTGCATATTAGTTACAAATCTGGTTAATTGATAGTAGAAGTTTAATGATCGATGATTTCTTAAATATATGGTAGTCATTTTCTTACAGTTACTTGTAGACATGGAATAGTAGCTAGCTAGAATATAGTTGTCAAAGCGTTTTTGTTTTAGACGGTGGGAGATTGCCAAAATTTCACATCAAATATCACATTTGGGTAAAGTTTGAAAGTTTAGGCAATTTCTTTTCCATTCATTAATGTCCCCAAAAGATGGCCAAAAAATAAAAAATGGTATTATCGGTCTTAATTACAAACTAAGAGCTAAGAATGCAATACGCATTTGACCACTATTATATCTAATTGTTTACCGGTACGGTTCTAGATGGTTTTCTGTTTATAGTTTTAAGAGCATATTTGATGTCAAGAATGTGAACCCTAATCACAAGATTAACATATAAAAGATCGATTAGCAGAGGACCCTATTCCTCATGAATCATGATTAACCACTCAACGCTTAACTGCTCGTCTTTTTGATCGGGTATCATGAAGTCTTGCCTTACAATTTATCATACTTAAATACTATCGATCACTTATTATCAATTGCTCATCTCAAAAAGATGAGTACGTATTAATTATAATAATAACCTGCTCCCATTTCGAGTCAAAGAGATAACACTTGGGCAGGAAGCTAGCTAGGTTGCAGAGACAACATTGTGAGTCCCATGAACTTACAGAACTCACTACTGCAGGCAAATAAAATCTCTGAATTACCTTCGTCTTCTTCTTCTTCTTGTACACAATTTAAGGGCACCAGTACAAAAAACAAATATCAAGAATCTGCAACACAATTTCTTAATTCTGAAGCACGTACATAAATATATATTTTCTTAGTCTATGGTCTTTACTCTTTACGGTCATCGATCTGATTATGACCACTTGATTCCTCTGCAGATATTATTGAATCGAGTCATTATTGACTGAAATAATTACTGACTGCAACTTTGGAAAAGCAAGTATGTATGTATGCATGGGAGTTGAACACGTACAAGCCATGCAATTCATATATATCCTCAGTAAAAGTAAAAGATGCTTTTGATTGAATATTTTTCTATCGTTGGATTAGCCTAATTTCTTTCCTCTTGGTAACTTTTGCCTTTTGGTATTGTTTTGGGGGAATGCTAAGCTCAAACGCAGGGTGCGTTTGAGTCAGCCACCCTTCCGACACGTGTCCAAGATATATTTTAATTAAAGAAGAAGATGAAGAATTATAGAGAGCTTCTGTCGAAAACAAGAGGAGAAGAGGAAGAAGAAAGAGAAAGGGGCGGCAGCAAGAGCAAAACAGAGAAGGAAAAAAAAAAAAAAATTAAAATATATCTTGGACACGTGTTGGAGGGGTGGCTGACTCAAACGCACCATGCGTTTGAGCTTAGCATTCCCCATTGTTTTGTGTACAGTAGGTAAAAGTAAAACTATCACTATCTCCAATGATAGAAAGTAACCCTCACCAATAGGCAATAGTTGAGTCCACTCATTTAATTTTATGAAAAGTGACAACATTTATTTCAGTCAAATAAAAAAAAAAGCACGTATGATTCCAAAAATGTAGTTTCCAATAATACTAGGTTGGCTTTCATACCCACCAGCCATTTTCAACTGCCTCTCAGAAAACTTGAGGAATTCCCAAAACGGATGGTGTGAATGTATGACACCGATTGAAACAGAGCCACCGGAGCCAGAGACTGAGACTGAGATACAGCACCCCCACGTCTCCGCCGTCTTGATCCATCATCGGCAACGTTGATGGGTCAACCCGTGATCCAGACCCTCACGTTCTGGCTCTCGGAGCACCCATCAATCGTCGGATTCCGGTGGAGCCACGCCCACTCCTGGGGCTCCACGTGGTCCTTCCTCTTCACCGCCATCGCCCTCTACCTCACCCTCTCCGTCCTCCTCCACCTCGTCCTCGCCCTCCTCCACCGCCCGGGTCGACCCGTCCCGCTCGGACCCGTACCCGCCCTCCACAGCCTCGTCATGACCGTCGTCTCCTTCACCATCTTCGCCGGCATCACGCTCTCCTCCGTCGCCGAAATCCGGGAAACCCGGTGGTTCTGGCGGCGGTCGAAAACCCCGTTCCAGTGGCTCCTCTGCTTCCCGCTGGGGACCCGCCCGTCGGGTCGGGTCTTCTTCTGGTCGTACATCTACTACATCTCCAGATTCTTCCACATGATCCGCACATTCTTCACAATTCTCCGACGTGGCAAATTGGTCCCCTTCCAGCTCTTCAACCACTCGATCCTCACCTTCATGTCGTTTATGTGGCTCGAGTTTTCGCAATCGTTTCAAGTCTTGGCCATACTCTCCACCACGCTGGTGTACTCGATTGTGTACGCGTACCGGTTCTGGATCGCAATCGGGTTGCCCCGGGCCTGTTTCGCGTTCGTGGTGAACTGCCAGATGTTGCTTTTGGGCTGCAATGTGGCCTGCCATGTTGGGGTTTTGCTGATGCATTTCATGAAAGGCGGCTGCAACGGAATCGGCGCGTGGGGTTTCAACTCGGTGCTCAACGCTGTCATTCTCTTGCTCTTCTTGAACTTCTACGTGAAGATGCATTGGGGTTATGGAACACGGGTCGGATTGGCTGCAGTGGAGGAGGAGGAGGACCCGGTGCTGGTGGGAGTAAAAGACAAAGAACTTTGACGGCGAGCGATCGATGTAAGTAATTTTAGGGGGTAAAATTAGGGGGGGGTGAAAGTTTTGATTCTTCTTTGAGTTTATACATGGGTTACAAACAAGGGTGGTGACTGGTGAGTGAGTTGAGTAAAATTACATGTCTCGGAAGGTGAATCTTTCCATGGTTATGGATGTTGCTCATGGTAAAAATCTTGTTGGGAATTGGAATCAAATTGTTCAAATTTTACTGGGTTTGAGACTTTGAGCAGTGCTGAGAGTAGTGTATGTTCTATATATAGATGTGTTTTCTGTTAGTTTTTACTGTGTGGTAATACAGGCAATGTAAATAGAGTGCTGCTCATGTTAATATGTCCTAGGTTCTTTTCCTTGATTGTTCTTTTGTGCGACTGTTAAAATTGTTGAGTTTAGACATCATAAACAACTATGGCCTAGCCTTATCAAACAAACGATCGGATATTAGTTAGTGGTTTGGTATCAGCAAAGGAATCCATAGCAAACTATTTAGTTAAAACTCATAAATTCGTGGCGTACATTCTCACCTCAACTCATAGAAGGGTCAGTGCAGATTGTATGTGTGGTTCTGAGCAGAATGCGGAGATATGCAACTAGCAAAACTAGACCAATTCGATCACTTGCAAATCACGTTGTATTATTGTTGGGTGTAATTGAGTGGACCTTTTATCCGATTTGTAGAGGGGAAGCACTATGTAAGGCATATATTATATAAAGGAAATGTCAAGATGACTCGGTTTGCAATGGAGTAGTTAGGATTTGGTACCTCATAAGGGGCAATGGAGTTGGTGGTTTCACTAATATCAGGATTTGGCCTTTGATTTTTTTTATTTTTTTAGAGAGGGAAATGAGGCTCCAAATACGAGAAATGTGGACGTGGTGAGGTCGAACTCAATTATGTGCTGAGTTTTGGCCTTTGATATATATATCGATGGTTTTGGAGTTCCATGCTCCAGTACAAGTTCAATTGGCCTCCATATGTCGAGTGCAAGTTCAAGTTGAACACATTGGACTGCCCATTCATATGTTTTGAATAATGGGCTTTAGACAGGGTCTTACAAAAATAGAAAAAGGAAGAGCTGTAGCAAGAATTCAAGTGAGGGTGATAAAGTGTGAAAGGCGTTGTTCTTTTTTGAGGACTCCTTGCAAATTAAGCCCAATAACGATGATATAACAAAGATCGATGTGGTGCTGTGGGAGGTTGTTTGTCACCATGGAGACTCCAGAGTCCAGACGAAACACTGCTCCAGACCAATCCTAGCCTCATCCTCACCAATATACAAAATCATGTTCTGTGTTGTCCTAAACCACCTTACAAAGGAGACCCATATTAATTCTAAATTATTTTCCAACCATCTCTCACTACTTGGGTTAATACCGAAAGTTTAGGACGATCCGTATTTTGTGTCAACCTACAACAAAGTACCATTGAAAAGTACCGGATTATCATAATTCGACAAGCATGCATTAATCTGCTTCCAAGAAGATCAAACTTTTCCTCTCAATTAGATCGAATTCTTAGACACTTGAGCCTTATTGTGACTGAAACTCATAGAAGGATAGGAATCCTATAATCGATCTCGTGCCTAATGCATGCCCTAATCAAAGAAGAAGTCTAATATTGTATTGTCCTATGAAAGAAAGAAGAGCATTGTCACCTATTGAAGCCATGATTACCTCAATCATTATTCTTGTTTTCACAACAAATTCCAATTATCTTAATTATTTATCTCATTGTTCATTTGTTTGTAAGTCGATGATCGGGGCCAGCTATACCCCAAGTTTCAATAGACCAAATCAAATGACTCCATATACAACCCTATTTGAGAATAGTCCTCTAATGATCGCCTACCAAAAATGAAAAGTACACACAATACAATACTTGTGTAGATCGATTTTCCTCATAAAAATGAGTTGCGAAAGAAGGGAAGAGTATGTAAGATCATATTCAAAGAGCTAGCTTTAAGTTATACTAGCCTCATACTCGTGTGATGTACGTGTTATTGGTGAAGAGAGGAAAAACGTGCAAATTTCCTTGTTATCTATTTTTTCAAGTTTTTTTTGTTTTTTTTTCATATTTATATATTTTTTTTACTTTTTACCATAATAACTTTTTTTAATTATTTTTTATTTTATATTAGGAAGGATATTAATATTATAGGCACTTCATAATTTGGTGAAACATTTGACACCAAACTCTACGCTTCTATTTATAGTAGTAAAGATTTGTGTACAATATATAACATCGTGGACTAATTTATTCATTTTTTATTCGTTTTAGATGATAGATTAACGTACCATATTAACAATTAGTTTGAAATCTACTACTAAAACAATAAAAAATTAGCCATAAGGCCACTTTGGCTGGCCTTATTATTCAAAAAGCCACCAAACATTTTTTTCTGAAATAAGGCCATTAATATTTACAAAAATGCCACCGCAATATTTACAAAAATGCCACCGCAATATTTACAAAAATGCCACCGCATTTTTTTTGCTATTATTTACAAAAATGTTACTGAATACGAAAAAATCAATAAAGCTACTGTCAAAGACCAATAAAGCTATTGTCGAAGACCACTAAAGCTACTGTCAAAGCACAATAAAGCTACTGTAACATCACAATAAAGCAAAGAACACTAAAGCTACTGTTAAAGAACACTAAAACTACTATCCACGAACAATAAAGCTACTGTCCACGAACAATAAAGCTACTGTCCAATACTGGATACGAAAAAACCAATAAAGCTACTGTCGAAGACCAATAAAGCTACTGTCCAAGACCAATAAAGCTACTGTCCACGAATAATAAAGCTACTGTCCACGAACAATAAAGCTACTGTCCAAGCACAATAAAGTTACTGTCCAAGAACACTAAAGCTACTGTGGCCTTATTTCAGTAAAAAATATTAGGTGGCCTTTTGAAAAATAAGGCCACCCAAAATGACCTTATGTCTAATTGGCCCCTAAAACAATTCATTGAAAGTTATGAGAGATTTTGATAAAGACTCTTCTTTCATTATTAACAAATACATTATAAAGCATACAAAGAGTCGTCTACGCAATTTGACTTGTTTAAATGTTGTATCATCAGCAAAATTAGCTGCATTACATGAAAGCAAAATTAGCACGTACTACACGTCTACACAGACCATTTTCTTGACAGTTGACCATATATATTTTCTCTTGGCTGATCGAATTACGTACGTACTTTTAACGTGTAGAATGTGAAATTAAACAAAAAACAAACACACAATATACACATTTTGAATGACCAAAAACCATACGCATAGAGTATGTTAAGTTGAGACCCAGATATAATTGAAAAACAGGACCATGCACCTAACTTAATTAATAACTTGATCTTGACAACTGTGGATAGACAATACCTTCCCTTACTCAACTCGTGTGTATTGTATATCCTTGATCCATCCCGGCCATTATAGACCAAATACTCAATCTCCGCCTATTTTTTATTAGGGATTCTCTCCTCAGGAAGGATCCCCCAACTCCTTCAGAGGGTAAGCCGAAGAGACTAATCTCCGTTCATTTTTAAAAGAGCCATACGGATCGATGATATTCGGATTGTGAAGAATTATATATTTTTTAATTATTGGAGGGCCGACCTTAAGTCGGTGGCAGACATATTAAAGATTTCTTGCCGGAAGGGGGCCGGGATTAATGTGGGTTTTGGATTTACTCTTGTTTTAACGCATAGACAACTAACGTGAACAGGTCCAGATTCTGTTGCCTACAATGGATCCAAACAGTAATGATCGAGGACAGTCACGTACCCCAGCTTCTTGGAAATTTCATGCAAGTGGTGTAATTGTAGCCCTAGCTCGATTGCTTGCTGGTTTGGTTTGGATGGTGTGAACTTAGGACCAAATGGCTCGTAAGTCTATGCTATCGCTAGCAATGCACAATATTCAATATAGATGGGTCTCATGCACGGTCTCAATGGTCCCTTTCCAGTTATATAAGCCTGTCCAATTGAACCTCCTACCTCCCCTAGCTATGCTCGATCAACTTCCCAGTTGACACTAGTCACCAAGCCGAGAATGCGTCTGGTTCAACAACACCAATTCCATTTCAACTCTACCTACGGCTCTAATTCGTTAGCACATGAGACTCCTTTTCTTCATTCTATGGCATTTGCACATGTTATTCAGTTTTGGTTTAGCACAACTTTCTTGAATATTGGTTTGCTTCTAGTACTCCCACAGGCACGGACGAAACTAGAGATCTATGACATGTTTATTTACTTGGAATGGGTATGAGAATGAATCGGAATTCATTCCGATGGAATCCATTCCAAATACATACCCCCCCTTGGTAATCAAACTCCGAATATTCGGGAATGGATTTCCCTTTTTTAGTCACTTTTTTGTGGGACCCACAACCATTCCGATTCATGTGTATGTTAGTAAACATAAGAAAACTCAGGAATGAAAATCAATTCCTTCATTCTCATACCCATTCCAAGTAAGTAAACATGCCACTATAGTAAGGGGGGCCAACATATTAGAAGGCTAAAGGCCACCTAAGACCAACATGTAGCTCCGTCCCTGCCCACAGCTGGAGTTTGTTATGAGGTCGGATACTATTATTTGGTTTATTAACTAATCGATATTATTATAATTTAAAGTGTTTGATAAAATGTTTCAAATAAATAAAATAAGCATTGATTGTATTTTTTCGAGAAAAAATCATAATTATGTCACTTGGTCGGCTATTATATATTGCTTGATTTTTTATCTATAGATAATCTAATGTGTTCGATGAAATGTCTCAAAAATACTCAAGTATGTATTAATTATTTTGAAGAAAAATTTATAAATCCGCCACTAACTAACTGAAAGAAAAGTTTAGTGACCAAAGTCACAAAGTGAAAGACAATATTATTGTTGAGTGACCAAAATAATATTATTTAAAGTATAGATGTTAAGCCAAAATAGATTTCGATTTTCTTGACTTTGGAACAGAAGGAACGGCTGTAGAGGAGTGATGTGATTCAACTTTTGAACAAATAGACAAGTGGGTGATTTCTTGGTTTTTTTTTTTTTTCAAGAATGCTAACCAATTAACTAACATTGTTTAAAGCCTTGAATTGGGTCTCAACAGTCAAATTATCTTTATTGGTGTGCTACAACTGTTGCTGCATTAGTGAGACTTTAAAGTTGGATGGCTTCAAATCGTCTGTCCCCGTTTCCCTGTCTCCTTCCCTGTCTCCCAGTCAATTAGTGACACGTGTCCTACCACCTAGCATAAGTTAACACCCATCTAACTCTGTTAGCTTTTTCTTTTTCTTGTGTTTGAAAAAAAAAGAGCAAGTGCGTCTCTTGACTCTTCCATCCTCTCTCTTTCTCTCTCAAGAGATCAGATCAGATCCGTATGAAATCTCATCCCACATAAAGTACCATACAGTTTGAAGACCATATCCATATGAATCTTGGCCTCTAATCCTCTCTTAAGATTAGAGGAGCTCATATTGCAGTTTCTCTCTGATCCTCTCTTCTCTCTCCCTGCATGTTTCTCTATCTCATCCCTCTGACTCTTCCTTCTCTCTCCTTTCTTTCCTCTTCTAGTTTCTCTCTCATCCTCTCTTCTCTCTCCCTGCGATAATTGGTCTGCAACATCGGAGAGTTCGTGTTTTCAACACTGGTAAGAGTGCATGATTTGGGTTTTGATGGTCGACGTGCAAAATCTAAATCTCTATATCAAATCTTGAATTCATATTAAATTTTTTAATCCAAACAGTAAAATGTCAAAAACCCATATTTTAAATACATCTGATTCGAAGTCAAAATCCAAATCAAAATTTTGTTTCCAAACAGGGCCTTAAATGATTTCAATTTCCAGATTTGGTGTCATGCCGGGTCCCTTGGACTTTGCTTTAAACCAAGAGATTTGTATTCTGGGTGTTTGGCTCAAACACCAGGGATTTCATAGAAAGACTTTGATAGTTTGATCCTATGCTATAATTTAGATGGATGGATACCAAATATATAGATGTGTGCAAGCTTGTCTCTTTTGTGCTGCCATGAAAAATTTCTCATTCATGACCTCTATCGGTTATAATATTCTGGATTCATGCGCTCCATCTTCATCGTGTGAATAAGACAACACAGGAAAATGGGTCATAGAGCAGACTGGAGAGGAAGACGAAGATGGAGGAGATGTACAGTATTTTAATAAAGAACTAACAGAGTTAGATGGGTGTTAACTTATGCTAGGTGGCAGGACACGTGTCACTAATTGACTGGGAGACAGGGAAGGAGACAGGGAAACGGGGACAGACGATTTGAAGCCAAGTTGGATGGAATTGGAATTAGCAGATGATTGTAATGGCCGTACTTGGCCCCGTATTGTAATCGTTTAGTCTTTCCTTTCCTGGGGCTTTGGCCCCTCCCTTCCACCAAAAAAAAAAAAGTTGGATGGAATTGGAAGCACATGTAGAAAGCCGATTCTTTTGAATCAATCAATGATGTAATCTCTCCCATTCCCCATAACAAAAAATAACCCCACTAACTTGGAAACCATATACACTGGATCTCCATTCTTTTATTCATATACTATAGTAAATTTGTTGCAGCTGAGATTTTTTCATTTGAGCTTTTGGGGAAGAAACAATTTTAAGATGAAAGTGATAATAATATTACAACACTAATTTCATTCATGAAAAATGGTTGTGAATCAGAGTGATGATCAGTAATGTATATGGTAAAAATGAAAAACTACAGCAACAAAGATAAAACACTCTCCACATCATTGTTTACAGGAAGCCGGGGGGACTAAATTTCTAAAGTTAAAAATCTGTGGTTTTGGTTAAACAAAATTTGGGGTTTTGTTATTTAAATTCTGTTTGCCTCTGTAAATTAATCATTCTATAGAACATTGGAACCAAACTGCATCTGCATCCTCTTAGGCCCATCTAAAGCAGATGATGGTTTGCCCAACTCCAGCGAAGAAGACGTGGAGTAGGGATAACAAGCTTTTCTGAGCTCCTCATACCTACCCAAATCGAAATTGTGATCCTTCATCAAGCGCTTCTGCTTGGCGTCGAAACGGCTCTGGAAGAAGCCTTCGAAAGAGGGCTCTTTCGAGGTCCTGAGGAAGAAGGCATAGCCAGCCATGAAGTACATAGAAGTGACATAGAAGCAAATGGGTTCCATCACATCCCATGAAAGTTCCCAAAAGGTCAGCCTCATGAACCCGGCTGTTTGGACAACAAGATAGCCAAGCCCCAACCACAGTTCCCTGCGCACCAAGGAATCGGCTTTCTGGTCTATTAGGGATTTCTGTTTCTCCATGTCTTCTAGCTCCTTCATTCTTGCAACGTTTCGATTGGCTCCGGGAATGGGAATGAGGTCCTGGATTGCTTTTGCTACCTGCAGTAACCAAACAGTTTGAAACATATTTGGGCAAAGCATGCTCAACCTAACAAGCTATCTATCTATCTATCTTCATCAATCTTGGCCTTCTATGCTCACTATATAACAAATACAAAGAACACAAAGACTTTGGCTCAAAAATGGCTCAAACTAATCTATATCTATACGCATGGTTAAATCAAAAACTTGCTCTATCCCCTGCCAATTCATTAAAAACGAGAAGAACAAAATCTTTGGAGATTGAAAACAATAATGAATTGGGGTTTTTCACAATGAGATAATGGGCAAATGGATTAACTTGAGCATCAAGATTACCAACTAAGACACTGACCAAAGAAGCAACAAAAACAAAAAATCCAAGAACTCTCTGGGATTATCTTATATTTAAAGCACTTTACTATCCAAACATTTTAGCAACACCTTGCCACTACCACCCAAAAAAGAGTAAAAAGCAAACCCAATAAACGAACATAACTTTACCACCCCAAACAATAATCACACAACCTACATATAATGAAACCCACAAACTCATAATCAATTAGAAACTGTCCCCTTTTACTTATGATTTCAATTTATTTTTCCGGTGAGGAGGGTTTTTTTTTTTTTCTACTAATTGAACCCAAAAGAAAAAGAGGGTTAATTGTTTCTTCTTCTTCTGTGTTTTTTTTTTTTAATTCACTGTAGTCTCCTCAAACACCCAAAGGTGAAAATTAAAATCTGCCACGGTAGAAACTGAAACGTGGGAACCCTTTTCACGTTTTAGAACTGGCCTGTTGAAGAAAACAAAATAATCATAAAAATTATATCAGTTTTCGGTAGTCCCCAAATCACAAACTAAACACGTATTTAATTTATCAAATTCTACCCTCTCGGCCACACAGACCAAGACGTTCATAATTTATCTGAAACATCAAAGAAATGAAACAACCAAAAGAAAGTAGGGTAAAAGATTAAATTTAAATTTAATTTACTTCAGCAGCACAAGGATAAAATTTCTTAACAGGGAACAAGAAATTAACCTGTTCAGGCTTGAGGCAAACGGAGTTTCCCAAGACGATAACGGAGCCACTCTCGTCCAGCGATTTCGCAAACCCGAGACCCTGATCCGGATCCGAACAACCTTCCGTGCAAATCCGAACAAACTCCGAATACGGTACCCAGGTTTTCTGAACCTCTCGCAGTTTCGCTTTCACTGCCTCCAACTGAGCCACCCTCAACAACTTCCTCGTATCCTCGGCCGTCAATCCGGCCACAATTGCCGGACTGGACAGCCTCTCCGGCTCCCTCACCGGCACCGGCGGAGCCAAACAATCCAATCGGATCCTGTCCCCCGAAATGCCGACGGATTTGAGCTTTTCCATCATGTTTTCGCCGACCGGGACCGACCAGATCTCCGGCTTCGGGAAAGAGGCTCTCTTGTGGAGGAATCGCCGGAAAATGGCATTGTCTCCCGGTTCGGGTGCGATGCTCGACTCTCTAGGCTTGGCCGATGGGCGGAGGTGGATCGCGGACGAGGAAATCCGGCAATTTCTCAGGGTTTGGGTCGAAATCTTGGTGATGTTGAACAGGCGCTCAGCTAGGGTTTTCTTGAACGCCATGACGAGATTAGCGAAAGGCTTTTTGTGGTTTTGATTTTGGAGAGAGCTGTAACTGGTTTTCAGCGCAATAACAATGGAGGCCTCTGTAGGTTTATATAGGTGTCCCAATAAACGGGACGACTACGATAAAATGAAAAACTCGCGACATTTTCCCCGATGAACGGTTCTCGAGATATGAACATATGCCTTAAGTTCGGGAATATTCGGTTAATGGTCTCCAACGGACTTAATCTCGCGCTTCTCAGTATATCGTACGCGACGGAACGACGCAGAGTTAGCGAGATAAGGTCGTTGAGTTGTGTGCTTAATGGCCGTCCACGTGGCGAGAGGGAGAAGTTACTGTTCCATCATACGAAAATTTAGTAACCTGCGCTGATGTTGACTGGCGTTTATGGTGGACTCGCTCTGGTGGGGGGTAGTCGTATCTGACATTTGGACACGTGGCGCGAGGGAGGCGTCGTTATCTTGGAGGGGGTTGGTGTTAATAATAGGGCTGACTACACGGGATCGGAACGCGAGAAAGTTGGAGGTGGCAGGTCAGAAATAACTGGTGATGATATTAAGGCATAACGTTCACGCAAACGTGGCGCCACATACACATTGAGGCCCAAAACAAAGCCTTGTTCATATCTAATTTTTGAGCTGTACTTGGTAAAGAATTTAATTTCAAGACGTTGAGATTTACTTGCAAATTGAAATTAATTGTGATGGGTTTTGACTACACGTAAGAAAAAAGTTGGGTGTAAACATAAATTATATGGGTTTAGGAACACAATTTGCTATAATGAATTTTCTAACGAATTTGTTATTTTCTAAATTTTGAAACGATTGGTCGAAAAAGTCAAGTGTATATGGTTTTTGCCAATATGATTGATCCAAGCGGGCTTTGCTTTGTTGTTTCATTGTTTTGTTTTGCCCGGTGTATTTAGCTTCTTAACCGGGACCATTGTACGTGATATTTCGGAACTACATGATGATTACTTTTTTCTGATCGGTGTATGAGTGAAAATCCACCCCAGTAGAGTAGGCTAAAAAAGAGGGTGAAATTCACATTACCCTGGAATATGTCATATTTTGAAATATGATAAAAGTCTCATGAATTTGAACTAAAATTGGACAATGAACTAAAATGACGACACTCCAAAGTCAATGAGGCAACAGAGAAGAGGGTAAAAATAGTACTTTTTTTTTGTTTGTAATCTTATCCGTGCATGCCTAAATTGAAGGAAGATGGTCGAGGCTTGGTGACCAAGGGATCGAAAACTACTTGGTCTAATATTCCGTTCAAATGTTAAGAAGAGGATCCATTTGAAATCTAGAAGAGTAAATCCAGGGCACACCATCACTGGGAACCACAAGCTGCTACAACTCCCATCTCTTAATTAATCGTGATTAGTCACACTATTAACATGTGCTTAAGGATCCGGATAAACCATTCCGACTTCCATGGTCAAGCTGTTTATATTAATCATCATATGAATCACATCCTTATCATTCAAACCACGCATCTGATCTTTGCGCGTGCAGCATTATCAATTAGACCTGCTACTTAAATATTGATTAGCCTAATCAAAAATACGTAATCATGTTTGGCCGCAAGAGCTAGCCACCAGCTGTTATAATTTACCTAAATATTGGTCCATGATTTGTTTTCTTTTAATTATTCTTGTTTTCTTTTAATTAGGGTTTAGAAAATTGAGGAAAATGGCGTCGAGTCACGATCGACTCATGAACCACCTAGGTCATTCTTCAATATACGAAAGAACAAAATGTACATAATTGAGTTTAGATGGATAGTGAGAATACTAAGCTTGATATCGACCCTATAAAAGAAGAATGCATAATTGCAAAATGTGCAGCTTTTTGCTATAATAATTGTAGAGGATTTGATGCTTCTCTGGTTTAATTTGTTATCCTTTCGAATTTGCTACCAAGTATATATCACACTACTTGCTTTAGAAATGGTGGCACCGTACGTACCACCTTGTTCTGGTTTGGACGTCTGGTAATGTAGATTACTGGAGAAGGGTAATGACTAGCTAGCTAGGAATTAGATCATCATTTAATGGTATGTGCCATTATGCTACATGCATGTATAGTTGACATTAATTGTATTCAATAAAACTGGTTTATCTTAGTGAAAATGACTATTTTCTTCTGGAAATAAAGTTCTGATACCATGTCAAGAATTATTAGAGAGGGATTGGTGTGTGTATTTTTCTCATGTTTACAGAGAGCGTAATTCAGTTGCGGATATGATGGCAAGTTTGGGTCATAGTTTTGATCATGGTTGTAGATTTTTTAATGCGCCTCCTCTTGAAGTTCTCAAGCTCTTTGAAGCTGTTTTACTTGGCTTATCTAAGTCAAGATTAGTTTTGAGTTAGTTTTTTCTTCTATTGCCTTTCGGGTATCCATGTAACCAAAAAAAATAAATGATACAACGATTGAAAAGGAATGTTAAATACGCGCGAAAACTAAAAAACTCCTAATAGTATAAACCCTAGCTGTGGATATATATATTATCTAACGATCGCTAACTTGTTTGCTGTGAGATAATTAATTAAATTTGATCCATCCAATTCCTAACAAACCCACAAAATAACTGGAGGACAGAAGAAACCCTAAAGTTAGAAGGACAAGAATAAAATCCTCCTTTCATGCTAAAATCGATATGCTTTTGTTGGTTATCACTCTTTTCAGTACTTGACTGGTTTTGACGTCATATCACTCTTTGAAGATCGATCTCATATATGCTTGATCTGATAGCTTTGCAGAAGTTGTGCATTACTGGTTTTGCTGAAATCACTTCACCTAAAGTCAAGAAGAAGATGATGAAGTAGACTGCTCTGGTTGACAATGCTCAATAAGCTTGAGGCAAACAACAATTATACTAGCTACTAGACTACTAGTTATTGTACGTATAGAATCCGATGTTTGAGTACACAATGCTTTATTCCTTTTGTCATTTGCACTTAAACCATGTAAGTTGTACAACATTATCGTATTGAAGGAACCTCAGCCTCCTTTGCTCGCTAATAATTGTAGCTGCCTTTGGGAAAAAGTAATGAAACCCTAGCCTTTTCTGATCGTCGGATAGCATAGCGCATATATTCCTAGCTAAGCTATATATATATTTGATTCTGCAGTTTTTGCCAAAATTTTATAAGCTTTCAAGGCAATGCTAGCTTCTAGAAATCTTTGAATTAATTAAGCATGAAAATATGGCGTTTTGTAAGTTGGTAAAGCAAGTAACAAGCTATACAGTGGCTCTATATATATATATACAAATGGAACTGCGCATAGAAGCTAGCTATAAGTTAACCAAGAACTACTGCATAATGAATCTGATGAGTTATGAGAACTGAGAAGTGCACGCTCCAGTTCTATTTAGTGTTTATAAAACTTACAATAACCTTTCCAAAATCTAGTCGGGCTTGAGTTTATCTTTTATAATTAGCAGTGCCGAGAGACGAAGATTTGAACTTAAGACCTTAAGGAGCTAGACAAGTAATTGAGCTCGAGACCTAACTCAAGGGCATTTTCTTAACCACTGATACAGCATGCTCCCTCATGATTTTATTTTTATACCAAACATTTGTGAAGGAAAAGCAATGAATGATAAAAAGCTGTGAGATATTAAGGAGAATTTTGTGGTTGATAAATTTCTGGGTTAATCATTGTCACTATTAACTGATGATCTCGAAAATTTAAGAGCCCTGTACGTTAGAGAAAATTTATTAAGGATAAGAAATTCATGAGAGATCATTTCATCAACAAAAAGGTTTTGAGACTTATGAAGTAGCATTTTGTGGTTAAGAAATTTTCTGGGTTCAAATAGCCTCTCCTTTTTCATAATCATACACAGTATATTCACTATCAGCAGATGCACTAAACTACTCAATATGTTCAATGCACTCCCCAAGGGTCCTTGTTATCTACAGTAATTCCATTAGCTCATGCTACAAACCATTATCATTATCTCAACATGTTTGTAAAAGAGTAATCATAGTGGTCCATTCATGTTTTCAACTTCTTAAAATCAATTAACAATACAATAATTGAGAACTATAAACACATGTATCCCAAACAGAATCAATTTTTTGAGAATCAATTTAAAGCAGTGCAATTTCCTCAGCTTCTCAACTGAGAATCAACTGAAGCAGTACGTCGTCTTCCCGGATACTGAGCCCGTTCATATTCCTCGTCTTCATTGGGAACATATAGGCGTCCAATATACATATCAGACTGAAGATGAACAATCTCCATCTCTACCTAAATAGAGAAGCAATTAAGAAATAGAACTGGTCTTAAATCCATCTCATACTGCATATCAAAATATGGAGGGACATGAAAGTGAATAGAGGGGATGAGGAATATGACTATAAAAACAGAGAACATCAGCAAGAAAAGGACCTGCTACCCGAGCAGCAGAGCCATAAAACCCGAAAACCTCCTAAAACCCATGACACTGGTAAGAAAACTGTCCAGTTCAAGTTTCTGTTCACTCATCAGCAACAGTAAATTGAATGATCTAGGTAAAAGGTACATTTTGTCCTAAAGTTCAAATTTACTGTATCCCCTTCACAATGACCGAGATATCTTCCTAACTGCAATTTGGAATCCTTTTTATTTTGTTTTCCTAAATCATGTATGAAGGCTCTCCAAAATAGCCTGAAACCTTCCATCTTAAACTAAATCTCTCTCAAAAGAATAATCAGCTTTTCAATGCACCTTCTAATGTATGACAAACTCACAACTTAAGTGCAGAAGTTAACTTCAATATCATCCACATATGTTTCCTATAACAGCATTAAACAGCTAAAGAACATAATTCATCAAATTCAAGTACATCTTGCAGTATAGGAGCTAGATGAAAAAAGTCGAAGCCAAAACAAGTAAGAAACTCTTTTCACTAAAGCTTACTTGAAATTTGAAACACATCAAGTATAAGCTTGGTTAACAATACAGTCTTACATTTTCCTTTAAGAAAGGGCAAGTCTACGTCATTGACCCAAAGTGAAGAGTTTTTCCTTCAACAATACACTCTAGGTTTCGCTAATAGAGCACCAACAAGAAAATAGTGATCAGGAAAACATACCAAATGGCTTGTTCAATTGATGGGATGCCTAATTATTCTCTGCAAAATCACTGTCCTTGCCTTCCTTATATTCCGGCCACACTTATCAGCATTTTGGCTTAAACTTTCGATGGTTTCCGTAAACGTTTCCAGCTTTCTGTTGATCTCGACCATCACTAGCTTCACGGCATCCTCTTCTCTAATAGCAAATTCAGCATTCTGCAACAGCGCCTCAATCTCGATTTCAAATTTGTCAACAAGCAACCTGATGTTTTTCAAGTCCGTCATTGTAATTAAACTTCCAACCTGCATTGAGCTGATTATCTCCCTCTGCCCTTTCAGTGCCCTCTCATAGCGGCTCCAAAGCAAGTTACACCATTTTCCAACCGAACCTATCGGAACAGCCAATGCACCTGCCAGGGCCGTTACAAGTGGCGGTGCAGCAATGGCTGCTGCCACCACCGAAAATATCAATACAGACACAAAAGAGGCAACAAAAATAACATTTGACACTTTCCTCCAAGCTTTCACAGATTTCAACTTCTTATCAAGCTTTCTCTTTCGCAGTTGCAATTTCTGGAGCATCGATGCCTGTTGGTTATAAACTGCCTGAAATAGAACAAAGAACTCCTCCGTGAAAGGGTCCCCGGCTGCCTTAAATGCCCTCAACTCCTGCAATGTCCTCACACACCCCTTCCCTTCGAACCCAGCTTCTACTTCTTCTTCAAATCGCCTAACCGCAGCCTGAATTATCAGCTGATTATTGACTGCACGCTTGAGACATCTCTCAAGGGCAGTACAAAAGTCCAATGTTTGGAGACTGTTTTCAAAGTACTCCTCCACAAGAGAGAACATCTCTCGATTGTTCCATATATCCTTCTTGCATTCTAGAATGACGTTGACCACTTCCTGGTTCATCTCAAGCAAACAATCAGTGACCTCTTTGAGTGAGTCCAAAGATAAGGACCTAACTTCAACTCCAGTGGACAGTGAGTTGAAGACACGGCTAGTGCGCTGTTGGAGAGAGACATCAAATGATTGTAAGCCCGCGTCGAGTTTGCAGGCTGCTTCATAAGAGCTCAAATCGGCTGTGTACTCAGAATTGGTATTGTTTTCAAGGGGTTGTTGCGGGGGTGGTGGTGGTGGCGGTGGCGGTGGCGGTGGCGGTGGCGGAGCATCAACACCTTTGTTTTTACTGGATTTTCCTCCCATCATTTGGGTTCAGATATTAAAACCCCCCAGACATCAAAACTATGATTTGGGTAGTAAAAAAGACACTTCCTTTTCCTCTTTCTAGTCTTCAATTCAATCAAAAGATCATAAATTTAGCATAATCTTGTAAACCCAGCTACCAAAATGCATTCTCAATTCAAAGAAATACTCAAAAGCCTCAAAATTTGAGTCAAATCTAGTCGATGACCCAAGTACCTCAATTTAGATCAGATCCTAAGCACCAAAAGCTAAATTTCACTTGGTAAACTAAAACCCAGATCAAAGCGATGAAAATCAAAATGTGAAAGCTGAAGATTCTGCTATGAGATCTTGGTACCTGAAATTGAGCTTAAGTACAAAGTTAAGATGAAGTTTCCTCTCACCTCAGTCCTTCACAAAGAGCAAGAATGTCAAAATCCAAGCAAAGCCCACCACACCAAAGCCAAAGGCCAAGTCTTGCAAAACCCAGGAGTCAATGGTCCCCAATAATACAAAGAGATGGGATATAAACTTACCAAATCGCCAATAAAGGACAGAAAAATGGTAAGAAGAGAGGAGGCTTCATTGAAATGAAGGGTTTAAGGCGACTATGGTGAGACCCAGATGAAAAGGGAAAAGGAAAATGAGAGGAAAGTGGTAATTGATGATTGGGCTAATGTCGTCAATCACGAAGAGTCTCTTCCTCACAGAGTAGTATTAGTATTACTAGTATGGTAGTATGTGTCTTGTCTGAAAAAGAAGACAAAACAATATCTGAAACTCTTGTTCAAAAAAAATTATATCTTGAAACTCAAAACCGAAAGGCCAAATATTTGACTATTGAGTACGTTAAGACTGGATTTTCTTTCTTGACAAAAAAAAAAGAAGACCGGATTTTCTTTGCTTGCTAAGCAAGTAGCTCACATGTAAAAGCCATACTTTTTTAATTTGATGGAGTTTGGATCTTCTATTTGAATCTATTTGTTTGTTCGACTATGAGCAAAATTGAAATTGCTCATAACATTTTCTCATGTGCCTAGGATCACCTCTATGCATTGTGGAATTTGTATTAGACAATTACAATCTATCTATAAAAGTTGGGACAAATTATAGTAGGGATTTAAAAAAAATAAAAAAATAAAGTAGGGAGTACAAGTGTCTATTGAGTATCTTATTTTTTTGTTTGGACAATCTAGTACAAAAGAAAAATCCATAGTAGCTGGAATGTGCAGATTTTGAAAGGTCAAATATTTCTTAAATCTTTGTCAATGCCATTTCACCTAACAATCTTGACTTGACTATCAAAATGGGACGAACACATTCAGTTAATCCAAGTTTGCATCTCAGTTATGAAAAATAATAAAGACAAGTTTTTTTTTTTTTTTTTGTATTAAAACTTAAAAGAACTCCTTGAGAGCAGTTCATCTCACTAGTCATCTGTTAATTTTTGGTATTCCTAGCCTTATGTGATGGTTTATAAATTTAGTCATCAAGTATCTTTCAAATTCATAAGTTTTGTTCGGGTAAAGAACCTAATGTTGTTTTTTAAAAGAAAAACAAGATACTCAAGAGAGACTTGAATGTTCTACTTGAATACACACATGCATGCATTAGATACATGTACAATAGTTTAATATGGCCAGACCCTAGAGTAACTCAGCTTAAACGTATATGAAACTTAAGTGCACAATAATCCAATTCCTGTATTACTAATATTCACATAATTTTTTATATATTCTATGCTGTTCACAAAACACAAATCCCAAAATAGACAACTATAATTGCAACCATCCTTTCTTGAGCAGTTTAACTTTTCAGTTCTGATGCATCAAGTTCCTTAATTTTCAAAGCAGATATGACTTCCAAAACATGGTGAAAATATAGAATGGAATCTAGCTAGTAAAAAACATCCTTTGATAGGCATATTTGTTGCTGACCTACTTTTGTGGTAAGTTCACAAACAAGTGGAGAGTGGAGCCCGGAATTATGCAGGACACAAACCGTAGTGCTTCTTATGCCGAGTGCGCATGGAATTCTTATTCACTGGACAGTTGCTTGGGACTTAGAATGGCCGCCTGTATCTCTTTTAGGTGCTCCTTAAGATAAGCTGCTGCAGGTCTATATGATGGGGATCAGCTATCATTCTCAGCACCCAATTCTTTGTTGGTTGATCAGTCCAACCTTCGGGAAAAGTTTTCTCACTTCCCAATCGGGTAAGAACTGTGCGTCTGCCAGTATCTGTCGTGAAAGTCTGCATCATCTCAAACAGTAGAATGCCTAAGCTGAAGATGTCCGCCTTGGAATCTGGCTTTGCTTTTGAGACTGCATTCTTCCTCTCAGGTCCCGGTAAAGTGAGAACTCTATCAAGTCATCTTCATCATCCTCTGCACCGATAGTCCGGGCTGAAAAAAAAAAGGATATTAAAACAATAACTTGATAGATCATTTTTAATTTTTAGGTAGATCCCTTCATATTCAAATTCAAAATTGAACTCACCTGGTCCAAAATCTGTCATTTCTTTGCTTTGTTATTCTTCACCAATTGTGGTGTTTCCCCCATAGGCCAAAAAACTTAAACTACAACTTTTTTACCGTGTTCTCTCAATCCCAATTTCTGATTTCTATATCTATTTTGTAAAATATGCAAATCCATTCTTGGCAATGCTAAGCATCGCTCAAACTATACGAAAATATGAGGTTGATTTAAAAGCCAAAAAATCAAAGAAGTAGGTTAAAACAACAATATGATAAATGTCGGACTTACTCTTTGAGATGCAGTGAAGTGACAACAAGAGGGAAGTGAATGGTGTGAACTGTAAAGACTAAAGAGGGGAGTAAAATGTGAATGTGAATGAATGAAAAGGAAATGACTGACTCTTGAGGTTTAACTTTAATAAAGTGTGATATCTTGTGGGTGAGTGCATGATTCCAGCTGTGGAATTTTTTGGCACCCTATTTTTCTAAATGGGCTTTGTATCTAGAGGGGAACCACTCTAGATTTTAAGCGGCCCAAATCTAACTTGAAGCTGGGTGTGTTACACTAATTGAAAGTAGAGACCTCTAAGAAAGCTCAGTGATTCATGGGAGTTGAGCACAAGTTGAAATTCACCACCTCTTGCCTCTAGGCTTGTTGTGTTTCAGTACTGAAAATCAGCGAGGGTCAAGATTGCCGTTCTGGACGAAATTCTACTTGGTTCGTTGAAATGAAACTTAAAATGGAATAATCATTCTCATTAGGAAATGGACATTCTATGGTATGTTAAAAGAAGAAGAAAAAAAAAACACAGAAAGAATGAATCTTCTTATTCATAGAATGTTCATTCTCCAAAATATAGGATAATAATACCAATCACATTCCTCACAAATTTCAACTTGTTTCTATTTTTCTCTGCATTCCATTTTTATCTTGTTTGTTACACTTACCCACATAGATGCTTAATGAGTTTGAATCCATAAAAATGTAGATACTGCAGTTACATGCAATAATATTCAGAGGTTTAGAACAAAAGAGGAGACAACACCCAACAAACAATGCGACTCCTGAGTTACCTGTGACAAAGGGAGCATAACAGATTAACAGTAAACAGTTTCTCAGAATGTGAAACACAATAGCTAGGGACACCATTAATCCACCTTGTACTGGAAAATTGAATAACAAGTATATGAACTAAAACAGATTGATTTTTCTTTCCCTGGAGATCCTTGATCATCTACATTCAGTTCCTCAGCAAAAGTCCGGAGCTTTTCGATTTCGGAATCCGACCCGCCTCCGAGAATCGAGCCGAGAACCACCGCGCACTCGAGCAGAGCTGCGGTCTTGTTCCAGTTCACATTAAACAAAGATTTTGACTCGGATTGAAAAAATAAAAATGTGTATGTCTCCCACCTACATGAAGGAACCTTCTCCTACTTCAAGTTTCAGAGACTGACTCTAAATTCTAGTAAACAAGCAAATTCTAAAGTAGTACAACAACAGTCCTCAGTTTGTTTTGCCTGTAAGCAATGTAATAAGCCAAATAATCTGTTATTCAATATAAAGAAATGAGTCAAATGACCCAAAATAATGTACAGTTTCATTCTCAGCCGAAAAAATCCTGAATCCCTCTTCCGGCGAAAACCTGGTCGGACAACTCAGCCAAAACGGCATTGACAGTGAGCAAAACGACGCTGGAGCCAGCAATAACCCCGAGCACGACCCCGGTAGTCCCCAAGACCTTGCCAAACACAGGCCACTCGATCTCCCTGACCTCCTCCGCCACTCCGCTAAACAATCCCTCTTTCTCCTCCTCCTCCTTCTTCTTCCTCTCCTCCATAGCCTTCTTGATTTCCATCCCCAACTCGCTCAACTCGCCGGGTTGACTCTCTGCCGACTCTCCTTTTGACTCGGTGCTGACCGACTCCGAACCGGTCTCGGTCTCGGAATTCGCTTGGCTTTCGTCCACGGCTTTGATTGAAGTCGGGAGGAGTGATGATGTCCTTCTCCTCCTCTTCTCTGTCCAGGGTCGTAGAGAATGATGACCGACACGTGGCGGTTGCAGTCTGACGGAGCCGGAGTTTGTAGATGACGAGAAGGGTGACATCACCGGGACCTGGGCGAACATGCGGAGCGCCATGGTCAGAGACTCGGTGGTGGCGGTGTTACTGGTGAAGACTGAACTTGGATTTTAGGGGGATAAGGTCATCGCCAACAAGTGTGGGTGAGTGCATGACCCCTATTTTTCTAAATGGGCCTAATAATATGTAGAGGACAACCACTCAAGATTTTAAGCGGCCCAAATCTAACTTGTAGCAGCAGTGTGTTAAAGTTGAGACCTTGAAGAAAGCTCAGTGATTCATGGGAGTTGAAATTCACCACCCCTAGCCCCTCTAGGCTTCTTGTGTTTCAGTACTCAAAATAAGCGAGGGTCAAGATTACCGTTCTGGATGAAATTCTACTTGGTTCGTTCGTTGAATTGAAACTTAAAATGGAATAATCACTCTCATTAGGAAATGGACATTCTCATTAGGTATGTTAAACTGAAGAAGAAGAAAAAAAAACACAAAAAGAATCAATCTTCTGTTAGGAACTGAGCACAAGTACGAAATAATGCACAAGAACTTAGCAATCTGGATGAATGACCTTAGTTTTATTGAAACAAGTTTTAGCTTATATAGCCTTACATCCATGACTAACAGAAAGGAGAACAAACAGCCCACAACTCGCATGATTAAGATGCGTGTGGTAAATGAAACAGGAATGAGTCAAATGAACTAAACTACCCTAGAGTCTAGGACTTTATTCTAACAGAAACTGATAAATCCTAAAAATAAGCAATTAACTCAACATCTTCTTGTTCATAGAATGTTCGTTCTCCGATAATAATACCAATCTGGCAATCACATTCCTCAGAAATTTCAACTTGTTTCTATTTAACTCCGCATTCCATTTTTTTCTTGTTTGTTACACATAGGATGCTTAATGAGTTTGAATCCATAAAAATGTAGATATTGCGGTTATATGAATATGCAATAGTATTCATAGGTTTAGGGCAAAAGAGGAGACAACACCCAACAAACAATGTGACTTCTGAGTTACCTGTGACAAAGGGAGCATAACAGATTAACAGTAAACAGTTTTCTCAGAATGTGAAACACAATAGCTAGGGACACCATTAGCATTATGGACCTGCTCAACAGTCACAACTCACAACAGTCAAATCCTCATTAATCCACCTTGTACTGGAAAATTGAATAACAAGTATATGAACCAAAACAGATTGATTTTTCTTTCCCTGGAGATCCTTGATCATCTACATTCAGTTCCTCGGCAAATCCCACGTATTCATTTGAAAACACCCATAAGCTTTGCATAAATAACCCAAGGGCAAAACAGCCTTCATCATGCTGCATTTTCTTACTACAAACAATTTCACAGCAATCATTGTAACTATTATATAGTTGAATGTGCATAGGTAAAGTTCGAAATGAAGGAGTATATCCCCCAGCACAGACCATATTCAAACACTACCAAGTTTACATTCAATAAAGATTTTGCCACAGATTTGAAAAAATAAAAATGTGTATATCTCCCAGCTACATGTAGTAAATTTAGTAAATTTAAATCTAGTAAATAAGCAAATTCTAAAGTACAACAACAGAGCCTCAGCTCCTCAGTTTTGCCTGTAAGCAATGTAATTAGCCAAAGCAATTAAAGGAGCAGCCTTTTCCTGGTTGAATCCGACCAGCTGTTCTTGGGCGTCCCTGTTGAGTTTGTCTGCAAATTCTCTGGATTTCTCAATCCCCAATAGCTTCGGATAAGTCACCTTATCAGCCAACAAGTCCTTCCCAGCTGTTTTGCCCAATTCCTGTGAAGACTTTGTCACATCCAGAATGTCATCCACCACTTGGAACAACAACCCGATGTCCCTAGCAAAAGTCCGGAGCTTTTCGATTTCGGAATCCGACCCGCCTCCGAGAATCGACCCGAGAACCACCGCGCACTCGAGCAGAGCCGCGGTCTTGTGCAGGTGTATGTATTCGAGGTGTTCCAGTCCCGCATCGGTTAGGCCCTCGGAGTGGATATCCACGACTTGACCCGCAACCAGCCCCTCCGACCCGATCGACTGGGCGAGCTCCTTGACTGCCCGGACGATTCTGGCAGGCTCGACGCCGACGGTGGAGACGGCGAGGTGCTCGAAGGCAAAGGAGAGGAGGGCGTCGCCGGCCAAAACGGCGACGTCCTCGCCGAACACCTTGTGGTTGGTGGGCTTGCCGCGGCGGAGGTCGTCGTTGTCCATGCACGGCAAGTCATCGTGGATCAACGACATGGTGTGGATCATCTCGACGGCGCAGGCCGCCGGCATGGCCACGGATTCGGAACCGCCGACGAGCTCGCACGCGGCGAGGCAGAGAACGGGTCGGACCCTTTTGCCTCCAGCAAGCAGAGAGTAGCGCATGGCTTCATGAATCATAATCGGGTCCTTGAGCGAAACGGCGGCGTCTAAGGCCTGGTTGACGGACTCGGCCTTGTGCAGCATGTAGGTCTTGAAACTGAAACTGGGTTTGGCCGATTCTTGTTGCTGTTGCTCATTATCAGTCTCCTGCTTGGTGAGGATTGCCATTGCCGTCATCGAATTGGGTCGACGTCGTTTAGGGGAAACGAAGGAATTGGGTCGGGTTTTGAGGAGGTTGAAAGATGGGGATCTGGAACGGTTCAACATTGAGCAGGATTGGCCCCATGTGCTCAGATTCACACAGCTCATCTTCTTTTTCTTATTCGCTCAAACAGCTGCTTGGGCTTACAGAGCACACAATCCGGCCAGTGCTGGTTTATATACTGAGAATGAATTAGAGAGGCAGGAACGTGTGAGTCATCATCGTCTGGTCTACTAAATGAGTAAGAGTTTTACATACCCGTTTTAGAGAGAGAAACAGAGTGGCAGAGGAGGGAGAGAGAGAGAGAGCAATATAGTAGAGTAGTGGAGGAGGTGGGGGAGAGCAATATAGTAAGAGGAGTGGAGGAGGTGTCAACAAGGATAGGATTTTGGGTTGGGATTTTGGGTTGGAATGGATGAAATTGTGGACAATTGGCACTTCATTTCTTACCCATGTGTGCTCTTGTATGCCTCCTTTAAATACATTTGGCCAATTCCTTCTGATTTTCACAATTCTAGCGGAAAGAAATACCATAATTCTAGCAAAAATTGGATGGAAAAGACATGAATGCCCCCCCCCTCATTGTCCACAATTGGAACTCAATCTTGTTGAGGCCTATTATTTCATCAGAATTAGGGTGGGGAAAAAAAATCAAAAATCTAAACCTTGTGTCAAGTACAAGCCTCGTTAAAACTATTAACAAAGTAAATATTCTTCTAGTCATCGAAGAGTTTTTTATCGCTCGTCAACGAATATATTTTATGTGTTTTAATCTTAACTCTTTGTATTTAATCGGAGACTAAATAACGTATTGAGAACGGTGTTCATTATCATGCAACAAAAATGACCCACAAGTATTAATGTGGCAAGGTGACAACTCTATTTGAAAGTTGACATTGTTGGTGTTGAATGCATGGTTGCACGTTGCACGTTTCACGTAGTGGCTATGTGGATGAAATGTTTTAATTGTTGTAGGGTATAGTCGTAGCAGGCTGGGTGAAGACTAACTTGGTCTTACGAGAGTAGGAGAAAAAAAGTGCTAAGAGAGAAATTCTCTTTGGAGAGATATTGTGCTTTTGAATATTCTATGAGTGAGGATGTAAAAGGGTTTTGAGATTTTAGTTGGGTATATGCACTAACTAAACAGCGCAATTGTTCTGGGTATTTTGTAAAACAGAGTGCCAATAACCACTAGAATATTATAGTTTGTTCCTTGATGGCCGGCGGTATCACATGTACTAGATTTTACAGGTTCCGTTTGTTTTAAAGACCAGTTTTCCGGTAACTTTTGGCAATCGTCAACACAAAAAATTCTGATCTGCAAATATAATTTTTATAAATAATAATAAATAAATAAAAGACCCAGTTGTTTCTGGGTAGTTTTGACTTGAAAAGCTACCAGCAAAACAGATGTCATATTTCTGTAATAAAGAAAGAAAACGGCAAACGCGTTTTGACTTTTGAGCACCCACAAATATGTATGCCGCAATATGGATACGTGTTGGCGTGTTGCATGAACATCCTCCGATGATCGTCTTCCTCTTCTCTGTTGAATTTCAATTCCACTATGAATGTTAAATTATAGGTAGCTAGGGGCTTTTAGATTTGTCTCATTCTTTGATTATTGATTAACACTTGGCCAGAAAAAGATAAACTTGGTCTGCAATCTTCCCCTATTGCTGTGACAAGTCCGACCCGGCTATGACTTGTTTCTTTCCTGCGAGACCCCATGATTTGTGTATAAAGAAATGGCAAAAGCTGCAATCCCTATCTTTTCAGAGAATGAGTTCCATGGTTAAACTTGAAAGAATGAATTTATAACATAGCTTCAACCATAATTTACCATTCAATTTTCAGTAAGAGCACGTTTACTAAACCGTAATGGGATTGAGAAGGAATAAGAGAGAGGAGGAATGGGAGAGAGGATGAGTCATTCTCATTTCTCTGTTTATTTGTTATCCGGAATCGGAAACAATCTCAGGTTTGATTCTCATTCATGTGTTTACTAATATGTAGGAAGCGGAATCGTGATAAAGTTAATTACGAAAACACCCTTACGTATAACTTAGCAATGAAATTAAAATATTTTGTGGGACCCAAGCAATATATCATACGTGTATTTATGGATTATCAATAAATCATGAGGATAATTTCGGAATAAAAAATTGATTCACCTATGATCAAGAATCAATACCATGTGCCCCCACCGGAATGAAAATGGAGGATTGAATCATGAAATTTTTGTAGGACCCACACAACTCTCATTCCGCATATGATTAGTAAACGTTCATTTTTAACCGTAATGAAAATCACTCCCTATGGAGTCATTCCCATTACGGATTAATAAACGTGCTCTAAATGATAACGTAACGTTAATATGTTCGTTCTTAGCCCTATACGTGGCTACCAATTATAGCCGGGCAACCCTCAAATGCGTGTTTCCTCTCAAAGCATTGGTCGTATTTGCTCTCGGTGAGACCCACATTTTTCTTCAATCAACCAAAATACATCTCCCCTTACAAGTTACAACATTGAAAGGACTAAATCAGGGGGTTAGCAATATGTCTCGTCAACTAATTAATTGGAGGAAAGCGATATACACTCATTCAATCAAGTAAAAGCTGGCTCCAATGAAATTATAACAATTCACTTTCTCTAAATAGTCTAAAAGGATTCGAGATAATTGATGTGCATTTTATGCAAAGCAGCCTGTAAATATTGTGATTATAGCTAGCTAGGTGCATGTCCATTTTTGGCAGTGGCACTTTGGGAAGCAAACAAAACATGGTGGCCAACTACGAACCTTTGTATTGTGCAGGCCAGTAAAATTAGAGGTTAATTAATTAGTACCAAACTAATTATAAGCTTAGACATGAAATAAATGTAGCTAACTTCCAATCTGCAAACTCATTTAAAGATGACGGTGAAACTTGAAGTCTGACTACATGCAGGCGGCACATACACATCTGCATTTGTAGAGAAGTAGTTTAGCTTTGAGATCGACTTAATTGGTCAAATTTGCTTAAGCATCGTTTTCGATTAGGCAGAGCTTGGGCTTGAACAAATAACAATTAAATTGAAGCTCATAAGGAGTTGGGTCAAGCCCATTAACTTGAGGTTAAGCTGAGCCGGCCCATTTCAACGACGACCTCTAACTTAATTCACTAATTTATAATAAATCAGAATCTATTTTCAATTTTATTGATAGTTTAAATCTTGTGTTTGATTTTCTTGTGTCTCTTTTGTTATTTTGATTGATATGATGGAAGACGACGATGTGTCCTTGTTTTTCAAGATTTGTTGCATCATCATATCGTGTCGAGTCATGTCATATTATGTCATGAAGTGAGTATTAGTGTCGGATTTGTTCGGTTCTTTGAAACTAGGCTTAACGAGCTACAATAGGGAAAATTCACAATTTGTTCTAGTGTTTTCAATACCCGCACGTACACATGGGTGGATTCGGTTAACTGGTTCGGTTATAGATAAATTTAAGTGATTTAGTGCGTTTTGTCGGTTTTTGGTTTACAAAAAATGTGCCCCACTACTACTACTCGTACACAAGAGTGACAAGACCTCTAAAATGAGAATGAGAAAATTGAAATTTACAAAAGAAAAGATAATGTCAAGAGGGTCAATAATACTTCTTTTGTTTTTTTGTTGGTATCCATCTTCTTCTTTTTATGCCAAACTGCCAATGGAGTATGGACCTTATCCATCTTTAGTCCAAAAGGAAATAGCGTAGAAATAAAGCAACACATACGACACATTATACTCGATCCCAATAAAAATCATTGCTATTTGGTCAGTTCCCAAAACACCTAACGACAAGTCGTCCGCTTCCAAATCTGTTCCTATTTATCACTTTCCCACTCAGTCCACAACTCTTTTGCAGCTTCTTCTCAACCGGGCCACCCCATCTATATATATGTAAGTAAATCTTTCTTACCCTTTTCCTTATTTTATTTCGCAGAAATCACATTCTGCTGCTTAAAGTATGCAACTTTCTTGTGTCCGAGCCCTAATTTACGTTTATCGTTTTGCATCTGATTGAATCATATTTCTGTAAACTTAGGGTTTTGGGTTTTAGTGCTTGTTTCTCCGTTTGATCAAAGTTTGATCTTTTTTTCCTTATAACAGTTTATAATATCTGTTTAGACGCTTGATGCTTGCCCTTTTCTTCTTAATATGACTTTGTTTCTAATGAACTGACCCTAATTTCAAAAGGGTAATTTCATTATGAGTAATTTGTGACTTGGGAGTTTCTTTGTCAATTTTGAACCATTATTTTTCGTTTAGGCCAAAGGAAAGAGAATGATTGTAATTTTTCTATCGATGAGGAGGTTGTTATATGTTGGAGTTTCAATTTTAAATTTCATGTTTTTGACTATAAAACTTCCAAATTCCAATGCATCACTAATTGTATTCTCATTTAACTTGACAGACCCATAAAGAAGAAAGGCAAAGAAGAAGGACTAGTCATCCTTGAATATCAGGTCTTCTTGATTATGTTTTGTCTTTATTCTTTTGTTGGTCTGTGCTGAAGTTTATTGATCCTACTGTGATCTACTTGTGTGTGGAGATCCTGTGCCATTGTTTTCCCATGTAACAGAATCTTTGTTTCAGTAGTTCTTTCAAGGATCCCTGTAGCTAATTAGTTTTCTGTGTTCAGTAGCTATGATTAGGCTATTTAAAGTGAAGGAAAAGCAGAAAGAGCTTGCTGAAGCCAATGGAGGGTCACCTCTTAAGAGGCAAAGCGCTGGAGAATTGCGTCTTCATAAAGGTTTTTGTTCTCTCTAAGCCTTTGATTTGTTCTATTCGTGATTGCTACTTTTCATTATACTCCTAGTTTTTGCATGCCAGTGATTTCTTATTGTCCTGAAAGACTGACAGTGGATCAATCCATTAGACAATTTCAATCATATGGAAGGTTATATTGTTTGGTTATTGGGTTGATGAGGAGTTGGATTTTGTATTCGGTTGAACTAAAAATTCTGAACCAAAGTACTTATGAGTTGGTTTTGGAATGGTGAATGTAGAACATCCTTTTCAGTCCTTGGTTTGGTAGTAAGAATTAGCAAAATGGTTCTCAGGTTTTGGAGTTATAAGTCAATTTATAACATAACTGTTTTTAACAAATGGGATAACCCCTGTACTGCTCAATGTGTCTTCCTTTCCTTATAACAGATTGATAGATCAAGTACAATTGAAATGGCAATTGAAATTTCTAGCATTCTTGATTTCATATGTAAATGTTCTTGCTACCATGAAATATTATCTGCATCTGTTATGATTTGGTTGAGGAGGAAGGTTTTAAAACGCTTATCATGATGAATTATCTTTACCGGCTTTCGCAACCCATTTGTGTTATATTGTTGTTTTCCTAAATTTTATCATCTGTTGAACAAAAAGTACCTTTTTATGGCATCTGATGCAGATATATCCGAGCTGAATCTACCAAAATCTTGTGCAATATCATTTCCCAATGGCAAGGATGAGCTTATGAACTTTGAGGTTTCAATTAAACCAGATGAAGGATATTACACGTAAGATATTGTTCTAATTTTTGTCTGCAAAAGTTTGTTGACACAGAAACTCCCATCAAAATTGATACTAATTTTAGACAGCTGTCCTATGTAAGAGAAGCCGGGTTATTCTTTGATCTT
The DNA here is from genome assembly GCA_029955375.1 of Rubus parviflorus. Lineage (NCBI taxonomy): Eukaryota > Viridiplantae > Streptophyta > Magnoliopsida > Rosales > Rosaceae > Rubus > Rubus parviflorus. Next base: position 16,630,970 of record JARGGL010000004.1, read on the forward strand.
CCACATACATGTATATACAATACTGACACTAATCTGACTGTACATATATATATGTGCATGAATTTTCAATTGACATGACATTGTAAACGTCTGCAGCTGTTGATTTTGTTGGCTATGCATTGAGACCAACATGAACACAATCAACAGTGTTGGGTGGTTGTCTCATACTTTTTTTCGTTTAGTATAATGGTTAGGATTCTAATACTCTTCCATTTGTTGTTACAGAGGTGGTAAGTTTTTGTTTTCTTTCGAAGTTTCCCCTATCTATCCACATGAGGCACCAAAAGTCAAGTGTAAGACCAAGGTAGACCTGCACATCAGAATCCTTTTATTTTATTGCTTTCTTCTCTTCAACCTAGTTGAGTTGTTTGTATGGTACATTGTCTCATACATGATACAACCTATTCGCAGGTCTACCATCCAAATATTGACTTGGAAGGAAATGTCTGCCTCAACATTCTACGAGAAGATTGGAAACCTGTGCTTAATATAAACACCATTGTTTATGGATTGTATCATCTTTTCACGGTATTAATATTGTCTCGACAGTTCTCTGTAATTTGTTGCCATCTGGTATAAGAATGTTGCTTATTTTCTCTTCAACTTTGTTCGCAGGAACCAAATCATGAAGATCCCCTAAATCATGACGCAGCTGCAGTGTTGAGAGACAACCCGAAAATGTTTGAGTCTAATGTAAGAAGGGCTATGACTGGTGGATATGTGGGGCAAACCTTATTCCCAAGGTGCATATAGCTTTTGTTTGGTCGCACCGAAGTGCTGATTGACATATTATCAAACTTGAAATGGACGTGGGATTGTAATATTTGTCAGCATACTGCATTGTGTTTTTTCATCTTTTTTATTTATTAAATGGATGAGACTGGGGTGTTTAAAATGGATGTCACTGTAACTTTTGTGATGCTATTATCTTGATGTGCGATAAGGATAGTTATGTTGCAGTGAGTTGAGCTTATAATTCAGTTTCTGGGAGAGCTTGATGACAAGGAATCAACCAAGGCAACTTAAGCCCTTGATATGTGGTTTATCACGATTCCTTGAGATTTCTAAGTTGTTTAACATACTCTTGTAGTCTTGTAAGTTAAAGTAGGCGCATAGCTTAAGCTAAAACAATCACAAATGCTAGTTTGAGTATGAAATTAGCTTCGTATGACAATCTTTTAGCCTCAAAGTAAAAGAGTACGACTCTTTACAAATTGTCGTCTAAAACTCGTTACTGTGTGTTGTAGCTGAATGCTGTTCAACCTTTGAATTCTATATCTAAAGAAAATGCCATAGGCTTGAGAAGTCAGACGTATTCTCTTTCTGGTTGCCCCTTCAAACTAAGAGACCTCATTGTCACCTCGTCACTTGCTCAGGCTCATTTCTTCCTCTTTCACACTGGCAATTCTAGCATTCTCGCGGTCCTTTCTGAAAATCACATACAATGGCGTATAAAACAAGCAACACAAACCAAATGGAACTGCCATCATCGAGATGAGCCCTTGAGATAATGCAAAGGCCTCCCTAGTAGACCCTTTAATCGGATCCACAGATTTTGCATCATAGCCAAACATCTTCTCCGAAAGGATTCCAACCAAGGGAGCAGCAAAAGAAGAGAAGGACCCTTCGAAAGCTCGATCAAATGCATAAATCATGGTTCGGTGTTTGGCAGGGACGACCTCAGCAAACATAGGACCATTTGCAGCTGTAGCATTCCAGCTGATGGTTAGACCCATCAGGGTGAGAGTGACAGCAAAGGTGTAATAGCTGTCTACTGATTGCGGGATTACTTTGAGTAAAAACCATGAAAACGGGATTCCCATCAAGGCACTGAACTGCGCACACATGATGCGGCCGGTGTGGGGATAGATTCGTGACATTCGATCTGCAATTATCCCACCGAGAAGAGACCCTGTAGCACATCCAATAGCAAAGAAACTAAGGAGGGCTGCAGTACTATTGTGATCAAAACCTGCACAAATAGACTAGAAGTTGAAAAATCTGCAGAAATCAAAAACAGGACTGGAATTCGCAGAACTAGTAGTACTAGTAGTTACCGATTAGTTCAAACCACATAGTGAAGAACACCATGGCAGTCCATGGTAGTGAACCAACAATTCCCTGCAGGACTATGATTTGAAATGTTTGCACTTTGACAACTGACTTCATGGCTGTCCAAGACTCCAGCCAAACTGATGCTGCACTTGAAGTACTAGTGCCCTTAATAATCAAGTCATCCCTGCAACATAAAGCACCCAAATCCCAAAAACAAAATCAAAAATTTGTTCAGGAATTTGAAATCTGATGTATACAGCAGAATTTTCAAGTACCTCTCAGAACTCTGGTCAGCACCATGAGTGATGTGAACAATTTTTCTAGGGTCAACCACAAACATGAACACAAGGAACCCAATTAGTGAACTCAATGATGCCATGAGAATGAAGGCAATGCGCCATCCGGGTATGCTCCAGTAAAAGTTACCGGCCATAAGCGTGGCCACAACACCACCTCCAATGCCACCCAAAGAGCCAACAAGGCTTACCATCCCAAACCCGGCCCCTCTCACGCCATCCTTATAGCTATCAGCAATGAAAGACTGAAGCGCTGGTATGACAATTGCCAGCCCAAACCCATTCACTGCTCTCCACATTGCAGCTTGTGCAAAATGGTGGCTTGCACCCACTGCAGCAGTTGATAATGCCCAGCAGAAAGTGCCCATTGCAAGAACAGTGGGGCGGTCATATTGGAGAACTAGTACACCTGCAAGGGGAGATGCCATTCCTTGCACAAAGTTCCTGATGAATGTGAGATAGCCGAGGTCCGATGGCCCGGCATTGAAAGCCTCACTGACTTCTTTGTATACAGCTGGGAGGAGATTCTCATCGGCTCGCTCCATTATGGCAGCCAAGTTGATGAGAATGAGAGACAGAGAAACCCCCAAAATCTTTCTTGTTCTGTGAAAACAACAACACATATTGACAGGATAGAGAAAACATAGTCAATGAAATGTGAAACTCTTTCATATAAATTCTTCAGTATAACAGATATTGCAATCTTGCGTCATAAATAGAGGGATTCTAAGTGAATCAGAATCAACATAATCAAATCCCTAAATGTTGACAATCACATTCTTGAGCAATATATAGTTTGAAAAATTAGTACAACCATGCAAAGAAACTATTTGTTTGAATTCATTGAAGGTTCCTTAAAAGATACCAATCAATTACTTTACCATAACTACTATTTCTATTCCATGATATAAAAAACTTAGCCATATACATCGTCCCATAAGCTTAAATTCAAAAGCAACAAACAGTAAAGAGCATCATTAAATGGCAACCACTTCATTCTAAAGATACGTAATATGGTGAGGAGTGGCTTTTTCAGATCTGAAAACAATACTAGAAATCCTAGAACACTCAAAAACCAATCAAATCCTCCAAAATATACCAATCAAAAGCTACCAATTTCCCTACAGATACAGAGTCGCTGACAAAACACAGAGACGGACAGAAAGACACAAACTAGATGAACAACACAACATGGGAAGAATCGAAGAAACAATGGTTAGCGTCCACTGACCTCATGGCTTCCAAACGTCTGAAAAAAGCAGGTGTTGATCGAAAAGAGGAAGACGGGTATCTCGAAGCCCGTTTAAGGCCCATAAACAAAATAAGAACCCGACTGCACTCCAAAGAAATCGGAAGGGACAAGTACTCTGCATCTATGGCGGATCTGAAAGACACAACCGCAACTTGACCTCCCACGGACTCGTCATCACCAATGTCCCGAACGAATATTCAAATAACGTTACTGGCACGACCATCCTAGTCTTCTTCTTGTTTACGTTTTTTTAATTGGATTTATTGGTTTTCTTTCTTTTGGCTCATTCCAAAACGCGCGCGCCTCCGATTTTCTTTCCGTGTACGGTCAGATCAGGAATGATAGGATTTTGCTGACTTGTGGTTCGGTTTCGTCCGTTGATTCTTAGTTTGAATTCTATTTAGTGCTGATCTTTGACTTTAACTGATGTCTAGTCGGCACTCATTACTTCATTTGTAATGGAAATATGGAATCATACGTTTGCAACTATTTTTGGATAGAAATTATGTGCCCCAAGACTCGTTGGAATTTATCTCACCATCTATTATAAATTCAAAGAGTTAGCCAACCAGAATTGGTTGAGTTGATAAGGGCGTGCTGTTGGTTGAGCCTTAATTTCAGTTCATTCTTTATTATTAACGATATCTTGTTTGGTGGGCTATCTGTAAATTTCGATACAAAATGTAAAAATTCAAAGAGTTGCATAACGCTTTAAGACTTCATTTCCTTTTTCTTTTTTGTTGTTCATACTCTTTTTGAATTCATCATACTTTTTTTTATTTTCATTTTAAAAAGGATGAAAGTCAAGCAAATCCTAGTAAATAAAACTCTAACAGAGTATCCAAGTCCTTACGGGAAAATACTAAGCAGTCACCCCTCCAAGACTAGCAACACTTCCGCTACTAATTGTCTCAGCTCAAACGTGATAAAACTAGTCATGCACTTCTGATGCTTTCTGTTCTATTTCTTCTTTGCTTTGTTCGGGTCTGGGCCTTCTAAGCTTGGGTTTTGAAAATGAGGGCCTGTTGTTCTCTTCCTCTTTATCGCCTTTTACATTCTTGGGCTTCGTATGACGGTATGAGTGAGTATTTGACCCGAAAAAAAAAAAAAAATCCCGGCTTATTTGTTTCATGAACCTCAGTCATCACTCATCATGATCGTGCCTAAATGATGCCATCAGAATATTTTCTTGTCTCTTAATTAAATTTAAAGTTTCCATTGACGAATGCTAATGTCTTTCATGTTGGTAATGTTTCATTGCTACACCATCTTAACACATATGTAAGGTTTGCAACATTGCGTCAGATATGTGAAAAGAAGAACTAAAATATAGAACATATATACAGCGTTTGGGATAAGCATGCATACAATATAAAAGTGCAGGCAAGGCAACGTGAGGCTTTTGTCCAAAGCCATTGTCGGAATAGCAAAGAGCCAAATACTACTTCCAAATTAGCTCTTGGTGTAATTAGCTGGTAGCTAGACAATTGCTCAAGTATACTGCATGCATGGATCTTGAAGGTTGTGATTGTAATTTCCAAAAGAAGAAACTTTTATCTAATTAAAATAGTGAAAATGACACAAATTATCTACAAATTAATAATTGATTAGGGAATGGCTTGTGTTGGGCGAAGGCTAATGGAGCCCCACGTGGTCTCTTGGACCGATGAAGACCAATAACAAGAGCAGCCCCTTTCTAGGAAAAAGATGACACACGGGCTCTGGTCCCCGCACAAACGGCACGCACGGCTCTTTGTCTCTCCTCCGCACGTGTGCCAAGTCTTAGTTGCCTCGGCCTAGCCAGCTACTCTAGAGCTCAGCTGGATCCGCACGTGCTTCTTAAGATTTTTTTTGGGTCAAAGTACTTGCTATTTGATTTAACATTTTTCATTATTATATACCTGTTGAAGGAAACCTACTTTGTGTGTGCCTTGTCAACCTAGGATTAGATTAGTTAGTATAGCATATGGATTACATATTGAATAGAAGTCCTATTGGGATGTGGATTGTACCCTTTGTGTTTCTCTATATATAGAGGCACCTATTCATTAATAAAGTGATGATCTATTCCTGTGCTATTTACCTTGTTATTTACTTTCTGTATTGTGATTGTATTTAGTTATCCTTAAACACGTTATCAGCACGAACCTCTAACCCTGAATCAAAAACCAAAAACTCTTGAGCATAGCATCCTGCTAGCGCCAAAACCCTAGAACCCCAAAACCCTAGGGTGTGCCGGATGAACAGGGTCGATGAACGTGCGCGTGAACAGTACCGGATGAACAGTACCCGTGAATAGTACATCCGTGCAATCTCCTCTAGTTCAAGAATTTGCCTGCACAGAACAGTCAACTTCGATAGCGATTTTCTTCCTTCTCCACCGTTGGATTAAGCTGAAATTTGGACGAGAGCTTCCTCCGTGAGTCTAATATCTCCAGTTAAAAATTCAGCCAATTCGGACCGTTGGATCTCCTGATATATAACTTCGAAGAAGAGGTACTCAAGATAATCCGAGAAAAAAAATCCAAGTAAGCTTTTATAAACGTTGCTGCTTTCTGAATTTAATTCAACCTTCTTTTTCTCCGGGGACTTGCAACCTCCCTTCTTCTACCTCCCACCTTTCTTATAACGTGGGATAATATACGAGACTCGCCAAACTATGAGAAGCATTAGGGGAGTGATCGAGCTTCATATCGCTTGCGGTATGTGTAAGTCATGAGCACCTCTAATGTCATCATGCTATTGGTGATGACCTCAAGAGCCGAACTGTGGGGGTTCGAGCTAATACTCCGGATGAGGAATCCGTAGAGAGAAGAGACCTTGAACGAGGAGTTCATTGAATGATTTACCTCCGGATGAGGAATCCGTAGAGAAGAAACGACCTATGGTTCATGACTTATTCCCAACTAGGCTCACCTGCTTAGGTATGATGTCTAGGTAAGGAGTTTGAGATAAGTGGTATTAAGAGAGCTTGCTCCACCGACATCTCTTATAACTTACCTGGTTATATCTGAGTAGAGCTACCGAAAAGGTTTAAGGTTATGACCATACGACACCAAAGTTTCACCTAAATCCAAAATCGTTGGAAACGTTTCTTGGGAGCAAATATTGCTCAGAAACCCTCTATTGTTTCGTGGGAGTATTAACTCCGAAACTTACCCTTCATTGTTTCGTGGGAGTAACGACCCCGAAACACACCACATTCTTGTTCTCCATATTCTTGGATGTCGAACATGAATGAACTCGATTTTACTCCATTGGATTCTGCGGACATTAGATTCTGAGATGGGCTCATGATATCCTAATGTACCTATTCGCACAAGAGCTTCTAGCTCGAATCCATGAGCGTTGTTTTGAAGAAACCGCTCTAGACCCTCAAACTGTGATGTACAATGCCAGGTTATTTTTTCCTGATGAATCGCCATATGGTATGGCACTCCAGTTTGAGTTCATGAAAGAGGTTAGCGCTAGAAGCGCTTCATGAATGTTGTGGTAACATTCATCATTCCGAATTTAGAAGCATAATGGACTAATCTCCGCTTCTCTGACTTTGAAGAAGTCATGGGATATAATTCGGAAATTCTCCGCATCAAAGACTTGATGCATCTCTGTGGATAATCATCACAGATGAACAATTGATTGAGGAATCTCTCACCACCTTCTCCATCTCTGCCTTGAGGAAAGGCATGACAATGATGGCGCCCCTATGGGAGGAAGCCACGAGCAAAACCCTAAATCTAGGGACGATCCCGGACATTTTGGTCCGTAGAATCTATTTGCTTATGAAGGTGATCGCCATAAGAATAAGCGATCATGCGAGCATAGGGCCGCAAAAGAGTGAGAGAAGACCGCCATCCCTATAAGAAGGACACCGCCGGTCACCGCTGGTCAGCGTTGATGCGCCACTAGTTATGGCAGCACCGCCACCGGCCAAGGTAATCTGCCACCGTCCTAGGGACCGTGAGTACTGAGCCTGTATACCTCAATCAATGGAGAATCCTCTTCATGATGTCTATTAATGATATGGAGCGTCTGATCTATGGGCCATAGTTTGCAATACATATGAAGATGTAACTGCAATGATCAAGACGTCGAGTTTAAGGGTTAAAGACCTTGGAAGCTGATTTTGCTCAAGTCTTCATGTTTTCCAAGTTGATGATATATGGCACGTTTGCCAAGACATTGGATTTAGTTTTGATTTAAGATCAAGATGGAACTTTGAGTGTAAAGCCTTGGCTAATATCTTTAATAAAATCTGAGTTGCTTTCATAGCCTCGATTTTAATGATGAGCTTACATTCATCTGTGACTACGATGGCAGGACCATCGAACTTTGTGCAAGGAAGAGGATATGCCCAATTCCTCTAGCCTAATGACACTCACATTGATGTCACAAATACTCTCTACGCTCCAAGAGAAAATTGAACTCTGTTGAGCTTTAAAGATATAAGAGCCAATGGTTTCCATGCTAAGATGCATGATGAGAATGGAAAAGAATCCCTTTGCATTAGCTCTAATGACTGCGGTAGAAAGCGCATCTTAGAGAAGCTTATGTGTCTCTCTAGTGGGTTATACATTACCACTATTCGAGCTATTGAATCAAACAATGTCATTCGGGATGACCTCTTGGATTCAGACACATATTGGCTTTGGCACGACAGGTTGTGACACCCTGGTCGTGATATGATGATCCGTGTATTGAAAACCTCACACGGACATCCATTCTTTCGAGCTAATTGAAGCATGAATCGAAGAGCGATTCAAGGAGATGAGACAGTTATGAGAAAGAGCAAATTTGCCACTGTCCGACGCCATACGATCGATCGCACTATACCTGCGATCGATCGCAACCTTCCAGGCTGCGTCGTTAACAAACCCGAGAGCTCGGACGATCGATCGCATCCCCCTGCGATCGATCGTAGGTTCCTTCCTGTACGTTTTCTGGAACCAGGGAGCCCGGGCGATCGATCGCACATCCCCTGCGATCGATCGCATGTCCCATCCTGCATTGTTTCAGGAACCCGAGAGCACGGGCGATCGATCGCACCCCCCTTGCGATCGATCGCATAGAACGAAATCCTCTCTCTCGGATGTGGACAATTCCTCCTATGCTTCTGAAGCTCCCAAAGCCAAACGCTCATTATGCAAAGCGTATTCCTAAGGGAAATAAGGACTAAGATCGTCCTATGCAAAGGATTCTAAAGTGCTTCTTCCATTCTTACAGATAATCCAAGTGGATATCTGTGGACATATTCAACCACCAAGCGGGCCATTTATGTATTTTATGGTGTTGGTTGATACATCGACATGCTGGTCACATGTCATGATGTTGTCCATTCGTTATGCTGCTTATGCTAAACTCCTAGCACAGAGTATTCGCCTGCCGGCTCACTACCCGGATCATCCTTTTAACTTCTCAGGCTTGATAATGCTAGGGAGTTTACATCGAAGACTTTCGATGACTACTGCATGGGATAGATGTTAGGCATCTAGTCTCACATGTACAAACCCAGAATGTTCTTGTAGAGATTGTCATTAATAGAATACAAATGGTCACGAGGACGTTGGTAATGCGCACCAACCTCTCTCTCTTTCTGGGGACACGCAGTATTGCATGCAGCTTTGCTTATTCGTCTGAGACCCATCACCACCCAATCTTTGTCTGCGTTACAGCTAGTGACTGGGTACGAGCCAAGCATATCGTACTTACGCATATTTGGGTGTGTTGTTTATGTGCCTATTACGCCGCCACAGCGTATTTAAATGGGTCCTCAGAGACGAATGAGTATTTATGTTGGATTTGAGTCTCCAACCAAAATCCGCTATGTAGAACCCTTGACAGGCGATCTATTTGTCACTTCGATGAGACAGTCTTCCCGTCGTTAGGGGGAGATAAGAACGTACACGTTCAACAGGAACGACTGGAATTGTCGTGGCCTGTCCCCAATCTGTCTCATAACGATCCCCCTACTGCAGAAAGTGCGTAGAATTATAGATCTTCAGAAAGTCATAGATTCTCTTCCTGACGCTTTCTTAGATCTTAGTGACTAGATCATATATACCAGCTGCAAACATGCCTGCAAGGATGCAAGTGCCTGAACAAGGACTTGGACTCAAAGCCGCTATTGCAGCTAACCCTATGGGAGGGACAGCTGGTGGCGCCACTGCCAGTAATGGTGGTGATGTGGCTTAGGCCGTGGCTCCGCTGAGGAAGCGTTGGAGGCCACCAGGTTCGAGGGATTCGCGCCCTAGGGAATGGGCTGCGATGGCACCTAATAACCCTCTCATCATTGATACTCAAAATCCGTCCATGAAAACGTTCCGGATTATGGTTATGTCCAAAAGACGTCTTCGGGGGACGCCCTGTCGCTAAGACCTATCCGTGGGAACCTAGAGATCTCGATTAATTACACTAGTGTACATGAGACGTGGGATAGAAACTCCATCACAGTTGATGATGTGTTTGCATATGCTTGTGCACAAGAGTTCATTGAGAATGATGATATTGAACCTCGCTCCGTTGATGAATGCCAACGTAGAAGCTTATTGGCCTAAATGGAAATATGCGATCCAGGTTGAGTTGGACTCACTAACAAAGAGAACGGTATTTGGGCCAGTTATGCCAATACCTTCTGGAATAAAACCTGTTGGATATAAATGGGTCTTTGTTAGAGAGCGTAGTGAGAGAACGAGATATAAAGCTCGTCTTGTGGCGCAAGGCTTCTCACAACGCCCTGGAATCGACTACGATGAGACATACTCTCTCGTAAAGGACGTCATAACGTTCTGCTACCTTGTCAGTGGTAGTTTCCGAAAAACTGAACATGCAGCTTATGGATGTGGTCATAACATATCTCTATGGGGATCTAGATATGGAGATTTATATGAAGGTCCCGGATGGGCTTCATTTACCCAAGTCAAGTGGCTCTAGACCACAGAGCACGTTTGCAATAAGATTGCAACGTTCACTATATGGATTGAAACAATCCGGACGGATGTGGTATACCCGTCTAAGTGACTACTTGATTGGAAGAGGGTATGTGAACAATAAATTATGCCCCTGCGTGAAAACAAGTTCCGGATTTGCAAGTGCTAGTGAATACTTGAAATCCGTGTTTGAGATGAAAGATCTTGGGAAAGGATGCTCAGGAGATTTAATATGGATAAAGTCCATCCTGTTAGCACTCCCATGATTGGTCACAGCCTAGATCCAAGAAGGGTCCGTTTCGCCCAAGGGATGATGGTGCATACGTTTTAGAGGCTGAGGTACCATACCAAAGTGCAATAGCGCATTATTGTACTTGGCACAGTGTACAAGACCCGATATCTCCTTTGTTGTTAACTTGTTAGCTAGATTTAGCTTTGCGCCCACGCAACGCCATTGGATTGGCATAAAGACTATCTTTCGTTACTTGAAGGGTACGATTGATATGGGCTTGTTCTATCCCTACAGAGAGTTGAAACTAGGTGAGGAACCTATGTTTTCTGCGGTTGAACGACCCGGGCATCCGGACGAGGACTTACCGTCCGGATGGAACACAAAGGGCACGTTACCTGCAGAGAGGCATGAAAATATGGCAAAATGGGTGAAGAACCCGTGCCTACCGCCATCGGGCGATCGATCGCAGGATATGCCACGATCGATCGTACCGAGCTTCTGCCATCGAGCGATCGATCGCATAATGTCACGATCGATCGCACGAGTGCTGCTGCCCATTATTCCAAAAATCTTTGTGATGTTTTGGTGGGTTTTGCTGATGTTGGGTATCTCTCTGACCCATATAAAGGTTGTTCCCAAACTGGTTATGTCTTTACCATGGGTAACACCACGATATCTTGGAGGTCTACTAAGCAGACCATTGTCGCTACTTCTTTGAACCATGTTGAGATTATTATTCTCCATGAAGCAATTCGTGAGTGTATATGGTTAAGGTCCATTGATACACATATAAGAAGTACATGTGGTTTGAGGTCAACTACTGATGAACCTACATCCATTTATGAGGATAATGCTGCCTGCATTGAGCAGATGAAGCAAGGTTTCATCAAAGCCGACAACACCAAGCATATATCGCCTAAGTTCTTTTGTAATCAGCAATAGCAGAAGTTCCTTAAGATTAAAGTGAATCAAGTCCGTTATGAGGACAATGTGGCTGACTTATTTACTAAGTCACTGCCTAAATCCACATTTGAGAAGCATGTGAAAAGCATTGGTTTGCTTAAGTTATCTGACCTCCATGATTGTGGAAATCAGGGGGAGACGCAGACTTCAGGGGGAGTCTGGCGTCCATGCAAAGTTTCCAAATGTGAAGGGTGTGTTGTACTCTTTTTCCCTTCGACCAAGGTTATTTTTCTCCCACTGGGTTTTTGTTACTTGGCAAGGTTTTTAATGAGACAACGCGAGGAGCACCACCTAGTGTTGACGCCACAAGGGGGAGTGTTGAAGGAAACCTACTTTGTGTGTGCCTTGTCAACCTAGGATTAGATTAGTTAGTATAGCATATGGATTACATATTGAATAGAAGTCCTATTGGGATGTGGGTTGTACCCTTTGTGTTTCTCTATATATAGAGGCACCTATTCATTAATAAAGTGATGATCTATTCCTGTGCTATTTACCTTGTTATTTACTTTCTGTATTGTGATTGTATTTAGTTATCCTTAAACAATACCCACTTATTGTATTTTTTTTCCCTAATATTATATTGGTTTAGATGAATATTAGAATATGCATTCAATAGTTATTCATGGAAAATTCTGCCATACACCGAATACTTAGCACGTGGCAGATCCTAAACCCTTGGATGCATTCTCTACCCCACCCCACTCCTCCTGCAATTGGTCTCCTTTTGCCCCGGGCACTGAAGGTGCACCCGTTATTCATCACTAAGGTATTTTCTCAATACATATTGAACACATGCGCAAGCTTCGATCTTTAACAGTGAATTTGTGGTCTCATGTTGAAGAATGACTTCATTTGGAGCAACTTCTTATACAACAAGGATCATGACCACATCCATCTTTGACCTAGGTTATTTTAATGATATTGAAAAAAAAAAAGGCAATTAAATGTATTAAAAGGGTGAAAAACTTGTGCCAAAAAAAAAACATGTAATTGTCCACTAAAATTAACGGTGGAGATTGAAGTGGGAAGTGGGAAGTGGCTCAGTGGCTCATGGGTGAGCCGAGCATTAGATTTCGCAGCATAAAAGAAAAGGAAAATAAAATGAGAAAAATATAGGTGGGAAGTGGGAACCACATTCACGTGTTGATCCAATAGATTGCTGTGACGCACGTGTGGAGTCAGCCGACTGACTGACACTAGTGCAAAAGTAACATCCAGTCTGATTTGGAGACTGGTCCCACACTGACTTGTCCGTATCTGTACCGTTCAAACTGATCATCACGTCAGAGCAGCCCAAAATACCGGAGATATAGCATCTTTCTAATCACCACATTAAAGGATAATCATCTTCTGTGTGCGGTACCATGGTTAAATACTTAAATCACCTCTTGATCCAACAAGGAGATTGATATATTAACATTTGATTATTAGAACATGTATTGTGATCCTTTCATTAAGGTATTGTTTAGTTTGAAGACTATAGTGTTTGAGTTTATAGTTCATCTCAAACTTGTAAAATTTATCAGTGAGTTATATGTGCGGATCTTATAACATTTTTTTTATTTAAATTGATTACTAATTTTTCGTTTTGGAGCTCGTACGAGTTTATGGATTATAAGTAAAAAAATTTATCCATTTCAACATGGTAGAGATATAATAAAAATAGAAATAAACTACATCCTTATTTCCTTTGGTTTCCATTTATTCATCTAAAATGTACCCTTATGTATTTGGTTTTCAGTTATTTTTCTAAAATGTACACTAGCTTACTTCATGTACATTCATACTTGTAACGTATTTGAGTAGAATGTAATTTTTTTTTTTTTTTTGGAAAATTGAATGTAAAATTTTTAACCCCAATTTACCACCAAGAGATATGAAATTGAAATACTTGTCTCTTGATAACAATGACCAACTTATTAATACATATTCACGTATTGAACGACATGACTTGACGTGTAATCATTTATATACATTGTCATTTTTATGATATGAATTTGGAATTTAACTCTCAAGTTTTGAACCACTTTGGACTCCAATAAAATCAATTCTTAAAAGACAAAAAAAAAAAACGTTGATGATGTTGCAAATTATCACATCATGTCGCCGGGGTTTTGGCCCCATTGTACAAAAACAGAAAATTCACAATCATGTCATTTGCTTTCTACGGTGTTACTCAAATATTTATAAACAAGTTGATGCCCCAAGTATTATTGTTTCTCCCTTTGTATTGTGGATTTTGAAACCCTAATTACCTAATTACAAAGTATTTATATAATACATAATTACTCTTTTTAATTAGATTTCCTGGTCTTACAAATCTCGTGGGAAAATTGCAAAATTTGCATGCCCTGTGTGAACAGAAAAGGGATAGAGCATAGAAAAAGAACAAAGAAACCAAAAAAAAAAGTGGAAGGAATCCGAGTGGGTAAGTTCTCAGTCCTCACACAATTCTTCTCTTGAATAAAGAAAGGCTCTTTCCTCGTGAGAGAGGCACACAATACTGCTCTCTCCTCTATTCCCCACAGCAGCTCTCTCTCTCTCTCTGTCTCTCTTCTCAACTCTCTAGAGAGAGAAAGCTCAGAGGTGGGTGACTGGGAAAAGCTAAAATGACCGGCGGTGGGTCATCGGGGAGGTTACCAACTTGGAAGGAGAGAGAGAACAACAAGAGGAGGGAGAGGAGGAGAAGAGCCATTGCTGCTAAGATATACTCTGGCCTCAGAGCTCAGGGCAGCTACAAGCTTCCCAAGCACTGCGACAACAACGAGGTCTTGAAAGCTCTCTGTGCTGAAGCTGGTTGGGTTGTTGAAGAAGATGGCACTACTTACCGCAAGGTAATTTAATTTAATTTGCTTCTGTTTCAATTGTAACTTGGCTTCACTTCTTCTTTGGATTTGGTTCTTGCTTTTGTTTTTCACAGATCTGCATGCTAATCATATTGAATTGAGCTTCAAATGGTTGATGTTGGTTTTTGGGTTCTTGTGAATCCATTCCTTCATCCTAATTAATAACTACCCTTTTGGGATTTAATCTTATATGATCAAGAGATGGAGCAATTTTTGTTGGTTTGAAAGTTTCTGTTTTGACAAATTAATCTCTTCCATTAAATTGAAAAAAAAAAACTACCCTTGATTTTCTTTTCTGTAATAGAATTTCCTTTTCTCTGTTCTGGTTCTGCTCAGGATCTGGACCCTTTCATTAAAGGTCTCCATCTGCACATTTATTTTGGATATGCATTTTTCATGATTAGTGGTGGTCAGTTATTGATGAAAGGGCTGTGAATTGTTCTTGCATTTTTGTTTTCGCATTGTTCATGAGATCTGTTTGAAGCAGGTCTCAATTTACTCAAAGTGTGTATTAATGTGTTGAAATCCAACTGAATTTTGGGGAAAAAACTATGAATTTGAGTGAAATATTTGATGATTTAGCTCATTTCGCTTTCAATTAAGCATGATCTTCATTCATATGATCTTATTGTATTTTTTCCTACTTTGTTTACAGGGATGCAGGCCACCAATTGAAATTGCAGGCACTCCAACAAATATGAGTGCATGTTCTTCTATGCAACCAAGCCCACAATCCTCATCTTTCCCAAGTCCTGTGCCATCCTACCATGCCAGTCCATCCTCCTCCTCCTTCCCAAGCCCGACGCGTTTCGATGGAAACCCCTCCTCTTACCATCAAAACCCGTCCTCTTACCTTCTTCCGTTTCTGCATAACTTGGCTTCCATTCCTACAAATCTTCCTCCTCTTAGAATTTCCAACAGTGCTCCAGTAACTCCACCTCTTTCTTCTCCAACCTCTAGAGGTTCAAAGCGAAAACCCGACTGGGAATCCCTTACTAACGGCTGCATAAACTCCTTGCGCCACCCCCTTTTTGCAGCCTCTGCCCCTTCAAGCCCTACTCGTCGCCACCATCTTGCACCTGCCACAATTCCAGAATGTGACGAGTCTGATGCTTCCACTGTGGACTCGGGTCGTTGGGTCAGTTTCCAGACGGGGGCACCTTCCGTAGCTCCACTTTCACCCACATTCAATCTTATGAAACCGGTGGCGGAGCAGAATGTTCTTCACAACACTGTTGTTGTGCATGGGGGTATAGGTTGGGGGAGCACGGTGGAGAGGGGACGAGGCTCGGAGTTTGAGTTTGAGAGTGGCAGGCTGAAAGCTTGGGAGGGTGAGAGAATACACGAGGTTGGAGTGGAAGATCTGGAGCTTACTCTCGGGAATGGGAAGATGCATAGTTAAGCATCATCCCTGGAAGATTTAGCTTGAGAATGTGTGTGTATAACCGAGAGGGAAGATGTTATGTTGATTTCACTGGGCATTTCCGAAACTTTGGCAGCCGATTGAGCATTGCTTGGTGTCTACTTTCACTTTCTGTTAGAATTGGGTGACTTTGAAATCTTATTCGGTGCATCATGTATTTCTTTAAAATGTACAGTTTACTCTCTCCTGGAGCCATTACAGGAATCTAATCTCATTGGATCTGTTGGTTATAAGAGCGAAATTCCAGGCACACTTCACAGAGAGCCTGCATTTCTCAAATCTTTCATGTGGGGAAGAAGACTCGAGCAAGCTAAAATTGAGGATGTTATTTTCCGTCAAAAGAATCAAAGTCCCCTAAATAAGTTGTCGTCGCCAGTGGGACAGTGTCACGAGCTTCAAACACAGAATGCGTCTTCTATTACATTTCTTGGAGATCGACTCTACTGGAGAAACACATGCTCATATTTCTTGGAGGTAGCTGTTATAATTAGATCCATCTTGTCAGAAATAGTGTCATTCTGTTAAGTTTTAGTAATGTATTAGCAAATCCATGACATCAATCTTTTAGTTCATGTTCTAATTAAGGTGGCCTTTGGAGTCATAAATGGGGACGGCAGTAGTAGAGGGGTGACTATGAGTTGCAATAAGTTTGAATGTCGTTTTTCTTCAGTAGGGACATAATATCATTCTGGATCAAAAGGGTTTTGTTTCTTAATTCTTATCCATTTATATGCATTTGATATATATATCAAACTGAGATTATCTTCGTTGCGTTGTTGTGACTGAGAAAGTTGTGGGTCAAAAAAAGCATCTCTATCTCTCTGAGAAAGAAAGCTCTCCTCCTCCTACAACTCTACAAGTAGAGGGTCCCTTTGGCCATGTGATATGTAGTATTCTGTGAATGCATGTGAATAATGTCACGCTTGATGTCGCAGTGCACCAACCAATTATTGGTGGAGCTGCTGCTTTTGACCCCCCACCCCAACCAGTTCAATAATCAATATGAGTTTCTGTACCAGCGAGTTATAAGCGTGAACATATTCAACTGTAGGAAAGAAATAGCAGGACACCACTTTCTGGGTTGTTTTTTTTT
The DNA here is from genome assembly GCA_029955375.1 of Rubus parviflorus. Taxonomy (NCBI): domain Eukaryota; kingdom Viridiplantae; phylum Streptophyta; class Magnoliopsida; order Rosales; family Rosaceae; genus Rubus; species Rubus parviflorus. Next base: position 16,648,059 of record JARGGL010000004.1, read on the forward strand.
GTTGAGAGACTTTGGAATGTTACTAAAAGAAAGTTTTCGTAGGGTATAATTCCAGCAAAAATTACCGCATGTGAACGTATGGTGGAAATTAATTCCACTAACGGTCTAAATAATACATGTAAGGGAGGACCTTTCGAAACAGTACCTCAATTATGTAATTTGTTCGATATTTGGTATGTGACTTAAGGCCGAATCACAAAGCTGTCAAAACAGGCCAGACACTGCACTACAATACACAGTTGGAGCATTTCACATACGCCGCATGAATTAGTTTTTGGATTTAGGAAGTTTTTGGGATACACCGACTTTGGTCAAAAAAAGGTCGAAGCAATTGTTTGTGTCCACTAAAATGTCGAGCAATTCGAAATGGTACCTGTTTGCACACCCGCACATCGCAGTTTTTGGGCTTTTATTACTTTGAGACCCACATAGGATATTGGACCTTTTTCATTGCTCAACTCGTATGGCTCTATGTGATAATGAATTATTTGTGGTCCAATAGCGTACTTATTAGATTCTAGTCCCTTATCAATGTGGTCGTATAAGTTATGAAAAATGCTTGAAATCCATTTGACTTGGCAATGCCACGTCATCAAATTTTTACATGACATGGATTTTTACCTAATTTTGTTTTAATAACAAAAAAAACATTTGACAAAAAAAAAACAACAAAAAGAAAACGCAATGGTGCCACTGCATTTACCATCCCGCCGCCTCTCTTCACTGCTAAGCCAAAACGCCAGATGTGTTTTTATTCCAAAATCACACCTACTAAAGTTTTGCCAATAGAATCGTCAACAAAAACTCGTATTGCCAATCAAAGTACAAGAAAGAAAGAAACAATCATAATCGTTCTTGTTGATCTGAGGTGATAGGCATAAAAAGCTGATCCCATAATGGATTCCAACTTTGGATTAAGTGTGGATAAATCTATAGAATTGGGATGAGATTAGTGTCTCAGATCTATATAGAAATCTAAACTATATGGAGAGTCAGGAGGCCGGCAAGTTGTGCCGTTGTGGGCAGGTGGCACGGTAGAGGTGATAGGTGGTTAGTGTAAGGTTTTCTTTTATTTAATTTTTATTGAGAAAAATAGCAATACATAAACTCATGTAATTTGATTTCATCATGATGTGTAATATGCGACCTTATTTGGGATTCAAATTTGAAATCTCTAACGCTACTCATAAGTTATAACAAGCATGTATGATCACACCATGTTTTTAATGGGAAGTTCTACAATATTAAGATGTATGTCATACCTCCACTTACATATATAATAACAAAATATGTTGTCATTGTCGTAACGAGAGTGTTTTTTTGTGTAATCTTTGTTCTATTAGAGGTAATTACTCAATCTACGACCTTATTACAAGTTTATGAACAATTTGTTGTCAAAATTGTAATTTTGGTTCAATTATATGTAAATAGTGGTAAAACGAATGTGATAATTTTGTTGTTAATATAGTAATTTTGATTCAATTACATGTAATTTTTTATTCACAAAAATTGTAAATGGAGGTATGATATACATCACCGTACCACAACCTACTCCTGTTTTTAATAAAATGCTATAGCTTATTTGGGAAAGAATGGTAGTTGCAGACTTGCACTAGCCTACTAGCCTACTAGCCTACTAGGTAGCAAACTTTCTCCATCCCAAAACTAAATTGAGTCATAGTACGTAGCACAGAAGAAACATTATTCGGAAAGTAACGGTTTTTAGGGATGAATCTTGCTAATAAAAGAAAGATTAAGGAAAGACTAACAGACAATCAATATTTCTAAACTAATTAATTAAGGCTTAATAAATAACAAAGTACGTAGATACAAGAGTTTTTAACTTATAAATTAGCTTACTTGCATCATCTGAAGTCTTCTTGTATTTTTCTTCTCCATATATAATATATTATATCACTTTTCCAGTAGCATGACTTATCCTTTTGATCTCACTTGCCGTTCACAGACTTGTTGATTTCTTGGTTTGATATTTAATATATTAACCACCAATCAAGTCCTCTTTACTTAATTTATTCCCACGACCACTTTCAATTAATTCTGTCACCTAAGCTTGATTTCCTCAATCCATATCATATATTCTTGTCATCTTGTGTTCCGCAATGCCATTTATATAACACAATACCCACTTTTTTAATGTAATGATTCACCATCTAAATATCTGCCACGTACCAAATTTTCTTGTAGATCATCATGACAATGACTTAAGCCTAGCTCATTCACGAACTAGTTGATTTCAGCTTGGTCTTTGTCCTCTGGGATAATATTTATTTAAGTGATCGAAGTTGTAGAATAATGTGATCCACGTACTAGTTGTTGGCGGATTTATATATAAGCGAATAACTACAAGTCTAGGCCAACACACAATTGTTGAGTTTTACTCGTAACGATGAGTTCAAACTCAAAGCTACATGCAGCGATACTCTCCAGTCCGGGAATGGGCCACCTCATCCCGGTCCTCGAGCTCGGAAAACGCCTCGTCGCCGACCAAGACGTCGCCGTAACAATCTTCGCCATGTCCTCTTCCACGTCGCAAGCCGAGTCCCAAGCCATCAAAGCAGCCACGACCCCGAAACTCCGAGTCGTAGAGCTCCCTCCGGTCGACATCTCCGGCCTCGTTGACCCACACACCGCGGTCGTCACGTCCCTCGCCGTCATGATGCGAGAGATACGACCTGCGTTCCGTTCGGCTCTACGCGACATGGCGTTTCCTCCCACCATGCTGATCGTTGACCTCTTCGGCACCGAGTCGTTGCCCATCGGTGACGAGCTAGGGATTCCCAAGTACGTTTACATTGCTTCTAATGCATGGTTTCTCTCTCTTATGATGTACTCTCCAACCCTAGATAAGGAAGTGGAAGGAGAGTACGTGGAGCGAACCGAACCGCTCAAAATTCCCGGTTGCAGGCCAGTTCGACCGGAAGATGTGGTTGACCCGATGCTGGATCGGACCAACCAGCAGTATTCTGAATACATACGATTTTGTGCTGAGACTCCACTGGGGGATGGGATTTTGCTGAATACTTGGGAGGAACTGCAGCCCACGACATTGGCTGCGTTTAGAGACGAGAAACTCTTGGGTGGAGTGACTAAAATGGTGCCGGTTTATCCGATTGGACCTCTGACCAGACCGGTCCAATCGGGCCGTCCAACAGTCAACGATGACTTGTTTGATTGGCTTGACAAACAACCAAGTGAGTCGGTGATATTTGTGTGTTTAGGGAGTGGAGGGACATTGTCTTATGAGCAAATGACCGAGATGGCTTGGGGTTTGGAGTTAAGCCAACAACGATTCATCTGGGTTGTGCAGCCACCCACAACAAAATCAGCTGATGCTGCCTTTTTCACTTCCGGAAATGGTCCTGAAATTTCGTTAATAGCAATATTTTTGTTCCTGAAATTTCGTTCATAAGTTTTTTACTTTGAGGCATCTTTAATAATATTAATGCATGCCTTTCTTCAGGTGATGGTGATCTCTCAAGTTATTTGCCGGCAGGGTTTCTGACCCGGACCCGCGATGTGAGCCTGGTGGTGCCTTTTTGGGCTCCCCAGGTGGACATTTTGGGCCATCCGTCGGTCGGAGGGTTTTTGTCACATTGTGGGTGGAATTCCACACTAGAGAGTGTGACAAACGGAGTACCGATGATTGCTTGGCCGCTCTATGCAGAGCAGAGGATGAACGCTACGTTGCTGACTGAGGAGCTCGGGGTGGCGGTCCGGTCAGAAGTGCCGCCGTGGAAGAAAGTGGTTGGGAGGGAGGAGATAGAGAGGATGGTGAGGAAGATCATGGTGGAGAAAGATGGGTTTAAAATAAGGGGTAGGGTGAAAGAGCTAAAACTGAGTGGAGAAAAGGCTCTGATGGAAGGTGGTTCGTCATATAATGCACTGTCTCAAGCGGTAGATAAAGTAATGCAAGATATCAAGAAAATGAATTGAAGGATCAATGAGCGTGCAAATAGATGTGTGTGTGATGAAGTATTTACCAAGCATCGATGTTCTATCACATATATATGTATATCATGTTGTATGATCTCCATTATATATAGTGGCTCATGATCGATCGACTTATATGTATATCAGTATATGTGAAATAAATATTGTGTAGTCCAGTTGGCAATAAATAAAGCTTTCCCAGTTTGTATTGTGAAGAGATTTGGAGCTTCTTACGATCCTCGTCATGCATCTTGTATTATTGAGGTAAACTAGCTTGCATCTTCCCTTAATTACTTGGTTGGACTAAGATTAATATGGATGGAGCTTGGAAGAAGAACTTGCCCCGTGCAGGATACATAAGTGTTTTTAGAGATTACAAGGGTGAAGTACGTACTTCTCACCAGGTCATGACGTAATTAATTAGAGGTTGCAACAAGTCGTGTCATGCTCAACTGTTGACCGATCAATTAAAAGCTTGAAGATCAGATTCCCCTCCCCACAATCATGAAATTGAAAATAAAATAAAAATTAGGGTTGTCACGTACGTACTAGCTGGCACGCCAAGAATGTCATCTGCAGTTCTGCACTCCCCTATCTGACTTATATATATAATCACATACAGTATATATAGAAGGCTAATTAGCTAACAAAGAGTCAATTAATTTCTGATATGCATTATATTTTAGAGCAGATCGTACGTTGTATGTGGAATGTCTTCAAGTTTGTATGCTCAATATTTTTTTTCTAACACCCAAACAAAGTTTAATTAAATTGTAGTATTGTGAATAGAATTCAAGAATGAATAAATATGTAAAAATAAAAAAAATATTTAACACATTAGGAGCCCCTGAGAGTCAATTTCTCTCTTTTCAGATTTATGAGCTCCTCCTAGCGATTTTGCTATCTTATGAGCATATATAATAGAAAAAGTGAGTGAAGCGATTTTTTTTTTAATTTTCCAAGTTTTTTTTTTTAAGTTGAGGGAAGAAAGTGACATTTTTTAAAGTTCAAGGAATAAAGTGTCTAACGAGTAAAAGTTAAAGAGACAAAATGTGATTTTTTTCTTTATTAAATAACATAAACACCTCCACAACTAATGTACTGTACAAGCATTTCATTCTTCATCGAAAATTGAAGGGCGGCGACGATTAAACTCCAAATGCATTTAAGTAATTTCGCTAGGATAAATCAACGGCGGCAATGGCTTTTTCCAATGATCACATAATTTAACGTTTATCACTTCAACTTTGTCATCATCTTTCTTTTCTTCACATGTTGCTTCTGCAGTTAAGATTTTTATGCCCTCCGAAACCATTGCTCTGTTCAATAGGAAAAATATGTATAAAGGTCAATTAATTTTAGAGAAATAATATAATACATACTATATGTTCATCAATATATAAAATGATGCGTACAAGGACGCGTACAATGTCTGGAAAGATGATTACTTCAACATAGTAATATAAAAAAGTGTTTGCATATCAAAACAAATTGATGACATGATCAATTCTTTCGAAGAAACATTATGGTTTTCTTACTCTCAAATAAAAGGTTTGAATTGATATTTTTTAATAAGGGTTTTCGATCTTATGGATCTAGATGATGACGGTATGTTTAATCCTTAGAAGAGTTAATTAAGTTGAAAAATCAGCAGGCTAGCTTGTTAACGTGAATGACAACAAACAGCACATGAAAAGTGAAAGATATAGAGAGGTATTCAAACTTACAAGGCAGGAGTGGAGCCGCTATTTCTGTTTCCCAACTGGTAGAAAGGTACGAAGCAAGCACGCAATATCCAGAAATAATCGGGTGCTATTTTAGAGCCAGGTCGTCGAAACACGAGCTTGAACTTTTCGCTTTTGAGGTGGTAGCAACTAATCAAGTTGGGAGTGCCATAGAACAATACATCAGAAGTTGGACTTATTTCATAAGGCTCCACGGTATCATCATAGTCATAGCCTTGATACTGTATTGCACATCCCAACAAGCAGCAAGAAACCCTATATTTGAGAGTCCATTCACTACGATCATCATAGTACCAGACTACCAGATCGTCAAACTTACTGGAAATAGGAGGCATACGCTTTATATAGCAGAGAAGGTCCATCGACACCCCAAGACATCCCATGGCTCCGGTCTTATCGGCCTCCGGGACAGGAAGTTCAAGGGCACAAGCTTCAACAGTTTTAAGGTCAATGCATAAAATCTTCCATGACATGGCTATGCTGAATAACTTGCCCTGCAAGTAAAAAAATTGTCTGCACAACTTTAACTTTTTGAACCCCTCAATAAAACCCGGGTCAAGTTGCAACCCATGTCGAACCCACTGTCCGTATTCAGACGAAAAGATATCAAGCAGGGTTGCGTTTGAAGTGGATTCAGAGTAATCAATCCTCACAACTCTGTAGTGATGATGTGATTCGGAAGGGTCAAAAGCCAAGGCAGCACAAAAATGCTGCTCATGGTTTTGGTGGACACAGGCTTTGGGTACGGGGACTTGTTGTGTGGTGATGGGGTTGCACACATAAAACTGATAAGTTCCCGACTTCAATAACAGAAGTAACCCATTGCAACCGTGTAGATACTCATCATGATCATCGTCATCGGGTTTATAATGTCGATATGATTGCCAAATTCCCTTATATATAGCTCCTAAAAACTTCAAGTGAGCCATTAAATAACTTACAGACATGAAAAGCGCTAGTGCTTTCCTGGTTATCTTCCATGTTATGATAATTATATAGAGAGATATAGTTCATCCGAGGCAAATAAGATGGCTCCTTGTCCACCATCGTGAGCTGGACAGGACTCAAAGGAGACTGGATGGTGCGGAAGTATAGACCCAAAGGAGGCGACTGCACCCAAAATCTTCGCACCCAAAGATCTGATGTTATTCGGTGCCATAACTTGGACACACTCATGCATGGCACCGAGTCCTTCTCCGATGATAGTCTACCCAAAATCTCAACCCACAAATCCTCGCATAAATTCCCCATTCGCAATTCAATTGTGATATTATATAGAAAAGCAATTACGTACAAAAATAACAGAAGGACGAGAGAGGATAGAGGCGCCAGATTATATAACTAGGTTTGTTTACTACGGTTGGATAGGAAGTTTCCCATAGAATCCCTTCTAGTAGGACTAGGATTTTTTTTCTTTGGTCAACTAGTAGGATTCTAATTAATTCTAATTCCTTTAGGACTAGGATTCTAATTCCTTTAGGACTAGGATTCTAATTCTAATTTCTTTGAGAGCGAGACAGAGACGCCTAATGAAGTAATGATATAAATAGGTTTGTAGGATTGGATATTGGAAGTTGTCCATGGAAACTAGGAACAAGGTTTATTTTGTTCAAGTTGTCCATTTGATCAACATACGGTTTAGAGATTACAACGTAATGGCAAACTAGCCCAAAGGGAGCCCAAGAAAAGGGCCCAGAACAAGAAACAAGAGAGTTAAAGTCCTGTTCCTTGAACAAACCTAGTTCAGACATGGAACAACTGAATAAAATACAAGGCATCATTGGCCCTCCCTCCATTGATAAGCTCCAAAGACTCAATCTTGACTCTCCAAGATGATGATGATGATGATGCGTTCCAGCTTCAGATCCGCAGCCAACCAGATGCCGCTCCAAAAATCTTAACTGAGGTAATTATTTTCTCCTTATTATCATGAATGGAATCTCAGTAAACCCCATTTTTGGATTGTAGTAATGTTTTCTTTTCCAACTTTATAACCCAGTGACCACTCGCCATTCACCCAAGCACAAAGAGGCAATAAGTATTCCAGACGGCTGATACCTTTGCAAGTGTTTGAATGGTGAATGGTGAGTGGTGATGATCCAAACCACTCACCATTTCTTTTCCTGAATAGATTTTGGAACGTGGGTCAGTAATCTTCGAACAAAATCTGATACCTTTGCAAGTGTGTGTCAATCTTCCATGTCAATTTCCAGTAGCTACAAAACTCTGTGCGATGAATGCTAATTGTTTGGTAGTCTTGTGCATTTTATACTATGGTACCAATGGTACCAATGATACCCTGATCCAACATTATAGTCATCATCCCCGTCAGTGTTACCAATATAAGAGTAGAAGCTTTTAATCTTTCCCTACTAGCTAAACAGTGTTGGAGGATCATACAAAATCCTGACTCTTTTTGGGTCCAAGCTTTAAAAGCAAGGTATTTCCCTCACTCACTGTGATTTTCAACAAGCTGAGAAGGGCCATAGAGCTTCTTGGGCATGACCTAGTCTGCTACAGGCTAGAGATACAATCAAATTTGGCTCCAAATGGCAAGTTTGCAACGGGAAGATGATTGGGTACCATAACCTAACTCGGGTCCAATAGTTCCTACTGGTGTTGTTCCACCTAGTTCTCTCCCTAATTGATGGAGAAACTAGGATGGGGAGGATTGATCAGATTATGCCTTTCATCAACAATGATACTGCTAGATCTCCTAAGTTCTCTTTAAATTACAAATTAGAGTACTTTTCAGTTCTGCAAGTGCAGCTAACCAAACCAACGCTAGCTCACAAAAAGACTGTATCAGCATGTGGGATTGAAAAACCTTGCCTTCAATAAGAAATCAATTGTATTTCTACCTGAATTAAATAGCCTAAATTTAGGGATCTCTTCAATAAGTATGAGGAAAGATGGACCCTTTCTCCTTCCTTCTAGTCCTTCCTTCTCGATGGATTCAGTTATTTTTTATCATATTCATGTGTCTTTCCTATACAGCTGCTGCTGAAGTTGTGCCTCGTAGCTTAGATGAACTAGTGAAAATCCTATAAGCCTTCTAACTGGAAACCTCAAACATGTAGATAATGTTGTGGAATTGCCCTGCCTGATTTTGTGGATGAAGACGGCGTACTGCATTTTTTTTTCATGGATCAACCCAAAGAAGTCACAAAACATAGTTATACTGTTCAGAGCATTGAATGTAGCAAGAGATGAGGTCGTTGAAGCATTTTTGGATGGTAAGTGGTTTCTTCTTTTCCATTTCTGATGATAAATTATCTCCTCCACTCTGCTTAGTGATAAAGAATTTTATTTTTTTTCAAAAAATTCAACTTACATTTAATAGCAATGCTACTGCTCCCTAGAATAGGTAACCACGCACTTTATAAATTCACTTTCCATTGCCCTGACACGTAAAACTGAAATATATTGTATGGCTTGTTGTATGCTCACTATATTTTACCCTATATCATGGTAGGTCAAAGCATTTTAGACTTCAGAATACTGAATTAATAAAATTTCTAGTAGCACAACCTGTTAGGAGGCTCACATTGTATCTTAAACCACTCTTTGGGATAGAAAAGAGGAGATAATGGAGGATATTAAAAGCATGAGAGTTAAAAGCTTAATAAGAAGTCATAATTGTTACTTGGAAAATAAGAATATAAACAGTCTAACAGTATGATTCCACACACAGCATTATGTCAGTTTTGAATTATAAATAGGAGAAAAATTATGCAAAACCCTCTCAAAAGATTAAATATACCTATAGGGTAAGATGAGACCAATACTTGAAAAACAAATAAAGGTAGTTGGAATTGAAAGCTTCCACATGAGCAAATTAGTAACACGAGTCATTTTGGGCTCATTTTGATGGTTTCTAAATCCTACCATCAACAGTTCATCATCATGGGTACCTGCTGCTTATTCTTTTTACATCTTCAGAGTTGACATTTTAAAAAACCAGCAACTTTTCTAATATAATTTCTTCATTCCTCTGCAGCCTCTGTCTCTGACCATTACCGAGTGTCTTAAAAGTCCTCTTGGATGAAATCTTTCCAAAAAAATTGACTTTTACACTATCAATTACTTTGAACTTTTACCCTTTTGTTTTTGCTGCAGAAGCAAACAAGGACTGCAACTGACATTTGCAGTAGCCTATGCCCCTACCATTGTTTTTCTTAAGCTTTCTGTGTATGCGCTCGTCTTGGTTTGATTATACACTGTAGTACAGCAGCTGCTGAATTTCTGCCTCATGGCTTAGATAAGCTAATGAAAAGTCCTACATGCCCTGCTGGGTAGTCTAACAGAGAATCTGAAACATGAAGATAATGTCTTGGAATTGCCCGGCCTGATTTTTTGGACCAAGCCAGCTGGCTGAAGAAATTCCATTCCCCGACATTGTTTGCTTTTAGGAAACCAAAAGCATACCAACTAATTTTGAACAAAAGATAAAACCTGTAGGGTTGGATGTGTTTCATGACGCTCCGCCTATATGTTTAGCTAGTGGGATCATGCTTTGTTGCAACTTTTGTAATCTTCATATCCATAAGGTTTACTGGCAGGAGTTTATACTTGTCCAGGTCAAATCCATTCAAAATAATATCTTCACTGTTTGTTTTATATATGCCTACCCATGAAGGGATCTTCAATCTGCTTTATGGCGGTTCTTGCTTCCTTACATTGATAATACCAATCCTATTTTCCTTATTGGTGACTTCAATTGCATTTTACATATTAGTGAACATATTGGAGGCTCTTAATCATGGAGCTGGGGCCATAATTAATTTTCATTCTTTTATTTCTTCTTCAGGAATGAGAGGTACCTACAAAGGCTGTTCATATACTTGGACAACAATCAAGAAGCAGGTAATAGAATTTGTGCAAAATTGGATCGTATATTTTTTAATTCTGCAATGCTGCAGGCATTTCCATCTGTTTTTCGTGATTTGTGGCTCTGATCACAGTCCAGTAGTATTTCACACTAATTTTCCTACTTTATCCACTAATAAGCCTTTTAACATTATAAAAACTGCTTGGACTTATAATTATCTAGGTCAACCTATTCATTAATTACTTGGTAATATTGGGAACTTAACCTTTGACCTTGAAGGATGGAACAAGAGCAAAAAAATAAATTTGTTTCATCACATTCAAGAAGTCAAGGATACCAATGCTCTTGCAAATGAAATCTAAATGACATAAATCTACATTTAGGTGAAAGAACCCTATATAAAAACATTGTCTTCTCTGATTGTACTAGAAGTTTATTGGGCACAGAGATCTATAAAACATTGTCTTCTCTGATTTTACTAGATTTTCCTTAGGAGATGAAAATACTTATTACTTTCATGCTACTGCTACCATCGGTGAGGGTGATGATGCGATAAATTTAGCCCACCTTACTACACCGCACCTGATAAACGTGTCAACGCAAAAGCAGATGTGTTCAGTTTGGGTATTCTGCTGGTGGAGTTGCTACTCAACATTACAACAGCTCAAGAAAGGTCAAATGTTTTCCCTAAGCTGAAACAAGAAGAAGCAGAGTTTCCTCACTACTGGCCTAATGGCGTATTGAAGACCTGGGTGACAAAGATGCTAAAAAAGAATCCATCAGATATACCTTCATCATCAGAAATCGTGCAAGACCTAATGAAGATAGAGAATGCTATTAAGGAGTTTGATTTTTAAAGCAACAACAGGTATTGGGCATTTGAAACATGACATTTTAAGAGATACTCTTCAATGCAAAGAGCATGTCATTTCAGCTATGATAACTGTAAATCTCAACTTCATTCCTTTAAGGCTATAATGCAAATAATCGGCTTTGTATGGTATGCCGTGGGCATGTGATACATGATATGCTAAGAGGCATGTGATACATGATATGCTAATGCTATCATTTTAGAATTTAGTCATAGTTTCTCTTTTGATAATATTTCATTTCTCTTAGCATATCATGTATCACATGCCCATGGCATACCATACAAAGTCGATTATTTGCATTATAGCCTTAAAGGAATGAAGTTGAGATTTACAGTTATCATAGCTGAAATGACATGCTCTTTGCATTGAAGAGTATCTCTTAAAATGTCCAAATCCCCAATACCTGTTGTTGCTTTAAATATCAAACTCCTTAATAGCGTTCTCTATCTTCATTAGGTCTTGCACGATTTCTGATGATGAAGGTCTATCTGATGGATTCTTTTTTAGCATCTTTGTCACCCAGGTCTTCAATACGCCATTAGGCCAGTAGTGAGGAAACTCTGCTTCTTCTTGTTTCAGCTTAGGAAAAACATTTGACCTTTCTTGAGCTGTTGTAATGTTGAGTAGCAACTCCACCAGCAGAATACCCAAACTGAACACATCTGCTTTTGCGTTGACACGTTTATCAGGTGCGGTGTAGTAAGGTGGGCGGGATCCTAAATTTATCGCATCATCACCCTCACCGATGATCCGGGCTGCATAACATAATCAAGTGTCAGTTAGGACTCAAACAGACTTGGCTAGTTAAACTACCAGGTAACTCTTAGTTCTGGAGTGCAATGCCAATAGTTAACTCACAGAGTCCAAAGTCTCCAATCTTTGGCTGGCCCTTGCAAAAAAAAATATTTGCTTTGCCCATGTCGCCATGCATAATACTGTGATTGTGGATGTGTTCTAGGCCATGCGCGACCTGTGAGAAAATGCGTGCACGTTCCTCCTTTGTAAGTTTTGTTTCGTCCATCTTTTGCTCTAAGGTGCTGTAGCATGACAGTAATAGTGTTAACTCCTTAATTATAATTAAATTTCAATATAAAATGTTACCAATGCAGTCAACTGCACCTTCAGATTGAACCATGTATTACTGGTTATTATAGTGAATCCCATGCATTTTCGTACCAATCTAGTAAGTGTTACTTTTACTTGCAGGAAACAAAGCCTAAATCAAGAAACATGGGACGTGTATAATAAAATAGATCTTGTATGCAAAGAGATCTCAGGAACTTGTTGCTTGAAAAGAAGATGCAGAATAGATTAGTAAATTTTGTATTGCAGAATAGGCTATAAACATGCAGAATAGATTAGTAAATTTTGTGTTGCATTTTAAGGATATATGAATCACGCTTCAAATAACTTCCTGTCACATAGCTGCTGTTGTATGTAGAGGCATGGTTTCTTTGTGATAGTTTTTGGATAATCTCCAGTATTGCCAACAAAGGTGGACTCAATCCAGGTCTGAACCAGAAAATGGAAAAACAATTGGTGATAATGAGAGATTATTCATAAATCAAGAATACAAATTACAGAAAGGGACAAATGTTGCAAATTACCGAGTGATATCGAACCACGGCAGGGTGATCGAATGAGGCTAAAATAATGGACTCCCTACACTCAAGTGTGCACTTGATGTAAATCATAATTCAATTCAAATATCATAGCAACTCAAATTGTAACTTAATCTTGTTACCTTATCAGGTCTTTATAGCTGCCAAATCCATCAATTTTGTCCATGGAACCAACTGGGATTTTCTTAATGGCATATGTTTGTTCGTCCATGAGGCTCTTACATCCAACTACAACGCCGAATGCTCCACTTCCTGGAAATGCATACCAGTAAAATAGGAAGTTTCAGATTTATTTTAAGAGAGAATCCAAAAACAAAAACTTCCTTGTCATTTGATTACCAATCCACTTTTCTGTGTCCAGATCATAATCCGAACGGAGCTTAGAGTATGTCCTCTGCATCAAAATTAACCAAAAATCAAAATCATAACCAAAAACATGCACAAAAACATTTAATCAGCAAGTAAATAATTAATTTCAAGGCTCAATTACCTTATCAACTTCAGACACTCGGTAACTGTGAATTGTATCTCCAGTGTCTGGACATGTGATTTCCGCGGGCAGATCTACACAAAGAAGTAGCAAACAACTATCAAATTCATGAATAAATATACTAATAAGTTCAAGTACTACGATAACGGATTAAGAGATTTGAATATCCGTCACTTCCTCCCAAGCCAAATAGCCAAACAGAGTTCATATTTTTTTTCTTTTTGAAATTAAATCACAGATTTCAAATGTTGTATTTCATGAAAAACCTCCAAATCTAATACACAAATATCCAGATACACAATGAATTTGTTAGATCTCAAGCAAAAAATCAAACATGCATTAAATCAAACTATATAGTCTTCAGTTAAATTACGATCCAAAGCTCACATAAACTGAGTAATCCTCGAAATCAAACATATGGAAAGCAATATCAGAGAATTTAATCATATTTTCAAAAAATTTAAGCCAGAATTCGATCATCGGAATCGATTTACAAGGATGAGCTAAAACACAGAGCAAGCAAATAAGAATTTGAAATCGCGAAACATACATGGAAGAGGAATCGCGTCTTGCATTGTATCTTTCTTCGATTCCAAAACTAAGCTTCTGATTTTTGCAGAAAGAAAAAAAATTCAAACTAGAGAGAGTGAGGGAGAGAGAGTGAGAGAGAGAGAGACTGAAAGTCTGTTTGGCTCTCTCTTGGGTTAGTTTTGAAATCTGGCAGGTATATAAAGCCTGACGCTCGGGTCGGGTTACTTTCTCGGTGCGGGTCCGAATGGGTCATTAGTTTTATCTATTTATTTATTTTGAACAAAATTAGTTTTATTTATTAAAAGTCAACATTTTTGATTATATAGGGAATTAGTGGAAGTTTTAAAGAAATTTATAGAATCTAAGAGTAGAAGCTTTTAATCTTTCCCTACTAGCTAAACAGTGTTGGAGGATCATACAAAATCCTGACTCTTTTTGGGTCCAAGCTTTAAAAGCAAGGTATTTCCCTCACTCACTGTGATTTTCAACAAGCTGAGAAGGGCCATAGAGCTTCTTGGGCATGACCTAGTCTGCTACAGGCTAGAGATACAATCATATTTGGCTCCAAATGGCAAGTTTGCAACGGGAAGATGATTGGGTACCATAACCTAACTCGGGTCCAATAGTTCCTACTGGTGTTGTTCCACCTAGTTCTCTCCCTAATTGATGGAGAAACTAGGATGTGGAGGATTGATCAGATTATGCCTTTCATCAACAATCATACTGCTAGATCTCCTAAGTTCTCTTTAAATTACAAATTAGAGTACTTTTCAGTTCTGCAAGTGCAGCTAACCAAACCAACGCTAGCTCACAAAAAGACTGTATCAGCATGTGGGATTGAGAAGCCTTGCCTTCAATAAGAAATCAATTGTATTTCTACCTGAATTAAATAGCTTAAATTCTCCTCACGTGAAAGTCACATGTAATAAAATTGGATGGAAAAAGTTGAAATTGACGTATGTGGTGCAAATTGACAATTTTTACCAAGTTCATGGGGTAAATTGAGGCAATTGCAAGTTAATTCAGAATGTAAATTGACAATTATGACCAAGTTTAGGAGACATTTTGACAATTATGCCTTTTTTTTTTCTTGTATAACCTCTCTATAAATCTTATTGCTATTTGTATTGTTCTTTAGGTTTTTGTCCCTTCCCCCTCAATCATTTGTACTATTATTGAACTCCCGGAAGACGCCAGCCTCAAAATCATTGAACTCCCGGCACCAAATATTTTCGGCGTTGTTAACCCTGATGCTGATGTTATCACCCGCATAGCAGCAATGATGCGAGATGTACGACCAGCATTTCGGTCAGCTCTGCACGACATGATCGAAGTGTCGTCCTACCATGCTCATCGTGGACTTCTTTGGCACAGAATCTCTGCTCATTGCCGAAGAGTTTGGGATTCCCAAATACGTCTACATTGCTTCCAATGAATGGTTCCTTTCTCTCATGGTATATTCTCCAACACTAGATGAACAAGTGAAAGGAGAATTCGTTGACCAGAAAGAGCCACTCGATATTCCTGGTTGTAGGTCTATACGTCCCAAAATTGATGTCTTTGATGGCATGTTGTCGATCTTAAAGAAGGGTTTGCTCTAAGAGATAGAGCCCATGCAGAAGCTAAAATCAAGCGGTATAGAAGCTTTGGAAAAAGATGGTTCCTCATATAATTCTCTTTCTTAATCCCCAAAAATGAATGAATATTCAATGTGCATGCAATTTCCAAATAGTGGAAAGTGAAAACTAAAGTAATATGATTCCATGTGGAGAGAAAAAATTGTTTACATCATATTTCTCAAATGCATTTTAATTTGTTTGTCTCACAATTTTCATGAGGCATTCTTGCAAATTTTGGCACACCCTGGACCAATTCGGTAGGACTTTCTTCGATCCTTCCACTTTCATCATTTCATGTTGTTTTCAATTTTTGTGATGGAAGGCTAAGGCGTCCGGCCCTCTTCTTATGCATGGTTCTCTTCTCTCTTGTCTGAAAAATAAGGTTTATGTCCCCTGCCCTAACTTTGTGTACTTATTTTCTTTACTGAATCTTTATTTAATTTACTGTCATTGTTTGGAAAAATAATAGTTAAATATAAAAAAAAATTTGGACCGGGAGGTGGGGGGGTTTCAAAAGTAGAAGATGCCTTTGTTTCACGAAGGAGATTGGAGATCGAGGCAAGGCAAAGAAGAGCATAACGGGGTTTCTAATTTAGTTGGTAATTCTTTTTATAGGTCATTGGTCTACTATATATGCGTGTTATTTAAGTAAAAGATATATCGATGAAACAACCGAAGTCACTAAACAGAAGTATGAAGTTGAAAATTAAGCCTAGTTTGTCACCCAAAATAAAAAAAAAAATGAGATCTCATCGAAAAAATTAAGCCTAGAAACGAGGTACGTAAGTGTTCAGTATGGTATTGAAATGTTTCGATATATTTTCATACCGAAGTGAAAATATATACCTCCATCTGTAATTCAAGGGATAAAATGTAACCGGCCGGTCCTAAATGTTATTGGCATATATAACAGATGGTCTACATTGGGTCGTGGCACAGTTGGTCTTATAAATAATGCATTTTCCCTATTGCAACTAACAGTCTTGTTCTTATCAGAAAAACTAATTAACAGTGCTGTTTATTGCAGTAAGTGCTCAAAATAATGCAGGAATATCTTTATATAATCATCATCGATCCACCTGCGGATGAAGTATATATGTATATGCCGTATTTGCTCTTTGACTTTGCGTTGTTGCTCTTCCTCGTACCCCCACCAGGCACCTACTAACTAATACCATGGCGGAGGAGACGAGCTCAACCTCCAAACCACATGCCTTGCTAGTCCCAAGCCCCGGCCTCGGCCACCTCATCCCCATAATGGAGCTCGCCGACTGCCTCGTCACCGATCACAACTTCCAAGCCACCGTCCTCGTCGTCTCATCCAACATTCGAGCACAGTCCCAGGTCATCCAATCCGCAAGGACTCAGAAGCTCTTCGACATCATCGAGCTCCCACCACCAGACGCCTCCTCCGGCCACGACGCCAACCCGGCCGGTGCAGTCTTCACCAACCTCCCTGCCATCATGCTGGATGCCCGGGACTCTCTCCGCTCCGCAATCTCCGCCTTGGAGCCTAAGCCGGCCGCAATGATCGTCGACCTTTTCGGCACTCCCGCTCTAACGGTTGCAGATGAGTTCCACATGCTCAAGTATGTCAAAGTAGTATCCACCGCTTGGCCACTGACTTTGCTTTTGTATGCGCCGGTTCTAGATAAGAAGGTGGAAGGAGAATACTTGGATCGGACCGAACCGCTCCAGATCCCAGGTTGCAAGCCAGTTCGGCCCGAAGATATTGCAAAGCCGATGAACAACAGGAAAAGCCGCGAGTACGAGTGTTTTCTGCGTGCAGGGTTGGAGATGGCTAATATGAGTGATGGAATTTTTGCCAACACTTGGGAGGAACTGGAGCCTTCAACTCTTAAAGCCATGAGGGAAGACCCAGAGTGGAAGCAGATCCTTAAGGTTCCGGTCTACCCAATCGGTCCAATGGTTAGAGTGGGAGGGCATGAGTCGGCCGGTCCAAGGAGCGAGTTGCTAGACTGGCTGGATGTACAACCCAAAAATTCTGTGCTTTATATAGCTTTTGGGAGTGGTGGTGTTCTTTCAGCAGAACAGATCACCGAGATGGCTTGGGGTTTAGAGTATAGCGCTCAGAGGTTTATATGGGTGGTGCACCCACCCAGAGATGGTGACAAAGGCAATGACATTTCGGAGTATTTGCCTGAGGGGTTCGTGACTCGGACTCAAGACAAGGGTCTGGTGGTCACCACTTGGGCCCCTCAGTCCGAAATCTTAGCCCATCCATCAGTGGGAGGGTTTCTCTCGCACTGTGGATGGAGCTCCGCGCTTGAGAGCATACTGAATCTTAAACCGATGATTGCGTGGCCGCTATTCGCGGAGCAGAAAATGCTTGGGACACAGCAAGTAGAGGAGCTAAAGGTGTCGATCCGCCCCAAGGTTTTGCCGACAAAGGCAATAGTGAAGAGGGAGGAGATTGAGGTGCTGGTGAGGAAGATTATGGACCAGGAAGCAGGAGATGCAATGAGGGCAAGAGCTAAGGAAATTAAAGAGAGTGGGGAAGCAGCTTTGCGTGAGGGCGGATCTACTTTCAAAACAATGTCTGAATTGGCAAAGGTATGCAAGATCAACACCCAAAGGCAAAGCCAGAAAGTTGGCACTGAAAAATTGGCCCAACACTTTGAATCTGTGTCACCAAACAAATAAGGTGAGTGAACAAAATAAGGAAGCTAATATGTTTTACCACTATATGTGAAAGAGGCTCGTCCAGCACTGGTCTAGGACGTGTGCTTGTTTCGTTCCTTTTTCTTATTGTTGTTTTGTGTTACTTAGTGAAATTAAATATTGTGTATCTAAAATCTAAACCATCCAGTTTCTTGCTGCACTTGCTGCATTAGCCTACTGCATGTGTTTTACTACTGTGACTTAAGAATGTAAGTAAACATGTACGTGTGTTTGCAAATTTCAAAACCATGCATCCTGTTTCTTGGTGCGTTAGTTTGGTTGTGTACATGTCATCGATGACTAGCTACGTCGTTAAGGATTATGACTTGACAAGCTTGGTGGG
This sequence comes from Rubus parviflorus, assembly GCA_029955375.1. Lineage (NCBI taxonomy): Eukaryota > Viridiplantae > Streptophyta > Magnoliopsida > Rosales > Rosaceae > Rubus > Rubus parviflorus. Next base: position 16,666,745 of record JARGGL010000004.1, read on the forward strand.
ACTTCCCTCGATCCTTCCAGATTTCGTTTCAGTACGTAGCTTTAATTTGTACGTTGTTTTCATATTTTTAAGGAAGGCTAAGGATTAAGATACCCGGTCCCCAGCTGATCTTCTTGGTTGATGTCTCCTGCCCATTGTGTACTTATTTTCTTGAATGAATCTTTCATGTAAAGTCATCGGCCGCAAATGGTTAAATATCAAATATTACGGGGTCAAAAGTAGACGATGCCATTTATTTCACAAAGGAGATTGGAGACTGGAGATTGAGACAAGGGCAAAGAAGAGCATAGCGGTGTAATTTCTACTTTTGTTGGTCTGCTATTCAAATGTGGTTGATCCTAATTTTCGATCACACAAGGTACGTACTGTTGTTATTGACGTACATATATAACCGACAGTCTACATTTGGACCATTTGGTCATGGAAAAATTGGTGTTATACATTTCCTATTGCAACAACCAGTCTTGTCGCAACAAACAGTCTAGTTGCAGCCAACAAAAAAAGAGCTAGTCGGTCTTGGTTCAGCTTAACAAATAGTCTTCCGCAAACTCGCAAGGAAAAATTAGGAAATACTCCTTGACATTTTTATATATTTAAGGGGGTATTCAAAATATTGTTGTGGAATTCAAAAGTTTAAGGGTATTTAATTAGGATTGTTAAAAAATCTCTAGAACACTGAACGTATTCAATTTAGATTTTTAATAACTTTTAATGAGTTTATAGAAGTTTAGGTGTATTCGAAAAATTAATGAATTATAAAAAATTTATTAATTGTGTGGATTGTTTAGTATTAATTGTAAAGACAAAAAACTTTTAACAATCCAACCTTCATTCTAGAGATTTCCATGAATTTAAAATTTTCTTCTTTTTATTATTTATTTTTCTATTTCATGCATTTTGTATTATTGTTCTTCTATGATCATCTCTCTCTCTCTCTCTCTCTCTCTCTCTCTCTCACACACACACACACACGCACACATCTTGTTCTTCATTTATCTTTTGTCATTTCTCGTTTTCACATGCATACACACACCCATATTATTTAAGGATGTAGTCACATACAACACAAGAAATAGACGTCACCCATAAACTTTTATGACAAGCAACAAATAAAAATGTCGCAAGACATGTTTTTTTTTTCTTTTTCAAACTCACATTTCTCTTAAATTTATTTTTTTCTAATATTTTTCTATTACCAAACGAAACGAATAAAAAAAACTAAAGTTCTCTTTAAAGTACAAAAAAAAAATTTAATGCTTCAAATTTTACAACCTAATGTACTTATAAATCTGGAAACTAAAAGCATGAAATGAAATAGAGGGAAAAAATAAGTTTGGTAGTATCACACGCTTGAAATTATTGTTTGGAGACCCAAAAGCATTTTTGAATTAGTAAAAGAATTTAATTATAAATAAAAAAATTATAAAAAAATAAAATGTATCTTGGAGTTAGAAACACTTAAAAATGATTTTGAAAAGCAAGTGTTTTTTCGTATAAAAGTTTTTGTCAAATTTGAAAAACATGTTAAAGCTTTCAGAAGTAATCACAAATAAACTCGAGGGTTGGTGAAAATGATATTTAAAGAGAAAAATAGGTAAAATGAATTCTAGTCATTGAATTTAGAGCGAGTACAAAGTCTTTTTTTTTTGTTACGACTTACGAGAACAAGGTCTTTCACAATAAGTGATATAACAATTACAAAAGACAAAAAAATCAAAACAATCATTGAACTTTGACACATTCGACACTTTAGTCACTGAGTTTTGAAATATATCACTTTAGTCACTGAAGTATAACACCGTGTATCAATTTAATCACTTATATCCTCTCTCTCTCTCTCTCTCTCACCGACGTCTCTCTCTCCTCTCATGCGTCTCTCTCTACAACCGGCCAAATCGATCGACGCCACATATTGAGTTTTGAAGCCCTCCTCGAGGCGAGTTTAACGCCACCAACCCCGCCTCAAACCGTCGCCGTATGGCGGAGAATTGAAGAGTTAAAGTTCCGGTTACCGCCGGATTTCGGGCAACATTACGGTCATTTTAGGCCGAATCGAGTTTAGCTCCAGTTATAAAAGTTACTCCTCTCATCCTTGCAAACATTTTGGCATGGGTGTTGCAGCTCAATTCGAGATTTGATGAGCGGCGGTGATTAGAGTGATACACGGTGTTATAGTTCAGTGACTAAAATGATATATTTCAAAACTCAGTGACCAAAGTGTCGAACAATGCAAAGTTGATGACAAAATGTATTGTGGCAAATAAATAAATAAATAATTACTTCCAGGAATCCAAATCATCATAAAGTCAGCTCAATGTTGACAATGTGCATGGGTAGTCTCCCTAATGTTCTGTGTACGGATTACTGACCAACAGTTAGCTAGCTAGAGTGGAGATTGAATGAAAACGCAGAACCACGTAAATTCAAGGCAGGGAATAGCCTTATATAATGATCACAGATCATACTTAATTGATCCTATCATACATTTCATATATGCTTTAACGCGTGAACGTGGTCTGCGTTTAATATATCACCGGTCACCAGCTAATTACAGAATTCCATGGCGGAGGAGACGATCTCAATCTCTAAACCACATGTGTTGCTAGTCCCAAGCCCCGGCATGGGCCACCTCATCCCCTTGTTGGAGCTCGCCACCTGCCTTGTCACCCATCACAACTTCCACGCCACAGTCGTCGTCATTTCATCGAACACCTCTCCTGCACAATCCCAAGTCATCCAATCCGCCAAGACCCAGAAGCTCTTCGACATCGTTGAGCTCCCACCACCCTCCGGTCACGACGCCAACGCCGCCGGTCCAGTCTTCACACACCTACCCGCCATCATGCTCGCTGCCCGATCAACTCTCCGATCGGAAATTTCGGCCATGGAGAACAAGCCCACCGCCATGATCGTCGATCTGTTCGGCACTGCCGCCCTCACTGTGGCAGAAGAATTCCACATGCTCAAATATGTAACACTAGTGTCCTGTGCTTGGCCACTTACTCTGCTTTTGTATGCGCCAATTCTAGATAAACAGATACAAGGAGAATATTTGGATCACAAAGAGCTGCTCAAGATCCCAGGTTGCAAGCCGGTTCGACCCGAAGATGTGGTTAAGCCGATGATGAATCGGAAAGATCATGAATATGAGTCCTTCATACGTATTGGACTGGAGATTACTTCCATGAGTGATGGGATTTTGATCAATACTTGGGAAGATTTGGAGCCTACATGTCTTAAAGCCATGAGAGAGCACCCGGAGTGGAAGCAGATAGTTAAGGTTCCGGTGTACACTATCGGTCCGATGGTTAGACTGGCAGGGCAGTCCGGTGGTCCGAGGAGCGAGTTGTTAGATTGGCTGGATAAGCAACCCAATGAGTCTGTGCTTTATATTGCGTTTGGGAGTGGTGGGGTTCTTTCCGCAGAACAGATCACCGAGATGGCTTGGGGTTTGGAGTTGAGCGCTCAGAGGTTCATATGGGTGGTGCACCCACCAAAAGATGGTAACAAAGGCAATGACATTTCCGAGTATTTGCCTGAGGGGTTCGTGGCTCGGACTCATGACAAGGGTCTGGTGGTCACCACATGGGCACCTCAGTCGGAAATCTTGGCTCATTCCTCGGTGGGAGGGTTCCTATCGCACTGCGGTTGGAACTCGGCGCTGGAGAGTATACTAAATGGCGTGCCGATGATCGCATGGCCGCTCTACGCAGAGCAGAAAATGGTTGCTACGCTGCTGGTGGAGGAGCTAAAGGTGGCAATTCGACCTCAAGTTCTGCCAACAAAAGCAGTAGCAGGGAGGCAGGAGATTGAGATGTTGGTGAGGAAGATTGTGGAGCAGAAAGAAGGAGATGCAATGAGGGCAACAGCTAGAGAACTGAAAGAGAGTGGGAAAACAGCTTTGAGGAAGGGCGGGACTTCTTTCAATATGCTGTCTGAATTGGCAAAGCAATGCAAGATCAATACCTAAAGGCAACGCCAGAAAGATGGGAATGGATCGACCTCTTGTTAAAGTAAACTTCTTTTGAGTGTGATTGGTGGAATGTGAACGCATGGGTTTCTAAAAGTATATAGTTTCTTGCTGTATTAGCCTATTTGGCGTGTAAAATCCAGACGTCAGAGTAACATAATATAGGAATGCATTAATAAATATTATTATGTTTGAATAAAGAACATCTCAATGGAATGAAGCAACTTGAAATACATAACACATCCACTATATCATTTGCATTTTTTGTTTTTTATTTATTAATTCAATATGAACATAAAACAAGCTCACTATTTTCTTCTGGGAGAATGAGAACGTGGCTTTCTTCAGCCATGTTTTCTCAGATCCATCCAAGTATGAGTCCAGAATAGATCTACATTTGGCATGGTAGGTGTTCAGCCATTCCAACTCTTCGGGCGTTAAAAGACTCGCGTCAATTAACTTCCTCTGATAGGGTGCCTGGAAAGAACAAAAGATCAAATATAGAAAAAGCCACACAGCTCAAACCTAACAACAGCAATTTCACAGAGAACCAGGACAGTTTAAAAAACACTAATTAGGGGTAGATTCCAATTAGTTTTCATACCAACCTTTAGCTTAGCATTCAAAGCATATAGCGCACTCATCACGAAAGACGAAGAATTTAAGCCAGCTGAAGTCAACTTGATATGTGTGACTAAGCACAATTTCAGTGCATAACAATGTATGTATAAGTGATATGATTCAAACAAAAGATAATATGAAAGAAAAGGCATTCTTATCAAAAAAATGAAAGAAAAGGCATGTATAAAAATTGAAATCCAACCATCCAAGTGTAAGAAAAGTCACACAGAACAATATTAATTGAGTTATAATATTCATGCATCAATGTCAGAAAGCTCAGACCAGTTTTCCAGCTCATAACTGCAATAGAACAAAAACAATTTCTTTGTGCTAAAGCAGTAAGTGTCTGCACTATAAAGCTTAGTGTTCAACTTATCATCGTATCAGGTTATTCCATTACGTGTTAATTTCTTTGTAATGGAAAGCACATGTTTTGTGTTTTTGTGTAATGAAAATTAATACTTGCAACATCTTATTACTTCACATCTTACTAACATTGTAAACCATGCTATGTCAAGCCCATAAAACATCTCATCCTCCTCGTGAGAGATGTGAAATTCAATCAGGAAAACAAACTTGCGAGTGTTTTTTCTTATCTGTTTCCTCCTCCAAAAAGAAACCAGAAGCTCCATACATATCCTGCATCTGCATTTTTTAAACAACTTCAGGAATTATTTCAAGCCTTTGATATTGTTGCCGAACGCATCAAAATCAGGAAAACACACTTGGAAGATGAGACAATATATTCACATGTTGTTTAGAAAAAGTAAGATACCAAAGGTTTCAGAGTCTACCTGTTTATCTAACCAGACATGATATTGCACAACAGCTGCACCATCTCGAATGTGAGAATTCTTTAACCCTTCCAACTCAATTGGATTCTAACATTTAAGAGAAAACAGTTGATATAAGAAAAAAAAAAAAAAACTTAAGAAACCATAGGCACAACAAACAGAACAAAATTTCTACATTATATAGAAAGTAAGCACACTACCTTTAGAGCTTTTGCAAGGGCCAAAGGCGACTGCTGCAAGAGAACCTTGTCAGGGTTTTGCTTTGAATACAAAGCATAACAGCAATAACCAGGGTCGGCCCATATGAGATCATTATTACTTTCTTCTGCTTTGATTGTACCATTTCCTGTGTTATTTGTTATTTCTGCGTCAGTTCCCTTGCCTTCAAATGAAGGTTTAAGCTGATTAGATGCAAGCAAGCTGACATCTGAGCTCACTGCTTTATAGTCCCGAACTCCAATCCCATTTGTTTCCAAGTATGAGTTTACCTACATAGCACAGAAATTTCTCAACTAAGTCTTAACTGATTGTCTTTTAACAGATAGGCCTTAACTGATTGGCCCATTAAGTTCACACTTGTAAACAAACTTGGAAAGAAGGACAAATATAACAAAATTAAGGACATCAGAACTTTGGTCCGTAGTTTTAATACTGGTTTCAGTAATCAGATACATAATTTGGTGAAGCCGATGAACAACAGGAAAAGCCGCGAGTACGAGTGTTTTCTACGTGCAGGGTCGGAGATGGCTAATATGAGTGATGGAATTCTTGCCAACACACTTGGGAGGAACTGGAGCCTATAACTCTTAAAGCCATGAGGGAGGACCCAGAGTGGAAGCAGATCCTTAAGGTTCCGGTCTACCCAATGGGTCCAATGGTTAGAGTGGGAGCAGGGCATGAGTCGGCCGGTCCAAGGAGCGAGTTGCTAGGGCCCAAAAATTCTGTGCTTTATATAGCGTTTGGGAGTGGCGGTGTTCTTTCAGCGGAACAGATCACCGAGATGGCTTGGGGTTTAGAGTTTAGTGCTCAGAGGTTTATATGGGTGGTGCACCCAGCGAGAGGTGGTGACAAAGGCATTTCTGAGTATTTGCCTGAGGGGTTCGTGGCTCGGACTCAAGACAGGAGTCTGGTGGTCACCACTTGGGTTCCTCAGTCCGAAATCTTGGCCCATCCATCAGTGGGAGGGTATCTCTCCCACTGCGGATGGAACTCCGCGCTGGAGAGCATACTGAATCTTAAACCGATGATTGCGTGGCCGCTATTCGCGGAGCAGAAAATGCTTGGGACACAGCAAGTAGAGGAGCTAAAGGTGTCGATCCGCCCCAAGGTTTTGCCGACAAAGGCAATAGTGAAGAGGGAGGAGATTGAGGTGCTGGTGAGGAAGATTATGGATCAGGAAGAAGGAGATGCTATGAGGGCAAGAGTTAAGGAAATTAAAGAGAGTGGGGAAGCAGCTTTGCGTGAGGGCGGATCTACTTTCAAAGCAATGTCTGAATTGGCAAAGCTATGCAAGATCAACACCCAAAGGCAAAGCCAGAAAGTACACTTTGAATCTGTGTCACCAAAAAAATAAGGGTTAATACCCATAATGATACCTGAAGTATCACAGTCTGGACCAATTGGTACCTGAAGTATGAAAATAGACAATTTGGTACCTATAGTTTTCATCCGTCACCCAATTTGGTACTTCTGTCAAAAATTCCGTTAAGTTTGTCCAATTATTGGGGTAATTTTGTCTTTTCATTATTATATCTTTCTAAAATTCATATATGACCCTAACTACAACTTTTCCTCCATAATCAAAGACTTTCCCTCCAAAAGACATAATATTGTCCTAAAAAAATAATTGTACCTTCAATATAACCAAAAACTCAAAAACCCGAAACCCCAAAAATAGTGTACCTTCAATATACGCTAAATGTGGTTTTTGAGTTTTTTGTTATATTAAAGGTACAATTTTTTTTATGTCGTTATTAACACACCTTAAATTGTTATTAACACATTTTTTTGTATTTTTTAAATTTATTTTTATTATACAAATAATAAAAAAAATCTCTTATATTGTTTAGAAAAATTGTATTTAAAAATACAAAGGTGTGTTAATAACAATTTGAGGTGTGTTAATAACAATTCATTTTTTTAGGACAATATATTTTGGGATCTTTTGGAAGGAAAGTCTTTGTTTATGGAGGGAAAGTTATAGTTAGGCTCATATATGGATTTTAGAAAGATATAATAATGAAAAGACAAAATTACCCATGTAATTAGACCAACTTAACGGAAATTTTGACAGAAGTACCAAATTGGGTGACGGAGGAAAACTATAGGTACCAAATTGTCCATTTTCATACTTCAGGTACCAATTGGTCCAGACTGTGATACTTCAGGTACCATTATGGGTATTAACCCAAAAAATAAAGGAAACTGAAATGTTTTCCACCACTGGTCGTGTGCTTGTTTCGTTACTTTTGCTAGCTTATTGTTGTTGTGTGTTATTCAGTAAAAATTAAATAAATTCTAAAGCATCCAGTTTCTTGCAAAAGGTCTATTTAAACCCTAAATTGCATAGTTAGATTGGATATTGAATAATTGGTTACTTTCTTTTTGGCTAGAGATTGTAAAGTTGGTGTTATAATATCCATTGTTGCCCTATTGTGATGAACCGCAAGTTTGTAACAGATAGTCTAGTTATTGTTCATCTTATGCTCTACTGTTATTTCTCTTCAAGAGTTGTATCAGCTAAGATTTAAGGCTATTAAACACAAGAGCTTGTACACTGATGTTCCAAGTCATGACTTCTATGGAAGAGAATCAAGAGAAGAGGACCCAAGTCAAAGATGGGTTTGGATGCCCCAAGAATAGTGCCTCATTGTGGCCCAGTGGGCTGCCCAAAGCTTATTCACAGGAGCCAATAGTCTCTGTCTATCATTTTCGCGATAGGAATCGAATGATCGATCATTCTCTTTTCATGCTCATATTTTCCTTTCCTTGGAAGAAAGCATCATCAACTCCACACGTAACATTTGATTCACCGGAATACTCAATTTCACGGAGGAGATGAGCTCAAAACCACATGCGTTACTAGTCCCAAGCCCCGGCATGGGCCACCTCATCCCCTTGTTGGAGCTCGCCACCTGCCTCGTCACCCATCACAACTTCCACGCCACAGTCGTCGTCATTTCATCGAACACCTCTCCTGCACAATCCCAAGTCATCCAATCCGCCAAGACCCAGAAGCTCTTCGACATCGTTGAGCTCCCACCACCCTCCGGTCACGACGCCAACGCCGCCGGTCCAGTCTTCACACACCTACCCGCCATCATGCTCGCTGCCCGATCATCTCTCCTATCTACAATTTCGGCCATGAAGAACAAGCCCACCGCCATGATCGTCGATCTTTTCGGCACTGCCGCCCTCACTGTGGCAGAAGAATTCCACATGCTCAAGTATGTAACACTAATGTCCTGTGCTTGGCCACTTACTCTGCTTTTGTATGCGCCAATTCTAGATAAACAGATACAAGGAGAATATTTGGATCACAAAGAGCTGCTCAAGATCCCAGGTTGCAAGCCGGTTCGACCCGAAGATGTGGTTAAGCCGATGATGAATCGGAAAGATCATGAATATGAGTCCTTCATACGTATTGGGCTGGAGATTCCTTCTCTGAGTGATGGGATTTTGATCAATACTTGGGAAGATCTGGAGCCTACATGTCTTAAAGCCATGAGAGAGCACCCGGAGTGGAAGCAGATAGTTAAGGTTCCGGTGTACACTATCGGTCCGATGGTTAGACTGGCAGGGCAGTCCGGTGGTCCGAGGAGCGAGTTGTTAGATTGGCTGGATAAGCAACCCAATGAGTCTGTGCTTTATATTGCGTTTGGGAGTGGTGGGGTTCTTTCCGCAGAACAGATCACCGAGATGGCTTGGGGTTTGGAGTTGAGCGCTCAGAGGTTCATATGGGTGGTGCACCCACCAAAAGATGGTAACAAAGGCAATGACATTTCCGAGTATTTGCCTGAGGGGTTCGTGGCTCGGACTCATGACAAGGGTCTGGTGGTCACCACATGGGCACCTCAGTCGGAAATCTTGGCTCATTCCTCGGTGGGAGGGTTCCTATCGCACTGCGGTTGGAACTCGGCGCTGGAGAGTATACTAAATGGCGTGCCGATGATCGCATGGCCGCTCTACGCAGAGCAGAAAATGGTTGCTACGCTGCTGGTGGAGGAGCTAAAGGTGGCGATTCGACCTAAAGTTCTGCCCACAAAAGCAGTGGCAGGGAGGGAGGAGATTGAGATGTTGGTGAGGAAGATTATGGAGCAGAAAGAAGGAGATGCAATGAGGGCAACAGCTAAAGAACTGAAAAAGAGTGGGGAAACAGCTTTGAGTAAGGGCGGGTCTTCTTTCAATATGCTGTCTGAATTGGCAAAGCAATGCAAGATCAATACCAATGCATCGACCTCTTGTTTAAGTGCTTGCTCGTGTTGCTAAACTTCTTTGAGTGTGATTGATGGAATGCAAGATCAATATGGGTTTCTAAAAGTATAGAGTTCTTGCTGTATTAGCCTATTTGGTGTGTAAAATCCAGACGTCAGGGCATTAAGTCCAACTTATAGTAACATTATATAGGAATGCATTAATAAATATTATTATGTTTCAATAAAGAACATCTCAAAGGAATGAAGCAACTTGAAATACATAACACATCCACTATATCATTTGCATTTTTTGTTTTTTTTTTTATTAATTCAATATGAACATAAAACAAGCTCACTATTTTCTTCTGGGAGAATGAGAACGTGGCTCACACGCTTATGGGTTCAGTGGCTTTCTTCAGCCATGCCTTCTCAGATCCATCCAAGTATGAGTCCAGAATAGATCTACATTTGGCATGGTAGGTGTTCAGCCATTCCAACTCTTCGGGTGTTAAAAGACTCACGTCAATTAACTTCCTCTGATAGGGTGCCTGGAAAGAACAAAAGATCAAATATAGAAAAAGCCACACAGCTCAAACCTAACAACAGCAATTTCACAGAGAACCAGGTCAGTTTAAAAAACACTAATTAGGGGTAGATTCCATTTAGTTTTCATACCAACCTTTAGCTTAGCATTCAAAGCATATAGCGCACTCATCATGAAAGACGAAGAATTTAAGCCAGCTAAAGTCAACTTGATATGTGTGACTAAGCACAATTTCAGTGCATAACAATGTATGTATAAGTGATATGATTCAAACAAAAGATAATATGAAAGAAAAGGCATGTATAAAAATTGAAATCCAACCATCCAAGCGTAAGAAAAGTCACACAGAACAATCACATATCATGACATACCCATGTTATATGCTCAAATTGCAAGTAGCCCTTGTCACCAAAGTTGAATTTTGTATCAGCTTTCTTGATTATAAGCACGTTCTCCAATCTTATACCAAAATTCCCATCCTCATAGTATCCAGGTTCTGACAATGCAGTTTCAGAGCAGCACAAAATAATAATGGTTATGCGATATAATTGGATAGGTAAGCATATTTGGATCATTAAATAGAAAGCATGCTATATTTGTGGTTTTAATACTTTTTTTTATTGGAAGAAGAATATTCTACAACTGTGGAGAAATGTATACTGTGCCACTAACCATCAGTTACGGTCATGGAATCTTCCAGTGGGACATTTCGAGGTCTGAAACTAATTAAATGGGGTCCTGCTCAAATGGATGGAAAAACGGAAGACTCATTAGTTATCTCAAATCAAACTATATATTCAAGAGTAAAGAATGAGCATTGTAGTTCATTATTTACCTTCGTGAACATTTAGGTAAGATCCAATCCCATGACCAGTACCATGTCGATAATCGAGACCAACCTTCCACAAAGGAACTCGAGCCAGAATGTCCAGGGCATGACCTGTAAAAAAACATGCAAATGATAAATGTGAAATAAGATAAATTAACACTTGAAACACATCTAATTTAAATGGGAAAAAAGAAAAAGAAAAATTAAGAACTTGAATACCATTGGTTCCATTAGGAAAACGAGCATTCCCTAGAGCAATGTGACCCTTGAGGACCTGCACAGGATAAAGCAAATAAAGTAACTTTACAATACCCCAGGGAATAGGGTTTGGCTTGAAGGTTTTGGGGGATAATTGTGAATCTGAATTAAAGAACTCAGCAAAAGACTGGACCTGGACCATTGTGAATCTGAATTCATTTTAACATTTAAAAAAAAAACAAGAAAAAAATTGAAAAGGATGAAATTTCATTTTTCGATCATGCAACTCTGATTGGTACTGAACTGTAGAGGGTGACAATGAATCATGTATAGCAATGCATGAATGAACTACAAGATTTTGGCAAGTCAAAGCATATCAAAACAGAGTTGGGTCCATGACACTGAAATCAGGCTAAGCTCAACTACCGAATAACAAAGTGTCCTAAAAGAGAAACGAAAAGTACTTACTGCCGTATAGCATGCTTTCTCATGAGCTGAAGGTTTCCCGAAATGAACTGTCCGTGTTATGTCAGTTGTTCCATCTAGATACTTCAACCATGCAATCAATACTACCGATTAAAAAAACTGAAGCATGACAAAGTGTGTATGCTAGAATAATAAATATCATGAGTTGTCGAACCTGTGCTCCAGAGTCAAAAAGATATATGCGGTCTGGATCCAACTCGGCACAAGTTTCTGCTTTTGGTGAATAATGGATGATGGCAGCATTTGGACCAACCGAGGAAATAGTAGGGAAACTTAATCCTCTAAAGTTCTGCAAATATAACAGAAAATAAGATGCTTATCACGACAAACAACCTAAACATACAGGGAGGGACATATATACAAGTACACATGTAATTAATAAATTGCACTACATATTTAATTTTCAGTAACCAACTTCTAAAATGTTGTGGTGCAACCCACTTAATTTGATTTCAAAACAAAGACATATCTCCAGATTATCTACTACTATGTGAAATTCTCATATTAAAAATTTCACACTACCTCTTTTGATGCTCGAAAGCCTTCCAACTTATCACTTGCAGTCACCTCAGTTAGTTTTGCAGTTTTCCTGCCATAGTTCATTCCATCAACATGTCAACATATGATACAGTAGTGTGCACCTTGACGGCTTGACTTATATTCAGTAACTAAAATATTAATTGAGTTATAATATTCATGCATCAATGTCAGAAAGCTCAGACCAGTTTTCCAGCTCATAACTGCAATAGAACAAAAACAATTTCTTTGTGCTAAAGCAGTAAGTGTCTGCACTATAAAGCTTAGTGTTCAACTTATTCATCGTATCAGGTTATTCCATTACGTGTTAGTTTCTTTGTAATGGAAAGCACATGTTTTGTGTTTTTGTGTAATGAAAATTAATACTTGCAACATCTGATTACTTCACATCTTACTAACATTGTAAACCATGATATGTCAAGCCCATAAAACATCTCATCCTCCTCGTGAGAGATGTGAAATTCAATCAGGAAAACAAACTTACGAGTGTTTTTTCTTATCTGTTTCCTCCTCCAAAAAGAAACCAGAAGCTCCATACATATCCTGCATCTGCATTTTTTAAACAACTTCAGGAATTATTTCAAGCCTTTGATATTGTTGCCGAACGCATCAAAATCAGGAAAACACACTTGGAAGATGAGACAATATATTCACATGTTGTTTAGAAAAAGTAAGATACCAAAGGTTTCAGAGTCTACCTGTTTATCTAACCAGACATGATATTGCACAACAGCTGCACCATCTCGAATGTGAGAATTCTTTAACCCTTCCAACTCAATTGGATTCTAACATTTAAGAGAAAACAGTTGATATAAGAAAAAAAAAAAACTTAAGAAACCATTGGCACAACAAACAGAACAAAATTTCTACATTATATAGAAAGTAAGCACACTACCTTTAGAGCTTTTGCAAGGGCCAAAGGCGACTGCTGCAAGAGAACCTTGTCAGGGTTTAGCTTTGAATACAAAGCATAACAGCAATAACCAGGGTCGGCCCATATGAGATCATTATTACTTTCTTCTGCTTTGATTGTACCATTTCCTGTGTTATTTGTTATTTCTGCGTCAGTTCCCTTGCCTTCAAATGAAGGTTTAAGCTGATTAGATGCAAGCAAGCTGACATCTGAGCTCACTGCTTTATAGTCCCGAACTTCAATCCCGTTTGTTTCCAAGTATGAGTTTACCTACAGAGCACAGAAATTTCTCAACTAAGTCTTAACTGATTGTCTTTTAACAGATAGGCCTTAACTGATTGGCCCATTAAGTTCACACTTGTATACAAACTTGGAAAGAAGGACAAATATAAGAAAATTAAGGACATCAGAACTTTGGTCTGCAGTTTTAATACTGGTTTCAGTAATCAGATACATAATTTGGTGAAGGCCAATAGTAAATACATCTATTAGTACCAGTGTCTTGATAAGTTCAAACTTAAAACCAGTATTCACCACCATAAGACGGTTGCTTGATAAGATGATGAAAATAGATACATATGAGTTGACTGACCTCAGAAGAAACCTTCCTTTTGTCCACATAGAAGAAACCCGAGTTCAGAGTAACTATGGCAAAGGCATGAACAACTGGACTGTAAGCAACATCAGTCCCGCGGATATTATACAACCAGCAAACCTGCAGAGTCATGACAAGATCAAAATAGAACAACCACATCTGCCCAAGTTCAAGGAGGTTCTTAATGCACAATACAAAGAATGAGCAAAGATATAAGGAAATAGACCGAACCAACTCACCTCATCAAGTGCTGAGATGATTAAACTATGTGCTTTCACTTGCACAAGCTTTTTTCTCAAATCCTTCAACTTATCTGCTACAGAACGACCAGCATATTCCAAAGGATGAATAACTACAGGATTAATTTCCTGAGGGGGCTGACTTTTCCAAACTTCATCTACCAAATTTGTGGAAGTTTGAACTAACTTCTGTTGTTTCTTGACAAAAGCTCGCTCCCATTTTTGTGCGGTGTCTATCGATACACACCAAGGATCAATACCAATGGCTGAATGTTCAGGAAGATTCTGACAACCAAATCATGAAATCCACTTAATTAGACAAGAAGAAGTTGTAAAACAGACAAATAAGAATGTGCAAAGTTGCTCTTTAGGCAATTTAATAATAGGACTCATTAGGAGATCCTCAGAACCAGTGACTCACATCTGCCATCCACACATCTACAGCAGGGTCTTCTCCAATTCGCATAAGCTGCCACTGGTCACTGAGTTGTTGTGTTGCCTGCAAAAAGTAACGACCATCTGTCCAAAGCCGTGCTTCATTCTTCGTTATAAGCGCCAAACCTGAGCAAAATTCAAAACACAATTTAGTATACACATTCAGATTGCTGTGATAAGCCAGATACTTATATTGCTGTGGAATTGAAGGTGGAACATATCTCTTATACACATTCCGATTAAAACCCCTTAATATGCATCAAGATTCCAACTTTAAGCAAACTCTTTCAAATAGCATCGTAAATTAATAATAAGAATACTGACCGGCACTTCCAGTGAAGCCAGAAACGAATTCGCGTCTTTTGTCTCGTGCAGAAACATACTCACTCTGCAATACAACATAAATCACAACGCAAAAATTACTCGATAATCAAAATTTACTAAATTTCAATAAAAAAAATCCAATAAATGATATTCATGATCGTTGAATCGAAAATTCTGAGATACCAATTCCGGCGAAATCCGCCATCTCTCTCTTCGGAAGGTATGCGTAATTTACCTGGTGATAATCTTCGGAAGGTACGACCAAGGCGTCAAGCGGAGGAGAGTGAGACGCCATTAAAGACCTCAAAGCGCTCAGAGTGTCCGCCATCTCTCTTCTCGTCTTGGTTCAGACTTCCGAGTGAGCGTGAGATAAATCGATATAAGCAATCGCATGTTATTGATCCGTTGAAGACTGTATAAACGTATGAGTTTCCGAATATGACCTTGTCATTTACCGCATTTAGTCTACCTTTTCGCTTTACATTCTGGGTAAAAAGGTAAAAATGGCATAGGAAATAGAATTCTACCGGGAAACAATTTCTCATACGTACAAAAACATATAGAATAAGACGTAAAATAGAAATTTACAAAAACGTCTTGAGTTCTTTAGGCATTAGTGCTCGAGTTTTTTTTTAGACCTCATTTATAAGGGGCAAAATCAAGATTTGAGCATTGTAGAATTTTCCATAAAACAATGGGTGAGTAGTTTAGATTAGAAAATGTGTGTCAACAATAAAATGTGTGTTTTTTTTTTATAAAAATGTTTGTCTTTTATTAAAAAAAAGGTAATTAGGATTGTGAAAAAAATATGTAAAGACATTTGTGGTATGACAAAACAACTCATAGAAGTCGGTCATACTCTCTACCCGTCCCCCTTCCCTTTTTGAAGAATAAAATAAAATTGAGGACCACTAATTTAGTGGTTTTCATTTCTTCCTAATATTAGTGTAAACAATTGGAGTAAAATGAGACATTTGTGGTATGCAAAGACAACTCATAGAAGTCACTCATACTCTCTACCCGTTCGCCAACAGTCTTATACCTCTTTGCTTGGCCCAATGCCCCAATCTATGAAGACATTGTTGATGGTCTTTCTTCTATACCGAGTTCTTCTTTTCATCATGTTTATCGTCAAACTAATGGGGTAGCTCATAATCTGGCTCAGCATGCTTTACTTTCCAACTCTTGTATTTCTTGGGGGTCTTCTCCTCCAAATTTTATTACTGATGTACTGATGAAGGACTTAAACCCTTCATCTTCCTTTTCTACTTAATAAAGTTTTGTCTATTTCTCAAAAAAAAAAATTAGAATAAGAATGATTAATTTGCTCATCACTCTAATTTAGTGGTTTTCATTCTTTCTAATGTAATAATATTATTGGCCCTTTAACAAGAATTCGGTACCTCAACACATCAAACAATAAAACTAACCCATGAGGCCATGATCAACCAAAACATAAAATATCTGGGCAGTCATTTTTGACTATTTCCACATCAAGAGCACCAATAGTTGCTTCACAAGAAAAGCTACCTGCTTTCCACCTTTTAATTATTTGTCCATAAAGTTTCTCATAAATTGAATAATGCTAGCATATGTCATCCCAGCTTCACCATGTTATTTCAATTAGGATTCAATTTCAATGAAAAGGAGGGTTCCTGACTTCCTGTTCTCAACCAGTATTCATCATCACAAATGGTGAGAAAAAGATCAATATACAGTATGAGCAAAACTGAAAAGTGAAAAAGACAAGAAATTTTCTCATATATCAAATCTCAAAATGGTATGAATTACATGTAGGGAGTATACAAAATAAACAAAACCCACAGATTCCCAAATTATTTTGCCCAAATCAGGCAGAACCAATTTTAACCATTTACAGCTTTTCGAACAGAGAGAACTGGAAGTGAAGACAAAAGAAAGAACTAAACACTGGAGAGAACTGTAACACTTGAATAATGTAGCATCTTTCAGCTTCCACGGAAATAAGAAAATGCCAAGACCAATCACATGAGGGATATATTTGGAATGAAAAAACAGGAGCAAAATGATGGCACACAAAAATGCTAAAACCAGGAATTCAATATCAAGCTTGGGCAAGCTTCTTGACTACTGCTGCCATATACTTCCCCTGATGCTCCGCAAGCCCCAATTCCGTTTCACTTGGCCGTCTCGAGCCATCGCCAGCAAAAACGCCAGCACCATATGGAGAACCCCCTCTTACTGAGTCCATCTTAAACATGCCAGCTCCAAAAGTATACCCAATAGGAACAAACAGCATTCCATGGTGTGCTAACTGGGTGATTGCTGTCCAACTGCGATACACAGCACAACACAGGACTCAATAACTTTATTTGCTTACAGTGACTTCTAACAATGGGAGTAATTTTATTCGAAGAATGGATATAACCAAAACCCAGTAGAGATTCAAATCACATTTACAAGATACTTCAGACTGTATGAAACAATATCAAAACTAAAGAAGCATTTACACACACACACTTTCAGTATTTTAGAAAATGACATGCATCTCTTGCATTGTACTCTATTTAATTTTTTTTTAGCGACAAAAGCAAATTCAGCTTTGCTTAAAATGCACTCTTTAACTCTAATATATGTTTGCAAGTTTAACCCCATAATTTTTAATTACTTAACCGTAAAGCTAAGGACTAATCATTTCTTCAAATGCACATTGGAAAGAACGTCACCTAAAGACTCAAACTTTATGGGTCGGGGAATCAGAGTCTGATGAAGTTTCATCAAGTTCAAAATAGAAAGAAACAACAAAAATATATAATATACTCTCAATTGTAGTCAGAAAGCTTCAGTCTTTCAAACATGGATGACATGAACAAGCTTGTTAAAGATCATGCAAATTGACAATTAATAGCCTCCATACATTATCATCCATTAAAAAGTAAAAACCCAAGTTTGCAAATGAACCAAATTCACAGTCAATGGGATTTAAGCAACAGCAAATAGCAAAGAAAGAAATAGAGGCTTACGCAGTGGTTTCTTGGCCACCTCCTTGAGTCCCCGTACTAACAAAAAACCCAGCCGGCTTGCCAGCAAGGCTCTGCTCCTTCCACAATCCCCCCGTCGAGTCGAAAAACGCCTTCATCTGCGCCGCCATGCACCCGTACCTCGTCGGAAACCCGAACAAAACCCCGTCCGCCGCCGGCATCTCCGCCGCCGAAATCTCCGGAATTTCGGTGTCCTTCGGCGGCGCCTTCATGGCCTCCAACACCTCACTCGTCAACGTCTCCGGCACCCTGTACAGCACCCCCTCCACTCCCTCCACGCCGTCCACCCCCTTCTTGATCCTCCTCGCCAACTCCTCCACGTGTCCGTACATCGAGTAGAACACTATGAATATCCTCAATTTCACAGCCGCCGGAATCGGACGCGAACCCTCCGCGGAGGCCGAAACGCCGTCGTTCGGGCTGGCATCGGGAATGGAATTGGCATTGGAATTGTGGTCGTCGACGGGGATCGGCGCGTCACGTGAGGCGGTGGTGGTGGCATCGTCTGCTGCGACGCCGGAGGGGACCTTCTTCTTGCTCGGGACGCAGCCCCCGCCTTTCCCCATCTAACAATAATAGCGATATTCCTGAATGAGGAGGAATTTCGGATAAGGTCTGCGCCAAAATCCAAACACGAATTTTCAGCTACTGCTTCCTTTCGATTCGGGCACAGACTTTTACAGAGAGCTTCTTTTCCAAACTTCGAATTGTAAATGATTGATTATATTTTCGCACCGGAACACGTGGCGTCTTGAGATTTTTACCCATTCTTATTTATTTATTTTTAGGGGATTAATTAAAGCATTTTTATGATAAAAGATTACTCTCTCCTTCAATCATTAACGATCTACCTAACACTTGATGATGAATGATTAGATATAATGAATAAGTCAGTAAGGCCGTTTTTGCCCTTCGAGATCCCAAGGAATATAGATGGGCACCGATTCAGTTGATGTTGACATTGTACCTTACACGAACCTAATTCATAAATGCTGTATTTACAAACATACTTATGAGATTTGACAGGCATTTATTCGAGTTTGGTCACTGATTCTAATGTTCCATTGGCATCTTCATTCAACGCACTAAGAATGAAACATTCTATTGATTAATGAAAGAGGAACCATGTTTAGGCACTAGGCACTAGATAAACAGATGATAATGATAATGTGAAGTCAAGCAATTTACTACAATCATGTATGTTAACAGTTTCGCATCAGAGATTAATGGTCAAATTTACACTACTACAGCACTCTTCAGGGGTGCTCTCAATTCCCGACCTTAGAAGTATGAGTTTCATTAGTCTATCATTTCTTCCTACAAAACATTTGCTGATGCTGCAATACATCTCACTTGGGATTCCTGAGAACGATGATAACAGAATCTCCGCGGAGAAACATCTTGCTGATGAACCGATCTTTGTTAACCGGTTGGGCTTTTTTCTTGCCTTTTCCTGTCCTTGGAACCTGCAAAGATCAATGAAAGATGAACCCATATGTATAAGAAAAAAAGAACAATATCGATGACCAAGAAACACAAAATGTAACCTGCTGAAAACAAAGAAATGAAACACAATGATAGAAGGAAATTACCTCGGTCCACATCTCCTTGACATTTTCCAGAACCATGTTGCAATGCCGATCAAATGCTCTTACAGTTCCAAAAAGCTTTCTGTTGTTACGGCAATTGATGAGGACCTATTAGCACAACGAGAACCAATTTCAATCAGAATATTTCCCTTCATATGTAAAGCCTTCATGGAAGGAAAACTATGATAAAGCAGTACCTGAGTATGATTCTTGACACTCATCATAAGGATCGAGAGTGGTCCTGTATTGAACTCCTCTTCTTCGTTCTTTGCACCCTGCAGCAGTTAAAGATTGAATAAGCATGAAGACAAATCAATCATCAGACTTGGTGTACGAAGTTAGGGGTTTCAAAGTCCAGGTCTTTTTTTCTTTCTTCATGTAATAATATACAAGATTGGTACACTTAGCTGGTTAAATTTAGCAGGAAGAATGAATGTTGCGACTTGTTCGAGGCCATAATCAAAATAATTAGAATTTGATAGGCACGGAGAATCACTTGATATTATCGCCAACCTTCAATGCAATTTGCGCCATATTTAAAGATTGGACGCCCTTGCTCTGCAAATTGGCTTTTCTTTCAAAAAGAAAAAAAAAAGTTTTCCAAGAAAAGAAAGCATACAATTTACAACTTATGAGAGAAACTCTAAAACATTTGGTAAAGATGGTTAGATTTAGCAGGAAGAATGAATGTCTCGACTTGTTCGAGGCCATAATCAAAATAATTAGAATTTGATAGGCACGGAGAATCGCTTATCGCCAACCTTCAATGCAATTTGCGCCGTATTTTAAATCTTGGACGCCCTTGCTCTGCAAATTGGCTTTTTTCCAAAAAGAAAAAAAAAGTTTTCAAGTAAAGAAAGGAACAGAAAAGAGACCAGACAATTTACAGCTTATGAGAGAACTCTTAAACATTTGGTAAAGATGGTTAGATTTAGCAGGAAGAATGAATGTCTCGACTTGTTCGAGGCCATAATCAAAATAATTAGAATTTGATAGGCACGGAGAATCGCTGGATATTATTGCCAACCTTCAATGCAATTTGCGCCATATTTTAAATATTGGACGCCCTTGCTCTGCAAATTGGCTTTTTACTCTTCAAAATAAAAGGTTTACAAGAAAGGAAAAGAATAGAAAAGAAATCATACCATTTACGATACTATTGGGACTGGGAAACCCTGAGGCCAATTAAAATCCTACATGGATGTAGCGGATAAATGAAGACGATGCGATTCCTTAACATTTGGAAAAAGAAAAGAAAAAAGAACCATATACATAGACATATAAGCCATAATCAGTTTAAGAATGAGAATTACATTTGAGACAGACACAATTTCAGACACATTTTGCAGAAGGCAGACATATTCTGGACTTGACCAGTTCCCATGAATTACCCCATCAACATATTCAATACAAAAACAGAAGAAACCTTGTTGTAGTTTAAAAAATAGATGCATCATTCAATACAACTCAAACGGACAAATCCAAGAAGCTTTGTTGTACCGAATACTGTCAACTAACACTAGTTCAAAGTTGCATAATATATATATATCCAATTTCAAGGCAACAGTTTAACTCAATTTAAGACAAAACAGGACAACCAATTAGACATAATAAAAACGCACTACATTAACTAAAGAGCAGTATAACTTACATCTTCTTCCATTGGGCGGCCGGACATCTTGAACAGAAGGTAGGGTTTCTAAAGTTGATCCGAAAACTGAGAGTCAACCTGCCACAGAATACATCAACCTGATAAATCAACTTGACATACGAGATTACAAGTAAAAACTAGATAGCACACAGTAATCCTACAAGAATATTACAAAACAAGATGTCATAATTCGTTCGTTCATTCATTGATATATCATGCCAAACCTAAACATAGAGTTATTGCAAAAGGTACAAGTCAGTATAACTTGCATCCTGAGGCTAATGACTGTGACCATAAAAAGTGTTTTGTACAAGCACAATAACAAGAATGTAAGCCCAAACTCGAAACACATTCAGCAGTTGTTACACAAATCGGTTCAAGCATCACTGCCGAATAGACCTAAATCAAAATATCAAAAACACCTCAATAGTTTAAAATCTATATCACAAAACCAAAAAGGACATGAAATATTTTCAAATCGAGCATCTATCCCTAGAATATCAATCCGCAAAATATATAGTACTGTATAATCACATTGTAATTAAGCATAATCAAGCCTCTTCAGTTCAGCTCTAGTCAAAACCTAGACCCTGAAAGTTACTGATTCCTATAATCAAAGCTATGAATAAAGCACTAAACCAATGAAGATTATCGAATAAACAGTCTTTCTGAATATGAATCATTACCTTGCTGTGTGCGACAGAGAGAGGATGCGGCGTCGGAAAGCTAAATCGACGAGAGAGGAAGAGAGAGCTAAATAGCTGCTGCGAGCTAGCAGAGTTGGGGTTTATGAACAGCCCTAAGCTGGTAAGACGCGGCATATGGCGGTTTGGGCTTGAAATTTAAGTTTGTAAAAGCACAATAAGAAGAATGTAAGCCCAAACTTCATATAACCCACTTTGGGAATTTTTGGGCCAGAAACCCACTTTGTAAATGTTAGTTGGACTTTTATTACTAAGAGTCGAGGTAACTTTTATTAACCATCTATGTGAAGGCAACTTTGTTAGGAGGCACCATTTTGTGCAATGACAATTTACGACCAAAAGAAAGAGAAACGAAACAAGGCGGAGGCCGAGGCGGAGATTGTTTAGCTTCTTATATATGGCAGTTTATTTCTCGACTGTCTTGCACTTTTCCAATTGCAGAATATGGTGATGTCAATATGGTCTATAAGACTGTTGATTTTCCTGATGATGACATGATGTGGTGATGTCAATATGGTGATCTATAAGACCTTTGATTTTCCTGAATCTTCTTGTGATGATGATAACCTGGAGTTTGCTTCGGCCATGTGTTAAAAATAAAAATAAAAATAAATTGTGTAGTTTACTTTACCTTCTCTGTTAGACTAATTTGGTACCCAAATGTTTGTGATATGTATAATATTTATAATCAGAGATTGTTTAGCTTCTTAAATATGGCAGTTTATTTCTTGACTGTCTTGCACTTTTCCAATTGCAGAATATGGTGATGTCAATATGGTTAAGACTGTTGATTTTCCTGATGATGACATGATGAGATTATGTCACTTGAAACAGTTTATAAAACTCATGGTTTATCAATGGTGAGATTATGGCTTGCGAAAATGTGAATATAATTGGGTCTTGGCATGGTTTGGCACATTTGGACGTGTCCGTGGCACCTCGGTATGTCTTACAGAGAATTGTGGTTTTTCTTTAAAAATGTTGTGTGTCATATCTCACCATTCGTAGAGCATTATTTTTAGAAACTGTTTCAATTGACGGAACTCAAAAATTTCGAGCGAATTCGTTTTTTATGAATTTACATGTATTCCGACTTTAGAAAATCGTAAAAAAAAATCGTGTCAAGATTTTTGTGTTCTGTCAATTTGAAAAGTGTTTAAAAATTATGATTTGAGTGTGGAAAGAATTTAGTGCAAAAATAAAAACATGCGATTTTGGTCAAAAAATCGTGTGCTATATAGTCCACAGTTTTGGGTGAGATTCCAAGATTTTGGAAAAAAATAAAATTGAGTGACAGTTTTTGGATTAGTCTCCAAGGTATTAGAACATCGTTCTTGGATGACACCGTAAGGTTGGACTGCCAATATCGGACACAGTTAGCATCGCTTGCACGGGCCATAAAGTATTCATTATAAGGTAAACAATTGTGAATATTTGTACGAACACTAAGAAATATTCTTCGGCAAAGGTGATGCTTTATTTTATTATAATTTTTTTTTCCCTTAAAAAAATAAATACGAGATTGCATTTCCAGGTTAAGTAAATTAACGAGATTTATTTTCTTTGTGTTCACAATCTCGATAAGTTCAAGAGGCCTTACTTTCATGAACAAATAAAAATTTGCATGGAACACATTTTGCCAACGAACAATAAATCAATAATGGTGTTGCTCCATATTATCATCATTATTAATATTATTATTTTTCCACTTAAGAAAATAAATAAGAATTTGCACTTTCTGGTCAATTAAGTTAATTAAGGACATTTATGTTCTTTGTGTTCACATTCTCAATAAGTTAAAGTGGTATTACTTTTAATTTTGATGGATAACGTGTGCAATTATTCGTCATTCCTCTAGAAATGATAGATCGATCAGATTTGTATGACTATCTTCAAACAGACGATCCGAATGGTACTTGAATTCATTACAATTCCAGACTCCAGAGTTTCCAAATATATCGTACTTCCGGTAATGATCGTAAGCAGCTCACTCAGTTCATATATATTGAATTGAAATTTTTTGCCGATCAGACATGTGGCTAGCTAATGATCTCTTCAGACAAAACCTTTATAGCTAATAATGTCAGTAAACTCATAGGGTGTCTGACCAGATACCATATTGTAAGGAAAACAAAACGTAAAGTGTGGAAGCTACTAGAGCTGCTTATAATAAAATTACTTGGTACAAATACTATTCATCCAATCAGGTCGGCTGGTAGTTTTATATTTTACCTTTATCTGGAGTTTTATTGGTTTTAACATATAAAAACCATACGATTAGATAGATGCAGCTTTTTCAATGGCAAAGTAATTGGCTCTACGTAGGCTTTTGGCAAATCAATAGAATTTCATAAATATCAAGGTACGTATATAGTAAATGGCTCTTCAAAGTAACTGGCTCTTCAATAAAAAAAAAGGTATATAGTAAATGATACAGTCGATCTCTTTCTATTGGAGGAACCTGAACCAACCATTCACATCTTTGTCTTTTGTAAACAGTAAACACTTTTTATCAGACTCTACGTCAAACAGTAAAAAAAACAATTGATCTATGAGTGCTCATCTGACCAGTTGTTAAAATGACAAATCTTGTTTGCCAACTAATGCATAAAGTAGAGGCTTGACCATTAATAATGGACCGACACAAAATGATATGACGGGTTCTACATGTATATATATCGGCCGGCCGGAGCAACCCAAATTTCACTTGGTCATATTCAACATACTCTTTTCACTTTAGTCATTTGGATTACCAAACATGCATGCATTTATACCTAAATTGTTTAACTATTAGTGTGTCAGTTCAAAATAACTTCAAATGCATGTTATTCCTTACACACTAATTAATAGACAATTCTTTATTTTTTGGATATGAGATTACAAATGCAACTCTAGTATAAGCACACTTTTTTCAACAGTTTCCATATTGTAGGGACTGGAGTCATCATCTCATACCTCATGATCCGATCCATATAAGTTTTATTGAAAGATTTAAGCATATTATGGTGTATGGTTTCCATTCATAATGCATAACTAATTAATGCATGACTCTTCATTTTTTGAATGTGAGATTACGAACATGGCTCCGATCTAGGCTAGGGTAGTTAATCTTAATATGCATGGATGATAAAACACAGTCTCATGAACTCTAATTTAAATCTAGGGTTCAAGATTCACGTTCAATAATATATGCAGAAAAACATAGGGCTACTGTATAACAAGAGTTCCATCATATATATACCATTGTCTTCGGATCTAAGGACACCTGAGGAGTGATCTAGAAAAACCCTAATTTGATGCTCCGAGAATCCCTACCAACACCAACAGTACACCCGGCCACTTCCACATCGCAACAGGTGTTTCAATCCCTCAGATTATTATCTAGGTAATTAAGGACCAATAAAAGCCCTAGTAAGAAAACGCATACACTAGTGGGACACCATGTGCAAAAGCCAGAGGTACGTAGTTCATCGCTAGTTCTCGTCAGGCAGAGAGGAAAAGCCAGCTTTGGAATCCCTGAAAAGAGTGAAAGGAAATGTGTAAGGAAGGGACGAAGGAATGCCACATAGCCCCTCTTCTCCATCAACACATTTCGTACAGTTTCTCGATGTTTCTACTTTCATCATAGTTTATTTATGTGGTGTTGATTAATTAAGGTGTTAATTAAGTTTAGAATCTTTTGGTCTTATTAATTAAACGCCCTCAAAGATACTGACTTAGCTGTTGGGAAGATTTCTTGCTTTTAAGTATGGGGAATAATCCTACTTTCTGTTGTGTATACGTGTTGCTGCATGTGGTCCTAATAAATTGAGCTTTTATAAACATTAAGAAAGTGACAAAGCCAAGGGTTTTGCTTCCAATAGCAAAGATTAAAGGGTAGCTCTCTCTTTAATGTCTTTAAGGATTTCTTTTTTATAAGTATTTGACTAATGGCTTTTTCACCAATGGGTAAGATGTGGGTTAGGTTACAATCTGCCATTGGCCAAGTGCTCCAACTCATGGGTTTAGAGTATAATAAAATACCCACGTAAGTCATAATCCACCTAATAATGGCCTAAATTATGGCGTAATTCAAGGGTTGTTGAAATCAATGTTGTTATTTATATCATGTCAGTTAAAGTTTTAATTAGGAAATGAAATTGAGCACACACAATGAGGGAGAGAGAGAGCTAGGGTTTTAGTATGGGAAGAGGGAAACATGGAAGGATACTGTGTGTGGCATATACAACACAAACAATCTTGACTTTGGAGGAGCTAGATTGAAGAGAGCCCCTGATCTTGATGACACTATCGATATAATCAAACACATCCTATCCAACTAAGCAAATCTATAACAATAGCTTAGTAGTTAATTACGTAGCTAAGACATGGTGTTCAGAACCCTATATTCTTTAAATATTTTAAGAAGATGAAATAGTGGAAATTGATAGGCTTGGCTAGGTAAAGTGCGGGGCCTGGGATAGTAGCAAAGGGTCTTTGATTTATAGTTACATAGTGGACAAATTTCTAGTGTATCTTTTATCTGAAAATGACAGGTAACTTTAGTTGATCACTATTTTTTTTTCAAAAAATAAAGCCTATATTGTCAAATCCAACTTTAGTTGATTTTGCTAGGATATAACATCAGCTGATATAAATATATATATATATATATAATCATGTCAAATCCTGTTAATAATCCCCCATGTTCATCACATCCAGAAGAAAATGTGGGAATTTCCAATGTGCATGCGCGCCCCTGATACAAACTAATATAAATAGTAGGCATTAGATCGATCAGAGGCTTATTACACGCATTAGTACAGTTACATGCGGTGATTATATTTTAAACTGAACGTACCATATACCTATAAGATCTGCAGCAAATGTCTACTAATAAAGGCTTATTGAACCAGGCCTGGAGGACAGGGACCAGTAGCATATTCCTTTCTAAAGGGATTAACAAACTTAAAAGTGGTGTTTAGACAGATGTAAATCAAAGATGGCTCCAAATGCGTTTTAGATCTCATTATCATTATATGAACTTTCCCCTTAATCAAGGGAATATATTTAATCTGATGGGCCTAATTAATAATCAAAACCCGAAAAATCTTAGTCGCTACGGCCATTGATTAGCTGTTTAGCATCTAACTAAGAGTCTGAAGATGGGAAACAACGGTGGGAAATGTCGGGATAAACATGACACCCGTTTGTTTAGTAGCCTTTGATTTGTTTAAGCCGGCCATAATAATAAAACCCTTTATTGATTACTAATACTTACTAATTTATTAAACCCTTTGTATAAACAACTCAAAAGCTTAGCATATATACAAAGGAATCCCTTCCACACCATGCGCATGCCAGCTCATAAGAATCTGCTGCTGTATCTCTCTCTCTCTTGATCGATCTCTTGCTTTTCATCCTTATCCTTACTTACCTCTTCTTTACTTTAATCCAAATTTTAACCCCGGTAAACTTAAAGAAGCTCGCATGCTTATCGTTTCCCAACCTTTTCTTAATTAGTAACCCAAGCTTCACTCTTCGCCAAGCAAAGCACATGAAAGAAGGTCATGGTTGTCACGTCTCTGTTGGCCAACACAAAAAAATTTGGGTTTTACCCTAAAAACCCACATAGCAACAAAACCCTGCATGCATCAACAGTTCCCTTTCGAAATATCAAACCCAATCAATGTACCTCTTGACTTTGTGTTTCACGCATTACTCCTCCTCCAACTAACTTACAAAACCCTTTGGATGGGGGTCCGAGAGGCTCTAGAAAACCCTACACGTGTCGCGCAATGGGGGTACTCTTCAAATCGAACTTAGGGCAAGTGAGTCGCACTTCTGAGTAATTGAGTGAGTTTTGACGCAGAAAGAGAAAAACCCTAAATGAATGTTGGGTTGATTCACTGAATCCTGCGCCATACGTTTATGGCAAAGATGACTGATGGGGATTCTAATGGATTAACATATACATAACAAGTAAAAGAAGATAAGTCTACCGAGAGTCGTAGGAAAGCAAGGCAACTAGGCAAGGAATGTGTTACTTAATCCGTTTCCTAATCAGGGTTAATAATTATTAATAAGTGCTTATCACAAACACGTTGCGGCTGGTGAAGCAGATCAGTCGTATTAATTCGAGTGATGAGTGTGGTGTAATATGGCGGCTAGCTGATTATAGTAAGATGGTAACGTGGACAACGTGTTCCTGATTGGTGGGCAGGTTTCCTTAGTTTCTCTGTCTATGAGAGGGCAACACGTGGATGGATAGAATATGTGGTCCTGCCATGAAACCCTAATTAGGGTTTGGACACGTAAAAGGCCCCCATGTGCTCCTCTTCGGCAATTGAACCATCCTTTTCACACACTTTCTTTCAGTTCAAACTTGCTGGAGCAATGAGAGTCGTCTCCATTGGCTGTGGCTCTCAGCCGAGCTAGATGGATGGATGACTGACGCCTTGACTAAATTGGACCTGCACGTACTTCTCCCTCTTTTCTCTTAAAGCTGTAACATTCTGAATGTGATCCAGTGAATGAGGATGACTCAAAGGCACTAGACTAGCGTGGATTACTCAAAACCAAAAAGCATGTTCTGATAATCAAGAAATATAGGAAGCTTTTTGTGATGCTCCAGACTATGCCGTTAGATTTAGTTTTTCAATTGGTGATACTGTTTGATAATCAGGTTCGTTATCTGGTTTTAGTTGTGTTTGATACTGTATCGTTAAAAAACTCGGAATATATTACACTCTAAAAATTTTGCGTAAAACCGTAAAAGTTAGTATTTAATCCAAATAAAACTATAAATGAGTTCACAATTGAAACATCGACGCTTGAACATTTTCATTAGGTTGATCAATCGACCTACTATGTTACATGCATGTTTCTTTAGCAAGTAGTATGTTCATGTAATTTTTAGTTGAATGACAATTTGTGGGTTTTCAAAATTGCTATCAAGAAAAAGTCATTAATTGTTGAAGTGAGTAAGGTTATCATTTATCAAAAAAGTAAAATTACTAAGTTCTCGCTTGAGTCTGAGTTCTCAAAATAATAATTGCTTGTATGCCAATATATACATATATGCGTTGTTGACGAATATCTAACTATATAAAGTATATGTTCGATATAATGAAAACGTACTTATATTCTAACAGAAGCCTTAATAACTTTATAGAACCCTAGTTATCTGTGTACGGTGTACCTAAACATATATCCTCAGTGTGATCTACTTATAATATTAAGACAAAATTTATTTTAAATCTAAAAATTATGTCCTATATTTATTTTAACAAAATATCCTTAGTTCATGATTATTCAAGATAATTAAGCATCGATCCTTCATTTCTTATAAGCTCGTTTTCAATTGTACGTTCTCGGTTCTCATATATATATATTTGATGAAACAAAACTATAGACAACGATCGAGGAACAAACAAAATATCAATCAAGAAGCTAGGCTTCCTTTTTGTGGTAGGACCTGTTGTTTTTTTATCCTGACAGTTTGCTTTAAGTTCTTCCATGGATTCCAACTAACAGATAAACTTTTCGAGGACAGACATGGTGGCTGGCTGGACGGGAGGGACAGTGCATTTTTCTTGTACTCATACATGAATTTTCCCCGAGAATTGGTAAAGGTCAAGTTGCCACGGATCCCATTATACATTTGATTCGTGACCAGACTAGCTACTTAGCTAGTGTCATTTCATCATCCATTCGAGCTAGCTAGTACTAGTAAAGATGCAAAACCCTAAAGAAAGGTAAGCTATCTTGTTTGATTGCCCGGAAGACAAGGAAAAATGTTGGTGCTTTCTGTTTGTAATACAGTATCAAACACAACTAAAACCAGAGAACCTGAAAGGAGAAACAAAATTGAATCAGGTTCATATTTTCTTCGTCAAAGAAATGAAAAAAAAAATTGTCTCTTCTTGTGTTTTTTTATTTGTTATTTCCCTTTCATTCCATGGCTTAATTAATTTTTGTTTTTACACCATCAATTAGGTTGTGTGTGTTTTACTTAAGATAAATCTCATCTAGCCATTATTTGAGTGTTATTAACAAATGAATTTTTCTACGACACACATATGCATGTATGACATCCATGTAATTACAAAAATAGAGACTAAATCACTTTTACAAAAATCTAAACTCTAATTTTACTTTACTGTGGACTTCATTTATTTTAACGAAAACTTTTCATTAATTATCACTTAAACAATTCCTCAGTTATCATTAACGTAAAATGTCATACGATAAACAATATATTTATATATATATATAAAAATCATTCATAAAACCGAAGAATTCATCGAAAAACAGCTTTGAAACTCTGGTGGCTGGTGCACAAGAAGAGTTAAACCCTCAAATGGTACCCAAACTATCACGAAATATACTTTTTGGTACCCACAAATGCTTAGGGAGTCTAATGGTACCCAGACTATGACTCCGTTAGCTCCAAATGGTACCTCCGTTATGTTTTTCGTTAAAAAAAAATAAAAAAATTCAACAAGCTAGGGTCAGACCAAAAAATTCACTCATGGGCATTTTGGTAAAATAATTCACTTTTTGTGTTTTTGGTCTGACCCTTGATGAATTTTTTTTTAACGGAAAACATGACGGAGGTACCATTTGGGGCTAATGGAGTGATAGTTGGGTACCATTAGACTCCCTAAGCATTTGTGGGTACCAAAAAGTGCATTTCGTGATAATTTATGTACCATTTAAGAATTTTACCCGCACAAAAATGCTCATGATTCATGAAGATGAAACTGGTTTTATGATAAGAAATCCTCTGCTTTAAGATTTCGCACACTATTTCATAATCATAAATCTTAGGATGGATCATGTGTCTTAATGCCAATTGAGTGCAAAGTGGTAAGGAAGAACGTCAACAATGACGACATCTCCGGTGGCCCTCAATTTCCTCCAACCGCTTAAATTTTTTTATCGATACCTACCACAATACTTTATGATTCTCTATCTAAACACTTGGTAAAAGAAAAGGGCTCTAATCTTTTTCTATGTTGTTACATACTTGTTAAGCAAACTCAAACACCATTGAGATGCTTGTATTTTCACCCATCTCGAGCCACGCATGGCCCTATAGTATAAAGCCAACAAAGCTAAGCTTAATCGAGTGTGGCTTGGCTAATTGGCATAGAAAGAGGAGAATACCACCCAATTTGACAACAAAAGTGAGCTTCATGTTCAAATCCAGAGGCCAACCACACCTCATTGTTTATTGACTTCGAGGTGGTCAGGTTAGGGATCCCAACTCATCTGGATTTTACAATGTTGTGCGTGGATGAGGGGGTTTGTAACTTTTTGTGCGTACCATAATTACCCTATCTATGTTTTGTTAATAACCAAATTAGGAAAGCCTAACCCAACCATACTTCTGTAGGCCACAGGGTGGTTTACACACCAAAATGGGATCATCGAATCGAAATTGGTGTTTTATTGTACTTTATTATTGCCTCAATCATGGCCACGAAAACCTAAACCATCATCACATTTGTAGAGTGATTGTGGTACAAGTCAATTAGCATCACATTTGTTGATCGACATTGTGCCCTAAGTTTTTATTGAATTAATTGTTTTTTCAATATATAATTATATATATAAGATTATAAACCATAAACCCTACAAATACAAAAAACACTTGGGAGTAGAATTGGTGTAGCAATAATCCTATTGGTAGATTTTTAAATTATTCTTTAATTTTCACCATCATGTCATTTTACAGCATATATACATGGACATAAAATCTTAGTGGAAATCCAAGTCCTACTTTTCTACAAAGTCAGGGACATTATCGTAACATCCGTTATCTTTGGTAAAACAAAAGAAGTATACATAGAAAAACTTTTCCCTATAAATTAGGAGCCATGCGTTGTCCCCCCCCCCAAGCCATTGAGCCTCATCTGTTTTTGAGAGAAAGTGAGAGGTACAGAAAGAGAGAATTGGAAGAGAGAGACAGAGTGACCATGACCACAACAACAGCCAACATGAACCACCAAGTTGATCAAGATCATATGCTACTCATCTCTCAGTTGTACCCTGATGTTTACACCCAAATTGTACCACAACAAGGTTTGTACACTCCAAAAGCACACGATCTTTTTCCATCTCAAACTCCCATGCTTATTGCGTCTAACATGAACTTGTTTTCTCTTATTCTTAGGAGCAACTAAGCCGAGACGACGCCGTAAGAAGAGCAAGAGTGGAGAATCTGGGGGTGCTGGATCCAAAAAGAGGAAGCTCACTGAAGAGCAAGTGACTCTTCTGGAGCTCAATTTCGGCAACGAGCATAAACTGGAGTCTGAGAAGAAGGACAGGCTCGCTTCGGAGCTTGGTCTTGACCCTCGTCAAGTCGCTGTTTGGTTTCAGAACCGAAGGGCTCGCTGGAAGAACAAGAAGTTGGAGGAAGAGTACTCCATCTTGAAGAAAGCTCACGAAAACGTCGTCGTTGAGAAATGCAAGCTTGAATCCGAGGTTCATATCTCTATCCTCTCTGTCTGTATGGATAAGTCATTTCCTTAACGTGTGTTTTACACCATTGACTTAATTTATTGGGTTTGGTTTAGTTTAGTTTTTAAGGGAACCAAAGGAAAAGTAACAATTTCCAGGTTTAAAAAACTAACTGATCGAAGCTAACAAGGGTGGATTAAAAGTAGATATATTTTCTGTCTGATCGATGGGCATTCCTCTTTTACTCTTTTTTTATCCTTTAAACGTCACAATTAATAGAGCTTGATATAGTTAAGTATCTGTAACTTTTGAAGAAAATATCACATAGAGTTTAATTTAGCTAATATTGGCTCTAATAAGGCTTATCCTTTGAGACAGGAAAACAAAAAAAGGACAACACATATAACCCACCACTTAAGCACATATGAACGTGCACGAGGCTCTGGGCTCGAAGGAAACACACTTTTAGAGTGGGGGCAAAATTAACAAACACTAGCTTCCTGCCACCTCATTGCACATCAAAATGCATATGTGTTTCCGTACAACGTTTGATGTTGTTTAAGGTGGTTGGTGCTCTCGCTTAGCGAACATCACGTGATCACGTATGGTCCACGTGACATAGTGCAGAGTATGTTTTTGGAGTATTTTCTCAACATCCTCTTCATTTTGATGATGCAGATGCAAAAGCTCAAGGAGCAACTCTCGGAGGCAGAGAAGGAGATCCAAAGGCTCTCGGAGCGTGTCGAAGGCGGCGGTTCGAGCAACAGCCCGAGTTCCTCGCTCTCGATGGATGCAAATATTGATCCTCAGTTTTTCGGAGAGTTTGGGGTGGAGGAGTATGACGGTGTTTTCTACACGCCCCACAACAACTACATTAATGGCATGGAATGGATGAATCAGTATATGTGAACTTAATTAGTTAATAATTTAGAATTTTGTAGATAGTGACAACTTAGCTAATGTAAATCGTTTTCTTCCTCAATGTACTAGTGCATGCATAGTGTGCTTGACTAGGAATTTGGAGATTAATGTAATTATTATTATTAACATAATAACTTGCCTTTTGACTAGAAACGTGCTAGTTAATTAATTTAGTCACTTCATTTTCCTTATTAAGCTCTTAAACTAATGTGCATGTTGGACTTGTGCATGGCTTACTAAAGCTTTCTTTGTCTTTATTAATTATGAAGAAGATAAGACATACACGAAGTAAATTTATCATATATACTTTAATTTTTCTAATTGCCAACCTTAACATCTCTCAACAAGTAAACAACACCGGCCTGCCTAATTAACTGATTCATGCCAACAAAGTATGACTTAGGAACATTACTAGATGATTATATAGGTATAGCCTAGAAAAAAATGGCATGCATATTGAAACTTTCAAAGTATTTCGTTTTTTCACCTTCACAAAAAGAGCAAAAGTGTTTCCATTTTTCTTTCTTCTATATATATTATGTTCTATATATGGACATGCATCTTATACTTTTCATTCATATTAATTTTTTTTGATATATGAAGCTAGTTATTATATATTGGGCATCCTCATGTCACTGGTAGAATATACGTGCACTAAGGCCACCGGTGGTTTAGAGGATCAATGCTTAGCACTAAAAGTATCAATATATGCTACGCGAGATGATTCTTTCTTCAGGCAATTAGGCTCCGGTGATCAAACAGAGCTAACCAAGAAGGATGTGTTTAGTTAAAGCTAAAGTTAACTAAAGCCTCAAAATCCAGCACAGCTATTTAATTAGTTAAGGACTACTGAACTCTGGGAAATGTACTTCAGCCAGCTTTTGAAAACGTCAACCCCCTGTTCTTAAAAGGATATGAGGTACTATAAAGCCCAAAAGCAATTGCTAAATGAATGTTAGAAATTTGAAATTTTTTTATGTACTAGAACTCTCATTTCATTGAATGTGCATGCCCATAATTTCCAACCTTCACTGTCCTTCTATATCTTCAGTACTAATTGCTAACCTCAATATCCCGTCCAGCATCATTACGTAAACAATCAGATTGCACCCCACAATTTAAAAGCCTTAATTGTTTGCAATTCCTTGATGAAGATCCCCTGGAGTTTCTGGACCTCGTAATACCTTAGTTTAGTTGTACTTTTTTTTTTGTTCCTCATATATATATATATATACCAAAAAAATAAAAATAAAAGCCTTTAATATATGGTTCATGGGGATGTACTGATCGAGGATGACTTAACCAGGAGCCAATGTTTTCCTTTTCATGCTACTGAGTGAACACATGCAGTGATAGCTTGATCATGAATCGAGTCCTAAAAGACTTGATCATGATTTTATCCAAGTAAAAGATATATATGATACTGCCATGTTTTACCCAAGATGAGATGATTGTAAACTCAAGTATACTTTGATGACTTTGTCTAGTGATGAATATGTTTTGAGCTATATATTAAGTATCATCAATAGAGAGAACTCGATTGAGAGCAAGAAAACTAGACAAAAGAACTCTACCCATCGAATGAGGATTAATTACCAAGTCAAACATTTCCATTTCAAATCCATTAAAAAAATAACAATAGAAAAAGGGTAGTTACCAATCTATGAATATGTCGAGCAACGAAAGTCTTTACAGAAGATGGTTCCATGAAAGTTCAGAGATGGAAGGTGTACTCCCACAATAAGGAGTCAAATTTTCTTGTTGACCTTTTGTATGGTTCTGAATTTCTGTGTGTTTGCATTCTCTCAAGTCTTGTGCTTAAGAAATAAGCCATCTTCATCATTAGAGGAAAGAGAATTTCGATGCTGTTTTTACAGCCATCGGTAATCACCTCAAGAGTTGAAGCTTCCTCAATCTCAAAGTAATTAACAAGGCTAAAACGCCAGAAACAAGATGGAGCTTCCTCACTTCTGTAGGTTTGCGAGCAGATTTTAATCCACAAATGCCAAAATTACCATAAATGCAATTAAAAAATAATGAAAATGGGAGGTTTTCTTCACTATTCACCATAACACAAATTGGGCCTATATAGAACTGACCCACTAAAAGACGTTGAATGGTTGTTTTTCGGGCTGTAAATCTAGTTAATCCTTTAGCAAGCATCCCTTGATGGAAGTACTACATAAAAAACCATTTGCAATTTTGCATTGTCGTTGATCAGCTCCTGCGCAGTACCTTAAATGGCAAGGCAGTCCCTACACCTTAAATGTCGTTGAGCCTTCCCAAAACTCTTGGTGAAATATTTTGCTTTGGTCATGTACTTCTCAGCCTCTGTACCCATTGAAGCTTAATTAATTTGTGTACAGTTTCACAATAAGAAGGTAATGTGAAAAACATTGAGACGGGCAGGAATGAGGGCAAGTAGATTCCTATGCAATTTCCATGTCAAGTCCTCGATCACGCCCTTAGATTGATTCAGTCGGCTTATTCTCTTATTACTAAATGAGATAAAGAGGGGAAAGAAAAAAAGAAAAAGAAAAAGGTAATAAGAAAATAATTAATGTGAAAGACATGGCAACATGTTAGCAATTAAGAATACAGTGAATTATGATTACTAAGTCAAGCTAATTAAATTATGATATCCATTCACACCAATTAAAAAAACAAAACGCTAGTGTGTTTTTTTGGACAATAAACAAAAGGGTTTTTATCACCCACAGTGCCTGAACTTTCGCCCACCAGACTGATAGATGCCCAGACTTTTAAAACGATCACAGAGGTGCCCAGACTTCTAAAACAAGGACATTGAGATGCCTCCGTCTAAATTCCGTTAAACCTCCGTTAATTAAGAGGCTAAATCGGTAATTTCACAAATTTTTTTTTTTTTGTAAAATTATTTTTAAGGCCTTGAGGTAAGAAAAAACCTAAATTAAAATTTTTGTCTAAGATAGGGTTCGAACCTTAGACCTCAACCTTGCAACTTTTCAAGTCAACCACCAAGACACAAGTTCTTATTGTATAATTATATGCAAACATAGTATTTATTTATGTCTTACTCGATCCTAGCACATACACTTCCTCATTTAAATATTTAATTTATCTCTATCCCTCTTTTTTTTTTAATATTTAATTTCTCTCTCTAATTTTTTCATTTTTTTCTTTCATTCTCCCCTTTAATATTTCTGTTAAATATTTGGTCTCTCTCTTTTTAAAATATTTAATCTATGTCTCTTTTATATTTTTGTTAAATATCTACTGGCTTAGTTGAGCTTCTTTGACCTTTCAAATCAAATGAAAATATATAGATAAGAAATATTTCAGGTTAGTTATATAGTTTTGATGTCATCTCTGTGTTCCATATATTGATCTTAACAATGGTGATGATGCAAGCAATAAAACTGCCCATTAATTCCTTCAAGAAGTGCAAGACTGAAGCTAGCTACATCCTGGGAATTGGACAAAGAGCAGAAAATGCCAGATTTACATCTAAATGTACCTTCTTTAATTAATTTCAAACATAGAGAGAGGAATTAAATATTTAACCGAAATATTTAAAAAAGAGATGGATCAAATATTTAACATAAATATTAAAGGGGAGAATGAAAGAAAAAAATTGAAAAAATAGAGAGAGGAATTAAATATTAAAAAAAAAGAGGGATATAGATAAATTAAATATTTAAATGAGGAATTGTATGTGCTGGGATCGAGTAAGACATAATTAAATACTATGTTTGCATATAATTATACAATAAGAACTTGTGTCTTGGTGGTTGACTCGAAAAGTTGTAAGGTTGAGGTCTAAGGTTCAAATCCTATTTTAGACAAAATTTTTAATTTAGGTTTTGTCTTACCTCAAGGCCTTCAAAGTCATTTTACAAAAAAAAAATACGAAATTACCGATTTAGCCTCTAAATTAACAGAGGTTTAACGGAATTTAGACGGAGACATCTCAAAGTCCTTGTTTTAGAAGTCTGGGCACCTCTGTGATCGTTTTAAAAGTCTGGGCATCTATCAGTCTGGTGGGCGAAAGTTCAGGCACTGTGGGTGATAAAAACCCTAAACAAAAAGCTAGTTTTCCATCTATAATATTCCATAGATAAATGGAAATATATTAAGCAAAGAAAGTCTTAGGGTTGACTAGAGCAAGGAGAGAGAGACAGAAAATGGTTCTACACTTCTATGCAATTTTAGAAAAGGTTCAGTCCCATAAGGGGTCAAATTTTCTTGTTGACATTTTGGAAGGTTCTGAATTTCTGTGTTTGCATTCCTTCAACTCTTGCGCTTGAGAAACAAGCCGGCCATCTTCATCATCAGAGGTTTACAAGGTTTGTCCTCATCTTCTTCTTAGCAACTATCCCTCATATTTCTGTCATTCAACTTTTCTTTATGATTAACAATTTCTCCTCCCTACATTTATAGCTAAAATGAACTCGTCATCAAGCTCACCAATGGCGAATGGAGGAAGAGATCATGCTGTGATTTCAATTGCTGCCACAAACAATATTCAGAAGACACCATTGGAGCAAAGGATCAAGGAAACAAAATGGCTACTGCATCCATCAGCTGGTAACACTTCATGTTGCATCTTCAAAGTACCTCGATGCTTTGTGGAAATAAACCAAAAGACCTACCAGCCTCATGTAGTATCCATTGGCCCTTATCACCATGGTAACAACCATTTGGAGATGATGCAGCAACACAAATGGAGATTTCTACATGATCTTCTTGCTCGAACACCGCCAACTGGCCAGAGACTTGATGACTACCTGCTGGCTGTAGCATCGAAGGAAGAAGATATAAGAGGGTGCTACTCAGAGACCATCAATTTAAGCAGCGGCCACATAGTTGAGATGATGGTGCTGGATGGTCTCTTCATTATCGAACTCTTCTGCAAAGTTGGACTATTGTCACCAAGTGATCTAGATGACCCCATCTTTAACTTGGCATGGGTATTCCCTAATCTCATACGAGATCTTCTTCGGTTAGAAAATCAAATTCCTTTTTTTGTTCTTCAAATGTTATTTGATAGATCAAAATCTTCAAGAAAAGATAGTGGCTCATCCCTTACAAAACTTGCTTTAGAATTCTTTAGTTATGCAATAGAAAGACCTGAGGAAGTCTTGCAACAACATTTTAGTGTTGAAGGAAAACATTTACTTGATTTACTTCGCTTGAGTTTTATCCCATCGCCTCAGGAAAAGCCTAAAAATAGTCATGCATTGGGTCAATTGGTCCAATCAGCGAAAAAACCTCTAAGAGTGATCAAGTCGAGCACAAAGAAGGCGGTGAATAAGTTTCTAGCAGGAATTAGTTTCCAGATGAAGAAGCAAAATACCTCTTTGCCGGTTCGATTTATCCAATCAGCAAAAAAGCTTCATCTGGCTGGAATTAAATTGAAGAAAAGGGATGCAATGAGCTTCTTGGATATCAGATTTTGCAATGGAGTGCTTGAAATTCCACACATATCACTAGATGATTTGCATATCGATATCTTCTTGAACTCTGTTGCATTTGAACAATCTTACTCTCATTGCTCAAAGCACATAACAACCTATGCTGCATTCATGACTTGTCTCATCCGAACACCTGCAGACGCAACATTTCTATGTGACAACAACATTATTGAGAATTATCTTGGAACCGACGAGGAGGTTGCTGATTTCTTTAGAAACCTTGGCAAAGACGTGCCATTTGATATTGATGAGAGCTATCTGTGGAAGTTGTTCAAGGATGTAAATGAGTACCACAAAAATATTTGGAATGTTCGATGGGCGGGGTTCAGATTCAAGTACTTTGATACCCCATGGTCTTTCTTGTCTGCTTTAGCTGCTGTCATACTCTTACTATTCGCCGCAGTTCAGGCCTTCTTTGCTGTTCATGCATATGTACATCCACTAGACTCTGGTGGAGTGCCATAGTAAGAAAGATTATAATTATGTTCAATTTTATTTACTTGTTGCTGTGAATCTAATCTAGTATTCTCTGTAAAGCCAGCCACTATCTTTATGTGTAAAAGCTAAATGTTTGAAACAATTTACAC
Source organism: Rubus parviflorus (assembly GCA_029955375.1). NCBI lineage: Eukaryota > Viridiplantae > Streptophyta > Magnoliopsida > Rosales > Rosaceae > Rubus > Rubus parviflorus. The sequence continues at coordinate 16,706,016 of JARGGL010000004.1, forward strand.
ATCTCTTATGTTCCAGACAAGCCCGTTTTCACACGCCCCCGTACGTGTGGGGGACATGCAGCTCTGATAAGATGATAAAGTAATTTGGACGTCACAACCAAAACCAATTGACAATAGTTGGATAGACCCAAATCTTTATAAGTACATTTGCAATGTCCATTTTCTCCAATGTGGGACAAACACTCCACATTCTCACAAGAGAAAGAGAAAAAAAAAAAACTTAACCTTAGTTAGCCTAGGAAACACTTGTCAATCAGGGAAGAGGCCGGGAGGTGATGCTCACCCTTGACTAGGGAGGGGTGAGCAAAAATGCTCTCGTTATGAATATTCTATACCCATAGGATATTAGAATGCAATGTCAAAGACTCTAAGAAAAAGCTGGTTAATTATCCATCCATAACCATTGGATGTAATAATGTGAATTGACCTGTATTATAAGCAAAAAATAGTCTGAGGGCAGAGTGGCAGGGTGAGAGACAGAGGATCATTTTCCTAATATGCAATTATTTAAGTTGCAAGCAAAACCATTAGCATTTCTTTAATTCTTTTAGTCCTCTGTGTGCCAAATTCGTTCAACTCTTATTGTCCAAAAAAAAATAAAAAAAATCGTTCAACTCTTGTGTTGGAAAGGAAATACATCGATATATATACAAATAATGGGGATCGGACCGGACGACATACTTTAGGGCTGGACGACTGAAAAATTTCTCATGCATAGAAAGTCTCTCGATGAGAATGATGCAACATGAAGAAATTGTAGTCGGCAGTAATACATGTACAATATTATTTCGAGCACTATGGAACGGCCAATATTGCCAGCTCATTAAAGATCCAGATACCGACGTCCGACGACTAAGGTTGCCAATTTTTTTTTTTTTTTTTTGGTTTGATGGAGTGGGCCGGTCAGGAACTAGCACCCACTAACACACACACACACACACCATTCGAACCGAAGTCCACGAGGGTATCCCAGCAAAGCCAGACTATTTCCCCCGCTCGCTGGTGTACGAACCCGAAGACCCCTCAAACCAGCTGGCCACTTAGAGGCTTTATTACCCAGGAATACTCCACACCCTAAGGTGTGGCGCCTTATGGCTTTTAACCCCCCAAGCTGCCGAGTGGAGGATCGAACTCTACTGGGGAGTTCCCAGCTTGCATTCGTTGCCAAATTTTTTTTAAACTTGTCATCTTCCTCGCATGTTCGTATTACTGGTTCTCTCTTTTTTTAGTAATACTCAAGTTTTCATTGACATTAATTAATTGTCATGCGAGTATAAGTTTAACCTTTTTCTTGGCAACTTGAAATATTTATATAACCTGGTAGGTATTCAGTTGCTGTTATTGTTCTCATATTTTTTTGGTTTGTTTGAAACTTATCCCTGTTCCATTCATAGGAAAAAAATAATTAAAAAAAAGATTATAAATGTTGTGGAACGCAAGGGATAATGACATTAGAAATTAATACGAAAGAGAGAGCAGCTCGTAAATATAATAGGTATTAAAATCAGAGTCTATCTATTATGTTTAACTAACCTTCCTACACGCGCTTTGCGCGTGTGGAAGCTGACGTTCGTGCGTAAGAGAAACGTTATCGTTTATTTAGTTTTTTCGCATTACTTGTTTTTCGGTTTTATAATAAAAAAATTAAAAAAGAATAAAAAAATTATAATAAATATGCAAGTTGGTGTGAAACCTTCATAAATATGGTTTTAATTTTTTTTAATGTTATTTACTGTTTTGCCCTTAATTTATTTAAGTTTATATATTGGCTAATATAGTTTTTTTTTGGATGAAAGCTAATATAGTTTAGCAGGGACAAATTTTGAGTTTTTGAATGTTTACAAAAAACTCAAGTTTTCCCATTATATATATAGATTACCAAGTCAAACTAACCCACGGTGAAGATTAAACGGGAGCAAACTTCCCTTCCACACCAAAATATGGGAAAAACCCCATGAGAGCGAGAGCTCTCCACAAAAACCCTAGCGGTCATGACTTGGATATTCAACCATTCCCTATGGAATCACCACCACTGCCGTATGGAATCACCACCACTGCTGGCTGGGTCCTCCTGTCCTGCAATCCAACGTCGACAAGCATCGATGAGTTTCATTCATACTTTGCCGAAGGAGATGACAGATATGGGCGACGGCGCAAGTTTGGTTTTCCTCTTGGTGTCTAGTTGTTTGGTGCCCCTAGTACTTCTATGGATTACATTGTTCGGGTATAGTCTTTGGCCCCTATTTTGGATTACCTTTTCTTTGGAGTTTTAGTATGGATTTCATGTTTGGGATCCCGGTGGAAAACATGGTAATTTGGCAGCCTTGGTGTTCCAAGACGACGACCATATTGCTGGTAGGGCGCTGCTAAAGTTTAACCCAAGTCAGATTTGAATATTTGATTTGGGTCAATTTATTTTCTTGTTTAAGAATAAGCATGATCAGTTGTGCAACTTTAGATTGTGGTTTTACTTTATCTTTTCATGAGTCATTTTTGAGTTAGATTTATTGGTCTCAATAGTAATACTTGCCGAAATTTTTTTGTTGGAGTTTGCGATTGCTGACAGGAGTGATGCACGATGTATGTATTGTTCTAGGTTTCGAATCATCAATTAAAGTTTTAGGTTTAGACTCATCGATTAGATAACTTGTGTGGTATGTAATGCTCATTCTTAGGATGCCCATGCTAAAAATTGTAATCCTCTATTGATTAATATAATTTCTGTTTTTTTCTAAAAAAAATAAACTAACCCACAGTGTCCATGTTAATATAATCAAGCATTCATTGTCCAAAAAAAAAAAATATAATCAAGCATGCTCTCATGTTTTGTCTTTATCTTTACTCCTTATTTTGAGTGTCCACACTTTTTTTATGCTGCAGCCTGCAAACATGAAGACCTGTATATATATAGAAATCTATATAATTAAATTATATAAATATATAAAGCAAAGAAACAGTCGGAGGGGGTGCCGAGAGGGAGAGATACGGAGGATGGTTCCTTGCAATTTCGAAGAAAAGAATGAAAAGCCTGGCCAAAATTTCCTTCAATTGCAAGGTTTCATTACGTACGTGCGTGCATCTCTGTGTTCCTTCAGCTCTTGTATAAATACAATACAAGCTACTCAATATATGGCAGTCACATGCATGTACTCTATAAACTAGAATCAATTGAAGACTGACTGAATCAGAGCACTCGGTACGTAACTAGCTTTCTGAAAATCCTTTCCACTTCTTAAATATTTTTCAGTTCATGTCATCCCACTCTTGAGGCCTTAATTTTCTCCAATGGTTATGGAACGTCAAAAGTTTTGGGAAAAACCAGTGTACGTACGTAGTAGGGGTTTTACTCAGTGTTGTCGGTGATTTATGTAGTAGATCGAGTCAAGTTAATGTTGGTACACCATGCTAGTCTTATCATTGATTAATTTATTGAATGTCTTTGCAGTTCTTTTGGAGGAAGCAAAGAACGTCCTGTAAAGCTTTCTACAAAGCGCGCGTGAGTCTTCCTCCAGATCCCTATCCATGAAATTGGTGCCCATAGACGATGTTGACGGTTACGCTGATTTACTCTTGGATCTTTCGATCTTCGGGTTTAGTCAGCTATCTGTCCATGATCAACGTCATACAACGGAAGAAATCCTTGATAAAGTAGTTGATGAAGATGTTATAGTGGAGCAACTCCCTGAGGAAAGTGATGAGGATTTCAGACTCGGAACATTTAGAGAGCTATTCAAGAAACTTCCTATGCTTGAACAGAACCTTTCGCTATCTAGAGTTATCAAGAACTTGAAGCGTGAAAGGCAAATTGGTGAATTAGTCTTTTGGTTCACTAATGAACTGGATGCCCATATTCAACAAGCTTTGATTGGAGACATCGTTCATGTCGCAGCCAATAATAATCTCCACATCCCCGGAGAAACTGAGGAGGACTTTAGACTCCGAAGATTTACACAGCTGTGCAGGGATTATACCGACTATGCTTATAAGCATCTTGTCGCCTGGAAGGAAATGAAGAAGCAAGAAGATAAACCACAGAAATTTGAAGACAGCAATGATAAAAGTTCGAATTGGGTGCCATTCCGTTTTGATGGATTTTTCTTAGGTTTTTCATTTATTTGGTTCAAGGGACAAAGCCACAATGGTCAAAGACGGGTGATTGAACGACTCTCTAAGGGAGTCATTACAGAGCTATTTGAGGAGGACTTCGAACTCAGAAGATTCAAGGAGCTCTGTCAGAGTATTGATTTTCGTACCCAAGTGGATTTCCTCGACCATGCTGAAGGAAAACTTCTGTATGCAACAAATTCTCTTCCTCATGGGATGCTCCTTCAGCGGCAAGATTCTGCAAGTGCTGCTGAGTTACTCTCGCGGCTCTCAACTTTCGGGTTTTCCCTACTATCTCCCAATGATCAACGAGAAAAAATTGCCAACCTCTTTAAGGAAGTTTATGATGGTATAGGTGAAAGAGTTGCAGATCATGAAGAAGATGATAGTGAATATTTCAGACGTAAAACATTCCTCCAGCTCTTTTATAATGTTCCAGTCCTTAGCCGAATTCATATATTCAAGGGATTTAAAGAAAAATTCTTCCATGAAAGAAAGTTATGTGAATTGATTCTTTTGTTCAGGCAACTAGGTTCTACTGATCAACTGGAGCTGATTGAAAGCGTGCTTGATCGGTTCATGAGCAAGAACTACCCAAGCTATAATATGAAAGCTGCCATAATAGAGAAATCCTCCGAGGAAAGTGAGGAAGATTTCAGACTCAGAAGATTTGTAAGGCTGTGTAGTACACATCCTTTCGGGCCTTTCGTTTGCGACTCCGTCTACAGTTATGAACGTAAGAAGTATGAGCGAATAGCTATACACCGCATATCTGGTAGTTCGGTCCTTAATGAAGAGGTACAAGAAATCAAAGAGTCCCGCTATGGCGAATTTTTCATTGGTGTATCAACTATTTGGTTCAAAACAAGATGTGCCAATCATCCCAGAAACTCCATTCAAGTACTTCTCGGTAAAGTTGAAGGTGATACGATTGAGAAACTTCCCAATGAGAGTGAGAAGGATTTCAGAGTCAGAAGATTCATGCAGTCGTTTGAACAACTTCAATTCAGTTCCCAAGAAGAAATCGTGAATTATATTGAAAATACAGTATTTCACGATCTAGGTTATTGTTATGACAAAAGGGTGGGTGCATACCACGTGTCACCAGATGGAAGGGGTTCGTTTGATCCTGAATTCATCAAGGTGAAAGCTCCAAAACTGAAGGATGAAGGAGCAGCCAGTACTCAAGGAGCAGCCAGTACTCAAGGAGGAGGAGATGTAGCAATTACACAAGGAGCGCAGGGGACAAGTCAATAGTAGGATGATCCCCAACCCAAAAGTCTATTTTGGATCATAGCCTTATATAGTTATATCACTTATGTACCACATACTATTTGAGGTGTGACTTTTTTTTGTTGGTCTGGGAGGTGTGACTTACTTGGGCAAGTGAATTAGTGATGCAGAACATAATGTAATACGGTACAAGAAACTTATTTACCCTTGTAAAAGATGTATGACAGTGTGATAAGTAAATCTGGTACACTATGTAGCAATGTATCATTACTTTCAACAAGACAATAAGTTCTGTGATATTTAGTCGTTTGTTTGTATGTAATCAGGCCCTCGCTTTTGTATCCCTAATCCAAGAATCTCACTTTTGTGTGTTTACGTTGTAAACAAAGGAAAAAAAAAATGTGGTGACAAGATGGAGTGGCATAGAAGGAAACAGAGGATGTTTCCTTGCAATTTCCAAGAAGGATGATGCAAGCCAAATTTTCCGTCGTTTACCCTATAAGTTTCTTTCTCAAAAGAATCAACTTTCATTTTTGACCTTACTTACAAAAATGGCAGGGTTAGAGTCAGAGGATCCTTCCTAGCTAATTACAAGGAAACCATCCTTTGAAGATCAAAATTTCTTTTAAACCTCTGTGTGCCTGCATTTTCAACTCTTGTCCTGGACAGGAAATACTTCAATATACAAAAGAATGGGGACGACATGCTCCAGGGCTGGAACACTGACTACACTCCTACAGATTCATATCAGGTACTTCTTTTAATCTTCTTTTGAACACTGTTTAAATAAATAATTTTCACTTCATGTACAAATTCTTTTATATATAGAGTTTCCATCAAAATTTCCATATAAGTATTTTTTGTAAGGTGATATATTCTGTTCGTGTTGCCTCTGCACATACTTTTAGCTATGGCAAACTAGATGATATTATTGTCAGTACAAAAGCTATGGTAAAATTAGTATTGTTAGCTCCACTGTCCCTAAATTTTCAGTTGCTTATTGACAATTGATCTTAGGTTTGATGATCAAAACCATCGTCGTTGTACTTCTAGATATATAGGCCAATTTGTAAACTATGTTGGTATGCTTGACTTATGCCTGCTTCCCTTGTACTTTTAGGAATCTTCAAATCAGAAACCAGCATTTCCTAATGTAGAGTCTGCTGCTGAATTACTCTTGCATCTTTCGGTCTTTGGGTTCAGCCAACTATCTGACAATGATCAACATGAGAAGACAGAAGAAATCCATAAGAAAATAGCTCAATGTGGTGTAATCGAGCAACTCCCTGAGGAAAGCGAGGAGGACTTCAGACTCAGAAAATTTACGGAGATGTTCAAGAAACTTTCCTTCCCTGAGCAGAATCTTTTCCTATCCAGAGTTATAAACAAATTCAAGCGTGAAAGACAATTTGGTGAGTTAATTTCTTGGTTCAAGCAACTAGACACCAATCATCAACAAGAAGAGCTTGGAAAGTTTGTTCATGTCACAGCTGAGGAAACCAATGAGGATCTCAGACTCGGTAGATTTACACAGATTGCTAGGGACTATACCGACTATGTTTATAAGCGTCTATTTGGTCGGTGGTATATAAAGAAACGAAAAGACAATGATAAAAGTCCTGAGTGGCTTCTAGTGAAGTCCCGGTTTTCTGAATTTTTCTCAGGTTTTTCGATTATTTGGTTCAGGGGACAATGCGCCAATGATCAAAGGGGGCTGATTGAGGAACTCTCAAGGAGAGTTAAAGGTGTGAAAATTAAGAAATTCTTTCAGCCTAACCAGCATTTAAGACTCAAAAGATTCACAGAGCTAAGCAAGAAAGTAGTCGACTTTCGTATCCAAGTGGAATTCCTTGACAAGGCTGAAAAGAAACTACGTCAATGGACATATCTTCCTCATAGGCTGTTCCTTGAGCAGCAAGATTCTGCAAGTGCTGCTGAATTACTCTCGCGTCTGTCATCTTTTGGATTTGGCCTACTAACCCCCAATGATCAACTAGAGAAGATTGAGAAATGTTCTAAAAATTTTTGCAGTTAGAAGTGTTATAATTGAAAGACTTGAAGAGGAAAGTGAGGAAGAGTTCAGAATGAGAAGATTCACAGAGCTATATAATAAACTTTATATCGTGTACCGAATTCAATTATTTATGAAGTTGAGGGAAAAGTTCTCGCAGGAAAGACGCTTGTGTGAGTCGATTCTGTTGTTCAGGAAACTAGGCTCCAATGATCAACAAGAACTGATGGAAGAACTGTTTGGACGTTTATGGGAGTACAAGCAGGAGGCTATCAAAGATGTCATAATCAAAAAATTCTCTGAGGAAAGTGAGGAGGACTTCAGACTCAGAAGATTTATAAGGCTCTGTTGTGTAAATCCTTCCCTTCGGGATCTCTTCATCCGGAGTGAAGCTGAGAAGTGGGATCTAAATGGTATGCTGCAGACATCTGTTTATGAAGGAATAGTACATGAAATCCAACAGCACTCCCGTTATGCTGAATTTTTCTTTGGTGTGTCAATCATTTGGTTTAAAACACGATGCGCCAGTGATCCAAGAAACCCCATTCAATTACTACTCTCGGGTGATAAAGTGGAGAAACTTCCCAACGAGAGCGAGGAAGATTTTAGACTCAGAAGATTCATAGAGTCGTTTAAAAAACTTCCATTCGTTTCTCAAGAGTATCTGGTGAATTACATTCAAGATACAATACTTCAAGATATAGGTCCTGTGGTGCCAATTTGTGGCTCCAGCATACCCCAAGAAAGGTCTTCATTTGATCTTGAATTCATCAAGGTTAAAGCTCCAAATCTAAAAGGAGTAGGGGGAGCAACTACACAAGCAGTAGGAGGAGCAGCTACACAAGGAGGAGGAGAAGCAACTACTGGAGGAGCAACTGTGACATCTTTTTCCAGTTGATCGAGAGGTAGATCGATGTGATCAACAATGTGATGCATTTAGCTTAACTAATGGCATCAGGTTCTTCATGCATGTATAGTTCTAAGGTTTGGACTTGTCATAAGCTCTCTTTTATAATTTTCAGAGCGAGTTGATACTTTCTATGTATTTTTATTTTTTAATATATGTTTTCAGACGGTGTTTATTCATCAATAAAGTTACCAAGAAATTCCCAACATTGAAATTTCCATTGAAATAGTTTGTTCTTTGGTAACGTACATGAAATGTTTAAGCTAGTATTCCTTTTGCCCTTCTATATGTTATGGATGTCAGGTGAAACTTAATTCCTGACCAAGTCTTAGAAAAATTCAGATTTGAAATGATTTAGATCCCATCAATCCTCGAATGACAAATGAGAAAAAACTAATTGGTTTGGAGGAAAGGGATAAGGACATGAGAAAGACAGGACTGGAATAAGAGCAGCAAGTAAACCAGAGCACGAAAAGATGAAATTTAATTAATTAGGATTAGCAAGTCAAAGTATAAAACTATATTATAATTCCCACTCCAAGCTCATGAAAAAGAAAGAAGTAAATAAAGAAACAAAGACTTTACTTTGGTGAAGTATGTTAGTATCATTGACTTTTACTGTCGCATTTGAATAGCCAAGAGGGCAGAGTAGCAAGGACAGAGAAAGAACATGGTTCCTTGCAATTTCGAAGAGAGATGTAAGAAGCTGGTTATCAATATTCTATATCCATAGGATGCAATGTAAAAGACTCAAAGAAAAAAGTAGTTATCAATATTCTATATCCATTGGATGTAAATATGTAATAAAGTGAATGGAATATATTAAGCAAACTAGCAAAGAATAGTCTGAGGCAGAGTGGGCAAGGTGAGAGACAGAGGACCCTTCCTAATTGCAATTTTGAATTGCAAGCAAAACCATCCTTGGAAGATCAAAATTTCTTTTTAATCCTCTGTGTGCCTCATTCCTTCAACTCTTGTGCTGGAAGGGAAATATTTCAATATACAAAAGAATGGGGACGACAAGCTCTAGGGCTGGAACACTGTCTACATATTCAAATCGGGTACTTCTCTTTAACTTGTCAGCTTCTTATGAACACTCTACTTAAAAATAAGTATTTTTCACTTCATGTCCAAACTCGTTTATATACAGATTGAAAGGGACTTTACGAAAATCCATATTTTTCATCAAAATTTCCATTGAAACAGTTTTTAAGATGGTATCCGCTATTCTGTTTGTTTTGCCTCTACATAAGTTTCTAGCGGTGGCTAAAAGAAAACTAGTAAACAAAAGCTCAAAAGCGTTGGCAAAAGTATCATTAGCTCCATTGTACCTAAATATTTAGTTGGCTTATTGGAAATTGGTAATGTAGAAAAAGCAACTAAAGAACCAGTTCCTTAGAAATCTAAGGATCATAGAGAAATCCTCTCTAGAAGGAACTTGAACTTCAAAGGAAATAGGAAGAAAAAAAAATAGACTGAAAAATTCACTGGATGTTCTTATATTCAATATTATGATGATCTGAATTGCCTTTCCAGGCTACAAAGGGTCTGTATATAGGCCTTAAGATGCATGCATTAGTGAGTGTACATGACCCTTTTTAAAATGTATTAACTACAGGTGCATAAACAAGCTAGAGTTATTTATGATGAATGCATGAAGAATCAATTGGCCGGTCTTGGGTTTGATGCTCAAAACCGTCATGGTTGTGCATCTAAATAGACCAATTTGTAAAACATGTTAGTATGCTTGACTTATACCTGCTGCCATTGTACTTGTTTTAGGAGTCTCCTAATCGAAAACCAGCATATTCTGATATTGATAGTGCTGCTGAATCACTGTATCATCTTTCAGTCTTTGCGTTCAGCAGACTATCTGACAATGATAAAAGTGAGAAGATAGAAGAAATCCGAAAGAAAATAGCTCAATGTGTTATAATTGAGAAACTCTCTGAGGAAAGTGAGGAGGACTTCAGACTCAGAACATTTACAGAGCTTTTCAAAAAACTTCACTTCCCTGAGCAGAATCTTTTCTTGTCCAGAGTTATAAAGAAATTCAAGCGTGAAAGGCAATTTAGTGAATTGATTTCTTGGTTCAAGCAACTGGACACCAATGATCAGCAAGAAGAGCTTGGAAAGTTTGTTCATCTTACAGAAGAGGAAGCCAACGAGGATTTCAGACTCAGAAGATTTACACAGATTGCTAGGGACTATACCGACTATGTTTATAAGCGTCTTTTTGGTCGATACTATATTAAGAAACGAGAAGACAATGATGAAAGTCCGGAGTGTCTACTAGTGAAGTCCCGCTTTTCTGAATTCTTCTCAGGTTTTTCGATTATTTGGTTCAAAGGACAATGCGCCAGTGATCAAAGGTTGCTGATCGAAGAACTATCTGGGAGAGATACAGGTACAGGGGTTACACTTGAGAAACTCTGTGAGCTTAGAAGGGATTTCAGACTAAAAAGATTCACAGAGCTTTGTAAGAAAGTAGTGGACTTTAGAATCCAAGAGGAATTCATCTACAATGCTGAAGATGAACTACGTCAATGGACATATCTTCCTCGAAGACTGCTCCTTGAGCCACAAGATTATGCAAGTGCTTATGAATTGCTCTTGCAGCTGTCAACGTACTTTTGGATTCAGCCAACTATCCTTCAAGGATCAGCAAGATAAGATGTATCATTTCTTTAACAATCGCATTAGATATTTTAGATATCTTAGGGAAAAGTTCTCTCAGGAAAGACGCTTGTGTGAGTCGATTCTGTTGTTCAGGAAACTAGGCTCCAATGATCAACAAGAACTGATGGAAGAACTGATTGGAAGTTTATGGGAGTACAAGCAGGAAGCTATCAAAGATGTCATAATCAAACAATTATCTGAGGAAAGTGAGGAGGATTTCAGACTCAGAAGATTTATAAGGCTCTGTTGTGTAAATCCTTCCCTTCGGGATCTCTTCATCCGGAGTGAAGCTGAGAAGTGGGATCTAAATGGTATGCTGCAGACATCTGTTTATGAAGGAATAGTACATGAAATCCAACAGCACTCCCGTTATGCTGAATTTTTCTTTGGTGTGTCAATCATTTGGTTTAAAACACGATGCGCCAGTGATCCAAGAAACCCCATTCAATTACTACTCTCGGGTGATAAAGTGGAGAAACTTCCCAACGAGAGCGAGGAAGATTTTAGACTCAGAAGATTCATAGAGTCATTTAAAAAACTTCCATTCGTTTCTCAAGAGTATCTGGTGAATTATATTCATGATACAATACTTCAAGATCTAGGTCCTGTGGAGTTTATTTGTGGCGCCAGCATACCCCAAGAAAGGTCTACATTTGATCTTGAATTCATCAAGGTGAAAGCTCCAAATCTAAGAGGAGTAGGGGGAGCAACTACACAAGCAGTAGGAGGAGCAGCTACACAAGGAGGAGGAGAAGCAACTACACAAGGAGGAGGAGAAGCAACTACACAAGGAGGAGGAGAAGCAACTACTGGAGGAGTACCTGTGACATCTTTTTCCAGTTGATCGAGAGGTAGATCGATATGATCAACAATGTGATGCATTTAGCTTAACCAATGGCATCAGGTTCTTCATGCATGTATAGTTCTAAGGTTTGGACTTGTCATAAGCTCTCTTTTATGTGTATATATAGGTTGTAATTTTCAGAGTGAGTTGATACTTTCTATTTATTTTTATTTTTTAATATATGTTTTCAGACGGTGGTTTATTCATCAACATTGAAAATTCCATTGAAATACTTTGTTCTTTGGTGAATAAACCACCGTCTGAAAACATATATTAAAAAATATAAGAAAGCTTAACAGATGTGGAACACAGCGACTGGAATGAGGGCAAATAAACTAGAGCAAGAAAATTAAGAAGTACCAAATCAAACTAAACCAAAAAAAAAAATCAAACTAAACCACAATTTCCATTCAAGCCAATGAAAAAGCTAGTTATCAATGTTGTTTTGGTCGAATAAAAGCCATTTATCAGTCAATATCCATAAGATGGAATTTAATAAGCAAATAAATTGTTCAGAGCGTTGGAGAGGCAGGGAGAGAAACAGAGAGGATGGTTCTTTGAACTTTCAGAGAAGGTCAAATTTTCTTTTTACGTACCCTTTGTAATTTTGGTGTGCCTCTATTCCCTAGCTCAACTCTTGTATAAATACAACACAAGTTGTCTACACAAAACATGAAAAGTAAATATTGCAAAACAATGGAGATGAACCAGGGAGTTTGCTAGCAGTACGTACTTCTTTTAAACCTAGCTTTTCCTCTTTTCCACTTGTTACTTCTTTTAATTTTTTGTTTTTCACCTGATGCCATTGCATTTGTAGGAACAAGAAAAATACTAGTGCGTGCTTCACCTGGATTTTCGATCATGTTTGTATTCCGCAAACCGTCAATAACAGTTCTACTGATGCTGAATTACTCCTTCAACTTTCAATCTTTGTGTTCGGACAACTATCTGTCAGTGGTATGTTTCTTCCTTCCACTAAAAGTTGTTAATTATGATTACAATTGCAACCGCTCATTAGATATATGATCTAGATCCATAGCTGTTCTTGGCATCCTCTAAACCATGTACTTTCATTTATTTTTAATTCTTTTCTTTTAAATGAAGGAATTCATTTCCGGGGCTTAAGAGATAAAATGAGGTTTGAAAAATTATTTTGGAATGATTAAAACATTGCCCAATTTATTTTTAGGCGTCACGATTTAGGAAAACCAATTTTTTTTTTAAGAACTAATAATCTTTGCCGACGAATTAGTCGTCGGGAAAAGCCTTTCCCAAATATTTGAATTTTTTTATTTTATTTCTTTACTTTCAAATAAAGGAAGTTATTTCCGTGGTTTAAAAGATAAAAGGAGGTTTGGAAAATTATATTGGAATGATTAAAACATTGCATGCCCAATTTCTTCATGGGGGGTCACATTTTAAGAAAAACAAGTTTTTAAAAATGGGAGATGAACACCTTTGCCGATGTAAGAATCATCGGAAAAAGCCCTTCTCAAATACCTTTTTTTCTCTTTAATTTTAAATAAAGAAAGTCATTCTCGGGGATTAAGAGATTGATAAAAGGAGGTTTGAGAATTTTTTTTGGAATGATTTTAATTGCCTAATTTCTTCGCGGGCGTCACATTTTAATGTTTTATGAAAAACAAAGTAAGGAAAAAAAATTAAGAGATGAAAACTTTTGCCGACGGCTTATTCGTCGGGAAAAGTCTTTCCCAAGTAATTTTTTTTATTTCTTTACTTTCAAATAAAGGAAGTCATTTCCGGAGTTTAAGAGATAAAGTGAGGTTTAAAAAAATTATTTTGGAATGATCACAACATTGCCCAATTTCTTCGTGGGCTTCACATTTTAAGAACAACAAATTTAAAAATAAAATAAGGGGTAGTTAAACACCTTAAGAAAAATAAATTAAAAAAAGGTGAACACTTTTGCCGACGAATTATATGTCGGGAAAAGCCCTTTCCAAATAATTTTATTTTTATTTTTGTTTCTTTACTCTTATATAAAGAAAATCATTTTCGGGGCTTAAGAGACAAAGGGAGGTTGGCAAAATTATTTTGGAATGATAAGAACATTACCCAATTTCACAGTAGTCATCACATTTTAAGAAAAACAAAGTAAAAAAAAAAAAAGGTTGAACACTGTTCCCAAATTTTATTTTTGTTTCTTTACTTTTAATTTTTAAATAGAGGAAGTCATTTCCAGGCTTAATTAAGAGATAAAGGGAGGTTTAGAAAATTATTTTTGAATGATTCCCATTTTTTCCGTGGCCGTCACATTTTAAGAAAAACTAATTAAAAAAACAGAGGGTGAACACCTTTGCCGATGCAATAATCGTCACTCGTCAGGAAAAGTCCTTCCCGAGTACTATTTTTTATTTATTTCTTTACGTTTAAATAAAGGAAGTCATTTTCAAGGATTAAGAGATAAAGGAAGGTTCAGAAATTTTGTTTAGAATGATTAGAACATTGCCCAATTTCTTCATGGGCGTCACATTTTATGAAAAACAAAGTAAAACAAAATAAATTAAAGGATGAACACTTTTGCCGACGAACTAGTCGTCGGGAAAAGTCCTTCCCCAATATTTTTTTTTTAAAATTTCTTTACTTTGAAATAAAGGAATTCATTTCCGAGGCTTAAGAGATAAAAGGAGGTTTGAAAAATTATTTTGGAATGATTAAAACATTGCCCAATTTATTTGTAGGCGTCACGATTTAAGAAAACCAATTTTTTTTTAAAAAAGAAGAACTAATAATCTTTGCCGACGAATTAGTCGTCGGGAAAAGTCTTTCCCAAATATTTGTATTTTTTTATTTTATTTCTTTACTTTCAAATAGAGGAAGTTATTTCCGTGGTTTAAAAGATAAAAGGAGGTTTGGAAAATTATATTGGAATGATTAAAACATTGCATGCCCAATTTCTTCATGGGGGGTCACATTTTAAGAAAAACAAGTTTTTAAAAATGGGAGATGAACACCTTTGCCGATGTAAGAATCATCGGAAAAAGCCCTTCTCAAATACTTTTTTTTCTCTTTAATTTTATAAAAAGAAAGTCATTCTCGGGGATTAAGAGATTGATAAAAGGAGGTTTGGGAATTTTTTTTGGAATGATTTTAATTGCCTAATTTCTTCGCGGGCGTCACATTTTAATGTTTTATGAAAAACAAAGTAAGAAAAAAAAATTAAGAGATGAAAACTTTTGCCGACGGCTTATTCGTCGGAAAAAGTCCTTCCCAAGTAATTTTTTTTATTTCTTTACTTTCAAATAAAAGAAGTCATTTCCGGGGTTTAAGAGATAAAGTGAGGTTTAAAAAATTTATTTTGGAATGATCACAACATTGCCCAATTTCTTCGTGGGCTTCACATTTTAAGAACAACAAATTTAAAAATAAAATAAGGGGTAATTAAACACCTTAAGAAAAATAAATTAAAAAAAGGTGAACAATTTTGCCGACGAATTATATGTCGGGAAAAGCCCTTTCCAAATAATTTTATTTTTATTTTTGTTTCTTTACGTTTTCGGGGCTTAAGAGACAAAGGGAGGTTGGCAAAATTATTTTGGAATGATAAGAACATTGCCCAATTTCACCGTATATAGTCATCACAATTTAAGAAAAAAAAAAAGGGGTTGAACACTGTTCCCAAATTTTATTTTTGTTTCTTTACTTTTAATTTTTAAATAGAGGAAGTCATTTCCAGGCTTAATTAAGAGATAAAGGGAGGTTTAGAAAAATATTTTTGAATGATTCCCATTTTTTCCATGGCCGTCACATTTTAAGAAAAACTAATTAAAAAAACAGAGGGTGAACACCTTTGCCGATGCAATAATCGTCAGGAAAAGTCCTTCCCGAGTACTCTTTTTTATTTATTTCTTTACTTTTAAATAAAGGAAGTCATTTTCAAGGATTAAGAGATAAAGGGAGGTTCAGAAATTTGTTTAGAATGATTAGAACATTACCCAATTTCTTCATGAGCGTCACATTTTATGAAAAACAAAGTAAAACAAAAAAAATTAAAGGATGAACACTTTTGCCAACGAACTAGTCGTCGGGAAAAGTCCTTCCCCAGTATTTTTTTTTTAAATTTCTTTACTTTGAAATAAAGGAATTCATTTCCGAGATTTAAGAGATAAAGGGAGGTTGAAAAATTATTTTGGAATGATTAGAACATTGCCTAATTTCTTCATGGGCGTCACATTTTAACAATGGAGCGCATGGGGAAGGCGGCGTATCATCCGACCATGGTACAACAATAGATGATTTGCAACCATTGAGGCATGCATGGACTAATTAAGGTAAGACATTTTCAGATTACATGCAATCTTTACGAGAGATGTGTATGTGGTGCACATGCATTATTAATTACTTTAATTTCTAAGTAACTCTCACTTAGTTTTGTAATGTTTTGAGTATATTTATTGAGAAAAACCTCCATATGGTACATGAATTATCACCAAATGCAATTTTTGGTACCTGAACTTTCATAAGGAACCTAGTGGTACCTGAACTATGTCTCCGTTAGCCATTATAGTACCTACCGTTAAATATTCCGTTAAGTGCTTATGTGGCATGGGTAAAACAGTAATTTTATTTATTTTCAATTTTCAAAATAAATTATACAAAAAAAATTAGAAAAGTTATCCCAAAATTCAAGACTAAAAGTAAGAATAATTATTTTTATTTGATAATATAATTTATTTTTCAATTTTTTTTATTTTTAATATAATTTATTACCATGTAGGTGGTTTTCTTATTAATTAAAAAATAAAAATAAACTATACTAAAAAAGTAATTAAAATTTTTATTATATAAAAAAATGATAATTTATTTTGATTTTAAAATTGAAATAAATTATACAAAAAAAAATTTAAATAATTTATTTATCCACAATTCAAGATTAAAAATGAGAAAAATTATTTTTATTTTTGTAATATAATTTATTGCCAATTTTTATGTTTTTAATATAATTTAGTACCATGTAGGTGGTTTTGTTATTAATTAAAAAATAAAAATAAACTATACTAAAAAAAATAATTTAAATTTTATTATATTAAAAAACAATGATAATTTATTTTGATTTTAAAATTTAAATAAATTTTACAAAAAAAGATTTAGATAATTTATCCACAATTCAAGACTAAAATGAGAAAAATTATTTTTATTTTTATAATATAATTTATTACCAATATTATGTTTTTAATATAATTTATTACCATGTAGGTGATTTTATTATTAATTAAAAAATAAAAATAAACTATATTAAAATGCCACATAAGCACTTAACGGAATATTTAACGGTAGGTACTATAATGGCTAACGGAGGCATAGTTCAGGTACCACCAGGTTCCTTATGAAAGTTCAGGTACCAAAAATTGCATTTGGTGATAGTTCAGGTACCATATGGAGGTTTTTCTCATATTTATTTGTATGTTAAGTGAGCCTACGTGCATGTTTCAATTAATTCGTATTAAAGGTTGAACTTCTATCTCCCAACCCGTCTGTATACTAAAAATTAAGAACCGAGGAATAACATACATATATTTCAGTATTTCACCATAGTTGATCCTCGGCTCAACAAATCAATTAATAAAGCTCTAACATATGCTACTAATCGAAACAAAATCGAAATAATATATCCTTAATATAAAAAACAGGGAAGTTGAGATGCGTGATATAGAAGAAAAATGGGAAGAGAAATGGATCTCATCGTTTAATTAAACGAAATTTTTCCTTGGTTTGTTGAGGCTCTCAAGAGTGATTTGGCCATTTGGGGCTAGAGGGTCTTCTATATATTGTACTCTAGGTTGTAAGAGTAACATTTTAAGGTGTTAATTACGATTAATTAACTATTGTCTACAACTTTCAACTAAAGGTGGAAATTAACATATATTACTCAATTTACTCTTATTCCATCGATCGTGCTTGATTTCCTATTCAACGATTATCTTCAATACGTTCTTCTGCATAATTTTCATGCTAAATAAGTCCTACAACATTTAAAAAAAGAAAAAGAAAAAAGAAAGCAACCAGCAGTAATAGCATCCCATGACATATATTTGAGTAGCATATTACAACAGCCATATTCCTTTTCATTCAATATGCAACTACTATGTTGGATTGGAATGAATGTTCACACTATTGGTTAATAAACCAATACTCTTAAACCAACTTTATGGTCGGTTTTGCCAAATGAGGCTTATTCATGACTATGTAGCTGCATTAGCAAATTGGATAAATGGGAACCAACAAAAAATTAAAATTAGACTGGCGATTTCACATTTCACTATGTATGTACATTTGTAGTATTTTTTTTTCTCTTTGTTCAAAGTTAAAAAGATAAAGTATTGCAATACACAAAATTTTCTAGTAGGTCAACCGTAACTCACGACTCTCGATTAAGCATAATTATTTGCCAACCTTTTGAGTTAATAAAAAGTAAAAAAGAGAACGAAAGCACGAAAATCACAAGGAAATTAATGATTCCACAATGGATAGTGTGAACACTAAAAATCGCTACACAAGGATTATCAAATTTATTGAAAATAGAGAATCTCTCTTGCATGTTATATACGTGGAACTCAGTCTCATATGACAAAATCGTAATTAATGAATAGATAAAAAGGGAACGAAAGCACAAAAATCATAAAGAGATGAATCCACACAATGAGAGTGAGAATACTGAAAATCGCTACACAAAGATAATCAAAATTAACGAAGATAGAGAATCTCTCTTGCATGTCATATATGTGGAACTCAGTCTCATATGACAAAAATCGTATTTACTAAGTAAATAAAAAGGGAACGAAAACATAAAAATTATAAAGAGACGAGTCCACAACGAGAGTGTGAACACTGAAAAAAGTGCTACATTGTCAAATGTAAAAAATATAGAATTTCCCTTGCATGTTATATACGTGGAACTCAGTCTCATAAATAAAAATCGTAACGCTTATATGCATGTCTCGAAAAAGAGAAAAAAGCCATATTCATTGCCCACATACAATGTATAACAAGCAGATTTTATCTATGAGAACAACTTGTGCTGGCCGGAATTAATTATGTGGGGTTTGCACACCCCAAAAATTTCCATTATATATGCTTCCCAAGATTTTCCTTAACAAGTCTTATCTTCCCCAAAGTTTATCCATCAAATTCTAAACTTAACCTCCTCAGGTCCACCCTGTAATTCTTCTGTAAACCTCAAACCCAATTCCATGTACCGCCACCGCAGCCTATTTCTCACACCCAAAACTTAATGATTGATGAGCGAATATATTAAATTTTTCCAAAAATGCACTCAAAGTTTCCTAAGTTTCCCTCGCGTTTCTCGCAGAGGACCCCCCAATCTTTCTTTTAAAACCTACACACCGCATTTACACACAAAAATCCCTTTTATATAGAATTTTCTATTTCGCTATAAATAATTCTCAGAGTCCAAGATTCTCACTCACTCTCTCCGCTTAAAACCTTCTCTGTGTGTAATGCAAGCTCCAGCAATGGCGGAACCTGGAGTGTTCTCAGTCTCAGATAACGACCTCTTCGACTTCTTCCCCGTCTTCTCTCTCAAGAACAACGGCGGAAACGACGACGAGGATTGTGCTTCAGCTAAAGGCAACAACTTTGTCTTCAATTTGGACCCAAGTTTGCTTATTGACCCCAGCTGCGTTTTGATTGGTCAAGTACTCGGAGAAGGGCCGCAGGCGATTGTCTATGAAGGATTGTGGGTCCCCTTTCTTGCTCTGAAACTATCTCTCTTTGCTTTTCTTCTTCTTGGTTATGCTTTCTTGGTTAGGTTGATCACATTGTCTGCATGTTCTTGAATTTTCCTACTTTTTGGCTTGGTTTGTTTGGTTGAGTTGTTGGCTTTGTTTTGCTGTGGTCTTTGAGTTGTATCAGTCTCGGAATTCTGGGTTTTTGGTATGAAAAACCCTTTTCAAGGGTTTTGATGATTTATGGGTTTTTTTTTGTGAGTGAAAAAGATGCTACTTTCAGTGCCATTTTTGGATTTACTTTCACTATTTGTAAACCCTTTCTGATTATATGACCTGTGGGTTATTTGAGTTAATCTATTCCAACAATAAAGTTCTTTGCTTTCTGCTGTTCTTCATTATTTTTTATGCCAAGAAAGTAGACAGAGCAATCTATCATTTGTCAATTATATAACCATTGGAGTAAAGTAGCATTGACATTCTGTTTTGATACTGTGCTACACATACAAATTGCTTGCCTTTGAATCCTGATTAAGTTTGAATTAGAGGGTTCCTAGCATAACTTTGTGTCAGTTTGTGCATGTGTGTTCTTGGAGGTGGTGTTATATCAATGTGTTATAATGTTTGGGATTACAGTCTATACTAGGAGATATAGCATTATGAAGATCATCTTTTCTCCTACATCATAGGGTTTGTCTGCTTTAGGTGAAAGCTCAAAAATGAGAGAACATTCTGGATTTTGGTGTCCATTCATTTATTAGCACAGGAAGGTAAAGCAGGTTCATTATTACAGGATCAATTTTAATTGTGGTTCTCCAATAGTGGGCAAGGCTTTTCCTCTGCAAATCATCAGGTAGCAACCGTAGCATAGGAGGGATCGAAAATTTCATTTTAAAGCATCAGTATTATTATCAGTGTCCAATAGTGGGAAAGGCTTTTCTGCACATAATTTCTTAGCATAGGAAGGATCAAAATTCTATTATAGTGGCCAAGGCCAAGGCTTTTCTGAAAATCATCACTCATCACTCATACCTCTGCAGCAAGTCTTATGTAGGTTGTGTTCTTTTCATTCCCCCACCTCTCTTATTTTTTTTTTCTGTAAATCTTCATGTGAAGATCAGATGCCAAAACGGAATATCATGGCTTGTACATTCTATTCTCCCAGGCATTAGCATGTTTACAAGAATGCAATCATGCACGATAATGAGCAGCATGTAATGCAAGTATGTGTTAGCATGCGTTATATAGTACATGTGACCGGATATGGTTTTCTTATTCTAGCCATCCTGCATTAATGACCTAGCAAAATAGTTGAGGGAGGAAAGTTACGTAATAATGTTTGGTAGATTTTAGATAGGAAACCATTGGTTATATATGGAAGATGAATCTCCTTTTATGATTAGGAAGCACTGCCCACTATTTTGTGTGTATTTTGATATTTCAGTGGCCTGGTGGGATTGGGAGAAGGAGTGATAGTTTTGGGGGGTTATTGGGTACCGTATAATACGGAACCCATCCAATGGGCGTGAGGATTTAATAGTTGATGACTTATCTTCTCTGTGTTTTCATTCTTAAATTCCTCTTGTTATGGAATGTTCGCATATCTGCAAGAGATTATTACCAACCAGGTTGTTGGTCTTTGACGCGTAATATCAGTTGACGAGACCAGATTAGAATTGAACTCTTAAGCTGAGAAAATCAGTAAACATTCAGTAGTTTTAGATACCTACAGGACTAGAGACAATTACCATCTGATATTTGGTCATTGAGGATGTAATACAGTTGCTGAGACCACATTAGAGTAGAATTATCAAGTAAAGAGGTATAAAGATATGTTAGAGAATCAACAGGTTTAACAGCGAAAGGACCAAGAAAATATATGAACACTTGTACAGCATCATTTGCAGATTAAGCAGTGGTAATTTTGATTGTCACCACTTGGGGCCTATTATCTGAACTGGTGGAAATGGGACAGGACACTGTCATTGAAGAGAGTATAAAAGGGCAGTTGTAAAGGTTGGTATAATTTGTGTGTCGTGAAAGGAATTTCTTTAAAACACAGCTCTCGTGGCAGTTATTTTGATTCATAGAAGTAAAGTTGCATATAGAGCACAATGCGAAGACGAATATTAGATATTTTTGACTTGGCATACCCTATTTATTATTTACTTAACATATCTTTATGCGGGAAGGTTGAATTCCTGATGAGTAAGCATTCTTTCTTAGATCATTAACACACAAAATTTATCCATTTTGATGTATGTATGAATGTAGTAAAAACATTAATGAACAAGGGAAGTAGACAAGGTTCGTGTCAGGGTCTTGCTTCATATGCTAAATAATTAGTTGAAGCCTACTATTATGAGGCGGCATTTTATTTGAATGCAAGATTAATTAATAAATGGATCTTTTGTTTGGTCTAATTTTGTGTATTCATAAATCTGTGTTTTTCTGTGTTCCAAATTAGGAATTCTATGTCCTGGATTGTAGAGTATTGAAGCTTTCCAGTTTTGTATCTAGGTACAATTCCAGGCCTGTTGCTGTGAAAGTCATACAGCCAAATAGCACATGTTTTATTAGTTCTGAACGCAAGGAAAAATTTCAGAGGGAGGTGACTTTGCTGTCAAAGGCGAAACATGAAAACATTGTGAAGGTAAGATACTTATTTCCTCCTATTTATTCATATTTAGGCATTTTTCTATCAAGATATGGATATATTTTATGTTCATCAGTGTTTCTTGGAAATCCTTTTAGATTATGTTTGTCTGGTATGTGTATACTATTCCAGTTCCTCAGTTTCAGGGATTAGAAGTATACCCTTATGCAAATTGACGTTTTTTTCAAGAAATATCTTTCTTCTGTTTAAATTAAGGCGAGATGAAAACATGCAATTACTTCCCAGTCACTGTACGTCTATTTCTGAATAGTTATTCAATGCCCTGTTGTTGGTAGCTTCTGTAAATTGGATGCCCACGTAATTGAAATTGTGGGGTTTTGGAATAATCTTGCCTTGGAGTAATAGTTTTTCTCTCTTAATTTATTAAGCTACTGATAGTGATATACACCTTTTGGTATTATAATGACAGTGAGAATGAAATATTTTTGGAGAAACTGGACAAAGCTCCAGCTATATAGTACAAGAATCCATTTTCTTTGAGAAGTATCTAGTGCTTTAACAATTGATAATGCACAAGGGACGGTATTTCAGAAGCTACATATTAAGAAATAAAATCTCGTTTGTTTTTGGCTTCCAAATTATTCAGTATTGCTGTCCTTCACCTTCTAAATATATAGTGTCACTTATTAAACCCTGAATATCTCAGGTTATAATACTCACTTTTTCTGGTTTGTTATATTTTAAGATCATTGTCCATAGGCCATATGCTTAGATAAGTCATTGTCCTGAAACAGTTTATCGGTGCGTCTGTGGAACCAACTATGATGATAGTTACTGAGCTTATGAGAGGTGGTACAATTCAGAAGTACTTGTGGAGCACCCGCCCATTAATTCCAGACCTGAAGCTTTCGATAAGTTTTGCATTGGATATATGTCGAGCTATGGAATTCTTGCATGCAAATGGCATCATACACCGTGACTTGAAGCCAAGTAATTTTTCTTTTTACTTCTCCTTTCTAGTACTTTTGGTTTATTTTGACAGGGGGCGAAGGAATTGGCGCCATATCGCTTTCCAGTTGTAGTTGAGTTCAGTATCACATCTCAAAAAGATTAGTCTCATATCTAGTTTTCAAAATTTTCCAGAATGCAGCCATTAAATTCATCTTCTTTCCCTTTAGTTTTGCATGCTCACACGAGCTCTATCATTGAAACACTGCTTACCATAGAAATTCATTTCTAACAGACAGTCTTCTATTTGTTTTCCCCAGGCAATCTACTTCTTTCAGAAAACAAGAAGCAAGTGAAGCTGGCTGACTTTGGGCTTGCTAGAGAGC
Source organism: Rubus parviflorus (assembly GCA_029955375.1). NCBI lineage: Eukaryota > Viridiplantae > Streptophyta > Magnoliopsida > Rosales > Rosaceae > Rubus > Rubus parviflorus. The sequence continues at coordinate 16,729,451 of JARGGL010000004.1, forward strand.
AGATAAAAGGTGCAATGACTAGTGAGGCTGGGACTTACCGGTGGATGGCTCCTGAGGTGAACCTTTTTTCGTTTCTATTCCCTTTGTTATTCAAACAATTGTTCAGCAAGAAACTTGAATAATGTGTTTATTCTGAATTAGTTATTCAGCGTAGAACCAGTTCCAAAAGGAGCAAAGAAAGAATATGATCACAAGGCAGATGTCTACAGCTTCTCAATAGTTCTGTGGGAATTGCTCACGAACAAAACTCCATACAAGGGAAGGAATAACGTAATGGTGGCATATGCTACAGCTAAAGTAAGTCCTATGAGTGCCATTCAAAAAGAAACTAATTATCCGGAAACCTGAAAATTTGTATCCAATGGGTACTGCAAACTCTTGCATATTCCTATCTCTATTCTTTTATAAAAGTTGGCCCACTTCCATGGTGCTCAATCATTTTGAAGTTCTCTACTCTGCTAAAAAACTTGTGTGATCTTAGTTGATCTCCTTACACCACTATTGATAAAAACAGATACTTATGATTTGCTAGACTCTGTCAAAACACTAGAATGACTTAAGCTCTTGCTTTTTCAGAATGTACGGCCTAGCCTGGAGAACATTCCCAAGGATATTATCCCTCTATTGGAGTCCTGCTGGGCAGAGGACCCCAAGGACCGACCAGAATTTATGGAAGTTACAGATTATCTTTCCAACTTCTACCAGGAGTTTTGCTCAAAGGAGACCAAACCTCCTCCCAAGGTCATTGAGATTGAAGATAATGATAGGAACATTAAGGAAGAAGAGTCTCCATGTACCACCAAACAACTTGTGATTGACAGGCCTCGAGAAGAGAAAAGGATTAAAAGGTGTAAGAAGGGTAGATCATCTGGTTGGTTCTGTTTCTCTTGCTTGGCTCATTGACCAAATGGCATGGTGAGTTCTGTTTTGGGCTCTTTAGGGCTGAGGGGTTCACTGTCCAGGCTAGGAATGCATGTAGGATGATTGATCGGTTGTTCTCTTAGTTTTTGTTGTATACACAGAGAGGGTAGATTTTAGGGAAGTGCTCTCTTGCTTCATGGTCTGACATGTTATGGTGTCGAGTTGTCAATTTTAACCATTCATTAAATGGATTATTGCTTTAATGTGTGGTGCCAGAAATTGACGGTATGACAACATAGCATGTTAGATATATGGCAAGAGACATCTTTCATACACAGTTTCTTAGGTTTTTTGATCCAGACACAGTTTGAAGCCATGGGTTCGCAGCTGAACTGGCATTTTCATTGTTGTACAGAAAGCTTTTTTCAGAAAGAATGTATTGAAGAAAAAAAAAATCATAATTGTCTTTTTTCCAAGTTGGGTTTCCTTACAAATTAGTGGCATATGTGGTCAGTTTTGATTATTAGCATTTAATTTCCCTATTAAAGACAGAAAACTACTGGAATGTGTATATAGTAGGTTGCTGGCTTTGCTGCATCAACACTCAGATTTTGGACTGAATAAACTAATGAAATCAGAGATTTAATGAAGACAACTATTTGGCTCCTCTGTTAGAGTACCCCTTCTGTTATTGGTCAAGAAGAATACTACCCCTTCTATTATTATCCTGAGTAATTCCCCATTAAATGTTCATTTGTTCACCAGACCTCCTAATTTACCTATTTGTTTGCCAGACCCCTAATAACTTAATTTTTCCATTTCAATTTTCCGAAAACCCCTAGTGTTTCGTAATTGGTCATCGAGCACTCGTTATGGTATACGGTCTGTAAAAATTTTATTATGTTGTTCTACATTTATGTTAAATCGATCAAAAATTTAAACAACTGTTAAAACAAGATCAATGTGGTTTTTTTTTTTAATCGGAAGATCAATGTGGTTCAACACGATAGAAAACAGCGAAAAACTAAATCAAGTTAGATAATGATAGAGCATTATCTAAAAAAAGTGTTTGATGACAGGAAGTGGGGACCGTTGGGAAATTTCCTCGAGTAATTCTCATCATCATATTTCAACGTGGCACTAAATCAGTGGGAGTCGGAAGAAACAGCAGGAAAAAGTCGCCGGAGAGAAGTAAATAATATATATGTATTATGAGGCAGTTGTTGTCAGGGTGAGTCATCGTGGTTTCAGCTTCGTCACGATCTAATCCAGTGAAACGTGGACAGCTGGATGCGTCTAGCTCGCACGTGTCGCCCCGCCCTAACCTAACCTTGTTCCGGTACACCACCGCCACACCAGATCACTCTCCGTACAACACACACATATCCACTCAGTCCCATCTCAACAACGACAACTACTCCAAATCGAGAAGCCGAAGAGGAGAAACGGACACGGCCACATAGGTCTGTTAAGAGCTTCCTCTCTCTCTCTCTCTCTCCAAAAACCCTAAAATTCTTAGCCGTTGATGTTAATTTAAAGTGGTTCCACCTGGACTTCCACCTCACTCTCCTAAACTCCATGAAAGCAGGTCTCTCTCTCTCTCTCTCTCTCTCTCTCTCTCACCCTTCTTCCTCTTCTGCCTTTCCTTTTATAAATCACATCACGCTTCTCATGCCCTGATTTCTCGTTAAATTTCATTTCCCTTTTTGGTGTTGAACAGAAATCTGAGTTCTTCCGTGTTTGTTTGTGATTACTAATTACTAATTACTGCTGTTGATTTACTTTCAAGTTTTGTTGGGATTGAATTATGAGCTTGCTGTAGGAGAAATTTGTTAAATTTGGATGAGGTAGGGTTAATTCAATTCCAGCAGTTGGTAAAGTTCCTGGCTTTGAGTTTCTGAATAGTGCATAGTTGAACTTTTTGAAGGGGATTTTTCAGTCTTTCCCCCCTCTTTACCTTTTTGGGTTCAATGTAATGTGGGGAAGGTCTTCAACAGGAGCATCCAAATTTGATTTTGGGTACAATAATAATTTCTCTGGGCATATCTTGGATTTAAGCATGTGATTATTGATAGTCAGGGATGTTAATTCCATGTTTTTCAGGTGCTTAATAGTGATCTTTGAGAATAAACGTGATCTGGTTAATTCGGAACTAGAGGAGTGTTTGCTGAACCAATCGAAATGGGGACAGGGGAAGAGGGCACGCCCTCTAAGCCTTCGAAACAAGCTTCTACAGCTCAAGTATGGCTTCCTTCCTCCTCCTACATAGTCCAATATTTGTCTTCCCGAGAATTTTAATCATATGCTTCCATGAATTTACAGGAAATACCAACACAACCTTCATATCCTGATTGGTCCAGCTCTATGCAGGTTCATGACGATAACACACTCTGGATTAATATGTAATTTTTTGTGAAGTAAGGTAGATAAATTTGATGTCCTGGTAAATTAGTTTAATTGCTCACAGCTCATCTTTTTGTTCAGGCTTATTATGGTGCTGGAGCTGCTCCGCCTCCCTTTTTCGCCTCCACTGTTGCTTCGCCAACACCACACCCCTATATGTGGGGAGCCCAGGTGAGTTCATCTTTCCTTTGAAATGTTACAGTGACATACATGTTCTATAGTAGAGAAGGTTGCAGTTCATTTATTTACTCTTTCTTATGAGGAAGTAGGTGGTTTTTATTCACGTTTTTTGTTTACAACTTTTCAGCATCCTATGATGCCGCCTTATGGAACTCCTGTTCCATACCCTGCCATGTATCCTCCAGGTGGAGTTTATGCTCATCCGGGTATGGTCACGGTATGATGTTCTTCCTTTCATATGTTTATGTATCCTTGCATCATAAGTAAAAGTGACCTGTATGATATTAGGAAGGTTTCAATTTGATTAGCTAACTGGTTTCATCCATTTTTGTTAGACTTCTGCCTCAGTACCACCAACAAATCCAGAGTTGGAAGGGAAGGGCACAGATGGGAAAGAGCGGGCTTCAGCGAAAAAACCCAAGGGAACTGCAGGAAATACAGGTTTGGTTAGTGGCAAGGCTGGGGAGAGTGGAAAAGCAACTTCTGGTTCAGGAAATGATGGTGCTTCACAAAGGTCAGTGGTCTTTGCATTGTATTCTGCCTTTTGACAAGCTTTAAATTGCTCTTTTCCGTATTCCATTTTCCCTAAATTGACTGTAAAATTTCTGGTTAATAGTGCTGAAAGCGGTAGCGAGGGTTCATCAGATGGAAGCGAGGAGAATGGTAACCACCAGGTATGTGTATGCCCTACAGCTAATACTCCAATTTGTCAGCAAAATTGGAGTAGCTTTTGCAACTTATCTGGAAACACCAGCTAGCCATTTTATGCTTGCTCACATTTAGAAGTATATATTGTGTGCCTTGGAATTTAGACTGCTGTGTTGACCTGGCCTAATAAATATCTTTTGGTATGATTTTCTTCTAATGAAGATATGGTTGATATATCTTTAGGAGTATGGTGCGAACAAGAAGGGAAGCTTTGACAAGATGCTTGCAGAAGGTACAATAATTGTTGTATTTTTTTTTTTTGGTCTCTTACTGTGATTGTGTTCAACCTGCACTTCCTCTTTAGGCTACATATGTATCCACAGATATTGGTTAATGGTACTTGTATTAATTTTGTTATAATGGTTTTCTCACATTTTTCAGGAGCAAATGCACAAAATAACACTGCTCTAGTGCCTGGGAAGCCTGTAGTTTCTATGCCTGCAACTAGTCTGAATATGGGAATGGACTTGTGGAATGCATCCCCTGCTGGTGCTGGAACTGCAAAAATGAGAGGAAATCAATCTGGAGCCCCATCAGCTGTTGGGGGTGACCATTGGATTCAGGTACAAATCTTTCTCTCATGTTTTAAATTGTTATTCTTTTTGGTACATATCTTTCACTTGTTATTCTGTACTTTAATCCATGTATATATACAAATATTTGGATGTATATCCATCTGTATGTATTTATGCTTAAATTTTTAAGAACAAAATTATTCTAGAAATTATACTGTGCATTCAGTTTACTTTTTTTTTTTTTTTTTTTTTTGTGTTCATATTTTAATTTCTTATTTTATGTCTTCCTATTTTAAACATTGAAGTTTCTAGTCTTGAAGACTTCTGAGTATCATTTTTCTTAAAAAACTCCCATGTTTTTTTTTATTTGTTGTATCTCCAGATATTGCTTTTAATTTGTCCTTCATGATCTTGACAGGATGAACGGGAACTGAAAAGACAGAAAAGGAAGCAGTCAAATAGGGAATCTGCTAGGAGGTCAAGATTGCGGAAGCAGGTACGGATGCACTTCTACACACCCATTGGCAGAAGTTTCTTTATTCATATGCCTTGTTTTAGAAAAGTCGTTGACAAATCCTCCTATCCCAAGTGGTGAGGGAGGGTGGGGAAATAGATTAGTATTAGGGGATAAGTCAAAGACTTGATCCCTTCCAAGTTAACCAAAAGAAAGGTCATTATCCAATTTGGCCGCACCAAAGCAGGGATGTGGGAGGAAAAAAAATTGTTATACCTTGTAAACTTGTGGAGGTTTTTAGTATGCAGTTAGCTACTGGAAGATGATAAATTTTATATCACGATAGAACTATGTGCTAAGACCTAAACTAATAGATGATATGCCTAATCCGCTTTTCCTTATGTTTTCCAGGCGGAGTGTGAAGAGTTGCAAAAAAGTGTACAGGGACTGACCAATGAAAATCATGGCCTTAAAGATGAGCTGCAAAGGCTTTCCCAGGAATGCGAGAAACTTGCTTCTGAAAACACTTCTATAAAGGTTTTTTCAATGACACATTGCGATTTATTCTTCTTTACTCGTACACAGAATGTTAAGAATCCTTGCTCTCAAGTCCGAGTTTCCTGAATTGTTTGGCTAATCTGTTCTGGGAGTGAAGTCTCTTTTGTAACAGTATGATTTTTGTTGCTATGCAGGAAGAGTTGACACGATTGTGTGGACCAGATTTAGTAGCAAACATTGAGCATCAGTCTCATGGTGGTGAGGGAAACAGTTGAGATGGTACTGATCTCTCTTTTGTAGCAACAGATTTTTATCGAGCTCCGGAACCATGACCCTCACTTTAATTGAGCGTAGAACATTTGTTTTTCTTATACTAATTTATACGCCGAACCCCACTCTGTAACCGTATCGTTTATTTGTGAACTGTTAACCGAGTTGGGTCCTTGATGGAGCAACCATGCCAATTGTTGTATCATTGGGAAAAGAGTATATAATAGATAACTTCCATATTAATCCACTTTGTGTTGTATTATTATTAAATCTCCCTTGTTTCTTTGTTACTTACCCTGATGAGACCGAATGTGGGAGTCATTTGGTTAGAGTAGAAACAGTTTAGAATCCACTCAAATCTTTGGAATGCCCATAGTCGAGGCCTCGAGGGTTCTCTATAGGTTCTGGTCTACTCTTTCCTGCAGTTCATGTCTTGTTATGTAGATCTTCTACGATGAATCGAAATATGTGAAATGAAAATCCAGAGATCTGTTACTATTCGTGCCCTGTGATACTCATAACCACATTAGGTCTCCATATGGTAAAGAAATTCTGGGGGATCGAATAGGCTAGGAAGTTGGAAAAAATGGCTGGAGCACGGAATGAACCACATTAGGTCTTCATCTTCATATATCATAACAACTAGATATATGATTTTACTCAATCAAGAGATAACTGCCAACACTAAACTATCTTGGCGTTCATCAATTAAAGCACAAATTAAAGAATAAGTTGTACCAAAGCCAAAAACTAATAATAATGATAAAAAATAATAACAAAAATCTACCGCTACCATACAGAGAAGGGGGAGAGTAGTTTTCTCTTCTCCTCAGCTCTTATCTTTTTCCTTTCATGGGGAAGAGAAAGAATTCAAAGTTAACCGCAGTAAAGAGAACTAATCATCTCTACCAGAGTCAGACTCCGGGGTTGTTCTAGGCTGGTCTTCAATTGCATTGTTCCGTTGCAGATCTGAATTAGCCCTGCCCCTAGGCATCTCATCTGTTAAAAATGATGGAAAAATAAACTTTAGTTAGCAAAACCGAAGTAGAGAATAACAAACAAGCGGTAACTATAAGCCTCTGTAACCTTAGTGATAAGCACCCCATCATACAAGATCCCTTTGAACTTAAATTATGCAGAGGAAAAAGAAAACCCCTGCTGTCATCCACTAACCAAAGTGTGTGTGATGGGGTTTTGACCAATGTCATTCTCACCTGAACCAAAAACTTTCATGAGCAGAGCCCTAGCATACTGGATCTCTCCTTGGTGTGCACTAATGAGTTTGAGCTGCAATGAAGAAAGCAGTGAATCTCTCTGAATGAACATTTTAGTACAGTGCTCACAATGAGAATCCAAGCACTTGAAAAGAAAGTTGATTTTGACCCAGACCAATAAATTTCCAGGGTACGTACTACTCGAGACTAATTGCAGACAGAGGGCATACCAATTCACCATATGTAAGGCCCAAAACTCGATCAACTTTAGTTTGATGCCTCAAAAAGAATGGACGTAGGTGGTTCATGTACAACTGCTTCGCCCCCTGGATGGAAAGCAGGCAGTTACTTATTTTTGATAGAAGCAAGCAGTTAATTACAACTCAAGTCGTTCCCCATGTCCGGATCTAATAAAGTTATGCACATAACCAGAGTTGGCCGTGAAATGCTAACAAGATCCTTATAAACACAGCTCAAAATGCAACCATAGGAACAGAAGATGAGACACCAATAAACACTCATATAATTATATATAAACAATCATATGAATAAAAAAATATATGTATACACATAATAGTATTTGTATTTCAATAAAATACCTATATAAAATGATATTTCTATTTCATATTTTTTTTGTTTTCAAAAGTGTCTGTTGCCGTCCTCATCAACAAATAATGGCCAATGGACAGTGATCATAAAAGGATATACAATTAGATAAAATTGTAGCTCGCCAGGTGTATAACAAGACTAGGCTTTTGACAAGAGGCCACAAATTCATGTGAAATCCTTGTTCTTTTGAAGTAATTCTGGTGCTTTGTTTGATATTTGACCAAAACCTACATGACAACTTAAAAAAAGTTGACTCTAAAACTAAATCAAGATTACTGAGATTTATCCAACAATTCCCATGAAACACAGGATAATAAACAAGACTGAAAATAAGGAGGGTGGTTATAATGATATAACCAAAATGAACACAAGCTAAGGGAGAGAGAAGATAGACATTTAAAATCCTAGTCAAGGTAACATTGTCATTCTTCTTCAATAGATACAGATAGAAACAATTCAAAGAGAAGAAGAAAATTTATCTTACATCAGCAGATGGAAGTTGAAGCCAAACAAGAAAGGCAAACTTCATGTGATAGTAATATGGGCACCTGCACATAATCAAAACAAAGATTAGGATATCTATCCAGTTCATAACTTTAGATACAAACCTGCATAAATTACAACTGTTATCTTTTTTCATAAAGTTGTTGATGCGTTTCACTCTTTCCTTATGCTAATAGAATCATATAATTATATCTAATTCTGTTGTATAGACCAAAAGAGATTACAACAAACTAACAAGTGGACCTAGGAAAATGGTTTATTCTTTCCTTATACCAGTAGAATGCTCACCAGAGTCTATCTTAAAAAATTGTTTCACAACACGATCAAAACAAATTAACTAGTACATGAGCCTAGGAATCTGTACATATATAAAGAACGTAGGATAGCCTTTTTATTATTCTTGAAATGCCGCTTTCTATTTACGTATGGAAAGTAATTATCTGTTTTTCAATTCATCGACAAATTGTGCTTGACACATGCAACCATGTCCATCATGGCTTTAATAATACCATCCCTAATGTGCAAAACCAAAAGAGATTGACAATGATCCTAAAACTACAAAAGAACTATCAAAGATAAGGCATTCTGGGTAAATATGAGAAGATGAATAAGAGATTACATAGTACCTGGACCAATATAAATAACATACATAGTACACGCAACATATCAAACATTATATGTATTTTCAAGCGGCATGACTAATGGCTTGTCCAATCAAACACCACATAGAGAATGTTCCCTACATAAAAAAAAATATTCTACTTTAGGAAATAGGTCCAGAGCCTTACCAAGATATAAGCTTATCTGAAAATATTTCCACGAGGCTGAAAGATCCATAAGCTGCAATCATTTGGTATGGAGTGGGAAAAAAAAATTACCAATTTAGTTGCCTGACTTGTCTCATAGGGTTCAAGACTCATAAGCCTCTATAGCATATAATTGAGATGAAAGGTGATCTAAACCCAGTACAAAAGGAAAATAAAAATAAAAACAAATCCAACCTGCCCAATATAGAAGCCACTTCTGTTGTGCAGTTTCATCTTTCCTTTCAATTGCTTTGCATGTACAGTACACTGGTACAACAATCCCCACAGAACAACTGTACCAGAGAAAGCCTCAACTCATAAGCCATAAAATAACCACTTCTAACGTTGAACATTGATGAAAGGAACATCGATCAGGTCTTACCATGCTGTTCGGATTACAACGTTAGAACCAAGAGGACAAAGGAGCAGTCGAAGCCCGACCTGCATTACATTCTCTCAAACATCAATTTGACCATGTAAATATCAGAAAGGAAATGGTTTCCAATATTGCATGCAACGAGAATGCACAGAAGCACCAGCTAATGGGCACACACAAATACACAGAAGCAACAAATCCAACAAGTTTGCCTCCAAAAACTAATGAATTTCTAAATCCAAATCTCTTAAACCATCACTGAAATTAGTATCATAATCATTGGTTTATTTCCTGTGGTTCATTATCTAGTACCAGACTGACTCAAAGGATCAAGCTATAATCATTGGTTCCAAGAAAAATTCCAATTCCAAGCGAAAATTCGTATTCCGTAAAAAAAAATTACAAATTGAAATCGAATCAACATAAAATTCTTGTTTACGTACATTCTATTTGAAATATGAACTACAGAATCCCTAACGCAAAAGGATCAATCTTTGATAACAATCTAAAAGGAACTGAATTGAGAGCAACATAATCATTGAGCAAAGAGTGTACGTAAACAAAATCCAAGGAGGAAGATGAAACCTGACCTCACTGGCTATGTTGGATCCGAGAAGAGCCATTTTTTCCGGGCAGAGCAAAAAGAGCGCACAGGAACCGTTAATTCAGTTTTTTCGCAATGGCGTCTTATATACTTCCGGGGGCGGTCGTTCGTTGGGCCGGGCTTGCCTTCCGGATTCTATGAAGTTCTTTTCAACCCAAAAGAGAAGGAAAAAAAATTGAAACAATAGGGGTTAAAAAAAGAGGCGAAAAACACCGAGAAACAAGCAATTGGGAACATAGAAAAACAAGAAGAGGCAAAGGGTCCAATCTGGGATAGAATTGAGGTGAAATTGTCTATAAAAGGTAGATGATTTCGTTACAGACTCTCAAAAGAAAACAAAAAAACTTAAAATGAATTTTTTTTTACTCATCCAATGCGTGAAAAGTCAGAAACAAAATCACTTCATACAAATTACTTGAAATGTGATACATTACTATAGTGGTATTGAATATTATGACTTGGAAATAAGTACCAATAGACTAGCATTTGAAGTAGTTAACACTCTAAAGAACTTGCTCCTATAATATTTATCACTTGAGATAGACGCTTGTCGCCTCTTTGTGAGAATTATAAGAAAGTAATTTTATCAAAGGAATTCCATGGATTGATTTTGGTTCATTATTGAGTAAAGGGAGGTGGCCAATAGTTGCTTAGCTTTCCCTGTTATCTTTGTTCAGAAACCAGCAAAAAGTTACAAATCAAAAGTGAAAACCAACAACAAAACTTACACCAACAGAAACTAGTCCCAAACCCACAATGACAAATTGGTCGGGATCATTAAGTTACAGCTCCATACTTACATCCCAATCACCCCCAAACCCCAATAGTTAATACTAAACACAGAGTATACATAACCCATAATTCTTTAATTAAGAGCTACTTATTTAACTAAGCTAACCCTAAGCTCCTAAAACCTCCATGCCGACGTGGCAACGAGGGCCCTATCGTGCCAGCACAGCACCAGCTCGGCCTGACGCTTCACCACGTGGAACCCCCTGACCTGGACCTTCCCCAATAAAAACTGGGCCTGAAAATCCGCAAACTGGCTCAGCTCCACAGGCCTCATTCCCACGCCGTGAAACACTTCCCGCCACGGCGGGAACCGCCTTCCCGCGGCCTCAACCGCCGCCTCGATCTTCGGCCTCAACAGAAACGTCTCGATCTTCCTCACCATGTCGCCACCTGGCACCGCCGCGTCCAGCGACTCCAACACAATGGAGAAGAACTCAAGCCCGCAGACAAAGTTCCCCCTGAACGACGACGTCCTTCCCGTCTCTGCCAGTCCTTCGCCGTCCACGAACACAACAACGCTGGGCGACACCCGCCGGATGTCCCCGAGAAACGTGCCAACGTTATCGGCAGAGCTGAGGCGGCGCATGATGTACGGAGATAACAGAACGGCCGTTTTTTCTCCGTCCATGAACTTGATCGCTTTGAAGGAGAGAATCTCGAACGTACGGACGAGAAGGAAATCGATTTGGAATCTGATCTTGAGCTCCTGAGCGAACTGAGAGAGGTTCTCTCTGACCAGCCTGCTCTCGACGGCGTACTCTTCCGGCACGACGGCGGTGATTCGAACCACCGGAGGGTTCGTCCTCGACACGTCAGCTTTCTCGGCGAGCTCTTTCATCAGAGAAGCGTACTGGCCGCCGAGGCCGATGTCGAAGTCGATGACGTGGATGAAGTTGGAGCCGCTGAGTGCTTCGAGGAGGGCTTGGTTAGTTGTGAAGTGAGAGAACATCGGGATCGGTGAAATCCCGGAAAAGCACTTGTATGCTCGGATTGTTTGGACAATTTCAGACCAGGAAGAGAGGTTGCGAACAGGAGTTGTACCGGTGGAGCTATTGAGGAGTGACTGAAGAGCGTCTTTGAAATAAACCGCGGCTCTCTGAAGCGGTTTTCCGACGGGCTTTGAGTTGGGAGAGGACAATCGCTGCCGTTGGTTCAGGCGGTCCAGGATCACCTGAGCGAGCTGCAACTCGTCCGAGTCGAAACAGTCCGCGGCTCGGATCAGCTCCTCTATGAAATCGAACCCCACGTTGGAGTTGCCGGAGTGATGAAAATCGTTGTGATCGTAAGAATTCAGATTGTGATGGATGAAATTGTGGGAGGAGTAGACCTCGGAGAGAGTAGTGAAATCGGATTGGACCAGCTGGGTGGGATCGAACGGCTGAGGGTACTCCGGAAGATGCGGAATTTGAGGGTCGGTGTTGGGGTGGTGATTCAGCTGTGTAGTAGTAGTAGTAGTCGTCGTCTTCAAGTTAGGGACAGAGTCGACGTCGTTTAAGCCCAAGTCTTTCATGATGGAGTCCCAGTCCAAGTTGTGAAGAGCCTGCTCGTCCCACTCGAGAGGCTCATGGTGATTCGGGTGAGTAGTCAGGACGTCCGAAATGGCCGAAACTTTTGCCGGCTTCTCGGCCGCCACAGGGCTGGGGCTATGGCGGAGATCAAGAACCGACGTGGGCTCGTAGCAGATGCGGGAAGGAGTGTGAAATCCGAGATTGGTTTCGGGTTTGGGGTTGGGAGATTGGTTGTTGTTGCTGTTGTTGTTGTTGTTTTGTGGAGTGTTAACGGGTACTCTCATGGCTCAGAATTAGTAAGGTAGAAAGATTGAAGAAGAAAAACTGAAAGGGCAGCAGGCCGGCTGTGTGTGATTTGGTTCTTGGGAAATGGTAAGGGGGCTTTTTGTGGTGATGATTGCTGGCTTTTTATCTTTGCGTGTGAGTGTGTGCATGAGTGTATGGCCTTAGATTAATAATGCGCATACATGACAGACAAGTATGACGAGGGTCAGAGAAGGCGCTTTTGATCTCTTTGAAGCTTCTTCTACAAGTCATCATCTTCATGCTTTTGAGTTCTGTCATTGTTGGGTTCGCTGCCTAATTGCCTTTTGCTAGCTCAGTGCCCATGCAAATTAAGCACTCAAAATATATGTCGATCCATCGATTAAGAAGGATCCAACGGTCAAACTCGATCTAAAGATTCAAACCAAGGAGTTCTATTAATATATATTTTTAGGGTTTTCTTTGGACAAACACAAAATAATAAGGTAACGAACATCATTTTACTTGTAATTACTTATGTATTAATTAGGATTATTCCATCACTTGTTACCTTGGCTTATGTTACTTTTGTTATATCATCTGAGTTTTTTTTTTTTTAAAGATATCATCTTAGTTCTAATAATCATAGACTAGCTTCATGATCTAACCCCATTTTAATTGGTTCCAGCCATAAAGAAATTTCAAATGAAGATTAAGCAGTTGGCTAGGTTCTCTTACTACACTTAACAAGCAACACTGTGCATCGGAATTAAGTATATTTGGTGCATCCGAAACAGCATTAGATCGACATGCTACGTAGTGTAAACTGAGTACGTAATCAATATAGTTAGTTAATGAATCACAAACTATATTCTTTTATAGTTACAGTAAAATGGTATTTGAAAACCTTTACCTAACCCAAATTCTAACCTGTCAATAAGGAACATGGCCATAACCCTCTCTCACTACTTGGCTTAATTAACTAACTCAAGGCCGGGTAGGGCTTCATTTCAAAGACATAGGATGCAGTAGTCAGTTAATCTCAGCTCTCAACTGAACAATGACAAATAAGTCAAGATGTTTGCGTTAAAGTTCCAAAGTTGTGTCTCCCCCAACTCTTACGATAGGACCCACAAAAGCTAGCTCTTATGAAAACCACCACCCGCCTTTACTCTTATCCCACTTTGAAAAAGCTTAGAAAAAGAGCCATGATTAACTACTTTGAGGGCTGGATACTGACTCTGAAAATGGAACTTGGCAAACGTATCTATCTATCTTCTTTAAACTTCCCAAGCTCAAAGTATAAAGTAAAAGTTTAATTAGCATAAGTCTTCCTTGACTAACTAACCACTTCTACCACCCTAGCTCATAGTTTTTTGAATCCAGTCGTGAATTTGAGAAGGTTTTGTTTGAGTAAGAAACGCATCCTGTTTCATGGCACTATCTTCTATATGGTTGAGTGTGACTTGCATGTCCTTATTTAGGAGGAAATAACGCGCGAAAAAGACTAGCATATTTGTTTGTGTGCTCAAAAAAAAGAAAAAGTTTATCTGTGTTGAATGTTCTATGTATTATCAACCAAGCACGTGGATCTTGGATACAGATAGCAAGAAACAAACGTACAAGTCACAATAAGAAAAATTGGGACGTAAACTTAGCACTTAGCAGATCGAAAGAAGAAAATTCCAACAATGAACAATGATAGATATTTCTAAAAATCTTATGGTACGTATTCCGAAATAGGGCATATTTTGATATTTTTTTTAACCTTTTGCAATGAAAAGTAGAAAATAGTGAAACTGTGAAATATGTACGATCTAAAGTATCAATCTAAAATACACTACATATTATTTTAATTTAAATTCTAAACAGAAAGAGAAATTAAGAAATTTATGTGACTATAACTATATTTTAAGAGTTGTTATTGTCCTCACGACTAGAGTTTGATTTTCGTTTTTTTTTTGTTTAAAATTGTGAGAGTTGAGGGTTTTTGGACAGTATGTAGGGTTTTCTTAGGGTTAAGAGTAACTAATATTTGCATTCTGTAATTAAAAAGATTGTAGACGTAGTCGAGAAGAATACAGCAACGTTCACACTACAGCTAGAAAAGAGAAACTAAACCCTAAAGCTTATAGAAATCTCGATGACGTAGAACTGTAGGAGAGGGACCCAAAGGGGCCAAAAGACTGTCCTACAAGAGACACTGTAGCACAACCTGATTGGCCGTAGGTGCCCCACAGTAGGAACCATTTGGCTTGCTTTTTGTCGGACATGCATGGACTCTGCATGGCATGCACCACGGCGCGTGGAAACCACGCCCACGTTGGATAGCTCTGCCATTGGCGGCGACCAGAAAGAAAGAAAGAAAGAAAGAAGAGAATATGTTCCATTTCATGAATGGTGATGAGCGCAATACTTCAATCAGTCTACAAAATCCTTCCGTCCATTTTTACGTACCACAGAAAAACACAGAGCAGATTAAACGCAATCTTCAACTATTCCTTTCAATTTTTTTGCTATTGTGCAATGGACTAATGGGTGGGACTTTATTATGCGAAAAAGGTTTTGCCCACCACAAAAAGATGGCTTGGTTTGGCTTCTTTTTTGCTACCTATGAAACGAATGTGTTTTAATAATAATATTGTGAGGAATTGAAGCACTTAAGTCCTAATTAATCAAGCTGATCATGTTTTCGTCCCAGCCAAAAAGAGGGGTTATGGCTTTTTTCTGATAAAGTGGGGGGTTAACTATGTTTAATGCCCAATTCTTTGATTTTTTTTATGTCCTCTTCGTCATATAATAAGGGTTTTGATGCATGAACACACTTTGCAAGGGATCCAATGCATTACATTCAGAAACTTCTTTAGTTGTATATTATTTGTCTGCATGTATATGCAGACCCAAGACAAAAGTATTTGCATTTGTTAAATTTTAATTAAGGATTTGATTCTGGATGTTCATTTATTGTTTGTCTATACACTCACCTGCATGAAAAGAGTGAGATCCTCCTCCTAGATTAAAAACAAGAAAAAAAAATTAACCTCATATGTGAAATTTAACAAATCATTAATTAAAATTGTATGAGGTTAATTTTCTTTTCCTGTTTTTAATCTAGGAAGGATCTCACTCTTTTCATGCAGATGAGTGTAAAATGTTCCATCGATCAGTAGAGCTAGAGAGAAACTCTTCGCAAGATGAAAAAATTATTCTTTTTTAGCTACATTAAAAAGGATCGAACTTTAACCTATCACCATACTAATCTTTTTTTCCCACTCTACGTATAACCACTTGAGCTACTGAGCTAGCCCACTTAGATGAAACGGATTTTAAATTCTAAACAAAGTATTGTTGAACAGAATTCACTCTCTAGTTGTTGATTCATAACAAAATAAATCAAGTAATATATCAAAGCTCTTTTCTCTTTAAGCATTTGACATGCAACAAGTTAAACAATAAAGTTCAAACCCTAAATCCCTCGTTTTGAAATCCATCTAAATGGTAAAGGAAATAATTAAAGAAAGAAAAAATGCGACGACCCCTTTTTTTGTTTATATAATTAAAATAGGATCAACATAATATATACTTGCTAATTAATAAACTGAAGCCAAAACACCCTTCTGGGGGTTGGGAGGATCCTTCATGGGGAGAGAATCCCTAATAAAAAAACTGAAGACAAATCCTATATTGCATGCAGTTTTTAAATTTTCCTTCCCCCTAAATATATATTTATCGCTTTCTCTAAATTGACAAGAGCAGAGTTGGCTCAGATTGATTTGAGCTTGGTGATTTTATGCCATATCTAGGCATCCTAGTTCCTTTTTAGAATATAATTATTAAACAAAAAAACAAATATAATTGACGGTCTGATAAGCATATTTCGTAATAATACAATGAAAACATCAGCAAGTGAACATCAGCAAGTGATTCCATTGTGGGTAGCATTTGAAAGAGTTAGCCAATGCTTGATTAACATCTTAGAGTCAATATTCGATCGTTTGTTAAAATATCATACATGTTAAACCCTAGTTTAGATACATTAACACATATGGGTGACCCAATATTAAAGAATCGAACTCCAATCCACAAAATATATTAAAATTTAACTCCAATTCGTAGTCGGCAAGATTCGAACCTGTGACCACACTTGGAGGCTCGATCAACTCGACCACCAGTGGTGGTTAATAATTTTATTTTCTTAATTGAATGTGTAGCGGACTAGAGGACGTCTTTTTTTTTTTTTTTTTTTTTTCTGGAAGACGATTAACATCTCATAAGCATGCAAAAACTATCATCAGTCAGATTTACAGAATACATCAAATCTACAAATTCCGACATTACGTAAGTACTAATTTTACTTTTTCCCAAAGATGCCATAGGCTACAGCCTAGTTAGCCACCTCTAGCTCCACCAATATCTAATATTACATCATTTTGTAAATTAAATATATATGAAATGTTGAACTAAAAAATTTAAGTCCACCCAAAAACACCATCGCTTTGGAGCTAGATAAGCACAATTTTTATACCAAAAGACCAAAAAGGATCCTGTTTAAATACGAACTCTCTCAATTGCAACAAAATACCAAATATAATTAATTACCTAATATATGGAGATTGCGGTGATTGCATGTATGTGAGATGTGTCGTAATACCTTGTAATCCGATGAGGAAATGGTCATTAGTATTTCTCGTTGTTGAAGCAAGGAAAGTCTCGCACTAAAAAGTTACAAAATAAGTTACAATAGTTTACCACTGATTGCATCAATTAGTGTGTATGGGATAAAACTTCACGCCTAGTGACAAAAATAACTAGGTTGAGAACAATATTAGTAGTGTTCTATTTAGTAGTATGCCACGTGAGTCATGCACGTCCGCTATTTGAAACTAGCTAGGAACCCTAAATTGTTTAATATTTGGAAGTTAATTAAATTAGGATGGAGTATTTGATGGGAATATTTTCTTGTCATAGGCCATGCATGATAGACATATGAACTTAAGAACTAAGTAATTCACAAGTACACGGGACACACGCGGTGGGAGAGGGAGCTTGAAGCACACAAAAGAAGAAAGGGGAGTGGGGGTGATGGGAGAGGTGTTGAGATTCTGATTTAGATCATTCATATAAAGATGGTGACCATTAATCCATCACCCCACACACTCCAAAAGAAAAGGCAAAGTTTGATAGAGAGATTAGAGAGCACTCTCTATCCTGTCAGTAGTGGTAGCTGTGATTTAGGGGCGTCATGGTGGCCTTAAAAGGATCTTCTATCATAGAAAGAAAGAAAGAAAGAAAAGAGGCATACTACCTTACACCCTCCTTTTCTTCGATATGGGATTAATTGGGATCCCCATAGGATATGTTGATTTTGCTTTGAAAAATACCCCTTGATTCATTATAGTTTTGTGTATGACCACAATTATTCAAGGTTTTTTTCTTTGATTCCTCCACATTTTATACGTGCTCTCCCTCTCTCTCTCTCTGTGTCTCTAACTGTAGGTGGGGGTGGCATTTTGTAAACCACTCAGGTCTCAGACTAATTGAAAACAGATGGTATGTGGTCTAAGGTGAAACGTGCTTGTTACTCTTTTGCCCACTTGAGTTTATGACATGACCAACACAGACAAACGTATCATTTGATAAACGAATTTTTTGGGGTTGGTTCCAGTCGCAACTCAGATGTACGTGCTGGGATTTATTAGGAGATAATATCTAGAACATTAAGAAAAACTTTTATTAATTTTTTAGTAGCAAGTCCATCCTAGGCAAAGGGGATCGAGGAAAATGGAGCTACGAATTGGCACTATTCATTTCATTTTTAGTAATTATTTTTATCCGTTTAGACAAAGGAAAGGACAATAAAATTTATTTGTATTTTTCAAATTTTTTACTAATAATATCATGAATCAGTAAAAATGAAATACATGTTATTCAATCATAAATTGTTAATACATGGAGCTGGTCTACATATATGTATAAAACAATGCGTAAATACACGTTAATAGCTAATGTGTACGACATCTAATCATAAAATGTAACTTTATAACCCTAGTTATTTATGTAATCGTGTCGTAAATCTAGTTAACTCATTTATATTTATTAACAAAATAAAATTTAGAAACGAAACATCTTACTTTTACTTTACTCGAAAATGAACTCTACATGATATATAAAAAATAAAAAATTAGAGATTTTCGAGTTCTGTCAATTGGAACACCTTTTAAAAAATATGTATTACCAATGGTGAATTTTTTAGAATTTTTTTTTTTTTTGCTGAAACCATAGTTTTTCACCCAAAACCGTGGGGTATAACACACGATTTTTGGGTCAAAATCGCATGATCTAATTTTGACACTAAAATCTACCCACACTCAAATCATGATTTTTAAGGACTTCTCGTGTTGACAAAAAGCAAAAATATCAACTCGTTTATTTTTTACGATTTTCCAAACTCGGAAAACTAGAAAATTTATAAAAATAAACGATTCGAGATTTTCGAGCAAAGTCAGTTGAAACACTTTTTAAAAATCATGTCTTACGAATTGTGAAGTTTTGGCATAAGGAAAGTTAAAGGGAAAAGGAGGTTGGCAAGGTTTCGCATGGCAGGCCATGTGGTGGCACCTCCAAACGTACCAAACCATGCCAACTACCTATTCCCTGCAACTTTGTCCGTGACAAAACTTCACCAATGTTAAAAAATAATTTTTAAAGTTTTTCCAACTTACTTTGCACAAAAAGCTCGAGTCGTTTGTGAGTTATGATTTTTCAAAGTCGGAAAACTAAAAAAATCATAACTCAGTAACGAGTCGGGTTTTTCGAGCAAAGTCAATTGACACACTTTAAAAAAATAATATTTTACCAATTGTGAAGTTTTGACACAGATAAAGTTAAAGAGAAAAGTGCAGTTCACAAGTAGCCATCTCGAGGTGCTCCAGACTTTTCAAACGATGTCCATGCTAGCAAGGCTAACTAACGATGCCTAGGCTACCGGGGCTAACTAATGATGCATGTCCATGCTAGCGAGGGTAACGTTGCCTATGCCCAAGCTAAGGATGTCTACAATGCCCATGCGATTTTCCAAAATCGAAAAACTAGAAAATTCATAAAAAATAAAAGATTATATAACACACGATTTTTGGGCCAAAATCGCATGTTCTTACTTTCGCACCAAATTTTTTCCACACTCAAGTCAAGAATTTTAAGCACTTTTCGAGTTGACATAATGCAAAAATATCGACTCGTTTATTTTTTACGAATTTACAAAGTTGGAAAAACTATAAAATTCATAAAAAAATAAAAGATTAGACATTTTCGAGTTCTGTCATTTGGAACACCTTTTAAAAAATATGTATTACCAATGGTGAATTTTTGAGAAATTTTTTTTTTTGCCGAATCCATAGTTTTTCATCCAAAACTGTGGGTATAACACACGATTTTTGGGCCAAAATCGCATGTTCTAATTTTGACACTAAAATCTTTCCACACTCAAATCATAATTTTTAAGCACTTTTCGAGTTGACAAAATGTACAAATATTGACTCGTTTATTTTTTACGATTTTCCAAACTCGGAAAACTCGAAAATTTATAAATATAAATGATTCGAGATTTTCAAACAAAGCTGGTTAAACACCTTTTCAAAATCATGTTTTACCAATTGTGAAGTTTTGGCATAACGAAAGTTAAAGGGAAAAGGAGGTGAGCAAGGTTTGGCATGTCATGGCATGTCAGGGCATGCAGTGGAACCTCCAAACGTACCAAACCATGCCAACCACCTTTTCCCTGCAACTTTGTCCGTGACAAAACTTCACCAATGTTAAAAAATAATTTTTAAAGCTTTTCCGACTTATTTTGCTCGAAAAGCTCGAGTCGTTTGTGAGTTTTGATTTTTCAAAGTCGAAAAACTTAAAAAATCATAACTCACTTACGCGTTGGGTTTTTCGAGCAAAGTCAATTGACACACTTTTTAAAAATAATGTTTTACCAATGGTGAAGTTTTGACACAGATAAAGTTGAAGAGAAAAATGCAGTTCACAAGTAGCCATCCTGAGGTGTCTCAGATTCTTCAAACGATGCCCATGCTAGCGAGGCTAACTAACGATGCATGATTATTTTTTAGAAATTTTTATTTTTTTTGCCGAAACCATGATTTTCACCCAAAACTGTGGGTTATAACACACGATTTTTGAGCCAAAATTGCATGTTCTTATTTTCGCACCAAAGGATGCCTACAGGCTAGCGAGGCTAACTAATGATGCAGGCCCATGCTAGCGAGGGTAACGTTGCCTATGCCCATGCTAAGGATGCCTACAATGCCCATGCGATTTTTTAAAGTCGAAAAACTAGAAAATTCATAAAAAATAAACGATTTGAGATTTTCGAGTTATGTCAATTGGTACACCTTTTAAAAAAAATATGTTTTACCAATGGTGAATTTTGGAGAAATTTTTATTTTTTTTGCCGAAACTATGACTTTTCACCCAAAACCGTGGGTATAACACACGATATTTGGGCCAAAATCGCATGTTCTTACTTTCTCACCAAAATATTTTCACACTCAAGTCATCATTTTTAAGCACTTTTCGAGTTAACAGAATGCAAAAATATCGACTCGTTTATTTTTTACGAATTTACAAAGTCGGAAAAACTAGAAAATTCATAAAAATAAAAGATTAGAGATTTTCGAGTTCTGTCAATTGGAACACCTTTTAAAAAATATGTATTTACAACGGTGAATTTTTGAGAAATTTTTATTTTTTTTGCCGAAATCATAGTTTTCCACCCTAAACCCTATAACACATGATTTTTGGGTCAAAATCGCATGTTCTAATTTTGACTTTAAAATCTTCCCACACTCAAAACATGATTTTTAAGCACTTTTCTAGTTGACAGGATGCAAAAATAACGACTCGTTTATTTTTTACGAATTTACAAAGTCGGAAAACTAGAAAATTCATAACAAAATAAAAGGTTGGAGATTTTCGAGTTCTGTCAATTGGAACACCTTTTAAAAAATATGTATTACCAATGGTGAATTTTTTAGAAAGTTTTATTTTTTTGGCCGAAACCTTAGTTTTTCACTCAAAACCGTGGGTTATAACACACGATTTTTTGGCCAAAATCGCATGTTCTAATTTTGACACTAAAATCTTTCCACACTCAAATCATGATTTTTAAGGACTTCTCGTGTTGACAGAATGCAAAAATATCGACTCGTTTATTTTTTACGATTTTCCAAACTCGGAAAACTTGAAAATTTATGAAAATAAACGATTCGAGATTTTCGAGCAAAGACTATTGAAACACCTTTTAAAAATCATGTCTTACCAATTGTGAAGTTTTGGCATAAGGAAAGTTAAAGGGAAAAGGAGCTGGGCAAGGTTTGGCATGCCAGGACATGCGGTGGAACCTCTAAACGTACCAAACCATGCCAACTACCTTTTCCCTGCAACTTTGTCAGTGACAAAACTTCAGCAATGTTAAAAAATAATTTTTAAAACTTTTCCAACTTATTTTGCTCGAAAAGCTCGAGTCGTTTGTGAGTTATGATTTTTCAAAGTCGGAAAACTTAAAAAATCATAACTCACTAACGCGTCGGGTTTTTCGAGCAAAATCAATTGACACACTTTTTAAAAATAATGTTTTACCAATGGTGAAGTTTTGACACAGATAAAGTTGAAGAGAAAAGTGTAGTTCACAAGTAGCCATCTCGAGGTGCCCCAGACTCTTCAAACGATGTCCATGCTAGCGAGGCTGACTAACGATGCGTTCCCTTGCTAGCGAGGCTGACTAACGATTTATGGTTATTTTTTAGAAATTTTTATTTTTTTTGCCGAAACCATGGTTTTCATTCAAAACCGTGGGTTATAACACACAAATTTTGAGCCAAAATTGCATGTTCTAATTTTCGCACCAAAATCTTTCCACACTTAAATCATGATTTTAAAGGACTTCTCGAGTTGACAAAACGCAAAAATATCGACTCGTTTATTTTTTACGATTTTCTAAAGTCGGAAAACTAGAAAATTCATAAAAAATAAAGGGTTATTATCATAAATGGTACCTGAACTTTACCTCTATTTTATCGATGGTACTTGAACTTTAATTTTTGTCACAACCAGTACTTAAACTTTTCGATTTCATCTAAATTGGTATCTAAGGCCACCTTCGGTGAGCACTCCGGCAAAAAATGGCGCGTGAGTCATTGTTCATGATGGAATGACTGCGTTACCTTAACATTATTGTCCCAAAAATTTGATTTAATGACTTTAATGTCTTCTTGATATGGATACCCACCCAACTTTTGGATTTAATAAAATCCTTCTCAATTCGTTCTGAAAAATAAAATAAAGTGATTAAATCGAGTGAGAATTGTCCAAAATGCCCTGAGAAACTAAGTCACATGTAACTCACGTGCCATTTTTTGCCTGAGTGCTTACCGAATGTGGCCTTAGGTACCAGTTTAGATGAAATCGAAAAGTTCAGGTACTGGTTGTGACAAAAATTGAAGTTCAGGTACCATCGATAAAATAGAGATAAAGTTCAGGTACCATTTTATGATAATAACCCTTTATTTTTTATGAATTTTCTAGTTTTCTAGTGATTTGCACGTAATTTACGTACAAAGCATGCCTCTAACTACTTGAATAATGTTTCTTCAAGAGCCAAATAATATCACTAATATGTGTTTGTATTGTTTTTAGGTTGAATAAGTGAGTTGAAGTAATCCGGAGCTTAAATATGCAATTTGGGAGCTTTTGGAGCATTTCCGAGAAGATGACGAAAAGTCAACCGTGACTTTTGAGCATCAAGATCACAAGAATCAAACCTCGGAAGTGAAGCACAAGATCATTCCGGAGTTTTAGCCAAGAACCCGAAAAGTCAACTTTCGGCCCGAAAAGTCAATCGTGACTCACCCCGGGCCCACCCATGGTCAACTCCGAGGAAACGACGACCGCGTCGAGACGTGACTTCTCCATCAAAGTTCCCATTTCAGCTAGGAGAGCATCATTTGATAAGTTGAGATATTTTAATGGTGATTTGAAATTCAAATTCAAAATAGAGACAAAGCATTTAATGCTTCAATCACCATTTGTCTCTTAGCCTTCCCTTACCTCATTTTTTGTCTCCTCACCTTCCAAATCTGATTTTTCTTGTCCATAAACACTTTACCTCTCTACCCTTTCTCTCTTCTTTGATTTCCTACCTACCCTAGCCTTCTAGGTAATTTTCTTAGTTTAGAATCTTAGTTATTAGCCATTAGATCAATTCTAATCCATCTCCACCCTCCAATCCATTCTCTTTCCCTCTTTATATACTCATCTTCACTTCCATTTTGAAGGAGAAGAACACCATTCATCAACCCTAGCCTCCACCACAAAAGTCCCAAAACCTTTCCTCTTCCTTCTCTCCCAAAAAGTCACAAAACACTTGTTTTGGCCGTCCGGGTCGACCGGTCGTCGACCGGTCGCCCGGCAACGGCGGCCAACTTCTTCCCCTCTTTTCTCATCCTTCCACCCCTCAAATCCACTTCCTTCCTTCACCAAACTTCTTCCTAAGACCCTCCTCTATATTCCTAACCACTTTTCTCCACCATTCTATCACTTCTACCTCACATGAGCTTGGAGACATCAAGAAGATCAAGATCCTTGGAGATTTGGACAAGAAGAAGCTAGGAGAAGAAGAGGAGACCATGAGGAGCTTGCTTCAAGACTTGGTGACAGCAAGTTTGGGGCCACTATCTTCATTGAGCATTCCTCTATCTCTATTTACTTTCATATATTTCTTAACTTGTCAATCTTGAGAGTATTGATGTACATTCTAAGTATATGTGAGTAGTTGTTAGGGTTGGGGACTAGGGTTGTGTGCCCTAGTCCATTGATGATGGATTGGATGATTCTTATATATATACATGTTGGTTGGTATTTGGGTATATTCATTGCCTATTTTTGTTATGTGTTAGATGCTTGTTTAGGAACTACCAATTCTTAAGCATGTGTTTGATCTATCTTGGTATGAAAGTGTAAACTTGGTAACCTTACCCTTTCTAGACAATGGACAATGAATGTGATGAGCATGTCTTGTTTGGATCCCTAGGTCTTAAAGCCCATAGCCTTAGTTTAGCAATTTGAGAACCATTGCATGGCTTAGGTTGTCTAGATTAAGAGGCTTTGTGAACCATTACATGGCACAAAGATACAAAAGAAAAGACCATGGCCCTAGAACCATTGCATGGCTAGGGTACGGGATTTGATCCATTAATCAACTTGGCTTTGTGTGTGAATTTGATTGTCTATCCATCAATATGGATTAGGGAGAGACCCGAAACTCCCAATCATTCTACCATTTCTTGTCTATCCATGTTCCTCCTCTTTGCATTTCATTTGCATTAGGTTAGTTACACTACTTTATTTGCACTTATTCACCTCACACATCTTATCCACCTCTAATCACACCACATTAGTGCTAGAAAACCTAGGCTATTAATCTACAAAAGGGGATCTTGGGCCACCAATCCCCGAGGTACGACAACCCCGGTCACAAACTATACTTCCATCATATTTTGACGTTCGTCAAATGGTCTTACCAATTGAGAAGTTTTGGTACTGGGAAAGTTAAAGGGAAAAGGGGGTTGGTAAGGTTTGGCTTGGCAGGGCATGTCGTGGCACCTCCAAACATGTCAAAACATGCCAACCCCATTTTTCCTTTGATTTTGTCCGTGACAAAACTTCACCAATGTTAGAAAAATAATTTTTAAAGATTTTCCAACTGACTTTTCGTGAACAGCTCGAATCGTTTGTGAGTTATGATTTTTTAAAGTCGGAAAACTTAAAAAATCATGACTTATAAACGAGTCGGGTTTTTCGAGTAAAGTCAGTTGACACACCTTTTAAAAAACATGTTTTACCAATGGTGAAGTTTTAACACTGCTAAAGTTGAAGGGAATAGTGCAGTTCAGAATGAGGCATCCCGAGGTGCCCCCGACACTTCCAACGATGCTCATGCTAGCGAGGCTAACGATGTTTATGCCCATGCTAAGGATGCCCACGATGTCCATGCGCTTTTTCAAAGTCGAAAAACTAGAAAATTCATAAAAAAAAATAGACGATTCGGAATTTTCGAGTTCTCTCAATTGGAATACCTTTTAAAAAACATATTTTACCAATGGTGAAGTTTTTAGAAATTTTTATTTTGGCCCATGTGAGATATTTTTCATGGGTTTTATGGTATTTTCTCACTTTTTTTTTTGTTTTGGTTATATCCTCTTCTTTTCTCTCTTTTTCTCTTCGACTCCCACCGAGGTGAGAGACAAATCTAATACCACCGTGGTATTTTCTTATGTATGGATGATGCACATAAAGTGCGTTTGAAATATAATGTATGGATGATCCACCTTTTGAAGTAGTCAATACTTAAATTCATATTGATTAAAGTAATCAAAACTCGCCATTATCTTATGGTTATATAACACTTGAAGTTCGCTAATTTTTCAGTAGCATAAAGTTGTGGAGCTCGTAGAGGGTTGAAAATATTGAGCTTCGCTATTGATTTTACTTGGGTTAGGGTTGGGGAAGACATGAAAAATCACTTGATCATGAAAAATAGTTTCATAAAGTAGTTACTTTAATACTTTATTATTACACCTAGATTCTACAAGTTCATATTTTGAAATTGAGTCTTTATAATGCAAAATTACAAGAATTATGATATGTTACAATTTTGAATTTTAGTTTTTTTCACTATCTCAGATGTCCAAGTTATAAAAGTGTTTAAACATTTCTTTTTGGACAATATTTTTTTTTTTGATGAAACGAGTGATAGAAGAGGAAAAACATCTCTAACACTCAAAATTAATAAACCAACAAGAGGAAAAACACAGAAGGGGGACCTAACCAAAACCTCCTGAAGCAACAATCATAAACAAACAAATTAACGAAACCTAAATTGAGGAAAATCCAAAATGTCACTATTACAATACGACAAAACAAAAGAGGGAGGCGTATCCCACCATTCTTGTTCAGATAAAGTGTTTAAACATTTGAAATGATGATAAGTTTATTACTTAGGGTTCTTTACCCCCAGACTTTCTTTTGGATGTTCTATTGAAGGATTTTAATCCTTTCTTTTAGTTTCTAATAAAGTTTTTGATTGTTCCTCTCAAAAAAAAAGTTTATTACTTAGGGTGAATACTTCTATATTTTATTCACACCAAAATAACGATCATCCTATTCTTACTTGTAAATGATTCTCATATAAATGTGACTCCTTGACATGCGTGTCAATTGATATTTCTTATTAACAATTTTTATCAGTATTTTTTTTTTGTATTGTGTGAAAATCGAAGAGTATAATACGTGAATATGTTGCAAAACCATATTGATTAAGTCGTGTGGAGATTAAATGGACAATGTGTAGATTAAAGATGTTGACAGAGATCCTTAATCGCCATCCAAGTATGAGGGTCTAAGAGAGCGAGAGCGACCATGCCGGAGAGTTGCTAGGGATCATCGGAGCTAGGGAGAGAACATATTGAGAGTTGTATTCGATTGTATTATCATGGACTGTGAAAAACTTCGGCCGAACTCAACCGAAAATCCCGCAAGTGTAACCGATTCTAACATTTGGTGGAAATTCACTGCAATTTTACGTAATTATCAACGCGTTGTAAAAAAAATTATGTCTATTTATAGATAAGTTAAAGAGGTCTGAAATATCACAATTCTTAGATGGTCGTTGATGATGCACCAGAGACCTATATATAGCACATCATGGATCATTTTGGATTCAAGCTTTTCTCATCCCATTTGATGTGCAAGCACGTATATATGATGCCAATATTTGCTAACAAAATATATTTAGGGTCTGCCAGTTCTCATTTAATTTGCTAACGAAATTTGTTTGAATCCGGCGAAACTTTGGCCGAAGAAATCAGTCACTAGCTATCTCAACTGCATGATCAGATGATCTGACGAGTAGAGATGGACTGATCACCTGCCACGTGCTTTGACCTATATGCACGTGTCGTGAACAATGACACGTTAGCTTTATAAACAGACGAAGCTCGCGTCTATCTCCTCCTTCATCGTCACCTTCTGTTCTATATAGACCTCGATCCCCACTTGACTCCAGTTCAGTGATCCATCTCTTCCTATTCTTGCATACAAAATGTCTAAGAAAAATTCAAATCCACCATTTCCACTCACTCTGTTCATTTTCTTCTTCTCCTTGCTTTCACTAGCTGCTGCTTTCTCTTCTTCTGCCAAGGCTTTGAAAAATGATGAGGATGTTTCCGGTAGTGCTGCTGGTTTTCTGGTGAAGAAAGATCAGAGGAGATCGTTGGTTGAGACCGAGTACGGAGAGATCTCGTCCATTGATGTCACTGATGGACGCAGAGGGCCCTACCATGTACAGTTCATCACCATGGAACCCAACTCGCTGTTCCTTCCAGTGCTTCTCCATTCTGACATGGTGTTCTATGTCCACACAGGTAGGGTTTAGGCAAATTGACCTTAATTGACACATCCTTTGGTTTAAATATGGTACAAGAAAATGTAGTGTGATTAGCATTGTCCAATAACATTTCGCTTTTAATCATCAAATTTCATTTTGTATATATGCCTTTTTATTTTTATTAATTATCATGGAAAAGTTTTAAGCTTTTTTTTTTTGTGTTGAGTTTAGGGAGTGGGAGGTTGAGTTGGGCACATGGAAAGGATGATAAAATCCACAAGGTGCCTATAAAGCGAGGTGATATCAATAGACTCCGCCCAGGCTCTGTCTTCTTTGTGCAGAGTGATTTACAGACTGAGCGTCAGAAACTTAGAATTTATGCAATCTTTGCAAACACTGATGATGACGTATATGTAAGAGAATCTCTTCCTTTCTCCCCTGTTTTGCATTAAACTGGTTGGAAATTATCACTTGCTTCAAAATCTTGTTCTCGTCTATAATGTTAAAAAAACTTATGCAGGACCCAACAGTAGGGGCATACTCCAGCGTTAGGGACCTGGTCCGAGGCTTCGATACCAAAGTCCTTCGGTCAGCTTTTAAGGTCTGAAATCTACAAATAAATTTTTAGTGTTTTTGGTTTGCTGAGTACTAGTCACTAGACCATTCAGTCATGAAAATGGTGGTTGATTTAGGTTTCTGAGGAAGTGATTGAATCGATAACAAATTCAACGGATCAATCAGCCATTGTTCATGCACTACCAACGAAGAAAGAAGCCTTTTGGGATTTGGAAGCTCGGTTCTTGAAAACCTTTATAGGAGGCAGTTACGATGGCATGGCATTAAACAAGAAGCATAAGAAGAAACCAAAACAAAAAACATATAATATTTTCCATGAGGACCCAGATTTCAAGAATTGTAATGGGTGGAGCCTCACCGTGAACGAGAGGAACTTGCCTTTATTGACGGGATCAAACATTGGTCTTTTCATGGTGAACTTGACGAAGGTCGGTGTCCATCAATATCTAGCTTGATTGATTTTGTGTTGAGTAGACTTTAAATTGAATACCGAGTTCTAACATTTTGATGTTTTCGTATGTGTTTTGTTGTAGGGTTCGATGATGGGGCCTCATTGGAATCCAATGGCAACAGAGATAGCAATTGTGTTGCATGGGCAAGGAATGGTTAGGGTGGTTTGTTCAAGCACAGCAAAGAAATCAGAGTGCAGAAATTTGAGGTTTAGGGTTCATGAAGGAGATGTTTTTGCCGTACCTATGTTCCATCCAATGGCTCAGATGTCATATAACAACGACTCGCTTGTGTTTATGGGGTTCAGCACGACAACAAGGAGAAATTATCCTCAATTTTTGGCTGGGAAATACTCGGTTCTCCAAACTTTGAACAGAGAGGTCTTGGCAGTGTCTTTGAATGTTACCAACACCACAATTGATCAGCTTTTGGCTGCACAGGCAGATTCTATCATACTCGATTGTACTTCTTGTGCTGAAGAAGAGGAGAAAGTAATGTTGGAAGAAATTGAAAAGGAAAGGGAGGAAGAGGAGGCTAAAGAGAGAGAGGAACAGAGAAAGAGAGAGGAGGAGGAAGCGAGAAAGAGAGAAGAAGAAGAAAGAAAACAGGAGGAAGAACGAGAGAGGGAGAGGCAGCAAGAGAAAGAAAGAAAACAGGAGGAAGAACGAGAGAGGGAGAGGCAGCAACAAGAAGAAGAAAAAAAACAGAAGGAAGAACGAGAGAGGGAGAGGCAACAAGAAGAAGAACGAGAGAGGGAGAGGCAACAAGAAGAAGAAAGAAAACAGGAGGAAGAACGAGAGAGGGAGAGGCGGCAACAGGAAGAAGAAAGAAAACAGGAGGAAGAACGAGAGAGGGAGAGGCAGCAACAAGAAGAAGAAAGAAAACAGGAGGAAGAACGAGAGAGGGAGAGGCAACAGGAAGAAGAAGCTAGGAGAGAGCAAGAAGAAGAGCAGAAAAGGGCACAGAAGACTCAAGAGGAGTACAGTAAAAGAAGAGAGGAAGAGGCACAAACAGAGCAAGAGGAGGCGAAGAGACAACAAGAAGAAATAGAAGGAGGAACAAGACAAGAAGCAGGAACGGGATCACAACAAGAGGAGCAAGAGAAGGAAGGTGGCCAAGGCCTTCATGGTGAAGCGGGAAGACGAGAGATTTGAATATGTGGAGAAGTTTAGGTAACGTGAATAAGATAATCTCTTGAGCTGTTTTTCTGTCGTGTTTCTTTTCATGTAATAAACTTCGACTATGGCTATCCAAAACAAATTTTGTTGCGATCTAGAAACAATTGAAATAGTCAAAATATTACATACGTACATAGTGGAGAAGTAGCTGCTCTTGCACTTTGCATCTGAGATATAAAACTGGAATAGATTTCAGCATCTCTCCCTATTGAGGGCATTCAATCATGTTATTACGTTTATACACTCGAATTAGTGATTTCAAGAAGAAAATTATTCCTTAAACAGTTGGAGAAAGTGGTATATAAAATGGTTTGAAAGTTTGTTGGATTCGTTTTACCATGACAAATGAGGGTTAAGGCACAAGGCACTATGCTAAAGCATTTCAGATTCAAGTCGAGAATTAGACTATCAGAGAATGTAGGCACATTGCAAAATACAAGTGAAGATCAAGAAGAACTAGGAAAAATGAGGATAAGTAAAACTCTCTCTGGGTTTCATGGCAAAACAGAGTAATAGGCTTTTAAGCCCAATCCGCAACCTTACAAAAAACAAGCAAATAAAAGATTTACAAAGGAAATGGTTGTCTACACTAGGCAGGAGAGACTCACTCTGTCACACCTTGATGGAGCTAGTTATGTAGGACACAACAACGGTAACGTCATCAAGCTTCCCTCCATAATAACGGAACCCTGCATCTTGAGCAGCAGTAGAAAATGGTGTCTGCCTGTTCTTATCTAGTGCTCGCTGGCGTGCCAGAGCTGCTATTTTCTGAGCAGTTGCTTGTGGTTCCAAGCCAGTTCTCACAGCATGAACAACAACAGCAGTAACCTCACTATTATACAAGTTGTCAAACAACCCATCTGTCCCAGCAATAATGACATCCCCCGAGGCGACAGGAATCAAAAATACCTGGTGCAGATCAAGTCCCAATTTAGATGCCAAGTTGGTCAGAGCATTTCATACTTTTTTTTCACTTGATGTGAACACATGATATGGAAAATAGTGACATAGATTCCTATATTGTTCAAGAACATATTTAGTTGGACAACAACAGAGTCAAAGTGATATGGACATGAAACATTTAGCATTCAAAGATTCCACAAATTTGGATTTAAACAAAATACATATCGGATTTTTAAGGCCAACTCCCTCACTCAGTGTATTAAATTGCACTACAGTCCCATCTCCACTATGGTAATGGCAGAAGTGTTTTCAAAACAAGTTTATCCATCTTTCAGACATGTAAATTAATCGCCCCTTTTTTTTGGTCGGGTGCAACTTTATCACCTTGAAACTAAAAAATAAACAACATATTGCATGTTGTCATACCCAGCTGTACTTTATTTTGTTTAATCACTTTATTGGGCAACACAAGATTAGTGTACTTGGACGATATGCAAGTGACAACTAGTATCAATGTATCATGCTCTATGCTTTACAGATGATTTTTGGTAAGCAACTAACCTGACCGGAGCTTGGTACATCAGCCCCACTGCCACTTTCCAGCTGATATGTAAAATTGAAGCCATGCTGCTGCACAGGGGATCGGAAGATGGTGCTTCCATCTCTAACCACTACGAATCCACTGTCCCCAAGATTGATAGCATGTAAGCCCTGCCAAAAGAATAAAACTCATTGGGCAACATACTCATACTCACTATATTGAAATCTTCCTGACTTTCTACTCTAAAGAGACATATATTCAAACTGCACTCAGTGAACCAACTCGAGCAACTTTTTTTTTGGGTCTGGAAACTCGAGCATCTTAACACACAAGGAAGAGTTGTTTTAACTCATGTACTCAATGGCACCATGAATTCTCTCCAACATCCAATCATGAGTGTTGGGCATCTGCAGGCTATGTTTGATCTCACTCTGGACACTTTTCAAGATTATTTATTCAATACAGTCATATAAAAGCAAGGCTGGCAACTCTTTTCAGCAATTTCTTTGTACATGGAAGACTACTGTTCACTAAGCTTGAAAGGCTATAAGTACTGTGCAATAATTCAAGACAGAAAAATATGAGCTCCACAAGCTGTCCAGGGCATATTGCCAATATATTGGTCCTCGACATATTTCTGACCCTGATCTAGGTATGGATGAGTGGTAATAGGAAGATAAATATACACTAAGATCATTTTTGTCAACTTTATTTCAGCAGCATAATGCAGCCACACATACCCAGGTTCCGGACAGAAGCCAAAGAAAATAAATAATCACATGTTTATCCCTAGAAACCAGATCATATCTCTTCTTACCCAGTTAAAGGAAACAAGCGTCCCAGTAGTATATTACATAGGCACTGATGGTTAGTCCAAATGAAAAATAACACACCTTATCAGTGAGGCCAATGATGCAAGCTGTTGAGGAACCCTTTGCTTTGGTGCATGAGTGGGCCTTCTCTAACACCCTGGCGGGTTCAAAGCTACCCTTAGGCTCCTCTTGAATTGCCTTTACAGAATGAGACATAAGTTCACGAGCAAATAGTCCGGCATTAACACCAACATCAGCCCATCCACCTACACCATCCGCTACACCAATTGCCTGTGCATCTTCACAAATGAAGTGGGCATCCTCTCCTCCTGTCTCTTCCTTATCAGGATGTGGCAAGTAACATGATCCTGAAAGTAGCTTAAGAGTTCTGTCTCCCAAAACAGGTCTGAAAATGATACCAAAAAAATGATATATAAGAACCGAGGATACCAATTCCCTATATTGGCTCTAGAAAGTACTGTAAGTGCATTTTAAATGAAGTAAATACTAATCAATCCCGCTTGCTCTAACCTATAGGGGATTTTACTAAGCTCATATTTGTTATATAAACAAATCACTATGTGAAAGCATGCACCTGCACATCCCTAAATTGCAGTCCCAATAGACTGAATCTATGAATGCTAAAAAAGAAAAAGAAAATCAAGATCCAAAGATATCCAAAAATGACCACAAAAAAAAAACAAACAATGGAAGAATCAAAGTAAACAACTGATGAGAACACATACTGATCAGACAAAACAGTAGAATTTGCAAGCTGTTCGTCATTGGTGTTGCCATCAAGTGACACATCCTGAGCAGCACCGGCAGCATAGCACATGGAAGATGTATGGAAATTTCTCGACCAAGGTCCAACATGCGCAGAAATTAGACGACTGTTGAATGATTCTTTTCTTCTCAAACTCAAGCTAGCTTTCAGGAAGCTGCTATGACTTCTATCATTAAAAAAGACACCAGCTGGTTTTGTGAAGTCTAATCCATTCCCAGTACTTGCAATTAAGTCATCAACATAAAGATCTCCAAAGACAGGTTTCGAACTCGAAGCAGCCATAGATTTTCCCTGGTGTAAAGAACTAAAACTATATCTACTAGCGTCCGCTACCAAAAGGGTTGAACACGGTAAAGAAGGAGCCAACCCTGATTTTTGGGACAACAATTTCCCCTGACAAGGTAGTAAATTTTTCGAATTTCGTATCCCGCTCTGGCTTATTACTCTCCAGAAACCAGAATGTATACTACTGTTCACCTTGGGGAGTATAGCAGATGGCATTTTAACTCCTTATGCAGAACACCCTTGACTCAATGACCCTCTCAAAGAAAACCCAACCTGAAATTCTATATGCCAGATAAAATCTCATCACTCTGAGCACATCTATTCACCACATTAACCTAAAATCTAACTGCTGCTATGGCTCTGTAACCTGAAACGGGAACAAAAATTTGAATTTCATTATAAAGATTCAAACTTTTCACTACATGGACAAAAACTTTACATTTACTGGGTTAGTCTCCAATTTTCAATCTTTTTAACAAAGCTATGAAAAAATTACCATCTATAAGCTTCAATACCTAATCCTATCTACATATCTATCTTCCCTGGATACAGTTTATTAATTTCTGAGCCAAACCACAGCTTTCCCATATCAAAATGAACCCAAAGATTCGAACTTGACGCATCAAAGCAAAAGCTATGAAATGCAAAAGCAACGAAAATAGAAAGGAAGACGAACCGTTTTGAAGAGCGTGGTCAATGAGAACCAGATCCTTTTAATCAGACCAAATGGATAGGATTTGCTATTAATGGAAGCTCCGAAGATATATCTTCGCCGATTCAATCTATCTTCGGAGCTTCTCTCGCTTTTGGGAATATGCCGTTTATGGCTTGGGCGCGTAAGGTTCACAGATAAAACACGTGGGGGGAGAGGAAGCTACTTCCGCCAAAATTAAATAATAAAAAATGAACGACTATTTTGCTTGGAAATCTCAGAACAAAAATAAAAGGGTTTGGGATAAGTTTGAGTTTTGGTACCCAAAAAACTCCCACGAACTTGGATAGAAAATCCTAGCTCTCGTTCATGTCAAAGTGTCATGGGAAGGGTAGTTTCGGAAATTCGTTTCATATAAAACAAATACTAATTTTTCAGCACTTTCCTCTCTCTTTTTTCAGACCAAAAAAAATATTTACCTGCAAAATGATGGTTTGATGGGTGGATGAGCTACAATGTATGGAAGGACAGGTGAGATTGTGGTTCCAGATAAGGAGATATAAGTACAATTTTCAATGTTTTGCAAATTCAAATATTCCGATGTGAAAGTAATAAGCTACTTTAACATTCTATCATATTTCGTGCAAGAGTTATGTGCGTATGAAAAATCACGCTCGAAAGTGTGGGAAACAATATTGAATATTTGACCATTTTTAGTGGACTTCACCTTAAAGATAAAAGAGATACGAGGATGAGTGTTCGAGATAAATGAAAATAACTTTTTATGAAAGAGTAAGACTTCTTTGATACATATCTAAATGACTAAATCTATGTAAAAGCTTCAATGTTACTTTGTTAGTCTTATGAGAATTTCTAATACAAACCTACATCCGAAGAAAATAATGCTTACCTTTACATCGCTTTTCATTTCCTTGAAAAATTGTTGTGGTAGCTAGGTACTAGGGTTTACGGCCGGTTAGGGTTTGTCTTAAGTCCTGAACTCATAAATGTGAAGACTCGAAATTTAGCCTTTCGCTTCCCACTACGCGCTTCTTTCAATCATGGTTACACCACAAATTGATATATCAAAACTATTTTAGTTAATGGAACATCATCGGATGAATCTGTATATATTGAAAACTAATTAGCAGACAAGCTAGCCAAAATAAAAAATGAAAACTAATATTGGAGTGACCAGTTAATAAATCCAAATTTGACGTAAATGAAATAGTAGATTTACACCTTAATATGTAAGAGCCTGTCAGCTGCAACTTCACCTGCCTGTTTAGACTGGAATTAAGAAGGCTCTCCATAAAGTTTACTGCTTTAACAAACATGAACTCTCTTCTTCTGGCTCACAGGGTCATACAACAACAGGTCTTCACCGTCTTCCCGATCATTTTGTCTCGAATATAGAAATTGATCCTTCCAGTTTGGGTTTGTTATTTATGTAGAGGATCTTTAATTAGGGTGTTCATAGAAAATGAGTGTTATACAAACTGGCCTGCAGTTTGCCGACTGGATTAAGCCTCCTGCAACTGCAAGGTTTCCAAGCCACCCCATTAATTGTGGTCCAAGCCATTGTTGCAACAATTATTTCGCAAACTTCTTCCTCTGACCAAAATAAATTCTTTCTGATCAGAAGATTAGAAAAATATCAAAACAATTTCCAAAGGAATGTTTTTATTACAACCACATAGAAAATTTTTCCTAAAAATTTCAAATGTTTTCTGCATATTCATAAGGGAAGCATTTCTTTTAGGAAGAACATGTGTGGTGCTTCTTCAAAAAGCACAAAACACGTTTATATGATCCAAAAATACTTTTATCTATGGATTATTTAAAAGTGATTTTGACGTACAATACCACCAAAATCTTGCCCTCAATTAACCTGTTTGACAAAATGCCTATGAAACATGAAGTCGAAGAGGGAGGCTATGAGTTATTCAAATATATATTTGCCTATGACTTCTCATATTCAAAAATATTTATTTTCCAACACCAAATTCACACAAGTAGTTTTTTAAATTCCTCACGCTAGAATATGACTCATTCACTCTTCAATAGATGTGCATCATGCCCTAAATATGTTAGCAACGCATCCATGGTTGACAAAATATTTCTTCACTTTGTTTTAAATGTATGAGTGATCTATTCCATTTCATGCAAACGATATGGTTGACAAATAAATATGTATAATATATAAGCCATGGTAATGTATCAACATAAAATACTAAGGAGCTCTTTAAAATATTGTATGTGTTTCATATCTGAAAAGATCATATATGAGATCCCCAATTATGGACTGCAGAGGACCCTTTCAAATTTTCAATATATTAAGGAATCAATCAATTTTTGCCTATTTTTGCCTTTAGGGACCATGTCAATTATGGAGAAGAGCACATTGGCTCTGATTTTATATTTATTTTTTAAATAATTTCAATATATTAAAATCTCATGTCATCTTGTTTCTAGGTGCCCAGCAGAAACCAACATGCCAACCAAAGATAGTAAAAAAATTGAAACTAAGAAACAGCATAAAATTATAATAAACTCAATCTTAATTTGAATATAAGAACAAGTGGAAGATTGATCAAGTCTAGGATCCCTACAGCCTACTGAAACAGTATTTTACAAATATAATCCCCAAACTAACTAAGAGTTTCTACTAAAGCCTAGTTCTACAAGTCCACTGGTAAAATTCAAACTCAGTCTTTACTACTTTGGCTTGAGAAACTTGACAAAATTAAAGAATGTAATGCAGTAGGTACACAAATTCATTCACCAAAGCACCATAAGCTTACACAAAGACATACACATGTTGCCCTTTCCTCTTCTTCTAGCTTACACGTCCAGTATGCTGAAGTCCCCAAGTTAAACAAAACAGGGAAGAAAGGATCATTTCAGCTTACACAAAGTCCACACCAGCAAGACAAAGTCGTTTTCACCAAGGCAGCAGAACATTTAAAAAGACCCAACTGCCTGTGTTCTGATGCTTACCTTCCACAAG
This sequence comes from Rubus parviflorus, assembly GCA_029955375.1. NCBI lineage: Eukaryota > Viridiplantae > Streptophyta > Magnoliopsida > Rosales > Rosaceae > Rubus > Rubus parviflorus. The sequence goes on from JARGGL010000004.1 coordinate 16,766,635, forward strand.
AACAATTTTATATATTTATTTTTTATATGTCTTGCCATCATTTTTCATTCTGCAACATCGATTTTCCATATACCAGATGACCCTGCACCTTGTACAGCTATTCCTCGAGTCAGATGGAGAAAAGGACTAGTTTCATTTTTCAATTTCATGAGCTCCTTGCCAAGTCTTTGCCACTATATTCTCCACTTCCGAACGATGCAGCTGCAGTAGCCACATCTAGACCACCGCCGATGGATGTAATTAGAGCTGATAGGCCGCCATTAGGGGTATTACCAGCAGCCATTCCCAATCCCAAAAGATCAAGTGTGGTTTGCTTAGGACCAAACATTGAAGGACTTCCCATCATTAATTCCTTCCATCCAGAACCATCACAGGGAAGACCAAGTCCAAGCCCTGCAGCAATTGAGGCACTATCTGATTCTGCTTGCCGCTGATTCCATTGCAAGCTCTCTTGTTGTGCGGAAGAAGATGAGGAGGACACAATGCCAAAGCCTCGTAGCAGCGATGCATTAGTTGCTGCTGCACCCATTTGAGCAGCTTTCTGAAGTAGAGCAGTGGCAGACATAGCTGGTTGTGGGGGAGGCGCATACTGCCTACGTTCCTGTCCTGCAGTCCCGAAAATCGAAGATGCATGACTGGTTGAGAGACCAAGAGAGATAGGCTCCATTGAAGAAGATGGTGCTAGGTCAGTTGGTTGGTCCGGCTGTCCCATGGCTCGAATTAAGTCTGTAAATGCAGGAGGTTGAGGAGGTTGCAAGCTTGCTCCAGATGTTGTCGAGGAAGCAAATAAACTTGCAAATACACTACTGCTTGTACTACCATTGCTGCTTGAGCTGTTGCTACTGCTACAGTGTCCCTTCCGCTGAATCACAGCAGGCACTTCTTCTAAATTTTGAGGGGGGTTTTCAGGCAACTCTGTCACTGCAGCTAAAGAAAAGATAAAAACGAAAAGGGGTCACCTAAACAGGCATATAAAGTAAGGCTTCCTTTATGAAAGACTATACTAAGGAAAAGGAGGATCAATAATGGTTTCCTTTCTCTAAACCCACTTACTCTACCCTTTTAGCTTTTGAAACACTTCAATCTTTATTGAGCTTGCACAGTTTGAAAAACTAAAGTTTAAATTGGAACCTCTGAGAAGCTTATTTTTATTAATTTGTTGAAGTCCCAAATCTCTGATCAGTTACATGCTGTGATACATATTCAGTGGACAAAAAAGATTCATATCAGACAAAAACTACTAAACTCCAAGATATATAAGAGAAAGAGACACAAGAAGACACACATAGAGAGAATAAAGATAACAAAGATTTGGATTTTGTTGTTTATTTAGAGACTAAAAACACATCCAGACAAAACCCAACTGAAAAGATTGAGAATTGTCTAAATTTGGGTATATTTACCTGTACTTTGAATAGGCAGAGCTGCTGACTGAGATGGAACTGATGAAGTTGTAGGATGGGATGGAACTGAAACCTGTGCTGGTGGTGCTGGTGGAGGAGGTGAATTTACAGTTTGAACCTTTGGGTCTGATTCTGAATTCAAATTCACATTTTGAGTCTGAGGCTGACCTCTAGCACTTTCCTCAGCCAAAGCATCACAGAAAGCCCTGTGTGTAATGAAGCTATCCCTCCTTCAAAAACCAACCAAAACAATAACTTCAGCAAAAACCCAAAACCCAACAAGTCAAGCTCAAAAACACAAACCTTGAAGATAAAGATGAAAACTTTACCTTGAAAACAAAGTCCCACAATCGCATTTGTACTCTCTGGTACCACAAATCTTGGAATGGGCTTTCCAATCCGACTGGACCGCGTACTTCTTCGAACACTTGTCGCATTTCCACTTCTTCTCGCCGTGCTTTCTGCAAAAGTGCTTCTTAATCCCAGTCAGATCACCCAAAGCTCTAGAAGGATCGTGGTGGACACAAGAAGCTTCAGGGCAGACATAGACTCTCTTCTTGACCTCTTTGCTCGATCTCTGCCTCAACTTCCACGGCAGATTATGACCTCGCCTGTGAAGCTGCAGATTCTGATCCCTCTGAAACCCTTTGTTGCAAATTTCGCAGACGAATCGGTTCGTGGCCATAAGGGTCTTGGGAGACAGAGCAATCACCTCTGCATCTGGATCTGCAACAACAAAACCCAACAAAGTCAACAACCCAGAAACCCAAATTAACCAAACAAGTCAAAGGTTGTGCACAGAATTGATTTGGGGCTTTTGAATTACCTGGCATTCCTGGTAAGTTTCGCTTTTTCTTAGTGGTGGGCTTTGGAGGAGGAGCTGTTTGGTTACCGGAGGAAGAAACACTAGCCTCCCCTGAAGCTGTAGATGAGTTATCTAAGTCGGTCGGCATCGGAAAACTTCTTACTTGTGTTTTTTGCATTCAATCTACGGGAGAAAAAGAAAAAAAACCAAAAATCTACCACTTGGGTTTTATCTCAGAACTCCAAAGAAGAAGCTTTGTAGGTACGAAGTTTTCATTTTCTAGGGTTCAGTTTCATCTCTATCTCATCTACCAGTCAAGGTCTCCCCTTTTGTTGCTATTCCCACCTACCAGCTCAAATCTCTGACCAAAATATCCTAACCCCAGAAACGCAATGATTAAACCCAAGACTGTAAAAACAAAGGAAAATCCAAAAATCAAAATTCCCCCAACAGTAAAAATTTGATCCAATTTTGGTCCTAAAATGACCACAATCGGATAATTGAAGCTGATTTCTAGCTATTTCAAAGCTACTTTTCTGAGTCCTACTTCACAACTACTTGACTATGAACAAACCCAATTGAGCTTTCCAGCTAAACGGAACACAGAAGAGAAAAATACAGCGTTTTTATAAGGCCGCTCAACAGAACAAGAGAGAGAGAAAGAAGGATTGAGATTCTGTGATTAAAAGCTTTGTGTGACTTGTGAGAGACGAAGTCTTTACTGAAAAGTAGAGAGATAAAAGTGGTTTGAATTAAAATATAAGTTAGATTAAGCAAGTTTAATTTTTAATTAGTGTTAAGCTGGTTTGGCCATGACTTCTAGTTCAAGCTTGTAAGGTATTCAATTTCACAAGTCCACTTGTCGAGTTTTGGGCGCTCTTAGGCGCACACTGTCGGACCAAGAAAAGTTAGATTAGGAGGATGTTGTTGTCGTTTAGTGAAGTGTTTGAATGCGTTTTGGTCTACCAAAAGGACAAGATTAATGGTCGACGACCAGTGCTTTAAATTGATAAAAGTCAAACTACTTTTGTCCTGATATGAAATTTGGGGCCTTTCTTGTGTTCTCTGATCTTAGACACGTTATTGGGTTTCCTAGGCTTGACCGCGTTTAATTACTGCTCTCTTTTTTATAGTTTTTTGGTTACTGCGCGGTTAAATGAGCCCTTGGTTTACACGTGGGACTGGAAATGTAAGCACGTGGCTTTTAGTCCAGAATAGCGGGGGTGATAATCCAACCTCATGCAAAAGAAAACCCTAGAATAATATCATGGCTTCCATTGCTTCCAGTTCCAGTTCCACCTCTTTATAATAATAGGATCAGATTTTGAGACATCGAGCATTGAAATCTCGCATTCCAAAAAAAAAACTGAGCAAGAAATTTACCGAACGAATTGAAAACAAAATGAAAATGAAAAATTTTCTATAATTAATATAAATTACTCCGACTTCTGATGCATGCAGATAGAGCTAGATGAAAGGTAATAACTAATAAATAAAGATAATATATAAGGCTACTCGGAGCTTATACATGAGTACACTTATGAAGTTAACTCTATATACAATGAGAATTTTTATCATTGTAATTAAGCTTCAACGTCAAGTCTTATTTATTCGGTGGGTAACATATTTTTTCATCGAGATTAAAAATAGATATTTAAACAACTTATATTAAATGACCTGAAGCACATCTAGCTATTACGTATCAACTGGGCGTCGATTGGTGTTTGGATAACATTTTTTTTTCTATGTAAACTGAAGGACAGGTGCCCATGAAAACAAGTAAATGATACTTGGAAATGGAATAAATGAAGACAAGGTAAGAAGAGGACACATATATAGCATTCCACCATAAAACGACAGCTTATTCAAGTCGTGCGTCTTGATCGATCTCCAGTTCGTTCTTGTCCTCATCGATAAAATGCATGCATTGTTAAGTAGGAGCTCGCCATCGATCGCTATAAACTAAAAGGATAGGGTCAAAGATAGAAAGAGTCAAAGACCATTCAACAATATATATTATTGTCCTTGGTTTGTCTTTATTTACTTGTAGATGGCACTTTTATTTCATCGAAAAGCCATTTTATTATAATTGTTCCAAAAAAAAAACCATTTTATTATAGCAATGAACTTAAAGTTTCATGTATGGATAAAAAAAAAACTTAAAGTTTCATGCAACGAATCATGCACTTTCTTTCTTGTCCTCATTTACATGAACATGTTCTTCTGTCACTTCTCTCATAATCATCTAAGGAGGATATCTTAAATAATGAGCTAGCTAGGGTTTCAATTTTCTCGGCCTCATTTTATGGGATAAAGACAATATGTCCTAGCAATTAAAATTTAAACATCGACCTCGTGGTTCATACTCAAGGGCAGAGGCGACCATTGAAATCCTTAATTTGGTGAGAAAATTAAAATTAATAGAGATGTGTTTGCTAAATGCATGTTAAAGGACTCTATAACCTTAATTTCCAGACTTTTATAATGCTCGGAAAACTATTGTATGATGTGTTTATATATTTAAAATGATGAAAAGTTGAATTGATGATAATTGCTTGCAATAATAAAGTAAAATTACCTATATATTTCTCAATTGTTGATCGAATTTTTTTAGAAAATTGAGAATGAACACCTTCTTCTTCTTTTTTTATGAAACCAACCTAAATTCCGATTCTCTATCTTAATTTACATTAACAAAGGCAGGAGAACTCTTGATCGAAATAATTTTCATATTTTCATACACATTCTAAATAATAAGATATGATTGATATGAATCCAAAACAAAAACATTTGATCATTAAGAAAATTTCAACATTGCCACAATAAAGTTAGTTAATTGGAAAGGTTTTTACATGATGCTACTTAAGCAAGAACAGTGGGTTTATAGTTTTCAAAAATGTTTTAATTATTTTTGCTTAATACGAGGTTTTGTGAAAAGAAAAAAAGGAGCCAAAAGCCCAAAGCAAAACTTGAAAGGTATTTTTCTTAACAATAAACTTGAAAGGTTTTTACATGATGCCTAACAAGCTTTATATATGGAGCTTTAGGAGTTTAGGGACACATATAAGTGGCTTTTGATGGTAAAAGTATGAGTAAAAAATGTAGTTAATTAGTTTGTGGGTGTCCATAGATAATTCCATTATCTTCAAAGTTCGAATTGCTCTCAAAACTCAAAAGCTTAACGTGCACGCGTGAATGCTTTGACAAAATGATCATTTTATTTATCTTTACATGGTTTTGAAACATAGTTAGTACGTGGAGGTTTAAAAAATTACTATGATTAGATTAGTTTTTTATGTTCAAATTTGGAGTACAATCAAAGAGCCGGAGGAGATTCTTCGCAGATTTTCATCATCACTTAGGATTGCATCTCCTTTTATATTTCAAAGTCGGCATATAAGTAGGCAGGGTATGGGGCCCTTTGGAGAAAATTCATTAGGGTTTACAACGGCTCTAAGTGTAAACGTCGTTTTTCTTTGAAGTTAAACGTGTAAAGAGATAAAGTTTTGATATCACGTGAAAAAGTGATATCTTCGATACGTAATTCGTTGCTTGTATCATCAACTTTTTGAAATAAAATCTCACACTTAATGATTTAGTAACATTAAGTGAACGTTGTAGCAGTATCAATAGTATGCATGAGTCATAATTTGACAAACATCAATACGAGAGATTGAGAAGCGGATTGAACTCGTAATTGAAAGTAGGATTGTAAGCGCACCATAGGCGTAGCCAAAGGGCGACGAGGAGGGTCACTTGACCTTTATGAACATTTGATAAATTTTGTTTATGCTCTAGACTTTTTGTTTTTGTTAATACTTAATATATACATATGCACGCAATATGTTTGACCAACTAAACTTTCAAAATAAGCAAACAATACCAGAAGAAAACAATTGGCTATGTAATTTCTGACAAAAAATCTGGCCACGACATCTGCAAGAACCATGAAATTGATCAAAGCAAGTTCAAATAGGATTCAAGTTACGATGATACCTTTCCCCTCAATTCCCAAGTTACCATTTGCTAAACAACACCACCTTTTTAATTTCTTAAGTTCTTATGGTCTGAATTCTGAAAACAACACTTTCAGTTAACAACTTAACAATAATGCAAGATATTCATTTACTTGAAAAAAGAAAATAAAATATTTATATAGGATAGGCTAATTAAATGGCCACATTAAACACGACGTACCAAGAGACGGGATAATTAAGCTTAATCGAAGCCTTAAACAAAGGGACTATTGTGATTTGTGAATCCCTTAATATATTGAGGTGTTGATAGTAATGACTAATGACCCTACAGTGCTCTTGTCAAATATGTACGTAGGTTCTGTCCCTTGGCTTGGTGACATTTTCCATTAAATTTATAGGGTCCGGCCATCTGGACCATCTTCTGAATTCTGATCGATATATCTGGCTGCTAAGTATTAATATGAATCTCGATCTTGGTCATCTTGCAATGAATATTTTCACCATTGATACCAAAATATATATATGAAACTACGTACAAAACTAGCTCACATCTGTAAGATGATCAACAAGCTTCATTATTAATTAGTCCCTAGCTACTAAACACAGTTGATCCATTAAATTTGTACAGTTAGGAATGGAATTAGTATATGTATATAGTTAATATTATTTTCAAGAACCATCACGTTTATATTTGTTAAATTACAATGTTTTTGCATATTGCACTCACTCAGCCAAAATATTTGGTAAATCGTCGTGTTTTGCATGAAACAATAATTCGGTTAGTACGTTGCCGAGTTGATTTTATCATTCGATCACTTGCTAGCTAATTCTTATTATGCATTGTTGAATTAACAATATTGATCAAGCTAGTACTCTTTTAATTAATTTATAAAGTGAAGTGACGGGCTCGTTGAAAAATTTCTCCTCGTGTTACTAACGAATTAATTAATCAATTATGTCCATATATGCATGCATGCATGTGCTCTTCGATCACAACCCTTTCTCTTTCACTCTCTATCGTTCCTTTCATGACCTGGTTTTTCCAGATCAGTTGCTGCAATATGGAAAACTACGAGTCATGGACCAACTAAACAGTCGTCGATCATTCATACAATTTGGATTAAAATCAAAGAGAGGTATTGGGATATATATATAGGACTGGCCTATATATAGGCTATATAGCTAACTCAGTGGATATCTCACACTTTTCTAATTAATCCTACCTGCCGTTGATATATACCTTCACTACAAAAGGTGATTGATTCCATCCTCTTTAATTAATTTGCAAATTAATTGTGACAGAGACAAGAGGGTGGGAATGCAGTGGGATATCACGTTTTCAACTCTCAATCTCCTCCAAAACCCAAATAGATCGTATCGATGTTGCTGCAAAATAACAAAAGGAGAATGGAATCACATCCATGCATGTGAGATGGCAAAATCAACATTTCTTCAAAGAACAAAGAATGTAGTCATAAACGCATAAATGAATATTCCACAATCGTTGGTTAATTCATCGATAATTTAATCACAAGTATATAAATGAATGATTGACCACCGTTGATTGATGTACATCTTATATTAGTTAATTTATTTTAGAAGCATTCTTGACCGACCGAAATAGAAGAATATATATTTATAATAAAGATGATAGAGGATTATATCAGATAATACTGAGGAGTATAAAGAGAGATACAACAAAAGCATCGAAACTAAAATGTAAAACAATAACTAGATGCACATCGCAAATTAAGCGAAGAAAAAGAAAAATCATTGTGCTAGGAAAAGTAATGTTGATAAAGGAGACTTTTTAGTTTAAAAATAGAACGAACACTGTTAAGCTATCCGAGCGAATTATAATTGACAAGATGTGAATTTTGATATTCCACACGACCACACGTCTAAATTGTCTAATACAATTTTTTGAAATAACTATATATAGGGAAAGTTCTACAATATTGAGATGCATGTCATACCTCCACTTACAAATATAACAACAAAATGTGTTGTCATTATGGTAACGAGAGTCTTTTTTTGTGTGTAATCTTTGTTCTATTAGAGGTAATTACTCAATCTATGACATTGTTACAAGTTTATGAACAATTTGTTGTCAAAGTTGTAATTTTGGTTCAATTATATGTAAATAGTGTAAAACGAATGTGATAACTTTGTTGTCAATGTAGTAATTTTGGTTCAATTAGATGTAATTTTTTGTTCAAAAAAATTGTAAATGGAGGTATGACATACATCACTGTACCCTAGCCTACCCCCTATATATAGATAGAAGTTATTTTTTTTGGGGGGGGGGGGGGGCGAATAGAAGTTATTTGCTTTAGGGTTTTTAGCCTATGAATTTTAGCATTACCGTGTCAAATTAAACAACTTTATTCAATTACTTACAGTTGTTATTTTTTTTAATGGAGATTTCATTAAAGAATATGGAACTTACAATAAAATGGGTGTTGATCAAGAGTGACCTTATTAGACTTGTTCGTTAAGACTCAGTGAAACAATAATAAATTACAAATAAAGTCACTTTTGTGACTTTAATTTTCTTTTTGAGCCATTATATATTTTGTTCTCTCATAAGACCGGTAGATTTTTAGTTTGGACAGTAAATTTTAGGTCAGGGCCAGTAATTTTTTTAATTTGAGTGTCCTAATCAGGAATAAATATATTAAATTGCCTAAAAAAAAATAAATCACATTTATTAGCTCGTGAGACAAATTCCGGACCACGAAAATAATATCGGCCACCACAACAACAACAAAGCAATTACAACTTCTTACATGAATCATAACAATCCCAAAAATGATATAAGCTATGATGGAAGGCAAGCCTAAATAAATTTGATTGACAAACCAGATCAATATTGATTGATTAGCTTGACACCCCCCACCACACCAACAAACTCCAAACCCATAATCTCATATGATCTCATCTGCCTCAACGAAACATTAATGTAAGAAGATAGATCAAAATTAAACATGCCCCCTCCCCCTCTTTGAATAGCCCCACTTCATCAAAGAACTAGGCGTATGACAACTACCACTAACAATATCTTAGAAAAATTGTAATTACATACAATTAGTGATAATTATCAGACTAATTAGTAATTACATAATTTTTTTTTGGCTTAATAGCCAAAATGCCCCCTGAATTTGGCCATAATTGTTAATTTACACCCCGAATTTGTAATTGAGGAAATTAACCCCCTGAACTTGGTAACAATTGCCGATTTGCACCCTATCCGTCAAATCCAACGGTTTCTATCCAAATTTTTTTTGTTTGTCAAATTTTTTTTTTTTTGGTAAAAAAATAAAATAAAAAATCTGCTCTCTCTCTCTCTCTCCCGAAGCTTTCTCCTCTCTCTCTCTCCCGGAACTTTCTCCTCTCTCTCTCCCAGAGCTTTCTCCGGCGATTGCTTCGCCGTCCGACCACCAATGACCTCGATATTGGTGGAGCTGGATTCGCCTTGAAGCAAGCTTCAAAGCCCACTAGGTCAAGCTCGTCGATTTGGCCGGGAAACAAGATCTTTGATCGGAAAATAAACCGACTTCTCCTTCAACATTGATTTTCGGTGAGAAAACCTGATATGGGGATAAATATCTCGAGGAGACGAAGAGAATGAGACTGGTATCGAGGTCAATGGTGGTCGGACGGCGACGCAATCGCCGGAGAAAGCTCCGACAGAGAGAGGAGACAAATTTTTTTTTTTTTCCATTTTGTTATTTTTTTAATTATATTTGTTTTTATTAAAAAAATTATAAAAAGACTATTTTACCCCTCATTTGGATGGAAATCGTTGGATTTGACCGATAGGGTGCAAATCGGCAATTGTTACCAAGTTCAGGGGGTTAATTTCCTCAATTACAAATTCGGGGTGTAAATTGACAATTATGGCCAAGTTCAGGGGGCATTTTGGCTATTAGGTTTTTATTTTTTATTTTTTTAAGGATAATCAGATTGTATTAATCAATAATCATGGCAAAAAAACGGCACCTTACATCAATATCCTAGGCCCGAACCTATAACTCTGAAGGTCAGGCAAACTAGAAAACTAAACGGAACCGCTCATTAAGTCTTGTTCGCTCGTTTATTCAAAAAAAACGAGCCTACAAAGATAAAATACATCAAGAAAAACTACTATAACTAGAGAGAATCCAACCGCCGAGCACGCAATTGTGGTACGATTAGAGACTCATAGACCAGCTTTCCCGACAATATATGTCATCATTGTAGGCCAAACCCAACATGCTAAGTAATATATGAGGGTGGCAAGACACCCTCCCTTAGAGCCCAAACCATTGTAAAGCCCCACTCCATATCAGACCCAGAATCAGGCCCAAGAGCCTCATCCCAAACCCCACAAAAGTGAGCCCAACCCAATAGCTCAGTTATGATCAGCACACCCACCAGCCGAAAAGTCACCTCCGGTGGCCGCCCTCTCCAGCAAAACATGATTGCTTGCACACAAAACTGGATCGAGTCAAGAGAAAACCGGATTGGACTAGCCCAAGCAAAAAGGCCGATCGGAATCTAAACCACTCGCACTAGCCGCCGCACACCTCTTCTGCTAGAGATCCACCTGCAACAGACCCCAGCCGAAGTTGCCGTTGTCCTTTGCAGAGAACCACCTCGAAAAAACAAGGGAAGGAGCACGAGCAGAAGAACCCGGCAAGGGGAAAACCGCCACCCAGATCAAATCTGCACATTTCCACCTTCGTCCCTTCTCACACCCGTGAAGGAGGAGAAAACTAGATTGGGTCAGAACCCACTAGGTTGGAGACGTGAAGTCGCCGTCGCTAGAGTAGATGGGGTCGGAACCCACTGGGTTGGAGGCGCGATGACGCCGCCGCTAGAGAGAATAGGGTTTCACGCCGCTAGAGTAGAAACATAATATTCTATTTAATACCAAGGGATTTATTGAATTAATTCTTATGTTTTGTTGCCACTTTGAATTCAGGATGTGTTAGACTGTTAGTTGGAGCTTGGAACATATCCATGTGTTACTAAATGACATAATAACTCCAAAATAAAATGAATCAATAAAATGATGGCAATATACTAAAGAATGTTTTTTCGACCCTTTAAATGTCCCAGTAAAGCCACACAAAATAATGACATTAATATAAAGTATGAATAAAATTAGGGTTATGGCCCATGGGTTTCAATATCTCCTACATTGGAGGGTGATCTTCTACAACGAATTTGCAAATAGAATTATCAAGTCGATATTGAAAATTGAAGAAAATATTTAGTGCCAGAAAAACAAGTTACATGACTGGAGGGTTGGTTGACTTGGTTTTAATAGGGTTATAATAATATATTTTTCAGCAGTCAGCACCGATGCAAAAGATCACGGAAATATTGAAAATTGACATATTAGGTTCACTGTGACCCTTTAAAATAAATCAATAAAATGATGGCAATATACTAAAAAATATTTTTTCGACCCTTTAAATGTCCCAATAAAGCCTCACAAAATAATGACATTAATATAAAGTATGAATAAAATTAGGGTTATGGCCCATGGGTTTCAATACCTCCTACATTGGAGGGTGATCTTCTACAATGAATTTGCAAATAGAATTATCAAGTCGATATTGAAAAGTGAAGAAAATATTTTAGTGCCAGAAAAACAAGTTACATGAGTGGAGGGTTGGTTGACTTGGTTCTAATAGGGTTATAATAATATGTTTTTCAGCAGTCATCACCTATGCAAAAGATTACGGAAATATATATCGAAAAATGACATATTAGTTTCACTGTGACACGTAGTGTCCTACTATCAAGACATATATCGTATGGGGCCAAACCCTCATAACCGGTTTGCTTCTTTAAAATTTACCGCAACATGAGTTTACAGTAAAAAAAAGTTTGTTTTCAGTTTTTCACGACCAAACAAATTTTTTTACAATAAATGATATGTGATTTCCAACGAAACACCAAAATGTAGCAAGTTTTTATATTTGAGTTTATTTTATTTTATTTTGAACTCTAGAGAATCCAAAAACTATATTTCCCGTGCCCAAGAAAGGGGATTGGTTCCGATGGTTATGATGCTACTCTCAGTACCGAAGCAAATGATTGCAAAAAACTTTAAATAATGATAGAGTTTGCATTGCCACGCATAAGGGGGATAATTCATTCCAAACCCTTTTGTAGCTTGCTTATGTAGGAGTGGTTTTGTTAAGTAACACTTTCATGGAAGTGGTTTTGTTACAAGCACATAGAGTTTTTTTTTTTTATAAGTGTTTATTGTAAAAACACATGCATTGGTATTTATAGGATCGACTTCAAAAACCACAAAAAATGCTTATATAATATAGAAATTATACTCTCAACTCGTTTTATCAAACGCGGTCAAAAGTTCGTCTACACTACATTAATATATCAATACATTAAGTAGATTAACTCGATATAAAAGTAAACTAATTCGATATAGAGGTAGACAAACCTTTTAGCTGTAGATGCTATGGCATTATACTTGGTCGCAATAGAAATGTTTTGGGCTTAGCATCAAGTCCAAGCCCTAGCTGAACCCAAGACTTGGCCGTCACGGTTTCCAGTCGCGCCACTATTAAAACCGCACTCCCACAAAGCCCACCAAAGAAAGAGACTCCTCCCGGACCTCCACAAAACCTCAACAGTCGCACAGTGTGCCTTCCGTTCTCACCGTTCACCGGAGAAATAGAAACACTGAGTTGCAGCGAGTATGGACTTCGACGACCTCGACGGGACGAGCAAGCCAACTCGGGTCCCCAGGTTCATGCCCAGGTCCAAAAACGCCCCACCGAAACCGAAACCCGAACCCGCCGTCAAACGAGAACCTTCAAGACCGCTCCTAAAGCCCGAGCCGGAACCGCCGCAGCTGCTGAAGCCTAAGCCGGAAGCACTCGATGACGTGCTTCCCCCAATTCCGGAGAAGAAAGAAGAGAGACAACAAGAAGGCGCCAATGGAGATTCAAATAGCACTGCGAAAATGGAGACCGATGAAGAACCGAAGGAGGACGATGATCCTATGGAAGAAGACACCGCTGAAGATACAGTCGTTCGAGAAATTGACGTCTTCTTCAATCCTACTGTCGATGCCAACACTCAGGTCTGTCACTCTGTGTGTATTAAACTCTAATCTTTCTCAATTTGAGCTAATTCAGTCGAGGGTTTTACCCTAATTCTTTTCAATTTGAGCTTTTCAGTTATACGTTTTACAATATCCTCTGAGGCCTCGGTGGCGACCGTACGAGTTGGAGAATCGGTGCGAGAAGGTGGTGTTTTAGGCTTTCAATCACTGCTTCGTTGAGCTTTTGCTTTGAGAATTGCAGGCACTGACATTTGACTTCATTTTTACAGATAAGAGTGAAGCCTGCTACTGCTGAAGTGGAGGTTGATTTGTCTATTGATTTGTACTCCAAGAACTGCGATCAAGAATTTGCTGATAGACTGAAAATGACGAAGCAGGTTGATTTCTTATGAAGTATAATTTTGGCAAGTACATTTTTAGATATTATTATACTGTTATATATGTTAAGTAATGGGGTATTGTGTTCTTGTGTTTTTTCTTAGACTTTGTGTACCGAATGGGATCCTTGCCGCTCGACTGGCTATGCTGTTGGGGTGTTGATGGGCAATAAGGTATGTATTGGAGTATCATCATGCATTTTATATTGAATGTGGTTGCTTTTCCTACTTATGTCATCGCTTCGTTCCTGTCAAAATGTGCCAAAAGTATGAGCTTTTCTGTTATGATATCAATCCCAGTTATTCCCAGCATCTTAGGGAACAAAACTAATGATCTTCAGTGTGTCAAATCCAAGGTGGTTCATTCAAAATGGTGCTTGTGATAAGTCATTTGGACATTTATGAATTTATGGGCTTGCTTGAGTGATGGAAAATATGCATTTGGCTTCACTGAATGTATAATCAAATTTTTGTTTCATGATTTTTATGGACTATGCCATGTCCCTACATGCTAGACATATGCATGACAGTTGCTTACACAACCAAACTTCTTTTTATGTTTCTCTTTATATCGGTGATTTAGCACATGCAATTATACCAAGTTTTTTTCTCCGCAAGGTTACACACAAAACCTTGCTACCTAATTGTTAGTTATCTTGGGTTGACTTATTGATGTTGGGGCATTGAAAATGTTTTGCACTTTTTCTCCATCTTGCAGTTACACTTGAATCCTGTTCATGCAATTGTGCAGCTCCGACCATCACTGGAACATTTAAAGCCCGGTGGCTCAAAAAGGAAGGACAGGGTCACAGGGGATGCAGAAGTTACAGTTAAACGAGAGAATTCTAGTGAGGAAAAATCTTTGGCTCCATCAAAGAAACAGGTACTCTCTCTCTTCCCAGGGACTGACTCCATATTGCTGGTCCAAGTTTTGGTTCTATATTCTCTTCTGTTATTTATGTCTATTCAATAATACTTGAGTGAATTCTATGTTATGAAACTATTTGTTCATCTATTTCTGTTCCAGAACAAGCGTGTGGAGTCCTCAACTGAAGATGAAGAGGTATGAGAATTTTGCTATTTGAGTTCTGATTTCTTAAGAAAGAAATACTCGGATTTGATAGCATGACAATGGTTTGCTATAATCAGCCATTACAAGCGTCCCTTTATTTTGCTTTTCTTTTTATTGTTCTTGATTGTTGTTTTTTTATTAATCCTGTCATATTTTTTGGTTTTACATGTAAGAAAGTTAATTCTTTTATGGACTCAAGATTCAATCCTGTATCTCAACTCAAGTGTCATAAGTCTTTTTTTCCTTTCTGCTGAATCCTGTGACTATTTCTAGGTTTTATTTGTATCCAATCTAAGGATATTTGCATCTTTGAGTAGTGGGTACTCCTGTTGGGTCCTTAACATCCTTTATCTTCTAATTTGTTGATAGCTTGTGGAACAGACAAGTTGGTCATTTTTCTCCCATATTTGTCGAAGATTTTTCATGCTTTTTACTCTTGTTTATAAATTGACATTGTTTTATTTCTGATATACTACGGTTGATACATCTTTTTGGTTTTGTTAGGTATTACTTTATCAAACTTAAAAAACTTTGCTGGGTGAGGTTCTCCTTTTGGGCTTGGGTATTTTGGAGGTTATTCTTTATTTTACCTGACGTTCTGTGTATGCCATCAGCACTGTACAAGTAGACATACCACTATAGCAATCTTTATCAAACATTGGACTACTGTGGTTTGTTTGACTTGTTACATATTTCAATCATATTGTATTCTATCCAAGTTTGAGTTTCTGAATGATCCAGTATGGATTGCTGTGGTTGATTTTATTAGACCAGTTGTGATAAATTTATATATGTATAATTGTGTATATATATATACATATTATATTGATGTATATATATGTGTGTGTGTGTGTGTGTGATGTATTATATTCTGCATCAGTATGTATTGACGTATATGTTTTCTCCTCTTCCAGAGTTGGGTTCCACTTGAGTACCATGGCTCAGAAAGTGATTTTTCAGCTAGATATTTAAAAAGAATGGTGGTCCAGGAAAGTTCTCCTATAGAATTTACAATGACTCCGTATGTCCTGTTCCTACCCAGTACTTACCTTTTCCTCCATTCTTCAAAGGATTTAAATAAGCTAAACTGATGTTTGAATTATTACTAATTTTGAAGGTATGACTATGTTAACTCCTTGTGTCCTAGAACGTGCAAGGGTTCTTCCAAAAGGTGCTATCATTTTCATATTATTTGGTTCTTCATTTTTATTTTCTTTAAATTTTATAGAAAAATCTTAATATATTAATGCCCTTTTATTGAGCTTCCCTTTTAAATGCATTATCTTAAATTATCAAAGGATGGTAAAACAAAGTTTTTTGTTTGTCACATGGTTTTGTATTCATCATTTTATGCGTATCTTTATTTATCTATTTGTCTGCTGCGGTCTCAACTGATGAATAGAAAACTTGTCTGCTTTTGATTTTAATTTGAAAGACATGAATTGATGTTCTTTCAGGGCTCTGCTAAACCTGCCACTGGAGGAGCGTATCCAGAAGTTGCTTCTTGAGGTTTGTTGCAACTTAAGATTGTTTTGATGATCATTGTGAGTATAATTTCCACATAACAGGAACCAAGAAATTTTCCGTTAATTCAAGATTCTGCCATAACAGGAACCTGTCGCCCGCCGATTCAGTGATCTTAAGAAGTACTATGCTCCTCGTAACCAGGAAAAAGAACTTTTGGATGTCCTTCAACAGCATGGTCTATTGCTGCGTGATCTCTGGGTTCCAAAAACTGCATTGTTATATTCCAAGAAAGAGGCCTCCTATAGAAAGAAAGATGATGACAATCTGCGTACAGCTAGAAATTACATCCTAAATTCATTCCGGAAGAACCCTGTAATTAGTTATTCAGAACTAAACCTCTACCCGCCCCTAAAGCCTCATTTTGATGAAACCTTGAAAGTCTTAGCTGTCAACAGACCTTCCACTCGAGATTGGAAATTTAAAGAGCAACCAGATGTGTCATTTGCAGAACTCTATCCTGATATTGCTGAAAGCCAGGAACAGATCTGGGAAAGGATGGATAAACAATTGGTGGAAGCCCTTAAGCCTCACCGTGATATGAAGAATGCTAGTATGACTAGTAAGACTGGAAAATCATCAAATTTTGATAAAGGTCCTAGTAAAAGTGCAAGTGAAGTTCACAGTGGAGGAGGGAAGACCATATCAGATGAAACTCGAGCAGCTCTCTCTGTGGCCATCAAGGAAGTTCTTCAGGTTCACAAGGTTTGCACGTAAGATATTGGAGCTTTAACCTCTGCACTTTTAACATTCTTCAACCTCTGCACATTTCACAGTGCAGAGGTTAAAGCACATGCCTTTGACGATAAATACTCTGTATTAAGCCTGAAGGATGGATAGGAGTTTCTCTCAAGGATCTATGTAGGTGCTTGTATGATTTATGTGACAATAAAGCTTGCTCTTTATATGATTTAAGAGTGGTGGAAGGGGTTGGTGAAGAAAGAAATAGAGAGGGAAGTATTTTGGGTCACTATATGAGTATCTTGTTATTCTTAGAATCAATGTATTTATGTTGTCCACAGTCCACACATAGCCAGGGTATCTAGCGTTGCTCGCTGTTTGTTCATATTTCATACTATTCTTAGTCATTAAAATTTCTCTCTCAATCTTTTTGGTTTGATTTATATGCAATTTTCTTGGCAGCTTTCAGCTGATATGCGATGGATTACGTAATTTGACAGTCAGAAAATCGCATCAGCCAAAAGTTGATCCTAAAAATAAAAAGTTGATGGCTGCACAGCATGGCCTTGAGGCTCCTCCAGAAGAGCTGCAGAAAGTCATAACACAAGTTGCGGTGAACATTGATGGTTCATATGTCTTGATATCATCTCCAGACCACCCAGAGCACGATCAATTAAGGTTGTTCCCATTCTCTTCTTTATGTTCACTATAAATTAAGTGCCAGAACGGTATGGTGTTCTCAAAGAGTTGGTAAGAATCATTCATTGCATTTTCTTAACAGTAACTATAGTGACGTTGTTGCGTCTGTTACAAGGTTATTTCCTGATGGTTTTGAATCCATCCTTCGAAATTTGTTAGTTCTATTCATATATAACCTTACATATGTGGTTCTTCGTGCAGGAATATTGTAATTAAACTTCTACAAGGTAAGAATAAAGGTCCTCTTAAAAAGGCCGATGTTACGACAGCTGCTCAGGACAAACTTGGGAGGGAAATCACTAATAATGAATATAGCAAGGTAAGTTGTATTTTATGTTTCTGATCTGGCAAGGTTTTAGGTTGGCTAACATAACCCTTCTCCTTTCTCCAGGCACTAATTGATGTTCTCATGTTAGCAAAGCACATTGCATTCTTCTTAGACTTTGTTACTTACGATTTCTCGAAACTGAGATCTATGTTCTTTCCTCTGCAGGTCATGAATGAGATTTGTGTGTCTAAAGGTTCTGCATGGTACCTAAAAAGTGGGGATGGCGGTCCGAAATAATACTGAGAACTGGGATTGAATTGATGACGATATTTTTTCTCGGTGTAAAACTGTAAAACAGAACTGTTCGAACTGTTTTGGCCGAAATCTATTGTAGTTTTATGTTTATGGTGACACTTTTGTGTGTATGTGGACGCACTTTGATATATTTAAGAAGCTATTCATTCTTTTTTTGGTCGACTTGGAGTAAACGACCAATAAAACAACAGAAACATATAACTTTTTGAGCAAATTAGCAACTTTCAGTATATAATATAAATCAACGAGCCAAAGTAAAAGAGTTTCAGACCCCAAAAAAGAATCAACAAGTGAAAGTGAGCGAAGTTTAAGTGGACAAAAGTTGCACTAATAATTATAAATTTCACATTATTAAAATAGAGTATGAGATTCAACTGATACCCGAAAAATATAATTAGCCTCCTGGTCTAGGTTCGAGGTCGAGAAGCTATCTATGATTAAATTACTTAAATATATAACCAAAGGAAATTAGAAAATTTTATATATAGATTCTTTTGTAGGATTTGGGGTCTAAGAACCTAAAATCAAATACAAACCTACAAAAGTTGGTGCAAAAAAGGGCTCAAATCGGCCAAAACAGTTTGAACAGTTCTGATTTAGTTGAGTTCTTTGTGTCCAAAAATTAAGATTGGATTTTATACGGAGCCAAATTGATTCGGAATTGATAATTTAATTTCCGAATTGCACTAACCAAACCAAATCACCATTTGCATTTAAATAAACAAATTTGTTTGAAAAATTTGCAATTACTTAAAGATTTTTTTTTGGTTACAAGAATTACTTATAGTTATCAAAACGGCCAATAATATTCAATAAAAAAAATGTAGGAAATGTAGCACAATTACCAAGTACTTACCTAAGAAAATTACCCAAGAGAATCAAGAGTAAGAGTCGCACCCAAAAACAAAAAACCAGTGCTATATAAAGTAGAGAAAGCACAATTCGCGAGCCCTAGATTTCACTGCTCTCCGATTCCTAATATTTTGATTCAACACAGTCGAAGTAAGAGATAGCAGCTGCACGAAAACTGATGGCGGACTACGAAGGAAGGTACGACGGGAACGGAGAGGATGTTGATGGTTCTTCTCCCCAACCTCGGAGTACTAACCATGGCGGTCTCGACGATTACAGCGATTCCAAATCTCAGGTACACATAGTTACATGTACCAGTACATGGATTTTTTTTCTTCTTCTTTTGGCTTCCGATTACATAATTCTAATACGAAGATCGCTTCAGAGTGTCGGTGTGATTTTCTGGTTTTGGTTTTCTAGGGTTTTTGTTTCTCGATGTTTCTTTTACTTCTTAGAATCTAGGCTTTTCTATTAAGAGTTTAAGAGTTTACCTTCATGCGGGAGATATTAGGGTTGGATTGATTGATTTTAATTTTAAGATTTTTGGCGGAAATTTAATGGCGTTGGAGTTACTGCTTAGTGATAGTTCTGTCCTTGTGTATATAATCTGCTGGTTTTTGGATATGAAGTTATTTGGTTTTTGAATTTTGTGGAGTAGTACAATGTATTCCTTTGTTCTAGTTAAAATAGTAGGGCTGTAGGGGTCGGCATCTACTGTGGTTATTTTGTCCCTGATTTTTTACTACTACTGAATTTGGTACATGTGATACGTTTTCTTCCATTAGTGTCAAAGTAGTACTCTATGTGCATTATCAAATGGCAATCTCAGAATCATGCAAATATGGCATTCCATTGTATCTTAGATTTCTGATCTTTACTGTGATATGCAGTGGCACAAAATTAGGTGTCTTTTTTAATAGGATGGAGACTTTTCCTTAATTTGTTTTTTTTCCCTTTCTTTCAATTAGCTGACCCTGATTTTGTCTCTTTTTCAGCATTCCCGTGATTATGAGAGAGAATCTTCAAAGAGTAGAGAAAAGGGGCGTGATAAGGAGAGGGACAGAGATCGGGAGAGGGACAAGGATAGAGATAGGGATAGGGGGAGAAGCAAGGATAAAGATAGAGAGAGGGACAGGGACAGGGAACGAGATAGGGACCGAGACAGGGATCGTGATCGTCATCATAGAGACCGCCACAGGGATCGTGAGAGGAGTGAGCGAAGGAGAGATAAGGATGATGATGATGAGGATCACTACCGTAGCCGCGACCATGATAGGTATGAACAATTTTGAGTTATACTTGTCAGATAAATGTTCTTTTCGGAAGTTTGATGCAATTGTAAATTTAGCCAGTGTAGATCGTTATTTTTCTCATTGAATTGTTTTAATTATTTGGGTAATGAATTCTACAGGCGGAGGGATTATGACAGAGACAGGGAGGATAGGCATAGGCGCAGGTCTCGTTCAAGGGGTAGATCTGAGCACAAATCCAGATCGAGGTCGCGTTCGCGCTCACGTTCCAAAAGGTAGTTGTGTGAGAAATTATTCAAATTAGTGAAGTAGAGAACTATTAGATTAGTTGTAATGAGTGTATTAAAGATTTCTTCTGTTTTAATTTCATGTCGGTATGAGTTTTCCTTTCTAGGTAAAGTAATCTCCCAGATTTATTTTAATTTCCTATGTATTTGGTTGTGACTTGTATAGTTGTATATTTGGCTTTGTTCTTAAATGCTGACATTAACTACTTGCAGCAAAAGAATTAGCGGTTTTGACATGGCGCCTCCTGCTTCTGCACTGTTACCTGGTGCTGCTGTTCCTGTGACAGGTACATTTTCCCTCCTAGATTTAGGATTATTGTATTTTGTTAACTGCTTTTGTCTTTGTTGGACTAGTGTGGAAACTTCGTATCCCATTGCATGGTGTATTTTGGTAAGCCATATTTTATTCCTTCACTTGTGCATATAGCTATGATAAAGCTGTGGTCTCTGGACGGGTTAATTTTTTTTTATATTGTTTACTTGGTGACATAATTCTGGGACTGAGAGATTTTTCTGGTTTTTCTTGTGTTTCGTGTTTTTCTTTGTTTGTTTCTATGTCTTGTCTGTTGTTGTAAGAAGGCAATGTTGGGCTACTTGCCCCACTGTGCTGACAATGGGTGTGAGCCGACTTCTGTAGCTTTTATGTACAAGGAGGAATCAATGCACTGGTTGGTAGTCTTACAAATATTTCCTCCAGAACTTGTAAATGATGTATTTCTTTTATCTCTTTTGATAAACTATATTTTTGAATGTTGGGAAATGCTCAAGTTTTCATGGAAAATGAAGTGGCGGAGGAGTCATTTGGCACTTATAGTCAACTAGTCTTAGAAATTAAATATGATAGTGCTCTGATGGCTAAAATATGATCTAATTTTCTCTGCAGGCCAGATTCCTGGGGCTACTCCAACCATTCCTGGGATGTTCCCAAACATGTTCCCTTTGGCGACTGGTCAGGTACTCTCTCTCTCTCTCTCTCTCTCTCTCTCTCTCCTCCCTCCAAAATGATATGTGATATACATCTTCGCTTGCCTGATTCTTTTTAATTTTCAACTTTTGTGTGCTTGCAGCAGTTTGGAGCACTTCCAGTTATGCCTGTGCAGGCAATGACTCAACAGGTTGGCATTATTGTGAGAATTGCTATTCTCTAGTAACTATTTCGTACATACTACCTGTCTACTTATTTTGACATTTTTCTGACATCAATTGTTATTCATGTTGGTATCAGGCTACTAGGCATGCCCGGAGGGTATACGTCGGAGGGCTTCCCCCCACAGCAAATGAACAGGTTTACCTCTTTGCCGACCTTTTTATTGTTTTTATTGATCTACATAAGCATTAAATTATTGTTTTGATATTCATTTGGAGGTCAATTGATTTTCGATGACATTTTGTCAATGCTACTTGATTTTTTTGTTATGAGATTTTCTTTGCATGTTGTTTTGAAAGCATACTCTTTTAATTTGCTCTAATGTGTACTTAATAGCTTAAGCTTACACCATCTTCATATGTGCAGTCGGTTGCTACATTTTTCAGTCATGTTATGCATGCAATTGGAGGGAACACTGCTGGCCCAGGTATGTTTATGTTTTCACTAAAATGTGGATGTATGCAAGTATTCTGCCCTATAAATGGTTACCTGATTCTGATTGTTCTTGCAGGAGATGCTGTTGTTAATGTTTACATCAACCATGAAAAAAAATTTGCCTTTGTGGAGATGAGATCTGTGGAAGAGGCCAGCAATGCAATGGCTTTGGATGGGATTATTTTTGAGGTATGTTGATTTTTCTTTTGAGCTCATTTCAGTGTTGAGATTTATGTTTCTGTTACAGTCTACTGAGGATATTCCATGGGATTGACCTTTATTTTTCACTTTATTTGGGAAATAAAACAGGGAGCCCCTGTTAAGGTTAGGAGACCTAGTGACTACAACCCATCTCTTGCTGCAACACTTGGTCCAAGCCAGCCCAGTGCCAATCTGAACTTGGCTAATGTCGGCCTAACACCAGGTTCTGCTGGTGGGCTTGAGGGTCCTGATCGCATTTTTGTTGGTGGTCTACCCTATTACTTTACAGAAGCACAGATCAAGGAGTTGCTTGAGTCCTTTGGACCCCTTCGTGGTTTTGATCTAGTAAAAGATAGAGAAACAGGAAACTCAAAGGGGTATGCCTTTTGTGTTTACCAAGATCTTTCAGTTACCGACATAGCTTGTGCAGCACTGAATGGGATTAAAATGGGTGACAAGACACTCACAGTTAGGCGTGCTAATCAAGGTGCCAACCAGCCAAAACCAGAGCAGGAAAGTGTTCTGTTGCATGCGCAGCAGCAAATTGCATTGCAGGTTAGGGAAATCTCCATTCTTTTTCTTTTATGTTTTATGAACAGGTTTCTTTTGATTTTTTTTTTTGAAAGAGAGGCATATAGGCAAGGCATTTGTTGTCTGACTAGGCTATATACAAGCTGCGGGTTATTATAATAAAAATATATAAACATATTATCCCAAGTGTGATGACCTTTTTATTTATATTTGTTAGTGCACTTTTTTAGTATTGATGTTGATACTTTTAATTGTTTCTTTTCTTTTTATGTGTAGTGGGTGTTTATGATTTGACTATGTTTATGTCGTTCTCATTGTCGTTTAAGAAATAAAAAGGGATGGCATGTTGATTCTCATTACTATTTTAATTTGTATCGTGTAATATAATATTCTAATTTTGTGATTTTTTGCAGAGGTTCATATTGTTGCAACATCCTGCTTCTGTTGCCACCAAAGTTGTATGTTTAACACAAGTAGTTAGAGAGGAAGAGCTGAAGGATGATCTCGAGTACGAAGACATTGTGGAAGATATGAAGCAAGAGGGCGAGAAATTTGGTAAATCATGAGTCATTGTTACTTTCATTCTACTTAGTTTATTAATTAACCTGCAAAGTTTATTGTGGTATTGATTTTTTTTCTTTTTTGTCATTATCTTTCTGTTTTACAGCCTTTTTTGTAGTCCCACATTCTGCTATAAAGAATCAGGCCTAACATTCAGACAGAAGCCTCCCCAACCTAACTGATTTTAACCTGAGACTGTATTGTTGTCTATTTCTAACATTTATTTGATTTGCAGGTTCACTAGTGAATGTCATCATTCCACGTCCACGACCAGATGGTGAACCGTCACCTGGAGTTGGAAAGGTATGTTTGTGCTTTAGAGTTTAATACATTTAACTTTATTGGTTTCTTTTAATTTCAGGTGTTAATCTTCTATTTGCTGAAACTTATGTTTTCGCAGGTGTTTTTGGAGTACGCGGATGTGGATGGTTCTACTAAAGCCCGCACAGGGATGAATGGCCGGAAATTTGGTGGGAATCCGGTTGTGGCAGTGTTTTATCCGGAGGATAAGTTTGCTCAGGGTGACTATGACGTCGCTAGCAACTAGTCGCTTGCCCCTTTGTATTGACTTGAATCAAATTATCAAGATTTGCGGAATTATTTGTTTCTTCCCAGTTATTTGCTATAGTGTTATCTTTGTAGCCTAGTGTATAACTAGGATGAACATGCAGTTTTGCACATTTACGTATGAATTTGGCAACGGTTATGAATTTGTTCTTTTTGTCTCCCTCTCTCCCTCCCACTTTATTTTCGCATGAAATTGCATGTGCAAGCATCTAAAAGGAAGTGGATGCTCTATAATCCATTTACCTCATTCCTAGGCTATAACGTGAATTTTGCAAATATTTGCCATTCACAGTAAAATCATATAAAATGTGATCACCCAAATGGAATACTATTCTCCATATTGAAACTAGAATGAATGTGGTTGAAAATTATATGGGCACACATGAAGATCATGGAGTTGGAAAAATCGAAGGATTACCTATGTGTGAAGAAACAAATATTGGGTTTGGAGATAAGAGTGGTATGGTAATATTTTTCTCTGTTCTACTTGACACCAGCAAGTATCAGAAATCGTGAAAAAATTATGATAAAATGCTTTAAATTGATTTAGATATTATATATATAAAAAAAAAAAGATTTCTTTTGACCTAATAAGAAACAAAAAAAAAGAGGCAAATCCCTAAAACCCCAAACTCCCCTAAAACCCCGAACCTTTGATAAGCAACACACCTCCCTCCCAAAAACTGCAAAAACCCTTGGAAATGTCATCCTCCATTCGCCATCTCCGCCGCCTCTCCACCACCGCTCAATCCTCAATCTCCATTTCCAGAGCGAAGTCAAAGCTCCGATCGGAGTACGACCCTGACAAAGCCTTAGAAATCTACTCCTCAGTCTCCGAACACTACTCCTCTCCCACCCTGTCTCGCTATGCTCAGGACCTCGCCGTCCGCCGCCTCGCCAAGTCCCACCGCTTCGCCGACATCGAATCCTTCATCGAGTCCCACAAAAACGACCCCAAAATAAAACAAGAGCCTTACTTGTCCACCCTAATCCGATCCTACGGCCGCGCCGGCATGTTCGACCACGCATTGAGGACGTATGAACAAATGGACCAGCTGGGTACTCCGAGATCGGCGGTTTCCTTCAATTCTCTGCTCGCAGCCTGCAACCTTTCCAAACAGTTCGATAAAGTTCCCCAATTTTTCCATGAAATTCCGAGCAAGTACGGCGTCTCCCCTGATAAAGTGTCGTATGGGATACTGATCAAGTCGTTTTGCGAAGCGGGGAAGCCGGAGAAGGCCATTGAGACTCTGAGGATGATGGAGGAGAAGGGCATTGAGGTAACTGCTGTGACATTCACGACCATCTTCAATGTTTTGTATAAGAAGGGAAATAGTGAGGAGGCTGAGAAGCTGTGGAATGAGATGGTGGAGAAGGGTTGTCAGGTTGATGTTACTGCGTACAATGTGAAGATTATGTATGCTCATGTCAATGGAAGCCCCGAAAATGTGAAGGCTTTGATTGATGAAATGAGCAGCGCCGGGCTGAAGCCCGATGCCATTAGCTACAATTACTTGATGGCTTGTTATTGCAGGTGTGGGATGATGGATGAAGCCGAGAAGGTTTACAGGGGATTGGAGGCGAATAGGCTTAATCCGAATGCCGCTACTTTTAGGACTTTGGTGTTTTATCTGTGTAAGAATGAGGATTTTGAGAAGGCCTATAGGGTGTTCAAGAAGAGTGTGGAGATGCATAAGATCCCGGATTTTAATACTCTCAAGTTTTTGGCGGAAGGATTGATGAAGAAAAAGATGAGGAAGGAGGCCAAGGGGTTGATACGCACAGTTAAGAAGAAGTTCCCTCCTAATGTTGTGAATGCTTGGAAGAAAGTGGAGGAGGGTCTTGGTTTGGTCTCTGAACTCGATGCTTCTTGTGTCCCTCATGATGATGCTGAAGGATCATCATCAGGGGTTGGTGAAGAAAAAGAAGGATTGGTGAATAAAAAGAAGTGGAACCAGGCCAAGGCTAAGAAGAGGTTTCCTCCTCATGCTGGGAATGACCGGAAGTAAGTGGAGGAGGGTGCTGGTTTGGTTTCTGATGCCAGTGCTTCTTCGGTCCGTGATGGTGACGCTAAAGAGGCTACAGGATAAGTATGGATGGAATTGGGTCCGTCGGTTTCGAGTTGAATGTGTTGATACTTCATCTGCTGCCACCCGGACTGAGCTGATCTGATTGACCTCTGAGCAAGGATGTACTGGGGATGAAGCAAGTTGGAAGTTATTGGGAACTATAATGGTGTATAAGCTTCAATTTTGGTTGATTATGTTAGTTTTCTTCTCTTTTTCTATCTTTTGTTTGAAAATATTCACTTACTAAAGATTACTTGGCTCATCTCTGGCAGTTTGTAATATTGTTCTGCACTCTTGTTCTTGTTCTCTTTTCTCCACACATAATAGTAATAGGTGGAACTTTTACTACAGAAAACTGGTTAAATCTGTCCTAACATTTATTGGTGTTAATTTAGTGGTCCGCTCGGAGAGTAGAGCATGTATATGACCAAAAAATCTTGCAAAACATAGTGTTCAAGCAATATTGTTATCTAATTGTTAAAGACCTATCTCGGCACATAAGTATTTCTTTCAGAACTAAAATTAGGGAGTCGCATAGAGAAGAGAAATTGTCAACCTAATCTATTTAGTTAAAGAAAACAAACACAATCAGGAGTTGAATTAAACGTTGACATGTTGTGGACCTGTGGTTAACATTTGAAGTCGATTATCAGAGAATCCAAATTCTATCAGTTTTGAGACTAGTTTGATTTGGCAAACAGAGCAACAAAGACGAGTTTTTCTCGAACTTGTCCAGCTTAAAACTCTGCCAAGTAAGGCCTACTTGAATCAACTGTCGTCAGTCACCTACAATCTGAAATCCCCCCATTGGTTAGAAATGTATATATAGATCTTGGTAAAAGATAATATGAGATTTTGTTGGCAAATTTTCTAGGCAAATCAGACAGCATCAGATTTGTGAGTAAGCAATTGTGTGCTTGAGTAGCTGAAACCAGAGCCATCTCATCCATCCCCTAGAGGTATCGTTTTCGTAATGTTATGTTATATTTGTTATGTAATGTAGACAACTATAGATGACAGCAGTCCAAAGTAATTTTCTGTTAAACAAACCTTGTAACCTTAAGAATGTGTTTGTTCTAAGTCTGATATATGTGTACTTATGAATCTGACTATATGACCAAGTGGTGTAACAATACCCATATAGCTAGACGGATAATCCAAAGATGTTGAACACACCCCTGTAGCTCATAAAACACCACGAACTCCTCTTGGTTTGTGTATTCCAATGCTTCCCCCCAACCCTTTTGTATAGGAGTCTTGCGGAGAAACAGAGCTCATAATCAACATGATTGACTTACGAGTCTCTAGCTCTATCCAAATTTCTTTAGGCCTCATTTGGTTCCCAAATTAAAATGAGAAAATGAGAAAAGAATTCTCCTCCCATCATATGTCTAGTAAGAGCAAGCTTAAGAGAAGTTCTAAGTAGCTAAAAAGAAATTTCTTCTTCATCTCACTGCTTTCTAGCCTTTTATCACATATAAAGAAATTTCTAAAATCACCATCTCGCTAGTTTTGGAAGCACCCCCAAATTTAGTAGTACTCTTACTTGCAGTGTAGAATTACTTGCTCATTACATAGTGAGCCAATAATTTATCAAGCCTAGCATTATTGAAGCGAGAGAAGTGACTAACCACAAACAAATGTTCATAACAACATGATGTAGTTTGAAAAGGATAACACCATGAGTCTGAATAAAACACAAAAATTGGGTATTATTGGTGGGTTTGAAGTGAGATGTTGAGCTCATGCCTTGGACTTTACATTTAGTCTCAATTTTTATTGGTGGGTTCCAAAAAAATGAAATTGTTTCCTCTCATGATCGAGGTTGTAAAAAGTTTTCCTTAGCAGAGATGCCGTGGGAAATAGGAACTAGCCAGTCTTTGAATTTTTGATTCTCTGGTCTCGATCCCAAGCTAACACAAGAGATAAGAATCCAACGGTGGAAATAAGTAGGTAACTGGTGACTGACTGACTCAACACAGAGAGATTACTGAACTCTGATAAACATCAGCTCATGCGCCAAAAGGGGAGGTTCATGGGAAGAAGTGCTCTATATTTCTCTTTCTCAGGTAGGAAAGAATCTCTGATGCCGTGTGTGACACTGAAACGCAGCGTTTCGAGTAAAGATTCATTCTCTTCGGCCGAGATAGGTCTACGTACCCAATTGCCATTAACAGTATGAGTGAAGTCCTACTTTTGACTGCAGTGGTTCAATTCGTCATAGTTACTCAGAGCAATAGTAGAAGCTCAGAGATGATAATAGGGAGAGAGGTAGCTAGCTAGTTGAGAGCAACACCTGACAGATGAGGACTGGTCATGAGAACCTCATATATTTATTTCGTCACATCATTGTGGACATATCAATCTCTCCGCTGGTGATTCCCATAAGGGCTAGGCTAGGGTCCCCTTTACGTTACTTGTGTGAGAATTGATTGAAGGGAAACTTTCTTTGATTCCATTGGTGCGGAGATAGAGAGAGAGAGTCTAAGAGATCGAGAAAAAAGAAAGAAGATGCAAAATGTACACTGGTCTATTAGCGTTCATCTTGATAGGAGAAAAGAAAGAAGAGCTTGGTTTGGTGTTGTTTATACTCATCAACCCTCCTACGTACTGTCTTTTGAAGTTTTGATAAAAAAAAAAAATCAACCCATTGTCTAGGATAAAAAAAAGAAGAAGAAGATGCTTCCAAGGTCACTGTGGCATGGTCTCTTGTTCAGTCTGTTTGACATTTAGTGTATTACTTAGACCACCGACAACCTTCAGATTAACACATTGCAAGAAAAAGTTAGTGTACGTTTTAAAGGTGTAACGGTTTTTTTTAATCGCTTTGAAAGCTTCGTTAGACTATTGATTGATAAGGTGACATCAATGAGACAAAAAAATTCAACTTTAAAAGTTAAAACTATCTTCCGCTCCGGATAAAAATATGATACTTAAAAATCGAGAGTTTGTAAAATGTGTGTCATGCCACTAGTTAACGACAAGACTAAAATCAAAATGACAAATGTACGACATTGTTATGATTTTGAACAAGTTGATAATGCATGCATGTGTTGATGAAAACATTCGGACAGTAATTCAACTTTCATGTTAATTAACCTGTTGGGTAATTACAGTAAATATCAGCGGAGAGGATCCTCTTCTATTTTACCCATGGATCTCCTAAACATCATTTCAGTCAATGAGAGCGGGGAGGCTGGCTTTTTAATCATTGGTCACATAATTATTATACAAGTTTAGCATCCTAGCTAATTAATATTCTCATTACTGTGTTAGTCCCGTCAAAACGACAATCATCATATCATGTCCACCAAAAAGTGCAAGCTCGTTGATTACCCCTTTTGCTTTAGCAGTAATTAGATCCCTTCATGGCTCCGTTCGACACGGCTTTTCGTTTATCAGTCCCCTACCACCAATGATAATTATACCATTAGAGGAATGAGAATATATACAAAGTATTTTAGCAACGAAAAACAAGAAAACAAAATAGATAGTACTGATCGAAGCCTTAAGCAATGAGTTCCCAGGCAGACCTTTTGCTTTTCACAGTATCACAAGCGTGAGATTATGTACATCAGCGTACAATTTTTTTTTGGCATTATGCCTCATTGTACTATTGTTTTCATTTTGAAAATAAATGTACATCTGTAATTAGCTAGTATTTCATTTCGAAATAATGTATAACGTAGTAGAGATTTACATACTTGAAAATACTCAGGATCAAACAGCTAATTAACTGTGCTTTCTTAGTTATAAAAGCTAAGCATTTGTATTAATTTTAAACGCTTCAACGTACAAAAACCGCTTTGTACGTATAAAAGCTAGCTAGGTTCACATTAATTCTACGTAGAAGATGGAAGAGATGCATGAGAAAGATCAAGTCTTCTCAATGAGAAATAAAACTACGCGCGTACTCATAATTAAACCCTGCCATATATACGTACATAGCATGAGTTATTACACGTACTGATCGACTAATCTCAACTGAAATACCAAAGCTAGCTAGCTAGGTAGGTAGCTAGTTTAATATATTAATTAAGGAGCTCTAGAAATTAACTTTTGCTCCTGATGACGACGATCTTGCACTGCTAGCACAGAACAAACCCTCCCAAATCTCAGAGAAAGCCTGCACAATAACCCTATGGTGCTCCCTCGAATTCAAAGACAAGAAACAATGCAGCAACTGCTCCAGTTCTTTCTCATCAAACATGTGCTTCTCCACTATCATCTCCATCATCGACCTCTTGAAGTCCTCGTACGGATCCTCCGACTTCTTCACCACCGCGAAACTCTCCCTCACTTTCCCGTCCACGCTGCACGGTATCAGCCTCTGAAACACCGACAGCCTCGCCGGGGATTCAGACTGATCACCACTCCTCCTCGAGGAAACGCTGCGTTTGACTTTACTCTTGTTCTTCTTCCTCCGCCTGGGAGTCGTCTCGAGGATTGTTGCCAG
Organism: Rubus parviflorus; assembly: GCA_029955375.1. NCBI lineage: Eukaryota > Viridiplantae > Streptophyta > Magnoliopsida > Rosales > Rosaceae > Rubus > Rubus parviflorus. The sequence continues at coordinate 16,797,199 of JARGGL010000004.1, forward strand.
GTGGCGCGCGAAAATGTCGGAGGAGGAGTCGGTGGAGAAGGAGACTAGCGTTTCCGTTTCTTCAAGTTCATCGCTGAAAAGTCCGCTCTCCGCGGACGAGGTGCTGAAGCGGACCATACGACTTGTAGTTGTTTTCTTTTTCCTCACTCTTTGTTTTTTCTTCTTCTCCGCCGAGGATGGCGGCGGCGGTGGAGGAGGAGAAAGCGAAAACGAAAAGCCGTCGTCGCGTTCGGACTCGGCGGAGACGGAGGAAGTGTAAATTTTGCGACGGGGGGTTTTGTCTTCGTTGACCATGGCGACCACGTGCCACTTGTCCTCTCTTTCCCACTCGAACAGCTCCGGCGGCAGTGATCCGCTCCGGTCGTCGTCGGAGAGCGTTGGTTTTGTTCCGAAGCCGCAGCCGAATGCGGAGGATACGTGGCGTTTGATGGAGGAAGAGTGATGGGATTTGGACGGTGGTTGTGGCGTGAGGAGGTTGTTGTTGAGTGATGGGGATGGGGATGGTCGGAGAAATGAAGGGACGGGATTTGCCGGAAGAGTGGAGGGGTCTTTCGAACGGCAGGATTGGAAGGAGGGGATGACTCTGGATATCCGGAGCCTGAAACGTTTCGCCATGACTAGGTTGGAGCGAAATGGAGCAGTGTGTGTTTGAAAAGCATGGAAAAACTGTTTGTGCAGCAATGGTGGGGCTTTATATAGGAACCTGTGTGCCTATAATTATATATTTCCATATGCTCCTAACATGGGAAGCCAGAGAAATCAACAGTGCCACTGTTTGATTATAACAATCCAGTATTAATGTAGAGACTACTTCTCAAGAATAAAACCAAATCCAGTAATAACATTAGGCAAATGCATGATAACATACCACCTAATTTTTTTTTTCTTTCAGTAGCACGGCTCATACTCAAACTAATATTATTTTAGATAGTTAAGTTTTTAACTTCAATTCAAGGACATATCAAACTTAAACTAGAATTACGATTATTTTGTAACAGTTACGCGACCAATTATTGTGGAATAAGCTTTGTATAAGGTAAGATATGTATAAATGTATAGGGCAGTGACGGAACTACTCTGAGGCCAGGGGTGGCCCTGGCCCCCCCTCAGTTTGTTTGATACAAGTCATACAACCCTTAAATAGTAATATAGTATATATAAAACTTTGGTGAGTAGTATATACTATATAAAACCTTGTTTGAGTGAGTCCCCCCCCTTCCCCCCTTCTGTCAACTCTTCTGATAATCACAAACGTATGCAATTCCTAAAGACCGTGATGCTTTTTTGTTTTGTATATCTTCTAGTTTGTAGGATTTTTGCTTCCTTTATTATTTATTTATATATATACACACACTTAAAATGTATGTGTTGTATAATAAATTTTAGTATTCGACTTTCCTGGATTAATTTAATTAAGATTTAATCATAGATGACTTTTAATTTTTAAGGTTGGTTCTTTATGCGTAATCTCGCATTGTGTGAATGTTTTTTTTAAGGCTCTATTAGATCGATGTTTCCGAATGATTTTTTTTAGACTTTGTATGAGATCTAAAAATAATTTATGATATATATGGCCCCCGTAACCTAAAATTCTGGCTCCGCCCCTGGTAGGACCGGATACACAAAACAAGTAGGTGGGTGCCCCTCTTTTGTCTCTGTGAACTGCCCTGCATCTGCCATTTCTATCTCGCTGAAATAGTTTTGGCCGAAAGCGATAAAATGCAAAAGAAGCCGCCTTCCAAGAGAGTAAGACACACCTACCTGAAAATGGGAGACTAAAACATGATCATTATTTTCTTTTGTCTGAGACTGAAACTATATAACACGATGATCACGATCGATCTCATTGAGATCTGGGTGCATGCATATATGTAATGTAGCCCCTGGACAGCATCCACTATTCATCCGTACGCTGATATCGATTCTTGGGCAGATTAACAGGGATCTCAAAATACAGAATAATATCAACTTGAATTCTCTTTGGTAGGCAAAGTCAAAAGAGTAATGCCAAATTTCGTATCTTCAAGTTGGATTAGGCCCCTACCCCATTTTAATAAGCAAGCTCATTGGCATTGGAGCAAGCACTTCAAAAATTTGAGACCAGCGTCAAAATAAATTCACCTAGCTAGGGCCCAGCACGTGTCTCTGAACCTATGATGAGTGGCAATGTCTTTGTTGCTGGTTCATAATTTGTAAGAAAAGAAGTGGTGGGTAGTGGTCAAGAGAGAGAGAGTGAATAGCAAGTCTTGTTGTCTATGTCTTTCTCCATGCTTGCATTGCGTTTGAGATTTTCTAAAGCGTGCAATATAAAGGAGCCTGGCTTTATTTGTGCTAGGCAGATTGTAAGATTGGTACCTTGCCAAAAAAAAAAAAAAAAAGATTGTAAGATTGGTAGAAAAGTCAACCAGATTGGGAGAGGCATTTTATCGAACAGGTGGTGGGCATCCAAGGAAACAGAATCATCTTTGCATGCAAGTGTTTCTTCCTTTTTCCTTTTTCTTTGTCCTTCTGGACATGTTATTTGGCAAAGCTTAATGCCCCTTTTTTATGCAACACTTCATGGTCCTAAATTCAGAACAGCATGGTGCGCTCTGAGTATGCCAGTAGAGTCGTAAAGATGGTACCAACACCCCCCAACACCACTTCTTTGCTTCTTAGTTTTTTTTTTTTATGCATTTATTTGAAAATTTGAATGCTCTTTTGGGCTATTCCTTTCTTAATTATATGTGATTTCTTGTTGGCCTGTTGGGCCAAGCTAGCCATTTGGCATGTCCAGACTCAAGTGGGCTAATTGGATTGTAGTTCGGGGCCTTTGCAATGCAAGATGGTTTCAAAACAATGTAAAGATGGTAATAGTACTCAGTATTTCAGAAATCTTTGTTAGATCTTAGAAGGTGGTGAAGTATTGATATTGGAAATGTAATACTTAAAAAAATCTCTATTATATAGACTTAAAAGTTAAAATTTCTATAATTTTTATACTGTATCTCTAACAGCTTCTTTATCATATTCTCTATAATGTATTATCTATAATTAAATATGGTAATAATTTTTATTTGAAAATGTACTAAAATAATTTATGGTGCAAATGAATATAATTTAAAGAGAGAGAATAGAGAAGAGCATTAAAGATTCAAAGAAGTTGTTTCCCTATAATTTTAGAGTTTGCTGTAAATATAGAGAATTTTATTCTCTCTCTACTTACTATCTCTAAAATAGGGATATGTATAGAGAAGCTATTGGAGCAAAAAAATGCTCATTTTTCCCTAAACTAGAGAAAAAACAAATTATGCATGAGGAAGCTATTGGAGATGCTCTAGAATCCAATTGTAGTAACATTCACTTTCAACAGGATATATATGGACGGCCAAGTGGCTTTGGATGCCGAAAGTTGCAGCTAGCTAGCTCCATATTTGATTGACCACTCTACCGGCCATTTTAGTGGAACAGAAAAAGATGGAATGATCGACAATGACATAAACTTACCTGGAACAGAACTTTTTCCGATTTGATAATCCGGCAATCATACCTTTTTTTTAACACATTTCCCCCTACACAAATAACAACACATGAATTATTTCTATATTTGATTAGTAAAGTAGCAGGATCAAAATCATATACAGTCAGATATTATCGAATGCTTTACCTAACAACATACAACTGGAAAGAATAAGTAGAAAATGATCGACCACATGAACAACTATTACCACTATATGCGTAAGCTAGGGTTTCATTTATCTATTTCATGGCCAACCGGCCACTAGTAGCTAGGTATGTATCATCGTCCTCTGATCTTTCTGTAGTGTATAAACATAATGTGCATATTAGGTTAAGTGAAAGCGATTCTAATTTGCCATATCACTATCACAAGGAAATGGAAAAGAATTTTGCCTATGAGTCATGAATGTCTGACCAATGCAATCTTCCAGGTTTTTTTTCTGCTGTAATCGATCTTTACCTGCCGCAATCATACTTCTCCATCAGGTAGTACATTACGTACCATCCTTTTTAGTGGCCGGCATCTTTCACTTTTTAGACCATCTTTTAAACAATTTTCTTTGCATGAAACTTTAATTATTGGCATTATAAGTATTAAAATTTAAACTAAATGTTTTCCTAAAATATATTGAAACTATAACAACCGAGTGGAGAATCTTGATCACTAGAATACAACAATTAATTAGGAAAAGTTTCATACCAAAATGTTTGGTTGTACGTTGTGATTAAAAAAATCGAAGAATGCTTGTAACCAAAAAAAAAATCGAAGAATGCTAATAATTACTCATCTAACTAATACCAATAATTAAGTATGAGAAAAACCATTTCCTTGTAGATTCCGAATATGCAGGTTAGATTGCATATGCAACTTTCTTGGCCAAAAGAAATAATTAAGTGCAAACCTAATATGACAAGTGGCAATCCCATTAGCATAATGACAGCTTTCAAATTTAGACAGTGACGGAGTTGAGCCTGCTCTCGCTCCTAATTAGGCCCTTTGCCTTCTTAATCATGATTACTATTTTTTTTTCTTTCTCTTTTCCTCATATCCTTCCAAACACAGACAGACACCTAAACCAGAACAATGTTTGGCTTGAATACTTTGTTTTCTTTCAAATCAATTCATACACGAGAAAATCTAAATCTCACCCACAAGCTATATATGCCAGATTCAGTGGGTTCCACAAGAGCTTGCTGTACACTTGCAATTAGAAATATAGAAGCTTTTGCGATTACTACTTCTCATATTATATATATATATATATATACCTCACCTTCATATTATAGAGTATATAAATGACTCTTAGGGATGGAGAATTGATATTATAGCAGACGCTCAAATATTGGTGGAGAGGAGAAGCTACATACAGTTCGTCATATACAAAATACAAATTGAAGTTCAGTCTCAAACACATATCTATATAGACATGAATGAACAGGATAGAAGCACTATCACTGCGGCTTCAATGGAGATGGAGATGGCGGGTAGTGGAGAAAATACCCCAACAGATAAGATCAACAAGATTGCTTGCGCTTGTGCTGTAGTTGCCTCTATCATTTCCATCATATTTGGCTATGGTAATAGTTCATTAATTGTCTCTCTCTGATTAGTAGGATATCTACTTACTTAATTATATGACCCATTAGTTTCATTATTCTTTTCATGAAAAATTTGCTAGAGTTTGTAGTTTCATTAATTGATCTTGTAACATGCAAAGAAGCTGAGATGTTTTCCCTTAATTTGATTTATAAAATCAAGTTAATTATATTCCAACCCAAAGTTAACATATTCTATCAAGGGTTTCTAACTCTTTATCAATGATACAGTTACTTAACTTCACATTCATTCTCTCAAACATGCAAATAATTAAGTTACATTTCTTGATTCTATTTATGAGTTTTGTTTGATACAATGATACGGCTTACATTTATTCTTCAAATTGCGTCGCTTTGATGTGATCAGATACCGGTGTAATGAGCGGAGCCATGATCTTCATACAGGAAGATCTGAAAATCAATGACCTACAAGTGGGAGTCCTCGCCGGAATACTAAACCTATGCGCCCTAGTGGGGTCCTTAGCTGCCGGAAGAACTTCTGATTACATTGGTCGTCGCTACACCATATTCCTATCTTCTATAATTATCTTGGTGGGCGCAATTCTAATGGGCTACGGCCCAAACTACGCAGTCCTAATGACCGGTAGGTGCACTGCTGGTGTAGGCGTGGGATTTGCACTCATGATCGCCCCAGTTTACTCAGCAGAGATTTCATCCCCTACATCGCGGGGTAGATTAACCTCTCTGCCGGAGCTTTGCATCAGTATTGGACTCTTACTTGGCTATGTGTCAAATTACCTTTTTGGGAAACTCACTTTGAAACTTGGCTGGAGAATGATGCTTGGGGTTGCTGGAGTCCCATCAATTGGTTTGGCTATTGGGGTTCTCAAAATGCCAGAGTCCCCAAGGTGGTTAGTGATGCAGGGTCGTTTAGGGGATGCTATGAAAGTTTTGGAACTGGTTTCTAATACCAAACAAGAAGCTCAAGTTCGTCTTCGTGATATTAAAATTGCGGCAGGCATTGACGAAAATACCAATGATGATGTGGTGAAGCATAGTACTAACAATCGCGGTGAAGGGGTGTGGAAAGAGTTATTTCTGAGGCCGAGTCCCGCTGTCCGGAGGATTTTGTTAGCGGCGATCGGAATACATTTCTTCGAGCATGCTACGGGGATAGAATCCGTGATTTTGTTTAGTCCGAGAATCTTCAAGAAAGCTGGGGTTACTAGCAGAGACAAGCTCTTGCTTGCCACAGTTGGGATTGGGGTTACAAAGACTGTGTTTATATTGCTGGCAACATTTTTGATTGACAAGGTTGGTAGGAGGAAGTTATTGTTGACAAGCACACTGGGGATGGCTATATCTCTAGCAGGATTAGGGTTTGGATTGACCATGGTAGAGAACTCCAAAAAGGATCTTGCTTGGGCTCTAAGTTTCAGCATGGTGGCTGTGTATGTGTATGTGGCTCTCTTCTGTATTGGGCTTGGGCCAATTACATGGGTTTATAGCACTGAGATTTTCCCTTTGAAGTTGAGGGCACAAGGGACTAGTGTTGGGGTGGCTGTGAATAGAGTTGTAAATGCTGCAGTTTCCATGAGTTTCATTTCGATTTATAAGGCAATTACAATAGGAGGGGCCTTCTTTATGTTTGCAGGGATATCTGTGTTGGCTTGGGTTTTCTTCTTTCTCTGCTTGCCAGAGACTAAAGGAAGGTCTTTGGAAGAGATGGAAATGCTTTTCAGCCAACATAGGACTACTAGTAGTGATCATTCAAGATGTGATGCCTAGAATTAATTGTGGAGAAAATTATGGTGGAAGGTACTCAAGATTGCCTTTATGTGTCTTGTTAATCAAACTATATATGATGCTTAATTAAATGGTCAAGTTACTTCTTTTTCGATGCTCCCCATATTAAGAAGAAAAAAAAAGAGTTGTAAGTCACTGTGGTAACCATATATACAATATGCTTTATGTTGTTCATCTTTTAGGTCTCTGTAAGGATTATTTATACAAAGAATTAGCAACATATATCGAAAACCATGTGGAAATTAAACCTAAAACATGCGTACAGCTCTAATCCTAGACAATTGGGTGTGTGCAATTGCCACTTAGTATAGAGATTTTACAATTAATCACCCAGACTAGAATGTCCTATGAAATTTAATTGGTGTACACCTAGCCTTCATGGCTTCATCCAATTTCATTCATAAGTCCGTTGAAATATGGTATGCATGTCCCCCGAGTTTTTTCATCGATCAATATGCTACGTACATATTTATTATCTAAAATAAAAACAAGATTTTAAAAAATCCCTCACTTTTTCTCCATGCATGTTCTTGTTCCTCTCTTCTTCTTCCCACTGTCTCTGCTCCATCTTACAAAGCTCCCTGAGGCTCAGATAAGGTACGTCCAGCCGACGCTTACTTGAGCCTGAAATATTTCCAGCGCTGAAAGCTTTAGCCCTGGCCTGGTGTACATCTTCAAAGTCACCACCGTGACGTAGGAAGTATTGGTCGTGGTTCCACTTCCATTTGAAGAAAAGCAAAGTGTTTTTCCACCACTGCTTCTTCTTGGCCCTTTGGGGATTCTTTGAGTCGTGCTTGGAAATGGGTTTTCGGAGCTTAATTGAAGTGTATGCAGTTTGTGTATGTTGTTGCCTCATGTTTGTGCCTTCTTGATTCTTCCAAGACCTTTTTCAATTTGGACAACAAAAACAAACCGGTTAGATTAAATTTGATATATGCATATATAGTGAAAGAGTAGAGAGGAGATAGATGGGGCAAGGTTGGTTCTTAATTAAAATGTATGATAATTACAGAATATGAGGAATTTCTTCAGAATGCTGATAAAGGAGAGGACCACGAGACTGTTCTCGAGTACTTCCCCATGCATAGACTCAAACTAAATGGACCCTTAACCATTTATAATGAGGTATAAAAAAAATGGCTCTACAAATTGCTTGATAGACAAGTAATTAAAAATCATTTTTTTGTTTCTTCTGGTTAATTTTGAAGTTATTTTTAGTACTTTTAATATTGGGAATGCATAGTATACGTTTAAGTTGAAGTGTTCAAAATGTTTTATATATGTTTCCTCATACTTCATACTCACTGTACCATGTACGTCTTTCAGAACTATCGAGGGACACTGAATAACATGATCGAGCACTTCAGATTTTGTAAGAGAATTTGAACTGGAGCACCAACAAGGTATGAGAGCCTGTCCACAGTTTATATCATTACTTGCTTCTCCCCCAAGTGAAAAGGTTTTTATATATAATCTTTAGCATGCTAATTAAGCGTACTTAGTTATAAAGGTCACGAGCTAGAGCTAACTGCTACTTCCCTTGCCTCCTGCAACTATGGCCTCCATGCATATCGTACTTGAATGCTCTTGTACAGTCAGGACAGTAAGTCACCTAAAACAGACAACAAATCATTAGGAAGGAAACCTCAATCATTCGGTTAATACATTTGGTTGTCTCTATTTTAATTTAAATGAAACCACTTACGTTTTGTAATTGAGCTATATATAGAGCAATAGTACTATTGCAACAATTGCATGCGTATGGGAAATTTTAGGTCATCATCAAGACATATTATTGCCCAACTTGATGTACTATGGAAAGCTTGGTAACAGAGTTGAGCTTTTAGAGAGATATTTGTGTTGATACTTGTAATTTAATTTTATCGGCTCTGTTCTCAACTTCGACCGCCCACAAAATCATCCATATATGAGTTATATAAAATTCAACACGAACATGTAAATAGAAAAAATTATGGAGTGAAATTCAAAAAAAAATTAAATATGATCCAAGGTTCTAACTTCCAAGTAATGTTGGCAAGCTCTTATTGAGGAATCGAGATGATGATACTAATTACAATTAAAGGTGGTGGTGATCAATTTATGGTAATTAGGCACTCTCCAAACTCTAGCTTGTTTAATTTGCTAGATTTTGAAAGGTCAGTATCACACATGACTTCTAGCACAAGAAAAAGTAGACCCACTATATGTGAACAATATATGTGTATATGGGTTATAGGATTTGGATTTGTTGCCACTTGAAGTCTTATATAAACCCCCACATTATTTTCCTCTCTTTTTTTGTCCCCACATTATGAATTCTGAGAAGTATAGAAATGGGTAGCAGGTGAAAGTAAATACTAAATAGAAATGGAAGACCCACTTAAATAATTGCTGCAAATTATCTTCTCCATATACAATTGAACTAGCTGCAATTTCCAACTGTAGTGATAAAAATTAGGGCTTAACTGTAGTGATATGATTACTCTTACCTGCCTTCAGTAAGTCAAGGCTCTTTCTTTACTAAACCTGCAGTAGCCTACAAGTTATAACTTTATGGGTTCAACAGTTGTGTTTGGTTTTTCATTATTAACTCAAGTTGTTGGGTTTTGTTGTACGGACATAGCTATATATATATCTGATCATGTATTTTACAACTTTAATTATGATGATCTTTTTTGTTCATACCTACTTTGTTGTTAGTTTCCAAACAAAGAGATCATGCACAAACCTTTAACATGCAATCCACCTAACAACACTTTTATTTATGTTCAATTGTTCATACTAAGGTTCATGAGATCACAATAACTACAATTCTCTGTTATCTACACTTAATTAATAAAGTCTAATTTTGACAAGCATAAATTGCATAATATGAGATATCTATCAATTAAGACTTCAAGAATCAAGACAAGCATTGCCCATACCATAATATGAGGTTTTCAACTTTGCTTCAATTGACTTTAGACAAGTTTGAGTTTCCATGCAATCATTCACATGCTTTAATTTTAACCTGCAGGGCTAGCTAGCTGTAATGGTTATTAGTCATTTCTTGTAGCTATTTGAGACACTGATGTCTCCCTTTGCTTGCGAGAGATAGTTTTTATTAATTTCTTATCCACGTTTTTTGCTTCTTGAATTCTTTTCAAATATCGGGGCTTAGAACTATTCATCTTAGGTACCCATACGTACTGTTTATTCAAAGCCCTGGTATTTGAAAAAAATTCAAGAAACAAAAAACGTAGCTAAGAAATTAATAAAAGTTATTTCTGACAGGCAAAGGGAGACATCAGTGCCTCAAATGGCTACAAGAAATGACTAATAACGATTACAGCTAACTAGCCCTGCAGGTTAAAATTAAAGCATGTGAATGATTGCATGGAAACCTCAAACTTGTTCCAAGTTAATTGAAGCAAAGTTGAAAACCTCTTAACCTCATATTATGCTTGTCTTGATTCTTAAAGTCTGTATTGACAGATATCCCATATTATTCAATTTATGTTTGCCAAAATCAGATTTTATTAATTAAGTGTAGATAACAGTGAATTGTAGTTATTATGATCTCAGGAGGCTTGGTATGAACAATTGAACATAAATAAATAAAAACGTTGTTAGGTGGATTGCATGTTAAAAGTTTGTGTATGATCTATTTGTTTGGAAACTTACAACAAATTAAGTATGAACAAAAAAGATCATTATAATTAAAGTTGCAAAATGCATGATCAAATATATAAATAGCCATATCCGTAAAACAAAACTCAACCACTTGAGCTAATAATGAAAAACCAAACAGAATAGTTGAACCCAGAAAGTTATAACTAAGAGATCATGCGCAAACCTTTATATATAAGCTTTGGCGGAGGGAAAGTCGAATTATTTGGTGGTGGCCACAATGGTCACACCGGATCTTGACTGGGTGTGAGATACAGTTTTCTGATACCTCCCGGGAGCTGGAAGCGCCGGCCGCCGGATCACCGCCTTGGTTAGCCATGAAAAAAGAGAGAGAGTTTTTTTTCGATGGGATAAAGAGATACAGACACAAACCCACTGGATGCAGTCTTATAAGGAAGGAGGTGTTTTCAAATTGATGATTTAAAGTCTGACCCATTTTCTGAAAGATCCCAACCCTCACTTCACCCACGCGCTATTCTCTTCAGTTTCACCACTTTTAATCTTATGGGATTGAGAGTTGTGTACGTGAATTACACTTTCTATTATGGAGAGTGAAATTGGAAAAGCTAGTATTTTGTTTTTTGAGCAAGGAAAAGCTAATATTTAAAAACTTGATGATGCGGTTGTTGATCCGTACTATGAGAGTAGTCATCTATCAGAAGATCATGTAGTCCCTCTAGGCTCTAGCCAATGCCGGCTTATTAAGATAATTATATATGACTGTCATTGAGTTAAATATTTGAGTTTTATTACATATAGTATATGAATTATTTTTTAATTATATATTTAGTATTTAAACTTCAATTTTGTCATAAGTAGTATCCAAAGTTTTCGATTTCGTCTCTTGTCCTAAAGACATTTTTGTCACAAATATATGCGCATGAGGGGCGCGTATTAAAAAAAAAACTAAAATATAAAACTTTGGTTACTACTTGTGACAAAAATTGAAGTCCTGGTTGTCCTAAAAATATTTTTGTCACAAATATATGCGCGTGAGGGCATATTCAAAAAAAAAAAACTAAAATAGAAAACTTTTGGTACTACTTGTGACAAAAATTGAAGTTCTGGTACTACAAGAGATGAAATCGAAAACTGTAGATACTACTTGTGACAAAAATTAAAATTCAGCTACTAAATATATAATTGAAAAATAGTTCAGGTACTATATATGATAATAACCTTGAATTTTTTTATGAAGAAATAAGCAAGATTATATGAATGTACAGGTTAATTGCTAATAGCAAAATCTAAGCCAGATGAAGCTTATTCAGTTACATGACTTGAAGATATTAAAAATATGTCCTACTGTTTGAAGGTTAGCACATCCTATTCAAACCCTTGTTAGGGAAAAAGTAATGTGCCCCTTTATGTGTAACTTTGTCCTCGTGCAATTTGCATGTGAGTCTCACTTATGTGGTGATCATCTACATGCAAAGGAAGAGTTTATATATAACTTGGTACATAAAAAAAAAATTAATTCATTTTTTAGACCACAGAGTTCAGAATTTTCTGAAAAATCTTGAAGAGAGTGTTCGACTCTCTTTGGATACATCATACATGGGTGGGATGGGGTGAGGGTCTCTTTAAGGATTATTTATACAAAGAATTAGCAACATCGAAAACCATATGGAAATTCTATATATACTAAAGTTGGGTTTGGCGCTACTGTAGCTTAGTAGCAGTGGCCGGACGGTTTTGCCCCTGACTCTTTCTATTAACTTCCGTTTTACCCTCCGGTGTACAATTACGGTTTTGTCTCTCCTTGCCTGTTTGTTTACGGTCCTGCCATTCCCCCTCTCTCTCTCCCCGTGACCTCTCTCTCTCCTCTCCCTCTGCGCCGCCGTCTATCACCGCCAAACACTACAAAATTTACATCAAAACGTAGAGCACAACCTGAGGATAAAGTTATGTAACTACCTCAAGCTGAGATTCGGAGTTCATCGAGAGATATCGATGCCGGAAGTTTCGAAACCATAAAAATCATCGGCGTCGATTCTCCGCGTACAGCTGTCGACGTTGAAAACCGAGGGTACCACGAGGTTGCTGGGATGGAGGGCTTCAAAACCCAAGTGGTTTGGAGGATCGAAAGTTGCCGGAAGAGGTGGTGACGTCATGCCGTGCTGTTGCAGGAGAGAGAGAGAGGAGAAGAAGAGGAAGAGGAAGAAAAAAAAAGGGCTGATTTGACGAAATTGCCCCTACAATATTTTCTTTAATTTTTAACCTTCCGAAATTCATGATAAATAGCTCCGCTGTCCGAAAAATTTCTCGAAAATTCATACGAGCTCATCATGACGTGTACTTTATTCTCGAGTCCTCAAATCTGACTTACGAGTTAAAAAAATTTCTATAGAATTTCCAAAGCTCTTTGATAATAATCGAAATTACGAATCTTAATCTCGATTAACTCTAAATTATTCTTTTAATTTTTCCGGGGTCTCACAGTAAAGAAGACTTGCAAACTAAAATCACAAGTCAATACTGTTGTGTGAGTCCTTCAATGTTAGCTTTAATTGAAATGTATCTTAATTATGTTGAATTTCAATTGATACTACATGTAATTAAATATCTCAATTATGTTTTTAGTATTTTCGACATATTTTAAACGTTTTTAAAACCCGCAGCATCGCGCGGGCACGAATGCTAGTTAAACCTAAAACATGCATACAGCCCTAGACAAATGGGTGTGTGCAATTGCTACTTAGTTTTCTGTAACCCTAGTCCATCCTACAACTGGAAGATGGGCATTTCGTTTCCAACAAATAGTAGCTTACCTTGTATTCAGAATATTATGACCATAATTAAGAAATTTACTGTATAGATCCAAAGTACCCGTCTTGAATATCAACTCGATCTCTTAAACTTCAATCCTAAGCTTTTTAGTCATCACCTCCGCTGCAGCTGATATCGCTTCTGTAGCAGCTATCTTAGCAAGAAACCTAGTAAACGAATCAGGAGCCATTGGGCGCTTGACAGTCGAACTGCCTCTTTCTGAAGTATGATCCAACTCCAACTTCACTCTCTCTCTGAGATGATTCTTCCACTTATCAAGTGCAGCAGTTTTTGCAAGTTGATCAAATAATTGTTCACGTGATCTCTTGTTTTCTCTTCTCTTGGACCTGGTAGTATTAAGAGTGGCCGGTGTTAATGCAAACATGAACAAGACATAAAAAAATAACCACAGACGAACTATTTAACCACTTAAGACCTCTTATATTGGGCATTGGTTTGACTCAACCCAATCCAAAAGTAAGTTCATTTTTTTTCAACGCAAGAGAAAAAGGATAGTCACTGAACTACCAAAATATGGATACCCGACCATCCAAACTTACAGACGTGGACTAATGGAGTCGCAAAAGCTGTCTCTTTTTTCTTTTTCTTTTTTCCTTCTCCAAACCTTAAACTTACCTTATTTTAACACTTAAAAATAGTCTTAATTAATGAGTGGGGGGATTGAAACAGATTTAGCGCAATGTTAAACAACCCATGAACTGAGAGAGCAAACCAAACACTACGTACCCAATGTTCTTAAAAACCAGACACTAGACTTTTCAAACATGTTCGTGTCATGTTAACGGATCGTAGGCAAATTTTCCAGGTCATTAACATGAAAATCACAACTCACCGTAATAATGATTCGGATTTGAGCTGCGAAGAAGCTTTGCCACATCTGCCAGAGACTTTTTCCACATCCATATCAGTTTCTTTATCGTAATCAGAAAAAATTTCTGCATGATTCCATCTGCTTAGCCTGAAATATGATACAAAGCAAGAAATAGATTTACAAAACATAGCCACAGGGAAGCTGAACTAATTGAGCTAAAGCCTAGCTAAATAACAGTTAAGAAATCATTAATTGCACAACACAGCATGAAAAGTTAACAAAACGTACATAGCGATAATCATGAAAAATTTATGTAGTGGTTCTGGCGGAACTCTCACATAATGAGATCTAAGAGTTCTTCAGAAGATTAAATCTCAACATGGATGATAATTAGATCCTTCAAGACACCTAGTATAGCACTAAGCATTAATTTGCATTAATAGAGCATAATGCACAAATGTATGCACATAAAATCTGCACACTTAATTGTATCTGTTGTGCAAGTGCAATTTTTTAATTTTTATACGGAGAAACGGTTAGACCTGAATGTAGATGCTTTGGACATATGAGATCTTGCTTTCACAGATTTGCAACACAGAATCCTCTCTTCCAGAAGTTCCATCTGTTCTTTAGGCATGACAGCCCTAATATGATCGAGTCCACATTTCTTGGCAAGCATTTCCAGAAGAAGCTTAACCTGAAAAGTGAAAATAATTCAGGGTTGAGTCGCATTTGATAGGCAAAAGGCAAGTATTTTACTAATGGACCAAGCAGCAGCTACTTGGCCTGAACCAAACTTAATGCAAGAAATGAGTCGGAAATTTGTGATTAAAGCAACTACCTTGGCTTTCAAAGGGGTTTCACAATAAACTTGACAGTTGAGTAATTCTTCTACCATGCTTTTCATGCGCACTTGCAACACCTTACTTGGTAATTTGGCCACCAATACCTTCAAAAATCCTAAATTGGCCTGCATAATATTGGAGGAAATTTACAAATAGGAATAAAAAAAAAAAGTAAGATTAATAAAAACAATAAATTTCCCAGTAATTTTGTCGAGAGTATATCCCACATCGGGAATGTAAAGCCTTGCCTACCAATAAAGAATGCCTTACAGTACAATGTCAGGGACCTCTCAACCCATTGCCTATTGGTTTTGGGTAGAATGGCAATCTGCAAGTGAAGTCCAATGGTTTGGCTTAATTGCTACAATCTATGCATGTCATCCAATATAAGATGTCCACATGTTTGGCTCTCAAGTCACGCCACATGAAGGGGTGTACGTATTGAGAGTATATTATACCAGATGTGGAGCCTTGCCTTTATAGTACAAATTGTCTTGAGCTTCTCCACCCAATGGCAATTGGTTTTGGGATGGATACACAGACATCTAGAATTCGTTAAGCAATTCACATGTTTGGCCCAATAAATAACTGTTCAGATCTAAAAGAAAGGGAACAAACTTTAATTATCTCTTGGCTCCTTGTTGGGAGGTGAAGAAAAGTGGATGGAAGCAAATTGGTAGCAGTTGAAACAAGGTCAGAAAACTCATAAGCCAACCGAGCAAGGCCTTCAATTGTAGCGCTGATCATATGAGGAGTTCCGCAAGCTAGGCCTTCAGCAACCTTGAT
Organism: Rubus parviflorus; assembly: GCA_029955375.1. Lineage (NCBI taxonomy): Eukaryota > Viridiplantae > Streptophyta > Magnoliopsida > Rosales > Rosaceae > Rubus > Rubus parviflorus. The sequence continues at coordinate 16,812,961 of JARGGL010000004.1, forward strand.
CATAAAATTAAATTAAATACTGGCTAAATTTATAACTAAGTGCTTTTTATACACAACCATAACGTTATGAGAAAGAAGAAGGAAACAAAAGAAATTGCTCAACACAGACTAATAAACAATAGCATGGACTTTTGGACTAAAGATTAATCATAGTAAACTATAGTCAAAAAGACTAATCATATATTCGAATTAGTAGTCTGGAAAAAAGTTCAGTACCATGTCAAAAAGTTTACACAGGTGTTCTCTCTTCCCGCCTCTCTCCTCATCCCCACAAGCATGGCCAATTTGGACAAGAATATCAAATGCTTTATTTCTTGTTCTTTTGTTAGCCTGCATTGAAAAAGATAACAAACAATTCATAATGTTGATAATTTTTCACTACCCACGGCTAGCACAGTGCTTCAAGTAAAGCTGAATAAGTTGATCGATCATAGAAGTTTGGCATGATTGCAACATCACAAAGACCCTAACGTAATTTAAGTTGAGCACAAGTACACTGATCGAGTTATAACAATCACATGTCAAACCAAATAATGCAACTGATAATCCTCCGTACCTCTTTAAGTGCAAGAATTATTTCTGCCAGAAAAGAACTTGTGATGTCAGGCCGCCTCTGATCTGTGTCGGTCTACAAAAATATTGAAATTCTTATGTATTGCATGGGAAACATACAGAATTTGAACATAAATCGAAATTTGCACCCAATAATAAAACAAAAATAATGCTATACAGAGTCCATCTTAAGATGATTGTGAATACAAGGTAGCATTTGTTAACTTATACCTTTAAAACATGAACTACTAGGAGGTGCAAGCACTCAAGCCTAAGTTTTTTGGCTGAAGAATGGCATGAAGGCAGCACTTCAATCATAAGTCTATGCAATTCCTCAATCTTCCATGAAAGAAAACTGTGATAGTTCTGACCATACAGAAAAGAGATCCACAAATAAAACAACCCTTCATTAGATCTATTTTCAAAATAAAGAAAGGTAAAATAAATCTACTGACAAAATGATAGGGATATGGGCCATATGGCTGTTCAGGACATAAATTCATATATGGTATTGTTAATCCTTTCCCTTGAAAACATCAGTACTCAAATAGTAAGCCATAAAATCAGCCATAAAACCAATTAGTATTGGTGAACCATGTTTCCTCATAGTCCACTGACATATGATGATAAATTGCAATTTAGTTTACATTACAGCAGATTTACTATTGATAATCCACAGCATTCAAAGCATATAAACCATTAGCTTTGCATACCCTGAAAATGATTGAAAGAACTTTGTACGCCTTCTTTTGTATCAAAACTTCATCATCCTGGAGTCAGAAAACCTTTAATTAGTGCAACCTTCCCATAGTAAAAAGTTACAGGATCCCTTACAAACCAAAAAAAAAACAGATAACAAAGAAAAACTTTCAAACCTGCAATGCAAGCTTTGTTGCAGTAAATAAATCATCAACCTCTCCAGCATTTAAACCAGGCAAAAGTGAAAACGCCAAGTCAAATAGGAGTGTCCTGCAGTTAAAATGGAGGAATTAATATAGTATCACATACATAACAAGGAAACAGAGTAATAACTGAATTCTGTGAGTCAGGAACTGATTTGAAAAATCCAAAACAAATAAAAAAGTGATATACCGCATGAAACTGTCTGCATTGCTAGCGTCTACAGTGACCTTCGAAAGCTTCTCCATTGTATCTTTAAACAACATTGACACAACTTCTGTAGTTGATATTGTAGCAAACTCACCAATTGTGGACTGTAATTGGTGCAAACATATTATTCCTCATTTCACAAAACAAATATCATGCAAAGATGAGAAATTCAATTTTTAAAAGTACAAACTGATATCTAAGATAAAGGTTTGTTAAATATGAAGATGTTTTGAAGATGAAATTGAGGACTTTTCAATCTCATTTCATGCTGCTGAAGCTTAGTTTTGAACCATTTAATATGAAGAAGATGATTAAAGTTGCAGAAAATATGGAGATGTTAAATATTTAAATACCTGTAAAAAATTTCCTTCATAATCCATGGTATCCAAGAAGACAGCTGAAAGAACAGATAAAAACTGGGTAGCAGATTGTCTTAGCATCTTCAAATTTTCTGCTGTAACCTGAGGGGTATAACTAGCCAAAGCTCTCTGTTCAGCAATACCCAAGTCATTAGTAGACAGATCATCAGCTTCTTCCGCAGTTCTCTTATTTTGACGAATAAGAACCTGTAAACTTGAGCATATTATTCCACAAATCTGAGGTTCATGATGAAGAAGAGCATTGTACAAAACTTGCTCTAGATCCTTGAAACTTTCAACAGTATCAGAAGGAAAGTTGCAAAATGAAGGTAGCAGCGACCACAAAGAATACACTAGTTCATCCGTACTCCTTGATGAAAGCCCTTGTAACCGAAGCTGCCAAATATTATAAGTAAGTAACAGATGCCATATAGAATAAACAACTAGCATTCCATCCAAATGAAACTTAATTTGAATACCTTTTGAGATTTCTCCCTCATCATTCCAACCATAACCAAAATTGAATTCGTAAAGAAGCTCAACCTTGCACCAATAGTATGCTTGTTGAGTATTGGAAAGAGCCAATCATTCACCTCACTTGGGTCTTCGGCCTCCAAATTAAGGGGCAGCAAGCCTAAAAAAGTTTCAGGTCCCATTGCAACAAGAGCAGATCCAAGGCATTCATGCATCTGTATACGGTCTCATTTTTAGAAAGTGCTAGCTTAAGCAGAGAACAGACACACCACTAAAATTACAGCTTTTCTAACAAAGACGGTAACGAAAAACATATGGGAACTTATAAGATCATGAACAAGTGATAGTTGTATTTTTCATCTATTAAAACTTGAGAACATGAAAAACAAGCACCTGCTTCCTGAATGGGAATTCTTTTTCGGGCAACTTCTGCATGTCTGCCAAGCTTTTGAGTGTACCCTTCATGAAAAAAGAAGAGTATTCCCCTGTATACGTACGATAACAGCTGTCACACTTCTTATATAAATTAAAAGAGTAAAATTGCCTGGAAAGTGAAAAGTGATTAAATAAATACTTAGGAGGGGAAACAATCAAATACAGAATAAATTATACCTAATTTATCGAACATTGTTGAAACAATTTCAAATGCAAGGTCCCAGATAGCAGTGTATTGATAACCAAGTAAGCTTTCAATAGTAGCACAAACTTGTTCGATTATAGATGGCTGATGAAACTTGCTTGCATCTATATTTGCTTTTCCATCAATCACAATCTGGTCCATTCCCTCTTTGATCAAGCTTTTATCAATGCAAGCATGAATGAGACACTTAAATGAATACACTGCTGTATAATGGTGTTCTTCAACTGGTTTACCCGAATCATTGGTCTGTCCCATTATACCTGTTAAACACAAAGAAAAAGAAAACAAGGAAGCTAAGAACACACATTTTGAGTCTTTGAGTGCATTGAGTCATTGGCATTTGGCATGATATATATACATATACCTTTGAGTGCATTGAACACAATAGGGAGTTTCATCACACAGATTTGCCTGTTTGAGGAATAAACTTTGGCCACTCCAATTTTGAGCAGACGAGCAGTATATTTGGGGTAATGCTCTCGGGATTCGTTTTTGTAGACAGAATGAGATAGTGAGCATAATAGATCGAGTAACAGTTGAGGAGGAACGTCATCCGGAGATGGGTTATTGACACAAAGCATATGCAAACAATACGTAATACGAATCGTTGTTACCGCGTGTCGCAGTTCCAAGAGGATTTTAAAGTCGTTGAGGATGGCGAGTTTGTACTTGGTTGACATTAGGAAAAGGCATTCTACCAGAGTATCCAAAACAAACATGCCCGGATACGCTACAATCCGTCCTTCACTGCCAACTGCAATTGGTTCACCGCAAGGAAACCACTTTTTAAACAATCCAGTAATGGCTTCACATGCAGGCTCAATCAGCATTGTTCCTTGAAAACTTCGGAGCACATCACAGAGACACGACCATAATTGTTGTCTCACCTGTTTTTCATCCAATACATTAGTACTAAAAACAGAAAGAAATAACGAGTAGCGAATCAACAATTACTAGTACCAAGTACTAACAACACAAAAGTCAAGTACGTACGATGTACTTACTAACCTTAAAGGGGTAGTGGGTAACGAAGGCCATTAAGCAGCCGTACAAGCCCGAAAAAGCTGCTGCCGAGTTGTCCGACCAGTCGTCGATACGGTTTCTGATGGTAATGAGTAAGTGCGACACACACTTGATTCCCGCCAATGCGGCACTTTCCTTCAAAGAGTCAGACCAGCGGAGAACATGGACTAAGGACTGCGATACCAACTCCATCTCATCCATGAGTTTCGCCGCCGACACTTTTGGAATGACCAGAGAAAGAATTTTGAGGTGGGCGTCGATGACCCTGGGTTTTTCGAGGTCGAGGAGGCGGAGAGAGGAGCACGTGGCGGCCAAGTAGGCCTCCGGGGTCGGAGAGAGGTTCTGTTCCATGATTCCGTGGGACATGCCGACTATGACAGCACGGAGTTGGTGGTGGTCCTCGAGCCTGAAGTCAGAGAATTGCATGAGGATTGAAGTGCCGATGCTGACGTCGTCGTCCACAGTGGGCAGCTCTTCCATATTGAACAAGGAAAGGTTCAAGGTTCAAGGTTCAAGGTTCAAGGTTTGGTACAGACAGTCTTTACTCCCAATTTTTTTTAACTCAAGAAAGGACGAATCAAGGGAACAACGCTCATGTAATCTTTTAACTTTAGTCTCAAGTCTGATTCTCCTATGTGAAATGAAGCCTACGTTGAAAATTATACGGAAGCTTACCTAATAGATTTTTTTTTCTTTAATTGTCATTTAACTATATTTATTTTCAATGACTAGTACATCTTTGGAGATTAAAGTTGGAGATTTTTTTAATTCATTGTAAAGGATCTGGGGGATTTTTATCTCTTATTTCTGGTGGATTAGAGGATTTTACGAATTAAGAGACTGAGAGAGAGAGAGGATCTGGGTGATTTTTTCCTCTTATTTCTGGTGGATTAGAGGATTTTACGAATTGAGAGAGAGAGATCGAGAGAGAGAGCAAGTTTAAATCTCTCTTTAAAAAAATTTATAATATACTACTAATAAAATTTGAGATTACAAAAACAAAACTTGTATTCATTATGAAAACAAAAAAATCTTCCAAAACCTCTTTCTTTTGCCATACATATATTGCTTCAATCGCTAGTATTTACACATTCTCTTTATAGCTATCTCTTCTCACCCAAAAAAAAAAACAAAACAAGAGACATAATTTTCTACTATTATCCGTTATGCTTTCAACTGATGAATCAATTATCCCTGCTTCTTCTTATCTATATCCGCAGGAGGCAGAAAGCACTCCATTGTCAAACCCCAAATGTTAAAGTCCACCTCATCAATCTTCCACGTTTCTTCCATCTCCCTCTTGTGGTTTGCAGACTGCTCGCCGTATCTGAAAACCTTGACGCGTGTCCTTCCGCTGTGCGCAATGTTGAGTCCCTCGACGTACTTGTAGTCCTGTATAACCGACTCGGTGCTGGTCTCCCAGAACACATCGGTGTCGTCTCCCTTGTTTGTCATCCTAAGCAACCTTGAGTCCTCGAATTGTACTAGGAGACCCGAACGCTGGCTGAAGTATCCCCATATTGTGTGGTGAATTATCTCGTAGTTTGGACCGCTTTGTTGCTCGCGAATGGCGGGGCTCGTTTCGAGCTTGAGTATGAAGCAGTCGTCACCGTTGATGATCTTCTCACCGATGCACATTGCATCAGCGAATAGTAGGGCCGTGGCCCTGGGGTCCAAACCCTAAAAATATTTATGTCATACTATTAGTGCATGCAAAGTATCCATCTTTTGGTAAAAATAACTTTTAGCGTAAACTATAGAATGAATGGTTCTGATCATGGAAATGATTGCATGATGAGATACATAAGGAATGGAAAGTTGAAAAAGAAGGTTGTTAGCCATGAAAAACTAAGTAAATGTTTAATAATAAAAGTATACCTGGAGAAAACGGCGCAAGGGTCTAGGAGGACCTTGTGAGATGGGTGTTTGTTGGTTAGAGGAATGCCGCCATGAAAGCTTGCCATTGCTTCCGCAGATGACCTTGCAGCCAGACACGACAAGCTCTAAGCACCACAAGTCCGGATTCTTTTGCCAAAGCAAGAATCCGCCACTCTCGGCGGCACTCTTTTTCACCTCGAGGCTTATGTCCCCTTGGTGAAAGTCGGACGCACTAATCTTAACCTGCCCGGTCACACACATGCTGGTTACTGAGTTCAATGCTGCTTGGCCTCCTGTTGCCGCTGTGTATTGTTGCACAATGTATTTGGCTGTTGAAGCTTGCTGTAAACATGAAAAAAAATCAATGTTATTCCTTTCCAAAACTTACTCAATTGTACTATTCTCGTTTCAACAATGGGACTGCATGTTGTAAATCTAGGTTGAAGAAGGCAATTTTAAGATTATATAATTGAATTGAAAGAGGTTTTATTTTCTCAAATTTTTCTGAAAGCTCAATTTTATTATTAGTACCATATTATTTTCAAATGACTTTGTACATCTACTAATGTTTTTGTTTTGTTCTTTTTTAAATGAAATTTTGCATCTACTCATTAATTGTACTCCATAGCTAGTATTATTTAATATCGATTGTCATTTCCCTTCAAGAATGAGAATCATATGAGACTTATAATTAGTAAAATACAGTCTATGTAGTTTAATACATTTTCTTTTATTCACACCTTATACATTCCTCATACGTTAATGAGATTCGAACCAATAACCTCTACGGTGCTAGTTTTACAAATAATTAGCAGGCCACAACTCATTGACCTATGTAGTTTAATACCTAAAAATTTGTTCCGAAAGTAATGGAATGTTAAATGTTGTTGACTGGAAATGTCAAACATTGTTAGGTCTTGGCCTTTTAAGCTTGCACGATATGTGTGCCAAGAAAAACTGGAGCTCTTATTCTGATTTTCTCAAGTATTAATTAATTTGAGCTTATCAAATTCTTGCTCTATATCACATGGCATCTCTTTCTCACTAATGTAATTATTAGTAAATATGATACATGCAACATTATCATATCTTTTTTATGTAATTAGATAAATAAAAAAAGTAACATAAGAAAAATGAGATATGGATTGATGACAAACCACAAAATGATATGGATTCATTCTTACAATGGAAGAATCTCTAACTGGCCGGTGGACAGAATGACCCAATTGAACTTGAAGAGGGATAAGAGGAGAGCCTACAAGGTAAAGCAAGAACCTCAGCTCATTAAAGCGTCCGGCGATGACCGGCGCAGACCATTTATCGGAGGTTTGAGCCTTCATCCACGTCAACATGTTTTGCCACCGCAAGGTGACGTTGCTTCCCATACTCGTGAACATCTCTTCCGGTATGGGGACCTCAAGAACGGTCTCGAGGCCATCATCTTTATCGATATTCGGACAAAGCTTCCTCATGTGTATAATGTCTCATAGAAGAGATCAAAGCCGGGAAAGAGAAGAGACGTAGAGCTTAGGCGCTTAATTAAACACACGCCTTGTTCATCTCCTTCTTCGATCACACCTAACTAATTCAGCTGATGATCGAGGGAAAAGAGGGGGCTATGTGGGGAAACTAGCTAGTTGGGATTAATGAGAGGATGGGGTGGTTATGAATCTGCCAAAGGTTGTCCTTGCTTGTAGGTCTCATGTGGGCACGATTTATAGATGATTAATTTGAATTTGTTAACTTTCTATATTAGGGGCTCGAGTAATATTTTATTAAATTAAATTGAAAAATTACTAGCTAGGGTTCTCCTCACTCTTCATTCTTACACTACGATATGGTCCAAGAAAATTATTGCACGTATTTTTTTTCTTCAACTTTTCCGAACGACTAATACTAATTAAAGAGTAAAGGGTTAGGCTGGTAGCTGTTTATGTCATGGATAGGCCAGGTAAAGAAACACCTCGATCCCATATCGGATATGTAAAAGAAGACGAATCCATCAGGCAATTTGTTCTATATCGATAACTCAAGGAGAAGTCAAACGCTACTCTGTATACATAAAAGGTCATCTCTTACTCTAGAGCATCACCAACAACATTAAAAAGGATCCAAGAGGATATATGCATGCATGCTTAGTTTTTTTTTTTTTTTTTTTATAAAATCTCAAAAAATTGAGGCCAATTCAATATAAAAAAATGAAATAGGGGGATATAAACCAAAATCTCTCAAACAAAAACAATATCGATCAATACAAGAAACTAGTTGGAGTTAATTAAGTTAGGTTGATTCTAGTTAAACCCTAATCCCAATATATGGTAAAGATCTTCATGTATTTTCGATCCACTCTGTCCCACAAAGTGGATCCTCTTAATATATATATATATAGATAAAAATTAGTTATAGTAAAAATAAAGAGTTTAATAACCAAAAAAAAAGGAGTGTGAACTCTGCCGCCCAAAAACCCTTGCCACCACACTTTGAGTCTCTAATGATGCTCTTAGGTGTCAAAATCAGCGCCGGTCGAGACTTACCTTGCCGGATTTCAGCGTGGACGTATGCTGACAAGCTTCAATTGGGTTTCAAGAGCTACTTTGTATATGGATGTGGACAAAAATTAATTTAAATAATTTAAATTTTTGTCCGCAAAGTTTCTTCTCTCAAAATATCGACCCTAATCACTCTTTCTAAGATTGATCATAATTACGAAATATTGAAAGGGATTAGCAGATCAAACTATTTGAGTGCTGGACAGTTTTACTGGCTACCACAAAGTAGTCATAGGATCTTCATCATCCCCTACCTAACATGTGAGAAGAGAAATAGACTCAATTAAGTACCCAAGTTTTTTATTAGCTACACCGGAGGATGCAATTAGTTAAAACTCTTTAATATTTTTTTTCTCCCTAACCCAATTGTATGATAGAAATCATAGAATTGGATTCTCAGCTTGAAGTAGTAAAATATACAAAGTAGTTAAGTAGGGCAGACTGACCTGACCTGCTTACGTCTTCGTGGCGCTCCCTGGTTGGTCTCCATACATCGCGCGACTATGATGCACCCAAGTGTCTCATTTTGACCGCTCAGATATTCTTGATTTGGAAAGGTCGGTTAATCTAGAGGAGGAGTTTCCACATAAGGGAACGAGACCAATATCAGCCGTCACGTGTCCCTTCTCACCCGTACACCGATCCCTTCCGTGCCACGTATACACAGTCTGGTCGTCTTAAGCCGCCACGTTACATTACGTGGTGGACTAGCTCGCACCCAATGACAAAGCCTCATCGCTTTGCATCACCGCTTTGCTTTGTATATAAACCTGTTTTACGTCGTCCTCTGCACCATTCTCATTCCTTCGACATATAAACGTCTTTCTCGATCCTTTTCTTTCTCAATAATGGGAGACTCGGCGATGGTACGGATTGGAAGGAAATCATCAATAGAAAGCGAGCCAAGAACGCTAGGGTTTAATCAAATCCAGTCTGCAAGGGTATATATATCTTCTTCTCTCCTTTTTCTTTCTTACTTTTGTTATGGGTTTTGTGGTGGAGTTTGGTACGTGATGATCATGGAGTTGATTTGGGTTGCAGGAGGTAGCTGAGTTTGTTATGAATACAAAGAGTATAGAAGAAGCAAAGCGCATTTTCACAAAGGTATACCAGAGATTTCCTACAAGTCGATCTTTTCATATACAGTTTCTTATTTCTTAACTAGTATGAATAATTGTGCATGATATATAGAAAAGATACAGGTTGGGAGTTCTCTACTCCTCATGAAGCTAATTAAAGCCTTCTTTATGTGATTAATAAAAATATCAGTTTATGTTTACGGATCTATATGATCCTTTGGATGTGAACCCTTGGAGTACTATGAAAATTTACAATGATCGATAATCAATTTTTGATGTGGATCGATCATAAACTAAGGGTGGCTTGATATATTTCAGGGTTTAGAGCCGGTGGCGAGTGTGATGAAGCAAAATGGAGACGAAATGATAGACTCCATTGATGAATTTGAATTCATCAATGAAGATTATTATTTTCGATTAACGGACCTGAGAGATGTAGTCTCAGCGCCATTTTAATTGGCGGGCTTTGCTGATCATTTGATGAATCAATTTCTTCTCGATGCATGTAAAATATTTTCTATTCAATCAATCTTTTAACTTAATTTCATGATATCAACAAAGTTTTGGAAGTGTGGTAAGGTCCTTTGATGGTCCTTCTTAAGTGAAGTCTTCTAATGGCCGGGCCTTCATAGTTTTGTACATTGTGATCGTTGTGAGCTGTGTAACTATATGAGGTATTTAATTCCCATGTAAATTTATATATCCCCTTCAAGTTCAATGTTACTCATTCTTATTTTTTTAAAAAAAGGTACAATGTTACTTCATTTTGTTAAAATTATTGTCTTATTTTATTTGATGTTTTTTTTTATTCAATTATTTTATTTGATGTTCAAAATATAAATACAAAAAAATTCTCTGAGCAAAATTAAAAAAAAACTAAAAATTCTTTATAATTCAAGTTGAATAGCCTAACGGTGCCTTTTTTATGTTTATCACTTTATCCCTTACTTTTCAATTTTGAGAAATTATACATTATATCTTTTTATTTTTACTGTTATCTCATTGATGTTGATTATTTCATGAATCCTGTCGAATCATTCATCAACTCCACCTCACCTGTGAGAATTTTTATATATTTTATCCTAACATGATATTTTCATCTCGATAAATAATATGTTACTTTATGTTCAAGTAACCCATTTATGATGAAATATACGAAAGGTGAGCTTAAAAAAATCTTGAATGAAATTATTGAGATTCAACACCAAATTAGCGGTATAGGTAAACATAGAGAAATTAGAAATGAAAAAAAGGGTATTTGGTTGGAATTTTAGAGAACCAACTATCAAATAAGATATCTAAGAAGGAAGGTCATTAATCCAAATGCAGTTTAAAAGGGTTTATGTCCACAACTAGTAAGCTTGTATGCTCATATTTACTTATTAGAAAACATGATCGAAATGAATTTTCACAAAAACTAAAAGTGAGATGTTTGATATTCATAACAATATATAGTATATGTTCTTCACGACACTTGATAGAATTGCTCGCATCTTGATTAGAAATTACGCACGTCTTTGCAATTGCATAATAATAGCTTGGGTTTTGCGTAAATGTGAATAGAATAACAAATTATTCCTAGTAAGAACAAAATTGAATAGGTTATTGCTTAAGAAAAATGCTTGAGTTCAAATTTTGTATCAAATTTGAACACTAAAATGATACAGTAGCTGCTACGTCAGATATCATCATGTTATCCCTTCTAACACACAATGTTTACTGCATTATATGTCATGTTATCTGGTAATTAAATTTACGACGCCACCTACATCGAAACCATATAATCCTCCTCGAATTTTCGTATTCAAACTTTTATTTTAACAATAATTCTCAAGTAATGAGGTCCTTGTTTTTTTAAATTACAGAATTTTGATCTCAAAACTTTTATTATAATGATATATTATTCATGCAAGACCCGACCAAAAATAAAGACAAAGTCTAGATCATGCAAGATCCAACGGCCAGAGATTGCCCCATCAAAATTAAATCTAATCAAATGTCAACTCAATCAAATTTAATATGATGTGGCGGCCCGCAGAGTAATAATGTAGACCCCCACTCCTTTCCCTGAAACAGCAAATCCTAAACAAAAGAAACTCTCCTCTCTTGCTCACTCTCGCTGGATCGATCCTACTCCTTTCTTCGCAGAATGTGAACAGCAGGCACTGGCTTTACACACAAAAGCAAAAGAGGAAGCTAATAATAGAAATACCCAGCAGAAAAAAAAAAAAAAAACTCAAAATTAGTGCTCCCATTAAATTTAAATTGGGCTCAATCTCTGTGATTAATCAGAGATGAAGGATGACGACGGCCTTCCGACGACGACGGCCAGCGCGAAGAAGGAGAGTTCGGATTCGAGCCTAATACTCGGGAAAGGCAGGTACAAGTTCTGGGCATTGGCGGCGATTTTGTTGCTCGCGTTCTGGTCCATGTTCACCGGCACCGTCACGCTCCGGTGGTCCGCCGGTAACCTCAACCGCTTCACTGACGACATTGATTCCCCTATTCACGACGATCTTGACGTCCTTGTTAGTCCCTCAAATTTCTCATCTCTTTTCTGAGTTTCGTGTTTGTGATTGGTTGAGTTGGATCTCTGATTCGATGGGTTTGGGTGTGCAGGAAATGGAGGAGAGGGAGAAGGTGGTGGAGCACATGTGGGATGTGTACACTAATAGCCGTCGGATCAGATTACCCAGATTCTGGCAAGAGGCATTTGAGGCTGCCTATGAGGACTTGACCAGTGACGTCCCTGGTGTCCGTGACTCTGCCATTTCCGAGATCGCTAAGATGTCAGTGCGATCAGTCGATCTAGATCCACCTCCGGTCCAATCTGCCGTGAGTACCCACCCCCTTTGTGTTTTTTGCTTAATTACTAAAGCACATGATTTAGGATTATTACTTGCTCTATATTGCTCATTTAGCTGTAAATTGCATTCTCTTTCAATTTGTGAAACTGGTCTGCTTAGCTAGGGAGTTTGAATATTAAAGAAATGAGGCGTTGAGTTGTCCATTATCAGATTACCCATGAAGCAATGTAGCAGCATTGTGCAAGGATCCTTTGCTTTTTCCTTATTTTGAAGTGTGTGATTGAGTACAACTTGTATAATTAGCGGCGGTCATGATATGAACTTTATTGCTTTGCATTGGCATCTCTTTCAAGTATGGTTATAGGATGATTAAGTTATGCTGCAATGGCAGTTTTCGCTTTGGTCTTATATCTCTAGGGTAAGGAAAGAAGGCTGTTGTACTTGGCAGTGTATTACAATTGTTACTAGTTTATTATTCTTTGTTCTTGGATTGTTTAATTCCAATGGGGATAATTTGAACTCTGACCCCTGCACTTTTCTAACCTATTGTAAGTTTCTGGCAAGCTATGCCATCATTTCCCTCTATGTCAATATTAGATATGTAAGTGGCAGATATGAAGTCCTAAGACTGTTGTAAGAGTGGGAAGCATATATTAATCATCTTTATTATACCCATTGCGAGCACTGAGCAACTTAGCATCTAGAAGATGAGCCTATTTTCCCTAGTTTTAATTACTCTCTGTCACAGAACTCGAAAACATGCTCACCTGGTTTGATTGAGATTCACAAATGTATCAGTATTCAGTTTTACATTGGGCTTGTATTTCAATAAGCATTTTGCTTTCGGCATTTGGTTTGCTCTCTGGTAGTCAACAAGACTTGGTTCCCACCCGGATTTTGAGCTCACAAAGGGACTATTTGCCAATAATTGTGCATCACCCTATGTATGGGAGTTAACTGAATCCATTTTGCATGTGGAACTGAGAGTCTGAGATGCAAAGTGAATCATTTAGAGTAGGACAGAATGAGAGACTTGCAGTGGGATCTGTATCTGTACATTAGTTTCCCTTGATTGTAGGAAGTTGAGTTTAAGTTCAGCCACTTCCAGGTCATGCTGAGATATGTGGGATGTTCTTACACAAACCCGGGTGATTTACTCTTTTCAGAAGAATTGATCGAGATATAGATTTTCTTCTCTTATTGGTGTATTTGTCCTGGTTGTCTTTCTTTTGGGTCTCCTGTTTTGGCTGATTCTGTTGTTGGCTAAAACCAGAAGTTAAGGTTTTGTGCATGGAACTCTTGGAAAGAATATATACCAATACTCTGGACGAATATCAAAGAATTGATGATGTTTTGACCCCTTGTTCACTATAGCGTTAAAAGAGGGGAAAATAGGTTTAGCTAGCCTACTAGATCACTAGTGTCTTATACTATTCTTTTAAAGAATGATTAGCATCACATAATCTCTACATATTGGAATGTCTTCTTATGCCTGTCAGAGATGTCTCTTAAACATATATTATTTATGGTTTTTAGCATCAATTAATATGTCTATCTTTTGAAAATAATAGTGTTAAGTGGTTGATGGAGATAAATTTCAAAAGTTGGTTATGAAACCTGCTCATTTAGTTTCTTGGCATCAACATCTTGATCATGACCGAGAAATCATTACTTTGTGCACTCTCATGATTTAAACAAAGCCTTGCTATTTTCTCGAGTATCTGCAGACCTTATAGGCCTATAACTTGCTACTTTATTCATAGTATTTAACGAGTCTTGTCTTTCATATCAGAGCGCACGGGAATTTACAAAAACGCTGAAGCATCCAGAGAAAGCTAGGGAACTCTTGTCCTCGACGGGGAGTGGTCGATGATATGAAGAATGTTCAGGACCGTGGTTCAAGTCTGTCTCCATTATCCTGAAAGTACAACTGCTCATGTGCTGCCCAGAGTTTGCGAGTGGTAGTGATGTGCAGTCATACTCGGTTCTTCATGTTTTCATAGGAAAAAAGAAAAAGAAAACTAAACTTATGTATTGAATTAGGTTCTCAATTTCTCATTGTTCCAGTTTTGGATATCACAATCTTGTCGTGTTGGTGGTAAAACTGAAACAACCTGTCAAGTAGATGAGTTAAAAGTGCAGGAATTTTGACATGATATTTATTTTTATAAAATTCGAGTGAAAGAAATTTCTGAAGCCTCCTCACCTTGGAGCATTTACATGTTGCTATCCCAGGTTGTGTATTGTCCTATAGAAATTTCACAGCTTTGTAATGCTTAAATTTCATGGTGAACTTTATAGACCGGTGAAAGGGGGGAGGTAACTTTGATTCTTTGAATGGAATTCCTCATTTTACAAACCTTGGGTTCAGAATCCTGAATCGCCATTACCTAGAGAATGTGGTACATTGTAGCGCTAGACTAGTTTGTTACAGTGATAGACAACTCTATACCGTGTCCAAGCTAGCATGGAGAGTAAATGGTCAATTATTTTATGGAATGTAGGTGAAATTACAGTAATGGTCAATTATTTTATGGAATTGGTCTGAGCTTAATGTTTTAAAGATAGTGGTATTACTGGTATATGCATATAAGTTGGACCCCTAAATAAGGGACCATTCTGAAGAAGAAGAAGAGGAGATTGGCTCAACAGTCAACAGTAAAATGAAGTGTCCGTACTGCTCCGCCGGACCAGGTCGTTGTGCGACAACAAGCTCCCGTCGTTCAATAACGGAGTGCTCCTCCTGTGGGCGCGTGGTGGAAGAGCGCCAGTCCCAATTCCACCACCTGTTCCACCTACGCGCCCAAGACAACCCGCTCTGCCTCGTCACCTCCGACCTCCCAAACCCCCAACCTCAACCCCAAAACGACGACGAGGAAGACCCGTTCGAGCCCACGGGCTTCATCACCGCCTTCTCCACCTGGTCCCTCGAGCCCAGCCCACTCTATCTCCGCTCCTCCCTCTCCTTCTCCGGCCACCTCGCCGAGCTCGAGCGCGTCCTCGAATTGTCCTCCGCATCCTCTACCTCGTCCACCGTCGTGGTTGATAATCTCAGGGCTTATATGCAAATCATCGACGTCGCTTCGATTTTGGGATTGGACTACGACATTTCGGACCACGCGTTTCAATTGTTCAGGGATTGTTGCTCCACTACTTGTTTGAGGAATCGGAGCGTTGAAGCCCTAGCTACTGCTGCTCTCGTCCAGGCCATTAGGGAGGCCCAAGAACCCAGAACCCTCCAGGTCCTCACTTGTACCTTTCTATTTTTGTAATTATACGCTAATTGGATTTGCAATTAGACATATATGCAATGCTAATTGGGTCCCGTAATTGTAATTTCTGTTCAAAGTTGGTGAAATGTATTATCATGTACTACTAGAAGTAACTGGTAGATTAATTACTAGGACCCTTTTTGTGTTCTTAATGGAGGATGATGTATTGATATGCATTGTGAAATCTCAATTGCAGGCTTGCAGCCATTTCTGTTACTCATTAAGTTCTTACCAATGGGTTGCGTTTTGTGGTTTCTAGTTCATGATTTGGCATTTGCTTCTATATTGCAGGAAATCTCTATTGCAGCTAATGTAGCCCAGAAGGAAATCGGTAAGTACATCAAGATACTTGGAGAAGCGCTTCAGCTAAGTCAGCCCATCAACAGCAATTCCATATCGGTCCATATGCCGAGGTTTTGCACTCTCCTCCAGCTCAATAAATCTGCTCAGGTACCTTTGTTTTGGTGCAGAATTTGCTACTTGAACTGATCACTAAATTCATGTTACTTAACTTGAGTCTTCTGCCTGCATAAACCTTGAGTTTGTTGGTTGGATGGTTATTGAAGGCAAGAATATATGACATGGGATGTACTAATTACAAGAGATCTTTGAGCTCCCATTAATTAGAAATCTTTTTATAAGTTCTAAAATAACATGAATAGGTAGGGAACTGTGTACATAAAGAGAGATAATAGGTTATCTCACAACTGGTCAAGGCCAATATTAGCTAGATTCTAATAATGATCTGCTAGTTTCCATTTTATTGTTAGCCAAATGAAAGCACAATTTTTTTGAGAATGAAAGCACAATTGAATAAACCCTGAATATGACATTTTAGTTTCTTAACCACCTTAAGAATGTGTTTAATGAGTTTCGTATTCGCTTTACTGGGCAATATCTTAAAATTCAATACATGCTATGGAGTGAGGTTTATAGAATTGTATTTCTCACAGGAATAAGGAATTGGTTTCACTTGGTGACTTAAGTTGTGATTTGTGTTGATAGTCTGAACTTCAATGTAAATATTAGACCAATTAAACTGTCATCTTGATAAAGTCTGACCATGATTCACATACTTTTTGTAGAAACTGGCAACTCACATTGGAGAGGTCGTCATCAACAAATGCTTTTGCACTCGCAGAAACCCCATTAGCATCTCTGCGGCTGCTATATATTTAGCCTGCCAGCTTGAAGACAAGCGAAAAACTCAGGCAGAGATTTGTAAGGTGACTGGTCTTACTGAAGTCACTCTCCGGAAAGTCTACAAGGAACTCTTGGAGAATTGGGACGATTTACTCCCATCTAATTATACTCCAGCTGTTCCTCCAGAAAGAGCATTTCCTACTACTGTAATCGCTTCAGGACGATCTTCAGCACCCAAAGTTGATTTACCTGAACTACCTGTTTTTTTGGACAGAGAGAAGCAGCCCGAAATAAAATCTGACAAACCAAATGAGGGATTAGACATGAACATCGAGGCAACAGATAATGAGGATTTTGAAAGTAAAGGTAATTCTCGAGGTGCACAAGCGACGGTGTTGAATCTTTCATCACTTTTGTGGCAACCCCAGGTTCCATTTGGTAATTCTGTAAGTGCAGCAGTGTTGAAGTCTCAGAATGTTGCCGTAGGAATGGACATCGAAGTGCTGCAGACTAACCCACAGCTCGAGCAGAAGATGGATAAGGACGCAAAGAGTTTTACTAGTTCTCGAAATCCAACTTCAAGTGCGAGTTCAGTTACCAGGCAGTTTCGTGGCCCGCCTTCCTCAGGTTCCTCCCAAACTGTTCAATATGTGCTGCCACCGAAGCTAGGACCAGGTTATACTGAGCTTAGAGGTAGCAGGGGTCAAAATGGAAGTGAAAATGCCAAACAGAGTGGGGATGCCCGAGTGGTATAATTGATTCTTATGTTGTATATAAGCCTAAGATGTTACAAATTGTAGCTTCTCATGATCTATTTAATTGTTCAGTATTCCGGGGGCAAATGCAAGCACTACTTGGTACTTCCATACTTTCATGACTTTGCTCTGTGGTTAAGTCTCATCTTAATTATGATGTTCCCGCATAATAACAGACAGAGTATTGCTGACCTTTTCTTTTTGTTTTTGGTCAGAGTATGGTTGAAAACGGCATGTCGTCTGAAAGATGCCAACACAAAAATAGTGTCGTAGCCCTAAATCGTCCGTCAGGCATCAGGTAAGCATCGTGGTAGTCTCGTAATTATTTCAAATCACATGGGCGTATATTTATCTCGGCCCGATATTTACACCACAGTGACGTGTCTTTCGTGCGGGACCGAAATCTTCTCTCTCTTCCCCATACAAACAAACACAATAAGCTGCAATCTTGACCGTCCCATCCGTCCATGTCATCGATCCGCGCCTTCTCAATCGAACGGTTCATAATCGTCCAATAATGCTAGTACTCGGGGTAGGTTCAGCCCCCCGAACCCTAGCCACGCGAAAGACTAACGAGCCCCTTTTCTGTAAGAGGTTTATCCCCGACTCGTCCACTCACCCAATACGAAGAGGAGAGAGAAATACAAAGGGAGGAAATTTTGGGGCCTTTTTTCTTTTCCTTGCTGCTCCTGAAGCATCTTCAAGTTGCAGAAGAGAGTCCGTACATCTCAAAAATTAGGGTTTTAAGGCGGTTCAGAAGAAAAAAAAAAGAGGGGATTTCAATTCGGTGTCGTTTTGATCTTTAAATTGGGAATTGGGGCTAGAACTAGGGTTACAGTCTTTGTTTATCATTCCATTCTCTCTGTGAGGTTGGAAGGTTTCGTTGCCTTCGCTCTCCATGCCTTGAATTTTCCCTAAAATTATCGAAAATTAGCGGTAAATTTGTTTGTTTATTTTGTATGAGATAAAACACTGCTCGGTATTTGATGGACGAGATCTGGGAGCGAGCCGTTGAGACAGCGCTAGACGGCGAGACGGACCACGCCTCGGCTCGAACCCTGACCTTAGACGGCGCGGTCAAGTGCGTTCAGGGCCGGCTACCCCCTCCGGGTCTTCTAGAGAAGTTCCAGAACCTTCAGCATCTCTCGATTGCAAACGTTGGCGTTTCATCGCTGGAGCAGTTCCCTAGGCTCCGAAACCTCCAGTCGCTCATACTCTCGGACAATCGAATAGCCGGGGGCCTCGAATTCCTTGTAGAAGCCGGGCTCGACTCGCTGAGAGACCTCGACCTCTCCAACAATCGGATTCAGTACATCGAAGATCTTGCCCCGCTCGCGCAGCTGAAGCTAACCTCGCTTGATCTGTATGAGTGTCCAGTGACGCGCGTCAAGGATTACCGATCTAGAGTTTTCGGATTGATAAAATCCTTGAAGTATTTGGATAAGATGGATGCGGAGGAGAACGAGCCACCGGAGTCTGACGATGAGGAGGAGGAGGATGAAGAAGATGAGGATGACCCTGGGAGCGGTGAAATCGATGGTGAAGATCGGCCCTCTAGGATGAGTAATGGGCACAGTGAGGCAGTTGAAGGGGTTGTCGATGTTGATGAGGACGAGGAGAGTGACGCAGATGAGGAGGAGACTTTGACTGCCACTAGGGTGAATGGACAAAATCACCCGACGGAGAATGGGTTCCGGGTTGCTCCTGTGGCCGGTGAAAATGGAGAAGAGGATGAGGACGATGGGGATGATGATGAAAATTACTCTGCAGAGGAGATAGATGAAGAGGACAGTGAGGATGACGAAGTGGTGGAGGTCCATGAGATTGAGGATAGTGATGATGAGGAAGATGGGGTTGAGTATGATGAGGATGATGACGATGAGGACGACGATGATGAAGATGATGAGGAGGAGGAAGTGGACAATGATGAGGGGGCTTTGGCGGAGCCAGAGAGTACAGGAAGGTTAACTGGCACAGAAGGAGAGATTGATGGCCATGAGCAAGGAGAGGATGATGGGGATGAAGATGATAATGGAGAGACTGGGGAGGAGGAGCTAGGTGTTGAAGAAGGACCGTTTGAAGTTGAAGATGAAGATGTTGAGGAAGAGGTGAGAGGTCCTTGCAAGATTATCTTTATATTATTGCGATAGATTTGTATTCATAGTCTGCTATGATATTTGTGTGGTTTTTTATTGCTCTATATTTTATGGTTATGTTGATTGTTGCAAACTAATGTTTGTTTAGTTCCCTGCAGAGAATGAGAGACATTTCTCCCAAAGTAATTATAAAATTGTAATTATGTCATGCAACATCTGCAGCATATTGGGTGAAATTGGTTTCTTGATATATTTGCTTGTATATATTGATTGGTTTTTCTTTCTAGATTTAAGAGGATTAGAGTCTGTGGATATTTATGTGCTCCGATTCCATGAAATAAAGTTTGATCTATAAGCTGTCAAAGGTTTGAACCATAGGCTGCTCTGCTTTATTCTTGGTGAATTTGTTTTAGCTTTTTAATTTTTAATTTTTTTTTAATGTGAGATTTTTGTTTTCGCAAGCTTGCAACACTTGGTTAAAACAATTGGGAAAACATCTTTTTGTGGTAAATGCTCAACTTAAAAAAAAAAAAAATTTGGCAAACATGTTCTGGTTAAACCTCTCATGGATTTTGTGTCATCGCTACACTTTTTTTTTTTGTTAGAAAGCAAAATTTTTAGCCCTATCTGATTTCATGTAATTTCAATGTAATGGATACAACTTTTGATGTAAAGTTTTATGTTTTCTTAATCTTCCAGGCATACATATGCAACAGAAATTCAGTGTATATTTTATCTTGTTGATAGAGAAATTAGATGCAACAGAATAAATATTGGAAGATTTCTTATATTTTGTTTCTGGTTTCTTTTGTTTTCTGATGTCATTTGTGTTATTATAATTGCATTTGTCAGTATTAAGTTGACAGTAAAACTAGTATTGATCGTTGTTATTGTGTTTTGATTGCTGTTATGTGAGTACCTGAATTTGTGGAAGTGGTTGCAGTTTTCCTCTTATTGTGCTCTGTTACCCTTATACTCATACGATTAATATAGATACGATTAATATTTGTAAATTATGACTGCTGGTTAGTTTCACAAGGGTCCAGTTGTTGTGCTGTTTTTGGGACGAATCCTTTGATAGATATGATGTTTCCCTCTGTTATGAAATTTAGATCCTATTTTCCTGGATGTGCATGTGCTGAATTTGAGTCGATGTTAATTAATCCGCCTTAATGTTTTTTCTTATTATTATTGGTACCGTTATTTTTGAAATTTATGAACTCATAGAAATATGATTGGACTGCAGGAGGAAGACTATGGCGCAGGTTACCTAGTTCAACCTGTGGCACAGGCTGAGGAAGAAGATGCTGGCGTCAGTGACATGGACGCAGAAAATGAAGAAGGTGATGGTGAAGAAGATGAGGAGGAAGTCGAAGAGGATGATGAGGATGAAGTTCAGGTGCTACCTCCCTCTTCTTCTTCTTCACAACCAAAGAGAAAGAGAGACGAAACTGCAGATTCAGATGACAATGGTGAGGATGATGAGGACGATGATGATGTGGTTGAGTACAGCAAGTCTTCGAAGAAGCACCGTTGATGCTCAGTGATCCTGTCGATGTTTATGTGTTCTTGATGCCTTTTTCTTAGCTTGGAAACAGAGAAGAAACTCAGATTTAGATTAGATTGGTTGGCGGGTAGAGAGAGAGTGGTTAGTAATTTTCATGGATCTTCTTGGACAAACATAATATATATATTATGGTGTGTTAAGGAAAAAGTCGTTGTGTCCTTGGATGCAATGTGCTTTTGAATTTTCAAAAAGTCGTTAGTGTTTTGATCCCCTTACATAGCCGTTACTGTATGGTGATTCAAATGGCAGTTATGCGCGGTTCTAGTTGGGAATGAGTCAGTTTCAATAGGGGGAGTATATGGAGGGAAAATGAGAACTCAAATTCCTTATTGTTTTTGCTTGTGCTATGTTTGTCCAACCAGGTCTCTCTTTTCTTTTTTTTTTTGTTGGAGAAAAGTGGATAATGTAAAAACGCTTGTAGATAGCTTTTATCCTTATTATTATGAATGATGTTCCATTCAATCAAGTTGGCTTCTGGGTCTTTCTTTAAGTTCCCTGCTTTTATATATTCAGCAGGTGGTGACGTGTAAATGATTGTGAGGCAACGCCATGTGACATGGGTCCTAATGATTAAGTGTTCCATCTTTAATACCCAAAGGCAATGACCTAATTGGTAATTGATCTGATCTGGGTACAACAAGCATGATACTCTTGGTTCTTAAGTGGTACCCAGTAGCTGAGCTGGCTGGATTCTATTGGTCGGATAGCTGTGAAATTAATATATTGGCCAAAAAAGAAAAAATGTGTCGTGGTAAGCCTTGAAGCTCCAGCTGACCTAGTCGACGGGTTTTGCGTTTTCAACTTGTGCAACATCATTTTTTTTTTTGCTCTCTAAAACAAAATTAGTATGAACTTTTATTCAATTTACCCAAGATCGTTTTCATCTTTCTTCAAACTTTTTTTTTAACAATATCTTTATATGAAAAAAACAGTTTTAGCATTGTATTGGAATATTGGATCATTCATTTATATATATAAAAAATAAAATACATTAAAAACACGCACCAAGTTCAGCATTATACACAATTCTAAATTAATCAAACTCGAACAAAACAACTACAATAAGGCCATAAAAGAGATTATCAACATATTAGATCACTCAACCCTTATTTCTCCGACACAACGAGAGGGTCTTATCTCATGGAAACTCGTAGCTCTAGCAGATATGTGAAACATCTTTACCCATTAGTAGGTTGGTTTCGATCAAAGTTCATACTTGTGTATTGCATCAGATTTACAATACAAATACTTCTATGTTATTAAATATAATTTATTCACACGCTTCATACAACACGTGAGAAGACGCTTTAAAAATAATTTTCATATTGAATTCACATTATTATTCGACTACAATTAGATGAAGCCTTGTTGGTCTTAAATTGAGTCACATCGATCGATGGGTGTTCTGTAAATATATCAAACAAATTTGTGTAGTATCATTGTGTGGCTCAGTTGGATAAGGTATCAAGTGCTGTGAATTCAGCACACTAGGCTAACTAGCACTCCTCTCTCTTCCTCTCTAACCTCTCAGGATGTTGCTACTTACACCAGCATCCACCTCACTGTTATTATCACACCCACCCAACACTTGCAATGTCACACATGGAACAACCAGATCTCACACCCCAATCAAGGTCTTATCCATGGCCAAGCAAACCAGCGAAGATAGCAGCAGCACCACCACAGAGAAAATAGCAATAGCCGGCGGATTAGTCTCGAACCCGGTGATTGGTTGGTCGCTTTACACTCTCAAGACAACCGGGTGTGGCCTGCCTCCCGGACCAGGTGGCTCAATTGGTGCCCTTGAAGGTGTGAGCTACCTAGCTGTGCTGGGAATCGTGGGCTGGTCTTTGTACACCAAAACCAAAACCGGGTCGGGTCTGCCCAATGGACCCTTTGGGTTGTTGGGTGCTGTTGAGGGTCTGTCTTACTTGTCATTGCTTGCCATTTTGGTTGTGTTTGGGATCCAGTTTGTTCAGCAGGGCTCCATTCCAGGACCCCTCCCTAGTGATCAGTGCTTTGGATGAAGATGAAGATGATCATATGTGGCCACAATAATTCTATCTTGTGTTTGTGGCCAAGCTTGGTCTACTGTAATCATGTATAAGAGAACAGATATGACAGTGTATTCCTACTCTTCTCATTGTCATTTGTAATCCTTGTTAACCCAATTCAAATGTCTCCAGTTTGAACTTTCCTTGGTTTATCAAACTAATTCTACAATTCAAATGTTGCCTTTTCAATTTCACTGGGGTGTGTGTGACTGCCTTGGTGTAGTCTAGCTATGTGGCTCCAATATGCTAGTAATATTTGAAGAAGATACTCAATTTTACTGAGCATTTATATACCATGTTCTAATTGGCAAAATAATTTGACTATGAGGGAAAATGCTAATTGCTTAAATAATTTTACTATGAAGGAAAATGCTATTTAGTTAAACAATTTTACTATGTATATATATATATGAGGGAGAGAACCAGTAATGGTCCAATTAATTTAGGTTCAAAAATTAGGTTCTTAAAGCATTTTTGACCAGATCTAAAAGAGTAAAAGGTACCTAAATTAATTCAACACATGAGAACCTAATTTTTGTTTTTTTGGACAATAAGAACCTAAATTTTTGACCAGATCTAAAAGGTACTATGCATCATCCTACTTGGGCTGTGGTTTTCTAGGGAAGGCCCACTACCTACTTCTTACTTTCTTGACAAAATGTAATTATGAGTGAAATGGCTTATTCATATATATATATATACTATTATTTGAGAGAAGATGTCTTGTTAACCATAATTGAAAATTTTGATGTAAATGACGTTAGAAGATAAAAAAAATTTAAAAACTCATTTAATTATGAAGGACAATTATGACAATTACAAATTGATTTTTTATCGATTAAATAAAAAAAATACACACAACCCACTTATATCTCCCACTCTTTTCTCTTGCAATAACTGTTTTCACAACACTATAACATGTGGGTGATTGTTAGTTAAATTAATTTTCTGAACAAAAATTAATAATTATTTCTCTATATAAATCAAAACAATTCTACTATCAGTAGAGCTGTAAATTGGTTCGAGACAGCTCGAGTTCGTTCGTGTTCGGCTCGTTTATACTTCGTTTGAGCTCGGCTCGTAAATGAAACAAGCCAAGCTTAAGCTCTGGTATGCTTGGCTCGTAGAGCTCGTGAGCAGCTCGTATTTAGTTACGAGACGACTCAAACTAAGGTTGAGCTCGGTTTGCTCGTTAAAACTTGGCTCATTTGCTCAAGCTCATTTACTATAGTTAAATATTAAATATTTTGTTTTTATAATTTTCATTAACCAAATATATATTCATTATTCAAGCATTAGAAAAAAAAAAAATCAAAAACTGAGTTTACAATAAACTCAAATTAAAAAACTACTTTAAGGTGGTTATCACAATTACAATTAACTTCAAATTTCTTTTAGATAGCACATCTCTCTCTCTCTCTCTCTCTCTCTGAAAAATAATTGGGTTGCTTTGGAAGTTTGTATTGGAGAAATACTCTATTCATAAGTTTTTATTGGTTTTCTATTTATAGTATTGAGTTTATAAGGAGGCTGCTTCTCCAATCAAGCTTAAACTCGAGCTCATTAATTGAGCTCGTCAAGAAACAAGTCAAGCCAAACCAAGCTCAAGCTTTGAAATAAGCTTGCAAGCCTAGCTCAAACACAACAAATTAAACTTGATCATAAATAAGCCAAATATGAGCATGTAATACTCGGCTTGGCTCGACTTGTTTACACCCCTAACTATCAGTACCATGTTATTTAAGATTCATGTTGATGTTGAATGAAAGAGAATTTGTTGGATTAAAGGTTAACCAAAGATAAAATCCCTCAAAGATTATCTTTGTGTGGTTTAACATGGTAAAAACTATATCAATGAAAACTCCTTTGTAATCGAGTCTAAAATAATTACCTCCTTCTATTAGAAATTTCCAAGAATTTGAATCTAATTATAAAAACATTTTCTAAACAAAGAAGCTGACCAAAAATATAGTACTAAAAAAGTCCACTAATAAAGAAAAACGTACACTCCATCAATAACATAATAAGGGGCTATGATTTTCTTAAATAATTTGATAAATATTCTAAAAAAAAAAAAAATTGAAATATTTTTCCTTAAAAGCCTTATTCCGAGTCCAAGCAGCATCTGGACTTTATAGTCAAGCACTACTCAAGCCGGGTCTCTCTTTCACCCCATTTTGAGGGCCCCGATCACTACATCAATACGAGTATCTCCGTCGCGATCAAGGGCTCTGTCGGCCGATCATCGCCGCAATCCGATTGGTACGATCTCTCACTCTCTCACTCACTTTTGAATTCCTCTTAATTATCGATTCGATCGGTTTTTAATGTATGCTGTAAATCATGATTAACTGTCTCTGCAAAACCCTTGCATCAATTCTGTACGCTTCGATTTTGTTCATCGCGGAATTGTTCTAGGGTTTTTGAAGACTGGCTGTCACTGTTTTTGCCCATTGATTGTGTAAGCATGGACTTGGATGTTTCGATTGCTCTTATGGTCTGTTTGGTTGCTTAGAAAAGCAAGCGTCTTTTTGAGTTTTTCTGTGTATGGAATTTAAGGAGAAAACATTGCAAGCGCTATCAGTTTTGGTAGGACCGTGGGTTATTTGCGGATTCATATTCTTTGTGCAAATTTGTGGTTATTTTCTGATTAAATATTCTCTGTGCAAATTGGTTGGGGAGAGTTCAAGGTTGGGAATCTCCTCTTTAATGGCGAAAGCATCTATGAGACCCCGTAATGTCCATTATCGTTTGTAATTTTCTGTTGAACGAATAAGCACAAGCTAATAATGTTTAATGATTGTTGGTCTTAGAAATTGATTATGAGTTACACTATCAGTGTTCTGTCCAGCATAGAGAACATTTGACATATGCATTAAAAAGAACCAGTAATGGTCGTGGATGTATTTGCTTCCATGTTCAAATGTGTATTTTCCTTATTGTACTTCAGGTGAACCTGTAATTTTGATTTTATTTCTATTAAGGATTGAAGATTGGTTGCAGTTTAAGCGGAAGAAGATATAATTGAGAGCTCAATGGATCGATCAATGGATCGAGCAAGGAGGGCAAAAGAGTTGGTAGCAAACAAGAACAGCATGATATACATGGACCTCAAGGATATAATTAAGGATCATGCTCTCCCATTCCTGCCTGCCAAATCACTTTTCAGGTTCAATGGGGTTTGTAAGGACTGGAAGCTCCAGATCAGATCTCCTTTCTTTGCCCACAAGCAGTCAACTAGCTTTTTTGATGTCTCGGGCTTCTTTTTTAGTTCCATATCAACCCCACCTTCATTCATCTCTATTGATTCCAAGGCTTATGGTGTTCCAGACCCATCTCTGAAGTTTTTACCCGAGCCAGTTGACATAAGGGCTTCTTCCAATGGACTACTTTGCTGCCAGGGCCGTGAAGGCTATAAGGCTTACTACATCTGCAATCCTGTTACTAAGCAGTGGAAAAAACTTCCTAAACCAAATGCTGACCATGGATCTAACCCTGCTCTGGTTCTCATCTTTGAACCATCTTTACTCAGTTTTGTGGCCGAGTACAAGCTGGTCTGTGCTTTCCCATCACTTGATTTTGAGAATGGACATGAATTTGAGATCTTTTCCTCCAAGGAGGGGTCTTGGAGAATTTCTGGTGAGATTTTCTATGGCAATGGATCACTTCTGCCAAGATCTGGTGTTCATGTGAACGACATAATCTATTGGCATTCATCGCATGGTAGGATTCTTGTTTTTGACCTGAAGATGGAGCGGGCACAACTCCTTTATGGCAATGATTATTATAATGGAGAAGCAGTCTTGGGTGTGATTGACGGAAAGCTTTGTTCGACTAAGGCTCAGGGTACTGGAGTAAGCGTAAGTGTGTTGTCTAATGCTTACACAAACACAATGCAGATGGGCAGCTCGGCCAAGACATGGGAAAGGAAACTTACCATCAATCTTACCCCTGCACCACAACCTGGAACGGCTGGTAGTACTGGTAGTAATGGTAGTCTCTTGTTTGCAAGTGGAAATCTGGTGTTTTACCGGTATGACACAAAATTCCATTCGTATAACCTGCGGACTAAAGAAACTCGGTACGTAGGTGAGGGGCTTTACCAGGGGTCAATTGTTCCTCATGTGAACAGCCTCGTGGAGATCTAGTTGGTTCTTGACAAATCCCCCTGAAGAAAAAGACACTAGTAGTTGTTAGTTTCCTTGGTGGTTATGTTTTGAACTAATTGCTTAAGTTTCTAGTTATGCTTTAATTTGCCTTGTGTTCATGGCTATCTAGTTGCCCATGAGTTAGTCCTCAACTGCTTATTTCTTATTGGCATTTTGTAGACCTGGTGCTTGATATATCTTGTTATTGGGTTTATATTGAGTCAACAGGACCAGGAATGGATACCTTATTTTTGTCTAAACATAATTTCTCAATTCAAACCCTAATTTCTCCAATTCTTCTCTATGGTTTATATTGAGTTAACAGGACCAGGAATGGATGCCTTATTTTTGTCTAAACAGTGGTTACAATAACTTTTTTTTTAAAGTAGTTACAATAACAATAACATTTACTCCAAATTGATTTTGAGAAAGAAATTGAAATTTTTCAGAATATAGTCATTGAGGTGCTTGAATGGTTGAATCCCGTCAAATAGTGCTCAAACTCCTCTTCCGTAGGACTTGAATCTCAATTTGTTAGGACTCTTGTGCTATAATTACTTATTATCTTGGGTTAATGTCTTGGGTTACCTAAATGGGCTGCATACCTATATTGGGCTCAACAATTATATGGGTAACTGGATTCGGGTCGGGTCATCTTGTAAACGGGTCTCTAGGGTTTGTTGGCAGATAGCTTTGGGTATATAAGGCAATCTGCCTCATTGTAAGAACTATGAATGAAATGAATGAATTTTAGTATTTTCCTTTCAATTACCTAGTCTTTTAATTATTGTCCTAACATTTGGTATCAAAGCCCTCGATCCACTATGGGCGAGGTGTGGTTTGCTCCTGATGATCCTTCCCTTCCAACGCCATGGAAAGGGGTAGTAGATAGTACTACATGGTGCTTCTACTACTGGAACCCTGAGACGAACATCACCCAGTATGAAAAACCAGCTTATTGGGTTTCATTTCCGTCTCTCTCCCCATCGTGCTTTCCAGATGCCTTTTATCCTCCACCTTTTACCACTTCTGGTTATACCTTTCATTCCCAATACCCAAACCTCTATTCCAACCATCAGGCACCTGCTGAGACTGTTATCAATGGCTACACATTCCCAACCCAATTCCCTTTCCCCAACCACTCACATACGTCCACCAACCGACTCATTTACCCACAATCTCACTCCATGGTCGAACCAATCTACCCACAGTTTCCCTCCTTTCAGCCAGAGTCTGACATGAATCCACTGGTTCCAACATTTAAGTCACCATATGATTTAAACCCATCAGTTCCCACTTTTGTGCCGCAACTCCAATTCTCCGACCCCAAACCGTCGTCTTCTTTTCTGCCCAAGGGCGATTATGAGCCACAATCAATTCCTCTTGGACTCAACGCAGCTCCAGATTTGGCGGTCCCAACAACCGATATGGAACACTCCACTCCTACACAGTCCCCAAATGGTTCATCTATCCATCCGTCCATCGCCTTTGAAGCCATGCCTATGCCTCAACTCACCTGTTCCCATCTAAAACAGGCTGCAAATTTTCCAGGAGTGTCTGAAATTGAGAACGAGGAACCCATACTACTGCTTAGTGGCTTTGAAAATGCTAGGCAAGAGTACACTCCCACTATTCTTCGAGACGAGCAGTCGTCAATGACCCACTTCCCTACTGAGCCTGTCCACACCGTGGCACTATGGAGGACAGCCATCTCAACCAATGATGCAGAACAACAAGCTTGTGACCACCGTCTCTTGGAGAAACTTTGTCCTGACGTTGGCGGATTGAGAACCTTGCATATTAAATTTGCGGTATTTGCTTCTCTATTTGACAATTCTCACTTTTTGAGAGCATTATCTACTTTGATTCTGCCCACCGCTCCGGATTTGGCTCTTCCCTTTGCTATGCTTCATGACTCAATCTCTCCACATATGGTTCTCGATGTGATTGTGAAGCAAGATTTCAATTCTCCCCCATGTACGGATTGGCTCATGTTTATTCTGGGTATGACGTCAATTGTGATGAGTACTGCGAGATTTGCTAAAAATTCAGGGGGTACTTGTTCATATCCTCCAAATGATCCAAGTTGTCAACCTCACTCTCTTGCCTATGAGCCAGAGTCCTTAAATAATGAGGAGAAAACTTTGGTTGGGCTCTGGGATGACAGTGGAGGATTGCGACCCATGAGTATTGAATTCGAGGTATTTCCTTCTCTGTTTGCTAATTCTTACTTTTTTATAGCAATACCTGCTTTGCTATTGAAGACTATGGGTGATTATCGTACTATTTCCAAAATTGTCAGTGCCCATTCATCTAGATGTGTCTTTGAGCATGATAGTGCATTCAATACGGCTAACCATGCTTCCTTATTAAATTTTGATTATGAGCGGATGAGTTTGCCTCTTACTGGTTGGTTTGAGAATATTCAAAGGAGTGCTGCACAGGTTTTCTGTGAAGATAAATTGCAGAATTTTTGCCAAATTCTCTGAACTCTTTAAAATGTCTTGTTATCCGAAAATATAATCTCCGTGGAAATTTGGGAGATGACCAGGGCGTTGATGTTGTATCTCTCAAGAATTACATGGATATTGAATACTGTGGGGAGATTGGTGTTGGCACTCCCCCTCAGCAGTTTACTGTGATATTTGATACTGAAAGTTCTAACCTTTGGGTGCTCTCGGCAAAGTGCTATTTCTCGGTTGCTTGCTTTTTTCACTCCAAGTATAAGTCTAGTCAATCAAGTTCACTCTCAAAGAATGGAACATCCGCGGCGATCCAGTACAGAACTTGCGCAGTCGCAGGTTTCTTCAGCCAAGACCATGTTACAATTAGGAATCTTGTTGTTAAGGATCAAGATTTTATTGAGGCACCCAAGAAGCTTGGCATCACATTTGCGGCCGCTAAGTTTGATGACATACTTGGACTTGGATTTCAAGAGATCTCAGTTGGAAATGTTGTCCCTGTCTGGTATAATTTGGTCAATCAAGGTCTTGTTAAAGAACCAATTGTTTCATTTTTTACACAGAAAGGCTATTGGCAGTTTGACATGGGTGATGTTTTGATTGATGGTCAAACTACTGGATTTTTTGTTGGCGGTCGTTCAGTAACTGCAGATTCTGGAACTTCTTTGTTGGTTGGCCCAATGACAATTATTACCGAACTCAACCAGCCATTTACTGTTAACCAAATGTTCGCTTTGGGATTTGGCACTACGGTTAATTGCTTGATTATTCCAAATGCAAATCTCATCCTCATTATTTGTGGAATGACTCACAAACAATTAGACCGCTCTGCTCTTCCCAGTGCTTTCTGGTCTGCTCAAATGTGCAAGGATATAGATCTGTTGCAACCCCACGGTACAGTGATCATTGCATTTGTACTTGGTGTGGTTTCTGCTCATACAAGGTCAAATACA
Source organism: Rubus parviflorus (assembly GCA_029955375.1). Classification (NCBI taxonomy): domain Eukaryota; kingdom Viridiplantae; phylum Streptophyta; class Magnoliopsida; order Rosales; family Rosaceae; genus Rubus; species Rubus parviflorus. The sequence continues at coordinate 16,843,882 of JARGGL010000004.1, forward strand.
AATACATTGCTTTATTTTTCTAGTCCACATTCTTCATTGGCCAGTATTAATATGAAGCTTCAAGTGTACCCAATTCTTTACGATTTGGGGTTGCAAAACCATGGACATGAGCTAGACTATTTCTTCATGGCTTGTACTGTCCTTGCACTATTTTTCCTTGTGGCTACAAGGCTTACCAAAGATGATAATGAAGGAAACCTTTCTCTCATTGAAGTGGTTGTAATCCATGAGGTGCTCTTCTGTCAACCAAGAAGGTTTTTTGTTGAAGTTATTGATTCTCTCCAAGTTAATTCAGAATTATCTCCTATGAGTCCACCGTTCTTTGCACTGGTGGCGCGATGGTTACTAGCTATGCTATTTGGCGATACCTCAGCTGTCTTTGCATCTTTAACTGTTCTCCCTGTAACTAATCCGGTGACTTTGAAATACAAGACAAAGGTACTTGATGCTATTTTCCTTGTGGCCATCTTCTCTGTTGATTTCCTGTTGTTTTCTCAACTGCAACTAGTAGAGAAATTTAGGCCAAATCCGATGGTGGTGTCTTCTAACCATTACATGACCAAACAAGAGATTTTAGCCACCTTTTGGCTTTGGCTTTCTACCGCACTATCAAGTTTCAAAGATTGGGTAATTAACTTACATGGTTTCGTTGTGATTTGGTTCCACATGTTAATTGGTACCATATCCTTTACAAGAAAGCTCAAGTTTGATAATGAATCCCACATGACTCCTACTGGAGCAATTGCTACTGGACTTGTTTTCCATTTTGGTGACAATTTACACATGGAGTACTCCACCTTGAGTAACATTAATGACAATCTCCACATGGTCTACTCTACATTATGGTGTCGTTCATTGTTCACTTGTGATCCTAATGATGTAGTTTGGTCAAGATATTGGCTATTGGATTATACTTCAGCATGGGATCTTATGATTATGGACACTGAGACCACACTATTTGCTCTTACTGTGATTTGCACGGGCATGACAAAGCAGCCTAGAATTGAAGGATACATGTTGCAAAATTATCAGGGAGCTATTTCTAAATTGACGGGTTGTTCAACACATAAGAATGAAACAAAGGTTGCGTTGCCAGTGCCTCGAGTTGTACATCAAGTGGGTGTTCTTGTGATCTCGATCCTCTTTTTTAAACACATATTTAATATAGCAAGTGAGAAGACCTTCGTGTTCCCTGTCCCTGCATTTTATGTCCTTCACAGAGGTTATGATAGCGGAATAGCAGCCATATTGATATTTTCAGTTAGGACATCTTGCTTTGAGGAGCTTTTGAAAGGGTTCTACACAACACCAGCCCTATGTGATGACCATGAAATTGCAGGATGTGCTGTTTGTATTCCTAAACAACAGACTGCTCAAGTGCTATTGTTTCTTAATCCTAGAGTAGAGGTAATGCTGGATACAGGTATAATTTTAACTACGCCAACTTGCAAGTTGTTGGTTCCTGCTTTTGTTATGGACGAAAGGATGGTTGAAGCAGATGGGCTGATTAAAGAAATGCCAGAGAGGAGAATGGTTTCTGCTGAGATCTTCTCGGCTCATTTCCTTATTCCTACCTGTTTAAGGCCTGAGGACATGCCTTTATTTAAGGGGGGAGGGATGTTAGGACTCTTGTGCTATAATTACTTATTATCTTGGGTTAATGTCTTGGGTTACCTAAATGGGCTGCATACCTATATTGGGCTCAACAATTATATGGGTAACTGGATTCGGGTCGGGTCATCTTGTAAACGGGTCTCTAGGGTTTGTTGGCAGATAGCTTTGGGTATATAAGGCAATCTGCCTCATTGTAAGAACTATGAATGAAATGAATGAATTTTAGTATTTTCCTTTCAATTACCTAGTCTTTTAATTATTGTCCTAACACAATTTGATCAAAATTTTCTACAGTTGGAAATGAAATTAAATTTCATGTCCTTCTTGGCGAATTTTAAAGTTTTCCAAGAAAAGGATAATGATTATTTGCAACTTATCCCTTTTTTTTTTTATTTTTTTTTCAAAGGACATGATGGGGACGGGAATCGAACTTATGCCCACACATAAATCGTGACAGCCTATAACCACTACACCAACACACACGCCCACATTTGATACTTATTCCTTTATCATGGATATCAAATTACCCTTAAATACTCCAATTCTGAACGTGCTATACTATCTCATTCTTTTTTTTCTTTTCAAACTTGACTCCCACGCAAACATTTTCTCTCGCTGCCGCCATTCCCATCTCCACCCAATACGACGCCTACACGTGTCAAAACAGTATAGCGATTCCATATTAAAACCGAAACCCTATTCTGAAATACCCACATCACTTTGACTGCTCTCAACCGTGAATTCACAGAGTCTCTCGCTCTCTCGTTCTAAATTCAACGCCGCATTCGATCTCCGGTCGCCGCTCTCAGCGCTACGACGGTACATTTCTCGTTCTCTTTTGATTTTTTCAGTTGTAGAATTCGTTTAGATGAAACGCGCTTCTCTGTTTTTGATTTGGTTATTTGGTCGAAAAGGTTACAGGCTTGAATCTTTAACGCTTTTAGATTTACCTTTTCTCTATGTTTCGTTAATCATTTGCTCATTCTTGGGTTTATTCGTGTCTAATCTGTTCTGCGTTTTCTAAGACGCCTCTGTTTTGTTCAATTTTAAATTCTTAATTTTAACCAATTTAATTTGTTTTGTTACTGAGAAAGCCTAAAGGAAAATTGGGTCTCTAACCTATGTGTTTGCGGTTTGAATTTGATTTCAGAACACAGAAGATCAATTCTTTTACCAAGAAATCAAAAAACCCATGTTGAATTTTTTGACCAATTTCCTCCTAGAACTGAATTTATGTAGATCAAGATATCAGAAAAGTCATTTTGTAATTCTTTGGTGATACCATCAAAATTTGATTCTTCATATGTTCTGTTTCCAGAATCCCAATTTTGTGAGTTTCTTTTGTGCCAAGCAAAATTAGGGTTTGCTTTATCTTTCATTTGGACGGTTGATGTCCTTCATCTGAAATCAAAATTATTATATCACAAGCCTGTATTGGATAGAAAAATTGTTCTGAGGTTCGAATGTCAGAACAATTGAGTTATCTTCTTTGAACTGTGGTTTGGGAAATTGAATTATCCTCTTTGAACGTTTAAATATTAAATTTGTTACCAATTGGTCATTGTAGTTTTGGGAAACTCTTCTTTGAACTTATAAAATTTGTTACCTATTTGTCATTTTGCAGTAATGGCGACTTCAGAGGAGCATCCCATCGATAATGATAATCTTGTGGACAATGATTCTGAAGAAGATCGGTTTGATGACATTGCAGAACAGTATATACAGTCTTCATATGAGCTTAAAGTGGTGGATCGCTTTGATGTGGTATGTCATCGGAACATTGCTGTTATTTTTACTGAATGAAATACATAGTATTCTTCGCTCTTGCAGGTTCAACTAAACTAAGCAAGCTGCTAGAGAGTCCTATTTTGGCCCAGATGTCCCCTTAACATTTTCTAGATTTGAAAAAATAATTCATGTAAAAGAGAGTCCCTGGATGAGTTGCACATAAAGTTTCTATTTCCTTGTTTTCTTGGTCTGATGATGATTTGGAGGCTTGCCAAATGACTAGATGATCAAATTATGTTTTTATCCTTATATGCATCTTGATGTTGTGATTCTTTATTGCAGTTTGACAGAGATCCTCGCAAAAGAAGTGCTTCTGTAGATGTTCCTTATGATGAATTTCCACACAAAAGGTTTAAGCAGAACATGGAGATCAAAGATGTTATAATGGAACATGCCCTTTATTTCCTCCCTGCCAAATCGCTTTCCAGATTCAGAACTGTTAGCAAAGAGTGGGATCAGTGGATTACCAGTCCCTTTTTCGCTCACCAGCAAACTCACTCCTTCCGAGACATCTCTGGTCTTTTTTGTCAACTCCCTGGTGATGAGCCTTCATTCATCTCACTCAATAGTGATGCTTATGGCATTCCTAGTCCATCCCTCAGTTTCTTGCCTCAGCCTGTTACTCTCAGAACCGCTTGCAATGGTCTGCTCTGCTGCCAAAACTGCTTTGGACAAAATAGCTACTACATCTGCAACCCTGTGAACAAGGAATGGAAAGCACTTCCGGAGCCAAACTTTTATCATGGACCTGATCAATCAGCCTTGGCACTAGCCTTTGAGCCTTCTGCGCTTAATTTTGCAGCACATTTTGAACTTGTATGTGCCTTTTCTCTATCTTTAACTGATCAACCAGTCATCTGTTTCGAGATATACTCTTCAAGGTCAAGCTCCTGGAGACTCGCTGAGACCGTATGTTCTGAGCTAGATGCCTTGAAGTTGAATGGGGATGGAATCTTTCTGAAGGGTGTAGTATTTTGGGAAACTTTTGCTGGGGCTATTCTGGCTTTTGACCTGAAGGAGGAGCACTATGGCATTCTGTCACTCCCTCCCAACAGTGGACCGCAAGGTGTTTTGACAGAGATGCGTGGTGAGCTGTGCTATATTCTGCCTGTTAGAGAAGGCAATAGTTACACCTTGGAAATCTATGGCGATATGGACATGAATCTCAAGCATATAATTCCTCTTGATCTTGGTTTTGTCCGCCTTGGTCACCAACAGTCGCTGAGGGTTTTGGCTTGTGTGAATGATGATGCTGTGGTAATGCTTGTTGGAGACAGAGTGATTTCTTATCATATGAAAGGTGGAACGCTTAAAACATTAAGGCATACCGAGATTGTTGGTGCTGAATACAATGCTGGATTTGTAAAGTATCTTCCTTATGTGAACAGCCTTGTTCATCTGCGCGCATCATACATGAGCAGCCTCCTTTCTGAAGATCCTACTACCTCCTATTCCTATCTGGAGTCTCTTTGAGCATATTGCCTTACACATTGTGGTAGTAATTTTTCCACATTACCTTCTTCTTCTTCTTCATTTTTTTTTTCGAACTGGATCATTGATTGGTCTTGGGATTGCTTCTGTGCAAGTTCAATCCAGAGCGTCTTTTCGTGCTCATGAAGAAGTTCTTATTTGGAACTTGTTCAATCTCATGGGTCTTGGGATTGATTGATTGTTTGCAAGTTCATTTCAGAACTTCTTTTTAAGCTTAGGAAAGAAGCTAAGTTCTCTTTTAGAACTTGTTCTGTATGTTTCAGATCATGAAAATATTGTCATTTGTACCTAGCTTCTTGAATGATGAATGATGAACATCAGTTTCAATTTCTCTGTTTCTTTGATCATTTCTTGAGTTTCTATTGGGGCTTTTCAGCTTGTTCAACTCTTCAATAGTATGGTTGGCAAATCCCATTTTTGGTCCACAAGCGACTGAAAAAATGAGGAGGTTGCTGGCAATGGTTGGCCGGAAATCTATGGCCTCCGGCAAGAGAGTTTTGGGTCCTTGTCTTCTAGAGTTGCTGGTTACACCGCCAGCTCACTTTTATGGGACCCACGTCGCCATTTTAGTCCATCCCAAATGCACCAGTCTTTGAGGCTTTTCTTAATGGAGTGGAGGACAAAGAATAATTAATGGGAGGATTTAGTTGATAGGGAAAGATAATATGAAACAATCTATTTATAATTCATGGATTGAAAATGACTATTATGGTAAAGCCAAGGGACAAGACCGGCATGGCGAAAAAATCAATGTTGACTGACGTATCTTAAGAGTTACGAGTCAATGAATTTATTCAGACCTTTTACATCTAGTTTCCTAAGAGTCACTAATTATTGTAAAAATTTAATTCACATTCTACTCCTCTAGTAAATCACAACTTGAAGATGTGGTGTGGAGGTGGAAAAATGGTAGATGTATAGACAAAAAATAAAAAAAAGGGTGCAAAACTACAAGTTTGATGGAAGAGTTTTGAAGCGAATGTGCGTGTGCCAAATGTAGAGATTTGAGTAAAATAATAATATTCTTTTAAAAAAACCCATTGCTTTGAATAAATCTCATTCGCTCACATTCTTTACAGATGTCAACTTTATTGTTGTTAGCTTGGTAAAAATAGTTTTTTCCGGAAATTCAAGTTGCATTTAAAATCACTTCCTATCTTTCACAACCGTTCAGGCTTGTAATTTTCGTCCAAAGCTTTATAATTTTTTTTTTGCTAGACTTATCTATATCTATATTATTATTTAGATAAGAGATTGTCAATTATAACCGATTTTTTTTTATGTAAAGATCTTTTATATATTAAAATATTTTAGAAACCAAATTAGTTAGAAAGGATAAAATAGTCAAATAGTAAGATACATAAAATAAAAAACGAAAAAAAAAACCATAACTGCTTAAATATCCCATCTTCTTTAAGGCAACCACACATAGGGCATACCCATAAGGTGTGTAATATTTCTAGTATATATATATAATAAATACAACTCATATTTATGTATATTTCGTCTAAAAAAAAAGATTTATGTATATTTTTTAGGTTCAAATTTATATTTTAAAATTGCCTTGGGAAGAATAATTAAATTTCTAGATGCCTGCGTACTAATCACTTGGAACTGCTAGAATCTCGCACTTCACAAAACCATAAACTTGAAACTCACGGAAAGCATTGACCAGCAGGCGACCTTGTTACGAGCTCACACCAATTCAAAACGTACACGTGTCCCAATAGGCCAATATAAACCCCCCAGTCTCAGATCAACGTGCTACTTTTAACTGTTCTCAATCTTCACTTTCGTTTCTCTGTCTCCGTCTCCGTCTCACTTCCGATTCTCTCGAGTTCAATCTCCGGCAATACCAAGGTACGCTTCTCGGCGATCTTTTCGTTTCGGTTCGTAGTGTTAATTTTCGTGGAAACCCGAATTCTGTCTGGCTTTTTCACTTGCGGTTTTGTCGTACACTTTGAATCTTTATCTTTTTCGATTCTTCAATTTTGGGTCTATTAGGCTAATCTTTAGGTTTTCGATTGCTTCCTTATTCTGTTATGCGAGAATTGTTAGGTTTAGTCGTCTCTGTTTGCTTTGGGTTTTTTCAAGAGACCGCTCTCTGTTCTTCAATTTTTTTCTTATTCGGATTTGTTTGGTAACTAGGAAAGCCAAGGAAATTAAAGAAAACCAGGACTTGAACCCATGGATTATATTTTCGGTATGAATTTGAATTCAGATATCAATTTTGGGGCTTTCTTTATTAATTAGTTATGTGAATTCAGGTTTAAGAATCGCTTTTTTCTTAATTGCCCTATCTTACTGAAGCAATCGAACTAATATTTGGTGATTTCGTTCAGGTCTGATGTGGTATTTCCTTTATTGCGTTGGGTTTCTTTTGTGCCAAGCAACCATGGTTGAAAAATTTGGGTTTAGGGTTTTTCTTTTTTGGAGGGATGAAGATATAGGGTTTAATTTAGCTGATATCTAGACTTTTGCGTTATCTGGAATCAAAATTATTATACCAAACCATGTATTTGGAAGCAAATTTCTGACATTTGTGGAGCTTGTTGTCATGTAATTGGGGAAATTGAGTTATCTTATTCTAATGATTCTGAAATGTGATACCAACTTGTTCATTTCAGATTAGTGGAGACTTCTGAGGAGCTTAATCATGGCTGGTGATAATGATTGGGATTCTGATTCTGACAGTAGTTATGTCCTTCTGAGTGATGGCACTTCTGTGGGCAGTGATTCTGAGAATTATGTCATTGTGGCTAAAGACAACTATCTGAGTACTGATTCTGATGAAGATCTTTTTGGTAAAAGCCAAAATGAGTCGGAGAAGGTTATGAATGAAGACATAACTGACTCTGAAGAAGATCGATTTTGTGAAAGCCAACAGCAGTTGGAGAAGAATGGGGATGATGACAATAATGTGAGTACTGATTCTGATGAAGATCTATCTGATGAAAGAAGACACCAGTTGAAGAAGCTTGTGGATTATTCGAGTACTGATTCTGATGAAGATCCAGGGGATTATGGTGGACCACTGAATGACAGTTATGTGGCTAACAATGAGGTATGTCATTGTGTTATTTATGAGAGATGCTTTTTCATATCAATTACATTGGTGTCTGCCTGATTTGGTAAATTGATTGCATATGACATCACAGTCTTGTATGTGCAGCAAACTTAATCAAGCTATTAGAGTCCTATTGTGGCACAGATCTAGGTGTTTTCTTTGTTTAATGATGAATGTGAGGCTTTGTCATTGTGTCATGTGACTAGATGTTCATTTGATACTTTTTAACGTTTTCTCTTGATTTGAATCTCAATTTTTTTTTTGTTTTATTGCAGTTTCACAGATATCCATGCAAAAGAATTGGTCATGTTTGTGGATATGATTGCTATGAATTTCCTGGAGAGAAAAAGGCTGATGAGAAAATGGACATCAATGATGTTACAATGGAGTATGTTCTTCCATTCCTCCCTGCCAAAGCACTTTGCAAGTTCAGAAGCGTTGGCAAACGGTGGGATCAGTGGATTACCTCTCCTTTTTTCATTCACAAGCAGGCTCACTCCTTCCGGAACATCTCTGGTCTTTTTTGTCAACTTCCTGGTGAAGAGCCTTCTTTCGTCTCACTGAATAGAGATGCTTATGGAATTCCCAGTCCTTCCCTTGATTTCTTGCCTGAACCAGTTGCTGTAAGGACGGCTTGTAATGGCATGCTCTGCTGTGAAAGCTGCAATGGAGAAAATACTTACTACATTTGCAATCCTGTGAACAAGGAATGGATAGTGCTTCCCAAGTCAAAGTCTTATCATGGATCTGAATCAGTCCTAGCACTAGCTTTTGAGCCTTCTGTGCTTAATTTTGAAGCACATTTTCAACTTGTGTGTGCCTTCTCTTTAACTGATGAGCCGGTTACCTGTTTTGATATATACTCTTCAATGTCGAACTCTTGGAAACTCTCTAAGACAGAATGCTATGAGATTGATGCTCTGCATCTGAATGGGCATGGGATCTTTCTGAAGGGAACGGTCTTCTGGGAAACTCTTGCTGGCGCAATTTTGGCTTTTAATCTGAAGGAGGAGCAATATGGTATTTTGCCGCTCCCTCCCACCAGCGGACCACAAGGTGTTATGGTAGAGAGGTATGGCGAGCTATGTTATATTCTGCCTGTTGTGGAAGACTCTGTATACACCTTGGAGATCTATGGTGATATGGACATGAAACTGAAGCGTATAATTCCTCTTGCTCATGATATTTTCACCAATGCTTATGAAGAGTTGAGGGCTTTGGCTTGTGTGAATGATGATGTGGTGATTATGTGTCTTGGAATGAAATTGATTGCTTATCATGTGAAAGCAGAGAAGGCTGATATCATATACACGTATACCGGGACTATTGCTGGATATGCAGGTTATCTTCCATATGTGAACAGCCTGGTGCACATAGATCATCCATGAGCGGCATTGGATCCTACTACCAAGCGAGCTTAGAGTCTCCATTCCCCGCCTACCTTTCTCTCAATCTTGACTCTTTTGTTGATTTTAGGATTCTTAGTTTGCAAGTTCATTTTTGAACTTCTTTTCGAGTTGGTGAAGGAGTTCGTATGTTGGAACTTGTTTAAGGTCATAATTTTCTTTCTGGGTATATAATGATGTCTATATGTTCAGATGATGAAACCATAACTGGAATTATGAATAACCACCTAGTCTTTTTCCCCTTGTCGAATGATGAATGTTGAATGCTGAATATTTCATTTCGTAAAGCATTTGCATTGTTTCTTTTACTTGAATGGTGAAAACTTGTGTTTGGAAATGCTCCTCACAAGTTCACCATCTCAAATGTATTTGATGAAAGTGTTCTTATTATGCTTCAAATGGTCCTTTTCGGCCTTGCAGAAGTGTCCCAAAATGACTTGAAGGAAGAGCAATGTAGTATTGTTCAACTCCCTCCCAATAGTGGAGCACTCTACAAGGTGTTATGACAGTTGTATGGGGAACTTTGTTGCATTCGATCTGCCTTTTAAACAATACAATATGAGTTTATATTGTTCAACTACATTTTGGAAATCTACGGCGGTATGGACATGAATCTCAGGCATAAGATTTTGCCTCTTCGAATCAAATTTGAGTTTCCTAGAAAAAAAATCAAATCCTTTCAAAAAAAAAATCAAATTTGAGTAAAATTCATCTTGATGATGATAAATTTTTCGGTGTAATTTGTGAACCGTGTACACACTCATCTTCTCACAATTAATAGTCGGCCGGTCACGTAAAGGTTTTACAAAATTATTTGAAATATTTATTTTGCAAAATGTAAATGAGAACTTGAGAAGTACAATTTATTCTAAAAAAAAAAAGGGAAGTAAAATTATACATTTTCATGATTTGAGAATAAGCAACTTAATTTGAATAAAAACTTGTCTGATATATAGCTCACTTTTATGTTTACAAACGTAAATCATTTAGATAGAAAAATTTGTAGCACTCAACCCCACCCTCAAAAGGGTACCCCTACCAGCCACTAACTCACCGATGATCCTTTCCCTCCTGAAAAAGACTCTATATCAATTGGGGATGAGCTTCAATACAAAGACAATGTATTGGCCAATGAGATAAAGTTTAGTTTAAGCAAAGAGATAAGGTCAGTGCAGTCGTCAAACTGTTGGAGGGTACGTTGTTATATGCCCGTCAGCCGGTGGAGTAATGAGTCGGCCGATGAGGTAGGCGGTCGACCAATGGGGTCGGCGGTAGGGTCAAAGATCGAGCATTGGAGTCACTGCTTTTCTTGGATCATATTCTTCCAAAACACAGAAAACATTACATACAAAACTAAAACTGAAATCTGTATTTTATGTTTTTACTTTTATTATGTATTAATTTACGACACAAACACTTAAAAGTTCACAATTGCATGAATTTTACATTTATTTTAGTATTTGTAGCATTAAAAATTAGTTTGCAAAACATTACCAAATGGCATCTAATTAACTTTTTCATTTTTTTTCCTTTACACAACATTAATAGTGCAAGGATATACATAGAACCAACCAATAATCTTCATATATACCTAGCTATTTTTATAGTTGTTGATAAAAGAATAGTACCAAATAATGTGACAAATGTATCAATGCATGATAACATATGACTTTTCAAGTTTAATGATGTGTCTTAGCATTTCGAAGTCTTATCATGGCCTTATGAGGGAATAAGCACTCAATAGTTTCAAAATAACAAAAAAAAAATAAAGAAATTTATTTTGCAAGTTCGTTATGCCCTACAAATACATATATAATGTTTTTGTCACCAATTTTTTTTTTGTCTCAAATTACCTACCTTAATATCTACGCTGTTTTTACTTAGTAGTAGGTTGTCTCCTCAAGCTGTGATGCTGTTAAGCACAAGTGTAAACACAAGCGACCATCGTGGAGGATTGTCTATATTTGAAGTTTATATCTTCTGGTTCTAATTCAAGAGCCAAGTAACCTCCCAAGCAAAATTACATGGAGCTCCAGCGAGGTTGTGCCAAGAATTTGGGACGAGGAAATGGTAAAAGCAAGTAACCAACTCAATCTAAGTTAGGGGAGGCACACACAAAAGATAGCCTTAGAGAGAGAAAAAAAAGAGAGACAGAGAAAAAGAGAGACAGAGAGAGAGAGAGGTGAAGGAAAGGTCCTGCTTTGTAGGAGGCAATGGCAAGGACACAACACTCTCCTTTCTCTTTCCTATGAGAAAAAAAACACCCCTATCCTCCTCTACCTCCTTCATTAATCTCCAGGTACTTCAACAACAACAACATAATATTTTCTCAATCGATTTTCGAATCTAAAATTTCTTTTTAATTTCATAAACTAATTAAATAAATTAAACAAATCAAGAAAACCAGTATATGCATGCATGGGGTTAGGTTATCGATCTGTTCTTGATTGGTAGCATATGTACAATGTAATTAATTTAGTTAAGTACTTAGACATTACATGTGTAGCTAGGTTAATTTAATGATTCCTTTAAAATGTTCAGGGGTCTTGAATCGATCATTGAGACGAGTAGTTACGGGAGAGGTGAAGTTTCCGGCCGCCACATAAATAGTCTGGAATAGGCCTCGGCCGGAGGTTTCTGACTAAATAATGTCTTCTGATTCTTCTCCGTCCCCGGACTCTTCACCTTCACCACCATCACCATCATCACCACCAAACTCCTCGTCTTCGTCTTCGTCTTCATCCTCATCCTCATCCTCATCCTCATCCTCCTCCTCATCCTCACCTCCAAAGGAATCTCCAAAGAAGGATTCTCCGCCGCCATCCTCTCCTCCAAAGAATTCCTCACCGCCGCCATCTTCACCTCCACCATCCTCACCACCACCTTCGTCTCCCCCACCATCGTCCCCATCGCCACCTCCCCCGAAGGAGGAGAAATCAACCCCGACTCCAGCCTCCCCGCAACAAAATTCGTCGCCTGCTCCACCCAAGGAGGAGGCGCAGGCAACTCCTGCGGGGACTACTCCAGCCACTCCAGCTTCTCCTACACCAAAACCAAAAACAACCCCAACCCCGGCTGTTCCGGCTACCACTGTTCACGCGCCGCCTCCCCCACGTACTAAAACTACTACGCCTTCCTCCACTTCATTGACACCACCGACTAGTGACTCTTCATCAGATGATAGCTCTAACTCGGATAAAGGGGCGGTAATAGGAGTGGGGATTGGCGCCGGGGTGATAGTACTTCTCTTGCTCGTCATTTGTGTGCTTTGCTTCAGGAGGAAGAGGAGAAAGAATGAGCATATGCAGTATTATGGAGATCCTCTCAAAGGTACCAATGCCAAACCCTAACCCTACGTACTTAATTTCTAACACGTACAGGAAAACTTGTAGTAATTAACTTATGTGATATATGTAGTTGATGTGTTAATTAATTAACAATCTAAAGTATAATGAACATTAACTGTATTTAATCTACAAATATTATGCTTATTTTTTCTCTTTTAATTTTTATGTTAGTCCTTTATTATAATAGGCCGGAGCTAGGTTTCGAGCAAGAAAGATGCATGAATCATAACATAGGTCGATCACCTTTATGAATTCACAGCCCTTGAATTTGTAACTCATAACTAGACTTGAAACAAGCAAAAACAAGTAGGACAAAAATCCAGATTAATTGAAATTAAGATCGATTGCTTTAATTGTTGATTCCATTTATGTAGGTGCTGGTCATGACTATTACAACACTTCACAGCAACACACTTGGAACATGAATACGCAAGGAGGAGACCATGTGGTCAGGCTAAACCAAGCAGGTGCTAGTGGTGGTGCCTGGCCTTCACCGCCGCCTCCGATGCCGATGAGCGGTGAAATGATGAGCGCGAATTTCTCTGGACCCCACGGACCCCCCTTGCCACCACCCTCGCCAAACATGTCACTTGGGTTCAACCAGAACACCTTCACTTTCGAGGAGTTAAATGCCGCTACCAACGCGTTCTCGCAAGCCAATTTGTTGGGTCAGGGCGGATTCGGGTATGTGCACAAGGGCGTGCTACCCAACGGAAAAGAGGTTGCGGTGAAGAGTCTCAAGTCGGGTAGCGGGCAAGGAGAACGGGAATTCGCGGCAGAGGTCGAGATCATTAGCCGTGTTCATCATCGACATCTCGTGTCACTTGTCGGATATTGTATTGCCGGTGGGCAGAGAATGTTGGTCTATGAATTTGTTCCCAATTCAACCATGGAACATCACTTGCATGGTGAGTTTGTAACCTGCTACATTGGTAACTAAACCATTCACTTTAAAACCAGAAAAATAAAAATGAAAGTCTTTAATTAATTAATTCTTTGTAAATTTGGGTTGCAGGAAAAGGTCCTGTGCCAATGGATTGGGCAACTAGGCTTCGGATTGCAACTGGGTCTGCTAAAGGGCTCGCCTACCTTCACGAGGACTGTAAGAAATTCCCAAACTACCCTCTTTAGCTCTCTGTTTGATCATATGGCCGGATAGAGACTTATCATATATGTTCATCAATTTTGGAAATTTTGAAATGCATTGCAGGCCATCCAAAGATCATCCATCGTGATATCAAATCTGCTAATATTCTCCTCGATAACAACTATGAAGCCATGGTAACTTTGAGTCAATTAATTTCTGACATGATCGATTAACGTAGTTGTTAATGAAATAATTACTTATGCAAAAATTGATTAATCGTGATCGATCATCTTTAAAACTTGTTCTTAATTTGATGTTCAGGTTGCTGATTTTGGGTTGGCTAAGCTGTCATCTGATAACTACACCCATGTTTCTACACGAGTCATGGGTACTTTCGGGTAAGCCATCACAAAATTATGCTTAATTAATTTGTTGCAAATAGTACGTACGTGCTGAATTTATATTACTAGTGGTTATATAATTGGTGAATTAATTAGTATAATTAAATCTGGTTTTGTATGTAAATGAATGCAGGTATTTGGCTCCAGAATATGCATCAAGTGGAAAGCTGACAGAGAAGTCCGATGTTTTCTCATTTGGAGTCATGCTCTTGGAACTCATAACCGGAAAGCGACCAGTTGATCCCTCAAATGCCATGGAAGATAGCTTAGTGGACTGGGTTTGTACATCCTCTCGTTTTTTTTTTTTTTTTTTTGTCCGTTATATTAGAAGGAATCGAACATTTAACTTATCCTAGTTCAATTTCTCGCTTTTCTTGACTACTCGAGCTAAGCCCTAAAATTTGTGTTGTGTATGTGATCACACAGGCTCGACCACTTCTCACTCGTGCACTAGAGGATGGCAACTATACAGAGTTGGTGGATATCAGTTTGGACAACAACTACAGCCCGCAGGAGATGGCACGCATGGTCGCCTGTGCTGCTGCTAGCATCCGTCACTCTGCTAAACGACGCCCAAAGATGAGCCAGGTATATATGTAAACTCAAATGTTAGGCAAGTTATGTTGTCAGATTCTGAATCATTATCACGTACATAATAACGCTCCTAATAGCTTAACATGTACGTACTCAAACAAAGGATTACTAATTAATTTTGTGCTTAAAATAAATATTTCTTGCTTGCGTATAACAGATAGTACGTGCGCTAGAAGGAGATGTGTCACTGGACGACCTAAATGAGGGGGTAAAACTAGCGCAGAACTCCCTGTTCAATTCATCGTCGGCAGCGGGAAGCTCATCAGACTACGATACACAAGCATATAATGCTGACATGAAGAAGTTCAGGAAGTTGGCCCTTTCGAGCCAGGAATTTCCGAGCAGTGAATTCGGGACTTCCAGTAACGACTCCAAAGAAATGCCCCCGGGGAACCAAAAGCAACTATCCTGATCGAGTCTAACCAGCCAAGCTTAATTAATTAAGATCGATGATCGAGGACGAAGCAGCAATTCATGATCGATATAGTGGTTTCTGTTTCTATTTCGTTATTCAAGTTTGGGGTTTAGGATTCATCTTAAAAACAAGGGTGATATATTTGAGGATTTGGGGGCCGGCAGTGCCATACTGCCATGCATATGTGCTTTGGAATGTATGTATGTATATGGGATGACCCAGATCTTGATGATTAGTTTTATTAAACTTGTTTTCTTTCATACAATTATATGGATTTGTACTTATACCCGTACAAATACAAGTTGGTTTGGACATAGATAACTTCTCTGTATCATGAACCGCCTCTAATATTTTATTATTTTACTCAATAAAATTATTCTCTTATTAAACACTAGACACAATACACACCCGATGGGTGTGGGTATGAGGCTATGAGCAGTTAATCTTCGTCCAAAAAAAAAAAAGGCTATGAGCAGTTAATTGAGAGTAGTGTACTGGGTAGTTATTGTAGATAATTATATTTTTTATATTTTATTTTATTATTTATTTTACATTATTGACCCTAACTACTAACTGTTTTATAAAGTTTTTTAATGTTTAAAATGTATTTTGGTACATTTTTTTTGTTTTGATTGACAACCTCACTTCTCTTAAATATAGTATAGATTAAGAGAATAATGTTTATCAATTATATTGTAAACAAATTTAACTCCGTTAGAATGTGTTTTTGACTCGACATAAAATAACTTTCGTCATACTCGAACACTCGATTTAGACTCAATATGTAATTTGAAATTAATGAATCAAGGTGGATTTGGGTTCAAACCAAAAGAGTACAAAGTGATTTGTACCATGTTGGGTTGAGTAAAAACAACTTAGCGCAATATCGAAAGAGTTGACTCAAACATATGTTTTATTAGTAAGCATTCTTTTTTTTTTGAACGAATTAGTAAGCATTCTTAACATTCACGCGAATAAGAAAGTTTTGGAGGGCGGTTGTGTCAACATGACACGTATGATCAATATTTTGTATCTAAATAAAACTTGTGAAACCACGTCTTCTGAACTAGTTCATATGGCACAATTACAAATCTTTATTTCGCTCATAATTTAAAGAGTTGCAAAACTTAGAGCCGACTTAGGCGCTTTGGGTTAGGCCTGCTTATTTTGAGCCTTTTGGTAAGAGCCCAAAGAAAAAAAGAATAGAGTGTATTTTTTTTTAGACTGGACTTTTGTTGTATAACTACAAATACTAGAAAAGTATAAATATACGGCTAAAAAAAAATATACGGCTAGGACTTCTACTTCTTCAGTTCAAGTACGCAAAGGACAAACAATACACACATCACTAGCGTCTATAAATAACCCCGCGAAAACCCTTATCAGATTTTCGCTGCCGCTATCTGACTTTATCAGTCCGACCCGACTGCTTCTACCGGATCCGAGATCCGACTTATATCCGTACATGCAACCTTCATCGTCTGAGTACGAGTACTCGGACAGTCTCAGAAACCCTAACTCAGCTCCGATCTCTTCGCCATGGGAGACTACAGCGATGCCTTCATGCGCAATAACGCCGCCGTTCAGGCCAAAACCAAGGCCCAGAACCGTGCTAATGTCCTTCAGCTCAAACTGGTTTGTCCTGTGGTTTAATTCTTTTGTGAAGGTTCAGGGTTTTTGTGTTCAATTTTTCAGAGCCTAGGTTTTTTTTTTTTCATTCTAAAATTACCTAATATATACGATTTTTTTAAAACCCTAGCTAAATATGTAGCCGATCTCTGTTATTTTCTGCTAATTTGTTGATTTTGGTTTTATAGCTTTTGGGTAGTAATCAGGTTTTGAACATGCTAAGCTTGCGATTAGGTATTTTGTATTGGTCTCTTAACTTTCTTTGTACAATTGGGTAGGTTCTAATTCTCTTTGGCAAGAAATATTGATTTGTAATTTTTGTGTTTGCGATGCAGATTGGGCAGAGCCATCCCACTGGTTTAACCACCAACCTGTTGAAGCTCTTCGAGCCTCGTCCACCGTTGGACTTTAAACCTCCACCTGAGAAGAGAAAATGCCCGCCTCTAACAGGTTTTTTGAGAATCTTATAGGGGCTTGGTGTTTCCAATTCGCATAAATTTCTATGTTACATTTGTTAATTTATGTTGTTTTTGGCTAATGAAGGGATAGCACAGTATGTGAGTAATTTTGCTGAGCCAGGGGATCCACAGTATACTGCACCCGTCGAAAAGGGGGAAACTCCTGTAAGCTTTTAACTTATCGCTTGTGTGAGAAATTTTCATTATGAACTCATTAGTCATATGTCTGAACATATATCGGTTTTGTTTTG
Source organism: Rubus parviflorus (assembly GCA_029955375.1). Lineage (NCBI taxonomy): Eukaryota > Viridiplantae > Streptophyta > Magnoliopsida > Rosales > Rosaceae > Rubus > Rubus parviflorus. Next base: position 16,861,430 of record JARGGL010000004.1, read on the forward strand.
TCAAATTCAGGCACAAAGAAGGGCTCGAATACACCAGTTAAGACTTGAGAAGGGTGCAGCAAAGGCCGCGGAAGAGCTAGAGAAATGTAATAACCCCATTATTCTCTTAATTGTAGGATTTGGAGTTTGGTAATTGTTCTTACCTTTTCTTTTCTCTTGATGTGCAGATGATCCAAATAGTGATCCAAGTATTTCTGGAGATCCATACAAGACTTTGTTTGTTGCTAGACTCGTAAGTACTTTTGCATTCAGATTCGGTTGTTTTTCTACGAATTGACGAGTATTGTTCACTCTATGATTTGGTTTTCTTCCTACTATTATACATATTGGTTTGGACTGACTTTTAATTTTAACTGTTGGCTTGCAGAATTATGAAACCACTGAGAGCAGACTCAAAAGGGAGTTTGACGTTTATGGTCCAATCAAAAGGGTAGGTATTTTTTTGAGCAACCCCAAGGGGGTTCGGTAAGAGGTTCACTTGTGTTGGAGCTTTTTCCTTTTCCTTTCCTTTACATAAATCTCAGATTCCGTAATTCAAAATTTAAAAAACTATGCTGTGGTCTCAGCATTTAAGAATTATTTTCCATTTCCTATTTTCTTCAAAAGATGTCTATACATATTTACTTGACTTTTCTCAAGTAATGTTGTTGAGTTCCTCAAGAATATGCCTTGAAATATTTTTTGGGTGATAACTTGTTTTCAAAATTCACTTTTCAGCCTACATAATAGATTCTTTTCAGCAGTAACTATAACCAGTGATGCACTTCGAGTTTGTTCTTCCTGATTTAGTTTTATTTTTCTGTGGAGTCTGCAAGTTGGTATTAATACAGGTGTTTCTGGAAATATGCTGGTAATGTCTGGCTGGTTTGTTTCATTCATCTTTCAATAGCTCTCTCTTTGTTATGGTTTAATTTAGAGAAGGGGTGTTTCTAGGTAATCATTAGCAATTAGCATTAAGTTTTAACTTTCGAGAAGAATCCCTGGTAAGGGGTGAGTACTCATCAATTATCTTTGAATACCTGATTCCAAAGATGGTGCTCGTCCTGCACAGCAAAGCTGAACTTATAAGCCTTAAAATTACACTGCGAGTATACTGGTAATTCCGTATGGGTTTGTTCCACTTCCTTCGGAAGATCCCTCTTTGGTGTAGCTTTATTTAAGAGACCTTGGAAGTGGATGTTTCTAGGATATATTTTGCTTTAAGTTCAAAGTTCTAACATTCAAGAATATCCCTGGTAAGATGGTGAATATATTCCACATTTGGTTCTTTGATCCCATAATATATCAATATCCAATTCAAAAGGTGGTTCTTAATCTGCATAGCAAAGCTAAATGCTATAAGTTGAGCAGACCAGTGATGCTTATTTCAAGCAACAAAAGGAGACCCCCCAACTTCTGTTCTTTTCCTGCACTGGGTAACATGTCGGGAGTATTAGTATCTTTTCCTCTGAATTTTTAGTATGTGCATTTTCTGCTGCTAAAAGTTTTACTTTGGCTATAAAGGTTGTCAAAAAAACCCATCAGCAGTAAGGATTCCTGGTATTTCTAATAGTATTTAAAATTTTCTTTTATTCAAAAAAATCTCCCTGGTAAGGGGATAATAGTCTGTTCAACTGGTAAATTGGCCACAAATGTCAAATTTTCTGCAACTCTAGCCGGTGGTGATGCATCTTGCGATGGGAAGCTGTATTATCTAAAGGTGAGCACGGCTAAAGAGGCATAGTGCCTGTCTGCCGTGCCATTTAGGATTCAATATTTTAGTTATAGCTGTAGGTTGCTTAGTTTTAGATGCTAAACCATGTATGCATAGTTTCTTACTCTTGAGCATTCTTTGCTTAAGACCTGAATCATCTCTGTCTAGTTTATTGATTATATTCTTCTATGACATTTCAGGTTCGATTGGTCACTGACAAAGAGTCAAATAAACCTAGAGGCTACGGATTCATAGAATACATGCATACCCGGGACATGAAAGGTTTGCTCTAATATTTTATGCACTAAATTATCATGGGTTGACCATGTTTGTTTAACACTCTATATTCATGATACAGCTGCATACAAGCAAGCTGATGGGAGGAAGATTGAAGGTAGAAGGGTGCTTGTAGATGTTGAACGTGGTAGAACTGTACCAAACTGGCGACCTCGGCGACTGGGTGGTGGGCTTGGAACCACCAGAGTTGGTGGGGAAGAAGTTAATCAGAGACATGCAGGGAGGTAAGTAGTTTAATTCCAACTTTTGCAAGCTGTACAGTCATTGGAAAAATCAATGTGCTTCATTATCTGGTGTATACTGTACACTGGAAATTTGGTTGAGGGAGATGGTCTAAAGTGCCTATGCTTTGTTTTTCCTAATTCAAGTAAAGAAATATAATCCCATCTTGACATCTTTTGTTTTCATTCGTCCTAATCCTAGATGTAGCCAGTGCCATCCATTCAGTAAGAAGTTATAGTAATGGCTCAAAAAAACATTATTTTGTGGCGCAACCAAACAGAGATAGTGTTTTTTTCACTGGTTGCTTATGACTGATTTTTAAGTGGTTATTTTAGCAGTATTTCTTCACGCATTCCTAATGTGTGTGTATAAAATGATATGCTAAGTTGTTTTTATTGTATAAGCTATAGTCTTTTGACAACTGGTCTTATTAGTTGTGTCTTCTGACCAAAAGAAAAGGTTGTGTCATGTAATTGCTAGAAGTGTTCAGGTGCAAGATTTGGTTTTCTCATATTTTCAGCATTGTTTTTTATTTCTTCTTCAAATTGCTTTGCTAACTATATCATATATACTTGCTTAGGGAGCAAGCACAATCAGGAGGACCATCCCGGTCTGAGGAGCCAAGGGTACGCGAGGAGCGACATGTAGACTTGTAAGTATTGCTAAATTATTATCCGCATTATCTAAGAAATGTTTTGGTGGTACCGATGCTCAACAATTGAAATAACATGAACTCAAAAATCAAAATAAATAAATAAATGAGGCAAAGCAAATGGCATGCTACATAATGGAAGGGTTCCCCATACTGTCATGGTTGTCTACTGCTCAATTAAAAACTGATTTGAACTTGTGAAACTGAATTAGTTATTATGATTTCATTATTACTTTTTATGTGATTGATATTGAGTGCAATGATTTTAGGGACAGAGAAAAATCCCGTGAAAGGGGGAAAGAGAAGGAGAGAGAACGGGAGAAGTCCCGTGAGCGCTCCCGAGAACGCTCCCATGACAAGCCTAGAGAACGTGATCATAGGGAGGATAGGCATCATAGGGACCGTGATAGAAACAGGGACAGGGATAGGGAAAGGGAAAGAGATCGTGGTCGTGATCGTGATCGTGGAAGGGACCGAGGGAGGGATCGTGGTCGCGACTATGAGCGTGATCGAGATAGAGACCGTGACCGGGAGCGGGATCGTCCTCGAGAGAGGGAGAGGGATTATGAAGTTGGGGTACCAGATCATGATCGTGGGCGTTCGCGTGATAAAGAGTCTGATTATGACCGCGTTGAATCAAAACATGAGAGGGACAGACGTGGCGAAAGAGAGCGAGATTATGATCCCGCTGCCCCAGAAGATGACCAGGGTTGGTTTGAACAACCTGAACATGGCCATAGGCACTCAGACCCTGACCATGATCCTGAGCACTATGAGCGTCATCGTAGCCAGTATGATGATCATATGGATGCCGAGCATGACCATGATCGTTACAAACTGTATCCTGATCGCGATCATGATCGCTATGATGATCGTATGGAGGAGGATGATTACCATTATGAAAAAGCACCAGTTGAGACACGTGAAAGGGAGAGAAGTGGAGATGTGGAGCGTGATTATCAGCGTTCTGCGAGATCAATCTCTCGGGAGTATGAATATTGACTTGCTGTGCTTTACTGGATTCACCTGCTTGCTTGGTTGACCAAATTTGCAGCTGCTGCTTTCTGCATGGTCTTTTTGTTTTTGTTATATCTATTTAATGTTATTTCGAATGGGCTGCTTGAGGATATTGTTGCGTTTGGGTAATTTGTTTGTGTTTTGGATGATTTCAATGAAGAAAGATTTGGCATGAGTTAATGGCAATTGGACCTTTTTAATTTGCCTATGTTTTTGACCTATGTATACCATTTCTTTCTTTCCAAAGATGGTATATGCATGTCAAACTATTGAAACAAATATGGCAACATATATCTACGGTCTCCCATTAGTCAACTTTAATTCCATGGTTACTTGCATTCAATCAGTATTAAAAACAAAAGGAATCAGAAGCAGGTTCCATGTAAAAAAGTAGGTTACTCTTGTTCCTCTAGGGACTTGAATTATTTTCACTCTTCTTAATTCATTTATATTAATCTTATTTTTTCTTTATTCTAAGTAAGCGAGCGTGCCAACAATGCCTAAAGTTTCCGATGTAAACGAATTTAGCAAACAAGGCAAGCCAAGGCCCTAGAGTCTAAGAGGTGATGGTTATATTGTTTGGAAATGGCAGTGTCATTGTGTCAGTGATTGTTTATGTAACGGTGAAGAAGTGGCCAAAAACCGTGAAGCAGCGATGAAGCTTCACAGAGAAGTACACGGCTTCTCTCATTTATGTATAGAGATCGAGCCTGTTGATTACATACACCTTCAACTTCAAGAACGTTGCCACAAAGTGCTTGTACTGCATGTGTTTCGAGGATTTCAAGCTGCTGCTTCTTGGAAATTTCCAGGAAAGCCAGGGTCTTGTTTTGTGGTAAGAAACAAAAAGACAATAGGATAACAGTGACAACAAAGACACAAAATTACATTGCTTTGTGCATGGGAAGACACCTGGGTATCAAAAAGTAGGACCAACTGGATGAAATGGAAGTGTTGGCAATTAGGCTTAGAGGTGAAATGTTGTTTTCATATAACAAACTTGAACGCAACAACAGATTTGACATGTCTTCAAATATTAATGACATACCATGTTGTGGAAATTATTTGAATCAATAGTTCTCTACTCACTAGTCACTGCCATAATGGTAAAAGTAAAATCCCATCAAATTTACCCAAGTAAATCTCTTCTGTTTTAGCCAAAGAATCCTATTATAATCAACAGATTGTGATACTCAAACTGCCTAAACACTAGGCACCATCATCTACAAGAGTTGAACCCACTTGTTATAAATTTCAAGTACACGAGCTTCTACGAAGCTTCAGGATTAGAAAGAGGATACAATACAGACAAAAATCTTAACTATTTCCTACTATGAAATTTGAGATTAAGAATCTTAGTTCTCCCAGCAAATCCATCATTGTGGACTGTGGAGGATAATCCGTACCTAGATTCAGACCCAGATTCTAATCAGTTTCAATCAGTAAATTTACACAAAAAGTTTTTACTGAAAGCTAGCAATTTTAACATGCATTAGGATTTTTGGGTAAATAAGATTTTTGGGTCCCACATATTAATTTTGTTTCTCGATTGATTTCAAATCAATACACTGCTTGCATAGAGAGAAGGATTATAAATGTAGACAATAGGCAGGTTCTGAAAGAGTGCAGCCTCCTCATTATTCTTTCTAGTACTGCACTTATATGCAACAACAATATAACAGGAGGAGGGGAGAAAGTTCAGAAACATTCAACAAGAGAAAAACATATACAAATTTCTTCTGCAAGTCATAACCTTCTTCTCTTCCCTTGTTATCAGATTCACATACTACTCGAATGGCTCGAATCAAGTTCACTCGAAAAGCAGTTACAGTATCAGCAGTAGCACTTATAGCATGGGCAGTGTTCATTAACCTCCTGATGATAAGTGAACTTGTCACTGCAGAGAGGCCCCTAAAAGATGACAAGCCGAAAAATTTTGTTGAACAAGATATAAAGCAAGGAGTCTTTGTGAGAATGATGAAGTTTCTCTGGCAGACTGGAGGGTCTTCTTATCAACCTGTTTGGCCTGTGAGTTTGATCTTTTATTTGGTGCTACCTAGACTATGAATATTCATGTATATATGAAAATTATGTATGTTTTGGTTGAGCAGGAGATGAAGTTTGGTTGGAAAATTGTAGTGGGAACAATAGTTGGATTCTTTGGTGCTGCATTGGGCAGTGTTGGAGGTGTTGGTGGTGGAGGAATTTTCGTCCCAATGCTTGCGTTGATCGTTGGTTTCGATCCCAAGTCTTCCACCGCCATTTCCAAGTGTAAGTAATCAATCATTTTGTTTTTTACCTCTTTTTTTTGCACTTGTTAGTTCTCAATTTTTGTCTCATGAATAGTATGAATGGTCCTGCAGGTATGATAATGGGAGCTGCAGGTTCAACAGTGTACTTCAACTTGAGACTTAGACATCCCACACTGGATATGCCCCTTATAGATTATGATCTGGCTTTGCTCTTTCAGCCAATGCTTATGCTTGGAATTAGTATTGGAGTTGCCTTCAACGTCATGTTTGCCGATTGGATGGTCACAGTTCTGCTTATCATTCTCTTCTTAGGTAATTAATATTTAATAACAATATGAACAAAAGAAATGCACACCAAAGCTTTTGATATGTTACTCTTAATCATTCTTTATTATTGGTTGCAGGGACATCAGGGAAAGCTTTAATGAAAGGCATAGAGACATGGAAGAAAGAAACAGTGATGAAGAAGGTAAGAGTTTTCATCACCTCACTATTTCCTGATAAATCAATGAGTAATATTTGTGTCTACAACTTACTAATGAGTACTTTGGGATTTTACATGACATTCAGGAAGCACAAAAGGTGTTGGAATCGGAGTCCAAACCCGGTGGTGAGTGCTCATTGTTCCATTCCAAGCAAAAATCTTATAAACCAATTTTGAAGTTTGATTATATACTAAAAGAAGTTCTAAAGGGAAATGATAATCATATACACAAAATGCATGAAATTTAACATTATATTTCCTTGTAATCGACGCTAACCTCCTTTGTTGCAGATGGTTCTGAAGAAGACTACAAACCATTACCTAGTGGTCCAGTTTCATTGCAAGATGATGAACAGGTGAGTCCCAAGAATGTCAGAGTAATTTTAATTCTATTTAAGAATTCTTGGTAATTGTATGTAATTTCTATAGTTATTTCAGTTCTTCTTGTACTGAAAATAAGACCAACTCTATCCAGGTACCAATCGCACGCAACGTTTACTGGAAAGAGTTGTCATTGCTTGTGTATGTCTGGGTGGCTTTCCTTATCGTTCAGATCGTTAAGGTAACTTATTTCACTCTTGGTTACAAGAAAATATAGATGCTTTTCTAGAATTTCACCTACTTTTGTTTACTGATTAGTCTCTCTGAATCTTTATGCAGACATATACTGAGACTTGCTCCACCATGTTCTGGGTCCTGAATTCCTTGCAGGTAAAGTAAACAGCCCTAGTAGAACGATTTCTTTCACAAACAGCATAGAAATTAACACACCAAAAATGCACACAATCATGAAAAAACAAAAAAATGATGTGTGAGATCGATTTCTGTGGTCTAGTTAAGTTGATAATAGTACTTTTGTGATTGCATAGGTACCAATTGCAGCCTCAGTTACGGTTTTTGAAGCGATATGCTTGTGGAAAGGCACCAGGGTGATTGCATCAAAAGGAAAGGAAATCACAAACTGGAAGTTGCATCAGCTATTTCTTTACTGCAGCTGTGGGATTGTAGCTGGTATGGTTGGTGGACTACTTGGCCTCGGAGGCGGTTTCATCTTGGGACCCCTTTTTCTTGAACTGGGAATTCCTCCTCAGGTGTATACTCGAATCTGTTTTAGGCTTTGGAGCGAGAAAACCACAGCTGCTGCTCGAATAAGCACGAAAACGAAACCATATTTATAAAACTTCACTCTTTTGTTGTTGCAGGTAGCAAGTGCTACATCAACCTTTGCTATGCTATTCTCATCCTCCATGTCAGTTGTACAATATTACCTTCTCAACCGTTTCCCAGTCCCATATGGTAAACTATATATAGCTCCATATATTCTTTATAAATATGTAACATGTTATAGTAAAGCTAATTGTTTCATGTTTACTATATGCTGCTGCAGCTGCATATTTTGTTTTGGTTGCAACAATTGCTGCCTTCACTGGTCAACATGTAGTGAGAAAAATAATTGCAGTGCTTAAACGAACATCCATTGTCATCTTCATTCTAGCTTTGACGATCTTCGTCAGCGCAATCAGCTTAGGCGGGGTGGGAATAGCAAACATGGTTGAGAAGATGGAGAATCAGGAGTACATGGGGTTCGAAAATTTCTGTCACTCGACTTAATTTGGTCTGTTTGTGAGTCTGAGATATTTATTTATTGCTGTGGATGATTTCTCAACCCAAAATAACTGTATCCACACTGGATCATATTCTACATTACAAATGGTGTATAAATTTTTCCAGTAATTTTCTGGCAAAGATTAAGTGCTATTTATGTACTGGGTTCCTTCTTTTTTTGGTTTCAAACAATTGTGCCAACAGTGTTCTATCAATTTCTGTTACATTTCACCATTCACTTATTACTGGAATTATAACCATGGAGACAATAAAAATGGATTTCTTAAGGGATGGGACTGAATCAATGAAAGAAATTAAGGGAGGAGATTTAGCTGCTGCAGAACTAAGTTGACTAACATTTACTAACAAGTTTATTTTGGTGTTGACTCAAGAACTTAATTTGGACATGAGAAATTTTTGTTTTTTTGACAAATTTTTGGACATGTGGATAGTACTGGGCTACTAATCAAACCTTCTTTTTTTAGTAATTGCCAAAAAAAAAAAACTTCTTTATTTGGCCAACAAAGGACAATTCAAAGTAATTCACTTTTTTTTTTTCCGAGAGAGAAGATGTAAAATTTATTAAGTTGAAAGTAATTCACTTGAGGGCTTGTAGAGCTACACGAGATTAAGAGCATTTATTTTTACACTTTACCTACGTAGGTGGTGCTATCTACATGCGTCGATTTCTTCGATTAATCGATCGCTTGATTTCGCTATTAACCTCGAAAAATCAAATACTAACATAATTTATTCGGTTTGTGGTTCACACAAAAAAATGGGGACGTATTTTAGTATTTATATATCTTGTTAAATAAAAGTATATTCATCCGCTTTCCAAAAAATTTAAAATTTAAAAATCTGGATAGATGTTTTCAAAAAAAATTCTGGATAGATCGTGTGGACTGCAGAATTGAACCTTCAATTGGTCACCTCAATCTATCAAAATCAAATTACTGTTCTATAAAAAAAATATTAAATTTTGAAAATTCGATATTTAAAAAAGTGCATTAAATTAATGAAAAATCCATAATGCCAGACAAAACGTGCTGGTTCCCTTGAAATTGGGAATCCAAATGCAAATTCCATTTATAGGCACCAGAACGCAACACTGTCAAAAAGTAACCACAGGTCCAAAACTTGAAAAAGGAAAACATGGTGAACCAGAAATCCAGAATGGTGTCCTAGTAATTAGTCACGCATTCCTAGGGCAGTTTCAAATCCCATTTTCCCGCCCATACAACGCACCCACTCAATTAAAAAATAAGTAAATAATTTTGGGGCTACTTTTAATATCTCACTGGCCACTCACTCACTCACTCCTGCTTCTTCTTCTCTGGTCTCTCAAGTCATTCGTCACTCTGCGATTTTTCTGACGCAAACCCCAAGGTTCGGATTCTTCAATTTTATGCTTCTATTTCTTAGTCAATATTTTCTAATTTCTCTGGTTGTGAAATCGCATTTCGGAGGCTATATCTGAAATCCGGACTCTAGGGCTTGGAATTTCTGAAACCCTAATTTATTCGATTGGTTTTTTTCTCTCTCTTTTCTGTGGTTTATATGGACTTACTGTTTGTATTTTTTTTGTTTCCATTTCAGATTTTGAAATGGTGACGAAGAACGATCCGTCAGCAGACTCTCCGACCTCGGTTCTCGAGGAAGAGGTTCGTTTTCTCTCTTCTCTTTAATGGCTTTAGAAAAAGGAAAATTTTTGGAAAAGGAAAGTTTCTTGTTGTTGTTTGTTAGAGTTAATACTGCGATTTTGTTATATGAAATGTTGAGTTCTGGTTTTTCTGTGAGGACTTGATGTTTGAACACACATGCTCCACCTATTGTTTGAGTGAATTATGGTCTTGACAAGCATCTGTGGGCCTAAGCATAGAGGTTCAGTGTGAAGTTTATGAGGGGTTTTGATGAATAAATCTAAACTCGTTTCAATCTACATGTAGAATATTATGTTTCTTTTCCCTTACTTGTGTTTGATTGAAAATGTTGCGTTTCAATCATGATTAAGGATGCATGTGGGGAGATTGATGTCAAATTAGTGAAGGAGGAAGAGCAGCTCTTCGAAGCTCGGGTTAAGGAGGAGGAGGCAGAGATAGGAAAGGAGCCAGAGCAGCCACCCCACTTGAATGACACCCAGTTTAGCAAGTTGGATGAGCTCCTAACAAAAACTCAGCTTTACTCAGACTTTTTGCTCGAGAAAATGGATGACATCACACTTGTAATTTTCTTACACTTTTCTTCTTAAATGAGTAATTCCTTCTTATTCTTCTTGTTGTTGATTTAGTTATGAAATGGAATGTATTGCTAGGATGTTCCCGAGCAGCAGAGCGAACCTGTTGAGAAAAAGAAAGGTCGTGGTTCGAAAAGAAAGGCCGCTGCAACTTACAATAATGTAATAATTCCTTGCTTTACTTTGATTGGAAAGATGTCTTTTTTTATTGAATCTGGTTTGTTAGATCATGATTATATGGATATTTTTGTACAGGGGTCTATCATATGAAATTATTATGGATTAGTACAATGTGTTCTGAAGCTGGCTTTGCTTCTTATAGAAAATTGGACGTATGATGGATATCTATTTATTAAGAATGTTGGTGGTCTGATTGCTCTTATATTCTGTTGACATAATGAATTCTTATGTGTTACTGCGACATCTAGTGAATAATCATTTTTATTTATGTTTCACTTTTCATCGCATGAGAATCAGTAAATGTATGCGTTTATCTTTGTTTGATATTCTTTGTGCCTTTTGAATTTCCTTTTTTAATGTTGTTTTCTTGAATTTTGGCATTCACCTTTACAATTGACATTTTCCCAGATGAAGGCCAAGAGGGCAGTTGCAGCTATGCTTACAAGATCTAAAGAGGGTGAGAAAATTGAGGATGTGTACCTAACTGAGGAAGAAAGAATTGAGAAACAGCAAAAGGAACTTGTACCTCTACTGACTGGTGGAAAATTGAAGTCTTATCAACTCAAAGGTGTAAAATGGTTGATCTCATTATGGCAAAATGGGCTGAATGGGATCCTTGCAGACCAAATGGGACTTGGAAAGACTATTCAAACAATAGGTTTTCTTTCTCATCTCAAATCTAAGGGATTGGATGGGCCCTACTTGGTGATTGCACCTCTTTCTACTCTCTCCAACTGGATTAATGAAATTTCAAGGTATACGTTTTAAACAGATCCATTTTGGTTAACTGGTCTCAGATTAGCTTAATCATCTGATCTACTAATCCATTTGTTTTCTTTTTTACCTTCTTTTCTACCCCAAATAGGTTTACGCCTTCAATGAATGCTGTAATCTATCATGGTGACAAGAAACAAAGGGATGACATACGAAGGAAGCACATGCCCAAATCAATTGGCCCTGACTTCCCAATAATTGTTACTTCATATGAAATGGCCTTGGCTGATGCAAGAAGATGTTTAAAAGAGTACAACTGGAAATATCTTGTGGTTGATGAAGTGAGTAGATTTTGTTTTCCTCTTATAAACATAAACTATATCATGTGCTAAGCTATTTTGCATTTGTTTATTGAAGGGACACAGATTGAAAAACTCCAAGTGCAAATTAGTGAAGCAATTGAAGTACATACCTATAGAGAATAAGATTCTGTTGACTGGAACACCTCTGCAGAATAATTTGGCGGAGCTTTGGTCACTGTTGAACTTTATTTTGCCGGATATATTCTCATCCCATGAAGAATTTGAATCATGGTAACTATGAGTTTAAATTTATTGTGTTTTCCCTTGTTTGATTGATTTGCAGACTTATTGATCTTTACAGGACAATCATTTTTGGTGGCGACAGGTGACCTCATGTACCACTAGTAGTCTGGTTCAGAAAATCCTGCCCCCTAGAAACCGCAATATGCAACTTATTTGTGTGTGTGTGTGTATATATATTAAAATATGTTTATAGAGTAAAGTTTGAAATTGTAAACATAATGTGGACATCTTACAAATATCAAGTCCAAAAAATAAGTCTGAAGCTCTTCTTTTGGGTATTTGATTTTATATGACTATGGAAGTGTAAATACATCAAAGGTTGATTTGTACACCAGTTTCACTCATTAGTATGAAGGCACATGAATATATTCTTTGTGATGAATAGTAGTGGTCTAGATAACCATGCTATATGTCATTATGTTTTGCTAAGACCTTAGTCCATGATTATTTTGGAATATTTTATGGACTTTCGTATGGCTAGATAGAGTGGGTGTATTAGATGAGGAGTTATAGCAGATTAAATAGCATATCACAATTGTGCTGTCAGGTTTGACTTTGGTGGAAAGTGCAATAATGAAGCAATGAAGGAAGAACTGGAAGAGAAGAAAAGGGCTCAAGTATGCACCCTTGCTAACATTGTGGCTTCACTTTTATAGAGCATTTGTAACGGATGCTTGATGCATTGGGTGTTTCATTTGTCTGCAGGTGCTACAAAAACTCCATGCCATATTGCGTCCTTTTCTTCTACGAAGAATGAAGATAGATGTTGAGCTGACGCTTCCTAGAAAAAAGGAAATCATATTATATGCGACCATTACAGAGCATCAAAAGAAGTTTCAGGATCATCTGATCAATAAGACACTGGAGAAACATTTAATACTTGAAAATGGAAGCCAGGGTATGAGATATGGCTTTACTTGAAACGTTGTACTGCAATGGGTGTTATAGTAAGAAATATTCATTGCATTCTGCTTTCCTGGAATCATTTGATGTATGCTTTTAACACGTTCTGTTTTCTGCGAATCATTCTGTCTAAAGTGTGACTGTTAGCTAGGACAACACTGCCAATATAAGTATGCTGGAATTGCTGATATTGACCTTACTGTGGCACTAATAGCTGATCAGATGACCTTAGATATTTTTTCTCTGCCACTCATTAGAACACAAAGTTTTTATGATGTTCTGCTTCTTTATGTATTTTCTTTTGTAGTTTCATTAAATGATTTGAAAGAGGTATTATGTCTAGGGAGGTTTTTGCAATGTGTTGGATCAGTGCAACACCTGCATATAATTCTTAGATTTGGATCACTATTTTCTTCTCCTATAGGATGGCTGGATATAATGGACGAGTATATGTTAATTCAATTTGACTGTTCATAGTGTACAGTTCTCCATGTTATTTATCAATTTTTAAACTTGCAGTACATGGCATGAAAGGAAAGCTTTACAATTTGATGATCCAACTTCGGAAAAACTGCAATCATCCTGACCTTTTAGAGTCAGCATTTGATGGATCATGTACTTCATCTTCACTTATTTCAGGATTTTTTTTACTAATTTTTTTTTTCTGATATTAAATGGGCGCTTCTCCAGTCCTTATGTATTTGTGTTTTCCTGCCAGATTTCTACCCGCCTGTTGAACAGATAGTTGAGCAGTGTGGGAAATTTAAATTGCTGGAACGACTGTTGAAGCGGCTGCTTGCCTTCAAACACAAGGTATGCAACTTTTTCATGTGTTCTTGTGTGATTGTACTTTTGATTATTCTTTTTCATTGGGTGTAACATACATTTATATCAGATGTACTTTTGTTTGTTATACTGTCGACTAATGATCTTCCTTTGCATTTGTAATCAGGTTCTGATCTTCTCTCAGTGGACTAAGATTTTGGATATAATGGATTACTATTTTGGCGAAAAAGGATTTGAAGTTTGTAGAATTGATGGCAGTGTGAAACTAGATGACCGAAGAAGTCAGGTTTGTGATTGTTTAAAATAAAAGTTTTAATTTGTTCATCGGAAATTTTCTATGTTCGGATACTTGTCATTATCTTGCTTTTTGCAATATGAAAGTTCATATTATTTTGTATCAAAAGAAAAAAGTTCAGATAATTTTTCCACACTGTAGTCATCCTTGTTTTCTTTGACTTCTCCAATCTAATCGGTCAGCACAGCATATTTCAGAAAAGATGCAACCATGATTTTGTCCTATTTTCCCACCATGTACATCGGCACCATAGCAGTTAGTTGCTGTTATTTGATGTGGAACACCTCTGGCCGATAATCACTACAGTTCTGGTCATAGGCTAGATGTGTGCCACGGAGAGTTGAAATGGAGTTTATTATCCCCTTGCATGACTGGTTTTTGTAGTCAAGTTAGTTTGAGTTGGTACTCTCATTTTGTGTTCATTACATACTCACGAACAACTATAGTTAATGGATAAATATTATCTCTGCAAGCAGATTGCATCGTTCAATGATTTGCACAGCACTTGTAAAATTTTCCTTCTAAGCACAAGAGCTGGTGGACTGGGTATCAACCTTACTGCAGCTGATACTTGTATACTGTATGACAGTGATTGGGTATATTCTTGGTCTCTGTTGTTAAATCCTTTTCGTGTATACAGCTTCATGAAGGGTTAAACTAATTTGTTGTATTGCGTTTGCATACCAGAACCCTCAAATGGATTTGCAAGCCATGGATAGATGTCACAGGATTGGTCAAACCAAACCTGTTCATGTGTACAGGTTGGCAACCGCGCAATCTGTAGAGGTGAGTTGGTGATGCTTGGTAGTCTGTGATCTTTGTTTGTATAATAAGGTGCAATTTATACTGTTATTGCTAACTTGTGAGAAAAAAAAATCCGTTTTTAAAGGGTCGGATGTTGAAAAGAGCTTTTAGTAAGTTGAAGCTTGAACATATGGTGATTGGAAAAGGGATGTTCCATCAAGAAAGAGCCAAGCCCGAGGCCAATTTCTTGGAGGTATAATGCTTCATTCACTTCTGTTTTTCTGTGTTAGTTTGTAGGCAGTTCCATCATGTGCCATGGTCTTAGTGTGGTTTGTATGCCAGGAAGAGGATCTCATTGCACTCCTCCGAGAAGAAGAATCTGCTGAAGACAAGATGATACAGACGGATATCAGTGACGAAGAATTGGAGAAGATCTTGGATCGCAGTGATCTCGTGGGCACGCCTAAGGAAGCTGCTAGTGCACTTCCCATGAAGGGGCCTGGCTGGGAAGTGGTGGTTCCGACTGCCGGTGGGGGCATGCTCTCCACCCTCAATAGTTAGTTTGAACTGTTATTTGGGCGGTTGAACTTGGTGTTTGTATGACTATTAATTACGTTTTGGGATTTTATAGCTGATGCTTTTGAGTAGAGGTCAAGTTAGTTGACCTCTTTGATATGGGAGCTGAAAGATGATGCTCCAAATTGGCTCGGTGGTTTTGTAAATGATCGAAACCGAGCAGAGGTTCCAATAGGGGCAAGGCAACCTTGAAGAGTAATTTTAAGCTGAAGAATTCATGCAATGGCCATTTGTCTATGAATTCTATTTTATGGATACAACCCCATAACTTTATTGAACGCTATTTATGGCCACAGCCCCTCAAAAATTCTATTTTTCTCAACAATATAGAAAAAAAACATCTTGAGTTCTTTATTTTTGGGTACAATGAGGGCCCAAGGCCCAACGCCCAAGCAAGAAAAAAGACAGGAACTACTCAGCAGCAAGAGCCAAATCTTGAGTTCAAAAAAGGAAAAATGAAATTTTGATTTCAACAACAACAAAAAGAAAAAAAAATTCTGTCTACAAGTGAGATAGGGGTAGGCCCATCACTCCAAAGCCCATTTGAATCTGGCCCTTGCATTAGGGCGGTTCAGCCCAATTCGGACCTTTTGAATTGAAAATTAATGGCCCGACCCGGCCCGGTCGTGATTGGGATGGACCTGCTCTCAAAAAAGCCCATGAAGTTAGGCTAGGGCTAATATAGTACGACCGTAGCCCGGCCCACGTCAGCCCTAAAATTTATAAATTTTACATAGCCCAGCCCGATATTGAATGCGCTGGCCTGGCAGGTTAAGACGGGCTGCACTTATAAATTAAACACTGACCGACTCGGCCCAGTCCCAAAAATTTTAAAACTAGAAAATCCCAGCCCAATATTAATTAGTGGGATTGAAAAAACTCCGTTTCGAAACTTTTTTATTTTTTAAACACCTTTTAAAAACTATATTTTACCGGCGATTAAATTTGGATAAATTTTTTTTTTTTGCCGAAATCTTGGTTTTTCGCCCAAAATCGTGGGTTATAACACACGATTTTTTGGCCAAAATTGTATGTTCTTATTTTCGCACCAAAATCTTCTTACACTCAAATCAAGATTTTTAAACACTTTTCGAGTTGACAGAATACAAAAATATCGACTATTTTATTTTTTACTAATTTCTAAGTTCGGAAAATTAGAAAATTCATAAAAAATATACGATTCGAGATTTTAGAGTTCTGTTAATTGGAACACTTTTTAAAAAATATGTTTTATCAATGGTGATTTTTTTTTTTTTTTTTTTTTTGTTGCCCAAAAAAAAAAAATGGTGAATTTTTAAGAATTATATATTTTTTTTGCCAAAATTATGATTTTTCACCCAAAACCGTGGGTTATAAACACACGATTTTTGGGCCAAAATCGCATGTTCTTATTTTCGCACAAAAAAAATTTCACACTCAAATCATGATTTTTAAAGACTTCTCGAGTTGACAGAACGCCAAAATATCAACTAATTTATTTTTTACCATTTTCCAAAGTCGGAAAAATAGAAAATTCATAAAAAATAAACGATTTGAGATTTTCGAGCAAAGTTAGTAGGAACACATTTTAAAAATTATGTCTTACTAATGGTGAAGTTTTCGCATGGGCAAAGTTAAAGGGAAAAGGGAGTTGACAAGGTTTGGCATGCCGTGACACCTACAAACGTGTCAAATCATCCCTTTAACTTTGTCTATGACAAAACTTTACCAATTTTAAAAAATAATTTTTAAACATTTTCCAACTGATTTTACTCGAAAAGCTCGAGTAGTTTGTGAGTTACGATTTTTCAAGATCGGAAAATTTAAAAAATCATAACTCACAAACGAGTCGGGGTTTTCGAGTAAAGTCAGTTGACACACCTTTTAAAAATCATGTTTTACCACTGGTGAAGTTTTGACACAGGTAAAGTTGAAGGAAAAGTGCAGTTAAGAGGGACGCGTCCCGAGGTGTCCCCGATACTTCCAACGATACCCATGCTAGCAAGACTAACAAACGATGCCCATGCTAGCGAGGCTAACTAATGATGCGTGCCCATACTAGCGAGAGTAACGTTGCCTATGCCCATGCTAAGGATGCCTACAACACCCAAGCGATTTTTCAAAGTCGAAAAAATAGAAAATTCATAAAAAAATAAACAATTCGAGATTTTCGAGCAAAGTTAGTTAGAACACCTTTTAAAAATCATGTCATACCGACGGTGAAGTTTTTGCATCGGCAAAGTTAAAGAAAAGAGGGGGTTAGCATGCCAGGGAATGCCGTAGCATCTCCAAACGTGCCAAACCATGCCAACACCCTTTTCCCTTCAACTTTGTCATTGACAAAACTTTACCACAGTTAAAAAATGATTTTTAAAGTTTTTTTTTAATTGATTTTGCTCAAAAAGCTCGAGTCATTTGTCAGTTATGATTTTTCAAAGTCGAAAAACTTAAAAAATCATAACTAAAAAACAAGTCGGGTTTTTCGAGCAAAGTCAATTAGCACACCTTTTAAAAATCATGATTTACTAATGATGAAATTTTGACACCGATGAAGTTGAAGGAAAAAATGCAGTTCAAAGAAAGCATCCCGAGGTGCCCAAACACTTCCAACAATGACCATGCCAGCGAGGCTAACTAACGATGTCCATGCTAGCGAGGCTAACTAATGATGTTTGCCCATGCAAGAGAGCATACCGATACCCATGGCTATGCGAAGGATGCCCACGAATCCACGATTCACATGCGATTTTTCAAAGTCGGAAAACTAGAAAAAAAAAAAAAAAATAAACGATTCTATATTTTCGAATTCTGGAAATTAGAACACTTTTTAAAAAACATATTTTACCAGTTGTTAAATTTGGAGAAACTTTTATTTTTTTTGCCGAAATTTTGGTTTTTCGCCTAAAATCGTGGGCACGATTTGTGGGCAAAAATTGCATGTTTTTATTTTCGCACCAAAATCTTCTCACACTCAAATCAAGATTTTAAAACACTTTTCGAGTTGACAGAATGCAAAAATATCGACTATTTTATTTTTTACGAATTTCTAAGTTCGGAAAATTAGAAAATTCATAAAAAATAAACGATTCGAGATTTTTGAGTTCTGTTAATTGGAACACTTTTAAAAAAAATATGTTTTACCAATGGAGAATTTTTAAGAATTTTGTATTTTTTTTGCCGAAACTATGATTTTTGACCCAAAACTGTGGGTTATATATAACACACGAATTTTGGGCCAAAATCGCATGTTCTTATTTTGGCACAAAAAAATTTTCACACTCAAATCATGATTTGTAAGGACTTCTCGAGCTGACAGAACGCCAAAATATCAACTCATTTATTTTTTACTATTTTCCAAAGTCGGAAAAATAGAAAATACATAAAAAGTAAAGGATTTGAGATTTTCGAGCAAAGTTAGTAGGAACACATTTTAAAAATTATGTCTTAGTAATGGTGAAGTTTTGGCATGGGCAAAGTTAAAAGTAAAAGAGGGTTGACAAGGTTTGGCATGCTGTGGCACCTGTAAACGTGTGAAATCATGCAAACTCTCTTTTCCCTTTAACTTTGTCCATGACAAAACTTTACCAATTTTAAAAAATAATTTTTAATGCTTTTCCAACTGATTTTGCTCGAGTAGTTTGTGAGTTACGATTTTTCAAAGTCGGAAAACTTAAAAAATAATAACTCACAAACGAGTCGGAGTTTTTCGAGTAAAGTCAGTTGGCACACCTTTTAAAAATCATGTTTTACCACTGATTAAGTTTTGACACTGGTAAAGTTGAAGGAAAAAGTGCAGTTCAGAGGGAGGCGTCCCGAGGTGTCCCCGACACTTCCAACGATGCCCATGCTAGCAAGGCTAACTAACGATGCCCATGCTAGCGAGGCTAACTAATGATGCGTGCCCATACTAGCGAGAGTAACGTTGCCTATGCCCAAGCTAAGGATGCCTACAACACACATGCGATTTTTCAAAGTCGAAAAAATAGAATATTCATAAAAAATAAACGTTTCGAGATTTTCGAGCAAAATTAGTTGGAACACCTTTTAAAAAGCATGTCATACCGACGGTGAAGTTTTTGCATCGGCAAAGTTAAAGAAAAGAGGGGGTTAGCATGCCAGGGAATGTCGTAGCATCTCCAAACGTGCCAAACCATGCCAACACCCTTTTCCCTTCAACTTTGTCATTGACAAAACTTTACCACGGTTAAAAAATGATTTTTAAAGTTTTTTTTCAATTGATTTTGCTCGAAAAGCTCGAGTTATTTGTGAGTTATGATTTTTCAAAGTCGAAAATTTTTAAAAATCATAACTAAAAAACAAGTCGGGTTTTTCGAGCAAAGTCAATTGGCACACCTTTTAAAAATCATGATTTACTAATGATGAAATTTTGACACCGATGAAGTTGAAGGAAAAAATGCAGTTCAAAGAAAGCATCCCGAGGTGCCCAAACACTTCCAACAATGACCATGCCAGCGAGGCTAACTAACGATGTCCATGCTAGCGAGGCTAACTAATGATGTTTGCCCATGCAAGAGAGCATACCGATACCCATGGCTATGCGAAGGATGCCCACGAATCCACGATTCACATGCGATTTTTCAAAGTCGGAAAACTAGAAAAAAAAAAAATAAATAAACGATTCTATATTTTCGAATTCTGGAAATTAGAACACTTTTTAAAAAACATATTTTACCAGTTGTTAAATTTGGAGAAACTTTTATTTTTTTTGCCGAAATTTTGGTTTTTCGCCTAAAATCGTGGGCACGATTTGTGGGCAAAAATTGCATGTTTTTATTTTCGCACCAAAATCTTCTCACACTCAAATCAAGATTTTAAAACACTTTTCGAGTTGACAGAATGCAAAAATATCGACTATTTTATTTTTTACGAATTTCTAAGTTCGGAAAATTAGAAAATTCATAAAAAATAAACGATTCGAGATTTTTGAGTTCTGTTAATTGGAACACTTTTAAAAAAAATATGTTTTACCAATGGAGAATTTTTAAGAATTTTGTATTTTTTTTGCCGAAACTATGATTTTTGACCCAAAACTGTGGGTTATATATAACACACGAATTTTGGGCCAAAATCGCATGTTCTTATTTTGGCACAAAAAAATTTTCACACTCAAATCATGATTTGTAAGGACTTCTCGAGCTGACAGAACGCCAAAATATCAACTCATTTATTTTTTACTATTTTCCAAAGTCGGAAAAATAGAAAATACATAAAAAGTAAAGGATTTGAGATTTTCGAGCAAAGTTAGTAGGAACACATTTTAAAAATTATGTCTTAGTAATGGTGAAGTTTTGGCATGGGCAAAGTTAAAAGTAAAAGAGGGTTGACAAGGTTTGGCATGCTGTGGCACCTGTAAACGTGTGAAATCATGCAAACTCTCTTTTCCCTTTAACTTTGTCCATGACAAAACTTTACCAATTTTAAAAAATAATTTTTAATGCTTTTCCAACTGATTTTGCTCGAGTAGTTTGTGAGTTACGATTTTTCAAAGTCGGAAAACTTAAAAAATAATAACTCACAAACGAGTCGGAGTTTTTCGAGTAAAGTCAGTTGGCACACCTTTTAAAAATCATGTTTTACCACTGATTAAGTTTTGACACTGGTAAAGTTGAAGGAAAAAGTGCAGTTCAGAGGGAGGCGTCCCGAGGTGTCCCCGACACTTCCAACGATGCCCATGCTAGCAAGGCTAACTAACGATGCCCATGCTAGCGAGGCTAACTAATGATGCGTGCCCATACTAGCGAGAGTAACGTTGCCTATGCCCAAGCTAAGGATGCCTACAACACACATGCGATTTTTCAAAGTCGAAAAAATAGAATATTCATAAAAAATAAACGTTTCGAGATTTTCGAGCAAAATTAGTTGGAACACCTTTTAAAAAGCATGTCATACCGACGGTGAAGTTTTTGCATCGGCAAAGTTAAAGAAAAGAGGGGGTTAGCATGCCAGGGAATGTCGTAGCATCTCCAAACGTGCCAAACCATGCCAACACCTTTTTCCCTTCAACTTTGTCATTGACAAAACTTTACCACGGTTAAAAAATGATTTTTAAAGTTTTTTTTCAATTGATTTTGCTCGAAAAGCTCGAGTTATTTGTGAGTTATGATTTTTCAAAGTCGAAAATTTTTAAAAATCATAACTAAAAAACAAGTCGGGTTTTTCGAGCAAAGTCAATTGGCACACCTTTTAAAAATCATGATTTACTAATGATGAAGTTTTGACACCGATGAAGTTGAAGGAAAAAGTGCAGTTCACAAAGAAGCATCCCGAGGTGCCCCCGACACTTCCAACAATGATCATGCCAGCGAGGATGACTAACGATGTCCATGCTAGCGAGGCTAACTAATGATGTCTGCCCATGCAAGAGAGACTACCGATACCTATGCCCATGCTAAGCATGCCCACGAATCCACGATTCACATGATATTTTTCAAAGTCGGAAAACTAGAAAATTAAAAAAATTAAACGATTCTATATTTTCGAGTTCTGTCAATTGGAACACTTTTTAAAAACTTATTTTACCAGTGGTGAAATTTGGAGAAAATTTTATATTTTTTGCAGAAATCTTGGTTTTACGCCCGAAATCGTGGGTTATATATAACACACGATTTTTGGGCCAAAATTGCATGTTTTTATTTTCGCACCAAAATCTTCTCACACTCAAATCATGATTTTTAAGCACTTTTCGAGTTGACAGAATGCGAAAATATCGACTCTTTTATTTTTTACGAATTTCTAAAATCGGAAAACTAAAAATTCATTAAAAAAAACGATTCGAGATTTTTGAGTTATGTCAATTGAAACACTTTTAAAAAAATATGTTTTACCAATGGTGAAATTTTTAGAATTTTGTATTTTTTTTGGCGAAACTATGATTTTTCACCTAAAACCGTGAGTTATAACACGCGAATTTTGGGCCAAAATCGCATGTTGTTATTTTCGCACAAAATATTTTTCATACTCAAATCATAATATTTAAGGACTTCTCGAGTTGACAGAACGCCAAAATATCAACTCATTTATTTTTTACTATTTTCCAAATTCGGAAAAATAGAAAATTCATAAAAAAATAAACAATTTTAGATTTTCAAGCAAAGTTAGTAGGAACACATTTTAAAAATTATGTCTTACTGATGGTGAAATTTTGGCATGGGCAAAGTTAAAGCGAAAAGGGGGTTGACAAGGTTTGGCATGCCGTGGCACCTCCAAACGTGTCAAATCATGTCAACACCCTTTTCCCTTTAACTTTGTCCATGATAAAACTTTACCAATTTTAAAAAATAATTTTTAATGCTTTTCCAACTGATTTTGCTCGAGTAGTTTGTGAGTTACGATTTTTCAAAGTCGGAAAACTTTAAAAATAATAACTTACAAACGAGTCGGGGTTTTTCGAGTAAAGTCAGTTGGCACACCTTTTAAAAATCATGTTTTACCACTGATGAAGTTTTGACACTGGTAAAGTTGAAGGAAAAAGTACAGTTCTTAAGGAGGCGTCCCGAGGTGTCCCCGATACTTCCAACGATACCCATGCTAGCAAGGCTAACTAACGATGTTCATGCTAGCGAGGCTAACTAATGATGCGTGCCCATACTAGCGAGAGCAACGTTGCCTAACTAAAGAAAAGAGGGGGTTGGCATGCCGTAGCATCTCCAAACGTGTCAAACAATGTCAACACCCTTTTCCCTTAAACATTGTCATTGACAAAACTTTACCACGGTTAAAAAATAATTTTTAAAGTTTTTTCAATTGATTTTGCTCGAAAAGCTCGAGTCATTTGTGAGTTATGATTTTTCAAAGTCGAAAAACTTAAAAAATCATTACTAAAAAATAAGTCGGGTTTTTCGAGAAAAGTCAATCGGCACACCTTTTAAAATTCATGATTTACTAATGATGAAGTTTTGACACCGATGAAGTTGAAGGAAAAAGTGTAGTTCACAAGGAAGCATCCCGAGGTGCCCCCGACACTTCCAACAATGACCATACCAGCGAGGCTAACTAACAATGTCCATGCTAGCGAGGCTAACTAATGATGCATGCCCATACTAGAGAGGCTACCGATACCTATGCTCATGCTAAGGATGCCCACGATTCACATGCGATTTTTCAAAGTCAAAAAATTAGAATATTCCTAAAAAAATAAACGATCTAACATGTTTGAGTTCTGTCCATTGGAACACCTTTTAAAAAACATGTTATACTAGTGGTGAAGTTTTGAGAATTTTTTTTTTTTGCCGAAATCTTTGTTTTTCACCCAAAACCGTGGATTAACACTCGATTTTTTGGCCAAAATTGCATATTTTTATTTTCGCACCAAAATCTTCTCACACTTAAATCATTATTTTAAGCACTTTTGGAGTTGACATAATGCAAAAATATCGACTCTTTTATTTTTTACGAATTTCTAAAGTCGGAAAACTATAAAATTCATAAAAAATAAACGATTCGAGATTTTTGAGTTCTGTTAGGTGGAACATTTTTTAAAAAATATGTTTTACTCATGGTGAATTTTTTTGAATTTTGTATTTTTTTTTGCTGAAACCATGATTTTTCACCAAAAATCGTGGGTTATAATACACGATTTTTGGGCAAAAATCGCATGTTCTTATTTTTGCACCAAAAATTTTTCACACTTAAATCATGATTTTTAAGGACTTCTCGAGTTGACAGAACGCCAAAATATCAACTCATTTATTTTTTACTATTTTCCAAAGTTGGAAAAATAGAAAATTAATAAAAAATAAATGATTTGAGATTTTCGAGCAAAGTTAGTTGGAACACATTTTAAAAATTATGTCTTACTAATGGTGAAGTTTTGGCATGGGCTAAGTTAAAAGGAAAAGAGGGTTGACAAGGTTTGGCATGCCGTGACACCTTTAAACATGTGAAACTATGCCAACACTTTTTTCTCTTTAACTTTATCCGTGACAAAACTTTACCAATTTTAAAAAATAATTTTTAAAGCTTTTCCAACTGAATTTGCTCTGAAAAGCTCGAGTTGCTTGTGAGTTATGATTTTTCAAAGTCGGAAAACTTCAAAAATCATAACTCACAAACGGCTCGGCCTTTTCTAGCAAAGGCAGTTGACACACCTTTAAAAAAATATGTTTTACCAATGGTGAAGTTTTGACACAGATAAAGTTGAAGGAAAAAGTGCAGTTCACAATGAGTCATCCCGAGGTGCCTCAGAATTTTCAAACGATGTCAATGCCAGCGAGGCTAACTAACGATGCATGCAAGGGCGGAGGCATGTACTGGCTTGGGGGGCTTAAGCCCTACCATGATTTTGGAAAAAAAAAATCAAGTATATATAGTTTCCAATATAAAAAAATTAATACATACACGCGTTGTTGCCCGCTTCCCTTTCCAAAACAGCATAGTTCTTAATTTACCCTCTTACCTCTCAGACTCTCAGTCTTCTCTAATTCTAATTCTCTATGACTTTGTACTCTTCAACTCTTGCAATTTTGATCTGATGGTCTCTAGTCACTCTCTCTTACTTTGTTGCATTCATGTTTTTATTTTTTCAAGTTGGTTTTGGCTTGTTTCATGATTGAGTCTAAAGTTTAATATATTAATCGTAGGTGATAGAATAAATGTCTGATCAACAGAGTGGCAAAAGAACCAAATATATTAGTAGTTGGTTTAAGAGAACTAATCC
This sequence comes from Rubus parviflorus, assembly GCA_029955375.1. Lineage (NCBI taxonomy): Eukaryota > Viridiplantae > Streptophyta > Magnoliopsida > Rosales > Rosaceae > Rubus > Rubus parviflorus. The sequence goes on from JARGGL010000004.1 coordinate 16,886,346, forward strand.
CTCAGTCATCAACATCAAGTGGAAGTTCTCAACCTTCCATAAGCACTCCAATTCTTGCCGAGCAACAATAGTCCTCTGAGTCTCCATTAGCCTACTCTCAGATTCAAAGCAAAAAAAAATTACTTTGAAGATTAGCTCAACCAAGAATTTCATCCTGGCTCTTCCCCTGGATGCATGCCCATGCTAGCGAGGATAATTAAGGATGTACGGTTATTTTTTAGATTTTTTTTTTTTTTGCCTAAACCATGGTTTTCACCCAAACTAACATAAACCATATACTAAGGATGTATGGATTATATTTTTTTTATATAACCCACGATTTTTGAGCCAAAATTGACACATAATTACTTCGATCATCAAAACTAGAATGAAAAAAGAAAAAGCATCTCAGATTCAAATTCCCCATAGATTTCTTCACAGGCAATCATAGTGCAAGGATAACGAATTAAAGAAAATCATCACCGATGCTAGTTGAAATCATTCTATAATTCAAAAATCAAAAAATCATATATTCAACAAAAAGACTAATTGCAAATTTAACAAGCAAATGGTACAAGATTCGAAATGTTGATGCATGGGCTGTCAGCCCAGACAACAGTACGAGTGTTTAGTGTAGAGACTAAGTGTTGTGCATGCAAGGACGACACAAGAAGTATAGTGGTTCACCTCTCCCGTGAGGAGAGGCTACGTCCACTTGGAATGTCCACTAGTATGTCTGATAGAGAAGTACAAGCCCATGTGATGGGATAACAAGCTCATGGATCAGACTAGGGATCCATGACTAAGAGGGAGAGGGCTCCTTTATAGATAAGGAAGCTCCCTCACTATTATACATTTCCCATGTGGGATGCTAGTGTAACAAAGTGCTTGTCGCGAACCCTTTTGGCGAGCATGGTAGGCACGCCTCCCGGCGAGGTCTTGGTCGGCTTCCACCATGGTGAGGTAGCTCGGGTGTCGGGCTAGGTCCCGCATGTCATGGACGGGGTCCCACATGTCATGTGGGCCCGCTAAGAGTATGTTGATTATACTTGGTGGTATGTAAGGCATATGTAGTATGAACAAGTCCCCCAAGTCCTCGAGTAAGAGAGTCTAAGAGGGTCTTCTTGGTTGAGGAGTTCTATTTCTGATGCCGCCAAGTATAAGTGACATACGGGCGAGGGTCCTACATGTCATAGTCCCCCAAGTCCTCAAGGAAGAAGAGCCGCGCCAAGTCGATCTCGCCAAGTAAGCATGCCATGTCGTTGCCAAAAGGAGATACGAGCAAGCTGTATATAGTTCCTGTCAAAGAGAGAAAAGCATGTGAGATACATATGGAGTAAGTATGGATTGTGCAAAATGTACAAGTAATATATCGTGGATATATTAAGTGTAAGGTGCAAAGTAATGCATGTAAGAAAATAATGTCCCGTAAGCTGAGAGCTTATGAGTTTCGAGAGAGCAATAGCCTGTTTGAGTGCATTAATGGAATGTGAAAAGAATTCAACTGTTGGAACAACAGTAGCTGATAGAAGAATTCAATTTTCCATTAATGCAAGTAAGGCCGTGAGTGTGAAACTCGAAGAATGCCGTAAAGGCGCGCGCAAATATCGTTCGGGACAAGCATGACTTGTCCCGTCCGGGTTGTAGTATGCGCGGTGGTAGTCCCGTACGGGTTAAACCCCTACCAAGTGTTTTAGACGGGATGTACCCTTAAACCCGAGTGAGACTATCTCGGGCGGGTTTGTTAGTGGCATTTTGCCGTAGCCGAGAGGTACGGTAGCCTTGTGTTTGGCTGTAGGCTATATCCGTAAGATATAGCAGCCCTGAGTTACCTAATCCCAGCAGTCCCCCCAGTTTCGCTTTTAAGAAAGTCGAGGAGGATGGATAGAGTAGGTGGCCGTGAACTATATGCGAAGGATATAGTGGCCTTGTTTGACTAGCCCCGGGAGTCCCCCAGTTCCGCATGACGGAAGTCGGAAAGGATGAATAGACTAGGCGGCCTTTAAAACGTGTATGCGGTAGGATACACGGGCCTTGTAGCTGTGATGCGCAATAGCTATATTTCCGCACGTCTGCGGATGCCTCCTTACGAGTTTCTGTGGCTCTAAGTATGGCAGTTGCACGGATGCAAATAGGCTCGTACGGCCGTAAGGTTCGAACCGATTTTGTCGCACGAGTGCGAAAGTACATCCGAGGGGTGCATAGCTGGAAAGCGTATGCGGCTCCAGGGCGCACGCGGCCGAGTGCGCAAGAGTGCTAGCCCCGTGGGATGACTGAGCTGAAAAGCCTGAGTGCCGAAAAGCACTGGATCGCGCGGGCGCGATGAGAGTATCCCTCGGGATACGGAGCTCGGAAGCTCGGGTGCGTGCGAGCACCTGATCGCGCGGGTGCGAGATGAGTATCCGAGGATACCAAGAGCTGACAAGCGAGTTGGCTCGCGATGGCGCGAGGCTTGGGGCCCATAACTGAAAAGCCATGATCCTCGCACAAGTGCGAGGCATGAATCTCGTAGCCGAAGGGCTATGACTCTCGCACATAAGCGAGGCTTTGGTCCCATAGCTGAAAAGCTGATGGTGCTCGCGCGGGTGCGAGGCTTAATTACCATAGTCGAAGGACTATGTGGCTCGCACGGGTGCGAGGTTTAATTCTTTGAAGAGAATTGTATATCTCGCCCGTGAGGTGAAATATATTTTGACTTATTTTTAGGGAAACGGAGAAAGGGATTAAGTTTGTTCCATCCTGGTAATTAGTATCCGAAGGATATAATCAGATGGAGACAATGGTTTGAATAATCCAATGTTGTACTAAAAATAAGTCAATATTTACAAAGTGTATCCGAGCATTGAAGAGAGTCGGAAACTCGTGCATCGAGGTCATGCTCGAATGATCACTTGTAATAGTATCGTAGTTACTTGGACCGGGCCAAGTAAGAGTGTGTCGGAGTAAATCCGAGCGAGTTTACTATTGTGTGAGCGTGTTGTACGCTATGTGCAAGGTGCGCGTAACAATGTATGCATGTGTGAGGAGTGGTAGTCCCCCATGTCCCTTAGTGATTACATTAATGGTACGTGAAAGGAATTCGATTATTGGAACAACAATGTCTGAAGAATTCCATGTTCCATTAAGTATCGGGAATGATGCATATATGTAAGCGTTTAATTGGAGTGCAATTAAATGTAAGCATGTGTATAGCAGATGCTTATATGTGTAATATGTCATGGTGCATGAGCATATTGTGAACATATTTTAGCAGGTATTGTCACATGTTGTAAGCATGTGTAGAAATATAAAAGCATGTTGTGAGAACTTATCTGGAGCCGATAGGAAGAGGTATAAGTGTCGTAGAGCGAAGCGTCTTGGTGTAGCGAACCAAAAGCATGCGCGGTTGAAGCAATCAAAAATCCTCCAAAATAAAGTAAATGATTAGTACACATGTTTGTAAAAATCATGTAATTACTTTAGCTTGAGAAAGCAATTATTTGTGAATGTTTGGCATGCTCGGAAGCCATGTGAGCTTGTGAAATTGCAGTTATCGTGCATGCTCTGTTTATACTGTTATTGTGATTTCAAGTTTGCAACCGTAAGTGTGCAGTGAGCTTTGAAACAAATATAAGCATATATAAGGGCATGCAGGTGATAACTTAACAATTAAAGCTAATCACATGATTATATTCTGTCATCTATATACATGTCTGGACATGCTCGGAATAGATAATATAATATGCTTAATTCATAAACATGTGAAACATATTATTGTAAGCATTTTTGAGCTTTCAAATAATGAGGTAAGGAACTTATCTGTAGAAGGAGGACGAGCGGTTGCTGAGAGTAAGCAAGCTGGGTGCCCAAAGCTCAAGTGCGGGTGGGGAGAGACCGGGAATGGGATCTCGGGCGGGCACGGGTGTGCAGAGTAGACGCACGGGTGTGCAGATCAGATGCACGGGCAGGTTGATTGATGATCGATCACGGGCTGGACCGGCCGAGAGGTTTGACCGAGGGGCACGGACGGGTGAGTGACCAAGGGTCACGGGTTGACCAAGAGACATGGCCGGGTAGGTGAGTGACCATGGGATCAGGCTGCACGGGTGCAGTGAGATTGCATGAAGGAATCAGGAGCTAGCTTGCATGGCCGAGCAACATTTGTACGGAGTCCCACAGACGGCGCCAATTGTTGATGCATGGGCTGTCAGCCCAGACAACAGTACGAGTGTTTAGTGTAGAGACTAAGTGTTGTGCATGCAAGGACGACACAAGAAGTATAGTGGTTCACCTCTCCCGTGAGGAGAGGCTACGTCCACTTGGAATGTCCACTAGTATGTCTGATAGAGAAGTACAAGCCCATGTGATGGGATAACAAGCTCATGGATCAGACTAGGGATCCATGACTAAGAGGGAGAGGGCTCCTTTATAGATAAGGAAGCTCCCTCACTATTATACATTTCCCATGTGGGATGCTAGTGTAACAAAGTGCTTGTCGCGAACCCTTTTGGCGAGCATGGTAGGCACGCCTCCCGGCGAGGTCTTGGTCGGCTTCCACCATGGTGAGGTAGCTCGGGTGTCGGGCTAGGTCCCGCATGTCATGGACGGGGTCCCACATGTCATGTGGGCCCGCTAAGAGTATGTTGATTATACTTGGTGGTATGTAAGGCATATGTAGTATGAACACGAAATGCTCATAAATAAATCGGAGAAAATCATTAAGATCAAAACTGCGATTTGAAACATTAGAAATCAATGAATTCGAGAGTTGATGGAAAAAGAGGAAGGTGCGGCGAAGCGGTTCTACAATCATATAAATATATAATCAGAGACCCGAAGGTATATAATTCTTTTTGTTTTTAAGTAATGGCAGCCCGATCTTGATTGGGCTTGCCGTGCTCCGAGAAGCCCATAAATTTTAAGACCCTGGGCCCGGCCCATCAAGGCTCTAAAGTTTTTAAAATTTGAAAAGCCTGGCCCAATGAAGACCCCTAAAGGGAGATTTAAAAACTTCCGTTGCCGGGAATCGAACCCGGGTCTCCTGGGTGAAAGCCAGATATCCTAACCGCTGGACGACAACGGATTCTTGTTATCATGATATAAATATTTTTGTTATATTTACTACTAAAACAAGAGACGTGGCCCATCCCGCATTGTGGCGGTAACTGTGAATCGAATAGCACGGCTACACACACCGGCATTGTCAATGGTGGTCTACCCTAAACTCGTTGAGCAACTCAGAGACTACCGGGCCCCTCGTACCTCTCTTTGCTATTATTCACTCTTCTCTTTGTTGAATTACGTTTACCTACCGACTCTCTTATCTCCATGACAGCCCAATATATACCATCAGTGATTGTTGCTGTTCAATTTTTAGTTGACAATGTCATTTCAAGATAAGGCCATGGCCTTTTGAGGTTGGGTTCTTTTCAAATGGGCTACATTGTCTTTTGTAATTTGGTCATGGAATTAGGAAAGGTTTCCTTTTTTGAAAGGAAAAAAAATTATTCCTGGGGTCATGTTATTGAGGTCAGGTTTACAACTTTGACGGACTAGCGTACATGAACAACTCAACTGCAGCGCGCACTATGTAAAATAGTTTACAAAGTGATACTATATTACCTTTATTAATTTCTGGGGAAGTATATATATAGTTTCTAATTATCACTACCATTAATTGCCTTCCAATAAGATACTGTAGGCTTGTTTTTCTTTGCTTCATGGAGGTAAAGATTTAATGACATAGGATTCTGAAATGTTTCTCTTCTATATGTTAAAAGTTTAAGATTGTTGATCCTTTGTTTTTTCCTTATCAGAACACGTACATATATATTTTTTTCGCTGTAACTAGAAAAGGCAAAGATCACTACACTGTGGTACGTACCGAGACCTGCACATCGATCATGTCATATTTGAAAATTTCAATTTTATATTCTTTCTGTCATTGTGCCAGTGAAATCAAATTCTGAGTTGATTTCATCTGTGTTTTTTTTTTTAACATATACAACTATTGTGCATGGAGAGAAAGAACGGGGCGGGAAGATTTAGTTACTAACTTACTATATATAAAGTGACTGCAATACAGTCTCATTGTCCGCTTATCATTTTGCATGCACTCAATCATGTTTTCATGGTCCCCCTTATATAGGACCATATTCTTTTTCCTTCAAGCATGGCTCGAGGTCTGGTTATGATGAGCAAGGGAAGAAGAAAGGCTAAAAATAGAGAATAAAGAAGCTGAGTGCTGTGTGTGTCGTACAAATGACATGATTGCTCCGAGTACATGGCCCTCCAACACGTTAGACGTCAAAGTTATCCGGCGGATTCTTTTCATCAGAAGAAGATGAGTGTGAACAGTGGTATGTATTATTGCTATACCCAATACTGTTTTCTGTTTCTTACTTTGTAGTTCAAACTTCATATCATATACTGTTAAGAGTTTCCCTAGAGTAATGAAACTATATCATTAATTCTAAGAACATGCATGGTTTTCCATCTGTTTCCTTTGAAATTCTTGAAAGGATTATACATATATATAGTCTGTTTATTTTGGTGCCAGTTGGATTCTGCAATTAAAGGTACTACAGCGGTTACTGTAGAGGTGATTAGCTGGTGCCAGTTGGAGTCTGCAATTATCCTAAACCCGAAAACCCAAACCCAAAGACGATCATGAGGTTGGCCACTAATCAAGAAAAGAGAGAAGGTTTTCGTAGTTTGCCTGTTCCATTTCTATTATATGTGTATTCTAGGTGGGAAAAAGGTGGCAAGAAACTTTATGGAACATGATATTCATGCGAAACAACTGTTTTGGCACTACAGAATACAATTAATAGATGATGTTCTTATATGTATATCCTTTAAGCACTATGTTGATAGGGATATATAGTTCAGTTGTATTCAAACATAGCAATTAAAGACTAAGAATTTCTGTTAGCTATTTCTGATGATCCTACTGTTACAGTAGTTTCTTAGGTTGATCGATCCAGTGTCTTGGAGTCGAATAAGTAAAGAGTTCAACTTAACGTTAGCCATTTCTGATCGATCTGTCATCTGCTGAATGTCCAGGACAAAAGGGGATGTGGATTTTGTATGTTTCAGAGGAAACATGCATGCAACATTCTGGTGCTTTGGCTTTATCTCCACATTAGGTTTTTGAATATTATAGATGACTTATCCAGAAACAAGATAACACTAAACTAAAACGTACTGAATCCTCTCTTTAGTCTATTGCCCTAAACACTCTTAGGTCTGGTTGTCATAAGATTATTAGTCTACCTCTAACCCTCTATTTTAATTGATAAGACAAGGCAAAAGCTCGATCAGTTAAATTTTCCGAAATTCTCGGCCAATTAATGATTCTCTTCCACTAAGTCTAGCTTAAGTAGTGTTGCTTCTTTTGTATTCTAATAGTGCCATCATAGAAAAACCTAAACCCTTTCACTTCTTGTATAAATAATGATTATGCATGATAAATTATGAGGTCAATGTTGGCTTGGCCCTAAAGATGCACTCATTCAGTTTGTGCATGAACCCTGATGACCATCAAATTATTGAGGGGGCCATGTGTTGGTTGCTTCATAGCGGAAAGCAAAAGCTTAGTGTAGCCCTGATCGGTTTCTTTCCTCACAAGTCACAACTAGTCGAAAGGCCAGGCTCCTTTTCTTTTGTGCTGGAATGTTGGCCTTGTATGCTACTTTATTGGAAGCTTTTGGTTTCATGTAATCATGGTTTAGAGGTTTTTAAATCCTTAATTAGAGCTAACTGCAAGCCCCCACAAGTCCATATACTCTTTCCTTTTTTGACTTTTTTTTTTGCTGCGTTTGCTTTGCAGATCTATCTACGCTACTGCCTTGATTATGTGTTGCTCAAGGCCTCCACCCCCCGTGTGGCACATGATGAACATAGTGCTTCTAGACTTCACCAATTGTACATTTCTAGATTCCTGGCCTATTTGTGCAACTATCTCTCTCTTTCTTTATTCTGTTTGTAAAAGATTTTCTTTTCTGTTTTCTTTTGGGTGTCTGATAAAATTTGCACAAATGTCCAATTTCATGGTCTCATGGAGGTTAAAGGAACAAGAGGGAAGGTAGTGAATTGGTTGAAGAGGAGTTACTGTAATATCCAAAAATATCTGATTCATTATAAAAATTAAGAATTTAGTGAATATTTCTTTATCACAGTTGATTCTAAATGTTTATTATTAATTGTAGTTATGTATGTTCTTAGAGTTTGTAGAGTCTCTAGTGAGGACCTTATAATAAGGACTTGGTGAGGACGTTCAAATTAACGGTTGGATGAGTAGTATGCTTAAAAAATAATATTTCAAATAAACTTTAAAACACTCATCCAACCGTTGATTTGAAAGTTTTCACCAAGCCCTTATTATAAAATCTTCACTAAAGACTCCCGAAATTTGTATATGAGAGAGCATACGTAAAATTGATTTATAAACATCTTTTAATCCGACTGTAACAATGTAATTTTATGACTCAAAATTATTTGCTCTTCAAGATTTACGTTTGAATATTATCTTTGCAAAAAATCAGTCCAATCAAAACCTATTCAATCATGTAATCCTTCCAAACAAAGATAGTACATCAATCAAAAATAGTGTTTGACTATAATTATTCTCATTCAGTCATGTTCAAATAGGTTTTTCCTTTATAAATAGCTTTTTTTGGTCTGTGGCTGAAGAAACAAGGTGTGCATGAGTTACAAGTATACACAGTGTTCACTCATTCTATGCACCGTGCCACCATCATTAGTAGATGAATTTGATATGGTATAGGTAGCTGCCGAGCCATTACTGATTCTTAAAGGAAGTGGTCACTTTGGGGTCGATCAGCCATGCAAACTGAAATTGATTTCTTAATTTGCTCTCACAATGTGGTCCTTCAAATCAATGCCATTAATTATATCACTGATTAACAATCCATAGAAGACATGCATGAGAGGCTTCAAATATTGCAGCAAAACAAAAGTCCAATTCCTTTTTGTAGAGGGAGGAGGAAGAAGAAGCTAGCAGTCAAAGGTGGTTGAAAGAAACCCCATCATCATTTGGCTGACAATGGTCTGCGAATTCTTGGAGCATCATGCGGCCACGTTTTTGCAGCCAAACCCGAGCGTGAGCAATGATTGAATTGAGTTGAGGTATCCGATTCCTTGGTTTGCACAATCATCATCATTATTTTTTTATTTTTTTTTATTCAATCTCATGGGAAGAGTATTTCCGATATTTTTCTTAAAAAATTCTTATTATAGAGATTTGTAAGTTAAAACTCATATAGAGATAGTTATAGGAAACCTTTTGAAGATGATCTCCCATAATAATCATAAAAAAATAATCTCTACACATGCACGAAGAGTCTTCAGTCAATCGGAGTTCCTGATCAACAAGGTTGTTCGATCGACCACCGCCATTCTTTCATGTGAATAAATTTAAAACGAAAAGGATACTTTGGTATTTATAAAGGACAAAATAGAATTTTGTTCTTGTTTACGAGTCGGTTTATTATTTGGCTGTTTGACTACGGGATTGATCTAACGTACATCCTTATATATACAAGACTTTCTCTTATACAGTATAGCTTCAAGAAGTACGTAGTAGACTAGTTGCATGCAATGATACGATCATTTGAGAAGTCCCTAAGAGAATACTCCCGTACAATTCTTGCGAAGTCTGCTGAATCAATGATAGACGAGTCTCCCACTACCTAAGTTCGTCCATTATTACAAATGTGTTGGTCAGTGCACTGTATTAGAAACTCATTATCTTCAAGGATATGTAGCTTTGAATTTGACACTACAACTGCTTCTTCTTCTGGTACCATACATACAAACAAAGCCGACCTCGATCAACACCAAACTCTCTCTATCTATGTCCTTGTATTATCAAGACTATGAGGTTAGAGGTTGGCATGGGAGAGGTATGTGTGCCTCGGCTAGCATCCGTATGAGGATAAAGCAAAGCTTTATCTTAATCCAACATCTTGGAAGTTTCTCGTTCGTTTGGCTAGTCAACAATGATACGTACAGCCAAATTATGCTTCCCACCAAAAATGCAAACTCATCAATCTCTTTCCCAATTTTGGCTTATGTACACCATCTTCATAATGAGTCATGGACTAGCTCTTGATATGATACAAAGTGTCAAAGTCCTTTGCCTAAAGTATGTGTAGCCTCTCCGCCATTTTTTATAGGTACGCACCTCTAGTTTGAATACTATCTTAGTATCAATTATTTTCAATCTAGTTTCTCTTAATGCATTTTTCAACTTATTTCACCAATTATTTTTCTTAGGAGTGTTTAATTTCGTTGGTCATCTTCATAAGGCAGAATCAGTGCTGTAAGTGAAAAAAAAAACATTAAAAACAATAATGAATAAAGAGAAATGGTTTTGTTTTTGAACTCTTGTTGAATAAGTAAAAACAACAAATATTGGGTTGCATCAGGTGTGGACTCATTAAAATTTTGCTAATTAAGAGAAAAATATTGTGGGATAAAACTCTGAACGAAAGAAAGAGGACATGACCTGTGACCCTAATAGCAAATTAAAAGTAATAATTATCAACTACAAGAATGTCCCTTAAAATTTCAGAGGGCTTATCATTTCAAAATTTATCATCCGACACACAGGTGATAAAGACAAATTATATCAAAGATAGTTAGAGGTAATCCAAAATAATGGAAACCACTCTATTTAACTAAGAAGTTGATGGATGATATGAGACATATCGGAAAAATTGAAAGGGAGCATTCAAGCTACATGATTAAAAAGACACATCAACTTCTTTTTTTTGTAATAGGGATTGGGGTAGGGACCTAAATATCATGTTTTCTTAAAGCAAGTCGTAACACATGTTTTCTTGATTTATTGTGATTAGTAAATTAATGTATAACGCATTGTAAAGGAGATAAGAGGTCGAAGACAATATGAATGCAATTGTACTTTAGTCTTCTTCTTACACGAATCTAGCATAGATTGTACAATTGCAAAGTGTCGGTCGTGGCATGCGTATTTGTCCTAAACTGCAAAAAGAATGAAAGCAACTGGGTTCACTGCCATGTATAATTTCACTCAACATAATTACATTACACCGATTATTCGTGACGACAATCATTTGCTCTAGTTATATAAGTCTTTTTTTTCGTAAATAAGAGGTCACTTTATGTTTTGGTCGTTTCATTTCTACTTTAGCTTTCTAATTTTAAGTTTTTAACACATTCCTACTTATTTAACAAATTAATAGTTAAAAATGAGTCATTAATTGAGACCATGGAATGAAAATATAAGATACTACAAAATATATTTTTTCAGAGTTTCTAGTGGACCAAAGTGTGCTCAAATGATTTATAAATGACACATTATGACGTAATGGTAGCATTTGCACTTTTGTATAAGAAGTGGCGTATTTATGGGTCTGTTTGAGATTGTTTTTCGGATACCCAAAAGCGCTTTTGAAATAATTGAAAAAAATATTTATAAATAAAAAAAAATTAAAATAAAATAAAATGTGTCTTGAATGAGTTTTAAAAATACTTAGAAGTGATTTTGAGAAGCACTTTTACCAAATTTGAAAAGCGTTTTTAGGCCTTTCTGAAACAATCCTAAACATGCTCTATGTACGGTTAACATTAGGTGATTATTGTCACTAAATATAAACTAAATCTTTTGTTGGATTAATATTAGTTTATTTATTAATTTATATTTTTCTTCATTGCAATATCACTTGTTCCATGAAATATCTCAAAAAGAAACAAAAAATTATAAACCGAGGAGTTCCCTTATTATATACTGTGGTAAAAAAAATGGGAAATGGCAGTTATGATTTTACTGTGGTAAAATCGTGAAGCTTTGTCTCATTAAAGATCCCGTGGTCGACTTTTTGTGAGGGCGGCAGCAAATCCAAGTCTAATCGAAAATGGGCTGTAAAGGCCTTCACTCGGTTGGTGCGCAATAAATTGGTCACTGCATCATTGCTCCTGCCACCCACACGTGTGGTCCGCGCCACGGGGACGATGCCCAGTACAGTCCTGCAATGATTGGCGCACGAGTGGCTGCCTTCGTGGGTTGTTTCTGGTTGGTGTGTAGTGTGTACCTTGTGTTAATTGTAATCTTATTAGGGAAACAAATTATCTTTAATTTTTCAACTTTCATATATTCGACACTTTTGTTTTTAAATTTTAAAAAATCGTCCCTCAACTTTAATACTAATTATCACTTTGGTCCCTATGTTAAATTTACCGTTAAAAATTATGTTAAATCAATGTATTTTTGTAAATAATACATTCTTTCAAGGATATTTTTGTCAAATAGCATATAATTATAAATTATAAGAATTTTTTTTTATCAATATTTTATAATGATTTAAAAAATATATATCGTTTATTTTTAATTTTTTTATTTATTGACAAAAAAAATTTATTTATTGACAGAACTTTTTTTTTTATTGTCATTTTTATTAGGTGATGTATTTTTTTGTTCAAATAATTTACATTAAAATAATAATTTGACAAAAATGCTTTCAACTTAACGACTTGTAATAGGAGAATAGACTGCAATAACTAAAGTGATAGTCAATATTGAAGTTGAAGGACGAAAGTGACATTTTTAAAAATTCATGACAAAAGTATTGAACGGGTGAAACACTGAAACTTGATGGACTGAAAGTGATTTTTTTTCCATCTTATTATTTATCCTTATTTTTTTTTCTAATGAAGCTAATCATGTATTATTAAAACAAACTCATCTATTTGTAGTAACTAGTAAGGGATTGTTTGATTACGATTCATTTGTTTGTGACACGTATGTATTATACATGAGTTAATGAACTTAATTGTAAACAAAATATTGTGCTTATACATGAGTTTATGACCTTTACATCATATTAATTTTTCGTATTTGTTTAGAAAGTTGTTCTTCGTGCGTCAAATAAATTAATGATTATAAAAAATTATAAAAAAAAATTATAATTATCATGAAAGTAGATATGTATATGTTGGCAGATTAGTTTTCAAATAAAGCACAATAATGTATACACGTGGATTGACTATTAGAAATGAAGGGCGGCCTTTTATGCTCTAGACAGGTTATTAACTAAAACTATCCTTATGAAACTCGTGGACATACCAAACAAATCTCTAAGTTGTCATCATTAACCGAACAAAGAATCTCTAATGTTGTTTATTGTAGATACATTCGTCATTACATGCAAAAAAATAATTAGTTGCTACATGTGCTTCACGGTAAATGTATCGTGTAATGACTTTGGAAAAATTCCTGAATCTCTGGAACAAATGAGTCATACAATTTTTCATTTTCGCACTAGACACAAAACTATGTTTTAAAAATTGGAAATTATATTAATTTGATTGACCAAAATAGTAACCTATACTTGGATTGGCCACAATATAGTTGGACAGTTCAAGGTTAGTTGAGCCGTTAATTAATCATATAGAATGTAGACTATAATCTACAAAGTATATACTAACATAGAGTTATAGATTATAAAATAACATACATGAAGCAATTAACTTCCAATGAGCTATATATACGGATATACCCCTCCTTTAAATGATTACTTTCTTCATATGAAATCCGAAGAATATTGGTCCTCTCCATATAGCAATTGTTTACTAGTTTTATTGAATGAAAATGGTTTATTGTTTTTATTTAAGTTCGATTTTAAAATGAATCCAGTGCTCAATGGAGATGCAATTAATGACATTCCTCAGTAGCGCCTCTGTGCGCATCAAATCCAATAGCACATTCATGTGCTATCTTAATTGCCTCTGCCTTATTTTTATACTTTTCATCGCGGAAATCCTAGCGCCGTCAACGATCGTTGGTGCGGCTTTTTAAGGTGAGGACGGTCTTGGCCTCTCTCACTCACAAGGACGGCTCTGTCCATCATGCTCTTTTCAGGTATTTGGTGGTTATGCTATTGCAGGGCGTCTCTTGGGCTCTCATAAATGGTTGACACCTCGCTTAGATCTGGTTTTCTGCTTGTCGTTGCCGGTTCTGTTGGGTGTCAATCAAATCAAGGATTCAAGGTCTATGATCCAGGTGAATTTTGGATGCTCGATTTTGGTAGCTCAACAGCCTTGGGGTTCCAAGTCGGCGACCTTATTACTGGTGGGGCGCTGCTAAAGTTTTACCTAAGTCAAATTTGGTTATTTGATTTGGGTCGTTTTAATTTCTTGTTTAAGAATAAGCATGATCAGTTGTGCAAGTTTCGACTGTGGTTTTACTTTATTTTTTCATGGGTTCTCCTTGAGCTAGATTGAATTTATTGGTCTCAATGGCAATACTTGTCGGGATTTTTTTGTTGGTTGTTGACAACAGTGATGCACGGTGTATGTATTGTTCTAGATTTCGAATCATTGATTAGAGTTTTAGGTTTAGACTCATCGATTAGGCCACTTGTGTGGTATGTAGTACTCATTTTTAGGATGCCTATATTAAGAATTGTAATTTTCTATTGATTAATAAAGTTTATGTTATTTTTTTTTTTTAAATGGAGATGCAATTAATTTATTTTAAAAAAAAAATATATTAAAGAAATTCCATTTTCCGAAATTTTTTTTTTGTGGACAATTCCATTCCATTTCCTAGTCACCAATGATTAAATTAGGTAGCTAGTTAGCTCAAGGAATACATAGACTTTGGATAAGCCGTAAGCAATTATGCCATTATGGTCGACATGCGTAAATACATAAAAGCCTTTGAAAGCTAAATTTTCTTTGGGTGTTCAAAGAATCTGCCTTAACCAAAAAGGCGAAGAGGTTTGCCAAAAAAAAAAAGGCGAAGACAGAAATATGACAACAACTTAATTAAACCTCAATTAAGTAATTGATTTAAGGGAACGTCATCATTCAGTACGTGAAATGATGAAAAGAACAACAAAGGAATGGAGTCACTCGTGTGATAGATGCGGTTTGTAGGATTTTCAAAAACTTTTACGCTTTGAGATTTTAAGATTTTTATCTAAAAATAAAAATCTATGACTTTTACTGTATTTTTTTTTCTAATAACCAACAAGTCAAAACTCATCGACAATAATATATAAGTTAATTAAACACTTCTCTCCAATATATTTTAGTAACTTTATCAAAAGAACCAAAAGTGTCTCACTTGGAGATCTCGATTCCATGGTCTACGTGGCTCAACAAAACAGTTACATTGTCTTGCCTATTTATAGTTTGACAATAGATCAACGGTCCGATGATTCTAAAATTGGTTTTTCCTTAATAAAACTCGTTCATGAATTCCAGTGTAATTTGAAAGGAACCAACTATTAGACGGTTTGATCTTTTGCCGCTATACCCAAGTCGAACAAACGTTTGCGCATATCGTTTTAGACCTCCACTAGAATTTCCTATGGCTTCACCCCGCTTAGGCACAGTTCACCATCTTTGGGGTCCCGACATGCATGCTTGCACTCTCACACTTCTCACACATATAGATAAGCACATATTAAGATATTATATATTGATTATTTTCTATTTTCTATTGATTATTACCACAATGATACTTGTATTCAAACTTGTATGTGTATTCTTAATTTTGTGTTCTTGCAACAATCATCTCAAACTCTGGGTGCAGAGCAGATCATGAGCCTAGTCAAAAGCAATTAATTGACCAGAATAAAGATGTTGATATTGATGCTGCGCAGGAGCAGAGCTGCAGAAGCGCAGCAGCGAAAGGAAAATCACTTTTGGGTTTTGTGGGAGCAGAGGCTTTTAGAACCCCCACATTGGAATTGGATGATGAGCCTCCATTACTACTGTTCATTACAAGCTTGGCTCACATTACTATGTTTGCGTTTTCTTTTCTATCTTTCCTACTCCCCTCTAGCATAACCATGTTTCTATCTCGATCCGCAAATTCTTGATACCGAGGACACCACGTTCATATTATCCTAGAGTCCTAGACTCGGAACTGCTCTATAAAACTACTCACATTTACTCTTCTGCACTAAAATATTGTATTACGAATCTATCACGCTTTGAGATTTGTTGTACATCAAGTTTCTCGCGAGTTCAATAGATTACGTGATGTTTTCTTTGCGAACGAAGACAAAGTGTTTGATGAAATTGCTCGAAGAACTCGATATATTAATAATCAACGTGAACATGTTGGTTTTAACTACCTCATTGAGTGGTAGTTAAAACCAAAACTCGATTTCATTCTCCGCTGTTATCACTCAAAAGACAAAACAAGAAAGCTTATAAAAGGGACCAAATGACCAATTGGCTTCCATGCTTTTTCATTAACTAGTTTGGTTTCGTTCATAAGACCAACCTTGCTTAAGAATAAGCCACTTTTTAAAGCCAGCTGCTACCTCCTTTTCAACAGATGTATGTGTAGAGAGCTTAAAAAAGCAGATTACTGATTATCTGATTTCCACTTTTTCATATATAAAAACAGCTAAGCTACCAAAATTCCACAGAGAATGCTAGAGACTCAGTCACCCTCCATGTCTGACTCAGAGCTAATTCTCTGTCTTCTTCCTTCAATCTTAGCTCTATTCCTCTTCCTCATTCTCATCTCAAGAAAGAAGCACCAACAGCAAAGCAGAGGACTCAATCTCCCACCAGGAAACATGGGCTGGCCTTTTCTTGGAGAAACCATAGGCTACTTGAAGCCTTACTGTGCAACCTCTATAGGAGACTTCATGGAGCAACATATTTCAAGGTAAATCAACTAAGACCCAGAAACCAAAAAGCCTTGAATATAAAAACCCATGTTTTGCTTTATGCACTAAACAAACTCTTAACTTTTACTTGAATCTGCAGGTATGGGAAAATTTACAAGTCCAGTTTGTTTGGTGAGCCAACAATAGTTTCAGCAGATGCAGGGCTCAATAGATTCATACTACAAAATGAAGGAAGATTGTTTGAATGTAGCTACCCAAGAAGCATAGGTGGTATTCTTGGAAAATGGTCTATGCTGGTCTTGGTGGGTGACATGCATAGAGATATGAGGACTATATCTCTCAATTTCTTGAGCCATGCCAGACTCAGAACCCATTTGCTCAGAGAAGTTGAGAAGCATACACTGCTTGTTCTGGGCAGCTGGAAAGAGAATTCTGTGTTTTCAGCTCAGGATGAAGCTAAAAAGGTGAGTAAAAAATTCTGTGAATGAATCAATGAATGCTTGCAATTCAAGGAAAATGAATAAAGAGCTTAATTGGGTTAATGAAAAAGTGATTGCAGTTCACTTTCAATTTGATGGCCAAACATATCATGAGCTTGGATCCTGGAGAACCAGAGACAGAGCAGCTCAAGAAATTGTATGTTACTTTCATGAAGGGTGTGGTTTCTGCTCCATTGAACTTACCAGGAACAGCTTACAGAAAAGCCTTGCAGGTAATTACTATTTTCACCTGCCAATAAATCTTCATATTTTTTTTTTCAAATATTTATACCATTGGTTCATCACAGTCTCGATCAACCATTCTGAAGTTCATTGAGCGCAAAATGGAAGAGAGGTTAAAGGAGGGAAATGAAAACATAGGGGAAGATGATCTTCTCGGATGGGTTTTGAAGCATTCAAATCTTTCAAAGGAGCAAATTCTTGACTTGATATTGAGCTTGCTCTTTGCTGGTCATGAAACTTCATCAGTGTCCATAGCTTTAGCCATATACTTCTTGCCTGGCTGTCCTAATGCAATTGAACACTTAAGGGTAAAAATATATTTGATTATTCATAATTGGACAAAAAAGAAGGGCTTTGATTCTTTTTGGCTTTTATTTAATGGGTTTTTTTTTTCTCACAGGAAGAGCACATTGAAATTGCCAGAGCCAAGAAGAAAGCAGGAGAGACAGAATTGAATTGGGATGACTACAAAAAAATGGAATTCACTCAATGTGTAAGTTACTAAAAGCAAATTAATTTGTGCATTTTACAGTTAATTCTCTCATAAGCTAACACTTTACTATCTGTTTTTGTTGTGAAGGTTATCAGTGAGACACTTAGGCTTGGAAACGTGGTGAGGTTTTTACACAGAAAGGCACTGAAAGATGTAAGGTACAAAGGTAAGAGTGTTGAGGACAATTTGGTGTAAGAGTTGGGAGTTGGGTCCATAAAGTCATCTGAAAATCTGAGGCTGCTTTAGAATATATTGAAACTGAATTTTTTGGTGTTTCAAACTTTGAAAGGTTATGACATTCCATGTGGGTGGAAAGTGCTTCCGGTGATTGCAGCCGTGCATTTGGATCCTTTGCTTTTTGACCACCCTCAACACTTCAATCCATGGAGATGGCAGGTCAGTCATACCAGCTTTGGTCTTTGGACACAGCATGCCCTCATAATTATAATCATTTTCAATTCTTTTTGGCCAAATTACACTCTTCATCCTCATAGTTTGGGTATTTTTGATTTTCATCCTTGTAGTTTCCATTTTTACAATTTCAATTTCGTAGTTTGTTGATTAACTTTGTAACTTCAAATCATTAATTCCGTTGAAAAAACAAAACAGAAGTTTAACCTAGTCCGTATATCAGAGTTCATGTTTCCATCTCAAATCTTTACTCTGCCCTGTTTCTAAACGAGCAAACGATTTAGATAAGAATTACGAAGTTCAGAAATTGTACAACTAAAGTTGAAAAAATAAAACTAGAAGATCACGAAAATCTTATTAATAATTCAAACTATAGATTTATAATAAATATATAATTTTCTTTGTTAGAAGATGAATGCTAATGTCCCCAAGCACATGATGTCTAGGGTTGTTCTTATGGGACTCACAAAGCAGCCGTTGGTCGTGGACCCAATTGGATGCTTCCCAATGTTTGCCCATTTTTACAAGATGGGGGATCCAAAAACCTCTGCCCTCATCTTGCTTGTAAATTTTTAGTGTACAAACTTCAGCATTAGTCAGTATCACACATAGTGTTGATTAATGTCATGTCACATTAGTGTGCTTCTTTTTGTTTTATTACGTCCCAACCCGTAACTTGAGCTATATCTCATATGCATGTCGCATTAGTATTAGAAGGACGAATATGATAGAATCCATATATTCCACTTTATAGAGAGGGAATAAAATGACTTTAGGCATTGACAATTATTAGAGTGCGTTGTAAAAAACAGAATCATTATCTTAAAGCGGGGTGAATTGAGAATAGGAGTGAGGGGTTATGATGGAAATGATAGAATTTTGGGCTATGCAAACTAGTGAGATTGTTGCAACATAAGTTGACCTTCTTTTATTTGTGCGAGTTATAAAAAACCGAACTAAAACTTTAAAGCAGGGTGAAATGAGAAAATGATGAGTGAGTTATCATGGATTTATGGATATAATAGAATTCTGGACCAGACATACTAATGAGGTTGTCGCAACATAAGTTGACTTTCTTTTGGATCTATTCTTGCATGTTAAATTATGAATAAAAACAATACGTTTGGAATATAATTTTAATTGATTAAAACTTTCGTTTAATGATTCTTGACACAACTTATCAAACGATTTTACAAGAGACTGGCCATCAATATCTATGGCATCAAATTGGAATATTAGATAAGGGATCATAGGATGGTTGCAAAGGGCATGAGATCTCATGGATTTGCTTTTTCAGATGAAGTGTCTTGATCAAATCAATGGATGGAAAATGCACATACATATATGGTGCGGTGTGTACGGGCATACACACTAGTAGTGTGCGTGTGGGGAGGGAATGGGGTTCGAGATGATTAGAGCCCCATGTGGATTGTGGGGTTGCTCACAGCCTCACATGCACGTGCATCATCGAGTACTTTTGCTCTTAGTGGGTTAAATGCCAAACTGGTCCTGACCAGATTTTTTTTCTTTTCTTTTAGCCCAAACTGGTCCAGAGTTCCCCAAAACAAAGAGAGAATAGAAACGTATCTACAACGTCATTAGAAAAAAAAGGTTTTAGAGGAACTACACGATATTACAATGAATATAACCCCGACAGTGACAATCACTACGAGTCTATGACAAATTGACAATGCAAAACAAAGCAAATCCTCCATCTAGATGCTTATTGACCCACAAAGGCAATATCCTCTTAGCGAGTCTCGTATTTTTAGAAATGTGGCGTACAATATGATATGTAAACGATTAAACGTAGTAAAAAAAACTATGTATTGGATAGTATTTAGTAAGGGCTAAAGGGGTGTATTTGGCCCTATCGTGTTGGTTTTGTCACATATATGTTGCTTTAAATTTCGGTTTTATTTATTATGAATTACTGATAATGTGTTTGATGAAATATCTTAATAAAGCGACTAATTAAGTATCTTTGTGGCCATTGGCTAATTCTTTTTTCATGTCTTGTGTCTATGATTGGTGATCTTGCAGCAGAGTAACAATACTCGATCTTCATCATCATCATCTACATCTTACTCGAGCATGACAAGTAGCCACTTTATGCCATTCGGGGGAGGACCACGGCTTTGCGCCGGATCAGAACTGGCCAAGCTAGAAATGGCCGTTTTCATCCACCACCTGGTCCTCAACTACCAGTGGGACTTGGCCGATTTGGACGATCAAGCTTTTGCATTCCCTTTCGTTGATTTTCAGAAAGGACTACAAATCAGAGCTCAACGCCAGACAAACTTCATATAATCGAATCATCAAACACCTCGTATGCATTATCCACATGGAAGCTAGCTTCAAAGCACCCAACCACTCATCAGCCTCTAATCTCATGTGGGATAAGATTCGACGTCAGAAAGAACAAACAAGTTTGTACGCCAGGAAGGGAATATGCAATAGGGATCGAGTTGTTGTAATTCACCGACGGCTTAGTATAGTTGATTAGTTGGAGACTTGGAGTAGTGCTAGTCGGCTTTGACTTTTATTATGTAGTAGCAAGTACTTGTTCTTCCACAGGATGAGTACAGATGCAAAAGGAAGACAAAGACCTCAAGGTACTATTACAACTAGAAGGATGCTAATGCTAGGACCACTTGTTCTTCTTCCAACCTCTACGACCAAGCTGCATACATGCACCCACCAACCAAATCAATTAAAGCAGAGAGAATATCTCATGTTCATTCTCATTGTAAATTATTTTGAATTGCCTCCTAGTCCCTAGCTCATGCATCCTTACTGTAAAATCTTAAACTTTTATGGTCAATATCTTTTCTTCAATTCTCTGTTTAGGAAAAGAAAATTTGTAGCTAATTATTTGTTTAGTTTATTGGCCTTCTCCGTTGGCTTTCAAAATTATCACTATATTTCTAAACTAGTATTTAGTCTAGTAGTATTTCTCTTCACAATGTTTCAAGTTCGATTTTCATCAATCTCCTCCAAAATTAAGAGAAAAAAAAATGATACACTGTCAACTTGTTTCTTAATTAGCTCAAGTTTTCAGAATTACGTGATTGTCTAACATTATATCATATATTATTATTTGCATTATCAACAACATCATAAATCTATTGAATCCAATTGTTCCAAATCTTTCTTAGCAAACCAAATCTCCGGCCACCAAAATAGTATATATATATATGTGTGTGTGTCACCCATTCTTTACACATCTTTGATCATATACATATATATTATTATGAAATGATTCCATGACTATTTGCATGCTGCTCCAGAACCGACACCAAAAGAGTAAAAAAAAAACCACCAATTACATGCAGTACGAACTACCTCGTTTTATTCGTCTGTGGTTTTTGAACCTTAAAATAACAAGGCCGCGCGAGGACCATAAATAACAGATGGAGCAAATTAAATACATACAATGCATGAAAGCAATCAGAGCTAGGGCTCGTGTAAATGAAGGTTTAAATGAATGGATGAACAGCACTTATGATCTGATATATAATACGTACTGTAGTGAAACAGTACGTAGCAGACGTCCCTAGCTTGTTAGGTTTTCTTTCGCTTTCCGATGTATGTGTGGGTTTTGTTTGTTACTTGGCTTGCAATTCTAAATTATTCAGTGTCCTGGCCTGGGCTGGTTTTATTGTTTTTGTTTCTGTCGATCTTAATGCTAGCTATTAGCTAAGCTAGCTGATATATACGAGTACGTGATGATCGATCATGATCTCGATCTAGCTAGCTCTCTAATCTATGCGGTCTAGGAAGTTGCCAACGATTTCAAGAAATGTGGGCTTCATTCTCGAGGGAGGATATTGAGGCTAGGTTAGCTGGTTCGGGGTCGGCAATTAATGTCGAACAAAAAATAAATAAGTAAATAAATTTTTGAGATGAGCTCATCGGAACTAGCTAGTCCTTGTGACATGGATAGGACATTGATATGTCGTAAGGAAAATAAAATCTAATGGTTATCCTTTAATCGAGAAACCCACCTAGCGTAGTTAGGGCCTCAATTTATGGTTAAAATTAAGCTCAAGTTTAAAGCTCTTATTCGAATATAGTTGTTACTATTAGAAATAGATGACGCTGCTGCACCGATCGATCGATCAACAACTTTCGAGTCATAAAATAAGCTTAACCTTCGAGTTAAAGTGTGTTTAACTACTATCTAACGTAAACAAATGTTTTCATATTGATTTGTAGCAAAGTTATTGAAGTATGTTCCTATCGGGAAAAAAAAAATATATATATATATATATATATACACACACACATATGAAGTATGTTGATTAATATGAGATTCTGAGTTCGAAACTCGATCTCTTACTTAAGGGCGTATAGTATATAAACTCATAAGAGATAAGTACATTTTTCTTTTCTCTCTAACCTTCATATTAAGGTCTAAACGTTATCTAATTTAGGTTCATACAACCGATCATATTTTTGTGTTAAAGGGATTCCTACTAACTGCCTCACTCTCTCTCACTAAATAATCACTACTTAACCCAACTACGAGGGCCTGTTGCACTCTTTTTCTGTCAATGCCTCCTTTCTACTTGAGGGTTAGGTGGTGATTTGGGTTTGTGAGCTGGATCTGGTACTCTCAGAGTTGCTCAAGAACACCATTGGCATTTGATAGTGTGGTTGTTCATGGCCTTTTCCTTACATTTATATAAAGGGCCGTTACCTACAAGCCCATAACTTTGTTTTTCTGATTAAAAGTTTTATTAGATATAGATTAGTTTTCTATTCATACGTCAATAGTCCGTTGTCGTCCAGCGGTTAGGATATCTGGCTTTCACCCAGGAGACCCGGGTTCGATTCCCGGCAACGGAACTTTTTGAGATCAATTGCCTTTTTTTTTCCCTCCCTGGTCCAGGAGTTTTTTGCTTCCAGCATTGGCTTTCTCTAGTTTAACATCTATAGAACTTGCATTGGATCTGCTATATTTGGAAGGAAATGAACAACCGAATTTCCAAGGGGCGTTCTTGCTGACCACCAACTTTCACCCTAAAGCCAACCTTCAACACCGGACGTAATAGACTTTGTTCTACAGATTTTAAGCCGTCGATTGTAAGCCAAGGAGTTTGATTGATTTCCTCTTTTTTCTTTTGGGATTGTTGGCTTGTTTAAGTTTATGTCTTTGGTTATTCTATGATCTTCTTGTTGTTGGTTTGATTTTAGGATCTTTTATTGTACAGTGTACTTAGGGCTAGGGGTAGGTAGCATTTCGGCATGAGTAATCGAGAACCACACCCGCTAACATTATCGATTTTGGTTCACCATAGTTACACTTCTCCAAACCAGCAATTATAATCGATTAAAATGACTTCCCTCTCCTCCGTTTTTCTTCTTAGTTTTCTTTCGTTAGGGATTGTTTTGTCAATTTTAATTTTTTTAACTATAACATATTAATGATCTTGTTTAAATGTTTATCAAACATGCCGGTGAGCAGTGACCTATTGATAATTAGAAAAAACTAACACTCACCGTTTTATAGAGGATCACACCCCAACATTCAATGATTCTTCTCCGGCCAATGAAAATTATTAATCATATTCAAATGTGTATTAACAATATGTGAATCTCTCTGACCCTAGTCAACATGTTAATAATTGTTCCAGCATTTCAATCAAAATCGAATTGCAAGTCTCTAATCAATGGTGAACTTGGTGTGGATTGCTTGGATTTGTTGCCTCCTTAGAGCATCAGCAGTGGGGACTCATTTTTTGGACCCAAATATGGGTTCAAATTGACCGTAATCCAAATTTGAGTCCATCGGAATAGTGAATAAAAAGACTTACTTTTTTTGGTGCCACAGTGGTGCAGGACTCATTTTTGGATTCATATTTTTGGACTTATATTTTTGGACTCAAATTTGAGTCCTAAATTTGAGTCATCTCCACTGTGGCATATAGATATTGGACCCAAAAACCCCACTTGTTCTATCTCATTGATGAATCATCAATTTCTCTCTCCAAAATCCTCTCAAATTAGTTGCACATGGGGGGACCCACAAATATAGGTCCAAAATTTTTGAGTCCAAACTGGACCTATATTTGGGTCCAAAATTTAGGTCTCCGGCAACTATAAGTTCTACTCCTCCGATCCACTGTGGGTGTTTTTGGACTCAAATATAGGTTTTGGACCCAAATTTGGGTCCCCATTGTGGATGCTCTTAGGTGTTGTGGTTATTCTTTCGTCGTGGGGCTGATCTATTTGGTGGCTTATGGGCCTGTGTTGGCTGTCAGGTTGGATCTTGTTTTCTTTTTGTTTTTTTTTTCTTTTTGTGTTGTTGTTGTCTGTAGCCCATTTTTGGGCATATGTTGTACTTCCTTTTTTTTTTTGTTACAATATATTGTACTTCCTTTGTTCTATCAATGAATGTTTGTTCTTGACAAAAAAAAAAATCAATGGTGGACGAAATGCCATGTGGCCATTGTCATTATGTCCATCGTGGCTTAAAAGGCACCAGCCCATTTCTCTACGCACACCTCCTTCCATTGGCATCGAAATCGACCTAACTTCAACCTTTAGGACTAATCTTTAGAGAGAGAGTGATCAAACTTGAGGTTTTGCCATATGAAACGTGTTAGGAAACCGATCACAAAATTGCAATGGAATATTTGTAGACAGGAAGGTTAAAATTAAGAAGCAGTACTTGGTGAAAATGGTTAGTTAACTTTAATAAATGTTTATTATAATTAGAGTTTGGTCATTTTTTACCCGTGATGTCTAAAATTGCTAACTCTCCAAATTTCAAATAGATCACAAAAGACATTAATACCAAGCACTGCATAGGCTCTGATTACAATTTGTTATGCGGAAACATCAACATAACTCACATATACGTATTCAACATGTCGATAGTCTACATTTAACCACTCGAAATGCCAAACGAGTATATACTTTTACCAAAAGACTTCCTGCTATGGAATTATTAAGTCTCTAATCCAAACCATTATTCTCAAAACATTATAGGTCTCGAGTTCAAATCTTCCACCCCTAGGTATCATCGTTTGGTTGATTTAAAAAGAATATTACCTAGGCCATAGTTGGAAGCACAAGTTTTATCTTGGTGATGAATGGTGAATCAGTAATTTCGGAGGGATAGTTAGAAACTTTTTATAATGGCTGATGCCCACGAGCTTACCTTGCTCTGTCTACTACTTTTTAATGCCTGCGCTTCCCATACCGTCGACGCCGAGAAATAGAAATCAAAGAGTAGCAGACCCCAAAATCCACTCAGAGATATAAAAAGATAAACCGGAAAACCAAACCTCCGAGCTAGAGCAACAGCAATATGTGGCGGTGCGTTTCTCGGGGACTTGGCGTTCCTTCTTCCAAGAGATCAATCTCCAATGACTCGCTTAGATCTCACTTCTCCAGACTCTTCTCCACTGAATCGGTACGATCACTCTCTCTTTCTAAATCTTAGGGCTTTCAATCTTCGGCTTCGATCATTGATTTCCGCTGCATAGCTTCATTGGAATTTAATCCGGTTCTAGCTGATTTACGTCGTATTTATATATGTATATTCATTCCTGTACTTGATCTTTCAGTGTTCTGTTTGGCCGTCGAGAATTAGCTGTAAAATGAATGAATTTGACCTTTGCAAGTGTCTAATTCTCCCTTTTCTCAAATTTAGGAAGTCACCAATTCACTGAAACGAGCTCTACGTTGATATATGGCTTAGCCTTTTCATTTGTTCCAGTTCAGATTTTCTGTGATTCATGTTTCGACCTTTAGTTAATCAAATACTCTATTGGTGCAGCTGATTAGTCTTTGATATAGGTGAAAGTTTAGTTCTCTAGCTTGTGATCGATTGTATTTGGTAATGAGATATGTCTTGTTGCTTTGGCAGGCTACAGGACGCTCATCTTATACTGTGGTGGATCATACGTATGACGCCGTCGTGGTTGGGGCAGGTGGTGCTGGGCTGAGAGCAGCCATTGGACTTTCAGAGCATGGATTTAACACGGCTTGCATTACTAAACTTTTCCCAACTCGTTCACACACTGTTGCAGCCCAGGTATGAGATGTTGCAATTTTATCTGACTGTTGCATGTAGCTTCATTAAGTTGATGTGTCTATGTAAAATGCGTAGCTTTGAGTTGAATATGCTCTGTGTTTGTTGAGCTGTGTGTAGGGTGGTATAAATGCTGCATTAGGGAATATGACTGAGGATGACTGGAGGTGGCACATGTATGACACAGTGAAGGGAAGTGATTGGCTGGGTATGTTACTTGTTAATCTTGACACGTCTATAATTTCTCCTTTTATGTTTGGGTTGGGGTTGGGTTTTCTTCAGGAAACTGTTGCCTGTGTTGATTATAGGGACTTATTCCATTTTTGCTGTATAACCCAACGCGCACTTGCAGGCAGACAAACAGATACTTTGTGGTTTTATGACTACTTTTGCAGCTATATATCTTTCAGTTGTATTTTGACATATGGGGGTTTTGTGATCCCATAGGTGATCAAGATGCCATCCAGTATATGTGTAGAGAGGCTCCAAAAGCTGTGATTGAACTTGAAAATTATGGATTACCTTTTTCTCGAACTGAAGATGGAAAAATATATCAGCGTGCATTTGGTGGTCAAAGCCTTGACTTTGGAAAAGGTAAGATGATCATCCATGTATGCTTGAAGTTGGTATATCTTATCTCATGGTCTCTTTGAAAGCTGTCTGACATTGGTTACCTTTACTTTATCTTGTTACTTGTAGGTGGACAGGCATATCGCTGTGCTTGTGCTGCCGACAGAACTGGGCATGCTCTATTGCATACTCTCTATGGACAAGCGATGAGGCATAATACACAATTTTTTGTTGAATATTTTGCTCTGGATCTTTTAATGAACAGTGACGGTAAGTTAATGAACAATAGCCACATGCTTATAATGGGTTTCTATGACCACAAGTTGCAATTTCTATCTATAGCCAGTACACATTAAAAGTGCTGTTATGATCATATGCTCTTATAATTTACTACTTTCAGTATCTTGGTTTAAATGCAGTATGGTGAGAAGCCCTTTTCCATTTAAAGTGTATAAATCTTGATTTCAGATGCTTATTATTGATGCTTTGGCATATTGTGTGTTCCATTCATTTATTCCCTGGACTTCATGCTCGTTCATATCTTGTTCTGAAATGTTCATCTTGTGCTGAAATCCTCGTACAAAAAATATGATAAAAAAGGTTATTGTTTGTATGTCCAGAGTGTGTGCTGTTAAGTTAATTGATTATTGAAATTGGTAATTCAGGGAGCTGCCAAGGAGTTATTGCATTAAATATGGAAGATGGGACTTTGCATCGGTTCCAAGCTTCATCGACAATTTTGGCCACAGGGGTAATTTTTCGTCTGCTTTTCCTGTTGGATATATGTCATTGACGTTCAGCTGATCTCAATTAGGCAATAATATCTCTTGTGTTTCTCACAGGGTTATGGTAGAACATACTTCTCTGCAACCTCAGCACATACTTGCACTGGAGATGGCAATGCCATGGTGGCACGTGCTGGGCTCCCACTTCAGGTATGGTTAGGTCCTTCCCAATCTTTGGATCTTCTGTAGGCTTTGCATGGTATCCCTTATGTATTTTCTTGTTGGCATATACCTTCTGCAGGATTTGGAGTTTGTGCAGTTTCACCCTACTGGTATATATGGTGCTGGATGCCTCATCACTGAAGGTTTGTATCTCCTCAGTGCTTGATTCATTTATTTGTTAACACCACTTTTGGTTATCATGCTCTGTTATGTCATCTTATCTTTCAAATATCTTGTTATCTGGTTCTCCAATTGCAGTTCATTAGAAGCTGAAGAATGTTAATTTCTGGTTATTTTTGCAACTTGTAGGATCACGAGGGGAAGGTGGTATTCTTAGAAATAGTGAAGGTGAACGATTTATGGAACGATATGCCCCAACAGCAAAAGATCTTGCTTCTAGAGATGTTGTGTCAAGATCTATGACTATGGAAATCCGGGAGGGTCGTGGTGTAGGTATGATGTGCTCTAAATTGACGTTAACCATTATCCTGTTGACACTGCTGTATTATCTATCTGTTCAAAATTGACATACAGTGTTTCGGTTATTGGCTTTGTATGCCCTTTTTCTTTGTGTGTCTGTTTTGGTAACTTTTACAGTTGTTTTGATCAGGACCTTTGAAGGACCATATCTATCTCCACTTGAATCATTTGCCCCCAGATGTACTGAAGGAGAGGCTTCCTGGTATCTCTGAAACTGCTGCCATTTTTGCTGGAGTCGATGTTACAAAAGAGCCTATTCCTGTCTTGCCCACTGTACACTATAATATGGGTGGAATTCCAACCAATTACCACGGAGAGGTATGAGTTGATATATTTCATGTCTACTAGGCACTTGCTATTTAGTCAAGGGCCTAAAATTAAGTTTCTTATGTGAAATTTTTCTTTCTTCACCAACATGTCTTTTTTATCTTTTCAGGTAGTTACCATTAAAGGTGATAATCCAGATGCAGTAATTCCTGGGTTAATGGCAGCTGGGGAGGCGGCCTGTGCATCTGTTCATGGCGCCAATCGGCTTGGTGCAAATTCACTCCTCGACATTGTTGTTTTTGGCCGTGCTTGTGCAAATAGAGTTGCTGAGATCAGCAAACCAGGTAACTTTATTTCCGTGAACTGAAGATAATGAATAATGAAATGTGTAAAAGAACTTACACGTCTCTACTTTATCTTGTGTAGGGGAGAAACAAAAGCCTCTGGAAAAGAACGCTGGCGAGAAGACCATTGCATGGTTGGACAAATTGAGGAATTCAAATGGCTCACTGCCAACTTCAAAAATTCGATTGAATATGCAACGAATAATGCAAAATAATGCTGCTGTGTTCCGCACACAAGAGACATTAGTAGAAGGTATTCACATTAAATGCGCTTTGTTGCATTCTCCTGTGAATCAACATGTCACCATTATCTCGGGCAGGTTGGAGATTGATTACTGTTTAAACTTTTATTCACTCCTTTTTCTGTGTTCCTCCTGCAGGTTGTGAGTTGATCGACAAGGCATGGGAGAGTTTTCATGATGTTCAAGTGAAGGATCGGACTTTGATATGGTGAGATGTTGCACATGAGGATGTGGATCCATAATTATATACATTATTTAATTCATGAGCTTATAATCCAAATTTTTTTGCCAGGAACTCTGACTTGATAGAGACTATAGAGTTAGAAAACCTTTTGATAAATGCCTGTATCACCATGCATTCTGCTGAAGCCAGGAAAGAGAGCCGAGGTGCACATGCGCGTGAAGATTTCACGGTTAGTCCTGTTTCTTTTTGTTAGAACTGTTCTTTCCTTTACACTACATAATGAGATTTATTCTGGTTTTGCAGAAAAGAGATGATGAGAGTTGGATGAAACATACTTTGGGGTGAGTTCCCATCTCATTGAATAGTAATATTAATTTAAGAGTAATTATGTGCTTTGCTGGTTTCATAGTTAAAATTGGACATGACTGAGTAGTCACAAAACTAACTTAAACACAGTTCTGTTTTATAAGTAAGACAGTATATTATAACCGAAGAATGTATTTTTTACAATTTGATGGATCATAAAATCAGCCTGCAGAATTTAACCAATCTCACAGTTATTCCTGTAAATGATAGTGGTTGATAAACTTTCTTGCGAACACCTCTTACCATGAAGACCTATTATAAATGTTCTTCGTTAGCTGTCCATTTTAACTGGGAATGTTGGGGGAATTTCTAGTTATGTACTGTTGAATTCCAATTATTTGCTCTAAATTATGTTGATTCGTCTTGCAGATACTGGGAAAATGAGAAGATTCGACTAGACTACAGACCAGTTCACATGAACACATTAGACGATGAAATTGAGACCTTCCCTCCCAAAGCTCGTGTCTACTGAGACATCTGCTCATTTATAGTTATTCAGATAAATCCTTTTACAGGCGTGTAGTGATTCCATAAGAAGAAAAGAACTGTTGTAGGTACAGCATTTTGACCAATAATTGGTGCTGTGTTAGTGATCAAAGGTTTCTAATAATTTCAATCAGAGATTGGAAAATGTATCCGCTGCCGTGGAGAATATTTCTCTGAATAGATTTACTTTGATGACCAGTTTTATGTATTCAATTGCCAGCAAATTCATGTATTACCATGTTTTGATTTCGAGCTTGTCAAAGCAATTTGTTGGACTTGGACTTGTTGTGCATAGTGATATATAGGAAGCCAATATTTGTCAATTTAGCCTTTGTAAAATGTCTGGACTTTCTATGTAGAATGTAGGGATCGTTTGCAGGTAAAATGGGATTTAGAATTCATCCATTAAAATAGTTGGAAAATCCCTAATTAAACTAGTGGTGAACTTGCAAACTTTTCTTTGACTACACTCTGAACCTCATTTATAAATTTCTTGTAAATTTCCAACAAGAAATTTATAACATAGAAAATTAATAAATTTCTTTAACTAGTAGAGAAGATATCGAGGCCACGGCGTCGACATCTGCACTACCATAGACCCAAAAAAGAAGAAAAAGAAGAAGAAGCTATTCTAGTTGTCCATTGATTGAGATTTGAGTTTGAATCATCTTGTCCTTTTAACCAAAAGTAAATATCAAATATTGCAGTACCTCCAGAAATCTCAACTTAGTCAAATGAGCGTACAGAGTCGATAACAACTCTTTTAGCTAGTTGCATGATTATTTTTTTTTTTTTTTTTACACACACACCCCCCAACCGCAATTTGGTATCTAGGAGGAGTTTAACTCATGATCTCTCCTAAGATAACTTTGGTGTCAAACCAATACATCAACCACCTCAAATCCTGATTAATTTATGTAGGTATGAACTTTCTTTTTTTGATCGGGGCTTTTAGGTATGAACTATGAAGCTAAAACCCTAGAAATCCTTTTCACTTTGAGCATCCCCTAATTATTTAATTATTCAGGATTTGTAAGAAGCAGCTTATTAAATTCAATAAGCAACTCATGTGTCAACTATCTGATCTAGATCCACCACTAAATCACATCACCTAGGACTAAAACATTTTCTTATTTAACCCATTCTATCTGACAAAATTAAACCAAAAACGTTAACAAATAATGACAGTTTTATTAGTCCAAATGCAACATGATCAAACTATTATATTACTTGCAACCTTTATTAAACTCAATAGGAAAAAAGCAAAAATAGAATCAGTCCAAAACACAGCTAAGTATTATATTGGATTAACAAACATCATATTCAAATGACAAACAACATGAGGCCAAGTGGGTTATATAATTGTAGCCGTTATTTCTATATGATTAAGATTGGTGACTGTAATTGTAATGACTAATGAGTACTTGTTTACCAAAAGGTTAACAAAGATGGAGGAGATTAATTAGAAAACTATTGACAAGAGTTGGAAATATATGCAGGATTTGAGGAGGGTATGAAATGAAATGAGTACTTGTTTGATTTTTGCTATGAGGGGGTAATTGTGTCTCCCACTAGCAACGATCGATCCAACATGTATTGTAGTCCAACCAAAAGTCACTATTGTCTATTACACTATGGACTTCGTACGTTAACGTAATGATAGACTAACTCTGTATTGCATGAATAATTTTACACGTATAAAAAATATCTTTAAACTAGTTTATACGTATCACACAAAATGTTGGTTCAACTTTTAGGTTCGAATCTCCTCTCCCGCTTTAGTGAAGAAAAAAAGGGGTACAGATATTCACTATTTTTTCAATGTTTTCGTATTCCATTCATCTGTACTTCCCTTCATAGCATTTAATTATTTCTTTTGGAAAAAAAAAAAATTGTAGTCTAAATTGGTAAGAAAGCCTAAAAAAGTAAGTGTGTTACACGCCGCACATTATTAGCCAAAGTACTTAAGTAGGTGATTAAGCCGCCCATTCAATATTTTAATATTCCCCCACTTCATGACCACTGGCTAAAGTAATTAAGCGAAAATAGAATGGTCTAAGTCTCCTACCTTTCAAATTGGTGAATCTGTATATTCAATAATAGTCTTATAATTGATAAAAAATAAATAATAGTCTTATAATTGGAAACAAATAATTAAATACAATTGATCTCTTTCAAAAGGGATGACCATGCTATTTGTGTATCAATACAGTAATGTTAGTGGTTGTTGCTATCATTTTCAACTTGGTTTCGAACTTTCAACTATCTCAAGCTTACAACTGTACAAGAGTCTAACAAGCTACGTATGAATCTTAATCATCACCTTCTTTGGGTTGCTTACTACTTATTACACTAAATCTATACGGGACGCAATTAATAGAATATTTTTGTTTCAATTATACGTATATAACCCTTGTCTTTCTCACAACATAAATGAGAAATTTTATTTATCTCGTAATGTTCTCGAGTCTTGCATCAAGCTTGAGAGTCGATGCAAAATAATTTTTAGCCTCGTTGGATTGCAATCTCTACTCAAGTTGAAAATATTGATTTAATTAAAACGCGATGTAAATATTTTGGATTTGTTTTAGGCTCAACCAAACTCCTGAAAATCATATGAAAAAACTTTGTCGTCAATGTATGCAATAATTTTCTTTAATTGCAATGTAATCATAATTTTCTTTAAAATGAATCATGATCAAAGTGGTGAGAATTGATAACCTGGGTTAATTCAAAGTGTGAAAAAGGGAGGGAGAAAAGAGAAATGATAAGGTGGATAAATCAAGGGTGGACCAACCCAATTAGAAAGATAAGCTAGCAATGGATTGTTTTGATTTCTTGTCTAATCATCCACCTAGCCAGCGACGGCGGACTAAGACCCCTTTTTATTATTTTTTTGTCTACTTTGGCTTTATTGATAGTAATTTGCTAATATTAATTAGACAAAAGAGTGTTTTATTTATTTATTTGATAGCCTTTTCCAGCTACAACTACCTTCTTAATCCATACCCTATTGAATTCTAGTGAATTTATGCAAAAACCAATTCATTTTGTTCGACCCCTCAACAAGTATGTTGTTATTTTCGTATTTTTTAAGAGCATGTTTTGCAGACTCTCTATCTTAACTCATTAGTTATTTTAGAGAACATGTTTAACTTTTCAGCTATTTTAGCAACTGCACCAGCCTCCTAAGTGACTCTCTATTTTAACTTTTACCTATATGAATCATAAATATAGAGAGCGAGATGTGACTCTCTATTATTTTTATTAATTTAAAACATTCATTTTTAGTTGTTTTGTATAATTATTAAATACACTTAAACTAATTTTTATTCATTATAAAATAATTTAAATTCAATGCTAGATAAGTAGTAGAGAGTATTGGTGCAGACGTATTTTCAAACTGTCTAGCCAAAATAGTTTTTTACCTACTTTAGTTAAAATTTAGTTAAAAAATAGGTAGTATTGCTAAAGATGCTCTAAGACAGTTTATCGAACCAACAAACATTTAAACAGGTTAACAAAAATTTAAATATGATTGTGCATATATTAGTATTTTATAAATTTGTTTAAATAGAGATTTTTTCTTGGACAATTTAAAATAGGGAAACTAAATCTTTTTACTATTTTCCCAACAAATATAATCAAAATAATTCCTTCCTTGACTTGCTCCACTGGTCCATTAGGTCATGTTTAACACTCCGATTCTCCGAATCGGATTTTTTGTTTAGAAATCTTTGGAGTACTACAAGTCTACTAGGTATTGATGCATTTCATGGACAATATTGCTCAAACAGTCGAAACCCAAAGTACGGAAAAACGTAGCAGAACATCTTTAGTGCCGAGTTGACTCGGTCACTCAGTGTGGTACACATTTTGATTTCACAGACAGAGAGAGAGCGAGCGAGTTGACTCGGTCACTCAGTGTGGTACACATTTCACAGAGACAGAGAGAGAGAGAGGTAATGCAGCTAATGCTTGTTTGCCCAGTTTGCTTCTTCCTCGTCAAAATTTTCTCTCCACCGTTGCTTTTTTCCCCTTGTTGCATTTTCATTGGTTCAAGTTCACTCAATTGGGCCCACTTCGTACCCACTTTTCCTCATTAGTCTCTACCACAAGGGGCCCATGTTCCCCCAGAGTGGGCCCTTCTACCGCCCCATAAAGCCCACTCTAAATTTTCACCTTTCCCACGCTCTCTTTCATCAATCTTACTGTACCTACTTTTTTATCCACACCTTGACTCGCTTTTTTTTTTTTACCATTGACCACCCAGGTGTCAGCGACTCGTACAAAGCGCATACACACATCGAGTATTAACAAAGTGAATCGCCAGGCAAAAGCTAACGCAGTCAGTTTCCTCTTGCGTGTAACTCAGACCAACGAGCGGCCAGGATCCTCTCAGCCCTTCCCAAAAAGATCACAGCCGATGACGTCACGATACGGGCCCACCATCGGTCCCCGAGTACAGCGGGCGGGAGGGAAAAAATTACAAACTGTACACGTGGAACTCCGTGACACGCTATTGTCAATATTTGAGATGCTGGGTCCCACTTTCATATTGGCGCCACGTCACGAAAGGAAAACGAGCTAGCCTTGTATGTTTTTTTAGTAGTAGGGGCTGTAGGGCTTCCTTCTCAATCTTCTGTTTAAAATTGGGGTGGGACCCCGTTATTTCGAGGTTCGAAAAATATTTATATTAAAGGTTTTTTACAGTAAACCCTCCTCTCTCTCTAGTCTCTACTAGGTCAGCAAAAACCAACTTGTGATCCCGTTGTTTCTGGGCCTCCTGTAGTGTGTCTGTGTATGTACTCTCTCTCTCTCTCTCTCTCTCTCTCTCTCTCTCTCTCTCTTTCTCACTTCCACTCGCTCTCTAGTCTCTCAGTATATATAAAGTCCTCACTCTCGGTTTTATTGACTCCTTAATTCCCTCTTGTAATGTGAGTGCAGTGTTTTCCGGCGAGATTTGGCCGGAGAATGGCTTATATGTGTACGGACAGCGGAAATCTAATGGCAATTGCTCAGCAAGTCATCAAGCAAAAGCAACAGCAAGAGCAACAGCAGCAGCAGCACCACCACCATCAGCAGCAACTCACTACTACTGCCTTTTCTCTCTCTGCTCCATGGCCCAACACCAACACTCATCACGCTGCTGCTCCCAATTTGGGGTACGGCTTAGCGGGCTCGGGTTTTTCCGACCCGTTTCAGCTGCCCGGGAGCTCCGACTCTACCGTCGGAGAGCCCGGGTTTCCTTTCCCGACCCTGGATCATCATCACTCGTCCAGCGCCGCGTTCCGGTTCTCGGATTTGGGAGGGGGACCGGCCGAGTTCGACTCGGACGAGTGGATGGACAGCATCATAGGCGGTGGGGATTCAACGGATAGTTCCAACCTGCCCTCTGTGTGCGACGCGTGGCAGAGCAATGCTGCTGATTTCGGCCTCTACGCCTCTGATCCGTTTGCTCCCTGCCCGAGTCGACTCGGCGCTCCTTGTTCCTCGCCTTCCGATCTCAACCGAGTCATATTCTCCGAGGCCCAGAACCAGAACCAGAACCAGAAAAGCCCTAATCTCCTACCCCAATTGCCAGCGTGGACCCCACCTCCAGCGCCACCGCCGCAACCTCACTCTATAGCCGTTAAAGATGCCAAGTCAGCAAACCCTCCTGCTCAGCCTCCAACGAGGTCGCCCGAGATCGAATCAGCACCGCCGCTGCTAAAAGCCCTACTCGACTGCGCCCGAATCCTCGAATCCGAACCGGAGCGTGCAATCAAATCGCTGATTCGACTGAGAGAGTCCGCCTCAGAGCATGGAGATCCAACTGAGCGAGTCACTTTTCACTTCACTGAGGCTCTGTACAGCAGAGTCTCTCTGCAACAAGAGAAAAGCTTGACGGCTTACGACACTAGTTGCGAAGAAGACTTCACACTCTCTTACAAGGCCTTGAACGACGCTTGCCCTTATTCCAAGTTTGCTCACTTGACGGCGAACCAGGCAATCCTCGAAGCCACCGACAGGGCGACCAAGATTCACATAGTCGATTTCGGAATCGTCCAAGGTGTCCAATGGGCCGCTTTGTTGCAGGCTTTGGCTACTCGCTCCACCGGGAAGCCCAGTAGAATTCGGATCTCCGGTATACCCGCTCCGTCATTGGGAAACTCTCCCGCGGCTTCTCTTTACGCTACCGGGAATCGACTCTGCGAGTTTGCTAAGCTTCTGGAGCTCAATTTCGAGTTCGAACCGGTGCTGACTCCGATTCAGGAGCTTGACGAATCTTGCTTCCGGGTCGACCCGGACGAATTCTTGGCGGTGAACTTAATGCTCCAATTGCACTACCTCCTGGACGAATCTACGACCGGCGTTGAAGCAGCTCTTAGACTCGCCAAATCGCTGAACCCCAAGATTGTGACTCTGGGTGAGTACGAAGCAAAATTGAACCGGGTCGGGTTCATGAGCCGGTTCAAGACCGCATTGAAGTACTACACAGCAATGTTTGAATCATTGGAGCCAAACATGACTCGAGACTCGCCGGAGAGGCTCCAGGTGGAGAGGCTTTTGCTGGGCCGTCGAATTGCCGGTGCGGTCGGGCCAGAGGAACCGGGAACGAAACGACAGCGTTTGGAAGACAAAGAGCAATGGAAGTACTTGATGGAAAGCTCGGGTTTTGAGCCAGTAACTCTCAGCCATTACGCAGTGAGCCAGGCCAAGATTCTTCTCTGGAACTACAGTTACAATGCTTCGTATTCTCTGATTGAATCTCCACCTGGGTTTCTCTCTTTGGCGTGGAACGAAGTCCCTCTGTTCACTGTTTCTTCATGGCGTTAATGGGTCTTGCTTAGATTGGTTTTCACCAGGTCTTTTATCTCTGGTGCTGAGCCTCTCACTTTCAATACGCCATTGACGTACAATCTAGCTGGGTGCCTCTTCTTCTTCGTCATCAGAGATGGAACTCAGAACTTAAGTAGTGAAACTTACAGTTAGTATTCATTTTTAATTAAGCATATAAAACCACTTCTGGGCCACAATTTGGTTGTTAATTTTGTAGCTTGTTCTTTTTCAGTTGGGGCTTTCCTTGGTTCTTACAAGTTTGAGAGACTGAAATATGACTAATTGTAAAAATGGGCATTCAAAATCGATGGGGAAGATAGGTTCTGTCCCCTGAGATTTCTGTAATTCTGTATGTAAATTTAAATCTTCATATCGGATTTAGTTTCATTTTCTTTGTCCTGTGATTTCTTTCAATGCTTATGTCATTAGGCCACAGATTTTAAAGACCTGCAGAACCTGTAGGAGCAGATATATCTGACGGTTATAATTGCCTCAATATCTACCAGGCTCTGATTGTAATTAGGGTTTGATGAGGACCCGGATTGAGACTTTTAAGTTCACTGCCACAGAATCTTGCTTCTGCTGCTGGACTTTCTATATTCAAAGGGTTTGTAGCTTTGGTGTTTTGCTTCTATAATCAATTTCCTTAAACGCTTGTAAAAGACAATGACTTGGATTTGCGAAGTGTGATACTCTGATGTGTAAATGTGTGTGTCAATGGGG
The DNA here is from genome assembly GCA_029955375.1 of Rubus parviflorus. NCBI lineage: Eukaryota > Viridiplantae > Streptophyta > Magnoliopsida > Rosales > Rosaceae > Rubus > Rubus parviflorus. Next base: position 16,924,063 of record JARGGL010000004.1, read on the forward strand.
CCATGTTTGCTTTGCCTAGCTTTGATTGTGATTTCAATGGCTGTCACTTTCTTTCTGAGATCAATCACACTCTCACTGGCTCTTGTTGCTTAATTGAGATAAATAGATAGGGGAGGTTCGTCTTCTTTTCTTGGTCTGTGCACACAAATTTCAATGGGCCAAAGCAAAGCAAAGCATGACAAGGAAGGCAGTGAATGATATTGCTGCTTATTATGGTCCGAGTGATTGAGACCATTCAAAAGGTTCGTAGTAAAAAGGAACGTTTGAGGGTTTATGGAAATTTGATTTGCCTCGGTTGGTTTTGGGTGTGTGTGTGGGGGGGGGGGGGGGGTTGGTATAAGTCTCTTTCAATCTCTTACTAAGTTTACTGGGAAAATACAAACCCTTCTCTCTTGGATTTGCACTAATGTCATTCTCATAATGCCAAGATTGATCAAATAGTTGAATTGAATTCATATTTTGCATAAGATACGTTGTGTGCTCAGAGTGATGGGGATTACATAGACAACACAGCATAGCAATTTATTGAAGCAAATTATTCCAAGAAAGAACCCCAATTATTGAAATTTAATAAACCCTGGCCCAAGAGGAAGACCAATGTACTAGAAATAGTATTGATCATCATTACCTTATTTGGATACTTGGTTTTTTTGGTACTAAGGCCTGGTTTTGGAAACTTGCACAACTGGCCAGCCAAACCAGGCACTGATTAACTAGTTAAGTAGTTCGTGTTGGTAAATTTGTACATGGGTGAAGACTAAAGTATTTAAGTAATAACCTTAATGCCTCACACATTACCAGTGGTTAGAGCACCCACTACCTAAGATTCAGGTCATGGGTTCGAGTCACCATGGGGGTAGAAGTGAAATCATTTGATCCTCTCTAAAAAAGAAAAGAAAAAAACCCTTAATGCCTCACACACACAATAGCAAGTTCAAATGCATATAACGGTAATAGTCCGCGGTTAACGGTAATAGTCTGCGGTTAAATATTTGGCAGTTGGGATAAAAATTTGGGAACTTTTATTCAACGGTAATAGAATAGTCCGTGGCGATTGTATGAGTCACCACCTTGACTGGGACTTGGCCTACATTCAACTTTGGACAGTGCAATGAGTACGAATGGCCTCTGTTGGATCCGACCTTCCTACACGTACGTACACACTGTACTTACTGTGAATCAGCTATTGCGAGTTTGACGATTTGGCTGGTGATTTTAGCACAGCTCGTTTCGGGGATTTGCATTTGGTGACGTCATGCTTGCTGCAACCGGTCGGGTGGTCCACCGGTTCATGGGAGACAGAGGTGATGGTACAGCGGTGTACACTAAGGTGACATGTCACCAACACTGTTGCTGAACTGAGTAGTATACATCACCTTATTTGCTGGTATACTATTTGCAAATTAACCAATCTGATATGGGCCAAATTTGATATGGCGTGATCGATAGTTGTGACATTTGGACCTCACTTGGGTCCTAAGCCCTGGCCCTATGGTAGTTTAATTAGTTACAGATCGATCTAGTTTTCTGGTCTAAATAACCAAGAGATAAATACCCACGTCGACATTTCTCTTTCAATCCTTGAACGTGTCCATCCGATCCCACGGGTCATTACAAGAACCCGAACTCCTGGTAGCACGCACTTACTAAAATGAGGATCAAGTCCTATAGAACCGGACATACTCACCTATTTAGTGACTTCATGGCTTTCATCCTACGTATATCTACTGGTGGATCCTCATCAGTTTTTCTTCGTGTATAAATAGACAGCAGCTGAAATCGTAAAGATGCAGAAGATGATTCATGCAATCAGATCAGTGATCAGAACCCAGTCACCGACGTCAAACTTGGGCCGGAAAGCTTCTCGGGTCGGATTCATCAGGCAGGCCGCAACAACTGTGTCGAGTAATCCGGGTAGTAAACACAACATGGACAAGGAAGAGAACCCAAATCAGAAAACTGGGACTGGGTAAGTCACTCTTTTTTTTTCCTTCCCTTTTTTCTGCTACGTATATGTGATTAGGGTATAGTGCAAGTGACCAACTAGAAAAATCTTGATCACCATTAGGACCAAGATTTATGTGTGGGAAGAAATATTTCAAAGTTTGAGTTGATTTGTTTTCGATCATAATTATTTACTATTTACGTACATTGATGATTATTAGGGACGTGATGTCTCATTCATTTGGGGAGGGGTACTCGAGTCGCTCCGATGAAGAAGGATTTGGAGGGGTATATAGCGATAACCAGTCGCTTCCTAATAAGACTGAGCAGGATCAACTCATCCATGAGAACCACCCTGCTTATGACAAGACTCAGGGAAGTGAAGTCAAGGAGAAGGAGGGAGCTCGTCACCAACCCAATGCATAAACATAAATAGAAGGGAAGCAATGGATCGCGCGCTAGCTAGCTGCATGTTGCCATTGATCTTTTATATTTCTTATTCATTTTTGGAGTCCTTGAATTAATTACTGGGAGATTTTCCTCGTAATTAAGAGGACGGTGAAGTTATACCTTCCATCATTTCTTATACATGATCTGTATAAGATCATTTCTTGTGTGTATGATCGATGAGTTGCCAAATAATTAACTCTCTTACTAATCAACATGCCTTGCAAGAAAAATAACATGAACATAAAATGATTGACAAAAGGAATATGGAATTTTTTGCTCTTTAATTATTCTTGTCGCAGAATTGCAATATGTAACTTAAGTGTCATATGTTTTCTCACAAGGAGTGATTTTACCTCATCTTTGTGGAAAAAAAACGATCAGTAACTTGAATTAATAGGATGAATAAACCGAGGGAAAATATTTTCTTTGAAAAGCAAGCTACCCGTGGACCGTGGTTGTACATCTACTGTTTTATAATTCCACTACATGCATGAGCCTATAGGATTCTCAATCGGAGAAATGAAAATAAAAACTAGGTTGGATTAATTAGGTTGTTACGGGGGTTTGAAATATGGTCGATTCTTAAAATGTAAGGCCATCTCCAATGCTGAGGGACTAAAATAGACCTCGGGCTATATTTTTAGACCCCAAAAATTACTATTCATGTAAATAGTAAGGGCTATTATTTTGACCATCTCCAACCTTTAAGGGCTATAAGTACATGAACAAGTTCATAATACTTATTAATTGCTTGATGATGACCAATTGATGGGCTATAGCAAGGACTAAATATAGCCTAGACCTTGGCCCTTTTAGCCCCCAACTCATTTTTTTGGTTTAGCCTAGGCTGCCTAGCCCTCCCATTGGAGACCAATTAGGGGCTAAAATTTAGCTTTAGTCCCTCCATTGGAGAAGGCCTAAGATCCATGCTACTAAATGCAATTTTACAAAGGGTCTTACTTTTATTATTTGTTTGAGATTATTTTATTATTTTATAAGTAATCTAAAACGATTAGCTGAGTTCCTGAAACAACTAGATCAAAGCAAAATTTAACTAAGTTCGACTGTTTTGATGAGAAGAATGTAAGTTACACAATTAATTATTCAGCCAACTTTATCTTTATGTTTTTATTTTTCAAAGGAAGTGGCCAACGTTACCCTAACTCCGCTTGTAAAACCACTTTGTATCGAAGTGCATGTAGGTTCTTAATTGATAAAAGGGTGTGCCAAATATGTTTTTTCGGTGCGTTTACTCAACTCAGAAGACGTTGAGAATGAGTCGTACAGAAAAAAGGATGGGAAATTAAGATGAAAACAAAGTGAACATGAGTCACTCTTAAAGAGATGTACGTATGTGTCTTTAATTACAGAAGCATATAAGAATTTGAAGGTGTTTGTTTCACTTTGGAAAAAAAAAAATTGTACGAAGCTTTGAATTATTGCATACTCATGAACAATTTTGGTATAGAAACTGAATTTTCAATTAGTGGAATTTACTACCTATTCCACACACATGATGAGAACAAAGGAGTCACTCTACATTTCTCCTCCGTGCTACATAAATTGTATCCTCCTCCATATTAGTACACATACAATATATATAGTGCGTAACAACGAATGAACTGAACTGGAGGGAAGGGTGAAAAATATCTTCTCTCTCAAATATCAAGAGTGATATTTGGGTGGTGTCCCTTATCTTGTTGCAGGGAAGATATTTGAGATGTGCAACAAGCACAGTAGAAAGCCCACGTAAGATTTTCTCTCCCTAACGTCGACACGCGTCCTTACGATCCCTACGTGTCGTTGCATATATGAACCAAAACTACTCGATCTTCCTTGCTGCAAGTAGTACGTACGTAACACCAACTAAAGAGGCTCAAGCTTTCACCGTCAAAAAATTTAACGATCATCAGTTTTGCTCCGGCTATAAATAAAAAGCAGTGGCAATCCAAGAACGCCGAAGATGATTAATGCAATCAGATCAATAAGAACCCAGTCACCAGCTCTGACAATCACACCATCTCTTCACCCAGCAAATTACTTGGCCCGGAAAGCCTCTCGGGTCGGATTCAGGCAGGCCTCCACCACAACTCAGTCGACTGAACCGGATAGCGAGCCAGACATGGGCGACAAACTAGAAGATAACCCACTCAAGAAATCTGAGTGAGTGACCGTTTTTTCAATCTTTTTGGTAAATTTATTCGAGTCAATTCATTTGAGTCTGATATATATATGATCGGTATTAGGGACTTGATTTCTCACTCTTTTGGGGAGGGTTATGCCACAAGGTGCGACGATGACGGATTTGGTACCATATATGGAGGGACCCAGTCGGTTACTGAGGTCGAGCAAGAACAGGTCATCCATGAAAACCACCCTAATGATAAGACACAGGGAAGCGAGGTCAAGGAGAAGGAGAAAGCTCGACACCAGACCAATGAATCAGCTTAATTAGGCTCTACTCTGGTGGTGTGTTGCGGTCTTCTATAATATAATGCTTTGTTTTCGATTCAAGTCGTTTTTTGGTTTTATTTCCAGTTCTCTGTTTTATGAAGAACGCATGGACGACAACTTATATATGTTGCAGTAAGGACTAATCAAGTAATCTTATGTATATATTTCCTTTCGTATTCTATGGTATCGTTTGGACGACAACTTCTATAGTACTCTGTTTTTGTTTTTGGTTACCTTGAGGTGCTTAGAGCATCTCTAATTAATGGTTGGAGCCCAATCCATACTTGGCACCTAAAGTAGTTTTTTTTTTAATCTTTAACTATGTAAATTTAGTGTCAAAATAGCTTCAATGTTAAATCAAGTGCTAAACTTAGTATGAGACTGAGACTGGTGTCATAATTTTCTGCGGGTTTTACAAAAATTAATTGTGTTAATGCACGAAAAAAAGAGGTGATGAGGATGGTTTGACACTTGGGTTGGATATCTATAGTTGGAGATGATGGTTTAGTTACATTAATAGTGTCAAAATGGAGGTATCAAAATAAGTTTGACACTACCATTGAAGTTGCTCTTAGCGGTCATCTCTTTCATTTGAGCAACTAAAAATATGTACAAAAAATGGAGGAACATGGGCTGCTAAGCAAACCCAAACACAACACGGGCTTATTTAAGGCAAAACAGGTGGCACCGAAGCCTTCCACAACGACCCACGGAAATTATACAAGAACAAGAGTTTCGGTTGCCTAAAAACTTGAGGAGATGAGAAATAGTGGTTTGCCTCATGACACTCATCAATCAGTCATTTTTCTTCTACGCTAGGACTTGTTTTCAATTGAAATTGCTGCCTATTTTGGTTTAGGTACTATGGTTAATAGCCCATACAAGGCCTGCATATGGAAAGCTTGGGCCAGTTGGTCTTGTTAAAATCCATGGCCCAAATACCGAATAATCTAGAAGGAGAATGGTATAGGATTGGTTTGTTGAAACCTAATTATCGCCGAGCCACGTGTTTCGCACCAAAAAGGGCATGTCCCCATCTGAAGGCGGCAATTTCGGGTTGTCGTGTTTGATACGGTCAGCACATGAAAATTGCCGAGCAACTACGCAACGCCCAACTGTCCCCAACGCATCAGATACGTGCAATTTAATACCACCGCCTCGTGGTCAAGGTATCTGGTTCACGCCAGCCGTCCATCAAGAGGATAACATTTCAATCATAACCGTCCATCCCATGCCGCGATTTCTATAAAAGGATAGGGATCGTTGTAGAAAGATATATACCATTAAACGCGTTTGCGTTCTCTCACCTCTTCGTCATCGTAACAGCCGCCTATGTTCCCCATCTCTATTCCGCCAGATCTCTTCTGTATGGATTGTTTTCTCTGTTTATGGATCCGTTATTCGATTAGATCTGCTCTAGATCTTCATGGTGATGGTGGTTTTAGGACGTGAAGCTTCCATATTCAGTTAAACGGCTTCAGCTGGTGTTCTTATGCTTGTACATCGATTTACAGGTGGGAATATGCTTCCCTTCTCTTTAATTTCGCTCTGTTTATGCTCTTGCTTCGTTTAATTTCATTGTGTATACTTTGGTTTCGTTTAATTTCATTGTATTTGCTTTTGTTTCGTTTAATTTCATTGTATTTGCTTTTGTTTCGTTTAATTTCATTGTATATTGCTGTCGTTTACCTTTAATCTCAAGATCTGCAAGGAATTTTATAGTTTCTGATCCTTTCTACGATTACTGAGAGGTGTTATTTGTGTTCATCAGCTGTGACGAGCTGTAATGATGGAGCTATCCGCAAACCCGAAGAGGTCTTGTGCCTTGGCGTTTCTACGGCAGATCCAACCTCGTTTCAGATGTAGATTCGATTCTCTGTTGGCTATTTACTGGATTGGCACGATTGTAATTTGACAATTTGTGAGCTAAGGGTAAAGCTGGGATTTGGAATAAGGATGTATAAGAAATCGGGACGATAGGCTTAGTGGATGAGCTGAGTCCTGGACCGATCTTTGTCATCCGACCTTTGCCATGGCAGGTGCGCTTGCATGGCAGGTCAAAAAAAAATTAATAAAGAAAAGAAAGATTTTTTGGTTTGAGGGGGAGACAGCATGGGTTTTTTTTTTGCCCAGGGTCTCTTCCCCTCTGTGTGCTGTGTGTCCTGCTTGCTTGCTTTCTTTACTCTTTTATATTTGCTCGTTCTGCTCATCCCAGCCAGACGAATCTCAGATTCTGGACAACTTCGACAACACCAAAGGTATCATCTGCGTAATTCTTCTTTTTATTCTGGAACTAATATTCATTGCACTAATATTCTCCAATTACTTGGCAATCTGGGATCTCACAATTACTTTCATGCATACCACAAGTATTTCTTATAATAAAAACATGCCTTAATGAACTCATTAGTAAATGGATCATATATCTGCCAACTAAACAATTGATAGATTTGTACACCTATTTGATTACAGTTTGCTAATGTGGATCTTCAAAGTCAGTTAAGGTAAAGGGTTTAAGTTTCTTCAACCTATATATTCTTTCACATCCAATCCAGAAAAAGAATTATATATCAAACAAGTTGTATATAGAATTATCTATCTTGTACACGTCTTACATCTTTGCCCATCCAACTATCATATTCCATTTTCAGCCCTAATTCCGTGTCTTGCATCCATGTCAAATTTATATTTGCAAATTCCAGTACTTACAAATGGTTGAACATATGTACATCGGCGTGTTATTGCCTGGACTTGTGGATTTTTGGGTTTTCTTATACCAGTAATATTTTATGTAAGATGCTGTTGTAGTCAGAAACAATTTATTGTAGTCCAGATTTTACTGGGTTGTGATTCAAATCTGCATCCCATGTAATGTTGTATGTGTATACTTGAGGCTGCAATTCATGAATGGAAAGTGGGTTGAAGAATTTTGGATGCTGGAAGCAGTCTCACTCTTTCAGATGGCTGGGGATCCAATACGAGATACATTTGGAGGCTTGGAATGAACTCTCCTCTCTATTAGAACTCCTGCAAAACTGAGGTGATAAATGATACAGAGTTTAGCTACGCTTGCCTTATGTTTTTTAATTGTTGCAAGCCTTCAGAAGGACTATCTAGTTGGTTTTGTTTTAGTAATTTATTCACAGTATGATATAGTCACTATATATTATTCAAGTATCATTCAGTCCACCTTTTTCCTAGTACTAAATTCAGATGTAATAATCATATGTCGGTCATGGTTAGTCAGCATTAGTGAACCTTTTCTTTTTGTTTGTTGTTGGGTTGGTTATAATCTTTGTTGTTCGAGATGATCCAAGTGATCAAGTTTCGATTTTATTCAAGTTCAATTACTCTTGTTATTTTTGGAAGCAGTGTTTTTGGATATAACTTCTTGTTTCTTTACAAGAACAAAGAAAAGAATGATTCTATTGTCAACATGTTGCTAGTTGGATTTTGATTATTTGGTTTTAGAAATGCCCATTTTGGTCTCCATGCAATTGTAGCCTAGCTTCCTCCAGTTGTTATCTGCAATTGTATAGCTACCTGAATCTTAAAGAATGGACTTCCCTTTGAGAAAGGGTTGAGATGTGTTGATTGTGGTCTTTATGCATGCTTGTCATTTTATTATTTATTGTTTTAGTTTACGAGGTGAAGCTCATCTTTGGAAACTTTTTTTTCAAATAATTTTCGTCTCTTTGGAATTTTTTTTCTTTTAATTATCTTTGAAAATTTCTTTTTTATATAAATATGAAGATCAGCATTGTTCAGTTTTTAACTGATGCCAAAAAAAAATCAAACAATTGGTTAGGGTTCTTTGAACTGATGCCATTTATTCGTCTTTGAATTTTTTTTCCAACTTTTAGGATCCGTTTTACCAATTTAAACTTTCACGACCAAAAGTTGTAGTTTTGCTCAGTTTTCACGTCCAATCAAATCATAGGTGAGGGATGCTTGTAATTATTTTTATGAGCACAATGGTATATTCTATGGTATCATTTCATGGGCCTTGTCTTCTACTGAAATTGTGTAGGGGAATATTTTTATTTGGGGATTTGAAATCTCATAGATATCATTCATTGGTTTAAGGCTGCGAATTCACTCTTCAATTCAAGATCTGTAAGCTCAAAATGGTTGAGCACCCAAGCCCTTGAGGCTTTGGGATAATGGTGGTTCGATTCCACCCAGATCTATTATTTAACATTGTAATTTTACTAATTCCTGTAATTTGACTAATTCTTGTATCGCTTCGCTGATTATTTGTGTCCTACCCTAAAATTGAGACGCAGCAACTCTTAAAGAATTGGAGCTACGCTGCAGCTACTTTTAAGGGTGGACTATGCCGCGGCTAGTTGGGGCACTACTGTTGTGGGCCACTCAGAGCCTCGTTTGGAGGGGGATTGGACATGGCTTCGCTGGTGGAGTACTGGCTGGAGTGGGGTTCACCATAACGCCATTAAGATGTTGAGTCCAAGTTTCGGATGGCCGGTGTTGGGTTTTCCATTGAAAGGGAGTAGTGGCTTTGTTGTGATCAATCTAAGGGAGCCAATTGTACCCGAGGCTATCACTCTGGAACATGTTTCGAATGGTGTTGTTGATGACCGATCCGATGCTCCAAAAGAGTGCCGGGTCTCCGCATGGCTGCAGCATGATCGATATGATAACAAGAACAAGGTGTTTGTTTTGGCAGAATTCAGTGACGATGTTGGGAAGAGCAATGTTCAGACATTTGATGTGTCGAAATCGGAGGCGTCGGAGCGCGATGAGGGCATTGTAAACATGGCGAGGTTGGAGTTCCTATCCAACCACGGAAGCCCCGACTCAAAGTTCATGGCCATAAACGTCCAATGTATCCCTCTTGAATAGGGTTGTATCTTGGGATGCTAGGTCTTTTTTTATTCCCGTCTAAGCATCTTTGAATATTAATAAGCCTTGTTCAAAGAAAACTAGCTTCATTATTCTCTTATATTTTTTCACACGTAAAGTTGGGTACTTGGTATGGATTTTTGGTTACGTGCTTCTTTAATTATATGATTTATATCCTTAAATTTTATTTTTATATTTTTTGATCATTGACAATATGCATCACTATTATTAACATTCAATAAGATTAAACATAACAATAACTTATCCTTGGTGCATGACCAAATCAGTCATTTGTTAGGTAATTACGTACCGCCAAATAAGAAGAAAATGATATTAGTGAGACGAGGTAGAGAGATTCCATGTGTTTAGTAAGGTGTTAGTATTTGTGCTATAATTCAATTTCTTCAAAATAAAATTAGGATTAGTATCCTAATCTATGTACTATAAACCTTCTTCGAATGTAACTAGGAGTTAGAATCCTAATATAAACCTTATTGCAGTATAATTAGGAGACCTACTTCTGAGTATAATTAGGAGACTTACTTCTGATAGGAATAAGAAATACGTACATCTCTCATCTCTATATAAAGGCCTCAAGGCCCCTCTGAAACTCAACGTGCTTGGTTAGCACTTGACAGGCCTCGCTTTGCCATTCGAGTCGGGTCGAGAGACCCGAACAGTTCACCCGCAATGTTTAACTGTCTCCAGCAGTCGATTATTATTATACTAACGGCCACGTGTACACATCTTTACCGTGTAGCATGAAGATAAGTGATAATCACAGCCGTCCATTGCATACCGCGCTTTATATAAAAAGAAGATACGGTGTCTGGTTCTAAACCATTCAACGCGTCCGCGTTCCTTTACCACCTTCAAGCCTTTTCTCTTCCTCCAGATCTACTTTGCATAGATTATTCACGGTGCATATGGCTTTGGAATTCGATTAGATCGGCTCGAGATCTACGTGTTGATGGTGGTTTTAGGCGGTGAAGCTGTTATATTCAGTTAAACGGTTTCAGCTGGTCTTTTTCCTGCTTGGATACCGATTTACAGGTACATATATACTCTCCTTGTATAGTTTCATCTGATGTCTTAATTTTCTAGATCTGCAACACGTCGTTGTTGTTCTAAACGGTGCTAATTTGTGTTTAGCAGCTATGGCGACGGAGCTCTTATAAAATCCTGAGAGGTCTTACTCCTCGGAGCGGCCGATGCGACGTCGTTTACTATTCAGATCTGATATCTCTGGTGGCTGAAGGAGGCTGGAGCTCATGGTATTCGGTGTGCGTAATTGTAATTTCATGACTGGGAAGCTGATAGCATGGAGTTATAGGTGTGCTTGTTGATATGGATGTATAAGATATCGGCTAGGACCGGCTCAGTTGATTGGTCGAGTCCTGGACCGATCTTTGTCATCCGGCCTTTGCCATGGCAGGTGCGCTTGCATGGCAGGTCAAAAAAATTAATAAAAAAAAAGATAGTTTTTGGTTTCGAGGGGAGATCGCATGGGGATTTTTTAGCCCAGGGTCTTCCCCTCCGGTGTGTGTGCTCTGTGTCCTGCTTGCTTGCTTTCTTTACTCTGCTTTATATTTGCTCGACTGCACAATCCAAATCCAAACCAGACCAATCTCAGATTCTGCGCAGCTTCCACAGCAATATTTCGTCACAGAAGGTATTATCTGCCCAATTCTTTACTTTATATGCATCATCATAACATAAAACCTGTCCAGTTACACAGCAATTTCTCTAATATCCTGCTCAATTAGTCTCATTCTCAAATTACAAATCTGCCTGGTTATACAGCACAGTTATTAGACTAGTTTATGCGTTGCAAATCAACTAGTTTCAGCTAGTGTTAGTGCTTTAAATCAACAGTAAGTACCTTGTCAAAGTATATTTGGGAACTTTGAAATTGATAGTCCTGTGTGGTCATGACAGTTTGCTAAATGGAATTCGGCAATACACTACTGAATTTTGAGGTAAAAGGTGTTTGAATTCTTGTTGTATGCTGTCGACTCCTTCCAATTCTATGCCTGCAGAAAATTATGTTTAATAATTGTGCCAAGCCCGAAGTAAGTACCTCTTAAGTTGATGTTATTGATGGAATTGTGCATGCCTTTTGCAAGTTGTCCTTCATTTGATTATAACATTCATTGAATAAGTTGTGCCTTTTGCAAGTTGCCCTTCATTTGATTATAACATTCATTGAATAAATTGTGCCTTTTGCAAGCTATTACACCAATTGAAAATGTGAGACCTTGATGGTATGTTTTGAACTCCAATTCTATGGTGTTTCATACATGGCATCGCAAGGAATCGCAAGCTTCATGTCCCGTTAAAAGTGTTGTAGTTTAAATTCTGGAATGCAAGAGTGTAATATGCAACTACATTATTGTTGGAATAGTGTGTGTAATATGCAACTATATTATGGCTGGAATAGTGTATTGTATTCCCAGTTGCTGGTTTGGTTTGGCAGCGATTATTTATATTCTGATTCAAGCTTGGAGATCTGAATGAAGGTTCATATTACAACAATCATCTTCCGGCCGATCACGGAGGTGATAAAGAAACAAGTTGAGCTACTAACGCCCTTTTGTTTTATACAATTATTACAAGAAAGGAGTATCGTTTATTATTCTCATTACAAATTTTTGTTCATATTGTTTGGTCGTTATCATAGTTTGCTTTTGCATGTTGGAGTCCATTAGCTTGTTTATTGTTGCACTCATTCAGCCATAGGCTGGCTTTCGTGCATTACAGCCACTACCCCTTAAATGCCATTTCTATTTGTACTATACTTTCTGTATCAAAATAAATGAGAAAAGTACCTTGTGTACAATACACATGCTATCTATACCTGCAAAAATGGTAGGAATGTTTTGAAACTTTGGATCAAGTTTTTATCATACGGAGTGTGTTTCTTATTAGAGGGACGTCATTATCAAAGTCGGTAAGGTATCATATTTCAAATTTCTACTCATGTTCCTTTACTCACAAATTAAGTGTAAAAAATTGGAAATTGATATGGTTGGTGCCTTGATAGAAATAACTTAACACGGCGGTTGTATATAGATTAAACTATGGAGATGGGACGGGTAAGCAATTGGGATTTTTCATTGATTATACGTTTCTTAGGCTGTGAAATGTTTGATTTGAGAGCCCCCGAAAAAAATTGTTTATTCTTTAAAATAACACAGATGATTCATTCTTGCCGTCCATAGTCATGGATTTTCCTTTCCCCCGTACGACAACGAAATCAAGATCTGTAAGCTCAAAAATGGAAGAGCACTCGAGGCCTATGGGCTTTTGAGAGGATGGTGGTTCGAATCCACCCGGATCTCCTATAATTGCTACATTTATATTGTTAAAGTAATTGTTTTTTCAATTTATTTTGATGCAACGAAAATTCACCGTTTTAAATAATTTGTTTGAATTTTGTTTTTGGGCAACTGGACTTTATCTATATGGAGGATTCTTCAATAGTGTTATCGTAGCTTTCTATGATTGAATGTTGAAAGGGTGTAGAAATCCATTTTGAGGAAGGAAAAAAAAATTGCTTTATATTAGGATTAAGCCAATAGTTAGGCATGATGTTCAATGCTTTACCTCTTTTTTTTTTTTTTGGTTACAATATATATATATATATATATAAATTTTTTGATACAAAAAATGGTGGTCCAAAGTGGGATACCACTCTGGGGTCGGGAGTAATTGAGGTATGACTTCTCTCCAAATGATGTATTACTGCAGTATTCGTTTTATTTATAGCCTAGCATGCTTCTATTATACTAAACTCATTGGGTATAATACTTTCCCTCTATTAAGGGATGGAACAAATGATCTTTTGTTTTTGTTTTTGGTTTTTAACTTAACAATTACGTGTAGGAAAAGTCGAGATTATTCCTGCAAGTGTTAAATTCGCAGACGAAAGTCGTATTCAAATAAGGGACACCGCTAAATATGATAAAGCAAACAAGGTGCGGAATAAGGGACACCGCTAAGTCGTATTCAAACAAGGCCACGCATACTTGCCAAAATAAAAAAAGATAAGGCCACGCAAAGGTGCGGAATATTATACAACCGCCTTAAGCCACACACTATATGTAATATCTGCCGTTGATCCCGAAGATAAGTTGTCAATCACAACCGTCGATCGCATAGCGCGCAATATAAAATGACCATTAGGTGTAAGGTTGTTATTCATTCAACGTTTCTCTTCCGTCTGCGCCTGCAAAATTCTTCTCCTTTCCCTTTAGATCATCACTGCATGGATCGTTTTCTGAGTTCATGGCTTTCGAATTCGATTATATCACTTCGAGATCTACATGTTGATGATGGTTTTGGGATTTGAAGCTGTTGTATGCAGTTAAACGGTTTCAGCTGGTGTTCTTCGAGCTTGGACTCTGATTTACTGGTTCGTATATGCTCTTTACGCTTTGGTTTTGCTTAATTTCATGATATATGTTTTTATTTATTTTTGCTTAATTTTAGGGTATTATACGCTTTCGTTTTGCTTAATTTCACGGTATACGCTTTCGTTTTGCTTAATTTCACGATATACGCTTTCGATTTGCTTAATTATATGTTTTGGTTCTGCTTAATTTCACGGTATATGTTTTGGTTCGGCTTAATTTCACGGTATATGTTTTAGTTCTGCTTAATTTCACGGGATGTGTGCTTAATTTCACGGTATATGTTTTCGTTCTGTTTAATTTTACGGTATATGCTTTCGTCTGTGATCTATTTTAATTTCCTAGATTTGCAACGAAGAGTTTGTGCTTGTGATTCCTACAATTTGCTGAAGGATTTACTGTGTCAACAGCTATGGCGATGCAGCTCTTGTCAAATCCCGTAAGGTCTCCAGCCCTGGGATGATCTGGTCCGCATCCGATGGTCTTTGATCACTGGAAGGTTGCTCCAATACATGTATATTGGGAACTCGTATGAGCATAATTGTAATTTTTGATGATTTCGGAAGCTCAAAGCTGGGGTTTTAGATCTGATTGTGGATGTATGAGATTTCGGGACGATAGGCTCGGTTGATGGGTTGAGTCCTGGACCGATCTTTGTCATCCGACCTTTGCCATTACAGGTGCGCTTGTATGGCAGGTCAAAAAAAATTAATAAAAAAAAGAAAGATTTTTGGTTCGAGGTGGAGACAGCATGGGGATTTTTTGCCCAGGGTCTTCCCCTCTGGTGTGCTGTGTTTCCTGCTTTGGTTGCTTTCTTTACTCTGTTTTATAATTGCTCACATCCAAACCAGACGCATCGGATATTCGGTACTTCTTCCACAGCAATATTTCGTCTCCCAAAGGTATTATCTGCAGTTCTGCCTAATTCTACATTGGATCAACCTGCATCTTAACATGACACCAATTTGTCCATTCACACTGCCAGTCCTGATAATTCTGCACCCGTTCCCTTCATTATTTTTATTTTCTCTAATAAGCGTTCCATATTTGCACTAGAATCTGCCCAGTTACACTGCAAGCTCTCACATACAGTGCACAATTACTCATGCTGAACTAGTCTTACTGCTGTAATATTAATGTTGGCTCAAGTATCAGGGTATAACTCGATACATCTCAGAGAAGTGTTGATAATTATTTGATGACAGTTTTGTTGAGTATGGAGTTCAGCGAACTTTGTCATTTAAGGTAAAGGTTTTAATCCACTATAACCTAGATATAGAATTGGCCTGCACTTTTCATTATAACCCGTATTTACGAGTCATTGCATTGTTCTCAAATTAAATGCAACTCATATTTACAATTCTAATTTTCACTTATGTTACACTGCATCCTACTCTATATATTATTTCAAGTTATGATATGTGCCTACTCTGGATCTTGTTCCTAGTCCCTTTATCCTTGGTTAATTTGGTGTATTTTGGGATGCATATGCGCCCGCCCTTGGTAATGTACCCTATGTAATCAAGTGTGTCATTTTTAGCTGTTTGGGCTGGGAGTCCTATATTATTATTAGCAGTTGGTTCTGAGAAGTGTGGCTTCATGGAAACTGTGGGAATTTGATGATTGCTGCTGGAATGAAGTAGTTTAAGCAGTCTGCTGTGCCAACATCATGAGGTGATTAAAAGCCTCAAAAGGAGATTTTTACAGTATTGTTTCGTTATTATTAGACATCTGAGCATTCATAAATTTCTTTCAGTCGTGATCAAAGTACGGTTCTTAAATTTCAAAAAGCCATCAGCGGTAAACAGGTTATTCATTTTTGAAGTTTCTGTGAAGCTTCTGTGATTTTATTTCATTCCATTGGATACCATCTGCTTTATTGTTGTCTTTGGATTATGTTCTTAAATAGTAGATTAATTCATGAATATATTTGTCATAGATGGATAAACCCATAATTGGAAGGTAAAAGATTTTGAATAGAACAAATAAAAGTTGGGTACCTGTAAAAGAGTTGAATCTTTCGAGTCTGTCAAAAGGAAATATTTAAATAGTTAAGTTAATGGTTGATCTGCTAAAGAAAAAAGAGCCAAGGTTTTTCTTTGATATCAAATTTATGTTTCCAAAAAAAAAAATTTCAGAGTTGAGCTATTGCGAGATATGGTAAAAGGTAGGAATGAGATGTGTAACCAAAAAAAAAAAAGGTAGGAATGAGATCCAATAAAACATTGGTGAATTATGTTTCCAATAAAACATTGGTGAATTATGTTTCCAATAAAACATTGGTGAATTATGTTTCTTGTTGGAATCTTGTGTCATCACGTTGTGAGGCCTCGGAAGAAACCTGTTATTTTTGGTCTCGGTTTTAAAAATTAATACAAGATACAAAGGTGCTTGATTTTCGAGTAAAATAAGCACTTGATGCACCTTTCCACCGGGAAGGTGCGATAATGAAAAATTGAAAATGTTATTATTGTAGGGTGCTGGTGGGATTGCATTTGAAATAAAGATCTGTAAGCTCAAAAATGGTAGAGCGCTCGAGCCTTATGGGCTTTTGAGAGGATGGTGGTTCGAATCCACCCAGATCTACAAAGGAAAATAGTTTGCGAATGAAAATTGCAGGATGAGGAGGATCAGATCATCAGAGTTGGGAATGGCATGAACGATTCAACTTATCCTCCTATCAAGGAAAATTCTACTTTTTTTTTTTTTGGATCAGGAGGAAAATTCTACTTGTTGAACACCGAGGGTTGAGAGCTCTTGGATCAGCGGTCAACCAAAGACAATATGAATAAAAATAAAAATCCTATTTTAATGCCTAGGGTTTCTTTAAAATTAAAGGGGGCCTCTAATTTTGTAGCTTGTTTGCTTGATTCATTTCAGTGAATATTGCAAGAGAATTTACAGTCTTAAAACCTTGTCTTTTACTTTCTGCTTGCAGTTTTTTGTCTGAACTGGGTTTGCTTGCTTCTTACTGAGCTTTAACTTGTATCTATTGCACATAGCTCCACTGCAGTGTCTGCAGTACTGTACCTGTCTAGTACTTGTCACCAATGTTTTATTGCTTCTATTTGTGTAGTTGACTGTTTGGTGTGGTGGAAGCAATGCCTTGAAGATTAACCCCAAATAGTTGGTCTTGAATGCTCAGTCTTATCTGCATGAACTGTGAAGATTGTTGTCAGTTATTTTGCACATCTGTAAAGTCTCAAAATGTGTGGCTTTTGAGAGGTTGATTGTGTGTGTACCTGTGTATCCTACCAGATTCTCCAACAGTGAGGAATTGAGAAGGACCATTATTATGTAGTGATGATATGTGGTATCCACTATCCAAGTGTAAGTTTTCTCCTACCTACTACTAGTCTACTACTAGTTTATTACTACTTTATTTTGTCTCTGTATTATTGTTATTTTGCTGCTAAGGGTTCTATAATAGCATACTGGATTTGAGATTTATTATTCATTCTGAACCCATGCCATGCCATTGATGCTAACTTGCCTTTTCCCACTGTTTGGTTGTGGTCACAAACAGAGTTCTAAACTGGACCACTGAAATGTAGGCAAGACCATTTATTGATCACCTCATTAATTCTCATGAACAATTTGAGATACTGGGTATTCCTCTTTCTGTTCTTTCAAAATCATAATCTAGCTTTGGTTCTAAAATAAAAACTATTTTTCCACGGAATTAATTGCTACTTCCGTAGTCCGTACGTAGTTAAGAACATTTAACCCTAAATTTGAACTTTCAAGTTTGGTTTTTTTTTTTTCGATTGAGAATTTGAACTTTCAAGTTTCTAATTTGAACTTTCAAGTTAGAAACTAAAGATGCGTTACTTGTATAGATAACCATTTAGGCAGGAATGTGAATTGACCCTTACGCCCCCTCCAATCTCTACCCTACACCAAACCAAACAACAGCATTTTCAGAACTCTCACCATCCCTTGGCTTGACTTTCGTACAAACGCGTGCATTTTTAGACCTTTCAAGACATTCATCATTTTCATGACTTCATTAAATTCATATAATTGTTGATCTGCTTATGATGTAAAACGCTTAGCAACTTGGCTGATCACGTCAAGATTTGACTTGAAGCACACTTGGCGAATGAGCGGTTTCCTATCGCTTTCTAATTCCTCAACGATTTGGTTCTAATTTTTTTAGTCCCAACAACCGAAGGGGTCCAACTGTCCAAGAAAGGTGGCCCTTTGTAATCTATAAAATATGGGTCTTAAATTAATGGTTAATTTTAGTGTGATTCATGTAATAAAGAAACGAGCAAAAAAAATTCTTGTTGGGATGTCTTTCTAAAATAAAAACAATTCTTAGGTCTATGTCCTAGACAACTTTTTTTTTCTTCTTGTTCTTTGAGGAATATATCCTAGGGAAGGGAAGACAATTCTTAGCTTAGATTTATAATTAACAATTCTTAGGTCTATGTCCCAAACACATTTTTAATTATAATTAACGAGTTTTCACTTTATATTCATAATCAAAACTGAATAACCATAATTAAAGATCTTTTAGTTATCAATTGTATAACCAAATCGCACCGATTTGTAACAATTAAGGTCTCGTGATAAATTGTTCATTTATTTTACTAATATGATTTTATAAATAATAATCTTAAAATATATTGTTTCAATTATGAAAGTATGAGTCGAGAATTATGATAAAACAAGTAGATTCACATAGAGGTGAACACAATAGGCTCACACGGCGTATAAACAATTGCTTCTATTATAAAGTCCTCACGTATATTGAAACATGATTTTCGACTGCGGATTAGTCTTTGAGTCTAAAAAGTCTTTGAGATACTGCGGTACCTCACTCAAAAAAAAAAAAAATCTTCATGTATATTTATCTTTGGTTTAAAAAAAATGTATTTGCATAGTTAGCCTTTAGGTTGGTGGAAAAAAAGAGAGAGATTTGTTTCCCTCTTTGCACGGCGATCTTTACAACAAAGCATTTTGGTAATTAATTATCACATGGTTCTTGATTTCTTATAAGAAAAAAAAAAGATGGAATTTCTCCAAAAAAAAAGAGAGGAAGATGATCGGAATTAGGCAATTAGCACATGGTAACATAACATTTCTAGAAACATAAGATACAAATTATGAAGGAGACAAGAAAGTGAGAAACAAATTTAAAGTCATCAGATTCAGGTCTCCCACCTCAAACCATATTTTTTGGTAGGGCAGGGCCACTAAATCAAACGCAACTCCCGGCTAAATGCCAGTTATTAGGACAAATATTCAGGAGGGCTGATCCCAAATTTAATGAAAATGTCTACGTTGATATCGAACAAAATACAAAACTTGTTCATTTTTTAATTTACTATTAATTTTTTTTTTGCTTCAAGTAATTTAAGCATAATACTAACCGAAAAATTACAAGTCTTTTCGATCCAGCGTCGACTAAGATTCAAACCCGTTCGACAATCGAACTAGCCGAGTCGAGGTTGAGTTTGGAAAAAATAATTCGGAGCCGACCCTAGTTTCCTTGACATTTATTTCAACGAAAATAAAAATTCGATAGGTCCCTAAAGTCATAAAGTCGCAGGCCAACTTTGGTGGTCTCAACAATTTTTTATGTTGTTTTGGTCAGCATTCTCAGTCCATCGACTACTCGTTTTTTTTTCTTTTTTTCCCACTATAAATGAATGAAACACAATCTGCAATGGGTGACTCCACCATTTCAATTGATCCCTCTGCTCTGGTCCTGTAAACCCAACTAAACGACGCCCTCGTCAGGTTAAGAAAAGCATCAAACGCAGACGCCTTCTCTCTCCTACATTTTTAATTGCCATAAAAGGCAGCTTACACCAAACACTCCTCACATTCTCTCTTCTCAGAACACAGGTACGTTATACGTTATTAATTTCAGAAGATTTTTTTTTTAGCTGGGTTGTAATCACAATACTGACTATTCATTCTTGCACAATCTGCCTTTTTTTTCTTTTTTTTTTCTCTTTTCTGGGCATGTTTTTATTTCTCTGAATTTTAAGTAGATCTGTCACTCTCAGATGATCATGAACAATATTATGTAAAGACCCTTTTGGGCAATTCTTAAAAAAAAAAGGATCTTGAATGATTGCCAAGGGTGAGTTGGCCATCAGACCCAACTCAGCTTGAATATGAAACTCAAATTGTTTCTAGTGAAATTTTCTGCTGCTTTCTGAATTGCATACAAACTATGTCTGCAGATTCTGTGGTTGTGATTGAAAAAGGTTTTGCCTTTTATCAGTTTTATAGGTCGACGTGAAATCCATTTGTGGCCAACATGTATCTTCTCAGAAGAAAATCTCAAAATCATCAGGAGGATGATTCTGCTGCACAAAAAGAAGCACAGAAAGAAGCTCAAAAAGAAGCAAAGGTAAAAAAAAAATTAATTTACTGCTCTGGTTTGTGAATAATTGTCAATCCAAAGGGTATAAACACGATGGTTTTTTGTTGTTGGTGAAGTGACCAAGAAAATAAAACCTTTACGTTCCATTTTATTTGCAAAACAAAGCAGTATTTGATATTGAAAGCTGACATTGAATGAGGCAAATTTACAATCAGATCAAAGAACTCAGGGCTGCACTCGGCCCACTATCTGGGCGTAGTTTGAAGTACTGCACAGATGCATGCCTGGGGAGATATCTGGAAGCACGGAACTGGAATCTCGATAAGGCGAAGAAAATGATTGAAGAGACACTCAGGTGGAGGGCTACTTACAAACCTGAAGAAATCCGTTGGGTAATTCAGCTAAACTTTGATGACATGCACAAACTAGAAATACATATTTTTTGATTCTAGTACTCTTTTATTTGTTCTTGTTGATCATTTCCTTTGTCATAGCCGAAAAAGCAATGTTGGGTGTGCCTAAGCTTGTATAGTCTGTTTTCGTCTAGTTTGCTTCCAACATATGGCACAATAGTTTTTTGCTTCGAGTCCAATGGTCTATCTCCTACCACATTGTGTTCAGTTAATTCCTTTACATGATTTGCAGCTTACTGTAGTGCATTACCCATAAGCTATCACCTGTCACACATTGGTTATGAATTTCAGTGTTTTACGGTTTAATTTAAGGCTTGTACTTACCACGGAAACATGTCATTGTTCAGCATGAAGTAGCAGACGAAGGTGAGACTGGCAAAGTATCGAGAGCAAATTTTCATGATCGACTTGGGAGGACTGTACTTATAATGAGGCCAGCAATGCAGGTGTGTAGTTGGCTTTCCACCCCCACCCCCACCCCCAAAAGAATTTGGTACATTGGTAGTAAGGCTGTAGTAAACAAATCTAACTTTTTTGTATATTTTCTTAATTGTTTTTGTTCACTTTTTCAGAACACAAACTCACCTGAAGGCAATGTCCGCCATTTAGTCTATCTTATAGAAAATGGTATCCTCAACCTTCGTGAAGGTCAAGAACAAATGTCATGGTTGATTGACTTCACTGGCTTCTCATTGAACACCAATGTTTCCGTCAAGACAGCCCGCGAATGTATCAACATCCTACAGAACCATTACCCCGAGAGGCTTGCAGTTGCATTTCTTTACAACCCACCTAGGATTTTTCAGGCATTCTGGAAGGTTAGAACTACTCACACTTACTGAACTGTTGGCACTTTTTTAATCTGTTTTTACAAAGGCACGCAGGCCAACACAGACACACATAACTACAATTGAAGTTTGAGCGACCAATAATTCTCGAGTTCGTTTATATATATTAAAAAAAAAATTGAGCTTAGCATTTGATGATGTTCCTACTGTTTTCATTTGTGTAGGCTGTCAAGTACTTCCTTGATGCCAAGACATTTCAGAAGGTGAAGTTTGTTTACCCCAAAGGTAAGGAAAGTGTGGAGCTCATGAAGACTTTCTTTGATGTTGAAAATCTTCCAGTCGAGTTTGGGGGACAAACCACCCTGAAGTACGATCACGAGGAGTTTTCACGTATGATGGCCCAGGATGATGTGAAAACTTCCAAGTTATGGGGACTTGATGAGAAGCCTTGCAACATAGCAAATGGACATATGGGAGCAGAGGTGGCACCAGAGCCTATTGCAACCGCAGCTAGCTGAGTAACCCTGCTTAATGCCCATTATAGTTGTAATCTAAAGAATTATATAGTGAATCTATTGGTACAAGTCTTGGTTTTGAATTCGGAAATGGGGACCAGGAAGTGCTGATGTTCTAGTTCCTTGGTTAAGGAGTAATAAGTATTTCATCTACTGTGCTTAACAGCTGCTAACTATGAGGGAAAGAGACCATCCTCTTCTATGTTGTTTTTCTGATGTTCTCACTTTGACCATACGTTGTAATGTCATTCTATCCTTTAATGAGTCTTTTATTTCTTCTTGCTCTATGAGAACTTTGTTGCCAATTTCTGCAATACTTCGCATAGATTGAGCATGATGCATTGGGACCGGAAACTGATAAACGGCTCGGAGTTGTAAAAACTCTGGTGGCTCTTGGATAAGCTATATTACAGGCATGAAATCCAAACCTGGGAACAAGACCCAGCCACCCAGGCATGTTGATTATAATGTGAATGGCAGAACCAAAAAGTCAAGATGGACATAGCTGGTCCGAGTGGTGAGGGCTTGACCATTCTGTCCCAATCTGATTTCATTTTATAGGCGTAATTATAAAGTCTATTGTACATAAAATGGAACTTGCAAATAGATACACAGTTGAGTAAATTTGATACTTTCGGTGAATTATATAAGTAGGGAACTAGTCTACATTGTTCATTGTATACTTGTATGGCTCTTTGCCTTTTTAGAAAAGCTTTCTTGAGCGAGGACGGTATTCCAATCTAAAATTTCTTAAATTACTTTCGAGATGTATCGACACCAGATTCACAGGTACCAGAGCAATCAAACTGCAGATTATGCAACATACTTGAAAATTTTCAGTACCCAGGAGCAAAGCTGGGTACTGTCCAAAAATTTGTGATACAGAAATGAGAAAGCTGCATAATTAATAGAGAAAACTGTAGTCAATGGTGCATACCATTTGATGAGAGTCGATATATGTAGCAACCTATGCTTTTCTACTTTACAAGAGAGATTTCCGGATCACTGGAAAGTAACTAGGCAAAAGGCAAAGTAATAATACAACAAAGCAATTTCTTATTGCATACTACTATTGTTTCTTCTGTACAGTGGGTTTTGAGCAGTGAAGTTTTCTTGGTCAGAGTTCATTAGAATAGAGGCACTCATCCACAAGCTGGCGAAGGTTAGGATTCTCCAGGGCAGCAGCAACTCTTTCTTTATCATTCAACTGCTTATTAACTACAAAAATCAAAAGAACAAATTAAAAATCTCGACATTAGTTTTGACAATGAACAGTTGAACATGCAATGAAGATAATTTCTCTTTGCATCACCAGGAATTCTCAAAATAAGGTTTATGCTTCCTAGTTGGTTCACAAATTATCAATAAAACTCAAGATATGTCATTGATGGATCTCGTCTCCGAGAAAACACATCTTTAGGACAAATAACTGGTCTGATCACATAATTTATTTATCGATTTCTGCCCCACTATCCTCTTTGCTTGCCCAAAGACAATGATCCCTATAGTTACAATGCGATCATTGCAAATGCTCAGCTTTACATGAGTGCCACATAAGTAACCAGGCAGGAAGCCTAGCTTCTTCATAAGAATCATAACAGCCCAAATCTTTGCAGCAGAAGCCTTTGTCATGAAGTTCCTTAATCATAACCTGATGATATAAAAGAGAAGGGAGATACTTTACCTGATTCTTCATTTGCATGAGATCCTGGAGATACTTTAATGTCAACCTGTTACAATTCACCATCAACTATATGGTCAAGCATGGCTAAAGGATCGTAACGTGAAGGACATCAGCCATATATCAAAATTAAAAAACATTACTGGACAAGTCTGTGATCATGAGATTTCTCATGAGCATTTAAAACTTCTTTCTCACATAAGATATCAAAACAAGGGCTTCACTTTGAGACTTTCCGAGTCAAAATATGGTGGTCAAAATGTGTTGAGGTTTAGGGGAACACTTGGGAGAGTGGTAGTGTGATGGAGAGAGTTGAGAAATCCTAAATGGGGCTTAGACAAGGTTTAGTAACCACTCATAAGTCTCTGGATAAATTCTCTACCACTCTCAAAGAGGGAAAGAAAGGGTAGTTGAGAACAAACTCAAAGCTTATTTACAGTCAGTGTAAAATTGTAAATAGAAAAGCTCAAATTTCCAACCTTGCTATCATGGTTAATAGCTAATGTATCAATCAACACTGGATCACCATTACAACCATGCACCAACTTATGCTAATGTATCAACAACTATCCAAGAGTTCTAGACAAGTACAAATCGATCATTTATGCTAAAGTAACAAATGTTGATGAAGAATCACATTGAAATATATAGAACTGGGTAGATTAATTGCTTGAAAGCCAAATACATCCCAATAAACTGACCTTGTAATGTGGAGGGAAACAATGCTTCAATTTAACTCTCAGGCATAGACCTATCACTGTTGCCATACTGCAATGCGGAATGGTCGGCGTGAATGTAATCCTATTATAAAAAAATAAAAATAAAAACAAAAAACAAAAAAAAACTTTGGTCTTTTGTTGATAACAAAATTATCAGAAACGGTGAAACTGAAGGCGAAGAAACACTCACAGAATACGGCCGAGTTTGTCATCGACGGTGATCGATTCCTCGGAAAGCACGCTGAGCTGCTCTAGGGAATATGGATGCTCCGGATCTCTAATATCCCTCACGAAATCTACCATTCTCAGTCAAAGATCGCAAATTCCAACCACCGCCTTCCATCAGAAAAAAAAAAAAAAAGTAGATGCAAAAAGAAAGTGATCGTAATTAAGGATATCATAGATGTCGAGAGGATCAACGGCATCGACGTCAGCGTGAACATCTTCGGTGCGAGCAACCCTTTCCTTCTTAGCGTGCACCACCGGGTTCGCATTGATCAGACCCAGCGTCATCTTCTTCGCTTCAGAGTAGCAGCACAGCAGCAGTACCTGGTCAAGATCACAGAGTCTCTCTGTGTTACTCTACTTTCCTGATGACCAGTAAGAAAGAGCCATCCAATGGAAAGACAAAAATCTCACGAGCAATGCCACTGGCGACTCACACTGCCTTACTGTGAGTCTGTGACTCGGAAGTCAGAACTGACAAGTCAGCTACCGAATAATCAAAACAGATAGAATTCCAAACACGTTATTATGAATTTTACCAAATTCTAACAACATGGTCCCGTAGCTCAGTTGGTTAGAGCGTTGGTCTTATGAGCCGAAGGTCGCGGGTTCGAGCCCCGCCGGGACCATTTTTTGACACTATTTTTTTTTGAAAAAGAATATAACAAAAGAAAAGGGAATTATGCGTCGTGTCACGCATTAGCTCTATAAATCATCGCCTGTTCGCTTCGACACTCCGTGGAATTAGAAGGTTCCAAACCGAACAACAACGAGGAGGACATGGTACACAGTGCCTATGATTCCGTCGAGCTCATCAGCGACTGCCCCACCAAGATCGAAGCCATCGAATCGTACGGTCGAAAGCTCCTCCTCGGCTGCTCAGATGGATCCCTCCGAATCTACGCTCCAGATTCCTCCGGTTCCGACCGTTCCCCAACCTCCGACCAATCCCTCCAAAAGGAACCTTACGCACTGGAGAGGAACGTCACCGGGTTTTCAAAGAAGCCACTGGTCTCAATGGAGGTCTTGCCATCGAGAGAGCTCCTTCTATCGCTCTCCGAAACGATATCGTTTCACGGACTCCCGAATTTGGGGACCATCGCCGTGATCACCAAGGCCAAGGGCGCCAATGTCTACTCCTGGGACGATAGGAGAGGCTTCTTGTGCTTCGCCAAGCAAAAGAGGGTCTGTATTTTCAGACACGACGGTAATCACATGTTGCATTCCTAATTTTATTGGAAAAAAAATTCAATTTTGAAGTAATTCTTAAAAAAAATTTGAATGGTTGTAGGAGGACGAGGATTTGTGGAAGTGAAGGATTTTGGAGTTCCCGACGTAGTGAAGTCGATGTCATGGTGTGGAGAGAATATATGTATAGGGATTAGAAGAGAGTACATGATACTGAATGCTACTAATGGTTCATTGAATGAGATATTTCCTTCGGGGAGACTAGCTCCGCCATTGGTGGTTTCGCTTCCTTCGGGGGAGCTTCTTCTCGGCAAGGTAGTTTGCCAGTTGATTTGTATTTGAAGGACTAAGACATTGCTGATTATTGATTATAATTGGTGTGTTTTTTAGGATAAAATTGGGGTTTTTGTGGACCAAAATGGGAAACTTCTTCACGAAGGCAGGGTTTGTTGGTCAGATGCTCCTACTGTCGTTGTTATTCAGAAGCCATATGGATTGGCTCTGGTACCGAGATATGTTGAGGTAGTTGGCTGTGCCTCATGTGTTAAGCATGGATGCCTTGCTCTTCTTTCTCTATTTTTACAAGATGCTGGGGGGTTATACCTTTTCCTGGCAATTGTGTTTTACAGGTTCGGTCACTACGAGCTCCATATCCTTTGATACAAACTGTAGTTCTTCGAAATGCTCGTCGGCTTCTCCTAAGCAACAATGCTGCAATTGTTGCATTAGACAATGCTGTTTATGGTCTCTTCCCCGTCCCTCTTGGTGCCCAGGTATTCCCAATGCTCTTGCTAATGGTATCGTGTAGTGTGGATGAATCACCTCCTTTCGGAAGTGTGTAAGAATTGTGTATTTTCCTTGTAGATTGTACAATTAACAGCATCTGGCGAGTTTGACGAAGCCTTGGCATTGTGTAAGCTGCTTCCACCCGAAGAAGCAAGTCTTAGAGCTGCAAAGGAGGGGTCAATCCATATAAGGTGAATGTTTTCAGCGTCTGTTTTTATTTATTTATGTGAATGCAACAATTTTTTGGGTTGAAATCTCTAAATATATATCTGTGTATTGTATTTAACAACCAATGGACTTGCTTGTATTATCACAACTTGTAATATTATACTTGGACATTTATCGCATTTAACATGCACACAGAAGAACTGATTTGTATCAATTATTTTGGTCGCTACTCTTGACTATTATCCTTATTAGGCTCCAGTCATAAAGCCTGATCAAATATCGAGCTAGTTGTCTTTTAACTTTAGGTCCAGCCTGTATATACTTACGTAGGTTTCTTGTGCTGAACAATGTGTTAAATCTGAAGCATCTAATATGACCTTCTGAGCTATGCATAATTGTAGATTTAAATTTAAATGCGGAGGTACATCAGATAATATGCAAATTTGGTGTATAATGCTTAACTAGTTTAAAAAAAGTTCACACAATGAATCAGTCAGTAGGTTTAAAGAGTTCATCAGTGGCTGCATCGTAAATCATGGTCGTTCCATGCCTTTTTATTATATATTAAAGGAGTTTCTGTTATTATGTTACAGATACGCTCACCATCTTTTTGATACTGGGGACTATGAGGATGCCATGGAGCATTTTGTGGCATCTCAAGTAGATATAACATATGTACTTTCTATGTATCCTTCTATTGTTCTTCCTAAGACAACCATCGTAGCTGAGCTAGACAAACTGATGGATATATCTGGGGACTCATCATATCTCTCAAGAGCTTCATCTAGTTTATCAGATGATATGGAACCCTCTCCTCTGTCACATGTACTGGAATCCGAGGAGAGTGCAGCACTTGAGTCCAAAAAAATGAGCCATAACACTCTCATGGCTCTCATTAAGTTCTTGCAGAAAAAGAGATTCAGCATAATTGAAAAAGCTACTGCTGAGGGGACAGAAGAGGTTGTTTTGGATGCTGTTGGAGACAATTTCGCATCCTATGAGTCTAATAGGTATAAGAAAACAAACAAGGTAAACTACTGATCTTTCTCATATGTGGTTTCTATATTTCAGTATGTAATATGGTGTTGATTAATAAATTTACATATGCAATGTTTGATCAGCATTTGTGTAACCAAATTCAGTATGCTAGATTTTTTTTTGCTGTTTTTTCTTTTTTTGTTCAAACTTATGATGACTTATTTGGAAGCAAAAGTTGGAAGAGTTTTACTTTTGAAACTGATTCTTATGCTCTTAATAAAAAAAAGCATAGGGTATGTTTACTTTACTTAAAATTAAAGTTGGCAATGTAACATGTGAAACACCAGGTTGTCAAAGTGAATGACCATGCTTTTTGTAATAGATTAACCTGTTCACTTTACCATAAATAACTCATATTCCAGAAGTTAGTTTTTTCAATTAAGTCTAGTGACCTTGTGTGTTCACTTTACCATACATAACTCATATTCCAGAAGTTAGTTTTTTCAATTGAGTCTAGTGACCTTGTGTGCTCACTTTACCATAAATAACTCATATTCCAGAAGTTAGTTTTTTCAATTAAGTCTAGTGACCTTGAATCTAGCACAAGTTAAATGGTCCTTTGTATTCTGATAGTTTGAAATTGTCCTTGGTGTTTATTTAAGTTGTAGTAACAACAAATAACTGACATTATCTTATCTTTGGTACCTAAGGGTCGTGGCAGCATTTCAGTTACCTCCCGTGCTAGGGAGATTGCAGCGATACTGGATACAGCTCTTCTCCAAGCTCTACTTCTTACTGGACAGTCTTCAGTAGCCTTGGAATTACTGAAAGGTCTTAACTACTGTGATGTAAAAATATGCGAGGAGATTCTTCTAAAAAGTAATCATCACGCTGCTTTGTTAGAACTTTACAAGTGCAATTCAATGCACCATGAAGCTCTAAAACTTTTGCATCAGTTAGTGGAAGAGTCAAAATCTAACCAAGTGCAACCTGAGGTGATCCAAAAGTTAAAGCCCGAGTCAATTGTTGAATATCTCAAGGTACGTTTTTTGTTTGTTGAATTTGATTTTATCTGTAATCAAATGTTTGTTGTATTACTGGGAATTCAGATATATTAGTGGTACCGTGCTAGTCTTTTACATTTGGAGTCTGGAACAAGACGTTAGCTTTATATTTGTTTTGGAGAATATCATGATTATTTGTTTGATGAATTTTCTTATGCAGCCTCTTTGTGGAACTGATCCCATGCTTGTCTTGGAGTATTCAATGCTTGTTCTTGAAAGTTGTCCAACACAGACAATTGAGCTCTTTTTGACTGGAAATATTCCAGCCGATTTGGTAAACTCTTATTTGAAGCAGCATGCTCCAAACATGCAGGCCAGATACTTAGAACTTATGCTTGCTATGGATGAAAATGGGATCTCCGGAAATCTGCAAAATGAAATGGTAAAGATTCTTCATCGTTTACAAATTATAAAACCAATTATTAGTCGGAATGTTAGAGCGATTTGGAATGCCAAGAAGCTAAAAAGGTTTGGCAGAACAAATTTGTGCTGCCAATATCAGTTACCTTGTATTAGTTTCTCTTAACTTAGATGGTCGCAGTTATGTGCCTGCTTTTACCAATCAAAACTGCATTCTAATTGATTAGTGCATGGCAGTTAAATATCTATCTATCAGAAGTACTTGAGTGGCATGCAGATTTAAGTGCTCAGCAGAAATGGGAGGAGCAAACTTACTCCTCAACAAGAAAGAAATTATTGTCTGCTTTAGAGGGTATCTCGGGTTATAGTCCGGAGGCTTTGCTGAAACGGCTTCCAGCCGATGCTTTATATGAAGAGCGTGCAGTTTTGCTGGGCAAAATGAATCAACATGAGCTTGCCTTGTCTCTATACGTTCACAAGGTAATTCTATATTTTCACATCCAATAACTTGCATTAATTTTGTTCTTGCTTGTCTTTATTATCCATTACTTTTCTTACAAATCCTCTTGAATAGATTAAGTTCTTGACTTTTGTAGCTTCATGTTCCTGAGATGGCACTTTCGTATTGTGATCGGGTGTATGATTCATTGGTTCATCAACCGTCTTCAAGATCTTCTGGCAATATATACCTTACTCTATTGCAAATTTATCTTAATCCGAAGAGAACAACCAAGAACTTTGAGAAGCGAATTACAAATTTGGTATCACCTCAGAATATAGGAACGCCAAAGGTTGGTTCTGCAAATACAGTTAAAAGTAAAGGAGGTCGTGGAAATAGGAAAATTGCTGCAATAGAGGTGGCAGATGACATAAGAGTCGGTCAAAGTGGCACTGACAGTAGCAGGAGTGATGGAGATGCAGATGCAGATGAGTCTAGTGAGGAAGGAGGGTCAACAATAATGCTTGATGAGGTTCTGGATTTGTTGAGCAGAAGGTGGGACAGAATAAATGGAGCTCAAGCTCTCAAACTTTTGCCAAGGGAGACTAAACTACAGGTATTGATCATATTCATATCAGATAACTAAACCAAGGCAGGGCATCTCATACGAATATCTGGTCACGAGTGTCACTTTCCTTTATGTTGCAGTAGATAAAATCATAAAGGAGAGTGATATGTTGTGGTAAATAAAATCATAAAGGGGAGTGGAAAGGAATCACTCACAATTATGACTTTATCTACCACCACATAATCTGCTTGCCAAAGTAGAGACGAATCTTTCAAATTTGTCCTTGAACATTATACTAAAGCATCATTGTTGAAATATTCGCTAAATCTGTTCACACGAGTTTATCCTGGTCTCCATGCTGAAGTCGTGCATTATTATCATTTTATCTGCAGAACTTGCTTCCATTTATGGGACCTCTTTTGAGAAAATCCAGTGAAGCTTACAGGAACCTTTCAGTAATAAAAAGTTTGAGACAAAGTGATAACCTGCAGGTATGCATGTATCTTGCTTGTAATCTTTAGTTGGTTAGGGTATAGAGAACCAGTGATAGCATATGAGAAGCAGGTCATTTATTTTAACTAATTTGAACCTAGACAGCTACATAAACGTCTTCTAAAATAAATCAATTTTTAAAAACAGGTTAAAGAAGCACTCTACGAACAAAGGAAAGGGGTGGTAAAGATCACGAGCGACAGCATGTGCTCCCTTTGCAGAAAGAAAATAGGGACAAGCGTTTTTGCTGTGTATCCGAACGGGAGTACAATAGTGCATTTTGTTTGCTTTAGAGACTCCCAGAGTATGAAAGCCGTAGGCAGAGGTTCGCCCCTAAGGAAGCGATGAAAACCAAGTATTTAATGGCAGTAAAGATCTCCGGTGAGAGCATATCGGCGACAATAGTGCATTTAGAGACCCAAAGCATGAAAGCCGTGGCAGAGGATCACTGCCAAGGAAACGATGAAGACCAAATATCTAATGTGGGTAAAAGAAATCGTTTCCTCCGCATTTGGTTAGCGAATACCAAGATCTGAGCATAAATCTGGTCGGCCGTAAAGACTTTACGGGAGAGGGGCTCTACTCTGCCGGTACTTCAAGCATGCTCATTGTAGATTGTGTGACAGTGAGGTTGTGAGTTTTGTTTGTTGGTTATTTATCGTGTAAAGTTTGAAAACAAATATTGTATTGATTGATTTTGAGTTGAAAGCAGAAAGCTTGATAGGTCCACAATACCTAAAACAAAAACCCAAGCATTGATATTGATTGTTAGGCAATTCCATTAGCACCATTCAACAATTTCCGACTTGGCTTCCCAGTAAAACGGTAAACAGTAACTCCAACCCTTGACCCCTGGCACGGACGATCCACGTGCAAGACCTCAACCTCGAAAAGCTTCCTGGCCCTCTTAAAGAAGGCCGAGTCCTTCTTCCACCTCCTCAAATGGGCCATCACAAACACCACTCTGCCCTCGCCCAACAGCAAAAACGACAGCGTTTTGAGCAGCGGCTCGTAGAGGTGATCGTGATACACTACATCCGAGGCCACGACAAGATCAAACTCCCGCCCAATCGCCTCCGCATCCTCCGCATCTCCCCACCTCAGCGCCGCCACGCGGACAGTCCCACCGCTCCCTTCCAAAACGGCGGCGTTCGCATCCGCATTGTACCGGAGATTGTCCACGACGTGCGGGAGGTCGGTGACCGTGACGCAGGCGCTGAGCGTGACGGCGGCGGCTATTCCGACGAGGCCGGTTCCGGAGCCGAGTTCAAGGATTTTGAGTTTCTGGACGGCTTCGAACGCCGAGAGCGTAGGGCCGAGGGGGCTGGTGCTAGGGTTACGGCGGTGGTCGTCGAGGAGAGTGAGGAGCGTGGTGGCTGCCGGCCAGAGCTGGAAGGAGAGACCTTGCGACGGGAGCTGCCTGGTGACGATTGTGGACTCGATCGAACGGAGAGAATGCTGCTGAAGTTGTTCGCTCTCTGCCGTTTTTCCTTCGTCTGATTCATCTTGAAGGAGCATGGTGGCTGGGTTTATTATCAGGTCGTCTTCATTTTCGTCTTGAGCGGCCATTCAGATTCCTTCGTGCTTGACATTAGGGCTTGTTTGGCGCAAAAGTTAAATATTTATACCGCGTTTTTTAAATGACAGTTGGGATGCTCCATTTTGTGCAATTACGAATACACCCCCCACTTAAAGTAGAATTTGCAGATTTTACGGGACTCTTAGGGATGGCAATAATGCCCGCGGGTTCGGGTACCCGCAGATAACCGAACCGAATGGGTTGAGTTTAAACCCGAAAAATGGGTATGGGTTTGGATTCGGGTTTTTAAAAAAAAACCCGAAGCGGGTTTGGGTAGGGTATGGATATGGCACATCTGAATCCATACCCTAATCCAAACCCAACTCGTTTTATTTTAATATTTTTTATTTGTATATTTTATATATAATATTAATATATATTTATATTTATATTTAAAAAATTTATATCAGCATGCATATGGAGGTATGTGCGTGTAGAAAAAAAGATTTCCCATCACTATATCTTTGAAACTTTCATTTGCAGAAGAACAATTGAGTTTTAATTTTTATTAATTATGTAATTTTTATTTGGATTGAATTATTTATGTAGTTTGAATTATGTAGTAAGCCTTTTGAATTGTCAAGTTTAACTTTTTATTTATTTGGGTAGTTGTGATTTGTGAATTCTAGGTATAAAATGAATATTATTTTTGGAGTTCGGGTAAGTTTGGGTACCCGTTGGCACCCGTAACCCGATAGGTGTGAGTTTGAGTTTTCTCCGAACCCGTTAAAACGGGTTTTGGGTTTGAATTCGGGTAGGGTACCCGCTACGGGTTCGGGTATGGATAGTGGAAACCCATACCCGACCCTATCCATTGCCATCCCTAGGGACTCTACACCAGTATGGATCTTCATCTGAATTGACTGGAAATTCAGAATTTGACGACGAGATCGAGATGATACGGGCGGTGATGGTGATAAACACTCAGGGCAAGCCTCGCCTTGCCAAGTTCTACGAATTTCAGGTCCGGTCCGGTCCTTCTCTTTTTCCGTTTTTCTGTATCTGCAACGGCTGATATTTCCAGTTTTTGAGGTCAGCCTGTGGAGAAGCAGCAGGAGCTCATACGCAGCGTCTATGGAGGTTCTCTCTCGTCTAATTATGTTTTAATTTTCTGCATAATCAACGCTGAATTTGTTTTGCTTTTGTGTTCACCACTCTCCATCTCTACTCCTAATTAGGTTTTGATTTTTGATTTTTGTGGTCCAGTTTTGAGCAGTAGAGCTGAGACTGTGAGCAATTTCCTGGATGCGGAGTCTATTTTCGGTCCGGTATTTCAACTAATTTTCCCTCAAATTCTCGCCGGTGTCTTTTTGTTTATTATGTTTGTGTATGATCTGAATTGAAGCAATCGTTCCCGTTCTATCAGCATTGCTTACTCAAATTGGGTGCTCTATATGAATCGTTTTGTTTCTGGTGCAGGATACTCGCCTTGTGTACAAGCACTTTGCAACTTTGTACTTCGTCTTTGTTTTTGATAGTTCTGAAAACGAGCTTGCCATGCTCGACTTGATACAAGGTATGTAGCATCACCAGATTATTGTATAGCTAGCATTGAATACAAGGTTTGAGATTTAGAAGATATAAGACCTTTGACAAGTAGGGGATCAAAAATAGATTGAATGCAATCTCATATCCAATAAGAGGCCACTGGGAATGCACTTGATTCTGGAATTTGGAATAGGTTTAGACGAGGCTGTTTTATTACTAATTGGGAATGCAATGTAAGAAATTTAAATTATATACTCCTGACAGCTCCTCTGTATGTAAAATAAGCTGAATATAAAGTGATTTGCTTATCTCTTTGTGCTGAACTGTTAATTCTTGTGCTTCATTATATTATATGTTGCCTTGATTGGATAATTTGCTTACTCTGATCCTCATTCCTTCAGTTTTTGTGGAAACATTGGACAAATGCTTCAAAAATGTATGCGAGCTTGATGTAGTGCTCAATTACAGCAAGGTTGTATACACCCCGTCTCCTCATTTGGGTTTGAATAATGTTGTTATGTTTTGCGTCATTGCCTGTATGTATTTATGATACCTAAGAAATGTGAAATTCTATTACAATTAAAAAGAGGTAACATTCATCAGGAACTTAAGATACAGTATTTGGTGTTGCTTTGTTCATGGTGGAACTTATGTTTGAAAGTATTACTTGTTGGGTTCGGAAACCTCTTCCATTTTAATATACTTAAATTAGTTTTCTCTTCTTTTCAGATGCATACTGTATTGGATGAGATTATTTTTGGAGGTCAAGTGCTGGAAACAAGTTCCACTGAAGTTCTAAAGGCAGTTGAAGAAATCTCAAAGTTCTCTCTCTGACCCTCTCCCTCCTGTCTGATTACTATCTTTCAAGGTGGTTTGAATGCCAGTGCTTATATGGATTGGAATGATTAACAGGTGCTTTTAACTTTTGATGCAGGTTAGAAACAGCTTCAAACGCTATCTCCTTGGTTCCAAAATCTGTTTCTAGCTGGAGGAGTCGATAGTATGCAGTTTTCAGTGATGTGTTATTGTGCAAGTGAGTTCATACCAAGTGTTTTCAGAGAACTCTCTGATAGGAATCACAGATGATGCGCCTATGTTTTTTGTAATGTTTTTTGAAAAAGTTAAATTGAAAGCTCAAATGTTGTGTTAGATGAATATACCACTATTTTTGGGGAATGCATTTACAGCGTCTTTAATGGTACTTTTTATTTTTTATAGAACTTGTTGGAAATTGTTACAGGCTAACATGCCCATGCTAGCAAGGTTAATTTTGGCGGTCCAACCACAAGGTTTCACTCAAAAACGATGTTCTAACACTGTTGATTCTAACCTCAATATTTTTTCTAAAAAAAAAAAATTCAAAATCATGGTTTTTCATCCAAAATTGTGGGT
This sequence comes from Rubus parviflorus, assembly GCA_029955375.1. Lineage (NCBI taxonomy): Eukaryota > Viridiplantae > Streptophyta > Magnoliopsida > Rosales > Rosaceae > Rubus > Rubus parviflorus. Next base: position 16,959,372 of record JARGGL010000004.1, read on the forward strand.
ATAACACACGATTTTTTGGCCAAAATTGCATATTTTATTTTCGCACCAAAATCTTCTCATGCTCAAATGATTTTTAAGGACTTCTAGAGTTGATAGAACGCAAAAATATCAATTCATTTATTTTTTAAGATTTTTCAAAGTCAGAAAACTAAAAAATTCATAAAAAGATGCGATTTTTTCTAGCAAAGTCAGTTGGAACACATTTTAAAAATCATGTTTTACCAATGGTGAAGTTTTCACACGGGTCAAGTTGAAGAGAAAATGAAGTTGGCAAGGTTTGGCATGCCGTGATACCTCCAACATGTCAAACCATGTCAACTTTTTTTTTTAAACTTTGCCCGTGCCAAACTTCACCAATGCTAAAACATGATGTTTAAAATGTGTTCCAATTGACTTTATTTAAAAAGGTCGAGTCGTTTATGAGATATGCAATTTGTCAAACTTCCTAGCCTTCAAGATTTAATGGTCAGTGATTTACTTTGTGTTGATGGTTGGGATCTCAACATCATTCAAGATTTTTTTACTCATGATGTGAAGCAGAAAATTTTAGGTGTTTTGATGCTGGTGGAATTAGAAGTGGAAGTGATAGGATTATCTGGAATCTCTCTACAAATGGGGAGCTTACTGTGAAATATGCTTATCTCTCTTTTTTCACTAGTGTGGAAGACATTTCTTGGCGTTGGAATTTTCTATGGCAACTCCAAATTCCTCCCTAGGTGAAATTTTTTCTTTGGACTCTAGTTCATGGTAGGCTCTTAACCAATGAATCAAGATTGTGTAAAGGCATGTTTGGTGATGTCATTGCCCAAGATGCTCTTGTCCTCTTGAATCGGTGGATCACATTTTTAAAGGTTGCAATATTTCTCTCACGGTTTGGAATGCTATCCATCACACAAGTGAGTATTTTGCTACCTTTTCTCAACCCTTCCATGAGTGGATTCTAATTAATTTGAAGTCGACTAGAAGAATGCAATATGGCATACCTTGGGGCTGCTATTTTGCTGTGGGTTTATGGTATATATGGAAATGGAGGTGCAGTTGTGTTTTTGACCCAACTTTTAAATTCTCAACCACGAGGTTTCACCCAAAAACGATGTTCTAACACCGTTGATTCTAACTCAAATATTTATTTAAAAAAAATACAAATTTCCAAAACCATGGTATTTCACCCAAAACTGTGAAGTATTGTCACGGACAAATTTGAAGTAAAATGGGTGTTGGCATGGTTTGACACGTTTGGAGGTGTCACGGCATGCTCTGGCATGCGAGATCCTGTCAACCATCTTTTTCATTTAACTTTGCCCGTGCCAAAACTTCACCATTGGTAAGACATAATTTTTAAAAGGTGTTCCAACTAACTTTACTCGAAAATCTCGAATCGTTTATTTTTTATTAATTTTCTAGTTTTCCAACTTTGAAAAATAGTAAAAAATAAATGAGTTGATATTTTTGCGTTCTGTCAACTCGAAAAGTCCTTAAAAATCATGATTTGAGTATGAGAAGATTTTTGTGCGAAAATAAAAACATGCAATTTTGGCCAAAAAATCGTGTGTTATATATAACCCACGATTCTGGATGAAAAACAACGGTTTCGGCAAAAAAAAAAAAATTTCTCAAAAATTCACCATCGGTGAAACATATTTTTAAAAATGTGTTCCAATAGACAGCACTCGAAAATCTCGAATCATTTATTTTTCATGAATTTTCTAGTTTTTTGATTTTGGAAATTCGTAAAAAATAAACGAGTCGATATTTTTGCATTCTGTCAACTCAAAAAGTGCTTCAAAATCATGATTTGAATGTGAAAAAATTTTGGTGCGAAAATAAGAACATACAATTTTTGCCCAAAAATCGTGTGTTATATATAACCCACGATTTTGAGTGAAAAACTAAGATTTCGGCAAAAAAAATAAAAAAAATTTCAAAACTTCCCCACTAGTAAAACATGTTTTTTAAAATGTGTTCCAATTGACAGAACTCGAAAATATTGGATCGTTTATTTTTTATGAATTTTCTAGTTTTCCGATTTTGAAAAATCGCATGTGAATCGTCGGAGGAAAAACTATGGTTTCGGCAAAAAAAAAAATCTAAAAAATTCACCATTGGTGAAACATATTTTTCAAAATGTGTTCCAACTGACAGAACTCGAAAATCTCGAATCGTTTATTTTTCATGAATTTTCTAGTTTTTTTAATTTGAAAATTCGTAAAAAATAAACGAGTCGATATTTTTGCATTCTGTCAACTCGAAAAGTGCTTAAAAATTATGATTTGAGTGTGGGAAGAATTTGGTGCGAAAATAAGAACATGCAATTTTGGCCCAAAAATCGTGTGTTATATATAACCCACGATTTTGGGTGAAAAACCAAGATTTCGGCAAAAAAAATAAAAATTTCTCAAAATTTCCCTACTGGTAAAACATGTTTTTTAAAATGTGTTCCAATTGACAGAACTCGAAAATATTGGATCGTTTATTTTTTATGAATTTTCTAGTTTTCCGACTTTGAAAAATCGCATGTGAATCGTCGGCATCCTTAGCATGGGCATATGTATCGGTAGCCTCTCTAGCATGGGCAGGCATCATTAGTTAGCCTCACTAGCATGGGCATCGTTAGTTAGCCTTGCTAGCATGGTCATTGTTGGAAGTGTCGGGGCACCTCGGGATGCCTCCTTGTAAACTGTACTTTTTCCTTCAACTTTATCGGTGTCAAAACTTCACCATTGGTAAAACATTATTTTTGAAAGGTGTGCCAATTGACTTTACTAAAAAAACCCGACTTGTTTTTTAGTTATGATTTTTTAAGTTTTCCGACTTTGAAAAATCATAACTCACAAATGATAAGAGCTTTTCACGCAAAGTCAGTTTGAGTTTTAAACATTATTTTTTTAATATTGATAAAGTTTTGTCACGGACAAAGTTGAAGGAAAAAGGGTGTTGGAATGGTTTGACACTTTTGGAGGTGTCACGGCATGCCAAAACAATTCAACCCCCTTTTTTCCATTTAACTTTGCCCATGCCAAAACTTCACCATTGGTAAGACATAATTTTTAAAATGTGTTCCAACTAACTTTGCTCCAAAATCTCAAATCTTTTATTTTTTATGAATTTTCAATTTTTCCGACTTTGGAAAATAGTAAAAAATAAATGAGTTGATATTTTGGCGTTCTGTCAACTCGAGAAGCCTTTAAAAATCATGATTTGAGTATGGGAAGATTTTGGTGCCAAAATAAGAACATGCAATTTTATCCAAAAAATCGTGTGTTATACCCCACAGTTCTGGGTGAAAAACCATGGTTTTGGCAAAAAAAATAAAAATTTCTCAAAAATTCACCATTGGTGAAACATATTTTTCAAAATGTGTTCCAATTGACAGAACTCGAAAATCTCGAATCGTTTATTTTTTATGAATTTTCTAATTTTTCGACCCTGAAAATTCGTAAAAAATAAACGAGTATATATTTTTGCATTCTGTCAACTCGAAAAGTGCTTAAAAATCATGATTTGAGTGTGGGAAGAATTTGGTGCGAAAATAAGAACATGCAATTTTGGCCCAAAAATCGTGTGTTATACCCACGATTTTGGGTGAAAAACCAAGATTTCAGCAAAAAAATAAAAAATTCTAAAAAATTCACCACTGGTAAAACATGTTTTTTAAAATGTGTTGCAATTGACAGAACTCGAAAATATTGGATCGTTTATTTTTTATGAATTTTCTAATTTTCCGACTTTGAAAAATCACATGTGAATCGTCGGCATCCTTAGCATGGAGATAGGTATCGGTAGCCTCTCTACCATGGCCAGACATCATTAGTTAGCGTCGCTAGCATGAGTATCGTTAGTTAGCCTCTCTAGCATGGGCATTGTTGGAAGTGTTGGTGCACCTCGGGATGCCTCCTTGTGAACTGTACTTTTTCCTTAAATTTATCGGTGTAAAAACTTCACCATTGGTAAAACATGATTTTTAAAAGGTGTGTCAATTGACTTTACTCTAATTGAGTTATGATTTCTCAAAATCGGAAAACTTAAAAAATCATAACTCAAAAATCATGTTTTACCAATGGTGAAGTTTTGGCACGGGAAGAGTTGAAGGAAAAAGGGAGTTGGCAAGGTTTGGCACGCCGTGACACCTCCAAACGTGTCAAACCATGTCAACCCTTCTTTTTTCTTTTTAACTTTGCCCGTGCCAAACTTCACCAATGCTAAAACATGATTTTTAAAATGTGTTCCAATTGACTTTGCTTAAAAAGGTCGAGTCGTTTATGAGATATGCAATCTGTCAGGCTTCCTAGCCTTCAAGATTTAATGGTCAGTGATTTACTTTGTGTTGATGGTTGAGATCTCAACATCATTCAAGATTTTTTTACTCATGATGTGAAGCAGAAAATTTTAGGTGTTTTGATGCTGGTGGAATTAGAAGTGCAAGTGATAGGGTTATCTGGAATCTCTCTACAAATGGGGAGTTTACTATGAAATCTGCTTATCTCTCTCTTTTTACTAGTGGAAGACATTTCTTGACCTTGGAATTTTATGTGGCAACTTCAAATTCCTCCCTAGGTTAAATTTTTTCTTTGGACTCTAGTTCATGGTAGGCTCTTAACCAATGAATCAAGATTGTGTAAAGGCATGTTTGGTGATGTCATTGCCCAAGATGCTCTTGTCCTCTTGAATCGGTGGATCACATTTTTAAAGGTTGCAATATTTCTCTCACAGTTTGGAATGTTATCCATCACACAAGTGAGTTTTTTGCTATCTTATCTCAACCCTTCCATGAGTGGATTCTAATTAATTTGAAGTCGCCCAGAAGAATGCAATATGACATACCTTGGGGCTGCTATTTTGCTGTGAGTTTATGGTATATATAAAAGTCGCCCACAACTTTTAAATTCCCTGTATGGCCTGCTTTGGTTATTAACCATTTTACAAGGGAGTATTTTGAAGCTAACAAGGTTCATTATTCCCAACCTCCAAGACACACAACTCATCTTTGCTAGCGGTTTCCTAGTGCAGGTTAGCATAAACTAAATGTGGATGGCAGTTTGAATAGTGGTTTGGGTATTATGTGTGTTGGAGGAGTGATTAGGAATGACAATGATGATTGGGTAAATGGTTTATCTGCACATCTGGGTCCTGGACAAGATTTCGATGCTAAGTTGTGGGGTTTGTTAAAAGGCATGAAGTTGGCTTTGAATAGTGGGATGCAGATTGTTGGAAGTTGAAATGGATTCTCTTGTTGCTGTTCAATTAGTGTAGTCTTCAATTGACAATCTTCATCCTCTCTTCAACCTTGTGGCAAATTGTCAAGAATTATTAGAAAAGGATTGGTGTGTGTGTGTATCTCTTTCTCATATTTACAGAAAGCGTAACTCAGTTGCTGATATGACGGCAAATTTGAGTCATAGTTGCAGATTTTTTAACGCGCCTCCTCCTGAAGTTATCAAAGTTTTTGAAGCTGATTTATTTGACTTAACTAAGTCAAATTTAGTTTTGAGTTAAGTTTTCCTTCTGTTCGATTGCATAGTTTACAATTGTGGGATATAGAGTTCACAATTGCATAGTTTGTAATTTCTCATTTGCTAAGTTAGTTTCGGTGCCATGTAAGTTTAAAGAATGACGGAAATCACAAAGTAAAGGGTAATGGTGGTGAGAGTGAGGTGGCGGCGGCGAATGTTTTGATATAGTTTTTATGACAATTTTTCTCTTTTATGGAAATGTTATCTTTCCGAAACAAAACTATCTTAGCACAAGAGAATTTAAATGTCATAATCATCCCAATTTCCACTTTCATCTCCCTCTTACAATCAAGTCATCCACCAATGAATGAGCAATTGACATGAAAAACAGAAAGAAGTGATATTAAGTATCTACAAAGCAATGATGATCTTAGATCATTATGTACGTTGGATGAAAACAGAACTAGATTAGCAATCGCCGTTGGATATCAACCTCATTTCAATGGCTTGTTCACATCTTCAAGAGCCACACGCGCAGCATTACGCCCGGGAGCCCCCATCACACCGCCCCCTGGGTGGGCCCCGCTACCGCACAAGTACAGTCCCTGCAGTGGTGTTCTATAATTTGACCTGAATTAACCGTGAAGTATAAATTTGAGTAGCTGAAATTAGTAGAATTATAAAACACTAAGCCAAGTCCCACACAAAACCAGATGTCAAATGAGCCTTACCATCCTTTTACAGGTCGCATGAGGAAGAGTGAATCCAATCCCATAGCACCATGGAAGATATTCCCTCCTGTCAAGAATAATCCAAGAATCAGCAACTCAAGTTTCCTAGTAAGTTACAATATGGTAAAACATCAACACTGCTCCAGGAAGAGTCAACCAGTTATTAAGTTCAAGCTTTGTTTAACAAACTTCTCGATGAATTTCTGGATAGATTTGAAGTACCTGTCAAACCGATTTCCCTTTCAAGGTCAGGTGGAGTCAACATGTCGTAACCAACAACTGATGAACTGAACCCAGGGGCATATTCATCAATCAAGGTAAAACATTTTTGTGCAAATGATTCCTGCAAAGATGCCATGCCATTTTGAAAGGATTAGTCAGAGGCTCAGAGGAATACAGCCATATAGATGTGTCACCACAAGAGTAATCAATTAGAAGTAGAGTAGAAAAGGTTGTTAAAAAAAAAAGAACAAAGATTAAGAAGGAAGGAAAAGGAAGTGAAACTCACTCTGTAAGCAGGATCTCCCCAGTGGCCATCTGATGGACTATATGGTGTGTATTGAATAAACAAGTTGATCACATGCTTACCTACAATGAGGTTGATTATGTCAATACGAGAGAATTAAAAATACGATGCATGTTTTTTATATTTTATATTTTTTGAAATGATATATGATGCATTTTGAAAGTCAAAGTGGTCTGAAGTACCAGGTGGAGATATAGTCTTGTCCAGTACAGAAGGAATTGTCATCTCAATAACCGGTCTTTGTGATGGTAATCCATTAACAGCATCTTGAGAGGCCGAGTGAATCTCCTCCATACTTTAGAAGAGTGATAGAAAACATAAGAGAAAGTACAGCATGTGGAACAAAGTAAAGGATAATTCTGAGAAAAGAGCATACCTCTCGGAACCAATGTGAATGGTGCCCATATGCTGAGGACCGGCGGCATCAGGATGACTTGACTTGCAACATTTGAACTGGGGCAACTGATCAACCGCTACATTTATTTTTGTAGTAGCCTACATACAAATAAGTTTTATGCTTCAGCACCTATTACAGCAAATTTACAATTTTTGTTCCACTCTATTCTCTCACTTGTAATAGTGAGAGGACTGGAACTCATGATGCTACCATAGTAAATCTCGAATCACTATAGACGACTTTTGATCCCATGTTTCCTTGTTATGTTCACCAGGATTGTATAAACCCACAGTATCGAGGGATGGAAGTATCAGACCAATAATGATATTTCGAAGAGACTGCATGGAATAATGATCAACTAAACAATCAGCTCAAGGAAATATCGTCTCCGCCTACTCAGACTGTCATACTTTTATCCCTTTATGTTAAATTACATCCTTCTTCATTTAAAGTATAATCAGTAGTACAGTTATCACATTTTTAGCAGATGAAATGCTTCAGTACATAAAAGATAGATAAATATTTGATCCTGTTGTATAAAAGTAAATTAAGTGAAAGATTATACTTGGAAAATTAAAAAGATTGTAGAAAATAGAAAAAGTAATGAAGCTTACAGAGCTGTAGTCGGAGTACTTAATTGCACGGAGAAAATCATCCGGAAGAACATCATCAGGCACCAACTCCTGTTTCAGATAATGCAAACCTATAATCTAGATTAAAATTCATTTATAATAGCAAGCTTCAAAGTTTTACAGTAACATCATTTCCCATTTATTTCATTCAACATCAGCTGTCTCAGTAAATTCAAATCGCATATAAGCAGGGTCAACATTTTACCTTGAATGTTTTATAAGGAGTTGCATTTGATAAAACAATTGAAGAGTGCACCCGTGAACCATCGGAGAGCAAAACCTATAATAAGGTCCACAATGTCCAATCAGGTCAATTTAAGCATCATAAGTGCTTCGTTTAGGAAGCCAAGAGAAACTAACCCCGTCCACTTTGCCAGAGTCATTAATCAACATTTGCTGAACCTAAACAAAAAACTTGAAAGGTAAAGTAGCAGTAGACAACTGCATAATGTACAAGCGCAAACAGCTGAACAAATATTTGAAAATTGAAGCTTATGAACTAACCCTAGCTCATTTCTAGGCATAAATACCTCTGCACATGTTACAATATGAGCTTCAGCTTCCCTAGCAGCGTTAGCAATAGCTAAGGATACTGAGCCCATCCCACCTTCAACATACCTACAATAAAAATTAGATTTCCAGTACAAAGAGAAGGCCTAAATGGGGACAAATCCAAATTGTTTAAAATGAAAAATCAAAGCTAAAGGTATTGAAATATGAATGTTGACAACAGAAAAATTAAGCATTTATCCAAGATATGTCAAGCAAGCTACTTACGACCAAATTCCACGCTCACCATCAGTTTCTCCCATCACATGATGTAGCAGAACATATCCACTCCCAGGTGTATGGACAGTTCCCTACAAAAAAATAAGGAAGGAAATGGTTAAAGTTAATCAACGTATAGAGGGGGCTAACATATCTCATATAATCGAATTATTATGAAACTTGACCTGACACAATTTGAAACTAGTGGTTGAGGGCGTGTGTTATAGATGGGGAGAAAAAAAGTAAATTTGAAACTGTATCTCCTCACTATTCATGAAAACTCTTACCGTAGTTCCTATTACAGCATCTGTTGCAAGGGTTGCTTTCAGAACATCAGTCTGTAAAAGAAAAGTCAATTATAGAGAAGACCAATAAACTACAGATGATGATCATGTTGAACCATAAAAAATGCACTAAAACCATTCCCTCTCTGGTGCTAGGAATATAGATGGAGGAATCAGAAAAGACTTAATCATTTGGTCAGATTAAAGGAAAATTAACAAAGATCATTGAAATTGTACAGATGTCAAAAAATTTAAAGTTAACTCATCTTAAAGAAGTAGAAAAGTTTTAAACAGATTCAAACCCGAAGTAAACATAAGCTAACCAATGACTTGAAGTTCAGTTTTTAATGCATAGAGAAAGTACAATCTATAACTTTAGAAGAAAACATAAACAGGAAATAAAAGAAATGATAGAATCACCTCAAACCAGTTGTTCAAAACCTTTGAAGCCGGGGATAATAGAAGGTCCATAAAGTCTCTGTAAGATCAAAAATTTACATATCATATACCAGAAATCTTAGTTGTAAACTAACACTACCATAACCATACTGTTTGCATCTAGAGGAAAAACAAAATCCACATTATTAGAGAAACGAACTCTTACACCATATCCTTTTGGCCCAAGACAGCAGCCTGTCTCAGAAGTTGAGCCCAAAACATTGACTTGTGCATCTTATCCTTTAACCGGTCACCAAAAGTAGTCGAGGAGGCGCATTGCGAAGATTCTGGAGGAGCTGAATCCAACAAGGGATCCATAAATTCACAGAACTTCTCTAGCTGACTCTCGTATCTGTAAGTTGATCATACGAGTATTTGAAAGAATTATACTCAACAAGTTAACAACATCTATTTCCAAAGTAAAGTAGATACAATAGAAATACGGAATACTGAATATGGAGATAAAGGTAAACCTTGGATAAGCATCGGCGTCTAGTTTGGAGAACTTAGAAATCTCTGAATGGTTAAGTTCCTTGTCCGGCCCCAAAAGAAGATAGCGTCCATCCAAACAAGGCGTGAACGACGATGGACTCCTCTTCAGCAACTTCATTCCATGCCGCGCGAGCTCCAATTCCCTGTTATTCCAAAACCAAACCAAAATCAGAGGCATTGTTTGGCTGAAAATTCAATTTAATTCGATTCAGTTCAAGCAATCAAGCAAATGCGTAAAAGAAGAAATGTGTATTGGACTTGGAGAGCTACACTACTTGATGACGGCGGGACGGAGGAGGCTCTGAAGGTAGCTACACCGAGAAAACTTGAATCCAGGAATGAGCTCTTCCGTCACGGCGGCTCCGCCGATCACGTGTCGCCGTTCGAGAACAGCAACGGAGAGGCCGGCGCGTGCGAGATAGGCGGCCGCCGTGAGGCCGTTGTGGCCGCCTCCGATGACCAGCGCGTCCCATTTCTTGTCCTTCAACGCGCTTACGGCGCTGGCACTGCTGCTGCTGCTAAAGCTCCTCCGCCACATTCCGTTTCGTTTCTCTTTCTCTTCTGGCTTTCACTGCTTTCTCAGTGCTTATAGAATAGTGTCTGCTACTGCTTTGCTGAGTCTGATTTTCATGTATAAAACTTGGATTAAAGAAATCAGTCTTGGCACTTGGAGTAGTGGGACCCCTTCGTCCTTTTTTAGTAATTTTGAATTGACAGATTTGACGCTTATGCGAAAGGTTAGAGTTGACACGTGGATCAACCAGAAGAATCTCATCAGCCACAGCTTTCAATCGAGGGAGGTTCTTCAGGCTATCGAGAATGAAGATTACGGCTGGGTTCATATGCAGAAAAGGACACTAACCAGCTGTCTAGCTACATATAGTAATATTCATATTTGACAATGTAAAGACCTTGATATCCTGAGTGACTGTGTACAATTACAAACGTAGCCTTTAAATACATTCAGAAAACCGGTAGAAATTTATGTAAGCAAGGCTCAATAACAGTTCATTATTTGAACAGAAAGAAGTTGTCCTAACGAGACTGCTTCTTCACATCCTCAAGAACAACATGAGCAGCATTGCGGCCCGGAGCTCCCATCACACCGCCTCCGGGATGGGATCCACTCCCACACATGTACAACCCTCTCACTGGAGTTCGATGACCTGACCTGTAACCAAAAGAAAGCGAATAAGTTGAGTACTGATTTCTCTAAGATCTTAATTAGTTCCTTGGTAAATAAAACTAACTACATGCTGAGAGAGTTACCATCCTTTAACAGGTCGCATCAAGAAAAGCGAGTCTAGACCCATCGCACCATGAAAGATATTACCCCCTGTTACAAATGTTCAATATTCAGCATTCTGAACAGAATCATATACTATTCATGTCTTTAAGAAATCTCATGGTCTTCTGCTTTAGTATAAACTCATGAGATTTTTTTTTTTTTCCATGCAACCTCGTGGGATTTCAAGTCTCAATAAGTATGGCATAGAAATCTTCCAGTGAAGCGAAATACCTGTAAGACCAAATTCCCTTTCTAGATCAGGTGGTGCCAGCAGGTCATAACCAATGACTGATGAACTGAAGCCAGGGGCATATTCATCCATCAAGTTAAAACATCTGTTGGCGTATGATTCCTGCATAGACAGAAATTGCAAACCATTGAATTTGTGAAACTTTACTAAGAAAAGAGACACACAAAGGTTATGTACTAAATTCAGATCATAAGTCACATAAATTGGATTTATGGCGTGTGCGCCTATACATGCAACCCAAATAACTCACTCTGTATGTAGGATCTTCCCAGCTACCATCTGAGGGTTTGTAGGGTGTGTATTGTGTAAACAAGCTAACCACATGCTTACCTACAATAAAAGGGAAAGGAAAACAAGTTTAAAATGAGTGCTATGTGTAAATGGATGAAGGTATGCAGACTAGTTTCATCGATATCCTACCAGGTGGAGATATAGTTTTATCCAATGAAGAAGGGATTGTAACTTCCATAACAGGTCTCCTTGATGGTAAGCCATTCCAAGCTTCCTGACATGCTGTGCCAATTTCCCCCATACTGTTATATTATCAAAGATGCCATAATTAGGTGTACCATAATGTCAAAGCTTCAGCACGCGGATCACATTAGACCTTTCCCTGGAAATCTTGGAATCCCTAAGTCTTAAATTTATATTGTGGACTGATACAAGTAAAAAAAAAAATGTTATTAATTACTATCCACACCTAGATTACCATAAATACATTGGATTGAAGGAGCTCTTTAGGTGGTCTCTAAACCAAATGAGACCATGCTCTTGTATACAAACTAAGCAAAAATTTGAAAAATAAAAAGCTACACACCATTATACCTCTCAGTACCGATGCAAATACTAGTTGTATGCTGAGGACCTACTTCTGCATTACTGGATTTGCAACATTGGAACTGAGGCAATCTATCAACAGCAACATTAATTTTTGTTGTTCCCTGTTCAAGTCAATGGCAGAAAAACTCAACTCATCATGTCTCGACTCTTGAGTAAGCTAAAGATAAACAAACTAGTCCAAGAAAGAGACAGAAATCCAACCAGAGTGGAATCTCCTAGAGAATAAGTAACTTAGTAACAAAGATTATCAACAAAAGTAAATTACTTCTAAAACAAAACTATCAGTGACAATTATTGAAAGTAGTCTTTTTTCTTTTTTCTTTTTTGGAAGGAAAAATATTGAAAGCTACCAATTAAGGGGACTTACAGAGCTGTAGTCAGAGTTCTTTACAGCACAAAGGAAGTCACTGGGAAGAGAATCTCGGGGCACTAACTCCTGTGTGGAGTATGTCATGGAGTTACAGAATTCATTAGAGAGCATTTTAAAAGTTTATGTGAACCTAATATTTATCTCTCAAATAAATAGTTTTGAAAACATGTGTCATTAGTATAACAAATAGTTGTCAGTTTTCCACTGTCATGGAATAGAAACAGAATATTTACCATGAAAGTCTTGTAGGGAGTTGCATTTGATAAAACAACTGAAGAATGCACTTGTGTCCCATCAGCCAGGCATACCTAGAATACAAATATTTCATCAAAAATCTGGATGAAATGATTGCTTAGTCGAGGACGTTTAGGCAATTCGACAACTGAACTAACCCCATTTACTGTGCCGGAGTCCCCAATCATGAGTTCTGAAACCTGAGATGAGAACATAAAAGTTGAGAGACAAAATCTTAATAGCATAAAACAAATGGTTGTTCATGAAAGTGGAGGAGATGCAGAAACAGACTAATTGAACTTCTTATTAAATACGAAACAGATATGACAAGGCCTAAAATGAAAAGCCAGGATGCACTTTATTTCAATATTTATGCCAGTAAAACAGCCTAAAGGAAAGAGAGAGAAGATTTGGATGAAATGAATAAGACAACAAAACATCATTGGGTGATTGCTGATTACTTGAGAAAACAGCATCGCACACTACAGAAGAACATACTTCAAGAGTCAAAATACCTCTGAGTTGGTCACAATATGAACCCCAGCTTCTTTAGCAGCATTACTTATGGCCAACGATACAGAACCCATCCCGCCTTCAACATGCCTGCAAAAGATGCAACTCATCTATGATCAACCAGATTCTTCAAATTTTCATGACTTCAAATTTTCAGATGCATGATTGGAAGTACTAGTAGCAATTATCCTACACATAAATTCCACAGTATCTTCATATATGAGGTACTTACGACCAAATATTACGATCACCATCAACTTCACCCATGATGTGATGTAGAAGAACATAACCACTCCCAGCAGTATGGATACTTACCTGCAAAATCAATTAGATAATGTCAATGGTAATGCTAAATGAAAAATAGCAGAGCACAAATAGCTTAGAAGTTAGAAATAGGTATGAACCACTAGTAGATTTGGGGGTGCACTTCATGAAGTAAAAGAGTGACAGAAATGGTTTATTAAAAAGAATGTCTTTTGCATAAGAGAGTAGCTGGCGAATTAATTACTTGAAAGATAAAATACTCAAAAAGTTTGCGGTCATTGAAGATTCCATAAACAGAAAACTTTTGTTGTCTTTGGAATGTAAGGGAGAGTACAGAACGAGTTCCAATAAGATTTCTGGTCTTTCCTCCACTGTGATTTGTAATTTCTAACCTCTGGTGTTAGAGTAGGAAAGTTTGTTAAGTGACAATATAGCTTGCAACAAGTAGAAAAGTCTTACCATGCTTCCGATAATAGCGTCTACTGCGAGTGTTCCCTTCAGTACATCTGACTGCATCAGAACATTAGGATGTGAGAATAAGATGAGTGTTTGCTCAAATGACTAACATCTAAAAATCAAGAAATGTAATATAAACTCGTTGATGAATAGGTCAAATGCAAACCTTAGATTCGGAGGTTTAACATAAACAAAAACAAAAACAACAGTACAATATCAATTTCCCAAGTGAAGCTTCATGCTTACTCGTATAGTGTTACCATGCATCAATGATTCATTGTAAGATCTCAAAAAGTGATTAAGTTAATGATAACCTCAAACCACTTGTTCAGAAACTTTGAAGTTGGAGACAACAAGAGATCCACAAATTCACTGCCAAAATCAAAATGACACTAAAAGCATTACTAGATCCATTCAGCTCTGTTTCAACTTTCAACAACATAAATGACTTGTTCTACAGAGATATAATAATCAGATACTGATACTCACACCATATCTTTTTGCCCTAAAGAGAGAGCATGCTGCAGACAACTAGCCCAGAAAGCCAATTTCTGCCAGTTATTCCGGAGACCATCATAATAAGAAGAATCCCAAGGGAAATTTTCAGGGGTTCGAGAATCCAAAATAAAATCCACCAATTTCCGGAACTTATTCAGCTGATTTTCATAGCTATTAATCAAATCAACAAAAGAAAAAGGTTGATTATGAACCCTACAATGAAGCTAGTGCTATGATCCTAGTAGGTTATATGAATACGGAAAACTAATTAGACCTTGGATAAGCATCTGCATCGCGTTTTGAGAACTTTGAAATTTCCGAGTGATCGTGTTCATGGTCTACGCCTAATAGAAGAGAACGCCCATCAAGACAGGGTGTGAATGATGAAGCCCAAGGCTTCAACAACTTCAATCCATGTCTCGCCAATTCCAATTCCCTTCAATTTCAAACATGTACTAGTAAGTAATTAGCGAATTGAACCATGAGAGACAGTTGTTCAGTGCGGGACCCACGCACCTGAAGACGGTGGGGCGGAGGAGGCCGTAGAGGTAGCTGCAGCGGGTGAACCTGAAGCCGGGGACCAGCTCCTCGGTCACGGCGGCTCCGCCGATGACGTGGCGGCGTTCGAGAACGGCGACGGAAAGGCCGGCGCGTGCCAGGTAGGCGGAGGCGACCAAGCCGTTATGGCCGCCGCCGATGACCAGGGCGTCCCATTTCTTCGCCGAGAGGTCGCGTGCGGAGGCGGAGGCGCCGATAGCGGTGCTGAAGGCTCTTCTTCGCCACATGACTCGAGTGTGGTTGTGAGGTGGCATAGCGTGAATTTCATGGAGGAAGAAGAAGACAAAAGCGGTTATATTTTTTAACAGAGGATCGACCAGTGAGCTTACTTCATTGATGCTGCATCACCTGCATGCAGTGTTGGTTTGTTGGAGGGATGGGTGGGTGGGACCCGCCAACGTCGGAGGAGACTGTCGTATCGTCTACGTTTCCCTCGCGTTTTTGTAACTATCTTCTGAGTTCTCTGATTCTTGGCATTTACTTCTTTTTTTGGTGTGTTGAGTATGTATATGCTTCCATGCATTTTTTTTTTTAGAACTCTTGTGCTGGACCTTAGAACCAGAGTCCACCGTATTCGAAGGAGGAGAGTTCGTATCTCACGTAACGATTGACGGCCATCACTATCATTTTTGTCCTCCATAAATTCCCTTATTGCTACTGTAAGACACTTGTTACGAATTTAGACCAAGATCACGAGTGCATTGAGACGCACCATAAATTGTAAGTGAGTTTGATTTTCCCATACGTACAAAGCAACAAATTAATTAGAGTTGTAATGTATAAAATAATTGAAGCTCTTGACGGGACAAAAAATCGTGAGGCGTATGCTTATTGTTTACTCATTTGTTTATGTTTTTTTAAGTTTCGGTCAATTCAGAGAGGTTGGAAGATCATTGAGAGGCGATATTCAAGTTTGGTGTCAACAAACTTGTTATTTCCCATTTGTTGAACAAAACAGCCAAAATTAAATACAATAATTAAATTAACTAAACACGAATCTGATATGAACACGAATCCATTACTTTTGGGCTAAGAAAATATTGAATGGGGAGAATCTGAAAAGTAGGTAGATGATCTATTTCTTCTTGGATTTCATTTCTTTTTCGACTAAGAAGAAGAAAAATGAAGGTTTTCGGAATCACATGTTGATCACGCCGAAAGATGCTTTCATGGGGGAAGAGCTCAAGATAAGCATCAGGGGACACCTATAATACAACTTTTAACCTTCCTAACAAAGGTCATCTTATGCTTAAAGACATAAAAAGACATCAAAGGAACACGTTAAAAACACAAGGATGAACATGAGAAGCTTCACATGGGCAAAAGGTCTTGTATAGTGATGATGAATACAAAGAAAATTTAATATCCCTTGAGAGGTTTAAGAAGCACCCTATTCTTTATTTCAATCCCCTTTTCTTAATTAAGAGGTGAATGGCCCTCATGCAAATCTGGAAAGCTAAACTTGTGTTTGAAGAGCAAGCACAATTTTTGAATTGAACACCAGCTAAAATAGAACCCTAGCTAGGGCAACCCTACCAGGCTATTTTCTATAGGTATTGTGATATTTAGTAGAGATAGAAAAGATAAATTAGGCATATGTCTTAATGAATATTGATGATGCAAGAAACCAAATCTTACGAAATTCTCAAGTCCAGAGAGGCAAACTAAACTAGTATACAAGTTTTAGTTAGGAATAGAGGGACAGGGGGTAACCTATTCCATATAGTAGCCACAAAGGAAGTGATCGAAGAACTAATTCATTTCTTGTAAGTAACCACAATGTGGTCCTGCCAAACTACCAGAAAATCAGGAAGGTTTGTTTACTTAATCATATGAATGGCGAAGATTTCGATAAGCTAACAATGGAAATATCTCAAAACAAAATGCTTAACAATTTAGGATGCACAAAATCATGAAAGATTAAGAAGACATAACCTAGATTTACAGATTTACAAAGCATTTTGGGGGAAGCAAGACCGCTGGAATTAACCCAAGTGGGCAATCAGGATTCTCCTAATCAACAACGATTTACAATGATAACATATAATATTTCTCAGCAGGCAGGTTCATTCCGTTTGATAATGTTTAATGATTCTCTCCTCTACTTATGACAAACCCACATGCCTGTACTATATATATATAAGATCATCGTACTTCCAATTACAAAAAGACTTGGAAAGGAAGCAATTGACTGTCCTTGGAATCACAGATCTCTCTCTCTCTCTCTCTCTTTCTCTCTCTCTCTCTCTCTCTACTTTCTGCATAATATACTAAAGTATATAATAAGTTATAATATTCAATCTAGCAATTTTGTTTTCCAACTAGCATAGCTCCATTTGCATGAACAGTGATCCTTTGGTCCATTCTTTGCTAGTCTCTTGACTTTGAGTATACTACCTTAATTAGTTAATTCATATTTCAGACTTTTCTACCCCATTCGGCTTTCCCTTTAAATTTAATCCATTCCTTTCGTCACCCAATTTCATTCTCTCTTAAACATACAAAAGAAACTACTTTGTTCCTATCACTTACCATACTAATCTCTGTTCTAAAAACTCAGGAAAATGGTACCTAACAAGCTTTCTTCCCCAGACTCCAACTCGACTTGGACAGCCAAGCAAAACAAATTGTTCGAAAATGCTCTCGCGATCTATGATCGGGAAACCCATGATCGTTGGCACAAGATAGCCAAGATCGTTGGAGGGACAACTGAAGAAGAAGTGAAGAGGCAGTATGAGATCCTAGAGCACGACATCAACTGCATTGAATCAGGCAAAGTTCCCCTTCCAAAGTACAGGAAAGCAGGAGAAAGCAACATCAGCAATAATGAAAAGAGGTAATTCACTTCTTCTCTTGTTTAGTTGATGAGAAGAAGTCTTCTCAAAAAAAAAGTTGATGAGAAGAAGACTAGACAAACAGGTTCCAAATCCTTGAAATCCTTGATTGACTATATTCTGAAAATCATTTCTGTACAATAACTACTAAATCCTTGCTCAAAAGAAAATAAGGACATAGCGATTCTATGCATCATCAGTGTGCCTCTCAAAGAATGGTGGCCCAGAAGAGTCATTAACCTTATGGGTATACCAAAACTTATAAGGTGGATTTGTACTTTCAACATGGATTCACTTATTTCTTACCTAAACATATTGAATAACATGTTGGGATGTCAATTCATTTATCTGTATTGCAAACCTTATGTGAGGGTACACTCACCTAACTATGGCATTATCTGATATTCATCCTAATAGTAAATGCCATAGTAGATGGCCGGTGACAAGAACACTCCTTACTCATATCCTTTGTTCCTAAACTGGGTAGTAAATTTACAGCAGTAGAAAGCACTCGACACAAAACACTACAACCTCTCTGTATACTAACTTTGACTTGTCTTGATATCTTCTACAGGCTGAAGAGTTTAAAGCTATGAAGATGCTCTCCGGCATTAGACACAGCACCAATTTCCTCATGAAGTGGATCTACTGATTAATTTATATCTTCCCCCCTCTCCCATCCCTTTGTTTTTTCCTTCAACATCTAAATGCAGTATACTTTTCCTATGTGTTGCACATGTACGAAGGAAGAATTTTATCATATGCGAGTACTTACTTATTTCTCATCATCAATTAAAGAAAGGTGCACTAGCCTAAGATCCTTAACTCTAGTGGCATAGCCTGGAGTGGGGGATATATAAATGGGTAGAAATCTTAGGTTCAAATTTAAAGAAAGGACACCTAATTACTTTCTAAAAAAGCTGTTTAAACAAGTTGTGATCGAAACTAAATGACTTCAACATTAAAAGAAACTACAGAAAAAGTATAAAACACTCTAGCAGTAAACTGCTACTTTTCTTGTTCGAGCATAGCATTTGAAAAAAGCGCTTAAAATCAAATTTCAAGCCATGTAATCCAACAAATCATGCTATCATTCCAAGTCATTAGACCTCAAATACTTGTTCTAACCACATAACCTACAAGTGCTACAAACAAAAGTACTTCTAGCAACCCAGAAAATATAAATACATACACAAAATGCTCCTACTCAGTCCTGGTTTTGTAGAGGCAGTGAAGCTTCTCCTTCATTTGAGCCAGCAACACTCTTTTCTCTGTAAATTTTTGACTTCATCTGTTTTGGACCAAAACCAAAACCAAAATAATTAATCCCATTCTTAACAATACACACAATCATTCATTCTACTGTATTCAGTGACTAGAAGCTTACCTTCTTAAAGGTATCTACCAAGCATATTCGGTGTTCATCCACGGAAGCATGAAGAAATTCATGAATGTGAGCCCTTAAATCCGATACAAAGCTGCCGCTTCCGAAATTCTTCTTCCTCCGACAAGAACTCACCACCGGAGCTTCGGAAGATGATGCCGGAGACTCCATACAACTCGGTGAGTGGCAAATTTCACTTGGTAGAAATGAAACGACGCCGTTTGGTCTGAGCAACCATTCAACCAAAGAAGAGAGATGAAAGAAAAGTTAAAAAGGAGGTAAACTGATATGACTTGGTGAAGGAGGTAAAAGGCAGTTATCTTCTAAACGACGTCGTATGAGTTCTAGTCACGGCGTCGTTTAGCGGGTATATTCCGCGAAAATTCGATTTCGATGTACCAAATTTAACCATTTGGCCCAAAACGGAAAGTGGATACTCAAAAAGCTCAGAATCAAAACAGTGAAAATACTGTGGAGGAGAAAAATGTCGTTTCAGGTTCATAGCAAAAACTCTACGTTGCCACCAATTTTAGAAAGTGAAAAATTGCAGTGATTTCTATTTTTTGTGACAGTTAATCTTGGGCTCGGCGTCAATGGCACGTCGACAAATACTGGCGGAGATGGGCTATGAGTTCAAAATCATGGTACATTGTATAATCTGAAGCTACAAATTGTTATTGTTTATATGGGAGTTTCTGAGTCATTGATTTGGTTTATGGGTTTTAGACTGCAGATATAGACGAAAAGAGTATCAGGATGGATAAACCAGAAGAGCTGGTAATGGTTCTGGCCGAGGCAAAAGTACGTTTTTACTAAAGCACTGTTCTTTGTTTCACTTTCGTGGTTTGAATGAGTGGGATTTGAATTTGATTTGCAAGAATTGGAATTTGCTTTCTGGGTGTTTCAATTTATGGTTCAAAGTTCAAACTTGAATGACAAGTGTGTTCCCTGGCTTTTTTTTGTTAGGCAGATGCTATCATTTCAAAGCTGCAAAGTACAAGTAGTGAATTGGAGGGAGACGCTGAACAAGCAACGCTGTTGATTACTGCAGACACAGTATGCGTTTATAAGTAATATATGTTCATTTTTCAACTGGTTATTTGAAATCTAACTGACATTTTAACATAGATGGTTTCTCATGTGCTTGAAGTCTGTTCAATATGTTAGAGGCTTAAGGCATTCATGTATTTTGAGTTAAGGTAATGACTTCAATCATATACTTTGTCATAGCTGGGCATCTAATCTGCAAACTTAGTGATTTGAATGCCCACTAAGTAATCTGGTATGTTTGACAAGATATGCTCTAATGAGAATCAGTATAGTAGGGCCTTATAACCGTATTAATTACTGGTGAAAATATCAGAATTACTGAATCAGTTTTGCATTTTAGTGTTGTTTTCTTTTGGGGCATGTATTCTATAATTGAGATTATTCTCACTACCAAGTCTTATTGATTTTGAGGTGGTGGTGTATGAAGGGATAATAAGGGAAAAACCATCCAGCAAGGAAGAAGCATGGGATTTTATCAAAGGTTTGTTTAACGGATATGTCTTTTTTTTTTTCTCTTTGTTAGAATTGGCTGGATTAAGATGGTCAAGTCTTTATGTGTTGCAGGCTATTCTGGTGATCAAGCAGGAGTTATAGGATCTGTACTGGTGACCAACCTTAAAACAGGAGAAAGAAAAGGGGAGTGGCGCAGCGCAGAGGTACTTATCCTTTCGCTGCTTATGCTCAACTGTTTAGATCTCCGGTTCTTAAAGAACAAGAATTAAGTTGTTCAAGTAACTTATCATTATATTATACAATTTATAGTATTTGTTCTGAAATTTGAGGATGTATTCCTCTTTGTTTCTCTGGAGTTGATAGCTATATCCTTTTATGGTTAGTTTGGGAAGGATAATGTATGGTTGATGATGTTGTGAACTTGTGATACAGGTTTACTTTCATGTCATACCAGAGGAGATTATTGATAGCCTGGTAATTAATTTCAGATACATGATCCCTTTAGGTACTTCTTGTGAGCAATTTTTTTTTGTTGAAAAATGTTTATGATTCTGCTGTTGGGCCAGATAGAGGAGGGAACCACGCTTAATGTTGCTGGGGGTTTGATGCTTGAACATCCACTGATATCGCCCTTTGTAGAAGCAGTGGTTAGCTCTCTCTTACTCTCATATCAATGAAGGCATAGACACAATTAAGAGTCGACTCGAGCTATATGCTTGATGCATGTTATTGTCCCTTATCTGCCTCTTTGGCCTTTCTTTTGATCTTCCAAATGATAAACCTTTCATGCATCAGACCCAAAAAAAAGCCTTTCTTGCTAACCTTGCTACATTATTCATCATGCATCTCTTGGTGTGCTAATTACAACTACTGATTCCAACTGCTTTACACTGCCTTACCGTAAATTTCTTTGCGACGTGAATCTTTCGTTGTAACAGATAGGTACAAGTGACACAGTGATGGGACTGCCTAAAGAACTCACAGAAAAGCTCATTCATGAAGCACTCTAACTACCCTAGTGTGCCGACCAGGTCTGCAGATGAATCTACAATTTCTTTGTATATCTTCGACAGTCATTTTTCAGAATTGTGGGATTAAATCCCATCATTATTGATTTCAACAAAAGTATTCTTGTCCTCAAGTTGAATAGGCAATGACATCAAAGTCAAACATTTTAACAGTGATGATTAGGGTGACGAACTGATGATTGCTCATATGTGGTCACACCTTTTTTTGTTCAAAATCTTGGATGATTGATTTAAATTTTAGGCATAAATTATGAGAAGACGGTCTTAATTATCATAGATGCTGGCATGAACTGGCCTTTTATTCTCTCATATCATCTTTGTAATTACAACAATAACCACTAAAAAGTATACCTTGCTATAAAGCATTATACCACAAGTTACTTTCATTCAAATATGAAACAGTTCCATAGAATGTCTAATCCCTCTCCATTTCAAGATGATACAGTTGACAGTTGAGATCGTCAAAAACTCAAAATTCCCATGGCCAAAAATACAACTATACAAAAAGCTTACATTTCTTCTGTTTTAGAGTAATGGAATTACCGTTTGGTAAATCTGATAAAGAACATGGTACAAACAAGATCCTACAAACTCGTTAAACTAGTCCTCGCACATTTCTGAGGTCCAGGAGGTCTAAACGGGTGAATGTGGCTACAACTCAGAAGCAAAATTTTGTGATACATGAACATTTAAGCATTTTAGGAATTTAATGGGTTAATTACGAGCGCCTTGGGGCTTTGAGAAGATAAATGCCCCTCACAAACCCTGTTCCAACTTTACCAACATCTTTTAACAAATCAATTGGATCCTTTACTTCCTCGTCTGCTTCTTCCCGCTCCCGTTTCTGCAAATGTTATGATCAAAATACAACTGATTAATATGCGTAGATAGTGAACATGTTTACTAATGCTTTCTTTGAGAATTAGGAATACGCATTTTTGCACATTGTTTCAACTGATTTCATACTCCACTTACCTTTGAACTACATCCTCCCCACGTTATGCCAACAGCATCACCACCCAGAGAATCATACCATAGCTTGAAAGTGTTTGAGTACTCTTTCTACATTGAAGAAAAGTGGATGTGAGCAATTACAGCATCGGCCAAATACTTTTAAAATAATAATAATAATAATAAATAAATAAATAAAAATCAAGACATTGTATAATACTTGCCTCTAGATCCCCAACAAAACAGCTCAGCGGATCAAAGTTTACCAATACTTTGTTTCTTAGATCCTCTGAGCTTCCTTTAAAATCTCCAGGCAAAAGAAAGGGGTGGAAACCCTTGCTTGCATTCCCACGTGCCACATGCACCCCTGCCCAAGATATCCACATTATAAGACTTGGCATATACCAAAATGAGAATGTGCTTTATCAGAAAAGGGGAGAGAGAACAGTAAAGCCATAGGCCGCAAACACCTGGGTACCATAGAAAATTTACCTTGACGTAATTCGGATGGAAAGAGAAGGCGTTGGGGATAAGGTAATTTATCTCTATGGAGAAGAATAACAGCATCGTAATTGTTCAAAGGAGTTCGAAAAAGGCACTGCAAGCCAATACGTACACTTCAACAATTTGTATATACCAAAACATGCATCAAGTAAAATCATTAGTGCATAACACTTTGATAAATTTGTGAGGCTCACCTCCCATCTATAAGAATCACTATGGTCCTCCAATATGAGTTTGGTCAACAAGTTTGCACTGCTTCCAGCATAAGCCATCAACCTTTTTAGCTCCTTTCATATTCAACAAGATCAATATTTAGATAAGCAACAGGAAAGAGCATAACTATAATACATAACGTTCATAAAGAGTTACTGCACTTGATGCAGCCATATAATTTGGTAGTGCCAGCAATCACAGATTTCACAGGACATCCATTTATGGAAGAATATTCATTTCAATGTTCTGTAAGTAAATGGTTTCAATAAGTCCCAAATTTTTAATCACAATCATCAGATGAACAAAAGAAAGTCCACTATGCTATAATTCATGTCCACATGGAAACCAAGTTTCTAACTGATATTCTGACATGACTAAAGAAAAGAAATTAGCAAATGCATTGTAATGGAAAAGAAACAGGCATTGAAAAGTCAATGAACTTTTTAAAATTCACAGGACCATTTATAAAACTGGCAGGATGGGCAAAAGCATCACAGACCTGTTTACCAGACAGAGCATCAAGAACTTCAATTAATATTGTGAACAAATCAACTAAAAGGATCTACTAACCACTGAATTTGGTGAAAATCTGGTCCAAGCCTCAGATGCCTTGTCATAGGCTGTAGCTAAGAACATTGCTGAGTTTACATTTTGAGGATTTTCTTCATAACCTTTTCTACTTGACATAAAGTTCTCCTGAAATGAAGCTGGAATTAGTAGCACTCAAGAAAACAAAGATTCTTAATTAATAGGTTAATGCAAAACTTACTATTATCTCTTTCTGATCATTTGGAGTCAAATCATTATTTATGTCAACAACTAATGCAGAAAAGGTCCAGTCATAGTCTGATAGTAATCGCAGGAACCTGTTGATGAAATTACCATGTATAGGAGAGGAAAGTTTTAGCCGAAGAAGACAGTGAAAAATACACCACTGAAATTTGCCAATTGTTTGTATGTGCGTGTGTGCACTACACAGTAATTTTCTAATCGCCAGTTAATCTGGAATTAGAAAACTTTTAGATGTTCAAATATTTAAAATGAAAGTAAGAGTTTTAGTTGGTCTATCTCATCATTGAGAACTATCTGAATGCCCGGGAAAGTGGATATAGAAGTACCAACCTTAAAAATCCAGTGATCCGTGAGCATGGAGCATTAAATGGTAAAGCCTTCAAAAATATATATGCAACCAACAGCTCAATTGCCTCCTCTACCAAGCAAGCCGAAAATAGATGTGAAGCAGCCCATCGTTTTGCAAGCCTTCACATGAAACCGATCAAGTTATATGCAGTAACTGATTAACTAGATTAGAATGCAAATGCTAAAGCCTACCTAACAACTGGCCCATAGGCTGGGTGACAAGTCTGTAATCCATTAATCATGCTGGAATGTTGACTACGAAAGTATAGTTCCTTGTCCACATTAGAAACCTTCTTCACTTGTTCATTCCCAGCTGCAGTCAGAAAGAAGGTCAAGGGGTCAGCATCAAAGAAATCTGACATCTCCCTTCTTTTCAAAAACAAAAGAGATAAAGAATCTGAAAACAGGCCTCAACAAAGTCATAGATAATCATATGTGAGTCAAGTACTTACTTTCCCGTCTCAACAAAGTCAGGCCTCTCTCATGCCAAATTTTAAGGCGAAAGGCATATCCAGAGACAAAAACATCCACATCATCCTCGGAGGCTGTACATGTCATCCCCCAACTATTCTGAAGACTGCCATAAGAGTATCATCATATAATTTTTTCAAAGGATATTTTTTTTCAAAAGAGAGTAGTTAGTATTGAGAGGAAAGCCAGTCTACCCACCTCTCTCCAATTTTAAGAAGGAATGCTGATTTAGTTTTCTCAATCGCTACATCATCCATAGGCCAGTTTCCAGAACCTTCCAACTAAAATTAAATCAAGCAATAAGGTTTCATTAACTGACTGGAGAAATTTAATAAATATTTCATGAATCACTAAACGGGGTATTATGTCATGCCTGGATCATAACTTCCAGCGGCCGAATGCAGGAAGGAGGGAACCGATTTAGTCTTACGGAAGAACCCTTTTCACTAGCCAGCGGATGAGGTTCAGGTGGGAAGACAGATGAAAACCTGAAAGCTGTATATAATGATAAGTACATAATGCTTGATCTTACGAATAGCTAACTTTTACAGGTTTTTATGCACACAAACATTTCACTACTATAAAATAAAATAAAAAATCAAATAAATTTCTGCAAGCCATATGACTTTTTATTTATTCTAGCAATGAATTAAAGATTACTAATCCATTTGATCAAGAAAAGGTGTTCAATCAAGAGAAGGTACAAGTGCTGAGAGGAACCCGGATGAGTAATAGACTGCAGAAATCTATAGCACAGAAATACGGTTTCAAAAAATTTAGACAAGTCGCATAGAAAAAGAAAAGGGATTACATAATATGAATATTTCTCAAAAGGGGTAATATAATCATTCTATTCTAAAAAGGGGCTCCAGCTTTAAAAGTAAAATAACTAAAGAAAAGGATCCATTTTGCAATCACAATGTATAACAATCTGATCGAAAACAAATGCAGCATAACTTCAAATACTTCTTCATCCCAAACAGGGAGAGAATAGGCATATCAGGTCTTCAATATTTTATGAATAGTTGTAGACTTCTAGCCAAGAATGTGTAGAGAAACACAAGATGCAATAGTTTTAATCTACGCAACAAACCATAGTATGAAGAAGGATACAACACCAAAATTATAAAAAAAAATATAAAAAAAAATAGATTACTTTCTAAGAAATTATACCCGAGTCTAGGGCCTGCACTGTAGAAACCTTTAGAGGAATGTCTTCAATAAGGCGCAAGCGCTTCGATAGAATTTCGAATGCCCCAAGCAAACTTCCAGAAGAAGATATAGGATCTGAGGGAATTTTGATAGAATTCAGAAAGCAGTGTATAAAACTAAGAAGAGACTTGCATAGAAATCACATTAAAATTAACAGTGATAAATGGCTCTAGTTACCTTCAGCACCATATAGCAAAGAGAAATCAAGTTGATCCACGATGTGCATGATATTCTCTTTCGATAGAAAAAGATGTCGGAGAAGCACATACTCAGAAATCCTTTTTATAACAATGTGTCTTTTCCATTGCTCAGTTTCCCAAACTAAGGAATGCAAACAGTGTCATCCCTTTAGTCGTCACGACAATTGATTTAGCAATACTAATAAAAGAAAAAAAATGACTAACCTGTGCTTTCTGCTATTTTACCATCTTTGAATCTCCTAAGCTCCGCCTTATCCCCCCAGAACTTCCGGAATTTGAGAGCCTAGTGGAAGAAGAAGAGTAAAATCAATACATGCATCAAAAGAAATAATTGGCTAATAATTCCTAACAAGTACTCATATACCTCCTCCTTATTTTCAGCATCTGGACCAATATCAACAATTCTAAAAGCTTTATCTAAAGAGCTCACTGATATTCCAATTAGCAATGGCTCTGTACTGAGTGTCGACAATCCCTGGAGTCAGAAAACAAGTTTAAACAAATTGATTTGAAAGAAAAATATACAATTGAGATGAGATGCTAAAGTTAAATACTTGATGCCATACATTTTGTAGAATGGATTCTGATAACATGCTTTTCCAGGTTACACGTACAGTCTTCACTCGGTCACTCAACCCATGACTTAAAACATTATGAACCTTCTGCTCATACAATCTCCAACATTCATCATCCAAGCAAAATCCTGATGCATAAACTGAACTGTTCCCCTTTAAGTTCAACCTAAGAGAGCAAACATGTAAACAAAATAGGTAAAAGCACGATCAGGAAAGGAAGGAAGATATATGCAGTATCTGTTCAATGTGAACACAAGATCATTGTAATAAAGACAAGAATTAGAGAAAAAAATATTATACCTTATGACATGGTCATATTTTACAGGATAGTCAATCCTGGTCATAAAAACTTCCTCAAATCCACTATCTCTGCATTTCTCTATGCATGCCAGTGTCAATGCAGACTCATTTTGGAGCTGAAATCATGAGAAATACATTATTTTCTACAGAGGTTAATCAAGTCTGTATATCATTATTACGGAGCAAAATGAACTGCTAAACAGTACCTCAAGAAATCCAACCCTTGTTATCCGGAAGGCCAAATTAAGACTTCTAGATGGAGTACATATAACAATTGGAAATGATTCTTTAAACGGCAACCTTTCCTGCAATACCAAAGATCGTAGTTCATTGACGTCAGTAAAATCAAGGGAGCAAAGAGCATTTTTGTACAAATTTCAAAATATACAATGAAGAAACAACCAAGTGAGGGAGGATACTTTTTTATTATTAACAAAGTAACTGATGAGATATGTCAATCAGGAGAATAATTTGTGTTTGTAATATGATACAGTCATATCATCTCGTTATCAAATTGTCGCTTTTTATTTTCTGCAATTTTCCTCTTTAGCAATCAACTAGGGAAAACACACAAAGACATGCAACAGAAAATCAAATACTGACGAGTACACAATACATGTCTAGAATACAGAAAAACAAAAAAATCCGGTGAAAGCCAAAATTGAAGACATGAAGATCCAGTAACAGGAGACCTCTTTTGGAATAGCTTTTTGGCCTTTTGGTGTAAAGTATAGCCCATGTTTCCACAAATCTGAAGTGGCTGCATATGCAAAGACAATAGTAAGTATAAGTATCATCATGGTACTGTTATTTGAGATACTAAATTACTTTTAGAGCCTGAACGGCCTACTATGAGAGTCCAGGACTCTAGTTTCTGCAGTGCTCAAAAATACCTTTACCACAAAGAAAACATAGTCATGTAACATTTAATAATATAATTGACAAATATGTTTATATAAGTGATACATAATATAATTCAATAGCTTTTAGCAGACTGCAATAATTCTTTTGCTAATGTATTATACAGACTCATTTATCATTAGCATTAACCCATAGAAAAAACATACAAAGGATAAAAAATGCATGTTTATCCAAGAAAAAGCATGCAAGATAAATCTGAGTCAACAACTGGGTTTGATGACTTTAAACAAGTATTTGGTGCAAAAGGGGTAAAAAAAAAAAACATACCCATAAATTTCATTGTAACACGAAATATTTGCATTGCCTTCATTGATTTATTGATATGGTTCCTATCCACAAGGTATGCCAATATGACAGAGATTAAAAATCCATTCAGGCAATCATAAGCATATAATGGCGTCCTGCGGCGAGCCCAGACCTACATTCATAAGAAATACCCTTGTCACAGAGATGTTGCATTAAGATCTTAAAAAAAGCATTGGAGCCTCGTAGTATACCTTCAGCAAAATTAAACCCTCTCGTAATTCCTTTGATCCAAGAAAAGTTTGCTTGACAAGTTCTTCAGTATCTTCTATATACATGTCTTCCAAAATACTACTATTGTACTTAGGAGTAGCCTGAGGAATGCCCCCTTAAGAAAAAGAAAATTCCAAAAATAAATAACAATCTAAGTTGAAAAATGAAACGGCTCAAAAACAATTACTTTACCTTTATTCAAAGCACGAACATTATTCCGCTGCAGGTTCAATTTTGGAATGCTAAAAAGAGATGGTGCTGTAGGAATTATTCTTACAAAAAACCCAGGGACTTCAACAAGTTTCCTGACTGTCATACCAAATTAATGTAAATCAAAAGTTCACCATAGAAACAAATTATTACATCCACACATACAAGTTCATGGAAGAGAAACATTGTTTGAAGTAAAGACATGCGGCAGGAAAACAAACCTGGATACACAATCAATACAGGTTTCCGGACTTCATTCTGTAAGGTGGACCATTCAACCTTGCCAACTAATGAAGAAGACATCAAGTACTTTTTAATCACACAAAGATACAGGCACCTTTTAGCATGGTACCGGTAATTCAAATAGTCTTTCTCATGGAAACATTCCTGCAATAGAGAAAAGATTTATGAACTTCAAATAGTAAATACAACCACTCCTGAATCTCGATTGCCTATTCTTATTATGACCTTCCAATGGGATCGAAATACAGAACTAGGTGAATACCTTGGGCAACTGAACGAAAAGATCCACATTGAACTCAGGCTTTACAAGGCACTCTATGGCATAACTGCCGCCAATTTTAATAGATTTCGGCTTCTTAAAATTGAATTCAACTTTGTCTGCACCAATGTCTCTGACGAATCCAGGAGCTTCATCACCTGTAACCTGCCCATTTTTTTCATCACCAGTGAGTTCAAGGTAAATAGTTCAACCAAAATTCAGAGCAAGTCAAAAACATCAAATTCTTATAATAATGCATCCTAATAAACACAGTAAAATTGAACATATTATGTTACAGTTACTGGCAACCAATCAGTAGGAGAGAGTCGGAAAAGGACCGAACCTTGAGGTCTTCTGGAATTGTATCGATGGCTTGTTTGATTGATGAAACTGCGTCGTCTACGAACTTGGTCAGGGCAGGTGAATATTCAAGCTGGACCTCTTTCAATAGCTCCTCCACCTTCAGGTCCATTGAGTTCTCGGTTTCCATAGTTCTTCGTTGTCTTTGGTATTGCTCTTGGAGCTGAAACAGAAGGGTAGCTGGTAACTGGTGAGCTTCAGGAAATTAGGGTTTAGGGTTTAACGGAATAGGTGGCGGGAGAAGGATGGGTGAGGGAGGAGACAGGAAGTGAATGAGAGGTTAACTAAAGGTGGGCCTAACTGATTTTCAAAACTCAACTGTTGTAATTTCTGGGCTGAGCTTCAAACCCAAGGATGGGCAATGTGGACTTTGAAGAAGCCCAACTTTAGCATAACAATCGGCCCAGTGACAAATTACATAAGATTATTTGGAGAACTAGTTGAAGTAGGTAGTTTTTGTGTTATTTTTTTTGGCGTGACGGTAGTTTTTGTGTTTAGCCGGTAACTTTTGAGATTGGTCAGTAGTTCTATGGTTCGGAGGTTGGTAACTTTTTTTCGGTTTAAATCATTAGCTTATGTGTTTGGTCAATCCCTTTTAGGTTGGGACTGTAGTTCTTGAGTCGGGGGCCAATAGTTTTTGGTTTGGTTCGTAGCTTTTTCCTTTTGGAGGTCAATAGCATTTTGGTTTCGGCAGTAGTTTTTAGGTTGAAGCTAATAGTTTTTTGGGTGAAAACATTAGCTTTATGAATGCGCTGGCATTTTCATAAATGTGGAAATTTTCAATGTTACCTAGCCCGATTGGGAATCCTTTTTGCTACTCTATTAGTTGACATACGTAATTGTTTTTTTTTCTCTCAATTTGTATGATGTTGGATAAAGTCATGCTACGATTAGCTTGGTGATAATATGTTCAAAGCTGTCAACTATGTATTTATTTTAGTTTTTCATGGGTATGGACGAATATGTTTTTATTTTAATTAACATAATCTATAAAACAAGAATACATGCCAATTCTGCAAACAATACATGACAATATTGTTATAATTTGGGAGGGTCTTATTTTGTAGCTGAGGGTGTCACAGTCCATAGTTATTATTTAAGCCACGTATATATAATGGTGTGACTCACATAATTGCTCGTTATAATGTCCGAAAAAATATATTTTTTTCATTTTTATTGACAATGATTATTTTGTATCTTTCATGGGATATTGCCTTTAACCCCTTTGGGTTAAAACTTATAAACCTCTTTGGGTTTGTCATGCTCATTGAATGGGGGAATTTCCATTTTTTTTAATTACAAAATACATTAAAGAGAAGATTGGGGGGGGGGGGGAATTTCCATTTCTTCCCTTAACCTCACTCATGAAATGTCATGTGTTAAATTGAATACTCAAATTATGGTAATTATCTCTTCATTATATGGTAATACTCATTATGCAAGATATTTTTTACAGTCATTGAAAAAAAAAAAAAATTTCCCAAACATCTAATCAAACTAGTAGCCACATGTGGTGCATAAGACTCTGTTATGATGACATGATCAAATTAATCTTAGATTACGTGTACCAAACCAAGTTCCAATTAATGCAGGAGAATTTAGACCATGTTTGAATATTAGTTAAAATACTAATGAACAGTAGGTCAGTAGCTCAATTGGTTTGGTTTCTTTTTTCACCAAAAAAAAAAAATAGTTAAAACAAAAATACCAAAGTATAATTAATTAATTATAATCACACATTTCACACCCCTTAAGAAATTGATTTGCAATGATTTGAGAAAGACCACATAAAGTCCCCAACAAAGTATCAAACCCTCTGGCCTCTGCCCTCGCCATTGCCATTGTTTAACTGGACGGTCAGATTCAAATTCATTAATGCTCACAGCAAAAACATGAAACGACAAAACCAGGTTCACTGTTCTGAACCGCAGTGGCCAGTGTCCGGTCCGAGTCGAAAACACAGTAATCTAACAATGCATTGGCCAATCAGATCATCAGCAGCATCATCATCATTCATCACCCATTCCAGAAGTACCATGAAATTAAATAGCCTGCGATTCAGGTCATCTGTAACTTGCAGTTCATTACCATATATGATAGCGGACTAAACAAGACTAGCTAGCTAAACAAGTCCTTCCTAGGTTATACATTATCAAACTGATCGTCGATCAAATCAGACGATCCACATGCATTGATCATCATCAACTCTTCAGATCACGACCATGGACCGCGGACTGCGAAAACGGTCCAATAGAACTATAGAAGGTAGGTAGTAGTAGGCAGATTTATAATGTGAAGTTAAAAGAAAAAAAAATAACATGAAACACGAAAAAAACAAACTAATTAGGTAACATTGAAGAACAAGATGAACATCTTCATCTGGTGAAGTCATGGACGAGGCTTGGTCTGTCGGTGACGTTGAGGCGCCAAGAGAGGAAGGGAATGCCGCCGGCGGTGTCGGCCGGTTCGTGAGACGTCATCATGTCGTGATCGTCCATGAACCGGTATTCGTTTCCGTTCATTGATGGAGCATAGCACTGCATTTTCTGAGTCTGGGAATTGTTAATCCATGAATGGCTGCCTGATGAAGTTGCGCCGTTTGCTGACGTGGCAGCTGCTGCAGTGGCTCGTCTCTCTTCTTTCTTGAACCGGATTCCACAGGCATTGCAAAGCGACTGCAGAGTTGGGAAAAAAAAATGAGAATTTAAATTAAAAAAAGAAAAAGGCGATATCTTCTTTTTAGTACTTTGGTAAACGAAATCGATCATTGTTGCTTTGACTTGGCAGTTAGTAGCAATCATTACTCACTACAGGGATAAACATGTAATTACAGTTCATTACCTTTGGGCCTCTTGGGCCGTTTCTCCAGAGCGGAGTCGAGGTGGTGTCGCAGTTAGCACAGCGGCGAGCCAGAAGCGAATCGTTCCCGGCGCCGCCGCGGTTGCTGCTGCCGTTTTTAGGGGCTGACGTGGCGTGCTTGGGTTGTAACAAGTCCCAGCAGAAGTTTGAAACGGAGCGTCGTTCGTGGCGGCCGCGCCTGTCGTCGTTGGCGTTGCCGTCCTCGGTGGTGAGACGGGTGGACGGTGTGCCTAGAGAGAGAGTGCAATCAACAGAAGAAGGGGACGCAAACGAGTACATGTGGTGATGATCCGACGGCTCGTATTGATCGTAGGCCTTGTGATGATTGTTAGGCATGGAAAACAGCATGGAGAAGGAGGAGTTGGTCTGGGTGTGGAACAAACCACACGAGCAGGAGCCCATAACGTGACCCTGAGAGCTAGTACTACTGCACCTCTGCATATTGAGATTTGATTTTGTTTGCGGCTCTGAATCTGAAATGGGGTTGGGGTTGGGATTGGGATTGTAGCTAGCTAGTTGAAGATGGCGAAACAGTGAAGTGAGAGCGAAGGCTAGGGTAGTAATAATAAATGGTGATAATGAAAAAAGGGTGCGAGATGAGGAAGAAGGAGGAGAAGTGAGGAGAGGGGTTGTTGTTGTCTGATAGCTTTATAAGCTAATAAAAGGGCGAAATACCAGTCAGCACCTGCAGTCCACGTTGTCGTGAAACACAAATAGAGATTTAATTTTTACAGAGAGAGAGAGAGAGACGAGAGTGATAAAGACTGAGACGCAGAGGGAGAGGGAGAGGGGGACCCAGCTTCCATGTTACAGAGAGAGAAAGTGTATTAGAGATGACTGAGTCTGAGGCCCTCTGAGCTCAGTCAGTGTGTTAAAATGGTAGGGCATCAACAAGTGTAAGGGGAGAGGCAGGCGCCCGTAACAAGTTTTTTTTTTGGGAGTGGAAATAGTGAATTAATGTTTTCCTATGGGTCTGGTCAAAAGAGCCCACGTGACTAGCGGGAACAGTCTTCCATAGATCTGCCTTCTCCGATCACGAGGACTAATTAGTAGTAGTCTGGGTGGTGACTGGTGTTTGTGGTCTCGAACCCAATACATATCAAAAACCTCTGTCCGTATCCGTATCTGTCTTCTGTCACTGCCACCCTCCCAAGGAAAATGGAATAGTAACCTATGAATTACAAATCCCATTCGCAAACTCCCACACGTGCACCCCAAACGCCTCCCTAATCCTCCAATCCCAATTCTCGAATATACCCCTCTCTGCCACCAGTATATTCATTCAATTTCGAACCCTTCGTTAGTCTTTGTCACGCTTGGAATATTGTGCCCTAATCCGCCTCTGGACTCTGGTTTCTTCCCTCGACCCCTCGGTCCATGGTATTTTCCTACACTGTATTTTCTTTCAAATACAAGCTCTATTTTCTTTTCATGAATCGTTAACTTGTTATATGTTCGGTAACTAGCTACTTAAATTTTCTCATAGTACATGATAGTTTTGTGAGCTACTACTAGATATGATCGATAAAGTGTATTAATTGTAGTTAACCACTAAACACATCGAACATCAACGAAAGACAACGGTTAAATAACTTTACAAAATTTAAATTTTATCAATGTTCAAATAATTATCTTGAAAAATAAGAATGTGAGAGAACTAAAATGAGCAAATTGAGGATTTCAATCCTAGACGATTCGCATAGATTTTTAAAAATAAAAGGTTGTAGATTCATATATAGAAGTTTAAAAAGAAAAGACGGCTAAAAGATAATATTAGGCTATTTCTCTAATTGCATTAGTTTTAATTATATTTATCGTTAGACAAAGTATGTAACATATGGATGTATTGGTTTATAGGGGAATGAATTTGCTCACCACAACCACTTTAATATGGAGGTGTCATATGTAATAAAATTGATCATGGTTAATCATGATCAACTTAATTATCATGAGAGAAAACAAAAATTAACATGTGAAAAATGTTTATTGGATGATGATATCACCAATAAACTAATGTGGTGAGTAAATTCATTCCCGGTTTAGAGCCATCCGCAGGATGTTGAAAAGATTTGGTTCCACCTTCTCTCTAAATGATGGATCCGGATCCTCTCCTAACTTACCTAAATTTTTAATCTCAATCATTTATTCAAAATCTTAAAAGTTAACATTAATCCACCTCAGCATAATGAGTATTTAATAATGACATGGGTTTGATATTTAATAATCATGTGCTAAAAAATGCAATTTTGAGTATTTAATAACAATGTGCTGAGGTGAATTAATGACAACCTTTAATATTTTGAATTAATGAATGAGTTTAAAAATTTAGATAGGTTATGAAAGAAATTAGGTTAGGAGATGATCCAAATCCTTCTCTAAAAGATGTGTTGTACGTTAGTTATTAGTTTTACCTGTCTTGTGTTGAGCTTAATTAACCAAAGCTTTGTTTTTGTATCTCCGAAACAAACACTATGTTAAAACTCCACATAACATTATATGTATCACTTCACTAGTTCACTCGATCACCACGTACTAAAATATTAGTTTTGGTTTTGAACAATGATGGGAGTTTTTCTCAACAATGACCATAGTTCTCTACGTCCTCCGTTTAGCTAGCTTTAGGTCTCGGGTGTCAAATCCATCAACAACAACTTTTCTTCTCCATTTCAATTAATAACAGCCAGTTTTTGAGGTCAAGGAGTACTAAATTTGCAGTGTTCGTACCCCCGAAGAATCACGTGAACACAAAACGAAAGCCAAATTCGTCATCATCATAAACACCACCACCACCACCCACCTCCTCAAGTCTCAAGGCGTTGCAGTCCCCGAATCCAGAATAACCCATCACAGCAATCAAGTAAGTAACAAGCTTTATAGAAGATCCGGGATTTCAATCTACACACACACAAAAAGCTAAAGAGAGACAGAGAACGCAATCATCAAAGCAACACACACTTAGGTGGCGTCCGGTAACGTTTTCAAGGGGGGTTTTTTGTTTTTCAAAATGAAAATGGGTTGAAAGTGTGTTCGGTGGTCATGTTTTCAAAAATACAAAAAATGAAAGTTGAAAATATTTTCAAACTTTCTTC
The DNA here is from genome assembly GCA_029955375.1 of Rubus parviflorus. Lineage (NCBI taxonomy): Eukaryota > Viridiplantae > Streptophyta > Magnoliopsida > Rosales > Rosaceae > Rubus > Rubus parviflorus. The sequence goes on from JARGGL010000004.1 coordinate 16,995,133, forward strand.
GTGATTATTGAAAATCTCAAATTAACGTTTTCACGTTTTTGAAAACATTCTCAACTGGTCTGGGCAATCCTAGGCTCCTAGCCCAGTCTTCCTCTGACAACACCACCTCCGATCCTTGCATCTCCAACACTTCAATCCCTCATGCCTTAGCAGTCAGCACCACCACAGCCTTCAACCACCCACAAGCACCACCAATCACCTGCAAATCAAGCCAAGCAATTCACGACGGTTCAAGCCCAGACCTCAGTCGCCCTCTCTGAGCTCATGCCCAAACCACGATTGCTCCAACCCGTGCACAATCACAACACCATTTCCTCCGCCGTTCTCTCTGAACCGCGCCGCAAGCCCAGTCGTGGAGCAGGGAGGAAGAGAAGAGAGAGATAGAAAATCTGGGCAGTGAGCCGTGCCCAGAATAGAAGAGTGAGAGAGAGGGAAGAGAAGAGAGAGAAAGAAAAAGAAAGAAAAAGGAGAAGAGAGAGAGAGATCTGGGCTAGTGAGCCGTGCCCAGAAAAGAGATAAGGGGAAGAGAAGAGAGAGAAAGAAAAAGAAAGAAAGAAAAAGGAGAAGAGAGAGAGAGGAGTGATCGTGAGAGAGAGAAAGAGAAGGAGTATTTGACTTTCTGGGTTGGAAAGAGAAAGAGGAAGAGAAGAAGATACAATATGATATTTTCCTAAATTTCTCGGTTATGTGTACCAGACACGTTTTTGTCGTTCTTGTTTTCGAAAATTATTTTCGAACGAAACTACCAGACACATTTTCGAATGCGAAAATACAATCTCATTTTCTCGTTTCTATTTTCAAAAAATATTTTTGAAAATCGTTTTTGAAAACGTTACAGGACAGGCCCTTATTTTGTGTGTGCGAGAGGGAGAAGTATTTAGATTTTTACAGATTGGATTTTCTTCTCTTTTCCTTTTGATCCTTTCGGGTCAAACCGTCAAACTCCGCGAAAACAAAAATAAAAATTGAAGCATAGAGGAGGGACCCATGAGTATAGGAACAAGCTTCTCTGGAAGCCCGACCCCATATTTTGATCAAAGATTCAAAACGACACCCAAAGACACAGAGAGAATCAGATCGTCTAGAGATTGGTGACGACTACCGCTTTCCAAAAGATGCTCTTCCCTCTATTCGCTTTGTAATTCCAAAAAAAAAAAAAACGAAAACCAGACCAAACAGTAAACCAAAAACTACGTTTAGCCCAAGACAAAACACATCATCATCATAACCACATGCATTATTCAATGGCGTAATTGATTTGATTATTTCTCTCATCCCCAAAAACGACCTCATTCAACGTCGTTTGTTTTACACGCTCTCGGTGCTAAGCATGCACGCACTGTTATCTATGCAAATTCCAAGTAATTAATGCAGATCTCTGATTATACCCTCCCTTTTTTAATGCGGCTCTGGGATTTGCTTAATCATCCAAAAACACAAAACGAATCTAATTCATGTTCACGGCTTCACGTATACGAGAAAAGCTTAGCGGTAGTCTTCTCGGTCAAACCACTAAATTTGTTTTACCGTTCAATCAAATATTGTCTCGTATATTTTTAAATATTTATGTGCAAATAAAATGTGCTTTAGATATGATATTTTATGATTTTGCATTGTGATATATTTATAATATTTTTTCTCAATTTGCTTTGGTAAAACGTACGTAATTTAAAATTTATTATGTGACACAACAATTCTATTCAAGAGTTTAAATTCATTTTTTTTTAGAATTATGCTTTGATAAAAAAAAATTAATCATAGATCATAATGATGTTATGTGTCTCGTTGGATTTGCTGGGCCCCGCAAAGCTTTGATTAGGGTTTGCCGTTTTCCAAGGTGTATACCATCGTATCTATCTGTGATAATTGATCACTATCCCTAATCAAAATGCCACGTGGGAGTCGCGGAGGGATTTACTTGCATGCATGCATGCAAATGTTTTTTAATTTTTAATCGGGATATATTTATAATAATTATGAGCATTGGAACTATCCCACAAAAATATACATTCCTCAAAAGCATCAAGATACAACTGGAATGTGAATGTCTGTCCCTCCTCCTTCTCTCTCTTTCCTCTCTTGGATATATACAAATTAGGGTTTTGAATTAAATTTGGTGGAAAATGCAAATATTTCAACTTTTTAAGCTAGGGGTGATGGGTTGGATTGGGATTGATCTAGAGGGCTAGTGAAATTGTAGTTGACTAGAAGAAGAAGATCTTTCTTTGTTGGGAGCCAGGTAAGGCTGAAAGTGTTCTAAGTATTTTAAACTAGGGTTTGGTTTGTTTTGGTTTTGATTTTGGTTTGGTTTTGGGGTTGGGGGAATTGAAAAAGAAAAAGGCAAGAAGTATATAGAGAATTGTAGTGGTAGGAGTAATAAGTTGACCAGACCAGACCAGACCGGGGATTGAGAAAAAAGGGAGTTGGAGTTGGAGTTGGAGAAACCCCTAATGAGCCGTCCTATGAAATGAAAGCTAAATCCTTGTCAGTATCATATATCCACATCTCTAAAGATATGGGGGACACTGTAACCTCTAATTGTCTCCCCTAAGGAGGTCTAACCACTATATAAAGCTAGCCCCAATAATATACTAGTGTTTCTTTTCTTTTCTTTTTCTTTTTTTGTTTAATTTAATGTGCATATGTTTTTAGGGTTTTGTGATCTGGGGAACTAAGAAGTAAGAACCAAGTTCAATTTACCAAAAAAAAAAAAAAACTAAGAACCAAGTTATATCATAATAAAAAAAATTATACATTTCAGCCATAAAATTATTGAACTGTAAAAACATACATTAGGCCTTAATATTTGGTAATGTTTGAGGTTTCAGATATTATTGTGTTTTACTATTAATTCTTGGATAATTCGTAAGTCATGCACGGAATATGGTCAAGAGAGTACTTTCCTAAACAGATTTCTAGATAACCATGCAAATCCATCATTAATAGCTAGTCACAATACCAATTAAAGCCTCATCCTATATATCAGTTTTAAAGATTCCTGGCTAGTGAGCATATATATAAGAACACAAGTTTTCTCACGCAACCTTTTTAGCTAAGCTATACTGATCGATTTGAAACACAAGAAAAGCAGCATACATATAACGAGCAACTTATTAACCGAACCCACCGACATGCCCAGTGCCCAAAACCAAAGGCGTAGATGGTACGTTATTGGCTCAGATCTAGTCTTCATATGCATGTCGATCTTTACCTGAGCCGTACATGCTTTTCTTTCTTGCCTCTTCTATAACCTCTTTCTGTTTCCTCTCCAACTTTGAATCTCTTTTGAACCTTTTGCAGAACATCCAAGGCTAATATATTTCTTTTAAGGAATACATAAGCTTCCTGATCTGGGCACTGTTGCACTTTTTATTCTTCTAAGGAAGAATCATTATGATCTAGATCTTGACTGCTGAATCTTCTTTCTTTATATCTCCTGGGAAACATAAGCACATAAAATTTGATTAAGACCTGTTTAAATGTAGACTTATTATAGTCTAACTTTTGGGCTGGTCTTGTGGGCCTAAGTTCTATTGAGCTATCTATAGTGTTTTCTGGTGTTTGGAACTTTGTAGGAAAAGAGTACATGGGCTAATACATGGGCTCCAGTTTTGAAATACGTGTTTTATTATATTTTTCATTTCAATACAAAAGAGGCAGATAAAAAAAATTAAACTCGAAACCTCAAATGTAGAAGTAAGAATATCTCATGTCGTTTACGATGACATTGATTTCAGAGCTGTGAAAACCTGGTGCCCCTTTCTCTTCAAGAGATGATCGCCTCATCGATGATAGTGGCATCACCAACATTGCGTGAGATCTTGCAGGCTCAAACCTTGATCTAAGATTCAAATATTTAGTGAGAAAAAAGGGTGTGGTGAGATGAGAAGGAATAGGGTGGCACAAATTGTGTTGTTAAACAAACAAATTATTAAAGGGTAAAATTAGATTCTTGATTTTATTTAAAGAGACGTCAACTAGGAAATTGAAAGATTCAAATAGACGTACTCATAATTTGTTCACCAATATATTAAGGGTTTTTATCACAAATGGTACCTAAACTTTATCTTAATTATATACATAGTACCTGAACTTCACTTTTGATCACAACCAATACCCGAACTCTTCGAGTTCATCCTAAATGGTACCTGAACTTCAATTTTTGTCACAAGTAGTACCCAAAGTTTTCAATTTTTGTCACAAATAGTACCCAAAGTTTTCCATTTTAGCCTCTCTTTTTTTTAACACGCTCATAAAATATCACAAAAATGGCCTTAGGTACCAAAAGATATGAAATCAAAAACTTTGGGTACTACTTATGACAAAAATTAAAGTTCAGGTACTAAGTATATAATTGAGAAATAGTTCAGGTACTATTTGTGACAAAAATTAAAGATGTTTGAAGGAATAGTGTATTTATGAGATATTATATATATAATTCTACCTCACAATTTCACAACGTACTAAAATATTCACTTACCAGGAAGTGTAACTTTAACTTTAGGTATACTACTCTTGTCCAAAACACATCGAACATGTTTGTTTAAACCCTCCGGTATATGCATACATTATGCACTGTAGTAACATAATTGAAACCATTTATTTTATTGATCACTCTTATTAGATTACCATATAAAAATAATTAAATATAAAATTATTTACTCAGTTAACTATATCGAACAAATTAAAATTTCTCATCAAATTGTTAACCACAATAATTACTCTTGAAATTCTAGGGTTGTAATTAGAGGATATCAAAATGAATTACCAGATAATAGCTGTTGAGGAGTGGTGATGTTAGATCATGCATGTTGGCCGACATAGATAACCTATTTTGATTATAAAATAAATAAATAAATAAAGTAAAAAACAAAACAAAACAAAATGAAAGATGTTAGATTACCTAACAAAGAAGCTATTGATGTAGTTTGAGTCAACTTATTTTCCAATAAATATCTACCAACTCGAAATACCTAGCTACAAATGCCTTTTTTGGGTTATGGTTCAATTGTCAACACTCAACAGGTCATATTCTTCTTCTTTTTTTCTTTTCTTTTTTTTGGTAAAAAATGGGTCATAATTTTTTGGTTATGGGAGTAAAGTTCACCTTATCCCGTTAGAATTGTAGAATCCGAACATTTCATTTTATAAATCACATTATCAAAAAAACCCAATTACATATAATTGTTTTCAAACAAATGAATAATTTTGAAGATAAATAAGATAATCATGACAAATCCTTCATTTACTTGAAACACATATATGATTAAAGAGTGTTCAAGTTGATATAATGAATATGAGATTGAGACACGAATTATTTGAAGTTTTCACTTGATATTGATGTAATGCATGGTATTATATATTGACATTCCAACCATATATACCTTCAGATTAAAAAAAAAAAAACAAATCTCTCACAGGAAAACCTTAAGTATCTGAACAATTCGTAGCCAACTAACTAACTGAATTCAAATTAACCAACTACATCATCAAAAATCATTTCCCATTAGTTACAAGCCAGAGTCTATGTTTTTGTGGTTAAGCTAGGAGTCGTATATGCTTCACATATATCGTTTACTAATCCAGTAATCCCGGCCTTTGCCATTTTAATATACGAGATGCGGACAACAGTGGTCGATCAGTAGTCGGTGGTGCAGTTGATCAAAAGCCAAACAACTATTGTACCTGCATACGAATAAACTATTAATTTCATGAATGGGACTGAGAAATGGATTTTTTTTTTCTTTAATTTAATTGTTTTGATTCAACGTTGAAACCAGAAGAATATGATCGAAATCTTACTCCGAACTACCAATTATATGAAAACTTAGTGCATGTATGCGTAGTGATTTTAGTTAGATTATTAGACATCTTCATTATGAAAATTTTTTTAGTTAGATTCGTACACGACACGTGATTTTAGGGTTAAGAAATTTGATATTGATTATTTCAAAGTATATAATGATTTAACTCCTACATCAAGAGCAGCGAGTTTAATCCCCAAATCCTAGATGATATTGAGATAAAAAAGTTAGAAAAGTTATACTAACCACGTGTTAAGTAATAATTTATCAAATACATCACTAAACATTGTCATTTCGTTAGACTTACATGCATCACTATTTTCTTGCTGCTCTCTTGAGTCTCAATTATTGATCCAGAGATGTTGAAGATTCATCCTAGCTCCCTAGTCCTTACCCCTACCCCTTAAATTATTAGACAATAAAATATAAGATTTCAATTAATTAAACAAGAAATGAGATTTCGTGCAAGAAACCTGTATCTACTCGCTAGATCAATTAATTAGACAATAAACCTGTATCCACCAAGGCACCAACAAAGGAAATAATTGCATTATTATAGGAGATTAGGAGAGAACGTACCTTCCAAAGTTTCCATACAAGTAATTAAGTAACCAAGTCCCAGTGTTCGTATATATTCAAACATTTCCATTCCATAAGTGACAGAACTATACCAACCCAACACCAAACACTAACCTCAATTCCTTGCTAGTTTATAAACCCTGTGGGAGAGATCTAGTCTCAGGATTGTGAGAGAGCTACAAACAAAAAAAAGATGGTGAACTTGGTAGAAATACAGAAGCCCTTATTGCATGGCCTGATGAAAATGGCCGGAGTGAAACCCTACACGGTGGAGATCGAGCCCGGCACGGTCATGAACTTCTGGGTCCCGAAAGAAACCCTGAACAAGCCGAAGAAGGGCGAAAAGCCGGAGATCATATCCAAGCCCAACAAGCCGGTCGTGGTTCTGATACACGGCTTCGCCGCCGAGGGAATAGTGACGTGGCAGTTCCAGGTGGGCTCGTTGTCCAAGAAATACTCGGTCTACGTGCCGGACCTCCTGTTTTTCGGGGGGTCGGCCACAGACAAGTCCGACAGGTCCCCTACTCTTCAGGCGGATTGCGTGGCCGCGGGGCTGAGGAAGCTCGGGGTGGACACGTGTACGGCTGTGGGGTTTAGTTACGGCGGGATGGTGGCGTTCAAGATGGCGGAGCTGTATCCGGATCTGGTTCGGGTCATGGTGGTGTCGGGGTCGATATTGGCGATGACGTGTTCGGTGAGCGACGAGACGATGAAGAGGCTCGGATTCGAGTCGTCTTCGGAGCTTTTGCTGCCGAGTTCAGTGAAGGGGCTCAAGGCTCTGCTGTCTGTTGCGGCTCACAAGAAGCTGTATTTTCCCGATCGTCTTCACAGAGACTTTCTTGAGGTTAGTGAAGAGTAGTGATCGACGTTTGACGTCTAACTACGTCTTTAACTATTTTCTGTTTGGGACTATCGATCTGTTACTTGAAGTAGGTGGAAAATTTAAAAAGAATGAATTTGGTTGTATTCAATTTCATAGACTGTGGATCTGGTCCGTGCATGTGTTACAGATATGATGGATGCTATTTTCAGCTCATTTTCATGAAAAAAAAAATAAAAAAATCAAAGAACTCGGAAATTATATAGTTGTAAAATATGTATTTATCGGAGACAATACAAATGATAATTAGTTTTTAATTTGGATGATGTTTCAATTATAATTCATCAAAATAAAAAATAATGTTGCGTACATGACTCACGACATAGCTACTCCCAGAAGTTGGATATATGTTTGCATTTTCTTTATTTAAAGCCGAGTATGTGTACATTTATATGAATTGCCGACATATACATATGCATGCAGGGGAGTTGATTATAGAATTTTTTTATGGTTCTAACTTCTAACTTCTAACCATTAATATAGTACCATATTAAATTTTGATAATAATGGACGAGGTCCATGCAAGGGTCAACCACCTCTTTATAGTGGTAGACAACTCTATACTGATATGCATGTGGTTTAGGAAGGAAATTAGTTTCTGTACTTGTCGCTAAGTCTTTTAGGTATGAACAATTTATAGGTGATGTTCACCAACAGGAAGGAAAGAGCAGAACTCCTTGAGGCTTTAGTCATTGATACCAATGACCCAACCATTCCCAAATTCACTCAGGTAAATTATTACCTTCTGTACAAATTATTAATTCACCATTCATTTTATTTTATATATATATATATATATATATATATCTTACGTACCTATCCAATTTGCAGAGAATACACCTCTTATGGGGTGAAAATGATCAGATATTTAAGCAAGAGCTTGCTCACAACATGAAAGTGTACGTCCATCATTTACTATATAATCAAAAACCAATTACACTAATTGCTTAATTCAATTAAATAATTAATGTTATTATATGCAGGCAACTGGGAGCAAATGCAACATTTGAAGGCATAAAGAAGGCAGGCCATTTGGTTCACTTGGAACGACCATGTGTTTACAATAGATATCTCAAGAAATTCCTTGCCTCCCTGGCTCCCTGAATGAAGTTGGAGCTCAGAATTAAGATAATTATATATTCATCACGTACTCAAGAATGAACAATAGCTCATATATATGCTTCATGTTTTTGTTATTGTGTACCAACTCCTCTATATTTATTAAACTTCAATTCCTATCAAAAATGTTCAGGTAAAATCAAAATTTGTATTAATAGTTGGTGAATTAAATACGCTTTAGCTTGTTTAAGATGATAAATATCGAGAATATGAATGATTTTTCTTCTACTCCATTAATTCTTATTTCAGATAATATCCAATATTTATATCTATATATACTATTATTTAAGAGAACTCACTTTGTCAATCAAAATATAAAAAGTGTACCAAATATCTTTTAAATATTAAAAAACTTTTTAAAATATATAGCAATTAGGGTCAATAATGTAAAAACAAAAATAATATATAAAACAACTAATTATATACAATTGCTTAACTATCCACACCTATTGGGTGTGTACTGTTTCTAGTATAAAATTAGAATTTTTGTTTGAAGAGTTGAAATTTTTTTTTATCAAAGTGAATTTCAACTTGCACCGACAAATGGGGGTGCCAACGTACGTACAACCAAAGTAAATTCATGGGGAGAAACTCTATTTGTATACAAAAAGTGTCAAAGCTAGGGGAGGAAAATTTCTAGTGGCCGAACTTATACCCTCGCTCATTCTAGTGGCCAAGTCCTTGCTCTCGCTCATTCTTGTGACCAAACCGAAGCAAATGTATGTGCTCATTCCAATGCTCTTGTCCATCTGTTTAGGGTTAAGGGCAAGTACTAAGTGTCATAATATGTGCCATTTTCATGCAAGCTCCTACCCTTAACCATGTCCTTCCTAGCGAGGCTAACTATATATGTCCACTTTCAGCAGTCCAACCACACGATGTCATGCAAGAACGATGTTCTAACACAGTGGAGACTAACCCCAAAACTTTCCCTCAATTTTTTTTTTCAAGACCTTGGTTTCACACCCAAAATTATGGACTTATAGCACACGATTTTTTGGCCAAAATTGCATGTTCTTATTTTTCAACCAAAATCTTCACAGCCTCAAGTCATGATTTTCAAGGACTTTTCATGCTGACGGAACGCAAAAATCTCTACCCAATTTTTTTTTTTTATGCTTTTCCAAAGTCGGAATACAAGGAAAAAAAAAAAAAGGTGTAGATTTTTTCGTTCCGTCAACTAGAACACCTTCTAAAAATCAAGTTTTTTTTTTTTCAAAGGTCAGATTCTGGACAATGTTTGGCATGTTTTAGCATGCCTTGGCACCTCCAAACCTGCAAAACTATGTCAAGCCCCTTTTTTTTATTTTTTTTTTACCGTATCATAATCTCACAATTGGTACATTATAATTTTTAAAAGGTGTTACTATTGCAGAACTCGAGGATCTCAACCCGGTTTTTTCTTACGATTTTTCAAAGTCAGAAAACTATAAAATTTATAGAAAAAAAAAATCTGCTCTAGCTTTTCGAGTTCCATCAATTGGAACACCTTCTAAAAATCATGCTCTACGAACGGTAAAATTATGACACATGAAAATTTCAAAAAATACTGCAATTCACAAGGAGGCATGCCAACGTGCCCCCGGTACGTCCAAAGGTTCCAAACCATGTCAAGCCCCTTTCTTTTTGAAAATTTTCCGAGCCATAATCTCACAATTGGTAAAACATGATTTATAAAAAGTGTTCCAAGTAATTGAACTAAAAAATCTCAATCCATTTATTTTTAACGATTTTCCTTGTTTTCTGACTTTTGAAAATAAAAAAAATATTCTTACGGTGCCGCAAAAATTCTGAAATTTTTTTCTGGTATAGATTGCATTGTTCTCAATGTTCGTACACATTTTTACCTTATAATGAAAATTTTATGGCTCAGCCCATTCTAGTAGTTGAGCTTTTGCCCTCGCTCATTCTAGTGGCCAAGCCCTTACCCTCACCCATTCTCGTGGTCAAGTCAAAGCATATGCATGTGCTATTGTCCATCAATTTAGGTCTTTAGGGTTAAGGGCAAGTACTAATTAAGTGTCTTAATCTGTGCCATTTTCATGCTCGTATACTTACTCATGTCCTTGCAAGTGAGTCTAACTGTTTCCAATTTTGGTTGTCCAACCATACGATGTCACCCAAGAATGATGTTCTAACACCGTGGAGACGAACCTCAAATTTTTCTCTCAAATTTTTTTTACAAGACCTTAGTTTCTCACCCAAAACTGTAGGTTATAACACACGGTTTTTTGAATAAAATTGCATGTTTTTTTTTCCAACCAAAATCTTCCCAGCCTCAAATCAGGATTTTTAAAGACTTCGGAAACTAGCGGAAGTCAAAAATGTCGACCCAATATATTTTACGATTTTTCAAAGTCGGAATACAAGAAAATTCGTAAAAAATAAAAGGGTCCATATTTTCTAATTCTGTCAATTCGAACTCTTTCTAAAAATCAAGTTATACAAGTGGTGAGATTATGGCAGAGGAAAATTTCAAGAAAAAACGGTATGGATAAAGTGTAATACCCCGAAAATTTCGATACTATTTTTATAAAATAGGTCGTGAAATTTGAAGTGAAATGGTGTGATTTCATATTTTTAGGGGTTTCATCGTAAAACGATAATTACGGCGGTAATTATAAGTTACACAAGGTTAATTAAGGTAACTTTTTATCCGTTGAGAATTTGGGAAAACTTCCTTCATGAAAGTTGTAGAACTCGTCGAATCGAGTTCGTAGGAATTTGGTTCACCGAAAACGGACATCGTATGAAGGAGTTATGACCTTCGGAAGTTTGGAAAATTTTGTATAAATATTGGGTATTTTTCAGAAATTTCATTTTTGCCCGGATCTTTCCGGAAACTTCCGAAAAAGCTCCCAACGGACAGAATCTTCGGGCGGCGCGTGGCGGCGCGTCCGGACTCCGATGGCCACGATTCCGGTGGCGCCGGCTTCGTCTCCTCCCCCTCTTCATTTCCCGTGAAGGTACCTTCCCCAAATTCTTGACGGAAAGTTGTCAACCGGAGCCGACAGTTTCTGCCAAAAAAGGGAAGCTTTCCGGCGACGTTTCCGGCCACCTCCGGCGATGAGACCTGTTGGGTTTTGCTCCCCTCCTGCCCAGCAACCTCCCCATGGTGGTGGATCACGGCGGTACGGCCTAGATCGGCGGGATTGAAACTTTGCACTTTTTGGATCTAAAACTTGCCGACACCGATTCCGGCCACTTCCACTCCGATCCAGACTTTGAGGTAGTTACTAAACTTGTTGGGATTGTTGAGATGTACATGCTGGTAAAATTTGGTGTCAATCGGAGAACTTTTCTCCGGCGTCTGACCACCGTCGGCGGCGGCGCGTGGGCGGCGCGTCCGGCTGGTCCGGGAGCAGTTCTTTGCTCCGTTTGACTTGTTTCGTCGATACGAACAACTTTCGTGTTTTGACTTTTGTCAAATTCGGTCATTTGACCGATGGTCAATTAACCCGATTAATCGGATCGTACGATTTACGATTCGAGAGATCCGACCGTTGGATGATCATGAAATTTGATCGTGGGGTTAATATTGAGATTATAAGCATGTTGGACCGTTGGATTATTGAAATTAGATCGTTTGATCAACGATCAATTATGCAATGATTATGGATCGTTAGATCCGTGATGATCCGACCGTTGGATCATCACCATTTTTGGATATGATGTTAGGATGCTAGAAATAAGCATGCTGTTGGATTTTGGAAGTTTTGGATTTTGTGTGGGACCCGTTGATGAATAGTAGACGTGGGACCCACGTTGACCGACGGTTGACTTTTGGTCAAACTGTCCCGAATTATGGTTATTAATGTCTAAGTGACATTTGAGGGATAATGAAATGTTTTGGAAACTATGATATGCTAAGTGGAAATTGCATGTTCATAGGTAATTTTGAAATCATGAAGCAATTGGCTAGAACTCGTCGATTCCTGGTTACTATTTGAAGACGCAGCAGGAATTAGAGGTGAGTGAATCTCACGATATTTTATATATGAATATTAATTCATATTGTGTTGTTTGCGAAAATAAATAATTATATTTATTTAAATGATTTTGCGATATATAAATTAAATACAGTTTTAATTTGATATATCAGCATGTGTGATTTTGTGTTAAAACAATATTTGAAAGTATTCATTTTATTGTTTTAATTGGTGGATTTTGTGGGAACAATATTTCAAAAATTATGATATTGTGTTTGCCTACTCGAATGTTTTTGTAGCCAATGGGTGAAGGTTAGAGCTTTAGACTGTGTAGCCAATGGGTGAAGGTTAGAGCTCTAGACTGTGTAGCCAGTGGTGAAGGTTAGAGCTTTAGACTGTGTAGCCAGAAGGTGAAGGTTAGAGTTCTAGACTGTGTAGCCATGTATTCATTGAAAACAAAGATGAATACTTTATGTAATAAAGGAGAAGAAAAATGGTATTCTCGCTTTATCTTGATGTATTAAAAGGAGAAGAAAAATGGTATTCTCGCTTTTAATCATTTGAAGTTGATTGTGGTTTTGTGTGAGTATGATATGAATTTGCTTCTTAAATAATTGAAGCATTGATTTATTGAATTACAATTCTTGGAGAATTATTGAATTGTATTTTGAAGTTTTTACTTCTTTAAAAATTGAAGTAATTATTATTATGATTTACGATTCTTAAAAAGAAAGAATCATAATTTTGGGAAATGATTTTGGGGAAAGTTTATATTGTATAATATTCTGAATTACCCTGGGATTAACATACACGTTTATGGGACGTGTGGGGTTAAAATACGTGATATGGGGCGCGTAGGTTCAGTATATTTTATAATATGAATTTTCGGGATTTGAATTGTTTTTGAAAAGTATAAGTTACATATATTTGTTTAAAACAAACTATATATGTATATTTTGTTAAACGGTTTAGGGTGAGTAAAACTGAGTTAACTCATACCAGCTTCGTAAGCTGACCGGGTTTGTTGATATAACCCGGTACACTATTCCATGGTGTAGGGGTTATACCTGCAGGTTAGGATAACCAGGAGTAATGCAAGGCTGCATATATTTTGTTGGGTTATAAGACTTCCGCTATTTTATGCTTCGCACTCTGAAGATTTATTTATGTAATATTTTGATGTATCAATTTATTATATAAATATTTGGTATGTAATATTCGACTCTTGTATTGAGTTTGAAATTACAATGTTGGGCATGGAGTTGGTGTTGTGTACTTGAATTAAAAAGAAAAAAATTCTAGTGCATATTTGTATTTGATATTCCATGTAGTCACGTTTCCGAATTGATTGTAATTAAGGGCAAAATGCCTTATTAATTGATTTGGAAAATCGGGGCGTGACAGATTGGTATCAGAGCAAAACAATGCTCTAAGGAAGTGATTGAGCAATGGAACGCTCTACTGAAATGAAACGAGTTGTTGAGTTGTGAAGTGAAGTTAGGGTTTAGAGCTTAGGATTGGTTTAGGGTTTGACGTTAGGTTATTAGATTCATTCAAGTAATGGTTACTTTGTATGCTTAATTACGCACAGTATTTATCGAGTGATGGCCCGACCGCGGCGGATCCCCATCATGTGCTCTTCAGTGCTGTTGTGTTGTTAAGAATATAAAGTACAAATTACAATTCCGAAATTGATAGTCTTACATGGCTACATTTCTAATTCTCTCAACCGTACCTTGGATCAAACGACAGACTTGATCCACTGATCCTTTCTTGTTCTTCAGCAGCTCAGTAGAGATCTGTGTTGCTACCGTTATTAGACAACCAATGTATGGATTGTCTGAGATCCCTTCTGTTCTTCCAGCAGTAGGCATATCTGGTAGAATTGAAAAACCTGAAGTTAGGAATACAATTGTACCTAACTCACAACCGCCTATTAACTTCTGCACCGTTGACTGACTAATAGGGGCATAAATCACGTATGACCCTGTTGAATCAGTACAACTTTCTTGGAGTATATAGGTGTTGTGCATTTGCAACAAGGAGACACAATTGCGTGGATCATGACCAGTTGTGATATGTGCAATCTCCTGCACTTCTTTTTCCAATGCTAGGTGGTCCCACTGGTTCCGAGTTTGTACGTCAATGAAGAAGTCAAAGAGCTTTCTGTGAGAGACATGATGCTGGATTATTGCAGATGCAGTTCGAGTGAGACCATGAGGCTTATTCAGCCTGTTCCAGATTTTGTTGGTGGAGACTCTTATCCCTGAACCCCTGAACTTGGTTTGTTCAGCTACCTTCCATTCATGAGCAGTAGAGTTGCCGATGTCTGTGCAAAAGTCTGTCACTATTCTGCATGCCATCTGCAACAAGTTTCTTCTTCCTTCCACAGATGGTATGACACAAAAGTCTTGAGGAGGATAAGTGTCAGCCGCGGAATAATTTAACCTTTCCGCTTGCCTCTGAAGTATTTCTACCCATCGCCTTGCTCCGAAGGCTAAGCCTGACTCCACTAGCGTTCGGTATGTTTGGTGCATGATTTGATCCTGTACATCAACATGTTCCACCCATACGACACGAGAGCTGCCGTTGAACAAATCTTGGATTAAGCATCCGGATGGACGCTTCTTGCATTGAGATCTTGGGTGTGGACCCAGATTTGAGCTTAAACCGTCCACAGAGACGTCAATTATTGCCCAACTTTGTTCTGTTTGTCTTTGGCAATAGCGAACAAAGTGAGTTACACGAGTGGAGACAGATGGACTGGTCACCTGAAATTCAGCAGTCATGACTTGGATGGTTTCGTTGTAGCTTCCAGTTGTCCCTGTTGACAACACGTCAAGGATCGTTGCCCTCGAGATGATGCTACCGAATATGGTGGACCATTGGTCCACATCCATGAAGAGATTCACGAGTACGACAGGACTGAGGGGAATAGTGGCTGTGTAGCGAGAAGCTTCGGTTTGGAAGTTAGTGGGAGTAAGATCAATACCGTTAGTGAAGATTCTCTTGTACTCTGCTTCATTCAGGAACTCATGAAGCGTGGCAGAGCTGGATTTGAGTGCAGAGATCCACAGTGGCGCAGCAGCAGATGCCATGATGATTAGCTCATCTCTGACCGACACAATGATTTCAGAAATCTTAGTTGTGTCTGCCACGACAGATGCTTCTGCCACGGCAGATGCTTCTTCAGGTTCTGAACGGTTGATTTTGTCTGATGGTTGTTGTGTAGAAGAAGAGTGATGTGGGATCGACATACACTTTTGAATATCCCTCCTCATGTGAGACTTTTCCCTTGGACCGATGACTGCAGGAATTGGAAGAGTCTGAGGTTGTGGGGTAGTCTCTTCAATCCCTTTTAGTAGCTCACTATTGGGAGTAACTCGTTTTCCACAGTGGTTGCAGTTGATTCTGTTGAATGCTGCTTGGTACTGGCTAAGTTGAGCTTGAAGCTCATTGATTTGCTGTCTCAGCAGAAAATTTTGTTGACGAGTTGTTTGGGCAGGCGTTTTGGGTCGATGCTTTATCACCCACGCAGAGACTTGTGCAAACGTTAACCTTATTTGGTCACCCAAATCTTGTCGTTGTTGAACAGTTGGCTGTGGAAAAGCCTCGACGAAGTCCTTCAATGCTTGGACTTGGTATTTGGTGAAGCTCTTCCTCAGTGGAATACGTTTGGATGAACTAGGTTCAGCTTGTGGAGATGATACTTGTGGACTTGGGGCTACTTCAATGGCTTCGTCTTCTGCTAGAAGCATGTCTAGCATGTCGATATCGTTGTCGAATTCGATTGCTGGTGAAATTATTTCATCTAAGCCCTCAAAGAATTGGCTTTCTGAGGGATCAGATTGAAGTAATTCACTGAACGAATTCACTTTGCGTGACATGTTTGAGTTGGTGAAATTTCTGAGAATTGGAGTGAAGAAGTCTTCTTTGAAAGAGAAAGGAGGTTATGGCACTAATGGAAAGTATCTGTTAGTGGATGCGTAAGGTGTATATTTATTGTTGGTGGAGGATTTGAAAATTCAAAAGCTAAAGTGAGCGGCTGATTTACAGCTAATTGTCGGAGCCCTTGGAGATCGTGGAAGATTTTTTTTCCCCGATGCATGGATTTTCCACATACAGTTCCACTCTTGTGAGACCTCGCATCTTTTGAGGAATTAATTATGCGAAAGCAAAAGGAAAAGAGTCATTATGACCGGTGTTAGTGGAAGACTGAGTTTTTGTTGATTAAATCTTGTGGAATCTTGTATCGTGGGCGATACTTTTGAGTAATTGAGACAGATATGAGCAATAATTATTTTTAGTGGGTTGTTGAGTGCACCGCACTTACATTAAAGAAAGTTTTCCCTGACAGTGGAAAGTTTGGTTTAAATACATGGGATAAGGAGTTGTGTTACTCACTTCATATCTGTTATCAAACAAACACTTCGACTAAAATTTTTTTCTTACACAATGGTGAACAAGGGAGAGTGCAGCAAGCGTTCCAAGAACACTGATTGGAGTGAACTTCCGGTGGAGATCTGGAAGTACATATTCCAGTTGGTTGCTACCGCATCCCTGCAGAGCACAATGGAACTCCGTTGTGTCTCGAAGGACTTCAAGGAGTATGCCGATAGCTGGTCTACGTTGGCGGCGATCGACATGGATGGGTTCGATGGTGGATCCAGACCCACTGGTTCCATAGAAGCGGACAGGCAAGTGCGCATCTTCGCTAATCGATGCTGGGAAGCGAAGAACCCGGAGTCTCTGTTCCGAATGGGAATACGAGTACTCGTGGAGGCAGCGAATATATCTCTAGCCCTGGAGTATTTCGATGCGGCATGCAAACCAGGAACATTCTATGGTTCGCGTCCCAGTTCGGTGGTAGGTCATCATGTTGCATTTTATGCAGCATGTATGATTAAGATGATTTTAGGACCACGAGCCGAGCAGCAGAAAACGGTGCAGCGACTGTGTGAAGCCCTCGACTGGTGGAGAAGCGGATGGAACATCTACTACTGTAGACAAGAAGTCGAGCGGATGATGCATCAGGCTGAGTTTTGTCATGAGCATCTACTATTGTATTTTCCGTCGACTACTGTTTTCCTGCCCGCCGGTAAATGTCTTACTTGCGGTGAGTCAAGTTTTTGGCGTCCTTTTGGCCAGGACATGTGGGACGTGGATGGAGATAGGCATGCAGCTAGAGAATGTTGCGACACTTGCAAGTGTTTCGTGGAGGCAGCATATTTCTACCAGCTGATGATGTATGGAATTCCGAGACATCCGGCCTCTTATCCACGAAGTCACTACTGGAGGTTTAAGGATGGCTTCTGGTAGTGTAAGCCCTGTGAGGCATTTTAGAAGTTGTAATATCAGTGTGTGCAAACTGTAACTTCAGTTTCTTTACTTTATGTGTGGTTGTGTAGTACCCGGTTTATTATTAAATAAATTCTGGGATTTGAATTTCAGGTTGTGAGAACCAAGTTGTGGTTGTGTTGTGGTTTGATGTGTACTACCCGGTTATTAATGAAATAAATTCTGAGATTTGGAATTGAAGTGTGATAACCTTGGGTGTACTCTGCGTCCAAATTTCGGGACGAAATTTCTTTAAGGAGGGTAGACTGTAATACCCCGAAAATTTCGATACTATTTTTATAAAATAGGTCGTGAAATTTGAAGTGAAATGGTGTGATTTCATATTTTTAGGGGTTTCATCGTAAAACGATAATTACGGCGGTAATTATAAGTTACACAAGGTTAATTAAGGTAACTTTTTATCCGTTGAGAATTTGGGAAAACTTCCTTCATGAAAGTTGTAGAACTCGTCGAATCGAGTTCGTAGGAATTTGGTTCACCGAAAACGGACATCGTATGAAGGAGTTATGACCTTCGGAAGTTTGGAAAATTTTGTATAAATATTGGGTATTTTTCAGAAATTTCATTTTTGCCCGGATCTTTCCGGAAACTTCCGAAAAAGCTCCCAACGGACAGAATCTTCGGGCGGCGCGTGGCGGCGCGTCCGGACTCCGATGGCCACGATTCCGGTGGCGCCGGCTTCGTCTCCTCCCCCTCTTCATTTCCCGTGAAGGTACCTTCCCCAAATTCTTGACGGAAAGTTGTCAACCGGAGCCGACAGTTTCTGCCAAAAAAGGGAAGCTTTCCGGCGACGTTTCCGGCCACCTCCGGCGATGAGACCTGTTGGGTTTTGCTCCCCTCCTGCCCAGCAACCTCCCCATGGTGGTGGATCACGGCGGTACGGCCTAGATCGGCGGGATTGAAACTTTGCACTTTTTGGATCTAAAACTTGCCGACACCGATTCCGGCCACTTCCACTCCGATCCAGACTTTGAGGTAGTTACTAAACTTGTTGGGATTGTTGAGATGTACATGCTGGTAAAATTTGGTGTCAATCGGAGAACTTTTCTCCGGCGTCTGACCACCGTCGGCGGCGGCGCGTGGGCGGCGCGTCCGGCTGGTCCGGGAGCAGTTCTTTGCTCCGTTTGACTTGTTTCGTCGATACGAACAACTTTCGTGTTTTGACTTTTGTCAAATTCGGTCATTTGACCGATGGTCAATTAACCCGATTAATCGGATCGTACGATTTACGATTCGAGAGATCCGACCGTTGGATGATCATGAAATTTGATCGTGGGGTTAATATTGAGATTATAAGCATGTTGGACCGTTGGATTATTGAAATTAGATCGTTTGATCAACGATCAATTATGCAATGATTATGGATCGTTAGATCCGTGATGATCCGACCGTTGGATCATCACCATTTTTGGATATGATGTTAGGATGCTAGAAATAAGCATGCTGTTGGATTTTGGAAGTTTTGGATTTTGTGTGGGACCCGTTGATGAATAGTAGACGTGGGACCCACGTTGACCGACGGTTGACTTTTGGTCAAACTGTCCCGAATTATGGTTATTAATGTCTAAGTGACATTTGAGGGATAATGAAATGTTTTGGAAACTATGATATGCTAAGTGGAAATTGCATGTTCATAGGTAATTTTGAAATCATGAAGCAATTGGCTAGAACTCGTCGATTCCTGGTTACTATTTGAAGACGCAGCAGGAATTAGAGGTGAGTGAATCTCACGATATTTTATATATGAATATTAATTCATATTGTGTTGTTTGCGAAAATAAATAATTATATTTATTTAAATGATTTTGCGATATATAAATTAAATACAGTTTTAATTTGATATATCAGCATGTGTGATTTTGTGTTAAAACAATATTTGAAAGTATTCATTTTATTGTTTTAATTGGTGGATTTTGTGGGAACAATATTTCAAAAATTATGATATTGTGTTTGCCTACTCGAATGTTTTTGTAGCCAATGGGTGAAGGTTAGAGCTTTAGACTGTGTAGCCAATGGGTGAAGGTTAGAGCTCTAGACTGTGTAGCCAGTGGTGAAGGTTAGAGCTTTAGACTGTGTAGCCAGAAGGTGAAGGTTAGAGTTCTAGACTGTGTAGCCATGTATTCATTGAAAACAAAGATGAATACTTTATGTAATAAAGGAGAAGAAAAATGGTATTCTCGCTTTATCTTGATGTATTAAAAGGAGAAGAAAAATGGTATTCTCGCTTTTAATCATTTGAAGTTGATTGTGGTTTTGTGTGAGTATGATATGAATTTGCTTCTTAAATAATTGAAGCATTGATTTATTGAATTACAATTCTTGGAGAATTATTGAATTGTATTTTGAAGTTTTTACTTCTTTAAAAATTGAAGTAATTATTATTATGATTTACGATTCTTAAAAAGAAAGAATCATAATTTTGGGAAATGATTTTGGGGAAAGTTTATATTGTATAATATTCTGAATTACCCTGGGATTAACATACACGTTTATGGGACGTGTGGGGTTAAAATACGTGATATGGGGCGCGTAGGTTCAGTATATTTTATAATATGAATTTTCGGGATTTGAATTGTTTTTGAAAAGTATAAGTTACATATATTTGTTTAAAACAAACTATATATGTATATTTTGTTAAACGGTTTAGGGTGAGTAAAACTGAGTTAACTCATACCAGCTTCGTAAGCTGACCGGGTTTGTTGATATAACCCGGTACACTATTCCATGGTGTAGGGGTTATACCTGCAGGTTAGGATAACCAGGAGTAATGCAAGGCTGCATATATTTTGTTGGGTTATAAGACTTCCGCTATTTTATGCTTCGCACTCTGAAGATTTATTTATGTAATATTTTGATGTATCAATTTATTATATAAATATTTGGTATGTAATATTCGACTCTTGTATTGAGTTTGAAATTACAATGTTGGGCATGGAGTTGGTGTTGTGTACTTGAATTAAAAAGAAAAAAATTCTAGTGCATATTTGTATTTGATATTCCATGTAGTCACGTTTCCGAATTGATTGTAATTAAGGGCAAAATGCCTTATTAATTGATTTGGAAAATCGGGGCGTGACATAAAGTTTGTCATGTTTCGGCATGCCATGATACCTCCAAACGTGCAAAACCATGTCAAGCCTCTTTCTTTTTAAAATTTTACCGTGACTTAAATTTATCATTGGTAAATTAGGATTTTTAAGTGTTACAATTGATAGAACTCGAAAATCTTGACCAGGTTTTTTCTTATGATTTTCCAAAGTGGAAAACTAGAAAATTCATTAAAAAAAAATTCGCTCTAGATTTTCGAGTTCCGTCAATTAGAACACTTTTTAAAAATCATGTTCTACTAATGGTAAGATTATGGCACAGGAAGTTTTTTTTTTTTAAAAGGAAGATCAATTTTGAAATGACAAATAAATTGTTAATTAAGTATGTAATTTAAAAATAAATAGATTAAATGACTGATATGTCTTTATAATTCACGAAAAAATAACAGAAAATGGACTGAGGTATCCCGGTGCTTGAAACTTTAGACTATGCTGGTGATTTTTTTTTTATTTGTTATTAACTTATTTTAATTAGAAGTTTAAGAAATTGATAGATAGAACCCTATTTTTATCCTGAGCTATCGTAGTTGATATTTCAATTATTATTGATGAACATTGGTCATCGGAAATCAATTTGTGTAAATGTCGAAAATTTGAGAAAAAATTGTTTGATATAGCACACCATTTTTGGATAAATTAATTAGGCAAATTGATAATTTTGTACCTTAAAGCATGGGTGCCTTGAGCAATAAGTTGGTATTAAGTTTAAGTGTTGAACGATTGTTCGAGAAGAAAAGCATTTAATTAATAAAATTGGCAAAAGCAAAAAAAAAAAAAAGAGAGGGAAGATTACTCTTTCCAACGAACAATTCGTCGGAAGACGTTCTCTAGTGGAGACTCTTGCTATTATTGTAAGACGTTCTCTAGATGCGTATTGTAATTTGAGGTTTAAGCACTATGTCCCCCCTTGTATTCGGTTATTTCGTTAATGAAGGTTTGAGGGTGGCCGGGACCCTTGTCTAAAAAAACGAACAATTCGTCAGTAATAGTAGCATCCTTTGTTTTTTTTAAAAAAAAATTGTAACATATTTGAATTAGAAGTTTAAGAATTTGAAAGATGGAATCCCATTTTGATCCTGTGCTATCGAGGTTGATATTTCAATTTATTATTGATGCACTTTGGGTATCGGAAATCATATTTTGCAAACACCAAAACTTTCTCAATATATTGTTTGCTATAGTACACCATTTTTGGACAAATTAATTTGGCAAATTGATAATTTCGTATGTTAAAGCATGGGTGCATGGAGTAATAAGTTGAAATGTTGAACGATTGTTTTAGAAGGAAAACATTTAATTAAAAACATAGGCAAAAGCCAAAATATTGAAAAAAAAAAATATAGGGAAGACAACTTGTACCGACGAATAATTCGTCGGGAATGGTAGCATTCTATTTTTTTTATATTTGTTATAATCTTATTTTAATTCATAGTTTAAGAAATAGAAATATAGAACCCCAATGTTTTTCTGAGCTATCAGGGTTAATATTTCAATCATTATTAATGCACATTGGGCATTAGAAATTATTTTTTTATACGCCAAAAATTTCTCAAAAAATTTTAGGTAGCTTCCTATAGTTTTTCTTTGTTATTAACTTATTTTAGTTAAAAGTTTAAGAAATTGAAAGATGGAACCTTATTTTTAGTCTGAGCTATCGGAGTTGATATTTTCAATTATTATTGATGAATATTAGGCTTCGGAAATCATTTTTTGTAAACGCCGAAAATTTCTCAAATTGTTTGTTATAGCACACTATTTTTGAAAAAATTAATTAAGCAAATTGATAATTTTGTACCTTAAAACATGCGTGCCTGGAGTAATAAGTTGGTATTAACTTGAAGTGTTGAATGATTATTCGAGAAGAAAAGTATTTAATTAATAAAATTGGCAAAAGCCAAAATATTTAAAATTATATATATAGGGAAGACTGTTTAAGGGAATATGAAATACAATCACAAAGCAGAAAGTAAAGAACAGAGCAAATAGCACATGAATAGATCATCTCTTTATTAATGAATAGGTGCCTCTATATATAGAGAAACACAAGGGTACAATCCATATCCCAATAGGACTTCTATTCAATAAGTAATCCATATGCTAACCTAACTAAGATACTCCTAGGTTGACAAGGCACACACAAAGTAGGTTTCCTTCAACACTCCCCCTTGTGGCGTCAATACTAGGTGGTGCTCCTCACGTTGTCTCATTAAAAACCTTGTCAAGTAACAAAAACCCAGTGGGATAAAAATAACCTTGGTCGAAGGGAAAAAGAGTACAACACACCCTTCACATTTGGAAACTTTGCATGGACACTAGACTCCCCCTCAAGTCTGTGTCTCCCCCTGATTTCCACAATCATGGGAGGTCAGATAACTTAAGCAAACCAATGCTTTTCACATGCTTCTCAAATGTGGATTTAGGCAATGACTTAGTAAATAAGTCAGCCACATCGTCCTCAGAACGGACTTGATTCACTTTAATCTTAAGGAACTTCTGCTATTGCTGATTACAAAAGAACTTAGGCGATATATGCTTGGCGTTGTCGCATTTGATGAAACCTTGCTTCATCTGCTCAATGCAGGCAGCATTATCCTCACAAATGTATGTAGGTTCATCAGTGGTTGACCTCAAACCACATGTACTTCTTATATGTGTATCAATGGACCTTAACCATATACACTCACGAATGCTTCATGGAGAGCAATTATCTCAACATGGTTCGAAGAAGTAGCGACAAGGGTCTGCTTAGTAGACCTCCAAGATATCGCGGTGTTACCCATGGTAAAGACATAACCAGTTTGGGAACAACCTTTATATGGGTCAGAGAGATACCCAATATCAGCAAAGCCAACCAAAACATCACAAGGTGTTTGGGAAAAGGGGACGTCAGCTTTTCTGTCCGTCGGTCGACCGTTCGACGGCCGGTCGTCGACCGGTCGACGGTCGTCAGTAGGCACGGGTTCCTCACCCAATTTGCCATATTTTTGAGACTCTCTGCAGGTAACGTGCCCTTTGTGTTCCATCCGGCCGGTAAGTCCTCGTCCGGATGCCCGGGTCGTTCAACCGCAGCAAACATAGGTTCCTCACCTAGTTTCGACTCTCTGTAGGGATAGAACAAGCCCATATCAATCGTACCCTTCAAGTATCGAAAGATAGTCTTTATGCCACTCCAATGGCGTTGCGTGGGCGCAAAACTAAATCTAGCTAACAAGTTAACAACAAAGGAGATATCGGGTCTTGTACACTGTGCCAAGTACAATAATGCGCTATTGCACTTAGGTATGGTACCTCAGTCTCTAAAACGTCTTCACCATCATCCCTTGGGTGAAACGGATCCTTCTTGGATCTAGACTGCTACCAATCATGGGAGTGCTTAACAGGATGGACTTTATCCATATTAAATCGCCTGAGCATCCTTTCCCAAGATCTTTCATCTCAAACACGGATTTCAAGTATTCAGTGGCACTTGCAAATCCGGAACTTGTTTTCACGCAGGGGCATAATTTTATTGTTCACATACCCTCTTCCAATCAAGTAGTCACTTAGACGGGTATACCACATCCGTCCGGATTGTTTCAATCCATATAGTGAACGTTGCAACCTTATTGCAAACGTGCTCTGTGGTCTAGAGCCACTTGACTTGGGTAAATGAAGCCCATCCGGGACCTTCATATAAATCTCCATATCTAGATCCCCATAGAGATATGTTATGACCACATCCATAAGCTGCATGTTCAGTTTTTCGGAAACTACCACTGACAAGGTAGCAGAACGTTGTGAGGAGCCTTGCGCCACAAGGCGAGCTTTATATCTCGTTCTCTCACTACGCTTTCTAACAAAGACCTATTTATATCAACAGGTTTTATTCCAGAAGGTATTGGCACAACTAGCCCTAATACCGTTCTCTTTGTTAGTGAGTCCAACTCAACCTGGATTGCATATTTCCATTTAGGCCAATAAGCTTCTACGTTGGCATTCATCAACGGAGCGAGGTTCAATATCATCATTCTCAATGAACTCTTGTGCACAAGCATATGCAAACACATCATCAACTGTGATGGAGTTTCTATCCCACGTCTCATGTACACTAGTGTAATTAATCGAGATCTCTAGGTTCCCACGGATAGGTCTTAGCGACAGGGCGTCCCCCGAAGATGTCTTTTGGACATAACCACAATCCGGAACGTTTTCATGGACGGATTTTGAGTATCAATGATGAGAGGGTTATTTGGTGCCATCGCAGCCCATTCCCTAGGGCGCGAATCCCTCGAACCTGGTGGCCTCCAACGCTTCCTCAGCGGAGCCACGGCCTAAGCCACATCACCACCATTACTGGCAGTGGCGCCACCAACTGTCCCTCCCATAGGGTTAGCTGCAATAGCGACTTTGAGTCCAAGTCCTTATTCAGGCACTTGCATCCTTGCAGGCATGTTTGCAGCTGGTATATATGATCTAGTCACTAAGATCTGAGAAAGCGTCCGGAAGAGAGTCGGCGACTTTCTGAAGATCTATAATCTACGCACTTTCTGCAGTAGGGGGATCGTTATGAGACAGAGTGGGGACAGGCCACGACAATTCCAGTCGTTCCTGTTGAACGTTCACGTTCTTATCTCCCCCTAACGACGGGAAGTCTGTCTCATCGAAGTGACAAATAGATCGCCTGTCAAGGGTTCTACATAGCGGATTATGGTTGGAGACTCAAATCCAACATAAATACTCATTCGTCTCTGAGGACCCATATTAAGACGTTGTGACGGCGTAATGGGCACATAAACAACACACCCAAATATGCGTAAGTACGATATGCTTGGCTCGTACCCAGTCACTAGCTGTAGCATAGAAAAAGATTGGGTGGTGATGGGCCTCAGACGAATAAGCACAGCTGCATGCAATACTGCGTGCCCCCAGGCAGAGAGAGAAAAGGTTGGTGCGCATTACCAACGTCCTCGTGACCATTTGTTGCTATTAATGGCAATCTCTGCAAGACCATTCTGGGTATGCACATGTGAGACTAGATGCCCAACATCTATCCCATGCAGTAGTCATCGAAAGTCTTCGATGTAAACTCCCTAGCCTTATCAAGCCTGATAGTTAATGGGATGATCCGGGTAGTGAGCCGGCAGGCGAATTATCTGTGCTAGGAGTTTAGCATAAGCAACATTACGAAAGGACAACATCGTGACATGTGACCAGCATGTCGATGCATCAACCAACACCATAAAATATATAAATGGCCCGCTTGTTGGTTGAATATGTCCACAGATATCCACTTGGATTCTCTGTAAGAATGGAAGAAGTACTTTTAGAATCCTTTGTATAGGACAGTCTCAGTCCTTATTTCCCTAAGGAACAAGCTTTGCATAATGAGCATTTGGCTTTAGGAGCTTCAGAAGCATAGGAGGATTTTGTCTTGTCAGAAAATTTCTGAGGACAGTCCCAGTCGACCGTTCGACAGGAATGGTCGACCGGTCGACGGTCGCTCCCTGGAGGGGGTTCGATCGTTCGACAGGAAACTCGAACGGTCGACGACGCACGCTGGACGAGGTCGACCGTTCGACAAGAAGAGATCGAACGGTCGACGGGCGGCGGACAGAGGCACTTTTGCCTTTTTTCATATCTGTCTCATCTCCTTGAATCAACTTTTGATTCATGCTTCGATTAGCTCGATATGATGGATGTCCGTGTGAGGTTTTCAATACACGGATCATCATATCACGACCATGATGTCTTAATCTGTCGTGCCAAAGCCAATATGTGTCTGAATCCAAGGGGTCATCCCGAATGACATTGTTTGATTCAATAGCTCGAATAGTGGTTGCATATAACCCACTAGAGAGACACATAAGCTTCTCTAAGATGCGCCTTTTACCGCAGTCATTAGAGGTAATGCAAAGGGATTCTTTTCCATTCTCATCATGCATCTTAGCATGGAAACCATTGACTCTTATATCTTTAAAGCTCAATCAAAGTTGTACTTCCTCTTGGAGCGTAGAGAGCATTTGTGACATCAATGTGAGTGCCATTAGGCAAGAGGAATTGGGCATATCCTCTTCCTTGCACAAGATTCGATGGTCCTGCCATCGTAGTCACAGAGGAATGTGTAGGCATCATGCCTATGACGCAATATGACATGCGTGGTTCTGCTATCTGTGAGACTTTCAAGTTCTCTAGAACCCATTCCTAAAAGCTCATCATTAAAATCGAGGCTACGTAAGCAACTCAGATTTTATTAAAGATATTGGCCAAGGCTTCAAAGTTCCATCTTGATCTTAAATCAAAACTAAATCCAATATCTTTGGCAAACATGCCATATTTCATCAACTTGGAAAACATAAGACTTAAGCAAAATTAGCTTCCAAAGTCTTTAACCCTTAAACTCGACGTCTTGATCATTGCAATTACATCTTCATATGTTTTGCAAATAATGGCCCATTGATCAGACGCTCCATATTATTAATAGACATCATGAAGAGGATTCTCCATTGATTGAGGTATAAAGGAGCGGTACTCACGGTCCCTAGGACGGTGGCAGATTGCCTTGGCCGGTGGCGGTGCTGCCATAACCAGTGGCGCAACAACGCTAACCGACAATGACCGGCAGCGTCCCTCTTATAAGGACGGCAGTCTTCTCTCACTCTTTCGCGGCCCTATGCTCGCGTGATCGCTTAATCTTATGGCGATTACCTTCATGAGCAAATAGATTCTACGAACCAAAATGTCCGGGATCGTCCCTAGATATAGGGTTTTGCTCGTGGCTTCCTCCCATAGGGGCGCCATCGTCGTCATGCCTTTCCTCAAGGCAGAGATGGAGAAGGTGGTGAGAGTTTCCTCAATCAATTGTTCATCTGTGATGATTTTCCACAGAGAAGATGGAGTCACGAACGTTGTCATAACGTTCATGAAGCGCTTCTAGCGCTAACCTCTTTCATGAACTCAAACTGGAGTGCCATATCCATATGGCGATTCATCAGGAAAAATAACCTGACATTGTACATCTCAGTTTGAGGGTCTAGAGCGGTTTCTTCAAAACAACGCTTATGGATTCGAGCTAGAAGCTCTTGTGCGAATAGGTACATTAGGATATCATGAGCCCATCTCATAATCTAATGTCCGCAGAATCCAATGGAGTAAAATCGAGTTCATTCATGTTCGACATCCAAGAATATGGAGAACAAGAATGTGGTGTGTTTCGGAGTTAATACTCCCACGAAACAATGAAGGGTAAGTTTCGGAGTTAATACTCCCACGAAACAATAGAGGGTTTCTGAGCAATATTTGCTCCCAAGAAACGCTTCCAAGGATTTTGGATTTAGGTGAAACTTTGGTGTCGTATGGTCATAACCTTAAACCTTTTCGGTAGCTCTACTCAGGTATAACCAGGTAAGTTATAAGAGATGTCGGTGGAGCAAGCTCTCTTAATACCACTTATCTCAAACTCCTTACCTAGACATCATACCTAAGCAGGTGAGCCTAGTTGGGAATAAGTCATAAACCATAGGTCGTTTCTTCTTTACGGATTCCTCATCCGGAGGTTAATTTGTCAATGAACTCCTCGTTCATAGTCTCTTCTCTCTACGGATTCCTCATCCGGAGTATTAGCTCGAACCCCCACAGTTCGGCTCTTGAGGTCATCACCAATAGCATGATGACATTAGGGGTGCTCATGACTTACACATACCGCAAGCGATATGAAGCTCGATCACTCCCCTAATGCTTCTCATAGTTTGGCGAGTCTCGTATATTATCCCACGTTATAAGAAAGGTGGGAGGTAGAAGAAGGGAGGTTGCAAGTCCCCGGAGAAAAAGAAGGTTGAATTAAATTCAGAAAGCAGCAACGTTTATAAAAACTTACTTGGATTCTTTTCTCGGATTATCTTGAGTACCACTGCTTCAGAACCGAATATCTGGAGATCCAACGGTCGGAATTGGCTGAATTTTTAACTGGGGGTATTAGACTCACGGGGGAAGCTCCCTTCCAAATTTCGGCGTAATCCAACGGTGAAGAATAGAGAAAATCGATTTCGAAGTTGACTGTTCTGTGCAGGCAGATTCTTGAACTAGAGGAGATTGCACGGAGGTACTATTCATGCGGTTTACTATTCACGGGTACTGTTCATCCGGTACTGTTCACGCGCACTGTTCATCGACACTGTTCATCCGGCACACCCTAGGGTTTTTGGGTTCTAGGGTTTTGGCGCTAGCAGGATGCTAAGCTCAAGAGTTTTGGCTTTTGATCTCAGGGCTAGAGGTTCGTGCTGATAACGTGTTTAAGGGAATATGAAATACAATCACAAAGCAGAAAGTAAAGAACAGAGCAAATAGCACATGAATAGATCATCTCTTTATTAATGAATAGGTGCCTCTATATATAGAGAAACACAAGGGTACAATCCATATCCCAATAGGACTTCTATTCAATAAGTAATCCATATGCTAACCTAACTAAGATACTTCTAGGTTGACAAGGCACACACAAAGTAGGTTTCCTTCAACAAAGACTACTTTTACCGACGATTAATTTGTCGAGAAAAGTAGCATCCTAATTTTTTTTTTTATTATTAACTTTTTTAATTAGAAGTTTAAGAAATTAAAAGATGGAAATCATTATTAATACGTATTGGGCATCGAAAATTATTTTATATAAATGCAAACATCATTTTGGGCATCGGAAAATTCTCAAAAAATTGTTGCTATAGCATAATATTTTTGGACAAATTAATTAGGCAACTTGATGATTTCGTACTTTAAAAGTGTGTAATTTAGGATGGGCCCAAAATTGGTTCTTTTTTCTAGGATGGGCCAGAGTCAAAATTATGTCTAGGCCAGGGCCCAGAAAGCCACAATGCATTTTTTAGCTCGCGGGTCATATAATAATATATAATGCCATTGCATTTCCCACCTACTGCCTATTTAGTCTTCTCTGCTCTCGACGACACCAACGTTCATCGCCACCATTGCTAATTTACCTCTCCGATTCTCAACTCTCATCATCTCCATGGCTAAGCGATCGAAACCCCAATCCCAAATTTCTGAAAACCCCTCCTCTTCCTCCAAAATCCCATTCCGACCCCAAAAAATTATAAAACTCTCCACCACAATCACCACCACCAAGCTCACCATCCAACCCCCATTACAATCGCAGCCCACCCCTTCCTCCTCTGCTTTTCCAAAAACCCTAAACCCACTGAGCTCCCAATCCGAAATCACCCTCGCTCTCGATCATTTACGGAGCTCCGACCCGCAATTAGCGGCTCTGATCGACTCCTACAACCCGCCGACGTTCGATTCCGACCGTCCACCGTTCCAATCACTCGCAAGAGGCATACTTTACCAGCAACTCGCCACCAAAGCCGCCCAATCGATCTACACCCGATTCATTTCGCTCTGCGGCGGCGAGGACTCGGTCCTCCCCGGAACTCTGCTCTCGCTCTCGGCCCAGAATCTCCGGAAAATCGGAGTTTCGGGCCGAAAAGCGTCTTACCTTCATGACTTGGCTGAGAAGTTCAGTAATGGGACGTTATCGGATTCGTCAATTCTGGAAATGGACGACGAGTCGTTGCTCACATTGCTGACAGTGGTAAAGGGAATTGGGGCTTGGTCAGTGCACATGTTTATGATCTTCTCGCTTAAAAGACCTGACGTGCTTCCGGTGGGTGATCTTGGTGTGAGGAAAGGTGTGAAGCTGTTGTATGGATTGAAGGAGTTGCCAAAGCCTTTGGAGATGGAGCAGTTGTGTGAGAAATGGAGGCCTTATAGGTCTGTTGGGTCTTGGTACATGTGGAGGTTTATGGAAGCCAAGGGAGTCTTATAGCCACAATTGGGTAGTCTCTCTGAATTACACAAGCTTTTACATTATTGTTGAAATTTTAGTAGTGTGCTTGGCTCTCCACTTGTTGTATCATTGAATTTGTGTACTGGTGCACTTGTTTTGTCATTGTTAGACTGAAAGTTTAGTTCTTTGATCCGAATGGTTACTGCTTAGTTCCTCAATCTTCAAAGTTATGTTTCTGTAGTGAAGATAAACTTTAGTCTTTGATAGTGAATATGTAGTATGAAGATTATAGTTAGACTTCAATAACTTTCTAAATGGAATATGACTTGGAAGTTTGATATCTTGTGGTAATTATAGAACTAAGGTTGCGTTGGGGTTCATAAGCATCATAAATGAAATGCCAACTGTGGATCATGTCATTATTTTATTTGTCCCCAGGCAGATAATGAGCAACCATGCCACTTTTAATCATTTGTCTAACGATGGAGTTACAGCTCTTTAGATTAGTTCTCTTGATTTCACTTATCTTGGTTAGATGGAGATTGACCATCTACTGTCTATCATTTTTAGAATATAACTTTGTTATGGATTTATCAATTTCTTTGTCACCTTAGATTTTGATACATTCTTCTATGTTAAGCAAGGTCATTATCTAGGATTTTTTTTCTTTTGGATCACTTCCAAGTCTTTATGTTGTTGTGTTGGCCTCTCTATAAGTAGTCCATAGTGTTTTCATACTTGGTTCTACTTGGTTTAATGCAATAAATCTCTGTTGCCTCTTCCTCCTGCTTCTACTATTTCTACATCTGCTCAATTCTGAGTTGTATGCAGTGTTATAGGTTGTTCTCAGTTCTTTAATATCGTTGTCTCGCTATGCTAATCTTTTTTGGGGCTGAGCTCTTGAGCAGACCTCTATTGTCTTCTTAATTTGGTTGTCTTTGCAAAATTTGACCTTCTATACTTGGTTGGCATCCTAGCCTAATCACCAACCTCTTGTTGCTCTAATAGCACTAATTAGTGGGTTTTAGAGTAAACTGTTAGTTATAAAGAGGTAGTGTTTGCCACTGTTTTACAATGCTGAACTAATGAAAATTTGCTAGTACTCGAAAAATGAGTAATAGTGTAAAGATTCTCCTTTAGTCAAGTTACATCATCCCAGTGGGTTAGTGTGTTCGCGTCGTACCATGGGAGCTTGCTTTTGATTCATGATAGTTGATAGTGCTCTAACTTTTCTGGTATTGAGTGGTACATGAACTTGGATCATGTGAATCACTTCAGCACCATATTATCGTAGCTGGGTTTTATCTTCTTCAAGGCAGAACCATATAGAGGGACTCTTGTGCTAGATAGTCAGACTCACCCGGCACAGGCACACAGCCTCAACCTTAATTAACTACTCGATTTCGATGAGCTTCGTTAAACGTTATGGGTGTTCAAATCTGACCATCTTCTCACATGAATTAATGATAGAAGACGTGTTACTATCTTGTATCCCCCTTGTCCTACAAAATCAGTTATAAACCCTTTACATTAAGCCCTGGTTTGGTTCGCAGATTCGAGGCTTTTCCATGCTTGTTAAGCAAGTTTGTGAATCTGCTGCAATGTAAAATGACTTTCAAAAATGATGAAACGAAATCTTTCATGCTCTTGGCTTTCCTCTGAAAAAAAAATAAAAATTGGTCAATTTCATTCCACTAACCAAACGGACTTCAAAGCAAAAAATTGAGCGTTGTTTTCATTGACAATCACATATGGGCCGCATGGGTGTGTTTTATGAGTGAGAAAAAGAAAGTTGGATGAGCAAGGAAAAGGATGGGTTATCCCTTTATCAGTAAGAGTCACTAATTAGGGAACGTTCTCGCATCAAATTAGAGGAGGGCTTATTCTTAATGAGTGTATAGTTTGACCACTAAGCAAAAGATAAAGTTGGAAGTCGTGGTTCACTGGTGGCTTAGAAGGCACCCACTTTGCTTTGGTCACATTCCACAGCTGAGCTAGCCCCAAACACTGTACTGTACTGTACAATCCCACCACCATAAAACGTGCATGCGCTGATGGGACGACTGATTTAGTCCGAGCCATAATCCCATATCACAGATTCGCTTGTCTCGACCCAAATTGGATGCCCGTCCGTACAGATTTGCCATCTTTATTCTTGGCACATTGGTGTCTCATGTCCGTCCAAATTGGGAGGGACCCCTCCGAGGACCCCTAAATCCATTAATGGAGCTAATTGATCAAAGCTTGAGGAAATTCAAAATTGAAACTTGATTTTAGATCCAGTTTAATTAGTTGTATCTTAATTTACCAGTTCAACTTTGATTGGTCTTATTTTGTGTGATGAATTTCAGAGTACGGAGTCAATAAAGACCGAGAAAGTTGACTCAAAAACAAATTTCATTAATGTTTTCGTTGTAAAAGATAAATCAAATTACTAATATATTGAGGTCTCTTTAATATCTGAAGAGTATTTTACTAATGCCAAAGTTATAAAGTTGGATTCTAAGTTCTCTTCTAATCAAAAGACACCGAGTAGAACTACAAAAACCTAATTTAAAGGTCTCGTGAATCGTGATATTTATGTGATCTTCACAAGATGAAGAAGTTGAGCATGCTAAAATCTCAAATAAGACTTGCTATTCTACTGTTATTTGCATTCGAGTGAGTGAAAAAAGAGTCGAACGTACTCAAAACGGTACCGATTACAATGTAATTTCACCTCCAAAGCAGAAGAAAGAAAATGATAATAATTAGATGAATTCATACTCTACCACATGAGAGTGTTAATGAGACCCACATTAAGAACTTTATATATGACCTAGCTCAAAATCAAACCTAAATCACTCGACTAAGTTTAGCATCCCAGATTGAAAAAGAACTAACATGTACTGAGACTTGCGACTTGCTTGGTTGGGTGGGCTTCTGCCACGTCTCCATAATCCCACCAATTACTTGTGCATGCACTGATTAGGAAAGAAAGTTTGTCTGATTTAGTTTAATCAATAACCACTTATCTTTTTTATTTCGAACGAACAATAACCAATTATCCTATTCCACTAATTTAATGAGGCTTAGATTAGTTTAATCCTAGACCTTACTACTTGGAAATTGTTCCCTCAAGCACACCAAGGTTGGTGTGGCTTAAACAATAGTTTTGAGTGATCAAAAAGCTCACGAAATATTCTTCTAATATAAAAACTCAACCATTAGTTGTCAAATATACTAGTTACAATTTAACAATGCAAGATTGCATTAGGTTCTTGTTTGTTTCCTAAACTGTACCAAATTATCAAACAAGAAAGAAGGTGCGCCACACAACACAAACACTTGATTAGATCGATTAGATGCTTGATGCTTCAATAATACTACTCGGTGATCATCTATATACTTGGATGGGATTGCCCTTTGTCATCTATGATCATTTTAAATGAAGTGTAAGCTAGGGTGGACATGAAATTTAGAAAAGAAATATCAACAAGCTAGGAAACTCAACTACATGTTTGATTTTATTAAGATAGTACTTGACTTTGGATCAAGCATTCAATTGTTTATACAACAGAAACTATATTAACCGGTAGTCATTTATAAGCTAACGTGGTAGGGCATAATGTAAGAATTATAGGTTCTTATATTTATTATTTAGGGTTTTTGTGAGAATTTTTATTTATTTATTTTTATATATATCTATATATTTTGAGAAATATTACAACATTTTCCAAATAATTTTCTCATCCAAACATGCTTAGTCCCGGCCCTTGTAAGATAATTTTATCATCCAGTTTTGAACCAATTTTAATCCTTCGAAGCAAAGAAGAACCAAGTAGCTAGAAAAATATTTAGACATTAAAATGCAGTTCTTATTAAAATTGTCTATTTATTCTGATAACATGTAGTCACATGGCTAAATTATATTCTTAATTTTTTTAACATCTTAAATTATGAAAAAACAATTTAAATGCTATTATTGCTCCCACACACCAACACTTGGAAGCAGAAATGTG
Organism: Rubus parviflorus; assembly: GCA_029955375.1. Classification (NCBI taxonomy): domain Eukaryota; kingdom Viridiplantae; phylum Streptophyta; class Magnoliopsida; order Rosales; family Rosaceae; genus Rubus; species Rubus parviflorus. Next base: position 17,029,682 of record JARGGL010000004.1, read on the forward strand.
ACAAACACTATCACAATGACAATGTTGTGCATACTCTGCCCCAATTAGGAGAATGCGAAAGGAGAGTGTTAATGGCTCTTCGTACTTTCTAAACATTTCTTGAATATCCTTAGGGAAGTGTAAATAGTTTGATTGTATATTTCCTGATAATCCTTCAAGATTTTAGTAGTTCTTAATTAAAATATATAGTTAGAAAGCATTGATTTACACGAGCTCATGAGTCCCAAATCATCGATTTCATTTCCCATTCATTTTTGGTTTACGTACTAGTTATAGATAAGAATTGCGCATGAAAGAATGTGCTAGCTCCATATAAATTGTTAACACTTCTTCTAGCAACTAAAATAGTTTTTAAAAGAAAAGCGTGTTTCTAACTAGCTAAACTTTAGAACGTACTAGTTTCGCAATGCTAAAGTGCAAAGACTCAAAATTATTTTTTAGACTACAAAAAAAAGATGTGTAAAGCTTTTTAACGTCTTTGGTATGAATGTGCTTTTTAGTTCATCAAAGAGAAGAATAAAATAAAAGGCTATGGTAAATACTTGTTGACGATACTTGAACCTTCTAGTTTCTACATTATGAGTCTCTCTAAATGAAGATTTATCTTCAAGCAAATTTTTTTTTTTCAGGTCATCTAATATTTTTATCATTCTAGAATAAGTTATGACATGCGGCGTGGATCAAGGAAACTAGACCCGGGGGCCTAAGGAAAAGTGAACATGCACAACACAGTATTGAAAATGAAGTCTCTCTCTTTAGAATTTGGCAAACGCAACACCGTAACATAAAACAACGAAAACAGTGAAGGAGAAGCAAATTAGGAGAAGCAAATGCCAATAATTCATGGTGGCGAAAATGAGAAAAAACGAAACTGCAGCTGCAGGCGCACAAACAAAATAGAGAGATCCCATCGAAAAAAAAAACAAAATAGAGAGAGAGAGAGAGTCTCAGTGTCTGACACATTTACACTAACAAAAACAATATAAATGCTGTAATGTGGCCCAGCATTCCCTCATCACTTTAGCTCCCTACCACACCCACCGAAAAAAAAGAGAGGAAAAAGAAATGAATTCTTCCTCTGACCCTTTTATTGTCCTTTTACATCTTTAACTAATTAAAAGCCTAATCACTCTGACTACTTTCATTATATTCACCTAATTAAACCCTAGCTTGTTTTCAGATGTACTTCTGGTACCATGTTACAGTGTTAAGGAGCAAACCAATCTACTAAATAATTGTTTTTAAAGATTACAAAATATATTATTTTTTGCTAATTAAGAGTAAAATATTTTTAGACAGACAAAAACAACCTCACTCAAAATTTTTGGTTTTAATTGAGTGTCTAGTTTTGAACTATTGAGAAATAGTATTAGCCAAAAAAAAAAAGAGAAATAGTAGTAGCTTTTTGACTGCCAGATCATATTCTAAAGATTAGTTTCCTAAATAGAAAATCTTTTATCGAATATATGAAAAACATCCGATTCAAAAATCGTCCCATAATGATATTAGTTGACCAAATAAATTTTAGTTTCTAAATAATTTTACTTTAAATGATAAAAGTTCATCCAACGAAGGAAAAGAAAGGAGATAAAACATAAATAAAAAATTTTGAGAAATTTTGTACTAATGCATTCATATGTAAAAGTAGAACGGCTCCATGCAATGGTAAATTAAGTCCATGCAATAGTAAAATTTGCATGAAATTAATTTACATTAATATATTCAAAAATCGATGGAAAACCCGAAAACTTGAAAGAAAAAGATTACTAACGTTAGCCTCGCTCTAATCCAAATATCAAACAGTTATATATTTTTTTTGAGCCATAAATATCAAACAGTTTAAAGTAGGGGTTTTGAGGTTGCAGGAAGATTCCAAGGCAAGCAGAAAAACGTCAAGTCTGACATTTTTCCTTTCTCTTTTCTTTTCTCTCTCTCTCTCTCTCTCTCTCTCTCTCTCTCTCTCTCTCTCTCGCTCTCTTTCTTTCTGTCTTGCACACAATAAAAACACATTAATTTGTGGTGGTTTAGGGTTTCAGAGAGCAATAATTAGAAACTGGACCATGGTGCAGGGTGTGGGAGAGGACTAACGTGACCCTGTCGGCTCTTCTGCAGAGATCAGTATAACCACTCCTCTCTCTTCTTCCACTGTAGACCTCATCACTCTTCTTTGAGTACAAACCAAACCACCTGTTCCTTGCTTCATTAGATTTTATGGGGCTGGATGGGTGGTAGGAAACACAACCCACTTTAGTTTCCCTCTCTAATTTCCCTCGATCTTCTTCTTCTTCTTCCTCTCTCTACTTCACTTTCTCTCTCTTTACTTTCTGGTAAATCTTAGTTTTTAGCCAGAACCTGCAGCTTTCTTGTGCTTGTTTTGAATGGTGGTGCAACTACAACAAATCTCTCACTTCAATTTTACACTCCAGGTAATTAAGTAAGATTAAATTAGCTCCGGTAGGGCCCCCAACTATTTTTTTTTCCTGTTGGAGTTCCAAGATTTATTTTTTTTATTTTCAGTTTCTTGTATTTATGTGCTTTTAATTCATCTACTATACCCATCCGTCCATAATCACCAGCGTAGGTGTTTGGGAATAGATTGAAATTAGTGAGATGGGTTGGTGGGTTTAGCACCCAAAATGTCAAAATCAGAGTAGGAAAAGCTAGGAAGAAAAGAACTTAATCTGGTGATTAATTATTTCTTTGATCAAGTTAGATTAAGATAGAGATAGATAGTTATTATACATGAATTTATGAAAACACGTACTGATCTGATCTAGCTAGCTCCCATCATTTTTATTGAATAAAAAATTGAGGTTGGGAGATCAAACAAAGGTCCCATATATATCAGATTTAATGGAGGTGAGAGGCCAGGATAAGGTTTTAGGGATGCCAACCAGTCTGGGCTTTAATCCCCCAAATAGAGACTCTTCTTCTTCATCCAAGCTCTCTTCTGCTTCTGTTCATCATCATCATGTTAACAACACATTAATCTTCAACCACCCCCAAACCCTAGACCCTTTTTATCATCCTCCTCCTCCTCTTCCTCATCATCATCATCATCAGCCTCAACAATTGAATCAACCCAAACCGAGTAGAGATCCTGACCCAAACCCGAACCCAGATCCAAACCCATCTCCAGCGGCTGTCTACACCACCCCACGAGCAACAACAAGCACACCAATTGCAAGTGGATCAAACCACAGCTTTAAACCAGCACCGGTACCAGCACCAGCACCAGCACCGGAGCCAGTTACAGCTTCGAAAGCAGTTAGATATAGAGAATGTTTGAAGAATCATGCGGCGAACACCGGAGGGCATGTGCTCGATGGCTGTGGAGAGTTCATGCCATGCGGAGAGGAAGACTCTCCCGAAGGACTGAAATGTGCAGCTTGTGAGTGCCACAGGAATTTCCACAGGAAAGAGATTGAGGGTGAAACCCAGTTAGTACATGTGCCAAATAATTACCATGTCCTTAACCACCACAACAAAAACAACCACAGCCGTAGAAATGCTTCATCAGCACCTAATATACCATCACTGCCTCCACCACCTCCGGTTCATCATCACCATCAGTACCATCATTTCCCAGCCACTAGTCCTTCCATGGCGGGCTCATTTCCGCCTGGGATGATGGCCTTTGGAGGCGGCGGAGGGGCGGCGGAGTCATCCAGTGAGGATCTCAACCACATCAACATGTTCGAGCAGTCAAATCAGGCAGGAGGATCAAGGAAACGGTTTCGGACAAAGTTCAGTCAAGAGCAGAAGGACAAGATGATGGAGGTGGCTGAGAAGTTGGGATGGAGGATCCAGAAGCATGATGAGCAAGAGGTGCAGCAGTTGTGTTCTGAAGTGGGCATAAAGAGGCAGGTTTTCAAGGTTTGGATGCACAATAATAAACAAGCTATGAAGAAGAAGCAACTGTAAGGCAATTGATCTTTTATTAATTAGTTCTTCACATTGTTAATCTTTTATGATTTGGGAAGAGAGAAATCTAGTGAATAATTAGATCAATTTTGTATGTGCATATCAAATAGAGAGGAGAGGTAGATAAAGCATTCACTCCTATTTCCCTTTTCCCTAATTTCTCAAAGATCTCATCAACAACAAAACTAGTTAGGTTGCTGCTACATGCTTCTTCTCGCTTGGTTTCTTCTTATTCTTCAGTTTAAATACTTGAAACAAGGGTACGGAGTTCAGATTTCATATAGAACTACTTAGTTCAGAAACCCCATCACTACTGAGTTCGGAAATCTGATGGGATCCGGTGCATGCTTTAAAATCATTCCGATGAAAATGTATGGGATCTGGCATGCACCTTTTCCTTTTCCCATCACTTGCTCTTTTCCAGCCAAAGATATGGAACAAAGAAAAAGGAAACAAAAAGAAGAAAGAAGAATCAGCTTTTGGTTGTGGGTACGCCAGTTTTCTTGTTTCTCTGCTTTAACATTTAATCATGGAGTTTCTTGCACGGTCGTCAGTTCTTTTTCAGACATATTATGCAACGTATACTGATCTCTCGCAAAAAAAAATTTGTGTTATATACGATTCAGAATAATGTCAATTAAACTGACTATATTGAGTTATATAGAACCATTAGTACGTACTGCTAATCTTATTGAGATTTTAGACAGACATATAATCCGAACTATGTATAAAGACTTAACATTGAATAGTGGAAACTGAACTCTTGCTAGCTGAAATGGCAGTAGATTGAAGAGTGGAGAGGACATGAAGATCGAGAAAGATAGACGCATGATTGTATTAGGTTATTTAGAGCCAACCATTGCTGCGCGCATATGTTTCGGGGGCAACAAAGAAGATAGTACCTTTAAGCCTAAAGTCCGCCAAACAATTTGTAACAAAAATTGTAGCACTACAGATCCCTACATTTTTAAAATTAATTGCAAGGCTAGAGGAACTACAAGTCTAGAAGGTGGGGTGGTCAAAGTCAAACCTTCTCTGAGCAGCCAGAAGATGTATATTAATGATGAAGAGAAACAAGAGTAGCTAGCACATGCATGAATTAATCAGAGACCTAGAGGAAATGCACATTTAGTAGAAAGGACAGGGCTAGCTGGGGTAATAAGTAATTCTAAAAATTCTCCTTACAGAAACTTTTACTTTTTCAAGTAATGTTCTACCTGGTAAAGCACACAGTTTTTCCACAACAGAATGAGAAGAACAGAGAGATCCCATGAAGAAAATCTACATATATATATATATATATATATATATGTATATATATTGCTCTCCCAGCTCGATCCCTAGCTTTAAGGAGTAAACTGCCTCGAATACAAGATAGCAAAATTGTAGAAACTAATGTTCTAATGTTTTAGAGGGCAAAGTTAAAAAACAGAAACACAACATAAAACTCATAGATCCTACTATAACAGACAGAAAGTTAAACAAAACATAAGTTGATTACAAATGGTTTCATGGAGAGTTAATTAACATGCAATCAGCTAGAGGTAATTTAATACCTTAAAGCTCTGGACTGGCATTAATTCCTCATCTTAGCCCCAAGATCACCCGCTGCCTGCGAGGCCCTCTCCTTGGCAGCCTCGTAGTTATGCCTGGTATGCTCGGATAGACTATCCTTCGCTTCTCTGTATGACTCTCCCACCCTTTGTTTCGCCTCATCATATGATTTGGCTGCTCTTTCTCTTCCATACTCAATTCCTCCTGCTACCGTGTCTCTGGCACCATAGGCCTTATCCTTTGCTCCATCATATGCATCCGCAGCTCTATCTCTTCCATATTCCATTGCATCATTGGCCTTGTCAGATGCAGTACTCGTAGCCCTTTGCATTGTATTCTTTGCATCACCATAAGCACCTGCTGCTTTGTCCATTCCACAACCCATGGCCCCTCTCACTGTCTCTTTGGCATCATTAGCCCTATCTGAAGCAACATTTGAAGCATAATTCATTCTGTGTTTAGCTTCCCCATACATATTCGCTGTTGTTTCTTTGGCATAATAAGCTTTATCTGAAGCCGAATTCATTTTCTGCTTGGCTTCCCCATACATATTGGCCGCTCCCTCCTTGGCATCATAAGCTTTATCTGAAGCCATATTTGTAGCCGAATTCATTTTCTGCCTGGCTTCCCCATACATATTCTCTGTTGTCTCCTTGGCATCATAAGCTTTATCTGAAGCCATATTTGAAGCCGAGTTCATTCTCTGCTTAGCTTCTCCATACATATTCGACGTTGCCTCCTTGGCATCATAAGCTTTATTTGATGCCACATGAGAAGCTGAATTCATTTTCTGCTTAGCCTCCCCATACATATTTGCTGTTGCCTCCTTGGCATCATAGGCTTTATCAGAAGCAATGTCTTTCGCCCTGTTCATTTTCTCTTTAGCCTCATTGTAGGCACCAGCTACTTTATCTTTTCCAACTTCAACTGCTTCTGCCATTGTCTCTTGGGCAACGTTGCCAGCTCTCTCGGTAGGCATTCTTATTGTCTGATCCCAATTGTCACGGCCATAGTTGGCTGCGTCATGCGCCTGGGACTTTGATCCTTTTAGGAGGAAAGAAAGTAATTAAAAACTAGAGCATGAAATCAAATACTTGTTTAATGAAGAACTAATTAACTTAATTACTTCATCGATTTGTAAGTAAAAAAAATTAAAGGATGAGCAAAATTAATACCTACTTGATCCAAAAGAGTCCACTCTTTCCCTGGCCTTATAGGCTGCATCCCCAGCTTTGTCCACCACATTCTTAGCTGGACTCTCCTGCTTGGGTCCAAGCCCCCTACATATATCGCACCATCACACAATGCAAATAATTATCAACAATCTCTCTCTCTCTCTCTCTCTCTCTCACTCTCTCACACACACACACACACAACTGCGTAAGTATATGAAACCGAAAGCTCAACGCTTTGAGTTGTTAGTGGCTGGGGACTGGGGAGGCTCAACTGTTATATCAATTAGACATTTAGCCCAAGTGATATCTCACTAGTGCTCGGTACTCCACTCATGAATTTTGAAATTATGAATCCTTTTATTGTCTAGGCTACTATACTTCAGCACCCAACCAAACGTACAGCTTAAATTGTTAGGGCCGTTGTTATCTGAGAACAACTCCACAAGACTTTTTGGGAGTACCAAACATAGTACCAAACATGTCAAAGCCACTCTTCAAATCTAGGACCTCATTCTCACTCTTCAAATCAATTTCAACATATTTTTAATTGAAGTGGTGAAATTTGTGCATTGTGAGCATAAAATAGGGTTGCACAATGCAAAGTAAAGGAAAAAAAATTTAGCAAGTAACAAAGGATGGAAGGTCTCTTGGAGTGCATGATTTGAAAGTACCCACATCTTCATATGGGAATATGCAAATAAGTAAATCCATATAGTTCTCTTTTAGGAGGCATGCATTTGACACGTACTATTACTTAATTAGGTGATCACAGTACGTGATACCATATATATGAAGTTATGAACATAAAATCATGTATATATCTTGCACAAACCAAATTATGGGAAAACGAATTTGTTTTCCAACGTTAACATGAACATGCAATTCATTCTATGTCTCATATACGACTCTCATAATTAAGGAATGAAAAGCAGAGATCGAGATATATACCAAGATGCAACTGCATTGTTAGCAAGAAGAAGTAACCAAATTAAACCAACTTTGACCATTCAGCTCATAAATTTATACGAAGAGAGAGAGAGAGAGAGAGAGAGAGAGAGAGAATCTGTGCATGCATTACTCTGATAGCTTGTTAAGGGCCCACTCAGTCCATGATTCACTGTTTCCCTTGGCATTCTGAGCAACCTCGCCCCAAACCGACGTCGTAGCCAGCCAGAACACCAGCAGCCACAAAGCTCTGCTCTTCCCCATCTTTGAATTGATCTGTTTCACTCTTTAATGACAAAACCCAGTTGATGATGAAACTGAAACTCAGAGATTGACGAATATGAGTATGAGATTTTTTAAGGGGTATGTAAACATGTCACACGCAATTGCCTCTCTCTGCTGTGTGTGTAAAACCGGAGAGTCGGTTGGAGACTCAGAGATGTTTCTCAACGTGGCGCCTTTGAGGTCTTCGTGGCAGTTATTCAGACCCTTATAAGAGGGAGCCGACGCAGTCTTCCCTCCACGTGTTGCTTGGTCAAAGGTAGTGCTGAATGCTTCTAATTAATTCTTCATTTGGACAATTGCTGAATGCTTCTTAGGACAATGTTTCATAATTTCACCACTGGCCAAGAAAAAAATATTTCATTTGTCCAAAAAAAAGAAAAAAGAAAAAAAAGAATATTTCATTTTGCGAATGTTAAATCGTTAACTTTAACACTCGGATTCGGATATATCTAAAAGGGAAAAAACCACATTACAATAATAACTAAATTTTTAGCTAATTACTTTCGTATTTATATATTTCAAAACAAATACATCGGTATTTTTTTTTACCAAAAAATACATCGATATTTTAATTTCATATTTCATTATTCATTGATTGTGGTACATATATCATTCGATTTTCCATTAAAATTTAGAATATTTTTGTCAAAACCATTCAACGAAAAACTTCGACGACAAGTATCAAAGTTAATTACGAAAGATGCAGTCGAGGTACACACTTCCAACGATGCCCAGGCTAGCAAGGCTAACTAATGATGCATGCCCATGCTAGCGAGGGTAACGTTGCCTATGCTCATGCTAAGGATGCCTACAATGCCCATGCGATTTTTCAAAGTCGAAAAACTAAAAAATTCATAAAAAATAAACGATTCGAGATTTTCGAGTTCTGTCAATTGGAACATCATTTAAAAAATATGTTTTACAAATGGTGAATTTTTGAGAAATTTTTATTTTTTTTGGCCGAAACCATGGCTTTTCACCTAAAACCGTGGGTTATAACACACGATTTTTGGGCCAAAATCGCATGTTCTTACTTTCGCACCAAAATCTTTCCGCACTCAAGTTATGATTTTTAAGCACTTTTCGAGTTGACAGAATGCAAAAATATCGACTCGTTTATTTTTTACGAATTTACAAAGTCGGAAAAACTAGAAAATTCATAAAAAATAAAAGATTAGAGATTTTCGAGTTCTGTCAATTGCAACACCTTTTAAAAAATATGTATTACCAATGGTGAAGTTTTGAGAAGTTTTTATTTTTTTTTGCCGAAACCATAATTTTTCACCAAAAACCGTGAGTTATAACACACGATTTTTGGGCCAAAATCGCATGTTCTAATTTTGACACTAAAATCTTCTCACACTCAAATCATGATTTTTAAGCATTTTTCGAGTTGACAGAATACAAAAATATTGACTCGTTTATTTTTTACGAATTTACAAAGTCGGAAAACTAGAAAATTCCTAAAAAATAAAAAGATTAGAGATTTTCTAGTTCTGTCAATTGGAACACCTTTTAAAAAATATGTATTACCAGTGGTGAATTTTTGAGAAATTTTTTTTTTTGCCGAAACCATAGTTTTTCGCCAAAAACCGTGGCTTATATATAACACACGATTTTTGGGCCAAAATCGCACGTTCTAATTTTGACACTAAAATCTCTCCACACTAAAATCATGATTTTTAAGGACTTCTCGTGTTGACAGAATGCAAAAATATCGACTCGTTTATTTTTTACAATTTTCCAAAGTCGGAAAACAAGAAAATTTATAAAAATAAACAATTCGAGATTTTCGAGCAAAGTCAGTTGAAACACCTTTTAAAAATCATGTCTTACCAATTCTGAAGTTTTGGCATAAGGAAAGTTAAAGGAAAAAGGAGGTTGGCAAGGTTTGGCATGCCAGGGCAAGCGGTGACACCTCCAAACGTACCAAACAACCACCTTTTTCCTGCAACTTTGTCCGTGACAAAACTTCACAAATGTTAAAAAATAATTTTTAAAGCTATTCCAACTTACTTTGCTCGAAAAGCTCGAGTCGTTTGTGAATTATGATTTTTCAAAGTTGGAAAACCTAAAAAATCATAACTCACTAACGAGTTGTGTTTTTCGAACAAAGTCAATTGACACACTTTTTAAAAATAATGTTCTACCAATGGTGAGGTTTTGACACAGATAAAGTAGAAGAGAAAAGTGCAGTTCACAAGGAGCCATCCCGAGGTGCCCCAGACTCTTCAAACGATGTCCATGCTAGCGAGGCTAACTAACGATGCATGGTTATTTTTTAGAGATTTTTTTTTTGCCGAAACCATGGTTTTCACCCAAAACCGTGGGTTATAACACACGATTTTTGAGCCAAAATTGCATGTTCTTATTTTCGCACCAAAATCTTCCCACACATAAATCATGATTTTAAAGGACTTCTCGAGTTGACAAAACGCAAAAATATCGACTCGTTTATTTTTTACGATTTTCTAAAGTCGGAAAACTAGAAAATTCATAAAAAATAAAGGGTTATTACCATAAATGGTACATAAACTTTACCTCTATCTTATCGATGGTACCTGAACTTTAATTTTTGTCACAATCAGTACCTAAACTTTTCGATTTCATCTAAATTGGTACATAAGGCCATCTTCGGTGAGCACTCCGGCAAAAAATGGCGCGTGAGTCATTGTTCATAATGAAATGACTGAGTTACCTTAACATTACTGTCCCAAAAATTTGATTTAGTGACTTTAATGTCTTCTTGATAAGGATACCCACCCAACATTTGGATTTAATAAAATCCTTCTCAATTCGTTCTGAAAAATAAAATAAAGTGATTAAATCGAGTGAGAATTGTCCAAAATGCCCTGCGAAACTAAGTCACATGTAACTCACGTACTATTTTTTGCCGGAGTGCTTACCGAAGGTGGCCTTAGGTACCAGTTTAGATGAAATCGAAAAGTTCAGTACTGGTTGTGACAAAAACTGAAGTTCAGGTACCATCGATAAGATAGAGGTAAAGTTCAGGTACCATTTTATATTCTTTTCCAAAAATAAACGATTCGTGATTTTCGAGCAAAGTCAATTTGAACACCCTTTAAAAATCATGTCTTACCAATGGTGAAGTTTTGGCATGGGCAAAATTAAAGGGAAAAGGGGGTTGGAAAGACGTCACCAATGTTAAAAAAGGATTTTTAAAGCTTTTCCAACTGACTTTGCTCAAACAGCTCGAGTCGTTTGTGAGTTACCATTTTTGAAAGTCGGAAAACTTAAAAAAATTATAACTCACAAACGAGTCGGGGTTGTCGAGTAAAGTTAGTTGGCACGCCTTTTAAAAATCATGTTTTACCAATGGTGAAGTTTTGACACTGGTAAAGTTGAAGGAAAAAATGCAGTTCAGAAGGAGGCATCCCGATGTGCCCCAGACACTTCCAACGATGCCCATGCTAGCAAAGCTAACTAACGATGCCCAGGCTAGCGAGGCTAACTAATGATGCATACCCATGCTAGCGAGGGTAACGTTGCCTATGCCCATGCTAAGGATGCCTACAATGCCCATGCGATTTTTCAAAGTCGAAAAACTAAAAAATTTATAAAAAATAAACGATTTGAGATTTTCGAGTTCTGTCAATTGGAACACCATTTAAAAAATATGTTTTACAAATGGTGAATTTTTGAGAATTTTTTTTTTTTTTGGCCGAAACCATAGCTTTTCACCTAAAACCGTGGGTTATAACACACGATTTTTGGGCCAAAATCGCATGTTCTTACTTTCGCACCAAAATCTTTCCGCACTCAAGTCATGATTTTTAAGCACTTTTCGAGTTGACAGAATGCAAAAATATCGACTCGTTTATTTTTTACGAATTTACAAAGTCGGAAAAACTAGAAAATTCATAAAAAAATAAAAGATTAGAGATTTTCGAGTTCTGTCAATTGGAACACCTTTTAAAAAATATGTATTACCAATGGTGAAGTTTTGAGAAGTTTTTATTTTTTTTGCCGAAACCATAATTTTTCACCCAAAACCGTGGGTTATATATATAACACACGATTTTTGGGCCAAAATCGCATGTTCTAATTTTAACACTAAAATCTTCTCACACTCAAATCATGATTTTTAAGCATTTTTCGAGTTGACAGAATGCAAAAATATCGACTCGTTTATTTTTTACGAATTTACAAAGTCGGAAAACTAGAAAATCATAAAAAATAAAATATTAAAGATTTTCTAGTTCTGTCAATTGGAACACCTTTTAGAAAATATGTCATAATACGTAACGTCATTTTTGTTTACATCAGATGCTTGCCCATATATATAATCAGGATATATACAGTACATCTGCAATCATTTCACTTGTTTTTTTTTTTGGTCTGAAAATCATTTCACTTGGTTTAGTTGTTCAAGTTATAAATATCACTTAGTTTAATTTAGATTAGAGCTCATATATAATTACAAAAGCACGAGAACCAATTTTCGATCTAGCCGAATGAGAAGTACATCTAATACTACTCACAATTCTCTTCAGCTCCTCTATTTCCAAAGGATAGATGAACTAAAGAAGAAACAAATTAAGCTGAAGTGCCTTAACTAAAGATCCAAAATTGTAGAAATTATTAAATAAATAAATATGCCTCAAATCAATAAACTTATCACATGCCGATGGCTTTGTGTCGATCTGTTCATTGTGCTAATAATGAAGCCAGTCGATCAGGTAGCTACAATTCTTTAAGAGAAGAGGTTGATGGATGAAGAAGTTGACTTGATCGAATTTAGAGCTCCGAACCAGAACCAGACTCATCTTGGGCACTTCCTTAATTAAACGGCTGGACTTGAACCAGGAGCAGCCGAATAAGAAGCTTAGGCATTTTCCATATTTTATTGACGTAGAAAATGAATTCTAAGACCCATGGTTGCTCCTTCGAGAAGTTGTTCAGCTTTCTCTTGTTGCTCTTTGTTAAGAGACTTCTCAGCATTCTTGACGCACTCGGTAAGTTTTACAGATTTTTCATCGTCAGTTAAAGATTTGTCTTGATTAAGAGTAACGACAGCAATCTTAAGCATTTCTTGAGCTTTGGCTTGTTGTTCTTGATGAAGGGCCTGAAAAGCTGCTTGTAAATTTTGTTCAACTGCAAGCAAAACGTTCATGTTTTGGGCACTTCCTTGAGCGACTGGACTTGAAGCAGGAGCAGCTGAACCAAAAGATTTGGCCTTTTCCATATCTTGTTGGCGTAGAAAATGAATTCTAAGACCCATGGTTGCTCCGACGAGAAGTTCTTGAGCTTTCTCTTGTTGCTCTTTATTAAGAGACTTCTCAGCTTTCCTGACGAACTCGGTAAGTTTTGCTGATTTTTCTTCGTCAGTTAAAGATTCATATTGATTAAGAGTAACAACAGCAATCTTAAGCAGCTCCTGAGCTTTGGCTTGTTGTTCTTGTTGAAGGGCTTGAAAAGCTGCCTGTAATTTTTGCTCAACTACAAGCAAAACTTTCATGTTTTGGGCACTTCCTTGAGCGTCTGGACTAGAAACAGGGGCAGCCGAATTAGTAGCTTTGGCTTTTCCCATATCTGCTTGGTGTAGCTCTTGAATTTCAAGACCCATTTTTGCTCCTTCAATAAATTCTCGAACTTGCACTTGAGTCTCTTTGTTAAGCGACTTCTCAGCTTTCTGGACGAACTCGGTAAGCTTTGCTGTTTTTTGTTTGGCAGTTAATGATTTATCTTGACCAAGTGTAAGAGCAGTAATTTTAAGCATCTCTTGAGCTTGAGCTACTTGTCCTTGTTGAAGGGCCTGTAAAGCTGCCTGAAATTTTTGCTCAACCACCACAGAAGCATTTAAATTTTGAGCATTTCCTTGAGCAGCTGCACCAGAAGCAGGGGCACCCGAACCGGAAGCTTTAGCTTTTTCCATATCTGCTACGCGTAGCTCTTGAATTTTAAGACCAATTTTTGCTCCTTCAATAAATTCTCGAATTTGCACTTGAGTATCTTTGTTAAGAGACTTGTCAGCTTTCTGGACAAACTCAGCAAGTTTGGATATTTTTTGCTTGGCAGTCAATAATTTATCTTGACCAAGTGTAAGGGCAGCAATTTTAAGCATCTCTTGCGCTTGAGCTACTTGTCCTTGTTGAAAAGCCTGAAAAGCTGCCTGAAATTTTTGCTCAACCACCACCGAGACATTTATATTTTGAGCACTTCCTTGAGCGACTGAACCAAAAGCAGGGGCAGCCGAACCGGAAGCTTTAGTTTTTTCCATATCTGCTTGGCGTTGCTCTTGAATTTTGAGACCCATTTTTGCTCCTTCAATAAATTCTCGAACTTTCACTTGAGTATCTTTGTTAAAAGACTTCTCAGCTTTCTGGACAAACTCGGTAAGTTTTGCTGTTTTTTGCTCGGTAGTCAATGATTTATCTTGACCAAGTGTAAGAGCAACAATTTTAAGCATCTCTTGAGCTTGAGCTACTTGTCCTTGTTGAAGGGCCTGAAAAGCTGCCTGAAATTTTTGCTCAACCACTACCGAAACATTTATATTTTGAGCACTTCCTTGAGTAGCTGCACCAGAAGTAGGGGCACCGGAACCGGAAGCTTTGGTTTTTTCCATATCTGCTTGGCGTTGCTCTTGAATTTTGAGACCCATTTTTGCTCCTTCAATAAATTCTCTAACTTGGACTTGAGTATCTTTGTTAAATGATATCTCAGCTTTTTGGACGAACGCGGTAAGTTTTGCTGTTTTTTGCTCGACAGTCAATGATTTATCTTGACCAAGTGTAAGGGCGGCAATTTTAAGCATCTCTTGAGCTTGAGCTACTTGTCCTTGTTGAAGAGCCTGAAAAGCTGCCTGAAATTTTTGCTCAACCACCACTGAAACATTTATATTTTGAGCACTTCCTTGAGTTGTTGTACCAGAAGTAGGGGCACCCGAACCAGAGGCTTTGGCTGTTTCCATATCTGCTTGGCGTTGCTCTTGAATTTTGAGACCCATTTTTGCTCCTTCAATAAATTCTCGAACTTGCACTTGAGTCTCTTTGTTAAGAGACTTCTCAGCTTTCTGGACGAACTCAGTGAGTTTTGCTGTTTTTTGCTCAGCAGTCAATGATTTATCTTGAGCAAGTGTAAGGGCTGCAATTTTAAGCATCTCTTGAGCTTGAGCTACTTGTCCTTGTTGAAGGGCCTGAAAAGCTGCCTGAAATTTTTGCTCAACCACTACCGAAACATTTATATTTTGAGCACTTCCTTGAGTAGCTGCACCAGAAGCAGGGGCACCGGAACCGGAAGCTTTGGTTTTTTTCATATCTGCTTGGCGTTGCTCTTGAATTTTGAGACCCATTTTTGCTCCTTCAATAAATTCTCGAACTTTCACTTGAGTATCTTTGTTAAGAGACTTCTCAGCTTTCTGGACGAACTCGGTAAGTTTTGTAGTTTTTTGCTCGGCAGTCAATGATTTGTCTTGACCAAGTGTAAGGGCAGCAATTCTAAGCATCTCTTGAGCTTGAGCTACTTGTCCTTGTTGAAGGGCCTGAAACGCTGCCTGAAATTTTTGGTCAACTACCACCGAAACATTTATTTTTTTACCACTTCCTTGAGCTGCTGCACCAGAAGCAAAGGCACCCGAACCGGAAGCATTGGCTTTTTCCATATCTGCTTGGCGTTGCTCTTGAATTTTGAGACCCATTTTTGCTCCTTCAATAAATTCTCGAACTTGCACTTGAGTCTCTTTGTTAAGAGACTTCTCAGCTTTCTGGACGAACTCAGTGAGTTTTGCTGTTTTTTGCTCAGCAGTCAATGATTTATCTTGAGCAAGTGTAAGGGCTGCAATTTTAAGCATCTCTTGAGCTTGAGCTACTTGTCCTTGTTGAAGGGCCTGAAAAGCTGCCTGAAATTTTTGCTCAACCACTACCGAAACATTTATATTTTGAGCACTTCCTTGAGTAGCTGCACCAGAAGCAGGGGCACCGGAACCGGAAGCTTTGGTTTTTTTCATATCTGCTTGGCGTTGCTCTTGAATTTTGAGACCCATTTTTGCTCCTTCAATAAATTCTCGAACTTTCACTTGAGTATCTTTGTTAAGAGACTTCTCAGCTTTCTGGACGAACTCGGTAAGTTTTGTAGTTTTTTGCTCGGCAGTCAATGATTTGTCTTGACCAAGTGTAAGGGCAGCAATTCTAAGCATCTCTTGAGCTTGAGCTACTTGTCCTTGTTGAAGGGCCTGAAACGCTGCCTGAAATTTTTGGTCAACTACCACCGAAACATTTATTTTTTTACCACTTCCTTGAGCTGCTGCACCAGAAGCAAAGGCACCCGAACCGGAAGCATTGGCTTTTTCCATATCTGCTTGGCGTTGCTCTTGAATTTTGAGACCCATTTTTGCTCCTTCAATAAATTCTCGAACTTGCACTTGAGTCTCTTTGTTAAGAGACTTCTCAGATTTATGGACGAACTCGGTAAGTTTTGCTGTTTTTTGTTCAGCAGTCAATGATTTATCTTGACCAAGTGTTAGGGCAACAATTTTAAGCATCTCTTGCGCTTGAGCTACTTGTCCTTGTTGAAGGGCCTGTAAAGTTGCCTGAAATTTTTTCTCAACCACCACCGAAGTATTTAAATTTTGAGCATTTCCTTGAGCGGCTAGATCAGAAGCAAGAGCACCCAAACTGGAAGCTTTGGCTTTTTCCATATCTGCTTGGCGTAGCTCTTGAATTTTGAGACCCATTTTTGCTCCTTCAATAAATTCTCGAACTTGTACTTGAGTCTCTTTGTTAAGAGACTTCTCAGCTTTCTGAACGAACTCGGTAAGTTTTGCAATTTTTTCAGCGGTAGTCAATGATTTATCTTGATTAAGTGTAAGGGTAGCAATTTTAAGCATCTCTTGAGCTTGAGCTACTTGTCCTTGTTGAAGGGCCTGAAAAGCTGCTTGAAATTTTAGTTCAACTACCACCGAAACATTTATATTTTGAGCACTTCCTTGAGCGGCTGGACTAGAAGCAGAAGCATCCGAACCAAAAGCTTTGGCTTTTTCCATATCTGCTTGGCGTAGCTCTTGAATTTTGAGACCCATTTTTGCTCCTTCAATAAATTCTCGAACTTGAACTTGAGTATCTTTGTTAAGAGACTTCTCAGCTTTCTGGACGAACTCGGTAAGTTTGGCTGTTTTTTGCTCGGCAGTTAATGATTTATCTTGAGCAAGTGTAAGGACAACAATTTTAAGCATCTCTTGAGCTTGAGCTACTTGTCCTTGTTGAAGGGCCTGAAAAGCTGCATTTAATTTTTTCTCGACTACTAGCAAAACATTCATATTTTGGGCACCACCTTGAGCGGATGGACCAGAAGCAGGAGCAGCTGAATTATAAGTTTTGGCTTTTTCCATATGTTGTTGGCGTAGAAAATGAATTCTAAGACCCGTCGTTGCTACTCCGAGTAGTTGTTGTGCTTTCTCTTGTTGCTCTTTGTTAAGAGACTTCTCAGCTTTCATGACAAACTCGGTAAGTTTTGCTGATTTTTCGTCGTCAGTTAAAGAATCGTCTTGATTTAGAGTAACGACAGCAATTTTAAGCATCTCTTGAGCTTTGGCTTGTTGTTCTTGATGAAGGGATTGAAAAGCTGCCTGCAACTTCTGCTGCACTGCTTGCAAAACTTTCATGTTTTGGTGAGCAGGCTTCTTCGAATCTTCGTTTTCAAGATACATGACCCCCCGCTGCATTTGCTGATCTCCTTGCACATTTCCGTATTGGTTTTTGAAATTCGCTACAAGTCCTTTTATAAGAGCAATAGCTTTTGCTTTTTGATCTCTATCGACCGCCTGCTGAATAGCTTTTACTGACGCTTGAAATTTTTCGATTTTCTCTTTGTCAGAAAAATTGCTATCATCTTCATTAAACTTGGCAACAACTCCTGCAATCATGGAACTAGCTGTGTATCGTTCATCAGCTTCAAGAGCAACCTCGGCTCCGTGCAGAACTTGTAGCCATTCGGTCATTATCTGTTCCTCACTTGGTTTCTGCTTGTCAGCTGCAGCTGCATTTTTGACAACTGGATTGTCCTGCCCGAATCCGAGCGATCTAAATTAATAGATAAACATCAACACAACACATGAATACTATATAAAGAACGAGTCGAGTTCTATATATAGAGTAGTATATATATCCAAGATTATTCCAATGAAATGAAAATATAAATATATGTACATACTTTGAAAGCCAGTCAGTCCATGATTCACTGTCCTCAGCCCAAGTCCCAATCGACATAGCCAGCCATAACACCAGCAACATTGCTGTTAGAGTTAAACTCTTCGCCATCTTTATATCTTTTCGCTCTTCTTAATATCTCTCTGGACGACAAGAAAATGTTTGTTCTGAGTTCATATGCATGCCATGCACTAGGTGTTTTTATACCTAGCTCACTGGTAATTCTGTTGTGGAAAATCGGAGAGACGATTGGGCTTCTTCAGACAACGTAGCGGCTTTTGGGGACAATGTGACCGTTAGGAGAGCGCTAGCTTGAAGCTGCCTTGACCAAGGTCCAAGGTATTGCAGGTTCGCCGCATCTTGTGTGCCTTAATTTGAATGTGTTTTGCCATCGTAAGAGCAAGAGGATATATCTCAAATACTAATTTTATTTTTGGACAATTCTCAAATACTAATTAAGGTGGCCACGAAAAAGGAGGATATTGGTTACATGCAGAGAATCATTAAGTTGTGGTTCTAATTACTTTTACCAATACAACTCCTTGCATACATGCATTTTTCTTTTTGACAATAACTCCTTACATACTTATATTCCTAAGAAAAAGGTAACAAAAATAAAATACATACGAATAATTGAACCTTACCTTAAGATACTTGAGAAAAATTTTAACGGGTTTTTTTCAGCAACAGTGTCTGAACTCTTGTGCCCCGGCCAAAATGATACCCAACTTTTAAAAAGAGTCAATGTGGTACCTGGACTCTAAATTTCTTATCAATTTCATACTTCTGTCAAATTTTCTGTTAATTCTCAGTTAAAAAGACACGTGTTGGTTACTGGGATATTAATCAATACTTTATTAGTTTTTTTTTTCTTTTTGACTTCTACTTCTCCTTTTTCTTTTTCTATTCCTTTTCCCTTCCTCCTTTTTTCTCTTTTCTTTTCTTTCTCTTTCTTTCTCTCTGTTTCTCCCTCTCTCTAACCCCTAAAGTATCAATCTTTCGACCATGAACCCATTTGATTTGTTGGGGGACGATGATGCCGAGGACCCATCGCTGCTGGTCGCGCACAGCTCAGCAACAGAAGCTTGCTGCCGCACCCAAGAAAGCTCTTTCCGGTCAGACTCAGCCGAACAAGCTGGGTCTGGATGCCAAGCCGGCCAAGTTGCCTTCCAAGCCTGCACCTCCTTCTCAGGCTGGTGCGCTTTCGATCTTTGGCCTTTTGCTTTATATTTACTTCTCTGTGAATGGGTTACCATATCCAATCACAAGTCACCCATACAACCACTCCAAAATCCCAATACACCTCAGAAGAACTGAGATCCGAACCAGAATCAAGAACCGGTGTGCGGCGCTGCTTACCGGTGTTGGAAGGCAACGCGGTGGTCTGAACTTGGCTCGCTGGAGTCGGCCGACCAAGTTTGCGCCGTAGTGAAAAATACCATAATACCCTGACTCGCCGGCACCATCTGCTCCGTCGAGGAGGGGCGGGTGTTGTGTGATGGTGGCCGGAGCTTGGAGCCTCGACGGCGACAGTGAGGCAAGGTAGAGAGAGTTCGCGCGGGAAGGAGAAAGAAAGAAAGAGAGAGAAAAAAGGAGGAAGGGAAAAGGTCCTAGAAAAAGAAAAAGGAGAAGTGGAAGTCAAAAAGAAAAAAAAACTAATAAAGTATTGATTAATATCCCAGTGATCAACACGTGTCTTTTTAACTGAGAATTAACAGAAAATTTGACAGAAGTATGAAATTGATAAGAAATTTAGAGTTCAGGTATCACATTGACTCTTTTTAAAAGTTGGGTATCATTTTGGCCGGGGCACAAGAGTTCAGACACTGTTGCTGAAAAAAACCCAAATTTTAACCCACAAGGTAAATTAGTACTCCAAACAAATACAAACAAACATCTTCTCATTAAAATTCATTTGAAATCATACCTACAAATAAGGCATATATGTGTGAAATAAAAATTTCCAATTAAATTATTTTATAACAAAAGTTGACTAACACCACAATTGTTTATATATTAAAGGTATGCAAAAACTTCTTACCAAGTTTATAATAAAGGTAGTTGAGAATTGAAGAAGTCACATTAGTAAGACATATAGAAAAAAAAAACTAAGAAGAGAGAAGCCACACCAAAAACAAAGGTATGAGAGAAAAAGAAAAAAAAATGAGAAAAAAATATGTGTAGGAAAAAGATTGTCATGGTAGAAGAAAAAAATGATTCCGTAAATCAGTAGGAAAAAGAAGGAAACATTGGGGATGCCCAATATATAAGGAATATATAAAAGTTAGTGCACTAATAGTAAAATTAGGAAATCTTGTTTAGAAAATCCATACGTGTCAAACCTTGTCAAGCCTTTTTGTTTCAAAATTTTGCCCTCTCACCAATGGTAATACATGATTTTTAGAAGGTGTTCCAATTGACGAAACTAAAAAATATCGAGCGTATTTTTTTTTATGAATTTTCTAGTTTTTCGACTTTGAAAAATCTAAAATAATAAACAGGGCGAGAATTTCCAGTTCCGTTAATTGGAACAGTTTCTAAAAATCATAATTTAAGGGTAAAAATATTTTTGGGAGAAAATAAGAAAAACAATTTTGGCAAAAAAACTGTGTGCAATAGTCCACATTTTTTGGTAAGAAACCAAGGTCTCAGAATTTGTTTTTTTTTTTGAAATTTTTTTGGGATTAGTCTCTATGGTATTAGAACATCATTCTTGGGTGACATCTCATGGTTGAACAGTCAAAATTGGCCACGGTTAGCCTCCCTTGCATAGTGCTAACTATGGCGTTAGCATCGTTTTTATGGGTATCATTAGCAACGCTTGCATGCGCACGTTAGCCTCACTTGCATGAGCATCGTTCGCCTCCTTTGCATGAGCATGTTAACCTCGCTTGCATAGGCATGCATGTTAGCAGGGGCGCAGCTAGAAATCTCTTCTAGGAAGGTCAAAACGTAATTACCTAATAGATTAAACAAAATTATAAATAAAAAAATTGTACAGTTAGGGTTCGACACTTTGATAAATTACCTCCTATCTTAATTAAAATTTGGCTAACTGAGTGATTTATAAAAAAAATTGATGAACCGTTGTAGCGTTATAATAATATGCAAATTGATAGACTATTAAACTATGTTAAATAAATTTTTGGCAATTGATAGGTACAAAAATAAAATTTGATTACGCGTATTAATAGAGGAAGAAACCTTAAATGAAATTATGGGTGATTGGGCTTATTAATAAAGTAAGAAAACCTTGCAAGAATATGTATTAATTGGATTTAAAGGTTTAAGCGTATTAATAGTAATTTTTTTCTTTCCATTCAGACTTAATTACAACTTTATATTAGAATCTTGATAATTAAGACTAATTACGATTTTTTTTCCAAAAACTGAGAAGGGTCATAACCGTGGGGACCAATCCTAAAAATTTCTCTAAAAAAAATTATTTTTCTGAGACCTTGATTTCTCATCCAAAACTGTGGACTATAGCACACGATTTTTTGGCCAAAATAGTATGTTCTTATTTTCTCACGAAAATCTTTCCACCCTCAAATCATGCAGTTTAGAAGGTGTTCCAATTGACGGAACTCGAAAATCTCGGCCAGTTTATTTTTTACGATTTTCTAAAGTCGAAAAACTAGAAAATTCATAACAAAACCGCTAGATATTTTTGAGTTACATCGATTAGAACACATTCTAAAAATCATATTTTACCAATAATGAGATTATGGCAGAAGAAAATTTCAAGAAAAAATGGTGTTGATATGGTTTGGCATACCACGGATGCCACCATGCACATCCAGACGTACCAAACCATGTCAGGCCTTTTTTTTTTCCAAAATTTTCCCATTGCATAATCTCATTATTGGTAAAGCATGTATTTTAGAAGATGTTCCAATTGATACAACTCAAAAATATCTAGCGGATTTTTTTTTTATGAATTTTCTAATTTTTAGACTTTGAAAAATCATAAAAAAATAAACGGGGCAAGATTTTCAAGTTCCGTCAATTGGAATACTTTCTAAAAATCATGACTTGAGGGTGAAAAGAATTTAGGGAGAAAATAAGAACATGCAATTTTTGTCAAAAATACCGTGTGTTATAGTCTACAATTTTGGGTGAGAAATCAAGGTCTAGATTTTTTTTTTATTAAAGAAAGTTTTAGGTTTGGTCTTCACGGTGTTAGAATATCATTAGCGTAACACCTCGTGGTTGGACCGCCAAAATTGGTCACGGTTTGCCCGCTTGCATGGGTATCATTAGCGTCGCTTGCATTTGCACTTGAGCGTCGCTTGCATGGGCATCGTTAGCCTCGTTTGCATGGATATGTTAGCCGGAATAAAACTTGTGTGCTATAACAAGCAACGTTTCTTTATTTTGGCATGCTTCTCAAAAAAAAAACCTCTTTGAAAAGTTGCTTAATTAGTCTTTTTCTCCTTCACTTGTTTAGGCAAGGTTAAGAATAATAACGCGATATTTAATTTCTTGGCTGTATTATTGGTTCAAGTTATCAATGAAACTTTCTCTTATTTAAAGGAAGAAAAAAAAAATTCGTTATGTAATTTTTGTCTGAACTTTTTTTTTTGTTTTTGTTTTGGCTTTTGCAAATCAAACTATTCCTAACTGTGTTCTTTTTGTTTTGGACAATATTCCTAACTGTATTCGAGCAAAAAAAAAAAAGAGAGCGTTGTTTGATTCATTACGTTCACTCACCTTGCTTTGGTTTGGTCAGGTCATATCAAATAAAATTCTCTGATTTCAGATCTTGAGAACAGTACGTGTCAGAGTCGAGGTCATTGTGGAGGTTGTGTTTCATGACCACAGATTGAGAGATTTTTTTTATTCCATGTTACATAAATTTCAGAAACTCAAAGAAAAACCAAACGTTTGTAATTAAACAATCTATAATGCAAACTAATAGTTTACTTGAAAATATTTACTATTATCTTAACCTTGTGTTAGTTTGCTAAACTGGATTTCATCCATACACAAAATTTACTACCCAAGTTTGTGTTTCAAATCCAAAGGAACTTATAACTTCAACCATTGTAAAAAAAAAATCTTTACGTGGCTTAGCTTGTGGCGCATGTGAAAGCTTCCTACTTAATTTCTCGACCCCTCTTGCTGTTGCCTTTCAAATTAAGCAAGGGACGCGAGAAGTGGACAACATGATCCACAGGCTGAAAAGCTCTCTCCGATTTTCCGCAACAGATTAATTGAGGCAGTACGTGAGGTATAAATAGAGACACCCGGTGGGCATTTCAAGTCAGAACAAACATTTCTTGTGAACAATTAACAAAGATCGATCGAGCGAGAAACTAAGATGGCCAAGATGAGTTCAACTTTTCCTGCGATGTTGGTGGTGCTATGGCTGGCAATGTCGGTCGGGACTTGGGCTGAAGACAACAACGAGGAATCATGGACTGACTGGGCTTCCAAGTATGTGTAGTAGCTTCATTTTACTACTTGACTACTTGTTAATTTCGTTCTTATATATAGATTCATTGACGTGGTGGTGATATTGATATTTAGGGGACTCGGGTTGAAGCAGGACAATGCAGAGAACACCAATATTGGCGGGAAGCAGAAACCAAGTGAGCAGCAGATAATGGGCGAATGGGTAAACGTTCTGAAAGGAGCCGAGATGGCTCTCGAAGCCGATAAACGATACACAGCTAGTGCCATGATTGAAGGAGTTGTTGCCAAGTTAAGGGCAGATAATAGCTTGTCTAGCAAAGAGAAAGTCGCCAAGTTCGAAGAGTCGGTGAAAGCAATTCAACAGGCAGTGGAAGTAGATAACACAATCAAAGCTGTAACTCTCATCAAAGGACTCGCAGCCAATTTCAAAAAGGCATACGGAGGAGGAGATCAGCAGAAGCAGAGGGGGGTCAAGTACCTCGAAAACGAAGAAGATAAGGAGAAAAAATTGAATACGCTAGGGAACGATTTGCGACAAGTCTTCGATGCTATTAAACAAGACCAAAAGGACAAAGCTCTACAAATGCTTGCCACTGTTTCCTCGTTTCTTGAAAATAATAAGGATTTAATTGGCGAAGAAAACACATTTTTCATTAAGTCCCTCAAGGAAGTTGAAAAGTATCTTAAAGAAGACGCCAAACAAAAAGCGGAACAGATTCTCAAACGAGCCGTGGTGGTTGTCGGACTCCATCTGCTAGGAGAAGAGGAGGAGAAGGAGCCGACTCTTAAAGTAAACCCTCAAGCTCTTGCAAAAGTTGACGAAAAGTTGCAGGAAGCTTTCCGGGCTATTGAAGAACATGAAAAGGACACAGCTAAAAAGTTGCTTCAACTTGCAGTCGAAGAGCTTAAGAGAGATAAATCGTTATGTCCCGAAGAGAAATTCAAAAAACTTATGGAGTTCATTGTCGAAGCTGAGAGGCTTCTTCAGGTAGATGCAAGAGAGAGAGCTGGAAAGGCTATCCAAGGAGCACAGTTGGCTATTGGACTTTCAGCGCTAAAAGAAAAGGCCAAAGCTGCTAGGAAGGCTGGCGCTTCTGGTTCAGAGCTCTGAATTCCATCATCCTCTCTTCCCTATTTTAATTCGCTCCGCCTGCTTTGTATATGTAAGGCATTCATGTAATAATTTCCATAATTTTGGATCTCAAGTGTATTGAGGCACTTGATCAGTTTTGTTTTGTTTTTTTTTCTTCTTGTACATAATTTTGCTCCATGAAATAAAGGAGCTCGATCGAAGAGTACGTAATATTGAAGATTAATTTCTTCATTCTTCTCATTCATCTAGAATTCTATTGTCCTATATAGGGCTTACACAAAGGTTAAGACTGGTTAAACTATAATCGAGTATTGGAAATTAAGGTAAAGAAAGATGAGGATACAAATATATGTGAATTGTTTCTAATTTGTTTGATTTTTACTGATATCATTTACAAGTGGAGACTTATTTATGTCTAATTAATTTACAATTCGATTTTGTTTTTTTTTTGTCTAATTAATGGATTAAACTTAAAATAAAAGAAGACGAATGGAAATATGATAAAACCAAAACATGTACTACTACCACATTATTGATTGATCAACAAAATTTTAACATATTATCAAAAGTTCCAGGGGCTGTAGCATCAATACAAAATTTTTCTGCCCTCCCTGGAATTCATGGGTTTGGGGAAGATTAGCCGGGTCAAGGAAACACCAAAATTCATCGGAAATGTGCTTCATCATTTAAGGACAAAACTATAGAATGACATTATCGATAAAAATATAGATTAACAGACACAAAAGTTGCTACCATATGGGATTTGACAGATGTTCAACTCCTACTTTTTTATCAACTCAAGCCAGGCTAAAATTCACATCACCTTCAGCTGCTAGTTTTATCCTCTGGTGGTGCTCTGCAACTTTATAATCTACAATCTCCTCGAACAATTGGGAGTCCAATACACAGTCTGGGCGCCCATACACAGCTGCTTGAACACCAGCCATGAGTTTAGCTATCTCACGGCCAGAGAACCCTGCTGTCTTCCGGGCAGCCTCCCGGATCACATCATCAGACACACCCTTCATCGTTATCTTTTGTGGCTGCTTCTTGTACAGAGAGCCCCACTTAGAGGTGTTGTCTTCACTAGAAAGATACTTGTTCAAATAGAGTTTCAATAGTTTAAATCGTTCCTCCTCTCCGGGAAGTGGGAACTCAATCACTTCATCTATGCGGTCAGTGATAGCACTGTCAAGATCACCTGGCCTGTTCGTAGCAAGGACTAGAACTATGTCTCTTGACTGATCTCCGGTTCGGAAGAGCAATGCATTTAGAGCACTACGTTGAGCTTCACTCATATGTGTGCTGTTACGCCTGCATGCGGATCAAATATTCATCAGAGGACTGCACCTTCCCACATATGATGAATGACAGTAATAGAATATATGTGCAAAGCTACAAAATAATGAAAATCTTGGTGGTACCTCTAAAGTTTAAATATCAAGCTTTGTCAAAAACCATTTTGATATGAACAGATGAAATAACCGACAGCCTGAAAACTGGCTATAACAGTAAGATGCAAAATAAGCTTTAACCTTTAAAGAAACAAAATAACGTACTCGCATAGGAACGCATCTGCCTCATCAATGAAGAGTAGTAGACCTTTGTTTGATTTTTTTGCCCAATCAAATATCTGATGGATCTTAGTAACAGCCTGTGCACCCAAGGGTGCAACATCTCCTCCAGTCATCATAGCATAGTCCAAACCCTGTATTCCAAGGATCAAATAGTTTCTTTCAGAATATATACATACATAAAGTTATAAACATATTGTCATTTCAAAATCCTACACTATTAAAACCTGTTAATTCCCTTTCAAAAAAAAAAAAAAAACTGCTAATTCGTAAAGACACATAAAAATGAGCACCAACAATAAAAGACCATGAATCAGTGTAATACCGATTTTCGAGCTATTTCCCTTGCAACCATGGTTTTACCAGTACCAGGAGGACCATAAAACATCATGTTGCGAAAGGGTGCTTGATGAGCCTTAGTGTTTGCTGTAGCTCGAGCGAGTTGTTCTATTCTCCTCTGCAACGAAGGATGGAGAACAATATTCCCAAGACCATTCTTCAGTGACCCAGAAGCTGCCGATGCTGTACTATAATTTAAAACTTTATTCTTTGCTTGAGAAATTATCTCTGAACCTGGAAATCTTGCAATGGATGATTCTCGAATCAAAGATGGCTGCCCAAGTATCCGGTTGACATAACCCCATATAACTCTAGAACCTTCTCTGTAAAGAAAGAAGAGAAATCAATTAGATGTTGGCACATGCAAGAAACGATAGGCCATCATTTATAATGGATAAACAGCTTACATACATTGTGTAATTCCACTAAAATTTCTTCATCGGATAAAAAAATTACAAGGCATTACTGAGTAACTTTGCATATAAATAAGAGAAACTAAAAATTTATCATCTTTTTCGATGCATCAGTTTGATTGAACAGAAAAAAAAATGTTAGCAATGCAATGATTGCTATAAAGCCAGCAATGAGGCATTTCTGGGAGGTATCAACCAGTTAAGTTGGTAAAGTCTTCTATCGTCATACAAGAGGTCTGAGATTGATTATAGACTTCATTAAGGCTAGAAGGTTTAATGGAACTGGAGAGGGATACCTCCAGTTGTGTAGATCTGTCTCCAAAAGGTTAAAAAGGTAAAAAAAAAATTGCATCATCCTTCTTCTTTTTGCCCTTTTTGGTGTAAGGGATGTTAGGGAAAAACCAAAATTGACCTATATAGCCTTTTCTTCAACATAAAACAGATTTGTTTCCTAATTAGGTTGCAAGATGTTTCCAAAATGTACATATGTGTGTATATTTGCAATTTAATAGTATCATATGCACAAAGAATTGAAACCTAAATGCAATGAAAAGATCAGCATACAAACCTAGTCGTATAAACACCTGCGGCCAATGCTGTGGCACCTCCAACGGTCATCACCAATTTATTCCTATCAGTCAGTAAAGTTTTAAAACCCCCTGCAGTAGCAGATGAGAAACAATTTTACAATCAGGTTGAAGTGAAAAGGACATAATTTGACAAAGTTTGTGTTGCAACAATATTAAACTCAGAGTGGTGTTATGGGAACCCACCACAAAAATTAAAAAAGACAACAATTTACTCAACTCATCCACCTCCTACAATCAAATATTCCAATAATCCCCCTGAAATAGTAAACCTGACCCTAAATATAACAATTCTTCTAGTTTTAAACTGCAGCAGCCATGGGGATCTGCCATCAGCAACTGGCACAGCGCCCATCCAAGTTGCTTATTCAAGTGAGAATGCATGAGTTTTAATTTTGCTCTTGTAGAATACACACCTATTCAACTTGCATACCTTCAATGTGACTGAAAGCTGTATTTATCGCAGCAAGCCATTTTTCTTTTTCACCATTCATCCGCTCTATAAGCAGTCTCCTGTTCTGGTCCTCGGTCAATTTTGCTTCATGGGCCCGACCTTCTGCCTCTGCTATGGCCTTCACTCTTATGGTTTCTCTTTCTAGTTCAGCTCTCTCTTTTTCAGTTTGGCGCTGCTGAGCTTGGATCTGTTCCTCAGTAGCCTGTCTTGCTCGCTCTTTCCTCATAGAGGAATCCTCTTGCATCTTAACCAACTCAACATTATGCTGCCTCTGGGTTTCATGTTCTGTCTGCAAACAAGAACATAATACAATGTCACAGATATCACCAAGGTTTCACGAAGCATAGATAGGATGCATTGGACATTTTATTAGAGTTATGTCAGAGAAAGAAATGCAAAAAGGAGTTTATAACTTAATATTAAGAGTTAAAACCAAGCCTATTAATTCACTTTCTCTAGAATTAGAGAATAGCTACTAACTTGATCAAAGTTTCAGTAAGAGAGTACTACTGGTCCAATTTCAAGCCTATTAGACTGGCCAATATGTTGCCACCACCACTGTGGGATCTCAGTGACTCCCCTCAGTAGTAGAAACATATACAAATTTTCAAGTCCTAAAACCCAAAAGTACATAGAAAAAGAACATGTTATTCATATTATTTCTTGCACCTGCATTCTTTTCCTGGCCAGTTCATCTTCGTATCGCATAACTTGTGCCTTTCGCTGTGCGTCTTGCTGTACAAGATTTCTTTGTTCTTCAGCCATTTTCCTCTGCCTTTCCTGTAAAGAAAATAGTATAAGCTAAAAATGCACAAACAGAGAAAGTAAAGTCCTAGATCCTCTTGCAAGATTGATCGGCATGCTGACCTACACAATTTCCTAAGCTAAATGCTATAAATCTAGAATACATTGATTCACAAGACAAGACCTAACCCATGCCACACAGAAGCCAAAGACCAGGGGGCAAATCAAGTGATACTAGAGAGAAAGTAGAGAAACCCCCATGTGGATGAATAGCGTGGACCATGAAACACTACACAAGGAAATATTGCAGGAAACAAACAGCTTGTTACCGTTCATTACCAGTCCCCACTCCTTTCACCACTACCCAAAATTTAATAATTTGCACACTTGCCAACTATGAAAAGATAATTGACCTCCCCTCCCCCAATGAAACACTTAAACATCGAGATGCGCTGTTTGATTTATTTCATACAACAATTTTACTACTTTAAGTTCAATGTAGGTGACGGTTGTGTTAGAAGTTATAACAAATAATAACGCAAAAGGACTAAAATTCAGAGATGGAAAAAAACTTACAATATCAGCATGAGATTGCTGAGCTTGAAAATGAGCCTTCTCGGCAGACAACTCAGTCTGGCGAGTTTGTTCCTGCTTCCTCATCACGTCAAAAATCTGGGGAACAATACAAGGTCACCGATTTAATACCTGTCTCATACTCAAAACACACATTCGTCTCAGGGCCCGTAACTCAGTTGCCTTGAAAACTCAGGCAGCCTAAAGAGACAATAACACATTTTGTTTCACATGCTTCAACAGAATCGTGATTCGTGGGTATCAGAATAGTAGGAACACATACAAATAAAGCATTCATCATCTTTGTACTGCATTTCCTAAAATCTCCATCCATTTCCAAAACAAGAAAGGAAATTGAATTCGAGCAATAGAAAAAAGACCTGCTTGGAGTTCTTAGAGTTATTGATTTCCCTGAGAGCTTTAGCAGCTCTTTCTAAAGCCTCGGGATCCATCCCCGATCCACTGGGCTCTTCAGCTTCAGATTCCGAGCTTGGGTCCTTCGGAGCCGATGAAGAAGAAGAAGACGAGAATGGAGAAAAGCGAAAGCCGCCGCCGTCGGCGTTGGCTCGGTTGGAGAGCGTCGGCATGGCAGCCGCCGCGATAGCCATTGCTAAGCACGAAGATAATTTCGAGGCCGCCATTGATTGAAGATTCGAGCTTTGAATCGGTTTTTTAAGCTTGAAAATTCATGGGTGTAAACTCAAAGTTCTGGGCGAGAGCATAAACCTTAAACCCTGATGAAGTCTAGGGTTTAAACGGAAACCCGAAACATCGAAAGGGGCTCGATAGAGAGGGTTTTGCGTGGAGGGTACACCAATTCACCAAAGTGGGACTTAAACGTGGACCCCACTGGGATTGCTCCGATCCATTATCCGACCCGGTCTGTGGTACAAGCGAATTTGGGTTGACCCATCAGTCCATCACAAAAGGCCCACTTAGTAGGGATGTGGGTGGTTTCACTTGGGCCCTTTTTTGTGTCCAACCCGGAACTGTATCGACTATGTCGGCTTATTAAACCAAAGCTTGATTAGCTTGGTTGGTATTTCGTACATGGTGGTTGGATTGACCCGACACAAAAATGAACTTAGCCCTACACAGTTTTGAATCTTTCGGTATTATCATTATCAAAAACCTTTTTGCTTAGAAGCCGAATTTGTTAGAAGCACATAATTTATTTTAGAAGCTTTTACACTTAAGTTAATATGGGAAAAAAAAATTGGAGCGATCTGCGAATTCACAATAATTTTTTGTGGGAGCAAAAATATTTTAGATTTTTGAATTTTTTAAGCTATAACATTAATTATTTGCATTCAAAGTACGAAGCATACGTTCTTTCTTGAATTTGTTTTTCATTAAGATTGAAGAAGATTTTCATTCTGAATTAACACTCCCATATATATTTGTTTGTAGTACATATCTCTTATATGATTCCTCATCCCTAAGGATGGGGAGTTGGAGCTGGACAACAATAGTGAAGGATGAGATATGGAACGGGACAAGACTACACATAATACCCCATTTGTCCCATACATCCATAGAATAACAGCAAACAAAAGAAAATACTTGGTACAAAAGTCATTACAATTGTTAAGTTGCACAATACCCAACCCGGTTCTTTACATTCATACGATATCATCTGCATCGATCTTGAACTTCATTCATTTTCGATTCTTCAAGAGCCTGCGAATCGAGAAAACGAAAGCTTTAGTCTGCAGAAACGCTTCAAAATAAGTCTGCAAATTAAAAATGTGAAGAATGCATGCCGCCCAAGTGATGAGGTAGGTTTGCTGGAGATCGAATCGATCCTAATGAGGCCAATGTATGTATCTGACATGGTATTTGGTTCAAGTAGAAAGTAGAAAGAATAGGACCAGTAGCATATTATCCAACAGTGGTAGGATCAGATCACATGTGGCCTTTCTTTAACCTAGAGAGACAGGATAAGAAGTTGAACACAGTGTGGTCAGCTTCTTCCTTTTTGCATTCAATACATTATTAAAATGATAAGCAAGTAGTTAGGTGGAGTTGGATGTTAGCCTAGCCTCACTTATGGACCACACTCTGAAACTAGCACTTCACGTACTTCTCCACTTCACTTTCCTGGACTTTTCCAATGAAAAAATAATAAATAAAAAGCAAGAAATAGGGGACCAGGCAATGGATCGGAGCTACACACAAATACCCATCTCAGAAATGGTGATGCCCATCTTGTTCAAGTTACAAGGTAGCGTAGGTTAGAGCTATGGCGGCTTTGTGTGAGGAATGAACCCACACAAACTAACGTCGAGACCTTATGATCGATACCAGTTTGCCAACCATATATATAAGGTCGGTAAAAGTGGGAGCAATGACCTTATTTAGTGTTTGCGGTTGTGAAAATTTGCGGACGGACTCAGCAACCGGATTATATTTATATATAATGGAAAAGCAAGCGGGCAGTAAGAACATGCAGAAGTGGAAAGGAAAATAGTGAAGTGTACACTGTGTACGTAAGTAATTAGTACATACCTTTAATTTGCACTTCAAACTTAAGGAGGCTGGGGGACTTATTAACTATTAGTCGCCATTCCTGTAATCAGGAAATGGGACTCTACCAGACTCAATGTGCTTGACATCCTCAATGAGGATCTCATAGTGTCTCTTCACCTCCTCCGCGGACTTCCCACCCACGGCTCTGGCAACCTTCTGCCAGCGGTCGGGGGTGTCCTTATCGAACAAGGCCAGCGCCTTTTCGAACTGTTTGTTCTGCTTAGGCGTCCATGAGGAGCTCGAGCTTCGCGAAGAAGTGAGTGAGTTGGATGCCATTAATTAGTAAATGGTATCAAAACTACTAGCTAAAACACTTAATTGTTATAGTAGAAGGGAAAAGAATGGCTGTTTTTTGAGTTAAGAGAGAAGGGAGTGAGGTCTTCTTATAAGGAGGAGGGAAAGGAGTGGTGGGGTTAAGCCAGTTGGGCGAATATATCTTCATAAAGAGTCAGAATATGAAGTAGGACTGACCCGTTCCCTTAAGAGCCACAAGATCATGAAGGAGGACAAAGAACACCAAAGCTATATCAATTGAGGGAGAGAGCATCCCTATGAAAGGACACTGGTCCTGGTCCTTTGCTGTTTTTACTGGCCAGGACAATTAATATTCCAGGCCTTGATTGATTGATTATGAACACCAAGTTGGACCTCTTCCTTTATATCTTGGTTACTTGTCGACACTGGTACTAACTATATATGACGCATCGATCTTTGCATTTACTCTTCACTCCACTACTGGTGATTGCAGCAACTGACACTACTTATATTGGCTTATGCAAAGAGGTAGCTTCCAGCTTTGCTTGTTGAAGAGACTGTTCTGATATATAGTTTCTACACTAATCTTGTGTCCAAAACAACGTCGTTTTGGGGCTTAAGGGTTTAGAGTTTAGTACTTCAGATTTATATTGGAAAGGTAATTAAATGGAAGACTAATGACGTAGTTTTAAACACAATATCCATCAGCACCAAATAATCAACAGAAATTCGCACTCAGCTGGCAAGATAAGAATGCCCCTAAACCGAATGAAAAGCATGAGCTTAAAGAGAGAGTTATTCCACCCTGAAATTTTATGTATGCATATACTTTAGCAGCTAACAGGCAAATGTGCCTTTCTTAATGAAGATAATGGTAATTACTAAAGCATTATCAGTGGTGCCGACAAGCTGTATATATTCCAGTATTGCTCCCAAATTTGGATAAAGGAATATGACCGTGCTTAGAAAGATTTTGGTAGTAGCCATAAGTTTTTAGTAAGCAATTAGAGGAACTTTTGGGATAAGGTGGCTAGTGGTCTCATCTCATTGTTGATGTTAAACGTTGATTTTGACATCAATTTGTTTGCCAAATTGAGTGTAAATGACGTACTAATCAGATTTTAATCACTGTACAGGAAGCTTGTGCAAGAAGAAAGATTTATGATTATGGAAAAGGCAAGGATATTGACATGGCTCAATTGTTCAGAAAGTAAATGTCAATTTCAGAGAATCATTACGGCAAATGTAGTATTTGCTTTCAAGGCCGGTCAGGATGATCCCATAAGGTCAAAAAAATAAGATTTGTCTCCGGTGCTCAGAACTTGATAATGCGAGCCAATCGTTCTTGTTGTTCTGCTCTTTCTCTCGATCACCAGCCGCGAGGTGAGAACTACACTGAAATTTGGAAATTAGCATAACAATTCCTCATGCATTCAAAAAGTTCAGTTCAAGTTTTCATTTTAAGCACCTCTAGCTTGTAGGCGCTAATCGAGTCACTGTCATGCTTATACATTGCGCCGTTAAAATAATAAAACCTCAGCATGCTTCGTACAGATTTTCGGTATAAGTCTCCATCCTCAACCCTCACTGCAAGTGTAAATCATGTCAGTAGAACATTGGCCGGTATTTAAAACAATGTTCTGTTCACATGGAATTCAAAAGCGCGCAGAACATTAGAACAAGCTATCTAATGGGGTTCCATTTTTGCCTTTTGGAATTAGAATCCAATACTGTCAGTACTTGCGCGCTGAACAAATGGTATATAGTAACCTGCTATACAAGGCACTTGAAATGTTTTTAAGTTCAAATACTGAGGGAAACTCATTTGGAAATTAGGTCAATGCATGTGCATTCAACTGGACCACTTCCAAGATTTCTGGTAGACATATCTTGGATTTTTATTCTTCCACTTGCTAATATATATTCCCAGCAAGATATGGACATGATATGTTCTTGGATGAAAGTTTTCTGGTATTTTTTGGTATATTCTTGAGGTAAATTGCCAATTGGAAGATACCAAGAATCCACTTTTAACCCCTCCATGCCAAGCAAGTTGGTTGCAGCTACATACTGCCCTTTTGCAAATGCAAGTTGACATCGAATTTGATATTTTTGTTTCATTGCTAGCTAGCTAGCTAGCTAGAATCTGCATTTGTTTAATTAAGTACGTCACTACTAGCATAAGTTTTATAAAATACTGATTTTTTTTCGGTGCCTTTTGCTTCAAAAGATACAGATAACAATATCTAAAACTTATTAATTAAATACGGTGCAGTCACGGAATGAAAAAGAGTATTCTCTATAGCAGGCTGCTCACTAACCAAAAGCCACGCTTTTAAGTTCAGTATCTCCATTTTTTATTTTATTTTTAAATATTGCATCAGTTTTTTTTCTTTCTCTCTCCTCATTTACTTTTATTTTCTATTTACATATTTATCAAAATACGAAAAATACTTTATTTGTCATTTAATACAAAATACGTTTATTTTTTTAATAATACATTTTGTTAATTATCTGTTCATTCCGGCCACCATACTGTGGCCACCAA
Organism: Rubus parviflorus; assembly: GCA_029955375.1. Taxonomy (NCBI): domain Eukaryota; kingdom Viridiplantae; phylum Streptophyta; class Magnoliopsida; order Rosales; family Rosaceae; genus Rubus; species Rubus parviflorus. The sequence goes on from JARGGL010000004.1 coordinate 17,064,255, forward strand.
CTTCAGCAACCAAATCCTCCTCCTCCTCCTCCTCCTCCTCCTCCTCTCTCTCTCTCTCTCTCTCTCTCTCTCTCTCTCTCTCTCTTCATAAAACTGCCATTAAAATCTGGTTAGTACGTGATTTGATTATGCCTAATTAATCAACTTTTATGTAGTGTACGTTGATGGGGATCGATCATATCATTGGTTGAGAGGGACTTTTGGGAAAGTGGAGGGGAATCTCGATCTAGTACTGTCGTCAATGGTCCTTGCATTGCATTGATATACATATACAATCTTTGATAGTTGCAGATCGATTTATGTATTTGGAAACTTGGAATCTTTATCACCAATTCACCATCGTTCAAGTCTACATATCTATCGATCAAACTTAGGGCTGCCATTTGGTTTGGTAATTACCGAACCGATCGAATATTTTCATTTGGTAAATCAACTTTTGGAAACCGTAATTAACAAAAAAAAAATGGAACCGAAAAATACTGAAAAAGTTGATTTCATTTTTGTATATACCAACTTTATCAATTATAGAAGTAATAGATATAATTACTCTAGTTTTCAAGACACATACTTCCCAAAAAAAAAACATCGAAGCCGAAAATTACATACGTTCAAAGTTCTTACCTGATTGACAAACGCGTAGATGGGGCTGCAAAAGATATTATGTGAGAACCATCTTTGAAGATAAGCCTTTTATTAGCTTCATACACATTGTCGACTCTTTTTTTATGGTTTACGTTTTTACATTGTAGTGATTATCTAACATATATAGTATCGTTATAATTCAAAACACTTGCCTTCATTTCGACTTATATATTGTTGTTTAACATCTTTGAAACAAAACAACGGCGGAGCCATGCATGGGCCAACGAGATCTATTGGCCAATTTTTTTTTTCTCTTCCATTAATATATTTCTATCTCGAACGTTTATTGTATTCAATGAATATGCAATTTGACTAAAATATATAATTTGATTTTATTGCTTGATAAACAAACAACTAGGAGAAGGCGAGCCACGCTTGCCCATCACAAGGTCCTCTTTTCACAATCTTATAATGACAAAACGTGGCTGCTTCATTGAACACAAAACTATATAATATATTCACCAGAAAAAATGAGAATTCTATACATTACACAGAATCTGCTTCTTTCGATTTGGTTAATTTCCTAAGGATATCAAACAGATCCATTTCATGCATCCATCAATCGCATTCTATATTTTTGTTCGTGTGCGCATGGTTGCATGTGCATTTATATGTGCTTTTCCAGTAGTGTGCGTATATATATACACACTTTTGGTCGGACGGGCTATATATCTATCTGTTTTGATCTTGTACATTATATAAGTATATAAATGGGAACCATATATATCTAGCTAGTGGAACTCTGAGGTGATAAGAGGTCGATCTGTGGCTAGCTCGAATCTGATGGACGATTCAAGATAGGGTTGTGACTCCATTGATTTTCAACCATTGCTTCTGCAAATGGTTCTGTTCTGTTCTTGCATGAACCATTAGCTTTTAGAGAGCATTTTGCTACAATCTCTGAGCTAAGATTGAGGCCTACAACTTATTATAGACCCGAGAGGCCTTGAGACCCAAGTCCTTTTTTGGACCCCTCAAAAGGCCCCAACACATATTTTCGTTCTTTTTACTTTTTAGGCCCTAAACCCTTGCTTTTTGAGATCAAATATAAATAATGCCAACCTGAGATATTTAGAATTGCACAGCTCCCTTCACTGTTGAAGAAACTCTCTACTTCTGTTATGTTTTCTTCTGGAAAAGTTGGAAGGGTCAAGGCAAAAGGAAAGACGTACTATGTTTCTTCTTTTCCCACATAATATCGTCTGGTAGGTGAAAAAAAAAAAAAAGACAAATACATTTATAACCTAAAGATTTAGCATTCTTCTTGTGTAAATCAATAGACTTGTTGTAGGTCAACTACATATACAGGTCGCTCAAAATAAAAACTACATATACAGGTTTTTAATATGGATAAAGTAACTTCCACATATATAGTATGATCAAACACTTAGGTTATCATTTCACGAGTAAATACAAGGGAGGAACGGTTTCTTCTATTAACGATTTCATTGACATATTTCATCACTTAGATTGAACAATATATTTGCTAGATACTCATTTTCCACAAATTCATCGTATCAAATACATGTTGATCACCAGAAATGAAGAACATTGTGATATTTTTACTTGAACTTTTTTTTAGACCGAAATATTTTTGAAAGATATGTTAACAATTCTTGAGACTGATTGATAGAGATTAAGGTTGGTTTATTTCCATGAAATGGGTATATGGGTCCCTATGGAACACATACATTTTCATCATTTACTGTTCCTTCTACATCACCCATCCTCAATGCTCATTGTGCTTGCTCTGCTTATTTCTTAAGAATCTTAAGCTCAGATTTTCCACAACTCACTTTCAACTATACCCTACATGTGACCACTCACTCTTAACTTTGTAGGCTCCCTTCGCTTTTGCTGACGGCCGGCCTCACCCAAAAGCAAAGTTTTAATATTGGAACCAAACAAAACTCAGAGGTCCCAAGCAAGTAATGACTCTTATCTAGTTATCTCTGCATCATTCTTCATGGGAGCTTCTATAGTGAGGACTACTTCAATAAGTATTATTTGAAGACTTTTCGATTAATAGTTGTGATATCTATTTTTCGATTACATCTCGACAAATCAACCGTTCAATATTAAGATATTCATGAGTAAATCACTTCTACAAATTTTCAACAAAATTTGAAATCGTTAAGGTACCGCACTAGACCAAATAAATGGACGAACCAAATCCGTCAATTTTGAACCATTCATATTCATAAATGGTAAATCACAATTATAGATGACTTAACGATTTCCGATTTCATTGAAAATTTGTATAAGTGATCTACTTATAAATATCTAAATATTGAACGGTTGATTTGTCGAGATGTAATCAAAAAGTATGTCTAATCGAAAAGTCCTTAAGTAATACTCATTATAATGGTCCTCACTAGAAAAGCTCCCCATTGGTTATTAGTCTAGAAAATCTTTAGCAAAATTACATAACAAATATCTGCTTCAAAGCAAATAATGGATCAACAGAATCTTGTTGATTAAAATATGATTTCCACTGAAGAAAAACGAAATTACTGAAATGGATATGTTATATGTAATTAATTGGTACCAATGGGATTACCATTTTTTATTTTTTATTTTTAGTCTTTGATGCGGTTTCGGCACTTTATTAATGGTTTCTCTTTGGACTTTACTGTTGTGTATCAGACCCTTCAATATAGTCTGCGCTTTGAGATGTCAACTTGTTTTTTCATCAAAAAAAAAAAAAACTTGTTTTTACATACTAGTCAGCTACAGTAAAAACATCATCACAGGCTCACAGCCATCACAACAACCCCTGTATCGTAATTGCACACCATTTGTTTGTAGAAATTCCGAGACAATTCACAAGGCCATGTGTTTTTGTGTAGTTGAAGGCTGTTTTGACGTTATGTGGTGTCTGAAACACTGAGAAAGAGAGAGCCCAAAGAGTTCTCTGCAAGACCTGGAAAGCTTCTTGATGGTTGACTTGTCCTTTTTTTTATTCCACGTCTAACATTAGAAGATAATAAAGTTCCTTTCTTTAGCAATTTCATTGTTTGGTTTTGTAGTGGAAGACTTGGTTGCCCCAAGACTCCCCCCTGCTCGTCCTCATTTGTGGGGTTGCTCTGTTTCTCTTGCTTTCTGCAATAAATATAAAACTTTTTTTTTTTCTGGGTTTGATTGGTGCTCAGTTCAGGTCTCTTGCGTTTGTCTACTGGGTTTCTGGGCTTCATAAAAGTAAAAAGAAGCTGAATTCTGCTTGAAATTGGACAACTTTGTGGGAATACTTGTAGTTTTAAAGCTAGGCTGGGGCTGTGGGGATTTGAAGTTATCATAGAATCTTGGGATTTCAAGTTTCTGTGAATGGTGGATATACTGGAAGTAATATTCTGAGTGGTTTATGAGTTGGGTTGTGGTTATTGTCCTCATTTAGCCTATCTATATGTCTGTAGACCGTGGAGGAAGTTTGTGAGGATATTTCTGCTTTCTGCTACACTTGGTGAGTCCTTTTTTTTTTCAATTTTTTCTTTAAGAGTTATTATGAAGTTTGGATATGTATCAAATGTTGGAAACAAATCAAAATAACCAATCTTTTCTTGTTATTGAATGCCCAGATATGAGATAATTCCTCTTGAATGGGTACTGATGTTGCTGAAGAAGTAGAGACAGTGAGAAAGCCTCATTCCTTTAAGGTATAATATGACACAGTAGTCTCTGATTTCTCTTAGTATGCTGTTTTACTTTGAGTTTCCATTCATTTTGTAGTCATGGTATCAATATCTAATCAGCAAGAGACAACTTTTTTTTTCTTTAATAGACCCTGATGAAATTGTGAATTATCTAGTATGTATTTGACGTATGAAATATGAAGTTCAGATGTTTATAAAGTGGCTTTATACGATGTCATGGTTAAAGGCCTGAAGCTATATGTAAAGCTAGTAGTTGATTTTTGAGAGCAAGATAATATGGTGCTCTTGAGATTCTAATAGTTGATGTAAAACTTGGGAGATGAGAAGGAACACCAAAGCTTATACTGATCTTTCTTCAAGAAGACACAATATGACCCTAATGCTATTTCTGTTTCTGTGGTGGGAAAAACTTAGCGTTAAGATGTATTTAATTGAGAACTATTGTTGGAGCTAATTTTGGAAAATGACCAAATGATAAGGATACCTTGTAAATACTAAATCTCAGACTTGGGATGGTTTTGTATCGAACTTTTTGAGTGCATTGATTTAAATGTGTTGTCATATTTGTTGGATTATCTCTTAGCTGTCATCATGACCACAGGTTCATCGTTCAATGTGCATCGAACTTTCAAGGTTGGTGGATAGAATCTCAAGGATATTTCCTGACATAGAAGCAGCGAGACCTCGGTGCTCAACGGGAATAAAGGCTCTATGCATGTTGAATAGTGCGATTGAGAAAGCGAAGCAACTTCTTCAGTATTGCAGCGAGTCAAGCAAACTCTACCTGGTTTGTAACTATGGAAAATTCAGCATAAGAAAGTAGTTGGAATGAGAAGAGTTTTGCTGAATGGGGTCAATATGATAGTAGCTATTCTTCAAAATTGTTTTCTAGAAAACCTATAAAATTGTTTCTCGTTAGGTAGCATATGATATGCATTCTCCAATGCCTACGGATTAATTGTTTTGATGAAATACGTAGCAAGGCATTTCTTTCTTGTTATATATTTGGTGCATATGTTCAATATGAACTCTGTAGCTACCTGTCATCCTGTGGTTGATAGTTCCTCAAATCACTTGCAGGCATGTACAGGGAATGTGATGGTCTCAAGATGTCAAAAATCAAGGAACTTGTTGGAGCAAAGTTTATGCCAGATTCAGAGTTGGGTTCCAGTGATTTTGGTGGCGGAGGTTTGTCAATTTCCTATTCAAAAATGTAGATTCCCCTTTTGATATTTCCCTTTTCCCTCAACCCTAGACTCCCTTTTGATGGAGACCAGGACATGTACCTGTATGCAACCTTACATCAGTAGTTATTTGAACAATTTATTGTTCAATCAACATATGCTCAGTCTTCATGCAATCAAGGCAATGTATTAGCAACCTTTCATCAGTAATTATTCGACCAATTTATTGTTCAGACAAACATTTGTGGGTGTTCTCCATGCAAAAACAACAATGTTGGAGACTTTCTTCTTCTGTTTCTAGTAGCCAGTCATTTGAGTGTTCTTATTTTTCTGGCTGGAGGTTCTGATCATGATTTGGGGTTTAGTGTTTAAAAGTAATAACAGCATCAACCTGTTTTTGAGTTGCTGTAATTTTTTCCTTATATTTTCTGTCTGTTTTCGTACCAATTTAAGTCTTAGTTATTTGGTTGAGCTGATGATGAAATGTCACTTGCAGATCTCTCAAATCATTGATGATCTTAAGGGTGCAACATTTAAACTGCATCCATCTGAAGAAGAGGCTGGGAAGGTTGTCCGAGGATTGCTCCACCAAGATGTTTCTGCATTAAATTCAATAGAAGATTCTGAACTCAAGGCTCTTCAACTTGCATCTTTGAGGCTCCATATTACCTCACAGAAGGAAATCTTAATAGAGAAAAGATCTATTAAGAAGTTGCTACAATCAGTTGGTGACAGTGACCCTCGAAAAAAGCAGATCTTGACACATTTCTTGTATCTATTGAAGAAGTATGGAAACTTAATATTGGTAAAGCAAACGGAGAGTGCCTCTATGAGGCAACAAGGATCGATTTCTTCTGAGAATTCTGGCAATGGTTTTGTACGTAATCAATATGCTGAAGTTGAACCTCATGCTGGATATGGGGAGTATGAAGCACAAAGTGTACCTCCTGAGGAATTTTCGTGCGGAATATCTTCAAGATTGATGTACGATCCTGTTGTCATTGCTTCTGGACAAACATATGAAAGGATGTGGATACAGAAGTGGTTTGATGAGGGTCATGATACATGCCCAAAAACTAATGTCAAACTGGCCCACCTTTCATTGACTCCAAACATTGCCATGAAGGAGTTAATATCAAGGTGGTGTACAAAGTATGGAGTCACCATTCCCAACCCAAGCATGCAACCAGAATCCCTTCATGCATGGGAAAACTCTACCACTTCCATTGCCAGTTTAGGCAGTTCTATGAATGATCTACGTCTACAAATGGATCTCAGCACTATGTCATTTGGATCCTTAGATACTAGTTTCAATTCAGATGCTTCACGCACTAAGACAGAAGATGGCTTGAGTTTGGTGCAGATTGATGATGATTCTCTGAAATACCAATATGCTAAAAACTGTGAGACAGATTTGGAATTTCCATCTAATATTAGTGAGCTCAAATGGGATTCCCAATGCAAGGTTGTTGAAGATGTCACAAATTATTTGAAATGCAATGCTCAAGCTTCTTATTCTATGTCATCTAAGAATTTTGTTGAACCTCTCATCAAATTTTTAAGGGATGCACATGATCGGGATGATGTAAAAGCTCAGAGAGATGGATTTAAATTATTATCAACCTTCGTGAGCAAACGCAGGTAAATTTCCATTTTATAGCTGGGTCTTTTTTAATTGTCTAAGTTGTGGCAAGGGAACTGTTTAATGTTTCTTTCCTCTGGAATTGAGGAGTACATTGAAGACACTATATTCCACCCTTTCTCTGGTTGACATAATGCACTTGGTTCTTTGAAAATGGTTCGGGTTTTAAGCTCCTAGCCTTACACTTTTGTGTTGTTTCTACCATGGAATTGCATAAAGTTCAAAAGTCTGAATCCATATTGTAGTTTTTTCTTGTATGTGCCTTTTGTCATTACTCTCTTGTTGATTGTGCTCTTGCACTTACCACATTTTTTAATTTCTTTTTTGCTGCCTAATGCAGAAACGGAATATCATATCTATGTGAAGACGCATATAGTCTGTTGGCATCTTCTCTTGATTCAAAGGTAACGGAAGAAGTTCTTGCCATTATGGAAATTCTGTCCGGCCACCAGGATTGCAGATGTAAGATCTCATCATCTGGTGCACTTACTTCCATTCTAAAACTTCTCAACTCCCAGATCAGAAATATACAAGGAAAAGTTATTAAAGTTTTGTACAATTTGTCCTTCGATAGAGAAATTTGTTCAGAAATGGTATCCTTGGATTGCATACCAAAATTGGTTCCTTTCTTTGAAGATAGTGCTCTTACTGGAAACTGTATCTCTATATTGAAAAATCTGTGCGATACTGAAGGGGCCAGGATTTCTATTGCTGAAACTAATGGATGCATTGCTTCTGTCGTTGAAGTACTAGATTCTGGCACTAACGAGGAACGAGAGCATGCTGTTGATATCCTCCTTTCTTTATGCTCTCAGCGCATTGACTATTGTCACTTGGTCATGCATGAGGGTGTTATTCCTGCTCTTGTCCTTTCATCTGCCAATGGGACAGAGAGAGCAAGGATAAATTCAATGGAGGTTCTACGGCTCTTGAGAGATATCGATTATGTCAACGAGCAAGAACCTGCTGAACCTGCTGAACCTGAGCCAGAGGCACCTAGAGACGATGGTAATCATTCGAATGGAAAGAAAGCATCAAAGACTTCAGGATTTTTTGGAAAGAAATTTTTCTCAAAACCGAATTCTCCTTCACCGAAAAAGAAGAAATGAAGCCTATGCTTTCAGCTTGTATCTCTTGCAAATTGCAATGCTGATCAACACAGAAACTGCCTTGTAAGATTAACTTCGATCTTCTAGCCTTCTAGCCTGGAGAACTGAGGAAAGGGTATCATATAGGTTAAGTAAATATTGTTGGGGGTTGATGGGTTTTTGTGCTGATACTAATCCAACATAGTTTTTATCAGGTTCTTAGATTTTAGCCAAGGTTGTGAGCTTTTAGTCTTCATTCATAATGTAACTTATTTTCAGCTATATACTCATCATTAAAATGTATAGTGTTATCAGTAATATAGGTTGATGTGCTCCTGAAAATTGAATCCCTTTTTTTCTCTTTGTATTTACCTGTATCTGTCACTTGGCAGGATTTGAATTCATAATCATATGCCTGATTTTGTAAAATTCTTGTGTATTGAATATTTTTGTATTATGAGTCAGAATATATGCAGTCCAAGAGAACTTGAACTTTGACTTTTAGATTAGTTTATAACCTATTGTTCCTTCAAGATCGTTTATAAATTATACCCTTGACATATTCCTTTCTTTCACACTGATTGAGACAATTGAAATTGAACCCATTGACCGATTACTTGACTTCTAGAAGAAAAATGCATCACACAATGTAAGGACTAAGGACCCATTCTTCTTAAAAAAAAAAAAAAAAAGGACCCATTCTTCTTACATGAATTTGATGTGTCTCTCTAATCTCGTAACTTAACACGTCTCAAACTTTGATTAGTTACTTGCAAAGAAGCAAATCCTCCCTATACATACCCATCTGAAACTTACATATAATATTCCAATTCAAAAAACAAATAGTATATAAATAAAATAGGACTATAAATATTAACAGCTGGGGTAGCTCAGTTGGTTAGAGCGTGTGGCTGTTAACCACAAGGTCGGAGGTTCGAGCCCTCCTCCTAGCGAAATCTATTTTTAATACTTTTACTTTTTTTATAAATTTTTTAGGGTTTTTATCACAAATGGTACTTGAACTTTATCTTAATTATATACATAGTACCTGAACTTTTCGTTTTCATCCCAAATGGTACCTACACTCAATTTTCAGTAAAAAAAAAATAAAAAAATTTGAAACTCTCTCTCCCGCCGGAACTCTCTCTCCTCTCCCTCGGCGCCGCCGTCAACCATCTCCAATGATCACAAAGTTTATATCAACATGTAGAGCACAATCCAAGGATGAAATTATATAACTACGTCAAAGTGAGATTCAAAGTAGATCGAGAGATATTGATGCCGGAAGTTCCAAAAATCGAAAAGTCAACGACCTCGATCCTCCACGTACGGCGGTCGACGTTGAATATTGAGGGTACCACGAGGTTGCTAGGATAGAGGGCTTCAAAGCCCAATTGGTTTGGAGGATCGGAAGTGGCCGGAGGAGGTCGGAACGAAAGCTTGAAATTTCAAGCTTTTCCGGCGGTCCTCACGGCGGATTTCCGGCGAGTGTGGCTTCAAACCCGGGTGGGTTTGTATTGCCGGAAGCTTTAGATTCCGTTGATGGAGGCGGTGACACAAGATGTGGCCGGAGGTGGTGGGACTTTATGGTGCAGAGGGAGAGAAGAGAGGTTACGGGTGGGGGAGGAGAGGGAGGGAGAGAGAGAGAGAGAAAAAAAAAAAAAAACTAAATTTTTTTGTTTTTTTTTTTCTTTTCAATTTTGACCGTAGGATGAATTTGTTTTAATTTTTTAACGGTAGATTTGACGATAGGTACCATTTATGATGAAAACGAAAAGTTCAGATACCATTTGTGATAAAAATCCAATTTTTTATGTTTAAGCAGCGCCTTCAGTTCAATTTTGCTAAGCTGAACCTTCAAGTCCCTGAACACAAGGAATCTTAGGGTTTTATTGTTCCAATTGGGATTTTAGGTACTTGATCAAATTAGGGATTTTTTTTGCTCCTTCTTCGGTTTATAGAATCATCAGAGACAATGGCGACAGAATCATCGGAAGGAGAAGAGGAAGGGAAGCTGACAGTAGGGAACCAAGTGCTAATGGTGGAAGACGACCTCAGAGAAATGGGCAAGAACGCCGCTTGGAGCGTCAGCTCTTGGAAGTCCGGCAACGGCGTGTCGTATCTCCGAGACGACAATCTGGATACTTATTGGCAGTCTCTGCTTCAATTCCCTTTTCCATTCCATATCATCCAATTAGAATTGAAATTGTAAACTCAATTTTAATTTGTTCTTTCTTGGTTTGCAGATCGGATGGTGCTCAACCTCATTCGGTCAACATTCAATTCCAGAAGAAAGTGAAGCTCCAAGTATGTGTGAAAGTTCAATGCTTTAGCTCTTTTAAAATTTCAGAAATGGATTCTGATTAATGGGTTTTTGTTTTCCCAAATAAATATTCTAGCTTGTTGTTCTGTACGTGGATTTCAAGCTTGATGAGAGCTATACGCCATCTAAGATTTCAATCCGTGCTGGGGATGGCTTCCACAACTTGAAGGTAATATGTTACATTTGTCTTTTGTACTATACTCATAATCTTTGGGTAGAGACCAATTTGGTTTAACTTTCGCTATGGTGCTTCAAATGCTTTTAGGACATAAAAACTGTTGAGCTCGATAAGCCGAGGGGTTGGGTTCATATATCATTGTCTGGAAATGATGCAAGGTAAGCAGTGAAAGCATCGTTCATTTTTAATGCATTAGAATCCACCTGCATATTTCTCAGTGTTAGTAATACATTGTTGTGTCACTGCATATATGTGCCAGAATGTGGTGGTATGTAGAATATTATTGCTAAGAAATTCAAAATTTTGTTAGCTACTCTAGTATGCGAGTGAAAAATCCAACTGGTTCGAGAGAGTTGGGTTCAATAGCACCTTGCTATTTCATTTTATGATATCATAATTACTGATGAAGCAAAGGCAAACAGGTTGAATGATTGAAATTTCTTTTCCCATTAAATGTCATTCAAAGAGATTATAGTGAAGTATCCTTACTGCGAATGTGTTTGAGGAATGACAATCATATGCTTAAATGAACGATCATATGCTTAAATGAACGACTGACAAAATAGATTCATATGGGGATGCTCTTTGGTTTCTTGAATTGATTTTCAAGTTTTGAAATTTGTTAGTGCCGATTTGTTTGGCAGGGAAACTTTTGTCAACGCATTTATGCTGCAAATCTCTGTGTTATCAAATCACCTTAATGGGAGGGACACTCATGTGCGCCAGATCAAAGTTTATGGCCCTAGACCGTGCGTCTCCTTATCTTTTTCTTGCTCTTTGATTGTTGATGATGAAGAATGTTGTGTGATCTTTTTGAAATTGTGCGCTGCAGGAACCCTATTCCACATCAGCCATTTCAGTTTACTTCAAGGGAGTTCATTACCTATGCTTCTATAAGATGAGAAATGAGGATCGGCATAGAAAGAGATGGGAAAGGAAGATTGAACCTTGAATTGAAACGGGTGGAGTCCCAAATCCAGTCTAAACACCTATGTAATATTTGTTGCATTATGATGTAATGTTTACTGGTAAAGTGAATGTCATTTGGTACTTTTAATGGGAAATTTCTACTTTCAACAGAGCTCTTTAAACAAGCTTCTACTAATGAGATGCTAAAACCCCAACAAAAGCAAGAATCCATGTCATTTTCAAAACGAAGTCTGTGTCACCTAAAGTGTCAAGCATGACTCATCTGCAAATTGTTGTCATCATCACCCTGAACCTTTTCGAGAGCGAATTTACTTTACATACAGATCTGTGCCTTTTAACTGTTATGGATAAGCTGTCAGATTTCTGTCATCAATTCCCTCCTACAAAGCAAAATTGTCTGCCAAAATATGAGTAGAATAGAATGAATAGGAAGATGGTGACGCTTTTTTTTTCGATGGGATGGTGATGCTGGAGACCAATATAAGATACCTTATGTTCATTTAAGAATTCACCATGCTATATAGTATAGATAGATAACAGTCATTCCACTTCTTAATTCAATTTCAGTTGTGCCACAGAAGTCAGCATACAAGACAAAAATGCGAAAGGAAAAGTCAACTGACTGCATATCTACGATTGTCAGCAGTACATGATCCAAGCATGAAGAACTTTTATGTAGAACATAGTCACCATACATGTGGTTCAAAATATAATGACAAGATTCAGCAATCGATGTTCATGTTCTACAATCAAGTTTCATTCACAAGCTGGTTTGGTGTCGAAGGTGCTTAAGCAGATAGCGAATGCTTGGAAACAGGACAGCGGGTAGCGGTAATCCATGGTGAAGATGTCCTTTCCAATCTTTCCAAACTGCAGGATCACCTTATCTTGTTGTTCGGCTGAGACATTGTGGGATGGATCAACAGCTGCGACAAGCTGGAAATTTTTAACGGAAGCCACTGTAACACGCCCTCTGAAATTAAGGCACCAGCACTGTAGCTGCTCATGCCACCGAGGAGACTTGTTTTTCAAAACCAGTGGTTCTGCACCCGGGTCTGGTACATGCGGTGACTCCAACAGGGGTGAAGAGTTGAAATCTGTGACGGGCTCCTTGTCTTTTAAACTTGGTGAGGGAGAAAATTGTTCATCATAGACTCGTGGGAACAATGTTGGTGTTGGGGCGGTGCCCCCCTCCTGAATAGAAGAGACAGGAATAGAGTGCATAGCACACTGCATTCTTCTTGGGCCTCTTGTGCGGAGAATATTGAGCTCATAAGAGACGGTGCCAACATTGTAGTTACATGCTGGAACTCTTGGAGATACCTGCTTAGAATTGAACCTTCGAGATGATCGACTATTTTGTTGGGCGGCTGCATCACATGGAGGCTGACTATCACATATGGTAAACTTGGTACCCAAGAAGTTGGACCTGGCAAAACTTCGTCGAATAAGTTTTCAACAAGATAAATAAAGAATAGATGAGAAAAATATTTGCAGGTATAATAGAGACACTTGCCTCAGTTTACCAACATATGTACTGCTAGCTCGAGAAAAATCATCTGCAACCAAAGATATAATGAACTCTGTGCTTGTTGCCCTTCTGATCCTTTTGGCTGCTAACAGTAATTTATCTCTCTCACCCTCAGCTGTCATTAAATAACAGAAGTTAACACCACATTGCTACTGATAAAACTACATTTCATTGATGTATTCAAGTCATTTCATTAAGTGGCTCACATTTTGAGACTAAATAATGTTGAAAGGAGCAAAATAACCGCTAGATGAGGTCATCCTATGAATTATCACTAATATCCCGATTGTACAATATATCTCAGTGTTTGGGAAATAACAAATTTTCAGAAATGCTACATTCAGTTCCTCAAATTGCCAAGGACATACAATATAATATAACTAACTCAGTTCTTGCACCAATAAACCAACACCAGGGTTACAATGTCTAATAAGAACTAGACTTACAAGGCATCAGACCGAAGTACAGATAAAATGTGGAAGTTGATCTATCCCTTTTGATGAAGCACTGCACTGGAGACTCGCGAGGCCCCGGCTACACAAAAGCACACCAAAATAACACTATTACAGCTGAGGCAATCAGTACAAGAAAACACAAACTTTGCACGATGAAGCATAAGGTGATACCTGCTTCAATGAGATGGGAAATGTGAGCCTTCCACATTCTTCAGGAGATTTGACAATCTCCCTCGTAATGTCCCTCCATGACTTGCAGACTGAAGCACAGAAGACAACGGCAGCTCGAGCAGGCCACGAGGTTTCACTTTCTTCTACCCTCTGTATTATGTCCAAAAGCAACTCCGGAGGTAAATTAGCCCACTGACCCTGTTTAATCAAATGAAATGGAGGTTTTGGAGACAGATCAGGAGCAATATGCGACATGGTTCGACTATGCCAAAGCTTCCTTTCACCCACTCTCTTTGACATGCTCCCAATTCCATCTTTCATATCTCTCAGCTCACGAACAATGTGTTTGAACGACATCCTAAAAAAGCAATCATAGAAAATCAATATTTCTCTTCAATATTCAAAATCAAATTAATACCATATTGGTATTGTGTATATGACTATGAAACCATAATCCTCTGAAGAAACTAGGTTCAAATTCAAAATGTGAACCAAACCATACTCCATAAGTGCATAGAAACGCTAAAAGGGCCTTACTTTAAAGCATTAACATGGGTGCGCATTTCAGAAATCTCAAGATAAACAACGAATTCCTCTTAAATTCCAAAATTGACGTCTTTTTCAATGTATATTAAATTTCTCTCATCCATTTCACATACTATTGGACCACCACAAACAATATCTATACAGAGCAGCATCAAATACTGAAATTAAAAATTAATTTTAAAAATAAGAAATTCAACAATTTTTTTTTTGCCTATGTCATTTTCAATGAAAGTGACAACCTTCCGGCGATCTGGAAATTAAATAATTACGAAAATAAAAAAAAATAAGAATTAATCGCTCATCACAAATGCGAAACAAGAACCAACCCGATGAACCAGCTCGAAAGCTCGCAGCTTTATCGGCGAATAATCCAGAGACGGCAGGCAGGGAGAAACTTCTAGAACGTTTCTGGATCGCAAATTGGAGAAGCACGGCCAAACTGGATGACGACGCCGACCATGCGTTCTCCGACTTGGTCTATTCGAAGGCCATAGAGATCACCTTCTCATTGCCGAAGCCACCGCCTTCGCCGCCGCCACGTCAGCACCGCAACGGCCAAACCAGAGCTTGGATCGCAGCGAGGAGGGAGCGACCGGGAGTTTCGTTTGGCTCGCTCGAAAACGGATCTCCAGGCGCTCTTTTGCATTTTGCTCCATTTTAATAGTCCCGTTAAATTTGTGAGCTGTGATTTGGTGAATTATTTTAATGGTGTGGAATCAGCTGTCTCGTTACTCATTTTAGTGGAGCAACTGATCTCATTACACGTGGTAATGAAATTCCCACTATATGATTGATATGATTTTGCGGAATTTTCTATTGATAGAATTTATTCGAATTTTTTTTTTGCACATTTTTTTTGTTTCATTCAAACCGATCGAAGCTTACTTATTGACTAATTTCGGGTCATAAGGAACAATCATCTAGTATTTCATATATTTAATTGTAATACAAATTTGCCACATCCTATAAATAAAGTAAAAACATTGTTCTTCATCTATAAATCACTTTTAAAAGCACTAAACAAATTCTAAATAATTACCAATGTCTATTGAGGAATTATAGTCCAGAGGCAAATTGGAACTTATGACTGGTTTTGTTGATGCATAACCAAACTAACCAAAGATGCTACCCAACCTTGGTTGGTCCTTCCTTCATTATGAGTGTAAAGGAGATGACAGAACCATAACGTCGTAACTATCAGGAATGGAGTTAGTTAGAGATTGGAGTAAGGGGGGCCGAGATATAAAGAAACAAAACATTGGAGGGGGGTCAATTGGAGTAAACCTTTACACCATATATATTAAGGTTATTATGTAAAATGAAGGGGGGGCCAAGGCCACCCAAGGCCAACATACCTCCGTCCCTGGTAACATAATACGATTACAGTTTTTTTTCCTAAATATATTTTGTTTTGGATACTAAAATATTTCAATATTTTCAACAGTGTACATGGTATTGCATCTAATCATTTTATTTTTTTTAAGTATGGTTTTATTTAAATAAATTCAATTTTATTTAAATATGAAATGCTTATCCATTCTAGGTCTTAATAGGAAACTTCTATTGGTGTATATTATCCAATTGTCTGCTCCATGCATCCATGGGTATAGCCTAAACCTTATCTCCTTTATATATAAGTTGATTAATTAGACTTCTTTAGGTATTGTCCAAAAAAAAAAATTAGGCTTCTTTAGGTGGCTAAGAGAGACCTAGTCACCTAGCTATATATAGAGAATGTATATGTCATCAGCATAAGAACAAAAACAAGAAAGTAATAGCTTTTTGATTTGATTTGAAAAACTTGTGATCGATAGTGAGTTTCATTTGGAGGTAAGCAAACTTTCTAATGAGATTGACCTCGGACGTTGGAAGACAAACAATAATTGTAGGCAAGGTTTAGCTCAATATGCTTGGAAATATCCCACAAGTTAAATGAATCCGTTTGATCTAGAGATCTAAAAATTACAAACTTTCTTGATCCGAGCCTCTGAAGGAAATTTCAAATGTATATAACTGGTTACATAAATTAATATATAATATATTTTGTGAAATAAACTTTGTTGTTGGTTTTTCGAAAAGAAACACTTTAACCGATGAAAAAGTGTGGATTTGCTTGTTGTTGTCTTATGCTTATTTTGCTTGTAACTTAATTTCATCTCTTAGGGTTTGGCTCCAAGGGAGTTTCGTAACAATCTTTCCTTAGAAAACAAAAATTTTGGATTTAGAATTTTAAAAACACTTACATTAACATACGCTGGCTCAAATTAGCAATTCGATCCATTATCAATGTGTATTATTCGAACTTTAGAGTACGTCACTCATTATTACCCTAGTCTCCCTATATATTGTTGGGTCATTTCACTCATCCCCTCCAATTTTATTTCCATTTCTACTCATGGGGATGAACATGAAAGTCATACCTACACAAACCCTAGCTAGCTGGGATGAGAATGTCAACTAATTGGATTAAGTTATCAACAAAGCTAGTACGTGCACGTTTGTTTGTCCCACAAAGAAATATCAAATAACAGAGATATTTTTGGCAAGTTCCAACTGTTGCATGGGCTGGTGGGTTGATGAAAGTGGAGCCCTAATGTGTACGACGTCCCACTAAATATAATGCAACCATGTTATTTGTCTCGTCAATTATTATTGTTATATTATTTAGGGACGAGAGGAGACATATTATATGTTATATATCAGATCGACCAGTCAGTTGGATTTGATGGCGGACTAGTCTGTTATTTTGTTCCAGCTGATTGCCAGCTGACGATCATCATCGTGCTCCACTCGATCTCCATCGCTATACGTACTGTTTATATATGAACCCAGCTTTGCCAAATCATCAACGATTTTCTTCCACAAACTTCTCGCAGCTCATGTTTAATTTGATGTTTCTGTTTCTATATTTCTGGCAGAAGATCGATATATATGGGGAAGAATATACAGATACAGTTACCTACCAGCCAGCATCTGATATTAGACGTATAATGACAATTATACTAGACTACAAAAGAATAAACTGAAGATAAATATCCGTTAATCAATAATGTATATCAAATTAGTTAACACACGATTGTCACTAAAAACAATTTTTTTAATTAGCCCAAGTGAGATAAAAATATATAATTTAATTTGTGTATATATAGTATTGAACATTTCTATATATGTCATTATCGATCAAATTATAATGCCATGATGACTTTATCTCCCCCTCTTCACTAGCTATGTAGTACATGTTTATTTTTGTACGTACCTTGATTAAGGATATCATATGTTTCTTGGCCTCAATTTGATCTCTTTTGATAGAGTATGCTATTACGCGCGCAACTACGAAATCTTAATAAAAACTTAACTGAACCGTTAAAAAATGAGTTATAAATTTGTATACATCACGCTAACATTTTTCCGTATATATATATATAATTACCGAACTCCAAAAACTTAAATTATCATTAAAGGGATCAATATCATATATTTGGCATAGAGAGTAGGTTTGTAGCTAAAATGAGAAGAAATTAAACTATCATATATTTGTGTATATCATTGTGTGGCATATATATACATTATCCCAATATGGCTTATATATTATAAATCCCTCAGGTACCAAAAATAGTCAACTTGAGGTTCTTGCTACTGTGACACTTGTTTTAGTATAATCCACTATCAAATAACTACTGAACTTCAAAAACTTAATTAATTGTTGTAAAATGAGTACGTCAACAATTAATATAGGTAGAGGTAATATTGCTACTCACATGAAAAAAATTAATGATGTATATCAAGTGATCGATCGAACTATTACCAGCACAATGCAAGTTTTTAAGTCGAAATGATCGAGATCAAAACATACATTTGAACTTTTTGATGGCATATAATCACATTTACGTACGGCTTATATATCCATGCAAGCTTATAAGTTTTGTTACAAATCAAGATTTATCAGTGTTCTAGTGATATATTATAGATATATATTAATCTTTGTAGTCTCAATCTTCAGCATAAAGCTAGCTTCTTGCTGAAGTACTGTATATAGCAGCGTTTTATTAATTAGTTTTCTATGATGGACATCGATCAACCTTCATTGTAGAAAAGCCTTACATATGCAGAATTCACGAGTATTTTTCGCATCTGTTTATGAAAGAATAAAGGTGGCAAATCAGAGAGAGAGATGAAGTGTCATAAAATAAGGGTGTATATATATATGTATGTATATATTAATTTCTGCATTTGTTCCTTTTAATTACTTAATCCGTACGTTGGCTAAAAGCAACAGGAAATCTCTTTTGGAAGTAGCTTAATCAAACCAGACAATAAGCCAAAACGAAAACAACCATAAATGCCAGGAGGAAATCTTAAAGTAAGTCTTTCTGAATCAAAAAAATAATTTATTCATATTCATATTTGATATAAACATATATATATAAATAGTACGTTAACAACTTAAGTAAGCTTTTGGAGAATGACATTTGACCCAGAAGTACGTAGTAAAGCATTTCCATTGCATAGTTGGCACTTAGTTTGCAACCATAACTTTAATTTCCATTGTATATATCATCTTGATTCTCAAATCTATTCCTTTAACTTAAAGCTAAAGCTTAGCAGAGCTAGCTTAGCTCTGCATTTGGGGCTTGGTTAATTTCCATATATATCATATATGTGCCTTTCAAATATATCCTTTATGCATTTTAAAATCTGGGGTACGTTTCTGAAAACCTCTCCTTGGATTTATAGCAATCCCAGCCTAGCCTTTAAGTCAGTCAAAGGCAATGTGAGTCCCTATCAGTATTTTGCTTGCAAGGCTTCATGTACAACCCCTTCACAATTCCTACCTAATGAGCCACAACCCCCTTTAACAAACTAATTAATAGAAAATTTCATATAAATATTTGACATCTTTGGCTAGCATCATCACATAAACACATTACAGTTGAAGTTTTTCATAGCCAGAGAAAATGGCTAGCACTAGCAGCTGGAACAGGATCTTTTGTGGGTTGGGCGCCTTTGTTTTCTTTGGGTTGTTTCTTGGTTCATTCACTTCTCCAGCAGAAGCTGCCATAAAGAAATACCAGTTTGATGTGAGTAATTTCTCCGATCCAATGCATATTAACATCATTTACATGCACTCATAGCCTTCTATACAGCAAATGAAAAAGAAAAAGATCAGAAATATTTGGTTCTCAAACATATGACATATGTATCAACCCTTTGTGTTTTGACAGATACAAGTGAAGAATGTGAGCAGATTGTGCCATGCAAAACCCATTGTCACAGTAAACGGGAGGTTTCCGGGGCCAACTATCTATGTCAGGGAAGGAGACAGAGTTCTTGTCAATGTTACAAACCATGCTCAGTACAACATGTCGATTCACTGGTAAAGATTAACTGTTCTTTTGCTAGACAATCTGACTTGTTATGTTCTTAGCCGGTAAAAATTTAACGTCTTATGTCTCATTAATTGCTATTGGCTTATAATATTCTCTCAGGCATGGATTGAAGCAGTATCGAAATGGTTGGGCAGATGGACCGGCGTATGTGACACAATGTCCAATCCAGACCGGAAATAGCTACACCTATGACTTTAATGTAACAGGCCAAAGAGGAACTTTGTGGTGGCATGCACATATTCTTTGGCTAAGGGCTACTGTCTATGGCGCAATTGTCATCATGCCTAAACAAGGCACCCCATTTCCTTTTCCACAGCCATATAGGGAAGCCGAAATTGTACTAGGAGAATGGTGGAACGTGGATGTCGAACAGGTTGTCAAGCAAGGAAACAACATGGGCTTGCCACCAAATTCCTCAGATGCACACACCATCAATGGGAAGCCAGGGCCATTGTTTCCATGCTCCGAGAAACGTAAGAAAGCTCTTTAGTCCCAGTCTCTTTTGCATTTATTTTGTGCCCGAAAAGACTAAACTAGAAGCGCAATATCAACACGGAAAACATTTGACCATTTTTGGGTTAACCTACCATGCAAAGTTCTAAGTTGACCATATTGTTCTATTGTCCTTGGTTGTTCAGATACATTTGCAATGGAGGTTGAGCAAGGGAAGACATACCTCCTGAGAATCATCAATGCCGCCCTCAACGACGAGCTTTTCTTTGGCATTGCCGGTCACAACTTGACAGTGGTGGAGGTTGATGCAGTTTACACAAAACCATTCACTACTCAAGCCATACTAATCGCACCAGGCCAGACCACAAACGTTCTGGTCCAAGCCAATCAAGTCCCAAACAGGTACTTCATGGCTGCTAGGCCTTTCATGGATGCTCCCCTTCAAATAGACAACAAGACCGCCGCGGCCATACTCCAATACAGAGGAGTCCCCAACTCTGTTCTACCAATCCTTCCCCAACTTCCTTCTCCTAACGACACCGCCTTTGCTTTAGGCTACAACAAGAAACTCAAAAGCTTAAATACTCCACAGTTTCCAGCAAATGTACCTCTCAAAGTCGACAGAAACCTCTTCTACACTATCGGTTTCGGAAAAGAATCTTGCCCAAGTTGCCTCAATGGAACAAGATTTGTTGCTTCCTTGAACAATATCTCTTTCGAGATGCCCCAGGTTGCGCTTTTGCAAGCTCATTATTTCAACATCAAAGGGGTGTTTAAGACTAACTTCCCTGATAAGCCGCCAACTCCTTTCAACTATACTGGTGCACCACTCACAGCCAATCTTGGGACTTCAACAGGCACCAGACTGAGCAAGATTGCATTCAACTCTACAGTTGAGTTGGTTTTGCAGGACACCAATCTTCTAACAGTGGAGTCACATCCATTCCATCTTCATGGATACAACTTCTTTGTTGTTGGAACTGGGATTGGGAATTTCGATCCCGCCAAGGACCCTGCTAAGTACAACTTGGTTGATCCTGTTGAGAGAAATACAGCTGGAGTTCCAACCGGTGGTTGGACCGCCATTCGTTTCAGAGCTGATAATCCAGGTATGAGGAACCAGACTGCCACATTTACTGATCATATTGACAACTACCAGATTATTGATCAGACTTATAATATAAGCTTTTTTCTTGTTTGAATGTCTAGGCGTTTGGTTCATGCACTGTCATTTGGAGCTTCATACTGGATGGGGATTGAAAACAGCATTTGTTGTGGAAGATGGCCCGGGTTCAGATCAATCTGTTCTGCCTCCGCCTAAGGATCTTCCGGCATGTTGAGGACTCATGAACCAAGTTCATATCAATCTGGTTTACTTTGGAGTAACAAGTACTTGCACCTCTTGCAAAAGTTGCAGAAGGTTGAAGGTTTCTCGAGGATACAAGCAATTACTCATTTACTAAAGCAAAAGCAAAAGTCAATTTGTGTGAGATTAAAATGTAACAAATACATCAAGCCTACTATGTAATAATTTTCTTCTTCCATCTATATTTCTCTTGAACCTAGTGAATTCTACAGCCATAATATACAATTACAATAGACAAAATACAATCTCATCAATCTCATACTGAAAATCCGCAAGATCAAAGGTTAAGAAAAATACATTCACAATCCACCATGACAAAAGAAAAGAAGATACAATGTAATCTCTACATTAGTCTGCGAAGTGGAAACCATGCCCTCTCCAATCCTTGCAAATGATTTGAAATGTGAAACAGAGCAGCACCAATATTTTTGTTTCTTTCTCTTGGCTGGAGTATTCATATTCTGATGGATGAATGGTAATAAAGTTCAGAATAACTTGCAATTATATAGAAGCATAAAAGCCATCGAAGAGAAAGTGTAGCCGAACCACAGAAATTATGCAATTACAATCGTTCTGTCATGTTCATCATTCGGCAATTAAGAGAAGATTATGATCAAACCCTGACACAGCTTGTAAAACTTCACAACCCTCTACAGAGTCCAGCAAAATTGGTTCAGGTTCATCGCAGGAGCTTCCTAACCCAAGCCTTCCATTCTTACCACAACCCCAAATCCACACTTCTCTCTTAGACGTTAGAGCAATGGAATGCACACGACCTCCTGCTACTGATACAGGAATTTCCCCTTCCAATCCTTCAACTCCCAATGGAATATTTTCTGGCCCACCCCTGCCGAGCTGAGAGGTCTGATTCCAACCCCATGTAATAATACCTGCGGCTCCTCCTATAACATCTGATGATGGAACCTGGCAAATTGCCAAAGAATGGCCAAGCCCGGCTGCTATAGACATTGGACGGAAGCTTAAGTCAACAGGGAACAATCCTATATCTCGGTTTTCTCTTCCTAACTGACCATATATGTTGCTCCCACAGCTTAGTAGTGTTCCATCACCTGAAACAACTGTACAATTAGAACAAACATGCACGAGCAAATATCTATATCTGCTTAAGCATATAAATGTAAACAACACTACCTACCACAAAGAATCAATGAATGATCAAGACCACATGCAACGTCTACAACTTCAATACAATGTAGTTCCCTCACTAAACTAGGTTCCCAAACTATTGGCATGTTATTCTCCTTGGCCATTCCTTCTAAAACCAGCTTCTCAGCAGCTTCCAAAGATGAACTTGACAGTTCTTGATTATTCGAAGCCGATTCCAGTGGAGACGTCTCCAAAGATTCTGTAATGCTTCCTAACCTACCGTCAGCAAAATAACCCCAACCAAACAACTTTCCATCCTCAGTCAATGCAAGAGCATGCCCCCAACCGAGTGCAACCTGCCAAAGAAAAATTTGTGCTCCAAAAACTTCCATCTTATGAATCCTAGACAAAGCTCATGCAATTTATTTCCATTTCTGGCCAATTGGGCGTCAGTTGTTGCATCATAGTGTATTATTCGGTATTCCTAGTTTCCTACCTTAAGCATAAGAGCGCACCTTAGTTATTTTCTCTCCAGCCAGTGCTTCAACTCTGGAAGGCACCACAGCCTCCATGACTCGCTCTCCAAGACCAAGCTGGCCATGCTTCGACTTTCCCCAAACCCACAAAGAACCATCATCTCCAATGGCCGCAGAAATGACACCAGATGCAAATGCAGAACAAACATTTACTTGATCCAATCCTGTTACTCTCTTTGGTTCATTCCATGAATCTCTGCAAACAACAAAAGCTTAATAGGCAGTAACTTACCAGTTAATAATTCATACAAAAGCTGACAGTAACTTAGTAATACGAAAATTCTCAAAGTAAGATCGTTCATTAGTGAATAACCATCAACAATTCCATCACAAAGAGGTTTTTCATGACAAATCCAAAAAAGAAAAAAGTGCATGCTTTTGATTAATCTTGGCCACATATACAAAATACATTGCTGACTTTTACTCTATAAAATTATCGACTAAACATGCACTAGACTAGTAACATACTACAGTTGTAAATTACTAATTTACCATAACTATTTCCACTTTCTCTGAATTCTCAAACTCAGAAGTCAGTTTCTTAACAACCACAAATGTGCTTCAACACAATGCACAAGTAAAACATATGAAATGGTTAAAAGGGTCAATTTCCGCTACTTCTTAGAGCTGAAAGAAGCTGTAAAGTTGAAACCTTTACCTCGGAGAAGGTAGTCCACGGCCGAGCTGGGCCTCAAGGTCTCGGCCCCAAGCCCAAAGCTGACCCTGGGAAGTGACGGCCAGGGAGTGATAATGCCCGGCGGTGACGCTGGTGATGTCAGAAGGCAGAGAAGGGACCCGAGTGGGCTCGTAAGCGTCCACACCCAGGCCCATTAAGGAAGTGGACAATCCAAGAGCGCCATGGTTGCCATCCCCAAAGCTCATCACTACGCCGGTGGTTGTGCTACTCATGCATCTTTGTAACCTTTGGAATATCGCGTTCACTGCACGCCGGTTCTTCACCAGCGATACCAGTCCTGGCATTGCTTACAAAATTAATATTTCAAATTCGGAAAATTGATGCATTTTATTTGATTCAGAAATTCTGTAGTCGGTGTTGGGCTAACAGTCTGACACCTTCAACTTGTTGATCATTGCCACTGGGCCTTGCAACACCACCGTTAAATGAGGCGATCGGGTCATTGATATGGGCTGAGGCCGACCCAATTCTAAGACTAAAAGAAAGCGCTTTTTTGGTTTTTGGTTAAAAAGGATTTGAACCGGTGATCATTGAATAGTTGGTTGATAACAATGATCTACAACTTTAGTGGATCAAGTAATCACAAAATGTTGTTAATCAAGCTTTGATCACGCGGTAATTTTATCTTCTGGACATACAATTTTGATTTCCTCAAAAATCATGTTCGAGGAAGGTCACGTCTGTATTCTTTTATTTATTTATTTAATAAAATCAAATTACACAAAAATAGTTCTTCGAAGACGGTCACTCTAGGGTCGTGTCCCTGTGTTATGGCTTTGTATCTAATCATAGCTTTTGTATTGATTAGATTGTGTATCGGCTTTTGTATTTGCTTGTGACCGACCCTCTATCGGCTCCCACTAATGGGTAGTTGTCTTGGAATGTTCTATCTGCTTTTAAAAGAACTATAATACTTGACTACTTAAACATGCTATTTGGAACATGGAAACAGAAAAGAAGGCAAAAACCAAGCACACTCTTCTTCCTCTTATTTTTACAGGCAGGAAAAGTTACATAGAATTATGGTTCGGACTTTTTTTTTGGTTACAATGGTTCTGACTTTTGTTATACTTAAACTTATATCTCTAAATAAAATTAAGAAAAAATGAACCAAAAAACACCAACAAAGCTATGAAAAAGGGTACAAGCCCGGCCCGTATGTGCAGCGGAGGAAGAGCAATAAAATACACCGAGCAAGAGCCCAAGAGATCCCCGCCCACTCCCAGCCCCAAAAGTACAATTAGCAGAGGGTTGTGACTTCGATGATTGATCCATGGTTCGCAATTGGCTGGTTGAAGATCCTGGGCCCACTGACTGTCACCGGCAACCGCCGGTTACGCGCGCGTAAGCTACGCACAAATCCATTAGCAACGTGCTCCTGGTAATAAGCCGGACATATATTTCTGACTAGGCCGAGACAGTGGCCAATGAAATAGAAGACATAAATCATGTACGGCGCGTGGTCCCAAGGCTTCGGAAGCAATAGAGAAACCAGTGACGCCACCGAGAGCGAAGCAGTAAACTTGATAGCCATGCGAAATTTTGGAGCGTGAGTTGGGAAGTAGTTTTGGGCAGCCCCAATGGCGAAGCAACAGAAGGCAAGTAAGCTGAGCATGGCGACCATGAAATTGGTTTGGTGGGTTTCAAATGGAGAAGATATTGATGATGTTCCGGCAGCTGTGAATTTGATCTGAATGAAGGTAAGAAGTATTGGTACCATGAAAGTGAAAACGGCGAAGGTGGAAGGGGCCGCTAGTCTCGCAAAATCTACTAGAACAATGTTGAAGTTGACGACGGAGGGTTGCCATTGATAGCGAAAATCGGCCATGGTAATTTTGGTGTTTCGGCGAAAGGATTTTTGGAAAAGGGTGTATGAGAACAAAGAGAGCAGCACGAGGAGGAGAAAAAAAAAACAAATAGGCTTTCCTCACTTTCTGGTGTTGAATGAATTGTTCACAGAGAATTCGACTGCGTTTTGTTTTATAGAATAGAGGGGGGATCTTTTGGGACCGCTTTTGGGACTTAAAGCGGGACTTTTTGTTTCCTTTTCCTTTTGGGACTTTAAATATAGGCATATATACTAGCACAACGGAGAGTCTTGCACACACCGAAGTGCATATGCACTGGAGCAATCCAACGGTTGTCATGCAGGGGTGGGCGATCCAACGGTGTGCATGCAGGGGGTATGTGTGGTTGGATGAAGAGTTGGTTGATCCAACGGTTTAAATCACCTAAGTGCATATGCACTTTGGTGTGTACAAGAATTTTCGCTAGCACAAACCCTCGGTACAATTAATAATAAACCATTTATTTATAAATTATATTTTATTTTATCACTTTCTTGATGTGGGATCTCCAATCTTCAACAAACCCCTCACATGTAGCCTAACCACTAAGTCTGCACGGGTAATCAATTCTCTGCATGGGCAACTAATTCCCAATCGGAAACTGCTCAATTTTAGATCAAAGCTAACACATCTATAACAATTCTTGTGCTTTTTCATTTAGTTCAAAGAGCAGAACACATGTTTAGGATCTTTGAATATAATTGTTGCCTGAAAGATTGGGATTTTCGTCAGATACTGACGATATCTTGGAACAAGAGCTTCCTAACCCAAGCCTTCCATTCTTACGACAACCCCAAATCCACACTTCTCTCTTAGACGTTAGAGCAATGGATGCACACGACCTCCTGCTACTGATACAGGAATTTCCCCTTCCAATCCTTCAACTCCCAATGGAATATTTTCTGGCCCACCCCTGCCGGGCTGAGAGGTCTGATTCCAACCCCATGTAATAATACCTGCGGCTCCTCCTATAACATCTGATGATGGAACCTGGCAAATTGCCAAAGAATGGCCAAGCCCGGCTGCTATAGACATTGGACGGAAGCTTAAGTCAACAGGGAACAATCCTATATCTTGGTTTTCTCTTCCTAACTGACCATATATGTTGCCCCCACAGCTTAGTAGTGTTCCATCACCTGAAACAACTGTACAATTAGAACAAACATGCACGAGCAAATATCTATATCTGCATAAGCATATAAATGTAAACAACACTACCTACCACAAAGAATCAATGAATGATCAAGACCACATGCAATGTCTACAACTTCAATACAATGTAGTTCCCTCACTAAACTAGGTTCCCAAACTATTGGCATGTTATTCTCCTTGGCCATTCCTTCTAAAACCAGCTTCTCAACAGCTTCCAAAGATGAACTTGACAGTTCTTGATTATTTGAAGCCGATTCCAGTGGAGACGTGTCCAAAGATTCTGTAATGCTTCCTAACCTACCGTCAGCAAAATAACCCCAACCAAACAACTTTCCATCCTCAGTCAATGCAAGAGCATGCCCCCAACCAAGTGCAACCTGCCAAAGAACATTTGTGCTCCAAAAACTTCCATCTTATGAAGTAAACAACATTCAAGAATCCTAGACAAAGCTCATGCAATTTATTTCCATTTCTGGCCAATTCGGTGTCAGTTGTTGCATCATTGTGTATTATTCGGTATTCCTAGTTTCCTACCTTAAGCATAAGAGCGCACCTTAGTTATTTTCTCTCCAGCCAGTGCTTCAACTCTGGAAGGCACCACAGCCTCCATGACTCGCTCTCCAAGACCAAGCTGGCCACGCTTTGACTTTCCCCAAACCCACAAAGAACCATCATCTCCAATGGCCGCAGAAATGACACCAGATGCAAATGCTGAACAAACATTTACTTGATCCAATCCTGTTACTCTCTTTGGTTCATTCCATGAATCTCTGCAAACAACAAAAGCTTAATATGCAGTAACATACCAGTTCATAATTCATACAAAGGCTGACAGTAACTTGGTCATAGGAAAATTCTCAAAGTAAGATCGTTCATTAGTGAATAACCATCAACAACTCCATCACAAAGAGGTTCTTCATGACAAGTCCAAAAAAGGAAAAAGTGCATGCTTTTGATTAATCTTGGCCATATATACAAAATAAATTGCTGACTTTTACTCTTAAAAAATTATCGACTAAAAGCAAGCACTAGACTAGTAACAGTGTAACACACTACAGTTGTAAATTACTAATTTACCATAACTATTTCCATTTTCTCTGAATTCTCAAACTCAGAAGTCAGTCTCTCAACAACCACAAATGTGCTTCAAAGTAAAACCTATGAAATGGTTAAAAGGGTAAAAGGGTCAATTTCCGCTACTTGTTAGAGCTCAAAGAATCTATGAAGTTGAAATCTTTACCTCGGAGAAGGTAGTCCACGGCCGAGCTGGGCCTCGTGGTCTCGGCCCCAAGCCCAAAGCTGGCCCTGGGAAGTGACGGCGAGAGAGTGGTAGTGCCCGGCGGTGACGCTGGTGATATCAGGAGGCAGAGAAGGGACCCGAGTGGGCTCGTAAGCATCCACTCCAAGGCCCATTAAGGAAGTGGACAATCCAAGAGCGCCATGGTTGCCATCTCCAAAGCTCATCACTACGCCGGTGGTTGTGCTGCACATACATCTTTGAAACCTTTGGACAATCGCGTTCACTACATGACGGCCCTTCACCAGCGATCCCAGTCCTGGCATCGCTTACAAAATTAATATTTCAAACTCGGAGAATTGATGCATTTATTTGATTCAGAAATTCTGTAGCTTGTAATTGTTGATCATGGCTACTGGGCCTTGCAACTGCACCGTAAAATGAAGAGCTCGTGTCATTGATACTAGAAATAGTGCCCGCGCTTTGCTGCGGGTTTTGGAGCTAACACATAAATTCGATCGTAGAAATAATTATTGACAATGAAAGGCAGAAATCTTTTCTCCAAATTCGATTACAACTCAAAAATATCCAAGACATACTACCTATTCAAGAAAATGCTTCAACCAAACTGAACACCAAATGTGAAGAAGTAAGCTCCAGAAAGAAGAATGTTCCTTCAAAATTACTGTGAAGGTGTCAGTACTTTGGGTCCTTGAATCATGCCATACGGGTAGAGGTGAACATTGTCCTAATAGATTGCCTTCAATCTTTTGCTCTGATCTCTCCAAACCAAATTAAGAACACTGTCATCATAACCAAAAAGACATAAGAAATAAATACACACATACCTTTCTTCTCAAATTTTCTGATCTAGTGATCTCTATATGTGAAACCCAAATCATCCATAAAGAAGAAAAGTGCAGCAAATACCATATGAAAACAATGAAACTTTGGCATAAACTGTTTAGTTATCCTTAAGAGTAGATCATGATAATTGAGAAAGCCTCTCCAATAAATCCCTAGCCATGGTGGTATCAGACTATCAGTACGTATCAAATCACAACTTCCAAATAATTCTAATCTCTCGAGACATTTCCGAGTCGAATGCTAAACCAATATATGTCCATTTGAAAACCTAACATCATAAGATGAATTCTTCTTCACCATTACATTTAAAAAGAAGGTCTTGTATTGTAGTCCTTTCTTTTTGTATGTGTGAGTGGGTGTATAACAAAGTTATCTGTAATCTGATTCAGAGAACCTAACATTCAAGCATTGAGAAGAATGACAATGAATTCAACATAGTAAAAAAAAATACAAAGGTGATTACATTACTGACAAATTGATATGAAAAAAAAGAGAGAAGATTATGACATAAAAATGGATAATCAGTAGGTATTTAAAACAAACCTAATTGAACCTAATCAGTATGACACACATACATTTCTGAGTTTGGACTCCAAACCTGCTATCGATCAGTCAGCAGACTCGGCACCACACACTAACCCAAGACAAAGCCCTAACAAAGGTGGGAAATTGGGAACTTGTGGGTTTTGATGGTATCTGCAGTAAAATGCCAAATTCTTAAATCCAAAAGTGAAATATAGATCTAAGATAATATAATGATTGAAACTAAACCAAAGCAACCAAAATCAGAAGAAGCAAAAAGCACAATTATTATGACACGGCATTGTTCGATTAAAAGAAAACACACCCAAACCCAAAAAAAAAAAAGTAAAAGAAATCAGAAGTTTACACACAAATTGCAGAAAAGACCAAAATAAATTTGAAACTGGAATTAAGCCAGTGTTTAGGAACTCATTACCTTATTGTCTGCATTTCTTCTCCAACCCGAAATCTGACAACGCAAAATAATTGTGTCTATTAATATAGATATACTACTCTGTTTTCTCAAAAACTCATAACTCCAAACCATTAATCTACTCAATAGAAAATTTCCTAAATTCTTAGAAGAACCTACTGAACAGACAGATTCAAATTTAAAAAGTTGAAAGCTGGTTGTTAGAGTTTCAAATTCGACCCACTCACACTCGCTCATCAGTGTTAAATTTGAGAATACACAAAAGAGACAATGATGTCGACTTTGAAATCTCGACTTTAACCTCACATACTATTGGTGTCTGGAAACCGAGAACTGAAAGTCGAGATTTCTGGTAGGCCAAAGACCAAAATGCTAAATAACTCAGCAGAAAAGAGTCAACTCTGCCCTATAAAAAAAATGCAACCTGATCAGAATAATTAATCTAATTGAACATAATGAAAAAACCAATTAAGTTGTTTCGCTTGCAATTAGCCAAAAAGAAAAATAAAAATAAACAGATGAGTTTATTTCAAGACTACGAATTTCGGATCGTATTAAGCTTGAAATACAAAGCTTAACACCTTGTTAATGAACACAAATAGGAGATGTATAACAACAACTAACACAACAAAAGCACTAATCTTTGACCGAAATTCAATTGATCGAAAGCAAAGTGATGACCTTGGAGTGGTGGCTATAAGCACCAGCAATCTCAAAGACATCCCTTTAACGCAAGAATCTAATACACCAACAAATCAAACCCATAAACACCAAACTAATAAAAACTCCAAAAAATTAATCAAACTAATCTAAATTAGAAAATTAAGCGAAATTAGAGCCCTACATACCTCGTGGTTCAAACAAATCTGGAAAAATCTTCATTTTTTGAAGAGATACGGTGATGGCGGTGATCGCGGGAGAGAGGGAGATGACTGGTCTGAAGGAGAAATCCAGGAATCTTGAGGCGGTGATGGCTGGCTGGTGTGATGGCTGGTGTCGGAGGAAGAAGAATAAAAAAGAAGAGGAAAGAACGAAAGAAAAGAGAGAGAGAGGGCAGGACTGTAAACAAACAGTCAATGAGGGGCCAAACCGTAATTGCACATCGAATGAACAGTGGAGGAACAGTGAAACTCCTCGAGGAGAAATAGTATATGTAAATGGTCTGGGTCCGACCGTCAAACAGTCCGACCCAATTCTTCTCTATTATAGTATTATTCGCTTAACTCGATCTTACTTAAATTTTACACCCAAAAATTCTAAGACTAATAGAAAGCGCTTTTTTTGTTTTTGGTTAAAAAGGATTTTACTCCAACCAGCTGAATAGTAAATAGTTGGTTGATAACAATGATGTGCTATTTTAGTGGACTAAATAATCACATAAAGTTCTCTTTCTCAAAAATAATAATAATAATAATAATAATTACATAAAGTTGTTAATCAAGCTATGGGCAGTTTCTCTTATTGTAACATTGTATTGATGTTCTCTCTTAATTCTTCTAAAAGAATTATAATAATCGACTACTTAAACATGCTATTTGGAAATGGAAAAAGAACCAGAAGGCACAAAACAAGCACACTCTGCTTCCTCTTATTTTTACAGGCAGGAAAAGATACAAAGAATCATGGTTCTGACTTCTGACTTTTGTTTTACGTAAACTTATATCTCTAAATAAAATTAAGAAAAAATGAACCAAATAACACAACAAAGCTAGGAAAAGGCAGAAAGGGTACAAGCCCGGCCCATATGTGAAGAGGACGAAAAGCAATAAAAATACACTGAGCGAGAGCCCCAGGAGAGCCCAGCCCCAACTGTAGAATTAGCGGAGGGTTCTGAGTTGGGTGATTGATCCATGGTTCGCGATTGGCTGGTTGGAGATATTGGGCCCACTGAGTGTCACCGGCAACGGTGAGAGCGTTCTTCTCGACTGCTGTTGACGCGCGCGTAAGCTACGCACAAATCTATTAGCAACGTGCTCCTGGTAATAAGCCAGACATATATTTCTGACTAAGCCGAGACAGTGGCCTATGAAATAGAGGACGTAAATCATGTAGGGCACGTGGTCCCACGGCTTGGGAAGCAATAGAGAAACCAGTGAAGCCACTGAGAGCGGAGCAGTAAACTTGATAGCCATGCGAAGTTTTGGAGCGTGAGTTGGGAAGTAGTTTTGGGTAGCCGAAATGGCGAAGCAACAGTAGCCAAGTAAGCTGAGCATGGCGACCATGAATTTGGTATGGTGGGTTTCAAATGGAGAAGATATTGATGATGTGCCGGCGTCTGAGAATTTGATCTGGATAAAGGTAACAAGTATTGGAACCATGAAAGTGAAAATGGCGAAGGTGGAAGGGGCGGCTTGTCTCGCAAAATCTACTAGAACAATGTTGAAGATGACAATGTTGTCACGTTCGTGTAGAAAGACCAAGTACTGTTGCCATTGATAGCGAAAATCTGCCATGGTAATATTGGTGTTTCGGAGAAAGGAACAAGAATCAATCAGAGAAGTTGCCGGGCTTATTGGGTTTAGGATTTAAGTGATTTACAAGGGGTTTAGTTGGACCTTTAATTCCCTGTATACTACTGATCGAGGAGGCTAGGGTTTGAATGAATTAATTGCTCACTTTGAACTGTACGTTATGAAGGAGAAGGGTTCATGGTTGAAAAAGGAGATGAGATTTGAGTAGACGAAGTGATAATTCTCGGGAAAAGAGGAAGAGGGATTTATAGAGGAAAAGAGGAAGAGGGATTTATAGAGGAAAAGAGGAAAAGAGGAAGAGGGGTTTATAGAGGAAAAGAGGAAGAGGGATTTATAGAGGAAAAGAGGAAAAGAGGAAGAGAGGAAAAGAGGAAAAGAGGAAAAGAGGAAGAGGGATTTATAGAGGAAAAGAGGAAAAGAGGAAGAGGGGTTTATGGAGGGAAAAAGGCAGAGGGGTTGGTTTATAGAGAAAAAGAGGAAGAGAGCGAGATTTATATATAGGAAAAGAGCTGCCTTTCCCACCATTGGTGTTCGACATGGACAGTGGACGCTACGTGAGTGAATCAAGGTGGCGATCGACAATATCCAAGTCACTCTTTTGATAGTGACTCGGGAAAATCATACCCAATTAATTAATTGAGCTGCTTCAAAAGAGTAGGGAGTCTTTGCACTAGAAACAGTAGAGAGTCTTTTCACCAGAAAAATAAAAAATAAAAAATAGAGTCTGATAGTGACCTTTTTTTGTTTTTTACAAAATCATACTTTCGTGTGTTTAAGTTGGTGACTGAATTCTCTGGTTCTCTCACATGGGAGAGGAGGTCCATACCTGATAGCTCTCTCTCTCTCTCTCTCCAAGAATTCTCCCTAGTCACTATCAGAATTCTCCCTAGTCACTATCAGGCTATCAGGTATTGATGAATGAACACCAATTTTGGACAAGCACAATTCCTTTAGGGTAATGCATTCATACATAATCACTTAATCAGATCTTCAAGGTCAAAAAGAAGAAATTTTTGCCCATCTAAACATGAAACAAAAAAAAAATCGTTAGAAATATTTTTTATTATCTGACAGTAAACTGATTACTGTCTGAAGATAAATTTTAATTTTTAATATTTTCAAGCATGAAATCCTCCTGTATAGTTGTGAGTGCTTCTATTTATATCTCTAAAATTGACATCTATATATTATATATACCTCTCAACTTATTAGACTTCCAATTTACTTTTTTCAAAAACTCAATATGTTAACCACACCTCTCTAATTTTTTCAAAATATCCTCAGCCCATAAGGATTTCTCATCCATTGCTAAATGATCCAATTCACCATCAGTAAAGCATGCATCTCAAAATTGAGAGAACTCTTTGTAAGAGCAGTTGTGTATATATATATCCTTGTGTGTACAATATGATTTCCTCTATTACAATAAATTGGGCAAGGCTAAGAGAGTTTATTTTCTCAAGAACTTGAACTGTGATTGCAGTAAAAGTGTTGCATTCAAGACCTTAACAGAATATATTATACGGAAAAAAAAAATGGCAAAAAGATGAATTTGCTTTCTAACCATCTTCCATGGTAAAGACAAATACCCAGATACATGCTCCCATGTTGAGTTAAGTCCCACTATCCATAAGCCAAATTTGGCTTTCATTGAATTGGTAAAGCCATATGGCTTTCACAAACCGTAAGCCAAATCCAACATTTTTTTATTATATTCCATTTTTTTTCCTCTTTTGTCCTTCCAACCTGACTAAACAATTTTATAATTCCATTTGTGTCCATCATAATTTTTAGTTACTAATCTTTTTTCTTCTCAAAGTTTATACTTATAAATTTTTTTAATAATAAAAGTTATGTCATTACGAATATCTCAACGAAATTTTTTATTTGAGCCTAATATTGTATATATATAATCGAAATAATTTTAATACGTAATTATGAAAATTACAATATTAATATGAAAAGAGAGATTTATGCCTACTTGAATGAAAATTGAAGTGATGGAATGGTGAAATTTTAGTTCAAAAAAAAATAGTGAATTTGTGTAGTTTTTATTAAAATTTGGCTTAGTGTTATAGCTTATGGTGGGAGTGATTTAGGGATTGGATGTCATATTTCTTGGAATATGCCAAGTTGGTGAAGCTATATTGAAAGGCAAATTCGGCTTATCATGGTAGATGGTTAAAGCCTAGAATATATTCTATAAAGCAATGCATGTCCACGATCACCAAATAATTTCAATGCATTCCTCATTAAAGATGTCAATTTTGCTTATTGATGATACCACCAAATTTATTATGCAATAAAAAAAGGCAAAAAGATGAAAACTTTTGACACAAATTTTCTTTGATGTATTGTGTTGACGCAGAAAAAATAACTGTAAAGGATGAAAAATTGAAGGGGGAGATTGGAATTTTCCTCATATGCTCCTTTTGCACTTCCCAGGTTTATGTGACTTTGTTTATCATCAAGTTCCAATTTCAATTAATACTCATGCCGTGGACACTCTCATTTGGATGCCTTCTTCTTCGGGTGTGCTCACTGCGAAAGAAGCGTATAATTTTTTAAGGCCTAATCTCCCTTCACTTGATTGGAGTAAAGTAATTTGGTGTAAGCATGTTGCTCCTCGTATGTCTCTTTTGGTGTGGAAGGTGTTAAGAGGCCGGGTTCTTTCTGAGGATTTATTGCAAAAACGAGGGATTTCTCTTGCCTCCATTTGCTTGCTTTGTAAGAGGCATGGTGAGTCTCTTGACCATATTTTTCTTTTTTGTCCATTTGCTGCGCGGATATGGTCTTGCATGGTAGACAGGTTTGATTTGGGTGCACTTCCTGGTTCTTTATTGGAGCTTTTATTTAAAGGCCTTAGTGTTGGCCGCAGTCATCAATTAAGAGAGTTATGGACAGCTTGTTATTCCGCTACTCTTTGGTTCATTTGGCAAACAAGAAATAAGTGTAGATTTAATAGTATTGTGCCAAGTGATCTGCATGCCTGTAGGATGATTACTGGTTATGTTAATGCTTCCAGCCATATTGCCTCTGGTTCTATGTTCAATACCTCCCAAGAGCTTTGCATAGTGAAGCGATTTGGAGCCTCTTGCCGTCCTCGTCGTGCTCCTCGTATCATTGAAGTAAATTGGCACCCTCCCTTACTTGGTTGGATTAAGATTAATACGGATGGAGCTTGGAAGACGAACTCGCCCCGTGCAGGTTATGGAGGTGTTTTTAGAGATTACAAAGGTGTGAGTCTTGGTGCTTTTTCCTCCAACTTAGATATTCCAAGTTCAGTTGCCGCTGAGGTCATGGCAGTAATCAAGGCTATTGAGTTGGCATGGGTTCGTGATTGGAAACATGTGTGGTTGGAAGTTGATTCTTCACTTGTTCTCACTTTTCTTCGCTCTCCTCATATGGTGCCTTGGCAACTTAGGGTGGAGTGGGGTAATTGCCTTCATCGGATTTCTCAAATGCAATTCAAGTCTTCTCATATCTATAGAGAGGGTAATCAAGTTGCTGATGCATTGGCCAATTTTGGCACTTCTTTGTCTGATTTGACTTGGTGGGATTTGGTTCCACCATTCGCAAGTTCTTTATGTACAAGGGATCGTTTAGGTCTTCCTAATTTTAGGTTTCGCTAGTTTGTGTTTTTTTTTATTATTGTTCTTGGAGGGTCTTTTTCCTTCAATGTTTGGTTTTTTGTAAGGAGTAAGGTTTGTTTCCTTCCCATATCTTGATGTACTTTTCTTTTTTATTTTTCTTTTAATAAATTTTCCTCGTCTGCCGAGGTTCGCGAAAAAAAAAAAGTAATACCTGGTACAAAGGTTTCAAAACGATGATTCGGTTCCTAATTACTAAATGATTTTGATGCATAAATTAAGGTTTAATGTTAGAGGAGATGGAGAAAGAAATAATTAGTTGTTATGTTTATGAGAACATTGTAAAAGAGACTTTAATTCAAATCAATAATTTCCTCATGACCCTGTTTATAATTATCTAGTTCAAACTTGACTAGTTTTGTCGAATAATTAGGGTTTAAAATTGAGTTCAGGAAGCTTCCCACCAAGTGTATCGAGTCATCACGTGTTTTCTGAACAATAATTTGTTTTTTTGAACAAAGTCATCACGTGTTTGTGTCAAAGATTGCTACTCCTAGATTAGGCCAACGGGTCAATCCAAGTCCGGTTAGCAAGGAAGCAACTGAATCGGTAGGTTGATGTTTGGGCCAAAAATTGGGTCTGAGCAATTAAAGAACCGACGGGTCCAACCCATGGAGCTGAGTGCTGAGTGCATATTAGAGCAACTCAACAGAATATCCGAATTTGTTTCCTTTTTCGATACCTTGGGCTTGGCGGGTTGTGGCACACATTGTGTCTACTTAGCACTGGTCAATATATAAATGGAGTGGATTCAACAGAATCACAGACACAATCGAAGAAAATGGCGATGGGAATCGGTGAGTTAATCGATCACCGATTAACTCCCTAGTCCCTACCCTCACTCCTCCAAACCTTCCCCAAGTCAATCGGTGAGTTGATTTTCTCTCATTGCACTCACTAATTCATCAACCACATTTCTAAAATTCACAGACCACATTGAATCAGGTATAGTCTGCAAGCACCAAAACGGTCGTCGTCTGTTGTGGCTATGGCGAGTTCATACAAAGAGATTGCTACTTCTGGAGTGAAAGTTACAGAAGGAGAAGGAAAATTACCCAAGATCGTTTTGACTGGTTCGAATGGCAGGTACATTGTGCACTGATTGTGGGTTTGAGCTATGCAGATGAAAAATGTGACTTGGTGATTCTAATGGGCTATTGAATTCAATTGGTTGCAGTGAGGCAGATGTGTATCTATTCGGTGGTTGCATTACGTCGTGGAAAGTCCCAAATGGGAAAGACCTCCTTTTTGTTCGACCCGACGCTGTGTTTAATGGGAAGAAACCGATCAGGTTGTTTTGGATTTGTGTGTGCAATTTTTTTTTCTTGATTTTCAATGTTTTGAAATTATTTGGGTTCGTTTCTGTTTGAAGTTTGAGTCTTTAGAGGTAATGAGCTTTCTTATTGGGTTTAGGCCACCTATAACAATTTGAAATGGTCATTCACAACCCTCATTTGGGTTAGTTATGCTAATAAATATGGGGAATTTGTGGGGTATGTTTGAAGATGATGAAATTCTTGTGCTTTATCATTTAGTTTAAAGAGCAGAACACATGTTTGGGATGAACAAGAGCATGTGATCTTTGAATATAATTGTTGCCTGAAAGATTGGGATTTTCGTCAGATACTGACTATATCTCTCTTCGGACAGTGGAGGAGTTCCACATTGTTTCCCACAGTTTGGACCCGGCCCAATGCAGCAGGTACGATCCCCTCTATTTTTGTTCCTACACCCATCATTACTCTTAAACAAAATAATTATCTTTTGAAGGAAAAAAAATAAAAAATAAAAAGATAATGTTATGGAGGTGATAATGCCCGGCGGTGACGCTGGTGATATCAGGAGGCAGAGAAGGGACCCGAGTGGGCTCGTAAGCGTCCACTCCACGGCCCATTAAGGAAGTGGACAATCCAAGAGCGCCATGGTTGCCATCCCCAAAGCTCATCACTACGCCGGTGGTTGTGCTGCTCATGCATCTTTGTAACCTTTGGAATATCGCCTTCACTGCACGCCGGTTCTTCACCAGCGATCCCACTCCTAGCATTGTTTACAAAATTAATATTTCAAACTCGAAAAATTGATGCATTTTATTTGATTTAGAATTTCTGTAGCCGGAGTTGGGCTAACAATCTGACACCTTCAACTTGTTGATCTTTGCCACTGGGCCTTGCAACACCACCACTAAATGAGGAGCTGGGGTCATTGATATGGGTTGGGTCTGACCGTCAAACAGTCCGACCCCATTCTTTTCTATTACTACTCTAAGACTAGCAGAAAGAGATTTTTTTTGTTTTTGGTTAAAAAGGATTTTAGTACAGCTAGCTGAATAGTTGGTTGATAACAATGATTTGCTATTTTAGTGGACTAAATAATCACATAAAGTTCTCTTTCTCAAAAAAAAAAAAAAAATCACATAAAGTTGTTAATCAAGTTATGATCAGGCGGTGATTTCATTCACCAAACATACAATTTTGATTTCCTTAAAAATCATGTTAGAAAAAAGTTGTGTCTATATTTTTTTTAATTTAATAAAATCGAATTACACGAAAATAGCTCTTCGGAGACTGTCATTCTAGGGTCGTGTCCCTGTGCTATGGTGTTGTACCTAATCATAACTTTTGTATTGGTTAAGTTGTATTGCTTGTGAGTTGTGACCAACCTTGTATCGACTCCACCTAATGGGCAGTTTCTCTTATTGTAACATTGTATTAATGTTCTCTCTTCTTCTAAAAGAATTATAATACTTGACTACTTAAACATGCTATTTGGAACATGGAAAAAGAACCAAAAGGCACAAAACAAGCACACTCTTCTTCCTCTTATTTTTACAGGCAGAAAAAGATACAAAGAATCATGGTTCTGACTTTTGTTTTACGTAAACTTATATCTCTAAATAAAGTTAAGAAAAAATGAACCAAAAAACACAACAAAACTAGGATAAGGCAGAGGAGGAAAAGCAATAAAAATACACTGAGTGAGAGCCCCAACTGTACAATTAGCGGAGGGTTCTGACTTGGGTGATTGATCCATGGTTGGCGATTGGCTGGTTGGAGATATAGGGCCCACTGACTGTCACCGGCAACGGTGAGAGCGTTCTTCTCAACTGCTGTTGACGCGCGCGTAAGCTACGTACAAATATATTAGCAACGTGCTCCTGGTAATAAGGGAGACATATTTTTTTGAGTAAGCGGAGACAGTGGCCTATGAAATAGAAGACGTAAATCATGTAGGGCACGTGATCCCAAGGCTTGGGAAGCAAAATAGATACAAGTGAAGCCACCGAGAGCGAAGCCGAGAACTTGATAGCCATGCGAAGTTTTCGAGCGTGAGTTGGGAAGTAGTTTTGGGCTGCCCCAATGGCGAAGCAACAGAAGGCAAGTAAGCTGAGCATGGCGACCATGAACTTGGTTTGGTGGGTTTCAAATGGAGAAGATATTGATGATGTTCCGGCGTCTGGGAATTTGATCTGGATAAAGGTAACAAGTATTGGCACTATGAAAATGAAAACGGCGAAGGTGGAAGGGGCCGCTTGTCTCGCAAAATCTACAAGAACAATGTTGAAGATCATGACAATGTTATCACGTTTGTGTGGAAAGACCAAGTACTGTTGCCATTGAGAGCGAAAATCGGCCATGGTAATATTGGTGTTTCGGGAAAGGATTTTTGGAAAAGGGTGTATGAGAACAAAGAGAACGTACAGCAAGAGGAGGAGAAAAAAAAAACAAATAGGCTTTCCTCACTTTCTGGAGTTTGGGACGAATCAGAGAAGGGGCATATTGGGTTTTAGGATTTATGTGATTTACCGGGGGTTTTGTTGGACCTTTAATTCCCTATATACCATTGAGGAGGGTTTGAATGAATTGCTCGCAGCTTTGAACTGTTATGAAGGAGAAGAGTTCATACGGTTCAAAAATGAGAAAGGATTGTGAAATATTTGAGGAGGGGAGATGACTAGATGAGATTTGAGAAGTCGAAGCGAGAATTCTACTGGGTTTTATAGAATAGATGGTTTGAGGAAATGAGGAAATGACTGGGAAATGACTGGGTTTTATAAAATTGACTCATTGAGGGCTTTTGACGGAAGAAGAATATATGGTTTGAGGAAATGACAGACGACAGTGACGGGTTTGAATATAAGGGACTTGAATTTCCCAAAAAAAACACTCCCTATGTAATCATTGTAATCCCAAGTAACTTTATATAGAGAAAAACAAAAAAAGTAACTTTATATATATTGTTCTCCATCAAAAACAACTTTATATATTGTTACAGTGGCGGGTTGGGTTTGATTATAAAGTTCTCCATCAAAAAAAAACTTTATATATTGTTACAGTGGCGGGTTGGGTTTGATTATAAAGTTCTCCATAAAAAAAAACTTTATATATTGTTACAGTGGCGGGTTTGATCATAGTGAGAACTTTTTTTTTTTTTTGGTTACAATTATAGTGAGAACTTTATAGCACGAAGTAGTCACGAACAAGTGCATGTGAGAAAGAGAGATTGAAACTTGAAAGTAATTTCCACTTTATAGAGGCCTTAAGCATGTATACTCACAAACAAGCATGTACAATTAATAATAAATCATTTATTTATAAATTATATTTTCTTTTATCACTTTCTTAATGTGAGATCTCTAATTTTCAACACACTCCCTCACATGTAACCTAACTACTAAGTCTGCACGGACAATCAATTCTCTACCATGGGCAACCAATTCGCTATCGAAAACTGCTCAATTTGTAGATCGAAACTAACACATCGTTTCGAGAGCCCAGACATAATGCACAATTCGTTTATTCCAGCCAACACAATTTTTTGAAGGCTCAGTCATTCGTTCAATACCTTTAAGTTGGAGCTAGAGTATCTTTTCAAAAGTCGAACTTAACAAAGTAAGTTCGAGCCTAGTAATTAGCTTTTTAGCAAAAAGATTGTTAATTGGTTAGTGAATATTATAAAAGTACATATCCAAAATAAAACTAAAAAAGCCACCTAACATTTGGTCTCCCTCCTCCGTATTAAAGCAAATAAATAGATATGTATGATATAAACACCGGAGCCAATGAGTGCCAAGGAATTTTTCTATGGTTCCGTCACGCTACGTGACATATGTGACAGACCACTATGATTGGTGATCTCAATAATTTATAATTTCTCCACTCAATATTTTATTACTCACTAAATATTTTATTACACAACCACTAATCATAGTGGTCCGTCACATATACCACGTGGTGTGACGAGACCATAGAAAAAAAATTCATGAGTTCTCGCACACCTCTCTCTCTCTCTCTCTATCCATATGTGTGTGTACATGTGTATGTATATATATGTATATTTTTCTCTCTCTTTCTTTCTTTCTTTCTTTCTTTTCCTATGGGTTCTATCATGCCCAATTGACCCTAAACATAATAATTAATACATGCCTATCAAGCTTTAATGACAAGGCAGACAAGCTGCGCCCAAGGCCGGACCTGAGGTGAGCCGGAATCCGGCTGCCTCAGGCCTGACAATTTTGTCTCGAAAAATGAGCCCAAATTTCTTTTAAATTTATTATATAAATATAATTAAATGTAACTAATTGTCATGATACAATATTTAGTAGTAAGAATTGCCACTATTATATTTAGGGAGCTTCTTTAGTGAGGACCACTTCAATGAGTACCACTTGAGGACTTTTCGATTAATAGTTGTGATATCTATTTTTCGATTACATCTCGATAAATCAATCGTTCAATGTTAAGATATTCATGAG
Source organism: Rubus parviflorus (assembly GCA_029955375.1). Lineage (NCBI taxonomy): Eukaryota > Viridiplantae > Streptophyta > Magnoliopsida > Rosales > Rosaceae > Rubus > Rubus parviflorus. Next base: position 17,106,072 of record JARGGL010000004.1, read on the forward strand.
TAGATCACTTCTACAAATTTTCAACAAAATTTGAAATTGTTAAGGTACCGAACTAGACCAAATAAATGGACGAATCAAATCTGTCAATTTTGAACTATTCATATTCATAAATGATAAATCACAATTATAGATGACTTAATAATTTCCGATTTCATTGAAAATTTGTAGAAGTGATATACTCATAAATATCTAAATATTAAACGGTTGATTTGTCGAGATGTAATAAAAAAGTAAGTCTAATCGAAAAATCCTCAAGTTGTCCTCATTTTAATGGTGATAAGTTCAAAACTTTATGTACATAAAAAATATGGGTTAATTTTATATTTTTGCCTCGAATCTCAAAATATCAAATTCGGGCCTCGCTGCGCTTGAACTATCTTGAGCTCTATGAGCTACTTAATAGCTTTATGAGGTGGATATTATTTAGCACAAATTTGACTAGTTTTCCTATCAAAAGCTTAAAACTGAGTTCAGGTGGTTTCATTTACTGATTTACAATTTACGAACTGAGCTCCAATGAGCCAAAAACGAAGCTTATCATGAAGTGTAATAGTGTATCGAGTCATCACGTGTTATGTAAAAGATTGCCAACTCCTTAGATTAGGCTAACGGGTCAATCCAAGCCCGGTTAGCCAGGAAGCAACTCAATCGGTGATGTTGGGCCAAAACTGAAAAATTAAAGAACCGACGGGTCCAACCCATTGAGCAGATTGCTGGGTGCATATTAGAGCCACTCAAAAGAATATCCGAATTTCTTTCCTTTTTGGATACTTTGGGCTTGGCGGGTAGTGGCACCCATTGTGTCTACTTAGCACTGGTCAAGATATAAATGGAGTGGATTCAATAGAATCACAGTCGCACAATCGAAGAAAATGGCGATGGCTTCTATGCACATTTCACTCCCTACCCTCACTCCTCCAAACCTTCGCCGAGTCAATCGGTGCGTTAATTTTCTCTCATGGCACTCACTAATTCATCAACCACATTTCTAAAATTCACAGACCACATTGAATCAGGTATTGTCTGCAAGCACCAAAACGGTCGTCGTCTGTTGTGGCTATGGCAAGTTCATACAAAGAGATTGCTACTTCGGGAGTGAAAGTTACAGAAGGAGAAGGAAAATTACCCAAGGTCGTTTTGACTGGTTCGAATGGCAGGTACATTGTGCACACTGATTGTGGGTTTGAGCTATGCAGATGAAAAATGTGACTTTGTGATTCTAGTGGGCTATTGAATTCAATTGGTTGCAGTGAGGCAGATGTGTATCTATTCGGTGGTTGCATTACGTCGTGGAAAGTTCCAAATGGGAAAGACCTCCTTTTTGTTCGACCTGACGCTGTGTTTAATGGGAAGAAACCGATCAGGTTGTTTTGGATTTGTGTGTGCAAATTTTTTTTCTTCTTGATTTTCAATGTTTAGAAATTATTTGGGTTCGTTTCTGTTTGAAGTTTGAGTCTTTAGAGGTAATGAGCTTTCTTATTGGGTTTAGACCACCTATAACAATTTGAAATGATCATTCACAACCCTCATTTGGGTTAGTTATGCTTATAAATATGGGGAATTTGTGGTGTATGTTTGAAGAAGATGAAATTCTTGTGCTTTATCATTTAGTTTAAAGAGCAGAACACGTGTTTTGGATGAACAAGAGCATGTGATCTTTGAATATAATTGTTGCCTGAAAGATTGGGATTTTCGTCAGATACTGACTATATCTCTCTTCGGATAGTGGAGGAGTTCCACATTGTTTCCCACAGTTTGGATCCGGCCCGATGCAGCAGGTACAATCCACTCTATTTTTGTTCCTACACCCATCATTACTCTTAAACAAAATAATTAACTTTTGATGGAAAAAATAAATAAAAATAGAAAAAGATGATGTTATGGAGGTGCTAATAAGTAGGTGTAGGTTGCAATTCAGTGATGCAGCAATAGCACTAGTTTGATGTGCTATCAACATTTACTTTAGTGTAAGCTGGAGATAAGATATTGGAGGAAATTAAACCCACCTTGCAGCAGACATTCTGCATATTGGGTTTAATTTCCTCCAATTCTCACCTACAACTTTACACTCTGATTTCATTGAATTCTTCTTGTAATTTTCATCATGAAACTTGAACTAAACTGCAGCAGAAGCTGGAGGTGAGATATTGGAAGAAATTAAACCCAATACTTAACACAATATATGTCAATGGGATGGGGATTAATTTTCTCCAATTCTCACATACAGCCTCTGCATTATATCCTCCTTGGTACTTAGACCTTCAATTCTCATTTTTTATGAGTGAACAAGAACCCCCTGGTTTTTATAGCCAGATAGAAAACAGGTCATGTGAGAGGCATGCAAGACTTCCTCTAGATAGTTTAAGTGCATGTGAACTGTGCAGCCTGCAGGGGTCAAAATGGTGTGAAGGTTGTACGGAATTGTTGGTTGGTTGACTAGTTGACTGGAACCAACTAAGAAGACTATATTTTTGTTGAGTCAAAACTCAAAAGCACCTCTCTTATTTGTTATTTAGCTTTCCAAAAAAAAAAAAGATCCTTGTCCTGCCACTATGGATTCCCTTCTTGATATGCATTATTCTGGTTTCTGACATTTTTCTGAGATTTGGAGATGTTTGTTCAATTATAGCATGGATTCGCAAGAAATCTGGACTGGTCCATCATTGATTCTGAAAATGTGCAAGGAGATCCTATCTTAACTTTGGAACTGAAAGATGGTCCTTACAGTCGTGCCATGTGGGATTTCAGCTTTCAAGCTTTGTACAAGGTCAGTTCACATATTCCTACATGAATTGATGCTTGTCTAGTTCAACTGGTAATTCATTTCGACCTTTGTGTCTGCATGAGTAGATGGTAAGTCAGTAATTGTAATTTCCTTGACTACTCCATATAGTATTGCATTCTGCACAATGTAGACTGGAAAACGAAACTTCTAACTTCTAAGGTGTCCCCACTGGTTGCAGATTACTTTGCAAACAAAGAGCCTTTCCACCGAACTTGTTATTAAAAATACCGACAACAAGCCATTTTCATTCAGTACTGCGTTGCATACATACTTCCGGGTAAGTATATTCATTTTATGTTCAGAATTCAGTTTTTATTCTGGCATAACCAATTAAGCAGGGCCGAGGAATCATTTGTGGAGAAAATGATTATTGTTAAGCAGACACAGAACTAAAGATTGCATTAAATGTGCTTGGAGAAAAATGATGAAAATCATATTAGTCTTTGTGATTTATATGCAGGCTTCTGCACAAGGGGCATCAGTGAAAGGTTTGAAAGGCCGCAAAACACTAAATAAAGATCCTGATCCTAAGAATCCACTGGAGGGCAAGGAAGAAAGGTTTGTATCATTTGATGGCATGCTTCTATCACAGGACAAAAGTGAAATGAATTCAACATTTGCCTTTTGTTTTCGTTTATTGGCTGGCTAAATTAAGGTCTATAGGGCAGTAAATAAAATGCTTTTATCCTAGCTTATACATTTTTCAGAATAATCTTTGCGAATCCTTTATCACAAGTTGTTATGCGTTCTCTGATTGTTATCTTAATTACACAGGGATGCGGTCACTTTTCCTGGATTTGTGGATTGCGTATACCTGGACGCTCCTAATGAGTTGCATCTCGATAATGGATTAGGTGATATAATATCTATCAAGAACACAAAGTAAGTGAATCTTAGTTGATTCTCATTTTGTTTGGCAAGATTTTTACCATGTCTTGGTTTCACATGCTTCACTCCACTATCCTTTTTCCCCATGTAGTTGGTCGGACGCTGTTTTATGGAACCCATATCTGACAATGGAAGTGTGCTACAAGGATTTTGTTTGTGTGGAAAATGCACAGGTAATAAACCTCCCTGTTTCTTCAGTGGTGACTATTTGAACTTGATCGCAAAATGAGTTTGTCCAATGTGGAATTGCTATAGCAATCCGTGCAGTACACTCATCATCAAATAGCTAGCTGATTCTGTTTCGTGCCAAGCACTTGAGCTTGTCCCATAACTTGCTTATTGAACAATCTAGATATTCTTCATCGTGCATACTGAACTATATACCAACACTACCTCACATCTCTCCCTCGTGTTCATTTCAGATCGGAAACGTCCAACTAGAGCCCGGTAACACTTGGACTGCTACACAACATCTTAGCATCAACTGAAGAGTGGCTGATTACTGTTCTTCAATTTTGTAGAAATAAATTATCTTATACCTCTATCTTTTTACTCTGTAATTTCTTGTTGTAAAAAGCTTTGAAGCTACAGGACAAGTAAAGCTTACTTTAAGCTTTCAACTGAAGAGTGGCTCACTACTGTTCAATAATGTGTGATCCTGTATATGCTTTATTTCTGTCATTCTGGGTATAATATTTCCTTTTCAATCAATGACAGACATGTCAATTAGTTATAAGTTATAACCAATTTTCTCTATGGTCTAGTTAGAAAGTTCTCATAAAACCATGTGAATATTATGAGAGTAAAAGTGATTTAATTTCTTACCAAATTTTTCCAGGAGTTAAAGCTGAACAACAATAGGAGGCAGAAAAGGTACAAATGGATATGGAAACAAACTGAATTAGCTTTAGAGAATATTAACTCACCAGAACATAGTTTTAACTGCTATCAATAAAATCTAGTTCATTAACATTTACTGTTGATTAACAGAACATCAAAAAGCATCAAGAGAAGTACTCTTCTCCACCTAAATGAAAACTAAAAACAAAAAACCCATATCCAACAAGCCAATAGGCAACAATGCAGTAGCTAAGCCACTCTATGAGCTCAGAAAGCTCAGTTAAAAACATGTATTCACAGACCTATTCCCCATAAAATAATCAAAACCCCTGTGCTATTCAAGAAGCCAGCATTGAAATGAAGCACACCAGTAATATAATCAGCACAACAGCACAAAGCCAAAACACCCATCTGTTATTCTTCTTCTTCATCTGCTTAGCATAGTGAAGACTATTAGTGCCACCACTGATGTAATTTCCCCCAATGGCCACATTCTCTTCAATATTGTCAATCTCTTCACCTTGTGCCTCAACCAGCACAGCCATGTCAAGAAACACCTGATGCAGCTTAGTCAAGCTCCTCTGAATATCCATCACCGCCTCATGTCTGACTTTGTTCCCCACATCCAACTCTGTCTTCCCCTCGAAAATTTCGACTCTCCCACTCCCCGAAATCATCTTTTCGAGCTCCTCCTCAGTCGGCATCTCCCCCACTGCACTGTAGTACCTCCTCTTGAGATCCTCCTTGTGATCAGAAACAATCTTTTCTCTCAAAGACTGAAAATCACACATCAAATCCCTTAACTTGACTCGCAAGCCACCCGTAATAGACATCCTAGTCCTGTCCACAGTGCTCCCTTCCCTAAAATCCTCAGACATTTTTCTACTAATCACATTGGACTGATCAAGCGCTTCAAGCCTTGCTTTAACAACCCGGGCTTTTCGAAGCACGGCAGCCATATCAGACTCCATTCTGTCCCTTAGTCCTCTGAGAATCTTGGAACTGTGAGTGGATTTGGCCTCTTCGTTCAGGCTTTGAAGGTCGTACAAGAGATGGGTTATCTCTTCCATATCGGCCTTGATTGCTGAGACTTCATGAAAGAACTGAGAGAGGTTTTCTTGGTCTAAGGGATTGAGGTGTCCTCCTAGGCCTGCTTCAACGTCAATTTCAGCTTCCAGGTCCTTCTGGGCCTGTTTCTTCAGGTCCACATAATTTAAGAACGATTTCGTCATCAAATCATTCATCTTTGCACGAATTTGCAAAAACCCACCTGCAAAAATATTGGAGAAGATTAAAATTTGCAGAGAATTGAGATTACCCAGTAAAAATTAGAGACAGAATCACCGAATATTACCCTCAGTGAATGGAAAGATCGAATCTTCTTCTCTAACTTTCTCTTCTTTAGTGCTCTGGATTTGCAAAAACCTACCTGCAAAAATGATGGAGAAGATTAAAATTTGCAGAGGACTGAGACTACCCAGTTGAAATTAGAGACAGAATCACCAAGTATTACCCTTCACTGAGTGAAAATATCAAATCTTCTTCTCAAGATTACAGGATCTTCTCTTTTTCACTGCTCCAAGAGATCTGAATTGCAGAGAAAACCGTCATGAGAAAAGTGAACAGAGAAATGTTCTTGAAACAGAGCAACGAGAAAAACTCAAAATTAATAGAAAGGAATTCATCATCATGAACCAAAACCCATGTAGAAAACAGCAAAAAAGACAAGCCCTTTTGATAAACCCTATCAATTCAATGTTTAAGAAAGGAAATCAACGAAGGAATAATTGAAAAGTGTTCTTGAAACAGAGCAACAAGAAAAACCCAAAATTAACAGAAAGGACTTAATCATTGAGAACCAAAACCCATTTAGAAACCCACAAAAAAGAAACGCCCTTTTGATAAACCCTTGCAATTAAACAAGATAGAAATTCAGCCAAAAAATATATATACAAAATAGAAAGAGGGGTTTTGGGAAAACCTTGAAGAAAGTCGATGGCTTGGCTCTGCTTGTAGGCCACTGTCTTTTCTATCACTGTCACTATGACACTAACGGCGGCGTTTTGGGGGATGAGTGATCCGGGTTCAGAGAAGAAGGAGGTCTCCGATTAACGAGCGAGAGAGAGAGAAAGTGAGAGAGGAGGGTTCGCAATGTTTGGGGTGGGTGGGTTTCTTTGAGGTGGTTGTTCTTTATATAACCGTTTGAAGTTCAAATTCTCGTTGATGATAATTATGATATATATTTTCCGAAAGGCGGTGATTACTCTGGAAGTTAAAACGACATCGTTTCCCTGATCTGTTGGTTAAGACATTAAACGGGTTTTATAGTTTGATTAGGCTTTAATTTAACCCTAGCAAATGCTTCACATTACCCATAACAAATATGTCAGGAACTACCCAAAAATTAAATGAAGAACGCTGGAAAAACCTTGGTTATTTTACCTTTTCCAGTCATAACCACCATTTTTTTTATATGATCTATACAATGTGTATATTCAAAGTGATTTGCAATAGAAGACATTACAGTGTCAAGAATACTTGTAAAAGAACATTACATTAACTTCCCAAAATAGAGATTATAAGTTAAAATTTATTGTACAAAAACTTTTGAAGAATTTTGTGTTGTATACTAGCAAAGATATACCCTACATCTTATTTCCTTCACCCCCTCAACTCCTCAAGCCTTCTCCTCATAACTTGTTTCCGGTAGGTTTTTCAGAAAGGTGTTGATTCTTGGCCTTTTCCGCCGCCTCAAGCTTCCTTAGTGTTGTTGAACTAAGCTTATCTCCACTAGTTCCTTCAGAAACAAGATCTACAACTTCAATCTGCACAAGAACCACAAAAGTAAGGCCACATGATCATATTTTCAATGATCGAAAAGAAGTATTTTTGATATGTTAATTTCAGTAAAAGATCAAGTTCACAGAAACCAACTCAAACCTTGAGTTGTGAAAGGCCTCTTTCAACTCTCTTCTTATTAACAGACAGTCCACCTGGTAAAGTCTCCTTGCTGCCAGAAACCAAATGCAGAAAATTTGTGAAGAAATAACTCGGCCACAACTATAAATGGGTTTTACCTTAAAGAAAATAAACTAAGCCCAGTTCAATTCCAGCAGATTAGTTTTGAACATAAAGTAGGTGATAGTCTATCAAAACTCCAGAGTACATTACAAGTACAAGTAAAGCATTGAAAGAGTCCTAAGAAGATAGACATGTAAAGCATTACAAGTACATATTGATTAATTGCTACTCGAGCAACATTTGCATGGAATTAAGATACAAACCTGACAACAATTGCATCCAAATCTTTATCAACTATTGAGGGGCCATAAGGGTCCGTAATAGGCTCAACTTGCACTACCAGCTCCTGCTTGATAGACTGTGCAAACATTTGCAGGAAATTGAGGACTGAAAGAATCCTAGAACACAAGAGAAGAGCATGTTTTCTATGACACACCATGCAAACAATTAAGAACACCTTGCAGAAATTATTAAATCAATTGGCCCTGAGGTTGCAAGGTTGATGGTCCATGTGTATCGCCACCCAGTCCAATTTCAAAAACATTTACCACAAATGAAATACAGGCTAGCAAAGGCCACCTGCTGAAATTGAGATACAATGAGATGATGGGCATGGACATATGGTGGCGGAACACATGAACCTATTGAAACCAAACAATTCAGCTACACAGGCTGAAAATTGCATTGTTGGTATGAAAAATCAAGTCCATGGCCTGCATGCTGACTCAATACAACAACTGCAATACACTAAGGTTGTTATAGGGGCCTAAAATGAGATATTTAGAACTGCTTAGTTTAAGCAGTTTGCATAGATTTATATACAAGAAACATCAAAATAGAGAGTTTTTTAGTTAAGTGATTTAGGGAGTGAATCAACTGGATCTTTTTCTAAGCAGAATTCACATGTGGGTTTAGAAACATAAAATTTAATACTTCTACCACCCCACCATCCAACAATGCCAATTCAAATCCAAATCTCTTCTTTTAAATTGACTAATTCAGTCTTCAGTATAAACAAGTTCCTTGTATGGATTACCTTGATGTAAGTTTCAACATTATGCTTTCTTTCCTCAATGGGTTGTATCATATCAGCAAACTGCAAAAGTGGGAAACAAAAGCCACAAGATTAATACCAAAATCTACTAGTTTACATCAACTTCACAACTATTCTGGAAACTCATAACCAACTAGAGTAAAAGAATTGACCCAAACAAACACCAAAATCAGGCAATGAAACAATGAAGTAAATTCATCAAAAGTCGGAGCAAACCTGTTTCTTTGCCAACATGGGTCCGACGCAGATTCCGATCACAATCCGATCCCTTGCGAGCTCCGCCGCTGCCTGACGATTCCATCCGCCGCACCCAAAAACAAAGTCAGCATCTTTCAATTCACAGACCCAAACGAAAAACGAAGAGAGAGAGAGAGAGAGAGAGAGAGAGAGAGAGAGAGAGAGAGAGAGAGACCTTAAGAAAGAGGCGGTGGCCGTCGTGTAATCGGTCAAAGGTGCCGCCGAGAACCACCGCTCCATATGTATTGGCCGGAGAGAGCTTGGAGCTGACCAGCGAATCCTCCAAAGTTGCCATTTTGACAGGCGAGTGAGTTTAAGTCGAAACAAAATTAATTGATATTCTTTCACTTATTGTGATTTGAGAATGAAAAATCCCTGAAAGACTGCTGATAGTGATGCGCTGCTCAGCTTTTTGGTTGGTTTGTCCGTAATTATTTTGTACCCCAAAAAGGAGTATAATTAAGAAAACACACGACTTTAAGTACAATGAACCTAGACACACTAGGATTGGATTGGATTGGAATACAATTTAGATAGGAATATATAGGAATTCCTTAACCATATACCTTGTTTGTTACATTGGATTTGGATTTGGATTTGGATTTGGACTCATTATTTTCCAGTTTGATTAGGATTTTCACAATGTTTACAAGACTTTGCATCAGTAATTGGTAGTGAAAGGTTAAAATTTCAGCTCAAATGTACTTCTATTCTAGCAATGCAAGCATGAGACGGATTTTGAGCTCTGAAGTTTGTGTAAAGGAGAAAACTTTATTATTGATATTTGCTGCACAAAGTGAGCTGAAAAATTAATGGGCATGAACACCCTGGTGAAACTACTCAAAAAGAGGTTACTATTGCCACAGCACCAGCAAATTTTCTATTCTACACAATCTGCATTTGAGGAAGTTTACTTCTGCTTAACTGTAGCCAAGCATTCTTTCAAGAAATAGTCAAGCTCTTGAGAGTACATGTTTGGGAAAGTCCTGTAATGGTCGACATGAGGAGATGTGCCAAAGTTGAAGGACTTCACCATTCTACCTATCCTCCTTTGCTCTGCGATGAACGACTCGATGGATTGATGTGGGACGACTTTATCACCAGTACTGTACAGGTAAAGCTGTGGACAATGTGGAGGGTTTTGCGAGAGGACAGAGACTACCTTGGTTAACCTCCTGCAGAAAAAAATAATACATTTTGTTTGAGATGTTTTATCCATTTACAGTATCAGCCAGTTGTTTAGTAATTACAAACAAAGTACTTACTTATCCACATCAGGCAACTTCAGAATAAGTGAGAACAGCTTCTCTAATACCGACAGAAGCATGGTTTCAACCATTGGAGGTTCCTCCTCTTGCACCCTTGACAAGCTCACTGCACCTCCAGACGCATCTAGTTCTTCAGTCTCAACCGCAGGTTTTGCTAAAGAGCTGCGTTTCTTCAAAATCGCAGTAGAGAATCCCGCTGCCCACACCTGACAAGGTTAAAGAAGGTTACAATTTACACACAGACCCACAAATGCAAAGCAACAATGTCCTTAATTAGAGACATATAGATCAAGTTGAACTCGAATTGAATTGAACACATTCAATTTCGTAGTTGGCCAATTAGATTAAAATACATGTCTCAGATTCAAATAATTACAGTCCAAATTCGAACATGACACATAATTTAGTCACCTAAAATATTACATCACAGTGCCATATAGCACCATAAATTTCTAATGAAGCATATAGCAAAAAAGTCTATTTGATAAAAAGGTTGATCAATCAAAAGCACAAGAATATTCAATCTATGCAAACAAATTCGTCAAATTTTCAGTACTTGTGCTATTAGAAGGTAACTAATCAATCAACATTCCATAATCTGAAACGAAAATATGATCAAAAAACCTTAGGATCAAAAGGGGCTCCAGCTCCTGAATCAACAATAGAGCCTTTAATCTTCTTCATCAAGTCTTGTCTCTCCTGCCAAATTTCAAGAATGGCACCATATCTGCAATATAAAAACAGATAACAACTATAAACAACTTCTAAAACCCAATGTTTGGCATCACAATGAAGCAGTAATACAAAGCACTAATTTTTCACAGCAAGGACATAAATTAAGAGTACCTACACAAACCAACCCGTATTGCTAAAAGTGTGAAACACCAAACGCCGTTCTCCGCCGCCCTCTACCCGCTCCGAGACCCACGAAGCCAGCTCGTGGGCCAACTCCGCGACCCGTTTTTCGACCCGGTGGCCCAAATCAAACCAGAGCACCTCCTTCACGTCAACAACGAAAGTCACAGCGTGAATGCCTCTGGAATTGTACCACTCCACGTACCTCTTCAGGTGCTTCGTCTGACCCCCAAGCCAACCCAGCAAGACCACCGTCACTTCCCGCTTTTGGGTCCCCAAAGAACCCACATTTCCGTCAATGCCACTCTGGAAAGCTCGGTTCCATGTAAAACCGGCGCCGTTTGAGTGGTTGAAGTTGAAGTTGAAATTGTTGATCGGAAATTGAGAAGAAGAAAGAGAGCCGAGGAGGGATTTGAAGGGGTTTGGGTTTAAAGAGAACGAGGAGTGAGAATGTGAGAGGGAAAGAGCAAAGGGGGTTCTTCTGACGACGCCGTTTCGAGGGAAATTGGTAACAGTGAGTGAGGGATTTAGAGGTCGATGAAGTTTGGGAGAGAGAAAAAGAGCGGACGGCGTCGTTTTGTTGAGGAGGTGGCGATTGAGACTTAGAATTCTCACTGGGGTTTCCATGGCGCTAATCTCCGAATCGGATTTTGAAAATCGGTTGTAGTTGGCTTTCACTGTGTAATAGACGAAGAGGTCGAATTTAATCACCCGGAGAGCATCGACTAGAACGACGTCGCAGAGGTCCAAACGGCAGATTCTCCTATATTTGCCGAACACAAACGACACGCCGTTTAATTTGAGAGCTAACTGGTTTTGGGTCCTCCACAACTCCAAATGTACACCAACCACAAAAGCTTGAAACTTTAACTTCCTCTTCCTCTACACTCATTCTGTGAGCTTTCACAACCGTTCCAATGTCGTCCTCGTGTGCCGTATCGCCTTCAGTTAGAACAGAGCTCTTCAATTCCATACCTGACAACAGGTTCATTGCCCCTACAAGACCATTTCAGTACCACAGTAAGCGAATTCACTTTTACCTTTTTATCTAACCAATAAAGTTTCAATCTTTAACTTCTGGGTACTGAAAATTTGCTGGGTTTGTTGCTTTACTTGAAAGGAAGCAAATGTGTGATGAATAGGAGGGACTTTGCTTTTAGAGGAGTTGCAGCTTCAGGACTTTCAGTAGTGGGCTCTTCTTTGGCTACTGAGCCTGTTCAAGGTTAATCAATTTCTTTGCGATCTTATATCATTTTCTTGTTCTTTCTTAGTTCTACTATCATTCCCTTGCGTTTAAATTAGTGGGTTTTATTAAAGTGGGATTTTTTATCTGTAGGTATGGAAAGACTACAATTCAAACCTGAGGGGTACAATTTTTGGACATGGAGGGGTCACAAAATTCATTATGTGGTGCAAGGAGAAGGACCTGCTGTTGTTCTTATTCATGGTTTTGGTGCTTCTGCGTTTCACTGGAGGTTTGCTACTTTATGCCCATCTCCTTCAATTATATGTTTATGGTATCTGGCATATGCATTGGCATGGTTGCTTGTATAGTCCTTTAGCTTTAGTTTAGATGTTTATAGTTGCTTGCATAGTCCTTAAGCTACATCCACCATTTGGTTCTTTTGCTTCTGCGATTGAAAAGCAAATATTGTCAATAAGTTGCAGGAAGTTGGGTTTTGTTCTTAACCCTTCTTACTAACTATATGCTTATGCGAATGGTTGCTGTAGGTTTAGTGTCTTTTATGCTAATAATTTTTCTCATCTCCTATAAAACAGGTATAACATACCAGAGTTGGCTAAAAAATACAAGGTTTATGCTATAGACTTGCTGGGGTTCGGTTGGAGTGAGAAAGCACTTGTTGAATATGATGCCATGGTTTGGAAAGATCAAGTAGTGGATTTCTTGAAGGAAATAGTGAAAGAACCAACAGTTTTAGTTGGAAACAGGTAATAATCTGAAATTTAAATGGTTTTTGTTATCTGTATTTATTCATCTGTAGCTAAGTTACATGACTAAATGAATTTAGAGATCATGAATGATGTCTGATCATGATATTTGAAACATCAAACAATGTTCTCAAGAAAGCCAATTGGCATTGAGTTCACTATTGCAAGTTGGACAACGCATATTATTCATTATTTCTTTGAGATGACATTTTGAAATAATGCTCTGTGACATAAATTTTCAGCCTTGGAGGTTTTACTGCTTTGGTTGCAGCAGTTGGATTGCCTGAGCAAGTAGTTGGAGTTGCACTACTGAACTCTGCAGGCCAGTTTGGGAACGCAAATAGTGAACCCGAGAAGTCTGACGAGGAAACAGTCCTACAAAAGTTCATTCTAAAGCCACTGAAGGAAGTTTTCCAGCGGGTAGTACTTGGATTTTTGTTCTGGCAAGCAAAGCAGCCTGCTCGAGTTGAATCCGTTTTAAAGAGTGTAAGTTACTTCATAGGCTTCTCCTTAAATCTGAGTATATATTAAGCTGAGTTTAAGCATAAAATTAAAAATGGGCAGCTTGTTTATCACTTTATCATTCTTGAAATGTAGCTCCCAGTCCCCAATTCCCCATGATATTGCAAGCTCATATTTTACTCCATTAAGTTTCTTGTAATCATTATCTATGACCCTCAAATCTATGATAAAAGGTTATGGATCTGAATGTTTAGAATACTTTTGTTTCCAACACAGGTGTATAAAAATACCTCCAATGTGGATGAATATCTGGTAAACTCCATAACAATGCCAGCAGCTGATCCCAATGCCGGAGAAGTCTATTACAGGTATGTGAAGATCTCTTTTCCAATTTACACGTCATTTTTCCCTTCACATGAAAGTATATATATAGATGCACTGAAAAAGAATAGTGCAGAATATTGAGATCTTGAAAATTTGGTCATGAACATTATCCATCAATACTGGAGTCTGATTCCTTCCAGTGTCTGTGCAGATTGATGACCCGGTTCATGTCAAACCAGACCAAGTATACTCTAGACAGTGTCCTAAGCAAGATGTCTTGCCCGTTGTTGTTGCTCTGGGGTGACTTGGACCCATGGGTAGGTCCTGCCAAGGCTAACAGAATCAAAGAGTTCTATCCAAATTCAACTTTGGTAAATTTACAAGCCGGCCACTGTCCACACGATGAAGTTCCAGAGCTTGTAAATATGGCTTTATTAGAATGGCTATCAACTTCGACACCGGAAGCCTCTCTCCAAACAGTTTCTTAGCTGCTAAGCACTGCCTCTCATACTTGATTTGAGGTTGTAATTGTAATACGCTTGTACATCCATTTATCAAAGTACTGCACCACTAATTCAGTAAATCTACGTTCCTTCTTTCTCTATTGAACTTATAAGATTTCTTGTCCAGACGACGCAGCGTGTATCAAGGCTAACAGAACACTTCAAAACGATATGCCATCATAGTTGTCACCGTGCTATGCCGGGCAGTGATTCCATTTGATGTTGCTATGTTTGTCAGTAGGCTGTTGACCATAAAAGAGAGACAGGCCAAAGACAAAACCTTAGAAGTTGCAGAGGAAAGACAGAGACTCCTGTTTTTCTTTTCTGTATTTAGCTGTAAATTTGACATTCCCAGCGTAGTCATCGACATTGTAACCATCACCAAGGTTTCTTCTTTGTAAGCATCGCTGTTTCTCGTTTTAAGCATCTCCTGCCTTAATGAATACCTACCCCAATAGGCCTTTTTGTTACATATCCTTTTCCTCCTTGTTCTTATTGTTTTCTATCATTCTAATAATAGAATATTCTCAGGTTTTCAAACGGTCCAAACCTCAAGTTTCTTGTCTTTATGAATCTTTGGAGTATTGAAATCCAAAACTTCAGCTTCAACGCTTTGATTCTGGCCTTGTTATGTCTTCCATTCCATATTAAAACCGGCAGAATACTATAGTATTCACCTGGGTTTGTTGTAAGCTCTGACGCTTAGGTAAGTATGGAGAGTAATTGGTCAAGGCATGGTAGAACTTCTCAGACCTCACTGAAGCCCCGGCGCAGTGGTTATGAACCATCTGATGCCGAGACTGATTTCCAAGAAACGCCGTGGCATGGCCACAGTACAAAGATCAGTGGAGGCGTGGAATCTGAGGTGACAAAAGCTGCAGGGTTGGAGTTAGCAAGAAACATCAGCCCTTGGAAGCATAGCCGGAGGCACTCTTCCAGGTTTGAATATGATGGCGCTTCTACAAGAAATGATGCAGCAGCTAGCCCAGTTCATAGGCGAACCAGCAGTAAGTCACCATACAAGCAAAGGAGAGATGATGGTGCTGTTCGTTCGCCAATAGCAGGTTCTGAAACTCGCAGAAATATCAGTCCCTTCTCAAAATCTGAGCGCAGAAGACATGTTTCTCCTTTCAAATCAGACAAAGAAGAGCATCATTTGAATGATGCTGATGAGATTGTAAGCTCAAACAGGAAACAAAGTCAAAGAAGGAGATCAACAACTGCCCCGAGAGTTCGAGCAAGATCAGAAGTAGAACAACAAAGCAACTATGATCCAACACCAACTAAAGGTGAAAGAACACCATCACCATTGTCAAAGGGCCTGGCTAGAACAACAACATTAGGGGAGAGAACACCATCGCCAATCTCAAAAGCCAGGATCCAGAAACAAAGACAAGCTCCCCAGACAAAACCGCCGTCCGTTGGTGAGATCAATGAGATGATTGCCAATGCAAACCTTGCTAGAACTCCTCCAAAGGCTAATGCTCCATTAGCTTTTGGAAGCTCAGACTCTATTGCAGCAGGTGATATCTTTTTCTCTCGCGAGTGCAAAATCTTGGCACTGCCCAAAACTGTGGATCCCATACCAAAACCAAAGAATGGTGGTTTTGAGAACCACTTGATCAATCCAAATATCAAAATGGTTTCCCAGAGAGGAAATGCTTTTGATCATAATGCTCGAGGGACTCCATCGAGCTACGGTTTGTCACAAACAACCACTACAACATCAAGCTCTGTATTGAGCGATACAAGTGGGAGGACAACTGCGAGTGCAAAGAAATTCACAGCAAATAGAAGGAAAAGCGAAAGTCGCTCACTGTTTGCTTGTATGAGAAAGGGAGGGTCTTGTCGAAAAACAAAATCGCCGGAGCGTACTCCGGTTTTCAATGAAGCTTCATTCATTGAGAAGGCATTTGTGGTTGAAAGTGTGAGAAAATTTTGGGCCGATAAGCATCGACCGGCTTCGTTGAATGGATTCACTTGCCAGAAGCAAGAAGCTGAACTTCTCGAGGGACTTGTGAGTTATAAAACATAATCACTTCTCTCATATATGCATATGTTTTCCTACATAATTTCTTACTCCTACTTTGTTGAATTTTTTAGGTAATTGACAATAAATTTCCCCATATTTTGTTTACCGGACCACCTGGTTCTGGGAAAAAAGCTCTAACAATGGCTTTCCTAAGAGAAACATATGGTGATGCAAGCTGGGAAGTATGTTTGTTTCCTTCTAATGCAATAAGGTTGGTTTTTTTTTTCCTTGAATATTGGCTGAACTGATCTTTTATTTTTACCCTCTCTTTTTTTTTGCAGATATCTCATGATTTAAGATACTTCCAGATTCAGGTATTGTGTACTGAAATAGATATTGAGGCCCATGAGCAAACTATCAACAAAGCTATAGATTTTGCAAATTATTCCTTGTTCATATGCAGTATAATAGCTTGAGTAACAAAACCTTCTCCATCATTTGAAGGAGCTATTTGAAAGTTTTCTACTTCAAGCTAACTTTGGAGCATATTACCAGCAAAATGGAACTAGCATAAGGGAAAATTCTAAGATGCTCTAGAACATTGGTTCATCTATGAACCATTAGATTCAGTCACCGGGTATAAGAGTATAACCAGTTAGGGGTTAGATTGCAAATGACAGGGTAGAGCATCAATGCTCTAGACCATCATCGACCATCCCCTAGTATAGAGGGCAAGGCACTTGTACTTAAGCGGGGAATGCACTTGTAATTAGAGAGGTCATAACACGAGTACCTAGAAATCACCCCACTAGTACCTACAACTCGAACATAGGTAAAGTGGGTTGGGAGTATAATAGGTTAGAGGTTCGATTCTCTCTAATATAACAAAAAACAAAAACGTTAATCATAGTTGGAATGGTGAAGCCTTGAAGGTTCCCAAGTGACCTATAAAGAATTACAGTGTGTTGAGTTGCACCTAATATTGGACATCATTTTGTTATCATATGCTGGCAGGAACAAATGTCAATGCAAGTAATGGTTCCATTGGCATCCAGTGCTCACCATATAGAGCTCAATGTACGCTTGGAAGCGAATGCTAGATATGCATTGATGGGTTTAGTCAGGGAAATAAACAATGAGAATGCAATTGCTCCTGAAGTCAGCACTGTTAATTTCAAGGGAAATCATAAAGGTTCATTCTCTCACACACATATGTATACGCTAAAACACTTTGATTCATCTACCCAAGCTAACATGGTTCCTTTTTTCTTATTCCAGTGCTAGTTCTTTATGATGTTGACCAAGCAGCAGAGCATATTCAGCATTTGATCAAATGGATAATGGACTGTTACTCAGAAGATTGTAAACTCATTCTCTGCTGTGAAAATGATGCAGACATCGTTGAATCGGTGAAAAATCGGTGCAAAGTTATCAAGCTTGATGCTCCTGTGACTCATGAAGTAAGTATATAACATTGTAGTAAACTGTCTAAGTTCTGACTTTCTTTACCACTGACCCATTTCGATTTCCAGATTACGGAAGTTCTTGCTCAGATAGCAAGGAAGGAAGACTTTGACCTACCTATGAACTTTGCTAATAAGATTGCTAATAAATCTAAGCAGAACCTGAGGAAAGCAATCATGGGTCTTGAAGCAACCAAAGCACACAAGTAAGAACTTAGTGAAAAAACAGTATCAGGAAATTTCATTGTATATTCACTTACCTAGGGTTGTACCCATGCAGCTATCCTTTTGTAGATGACCAACCCATTCCAATTGGATGGGAAGAGGTACTGGTTGAAGTTGCTGCAGAAATCCTAGCTGACCCATCACCAAAGAGGTAATAGTTTCTATTGCCTATGCTAAGCACTCTTATGTCTTAACTTCATAGTCAGTCGTTGATTGCTGTGAACCCTAAATGGTGCTACACATCAATCAACAATTCACAGTTGCTGACACGTACCTGAACGACTGACATTAGTCATTCATCTTCTAAATTTGACTTGAATAACATGTAACTAGTGTTTTTAACTGCTAAATTGAAAGGAAAAATCAATTGTTTGTCAGGTTATTTTTCATCCGGGGAAAGTTGCAAAAACTTCTTGTGGGTTTTGTACATCCAAAACTGATTCTACTGGTAATGCATCAAAACCTCTACTGTTCATCTACTTGTTTCCCAAAGTACAATTTTGTGATAAGGCTAGCACTTTCCCAACATGCAGAAGCTGATAGAACAGTTCCTTAAAGCAATGGATGGTAGTTCTAAAAGGGAACTATATTATTGGCATGCTTACTATGTAAGTTCTCTCCCTCGTATCTTATTTGCCTTGTTGAGAAGGTGAATCTAACTTAAGGTTGTCGCGACAGGATAAAAGACTCCCAGCAGGAGCAAGTGCTTTACTAAAACTAGAAGGTAACATACACAAACCACCAAAATCATTCATCCTATGTAAGCACATATATGCTTAATTGTGCCTTTTTATGCAGAATTTGTGGCCAAGTTCATGAGCATGTACCGGAAGAGTGCCAACAGTCGTCAGTATGTGTAGTGTATACAGCCTCGTTGAGAGGAGATACTAAGAATTCCCTACCACCTATATAGGTCTTTCATCTTTGTCAAGATTGTCTTGCTGCAGCTAATACTGGAAATCAGAATGAGAGACAAAGTCCCCTGAAGCTTTTTCCTAGGGTCAGAAGGATTCAGATATAGCCCAAAAACGCACATTTTCTTGTTTTGCCTAAAACAAATAAATAATAGCTTACTCATTCCCAGTTTGTTTCGTAAATCTTTCTCCTAACATGAACAATAAAAAGCAGGTGAAATAATATTCCATATGCAAGAATGAAAACACATCAAAGGCACCAGTCAGGAATATCAAGTAGTTTCCCATGCTTCAGAATTTGCTCACAACAAATACACACACACATTGGGGGCATGCTCCCGAAAGTGCACAGATAACACTAACTCTGTCTGCTGTAAACATTAGATGTGTTTCAAGACCTGTCATCCATTTCTTCTAAACTAGAGAATCTAACCCATGTTACAAATGCACTAGCAACATTACCTTCGAAAGTGTATTTAAGAGCACAAAGTTATCATTTTGCTTTAGCAGAGGGTCTACAAACAGGTAGCATTTTTCTTGGCTTTGAGTTTAGGTTTGTAGAAAAGCTGCTCCTAAACAGATTACTTCTTTCCGGTGTACCTCTGTCAAAACAATGGAGATAATATAATAGCAGCTTCAATTAATACTGAGGATGAATGATAAGAGGGACAACCATAAAGATTGGAAGAAAGCACTACAATATGTTTACTCACCTGCTTTCCAATATCAAATGGGACATATTTGTATTTGATCATGTGTAGGATCTGTCGTTTCATTGTGAGGACAAATAGTACAATCCAGTAGCATAACAATATTGGCCAGAAAACAGGTACATCCAGCACAGAAATAAAAGTCATGATAAATGCAACAATAAAGGCCTTTGTGATGGAATACCTGAAAGTGAAACGAAACGATCAGTCAAAAATGATACAATATTAGTACACTAAAACACTCCAAGATTTTGAAACAATTGTGTATTTAAAGACATCAACGTAGAACAAGTGACAATTCACTTTCCTAATTGCTTTTGACATTATGAGGTGAGCCACTTTAGTCATGAAGCTAAGCTAGAGACCAATGCAGTATACTGCCGAGGGACATGAATCAGGTTGCAGCAAGAAATCTGAAATTTAGTGTTTGATTAATATACAAACACTCCAGGGGATCACCACCCTGTCGACTCAAGGCATTTAATAACTCCTACAATCTGATTGCTATAAGCCTATAACCCATATCGGCTAGGAGATCACTTCAACAGCATAACAATCTGGCCTCACCAAAGGAAACAGTAAAAAGCCGCAACTCACTGGTCCAAAGTCGAACTAAATACCCGCAGGAATTTTAACATACAGGTTGCCAATTCATCTATAAGCTCCCCTATCCCTGCTGCTCAATGGTCAATAGTTTCATAATAGTCGAGGACAAAGGCACTTACTAGAAGACACTTCTAACATTTCAGACTCCTAAAAATCAATTTCCAGAGCCTTTTTTTCACACAATCACAACAAACTAAGAAATCTCAGTCACATATGATTGTTTAGATACCACTACAGCACTGCTGCACATATGAACTAAAAGAATGAAGGAAACTCACCAGAACTTAAATTCGGGGAGGCGGCGAACGAAAGGCCTGAACTCATCAGCACCTTTGGTTGGCAATGAAGCACCATCCAAAGCTTCAAGCTCCGGGTCAACCTTTGGTGAGAAAAAGCCTATCAAGAGGTTCAAGACGTAGATTCCCAGACCATACGAGACCACATAGAAGCCCTGGACATAGTAGATACGCAAAATGTAAATCATTGCCACAACTAGGGTTCCTAGCCACCTGTGAAGCGTGTGAGGCGTGGACCGATCCAGATAGTACTGGAATGCTCTTGCGAAATCGCTTCTCCATTGGGCAAGTGGAGACGCCACTGCCGCTCCGTCACTTCCAAGTCCCTCCATCGCAATCGGGTTGCGAATTTTGCCGCGAATCTCCATGAAAGCAAAAATACGACATCAAGAAGAAGGAAAAATTGCTAACGATAGAGAATTAAAAGCCAGACCTGAACTAGAAATAGAAATGACCATTTTCGTAGCTAAATAAAAAATAAAGGGGAGTTTTACCTGATATAGGAATTAGGGTTTCGACAGTAGACAAAACGAGCAAGATGATGAACTCACGAGTCACGACGGTTGCCGCTTAGCTATTTGGTTGCGTCGGTTTTCTCACCATTAAGCTCCGGATGGTGTCATTCACCCGCGTCCTCGTCAGCAGGCTTAACAACGGGCCGGGTCAAGTAGCCCAGATTTACTTCTTCGTCTTTTTTTCCCAACCAATTTTACATAATTTTGTAAATTTACCATCTAATTTTAACTTTTTATTTTAAAATATACTTCTACTCTCCTTGAGGATATGCCTAGTTAGTGTATTAAGATATGCGGTACATTACTCTTTTCCAAGGTTTTCTAATGAGGCTCATTTGAACACCTATTTCTTTGTAAGCTTTTCGGTTTATTTTCGATAAAAAAAAAAAACATTATGTTATACAATTATGGGTGGTCATTTTCAAAAGCATGACAAGAAGTTTTTTTTTTTTAAGAAAATACATATGTCATTGAAGGGAGGGATCAAAACATGACAAAAAGTTAGCAGGTTTGGGTTGATGTTAGTAGAAAGTAATTAGTACATCAAATTAAAACACATAATATCAAAGGGTAATTAGTACTTTTACTTGTGTAGGGTGGGAAAGCTTTACCTTTTTTCAATTTGAAAAATTATAGTGTATGTTAACATATCTCATACATACAATTATAACTTTTATGACTTAATTACTCAAACGAGAACTTATTTACTCTAATGAGGACCTTATTTATCTTAACGATAGTTTTTTCGTAGTTATCACATAAGTTGTCGAAGTTGTAATATGTGTCGTCAAGTTGTAAAATATTACAATTACCACTTTTAAGACTTAGTTACTCAAGGACTTTCTCTTCCCATTATGTATGAGAAATGTTAACATACCATAACCTTACTATTTCAATCTAATATTGCAATCACATGGACATGGTACATCAAATTAAAACACATAACATCATAGGGTAATTGATACTTTTACTTGTAGGGTCGGGAATGCTTACCCCTTTTAAGATAATAAATTCTCATTTGGCAAAAAAATAATAATAATGTTGCCATCACATTCGCATAATGCATCAAATTCGGTATATGCACTTTTTTTTTGTGGCATCAATGTGCTATTGTCTTATTAAATGGTGGATCCTCTCGTGTATACATTGATTTCCCTTTAATTTAGTGTTGTTTTATATGGCATAGTGTAGAGAGTGAGCAAATTCGGTGCATCTAGTCATCTACTATGAAAAAAATCGTAGGGTTCGGAAAAAACCGCAAGTAGGTTCCTAAATAAAGTATTTCAAAACCAAGGCTTTATTTTATCAAAAAAAAAACTTCTTACTTTTTTTTTAATAAATAATAATTGCTCAAAAAATAATAATTTGTTAGAATAAAAATAAAATGCATTTTCTTAAAAGAAATGATTTTAAAAATAGATGGCCCGGACGCCTGGACGAGTGGACGGTGATCAGTGGAAAGGCAAGTGTACGCAAACTTTTATCACAAGAATAAACTTCCAAAAAGTTCGTGCGCGTGTAGCTAGCTATATAATTGGCTCGTCATTTTCCTTAAGTCACAGTAAGATATCTTATTCTGTGCCGAAGTTGCCAACTAAGGAAATCATTTCGACACGTATCCGAAGGACCACCGTCAGATACACTCTGTTACGATCCAACGAATGCCATTGACTTATGACTGACCGCTGCAAGAAGTTGACGGAAGCGTCTTCATCAATCGCCTATAAATAACGCCAAAGACTGTGAGCGCTTTCTCAGTCTCTTTCGCAACACAATCCAGAGCCCATTTTCAGCTGAAAAATCCGAGTTTTGGATTTGCATTACTGGTTATCTGTGAGTCCTTCTTATCTTGTTTTCAATGGCATCAGAAATTTTCGTTTTCGTTTTCTTGTATTTCTTTCTTTTCTTGCAGCCTATGTATTATGTTTTGCATGCTGATTCTTTCTGTGAAACTCTGAAAGAGGAAAATTAAGTAACACCGATTTGATCAAAATATTGAAACAATTTATCTAGTTGATTTATCGTGATGCGATTTGTTTCGGCCTTTGAGTATTCTTGAATCGAACACTTCAATTTAGTGGTTTTCTTTGATCTAATTGAAACGGAGTCAGTTTGGGATTGCTGATTTTATCTCTATCGTTTTTACATGCAATGAGTATAGCGTTAAAGGATTGTGCCCTTGTCATATCTATTTTTGTTGTGATTATAAGATTTGACGTGCCTTCTGAATCTTTTGCCTCAGATTGTGTGTGAAAAAGTTGCCATCTCAGTATCTATAAGGCCCATAATCTGGCTTATATTTTCGAGTGAAAATCTAGCAATCTTTTCTTACTCTGTCTAGTTTTTGTAAGTATATTTGTTAATAGTCCCCTTAATGTGAAAGATATGTATTTCCATTGAGTCCTTATTAGTCTTTTGTTACCATTTCCACTCGGTGAAAATCACTGTTATTTGAACTTGTTGCGCGGATGAATTATGATTTATCGAAGAAGGTTATTGTGTGTTTATCTGTTTTGCTTTTTCTGTTCAAGGTGCAAGGGGTTGATTATGGCCAACACTGGTGGAGAAGGGAGTGGAAAGAATTTGGGATCTTCATACCCACATGTTGCCCTCAATGAAAGAATCCTTTCATCAATGTCGCGGAGATCTGTTGCTGCTCATCCCTGGCATGACTTAGAGATTGGTATGATTTATTTGGGATTTTTCACTCTAGTTCTGAAACTCCCTGTCTTTGACTGTTGTGTTATAAGACCACAATTTAAACATTACAATTGTTTTATTGTACATTCATTCATTGAATATTCTCACCAAGGCACCAGCACGGACACTGTCCAATCAAAGCATCTCACACGCAAGAGATACTCTACAGCACTCGCACTCAGACAAAGCACGACAGTTCTCTCAACTACTCTCATTCATGTTTAATCTCGATTTACTAATGTGCACACACCTCTAAGACATGACTTCTAGCATGAACATGATAGAGTGTTCTCTTGAAGAACATGATAGAGAGACTGAAAGATGAGCCAATGTGAATTATGTGAGCTTGGACACACCTTATTGTGCATAAATTTTGGTATTGACCTCCATTGACATAGAAAATAGCTTTAAATCATGCATCTTAAACTCAGTGTGATTGCTATTGTAGGTTGTGGTGTTATAAATAGAACATGTGAGATATTCTTCAATCACTGACTCTTTAGGTTTTTTAAAGAACTTACTCTATTTGCATGAGTGTCAGTATCTGGGAGAGGCTGTTGTCAAAGCATTCCATGTGGAGTTGAGATAAGCTTACATGTTCTGTTAATAATGATTTGATGTTTACATCCATGCAGGACCTGGTGCACCAGCAGTTTTCAACTGTGTAAGTTATTGTGTCTTTTATTCTTTGCTGTTGATACCATTTGCAAAAGACCCCTCTAAAATTGACAAATCCCCATAGACCACACACTAAATATCAGAAAAAAGAAAATTACTAAATCCATCAGGCCTACTATATGTATGATTTGTCTACTTGCTCTCATAAATTTCATCATACACAGAGTATTAATGTCGGCATTTGGGAAATTATGTTGAGAGTTTGTATAAGGATGTGTGGATTTTAAACCATTTAGAGTAAGGTTGTGTAGTGCTTCTCTAACTGAACTTAACAAGAGAACAAGGATACTACATCAAGATCACTGATATAAACATTCAAATGTAAATGTCTGTGGCAGGTTGTTGAAATCAGCAAAGGTAGCAAGGTTAAGTATGAGCTGGACAAGACAAGTGGCCTTATAAAAGTGCGACTGCTCTTCTTCATTTTCTTCTTATTCATTTACCATTGCAGGGCTATACAGTTGTATATACATTATTATATTAGTGTTTGCTAGTTTTATGCCCTTATGAGGAGACTAACGCATGAGGTTCTAAAATGTAGGTTGATCGTGTTCTTTACTCATCTGTTGTTTATCCACACAACTATGGTTTCATTCCACGAACAATCTGCGAGGATAGTGATCCTATGGATGTCCTGGTACTGATGCAGGTAATATCATTTTGGAAGAGTTCTTTCCGCAATCAAAATCTGATTTTGTATATTCCGCTGAACTGGTTAGCCCCAATCTTGGATTTTCTTTCTGTATAGGAGCCCGTGTTACCTGGTTCTTTTGTTCGTGCTCGTGCTCTTGGATTAATGCCCATGATTGATCAAGTAAGCACATATCTTTCACATATCTTACCTTTTCTTATTAGACTAGAACATCTAACCACAATTACTAAACCTTTGGGAATACATACGATTTTTACATAACCCTTCAGGGGAAGCCAGGGATTTAATCTACACCTTTAAATAATAAATGAAGGCAGTTTTGTTTATTTTACAGAATTTGGAATTTACCCACTTGTTTTTCCCCTCCAACGGAATGACGGATTTTAGGTAACATGACCTCTGTTGCAGGGTGAAAAGGATGACAAAATCATTGCAGTGTGTGCTGATGACCCTGAGTTCCGCCATTACAACGACATCAATGACCTTCCTCCACATCGCCTTGCAGAAATCCGTCGATTCTTTGAGGACTGTATCCTATTATCTCATGCTTGCTAATCTTTCTAGATACTTCAACCTATTCTGCGATTCTGCTCATCTGTTTATAATGTTTACTGGTTTTTGCGGTATGTCCTTAACTCTATCATGACAGACAAAAAGAATGAGAACAAGGAAGTTGCTGTTGAAGACTTCCTACCTGCTGAGGCTGCCATTGATGCCATCAAATACTCCATGTGAGATAAAAACTTCAGTTTCTCCATTTTCCTGCTGACCTA
The DNA here is from genome assembly GCA_029955375.1 of Rubus parviflorus. Taxonomy (NCBI): domain Eukaryota; kingdom Viridiplantae; phylum Streptophyta; class Magnoliopsida; order Rosales; family Rosaceae; genus Rubus; species Rubus parviflorus. Next base: position 17,131,763 of record JARGGL010000004.1, read on the forward strand.
TAACCTTTGCAGCTAGAACATAAAATTTCATGCTACTTTTTCCATATGAGGATGGTTTGTTTCTGTTGCAGGGACCTGTATGCATCTTACATCGTCGAAAGCTTGAGGCAGTAAAGTACCCGGAGACTAATTAGTGAATTGGATTGAACCACTTAGTAGTATAATGAGGCTGATAGACTTCTTGCTGAAGGCCGCTCAGCCCACATTCTATTTCTCTGTGTTTCAGTGGATCTCAACATCTTATGCTGCACTTTTTATCATAACTAGAATTCTATCGGTTGAATGCTATTTCTGCAAGGTAGATTTTTGTTTTGAGATGGGTTTCCAGATGGTATTATGCTGTTATATACTACCTCTTGGGTGTCATTTTAATATGATACAAATTATTTCATTCGTTTTGGTCCTTTTGGATGCTAAGATTAACATTCCAAGTGACTGGCTCAATGAATCTAATATCTGAATCAAGTGATTCCTGCATTGCATTTGTTCCCAAAAGATATTGAAACATCTCAAGTTGAATTTTTCGATATAATAAATTTCCTTTCAACTCACTCATTTTTGTGAGGGTTTAATATGCTATATGGGCGAATATAATGATCAGTTCGGAAAACTATTCAAATTTAGAACACATGGGTACGCTTCGTTGCTACAAGTTGTTCAATATAAATATTTATATATATTTTTTAATTTGAATAAACGTAAATGGATTTAGTTATTATGGCTTTTGGACTATATGATTAAACAATGAAAATAAGGGAAAATTCTAGTGTATGTTAACGTATCTCATACGTACAATTACAATTTTTAGGACTTAATTACTCAGACGATAACCTATTTACTCTAATGAGGACCATATTTACCTTAATGAGAGTTTTTTCGTAGTTACCACCTGAGTTGTCGAAGTGGTAATATATGTCCTCAAGTCGTAAAGCATTACAATTACTACTTTTAGGACTTAATTACTAAAATGAGAACCTAATTTACTCTAATGAGGACCTTATTTACCTTAACAAGGACTTTTTATCCGTATTATGTATGAGAAATGTTAACATACCATAGCCTTACTCGAAAATAAGCTTTGACAACACATTTTTCTATAAATATTGGATTATTGTTTAAGTAAAGGTGCATTCAACCACGAGACAGAAAGTAAAGAAGAGAGCAAATAGCACAGGAATAGAGAGTATCTTTATTAATGAATAGGTGCCTCTATATATAGAGATACACAAGGGTACAATCCATATCCCAATGAGACTTCTATTCAATAAGTAATCCTTATGCTATACTACCTAATCTAATCCTAGGTTGACAAGGCACACACAAAGTAGGTTTCCTTCAACACTCCCCCTTGTGGCGTCAACACTAGGTGGTGCTCCTCACGTTGTCTCATTAAAAACCTTGCCAAGTAACAAAAACCCAGTGGGATAAAAATAACCTTGGTCGAAGGGAAAAAGAGTACAACACACCCTTCACATTTAGAAACTTTGCATGGACACTAGACTCCCCCTCAAGTCTGTGTCTCCCCCTGATTTCCACAATCATGGGAGGTCAGATAACTTAAGCAAACCAATGCTTTTCACATGCTTCTCAAATGTGGATTTAGGCAATGACTTAGTAAATAAATCTGCCACATTGTCCTCAGAACGGACTTGATTAACCTTAATCTTAAGGAATTTCTGCTGTTGCTGATTATAGAAGAACTTAGGCGATATGTGCTTGGTGTTGTCACCTTTAATGAAACCTTGCTTCATTTGTTCAATGCAAGCGGCATTATCCTCATAAATGCATGTAGGTTCATCGGTGGTTGACCTCAAACCACAAGTACTTCTTATATGTGTAGATATGGACCTCAACCATATACACTCACGAACCGCTTCATGGAGAGCAATAATCTCAGCATGGTTCGAAGAAGTGGCAACAAGAGTCTGTTTTGTAGACCTCCAAGATATCGCGGTGTTACCCATGGTAAATACATAACCAGTTTGGGAACGACCTTTATATGGGTCAGAGAGATACCCAGCATCAGCAAAACCCACCAATACATCATAAGGATTTTGTGAATATCGGACAGCAGCGCCCGTGCGATCGATCGTGACAGGCTGCGATCGATCGCTCGACGGCAGAGGCTCAGTACGATCGATCGTGGAATTCCCTGCGATCGATCGTCCGATGGCAGAAGGCACGGGTTCCTCACCCATTTTGCCATATTTTCGAGACTCTCTGTAGGGAAAGAACAAACCCATATCAATCGTACCCTTCAAGTAACGAAAGATAGTTTTTATGCCAGTCCAATGACGTTGCGTGGGCGCAGTGCTAAATCTAGCCAACAAGTTAACAGCAAAGGAGATATCAGGTCTTGTACACTGTGCCAAGTACAATAATGCGCCTATTGCACTTAGGTACGGTACCTCAGCCTCTAAAACGTCTTCACCATCATCCTTTGGGCGAAACAGATCCTTCTTTGGATCTAGACTGCGACCAATCATGGGAGTGCTTACAGGATGGACTTTATCCATATTAAATCTCCTGAGCATCTTTTGGGTATAAGCTGATTGATGAATCAGAATCCCACTACTACGGTGCTCAAGTTCTAAACCGAGACAAAACCGTGTTTTCCCAAGATCTTTCATCTCAAACTCAGATTTCAAGTAGTCAGCGGTTTCTCTTAGTTCTTCAAGAGTGCCTATAAGGTTCATGTCATCAACATAAACAGCTACTATTGCAAATCCGGAACTTGTTCTCTTAATAAACACGCAGGGGCATAAATCATTGTTCACATACCCTCTTCCAAGCAAGTAGTCACTTAGACGGGTATACCACATCCGTCCGGATTGTTTCAATCCATATAGTGAGCGTTTCAACCTTATTGCAAACGCGCTCCGTGGTCTGGAGCCACTTGACTTAGGTAACTGAAGCCCATCATGGACCTTCATATAAATCTCTGTATCTAGATCCCCATAGAGATACGCTGTGACCACATCCATAAGCTACATATTCAGTTTTTCGGAAACTACCAAACTGATAAGGTAGCGGAACGTTATAACGTCCATTACGGGAGAGTATGTCTCCTCGTAGTCGATTCCAGGGCGTTGTGAGAAGCCTTGCGCCACAAGGCGAGCCTTATATCTTATGATCTCGTTTCTCTCATTACGCTTTCTAACAAAGACCCATTTGTATCCAACAGGTTTTATTCCAGAATGTATTGGCACAACAGGCCCAAATACCGTTCTCTTTGTTAGTGAGTCCAACTCAGCCTGGATCGCATCTTTCCATTTAGGCCAATCAGCTCTAAGTTGACATTCATCAACAGAGCGAGGTTCAATATCATCAGTCTCAACCAACTCTCGTGCACAAGCATATGCAACTCCATCATCAATGATGATGGAGTTTCTATCCCACGTCCCATGTATACTAGTATAATTAATTGAGATCTCTACATTCTCACGGATAGGTTCTAACGACGGGGCGTCCCCCGAAGATGTCTCTTGGACATAACCATAATCCGGAACGTTTTCATGGGACGGATTTTGAGTGTCAATGATGAGAGGGTTATTGGGTGCCATCACAGCCCGCTTCCTGGGGCGTGAATCCCTCGAACCTGGTGGTCTCCCACGCTTCCTCAGCGGAGCCACGGCCTGAGCCACATCACCACCATTGCTGGCAGTGGCGCCACCAGCTGTCCCTTCTATAGGGTTAGCTGCAGTAGCGACTTTGAGTCCAAGTCCTTGTTCAGGTACTTGCATCCTTGCAGGTGCATTTGCAGCTGGTATATGAGATCTAGTCACTTTAGCAAGATCAGAGAAAGCGTCAGGAAGAGAGTCTGCGACTTTCTGAAGATCTATAATTCTACGCACTTCTATTTCTCTTTGTGCAGTAGGGGGATCATGATGAGACAGAGTGGGGACATGCCATGACAATTCTTGTCGTTCCTGTTGAATGTGTACATTCTTATCTCCCCCGAACGACGGGAAGACTGTCTCATCAAAGTGACAATCCGCAAATCTTGCGGTAAATAGATCACCTGTCAAGGGTTCTACATAGCGGATTATAGTTGGTGACTCAAAACCAACATAAATGCCCATTCGTCTCTGAGGACCCATTTTAATACGCAGTGGCGGTGTAATAGGCACATAGACAGCACACCCAAATATGCGTAAGTGCGAGATACATGGCTCGTACCCAGTCACTAGCTGTTGCGCAGAAAAGGGTTGGGTGGCTGTGGGTCTCAGACGAATTAGCATAGCTGCATGCAATACTGCGTGTCCCCAGGCAGAGAGAGGAAGGTTGGTGCGCATTACCAACGTCCTTGTTACCATTTGAATTCTCTTAATGGCAGCCTCTGCAAGACCATTCTGGGTATGCACATGTGGAACTGGATGCTCAACATCCATCCCAATAGACATGCAGTAGTCATCGAAAGTCTTCGATGTAAACTCTCCAGCATTATCAAGCCTGATAGATTTGATAGGATGATCCGGGTAGTGAGCCCGCAGGCGAATTATCTGTGCTAGGAGTTTAGCATAAGCAGCATTACGAGTGGACAATAGCGTGACATACGACCAACGTGTCGACGCATTAACCAACACCATAAAATACTTAAATGGTCCGCTTGGTGGTTGAATAGGTCCACAGATATCCCCTTGGATTCTCTGTAAGAATGGGAGAAGTACTTTAGAATCCTTTGCATAGGACGGTCTTGGTCCAAGTTTCCCTAAGGAACAGGCTTTGCAAAACGAGCGTTTGACCTTCGAGGTCTCAGAAGCATAGGAGGAATTAGTTTCATCCGAGAGAGAGGATTTTTGTCCATGCGATCGATCGCAGGGGGGTGCGATCGATCGCCCGTGCTCTCGGGTTCCTGAAATCGTACAGGAAGGAACGTACGATCGATCGCGGGTACGTGCGATCGATCGCCCGAGCTCTCTGGTCCCTGAAACCGTACAGGGTGAAACCTGCGATCGATCGCAAGATGATGCGATCGATCGCTCGAGCTCTCGGGTTCGTTCAACGACGCGGTCTGGAAGGTCACGATCGATCGCAGGTTTCGTGCGATCGATCGTATGGCGTCGGACAGAGGCAATTTTGCCTTTTCTCATGGCTGTCTCATCTCCTTGAATCATACTTTGATTATTGCTTCGATTAGCTCGATAGAATGGATGTCCGTGTGAGGTTTTCAGTATACGGATCATCATATCTCGACCAGGGTGTCCCAACCTGTCGTGCCAAAGCCAAAATGTGTCTGAATCTAAGAGGTCATCTCTTATGACATTGTTTGATTCAATAGCTCGGATAGTGGTAGCATATAGGCCACTAGAGAGACACATAAGCTTCTCTAAGATGCGTTTTCTACCGCAGTCATTAAAGGTAATGCAAAGGAATTCTTTTCCATTCTCATCATGCGTTTCAGCATGGTATCCATTGGTTCTTATATCTTTAAAACTCAACAAGGTTCTATTTCCTCTTGGAGCATATAGAGCATTAGTGACATCAATTAGGGTGCCATTAGGCAAGAGGAATTGGGCATGTCCTCTTCCTTGCACAAGATTAGATGGTCCTGCCATCGTAGTCACAGATGAATGTGAAGGCATCATGTCAAGAAACAATTGCCTATGACGCAATATGGTATGCGTGGTTCCGCTATCGGCTAGACATTCAAGTTCTCCGGAATTCATTCCTAAATAAGAAAGCTCATAATTAAAATTGAGTATGCAAACAACTCCAAATTTTATTAAAGATATAAACCGAATGAATTACATCCAAAGTTCCAATCTTGGTCATTGACCATAAACTAAATCAACAATACTAAGGAAAACAAAAGACTTAAGCGAAATCAGGAGTATCATCACTCTTCCCAGCTTTAAAGTCATCAACCTTCAACTTGACGTTCTCTTCGTCATCCTCTTGTTCAATGTTGTGAGCTTCCATGGCTTCGCGATACGCTTTGTATGCATTAGCAACATTCTGAGTGGCTCTACATATCTTGGACCAATGTCCAGTCTTTCCACACTTGAAGCACAGAGATGTTTGATCGGAATCCTTTGATTGAGGTGCGTTTTTCACGCGGGGTGCATTCCTTTTGAGTGGCACGGCATTAGCACCAGATGCATGAATATTGCCGGCGGCACCATTGCCTCTAGGGCGGCCTCCTCGGCCTCCCCTTCGCCTAATTTGGCGACTACCTTCTTGAGCAGGGCGATTATATGGACCAGGACGTCCAGAGTTGTCCCTAGGATTAGGGTTTCGCCCGCGGCGGCCTCCCTTTGGGGCGCCATTATAATGGGTCTCCGGAACTTGTTTTGTTCCCACGAGCCTCGCATTATAATTCTTCACAAGTATCTTCTCGTGCTTTTCAGCAACAGAGAGAGCAGATATGAGCTCATGGAATCTTGTGATCCGTTTATTCTGCACTTCAATGCGATAGTTCTTTGCAACTACCAAGTCAGAGACGGGAAAGGTAGAGAGGGTTTTCTCAATCAACATCGCATCAGTTATGTTCCTCTCACAGAATTCCATGAGGGATTTGATGCGGAGTGCTTCCGAGTTATACTCTAGGACTGAGGCATAATCACAGAAGCGCAGTAGTTGCCACTTCACCTCTAGTTCAGGAAGCAGGGATTCACGAACGTTGCCAAACCGCTCTTCGAGTGCAACCCAAAGTGTTCTGGGATTTTCCTCATTGAGGTACTCGGCTTGTAGAGATTGGTCCATATGACGAATCATCAGAATGATAGCTTTGGCATTCTTAGCCTCTAAAGCATCAGCGGTGGCCTGTGCTGTAGCAGCAGCAACAGCGGCGGCGGCGGCAGTCAGTGGACCTTCCACAGGTGCGGCGGCGGCATCAGCAGGTGCAGCTGCAGGGGGCTCACGGATTGCAGAGATGCTTCCTTGAGCTTTCAGGTGGTTGCGTACATTGCGAACCCACTTATGGTATCCAATGCTCGTGGTATCCAATGGTGCGAAGTCCAACTTGTTCAGGTTATTTGCCATCTGAAACAACAAGAGAATTGAGGTTAGTTTTCGGAGTATAAACTTCTCCCACGAAAACAAATATGGTTTCTGAGCTATGCTTCTAAGAAACGTTTTCCATGTATTGGATTTAGGTGAAACTTTGGTGTAGTATGGTTATAACCCTAAAACTTTTCGGTAGCTCTACCTGGGCACAACTAGATACATAATAAGAGATGTCGGTGTGAGCAAGCTCCCTTAATACCACTTATCTCAAATCACACACCTAGACATACCCAAGCAGGTGAGCCTAGTAGGAATTAGGTTATGAACCATAGGTCGTTTCTTCTCTTACGGATTCCTCATCCGAAGGTAAATTATTCAATGAACTTCTTGTTCAAGGTCTCTTCTCTCTACGGATTCCTTATCCGGAGTATTAGCTCGAATCCCCATAATTCGGCTCTTGAACTCATACCAATAGCATGATGACATTAGAGGTGCTCATGACTTACACATATCGCAAGCGATATGAAGCTCGATCACTCCCCTAATGCTTCTCATAGTTTGGATAGGTCCGATTCAAGAATCCCACGTTATAGAAAGGTGGGAGGTAGAGGAGGGATGTTGGAAGTCCCTTGAGAAAAAGAAAGGTGAATTTAAATTCATAAAGCAGCAACGTTTATAAAAGCTTACTTGGTATTCTTTTTCTTGAACCTTGATTCTTGAACTTTGGAGAGTAAATGAGATTAGCAGCAGCAAGCAGGAGCAGCAGCAAGCAGTAGAAGGGGGCAGGAGCAAGCAGAAGCAAGCGGGAAGCAGCAGGAAAGAGAAGATGATTTCTCGGCAGAAGCTTCGTGCGATCGATCGTGCGGTAGCCTGCGATCGATCGTGCGGCGGTCAGCAGCAGCGAAAACACACGGGAAACCTAGGGTTAGGGTTCTAGGGTGTTGGCGCTAGTAGGATGCTATGCTCAAGGGTTTTGGCTTTTTGATCTCAGAGTTAGAGGTTCGTGCTGATAACGTGTTTAAGTAAAGGTGCATTCAACCACGAGACAAAAAGTAAAGAAGAGAGCAAATAGCACAGGAATAGAGAGTATCTTTATTAATGAATAGGTGCCTCTATATATAGAGATACACAATGGTACAATCCATATCCCAATGAGACTTCTATTCAATAAGTAATCCTTATGCTATACTACCTAATCTAATCCTAGGTTGACAAGGCACACACAAAGTAGGTTTCCTTCAACAATTATCGCTTAGTTTTGGTGAATTGTGCTAAATTGAGAAAAATTTCCTTATTATAACACATGATTTCTTTGAAAAATATTATCTTCAAAATTTTCAAGACCCATTTACACGGGTTTTCAAAATTATTTTAAAGTCTTAATGAAATACTACTTGAGATCTTATGAGGACCGAAAGTATTTCTTTTTTATTTAGTCAAATAAAAATAAAAAATATTTAAAAAAATTCGAAACACCTTGTAGCGACGAACAATTCGTCGCTACAAGTTGTCCAAAATAAATATACATATATTTTTTTAAAATTTGAAGAAATGTAAAAAGATTTAGTTATTAGGGCTCTTAGATTCTATGAATAAACAATGCAAATGAGATCTGTCAACATACTATCCACCAAAATCAGGTTTTCGATTAATTTGGGTATTGTGTCAGATTGAGGAAATTTTTTTTATTATAGCACATGATTTCTTTAAAATTCTCAAATCGGTTTGCATGAATTTTCGAAAATATTTTAAAGTCTTAATGAAATCCTACGCAAGACTTTACGAGGACCGACCGAAAGTGTTTCTTTTTATTTCCTCAAATTTTTTAGAAAATAAATTCGGAACACCTTGTAGCGACGAACGATTCGTCGCTACAAGTTGCTCAAAATATATAAACATATATATATATATATATTATTTAAAGAAATGTAAAAAGATTTAGTTATTAGGACTCTTGGACTTTATGAATATACAATGCAAACGAGATTTCGCAACACATTATATATCTATCAAAATCGGGTTTTCGCTTAGTTCGGGTAAATTGTGCCAAATTGAAGAAAATTCCTTAATAGCATATGATTTCTTTGAAAAATTGTATCTTTAAAATTCTTAAGATCGGTTTGCATGGGTTTTCAAAAGTATTTTAGAGTCTTAATGAAATCTTACGCAAGACCTTAAGAGGACTGGAAGTGTTTCTTTTTTATTTCCTCAAATTAAAATAAAAAAAAATTGAAACACCTTGTAGCGACGAACGATTCATCGCTACAAGTTGTTCAAAATAAATTTATATATGTATATAAATATTTTTTTTTAATTTGAAGAAATGTAAAAGGATTTAGTTATTACGGCTATTGGACTTTATAATTAAATAATGCAAATGAGATTTGACAACACATTATCTATTAAAATCGAGTTTTCACTTAGTTTGGGTGAATTGTGTCAAATTGAGAAAAAAAAAATTATTATAGCACATGATTTCTTTGAAAAATAATATCTTTAAAATTCTCAAGATCGATTTGCACATATTTTCAAAAGTATTTTAGAGTCTTAATGAAATCATACGCTAGACTTTACGACAACCGAAAGTGTTTCTTTTTTTATTTCGTCAAATTAAAATATAAAAAAATTTGGAACACTTTGTAGCGTTGAATTGTTCGTCGCTACAAGTTGTTCAAAATAAATATATATATTTTTAAAAAATTTAATAAAATGTAATTGAATTTAGTTATTTCGTCAAATTAAATTAAAATAAAATAAAAAATTTACCCAAAGGCGAACCTCTTTGGTCACTCCAATGATTAACTTGTTCTCGCATTTATACTTCTGTAAGTAGGGAAATTTTATTCATCCATTTATATCAAATAAATAAATGATGCATCCTGAAATACTTTTATTTGTCATCAAAATGATCCATTTTTAATGATGATTTTTAAAATGATGATCTTTAAAAGGGTGATTATAAAATGATTAGTTCTAATTACGAAAATTTATATGAATGTAAGATAAGAAATGACAGGTCGTTTAATCTGAGATACTATACTGTAGCCAAAACGGCCGCACCAGTGGTCGTTTGGATAGTTAGGGAGGGAGTGAGCCCAGCACAGCCCCCTTTCTTCCCAAAACTTTTCATTTCCATTTTGTCAAAGCTCGCTCTCGTCCTCAAAAATACTCAATGCTTTGCTCTCACAGCCTCAGCTGAGACTCAGAAACCTACTCTCTCCCCTAATCTCACACTCACCAGAAACCTCAAGCTCGCTCCGAAGTAGATGGGGACCCTCGGAAGAGCAATCTACACCGTCGGATTCTGGATCCGCGAGACCGGCCAGGCCATCGATCGCCTCGGCTCTCGACTCCAAGGAAATTACTACTTCAAGGAGCAGCGTATGTCCTCAATTACTGCACTCAATTTCGATTCTCTTTATTTTGTTCATCGAATCGAATTTTGAAGATCTGTGTAGGTTAAATTTGGTAATTTGTGATTGTTATGATTGGTTTGTTCAGTGTCTCGGCACCGGACGCTGATGAACGTGTTTGATAAAGTTCCGGTGGTTGATAAGGAGGCGTTTGTGGCGCCCAGTGCGTCAGTCATAGGCCAAGTTCAGGTGGGGCGAGGCTCCTCCATTTGGTACGGTTGCGTTTTGAGAGGTAGGCTATGAGAAATTGAATCATTTCTATGAATTTTCATTATTGTTTCTGTTACTAGGGCAATTTTACTGCTTGAAATGAAGGCTGAGTTGTTAGGATTAGAAGCATGGTCGTGTGTTTGTTGAGTTTCTCTGATTTTGGATTCCTGGTGTTGAAGGTGATGCTAACAGCATCAGCATTGGGTCTGGAACCAATATCCAAGACAATTCCCTTGTTCATGTAGCGAAGTCTAACTTGTCTGGGAAGGTTTTGCCTACTATAATCGGAGATAATGTCACTGTAGGTGAGTTCTATGTGTGATTTTGTTATAGCGTGTTTTGATGTGGCTTTCTTGTAAGGAGCTTGTTATCGAAATCGTGGTTTTTGATTTGAACTATACAGGTCACAGTGCGGTCTTACATGGATGTACTGTGGAAGATGAGGCATTTGTGGGTATGGCTGCGACGTTGCTTGATGGGGTTTATGTTGAGAAACATGCTATGGTTGCTGCCGGAGCCCTTGTAAGGCAAAATACAAGGATCCCCTGCGGAGAGGTTTGTAGACGTGCCCTTTTTTCATGCCTCGAAATTGATCTGTACTTCTACGTCTAGTGATTCTAGTTAGATGAGTACTAAGTTCACATTGGAACTGCATCCTAGTGACATAATGAGTTTGACATGTTTTAAGTCAAAGCATCATTTCTGTTATCCTATATTTGCAAAATTTTGAAACTTGTTGGTTGATGATCAACCCTCATCACCGAAAACCCCAAACATACTGATTATTTCATAACCAGGTATGGGGAGGTAATCCTGCAAAGTTCCTAAGGAAGCTCACTGAAGATGAGATGGCCTTCATCTCCCAGTCAGCCATAAATTATGCCAACTTGGCTCAGGTTCATGCAGCTGAAAATGCTAAGGGGTTTGATGAGGTGGAGTTTGAGAAGGTGCTGCGGAAGAAGTTTGGACGCCGTGATGAGGATTATGACTCAATGCTCGGTGTTGTTCGTGAAACACCACCGGAGATTACTCTTCCTGATAACGTAGTGCCACCTAAGGCTGCTTAAAAGTGAGACTAAAACGATGTTGGCAATGGTGCCTCTTGAGATTTAGTGTAAGCGAGTATTTTGTTTATGTGCGGAATTGTGGAGAATGGCTGCTTTACATTTCCAATAATTTTGGGGGGCCATCTGAAGTGTGAAGGTCAAACATGGAGCACATTTCTCACCTATGGCTCTGCTAATCATTTCCGATTGATCAGCAACTTCATTTTCAATTTTTTGAGAAAAAGAACTGCTATAATGGAACATATGTTTGGTTGTTATCAAAACATCCTGGAAAGGTCTGTTAGATCTGTAGTTTTAGAGATTAGTTCACTTTGAATATGTTTTAGTGAAATAAAGAAAGTGAAACCAGGCATTGACCTGCTAGAATTTATTGGGTTAGCTTTGCTTAGTATACTATGCAGTTCCCTGTTTTCACTGAGTGCTATAGTGGATGAGTATTCACACTTCTCAGGACATGTTAACTCAAGATTGAAGAGGTCTCTACCTATCTATTTCTTGTTCTTTTTTCAAAAGAGACAAATATCATTTATCCCTTCACTGTCTTCACAAAGATGATACTCAACTTAACTCGGCTTAGATGACTATTCATCTTTTCTCCTAAGGGTTCAGGTCTTATGTGAGACCAACTCCATTCACATTCGTATTATAAGCTCGTTGCATTACTTTCTAATGTGAAACCAACTCCATTCACATTCATTCATAACTTGTATCGGGCTACACAATCCCAATATATTACTCGTAAATCTTGTTAATAAGATCACCAACTTATGTTTTATAAGTTGCTGAATAACTTTTCTCATGTAAGACAAACTCGATTCACATTTCATAACTTGAATACAGCAACATAATCTCAAAGTTTTGCAGAAAGCAAAGTAGTGGGCTCCTGAATTTAGCGCAGCCCTCCATTACTCTTGTATATAAACTACAACTCCAATTAATAAGGCAAAAAAAAGCCCAAAACTATAATGCTGGATGCCTGGATCAAATTGTATGGGTTCTTAAATCAAGTGCTTTCCATTTCCTCCCAACAGAGCCTGTTACGATGGTCACCTACTTATGTGGGAGAGGTCTTTTTTTTTTTTTTGGTCCTTTGGACTTGGAGCTATTATTACAAACATGGTGGATGATTATCATGATGGTTAAGTTAATAATGACCTTTTTAGTGAAATAATGAAGACCTATCCTACTAACTAACCATGTGGAAAAGTCGAGGCCTTGAGGGGGTGGGGCCTCTGTTCCCAAAACTTGAAAGTTAAAGTTGTTGGAGGTATATAACGAGTGCCAACATAATCTCAAATTTTGAATAGAGTTACTTTGCCAATCCAAAAATATAATGAGTTGACAAGTGAGAACCCTTGAATTGAACTCATGAGGTTAAAGTGCCTTGAATATCTTGATTCCATGCAATGCTTGTTGTTTACCCATTTTTGAATTCTTGGTAGTTGGTACTACTTGGTACACTGGAATTTGGTTGATGATTATCCCACATTTCTATTACGTGAAAAACTTTTATAAAATTTCATTAATAGTAAAAACAAAATTAAAATCGGAGAAAAAAAATACTTTTAGTTCCTTAACTTTAACTTGTTCGACACTTTTGTCTATAAACTTTGAAAAACATCATTTTCGTCCCTCAACTTCAACACCGACTATCACCTTGGTCAATATGATACAAAGTTTAGTGAAAAAAAAAAGATAGTATATATCATGCATCATGGGAACAAACTTGGAATAAGTTCAACGGATTATTTCCTAATGGAGCATAATGCACAACAAAACTTATTTGATCCTCTCCCCATCCTACGTGAAAGTAAATCTCAAATATGTACATATGCAAATAACACCATCCATCGTATAAAAATTCGAACTTAAGATATTTAAAACCTAAGTTATCGGTTTTAAAACTAAAAAAATAAAAAGACTCATTGTCTAAACCACTATGAACAATACTCATGCCCAAAACTCATCAAATTAATTTGAAAACATCCGTCTAAATTTTCTCTTATTTTAATTTGAAAACATCCGTCTAAATTTTCTCTTATTTGCATACATAATTGTATCAATAAATTCATAAATGAAGTGTATGTTATTCACTAAATCTCAAGAAACATGACACGTTATAAACATATGTGCCACCCACTAAGCATGCCAACCAAAATGTATGTCACCACGTCTTGTAATTATACAAGTAGAAATATACAATTGATCACTTTTGTAGAGATCGACTTGAGACCACCAAGGCACCAACCCTACATTTGCGCTCTTACCCTCGTACGGGATAATAATACAATCCCTCCTTGTACAATATTTGATACTATAATCTCTACTCATTAGTTTTATATTCTGCATGATAAAATACACAAACCAAGTCATTATTTAAGTGCAAGAATGATGACTTTGTGTGCTTTGGCTGAACTCAGACTTGTCATAAAGTGGCAAACACAATGGCCCAGAAGAAGCCCCCCTTCTTTTCTGGTATGAAAGCTTATGGGAGAGCCTGTTCTCTGGTCTTTCTAGGGTTTAATAATAATAATAATTCAAACCTTTGAAGAAGAAGAAAGAAATATGTGTCAGAACTCAGAAGCACCCATGCAACTTGCTCAAAAACGCAAGTGTAAATTTGTAATTTTTCTCTGATAAAGAATGAAGCAAACCCAGATTTTTGCAGTGGTTCTTTGAATCTTTGAATCAGAAAAAAGAAATGGGTTTTTTTTTATCTGTAAGAAAAAGGAGAAGTGCTTGTGCTTTAGGACTGTTTGATAGGGTATATGGGAACAAGTGCCAAAGAAATGAAAAAGAAGGAACTGTACTACTGTGTGTGTTTAGCCAGATTAATTAATTAACTTTGTTTAAGTTTAATTAAACTATTTTTATTCAGATTCCCAGAACCTACCTTGTTTGAATGGTTTTATTATTTGTCCTGCTTTGAGACAGAGAGAGACAGGGAGTGTTTGTTTCTTAATCTTTCCTTCTTTGGAATATGGAAATCCTAGCTAGGCAGGTTGTGTCTCAAAAATAATAATTCAGACCAGAAGAAAGTCTTTGAAAAAATAATAATAATTGCTGTCCCAACCAACTACTTAACTAGCTAGCTTTGTGGGTTTGTTTAAACTTTAAAGAAGAATAAAATCAAGTAACAATGGTAGCTTGTGCTTTGATTCTTTGTTAATCCAAGCTTTGTCTTCATGATGGTAGGAGCTCATAGAAGTATCAGAAATTCTTAAATACAACTTTATAATCATACATTTTATCTCTTATTACATGATAAAAAAGATTATATGTAATCAAATACGTAAGTTGGTTGTCAAACTCACAGCTTAAACATAATCATGTGAAGTTTATAGTAGTATTTGTCACATATCCATAAAGTTCGACTCTTGTTCGTACTTTTTAAGATGAAGATGCGAAAGTATTTGTTTTCTTGATGTAATATTGCTTAATATATAAGATATGAAAACCATAATATGTAGTTAACTTCTAGAGGAATTTAATTAAGAACTTTACTTTTCACACTACAAGAAAAATCTTACTAGTAACGATTTGAAGTCGGTACTAAAATCTCAATTTTATAGTAAACACACAATATTTAATAAATTAAAATATGAGTGGCAAATGGTCTAACTGCAAAAATAATGTGGGGATGAAAAGTCCAAAACTGTCTCATTTTGAAGAAAACTAATTTATGATTGTATGTGAATCGTCGTAAAGTTATTTGCCAATGATCTAATTGGTTTTTGTCGGTTTTTTTTTTTTTGTGTATGTGTATGTGGACCAACTAATTTATAATTTACGTTACGTAAATAGTCACCAACGAAGCCATATGTGTATGTAGACGGGTGAAAGTAGTCACCGCCTAGTAACTTCTTCCCTTAGCAATAGATAAGTAGATAACACACACGGCTCGATAGATACAATAAGAGATTGAAGTAATTAATGCCAAACACAAATGCTTATAGGAGCTAGCTTCTTCATTTCGTTTCCATAGAGAACAACTTGTTATTCACAACGGTAAGTAGTTGCTAGGGCGCCATTGATGGATGCACATCAATAACTGACAATGTTCACATTTAAAATCCATTAAAAGAGGTCCACACACATCATCACCAAGGTTGTGTCATCCTCAACATTTGTACAACTAATGGTATTTGAAACTTGTGATTGTGCTGCTAGTCCTCTGCAGTAGCCTATAAGGGAGCTTAATGTGTTCTGCTGCATTCAGGGCCCTGTTAATAATTAGCTTTAAGGTCAAATTCAAGGCAATATGGTGCAACCATCGGCTTTGGTCCCCTCTAAAATTAACTTTGTACAAGCCAGGCTTATAATCAATGCCACAATCTACAATGTACCCATCAAGATCCTTCAAAATGTGGGGAAAGGCATCAAACCACACATAACATGCATGCATTATCCACATTGAATAGCTGCACCTACCAAAACCATTATGGGTATTTCTGCATTTTTAATTTTGACACCTAATTTTTGCTGCTTATTGCAAGTTGTTAATAGACTTTATATTCCTTGATGATTGAATCAATTTTGAAGTGGTGGATTAGGTGGTGTACATATGAAAAAAAAAATGCCTCTAAAAAAATAAAATAGTATAAAGAAAAAATGGTTTCAATGCCTTCCAAATTTGATGACGGTTTTTGTTTTGTCCAAGTTTGAGAAAAATCTAAGTGGGTGTCTCAAGGAATTTTCTAGGTCTCACCTTTTGGCTAAAACAAGAAAATGTCATGCCAAGAACATATGGATAAATGAAAAAAACCTTCGTGTGCATTGATGTTTTCACACTATTGGAAATATCCATTGCAAATTTGATGTTTCTTTACCTAATATGAAAGCTCTAGTCTAGCCTGCCCTTTTTACACCATTGTGAAAGGGTTGTGATTTCTTAAATTATAATTTAATGGTATAGATAGATATTTAGTAAATTAAAATGGAAAAATGTTTACATAATATGTTCACCACCAATGATTCGTATAAAATACACATCAATCAATAATTGTCAATTATTTACGCTGTTTATGTGGTATAAGACACTAAATTTATAGATCTTTATTCATTTTTCTTTTAACCGTTGTAACAAACGGTTCATTCATACTTCATCTACAAAAATCAATCGTGCACGCATTTGAGTGATGATCAATATTTATAAATCACCTTTTCACCAAACCAAATCAAGGGATCTCATTTAAAACCCTTGATATTCCTTAACTACTCCAAACCATACAACCTCTACCATCCCCTCAAGAGACAGTCAAGAGTCTCAAAGACTCCAAGACCACACCATTCCTTCAAATAATAATTAGATAGAAGTACAAGTTATACAACCAGCTAGTTTGTTACCAAAGTAAATTACAACTTTGGCCACTAAAGTTCTTGATATTCACAATCCACCCCACAAATAGTCAAACACCACCCAAAAAAGGCACAAAAGACCCTTGTCATTGTTCTCTGTTCAAATCCCTTCCCAAGTGTTTGTGTGGGAACCTGGTTTATCTCATCGTACCAAATTGGGACAGTTTGGTTGGACACATGCATAACCAATATGGCCAAATTCCTCCTTCCGAATTCAATTCTCTTACCGGTCACCGGCTAAACCAATTTCTTTAAATTCCACATATTTTTTTTATAGTGATCACAAAGAAAAAAACTTATTTTTTTTCTTAGTAGAAATATAACTTCAACAACATGAAAATACATATGGTAGATAGCTAATGAAATTCATCGACAACTCAAAGCAATAACAAAAATACATTTTTTATCTTAAAAATTCTAAATGCGCTTTCTAAAACCAATCACGTGGAATGACAAAAATATAAATACACAATATTAAGAAGTTGATACTTTTTGTTTTCGGCCAAAAAGATAGTAAATTATAAGATTCAAATTTAAAATTGCGAAAAGCATAGTAACGTCCTCCTCAAGTGTTTTCCTTTATGTTGGATGGCATTTGTAATTTTCAAGATTTTAAATTTTCTTGCAATAGTCTTGTAAACTAGTTCATTTTCTCTCATTTGTTTGTTTGTATCGTTGGGGTTTAGTGCCATAGACCCATAGTTAACTAAAAAATAACAAAAAGTAATATTTACCTTGATGTGAGTATTTTGGCGGGATTAATTTTTGCAAAAGACGAAATTATTCCTTGCCATATTTCAAGGCCTATTGATCTCAACTGAGAGAATGAGAGAGTTCCCAAGTATACTAGTTCAATTAAATTGGAGAAAAAACGAAAACAAAAATTGTTATGCGAGTGGAGAACAGTAAAGATAATTATATAATTCACTCCTAGGTTCAAAACACAATAAAAAAAAATTCACAATATGTCCATTAATCACCATAAGATAAAATGTAAAAATATTTATTTTTTATTACTTTGAAAAGGAAAAGGAAAAATGGAAAATAAGCACCCTTAAATTAATCATACGGTAAAAACCTTCCAAACCTGTAAACTTAAAAAAAAAAAAAAACAGGGAGAATCCGGTCATGCAATTATACGAGTCCTTTTCCGGCATTTCACATCTACCTTTTATTTTCCACTTTCGTCTTCCTCTTTCTGAGTTCTGAGAGTCCTGAGACTCTGCAGCAGCTACTCTCTGTGCTGCAGAGAAAGAAGAAGGAGCGGTGCGAAGAAAGCGAGTCTCCTCCTCAAAACACAAACCCTAATTTTTTCCAAGTTTTTTTCTTCTCTCTCTCATGGAGAATCTTTCGCATTCCCGCCATCCGAACCGGCCCACGGCGAAAATGATCAACAATGGCGGCGTTTTGGCCAAGACGCTATACGACGACGTTTACGGCGGTCCTCCGAAGTTCGGCCTCTCGTCTCTCTCACCGCGCCTGGAGGACTACAGCGAGATTTTCGGGAGCTTCCACGCGTCACGCGCCTCCTCGATTCCGGTGCTGGAGGTTCCCGTCGTGGACGACGAGAATGAGGTCTTTTTCGATGTGCGGAGCTCCGGCTTTGACTACTCCGAGGTCTTCGGAGGCTTTGACGGTCTGGATTTCGCGGTTGCATACGACGACCTGGTTAACCAACCCAAGGGTGGAGATGGTGATTCCTCTGATGAAGCTTGGTATGATCATGCCTCTATTTCCTCAAAGCTTTTAGCTTTGGTACTTTCATTTGCTTAATTTCTCAGTCAAATGTGTGCAAAGTTTTTTTTTTTTTTTTTAAAGTAATTTTCACTGAAATGAGTGTGTGGTATTAGTATATCAGTTAATTTTGAGCTCGTTGAGCAAGGTTTACGGTTTTGGGAAAAAATGTGTTTCTATGTTTGTGGGTTTTTTAAGACGAAACTGGGTGGCCAAAACAAAGCCTTGTAGATTAAGGTACATGGGCTAATTTTGAAGAGGTAATTGGTACCCAGTGAAACTTTAATTTAGGGTTCTTCGGGTTGAATAAGTAAGGAACTTGTGAGATTGTAAATTGATAAAATGGGGGTTGAAGTAAAATTTTTCTCTGATTGTAAAAAGACAAGGCTGAGACTTTATTCTGGGTTCAACATCCAAAAATATATACTAATTGTTCTCAATGAGTCTCTTTAAAAATGAAACTGTGGAAGGATTTAGAAACACAAACTGTTTTCTCTATTTTTGTCATATTAAATGAAGGGAAAAAGTTGTTTTACTTAATTTGAACTTGGTGATGCTAGAATTTGATGTTAGAATGTGTTTTCCTTGCTTCCTGTTCATAGGACTCCAGCAGAATCTGGGTCTCTGTCAGAAGAGTCAATTCATTCTGTGAAGAACCAAAGCTTTTCAGATGGAGATCCTTACTATTCATTTGATGGCAGTACAGAGTTTGGTGTATCATATCACAAATCTCATCAAGAAAGCAATAAAGATTCTTTGAATGGGAGGACACATGCAACTCCGGTACCTGCCGCTCCTGGATACAGATATATGTTAGATGAAATTACTCCCTTCCAACAGACAGAAATTGACAATCCAAGCTTGCAGGTGACTGATGATAAAAAGTTCAATATGTACTCTAATGTGGAAATGGTGAATGAAAAGCATCTCAAAAAGACTGCGTCACATCCCCCTAATGGTAGTTCAGCCGAACAGGTGTATGGAGACAGCTGTAAACCTGAAAGAGGATATGGTAAAAATGGTTCTCGTCATAAAGAGCCATTCGTAACTATATCAGATATAAGTCTCAGAACTCAGCCCTCTCATTTGCCACCACCCTGTCGGCCGCCACCCATAGTTGATGACAACAGTGGAGATTCTGGTAGATTGTCTTCAAATTCTAACACTGTTGCTTCTGATGAGACAACAGGTGGTAGTTCACCCCCTTTCTTTGATGTAGAGGTAGATGCAAGTTCATCTGCTGCAGTCTCTGCAGCAGCTATGAAAGAAGCAATGGAGAAAGCTAGAGTACAATTGAGAAGTGCAAAGGAGTTAATGCAGAAGAGGAAAGAGGGTTTTCATAGCCGTTCAAAATCCCGGTCAAAGAAAGAAATAAAAGAGGATGAAGGAAACATGGGTAAAGTTGCTGATGGTTCCAGCAGTAAGAAAGATGATAGAGTGCAGGGAACTTCTGAAAGAGAAGACAGTAGAATGAAATTTGCTGTTAGTGAGGAAAGGCAAAAGGTTTTGAAGAAAGCCAGAGAAGTTCCAGAATCTTTAGAAGATGGAAAATCTTGCGAGACAGCAAAAAATCTTGTACAAGAGAAGCATGGGAAAGGATCATCTCAGGGGTCTTTCAAAATTGATGAAGCTAGTGAATGGCAAGAAGCAACACAATATTTTGAATTGGTGGCAATAGATGACACCAAGAAGGCTTTTGAGCAAGCAAACAAAGATAAGATTTTGGTTCAGAACACAAAAAGGCATGAGCATAGACAGAAAGAAAAAGCAACCTTGGAAGTATTAGAGCAGCAAGAAACTGATAAGAAAGTCAGAGCAGTTATTGAAGTTCATGATCCAGAAGATCTAGAGAAGAAACGTTGTGGATTGGAGGAATGCAATGCAAGATCAAAAGATGCCAAGGAGGCACGGAGGTGGAAAGAGCATGAGAAAAAGGTAAAAGTGAATCAAGAAACTTATGAGTTGGGAGAGAATGAGATGAGTTCTAGAGTGAGCAAGCAGCCTGCAGAGTCTGAGAAGCAAAGAGGCAGATCTGCGAAATCAGAGAAACATGACAATATGGTAGAGGTTCAAGGTAAAGAAAATAAGTTCAATGTTGAAAATGCTATGCAGCAGAAGGACAATGAAGCGAAGTTGAAAGAAAATGATAAAACAGTTAGAAGTGAGGAAAGACACAAGGAATCTCGAAGGGAAGGCTTTGAAAACAGACAAGAAGAAGCTTTGGAGCAGGAAGAGAATGAAAGAAGGCTTAAAGAGGCATTTAAACAAGCAGAAAATGAGCAGAGACTAAAGGAGGTTCTTGAGAAGGAAGAAAATGAGAAGAGGTTAAAGGAGGCTCTTGAGCAGGTAGAAAATGAGAAGAGGCTGAAAAAGGCTCTAGAGTTGCAAGAGAATGAAAAGAAATTAAAGGAGGCTCTCGAACGAGAAAAGAAAAAGAGACAGAAAGAGGCTACTCAAAGAGAAGAAAATGAGAAGCTACTAAAAGAAGCTCTCAAGATGGAAGAATATCAGAAGAGACAAAAGGATGCCCGTGAAAGAGAGGAAAATGAGCGGAGACTTAAAATGGCTGAGGCTCGTGAGCAGCAGTTTGCCATAAAAAAATTAAAGGAGTCTCAGGAAAAAGTAGAAACTGAGAGAAGATTGAAAGAAGCATTTAAGAAGGCAGAAATTCAGCAAAAGTTAGATGAGGCTAGTGTGTCGGAAGAGACTGAGAAGACTATTAAAGTTGCTGATGACAGGGAAGAAGTGGAAGTCCTAAACAAAACACAAAAGGGAACAGAGATGACTGAAAGTGTTCAGGAACTCAGGTCGGTTAAAGGAGCCCATTTGCACATGGAAGTAGAGGATCACAAGGTATGCGATGAGACATGGAACCAGGATTGCAATGAGAACTCTCAAGCAGCTCAAATAGCAAGAAACCATGATGAAAACAGTGAAACAAAGAAGGAAGCTCAAGAGGTGCATGCTCATGAAGAAAATGGAAGGAAAAAGACCGACAACAAAAATAGTGATATACGATCAGGTTCAGAAGTTGTTGAACCAGTAAATGTGTCACTTGATTTAGAATTCAAGGCATTTGGCTTGTCCCAAGAGGATTTAGAAAATGGAGAGAAGCGGTTCAGAAGGAAAGATGCTAATGAATCTCTTCCTTTGGATGCAAGTGTGAAGAAAGCAAGGGAAGAAACTAGAGCTGAACCTAAAGTTACGAAAAGAGAACTGGGGGGATTTGAAACAACAAATGTACCGGTTGATGAAAAGTTCAAAGTATCTGGCTGGGCCCAAGGAGGCTTAGAATCTGGAAAGAGCCAATTCAGAACTGATGATGCCTATGAGTCACTTCCTTTTGTCAACCTTGTGAAGAAGGCAGTAGAAGAAGCTAGCAGTAGCATTGAAAAACCACAACCAAAATTCAATAGTACCTCTCAAAAGGACTTTGATCATGAAACTCCAAAGATGGAATCTGCTCAGGAATGGAAAGAGAGAGAAAAGGACTCGAAGCAAGTCCATGCTTCCTCAAATCAGAAAGAAAACTTGGCAGCTGAACCTGTGAAAGAGTTTGTTGAAAATAAAAGGAAAACAGAAGTAGCTCATCCAGCTACGGCAGAAATAAACAACCGGAAATCATCTCAGCAGGTTAATGCTAGCCAGGCACCAGAGAGGAAAGACAAGAATCTTAAAGAGGACCTTATAAATGGGGAGAAAGAAACAGAAAGGTTGAAAAGAGAAAGAGAGCTTGAAAATGATCGCCTTAGGAAGATTGAGGAAGAAAGAGAAAGGGAGAGGGAAAGAGAAAAGGACAGGATGGCTGTTGACAGGGCAACACTTGAAGCTCGTGACTGGGCATATGCGGAAGCTCGTGAAAGAACAGAAAGGGTTGCCATGGAGAGAGCAACAGCTGACGCTCGACAAAGAGCAATGGCAGAGGCTCGTGAAAGATTAGAGAAGGCATGTGCAGAGGCCAGGGAGAAGTCATTAGCAGGGAAGGCAGCTATGGAGGCCAGGCTCAAAGCAGAGCGTGCTGCAGTAGAGAGAGCAACTGCTGAGGCTCGAGAGCGTGCTGCAGAAAAACTAATGGCTGAAAGGGCTTCTTTTGAGGCAAGGGAACGAGTACAAAGATCTGTTTCTGATAAATTTAATGCGTCTTCTAGAAATAACGGGTTGAGACATTGCTCTTCATCCTCGGTGAGTATTCTTTTCTGCTGGATTTCTCTAGCTTTTGATGAATGCAAATTCTCCAACAGCAATCTAAAATGGCTGTTAATTCACAGGATCTACAGGACCCACAGTTTCAGAAGACTGGGGGATCAAGACACCCATATTCTACAGCTTATGGTGGTATGTGATATAGTACTCCAGTAGTTATTCCATGAAAATCCTTATTTAAACTTCTCATCAGTTTCTTTCAAATTTAATGCTTGGTTGATTGATTCTATGCTAATGGTCTTTTTGCGAACCTCCTTCACACAGAGAGATATGAGGGAGTTGAAGGTGAATCAGCTCAAAGGTGTAAAGCTAGACTAGAGAGACATGCTAGAACAGCTGAGCGAGCGGTATGATTAAAAATCATTAGTAATCTTCTAGAGCTTTATTCTATACATAACATAATAATTCCAAGTTCTCTGGCACTGTTTCAGGCAAGAGCTCTTGCGGAGAAGAATATGCGTGATCTTCTTGCACAAAGAGAGCAAGCAGAGAGAAATGTATATATTCTCTCAACATTAGATAAACTTGGAAACTTCAAACTCTTTTTTGATGTCTCGCTGATTCTCTTGGATCTACTTTTGTTTGCAGAGATTAGCCGAGACTCTGGATGCGGATGTCAAAAGGTGGTCAAGTGGAAAAGAAGGGAACTTGCGTGCATTACTTTCAACGTTGCAATATGTAGGTTTTATTATTCTGCGTGTATTTCAGAATCATGGCATACATTTTTTCTACTACCTCAAATCTCTCAAGTACAATTTGTTTTACTCATTTTTCTTCATTGGCAGATCCTTGGGCCTGATAGTGGTTGGCAGCCTATTCCCTTGACAGAAGTCATAACCGCTGCTGCTGTAAAGAGAGCTTACAGGAAAGCCACTCTATGTGTTCATCCTGACAAATTACAACAACGCGGTGCGAGTATTCACCAGAAGTACATATGTGAAAAAGTTTTCGATCTTCTAAAGGTGTGTTAAGTGCCAATGTCTTTTGTTGCTTGAATATGACTGTTACTGATGCAATATGACTTTACTAAAAATTATAACAGAAAAGAGGAAAGTTAATGCACCAATGTGATTTCTTATTCACTTGTCTTATTTTGTTAAATTAGTCTGTTTAACCCTAGACTTTGACTACAGGAAGCTTGGAACAAATTCAACTCAGAAGAGCGGTAGCGCAGGCTTTTATGTATGCTGAGAGGCTGCAAATTATGTAATTGTATGCCGCTAGTAATTTTATATATCCATCCGATGATTAATGATTTTAATCATTCATGTAGGTGTAGTTTCTATTGTAAGCTTTGTAGCTCCAAACAATAGTTTTTGCGGCCAATATAATTGAATGACATATTGGTGTTATTTTCTCGATCTTGGAAGCCCCTCTTGTTACTAAGTAAATGACTGAAGGGTAATAGTGAATACCCTCGTCTCGATTCATAGAACTCTTTAGAATATGACCACCCTAACTTGTTCTATACGTTTACTACTTTACTGCACCTTCCTCCCAGATTCAATTTGTATGGCTTGCATATCAAAGTTTGTATTCAGGAATTCTGAGATGATTTATTCTTCTCCAGACGGAGGTATATATAAAGTGGTACAAACCCTATTCTATAAGGAAAGAGATTCCTCATATAATTACAATTAATTACAGTCCCTCCTAATAAAGGAAACTAACTAAATACATATTGTTAACACTCCCCCTCAAGTTGGAGCATAGATATCAATCATGCCCAACTTGTCAATTGAGCTACTAAACACTCGTCCAGAAACAGCTTTAGTAAGAACATCTGCAAGCTGTTCTTCAGATGGAACAAAAGGAAAACGAATAACCTTTCGATCCAAGTTCTCCTTAATGAAATGTCGATCAACCTCCACGTGTTTAGTCCGGTCATGTTGTACTGGGTTATGAGCAATCTCAATAGCAGCTGTATTATCACAATGCAAGTCCATGGGCTTCGCAAACTTGAAACCCAAATCCTTCATAATATTCTTAATCCACAACAGTTCACACACACCATGGGCCATTCCTCGGAACTCCGCTTCTGCACTTGATCTAGCCACAACTTTCTGTTTCTTGCTTCGCCATGTAACTAAGTTTCCTCCCACAAATGTGAAGTACCCAGAAGTAGACCTTCGATCTGTCTGATCTCCTGCCCAGTCAGCATCAGTGTAGCCCACAGCTACCAATTCACTTCCTTTGGCAAATAACAAACCTTTACCTGGAGTGGTCTTCAAATACCTGAGGATACGATTCACAGCCTCCATATGCTCTTTACTTGGGGAATGCATGAATTGACTAACAACACTAACAGCATACGCTATATCAGGTCGAGTATGGGAAAGATAAATTAGTCTACCAACTAAACGTTGATACCTGCCTTTATCCGTTGGTAATTGATCCGGATAAATCCCCAACTTATGATTCATCTCTATAGGGGTTGCAGCTGGCTTGCAGTCGAGCATTCCAGTCTCAGCTAATAGATCCAAGATATACTTCCTTTGTGATAAGGAAATACCAGCCTTTGATCTTGCAACTTCAATGCCCAAAAAATACTTTAACTGACCCAGATCCTTCATCTCAAACTCACTGGACAAATACTTTTGCAATGCTTCCATTTCTTCGGGATCATCCCCAGTAACAACCATATCATCCACATATACTATCAAGACAGTAATCTTCCCACTCTTACGTTTGATGAACAATGTGTGATCGGAATTACTCTGTCGATACCCGAATGATTTCATTGATCTAGTAAATCTTCCAAACCACGCTCGAGGTGATTGCTTCAGTCCATACAATGATTTCTTCAACTTGCATACCTTCCCAACGTCAGACGGCTTGAACTTTGTTCCTGGAGGCACATCCATGTAGACTTCCTCTTCCAAGTCTCCATTGAGAAAAGCATTTTTAACATCAAATTGATGCAAAGGCCAATCTTTATTAGCTGCTAAAGACAGGAGAATTCGAATTGTATTAATCTTTGCTACAGGAGCAAAGGTTTCCTGATAATCAACTCCATATCGCTGTGTATACCCTTTTGCAACTAATCTTGCCTTGTATCTGTCAATACTCCCATCTGCGTTGAGCTTGACTGTGAACACCCAACGACACCCTACAGTTTTCTTCCTAGAAGGCATAGGGACAAGTTCCCAAGTAGAATTCTTTTGTAGGGCTTCCATCTCTTCATTCATTGCCTTTGTCCACTTGGGGTCCGCCAAAGCATCCTGCACATTACTAGAAATAGATACAGAGGATAATTGATTGATACTAAGAGCATATGACTCAGACAGCCTATGGGTGGACGTAAAATTAGCAATTGGATATTTGGCTGTAGCTTTGATTTCTGGTTCATACTGTTTCTTTGGGATACCCTTGGTAGTTCTTTGTGATTTTCTAGGTTCTACATTTTCTGACCCAGCAGATTGAATGAGTATAGGATTTAGGCTTACCTCAGGTAGGACATTCTGAGCAGATTCTTCAGTTGATGGTGTAGAGAAGGGGGGAACAGCAACAATTTCTTCAATTAAGTCTTCAGCAGGTTCGGCGACCGGTCGACCAGGCTCGGCGACCGGTCGATCAAGTACAGAGACGATGCTATCCGGAACAGAGGCTTCGGCGACCGGTCGACTAGGATCGGCGACCGGTCGACCAGAGTCAGAAGCTTCGGCGACCGGTCGACTAGTTTCGGCGACCGGTCGACTGGGAACAGAGTCGACGATTTCAGGCACAGGGGCTTCGGCGACCGGTCGACAAGGCTCGGCGACCGGTCGACCCGTGTTGAACCTTGCTTCCAATTCTTCAATTTCTTCAAACTCTGGGACTTCGAACTCTGTAGTAGGTAAGGGAGGATTCCCTTCACTACCTCTCTCCCCCTGAAGGGAAGACTCGGAAACTCCCCCTGAGTAATAAGATTCGGATTCACGGAAGGAAACATCAAGGGACACATAAATTGTGTCAGTGAGAGGATCATAACACCGGTAACCTTTCTGAAACTCAGCATAACCAATGAAGATACATTTTCGGGCACACGGGTCAAGCTTGCTGCGTTGATGTTTGTAAATATGAACATAGACTGTGCAACCAAACACTCTGGGCTCCAAATTGGGTAAAGAAGGAACAGATAAGAGTGTGAGAAGTTTTTGTTGCGGAGTCTGAAAGTCAAGGACACTAGATGGAGTACGATTAATGAGATAGGCAGCAGATTTCACGGCTTCCCCCCAATAAGAACGGGGCATATGCATGCCAAAAAGAGATGCACGGACCACTTCCAATAACTGTCGATTTTTTCGCTCAGCCAACCCATTCTGTTGAGGTGTGTAAGAGCAGGAGGTCTGGTGTCGAATGCCATGGGTCGTGAGAAAGTCAGTCATTGGTCCATTCAAATACTCTCCACCATTATCAGATTGAAGAACCCGAATTTGTTGTTGATACTGAGTAGTGATCATACCATGAAATTCCTTAAACGAAGCAAACACATCACTCTTGTTCTTAAGTAAGGAAATCAAAGTCATTCGAGTACATTCATCAATGAAAGTAACAAAATATCGAGCTCCAGAAAACGAAGGAACTTTGGCAGGCCCCCAAACATCTGAGTGAACTTTCATAAAAGGAATGGTAGTTTTATTCATACTAGGAGAATAGGAAATACGATGGCTCTTAGCCAGTTCACAAACATCACAATGAAAATCCGAATCACTAACAACTGAAAAAAGATGAGGTTGTAGTTTCTTAAGATAACTGAAAGACAAATGCCCAAGACGACGATGCCAAAGCCAAACAGCAGCTTTAGCACTTTCCACTCCACCAGTCTGATGTGCCTGACCCAACTTCTGTGTTCCACTGTCGGTCAAATCCAAGTAGTACAATTTCCCCCTTCTAACACCATAACCAAGAATCCGCCGGGTTAGAATGTCCTGAAACACACAGAAAGAAGGCCAAAACGTCACAATACATGCAAGAAGTAGAGTAATTTGGCTGACAGATAAGAGGTTATGAGATAAAGAGGGAACTACAAGAACAGAGTCAAGAGTAAGAGAATCAGACACAACAACAGAACCCTCTCCGATAACCGGAGTTAAGCTACCATCAGCTGTAGAGATAACTTTTTGTGAGGAAGGTTTAAGGTTCTTCACACTTTTAGGATCATTAGTCATATGATCTGTGGCACCCGTATCAATTATCCAAGTATCATTCATAGATAATGCAGAGAAGACAGATGTCTTACCAACCATACCTGACTGTGTCACATTAGCGGAGGCACCGGATGAGGTGTGCTCGTCCTCAGTAGTAGCAACAGCAGCCTTGCCAATCTTCTTGCGAGGTTTCTTAGAGAAATCCCACCATTCAGGGTAGCCAACAATTTCATAGCACCGAGTCTTGGTGTGACCGGATTCACCACAATGAGTGCAGGAGTAAGTAGTGGAGCTGCCTCCAGATTTGGTGAAAGGACGGTTGACAGGAGGATTAGAGAAACCTGGAGGGGGACCTTGTCGGCGTTGAGTGGCCAAGGCAGAGGATTCAGAGGAGCTTCCCATAACTTGCCGCTCAGAATGCACCTTACGGACATAAGCATAGCTTTGTTCCAAATCATACTTCGGTTCTTTACGTAGAATTTCTCCACGTACTTGATCATACTCTGAGTCAAGTCCACAAAGAAACATGTGAACCCTCATTCGAGCCATGGAAGAAGTCATTAGCACCACTCCTTCAACAGTATCCTCTTGAGAGGCAGTGCGCTGATCAATCTCTTGAAACATGGATACAAGTTCATTGTAGTAAACCGGAAGAGACCGGCCATTCTGCTTTGCTCCAAAACACTTCTTGTTCAATTCAAAAATTCGGGTTTCATCAGAATCATCATAAAAAGTCTTGGCAACCGCATCCCACACATCTTTGGCTGTAGAAAGACGGATGTAGCGGTTCATAAGAGATGGTGCCATAGAATCAATGAGCCAGCTCTTCACCTTTTCGTTGTCGGTGACCCAACCTTCATATTCAGCAGAGGTAGGGGCAGGTTGAATCTTTGCTCCAGTAAGATACCCAACCTTTCCCCGTGCTCCAATTCGCATTCGCATGAGAGGAGCCCAAATTGCATAATTGGACTCATTCAGAGCCGTTCCAGTGGGGAACGTAGAGTTATCTTGGGTGGTGGTGGTATGATAGTGATGGATGACTTGTGGTTGTGGAACCTCACTTGACGAGGGTCCGGTGGGAGGAATGATTGATCCGGCGGAAGCATCTGGAAGAGCCATTGTAGACGAAGGTGGTGGTGATGTAGGAATTTCAGGAATTTAGGGTTTTGTTTTTCGGTAGGAAATTTTTTTTCGGTGGTGGTTGTGTGGAGGATTTCGGTGGTGGTTGGGTGGTGGTTGTGTAGGGTTTGTAACTTCAAAAAATTCGTACGGAGCTTCAAGAAATTCGAGGAACACGCTCTAGGATCGAACGCGCTCTGATACCATATCAAAGTTTGTATTCAGGAATTCTGAGATGATTTATTCTTCTCCAGACGGAGGTATATATAAAGTGGTACAAACCCTATTCTATAAGGAAAGAGATTCCTCATATAATTACAATTAATTACAGTCCCTCCTAATAAAGGAAACTAACTAAATACATATTGTTAACATTGCACACCCACTACTGGTTGCCTCTTATACACGAAGTTGAGACTTTTTAACTACATGGGCTCTCTTCTGTCACATCTGTCGTGCGAAATCCAGCCCGACTGCTCATACCTTCACTCCGGTATTGGGTGCCTGCAGGGCATTGTCACGCCCGGAATGTGGCAGACAAGTCCATGGGCAATATTGCCGTCACGGATATGTACTCAAGTGCTGGTATTCCGAGGACTCTGTTAGACTTTTTGAATAAATGAACTAAAGAATATAGTGCTCGTGAAGCGCTTGGTGAATTTGAGGCAATGAGGAGGGAAAGAGTGGAGTTCCGCGAGTTTACTTTGAGTTCTCTGCTGAAAGCTTGTGCCTCTTTGAAGGCATTTCTACAGGGTAAGCACTAAGCAGGTTTATGGTCTTGTGGTTGTGATGGGCCGTCACGCAATAGGTTTGGGCACTACTTTGGTGATCGACTTCTACTCTGGTCTGGGGTGTGTTAGTGAAGCCATGAAAGTGTTCTCTAGCTGAAATTGTAGAAAGGATGTTGTCGTGTTCAATTCTTTAGTTTCCGGGTGTGTTCGAAATCCCTAGTATGTTGAGACGAAATGTAGTTGCATTTACTACAGCTGAAGCCGCTTGTTCTAAGAACACAATTTTTTGCATAATCCCAAGAACCAAATTTCAGCAGTAATAGTATCAATCAATCTCTTGGAGTTGCCACAAACCAATTAAGAATTATTCAAACCCAAAAATCAAATTTCAGCAACAAACCTCAATCCAACAGCTATTAGAATTTAGAAGCCACAAGACCAAAAATGTAGAGTCAAGCCCGCGCCTTTATCAGCATTCTTAACTTTTGCTGATCAAAATCTCCAAATTTCTGCAACAATTCACAAAACCCATATGCTCAGGACCAATTTCCACCAACCCAGTTCACCAATTTGGGAAATTGATATTGGCACCAAGGCAGACAAGAGCAGCCACGTACAAGGGACATCTGAGCTTTTCTTCGTTGAGAAATCGGTACCCTAAATCTCCAAAAAAAAAAAAAAAATCGTTTCGCGATATTGGTTGAGTGAGCTAAGGTGCACAGGATGGGTCGATGGGACTGTATTTGCACCAATAAATTATTTATTTGGTAATTTTGCAAGAACAAAAAATTATTGATTGGTTATCTTTTTTAGGAGATTGTCATATGGAAAGTGCATTTCGAAGGTTTTAGCTCCTCTGAAGTTGGAAGTTTTATGAATTTCATAAAATCCTATTCATTTAATTCATCCAACGGATCAAATTATGTCAACTCATAGGATCGTGTAGGACGCGCGATGAGTATGTAAATGACATGGGCCAATCACAGCCCACCCTTGATTTGCAATTAGCAATGGCATCTGGTCTTGCCTTGTCTCTGAATTCTCGTCCACCCTTAGTTTCCGGGTGTGTTCGAAATCCCTAATATGTTGAGACGAAATGTAGTTGCATTTACTACAGCTGAAAACCGCTTGTTCTAACAACACAATTTTTTTTCTTTCTAAGGAAGCAGAAACTCTGTGTGGCAATACAAAATCGGTTCACAACTGATGCCGAAATCTACAATCTTCTGTTAGACATGTCTGCTTCATTGATGTGTTAGGCCGTGCCGGTAAGATAGCCGATAAGCCGTGTGTTTGTTGATATGGTTAGTCATGGCATTATGCCTAAAGCAGCAGTATGGGCAGCATTGGTAAATGTGTGTGGCCATAACTTGGATGTCACAAGGGGTGAGTTTGCAGCAAAGCACCTTCTGCAGTTAGAGCCAAATAAGCCTGGGAATGTGAGATTCTAGCTCAAAGTTTTAAATATTTGTGTTCATAGATTCATCGGTAAACATTGATCCTTACGAGCTAGTTTGAAAATATTTTGAATATCGCTCAAACATAAATAAGATATAATTACATAAAGTTTGACGAGAATTTCGGTTGTTTTGGAGATATTTAAAACCTTGCTGCAGAGGAATTGAGAAGCATTATGGATGTGATTTGGGATATCTTTACTGTAGGATAGCTATGTTGCTGAGGGAAAGAAGCATAAAATCTGGGTGATGTAATATTTAGTGTGTAGAACAATAAAATATCTCATTCATGATATGAGAATGAGAATCTTAGCCCCTCCCTGGCTCCACCATAGATTCAGAATCTTCCTGATGTGGCTTTCAAAATATATAAAAAGGTTATGGTAGTAGATGCTCCATTTGTCTGGTCACATCGCACCATTTGGACCATTCATTTTCTTTATTAATACAACAAAACTAAGAATAAAGAAAACTCAAACTCATTTCGAGTCTGTGACCACGTCGTAATAGGATCTTGCTTTTGACTTCTCCAGAAGCACTTTGCCCTTGGACACGCTTCATTACCTGCGTCAGCAAAGCACGGGAGCTAATCGCTTTTTTAAATAGTTAAATGTATAGAAAGCTGGGGAAACTTCCAAATTAATTAGAAGCATAATCCAGAGTCTACACCTTCCTTTTCTTCTCACCAAATTTGACATGGTCTATGAATCAACTATGATACTGTTTTGCTTCTGATTCAATGTTGACTGCTTTGAAGAGTTCAAAGAAGAAAAAGAGGGAAAACCAGCTAAACTTTTCACTCCAACTCTATTCTAAAGTATTCTAAATTAGGATAGTCTTAGTTTGATATGGTATATGGAAAAAATTTCGATAGAGCGGTAAATAGATAGCATAACATATGACACTGTTTAATTTATTATCATGTAATTTGAGATCACATCTCACCTTTATTTTATAATAAAATAAAAAAAAAAAATCACTTCTCACATTTATGCAGTTAACAGTAATCAGGGACATAGCTACATGTTGGCCTTTGGTGACCTTGCCCTCACCCCCCCTCGCGGTCGTTTTATACAATAACTTTAATATAGCTTGTGCAAAATGTTACTCCAACTTAGTTGAGCTTAATTCTATTATATTGACCCCCCACGTTTCATTGTTTCAACTTTCAAGGCGCATTTATAATATATTGGCCCCCTCTACATCTCTAGCTCCGTCCCTGACAGTAGTTTATCTAAAACTAACAGTGCGTTTATCTAAAACTAACATAGTATTTTTATCATCTAAACAATCATGAAAAATATAATTTTTGTTCAATCGACATATAAAAAAGGTGTCGATTAAAGTTTTATATCTTATGCGTTTGTTTTACTCTTACTACTATAACGTTCATATGCACTTACACATAACTTAGAATATTCATGCATAGTTTCTACCATACCATGATGAGGCGTTATTATCATGGAAAGAGAATCACTTTATCACGATGTGTATTTGGATAAACAAGGGGGTCTAGAGATTGGATTATCTCTAATCATGAGGTAAAAACTGGTTTAATCAAACGGTGAAAAGATTAATAAAGAGTGGAGTGAAAGCCAAGAAGAAAAAAGTCAAAAACATCCCTTGATATTTCAAAGCAACTAGCAAAAGAAAAGAGGAAGAACAAAACTATGATGATTCCCACTTTACCAACCTTATTTCTCAAGGCAAATTTCCACTTCCACAAGGCAACGTGGCAAAACCGCCAAACCCCCCTATTAAAATACACCACCAAAACGACGACGCATTCACACTGAATGAACCCAAAAGTCTATAATGTCCTCGAGTTCACCGACTCAGCCACAAGACAGCTTTGGAGTTTTCGGTCATTACAGAGAAAGCCGTACAGGCTAGAAGTGCTTGGGGGGCACTTAAAAAAAAAGCTTATAATAGAAAAGGAGCGTTTGAATTTGCGGGTGTGTGACCAAGTAAAGAGAAAAAGAGGCGGTCGTTGCGATAGAGTAGTTGTCTTCTTTTTGGGCATTTTATTTTTCAGAAACAAAAAGGGCAAAAAAAAAATTAAAAATCTGGAGGGCTTTTTTCTCATCTTCTCTACGGTGAGGGAAGAAGGGTGACTGGTGAACCCAATTTTCGTTCTCCGAAATTTGAAAGCTCTCTCATGGTGCTTCGCAATCGCACGCGCTTCTCTCTCATCCTTCTCTCCCTCACCTAAAAAGCCTCTCTCTCACTTTCTTCCTTCCTGTAATTTTCCAGGTATTTTTCAGTTCCTGCTTTCTCGAATCTTCGGTTTTTGATCTTTGTTCGCTGTTCTTGTATGTTTTTTTGTTTAATTTTTTGTTTTTGAATTTTGATTTTGGAGGCGTCTCTGTTTGGTTGCTGAGAATCTGCGTTCCACGATGCTTGGAAGCTGGATTCTCTGGCTTTTTTTCTCAGCAACCAAACAAAGCGTTAGGGCTCGTACAGATTCGATTTTTGTTTTTTTTTTAACTGTTTTGCTCATTGTAATCGAACCGACCGCCTTGCATATCCTGGAATTGACAATTTTGTGCTTTAGCTTTTTACTTGCTTCGTAGCAATAGAAATAGATTATGAATGCTTATTAGTTAGGGTTTCGTTGTTAATTTAGGGTGTTGGATGATGTGTGTAGCCTTTAGATGGTTATTAGAACATGGAGGTTTTTACTTGTTTCTACCCAATGAATGGTTTTTACTTGCTTTGTAGCATTGGAAATGAATTACTAATGTTTAGTGGTTAGGGTTTTGGTGTTAATTTTGGCCGTTTGATGATACATAGCCTTTAGAAGTTAGATAGGTTATTAGAATTTGGATGTTTTTACTTGCTTTCTATCAAATAAATTAAGTGTAAATGTTTGGTTTTAGGATTACTCAGTTGGTTGATGGAAGAGTTAGGTTTTTGTTGTTAATTTTGGGTGTTTGATGATGCAGAATCATGCCGACTTTCTCTGTGATAGCTTTAGATAGGTTATTAGAGCCTGGAGCTTCTTCGAAATCTGTCGACATGTCTGTTCCTAACTCCAAGCCTGTTTCGCATTCAATGCCTGTTCCTGACTCCTCCTCGAAGCTGGAGAGGAGGAATAGTACCTCGGTCATGGAGGGGAGGCCTCGTCGACCTCCAATAAGGCCAGCGCTCTACGCCACTCCTGAGACAACTCCACTACCTGATTCACCCACTTCCTTCCCTCCCTCACCTTACATTGTAAACCACAAGCGCCGTGGCCCGCGTCTTCTCAAGAGTTACTCGGAACAGGATGTATCCCTACACCAGAAGCCAGGAGATGAAGAGAAGGTGAATGGGGATGCCAACAATGTAGGGGCCAAGGTGGAAAATTCTCCTGTGGATGATTTGTTTACTTTTACTGTACCACAGCCTACTCAAGTACAACATTCAAATGGTGTACATCCTAGTGGGAGCAGTAATGGAAACCTTGACACCAGTAATGGGCAACTTAGAAACAGTAATGTGGAATTGGGTGCTAGTAGTATGAGTAATGGTCCAGCCAGGGAAGATGAGTTGTTGAAGCAAACTGCCCAGAATTCAGAAAGAGATAGTGAGCGTGATGATTTCTTTGATCCAAAAGACTCGATGAGTGTCACAAGTACCACAGACGGAGAGGGAAATCCTGGGACAGAGCGTTCTGCGCATATGGGTTTACTCGCGGGGGAGTTTTATGATGCTTGGGAAGGTACTTGGCTTTTCTTTTTTTCCTAATCTGCATATAAGTGTGATAGTTGCTGTATATTATGGTTGAAGATTGAATCATCCTGTTATTTTTCCAGAGTTGGTGTCTTGATTCAAAGCATTCCGTGTAATTTTCTGGTGTCCATTCTTTCCATAGTTGATCAAAACGTCCTTTATCTGTGATATGTCGTTTTGGATTTGTTCGAGCACTAGTTAACTTTATCTCGACCTATTTACTTAATTTTTTAGATGTCTTGACATTAACTTGACTCATTTATTAACTTTATCGTATTTGTGTTTTGAACCTGACGTACATGTTTCATGAATTAGAAACTTAACACTACTATCCTTTTGTTTCAAACCAAACTTATTACTACTCCTGCTTATAAAATAAAATCCACTCCATTTGAAGACTAGCAAAACCAAGAAAAAGGATATATTTCTATGATGATTCATATGCTGCCAATTCAATGTCAACAAACTTTTAAATATCAAATATTTAAATGATAGCAGTTGAACATCCTTGCTTGTTAAATTCAGTTATTTGTGTTATGAGGTCTTTGGTTTAATGTTAATTAATAGTAACCCTAACTTGGTCTTTCAAGAATAGTTCATAATAACTGTTTCAGGTGGTGTTACTGTGTTGTTTTGAATGTTAATCCTAACTTTTTGAATTCATATTGGGTTCGAGTGTGTTATCATGTCTTGCTGAAAATTGAAATGTCAGTGTCTGTGTCTCATAAATGTTGCATTATGTATGAGATTAGTACCAGGTGGTGTTACAGTGTTGTTGAATGTTAATCCTAACTTTTTGAATTCATATTGGGTTCGAGTGTGTTATCATGTCTTGCTGAAAATTGAAATCCCAGTGTCTGTGTCTCATAAATGTTGCATTATGTATAAGATTAGTACCAAGTGGCTAGTTATAATTAAAGACATGAAATACTGGTTTTCCAAAGAATTATCTGAGTGTTTCAACTTTCAATGTTTGAAAAAGTATATAAAGGGGAATTAGAACATCCTCTGCATGTATGACCGATATTTGGTAGCCTATGCATGCAAAGCCCACCTAGTTTGTCCTGTTCAGAAGTTTGGTTATAAATATGAAATGATTTTGAGAACTTGTAATTCTGTCCCGTTCAGAAGTTTGTAATCTACCTGCACATGCACATGACTTTCAGTTATTGTTTTGAAGCAGTAATGTAAGCTTACTCTTATTGTTGTTTTGTATAGAACTTTCATCTGAGAGTGGGCATGGGCAACAGCTTTCTGTTTGTGATCTTGAAACTGAACTGAGTGAAATGAGATTGAGTCTTTTGATGGAGATAGAAAAGCGGAAGCAAGCTGAAGAATCCTTGAATAACTTGCGAAACCAATGGCAGAGGATTAGGGAACAGTTATCTCTTGAAGGGCTGACACTTCCTGCTGATCCCACTGTTGCAACAGAGCATGAGCAGCTAGGTTCTGATCCTGCGGAAGAGCTGGGCCAACAGCTTTATCTTGCTAGGTTTGTATCAAATTCTATTGGGAGGGCCATAGCAAAGGCTGAGATGGAGGCAGAGTTGGAAGATCAGATCGAGTCGAAGAACTTTGAGATTGCTCGGTTGTGTGACAAGCTTCATAATTATGAGGCTATGAATCAAGAAATGGTTCAGAGGAACCAGGACGTTCTTGGTAAGATTTCTTTATCTTATACCATTATTATAACTTATTGATTCCTAATTCTGTAGCAAGTTATAGTAGCTCGCCTTCTACAAGTGAATTTCAATTGTTCGGTAAAATCAATAGTAGGTTTCAACACTTAGGGGTTTAGAAGTTTGCTGATCTCTGTGTTTATGTAGAGCTGGCTCGGCGTGAGAGGGAGAAAAGGGAGAAACGACAGAGGTGGGTATGGGGCTCGATTGCTACTGTCCTCACACTTGGTACAGCAGCCTTGGCATACTCTTATTTTCCATCTGGAAGAGGATCCGCAACCGACCATTCCGAGGCTCCTGAGAGTCGTGATGCAGGCAAATGATAATACCGGTGATCATATGCCATAGAACAGAAAGTAGAATAAAACGCGTCTAATATGCCACACACCTTGTGGACAACATTCTCTTTGGTCTTTTATCAGTTAGATTTTCCCGTGATCTGAGGATGTACAGTTCTGAAAAAATAATTCAAGTTTTGCTCGATACCGGCATTTATATAGATCACGAATAGGATCAGTCATTGTTGTTTAAACCTTACATTACAGCATCAGTATGTTTTGAAGTTTACATATTACTTTCTGGTAAAATTGCTGGTCCCCTTTTTTTGTGTTCCGATTCTTTATTTACTTTTCTAGTTTTCTATATTTTAACCATTAAAAAAATTAAATGCTTCTTGCGGGTGAAAAATTATGGGATGGATTCTTATGGGATCATAACATTGTACATATCCACAGAAAGCATATTTCCACATTATGTTAACATTTGAGACCATGCTAAGATTTATTTTCATTCACTCTCTTCAACATTGTAAAGCTTCTGAAATTAATGTAGTACATTTAGCAATCATCGGAGACTCTCTCGTTAATTTCCATGAAGCTCATTGTGAGCTAAAACCGTATGAACATGGGTTTTTGGTATGGTTTCTGAGGCGATTTCTAAAATAGTAAAAAGTTTCTTGTTGTAGGGTTTAAGGTTCAATGAAAAATATTATATTGAAAGGCTTTTTCAGTTTTCTTTAGAAAACAAGATTGGCGGAGGGCTAATGGTCATTTTTACAAAACAAGAAAAATAAAATCTTGTGGAGTCATTGGTGTATATACATAATCCGAAGCATGCACAATTTTGATTGAGATGTAAATTTTGGAACACAATGATACCAATATGGATGTTGAAGAGTTTCTGTATAAAAGTATGGGTGTGAAATATGCTGATGAAATTTTAAGGAGGGAAAGGCAGGAAAGGGTTGTTTACATTTTAAAACTTTTGTATTCCCATACTACCATAGCAATACTACAGCACCAAACCAATTGCATAATCAAAAGTCACACAAACGCTAGTAATTCTGCAGAAGGCAATACTACAGCACCTTTAGTCTTTTACCATGAAGAGAAATGGAAATTACAAATTACTCAAAAGGCTTGAATAAACCACTATGAAAGATAAGGCAAAGCTAAAACATAGAACATCCTCTGACTTCTTCTTTATCTACCTCAGTAAATTCCAGCACCAAGTTAGTTGCCTGCAATAGAATCAGAAAAGATAACCGTTAAGCCCCATTTCAGAATGGTAAAAACCCAAAAGCCAGTGGTTAAAGTAAGATTTCCAATTCAATTACTGAGACAAACAGCTCAGGCAGCCTAATTAAGCATCACTTTCTTCCTTTTAGAAGTAGATTTAACAGGAAAAAGCATCATACCTAAGAGCTCACTTCCTGCCCAGCTTCATCACCATAGATCTCAGAAGCTGATTTCTCTGTTACCACTGACTTTTCAGCATCACCATTGCCATTCTGTCAAATTCAGAAAGAAAAATAAAAGAGGTTAAGATAAGCTTCGCAGTGAAGTAATTGGAATGAATGAAGATGAAATCACAAAACGGATAGAACATTACCAGCTTCTTCTTCTCATATTCCTGCACAGCTATTTCATACTCTGCCTTCCTCTTTGAAGCTTTCTCAACATAGGGAGCTTTTTCCTAACCAAACAAGCAACAACAGCGATATAAATAGGAACCAGTACAGGAATGTTATAACAAGCTTAACCACTTAGAATGCAATCCAATTTCCATGTTAATACTACTTCATAGACTGAGATTCTAAAACAAAAATTGTAAGCGTTTGGCTCTTATATAGCCTATAAGAACCAGGAGATCTTACTGTAGCAGACAATGACTTCCATTTCTCACCACCAGCCTTTCCAACCTGCATTTTGAACATATATATATTAGCTACTAATCTTCTTTTTTTTTTGGTCAAAATATTAGCTACTAATCTTCTATCACCACAAAATTTTGCTGTTTAGCTACTTAGGAAACTGCTGGAAAGTAGAAATTGATGCTTTAAAATTTAGATTTACAGTGAAGCACATAAAAGAATTGAGACTGAGATTTTAAAATTTCAGATTTTCATTATAACACAGATCATCAAACTAATAGCTCATTGCTTTGATTTGAAGTCTCAATTCTATTTTCTAAGCAACCAAACAACCGAAGGAAAAGGTGAGATGAGATTTTGAAAATATAGGATGAGATTTTGAAATCTAGTTTCTCAATTAAACACAGATCATGAAATTTAGTTTAGCAACCTAACAGCAGAAACCAAAGTTCATAAAGCATATAAGTAAAGGATCGGAATCCAGCACTCACAGCTGGTCCAGATTTTGCATCAGGAAACTCCAGTTTGAAGGTCTTACGGAAATCCTCCCTGTGATTCATCACAACCACAGAAACAAACATTCCATAAGAATACAATAAGAGCAACGAAACATTGATACTACAGAGATCAGATTCTAATATGAAGCTCAATACAAATCTAACAGTAAAGGAAAAGTAGCTCACATGAAGATGAAGAAGGCTCCAGCAGGACGCTTCGGAGCATCAGCATCCTTCTTCTTGCTTGCTTTCTGAACTTTCTCCTTCTTCGTTGCCTTTTTCGGTTCAGCCTTTCCTTTCAGCAACCTTCAAACATACGAGAAATTAAACGAAGCAAAATTAATCTCACAGAAAATCTAAATCGAAGCACTGAATAACGAAGAAAAAGTCAGAGAAACTAAAGCGATTGTGTAAACACAAAGCATTATGCATTCTAAAAACGCGAAGCTGAGAGAAAACCGTTACGGAAACAAAAAATTTAAAAATACATATAGATTCGAGAAATTAGATGAATCAAAGCTGATTTGAGAGAATCAAAGTAGAACACACAATCGGAAAGCAAAAGTCGGAGAAACTAAAGCGTTTGTAAAATCAAAAGGCCTTATGCATTCCAAAACCGCGAAGCAACCAGAAAACCGTCACAAATTCGATGAATCAAAGCTCATTTCAGAGAGCAT
This sequence comes from Rubus parviflorus, assembly GCA_029955375.1. Classification (NCBI taxonomy): domain Eukaryota; kingdom Viridiplantae; phylum Streptophyta; class Magnoliopsida; order Rosales; family Rosaceae; genus Rubus; species Rubus parviflorus. The sequence goes on from JARGGL010000004.1 coordinate 17,171,851, forward strand.
CAAAATCGAAGCACAGAATACGAATCAAAATTCGGAGAAACTAAATCCATAGCTATGCTAGCTAAGTACGAAGAAGAAACAGAGCAAAAATGCTACGAAACAAGTAAGCAATCAGAGATGAAAGCGTAAGAAGTTACTCAGTAAAAGGCTTCTTGCTCGCGATCGTTGCAGACTTGAGACCTTTCATGGCGACGTTTGAGAATCGCAGATCGTTCGAAAACTGAGAAAACGTGAAGGAAACGCTAGTGTTTGGCAGAGAGAGTTAGAGAGTCGAAAAGTTTGTTTGAATTTGTTGAAATGAATATTCTAGGCTTGGGCCGGTATTTATACACAGAGTCCGCCGTCAAATAATAACGGATTCCGTCCGAATTCACGGTTCAAATTCACGTGTACGATCCCTACTTTTGAATTTTGGAATTTGGGCGGGAAAGTGAAAAAGAGTTAGTTATGGAGGAGGGAGTAAATTATTATTCGCAGCAATCAAATTTATAAACTCGCTGTATCTAGTTGACACCTGGCAGAAATAGAGAGCACATGATGGCGCGTGGTGTCTTACACCGGTGTCTATTTTGCATGGGCTAGTCACCCATGGCTAGTTTTGTCTTTTCCAAATTTGTCACAAGACAATCGTGAGGACTCTGTGAAGTGTGAACGATTTTCCAGTTGGATAATGGTCTATATGAGGAGACACCAAGTCATCGAGAGAAACTCGGATTATTTTGGAGATGGATTCTCAAGGAATTGTGCAGCTCCTTCAAAATTCGGATGTTGATTGGTCAGTAGAAGGTGTTTTAATTGAAGAAGTGAAATCATTCTTTCACTTATTTAGTTCGGTTATTTGTACATTTGTGTCTCATGAGTGTAATCAGACAGCGCATAAATTAGCTAAAAATGCGCTTTTGTTTCCTGCATTCAATGTTTGGATCGATGATGGTCTTTTTTGGCTATCTGATGTACTAATATCCGATGTACTATAATTTTTTTTATTAATATCTAATTCCATTTTGGCAAAAAAAAAAGTCATCAAGAGAAAATGATAAACAGAAAAAGGTTTTTATCATCAACATGGTTTAAACTTTGATACACCGGACAAAAAAGTACCAACTTTCAAAAATAATTAATAATGTACCTGGACTTTCAAAAACACATCATCGAGATACTTCCATCCATTTTTCGTTATTTGTCCGTTAATTATGAGGGCATAGCAGTCATTTGACCTATCTTAACTTTCAAAAGTGATCAATAAGGTACCTGAACTTTTAAAAACATATCATCAGGATACCTCAGTCTATTTTTTATCATATCTCAGTTAAATGAAATATGTTGAAGCACATGTCTCTTCCCTCCTCTCACCTTATCTTTTCCCTCCAAAATTAACAATGCAATTAATTATTCTCCTTCAAGATTTTCCCTTCAAAACTTCATCCTTATCCTCTTCCTATAATCAATAATTAAGTACACTTTGATTATTTTTTGTGGAGGGTATGTGCTATTTTTTTGGAGGCTATTACTTTGATTACTTTAATCAATATGAATTTAAATACTGACTAATTCAAAAGCTAGATCATCCACACATTATATTTCAAATGCACTTTATGTGCATCATCCATACATGAGAAAATACCACGGTGATATTAGATTCAGTCTCTCACCTCGGTGGGAGTCGAAGAGAAAAAGAGAGAAAAGAAGAGGATATAACCTGTAAGGGCAAAATATTTGCTATTGGCTATTTCCTATTTGACAAAACCTCTTCCCTTGTATTAGCATTTGTTTTGTAATCAATGCTAGATTGTTTAGGGATTAGAAGTTGTGGCTTAGGTTGTTCTTACTCGAGATGGTTCGTGAAGACGCCTTTCTTATCCGGTCTTTTCTCCGGACTTCGATCATTGGTCATCGAAGGTTTCGTTCAAGCACCTCAAGGTATGACTCATGCATATGCACATGCATTTCATTCACATTATGTCTTCCTTGTTGTCCTAGGTTTATCTAGGTTGTTTTCTTTTCACTTATGATGTGAATCACATAAGTATAGGATGCTTGATTGCCACACTTGTGTCTTGTATCACAAGTTTCGAGTGCTTATTTTATTTTGTATGCATAGTTTCATACATTTGAGTTTATGATGTTAGGATTGCTAGATCTTCCTATAGATTTGTTTTGATTAGCATTCCTTTATGTTTAAGGCTGTTTTATGCCTTGCGATCGATCGTCACTGTTCATGCGATCGATCGCACCACGTGGCAAATATGTCCGTTGGTTTTATGACCGTTGCATTTCAAAAAATATGTCCGTTGGGACTTTTTGTGCGATCGATCGCACGACATTCTGCGATCGATCGCAATTAAGGGTTTTCACTTCCAGACGGTTCTGTCTCTTCATTTTACACTGTGCGAACGATCGCATAATGTCGTGCGATCGATCGCAAATGCCCCTGGGATGTTTTCTATAAATAGAACCCCTTTGTTTCATTTCGGTCAACTCTTTCCCCATAGTCGAAAATACACCTTGAGAGAGTTCTTTGGTATTGTGAGTGATCCTAGTTCCATGTTGTAGGTTCCTCACCTTAATCTCCATCTATAATCCATTGCTAAACACTTTGATTTGCATTTATATGCTAGTTTAGCCTATGTTTAGGATTTAGGAGATTCTATTCGATTCTAGCAATTGTTCCATGTTGAATTGCTGAATTGAATGATTGAATCTATATTCAATCTTCTTTGTTGTTTGTTTGTTTAGCTAATGATCCTTGTGATTAGTTAAACAAACCCTTGAATCACATTCAAGGCTTTTCAATTCGGTTTGGTTAATGCAAGCAATTGTTCCTTGTTGAATTGCTTGTGTTAATTGAATTGAATTCATTCATTCATACACACACACACACTTGCATAGTCGGTGTCTTGCGGTTGGAGGATTCACGCGGTGAAGTTCGATCAATCGGAGAAGCTTGAGGTGGGATCACTTGAAGAGCATTCGGGGCTACACAAGGTTAAAGCTGCCACTAGTCATAGGGTTGATAGTGTAGAGTTTGGGACGGAGTTTTCCCCTTGTACGTGTTGCCGTTTGGCGTTTTCATAGTGTTACACAAGAGCGTGGGGTACGGCTCCCCTCCGGTTTTCCTCTAGAGGTAGAGGTTCCGGGTGACCATATTGTGTGTTGATTGTGTGTTTGTTGATATCTATTGTATTGTGCTTAATTGATTAGCATATTGTGTGCTTGCTCATACATAGATATATATAGTCCGTGGTGTGCTAGTTTGATGCACACTTTGGGATTCTAGGTTGTACAATCAATTGTGTTTATTACATAAGTAATTGTATTGATTGAATAATTGTTTGTTATAGGAGAGTTAAGTTTAATTTGTTCAAAGTTGTGTATACTCTCCGATTAGTGTTTAAGACGACTACCGTTATTGGGACAATCCGGGTACACCGAAATTTCATAACCAAAACAAAACAAAAGTGAGAAAATACCATAAAACCGATGAAAAATATCTCACATAGGCTAAAATAAAAATTTCTAAAAACTTCACCATTGGTAAAATATGTTTTTTAAAAAGTGTTCCAATGGACATAACTCGAAAATCCTGAATCGTCTATTTTTTTAATGAATTTTCTAGTTTTCCGACATTGAAAAATCGCATGGGCATCGTGGGCATCCTTAACATAGGCATAGACATCGTTAGCCTCGCTAGCATGGGCATCGTTGGAAGTGTCGAGGGCACCTCGGGATGCCTCCTTCTGAACTGCACTTTTTCCTTCAACTTTACCAGGGTTAAAACTTCATCATTGGTAAAACATGATTTTTAAAAGGTGTGTCAACTGACTTTGCTCGAAAAACTCGACTCGTTTGTGAGTTATGATTTTTTAAGTTTTTCGACTTTGAAAAATCGTAACTCACAAATGACTCGAGCTGTTCAAGGAAAGTTAGTTGGAAAAGTTTTAAAATCATTTTTTAACATTGGTGAAGTTTTGTCACGGACAAAGTTGAAGGAAAAATGGGGTTGGCTTGGATTGGCACATTTAGAGGTGTCACGGCATGCCAAACCTTGCCAACCCCCTTTTTCCATTAACGTTGCCCGTTCCAAAGCTTCATCATTGGTAAGACATGATTTTTAAAAGGTGTTCCAACTGATTTTGCTCAAAAATCTCGAATCGTTTATTTTTTATAAATTTTCTAGTTTTTCCGACTTTAGAAAATTGAAAAAAATAAACGAGTCGATATTTTTGCGTTCTGTCAACTCGAGAAGTCCTTAAAAATTATGATTTGAATGTGGGAAGATTTTGGTGTGAAAATAAGAACATGTGATTTTGGCCAAAAAATCGTGTGTGATAACCCACGGTTTTGGGTGAAAAACCAGGGTTTCAGCAAAAGAATAAAAATTTCTCAAAAATTCATCATTGGTAGAACATGTTTTTTAAAAGGTGTTCCAATTGACAGAACTCGAAAATCTAGAATTGTTTATTTTTTTAAGGAATTTTATAGTTTTCCGATTTTGAAAAATCACTTGGGCGTCGTGAGCATCCTTAGTATGGGCATAGGCATCGTTAGCATGGGTATGCATCTTTAGTTAGCCTCGCTAGCATGGGCATCGTTAGTTAGCCTCGCTAGCATGCGCATGGTTGGAAATGTCTGAGGAACCTTGGGATGCCTCCTTGCGAAATGCAATTTTTTCTTTAACTTTACTAGTGTCAAAACTTCACCATTGGTAAAACATGATTTTTAAAAGGTGTGCCAACTGATTTTGCTCGAAAAGTCTGACTCGTTTGTAAGTTATGATTTTTAAGTTTTCCGACATTTAAAAATAATAACTCACAAACGACTTGAGCTGTTTGAGCAAAGTCAGTTGGAAAAGCTTTAAAATCATTTTTTTAAGTTGATAGAAGTTTTGTCATGGACAAAATTGAAGGAAAAAAGGTTGGTATAGTTTGGCACGTTTGGAGATGTCAGGGCATGCCCTGACATGCCAAACCTCGCCAACCCTCTCTTTTCTTTAACTTTGACCATGCCAAAACTTCACCATTAGTAAGACATGATTTTTAAAAGGCGTTCCAACTGACTTTGCACGAAAATCTAGAATCGTTTATTTTTTAAGAATTTTCTAGTTTTCCACCTTTGGAAAATCGAAAAAAATATACGAGTCGATATTTTTGCGTTTTGTCAACTCTCTTAGTCCTTAAAAATTATAATTTAAGTGTGGGAAGATTTTGGTGCGAAAATAAGAACATGCGATTTTGGCCAAAAAATCGTGTGTTATAACCCACGGTTTTGGGTGAAAAACCATGGTTTTGGCAAAAAAATTTTTTTTTTCAAAAGTTCACAATTGGTAAAACATATTTTTAAAATGTTGTTCCAATTGAAAGAACTCGAAAATCTCAAATTGTTTATTTTTTATGAATTTTCTAGTTTTCCGACTTTGAGAAATAACTTGGGCAATGTGGGCATCCATAGCATGGGCATAGGCATCGTTACCCTCGCTAGCATGGGCATGGACATCATTAGTTAGCGTCGCTAACATAGACATTGTTAGTTAGTCTCGCTAACATGGACATCGTTAGTTAGCCTCGCTAGCATGGGCATCGTTGGAAGTATCAAGGGCACCTCGAGATGCCTCCTTCTGAATTGCATTTTTCTCTTCAACTTTACTAGTGTCAAAATTTCACCACTGGTAAAACATGATTTTTAAAAAGTGTGTCAACTGGCTTTGCTAGAAAAACCCGACTCGTTTGTGAGTTATGATTTTTTAAGTTTTCCAACTTTGAAAAATCATAACGCACAAACGACTCGAGCTGTTCAAGAAAAGTCAATTGAAAAAACTTTAAAAATTATTTTTTAACATTGGTGAAGTTTTGCCACGGGCAAATTTGAAGGAAAAATGAGATTGGCATGGTTTGACACGTTTAGAGCTGCCACGACATACCCTGGCATGCCAAACCTTGTCAAACCCTTTTCCTTTAACTTTGCCCATGCCAAAATTTCACCATTTGTAAGACATGATTTTTAAAAGGTGTTCTAACTGACTTTGCTCAAAAATCTCGAATCGTTTTTTTTTTTTATAAATTTCATAGTTTTCCGAATTTGAAAAATCGTAAAAAATAAACGAGCCGATATTTTTACGTTTTATCAACTCGAGAAGTCTTTAAAAATCATGATTTGAGTGTGGGAAGATTTTGGTGCGAAAATAATAACATGATATTTTGGCCCAAAAATCGTGTGTTATAACCCACGGTTTTGGGTGAAAAACAATGGTTTCGGCAAAAAATATAAAAATTTCTCAAAAACTTACCATTGGTAGAACATGTTTTTTAAAAAGTGTTCCAATTGACAGAACTCGAAAATCTCGAATCGTTTATTTTTTATGAATTTTCTAGTTTTCCGATTTTGAAATATCGCTTGGGCATCGTAGGCATCCTTAGCATGGGCGTAGTCATCGTTAGCCTCGCTATCATGGACATGCATCGTTAGTTAGCCTCTCTAGCATGCACACGTTAGTTAGCCTCGCTAGCATGGACATCGTTTGAAGTGTTTAGGGCATCTCAGGATGCCTCCATGTGAATTGCACTTTTCCCTTCAACTTTATCTGTGTCAAAATTTCACCATTTGTAAAACATTATTTTTAAAAGGTGTACCAACTGACTATACTCGAAAAGCCTGACTCGTTTGTGAGTTATGATTTTTTAAGTTTTCCGACTTTGAAAAATCATAACTCACAAACGACTCGAGCTATTAAAAAAAAGTTAGTTGAAAAAATTTTAAAATTATTTTTTAACATTGGTGAAATTTTGTCACGGACAAAGTTGAAGGAAAAATGGGGTTGGCATGGTTTGGCACGTTTGGAGGTGCATGGCATGCCAAATCTTTCCAACCCGCTTTTTCCTTTAATTTTGCCCGTACCAAAACTTCACCATTTGTAAGACATGATTTTTAAAAGGTGTTCCAACTGACTTTACTCAAAAATCTCGAATCGTTTTTTTTTTTTATAAATTTTATAGTTTTCTTACTTTGGAAAATCGTAAAAAATATAAGAGTCGATATTTTTGCGTTTTGTCAACTCGAGAAGTCCTTAAAAATCATGATTTAAGTGTGAGAAGATTTTGGTGAGAAAATAAGAACATGCGATTTTGGACCAAAAATCGTGTGCTACCCACGGTTTTGGATGAAAAACCATGGTTTCGGCAAAAAGAAAAAAATTTCTTAAAAATTCACCATTGGTACAACATGTTTTTTAAAAATTTCGAATCGTTTATTTTTTATAAATTTTCTAATTTTTTCGACTTTGAAAAATCGTTTGGGCATCGTGACCATCCTTAGCATGGGCATAGGCATTGTTAGCCTCGCTATTATGGGCAAGCATCGTTAGTTACCCTCGCTAGCATGAACATTGTTAGTTAGCGTAGTTAGTATGGACATCGTTTGAAGTGTCGAGGGCACCTCAGGATGACTCCTTGTAAACTGCACTTTTCCCTTCAACTTTACATGTGTCGAAATTTCACCATTCGTAAAACATTATTTTTAAAAGGTGTACAAACCGACTTTGTTCAAAAAGCCCGCCTCGTGTGTGAATTATGATTTTTTAAGTTTTCCGACTTTGAAAAACCATAAGAGCTGTTCGAGCAAAGTCAATTGAAAAAGCTTTAAAAATTATTTTTTAACATTGATCGCTGAAGTTTTGTCACAGACAAAGTTGCAGGAAAAAAATGATTTTGTAAGGGCAAAATATTTGCTATTGGCTATTTCCTATTTGACAAAACCTCTTCCCTTGTATTAGCATTTGTTTTGTAATCAATGCTAGATTGTTTAGGGATTAGAAGTTGTGGCTTAGGTTGTTCTTACTCGAGATGGTTCGTGAAGACGCCTTTCTTATCCGGTCTTTTCTCCGGACTTCGATCATTGGTCATCGAAGGTTTCGTTCAAGCACCTCAAGGTATGACTCATGCATATGCACATGCATTTCATTCACATTATGTCTTCCTTGTTGTCCTAGGTTTATCTAGGTTGTTTTCTTTTCACTTATGATGTGAATCACATAAGTATAGGATGCTTGATTGCCACACTTGTGTCTTGTATCACAAGTTTCGAGTGCTTATTTTATTTTGTATGCATAGTTTCATACATTTGAGTTTATGATGTTAGGATTGCTAGATCTTCCTATAGATTTGTTTTGATTAGCATTCCTTTATGTTTAAGGCTGTTTTATGCCTTGCGATCGATCGTCACTGTTCATGCGATCGATCGCACCACGTGGCAAATTTGTCCGTTGGATTTTATGACCGTTGCATTTCAAAAATATGTCCGTTGAGACTTTTTGTGCGATCGATCGCACGGCATTCTGCGATCGATCGCAAACAAGGGTTTCGCCCTTCCAGGAGCTTCTGTCTTCTTATTTTTACACTGTGCGATCGATCGCAAATATCGTGCGATCGATCGCAAATTCCCCTGGGATGTTTTCTATAAATAGAACCCTTGTGTTTCATTTCGGTCAACTCTTTCCCCATAGTCGAAAATACACTTTGAGAGAGTTCTTTGGTATTGTGAGTGATCCTAGTTCCATGTTGTAGGTTCCTCACCTTAATCTCCATCTATAATCCATTGCTAAACACTTTGATTTGCATTTATATGCTAGTTTAGCCTATGTATAGGATTTAGGAGATTCTATTCAACTCTAGCAATTGTTCCTTGTTGAATTGCTGAGTTGAAGGATTGAATCATTTGTTTCAATCTTCTTTGTTGTTTGTTTGTTTAGCTAATGATCCTTGTGATTAGTTAAACAAACCCTTGAATCATATTCAAGGCTTTTCAATTCGGTTTGATTAATGCAAGCAATTGTTCTTTGTTGAATTGCTTGTGTTAATTGAATTGAATTCATTCATTCATACACACACACACTTGCATAGTCGGTGTCTTGCGGTTGGAGGATTCACGCGGTGAAGTTCGATCAATCGGAGAAGCTTGAGGTGGGATCACTTGAAGAGCATTCGGGGCTACACAAGGTTAGAGCTGCCACTAGTCATAGGGTTGATAGTGTAGAGTTTGGGACGGAGTTTCCCCCTTGTACGTGTTGCCGTTTGGCGTTTTCATAGTGTTACACAAGAGCGTGGGGTACGGCTCCCCTCCGGTTTTCCTCTAGAGGTAGAGGTTCCGGGTGACCATATTGTGTGTTGTTTGTGTGATTGCTATTATCTATTGTGCTTAATTGCTTAGCATGTTGCATGCTTGATCATATATAGATATAGTCCGTGGTGTGCTAGTTTGATGCACACTTTGGGATTCTAGGTTGTGCAATTGATTGTGCTTGTTGCATATATATTTGTAATCAATTGAACAATTGTTTGTTTAGGAGAGTTAAGTTTAAATTGGTACATACTCTCCGATTAGTGTTTAAAACGACTACCGTTATTGGGACAATCCGGGTTACCGGAATTTCAGATTTGCAGGTTTGACACGTTTGGAAGTGCCACAGCATGCCTTGGCATGCCAAACCTTGCCAACCTCCTTTTCCCTTTAACTTTAATTTGCTTTTGCAAAAACTTCACAATTGGTAAGACGTGATTTTTAAAAGGTGTTCCAACAAACTTTGTTCGAAAATCTTGAATCGTTTATTTTTTTATGAATTTTCTAGTTTTTCGACTTTGAAAAATCGTAAAAAATAAACGAATCGATATTTTTGCGTTTTGACAACTCCAAAAGTCTTTAAAAATTATGATTTGAGTGTAGAAGATTTTGGTGCGAAAATAAGAACATGCAATTTTGGTTCAAAAACACGGTTTTAGGTGAAAAATCACGGTTTTGGCAACAAAAAAAAAATCTCAAAAATTCATCATCGGTAAAACATGTTTTTTTAAAAAGGGTTTCAATTGACAGAACTCGAAAATCTAGAATCGTTTATTTTTTTTTATGAATTTTCTAGTTTTCCGACTTTAAAAAATCGCATGGGAATCATGGGCATCCTTAGCATGAGCATTGACATCTTTAGTCTCTCTAGCATGGGTACGCATCGTTAGTTACCCACGCTGGCATGGACATCGTTAGTTAGCCTCGCTAGCATGGGCATCGTTGCAAGTGTAGGGGGGCACCTCGAGATGCTTCTGAACTGCACTATTCCATTCAACTTTACCAGTGTTAATACTTCACCATTGGTAAAACATAATTTTTAAAAAGTGTGTCAATTGACTTTACTCGAAAAACCCTACTCGTTTGTAATTTATAATTTTTTAAGTTTTTCGACTTTGAAAAATCGTAACTAACAAACGACTCGAGCTGTTCAAGAAAAGTCAGTTGGAGAAGCTTTAAAAATTAATTTTTAACATTGGTGAAGTTTTGTCACGGACAGAATTGAAGGAAAAATGAGGTTGGCATGGTTTGACACGTTTGGAGGTGCCACGCCATGCCCTTGCATGCCAAACCTCGCCAACCCCATTTTCAATTTAATTTTACCCGTGCCAAAACTTCACCACTGGTATGACATGATTTTTAAAAGATGTTCCAACTAACTTTGCTGAAAAATCTCGAATCGTTTATTTTTTATAAATTTTATAGTTTTCCGACTTTTGAAAATCGTAAAAAATATACAAATCGATATTTTTGCGTTTTGTCAACTCGAGAAGTTCTTAAAAATCATGATTTAAGTGTGGGAAGATTTTTGTGCGAATATAAGAACATGCGATTTTGGCCCAAAAATCGTGTGTTATAACCCATGGTTTTGGCAAAAAAAAAAAATCTCAAAATTTCACCATTGGTAAAACATATTTTTAAAAAGCTATTCCAATCGACAGAACTCGAAAATCTAGAATTGTTTATTTTTTATGAATTTTCTAGTTTTCCGACTTAGAAAAATCGCTTGGGCATTGTGGGCATTCTTAGCATAGGCATAAGCATCGTTACCCTCGCTAGCATGGACATGGGCATGGGCATGGGTATCGTTACCCTCGCTAGCATGGACATGGGATGGGTATCGTTACCCTCGCTAGCATGGACATGGGCATGGACATCGTTGGAATTTTAATAGCACATCGTGATGTCTCCTTCTGAACTGCACTTTTCTTTTCAACTTTACCGTGTCAAAATTTCACCACTTGTAAAACATGATTTTTAAAATGTGTGTCAACTGACTTTGTTCGAAAATCTCGAATCGTTTATTTTTTTTATGAATATTCTAGTTTTTCGACTTTGAAAAATCGTAAAAAATAAACGAGTCGATATTTTTGCGTTCTGACAACTCCAAAAGTCCTTAAAAATCATGATTTGAGTGTGAGAAGATTTTGGTGCGAAAATAAGAACATGCAATTTTGGCCCAAATATCGTTTTTGGGTGAAAAATCATGGTTTTTACAAAAAAAAAAAAAAATTCTCTAAAATTCACTATTGGTAAAACATGTTTTTTTAAAAGTGTTTCAATTGACGGAACTCGAAAATCTAGAATCGTTTATTTTTTATGAATTTTCTAGTTTTCCGACTTTGAAAAATCGCATGGGAATCATGGGCATCCTTAGCATGGGCATTGGCATCGTTAGTCTCTCTAGTATGGGTATGCATCGTTAGTTACCCACGCTAGCATGGACATCGTTAGTTAGCCTTGCTAGCATGAACATCGTTGCAAGTGTAGGGGGCACCCCGAGATGCTTCTGAACTGCACTTTTCCCTTCAACTTTACCAGTGTTAAAACTTCACCATCGGTAAAACATAATTTTTAAAACGTGTGTCAACTGACTTTACTCGAAAAACCTGACTCGTTTGTAAGTTATGATTTTTTAAGTTTTCCGACTTTGAAAAATTGTAATTCACAAACAACTCGAGCTGTTCAAGAAAAGTCAGTTGGAGAAGCTTTAAAAATTAATTTTTAACATTGGTGAAGTTTTGTCACGGACAGAGGTGAAGGAAAAATGGGGTTGGCATGGTTTGACACGTTTGGAGGTGTCACGTCATGCCCTTGCATGCCAAACCTCGCCAACCGCCTTTTCCATTTAACTTTACCAATGCCAAAACTTCACCATTGGTATGACATAATTTTTTAAAAGATGTTCCAACTGACTTTGCTCAAAAATCTCGAATCGTTTATTTTTTATAAATTACCTAGTTTTCCGACTTTGGAAAATCGTAAATAATATACGAGTCGATATTTTTGCGTTTTGTCAACTTGAGAAGTCCTTAAAAATCATGATTTAAGTGTGGAAAGATTTTGGTGCGAAAATAAGAAAATGCGATTTTGGCCCAAAAATCGTGTGTTATAACCCACAATTTTGGATGAAAAAACATGGTTTTGGCAAAAAAAATAAAAATTTCTCAAAATTTCACCATTGGTAAAACATATTTTTTTAAAACTGTTCCAATCGACAGAACTCAAAAATCTCGAATTATTTATTTTTTATGAATTTTCTAGTTTTTCGACTTAGAAAAATCGCTTGGGCATTGTGGGCATCCTTAGCATGGGCATAAGCATCGTTACCCTTGCTAACATGGGCATGGGCATCGTTGGTTAGCCTCGCTAGCATGGACATCGTTAGTTAGCCTCGCTAGCATGAGCATCGTTAGAAGTATCAGGGGCACCTCGTGATGCCTCATTCTGAACTGCACTTTTTCTTTCAACTTTACCAGTGTCAAAATTTCTCCACTGGTAAAACATGATTTTTAAAATGTGTGTCAACTGACTTTGCTCGAAAATCTCGAAATTTTTTTTTTTTATGAATATTCTAGTTTTTCGACTTTGAGAAATCGTAAAAAAATAAACGAGTCGATATTTTTGCGTTCTGACAACTCAAAAAGTCCTTAAAAATCATGATTTGAGTCTGGTAAGATTTTGGTGCGAAAATAAGAACATGCAATTTTGTCCCAAAAATCGTGTGCTATAACCCACGGTTTTGGGTGAAAAATCATGGTTTTGGCAAAAAAAAGTATTTCTCAAAAATTCACCATTGGTAAAACATGTTGTTTAAAAAGTGTTTCAATTGACAGAACTCAAAAATTTAGAATCGTTTATTTTTTATTAATTTTTTAGTTTTTCGACTTTGAAAAATCGCATGGGAATCATTGACATCCTTAGCATGAGCATTGGCATCGTTAGTCTCTCTAGCATGGGTATGCATCGTTAGTTAGCATCGTTAGTTAGCCTCGCTAGCATGGGCATCGTTGCAAGTGTAGGGGGCACCCCGAGATGCTTCTGAATTGTACTTTTCTCTTTAACTTTACCAGTGTTAAAACTTCACCATTGGTAAAACATTATTTTTAAAAGTTGTGCCAACTGACTTTACTCGAAAAACCCGACTCGTTTACAAGTTATGATTTTTTAAGTTTTCCGACTTTGAAAAATCGTAACTCACAAACGACTCGAGTTGTTCAAGAAAAGTCAGTTGGAGAAGCTTTAAAAATTAATTTTTAACATTGGTAAAGTTTTGTCACGGACAGAGTTAAAGGAAAAATGGGGTTGGCATGGTTTGGCACGTTTGGAGGTGCCACGCCATGCCCTTGCATGCCAAACCTCGCCAACCCCCTTTTTCATTTAACTTTACCCGTGCCAAAACTTCACCATTGGTATGACATAATTTTTAAAAGATGTTCCAACTGACTTTGCTCAAAAATCTCGAATCGTTTATTTTTTATAAATTTTCTAGTTTTCTGACTTTGGAAAATCGTAAAAAATATACGAGTCGATATTTTTGCATTTTGTCAACTCGAGAAGTCCTTAAAAATCATGATTTAAGTGTGTAACCCACGATTTTGGGTGAAAAACCATGGTTTTGGCAAAAAAAAAAATTTTTCTCAAAATTTCACCATTGGTAAAACATATTTTTAAAAAGCTGTTCCAATCGACAAAACTCGAAAATCTCTAATTGTTTATTTTTTATGAATTTTCTAGTTTTCTGACTTAGAAAAAAGTTGAACAATAAGATTAGAACAATTAACAGGATTTGATAAAAAAAAACAATTAACAGGAGATTGGGAGAACACGATCAAAATGAAAAAAAGAAGAACAAAATAACATATAAGTTGCCATGTAGCATCATTGCCGACGAATTATTCATCGGGAAAAGGGCCTACAACTCATTTCCAAATGAACATTCGGAAATAAAATTTGTTCCATCAAATTAACAAGGTTTCCTTCAGAATTACCGACCATTATGTCGTCGGCAAAAGTCATACCCCAACATTCTCTAATTGTTTATTTTTTTATGAATTTTCTAGTTTTTCGACTTAGAAAAATCGCTTGGACATTGTGGGCATCCTTAGGTTGGGCATAAGCATCGTTACCCTTGATGGCATGGGCATGAGCATCGTTCGTTAGCCTCGCTAGCATGGGCATCGTTGGAAGTATCAGGGGCACCTCGTGATGCCTCTTTCTGAACTGCACTTGAAATTCTGGTACGCCGGATTGTCCCAACAACGGTATAGTCGTCCTAAACACTAATCGGAGAGTACACCCATCTAAAATTCAAGGGTCCGGATCAATGGACACACTATTTGTCACATTTTAGTACTCTTTTTGGGAAAATTCTACAATACCCAAAGCACTAGTGCTCAGGCATGTGAGCAATAATCTGGACCGTTGGATTTGTAAATTTTCATCTTGACCCTTATAAGTGAAGTCTTAAAAAAATCATGAGCACTAGTACCCAAAACACTCAAGACGTTCCCCTCTTTTTGTGAGTCTTTAGATTTAAAACTATTGGATGATCATGATTCATTATGGCAAATGACATGGCATTAAATTTCTTCAACAAAAATATAAAATAAAATAAAATTAAACTTCTTTTCTGTTAAAAATAAATTTAAATAAATAAAAAGTTGAACAATAAGATGAGAACAATTAACAGGATTTGATAAAAAAAACAATTAACAGGAGATTGGGAGAACACGATCAAAATGAAAAAAAGAAGAACAAAAGAACATATAAGTTGCCATGGAGCATCATTGCCGACGAATTATTCGTCGGGAAAAGGGCCTACAGCTCATTTCCAAACGAACATTCGGAAATAAAATTTGTTCCATTAAATTAACAAGGTTTCCTTCAGAATTACCAACCATTATGTCGTCGGCAAAAGTCATACCCCAACGTTTTTTCATTTATTTCATTTAATAAATATAGAATTATAGAGAAGAAAGAATGTCGCAACGGCACCGTTTTCAAAGGTTTATCCAGTTCTATATTGAGAAACAGAGCGGAAGAGTCATCAGAAACACTGGAGCTCCAAAAATGGAGCTAGCTCTACACATGTCTGCAACTCTTTCCAGAGAAAATTCCCTGACCCATTACTACAATTCTAAATTCCTCAAAACCCAAGACTACCACAAGACTCGTTTTCCTCATTCCACTAGAAAATCAAAATTCCAGGCTAAAATTCCAAGAATATGGACCTGGAAACTTTCGTCAGCCACAAAACCACGGCTTTGGACTAGCGAACAAGAAAATGGCGAAGAAGAAGACTCAGAGTACTCTTATTCCGATGAGGACTCGTCATTGTTGTCTCTGAGTGAGAAGCCTGACAGAAACATGGCCTTGCTCGATGACTACGAGCTAGAGGAGCTTGACTATGCTACCGACCCTAACCATCGAAGTGGTAAAAATCTCTTCTGGGCTTTATTTAATTTTAACAGAGAAATTATAGGCTTCTTTCCTAGTTGTGAATTTGATTGAAGCAAATTGATGCAGGGTATGTGGCTGTTCTTGGGAAGCCAAATGTGGGAAAGAGTACTCTTTCAAACCAAATGGTTGGTCAGAAATTGTCCATAGTTACTGATAAGCCTCAAACTACAAGGCATCGAATTCTTGGTATATGTTCTGGCTCAGACTATCAGGTTTGATTTTTAAATTGTTAGCTGAAATTATTATCATTATCCTTTTCTTTTTTTTCTTTCAGTTATGTATTGACTATTGAAGATTGATTTCTGAAAACTTTGGAGACAATGTTGAGGTTTCATTATAGTTAATTACTGTAACATGTTCAGTTTAAATTGGTAAAGGAGAATAGTGTAGTTTGTTTGGCATAAAAGGAATATAGAGGAAATGGTACATATGCTAAAGTTTCAAGCTTGAAAAGGTTGGGGGAATACCCAGTTGATGGTTCCCTGAGCAGTTGTTATTTTCTTTTAGAAAAAGAAGACAGTTAGCGGTAATGGAACTCAATAATTGGTTAATAAGAGCTTCTTCTTCTTCTGTCTCTGAAAAAATAAAAAGTTTAAAGGAGCTGCTTCTACTCAAAATTTTCTGTTGGAAACGAGTAATAATTTCTGGATGGTTTCAGAACTGTCACTGAATTGCATCTATTTCTTATGTATAAATTGGTTTGCAGATGATACTTTATGACACACCGGGTGTTATTGAGAAGAAAATGCACAAGTTGGACACTATGATGATGAAGAATGTTCGCAGCGCTGTTATTAATGCGGATTGTGTACTTGTTCTTGTTGATGCATGTAAAGTGCCTGAAAATGTATGCTTCTTCATTTGTAGGTTCGCTTATCAAATTTTGTGTTCTCGTCTTAAAATCACTTTCTTATCTCTTATTTCTAGATTGATGGAGTGGTGGAAGAAGGTGTGGGTAACCAGACAGATAGCCTGCCGCCTACTTTGCTGGTTTTGAATAAGAAAGATTTGATTAAGCCAGGTGAAATTGCAAAGAAACTAGAGGTCAGTATTTGTTTGTTGATATATATGTTAGCATGCACTTCTGGATCTTGTTGTTCCAGTAGTTTTTTTAACACTAAGTAAGTATCACATTTTACAGTGGTATGAGAAGTTTACAAATGTTGATGAGGTCATACCAGTGAGTGCCAAACACGGTCAGGGAGTGGAAGATGTGAAGCAGTGGATTTTGTCAAAACTTCCCTTTGGCCCAGCTTATTATCCAAAGGTACTTAGAGTGTCATTTTTTGGCCTCATGGCTTGTCCTTTACTTTTGAGAAGCGAACTCCTGGTGTTCCTGTAGTCTTTTATTCTGGCTTTTATCGCACTTGTAAGGAGTCCAGTGTAGAAGTTGCAGAAAGGTATGAATATATTAAGACCAATTGTACCAGCAGACATTGCTTGCTCAGGATTACAAAAAATCAATATTTAAGCAAGTAGCTAGAATTGTAAGTTTTCTCGCGTTGGCTTTATAATGCTTTACATCCTAAAGAAGAAAACTAAATTACTGTGGAACTTTTGAGAAATAGTTCCTTTTAAACATGTGTGAAAATCTGTCTTTCATACTCAAATTCCCAGTGTGGAAATTAATACCTTTCAAAAATCCAACTTTGCTATTTTCATGTTTGCAACCAGAGAGGGTTGAGTTGAATTGATATCAGTAAAACACTAAAACACTATCACCAACTATCACCAACTTTCTTGTCTGAATTCAGTTTTTTCTTATTCCTGTTCTACATATTATCCTATATTTACTTTATTTCTTAAGTGCAAACTTTGTAATGCAAGGAAATCAATATCTTCTAGAATAGGAACACCTTTTCTGCTAAGGTGGCAAAATGATGGGAGGGTGGGTAGGGCAGTTATATGGATGTCTTAGTCAGACCATTACAAGGTGGTAAACAGTAAAATTGATGGAGAAGGTGAAATAAAGCAGAGGAAAAGTACTTATTTTCTTGTCTATGCTTTCTCAGGACATCGTAAGTGAGCACCCAGAAAGATTTTTTGTATCAGAAATTGTTAGAGAAAAGATCTTTATGCAATACCGTAAAGAGATTCCTTATGCATGCCAGGTATGTAATTGAGAAGCTCAAAAGATTTGACTTGTGAGGAATCATGAGAGAAAAAAAGAAGAAAAAAAAGAAGAAGAAGATGGTAGTATTTATAGTTGCTTTAATCCTCACCCTCACTTTGTTTAATCTCCAGGTGAATGTTGTGAGCTACAAAACTAGGCCAGCAGCAAAAGATTTTATACAAGTGGAAATTGTCGTTGAGAAAAACTCGCAGAAAATCATCCTTATTGGAAAAGTAAGTAATCCTTAATTGTAGGTTTGTTGGTTTGCTTAATAGAAATTTACTGCTATCTGATGTATGGGAGATGCTTATAAATATATTTATTGGTTTTTGGAAACCTTTTGGCATGGCTCTAGGAATGTTATAAACTTTTGAGCTATTACGGAATAACATGCTGGAAGATGGGAATTGTCAAATGTATGGAACATATGCTTGCAAAAATTATATTTCCTTTATCAAAGATTTAATATGAACATATGTTTGCACAAAGACCTGCATCTTGCAAAACTATAGAGCTGATGTGCCATTACTGTTGGAAGCGAAAGTTCAGTTACTGATTATCTATTCTGAAACATTGTAGGATGGGAGAGCCCTGAAACTACTTGCAACAGCTTCGCGGCTTGACATAGAAGATTTCTTACAGAAGAAAGTTTTTCTGGAGGTGCAATATTATCCCATTACCACTCTTTTTTTTTTGGGGGTATAAACTAGGATAGTTTTCCTTCAATATGGCTTTGTTGGGTAGTTCGGCTGCCGCATTATTTTCACACTTTTACTGGATTAGTTCACCATATATAATAACTCGTGCTTTTAACAGGTTGAGGTGAAGGTTAAAGAGAACTGGCGGCAAGATGAAGGGCTTTTGAAGAATTATGGCTATGGGGGTCAAATTCAAGCATTATGATACTTGTTAATATCCATGGAAAAAGAACCCTACCGAGGACTGCCGTATCATTCAAGTTACATGATTGCATGTTTTCTCCAAAAATTGTTCTGATGCTGTTGATTAACTCAGATGTATGCTTTCATTTGTTTTTGTTAGTGAAGTAGGATATAGTTGTAGTCTCATTTGTAAGCATGGCATTTTCCCAAGGCCAAGGTTTTGTAATTGTAAGAACGTGGGATGCTTCAGATAGTTGGGCCTTATCGCTTTCAGTGCACGCCACATGTTACAAGCATGTCAATATCTGCAGATGGCGCCAATTAAATGTCTGAGTGAATGCTCTGTTAAATGCTTGCCAAAAAGGCAAAAAATTAGAGGATTAGGTATGCATTGAAATCAAAAGCAATGGGTTAGGGTTTTTATATGAGTAGTTACCAAAAAAGCAAATCTACCATTGTTGTTTCTGATCTATGAAATTGATGAAGTAGGGCTTAGAAGTCAAATGGGGTAAATTAAAGGGAAACAAGCTTTAGTGCTTTTCCTTCTTTTCCCATAATTTCTTACAGCACAACCCTGAAACAAGGAAATCAAACTTCCACCAATAAGCTTGAGATAAAGTAATTTGAAAGTGGAATTGCTTGTGTGAAACTCTAATGTCTAATACTGATGGTGAAGACTTTCCCAACGTTCTTTTCCAAGGAACCCGACATGTTTAGCATGCAGTTCTGGGATTGGAACACAAAAGGTCCCTCGTTGATAACTTTTGTATCAATTAATTATGACATGGAGTAATCACACCATGATCTAGAAGTTGCATTGTGGGCATTAAGCTAAGAACAGAAGGAAAAACCCTCCAACCACAGTAAATTTGGGTCGAGAAATTTCCCATAGAGGCCAAAGGTAAAAGGAATTCTTTCATTTTCAGGGCTTACCTTCAGATGAAAGGTACCAGTTCCTCTCTCGTGTCGGTGTATTGTTGTTTTTTCCTCTTTATTTATTTGCAGTTGTAAGAAAGACAAATTTCATATATCTGCTTCAGTTTATAGACAACCGCTTCAAACAGCCTCTTATTTCTTATGCAGAGCTTCCAAAAATTAGCTGAAGGTTCAGTCTTTCCACCACAATAAGGAAGATGAAGCTTCTATCTTTGTCTCTCTTTCTTTTAGCTATTTTGATCCACCAACAATGTTTTCATATCCATATTGAAGCAGCAGGTGATGGTTTTATCAGAACCAGAGGAGTGCAGTTTCTATTGAATGGTAGTCCATACTATGCAAATGGCTTCAATGGGTACTGGTTGATGTATATGGCCTCTGACCCATCTCAGAGGTACAAAGTTTCCTCGGCTTTCCGCGAAGCAACTAGCCATGGCCTCACAGTGGCTAGAACTTGGGCTTTCAGTGATGGAGGATACAAACCCCTTCAATACTCTCCTGGCTCCTACAATGAGCAAATGTTTAAGGTTTAGTTCTCTCATACTAAATCATTGTTTATGGTTATTAGATCTTTAAAGTTTAAGGACTGTCTGTGACTTTGGTACAATTCTTTTTTTTTTTTTTGGTTTGAAGGGGTTGGATTTTGTTATAGCTGAGGCCAGAAGGTATGGGATTAAGCTTATACTGAGCTTGGTGAACAACTATGAGAATCTTGGTGGGAAGAAGCAGTATGTGAACTGGGCAAGAAGTAAGGGACAGTACTTAACATCTGATGATGATTTCTTTAGAAACCCTGTTGTTAAGGGTTACTACAAGAACCATGTAAATGTAAGTGAAAAACACATTTTTTTATTCTTATCAGATTTTAGTATTTTGTTTTACTTTTTAAAATAATCTAAAATCATATTTTATGCAGTTTCTTATTGTTCTATTTTGTATTGCAGACTGTTCTTAACAGATATAACAGCTTTACTGGAGTTCATTATAAAGATGATCCAACAATTATGGCTTGGGAGCTTATGAATGAGCCCAGATGCACATCAGATCCTTCAGGAAGGACTATTCAGGTTAGCAACAAACTCCTTATGTAATTTCTTCTTATCAACAACAGGACAAATCTATTTTTTTTTTCTGAGTTTAATCGATTCTTAAACCAAGTTTCTAGAAAAAGAAGAACCGCAAATTAAGTAATCTATCTGCATCAACCAATAACAGTACTTGTTTGGTTAACCATCTATAAGCCTCTATGTTAGAAACAGAGCCGTCTACTTGTTTGGTTACACTAAAAAAAAAAAGCCTCTGTTAGAAACAGAGCCACTAATTAAATCTTGAAGATGGAAATTTTTCATATGTAATAGGTAATTAGGATAATTACAAATTGCAGCTACTTTTTTTTTTTTTTTGAAAATGCAGCAACTATTTCTTATTTATGTATGAGTTGTTTGTTTAGGTCCTTTAGGATGACTTCTTTTTATTGCACTTTTTTTGGTGCTAAGTTTCGCTAATTGGTGTTCGAAACAGGCATGGATAAGGGAAATGGCTTTTCATGTGAAGTCAATAGATAGAAATCATTTACTGGAAGCTGGTCTAGAGGGATTTTATGGACAATCAACACCTCAAAGGATGAGACTCAATCCTGGTTTCCAAATAGGAACAGACTTCATTGCAAATAATAAGATCCCTGGCATTGATTTTGCAACAGTTCACTCTTATCCAGATCAATGGTAAATCTATATGCTCTAAAATAATTGCAGGGATCACTGCATATTTCATTAAAGCACTAAATTAATGCATATAATGGTTGGTTGCATGAGCAGGTTGTCTAGCTCGAACGATCAATATCAACTGTCTTTCTTGAACAACTGGCTCAACACCCACATCCAAGATTCACAGTACATTCTTCGAAAGCCGATACTCATCACAGAATTTGGGAAATCTCGGAAAGATCCTGGTTTCAGCACATACCAAAGAGACCTTCTCTTCAATACTGTGTACTACAAGATATACTCTTCGGCAAAAAGAGGGGGAGCTGCTGCTGGGGGTTTGTTCTGGCAACTTCTTACTCAAGGCATGAGCTCATTCGGCGATGGATACGAGGTAGTTCTGAGCCAGAGTCCCTCAACTGCTAATGTAATTGCTCAACAATCTCACAAGCTCTATCAGATTCGGAAGATCTTTGTGAGGATAAGAAATGCTCAGAGGGGGAAGAGAGCTAGCTAGGGCCATTAGAAGGGCTGAATGGTTGGCTAGAAACAAAGGCAATCCTATAGGAAAATAATCAATTCAAATGCATTATCTACTACAAGTGCTTGAACATGATTCGATGAACATATTAGGGTACTTTGTGAGGTTCCTGTCATGGGTTTCCTCATCATATTAGAGATGTTTTTCGTCCAGGAGGGTAACTTGTACGTTTTGCCAAGTAAGAAGTGTAAACTGACTACACCAAGTTTAGAAATTTTTTGTTTGTAAGAGTGAAACAGATGGCATGGCATGGCTTCAAAATGGATCCTTTTTATTTCATTTCGTTAAGTTCGTCACTTATAGGCTTATAGCTAGTACTTGTTACTACAAAATGAAACCCAAAACTTGCTCTTGTGTTGCTCTTTGTGGGATAAAATCACATCACAAGGCTAAATAGTGTAACAGAAAGGATTGCACAAGTTATATCAGAAGCAGACTCACTAGCTACCAAAACAAACTTGTATCATAAGCAAGCAAATTTTTCTTATTCCTTAACATCGGTTATTTACAACCATTTGTCTAACTCAAAACGTTTAAGGGAAGAGGCACTCTTAGCAAAGGTCCTTATTTCTGACTACTTTTCTTTTTGGTTTTATGAGTGAGACACACCAGAGACATTTGTGAGATAATTTGCTTATCACATATTTCATCTTAGGCACCATGAACCATATGAGCCACAATGAAATGCCCAGGGGCACTAATCGTGGTCCTTTTAGTATTCCTCTTTCATCATAAATCAGGAACTCGGCCAAGACAAAGAAGAGAATACATCCGAGAACACAAACCACTATGGCAAGTCCTGAAGAATGACTCAATACTGCATATGTGCCGGTAATGAATGCAATCACCATTGCAATTAAAGCCAACATGGTGGACATGTATGCATAGGTAAACGCTTCGGTCAGCCTTTTTACTTTTCGCTTGTAGAACGCGGCCGAATAAAGGTACAACAAGACAGAACAACTAGACAAAGTCATGGCAATGGTATTTGTTATAACAAATGCTTGGAAAGCTACATTTCTTGTTAGAACTGTAAAACCTTGGTCTGGTCCTTTATCACCCTGGTAACCACCAGGCATGGTAAAACCTGCTGCAAAACTTACAGTTGCTATCAGTGTAGCCGCTATCATATGAGAATCTTTCACTTTACTGTATTCGTCGCCTTCAATATTCTTGACATCTTTGTTGCTTACAATTCGGCAGCCTCGCATGACACCATTCATTTTCAGATTGTCTTTAAGTACTCCCTGCAACACATATATGGAAGCAATTAATTTTGTCCTTTATATAATTTGCCTTTTCTTTTCTTCGGTTCCAATCTTGTTCAGGTAGTTAATTGATTCATTACTCAGCTGTAGTCAACTGTTATTGGATCTAAATCCAATTGCCTCATTATTGTCCACCCTTAATTAGAGATCTAATTCGAGTGCAGTTGAGAGTACAAAATTATTTGACTACATGAACATGACTCTTCTATCACTTAACTTAACCCAATGATCCTCACATTAACTGAGAATACACAATAACTAATTATTTGTGAGTTGAATTGAGGACCTCCCACTTATAAAAGAAATTTTTATGTCACTAGCTAGACCAAATGATATTGGGCCTCACACAGCTTTGTTGCACACAATAAAGTAAGATAAAATTAAGGGACATACCTGTGTTGATGAGTAGTAAAATTGTGTATTATCTTGTACAAGGATGTCAAAAGCATTTCGGTTTTCTTTGTTGAATGCCATCTTATCAACTCTAGCATCTGTTCCTAAACTAGAATACGAGTGCATGGAACCACAAGTAGCAAGCCGGTGGAGCGGTGTGTCTCCTTTCTCATCCTTGCCATTTAAGAGGACATTGCTGAGCCATGGATCTTTAAAAACAAAACCCTCTATTAGAAAACTGTTGCCGGCGTCAATAGCACAGTGTAGGAGATTCCGACCTTTGCGGTCGACCAACTCACAACAATCGGGGCATTGAGCGATAAGCTCTTTCATTACATCTTTATGGCCTTTGGAGGCTGCAAAGTGAAGAGCAGTCATCTTTTGATCCTTCTCCCTAACGTAGGCAGCAGACCTGTCGCATTTGAGTAGCTCTTTCACGATTGAAGCGTGACCAAAGGATGCAGCAAGGTGAAGCGGAGTACATCCTTGGTCATCTACTGCTTTTGTCAGATCCTTATCCTTCATCTTTTCTAGTAAATTTCTCGTCATTTCTGATGAAGATATATAATTAATTGACTAAAATTAGAGATTAAAGAGTTACTTATGATCGAACAAATGCAACTCTAAATTAGAAGATGATTAGATTAAAGAGTTAATTATATATACCTGTATCATTGCGTATGACAGCAGCATGCAAGGCAGTTCTACCATTGGGGCCTTTGTAAGCTGGATTTGTGCTAGTACTTGGGATTTGAAAAACCAAATCTGTATATCCTCTTTCAGCAGCCAGGTAAAGAGGAGTCTCTCCAGCAACATTGGCATAGTAGCAAAACTCGGGGTCTTTTTTGATCAGTGTCTTCACCACATCCAAGTGATTGAAGCGCACTGCCTGGTGCAGGGCGGTGTCCCCCTCCATGTTGGTTATCCTGATGAGCTTCCGCCATTGTTCCAACCCATTCTCAGGGTCCCCAGGACAAGCCTCCTTGGCAGCCTTGGCCTCATCAATTAGAAGTTCAACTATACCAGCACGTCCAAATCTCGCCGCAATGTGCAATGGAGTGTCACCGCTCTCGTTGGTCTGCAATAGCAGTGGTCGGCACATTTGTAGCATACTGCTGGTCGACTTCTGCTCTTTTTTGGTTGAGCATGTATGTGCTATGTAAATATGGAGGACTGTGTTCTTAGTTGGAGTCAAAATTTTGGAAAGAGGCTCTTTTAGCCCAAGGTTAACAATATCGCCTTGTTTTGCAGCATTGTAGTCAACAATATCCATGAAACTTAAACATTCGTCGCCATTGTTGCCTGTTGCAGCATCTTCATGTGCCGCGCAGCTCTCAGAATGAACAAGTTCATTTGCCGCCATTTTTTTCTCAAGTACGTATGTGGGAAAAAGAAGAGGCAGGCTAGCTCTATTACAATAGGGAAGATGTGTGCTACGGCACTTAATTATATAGGCCGGGAAGATATATGCTACCAATTAACTTAACTAGCATATATAGCAAAACATGACCAAGAAGAAAAACAGTGCCTGTGGAAATTATGCTATAGACAAGAAAGTGACCACCACCAACCTTCACTGTTCACGAACGCCCCCACAAACTACACCGCCAGATCATTTCTATAATTGATTCCTCTCCAAGAAGAAAATCAGTGCATGTGGAAATTATGCATGTAATAGACAAGAAAGAGACCAGTCAAAGCACCACCCACCTTCACGTACTATTCACATATCCACATATGTACATTTACAGCCACAACAAACTCCACCGCCAAATGGGTCTCCTTCACTCTATTGTATGCGTCATTGAACACATACCTTGATTTTTATTGATGAGCTCATCCATTTTGCTAGGTCATATCAGCATTCATGACACTTGTCCTTTAATTTCAAAAGCAAAGAAAACAAATTAATTTGGAAATTAATTAGCATGTATAATTGTCATTTGTGGACCAACTACGTACAATGGTATCATATACTCAACCAATTAGATGCAGCCATGCAGATACGTAACGAAAAAAATGTCTAAGAGATAGGGTTTTTTATCTGAGCACCACCCACCTTCACTGTTCACATATCTTCGTATGTACATTTACAGCCACAACAAACTCCGTTGGCAAATGGGTCTCCTTCACTCTATTGTATGTACCTTCGTTTTTATTGATGAGCTCATCCACTTTGCTAGGTCATATATCAGCATTCATCACACTAGTCCTTTAATTTCAAAAGCAAAGAAAATAAATTAATTTGGAAATTAATTAGCATGTATAATTGTCATTTGTGGACCAACTACGTACAATGGTATCATATACTCAACCAATGAGATGCAGCCATGCAGATACGTAACGAAAAAAATGTCTAAGAGATAGGGTTTTTTATCAGAGCACCACCCACCTTCACTGTTCACATATCTTCGTATGTCCATTTACAACCACAACAAACTCCGCTGTCAAATGGGTCTCCTTCACTCTATTTTATGTACCTTGGTTTTTATTGATGAGCTCATCCATTTTGCTAGGTCATATATCAGCATTCAAGACACTTGTCCTTTAATTTCAAAAGCAAAGAAAATAAATTAATTTAGAAATTAATTAGCATGTATAATTGTCATTTGTGGACCAACTACGTACAATGGTATCATATACTCAACCAATTAGATGCAGCCATGCAGATACGTAACGAAAAAAATGTCTAAGAGATAGGGTTTTTTATCAGAGCACCACCCACCTTCACTGTTCACATATCTTCGTATGTACATTTACAGCCACAACAAACTCCGTTGGCAAATGGGTCTCCTTCACTCTATTGTATGTACCTTGGTTTTTATTGATGAGCTCATCCATATTACTAGGTCATATATCAGCATTCATGACACTTGTCCTTTAATTTCAAAAGAAAAGAAAATAAATTAATTTGGAAATTAATTAGCATGTATAATTGTCATTTGTGGACCAACTACGTACAATGGTATCATATACTCAACCAATGAGATGCAGCCATGCAGATACGTAACGAAAAAAATGTCTAAGAGATAGGGTTTTTTATCAGAGCACCACCCACCTTCACTGTTCACATATCTTCGTATGTCCATTTACAACCACAACAAACTCCGCTGTCAAATGGGTCTCCTTCACTCTATTTTATGTACCTTGGTTTTTATTGATGAGCTCATCCATTTTGCTAGGTCATATATCAGCATTCAAGACACTTGTCCTTTAATTTCAAAAGCAAAGAAAATAAATTAATTTGGAAATTAATTAGCATGTATAATTGTCATTTGTGGACCAACTACGTACAATGGTATCATATACTCAACCAATTAGATGCAGCCATGCAGATACGTAACGAAAAAAATGTCTAAGAGATAGGGTTTTTTATCAGAGCACCACCCACCTTCACTGTTCACATATCTTCGTATGTACATTTACAGCCACAACAAACTCCGTTGGCAAATGGGTCTCCTTCACTCTATTGTATGTACCTTGGTTTTTATTGATGAGCTCATCCACTTTGCTAGGTCATATATCAGCATTCATCACACTAGTCCTTTAATTTCAAAAGCAAAGAAAATAAATTAATTTGGAAATTAATTAGCATGTATAATTGTCATTTGTGGACCAACTACGTACAATGGTATCATATACTCAACCAATGAGATGCAGCCATGCAGATACGTAACGAAAAAAATGTCTAAGAGATAGGGTTTTTTATCAGAGCACCACCCACCTTCACTGTTCACATATCTTCGTATGTCCATTTACAACCACAACAAACTCCGCTGTCAAATGGGTCTCCTTCACTCTATTTTATGTACCTTGATTTTTATTGATGAGCTCATCCATTTTGCTAGGTCATATCAGCATTCATGACACTTGTCCTTTAATTTCAAAAGCAAAGAAAACAAATTAATTTGGAAATTAATTAGCATGTATAATTGTCATTTGTGGACCAACTACGTACAATGGTATCATATACTCAACCAATTAGATGCAGCCATGCAGATACGTAACGAAAAAAATGTCTAAGAGATAGGGTTTTTTATCAGAGCACCACCCACCTTCACTGTTCACATATCTTCGTATGTACATTTACAGCCACAACAAACTCCGTTGGCAAATGGGTCTCCTTCACTCTATTGTATGTACCTTCGTTTTTATTGATGAGCTCATCCACTTTGCTAGGTCATATATCAGCATTCATCACACTAGTCCTTTAATTTCAAAAGCAAAGAAAATAAATTAATTTGGAAATTAATTAGCATGTATAATTGTCATTTGTGGACCAACTACGTACAATGGTATCATATACTCAACCAATGAGATGCAGCCATGCAGATACGTAACGAAAAAAATGTCTAAGAGATAGGGTTTTTTATCAGAGCACCACCCACCTTCACTGTTCACATATCTTCGTATGTCCATTTACAACCACAACAAACTCCGCTGTCAAATGGGTCTCCTTCACTCTATTTTATGTACCTTGGTTTTTATTGATGAGCTCATCCATTTTGCTAGGTCATATATCAGCATTCAAGACACTTGTCCTTTAATTTCAAAAGCAAAGAAAATAAATTAATTTAGAAATTAATTAGCATGTATAATTGTCATTTGTGGACCAACTACGTACAATGGTATCATATACTCAACCAATTAGATGCAGCCATGCAGATACGTAACGAAAAAAATGTCTAAGAGATAGGGTTTTTTATCAGAGCACCACCCACCTTCACTGTTCACATATCTTCGTATGTACATTTACAGCCACAACAAACTCCGTTGGCAAATGGGTCTCCTTCACTCTATTGTATGTACCTTGGTTTTTATTGATGAGCTCATCCATATTACTAGGTCATATATCAGCATTCATGACACTTGTCCTTTAATTTCAAAAGAAAAGAAAATAAATTAATTTGGAAATTAATTAGCATGTATAATTGTCATTTGTGGACCAACTACGTACAATGGTATCATATACTCAACCAATGAGATGCAGCCATGCAGATACGTAACGAAAAAAATGTCTAAGAGATAGGGTTTTTTATCAGAGCACCACCCACCTTCACTGTTCACATATCTTCGTATGTCCATTTACAACCACAACAAACTCCGCTGTCAAATGGGTCTCCTTCACTCTATTTTATGTACCTTGGTTTTTATTGATGAGCTCATCCATTTTGCTAGGTCATATATCAGCATTCAAGACACTTGTCCTTTAATTTCAAAAGCAAAGAAAATAAATTAATTTGGAAATTAATTAGCATGTATAATTGTCATTTGTGGACCAACTACGTACAATGGTATCATATACTCAACCAATTAGATGCAGCCATGCAGATACGTAACGAAAAAAATGTCTAAGAGATAGGGTTTTTTATCAGAGCACCACCCACCTTCACTGTTCACATATCTTCGTATGTACATTTACAGCCACAACAAACTCCGTTGGCAAATGGGTCTCCTTTACTCTATTGTATGTACCTTGGTTTTTATTGATGAGCTCATCCATATTACTAGGTCATATATCAGCATTCATGACACTTGTCCTTTAATTTCAAAAGAAAAGAAAATAAATTAATTTGGAAATTAATTAGCATGTATAATTGTCATTTGTGGACCAACTACGTACAATGGTATCATATACTCAACCAATGAGATGCAGCCATGCAGATACGTAACGAAAAAAATTTCTAAGACATAGGGTTTTTTATCAGAGCACCACCCACCTTCACTGTTCACATATCTTCGTATGTACATTTACAGCCACAACAAACTGCGCTGCTAAATAGGTCTCCTTCACTCTATTGTATGTACCTTGGTTTTTATTGATGAGCTCATCCATATTACTAGGTCATATATCAGCATTCATGACACTTGTCCTTTAATTTCAAAAGCAAAGAAAATAAATTAATTTAGAAATTAATTAGCATGTATAATTGTCATTTGTGGACCAACTACGTACAATGGTATCATATACTCAACCAATTAGATGCAGCCATGCAGATACGTAACGAAAAAAATGTCTAAGAGATAGGGTTTTTTATCAGAGCACCACCCACCTTCACTGTTCACATATCTTCGTATGTACATTTACAGCCACAACAAACTCCGTTGGCAAATGGGTCTCCTTCACTCTATTGTATGTACCTTCGTTTTTATTGATGAGCTCATCCACTTTGCTAGGTCATATATCAGCATTCATCACACTAGTCCTTTAATTTCAAAAGCAAAGAAAATAAATTAATTTGGAAATTAATTAGCATGTATAATTGTCATTTGTGGACCAACTACGTACAATGGTATCATATACTCAACCAATTAGATGCAGCCATGCAGATACGTAACGAAAAAAATGTCTAAGAGATAGGGTTTTTTATCAGAGCACCACCCACCTTCACTGTTCACATATCTTCGTATGTACATTTACAGCCACAACAAACTCCGTTGGCAAATGGGTCTCTTTCACTCTATTGTATGTACCTTCGTTTTTATTGATGAGCTCATCCACTTTGCTAGGTCATATATCAGCATTCATCACACTAGTCCTTTAATTTCAAAAGCAAAGAAAATAAATTAATTTGGAAATTAATTACCATGTATAATTGTCATTTGTGGACCAACTACGTACAATGGTATCATATACTCAACCAATGAGATGCAGCCATGCAGACACGTAACGAAAAAAATGTCTAAGACATAGGGTTTTTTATCAGAGCACCACCCACCTTCACTGTTCACATATCTTCGTATGTACATTTACAGCCACAACAAACTCCGCTGCCAAATGGGTCTCCTTCACTCTATTGTATGTACCTTGGTTTTTATTGATGAGCTCATCCATTTTGTTAGGTCATATATCAGTATTCATGACATTTGTCCTTTAATTTCAAAAATAAAAAAAACAAATTAATTTGGAAATTAATTAGCATGTACTGTATAATTGTCATTTGTGGACCAACTACGTACAATTGTATCATATACTCAACCAATGAGATGCAGCCATGCAGACACGTAACGAAATTTTTTTTTAAGAGATAGGGTTTATAAATCTCGAATAAATCAAAATAATTGATAAAAAATTATATGGTTTTGATGGAAATCATCCAACTACTTGAGTTCTTCACTGTTTGAAAGTCTTGGCATTTAGAGCTATGGCGAAACTGAGGGCAATTTTTACGGTGCTAGTGATCTTAGTATGTGTGTCGAAGAAGCCAGTGACTGTTGCTGAAGACATCAATTGCGAAAATTGTAGGAATCTCGCAGCTATGTTACACGAGAAAGTTGAGATGAAGTTAGCTGAGATCAAATCCAAGAAGGTAACTTTATCATCTGGGTATTCTTCGAGATACTTGAATATGCTTTTGTTTTAGAATTTGATTAATGGGTGTTGTTCGTTTTGGTGTATCTGATAATTGAGATCACCGAGAATGTTTGCAATCTGTTAAATTGGTTGTGGAATTTGTGCTGCTTGTCTTTTGTTGTGTATTTTTATGGACCCAAAGTTTAGATTGTGTTTTCATCAGAAAAATTTGATTTTTTCTTCAAGCATATATATATATATATTGTTACGGTGTTGAACTGTTGATGCTTTTTATTTAAGTCCAATAGGCTATAGTATAGACATTTGGTTGATCATTGGCCTGACCTGCTACATCATTTGATACTTTTCAGCCGGTAGAACAAGAATCTGAAGGACAATGCAATCCGGAATATTGGGAGACAATAAAGCGAACCTGTGAACTCATTTTTAATGTTAGTGTGTATCCAGATTTTCTTGTACATTTACTCTTTGCAGTTGATGAAGTTAAATTCTTTGTCTTTGCACTTTGTTTTCCTTTATATAGAATGAGAGAGGTGGAAGGAAGGATTTCTTGATTGCCGTGGAGTCGCTTACTTGCTTCTTGTCTTGGCTAGCGTTTTTTTTTTTTAGCCTCATTGTTGATGCACTACACTCAAATTAAAGTGCTAATCTGTAATGTTGCAGGTTCTGATATGTGATCGTACTGATGTCGTTGAACATATATACAATTTCAAACCTAACAAGGATTCCTTGGTTAAGTTTCTATGCAAACATAGAGCATGCCCAAAGCCAGTTTCTAAGGTAACGGCTTTCTCGAGTGATATTCAAGTCGATTCGTTGTTGACACATAGGCATCATCCTTTGTTGTTTATCTATTGAGATTTGAGACTAGCTAGGGATCTTTGCCATCTTTGTTATCATTATTTTGTACGTCTTAAGTTCATGTTTTGAGCACTATAAAGATGCTCTTTTGAAATTTGTTTTTACACCACAGCTGGCTCATGCAGCAAGCAAAGTCTCTAGCTGGTGGAAGGGACTTTCAGAGGCATGTTCAAAGAAGATGAGGGATTGGACACCACAGTAGACCCGCAAGCCAGAGCGTTAGAACACTGAATCACACTACTATAGGAATTGTATTATCGGAGAGTCTTCAGTACATGTTTGCCATCAAGCTATCACATGTTTGTTAAAATTGTATCAATAAAGGTTTGCCATCAAGTAGAAACTAGGGATGGCAATGGAGGGCAGAGGAGGGAGATTGAAAAACCATTCCCGTCCCCATTTGGGATTAGGTACCCGTATCTGATAACATATATTGCTAGTTTACTATAAAAAATTATAATAAATTTATTTTATGTAATAATAATATAAAGCCAATTACCTTGTTATTTTTTAAACTACCAAATATTTTAATTTCTCATAAAACCGCCAAAATATTAAAAATTTTAATATTTATAAAAATGTCATCGTGATTTTTTTTATTATTTATAAAAATGTCACTGCCTACAAAATGTAGTAATTTTCTTATTCTTTGACAATAGTTTTATTGTTTTTTGCTAGTATATTTATTATTTTTTTGTAGTAGCTGCAGTAGTTCTCTTGATTTTTTGCAGTAATCTTTGGTAGTAATTTTCGTATCCAGTGATATTTTTGTAAATAATGAAAATAAAAAATGCGGTAGGGTATTTTTGTAAATATTGAAAATTCTAATTTTTTGGTGAGAGATAAAAGTATTTTATGACTTAGAAAATAACAATAACACCAACCCAACAATCTATTGAATGCTCGATGTTACTCGGGAAAATTGTAAGAGGGCTGAATGGTTGGCTAGAAACAAAGGCAATCCTACAGGAAATTAATCAATTCAAATGCATTATCTACTGCAAGTGCTTGAACATGATTCGATGAACATATTAGGGTACTTTGTGAGGTTCCTGTCATGGGTTTCCTCATCATATTAGAGATGTTTTTCGTCCAGGAGGGTAACTTGTACGTTTTGCCAAGTAAGAAGTGTAAACTGACTACACCAAGTTTAGAAATTTTTTGTTTGTAAGAGTGAAACAGATGGCTTCAAAATGGATCCTTTTTATTTCATTTCGTTAAGTTCGTCACTTATAGGCTTATAGCTAGTACTTGTTACTACAAAATGAAACCCAAAACTTGCTCTTGTGTTGCTCTTTGTGGGATAAAATCACATCACAAGGCTAAATAGTGTAACAGAAAGGATTGCACAAGTTATATCAGAAGCAGACTCACTAGCTACCAAAACAAACTTGTATCATAAGCAAGCAAATTTTTCTTATTCCTTAACATCGGTTATTTACAACCATTTGTCTAACTCAAAACGTTTAAGGGAAGAGGCACTCTTAGCAAAGGTCCTTATTTCTGACTACTTTTCTTTTTGGTTTTATGAGTGAGACACACCAGAGACATTTGTGAGATAATTTGCTTATCACATATTTCATCTTAGGCACCATGAACCATATGAGCCACAATGAAATGCCCAGGGGCACTAATCGTGGTCCTTTTAGTATTCCTCTTTCATCATAAATCAGGAACTCGGCCAAGACAAAGAAGAGAATACATCCGAGAACACAAACCACTATGGCAAGTCCTGAAGAATGACTCAATACTGCATATGTGCCGGTAATGAATGCAATCACCATTGCAATTAAAGCCAACATGGTGGACATGTATGCATAGGTAAACGCTTCGGTCAGCCTTTTTACTTTTCGCTTGTAGAACGCGGCCGAATAAAGGTACAACAAGACAGAACAACTAGACAAAGTCATGGCAATGGTATTTGTTATAACAAATGCTTGGAAAGCTACATTTCTTGTTAGAACTGTAAAACCTTGGTCTGGTCCTTTATCACCCTGGTAACCACCAGGCATGGTAAAACCTGCTGCAAAACTTACAGTTGCTATCAGTGTAGCCGCTATCATATGAGAATCTTTCACTTTACTGTATTCGTCGCCTTCAATATTCTTGACATCTTTGTTGCTTACAATTCGGCAGCCTCGCATGACACCATTCATTTTCAGATTGTCTTTAAGTACTCCCTGCAACACATATATGGAAGCAATTAATTTTGTCCTTTATATAATTTGCCTTTTCTTTTCTTCGGTTCCAATCTTGTTCAGGTAGTTAATTGATTCATTACTCAGCTGTAGTCAACTGTTATTGGATCTAAATCCAATTGCCTCATTATTGTCCACCCTTAATTAGAGATCTAATTCGAGTGCAGTTGAGAGTACAAAATTATTTGACTACATGAACATGACTCTTCTATCACTTAACTTAACCCAATGATCCTCACATTAACTGAGAATACACAATAACTAATTATTTGTGAGTTGAATTGAGGACCTCCCACTTATAAAAGAAATTTTTATGTCACTAGCTAGACCAAATGATATTGGGCCTCACACAGCTTTGTTGCACACAATAAAGTAAGATAAAATTAAGGGACATACCTGTGTTGATGAGTAGTAAAATTGTGTATTATCTTGTACAAGGATGTCAAAAGCATTTCGGTTTTCTTTGTTGAATGCCATCTTATCAACTCTAGCATCTGTTCCTAAACTAGAATACGAGTGCATGGAACCACAAGTAGCAAGCCGGTGGAGCGGTGTGTCTCCTTTCTCATCCTTGCCATTTAAGAGGACATTGCTGAGCCATGGATCTTTAAAAACAAAACCCTCTATTAGAAAACTGTTGCCGGCGTCAATAGCACAGTGTAGGAGATTCCGACCTTTGCGGTCGACCAACTCACAACAATCGGGGCATTGAGCGATAAGCTCTTTCATTACATCTTTATGGCCTTTGGAGGCTGCAAAGTGAAGAGCAGTCATCTTTTGATCCTTCTCCCTAACGTAGGCAGCAGACCTGTCGCATTTGAGTAGCTCTTTCACGATTGAAGCGTGACCAAAGGATGCAGCAAGGTGAAGCGGAGTACATCCTTGGTCATCTACTGCTTTTGTCAGATCCTTATCCTTCATCTTTTCTAGTAAATTTCTCGTCATTTCTGATGAAGATATATAATTAATTGACTAAAATTAGAGATTAAAGAGTTACTTATGATCGAACAAATGCAACTCTAAATTAGAAGATGATTAGATTAAAGAGTTAATTATATATACCTGTATCATTGCGTATGACAGCAGCATGCAAGGCAGTTCTACCATTGGGGCCTTTGTAAGCTGGATTTGTGCTAGTACTTGGGATTTGAAAAACCAAATCTGTATATCCTCTTTCAGCAGCCAGGTAAAGAGGAGTCTCTCCAGCAACATTGGCATAGTAGCAAAACTCGGGGTCTTTTTTGATCAGTGTCTTCACCACATCCAAGTGATTGAAGCGCACTGCCTGGTGCAGGGCGGTGTCCCCCTCCATGTTGGTTATCCTGATGAGCTTCCGCCATTGTTCCAACCCATTCTCAGGGTCCCCAGGACAAGCCTCCTTGGCAGCCTTGGCCTCATCAATTAGAAGTTCAACTATACCAGCACGTCCAAATCTCGCCGCAATGTGCAATGGAGTGTCACCGCTCTCGTTGGTCTGCAATAGCAGTGGTCGGCACGTTTGTAGCATACTGCTGGTCGACTTCTGCTCTTTTTTGGTTGAGCATGTATGTGCTATGTAAATATGGAGGACTGTGTTCTTAGTTGGAGTCAAAATTTTGGAAAGAGGCTCTTTTAGCCCAAGGTTAACAATATCGCCTTGTTTTGCAGCATTGTAGTCAACAATATCCATGAAACTTAAACATTCGTCGCCATTGTTGCCTGTTGCAGCATCTTCATGTGCCGCGCAGCTCTCAGAATGAACAAGTTCATTTGCCGCCATTTTTTTCTCAAGTACGTATGTGGGAAAAAGAAGAGGCAGGCTAGCTCTATTACAATAGGGAAGATGTGTGCTACGGCACTTAATTATATAGGCCGGGAAGATATATGCTACCAATTAACTTAACTAGCATATATAGCAAAACATGACCAAGAAGAAAAACAGTGCCTGTGGAAATTATGCTATAGACAAGAAAGTGACCACCACCAACCTTCACTGTTCACGAACGCCCCCACAAACTACACCGCCAGATCATTTCTATAATTGATTCCTCTCCAAGAAGAAAATCAGTGCATGTGGAAATTATGCATGTAATAGACAAGAAAGAGACCAGTCAAAGCACCACCCACCTTCACGTACTATTCACATATCCACATATGTACATTTACAGCCACAACAAACTCCACCGCCAAATGGGTCTCCTTCACTCTATTGTATGCGTCATTGAACACATACCTTGATTTTTATTGATGAGCTCATCCATTTTGCTAGGTCATATCAGCATTCATGACACTTGTCCTTTAATTTCAAAAGCAAAGAAAACAAATTAATTTGGAAATTAATTAGCATGTATAATTGTCATTTGTGGACCAACTACGTACAATGGTATCATATACTCAACCAATTAGATGCAGCCATGCAGATACGTAACGAAAAAAATGTCTAAGAGATAGGGTTTTTTATCAGAGCACCACCCACCTTCACTGTTCACATATCTTCGTATGTACATTTACAGCCACAACAAACTCCGTTGGCAAATGGGTCTCCTTCACTCTATTGTATGTACCTTCGTTTTTATTGATGAGCTCATCCACTTTGCTAGGTCATATATCAGCATTCATCACACTAGTCCTTTAATTTCAAAAGCAAAGAAAATAAATTAATTTGGAAATTAATTAGCATGTATAATTGTCATTTGTGGACCAACTACGTACAATGGTATCATATACTCAACCAATGAGATGCAGCCATGCAGATACGTAACGAAAAAAATGTCTAAGAGATAGGGTTTTTTATCAGAGCACCACCCACCTTCACTGTTCACATATCTTCGTATGTCCATTTACAACCACAACAAACTCCGCTGTCAAATAGGTCTCCTTCACTCTATTTTATGTACCTTGGTTTTTATTGATGAGCTCATCCATTTTGCTAGGTCATATATCAGCATTCAAGACACTTGTCCTTTAATTTCAAAAGCAAAGAAAATAAATTAATTTAGAAATTAATTAGCATGTATAATTGTCATTTGTGGACCAACTACGTACAATGGTATCATATACTCAACCAATTAGATGCAGCCATGCAGATACGTAACGAAAAAAATGTCTAAGAGATAGGGTTTTTTATCAGAGCACCACCCACCTTCACTGTTCACATATCTTCGTATGTACATTTACAGCCACAACAAACTCCGTTGGCAAATGGGTCTCCTTCACTCTATTGTATGTACCTTGGTTTTTATTGATGAGCTCATCCATATTACTAGGTCATATATCAGCATTCATGACACTTGTCCTTTAATTTCAAAAGAAAAGAAAATAAATTAATTTGGAAATTAATTAGCATGTATAATTGTCATTTGTGGACCAACTACGTACAATGGTATCATATACTCAACCAATGAGATGCAGCCATGCAGATACGTAACGAAAAAAATGTCTAAGAGATAGGGTTTTTTATCAGAGCACCACCCACCTTCACTGTTCACATATCTTCGTATGTCCATTTACAACCACAACAAACTCCGCTGTCAAATGGGTCTCCTTCACTCTATTTTATGTACCTTGGTTTTTATTGATGAGCTCATCCATTTTGCTAGGTCATATATCAGCATTCAAGACACTTGTCCTTTAATTTCAAAAGCAAAGAAAATAAATTAATTTGGAAATT
The DNA here is from genome assembly GCA_029955375.1 of Rubus parviflorus. Classification (NCBI taxonomy): domain Eukaryota; kingdom Viridiplantae; phylum Streptophyta; class Magnoliopsida; order Rosales; family Rosaceae; genus Rubus; species Rubus parviflorus. Next base: position 17,209,279 of record JARGGL010000004.1, read on the forward strand.
AATTAGCATGTATAATTGTCATTTGTGGACCAACTACGTACAATGGTATCATATACTCAACCAATTAGATGCAGCCATGCAGATACGTAACGAAAAAAATGTCTAAGAGATAGGGTTTTTTATCAGAGCACCACCCACCTTCACTGTTCACATATCTTCGTATGTACATTTACAGCCACAACAAACTCCGTTGGCAAATGGGTCTCCTTCACTCTATTGTATGTACCTTGGTTTTTATTGATGAGCTCATCCATATTACTAGGTCATATATCAGCATTCATGACACTTGTCCTTTAATTTCAAAAGAAAAGAAAATAAATTAATTTGGAAATTAATTAGCATGTATAATTGTCATTTGTGGACCAACTACGTACAATGGTATCATATACTCAACCAATGAGATGCAGCCATGCAGATACGTAACGAAAAAAATTTCTAAGACATAGGGTTTTTTATCAGAGCACCACCCACCTTCACTGTTCACATATCTTCGTATGTACATTTACAGCCACAACAAACTGCGCTGCTAAATAGGTCTCCTTCACTCTATTGTATGTACCTTGGTTTTTATTGATGAGCTCATCCATATTACTAGGTCATATATCAGCATTCATGACACTTGTCCTTTAATTTCAAAAGCAAAGAAAATAAATTAATTTAGAAATTAATTAGCATGTATAATTGTCATTTGTGGACCAACTACGTACAATGGTATCATATACTCAACCAATTAGATGCAGCCATGCAGATACGTAACGAAAAAAATGTCTAAGAGATAGGGTTTTTTATCAGAGCACCACCCACCTTCACTGTTCACATATCTTCGTATGTACATTTACAGCCACAACAAACTCCGTTGGCAAATGGGTCTCCTTCACTCTATTGTATGTACCTTCGTTTTTATTGATGAGCTCATCCACTTTGCTAGGTCATATATCAGCATTCATCACACTAGTCCTTTAATTTCAAAAGCAAAGAAAATAAATTAATTTGGAAATTAATTAGCATGTATAATTGTCATTTGTGGACCAACTACGTACAATGGTATCATATACTCAACCAATTAGATGCAGCCATGCAGATACGTAACGAAAAAAATGTCTAAGAGATAGGGTTTTTTATCAGAGCACCACCCACCTTCACTGTTCACATATCTTCGTATGTACATTTACAGCCACAACAAACTCCGTTGGCAAATGGGTCTCCTTCACTCTATTGTATGTACCTTCGTTTTTATTGATGAGCTCATCCACTTTGCTAGGTCATATATCAGCATTCATCACACTAGTCCTTTAATTTCAAAAGCAAAGAAAATAAATTAATTTGGAAATTAATTACCATGTATAATTGTCATTTGTGGACCAACTACGTACAATGGTATCATATACTCAACCAATGAGATGCAGCCATGCAGACACGTAACGAAAAAAATGTCTAAGACATAGGGTTTTTTATCAGAGCACCACCCACCTTCACTGTTCACATATCTTCGTATGTACATTTACAGCCACAACAAACTCCGCTGCCAAATGGGTCTCCTTCACTCTATTGTATGTACCTTGGTTTTTATTGATGAGCTCATCCATTTTGTTAGGTCATATATCAGTATTCATGACATTTGTCCTTTAATTTCAAAAATAAAAAAAACAAATTAATTTGGAAATTAATTAGCATGTACTGTATAATTGTCATTTGTGGACCAACTACGTACAATTGTATCATATACTCAACCAATGAGATGCAGCCATGCAGACACGTAACGAAATTTTTTTTTAAGAGATAGGGTTTATAAATCTCGAATAAATCAAAATAATTGATAAAAAATTATATGGTTTTGATGGAAATCATCCAACTACTTGAGTTCTTCACTGTTTGAAAGTCTTGGCATTTAGAGCTATGGCGAAACTGAGGGCAATTTTTACGGTGCTAGTGATCTTAGTATGTGTGTCGAAGAAGCCATTGACTGTTGCTGAAGACATCAATTGCGAAAATTGTAGGAATCTCGCAGCTATGTTACACGAGAAAGTTGAGATGAAGTTAGCTGAGATCAAATCCAAGAAGGTAACTTTATCATCTGGGTATTCTTCGAGATACTTGAATATGCTTTTGTTTTAGAATTTGATTAATGGGTGTTGTTCGTTTTGGTGTATCTGATAATTGAGATCACCGAGAATGTTTGCAATCTGTTAAATTGGTTGTGGAATTTGTGCTGCTTGACTTTTGTTGTGTATTTTTATGGACCCAAAGTTTAGATTGTGTTTTCATCAGAAAAATTTGATTTTTTCTTCAAGCATATATATATATATATATATTGTTACGGTGTTGAACTGTTGATGCTTTTTATTTAAGTCCAATAGGCTATAGTATAGACATTTGGTTGATCATTGGCCTGACCTGCTACATCATTTGATACTTTTCAGCCGGTAGAACAAGAATCTGAAGGACAATGCAATCCGGAATATTGGGAGACAATAAAGCGAACCTGTGAACTCATTTTTAATGTTAGTGTGTATCCAGATTTTCTTGTACATTTACTCTTTGCAGTTGATGAAGTTAAATTCTTTGTCTTTGCACTTTGTTTTCCTTTATGTAGAATGAGAGAGGTGGAAGGAAGGATTTCTTGATTGCCGTGGAGTCGCTTACTTGCTTCTTGTCTTGGCTAGCGTTTTTTTTTTTTAGCCTCATTGTTGATGCACTACACTCAAATTAAAGTGCTAATCTGTAATGTTGCAGGTTCTGATATGTGATCGTACTGATGTCGTTGAACATATATACAATTTCAAACCTAACAAGGATTCCTTGGTTAAGTTTCTATGCAAACATAGAGCATGCCCAAAGCCAGTTTCTAAGGTAACGGCTTTCTCGAGTGATATTCAAGTCGATTCGTTGTTGACACATAGGCATCATCCTTTGTTGTTTATCTATTGAGATTTGAGACTAGCTAGGGATCTTTGCCATCTTTGTTATCATTATTTTGTACGTCTTAAGTTCATGTTTTGAGCACTATAAAGATGCTCTTTTGAAATTTGTTTTTACACCACAGCTGGCTCATGCAGCAAGCAAAGTCTCTAGCTGGTGGAAGGGACTTTCAGAGGCATGTTCAAAGAAGATGAGGGATTGGACACCACAGTAGACCCGCAAGCCAGAGCGTTAGAACACTGAATCACACTACTATAGGAATTGTATTATCGGAGAGTCTTCAGTACATGTTTGCCATCAAGCTATCACATGTTTGTTAAAATTGTATCAATAAAGGTTTGCCATCAAGTAGAAACTAGGGATGGCAATGGAGGGCAGAGGAGGGAGATTGAAAAACCATTCCCGTCCCCATTTGGGATTAGGTACCCGTATCTGATAACATATATTGCTAGTTTACTATAAAAAATTATAATAAATTTATTTTATGTAATAATAATATAAAGCCAATTACCTTGTTATTTTTTAAACTACCAAATATTTTAATTTCTCATAAAACCGCCAAAATATTAAAAATTTTAATATTTATAAAAATGTCATCGTGATTTTTTTTATTATTTATAAAAATGTCACTGCCTACAAAATGTAGTAATTTTCTTATTCTTTGACAATAGTTTTATTGTTTTTTGCTAGTATATTTATTATTTTTTTGTAGTAGCTGCAGTAGTTCTCTTGATTTTTTGCAGTAATCTTTGGTAGTAATTTTCGTATCCAGTGATATTTTTGTAAATAATGAAAATAAAAAATGCGGTAGGGTATTTTTGTAAATATTGAAAATTCTAATTTTTTGGTGAGAGATAAAAGTATTTTATGACTTAGAAAATAACAATAACACCAACCCAACAATCTATTGAATGCTCGATGTTACTCGGGAAAATTGTAAGAGGGCTGAATGGTTGGCTAGAAACAAAGGCAATCCTACAGGAAATTAATCAATTCAAATGCATTATCTACTGCAAGTGCTTGAACATGATTCGATGAACATATTAGGGTACTTTGTGAGGTTCCTGTCATGGGTTTCCTCATCATATTAGAGATGTTTTTCGTCCAGGAGGGTAACTTGTACGTTTTGCCAAGTAAGAAGTGTAAACTGACTACACCAAGTTTAGAAATTTTTTGTTTGTAAGAGTGAAACAGATGGCTTCAAAATGGATCCTTTTTATTTCATTTCGTTAAGTTCGTCACTTATAGGCTTATAGCTAGTACTTGTTACTACAAAATGAAACCCAAAACTTGCTCTTGTGTTGCTCTTTATGGGATAAAATCACATCACAAGGCTAAATAGTGTAACAGAAAGGATTGCACAAGTTATATCAGAAGCAGACTCACTAGCTACCAAAACAAACTTGTATCATAAGCAAGCAAATTTTTCTTATTCCTTAACATCGGTTATTTACAACCATTTGTCTAACTCAAAACGTTTAAGGGAAGAGGCACTCTTAGCAAAGGTCCTTATTTCTGACTACTTTTCTTTTTGGTTTTATGAGTGAGACACACCAGAGACATTTGTGAGATAATTTGCTTATCACATATTTCATCTTAGGCACCATGAACCATATGAGCCACAATGAAATGCCCAGGGGCACTAATCGTGGTCCTTTTAGTATTCCTCTTTCATCATAAATCAGGAACTCGGCCAAGACAAAGAAGAGAATACATCCGAGAACACAAACCACTATGGCAAGTCCTGAAGAATGACTCAATACTGCATATGTGCCGGTAATGAATGCAATCACCATTGCAATTAAAGCCAACATGGTGGACATGTATGCATAGGTAAACGCTTCGGTCAGCCTTTTTACTTTTCGCTTGTAGAACGCGGCCGAATAAAGGTACAACAAGACAGAACAACTAGACAAAGTCATGGCAATGGTATTTGTTATAACAAATGCTTGGAAAGCTACATTTCTTGTTAGAACTGTAAAACCTTGGTCTGGTCCTTTATCACCCTGGTAACCACCAGGCATGGTAAAACCTGCTGCAAAACTTACAGTTGCTATCAGTGTAGCCGCTATCATATGAGAATCTTTCACTTTACTGTATTCGTCGCCTTCAATATTCTTGACATCTTTGTTGCTTACAATTCGGCAGCCTCGCATGACACCATTCATTTTCAGATTGTCTTTAAGTACTCCCTGCAACACATATATGGAAGCAATTAATTTTGTCCTTTATATAATTTGCCTTTTCTTTTCTTCGGTTCCAATCTTGTTCAGGTAGTTAATTGATTCATTACTCAGCTGTAGTCAACTGTTATTGGATCTAAATCCAATTGCCTCATTATTGTCCACCCTTAATTAGAGATCTAATTCGAGTGCAGTTGAGAGTACAAAATTATTTGACTACATGAACATGACTCTTCTATCACTTAACTTAACCCAATGATCCTCACATTAACTGAGAATACACAATAACTAATTATTTGTGAGTTGAATTGAGGACCTCCCACTTATAAAAGAAATTTTTATGTCACTAGCTAGACCAAATGATATTGGGCCTCACACAGCTTTGTTGCACACAATAAAGTAAGATAAAATTAAGGGACATACCTGTGTTGATGAGTAGTAAAATTGTGTATTATCTTGTACAAGGATGTCAAAAGCATTTCGGTTTTCTTTGTTGAATGCCATCTTATCAACTCTAGCATCTGTTCCTAAACTAGAATACGAGTGCATGGAACCACAAGTAGCAAGCCGGTGGAGCGGTGTGTCTCCTTTCTCATCCTTGCCATTTAAGAGGACATTGCTGAGCCATGGATCTTTAAAAACAAAACCCTCTATTAGAAAACTGTTGCCGGCGTCAATAGCACAGTGTAGGAGATTCCGACCTTTGCGGTCGACCAACTCACAACAATCGGGGCATTGAGCGATAAGCTCTTTCATTACATCTTTATGGCCTTTGGAGGCTGCAAAGTGAAGAGCAGTCATCTTTTGATCCTTCTCCCTAACGTAGGCAGCAGACCTGTCGCATTTGAGTAGCTCTTTCACGATTGAAGCGTGACCAAAGGATGCAGCAAGGTGAAGCGGAGTACATCCTTGGTCATCTACTGCTTTTGTCAGATCCTTATCCTTCATCTTTTCTAGTAAATTTCTCGTCATTTCTGATGAAGATATATAATTAATTGACTAAAATTAGAGATTAAAGAGTTACTTATGATCGAACAAATGCAACTCTAAATTAGAAGATGATTAGATTAAAGAGTTAATTATATATACCTGTATCATTGCGTATGACAGCAGCATGCAAGGCAGTTCTACCATTGGGGCCTTTGTAAGCTGGATTTGTGCTAGTACTTGGGATTTGAAAAACCAAATCTGTATATCCTCTTTCAGCAGCCAGGTAAAGAGGAGTCTCTCCAGCAACATTGGCATAGTAGCAAAACTCGGGGTCTTTTTTGATCAGTGTCTTCACCACATCCAAGTGATTGAAGCGCACTGCCTGGTGCAGGGCGGTGTCCCCCTCCATGTTGGTTATCCTGATGAGCTTCCGCCATTGTTCCAACCCATTCTCAGGGTCCCCAGGACAAGCCTCCTTGGCAGCCTTGGCCTCATCAATTAGAAGTTCAACTATACCAGCACGTCCAAATCTCGCCGCAATGTGCAATGGAGTGTCACCGCTCTCGTTGGTCTGCAATAGCAGTGGTCGGCACGTTTGTAGCATACTGCTGGTCGACTTCTGCTCTTTTTTGGTTGAGCATGTATGTGCTATGTAAATATGGAGGACTGTGTTCTTAGTTGGAGTCAAAATTTTGGAAAGAGGCTCTTTTAGCCCAAGGTTAACAATATCGCCTTGTTTTGCAGCATTGTAGTCAACAATATCCATGAAACTTAAACATTCGTCGCCATTGTTGCCTGTTGCAGCATCTTCATGTGCCGCGCAGCTCTCAGAATGAACAAGTTCATTTGCCGCCATTTTTTTCTCAAGTACGTATGTGGGAAAAAGAAGAGGCAGGCTAGCTCTATTACAATAGGGAAGATGTGTGCTACGGCACTTAATTATATAGGCCGGGAAGATATATGCTACCAATTAACTTAACTAGCATATATAGCAAAACATGACCAAGAAGAAAAACAGTGCCTGTGGAAATTATGCTATAGACAAGAAAGTGACCACCACCAACCTTCACTGTTCACGAACGCCCCCACAAACTACACCGCCAGATCATTTCTATAATTGATTCCTCTCCAAGAAGAAAATCAGTGCATGTGGAAATTATGCATGTAATAGACAAGAAAGAGACCAGTCAAAGCACCACCCACCTTCACGTACTATTCACATATCCACATATGTACATTTACAGCCACAACAAACTCCACCGCCAAATGGGTCTCCTTCACTCTATTGTATGCGTCATTGAACACATACCTTGATTTTTATTGATGAGCTCATCCATTTTGCTAGGTCATATCAGCATTCATGACACTTGTCCTTTAATATCAAAAGCAAAGAAAACAAATTAATTTGCAAATTAATTAGCATGTATAATTGTCATTTGTGGACCAACTACGTACAATGGTATCATATACTCAACCAATTAGATGCAGCCATGCAGATACGTAACGAAAAAAATGTCTAAGAGATAGGGTTTTTTATCAGAGCACCACCCACCTTCACTGTTCACATATCTTCGTATGTACATTTACAGCCACAACAAACTCCGTTGGCAAATGGGTCTCCTTCACTCTATTGTATGTACCTTCGTTTTTATTGATGAGCTCATCCACTTTGCTAGGTCATATATCAGCATTCATCACACTAGTCCTTTAATTTCAAAAGCAAAGAAAATAAATTAATTTGGAAATTAATTAGCATGTATAATTGTCATTTGTGGACCAACTACGTACAATGGTATCATATACTCAACCAATGAGATGCAGCCATGCAGATACGTAACGAAAAAAATGTCTAAGAGATAGGGTTTTTTATCAGAGCACCACCCACCTTCACTGTTCACATATCTTCGTATGTCCATTTACAACCACAACAAACTCCGCTGTCAAATGGGTCTCCTTCACTCTATTTTATGTACCTTGGTTTTTATTGATGAGCTCATCCATTTTGCTAGGTCATATATCAGCATTCAAGACACTTGTCCTTTAATTTCAAAAGCAAAGAAAATAAATTAATTTAGAAATTAATTAGCATGTATAATTGTCATTTGTGGACCAACTACGTACAATGGTATCATATACTCAACCAATTAGATGCAGCCATGCAGATACGTAACGAAAAAAATGTCTAAGAGATAGGGTTTTTTATCAGAGCACCACCCACCTTCACTGTTCACATATCTTCGTATGTACATTTACAGCCACAACAAACTCCGTTGGCAAATGGGTCTCCTTCACTCTATTGTATGTACCTTGGTTTTTATTGATGAGCTCATCCATATTACTAGGTCATATATCAGCATTCATGACACTTGTCCTTTAATTTCAAAAGAAAAGAAAATAAATTAATTTGGAAATTAATTAGCATGTATAATTGTCATTTGTGGACCAACTACGTACAATGGTATCATATACTCAACCAATGAGATGCAGCCATGCAGATACGTAACGAAAAAAATGTCTAAGAGATAGGGTTTTTTATCAGAGCACCACCCACCTTCACTGTTCACATATCTTCGTATGTCCATTTACAACCACAACAAACTCCGCTGTCAAATGGGTCTCCTTCACTCTATTTTATGTACCTTGGTTTTTATTGATGAGCTCATCCATTTTGCTAGGTCATATATCAGCATTCAAGACACTTGTCCTTTAATTTCAAAAGCAAAGAAAATAAATTAATTTGGAAATTAATTAGCATGTATAATTGTCATTTGTGGACCAACTACGTACAATGGTATCATATACTCAACCAATTAGATGCAGCCATGCAGATACGTAACGAAAAAAATGTCTAAGAGATAGGGTTTTTTATCAGAGCACCACCCACCTTCACTGTTCACATATCTTCGTATGTACATTTACAGCCACAACAAACTCCGTTGGCAAATGGGTCTCCTTCACTCTATTGTATGTACCTTGGTTTTTATTGATGAGCTCATCCATATTACTAGGTCATATATCAGCATTCATGACACTTGTCCTTTAATTTCAAAAGAAAAGAAAATAAATTAATTTGAAAATTAATTAGCATGTATAATTGTCATTTGTGGACCAACTACGTACAATGGTATCATATACTCAACCAATGAGATGCAGCCATGCAGATACGTAACGAAAAAAATTTCTAAGACATAGGGTTTTTTATCAGAGCACCACCCACCTTCACTGTTCACATATCTTCGTATGTACATTTACAGCCACAACAAACTGCGCTGCTAAATAGGTCTCCTTCACTCTATTGTATGTACCTTGGTTTTTATTGATGAGCTCATCCATATTACTAGGTCATATATCAGCATTCATGACACTTGTCCTTTAATTTCAAAAGCAAAGAAAATAAATTAATTTAGAAATTAATTAGCATGTATAATTGTCATTTGTGGACCAACTACGTACAATGGTATCATATACTCAACCAATTAGATGCAGCCATGCAGATACGTAACGAAAAAAATGTCTAAGAGATAGGGTTTTTTATCAGAGCACCACCCACCTTCACTGTTCACATATCTTCGTATGTACATTTACAGCCACAACAAACTCCGTTGGCAAATAGGTCTCCTTCACTCTATTGTATGTACCTTGGTTTTTATTGATGAGCTCATCCATATTACTAGGTCATATATCAGCATTCATGACACTTGTCCTTTAATTTCAAAAGCAAAGAAAATAAATTAATTTAGAAATTAATTAGCATGTATAATTGTCATTTGTGGACCAACTACGTACAATGGTATCATATACTCAACCAATTAGATGCAGCCATGCAGATACGTAACGAAAAAAATGTCTAAGAGATAGGGTTTTTTATCAGAGCACCACCCACCTTCACTGTTCACATATCTTCGTATGTACATTTACAGCCACAACAAACTCCGTTGGCAAATGGGTCTCCTTCACTCTATTGTATGTACCTTCGTTTTTATTGATGAGCTCATCCACTTTGCTAGGTCATATATCAGCATTCATCACACTAGTCCTTTAATTTCAAAAGCAAAGAAAATAAATTAATTTGGAAATTAATTAGCATGTATAATTGTCATTTGTGGACCAACTACGTACAATGGTATCATATACTCAACCAATTAGATGCAGCCATGCAGATACGTAACGAAAAAAATGTCTAAGAGATAGGGTTTTTTATCAGAGCACCACCCACCTTCACTGTTCACATATCTTCGTATGTACATTTACAGCCACAACAAACTCCGTTGGCAAATGGGTCTCCTTCACTCTATTGTATGTACCTTCGTTTTTATTGATGAGCTCATCCACTTTGCTAGGTCATATATCAGCATTCATCACACTAGTCCTTTAATTTCAAAAGCAAAGAAAATAAATTAATTTGGAAATTAATTACCATGTATAATTGTCATTTGTGGACCAACTACGTACAATGGTATCATATACTCAACCAATGAGATGCAGCCATGCAGACACGTAACGAAAAAAATGTCTAAGACATAGGGTTTTTTATCAGAGCACCACCCACCTTCACTGTTCACATATCTTCGTATGTACATTTACAGCCACAACAAACTCCGCTGCCAAATGGGTCTCCTTCACTCTATTGTATGTACCTTGGTTTTTATTGATGAGCTCATCCATTTTGTTAGGTCATATATCAGTATTCATGACATTTGTCCTTTAATTTCAAAAATAAAAAAAACAAATTAATTTGGAAATTAATTAGCATGTACTGTATAATTGTCATTTGTGGACCAACTACGTACAATTGTATCATATACTCAACCAATGAGATGCAGCCATGCAGACACGTAACGAAATTTTTTTTTAAGAGATAGGGTTTATAAATCTCGAATAAATCAAAATAATTGATAAAAAATTATATGGTTTTGATGGAAATCATCCAACTACTTGAGTTCTTCACTGTTTGAAAGTCTTGGCATTTAGAGCTATGGCGAAACTGAGGGCAATTTTTACGGTGCTAGTGATCTTAGTATGTGTGTCGAAGAAGCCAGTGACTGTTGCTGAAGACATCAATTGCGAAAATTGTAGGAATCTCGCAGCTATGTTACACGAGAAAGTTGAGATGAAGTTAGCTGAGATCAAATCCAAGAAGGTAACTTTATCATCTGGGTATTCTTCGAGATACTTGAATATGCTTTTGTTTTAGAATTTGATTAATGGGTGTTGTTCGTTTTGGTGTATCTGATAATTGAGATCACCGAGAATGTTTGCAATCTGTTAAATTGGTTGTGGAATTTGTGCTGCTTGACTTTTGTTGTGTATTTTTATGGACCCAAAGTTTAGATTGTGTTTTCATCAGAAAAATTTGATTTTTTCTTCAAGCATATATATATATATATATATTGTTACGGTGTTGAACTGTTGATGCTTTTTATTTAAGTCCAATAGGCTATAGTATAGACATTTGGTTGATCATTGGCCTGACCTGCTACATCATTTGATACTTTTCAGCCGGTAGAACAAGAATCTGAAGGACAATGCAATCCGGAATATTGGGAGACAATAAAGCGAACCTGTGAACTCATTTTTAATGTTAGTGTGTATCCAGATTTTCTTGTACATTTACTCTTTGCAGTTGATGAAGTTAAATTCTTTGTCTTTGCACTTTGTTTTCCTTTATATAGAATGAGAGAGGTGGAAGGAAGGATTTCTTGATTGCCGTGGAGTCGCTTACTTGCTTCTTGTCTTGGCTAGCGTTTTTTTTTTTTAGCCTCATTGTTGATGCACTACACTCAAATTAAAGTGCTAATCTGTAATGTTGCAGGTTCTGATATGTGATCGTACTGATGTCGTTGAACATATATACAATTTCAAACCTAACAAGGATTCCTTGGTTAAGTTTCTATGCAAACATAGAGCATGCCCAAAGCCAGTTTCTAAGGTAACGGCTTTCTCGAGTGATATTCAAGTCGATTCGTTGTTGACACATAGGCATCATCCTTTGTTGTTTATCTATTGAGATTTGAGACTAGCTAGGGATCTTTGCCATCTTTGTTATCATTATTTTGTACGTCTTAAGTTCATGTTTTGAGCACTATAAAGATGCTCTTTTGAAATTTGTTTTTACACCACAGCTGGCTCATGCAGCAAGCAAAGTCTCTAGCTGGTGGAAGGGACTTTCAGAGGCATGTTCAAAGAAGATGAGGGATTGGACACCACAGTAGACCCGCAAGCCAGAGCGTTAGAACACTGAATCACACTACTATAGGAATTGTATTATCGGAGAGTCTTCAGTACATGTTTGCCATCAAGCTATCACATGTTTGTTAAAATTGTATCAATAAAGGTTTGCCATCAAGTAGAAACTAGGGATGGCAATGGAGGGCAGAGGAGGGAGATTGAAAAACCATTCCCGTCCCCATTTGGGATTAGGTACCCGTATCTGATAACATATATTGCTAGTTTACTATAAAAAATTATAATAAATTTATTTTATGTAATAATAATATAAAGCCAATTACCTTGTTATTTTTTAAACTACCAAATATTTTAATTTCTCATAAAACCGCCAAAATATTAAAAATTTTAATATTTATAAAAATGTCATCGTGATTTTTTTTATTATTTATAAAAATGTCACTGCCTACAAAATGTAGTAATTTTCTTATTCTTTGACAATAGTTTTATTGTTTTTTGCTAGTATATTTATTATTTTTTTGTAGTAGCTGCAGTAGTTCTCTTGATTTTTTGCAGTAATCTTTGGTAGTAATTTTCGTATCCAGTGATATTTTTGTAAATAATGAAAATAAAAAATGCGGTAGGGTATTTTTGTAAATATTGAAAATTCTAATTTTTTGGTGAGAGATAAAAGTATTTTATGACTTAGAAAATAACAATAACACCAACCCAACAATCTATTGAATGCTCGATGTTACTCGGGAAAATTGTAAGAGGGCTGAATGGTTGGCTAGAAACAAAGGCAATCCTACAGGAAATTAATCAATTCAAATGCATTATCTACTGCAAGTGCTTGAACATGATTCGATGAACATATTAGGGTACTTTGTGAGGTTCCTGTCATGGGTTTCCTCATCATATTAGAGATGTTTTTCGTCCAGGAGGGTAACTTGTACGTTTTGCCAAGTAAGAAGTGTAAACTGACTACACCAAGTTTAGAAATTTTTTGTTTGTAAGAGTGAAACAGATGGCTTCAAAATGGATCCTTTTTATTTCATTTCGTTAAGTTCGTCACTTATAGGCTTATAGCTAGTACTTGTTACTACAAAATGAAACCCAAAACTTGCTCTTGTGTTGCTCTTTGTGGGATAAAATCACATCACAAGGCTAAATAGTGTAACAGAAAGGATTGCACAAGTTATATCAGAAGCAGACTCACTAGCTACCAAAACAAACTTGTATCATAAGCAAGCAAATTTTTCTTATTCCTTAACATCGGTTATTTACAACCATTTGTCTAACTCAAAACGTTTAAGGGAAGAGGCACTCTTAGCAAAGGTCCTTATTTCTGACTACTTTTCTTTTTGGTTTTATGAGTGAGACACACCAGAGACATTTGTGAGATAATTTGCTTATCACATATTTCATCTTAGGCACCATGAACCATATGAGCCACAATGAAATGCCCAGGGGCACTAATCGTGGTCCTTTTAGTATTCCTCTTTCATCATAAATCAGGAACTCGGCCAAGACAAAGAAGAGAATACATCCGAGAACACAAACCACTATGGCAAGTCCTGAAGAATGACTCAATACTGCATATGTGCCGGTAATGAATGCAATCACCATTGCAATTAAAGCCAACATGGTGGACATGTATGCATAGGTAAACGCTTCGGTCAGCCTTTTTACTTTTCGCTTGTAGAACGCGGCCGAATAAAGGTACAACAAGACAGAACAACTAGACAAAGTCATGGCAATGGTATTTGTTATAACAAATGCTTGGAAAGCTACATTTCTTGTTAGAACTGTAAAACCTTGGTCTGGTCCTTTATCACCCTGGTAACCACCAGGCATGGTAAAACCTGCTGCAAAACTTACAGTTGCTATCAGTGTAGCCGCTATCATATGAGAATCTTTCACTTTACTGTATTCGTCGCCTTCAATATTCTTGACATCTTTGTTGCTTACAATTCGGCAGCCTCGCATGACACCATTCATTTTCAGATTGTCTTTAAGTACTCCCTGCAACACATATATGGAAGCAATTAATTTTGTCCTTTATATAATTTGCCTTTTCTTTTCTTCGGTTCCAATCTTGTTCAGGTAGTTAATTGATTCATTACTCAGCTGTAGTCAACTGTTATTGGATCTAAATCCAATTGCCTCATTATTGTCCACCCTTAATTAGAGATCTAATTCGAGTGCAGTTGAGAGTACAAAATTATTTGACTACATGAACATGACTCTTCTATCACTTAACTTAACCCAATGATCCTCACATTAACTGAGAATACACAATAACTAATTATTTGTGAGTTGAATTGAGGACCTCCCACTTATAAAAGAAATTTTTATGTCACTAGCTAGACCAAATGATATTGGGCCTCACACAGCTTTGTTGCACACAATAAAGTAAGATAAAATTAAGGGACATACCTGTGTTGATGAGTAGTAAAATTGTGTATTATCTTGTACAAGGATGTCAAAAGCATTTCGGTTTTCTTTGTTGAATGCCATCTTATCAACTCTAGCATCTGTTCCTAAACTAGAATACGAGTGCATGGAACCACAAGTAGCAAGCCGGTGGAGCGGTGTGTCTCCTTTCTCATCCTTGCCATTTAAGAGGACATTGCTGAGCCATGGATCTTTAAAAACAAAACCCTCTATTAGAAAACTGTTGCCGGCGTCAATAGCACAGTGTAGGAGATTCCGACCTTTGCGGTCGACCAACTCACAACAATCGGGGCATTGAGCGATAAGCTCTTTCATTACATCTTTATGGCCTTTGGAGGCTGCAAAGTGAAGAGCAGTCATCTTTTGATCCTTCTCCCTAACGTAGGCAGCAGACCTGTCGCATTTGAGTAGCTCTTTCACGATTGAAGCGTGACCAAAGGATGCAGCAAGGTGAAGCGGAGTACATCCTTGGTCATCTACTGCTTTTGTCAGATCCTTATCCTTCATCTTTTCTAGTAAATTTCTCGTCATTTCTGATGAAGATATATAATTAATTGACTAAAATTAGAGATTAAAGAGTTACTTATGATCGAACAAATGCAACTCTAAATTAGAAGATGATTAGATTAAAGAGTTAATTATATATACCTGTATCATTGCGTATGACAGCAGCATGCAAGGCAGTTCTACCATTGGGGCCTTTGTAAGCTGGATTTGTGCTAGTACTTGGGATTTGAAAAACCAAATCTGTATATCCTCTTTCAGCAGCCAGGTAAAGAGGAGTCTCTCCAGCAACATTGGCATAGTAGCAAAACTCGGGGTCTTTTTTGATCAGTGTCTTCACCACATCCAAGTGATTGAAGCGCACTGCCTGGTGCAGGGCGGTGTCCCCCTCCATGTTGGTTATCCTGATGAGCTTCCGCCATTGTTCCAACCCATTCTCAGGGTCCCCAGGACAAGCCTCCTTGGCAGCCTTGGCCTCATCAATTAGAAGTTCAACTATACCAGCACGTCCAAATCTCGCCGCAATGTGCAATGGAGTGTCACCGCTCTCGTTGGTCTGCAATAGCAGTGGTCGGCACGTTTGTAGCATACTGCTGGTCGACTTCTGCTCTTTTTTGGTTGAGCATGTATGTGCTATGTAAATATGGAGGACTGTGTTCTTAGTTGGAGTCAAAATTTTGGAAAGAGGCTCTTTTAGCCCAAGGTTAACAATATCGCCTTGTTTTGCAGCATTGTAGTCAACAATATCCATGAAACTTAAACATTCGTCGCCATTGTTGCCTGTTGCAGCATCTTCATGTGCCGCGCAGCTCTCAGAATGAACAAGTTCATTTGCCGCCATTTTTTTCTCAAGTACGTATGTGGGAAAAAGAAGAGGCAGGCTAGCTCTATTACAATAGGGAAGATGTGTGCTACGGCACTTAATTATATAGGCCGGGAAGATATATGCTACCAATTAACTTAACTAGCATATATAGCAAAACATGACCAAGAAGAAAAACAGTGCCTGTGGAAATTATGCTATAGACAAGAAAGTGACCACCACCAACCTTCACTGTTCACGAACGCCCCCACAAACTACACCGCCAGATCATTTCTATAATTGATTCCTCTCCAAGAAGAAAATCAGTGCATGTGGAAATTATGCATGTAATAGACAAGAAAGAGACCAGTCAAAGCACCACCCACCTTCACGTACTATTCACATATCCACATATGTACATTTACAGCCACAACAAACTCCACCGCCAAATGGGTCTCCTTCACTCTATTGTATGCGTCATTGAACACATACCTTGATTTTTATTGATGAGCTCATCCATTTTGCTAGGTCATATCAGCATTCATGACACTTGTCCTTTAATTTCAAAAGCAAAGAAAACAAATTAATTTGGAAATTAATTAGCATGTATAATTCTCATTTGTGGACCAACTACGTACAATGGTATCATATACTCAACCAATTAGATGCAGCCATGCAGATACGTAACGAAAAAAATGTCTAAGAGATAGGGTTTTTTATCAGAGCACCACCCACCTTCACTGTTCACATATCTTCGTATGTACATTTACAGCCACAACAAACTCCGTTGGCAAATGGGTCTCCTTCACTCTATTGTATGTACCTTCGTTTTTATTGATGAGCTCATCCACTTTGCTAGGTCATATATCAGCATTCATCACACTAGTCCTTTAATTTCAAAAGCAAAGAAAATAAATTAATTTGGAAATTAATTAGCATGTATAATTGTCATTTGTGGACCAACTACGTACAATGGTATCATATACTCAACCAATGAGATGCAGCCATGCAGATACGTAACGAAAAAAATGTCTACGAGATAGGGTTTTTTATCAGAGCACCACCCACCTTCACTGTTCACATATCTTCGTATGTCCATTTACAACCACAACAAACTCCGCTGTCAAATGGGTCTCCTTCACTCTATTTTATGTACCTTGGTTTTTATTGATGAGCTCATCCATTTTGCTAGGTCATATATCAGCATTCAAGACACTTGTCCTTTAATTTCAAAAGCAAAGAAAATAAATTAATTTGGAAATTAATTAGCATGTATAATTGTCATTTGTGGACCAACTACGTACAATGGTATCATATACTCAACCAATTAGATGCAGCCATGCAGATACGTAACGAAAAAAATGTCTAAGAGATAGGGTTTTTTATCAGAGCACCACCCACCTTCACTGTTCACATATCTTCGTATGTACATTTACAGCCACAACAAACTCCGTTGGCAAATGGGTCTCCTTCACTCTATTGTATGTACCTTGGTTTTTATTGATGAGCTCATCCATATTACTAGGTCATATATCAGCATTCATGACACTTGTCCTTTAATTTCAAAAGAAAAGAAAATAAATTAATTTGGAAATTAATTAGCATGTATAATTGTCATTTGTGGACCAACTACGTACAATGGTATCATATACTCAACCAATGAGATGCAGCCATGCAGATACGTAACGAAAAAAATTTCTAAGACATAGGGTTTTTTATCAGAGCACCACCCACCTTCACTGTTCACATATCTTCGTATGTACATTTACAGCCACAACAAACTGCGCTGCTAAATAGGTCTCCTTCACTCTATTGTATGTACCTTGGTTTTTATTGATGAGCTCATCCATATTACTAGGTCATATATCAGCATTCATGACACTTGTCCTTTAATTTCAAAAGCAAAGAAAATAAATTAATTTAGAAATTAATTAGCATGTATAATTGTCATTTGTGGACCAACTACGTACAATGGTATCATATACTCAACCAATTAGATGCAGCCATGCAGATACGTAACGAAAAAAATGTCTAAGAGATAGGGTTTTTTATCAGAGCACCACCCACCTTCACTGTTCACATATCTTCGTATGTACATTTACAGCCACAACAAACTCCGTTGGCAAATGGGTCTCCTTCACTCTATTGTATGTACCTTGGTTTTTATTGATGAGCTCATCCATATTACTAGGTCATATATCAGCATTCATGACACTTGTCCTTTAATTTCAAAAGAAAAGAAAATAAATTAATTTGGAAATTAATTAGCATGTATAATTGTCATTTGTGGACCAACTACGTACAATGGTATCATATACTCAACCAATGAGATGCAGCCATGCAGATACGTAACGAAAAAAATTTCTAAGACATAGGGTTTTTTATCAGAGCACCACCCACCTTCACTGTTCACATATCTTCGTATGTACATTTACAGCCACAACAAACTGCGCTGCTAAATAGGTCTCCTTCACTCTATTGTATGTACCTTGGTTTTTATTGATGAGCTCATCCATATTACTAGGTCATATATCAGCATTCATGACACTTGTCCTTTAATTTCAAAAGCAAAGAAAATAAATCAATTTAGAAATTAATTAGGATGTATAATTGTCATTTGTGGACCAACTACGTACAATGGTATCATATACTCAACCAATTAGATGCAGCCATGCAGATACGTAACGAAAAAAATCTCTAAGAGATAGGGTTTTTTATCAGAGCACCACCCACCTTCACTGTTCACATATCTTCGTATGTACATTTACAGCCACAACAAACTCCGTTGGCAAATGGGTCTCCTTCACTCTATTGTATGTACCTTCGTTTTTATTGATGAGCTCATCCACTTTGCTAGGTCATATATCAGCATTCATCACACTAGTCCTTTAATTTCAAAAGCAAAGAAAATAAATTAATTTGGAAATTAATTAGCATGTATAATTGTCATTTGTGGACCAACTACGTACAATGGTATCATATACTCAACCAATTAGATGCAGCCATGCAGATACGTAACGAAAAAAATGTCTAAGAGATAGGGTTTTTTATCAGAGCACCACCCACCTTCACTGTTCACATATCTTCGTATGTACATTTACAGCCACAACAAACTCCGTTGGCAAATGGGTCTCCTTCACTCTATTGTATGTACCTTCGTTTTTATTGATGAGCTCATCCACTTTGCTAGGTCATATATCAGCATTCATGACACTTGTCCTTTAATTTCAAAAGCAAAGAAAATAAATTAATTTAGAAATTAATTAGCATGTATAATTGTCATTTGTGGACCAACTACGTACAATGGTATCATATACTCAACCAATTAGATGCAGCCATGCAGATACGTAACGAAAAAAATGTCTAAGAGATAGGTTTTTTATCAGAGCACCACCCACCTTCACTGTTCACATATCTTCGTATGTACATTTACAGCCACAACAAACTCCGTTGGCAAATAGGTCTCCTTCACTCTATTGTATGTACCTTCGTTTTTATTGATGAGCTCATCCATATTACTAGGTCATATATCAGCATTCATGACACTTGTCCTTTAATTTCAAAAGCAAAGAAAATAAATTAATTTAGAAATTAATTAGCATGTATAATTGTCATTTGTGGACCAACTACGTACAATGGTATCATATACTCAACCCATTAGATGCAGCCATGCAGATACGTAACGAAAAAAATGTCTAAGAGATAGGGTTTTTTATCAGAGCACCACCCACCTTCACTGTTCACATATCTTCGTATGTACATTTACAGCCACAACAAACTCCGTTGGCAAATGGGTCTCCTTCACTCTATTGTATGTACCTTGGTTTTTATTGATGAGCTCATCCATATTACTAGGTCATATATCAGCATTCATGACACTTGTCCTTTAATTTCAAAAGAAAAGAAAATAAATTAATTTGGAAATTAATTAGCATGTATAATTGTCATTTGTGGACCAACTACGTACAATGGTATCATATACTCAACCAATGAGATGCAGCCATGCAGATACGTAACGAAAAAAATTTCTAAGACATAGGGTTTTTTATCAGAGCACCACCCACCTTCACTGTTCACATATCTTCGTATGTACATTTACAGCCACAACAAACTGCGCTGCTAAATAGGTCTCCTTCACTCTATTGTATGTACCTTGGTTTTTATTGATGAGCTCATCCATATTACTAGGTCATATATCAGCATTCATGACACTTGTCCTTTAATTTCAAAAGCAAAGAAAATAAATTAATTTAGAAATTAATTAGCATGTATAATTGTCATTTGTGGACCAACTACGTACAATGGTATCATATACTCAACCAATTAGATGCAGCCATGCAGATACGTAACGAAAAAAATGTCTAAGAGATAGGGTTTTTTATCAGAGCACCACCCACCTTCACTGTTCACATATCTTCGTATGTACATTTACAGCCACAACAAACTCCGTTGGCAAATGGGTCTCCTTCACTCTATTGTATGTACCTTCGTTTTTATTGATGAGCTCATCCACTTTGCTAGGTCATATATCAGCATTCATCACACTAGTCCTTTAATTTCAAAAGCAAAGAAAATAAATTAATTTGGAAATTAATTACCATGTATAATTGTCATTTGTGGACCAACTACGTACAATGGTATCATATACTCAACCAATGAGATGCAGCCATGCAGACACGTAACGAAAAAAATGTCTAAGACACAGGGTTTTTTATCAGAGCACCACCCACCTTCACTGTTCACATATCTTCGTATGTACATTTACAGCCACAACAAACTCCGCTGCCAAATGGGTCTCCTTCACTCTATTGTATGTACCTTGGTTTTTATTGATGAGCTCATCCATTTTGTTAGGTCATATATCAGTATTCATGACACTTGTCCTTTAATTTCAAAAATAAAAAAAAACAAATTAATTTGGAAATTAATTAGCATGTACTGTATAATTGTCATTTGTGGACCAACTACGTACAATTGTATCATATACTCAACCAATGAGATGCAGCCATGCAGACACGTAACGAAATTTTTTTTTAAGAGATAGGGTTTATAAATCTCGAATAAATCAAAATAATTGATAAAAAATTATATGGTTTTGATGGAAATCATCCAAGTACTTGAGTTCTTCACTGTTTGAAAGTCTTGGCATTTAGAGCTATGGCGAAACTGAGGGCAATTTTTACGGTGCTAGTGATCTTAGTATGTGTGTCGAAGAAGCCAGTGACTGTTGCTGAAGACATCAATTGCGAAAATTGTAGGAATCTCGCAGCTATGTTACACGAGAAAGTTGAGATGAAGTTAGCTGAGATCAAATCCAAGAAGGTAACTTTATCATCTGGGTATTCTTCGAGATACTTGAATATGCTTTTGTTTTAGAATTTGATTAATGGGTGTTGTTCGTTTTGGTGTATCTGATAATTGAGATCACCGAGAATGTTTGCAATCTGTTAAATTGGTTGTGGAATTTGTGCTGCTTGACTTTTGTTGTGTATTTTTATGGACCCAAAGTTTAGATTGTGTTTTCATCAGAAAAATTTGATTTTTTCTTCAAGCATATATATATATATATTGTTACGGTGTTGAACTGTTGATGCTTTTTATTTAAGTCCAATAGGCTATAGTATAGACATTTGGTTGATCATTGGCCTGACCTGCTACATCATTTGATACTTTTCAGCCGGTAGAACAAGAATCTGAAGGACAATGCAATCCGGAATATTGGGAGACAATAAAGCGAACCTGTGAACTCATTTTTAATGTTAGTGTGTATCCAGATTTTCTTGTACATTTACTCTTTGCAGTTGATGAAGTTAAATTCCTTGTCTTTGCACTTTGTTTTCCTTTATATAGAATGAGAGAGGTGGAAGGAAGGATTTCTTGATTGCCGTGGAGTCGCTTACTTGCTTCTTGTCTTGGCTAGCGTTTTTTTTTTTTTTAGCCTCATTGTTGATGCACTACACTCAAATTAAAGTGCTAATCTGTAATGTTGCAGGTTCTGATATGTGATCGTACTGATGTCGTTGAACATATATACAATTTCAAACCTAACAAGGATTCCTTGGTTAAGTTTCTATGCAAACATAGAGCATGCCCAAAGCCAGTTTCTAAGGTAACGGCTTTCTCGAGTGATATTCAAGTCGATTCGTTGTTGACACATAGGCATCATCCTTTGTTGTTTATCTATTGAGATTTGAGACTAGCTAGGGATCTTTGCCATCTTTGTTATCATTATTTTGTACGTCTTAAGTTCATGTTTTGAGCACTATAAAGATGCTCTTTTGAAATTTGTTTTTACACCACAGCTGGCTCATGCAGCAAGCAAAGTCTCTAGCTGGTGGAAGGGACTTTCAGAGGCATGTTCAAAGAAGATGAGGGATTGGACACCACAGTAGACCCGCAAGCCAGAGCGTTAGAACACTGAATCACACTACTATAGGAATTGTATTATCGGAGAGTCTTCAGTACATGTTTGCCATCAAGCTATCACATGTTTGTTAAAATTGTATCAATAAAGGTTTGCCATCAAGTAGAAACTAGGGATGGCAATGGAGGGCAGAGGAGGGAGATTGAAAAACCATTCCCGTCCCCATTTGGGATTAGGTACCCGTATCTGATAACATATATTGCTAGTTTACTATAAAAAATTATAATAAATTTATTTTATGTAATAATAATATAAAGCCAATTACCTTGTTATTTTTTAAACTACCAAATATTTTAATTTCTCATAAAACCGCCAAAATATTAAAAAATTTAATATTTATAAAAATGTCATCGTGATTTTTTTTATTATTTATAAAAATGTCACTGCCTACAAAATGTAGTAATTTTCTTATTCTTTGACAATAGTTTTATTGTTTTTTGCTAGTATATTTATTATTTTTTTGTAGTAGCTGCAGTAGTTCTCTTGATTTTTTGCAGTAATCTTTGGTAGTAATTTTCGTATCCAGTGATATTTTTGTAAATAATGAAAATAAAAAATGCGGTAGGGTATTTTTGTAAATATTGAAAATTCTAATTTTTTGGTGAGAGATAAAAGTATTTTATGACTTAGAAAATAACAATAACACCAACCCAACAATCTATTGAATGCTCGATGTTACTCGGGAAAATTGTAAAAATACTCATATTTTGGGTCTTGAAATGATTTTTGCCCCACCTTTTAGAAACTAATGAAAAATACCCACATTGGGTAGTGAAATGACATGCATGCCCATCTGATTTTTCTTTGTTCTCATTCAATCATGTCGTTCTCACCTCTTGCTTTTTTTCCTCCGTGCATGTCTTCCTCCTGGTTCTCCTCTCCCTCTTCTTCTTTCTTTTCTTTTCTTTCTTCCTTTCTTCTTCCTTCTTCTTCTTTTCTTCCTCTTTCTTCTTCCCTCTGTTTTTCTTCTCTTAGCACCCACCTCACACCTCCATGGCTTCGTTCTTCTCTCTACACCCAACACACACAGCAGCTTTGTTCAGCTATTGCACACCTTGCAGTTCACCGCCGGCATCCCCGCATCACATCCCGTGTCGGCAACAAAGTCCGCACCACCATCAAATGCAGCTGCGGGCCACTACATCTCACCACCATCCCTAGCTCGACGTCTCTCTTCCTCTGCTCACAACCAAACCTGCAAATCAACAATCACAGGTGGGTGTAGAGAGAAGAACGGAGCCACGGAGGTGTGAGGTGGGTGCAAAGAGAAGAAAAACAGAGGGAAGAAGAAAGAGGAAGAAAAGAAGAAGAAGGAAGAAGAAAGGAAGAAAGAAAAGAAAAGAAATAAGAAGAGGGAGAGGAGAACCAGGAGGAAGACCTGCACGGAGGAAAAAAAAAAGCAAGAGGTGAGAACGGCATGATTGAATGAGAGAACAAGAAAAAACTAGATGGGCATGCATGTCATTTCACTACCCAATGTGGGTATTTTTCATTAGTTTCTAAAAGGTGAGGCAAAAATCATTTCAAGACCCAAAATATGGGTATTTTTACAATTTTCCCATGTTACTCACCGAATGTTATTTATTTGTCTACTAAGAGCATCATTACTCCTTATGTCAAAGTTTTTCTGTCAAATTCAAATTTGACAGATGATGCGGCAATTGACCATTCTCCTATATTTCTACTCCAACCCATATGTCAAAATCTAGTATTATTTTAATCTTTGCAGATCTGTTTCCAGAGAAAACAGACCTATTCAATGGCGATGAAATCTTGAAAGGGACCGGCCAGAGGGCATCTTGATTCACAACGTCACAAGGCAGTAGGCATAGCAAGGAAGAAGAACCACCATCAACCTCCTCTCACTCGCCTCCACAACCACATATACCTCCTCTTACTCAAGATCCCAGGCAACCACCACCCAAGCCGCCACAACCCCTTCAAGATCCCAGGCAACCACCACGAGTGAAGACTGCGAGAAGCCGAGAACCCCCTCCAAAACACAACCCAGAAAACAAAGAGAGAATGAAAGGATTAACTTTTGCAGGGAGGAAGAGAGAGGGAGACGAAGAACCAGAGAAGGATAAGTGAGAGAATGAAAGAGAAAATAATAAACAAAGTTTGGCATATCACCTTTTCATATGTCAAATTTGACATATTGAATCTCTTCAACCATCCACCGTGTCTTTGGCACATGGACTGTAGTGCATTTTGATGTCAAATGTTACCGATGAGCTGCCATGTGGATTTTGGCATATGGACTGCAGATGCTCTTAGAGCATCTCCACCCGAAGTGTCAAACAAAATTGTCAAATTCAAATTTGACACCTGATGTGGCAATATGCCATTTTGACTCATGCAAGCTCCAACCGAAGTGTCAAATTGGAGTATTATTTTAATACATTCAATTCTTTTAATATTGTTTTGGTGAGAGAAGGAAGAAAGAAATTGGAGTAACAGACAGAAGAAAGAGAAAAAATGATAAAAAAACATTTGACACCTACCTTTTTGAGATGTCAAATTTGACATCACCAAGGAGAATATGTCAACCACGTGGCAATAGCACCTCGGTTGGAGATGAGAATTTTGGTCAAAAGTTACCGTTGCAACTCCACCTGGCATTTGGCAGCTCGGTTAGGGTGTATAGCCTCAGCCAAAATAAAGCTAAAGAAACAAATAGATGGTTGCCATTGTTAGAAGAATGTTAACAGAGATAATTTGGACGAAAATATTGTTCCAAAAAATATACAAACCCAAGTTTTTTGTTTTTTATTGTTTTCCCTAAAAAACCCATTGTTAGTTTGTGGGCTTCAGATCCATTAGGCACTTGTATGCGGCGCCATGCTTCCAATGGTTGTGTTCAATTAACCGAACATGGTTTTAACAATTAGACCTCATATTCGAAGAACAATCACCGGTTCAGCCTTTGCTCACACAGAATGCAGAAATCTTCTGGTTCCCGAGGCAATAACAGAGCAGAAAACCAAAACCCATCTGGGTAATCATGTACATATGCTCGAACTCAACTCTCAACTGAAGCAGCTAGTTAAAATTGGTAATGTTAAAGAGGCCCGGAAGATGTTCGATAAAATGCCAAAGAGGGACGAGGTTTCGTGGACCAATATGATTTCAGGCTATGTTAGTGTCTTTGATTCCTCTGAAGCATTGGCTTTGTTTTCAAGCATGTGGGTACAGTCAGGACTCTGCATGGACCCTTTTCTGCTTAGCATTGCGCTCAAGGCTTGTGGACTTGGTATGAACTTGTCTTATGGGGAAGTTGTACACGGGTACTCGATAAAGTCGGGTTTTGTGAATTCAGTCTTTGTGGGCAGTGCTCTTCTTGACATGTATATGAAGATTGGTAAGATTGAGCAAGGTTGTAGAGTCTTTGATCAAATGCCGCTGAGAAATGTGGTGTCTTGGACTACCATTATAACTGGTCTTGTTCGCGCCGGTTTCAATGTGGAGGGGTTGGCATATTTTTCTGAAATGTGGAGGTGTAGGGTGCAATGTGATGCGTATGCGTTTGCTATCTCGTTGAAGGCATGTGCTGATTTGGGTGCTTTGAAATATGGGAGAGAAATTCACACACAAACAATGAAGAAAGGGTTTAATGAGAACTCTTTTGTAGCCAACTCTCTTGCTACTATGTACAACAAATGTGGCAAATTAGACTATGGGATGCACTTGTTTGCAAACATGAGGACACAGGATGTTGTTTCATGGACATCAATCATTACATCGTATTTCTGGACGGGTCAAGAGGACCGTGGAATCAAAGCCTTTATACGAATGCAGGAATCTGGTGTGAGTCCTAATGAGTACACGTTTGCAGCGGTTATCTCTGGATGTGCCAATCTTGCTAGAGTTGAGTGGGGTGAACAATTACATGCCAACGTTTTACGCTTGGGTCTTGCTAATTCTTTGTCAGTAGGAAATGCCATTATAACCATGTATGCCAAATGTGGGCGTTTGGCTTCAGCTTCAGCCGTGTTTCATGAGATGGGCATAAAAGATATTGTTTCATGGAGCACTGTAATTGCAGGGTATTCTCAAGCAGGATATGGGGAAGAAGCTTTTGAGTATTTGTCGCAAATGAGAAGGGAAGAACCAAAACCAAATGAGTATGCGCTTGCTAGTGTATTAAGTGTTTGTGGAAGCATGGCAATGCTTGAGCGAGGGAAGCAATTGCATGCTTATGTCCTAACTGTTGGTCTAGATTGCATAGCTATGGTACAAAGTGCCCTAGTCAATCTGTACTCGAAATGTGGAAGTATACAAGAAGCTGCAAAAATATTTGATGTTACAAAAAATGATGATGTTATTTCATGGACATCCATGATTAATGCATATGCTCAACATGGGTACTACCAAGAAGCCATTGATCTGTTTGAGAAGATTCCTAGGGTTGGTCTGAAACCGGACTCAGTCACCTTCATAGGTGTTCTTGCTGCCTGTAGCCATGCCGGATTGGTTGATCTTGGTTTCCGCTACTTCAATTCAATGAGCAATGACTTTAAGATTAATCCTTCAAAAGAGCACTACGGCTGCATAATTGATCTCCTTTGCCGAGCTGGACGGTTGAGTGAGGCAGAGGACATGATCAAAGGTATGCCAGTTCAACAGGATGATGTTGTCTGGTCTACTCTGCTTACAGCATGTAAGCTCCATGGTGATGTTGACTGCGGAAGACGCGCTGCAGAGGAGATTCTTAAACTAAATCCTAATTGTGCAGTGACTCACATAACACTAGCTAGTATTTATGCTGCCAAAGGAATGTGGAGGGAAGCAGCAGAGGTAAGGAGAATGATGAGATCAAAGGGCGTAATTAAGGAACCCGGATGGTCTGGGATAGAGGTCAAGGATGGGATTTCTGTATTTGTTGCTGGAGATAGGTCTCATCCACAAGGTGATGAGATATACAGTGTGCTGGAATTACTAGCTTCGAAGGCAGAGATCTCTATTCAGGAGATGGTTTCTTCAGTAATTGATGTTTAAGATCAGCATTTAATCCATCTCCAATTTGATGAAGTTACTTACCTCAGAGTTGCATATCAAAAGTGCCGAGGAATTACAAGCACAAGTCCATTTTTGCCTCCATCTGTTTACATTGGACCAAGGATGTGAAGATTTGTTAGAGACTGCACAACTGGAATGGCACACAGAGCAACATCATTTAAAAGTAATACTGCTAGAAACAGCTATGGTGGTAGGAGCCATGACTCTGTTGCTTCCTGAAGCAGCTTTCTTGCGGACTAATCCACCAGAGGAGAAGACCAAATTCAGGCGAAAAATCTTGGAGGAGACGAGGGTTTCAATGACTTGAGGCCTGCACAAACGCAGGGAAAGAGTTTGAGCCTGGTTTGGTGATTAATGGTGGTTTGTTGATGACATGTTGAGCTGAGAACAGAGACTGAAACTCAACCATCGACATCCATTTTAAAATTTAAACGTTTTTATGTATAGGGGAGGCGGGCATCAACTGTTTGAGTGATAGTTTGAGAAACTTCCAAGACATTCGTGGGCTCTTGGCTATATAACGAAATATCAAAGATACATCGACTCAACCCAGCCACGTGGCGTGGCCGCCACACTCGAGAGTTTCTCATGTTTTACCCTTGAATTCTATCGCCGGAATGTTGAGGCAAGTTTCAGCAGTTTTCACTCATTTATATGCTCTGTCCTTTGCTTATTATTATTTTTCTAATAACTGGATTATTGGATGCTTCAGTCTCATTCTTATTGAATTAAATTAAGAAGCATTACATAACATCCATTTGTGGCAGAACTGAAGAAGAAGTGGCATCTTACTATCAATATATATCAATTTACAAAGTTCATCGTTCATCTCTAATCCAATAACGAATCACATACAAAAGAAATCCTACGCAAAATCCAGCAGCCCCCAAAACAACAACTAATCGAACCCAAAAATAGGAAATATATGCTTCACGCACAACAGCATTCCATGACCAGTACCACAAAATGGAGAAAATGGTTCCAATTGCAGCACCCACAACCACTTGGCTCATCGTATGAAGTTGCTGCGAAACTCGTAACCATGACTGCAGAGGCAAACAATATAAGACATATATATAAGTAACCTCTCGCTTTCGATTCAGTTATCTTAGATGCAGCTAAGCTTATAAACGCATATTCTATGGCGAATTTAACTTGCAACTCGAAAAAGATGGACTTACAAGATATGCACCAAATGCTAAGGCAAAAGCACCGGTGATCAGGGTAATCACATTTATCCCTAGCCATTCCACAACTGCAATAGCACACAGTACAAGCATTGTATCAGTAAACAGAGCCAGCAAATTGTTATTCGACACAAACTATTTGACAGCACAACAGTATGGATCCATGGCCTGAAAACTGAGATAAAGTCAAACTACAAATTCCTAAAGATGTACTCTTACAATCACTACCAAATATGCAACTGTGAGTAGCTAGCTCATAGTCTTCTGGAATGAGTCTCATACCTATCAAATTCATACTAAAAAAAAAATCTAATCTTGACTACTAATAGCTTTGTATATGAATACATGATCCTCTGCAATACATTTTCAAAGTGTTGCACGCTACAAAAATCAGCATATTATATGTCATAAACAGACATACAAATTTCAAGTTCTAAAATCTAAACCTACTAAAGCTACCATTGACTTAACAGAGAAAAATGAGTTGAACTAAAGAGGAATAAGAGAGAATTACTTGAAAAAATTGCAAACATAACAATGTAGAAGATGGATTGCGAATGCGAAGACGGCATTCCAGGCTCAGATCTCAAAGAGGGGACAGGCCTCTCTTGATTTAGTATCCTCTTGAGTACAATAGAGAGCATGGAATTCACCACAGACCCCATTAAAGCCCACATAGCTTCTGCATCATGCCTACATAGTATGACCACAGCAAAAAGGCCAGATATAAGCCACTTGCTCTGCACTCAAACCACACTAATTAATTAGCATCATTCAAAAGAAAAATACTTGACAAAAATAAAATGGTAACAGCTAACAAATTGAAATTCATGTTCATTACCTACCAATCGATTGAGAGTGGATTCGATCCCATTACCAGCAAGCCCGGGACCCAATTCCGAAGACCCATCGACGTATTCTTCTCGTTGAAGCACTCTAACGGCTTCGTTGCCGTTACCGTTGTTCCGAGAAGGGAGCAAATTAATCAGCTCAACGATGGAGTTGGGAACCATGGCTCTGTTTCTGACTGAAGCAGCTTTCATGGGGACTAATCCAACGGAGAAGGCCAATTTCGATGTGGGAAATCTGGGAGGAGATAAGGGTTTCAGTGATTTGAGGGTGCAAGAACGGCAGGGGAAGAGTTCGAGGTTGGGCTGGTGAAAGTTAACGGCGGTTGATGACATGGTTACTCAAGTGGACGGAGTAAAGCGGCTGAAACCCAACAATCAACAACAGCCATTTGGAGGCCTTTTATGCGCAGAGGAGGGATCAACTGCTTGAGTGATAGGCTGAGAAAAGTCCAAACATGGCATCTGTTTTTATACTTGAATTGAATTTTCTGCTTCATGAAAAATGAGCGGTTCAGATTTAATCAATTTGAGTCATGCTTCATGCACATGATTCACATGCGACATGGCGTGCAGCACATTTTACATACTTTGGGTCCAAACAGTGGACACTGTAGCTGAATGAACAGCGACCGGAATTTTTTTTTGAGTAAAGGTGTTCACTGTTTGGACCTATGGGGTATTTCCCTTACTTTTACATATGGTTTGTTTTTTTTTTTTTTTTGAGAAATTCTATTTTCACATATAGATGTACCATATATAAACTTTTAAGGTTATGTTTTCCCCCTTTTAAAAATAGAAACCCATAACTCATCCTCATCCATCACAATTCCAGCTTTACGACAGACTCCCACCAAAAATCGTATAGCAGTTTAGTGAGTAGTAACTAAACTGATGTTTGCATTTTCCAAATTCCACACTCGATTAGAAGCCACAAAATGTTTGCACGAATTTTATTGACATTCCACAACAAACTACGTGTTAAATCGTATGTGAAATAAAAAATGAGTAATCCTAGAGATCCCAAAAATATACACCAAATTCAATTACCAAATGAGGTGTCGATCACATGCCACATAAATACCACATATTCTCTTTATTTCAAAAATAAAATGACATGTCTCATGTCTCACCTCCTATTTTTGCATTTAATATAGTAAAATCTCTTATATTCTAATTTAATAATTTCCATTTTTGTACAAATTTAATAATTTCCACAATTTTCTTTATTTATTAAATGAATAGAATGACTCGTTCTACTGCCATGGCAATCCTCTTCAACTGCAATTCAATTTCTTTTTCTTATCCTAGCATTGATCTTTTTTCCTTTCGTTATATTAAAGGGGATCCTAGCGTCAATCTCTTCTGTATATATACTATCTCTTATAGCTTATAGACTACAAAACCAAACCTAGCTAATTATCTATTTGCTTGGTTTGACGTTGGGCATAGAAATGAAGAGATTTTTCAACCTCAAGTTCAATCGAATTCCTGAAGTCTCAAAGTTGTTGGTCTCCCTCTTTGTTTTGTAAACCCAATTCAACTGTAAAGTATGAAGATGTTGAGGTGGTGCATGAAATCACAATAGAACAGTTTTCCAGGATTCTCATTTTTCATTTTAGAATTCTCATCCAGAGAAAAAAAGAATAGATATAAGAAAAACAAAAAAAAATACAAAAGAAAATATCGGGAATAAATTGAAAAGAGAAATTTCAATTGTGGTACATGATGTGGCATAGATGATGCGTATCTTGTCAGTCCACATCATTTGGTATCCCAATTTGGTACAAAAATTTGGAATCTCAAGCATTTTCTATAAAAAATAATGCAATATCCTACCAAAAGGTCGTTCTACCAGAGGTGGTTGGGTGACGTGTCAGAAGTGACCGAATGTGTTTGTGAGAGGAAGGAGGAGTACAAAAATAAAACAAAAGAATTTGACAATGGTGAAATTGGTCTCAAATTCTAAAAAAAAATGTTAATTCTAAATTTGGAGTAGCAAACATAAGTTTTCTCCTATATAAGAAAAAAAGAGAACCCTAGAGTTTTCTCTCCATGAACTGTGCCGTTGCGGCGCCGTTACCAGTTCAAGGGCCTCTTGCCTTTGATTTCAACGGTCGTTCTTGGGCGACCAAATTATCTCCATATCGCCTCTTTCTATGGTGGTCCAGAGTGGTTGCGTCAACTCTCATGCGGGTGGGAGGTCCGATGGTTCTTCGGCTGCGCGTGATTGGGTTGTTCGTGGTTGTTGTTATTGTCGGGGTCACGTTTCAACGTGTTCTTCCCGATTTCCTTTTTGATTCTCCGACTTCAGATCTGGTGGTACCACTCCTCTTCGGATCTCGCCGGACTGATTGGGTGTTGGTGCCTTGTCTGTTGGGTGTCAAAGATGTACAACTCCAAGGTTTCAAGGTCTGGGATCCGGGAAAGATTTGGGTGCTTGGTTTTGACGGCTTAGCAGTTTTGGTCTTCCAAGTCATAGATCAAATTTGGTTCTTTGATTTGGATCAATTTAATTTCTTGCTTAAGAATAAGCATGAGCAATTATGCAAGTTTAGATTGTGGTTTTACTTTCTTTTTTCATGGGTCCTAATTGAGCTTGATTGGATTTACTGGTCTCAATGGCAATACTTGCCGGAATTTTTCTGTTGGAGCTGGAGATTGCTGACAGCAGTGATGCACGGTGTATGTATTGTTCTAGGTTTCGAATCATCGATTAGAATTCTAGATTTAGAATCATCGATTAGGCCTCTTGTGTGGTCTGTATTGCTCCTTTTTAGGATGCCCATGCTAAGGATTGTAATCCGTTATTAATTAATAAAGTTTCTGTGTTTTCCTCAAAAAAAAAAAAAAAAGTTTTCTCCTATATATGTTACTAGTTCTTTTTTTTTTATCTTTCTGGTTAACTTTTAAATTTGTTTGACAATTCTAACGCTTGTAACACTTTAAGTCCCCAATTTCAAACATCACCATTCGTACCCTCACATGAATAAAATGATATCAATTCACAAAAAAAGAAGCTATATTAAAAATACCAAACAAAAAAATAATGGATCATAAAAATCAACCCATATTCATATACCACAACAAAAACTAACACAAAACCATCGATCACTACAAAACCAATAACCAAACAAAGCACATGTCCTGACCTGGCAAAAGGATTCCAACTCTCTCCTCGATCATTTGTTCTTTGAATTCATGCAAAGCAATATTATGCAAGGTCAGGTCTTCTATAACTTATAATATAGTCAATTGCAAATTGACATCGATTTATTCCTAATCTGTTTGCATCACAGCTTCAACAAGAAA
This sequence comes from Rubus parviflorus, assembly GCA_029955375.1. Classification (NCBI taxonomy): domain Eukaryota; kingdom Viridiplantae; phylum Streptophyta; class Magnoliopsida; order Rosales; family Rosaceae; genus Rubus; species Rubus parviflorus. The sequence goes on from JARGGL010000004.1 coordinate 17,242,029, forward strand.
CCATATATCATTACTCTATTTGTAATCAAACATAAAGAACAACCACTTGATCAGTACGTTTGCAGGGAACCAAAAATAATTATATATTTTCTTCTTTTAAAAAAATAAAAAATAAAAGGAGTTGCAGTGTTCCAGAAAAACTTAAACAACGAACAGAACGACCTAATGATTTGAAAGTTTTTGTAGTTGTTTTTTCGCTGCTGATCTCAAGTCTGAGCTGGAGTAGGTCAACTTCGATCTGGCCGGGCATTGAGTTCGATCTTCTTTGTTGTGGAATTGTTTACTATGTATTCGAGTCTCTTTCAGCACATACTAGCTTAGCTAGGTTTTCAATTTGATGAATTGCAGAGATCGAATGGCGGCCATTTCATATACGTAAAAGTCTTAAGTCGTCGTCTTAGGTCATGGCTCATGCGCGCCGTGGTTTCTGGCAAATAACGACTTGAATAAATACCAACACCTTATCTGTCTAATTGTCTATATATGTTACTGAAATTTGAATACTTTTCTGATCCAATGGCCAAAAAATATATGTGATGTAATTGATATATTGTTCGATTTCTGGTTTGGTGTTGGTAGGAGTTGGTTGGAGAAATTAGTATTTTGGTAATAATGAAATGCACATCTTTGTTGTAATTAAGACAATGCAATCCACACATTCAAATGTACATGGACGGGGCTTGCTTTCCTCTCTTCTGTTTAGCCCGTGCTAACAGGAGTGGGCTATTTTCGCCCCATCTTTTATTCCGTGCAAAACATTTTATTTGGTTGGAGATGAATTTTGCATATCAAATGCCATAAATTGAGTTAGCCGTTTCATTTTGGATGACCTTATTTTCAAAGAAAAATCTCTTTCCACACAAAAACACTTCAATTTTTTTTCTAACTATCCACAAGTACCAATACATTTCTATTGTGATACCATATCTTAGTAAACAGCTTAATAGTAGAGTGACTCATTTTCACCCCTATCCTAGTATTTTTCCCTCCCTCCTCTCCAACTCCTTGTCTCCTTCTCAAATCTCAACCAACAAACCCTTATGACATGTATGATAACTGATCCAATTACAGCCCATAATAGTATACCTGTTAGGCCTATGACCTGTGGACAGAAAGGTCAAAACTCAAAACAAGCCCATGTATATCTCTTTAGATGGCCATTTCACATTTCTGAAGTGTTTTTATGCTCCAAGTAAAGCAAACGAAGAAATCAATGCCTCTCAAGAGTCAAGACTTAAATGTGATATGAACTTCACATTTCGTTAAGGCCTTTCATATACAAGGCACACAGTTTGTTTTGATGTAAAACAATTATTAGGCATTTGAGTCATGTAATTAAGAAGTTATATCCTTTGTTATAGACTGAGCAATTGAGGGTATAAAAAAGTTACTTCACCTAGCTCCCTTCAAAACGGGGCATAAATTGTATATTCAAATTTAGGGCATTGTGGTTGACACTTCCAAAAAGTCATGATGCATTGATATGCAATTTCTTTTGCAAATATTTATAATTAATATTTTCTTTTATCAAACGAGAAAACCAAACTTTGGATTTCATCCACTATTGTGGATAAAAATATTATTAGATCAACTAGGTTTCCATATAAACATTAACATTAGAGTACTAAATATCTTTGGGAAAATATTTACTCCATGTTCTTCCCAACTTTTTTTATTTGTTCAATTAATAAGAAATCCAAAAGCAACAAGGGGTCGTCGACATATTTATCATGTTTGTGTGGAGCTTACTAAGACCACATAACCCACCCACTAAAGCCAAATTATAATCCATTTATAAGAGTTAACTCGAGGTTAAAGTATTATTCTAACAGCCTTTACATATATTCTCCTAGTCTTTACAGGCAGGATAGTCCTCCACAAAGCCTCTTACTTTGAATCAAAATCTCTATCGAAATCATAATGTTGCAGACTGTGAGAACAATGCAACTTTAACTGGTTCCGGAGAAGCAATTTTCCACCACAAAAGCTCCTTTTTCTGTTTTGTTTACTCCATATATCCTAATGCTTTATGTATTTGATAATATAAGATATTGAACTATTAGCTAGCTCACAGCTGAGAATTGAAATAGTATGTCTCCAAGGACAAAAGAAATCTCTTGCTAAAAAAAAAAGGACAAAAGAAATCTAGCTATCCTTAATCCAAATAATAATAGAATTATTGAAATCCAAGTAGCACAATGAATGAATATGAAGCATTCTTCCTTATTAAAAAAATAAAACATAAGTGGCAGAATTATTTATGGACAAAACAAACTCCATATGACGCACATACTCATTTATTTTATTGATGTATTTATGTGGAACTCTTCATTCTCTTTTTCTGATCCTAGATCTACTCACTCACTCATGATACACAATATCATCATCGATATACAAATCATCAACAACAAGAAACAAAACAGAACTAATTAATCCAATGATGGTAATCTTTTTCCCCCCTTCATTTTCTCTACAAGTAGATACGAAAAACAAACAACTTAACAATCGTGTTAAATAAGGTGACACAACTTGCTGTAGTAGGTGATTTATGTTGGTTGGTTCAAATTAACCCTAGCTAGCTTCCCACCATTTCCCAAATCTAAACCTACCCCGAAAATATCAAAGCAAAGTTTGACATGACACAATCTACATTATGTTATTTAGTCATGTCAGTAATTAATATGGAAAGAGGAAGGTGAAAGTGAAACAAAAGGAGTAAAGAGACAGTCAAAATCCAGAAAGAGTCAAAAGCAAGTGAAAGATAAATGATACGTACAAGACCAGACTCACCGAGCTGCTTCAAAATCATGGAAGAGGACTAGTGGGGCTGGGAGCTAGGCGAAGCACGTGTTCCCTCCCGCCACGTGTAGAAAGTAGATAAGAGAACCTGAACGGTGTCTGATTCGCAGTACTTGGGAGAAAGAGACGGTGGAGCCATTCCATCACTCTGCCAAAATGGTTCTTCTGCTTCTTCTTCTTCTTCATAGCTTACTCTTTCTTTCTATCTGCAGAAACAGAAACAGAAACAGAGACTACAATGAAGTACAAAAGAGAAAGAAAAAAAGGAGTGAAAGAAGTCACTACACAGTCACAGAAACCCTATTCCTTAAGTTGGTTCATCGAAAATTCTTGTTTCATTCATTCATAGCTAGGGCAAGATGGGTACGTACGTACGTACTGTGTAAATGTTAGTGTTGTAGGAAGCAACTTTCACTCATTGTTCAAATGGCTTCAGTGATATTATTGGGTCCATATCTGAATTATCCAATGCGAGAAATGAAGGAGCTGAACCCCGGCCAGTCAACTGCATGCATGCCCACTTCTGACTGAGCTAGCTAGCTAGCTAGGTAGGTCTCTGTTCTTGTGTGTATAATTGCCCTCTGGACTCTCTATCTGGTCCCTTCTGTGTGCTGCTATATTATTGGAACGCCCCAAAAACCCACACTCCCACATGCACTTCAATTCGATTCAAGACTATTGAAGATTATATACACAACGACTCATCAATCAATTTGACTTCATTTTTGGTCATCTATCGATCTTTTTGATTCAGTCCAAAAAAAATCGATCTTTTTGACCATTAAACTTTTGGTGGCCGGATGTACGTACAATAGTTAATACTTGTGTAACATATATAATGCCATCATGTTAGGATTTTGCTGGGGTACGTAGATGCATGTAGTGAATACACTATAGCCTTGAGATCTTAATTCCTCACTCAAATAAGAACTTATTATATTTATCTTAAACGAATACTTATTTTTTGTAATCATTTTGATAGCACATGAGTTGTTAAGAAAATAAAAATTACGTACATAGAAACACATATCGATCATATGATAAACATGCATGCCCCGAAGAAGGCTTCACAAATCATTCCTTGCCTAATTGTCAAGTTCGGATCTTTCCTTCTCAACTTTGTGCTAGGGATAGATATCCAAGACTCCAAGAGGTTCCAATTCATGCAACTGCTTTCACTCGAAGATTTGTGTTGAGAACTTAGCTAAAATGTCTTTTAAAAAAAAAGTTCAAGAAGGATCGGCCAATAATTGGCCGGTGCTGAGATGAAAACAATATATATATATATATATATATATACTATTATTTAAGCAAACTCATATTGTCAATCAAAACAGAATTTTTTTACCAAACTAATCCTTATATATTAAAAAACTTTAACCAATTTTTACTTTCCGGGGATAAAGTTGTCAAAGTACAAAAAACAAAAAAAACAAAAAGGGAAGTAACAAAAAAATCAAGATTGAAAAAACAAAAAAAACTATCTCACTCTCTTTGCAATAACTTCTCACTATTTGTCTGCATATAACTTCCCACCATTATCTCTAAAATAACTTCTCATTAAATGTTTTTCTTAATAAAAAAAGTTTTACACATGCAAAGCATGTGTGGAGAATGCTAGTTATATTTAAGAGAAGAGGGTTTGCTCACCATAACTAATTTTTTTTACGAATAGTGCCTTCAAATGTTAAATTTTTTTGAAATATAATTAATTAATAGGGACAATCAAGACAATTCACAAAATAGAAATTAAAAATAAAAAATAAAAAAACTTCACAGAGATAATTTTCAACCTCAATCTACAAAAATAACTACCACACAGTCTAAAGAAAAACTGATTTGTCAACATCTGCAGAAATAACTATCACACATTATTCAGATACTACATTCACTCATATACTTATCGGGTGTGTGGATATTTCTAATATATATATATATATATATATATATATATAAAGATTTGACGAATTACATCAAAGAGATTACAACAAAAGTACTTAAACAAATAAAACTCCGGTGATCGACTTCTGAGCTCGTGAGCTGTCAGGTAAATAATGTCCATTTGGATACTGTTGACAACCACCTTGACCGGCCATCATTGAATACCTGATTTTCAGAATTTGTCTTGGGAAGTAATTTCAGTCGCGTGCATCATCTTCTTTCCTCTGCAGTCTGCAGAGATTAAGATTCCTAAGAATTTAATTTCCAAAACTATATAAGCAAAAAACAAAGACTGCATTCCTTTTCCTATAAATTACTCACCTCAACCATGCTTTTACTTTATTTATTATTTTCTTACACTTATTTGTATTGGAAATGATCTACTGTCCTTACAATGAATTTCAGGGGTGATGAAATTAATTCTGGGCAATGATGGTACGTACGTATGTGACAGTGATTCACAAATATAGATGCACCGTTGTTTGCGCACCTAAAGTAGTTTTTTCTCTAATCCCTAAATACATTTTGAATTATACATTTGGAGGGATTGGTTTCACATAGTAATAGTAGTTCAAACAAGCTAGCATGCATGTCAATATATGATTTAGGTTAATTTGGTGATAACACTAGATTAATTAACACTAGCAATTCGTAAGTTTGTGGACGTCCTCAAATTATAAAACTACAGAAATCTTAACTTGCAATTACTTTAATAGTTTAATCGTCAGTATGAACTATGAAGTCATGTTTCACTAATTATTGTTGTCAAAAGTAAGTCAAATCAGAAATTTCATAACAATTTACCATCATTTCAGTTTTATTCCACAATTGTGTGCAAGAGCATATTTAAATTTAACTTCGTTACAGTATATCCACAAGCATCGTAGACTTCTAAGTCTTCTCCACTATGAAGCTCCGCACTTTTAAAAATTGCAGAGTTCCAATGCCAACTGTCATATCAAATTATTTAACGGTTAACATTAGAACTTCGCAACTTTTAAAAGTGCGAAGCTACAAACTTAATTAGCACCACGAAGGAGTTAGTGTCCGAAATCACGTACAATCACATTAACTCGTCTATTTAGCCGTGACTTGGGATTGTCAATGCGATAATATATCATATATAAAAAGTTAAAACCAAGCCAATCAAGTTACGTGGAAGTTAACTAGCTATTATATTCTTATGCCCGACCTACTTAAGTAAGTACCGGCCATTCCGACCGTACCTTAGGGTTTCTTACGTATTTAATTTATAATCGAAGTGGGATTCGGATTACCATAGAATAATTAGGAGTAGGAAGATGGGCTAAGGAAGAAGAAGCTATATAGGTAGCTGAAAGTTTGGACCTAGTCTATGGGAGACCAATGAAACCATAGTGGGATACAGGAGCTGCATGCTGAATTGGTAAAACCACATGAGATTGATCGAGGAATATGTACTGGATCGAACCAACGGCCACTTGTAATTGCAACACACCTCACGTGAAAATATATGCAAACATCTTATCATCATCTCAGAACAATTCAGACCCCCACTACCAAACCCAGCCAGGCAACCCTCCCTGAGAATCCTTAATTTTGCTTCTATCTCCCTCGTAATAACCCACCAGTACCTTCCTTCACCCATTTTGCAGAATAAACAAAAAAAAAAACATTAACAATATGGTTCCCATAATTGGTTTTCTCTTTTCTGGGCCTGAAAAATCTGGAAAATTGTACTTCTGACTGGTCAATGTCTCGTGCCTTTGGCAACGTATATACAGTGTACGTTCATGCATGTTATGTAATTTCGTGCATGTACAAATATTTTTTCTATTTATATATCATTGGAGCATTAGGGATATACGGATTCGAATTCAGAACATCTAGCGATGGAATAAATAATGAATTTGAGTGTGTTGTATATATGCGTTTAAAGTTATAAACATGTAGTCTTAGCCTTGCATGCGTTAAGTATTAATTTAACGGATCAACCTCATGTATCCAAAAAGTTAGTGTTGTGTGTTGACATTGTTCAAGTGTATAGATAAATACGTCTAACCACTAAAACTACAAGCTCTCGTTAACTACGTAATAATCTTAACTCGACTTGTTTGATTAGTCCTATAAAAAACTCAACTTTAACTAGTTTGTTTATTAACTGGTTTATATTGTCTAAAAAAGATTAACTGGTTAAAAATGCCACGTAGCCTGTACAGTGGGGGTCCCACGTATACCCGCCTAAACCCGTACTAATTCATAAATTAATCAAACAAAACCAAAAAGGTGGTTGTGCAGAGTCTATATATAAAAGGGCAAAAGAATGGTTCGCACAGAGAAAACTTCACTTGTCTACAAGTAATAGCCAGCCTTCCACCTACAACTCACTCCCCCCAGACTCCCACGCACTGCTCGATCTGTACGGTCTGATCCACACGGTTCAAATCTCTCCGATCCATTTCATATTCTCTCACCGATTCAAAAATGGAGTCGTGCAATTTCGACAACGTCAAAGCGGAGAAAGCCAGCGCCATGCGGAGGTACAACCGCCTCCGAACCATCGCCAGGCTCTTCCGCCTCGCCGAGCTCTGCGTCGCCGCCGTCCTCCTCTCCTGGACCTTCGCTCGTCTCCCCTTCGCCGTCCGAATCTCCCGCGAGTACCTCCTCCTCCTATCCGGCGTCGTTTCGAGCCCGCTCTTCGTCTTCCTCATCTGCAACGTCATCATCGTCTCCCTCGTCGCCAAATCCCGCCACGTCACCACCTCCGCGCCTCAGGATCCAAACCACGACGTCGAGACTCGGCTCTACCAGGAGTTCGCCGAGAATTGCGACGGTGCCAAGTCGGAGTCCGGAAACGACGCCGTTAATGCGGCGGAGGAGGTCGTGTTTCAGGACAAGCAGATCATCTCGGAGGTGAACGCGGCCGATCCGAAACCTGAAACCGAATCGGAATCGTCAGACTCGGACTCGGGTCTGGAGCTTCCGAAAGCTATTCGGAGGACGAAGTCAGAGAAGTTCGAGAGGGTGATTCCGGCGAAGCTACGGAGGTCTGAAACCGAGGATTGCCGGAAAATGCTGAGGTCCGGCGAGGAAACCGTGCCGGAAGATCCAGAGGACGACCTGAGCAACGAGGAGTTTCGGCGCTCTATTGAAGCTTTCATTGAAAAGCAGAAGAGGTTTCGTCATCAGGAAGAGTCTCTGGCGATTGTGCTTCCAAACCAGAGCTGATAATTAAAAAATTAAAAAATAAAAATTAAGAAAATCAAATGTGGTTAATAGGATGTGTAGCCACGATTCTACGGCTACTTAGTGTTATGTACTTATGTACAGTAATTTCTCATCAAATTGGGGTTAAAAGAATTTTACCACTTCTTTATTTCCAATTTTTGTGTTCTTTTATCTGAGCCGTTGGTTTGAGATTATCCAACGGTACAAGGCGTTAGGGGAATTTATTCTGAGCGTCAGCGTATTATTAAATTAGATAAGTGGTTTGAAAATTTGAAGATTATAGATGCTTTCATGGGTGATTTTTTTTTTTTTTGGCCAATCTTCATGGTTGTGTTAGCAAGTGGGATATTGTACATGCATTATTTGGTATGTTCTGGAATAATCATATGGGTTAAAGTAGAGGAATAGAATCGAATTCCAATTTCCATAATAAGAGTTTCTATGTGCGTGTGAATATTCTTTGTTGCCTCTGGTTTTTTTTTGGCAAGGTTGCCTCTGGTTCATCCATGCATATTTTTCAGAAAATTCGTTATTATTTTTAAAATAAATAGAAAATTCATTATTTTACTGGTGAAAAAAGCCCACTATCAAATTCAATAGTTTTTTTTTTCTGTTTATTTTATTTGTCTTTTTGTTTATATTTATGCATGCTAATTGCCAAAGAGAAAATAAATGCATGCTAATTGGGATTATTTAACCCATATGACTATTTTTTTTTGGGGGGTGATAGGATTATTGGTGATGAAGAATATGCTAATTTGTTTTTTGTTTTTTGAGAGCTAACAATTATATCACGCCAAGCTACGAATAGGGTCTTCTGATCAAGTGAGAAATCTAAACAATTAAGTACTGAAAATCCTCTCTCGATTGTCACCAAGTGGCTTTTCAATTTTTAACTAATGAATAACAAATTTGATTCTTGTCCATAAGCAATCATTTTCAGAAAAAGAAAGTTCCACACTTCCACATTAGCTTCTAGCTAAATCAATCACACCAAGCTTAATTTGTCAACGTGTGGTACCATAAACACAGTAAGCATTTGTCCCACACATTCGATCTTGTCAAGTAAGAGACACACTTCTATATATAGTGGATAAACAGCACCAATCATCGATCATCATAAAATTATATGATAATGATTTTCCAAGCCATAATGTACTTTAACTAATTCCCATGTAGTCTCTGGAACAAAAGCCACTTTCATCTTTTCCTATCCTAGAGAGATTTGATTCTTAGTGAAGTGATCTTCATTTTCAACCCACCTTTATTTCGTTACCAAATTTAAATTTGAAATCACATAATGTATGTAATATGTATGTATGTATCTATAATATTTCTCATAAAAGATTATATATGCGAGTAAAACATCATAATTGGCTAATATATCGCCCTCTTAAGATAGGGGAGGGTGATATATAGGGGATTAACTAGAATGTTGTAGCTAGCTTGCTCTCTTTCCATTACTTGCATAAGTAATCCTTAATTAACAAAGCTTTTGTATGAAGAAATTCAAACCCCAAAAATTATAACAAAAAAGAAAAAAAAATCCCATAATTATTTCCACAAGTTGATGGAGAAGACCGTCCTTAATACATCTGTTGAAATTCTGAAAGGCCATACTTAATTAGTTTACTTATGGCTATAATTAATTATTAATTTTGAACTGCAAAATTGGGAGAATATAGAAAACAAAATTTTTGTAAGATAAAAAATCACTATAACTGGTATAAATTAATTAGTGTATATTTCTCTTTTGAAAGTGGAAAGTCGTGAATTCGACTCACGAATGACCAGAATGACCAGTTGTTGTATAATTGACGTAAAAGAATAGAAACTCTTAATAGTGGTATGAAATAATTGGTGCATATTTCTCCCTTGTGGTTCTCCAAGAATTAGTACCATATATTTACACTTTAGAAGAATGCTTGTGCTTCTGTAACATGATTAACAACTTTACATAGTAATCAGAACATGCAGTGCCTTAATTTGTTCTGAAGAATACTTGCATTTAACTAATTTCTTTTCTTAATTTGCTGCTAGGTATATATGTAATCATGATCCCACTAACTCGGAAAGTAAATTGAGCTCATCTGTATTCTCCAAACCACTTCTACTCATTCATGAAATTAATTAACTACACTTACATAAAGCATAATCATTAATTAATTTGTATAAGAACAAATTTAGGTATAAACTTTAGATACTTTATCTACCAGCACAATAAAATCCAATTAATGTCAAAAAAATAATATGCTGTGTCTCTGAAATTTCAATCACCTCTGTCATCAACACCAACCATTAAAGAAGGCATCAATTCCCTTCATTTTTTATTTTTTTGAAATTCAAAAATGGGTAGAACTTTGATTGAGATGGTAACAAATTAAAACGAGTACAAAGAAACTAGATCAGTAAAAGCCATGATAAAAGTCGATGTCGACTAACTAGCTTCGGCTGCTTCGCTATCTAAAACTAATTAATACAAAAGAGGAATAAGACTTGCAACAGTTCTAGCTCCACAAGAACATCGTAAAATATATAACATGAAGAAGAACCTAAACTAAAAGGCATCAATTCCCTTAAGTCATCAACCAGCACCATTAATTGCTAGATAATCTGATGTCTTTTCCTGGTCTAGATAAGAACTGCTGCTTCATTGCTTAGTCAGCAATATATGCTCTTTCATATGTTGAATCAGATTCCAGAATATAACTATAACATCACACGATGGAAATGTACCCAAAAATGGTTCTTATGATATCACCCACTTAGAGTTTCAAATGTACGTTCTTTCCAGTTCTATGTTAACTGAAAATATATATGATCGATGCAGAATGTGAGCCATCATTGTAGAAGTGACTGAGAGCCAATTAATTAAGAAACCCTAGCTCATCATCCAGAACACAATCATATAGATTCACAGATGATGATCATCATCATGATCTTCCTGTGGAAAGCTCAAAGCTTTGGAAATATGTCTTCGAATCTAACACATTGTAGTTCTCAATGCAACTTGTGATGACTTGACAACATATATCAATCACTTTACTGGAACCCAAAGTATGAATCAAACAAGAAATAATGAATAGCCATTTTGTAGTGGTGCCATTTATTTCCGGAACATATAGGCTACGTGTCTAGCAGAAATTATAACTCAAGTAACCATTAGAGGGGTCCCTGAGACAACAATGGTGTGACAAAAGAGCGAGACTAAACAAAGTGAAGCTAGCTAGTAAGACAGAGTGTGGTGATAAAATAGATAGATAGATCATAGATGCATAGGGTAGTGGTACTAGTCATCTACATTAATGGGTAGACTGAATGTCGAGCCTGATTTGAAATGGGTGATATATTTTTATTATGGGAGAGTCTCTAGTGAAGACATTACAATAAGGACTAAGTGAGAACTTTTAAATGAACGGTTAGATGAGTGCTTTAAATTTTAGTTTATATTTTAAATTTTCAACATGCAAGTCATCTAACCGTTCATTTGAAAGTCGTCACTTGGTTCTTATTATAAGGTCTTCACTAGAGACTCTAATTTTTTATTATTACAGGATTGTGGAGAGTTTTGGAGATCTGATTATTTGTTAGTTTCTATATAGAGTAATGTGAAGTTGATCATCTCATTATTTGGTCACGGCTAGGTAATGTCTATGTATATTTTGGATTATTATTTTTCGGATTTCTTTTCAAAGATCATCTTTGCCCAAAAATCAAGAGAATTGAAACTCGTTTAATCATCCATTTATCTGTGATAAAAATTAAAAATAATTGGATGATCACGGAAATGTTAATGAAAGCTAACAAAATCGCAAAATAATTTCGAATTCGCTCGACTCCTTAACTAATATAACATTTGAAGGAGAGACTCTAATTCAACGATGAACTATTCGAATTATGATACTATCAAGTGATCGAGCTATAGAATTAATGCTCTATATACATGCATGCGTCGCTAGAGATATAGTGAAAGATATACATCGATCTTTGGCCCAAAAGAACTGTCTCATCACGCTGATTATTTTCTCTTAAGATTTTGATTGATATGGAAGTGGGAAAATTCTGCGATTGAGCTGGCTAGGCAATGTGTATGATGACAAAACATATATATAGGTAGTAGAAGGGAACTTTTCCTAATAAGTTAGAAAAGCTTGGATAATAGCTGAGCTAGTTTCTGTAATCGACAACCTACCTTGTCTCTTACATAGTTTTAAGCTTCTGGTCCATGCTACTATATAGGGTCCTTACCGTCCTACAATGTCTGGTTACATGAACTTATCTTTTTCAATAATTGGCTGGATATATATCCATGTTCGATCTTTTAGATAGAAATTAATATCTACTGCATGCAAGGGTGTGGATACAATCAGCAGGTACTGCTTGAAATATATATAATATATTTGCAGCCTATCCCATTCCTATATATCTCTCAACTATTTTGAAGACATTTAATTACCACGTACCATTCAATTAACTAACCTCCAGCTAATGGACTTGCCCAGACTCATTGGATTTAGGCATTGAGGGCTGCACTAAGCGGATAGACCTAACAGCATTTTGGTCTCTTTTCGAGGGATAAGTATGTACGTATGAAGTTTGCAACATGCCTAGGATTGCTCTAATCTAGTTTTTATTTGTTGTAAAAAGAAAAATAAAAAAATTAGTTCAGCTGAAAAATCTAATCCAGTATCAAGACCTTCCATGGAATTTCGGAGTATGGCAAACTCTAGGTTTTTACACAACTAAGTGTTTTCTTTTCTTTTAACAAATCCAAGCGTGGAGAGTACTATATAGAGTTTGCGTCCAAATCTGACAGAGACAGAAATAAACAAATACAAACCCTAAATTTAGGAAACTTGCAAACCAAGTTTTATTATTAATAAACATGCGCAGACCAAGGAATCCCTAGCAACTTAATTAAGGACTACTGCAAGTCTGTAAAATAGTTTTTGCTTTCTCGATCTAGTTCTCAAGTACTCTTCTATATACGGTGCTGTACTATGTGGCTGTGACTTTGATAGCTGATCGATCGATGGAAGCAAATTTGTCAAATTCAAGCCGAGCAATATATTAAGTAGAAGAGATGAAGTTTTGCAAGATGATGATCCTCCAATAAAGGAAATCCCAAGAGAAATCCTATGATTTGAAATACTCATCACAAAGTTACCAGCAGATTCCCTGATGAAACTTAAGTGGGTATGCAAATCTTGGCTCTCTCTTATTGATATGTCTCTTAATTTTTTAATCTTCTGGGAAATTTTGGTATTTTTGTTGTTGCTCCTTTTCTGTTTCTCTTTTTGATATTGCGTCTTAATTACTGTCTTTCTATACAACTTTGATTATCATCCTTTTTTATATACATATATACATTATTAGTCTTTGTTACTTATGGAATTCATTCAAACTAATGAGAATCCCGGTATAAATTTCATTTTACTTCTTTATATGTATATATGTTGGTGGCAGGTTAACTGGGTACGTATATAGCCATGCCAGCGTCAGGTCTCGTAGGCTTCTATATGGTTCATCGGCTGCTGCTTTATTGTTAGTGTGTTTTATGGGTCTGCTAGCTTTGTGTTAACATAGGAGGTTAATTTCAATAATATTTCATTCTCCCTTTTTTTGTTTTTCTTGCTCAATTTGGTACGTTGATACCTCATTCTCTTTTGATTTTGTAGTATAATTTACTTTAAAAAAGACGGTGCAAATAAGAAGTTTTCTGGATTTATAACCATCATGATGCAACAGCAAAATTACAATCATAAGCTAGGCATTGCTATTTGTCAATAGAAAAAAAGAAAAGAAAAAAGTAATGGGCTTATCATAGAAAAAAAAAACTATCATAGTTTTTTAAGTACAAGCCAAAAAGTAATGGGCTTAATGTCATCTTTAGCAATTTCTTCACCTACCAAGCTTCCATAATTCTCGAATAAACTGTCCAAGATTCCTTCTCCAAAATGTTGGCAAAGCATTGATTCTTGAATCGCCCTCACAGTCATTGCAACCGTTGTTGCATAGCTCTCATTATCCTTGTGATGATCCCTCTCCAATTCAAACATTTCTAACCTGTCCAATTCAAAAGAACCCTCTTTCCTCACTTCATCTTCTATTTCATCTTTGGATGGAGCATAGAAATGCACATCATACGAATCATGCTTTTCCTTCTCAACTTCTCCCTAACCAACACAAAAAACAAAAGAAGCACTCAGTTAATAATGCGCACAATCTTCTTAAAGTGCTACATTTACCATATTTGTTTCACCAAATAATGCGCACAATTTTGTTCTTTCGATTTTAACCACAAACTAAAAGTTATTTATGTATATCGGATAAGATATTGATCTGAGCACCAATAAATGATCTTGTTAACAAATTTGATGACTATTGCGGATCGAACACTCTGTTGATAGTTTTATTGTTGGTTTGTAGTTGTCCTTGTAATGTTTTAATTGTATTTTTATTTAATATTAAATATTAAATCTAAACTCGAAAAGGTGAACCTTTAAATTAATACTCAAAACGAGGTCGCTTAAGCACGATCAGATCACTATAAGCCTATATTTTGTCCAAAAAAGAAGAAGATAAAGGATCCTAATTCCACTCTAGCATGTTATTGGTAAGCATAGATAGTACCTTGGAAACCAAAATGGCAATGGATTGAGATAGAAGCTCCCAGAAGAAAGAGTTGCCTCTGTCCACATGATCTGGGCCACTCCTACCCAACAAGATCAGCACCATTCTTCCTCCTGAAATCAACTCCTCAGACCTGGACTGAAGAAACAAAGTGAAGTCTTCCTGGAACTGCTTCAAGTATGCCTCAGCCACTACAAGAGGGCTTGATTCAGAAATGTACACACTGCCTTTGTTTATGGACTTCCCTTGCTCTGAGTAAATAGCTGGAGGAACCTGCATGACATTAAAATCCACTGGTTCACAACCATCAAACACAGTAAAACAGTAAATTAAACAGGAAGTAATTAATTACTCTCATTATCTCACCCTAGAAAGCCAGTGTAAACTGTGGGATGCATAAACAAAGTGCAAGGAGTTTTTGGGAAAAAGTCTTCCATAAAATGAGCCTGGATAGCCTCCTATATAAATGGAAGGAGACTCATTATTCCTTTCTTTGTTAAGTTCTTTAGAGAACTCTGGCAAGGACTTGAAGATTGAGTTGAAGTCATTGGTGGGAAGATCATTAAGGTACACTCTGAATTCTGGTGCTTGGTGAAAGACTTTTCGACTTGTTCCTTGGACTGCTTCAACGATATCTTTGATGAATGATAAAGTGTTGGGTCCTGATGAGCACCCCAAATCAGCTATGCCTAAGCTTTTTGGAGTTGTTGTAAGGTACAGTTCTTGTACTTCCTCTATGGTCATGTGCTTCACCATATCAGAAGCCTTCTTCTATAAACACAGAAAATTAAAGCCATGTAAGGAAATAAATTAACATTCGATCGATCTGTAGCTAAATACATAAGCATGAGAGAGACATAGAGTGATTTACTTGAAGAGAAGAGTTTTTTGCATAGCTATTGTGGCCAATGCCTCCAGTCATGTGAAAGACTTTCTCTACATCCATGGTGGTTTGAAGCTTGCTTGCTTTTCTCTGCTGCTTTGAACTTGCTTGGTGGTGCTCTACTGGTTGGTATTTTATAGGCAAGTTTCAATGATATATATTGAGCTTTACCCTACTATGGTTTTATTAATATATATATTTGTTATCATGGTTGTTCAAATTGCATATAATTCAAGTGACATGATTAAAGGCACAATCATGGCTTGGAAATAGATGGTCCTGATCAGTCCATCTCAAATGTGGAGCATCATATCTGGCAGTGGCCGCAGTGCAACTTAAATGAATCGAACCTGAGAGGAGGAGGTTATTCGTGTTTAATATATTGACTAATTAAACTTGGTCTTAGTGAAGAAAGCATTAATGCTTAAGATAGTATAAAACTAGTCTCCTAAATTTGAACTATATATTTGGGAATTAAGGGCAAATTAAGCTGTAAACCATTCATAATTAAGCTGATTACTGTTAGATCACCGTGTGGGCTGGAAAAGTTTAAATTGTCTAGAGAAAGAACTATTATGTACATTGGATACGTTAGGTGTTCTTAAGATCAAGTCATGTATTAATTTGACGAATTATTATAAGAAACGTGTACTATATTTTTTTTTAAACACTTCCATGGCTTAAAGGGTTTAGCTTCATATTTAGAGCAAGGCTCTAAACATGAGAGCTAAACACTAAACAACAAACATGAGAGCAAGGCTCTAACAATTTTCGTAAAAGCATTATCACATAATATATTCAATCTACAAAGATAATTTCTCCGGTCAAATAATAAACACCATTGAACATGCTAGAACAGTTATCATGTTAAATATGCTCCAAGAGTTTAAATTAATTATTACAGAACAGACCTAAAAATATGTATCAAATTAATAAACGGTTAAAACGTCTCTAATAATTTAAAAAGTAGCTTGATTTTTTTTGGACAATAGCTTGATTAGATATATGCTCAACGGAAAAGCTGGTTTTGGTTGGGCCAATGAGGCCACGTACTGTTAGGTTTCTGAGTTGAAAACCAGTGATAGAGATGGTTCGTGCTTACAGTGCATGACGATAAAGCTAAGCTAGCAGGTGGTGAGCTCCATCACTCCATCAGTGCTTTGGCCCCCAACTTTTCTTTTCCTCCATTGTCTGGGGGAGCAGCAAAGCAAAGCACCTTGAGAGTTGGACTACTCAATCACTAAGCAAAGTGAAAGTGGTAGTACTATATACTGAAAGATACCATCCCAGCCTCCCTGGGTCGAAAATTGATGAGTTTTTGTTGTCACAAAGATCACGCCTGCTGGACACATGTCGGGTGAGGGGTCAATAACTGGTAATACATATGGCTATGAGTACGACTGGGCGTGAATAAATCACTATTTCTCTAACACATGCATCATGATGGAGGCTCGAATTTTGGTCCCTGTAGTGGAAAGTACAGGTTTAGTAAGCAAATTATCTAACACTATATATGTACCCAATCTATTAATCACTGTACGTGTTACTGAGGATTCAATGCGTTAAAGGCGCCACTGGATAAGGCTCAACCTGAACAAATGGGTACGACATGTCCGACGTACTAGGTTGGCCTAGAACTGACCGGCCGTTAAGCATGTCCGACGACCGTCCAATCTGCCATGTGTATCAATTGAAAATAAATTGAATTTGGAGGAGATGCATAAGTATTTTGGTCATTTTTTAATTCTGATTGATTTGGTGAGTCGGATGTAAACACGGCCGACCCAACACCTACTTTTCCCACATTTGAGCATAATACGTAGTACTTGATGAACAATATCCTTGAAAATCTATCATGCACGTTTTCTTCTCACTTACCATGATGTACTATCAAGAACACCAGACAAATGGAATGCACTCTGCACTATCAAGAATCCATCGATCACGTTTGGTTCGCACTTGCTTTTATTAGTAGCTTCTGGTTCTCCCCAAAGTAAAAGTTTATGCGGTGTGCAAATCAGTGTTCTTCTTCTCGTGGTCTAAGCAAATCAAAACATGACATCAAGGAGACTACATTTTATAACGCACTGAATCATTCAATATTCCAGAGGCTAGGAATATTTTAGGAAAGGCAGATATCTTTCTTTCCAACGATAATTAGGTCACCAAATCTTCCAAGCGTATCATGCATATAATATTATTCTTTCTTCGGTTGGTCGCTAGCTGCTTCATATTGGAGACTTAATAATTTCATTCTTCCTTGGAGACAAAAAGAAGAGTAATCATCCCAATCACTACTAACATATAAAGTCAAATGTTGATAGGGTCCGTTTTTATTTTCATAAAAAGTAAGAGATGAAACAGATCGAAGAGAAGTTATGAGAGAGGTGATCGAGCACTTTAACCTCCTTCAAACCCGCTTAGCTAGTCATGGAGAACTCACAATTTTTTCTTATGGGAGGCGAAACAAAAAAAAAAACTCAACGCCAACTTGCTTAGCTAGCTAGCTTGTCTAATTGTTTGTGTCTCAGTTTCTTTGACTTTTTGAGACAAATCGTCGAACATATTTTTTATTTTTTTTTTCAAATATTTTAAAGAAAATATTGCTCCCACGTACCCTTGTAAGAAAGACAAATAACATGGAGCTGTTGAACACTTTAGGGACTCAACATAAACTCGTGTGAGTCAATTTCTAGATGATATCTAACAGACAAGGTTCGAAAAATCGCTAGGCGTTAGGCGGGCGGTGGGCAGGGGCCTAACTGATAAAGTAATCTGGGCGTCACAACCAAAACCAATTGGCAATGGTTGGATAGGCCAAAATCCTTATAAGCACATTTGCTAGGTCCATTTTCTCCAATGTGGGACAACACTCCACATTCTCACACGGCCCCGCACGTGTGGCGAATTTTCAAGCCAAACACGTGGACAACTTAAATTGGGTGACGTGGAGCACGTGTGGCCACTTGGCTTCACACGCGGGAGAACCTGCAGCTCTGATACCATGATAAAGTAATCTGGGTGTCACAACCAAAACCAATTGGCAATGGTTGGATAGACCCAAATCCTTATAAGCACATTTGCTAGGTCCATTTTCTCCAATGTGGGACAACACTCCACATCCTCACACTAACCCCTAGAGGCCTAGGCAGGGACTAGGTTTTTTTTTTTCTAATACAACATATATTAGAATGTTATTATTCTACACATAAATTTTTAAAGAAAGTGTTTGCAAATTAGACATTTTTAGTTATAGAAAATTAAAAAAAACATATAGATAATAATATAGAGTAAGGCTATGGTATGTTAACATTTCTCATACACAATAAGGAGAGAAAGTCCTTGACTCCTTGTTAAAGTAAATAAAGTCCTCATTAGAGTAAATTAGGTTCTCATTTGAGTAAATAAGTCCTAAAAGTAGTAATTGTAATATTTTACGACTTGACGACACATATTACAACATCGACAACTTATTTGGTAACTACGAAAAAGCTCTCATTAAGGTAAATACGGTCCTCATTAGAGTAAATAAGTTCTCGTTTGAGTAATAAAGTCCTAAAAGTTGTAATTGTACGTATGAGATACGTTAACATACACTAGAATTTTTCAATAATATAATAGGGGGAAACGCTTGTTTAATTCATCATCATTGATTGGAGGCACCAATTTGTTTTAATTATTCACTGCGCAACACCCATTTGTTTTAGTTTTAATTAAGTATAAGGCCTTATCTTCAATGTGAGCTCCCAACAACAAAAGAAACAAAAAATAATTTTTTAAACCCTAAACTTTGAACGTAGCCGCACGACTCTATTAACTCTCTCTCCCAATTTTTTCCTCGACGCCGCATAGTTCTCTCTCTCTCTCTCTCTCTAAACTCTCCCTCTATCATCGCCGGAAACTATAGCCTCCGGCCACCTTCTAGTGACACCTCCCTTGCCAAAACACTTGGGGCTTCAAGGCGAGCAAAACCCAATCCACAACCACCCCATGTAATGCTTCAGACCGCCACATGTGACCGCGAGCATCGTCGCCAATTTTTTTTAAGTCGCCGCTTAGGACGCCTAATCGGCCGCCTAGCTTCACCTAGCTCCACCTAAGCTCCTGGCCGATTTTCCACCCCGATTTCCCATTAATCTGGGCGTTGCTATGGCGCCTAGCTAGGGCAATTTTTAGAACCTTACTAACATATATATATATATAATGATTTTCAGGTAAAGAAATTCTTAATTTATAAGGTGTGAAGTTTTGATCTTAATCGTTAGATTCGTTTAAATGATCTGATCTGATCTGACAGCTGAAAATCAAAACTCCGATTTTATAAAATTCTCCTTAGTGGAGAAGCCAAATATATATATGTTTAACAAAGGACCTAGCCTCTTGATTTGATTGAATTAGTTAATCATCATAACATACATGTAAGCTATTTTGGATTAGTATAGTCAATTTAGTCCCTATCATTTGATTTGATTGAATTTGTCCCACATATACTTTATGTGCTCTTAATATTTTTCTAGTAGTCCTTGCTTGTTTGTTTAATTAATTTCCTCACCTTGGCGTAACTTCCAATTCTTTTAGGTTAGGATATTAGGGAAGCAAATTTGCTGCCCACCTCTATATGGTTGCCACATGTCCTTTTACTCCACCCTCATCTAACCATAGTTATTTGATTTTTTTTTAATTTTAAACCCTTAACCCCAAACCCTAAACCCTAACCCCTAAACCCCACAAACCCCTAAACCCCAAAGTTTAGGAGTTGGGGGTTTGGTGTTTAGGGTTTGGAGTTTAGGGTTTGGGGTTTGGGGTTAGGGGTTGGGGATTGAGGGTTGGGGGTTGGGGGTTGGGGGTTGGGGGTTGGGGGTTTGGGGGTTGGGGGTTGGGGGATGGGGGTTGGGGGTTTGGGGTTTAAATTAAAAAAAAATTCAAATAACTATGGTTAGATGAGGGTGGGGTAAAAGGACATGTGGCAGCCATTGAGAGGTGGGCAAATGCCCACCCGAATAGTGGGTGGGTAGCAAATTTGCTCCCGGATATTAGGGTTATTTAAATGTGAATTACTGCCATATGGTTCATGGTGGTTGATCCATCAAATTGCAAAGTAACAATAAATAGAACATGACAAGTCAATGCACATTCATCTCCAATTAATTAAGACCTAATTAATTAATATGCTTTAATTTGTAGCTTTCATTCTTTTTTTTGGACAAAGGTATTTGGACGGGTGAGGCAGCTCTTCAATTCAGGAATATTATGAACCATTCGTTGCTCGCAGGAGGCCAACTAACATTTGGGTCCAGAGTAATTTATCAGTGGTGAGAGCAGACAGACCCCACAACGTCTCAAAATCCACACTACCATATTGTGTGGCAAGTGAAAGGACTCGCAAACATCTATGAGTCGGACTCCTTGAGGCCGAACTCTCTTAGACGCTGACGCCTTCACCAGCGTGCGCATGAGTCCCGCAGGACCCCTATACTCAGTTACCTGCCAACAAAGGCTTTTAGTTGAGAGTGTTGGCGATCGAACCTTGGATGGGAGTACCAACCAAAGCAAGATGCTGCCAACTTTGCCACATTGTGTAGCTTGCATTCTAATCAAGTTGTTGATATATATATATATGTTTCTTATGTACTTGCCTAGTTGGGATCTATATAGAAACGACAATATTGTCAAAAAAATAAAATATAGAAAGGACAATAATTGGACAAAGACCAGCTCTAGCAGATGAGCATAAAGCTAGGAAGGTGAGCAACCCGAAGTTCCATAAGAACTGGTAGTCAATTCCTAGCTGAAATATAATGATCGCCAATTAAGGATGCATGGATTCCTCTAGCTAGATTTCAGAAAGAGAGAAAGTAGTCTAGCTCGATATTCAATGGTGCAAAGGACTGTCCTCAAGGTTGATATATCATGCCTAAAATGCAAGAAGAAGATTCTCAAGGCAGTAACTGGCCTAGAAGGTAACATAATCTAGTCAACCGTTTCTCTTTTTTTGTTTTGTTTATTAGCATTACTTCATCCTCTGCCCTGTGAAAAACAAGAGTCAAGAGAATGAGTATCATAGTATCATAAGTGGTTTTAGTTGTTGTAATTTGTAAGTTGTCGTACGTCAACCATTGCAGGTGTGGATCAAATTGAAGTTGATGCAGCCAAGGGAACTTTGACAGTAACAGGCAATGCAGACCCTTACGAAATAATCGTTCGGTGTAGAAAAGCAGGCAAGTTTGCCGAGGTAGTGAGCGTTGGGCCGCCTCCGGCTCCACCTAAACCGAAACAAGACGAGAAAAAGAAGCCGGAGGAGAAGAAAGCAGCAGACCAGAAGGCTCAACTAGTTGACAATATGTATCATCATCCCCACATTGTGATGTTGGAGCCCTCGTACTATGAGCCCAACCCGTCCTGCTCTATAATGTGATCATGTATATTGGGTGACCAAACTCATCCAACTATTTTGAGAGTTCATCATCTGTTGTTATAATCTCTCATAGACCTAACAATCATGTAAAGTTAGGATCTTTTTATTTTGAGTTTTTATCATAAATGGTACCTGAATTTTACCTCAATTATATACATAGTACCTGAACTTCACTTTTAATCACAACCAGTACCCGAACTCTTCGAGTTCATCCTAAATGGTATCTGAACTTCAATTTTTGTCACGAGTAGTACCCAAAGTTTTCAATTTTTGTTACAAGTTATACCCAAAGTTTTCAATTTTTGTCACAAGTAGTACCCATTTTAGCTTTTTTTTTTGTTTAAACATGCGCCTCACGCGCATATAATATCACAAAAATCGGCCTTAGGTACCAAAAGAGATGAAATAAAAAACTTTGGGTACTACTTGTGACAAAAATTGAAACTTTAGATACTACTTGTGACAAAAATTAAAGTTCAGGTACTAAGTATATAATTGAAAAATAGTTCATGTACTATATGTGATAAAATCTCTTTTATTTTTTGGCAATCAACTCACGATGTAAAATATGCACACACATTGAATATACCTTTTATTTATTAGGTTACCCCTATAGAGTTTCAATAAATCAAAGATGTTATAGGATTTAAAGCCTTCACTTTGTTTGCTGGGCTTTTATTATAAACAGTACCTGACCTAAGGGTTGTACATTACTTTGTTACCTGACATTTAAAAACTATCACATTAATACCTGACCTTTTAAACCCGACCCAATTTTGGTACTCATCGTCAATAACTCCGTTTAAAACATGTCCACGTGGTTTTTTTTCCTTGAGCTTTTTTTTCACTGAGTTATTGACTGTGGGTACCAAAATTGAGTTCGGTTTGAAAAGTTAGTTTTTAAATATCGGGTACCAAAGTGATGTACAACACTTATGTCATGTACCGTTTATGATAATTCCCCTTGTTTGCTTAATATACAAGACAAGGACATTATAGGTAGTTTAAAAATTTAACAGAAGCCTTCACCTTGTTTAATTAATTAATATATAGGATTACTCGAACCAAATAAAAAATTCGTTTCCTGTTTTGACCTTTAGCGCCATAATCAAATCAAGTCACCAACCAACGACTGCCATTTGCATTTACAACTTTACATAATTCTCCATTACCAACCACCGATGATTTTTGCTTCGGTCGTACTCCGTCTCTGATCTCGCTCTCCGCTCAAAATGCCGGCGGACGATAAAACTCGCCGAGTTTTCTGTATCGGAACCGCCGATACAAAGCTCGAGGAGCTCCGATTCCTCGCCGACTCAGTCCGATCCAATCTCACCGCATTCTCCGCATCTTCCTCATCCAAGGTAAATCCTTTCTCTTTTCTAATTTCAATTCAATCACGTAGTTTAAATCCAAGTTCTAAATTCAATGTCCATAATCCAAACGACAGGTTCAAGTCACCGTCGTCGATGTCTCCGTTAGCCAGAACGATTCCGATTTTAACATAACCGATTTCGCATTCGTTTCGAGAAAGGAGGTTCTTCGGAGCTATTCCGAAGTAGTGGACCAGCTTCCGGAGGACAGAGGCGAAGCAGTTGATGTAATGAGCAAAGCGCTTGAGAGTTTCCTAACCAAAGCTCAAAACGACGGCGTTTTGGCCGGAGCTGTAGGCGTCGGAGGCAGTGGAGGCACGGCTCTTATATCCCCTGCCCTTAGATCTCTCCCAATCGGAGTGCCGAAGCTTATTGTTTCCACCGTCGCGAGCGGCCGAACGGACCATTATGTGGGCACTTCGGACCTGGTGCTTTACCCGTCGATTGTTGATGTGTGTGGGATTAATAGCGTGAGCCGGATTGTATTGAACAATGCTGCTGCTGCATTTGGTGGGATGGTGATTGGGAGACTTGAGAGGGGAAACGAGAATGGCGGTGAGGTTGAGAAATCTACAGTGGGGTTGACCATGTTTGGGGTCACAACTCCTTGTGTGAATGCTGTTAAAGAAAGACTGGTTAAAGAGGGGTATGAGACCCTGGTTTTTCATGCCACTGGCGTTGGAGGTAGGGCCATGGAGTCTCTGGTGAAGGAGGGGTTTATAAAGGTAATGTCTTTTGTTTTAATTCATTCATTTGTGCTTGTGGATGTTTGAAGTTTCATAATTTCAAGTTGTTTGAGTAGAATTTTTCGAGTGAACATGTAAATGTATCAACTTGATGTAGGTAAATTCCTGAATGATGTAGGTATATAAGAGCTCATTGCCAAGACTAGGCCAAGGGATGATAGAGTTGAAGCCATAACTTAATACTCTTTCTTGATTCGTTTTACTTACAAGAGACCTTTAAAAGCTTTCTTCTGTCTCTCACTGTATCTTGTGTGTCGAGTTTGAAAATTGTTATGCAATTTCATTTAATTTAGCTTTATTATGGTCTTAACCTTTATATGTGAACTTCATTTTGTTTTGTTTTGCTTATTTTTGTCTAGGGTGTTTTGGATATCACAACAACAGAGGTTGCTGACTATGTGGTTGGAGGTGTCATGGCTTGTGATTCTTCTCGCTTTGATGCCGTTGTAGAGAAAGGGGTTCCTTTCGTCCTGAGCGTAGGAGCTTTGGATATGGTAAACTTTGGAGCTAAAGATACCATACCATCCAATTTTCAACACAGAAAGATTCATGAACATAATAAGCAGGTGATAACCTATAAGTCTCTTTAGTCCAATCTCTTTTCCCTCCTCCCTTATCTTTGATCTTTCGCATCTGTTTCCTATGCATTTTTTTTTGGCATCAAAATGCTCCCCTTTCTGGATCCTATGAAAGGTTGTGTCATATTGTCAATAAATGAGATGCTTAATTGGGATTTACTGTTCTCTAATGTGATTCTGCGTAACTTTGCTAAATGAATGGGCATCTTTATTTCATGTTTACTGTCTTATGAACGAGGTATTATATTGTAAGTGTGCATTTAACATGGAGCCTTAGTTACCATTATTGATCTCACTCATGAGGACCACAGTTTGGCCTATCCGCTCATCCCCAAATAGGAAATTGTATGAGCGCACTCCTTCTCTGTTCTGGAGCCTTCCTTATTTAAAAAAAACTTATTAAAGAACATCTTTGTATATAAATAATAGGGTTGTGGTTGTATAATGTGGAGTCAATGCTTTTCATTTTTCAGGTTTCACTGATGAGAACTACAGTGGATGAAAGCAAGAAATTTGCTAGCTTCATAGCAGATAAACTGAACAAGTCATCATCAAAGGTCGTCGTTTGCCTGCCGCAAAAGGGTATCTCTGCTTTGGATGCACCAGGGATGTCCTTTTATGATCCTGAGGCTACTGCCACTCTGATAAATGAACTTCAGAGGCTGATTCAGACAAATGAAGATCGGCAGGTACTGTTATTGCCAATCAGCTGGTGTGTATAAGTGTATCACTGTCCCAACCTTCTTTTATTGCTTTGATTTCATGTGCAGGATCAACTTACTATTGAAAATAGTGCCTTTTTATAGGTAAAAGTGTACCCTCATCATATAAATGACCCTGAGTTTGCAAATGCATTGGTTGACTCATTTTTAGAGATTAGTATGAAGAGTCCTCTGCAGTCTACTCCTCTGCAAGTTGCTTCTCCTAAGCCCAGTCAAGTTCATGAAAGTTCTGTTGCCAAGATGAGCTTCTCAAGCTGTGAGACTACTCCGCACAGCCTGAGTGACTTCCCAGATGCAAAACCAGGTTGCTTTGGAA
Source organism: Rubus parviflorus (assembly GCA_029955375.1). Lineage (NCBI taxonomy): Eukaryota > Viridiplantae > Streptophyta > Magnoliopsida > Rosales > Rosaceae > Rubus > Rubus parviflorus. The sequence continues at coordinate 17,267,642 of JARGGL010000004.1, forward strand.
GTTTTAAGTAAATCAGAGTATATTGATATTCAGACCTAAAAAAAAAAAAAATAGTATATGATATAAAAGAGATGCATTTTGTTGTATTATACTGTTATCCACTTGATCCAGGTTTTTTATGTCGAGACATAAGACTTTTTGGGCTTCTAGACGGGGATTTGTTGAATGACTTGAATCAGAACAAAAAAGAGCTACACCATACGTAGTTGCACACAATGTTGTTTCAACTATTAGATAACTTAATCACATTGAAACATTCCTATAAACAGATCCCCTTTTAATGCATTAATATGTTAAACAAAATAATGAATGGATTTGTGTTGGATTTTGCAGTATGTTGCTTGATCTTTATTTATTTTATCTTTTGTGTCATTAGTATTTGAGCATTATATTGTGCTATTTTTCCTACCAGTAACCTGTTACTTCTGTGACAGAAACTTTGCAAAGAACTTGGGCGATACTACAGCAACTAAGAGATCAAATAAATAAAGGAATACCAATTATAGGGGCTGGGGCAGGGACAGGTATATCCGCAAAGTTTGAGGAAGCTGGTGGAGTTGACCTGATAGTGTTGTACAATTCAGGGCGCTTTCGCATGGCAGGAAGAGGTTCATTGGCCGGCTTATTGCCTTTTGCTGATGCAAATGCTGTAGTACTTGACATGGCTAATGAAGTCTTACCAGTACGTTTTAACTGCTTGCATGTTCCAAAATTTCTTTACTAGAGAGCTTCTTCAACTACTGTTGCTGTAATTTGCTTGGAAATTGTCTTCATATAATCTAAAACTTTATTGTGTTTTCATCTATTTTTCCTGTAAACCTAAAATAAAGATTCAAGTATTCAAATCCTTGATTAGAAAAAGGCTTTGAAGGAATGTGGCTAAAAAATAGACTGTCGTAATTTAATTTTGATATCATTCACTTTCTTGAAATATTAAAATAGTTCATCTTTAATTTTTATTTCCAAATACCGAGATCTATTATGGAATGACTATTATGAAACTAAAATATATATTCAAAAAACCTGACCAGTCATGTTAGTAGTGCCTTACTTGCTCCCTTTTTGAATAATTTCTGATGTATCTTATTATACTGTATAGGTGGTGAAGAAGGTACCTGTTCTTGCTGGAGTATGTGGGACTGATCCTTTTCGCCGAATGGATTTCTTCCTGAGGCAGGTTGAGTCAATTGGATTCTTTGGGGTTCAAAATTTTCCAACTGTTGGATTATTTGATGGTAATTTTAGACAAAATCTTGAAGAAACTGGAATGGGATATCGGTAAGTATTGAAACAAAATTTATATTAAAATGGATTTCATTTCAATTTTTATGCATTATGTAGTTAGTTATCTATTGAACAGACTGGAGGTCGAGATGATTGAAAAAGCTCATAAGATGGGTCTCTTGACAACCCCATATGCTTTCACTCAAGATGAAGCTGTGGAAATGGCAAAAGGTGGTGCTGATATCATAGTGGCTCATATGGGACTCACTACAGCTGGCTCTATAGGGGCAAAGACGGCTGTTTCGCTGGAGGAAAGTGTCGTTCGTGTACAAAATATTGCAGATGCTGCACATAGGATCAATCCCAATGCTATTGTGCTCTGCCATGGTGGTATGATTTCTGAAGCTTTTTGTTTCTTGTGTGAAGCTTGTGTGATCCTGAAATTAGAATTTGGCGTGGAAAAGTATATGTGTAATATTATACTAAATCTGTTGCGTTTAGCTACCTACTTGTAGCATTTTATATTCAGTAATTGATCCTTGTTTTAATCTTTCATTAGTGTTCTCTAGTGCCAATTAAAACAAAAGAAAAAAGTGTTCTTAAGTGTGTGTTAGCTTTACGATTCATGCTTGCTCATGTTAACTCAAAGCTTCTGTTTTTCTTCAATTTCCACTTTCGGGTTTCCTTGAATTTTCTTTTAAATGGTTAATTCTATTATTTTTAGTTTAATCAACATAAGATTATTTGGGGCAATTTACAGGTCCTATCTCTAGTCCAAAAGAGGCAGAATTTGTACTTAAGAACACCAAGGGAGTTCATGGCTTTTATGGCGCATCGAGCATGGAGAGGCTACCCGTTGAACAAGCTATAACCTCCACAATGCAACAGTACAAATCAATCTCTTTCAACTGAAGTATGATCTAATTGTTCTTCACAAAGCCAAATGCTTCATTTCATTTCTTTAGTGTATCATATTTGCTTGGTTTCATCATAACAAAAAAAGAAAAAGATAGAAACTGGGGTGATGTAAAATGATGTGATGCCAACATTTTCGTCTACTTGTTTCAACAATATACCGATTGTGATGTTATATAATCTGATCAATGATAATATTTGTATGCATCATAAGAGCTCAATGCACACTGATATTAAAGAGCAATGTCTTCTTTCTGCCTCCATTCGATCGGAAAATTCTTACAAAACCATAATTAACTCTTCAAGCATACCAGGTTCTACATAAAATTTTCTCACACAATGCTATCTTCCACCTTATAAGGCTTCAAAGTAATAGGACAGCCACTTCTTAGTCTAGGAATGTGTGCCTTCTTTTCTAAGCTAGTATCCAGATCATCAACCGTCCACCTATACAACAACAATGGAAGAGTTTAAGAATCACCAACACTGAAAGATGAGGAGTATAAAGGTCTAGGTATTGCAAAGCTTTGACTCACCTGTAACCACTAGTAAGACGGTGTAAAAAGACCAACATCGTCACCTTTGCCATATTGATTCCTAAGCATGTTCTGGGTCCTGACCCAAATGGTATAAAGCTATATGGCTTCTGTATCTCCTGGATAAATGACACAAGGGGATGTAACATTCACTCTGTGCCTAACAGTTCACAATACGGGAATGGAATGTATCATCATTGTCTAAAGTTTTAAGGTAGAGAGCTGGTTACATCAAATCTATCTGGGTTGAACTGCATAGGCTCTGCATACAAATCTGGATCGTAGTGTATGCAAGTCGCGTCAATGTTCGCATGCCATCCTTTCTTTACTTCAAAACCTGCAATCACAATGTCACAGATTCATCTAACAAATCTGGTAAAGAAATCTATCCTCTCAAAGGCATTTCAGAAAATTCCGAACTCTGTGGCCTATAAAAGGAAGAACTTTTGTATGCACCGTTTGCATATAACTTCTTCCTTTGCATATGAGTGAGGCTCAGATGCAAATTTTGAGAGAAGAGTTACACATAACAAGTACATTATTGTATCGATACATTAATTTTAGTAATAGCAAACTACACCTCTGTGGTAGTAGATTAGATTCCCACAATGTTAGAAAAGCCATACCACCCAGAAGCTAGTGTACAACTGCTTAGAGTTGGTCTACCTTTGTTAGGTGGCTGGTCTACCACTATCAAGAAATTAGTACATTGATACATTAACACATTCTAGAAGCCCTTAAAGTCGAGGGATTGAAAAAACTTGAGAGCTTGCCTTGTATAGTGCAGTCACTGAGTGCAACGCGAGGAAACCAGAGAAGGACATTGGCCATCCTCAATGTCTCTTTGACAACCTGGAGAAAAAACAAGTGGAATATTGAAATGCCAACACTATCATTCACATGATCTAAATAGAATGTAAACAGTGAAGCATTAAAGACCTTTTTCTGTTTAGAACAATTCAGATTAGGATGTGCTAACCTTCAAACAGTAGGGCATATTTTTAATATCTTCTAGTGTAACTGAAGCTCCATCTGGCTTAGATTTTGCTATTGACAACTGTTCCTCCTGTACATTCATATAATCTTGCTTATTTCTTCACAAAATAATGATGATTAGACATGTGATCATCTGCATTAGCTAGAGGAACAACATTTTCTGACCAAAATCACGGCGGTTAATATGTTAATTAACAGATTATTATAGTAACTAAGTACGCATCATCACGTAATTATCTCAGGAAACATGGTGCCTTAAGCATATTAATTTTTCCCTTTGGTACTTACTCTGAGTCTGTCTTGGGCTTCTTTGTTCTCATCCAGAAACTTGACACTCCACATTATTGCAGCTGCAGTGGTGGTCTGCCCTGCAATTATCAATGTCAATAGGTTGTCCATAATTTCTGAGTCTTGAAGCTTTTCATTCGGAGGGTATGAATCTCTGTCTAACATGGACTGTAGGAAGTCTTCTGGAGACTCCTTCGCACTTCGTCTTCTGTCAATCATGTCTTTAAAGGTTTCCATAAGACGTCTGCGTGCCTGCTTCAACCATTCTGTTAGTGTACTGTTTAAGAAGAACAACTATTTGTGCTTCTCTGGTTTGTCATGCAAAAGCTTAATCAGTTGGGGAATAGGATTACAATGTATATAAAGCTAACAACCCTCCTCACTCACTGTCTTATCGTGCACGTAAAGAGGGAAAAATCCATCTCTATCTCCTATTGAAGGTTTCAAACGCAAATCCTTCGGCACCTAGAGCTTTGATACTGTGTTAGACAACTATTGAAACCTAAAATCTTAAGCAATTAATGGGCGAGCGAGCCTAAAATTTATGTCAAACTATTGCACTCTTGGATTTTATTCCCTACTTGATCTTGGGCAGCCTGCATTACCTTAATGCCTTTGTAATATCTAGTGCCTGGAATCATGACAGGAAAGGATAACATTGCATCGGAGACAGCAGTGCAGTCTTTCTCAATCTTCCGTAGCAAGGAATCCTCTGTGACACTCATTAGCATGCTGCACATTGCATCAAATGTCATCTGCAAATGAGATAATATTCAGAGAGGTCAGCTACTTATTACTCAGGTACTGCATTTTTAACAACTATATATAGCTACATGTTATACCAAACAGACTTGAGTGATGGCTTTGTGTTGTTACCTTCATACCGAATTCAAGCACCACAAAGCTTTTCCCACCTTCTTCTAGTTTCTTCAACTTTTGACACAGCATTTTATCAAATTTCTGAACAAATTGAGATAAAGAGTTCATGGAGAAAGGATCTGATAGAAGGCGCCTTATCCTTCTATGATTTTCATGTGGCACACAGAGCAAGCTCTTCTCTCCTACGCAATCTGCCATTGATTTCACGTACCCTTTGTTGAAGTTTGCAAAATCATTTGAAAAAATCGTTCTTGCACCCTCTGCGCTAGGAACAAACACATGGATCTTGCCAAAAATCCTCGTCTTGAACCACTTCCCATACCTAGTTTCATCACAATCTGATATGTTCTATCAATATGAAAAAACTAATCTGATACAAATAACTACATTGTATCAACTGAAAAAACTAATTTTTTAGCGAGTCACAAGTGGATTCATAATTTGCAGACTTCAAAGAAATGAAATAAATTCATGCATCTTAGTATTTTCTTGCTAATACGGTTGATATCATCTTCTGCTGCAGCCTAAGCATTACCTCAGGCAATTAATTAAGTACCCTCTCGATGAATTTCTAATAATTATCTTCTTTTAGGGGAAGAAAGGCACTTGATGTTGCAGAATGAAAACAAAAGTAGAAATATAGAACTAGCATGATCACGATTGATGAGAACAAAACTTATTGATGCTCATGAATCCTGACTACATGGAGACACAATGTGTATGATAAGTCCTACACATGTTACCTCTAAGCTAGATATCCATGTAATAGAGAAAAACTAACCATTGTCGTCGGAGTCTGACAAACTCGTAGCATCCTTTTGTGCTGTTAGTTGCTGAAAGAAAAGAAATGGTTTCCCCTATAAAGGGTAAACCCAACCGGCCACGGATGTGACCTCTGTAGCTAATTGCAACCTTTCCACAAGCAAATTTTGAGAAGAAAAATGTTACTCCCATAGAAACCACTGCAAGAATGATGGTTTTATAATACTTGTGCACAAGAAACAGGAGATCTTCTTTCAATGGACTGAACATCTTTAGCTTCAGTTCACTGATCAAGAAAAGATTGACAGGCAGGTCCAAGGTTGTGAGATCATGCTCTAATGGTGTGTTTTATATAAGAACAGTAAAGATAAGGTTTCAGATGAGACAAAATGCTCAAGGGAGATAATTTTCTTAAACGTAGAGCATCTTAGGAAAGATTGTTTTAGACATACTTGGTTAGATTCCTGTCTATAAGACAAGTCTTAAGGTATCTAGAGCGCCAACATTGAGTTTGTACTCCATCTGGATCTTGTATTTATGTTTTTACTGTGTGCTGGTATCCAAAATCTAGATCCTCATTTAACTACTGAAACTCTAAACCCAAAATGCTGCGAAACAACGTCGTTTATCAACACGTAAAATCTAAGCAGAGAAGAACCCTATTTCGTTTCGGAAAGTCTAAATCCAAGTTGCACTTGGATGGTAACTGGATATATAGTGGATTGCATTGAACTTTCAATTCCTTCCATAATTTTAGTGCAGACTAGAAATTCAAAAAATATCAACCTAGCTGGATGCTTTTATTTTTGCCATATGATTCTAATGCATCCCCCATTATATGATAATTGAATACAGAGAACCTAACAATGATTGAGATCTTACGTACACAAGAGCATTCAAATATTGTTTGACGAATATTCGATAAAGACATGTATTTGATAAAGAAATGAACCCACCTCAGATGGTTTAAAAGGATTCTGAACAAAGTGGTCCATGAAACCTTGTATGATTGGAATGGAATCAGATCATGAATATCTACATGTGTGTATTAAAAATGTGCTCAGGTAAGTTGGTACTTGATATATATTATACAATGAGATCCAAAAGACATCTTGGAGTGGGGTTACCCATGCCATGTGAGGAGTTCAAGCTCCGGATGGAGCTACCGAAAATAGAGATAGGCCATCGTGGTGTCGGGTACGGTTTGTGTTGTGTATAAAACATGGATGTTGCCTTCTATAATGACGGACTTAGGATTTTGTGTCTAGGTGAGTGTAATGCCTACATGAACCAAGTGGAAATAGCCAGTAAAAATTAATGTTGCGAAGAAGAAGGGGAAGAAAAAGAAGAAGATTAATGCTTACATGAACTAAGTGGAAGTAGACAGTAAAAATTAATGTTGCGAAGAAGGAGAAGAATTAGGAAGCCGAGGCAAAAATGAAAGTAACTAATTACATAGATTTCAAGCCTCGTTTGGTTTGGAGAATTGAGATTTGGAAAAGAAAATTTATTCTTTTCCTATGTTTGGGATGCAAAAGTAGAGGAAACACTTTCCTGACGCAACAAAAAATAAAGAGGAAAATAGTTTATTCCACACTTCCAATCCCAAAGGAATCATTTTCCCTCTGGAAAATTATTATTACTAACTTTATCCAAAAAACTCTTGGGATTTATGTTTTAATAAATAAGGATATAATTGAAAAACCGATTAATTTAGTTTCCTATTCCTACACAAACCAAACACTAGAATGGAAACAAAACTAAATTTTTTAAGGCTATGGTATGTTAACATTTCTCATACATAATGAGGAGAGAAAGTCTTTGTTAAGGCAAATAAGGTCCTCATTAGAGTAAATTAGGTTCTTGTTTGAGTAATTAAGTCCTAAAAATGGTAATTGTAATATTTTACGACTTGAGGACACATATTACCACTTCGACAACTCATGTGGTAACTACAAAAAAACCCTCGTTAAGGTAAATAAGGTCATCAATAGAGTAAATAGGTTATCGTCTGAGTAATTAAGCCCCAAAAGTGGTAATTGTACGTTTGAGATACGTTAACATACACTAAATTTTTTTCCATTTTTTGATCACTGTCCTAATGTTTCCAAATATTTGTAGGGAAATCTAGTGGGAAGTTTATTTTTCCATGCCAGGGGAAAGGTAAAAGAATTACTTTATATATGTGATTAAAATCAGTTCTTATGAGGGTTTGGTTTTGATTATGTACGAAAAGAAGACATATTCTATGTGCTCTTTGACTCTAATAATGTAGATCTTAAACTTTATTGAAATTAAAAATACCATTAGAATGAGCGAGGGCAAGGGCTCAGCCACTAGAATGAATTACCAATAAAATATTCATTATTACGTAAAAAATTTGTGATTTTTGGTTAGAGCACTAAGAATAATATATCTATGGCTAATTGGCTATAAAAAATTTCAAAAATGGGCTGGGCCATACAACATTCATTGTAAGTAAATAATTTCTGATTTTTTGTACCAACACTAAGAATGATGTAATATATGGCCAGAAAAAATTTCAGAATTATTTCAGTACAAAAAGTATTTTTTATTATTTTCCAAGTCAAAACATGTGAAAAATCATAAAAAATAAAGGGATCGAGAATTTTGAGTTTCGTCACTTGGAATAGGTTCTAAAAATCATGTTTTATTAGTGGTGAGATTATGGTATGATAAAATTTTAATAAAATTGGGTCATGACATAGTTTGGCACGTTTAGAAAGTGTTGGGAAGCATCTTGGCATGTCTTCTTGTGAAATGTATTTTTTTTTTTTTTTTACTTTTAGCATAATCTTACCATTCGTAGAGTATAATTTTTAAAAGGTGTTTTAATTGACGGAATTCGAAAGTTTCGAGCAGATTTGTATTTATGAATTTTCTAGTTTTCCGAATTTAGAAAATCGTTAAAAAAATCTGGTCGAGATTTTTGAGTTCTGTCAATTTGAGAAGTGCTTAAAAATCATAATTTGTTGGTGGAAATATTTTGGTCAGAAAATAAGAACATGTGATTTTGACCAAAAAACCGTGTGCTATAGTCCACAGTTTTGGGTGAAAAACCAAGGTTTCGAAATTTTTTTCTTTTTTGAGAGAATTTTTTTTGTTTGGTCTCGACAGTGTTAGAACATCGTTCCTGGTGATATTTTGTGGTTTGACAATCAAAATATGACACGGTTAGCTTCACTTGCATTGACATCGTTGATCTCCCTTGGATGGTCATCGTTGGTCTCGCATAGACTAGGACACGAAGTACTTTCCCGTATCCTTAAACTGATGGAAAAGAGCATTATAATGGGTACATGCATTTGCATTGGGTTGGCCACAAGAATAGGCGAGGGCAAGGATTTGGCCACAAAAATTGACGAGGGCAAGGACTCGGCCACTAAAATGGACGAGGGCCATACAACATTCATTGTAAGTAATAAATTTGTGATTTTTTGTACCAAAGCTAAGAATGATGTAATATATGGCCAAAAAATATTTCAGAATTTTTTCGGCAAGAGAAGTATTTTTTTATTATTTTTCAAGTCAGAAAACGAGAAAAATCGTAAAAAATAAAATGATATAGATTTTTGAGTTCCGTCACTTGGAACATATTCTAAAAATTATTTTTTATCAGTGGTGAGATTATGGTATGGTAAAATTTGAATAAAATTGGGTCATGATATGGTTTGGCACGTTTGGACGTGCTGGGAAGCACCTTGGTATGTCTTCTTGTGAACTGCAGTTTTTTTTTTTAACTTTTCCATGCCATAATCTCACAATTCGTAGAGTATGATTTTTAGAAGGTGTTTAAATTGACGGAACTCGAAAAGCTTGAGAATATTTGTTTTTATGATTTTTCTAGTCTTCCGACTTTGAAAAATCGTTAAAAAGAATCGGGTCTAGATTTTTGCGTTTTGTTTATTTGAGAAGTGCTTAAAAAATATGATTTGATGGTGAAAATATTTTGGTGAGAAAATAAGAACATACGATTTTGGCCAAAAAACCGTATGAGTCTACAGTTTTGGATAAAAAATCAAAGTTTCGAATTTTTTTTCTTTTTTGAGAGAAAGTTTTTTGTTTGGTCTCTACAGTGTTAGAACATCGTTCTTGGGTGACACCGTGTGATTAGACTAAAAAAATATAACACGGTTAGCCTCGCTTGCATTGACATCGTTGGTCTCGTTTGGATGACCATCGTTGGCCTCGCTTGCATGACCTTTATCTCTAATAAAGTAATAATGTATATCTTAAACTTTGTTGAAATTAAAATACCACGAAAACATGTAAGAAATATTATGGACTTGTTGACAATTAGGTTAGTATTTATGTTTAACATTCTTTAGACTTTAGACAATTAAATGCTTATGTTTGGTGTTCTTATTGGAGTTATCATTACTTAATCTATATTTTGAATTTACAAAACACATTAAATTTTTGGAGTCATTGTGTATTCAATTTGATGAGAGACATTGAGTGTGAGTCGTATATGTTTTTGACAGCCGTACTAGTTTTTTAGACAATTTATCATACACTATTTTAAAATCTTTTGTTTTTCTTTCACCAAAAGTTAATGTCATTTCTAATTCTTGAAATTGTATTTTATCGTTAATATAGTAATATACTAAGATGGGCTAACCCAAGATTTGGTCTTTTTGGTCTCTGTCTCACCATTTAAATAAAATTATAAACGACTAATGAGTCAATAATCAATACTAAACCTTACGTATTACGCACTCTGAGCCTGCACTTTCTGCGAGATTCCCAAGTTTCTTAGAGTCAAACCAAATCCCTCTTCTCCTCTAGAGTCAAACCAAATCCCTCTGTTCACAATTTTTCTAAATTGAACAATACGTACCCAACCACCCATCACAAAATCAACTAAAACATACACTCAGCAATTTGTCAACATATTTGCTCTATAAATAGTAACCCATTTTTTCTGAACTATTGATCGATCAAAACCCAATTCCAAGCTCCAAAAATGGCCTCCTCCTCCTCATCTTCTTCTTCAGCTGAATCCAACCTAGCAACGGCCAAGACGGTCCTCTCGGCCGTGGCTTCCGTGGCCGCCACGGCAATGCTAGCAAGGTCCATAGTCCAAGACTTCCTCCCCCATGAAGTCCAAGACTACTTCTTCTCCGGCATCAGAAGCTTCTTCACTCGCTTCTCTAACCAACTCACCATGGTCATCGACGAGTTCGATGGCCTCGTCAGCAACCAAATATACGAGTCTGCAGAGATCTACTTGGGCTCCAAAGTCTCTCCCTCAACTCACAGACTCAAAGTCAGCAAGCCCGAGAAGGAGAAGAGCTTCACCATCACCATGGAAAGCAATGAGGAGATTGTTGACGTCTTCAATGGGGTTAAGTTCAACTGGGTCTTGGTCTGCAGGTATGAAAATTCTATGAACCCATTTGTCCAATTTGGACATTGAATAGCTTTTTGATTTTTTTTTTCTAGTACATTTTATTCAAAGTTTGAAACTTTTTGTAGATTGTGTGAGCCCATTTGTCCAATTTGTGCATGGAATAGCTTCATGATGTTTTTCCTTTAGCTCATGTTACTCAAAAGTTTGAATCGGTCTTTTGTAATAAACCATTTCTCCAATTTTGATATATAACAGCCTTTTGAGGTTTTCATCAGTACATTTTATACAAAGTATGGTAAATTTTTTTGTAAATTAATTCTATGAACCCATTTCTCCAGTTTTTACATAGATTAGCTTTTTGATGCTTTCTTCAGTACATTTCACTCAAAGTTTGAAGCTTTTATGTATTTTCAGGCAGGTTGAGAGCAAGAACTTCCACAACCCTCGTGACCTGAACTCAACTCTGAGGTCACAAGTGCGGTCCTTTGAGCTTAGCTTTCACAAGAAGCAAATGGACTTGGTTCTGAACTCTTACCTCCCCCACATCGTGAAAGAGGCAAAATCCATGAAGCAAGAAAAAAAGACACTCAAAATCTTCACCATGGATTATGACAATCTCTATTGCAACTTGGCAGACGCTTGGACTCCTACGAATCTCGACCACCCTGCAACATTTGAGACCTTGGCTTTGGACTCGGAGATCAAGAATTTCATTTTTCAAGATCTTGACAGGTTCATCAAGAGGAGGGATTACTATAGGTATAGCTAGCAAGCTAGTTTGAAATATCAATAACATCTTCCAAATTTTTCGATTGCATTACACTCAAAATTTGCCTATAACGTCTTTTGATTTTGGGTATGTAGGAAAGTTGGGAAGGCTTGGAAGAGAGGGTACTTGTTGTATGGACCGCCAGGCACCGGAAAATCGAGCTTGATTGCTGCAATGGCGAATTACTTGAACTTTGACATCTATGACTTGGAGCTCACGGAACTCAGGTGCAACTCTGAGCTTAGGAGGCTGCTCATTTCAATGGCGAATAGGTCTATACTGGTGGTTGAGGACATTGATTGCACCATTGAGTTTCAAGATCGAATGGCCGAGTCAAAAGAAGCCCATGGGTCCCAACAGAAGCAGGTCAGTTTCAAATTTTCTTATGAAGTTGTTTTCTTCTGATTCATTGGTATTGACTATTCTGCTTCATACATTCTGAACTTGGACCACCTTACTCATTGTGAAAGTGACTAAGGAACAACTATAGGCTCAGTGAAATTATTTCACAATGTGTATTTACTTTTGAAGCTGTTAAATATGAGACTTTAACCAGACTCTTGACTGGTGAAAGTGACCTTGTATTGGAAGGAAACCCAAAAAAGAAACCAGAGAATTCAGAGAAATAGCTTGAAAACACCATCAATCATGTAGAAATTTTAGGCCTCTTTCAGTCTTTTGTCATGCACATTGTATAGGATTGGACTATTAGATAAATCTGTGCAGATCAGCCAAAAAAAAAGGTAAATCTGTGCAGTAAAAAGACATTGACTTTGATTCAGCTTCAGGGAAAGTTTCTTTCAGTGCATAAAAAGCCAATGAGTCTCTACCATATTGAGTACCCTTTTCTTGTCATAATATCCATGTTGATTGAGATCGACCCACTTTGTAATGACCAAACAGTACGTACATGGGCTACTTTTACCCATCATATCTGTTCACATTGCCAATCAGTTAACCCTTTAGAGCGTGTATATATATAGGTCTTTTTACCCATCTTTCTGGTGAAGGTCTTTTTACCAATTTTGGAGGTCCCTAAATGAAACTAAAATATGAAATGATTTTTGTAAGGCTTGTAGCCTATTACTCCATTCTTCTTTTTCTAGGCTTCATTTGATATATCAATTTAGGAAAACCGTATTTGTATTTTTTACCTTGGACCTCATTTGGCCCTATTAGTTACTTTTTCCCTATAGAAAATGGTAGTATGCAAATAGTTTCTGCTTTGTTTAACTTTGTTATGGCACAGGTGACGCTGTCAGGATTGCTTAATTTCATTGATGGCTTGTGGTCGAGTTGTGGTGATGAGAGGATCATAATCTTCACAACTAATCACAAAGAAAAGCTCGACCCTGCACTCTTGCGCCCTGGTCGAATGGACGTCCATGTTCACATGTCCTACTGCACTCCAGCTGGGTTTAGGCTTCTTGCAGCCAATTACCTCGGAATCAAAGACCACAAACTGTTCGAGGCAATCGAGAAACAAATCGAAATCACTGAAGTAACGCCTGCGGAAGTAGCTGAGCAACTGATACAGAGTGATGAGCCGGACGCCGCAATGCAAGGCCTGATTGCATTTCTTAAAGTGAAGAAGAAGGAAAATGAGGAAGCCGAGGTGAAAAGGAAGCAAACAGAGATTGAAGCAAAGGAAAAGGAAAAGGAAACCGCTGCTAAAGAAGCCGAGACTAAGAAGGATGAGAAAGCTAATGGTGATGAGAAAAGTAACAAGAAAGTAGACAATTGATGATGATGAAAAGAGTAACAAAAACTAGACATTTTGATGATGATGATGAAAACAATTAAGTGATAAGTAAATTATTAACTATAGTATTTTGCAGATCAAAGTTGAAAGACTTGATCACATTTTGGTGGAGCGTTTACAAATGTCAATTAAATTACTAGGAGATTGCTGAGTCTTTTGTAAACTATAAATGAGGAGACCAATTCTAGCTTCAGTTGAATGCCTTTTCTCTATTGCTCCTAGTATGATTGTGAAGTTGTGAACAAAATGCTTCAAATCTAAAACGTAAGCCATTCTCAAATACAGAGCTGACTGCTGAAGAAGTTAAGAAATGAAGTCAGTCAAATCACCAATTAAAGGATAAAGAATGTGCTTGACTGACTTGGCAACTTTGCTCAGAACTTTTCTCTTCCACGCCGAAAGTTAGCATGTCCCAAACTTTTGGTCAGCTTTGTCCAATATCTCATATTATATTTGGTTAGTGTTTCTTGTGGATCAAGACAATAATAGAGACAAGTCCAAGCTAATAAAAATGAAGAAGAAAAGAAAGTTCAGCAAAAAACAGTTCTATATATGTAAAAGTGAATCTACACAGTTGTTCACTTATGTATTGTAGGATTGCATGAGATATTCTCTCTACCTAATTGAAGTTTGATGTGAGCCTGCAACTCAAAATTGATCATGAAAGATTGAGGGTATTTGTACTATACAATGACAAAACCCCAATTCCCTGATTCCCTCCATGATTTAGTGCTGCATTTGTGACACAGACCTTATATCATTGCCATTTTCCTACATACCCTTTTTCCTTTCATGTGTCAAACAAGGATTTGCATTGAAATCGTAAAAAGTATGATATAACTTGCATACAATAGACATATAAAACAGTCTTCTCACTATGAGAAATGCTCACTCGAGATTTAAATTGAGTAACTGTGCACAACTTTTACATTTAGATACACATATCGCGTAAATTAATTGTCTCATTGAGACATGTTATATATACACCTATAATGTAATTTTATACTGTACCATGTCCGGTTTAATCGAAAAAAATAAAGTAGGAAAATTCTTGCACACAACCTTTGCAATAATTCTATACTCCGGCAGGAAGACCTCATGACTCAGGTAGAAGTCACCACCCCACATGGCCTTGTTGCTTGCGGCCGAAGCTTGTAGTCGTAGAATTTAGCTTTTTTTTCTGGTCTTTCAGTATAATAATTGAAGTACATACCAAAGTGAAAAGTGAGACCAAAACAGACACAAAAGGAAAAGAAAGCATGCGTCTCTCTGTTTCTCTTTTGGACTTATTATAGTAGGAATTCCACTCACTTAGTCCCTTACACACACACGCAGACCCATTTTTACACACATATTCACTCAGCACCTAAAAAGTCCAAAGAAAATTAAAGAAACCAATGCCAAGGAAGCCTCATGTTTCAACTTATATTATATATCACTCCCTATTCGGCTGTTCTTCTCAAGCACTTCATAAACACCGAGACAAAAACAACACCAAAGTTCCAAACCCTCTAATCTAATCGATCATGATGTTCTCCGCCAAAGAAATGCCTTCTCCTTCATCATTGTTCTCTGCCTATGCATCCATGGCAGCCTCATTGATGCTATTTAGATCCATGGCCAATGAGCTCGTACCTCATCCAATTAGAGGGTACCTCTACTCAACTCTCAGTTACATCTTCAAAACTCACTCCCCTATGCTCACACTAGTCATCGAGGAATCGAATAGCATAAGCCGAAACCAACTCTATGATGCTGCAGAGATCTACCTATGCACAAAGATCAGTCCCAACACTCACAGGCTCAAAATCAGCAAAAGCCCAAAAGGGAAGAACTTAACAATTCGGCTCGAGAAAGGTGAGAAGTTGGTTGATTTCTATGAAGGGGTTGAGCTCAAATGGAGGTTCATTTGTGCAGAGTCTGGACAGAACAACCCCAATGATCCATTTTCGCCTCCAAGGTCCGAAAAGCGCTTCTTTGAGCTTACATTCCACAAGAAGCACAAGGACAAAATCATGGATTGTTATGTGCCTTATGTTCTAGAAAAGGCCAAAGCACTCAAAGATGAAGAAAGGGTTTTGAAGATGTACACACTAAACAATTCCCACCACCACCCTTACAATGGTTTCAAGTGGGACTCCATCAATCTCGAACACCCTTCAACATTTGAGACACTGGCCATGGATTTAGAGCTCAAAAAGGCGGTTATTGAAGATCTTGACAGGTTTGTGAATAGGAAGGAGTTCTATAAGAAAGTAGGGAGGGCATGGAAAAGAGGGTACTTGTTGTATGGTCCTCCAGGCACTGGAAAATCAAGCTTGGTTGCAGCCATGGCTAATCATCTCAAGTTTGATGTCTATGACTTGCAGCTTGCTAATATATTTCGTGATTCTGACCTGAGAAAACTGTTGCTGGCCACCGCGAATCGGTCCATTCTTGTGATTGAAGACATTGATTGTAGTGTTGATTTGCCTGATCGGATTCGACATGGAGATGGAAGAAAGCAAGTGCCTGATGCACAGGTTTGTCATCCTCCTATTCAAGTTCATTTTCAAACAACTTTAAGCATTTTTGTGTGTGTAATAATATAATTAGTTACCACTATTAACAACTAATGAAGTCTATAATCATTTTTAGAATCTGTTTTCATAACTAATCGGTTGCAAAAAAAATTGCCACGTTTTTTTATTGATGTATCATTTCCTCTTCTTGTATAGAATATAGATTATTAGATTGTTGTTCTTCCGTTTCTTTCTGTAGCCTACCTAGTGAGTGAAGAGCCAAGGACTAAAGTGCAGGGTGATGTGATTTGTGGGATGGAATGAAAGGTTTTGAATTTGATTTAGTGATTTGGTGAATCTTAATTTGGGTTGTATTAGCATCTGATTGGTTAGATTAGCATCTGATTGGATTAGCACTAAGCTTTCATAACCCAGAAAAGCATCCCCTTTCACAATCAACCAACCCCACCTCATTACCAAACTCCTTTTTTCTCTGCAGTATTTTTGTTTTTGATTCAAAGGGGGTAGCACCCACAGTTAGGTTAGGAAGTTTCTTTGTAGTTTCTTCACATATAGTTTGTAAATGATGATTAGCTTTCCACATCATTTCCAACAATGTAAACAACTTTCTTCTTTCTCCATTGGCCCCAATCAGAAAAAGAAGACCTCATAAACTTTCTTAGTTTCTGGTTTTGCCTTTTGAATTTTTTCTTCTCTATGAAGTTTTGGCTTCATGTCTCCCTCTTGTTCAATTTATTCATTCAATAAATTCTAATATTTAAAAAAAATATATCAGAAAAAGAAGACCTCACTAGTCAAAATCTAATTGGCTAAAATGAATCTAATACCATATAATGTGATGAGCTAATATGGTATAAAAGCTCTCATTCTAGTCTCACTCGTGTTAGAAAATGAAGTAATACCACCCCATTGTACCAGAATTCTAACTATTTTTATCTTTGGCTTCGTGCAGTTAACACTATCTGGGCTACTGAACTTCATAGATGGATTATGGTCAAGTTGTGGAGATGAGAGGATCATAATATTTACCACTAACCACAAGGAGAGGTTAGACCCTGCTCTATTGCGCCCTGGACGCATGGACATGCATATTCACATGTCCTATTGCACATACCATGGTTTCCAACTCTTGGCCTCAAACTACTTGGGTATCAATAGCCATCACCATCTCTATGATGAAATTGAAGGCCTACTGAAGGAAACAGAGGTGACTCCAGCTCACGTTGCAGAAGAGTTGATGAAGAGTGAAGATGTTGATGTTGCACTTGAAGGACTAGTCAAGCTTCTAAAGCGGAAGAAAATGGAAGGCGATGAATGCGAGGGCGAGGATGAAAAGAAGATTGGAGCTCAAGGAGCAAAGAGGCAGAAAACTGAGAGCAAACAAAGGAAATCTGTGAGGAATAATTGGAAAAACAACACCAAAAGAAGCAGCAAGCGTTTATCAGCTAAAGCAAACCACTCCCTTATCCTAACACAACAATACTGATGCTTGATCTTGGGGCTTAGTTTCACTTCCTGGAGATTGTCCACAAAAGTTTCACTTTCTGGAAATCTATATTGTCAAATAAATGAGTAAAGGTAATGTATATGTTAATGTCAAAGTTTTGTTTGAACCATCTTTATTAAGGCGCAAAACTCTCTTTTGAGGATATTTTTAGAAAATATGAATAAAACTACTGATTCTCCAAACCATGTTTGAACGTTGAAGTTCATGCCTACAATGGCCTTGATAGACTTCCTAAACAAAATCAAAACTGAAAACCCCATTTTTTGTGACTTGCATCAATTTGAAAACTCATTCCTTCATGCTGTTAATAGCAGTAACCTTAGCAAAGAGAGAGTATCTGTAGCCAGGAAAGTAAGAGAAAACTATGGATCCAAATCAAGCTCTTTCAAAAACAATTCTACAATATCATACATCATCACCTCATATATGCTTCCATCAACACCCCCCACCTACCAAGTTCAGCTGTAACCTAGGCCGAGTCTGTCACTCTTGGCAAATCTCTTGGGCAAAGATGTCGGAAATCAAAATGAGTTCTACAATACTACTACATCGGCATGGATGACAAAGATAAACCCTCGAGGGAAGAGTATGAAGGTGGAAGTATATCCCGTCTTGATGACAGAGACTTGATTAATTCTTCTATTTGACTTGTCAGCATGAAAAATTCCTCAGCTACATCCTTTGATACCGAATCTTCCAACATCCTACATAAGTTCTCATTATATTATAAAACTATAGAAAGAAAACAGAGAACAAAAGAAGAGATCATAGATGGATATTGATCCGAACTAGATAAATCCCATTGTAAATAGCACAGCCGTCTATCACAATAACTAAATCGCAAGGAGAAAAACACATTCCTGTAGGTTCTAGCCCTTTTCAGGATGTGCATTGCATTTTTTGTACGACTCAATTAAACAAATAAAGGGCTGAAAAAAGTGAACTAACCTTAATTGAGATTCTGTGCTGCTGCTACACTGGGAAAATAGCACCTTGATGACAGGATGCAGATCTATCTTTGGTACTGGTTCGGTGTTGCTTTGTTTGGCCAAACAATGACCAGTGCAAGACCAAGAATTTGTATTTATGAGAACAATTTGCAGCATGGGAGATCTGATTTTCAGGTCCCTAATGACGGTCCTAAATGATAATTGATCTTTTGCACATTCAAGTAGCTGGTTTGCAAACAGTCTCTCCAAGGTATACTTCCTGTTCATAAAATAAATTAAATGAAATTAAGCGTATGTCCACCAAATGAATACTTGAACAAATTCAATCCTATAAAGAGAAAAGGAAATAAAATTCCTAAATAACAAGGTAGACAAGAGAGGTGGGTGAGCATCGTGAGTGCCCACGTGAAGAGATAGAGTTTCTTCATAAATCCCAGTAAAGGTACAAATAGATACAAGAGCTATCTGAATCATAGATCACTACGTGCTAACCTGAAAACGTCTCTCGTACCGTCAACTCGCAGACTAGTGGCAACGTTGCATTTGAACAGTCGAACTCCACCATCAATAAGTCCACCACCATTATCACAAGGGTAAGCTCCAAGAAGAGATGAGCACTGAGGGCAGAAAAATTCAATCCATTCAACATCTACTGAAAGATTGGAGGACCTAACCATGAAAATATTTTCAAGAAACCCATTTAGTAAAGATTTGTGATTTTTCAGGATCTCCTTATTTTCCTCTGGAAAAGTTTCGGACAAATGATGCCTGCAGCCTTCACCATCATCATCTTCGGAATGACTTCTCATATTATCACAGCATCCTTGTCCTGATGTCAATCTGACAGAGCAATCCGATTCCAAACACCTATGAGGTACACCCTCGCTGTTAGTTTCTTCCTTAGTTACAGCACCTTTAAAATCTGCATCTACATATTTATCCTTAATTTCTGACTTAGGTATCTCACTACATGCGAGATTACTTCCAGGATTACGTTCAGATTCATTGGGACCACACTCACCATTGACGTCTGATTCTTTTTCGTGTCTTTGACATTCACCATTGACATCAGGAAACTCACTTCCAACAAGATCATCTTTGCAAAGCGTAATATTTGTAGAGCTCACCAGGCACACACCCTTCGCACATGTGTAAGAGTTTGCATAACTAGCAACCAGCTTCTCACTAATGCCTCCAAATGAACAGCAGCAATTCCCAAACCAGTTATCAGCCACCTCTCGCCAGTTGACTGAAGGCATTTCCACAAAATTGCTATATAAATAAAACGTCGAAATAGGACATGTCAAAGAGACTTTCACCAGTGTAGTTCAATTAACGTTATAGGCATAGTAAGTGATTACATCTTACCTAAGGGGACTTGCAGTCAACTTAAACGAGCAACTTCTGCAGTAAAAGTGAACTCCTCCACTGGAAGATAGACTCTTTACATCTGAACCAAAAACACCAGCATTATACAAAAGAACCAGCAATTTCTAAATGCAAAGCATAAGAAAAGAAAACTACACATCCCAAATCTATGAAAACAGAGGCACACTTTCCACATAATAGTTCATCTTCTTAAACATCACCAACAGAAAATAGCCCAGAAATCCATGTATTGGGTAAAAACTAGCCACAATGGACAGCTAATTACTCCTAGAAACAACTTCAACTTCTCAAACAATAATCAACCACTCGATAATTACATAAAAGCTCAAGTCTTTTTTATTTTTCGATTACTCATAGTTTTTACTTTCTCCAAAGAAAACAAATTTATATGAACACAGATTAAAATACGAAATCTCAACACTTATTTTCTTGGCACCAAACAAAAATCGAATTAAACCAAACAGATTAAGCAATTATTTCAGCTCACCAGAGTCAACCGAAAGCGGCTTCGACACAACTGTGAACCCATTCCCTTCCTCTTCATTCAAGCTGAGTTCACTCAAACTGAGTATAGAATCGTAGTTCAAAACAATAGAGTGATCAACAGGTAGGAGAAGGACGAGCTTGACCTCAATGTGATCATCCAAGGCTTTGAAGCTCACCGGAGAATCGTCGTCCAGCAAAACCCTAGGCATGGGAACCCTGAGCGAGACCTCGGCGTCGTGCTCGGTCCAGCTCACCAAGACCAGAGATTGTGAGAGGCTTATGTGGACCTTGAGGTTCTGGCATTGAATCGAGGGCTTTGTGTAGGAATCGAATAGGAATAAGCGGAGGGTTGGGATGTGAGATTGAGCTTCCCATGTGAACCGCCATTTTCTACGATTTTCGGCGGTTTGAAGCTCCAAGGACATTTTGCTTTGCTGAACTTCGTTCTACTTCTACCCTGTAATATTTTAAAGGCCCTATATACATTTTTTTTTCCTAGCCTTTTCTTTTTCATTTTTAGGATAGATTTTTCATTTAGGGTTTGTACATTCAAGTTATAACCCACGATTTTTTTGGCTGAAAAATCATGATTTTGGCAAAAAAAAAAAAAAATTTCTGAAAAATTCACCATTGGTAAAACATGTTTTTTACAAAGTGTTTCAATTGACAAAACTCAAAAATCTAGAATCGTTTATTTTTTTTATTAATTTTCTAGTTTTTCGACTTAAAAAAATCGCATTAGAATCATGGGCATCCTTAGCATGAACATTGGCATCGTTAGTCTCTCTAGAATGGGTATGCATCGTTAGTTACCCACGCTAGCATGGACATCGTTAGTTAGCCTCGCTAGCATGGGCATCGTCACAAGTGTAGGGGGCACCCCGAGATGCTTCTGAACTACACTTTTTCCTTCAACTTTACCAGTGATAAAACTTCACCATTGGTAAAACATGATTTTTCAAAGGTGTGCCAACTGACTTTACTCGAAAAACCCGACTCGTCTGTAAGTTATGATTTTTTAAGTTTTCCGACTTTGAAAAATCGTACCTCACAAACGACTCGAGCTGTTCAAGAAAAGTCAGTTGGAGAAGCTTTAAAAATTAATTTTTAACATTGGTGAAGTTTTGTCACGGATAGAGTTGAAGGAAAAATGGGGTTGGCATGGTTCGACACGTTTGGAGGTGTCACGCCATGCCCTTGCATGCCAAACCTCGCCAACCCCCTTTTCCATTTAACTTTACTCGTGCCAAAACTTAACCATTGGTATCACATGATTTTTAAAAGATGTTCCAACTGATTTTGCTCAAAAATCTCGAATCGTTTATTTTTTTATAAATTTTCTAGTTTTCCGACTTTGGAAATTCGTAAAAAATATACGGGTCGATATTTTTGCGTTTTGTCGACTCGAGAAGTCCTTAAAAATCATTATTTAAGTATGGAAAGATTTTGGGGCGAAAATCAGAACATGTGATTTTGGCCCAAAAATCGTGTGTTATACGGTTTTGGGTGAAAAACCATGGTTTTGGCAAAAAAAAAAAAAATTTCTCAAAATTTCACCATTGGTACAACAAATTTTTAAAAAGCTGTTACAATCGACAGAACTCGAAAATCTCTAATTGTTTATTTTTTATAAATTTTTTAGTTTTTCGAATTAGAAAAATCGCTAGGGCATTGTGGGCATCCTTAACATGGGCATAAGCATCGTTACCCTCGCTAGCATGGACAGGGGCATGGGCATGGGCATGGTTAGTTAGCCTCGCTAGCATGGACATCGTTAGTTAGCTTCGCTAGTATGAGCATCGTTGGAAATATCAGGGGCACCTCGTGATGCCTCCTTCTGAACTGCACTTTTCCCTTCAACTTTACCAGTGTTAAAAATTTACCAATGGTAAAACATGATTTTTAAAATGTGCGTGTCAACTGATTTTGCTCAAAAATTTCGAATCGTTTATTTTTTATGAATTTTCTAGTTTTTCGACTTTGAAAAATCGTAAAAAATAAACGAGTCGATATTTTTACGTTTTGACAACTCCAAAAGTGCTTAAAAATCATGATTTTAGTGTGGGAATATTTTGGTGCGAAAATAAGAACATGCAATTTTTGCCCAAAAATCGTGTGTTATAACCCACGGTTTTTGGTGAAAAATCATGGTTTTGGCAAAAAAAAATTTCTAAAAAATTCACCATCGGTAAAACATGTTTTTTAAAAAGTGTTTCAATAGACAGAACTCGAAAATCTAGAATCGTTTATTTTTTATGAATTTTCTAGTTTTCCGACTTTGAAAAATCGCATGGGAATCATGGGCATCCTTAGCATGAGCATTGGCATCGTTAGTCTCTCTAGCATGGGTATGCATGGTTAGTTAGCCTCGCTAGCATGGACATCGTTAGTTAGCCTCGCTAGCATGGGCATCGTTGCAAGTTTAGGGGGCACCCCGAGATGTTTCTGAACTGCACTTTTCTCTTCAACTTTACCTGTGTTAAAACTTCACCATTGGTAAAACATGATTTTTCAAAGGTGTGCCAACTGACTTTACTCGAAAAACCCGACTCGTCTGTAAGTTATGATTTTTTAAGTTTTCCGACTTTGAAAAATCGTACCTCACAAACGACTCGAGCTGTTCAAGAAAAGTCAGTTGGAGAAGTTTTAAAAATTAATTTTTAACATTGGTGAAGTTTTGTCACGGACAGAGTTGAAGGAAAAATGGGGTTGGCATGGTTCGACACGTTTGGAAGTGTCACGCCATGCCCTTGCATGCCAAACCTCGCCAACCCCCTTTTCCATTTAAGTTTACTCGTGCCAAAACTTCACCATTGGTATCACATGATTTTTAAAAGATGTTCCAACTGACTTTGCTCAAAAATCTCGAATCGTTTATTTTTTATAAATTTTCTAGTTTTCCGACTTTGGAAATTCGTAAAAAATATACGAGTCGATATTTTTGCGTTTTGTCGACTCGAGAAGTCCTTAAAAATCATTATTTATGTATGGAAAGATTTTGGTGCGAAAATTAGAACATGTGATTTTGGCCCAAAAATCGTGTGTTATAACCCACGGTTTTGGGTGAAAAACCATGGTTTTGGCAAAAAAATAAAAATTTCTCAAAATTTCACCAATGGTAAAACATATTTTTAAAAAGCTGTTACAATCGACAGAACTCGAAAATCCCTAATTGTTTATTTTTTATAAATTTTTTAGTTTTTCGAATTAGAAAACTCGCTTGGGCATTGTGGGCATCCTTAGCATGGGCATAAGCATCGTTACCCTCGCTAGCATGGGCATGGGCATGGTTAGTTAGCCTCGCTAGCATGGGCATCGTTAGTTAGCTTCGCTAGTATGAGCATCGTTGGAAATATCAGGGGTACCTCGTGATGCCTCCTTCTGAACTGCACTTTTCCCTTCAACTTTACCAGTGTTAAAAATTTACCAATGGTAAAACATTATTTTTAAAATGTGCGTGTCAGCTGACTTTGCTCAAAAATTTCGAATCGTTTATTTTTTATGAATTTTCTAGTTTTTCGACTTTGAAAAATCGTAAAAAATAAACGAGTCGATATTTTTACGTTTTGACAACTCCAAAAGTGCTTAAAATCATGATTTTAGTGTGGGAAGATTTTGGTGCGAAAATAAGAACATGCAATTTTTGCCCAAAAATCGTGTGTTATAACCCACTGTTTTTGGTGAATAATCATGGTTTTGGCAAAAAAAAATTTCTAAAAAATTCACTATCGGTAAAACATATTTTTAAAAAAGTGTTTCAATAGACAGAACTCGAAAATCTAGAATCGTTTATTTTTTATGAATTTTCTAGTTTTTCGAGTTTGAAAAATCGAATGGGAATCATGGGCATCCTTAACATGAGCATTGGCATCGTTAGTCTCCCTAGCATGGGTATGCATCGTTAGTTACCCACGCTAGCATGGACATCGTTAGTTAGCCTCGCTAGCATGGACATCGTTGCAAGTGTAAGGGGCGCCCCGAGATGCTTCTGAACTACACTTTTTCCTTCAACTTTACCAGTGTTAAAACTTCACCATTGGTAAAACATGATTTTTCAAAGGTGTGCGAACTGACTTTACTCGAAAAACCCGACTCGTCTGTAAGTTATGATTTTTTAAGTTTTCCGACTTTGAAAAATCGTAACTCACAAACGACTCGAGCTGTTCAAGAAAAGTCAGTTGGAGAAACTTTAAAAATTAATTTTTAACATTGGTGAAGTTTTGTCACGGACAGAGTTGAAGGAAAAATGGGGTTGGCATGGTTCGACACGTTTGGAGGTGTCACGCCATGCCCTTGCATGCCAAACCTCGCCAACCCCCTTTTCCATTTAACTTTACTCGTGCCAAAACTTCACCATTGGTATCACATTATTTTTAAAAGATGTTCCAACTGACTTTGCTCAAAAATCTCCAATCGTTTATTTTTTATAAATTTTCTAGTTTTCCGACTTTGGAAATTCGTAAAAAATATACGGGTCGATAATTTTGCGTTTTGTCGACTCGAGAAGTCCTTAAAAATCATTATTTAAGTATGGAAAGATTTTGGTGCGAAAATCAGAACATGTGATTTTGGCCCAAAAAACGGTTTTGGGTGAAAAACCATGGTTTTGGCAAAAAAAATAAAAATTTCTCAAAATTTCACCATTGGTAAAACATATTTTTAAAAAGCTGTTACAATCGACAGAACTCGAAAATCTCTAATTGTTTATTTTTTATAAATTTTTTAGTTTTTCGAATTAGAAAAATCGCTAGGGCATTGTGGGCATCCTTAGCATGGGCATAAGCATCGTTACCCTCGCTAGCATGGACATGGGCATGGTTAGTTAGCCTCGCTAGCATGGACATCGTTAGTTAGCTTCGCTAGTATGAGCATCGTTGGAAATATCAGGGGCACCTCGTGATGCCTCCTTCTGAACTGCACTTTTCCCTTCAACTTTACCAGTGTTAAAAATTTACCAATGGTAAAACATGATTTTTAAAATGTGCGTGTCAACTGACTTTGCTCAAAAATTTCGAACCGTTTATTTTTTATGAATTTTCTAGTTTTTCGACTTTGAAAAATCTTAAAAAATAAACGAGTCGATATTTTTACATTTTGACAACTCCAAAAGTGCTTAAAAATCATGATTTTAGTGAGGGAAGATTTTGGTGCGAAAATAAGAACATGCAATTTTTGCCCAAAAATCGTGTGCTATAACCCACGGTTTTTGGTGAAAAATCATGGTTTTGGCAAAAAAAAAATTTCTAAAAAATTCACCATCGGTAAAACATGTTTTTTAAAAAGTGTTTCAATAGACAGAACTCGAAAATCTAGAATCGTTTATTTTTTATGAATTTTCTAGTTTTCCGACTTTGAAAAATCGCATGGGAATCATGGGCATCCTTAACATGAGCATTGGCATCGTTAGTCTCCCTAGCATGGGTATGCATCGTTAGATACACACGCTAGCATGGACATCGTTAGTTAGCCTCGCTAGCATGGGCATCGTTGCAAGTGTAAGGGGCACCCCGAGATGCTTCTGAACTGCACTTTTTCCTTCAACTTTACCAGTGTTAAAACTTCACCATTGGTAAAACATGATTTTTCAAAGGTGTGCCAACTGACTTTACTCGAAAAACCCGACTCGTCTGTAAGTTATGATTTTTTAAGTTTTCCGACTTTGAAAAATAGTAACTCACAAACGACTCGAGCTGTTCAAGAAAAGTCAGTTGGAGAAGCTTTAAAAATTAATTTTTAACATTGGTGAAGTTTTGTCACGGACAGAGTGAAAGGAAAAATGGGGTTGGCATGGTTCGACACGTTTGGAGGTGTCACGCCATGCTCTTGCATGCCAAACCTCGCCAACCCCCTTTTCCATTTAACTTTACTCGTGTCAAAACTTCACCATTGGTATCACATGATTTTTAAAAGATGTTCCAACTGACTTTGCTCAAAAATCTCGAATCGTTTATTTTTTATAAATTTTCTAATTTTTCGACTTTGAAAATTCGTAAAAAATATACGAGTCGATATTTTTGCGTTTTGACAACTCCAAAAGTCCTTAAAAATCATGATTTTAGTGTGGGAAGATTTTGGTGCGAAAATAAGAACATGCAATTTTTGCCCAAAAATCGTGTGTTATAACCCACGGTTTTGGGTGAAAAATCATAGTTTTGGCAAAAAAAAAAATTCTAAAAAATTCACCATTGGTAAAACATGATATTTAAAAAGTGTTTCAATAGACAGAACTCAAAAATCTAGAATCGTTTATTTTTTATGAATTTTCTAGTTTTCTGACTTTAAAAAATCGCATGGGAATCATGGGCATCCTTAGCATGAGCATTGGCATTGTTAGTCTCTCTAGCATGGGTATGCATGGTTAGTTAGCCTCGCTAGCATGGACATCGTTAGTTAGCCTCGCTAGCATGGGCATCGTTGCAAGTTTAGGGGGCACCCCGAGATGTTTCTGAACTGTACTTTTCTCTTCAACTTTACCTGTGTTAAAACTTCACCATTGGTAAAACATGATTTTTCAAAGGTGTGCCAACTGACTTTACTCGAAAAACCCGACTCGTCTGTAAGTTATGATTTTTTAAGTTTTCCGACTTTGAAAAATCGTACCTCACAAACGACTCGAGCTGTTCAAGAAAAGTCAATTGGAGAAGTTTTAAAAATTAATTTTTAACATTGGTTAAGTTTTGTCACGGACATAGTTGAAAGAAAAATGAGGTTGACATAGTTTGACACGTTTAGAGGTGTCACGCCATGCCCTTGCATGCCAAACCTCGCCAACCCCCTTTTCCATTTAACTTTACTCGTGCCAAAACTTCACCATTGGTATCACATGATTTTAAAAAATGTGTCAACTGACTTTGCTCGAAAATCTCGAATCGTTTATTTTTTATGAATTTTCTAGTTTTTCGACTTTGAAAAATCGTTAAAAATAAACGAGTCGATATTTTTGCGTTTTGATAACTCCAAAAGTCCTTAAAAATCATGATTTTAGTGTTGGAAGATTTTGGTGCGAAAATAAGAACATGCAATTTTTGACCAAAAATCGTGTGTTATAACCCACGGTTTTGGGTGAAAAATCATAGTTTTGGCAAAAAAAAAAATCTAAAAAATTCACCATTAGTAAAACATGTTTTTTAAAAAGTGTTTCAATTGACAAAATTCGAAAATCTAGAATCGTTTATTTTTTAGGGATAATTATAACTTTCGTCCCTGAACTATGACTCGTTCGACACTTTCGTCCCTGAAGTTTGAAATATATCACTTTCGTCCCTGAACTTCAACACCAACTATCACTTTCGTCCCTGACCGGAACAAAATTGTGCAAAACCTATGCCAAAATGTTCGCAAGGATGAGAGGAGTAACTTTTATAACTGGGGCTAAGCTCAATTCGGCCTAGAATGGCTCGAATTTAGCCCGAAAGTCAATGGTGGCCGAAACTTTAATTGTAAAATTCTCCGCCATCCGACGACGGTTTGAGGCGAGATTGGTGGCGTTGAACTCGCCTCAAGGAGGGCTTCAAAGCCCAGTGGGTGTTGTCCTTCGATTTGGCCGGAATCAGAGGTTTATTCGGTGAAAACCCTCGGCCAGGGACGAAAGTGATAGTGATTTTCAAACTTCAGGGACGAAAGTGATATATTTCAAACTTCAGGGACGAAAGTGTCGAACGAGTCATAATTCAGGGACTAAAGGTGATTTTTTCCCTATTTTTTATGAATTTTCTAGTTTTCCGACTTTGAAAAATCGCATGGGAATCATGGGCATCCTTAGCATGAGCATTGGCATCGTTAGTCTCTCTAGCATGGGTATGCATCGTTAGTTACCCACGCTAGCATGGACATCGTTAGTTAGCCTCTCTAGCATGGGCATCGTTGCAAGTGTAGGGGGCACCCCGAGATGCTTCTGAACTGCACTTTTTCCTTCAACTTTACCAGTGTTAAAACTTAACCATTGGTAAAACATGATTTTTAAAAGGTGTGCCAACTGAATTTACTAGAAAAAACCTGACTCGTTTGTAAGTTATGATTTTTTAAGTTTTCCGAATTTGAAAAATCGTACCTCACAAACGACTCGAGCTGTTCAAGAAAAATCAGTTGGAAAATCTTTAAAAATTAATTTTTAACATTGATGAAGTTTTGTCACGGACAGAGTTGAAGGAAAAATGGGGTTGGCATGGTTTGACACGTTTGGAGGTGCCACGCCATGCCCTAGCATGCCAAACCTCGCCAACCCTCTTTTCCTTTTAACTTTACCCGTGCCAAAAGTTCACCATTGGTATGACTTGATTTTTAAAAGATGTTACAACTGACTTTGCTCAAAAATCTCGAATCGTTTATTTTTTATAAATTTTCTAGTTTTCCGACTTTAGAAAATCGTAAAAAATATACGGGTCGATATTTTTGCGTTTTGTCGACTCGAGAAGTCCTTATAAATCATGATTTAAGTGTGGGAAGTTATTTGTGCGAAAATAAGAACATGCGATATTTGCCTAAAAATCGTGTGTTATATATAACCCACAGTTTTTGGTGAAAAACCATGGTTTTGGCAAAAAAAATAAAAATTTCTAAAAAATTTACCATTGGTAAAACATATTTTTTAAAAGCTGTTCCAATCAACAGAACTCGAAAATGTCGAATTGTTTATTTTTTATGAATTTTCTAGTTTTCCAACTTTGAAAAATCACATGGAATTTGTGGCATTCTTAGCATGGGCATAGGTATCACTACCCTCGCTAGCGTGGGCATGTATCGTTAGTTAGCCTCGCTAGCATAGGCATCATTGGAAGTGTCGGGAGCACCTCAGGATGGCTACTTCTGAACTGCACTTTTTCCTTCAAGTTTACCAGTGTCAAAACTTCATCACTGGTAAAACATGATTATTAAAAGGTGTGTCAACTGACTTTGCTTGAAAAGCTCGACTCGTTTGTGAGTTATGATTTTTTTAGTTTTCCGACTTTGAAAAATCATAACTCACAAACAACTCGAGCTTTTCGAGCAAAGTTAGTTGGAAAAGGTTTAAAAATTATTTTTTAATATTGATGAAGTTTTGTCACAGACAAAGTTGTAGGGAAAAGGTGATTGGTATGGTTTGGCACGTTTATAGGTGCCACGGCATGCCAAACCTTACCAACCTCATTTTCCCTTTAACTTTGCTTGTGCCAAAACTTCACAATTGGTAAGACATGATTTTTAAACGGTGTTCCAACTGACTTTACTCGAAAATCTTGAATCGTTTATTTTTTTATGAATTTTCTAGATTTCCGACTTTGAAAAATCGTAAAAAATAAACGAGTCGATATTTTTGATTTCTGACAACTCGAAAAGTCCTTAAAAATCATGATTTGAGTGTGGGAAGATTTTGGTGTGAAAATAAGAACATGCACTTTTGGCCCAAAAATCATGTGTTATAACCCACTATTTTGGGTGAAAAATCAAGGTTCTGGCAAAAAAAAAAAAATTTAATTTTTTTCTAAAAGGTGTTCCAATTGACAAAACTCGAAAATCTCAGATTGTTTATTTTTTATGAATTTTCTAGTTTTTCGATTTTGAAAAATCGCATGGGAATCGTGGGCATCCTGAGCATGAGCTTCGGCATCGTTAGCCTCTTTAGCATGAGCATACATCGTTAGTTACCCTCGCTAGCATGGGCATCGTTAGTTAGCCTCGCTAGCATGGGCATCGTTAGAAGTGTCGGGAGCACCTCGGGATGCCTACTTCTGAACTGCATTTTTTCCTTCAACTTTACCAGTGTCAAAATTTCATCACTGGTAAAACATGATTATTAAAAGGTGTGTCAACTGACTTTGCTAGAAAAGCCCGACTCGTTTGTGAGTTATGATTTTTTTTAGTTTTCCAACTTTGAAAAATCATAACTCACAAACGACTCGAGTTTTTCGAGCAAAGTCAGTTGGAAAAGCTTTAAAAATTATTTTTTAATATTGATGAAGTTTTGTCACGGACAAAGTTGCAGGAAAAATGTGGTTGGCATGGTTTGACACGTTTATAGGTGCTACCGCATGCCCTGGCATGCCAAACCTTGCCAACCTCATTTTTCCTTTAACTTTGCTTGTGCCAAAACTTCACAATTTGGAAGACATGATTTTTAAAAGGTGTTCTAACTGACTTTGCTCGAAAATCTCGAATCGTTTATTTTTTTATGAATTTTCTAGTTTTCCGACTTTGAAAAATCGTAAAAAATAAACGAGTTGATATTTTTGCGTTTTGCAACTCGAAAAGTCCTTAAAAATCATGATTTGAGTGTGGGAAAATTTTGGTGCGAAAATAAGAACATACACTTTTGACCCAAAAATCGTGTGTTATAAGATTCAACACACATAAACGAAATTGAATGGACACTCTTTAAAACCGTCAATTTTTGTCTCCGATTTCACTCATGTGTCTCA
This sequence comes from Rubus parviflorus, assembly GCA_029955375.1. Classification (NCBI taxonomy): domain Eukaryota; kingdom Viridiplantae; phylum Streptophyta; class Magnoliopsida; order Rosales; family Rosaceae; genus Rubus; species Rubus parviflorus. The sequence goes on from JARGGL010000004.1 coordinate 17,298,395, forward strand.
CATCATCCAACTACTCACCAAATATCTTTCGTTGCACACCATAATGACCATATTTTCTCACCGTTGTTGAAATTAGTGCATCTTCAAGTCGAAAACCCATATAGTTTATTTTTTTGAAGTCCAAATACTATATTTCATCTCGCCTCATCTTCATCTTGTAGTACCTCAATTGACGCTAACATATTTTCATTGATATTGAAGAAAAATTCTTCAGTAAATACAGTTTATAACGTTGGATGAAGTCCCAAAGTCCAATTTTATTTGTTTTTTGTCACATTTGTCCTGTAATATTAAGTGGAGTAGTAGAAATTTGTCATCTTTGTTTGATTATTCATGATTTCCACTAGGTATACTCGAGCAAGCGTAAGCCAAAATTACAAATGAAATAATAAAACCTAACTAGAATTAGATTATCTGTAAAAGTGAGTCACAATGAGACAATTATTGAGTTGAATTCCCAATATAGGACGAATATGGATTTGTCCACGTGTGACAGACCGACTGTCTTTAGAAAATTGCTTCGAAATTAAGCATCCTAAAAATTATTTTAGCTTGCTGCCCACTCATACAGCTCACACTATAAGAAACCCCTTCACGTACAAAGTTCTTCGTCCTCCAAAACCCTGATCAGTTCAGAGAAACACAATGAACACCACAATGTTTCCAGCCCTCAATCTCACAAATATCCCCACAACAGCCTCGTCCTTGTTCTCAGCCTATGCCTCCTTCGCCGCATTCATCGTGTTGGCACGTTCCATGGCGGACCAGCTCATCCCCCACCAGCTCCGCCAATACCTCCACTCACTCCTCTGCTACTTCTACACCCCTCGCTCCTCCAATCTCACCCTCATCGTTGACGAGAAGTCCGGCATGAACAACAACCAAGTCTACGAGGCCGCCGAGGTCTACCTCCAGACCAAGATCAGCCCTCTCAACGAGCGTCTAAGGGTCAGCAAAACCCCTAGACAGAAAACTCTCAGCCTCACCATCGACAAGAACCAAGAAATCATGGATACTTTCGAGAACATTAAGCTCAAGTGGCAGTACGTGTGCACCGAAACCAAGGATCGTGGTGGTGAGACGCGTCAGTTTGAGCTAATGTTCCCCAAGAAGCACAAAGCGTTAGTGATGGAAGCATACTTGCCCTATGTGTTGGCTCGGGCCAAGGCCATTAACGAAGAGGAGAAGGTGCTCAAGCTCAATTCGCATCAATCGGGGTCCGTAGATCTCGAGCACCCTTCAACTTTTGACACATTGGCTATTGATCCGGAGCTGAAGAGCATGATTATCGACGATTTGGATAGGTTTGTGAAGAGGAAGGGGTTTTATAAGAAGGTTGGGAAGGCTTGGAAAAGAGGGTATTTGCTTTATGGTCCACCAGGTACTGGCAAATCTAGCTTGATTGCGGCCATGGCTAATTACCTCAAGTTTGATGTGTATGATTTGGAGCTTAGTAGCATTTACAACGACTCTCAATTGAAGAGAACATTGCTGGCTACTTCAAATCGGTCTATCTTGGTGATTGAAGACATTGATTGCAGCGTTGAAACCGAAAACCGGGAGTCAGAGAGCCGGTTTCAACGCTCTACCAATAGATTTTCGCTCTCAGGCCTGCTCAACTTCATAGATGGTCTGTGGTCAAGTGTTGGCGATGAGAGAATCATTATCTTCACCACTAACCACAAGGATCGGCTAGACCCGGCATTGTTGCGACCTGGACGAATGGACGTGCACATTCACATGTCGTATTGCACTGCAAGCGGGTTCAGGATCTTGGCCTCTAACTACCTTGGCATTCATGAGAGCAACCCTCATCGGCTCTGCGGAGAAATTGAAGGGTTGATAGAGAGCACCAAGGTCACCCCTGCAGAGATTGCCGAGGAGCTAATGAAGAGTGACGATGCGGATGTGGCTCTTGAAGGGCTTGTCAATTTCCTCAAAAGGAAGGAGGTTGAGAGCAATAAGAGTACGGATGAAGGGACTGATAAAACTGAAAGTCAAGAAGCAAATTAAGATGCAGAGAAACGGACCTTGATGATGAACTTGCATCTTCTCCTTGTTTCAGATTCTGAAGAGTGACTGCCTCCCATATCCTCGTGCATGTTTCAAATTTCATTGAGGCATTTCATCGAACACCTTGCATACATTCACTCAAAACTAATGGATGGAATTGGGGTCCATTGAACCCACTTTGGCTTCCCAATGGGTGTGCATCAGTGCATCTTATATGAATTCTGATGTAATTACCTGGTGAACTTGCTCAACTCAAGAATGTTAACCTCCGGTTTTGTTAAGATCTTTGGATGCTATTTTTCTTTTTTCTTGGTGCAACTGTAATTGTAATATTGTATGTTGCTTTTGTGTATCTTGAGTTCGTGGCCAAAAAAAAAAATTCGTATCCAGTTCCACTATGTAAAATTCGTATCTTTATTTTTTTGGTGCAAATGTAAAATTCGTATCTTTAGTGTCCACTATAACTATTATTTTTTATTTTACAAAAAAATTAAAGCATTGGACACCAAGTTCAGCTTTACAAGACCCTTTTTATTTTTTGGCAAAAGCATTACAAGACCTTAAAAGGGTCAACTCCAAAACAAGCAAACTACACACCAAACACATAAAGGGCAACATAAACAAACATAAAACTTTTGTCACAGAACTAAGAGTCCAAACAACAAAAGAAAAACGTCTTCTCAAACTATCGGATAAGCCGATCTCCATCGAGGAGCAACCACTACGAAAGTAAGTTATACCCAAATTCTTGACATTACATAAACAAATTCTTCTAAACCCACTAAAATTCTCTCTTCTTCAAGGATGGGTCATACCTCAATTGCTCCCGGTCCCGAAGTGGTAGCTCATTTTGAACCACTATTTTTGTATACAAAAAAAACATTCTCTCTTCTATATTTTGGTAAATTTTCAAGTCCAGCATAGTGTTTTAGCACCAAGTGCTTCAATAATAGGAGAGAGTGTGAAAGACAAGACACATGATTTTACTAGGTGGACATGCTTTCCAGTCAAAACAGTAACTCTGTTCGTCTTCTTTCACTGGTGCAGAGCATGCTTGTACTAGTCTTTGCCATATATGTATGAACTTTAAATATCAGAAATGAAACCCCATAATCTCTTAGCAAGAAAACGAATACATCCAACGGCGGTAAAGCCTGTAATCACTCAACAGAAATCAAACAAACCTGCACATAAAGATTCTTACTCATCTACTCTCACTAACCAAGATCTATGTTGCATGGACACGGACACGGACATGGGTACGGCGACATGACACGATTCGACACAGCGATACGTCAAAATGTGAAATATATATAACTAAAACTTAGTTAAATAAAAACATTGCAAAATTAAGAAACAATAATTCATAATTCAGTAAATAAATCTAAACATAAAACATAGAAGCAGCACTTGAACTCATAGGAAGGTATTTGAGGAAAGTAGGAAACTCAGGAAACATACTCGCTCTTGCTGAAATAAACAAAGAAATTGAAGAACTGAAGAAGTACGCGCGACCAACAGTCTAATACTCTAAACAATTCTTAATTGCATGTAAAAAAAATTCGTATTTGCATGCGCGACCAACAAGTGAGTATGGGCTGATGGAAATCAATGAATTGTTAGTATTTAGAGAGTTTTGGGACTACTAGGATTAGTGGTAGTGATGGACTTAGGACAATTACATTAGGACAAATGTTTTAGAATGAAGGAGTTTGGTACAAGATTGTTTAGGAATAGAGGAGAAGTGAAACAGACGAGAGGTTTATGTTTGCTGAATTGCTTGATTGATTACAAGAGCTTAGTTAGCTTAATTCATTACAAGAGCATTACATGTATATATAGTATTGTAAACCGACCTAAAGCATCACCGACATCTATATTATTAAAGCCAAAACATGAGTTTTGGTTAAATTTTTAAAATCCAAGAATGTCCCTTTAAACATATATCATTCAAAAAATTAAATTTCATATATAAATGACAAAATAGTAAATGCATTAACTAAAATATTTATAAAGGCTGGCCCCACTATCCACTACATATTTCTTTTACTTTTTTATTATATAATCAAGCCTGGGCCCATTCTCTACTACTTTTTTTTTTCATCTACTTATAATTAGTCACTAAATCTTATTATAAAAAAATGAATTACATTTTTTTTAAGTAAAAAATATTAATTAGCACATTATATATATTTTTTTAAAGGACGAGCCGGTGCGACAACTTCCTCATATCTTTTTTTTTATAAAAGGGTCCCGGCCACCCTCAGACCTTCATTAATGAAACAACCGAATACAAGGGGGGGCATAACGCCTATACCCCAAATTACAATATGCATCTAGAGAACGTCTCACAATAATAGCAAGAGTCTCCACTAAACTCATGTATTCAAACGAGCACCATTTAGCGGGAATTGCACAACTTCCTCATATCTTTATAAATGAGTAAATTCGACCACTAATTTGAAATTCATTTTCGCAAAGTATAAAGTATAAAAAACTAAAAATTATGCAAATAATCGCACGCGTGAGCGCAGCTCTTTCACACGCGCAAAACGCGTGTAGAAAGGCTAGTTACTTTAGTTTGCGCGTGTAGAAATGCTAGTTACTTTAGTGGTTAATTGGAGATCATTCTAGACTTACTTGATTATATGATCATTCTAGAGCTTATATTACAAGAAAGATCTAGACATCTTCTAGACTAATCTAGATTAATGTAGATTAATATGGATATTTCAATGTGCATTACTTTTTAACATGAATGAATCAGCTTTCCCATAGACAAAAAAAAACATAAGTATGGGACTATGGGTAGATGAGAATCAGCTTTCCCATATAAAAAAAACAGAAGTAAGGGCAGATGAGAATCAATGAATCAGTTTTCCCGTGCCTTGAAAAAAAAAAAAAAAAACATGGCAAATGAGCCTTCTGCGTGTCCCAGGCGTGTCAAATGCGTGTCCTGGCCGTGTGAAGATGCCCGATCTTTGGACACGCCACGTGGCGTATCAGACACCGTGTCGGGCGGCGTCCGAGTGTCATAGAGTGTCTGACACGGGACAGTCAACCAAACCAAAGTGTCCGTGCTACATAGACCAAGATGTATGACCTTTCATTTCTACAAATGAAAACCCATTTATCTCATAGTAAGAAAACCCAACTTGCAGACTCAGATTCTTACTCAGTTTGAAACCAACCCCTGCTATTTCCTCCAAACCCTCCCAATATTCATCATCAACTTTCTTAGCAACGTACCAACCAAACACAATGTTTCCTTTCAAGAACCTGAGTCTCAAAGACATACCCACAACACCAGCGGCCTTGTTCTCAGCCTATGCCACCTTCACCGCATTCGTGACCTTGGTCCGGTCCATGGTCGAACAGGTCCTCCCTCACCGGCTCCGCTCATACATTTACACAAAACTCAAGGACTACTTCTTCCCTCCTCGCAGCTCCGACGACATGACTCTCGTGATCAACCAGTACTCTGGCTCCCGCATGACAGAGAACGAAGTATACGACGCCACGGAGATCTATCTGGCAACCATAATCAAGCCCTCCGACAAGAGCCTCCTTGTGAGCAAAACACGTGACCAAAAGACCATCAGATTTGCCAATGCAAAAACGGACACCATCACGGACACGTTTGACGACATTGATCTCCGGTGGAGTTGCATCCGCCCCATCAAGAGATCATCTGCTGGTCCTAATGAGGACGACGATGTCGACGAGCCACAACAACCGTGCTTTCAGTTGAGATTCGACGGCAAACACAAAGAAAAAGTGATGGAGTCTTACTTGCCTCATGTGCTTACTCGTGCCAAGGACATTAAGCAAGAGGAAAAGGTCTTGAAGCTTCACAGCTGCGGCGGGGATGTTGGTCGTGGTCGTCGTACGGTAGGTCTTGAGCACCCTGCAACTTTTGAGACAATGGCCATGGATCCGGAGCTGAAGAAGAAGATCAAAGACGATTTGGATAGGTTTGTGAGGAGGAGACAGCTCTATAAGAAGGTTGGCAAGGCTTGGAAAAGAGGGTATTTGTTGTATGGTCCTCCTGGTACCGGAAAATCTAGCTTGATTGCGGCCATGGCTAATCATGTCAAGTTTGATGTCTATGATTTAGAGCTTTCTAGTATTTGCAGAAACTCCGACCTGAGAAACGTACTGCTGTCAACTTCCAATCGCTCTATTTTGGTCATTGAGGATATAGATTGCAGTGTGGAAGCAGAAAATAGGGACTCGGCAGAGCAGTTTATGGCCAATAGATTCTATAGATCTTCTGAAACCAAGGTTAGTGCATATATAGTTGATCTCATTCATTGTATTAGTATGTTATGGTCAACAATATTCATTGGGATTTTGAGATGATGTTGTTATAATTATGGCAGTTTACACTCTCCGGGCTACTCAATGTGATAGATGGTCTATGGTCATGTGTTGGGGATGAGCGAATTATCGTGTTCACCACAAACCACAAGGATCGTCTTGACACTGCATTGCTGCGTCCGGGTCGAATGGACATGCACATTCACATGTCTTATTGCACTGCAAGTGGATTCAAGACCTTGGCATCTAACTATCTCGACATTCATGAGAGCAACCCTCATCGCCTTTGTGGAGAAATTGAAGATTTGATAGAGAGCACAGAGATCACCCCTGCACAGGTTGCTGAGGAGCTAATGAAGAGTGATGATGCTGATGTTGCTCTCCAAGGACTTGTCGATTTCATCAAAAGTAAGAAGGTGGTTGAGAGCTATAAAACAAAGAAGAGGGACTAAGAAAGCAAAGAGGCACAAGACAGATTTGCTGGAAGAGGTGGAAGAACATCATAGTGGTACTCACCCAATTTGTTCTGGGACTAGTGATACGTTTCACAAAACTGTTCGTATGCCCTATTCTGGAAAATGATTTATGCTATGCACAAATTGTATGTGTGCATTCACACTGGTTTCAGGTTACTTTCGACTCTAAACAACCTAATTGTTTAGAGAAACTCGGCTAGGTTTATGGAGTACTGTTTAGATTTCAGTTGGGAGTAGCTTAATTGGCACCATTTCATACATGCAGCGCTAGTTTTTTTTTCAACTAGATTCACAGCTAGAAGCCGTTCTAGTTTAGCGCCCCATCGCTGGTTAAACTTGAGACTTTAACCAAGTTCTTGATTAGTGAAGGTAGCCTTGTATTGGAAGGAAACCCAGAAAAGAAACCAGATAACTCAGAGACGATCGACCTAATTAGAATAGCTTGAAAATTAACACCATTAATCATGTAGAAATTTTAGGCCTCTTTCAATCTTTTGTCATGCACGTACATGGTATAGGATTGGACTATTAGATAAATCTGAGCAGATCAGCCAAAAAATAAATAAATAAATCTGCATGTGCAGAAAAAAAGACAGTGACTTTGAGTCAGCATTAGGGAAAGTTCCTTTCGGTGCATAAAAAGCCAATGAATCTCTAGCACATTGAGTACCCTTTTCTTGTCATAATCTCCATGTTGATTTGTGTATTGTAGGATTGCATGAGATTCCCAGATAATCATTGAAGTTTGATTGTGAGCCTGCAACTCAAAATTGATCATGAAAGATTAAGGGTACTTGTACAGTTGTACTTCACAATGACAAAACCCCAGTCCCTGATTCCTTATTCAATGGAAAAGTTGCCACCATGATTTAGTGGTGCATTCGTGACACAGACTTCATATCATTGCCATTTTCCTACATACCCTATTTTCTTTCATGCGTCAAACAAGAGTTTGAACTGAAATCGAAAAAAAGTGGGAAATACCTTCCTTCTCATCATAAAAAATGCTCACTAGTTGAGACTTAAATTGAGTAATTATACATAACTTTTGCATTTTGTTGCAAATATTGAGCAAATTAATTCTCTCGCCGAGATATGTTATGTATACGCTTATAATGTAATTTTATACTGTCTCGGAAAAAGTAGGAAAATTCTTGCATACAATCTTTTCAAGAATTCTATACTCCGGCTGACCCCATGACGCAGGTAAAAGTCACCACCCCACATGGCCTTGTTGCTTGCGGCCGAAGCTTGTAGTGGTTAGCTTTTTTTCTGGTCTTTCAGTATAATAATTGAAGTACATGCCATAGTGAAAAGTGAGGCCAAAAAGACATAAAAGAACATTAGGAAAAAAAAGCATGCGTCTCTCTTTTTCTCTTTTGGACTTATTATAGTAGGAATTCCACTCACATACATAAATTGACATAAAGCCTGTAATATGATTGACACATATGATCTACAAATGAAAACCCATGCCATTTACCTCATAGCAAGAAAACCCAACTTGCAGACTCAGTTTAAAACCAACTCCTGCAATTTCCTCCAAAGTCCATCGCTCCCATTTCATCATCAACTTTCTCAGCAACCAACCAAACACAAAGTTTCCTTACAAAAATCTCAGTCTGAAAGATATACCCACAACACAAGTGAACAATTAGAAAAAGAAAGTATGCGCGCGTCTCTCTCTTTCTCTTTTTGCTTTTACTTTACTTTGAAGTTAAGTTCTTAATTGGGGTATTTTCCTATTGCCATTTTAGGTGCGTCTTGTTCTTGTTCAACAAGAAATACATACTTTCCCAATTTCTGTTTTTTCGAGTTATATAAAAGCACTAGTGTAGGCTAGGGTTGTAAATCTATATTATTAATCAACACTAGAGACTTTCTCTTCCCTTAGACGCTCAAACAGAAACCCTAGCCTACAATGTTTCCTCTCAATCCCACACAATTGCCTAAATCAGTGTCCTCCCTAATCTCAGCAGTCAATGCTTCGTCCCTAATCTCAGCCTATGCTTCCATTACAGCATTAGGGATGTTCCTCCGTGCAGTTCTCAAAGAACTCAAAGACCTCATTCCCCTCTGGGTTCGATCATACATATACTCCAAATTTCGGAACTACTTCTTTAAACCTCCCCCGAATGACAACCTAACTCTTGTCATTAAAAGGAACACTGGCATGGTGCCCAACCAGGTCTTTGAGAAGGTAGAGGTCTACCTTGGAGCCAAGATTAGTCCCTCCGATACGCGTCTCGAACTGAGCAAAACAAACCGGCAGAAGACTGTCAACCTTGCCATTGAAAAGAGAGGTCAAGTTGTGGTTGATACCTTTGATGACATTGACCTCCAGTGGCGCTACGTGGCCAAATCAATGAAGACGTCCAAAACCAACAATAGTCCTGTTGCTCATGATGAAGAAGAGAAATATCACTGGGGCTTTGAGTTAACGTTCAATAAGAAACACAAAGCCAAAGTGATAGACTCCTACATGCCCTACGTGTTTGCTCAGGCTGATTCCATTAAACAAGGGGAAAAGGTTCTTAAGCTTTATTGCTCTGCCTCTTCTAGCAGTAGCATAGATCTTGTGCACCCTGCAACTTTTGAGACAATGGCAATGGATCCAGAACTTAAGAAAATGATTATAGATGACTTGGATAGGTTTGTGAAGAGAAGGGAATTATATAAGAAGGTTGGCAAGGCTTGGAAAAGAGGGTATTTGTTGTACGGTCCACCTGGTACTGGAAAATCTAGTTTGATTGCGGCCATGGCTAATTATCTCAAGTTTGATATATATGATTTGGAGCTTTCTAGTGTTTACAGCAACTCTGACTTGAGAAGGGTATTGCTGTCTACTACAAATCGTTCTATTGTGGTCATTGAGGATATTGATTGCAGTGTGAAAATAAACAATCGGGAATCAGCTGAGCCTTCTAAAACCACAGCCTCTCTTCCCAAGAGCAAGGTCAGTATACCTCAACTCTATTTAATTTAAGCTTTCAATTCATTGTCCTAAATATAAGTTATAGTCAATTAATAGGCATTGAGATTGTGTTATGACAATTGCAGTTTACACTCTCGGGACTACTGAACTTCATAGATGGTCTGTGGTCGAGCTGCGGCGACGAGAGAATAATTGTGTTCACCACCAACCACAAGGACAAACTAGACCCTGCATTGTTGCGTCCAGGTCGAATGGACGTGCACATTCACTTGTCATATTGCACTGCAAGCGGGTTCAGAACCTTAGCCTCTAACTACCTTGGCATTCACGAAAGCAACCCTCACCACCTCTGTGGAGAAATTGAAGGCTTAATAGAGAGCGTAGAGGTCACCCCTGCAGCTGTAGCTGAGGAGCTTATGAAGAGTGATGATGCAGATGTTGTTCTTGAAGGGCTTCTCAACCTCCTCAAAGAAAAGAAGGCCACTAATGATGAGAAAAAGTTAAAAAAGGCTAAGAAAGCCGAGGAGGAAAGGACTAAGAAAGCCGAGGAGGAAGGGACTAACAATGCAGAGAGGCAGGAAAGGGATGAGGATGCTAACAAAAACTGCTAGAAGAGTTGGAAGAAGAAGAAGACAGAAGCCACAATTTGATCAGGGGAAAATGCTACGTTTAGTAGGCTGTCTTTATAAGTTGATTGAGAATGCAAATTGTCTGTGTGAAACTCTTTTTTGGGTTAATTAGTTTGGTTTATCTAGTATTATTTGAAGTAGGCGTTCAAAGTCGGTCTAGCAGTAGGAATTCCTACTTTAGTTTAGGATTTCTATTGTTTGGGATGAATTTGGTTTCTATCATCATTAGGGGTTCTGTTGTATTGTCATGTTCTTTGGAATGACATGTTTGCAGATCAGTTTCCTTGGCATATTTAGTACATGGGAACCTTGTTAGCCAGTTACAAAGTTCTACATGCCTATGTCCATCTTGTTAATCAATTTCTCGCCATGAAGAATGGTTTAATCAAGGGGCACAAAAGTTTAGAAACACAAAAATTTCAGTTAATCAGACAGTAATGTTACTTTCAGATAATCTTGGTAGTCTAGTAGAGTAACTTACTGAATTTGATATGAATTTAAGATGCAAAAACGGATAGCAATACAAAAAATCTGAGATAACTTAAGTGGTAGACTACCTTGTATATCAGTTGGTAATTAAGTATGAAATTGCATTTGGCGTAAACCGTAATTAATCTTTCTTCTTGTTTTTTTACAATCTTTTTGTTTAAGCCATTTTAGAACAATAATAAATCACATCTTCCTTGATTTTTTTTCTTGTATCTATTGGATATTTCCCTTTAAAAAAACACATGTATCAATTTAACTCACGAAGAGTTCCTGGTCAAAGTAGAATCCACTGTACTTCTTCACCATGTGATACGAATTATGGAGAAAAGATCACACTACTTTTACAGAGCCAGAGTCACAGAGAAGTTGCAGGCTTTGACAGTTGGCCTTTCTATATTTGCATATATACCATCTTCATTGCTTGGAATCAATAATAACGTGATGTCGTGATCTCAAACCCAAAAACTGAATACACCCAACTTCTCCCAACTCGTCTCAGCAATAAAGACATCACAATATTAATAATTGCTTGAAAATTAAGCCACCCTGCACCCATCAAAAAGACAAAAACCACCCTAGCTAGCTCATTTTCTCATCAACTCCAACCCTTCAATTTTCTCTGCAACCCTAACACAATGTTTGCTTCCAATCCCACAGGTATGCCCACAACCGCCTCCACTCTGTTCTCAGCCTACGCCTCATTCGCGGCGTCAATGATGCTGGTCCGTTCCATAACGGACCAGCTCATCCCCAAGCCGCTCCGAACCTACATTTCTTCATCCCTCCACAACCTCTTCACTCCTCTCTCCACCAACTTAACTCTCGTCATCGACGAGTACACCGGTGTCGTCCAACGCAACCAAGTCTACGACGCCGCCGAGCTCTACCTCAGAGACAAGATCAGCCCTCTCACTAAACGTCTCAGGGTCAGCAAAACCCTTGAGCAAACGGCCATCAGCTCCAGCATCGACAGAAACCAAGACCTGGTGGACACGTTTGAGAACATCAAACTCGAGTGGAAATTTGTCTCTGTTGAGCCCAAAAATGGTGGAGACAAGCTTCACTACGAGCTCAGCTTCCACAAGAAGCACAAGGACAAAGTGATGGAGTGTTACTTGCCGTATGTGCTAGCTAAGGCTAACGCCATTAGGGAAGAGCAGAAGGTTTTGAAGCTTTATACCCGGAACTGCGGTAAGGGGTCGTGGGAGTCGATAAATCTAGAGCATCCCTCTACTTTTGAGACATTGGCGATGGAGCCGGAGATGAAGAAGAGGATTATTGGCGATTTGGATAGGTTTGTGAGGAGGAGGGAGTTTTACAAGAAGGTTGGCAAGGCTTGGAAGAGAGGCTACTTGCTTTATGGTCCGCCTGGTACCGGAAAATCGAGCTTGATTGCAGCCATGGCGAACTATCTGAATTTTAGTATCTATGATTTGGAGCTGAGCAGCATTTCCAGTAACACCGAGTTGAGAAAGGCCTTGCTTTCTACCTCGAATCGGTCTATTATGGTGATAGAGGATATTGATTGCTCAGTTGAACTCCAAAACCGAGAGGCACCTGAGGAGAGTGCTTCTAAGAACAATAAGTCCAAAAAGATGGTGAGCATGATACGTACCTTAATAGTGTTATTTATCTCATAATTTGGGAATTTCTTGTGTCTAAAATGTGCTTGTTGTGTTGAAGATGTGATCTTTATGTTTTATATGTTAAAGATGTGTGACCTTTATTTCACAATTTGGGCACTTCTTGTGTCTAAATGGTGCTTGATGATCGATTTGCAGGTGACGCTTTCGGGGTTGTTGAACTTTATTGACGGTTTGTGGTCGAGTTGTGGCGATCAGAGGATTATAGTGTTCTCAACGAACCATAAGGATCGGCTTGACCCGGCATTGTTGCGCCCGGGACGAATGGACGTGCACATTAACATGTCTTATTGCACTGCCGGTGGGTTTAACATCTTGGCCTCGAACTACCTTGGGATTCATCGCAGCAACCGGCACCGGCTTTGTGGCGAAATTGAGGGGCTGATTGAGAGCACAGAGGTCACTCCGGCAGAGGTTGCTGAGGAGCTCATGAAGGTTGATGATGCTGATGTTGCTCTTGAAGGACTAGTGAGTTTGCTCAAGAGAAAGAAGGTTGAGAGAAATGAAGCAAAGAAGGAGGGGATTAATGAAGTTGAAATTCAAGAAACAAAGAGGCAGAAAACGGAGCCAAATGTTAATGGTGACAATTAAAACTTGTTGAGCTGAAATTAGAGAACTAGAGTGACTAGCAACTAGGAGAGTTGGGTGAGCTAAAGGTTTTTCAAGTATGTTTCTATTGGAGGTTCTGTAGAATTTAGACTAATGAAAAATCAGACTGTTCTTTTTTAGGGTAACTTATTTACAATCAAACTAATGTGTGTACTCTGTAGGCATCTTAGCATGTTATCTTTTGCCCAATTTGAATTTCTTGCTTATATATATCAGCTTTTTAGTTTATTAACAAGCATTACGAAAAATATTGGTGTTCTTGCTTCAATTCACTTGGAATTCAAGTGGCATATCTCAAATCTAAACGATTCTTCTTTTATGGTTTAGAATTTAGTAACGGATGAATATTGAAAATACAAGATAGCCCTTGAATTTGTGATCAAAGCTTAGATGAAAAGGCATGAATATGTAGAAATGGTGATGCAGGAAACGGCTTTGCTAGTAAATGGTGATTCGATATTTCTTTACATTTTTTAAATTTTCAATAAAAAGAAAATAAAATATTAAGAACTACATTTGCCGACAACTTAGTTGACGGGAAAAGTCATTTTTAGTATATTTTTTTTTACTTGTATAATTAAAATAAATACTTATGACACTCAAATAATCGTGCGGTTAGTCTAACTTGAATTCTAATTTTACTGTCGAGTCTCGACGCCCTTTTTTTTAATTTACCAACTCTTGAAAATTGTCAAATTTTTCGTCAACAGAAATTTCCCCAACTCAAAATGCCATTGCTAAGGTTCATTTTTGGTATTTGGAATATATTTCTATTTTCTTAAATTTTAATAAATAAATAAAACTATTTGCCGACGACAGTTTGGTCGGAAAAAGTCATTCTTAGTATTTCTTTTTTCATTATTGCATTCGTTGTTGACAAAAGTTCCTTTTATTTCCTCAAAAAAAAAAAAAAATCCCCTTTTACACCAAACTAGAGGAAAAATAGAGACTTTTGTCAACAACGAAGGCAAAGGAGAAGAGTTCAAGATACAAGGAAATTTCTGCTCAATTTCAGAGGACGCTGCATAATTGGTTTAAGGTCAAAACCGCGTGAAGCTCCCTCTCCAAACATGAGTAGTTTGACTTGGGTCTTCTCCAGGAGTGGACAAGCAAGTTGTGAGGGAATTACCATTTTGCCTTTCTCTTCCATTCAAAGCTTGCAGCTTTTCTCAGAAATGGAAAAGATTTACAGGGTTCTGCTGTGATTGAGGTGTGCATTAAAAGTTAACAAGGGAACAGAACTCAATTCATGTAAGTTTTACTTGCCCCAAACTCAACTCTACAATTTTTATTTTGTTTCTTTCCAAAAAAAATAAAAAATTACTTTGCTGCATTTTTTTTCAATCAATTCAATTAGATACATTCCTATGAGTTCTGTCATTATCAGGATACTATTATATGTTTACTGAACACCAAATAATGATCCTAATGTGTTTCAAGTCTGGGAAAGATATTGATCGTTCAAAGGAATAAGGGGATTGGTAACGGGATTGGTAACGGTTCATGTTGGGGAAGGAGCTTAATTTAATGGACCGTTAATATAATTATTGGCTGAATATATATATATATAATGTTTGTACTGATTGTTTGTCTTGTGTTCCTATATAAACCCTCATGTCTTATTTGCAACAGACCAACTAATTGAAATGAGTCAACAATTACTGTAGAACATAATGGATAAAATGCTAAACAGCAGGAGTCTATATGCTCAGATGTTTGAAATTAATGACATATTTTTTTCTTTTGATTTGCTTATTAGATTTGTGCAAGATGGTGGATGCTGTAGTAACCGTGTTCTTGGAAAAGCTGCTAGGAGCTTTATCAGAAGAGAGCCGCATTTTTAGTGAATTCAGGGACCATTTTGAAACACTACAAAATGAGCTCCTACTGATGCAAAGCTTTCTCAAAGATGCAGAGAGACTCAAGAGAAAGAATCAGACCATTCGCAGCATCATGGCTAATTTGCGAGAACTGATTTATGAAGCCGAAGACATACTAGCAGATTGTCAACTTCACTCGAGGGATGAGGTTCCATTTTCCAGTGGTTGGTTAATGTGCATCTACCCTTCAAAACTTCCGTTCCAGTATCAAACCGGAAAGAGCCTCGGAGAAATCAACAAGAAAATTTCCAGCATTAAACAGAACATTTCGTCCTATCTTGGAGTTCCACTTCTGAACCAACTGGAGCCAATAGATGCCCAAAATGAAGTAATGCCTAGATGGAGCGGCCCTGTGTATGACCATACCCAAGTTGTTGGTTTGGAAGACGATGCGAATAAGTTAAAACAATGGCTATTTGAAGCTGACAGTGGCATACTATCTATTGGAGTGGTGGGAATGGGAGGACTGGGGAAGACCACAATTGCTCAAAAAGTATTTAATGACAGGAGTGTTGAGGAGCATTTTGAAAGAAGAATATGGGTATCTGTTTCTCAAACATTTACGGAAGAACAAATCATGAGAAGCATGTTACGGAACTTGGGAGATGCCAGTGTAGGAGATGATAAAGGTGAGTTGATGAAGAAAATACATGAATATCTTTTAGGCAAGAGGTATTTGATTGTGATGGATGATGTGTGGAGCTTGGATGTTACTTGGTGGCTCAGGATTTACGAAGGATTGCCTAAAGGAAATGGAAGCAGCATTATTATCACAACAAGAATAGAGGAGGTTGCACAGAAGATGAGAGTAAAGGAAGAAAGGTCACATTGGCCTAAATGCCTCAACAAGGATGATAGTTGGTTGCTATTTAGGAATGTTGCATTCGCAGCTAGTGGAGGCGAGTGTGTGCATTCAGAACTAGAACATGTTGGAAAGGAGATTGTCGAAAAGTGTAAGGGCCTTCCATTAGCAATCAAGGCAGTTGGAGGAATAATGCTGTGTAAACCATCACGCTATCATGAATGGAGGCGAATCGCTAACCATTTTCGTGATGAGTTAGCAGAAAATGATAACTCAGTTATGGCTTCTCTACAGCTGAGTTATGATGAACTTCCATCCTATCTGAAGTCGTGCTTCCTATGTTTGTCTCTTTACCCAGAGGATTGCATCATAACCAAAGACCAATTGGTGCATTGGTGGATTGGAGAAGGTTTTATCCCACTTAGAAATGGTCGATCAGCAGTTGAAGCTGGGGAAGATTGTTTCTCGGGGCTAACAAATAGGTGTTTGCTTGAAGTGGTGGACAAGACCTATCATGGGACAATATCCGCTTGTAAAGTTCATGATATGGTTCGGGATGTGGTGATAACAATGGCAGAAGATGATGCATTTTTCAGAGTAGATGGCACAAATTGCCGCCATTTGGGTATTACAGCTAGCACGGTTCAGAAGGCCAATCATAAATTGCGAGCATTGTTATCTACAACTAAGACCGCTGAAGTGAACAAGATTTCTTCAAACACTGGGAAAAAGTTTTGTGAGTCTCAGTACTTACGAGTAATGGATCTTTCCAGGTCAATCTTTGATACACCTCTCTCAAGTCTCTTAAATCAGATTGGTTTTCTTCAACACTTAACTTACCTTAGTGTAAGCAACACACATCCATTGGTTCAGCTTCCACATTCACTCGAGAAGCTTAGCAACCTTCAGATTTTGGATGTCAGCTATTGTCAGAACTTGAAGATACTTTCCTCTTGTATCGTGACCTTCAAGAAGCTAAGGGTCTTAGATGTTAGCCATTGTGGTTCACTCAACTATCTACCTAAAGGCTTGGGAAGACTTTCAAATCTTGAGGTGTTATTGGGATTCAAGCCTGCTAAGTCAAGCCAGTTAGAAGGTTGCCGGATTGTTGAGCTCAGAAATTTGATTCGACTTAGAAAACTCGGGCTTCAACTAACTTGTTCTGATGAGATTGGAGATACTGAGGTCAATGTATTGGTAAATCTACAAGAACTGCAACATCTGTCTATAAGTTGCTTTGATAGTCATGGCGATGACCTCATGACAAAGCTTGATAAGTTGTTTCCTCCTCAACAGCTCCATGAGCTAAGTCTAGCATTTTATCCAGGAAAGACGAGTCCAATCTGGCTCAATCCCATCTCACTTCCTATGTTGAGGTATCTTTCAATAGCATCGGGCAATCTTGCAAAGATGAACGAAAGGTTTTGGGGGAACGACAATGCTGTTTGGAAAATTGAGGGCTTAATGCTGGAATCTCTATCGGATTTCGAAGAAGAGTGGGTGAAGGTTCAACAAGTCATGCCATCACTAAGAGTTGTCACTGTAAGTTGGTGCCCGGAGTTGGTGTCCTTTCCAATAGAGGATGTTGGGTTTAGAGGTGGTGTCTGGAAGTAGGAAGATCACACAAGCCTAATTGTGTTCTACTACTGAATTTTAGCATGTTCGAGTCAGTTTCCTAATGTAATTTAAAATAAGCCATGGTCGATGTTGCAATATTGTCATTATTGGTTCGTTACAATTGTATAAAATGTGTAGTTTCCATTCATCTATGTAGATTTTCATTTTGCAGTTTGCAATTTGTGACTGGTAATTTTTGCAATACCATGTTGCAGGTCAAAATTTATTCGTTTCAGATGAAAGAATCAGATCAAACCACACATATTACCATTCCCTGCTGTCCACTGTTGTGTTGTGGTGTTTTCGAAGGTTAATTCATTGTCCATTTGTTGCCTACTTTTACTCAATACATGGATTTCTGGGCTATTTTTGTTACAGATAAGAAGATGAATTAGCATGTAGAAAGTACGCACATACCTCTGTTTTGCCTATGTTGAAAAGCATATACCTCTGTTTTCCACAACAAAATGTGTTTTGCCAGAATCTAATAGCATATACCTCTGTTTTCCTCAAATCGAACTGTGTTGTTCTGTTTTCATATGCTTTTTGCAAATACAGTAGCTGCTTCTTATGTGTAATGCATGGTTCAGACGTAATGAGTCTGTTTTTCAGTGGAGGATCTGACTTTTACTGGAAAATTGCTTATTTAAATTGACTGCAAATGCCCGAAGGTAATATGCTATATGTTCATGTAGTGCACTCCATCTTAGCAGTACGTACGGCTTTTTCCGGTAACTCTAGCCATGTTTGAAAATGGTGGGCTTAATTAGGACGAGTTTGGAGGTGGTGTGTTTAGGACACTTCTAACACTTGAAACAGAGGAGAAGAGATTGAAAGAGAGGAGAGTCTTACTTCATTACTCGATTCATACATTTACAAGAGCACACACATATTTAATTATTTAGACTTGTTCACCGACCTAGCTACAAGTCCGGCCACTAACACCGCCGTCTCTTGTTTGTGGTTAATTAGTCATGAACCACAACTGAATACACACTTGTAGACCTTACTACAGTACTTTACTTTTTAACAAAGTGCATCAGCCCGAGCCAACACATAGGGCAGGTACGAGTCCATCACCTTGGCCTTGTGTTTCTTGAGGAATTTGAGCTCAAACTGACGCTTTTCCCCACGGTTCTCTGTTTCAGTGCACATGTAACGCCACTTTAGTGTAATGTCGTTGTCAAATGTGTCGATGATTTCTTCGCCTGTGTCGATGGCAATGGTGAGATCTTTTTGTCCAGATGTTTTGCTCACTCTGAGACGCTCATTGAGTGGACTGATCTTGGTCCGGAGGTAGACATTCGCGGCTTCGTAGACTTGGTTGTGGTCCATGTAGTCGTCATCACCTTGGTCAATGATGAGGGTTAGTTCGGAGGAGCGAGGGGTGTACAAGTGGTGGAGGAGAGAGTACAAGTATGAGCGGAGCTGATGGCCCGGTTTTGGCCTGAACAACATGATGAATGCAATGAATATTGCGAACAAGGAAAATGCCGTTGTGGCCATGTCTTTGAAATTCAAACCATACATTGTATATATTCTCTGGTTTTGGGATGGACAAGGAACTCAACTGGGGTGCTTCATTTATATATAGTGACCAACACTGGTTGGAGTAGCCATTGCTGCTCCTTTAATCTTGGCCGTTAATCAATTCTCAATGATGAACGGTTTAATCCTAACCGGTCATAGCTAGGTGGGAATTAGAACCAATGAACGTGTTTAAACAGTACCTGCAGATCAGAGAAGCCGTGTATCCTGATTCCTTTTTACGTACATAAAAAGCAAAGCATGCATGATAATTGAATGCAAAAGCCAAAGCATGGTAGTTCATCATGGAATGGAAGTTCATGATCAACTTCATGGAAGTTCATGCAAACTTTCCATTCTTTTTCTTCGCATTCAAACAATATGGTAATTCCCACACAGCTTGTCTACGTACTCCTAGAGAAGACCCAAGTCAATATGGTAATTCCCACACAGCTTGCTTGTCTACTCCTAGAGAAGACTCAAGTCAACTAGACATGTTTGCAGAGGGAAGGACGAAGGAGCTTCACGTACGCGGCTTTTGAGCTTAAACCAATTATGCAGCATCCTCTGAAATTAATTGACCAGAAATTTCTGTGAACCTTCGTTTTCCTTTGCCTTAACATGGAAGTTCATGCAAAGTTCATAGATTTCATTGAAGTACTTAAAATCTAAAATGGTAGGCAAAGATTTTTAGTTAAATCTAAAATGGAAGGTAAGGATTAAAGTATAATATGAAAAAAGTTTGGAAGATTGCAAAACTCAATTAAAAAAAAAAACGAATCGTGCTACATGATCCAACTGTATATCACTTATTGATTGGTATTGCTCATATGGAATTAATGTTATAATTATAACATAACAAATTAACAATATGATATAGGTCTCGTTCGTTTCTTTTTACTGTTTTAGTGACGATAAATATGACATACTTAGCTTAGCTCAGTGGTGATAAGTCCCGTTTGTCTTCTGTGATGAAAAATGACCTATTTAGCAGTGGTTAGAGTATTGCTTTAATTTCATACGGCACAAGTCGGTTCAAATGCAATGATAGGTAAAACTTAATAATAAATACCATAATTATATATGGTCTAAACTTATTCCAAATTACCTTGCTGGAACATTCTTATTTTTAAGAATATTACTAAACTACGTACTCAAGATTGCTATGTAAAATTGAAAGAAAAAAAAAAGGACTTGCTAACCGGCCTTTTCAAAGAAAACTAAATGTTCAAGGACTGAGTACTGACTATATATCTATACTTGGCCAATAGCTATTATATAAATTATAGCTTAATGTAGCTTAATTATATATTGGACTGACTATCGATCTATTCTCAGTTTGAACAAAGAGAAGGTCAAATTATCTTAATATGTTTGGTTTAATCCAATGTCTATTACTGCAATTGACCATCCTTGCAATTAGACGATTAGTCATGTTCTGAATTTCTGAATTTATATAGAAAATTGATGCGAGTCTTAGAGATTACTGATGCCTTAACATATACTGAACACATAACAAATGCTTTGGCTACAAACTCAACCTTTCATATCTCCAATAGAAGCGTACCTGAGATGCTTTGGACACAAACTCAAAAACTCTTCTTGCATTTTCATTCTTAATTAAGTTCACAAACCGAGTTTGGCAAAGTCATTAAGATTACAGTACTCAAGAGGGAGAATCAGTGCTATGATACCACTGATAGAATTGGTGCTATGATAGCACTAATGGAATTTAGAGAGAGTTAAAGTAGTGTTTAGAGTTTCGGATTGGTGTGCTTAGGACAAGATATGTATTTAGGAGAATGCATGTGTTTAGGACAAAGTGTATTAGGACACTTTAACTTGAAACAGAGAAGAACAGATTGAAAGAGAGGAGTGCAGTACATTTGATTGTATTGCTCCTTACTTCATTACTTGATTCATACATTTACAAGATCACACACATATTTAATTATTTATATAGGACTTGTTCACCAACATACAAGTCCACTAACGCCGCTGACTCTTGTTTGTGGTTAAATATTAGTCATCAACCACAACTTAATACACACTTGTAACCCTTACTACAGTACTTTACTTTTTAACAAAGTGCATCAGCCCGAGCCAACACAGAGGGCAGGTACGAGTCCATCACCTTGGCCTTGTGTTTCTTGAGAAACTTAAGCTCAAACTGACGCTTTTCCCCACCTCTCTCTGTTGCAGTGCACACATAACGCCACTTTAGTGTAATGTCGTTGTCAAATGTGTCGATGATTTCTTCGTCTCTATCGATGGCAATGGTGAGATCTTCTTGTCCAGATGTTTTGCTCACTGTGAGACGCTCATTTAGTGGACTGATCTTGGTCTGGAGGTAGACATCCGCCGCTTCGTAGACTTTGTTAAATGGCATGCCGTAGCGGTTGCCGTAGACAGAGCCGGATATTTGGTCAATAATGAGGGTTAGTTCGGAGGAGCGAGGGGTGTACAAGTGGTGGAGGAGAGAGTACAAGTATGAGCGGAGCTGATGGGGGATTAGTTGGCCCGGTTTTGGCCGGAACAACATGATGAATGCAATGAATATTGAGAACAAGGAAAATGCCGTTGTGGCCATGTCTTTGAAATTCAGACCATACATTGTATATATTCTCTGGTTTTGGGATGGACAAGGAACTCAACTGGGGTGCTTCATTTATATATAGTGACCAACACTGGTTGGAATAGCCGTTGCTGCTCCTTTAATCTTGGCCGTTAATCAATTCTCAATTATATAAACGGTTAATTTAATCCTAACCGGTCATAGCTAGGTGGGAATTAGAGCATCTCCAACAGATAGTCACATTTTAAAATAAATTTAAAATCTAGCTAAATTTAAGGTAAAACCTATAGTAGTTCTAATAGATTATCTAAACAAAAGTTAAATTTAACTTTTGTTAAATTCTCTACCTATATTTAGCTAAACAGGAGAGAGAAAATAAGTAAAAGTCAAATACTTCAACGTTTATTTTTTTCAGTTTCAACGTTCTTCTTTTCAATCTAACTTACATATAGCTAGAACTGCTAGAACAGAAGTAAAAAAATGACTAGTTTTAAGCATTTTAACAAATGAAAATAATTTTTATTGTTGGAGATGTCAATAAACGTGTTTAAACAAGTAGAAATTATTGTACCTGCAGATCAGAGAAGCCGTGTGTCCTGATTCCTTTTTACGTCCATAACAAGCAAAGCATGCGTGATAATTGAGTGAAAAAGCCAAAGCATGATGATCATCATGGAATGGAAGTTCATGATCAACTTCATGGAAGTTCATACCCTGCAAACTTTCCGTTCTTTTTCTTCGCTTTCAAACATACGTACAGACGCAGGAAAACTCCATACAATTTCTTCTTAGACTAGACTGTCTCTCTCTCTCTCTCTCTCTCTCTCTCTCTGTGTGCGCAATTTACTAAAATATTCTCTCTGTGCAATTTACTAAAATATTTCTCTTTATATCTTCTAGGAGAAAAACGCATTAAAGTAAAAACCAATACTCAGAACAAGTGTGACTTCATTTCCCTACTCACCAGGGGCGGATCTACTATTAGGCCAAAGGGGTCCGGAACCCCCTCCCCCTAAAATTTTGCTATATCATATTTAAATAACTAATTAGGCTTATAGATATTTAAAAATAGGCTTAACTCAAGAGATAATTCTTGGGTTCACCCTTTAGGTGAACCTCCATGTTCACTTCATTTGCCAGAAACACATTTTCAATTTAAATTTTAACGATCCAACCTTTCATGTATTATATCATAATATAGAGATCACATCTGCAAAAAAATCAATTAATTTGGAGACATTTTGGTCATCCATTCATATGAAATAAATAGTAGTAGTAATTGTTTGCAGAACCGTTCATTTGTTTTATAAAGTTGGATAGTTGAACAATCTCCGATTTAATTGATTTTTTGCATAGATAATCTATAAATAATAATTTAAAATATGAACAGTTGGATTATGAAATTATAAGGTGAAAATACATTAATCATAATGGGGGGTAAATATGCAGGTTTGTCCAAGGTGTGAACCCAAGAATTATCCTAATTCAAGCATTAGTCCCCCTCTCTCTCCAAATGAATAATATTAAGAAACAAAATTATTAAATGGATTGGTATTTCACTATTTTGTCAATTAGTAATAAAGTCTGATTTGGACCGATTAAAAAAGTAAAGTAATTTAATTTCTTTGTTGGGAGAATAGTAAAGTAATTAATGTGCGCATACGTTTAGAAAGTTTTTGAAAAAAATCTCATATGGTACCTAAACTCTTACCAAATACAATTTTTGATATCTGAACTTTCATAAAGATCATCTGGTGGTACCTGAACTATTCTTCTATTTGCTATTATAGTACTTCCGTTAAATTGCTTATGTGGCTTGAGCAAAACAGTCATTTAATTTATATTCAATTTTTGAAATAAATTAAAAACTAAAAATAAATTATACAAAAAAAATATTATATAATTTATCCACAAATATTCAAGACTAAAAATGAGAAAAATTATTTTATTTTTATAATATAATTTATTGTCAGTTTTTATGTTTTTAATATAATTTATTACTATGTTGGTGGTTTTATAATTAATTAAAAATTAACGATATTAAAAAATAATTTTAATTTATTCTAATTTTAAAATTTAATAATAAAACTACCTACATGACATCTTTGATCTTGAATATTTGGGGATAAAAATAATTTTTCGCCTTGAATATTTGGGGATTAAAACCCTAATTTGATTATGTTAATATAAATCTATTTTGTTGTATAATTTATTTTTAATTTTGATATTTAATAGTAAAAAAAGTTTAATGACTATTTTGCCCATGCTCTAGTAACCAAATTACAAGTTTTGCTCATGCCACATAAACAATTTAACGGAATATTTGACGGTAGGTACTATAATGGCAAATAGAGGAATAGTTCAGGTACCAAAAATTGCATTTGGTGATAGTTCAGGTACCATATGAAAAATTTTCTCTATTTATTAATACCATATCTAAAGGGATCCGGTTCCTCTGAAATTACATATATTGTATGAAGTTATGTGAATTTCTTAAAATCATAATCCTCCATCTAATCTAATGTCCTCCACCTCAAGCCCAAAACAAATTTTGTTGGGGTGATTTGGAAAACGAAGAACCCCTTGGGTATCGTCTCTCTATTAAATCTAAACTCAATTTTGATAATTCTGGGCTTGATGAAGGTAATGCAACTTTGGACGATGAAAATCTTCTTCAGACACTCTCAAAGATTCGTCACAAAAATGGAAGACTAAGCAAGGCCAATCGAGTTCGCGGTACCCTACTCGTACGCCTACGTACTGTGCGTCTCAATCTTTGATTCAACTGGCTATTGCTAATCTTTGTATGTACGTTTTGGTTTTGCTTTTTGAATGTTTTCTTTTCTCATAGGGGTTTTGGCTTCATGTCCCTCCTAGTTGTTTTCTTCTTCATTTAATAAACTATTTTTTAGCCAAAAAAAAAAACAAAGAGAAGGAAATGAAATTCTAGCTTAATATGTTTGGTTTAATCCAATGTGTCTGTTTGGTATTACTGCAATCGACCATCCTTGCAATCAGTCATGTTCTGAATTGATTTACAAAATTGATGCGAGTCTTAGAGATTACTGATGCCTTAGCATAGAACACATTACAGATGCTTTGGACACAAACTCAAAAACCCTCCGGCTAACTCTTCTTGCATTTTCATTCTTTTAAGTTCACAAACCGAGACATCAGAAAGATTACAGTACTCATGAGGAAGAACCAAAAAGGAGACAACACCTAATCTAGGATCATAGAAGCAATATATCTCAAAGGGCCGGGCTACGGTTAAATATCTAAGACTGAAACATTCAAGACAGGAAGATGCAAATTAAGTTCATCACCAAGTTACTCAGGTCTGTTTTTTCTGTGCATCTTCATTTGTCTCTTCAATTTCAATGCTGTTAGTCCCCTCATCTTTCATTTTACTGCTCTCGGAATTCTTTCTTTCGAGGAAATTGACTAGTCCTTGAAGAGCAACATCAGCATCGTCACTCTTCATAAGCTCCTCAGCAACTTCCGCAGGGGTGACCTCAGTGCTCTCTATCAACTCTTCAATTTCTCCGCAAAGGCGATGAGGGTTGCTTTCATGAATGCCAAGGTAGTTAGAGGCTAAAACCCTGAACCCGCTCGCGGTGCAATACGACATGTGAATGTGCACATCCATTCGACCAGGACGCAACAATGCAGGGTCTAGTTTATCCTTGTTGTTGGTGGTGAACACAATAATTCTCTCGTCACCACAGCTCGACCACAGACCATCTATGAAGTTCAATAGGCCCGAGAGTGTTATCTGCAATCATCAAAACACCAAATCAATTCCCACTGAATGTATACTAATTAGAAATCGAATATACAAAAGAGATTAGATATATATAGATTACTCACCCTGGTGTTAGATTGTTCATTTTCCTCCTCAGATTCCCTGTTTTGTATGTCCACGCTGCAATCAATATCCTCGATGACCAAAATAGAACGATTTGAAGTAGACAGCATTATCCTCCTCAATTCCGAATTGTCATAAATACTAGTAAGCTCCAAATCATAAACATCAAACTTGAGATAATTAGCCATGGCCGCAATCAAGCTGGACTTGCCGGTACCTGGCGGACCATACAACAAATACCCTCTTTTCCAAGCCTTGCCGACCTTCTTATAGAACTCCTTCCTCCTCACAAACCTATCCAAATCCTCGATAATCATTCTCTTCAGCTCGGGGTCCATAGCCAATGTGTCAAAAGTTGAAGGGTGCTCGAGATCTATGGCACCCGAATGCTGGGAATCGAGCTTCAGAACCTTTTCCTCTTCTCTGATTGCATTAACCCGAGCCAACAAATAGGGCAGGTACGAGTCTATCACCTTGGCCCTGTGTTTCTTGAGGAAAGTCAGCTCAAACTGATGCTTCTCATCATTACCAGAGCCATTATTCTTCTCTTCAGCGCACACATAACACCACTTGAGCCTAATGCCATCGAAGAAGTCAATGATTTCTTGGTCTCTGTCGATGGTAATGCTGAGAGTTTTTTGTCCGGGTGTTTTGCTCACTCGAAGACGCTCATTCGATTCACTAATCTTGGTTTGGAGGTAGACCTCCGCGGCTTCATAGACTTGGTTGCTCATGTAGCCACACTTCTCGTCAATAATTAGAGTCATGTCCGAGGAGCGAGGGGTGTAGAAGAAGTGGTGGAGGATCGAGTAAAGGTATGAGCGCAACTCATGGGGGATGAGTTGGTCCGCTATGGAGCGAACCAACATAAGGAATGCGGCTATGGAGGCATAGGCCGAGAACAAGGACGAAGCTGTTGTGGGCATGTCTTTGAAATTGAGAGGAAACATTGTAATGGCGACTGTGATTAATTCTCTGAATTCAGATTTGGGACAATGAATGAAGACGAAGGTGTTTGATTTATATTGAGCTGGATGAGTAACAGTCTCGGACAAATGTCAAATGGGCAGAAATGAAAATTGTGTCTGCGCTGGTTGGCTTAGGCTCGAAGTGTTCTCAGTGTTTAAGCCGTGTAAAGAGTCCAGATTCCTATATGCATATATGGCAGGGACAACTTTACAGCGTCATCAACCTTAAGGTCACAACAAATCATGACAATGGATTTCGAAAGACGAAGCATGACATGTGATTTCAAAAACAAAGCATGATAACTGATTTCAATTTTTCAACGAACATGGCATGAGAATTGAATTGGAATTGAGGAATTGAGGGGGTGTTCGGTAGCATGAATAAAAACAGTTTATTTGGTCGTTATATATTACGATAACATTTTACATTAAGTTTTACCAAACGTTTTGCACTGCTTTTTATACAAATAGCACTTCCAAATTACATTTATCAAAAACTTATCTGTTTCACTTAAATACTAATAATTCGCGTAGCACAATGGAAACTAATTCTTTCATAAAAAAACTCGTATTAACTGTCCTAAACATCTCATGAATTTTTATTTTTTTTGTTAAATTCATCAACCATACCTGAACCCTTTTGCACCGGTTAATATGATACCTGACTATTAAAAACGATCAACGTAATGCCTGAACTCAAAATTTCGTATCAACGTGATAGTTTCATCCATCTTCCGTTAATAGTTAGTTAAAAAAGAGCACGTGTTATCCATGTGATTTGATTTTCAAGGGTAAGGTTGTACTTTTACACCAACTTGTTATCATACTGTTGACCAAAAAAAAAAGTTATCAAACCCAGTCCAAACAGAAAGAAAATAAAAAATGAAAACCAAACCCTCGGAGCACAACAGCTCACAACCACCATCACAATCAAGCCAACCCCGTGCTTCTTCTACTCTGGACACCCAGAGCAACACCGGACAACTGCACAGCGCCGCCGTGCGCAGCCGCAGCCATTTCTCTGCCCACTGCCATGCCAAGCGTGCCTCCTCTGAGCACCTGCAATCACAACCCAGATTTCTCTCGAGAAAGTTGATTCCAAGTTTTCATTTTTTTATTATGTTTTTTTCCTTCTATCTAAGGTGTGCTCAGCTTATTCAAATCTTAGAGATTTTCACTTTTTTTGTGTCTAAAGTTGCTAATATTTTTACCCTTAAAATTTGATAGAAAACAAAACGAAAATGGATGGTTGAAAAACACCCAATTCTTTACTCAGTTTGAACAAATATATAGAATGAGATGAAATAGCTTAATCTGTTTGGTTTAATTCAAATGTCTGTTTGGTTATTACTGCAATTGACTATCTTGCAATTACTCATTTTCTGAATTGATTTTGCTTAATTGATGTGGGTCTCAGAGAGATGTGGTTAGCAATGTAGTCAACAAATGTGGTTATAATATATGTGATGTAAATAATTTTTTCTTAAAATTCTTTGAAGATTTGACATTAGACATGTAAAAATGGGTGCTTGGTTTGAAAGTGAAGACTGCATTTGTATAGTTGCAGAGGAGCCATTGGTGGGTTTAGAGCATCAAGTCATCAACACGAATATATGCATATCGTCATGACTATACTCATTCATATTCCATATTAGATCTCCAGGAAAGACAAGGCAGGCAACTTAAGAGCAGTAAAGCTGATTCGCGAAATCATGTACAGTATAGGAACTTAGAATCAGGGAGAATTTTACCCAAATAGATTAGTTGGATGCTAAAGGGTTTGCTTTAGCTGATAAATGCATGCTGCTTCTTTCGGTGTTGTTTATTCTGTTATTCCTACACAGATTTCCTTGGTTTGTTCTCCTTTTTCTGCCTCTTTAATCCTTGAACACCAGTCTTCAGTGCAAGTATTGCCTTCCGTCTCTCCAAAGAGGTTGGTGGTTATAAAAACCCAAGTAATTTGAGGCCAAGATTTTGAACTCATGATGAGTGCAATCGGACATGTGAATATGCACAAGTCATCTAGGAAGTTTAACCACAAAGAGTGATTAGTAGTTACCATTAGCCATCTATGGAGTTCTGTAGTCCAGAATCTCCAGATAGTATCAAAAAGATAGGTTCAAAGTCTAGTATAGAAGTTTCTTTTTGACCGAGTCCAATTTCCGGCATAGTTGACATTTGAGGTCTTGGGGCCAAAGAAAAACAAGTAATGCAGGAAATTAATACTCTTGGAAGGTCTTTCAAGAGTAGGGTATACAGAGTTGTTAGATTCTTATGCCAATATCTTTCTTCTTGGTAAAACATATGTGTTGATTGTTACAATTGTTATTTTGATGACCAATATGGTTTGCACTTTGTACAATGCTTTGATCAAAAACTGAGTATTATGATATTATTGCTTGGCCTTACTGCTCGAGTTCGGAGAAGCAAAAGTATGATATTTGGAATTCTTAAGTTTAATCTTCGAGTTATTTATATCCTTCATATCTCTAATTTAAGCACCCGAACCCTTTAGCCAACTTTTTTGTTGTATTTTCATTCTGAAGTTCAGCAACTCATTACAAATTACAATCTTACATTTCTGGTTATAGTGCCCATGAGGGCTAACAAAAAGGAGACAACACCTAGCCTAAACATTCACGAGACCAGGGAGGCCGTCATACTTGAGCATCTGAACCATGAGATTCAAGTTCATCATCGCTAGCGACTGAGGTCCGTTTATCTGCATCTTGATCTGTTTCTTGAATTTCAGATTCACCAGTCCCTGCATCCTCAATTTCATTGCTCTCTTCCTTTTTTCTTTTCAGGAAATCAACAAGTCCTTCAAGAGCAACATCAGCGTCTTCACTCTTCATGAGCTCCTCAGCAATCTCCGCAGGGGTGACCTTTGTGCTCTCTATTAACTCTTCAATTTCTCCACAGAGGCGATGAGGATTGCTTTCATGCATGCCAAGGTAGTTTGAGGCTAAGATCCTGAACCCACTTGGAGTGCAATACGACATGTGAATGTGCACGTCCATTCGACCAGGGCGGAGCAATGCTGGGTCTATCTTGTCCTTGTGGTTGGTGGTGAACACAATAATTCTCTCGTCTCCGCAGCTTGACCACAGACCATCTATAAAATTCAGTAGCCCCGAGAGCGTCAGCTTGGTGTTTGGTTTGTGATCTTCCTCCTCACATTCCCGGTTTTGCATCTCCACGCTGCAATCAATATCCTCAATCACCAAGATAGAACGATTTGTAGTAGACAGCAGTATCCTCCTCAACTCTGAGTTGTCTACTACACTACTAAGTTCCACATCATATATATCAAACTTGAGATAATTAGCCATGGCCGCTATCAAGCTGGATTTGCCAGTCCCCGGTGGACCATACAACAAATACCCTCTTTTCCAGGCCTTCCCAACCTTCTTATAAAACTCCCTCCTCCTCAAAAACCTATCTAAATCCTCTATAATTGTTCTCTTCAGCTCCAGGTCCATGGCAATTGTCTCAAAAGTCGCCGGATGCTCCAGAATTATCGAACTCCAGTCCGAGTTGGAATCATCATCATCATCATACGGATCGTATGACCTCTCTTGGCTATACAGCTTCACAACCTTGTCCTCTTGCTTAATGGCCTTGGCCCGGTCAAGCACATACGGCAAGTAGGACTCAATCACTTTGACTCTATGTTTCTTATGCACTGTCAGCTCAAACTGACGCTTTTGTGGCTGACGGCCGTTCTGTTCATCCTGTCCTCCACTGCACACGAAACACCAGTTGATGCTTATGCCATCGAAACTGTCTTTTATTTCCTCTCCCTTATCGATGGTGACGCGGATGTTCTTCTGCTTAGGTGCTTTTCTCACCCGGAGGCGGTCGTTGAGGGGGCTGATCTTGGTCCGGAGGTAGATCTCCGCCGCCTGGTAGAGTTGGTTTTGGGCCATGCCGCAGCTCTCGTCGACGATGAGAGTGAGGTTGGAGGAGCGAGGGGTGAAGAGGTGACCGAACGCCGAGTAGATGTAGGAGCGGAGCTGGTGGGGGATGAGCTGGTCCGCCATGGAACGGACCAACATTATGAATGCGGTGAAGGAGGCATAGGCTGAGAACAAGGACGATGCTGTTGTGGGCATATTTGTGAGATTCAGACTCTCAAATTTGAGTGGATACATTGTGAATTGAAATTGGAGTCTCTGAATGTAGACTGGGGTAGAAATTGAAGGCTGTACTTATAGTGAGCTGGATGAATTGCAAACTTGGGCAGCAAGGAAAAGGAAATTGGAGTCTCTGAATTTAGACTGGGGTAGAAATTGAAGGGGGTTTAAGCTGTCCTTATAGTGAGCTGGATGAATTGCAAACTTGGGCAGCAAGGAAAAGTGAAAAGTCTATGTTGGTTGGCTTAATTTTGAAGCAATTGTCTCTGTCAGTCGGTTTATGACAGGACTGAGATCCTCTCCTCACCAACCCCTCCTCACCTTTCCTCACCAACAAATCTTGGCCTTCCAATTCGAAATGGAGGGCCAAGATTGTTTGCACTTTAGGGGGTAGGGTATGAGGTTTAGGAAAAGTGAAACAATCTTGGCCCTCCATTTCGAAATGGAGGGCCAAGATTTGTTGGTGAGGAAAGGTGAGGAGGGGTTGGTGAGGAGAGGATCTCATTCCTTTATGACAAGTGGCCAATTGATTAGAAATTGTGTTTGATACGGAGAGAGAGTGTCTTCTATTCATATTGGGAAAGTCGTTGTGACTCACAAACAGAGCATGTTATTCTGATTTCAAAAACAAAGAACATGATAGTTTCTCCACATAATTCAAACCTTGGTAAGTGAAATATTGGGTTTCAGGTACATATATGGCAAATACAACTTTACAACCATACCAACCTCATTGTGATTCGGGGAAAAAAAAAACATTGAATTATGAATGTAAAACATTGGAGACTTCCTTTTTAACCTCTTCTCCATCATTATTAACCTCTTTCACATTGCACACTCAATTGTAATGTGAAATCATTACCTAACTTTCTCTGTGAAATTGAAAGGTAGATTCTGTACTTTTCATCTCATCCATCAATAGATGTTACAACATATACATGCATAATGTTCGATGCCTTTGGGGTTTCAATAGCCTGACTGATGGGTCAGTCCCTTCTTAATTGGAGGAGAGCAATTTGTGTAGTTTGGTGACCTATTAATTATAGAAGACTACAGCTGCATGGTAAAGCTATAGGACGGAGCAACAATTAATTGTTGAAAGATGAGTAACAAAGGTAGTACGAGATGGTGGTTGAAATATATCGTTATCTTGAATGATGAAGATTTCATGCATTTAATAATCATACGTTGAATGCAAGTGAACCCAATTAGGGTAGATCAAGAATTTGATCCTCTCTAATGTAACAAACAAAAAAAGATTACAATTGGATCGGTTAGAGAAACGATCACACAATAATACGTACAAGATGTATGATTGAAAATTAAAAATAGGGGGTATTTATCAAAAATAAGGGGGTAGGGTTAGGGCTGTCAATGTGTCGTGTCGTGTTGGGTTCGGGTCGTGTCAAGGTTTTTATCGTGTCAAAAAGACAAATCCAAACCCAACCCATTTGTTAAACGGGTAACCCGTTAACAACCCGCATAATCCGTTTAATAAATAAGTCGTGTCGTATTGAGTTCAATGACTCATTTACACCATTTAACGGGTTAACATTGTGACCCATTTAACCAAAAAAAAATGCATAAAATCTTGAAAGTAATATTACATAACTTCACTGTCTTTGTTGTCTTCACATCACAAGAAGAAAATATAAATACATAGATATAATTCATAAATAAAACATAAGTAGATAAATCCAATAGTAAAAAAATTTATTCCAAGTCACACAAAAAAATTATGAGATATTCAAGTACTCCCAATTTTCCAAATTTTAAGAATCAATAAAGCATAATCCATGATTAAATTTTAAATTGAATGTAAAGGATCAAAGCCAACTTCCAATGTCTTAATAAACGGGTTACACGGGTTTATTTCGTGTTGGCGGGATGACCCGCAAATGACCCGTTTATTAAACGGGTTTTGATGAGTTGACCCGCAAATGACCCACTTTTTAATCGTGCGGGTTCAACCCGCTTTATTTCGTGCGGATTTTGAGTCGTGTTATCGGGTCGTGTCGGAATTGACAGCTCTAGGTAGGGTACTATCACCCATCTTCATTTTGTGGTCAACAACCTAATCAAGTTTATGGTGGGTGAATAGAATGTGGGCTGAAACCAATATTAACTGGGCTTATAAGCCCATGGACCTTTGTCTTCTTCACCCAAAATACTCTAATTCATGGTGTTCGCGGTTGAACACTTGAACCATTACGATTTGCAAAACTGGGTGGAAGCAAGAAAAGACTGGTTGATTGAATAATCCACACCAACTGACCAAAGTAAGCTTCTTTTTCTGTATCCCAGATCTGTAATTCTCCATTGATCACTGAAAAACGCGAACCTTCATTTTCAGGAAAGATGGATCCAGATGCAGTCAAATCCACTCTCCAAAATTTAGCATTTGGAAATGTAATGGCCGCCGCTGCTCGTAATTATCAGAAGGAACTACTCGCCGAAGGCAAAGCTCCGGCCACGACCTCCGCCGACCAGGAGGTCGACCTTGACGAGTTGATGGATGTAAGTTCAATTCATTCTTCTGCAACTTTCAACTGCAATTTCAATTTTTCAAAAGCAATGATATTTTTTGTGAATTTCGGTGATTGATAGGATCCTGAGCTAGAAAAACTGCACGCAGATCGAATTGCAGCTCTAAAGGTTCGATTTTTCTGTTTTGTTCATGTGGTTTTATGGATTATATGAATATCAATTGTGTTTAGGGGGATTTTTTTTGAAATTTGAATAGAGAGAAGCTGAGAAGAGGGAAGCTTTAAAGAGGCAAGGACATGGAGAATACAGGGAAATTACTGAGGGTGATTTTTTAGGTGAAGTTACTGGGAGTGAAAAAGCCATCTGCCACTTTTATCATAGAGAATTCTATAGATGCAAGTAAGATTTTGACTCTTTAGTCATTTACATGAATAAACATGGAAGAGTGAGGGTTTGTGTGCTCATGTGAATGTTTGTGTCTAGGATAATGGATAAGCATTTGAAGTCCCTTGCTTTAAAGCATGTTGATACCAAGTTCATCAAGCTGGATGCAGAGGTCAGTGTAAACCTTTAATCTCTGTAGTCTGTTCCTATAATCGATCCTGTCTTTCGAGTTTACGAGGACTGAGCCTAGAATGAGAAATTAACCATTTGGAAATCAAATGCAGAATGCACCCTTCTTCGTCAGCAAGCTGGGAGTCAAAACTTTGCCTTGTGTCATATTGTTCAGGTCAGGCCATTCCCATCTTAACTATTGTAAATCACTAAATCTGTGTGCATTTAAATTTCCTGTATTCAAGAGGCATATCGGCATGCACTATTTGGCTGGATCTGTACCTCACACAATCATTCTTGCAAAGCCGCAAGGGTGTCGTTTATCATTTCCTTCCAATTTGATAACACTGCACAGTTTCTGGTTGGTGATACCAGTTCAGGACTTCTCTGAGTGATTAGCGAAAGTTGTGTATTTGACATGCTCAAGAGCATGTGATGACTTTCTGCTTACATAGAGACATTGCTTTAAAGAATGTTAATGGGTTCAAAGGTTGGCCTTTCAGAAAAGGAGTTGCTGTGGATAGGCTGATTGGATTTATCGATATGGGAGGAAAAGATGATTTCAGCACAAGGGCACTTGAGGTTGTCCTAATCAAGAAAGGTAATGCTTTGTCAAGTGTGTGTTTGCAGTTCTTTGCTTGTGGCAGAGTCTCTAAACTGCGGTTTTAACAGGTATAA
The DNA here is from genome assembly GCA_029955375.1 of Rubus parviflorus. NCBI lineage: Eukaryota > Viridiplantae > Streptophyta > Magnoliopsida > Rosales > Rosaceae > Rubus > Rubus parviflorus. The sequence goes on from JARGGL010000004.1 coordinate 17,332,602, forward strand.
TCAGTGAGAAGAAAGAAGAAGATGAAGATGATGAATATCTTGAAGGTGGTCGCAGAACAGTGAGATCGTCTCTGAATCATGATTCTGATTCAGACTGAAAATGATACCAAAATTTTCAAATGTTTTCTGGTTGCATGTTTGTATACTTCTAATTCTGTATTTCGTTTTGGGAACAAAATTACATTGGAGTTCCCTCCAGGCTTGACTAGAAAATGTGTGTCCGATTGTCTCCTTATCTCTGTTGTATGCCGGAATCAACACTACTGTTTCTTTATAATTGATGCCTAGACCTTTTCTTAGGGTTCATATAAAGCAAAATCCCCCATGTTTTTTCGAAAACAGAAACAAATGAATGTATTTAGACTCATAGTATAGAGCGTGATGCATATTATCAGGAAACTCTGATGCACATATTATCGGGAATTCAAGAAATGTGGGAAAGATTATAGAACCAGATAAGGTTGACTTATATCTTTGACATGCCAACCTGAATTCAGGCTCCATTTGGATGAAATTGGATTCTTATAAAGTTGGAATCTAAAAGGAAATAATAAAACAATACATGCAAATATGCAATGAAGAAAAAAAGAGAACAAAACACCCAGGCTTAGTCAGTTGAAGCTCCCTATTCCTTTTACAATTGTTCTTCATTGTTGTGTTGGGATATATTTTGATTCTATCATTTCAGCTTATAACTCTTACCTAGCTACTTGTTGAATATATCTTCGAACTTTTTGGTTGATGTAAAGTTGAAAAAAAACAAACAAACAAACAAACAAATATTCCAAACAAATAGTGCGAACTTGTAGATTTTCATCACCAAAGATCATTGCCCCTATACTCAAGGTCTCATGTTTGAATCTCTCATATCGAGTAAGTATATGCTTTCATATAAGTTGTTTTTCCACAATGTGAACGTTTTCTTCCCTAATGGCCAAACGACGTCGTGTTCTCGTATTGAATTTTGCCGGGAAACAAGCTAGTGGTCGGAGTGAGTCAGTTTACTTAAATCAGAATTTGAGCGGAAATGGCTTGCATTCCGTCAAGTTCTCTCCTTTTTTGCATGGCGTTGAGACCTCGTCAAGCTCAGAATCAAACCATTAAAAAAGAAGAAGATACACACACACACACACACACTCAATTATGTCCTCCCCTTTCAACGTTTCTCTTCCTCATTTTCTAATTATGGCCGAATTCCAAACTATGATTCAGGATATTTATACCCATTACTATCTCTCGCCCCCAATTCCCCCACCCTGTGTTTCTTTTCTTTTTTTTCCTTTTTTGGATTTGACCTCCACTTTGCCAATCAGAGGTAATAATCTCCAAAACCCTCTTTCTTATTCTCAATTGGGTCCGCTTAATTTTGTTCAATTTTATCTAATTTGCTTTGTTTTCAATTTGGGTTTTTTTTTTTTTATTTGCTCAGAAATTGGCGTAATTGATTTGATTGTGATGTTGGTTTTCCAAAGTGGAATGTAAATGCAGGCATTTGGGCAGGGCTTTGGTTCTGGGTCCCTGCATGTGTGATAGGAGTGCTTGATTTGCTTTTGCGCATTAGCCTTTAGCTGCCTTGCAAGTTTTCTTAGAGTAGCAAAACGTTCTATAACCAGTGGCACCATGTCTGGACCTCAATCTACAAAACCAGGTAAAAGACTACTTCAATCTCATTTTAGTCTATATATGGTTTATAATGCACATTGCCACCTAAAATGACTAGGATTTTGGTCTGTATTAGCTTCTTAATCATTGTGTTTTGCATCATTGTATTTCCAGTATCTGATGTCGAAATCTCTGAGGAAGAGACAAAGACTAGGATGGGTTCATTGAAGAAGAAAGCAATGACTGCTTCTGCCAGGTTCAGAAATTCTTTCACAAGAAAGCATAGAAGAAGCCACAGTAGAGTCTTGTCTGTAGAAATCGAGGATGTGCATGACCTTGAGGAGTTAAAGGCTGTTGAGACGCTTCGTCAGGCTCTTATATCGGAGGAGCTTCTTCCTTCCAAGCACGATGATTATCATAAGATGCTGAGGTTTTTTACTCTCCTTTTTTTCTCAAACAGTTTTTTGTGCATGGTTTTTATGATTGTGCTTTTGGTTATGTCAATCTAAATTTAATTTTTGTAAGACAGATTCTTGAAGGCCAGGAGATTTGATATCGAGAAAACCAAGCAAATGTGGTCCGACATGCTCAAGTGGAGGAAGGCATTTGGTGCTGACACAATTATGGAGGTATATATATTCTCTGTGAACATAGGTTCTAAGGCTTTTGAAATTTTCCTATTAGTTTCTCTTACAGAGCTTCATATATATGCTGTCTTTACTTTATATCACATCAAGTATTCCTTTGTATTTTGTTCATCATTTTACATACTCACCATCTGTCTTTCTCTTCATAGGATTTTGATTTCAAGGAACTCGATGAAGTCTTGCAATACTATCCTCAAGGACATCATGGAGTCGACAAGGATGGACGACCTGTGTATATTGAGAGGCTAGGCCTAGTAGATGCGACCAAGCTGATGCAAGCCACAACAATGGACCGCTATGTGAAGTACCATGTCCGCGAGTTTGAAAGGACATTTGATGTTAAGTTCCCAGCTTGTTCAATAGCAGCAAAGAAGCACATTGATCAAAGTACAACTATTTTGGATGTGCAAGGAGTGGTATGTGATTACCATAATCACTACTTTTAGAGAGTAACTGTTATATTTTTATAGCTGTTGCTAAGATCTCAATCATTAGGAAAAAGTTAAAGCTGTGCGCATGTTTTACACAGTGGTGCTAAAAAATCTCCTATCTTTAAAGTGCATTTTTTGTTGTCCTTTTAATGCTTAGTACATGAAAGTGAAATTGTCTATGTTAACTTAGATGAATGCCTCAGGGACTTAAAAATTTCAATAAAGCTGCCAGGGAACTTATCACTTGCTTTCAGAAGATTGATGGCGACAACTATCCTGAGGTACTATCTGAACATCTTTTGGTCTATATGTTTTTTTTTTGTAGATGACAGAACTGTGATGCCAGGAGATTTTGTTGTTTTCACTGCAGACCTTGAATCGTATGTTTATCATCAATGCTGGTTCTGGTTTTAGAATGTTGTGGAGCACTGTGAAGTCCTTCCTTGATCCCAAGACAACTGAAAAGATTAATGTCGGTATACTTTTTGGGAAAGTTCTATGGTACATTAATGCAACAATACATCAAGTAAACTAACTCGATACAAAAGTAGACTAGTTCGATATAAACGTAAACTAGTTCAAGCTTGTCTACCTCTGTATCGAAGTAGTCTATCTCTGTATCAAGCTAGTCCACTTGATGTATCGGTACATTAATGTACCGTAGATAAACCCTCCTTTTTTAACTAAAAATACTAGTTCCTGTCGGACCATATTTTTAACCAGTAAAAGTTATTATCCTCCAGGTCCTTGGTAACAAGTACCAGAGCCAGTTGCTTGAAATAATTGATGCTAGGTAAGTCTCTAATTGAGCAGCTTATTTTACACTCATAAATTTCAGTTCTTGTCTTGCTCCACAATGTTCTACCTTTCTGCTCTTTTGCTTTTCTATTTCTAACCCAATAGCCAATGCATAACCTTTATTATTATCAGCATGACATTGACTGTTTAAACATGTTTGTAGAGCTGCTCACTTTCTTTATTTTAATATTCCATTTCTGGCTTGGTTTTGCTTCAGCGAGTTGCCAGAATTTTTAGGAGGTACATGTACTTGTGCTGATCAAGGAGGCTGTATGCGTTCTGATAAGGGCCCCTGGAAGGAACAATTGATAATCACGGTTAATAATGACCATTTCTGCTTCTTTTTCTGTTTTGTATCATTACAACTCAGTAGACAGTATATCTTTTCAGTTTGTAGTTGAGTTCAAATTCTCAGATACTTGATATATGCACATGCAGATGGTCCAAAATGGTGATCATAAATGCTCAAGGAAACCTGTAGTTCAAATAAGTGAAACGAAGACAATATCTGAGGTGAAATAGTGTACCCAAAGATCTTACTTGATTTTTGAAGATAGATCTACTTTTCCTTTTTCTTTACCTTACAAACCTCCCCCAGTAGACAAGACAAGCTTGTCTTCTTGTTAAGGATCAAAAGAAACTCGTCTTATTGTCACATTTTGGGCAGTCATCCCAAATTTTCCATTCCATGATTTTCTTAATGTCTTCTGGCACTTCTTCTTGTATACAAAACTCTAGCTGATTTATATAGCCTTCTCAGGGACATGACGCAGGTGACATGCAACCTCTGTCTCCTAGACCTTCTCGCTTTCATAGAGAAGTAAGTATGGAAGACTTCAACTTCAGTATAATTGCATTCAAAACCTCTAATGTTTTATGAGACAGTTAGAAAGGGTGGGTGGGTAGTAGGATGCAATTCATCATGTAACTGGGGTACAATGTGCCACATCCATTTGAATCATGTGTTTATCTTGGGGTCTACTATCTAGGAGTCAGTATGTTTGCAGAAGAGATGGAATTGCATTGTTCGTTATGTATGTTTCTATACAAGATACTGACACTTGTTAACTACATGTTAAAGTCATGTATCTTGCTAGCTGTATACTCTCCCTCCTGTGTTATTGTGACTGCTTTAACTTCCTCTGTGAAATAATCTTCATAGTTATCCATGAACAAAAGTATCCAAGGATCTTTCAAGTACAAGGACTATGCCCCAACTGTGGGTTCAACTTGGCAAATGGCGGTTGGGAATGGCAAAGGTACATCAGCTAACCAATTGGTGACCTTATATCTGTATTTTCTTTCCTTTCCAATCCAAGATAAACCAAGCTTTGCTTTGTGTTTTGTTTCTCTTACACTATTATGTACTGAATTTTCCTTTAACTTGCAGCAGGAGGTTGTTATGATGCTTCCAAAATTTATGATGGGTTCGGCTCTCAGATTTTTGCTGGTATTATGGCATTTCTTATGGGAATTGTCACTATGGTCAAACTAACCCGTAACATGCCAAAGAGGCTCACGGATTCCACCTTCTACTCAAGCACTGTTTATGGTGATGACACTACGTTCAAAAACCAGGCGCCTTCACGCCCTGCCATCTCCGGTACAGATCTCATGTCTGTCATGAAACGTATGGCTGAATTAGAAGAGAGAGTTAAACCAACTACCATGCCACATGAGAAGGAGGAAATGCTGAATGCTGCTATGAGCCGGGTTGATGCCTTGGAGCATGAGCTTATTGCAACAAAGAAGGTTTACCATCCTTGCTCTTTAAAATTCTTTTCAATAAATTTTTTCATACCTTGCTTAAGAAGCTAGTAAAATAAGACAACATAATACAGAACCAAGCAACAGAAAAGTAAAAGCTGTAGTTTGCATCAATGACTAGAGATCAGTGCACAAATACTGCTGTAGTCTCAATAGAGTGGTGTATGATCTCATTTGAATTCGTTTCCTTTTTTAGGCTCTCCACGAGTCACTTGCCCGACAAGACGAGATCTTGGCACCTAAGAAGAACAAGAGGAAGAAGATGATGAGAATGGTATGCTACCATGCCTGAGTAGCATTAGATTCTTAAGGTGGAGTTTGTCTCATTTCAAATGGCGAAGGGATTTATACATGAAGAAGATGCTTGGTTTGATTGCTGGTTTTCCAAAGCCGCCCCCCCAAATGCAGCCCTTACTTAATTGTACCATTTACCACATATCTGATTTAACGCCACACACTATGGTTTGGCACTTTGGCACTTTTTTTTTTTTTGGTTACACTGGAGGACCAAAGGACCCAGAACAAAGAAGAAACAAGAAAACAAAACTAACTGTTAGGCATTAGTATTCTTCTTTCTAAAGAAGTTTCTATAAAAATGTTTTCATGACTGGAAATTTGGAATGTATTAAGGTAAAATGTTCTTAATCACTAGAACTACTACTCCGGTTACACCATTCTTAACTCATGATTAAGTTTCTTCATATTGCCCCATTCTTAGCTCTGGTGCATCACCACGATTATAACATTTTCCAAATTGGGTGCATGCATGTACAAGACACCTTATCATGTACCCGACGACTTTCCAATTTTGATGGCCGGAAAGCAAGTGAGCTACTTCGGATAACAGAACAAGACTGACAGGTGAAGTGGGGCCGAAGGAAGATAGCAGAGGCAACCGGCCGCAGCTACTCGCTTTCCACGTGGCGCGCCGCTTGCTTGAAAGTGGGGGGAGACTTGGAGTCTCCGAGTGAGTGAATTGTAGGGTAAGCAAAGGCAACACTCCATCTTTACCATATCTTCAAGGCCGTACTGCCGCCCTTTGAAGCCATATATTGGTTTTAAAGGCTTTAGGGCTACCCTCAAAACTTGGCTTAGCCTTAGCTTAACCCCCACAAGGTTTAATACTTAATTAATACGAAAAATTCATAAACATTAATGAGTTAATAAACAAGAAGAATACTACTAGTACTAGAGGGGCACCCTATATTATGAATTACAGGTAGATAACAGGGTGTTGAAAGTAACATAATTAATTGTTACATTAATGCAAGAGTCTATCCCTTGAATGGTTTGTTACTTTGTTGTATTCTATAGGCATATAAGTTAATTTTGGAAGTTAGATTTAGCATTTCCATAATTTTAAATGTTACAAGTTGGTGTGAGAATTTAAATTTGTAAAACGTTTTTCTTGCAATCTAGTGTGACATATTTTACGATATTGAGTAATATAACTTTTGCTTGCTTAGATTTTTGTTTTTTAGAAAATGTGACTATATTTCTTTAAAATTATGTAAAAAAAATTACAATATTTGAGAAGTGAAATATGAATAATATTTGGGGGCTCGCTAATCCAAATTCTATCCTGGTTAGAAAAAAATTACGTGTAAGCAAAGCGATGTATTACTTTTTTAGCATGACATAAAATATAGATGAAAACAATCCTAACAGATGATAGCCGTTGGAGATACTCAACGACATCGTGATATACACGTCCCAAGGTGACATATGGAACGACCAATGCTACTACTTTGGATAGAATCGCATTTTGAAGAACGAATCATAATTTTGAAAATTTACCTAATATTTTATAGAGATTAATATCGTTGAAGTTTACAGCTAGTTGCATGTGTTGATAAATAAAATCTATGATTCTTAGATAGAGGAAGAGTTCTTCTATCATGAGTATTTTTTTTCAATTGTAAAATTGAGTACTTTTGTTTAACATGAGTACTCTTTTTTAAATTGTCAGATTGAAAACCAGTTGAAGACTAAAATCAAATGAAACGACTAAAAATGCATTCAAACTGAAATACTGAACAACATGATAGACTTGAAAAAATCCCATACTTTATTTATTCGTGGAGACAAAATAACTCTTGTACTATTCATTTATTTCCAAAAAGAAAACAATATAGTGTTGAAAACAAGGTACAGTAGACTGAGTTAGACTGCCTGCGCCGGTCACTGTAACAAGTGAAAGATAAGTTGACCAAGCCGAGCTGAACATAGACGGCGTGAGGCGTCCATGATGGGATTTTGATTGTGCATGAAGAAAATAAAGAAAAAGAATACTGAATGAGATCTTGAGCTGTCGTCGTTTCTGCAGTTATATAGGTTGTGAATTTTGCCGTGTGGTACTGTCATGGGTGGGTTTGGGTTTGGCTCTCATCCTCTTCCCCATTCCCTCAAACCCAATATTTATTTATACCATTAACTCTCTCTCTCTCTCTCTCTGCTTCTCTCTATATTCTCTACTCTGTCTCGCTAAGATCTCTCTGACGAAATATCGAATCCTTATTTCGTGAGCTATCCGATCACTATGTTTTTGGGCCATTTATATAGATAAGGAGAGGATCTATATGCTACTCACTTCAGGATCTTGCTGTTTTTAATGCTGGTTGCCAATTATTGAGGTGAGCCTCCCTTTTTTCTCTCCTGGGTTTTTGTTTTTGGTGTTGATTATGGCGTAAAGTCATGGAATTGAGGTTTGAATTTGTGAGTTGGGTATTGGGGAGTTAATTTTGGAGGTGTTGGGTTTGAAAGTTTGAGACTTTGTGGTGTGAATGGGATTGGAGAATTGCTGGGTAGGCAAGTAAAGGAGAAGAAAGATTAGGACTTTAGGAGTTGACAGAGTACAGAGTGGGGTGTTAAGAAAAAAGAAGAAGGCAGAAAGTGGAAATGAAATTGTTTATAATTTAAAAAGTAGGGGAAAAGTAACAAGAATAAGATAAACTGGGAAGAGGGTGACTGAAAAAACAATCCAAACCCAGAAGTAGAAGGGGCAAGTAAGAATTGATTCTATTCTAAAGGCTCTCTTTTATACCAGTGTATTGTCTTCTAATTATTATTAATATCATCCAGTGCATGTCATTCTCTTCAATTTTTGTCACTTGGTTATGTTCCCTGTTTGAATTATTGTTCCAACCAGCTTTTTCTGTAAGTTCAATAGTTCATATAGTAATTCATCTTGTTCATATTAAACTTTGTTGGTTTGAAGGTCATTTAGAGGTATTTGTGGTTTAAGTTATGATGAGTATTGAGTGAATTAGATCATGTTAATGTGATTTGCAGGGAAATGGCAACTTTAGTTGAGCCTCCGAATGGAATCAGGCAACATGGGAAACAATATTACTCAATGTGGCAAACATTGTTCGAGGTTGATTCCAAGTATGTTCCGATCAAACCCATAGGAAGAGGAGCATATGGCGTAGTGTGCTCGTCCATCAATAGGGAAACGAATGAGAAAGTTGCAATCAAGAAGATCAATAATGTGTTTGAGAACCGCATTGATGCATTGAGGACGCTGAGGGAGTTGAAGCTACTGAGAAATATCCAGCACGAGAATGTGATTGCTTTAAAGGATGTTATGATGCCTATCCACAGGACAAGTTTCAAGGACGTGTATTTTGTGTATGAGCTCATGGATACTGATCTTCACCAAATCATAAAGTCCTCGCAACCACTTTCTTCTGATCATTGCAAATACTTTCTATTTCAGGTAATAGATTTCTGTAAGCTATTGTTATGTTAACCCATTAGTTCTTTCAAGTAGTAATCTGAATTAGTTGATGCTAATTTTGTGCTATGCTAATTAATGTAGACATACATGGTTCTGGGAAAAGGAATGCAAACTTAATGACTAGGACGCATGTAACTAAGTATATGTTAACCAAGCATGAGAGACATTGCAATCTCTTGCGTTTTCTTATGCAGAACTTAACACTCTAGGCTTGAAAATGTGTGATTCCATACCAACTTTCAGTTATTTTTTAGCTCTATTTCTTCTAGTAATTATTAATTTGGAGTATGCATTATAGCTGCTCAGAGGGCTCAAGTATCTTCATTCAGCAAACATTCTTCACCGAGACTTGAAGCCTGGGAATCTGCTCATCAATGCTAACTGCGACTTAAAGATATGTGATTTTGGGTTGGCCCGAACCAGCAGAGGTAATGACCAGTTCATGACAGAGTATGTTGTCACTCGCTGGTATCGTGCACCAGAGCTGCTATTGTGCTGTGACAATTACGGAACATCCATTGACGTCTGGTCTGTAGGATGCATATTTGCTGAGATTCTTGGCCGAAAGCCAATCTTCCCCGGAACTGAATGCCTCAACCAATTAAAACTAATTATCAATGTTCTTGGTAGCCAGCATGAACCTGATCTCGCGTTCATTGATAATCCTAAAGCCAGGAAGTTCATTAAATCACTGCCCTACTCGAGGGGGACACACTTTTTCCGTCTATACCCTCAAGCCGATCCTTTGGCTATAGACTTGTTGCAAAGGATGCTCGTGTTTGATCCAACTAAGAGAATCACTGTCTCAGAAGCACTCCAACATCCTTACATGTCAGGGCTATATGATCCAAGAAGCAATCCTCTTGCTCATGTTCCAATCAACCTTGACATAGATGAGAGTTTAGGGGAACATATGATCAGGGAGATGATGTGGAACGAGATGCTTCAGTACCATCCGGAAGCTGCTTCTGCAAACCCTTTTGCCTAGGTAATTTTCAAAGGCTTTAATTTCTCAGCAACGTTTCTTTGCGGGCATTTGAGAAAAATATATGTTGTTAGTCCTAATGATGGTTTCACCAAGATTTTGTTTCATCTTGTTTGTTTGTCTGTTAGTTTGAGGTCTCTGTAAAGGGGCATGCTATGTTGTAACTCTGTATATAATTATGCTTGTTTATTCCTAGTCCTATGGGTCCTGTATTAAGAGATAATCCATGTAAGGCATTTCCTTCGAAAAACTAAAGGAATTGAATAAAAATGCTTCAAATCTATTCCTTTTTTTTTTTTTCTCCTCCCTATTGCAAGTTTCTGTGTACATTTCTTTACATGCTGCCCCTTTTCTTCTCCTCCCTATTCCTTCGAAAAAAACTAAAGGAATTGAATAAAAATGCTTCAAATCTATTCCCTTTTTTTTTTCCTTCTCCTCCCTATTGCAAGTAGTGTTCACCTGGTTTCCTAGGCACCACTTCTTCTCCTACCTGGTTTACTAAGAAATTCATGGTCACATTTCTGTGTGGTGAAAAGGCAAGATAGTTTGGAGGACTACTATTATGACTTCAAAATCCAAAGTATTATGAGGCAAAGACGCAACTAAGAGTCAACCATCGGCTTCAGAAGCAATGTATCGTATAGACGAAAGACGATGTATATCTGAACTCTTTTATCAAATTTCTATCGTATCAAAATCAAATGATAGGACACGATGGCCGTATAGCTACAAAACTTAATCAAGAAATATGTTTGCCACCTAGTCCATTAGCCTCCAGCTAATTAAACATGCTTAAGTTTATAATAATTCCTTCAAAGAAGTCGGAAGCGCACCAATGAATGTCTTTTAATGTCAAAGACATTAAGGCGTATTAACCCTATTATGTGTTAATTATTACGGTGGTTAAGTTCCATCATCGGGAGGAGATCGAATCCTTGACTTATTCTAGCCTTAACCAATTTTCACTGGATGAGCCGACTCCCAGGCTTCTTTGACCTTATCTTTCTTCTTCTCATGTCTGCTTGCACATCACGAGTTAGGCACAACCTGATTAGGAAGTTGGAAAGTTTGTGTGCATGCATTCACTTTGATCTGAAGTAGAGCAAGAAAGATAGCTTCTTATGAGGCTGCTGCGTTTGAAGTCCTTTTGGGCAAATAGCTTCTTATTAAAGAAACAGTACCCATGCCACCATCCTGCTATATAAAAGCATGTCACCATCCTGCTCTGTCTGTCCCTTTGGACCTGAAAGTTTAGTCCGGCTTTTCTGTTGTGACTTTATGTTATAAGTAGGTCTTTAATCGCTCATGTGTGTATTGTTCGTTACCTACTTGTAACGATTTCTTCCGGTTAATAAAATGCATATTTGATCAAAAACAAAAGCATGTCACTCACAAAGTACATTCCAAAAGAAGCACACCATTTGAGACCCAAGGGTAACCACATGCAAGTTGCAAGACAATGTGCTTAATTTCTAAGGCACCACAAAGTTGCTTTTGGATCCATTTCATTGTTCTCAGATATCTTCCTTGTGTTGCTGTTAACTAATAGAATATGTACAAATACGTGAAGAAAAGTAAGCTTGAAAAGGAACCAGAAATATATATATAAAGTAGACTTTAACCGATTAAGCACATTGTATTTACAAGAGGAATATCCTATTTAACTTTTGAGCATGCAATATTGCAATACGTACGTTAATGGAAATGGAGTAGACTTCAACCAATTATAAATTTATAATTAGAAAAGGGCCCAAAAACCATATATGAATTATGAAGTTTCCAATGAGACTTCTGTTTATACATAAAAGAAATTGAATGCTTTACATTCTCAAATTTATTACGTATTTGATCAGCATAAATACATATGATATATATAGCTCACCAACAAGCAAGGAAGAGTTTTGCTTTGTACTGCTTTTTCCTTTTTAAAAAAAAAAAAAAAACACACAGCTAAGCTGCCATTGCTGGCCATGTAAAACCCTTTACTTTATAAATTTTTAGGGACCAGCTTACAGAATTCTGACCACAATACATGTGCCATTGTACTGCTCAGATTGCATTTAGATTCACTCCTGTCCAGAGGACAATACCCTTCTCACCAAATTGAATACTTTTCCTTAAGCAATTTCAGCTTTGAAAATAAGGAAATAAGAAAAACCCTTAACCTAATTTGCCTCACAAAAATCTACCATATGATCAAGTACAGAGGACCTGGCCCTTAATTTGGAGCTGCATCATATATATTAATTATTAATTTCCCTTGTTTTCATTGTGAGACATCTTAATCTTATATTCTTATCATATTAATTTCCTAGTAGTTTATTCCTTTACAGTGGGCGTTCCTGATCTATATATTCAACCCTCTACCACCATTCAAAACCTCCTCTTCCTTATCTTTTCTTCCTACCATAAACTTTGGTCTCTCTCTCTCTCTCTCTCTCTGTCTCTTTGTTCCACTGGTTCTGAAAACCTTCATTGTTTTGTTTTCTCATATACCTATAAAGCTCTCTTGGTCGGTCCTTGCTTGTTCATCTAATGCTTAATATATACATATACAGCTCTTCATGTTGGAGCTAGATTGATGTCTCCAGTACTCAGTGAAATCCTCCTCTCTGGGTTTATGATAAACTCCACACTCAGACGCAGGACCCATTTAGTTCAATCCTTCTCTGTTGTCTTCCTCTACTGGTTCTACGTCTTTTCATGAACAACTGACCACAAACCAGTTCGTAAACTAGCTTTGCATCACATTTTATAGATTACCCTTTTTCTTATTCTAGTTGTTTTTAATTAAAAAAAATCATTCTAATTAACCTGGTTGAGGACTTTCATCGTCTGCATGGCTACTTCTAGTGGAAATTCATCTGGGTCCAGCGCGCTTCAGATTATGAACTCAGGCTCCGATCAAGAGGGTCTTCAGCAAGTCATGGATCAGAGAAAGCGGAAGAGAATGGTGTCCAATCGGGAATCGGCGCGTCGTTCACGGATGCGCAAACAGGAGCACCTGACTGATCTGACGACCGAAGTTGGTCTGCTCAGAAAAGAGAACAACCAAATCCTCACAAGCATGAATGTCACCAACCAGCTCTACCTGAACCTTGAGGCTGAGAACTCTGTTCTCAGAGCCCAGATTGCTGAGCTCAGCAATAGGTTGCAGAGTCTCAATGATATCATTGACTGTATTGACTCAAGCAAATGGCTTTTGGACACTGAAGAAGAACAAGACATGACTACCCAGTTTGTTGGTGATGGGTTTCTTAATCCATGGAGTAATCTCTGTTTCAATCAACCAGTTGACATGTTTATGTGCTAAACTTAATTGGGTTAATTTGTTGGGTTAATAATGGTTTCTTTTGGTGTTTTTTTTTTTTATGGTTTTGAGAAATTAGTGAAGAATGTAAGTTAGAACTGTATGGCATGTGTAGATTTGTTGCTATAAGGATGATTATATGAGCCATGGGTTTTGTATTTGTAATCAATCTTTTATGTTCGCTCAAAAAAAATCAATCTTTTATGGGTTTGTTGCAATCAATGGAAAATAAAGAAATGAAACTCTTTTTGGAATGGTGTTTGTGATTGATGCTATGTGATTAGTGATGGCGTATTAAATTACTAATAGGATGGAGTTTGGACAAATGACCTAAGCGTAGAATAGTGGCATTATTTTTTGATGACATAGAATAGTGGCATTATTGTGTGTTGGTTTTGTATGGTTTTCATGATTGGATTGTAGGGGTTAGACAAATTTAGTGGACTCTAGAGTTTGCTATTTAAATTGGGGTGCTTTATTGGTGGAGAAGCTATCTTACAAACAATGTTGACATATTGAACAATATTACTCGATTATAAGATTAGACAATGGTTATCAGGTAATGGTTATGATGATGGTCCAAAATTCTCATAATATCTTAATACACAAAGGCGTGACAAGCGTCAAATTCTAAATCAATGGTAAAGTCGTTGAGTGTGATGTGTTTCTTCTTTTCAAAGAAAGAGTTTTTTACACACTTAGAATCAAAGATAAACGACATATTATGAATTTTGAACAAACATTTTGATTCAAAACTACATAATATTAACTTTTAAGATTTTCGGATACTCTTGCACCGATCCAACTGTTTAAATATCTTCTTTACCTCTTGCACCGATATTAGATAAATAAATTTATCATATATCTGCTTACCACATTAAAAATCAAATGTTCTATATAATTTTCATCACTATTGATGATATTCGGTTGATATCTTCATCAATGTATCTGTATGTTCCTACTCTTGATATTTCAGTTAAGCTCACCTTGGCTTGTGAATATAACTACTTCATTTTGATATGATTACGTGAAAGAAATGAACTAACAAAGAGGTTCCCCCTAAATTAATAGTTTGTTTTTTGTTTGGACAATCCCTAAAAAAATAGTTTATCAGCCAATTGTCCCAAGAGATATTATTCTCTACCAGAAGGTAAAATTAATTAATATTGTTTTTTTTTTTCGATAGGAATTAATTAATATTGTTGGAAGACAAATCGTGTGACATTCTAGAACTTATCAGGCAGGAATCTTAGGTGGCGTCCGGTTACGTTTTCAAGGCTGCTTTTTCATTTTACAAAATGAAAATGGCTTGAGATTGTGTTCGGTATGCCTATTTTTAAAAATACAGAAAATGAGAGTTGAAAATATTTTCAACTTTTACTCTTGAATACTGAAAATCTCAAATAAACGTTTTCACATTTTCAAAAACATTCTCAACTGCTCGGGGCAATCCTAGCCCACTTTTCCTCTGACTACCATTCCTCTTTGCACCCGCGTGCCCAGAACCACGGCGCAACTTCCACCACCGTCACGCTCTCTCCTTCTCGGAGCTCGCGGAGCGGCGGTGTTAAGAGGAGAGCTGGGAGGAGCTCAGCGGCGGCGGAGAAAACTGGACTGAGCTCACGGCAGAGGGAAGGGAAGAGAAAGATAGAATCATAGAAGATCTGGGCGTGAGAGGGAAGGGAAGAGAGAGAGAAGATCTGGGCGTGACAGAACAGAAGAGAGAGAAAGAAGAAGAAGAGAGAAATAGAGGGATAGTAATCTGGGCGTGACAGAAGAGAAGAGAGAGAGAGAGGGAAGAGAAGAGAAGAGAAGAAGAGAGAGAAAGAAGGGAGAAAAGAGGAGAGGGAGAGTGATCGTAAGAGAGAGTTGGCCCATCCCTTCAATAAAAAAATGATCTTGGCCAAAATAAAATAAAATTTGGGGCCCATAATATTTTTCCAAAATTTTCAGCTATTTGTACCAGACACGTTTTTGTCGTTCTCGTTCTCGGAAACTGTTTTCGGATGAATTTACCAGACACATTTTCGAACGCGAAAATACAATCTCATTTTCTCGCTTTCATTTCTAAAAAATATTTTCGAAAATCGTTTTTGAAAACGTTACAGGACAGGCCCTTATTTTCTCTAATCTTTATCGGTGAAAAATGAAATAAGAGCTTGACCAAAATACTCATGAACTAAAAGTCAGAAAATGGGTGCCCATTAAATCCTGGCTTTGGCCAAAAAAAAAAATCATGTTGCCAAAGCAACATAGTGCCCATTACCACAGAATTAGGTTTGCTTATTACTTAGGGTAAAATCCCCAAATGGTACCCAAACTATCACGAAATGCACTTTTTGGTACCCACAAATGCTTAGGGAGTCTGGTGGTACCCAAACTATGTCTCTGTTAGCTTTATTAGTACCTCCGTCCAATTTTTCGTTACAAAAAAAAAAAATTTCATCAAGTCATGCCAAAAACACAAAGAGTGAGTGATTTTACCAAAGTGCCCATGACAAAAAAAGTGAAATGTTTTTTGTCTAACTTGATGAAATTTTTTTTTTTTGTAACGGAAAATTGGATGGAGGTACCATTTGGGGCTAACGGAGTGATAGTTTGGGTACTATTAGACTCCCTAAGCATTTGTGAGTACCAAAAAGTGCATTTCGTGATAGTTTGGGTACCATTTGAGGATTTTACCCTATTACTTATTTCTTTAACAAACCCAATTTGAAGTCATGACTCATGAGGTCAAGGTTTTAAGAGAGAATATAAACTCAGGCTTGACGAGCCTAGTTTATCAACTACTTACTAGTATATTATATGGCCAACGTTTATATTGTGGGTTTGCATGTTAATTAAAGTACACTTGGTCATAAGTATGTACTAAAACACTTGATCATTGACTACACTAACCCCGTTTTACACGGTTTAGACGGCGAGCGAAAGCAAGAAGAAGAACTGAAGATTGACCTAATAGAGGCATTACCGTTAAGTGTACTTTGTAAACCTCAATACTCACTACACAAATCGAAAGGGAAAATCTAATTAGCACGATTAGTTTTGATGTCAAATGGGAGATGATGAAAGCATGTGGCCAACCATCTATGACAGCAAAGTTCACATGAGCTTAAGAAAGTTAATTATATTCTTTGATTACCAAAGTGTAGGTTTTTCTATTCTTAAAACAAAAGTAGGCTTCATCATGCATACCTAAAAAATCATATTGAAAGCCGTCTTTGTATTAAGAAAGAAAAAAATGACAATTATTGACTGCTAAACTACAAATGCATCTATTTATCAACTAAAAATGTGTATAAAACACAAACTGTCACATATATTATACACCTTCTGTGGTTGATAAGCGCATGTCTATCTCACCTAATATGGAGTTTGTGGCAACAAGATGCTTTCTATTTAGCTCACTTTAATCTTTCAAATAAGTCCAGCAATGTCACATTTCAGACCAAGAAAATAGCAATATCATGTTATACAGTTATTGAATGGTAAATCTATACTCACCTGCATCCATTGGAGCATTCATGAAGCAGTTACCAAAATGACCAGGAATTTAACAAGATAAACTAGCCTTTCTTTTATGGTTTCAAGAGAAAATTACCTTTGCCACTAGCATACACATTCACAGTCAACCAGTTCATGACATATAAAGAAGATCAAAATCCATTAAAAAAAAAAACATTTCCCATTTCTTTTCAGGAATTTGCATCTTCTTTTAACACAACATTAATACAAGAAAATAACAATTACCTATGCCTAGTGTCCTACACGTAAGTATACTTCCAAAGAGGTGATGAGGATCTGAATCACACAGATTTCAAAACTTTGAGACCACCACCGGTGGGCAATGCTACTCGTTCCCTAGAAAATAAAAAGGCTCATCTTGATTGAAAAATAAAAAATAAACATAAAGCACTCGATTATCTTCTAATTTAATCAGATCAATCCCCAGACTGGGGTCTGCTCTTCTTGATGTAACTCCCAAATCTTTGGGCAACTGCAGCATCATACGATGTATCCCATACCTGAAAATTCAGTCGTATCAAATTAGCTATCATCATCCATGATAGGAAAGAACGTTCAAAAACCAAACCACAAACAATATCTGAAATGACAACTCACTTCTAATTTCCCTTTCGAGCCTCCCATGGCCAGCAAAAAGGGGTTATCTTGTGAGAACGAAATAGAAAACACAGCTCCCTGACATCATTTAGAACAGTGCAACAATCAATCTCATATTGAAAAAAATTAAAACTTTGGAATCAGAAGTATACATCATCACATTAGGCTATGGTGAATAAATCATATATCACTTACTGCTTTAGGATTCATGGATGCAATGCATGAAGGTTGGTTATTTGACAAATCCCAAAGCTTGACCTGCAAGAAATAATAGTTGCATAATATGATAAATAGTGGCACAATATAAAATACTAAATCTGAACAGCATACAGAGATTACAAGGTGGTGTAAGAACTTACCATTTTATCTGTGGATCCAGTTGCAAGAAGCTGGGGAAACAAAAACAGGCACACAGGTGAGGTTACACAAATCAATGATGCCAGAAATATGCCAAAAAGTGAGGAGAAAGAGGACTATACATTAGGTGCTGAAGGATTATAGGAGATTCCACAAACAGCTTTGTCATGTGCATGAAGAGTAAAACTGGGTTTAGATTCAGAAGTAGAAGCAGATGTGGCGGCCCGAATATCAAAACCTTTGACTGTACCATCTTCAAGACTCACCTGAATGGATATAAAAGTGAATGAGGATCATTGAATTCCAATTCTTATTTAGCCAAAGAAACTGTATCCAAACTAAATGCATATATAGATGATATAGACCCACACATCGCACACACAAATAAATAAATCAATACGGTTTAAGGTTGCATACACATGTTAATAAACACCAAAACCAAAAAAAAAAATGTAATTAAGTACTGAAATCATTAGAGGCCAAAGCACACACCACAAATGAATGCTCAGTGTGTGGATCCCATGCTAAGCTTTCTACATCAGCTGTCACTAGCCACTTATAACCGGAATGTGTTGGCACCCTCCCATCTTTCTGGAATGCATAAAGATTGTCAATTTATGAGGAAGGTTTCAAACAAGCAAGTTCCTTGATAGGGATTAAGTTTCTAGGAAACATAAATAGATGAAAAGAATCTACCACTCAAGTGGGAATAATACCAAGACAATTGAATGATCAAAAGATCCACTAAGAAGAACTTGAGGAGCAAAATGGTTCCATGCAACTGCCTGAACCTGTAAAAAGTAGTATGAAGAAGGTTAACATTGAAGCCAAACAACTCGACAACTGAATATATTTTAAGATTTCTGTAGCACACCATCCAAACATTGATATCAGGATAAAGCATGTAATAGCTATTCAGTAAAAAAATTCTTGCCTTGTCAGTATGATGCTCCATGGTAATGTTACATTTTCCAGTAGCCACATCCCAAATTTTAACTTGTTTGTCAGCACTTGCACTTGCCAGTATATTTCTGTTTATTGAAAAAGGCCAGTATATAAACCTTCCACTGAAGCAAAAACAGGTAGTACAAAACTCTAAAAGAGTGAACAAACCTGTACTCCTTATTCCAAGCAAGCCCCAGAACTGAATCTGTGTGACTGTCTTCTTTGTATTTGATTGAGGTCTAACACAAAAGTTGCAGAATTGGTAAAAGTGACAAAGAATTGCACATTATCAAGCCAAGCATTGAAGGAATTGAGGCCAAACCTTTTTTCCTTTCTTTTTCTTCTTCTCAGCAATACCACCCAAGACCACACATGGTTGTACTTCATCAATCTGGAAAGACAAAAACATTCTTAGAAATACAATAACACCTTCATATACCAATGAGCCTACTATTAGTAAACAACATACAATGTCAAGATCCCATATCTCAATGGTAGGTTCACCCATTAAACCAACAGCTATAAAATTTCCTGCAACATATACAAACATACACTTAGACATTAATCAAATACAAAGATAAAATCATGCAGAACCAGAAAGAGTATCTAAATTTTGATAAAACTGTAATTGGTATGAAGGAGTTAAAAAAAAGTGACAATGCATAACATAATTGAATTTTCAACTCACCAGATAGAGAACTAAGTGTTAACAGAAATTTCAAGAAGAATAAATCTAAGTTTTAAAAATGTAATTGTTAGAAGGAAAAAAAATAGTAACATGCATAAGATAATTGAAATTCAGTTGCACCAAATAGAGAGCTAATTGTTAATGAAATTAAGAAGAAGAAGTATAATTCATGTCTATGAGAAATATGGATGCATACACTCAGACAAGTTTCATCCAAAATACATATATACCACACAACTCGCACCTTTGTCTCCACCTTTGAGAGGACAATCAAGCCATGCTGTGCAAAGGGGAAATGCCGAAATGATGATGTCATGGTGAACATAAACATCTGATTCACCATCATCTGATTCAGTATACAGCCAAACCTGCCCATACAGAATTCAAGAATTATAAGTGCCAGACAGACAGAGAGATGAAACAAATAGTTTCAGCCAAGTATTACATGCCTCGAGCTGGCTGATATCATCCTCATTGCGAGCGCAAACTATGACTGCATCATTTGGGTTGATGGCCATGTCCTCACTATCTTCAGAATCCTCGTCCTTCGAGAAAAGATAATGAAAATAAAAAATCAAGCTGCTCTTCTAGCCTCATAATGCAGGGAAATAAAACAAAAACAATGGCACATTAAGTTTTCAAACATACATCATCCTTGTCCTTCTTGAGATATGGATCCATATCGTTACTTGGGTAGTAAAGGTCCCCAAATCCACCGCTAAACAGATCAATGCCTGACGTTAAACGTAAAAAGATGCACTGTCAGCTTTAAAGCCTTAATGACATTTTTAAGAGGAAACATATGGTACCAAGATACAACTTTAAACTTGAGCAAATTATTATTAGTAACTTTAACAATGCTTGAAGTTCAACCTTGTCTTACAGTTTGATTCCCCGTCAAATGCCACCATTTTAATTGACATGGAAAATCCATATGATTTAATAAAACCATCTAACCAAGAAGCAAAGCAAAGAACAACTTCATAGATTTCACAATGTTTCATGTTAAGGTTTAGGGTTTAGTAAACATTGTAGTAACCAACCCCATCTTATATTCCAAAAATGAAATTAAAATAAAATAAAAGATACAAACTGAAATACCATCATCCTCGTCATCATAATGTTCCATGTCAAGTTCCTTCAATCCTTCGGTAATGTCATCATACTTGCTCCCTGATTTGGTCACTTTGGAAGCTCTGCCGAGTGCTTTTGCCACCTCTAATGCTTGGGAGACTTCACCACCTTCACTGGTGGTTTCAGCATCTATTTCTCCACCATCATCCTCACTTTCACCATCTCCCCTGCACAAAAAACACGCACCATAACTATATAAGTCGCAAGCCGAAAACAATAATGCAGCTTCTTAGCCGATAGACAAACACATTACACCTATACTAGTTGAAAAATTCAATCTTTTCCTTACTGCGAAAAAAAACACCAGCCCCTTTATAAAGGGTCTATCTTTTGGGGAAAGAAAAACTGCCCAACAATTTGTTTCAAACAAAGTGAACATCTTTGACGAAGAATTTACGAAAAGAATCAAATAAGTTCAGAGCATAGACTCAGCAGTATCAGAACAGAAGAAACAGACGAACAAACAAACGGTGGAAAGGGAAAGAAAAGGAGTTGAAGAGCTTCACCTTTTATCTAAGATACCGGATTTTATTAACTCATCGATTTCCTCTTTGGTGGGCGGCTCGGCGACTGCGGGGACTGGCTTCGAAACGCCTTTGGGCACCCAGGAGATTGCTGATATCATCTCTTCTTCTTCGTTTTATCGGTTGAATTTGAATTGATTTGATGAAGGTGGAGGTTTGGGAGGTATGAAAATTGGCGGTGGAGCTAAAGAAGAGTGTGCGTATTACACCCTCCTGCGGCTGCTTGCGAGTTGCGAGGAGCTAGTTTTGTTAGTTCTTCACTTGTTTGTGTTGGCTATTTTAGGGGTAATCTCGGCAAAAAAAAAAAAGAAAGAGGACTGATCCTCTATTCCTCTGCTAAGATTTTGTGGTGCTGTAATCTCTTTTAGGGTTTTAATGTAGGGTTTTAAGTTACAATCTGATGGTTCAGATAGTTGACAAAGGGAAAGAAAAAACTACTAAATAACTCACGGAGGGGATGTTTTATAGTGCTTCTGACCTCGTGAACGGCCAGGATCAAACCATCTATGTTATTGAAAATTACTAAATGTCAAAGACCGAGGGGACACCGATACTCCGGAGCGCTAAAAAAGTTCTTTGTAGAGTGAGCTTGATTTAGTAAAGAAGATCGACATGTCTCACCAACTTCTTGAGTAGTGTTCACATGGTTGCCCGTGACCAAGGGTTTTGTGGTCACTCACCTTTGAATTTAATTTAAAAGGTTAAGATTAAAATAATTAAAATCAATTATTTTGATCTCAACCCTTGCAATTAAATCCAAGAGTGAGTGACCACAAAATCCTTGGTTACCTAGTGAGCAAGTGAACATGATTGTCATCTTCTTTGCATATATATGTAATTTTTTGAATTTCATAAAATATACAATAACAACGGGGACTAAGACTCCCGAATATCAAGTAATGACATTAGGGGAAGGAAACACAATTGAAGCTCGGGTTATGTTACGTAAATTTCTTCCCGTCAAGAGCTTCGACACAATATGTTACATTTACATTCCCACAAAATGACACTGAATCCGGAAGTTACATACGATGGAAGTTATTAACTAGCACGCGGAGCGGGCAGCGAAATGCCAAATTATAGGTCTTCATATCTCCTAGCTTAGGCGTCCGGTTGGGGTCTATGATACACCACCTCAAATCTTGCAATGAGGAGAACTATGAAGAAGAAGAAGCTTGTTGCCACCAAGCTTGAATGTCGGCTTCCAAAATCTTGAAGACCAATTGTATTGTTAACTGGTCTCCCAACGTCTCTAAATAGAGTGGAACTTACAAAATAGAAGTAAAACGAATAAATCGGTAAATATTGGTTTAAAATTTCCAAAATCATATATATGCATGTTCATACGAAATATATATATATATATAAATTGCAATAACCCGATAAATACTAGTATATTTTGTAAATATTATTTCGGTTTTCCTCAGTGTCTTGTAATAATTTTAGGTTCATCGGCAATAACGTTGTGGTTCATCGACAGTAGCTTTTTGTACACAATGACATTTTTATAAATAATGAAAAAAACAAACATGGTGGCATTTTTATAAATACTGAAATTTGTAATATTTTGGTGGCTTTATGAGGAATAAAAATATTTGGTGGTTTAGAAACTTTTTAGCGACCTTATATGTAATTGACTATACTTCTTAATCTCACTGTGAATTTGCTAGGACGATTAGCAAGGGAATAATTAAAGGACTCTAAATTAATGTCAACCTCAGCTATCACTCAGGACTCAGGAGGAGGTCTTACAAATTAAGCATGTTATACTATAATAAACAAAAATATTAAGCTTGTTCTTATGATCGAACTTGAACTCAGACGTATATTTGACTCGCAAAACTCATAAAAATCTCATACGTTTGTAAAATACGTACAACTTGGCAACTTGCTTGTTAAGAAATATCGCATAAATTCAAATTATTTAATCGAATAATTTTATATTAGACCCACAAATTACGAAGCCGAGCCAAGCTAATCGAACTTGGAAAAGATTATTCCAAGTGCGAGTTGTTAAAGTTTGAGTTTGAAAAACCAAATAGGGACCTTGATATTCTGCTCTAACTATTATTTTAATTGAATTTAAACACACTTGGTTAATTAAAGTGATCCCTAATTGGCTCTGGTAAGAATGAAGTTAGAAGTAGTACTAGACTAGCCAAATAGGGATCACTTTAATTAACCAAGATTTCATTAATTTATATTAGTATATTATGATGTCGGTTTAGACTTCAGAAAAAACAGAACCAAAATATCTCCACGGACCTAGTAATACGCTAACATACACTTGTCACCTCTTTAGACTCCCACGTGTCGCAGGGACACGTATGTGTCATGCATCGATCGGATGCCCATATAAAGATGCCCGAGTCCCAAGTCTCAGACACATCTCTTCTCGATCTACTTAGAAATCAAGAAAAAACCAAGCTCTACTTAGAAATCTCATTTTGCACATCACAACTGTTTTTGTTTTTGTTTCCTCGACGCTAACAAGGACGACCGGTACGGTACAACCACTATTACCACACCTTACGGCGGACAGCACCAGGACAATGGGATCGATGATGAACAAGATCAAAGGGATGCTGCCAGGTGGCACGCACAGCACTACTCACACGACCTCGGCTACACCGGAAGCCGGTGTAGCAGGGCAGCACCACCATGAGAATAAGGGCATGACGGACAAGGTAAAAGAGCAGCTGCCAGGTGGCACGCACAGCACTACTCACACCACGGCCACTAAACCAGGTCATGGTACTGCAACGACAGGAGTGCACCATGAGAAAGGGATGATGGACAAGATCAAAGAGAAGCTTCCAGGTGGACGCAGCACCACTCGATGAACTGATCCTTAGCTAGTTTGTAATTAAT
Source organism: Rubus parviflorus (assembly GCA_029955375.1). Taxonomy (NCBI): domain Eukaryota; kingdom Viridiplantae; phylum Streptophyta; class Magnoliopsida; order Rosales; family Rosaceae; genus Rubus; species Rubus parviflorus. The sequence goes on from JARGGL010000004.1 coordinate 17,356,522, forward strand.
TAATGGCTCCAGATGCTCGTTTGGTTCATAAGCATGCGTATGTACGCCGTGTCGTATAGTTGCAGACGAGTGTTTAGAGTTAGCTAGTGTGCTCTGTATAATAACCAGTACGCCGGCCTGGTGCGTTTAGCGCTCCCCATGTATGTACGAGTGTATGTGTGTGTGTTTTTTTTTTTTGCTTCAAACGATTGTATGTGTGTTAATTTGTACTATTTTGTAATATCTACGTACTTACCTTAATTACCTTTCTAAGTTTTAGATGTACGCTCATTGTGTTTACCGACTTTACTATCTACTATTCCTATTTATCTTATTTAAGCCATTTCCGAGTCATGGACTTGAATTTATTGGTGGGGAAATGGATCTACTTTCCTACAATTAATTAATTAATTATTCACTTCTATTCCAAAAAAGAAGAAAAAGAAAATTAAAGAACACAAAAGACGAATTAAGCACTAACTAGAATAAAGATTTGAAAGCTCAATATGCTATTTATCGTCGAGGCATCCATGCATTCATGTTCAAGACACCGATATAAATATCTCTAGGGAACCTTGTGGCTATAATGAAGGGGATTAATTGGAGACAATGATGGTTCGAGATAACGGGATTAATTTTTCTCAAGATAACGGTAAAAATCTAACACTTTCAAACTAAAACCTGAACAACCATCAAAATTTGACAAACATGGTTTATGGACTAATTTGACAAACTTCCTTTGTTTAGATCAACCCTAGGAAAAATCATGATCTAAACAAAAGAAGTAAAAAGAAAGAGAAAGCAAGAAGATTCTCCCTCCTTATTGTGATCGATCAGGATTTTACTAGATCATATATAGAATGATACTTCTTAATGTCAAAATGTGAATTTTCTAGGACAATTCAAGGTTAGCAAGGGAAATGACTCCAAATGTCAACTTCAGCAATCCCTCAGAAGGAGCTTTTGGTTGTAATTAACAACTGGCCCGATTTGATTTAATTATTCGAGGCTTACGTACAAATGTGATACTATAATTTGTTTCATTCCACTATCCTTCAAAATCGAACATTTAACAATGTTGTAGGATGCTCAATCATGTTGCTCAATGTTCGTAGCATCAAGGCATGCATGAGAAGCATATATGTGTCTATGAGATTAAAACAATTAAAATCCATAATTTTGATCTCAACCCTTGAAATTAAATCCAAGAGTGAGTAACCACAAAATCATTGGTTACCTAGTGAGCAAGTACCTAGTGAACATGACTCTCATCTTCTTTGCATATGATTTTTTTGAATTTGAGAAAATATACAATAACAATGGGGACTAGGACTCCCGAATATCAAGTAATAACATTAGGGGTTTACAATTGTACCGTTAACTGGTCTCCCAATTTCTATGAATAGAGTATGTGGAGCTTACAAAATAGAAGTAAAACAAATAAACCGGTATAAAATTTCCAAGATCATATATATGTTCGTACAAAACATATAAAAATTGCAATAACCCGAAATTACAAATAGTACTAAACTAGCCAAATAGGGATCAATTTAATTGAGAGCTATAAAGATTCCCATGACAATATTTTCACTGCTACAACTCCAACAGCAGCAGCTTTTACATATTCCATTACAAAAGTTCATACAATTCAACAAGCACACAAACTATAGGTATACAGCAAGTTAAAAAATTTGGAATTAGCTTTACAGAGGATATGAACGTAAGAACCATGTTAGCAGCAACTGCTATGAACCACGCACCACTGCCAGCACAAAAATTGTTTGTAAAAAATCTTGGCTCATCATCAATTAGCCAAAAATGTTTATGTACTACTGTGCTTAGTAGCTCCAGTACTGCCTGTTGTCATGAAAGATTCACCACAACCACATTGTCCTTTAGAGTTTGCCATCTACAAAATCCATCTTGGTTCCAATAACATGCATGAGATCGAGCCTTTGGATCTATCAATATCTTCACACCCTTGTCTTCAATCAACTCGTCGAACTTGCCTTTATCATCTGCGTAATTCAGAGTGTATGACAAGCCGTTGCAGCCACGCGTCTTAACGCCGAGCTTGAGATACGACCGCCGGCGCTGCTCTAGCAGCTGTCGTATTCTAGAAGCCGCCGCCTCCGTCAAGCTCATGGCTTGGCGTCTCGCTGCCGGTGCCATCCTCTCCGCCGCCTCCGCCAGAAGCTGCGAAGCCATCATCAATCCACTTACACCCGGGATCACTTTAATTAACCAAAATTTCATTTATATTAGTAGTACGTATATTATGATGTCGGTTCAGAAAAACAGTAGCAAAATATCTCCATGGACCTAGTAATATGTTACCGACGTCGCCAACATACACTTGTCACCTCTTTAGACTCCCACGTGTCCATGCATCGGATGCATATATAAAGAAGCCCAAGTCCCAAGTTTCAAACACATCGATCTCATCCACAAGCAGCTCTAGAGCTAGAAATCTCATTTTGCACACCACAACTGTTTCTGTTTTTTTTTTTTTCTGCTTCCTCGACGCTAACAAGGACGACCCGCGACTACTTACACCTTACGGCGGACACTACAGCACCAGGACAAGGGGATCGATGATGAACAAGGTCAAAGAGACGCTTCCAGGTGACACGCACAGCACTACTCACACGACCTCGGCTACACCGGCTTACGGTGTAGCAGGACAGCACCGCCATGAGAATAAGGGGATGATGGATAAGGTCAAAGAAAAGCTGCCATGTGGACCCAGCCCCACGACCACTACTACACCAGCTTATGGAACTGCAACAGGAGCGCACCATGAGAAAGGGATGATGGACAAGATCAAAGAGAAGCTTCCAGGTGGACACAGCACCACTCGATGAACTCGATCGATCATTAGTTAGTAATTAATTAATTAATGGCTCTATCTAGATGCTCGCTCGTTTGTATTTGTGGTTCATAAGCGTGCGTATGTACGCCGTGTCGTAGTAGCGGACGAGTACTGTTTAGCAGCTAGCTTGTGTGCTCTGTATAAAACACCAGTACGCCTGGTGCGTTTAGCTCACCGTGTATGTGTGTTTGTCCTATAGTGTATGGAGACCAAGATAAGCCTGCACTTATCACGTATCCTGATTTAGCTCTAAGGGTTATTCTTTTATCCTGAAGTAGCTTCTTTGCTGCTCCACAACTTCTGCATATATATACAACATTAGTCCTCCTGGTCACGAGGTCTGTAAATGTTTCCCTTTTGAGTGCATTTCTATTTTAATTGTTTCTTGAATCATATTATTTGTTTAAAGAATATTTACATATATAGTTTCTAGCTATTTGGAACTTTTACAAGAGTTCTTGCAGCTAGGAGCTCTGCTTCGATTAGTCTAGAATGATCCAAACTAAAAATAAATCGGTCGTTGCGGTTCCATATAAAAACTAAAACGGTAGCCCTAGGAAAAACCATATATGATCTAAACAAACGAAGCAGGAAGATTCGCCCCTTTGTTGTGATCGATCAGGGTTTTACTAAGACTAAGACTATAGAATGATACTGCTTCTTAATCTTATTGTGAATTTGCCAGGAGGATTCAAGGTTAGCAAGGGAATAAAGGACTCCAAATGTCAACTTCAGCCATCGCTCGGGAGGAGGGCTTACAAATTAAGCATGTTAATTATACTATAATAATTTTTTTCATTCCACTATTCTTCAAAATCGAACATTAATTTAACAGTATTGCAGGATGATCGATCATGAGAACTATGTACCTATATGACTATGAGGTCATTATTGGAGTTCAAGTCATAAGAACCACATATATATATATATGTATATCTGACAGCTGCTGCTTACATTAATTAGAGTATGAGAAATCGATGGAAGGAAAAGAATCAAAATAAGGAAGTTACAAGGTTTTTAGTGACCAAAGTAACAACATTGAATGATAGTGCTCTAAACTAACCGTACCACCTCCACACTAAAGGAGTTCAGTCTGCTTTTTGTTCGTTTAAGCTCAATTTATATATAAAAAAAAATCTAGTTCAAACAAAAATATTAAGCTCGTTATTATGATCGAACTTGAACTCGATGAGACATATATTTGGCTGGCAAAACTCATAAAAATCTCATACTTTTGTAAAATACAACTTGACAACTTGCTTGTTAAGAAATATCACATAAATTCAATTTTTTTTTTAGAAAAACATAAACTTTATTAATTAATAGAGGATTACAATCTTTAGCATGTGCATCTTAAGAAGAAGCAATACATACCACACAAGTGGTATAATCGATGATTCGAAACCTAGAACAATACATACACTGTGCATTACTGTTGTCAGCAATCGTCAGCTCCAACAGAAAAATTTCGGCAAGTATTGTCATTGAGACCAATAAATCCAATTTAACTCAAGGAGGACCCATGAAAAGAGAAAGTAAAACCACAATCTAAACTTGCACAATTGATCATGCTTATTCTTAAACAAGAAATTAAATTTACCCAAATCAAATAACCAAATTTGACTTGAGTTAATCTTTAGTAGTACCCCACCAGCAATTGAAGCCACCGCAAGCCAACACCGACCCATATCCCACATATCCAATCGTGCAAAAGTAAAGGCGAACCGTCTCCATAACTCAGCACGAAGAGGCAATCGCAGGCTCATCAAAGCATGACTCTCGTCCATCCTAACCTTGAAATGAACCAAAGTCCAAAGTGACAATTTGAAGGATCAGAAAACTGTTGACGGCAAGAACCGTCGTTAGGTCCAGCACATGCGAAGCAGCAAATCGCTGGTGGTGGCTAGAGATGAGTTTGACGACATACGACGCCATTGGAGACCTAGCCTCTGACGGCTAGGGTTAGAGAGAGCCTGCGCTCTCATTTTATATTTTATGTAAACTTTTTATCCTATTAATGGTAGCAAATTGATAAAGTATGTTCAATCGAATAATTTTATATTAGACCCACAAATTACCAAGTCGAGCCAAGCTAATTGAACTTGGAAAAGATTATTCCAAGTTTTAGTTTGAAAAACCAAATAATTTAAAGATAATCAGCTCAAACTCGATAATAAATATTCAAGTTGAATTTGGGGACCTTGATATTATGCTCAAACCTTTATTTAAATTGAATTTAAACACACTTAGAGCTCAACTCATTTACGCCCTAGCTAGCTAGCTATGGTAAGAATGAAGTTAGAATTAGTACTAAACTAGCCGAATAGGGATCACTTTAATTTTTTGAACAATGGTATTTGGACGAGGGGAGGCAGCTCCCAGTCCAGGGAACATTATGAACCACTCATTGCCCGCAGGAGCCTAACTAACATTTGAGTCCATAGCTATTTACTAGTGGTGGGAGAAGACATACCCTGAAACGTCCCAAAGCCCACACTACCACATTGTGTGGCAGGTGGAAAGACCCGCAAGCATCCATCAATAGGGCTGCTTGAGCCCACACTCCCTTGGAAACTAATGCCTTCACTAGCATGCGCATAGATCCTGCAAGACCCCGGTACTCAGCAACATGCCAGCAAGGACTTTTAATTGGGACTGTTAAGGATCAAACCTTGGATGGAGATACCAACCAAAGCAAGATCATTGCCAATTTGCCAACTCTGCCAACCCCTGCTGGCAGGGATCACTTTAATTAACCAAGATTTCATTTATATTAGTATATATTATGATGTCGGTCAAGAAAAACAGTACCAAATTATCTCCATGGATATGTTACCGACGTCGCTAAACATACACTTGTCACCTCTTTCGACTCCCACGTGTCGCAGGGCCACGTATGGGATGCCCATATAAAGAAGCCCAAGTCCCAAGTCTCAAACACATCTCTTCCACAACAATCTCTACTTTAGAAAATCAAGAAAAAAAACAAGATCTACTTAGAAATCTCATTTTGCACACCACAACTGTTTCTGTTTTTGTTTTTGTTTTTGTTTCTTCGACGCTAGACGGTACAACCGCGACTACTACACCTTACGGCGGACACAGCACCAGGACAAGGGGATCGATGATGAACAGGGTCAAACGGATGCTGCCAGGTGGTACGCACAGAACTACTCACACGACAGTAGGACAGCACTACCAGAAGAAAGGGATGATGTACAGGGTCAAACAGATGCTGCCAGGTGGCACGCACAGAACTACTCACACGACCTCGGCTACACCGGTTTACCAGAAGAGAGGGATGATGAACATGGTCAAACAGATGCTGCCATGTGGTTCGCGCAGGAGGACTACTCACACCATTCGATGAACTGATCGATCATCATTAGTTTGTAATTAATGGCTCTAGATGCTCGTTTGGTTCATAAGCGTGCGTATGTACGCCGTGTCGTAGTTGCAGAATGCAGACGAGTGTTTAGAGTTAGCTAGTGTGCACTGTATAATAACCAGTACGCCGGCCTGGTGCGTTTATCGCTCCCCATGTATGTACGATTGTATGTGTGCTAATTTGTACTATTTTGTAATATCTACGTACTTACCTTTCTAAGTTTTAGATGTACGCTAGCTCATTGTGTTTACCGACTTTGCTATCTACTGTTCCTATTTATCTTATTTGGCCATTACTTGGACTTGAATTTATTGGTAGGGAAATGGATTTCCTTTACAGCTACTATAATTATATTATATTCACTTCTATTACAAAAAGAAGAAAAATAAAGAGAACACAAAAGACGAATTAATTAAGCACTAATTAGAATAGAGATTTGAAAGCTCCATATGCTATCGTTGAGATAACGGGAAACTTGTGGCTATATTGAAGGTGATTAATTAGAGACGATGATCGATGGTTCGAGATAACGGGATTTTTCTCAATATAACGGTCCAACACAAACTGTTGTCAAAAAATCTAACACTTTCAAACCTAATACCTGAACAACCATCAAAATTTGACAAACATGATTTCTGGACTAATTAATTCGACAAACTTTCTTCGTTTAGATCAACCTAGGAAAAACCAGGATCTAAACAAAGAAAGTAAAAAGAGAAAGCAAGAAGATTCACCCTCCTTATTGTGATCGATCAGGGTTTTACTAGATCATATATAGAACCATACTTCTTAATTTCAGAGTGTGAATTTTTAAGGACTATTCAAGGTTAGCACGGGAAATGACTACGAATGTCAACTTCAACTATCACTCAGGAGGAGCACTTGGTTGTAATTAACAACCGGCCCGGTTTGATTTAATTATTCAGAGCTTACAAATGTGTTACTATAATTTGTTTCATTTCACTAACCTTCAAAATCAAACATTTAATAGTGTTGTTGGATGCTTGATCATGTTGCTCAGTGTTCCTAGCATCAAGGCATGAGAACAATATATGTATCTATGACGTGAATTGGAGTTCAAAGGCATACGAATTATATTAATTCAACACTGATATATATATCGATTGTGGAAAATTCTTTTTTCTTGTTTCAAGGATTAGGAGACAAACCCTAAAACCCTTTGTTCCTTTATACTTTTGTTTATATTCTCCACTTATTTATGTTTTGATTCTATTTGAATATAAAACTATTGCCGAATATTTGAATTTAAAACACACTTAAGCACGACTCATTAGTTACTATGCCCTAACTCTGGTAAGAATGAAGTTGAAGTAGTACTAAATTAAGTAGCCAATTTGGGATCGATCACTTTAACCAAGATTTAATTTATATTTGATGTCGGTTAAGAAAAACTAAACCAAAATATCTCCATGGATAACATGGATCCATCTCCACCAACGACCTACCTAGTAATATGATAAACACCTCCGTACACATCCAAATCCAACTAACTAATTAATATGAGTATCGAGTTTTATCAAATCATCGCAGTGTCATGCGAGATCAGGGTTGATATTCATCAGCGACTGTTAGAGCACCACGTGTCCAATTTCGACTATTCAAGTTCCACTTTAACACCATCTACTCCAAGGCCAGACGCGGTGAACGTGCCACGACCTTTCCACTGAATCCACTCCCGGACAACGACCTCTCTTATCTTATCTGTAACCGACGCTAAAATACACTTGTCACCTCTTTAGATTCCCACATGTCCCAGGGCCACGTACGTGTCCATGCATTAGATTTTTTCCCTTTTTTCTTTTTTAGTTTTTTTTGGCAAGTGACCATGCATTACATGTCTATATAAAGAAACCCATGTCCCAAGTTTCAAACACAACTTATCCACAACAAGCTATACTTAGAAATCAACGCACTCTCATTTTGCACACCACAGCTGTTTGTGTTTTTGTTTCCTCGATCGAAAATGTCTCATCTCCAGAGCGAACACCCCACTCCACCTCAGACCGACGAGTACGGCAACCCTGTTCACCATGGCGTAACCGGAGCAACCACCGGAACCGGCTACGGAACTCACGGCACTGGTACTGCACCAGGTGGTCACGGCGTCACTACTCTTCCGCGCTCCGGCAGCAGCTCGAGCTCTGTAAATCTCTCCACCTTGTTCAGTTTTTTTTCTAATTAATTAAGTTGTTTTTTTGTGCTGAAATTAATTAGCTAATGTTGGTTGTTATGTAGTCTGATGAGGATGATGGGCTCGGTGGGAGGAGGAAGAAGAAGGGTTTGACGCAGAAGATTAAGGAGAAGCTGCCAGGTGGGGCGAAGAAGGATGACCAGTACGGTACGCCCGCGACTACGACACCTTACGGCGGACAGCACCAGGAGAAGGGGATGGGGGACAAGATCAAAGACAAGCTGCCAGGTGGCACGCACAAGGACGACCCGTACGGTACTACTCACACCACCACGGCTACTAAACCAGGTTATGGTACTGCAACAGGAGAGCACCAGGAGAAGGGGATGATGGACAAGATCAAAGAGAAGCTTCCAGGTGGACACAGCACCACTCGATGAACTCGATCGATTATTAATTAATTAGTAATTAATTAATGGCTCTAGCTAGATGCTCGCTCGTGTGTATTTGTGGTTCATAAGCGTGCGTATGTACGTACTTGTATGTGTGTGTGTACTACTATTTTGTAATATCTACGTACCTTTCTAAGTTTTAGATGTACGCTCAGTGTTTACCGACTTTGCTGTCTACTGTTCCTATGCATCTTATTTAGCCCTTTCCGAGTCATGGACTTGAATTTATTGGTGGGAAAATGGATCTCCTTCACAGCTACTATAATTATTCACTTCTATTACAAAAATAAGAAAAAGAAAAAGAACACAAGACGAATTAAGCACTAATTAGAATAGAGATTTGAAAGCTCGATCCATATGCTATCGTTGAGGTATCCATGCATTCATGTTCTAGACACCGATATAAATATCTAATTGGAGCTTTGACAAACAAAAAAAAAATCTAATTGGAGACAACGATGGTTCGAGAAAACGGTCCAACACAGACTGTTGTAAAAAATCTAACACTTTCAAACCTAAAACTTGAACCACCATCAAAATTTGACTAACATGATTTATGGACTAATTTGACAAACTTCCTTCGTTTAGATCATGGTTTAGATCAACTTTAGAAAAAATCATGGTTTAGATCAACTTTTGAAAAATCATGATCTAAACGAAGGAAGTAAAAAGAGAAAGCAAAAAGATTCATCCTCCTTATTGTGATCTATCAGGGTTTTACTAAGGACGTACTATAGAATGATACTTGGTGTGAATTTTCTAGGACGATATATATTCAAGGTTAGCACGGGAAATGACTCCAAATGTCAACTTCAGCTATCACTCAGGAGGAGTTCTTAGTTGTAATTAACAACTGGCCTGATTTGATTTAATTATTCAGGACTTACAAATGTAATACTATAATTTTTTTCATTCCACTATCCTTCAAAATCCTTCAAAATCGAACATTTAACAGTGTTGTAGGATGCTCGATCATGTTGCTCAGTGTTCGTAGCATCAAGACATGAGAACAATATATGTATCTATGATGTTAATTGGAGTTCAAGTCATAAGAATCATTATTAATTCGACACAAGAAATGATCGATATATTGTGGAAAATTCCTTTTCTTGTGTCAAGGATTAGGAGACAAACCCTAAAACCCTTTCTTCCTTTATACTTTTGTTTATATTCTCTGCCTATTTATCTGTTGTTTTGATTCTATTCGAATATAAAACTATTGCCGAATACTTGGATTTAAAAACACTTGAGCTCGACTCATTAGTCATTACGCCCTAGCTCTGGTAAGAATGAAGTTTGATCGAAGTGGTACTAATTAAAGTAGCCAAATTGGGATCGATCACTTCAAATAAGATTTCATTTATATTTTTCTATTATGATGTCGGTTAAGAAAAACTAAACCAAAATATCTCCATGGATAAGGATAACATCGATCCATCTCCACCATGGACCCCTAGCGCAGGTGATAAAAACCTCCGTACACATCCAAATCCAACGAACAAATATGACTATTGAGTAAAATCAAATCATCGCAGTGTCATGCGAGATTAGGTTGATATTCATCAGCGACTGTTAGAGCACCACGTGTCCAATTCTGACAATTGAACTTCCACTTTAACACCATGTACTCCAAGGCCAGACGCGGTGAACGTGCCATGACCTTTCGGTCCTTTCCACAGAACCGACTCTCGGACAACGATCTCTCTTATAGTTACCGACGCTAAAATACACTTGTCACCGTGTCCCAGGGCCACGTACGGGTCCATGCATTAGATGTCTTTGTCTTTTTTCTTTTTTGGCAAGTGACCATGTCTATATAAAGAAACCCAAGTCCCAAGTTTCAAACACATCTCATCCACAACAAAGCTTTACTTAGAAATCAACACACTCTCATTTTGCACACCACGACTGTTTGTGTTTTTGTTTCCTCGATCGAAAATGTCTCTTTTCCAGAGCGAACACCCCACACCGCCTCAGACCGACGAGTACGGCAACCCCATCCGCAGCACCGATGAGTACGGCAACCCGGTTCACCATGGCGTAACCGGAGCAACCACCGGAACCGTCAACGGAACTCACGACACAGGTACTGCCCCCACCACTGGAACAGGCTACGGAACTCAAGGCACGGGTACTGCCCCCACCACCGGAACAGGCTACGGAACTCAAGGCACGGGTACTGCCCCCACCACTGGAACAGGCTACGGAACTCACGGCACTGGTACTGCACCGGGTGGTCACGGCGTCACTACTCTTCCCCGCTCCGGCAGCTCGAGCTCTGTAAGCCTCTCCACTTGGCTCAGTTTTTTTCTAATTAATTAATTTGCTTCTTTTTTTTTGTGCTGAAATTAATTAGCTAATGTTGGTTGGTTGGTTGATTATGTAGTCTGATGAAGATGATGGGCTCGGTGGGAGGAGGAAGAAGAAGGGTTTGACGCAGAAGATTAAGCAGAAGCTGCCAGGTGGCGCGAGCAAGGACGACCAGTACGGTACGACTCCTACACCTTACGGCGGACAGCGCCAGGACAAGCTGCCAGGTGGCACGCACAAGGACGACCTGTACAGCACTACTCACAAGACCTCGGCTGCACCTGGTTACGGTGTAGCAGGAGAGCACCATGAGAATAAGGGGATGATGGACAAGGTCAAAGACCAGCTGCCAGGTGGCACGCACAAGGACGACCAGTACGGTACGCCCGCGACTACTAAACCTTACGGTGGACAGCGCCAGGACAAGCTGCCAGGTGGCACGCACAAGGACGACCAGTACGGTACGCCCGCGACTACTACACCTTACGGTGGACAGCGCCAGGACAAGCTGCCAGGTGGCACGCACCAGGACGACCCGTACAGTACTACTCACAATTACTCGGCTGCACCGGGAGCCGGTGCAGCAGGAGAGCACCATGAGAATAAGGGGATGATGGATAAGGTGAGGGAGAAGCTGCCATGTGGCGGCGGCGGTGACACGCACAAGGACGACCCGTACAATACTACTCACACCACCACGGCCACTAAACCAGGACATGGTACTGCACCAGGAGAGCACCAGGAGAAAGGGATGATGGACAAGATCAAAGAGAAGCTTCCAGGTGGACGCAACACCACTCGATGAACTGATTAGTTCATTTGTAAATAATGGCTGAAGATGCTCGTCTGGTTCATAAGCGAGCGTATCTGCGTATGTACGCCGTGTCGTAGTTGCAGACGAGTGTTTAGCAGCTAGTGTGCTCTGTATAATAACCAGTGCCTGGTGCATGTAGCTCACCATGTTATGTATGTACGTGTATGTCGTTTGTACTATTTTGTAATATCTACCTTTCTATGTTTGAGATATGTACGCTCATTGTGTTTTCCTACTTTGCTATCTACCATTCTACTTCATGATGATCTTACCGAGTCATGGACTGGAATTTATTGGTGGAGAAATTAATAGAATGGATCTCATTTACAGCTACTATAATGATTCACTTCTATTATAAAAAGAAAAAAAAACCATCCATTAAGGCAATGCGATGTAAAATATCTCTAGGGGAAGTTGTTGGCTATAATGAAAGTGATTAATTGGAGATAAGGATAGCTCGAGATTGATTCTATTTTTTGTGCTCGATTTTCTCGTGTAGGGTACGAAATTGTATGCGCGCATCTTATTTAATTATCACTACGTACAGCTTTGATGAAAATATCGATGCTACTGTATTGCAATATATATAGAAATTAAGAGTATATGGTCATCGAAGTTTAGTTGTCTTTTTCAGAAAAGCAGAGAATTGAGAATTGTTAGGAAGTCTAGCTTTACATCTCCGTGAACTAATTAGTTAGTTCATATAGGCGTATGTATAGCGTTGGAGACGAGTGTATAGTATGCTTTGTATAATAAGCAGTGTCTGGTGCGTACTGTGTGCGTTCGTATTGGTTTGTAATATCTAATCTTTAATTATGTGTTGTGTTACTATTTTCCGCGTGTATGTATTATCTACAGAGGATTTAAATTATACAAATATAAAATATGAAATAAAAATAAAAATTGGAGCTTTCACTGCTCTAGTAGACCGATGCTTGAGCCATCCACTAAATGCTCAATGCACCGATGTGTAAATGTTTGTGGCTAGGAGGGCTTCAAGCTTTTCATATAGTTTTTAAACTTTAGCCTTTGGTGCAAGTACTATCTTACCTACGATTCTCTTATCAAAAAAATATCTTACCTATTCTCTTATCAAATCTAGCAAGTTGCCTCGTAATTGGAGACACTTACATTTGGCCACACTTGATTGGAAACACATGATTAATTTGAGCTTTGATTTCAGAGTTCATTTTTACTCACACTCTTAGTTAATGTGTGAGCATCATAATATACTTATCAAAATTATAATTAATATTAACTCATAATTAATTTTTATTTAATTTATATATATATTATTTCTTATCTAAATCCTTATTTCAATTGTGATTAATTGCATTCTCTCTCTTCTTAAATAATATTTTCTCTTCCTTCCGTCATCTCTTCATCTATCTCCATCCCCGTCTTCTCCAAAGCTTCAATCTTTAGCAGAATTTGAGCAAAGTTTGTGCTATGACTGCTATCCATAGTTTATCTTCAAAACTCAAATATAAGATGCTTGATTCCGCAAATGAAAGCAGCTTGAGCATAGTCCATTCACCCCCTTTGGGTTTTCCTCCAAACCCAGATCCAAAATCCCAAGGCTTTTGCAACTCAATAAAAATGGAGAAATCAAACCTGTAGTTTCAAAGCCCAAAGTCACATCACCATATCAAGCAATCAGAACAAGGACCCTTGTTATATTATTTGCACCAAGGTGCATCTTTGAAAGTGCAACAAGAGTAGACGTATTTATGGCTTCCATACATTTTCTATTGCTACGGTGGTGGAGTAATTGAGGGTTTATTTTTTTATTTTTCTGTTACAACGTACAAGATCAATTGAAAGGAAAGGAATGAAGATTGAAGAGTTTGCAATTAATTAATTAGGAGAGAGAAAGAATGAAGATTGAAGAGTTTGTGATTAATTAGAAATTGAAAGAAATAAAGATTTAGATAAAAAAAATAAAAAATATTAAAAAAATAGGATAAAAGTTAACTAGGGTTAATATTAATTAAAGTTTTAATAGATGTCAAATTTTTAAGGGGGTGTGATGCTTACACCTTAACTAAGGGGTGTGAGCAAAAATGAACTCTTGATTTCACTATCCCCTCGTTTAACTTGGATAACTACGTGCATTAGCCTAAACAAATATCTCTCATATAGAACAATTAATTCTTCTTAATTTGGATGATTTTGATCGTTCACTTCTTGTTCTAGTAAAGTATTTCTACATTTATTTTCTTAATTTAAATTGTTCGTGCGTTAAAATAAAATGGTATTTATTTTGACAAAAAAATGGTATTTTTTTAGGTAAAGAGAAAATTTATTAAAGAAAATAAAAATAAGAGTATATCAAAACATGGGAAGGATACAAGTCTTACTCCATACAAGAAAGCAAACAAAGAGTGAACATGTCCTCCAAGTACAATGAAAAAAAGCAAATTAGTGAAACCTAAAGTTGGGAAGAACTAAGCGGTCTTTTGCACATAGTGAAGTTGCAAAGGGTGAAGCCAAATCCCACCAAATCAAATCAGACAAAAATGTGCCTAAATTTACTAGAATTGTATTTGAGAAATTCAATAAAGGCAATTACTCCACTCCACCCGAAGTCGCCAAGGCACCATAAGAGGAGAGCGAAGAAAAGTGAGAACAAGTGAAGAATTAAATTCTAACAACACCTGTTTCCAATCTCGAACCCAAGCCAACTCAATAGCCTTGATTACTGTCATGACCTTAGCTGCAACTGAACTTGGAATATCTGAATTGGAGGAAAAAACACTAATAACCTCACCTTCATAATCTCTAAAAACACCTTCATAACTTGCACGAGGTGAGTTCTTCTTCCAAGCACCATTCAAATTAATTTTAATCCAACCAAGTAAGGGATGATGCATCAAATAAATCGTTTAATCATTTAATTGCATCAAATAAATATACGGTTCGTTTATATGATCTTAAAATCATTATATGTCTTATATAAGTAGATGGTTAAACGACTTTTAATTTGATTGATTTTTTGCAAAATGGTATTTGAAGGGTAGCTTATCAATGATTATGAAAATGTACTGTGAAAATACGTTAATCGCAAGAAGTGGTGAATGAGAAGTTTTACCCAAAGAATGAATCTAATTCTCAATATAAATTTTTACTCCGAGCTTCTGATCCATCTCCACCATGGACCCTAGCTAGCAGGTGATAAAAACCTCCGTACTCATCCAAACCAACTAAACTAATTAATATTAGTATCGAGTGATATCAAAGCATCACAGTGTCATGCGAGATCAGGGGATTCATCAGCGACTATTAGAGCACCACGTGTCCAATTCTGACTATTGAACTTCCACTTTAAACACCATGTACTCCAAGGCCAGACGCGGTGAACGTGCCACGAGTCCACGACCTTTGCACTCTCAGACAACGATCTCTCTAACTCTCTTATCTTATCTGTTGCCGACGCTAAAATACACTTGTCACCTCTTTAGACTCCCACGTGTCCCAGGGACACGTACGTGTCCATGCATTAGATGTCTCTTTCTTTTTTTCTTTTTTTTTGGCAAGTGACCATGTCTATATAAAGAAACCCATGTCCCTAGTTTCAAACACATCTCATCCACAAGAAGCTGTACTTAGAAATCAACGCACTCTCATTTTGCACACCACAACTGTTTGTGTTTTTGTTTCCTCGATCGAAAATGTCGCAATTCCAGAGCGAACACCCCACACCGCCTCAGACCGACGAGTACGGCAACCCGGTTCACCATGGCGGAACTCAAGGCGGACAGCACCAGGAGAAGGGGATGATGGACAAGGTCAAAGACAAGCTGCCATGTGGCGCGAACAAGGACGACCAGTGCGGTACTACTCACACCACCACGGCCACTAAACCAGGACATGGTACTGCACCAGGAGAGCACCAGGAGAAGGGGATGGTGGACAAGGTCAAAGACAAGCTGCCAGGTGGCGCGAACAAGGACGACCAGTGCGGTACTACTCACACCGCCACGGCCACTAAACCAGGACATGGTACTGCACCAGGAGAGCACCAGGAGAAAGGTATGATGGACAAGATCAAAGAGAAGCTTCCAGGTGGACGCGGCACCACTCGATGAACTGACGTTTGGTTCATAATTGTGCGTATGTACGCCGTGTCGTAGTTGCAGACGAGAGTGTTTAGCAGCCAGTATGCTCTGTATAATAAGTTAATAAACCAGCGCCTGGTGCATGTAGCTCACCATGCCATGTATGTACGTGTACGTCGTTTGTACTATTTTGTAATATCTACCTTTCTATATTTGAGATATGTACGCTCGTGTGTTTTCCTACTTTGCTATCTACCATGCTACTGCATGATGATCTTATATATTTATCTTATTTAGCCATTATCGAGTCATGGACTTTAATTTATTGGTGGGGAAATTAATGGATCTCATTTACAGCTACTATAATTATTCACTTCAATTCTATATAAAAAAAACCATCCATTAAGGCACTGCGATGTAAATATCTCTAGGGGAAGTTTTTGGCTATAATGAAAATGATTCATTGGAGACAAGGTGTTAGCAGTAGCGTTTCTTCTATGCTGAGCTTTCTAGTTAGTTATTCTCTAATGCCACGTGTTGGCTTTCTATTGCTGATTATGTGTAGGATTGACAGCTCATTCCAGCTGTCCTAGTCTCTCTAATATCGTATATATACTTGAACTAATCTCTCTGTAATAGTTGGTTAGCCTATTGCTTAATCTAGAAACTTCATTTTCTCTCTGCATCTCTTAGCTTTCTTTGTTCGCTAACATGATATCAAGAGCCAGTGCGGACCTTGGATCTGTGGCTTCGGCTCGTTCGTCGTCTTCGTTCTCTCTGCTGCGACTTAGATAAGTGTTTCTCAGTCTTTCCTCTACGTTCTGGTTCTGGTTGTACTCTGTTTTGGTAGTCGTGGTGGTATCTGTGGTGGTTTGTGGTTGTTGTGGTTGTTGTGGTTGTTGTTGTGTAATTCGCTGGTTCTTGTTTACTTGTTGAGGATTTTGTTTCGTTGTGCTTGGATTTTCCTCGATTTGCTGCGATTTGGTTCGATTCGGTATTTCGACGTTGTGGTTGTAGTTCGTCTGTGGTTATTGCAGTTCTCTGGTTGTAATTGTTGAAAATTGGAGTGTGAATCTTGTTGTTATTGGTCTCGATTTTGATTAATTGGTACTCGAATTGGTTGTTTTAGTCTGGCATTGTTGAAGTTCATCTCAATTAGGTTCACCTCTAATTGTTCAAATTCGTTTATCATTTCACGTCTGGGCCGTGGTGCTATTCTCAGCTCTGTTCAAGAAAAAAAAAAAAAAAACACAAAAAAAGAGTGAGATTGATTGGGCTATGGCTGTTATGGCTGGTTTCTATGCTGGTTTTGGTTCCACTTCAACCTTTTCCCAAGCTTCATTGTCATCTCAAGCTCCATATGTGCCAAATTTTCCAATCCCGTATAGCTTTGCACCGATTAATCCCTATACCATGTTTGATCCAAACCTTGGCATGCCTGGTTTTTCTATGGGCAATGGTAATGGCAGTGGTACTATCCTCATATGTCAATTGTGCAAGAAGATTGGTCATGGTGCCAAAACATGTAGCACTCTCTCTTATTTTGGCAAAGGAGGTTACAAAGGTGAATATGGTGGATTTTCAAGGAACACTAGTGGTAATGGCAGTGATACTATCCTCATATGTCAATTGTGCAAGAAGATTGGTCATGGTGCCAAAACATGTCGAACTCTCTCTATTCTCGGCAAAGGAGGTTACAATGGTAAAAATGGTGGATTTGCAAGGAACACTGGTGGTAATGGCAATGGTAATACCATCACCTGTCAATTATGTAAGCAGATTGGTCATGGTGCCAAAACTTGTAGCAGTCTCTCTACTTTCCAGCAAGGTAATACCCTCATTGGTTTTCCTAACCAACAACAAGAGAACTTCATTGGTGATGCCTCTGCTCTAATTGGTCATGAAAGGGACATGCATCCTGATATCTGTTGTATTGATGAACCAAGACCAGATCTTGTGGGGGTTAAAACAGACAGACAGAGTATTGATAGACTGGCCTCTTTCAATCAGAGAACAGGATTGGCGATTGGTGATAATGCTTGTTCTACAGAGTTGATTCTTGGAAGGTCATATGGCTCAGAAGGAACATCTGTCAACGAACAGATCTGCAGGTCTTCAAAAAGAGTGACAAGTGGTGTAATCAATTTTCATACTACGGTACCTCAAAGTTCCCCTAATATAGATCCTCATTTTAGCTCAGATACTGCTGATATTAATTCTGTTGAAAATAATAATGCAACTGCTTCTAGTTCTTCTGCTTGTGATTCTGATCATGATATTAATATTGTTGGTGCCCAATCTTCTGGTATTGCTCTCCATGGTCAAGAACGAGACTCAAGCTCCACTTTATTTGATTCTCAGTCTCACACAAAGATAAACTTCAATGATTCTAATGGTGATGTGGCTGTTCACTCTGAACCCGGAATTGGTATATCAATTGTATTGGATTGTGCTTCCTCACAGTCTCTTAGTAACATCTCTGAATCCAACATTCTCCATCCTATTGAGGGTCTCACTCCAAAAATCGTTAATGATCATCTCATGATTACTCGAGGCAAGAGGGGAATATCTAAACAGAAATGCTTCTTAACTGCTATGATCTCATCTGTTTCTGACCCTGCTCATACTGAATCTCAAACTGTTAAGAAAGCTCTTCAAGTTCCAGAATGGCATCAAGCTATGCAAGAGGAGTATGATGCCTTAATGAAACAGCAAACATGGACCTTGGTTCCTCTCCCACCAGAGAAAAATCTTGTTTCTTTTAAAGCAGGAACTATTCGGGTTCAGTTCATTAGCACAAAAGAGCAACTTGCAGATTTGTTCACTAAGGGTTTATGCTCACCTCAACACACATATTTGTGCAGCAGCTTGATGCTTCGACCTCAGCATCAAGCTGAGGGAGGCTGTTAGCAGTAGCGTTTCTTCTATGCTGAGCTTTCTAGTTAGTTATTCTCTAATGCCACGTGTTGGCTTTCTATTGCTGATTATGTGTAGGATTGACAGCTCATTCCAGCTGTCCTAGTCTCTCTAATATCGTATATATACTTGAACTAATCTCTCTGTAATAGTTGGTTAGCCTATTGCTTAATCTAGAAACTTCATTTTCTCTCTGCATCTCTTAGCTTTCTTTGTTCGCTAACACAAGGATGGTTCGAGATTGATTCTACTTTTTGTGCTCGATTTTCTACTCTAGTCTCGTGTAGTGTAGGAAATTGTATGCGCGCATCTTATTTATCAGTACAGTTTTGATGAAAATATCGATGCTACTGTATTGCAATATATATAGAAATTAAGAGTAAATTGTTAGGAACTCTAGCTTTACATCTCCGTGAACTAATTAGTTAGTTCATATAGGCGTATGTATAGCGTTGGAGATAAGTGTTTAGAGCATCTCCAACAGCTTATCCAAAAAATCTCTATTATAGAGACTCAAAAGTTAAAATTTCTATAATTTTTCTACCGTATCTCCAACAGTTTTCTTATCATATTCTCTATAATTTATTATCTAGAATTGAATATGGTAATATTTTTTATTTAAAAATATATTCAAATAATTTATGGTACAAATGAATTTAATTTGAAGAGAGAGAAGAGAGAAGAGCATTAAATATTCAAAAAAGATGTTTCTCTATAATTTTAGAGTTTGCTGTAAATATAGGGATTTTGATTCCCTCTCTACTCACTATCTCTAAAATAGGGATAAGTATAGGGAAGCTGTTGGAGCAAAAAAATGCTCATTTTTCCCTAAACTAGAGAAAAAACAAATTAAAGAGAAGCTGTTGGAGATGCTCTTAGTATGCTTTGTATAATAAGCAGTGCGTGGTGCGTACTGTGTGCGTTCGTATTGGTTTGTAATATCTATCTTTAATTATGTGTTGTGTTACTATTTTGTGTGTGTCTGTATTGACTTTTAGAGGTCATTGTGTTTTTGTACTTTGGGTTTATGAACTTGAATTTGTTGGGAAAAAAAAAGTATCTCATTAACATCTTTTATATTATTCGATCACTTCTACAATTCTATGTACAAAGGATTTCACGAAACACAACAAGAAAACTATACAAATATATAATATGAAATAAAAATAAAAATAAAAATTGGAGCCATCTACTAAATGCTCAATGCACCGGTGTGTAAATGTTTGTGGCTAGGTGGGCTTCAAGCTTTTCATATAATTTTTAAACTTTTGCCTTTGGTGCAACTATCTACTGTATCTTACCTACAAATCTCTTATCAAAAAATATCTTACCTACAATTCTCTTATCAAAAAATATCCTAACCACAAATCTAGCTAGTTGCCTCGTAATTGGAGACGCGTACGTATGGCCACACTTGATTGGAAACACATTGTTAATTTGAGATTTAATTTCACTGTCCCCTCGTTTAACTTGGACAACTACGTGCGCTTCCGGCTTGCATTAGCCTAGACAAATTAATATCTCTCATATAGAACAATTCTTAGGTTCACATGTTCTAGAAAAGAAGTGAGAACAAGTGAAGGATCAACTTCTAACTACACCTGTTTCTAATTTTGAACCCAAGCCAACTCAATAGCTTTGATTACTGTCATGATCTCAGCTGCAACTGAACTTGAAATATCTGAATTGGAGGAAAAAGCACCAATAACCTCACATTTGTAATATCTAAAAACACCTCCATAACCTGCACAAGGCGAGTTCTTCTTCCAAGCACTATCCGTATTAATCTTAATCCAACCAAGTAAGGGAGGATGCATCAAATAAATCGTTTAACCATTCAATTGCATCAAATAAATAGACGGTTCATCTACATGATCTTAAGACCATCTATATGTTTGATACAAGTAGATGGTTAAATGACTTTCAATTTGATTGATTTTTTGCAAAATGATATTTGAAAGGTATTTATCAATAATTATGAAAATGTACCGTGAAAATATGTTAATTGCAAGAAGGGGTGAATGAGAAGTTTTACCCAAAGAGTGAATCTAATTCTCAATATAATTTTGGTTCTCTTGGAAAAGATCAAGTGGTCAACGCAATAATGCAACCCCTTCTTTTATTGTTGGCTTTCATCGCAAGGATTGTCTTATTTGGTCTAATATAATTTTGGGTTTTGTTTATCTTTTTGTTGGTTTGCTTTCGATAATTTGTGGGATTTTTCTTTTTATATTGGGTTTTAGGTTAGGTTTATGACACGTTTGTTAACGTATGTGGAATGGGTATGAGAATATGAGAATAGGGGTTATAATTCCAAAAAAAAAAAAGACTTTCTCTACGTTATTAACACAAAGTTAATTGAAATGCAAATAGATCCCACATCAAAAAGTTACTAGAAGTAACAATTAAGTTTTTCTATTCGATTACATGGTAGGGGCCGGTAGATATTTGAACTCACTACTAGAAAGAGGGGCTTTAGCCACCCCAGCATTAGCCACCACCAAGCTAAAGGTGGCCTTATGGTGTCAATAGCCACGGTTGTGAAGAAGAAGGTGGCAAATATATTGATGACGTACACTGCAGTTGGTGCCCGATTACATGGTAGAGTACTCTAATACCTTCAAGATTATATTTCCATCTCGTCTTCATTCCATCTAAGTAAAGATATCATTAACTTATTGGCCTTTTGAGGTCAATGACAGATGCAAAAAAGTTTTCGAGCGGAATTCTCTTTTAACACCAAATCTCTTGAAAAAGGGGAAACCTAAAATTAAGAGGAAGTCTCAAATGTAGTTACCATGAACAATCATTGAATTTACATAGAATTAAGTTGGAATTAAAAAATTCTTTAAAGAACAAAATATTATATTATATTGGTTGAAATCCCAAATTTCTTCAATCTTGACCGACTACCTAGTTGGAAATTGTATTCGATTTATCTCATTAATAAAATTATTGTCGTATCTCCTAAAAAAAATTCACAAATTGGTTATTAAACTTGCAATCCCAATGATTTAGAATTAATTGTAATGGGAAAAAATACGTTGTTGAAAATGTTAAGTATATAGTGAAGAGAAATTGGTTAAAAACTATTTTATTTTATTCTTTTTGTTATGGGAAAGCCATAAAGCCAACTGAAAGAATCTAGCTCAAATAAATCTTAGACAAGCTTAAAAGATAAGCAGAGAATACATGAGAAACGTACCATATATAAAAGGAACACCAGCTCATAAATCCCCTACTTAGTAAGGTTCTAACCAAATGCATGCTTTTCTTATTCTTTTAATAAATGGGAGATCGATGCAGGAGTTCTCTGACTTCAGTGTCAACCAGTACCCCTACTTGGTTTGGAGTTGCGGGTTGCTGCTGGCCATAAAATTTTGTTGCCTCTGCATGTCGACTATGAACCACATAATTAACTTGGTAGTTGCTAGGTTAGAGTTTGAGAAACAATATATAATATCCAAACTCCAACTTCATTATTAGCCAGCTAGCTAGCGTTGGACATATCAAATCTTGGTCGACATCCTCTAACAGTAATCTTCGATCAGATCTCCGGCCCGGTTCAATATCGCCAAAACTTACAGCAAGAATCATGTCCCACTGCGGAAGTGGCCGGTGGAACCTCGATCATATATGTTCTTTCTCGCAACAGTCACAATAACATGTGATCGATGCATGCACCACTCATTCATCAAGCCATGGAAATATTCACAAAACCTGATCTTAATCAAGGCATGGTCGACGCAATAATGAGGTGTCACGAGCTTTCCTCTCCTAGCTAGGAGACAATTAAGGGCTTGTAGCTCTTATCTTATCCGTACCGACAGAGACCGACGTACACTTGTCCCCTCCGGAACAGTTCCGCCTGTCCGTCGTACGTACGTGTCGATGCAGAGGTTCCCTATATAAACGATCGAACCAAGTCCCAGATTCAATCCATATATCGTCCATACTCCAAAGCATATATTACTGAGAAATATATCAAAACAATTTCGATAATTTGCACACCAGCTGTTTGTGTCTTTGTTTCCTTTGTCAACATGGCGCATTACCAGAGCGAGTACGGTAGAGACCAGACCCCGGACGAGTTTGGAAATGCGATCCGCCGAACTGACATCCCGGTTCACCGTGGAACAACAGGGCACGGTAAAGACCAGACCACCGTCGACGAGTTCGGAAATCCAATCCGCCGTTCTGACGACCCGGTTCACCATGGCATGACTGGAGCAACCACTGGGTACGGCACTCATGACACTGGAACAGGGTACAGAACTCATGGTACTACTGGAACAGGGTACGGAACTCATGACACGACCGGAACAGGATATGGAACTCATGGTACTACTGGTACAGGCCTAGGCTACGGAACTCATGGCACGGCTACTGGGCCCACCGGGTTCGCTGCTACAACGGCGGCCGGTCACGGCGTCCCGCTTCACCGCTCTGACAGCTCAAGCTCTGTAAGTCGATCTCAGTCGTCACTGCATGCTAATCGATCAGTTTACTTTTGTTGTTAAATTAAATTAATTAATAAATTGGCCGGGTGTTTGATTATATTCGCTCTTCTTCACTTGCCTTAGCAACTTCGAATTTGCTTAATTTGTTTATCTTGTTGCTTCAGGAGGTTTTGGTTTAGGTCCCCCTCTTGTGTTATTTTTCTTTTTTTGATTTAATAAATTGGAGTGTTGTCCTTTCTATCACTTGTTTCATAAAAAAATAAAATAATGGGTTATTATATATATATATGTGTAGTCGGAGGATGATGGGTACGGCGGGAGGAGGAAGAAGAAGGGACTGAAGGAGAAGATAAAGGAGAAGCTGCCAGGTGGCCACCGTGACCAGACCGGCACAACTACTTATGATGCCACAACAGGAACAGGCTACGAAAAGAAGGGCATGATGGACAAGATCAAAGAGAAGCTTCCCGGCGGACACCACCACTAAATGAACCGCCGCCGTTATATATATGCATGCATGTGTAAATTAATGCCTGTTTGTTTAGCTGATACGTCGTGTGTTTCTCAGTCTTTGTATTGTTACAGATCGACGAGCCGTTTAGTTAATTAGTTAGTATGCTGTGTCTGTAGTACTGCGTGGTGCTTTTAGCACTCTGTGAATTTCCTTTGTTTTCTGTAATCTACTTGATTTCGATGTTGCATTACTGCTGTCTCAATAGCATGGAAGGATTGAAAAGCAAGAAATAGAAAAATGATCAGACCAAAGAAAATAGAACAAATAGAAAAATGGTCAATTGTGCTGATATGGGTTTATGGACTTGGAAGTTACTGAAGACAAGGATCCTGCCCATTAACACCTTCTATAATTATTCACTTCACACAAACAATTTGCAAGGGAAAAAACATAAACGGAGAGAAGTTTAGCTACGTATGCTTGAGGCTTCAATTAAAGGCTCAAGGCTGCAAAGATAGCTATATGAAAATGTGAAGGTAGGCTATGGTGAATTAAGGTTCAATAGGACTTCATAGCCATGCCTTCTGCAGACTTGTCTACACAACTAGATTTGCGATTTTGAGCAACAATATCACAAACTCAAACTAAATTGCCAGCTTTACTTATCAAATCTTGCTCCATAATCTGGTTAAAGAGATTGAACAATCCTTAGAATCCTGGTTCAATCACCAAAAGTTGCCGCAATTACATGTCCCATTTTTGAAGTGGTGGAATCTCATGTTATCTCTCACGATGATATGCCTTCCTGAAACCTGTGATGCAACACACATGAAGGCATGACAATCTTCACAAATCCTAATGTTCTTGATGATCCTAATGGTGGAACCAGAATCTGTGCTGAGCAATGCGTATCCCAAAGCTAGCTTTTCGCTATGAGCCATCAATATACGCATCTTTTCTTCATCCCCCACATCATAACCCATAGAATTCAGGTTAGGCCGATATCCATGATCCTGCAATCTGTTTAGAAGATCCTCCAATGCCTTCATAATCTCATTGTATTCGGGGTGATTCGTTTCACCTGCACAAAACTTTTGGACCCCCCCATTCTTTGTTTCAACCCAGCTATGTGCAGGGTTCTTTTTCAGACCCTTCTCTCTCATCAGCTTCCTAACTCTTGAAACATCACCCCACCTTCCGGCTGATGCATATATGTTAGAGAGCATCACATAATTTCCAATATTATTAGGTTCAAGCTCAAACAGATGGTTGGCAGCAATTTGAGCAATGTCAGGGTTCCTATGGATACGACATGCTCCAAGTAGCGCTCCCCACACACCTCCATGGGAGACTATCGGCATTGTATCAGCTAGCTCGAGAGCTTCTTCCAAGCGCCCAGCTCGACCAAGTAAGTCTACCATGCAAGTGTAATGATCAGCTGATGGAGTGACATTGTAATACTTCTCCATGGTTGCAAATAACTGCCTACCTTGATCAACCATACCCGCATGGCTGCAGGCAGTTAGCACCCCTATAAAAGTAACTCGGTTCGGTCTTATATCAGTGGTCAGCATCTCATGAAACAACTCTATTGCTTCATTGGCACAACCGTGCACTGCAAAGCCCAAAATCATTGAGCTACAAGAAAATACGTTTCTTTGCTTCATTCCTTGAAAAACCTTGTAAGCATCATCCAAGCTCCCACATTTTGAGTACATATGTATCAATGCAGATCCCACAAGAACATTTTCAGTAGGGCCAAAACCAGATTTCTCAGCAATGTCTCGAATCCAATTGGCATACGTAGACGCACCCAGTTGTGCACAAGCTGAAATAAGACCGATTAACGTAACCTCATCGATCCCTACACCAGCACCTTGCATTCTCTCAAAGCAATCCAGGGCCTCATTTGGCAGGGAATTCTGGGCATAACCAGTAACCATGGCCGTCCACGCCACCATATCTTTCACGGGCAAATCTTCAAACAACTCCCGAGCTGATTCCATATCCCCACTCTTGGCATAAGCAACAATTAACTCCGTCCAAGACACCACATCCCTCTCAGGCATTTCATCGAACACCTTGCGCCCGCAATCTAAAAAGTCACACTTCAGGTACATATCAATCATAGTGTTCCCCACATACAAATCCGCCACAAACCCACCAATTAAAATCGTCTGCGCATGTATCTGCCGACCCAAATTCACATCAAGAACGCTCCCACAAGCCTTGAAAAGCGCCGAGAACGTAAACGAAACCAGCCCAGTACCCTCTCTCCGCATCCAAGTATAATAATTTACCGATTCCGAAATGGTTCCTTGAATAGTGAATCCCCTAATCATAGCCGCCCAGAGAAACGGGTTTGGGTACCTGACCTGTTTGAAAACGAGTTCAGGGTAGGTGCCCATTGGGACTTCGAGCTTAGTGAGGGTGCGGATGAGCTTGGTGATGACGTAGCTGTATTGGCTAAGGCCATTGCCGAGGAGGTGAGCGTGAACCTGCTTGACTTGGTTGAGACTGGTACACCCATCTAGAACAGTAATGATTTTGTGCTCTAAGAGCTTCCGCTGCTGTTGAATCTCAGAGAAGGGAACGAAGGCTTTGGTTGGTTGTGGCTGTGAAGGTGAAAGCTTGTGAATTGGGAGCGTTGAGAATTTGCGAGAGAGGTTTTGCATTGGACAGTTCAAACTTTTCCCTCTTCTGCTTCTCCGAGGAGTCCCTGTATATATTTGATAAAAGAGAAAGAAGAAACGGTGCGTTTTAACTTTTAAGACAAAGTAGCATAAAGCAAAACGGCGCGTTTTAATCGTCACTCTAATTTTTAGAGTGACACAGAGCCATTGCAGTTCCCCAAACTCCAAAGTCCTCTCTTTGTTCTCTTTCTCTCAATTCCCGTTGCAGAGGAAAACGGCGACGTATCAAGTCTCCGTCTTCTCTATTGTTTCTCCGAGAACCAGGTATTTCCTCTGTCCTCAATTTATCTTGGTTGATATGCATTTCTGTTTTCTCAAATTTTTGGTTGATGGTGAATTGAGGTTTTTTTTTTTTTTTTGTTACGAAATTTGATGTATTGGATGATAAATTTAGAGAAATAGTTCAATTCAGTAGAGAATTTGGGGCAAAATCTAAATAAGAATAAGATGGTAGGAGGTCAGGTGGAGGTAACTTCATATTTTGACAAAGGAAAACTTTTGATTATATTTTCTGTTTGCAGATGGGTTATTAATCTGATTACTTTCAGCAAGTACCAAATATATGTCTTACATTTCTGGGTTTTACTATTTTGTTATATACAGGTAATAATTTTTTTTTGGGGTTTATGAATAGGCTGTAATGGATAGTGATTGTCAGAAGAAGACATTAGAAAATGGTGATAGGGGGGGACAGTTTGAAGACTGTGATGAACTAAAACTAGGGATGGAGGTGTCTAGTGAATCTGAAGCTTATGAGCTTTGCAACAACTATGCCTTTAATAAAGGTTTTAGTATTCGTAAAGGGCACCTTCGAAAAGATGCGCAGAGTAATCCCCGACAAAGAGAGTTTGTGTGTTCGAAAGAAGGGTTTCCGCGAGATGAGGACTTGGGTGAAGTGAAAAAAGTGAGAAGGTTGGAGACGAGAACAGGGTGCAAGGCTGCATTTCGGTTCAATGTGGAAAATGGTATGTGGAAAGTCTCTTACGTCAACCCACATCATAATCACGAGTTTGCTACACCTGAAGAAAGAAAATATCTAAGATCGGGCCGAAATATACCAAGTGTTCGTGCAGCTTTCCTTGGTTATAAGGTTGATGAGAGTAGAACACCAGTAAAGGCATACTCAATCTTGGAAAAGGAATTTGGCAGTGCTGAAAGTGTTGGGGCTACTCATAAAGATTATCAAAATTTTTTGCAAAGCAAGAAGGAAGAAATGATGGAAGCAGGAGATGTACAAAGTTTGGTTAACTATTTTAAGCATAAACAGATTGAGGATCCAAACTTTTTCTACAGTGTTAAAGTGGATCAGTTTAATCGGATAACAAATTTCTTTTGGAGAGATGGTAGATCAAAATTAGACTATGATTGCTTCGGAGATGTTGTATGCTTTGACACTACATTTCAGGCCAACAAATACAATCTAATTTGTGCTCCGTTTGTCGGAGTTAATCATCATTGGAAGAATATCTTATTTGGTTGTGCTTTCTTATTGGATAAGAGCACTGACTCCTTTGTTTGGTTGTTTGAAACATTTGTGGAGTCAATGGGACATAAACAACCAAAAACCATTTTCACCGATGAGGATACAGCAATGACGACTGCAATTGCAAATGTGCTTCCAGAGACAGGCCATCAATTATGCACTTGGAACATCTCTAAGAATGCTACACTACAGCTTGCTAGTCATTATGCTAACCCTGAATTCAAGAAGCACGTCAACAAATGCTTTCATGATTGTTATACTGAAGATGAATTTAAAGCTGCGTGGGATGACATGATTAAAATATTCAACCTTGAAAGTAATTCGTGGCTGAAGATGTTGTATTCACTTAGAGAGAAATGGTGCCCTGCTTTTAGCTTAGATACTTTCTCAGCAAATTTTGCATCCAGCCAGAGGGGTGAGAGCATGAACAATATTTTCCATCAAATGTCTAGAACAACTGGGGATCTCATCAGTTTTGTACACCATTATGAGAAAAAAACAAAAGAGATGCAATTCACAGAGTTGGAAGATGATTTTCGTTGTAGAAATGCCATGCCTCGTCTCCGAATAAATAGTGGTATCTTTAAGCATGCAGCTAGTGAGTATACTGTTAAAATGTATTCCTTTTTTGAAAATGAGCTCATGAGTATCTTCGGTGTGAGGATGAAAGAAGTTAGTAGTGATGGGAATGGATGTATTTATGAAGCTATTGAAGAAGGCCATCAAAGAGTTTACAGAATTCAGTATAACTGTTTTACTGCCAAGGTTTCTTGTTCTTGTAAGTTATTTGAATCCATGGGATTGTTGTGTCGTCATGCCCTAAAAGTATTGGATTTGAAAAACTTCACAAGCATACCAGCCGAATACATAGTGAAGAGATGGACTAAAGGGGCCAAGAAGGGGATTTTGCTGAGTACTGATTTATCTAAGTCACCATATAAAAGGGCGAAATCTGCCCATTCGTTGCGCCTAAGTGAGTTGATGCATGAAGGAGCTAATGTTTTCAGTTTAGGCTCATTGTCTGATTCTGGAACTATGATTGTCAAACAAAAGTTAGCGGAGACCATGAAGTTACTTGAAAGTGATGCGGAAACTAACTTCATGGTTGGAAATTTGAGCAAAGTAGATGACCCATCTGGTTGTGATGTGGTTCTTGATGACCAAAGTGTGAAGGGAAAATTCTAGATTAAAAAATATACATGTGCAGGGTTTCACTTATCTTTGTGCTTAAGATTGCACTTGATTTCTTTTACTTCTTTGGCAGAAGACATCCTTGTACAATTCCTTCTTCTCTTTTCAAGTCACTGGACAAATGGTAGATATATATAGTTGTTATGTCTTGTAGATACTGGAATTTGAATTTCAAATTTCGTATTATTGCTTTGTATTGCAGTGAAGTCAAATTAATGGACTTGGCATGAAACTATGTCATTTTGGCCGAAGATTCTACGGTGGTCCTCTTAATTTCAGCTCATGCACATGTTGTGATGTTGCTTTCTGGAAGAGTTGCTTTCAGTAATATGTCTTGGTTTCTTCACGCAGCTAAAGTCTTTCTGAAGTCTGGGAATTACTGAGGAGAGAGCTTGCTCTGCCGAATTGTTTTCGCTACAATCACTAATGTAAAACCAGACTCTTATCTAGCAAATGCTTTACAGCCTGCAATGAGTGCATGAAAAATGGCCGGAGGGTGTTGTCAAATTCCATTCAATCTTGTCCAAGCTTAGCTTAGAAATGCAAAGAAAATGGCCAAGCAATAAATAGTCCAACAGGAAAGAGAAAATATATGTGAAAAATTACACCAAGTAAATGCAGAAAGTAAAAAAAATAGATCAAGTGCATAATGCCAAAAATTGGGAACTGAGTTGTTTCTTTTGGCCAGTAATCATGAACAAGTTTAAAAACAAGCTTTTTACACTACTATGTAAACTGTTTATTCTACCAAATATGACCATCATTTGATGATAAAGACCACTGTGTTGTTAAAAGACGTAGCATAATTCTCAAAAAAAGAAAAAAAAAATTGGTAGTAGCAGCATAAACCAAAGTACCAAACGGTGCGTTTAGCCTACACTATACTAGTCCTTCACACAGTGAGAGCAGCACAGAACAGTCGGAACTCTTGGATATTCCAAACTCCAAAAGCCGTCTCTCTTCTCTCTCTAATCCAGTTGTAGTAAGCAGCCCTACTTTGAACGGCGACGGCGACGGCGACGTGGGACCCAGAAAGTCTGATTCTTGGCGAACCAGGTGACTCTTCTGCCTCTCTTGGTCGTTAGCTGTAATTTTTTTTTTTCGTTTTGAAATTCTTGTTGTGGGCGGAGACTGATTTTGAATTCATGGGCAAACTCTTATGAAATGTTATTTTCTTGTGATACTCGACGATAATTTGGTAGAAATGTTTTGGTGCACAATCTGAATATAACATTATTCGTAAAGATGGTATCTTTTTGTTTATTTGCAAATGTTACATTGCGCTTGTGATTAAACTTGGATTAGGTTTTGGAATTTTTGGAGTTAAAGTTGTGAACTTTGCAGTCTTTTCTTGCTCTGTTTGGCATAAATGCAGAAAATTACATCTAGCTCTCTTATTAGGTGAATTTGTATGGTATAATCAGCTATATTACAAATATGTATTGGTAATTTGTTTACTTTCTAGACATGGCGAACGTATCTCTCACATTTTGGATTTTATTATTTTGTCAAAACAAGTAATAGAAAATTTGTTGTTTATGATTAGGCTGTTGATTAGATAATGGATTGTGATTGGCAAAGGAATATATTAGAAAATGGTGACAAGGAACAAATATTTGGAGAAAGTGATGAACTAAAAGTGGGGATGGAGGTATCTAATGAAACCGAAGCTTATGAGCTATACAACACGTATGCCTTCAAGAAAGGTTTTAGTATCCGTAAAGGGACTGTTCGAAGAGATGCCCAAAATAATGTCCGCCAGCGTGACTATTTTTGTTCAAAAGAAGGGTTTCCACTAGATGAAGAGATAGGTGAAGTGAAAAAAGTGAGAAGATTAGACACCAGAACTGGTTGTAAGGCTATGATTCGGTTCACTGTTGATAATGGTAAATGGAAGATCGCTCAATTCAATCCAGTTCATAATCACGAGTTTGCTAAGCCTGAAGAAAGGCAATTTCTGAGATCGAGTCGACATATACCAAGTGTACGTGCAGCTATCATTGGTTCTAAGGTTGATGCGAGCATAAGACCAACAAAATCACACTCATACTTGGAAAAAGAAATTGGCAGTGCTGAGAATGCAGGGTTTGGGTTCACTGATCAAAGTGGTCATAATTGTTTGCAAAGGATGAAGGAAGAAATGATAGAAGGAGCAGATGGACAAAGTTTGCTTAATTTTTTGAATCGTCAACAACTAGAGGATTCAAATTTCTTTTACAGTGTGCAAGTGGATCAATATAACCGTATTACAAATTTCTTTTGGAGAGATAGTAGATCAAAGTTGGACTATGATTGCTTTGGAGATGTTGTACTCTTTGACACCACATTCCGAACCAAGAAATACAATCTAATTTGTGCTCCATTTGTGGGGGTTGATCATCACTGGAAGAATGTCCTATTTGGTTGTGCTTTTTTATTGGATGAGAGCATCGATTCATTTACTTGGTTGTTTGAAACTTTTTTGGAGTCTATGGGAAGTAAACAACCAAAAACCATTTTCACAGACGAGGATAATGCAATGGCAAGTGCAATTGAGATTATGCTTCCAGGGACGCATCATCGACTATGCACATGGAACATCTCTAAGAATTCTGCACAATATCTTGCTAGTCACCTTGCTAATGCCGAGTTCAAGGAGCACTTTAACAAATGTTTTCATGATTGTGTCACTGAAGCAGAATTTGAAGCTACGTGGGATGATATGGTTAAAAAGTTCAACCTTGAGAATAATTCGTGGCTGAAAAAGTTATATTTACTTCGAGAGAAATGGTGTCCTGCTTTTAGCTCAGACACTTTCACTGCCAATATCGGATCTGACCAGAGGGGTGAGAACATTAACACTACTTTCCATCAAATTTCTACAAAAACAATGGATCTTATTGGTTTGGCACACCATTACGAGAAAAAAACAAAAGTGTTGCGATTAGCAGAGTCAGAAGAGGATTTTCGTTGTAAAAATGGTATGCCTCGTCTTAAAGTGAACACTGGTATCTTTAAGCATGCAGCTTCAGAGTACACTATTAAAATGTATTCATTCTTTGAAAATGAGCTTTTAAGTACCTTTGGGGTGAGGATGATGGAAGTTAGTACTGATGGCAACCAATATGTATATGAAGCAATTGAAGAAGGTCATCAAAGAGTCTACACAATTCAATACAACTCCACTACTTCCATGATTTATTGTTCTTGTAAGTTATTTGAATCCATGGGATTGTTGTGTCGTCATGCTCTAAAAGTGTTGGATCTTAAAAACTTCACGAGTATACCAGCCCAATACATAGTGAAGAGATGGACTAGAGGGGCGAAAAAACAGAATGTGATGAGTGGTGGTTTATGTGAGGAGTCATGTAAAAGGGCAAAGTCTGCCCAATCGTTGCGCCTAAGTGAGCTGATGCATGAAGGGAATAATGTATTCAGTATGGGCTCATTGTGTGATTCAGGAACAAGAATTGTCAAACAAAAGTTGGTGGAGGCCATGAAGTTACTTGAAAGTGATGAGGAAACAACATCGATGCTGGGAACTTTAAACAAGTAGATGACCAATTTGTTCGTGATGTGCCTCTTGATAACTGAAAGTGCTAGGTTGAGAAGTAATTTGGAGAAAAGACGAAAAAGAAAGAGCATGTGTGCAAGGCTTTTGCTTATTTTGTGCTTAGAATTGTACTGTGTAAGATGGTTTGCTTTTTGTGTCTTTGGCAGAAGCCATAGATATACGTTCTTTTCTTCAGGTTTGATAAATTCGGTTATTATGCTTCTTGTAAACATTGGAGTTTGAGAATTTTATAGTTTGGCTAGGTGCTTTGTATTAGAGTGAATTCCTATTGTTTACTGACTACAAGTAATAGATTGGGATGAATTTGGGGGATGAATTTTGTTCATGTAACTGCTGCCATGTTGGTTTATGGAGAGGAGTTGCTATCTTGGTATTTTATATCTAGGTACAGGGTAATGGATTGTTGCATATTTTTTGACCCTATTTTTAACTAGAAATGACCGTACTTCATGGATAATGACTCTGACTCACTATGGTTAGACGAATTTCTTTACCAGAAAATTAAGACTGGTTTAGCACCCTTGGCAAGATTTATATGTTTCTTTGCCGCTTACTCTCCTTTTCAGGTGGTGAGTATCTCTATAGCATACTGAGAATAGTTCAGGGAAACAAAAGGCGTCAACATGTTTGGAACGGCGATAAGGTTTATTGGGAGGAAACCCAAACCGAAGATGAAACCGATAGAGCTCAAAACCCCACCTGAGCAGACACAGACCATCACTAGGGCCATCTTTGATATCGTCAAGGAGCATGGTCCTCTCACCATTTCTGAAACCTGGGATCACGTTAAGGTAATTTGACTCCCAATTAGAAGTGCAGTTGCTGTTTTAAGCTCCATTACGTTTTTAAATCTGGAGCTGTCTACTCCATCTCTGATGTGGATAGTGTCTACGAACTGTTTGATTAAATGTCTGAATCATTTTATCAGGAAGTTGGTTTGAGAGGACTGGCGAGCAAGAGGCACATGAAGATTGTGTTGAGGTGGATGAAGGAGAGGCAGAAGCTTAGACAAATATGCAACCATGTGGGGCCTAATAAGCAGTTTCTGTATACGACTTGGTTTACAAAACCCAACATCAAGCAGCAGCCAAAACCAGTAAATGGTTCACAACCCAGGTCTCCTTGAAGTCTATAGGTTACTAGCTTAGATGCTTGCTCTGCAGGCTGCAATGTCGAACTCTAAATCGTCTTGCTGCAACCAAAATGTCAGTGATTTATATTGTAATCCTTTCTCTTTCCAATATGTCATTGATTATTATCTAGTTAATGCTATAAGAATGTGTTGTTCAATAAGAAATCCCCTGATTTGAAAAGAACGATTAACAACAAAATTTAAGACGAACATTTCAATGACTTTTGCTCGTCCATGCTATATCAAAATCCATGAAGTTAACCTTGATAACAAAAGCTACTAGCTTGATGTTTTAATATGTACATAAAAATTGACCGCAACAGAAATTTTTTCCTAATAATCTAGTGTAATTCATCTTCTTTCTGATAAGCACTGAAATCCCTACAGGAGGAGAAAGAGCATGTTACAAAGGTATTCCCTAGTTTAAACAATGTGGCACTCTACTTGACAGTAAAGGGCCTCGAAGTGTTAGGCATCTGAGTGGCTCTTTGACTTCTGCAACACTGCCTTCAGAACCACAGCAATTCTATTTGCCATGTGATGTTCTAAAAACCTCTCTTTGACCCTTTCGTAGCCTCTCTTCCCCATTGTAAGCCTCCTCTCAACATGAGTGGCAAGGTTGACGATATTTTTTGCAAGAGGAGTAACCCCTTCTTTACCAACTGGATGCAAGAAACCTGTTGTTCCATTCACTACAATCTCCGTGGTTCCACCTGCCGCTGTTCCCTGGCAAATTTTTCATTTCGAAACAAGATTAGCAGCAGCAATACAGAAGAGAATTACTTACAAGATAACTGGATGATATCAAAAGGAAGATTCAGTACCAGTACAGGCAGCTGAAATGCCATGGCTTCAATAGTTATCCTACCAAAGCATTCTCCCCGTGCCTATATGGAAGGGTTACAAAACACATTACAAGATGAAAAAAGATATATAAATAAGATCTATGTAATTCCAACAACATTAGGGTCAGACAGGCAGGAGAAATACAATAATTTCAATGCCTTTTATGCATCTTGTGCTTTATCTGTTATGCTCATTGGGAACTGCTTTACATTACAAACTATGGGTTTAGCATTCTACGTGTACATGCAGTTCTTCATATGAACAAGATATCAATTACATTAACAAATAAATAACATTCCTTACCTGGGAATTTTGCACAAGGACGTCAATGGCAGCTAGATATGGAGCTACAGTCAGCGTTTTGTTTACAAAATGAACACGATCTTGAATTTTCTTTATCTTTACAAAGTTACGTAATTCAGACTCGAACTTGGTGTGAGCAGTCATGTCACTTCCCACAACTACTGCATGCATTTTTGGCAGTTGCAGCTTCTTCTCTTGGATCAATCGCAAGCTTTCATAGAACGAACGCAGAAATAGATCCTGGCCTTTTCCACGTGAAACACCTGTAGTCATCAATTGTAATCTACTCAAAAGGCTATTATGGATAAACTAACCAAACACTTATTCTTTTCTTTTCCTAATGGAAATAACCACAAGTTTTAGATGCATGCTAGAAATGACAGGATAAAGAGTAAAAAAAAAAAAAAGAACTGGCAAATTCATAGTGCAGCAGTATAACCAGATAAGCAATAGAGAAGTTACTGCACTGGCCAATTGTAAGTGGTCACTGGACGAGACTCAACCGTTTAAAGAAGAGACATGATCAAATCAGCTAAAAACACATACTGTTTATGATGGCAAATAGTAAATCTTCACTTCGTACTCCAAGAGACTCCCGAACATGCTCACGCAAAACCCTTTTTGCTACAGTGTCTTCAGCAACTTCCATAAGCTCCTTACTGTTTCCAAGGTGAACAACAAAGGTCTCGGGCATTTTGATCCTGTAGAGAGCAAATGAATGCAAGTAAGAAACCACAATTTGACAAGAAGAAGAAAAAGGAAAAAATACCAATGTAATGAAATAAGAGTGCTTTTTGGTTAAACACCTATATCCATCCTATGGAGCACAAGTTCTGAGTTTATGCTCTAGTTCTTCGTAATGTTATAGTCTCTTTTTCCATGCTAAAGTATTACATGAAAAGTTACATCAGGATTTTCAAACTCTACCCCAAAAGATGTATTACAAAGAATTTATAAGATGCAACTAGAGTAAGTAGTAAGTAAGCAAAGACGGTTCAATGGAAAAATTTGAAGCATACCCCAAACGTTCTCGAGTTCTATTCTTCCAATATTCTGCTGTTACGTGTGAATCAATCATAGAACCCGCAACAGCGGGGAGATGCTTGACATAATCCAACTTAAAGTAATGGCCACGCATTTCATGGATCCACCACAACACTTTTGGGAGAAGATGAGGAACATTTTCCTTGAGAGTGGCATCCAATTCCATCCATTTTCCAGCAACAGCGGTGTTCAAGACAATTAAATCAGCTTTGAGAGCTATATTTGTAGCTTCTTGGCCCTTTTCTGACAAGACCTAGCAGATTTATAAAAGCAGAATTAGAATCATTCTGACAAGTTACAACAAACCAAATGAAACCCATCAGAATAGCATGTACCAGATCAAGCCATACTTCCATAAAGGACATAATTAAGATCAAACAGGAACATTGGTTTACTTCTCATAGTTTGCTTAACCAATTGGCCAAATATAGGTACAATGTTGAACAAAAATACTTCCAAGATCACTAAAATTTGAGATGATACAGATATCTAAAGTAAAATATAGATAATAGACTGCAAAAGAAGACGTCCACACAAAAAAAAAATGTCATTTTGTTACCTGCACTCCCCGGTCCAACATCTTATTCTCCAAGCTGTATGTCACTTCATCAGTATGTACTAGCTTCTGGATTGTAACCCAACAAACTTCAGTGCCAACACTTCTTAACAAAAACGCTAGCTCCATCAACAATAAAGGTCCACCTGGAAGAACATTCAATTCAGCTCTCAAACCAGTTATTACTCATAAATTTTGTTAATATGAGTGTGGTTTGCATATTCGAATCCAAAGTTACTAACTTGCTATTATAATCTAAGTCATTAATAATCTGAGCTAATCAAAGTAATAGCTCAAATAGAAAGCAGTAACAAAAAAAAAAGTCAGGAAATTTATATCAATACCAGAAAGAGAAAGCTCGTGCGAGACTAATAGAACGAGTTTGGACTTCATGAAGCTGAGTGGGCTAGGACTGGTCCCAATCGGCGAGCCCAAAGGAACCCTCTTTCCGACGACGTCGAGGTGGCGATCGCAGGAATCGAAGGCGGCTCTGATGAAGAAGGCGATCAAGGTCGAGACGGAGAGCATCACCAGAAAAGCCAACAGCCATCGCTTCTGCGACGCGACCCACCCCACCGAGTGCTTCGCCATTAGGGTATTTGGAGCAGTCTACTGCGAGTGGTCTCCTCGGAGGCATTTTAGGGTTTCGATTTGGGGCTGCTGCGACCGGTGGTTTTGGTACATTTGGCTCGGTGTGATTGCAGACACTTGTAAATACAAGGAAGAAGACAGCGACAGTGAGACTGAGTGAGGCTTTTGGCGTGGTTCAAAAATGGGTTTGTGATTTTTGCTGCATTAATTTCAAAGGTTGAAGCTTTGATTAGTATTGAGTTGACTGTCTCTTGGGTCGAACTGGGATTTGTATTCGTTTTCAGAGAATCAGAGCAGCACAGGGCTCAAGTTGGTAGTGGTCTTCTCTCTGTATGGGAGACTTTTTGACGCTGCGACCAATGACTTTAACTTTATTGTTTTTTTAAGGAACAATGCGAATTATGCAAATGCCATTTTGGGACCGTTTTGTGCGTCTTTTTCTTTTTTATTCTCTGTTTTCCTTTTGCCCCTTTCTTCTAATTTTTGACACTTTTGAAGAGACTTTATTTGCTGTAATGAAAATTCTCTTTTTCTCCTTTCTTCGCTGTCATTAATAATTTAGCTATAAACCCTCTTTTATTTAAATTTATAGGTGTTAATGTGTTATTAGTCAAGGTCGAAATAACATAAATGTTCTAACATGGCCATCAATTCGTGAATGAAATAATTTTTAAATTCTTCGAGTGCAAAGATGGATGAAAATGAGTCAATTTGATAGTTTAGACCAAATGTAACAACACAATTAAGCCACAAAGATGATAGTAACGAAAAAAATGACAAACGTGCTAGTTTTTATCAAACTACAAGGACTCCAAAGAAAAAAAGTTGTTCCACATTGACCTTCAAGTTTTGTAGAAATTGCCATACACCAAAAAAAAAAAAGGGTCTTGTAAAATGGTGGTCGAGGAAAAAGTGAGGGTCAAGTTGTAAGCTTTATTTTCAACTAAATGTTCTGTTCTGTATGCTTCTTTGGTGCTGTTTGTTTCTGATTAAAATATGATGGGTGAATCAGGGACAAGGGCTGAGCTTGTTGTACAAGAGTGAGCACAACTGTCTCTGTCTGGTAACTTTTCTCTAACCACCAAGCACCCAAATTCAGTTTCCTGTGTTTTACCAAAAACAAAAAGAAGAATTGATTTGGATGTGTAAGACATTTAGATCTAATATCTTAAGGGTAGAGAACCATTTTGGTGTTTAATTTGTTAGAAGTAAAATACCTGTTTCCTAATTCCAATTGGTATTCCTGTTCTATATGTTCACTCGAACATTACCTAAACCAACCACGAATAGGAATCCTTTCTCTTACTTGAATATCTCTTTCCCTCTCTGTTTAGAGAACCACCCCATTCTTTCCTATTTTCGGATGGTATATGTTTCCCACAGCTTATATATATAAGTTCATCAACACCCTCTAATTATCAAAAACTCATACTTCTGTATTCTAAAGCTTTCTGAAGAAGAAATATTTCCAAAAGCTTTCATAGAGTTTGGAGCATAAAGAGATTTTTATTCTAGTGAAGATGGAAGAGCATGGCCAAAATGTCGACCTTCCACCCGAGATCATACATGACATTATTTCAAGGCTACCAGTGAAGCCCTTGTGCCGCTTCAAGTGTGTATCAAAGCCATGGCGGTCCCTAATCTCCGATCCTGATTTCATTGCCAAGTACTCCAAAGCCGTTGAGAATAAGGATGTATTCTTCCAAAGACGGCGCCTCGTATTTTCTATTGCTGACCCGGAACATCATTGGCTTTACTCTTTGGACCTTGACCAGTTTCTCAACTATACGAATGATAATGTTGATTATGGTTTAGTGGCCACTGAGCTCGACTTTGTTTACAATCATCTTCCAATAGGTAGACGTGGTTGGGTTCCCTTTGTCCGTTCCTGCAGTGGCTTGTTGTTGTCCGAGTTAATATCCGGTCGCCGTCTAGGTGGGTTCAGTTTGGTTAACCCTGTAACCAAGAAATCGAAGAAACTACCAAAGACACCAACGTGGAGACTACCGGAGAAGCCCTTTTTTTGGTGGTTATATGGGTTTGGATTTGATTACTCCACCAATGAATACAAGGTGGTTAACGGGCAGTATTATGATGTGGGAATTGTGTTTAGTGTCTACACATTGGAGACTGATTCTTGGCGACAGATTGAGTGGTTATTCCCCTACAAACCTATATGTTATGATGGGATCGTGCTGAATGGAGGTGTTCATTGGTTGGTGTGGACATTTGATTCTCTGGCGATTATATCTTTCGTTTTGGCAGAGGAGGAGGTTAGAGAAATTCCACTACCCCCCATTGGCAGTACTAGTTCAATCGAACTGGGGGTGTTCAGAGATTGGCTATGTATAACATTATCATCAACATTAAATCCAGAAAATACATTAAATGAGTTTTGGGTGATGAAGGAATATGGAGTGAGGGAGTCTTGGACTAAAATGAGGGTCTCCAAACCATATCACCAATTATCACACTCTGGTTTCTGGACACAATCTCATGATCTCATGGTGTTTGATAGATCATCATTAGTTATGTACAATTTTAATGACGACAGTTGTTGGGATCTACCAATTCGTGGTATTAGCGAACATGGTTCTTTTTGTAGCTTTGGTATCTATGTGGAGAGCCTTATTCCTTCACTTATCGATCAAGAACAGCATCAGAGGAGCAAAGAAGACCTTGTCAAAAAAGGAGTAAACAAGTTGAATGCACTCAGTGACATCCTCTGCGATTGTAATGCTTTGCTTATCATGCTTTGTTGGTTTTCATTTTTAACTTTGTTACCGATAATTTCTAGCTTGCTGTAACATTGTTCCTGGGTTACTCTCCATGCCCTGTTCATTGGGGAGAGTATAGCTATACATACGCTTGTTTCCCCGTTGGATTAGGAAATGTGACTTTTCATCTCTATGTTTATTAAAGAAATTTTTTTAATCTTCTCTCAAGCAGACTGATACAATTTGATTACAGCTACAGCTAGCTTATGTCCAAATGAGTCAATTCTAGTATGTAAAGGTTGATCGGCTGAAGAGAAAGAGCTATGGCTTTGTTATACAACATGCTCGAATCACCGGTCCAAAACTCTTTCAAGTACCACTTTCAAAGTATTGTCATATTGCTATTTCTTTTGTTTGATTATGTCATATTTCTAGCACTTAGAAATTAACCACCAACTTTTCACCAAAAATAGATGAAGAAATTTACAACCTTTACTAAGGACCACATTACCAACCTTGAGGAACATCTGGGAAACTATCTGTTGACAATCATTGAGCTGGCAGCAAATCATGCCGCAAAACCCGGAGTGTTTCAAGGAAAAGTTGTCTATATGTATTATTCATTGTTTACTTTTTATGTATATATATTTGTACACAGAGCAGTTGTAATGTAATTCAATTGAATGAAATGAATTCTCTCATTCCAATTCTCAACATGGTATCAGAGCGTTCGATCCTAAAACCATAGGACAACACTCTTATGCTTGAATCCGTAAACCAAAATTCCTCATCCTGAATTTTATTTTTTTTCATTTTTCGAAACCCGAATTTCGTAATCTCGAATCCGAATCCAAAGTTCGTAATCCCGAATCCGAATCCGAAGTTTGTATCCCGAATCCGAAGTTCATATCCCGAATCTGAATCCGAAGTTCATATCCCGAATCTGAATCCGAAGTTCGTATCAATAAACACCACCACAAATATCATTCACAGAATCCATAAACACCACAAATATCATTCCCAGAATCCATAAACACCAAGAACAATTTTTTTTGTTGTTATTCTTCAAATTACTTATCCTTCGCCGCTCCGAACCAGACCAGCCGCGAACCTCTTCGCCGCTCCGAACCAGACCAGCTGCGAACCTCTTCGCCGCTCCGAACCCAACCAGCCGCCAACCTCTTCGCTGCTCCGAACCACTGAACTAGTTCCAGCCCAAGATTTTTTTGTCTCTCACTTCGTCAAACAGCTACTGTGAAGTGGAGAGAAGAGAGAGATGAGCTCGGCTGTGAGATAGAGAAGAGAGTAAACCAACAGGGAAAGAAAAAGGAAGAGAAAGAAAGAACTCACTGCTCACCGAAGAAATTGCACAGGAGAGAAGAAAGAAAAAGAAAGGAGCACAGGAGAGAAGAAAGAAAAAAAAAGGAAGAAAGGACAAGCCGAAAGCTAAAAGAAAAAGAAGAGGAATATTTGTGTTCTTTCTTGGGCTTTGGTGGAGCAGGTCACCATCACCACAAAAAAAAAAAAAAAAAAAAAAAGGAAAAGAAAGGGGAGAAAAAAATGTCGCTTTATGTTCGAAATGAAGATCAGATGAGGAGAACAATGGAGACTTCACATGGACAAGATTCCCCACCAGGTTTTGCACGGCAGACACGAAGACACACGTACATCTCATCCTTACACAGACTTGGAGGAAATAGATGTCATCATTGCGGCGCGGGAGCTGAGGCTAATGCAGAACCCAAAAGTCCAACAACTAATGCTGTCTACACTAGAAGTCAAGGTAAGTCTCTAAATGTTTCTGCCATTTCTAGTAATACTACATGGATAATTGATACTGGTGCATCAGACCACATGACAAATGATCCGAGTCAACTCCACTCCATTAAAACATCATCCCAGTCCATTATCTCCACCGCTGATGGTAGTCCAGCTCCAGTTACTGGAGAAGGTTGTATTACCTTGTCTCCCTCACTTACACTAGACACTGTTCTTATTGTTCCATCATTAGCTTATAGTCTCCTGTCAGTTAGTCAGTTAACCAAGTCTCTAGCATGTATTGTAGTCTTCTGGCCCGATTTTTGTATTTTTCAGGATATTCTCACTCGAAAAATTCTTGGTTATGGTGTTAGAAAGGGAAATTTGTATTACCTGGACCTTACTGATAGTGGCTCTCAGAAATTAGTGCAAGCACATAAGGTTGGAGGAGGAGAGGAGGTAAAGTCAAAATTTTGGTTATGGCATCGGAGGTTAGGACATTTATCTTTTGGATATCTTAAGAAACTTCAACCACATTTGTTTTCGGGTCTTGATGAGTCAGAATTTAAATGTGATATTTGTGAACTAGCCAAAAGCCATCGAATTTCGTATCCTCCCGTACCCAATAAAAGTTCCATTCCTTTCATGGTTATTCATGCTGATGTTTGGGGTCCCACTAAAACTCCTACTTTATCTGGTGCTCGGTACTTTGTTACATTTATTGATGAATGTACCCGAATGACCTGGATAACACTTCTCAAGAATAAGAGCGATGTAGGTGCAATCTTTCAGGACTTTCATGGCATGGTTGCCACTCAGTACCAAAAACCCATCCGGGTACTTCAGTCCGACAATGGCGGAGAATTTATCAACTCCTCTCTAGCTGAATTTCTTCGTAGTCATGGCATTCGCCACCAAACCTCATGCTCCTACACTCCCCAACAAAATGGGTTAGCCGAAAGGAAGAATAGACAACTATTGGAGGTGGTTCGTGCCTCTCTCTTTGGTATGAATGTACCAAGGCATTTTTGGGGAGAGGCTCTCATGTCTGCTGTTTATCTCATCAATCGAACGCCATCTAGTGTCATTGATTTTCAGACTCCTCACCAGAAGCTATGTGCCTTGGTCTCTGCCCCCAAGTTACCTAATTTGGAACCACGGATTTTTGGTTGTGTAGCTTATGTCCATATTCCCAAACATCAGCGAGGCAAATTGGATCCTTGTGCAAAGAAGTGTATGTTTATTGGGTATGCAACATTCCAAAAGGGGTACCGATGTTATGACCCGCACACTGAAACAGTTCACATCACCCTTGATGTCGCCTTTCGAGAGGATGAAGCTTATTATTCAGGGGGAGTGTCTGAGTCTTCTCTCCAGGGGGAGAAACAAAATATGGAAGAGAACACTCAGATATTTCTTGAAATGGAAGAAATAGAGGCAAGATCTCAAACTCAGGCCAACGATTGGTCGTCAGGAACAAGTGATCAATCACGTGAGCCACCAGACGTAACGGAAAGTGTGGACGATCGGTCGTCAGAGACAAGTGACCGGTCGTCGTGCGAGCTAATAGAGGATACAGAGGGTACTCACGAAAGATCACCCGAGGTTGAAGCAATAAAAGGTTCAGATGTTCCCTGTTCTACACCATTACTTGAAAAATCATCTGAGAATGCTCCTATTTCGGTAAACCCTAGCCAAGAAATAATTTGTTCTAACCAGAGTAATCCCATCATTGAGTCTTCAAATCCTGTAGGAAATGATGAGCCCAGATATCCGCAGAGAATAAACAAAGGTATCCCGAGGAAACAGTATGACCCAGATCCTAGAGCTAAAGCCAAGTATCCAATTAGTAATTATGTGTCTACCCATAGGTTGTCAAAGTCTCATGCACTAACTATAAATCAATTATCTTCTGTGGCTATTCCTAGAAATGTGCAGGAAGCATTGGAAGATCCAAGGTGGAAGAAAGCAATGAACGAAGAAATGAAGGCTTTACAGAAAAATGCTACTTGGGAGATTGTGGCACTACCGAAGGAAAAGAAGACAGTGGGATGCAAATGGGTATTTACAGTAAAGCTCAAAGCGGATGGCAGCATTGATAGATACAAAGCAAGGTTA
The DNA here is from genome assembly GCA_029955375.1 of Rubus parviflorus. NCBI lineage: Eukaryota > Viridiplantae > Streptophyta > Magnoliopsida > Rosales > Rosaceae > Rubus > Rubus parviflorus. The sequence continues at coordinate 17,400,362 of JARGGL010000004.1, forward strand.
GTTGCAAAAGGGTACACGCAGAGATACGGGGTGGATTATGAGGAGACTTTTGCGCCAGTAGCCAAAATGAACACAATCCGCATCCTTATATCCTTAGCAGCTAACTGGGATTGGCCCCTTCGACAATTTGATGTCAAAAATGCTTTCCTCAATGGAGATTTAGAAGAAGAAGTATACATGGATCCACCACCTGGAACCCAATGCAGTGCTTCAAATGTTGGCAAGGTATGTAAATTGAGAAAGTCATTGTACGGGTTGAAGCAGTCACCTAGGGCGTGGTTTGGAAGATTTTCCAAATCTATGAAGGCTTTTGGTTATAAACAGAGTAATTCAGATCATACTCTGTTTATAAAGCACAAAGCAGGGAAGATAACAGCACTTATCGTGTATGTTGATGATATGGTAGTAACAGGTGATGACCCAGATGAAATGAAGGCATTACAAGAATATTTGGCCAAGGAGTTTGAAATGAAGGATCTTGGCGAATTGAAGTACTTCTTAGGAATTGAAGTTGCAAGATCCAGGCAGGGTATTTCATTGTCACAAAGGAAGTATGTGTTAGATCTTCTAACAGAAACTGGAATGCTTGACTGTAAACCAGTTGAGACACCCATAGAGATGAACCATAGACTTGGGGACTATCCAGATCAAATTCCAACAGACAAGGGTCGTTATCAGCGCTTGGTTGGAAGATTGATATACTTGTCACACACAAGGCCAGATATAGCTTATGCAGTGAGTGTTGTGAGCCAGTTCATGCATGCGCCGAGTAAAGAACACATGAACGCTGTGTATCGAATCCTGAAGTACTTGAAGGCTGCTCCGGGAAGAGGGTTGTTGTTTACTAAAGGCAACGATCTCAACATTGGAGGGTATACTGATGCTGATTGGGCAGGGGATCAGACCAATAGGAGATCCACATCTGGATATTTCACTTTTGTAGGAGGAAACTTGGTCACATGGAGAAGTAAGAAGCAGAAGGTCGTAGCAAGATCAAGTGCAGAAGCAGAATTCCGAGGTATGGCCCATGGTGTGTGTGAATTATTATGGGTGAAGAATATTTTGAAGGACTTGGGGTTTAAATACCGAAAGCCTATGGATTTGCATTGTGACAATAAGGCAGCTATTGAAATTGCACATAATCCAGTGCAACATGACCGTACCAAGCATGTTGAAGTTGACCGTCACTTCATCAAAGAAAATCTCAATCGGAAAATCATTCGTTTTCCATTTGTTCAGTCAAAGGATCAATTGGCGGATGTGCTTACAAAGGCGGTTTCAGGAAGGATATTTAACAGCTCAATTGACAAGTTGGGCATGATTGACATCTATGCTCCAACTTGAGGGGGAGTGTTGACAATCATTGAGCTGGCAGCAAATCATGCCGCAAAACCCGGAGTGTTTCAAGGAAAAGTTGTCTATATGTATTATTCATTGTTTACTTTTTATGTATATATATATTTGTACACAGAGCAGTTGTAATGTAATTCAATTGAATGAAATGAATTCTCTCATTCCAATTCTCAACACTATCAACGTTTGTGATAAAAACTTTATTCATAAGTCCGTGATACAATTTCCTATGCTTACTCTACGGGTGTTTTTGTGCACTTATTTGTGTAATGTTGCTTTTATAAAGTTGACGCTCGTAATGAGCTAAGAAATTAGAATAGACCAAATTGGCTAATTTATAAAATCTGGGAATGCAAAGTGACACTCGAGACAAAAATTTAAGGGAGCATTTTTGTCATTCTGCCTTTTGAAATATAGGTATTCATGGCGTTGTAAATCTTTGCTCAAGTTCCTTCACTGTTGTGGAACAAGGGATTTCTGGGCCTAGACAAACTTCAATGGAGGCAAATTCCCCCTGCAGCTCTGTTCAATATCTTAAGCTCATTCACATGCATTCAAAGTATTAAGCACCATAAACATTCAAATAGGTAAAGGGAAACATAACACGAAGTGCTAAAGTAGAATATTTGATTACAAAACTTAGTACACTTCATGTGAATGCAAAACAGAATAAATTGCACTAGTTGGATTTTAATGGCAAAACCTTCCCTACACCTGCACTCAGCATTGCACTAGGTTGCATTTTAATAACTTGTATATCCATTATTGCTCGATTCAGCTAAATTCACATTCAAAGTCTAACATCATAAACATTCAACATCTTCACTGAAACCTAGTAGCAGTTCCCATATCCTATATGCAAAAAGATATCACGATATCAAGCACATTAACAATCTTAAGCTTCATGAACTACAACATGTCTACCGAAAAGACTTTCAATGATAAAGTCCAACATGAAGCTATTTTCTGGTTCATTTTTCTACAAATATAGATTTGACTATTGAATGATAAGTAGTAAATTTGGAAAACTAATAAAAATGATGTAAACAGCAGTAGTTGTGTAACTTGTAGTCAGTAATGTCTTGGCAAATAAACATGCTCCATCAATAGTGAGAAAAGTGGGTGGAAGAAAAGTAATTCAGAAAGGTCATCCACCGAGTAACTTCAGATAAAAAGAGAAATGAAGTTAAACTTCAAGAGGCTCATTCACTAACCTTGTGGACATTCAGAACTGTCACAGTGTAACGTCGAAATAGAAGAATCAAAAATACCCCTTCAAACAGCAGAAACAAGGTAAACTACCAAAAGTGCACGGACATATTCATTTTACAGCACAGAGCCATCTTACAGATCCATACGTTAAATATTTACATGAGGATTAACCAATAACAACATGATAAAACTTCATGGCGCTTATATGGTAACTCAAGCCATGAACAAAAGAAAGAGGCAGGATCAAAGCCCCTTTATCACTTACGCTGCTTCTTGCGTGACGGCATGGGTGTGGGAGGGTCAAATTCTTGTGACTTCTTACATGACCGCTTTCGATAAACAAGACCAGTTTTTCCAGACAAGACGAATGCAGAATCAAGAAACTGCTCATCCTCCATAAATAACTCCAAATTTTCTTTCATCAGCAAAAAATCAACTTCATTCTCAATAAAATCGAACATAAATCCCATTTGGATAATCTTGGAAAGTGCATCAGCGGCACTTGCATGTGCTAACAATCCTTGCGCCAGTTCATCAGCAAAAGAAGTAACAAATTCTAGATCAGCTTTACCATCTTCATAGGCTGATCTATCAATCAGTAACCGCTGCAAACTCTTTTCCCAAAGAACCAGCTTTACTTTTTCTACCTCCACTGTTGTACTCGCAGATGGCATTAGTCGATAACAGACTTTCATTGGGTTGTCACTCTTATAAATTGACAGCATAGTTATTGACTTTGCAGCCTTGTGTCTCTCTTTCAATGGCATATCTACCGAAGGACCAGCAAGAAAACCCAGAATAATTTTGATTAAACCCCTTCCGATTAATCCATTTGCCGGATCAACTTTTTCCCAATGCTGTAATGATTCCATGCCACTCACACTGCACTCAACTGACTCAGAAATCTTTTTCACTCCAAGGCAGTCGTAAATTTTACGTAGTCTTCTAGGAGGAATAAAAGACAAGCTGTTACTCTTAGGAAACCAGACAAACAAAGGAGCCTTATCATAGCTTGAGAAAATAGTTTTCAGTAGCAAATCATCAGCAATGAATACTTCCTCTCTGCTCATCACATATATTTCCCCAACCATGGACGACAATGTGGCAGGTAATTTGGTCAAGTTCTTCTTCAGAGTATCCTCTACATGTTGATTCCAGTTGTCTAATACAGATTCCCAAAAGGAGTTGCACTCTTCAACAGTCACTTGGAAGTTATCCCTCAATGCCCATGTGTTCCATAGCTGCAAGTAATCATTGATGGAAGGATGTTCTGCAACTCCAAAGGCTGAAGAAAAAATGGGGAGAAGTTCTTTCTTGTAAAACTTGTCAAGACAAAACAAGCGGCAGCCAAACAGGTTTTTCCTATCATGAAGTACGCAATCCTGAGAATTAACCCATTCACCAGTACCCTTTGGGTCAGGTATCCAAACCTGAGAGTTGCATTTATCTACCTCTTCTGGACTCCAGAGGAACTCAATGAAGAAGCTATAAATCCTTGTTATAAAAGCTGTGTCCGTCAATGACAAAAGAATCCCAGAAAGAAGAGAACAAACCTCCAGAGGATCTACCTTCACACCAATTTCTCTCAACTGATCCTTGTATACAGAAATGTCGGTTCCGTTAAAACAGTCATCAATGATTGGTGCATCTGACCGCTTCAGAATACCTTCCCAGGCTGGATCAAACAGAATACATTCTTCAGGCGTTTTGTACCCATTCCTGGTCTTCAGACACCTGCTTTTTGCAATGTTCTTGAGAAAGTCACCCAGCAAGGGCTCATCAGGAGATCTCGATTTCAGAGATTTAATGCACTCTAGCAATGAGATAAATCCATCAGCACAAACTAGCTCAGCTTCAATGGGATTGCATAGACCTTTAGCTACAAAAGGAGCTCCCCCTTCAAAATCCGTGATGGCACCCAACATCTGGAGTTCATCCTTGAACTTATATATGCCAATACCATAATAAATATCATCTATGAGAGGCAGATCCACAAACAACGAAATCGATCCCCATTTAGAGCTGAAAATAATTGATTCACTAGGAGTCTTATAACCATGACGCGTTTTCAACCATTTCTCAGACAGCAACCAGTTCAGTTCAGAGCACTGTAAAGACATGGTTCCACTGATTTCTCTGATGCAACCTAATAGTGACATCACACTAGAAGGAGCCAAGCCAGAAGAAGACAATAGAGAATTAAAGTGAGAAGCAATCATGTCAGTTGCTCCAGCATTGCCAAGCACCACTCCCATTGCTTTCAATTCATCAATGAATTGCCTAATTCCATTTCCATAATACAATTCATCTATGGCAGGCACCTGAAGAACACTTAACAAAGAACCCCAACAAGGATCAAGAAGAACAGTTTCTGAAGGGAATTTAAAACCGAAAGTTGTCTTCATCCAAGGTTGACATTTAATCCTATTAATCAAACTAGCAGCTCCAGCTCCCAAACATCTGATACATTTAAGAACCAATAAACCACAACCACCAGTCATGGAAGACAGATTTGAAGGTAGGGCTACATTCTCTGCAATTAATTTCTTCACCTCCTCCCCATCATATTCAACCCCAAGTAGCCTTAAATCAGGTAAAAAAGATCTCAATCTGCTTCCGTAGAATGCTTCATCAACAATAGGAAGATTTGTAATTTTTGAACAAGTTTCAGCTTCTATGTCAGATGGCAAGAGAACAGATCCCTTGGGAGCACTATAGCCATGATGAGTCTTCAGCCACTTCTTCTCCTTCATGACAGCCAACCAATCCTTATCCACCATACTTCTCTGTTTAGAGAAACTAATAAATTCCAGCAAAGAAAATAAGCACTCTTTGCTCAATCCATGAGAAGTAAGAGACTTCAAGCGATTAGAAACCAGCTTCATGACAGCATCTGATCCAAGCCCCACACCAAGAAATTTCAATTCGTCTTCATAAAGAGAGATTTGATTCTTATAAAACTCCAGATCTATTATAGAGATATCCCCCATTACATGCTTCATCATATCAAAAATAGATTTCCCTGTTTCATTTGGAAGAAAGGCATGTCTTGGAGAAACATAACCTGTGTATGTCTTCATCCATTTTCCATGTTGAATGCTTTCAATGAACTTTGAAGGCAAACCTGAACCCCTAGTTCGATGTAATCTAATCCAATCAAGCAGCAAAAAGGCCTGCTCGCTTGACAGTTCATGAGATGCTATCTGCAACACCATATCTGGAGGACATAACTCTGGTAAGTCCACAGCTTTGCTATACTTGCCAACAAAATTAAGGAGCTCTTTCTCAGGAGTAGATTCTCCTAGGAACACACTACTTTTGGAATAAACACCCCCTATATCAACATGCTTTTGTTCCACAAAGGGATTTCGAGGTCCAAACAACTTCACCCATTTGCTTCCTGCAGCATAGACAAGAGTTACAGTCCTTTGCATTTGGACACAGTCAGCCCCATCAATAAGTGGTATCCTTCCACAAAAATAAAATATGTGTTCATCACTGAGGAAACCTTTCCTGTGGGCATGATAAAGGAAATTGGCCAACGTAACTGCAAGAAATGGTTCCTTAGTCGATACATGATTCCAGAGCAAGGAAGCATAATCATATGCTGAAAAAGTTTCCACTCCTGCATGGTATGAAAGCCAACTGTAAAGAGATGAGCTTTTAAAATAATTTGCCTTTTTATCAATACCACTTTCTGGGTGATTCAAAAGAGCTTTCTGTGTACTATTGGGCAGGAAGTACACGTTATTGGGACATCCAAGCTCCATATTGCACTTGTTCAGCCATGCGTGAAGCTCTAGCTCCAACGCATATCGAACCTTGAGCTTTTGTGCTGTGGTTTTGGTAATTGTACCCAATTCTGAATTCCCTTCCTGATTGATGTATTTAAGAAGAGGAATAGAGTTAATATGTTTGGAGAACTTTTCCTTATTATCCGCAATAAAACCAAGTAGTTGAATATAGACCTCATCAGATAACGAAACAAGATTGAAGGAGTTGATGCATTTTGTGTACCAAGAACCACCAGAATATGTCACACCTAGAAACTCCAGAACTGCATTATATTTTTCAATATCTAGAGATGAATGCAACAACCTCTTCAATGCAAATGAACTCCTTGAAACAGCCCCTTCTCTTTTAATTCGAACCAGTAGGTCCCTAAATTTTGGCAGGATCCGAACTGCAAGTTGAGGCTGCTGGAATAAACACCTCCAATCAGAAAACACTTGACAAGGCACTATCTTTAAACCTTGCAAGCTAGTTCTAATGGACTTTCTCAGGTTGTTAAACCTGAGAATTGGTGAATCTTGAGCAGGTAAAAACTCAAATGGCTGACCCACTGAAGGAAAGAGTGAGAAGTCTTCCACGCAAGACTGGAAAGCATTCACAAAAGCTGATGGGACACATTCAAGAATTCCCAAATTCCATACATTGTCCAACATTATAGATTCTCGTGAAGACGCAAGGATGAAGTCTGCTTGAATTACAAATGGGAAATTTGTAACCATTGCTGTGGGCAGGAAAGCAAATACACCAACAGAAGATGTTCCCCTTCTCAATCTTTCTCCAAATGGGAAAGCAAGGGTAATCACCCATTTCTGCACATCCATCCTTATAGGAACTCTATTTCTAGATGTTACTGGAAATTCCTCAGTCCACAAGTAATACTTGCACAACTGCTCAACATCACACATTTTTTCTTTGACTGAAAGTTGAACAAAACGTGAATGGGCCCTTTTATTGCTCAACTCCACATGTTCAGTCTCATTAAATATAGAAATTGTGGAGACATTATCAGTTTCTTCAGGATCACACCCACGTACAAATAGCCGCTTTACCTTGGATAAGAACAAGAGAAGTTCCGGGTGCAGCCCTGACAATTGTGCTCTTACAGCTTCCACCTTGTCAGGCTTTAGAGGAAGGATCAATGTAGTTGTTGGCAAGATCTTTGTGCACCCATATATATCGTGTATGCTAGACAAGTAAGGTTTCCCAGAAACCCATTGAGGAACTACATACCCAATACCACAATCTTGGTCCGGTTCTTCCTTGAATCTAACACGATATCCATCGCTAAATATGTGTGGTTGTGAAGACACAAGAAACACACTTTTAAATCCAATTCCTGCAAGCAACATTCCTATATGAGCTTAACTAGATAAATCAACAGTATCTATTATTATGCATTCAACACAACTACACAAGTAGAAGGTCCTGAATTAGTGAATTCACTGGTGCCCAAGACTCAATTAGTTTTTTTCCAAAATCATTCAATTTTTCTAAAATAGTCATCATCATATAGTGATCGAAGTTTCATAAAGAACCCACCTTTAGTCACAAGCTACTATGCTACTAGAACAAAAGAGGTTGCTCACAAACTTCAATGTCAAATGAAATGTCCTAGTTAATTTTACCTTTTTCTCCAATAAAGCCCTGCTGTCTCTTCCCCTTCTTCGTGGAACGGCCTATGCTGCATATGGAGTCCATGTTCTTCCTGCTAAAGCCAACCTCATTATTGAAAACGAGAAGAGTAGCAGGTGCTCCAGACCCGGTTATGTCTTTCTTGGTCAGCACAAATTCCAGCGTTGGTTCCACACCTTCTTTGTACTCATTGTCCTCCGCGTTCTACATATTAAAAATCCGGTCAAGACAGAAAAGCCCATATCTTTAAAGTCCATCAAAATTTTGACTAGAATGGAAAGATTAGAAATTTAAGAAGAGCAAAAGGACCTACTTGTATGAGCTCCATTAGGAAATGGATGTCTTTCTGATAAAGCTCGGCAGAGAGACTAGTGACCGCATGGTGCAGATCAAGAGTTAAGGGGTTTGAGTCTTTCTTCCCTATTGAGAACTTCTGGGTCCTGATTTCTTCAATGTGAAGTTTAGCGCAACGAAAAGCTTCTTCTTCTTTGGTCATACCTGAACTTTCGGTTGTGGAGCTGTCCATGGTTTCTCTGCATGAAATGGGCTGGAGAGAGAGAGAGAGAAACTAACAATCACGACTCAAATGAGGATCATAGAAATTTGATTAATACAAGGAGACAGAGAGAAACAGAGCAATACCCAGTATGGCTAAGAAATCGAATCGTTTCGGGAGTGAACCAGAACGCTTGAGCTTGTATTTTTTTCTATTTTTTTTGTGGGGAGGTTTGGAGGTTTCACATGGAGACCGAAAAAATGATGATATTGCGTCTGCAGTTCTGCATGAAATTAGACGTTTGACAAGACGAGACTGAGATAGTGAGATGAGTGATGAAGCCGCCGTTTGAGTTTCGTGTCCTCGTTCATAGTGAGACGTTTGAAAAAAAAAGCCCGAACAATAAATGATGAAAATGGAATCCTAGCTACAAACGCACCTGGTGTTTGAGTTAGCTAAACTCAACACGTGGCAGCCTCTCCAATTTTTTTTCATAATATTTAAACAAACTTGAAGAAACTAAAACTTCTCTAATAATATCGTCATGTTGGATACGTGTGTGTGAGACTCATTTGCTGTTTCCGCACAACAAATGGTATCAGAGCACATGCAACGCTTGGGATTAGTGTCTCTTGCGGTTGAATTGCAATGTGGAGAGCTCGCGTTTGAATTCGGATTGTAAGATTTGGAATTTGGTTGCTTGTGATCAAGGTGGAGCTATTAATTGAATTAGAATCGTGAGACAACAATTCGAGATGACTCAAATCACGCCAAGATAGAGATTGTTGGAAAAATGTGACTTGGATTAGAGACTTTGGAAAAGTGAATAATCAATTATTGGATTATATGGAATGATATCACACACACTATTGCCGATGTCCGTTTCTACTCGGATGGCTAAAGTGAGAGAATTATGTGGGACTCTACTAGTTAGCACCATCGAGACTCATCACCATTGTAATTTCATTTTATGTTTTTATTTTTATTTTTTGTTTGGTTGTGTTTGTTTAATTATTGGTTTATGTTATTTTTTTTGGCAACATTTGGTTAAGGATTGATTTTTTTTGGTTCAGGTTTGAATTATCCGGGAAATCTTTGTGCTAGCTTTCTTGCTCAAGTGATCGATGTGGTCTCTTAACTCACTCTTTAATTTTTCACCACCATCATTGTCCTAAAAAATATATATATTTCACCACCATTGAGGCACCAGACTTCTTTTTTTCTTTTTGTTTGATTGGGGACTTCTTTTTTCCTTGATCGCTGGAAGAGGATGATTTTTCGGCTGTAATGACAAATGAAAGCTGGGTGCTGGCGTGCTGCAAGTCCATGATAAAAAATAAAAAAATAATTTGTTAGTGATTGGATAAAACTATCCCCAATTTTATTGACTTGATTACGATTTTCAATTTTATTAATATCAGGATGATATTGTTACAAGTTAAACAACAGTAAGAACATATCAAAGTAATATCCTCACTATTGCTGCAGCAACATCAGCAACATGAGTCACATCTTTGTTTAAATGTGTTAGAGGAGATCTGCCTTTGAAATTGTTTTCACAATCTTCAGCCGCACCGCCAGCATCATTCATGCTTTCCTCTGCAAACTTAGGGTCTCCCTTAGTAATTGCTTCATTTGCTACTTTAACATCGTCTTGTAAAATTGTGTCGTACCTGTCAGCGCAGTCTTTTAAGGAATCATCTTTTGGGGTCTTCTTAAGTAGCACATTGATTCTGTTCATAGCAGTTGTTGCTTTAGCTTTGACTACATTAACCATTACAAGGGCTAAGCCACGGACATCTGCACTCTCACTACGAGGGTCGGATTTGAGAGAGGAGACACAGAGTTTGTAGTTTGGTGTTTTGTGGCATGTTTGGTCAATGAGATTGGCGTCCATTGAAAACATAACCTTGCAATGGCATATTGGATGAAAAACAAGTTGAATGAGAAATATGAATGCCGATAGAGACATTAAATTCTTCATCTTTTCAGAATAAAATAGTTTGAGATTGAAAAAACAGATTATGCTTATGTCGAAGGGTATGATAAAGAGAAACTCACTATTATGTATAGTTGCTAAAACATGGGTCCCTTTATATATGTAGGAGGGATTGAGTGAATTAACTTTGGTTGGATATGTTCAAAGTTTTTATATGCCACGTGTAAAAATTTATGAAAAATAAAAACAAAAATGTTAAGTTGCATTCACTTTAAAAGGCAAAAAATAATTGGATTTGCAAATCCAAAAATCTGATTTTCATCATGATATAAATGGATATCATGATAATGTCGTATTTTCTATCTTAGCTGAAATTAATTCTGCCAGATGTATAAAGTAAAAAATAAAATTAAAAATGGAAAAATGTGATTTATTTGAATGTGACAATGTTAAGATGCATTCACTTTAAATGCCAAAAAAGAAAAAGTGGATATGCAAATCTGAAAATCTAATTTTCAGACTTTTTAGGGAAATGACATAACTAGCCCTTGTGTAATTCATAAACCCTAAAATGGATGAGTTTTAATGTTTTATTCGCTGGCCAACAAAATTATATAGAAATGCTCTAATTTGGTATTCAATTTATGAATTAAATGATTCGTAATTCGAATGAATATGAGCTAATTTGATAGTTTGGATCAAATGTTGCAACATCATATTTAGAAAAATTTTAGTATATGTTAACGTAGAGATACGTACAATTATCATTTTTAGGACTTAATTACTCAAACGAAAATCTATTTACTTTAATGAGGACCATATTTACCTTAACGAGTGTTTTTTCGTAGTTACCACATGAGTTGTCGAAATGGTAATATGTATCCTCAAGTCGTAACACATTACAATGAACCTCATCCAATATTTTTTTGGCCTTCAAACCTACAAATTTTATATTTATTACACAATAATTGATCGTGCTTAGTTAAACTTATGACCTCCCACTTACAAAGGAAAAACTTATATCACTAGACCATATGGTCGTGGTTTAACTTGTTTTATTGCAAAATTAACTTAGAATAACATTAGGGGAAAAAACACAATTTGTACAGATCTGGAATAATAAAAAAGAATTGAACATATATACTATTAGACCAAAATAAATTTTCAATATTGAACTGGTTTTATTAATATCATGATGATATTGTTACAAGTTATACAGTAAGAGCATATCAAAGCAATATCCTCACTATTGCTGCAGCAACATCAGAAACATTAGTTACATCTTTGTTCAAATGTGTTAGAGGAGATCTGCCTTTGAAATTGTATTCACAGTCTTCAGCCTCACCGCCAGCATCATTCATGCTTTCCTCTGCAAACTTAGGATCTCCCTTAGTAATTGCTTCATTTGCTACTACGATATCCACTTGTAAAATTGTTAAGTACATGTGATGGCAATCTTTTAAGGAATGATCTCTTGGGGTCTTCTTAAGTAACACATTGATTCTGTTCAGAGAAATTGTTGCCTTAGCCTTGACTACATTGACCATTACGAGGGCTAAACCACGGACATCTGCACTCTCACTATGAGGGTCGGATTTGAGAGAGGAGACACAGAGGTTGTAGTTTGGTGTTTTGCGGCATGTTTGGTCAATAAGATTGGTGTCCATTGGAAACATAACCTTGCAATGGCATATTGGATGAAAAACAAGTTGAATGAGAAATATGAATGCCAATAGAGACGTCAAATTTTTCATCTTTTCAGAATAAAATAGTGTGAGATCGAAAAAAAACAGATTATGCTTATGTCGAAGGTGATGATAAAGAGAAACTCACTATTATGTATATTTGCTAAGACATGAGTTCCTTTATATATGCAAGAGGGATTGACTGAATAAACTTTGGTTGGATATGTTCAAAGTTTTTATATGTCAAGTGTAAAAATTTACGAAAAAATTAAGTGGATATGCAAATCCAAAAATCTGATTTTTATCATCATAAGAGGATACCATAGTAATGTCGTATTTTCTACTTTAGCTGAAATTAATTCTGCAAGGCGTATAAGGTAACAAATCAAATAAAAAAATGGATAAATCATAAATGTGATTTATAATTTATTTGAATGTGAAAATGTTAAGATGCATTCACTTTAAATGCCAAAAAAGAAAAAGTGGATAAGTGGATATGATTGAATGATTGAATGGGTGGAAGATGTTGGCCTGTTGGCCCTGTTCTTTGAATAATGGGCGGGAGTAAATGAGTAATTGCAATTACCAAGGCCCACATTTTTTTTCTTTGAACTGAAAGAACTTCATTAAAGCACAGAGAGCAGGCCCAAGTAATCAACAGAGACAACCCTTCATTAGAGGCAATGGGTGATTTTGGGGAGTTGATGTTTAATTAAGGTGATTGACTGTTTGAATTTGGGTGAAGGGATTGATTGTTTTGGGAGCAGGAGCTAGAGTTTGGAATTGAATTTCAGGAACTTGTCACCTTGCCCCTTCCAGAATCAAAGCCTTCCCTTCCAGAAGCCTTTGATCCCTTTCCCACATGAATTAGGATATCACAATTTAATCTCTTTGGTGTGCTAGTTGCAGGACTGGATTCGCAATCCAAGGAAGCCGCAATGGACAACAGAGAGAGTATTTTGATCTGAGAAAGGTATGAATCGAAATATTGATCATGAAGATTTGTATTTTGGAATCCATCCAATTTTAGAGTCCGGAATTGAATTCAATTATACAACAAATCCTCAAATTCTTTCTACATGAATAACACTAACTATGAATAACAGTAACAAAGATATGCTGATTGATTGTCTGTAACGTATAGACCTGACTGCAATTCTTGGGTGGGAGTTGAAGGTTTGACTGTGCATCTAGTCTGGGGATGAAATTGAAACTGAAGATGGTTATGTGATGATTGGAATGAAAGAGGATGATCAATACCACCTTGATCAACATAATTAATCAGCATTCCTTACTCCCTAGCTAGTAACTAGCTTCAACTCTGTACGTACATGATGAATTTGAGATTCAAATTTCCAATAGCTGTTTATGTAACTAGAATTATGTATTGAAGGTTTACTCCAGTAGATTTATTTCATACACATTGGTACTTGCAATGAAAGGTAACTATATATGATCATATCATGAAACACACTATTGAATTAACAAACTAGATTGACTGCTAGTCCTTCATAATTGTTCTAAATGAATTAGAATTAATATTCCACATATGGCTCCATGCTCACTCTCCACTGTCCTTGTCTTGATTGACTAATTGATCTTGGCTGTCCTCAAGTTCCATGCATTTCCTCTGATTTCAACACTCTCGTTTCCATAATTGAAGGCATAGATGCCATCAACAGCCAATATAGGGTAAACTCTGGCTGTGATGCATGCTTTTCCTCCTCCACCAAAACTCTCAATAATCGAGTGATCAATCTGCAAAACATATCGAGAAAATTAAGTACGTATATATTCATCAACTCTCAAGTATATATTTGGGACCTTTCAATGAACAACTACGTATAAACTACTGTATATTGATTTAATTGAGCTCACAGCAACTTAATTACCAAGCTTCTTAGAGCCAATGTCTCGTGAAGAGGGTCCAGATTGAGAAAAACTCCATATGTGCTCTTGTCCAGCCTCTTTTTAATGTTTAAGGAAGACCTACCATGCCAAACAAATTAAAACAATCAATATCGATCGTTAAAATAAACTTTGAAGTTGGATTAATTAGACAGTATGTACTGATCGATATGATGGAGAGAAAAAGAGAGAGACCGGCTCTGGTCAGAACACATAAGAACCAGGTATTTGTTGTTGTACTTGTGGTTGTGAGCTTTGAATATCCTAAAGAAGACTGCTGTATATTCTTGCAGTCCCTTTGAAGCTAAGACCAGTAAACCAAATGGCCCTAAACCACCCTCAACTGATGCACCCTTTTTTCTACACAAAATTTGGGGGTCGGTCCAACTTGGGTCCAGCACTTCTGCTTTCTGAAAATCACTTATTCGAAATTTAACTTGTACATCCGCCTGTAAAACAACAGAAACACAATCAAAACAATAATTCCAGTCTGGTGTACTTTCTAATTAAAAGTGGCAAAATCCCATTATACATTTGATAAAATGAAGCAAAGAGGCCTGTATGCAGTACCTGTGCTGCTGTGACCCCAATTATTTCATGCACTGATCCTCCCTTGAGCACAGTGCTCGGCAACTTGACCTTCTTTGTTCTTAACTTTTTGATTTCTCGAATTGGCCACTGGACCAATTGTTTCCCAGATTTGTCAAGCCAAAGGTTCCTTGGAATTGCCTGCATGCAATAAGATCGACTCAATTAGTAGCTAGAGTACGTATTTCATATATCATTGAATTAATCAAATCAAATGTACGTGTAGAAATATATATTACCTGAAGACCAGACCATCCTTTTCTTTTATCCTCATCCTTAGTTGAAGACTCGTTCACCCAACCCCACAAAACCCTCCTCTTCTTCTCACTGTCAAAAAATGACTTGGAAGCATAAAACTTGCCATAGTCATATCTAAGGCCAGAGTCATTCTGGACAGACCCCTTATCAGGTACATACTTACCCTCGGCGATGTTGTACGTGCCGATGGTGTAGTAGTCCTTCTTTGTATCATCCAAGCTCACCTTTAGAACATGCTTCACATTGTGCCCAGATGGGGTAGATGTATCCAGCCCAATGGTGCTATTTTTTGACACCGGGAAGAAGTCAGGGCATTCCCACATACCATTTCCCTCCACGGAATGAAGTGGGTTTTTAGATTGCGACCAATTCATAAAATCTCTGCTGGTGAAATGGAGTGCGAGCCCTCTTTGGTTCCAGAGGCTTCCCACGACCACTCTCCATTGCTTGTCTGGTCCCATCCAAGCAGTGGACGGGTCTCGAAATGCAGTTTCATTTATATGACTAGCCAGTGTTGGGAAGATCACGGGGTTGTGGGGAATCTTGGCCCATTCGGTGAGATATGGGTCCGACAGGTTCACCGGAAATGCCAAGTTTTGAACTTGGCGACTCCGGGGGTCGAGTCCGGTGTATAGGATGGCGGGTCTTCCGGTGGCCAGGATGGTTGCCGATCCCGACCAACAGCCGTTAATATCAAACGGCTGTGACGGGTGGATGATCGGAGAATGGGGCATCCAATTCACGAGATCAGTTGATGTGGAATGCGCCCAGACAATGTTTCCCCAAGCTGTACCCTTGGGGTTATACTGATAAAATAAATGATAAACCCCCTTATAAATAAGTGGAGCTGAAATTAACAAACAAAGTATAATTAGTACTTGGAGTTGCACGTACACTAATCAAAATCAAAAACAAAATTCACCAATTAACTAGCAAGGGAAAATGAACTAACCATTTGGGTCTGAAAATTCCAAACCAACCGATTTATCACCATCAGAACAAAGTCCAAGGTCGATCAAGAAGCATATATATATATATATATACAACAAAGTGTTGGGGTTTTTTTATATGGACAATAAAAAGCAGAAGTAAAATAGTGAAGAGGTTGAAGATATAGATATTACGTACCATTCATCCAGTTTCTTGGAGGCTGGAAATGAAACCCGGTTCTGTAAGGTTGGTCATGTGTGGAGAGGAACGAAGCAGCAAAACAATAGCCAAACAAGAGGGGCACGAAGCAGTAGAGCCAAAAGAGAGAGCAAGTCATCGTTGCTAGCTAGCTTTTGGGGGAGGTGATGAAGGGCTCTTAACAAGTTACTTCTACAAAAATAAGATTGGCTTAGTACGTATAATTGAATCGACTAATATATAGAAAGCTTAAATGATGTGCGCAAGAGCAATTGATCTGGCTTAGGTTTTGAATTAATGTGCAACTTGTAGATTTTTTCGTCCAAACTATATATAGAAGCTAGTGCAGGCTTAATTGGATTAGATTGTCCACTTAGTTAACCCTGCAAGTTAACTTAATTTACAGAGAGAACCCATTACATATATTCACTTTGACTTGGATATGCAACTTAAGTTGGATGAAATTTGACATTGAGATTCAGATTTAGGGATTTAATTGTGTGTTAAATTTTTTTTGGGACAATAATTGTGTGTTCATTTGAAAGACAGAGAGAGTATGTCAGAGTTTGTAGTAATTTAATGAATGTACATATTATCTGGGAAAATCAAACCCCAGAAAAAGAATGTAATCAAATTAATTTACCAAGGAAATGAATTATTATAAAATATTTTATTGATTATAGAATTCATCCAACAGTAATTTTATCCTAATGAAAAACTAATTTTTATTTGAATTGCTAATTTGCTACCTTGCGTAAAAACTAACATGCATGCAACATTATTAACCAATGTTGCTGTATATAAAAGACACAATTTGCCTTTGCCTATATGGATATATACCTTTAGCTAAAAGACCTAATTAAGAAATTTCATCCAATTCCTTCACTTTTAATTAATAGATCGATTATGTCAATACCTTTCTTTAGCAGTTACTCAACTTACTGCTAATCTCTTTGCCTTGTACTATTGACTCATTTTCAATAAAAATGATATATAGCTTCTTGACTCATTAGAGATCGATACATTATGGTATGTTAATAAGGGATTTTGGACTCATTTTCAACGTACAAAAGATAGCCTTCTGCATTTTATCCCAAATGGCTAAAAGAAATCAAAAATATCGATTTGCTAGAGTTAGAAGAACACGTACGTATACACTTAAATTGGAAGATGTTAATAATGTCCACTTCATGCCTCAGTGGTCGCACTCGTGATCATATGGACTCAATTTGCATACAATTAATCATTAATATAAAGTAAAGATGGTTCTTATGTAACACAGTTTTTTACATTTTCATTTCCTGGCCGCCATATCTTACCTCCAAATTCTGATTGATCATCCCGTCCAAATATTGAAGTACTTCATATTAAAAGAAGAAAAAAAAAAGTTAGTGCAAATTAGGTTTGTAAAATGCTCCAAATTAAATAATGGCACATGAGATACAATTTTTAGCTAGGGAGAGGGGTTTATTTGGAGGATTTTAAGTCTTAGAAACAAATTAAGGATTTAGTAAACGTAAGATTGACACACATATATATGGCACCCTGGTCGATCTGCAGGTTAAAGCGTGAGCAAAACAAATTGCTAATTAAAAGAATAAACGTACACAAGTCATAATTAAGAACTTGGTGAACGTTTTGCCCAAACCAGAAGCAGTTTTAGGTCCACTGAAAAAAAAAAAAAAAAAAGGAAAAGAGAAAAGAGTGGGTGAAGATTAATTAGTCTTTGCTCTTATTGAACTAAACGTACACAAGTCATAAATAAGAACTTGGTGAACGTTTTGCCCAAACTAGAAGCAGTTTTAGGTCCACTGAAGAAAAAAAGAGGAAAAGAGAGAAGGGTAGGTGCAGATTAATTAGTCTTTGCTCTTATTGAACTAAACGTACTAGTGTTAGATATCTCCAATTAGCCTTAATTAGGTATCATCATATCGACGTCAATGCATATAATTAAGCGTATGTACTTGATTGTTGAAGGATAAGATCTTTATTAATTGCAGTCTTGCGCGCATGCAGCTGCAGCCTCCTCTAATTAAGTGAAGGATAAGATCTTAATTAATTTATTTTCTTTTATAACAAAGATTCTCTATCTATATATCTTTGTCTATAAGTAGCTACACTACTTTAAAGTCCACAGAGATATAAATTTTTCAATGAAATCGATCTACTTAATTGTGTATAATGAGTCATATATGCTCTCCATCATTTATAAATATCTGACATGCACATAAATACTTCAGATCTGAATTTAATTGTATCACAACCACTCTACTATCAAGCTTCCTAATCTTTTTTTTTTCTTATTAAAGAAAACTTCCTGATAATTAACTCTCTTCTTTAATTAGTGTACGTATTAATTATCAGGGATCTCGAGCTCCCTAATTCTGACGAGGCCAGGTACGTATGCAATACGTACGATGTAATTAACTAGTGCAATTTTTTTTTTTTTTTTGCATTCTTACATGAAGTATTGAAGTGTGCTAAGTTTTGCATTCTGATTCTATTGTAACACTTCTTGTTAGCTAGGATTTCGTTTTGACTATTGATTGTTTGAATGTTTATGGTGATCGATTAAGATTTTGAATGTGAATGAGCTTAAGATATTGAACAGATCGAGCTGCAAGGCATTGAAACTAAGTTGCACAGAAAGGTCTTGAAAAAAATTGTCATGAATTCTTATGGTTAGGACTAAGAGGAAGTTAGTTATCCATTCTTTCTTTTCCTTTAGAAGTTTATAGGTCATATTCACATAATTAGGGCATAAAGTGATGGGAATTAGGAATATTCAAGAATACAATGGCTTCAATCACGAATACCGTTTGGCATACCACACAATTTATGAGAAGCTAATGAACAATTAAGCCATCTTTTAGCGAGCTGGGCTCATGCCGTACTCGGGCCGGTCTGGCTCGATTTAAACCTTTATCGATCATATTTGATGATGAATGCATCTTAACATTTTCACATTCAAATATCAAGGAGCTTCTTGATCATCTTCCTCAAGTCACCATCTCGATCTTATGAACCTCGATAGACTAACCGAGTGGCTCATTCTTTAGCTAGTCATGCGTATGAGCCGAATGTAGACCAAACATGGTTCTCAAATGCTCCTGAGTTTCTTCAGGATGCCCTTGCTTATGATTGTAACATTTTTTAAGTACGTTGCAATAAAATCTCTTTTCCTCAAAACTTTTTCACATTCAAATAAATCACATTTTTCCATTTTTTTTTTTTTACCTTATATGCCTTGCATAATTAATTTCCGCTAAAGTAGAAAATACGACATTACTATGGTATCCACTTTTCATGATAAAAATCAGATTTTTGGATTTGCATATCCACTTAATTTTTTTGGCATTTAAACTGAATGCAATCTTAACATTTTCGTAAATTTTTACACTTGGCATATAAAATTTTTGAACATATCCAACCAAAGTTAATTCAGTAAATTTCTCCTGCATATATAAATGGACCCATATTTTAGCAAATATACATAACAGTGATCAAGTTTCCTTCGATATAAGCATAATCTGTTTTTTTTTCGATCTCAAACCATTTTATTCGACTTTTCTACAGCCAGTAGTACTGCATAGAATGGCCTACCCCCACAATGCGACTTGTTTCACTATAATTATATTAGTAATTTGTCTTTCTTAGAAAGCAAAGCTAAAATAATCTACAAAATGAATGTTTTCCACTGAGCATGGATGTTTAAAATTTTAGATAGCTAATTATGATGCATTGTAGATAGAGTTCGAACTTCGAAGAATTAAAATAAATTCAATATATTTTGTAAATATTGGAAGTTTCCCAATATTTTCTATGTTATTTCGGTTAGGAAAAGCTGCATTAATTAACCCCTTTTCTAATTGGAATTGTTACATCTCTATCTCAAGTACTAACATTTAGTACTTTGTAACGTGTCTTTATTTTATTGTTTGGATTTGTACGTTCCTTTGAGTATTCCTCTATCGCCTAGCCTTCTATGTCCTCTACCATCTATCTTCCTCTCGTCATAAACTCTTAGTAAGAGTGCAGATGTTCGTGGCTTAGCCCTCGTAATGGTCGATGTAGTCAAGGCAAAGGCAACAACTTCTCTTTAACAGAATCAGTGTGCTGCTTAAGAAGACCCCAAGAAATGATTCCTTAAAAGACTGCCATCACAAGTACTTAACAATTTTACAAGCAGATGTCGTAGTAGCAAATGAAGCAATTACTAAGGGAGACCCTAAGTTTGCAGAGGAAGGCATGAATGATGCTGGCGGTGAGGCTGAAGATTGTGAAAACGATTTCAAAGGCAGATCTCCTCTAACACATTTGAACAAGGATGTGACTCATGTTGCTGATGTTGCTGCAGCAATAGTGAGGATATTGCTTTGATATGTTGTTTATCTTGTAACAATATCATCATCATGATATTAATAAAATATATTATGATCCGATAATTATTGTTTTTTTCCTCCTAATTTTATACCAAGTTAATTTTACAACAAAATAAGTTAAATCCCCTAATGTTCAATTCTTCTTAGTCATTAAAATTAGTACTTGTGGCTGCGATTCACTTTTTCCTTACAGACTTGCAGTATTCAAAATTTGTCTTTTTGATAAGCGGGACTCTACTTATAAGAGAGGTAATAACCCCATTCAATATTTTTTTGAGCAAAATTACCCATCAATCTTCTATGACCCAAAAAGAAAAAACTTTGACTTTATTCCGAATTTATATTTAGGAGTCATATAGCTAAAATAACTGAAAAGTTAAATATACTCTCTAAAATAGCTAAAGAGATAAGTTAGAGAGTCTAGTAAAAATGCTCTTAGTAAAAGATTTGCTACTTACTAGAGGTCAATAAACGTTTCATGGGGTGTTACCGAGGGTCAATAAAGTTTATATTGAGGTCTAGTAAATATTTTATTAAATTTTGCTGAAGGTCAATAAAAATAAAAAATTTATATTCTGCTCATTTAAATTTTACCATAGCTTTTTTTTTTCCAATTAATTTTTTATATTATTTTTATTTCTAGTCGGTCAATTTTTCTCTCATAAGTTTATTGATTTCAGTAAAACGCTTTACTGAGCCCCAATAATCACTTTACTGACCACATTAAACGCTTTTTGGTTCTTATTGAGAATTTTTTCCGTAAAAAATGTCTTTATTGGAAGATCTAGAAATTGTCTAAATTTCTTGCATACTTTTTCTAGAGTTTTAGACTTATTAACAATTTTTCTTAAAATTATATCATTGATGGATTCAAAGGTAGACTAATTGCGACATTACATTAATGCATTATAGAATTTTCTCTTCATCATGTGAATGAATATATTGATTATATTCACCGCTCGATGACATCGGTCTATCACATCGGGACATCAGTCTAATCACACTTAAATTAAATTAATGTTGATATTATGCTCTAATTTTTTATGTGGTCTATTATTCTAATATGGATCGGGGCACCACACAGTGTTTTATTTTCCGATTTTTGTTCACCGCCCAGAAAACCTGAAGCGCCTTCTTCACATCGTCGCCGGTCACTGAGTCAGTGACAGACAGTACATGCTAAGCAATGCAGAGCCTGCGACGCCGTTTCGGCTTGCTTTCTTCATCTTCTTCACATCGTATTTTGTTTTCAATAGGTTCGTTCTCATTCCCGATAATTAACGGCGGCCTCGCCATTCATTCGTTTACAGAGCTTTCGATTTTCTCTTTTCAGTTCTTGTATTACATGCTCTCCAAGCTGCCTCACTTTTGGCGCCGAGATCCAATTGCTACGTTTTCGATAACTCTAGCCGCGTCGTCGATTTTGTATCCTTGAGAAATGATTACTGTGTGTTGTAGATTGCTGAATAATAATGCTTAGTACTGCTTCAAGTTTGGGGATTGATTTCATTTGAAGTTGTTTTCTCTTAAGCTGTTAACCAGACTAGCTGGATTGGTCATCATTTTGAGTATGAGGGGAAGGTAATTTCAGTTTCATTCCATTACTGTAATAATTCAGCTGGGAGTGCAAATATAATTTACTAGCATGAATGTAATTATGAATTGTAGTGTCACTACATTTGTTTTTTAATCCAGAAGGTATGACTTGTAAGCTTGTTTCGACACAGGACTCCGACTTGGTGATTCGTTTTTGCAAAGATGTGGAGAGTAGATCACAAACGGTAGTTCATAATACCATGATCTTATGTACTTTATCGTTGTCGTTTCGCTTGTCTGTTTTTGTCAAATTTCTGTTTTATTGTTTTCGTGGTTGTATCAGAGAGTTCACATGTATATAAGACATTTTGTAATCCTTCATGTAGTGATCCTGTATATCCTAATTCTAATAAGCTTTAAAGCTGCATAGCCTGCATTTGGTACTGAGTTGCCACATGGAACCACAATGAGTTTTTTTCAGTTGGTAATTGGACATTTTCATTTTTGTGTACTAAATTCTTATTGTAAAGCAGGGGTATGTTGATTTTGGTCGATATGACAAGTTTAACCACTTTGTTTCTGGTTCTGGGCATGTTGACTTTGTTCAAGTGAGTTTTCTGGTTTCAAACTCTTCAACATTTCTATGCAGCGTGAATAGGAAAATGAATTGTAATAATAATCTCAATTACTCGATGTGTAGGGGTTTTACAATGGTGACCTGGTGAATTGTGAACAAAGTTATGATAAAATGGGACGAACAGCTCAGGTTGGTTTCTGCTGGAAAAACTATTCCCCCTCGAACACCCTGATATAATTTCCTAAGAGGTGTACATTTTAAAGAGATTGTTTATTTAGCAATTCCTGCTATTGTACTTTTCTCATTATCTTTTTTTTTTCCTTCTATTTATTCAGGTAAACATTATATGTGGAAACTGTTTAAATGGACAATGCACAGGTTTGTGAACCTTTCATTTTCAAGTTCATGGGGTTGTTATTTATACTAGGAGTTGATATGGCCCCTTTTCAATACATGGAGAATTGTAATCTTGCGAATTGTTGAACTCTGTTTTTGGTTGAAAGCATAATAGATAATACTAGAGAAGTCCACAGATACTATTAACAAATTGGGGTCCTCAAAGGGGATGCTTACAAGAAAGGTGGCGAGAACTAGAAGGTTAGGTGGAGAGGGAGAGGGGAAAGAAGCTGATTGTTTAGGAATAAGATATAAGATATGACTGTAAAGAGTTTCTTACACTTTCAGCAGAATGGGAAAGAAGTTAAGTATTTGGAAATAAGATATAAGATATGACTAGAAAGAGTTTCTGACACTTTCAACAGAATGGAAAACAGTCTCTGACGGTTTCATTAAGTAGGAAGACTAGAGAGAAAGTGGAAGAGAGCAATAGGGAGGAGGAAAGTCCTAACTTTAACAACCCTCTATTTTCATACGTAATTAATCCACTAACAGGAGTTTAGGTTTCACTGCTACATCCTGCTTTCTCCAGAAAGCTTCGCTCCTACAATTTTGCTGCTCCTTAATTGCATCTCTACCATTAATTCTGTATTGCAGTAATTGAGACTGATATATATATAATTTTTTTTTCAGGTTCACTTGGATGCATCTGCAACATCACATATGAGTCGACTTGCAGGTCTTTTAAATAGTATCTTGAATTCTAATTTTTGTTGCATTAAAATTTATATTCAGCCAAAAAGAACCAAAAAAACTCTCTGTCATTCCGTCTATCATACCATGTTTGAACTTTGGAGTTACTGTGTGAAGACAAATAGGTGGAATATGAAGGGCCTCTTATATTGAACCATGGGAGCTTTAGGTGCAGAAAATCTATATAGTTAAAGTTACCGGAACTTAGTATTTTGTTCATAGAAAGTGAAATATGGCACCAAGTTATTCAACACATGTGGCATGCTATTAGCATAGGAGCTCTCCAGGGTGAAAAACATCCGTGTGTCTTGACAACCAACATATTTTTTTTTTCCATTCTATTATTGTGAAAGTTTAATTTTTATTAAGGGATGGCTGTAACTAGTCTTTTATGAAGTTTATGTTAGTGTGTGTTCTATACAGCGTGATATACATTGTTGTCCAATTTCCTTTTAGTTTAAGCATTTGGGATTAAATGGTATCAGAGCTAGGCTGCCCATCAACTCTTTGATTCACTTCCTGGTATCCCTCATTTTTGGATATTTCTTTAGTTCTACATGCATAACCTCACATTTGGTTTAGTTACCACAAGAGAAGCTTGCATTTGGTTCAATAGTTACTGGGTATGTGACGTGTCTTACACATGGAGAGTGTTGGGATAAGTAAAATGTTTTCAACATTGATTTATTATGAGAGAATCATGTTTCCCTAATTCTAATGCTATTTCTACATATTTCAGAGTCTTTCTTGAACTTGCCATTCCATGCGAGAAACCAGGTCCTCGAGTATTTAAGGGCTTCACTGTTGGTTTCCACCCACGGTCGTGGGAACTTGTAAGAATTCTTTTGTTCTCACTGATGCGAATTAATTTGCCTATAAGCCTAAATTGTGTACTGAAGAATCAGTTTTCTTTAACGTGCAGGTTTATGATGGCATGACTCAATTGGGCTATGAAAAGCCTCGCCATGAATTTAGGCATGCAATTTACCATGAGTTGTTTTGCTTCATGTAACCCTCTGCCCCCGACCAAAATAGACTATCCATCCCCTAACCAATAAAGTTTGCATTTTTCAGCTTGGGGACTCAACAAACACATGTCACCCTTTTTATGACTGCAATTGCTTCCCTTTCCACTTTGGTGCAAAAACCTATTGTTAAGGTACTTAACTTCCTTACACTTTGATGCATGGGCCTTTCAGTATTGAATAAATTGGTCCAACTGTCCACTCTTTGTTTGATTTAATATTTGCAGGTCTTACCAGAAAATGGCCTGGAGATTAGATTATCAGGGTCAGGAGCAATAGGGAGCCCTCCTACAACTTTGTCACCCACAATGTTAAATATTGATTGGAGATGTAAGGTTATCCTTTACTGCAGTGGGTGCTGATATCCCTTATGATAACATCTTCTTAATATCTATTTTCAAGTTTCAGGTATAAGGGCTCGTGATACTCCATATGAAGTTAATATCACTATCCCAATAGAGGGTTATGAGCCCATCCAGTTTGTTCTTGCCAAAATGTGTGGTAGGCTCAATTTGCTATTGCTGAGAATTATTGCCTCCCCTCTGTTTCAAATTATGAAGAGACATAACCAATCTTAATAGAATAAGTTTTGGAGATGTATGTCATGTTAAAGCAATTCTTCGTACTACATCTTGCTTGTGAAATGTGATTGTCAGACTAGGAATGAGTCCCTAGATAATGTCACCTACTCTCTCAGATCATTTGCTTCAAGTTAAATGGCCAAAAAGGGAAGGTGGAAACAAGGTCTATATCTGTTGGAATATGGTTTGAACTTTGAAATAATATTAACTGAAAGACTGCGCTACTTCAGTTTAGCTCCATTTTCCATTGAACCATAGCTTGTTTTGTTCAATTTTGCAGAATATAGGCAGGATCAAGAAGGAGAGAGTACAAGAGGATGGGCTATATTTGGAGTGTTATCCTGCATGTAAGGCAGTTCCTCCTAAAAATTTCCATGCTATGAGTATAAATAACGGGCCGAAACTTAGTTACTAAAATATGTGATGCATTCAAATTGCATCATATGCGGTATATGTATTGTTGCCAACAAATGTAATCTCTAATATCGGTTTTTAAGATGTAATACTAATATATATATATATATATATATATATGTGTGTGTGTGTGTGTGTCGTGCACACGTCCTTGATGTGTGGTATCTGATACTGATGGCGTTAATTTAACTTCATTCAATATTATAAATGAAGTAGCGATCACTACCGCTTAATAGGAATGTTATATCATATGAGTATTTATGTACCATTTATCTGAAGCTTGGTGTTTGAATGAATTGTCTTGGATCAGATTCTTCGTCTTATCAACTCTGTTTTGTTGCGGAGGGTTTATTTACAAGACTCAAGCTGAGCAAAAGGTAGGCAACTTTCCATTACCTTCAAACTTTCCAGCTTTTTAAAATAGGCTTAGTTTTTCCACGTCTTCTATGATATCTCTCTATTTGATCACATGCAGCATGGTATTGATGCATTGCCGGGCATGACAATTGTATCTGCTTGCTTAGAAACTGTAAGTATACATCACCATCATATCTTACTTATGCATGTGACTAGTGATTGATTACCGTATGGTTTATGCATGCACGTTTAATGAGTTTAAGTTGGCTTATTCTCGTAATTTACACTACAAACTATGATTATTACAGTGTTTGAGAATTGGGCATCCTTACTTACTCGTAGTTGTACCTAAGGATCAACATATAAATTCTATATTGACCATCATCATGATTTCTTCCCCCCAAGATGTTTAGTTTTGTTTTGTGTAAAGAAATCTTGCCAAGCAGGGGAACTGAGCTCTATCAGTAACCAATTCTGAAGCAAATTGGAATAGGGTTTCCCACATAATCTGTATACTTTTTAATGGTGTTGAATTTGGGGATACAAAAATAGGTGAGTGGAGCAGGGCAAAGCTACAGCCGAGCAGAAGATCTTAATAGTGCCTTTATCAGTGAAGCTTCTTGGGAACGCCCTCCTGCTTCTAATCAAGGAACATCGAAGCCGCAGACTGCTGGAAAATATGGTGCAATTTGAACATCATGTACCTGTGACTGAATTTCAGCTAACTTGTACCGGTATGACATGCTAGGGTTTTCAAGTTTTACAACCTGTTTTAGTCTTTCTTTATAAAAAAAAATGTCATAGCACGATGTTATAAGGTTTTTACATGTTGTAATATCAAGTTACCTAGCCTATTGAAATCAATGAAGATTCCTCTTTGGTCGTTCCTCGGTTGCGTGAAACTTTTTTCTGCAACTTTTTGTGTGCTATTATGACTTGTAATTGATCGAATAAATACAATCAAATAGACAATCTATGCCAAATATCTCAAAGAATATTATTCCTCCATAATCAAATTAATTATTTGATGTAATTTACATTGTCGAAACAACATGGTTGCTATTGTTGCATGTGAGCATAGAACATGATAATGGTTCATATCTGCAAAGAATAAAAAAGGCTAGAGTGAAACAACCAATTTACTACTCATTCAGTACATCAATTCTGAGAAATGCTGCACTCTAGCATCCTCTATTTCGTGGTAAGGGGATACTTGCACCGTCTTTAGATTCGAGGAGGGGTTCTGTATGCCATAAGATCTGCCTTCCTCGTAAGCATCCTCAATTTCGTCGTAAGGGGCTACTCGCGGTGTCTTCATATTCAAGGGGGGGTTTTGTTTGCCATAAGCTCTGCCCTCTACGTTATAGCACAATGAAACCGCCGGTCCAGGTCCTCCGTAAGTTAGGTCGATGTCCCTCAGCTCAACATTTTGGCAAGGTGTACTTCGGCTGCATTTGAGAGTAACTGCATTTCTAGTGTTTGAAATGCCCCTAATGTCATTGTACTTAATATCACTAATCTGAACTTTGGAGGATTCCTGCACACAATGAAATAGATTAACCAAAATTTTAACACTAGGGGAAATAACTCTTTACATAAATTACAAGTAGTCGAGCAATATATATATATATATATAGTTACCTGTCCACTACAACCACCACTAGGGCAATATTCTTGATCAATGATGATGGGATTGTCCACATTAACCATTTCAAGATGCTCAAAGGCAACACGTGAAACAGTTCCTGGCTGAGAATCCACAGACCATGTTTTGATTCTCACTCCATTATCAGTACTCACAAATCTGCAGTGTCTTACATACAAGTCACTGACATAGTCACCAGCACTTCTGCCGAGGCTTCCAATGCTTATTCCATGGCCCGGACCGCACTGGACACCGGTGACGTTTATGTTCTTCGAACCGGGTAGGACGTATATGCAATCGTCTCCGGTGGATATGTGCGAATCCACTATATAGATGTTCTGTGATCCACCGATGTGGATTCCATCAGTGTTGGGACTGTCAGCTGGAGCTGATATCTTGACGTTGCGTATGACCAAATTCTGGCATGCAAAAAGATTGATGTGGGTGTTTTTGCTGTTGATCGTGGCTATGTATTCTACGATTGCATTCGTCACAAAATCCAGTCGCAATGTCTAAACAAAAGGAAAAAAAAAACAATTATTAAGAATAATAAGCATAAATGTATAATAAAATCAAAAAGGTACATCAACAATATTTAGCTGATCACATAATGCAACAAGTGTTGCGGATGTGAGTTTTTTTGGTATTGATCCCTAGCTAGTTTGGAGTAATGCTCGATGAACCATGTTTATGTACAAAGTACTAGAAATTAAAGACATTTACACAAAATGGATTGTTCAAACTTGAGAAATACCTAAACCCTAAACCCGGATTTTTGATACATGAGACTCATGTTTTCCCCTTTTTTCCATGCAATTAAGTCTAACCAATATAGGATATATTAGGATAATAAAGGACAATTGAACCTCAAATATATGCAAAATGGAAAAAAGAAAAATCGAAGTCAGTACGTACGAGAGTATTCTTTTTTATCAAATTGAAGACAGTACGTGTAAGAAGCACTTACAGCAGGAAGTTGCTTGCAGCGGCCTGGATTTTGTTGGCAGTCATTATAGCTCCAACCATCGGCTCCTAGGCCATCCAAGGTTCCACCACCACCAATTCTCAAGCGGTCAACGTATTGTATGGTGATCCAATGGTCATTATTAATAAAATCTTTGAGCTCCTTAGAAGCCTCTAGGGTACCCTGTATTCGCAACTCCATTGGTCCCTTACATGGACCTTGCAAAACCACCGGCGCCACCACGTATGTGCCTCCTGGGAATAACACCATACCTCCTCCATTGTTTTGACAAGCTCCATTCCATGCATAAATCAAGGCCTAGAAATTGAACCAAAATAAATCCAATAAATAAAATGAATATATTAACCAAAATCTTTAACTTACACCTTCATCATCTTTAATCTCTTGAATTAAAAGTAAGACTATTAGTAGTTTAGTACTACCTTGCTGTTATCAGTTCTTCGATCTGCACGAGCACCATATCCGGTCACATCGAAAACCCTTCTCTGAGCTTGAACTTGGGTAAGGGATACAAGCAACGACACTAAGCAAGCACATTGGATGAAAAAGCTTAAGCTCATTTTTCTGTTAGTGGTCTCCTTCGACTCAAGTATACAAGTTTAATATGGTACATTGTTGTTAGGGTTTGTTTTCTTATATATAGGGTATTTGGGTGGATACAAATTGAATGATGAGATTTTGTTTCTCCCAAATCAAAGGAAGGTAAATTTTGACAAAAGTACGTTATTGAATTAAAATGATGAAGACATAAGTAGATTCCAATCTTGTTAATTCTTCCAAATTAGATTGGTTCTGCAATCTTCTTATTTTAAGCCTTAACACTCTTAATTAGGACCTTATTCATTTTTTTATGGCAACTAGGATGTTAATTAGGCAATTAGACAACACGAATGAATATTAATTAGTGAATTAGAAAAAAAAATGTGATTATGTGAGTGATGATTATCTCTGCACTTGTGATTGATAGAGGATTAGAGTAATAATTGTGTATTTATATAGGTGTCCATCTTTGGATATCCAAAGGATCGGAATTGGGAAAAAAAAAAATTAGGTAACTACAACGCAGGTAAATGGGTAATTACAAAGTAGACAAAAAATCTGTAATTTTTATTGGTGGAAAACGACAAGGTTTTTATACTTGGAAGCGTATAATATCATAGATTTATCGATCAGTGTGGCTTTTTGACTTCAAAATCTATGATATTAGTAAATAAGTTGTTGCTGTGGTGTCTGTATTGTGATGAGAGATTGAGATTTGAGAAAAATGGTACAAGCGAAATTGAAAATTAAGTTTAAGTCACATCCAAGGCCACACAACTCAAATCAACAAGAATCTTCAACGATCCCATAAACCTAAATTGTATGAGTCTGTGATATGCTCTCTCTTTTGAGGCATATAAGATGTTACTGACAAAGAATATTTTTGAGTCTTAATATAAAAGGAGCAGCATGCAGTTCTCCATCCCTGCCTGTATTGTATTCTTTGTAATATTATTGGATATCACACAGTAACCTAATATTCCCAAGATAATGCTGTATATTAGTTATTAATCACACCTTTTCTATATGCCCAGATCCCCAGACACCTGTTACAGACACCACAGCAACAACTTATTTACTAATATCATAGATTTTGAAGTCAAAAAGCCACACTGATAAAGCTTAATGAATAATGCAAAGGATTAATTTCACTATTATTCAAGTAAGGGAATCAAATGCCAATCCATGAATATTGGGATAAAGAAAGAAACAGGATAATCAGACATGCATATTGCAGAAGGTTGCATCTAGTGCTTTTAATTTTTAATTTTGTTCTCTTTTTTTGGGTACTTTGATATTGATATATGGGGTCAATAGGTCAATGGGTATGCCCACTAAATTCAGTGTGAACATAACTTTGGTAAAACTTTGGTCGGAGGAAGAAGAAAAAGGATAAAGCTTTCAAACTTAACATACTATATCAGAAACACAGTCATCTACTCAGTTGTTCCTATAGCATTTTATCAACAGAGCAGGTGAAACTACTCCTACTCTCTCCTTTTATTGTCATCTGAGAAGGATCGATCAAGAACATTTCCAGGTTGACCAGCTCTTGTCCCATATGGAATGGTGCAACTTCTTCACCTTGAGAGTTGAGACGGTTCAATGTGTTATTAATCAAAATTTTCAATCCCAACACATTTTACTAATATTAAGCAATGGCCAAAAAGTGTGTCGTGATCACATAAAGATGCAAGCTAGAGCCAAGTGAAATGGAACAAAGAGGCTTCAATTTTCATTTTAATCTTGCTTGCTAGCATGTTAATTCTAATTGGCTTTTTGAGAATCCAAGATCTGAATGAAGGTGGGATTGATCTTGTAATAAATATACACAAGGCCTACTGCCTCGTTCGGTTCGCAGAATTGGAGGTTTGAGAAATGAAATTTATGTTTGGGATTCAAAAGTAAAAGAAACATTTTCTTGAAGGAAAGGAAAATAAGGGGGAAAATGACTTATTCCACACGGCCATACCCCAAGGAATTCATTTTCTCTCTTACTTTCTTGCATTTATTACACTAATTTAACATTAATTATATTATTTTTATGACTAAAATAACCATTTATAAAATTATAAATATTAATTTTGTTTAATATATTATTATTTATTTATTGCTTTCTGAAGTGTTGCTAAACACTTGAAAGGAAAACTAATGAGAATTTCACATGCCTATAGAAAGTGTAAAGAATTGATTTCTTTTACTTTCATTTCCGTGAACCAAACGAGACCTTTAGCTCAAGAAAACTTGGTCAAGAGTAAAATCCAATTGTTTCTATGTCAAGAAAACTTGGTCTACAACCACAAAGTTTTGCTTCTCTAAAACCAGCTTAGACATTCCACCTAATCACCTGCAGTTAACAACCTCATAATTTATCATGATGAACTAGTCAGTTCAAAGCTTCAAAGCTGGATACCAACTCCATAGTAGGCTATACCAACTCCAGCTTTTTTGTTCCTCACTCTACATATCTCTCTACAAAGTCGCGTCTCCTCTATAAATACCTCTAAGACCCCCAGCAATCATCAAACTAAAGTCTTCCAACTTTTCTTCTCCTTCCACAATTTCAAGTCCTCTTCTCTAGTGGTCTAACTAGTGTTGAAGTGAGAGTACTACAAATTTCAACATTATGGCCAAGTCTTTGCTTTTCCTTATAGCTCTTTCTCTCCTTGCCTTTGCTCCACTTTGTATCTGTGACAACAGTAACAACCATGGTGGTTACCTATACCCACAGTTCTATGACCACTCTTGCCCCAAAGCTCAACAGATTGTACAGTCCATTGTTGCCAAGGCTGTTGCAAGAGAAGCGAGAATGGCGGCTTCTTTGCTTAGGCTGCATTTCCATGATTGCTTTGTGAAGGTCTCTAGTTGATTAAATCATATCTTATCACTCAGTAACGCATAAACATCATAGAATGTGGGATGTGAACCACTTGTTGTTAATGTTGCAGGGTTGTGATGGATCAATCCTATTGGACAGTAGCAAGAACATCATCACCGAGAAGAGGTCCAACCCTAATCTGAATTCAATTAGAGGACTTGAAGTAATCGATGAGATCAAATCTGCGATAGAGAAAGAGTGTCCCAGCACTGTGTCATGTGCTGACATTGTGGCTCTTGCTGCTAGAGACTCCACTGTTTTAGTAAGTGCTAACTACATTGAGCTCAATTAATTTGTGCCTAAATTCACAATCTAACCATCAATTTGTTTCATTTTTTCAGGCTGGAGGACCACACTGGGAAGTTCCACTAGGAAGAAGAGACTCCAGAAGCGCAAGTTTAAGCGGCTCGAACAATGACATCCCTGCCCCAAACAACACATTCGAAACCATTCTCACCAAGTTCAAGAGGCAAAAGCTTAACATTGTTGATCTTGTTGCACTATCTGGTAAAATTGCCAATATAACATTTATTTACTAAAAAAAATATCGGAAAAATTGTTGTGTCTAATATTGTTACTTGTCAAAAAATGAAGATTTCGAGGATATTATAGAATTTTGGACCTAACTTATAACTTGTGACATTTGATATGCAGGAAGTCACACAATTGGAAATTCCAGGTGCACCAGTTTCAGGCAGAGACTTTACAACCAAACAGGAAGAGGGCTTGCTGACTTCACTCTTGACCAGTCATATGCTGCCCAATTGAGGAACCAATGCCCAAGATCTGGTGGAGACCAAAACCTGTTCTTCTTGGACTTTGTGAGCCCAACAAAGTTTGACAACAGCTACTTCAAGAACTTATTGGCTTCCAAGGGCCTGCTAAACTCTGACCAAATTCTTGTTACAAAGAGTCAAGTAGCAAAGCAATTGGTGCAGCAATATGCACAGAACAACCAGCTTTTCCTTGAGCAATTCGCCAAGTCCATGATTAAGATGGGCAATATTTCACCACTTACAGGTTTTAGGGGAGAGATCAGAAAGAATTGCAGGAAGGTCAACTCTTAATTAAAACTATGTGATTTCTGAGTTGACTTGTCCTACATGATTTCTGGGTTTTCTATTACCTTCTTTATGGTTTTGGTGTAATTGTTTTGTATGTTTAGCTTTTATTACCATCTCTATGCATGGTTTTGGTGTTCTTGTTTCCAATATGCTTTTATTTCAGCCAAAGATGTACTATCTCTTCTTTAGTTATACACTTATACTCATCAATAAAAGTATCGTTTATTTTCGAAAAGAAGAACTTGCTCTTTGGTACCTTTACAGAAATCAGCTTACTATATCAGAAACTGAGTCATCAATTTTTGGTTCATGATGTTGGAGAAATGAGAATGGAATCCCACATCGAAAAATCTAAGCCATGCGGAACAACAACACGATCTTGGGCCTTTCCACATATTGCCAATTAGTTTTGGGTTGGATGCCCGGATTCCTACACATATCTTCTTTGTCAAAATAGTAATTGATAAGAACATTTCCAAGTTGAGCAGCTCTTGTCTCAGTAGTCAAGAAGCCAAGAAGGGCTAGTTGTAATTCAATAATATATGAATGAACAACTTCTTCTCATTGAGTAGAGTTTATGGGTTTTTAATTAAAATGCTTGTGCAATATTAACTGACCCAAGAAATTTGAATTTGAATTTGAACCCAAGAAAGTTAAAATGCTTGCTTACTAAGTTACTAGTACTTTTAAGCAAAGAAGGGTTCAAACACTTGCCAACATGTTATTCTAGTTGGCTCTATGTTGTGCCAAATTTGCATTAGAGAAATCTTAAACAAGGCACAAAGATTAGGAATTTGCCTATGACACACTTCTTTTATTTCATTAACTCGTGAGATCGATGAAGTTTTCAGTTGAAATTTTCACCTCTTTGTTAATCGTAAAAAGAAAAAACTATAAAAATGATTCTTGAACTAGGCCCAGATAATGGATTTCGGCCCATTATCATCTTTCACTTTCTTCATCTTCGTGGAGCCCAACTTAACTATTCACCATAGGGTTTATGCCTGCAAGCTGCAGCGGTCACTTACAGAGCATACCAGTCACTCTATTCTCAGCTTCAAAGCCATGAACACACCAAGCTTATGATCCTCGCACAACCATAATGCTCAGATAAATCCTCTAAATCATAGTTCCGACCCCAGCAAAATGAGATATTTACGATTCATTTCCCCACATCTTTCTCGCATCCACAAAACCCTATTCCAAAGCCCTAATCCCCTTTCCTCTCTCCAATCAAAACCCCATCTTTCGTCACATTTGGCCTCCAATTACACCACCGCTGCACCGGAGCAAAGACCAGCCCCGCCGGAGAAGGTATCGGCGATCGCGGACGAGATCTCGGGCCTCACTCTGCTCGAAGTCTCGGACCTGACGGAGGTCCTGAGAGAAAAATTGGGGATAAAGGAGATGCCGGCGATGATGATGATGATGCCGGGGATGGGATTCGGCGGCCTGAAGAGCTCCGGCAAGGGCGGTCCGGCAGTGGGAAAAGCAGAGGAGAAGAAGGAGAAGACGGCGTTCGATGTAAAGCTTGATTCTTTTGATGCGGCGGCGAAGATTAAAGTGATTAAGGAAGTGAGGACGTTTACGGCTTTGGGGCTGAAGGAGGCCAAGGACTTGGTGGAGAAGGCACCTACTCTGTTGAAGAAGGGGGTTACTAAGGAGGAGGCGGAGTCGATTGTGGCGAAGATGAAGGAAGTTGGTGCTGTAGTTTCTATGGAGTGAGGTAATTTGTGCTCTTATTACTGTGAATTTGAATTTGATGAATTTTGAAGGGTGTGTAGTTTAGTTGATGAATTTGGCCCCAGTAGCTATGAATCAAAACTTTCAATCGAACTTACATTTACAGAGTTGTCATCGTAGTGTATGTAGTTGACTTGATGAAGGTCATTAGTATACTTTTAGATGAGAAACAAAAGAGTTGGAAATGATAACCTAGCAATGGACGCTTAACAATTTCTGTGGTAGATTTTCGCATCGATGAAAACCTTCTCTGCATACTGTGCTGCTGTTCGTTGTTCATATGTAAAGGTCACTGGTACAACACTATTGCTAGGCAGTGTGGATTTTGAATTATACTTGTTTTCGTGGAGTAATATCATTGTTTAGTATCTAGACTTTATGGCTTGATTTTGTTAGGGGTCGAGAATGTCATAAGAGGCATAAGTAGGACAATCTGGGTTTGTTTAAAGGCATGATGGGTAGTGGCCTATTAGTAATGGTAATGAGGGGCACAAATCTGCATCATCTACAATGCTTGTACAATGCACGGATGTCCTGCTGCAGCACACTAAAATTTGTGTGCGGCTGGGTATAAGTTAACCTTGAAACGTGCTTACTGGTATAACATAAGCACCCTCGGTATTGATCAATGTTTTGTGGCAATGATCTTTCACAGCACTCATTATCGTTGCACTGTTACTTCAATCACTAATGGTTGGTTTATATGTTTTGGTGTAGACTCTCAAGATAAAGAGGTGCAAGGCGCCGGTGGCAAGGATTGTTAAAATGTAGAGTAGCAAGTGGTGGTTCATCACACTGGTGACATAGTCTACTAGATGATCTGGAGATTGAATTTTGTTTCTTCATGATGGAAAGCATTATTGAACTGCACTATCTTTCATTGTACTAGAATAACACATATGAGGAAGTTCTGTTACCTGTTTCATAAATTGAGTATTTTTTTTTTACTTGGTGATCTTTAGCAATTGTAGTTGTAGACTTAAAATTTTGATAGAGGTAACAATGTTGAACCATATGACATGTAGTATTCCTTGTTTCTTCAAAGGTATGTATAAACCTGAAATGACATTACTTGTTGGAATGGCTTGGTTGCGATTACTTGTAAGTAGGAACCATCTTTAGAATAGGCAACATGAGCACAGGCATTGACTCTTGATAAGATATTGTTGTGGATTCATCGCCCCTCCTCGAGTGCCATCATCGACACGTCTGTGCATTAGGAAGGCATTATAAGCGGCTAAGCGCCAACCATGCACATACAAGCGAGGCTACCATTTAGGCAAATCAACAATCTGATTAACCATTTCACATCACCATTACCAAAAGTCAGTATTTTCTCGAGGTTAAATAGAGGCCCAAATGCATGAGCTATAAAATTAAAAGCAGCCCTGCAATTTTCGGCCTAGTTGAATTGCAATTTTGACCAGCCATGAGACGCACCGTTTCGACTAGCCACGGTATTACTTGACCCTCCAGAACAAAACAGTAGTTTGCTCTACTACAAGGATCAAGTATCTGAGCTCAACCGCCAAAGCCGCCTGGTTACTAGTTAAAGAGCTCGCCTTTTCGATTTGAAATGCAGAGAAAGAAGCCTGTTGATTTCGCAGACCTAACAATATACCGTTGACATCACTCCGAAACCAAATGTCGGCGTCGCCGCAGTGGCAGTGGGAAAACGCCACCGCCGGCGCCGTCGCCGGGTTCGCAACCGTTGCCGTTATGCATCCTCTCGACGTTGTCCGCACCAGATTTCAAGTCAACGACGGTCGAATCACCAATCTTCCGACTTACAAGAACACGGCTCACGCTGTCTTCACCATTGCTCGATTGGAGGTAAAGTTTTAACCTTGGCTCACTTCCAGCAAATTCCCTAGGTTTTTTTGCTTCACATTGCTTTGTGTTGCAGGGCCTGAGAGGACTCTACGCAGGCTTCTCTCCTGCTGTTCTTGGTTCCACTGTTTCGTGGGGTTTATATTTTTTCTTGTAAGCAACCATGTACTGTTTTCTTCTGCTATTTCTCATATATAATCGAAATGTTGCAAGTTCGTTTTAAGAAACTTTTAGTATACATGTCTTTAGCTCAAGTACAAATACAAGTTCTTTACTTGATAAATGGTCATTAGAAAAGACATGTTTGAGCTATTCTGCTACATATCTGTTGAGAATGAACCAAAAGCTTTGCCCTTTGTAGCTATGGAAGAGCCAAACAAAGGTACTCTAAAAATGGGGATGAGAAGCTGAGTCCTGGGCTTCATCTTGCTTCTGCAGCAGAAGCTGGTGCTTTGGTGAGTCTGCTAACATCACATAACTCTGTCACATGGAAATTTCAGTATTGTTCTTCTAAAAGTATAATCAAATCCTGGTTGCCAGTTTATCCTACATCTGTCACGTGGTACCCATAGTCTGAATCATTAGGCATCTACCTATTTGCACTGTATATTTTTTTTTCACCAACCTATCTGATTAAGTAAAAAGGACCTTGAATATATCAAACTCTTAGTTGAAGGGTTAGCACCTTCCTGAATGTTGGTGCTATTGGAAAAATTTTCTGAAGGTGATACTTTTTTTCTTTCTGCTTGGGGCGAAGATAGACAAGTGTTTGGAAGAATACTAGAATAGCACACCATTTTCTGTTTCTTTTTAGCATTTTGTAAGGGTAGACATGGGTTTAACACTTGGTACCTATAGATAATAGCAAATTTGTGGTTTTGTCAGGTTTCTTTGTGCACAAATCCTATTTGGCTTGTAAAAACAAGACTGCAGCTTCAGACTCCTCTCCATCAAACACGACCATATTCTGGTTTTTATGGTCTGCTTCACATCACACTTTAACTAGATGTCTGCAATATCCAGTTCTTTGTTTGGCTTGCTTAATACTTTAAATATTACTGATTTGTTTATCATTTACATTGTGCTGAAGATAAACCATAGTAATGTTGACTTCTATAATTTGAAGATGGCTATATTGTAAGATAGAATAGGTTTCTATTCAGTAAGAAGTTTGCTTTTCTTTGGTTAAAACATTCAAGGAGTTGGGCTACAGGCCGCCCAGGGCGGTGGGCAATGGTGGCCACCACCACGGGCTGTGGGTTTCTTTAACATCATATGCTCAATTACCTTTGACATGTCTGTTAGAGAATTTTTCTTTTTTGCGCTTATGTTCATGGTTTTCTTTTTCTTGCTTACAAACCACATGATGTATTTTATGGGTATTTCAGATGCCTTAAGAACCATAATGAGAGAGGAAGGGTGGGCTGCACTGTATAAAGGTCTTGTTCCTAGTCTTTTTCTGGTACGTTGTTGTCTATCAGCTTATTGTATTCCTTAATAGCAGTTTTTCTTTGTTTCCTAGGGCAGATGTAAATCATTTCAAGATCAGTAAATAATGACTCTCTCTCTCTCTCTCTCTCTATATATATATATATCCATCCATTATGCTTTTACAATTTGCAACTTAAAAGGTTTTCGTATTGTTTCAGCAGGTCTCCCATGGTGCTATTCAATTCACAGCATATGAAGAACTCCGTAAAGTTATTGTTGACTTGAAGTCTAAAAAGAGCACAAGTAATAAAGGAAGTTCGGATACTGTGTTGGTACTTCTCCGTTGCTATACTTGATGTTCTCTAGGAAATGGGCCCTTCTAAATCTATAGATCTGCTTGTTCTAATATTATATATTTTCATTCCCATTTGATGTAGAATTATATACTTTTTTTGCCAGCTACTTTTATTTAAACTAGTCATTTCTTGGCTGTTAATTTGTTTTTGTTGCTTTTGGTTCCATCTATTTGAGTTTAAGGGTCTGCAAATCAGATTGGATGGAGACTCAATAGGAAAATTAACAAGCCTGGTTGCGGTTCTTATAGTCTGTTGCTTTTTGTGCAGAATTCACTTGACTATGCAGCCTTGGGGGCATCATCTAAAGTTGCTGCCATTCTTCTATCATATCCATTCCAGGCAGGCATTTATTATTTGCATTGGTTTATAACTTTATAGATGGTCGTTCCATTTGTTACTCATCACTTATGCGTTGACCTTCTTATTTTCCAGGTTATACGATCTCGATTGCAGGTACATCCATAAATTCTTACTTTTATTTTTATTTTTTTAATATGGTCTCAGTGGATAGGTTGTATTAATCATAACTTCTGCTGTAGCCCCTTATGATTCTGTATGTTTTATGGGTTTTGCTGTTATTCTTTATCGCTGATTCAAACTTAATAATATCTTGTTTTTCCAGCAACGACCTAGTTGTGAAGGAATTCCAAGATATATGGATAGCTGGCATGTAATGAGGGAAACTGCACGGTAAGAATGAAATTCAGCTTGGATTGGTGTAGATATTATCAAAGAAAGAGACTAGCCAACACTAGAAAAGTAGCTTTCTAGCATTTGATGCTTCAAGGACCAGTGTGCCCCTTGTTAAGGAAATGACATTTCTTTTTCTAAGATCTGATTCAATTGCTATTGAATGAAATAAGAGACTAAGGAGCTATAGTTGTTATAGTTTTTGTTGAACATTATAGTCGTTATGGTTGCTACATGAGATTAACTAGTTGCCGTCCAAAGTTGTTAGTATCAGAAATTTAGGATCATTCCTATTGATTTACAAATTTCTTTGAGACTTTAAGTTGCTCTTTTTACATTCCTATTCGTTCCTTTTTCTTCTCTTAGGATGCTAACTTCTTCTTTTTTTCCCTTACTGCTGGGAATTGCAGGTTTGAGGGTGTTCGAGGCTTCTACAAGGGAATTACACCAAATCTTCTGAAAAATGTTCCTGCTGCTTCAATAACATTTATTGTATATGAAAATGTACTGAAATTTCTAAAATTAGCTAAAAGGAACGAGTAAGATTTTTCTCTTGGTTCTGAATTTTGTGTATTCTTTCTACAGAAACATTATTTGAGGTTGAACATGTGGTAATAAAAAAGTATTGGGAGGTGTTTTGGGTAGAGCATGCAAGTTGTGTACCGAGCATATCAATCTTAAACAGATGATTTAAAATCTCATACATTGTACTAATGCTGAAAAAGATACTTCAAAATCTCATTCAGACTAAAACAAACTCTTATTCTTCTGTAGAAAACTTGCGTAGGAAGGAAAGAATTTCGTCCGAGACTTCTTGAGCTTTCTCTTGCTGGATAAAATGGTGACCATCTAAGATCACGACTTCCAGGTTTGGCACCAGACTCTTGAAAACATTTCCTTTTACATATTCTCCTGTGCCCAGAATATCAAAACCAATATCTTTGTCACCTGCAATGAATTTTGCTGGAACAGTTATTTTTGTTCCTTGCCATGGTCCCATTAGCTCCCAGTACCTGTTGTCGTTTCAAAAGCAACAGGTGTAAAATTAGCAAAATATCCAATATACCAGAAACCCAACTGGAATAAAAGACCCTAAATCGAAATAAAATTGGGAATAAAAGACTCAAAACCTAAATAAATTTGGGAATGGTGGTAGTGGTGTTGAGGTTTGAATTTATAGAGGAGGGGTTTTGGTGTTACTCTGAATATATATAGTACAAAGGAGTCTGTAATTCTGTATCTTACAACTCAATTGTACGGAAATAATTGAGAGCACCAGTGAAGCCAGATTCCTCAAACTTTTCAGCATAGACTTGGAGGTCCTCCTCAGATATCCATGGTGGCAATACTGCTGGTGTCTCCAGATAATCAATAATCTCCATTCCAGGTGGAGCTACCAGATAATCTGTCTTGTTATACAGCAAGAACTTCTTCATCACTGTCAAATAATCGTACCTTGCAAAAGACTTTTCTGCCCTTCCTGGTTCCTACCTCCATATGTAAAACACATTCATTCAAAATGAACACTTGTTAAGCCACAATTGCTAGCATACAGAAATGTTAACTAGCTTGCAAGAAAGTCTGACATGAGATGTTACCGAACTGTGAATCAGAACCATTGATCCTGTGAAATTATGTTTAAAATGTGCTATTCTGATTCAGAATTGGCAACAGAACAACATGTATATATGTATATATGCATGAATCAGAGGAGAACCTGAAACTGACAAACGTAACACCCATCACCAAAACCTTGCCTGAAAGATTCAGAACTCCTGGTACTCGAAGATCTTTCAAAGTATGGAGCAGATAGTGCAACCAAGGCTCTGACTCTATCAGGCCGAAACAGGCTCAGATGCCAGGCAGCAATAGCTCCATAGTCATGTCCCACCACAAATGCCTTTGAAATAGCACAACACACATAATCAAAATCTCATAATATACAATCCCATTACACACAGAAACAAAGAGGAAGAAGAAAACAAAAACCTTTTTTTCTCCAAAGTGATCAAGAAGTCCAACAAGGTCTCCAACAAGGTGAAGAGGAGAGTATGAACTAGGGCTGAGAGGAGAGTCAGTGTCACCATAGCCTCTCATATCTGGTGCAACAACATGGTAGCCATGTTTAGCCAAGTAACCAATCTGATGGCGCCATGAATACCATATTTCGGGGAAGCCATGGAGAAGTAGCACAAGAGGCCCTGTCCCTTGTTCTGCTATGTGCATCCATATTCCATTGGTTTTGATCCTTTGGTGAGTCACTTCACTCATGTTCATCATTCCCCTTTCTCAAACTTTCAGAAAGTGATTGGGTGCTTGATGGTATTAGTGGGTTGCCATATGTTGTTCATTTTTATATGTATAATTTGTGGAAAATGATTTGGAATTTGGTGAGTTTGGTAATTCTGGATTTCAAACAGTCAAAGATGAGAACTTTGAATTTTGAATTAGAACAAATGAAGGAGAGTAACGTATCAAATGCTGCAAAACTAGTTATGATGCAGAAAAGTATAATCTTATTAACCTGGAAAATCTAATATTTTTGTTTGGCACCTGTGAGTGTGGACCCAAGGTGACTAGGGATAAGAAATTGCTGGCTTAACTTGCTAAAAAAACAAGGGTATTGTACTTAATAATCCCAAATTCCTGATGATTAGTCCTATCTGTTGTTGTTGGATAACTTGGAAGATCTGATTTAACCTTCAGTCTTCTCAATTTCTTATTCTTCAGTCCCAACAGCATTATTACCAAGTAAATACTAGAAACTACTTTATCAACATTGTTGACCATTCCCATGGCTCCACAGGGAAACTGCACCTGCTTTTTAACTTAACACTCTCCTCATGATCATTGGGTAAGCAATTTGCTTGAACAGCTTTTCTATTTTATTTATTTTTCAATGCTATATTACACTTTTTTTTTAATACGAAAAGACTAATACAAACTACAAGGAGAAGCCCCTAGGGCATCCCGAACTCCTATATTACACTTTTTTGTGTGTGTTTGGTATGGAATTATTTGAGTACCTGATATGGCTGCTTATATGGTTTACCTAGCCTTAAAAGTCTAGAGTCTTTGGTTTTGTTTCTAGTACAGAATAGGGCCTATACCCTTCAAATTCACATTGGTTATTCAACTCTTGACCAAAAAGAAAATCTCCCAAATCAAATTTTGAATACAGCCACCTTGCAATTAAGAACATCTGGTTATGTTCTTTCCAGAGTTTTCAAAAAAGAAATGCTAATTGATACAAGTCTGCTACCAAATATTCACACAAAGACTATAAACAGAGATTTTCTAAATGTCAAGAAAAGGAAAACACAAAGCGCAGAAACTTAATCACTCAACCCTGATACAAAACAACTCATTGCTGATACAAAACAAATCAAATTCACTGATCCATGGGGTGTTGACGCAGGAAGGAAAGTATTTGGTTGGAGACTTCTTGAGGGTTCTCTTGCTGGATAAAATGGTGTCCGTCTAAAACAACCACTTCCAGGTTGGGGACAAGGCTCTTGAACTCATCACCTTCCACATAATCCTTTATGCCACCAGAATGGAAACCGAATTCTTTGTCACCGATCATGAACTTCACTGGAACTGTGATTTTTGATCCTTGCCAGGGTGCAAGAAGCTCCCAAGTCCTGTTTATCATTTCAGCAGTAAAAGACTAAATTTAGGTATGTATTTATTACATCAATTATAGTAACAAACTGTTGATTTGAATTGCTAGTCTACCAAAAAAACAGACTTTTTGGCTTTTACTTTCTAATTTAATTTAACCATGGAAAGGAATTAGGGATTGAATTTCATATGCCCTAAAAGTTGAGCTTATCTTATATATATGTTTTAATAGGACCATATTCCCTGTGCATATGATGGTTGTACCTAACGCATGTGATGGTTGTAGATTGTTTTAACATCTTCCACCTAAAAGGAATAAACACAATAAATGATTTTTCATTTGTATACTCACAGGTCCATTGCACGGTAGTAGTTGAAAGCACCAGTGAAGCCAGATTCCTCAAATTTCTCAGCAAACACCTGGACATCCTCTTCCTTTAGCCATGGTGGCAATGACCACTTTGTCTCCAGAAAATCAATGATCTCCATGTCTGGAGGGGCAATCATTTTGTCAGTAATAAGCAAGAACTTCTTCATCACTGTCGTATAGTCATACCTCGCGAACGCTTTCTCTGCTCTTCCCGGTTCCTTCTCAGGCAAGAAAACAAGGATAATTTAATTAAATATTTTCCGGTCACAGATATTATGTTGTCAGACTCTCAGTTCAGATCATTAGGTACCTGGAATTGAATGACATGACATCCATCTCCGTATAATTGTTGGATTGATTGGATGGTTTTAGCTGTTGGAGACCTTGGAAAGTATGGAACGGATAGAGTAACAAGCGCCATAACTCTATCTGGCCTAAACAGACTCAGATACCACCCAGCAACTGCTCCCCAATCATGTCCTACTACATATGCCTTTCTCAAATCGCCAAAAGAAAACATACATAAGCATACCACTCTAGAGCTAACCAGTTATAAACAACGAACTTTTGTATCTCACCTTTTGTTGACCAAAATGGTCAATTAGGCCGATGAGGTCTCCAACTATGTGCAACATGGTGTAGGAGTTGGGGCTGAGGGGAGCGTCAGAGTCACCATAGCCTCTTAAATCAGGAGCCACCACGTGGTAGCCGTTGTCAGCCAAGTGGTTGATCTGGTGGCGCCAAGCATACCAGATTTCTGGGAAGCCATGAATCAATAAAACAAGAGGACCTGTACCTTTCTCTGCTACATGCATCCATATTCCATTGGTTTTGATTCTTTGGTGATCCACCTCATAATTCATCATCATCATATTCATCTTCTGTTTCTCTCAAATCTCAGAGAGAGAGGTTTTGTTCAATAGCCGGCAGAAACGGTAGATTTGAGGTTATGTTCAAAGGCGACAAATTTGACTTGGCCACCTAAGTGGATTACAAGTCAACTTTTATGAAATAGTGGTTTTTGAGGGCTTGCAATTACTATGTGCACCCTTAGTTGGAGCTAAAGTCCAAAATAGGCACTGTTTGAGCCCAAATGTGGTTTCCAGCGCAAACAGGCACCATCTTGAAAGGCTGGTCTTTCC
The DNA here is from genome assembly GCA_029955375.1 of Rubus parviflorus. Lineage (NCBI taxonomy): Eukaryota > Viridiplantae > Streptophyta > Magnoliopsida > Rosales > Rosaceae > Rubus > Rubus parviflorus. The sequence continues at coordinate 17,444,612 of JARGGL010000004.1, forward strand.
CAGAGTCCAAAACTGCAGGCACCATGTTGCAGCTTGTATTGTACTTCATAATGATTTTAGCCTGAGCCAACAAAATAAATAGCATCTGTACAGGTTTATATGCTTTGTTCTATAAACTTTTCGGGTTCAATGAGCCTACAATCATACATTGTTCTGTATACTTTTGTGAAGAAAGTCGACATTGAAAGACATAGAAAGATGAAGCTAGTGGACTTTCAGAGGCGTCGTGGTTCAAGCAATGCATCTTCTCTTCTTAGAGTCCAGCATAGCATATGCAAGTAATGAGCACAGTGTGGCTGAATTGGCTAAAGCAACACATTGCACAAAGGAATTAATAGCAAAAGTACTGCATAAACTCTTCATTAAACCGAACCAGTTTTCGTCACAATCCAAAATCGCCTCCATATATGGCTACCTCAATTCCAATAGTAAAAATCGAAATTCAAAGTGTAAAATCCAAAACAATCCAGCCTCTTCCTCTAAGAACTAGAAATAATATTTTAGAAAATTTGCATAATTGATATTAGGCTTTCTTTGCACTGGCTTTCTTTGCAACAGCTTTTCCAGCAGGGGCTTTCTCTACAACAGCTTTTACTGCAGGGGCTTGTTTTGCAAGGACTGGAAATTCAGCATCCTCCAAGCTAAATGAAGCATCTGACTGTACCAGAGCTTTTTCTGCAGCGGCTTGCTGTTTATCAAACCTCTTCTGCCCTCCATTGTCAAACCTCCTCTGCCCTCCATTGTCAAACCTCCTCTGCCCTCCATTGTCAAATCTCCTCCCATCAAACCTCTGCCCTTCATTGTCGAATCTCCGTGGTCTATGATCCATCCCATTATTGATGGCATCAAGTTTTTTGTCCTTGTCATCTTCTTCTCTCTTCTTCCTCTCCTCATATTCTTTCAAAGTGTAAGAACGAGGATAGTTGTTATTCCCAACAGGAGCAGCATCAGCAGCAGCAGCAGCAATGTTGCCGCCTTGTTGATCCTCTCCCTCCTTTTTCTCTCCTGCAGCAGCCTTCTTCTTCTTCTTCTGTTTTCGTCGCAAACTTCCATTCACATTCGGCTTTCTGCTCCCACCAGAACTCTTGCTGCTGCTACCATCAACACTAGCAGCCTCCTCTTCCACAACAGCACCTCGACTCTCCTTCACCTGCAACTCCAAGGCACTAGAGCTCTGGGCTAATTGGGGCTGCGGACCATCATTAGATGGTTTGGGAATTCCTCCAGTAGGGCCTCTGGAAAAACTAGGACTAGGACTGTGGAACCCGAGAATCGAGGCTTCATAAGCCTTCTTCTTCCTCTCCTGCTCCTGGATAGCCCTCTTCTTGGCCTTCTTCTCCTCCCCCCTGACCTTCATCTTGGCTTCCCTCACCGCATTCTTCTCCTCCTCGATCCTCTCTCTCTCTGCGGCTACAAAAGCATCATCTTTTTTCGCATCGACGATGCTGATGAGATCTGAAGAGTCCTCATCCAACAGATCAAAGGCATTGGCTACCGGAGCCAACGAAAAGGGTCTTTGAGGAGCAGGAGTAGGTGGTGGTGCGGGCTTCTCTAGCGTTTTTACCTCCACCACAACCGGCTTCTTCTTCGCCTCCTCCTCCTTTTTGATTGGGCGAGCCATACTGATGAGGGGTTTACTAGGGTTTTTGGAGATCACAGATTGCTAGCTAGGGTTTCTGATGCGCCTAGTGATCACAAGGGATGGAGAAGGTGTTCGTTTTGGGTGTATTTATAGGCTCCTAGTGAGACTGATTAAATGGTTTTCCCTTCATCGATGGTAATTGACGTACTTGCTCTCCAAGCCAAACCCAAACTAAATTCATGATCCTGATTCACTTGCCTTAATTTTCTGTTATATTTTCGTTCTCCCAAGCAAACAACCAAGTAATTATCCCATGAAAAATGCTTGGATCATTTACTAAATGATGTGGCGTTTGCCAAATCATCATTTTGACTTCTAAGATATTTTTAAATCAAATAATTTCAAAATATATTTGTGATGAAAATAAAATATAATTCAAATTTTTTTGGTTTAATGAATAAAAAAGTATTTATTATTAACATTTTAATTATCAGAAAGTATTCATTACCATATAATTATTAGAAAATATTAATTACCTTATTAATTACTAGAAAATTCATGTTACTGTTTGAAAATAATAATAATAATAATATTAGCGATGACATTGCTGTTGAGATAATTACATAGATTTTACTGGCATGAAGATATGTATAATCATTTAGTTTTAAAGAATCTTACTGTACAATTATCATGAGCTGATGAAGCCAATTTTCTTAATTTTTTTTAGATAAGAAAAAAAATATGACATTGGTCCCGGACACTAGTAGTTGCCCAAAACTTGAGAGCTATACACTATTGTCTAGCTAATGGTGTATTTTGATGAAGCTAGACAATAATTAATTTCTCCTTACAAATATTATTTACAATTAACATAGTATTCAGTCTCTTTTTACATCTAAGCATATATGGGGCTTCTGATCATATTCTTTTTTCTTCTCCATCCTCTCATATTCTTCAAAAGTGTATGAACCAACTCATCCTCCTCCTCCTGTAATTGGTCAATTATTTCTTCAGCAGCACCGTAAGTAGTCTCCTCCATCTCCAACTCCAACCCATGATTGTTATTGTGATCATAATAAGTTCTGTAAGATAAAATCTGTAGAAGTGCAGCTTCAAGACGCTCCTTTGGCTCCGTCCTCTTCCTCTTTTGCTCCTCCAACCACATCTCCCTCTGCCTCTCAGACCCTTCCTTCCTCTTCTTTCTGTATGCTGCTAGATATGCAGCCTCTGCCTTTTCTTCGACGACACTTGCGAGTTCTGGTTCCTCTCTCAACAGATCGAAAGAGTTGAACACAGCCACAGCATTAGAGGTGTTAAACATGACTAGAGACACAGACATAGAATTAGAGGTGTTAAACATGACTAGAGCCATGGAATCAAAGGGGTTGTGATTACGGCTTTGCTAGGGTTTATGTGATCACAATGATCAAAAAGATGGAAATTAAGGTACGTTTCACCTTTTGTGTATTTATAGGATCATATGAGACTAATTTCTTAATTGCCTAGGTTTCCCATTACTTGCTCAACAAGTCAAGCCTAAAATAAAATCGTGACTAGCTACTTTTCTCTTTTCGCCTAAACAAGTAAGCAAATAAAATTATTACTATTGTCGTGGGCATAATTATTCATGCATGTAATTTTCAACTAATAATTCCATGGATCCACAGGGCCGGAAATTTCTGTAGTTCCTCTCCATGATCACTGGTTGTGCTATTTGCAATTTACTGCAAGTGCAATTGGATCTTTGCCGGGAATGGAGTTTGAGGGCTACTTAGATGGTTTTTCATGTAGCTAGCTGATAAGTATCGAATAATTAATTCTGATTCCAAATGTGTCATAGAGTAAGGTTTATGCCATCACAATATTGATTTTTCCGCCGAATCAACAGGTTGAAGTACCCTTCTGTAATATATTAATTTTAGGGTCAATTAGAACTATGTTTACTATTGTGCTTATTGCAGATAATTTTTTTTTGTTTTGATCAAATGGAATTTCAAGAATACATTAAAAAGAAAAGTAGCTAGTGTCAATTATTGGCTTCGTTAGGACCTTTTTCGGGTAAAACCCAAGTGAAGCTTTGAGTACCACACTCCTATTACATACTCAAATACAAGAGAGGAAATTAACCAGCAATATCACCGAGCAATCCCAGTAGCCATAAAAATAAGTACAAGTGGAGTTAACAATATATTTGCCGAATTGTGCAGTTGAATTCATAAACATACACAAATAGATACATACAAGTAAATAAGAAACTAAGTGTACGTGATTTAAACAATAAAGCAAAGCAATACAATATCCAACTAGTAAAGCAAAACAATACAATATCATCAAGACTTTGAGGTATGATTTAAAAATATTCAGGATTTTTATTAATCATTCAGGCTTTACTTCCGAGGGCTGGAAATTGATCAGCATCCTTCAAACTGAATTGAGCAGCAGGCTTAGGCTCTTTCTCAGTGGCTTGCTCTTCATCTCCATCGTGAAATCTTCGCCCTTCATTGTTCAATCTTCGGCCTTCATTGTTAAATCTTCGCCCATCATTGTTAAATCTTCGCCCATCATTGTTAAAACCCTGCCCTCCATTGTCCAAACCCCGTTTTCTCTCATCCACCTTCGGTGTCCGAAATTCCTTATTGACATCAATAGTCACTTTCTTGGGCTGAGGCTGGTGGTGGGCAGAGTTATTGTCATCATCTTTCTTCTGCTTCAAAATGTGATCACCTTCTTTCTTCATTCGCCCCTCTTCTTCCCTCTTCTTCTTCTCTTCATATTCTTTCAAAGTGTACAAACGAGTGTACTGGTTTTGCACACTACTAGTATCACCTTCTTGATTATTCTTCTCCCCCTCTTTTTTCTCTCCTCCAGCAGCAGCCTTCTTCTTCTTCAGCTTTCTTCGCAAGCTTCCATTCTTGTTTTGCCTTCTCTTTCCATCAACATTCTTGTTGCTGCTACCACCATCTCCGCCATTATTAATACCCTCCTCCTCCTCCTGTACTTGCTTATTATTATCTACAACTTCTTCCTTGACATGCCCACCAGCACCACCTTCAGTTTCCTTCTCCTTCTCCGGCAAATTGTTTTGCTCGGAGTATGATCCATTCCTTGTTCCTTGATTCTGATAACCACCGCGGCCTCTCCCTCTACCGCATCTCTGCTGATAATGGCCATGATGATTAACATACTGAATCTGATTCTTTGCTTCTTCTTTCTGAGTCCCTTGAATTTGGTCCGAGGAGCCATTCTGGGACTGAGTCTGCATCTCGGAATTTGGCACCCACTTTTGCTTAACAACAGGAACATGACCTTCATGGCCTTGCTCATCATTAGCAGGGCTTCCTCTGTGAAATTTTTGAGGAGGAATAGGGCGAATTCTCTTCTCCGCCGTCTTCTTCTTCCTTTGCTGCCTCTTCTCCTCCTTCTTTCTCTCGGCTTCCTTGGCCTCCTCTTTCCTCTTCTTTTCTGCTGCTAAAAAAGCAGCGTCTGCTTTTGCATCAACGATGGTCACGAGTCTTCTGACATCTGATGAGTCCTCGCCTAACAGATCAAAAGCGTTGGCTAGGCGAGACATGGTTGGCCAAAGATTGCTGAGAATTGAGAGAGAAACTGTGAAAGCTATCCGGGATTGCAATCGGAAGTTATGGTAAAGAAGATCTCCTTACTTGGGGTTATTTATAGGCTACTGTTGAGACTGGCTAATTCCTTGTTTGGCTGGTTTTCCTGAAACGACTTGGAAATGTTGGTGTTCCTGAAACTATGTGGATATACTGGTTTCCTTCAACGATCTGGATTCCTGATTAATTCACTTATCATATTTTTTTGGTTCAAATCTTTTTAGAGTCTCATTAAATTCAATTAATTAAGGCTGATTAATTTGGGATTGAGACTCTAATTTCTTTCTTTTTTTTGTAAGGGATTCTAATTTTTTTTTTAGTAGGGATTCTAAATTTTATATTGGCAATTTATAATTAAAACTTTCAAGCGCCACTTCAATGTAAACGCCATTAACATGCACCTTACAAATTACCTAGCTGCTTCAGCTTTATCACTCACATTCGACTCGTAAAGTTTGTGCCTGCTCGTACACTTTTGTATCTCGAGTTTCGATCGAACATGGCTCATTATTATACATTAAACTCGACTAATAAAAGTCACAATTAGGATTAAAAAGTTCGAATTAATGCAAGTACAGTTCAATTATCGGAGGTGAATCAAATTTGTAACCTGATGTACTACTATATGACATATATAGATGCATCATATCATCTATTCTCATGAGTGGTTTTGCGCAAATTTTTTTTAATTAATTATTTCATTTGGACTAAAATTAAGATCGAGTGGTTTGGCTCATCCCACAAACAAATCAAGCTCAAGCTTGTGTCAGCCAAGCAGTTATTTTGTGTAGCTTCATCATCTAATTAAGGTTTTGTCAAGCAGTGACAGGTAACTTCCTGAAATTAATAAAAATTACATTAGCTCACAGAGAGGTTTTTCTTTTTCCCTTCACATCAACTGATATGCCCACTACAGATTTGGGAATGGCTGTCTATATATAATCTACAACACAATCTATCGAAAAGAAAGAAAGAAAAAAAAAATTAGGTGATTCAGCGTAGCATTTATGAGGGGAGAAACAATTTCATACTGCTTACTGCTTAAGATAAAATGCACGCATATTTACACAACAAGCTCTCTAAAGCAACAATAAAATCTCAACTTTTTCATTAAAATTCAACCAGTTTTCGTCACAATCCAAAATTCCCTCCATGGCTAATTCAATTTCAAGACCAAGTACAATCTTGCTCTAAGGAATACAAATGCTAATATTCAGGATTTTTTACCTTCAAACTAATTTAGTGTCAGCAGACTTGTTGTCATCATCTCTTTTCTTCTTCAAACTCTCATACTCTTTCAAAGTGTACACCTGAGTGTACTGGTTATGAACAGCATTACTGGTATCAACTATTTGAATATTCTCTCCCTCCTTCTTCTCTCCCTCAGCAGCTTTCTTCTTCTTTAGTTTTCTTCGCACGCTTCCATTCCTGTTTTGCCTTCTCCTTCCATCAGAACTCTTGGTGCTGCTATCACCACCTCGACCAGTACTAACCTCGCTTCCATTCATCCCATTATTGACATGCCCGCCTTCTGTTTGCCCATTGTTGTTCTTACAATTGGTTTGAGTTTGATCAGGGTATGACCTCATATCAGATCCTTGTTTCCTTCTCCGTCGAGGGGCTACTAGTTGCCATCCCTCACCATCCGTCCCATTATCCTTTGCTTCTTCTCTCTTGCTCTCTTGAATTTGATCCGAGGAGAAGCTGGGACTAGTAGTAATAGAGGGCACAACAGCTTTGTCAGAACCATTATTTGCCGCTGCTTCTGTCTTGATGGGACTAGTAGTATCAGCTTTGACTGCAGGACCATTATTCTTTTCTGCTTCTTCTCTCTGGCTGGGACTATTAGTGCTAGCGGACAACACAGAGGTTGAGGAAGCTGGAATCAAAGCAGGTTTAACTACACGACCATTGGTACCAGTAGACACAGATCTCAAGGAAGGTGCAATCAGAGCAGGTTTGACTACAGGACCAATGTTCTTTGCTGCTGCTGCTCTCTTGCTTCCTTGAGTTTGATCTGAGGAGCTCGGCCTAGTAGTACTGCCGGACACAGAACCAATATCAGAGACGTCTGAGAGAGTACTAGGAGTACTCTTTGGCACCTGATTAGTCTTTGTCCCTCCTTGGACTTGGCCTTGCTTATAAACAGAACCTCTTGTCTGAAATTCATGAGGAGAAGGGCTTCTGGAAAATCGACGAGGACGAGGACGAAGCAAGCCAAGAAGGGCCGCTCTAATACTCTCCTCTGCCTTCTTCTTCTCCTCCTTCTCCCTTTTCTTCCTCTCCTCCTCCCACTTCTCTGGATTTTCCACCCGCAACTTCTCATCTGCCTCCATCCTCTTCTTCCTTTCCTCCAACTCAATCTCCTTCATCTTCTTCCTCTCCTCGCGCCTCCTCTGATTTTCCTCCAACTGCCATTTTTTCTGTTCCTGACTCTCAAACCACCTCCTCCTATTCTCCAACCGCCTTGCCATCGAGGCCCTCTCCTCCTCCTCCTTCCTCTTTCTCTCCGCCTCCTCTGTCCTCTTTCTCTCTGCTGCTTTGAAAGCAGCCTTGGCTTTCAGATCCTCTAAGATGCTGAGGAGACTTCCGACATCTGATGATTCGTCACCCAATAGATCAAAACCGTTGGATGGGAGAGCCATGGATACAAGAAAGTTTCGAAACTAAAGAGTAACTAGGGTTTCTGATATCACAGAGAGAGAAAGAGGGTTTTTGATGCCTGGTGATCACAAAGGATGGAAAAGAATGTCTCACCTTGGGAGTATTTATAGGAGTAAAAATTGAGACTAATTGCTTAATTAATTGGCTGGAATACAGTCTGTAATTCACTTACCTTTTTTGTTATCGTTTCTTTCTCCCCAAGTAGTCTAGTAAATAAAATACTTGCTGCGCAAGCAATTACCATTTACATATTTCTTTTATAAACTTCAATGAACATAATTACTATTTGCTAAAATGTATGTTTGTTTGTTCAATTACCAAAAAGGGGTTGGTAAAAAGAATTAAGTAGATGCAAGTAGAAGCATCTAGATCAAATCACTACTAGTATCTAAAATTGTACAAAATATCTAGAAAAAAAAAATATTTAAATTTAAATTTTTAACCACACTACTTGACCTAGAACTCTTACTCATCCTACACATTGCTAATTGTTGGTTATTTTTTTTAAAATATTTGTTTGTTTTTTATTAATCAGTGACTCAGTGTGATCATTTCCATGATTCCATCTATTTAGTGCTAGATAGAACCTACAAATTAAGACTAAATAGACTAAAACTGAAAATAGGTGACCAATTATGTGAAAAAATACTTGACCAATTATCTACTGCCACCTGTATCTTTAGTCAACGTATTGCACCAAACATATAATAGTCAACGAAAGAAAGAGAGCCGATGGTTATATGACCAAACTGGTTGGTCAGGAGGCGTGTATGGACACGGCCGCTCATCGTCATTGTCTGTGCGAGATCACACCCTATCATAACCCAGCTTCAAACAATGTCCGGGCCCACGCGGTCTCGGCCATGAGAGGAGCTCTGCCTCTTCCGATCAAGCTTATCCCTTCGAATATAATAACCCTTGGAAGAAGAATCAACCGTAACCCAGCACGAACCTTCAACACCATCTCCGCCATGGGGGACGAAGGCGGTGCTTCAACAACAGAAATTCGACCAATTGAGGCGGCGGAGAAGAAAGAAGAAGCGGAAAAATCCGTCAAGGAAGTTCCTCCGCCGCCGGAGAAGCCGGAGCCCGGTGATTGCTGCGGGAGTGGATGCGTCAGATGCGTTTGGGATGTGTATTACGACGAGCTCGATGAATATAACAAGCTCTACAAAGATTCCAACTCCAACTCTTAGAAATAGAAATTCGATTGCTTCGGCTTGAATTTGATGTTGTAGATCTTTGTTTTGTTTGTTGGAATTGAATCAATTGATTACAGATTTGTTTGGCTGTTTATGTTTGCATTTTGGGAATGAAGAAACAATTTGGGGATTTTTTCTAATGGGCCGAGAAAAAAGAAGTTGTTATTATTAATGGGCCTGGCCCATGGATTCTGGTAATGCGAGAGCAACAAACTACGATATAAAATGAGAAATGTCCGAATGTTGTAACAGCTGGATACCGCAAGAGGGAGAGGATGATGCGGCGGTCTGAGTTTGTGATCGTCACGGTGGTGGCGTTTCTGCTGTTGTTGGGAAACGACGTCGTCAAAGCTTCGAGTTCATCTTCGGCGTTTGTGCAGAACGTCATCTACTCCAACAAGATTGCCATCTTCTCCAAATCGTATTGCCCGTATGTCATTCCTCTCTCTCTCTCTTCTTCATTTTTAGGTTCGAAAATTGAGGTTTTTGGGGCTTTCAGCTGATCAAACTGGAATTTGAGAATTATGAGTTGCCCAATTTGATTATTATCGAATCTAATTTGTTGGTTGAGAAATTTTCAATTGTTATGAACCCTCACTACTAAATCTTCAATTGTACTGTTACATCCTGTTTAGTGTTAGAACAATTTTGTCAAGAGCTCCTTGATTGAGTTTTATATCCAATTTTGTACATTTTTTACTTCTAATTTATGTTGAGGAAAAAAAAAATCCCTTCTCATAATTAGAATCTGGTTCAATATATATATATATATATTTTTTTTTGGAAGGGAGTCTGGTTCGATATTGAACTTGCTTTCTCGGACTAGGTTTAAGTTTTGTTGAAATATCTCTCTGAACGAACAGGCGAATCATTGAGATGAATAATAAGCAAGAAACATCCACACAAGCTGATTCAGTTATGTACATAATCATTCCTTGCCTTTGATTGCTTTCATGCATCTCACAGTGGAGAGTACTAGTAGTTCATAAGTTTAGAAAAGATCTTAAATTTAACTTGTGTGGAATGAGGAGTTGTGTCTGTTTTTGCTTCTAGGTATTGCTTACGTGCCAAGCGCATATTCAGTGAATTACATGAGCAACCTTATGTTGTCGAACTTGATCTTCGAGGTATGAAATAGCTGTGGTTGTTTTACTCAGCTGCTTTTCCGTGACGTGAAAAGGGTTTTGTATTGGCTCTAAAGTATGTATCTGTTGTAGGTGATGGAGCTGAAATTCAGAGTGTTCTTCTAGATGTCGTAGGCCGATCCACTGTCCCGCAAGTATTCGTGAATGGCAAGCACATTGGCGGCTCTGATGGTTAGCTCTCGTCTGCTGTGTGCTTTTTTAAACACACACGTTTTCCTTCTTTCTTTGCTTTGTAATCAGTTATTCATCTGCCATGGTTTATTCCATTCTGCTTTTAACTTGTGGCTTTTGCAATTCAGATCTCAAAGCCGCTGTTCTGAGTGGTACACTTCAGAAGCTTCTTGGTATAAGTTGAGAACGCATTGGAAATCAAGAAAATCAAGAAACACAAGTGTACTAGCATCTGATATGAAGCTGCATATGGGGATTAAACACTTTTGGGAGCTTAAATAGTTATTGTATCTCAATGTTATTACTTCTATATATTGATGTAGTGTTGAATTTGCTCGAACTCATGGATTTGCAGTTCAATGACTAACTTATGTGCAGTTTTTGACAACCTTTGTGCATCTCAATTTTGTTGTAGATGCAGTGATCTCGTTAATTTGTTTTCTTTCCAACTCTCTGATTAAAGGCTGATTGCAATATCCGGCATATCGAGTGGTCATTAAAATAGCATTAAGCAACTCTTAAGAATGTTCTTCAATGATTCTCTAAGCATATTGTGTGGTTTCTCATCCAAAACTATTGACTGCACACAGGTTTTGGCCAAATCGCATGTTCTTATTTTCTAAATAAATTATCTTCACCATCAAATTATTATTTTTAGAAGGTGTTCCAATTGAAGGAAATCGAAAATCTCGACCGTTATTTTTTACGAATTTTCAAAGTCGGAAAACTAGAATTTTTAATGAATTTTCTAGTTTTCCGACTTTAGAAAATCGTAAAAAATAAACGAGTCGATATTTTTGCGTTTTGTCAACTCGAGAAGTCTTTTACAAGCATGATTTAAGTGTGGGAAGATTTTGGTGCAAAAATAAAAACATGCAATTTTGGCTCAAAAATCGTGTGTAACCCACGATTTTGGGTGAAAACAATGGTTTCGGCAAAAAAAAAAAAAAATTTCTAAAAAATAACCATGCATCGTTAGTTACCCTCGCTAGCATGGCAATGCATCGTTAGTTAGCCTCGCTAGCATGAACATCCTTTGAAGAGTCTGGGGCACCTCGAGATGGCTCCTTGTGAACTGCACTTTTCTCTTCAACTTTGTCTGTGTCAAAACTTCACCATTGGTAAAACATTATTTTTAAAAAGTGTGTCAATTGACTTTGCTCGAAAAACCCGACTCGTTAGTGAGTTATGATTTTTTAAGTTTTCCGACTTTAAAAAATCATAATTCACAACCAACTCGAGTTTTTCGAGCAAAGTAAGTTGGAAAAGGTTTAAAAATTATTTTTTAACATTTGTGAAGTTTTGTCACGGACAAAGTTGCAGGGAAAAGGTGGTTGGCATGGTTGGTACGTTTGGAGGTGCCACTACATGCCCTGGCATGCCAAACCTTGCCAACCTTCTTTTCTTTTTAACTTTCCTTATGCCAAAACTTCACAATTGGTAAGACATGATTTTTAAAAGGTGTTTCAACTGATTTTGCTCGAAAATCTCGAATCGTTTATTTTTAAAAATTTTCTAGTTTTCCGACTTTGGAAAATCGTAAAAAATAAACGAGTTGATATTTTTGAGAGATTTTAGTATCAAAATTAGAACATGCGTTTTTTGCCCAAAAATCGTGTGTCCCACGGTTTTAGGTGTAAAACTATGGTTTCGGCAAAAAAAAAAAAAATTTCCCAAAAATTTACCATTGGTAATACATATTTTTTAAAAGGTGTTCCAATTGACAGAACTCGAAAATCTCTAATTTTTTATTTTTTATGAATTTTCTAGTTTTCGGACTTAGTAAATTCGTAAAAAATAAACGAGTCGAGATTTTTGCATTCTGTCAACTCGAAAAGTGCTTAAAAATCATGATTTGAGTGTGGGAAGATTTTAGTGTCAAAATTAGAACATGCGATTTTAGCCAAAAATTGTGTGTTATAACCCACGGTTTTGGGTGAAAAACTATGGTTTCGGATAAAAAATAAAAATTTCTCAAAAATTCATTATTGGTTATACATATTTTTTAAAAAGTGTTCCAATTGACAGAACTCGAAAATCTCTAATCTTTTATTTTTTATGAATTTTCTAGTTTTTCCAACTTTGTAAATTCGTAAAAAATAAACGAGTCGATATTTTTGCATTCTGTCAACTCGAAAAGTGCTTAAAAATCATGACTTCTGTGTAGAAAGATTTTGGTGCGAAAGTAAGAACATGCGATTTTTGCCCAAAACTCGTGTGTTATAGTTTTGGGCGAAAATCCATTGTTTCGGCAAAAAAAAAAAAAATTTCTCAACAATTCACCATTGGTAAAACATATTTTTTAAATTGTGTTCCAATTGACAGAACTCGAAAATCTCGAATCTTTTATTTTTTATGAATTTTCTAGTTTTTCGACTTTAAAAAATCGCATGGGCATTGTAGGCATCCTTAGCATGGGCATAGGCAACGTTACCCTCGCTAGCATGAGCATGCATCATTAGTTAGCCTCGCTAGCCTGGGCATCGTTGGAAGTGTCGGGGGCACCTCGGGATGCCTCCTTCTGAACTGCATTTTTCCCTTCGACTTTACCAGTGTCAAAATTTCACCATTGGTAAAACATGATATTTCAAAGGTGTGCCAACTAACTTTACCCGACAAGCCCGACTCGTTTGTGAGTTATGATTTTTTAAGTTTTCTGACTTTCAAAAATGGTAACTCACAAACGACTCGAGGTGTTTGAGCAAAGTCAGTTGGAAAAGCTTTAAAAATCCTTTTTTAACATTGGTGACATCTTTCCAACCCCCTTTTCCCTTTAACTTTGCCCGTGCCAAAACTTCACCATTGGTAAAACATGATTTTTAATTTTAAAGGGTGTTCAAACTGACTTTGCTCGAAAATCACGAATCGTTTATTTTTGGAAAAGAATATAAAATGGTACCTGAACTTCAATTTTTTTCACAACCAGTACCTGAACTTTTCGATTTTATCTAAACTGGTACCTAAGGCCACCTTCGGTAAGCACTCCGGCAAAAAATGGTACGTGAGTTACATGTGACTTAGTTTCTCAGGGCATTTTGGACAATTCCCACTCGATTTAATCACTTTATTTTTTTTTTTAGAACGAATTGAGAAGGATTTTATTAAATCCAAAAGTTGGGTGGGTATCCTTATCAAGAAGACATTAAAGTCATTAAATCAAATTTTTGGGACAGTAATGTTAAGGTAACTCAGTCATTTCATTTTGAACAATGACTCACGCGCCATTTTTTGCCGGAGTGCTCACCGAAGGTGGCCTTATGTACCAATTTAGATGAAATTGAAATGTTTAGGTACTCGTTGTGACAAAAATTAAAGTTCATGTACCATCGATAAGATAGAGGTAAAGTTTTGGTACCATTTATGATAATAACCCTTTATTTTTTATGAATTTCCTAGTTTTCCGACTTTAGAAAATCGTAAAAAATAAACGAGTCGATATTTTTGCGTTTTGTCAACTCGAGAAATCCTTTACAATCATGATTTAAGTGTGGGAAGATTTTGGTGCGAAAATAAAAACATGCAATTTTGGCTCAAAAATCGTGTGTTATAACCCATGGTTTTGGGTGAAAACCATGATTTCGGCAAAAAAAATAAAAATTTCTAAAAAATAACCATGCATCGTTAGTTACCCTCGCTAGCATGGACATCGTTTGAAGAGTCTGGGGCACCTCGGGATGGTTCCTTGTGAACTGCACTTTTCTCTTCAACTTTATCTGTGTCAAAACTTCACCATTGGTAAAACATTATTTTTAAAAAGCGTGTCAATTGACTTTGCTCGAAAAACCCAACTCGTTAGTGAGTTATGATTTTTTAAGTCCGACTTTGAAAAATCATAATTCACAAACGACTCGAGTTTTTCGAGCAAAGTAAGTTGGAAAAGCTTTAAAAAAAAAATTTAACATTGGTGAAGTTTTGTCACGGACAATGTTGCAAGGAAAAGGTAGTTGGCATGGTTGGTACGTTTGGAGGTGCCACCGCATGCCCTGGAATGCCAAACCTTGCCAACCTTCTTTTCCCTTTAACTTTCCTTATGCCAAAACTTCACAATTGATAAGACATGATTTTAAAAGGTGTTACAACTGACTTTGCTCGAAAATCTCGAATCGTTTATTTTTATAAATTTTCTAGTTTTCCGACTTTGGAAAATCGTAAAAAATAAACGAGTCGATATTTTTGCATTCTGTCAACATGAGAAGTCCTTAAAAATCATGATTTGAGTGTGGAGAGATTTTAGTGTCAAAATTAGAACATGCGTTTTTCGCCCAAAAATCGTGTGTAACCCACGGTTTAGGGTGAAAAACTATGGTTTCAGCAAAAAAAATAAAATTAAAAATTCACCATTGGTAATACATATTTTTTAAAAGGTGTTCCAATTGACAGAACTCGAAAATTTCTAATCTTTTATTTTTTATGAATTTTCTAGTTTTCCGACTTTGTAAATTCGTAAAAAATAAACGAGTCAATATTTTTGCATTCTGTCAACTCGAAAAGTGCTTAAAAATCATGATTTGAGTGTGGGAAGATTTTAGTGTCAAAATTAGAACATGCGATTTTGGCCAAAAATCGTGTGTTATATAACCCACTGTTTTGGGTGAAAAATTATGGTTTCGGCAAAAAAAATGAAAATTTCTCAAAAATGCATCATTGGTAATACATATTTTTTAAAAGGTGTTTCAATTGACAGAACTCGAAAATCTCTAATCTTTTATTTTTTATGAATTTTCTAGTTTTTCCAACTTTGTAAATTCGTAAAAAATAAACGAGTCGATATTTTTGCATTCTCTCAACTCTAAAAGTGCTTAAAAATCATGACTTGAGTGTGAAAATATTTTTGTGCGAAAGTAAGAACATGCGATTTTGGTCCAAAAATCGTGTGTTATAACCCACGATTTTGGGCGAAAAGCCATTGTTTCAGCAAAAAAAATAATAATTTCTCAAAAATTTACCATTGGTAAAACATATTTTGTAAATGGTGTTCGAATTGACAGAACTCAAAAATCTCGAATCTTTTATTTTTTTATGAATTTTCTAGTTTTCGACTTTGAAAAACCGAATGGACATTGTAGGCATCCTTAGCATGGGCATAGGCAACGTTACCCTCGCTAACATGGGCATGCATCATTAGTTAGCCTCGCTAGCCTGTGCATCGTTAGTTAGCCTTGCTAACATGACCATCGTTGGAAGTGTCGGGGGCACCTCGAGATGCCTCCTTATGAACTGCATTTTTCCCTTCAACTTTACCAGTGTCAAAACTTCACCATTGGTAAAACATGACTTTTAAAAGGTTTACCAACTGACTTTACTCGACAAGCCTGACTCGTTTATGAGTTATCATTTTTTAAGTTTTTCGACTTTCAAAAATGGTAAATCACAAACGACTCGAGCTGTTTGAGTAAAGTCAGTTGGAAAAGCTTTTAAAATCCTTTTTTAACATTGGTGACGTCTTTCCAACCCCCTTTTCCCTTTAACTTTGCCTGTGCCAAAACTTCACCATTGGTAAGACATGATTTTTAAAGGGTATTCAAACTGACTTTGCTCGAAAATCACGAATCGTTTATTTTTGGAAAAGAATATCAAATGGTAGCTGAACTTCAATTTTTTTCACAACTAGTACCTGAACTTTTCGATTTCATCTAAACTGGTACCTAAGGCCACCTTCGGTAAGCACTCCTGCAAAAAATGGTACGTGAGTTACATGTGACTTAGTTTCTCAGGGCATTTTAGACAATTCCCACTCGATTTAATCACTTTATTTTATTTTTCAGAACGAATTGAGAAAGATTTTATTAAATCCAAAAGTTGGGTGGGTATTCTTATCAAGAAGACATTAAAGTCATTAAATCAAATTTTTGGGACAGTAATGTTAAGGTAACTCAGTCATTTCATTATGAACAATGACTTACGCACCATTTTTTGCCGGAGTGCTCACCGAAGGTGGCCTTAGGTACCAATTTAGATGAAATCGAAAAATTTAGGTACTGGTTGTGACAAAAATTAAAGTTCAGGTACCATCGATAAGATAGAGGTAAAGTTCAGGTACCATTTATGATAATAACCCTTTATTTTTTATGAATGTTCTAGTTTTCCGACTTTAGAAAATCGTAAAAAATAAACGAGTCGATATTTTTGCGTTTTGTCAACTCGAGAAGTCCTTTACAATCATGATTTAAGTGTGGGAAGATTTTGGTGCGAAGATAAGAACATGTAATTTTGGCTCAAAAATCGTGTGTTATATAACTCACGGTTTTTGGTGAAAACCATGGTTTAGGCAAAAAAAATAAAAATTTCTAAAAAATATGCATGCATCGTTAGTTACCCTCGCTAGCATGGGAATGCATCGTTAGTTAGCCTCGCTAGCATGGACATCGTTTGAAGAGTCTCGGGCACCTCGGGATAACTCCTTGTGAACTGCACTTTTCTCTTTAACTTTATCTGTGTCAAAATTTCACCATTGGTAAAACATTATTTTTAAAAAGTGTGCCAATTGACTTTGCTCGAAAAACCCGACACGTTAGTGAGTTATGATTTTTTTAAATTTTCCGACTTTGAAAAATCATAATTCACAAACGACTAGAGATTTTCGAACAAAGTAAGTTGAAAAAGTTTTTAAAATTATTTTTTAACATTGGTGAAGTTTTGTCACGAACAAAGTTGCAGGGAAAAGGTGGTTGGCATGGTTTGGTACGTTTGGAGGTGCCACCGCAGGCCCTGGTATGCCAAAACTTGCCAACCTCTTTTTTCCTTTAACTTTCCTTATGCCAAAACTTCACAATTGGTAAGACATGATTTTTAAAAGGTGTTTCAACTTACTTTGCTCGAAAATCTCGAATCGTTTATTTTTAAAAAATTTCTAGTTTTCCGACTTTGGAAAATCGTAAAAAATAAACGAGTTGATATTTTTGCATTCTGTCAACACGAGAAGTCCTTAAAAATCATGATTTGAGTGTGGATAGATTTTAGTGTCAAAATTAGAACATGCGTTTTTGGCCCAAAAACGCATGTTCTAATTGGGTGAAAAACTATTGTTTCGGCAAAAAAAATAAAAATTTCTCAAAAATTCGCCATTGTTAATAAATATTTTTTTAAAAGTGTTCCAATTAACACAACTCGAAAATCTCTAATCTTTTATTTTTTTATGAATTTTCTAGTTTTCCGACTTTGTAAATTCGTAAAAAAAATAAACGAGTCGAGATTTTTGCATTCTGTCAATTCGAAAAGTGCTTAAAAATCATGATTTGAGTGTGGAAAAATTTTAGTGTCAAAATTAGAACATGCGATTTTAGCCAAAAATTGTGTGTTATAACCCACGGTTTTGGGTGAAAAACTATGGTTTCGGCAAAAAAATTAAAAATTTCTCAAAAATTCATCATTGGTAATACATATTTTTTTAAAAGTGTTCCAATTGACAGAACTCGTAAATCTCTAATCTTTTATTTTTTATGAATTTTCTAGTTTTTCCAACTTTATAAATTTGTAAAAAATAAGCGAGTCGATATTTTTGCATTCTGTCAACTCGAAAAGTTCTTAAAAATCATGACTTGAGTGTGGAAAGATTTTGGTGCGAAAGTAAGAACATGCGATTTTGGCCCCAATAATCGTGTGTTATAACCCACGATTTTGGGCGAAAAGCAATTGTTTCGGCAAAAAAAATAAAAAATTCTCAAAAATTCACCATTGGTAAAACATATTTTTTAAAAGGTGTTCCAATTGATAGAACTCGAAAATCTCGAATCTTTTATTTTTTATGAATTTTCTAGTTTTTCGACTTTAAAAAATCGCATGTGCATTGTAGGCATCCTTAGCTTGGGCATAGGCAACGTTACCCTCACTAGCATGGGCATGCATCATTAGTTAGCCTCGCTAGCCTGGGCATCGTTAGTTAGCCTTGCTAGCATGGGCATCGTTGGAAGTGTCGGGGGCACCTCGGGATGCCTACTTCTGAACTGCATTGTTCCCTTCAACTTTACCAGTGTCAAAACTTCACCATTGGTAAAACATGATTTTTAAAAGGTGTGCCAACTGACTTTACTCGACAAACCCGACTCGTTTGTGAGTTATGATTTTTTAAGTTTTCTGACTTTCAAAAATGGTAACTCACAAACGAGTCGAGCTGTTTGAGCAAACTCAGTTGGAAAACCTTTAAAAATCTTTTTTTAACATTGGTGACGTCTTTCCAACCCCCTTTTCCCTTTAACTTTGCCCGTGCCAAAACTTCACCATTGGTAAGACATGATTTTTAAGGGTGTTCAAACTGACTTTGTTCGAAAATCACGAATCGTTTATGTTTGGCCTCGCTTGGCCTCGTTTGGTTGGCCTTCTGTTGATAAAAAAATGTTTTTTAAAGGTGTTCCAATAGACGGAGCTCTGAAATCTCCACTTGTTTATTTTTTTTTAATTTTCTAATTTTCTAAATTTGAAAAATCGTAAAAAAATAAACGAGTCAAAAATTTTGCGTTCCGTCAGTTCGAGAAGTCCTAATAAATTATGATTTTAGGGTGATAAGATTTTGGTACGAAAATAAGAACATGAGATTTTAGACAAAAATCATATGCTATAGTCCACAGCTTTTTGTGAAAAACCATGATTTTGGAAAGAAAAAAAAATTGGTGAAAAAATTAGGATTATTTTCAACGGTGTTAAAACATCATTTTTGAGTGAAACCTTATGGTTTGACTGTAAAAATTGGTCACGGTTAGCCTCACTTGGGAAGCCTCATTTGGCCTCGAGTGGCCTAGCTTGGCTGGCCACCTGTGTCCTCGCTTGGCTAGCCTTCTGTGGCCTCGCTTGGCTGGCCTTGGCTTCGCTTGGCTGGCCTTGGCTTCGCTTGGCTGGCCTTGGCTTGGCTGCCCTCCTTTGGCCTCGCTTGGCTGGTCTCTCTTGGTTGGCCTCTATTGACCTCGCTTGGCCTCGCTTGGCCTCGCTTGGCTGGCCTCCTAGTGATAAAAAATGATTTTTAAAAGGTGTTCCAATAGCGGAGCTCGAAAATCTCCACTCGTTTTTTTTTGTTTAAATTTTCTAATTTTTCAAATTTGAAAAATCGTAAAAAATAGACGAGTCGAAAATTTTGCGTTCCGTCAGTTCGAGAAGTTCTTAAAAATTTAGATTTGAGGGTGGTAAGATTTTAGTACGAAAATAAGAACATGAGATTTTTCACAAAAATCGTGTGCTTCCACAATTTTGGGTGAGAAACCAAAATTTTGGATTTTTTTTTTTAGAGAAAGTTTTGGGGTTTGTCTCAACGATATTAGAACATCATTTTTTGGTGATACCTCAAGATTAGACCGCCAAAATTGGTCACAGTTAGCTTCACTTGCTTGGGCATTGTTAGCCCCCCTTGCATGGGCATGTTAGCCTCGCTTCTATGAGCACGTTAGTAGTGGCGTAGCAGCCATTGTTGGAAATCTCCTCTAGGATGGTCAAACTTAATTAACTAATAGATTAAACAAAAATCTTTAAGTATTAATTTGATTGACCGTATTAGTAAAGTAAGAAAACCTTAAATGAGATTATGGGTTATTGAGCGTATTAATTTTTCTTTTTTTTTTAAGGGCATCCAGGATAAAATCTGGAGCATGCTCAAACCATTCTAGATGAATATTTGAATCAAAACTATAACTGGCTAACCTATGTTACAAATATATGTATTAATTGAATTCAAGCGTATTAATAGTAATTTTTTGTCTTTCCATTTAGACTTAATTACAACTTTATGTTAGAATCTTGATAATTAAGACTAATTACAATTATTTTCCAAAAATTGAGAAGGGTCAATTGATCCTTCTCGCCCTAGGCTGCCTACGCCCATGCATGTTAGCCTCGCTTGCACCATCTACTCTTCTTCTCCATATTTCTTACTAAAAGACCTAACTGGGTTTGGAGAATCTGCTACTTTTCTTGTTTTAAATAATGAGGTAATATGCCCATGCAAGCGAGGTTAACCGTGATCAATTTTGGCGATCCAACCACGAGGTGTCCTCCAAGAACGATGTTCTAACACCGTGGAGATTAATCATAAAACTTGCTCTAAAAAATATATTTAAAAAAATTTGAGACTTTGTTTTCTCACCCAAAACTGTTGAGTATAGTACACGGGTTTTGGCCAAAATCACATGTTATTATTTTCTAAATAAAATCTCTTCACCATCAATCATAATTTTTAGAAAGTGTTCCAATTGACAGAACTCGAAAATCTCGACCCGTTGATTTTTTCTGAATTTCCAAAGCCAAAACACTAGAAAATTCATAAAACAAAATCCATTATCTATATAAGAGTTCCGTCAGTTGGAACACCTTCTAAAAATCATGCTTTACCAATACTGTGATTATGGCGCAGACAAATTTCAAGAAAAAATGGGGTTGACAAGGTTTGACGTGTTTTGGCATATCATTTATGCCACCATGCACCTCCAAATGTGGCAAACCATGTCAATCCTTTTTTTTTTCAAAATTTTCCCCTACCATAATCTAACTAATTAATAGTAAAAAATGATATTTACATGATGTTCCAATTGACAAAACTCAAAAATATCGAGCATTTTTAATGAATTTTCTAATTTTTAAACTTTGAAAAATCTTTAAAAAAAAACGGGCAGAGATTTTCGAGTTCCGTCAATTGGAACACTTTCTAAAAATCTTGATTTGTGGGTGAAAAAATTTTGGGGAGAAAATAAAAACATGTAATTTTTGCCAAAAAAATCGTGTGTTATAGTCCACAATTTTGGACTTTTGGATGAGAAACCAAAATTTTGGAAATTTTGGTTTTTTAGAGAAAGTTTTGGGGTTTGTCTCAACGGTATTAGAACATCATTTTTGGGTAATACCTCGTGATTAGACCACCAAAATTAATACCACATTTTTTATGGAGAAATTGATAGGCACAAAAATTCAGTAGTTTATTTAAGACCCCAAATAATTTTGCGTAAATAAAACAATTGTATTTTCTTAAAACGTGGGCTCTTTTCAGATATTGAAAAGAAAAGGTTTAATTCTGTTATGAAATACTAAGACAATTTATTTTGAATCATGATAAAACATTTCAAAAATGTTAAGAAACACACAGATGAAATGAAAATGATTCGAAGGCTGGCATCTGCATGATAAACATATAATTTATGTACATATATTTACCTATTATATATATCGTGAATTTGCTTGAACTTTTACCCGAGAATTTGTGATAGAAAACAAACGAATAAATATGCTTCTTGCATTTGAAGTTTTGAATGATTACATAATCACAGAGGTACATGCAATTAACAACATGAACAAATACACCTATCATGTTCAAATTCAGTTGTGTAGTAAAACAAGATTGCGAACAAAATTAACACAATGCTAGAAATTTGTTGGAACTTCACCGGTTCCGACCTACAAAAATTTTAATGAGTAACAACATATAAGAGGCGAGCTCTCTGTTGATCTGTAAATTAATGCTAAGAAGTATCTGCAAATGTGCTTGGCCGCCAATTGCCTTTCTGTGCACTAAGCATCCCTTCTTGGTTTTTGGAGAAGGTTAAATGAACCTCCCAATGCAGGGACTTCAACAGGTTCTCAACCTCCCCAATTGCACTGGACTCATCGCGGACGATCAATTTGCCTCCCGGCCTGACAATCCGATCAATCTCTGCCATTACTGGAGCAAGTCTGCACCTGTGAAATTTCAACCACACAGCTACTACTAGGTCACAATGTAATTGTAAACGTGATTGTGTAGTGCAAAAGAGCGTAATTACACATGAAGGTCGTGTTCTCCTGGACAATCTCAGACAACATAAAAGGATTGTGATTCTGAATAACAAATTCAGTGAATCCAAAAGTGGAGCAATGGGATCTATCGACCCTAATAACCTTTTCCTCCAATTTTTTTTTAAGAAACCGCCGTACGTATTTTTTTTTAAGACTATTTCACTCAAGCGGATGTTCAATTCATAAGCATTTACACGCCCCCTAACAATAAACGTTTAGCTTCCCCACTCGGCAAGAATCAATGAAATTATTGGTACAAAATCACAATCTGGCAAGACAACATTCCCGTTAAACATGAAGATAGGGCAATAATGTAATGATTAGTTATACCTCTTTTTGAGTGAGGAAAAGAGATGATCTGCATGGAGGAGGTCATAGGTTCTAGGATAGGTGCTAAAAGATTCACACCAATCATGGTAAATTCCGAAAAGACCACGCTCATAGATGATGGGGAGAGTATCTGCAGAATCTACATTCACCACATTCATCACCCACACTTTAAGGTCCTTGAGAGCCGCGGCAAACCTGCACTTGCATAAATTTTTCGATAATGTTAGTGACCAGTCACCACTTACTTAGTCGAGTTGAATTATCAGTATGATCATGATCAATTACGTACCCTCCATAAACAGCTCTCATGTCCATAACATTTCTGACTCCGGACCAATTGATACCCAAACTTTTCATGTAACTGTTGTTGATCACACGTTTCCAGTGTTCATAATCTCTTGCAAAATCTTGGGGTGCTGGTTTTCCATAAATACCCATCTGGGAGCTGTTTAACCAGTAAGGAGGAGTTTGCAGTCGATTAGGCCAGTTTTCAGGCCATTGAGTCCCTCTCTCGGATTTCTCAACAGGAACCCTGTGCATACATGCTTGCAGAGGTACATACCTGAAAATGTATATATACGTACCATTAGCGATTAATTGATACGATGAACAACTAAATAAAGTGATTAATTGTTGGAAACTTTATTGATTAACTACCAGGCAGCATTGGGGTCATCATCGGTTTTGCACATAGGAGGCTGCTTTTGCTTTCTTTGTTCGTAACATTGGTTCGAGGTTGGCTTGCGGTAGATGGCAGCAGCAACTAAATTTACTTTGTTGTTCTTGATTGCAACGAGCTCCCAACACATGGACTTTGTTAAGGCAGACATCTCTACGTACGCATTAAAACATGGTCGTATATATATGTCAGCAATAATGCTAGAATCATCAAATTTGTTCATCAAATTTGCTTGTTATCGTTCATACCTTTCCAAATTTCTTTATCTTCGTCAAGCTTCCCGTAAACAGGAGTGGCTGACCATATGAAGTAACCCCCAGGCCTTAAAACACGATTCAATTCCAAAAGAAGCATTCCACCTATATATTACTTGCAATGTAAGAAAGACATTCATTCTTAATAATAGTATGTTAATATAATTGAAGGCAATTAAACCAATTAATTAAGATGGATAGAACCTTCGTTGTGCCAAGGCACTCTGCAACGTGCACAGTGGATGGCATCAAAGACCCTGCTGGGGAAGGGCAGCCTCTGAGTACCCATGACTGCTGAAATGGCAGGTATGCCCCTTTCAAGGGCAAATTGAACTTGAGCTTCATGCTCATCTTTGGGTGCAAAAGACATTGTAAGAACATCTCTGTCAAAAAGATAACCCCCAAAGCTCGCAACGCCACACCCAACGTCCAGTATAACTCGAGTGTGCTTTCCCCATGCGAGATTCGGTACTGCCTGCATCAACGAACAACATTAATCGTCTATTTGAAAACGTACAATAATTGAACTTAATTTTTAGACTCCACTATTTAAGCAAAATAATAAAGTTTTTCCTCAATCTATCACATTTGATAATCAGATAATAAAATTCATAGCAAGTCATATTTTCCTTAAGGCGGATACAAGATGCTTGATAAAATCATGTTAAAAGAGGTTGAAGTAGGCAACTTAATTAGTTGTATTTCCGTGGCCTCAACAAAAATTCCTTAATCCGACACTAGAGAGACATAGACTTAATTACACATTTACACCCCAAGAATTTGTAATCTTTTACTTCTTTAATAAATTTCTCTCATGCTGTCGGGGTTTTTGCCAAAAAAAAATAAAAAACAATCATTTTGGTATGAAGTTGCAATTACCCTAAATCACTCAACTCTTTGAGGAATGAGCAAGAACTAATTCCTTACATTCAAAATCCTAACATCCCTAATACAATCTTACGAGTTCTTAACATACGAAATCATTATTAATTTACGAAAATTGAAACGGTTAATTTGATTTTGCTAAACATTAGATACTTACGTTTTGAAGGAAATCAATGTAGAGGAGGGCGCCATGTATGAACTGAGTCCCACCGCCAGGAAACGTCAAGAACTCACCGGATACCTTAACCCAGTTCTGGTGTCCCTTCACCTCCGCCAGCAACGTATGCGGTACGTTGTGATACCATATCTGCCAGACCACAACAAAAGAGTTACACATTCACACATCAAAACCCTACCTTTAAAGTCAAGTTATTCAACTATCCAAATCCAACGGTTCTATAAGCACCTTGTCTCTGCTTTTCGGCCACACAATCGACGTCTTGTAACCCTCCGGACGTGGGACCAGGCAAGTGGGTCCCTCCTGGGGGCAGTGCCTCTCGCGGTGCTCAAAGTGTTTGGTCGAACGCAGTTTCTTCAGAGCCTTCTCGTTGTCCAAACAAGGTATATAATCAGGACCCGCAGTCACGTTGCAGATCTGCCACGTGTACCCGTAGATGCTATCTTGACCCTCCGTTTCGTCCTTGCGCCTCTCCTTCTCGTTCTCCGACTGATCCGCTTGAGTCCTCCACGACTTCTTGGACTCCTTTGACTCTTTCGGAATGCCCGAGCTGTCCCCACCGTTGAGTAACGAATCGCCCGAGTTGGACTCATGAGTGCCCTTATTGTTTTGATCTGCTGCTGCATTGCCTTTCTTTCGTTGAGGGTGAGATCCTTGTTGCTGTTGTTGCTGTTGTTGTTGTTGTTGTTGTGCTTGTTCTTGGTTTTGGTTTTGTTGGTTCTGATCCGACGTTGTTTGAGAATTCTGGTCAGGTACATTAGTTAGGGTTGTCGCATGGTTTGTCTCGTCCATGAATTGTTGCGGTTTTTGTTGGTCATGTTGCTCTTGTTCCTTATTATGTTGTTCCTGCTGCTTTTGCTGTTGCTGCTGTTGTTGTTGTGGTTGATCTGACGAGCCTGAAAATTGATTATTCTGTGAATTTTCATTTCTTTCGACAGCTTGAGACTGCTCTTGTTGTTGTTGTTGCTGCTGCTGCTGTTGTTCTTGTTGTTGCTTTTGTTGTTGATCTGCATTCTCTGGTTTTCTGTCCTGAACATCTTGATCAGGATTATTATTTTCTCTGCTGTTTTGATCAGAATGTGTGTTTGGTTGCTCTTGAGACTTGCTGTCTACATTTATTTGATCATTTCCACCGCCCCGGCCGTCATTATTGCCTGTTTGTTGCTGGCTTTTTTGGTCCTCATGAGGTGGATCATCAGCAGTGATGATCTTCTCTTGTGTGGCGATTTGAGCAGCTTGTTGGTTTTCAGGCATTGTGCTTTCCTCAGATAACTGCGCCTGGTTGAGTTCTTGCTGCTTCTGATCCTCCTTCTGTTCTTCGGCAGCAGCTTGTTCCTGGTTATCACCGCCGCCACTATTTTCCTTGGCATTGTTTTCAGCGGACGTCTTGGCATCTTTGTTAGCAGCATTGTTTGATTTGTTAGGCCCATCATCATTTTTGATGGCATCGTCCGGAAGATCACCTGGATTGTCTTCAAAGGCCTTGGGTTTTTCCTTATTATTATTCTCATCGCTACTTTTTGCAACGGCTTGTGCATTGTTTTCATCCGAGGCGGCGAAATTGTTTGATGCAGACATGGAAGTGGTGGTGGTGGTTTGTGGTGAAACTCCTGTGTTGGTGTAATTCATCATCCACACACCAAGAACACACAATGCTATGAACCCCATTACCATTACGGTTGATGTGTAAGAGCTTGAAGATGACCGCTTGTTATTGCTACTGCGCGACCTACTCCCCAACGCCATTGTGCTCTCTCTGTGTGTTTTTGTGAAAGTGAGAGAGAGAGAGAGAGAGAACGGGAAAGATGAAGAGACAAAGAGAGATTAGGGTTTGATCAGTATTGTTTTTTGAGAAAATAGATCTAATTGTTATTGTTTGGGGGGAATATGTTTGTGCGAGGGAAAGAGAATAGAAGAGAAGTTTTGGCTAATTAGTTTGTGGAGGAAGATGAAAGTAGTGAAACTGGTAGAGCTAGAGAGACAAGGAGACGGATTCCAAGTTGGAATGTCTCAAAGATCCAAAGGAGTAGGAAAAGGGAAGTTGTTATAAAACACTGCCATGCATTTTCATGTGTAGAGGACTAGATTGTCGAAACACGAGCATTTCCCATGCAATGCGCTTCTTACATGAACTTCGAAAAAGAGCCACTCAAATGAAGGTGGTGGGCTTTAAGAATCCTCACTCTATGTAACTTTGAGTTGGGCCTAGGGTTTGTAGCCCGTAAGAGGCAAAGGCCCAAAGTGAATTACTGTGATAAAGGGTACCTTGAAGGAATTTTAATGTACTTAGTTAATTGGATCCATTATTCAAACCTTGTTGTATAGATGCACACACACATATGCACTATATAGCAACTAAAATTGAAGGTCTGAAGTATCGGATTTTTATGGTCAACCACTTCATTATTTGGAGGGATGATGTTATCGAATGGTTTATAGTCGAAAAGAAATCTAAAGGCCGAGAAAATGTCACATCATTTAATGAGATAAATGAATGAAAAACTAAAAACATGTCACACCTTTCAAGCATATGAGTTTTTATAATCGCAAGTTCATGTCCAGTGATATCTATATTATATATGCATTCATTGTCTGGGCATGTAATAGAATGTGTTGAGACTTGAGAGTATAGAATATTCTAATTAGTTGATTCCAACTAGTTTGGAAAAGAACTTCGATCCCTACAAAGCTAATTAAGATCCAAGCTAGAGTTAAAGTCTCCGACGTAAGTGGAGGTGTTATTAGCTCTACACTGAAGCTATAAAGACTGAAACAGTTGCTCCATCCTTCACATGATGTTACCATTAATTGATAACAATCAGACCATAAGATATTAATTTGATTACTGCAGGCGACTAAATGCGTCATGATGTAAAATACATCTTAAACAAAAAATAAATAAATAACCTGAAATTTAAAAAGATTGAAAGCGAAGAGATGAAAGATGCCATTCAATTTGCAACGTAAGTGGTCAAGGTAGGTATATAAATCTTTCAGGTCCCCATTCATATCAGACAAAGCTTAATTTGTTTCCCCCTTAAAGACACACCATGTTTTGCTTCAGTGAAATCATCGAAGTGCTAGTACTCCTTCAGGCCATAGAAGACTTGGGAAGAAGTGCATGCAGGCCCGTCCTCGATACGTAGGTAGTCTCGTGATCACTCCTTAGGCTATTGCTAGGGTAGGATAAGTGAGTTAAAGAGGCAGTGAGTGACTGGCAACGACGACCATACCCCTAGCTCGATCAACCCCAATAATGTTCAGAGATCGAAACCCTAGCTAGCTGAGAGCTACGTACATGAGCGCCAAAATTCCAGTAGTCCATGAAAACTAAGTTAAGCCTTAGACTTGCGTTTGCATATGATTTCTTACACATGCATGCACCCACCCCAGGTGACAGCACCGCCTTTAAGTTCCAAGGGGTCCTAGTTCATTTACAGCCAGTTCTCTCTCGGCCATTTAATCATTTAGAGCTAGATAGCTAGCTAGCTAATTGATTAGTCTCGCCAGAACTCGATCGATCCACCACGTTCGATCATAAGCTTCGCTATAGTACTAGCTAGTTTAGGTTATAAACAGTTTTATTTGAGCTTTTTACTTTGGTCAGTTGGGAGAAAATGTTTTTGACCGACGGTAAGGTTGCTTAATCTTTTCCATTAAGCAAACATTAACCCATATCTTGGGTTTTAAGGTAAATTTTGTTTATGCATGTATAGTTGCCAAATTAACCTTAAGCGTTTTTCTTTCTATTACTATTTAGTATTATAACAATGAGTCATTTTTAATTTTTATGAGGGGCGGCAAGGAGTCGTCTCCAATATGTGTTTTTTTGTTTGTTTTTGTTTTTTTTGCACTTTATCAAGATTCCTTTCAGGTACGGTATGTCATGTTTAATTATCAAGAAAGAAACGATGTAGTTCATAAATTCCGTTATGCTAACCACTGCAAGTGGCCTAGTGAATCATCGTTCAGGTTGAGAACCCTCCTATCCGCGTTCGAATTACGAAGTTGTCAAAGTGGCCAAGCATTGTGCTGCAATGCACAGTTTGAGCATTTCACATGTGCCGCATAGATTAGTCTTTGGGCCTACGAAGCCTTTGAGATACCTTGACTAAGGTAAAAAAAAAAAAAAAAATCTGTTATGCTACCAGCTCTTCAAAAAAGAGTTATTGGTTAGAGGCCGGAAGCTTATGCTATTATTCAAGATATATGTCTTCTATAAAGGCCTAGCTCCCCACCTCCCCTCCCTTCTTTTTGTGCTCTTCTATATACAAGGGCCTAGCTCCCTCCTTTTCAAAATCGCTACATATATGCATGAATTAATTCATCTAATAAAAGGAGAAATCAGTTAGTTGTGTAACCCTTTGACTTCGATTAAGCAACATTATTCTGAGAAGGTTTGAATTTGATAGTATTGTCTTTGTACGTTTCTCTCTTTGAAGGTCAAGCCCTAGCCTAAAGGGTATGGTTACGGCAGATGTGTTGCCATTTTCATTTTCCTACTGATCGATCCTCTTGGCATGCGTGTTGCCGGATCCTATTATTACAAGGATAAAGATTTGAAGATGCTTGACTTAACTTTTTACTTATTTGAACACAAAGACAAAAAAATACAAAGAGTGAATCAAAAGGAAAAGGGTTAGCTAGCTGTAGAATTTATACCATCCATGAGTGACTTGCATAAAGAACTATTTGCGAGAAGAAAAGAGTTTCATATATGGTGGCATGATTGTGAAGCTTATTATAAAATAATGTAAAGGAGCACAAATTATAAAATCAAAAGGGTGTGCATGGCAAAAGTTTGATGTTGCCATATTACTATTTTGGGCGGTGCATCACTTTTACCATGGCACTAAGTAGGATATATTTGATGGTATTTATGCTCTGCTTGTCCAATCGAGACGACTTCAAAATGATGAAAATTCCATAGGGGAATGCACTTGCACCATGTTACCAACATGATCATCCTATATTTCTTTTCAAAATTGAACAAGTTTTCAAGTTTTACTTGACAATAATACTAATCGCACTAAAAACTTCAAAAGTTCAACTAGGAAATGATGTAATATTTGGGGATACAACATCATAATTGTTAGAAACAAATGATAACTAAAACAACAAAACTTGTGAATTGGTTTGAAGATTCAAATCAATCATATGTGAAATTCATATCAACTTCTTTTGAAAATATTGATCAGTTTTAAGCCATATTTTAGGATCGAAAGTTTTGTTGCATATGCATGTGTTAATTAATTCCCACTCCTATCTAATGAAGATTTCCCTCCATCATTACCTTTGATCAGCTTTGAACACTTTAATTAGACTTTAGAATTTAGATCTAGTTGTACTCTTTGTATTTTTTTTAACATGAAAAAATGTAAACGCGAATGTAAATTTATCTATACTATAAAGTCAAGCGTGAAGTTTGATATCACAGATTCACAGGGCTTTACCAAATTATAAATTTTGGAATAAAAAATAACTACTCATAATAAAATCATCTAAACTGATTATTATGGTAAAATAAAAAAAATTAAAATAAAAACATATTCATTGAAAAAATGGGTGACAAAAATCTCTACATTTTTCTTCCATTCATTAATAATACGTAATTCGGACAAAGATGAGACTAGTAAATATAATAACTATCTATGAGTTGAGTTGGGTTCTAAAATTTGTTCAAATTTTAGTGCCTGCAGTGTTACTTTTTACAAGAATAAAGAACAAAACAAAAACTTTTATGATTAGAGGTCTCAAATTGGGTTAGGCAACTCAAGTGGCAGAATGTGTCCCTTTTTTACACAATAATTGCAGCGTCCGTACATAAAGTTTAACATAAAACATGTTTAACTAATTAATCACGAGTAACTTTAGAACTATGTTAATCAACTTAAAAGAGATTCTCTCTTTCTGCGGAGGCAAGTGTGTCTCCATATTTGCTTGCATGAGCTTAGGGTTAGAGGCAACCCTTATTCTTTACATCCTTTCAGTCTCTTCATACATATCTTTCCTAGTTAAAGCCTAAAGCTTTGGGTGTCATGTACGACCACTTTGATGCTTTTGAATACATATGCAATGTTTTTTACACCCAAATTTTGGTTTGAGAGTTCTAACCTTGGGGATTAATCAAGAAGACAAATTAAGGACTAACTGTAGAAACCTTAATTTTTCAATCAAAAGTTTTATGTGGTTAGCAAAAATGATCACAGTTAAATTTGTAACTAATGAATTCTGACTAAAGTGACATTTGAATAGAATGAGAAATGGAGATCCAAGTGATGTGTTGTCCTACGTAAAGAAAAAAAATGATAACAAAACATGTTTAGATTTTGGGATAGAGAATTCTAATGTTAAAGTAGAAATATAAATTTTGGCTGATTTACCAGTCCTATCATTAGTTATAATACTTCAACTTGAAAAAAAAATAAATATATATATATATGTATATAAAAAAAAGATTAAAGATTTACACCAAATTATTCATCATTGACAATCGTTATACGGCACAAAACTCATCTTCATTTCCAACGGAGAAGGGACCATCCCTCTCTGAAAGAAAACAAAATGAAAAAAATGTGAGGAAATTAAAATTGTGTTTTTTTGTTTCAATTTATATGTACCACCTTTGGTTAGTGCCCACCATTGGGGTTCAAATAGTACTTCATCATTTCATGTGTAATATATGCACATACAGTTGATACAATACAATGGATGTCCAATCATGGGGCTCAGACATAGGGCATAATAGTACGTACCATGGTATAAAAGTTGAGTTTGAGTTCCTTTATTCTTGTGTTTTTTTGAAAATTCTTGATTGGTAAACTTATATGAAAGTTGCATGCGATGGTTTTGGGGTGACTTTGAGATGTCTTATTTTTATTTTGACTACGATTTAGATTTCTACCTAATCTTAGACTTTAATTCTCTGATCAAGTACTTGTTAAAAAAGTTTTCTTCTTTCTTATGACAATAAATCCACGAATCTCAACTATGTGTATGTGTGTTGTGGGAGAGCTGGAGAGAGTTATAGCTGGTTCTTTATCTTTTTAGACTCTTAGATTTTGGTTCATATTGCCATTTCGTCTGTTTTGTTTTCACTTTTCGTAATTGTGGCCCCTATGTTTATTGGTATTTGTAATTTATGTCTCTTTCAAATTAATTGAGATGAAGCTAGTTTAATTATTATGATTTTCAAAGTCACTAACATGCATTACAAAAGATTGTTCAAACACCTAATTTGCAATCCAACCAAAACACGAGAACAAAAAAATACAATTGTTAAGTGTTGAATACAATTAAAAAAAATCTAAGCCTTGCAAAATAAAATCAACTTACAATGAACTAGCTCTTTAAGCATGAAAGATTTTTTCTTATGTGTTTAATACTTAAATTTGAAAGGTCCTTTTTTCTCTAATGTGGGACAACAGTCCACATTCTCACACGGCTCCGCACGTGTGGCGAATTTTCAAGCTAAACACATGAACAACTTATATTGGATGACGTAGAGCACGTGTGGCCATTTGGGGGTAAACCTGGCTCTGATACTATGATAAAGTAATCTGGGGGTCACAACCAAAACTAATTGGCAATGGTTGGAGATACCCCAATCCTTATAAGAACATTTGCAAGATCCATTTTTTCTAATGTGGGACAACAGTCCATATTCTCACAACTATGAGCTACTTATCCAATCACGTTCTTACTCGAATACACAACGTGTATGACCTATTTTGTTTCTGATCCAGAAAATGCTTGCCAATATATATGGCCAAATGTGTGGCTTCTGCACCTATTGTCAATTTTTTTCACGAGACATTATAAAATTAGCTTTAATCCTTATCTTAGATTATCTAATCCCTTCAAGTCGGTGACTGATCATCAAGTCTCCATAGAAATTATGAGCCAAAAGAAAAGGCTTTAATTGATCCCTTTAATATCTGCAGTCTGCATATAATTATTTCACATGATATAGTCGACCACAATTAGTCCTTTCTGATGCATATAGTGATAGTCTAGTGCAAAATATAGGTACCAAGATGGGGGCAAGTCCATTAATGTGCCTTAGGCCTTTTAGCTAGCTAAGTTAATAAGTAGTTAGGCATTAGCTAGGCTTAATTTTTATAGTGTGGGGTTGAATATTGGTATAACCATGAAACTACCACATGTATATCTGTGACACAAACCCCTCTTCCTCCTAGTCGATCATGGACTTGTATCATCTAAAGCCGACCATGAATTAATTAAATTTTATTGTGGTCATGGTGATCGAGTTGTCGCTTGTGGCTAAAGTTTACTTAAGTCGCTGTTTACTGTAGGACATTAAATTAAGCACTTTAACTATACCTTACCCCTAAGTTCAAATACTCAAAGTGATTGACTAATTAAGCTTTGGATGGATATGGAAAATGATTACTTGCCTTAATCATATGTGGCATTCCATGTCACATACACATCATTCAATATTTACCATATCATTTTATCATTCACCATTTACCATATATTTTTTAATTTTTAAAATATTAAATAATTATATTTGGAATTAATACATTTATACTTTCTCACTATTAATCTGAAAAAAAAAATGGCACCATCATCTTTTATCCTTCATCTGAACATCTTGTCCAACGATAGAAGAGGAGAGATTCGAACACAAAATCTCATATGTGGAGTAGATGTTATTAACTACTTAATTGCTATTGAGGTCAATAACTCAATCGTTAACATAAAACTTTTCATTATGAATTAAGTTGTTTGGGTTGTAATATTTTTAAAAGAATGAAGTACATGGCTTGGGTTCTTGACCTTGAGCGAGTAATTCCTTGGTTCATCAATACATGCATTTCCATCAAATGTCATCGTATGTTTAGTCTTTAATAAACACTAGATTTTGAAATGGAAACCCTGCATCCTAACCTGAAAATGGGATATGCAAATTAACATGCTTTCATTGAACTTCTTTTTTTTTTTTTTAGAAAAAAATTCATTGAACTGATACTGAAATGTCACGGACTGATAACATAAGGCATCTATACGTTGACTTATATATTTGATCGTTACAAAGAAAAGAAAAAAAAGAATTGCTCGATCATTGGCTCATTGCTTCTACATAATGCGTTTAGTATACCACTACAGGGCATAGACGCCGTAGACCATAAGAAAATTAGGCAGAAATTTAAAACCCAATTATGGTGGTCCTTAATTATCTTTCATCTTGATTAATTATTGGTGTGGAAACAGGACTAGACGTCTAGTTAGGCAACCACGTAAAAGTTAGTTCAATTTCTGCTGGTAATTGCGTGCTGATCATTAACAAGCATGAATTAGACGACACGTAATTCCCTTTAAAACCCCTAAACTTGGATTAGTTAGGAGCAAATCTTACCTTGAGATCAGGGAAAATGTAGGCAGCTCAGAAATGCACCAGGGAACAAATTAATCTTACCTTAAAACCCCAAACTTCTAATGAATTCGTCATTGTAGAAAATGTAGCCTAAGTTAGTTACTTGGGTTAATATGTCATGCATGATCATTATAGTAAGCTGCCTTAGCAACAGGTATGAGTAGATTGGTAAACTGAAAGGCTGAAAGCTCTGAGACATTCTCTTAAAATGTTTATTTCGTTACATGTTTGATAGAAGAACGGTAGGAGATTTTGAAAATGACATTTATTTGATATTCGATATGAAAAATTAAATACCCTTCCAAGTTAGTCAACTTAGTTATGGGACCAAATGTCTAATCCACTATTCTAGTCACACTTGAACAGTGTCACATCCCTTTTGAACACAGAAAAGACGAGAGGGAAGAAATGGCATGGGGACCCAAACGCAGTTGAACTACATCCACTAGTGATGAGCTTGCGGGACAGGCAGCTCAGAACCTCAGCTAAGATGACTGAAACGAATCGAGAAGGAATGTAACTGGGTTGGCCAGAGAGAGAGGTTAATTGGTTCGCTCTGGACCTCCCATATCGTCAGGAGGCAACCAAATCTTTTGCGCATATTTTTGACTTCTCCCCCGTATCACATGGAAAGATTTAGTCTTTGTTAGAAGTCATATATATACCCCCGATATTTATTGCTGTGACACTGATCGACTTTATCAGACCATGTCGATCTCTCTCTTTCTCTTTCAGATGGGGATGGAAGAGAAGTAATTACTAATTAGCAAGTAAAAACCAATTAGGGTTTCTCTAAGCTGTACGTAAAGTGCAGTTATAATGAAACGAAACCTAACTAGCTAGCTTAGGGTTTAGTTGATTGAATGATTTAATGTGTTTGGTTGATAAAAAAAAAAACTAGCTAGCTTAGCTAATCCAAAAATGGAAGTTAGATAAGAACTCGTACTATTCTTTGCTTGTGACTTGTGAAGCTTTGAGACCCAAGAAGCAATATATATTTGTTAGTTAACTTTGGGATTTGTGGTATTTTTTTGGGGTTCACCTTTACATTCCCTTCACTATCTTGGCTAGCTAGCTCCATTTTAAAAATGAACAGATTGGAATGAGAGCTCGAGCCAACCCAGGCACATTTCATTTTCACCAATAAATTAACAAGATGGGATTAATAGAAACGCGTTTTGTTGATTGTAAAAAGAGAGAGACTGAATAGAAGAAACACAGAACAGAAGAAAGAAAAAGTTTCTCTCTCTCTCAGTTAATTCTGTTCGAGTATTATTCATATAATGGAGAAAGAGAAAGAGAAAGAGAGAGAGAGCCATAAAGTTGATCCAGTTGCTAAGGTGGTAGTCAACCATGGGAACAACACAGGGCTCGAGAATGACAGACAGACAGACAGACGCAGAGAGAGAGTGAGAGGAGAAGGTACAACAATTATTGGGACTCGCACACTTCATCTTTTTCCTTGAATTCCCACCACACAAACCCAAAAACAAAATCCATTGGAACAAGCAACAAAAACTATACTACCTTTTTTTTAATTCTTCTTTATATATTTTGGGTTATATACTCTGCAGACAACATATATATGCGCGTGGCACAGAAGAGTACATAGATCTTCGACTAGATTTTTATCAGGGTGTGTGCTAGGTTTTCTTCTTTGGATTTCTTTTCACTTTTCTTTTTTTTTGAGGAAAAGAAATTACCAAGTGGAACATGAACACTAGTATCCGGTCTTAACATGTAGAAAATGCTAAAGACAAATGCAATTGTCAAAAAAAAAAAACATGAAGAGAATGCTAAAGTCAAATGCAATCTATGACTTTTGTGTTAATTGTTAAAACGGTTACGAAAATAAAGTTAAAACCAATGTCCACAAAAAATTAACAAAAGCTTAAGAAAAAAGTAAAATTTAAAACTTCACTTCACCCTTCACAAAAGTGATATTGATTCTTAACAAGTATCGTCTTAATGGGTTAACACCCCATTAACACTAAATCGAACAATAAAAAAAAGGTTCTTATTGTGGTGACTCGATATGAACATGAACCATTAAATCTCAACTTATATATGTATAATTTCATTCGTGTTCATATCATATACAATTAAGCCAAGTTTAGGACTTTAGGGTAAAAGGCTTTGCATCTTCCTATTATGGTTTTGACGAATATTTATTACAAAATCTCTTTTAGATCACATGATAGATGCGAAAAATAGATTTCTTAAAATTTTAAATAGCGAGCCAAATTTATGACTCAACATATTTGACTATAACGAAGTTGATTTAACTTCATATATAGCTAGTCTTTTTGTTTTTGGACAATATATAGCTAGTCTTTTGGAGTATCTTTAATTTTCTTATGAAGTTTCAGGTATAAAGGCATGCATAGTTTTAGAACTCTTAAGAGTTATGCTCTACTGCTCTGACAAAAAAATATATATTTAGTACGTAGTTAGGCAGCTGTAATAACAAAAGTTGACAATGACCCCTTAAGTAGAAAACCTTTATATTCCCCTCGATCATTTTCACTCAAGTATGCCATGGATTTCATGATTTTTATAAGTCTGGTTTACCCTGTTTATATCTAGCAACGTGACAATAACAGTCATGCCTTCATATACATATGAATCAACAAGAGTCATGCCTTCATATACATATGAATCAACAAGAGAATATTAGAGAGATGGGACTCTTAAATGTGACAATATTGTACCCAGTTTGTTATGAATGAATTAATTGGTCCAGCTCCCAGAAACTTCAGTAGGTAACTAGGAACAATCCCACAACACAAATTTAATCAAACAGACCTTCTTTAATTCAAAAGCTTCAAGTACAAGGACCCTTTATTGGCGTATATATATACATATAGTTGTTGAATGAGGTAGCACTGAAATTCAATTTCTGATGCAGAACGTACGTACTGACTGGCTTGGAGGAGGAGTGGTCCAGATCTCTATCGCCATTATTCAGCAGCAGCAGCTCTTCAACTTGTGATAGAAAAAATCTAGTTAGTTAGATGGAGATGGACAATTGGAGATGATCAGCCAAAAAAAGAAGAAGATGGATATGGAGATGGAGGTGATCACTGATCAGTGAGTGACTGAGTTTACTGTGAATTCGAAAATAAACCATGAGAGGTCTAATGTCCAATTCGAAAATAAAAACAATAATTTGCTATTTTCGCAAACTGACGAAGATGCCGTTCACTGTTCACATGCGTGGCTTGATGTGACTGGGTGGAGTCAGTCGACTGAATGTTATCTATATGACCAAATTCGTCCCGCACATCTAAAACATCAAGCAAATATAGAAAATAGTAGGAGAGAATATTTTCGATTTTTTAAATGATTCTTAGGTAAAGCTTTCTGTCCAATTTAGGTAAAGGAAGAATAATTCTCACTCGATCATCTGACCAAATACTCTGAGGTGAATTTTATATGTGAATAATTTCAAATTAAATACGTCGAGTTTTTTGAATTTTACTTTTAACGATAATAAGTGATACATAAGATAAAAGTTAAATGTGATTATGAATATAGATGATCTCGATCACTAAAATTGTTTACCTCGTTTTCATTATTTGCTACACAAGTTAGGTCAATTCAATTTACTATCAAGTCCCTTCTACATGTGAAGTCGACTTTTTCTTCTTTACACTATGCAAAGTAGTAATCAAAACACACATTGATCGAGAGAAGAAAATAAAAGATATGCATGTCGTTATTATTTCCGAAGTAATTTTCAATTTCTTTTTATTAGTTTAATACTCAATATGTTTTTTTATATAAGAAAAGACTAACAACACAAAACTAAATGCAAAATCCTTTAGGGCAACC
Source organism: Rubus parviflorus (assembly GCA_029955375.1). Classification (NCBI taxonomy): domain Eukaryota; kingdom Viridiplantae; phylum Streptophyta; class Magnoliopsida; order Rosales; family Rosaceae; genus Rubus; species Rubus parviflorus. The sequence goes on from JARGGL010000004.1 coordinate 17,482,295, forward strand.
CAACCCATAACGGTCAAAATTAAAATCATTTACAACATTAAGGAGAAGACAATTTTCCCACACTTGCTCCTCCGGGACTATATGGCAAAGGTTTGCCAGGACATCAGCAGCAAAATTAGCTTATCTTTACATGTCGCGAAGGGCAATTGCTTTAGCAAAAGGAACACTGATATGACCAATTCTTCTATCTTAATTCTCAAATATGTGCTCTCGATCATTATCTCATGACTTTTCCTTACCTTCATTTTTGCCTTATAAGTTATAATTTATAAAAATAATAACACATGAGAGAACACAACTAAAGATTGAAAAGAGAGTGTAAACAGTGAAAATCACTTGTATTTTATTTTTACATTTCATTTAGGACATAGAATTTAGAAGAAAAAAACAGAGAGAATTATTTGATGTATGAATTTTTGTGCAAGAATCATTCATCATATTTTCTTTCATGTAAGACATGTAGTGCTGATGCTGTCGGAGCACATTGATTTTTAAAATGTGGTTTTTGCTCATTTGATGGGAAATATCATGCATGCAAAGGAGTGTAAGATCAACTTGGTGGAGTGCTACAATTTTATAAAAATACATGTCACTTAGCCACTCATGTCCCACTAAACCATGCCAAGTCATCATCCGGACTACGTGGATATATAAACTTTTTGTTTGGATGTAGGACATGTCACATATAAACGTTATTATATTTCTTCGAAGAAAAATATATATAAAAAAAATGATGGTATTGCATAATGATTTACCATTAAATGGCTTGACAAAAAAAGACATTATTAAAAACAATACCATATACCAAATTTAATCGTAAATTATGTGACTCTTTAAGTGAGTAACACTAGTAATATCTATAAATAATCTTGTAAAATTTCATGAAAATTGTTCAAAGATAGAATTATAGATTCGAATTCAAAAGCTTTCTAATTTCATATCTATATATGACAAGGACAAAGAATTGATGAGGATGAGGGTCACCCATGATCCATCATATAGGTCGGATTTTGGAAGATTTTCTTGTTGGTTATGTATTAATTTTGGCATTGACGGTCCCTAAATGCTATACTATTCTATTTCTTTTTGTTGTCCGATCTCCGTTTGACATGCTATCTTTGGTTGGCTTCCTTTCTTGTTGCCCGTGCTCCTTACAATGGTAGGTTTTTGATAGGCCTATAGTTGTGTAATTGTCAATCATAACTACGTAATTCTTAAAAACTATTATATGTAATTGCAATGAGAATAAGTGTAGCAATTATCATAATGAAAAAAAAAAACCTTAAAATAAAATGTTATATGCACTATGAATGTGTGAAAAAGCTATCTAAACCCTTGAGACTAGCTCAAATGATAGAATAATTGAATACAAAACTAGATAATTGAAATTGCAAAAAACCTACTTGCTAAATAAGCTAGAAGACCAAATCGCCCCTTGTTCAAATAGTCAACTCCATAACATGGTCCTTAATATTCCTATCGAAAAAAAACATGGTCCTTAAAATCTCTTGATCCTCCTTATTTGACAAAAAAAAAAAAAAAAAAAATCTCTTGATCCTCCAATCAATAAAGTTTTGGAATATTGCTGGAATTAAACAATTAATTAAACTTGATATATAATAAAACACAAATTCGAAAAAAAGTACGGCAAGGGTGGCGCTGTGTTCCCTCCTTATTTTACCGTAATAGATGCAGACGCAACATGATTTGTTATTTTCTAGAAATACGACAAAACACCCCCCTCCATTTCACTGCCCAAATCTCTACCTCCATAAACTAATTGCAACAATAATTAATAAAATTTGCAAGTAAATATAAAATAAATAATTGCTGACTTGGTTAATGCTGCTGTGGATAACTCATAGGTCATGGACAGTGGTCTTTCTTTTTTCTTGATTTGGAAGGAAGTAACATTTCCATTTACCAAATTACCCTCGTAAAGACACACGGCCGTAGAACAGTGGGGGGGGGGGGGAGAATTTGCTTTACAGCTAAACCATGGTGTAATTTTTTTTTTTAACCAATGTAAGAAACAAGAGAAAAGAAAAGATAAACAATTTGCCTCATGTGAAGTGAAAAGGAAAGGTGGAATAAAAAGCGGGATAAAAAAAACAGTTAATTATTTACGCGTCGAATAAATGGTGAATATTAATAGAAATAGTGACATTAAAGAAAAGTGGCGGGTTTTCCGGTGCGAAAGGACGAAGGGAAGCAAAAAGCTGGCGCCATTACACGTGGCACGAGCATTGACCGTTAGATAAGCATGCGAATTTAACAGTGATAGATGGGTCGTTTTTTTTTTTTTTTTGGAGGAGATTATGACATCCATAGCTAAAACGAAAAGAGAAAGTGAGTGAGTGAGTGAGAGATAGAGAGAGAGGAAGGTGTGTTTTGCCTATACAGTCAGTCGCAGACACAAGAAAGAAAGCAGTGCTTCTGCTCTGAGAGAGCTAAAAAGCTCATCAACACCTGCAAACAAATCAGAGAGGGAGACTTAAATTTGGTGCTGCAGGAAGAGAGAGAGGGCATGGCGGCGTTGCAGGGCGAGATGTAAATTCTGCGTCTTTAATGCTATGGTGGAAGAAAATAAAAGAAGAATTAAAAGCCCGATTGATTGACGCTGTATCCAACTGAGCTCTAACATCTGTCTGTAAGCAGCAACCTCGCAATTACAGCAGAGAGACACAAACTCACATGTTATACTAGCTAGCAGAGAGAGAGAGAGAGAGAGGTAAGTTAGAAAATTGAGAAAGGAGAATTTAAAATTGAGGGAGAAGTGGGGGTTGGAATTGAGCAGATAGAGGAGGGCGTCGTCTGATATGGATTTTCGGTTACAATTGGGGGCCGGGTCAGTGAAGCAATGGCTGGGTTTTTCTCATTAGGCGGAGGAGGAGGAGGAGGAGGAGGTCGGAGCAATAATAACCCAGACAACCGGAATCACAATCATCATCACGAATCGAGTGAAATTCCGCCAGAGACGTTGTTTTGGTACAAGAATGAAGAGGGCATGCCGTTCAAAGGAAGCTTCGAGCTATGGCAGCACCAGCAGCAGCAACTCCAGCACCACCATCACCAACAGCAGCAGCATCAACTCCACCAGCTCCAGCTCCAGCAAGATCTGTACGCGTCGGCCGCGGCTCTAGGCGTCGGTCCCAGCAGCATCAACGTCTCCGATGAGTCGTCGTCGCGGCCGTTCATGATGATGAGACCATCCTCGTCCGGCGGCGGCGGAGGAGGAGGAGGCGGGGGAGGATCGACTTCCGGGAGCACGGTGAGCTGTCAAGACTGCGGCAACCAAGCCAAGAAAGACTGCGTGCACCAACGGTGCAGGACTTGCTGCAAAAGCCGAGGGTTCGAGTGCTCGACCCATGTGAAGAGCACTTGGGTCCCGGCCTCGAAACGCCGGGAGAGACAGCAGCAGCAGCTCACCACACTCCCGCAACACCATCAGCAAGAAGTTCAAGTAATCCGCGGAGGCGGAGAGAATCCGAAGAGGCTGAGAGAGAGTAATAATAACCCAAATCCGAGCTCCAATTCTTCTCTGGCCGCTTGCACTCGCATTATCACAAACACGTCAGGTACTACCACTGTAACTAACTGTTTGTTTTCGTTGTTTCTGATGAGATATTGAGTGGAGTGGAGCAAGGAATATAAGAGAGATGCATATACAGACAGAATTTTTCTGAAAAAGAATGGAAGGGTTTTTGGAAGGTAGCGCAGTGTGAGTGACTGAATGAAAAACCCCCCAACAACTACTGAGACGATATCGATTGCGTGTGAAGAGAAGAAATCGACCTCCATTATAGTAAAACCATCAACTTTTCTGTCTTTCTTTCTTTTCATTCCTTTTCCTTTTCCAAAACACTGTTTTCCAGTATTCCTGACGATTAGTTTCACAGTGAGCTGAGGACGAAAGAACAAAACTATATAATTTCTTGGGCCGCCCTCTTGATATCTGTGTTCCTGTGTGTGTGTGTGGCTTGCTTGCTTTTGGGTTTTGTGTGCCTTTTCTTATAATAAACAAATAAACGATTTCTCTCTTTCTTTATTTATTTGAAAAAAATAATATATGTTGTAGAAATCTAACGAATATATGAATGTAGGGTTGGAGGTGGGGAATTTTCCGCCAGAAGTGACCTCCCCGGCGGTGTTTCGCTGCGTGAGAGTGAGCGCCATCGACGACGATGACGACCAGTACGCGTATCAGACGGCTGTGAACATCGGAGGCCACGTGTTCAAGGGAATTCTCTACCATCAAGGTCCCGATACTAACTATAACATGAGTACAGCTGGTGAGAGCTCATCAGGTGGTGGTGGTGGTGGAGGCGGAGGCGGTGGAGGAGTCATTCAACCGCTGAATCTCATCACTGCGGCCCCAACGACAGCTGGAAGTGGAGGTGTAACGGTGGCAGCGGCTTCGGGTTCGGGGACATTAATGGATCCTAATTCTCTATACCCGGCTAACCCATTCATGGCTTCGGGTACGCAATTCTTCCTACCACCAAGATCTTGATGGTCATTTGATTGATCAAAACAAACAACATTCTTCTTCATGGTCTTCTTCTTCTTCTTGACTAGTAGCTACTAGTACGACGATCAACTAATGTCGTCGTCTCAGATTAATATTTGATCGATGAATGCCTTGTAGTGGGAAAATTGATTGACTAGAATAGGAGTAGAGAGAAAGAATGGAAACGAGGTAGAGAGAGAGAGAGAGAGAGAGAGAGAGAGAGAGAGAGGAAAATGATGCGGAACGTGTTTGTTTTGTTGACAATTTCCAATGCTAGCTAGTTGCTTAATTATTAGTTCAAACCATGATTATGATCATTATTAATTATTCTTCTTCAGTCTCTCAATTATTTTCTTGTTAGCGTAATCGTTTTCTTCTCCTAGCTTTCTTTACTATTTAAGTGATTAGATTTCGTGGAGTGTTGAATTGTGGTGTGTTTTTCCTCTCTTGGGTTGAATCCCATTACACTTTTTGGTTGGTTTTGAACTTGGGAAGCTGCTTTTTCCCTTATTACCCGTATTGTTTGCTGGTTTGAAATATTGGAATGAAACTTTTGGTTAAGTATATAAAGTCTTGTGTTCAACAAGTTCAAATTTCAAAAGGTGAACCAAGTCTATCTCATACTTCAATATCTTTCCCCATTACTTTATAATCTTAAATTGCATAGATGTGACTTTGATGTCAAAACTGGAAATATTGGTTAATCCATTATATATATCTTCTGCCATGGTTAAATGCATATCTGCATTCTGCTTCTTCTGCTTCGTATAGATGAAGAAATGCTTCAACTTTTAGGATTTTGCACACTTTCCTAAATATATTTTTACACAATATATATTAATGTTGGTGCAGCTTACTGCATGAAAACTTAGGAACTGTAAACAAACCAGAAAATTGAAGGCTTTTCCTTAGTTGTGTCTGCAATTTTGTTTCAGTTCCCAATAGATGTCTTTTCTTATGAATGCATGAGTTGTTGATTTTTTCTTTTGAACGTTTTAATTAGTTCAACCATGCTTAGATTGTAGCATAATCTCATTAATTGATGCTCACATCATATCAATAGTAATCAGTAATCACTAGTTATATATCACAAGCTTCAGTACCAAATAACTGAATTCAGGTGTGTTTGGGGTCAAATTATTGAAGTTATGAAAGCAACGAATGCTATACTAAAGTAAACATTCAAGGCTTTCATAAATGTTCTAGTTTTTATAATTTCGTTTTCTATATCTAAACAATTTTTGACCTAATACAAGTTTAGATAGTCTAAATGACCAAGTATATCCTATTCAACTTTTCCCTAATGTTTCTCATAAAAAAAAAAACGTTTCCCTAATGTTGCTGAACTTACTGAATAAAATGATTGTATGCATTATTGAAATTGTATTCTGGAAAAGTCAAGATTCTTTATTCTTTATATAATTATATCTTTTCTGTTTTTGCCCAACTAATCCGAATGGAGGAGGTTTCATATGACTGAATTTAATTAGATTAGGGTCTCAATCCATAGCTCCATTTCTGTCTTCTTGTATATCGTAGGAGAAATTTATAAATATACACAGTTCATTACTAGAAATTTTTTCTTTCGTGATTAATTATAAGGAAACTTGGTACAACTTTTATTTCCTACTCACTGGCGAGCATGAAATCCATACTTACCTACCATTTCATTAGAAAAGCCTACAGTTGATATATAATCAAATACCATGCTCGTAAATCTTTTTATTTAGTTATTTTAATATAATTTTCTAATGGTGGTTGGGATGAATTATCATGCTCATTGGTAAATAAGATATCATAACTGAACCTAAAATATGCACTTGAACGTATACTTTCCACTAAGAGTACCTATGCAAACACTTAACTTTAAGCACAATGATACAAATCTTGTAGAATTGCAAATCCTCACGAGAAGGTTGTAGTTTGGAGAATTAAGTGACTTGTCATGGTGGTAGGCTAGAATCAACATGTCTCCGTGTGCTAGGGTTTTGTTACTGGAGTGTAGTTGCTCTTTAAGATCGTAGGGAAATGTGGGTTTGTCTTGCTCCTTTTTCTTTGTTTATTTGACTATGATATATAGTTATCTATGAAGGCTTGACAGGAAATATAAGAATTGGTTAGCAAGAATTGTATTCAGTAAGAAAAAGTACTTATAAGCAGTAGAGAGAACAACTGCAGCTAAGAAACAGAAAGAGTGTCCGAAAACGCATTCTTTTTACCTTGTATGAATTGGCCCTATGAAAATAATTGAACATATAAATTGGTCATATGAGAAACACTGTACTATAAGAAAGTTTGAATTCCCCTTAATGATCTTCATTTGATTTGTTTCTTGTAAAGACTTTAGGTGACAAAATGATAAATAATGATTTCTACTGGTTGCGTACAGATCCAATAATCGAAATGGTCATTGATTTTGTTTACATTTATGTAGGATGTCTTTACGAGTAAGTAAATGAGGACTATCAAGCAGGAACTCATTCATAGATTGCTGCTGTTGTCCAGATAATGTAGAAATTAATTACTTGGGTTAACATGCTTTTCTGCTGTTGATTTGATGCATATCTCACCAGCTCGAGTGCATTTTTTGCATCCGATAGATTCAGAATCCATTTCATGCGTTTAACTATACTTCACTATGCTTTGTATTGAAGCGCAAGTCTTCTGTCTGAAAATATTGCGTTTTGGTTCCCTCATGAGGTGTGGTGCTTCCACATTTTTTTATCTTAGATGGCAGAAAATCCTAGACTCGCTATATTGGTTTACTAAATTTGTTTAACAAATAATGTGTCATTAGTCGGTACACATTATTTTTGTGGAAAATAAATGAGTTTTTGAATAAGTCGACATTGTTGCATTATAAATTTAATGAATTTCGTAGTGCCCGTTAAAAGAATTTCAGTCTGAAATTAGGTGAAAGTTGTTTCCAGCACATATCAACAGCTTGAATAGAAAGCAAAATGTGTTGCTACAGTGGAGCCATGTGATGCAGCTGTTTCGCCATGGCTTCTTTCCCTAGAAGATCACCATTTTTATCTTAAAACTAAACACAAATTTATTGTTGGGATTCCATAGGTAAAAAAGCTTAAATGAACCCAAAATCAAATTTATTTCTTTTGCTAGTGTTGGTAAAAAGACCCTATCACAATTAATACTAGCAAAAGAAACTGAAAAGAGGAACAAAAAGGGAAGAAAACCATCCATTCCCAATGCAAAAAATTATTGAGGACTACTTTACCAGAAATGATGATGATGAATATGACGCCCATATTTTTGGCTCGAAAAAACTTCCACTCAGAATCATGTCTCCTCGAGCAGCTAGCTAGCTAGCACAAGATAGAGAATAATATTCCAATTCCTTATAGACGTACATGTCGGGAATTGAATTATATATGCATCCATCCATCCATTTTCTTTTTACTTTGGGAATCATCATCAACTGTTCTCGAATCTCCATTGTGCTTCTGTCGGTGCCTAATTATCCTCTCATCAATGTTTTACTACCATTCGAGTACATCTCACATCCAATGAGGTTGTTAGTTATGCCAATATTTGATCATGATTGAGTTAAAGTAATTCCACACTGCCTAGGTTACCTATTTGGATTATGAACATAGTATGTGCAAGTGTAGAATCTTTTAATTTATTTTCTAAAGCCGGTTTTGTAAGGACAAGCTCAATCGTGAATTAGACATGGCGAGCCCTCTTCACAAGAAGTTTTCAGTTCGACTTTCAAACCCCAAATTTTATCACACCGTTAAATTTTGGAGCATTTTGAATCCTAATTTCTCCAATGTACCCTAGCTCAAATTTTGATTGAGTTGGAAGTTTAGACATGCATGGAATGTAACAAGAAAATGCCAAAGTTCCTCCGGTTCCAATTATATAGACGGTAAATTCTTGGCACGGCATTAGTTTTTTCTTTATGATCTATCTTGTTGGAGGGAGAATTCAACCTTGTGATTTCATCCCATATTGTGGGAAGTGATAATATATAAATTACTAAATAAATAGCTTCCGGATTAAGATTACAGAATTTTAATATATCATGCATCTTCTGAACTAATTTAATCCTACTACTACTACTACTACTAGGGGCCTATGGTATGCAGTGTTACATACGCATCAAAATGTTCATATATCTCAGATTCTCAAGTGTGCCTATAACTGTTCTTCCAATGATGTCATCGTCTGGACTAGAAGATGTAGATTATGTTTTGCCTCCATGCAACAGTGAGCAATCCTAGCTAAAAATAGTCAGAATCGTTCCTGGAACCAGCAGACCTCAGCTTAGCTAGTGAGCAGTACTGGGTTTTATATGAATGAGGAGTTTCTGTAATGTTTGTTTATTCTTTGCAGAGCGGCACTGTTTGGATTTTTCTTTATTTTCCACAAAACACACAGATGGATTGCCTAGCTATTAAGCCAAAGGCACCACGACCAATGAGGCATGCATTCAAAGCTAGAGAGCACTAGCTATAAGCATGGCCCTAGTCTCTAGGGTTTGTTATGGTATTTGCCATAATATTAGGGCAATAGGAGCGGGCAGGCGGGTTCGGCATGATTTTTTTTTTCCAGCTCTAGGGTTTAGGGTGGTAGAGCTTTAGAGTGAGCCCAAGAGATCCATGATGATTTTTTTTTTGCGTGGTGTGGGCATTATTGTAATTGTGGTCCCAAAAACGAAGCCATCTTATTGGATAATTGCCTCTGCTTTGCTGCAGAAAGTTTAGCTTTTGCTTGACTACACTAGCGGTTGAGCTGTTCCATTCCAAGCCCTATTCTTTTTCTGGCTTCTGAGAGAAAGGAGTACGTAGATGAAGCAAATTTGGTTATCCGTAAGTTGAAAGCAGCCTGAAAAAGAAGGGTACCTCTGCAAGTGAGCTAGGTTAGAGGCTTAGAGCTAGCCGTGACTTTTGAGGCATATATATATTTATATATATATATATATATTTATTTATTTTGGAAGAGACCAAGTTTGTTTTATCATCTGATGAATCGTCTCTTCAATGGACCAGTACATATTCTTTTGGTTGCAACATCTCCAGACCAAGCCATACTTTTAGTTGATCCATATCCCACCAAGGAATTTCAAATTACCAGACTGTTCCCTCATCTTAATTACAAGAAATACCAGGTCTCATACCAAGGGATGGAAAAGAAAATAAGATGAAGAAAATGTACGTTGCTCAAAATATCATGTGATTAGGGAGTTGTAATGAGATTTTACTATTTTAACTTCTCATCCATGCTGACTATCACCGCAAATTCAAAGATTGGAATTGTTATGAAAAATGTCTGCTATGCGATTTTAGACTCACAGATCAAACGCAAAGATCATGACAAAATTTATTTTCTTCATTTTCACTGCCCCATTACATTTATTGATCCGGAAGTGTATATTTTTATTTGTTTTCTTAGGAGATAATAGAAATTAAATAAAAAATATTAAAAATAAAATTATTGGGACATAAGTTTTGCTAACGAATGTTTCATAGTCACCTAAGCAACGAATAAATATAATTTTTTTTTAAATTTGAACAAATGTAAAAAGATTTAGTTATTAGAGCTCTTAGTCTTTATTTCTTTTGCTGGTGTCGGTAAAAGAAAACGAGCTCTTGGACTCTATGATTAAATAATGCAAACAAGCTTTGGCAACATATTGTCTATCAAAATCGGGTTTTCACTTAGTTTGGATGAATTTTGTCAAATTGAGAAAAATTTCTTTATTATATAGTACATGATTTCTTTAAAAAATAGTATCTTTAAAATTCTCAAGACCAGTTTGCACGGCTTTTCAAAAGTATTTTAGAGTTTTAATAAAATCAAACGCGAGACCTTAAAAGGACCAGAAGTGTTTCTTTTTTATTTCCTCAAATTACAATAAATAAATAAAAAATTAGGAACACCTTGTAGCTACAACTTGTTCAAAATAAATAATATATATTTTTAAGATTGAAAAAATGTAAAAAAATTTAGTTATTAGGGCTTTTGGACTCAAAGATTAAACAATACAAACAAACTTTAACAACACATTGTGTATCTAAATGAGGTTTTCGCTTAGTATGGATCAATTGTGCCAAATTGAAGAAAATTTTCTTATTATAGCACACGATTTTTTTTTAAAATTGTATTTTTGAAATTCTCAAGACCTGTTTGCACTGTTTGCAAAAGTATTTTAAACTCTTAATGAAATCAAATGAGAGACCTTAAAAGGACCAGAAGTGTTTCTTTTTTATTTCGTCAAATTAAAATTGAAGAAAAAAATTTAGAAACACTTGTAGCGATGAACTATTTGTCGCTACAAATTGTTCAAAATAATTTTTTTTTAATTTGAATTTGAACAAATAAAGATTGTCAAAACTATTTTTTCTTGAAATTTACCTATGCCATAATTTCACCATTGGTAAAGCTTGATTTAGAAGGTGTTCCAATCTACGGAACTAGAAAATCTAGACCCATTTTATTTTTTTACGAATTTTCTTGTCCTTTGAGTTTGGAAAGTTGTAAAAAAAAAATCGAGTCGAAATATTTGCGTTCCGTCAGTTTGAGAAGTGGTTAAAAATTATGATTTGAGGGTGAGAAGATTTTGGTGAGAAAAAAAAATAACATACGATTTTGGCAAAAAAACCGTGTGCTATAGTCAACAGTTTTAGGTGATTTCCTTAAAAAATTGCATGTTTGAAATTCTCGAGGACGGTTTGCGCGAGTGTCCAAAAGTATTTTAGAGTCTCAATGAACCTCAACGCGAGACCTTACAAGTACCGGAAGTGTTTCTTTTTTATTTCGCCAAATTAAAATTAAAGAAAAAAAATTTAAGAACACTTGTAGAGACGAATAATGGTTCGTCGCTACATGTTGCTCAAAATAAATATTTTTTTAATTAGAATTTGAACAAATAAAGCTTAATTGACAAAACTATTTTTTTTTTTTTAAATTTGCCTATGCCATAATCTCACCATTGGGAAAACTTGATTTTTAGAAGGTGTTCCAATCAATGGAACTAGAAAATCTCGACCATTTTTTTTTTTTACGAATTTTCTTGTCTTCCGAGTTTAAAAAATCGGGTCAAAATTTGAGCGTTCCGTCAGTTTGGGAAGTGCTTAAAAGTCATGATTTGAGGGTGGAAAATTTTTGATGAGAAAATAAGAACATACAATTTTGGCCAAAAAACCGTTTGCAATAGTCCATAGTTTTGGAACATTTCCTTAAAAATTGCATGTTTGAAATTCTCGAGGCTAGTTTGTGCAAGAGTCAAAAACTATTCTAGAGTCTCAATAAAGCTCCACGTGAGACCTTATAAGCACATGAAGTGCTTATTGTTTATTTTGTCCAATTAAAATTAAACAAAAAAATTTAGGAACACTGTAGCGACGATTTTTCGTCGCTACAGGTTGATCAAAATATTTGTTTTTAATATCAATTTAAACAAATAAAGCTTGTCAACACCAATTTTTCTTGAAATTTGCCAATGACATAATCTCAACATTGGTAAAACTTGATTTTTAAAAGGTGTTCCAATCCACTGAACTAAAAATTCTAGAGCCATTTTTTAAAACTAATTTTCTAGACTTATGACTTTGGAAAATCGTAAAAAAAAAACGGGTAAAATTTTTTATGTTCCGTTAGTTTGAGAAGTGCTTAAAAATCATGATTGAAGGATGGATAGATTTTAGAGAGAAATTAAGAACATGTGATTTTGGCCAAAAAACCGTGCCCTATAGTCTACAATTTTGGGTGATTTCCTTAAAAAATTGCATGTTTAAAATTATCGAGGTGGTTTGCGCGAGTATCTAAAAGTATTTTAGAGTCTTAATGAAGGTAAACGCTAGGACTTATAAGCACCAGAAGTCTTTCTTATGTTGTCAAATTAAAATTAAAAATAAAAATTTCGGAACACTTGTAGCGACGACCTATTCGTCGCTACAGACTGTTCAAAACAAACATTTTCTTAATTTGAATTTGAACAAATAAAGCTTGTCAACACCATTTTTTCTTGAAATTCGCCTATGCGATTACCTCACCATTGGTAAACCTTGATTTTTAAAAGGTGTTCCAATATACGGAACTAGAAAATCTTTTACTATTTTTTTTTACGAATTATCTAATACTCTGAACTTTGGAAAATCGTAAAAAAAAATCGGGATGAAATTATTGCGTTCAGTTAGTTTGAGAAGTGCTTAAAAATCAAGATTTGTGGGTGGGAAGATTTTGGTGAGAACATGCGATTTTGGCCAAAAAATCGTGTGCTATAGTCAACAGTTTTATGTAATTTCTTTTAAAAATTGCATGTTTGAAATTGTCGAGGCCGGTTTGCGTGAGTGTCCAAAAGTATTTTAGAGTCTCAATGAAGCCCAACGCGAGACCTTACAAGCACCGAAAAAGTTTCTTTTTTATTTCGCCAAATTAAAATTAAAGAAAAAAAATTTAAGAACACTTGTAGAGACGAATAATGGTTCGTCGGTACATGTTGCTCAAAATAAACATTTTTTTTATTAGAATTTGAACAAATAAAGCTTGACAAAATTTTTTTTTTTTTGAAATTTGCCTATGCTGTAATCTCACCATTGGTAAAACTTGATTTTTAGAAGGTGTCCCCAATCAATGGAATTAGAAAATCTCGACCTTTTTTTGAGAATTTTTAAAAAAATCGGGTGTTAAAATTTTAGCGTTCTGTCAGTTTGAGAAGTGTTTAAAAGTCATGATTTGAGGGTGGAAAAATTTTGATGAGAAAATAAGAACATACGATTTTGGTCAAAAAACCGTGTGCTATTAAGTCCATAGTTTTGGAAAATTTCCTTAAAAAATTGCATGTTTGAAATTCTCGAGGCTGGTTTGCGCGAGAGTCCAAAACTATTTTAGAGTCTCAATAAAGCCCCACGCGAGATTTTATAAGCACCGGAAGTGCTGAAGTGCTTATTGTTTATTTCGTCCAATTAAAATTAAACAAAAAAAATTTAGGTACACTTGTAGCGACGAACTAGTCGTCGCTACAGGTTGCTCAAAATAAATATTTTTTTAATATCAATTTAAACAAATAAAGCTTGTCAATACCAATTTTTCTTGAAAAATGCCAATGACATAATCTCAACAATGGTAAAACTTGATTTTTAAAAGGTGTTCCAATCCACTGAACCAAAAAATCTCGAGCCATTTTTTAAAACTAATTTTCTAGTCTTCTAAATTTGGAAAATCGTAAAAAAAATTCGAGTAAAATTTTTTACGTTCTGTCAGTTTAAGAAGTGCTTAAAAACCATGATTGTAGGGTGGATAGATTTTGGTGAGAAATTAAGAACATGTGATTTTGGCCAAAAAACCGTGCGCTATAATCTACAATTTTGAATGATTTCCTTAAAAAATTGCATGTTTAAAATTCTCGAAGCTATTTGCGCTAGTATCTAAAAATATTTTAGAGTTTTAATGAAGGTCAACGTTAGGCCTTATAAGCACCGGAAGTATTTCTTATTTTGTCAAATTAAAATTAAAGAAAAAAATTTAGGAACACTTGTAGCGACGAATAGTTCGTCGCTACAAGTTGTTCAAAATAAACATTTTCTTAATTTGAATTTGAACAAATAAAGCTCGTCAACACCATTTTGTCTTGAAAGGTGTTCCAATATATGGAACTAGAAAATCTTTAACTATTTTATTTTACGAATTTTCTAATACTCTGAACTTTGGAAAATCGTAAAAAAAAATCGGGATGAAATATTTGCGTGCAGTTAGTTTGAGAAGTTCTTAAAAATCAAGATTTTTGGGTGAGAATATTTTGGTGAGAAAATAAGAACATCCTATTTTGGCCAAAAAACCATGTGTTATAGTCCACAGTTTTTGGGTGATTTCTTTAAAAAATTGCATGTTTCAAATTATCTAGGTCGGTTTGCGCGAGTGTGTAAACGTATTTTAGAGTCTCAATGAATCCCCACGCGAGACCATATAAGCACTGAAAGTGCTTCTTTCTTATTTCGTCAAATTAAACTTAAATAAAAAAATTTAGGAACACTTGTAGTGACGAATAGTTCGTAGTTATAGGTTATTCAAAATAAATATTTTTTTTTAAATTTGAATTTGAACAAATGAAGCTTGTCAACACTAATTGTTCTTGAAATTTGCCTATACCATAATCTCACCATTGGTAAAACTTGAATTTTAAAAGGTATCCTAATCTAGATAACTAGAAAATTTCGAGCCATTTTTTTTAACGAATTTTCTAATCTTTTGACTTTGGAAAATCGTAAAACAAAATTAGGGTAAAATTTTTTACGTTCCGTCAATTTGAGAAGAGATTAAAAATCATGATTTGAGGGTGGGAATATTTTGGTGTAAAATTAAGAACATGCGATTTTGGCCAAAAAATCGTGTGCTACAATCCACAATTTTGGGTGATTTCCATAAAAAATTGCAAGTTTAAAATTCTCGAGGCCGGTTTGCGCGAATGTCTAAAAGTATTTTAGAGTTTCAATGAACCCCAAAGCTAGACTTTATAAGCACCGGAAGTACTTCTTTTTTAACTCGTTAAATTAAAGTTTAAGAACACTTTTAGCGACGAATGGTTCGTCGCTACATGTTGTTAAAAATAAACAATTTTTTAATTTGAATTTGCACAAATAATCTCACAATTGAATTTGCACAATTTTTTAATAAAGCATGTCAACCCCATTTTTTCTTGAAATTTACCTATGTCATAATCTCACAATTGGTAAATTTTGATTTTTTAAAGGTGTTCCAATTTACGGAACTAGAAAATCTCTAGCCATTTTTTTACAAATTTTCCAATCTTCCGACTTTGGAAAATCGTAAAAAAAAGTCGGTTCCAAATTTTTGCGTTCCGTCAGTTTGAAGAGTGCTTGAAAATCATGATTTGAGGGTAGAAAGATTTTGGTGAGAAAATAAGAACATGCGATTTTGGCCCAAAAATCGTGTGTTATAACCCACGGTTTTGGGTGAAAAACCATGGTTTCGGCAAAAAGAACAAAATTTGTTAAAAATTCACCATTGGTAGAACATGTTTTTTAAAAATTTCGAATCGTTTAGATTTTATGAATTTTCTAATTTTTCGATTTCGAAAAATCGTTTGGGCATCGTAACCATCTTTAGCATGGGCATGCTTCATTAGTTACCCTCGCTAGCATGGACATTGTTAGTTAGCCTAGTTAGTATGGACATCGTTTGAAGTGTCGAGGGCACCTCAGGATGCCTCCTTGTAAACTGCACTTTTCCTTTCAACTTTACCTTTGTCAAAACTTCACCATTGGTAAAACATTATTTTTAAAAGGTATACAAACTGACTTTGATAAAAAAGCCCGCCTCGTTTGTGAGTTATGATTTTTTAAGTTTTCCAATTTTGAAAAATCATAAATCACAAACGACTCGAGCTGTTCGAGGAAAATCAATTGGAAAAGCTTTAAAAATTATTTTTTAACATTGATGAAGTTTTGGCACGGACAAAACTGCAGGAAAAAAAGGATTTGCATGGTTTGACACGTTTGGAAGTGCCACAGCATGCCCTGGCATGCCAAACCTTTCCAACCTCCTTTTTCCTTTAACTTTGCTTGTGCAAAAACTTCACAATTGGTAAGACATGATTTTTAAAACGTGTTCCAACTGACTTTACTCGAAAATCTCGAATCGTTATTTTTTTTATGAATTTTCTAGTTTTTCGACTTTGAAAA
Organism: Rubus parviflorus; assembly: GCA_029955375.1. Lineage (NCBI taxonomy): Eukaryota > Viridiplantae > Streptophyta > Magnoliopsida > Rosales > Rosaceae > Rubus > Rubus parviflorus. Next base: position 17,498,474 of record JARGGL010000004.1, read on the forward strand.
ATCGTAAAAAATAAACGAGTCAATATTTTTGCGTTCTGACAACTCTAAAAGTCCATAAAAATCATGATTTGAGTGTGGGAACATTTTGGTGCGAAAATAAGAACATGCAATTTTGGCCTAAAAATCGTGTGTTATATAGAACCCATGGTTTTGTGTGAAAAATCAGGGTTTTGGCAAAAAAAAAAAAAATTCTTAAAAATTCACCATTGGTAAAACATGTTTTTTTAAAATTGTTTCAATTGACAGAACTCGAAAATCTAGAATCGTTTATATTTTATGAATTTTCTAGTTTTTCAACTTTGAAAAATCGCATGGGAATCATGGGCATCTTTAGCATGGGCATTGACATCGTTAGTCTCTCTAGCATGGGTATGCATCGTTAGTTACCTATGCTAGCATGAACATCGTTGGTTAACCTCGCTAGCATGGGCATCGTTGCAAGTATAGGGGGCACCCCGGGATGCTTCTGAACTGCATTTTTCCCTTCAACTTTACCAGTGTTAAAACTTTACCATTGGTAAAACATGATTTTTAAAAGGTGTGTCAACTGACTTTACTCAAAAAACCCGACTCGTTTGTAAGTTATGATTTTTTAACTTTTCTGACTTAAAAAAATTGTAACTCACAAACGACTCGAGCTGTTCAAGAAAAGTCAGTTGGAGAAGGTTTAAAAATTAATTTTTAGCATTGGTGAAGTTTGTCACGGACATAATTTAAGGAAAAATAGGGTTGGCATGGTTTGACACGTTTGGAGGTGCCACGCCATACCTTTGCATGCCAAACCTCACCAACCCTATTTTTCATTTAACTTTACCCGTGCCAAAACTTCACCATTGGTATGACATGATTTTTAAAAGATGTTCCAACTGACTTTGCTAAAAAATCTCGAATCGTTTATTTTTTATAAATTTTCTAGTTTTTCCGACTTTAGAAAATCGTAAAAAATATACGAGTCGATATTTTTGCGTTTTGTCAACTCGAGAAATCCTTAAAAATCATGATTTAAGTGTGGAAAAATTTTGGTACGAAAATAAGAACATGCAATTTTGGCTAAAAAATCGTGTGTTATAACCCACGGTTTTAGGTGAAAAACCATGGTTTTGGCAAAAAAAAATAAAAATTTCTCAAAATTTCACCATTGGTAAAACATATTTTTAAAAAGCTATTCCAATCGACAGAACTCGAAAATCTCGAATTGTTTATTTTTTAAGAATTTTCTTGTTTTCCGACATAAAAAAATCACATGGGAATCATGGGCATCCTTAGCATGGGCATTGGCATCGTTAGTCTCTCTAGCATGGGTATGCATCATTAGTTACCCACGCTAGCATATACATCGTTAGTTAGCCTCGCTAGCATGGACATCGTTAGTTAGCCTCTCTAGCATTGGCATCGTTGGAAGTATCAGGGGCACCTCGTGATGCTTCCTTCTGAACTGCACTTTTCCCTTCAACTTTAACTTTACTAGTGTCAAAATTTCACCACTGGTAAAACATGATTTTTAAAATGAGTGTTAACTGACTTTGCAAGAAAAACCCGACTCGTTTGTGAGTTATGATTTTTTAAGTTTTTCGACTTTGAAAAATCATAACGCACAAACGACTTGAGTTGTTCAAGAAAAGTCAATTGAAAAAGCTTTAAAAATCATTTTTTAACATTGGTGAAGTTTTTTCACGGGCAAATTTGAAGAAAAAATGGGGTTGACATGGTTTGACACGTTTAGAGGTGCCACGGCATGCCCTGACATGCCAAACCTTGCCAAACCCTTTTCCCTTTAACTTTGCCCGTGCCAAAATTTCACTATTTGTAAGACATGATTTTTAAAAAGTGTTCCAACTGACTTTGCTAAAAAATCTCGAATCGTTTATTTTTTTATAAATTTTATAGTTTTCCGAATTTAGAAAATCGTAAAAAATAAACGAGTCGATATTTTTGCGTTCTGTCAACTCGAGAAGTCTTTAAAAATCATGATTTGAGTGTGGAAAGATTTTGGTACGAAAATAAGAACATGCGATTTTGGCCCAAAAATCGTGTGTTATAACCCATGGTTTTGGGTGAAAAACCATGGTTTCGGCAAAAAATATAAAATTTCTCAAAAAGTTACATTGGTAGAACATGCTTTTTAAAAAGTGTTTCAATTGACAGAACTTGAAAATCTCGAATCGTTTATTTTTTATGAATTTTCTAGTTTTCCGATTTTGAAATATTGCTTGGGCATCGTGGGCATCCTTAGCATAGGCGTAGTCATCGTTAGCCTCGCAAGCCTGGACATGCATTGTTAGTTAGCCTTTCTAGCATGCGCACGTTGGTTAGCCTCGCTAGCATGGACATCGTTTGAAGTGTCTAGGGAATCTCAGGATGCCTCCATATGAACTGCCCTTTTCCCTTCAACTTTATCGTGTCAAAACTTCACCATTTGTAAAACATTATTTTTAAAAAGTGTACCAACTGCGTTTGCTCGAAAAGCCTGACTCGTTTGTGAGTTATGATTTTTTAAGTTTTCCGACTTTGAAAAATGATAACTCACAAACGACTCGAGCTGTTAAAAAAAAGTCAGTTGAAAAAGCTTTTAAAATTATTTTTAACATTGGTGAAATTTTGTTACGGACAAAGTTGAAGGAAAAATGGGGTTGGCATGGTTTGACACGATTAGAGGTGCCACGACATGCCAAACCCCTTGTCCCTTTAACTTTGCCCGTGCCAAAATTTCACCATTTGTAAGACATGATTTTTAAAAGGTGTTCCAACTAACTTTGCTAAAAAATGTCAAATTGTTTATTTTTTATAAATTTTATAGTTTTCCGACTTTGGAAAATCGTAAAAAATAATCGAGTCGATATTTTTGCGTTCTGTCAACTCGAGAAGTTCTTAAAAATTATGATTTGAGTGTGGGAAGATTTTGGTGAGAAAATAAGAACATGCGATTTTGGCCCAAAAATCGTGTGTTATAATCCACGGTTTTGAGTGAAAAACCATGGTTTCGGAAAAAAATATAAAAATTCCTCAAAAACTTACCATTGGTAGAACATGCTTTTTAAAAAGTGTTCCAACTTACAGAACTCGAAAATCTCGAATAGTTTATTTTTTATGAATTTTCTAGTTTTTTGATTTTGAAATATCACTTGGGCATCGTATGCATCCTTAGCATGGGCATAGTCATCGTTAATCTTGCTAGTATGAGCATGCATCGTTAGTTAGCCTCTCTAGCATGCGCAAGTTAATTAGCCTCGTTAGCATGAACATCGTTTGAAGTGTCTAGGGCATCTCAGGATGCCTCCATGCACTTTTCCCTTCAACTTTATCTGTGTCAAAACTTCACCATTGGTAAAACATTATTTTTAAAAGGTGTACCAACTGACTTTGCTCAAAAAGCCTGACTCATTTGTGAGTTATGATTTTTTAAGTTTTCCGACTTTGAAAAATCATAACTTACAAACGACTCGAGCTGTTAAAAAAAAGTCAGTTGGAAAAGCTTTTAAAATTATTTTTTAACATTGGTGAAATTTCGTCACGGATAAAGTTGAAGGAAAAATGGGGTTGGCATGGTTTGACACGTTTGGAGGTGTCATGCCATGCCCTAGCATGCCAAACCTCGCCAAACCCTTTTCCCTTTAACTTTGCCCATGCCAAAACTTCACCATTGGTATGACATCATTTCTAAAAAGTGTTCCAACTGACTTTGCTCAAAAATCTCGAATTGTTTTTTTTTTTAATAAATTTTATAGTTTTCCGACTTTGAAAACTCGTAAAAAATATACGACTCGATATTTTTGCGTTTAGTCAACTCGAGAAGTCCTTAAAAATCATGATTTAAGTGTGGGAAGATTTTGGTGCGAAATTAAGAACTTGTGATTTTTGCCCAAAAATTGTGTGTTATAACCTACGGTTTTGGGTGAAAAGCCAAGGTTTTGGTGAAAAAAAAAATTTTCTAAAAATTTCACCATTAGTAAAACATGTTTTTTAAATGGTGTTCCAGTTGACAAAACTGGAAAATCTCGGAACGTTTATTTTTTATGAATTTTCTAGTTTTTTTACTTTGAAAAATCGCATGGGAATCATGAGCATCCTTGGCATGGGCATTGACATTGTTAGTCTCTCTATTATGAGCATGCATCGTTAGCCTTGCTAGCATGGGCATGCATCGTTAGTTAGCCTCTCTAGCATGCGCACGTTAGTTAGCCTCGCTAGCATGGACATCGTTTGAAGTGTCTAGGACATCTCAGGATGCCTCCATGTGAACTGCACTTTTCCCTTCAACTTTATCTGTGTCAAAACTTCACCATTTGTAAAACATTATTTTTAAAAGGTGTACCAACTGACTTTGCTCGAAAAGTTTGATTCGTTTTTGAGTTATGATTTTTTAAGTTTTCCGACTTTGAAAAATCATAACTCACAAACGACTCGAGCTGTTAAAAAAAAGTCAGTTGGAAAATCTTTAAAAATTATTTTTAACATTGGTGAAGTTTTGTCATGGACAAAGTTGAAGGAAAAATGGGGTTGGCATGGTTTGACACGTTTGGAGGTGCATAGCATGCCAAATCTTGCCAACCCCCTTTTTTCTTTAATTTTGCCCGTACCAAAACTTCACCATTTGTCAGACATGATTTTTAAAAGGTGATTCAACTGACTTTGCTCAAAAATCTCGAATCGTTTATTTTTTTATAAATTTTATAGTTTTCTGACTTTGAAAAATCGTAAAAAATATACAAGTCGATATTTTTGCGTTTTGTCAACTCGAGAAGTCCTTAAAAATTATGATTTAAGTGTGAGAAGATTTTGGTGAGAAAATAAGAACATGCGATTTTGACCCAAAAATCGTATGTTATATCCACGGTTTTGGATGAAAAACCATGGTTTGGAATACATGATTTAATTAATCTTGGGAATTTGAAATCTCGTAACACATGATTTGAAATCTTGTTAATTTCATTTAGAAAAAGAACTTGGCCAGAGTAAGGAACAATCGAGTTTAACTGTGAAAAGAAGGCATAATCGAAGTGAACAGAGAATACTATAATTATATACCAAAATTTTCTATAAGAAAAAAGTGTGAAGGCTTCCCCAACGTTTAAATATAGCTTTTACATATTAGCCAAAAAAAAGAAAAATATAGCTCTTACATGAAAAATCTGACATGAGTAAATGAATTACGGGACACTATTAGAGTGAACATATGGAAGCAACTAAAGCTAGTATATGGCAGCTCATGATATCCTTCCTACCCATGAGATGGGAATTCCTCGATAAGATGCTGTTCCCATGATTGAAGGATACAACCCTCCATCAGCTTATGCCAATTTTGATTTTCTTGATCGAAAGAAGATAACAATGAACTCTTCTACCTTCACCGTGACAGTCTTCGGTTGAATTACTAGTATGAAATTTCATCGACCAGATGGACGAGGTTTGCCCTTTATGGAGTTGAGGTGTTGGGTGACAAATATGACTCCCATCACAAGTATGAGGACACCAACCAGTATGCTGAAGAAGAGGGCACCTGGTTGCCTAGTCTGGACAAAACCATATACCCCAGTTGAGGTCACAAGAATAAGGTCAGTGAGCCCATCGTTTGAGAAGTCCTCGCCGATCAGGGCATGTGTAGGGGGTGCTGGAAGCTCAAGTGAGGTTAAGATACTTCCTCCGGGAGATATCAAGACAGCCTCTTGTTCTCCAGCCGCAAGGATCATTTCTTGATTATCATGGATACGCAATGAGAATGCCTTCAGTGTAGGGACTACCAAAGCAGCTTCTATCATCCCCGCTGGAGAAGGAAGATTTGACCATGTAGCACCCGTTAACAGATGCCAATTCCAAACAGCACCATGACCATGCAAACCAGGTGAGTAGGATGTTACCTGAGAGAAACAACACTTTTAAGATGCCAATTCTGCATAAGAAAACAGTATTCTGCACTTTGCAGGCTAACAATTGAATTTTGTAAGTCACTCCCCTGACGGGGCCATTTGAATTACTGAGAAATATAATCATCCAATCCATCGTACAAGGAATTCATAATAAGCATAATAAATGATGACAGATTGGACGATCAATAAACATGTAGAATACACCCCAATTTTGTCCCACCATTATTCGGTGCAATATGACTATGATTATCATAAGGGTCAAACAACTATTCGGTGCAATTTACGTTGTGCCTTCAAATGACAACTTAAGTGACTTTGATTAGGTAATCCAAATCAAGATAACCACAGCAAGAAAACTAAAAGAACCTCGATTAGCATGCATACCTCACCACGATTTGTCAAAAAGACAACATCACCATGGCTTCCCTTACGGTGCCTATGGCCATCATTTCTTGGGATGAGAATGGGTGTTGCTACTTCCAATGAAGCCAAATCAGGAGTTCGACCATAGCTTCGAGAATAATCTCCATGTTGGAATAAGTTAAAAACCGAATGATGACATATAGAAGCATTAAATAGTTGTTCTCGTATAGGTACACCAGAGGTTGCAACAGCCCAACAAGGACGGAGCACTTCCATGGATCCACTAACAACAGTCTGCTCAGCGCCATTTCCACCAACAGCCTGAAGAGAAGGAACAGATTATGTCACATATATTCAGCCATAAACAAATGTATACTTGAAATAAGTAGTCACCAATTAATTGCTTTTCATATGCAACACAATTTATGCCAGTGTGTGTGCTTTATGCTGCTCAACATCCATTTCAAAACATCAAAAGCTGAGACATGGACTGTGCATTATGCATGCACAGGCAATTGACTCTGCAAACTAGCCTTTTTCTTGGTTGTTGCAATCACCAATCATAGGATGCTTACTATTATGCTTTAAGTTCAATTTTATCCATATAATTGCAGGCATAATTAACTAGATTAATCATGAAAAATTACTTGGCATGCTCTATGTACATCAGTAAACCTCAGAAGAGAGACACCAACTTCTAACATCCAGTAAGCAATTACATTCATTTATTCTGCTGTTCAAAACAAATTAGAGTTGCCAAGAGACCAACAATGGAAAAGAAAGAAATGTGCACCTGGACATGATCTAGGACTCCATCACCATTTACATCTGCATGAAGGCCAGCATCTTGAAGATTAAGCTGTTGAGATCAATACATTTTGCATTATACCTTCAGCTGGTTAAGGCTGATATAACATAAACTTTTTACAACCCAAACATAGTGTAACCAGAATGATATTAACTTAGAGAAGTATATCCATATGTCAGATATAAGCAGAAAAGGTATACCTAAAACTAAATAAGGATATCCAATTAAAAATAGAAAATAAAAAAGTAAAAAACAGAGAAAGACTAAAGACTAAAATAACAACCATTGCAGGAGTCAGCATGAAAAGGTTATTATAGCTATTATAAAACAAAGAAAGTCGCGTTTATGGGTATTATACCATGTTATTTAACATTGGTTATGGCACTACAACGGAAACTTGTGTGGGGTTTTGGTTTACCTTACAAAGAGTGCGACCAGATGCCAAGTGAACAGCTTCTATTCCTTCTTTTTGATGAATTACAACCACATTAGGGACCCACCAAAGTTGAGTGTGATTTGTGATGGTAGGAATATATGGATATGGCTGCATCAGCAAAATAAACAGCTTAAAACGGAAGTTCATATATACAAGTAAACCATTCCACATAAGGGGGTTCACAAATCTCACCTTCTTGGATTTTGCTGAACCAGCGTACTGGGCAGCTTTTCCAATTAAGTTCGAAATCTTTTTTGTTGAGTCCTTTCCAGGAGAATGATTTTCTTCGGGCTTGTGGAAAGGATAGTTGATAGTCTTTCCAGTTGTTTTCTTCGATGTTTTCCTTTTGTGCTTCTGGAAGTGTGCAAGTTTCAACAAAGTATCTTCTCTTCTATCCTGATAATAACATGTAAATTCACAAATCAGTCATGCCATCTGCAAAAATACCATAAACTGAACGAGGATAACAGACAGTATTGTTAAATTACCCAATGATGTGGCATAACTCCAAGGATTGATTCTCTGAATTCCCTACATTCAAACTACAATTTAGCGTATATCAGGAAGCTTATCTCACAGAAAGATAACACAAAATCTATATGAAACGCATTCAGTCCAAACAAGAACAAATCCAAGAAATTTAAGCACCAAAATGAATTAATCATCCTGAAACAAAATGTGTACGTGGGCGGGTGTGTGCATGATAGATCGAAATATGTGTCTATACATATAAATACATACATATATATATATATATATATATATATATATATATTTCAAGTCAGAATTCAAACAAACAATGATTTTTTTATATTTCACAAATTAAAAAAATAAATACTCAAAAGGAATGAAGAGGTTCACAACATACTTCTCCTGGATGACGACTGTTCAAAGCCTGAACATCAAGCTTGTAGTTATGCTGCGGAATCAACTGTGATGCATCTGAAGAATGTGCTTCAATATTCTAAACAACCAAATGACAGATTCAGCTATTTAGGAAGAAGATGCTTCAAGAGCCCAAATATCCATAAGATGAAACGTATTCCAGACATTTTGTTAAGAAAAGTAACCATTTTTGGAGTTTTTCCTACATTTAAGATATATATTGCAGTGGAGCACAAAATTTCCCATATGCTTTTAGAGGGATAAAATTCAGAGAAGGAGCTGAAGTATCTACAAGCTGAAGCTCAAAGAAGATTAGTATTATAATGGTGATTGGTTGAAATTTGAAACCAAACACATACTAAACATAGTTCCAACTTTTTGTCATTCATAATTTGCCACGATACTATGACTTACTAATACCCAAGTTGTACAAATAATAATTGAAGAAAGAAAGGAGGGAAAAGATTCATCCTCACATGAACAGAAATAACTCTAGAAGGAGCACACCGACTTTCTAGTTCACATGAACATTCTTTAACTATAGCATCAAGGAAAGTGCCAAAACAGAAAGTATATATATATAAAAAAGTAATAAGATAAATCACCTCATTCTTTCTACTCCATCTAATTTTGCCAGAACCACCGGCAAATGCATATATTGCAAAATGGCGTAAATCCACAGTTCCTGAATTTTCAGACGCCTAAGAAAGATAGAGAGAAGAAAGAAATCAACGAAGTATTCTACAACTAATAGCAAAGCACCCAGCTCTTATTACTGGTACATGTATAGCTCAACCATTCTTATTTTAGAGGCACTCACAGAGGTTGCGCCACTAAAAAAAAGAGGCACTTAAAGCAAGGAGCAGTAAGTAAACTATAGGGAATTATATAATGCATGGTTCATGTATTCAGAAGCCAATAAGGGAAAGGAACATATAGAGTGACATGCCTTACATCCAGAAAAGACAATGCTCAAGTAAATGCAGAAGTATGAAAATCACATTATCTACACTAATCACAACATCATCAATACTATAACAACTTAAGATAGATTTACATGCAAAATCCAAAATATGTTTTTACCTCCTTTTCAGTTAGATTTCTTCTATGCTGCTCAGCACTTTTCTCTGCCATCCCAATTTCTTCAAAAGGATCTAAGGAAATCTGCAAATGACAAAGCCAATTATTTCTATGAGAAGGAAGTGATCGACTTTATGAGTCTTTAGTTTAAAGTTTAAACACTAATACAGCATCAACAGCTAAATATGTAGGAGTATGGTTCCAATCAACTGGGTGAAGAGAGCACTGATGAGAGAGAGAGAGAGAGAGAGAGAGAGAAGAACAGAATTTGCCTTCTGGTTAGCATAACACACTATACAAATCCAACTGACACTAAATAAAAAATTGTGAAACACCAGATGTACAGAATGATAAAAGCACCATGAAGAAAGTAAGTAAAAAGATTTAATCCACATGAATTTGACAATTCATACTCATCTTGATGAAGGCTTCAAAGAAGAGTAAGATCAAGCAAAGCAAGCACTATTTTCTTTATCAACATCCTGAATTTTGTCAAAACATCAGCGATGTTGCAATCAGTACAAAGTTGGGCACTATTTTCTTTATCAACTTGCTTCTACCATCACAATTGAACATTTATTCAGAAGGTATGAATCGAAAAGATGGATTTCAAAGTTTAGGCAGTTGGGTATAAGCATACATGCTTTATCTATTGCCTATTTGCTTCTCTATAACGGATATTGGAAAGCAAGTTGTGAACCCAGAATAAATGAAAACAAATTTGGAAACATACATGAGGCTGCATTTCCATCCTTCCACCAACAATCACCAATCCTGAGTCCCCGTGCTTCAGGGTGTAATTGCTTATTGATATGGCAATCTCCCTATGGTGAGCATTATGTGGAAAATCCTCCTACAAAATGCAAATAAGAATGCGCATTCAAATAAAGAACATCATCAGATAACTGATAGACAATGAGACCAAGCCATCATTTATCCTTCCCAGAAAGGTATGAACAAAACTGCAGCTACAAACCTGCAAATTAACATCCCACAGCCTTTTGAGATTGGAATCGAAGCACATGACAGACCAGCCCGACGTAACAACAACCAAAACCTGCCTGGCTCTCTGCCCGGGTTTCACTTTTTCTATAACTCCGGTAGCCATCGCCACCGCACGTCTGCCGGAGGAGATACGGATTTTGTCAGGCAAAAGGCTGACCTCGGCAAGAACACGAGCACTACTGAATCCTTCATCCACACGCCTACTATGAGGCTCCAAAATCTAATAATAAACACACCCCACAGCCATAGCTAACAAGTAAGCAACAATACTTAGCTACCGTGCTTGTTATTGTAGAAAAATTCATATGAAATTAGATGGAGGAGTGAGAGTAACCTGGATTTTGGCATCGTGTGTGGCCACGAGGATTTCTTTCTTGCCGTCACCATTGAGATCGGCGACAATCGGCGGCGGGAGGCGCTCGGCTTCGTACTTAATGGGATAGTCATCGGACAGGTGCATCCATGCCTCTCTGAAGGAGAAATCACCCTCGTGCTGAAATTTCAAAAGGCAAAGTCAATCGGAAACAATTGAATTAGATAGAAATGAAAAAACCAGTTCTCGTTAGGGTTTTGTAGGGGTCTGCGGACCTGAAGAGAGAAGAAGATAGCGAAAGCAGAGAGCATGAGAATGGCCAAATCTCGCTTCCTCATTTTGAACGCTCCGGTGAGAACCCAATTTTCGCAGAGCTTGAGCTTAAGACTTGAACCTGTTACTGTGACTTACTTCCAGTCCTCGAACGACGACGTTTTGACTTCCGAGACTCCTAGGCCTTACCATTCACCCTTCGGTGAGACACGTCATTATTTCTTTCTCATTTTCTCCAAATAAATTAGTAAATTACAGTTGGAGGAATAATTTTTTTTTATTTTTTTACTGAGGAATAATTTGCTATCACTCTTAAAAGTGCATCAGGTCAAATTCTATATTGACCCTAGATTTAACGGTGATTGACCAAAGTTTACTTCCGTTAGTTACTCACCAAGAAACCACCACTTACAAGCACGAGAACAACAGCATTAAAGTAAATCCTTGTTTGCAGTTTATGTAGTTAGGCAAGCAGGTGAGAATATTGTAATCTGAAGATGGAGAAAACTGAGGCATCAAAATGCGTTATATTATAGCTACTGTCTGGTCTATACACATCAGAAAGAGAAGTGTTACATGAGGCTCTCTATCTCTGTTACAATTACAAGAGTTACAGTCAACAGTTTTCGGATCATGATCGGTTAGATATTGGTCTGGCCACTATCATGCTCCGCTGCCTTTTGCTTCCTCTTCGTCTCTAGATATGCAGCAAGTTGGTCCTTCTTCCTTTTGGCAAACTCTATCTCCTTCTTTAGGTTGTTAATCTGTTTTATTCCAGAAACAAAAGGCAAAACTGAGTATCCGTTTAGACAATTGACTCGAAAAATAAGCTGTTCAAACTCCCAACTGGAAGCCATGAAACAAAGATGTGATTCGAGTGCAAGTTATACATACCGTCTGCTTCAACTCATCCTCCTTCTGCACATGTTCCTCATACCTGTATCAAAGGGGTTTTCTTGGGTTCAATGCAACAACAAAAGCAAAGGTCCTAAATTTCCAACTAATTAGCTAGAAGTGTTCATGACAAGGATCTGCAACTGATGTCCAGACTGCTAGATCGAACATAAAATTAAACTCCATACCTCATGAAGAGTTGAATATTTTCCTCACATATCTCCTCAACTGACATGGCCTCTGCAGTGCCGTCAGACATCACTACTTCTTGTGGACTCTGCAATGGTATTCAACAATGCTAAGAATTATATATTAAGAAAATTGGAAACAAAAACAATGATACTGAAAACCAGATAATCAGGGTTTGTTGTTGGTCCATTGCTCATTGTACAAGACATTGACTCTATATATATATATATATGGATGTGGTAGAACCTGCTGAGACCATGCAGTGCCAAACCATCTACTGGCTATGCCCATATATTCGTTTTTAAGCATTTTAAGTAGTAATGTTAAGTGCTCTTGTTTCATTACTCAAAAAGTCAAAAGTAACATTGTTTCAATTAGAACTAGTTTCTGCACATTGCAATACTCGACAATGTAAAATAGTCGGACAAAATGAACACTACAAACATTGGAGACACCAAAGCTAGAGATCTGACTACCAGTGGATTTATCAACAAAATTGTCTTAGCCATTTGAACATCCATGATTAAGGAATTTGACCGAAAATGTCTCTGACCTGAGTCAATTGTACAAAATAAATTCGGATAACCAGTGACAAATAATATTAAAAACCAGTTTTGTGTCCACTTACATGCTGCCCGTTACTCATATCTTGTATGGCATTAATAGGTGTTGGTTCAACAGAATGTTTAACAGTGCGATCCTTTTGCAGGTTACGTTCACTGGGAGCCTGATATCCCACCAAGTGACAATGGCCTTTCCTGTCTTGTCCAGAACAATTCCACTAATCAGAACAGTGTAAAAAATACATCATGAATGATGTGGGGAAATCATATCAAAGTAAAGAACACCACCGAAACACGTGTGTGTGTGTGAGAGAGAGAGAGAGAGAAAACCAAAGATGTATGACAATAGTAGATAGGACAATTGTACATTATCATGTTTCTGATGCATGACCTACTTCGTACATACTTATGACGCATATATGCAATAATCCAACTATTCTATAAAATGCTTGGAATCTAAAAGGGATACCACATTTTGCTTCAACAATCCAGTCATTTTATGCATGTATGGACCTTAGTGGCATCAAGCTCCAACTCATGGAATTGAAGTTTCTTTCCTTGGATCACTTTAAAATGGATCAAGGCCCCCTGTAACCTTTTTTTTTTTGGTATTTGGTACTGTTTACCTCAACACTCACAGCTTCTTTATAGTGGATATAATTCACTGACCAGTGTCTTTTATGTATTTATTTATTTTATTCAAGTCCCAAACATCCTCAACAATGAGAAGACGAGTGGTGAGTGGATGACACAGTAACTTTTCTGGAAATAGTTGTCCAAAATTTTGAAGTTATAACTCACCAATACTCCATTACCATTTGTTTCAGCCTAGTTTCGAGACGGATAAACAATGATGATCTCTCAAAGTCCTGCTTATCGTGTGCTGGCTCTATAAAGTTTGCTTCAAGAATTCCTGTGATATGTACATTGACGCAATAAGGAATGAATGCTTCAAGAGCATCTACAGTGAGAACCCAGAGTAAAAGAATCATACCAATAACACCATTCCCTTTCGATGAACCATCAGCGGTGACTTTCCAGAAGGGCTGCAACAAGGTAAACAAACACACTGCATTAGCAAACTACATGGAAATTCACTGGTCCGCAGTTACAAAATCCGGGGCATTCTTAACATGTTTCCATCTTGGAATTGCGCAAACGTTCATAAACAGATTCAGTCTTTGTAGTAAACATAGTAATTAACCAAAGTTCAAAATGCTGTGCAACTGAAATTTAAAATCTGGATCTTGAATTTCCATGAATCAGAATGGCATTCACTTGACTAATCACATAGTACCAGCCTAACACTTCAAAACCTTGCATACATACATGATTCAACAGATATTAATTTGCAGAGACGACAACAGATATCAAATAGAGAGAAAGCTTACTTCACCATTATCAAACATACCCTGATGAGGCGATTTTTATGGTACACGTTGAACCCAGTAACTGGAAGATCAGGTGCCTGTTTTGTGAATCCAATGGTTGTTTCCACTGTAACCTTAAACCAGAAAATCATATCTTTAAAATTCCTTTTTTTTTACTTTTCAAAATAATAAAACTAGATAAGGATTGAGGCTTTAAAACCTCAAGAGAGCTTCAGAACAATTTATATATTGAATGGAAGAGAAAGAAAACTAGATAAGGATTGATGCATCTCTCTGAACTATGAACCTTACCTCTGTTGATATGGTAGCTAGCTGAGGCCTATATGTTATAACTTTTACGTGTATCAAGTCATCTTGAATATCATATTGCTGTACAGGTTTCCCCCTTATTATAACTTGGAAGTTTGTGAATTTTCTGAGGTACAGAATGGAAGCATATGCCTGAGCAAAAAGAATGACTGAATTAGAATTGTCTTACCCAACAAATGATGCTGAACAAAGAAAAAGAACGGATAAGATTTTGATAAGTTTACCCTCAATGAATAGCGGAGACGATATGACACATGGTTTTGTAAGTCAACTGTTCTTTTGTTTAACTTGGTCAAACTTCCATGGTTAGCTTCATCTCTCAACCGTATATCCTGCGTTGAAGATCAACAAAGAGCCACAAGTATCAGAGAGTCGACGAAAAAGATAAAATGCTTTCAATCTAAATCATAGACTATCCGTGTTATCAAGATATGTTTACTCTCTCCAATCTTTGAAATTGAAAGTACCATAACATTAATCTGCTAATGTTGCAACCCAAGATCTGGCTATGGTCTACCCATATACTCCATCCAACCTTTCACAATTTACATACTACTGAAGTACTGAATAAGTGTGACATACCTCATCATCATCATCAAAACTCAATTCATATACGCCTTCATCATTTAGCCACAAGTTGTATATAATTATTTTTGTTCCATGAGCTCCAATGTCCTCAAACTGCCAAATACATATAACAAAAGAAAACATAAACAAAAATAAACTGTCTAGAGAGATCCTGAAAGTGACCTAAAAATAGAAAGAAGTGTCATTTCAAGGCTCTTAGATCATTTTGGTTAAGCAGCGTGCACTGTATTATAATTCTAAGAAAAGAATCTGATTCAACAAACCTGTTGCAAGAGATCTTCCTTTGATCCAAAGGGAGACCATTCAAGGATAGTTTTCAAATTAGAAGACCAGTCATCCTGCGAGCTATAAATTATTGGTTCAACCCAATTTCCAGAGATGTCAAAATCAATCTGCAATTGAAATCAAACTTAAGTGTGAATTGCAGATACAGATTTAAATTCAAAGTTACAAGAAGGGAAAAAGAAGCTTAATATTGAAAAGCAAAGAAATACCATTGGAACTATAACATCATCCTGCCCAGTCCTCCGTAGGAACGTATAAGATAGAAGTCCAATACTCTGGGTAGCTTTGCTAAAACACAGGTGTAAGGGGGCAAAGTAAGTCCTAAAACTCTTAAAATTTTAAAGAAATTTTATTTATGCCACATATAAAATGAAAAAGAAAAGAGGAAGAACTTAGCATAGAAGACAGCTACTCCAAGTGATTGCATACATATAGCCAAACAATGAACAATTGGAGAAAATAAGACCACTTCAAACTAAATTCATTTTAGAACCAGCTAAAGTACTTCACAATCTTTATATTTTATATGAAATTCAATATACGTCCCTCGTCCATAATTACATACTTTTGTGATAAGAGTCTTGTCCCTAAAGTTAAATTAAAGCTTTAGAACCTTTAGTTTTAGGAGGCTCGATGTGCTGATCAACAAAAGTTAGGCATATAGTTGTGAATGTGGGTGGATGTAGTGGAAAGAAATATAGTAAAGGTTGAGAAGTTGATTGCCCCAGCTACATTTGGGGGGATTATGAGAAAATAGAAACTTAAAATACCTTCCACGAGTTGCGCGACTGAAAACGATAGCATCAGCACCTAGTCTCATGGTACTTGTCTTGAATCCATTACCATCTGAAAACGCATATAGTTGTCACATTTCAAGGTGAACATAAACATATAAATGATCCAGGACTTGAATGAACCACAACTATAAAAGTGTTCATAATCATGAACTAAATTTTGAATGCATTAAGCATGTTCTACCAAGAAGATAACCACTAGGACATCTTTCACCGTTGTAAAAACAAAATTATTAGTAGGTTACACAATGGAGGTTAACACTCTGGTGCTTCCAATTCCTCCGATACTACAAACCTGCTCATTCTATCAAGTTGAATGTCAATGTTACACCACTACCCAACTTCACATTATATAGTCCAAATGGATGAAATTCTCAGTCTGGAGGGCAAGGAGTACTGTTTTAGATTTGGCAATTTCCTCTCCAGCAGAAACAAAACAAATGCAAAAGACGTTGCTTGAACCAAAGTCCAACAACAAGAATGACATTGTTGAAATAAACATACACATCTCATAATCAGGCATATGATATGCCATCAAACTAAGCTCGCAGCTAATGAAACAAGAAGATCGTTGTGATTATTACATTGCCCGATAGTTGTGTTTGACTTCTTTGTAGAATAACCCAAGCTCATGCATTTGCGAAGACCTTCTGGATTCATTCCACCCCCATCATCTGCACAAAAAGCATTCCATTTCCAAATTGTTTTTACTGTTGAAGAAACCGCATCCCATCAATAAAACCACGGCCATTAACACACGGAAACCATACCTCGGAAAAGTAAGGCTGGAGAGTTGTCTTTCCTGAGATCAATTTTATCAACACTCACGAAAGTTGCCCCATTCTGTATCTACATTAAGGTGAAAAAATTGAAAAGATTAGTTTCTAATGTTTCTCCTCTTCCCTTTAGTTTTGGGGCATTCATGCACTGTTTGAGCAGAATAAATTCAAAGCAGCGAAGCATATAATGCATAACTGCATAAGCTAAAGCCTACCTCATCAACACCATTATCCAACAGCTCAGCAATGGCTGCAAATAAGTAAATACATAACTAAATTGAGTAAATTAGATGAAAATTGGGGAAGAAACGTGAAACCCATTTTCCTACGCAAGCAACCAAGCACAAGCCTTACCTCCAAAAGCCCACTTATGCGAAGTAGCATTAGAATGAAGAAACTTGGGATGGACCCGCGCATGCTCCAATTGCCCTTGGGCCATAGCCGGTCGTTTGGAGGGACCCACAACATAGTCGCCGGCTTTCCAGAAACTACGGGTGGCTAGGGCTTGCTGGCCGACGGCCGGCGACTGCTGCTGCGGCCGCTGTGCTTGGGGCGTGACTTGCGGTGGGACATTTTTCGAAGAGGCGCTATTAGTGTTTGGTCTTGCGGCTCCGGCAGCATTCTCGTCGTCACTGCTATCGAGCTCCACCACAGCCACAGCCACAGCCACCTTCTCTTTCTTAGTCGACATTTCAAAAGGTCTAACTTCTAATTTGAACAGACAAAGGGCATTTCAGGTTGGGCAGTTTCAGAATTTGGAATAAAACGCTGCGTTTTGACATGAAAGAGCCTGGCTTGGGCTTGGGCCAACATATTTTTTTTAAACTGCAGGTAAAAAGCAGATGTAAACATTTTTTTTTTCTGGATCATGTTAATTAAGGTCCTTAATACGTTAAGGAACAAATCTTGAGAATCAATCCATTGAATGGTTTAAATGAAACTTGATGTACAAGTAATTGTAAGATGCTTTTTGTTTGTAGTTGTCGTATAGGACAGCAATTGAAACTCTAGTCAGTCATTGCTGACTCTCACAGTTTTGTATTTTCATACATCTAATGTCTGCATAGATTTAGTCAACAAAACAGTCAAATTTGGTAATGCAAAGAAAATAGTCTCTCGTTAAACGGTCTGTCATGTTATGTTGCCATCAAATCATTTGTGAATATATGGTGTGGATTATAAATAGCACTATGGTGCCTCTCAAACATTTACAATACAATCCTCGATCAGTAGCCATTCTTGTGTAATTTATTTCGAGTATCTGCTACAATGGCTGATGGAGTGGGTTTATCATCGCTAAGTAGCAGAGCTTATGACCAGAGAATGTTGTCTATGGTGCCCGAACGTGCCCGGATTCACATTTCATTGACTGCCCTACAGTTCAGTTATGCAGGGAACCATATCATTCTCAGAACTGTGCTCAACATGGGTGTAAGCAAGCTGGTTTTCCCAGTTTACCGGAACCTCACTGCGCTGCTTCTGCTCGTTCCCTTTGCATACTTTCTAGAGAGGTATGCGCGCAGTTATAGTTGCAAGAAAATACTTCATAGCATTTGTTAGTTATCTTCACAAAACTTACTAATATCTATGTTTCGATCTATTTCTATGCAGGAAAGACAGGCCACCACTAACTCTTGCCCTTGTTATGCAGTTTTTTCTCATGGGACTTCTTGGGTATGATTTTATATATATTCTTGAAATCAAGAATTAATGTTATTAGTAATTAGTAGATGAGGGTGCGAGCTGTAGTTCATTCATTTTTTGTTTGGTAACAGGATCACATGCAATCAAGGATTGTACCTCTTGGGTTTGGAAAACACATCACCCACATTTGCTTCTGCAATAGAGAATGCAGTCCCTGCAATAACATTTCTCATGGCTGCACTATTCAGGTAAACATATATAGCTCATCTTGTTTTCACCTCGGGCTAGCTCGATAATTTGGCAGATTTCGGAATCTGTATATTTTGTGGTAATTGTGTTGAGTATTGTCCAATAAATTTCGCTTCTTTTGGAAGCGTTTATATATATAGCATTTTTTGCTGAAAACTCATTTGTTCGAAATATATAAAGCCCACAAAGCACTTTTACTAATCTTTCAAACACCACTAAATCAAGTGCTTTCGATGATCTGAAAGCGCTTTTTGGCACTTCTAAAGCACCGCAGCTAGTTTTAGTACTGGTGGTGTATGCTAGTTATTAATTAATTTAGTATCGATCATTTTCATATTTGTGTAACAGAATTGAACAAGTGCACTTGAATAGAAAAGATGGCAAAGCCAAGGTGCTTGGAACTCTTGCTTCTGTTGCTGGAGCCTCAGTCATAGTCCTCTACAAAGGGCCAACAATTTATGGACCTCCAAGTACTTCACAACATTTAAACCAATCTGATCATTTTCTGTTCTCATTATTTGGAGATGCCAAGGAGAAGAATTGGACATTGGGTTGCATATGTCTAATTGGTCACTGCCTGTGTTGGTCTGGCTGGATTGTGCTACAATCACCTGTTTTGAAGAAATACCCAGCTCGCCTCTCGGTCTCCTCTTTTACTTGCTTTTTTGGCATTCTGCAATGTTCTGCAGTTGCAGGGATAGTAGAGAGAGATTCCCGAGCCTGGCAGGTCCATTCTGGTGGTGAAGTCTTCGCTATTCTCTACGCGGTTGGTGTTCAAACTAATAATACATATATGAATAATGCTAGATGAACCATATTTTTAGACCACATTGGCAAACAACATAACGCAACAGTTACCTT
Organism: Rubus parviflorus; assembly: GCA_029955375.1. NCBI lineage: Eukaryota > Viridiplantae > Streptophyta > Magnoliopsida > Rosales > Rosaceae > Rubus > Rubus parviflorus. The sequence goes on from JARGGL010000004.1 coordinate 17,518,047, forward strand.
AATCATGTGATCTGAAATTTTGATCCCTTTAGCAATTTATAGCATGTAACAGAACAATGTGAGAAGTGATCGAATATAATAGTGGTTGCAGGGAGTTGTGGCTTCAGCAATGGCATTTGCGATACAGATATGGGTGATCGAAAGAGGAGGGCCCGTGTTCGTTTCTGTGTACCTGCCTCTGCAGACATTACTTGTAGCTATAATGGCCTCAGTCATTTTGGGTGAACAATTCTACTTGGGAGGGTAGGTTTCATTCTGCTAATTAATTCGCCTGTATATTAATTCTTGATTAATTTCTCTAGCTTCATTTGCAACTGATTGTCTTTTGTGTGATTAATCTACTTCAGCATTATTGGAGCAGTGTTGATCATAGCCGGACTTTACCTGGTGGTGTGGGGAAAAAATGAAGAGAGAAAATTTTGTGCTAAAGAGGAACAACCCTCTCTCATCCAATCATTACTGTCTTCCTCTTCTAAATAGTTCAGCTCATGCATGTATTGCTGATGTTGGCTCATTGCTTTGTTTTTTTTTTTTTTTTGTACTGCAAGCTAGTTTCGCAGTTCGCTCATCCATGCCAGAAACATCGATCAATATATTTAAACTCACGGTAAAAAAAACAGATAGATGTTAACATGCATTATATAGCAACTGTGTTTTAATGAGCTAGTCTTGCTGTACGAGTAATTGAAAGTTGTCTTTTTGTTCATCAATTTCATATGTATATAAGACAAAAAATGAAACTCTCAGGTCATAGTCATTGATTCATTGCTGCCTGCCTGCCTCACACAGGCACATGAAAAGAAGATATATACTCTCATGAAACAACCTAATAAAAACTGCAACTGATCACATGGTATTAAACATATATGTGTGGTCCTGATTACAACCCGAAAACTCAATCATGCCTGGTCGATATATGTCATACTCTGTGTTTTTATTCCACCATTGGATCCGATAAGAAAGTAATCGTAATGATCGAAAAATTTCAGGATATGGTAGAAGCTAGTTGGCTCTCATTATAAATAGAGCTGTATTTCCTCTCAAAAAGAGTAATGTATACCATCTACTTCTGAGTCCAGTAGTGTTACTTTGAATATATTGTACAATGGCTGATGAGGCCGGTTCATCATCATCAATTAGAGCTTACAAGAGATTGTGCATGGTGCCTGAACGTGCGAGGATTCACATGGCTTTAACTATCCTGCAGTTGAGTTATGCAGGGCAACATATCATTATCAGAAGTGTGCTTAACTTGGGTATAAACAAGCTTATCTTCCCAATTTACAGGAACATCATCGCGCTACTTCTGCTGATTCCATTTGCATACATTTTGGAGAAGTACGTATGCGCTCGCTTAATGACAAGAAATTAGTGCATTTTGTATCTATCATGATTCATCTGATCTGCATCGAAAATGCGTACTACTTAATATCTATGTCTATGCAGGAAAGACAGACCACCACTGAATATTTCCCTTGTTGTACAGTTTTTTCTCCTGGGACTTATTGGGTACGTACGTTCTTAATTAATCCTCTAAATTAATATTAGTAATTAATTAGTATATCAAAGTATTATACCTAGTTAACTCATTTGTACTTTACTTTGTTTGGCAGAGTCGCATGCAATCAAGAATTCTACCTCTTGGGTTTGGAGAAGACCTCTCCCACATTTGTTTCTGCAGTAGAGAATGCAGTCCCTGCAATAACATTTCTTATGGCTGCCTTATTCAGGCAAACACATCATTTATCCCGGCCACTTTTGCTTAAAACTCTTTTGTTAAAAGACATAAATCCCATATATGAAGCACTTTTAACTACGTACTCGATCTGCCAAAATTAAGTGCTAATTAATTAAGATTCTTCGGCGCTTCTAAAAGTACTGCCAAACAGCATCCTAATTAACATGCCTAGTGTTTGTCTGCTATTTACTAATTAATGAACTAATTTACTGTCATTAATCATCATACTTGCATATATTGCAGAATTGAACATGTGCACTTGAACAGAAAAGATGGCAAAGCCAAAGTCTTCGGAACTCTGGCTTCTGTTGCTGGAGCCTCAGTCATAACCCTTTACAAAGGGCCAACTATTTATGGACCTCCAAGTCCTTCACCAATAAGCCAATCCCTATTCGGAGATGCCAAGGAGCAGAGTTGGACCTTGGGTTGCATTTGTGTTATAGGTCATTGCCTATGTTGGTCTAGCTGGATTGTGCTACAAGCACCTGTTCTGAAGAAGTACCCAGCTCGCCTCTAGGTTACCTCATTTACTCTCCTCTTTGGCATTCTGCAATTTTTAGCAGTCACAGCGTATGTGGAGAGAGATTCCCAAGCCTGGCAGGTCCATTCCAGCAGTGAAGCCTTCGCCATTCTCTACACGGTTTGTTTCCTAGCTCAAACTAACATATTCATAGTAGTAATGCTAGAGAGACCATATTTTAAAACGTACCACACTACGCATTTGGATACACATGATCTGAATTTCTGAAAATGTGATCCCTTTAGCATTTTAATTGTGTAACAGAAGAATGTGAGTGTAGTAGATGTTGAATATCTTTTGGTGGTTGAAAATTCAGGGAGTGGTGGCTTCAGCAATGTCTTATGCAATACAGATATGGGCGATTGACAAGGGAGGACCGGTGTTTGTTTCAGTGTATCTGCCTCTACAGACATTACTAGCAGCTATAATGGACTCAGTCATTTTGGGTGAACAATTCCACTTGGGAGGGTAGGTTTTTCAGTTTCATCTTCCTAACTAGCTACCACTAAATTTTAATTACTTTAGAGTCTCGACTAATATATATATATTTAGCTGATTAATTAGTTTTTGTTTGATTAATGTACTTCGATCAGCATTGTTGGAGCAGTGTTGATCATAGCAGGGCTGTACCTGGTGGTGTGGGGGAAAAGCCAAGAGAGCAAATTTGGCAAAGAAATCAAGGTGGAATTTTACTCAATGCCAGTGAATATTACTAATAAGATGAACTACGGTTCTGAAGAAGAAGAATCCTCTCTCGTCCAATCATTGTTCCCTACCTCTTCTAAGTAGTTCAGAAAATGTATTGCCTTTTGTTCTCTAAGTAGTTGCTTTCTCTGTATTGTTCAATGAAAATAAACAAACTGCATTTTCGCAAATGTTCGATCAGTTAGACGATTAAGCTGATCCCTAATATAACGCTAGCTTTGGAGATTCATTCAAAGCCAATGGTTCAAGAATTTATAGCATATCTGCATCACGATTTGGCACTACTAGGGTTTTGGGAATTGACCTTACTGGTAATAATTTGCTAATGCTTTTAAACTCATGGTAAAAACCAGATGTTAATTATCATTTCTTTTTGTCAGGATCCATGTTAATACCATTAATACGTTGAGGAATATATGTTGGGATATTGATGTCATGTAGGACAGCAATTGTACAAGGTATTGTCTAAATAATTTAGCTTAAAGTACAAGTAATTGAAGGATGCTTTTGGTCTGTTGATATCAAAAATCATACAGGACAGCAAATGTAGCTCTATAGTAACAATTATTTACTCATTTCTAGCTCACACAAATTGGCAGTATCTCATACGATCGAGGCAAATATTACCACATGCAAAGAAAAGTACTCTCTACTATGTCTGGTGTTATAAGCCATCCGGTAGATCCAACAGTGAATCCAGTGAAAAATAAGATATACTAATAGCGTAAAAATTCGAAGTATGGTAGAAGCTCTCGTTATAAATAACGCTACGCATGGTTCCTCTCAATTTGGCACCTTACCATAATTTTCAATTTGGCACCTTACCATAATTTTCAATATATGCTACAATTCGAAGTATATATGCACGTACTTTATTACAAGAAATACATTTCTTATCATTATATTTATTCATCTGATCTGCATTGAAAATACTTACTAATATGTCACTAGCTTGTTACTTTGTTATGCAGGAAAGATAGATCACCACTGAATATTGCCCTTGTTATGCAGTTTTTTCTCCTAGGACTTCTTGGGTATATATATTTATATATTTTTATATACACTTTAATGCATTTTAATGCATTTGGTAATTGATGTTCCGCATCAAAAACTCAAATAAATGAATCGGCTATTAGTTTTTTTGTATTTCTCATCCATCCATAAAAAATAATAATGTAATAAAATCAAGTGACCAAGTCGGCCATGTAATGGTCCAATGCTCCTTCTAGTCTTTACATGTCAACAATGTTTATCAAATTCTTTATTTTATTTTTTTTCATTTCCCCTACATAATGTTTAGATTTATAAATAAAACTATAAAAGGGTTAAAGCCCAAAAATAAGGAAGTAAGGAACTAAGGAAGGGTTTGGCGAAAAAATAAAAAAGGAACTAGGGAAGGGATATCCAAGTCCCAACACCCCAAGCACCAGAAACACAAAAGATCCAAACTTCTGTTGACCCAAGTTTCCCGGCTTCATTCTAAAGGTACTGTCTTTCTTTCTCTTCATTTCCGCTGTCGATATGATTTTGTATTGTAATACTCCTTTTCAGATTTAGCTACGGTGCTGAAATTTTCTGGGTATCTGATTTCGGGCCAAAGTAAAGCATTTAGGTTGTAGGATGAAGCTTCATAGATTTTTAATTAATTTAGGATTGGAAGATATGATCTTCAACCCGTTGAGCGTAATTAGCTTTTCTCTTTTGGAAAAAGTTTGTTCTTGTTTTCTGATATGTTAAATTAGTTTCTCTTTTGAAGTTTGTTCTTGTAACGAAAAAAAAAAATTACATTCTTTTGATATTACAGTAATAGTAGTAGGTGATTCCTAAGCGTAGTAGGTGATATAGTAATATTCTTTTGTTCTTAATTTCATTTTGGAAGTTCATGGAGTAAGAACCAGAAGAGTCTGTTTCAATGAGAAAAGTGTTTTCGATCAAATGTTTTAGATTGTTATCTGATTTAGAGAGTTATGTAATTTCTTTGCAATGTATGGTTTGTGGAATGCTTGGTCATAACCGGGTCAGGAAGCATTTCTTTTTGTCTTTTGGAGAATGCAATTTGGACGTTTTGTGTAATCGAACTTGATGCCTTTTAGTTTGGCATCGTTTGATTCTGAGCAAGATTTATAGAACCCATTTGTGTATCGCGATTATCTAATGTTTTTGAGGCAATTCAGCAGTTTATAACTGTGGCAATGGAAGCAAATGGAGACTCTGAGCACCACATGATGATTGATGGAAGTGCTTTACCGACTTTGCAAATTGACCCAAGAAGAGCCCGGTTTCCATGCTGCATTGTGTGGACACCCCTTCCGGTTATTTCATGGTTGATTCCTTTCGTTGGTCACATTGGCATATGCAGAGAGGATGGCGTGATTTTGGACTTTGCAGGACCCAATTTTGTGTCCGTTGATGACTTTGCTTTTGGAGCAGCAACTCGCTATATCCAAATAAGCAAAGAAAAGGTATATCCTACTCTTCATATATGAACCATGTTTTGGCTCTTGCTATTGATTTATATGAGATTTTTGCTTGACTGGCATTCCACCAGCTCAACACATGCCCGTTTTTCACTTGAGTGAGCAGTGGGCTACTTTCTCATTGCACCAAAGAGGGGAAGCATAAAATTACTGAATCCCTGCTTCTTGAGCATGAACATCATTTTAACTTGTTTTGGTGCAATGAGCGTGATTCATATGAGCTCAGATCATTTGTTAATTGTGGCAAGATTGAGCTGCTTCATATAAGAGCTGCTTTCTTAGTTCAACATTATTATTATTATTTTTATTATTTTCACCTGCTCATTGTTGTCTTCATTTATGCTCATTAAAACTTTGACAAGCAGTGTTGCGCTATTCCCTGTCCATCTGAGCATGAAGCAGTGTTGCATGATGATCCTGGAAGAGACATATTGACCTGGGATGATGCACTTCGGAAGGGCACACAAGAATTTCAACACCTGTCTTACAACCTTTTTACCTGCAATTGCCACTCCTTTGTAGCCAACAGCCTAAACAGGTTAGGCTTTCGTTCGGGTGGGTGGAATGTGGTGAACCTTGCAGCTCTCATCTTCCTTAAGGGTGAATGGGTAAGCATAGGATCTGCGGTGCGGTCTTTTTTGCCATTTTTAATAACATTCAGTGTTGGACTTGCAATTGGAGGTACAACATTCCTAACTTACTTAGGATTCTTCACCGCCTTCCTTGTTTGTTGGTTTCTTCTTGGTACCTACTGTTTCAAGGACATGATCCAATTGTAGATTCTGTTATTTGGTACGTCATACAAAAACTTTGGTTTGAGAAACCATGTGATTCAGATATATAGAATATTGGCAACTGCTAGCTACTTTTGGATATTTGTGAAAGCTAAGTACTAAACTTCAGGTTTTGTTTCCTCTTAAGAAGGTGTCTGATCTTAGAACTGAAGGTTCTCCCATTTTGTAGTTTATAGTTTAATTTGTATTCACGTATCTGACAGATGTAGAGGTTTTCTATGTATACCTTTAATGGTGAATATTATTCCTAACAATAAATTATTATTTTTTCGTTTTTTTATGGATATCTTAGATTGATTGTTTAATTAATAATTAGGATACTAATGGCATTTTTATTCACATTGAGTGGGTGCCAATTCAAAAAGTGAAATCTCCCTTCCGGAATTAATAATCCTATATCTTTTCCTTCAAGATTTTATCTCCGATGCATCTATTCTTCATTCTAAGTAAACATACTATAAGGGGTGGAGACTATTAACGAGATTGAATTCCATTAGCAACTAGCAAGTCTCCAAAAAGCTTGAAATCTGGAAAAAAATGTTCATCTGTCTTGCACCAAACATTAGAGGCAATATAGTCGATGTATCAATTATCAAAAAGTCAATTTTATACAACAATTGGAATTACACAACATCTAGTGGTATGTGTATCAAACTCAAAATCTTCTACTTACAAAGAAGTATAAAAAGGAATGAGTATATTAAAATTTCAAATTGGGGATGTAGCTCATTGTAGAGCGAGTACAATGCATGTATTAGATCTTGGTTCGACTCCTTGCGTCTCTATCGAGTTTATTTTTATTTTAACTTAGTAAATGATATGATAATAAGATTTAAATACAAATGAGTATATTGAAATTTCAAATTGGGGATGTAGCTCAATTGGTAGAGTGATTACAATGCACGTATTAGATCTTGGTTTGTCTCCGTTGAGTCTCTTTTTAATTATTTTAACTTAGCAAAAGAGATGATAATAAGATTTAAATACAAATGAGAGTATATTGAAATTTCAAATTGGGGATGTAGCTCAATTGGTAGAGTGATTACAATGCATGTATTAGATCTTGGTTCGTTTCCTTGCATCTCCATTGAGTTTATTTTTATTTTAGCGTAGCAAATGAGATGTAGCTCAATTGGTGGAGCGACTACAATGCATGTATTAGATCTTGGTTTGATTCCTTGTGTCTCCCATTGAGTTTATTTTTATTTTAAGTTGCCAAATGAGATGATAATAAGATTTAAATACAAAATCTAAATTTTGATAGGACTTTTATTCATGAGAGTCACGTTTACCTACTTAGTTGATTTTTTTTTTTACCAAAATCTAAATTGTGTGATAATTTTCCTTAAATTTGGCTCCCAAAAATCAACAATAATTTTTTTTTTCCACATTAATTATCCATGACTCCAATAACGGTCCAAATTACTTGAAATGAAATCTCTAACATATCTAGGCGCAATAAAATAACATGATATTAGGTGCTAACCAAGTATCCATACATTTGTACATATGTCCATAGAAAATGTTTCCAGGCAACGCATGTATTAGTTAGGAATGCGCTTTTATTTTCTGCATTTTAAGTTTAGGGTGTGGATGAACCACAATGGTCATCTGATGTACTAAATTACTAATAGCTATTGTAACATTTCAGTTGCTTAATTAATACAATTTCCCTTTCTCAAAAAAAAAAAAAAAGTATCCATACTCACGAGCTGTTCAAGAATGAAAAGTCATCATTTTCAAAGTCAACATTTTCAGAATCAAATTCCATAGATCCAATGGTTGGAAACTAAGATCCATGAATCTTATCGTGGGCTAAACTGTACCAACTCTCCAACAAAGCACCAATTAACAGCTGCAATATGTGTAGTTTCTCGTACGATGCATGGGAATCTCCTTTTCGTGCATCGTCCTTATCGCTCGTGTCAAAATCGTAAATTAAGGGAATTTCAAGGGTATTCTCATAGTGAGAAACAACCGCGGTTCTCTTATATAAGGGAGTGAGAATGAGAGAGTCCGAAACCAATAGAAAAGCAGAGGCGTTTTCGTTTCGCTTGGTATTTTTCTGTTTGTTTCTGGAAAAAAAAAATTCCAAGAGCGAGAAATGGCAGCAGAGGAGGGACAAGTCGTCAGTGTTCACACTGTGGATGCATGGAACGAGCAGCTCCAGAAGGGCAACGACACCAAGAAACTGGTATACTTGTTAATCCACTCTGAATTTATAAAACTTCGTAAATTTTGTTTGATTTTCAAGGTGGATTTGACTTGCTATTTGTGGTTTTGAGCAATTGGGTTGTGGTTTTTCATGAATCTGAATAATGGGTTTCGTTTGGTTTGTGCTTATTTGATTTGGTTTGCTTGGCTTTATCTAGATTCATGATTCATTTTGATGCCATTTTTGCTGTAAGCTGATCACATGAGCTATTAGAGTATTAGTTAAATCTAAAAAAAAAAATTGTAAACTTGTATGCTTTTATTGGTATTGAAAGCTTACCATAGGAAAAGAGGCTCTCTTTGTTAGATGTGGGATTTTACTGTGAATTTTGGGATCATCATTTCATTAAAAATATCTGAGAATAATTAAATTCATCTGCAGCAGCATGTCTCTCTTTGCTGTAATCTTATGGCCAAAGGTAAAGGTAAATCAATAGATGCAGACCATTTACTATAAGACAATAAGTCAAAGGACATATTGATTCAGTTTTTCTTGTTAAAAGAACATTCCAGCACAAAGAGGATATTTTCCTGTAAATTTCGTTTGTTTCAGAAGCTGTGTTCTTTAAGTCCTAGTTTAAAATGGACCAACTTATGCCCATTAAAATAGACATGGGAATATGACATTGTGTTTGACTCTGGCTTAGTTGTTTTCAGTTTTACTTATGTGATGGCATGGAGATTCTTAGGGCCGTTTACTCTTTGTTAGTGTCGCTGCCAACCCTCATTGATCCTACCATCATCAACTGCCTCTTTCATGCGTGTTTAAAACAGCATTAACACTAATATTAATAGTGATGGTGCTTCAACGATTGTACACTATAAACTTGTATTAATAGTCCTTGGATGGGTGGCTCAGAACTCAGAAGACAATGATCTTCTGATGACAAATTAGGGTTTTCTTATGTACTTACATCAGTAATAGTTTAGCTCACAATATTGTTAGTTTTCTTATATACCTACATCAGTAATAGTTTGCAAACATTGTTTTATGGTCAACTAGTCGTATAGATCAAACCCAAAATCTCATAGTGAAAGTAAGCAGAGATGCCACTAGACTTCAAGAGGCTGTGGTGTGTATTGAGATAAAAAATAGTCGTGGTTGGAAGAGGTAATAATATTGTATGTCCATGACAGCAGTAATTGATGAGAGGGATAAGATTTTACCTTGTTTTCACATAGTAATTCATATTGTTTTCTTCGTCTCTTTCCCATCTACTGAGCTCTACCATTGATGCAGATGGTTGTTGATTTCACTGCTTCATGGTGTGGACCATGCCGCTTCATTGCGCCATTCTTGTCAGAGCTGGCCAAGAAGTTGCCAAATGTCATCTTCCTGAAGGTTGATGTGGATGAGTTGAAGGTAATAGAACAACAAGTATAAACTAAAATGTCTCTTCCTAAAATCAAATTTGTTTTAGAATCAGTTATTGCGCACTGTAAGAAAAACGATTCACTTTTACTTGAACTTCTTTGTAGTCGGTTGCTCAAGATTGGGCTGTGGAGGCAATGCCGACCTTCATGTTTGTGAAAGAAGGGAAGATTGTGGACAAAGTGGTGGGAGCAAAGAAAGACGAACTGCAGCAGACTGTAGCGAAGCACGTAGCCACTGCTTCTGCCTGATTATCATGATTTGCCTGTAGGAGGCCATAAACCTTATGATCATTGCTATATGAATGTAGACTTCTATTTTTAACCTTTTGACTTGTGCAAGTCTGGTGTAGTGGTACTTATGATCTGTACTTTTCATTTGATTGCTGCATAAATACAGCTCTATCTTAGCTCATTTCATGGTTTGAAAAAATTTTACTTGGTGAATGTTATAGTATTAATTTTTTTTATTCCTATGAGGAGATTCTCTTTGGTTGTGGAAGGTGAAGTGCCCTATTAATAAACAGAAAAACCTGCTTCTTAGAAATGTGTTGCGAATGAGTTTAAAAGTCCCATTTGGAGAATTTGGTGTGTTCACCATCAAAGGGAGATTGAAATAAATTGGAAGCATCATTTTTTTAAGTATTCACTTTTTGGGATTGAGAGGGAATTTTATTATGATCACATTGTTGGCCAATTACCATTCTGTGGTCAAACTCAAAATTCAGTTTTTCAGTTTCCCATTGATGAAAGATTGTAAAATATGCCATTAACAAAATCAGAAGGGAAGCACTGTACAATGAACGCCTTCAACATTTTTCAGGAACTGCACAGTAAACAAATGGTCATACTAGGATCCGCTCCCAACATGAACCTGAGAACCTGATTGGGGTTACACTTCGTTCCAATACAATCAATCAACAGAAACACATTTTTTCCACTGCCCAACTGCCCATATCCCCGGTTAAAAGGCCGGGGACTGGAGTGCCGGAGCCCTAGGGTGCCCAAATTGTAGGACCCCAGGAATCTACAGCTCACCCTACTCGACAACAACTATTTTGCACAAGTTCATTAAGCTCACTTAAATTACAAATTACTTGCCTGTGGCTCCATACCCTTGACCAGAGCTACTACTCTTCATCAGAAGAAAAAACTATGACACTCCACCTAACTAAAATGCTATCTCCCTGTACTTTACCTCTTATTCTTCTTCTCTGCCTGGTTCACTTGCTAGCTGTGGTATATAATTAAGTCATTAGGTGCAACAATTATCATAGGTTCTTCGACTTCTAACCCCTCCAATTGGGTTGCGCAGTTGTTGAAATTGTGGGAGCACAAACTGCTTCAACTGTGAGGCGCTTCAACACCTTTGGACATGGATCTCCGAAGTTACTGTTGGATATGGTGACGGCACATCTCTGCTTCCCTATGCACTTCTTTGAAAATGGAAGAGATAAAACACAGTTAAGAAATAGTGCAAGAATATTAGTAGATTGTGAAAACAAAATAGCAATATTAAGTACCTTCTCTAGTACTGAATATGACGTCGATGCATGGCAACTTCCTTGTTGGTAACTCCCACAGGTTCCGAAAGGTGTGCCAAAACTTGCAAATTTAATGGAAGAGATAGACTGGCCTAGATTACACCGCAAGTGAACCTTGGGACTGTGAAAGTCTTGTACTTTTCCATAGCTTTCGATGTGCCAATTCTTTATTGTTGGATGGTATTCAGCGACCTCAGCGCAAACAGTGCTCACAGATCTCTTTACAATAGAAATTCTTGAAGGATCACCTCCAAGTTCCTCAAAAATTACCAACAGATTCTGCCTTGGCTTTAACCAAGACCGAGGCACATGATAACTGAAAATGAAATTAACATGGAAGTTAAGGGAAGCCACTAAATGTTTTTGCCATACTTTTATACTACAATTCTTGTAATAAATTGTCAATGGGTAGTTGGGTACTTACAATCGTTGTGTGGGTTGGCCACAACCTGTTTGACACTTCGGAGGTCTGAACCCTCCAGCATAATTGCACCCACTGCAATCACCATTAGCAAATGCAGTCCAGTATCTCCCAATACTCTGCCCATTAATCCATATCTGGCCTTTTCCCATTCCCTCCATATCCAAAGCCAATGGCTCATCTCCTTCAGGTGCATTGAAAAGAGTCTGCAAAAACCAATGTAGAGATTTAATATTTCTAGTCACCTGTGTTCCAAATTCCAATACAACATTGAGTTCCATTTTCCTTTGTCACGTACCTTATGCCAAGTCAATGGCTGCTGTTTTTGAGCAGCTAATGATCCTTGCAGCCATTCAACAGCAGAAATGCCATTCGGAGATACAAGGTTCATGGCTTCTCCTTTCAATCCAACCTATTAAAGTAGCAAGGATAAGGGAAAACATTTCTTTGAATCAGCAAGGAATATATTTGATCTCCGAAGTAAAATCACCTACCTGGTAGGTCCATTTCTGCCAAGACAAGTCCCATTTTCCCAGGTCAAGTCCATGAAGTGCAACTGGGCCAAGGATTCCTGTATTCCATGCCTCATAGTGTCCACCCACATTCTTCAACAAACAAACATAATTTTACGTCAGGCATTTAAGAAGAAGAAGAAGATGAAACCTGAGTGCAAAATGTCAGGTTTGTGTAACGAGGTTATCACATCCACGTGAAGAATTAGTATGGTAGGAAAAGGAACTAACTGGCAATCCAACAGCAACACTCAGCAGTGCGATTCTGTTTGTTCCTGCATGTAGATTGACCTTGCCAGTATATGTGAATCTTCTACTCTCCCTTGTTCCAAAGGAAGAACCTGTTATTATATAAATAAATGTTAAATTTTTCACTACTAATCAGCTAGCTAGGATTATAATCCATGCAAGAAGCAAATCAAAACTGTACCTGAAAGCTGTCCATTAATGAAGATGTGTACAGCATGACCTGTTGATTGAACAATAAGGGTGGGGAGTTCCCCTCCACGCAGGAAGGATTCAGATGAACCAATGTCGACGCTGCAGGCACATTGGAAAAAGAATATTAGGCATATCAGCAAAAATTGTCATAGGCCAAGCTAGACCAAACTGGAACTTTTGAAAGGCTTTGTAAGTAGTGACTGCTAAGTCTTTCTTCTGTAAGCTAGAAATACTTTTAAGACAATGGAAAGACAAATTGACTGTGGAACACTCTGGTGATAAACAAAAGAGTTAGCCTGAGGAAATTCTCACCTAGTTATGTACCACAGGTAATCAGTACTATCCCTGGTAACATTTATCTGTTCCAACAGACCAGGAGCAGTGATTGTTGAGCTGTCATCCAGAGATGTAAGATCTTCATCATAACTCTCCCATGATAGCGTCTCAACATTTGTCGGCAACATTTGCATTTGTGATGTTTGAACTCCAACCTAAGGAAGAGGAAGGAAAAATGTTAAATTCATCTCAAAAAACCTTTAATGGTATAAGAAAATGAAACAAAGGACAATCACTTGTGTTCGGAACTGTGGTCTCAGATTCTGTCAGAATAGATATATTAAGTTCTATAGTACACGTTCAAAGTTAATACCTTCGCAGTGTTAAAGACTACATTTCTGCAATCGGGAAGAATACTAATGGACCAAGGAGGCAGGTTATAGTGCATGTTATTAAACATCACTCTTGCAGCTGACTTGGAATCGTGGTTTGAAAGAAATGCTGCACAATCTCCTGATTCTGAAGTATACACATGAGCCTGGAAATGCCAAAAAATACCTACAGTTAGTAAACAAGAATAACTAGTGTGACTACCAAAAGCTAGTTGAAGAATAGACGTAAATAACCTGTTGAAAGTCCCCCAGTGAAGTGATGATAGGATCGGCTGAAACTAAAGCCCGTTCACACATCTTAATAGCCCTATGAAGCTCCTTTAGATGACCATACTTTGGCTGCCTGATTAGACCTATCAAGTTTTACAGTGGAGCAATTAGCTATATTTTCCAAACCTATATTATGATTACACATAGACATCAGTTTGCTTAAGAAAGTACTAGCAAACTCATAATCCTTCCAATTCAATTCATTGTCATATCAAGATCAACTCATCGGTACTGAAAATCTGTACATGTTTAGATGATCAGATGCACCTAAGAGAATGCAACCGATATGACAAGGACAAAACCACACTAGGGGTTAGTGTTTGGCTCAATATTTCAAGTTGAACTTCTAATGAACTCCTAGGACAAAAGCATATAACTTTTGGTTCTCACCATATTCATCTAATGGAGCATCATAGTCGTAGCTGGTAGTGATGAAAGGCCCCCCTGCTGTGCGTCCAAAGTTGGTTCCTCCATGGTACTGTTTCAAATGGTAACACATTCAGTGATAGGCATTAATATTGCAAATTTTCTGTAGCCTCAAAGTAGCAGTTAGAGAACACTGACCATGTAATAATTAACAAATGATCCTCCTTTCTGTATGAATCTAGCAACTGCATATGCTAAATCCTGTACAGGTCTTTGGTGAATTGGACCGCCAAACTCCGTAAACCTTCAAAGTTTTGTTGACAGAAAAGTTAAATGGTTGTATTTTCATTTATAGTAACTTAACAAACCTGGAAGTTTCCTTAGCAAATAAGCAGAATAAACATACCAGCCACTCCAAGCCTCTGTCCAAATAGTAGGCTTGTACGGTCTGTTGGGAGAGAAAGAATCACAGTAGAAACCATTGCATGTGTTTATCTGTCACCATCATCCACAAAACATTTCAGCAACCTCTTTGGAAAAGACGGAATGAAACTTACAAAAGACCTCTTCAATAAGGACACAAGTCACACAACTCTTTTCAAACTCGAGGACTATAATCCATTGCATGACTGCTAAGTATGAGGAAAAATGTAGAATGAATCAAACTAAGATCTACAATAAAGAGTATTAAATGCTCACCACTGGATCCGGAGCATCTTCTTCCTTGCACATCACCCATGGGACCCCGGTTCCCAACCCAACAGCCATTTCTGCTGCCCAGGTCATGTAATTATGTCCAGCAGCGCCAAATAACTTACTCTGTGCTCCGTACTCATTCTCAATCTGAACCCCAGAAAAAAAAAATAATAAACAAACATATCATCATTATAACCTGACTTAAAATAATTTAATTTACTGTCTTGGATCTGAACTTATTAGTTCTTTCTACAAATTTCTCACTACAATACAATCTGCATATCCCAATGATAACCCAAAATGCTCATCTCATGTACCTGAGAGAGAATGATGGGGCCTCCCTGGGACTCGAACAATTTTTCACTCTTCATCAGTCCCACAATCTTTTCAGTAAAACCTTGCATTGCCCTCTGCAACACCACAAGTGGAAAAACTCCATAAATTCTCCATAGAAAGGTACATGCAACATAATCAGTGAAAATATAAAAGTAAACAGAATTAACCTTGAAAGGCTCATTGTCTGTTCTGAAACTGATGCCCTGAACATACTTCAGCCACACAGGAAAACCCCTACAATGAAAAAAAATCAGATCATTTTTATTTAAAAGAAAAAAGAACTAGTAGTGGAAAATCCTCAACATGCAAAACAAGAAGCGTAGTTAGATCTGGAGAAAAAAATCAGGGAGGGAAAGTACCCAAAATTCCACTCAGCACAAACATAAGGCCCAATGCGAAGGTGAGCATAGAGCCCTGCTTTCTGTATTGTCTTCAGGAATCTCACCAGATCATACCTCCCTTCAAAATTGTACTGAAACCCAACACAAACATAGCAAACATGCATGATTAGAAGGAAAAATAAATCACAAAAAGAGCAAAACTAAGTAGCAATTGGTGAGAGAAAATGGAAGACAGAATAGTAGTAGTACATTGCCAGGAGTAGGTTCATGGACATTCCAGAACACATAGGTTTCAACCACATCAAGACCTCCATCTTTTGCCTTCTGTATCAGATCCTCCCACATCTACACCAAAGCCCATTTCTTAAGCAAATCAGAAAAACCCCACAAAAATGAACAAAGGGGAAGAACACATTTGGGGAAATAATTGCTAAAATTAAAGAACAGTGAAATGGGAAAAGATTTGGGTACCTCAGGAGTGCTTCTGGGGTAGTGTATTGAACCAGAAATGAGGATTCTCCTTTGCCCATTAATCACAATGGCCTTTCTATCATAGGTGACAGTACACTGAACCAGCTGAAACCCCAAGAACCAAACCAAGCCCAAGAACAAGCACAACTTGGAAATTGAGTTGGTTTCCATTTTCAGCCTCTTCTCTCACTCTCACTCTATATTAACTAAAAAACAACTCAAAGCAGAGAATTAATTTTGAATGTACAAAGAGAGAATGAGCAGCAGCTAGTTTAGGATTGTGGTGAAGCAGCAGCAAGAATAGCAGGAGCAACAAAGTCCATTACTTGTTTCGACTCCACACTCTCACAGCTCTGGGTTTCTGAGCACAGCTATAAGCCTATAATGTACACTTATATATAAAATATTGTTTACTTTTCCCGAAGAAAGAAGAAAATACAGAATTGGACTATTTTCTTTTAATTATTGCATATTGGGCCAAACTTTTTGGTTGGGACTTGGGAGCGAAGGTGTATTTATTACTTGTGCAAATATACAGACAGCTGAGACTCCATCACCAGCTCACCACCACATGTGTCGAGGGTTGTCACTGCGTGGCTGAAGAGTGAGCTCTAACCTGTCCAACAAACGGAGAAGGTAAAAAGACGACGGTAAAAATGTTACAAGCTTTAAACAGTTTCTCAAGTTAAATTAATTGGTAAAGATTTTGACTGTTTCACAGCACGCGACGTTAGTCTTGTGTAAAGTGTACTTTTGAGCTTTTTCTCAGTACCACACTTTATCTTTTGGTTAGATTCATTTTAGTGACTAAATGCAACACTTTATCTGGGCACAATAGGGTCTTCTACCCAACTAAATCTCATAAAGTTAGCCAAAAAAAAAACTAAATCTTGTTAGGGAGTATATATACTAGTGTATTACTGTATTCATCTAATGTACATAGAGTGAAGACAACATACTCGATAAAATGTCTCAATGAGGTTGAGAGTGCATGTTTTGTATTAGATACAACCAATAAATTATTTAGTTGTTCTACCATGTTGAATCTGGACATCCCAATCGAGGTTTTACTTGAATTTATTTTCGGTCGATTATACATTCAACGACTCTCATTACGTTTAACATAAATATACAAGAACACATAAAATTTTGCGCGAGCATCGATATATTTTCCCCTATTTATGGGTAAGAAGAGCTGACAAAAAAGCTAGCCAGATGTAGCAGTAAAATAGAGGGGCTTTGACATGCCAAAGTAAGATTGACCCAAGGGCCCGATTGTGATGCAAGAATGAGAAAAGGGTAGCTAAGCAAAAGCCGAGCCTCAATTTTGCAGCTCTTGTCCCTGAGCACGACATGTCGACGCACCACCACGTACCGTGGCATTTGCATGTGAACCCCTCCAAAGTCCAAACCCTACTTTTGGTTCTTTTGGGTCGTCATGTGAACCCGAAGCTCGATCTCGATCTCATTCTCTCGCCCACAGCACAAGTC
Source organism: Rubus parviflorus (assembly GCA_029955375.1). Lineage (NCBI taxonomy): Eukaryota > Viridiplantae > Streptophyta > Magnoliopsida > Rosales > Rosaceae > Rubus > Rubus parviflorus. Next base: position 17,535,423 of record JARGGL010000004.1, read on the forward strand.
GTTTGTGTCAATTTTCTTGCTTCACATCCATACCGGCCATCTTCTACCACCTTTTATTTATTCGATCAGCCTCATCCAGTAGATCTGTTATCTCTGTCGATCACAAAGATCGACTAGCTGTCATTCCAGCTCCATGCAATATATATATATATATATATAATACTGAGCTCGGATATGGTTTCCATGTACTTGGTTAATTAAAAAATGAATCAGTACGTTCTTCTGAGGAATGTGCTCTTATACTGAATTGCATTATTCTAATGCGTCTGGTTACTCTGGAATCTGGATATGTTACAGTGCTCAGCTCACGGTCAAAGCTAATGAACTTCTGGTCAAACTTACTAGCAAAGCACGATCTTGACAACAAAGATAGTTTGGCGCGCAGCATTACTAGAGTCCATCCAAATATAGATGGTGCGCGCCACTCTAGCATTCTTTCTTTTTTTCTTTTTTTTTTGGACAAACTTCTAGCATTCTTTCTTGATTGACGGAGAAGAGATAGCTTTAGTGCTTTACCAGATTATTAATTATATCCTCCAGAATTAATATTAAAGCCGTTGCAGCTTTAATTTTCTTTCTTTTTTGGTACGTAGTAGAACAATATGTACCTCACAATAACCTAGCTTTAACCCTTGTTTATATACTTAGAAATTAATTAATAATAAACTGTGGCCTGCTAAATTTGTTTTCATAATGAAAAAGGATTATGATTATGACTATAATAATCACATCCTCATGTGCTCTTTAATTATAGTAATCCGTTATATATAGCTTTACTATATAGTCAACACTCAACCGGGATTTAGTGAAATGGGGTACTTGCTTGGTCATGAGCTATATATGGATCATGTGTCTCTCTCCATGTGGGGCATGTTTAGTGAGGTAACCAACCAATTAGCTATAATGCAAGAAGCTTCTCGTTAATTACCGTTGCCTTTTGTTTTCTTCCTTGTGATCTAACTCTGCAATATTCATAGGCGTGAACAACGGAAAGATGGAATTGAGAATATATTCATTGGAAGTTTGGAACCCTAAGACAATGGGGCCTTAGTCGCACTCATCACTTTAATCTGATTAGGTCAACCAATATTGCTTGATCCACTGTTATTTTATTAATTATTTAACAATTAAAATTATACAACAACCGATCGTCTGTTAGTCTATTATTCATGGTTATTTTCGTAGATACAAATATATATTAACCAACCTATACACATAGGTGCATAAACCAATTAAGCTACTAGCTTATTTGGCCTTGGGGTTAGTAGATAACGGCATCGATCGAAGCTGGCGCAAGATCCTATGTGTTAATTGGTTAGCAGCCTCTCCCTCTCCACAGCCTCACCCCCTAGCTCTAGCCAAGCACAACTCAATTGCATCGAACCTTGTTCAAGTAATCAAGTGAGCTGGTGCGAGATCCTAGGTTGATTGTCTAGCCATAAAACTATTTTTACCAATACTTTTAATCCACAACCAAACTATTCGATAGACATAGCAATAAAACTATGAAAAATAAAAGAAATTTCGAAAAGTATAAAAATGTAAGACTTTTAGAGTCATATTCAAAAGAAAAATGAATTTGAAATGGAGTGGTCAAATTCATATGTAATCGGAATTCAAATAAAAATTATCTTCAAACAAATTACGGGTTGAAACCTTATTCGTGATCTAATCTATCAAAAACACGTACACCCTCAAAAACGAAGATCCTAATAATACGAACGATAATCAACATATTTCTTAATTATTTAAATTATTAAAAAGTGAAGCAAGATGTTCTCAATTAACCAATAAAGTTACAAATTTCAACACATTTGGGATTAATATTTTTTCAATTTCCCATAGTTTGTCGATGCGCCTTTATATGAACATCTACAGCTTAATTTTCGCGGGCAATTGCGCCTTTTTATTTTCAAATATAACGTGTAGGGGTTAATTAGTTGTTAATTACAAGTGAAGAGGACGAGGAAGAGCTAGAAGTACAATATATATAGGGGGTAGGTTAATTAGTGGCAAGTAGCTAGTACGTACGTACCCTAAGAACAATTAATTAGTATCCACCAAAACCACCCAAATAATTAACAAATAAGAGAGAAAGTGCATTACTAGTGCATATACATATCAATTGATTAGGACGCAATTTAGGGTCCTTTTCATATTAAGTAATCCGGCGTAAGCAGCTTTTGGACTGCATTAATCCTTCTCTTTCTTTTATTAATTAGAATAAACTATAAAGATTTCACAAGATCCACAACACTAGTCTGCTGCTAGTACGTATTTGCTCGAGGTTGCTAGGTTAGAAATAAAAGCAGTCAGAGTCCAATATCCCCTTATCACTATCTTCATTATTAATATCGTAACATCAGCATATATATGTATCGAACTTTGCAGATCGACAAGACTGAGATGTTAGCTTTAATGTTTTAGGTTGGCCTTTAATTATATATATGATATATGAGACAACTACTTTAGGCTTTTGGTTATATAATCTTGCACTATATATATATATAATATACGCACGTCCTTGTCTAGCTGAGCATTACCGTTACGCACCCACCACCGTCAACCACCATCGTCTAATTTAATAGCTAACCGGACCACCGCTACGTGCCATTAATGGTTAAAAAGATTACGTACGTACCATTGATCGAGCTAGTGGTGCTGTAAGTCTATAACACGATAGTGACGATACTCGATAAACGACGTCGTCAGGTTGTGGATGCATGCATGTGTACGTGTTTTTTGTTTGGCAGTTTTGGCATTTTGGAATGGTGGTCCGTGGTCGTATATATATATATGAGAATGAAGCTAGCCAGATTTGTGTTACATTGTTACACGAGTACAAATTACTTTAGGGTTTGTCTTTCTTCATGTGGTACGGTACTCGTATATATCTAAAAGCTTATATACGGAGATGATCTAGGGTTTTGGTGTAAGGGTGAGTGTTCCGTCTAGTTTGTACCTTAGTTTGTGAAAGGTAATATCTACGTCTCCTCTTTTATTTTATTTTTTAATTGATATTTGGAGGGACGGGCGAAGAATTTTGTCTACAAAAAAAGAATTCAATTAGCTTTAGCATTTGCGTAGGGAGTTAGACCGGTGATAACGTACTAGTGCAAACGCTTAGAGATTGATTGGCCATCTTCTTCATCTTTTGGGTTGAAGGTGTGTCTTGTGTCCTAAATGATCGACTATCATGATCATCTCTGGCCATCTTATTTTCAATCTACAAAATTGAACGTTTTTTTATGAAAAAAGTTTAGAGATCAAATTGACCATCTTCTCTATCTTTTTAATTGAAGATGGCGTCTTGTGCCCTAAGTGATTCATCAGAAACTAATATGGGGTTCTTGTAATGTCCTACTCCTACTACACATAAAAATCATAGAAAAAATCACTTCAAGGTGTAGAACATGTTCGGTGCATATACATTAAGGACAGATTGTGTTTGGAATGGAAAAGACCGTACACCAGCCAAGCGACGGCAGATCGCGTGTTTACGTGGCACAAATGCGGTGGTTGGTGGTGGTTGGGTCCACTAGCAAAATCCGTCGGTGCACGTGCTGTACGGGATTGTGGCCAGAGGTTCTAGATTTCGATTGAGATCCAATTGCGCGCCGTTCGGCACCGTTTCGCGCCATCATTAGCTGTCGTAGAGTGATTGGATATAAGACCCTCGTGATCCTTCTTCTGTTAACGTCGGTGGAAACTACTCCGTTCCTTCTCGTGTGGAATCTTCTCAGTATGCTACGCGCCATTGGTGATATTGTTTGCGTGGGTGGAGTGATGTGATTGGTTAAGCGTCTGAGAGCGTCAATTTAATTGGTTGTTTGACGAAGGTTCCGGTCACGCTACTGAGGTCGCGTTTTGTGCGTACATCCAAAAGTAACGGCAAACAAATCGGAGGATCTTTGTTGGATGCTCTGCTACACATGTTAGCTTTCAAAGTGCTAATCATCTAAAGTTCCATAAGCTTAGATCCTTAGGTATAGAGGATTTGAGAGGATTTGATGTTACAGGGTTTTGATTCTTCGATTCTTCGTCCTTTTTACCAATTTAACGGTCGGAAAAGCTCAAATCAAGACACATTCGGAAAATAGTAGAATTTTTTTGTTCTATTGGACATGATCGAAACCCAAACTTTATCTAATCCTAACTTATTTCTCTACCTTTGCTCATCACTTGGAAAATATTAGAATTTTCAAAGTTGCAAAACCCTGTTTTCGAAATTTTAGTTGCCGCACATTGTTGTTTATCAATTATTTTTTGTCACTTAACTTTAAAAAATACAACTAATTGTTAAAAATAAATTTGATAGTGAAAGAAAGTCGAGGACAATCGTAATTAACGGTGTACGATAAAAACTCTCTGCTGATATGTTTTACTTTTCATTTTCTCTTCTGATATGAGAATGAAACCAATTTTTTTTTTCATGAATTATATACCTCTTTAAAGAATCAACCAAATTAAAACACTTAATTATCTAACAATTATTGTGTAAAATGATTACTCAAGTCATCTAACTCAACCCAATACTCCACAACTTGAACCTAAAATCCAAACGCCAATATGAGATGTCCAAGCTTGAAGCCGGAATCACACAAAACCTAATCTTGGACCTTGAATCTCTTAAATCAACTACACCCTATGGAATCTAGCTTCCAAATCTCATTATGCGTATAAATAATCTTTTACGAATCTAATGACTCTAAATCCTATCTCTACAAGATCCATTATTTGTAACTATCATGCCCAACTAAGAGTATATTCATGCTTAAGTAGTTAATCGCTTTCATGCCACCCATTAAGGCAAAAAGGAAAAGGCAAGTGAAAAGGTGTAACTAGGAAAATCACTCAATTAATCCAAGCAAAACAAACAAAACAACGGTAATTAAGTCGTTAAAACAATGATTAACAAGCACATGAACTCCAATCACGATTAAAAGTAGATTCAGAATGTGGTACCAAACACAAATTTAACAAGTTCTCAAAGGGGGAATTCGATTCATTAGGATTTGGCACGCCCTTTTGCAGGGACATTCCTTCATCTACAAGATTTACTTGGATAGTGTTCTTTTTGAGCCCATCATTATCTTGAAGACAATCTTCTTCTCCAAATGGGGCCAAGGTGTAGTCCTCCATTATAATTCTTAGGGAACACCATGGCATATTGGCATGCATTATAACCTCATGGATTATACAACGCTCTAGAAATCAATCACTTTGCTCCGGCAACACCACACTCGTTACTTTTAAAGTAGATTGGATACCTCACTTTAATTTCTTTCTCTTTCTTTTTTGGAGGGCCATAAACAAGAAGGACCAAAACAAATGTACGGTGGTTCGTTGAAGTGGCACTTTGGCCTCAAGTTTTTTCTAATCAAGTTTGGAAATGATATTATTATGCAAACTAACCATTTATGTCAAGGAGTTGCGTGCGTGGCTCAATACAAGCTAGAGATCAGGTGAAACGAGTAGATCGCTAAATTTAATTACATCGGAAGATATAAACAACAATCTAATGTATGCAAGTGAGCGATTGCTCGATATTCACGTGATTAGTAATTGGTTCATTTTGACCCGTTAAACAATACTATTCGGTGATCATTTCGTTAATAGTCTTTGAAAAATATGTGGAGAGAAATGAAAAATTGAAAAAAGAAAGAAGAGAAAAAAGCATAAATAACAATCTCTATCACTAACTATTTTATGCGCTCACTGTTTATTTTGGTCGGAAGCAACATAAACCCAATGTCATCATCCGAAAGTTCATCATCTATTAATTAAATTAAGGGTTCCACTTAAGTAATGAAGCATCTGATCCTATCTGCTATAATAGGGTTTGAGCTTTGTCATTTAAAGGGTTAACATGGAACAAGAAGAACACCATAATCAGTTCCCTCCAAAACACAGCAAGAAATTATGAATCCATGTTCTGAAAGAATGAAACTTAATCATCCATATCAGTATCACCCACATAGATAATTAATCAAAAATATTACCAAAAAAAAAAAACACAAACCTAAGCTTGAACCAATTATTACTACTATTCCATGCTTTCATTATGGTTGTCCTTTATCACACTTTGGGTTGCACCGTTATAACGTAGCTATCAAGGTTCTTTCTTTGTTCTTATAAAATGACAAGCATTCAGCTTATCAATAATAAGCTCAGTTCTTTCTGTCGGTTCCTGGCTTCCTGCTTAATAACCAGGTTGAATACTAAAATCCCACCCAAAAATAAAAAATTATGTCTTGGGTCCAAAACGGCCCAATGTAATTTAGGCCACTACGAGGTGACCCAAGCCCTTAACCCAAGTTGCAAACCTACCTCTCCCGCCCACCTTTTATTTCAATATCAAACTCGGGAACGAAAACTCCCACCACCCAGCAACTGAAATTTAAATCCTAACGGTCAGTTGCTTCCCGGAGAAAACCAAATCAACCACTCACTTAAAACCCACACATGCTTCGATTCTCAAAGTCTGTTTCTGTTTCTAGATTCATCCCAAAGCAACATTCGCTTCGTTTGATTCACGGAAGGTCCAGAAGTCGCTGCTATCCCAAAAGCGATGAGGAAGACGATGGCGATAAGGCTCGGAAAACAGAGGAGAACAAAGATGGCTATTTTCAATTGTACAAGAGTAAAGGCCAGCACCTCTTAACCAACCAACGCATTCTCGACAGCATTGTTCGAAAATCGGGTATCAAACCCACCGACACTGTCCTCGAGATCGGACCCGGCACCGGAAATCTCACCCTGAAGCTTCTCGAAGCTGCCAAGAGCGTCGTCGCCTTTGAGATTGATAAGAGGATGGTGGAGGTTCTCCAAAAACGCGTTGCGGAGCGTGGGTTTCAAGATCGGCTCACTGTAAGTTGAATGCAGCTTAGGTGTTCGATGAAATGCGTGAACGAAATGTGAGATTGAGATTTTTGGTAATTGGTTTTGCAGGTTGTATGTAAAGATGCATTGAAGGTGGAGTTTCCTCGGTTTGATCTTGTTGTGGCGAACATTCCGTACGGGATATCTTCGCCTCTTGTGGCCAAATTGGTGTATGGGGCAAGGCCGTTTCGGAGCGCCACGCTGCTACTGCAGAAAGAGTTTGCAAGGAGATTGTTGGCTAAGCCTGGCGACTCGGAGTTCAATCGCTTGGCTGTCAATGTGAGCCTGGTGGCGGATGTGGAGTTTGTCATGGATGTGAGCAAGAGGGAGTTTGTTCCTTGTCCAAAAGTAGATTCATCCGTGGTTATTATTCGTCCGAAAACTAAAGTTCCGAATGTTAATCTGGACGAATGGTGTGCTTTTACGAAAGCTTGTTTTGGCAAGAAGAATAAGACGCTTGGCGCAACGTTCAAGCAAAAGAAGAAGGTGCTGGAGCTTTTAGGGTTTTCCAAATTGACATATTCAAATGGCGAAAGCGAAAATAAAATTTGTAGCAACTACGATGACGATGAAGGAGAAAGCGATCAAGAAGTGGAGTGTTCATCTGCTTGCTTGGAAATGGGAGCGATTTCTTTCAAGGAGAAGTTAATGGGGGTTCTTAAATCAGCCGATTTCGAAAACAAGAGGCCTTCGAAGCTGTCGAATGACGAGTTACTTCATCTACTTGCACTATTTAATCAAGCGGGAATATATTTTCATGATCGGTCCAAGAGTAGAAATGTAGTGATTGAATCATTTGACTGACTGTTGCTAACAGGTTACAGCTACTAGCTTTGCTATATACATCGTCTTTTGGCAACTTCGTTCATTAGTAAAGGAAAATTTTCTTCTACTTCCTAGGTTCCTAAGTGTTAAAGATGTCACTCACCTGAAGCAGACTCACCAACCCATGCCAAGACATATAAATGCACACCATGTCCAGACTTCCATGTTTCAGTCTACAATCTGCTAAGCTTTCTTAAACAGGACCAAATCTATGTGATTTAGGAGTATCAAGCATGAGACTAGTTATGTTAACCATAATCTCACATAACGAAAGGTCCATATTAAAAGCATTCTCATAAGATAACATGTTAGATTTCCGGCAAGAGAAGTTTCTCTTCGTAACACAATTATGGTACCATAGTTTGGCTCCACAAGCTCAGTATCATTGAGGGATGGCACTGGAGCCCCCTATGCAGAATAGGGCCAAAGTTGGGTGTAAGTAAACGCCACAGAAGTTATCAGATCAAAAACCAAAAATTAAGGGATGGGGGACTTAGACATAGCCATGTAGGAGTTGGATTCATTCATCACCCACTTGCATTCATTTTTTAACGACCAAGGGACCAAAAACACCTGCAATTGAAGATGGTGACACCAGAACCAACCCTATAATAGAAGAGCTAGAGCCCATCCACCACCTCGATCTATTAGGCTGTCTATGCAATGATATCACCATGATTGGTCTTAGCTTGAGATATACTGTATTAAATTTCCTGGATGAGCTAGAACAGATTATGTGCCTGTGGATGTGATTGAAATAGGCAGCTTCCTCTTCATCTTGACAGTTGGAAAGTGGATAATGTCATCTTCCTCGGCTACCCATCTGCAAGAAGAACACACAAGAAAAAGGTACCCGATTATTTAACTCTTACAACCTTCAATTGGGTTTGATCTAATAACTTTGTGTTCATTTCGGCTAATCTGAGTAATTTCTTACCTATAAGTGGTGACAAGATGATGAAGGAAGATTGATAATTCGAGTCGAGATAGTTCCAAACCAGGGCACAGCCTCTGTCCTCCACCAAATGGTGTAAAACTAGTACTGTAGTTTAAGGAAGCCTCTCCCTTCTGCAATGTCAAACAAATTAACGTGTGTTAGTACACATGCATACTCAGTTGCTCACAAACTTAGGGCATAGCATCAAATCCAGAAAACTGAAGTGAAAAAATTAAAAAATTATCCTTTACCTCCCATCTCCATGGATCAAACTGATATGGATTTTCATAGTTCTCTTCATCCATGTGGACAGAACTAAACGATGCCAAAACACACCATCCTTTTGGAATCAAATACCCTGGAAAAACCAACATAAAAATCCTGAGCAAAATGAAAATGCTTACTCTAATGTTCATGCAGATATTTAAATCACAGAAACTACTATACTCCGGTACTGTTCTGGTGAAAAAATATATCTAACTGTTAGAAAACATGATCTTGTTTAGTTATTAATTTTCCAAAAGTGTAAAGAACGTACTGACCTTTGATTTCAACATCCCTGAGAGCTTTTCTCCAAATAGCATTGATAATATTTGCCATTCTAAGAGTCTCACTTATCACCTTGAGATAAAATAACAATAACACGGGCATCATCAATTTCATTTTTAGCAAAAATAAAAAATGAAGAATGAAATATTATGAACATACTGTAAATAATTCATTTGGGACTCACATTTTGAGTAAATGGCAAGGACATGTAATCAGTCCATGAATAATTCTCCGAGGAAACAATTTTCTGCCTCTTCAATTCCACGTTCTCCTCCTGCACATACATACAATAACACAGAAAGGACTTTCACTTTGAACTCGAACCCAAAAATTTGAGGACAGATTGATGGTCAGTTTCCTTTCACTATCACTTCAATTCTTACGCATATATGGAAAGCTACTTCTTGTAGAAATACAGTAATACTACCAAAAATAAAAAAGCAGCTTAAGCTATGCAGCTATGAGTTTTCACTTAATTTCTCAGCAACTCTTATTGTCCAATGGTTTCTTGTTATTGTTATGAGTTTCTATGACTCTGGTACCACACCAACCAGCTTTATGTCTATTAGCTAGGTTCATCTTCCACTATGATGTTCCTTGCATTTATTTAGGCCAATATTAGGTCTACAATTTGGATCGATTAGGTTAATACTTTTTCTAAGTAAATTGAGACTCGAAGTTAAGATCGAAATCTTTACCAACTCGTCCCATATATTACTTGATTTAAAGCGTGCTCTTGTAGAAACTTACCTATGTGACGAATTCGGACAAATATTTGTATGTAACTTTTATATTATGTCATCACGTTAAATATAGTGTGGCAATCCACTCAAAAAGATGAATAACCCGAGAAAATTTATATAAGTTTTCATTCTCATGTTTTTCAAACAAAAAAAATCAAATTCCGAAATGAACTCTCCTATTAATTTTTCCCTCTTTTCAAGTATATATATATAATGAAGATAAGACTACTTTTCCAATATCAAATCATAGGTAAAGCTTAGAAATCATTAGCTAACATTTCAATCATTGTTTATCTTTTATAATTAATTAGTGAGCTTTTGGCATGCCTATTAGTATAGAGTAATGTGACTACCAATATATATAATGGGTCACCCATAATCCCATACTTTACTAGGTCCATTATAATAATTTTGTGGTACAAAAACGAAAAAGGACTCGGTGGTAAGTCGCACAGGAACGAAGTTAATAATAATAGTGGTCCTCCGCCTGTCCGCCGTACGATCTCATCGAATCGTACGGCTGCGAAACGTCCAAAGCAAAGTGGGCCAGCACTCACCGCTCTGCGTTTCTCACTCGTACGGTGCTCTCGAGTGTCTAATGAAACCCGAAAACGACTTCTCCAAAAAAAAACGACTTTTCGAAAAAGGAAGTCAAAACACTTCAGAAGGTAAAAGTCACCGGGCCCACCCATTCAGTCTCCAAAACAAATCCTAACCGTTGGATGCTAAAACTGAGAAGCAGAAGCAGAAGAAGCAAATGTAGATACGTACCCTTAACTTGTCTAGAGCGACGGGACTGTCACTGAGGTACTTGACGGCGAGTGTCATGGCCATCGGCACGGTCTCCTCTCCCGGGATCATCATCTCTATGATATTCCCGGCGACGTAATCCAACGGCAGGCGTTGCGCGTCGTTGGAGTCGCAGCTATCACGTAACAGCGCGTCCATTGCGTCACAGACTGGTCCTCTCTCTTGGGTATTATTTTCCATGGCCTTTCTCTTCTCCTCTACTATTTTCCCTACCATCTTCAACAATCGCTCCCTAGCCTGCATAAGTTTTTAAACAATATTTGATAATTGAAACTAAAACCTTAAACCCTAAAACCATATATATATATTTTTTTTACCTTGAGAGATTTATAGAGTCTAGTTCCGGGGAGCTTGATAGGTAAGCAGATTAAGCCTTTGATGAACTCTTCAAATTCTCTCTTGAGACAGTTCAAATCTTCACCAGGACCAACGCTCATTAATACTTTAACCAGAACTTCAAAAGTAATCTAGAAAACCCAAAAACTAGTTGTTACTCTTCTTGCTGTCATATTAAATGTAAAAATCGCTCTTGTTAATGTGTACATGAAAAATGTGCAATTTAATTTAGGTTCACAATCCGATAACATAACATGTTTGATAGTGGATGAGATATGGACCTTTTGGGTTTCGTCTTGGATGTAAGTGGGGTGATGCATGTGATCCGTCCAACAAGCCAAGTTGAGCTTGACAGAGTTTTCAATGTCTCTGGTGATTCTGGATTTGAATTGTGGGGACTTAAGGAAGCCGCCGATGAGTCCATGAACTCGTTTGTGAAGGCCTCCATTGATTTGGAGGATAGAGTTCTTTCCCAGAAGTTCTTTGATTGATTTTGGATAAGCAGGAATGAAGGTGTTGCCATGGTTTTGCAATACCACCTTGTTCACTTCAGCATCTGTGGACACTATGATTGGGGTTCCCAGAATGTTTGTCTTGAAAACCTTCCCATACCTGTATAAAGAGAGATTGTTTTAACTATTTACCCAATTTCATTATCCAACGACTCTCGGTTCTAGAGTTTCAATACTCCGGGACACTATAGAATTAAAATTCCAGAGCACTATAGAATTTTCGTATACTTTACATTGAATATAATAGGTTAATAAGTAGTACTAGCACTAGTGCCTGCAGAAGCAATAAAAGTTGAGGTCTAGTTAGAGTAGTGCAGGCTTTTTTCTTCTTTCATTTACTGTTTTGGGGCTGTTCCTTTCTCGATCTCTCTTGGTTTTTCTTTTCTCTTGCTATTGTCACCATCTATCATGAACGAACAAATTCCATTCTTTTAAATATAGTGCTTCATTTACTATGTGTAGGTAACTCATTCACCAAAAAGAATGTGTTGGCATGGTAACTCTCTATTTCATATATCCCATAGTGATTAAAACTTAAGTAACATTAATATAGTTTTCTCTTTCGATCTTTTAAGTTTTAAGTCTAGCTTGCTTCTCTCTTTTTCTTGTACATGTTAGATGATTCCCATTAAGCTACCTTTACCCACTCGAATCTCTTTACCACATGAACCCATCGAGGCTTTAACAAAAAAGTACCTATTTGGATGTTTGGTTTGGTCAAGTAGCTAGATAAATAGCTTTTAGAAGTTGAAGAACACAATATATCCTTAGAAAATAGATAAAATTAGATACTCAATATTCCTGCTACGTGCTTATTCCCATCCAGCTTCATCATTGACAGCATAAGCAGGAAGATCGAGATCGAGATCGAACATATCTATAATTTGACCCATATGGTTTTAAGAGAAAGATGCTATTGATGTGATTAAAATATTTGAACACTTGACATAGTATATATAACACTAAGACCATAATCACATGATTAACATGATAATGGCCGGAAATGATGGGAGCTAGAAAATAAAAAAAGCCTCTTAATTAATTTAGGCAATGGTGTGATCTAGATTGAAGAGTAAGTGAAAATAATTCTCTTAATTTGGAAAATAAAATATCAGGAATTTATGTATTTTGGGAAAAAAAGGTATCATCGCATATGAAAGAGCAGGGAGATCAATAGAGGGAAACGACAAATCGAACTGAAGAAGGATATTAGAATTAGGCAGATCGAAAATGATGAGACTCAGAGAGAGAGAGAGAGAGAGAGCTAAGCTTACAGAGATGTGCGATTTTCCATGAAGCTGACAGGTCGAGAGGTGTAACCACAAGCAATGAAGTCGAGGGTTTCTCCTATCAACGGCCAACCTAACCTCCCTTTGGGAACTTGGGGACGATCCTTAACATATTGATCTTGGTTCTTCTTCCCCTTCTCCTTCTTCTGCTTCTTCTTATTATTAGTACTACTATTAAACCAGTAATACCATATTGATCCCACAACAATTCCCACCAAAACCCAATACCCCATCATCACCAAAAAACCCAGTTTCTCTTTTACCTTGTAAATTATATATATGTAACCCTAGCTAGCTTCTTGTCAGCTCCTCACTCCATGCAGCTAGTTTACTCTGTATATGTTCTTCTTCTGGTGTATGAGAGAGAAAGAAAGAGAGAGACAGGTTTGGTTATTGACAAGTCAATGGAGAAAGAAATTAAGTAGTTAGATAGCTTAGCTTCTTAGGAGTGAAATAAATGAGAAGGGATAGGTATCTAGAGTGACGGATTGCGAAGATCTAGGGCTTTCAAACAATCATTAATGAAGAGGCAGTATTGGGTGCACCAAACGTGACTAGCCTTCTTCACTTTCCATTCACACAATTTAGATAATAATGGTATGAAATTGGCCAAATATAACAGGGTATATTGGATAATTGGATGTCCAATCCAACCCACCAACCCCACAAAAATAAAAATACATTGTCTTTGATCAAAGATTTAAACGTGGAGTAATTTTTTTTACAGTTATTTCTAGCATGTCAATGCATCAGATTCTAGTTTAAATCGATTTGATTATATAACTTATTTTGTTGCGATAAAAAATAGAAGGGTTTGTTTTTTACTCCCTATAGCTCAACTTTCCACTTTAGGGTATCTCAGAGATTTACTGTGGATTTCACCATATGGTAGTTTTGGCATAAATAAAACACTTAGGGATGATACAAGGCTACTAACTAATTAGCATTGAATGAATTTCTTTTTTTTAGTTATTTTTTTTGTGAGACCCACAACCGTTCCGATTCATGTGCATGTTAGTAAACACAAGAGAATTCAGGAATGAAAATCAATTCCTTCATTCTCATACTCATTCCAAGTAAGTAAACATACCATAAAAGTATTGCATCAACAGTTTAGAATTACGTATGGTGTGTTGCTTGCCTATTGCTCGATCATGCATCACGAATTGTGATTTCTGACATTAACATTATCATGTTTTCCTAGAAGAAAATTGAAGACCTTCATTATTCACCCTGCTTCCTCCTCTACCTCTCTTAGTCTTCCCTTGCTTGGCTTACACATGTGAATATGAATAACAATGCAATAAATTTGGTGAGAGAAAACCAAACAAGGAAAAGGAAAAAGGGTGGTGTGACAACTGATTAGTGAGTGGTCTGATCGATTATGTATTCTAGTCTTCCTCACCTCATGAATAACAATGGAGGTGAGTGGACAGTACCAGTACTACAACTAGTGGGTGACATTCCTCACGCGCGTTCAAGACTTATGAAGGGTCCAATTCAAAGCCCATTGGGCAGATCCGATTTTACCACCACCTAATAATACTACTTTGTGCACAATGTGTGACCCAACAATGAAGTTTAAAGTGTGTTTTTCTTTCTTTCTTTCTTTCTTTCTGGTTTGGATTATGATTATACAATTGACAATTGACAGTGCAACACCACCCATTAGCATATTCATATTCATGATGAACATGCAAAGCAATGCAATCACTGGACGAATTCTCTGATGGAGACCCAATTTGCATTATTAATTTCTGACTGCTTCCATAATTGTCGATCCTGTTGGGATAGTTTGGGTCCTTTTTTAAGGATTCTTTTCTTTCTATCACCACTGGTTGCATACAACCATGTGTTTTGGAGAAAAATTACTGTTTTGGAGATGCAACAGATTAAGCCACTCCGGAAAAGATTTGATGAAAAAACAAATCATTTCAAATTTTAGTGAACAAAAATGAAGAACTAGAAGAACAGCCTAAGCCATCTATGAGTTAAGAAGAAGAAGAAGAAGAAGAAGAAGAAATAGAATATTGAATAAAATGACAGGTTACAGAATGAATTTTTCATTCAATAGGTATCTGATATTGTACGTACTTGACCCAGACAATCAATTATGATGCAAACAATTTACCAAAGAAAACAGAATTGATCATTTTCTTTAATTCAGATAGACCAAGCAAACTCCATGCCCAGTGCAATTATGAAGAGGTATTAGCTCTGAATTCACATTCAAAACAAATCGAATCTAAATTGAGATATAAAATGCATAAGCTCTTTTTATCAGATTACCGCAGCTTGTTAAACAATGAATACAAAACGCCCTCAACCATGTTGAAGTTGGAGTTTGTCACTTGTTAGTGAGAATCCCAAAGCTCTACTGTCAAAGGGTCTCACCAGAAACCAAATTTCATGGGAAAGGATGACCAAATGCACCATTCTTACCCAATCTTTGTTTTACTGGCATCCTCAGATTCTCAACCCTCCAGCAAGAAGCTGCTCCACGCCTCAACCTTTCACAAATACGAATCAAGTAATTCTGTAGTGAGATATAAAGAAGTGAAATTACGCCGGCACATTCACAAACAGTCAACTACTTGCACAGGCAACAGCTTCTTCATTCACAATGTTGTAAAACGAGCTCAATTTACTTATAACAATTGCCTCTCCATATAGTGATGCTCTTGTAGATTTCAATATACGAACTTCAACATAATCACCAACTTTGGGATTCCGTTCCTCGTTTGAATCATCATCTCGGTCTGGTAACAGCACATTAACGAAAGAAACTCTATGACCTCTGTCGCTCTTGCCAATGAGTTCTGTATCTGGAGCTCTCTTATTGGGTCCTTCTACTAATACAAGTTGGGTAGTTCCCACCTGTGAGTCATAACACTGACCCGTGCTCGCACGGAAAGCTTCAATAAGTTCAGTCAGCCTCCTCTGCTTCACTTTCTCTGGAACATCATCATCATAGTTTCTATTTGCATGGGTTTTCTCTCTCATGCTATATGCAAACATGTAAGCCATATCATAACCAACAGCCTTTACAAGGCTTAGCGTGTCTGCATGTTCCTCCTCAGTCTCCCCACAAAACCCTGAAAAAGATCAAACATGTTAAAGAGGGAAAAAGTTTAAGTGTGGTCATGTAAGAACATGTATTAAAATCTTCTAGCGCAAAATAGGCAGGTTAATGAATACAGGTGGAAAATTGTCAAGAAACAACATTTCAGCTTCTCATCTCAAATTCACAAAATCCAGATCAAACACTGAAAATAGGCAATAAAAAAAAATGAAAGGCCTTGCAAACAAGTAACAATGCAGTTGAATTACACAAAGATCCATAAACTAAATATTAAAAATGAAAAGAAAAAATAATCAAAAAGCATAAAATAGAGAAAACTGGGAAAACAATATACATGAAAGTACAACTGAACCACTGTTCCAATTCTTTAGACAAAGCTAAGAGAGAACAAAACAGATTCCCTAAAGTGACAGGTTACTGCTAAGAACCAGTCAGTTGAGGAAAAGTTGAGCATTTGAGAACAAAATTTAGTTCAACAGGCAGATTGGCCAAGTTCCCTAAGCAAGTTTACCAAAACTGTATATAACTTTGTTAAGACCTCTTACCACATATGAAATCACTGCTGATGCCCACATCTGGAATAATCCTCCGTATCTTTTGCACAAGATCTAAGTATGCCTCACGGGTATAGCCCCGACGCATTCTTTCTAGCACTGTGCTACTACCAGTTTGAGCAGGCAAATGGATAGAGTTGCAAATGTTATGTCTGTCTCGCATTATATAGAGTAACTCGTCAGGGAAATCCTTTGGGTGAGGGGATGTGTATCTGAATCTCATCTCTGGAAATTCTGTGGAAAGTCGATCCAAGAGATCAGCAAAACGTGAACCTACTTTTTTCACCTTGCATATGCTGGAAAATCCTTCGCTGTAGTTCCAATTAGTTCCTGCTTCAGCTTCCTTTTCATACTCAGAGGCATCATTATAGCTATTTACATTCTGGCCAAGCAGTGTTACCTCTTTCACACCTTCTTGCCAAAGCTCTCCAACCTCCCTGACAATTGATTCCACAGGACGTGACCGCTCTCTGCCTCTTGTAAAAGGAACAATGCAAAATGAGCACATATTGTTGCAACCCCTCATAACAGAAACAAAAGCACTGATTGAATTTTTGGAGATTCGAACTGGACTAATATCAGCGTAAGTCTCTTCCAGTGAAAGAAGAGTATTGATTCCTTTCTGACCAGAGTCCACATCTTCTAATAACCGCGGCAAGTCCCTGTACGCATCAGGCCCACAAACCACATCAACCATTTTGTCTGAATCCAGTATCTTGTCCTTTAACCTCTCGGCCATACATCCCAAAACTACAACTTTTGGAGGGCGTGTGGACTGCGACCTCCCTATCTTAACATTGCTCTTCCAGTGCCTCTTAAGAAACCAAAAGTAATTAAGCCGCTGCCACACCTTCTGTTCTGCATTGTCCCTGATAGCACAGGTATTAATGAAAATAACCTCCGCGTTCTCAGGGACATCAACAACTTCACTGTATCCAGCATTCTTCATGATAGACAGAACAATCTCCATATCATTAATATTCATTTGACACCCATAAGTTTCGTGATAGATACGGCCTATCGGAGGACCTTCAGGAGCTGTTACATTCCTAGACATAAAAATGAGACCAAAAAAAAAATTCATTTTGAATCATATGCAATAGCATGGCTAAAATGTCAAAGCTTTTACTTGAAAGTTCATCTATTTTAACTTATTTCCAACCAAATGTTGTATGCTTACAAGAACAGTTTTTTCCCAGTATATTTTAGAATAAAGTTTCCATGTGCTAGTTGCTACATAAACCCATGCTTATGCTTGTATTCATTAGCAAAAACCACAAATGCCTAACAATAAACCACAAAGACTATTGCTCTTCAACACTTTGTAAGACAACACAATCATATTAATTTCATAAAGCCCTAAATTCATTAACCAAATCCAATCAAATTCCAAACTGCAAGTGTGTGCGTGGGTGTGAACTCACTGCGGCTGCGCTTCAGAAGCGGTGAGAGCGGCTTGAGCTACGAAGTGGCGGAGGCTTGGGACGTCGGACTGGTTCGAAAGACACGAGCTAGACTGAGAGAAGCTTCTGGAAGGATTGCGACCAAGACTCCTCCTCTGTAACCGAGTAGTGGTCCGCTGCTGATGGTAGCATCGGAAACTGGAAGCTTCTGGTTTCCAATTGAGAAGCCTGAGAGCGAAGCGACATGGTTTCTGGAGCTTCAGGCGTAAAGCGCAGTGAGGTTGGTTCAGAATTGAGGACAGGGACGAGAGCGAGGTCGCCATTACTTGACGGACTGTGAGAGATAGCGTTCGTGCTTAGATAGGTTGCTATGATCATATTAACGACATGTCGTTTATTTACTATACCCTGGTTACTACAATTGAGTTGCGTATAATTGTATAAATACGGTACACACACCAAGTTTGTTGGCGAGCTGAAACTGTAACTGAAAAGTCTGAAACATGACGATGGAGAAGCTGAGAGCCACCGGTCGTTTCCTCAGATACTCACCTAAAAAGTCACTCTTTGATCGTCGATTGAACCCTAATTCTGAGAATTCAATCCCCAACTCCGCTTCAGGTACTTTACTGTAACCACAATTTTTACTTCATCGCCATTTTTGTGGTCAAATTTTTCGTAGTTTGAAAAAAAAAGAAAAAAAAAGAGAGAGCTAGGTTTGATGTTCTAGCTGCATGTGAGATGAAAGTTAAGGAATGTGATTGTTTATTTTTGAGAATGGTTAGAAATGCTCTTGAACAAAGCAAAACAAGAAATTTTTTTTACGGTTATTGGAGCTCATTAATGCTAGTATTTATTTTGTTATATATGAAATTGTGGAGTACGTTGTTCTTGTAGAATTATTAAGTAAATTCATTCCCACATAGGTTATGTGCATGGATTTGGCAAGAAATGTAGAGATTTTCAACTCTATAATGATCATAATCGCAAGCGGAATGTTCAGACATGTTTTGGCTTCTATAGATATCAGGGAAAAACTTCCCGGGATTGTATTGAGAAGGGTCTTCTTGAAGATACAAGGAGAATCCAGCATCGATGTTTTGGTTCACTGGCCGAGAAGGTTCAGAGGGATCCTTCTTTTTCGACGTTAAGTTCTGATGATATCAGCTATTTTAAGGGGATATTAGGCGATAAGAACGTAATTCAGGATGAAGAGAGGCTAGCCATTGCAAATACAGATTGGATGCACAAGTACAAAGGCTCGAGTAAGCTTCTGCTGCAACCTCGGACCACTGAGGAGGTTGACTTCTTCAACTCTTCAAAGCATGAATTTTCATGTGTATGTCTTAAGTTTTATAATCTTTGATATTGAGAAATGAATTATGAAATTAAGCGCTTCTATGCATTTATTTCTTCCTTGCAGGTCTCACAGATACTTAAATACTGTAATTCCAGAAGCTTGGCTGTGGTTCCCCAAGGTGGAAATACAGGTCTTGTGGGCGGAAGTGTTCCTGTTTTTGATGAAGTAATGTGGTTTCCTCTGCTTATTTGAGTGGTTACTAATGTCATTTTCTAGCGTCTACCTAAATTTCAGAGATGAGCTTTATTTGTAATTTTATTGTGACGTGATCCATCATTGATTATAGTATTTGATAAGCTGTGTGTTGTTGTTAAAGATCCTACATACTTCTAACTGATTTCACCTGAAAAGCTCTCTGCAGGTGGTTATCAATATGAGTTCGATGAATAATGTAATATCTTTTGACAAGGTAGACATGCAGTGACACTTATTTATTACTGGTGCTCCAACAATTCCTGAAGTCAGTTTTAGCAATGGTTGCACAAGAAAACTGCATGCTTATGAAGTGATTCCCTGATGCCTGCTTTCAGGTGAGTGGTATACTCGTATGCGAGGCAGGATGCATATTGGAAAATCTGATTACTTTCTTGGACAACAAAGGGTAATTTTCTGTAAATTATCGCGTTGTTTGCTTACAGATCGACCTGCAATTTTTTATTAACTTAACCAAAATGATAGGATTAAATACCATGAAATAGAGCTACAGCTTTGGTGTTTATATCTTCTCCATTTTAACCTCCTCCTGACCTGCTCACATGCTATTTTTATTATTAGTAATTAGATCCATCTTTCCACAATTCTTGTTTCTGGCTTTGCAACTTGCTTGGTTCCAAGTTAGGCGTATAATGTTTTAAATTGTTCTCAGTTTCTCACACATCCCCTTATTGTATTACACCTGATGGAGATCTAGCATATTTTTGTTCTTGTCATATTTAAGCACTTTATGTTTCCATTCAGATTTATTATGCCACTGGACTTGGGTGCAAAAGGAAGCTGCCAGATTGGTGGAAACATTTCAACCAATGCAGGTGGTTTGCGCCTTGTGCGCTATGGATCACTTCATGGAACCGTACTTGGTGAGGAATTCTGCTCTCCTTGATTTGATGTTGAACAGTTTTGCTTCAAAGATCATGGTTTATCTGAGTTTAGAATGCACAACTTTACACCAAATATTTTTGACTTCTGCCAAAAAGATTTAAGTTTTTATTTCTGAGTTTCTAACGTATTTAAGACTTGCTAGAAACTTGTTATTTCTGCAACTCTATGTCATGGTTCTTAGTGAATCTTTGTTAATAGTTGTTCTGTACTTGAGTATATTTTATGGATCTTACAGGTCTGGAAGTTGTTTTGGCTAATGGTGATGTTCTTGACATGCTTGGAACTTTACGCAAAGATAATACTGGGTATGACCTAAAGCATTTGTTCATAGGTGCGTACCGAAAACTTCATTTTTATTTGTGTAGAGGACAATGGTTTCCTATTGAGAATGTGATCATAAAACTCTTGTTTACCACTCATGCAGGAAGTGAAGGATCTTTGGGAATTGTGACCAAGGTTTCCATACTCACCCCTCCAAAGTTATTTTCAGTGAATGTAGCTTTCCTTGCATGCCAAGATTACTTTAGCTGCCAGGTAATTAGTTTCATCGGAATGGAAACTCTTGTGCTTCGTCGGGTTCTGCTAAAATTAATCCCAATGGGTGGAAATCCATTATTATTATTTCAATGTTATCACTTTGCTTAACTAATTTTTCCCTCCCAAAGGGAAGAAAAGTGTGGTTCTCACCTTACTCTCTCATGTTTATCAGAAACTTCTAGTGGAAGCAAAGAGCAAACTTGGGGAGATTCTATCTGCTTTTGAATTCTTGGATAGCAACGCACTGGATTTGGTCAGCTTTCTTTGGCAGATTTTATTTTTTCCCTTTATTGGTGCATATCAGGCTTCCCCTCTTTCTTTGTCCCTGAATTCTTTGATAGTCTGAGGAATTTAATGTGCTGTTAACATTCATAGTTACAATTAGAAAACTACATTGCCTCTTTCAAATGCAACGCTAATACTCCTGTTCAGATATCAAAATCGTAGCACTCATAAAATTGCATGTTCCTTGCAAAATTAACCCTTTTGAACACTTCTTGTATTTGACTTAGCAGGTTCTGAATCATTTGGATGGCGTTCGCAATCCATTACCTCCGACAATTCACAACTTTTATGTTTTAATTGAGACAACAGGCAGCGATGAAACTTATGACAGGTAACCTCTTTTTCCAGCTGTAATTTTCCACCTGCTTGAATGAGAGCGCTTCTGCCCTAGCTTATATTAATTTTCTTTAGGTCTGAGGTATATTTACGAAGAGGCTGAACCAAAGTTTTTCCTATTGTTGTTTTTATTTTGTTAAATATCTAATCTTGAAACAACTAATGGTAAAAAAACTGACACCTCCTTGAAAATAGAATCCCTATAGTCTACAAGGTATAAGTTACACCTCATTTACAAAAATTATGTGACTATTTGGAGACAGACAGAAGCTTGAAGCCTTCCTACTTCATGCCATGGAAGGTGGTTTGATTTCTGATGGTGTTTTAGCACAAGACATGAACCAAGCATCAGCGTTCTGGTATATACGCGAGGTAGGCTTTGTTTTTAAAACAGAGAAATGTGATATTCATGATTATTCAATGTGGTGCTTTTCATTCATGAGTGAAGCATTGATAATATTCCTATAGAAAACCCTATTTCTCTCTGATGGGTTTCCTTTTTACTGTCTTTGGTCCTAGATATTATTGTTGATGATACTAAAAGATCCAAAGTTCTATTAATCAGTAACATATCTTCTTTCCCTTATCTTAAGAATACTCTTTATGCTCTCTCTGGCCTGCATTAATCCTTCTCTTTGGTGCTCAACTGGTCAGTAGCAATTTAGTTCAGAAATTTTCTGCATATCAAATTAACAACCAGTGCTTCCTTGAGAGTCTCATGATTACTTTTCCTTTAAGTTTCTATTGATTCTTGTCCTTGCTATTCATCGAACAAATTGGTGGCACGCAATGTTGTTGCAGGAGTATTACTGTATTCCTTTTTATCATTTTCTTGTGATTAGTCATTTAGTAGGAGAAACAATAGTGTTTGTGGCCATGTCATCTTTTGCTTAAACATCGTATATGTCCTTCAGTTGTCTTCTGTATATGGTGGCAGGGAGTCCCAGAAGCATTGATGAAAGCAGGTGCTGTTTACAAGTATGATTTATCATTGCCTGTTGAAAAGATGTATGATCTTGTTGATGAAATGAGAACAAGACTTGGTAAGTAACAGTTTCTTTTTGCTTACTCTTTTTAAAATATTATTTTGCTTCTTGTTCTTGTGGTCATATGTATCCTCTCTAGGGGTTGGGTGTGATCGCTCGATATCTATGCTTTTGGTTTATTTGGGTTTTGGAAGTTGATTATTTTTATTATTTTGAAAAAAAAACACTTTTTGTGTTTGTAAATCTTTAGGTGATTCAGCTAATGTAGTTGGATATGGCCATCTTGGAGATGGCAATTTGCATCTTAACGTTTCAACTCCACAGTATGATGATAGGGTAAATCTCTTTTACCTCAGTTATACATCTATTTATATTTTATTTTTTCCAGTTTATTTAATAATATTCAATTGCAGATTTTTGCACAAATTGAACCCTTTGTCTACGAGTGGACATCTGCGCATCGTGGAAGCATTAGTGCAGAGCATGGCCTTGGACTGATGAAAGCTAATAAGATTTTCTACAGCAAGCCAACTGCTACAGTGAGTCAGAGTGTTATGTGATTTACAAGAATGTACATTTGATTCGTAGACATGTCTAAACCTAAAATCTGCTTGGACAGGTAAAACTGATGACTTCAATCAAGAAAATGCTGGACCCGAAAGGGATACTCAACCCGTATAAAGTTCTTCCGCACTCAATTGATTCTCACAGCTGAAGTAAGAAACTTCACTTGTGAATACTATTTTCGATCCTTAATGTTCACATGGATGACTTATTATATGCGAAACATTTTCTGAAACATTGGTTTTGATATTCATAATATCTCATGCAAGTAAAAGTGGGAAATGGTTGAGAGTCATATAATATCCTAAGTTGTAACTACTGCCAGTAATATAGTTCAAGCTTTGTATCTTGATGACTTGATTAGTGCGGTCTCCATGACCATGATGCTTGCCTCCAATTGTAATAGTTTTTTCTTGTTCCTATCTTGATTAGTCAAAATAGACATGCTTAAATAACTATTCAATTTGAAATGACATGACTCTGCAGAGAAGCATGTTATTCCTAACATAAACAAATGGGTATTCCTAGACTTGTTACTTATTCCTCTTCAGTTCATTACTTCTAATGAATTTTAAGCATCTCTCCTTTTGAAGCCTATCATCAACATTGGAAAACTGAACCTGAAAGGTTTCCAATGGATAAATTGTCTGGAAAAATTTCCACTAATCAAGGTTGGAATATGCTAGCTATTGCCAATTTGCCTCAGCCAGAGAATTTCATACTGATAACTTGAGGGAAAAGTCAACTTGGGGAATTTTTTTTACTGTTTACTCTGGCAATTGGAACACTGCTAGAAGGTATACATGAAATTAGGTGGAACCTTGATTCACAGATACTCATGTAGTGTTGTGTTCAAGGAAAAGTGCCCATTTCAAGTGGCGAAGGCATATGCTGAACTAGGAAAGTTGGCTGCAACTTATTCCAAGATATATTAGAATCTATAAAAAGTAAGTAGTTACAATAGGATCCAATTCCCAAATCTATTGAACAATGGAAAATCTTGAAGCAACAACTTTTCAATAAAATCGAGAAAATTCATTAAAAATAAAAACTATACGGCCAAATTTCTATCAATAATTTAAGCAACGATTTATTAAAGCATAACAAGCAAGAGCATGTGCAATTCTAACATCATAACAAACATTTTTGCAGTGAAGTGTTTTGTTATTTCATTCAAAATGGAAGGAATGTTTTTTTTGGTCAACAAGCAAGAGTATGAAAAGGAATGTTTAGTGCTGGAAGTCTAGAACTAGAGACCCTAACATCATATTCAACAGTCTTTGATTGAGAACAGCTAGGGTAAGTAATTCTAGTCCTAGCCATAATGGCTGCTAGAAGCCTATGAAATTTAGTATGATTGATGATGATGACTTTTCACTCTTCACATTTAGGCATGAGACAAAAGATGCATATAGTGTGTATGAAACTAGGTCACATAGTGTGCAACTTTCCAAGTCATTGAAGAGCACAATATTTGGTCAAAATTGTTGGGCAAAATAAACAAATAAGAATTTTTTTTAAGAGTGTTAGAAATCACGAATAATAAGAGACATAATTCAATACAATTCATTAGCTACGAAGAACTTATTTTTTATCCAATAATAAAACCAAAGTTTACGAACTAAATAACAATGTGACGTAGGATTGTAGGTGAAGGAGTAGCGACGTCGTTTAGCTAGGTGCTTACCTTGTCACCATCAAAGGCCACATTGGCAAGATAAAGATGTGAGAGAGAAAAAAAAAATATAAATAAAAACAAATTGGATATGGTGGGGAGCACACACGAGTTGTGAAACCGTGGCCGCCCGGACCCTCTCGTTGTCCCCTTTCGTCAAACTCAAAACCACCCCCATCGTCTCATTCTTTCTCTCTCTCCTTGACTCCTTGGCTCTCTTTCTCTCTCGGCCCTTTCAAGCATGACCAGCTCCTCCGCCTCCTCGCGCAAGGTTCTGAATTAATTTCATACACACAATCGACACAATCCACTGTTCGCATACAATTTCTGTTTTCAATTTTGTCTCTGGATTTTTCTGTTATTGATATCGGTTTTTTTTTTTTTTTGTTAGATTCTGAGTAAGATTGCTTGCAATCGGCTCCAGAAGGAGCTCTTGGAGTGGCAGGTGAATCCTCCGGTCGGTTTCAAACACAAAGTCACTGACAATCTCCAAAGGTCTTCCCTTTTTTTACTTTTTTTGTTTCTTTGCTGATGGTGAAAATTGGGGGAAAATAAAGAATAGAACTTTATGAATCAAGCACTTTCTAGTTTAAGTTTCCTTTCCACTGTTTCATCTTTGGGAAATTCAACTGCTGGGGTTTTTTCTCTTCAATAGTTATGTTTTTCTTGCCTAATTACTTTGAATATTCAATTCCATTACTTTGTTGTGGAATTTGTGATCCGAAGGTGGGTGATTGAAGTCAATGGAGCCCCTGGAACTCTCTATTCTAATGAGACCTTTCAGCTTCAGGTTGATTTCCCTGAGCATTACCCAATGGAAGCACCACAGGTTTGTGCGAATTCATCAGTTATTGTGATATGTATTATCTTTTTTGCTTTATTGGGTTGGCTATTATTTGCATAAGACCGGTGATGGTAACCTGTGTTTGGTCTCAAATCTTGTGGTGGGATGAACAGGTTATCTTTGTGCCTCCGGCTCCAATGCATCCTCATATTTACAGCAACGGTCATATATGTTTAGGTAAGTATAAGGGTTCCATTTAAGCTGTTGCTGTAATACGTTGCTGGAGTTTGATCTGTTATGTGATAATTAATATCTGATTCTTATGTAGTTACACCATTGATAGTTTTATTTTTTTCCTCTATTCCTAGACCAGGATTCTTTTATTCACCCATTGGTTGAAAGCGATAATCCCGTTCTCTTAATGAGATTATTACTTCTCTTTATTGCTTTATTTTACACATTTTTATTTTCACTATTAGAAATACGTGGTCAATCTTGCCTGTTAGCAGAAGCGAATTTCAGATGATCAAACTTTTCTTCTGTAATGGCTGTTTTTTTATTACTTGCGAAGACAAGATTGTAAAAAGGGGAGGGAGAGACGGAGACTGTTAAATGAGTCGCTGTGTCAAAGCTCATCTTCAATTGCTTGGTTGTGTGACATTTTGTTTTGGTCACGAATATTGTCTAGTAAAGCTGACCTTGGGAATCCTAACAAGAGTTGATTTTCACTTTTAGTTAGATTGGTCACTGCCTACTTGAGTATGTTGAATTTAACAGCAATTTTAATGATAAACTAGATACTAAACGTTAGGATGGTATAAATGAACACCAGTTTTAGGTTGTCATTGCTGAAGGCTTGGAATTTTGTGTCCATTATTGAATCCAGTTATTGAATTTTAGTTGCAACATCTATAACTAAATAAAATTTCAGTTCACTTTACCCTCATCTATATGATTTACTTTTATCTGTTTTTTTTTGTAGATATTTTGTACGATTCTTGGTCACCAGCTATGACTGTTAGTTCCATCTGTATTAGCATTCTCTCCATGCTATCAAGCTCCACCGTGAAGGTTTGTATTCCACCTTTGTGTCTTTGGTCCTTTCAGTTCGTGTCAGTTATAACTTGCAAGTTTAAATCATCCTTTTGACATCTTAAATGATGGATATGCCCTTATTTTGTTTTCATTTAAATTGTCTACTAGGCTGTAAAAGTGTAAATAGATGGGGGGTTATTATTGGGGATATGCGTCTGAAACATTTTGTTATATACCTGCAGCAACGCCCTGAAGATAACGACCGGTATGTAAAGAACTGTAGGAATGGCAGATCTCCCAAGGAGACGAGATGGTGGTTCCATGATGATAAAGTGTAAAATAACCATGCACTGTCTTCCATCATTAGTTGTTCAAGAAATTAGAGTAGTTGGGTTTCTTGTTCAGAGGACAACGAAGACAAAAAGAAAGAAGCATTATGAAAAAAAAACTGGGATCTGTTCCTAATTGCTCAATAACTCTCTTATAAATTGACTATGGCTGGCACTTGTAAAGCAAAGGGAACAATTTGTGTTTCTACCGATTTGTAAGGTACAACCAAGGTCAGAGGATGTTGGTATGAGTTCATAATTTAAGTCCCATTTTCTCAATGTGTTTTCTAGAGGCAATTCCCCCTCACTTTCTGTGCAGGTGTGTTTTTATGCCTAGTATTATGTCTGACTAAGATTGTCGTGTTAACAATTTATATAGGTTTGTTGGTTGTTTTAGTAATTTGCAGTTCTTGAGATAGACCGACTCCATTTTCTTATAGTTAGGATGCAGTAATTCTAAAAAAGATTTTTGAAGCATTCACTCGCATGAGAGTGATCATACTTGCAAATGATATTGACCGATTGATTGTTTGTCAACTAAATTTGAAAAAAAAACAATTTGTTTTATTTGTTTGGACAATTAAAAAAAGATTAAATAAATTTGTTTCAATATGACATACATGTTGCTAATTTCAAATTTTAGTAAATTGATTCGGCTCCCACCTTGTATTTTTATCTGTTGACAAGTGAGAGATAACCGGATGCTACAAAACAACTTTAGTTTCTTCAATTGTTGCAAAAACCATGGTTTTTAGTTTCTTCCAATATTTCAAGGGAGTTGATTTTTATAATATAAATCAATACATACGGTGAAAAGGAAAACAATGTTGCAAACTTGCAATGTATTATTCCCATATATCTTAAATTATTAAGAGAACTTTTGTCATGTAAACTACTAATCACGCAATGCATAGTTTGTATTCTCACAGAAGTAATATGAGACCACATGATCATCGTGTGGCTTAGATTGTGCCATCAAACAATCTTAAACACTCTAAACTTGAGTTTAAACTAGAACTTCCACCGTGATAACAAACGCCACCTACTTAGTGACTTGTATCTGATATGAAAATCACTAATCTCGGCATCTCGCAGTAAATATCTATGACTGAAATATCATAAAGAAAACTAAGCCTTTTTACCTACTGAACATCGTCAATCTTCTTGTACGTCTGGAGCCATATATTGTAAATCATCTATTTCAAACATGATTTAGCAAAACGTATTTAAGCAAACCGGCCATGAGTCCTTGCTCAGACTCAATTATTGTTTGGACATGTATATTTAGTACGTTCAATTTCTTGGGATGTTGACAGATTGAAATTGCTTCTCAATGACACTGATCCAGAAAGGCTTGCGCTCCTTAGCTCAGACATAGCCAACGGTGATCGACTTCCATATTGTATATGCGGAGCTCTACATGTGTGGAAGAAAGTATAGGGAAATCTTCTTAATTTTGAGATTCCCACAAGTTTCATGGCCTCTGTACTTATACAATTATCATCTTGGATGAGTATATATGACAAAATATGTCAATTTTTGATTCGAACATCAACGTATGTGCACAATTACACGCCATATATGCCTCATATATATTCTCACAGAAGTGGTATGACATCAATAATCAACACCCCCATTTGACCTGCATGCGTGGATGAGCTAAGAGATTGGCTCTGTTATTGCACCACAATATAAATAGTTTGCCGCAATTTGGTCCTTAATCTTGAGTTTTAACGATAAAGGAAACGTTTATGTTGGAGTGCATTGAGAAAACTAGCTATGCCATATTTATAACCGATGAAAAAAGCCGAGTAATCTTTTTAGTCGAAAAATTAAAGCCGAGTAATTAGTTAATTAAGATATGAGCAAGATTGAAGCAATGAGGCATTTTTTATTGTATTTTTATGTTGAACCACATTCATATCGAATGATTATATATAGAATTATAGACCCCATCCGATTGAGTTTTTAGTTAAGTTGGTCTTTGGTTGACCGTTAATCTAATGGTTCTGACTTCTGAGTTGCATTGAGCATAGATGTTGCAAGAGCATAGTAGAATTTTCTAGAAATTTGATTTGATATGATTTTATTTAGTAAATAAATCATTATTTGGCTTGGAGAGCAAGTATAATCCACCTATTAATAGCCGAGTAATTCATTCAGTCACTGCACCAAGGCCAAAGGCCTTTTTCCTTTTCTCCTGTGGTTTGAAACCCTAGCTAGTTTGTGTTTGTGATCGTAGTATCACAAACCCTAGCATTAGCAAAGCCGTCATCACTCGAGAAATCTCAAAATCATGGTTCAGCTAGTGAACCCCTTCAGTCTTTTGGCTGAGAAACATGTCACTGATCTCGTTGGTGCTGTCGAGGCAAAAGTAGAGGCTTCGTTTCTAGCAGCAGAGGAAAAGAAGAAGCAGGATGAGAAGAAGAAGAAGAAGAAGGAGAAACAGAAACCGCTTCCTCGTCCTGTTTCTTCAGCAGCAAAGCCGTCCACCATCCCAATTAGTACTAGTACTGGCTGCTCTTTGAAGTCCTATAATGGAGGCCAACGTCAACAGAGAGGACCTGCTGATTCTGTATCAGTCTCCAGTAGTAATAGTACTAATGATTTTGATCAAACTCAAGGGAGCGAGAGTGAAGAAGCAAAGAAGAATACTAAAGAGGCTGAGCCTGATGAGGGATGGCAACTAGTACAGTATCAAACCCGAAAGAAAGGCCCTCGGAGCAGTGGTAATCATGGTCAGACTCAGGGAGCTGTTGGGAAAAATCATGTCAACGTGGAAGAGGGAATCAGGCAATTACAGGAGGTTGTTAAAAGGGTGAATGGAAGCCAGGGTGTTAAGCCCAGAAGGCCAAATATTAATGGAAGTGCACGGCGAAAATTGCAAAAGCAGAAGGATGGAGTTGGCCAGGATCAACAATTTCAAGTCAAAAACAATGCAGCTGCTGCGGCTGAGAATGTTCCTGCTCAGAACAAGTCAACTGTTTCATACACCTTGGAAGAATTTGAGACGATGAAGAAGAAGAACGGTGGCCTTAACATTCATAATGAACTTTTCAAAGCACAGAAGGATCATAGCTATAGAGGGCAGCAGCAACAGCGGGGTGGCCATAGATCTAATGATACAATTGAAGATGTTTCACAGGAAGCCACTGTGGAAAAGGCTGATGATACTTTGTTTAGCTTGAATCCTGGTGAATTTCCAGTCCTTGGAAAATTAGAATCTTGAAATAGAGGTGCCACAGAGGCAATTTTGGATTGTGACGAAAACTGGTTGAACTTTAGGAGCCTTGAAATAGAAGTGGCATGGCCATAGCTAGTATTGAGATTTTTTTAAAATTTATTTATTGCAATTTACGTCTGTCTTTCTTTCTTTCTTTGTCCTGAAAGCCTCGTATGCTTTGGGGATTTTGATAAATAAGTTTAAGAGTATAAGATTCAAAACTCATGAATAAGGTACATATGTCTATTATATAGAACACTAACACAACCAACACAACACAGGTTGTTCTTGGTTTACTTATTTGAAATGTTCAGATGAAAGGGAGTCCAAAGAGATGATAATCCAGGTGCATGCATGAAGGAAAATTTTTGGTGTGGACTTTTTCATGATCCAAATTCTAGTACCTTTTGAGTCCAACTAGGAGCAGAAGTAGTCCAAAGTAGTCAAGATCATAGGCAAGTCTGATAAATTTCATTTTGAAGTCATTCCAAGGAGGATATCTAGGATCAAGTTCAGGGAAGAAGCCTGTTCGCAGAACTGCTTTCTCGTGGCTGAAAGTATCGAAAGAGAACTTCCCATGGTACCTCCCAAAGCCACTCTGACCAACACCGCCAAAGGGTAGGCCATCACAAAGAAACTGTACATAGCAAGATGTAGTTAATTAGTGTCCCTTTTAGTTTTTGGCAAAACAAATGAAAATAAAACACTTTGGAAGCAGTACTTGAATCAAGACGTCGTTGAAAGTCACACTCCCCGAGGATGTTTCTGATAAAATTTTCTTCTTGAAGCTTTCATCTTTGGTGAAGGCGTAAATGGTTAGAGGTTTTGGCCTTGCGTTTATGAACTCAATGCTTTCTTGAATGTTTTTCAACTGCAGAATTTTAAGGACATTTTTGATCGATCGAGAACAAAGTTTTCAGAGAAGTAATTGACAATCACAAAAGCAGTATAACGATTCTCACAGTGATAATTGGAAGCAGTGGGCCAAAGATTTCTTCAGTCATGATTGCAGCATCAAGTGGAGGATCTAACAAGAGTATTGGCTCAATGAACCTGAAAAGTTGGAAGAAAAAAATTTGATAAATGTAAACTTTGCTTTTGATCTCAAAAACTAGAGACTCTACATACTAATCATTTTATTGGAACGCTGTTTAACAGCTTTGCTTCCGAATTAGCACAACTACGACAGCATTGCTTGTGAGTTATGTTAACCAATTCAACAAGTACGCGCGGCTAGACAGGATTGAGAACTTACAGGTTTTCTTCATCCAGTGAACCACCATGTACAATGGAAGCTTCAACAAGAGGGTCGTCTTTAAGGAGATTCTGCAGTCTTTGAAAATGGTGCCTATTTACGACTCTGGCCATCAACTTGGCGTCTTTTGGGCTTTCAGTATAAAACCTCTTGATCGTTTTCTTTAACAATTCGATCTATATGACAAACAACTAGGACATGAAATCATCTCAAAAACAATAGACCTTTACTTACTCAAGAGTCATGACAATGCTTACCACAGTAGGAGCAAGCTTTTCCTCGACGAGCATATAATCGATTCCTATACATGCCTGCCCACTGCAAGGCCCCCACTTCCCGCCTACAATTCTTTTGATTGCCACCTTGAAGCCAACATGTACAACAAAAGCAATTAAACTCAGTAACCCTGTATTTTGCAACCTGATTCCAACTACAGTTAACTCGATCGGACAACCTTTAAATCTGAAGGATTGGAGAGTGAGTCAAGGATGACAGGGCATTTTCCACCCAGCTCCAGCGTAACTGGTGTTAAATGCTTTGCAGCTGCAGTCATGACAATGCGCCCTACGTGCGGACTTCCTGAAAGAGGCAATATGTTCATTGCATATGAAATTCTACGCCACAATGTTTCAGTTAATCGAATCTGAGGCGATTGATTGTGGAAATTAATCTATACCAGTAAAGAATATCTTATCCCACTTCTGCTGCAGGAGTTGTTCACTAATCTCTGCTCCACCCTCGATGATTCTAATGGCATTATGGTCCATGTATTGAGGGATGGTGTCAGCAAAAAAAGAAGAGCATGCTGGTGCTTGCTCTGAAGGTTTTAGAACAAGTGCGTTCCCTGCAGCTATAGCTCCTATCACAGGATCCAAAGCCAAAGCTACATAATATGCAGAAATTTAATTAGTTTTCCTTCTTGGTGTAAGACCTATTTGATATATGTACTTTATAAGATTACAAAATGTCCTAATCTGATATTGAGACCAATAGAGAGGAAC
Organism: Rubus parviflorus; assembly: GCA_029955375.1. Classification (NCBI taxonomy): domain Eukaryota; kingdom Viridiplantae; phylum Streptophyta; class Magnoliopsida; order Rosales; family Rosaceae; genus Rubus; species Rubus parviflorus. The sequence goes on from JARGGL010000004.1 coordinate 17,567,813, forward strand.
AAACTTCACACCTTCTAATATTCTAGAAGTTAATACTCTTGTTAATTACAGGTTGAGAACAAATAACAAACTAGATCAATTGAAGTGTCAAAACTCGAAGAGATTTTCCATATGCTGCGCAATCTTATCATCAACGTAAATATAAATTTTGATGAGTTGTTTTCTCTGTAGCATAAGTTAGAATCAAATGGAAGGAGAATATATATGAGGAGATAACTGGACTCACATATTGGGAAGTTCCAAGATGCAAAGATGAGAACTACGCCGAGTGGTTCGGGCAGCAGCTCTCCCCTTGCCGGAAAGAAAAGCAATGGTAATTCACCCTGCCCAAAAAATGACAGAAATTCACAAAGATTACACAAGTCACAGAACAAAACTTCAATCAGAAAAGCTAGCTCAAAATTGGAAGAGCTTTATGCCCATGAGGTTCATATCAATTTACTTTTTTAGATGCCACCCATTTGTCTAAATTGCTCAAAGTATAATTGACTGATTTCACCACAACACCAATCTGCAATGAAATATATACCAAAAACTCATTGAGGAAATTACACAAACACATCCATGAATATACACAAGGCTTATATTACAGAGGGTAAGAAATCATCAAATCAAAAACCAAGCTACGTACGTACCTCATCCCTGTAAGCTTCAATTGGGTGCTTGCCAAGATCTTGATAGAGAGCTTCAAAAACCTTTTCCTCATGATCTTTGATGAGCTGAAGAAGAGCAGTGAGTTGGGTTTTCCTCCATGCAACACTTCTAGTTCTTCCACTCTTGAACGTTTGCCTCAGCTCAGAGAGTGTTTCTTCTACTATTTCTGTCATTGCTTAAATGGCGATTAACGTACAGATTGGCAATATGTTTGTTTCTCTCTTTCTAATTTGCGTGCGACCGTTTCCAACTTTATCATGGAGAGTAGGATCCGAATTAATTAATAGACATACCAGAACCCAGCTATATATAAATGCCGACATTAAGACAAGTAAACATTAAAAGCACCCAACCAACTACTTAACTATTTCTACGGACGATCATAATCTAGAGCAAGCTGCAGTAGCTAGAAATTAATGGTAAGTGACCAGTTGACCACCATGCCTATATGACAAGAAATCATGTACGTGAACATCTGAATTACATGCTCATTAATCAATTAATGTATTCGATTTTTGCTCTAAAAGAACATGTCAAATAGGTCTTGTTTTTCCTTTTTCTGTGCTTCTTGTTGATTTCACAATTAGAGATCAGTGGAAGTTTTGGTAAAGAAGCAAAAATGGTGGCTTCCGTGGTGATATAGCAGCGAGCGTAAGAGCATGGCATCAATATAGATTGGGCTATACTATTATATAGGCCATATATACAAGTCAAAAGTCGGCTCCAACATCATCATTATAAACTTAGTTAAACATATGCTAGTTTTTTAAGAAAGCTAAACTGAATAGAGCTTGAAGCCCCGCCTAAAATGCGGGCAACATCAATTATGTGCAGCTGATTGTTGAGTTTTGTTGATGTGTAAAAGCTATGTACACCAGCGGGAATGTGAACAACATATTGAAATTATTTTTTCCTTGGCCATGTGTTTGATGAGAACATCTTACATCCTCATAATGAACTATTGCTGTCACATGAACAGTACACCGTGCCACCGGCCACCTAAAAGCATTACTAGTAGGAGTAAGAGAGAAGTCGATGTCGTTCTAAGATTATAACAAAACTTACATACGATGTAATCTCTATCTTGTTTCTGTCGGTAACAAAACGTAAATTTTGGAATTTATCACATGAATTCTGGGGAACAAATTTTTTTTTTTTTCTGACATACAGCCATACAGGTCGATGCAGTTGAAGCATTTATGATTCCAAATAATGCATTTGCTACAGGTAGATGTGGTCTGACACTCTAACTAGCTACTTTTTTTTTTGGCAAAGAAAATTCAATAAATAAAAGAGAAAGCAACTAAGGGGGGGACATCAAGAAGCCAAAACTCTTTTGAAACAAGAAAAACCAAAACAAAACAAGATATGCAAATTATTTAAAGATTAAGGCGCACAATAGGCATTCGAGCACGAGTAGAGTGCCGCGAACTCATTTGATCATGTTTGTTCATGTTTGTTCTTCAATTTTTTAGGACAGATCTTTGACATTTAATAATAACAATGACGTAATTTGGTACCGAAGTAAGTCTTTAACATTTAATAATAACAATGACATTCCAATTAATTGTAATTTCTAGCTTGTTTGACCAGTAGATCAAATCCATCTTTATCTTGTACTGTTTTAAAAATTTCAAAAAAAAAAAATCATTGTTCAAAATTTTCTTTCCAAATTGGAGGTTCAAACTAGCCAAAGTTACACTTAAGCACTTATCCAAATTGCACTACTTGTCGTTTTATTCCGAATATTCAAAAGAACAATAATTTTGGATTAGTTCTTTGCTAAGAAGCCTATATATGGTACAAATTTTGTTTTTTAATATTTTTCTATATCTTTCTTTTTAGTTTTCTTTTTGTCCAAATTAACCTCTTTCTTGTCCTACATTCTTACATCTTATGAAGATTGTAACTTGTAAGGAAGTTTAAATTTCTCGTCTACAACCTATTATTTCAGTGTCTTTTAAATATGAAGCACTAACTCTGTCGGGAAAGTGTTTGGAGATAAAGGAACAAAATACTTCTAGTCATTGAAAGATCACACAACCGGTTTCTTGAGATCATAACATTTTCATAACCAAAAGGCTTCGAAATTTTTTAAAAATGTCAGTTTTTTTATAAAAACTATTGATTATAGCAAATGAATTTTGCATTAGTTTGGCATACGTACTTCACGAATGTCATCCTACAGGCTACAACTGATTTTCGACTCCCAATGCCACTTAAAGCTCATTTAGTCTCATAATTATATCCACTTGGGCCCTGAGAGTTGGGCTTTTACCCCACTCTTTGCTTTTTGTTAAGATCCGATGGGCAATTGGCCGGGTCGCCTAATCTATCTAATCTAGCTAGTGCATTTTTTAGATCCTACTCTTGAATGGGTCATTCCGTCATTGACTCATTGGTTAATTAAGCTTGATCCATGAGCGTTAACGTTGCTCATGATCAAAAACCCTAATCTCATAAGAATAATTAGTACCATCTAATTAAGTACTACATATTATATAAATTAAAAGCACGCCCTAGTGATAATAGCCTCTTTGAGATTATTTCTCAAGGATGATGAATTCCTACAGAAAATAAACCTAATTGAAAATTGGTAGATCATTTGATTCCTATTATTGTCATTAATTTTAGTTTTTGTTTTATAGTGTTTCTTCATAATCGATCTCAACATAATGAACAATAGAATCGTTTCGATTTGATTAGTTTTTATTTTTATTTATGTTAGAAATTTAAAAGGCCGGTAAAACTATTTCAACGTGTTGCGTATATTGCGAGTAGACACAACAAGGAAGTCCTCACATTTCCTACAAACAAATTAAGGATGTACGTATGTGCTTCTAACAATACAAGCTCTCTTAAAGAGCTTTTTTTTTTGGTCTGAAAAATGTTCATAGCTAGAGACAGAAAAGATAAATGCTATAGTTTAGCTAACCGTTGGATATATGCTGAGCCTATATAGCTAATATTTAAAGTTTTTCGTGTATACATGCGTTGAAAATGATTTTACCACTTTTGCTTGCCTTATAATTATGAAAGAAAACTAGTGTCACTAGCTAGCTGATTAAATCAAAGTGATCTGGGAACTTAATTATTCACTCAATGAAGTTATAAATAATTAAGAAAAACCAACCAGCACGCGAAAACATGTACACAAGATCGATACTTGTGTACGTAAGTTGTGTTCATGAATCGTGATCATGAGCTGTCATGGTCAAGAACAGTACCACAAGCTAGCTACTAATCAGTGACCTAACCTAAGAGATCGAACTCGATCAGCCTTTTAGCTTAGCTTAGCTTTAAAAATTGACATAACCTAACCTTAGCAAACAGACATTCCCAGTTACACTACAACCTAACTTTTCCTCCCACATTCCCGATATAGAAACCCCTCCACCTCCCCCATCTCATCTTTATCTTCTTTCCCATTCTTCATTTCTTGACATCATCAACAACCACCCAAGAACAAAGAAAGGTTGAAGAAGAAGAAGAAGGAGGAGGAGCAAAATTACCGAAATGGGTCGTGGGAAGATTGAGATCAAGCTGATCGAGAACCAGACGAACAGGCAGGTGACCTACTCGAAGCGACGGAATGGGATCTTCAAGAAAGCTCAGGAGCTCACGGTTCTGTGTGACGCTCAGGTTTCCCTCATCATGCAGTCCTCCACTGACAAAATTCACGAGTATATTAGCCCTACAACTACGTACGTACACCGATCTCCATCTTTATATATATTTTTGTTTTTTTTAATTAAATTCATATAATTCAAATGGATACATAACAGGACCAAGAAGATGCTTGATCTTTACCAGAAGAATTTACAGATCGATCTATGGAGCTCACACTACGAGGTAATTAAAATAAATTTTTGTGTTATATATAAATTTTTTTTTAGTTCCTATTTTGTGTTAATTTGTTTGTTGAATTTGGTGGATGCAGGCAATGAAAGAGAACTTGTGGAAACTGAAAGAGGTTAACAATAAGCTGAGGAGGGACATCAGGTGATTAAATTAATATTTATGTATAATATATGCTAGCTAATGTTAGGAAAATAAATATCTTTTTTTTTTTTGTATTTTTGAAATTAATTCATTTATAGGCAGAGGTTGGGACATGATCTCAATGGTCTGACCATGGTTGAGCTGCGTGATCTTGAGGAAAAGATGACTAGATCCTTGGAAATCATACGTGATAGAAAGGTACTCATCTGAATTTGTTATATATATATTTTGTTTGTAACTTACTTTTTTGGCGTTAATTAAAGCCTAGATCTATGGATCTGCCACTACAAATTATATTTAGGGTTTCAAATCGAACTAGCACTGCTTTTCTTTTGGTATTAATTCTTAAAAGGTTAATACCACATCAACTACCGAGATGTAGAATTTAAAATTATTTGTAACTTTGGCCTCAAAGGCTTTAATCTTCAAGCAACACAAATTTTCGAGGCGTTCATTTTATATATCCCAAATTTCCATAAAGCACAAAATAGTCTTAATTTCCTACATGACCCCCGAAGTGTGTTTTCCCTTTTTTTTTTTTCTTTTTTTTTGAGCTCCCAAATTTTATATTTCCTATATGTTTACAACCATATATATAGTTAATAAAAAATATGGTTCTTATTAGTTATTACAAATTTGATTTGCCATTGGTTCTAAGTTTTTACCTTTTGGATTTTGGCGGTCAATCCTTATGTATTGCGCGCACACACACATCAACAACAAAAAACTGTCCAATGATCCAGACTGAGTTTGCTTAACTAGACCTTTGTTTATTTAGTAAAGCACCTAGTTCTTCATCCTTAACAAAAATATGGTTCTTTTTGGTAAATGGATCCTTGTTTAGTGCTTAGTAAAGCACCTAGTTCTTCATCCTAGTAACTTTGGACAACAAGGTCCTTTCATCTAAGATCTTATCAGTTACATAAACAGTTTAGTTCCTTTAGTTGATCTCTTTAATTTAAGAAGGTTTGTAATTGACGGTACGTTTTGGATGATGATGCTGGCATTGTTAACTGTTGGTTTCTTTACAGTACCACGTGATCAAGACTCAGACAGAGACTACCAAGAAAAAGGTAATTGCTCAGCTAGGAATTTTAACTGCTGCATCATCATAAATTTTAATTAACTACAATTAACGTATCAATTACTTGCATAGACAATAAGGTAGTATTGTAATTATTTCCACTGCTGCAGGTGAAGAACTTGGAGGAAAGAAACAATAATTTGATGCATGGCTATGTAAGTATGCACATTCCTCAAACTCACGAATGCTAATTCTAATTCCTCAACTAATGGATACATATATTCATTTCTAATTTGAAGTTTATTTGGAAATCTAACTGTGCAGGAAGCTGCACTTGAGGATCCACAATATGGGTATGTGGACAATGAAGGAGACTTTGAATCTGCAGTTGCACTTGCAAATGGAGCATCCAACTTGTACTTTTTCAATAATCGCGTCCACAACAACCATAACCTTGACCATGGCCATGGTGGAGGTTCACTTGTCTCCTCCATTACTCATCTCCACAACCCTAATAACCACAACAACCACAGCCCTAATAACCACACCCTTGACAATGGAAATGGTGGAGGTTCACTCATGTCCTCCATTACTCATCTCCACGATCTCCGCCTTGCTTAAGTGGGTCGATCCACAGGGGTGATTGTACTTAAATTAAGCACTAAATTAAGGTTCCTGATGATGATATCTGTCCTTCAGTACTATAAACCCTGATGAAATACTGTAAAATATTTCCTAGCGATGCTATCTATGTTAAGGAAGCTAGACTTGGGGAGACACGTCCTGGCTTTTAATTATATATGTATGACTTTTAGAAGCAGCATGGCAGGAGCAAAACTGAGTTTCAGGGCCTTTCTTAATTACTTGTGTGTTTGTTGTGTAACTCTATTCGATCCACATCTATTTTGACTAACACTGCTTTTGATGTTGTGTTTTACATGTTGTGTCTTGATTAGTACGTATTGGAAAGTTCCCTAGCTATATATCATAAAATGATGAATACACAGGCTAATGTAAAATCAGTTATCTAGTGTATATTTTTGAACTACACTAAATCAGTTCCTCTACTTGAGTTTTGCGTATATATTTTTTTGTGTGTGTTCATCAAAACATATTTCATTAATAATAGCCAACTAAGCTAAGCTACATCAAATATGAGAAAGATATCAACCATTATTTTGTGTGTAGATCGATGATGTGCCGCTCATTTTAGGCATATAATTACAAGTAATTAATTAATAACTCGAAATTTTATACCTCTAGCGTCATCCAATAAAAGATCCTTTTGTGCCAAAGTGCCCTTCTTCGTTAAGAGCTAGTGTAGACGTTTGCATGTTCAATTTCACTATGGTAAAATAATAATAATCAGTGCAAACAAGTGTCCTTATGAGAAGCTTATGAGATTCATGCTTAAATTTTGGGTGTCATAATTGGTTTTTAGATCTTAATCTTAACAGTGTATAATGTTAAGTGTGAGCAAAACATGAAAGTTTTTTTTTTTTGCCAAGAAAAGATGAAATGATGTTTTTGAGTGTTTCCAAAGTCACATCATAAATTTATAATCTTTAAATTTTGTAACGTAAGATTAAGTTTAATCCAAGCCGTTCATACTAGATAATGTATTACACTATTACAAACACCTTACCTCATGATATGATTATAAAAATTACCATAATTACACAATAAGCTTTAAAGAATTGCATCACAATTTGGCTAAAAACTTCCCATTTCTAGTGCAAGAATTACTCTCCAAGCAAAATATTAAAGTCCAAATAAAACACAAATTCTACAACACACATGAACAAAAGATTTCTTGTCAAATAAACAACAAAATCATTGGCCAAAGTTCTATTTGCCGAAAATTAGAGGAAGCTTATCGAGTCACACAAAAAAAAAAAAAAATTAGTGGTCATACTCATATATTGATTTTTCTTTTTGGTTAGTTATATAGTTTGATTTGAAAATTAAAAATACCAAACGGGCCTTAATTAACCCACTCACTTTTGTTGGGCTTGGGCCGGTTGCGTATAAATAACCACTTTGTTAAACGGCATCGTTTACCGTGACTGTGACTGAGAACGACGTGTGATATACCAAAAATTAACAAACTTGTTAGTGGTCTGAAAAAAACCGAGCTTCCCGATACGAATGACGCAAATCAAACCAACGAGTCGGCGAATCGTTACCCGGTCCCGCCTGTTTGAAGAATCGTCTAGTGAGTCAGACGATTCAGACTCGGAACTCAGTCGTCACTCAGTGGTTCTCACTCTCTAGTAGACACTAGACTCAGCTCCAACTTCTCAGTGTTGCCTGCAACTCAGTGCGAGAGATTAACAATCCTCGAAGGCTCAAAATTTGAAATCGACGAGGAACAAATCACTCTAATTTCAAAAATCGTTTCCACCGGAGACGCCAGATCCGCATGGCAGCAATGGCTTCGGCTCGTCCGTGGATCCCCGAAGACGACCTTCTCTTGAAGAACGCTATGGAGGTACTCCTCTGCCCAATTTGTCTTCTGCAATTTTCTCTGCTAGTGCTTTTAATTTCCATCACTATTGAGCTACCGTAATTTGCGTTTGGCTTTTGAATATGACGATTGATTTAGTTAATTTGTTCTGCTTGTGGCTTTAACAATTGCAGGCAGGTGCTTCTCTGGAAGCGCTTGCCAAAGGTGCGGTCCGATTTTCCCGCAAATTCTCGGTCCGAGATTTGCGGGAGCGGTGGCACGCGCTTCTGTACGACGCCGACGTATCGGCGGAGGCCTCTGTTCGGATGTTGGAATTCGAAGCTTGTAATTCCAACGTGCCGTCCAAGTTTAATAAGTTCAGTCAGTCTAGGGGTTCAAAACGAAAAGCCGAAAGCATAAGAAAGCAGTATCATGCTCTGAGGAAGAGACTGTGCACTGATAGGAACCTGTGCACTCTTAATGATTTTGATATTAATTTTCTTGGTGGACAAGCCATTGGTAACCAAGGGACTTTAGATCCAAATTGTATGGTTGGAGGTCATGTTGAGCCCCCCGTTTTCGATGGTGATGGTGCTGATGTCTTTCATGCTAGAGATTGTGTCCCACTTGAACATCATGGTGTAAATCATGGCATAGATGGAGTTGTGAGGGAAGGTTGCTCTAATGAATTTTCAGACCAGGTTCTTTTGGTGGAAGCCAAAGGATTGGGACAGAATGCTTATTGCCAGGACAATAACGATCGCGAAGATTTATCTACTCGCGGGGTCAATGCAATTGATTTTGGGAATTCGTTGGATGCGGAAGATATAGGGGCGCATCTTTGGGACGTATCAGCACCGGAAATGCCAGCGGAAGAGACAATAGTAGCTATTGATGATGTGGATGGGGAGAATATGGATTCATCTCAATATGAAGTTGGCCATACCGAGACAATGTTGATTGATGGAGAAGTGTGTGATGAACTGAATCGACGTGTAGCTATATCAGGAGGTGATTATGGAGATATGGCAGATTCTCTTTTCAGCGATGAGGTCAATTCAATTCTGTTGAGTTCTCCCAAAGATGTTCATGAAGATGATGTGCCTGAATTCTGTCAACCTCAAAAGTTGGTTTCAGATAATGCAGTCGCTTCATGCAAGGCTGTTTCAGATAATGTGCATACTGCTGAGATGGCTGTTTCTGTTGAACCGTCTCACACTGGCCATGATGATCAGCGAGATATTTCATGTTCTGATGCCAAAATTCTATCATCATCTACATCACTGCCATTAATTCCTGTTGAGATGACTGTTGCTCCCGTGGTGCCTGTTGCTTCTGAGGTGGCCGTCGATCCAGAGGTTCATAAAGTAGAGATGATTTGTACAGTGAATACTGAGGACCCTGACATCCCATGCAATGATGATATCATGTTTCCTACTGCGATTGGTCATACTGCCCTGCAACCAAGCTCTGAAGAAGCTAATAATTTGGCTACCGACCAAAGAAAATGTGATCAACAAATAAAAAGCTTGAAGAAAAAAGAAGATCCTGCACAACCTTTTAGAAAAGAAAAGAGTCCAAACCCTGCATCTCGTGATAGTAAGTTTGCACATGATAAAAATGTCCCTGCTGCCACAAGCCAATGCAATTTAGCAGATGCAACTCCCAACTCTATCACAAAGGGATTGTTAAACGAAGAGGTAATGAATTTTTACTTGGGATCACTTCATACTGTGGATATATAATTCATTATTTCTTTATGAGAGATTAACTTTTGGGTTGCTTTTGGAAAAACGTATCACTAAATTTGATTGTTGCAAACAGGAAATTAATGTTCCAGGTACAGTTGCAGAACTTTCATCTTTAACTGCAGAGCTAGATTCTACTAATATGGTTTTTCCAGAACCACACACCAACCCGTCAGCAGTAGATTGTGAAGAATCTGAGGAAGAATCTAATGACGATGTTGATGATGAGGACGAGGACGCTGACATTCCTTATTTTTCTGATATCGAAACGATGGTAAACATTACACAATTTCAACTTTTTTATTTTATTTTTTTCATATGATTTGCTACTTGGTTCATTACTAGGTTCCGCCTTCTACAACTTACATGTGTTATTTTCCAGATACTTGAGATGGATTTATGTCCAGCTGATGAGGAGTCAAATATCAGTAGACGAGGTAACTCCTCTAATTTTGGACTAGTATCTGATTAATCTTCTACATTATTAGGAAATATGTAATTTTAAAAAGAAGTCGAGGTTCATTTAACATACCATTATTTTGAATTTAAAAATTTATAATATTCCTGTCATTTTTTCTGTTAGATAAATCTTTTGTGCATTATGCTGTGGCTTTTTATGACATGAACATCTACATTTAAATAGATATATGAGTTCAATCTTTTATGTATGGTTGAACGTGCAGCACTTCTTTCATTGAGGGCAAATATTAGTCTTCAATTTTATTAAAAATAATTTTCTGTGATATTTCCAGTCTCAAAGTATCAACATGAGGATGCTAAAAGGAAAATTATAAGGTTGGAACAATGTGCACAATCCTCGATGCAAAGAGTGCTTGCGTCTAAAGGCACTCTTGCTGTATTGTATGATCACCATGTGAAGCACTATATTAAGAAAACTGAGGTATGTTTTTCAAATTTTGACGTTTCGATTAATACTTGCATATGTCCTTTGCAAACCTTATTGCAACCTCTTCCTACTTTGTAGGTTATAATTGGCAGAACAACAGAAGATAATCAAGTTGATATTGATTTGGGAGATAACAAAGTATCTAGGCGGCAGGTGAGACTTGTTTTGTTTTCCTAATACAAATCTTTTCATGACTTGCATTTGTTGATAGTCAGCTTATATGAAACCGATTACTAGCTCATTGATATCTGGATCGCATTGTAGAATGGGTTTGAGATATCTAATAAGCAGATTTCTCAAATTTTCAACAACACGTGACACTAAATATGAAGGGGATAATGCATTACAAAGGCTGAGGTGGCTTAGATTGTAGATTAGAGTCTGATATGTACACATGGTTTATGTCCTTGAAACCTTTTTTTTTGTTTCCTCTTTCAGTTATGAAGCATGTGACCTTAGTCATTATTTCCATTATTCTGATTGCAGCATTGTTAGAACAAAGAAGCATTGACCACTTCTTTCGTATTAAATACCTTTCAAGAAATATTGGCTATATGTTTTATATGACCATTGTTATTTGTTCTCTAGGCGCTTATAAAGATGAATGCAGATGGTTCGTTCTCTTTGAAGAATCTTGGCAAGAGTTCAATTTTCTTGAATGGCAGAGAAATTGCTACTGGAGAGCGTTTACGTTTTGCTTCAAGTAATTTGATCGAGGTAAATGGTTTTCCATATTTAACTCCGGACCTTGTAGAGCTATTTTGTCACTTATTTGTTCCTCGTTCTGTGTTGTCTCAAGCATGCTTCTTTGTCTTGGTTCAAGTAGTTACAGCGACCGAGTTAATGGTTTTTCGTTTTCCTTTTGAGTTTTGTCATCCTTCAGTGTCTCTGCTCTCTCATATGCTACCCATTTTTGTTCCAGTTTTTCTCAATCATGCTTGCTCAAACTAATTGAGTATATAATTAGCCAAAAAAAAAAACTAATTGAGTATATTCATCATTGGTTTACACAGCTTGTTTTTGTGTTCTTAGCATTTGACTAACCAATTATTGTTTCGTAAATTACAATCTGCAGATCAGAGAGATGGCATTTGTCTTTGAGATTAATCACAAATCTGTGAGGCAGTATCTGGCAAAAATTGCTACCAAAAGTGAGCAGCACACCAATATTGAACGGTCACCTGAGGGGGTTTCATAAGTGGAGGAATGCCATGAAAAGGTGCCTTTCCTATTCCAAATTTTTTTTATCATTAGATTATAATTGGTCTGTTATACTTAAGAGGAGCATCCTTACTCTGCCAGATTAGAGAATGTATAGGCATTTTTAGTTTTACATTTATTTATACACAGTTGATCCTTGACTGAAGAAGGAAAGGATGTATTTGGAAAAAGAATAAAAAAAGAAGAAATAACAAGTTAATAATGTGTAGCAGTAAATACCAGCTCCTCCTTATTTTATTTATCTTTTTTCTTTTTAATATCTTGGTGCCTCTTTGAGTGGTTGTTATAGAACTTGGAAATACCAAACAAGAATCTGCTTTCTGGAAATTGGGTGGCTTCTGGTAAAAGCATGCTGTGTTTTCAAGTTTGTTAGCTATAATAAAAAGTGCTTAATACAACCGCTGATTTGACATTAGTGATATTGGTTGCTCAAGTCTCCCACCAACTTAGAGCTCTCTGTAACAACTGCATCAAAGGGGGGATTCGATTCCCATTCCATGAGCTGGTATTTGATTCCAATGGCCAACGACTTTTTTTTTAGTTACTATTAGTTTCATAGTGCTTATAATGATTGGATATTAATTAGAGTCGCAATGAAGAATTGGGTTTTGCTTTGCCAATATTGATGTAGTAAAGTTGTTATTGACGTAGTAAAGTGTTCATTTCGAGTGGCTTATGGAGCAATCTAGGAAAAGGAACCAATTCGCTTAAGGAGTCATCATGCAAGTTATTATTATTATTTTTTAATTCATGCAAGTTATAAGGCAAAAGGGAGGACAAAAGAAAACTCTTATCTTACTTGCGATTTGCGAAGCATTAGTTTGAGCTTTTCTTTTTCCTTAATTCACTCCCAAATTCAAAATGACTGCAATTTCTACTGGTGGCTCAATATATTGAACATTGAGTAAAGAATGTTGGGTTTTATAAATATCTGATAAAGCTGAAGTTTAGGGTAGAACCCAAGTTAAGGACTATTTTGTTTTGAACAAATTTAAGAATTGGGGCATTGATACACTTACTTTTTCAATGCGACAACATTTAAAATTTCAACTTCATTTAGTTAACCCAATGATGTGTACCGATTCAAGTGGAGAAACTAAGAACCTCATCACCATGCAATGCAATGTAGTTTAATAATTACAATTGTTTTCTTGGGTACTTTTTTCTTCCTAGAATGACCGATTGTAAAGAAAGATATCAAAATTGTAAAATGGCCGATTGTAAAGAATACATTGAAAGTGAGAAAAGCATACTCTGATTTCATATACGGGAACGTGTTGAGTGCTTTAGGCACTAGTGCATGGGTTTTTTTTAAGACTTCACTTATAAGAGGCAAGATAAAGATTTACAGATCCAACGATTTAGATTATTGCTAACATACCTGAATACTAGTGCTTTGGACATTGTAGAATTTTCCTTCATATACGCCTTGAATTTAGAAAGTGACCAATTTTCCCATCATTTTTATTGTGGAAGCCCTAAACCCCTAGACAAAATCCCCAATAATATTTTGATTATCTTTATGAAATTATGAGCATCTTCAAACCAAGACAGCTCAACACTCAACAGTAGCAAGTATAATCATTATCCAGAAATGAAAATAGTTTAAGCTAATCAATACACGTCACTATATGAACGAACAAGGTGTCGCCACAAGAACCAACACTATATATGTAGTCACAAACAGCCTCCTCTCTCTCCCCAGATTCATTTACAGACTGACCACTGAGAAAGAAGCCCCCATCTCTCTCTCTCTCTGACAATGCCCGTGAATTCACTCAACTCTACTCTTGTCTGACACATACAAAAAAGTACAAAACTCAGACACTTTCCATAAGCTTAAAGCTACTCACTTTATACGGTTTCACCATCAAAATTCCCATTCTCACTCCATCAAAACCAACGGTCCTGATCGATCACCCTCAACTCTCACTCCACTCGTCATCTTCAGTAACCCAAATTCCAGTGTCACTCAAAAATGGGTGTTCTTGTTGTGCTATTTACAGTCTCAAGTCTGCTACTTTTAGCAGATTCAAAGACTTTCTGGGGAGACACTCAAGTTTTGAAGCAGCTGAAGAACGGACTTGACCCCAACTCAGTGAGTCAAGGCTCGTGCATTAGCTCATGGGACTTCAGCCTCGACCCCTGCGACAGTCTCTTCAGCGACCGGTTCACTTGCGGCTTCCGGTGCGACCTAGTCGACGACTCGGGAGTGAGCCGAGTCACCGAAATCGGCCTCGACCAAGCCGGTTACTCCGGTTCTTCACTCTCCTCCCTCTCCTGGGACCTCCCTTACTTGGAAACTCTCGACCTCTCCGGCAACTTCTTCTCCGGTTCGCTCCCCGACTCATTTTCCAACCTCACTCGGCTGCGTCGACTCGGTCTCTCCGGAAACTCCTTCTCCGGCTCCATACCCGCTTCATTTGGGTCTCTCGCCAATCTCCAAGAGCTTTTCCTCGACAACAACCACCTCGACGGTTCCATCCCGCCGACTTTGAACAGCCTGGTGAGCTTGAACCGGCTCGAAATCCAGGCCAACAGACTCGGCGGCGAGTTTCCGAAATTGGACTCCCTCAACAGCCTCTACTACTTAGACGCCGGCAACAACGCAATCACCGGTCAAATTCCGTCAACATTCCCACCCTCGTTGATTCAAATCTCAATGCGGAACAACAGCTTGGTCGGAACCGTCCCCGAAACCATCCAACAGTTGGGTTCTCTACAGGTGCTCGATCTGAGTCACAACCAACTCGGTGACTCGGTCCCCTGGTACCTTTTCAACCACCCATCTCTCCAGCAGCTCACTCTCTCCTTCAACCAATTCTCCTCCCTCCAAACCCCGAATTCAATCGGAATCCAAAGCCAGCTCATCGCCGTAGACCTCAGCAACAACAATTTACAAGGCCCTTTACCTTCCTTCATGCCTCTGATGCCCAAGCTATCGGCTTTATCGCTCGAGAACAACAAGTTCACGGGTATGATTCCGACCCAGTACGCCTTCAAAGTGGCCGTACCCGGATCCGGAGTCTCGCCCTTCGTTCGGCTTTTGCTGGGTGGGAATTACTTGTTCGGACCCTTGCCGGGTCCGTTACTGGGTATGAAACCCGGTTCTGCGAATGTGGGTCTGGGCAATAACTGCCTCTACAGATGTCCCCGGGTTTTCTTTTTTTGTCAAGGTGGTGACCAAAAATCGTTATCCGAGTGTAGAAGCTTCAACCCTGTAATCCCCTGAATGAATGGACGTTGTTAATTAATGTTGTAACACTATGAATTTATGACATAATATTCAATAATTAAATTTGATTATTTTCTCTTCTACTGGATTTGATTGTGTACCCTGGGAAATCTGGGTTAAATACTGTAATAATGAGGAAGCGTGGTCCTTGTCTGGTGGTACACAGTACAGTGATACAGTGACGAAACTGAAGGTGATGAGATATTATTTTTTAATTGATGGTGATCTGACAACAGGAACGTTAAGGCCCACGTGGATTTATGTGGAGAGGACCCAGTTCCGAGGCGTTTCCGGTGGGGACTTTCAGACAATCAGACCCACTTATTATCATCATCTTCTTCTCTGTAACGCACTAAGTACTGGTTTTACTAAAAATAGTTAAAAAGGCTGAGAGAGTTGCAGAGATTCCAGTTTCTTTATCTGAAGCAAAGCGATTTTGATTATGTCCGTTTTTGACAGTGTCAAGTCTATTCAACAAAGGCAAACATGTCGAACTATAAACCCTTCATCCCCATTTTTCCCGGTCATTATGTGTGTGGGTTTACTGGTTTGTAGAATGGAAATGGTGTGCATTTTGCGTTGGCATGGTTAATATGTTGGGCGAGTGATTTTCTCATGACCGTATCATATCAATTCTAGCCATCTTGTTTATTTATATGGTAACAAAAAAGGAGGAACTAAAACTAAATCGTTGTTCTATTTTAACCACCGATTTTCTTCCACCTCATGTTATTGAGATAATGGAGGAAACTAATTTAGATGCTTATTAATCAACAAATAGTGTAATTGTAGGAACAGCTAGTGCAATAAGGATGGATCTCTCGGCTCGCTCAAGTTCTTTCGAGCACAAGAATTCGGAAATAGTTACTTTCAAAGTCACTCAGGTGTAACCAACTCTAACTCATTCAATAACATAACAAGTCACCTAGTAAAATATGTACACTTAGCATTAATTAGATGGAGATTTTGCATCCTCATGCTAAAAGTTCAACTTTAAATCTCAAATTATTTTAGTATAAAATCTCAAACAAAACTACGATAAAACTCTCATATGTTAATTAGTCAAGTGGTCTTAATAACACTCTTATATGTTAACAGCATCTACACATATACAATTTTTGTGGGCAGAAATTAATCTCATTTCCAATTACTGATGATAGTAATTTTACATTCTTAATGTTTTTCCTAACATTGTTTATTGTCCACTAATTTATGGAAATCCTTAATCATAATAGTTGTAATGCATCTGGTAAAGTTGGCTTCATTCATTAGGCAGTAGTATTACAGTCAAGGAAGCGCGTCCATAAGCATCCCATTGGCGCGTGGAGTAACTAGCTGTTCTTAAAGTTTATTATATTCAAACACATAGGTATGACAAAGATAAATTGAGCTTTATACCACTCTTTCAGTTCTACGACCTCACTATCTCAAAAATGGAAATTTCCATTCACAACAAAACGTTCTTACTTTCCTTGTTCTTCATTCTCTCATTTCTTGTCTCCCAAGCATGCCATTCAGTAGACAGAGCAGCCCTTCTCCATTTCAAGCACAACATCATTTCCGACCCTTCAAAGCTTCTCCATTCATGGTCACTTTCCTCCGATTGCTGCTCCGCTTGGGAAGGCGTCGCGTGTGACTCCTCCACCGGCAGAGTAGTCAATCTCTCCCGGCCGGGACTTGTTTCGGGCAATGACTTCATCATCGACACATACATGTCCGGTACTCTATCCCCATTTCTTGGAAACTTATCCTCTCTTCAACTTCTTGACCTCAGCAACCTCAAGGACTTGAAGGGTCCAATACCACCCGAGTTTGGGAAGCTATCTAAACTCACTCATCTATTTCTTGATACAAACAAGCTCAAAGGCTCAATACCTATAACATTTCGGAATCTTTTTCGATTGGAGAAGCTCTATCTTGGTGACAATTATATGTCTGGTGCTGTTCCTTACTCTGTTATTGAAGCTTTTAGTTCACTTTTGGAACTAGGCCTATCAGGAAACAGATTTTCTGGGCCCATCCCAAACTCAATTGGAAAGCTGGTGCTGCTAACTAAGCTTGATCTCCAAGGAAACAACTTTTCTGGTAGAATTCCTACAAGTCTTGGCAAGCTCAAGAGGCTCACATATCTTGATTTGTCACAAAATCAGATAAGTGGAAGACTCCCTCAATCTATAGGTGGACTTTCCCAACTAGTCTTGCTCTATCTCAATCATAACAAGATTACTGGAGCCATTCCTTCTTCAATTTCCGGGCTCAGTTCTCTCCGATTTTGTCAGTTATCAGAAAACAAGTTCGGAGGTACATTGCCGGCGTCACTAGGCCAGCTCCCGAAGATCGAAAGGCTCATTTTCGAAAACAACAAACTTTCAGGAAAACTGCCAGCAACCATTGGCCATCTCGCAACCCTTACAGACATTTTCTTCTCCAACAACCGTTTTTCAGGCAAGATTCCTTCAAGTTATGGCAATTTACACAACTTACAAGCACTAGATTTATCAAGAAATCGACTCTCGGGTCAAATTCCTCCTCAACTAGCAAAACTACAAGGGCTACAAATTCTGGATCTTTCATCCAATCCTTTGGGGTTGGTTACAATACCTAGCTGGTTCTCAAAATTGAAACTTTTTCGGCTATTGTTAGCGAAAACTGGCGTTAAAGGGCAGCTTCCAAGCTGGTTATCTTCATCATCAATATCCATACTTGACTTATCAGGCAATGCCTTGGCAGGAAAGTTGCCTCATTGGATTGGCAACATGACTAGCCTTTCATTTCTCAACTTATCAAACAATGGCTTTCATTCCTCAATCCCAATTGAATTCAAAAACCTTTCACTTCTCATGGATCTTGATCTACACTCCAACAAATTCTCTGGCAACTTGGATTCAATATTTTCCAAACAATCCCAAGACCCACTTGGCCAATTCAATTCCATTGATCTTTCTGACAACATGTTCACTGGCCCCATTGATGAGCACATTGGAGAAAGACCAGCAATGGCCTCTATCAAGAGCCTACTTCTTTCAAGTAATAAATTGAGTGGGACTATTCCAAAAGAGTTGCTGAATTTGAAGGATCTTCAAGTATTCGATGTATCCAAAAACCAACTGACTGGGGAAATCCCTTCCCACAAAGCGAATTTTCCTGCTTCTGCTTTCATGGATAATCCTGGTTTGTGTGGAGCTCCACTTCCTCCTTGTAATCACTCTTAGCATTTTCCTATCAGATTTTCATTTTTTTTTTATTTTGTCTTGAAAATTTGATGAAGGCTTAGTTGTCATTTTGCAATGTATGTAACACAAAGCTTGAGAGCATACATGATACTGAAAGTTTGAGATTTTGGGAGGCCAAACATGTGAGGCAGGTAATATAAAACATTGTGTCCCATACCTGCTCTAGCAATCTGTTGCAGATTAAAGCTTTATTATAATGTCCTTATTTTATATGATATTGTTGGATCGGCCGGAAATCACTATGTGAAAACAAAAGACTGATATAAATATATGTATCTCTTCAACCAAAGTTTGTCTTGAATCTTACTCCACATATATAGTTGTGCGGTTTGGGTTCTTGTGTTTGGTTTATGCTTACTACTTACGATTCATGAGATAGAATATACACTGTATTAACGGCTAGCTACAGCTCGCTTTCAGTGGATTAAGGAATAATAT
Source organism: Rubus parviflorus (assembly GCA_029955375.1). NCBI lineage: Eukaryota > Viridiplantae > Streptophyta > Magnoliopsida > Rosales > Rosaceae > Rubus > Rubus parviflorus. Next base: position 17,586,721 of record JARGGL010000004.1, read on the forward strand.
ATTAAGAGGCACGAGAGGAGCTCATATTTGCAGACCCCAAAACAGAGAGGGAGACTTATCACTTATGTAATGGGAAGGTAATTTGTTCAGAAATCGAAATAGGTTATAATATCCCGTGGACAGATTGAAGCATCGAAGCACCAGTGGTCTAGTGGTAGAATAGTACCCTGCCACGGTACAGACCCGGGTTCGATTCCCGGCTGGTGCATGATTTGTTTTTGCTTTTCCTATAATTCATCATTATTTTCTTTTTCTTTTTGGAATTTGGATATTGGGTCCTATATATTGATGGTTTGATCCTGACATCGATCAGTATAATAATATATGCCTAACTTCTACCAGATAATGGTAACTAATTGTGGGTCAATAATTGCATTCAAATTTCTTTCCTCCACCTGTTGTCCACTTAAATTAGAGAAAGAAAAGAAAAAGGGTAAGGGATCCATTCATTTTAACTAATTCAGGTCAAGACCATCAATATATATATAGGAAGTAATTTGGAACATTAATTCTGCATTACCCTGGGTTTTAGGGCAAACATATGAATGCAATATTAATTTCAATTCCTCCCACATTTGGATTTTTCAGAAGAATAGCAGACCTGGAATGCCTAGCCATGCATGACAGAACACCTTAATTTGGTGTTTCTTCTGACCAGTTTCAAATTGTAGTAGCAAAGATTCAGTGGCATTAATTCAGAACTTAATTGACAAGAACATGAAGCTTAAATTATAGTGTTTATTGGATTAATTAATTACGATTACCAGTAGAAAGAAAGCAAAGGTCAAGTTCTATATATATATATATACCAGCTGCACCTTTTAGTTCTGCAAAAGCTAGGATTTAATTTTCTTTTGGACAAGTTAGAAAAGTTTGCTGCCTACTTGCATTGATGGTTTTGGCTTCTCTGTCATCTCAACCAGATCACATGTATTGAGCTTAAGTATGTCTAATTTGGGTAAGAATTTATCGAAATTGATACGTAGTCTTATATATTGATATGATGGTCTTCTTCCTCATAATTAATATCTTGGTTGTACGTACAAAGCCATACATGTGAGTTGAGATCGATCAGACTTCTCAACAGAAGTCCATGTCCGTTTCTCAGCTCATCGATCACGTGAATCCCTCTGCAATCTGCATATATATTTCACCAGATTTCGACACGTGTCTTGTTGATATCATCGTCTTATTGATCCTAGCTTATTGTCTTTCTTTCTAATAATGATTCAGCAACTCCATCATTTTATCCCAAAATACAAAGGGGTTAGTTACCTAAGTTATTAATCTTCTTGAGGAATATGTAGCAGCCCTTGGATCTTGGACAAACCCAAAAGACAATCAGATGCTTCGTTCTGGTTTTTAGCCAAACTACGTACAGTGATCCACACGCAAATCCAACCTTCTCAAAATCTTTCATGTATATACATGGCATGGAGATATATCTACCCAGAAAAAATGAGGATACATGGCACTAAATATCTATATATCACTTACACTTGTTTCAGTTAACTCATGCAACTTACATTGCTTCTTAGAATCTTAGTAAAGCAAACCCACCTTTGAAATACTTAAAACGAGTTAATCGTAATTGAAAGAGATCGATTTTCAAGAGTAATAATATTTCATGTCATGCAGAAATGTAAGGTTTTAGATAACACTTTATATATAAGAGTTTGAATTTATCGGAAAATTCTAAAATGTCACGTGTTTCCACTAAAAATATGTACGTGATTTATTGTATAACTGACTTTTTCACCTATTGTCAGTTAAATACCTAAATTTCTTTAAAGATGACTGAATGAGTGTCCTTAAAGTTTTCTTCCCTTGTATAAAGTTTCCAACCCCCAACTATAGTTGGACTTTAAATTTGAACCAAGTCTGTTTCATATTAACTGAGCTGTGTTAAAGCTCGGAGATTCTGCTATGCACCTTGGTTCAAGTGAACCAAGGTCCATCATAGTCCATCCTAGCCGTAGGTTTAATCCAGCCGTCCATTTAATGTTAGTCAATGACAGTCAACGTTAGGTGTTGAACAATTTGTTGCTAAAAAAAAAAGGTAAGTCAATGAGGTAAATTCATCACTTCTCTCAAACTCAAACTCACCCCGCCGCACAAATCCCTCCTCCTTCGATTCCAGGTACTTAGGGGTGGCCACGGGTCGGATCGGTTCTAGGCCCAAACCGTATTCGGCCCGAATTGTTCGGTTGGCTCAATATTCAAACCGGAACTGGAATCTTTTTTACTGAGCCGAAATATTCGGTTGGGCCGAATTACATATTAGGTCCAGGTCGGTTTCGGTTTCCTAGAGAGGGAAACCTAATTGAAAGAGAAGAAGAAGAAAAATGAAGAAGAAGATGAGTTGCAGGTTGCAGACTTGCAGAAGATGGAAGAAAGAGAAGAAGAGTAGTTGACGAAGACGAGAAGAAAAAAAATATAAGAAAGAGAGTGGTGGGTGGGTCAATGGGGGAGAGAAAAGAGAGAGAGAGGGTCAAAATAAAGAATAAAAAAAAACAAGAAAGGGGTGCACGTGAAGAGGGAGGGAGGGAGAGAGAAAGAAAAGAATAAAAAAAAATAGAAAAGTTGGAGAGAGTAAATGTGCATAAATTGTTGGTAAATGTTGGTTATTTGCTGATATTCGTTGGTAAATGTGGAATATATCTGGAATATGTGCATAAATTGTTGGCAAATGTTGGTTATTTGCTGGTATTCGTTGGTAAATGTGGAATATATCTAAAATATGTGCATAAATTATGGTAAATTGAGGGCAATTGAATATTTCCAGGTCCTTCTGGAGTGCTAGTTTGAGAGAAATACAAGGTTGGAGAGACAGGAAGGAGACGTGCAAGTGGAAGAAAGCCAAAAAAAAAGAAGTTAACCAAAGTTAACAAGAACACATGACAATCTTACAATTGGTGGGCAAATCCTAAGGTGGGCCGGTCTTGTCTCTCATCAATCATCAATTTTTGTTTGTACCACAAAAAAATTATCATCTTTTGTTATCTCGATTTAATAAAACTAACACAATTTTTTTGACGGTCTAGATGTAATAATTGGAGATCCAACGGCTAATATTGTGTCTTCCATAAATTATTAAAATGACTTGATTTCAATTCTCTAAACTTTCAAAAAGATAACCGAACTTCCGCTGATTATAACTGTCTCATATGATCTCGGAATTACACGTGTCAGGTGTCTATGAACTTGCAATGACCTTGTTTACATCTCACGTCTACATTAGTTTTCTTAAAAAATTAACGAATCAAAACATAAATTTTGAGTAAACACTAATCGAAACTCATCGAGGTATTTTCGGTCCAATTTGTTTTCAAACCATCATTAGTTCATATTTCACTTATGAAATACCTCACTCATTCCATAATGATATCAATATTAATTTCCCTTTTATTTTTTAATTTGATTTTCCTAAGAGCAACTGAATCGTGACGTGCTAATAAATTCAAACTTTTTACATGAGTATATGGAGCCCGGCCATGGGAGAGTGTGGACGCAAACAGCTCGCAAATCATAGTTGTGACAAAGCTATTACAAGCGTTTTAGTGAATACGATATTTTCGTAAACGTCCGTAAATAGGGGTTGACCATCTTGACCTAGGCCAAAACGACGATGAATGTTACTAATTTTTTCACACAGTACATATTACTATGCATAAAAATACAAGGATAACGCCAAATCTACCATTTTTCATTTTCGATTTTACGGATCGCACAAAATCCCTATATATCTACTAGTGCATTATAACTTGTTTGTTTGTTATATGGAGAAGTATACCTTTGAGAGCGCACTAGATGGTGAAAAAATAAATTGGACAATCCAACCGTTGAATGTGATCGTTATGGGGCAAAATATTTATGCTACAAAAATTAGCCGTTTTCGTCATCGTTTTGAACTCGATCTATGTGGTCAACTACAGTGACTTAAATACCCTTCACACTAAAATGCTCGTAACCACTCCGGTATAGCTCTTCTTGTAGTATTTTGTGGTATTTCGTGGCATTGTGTGTGATATTTCGTGATATTGTGTGGAATTTCGTCATATATTTCGTGCTTATGCCAACAAAATACCACACAATACCACATAATACGACAAAATTTCACAAAATTCCACAAAATATCACACAATACTACAAAAGACCACAAAATGTCACGCAATACCACACAATACCGCACAATATCACACAATACCACACAATACCATAAAATACCACACAATACCACAAAATATCACAAACTTCTACGAAATATTATAAACTACCACGAAATACTGTGAAATACCACCAAAAATAAAAGCAAATGACATTTTGAGCTAATAATAAGCATAGTTGTTCGTTGCTTAACGAAAATGAGTTTTAAATACTCAAGGGTGTACATATTTTTCGTTTTCTATTGAAAATAATATTTATATAATTTAATTTTATGATAGAAATGTGGTTTAATATAGAGAAATTATATTATATGATATATATATATATGTAAGAAAAAAAATATGAATGGAGTCTTACTGTTTTTGAGTCTTGGAATCCTTGTTTTTTTTTAATTTACTTTTCTATAAATGACAGAAACATATAAAAGAAAAATATATATAAAAAGAAAAAAAATCAAAATATATAAGGATCCCAAGATTTCAACCTACAGAGTACATACTCCATTAAAAATATTTGCACCTTAACCGATATCCCAACTTTGATCTCCGGGAAAAAATTAAGAGAAGAATTTGAAGTTAATCAAGATTAAATTCATAATCTCAGTAATTATTAAAGAACATTTATTTAAGTCTTGGCTTCAATTGAGGACTTGGAAATAAAGTAGACGTGATGAATAGTCCATGTGAATTTTCAGGGATTTTTTTGGTCATCCGAACTATTTTTAATGATTTTCTGAGGTTCAGGTTAAATTAAATTATTTTTGAAAAAAGAAATTCGATTCGATGAGATCTTGACCGTTGATTTATACAACCGATTAATCAGGGTCGTCAAAATTAATTAAACAGAAGGCTATAAATAGCCCGGACGGTCAACGGTCACACGACCTATCGCTGACCCGTCTCGATTTGCCGCGATGATCTGATCTTCAGCTTCCTTCTCCGGCCATTTTATGGCTCCGGTGAAAAAGTAAATGCCAAACTTCTTTATTCTTTCTATCTCTCTCTCTTTCATTCTCTTCCTCTTCGAGTCTTCGTCTCCATCTCTCTTCTCTTCGTACCCAGCAAAGTGGCTGGGACTGCGTCGACTGGGGCTTGCCGATTTGGAGTGATCGGACGACGGGGGTGGATGGGTTTGGGTTCTCCCTCTTCTCTGTTAATTTTGGTTCGAATTCTTCTCTGTTTATTTTGGGTTTCAAGAGTTTATTTGGGTTAATTTGGCAGATGAACTGGCGAGGTTCTCTGTGGCTTCGGAGGGGGTTTCTAGTGGCGGCTTGGGTGGTGGTTTCCTGGGATCTTGAAGGGGTGGTGGGCTTGTGGCGGCTTGGGTGGAGATCTTGAATGGGTTGTGGCGGCTTGGGTTGCAGCAACTTTGATCCGGGTACAAAAAGGATTGTAATAAAATATAATTTTTTTAACATATCTGTTGGAGTAGAATGGTCAATTGACACATCAAATTTGACAGACATTTTTTACATCTCCACGTGGATTTAACTGGGTAGATGCATTGGTAAGTTTTTGAGTTTGACTGTTAAGTCAGTAACGGAATAAACGGTGAGACCTTGGTTCACTTGAACCTTGGTTGATGGAAGACACTCCGGTTAAAGCTAGCTCCAAAATTTCACACTATGATAGACATGGCCTACCTCACTAACCTCAGTAATCATAAAGGGGGGCACATGATCCCATCATGATGATGCACCAAGATGGAGTGACCTGTGGGATTGTAACAAGTGGCAGTGGAAGGCACTATTATTGTTACTACTTTTCCTTCATTTTTAAGTGGGTTAAAAGCTTGAGATGGCCCATACTCCAAATTACCCATTTCAAACATGAGTTATGGGCTTCATTCCTTCAAAGAGGAACTTTTTTTAATAGTGGGCTCTAATCCTGTAACAATAATGTAAAACTCTTGGTCTCCTTTATATTGAGAATCTATTAAAGGGTTAAAAATAGGGTGTTGTTATTAACACTAGGGTGTTGTTATTAACATACCCGAAAGTGTTAATAACACACTCCTTCTCTCTATCTCTCCCTAGGGTGTGTACATTAAAGAAAGAAAGAAAAAGAGAGAGAGGAAGGGGGTGTGTTATTAACACTTTAAAGTGTGTTAATAACAACACCCTAAAAATAAGTTTACCTTTCCTTTCTTATGTTGATTTAACCTTGATAAAACATCGACATGTTTGAGAACATCACTTCACGAAAATTCTGTGGTACTCAAAAGTAGCACATTCCGAATAATTTGCACCGCAAAGGTTTTCTCGGACTAGACATAGATTGATTCTCAAGAATTAATTAGCATAATATAGAGGATTAAGAAATTTATATTAGCATAAGATCTTCCTACCCCCACCAACAACCCCGGCCACAATCTGAATAAATGAATTAGCCCGATGACAAGCACGTCATCTATCATTGCCCCTTAATCCAATGTTAAAAAGTATAGTTAAAAGCGAAAAAGTTCATAATATGTCATATTTTGAAATATCATAAAAGATGTCGTGTTTCAAATCTCGTAATTTTTCACCTATCTGTCAAATCTATTACTATTTTTAGCACACCCAACCCCTTAACTTCCACTGTGTTATAATCCTCCTAGTCCCATGTTTACCTATATATGCAGTTTCAGAAATTTATACTTTATCTTAGCCTCTGTTCAATTCATGGCAGTCCACATCAGAGCAGCTCAAAATGTTACCCATCTTGGGACCAGCTGGAATCACAGGAATCTTCTCAATCATAGAGAAACTAAGCTAAGGTAGCCAGCTCCATGCAGGAAAGTCCTCCTCACACTCATCCACAGCAGCTGCTTAATGTCAATGTCAACATGTCACTTATTAATGCCCCTTTCTTATCACCAACCCAACATTAAAATGGGATTAATTTACCAAAGTGTACATAATAATAAGCATGCTGCATTCATGCTATTGAAAACCTTATAGATTACCAATATATAATTACACTTTAGAGTTGCAACACTAGTGGGTCTGTTTGGGATTGCTTCTGAAAAGCCTAAAAACGCTTTTCAAATTTGGTAAAAGCGTTTTTTTACGAGGAAGCACTTGTCAAGTACTTCTCAAAACCACTTTCAAGTGCTTCTAAAACTCACTCAAGACACATTTTATTTTTTTCAAATTTTTTTATATTTATAATTAATTTTTTCAATTAATTGAAAAACGTTTTTGGTCTCAAAAAAGCAATCACAAACAGGCCAGTTAAATCCAACACCTAGCTTCTTTTTTACGTACCAAGAGAAAGAGTTTGAAATGAGATCACCGTGGAAGTCACACATGATTTGCGGTAAACCCTAAAATCTGAAACTCCATAATCCCTATGATTTTACTAAATCGATCATAAACTAGGATACGTATTTGAAGTGGGGTCTTTTTATGATGGAACTTATTGTGTTGTTGGGGAGGTTCGCCGGAGGTTTCCGTTAGATAAAACGATAACCAAATCGTATCAAGATTGAAGAAGAGACACAACACACCAGACACTGGACTAGTTTCATTGGAAATTTCACAAGAATCCGTACTTTCTGTTCGTTTTGTAATTTTCTCCACTCCTCACTCTCCTTCCCAGCCGTACCATCATCACAGTTTACACAAGAAGAAGCCAGCCAGGGGCATTTCCGTCCAATAAAATCTGAATTTGGCGCCACGTTCGATGCTAGTTGTGGGCTCCTAATGCCGAGGTGGGCCAGTACCCGTTAGCCCAGTATTTAATTTACGTTACTATTTTGGTCGTCCTTCCAAGACTTAAACCATATCCATAATTTTGATTTGATTTTTCGAAATTCAAAATTTGAAAAAAATGTGAAGCTAAATAATTGTGGGGGGAATTTATTGGTATTGTGCACGTCACCTGTCCAATAGTAACATTACACGTGAAGCCACGACTCTGGGCGGCAGATAATGACTTGGGAGTCCGAGTCCGAATCCGAATCCGAATCCGAGTCCGAGTCACGGAAGCCGGCTCTCTCTCTCTCTTGTTTTACCGCCCCCGTCAACTTTTGGAATCTCACATACGTATTTGACCGTCTTTACACTCAAATTTATCACAACCCAAAATTACGAAACCACCCCTGTTTTCCAGCCTCTACTACAAATTTAGAAATTAAAATATGGACAGTGTGAGAATAGTAGGTCTGCCATGTAACCAAAAAGAAAACAGAATAATAGGTCTGCCATTAACTGCCAAAGAGCTACTTTAAATAATTAAGTCTGTAATGTGTGTAATAATTTCTGTAATTGGGTAATAGTTTGAGCTCATTGAGTAGAGTGGAATTATTTAACTTTCTAAATTGGTAAATTTTTGGGGCAGTGCCCAGTAACTTTCAGAGTGGAGGGAATCATTTCAGTTTTTGGGGTACTTACTCGGAGACAAAAGCTGGCGTCATGTCGATCACTCATTGGGTCGAATTCGCTTTTTCTCTGCCTTTGCTTCTAAGCCATGCATGCTTTTGTGGAAGCTGATCATCAGGGAAGAAAGAAGATTAGATTTTGGAGTCGGATCTCAATTGGGTCGTTGCTTTGTACCCATTGGATTGTTCTGCGCGCCACAATTATTTGAAGTAGTCATGAAAATAATGTTGCTCTAATTTTTTGGGGGAGATTTGTTAAGTGCTAGCTTTGTATGTGCCAAGATTAACCATTGAAAAATTCTATGCATATTCTTCGAGGATTATAAAAGAGAATGATCTGTTAAATTATTGTAGGGAAATATTTAATTCGAATTCACTAAAATTACTAAGCGATCATCGCCTTATAAATCGATGTATTATAAATAGTGTTTGAAATATAAAAATCAGTACAAAATCGCGATCCTTTCATGATTATTGATTGGTCATTAATTGTCATAAACAATGCTAAAATTGTTGACATGTTGATACTTGACAAGTGGAAAAAGAAAATTCTACAAATGTTTCTTGATTGCTTGAAGAAGTTGGTCATCTTTAAAGCCAAAGAATTAAGCAAGGCTCAAGGGACATGATAAAAGGTAAAAAAATAAAAAATATTTTGAAACTATTGATTCATCAAAGGAGCATAAACGATATATCAACTTTAGCAAGCATGAATCGTAGATTGATGCGAAAATTAACGATCGTAGATTAGCCGAACAATTACATGTCAACTATGACAAAATGCGAATTGCTGAATAATGGGAGATCTATGAACCGTTATTACCGTACACTCATCGACGAGTGCCGTTACGAGAATATCAATAATCAAATAGTCAGTTCCATTTAATTCTAATAAATACTATTACATGTGATCCTTAAAATTACCACACAATCCTTGCTTTATTAATTTAATATCCACACCATGTTAAATAATCAATGTATATTCAATACTCCATACATATGTCATTAAGGGGAAAAATTTGTATCTCGTGATGTGGATAAAAAAAAGAAGAATGATTAATGCTTAATTCAAGGGCTAATTTGGTAAATAAGGTATGAGAAACAATGAGCGGGGGAGTAAGTGGACAACAACCAAAACGAGCGGCGTTGAACGCGGCAGGCAAATGATGTAAATTAGTCAAAAGCGATGGGCCAATACATGAGAAAGAAGAAAAGTAAGCACGAAAAAAATAAAAAGAAACACACAAAGGTGGCGGTTGCCTAGGTCTTCACGAAGCTGAGAGACTTGAGCGGGACGAACCACACCCTTAGATTCTTATCTTCATCAGTCAATCTCTCACCCTTGAAATTAAAATTAAATTTCAGAAAATACCATTAATAGAAATTTTATAACCCTGCCTGCGGGATATGGTCCGACCTGGCCTACCATTTATGTACAAAATCCAGACATGGAAAGAAAATTTCAGTCAAGGCCTGAACAACAGGGGCAGTCCTCGTAATTTGAGACCAGGAACAATTCTATTTTTATTTTTTTTAGAAAATATTTATGAGCCAGTACGGTTTAGTAGATTTTAACGTACTCGAGTGTAAATACAGAGAGGGAGAGAACAGTAGGTGGAGATATATAAAGGGTGTGTGGGGAAAAGAAAAGGTAAAATTAAAGAGAGAGAGAAACGGGCACTTTTAGTAATTAGGCCACCACGAGACGCTTTCAGCCCTAATTCAATGCTTTACCAAACTCACCACCCCTCCTTTTTATTCCAATTTCATCCTCCTCCACCCCTTACTTGTCCTTGTTCTTCTGCAACCATCACCACCACTACCTCTCTCTCTTCTTCTTCTTCTTCTTCTTCTCCTCCTCCACCATCCTATCCTCAGGTAATTGTTTAATTCGGTCGAAATTTTGCTTTTTTATTTAATTGTAACAGCAAAAAAAGGGAAACGGGCTCTGGTGTTTTGTAACTGGCGTGCGTATATATGAGAAATGAAAGAATGTTCCTTGTGTTGTGGCTTTTTTGTTTTTGTTAGGTTGAAACCAGTGAAATGGAATGCGTTGAAGCGGCGTTGAAGACCAGTATCAGGAAGGAGATGGCCGTCAAGGCGAGCCCTCAGGCCGTTTTCGAGGACTTGTGGGGCCAGAGCGGTGTGCAGAATTGCGAGGACTTTTCCGTTGACGACCTTCTCGACTTCTCGAACGATGATGGGTTTGTAGAACAAGAGGATGATGAGGCTCCTCAGGCTCAGGCTCAGGCTCAGGCTCAGGCTCAGGCTCAGGCACAGGCTCTGGCTCTGGCTCAGGCTGTAGAAGAAGACGAGGACGACGACAAGGGCTCGGTCTTGGCTCACAAAGTTAGCCAGGAGGAAAAGGAAATTTCAACCCCGTGTTCGTGCTTGTCGGACAAGAATGAACTTGGGCCGGAGCCCACCAGTGAACTCAGCGTTCCGGTATGTTTCTATTATTTTCAAAATTGGTGGCTTTCAGGTGTTGGTTTCTGGTTAATTGAACCGTTTTTTTATTTCAGGCGGACGACTTGGAAAACCTTGAGTGGTTGTCTCATTTCGTTGAGGATTCCTTCTCGGGTTTCAACACCTCTCTCCCCGCCGGCTTTTTAGCCGTCAAGCCCAAGAACCAGACGGAGAAACGGCCCGAACCGGAACCTCTCAAGCCCTGTTTCAAGACTCCGGTTCCGGCCAAGGCCAGAAGCAAGCGGACCCGGACCGGCGGTCGGGTTTGGTCACTCGGGTCGCCGTCGTTCACCGAGTCGTCCTCAAGTTCCAGTTCCTCGTCCTCGACCTCGTCGTGTCCCTCCAGCCCATGGCTCATTTACAACACCACGCAAGGCCCCGGAGTGTTTGGCTCCTCGGTGGAGAAGCCTCAGAAGAAGCCGAAGAGACCGGCGGCGGAGGGCGGTTCGAGCCAGCCGCCTCGCCGGTGCAGCCACTGCGGCGTCCAGAAGACTCCGCAGTGGAGAACCGGGCCCAATGGAGCCAAGACCCTCTGTAACGCGTGCGGGGTCCGTTACAAGTCGGGTCGGCTTGTGCCCGAATACCGACCCGCTTGTAGCCCGACTTTCTCGAGCGAGTTGCACTCCAACCACCACCGCAAGGTGATGGAGATACGCCGGAAGAAGGAGGTCCTGCCCGTGTCTGAACCCGGTTTGGTGACGACCCCGGTTGTGCGCAGTTTTTGATTAGGGAAGGAAAAAAGGTTAAGACTTAAGACTTTAGTTTTAGCAAGTAGGAAGGAAGAGAGTGACATGGAAGTGAACCGGTTTAGAGTAAACCCGGTTGAAACAGGCCGAGTTAGTGTACATTTTTTTTCTCATCATGTCTCTGCATGGTTGGTGCGGTAGGTTTGTAGGCAATGTAACTGTTGATTAGGCAGACTTTTTACTTAATATGTACTATTTTCCAATTTTCATTCTTTGCCTCTTTTATTTCTAAATTTGGTCATTTTCATTTTTGGGTTTTATTAATTGGTCCAGATTTTGTTCAGTTTTAGAGGGAAAGTTGGATTTGGTGGTCTAACTGGCCCTGGGTGAGTTTGAAACCGTTCACCTTTTTAATTTGGTGGCCGTTGGAAAGCAAAAATGTTATGAACGAAGCGCGCCAAACGACATGTTTTCATGTGGCGTATTATGCACGCAGCGGGGTCCAATCCTCACCGTTCGAGGGTTGGGGATTCGCGCGTCCAATCCGACGGTGTAGCTTCATGTTTGTGTAAAGGGCGCTTCATTACCTGCAAACTCTGATGGGTTTACAAGTTTGCTTTTTTGGGTTTTGATGCTTTGGTTTGGAAGCATCCGTGATTCGTTTTCCCAATTGGGTATTTGGACGTATTAAGAGGGCAGTTGTTCAAGTGTGGTTGAAACAGACAAGGGGTTTTGGTTTGGTTTAGTGAGGTTGTGCCAAGGTTTAAAACATGCATTGGCTTAAAATTGAATAATCAAATGGGTGTTGGACACTTCACGAGCCATTAAAAACACTGGTCAGCAGAGTCACCCCGGGCCATTTTCAGAATTCAAATCATGGTGCCGCGCGCACGCACCTGAGTGGTGTGACTGTCATAATTACACTTCTACCAAGCAATGCCATAACTCATCATTCCATGTTTTGTGATACCCTTTCATCGAACAACGCTTTCATATGAAAGGGTATCATGTAGCATGGACACTTCTTTATATAATCAATTGTGTAAACTACGCAGTTCAGTCTCTCTTAGGCATTTCATCAAATGCTTACGTACAAATATGCACTTTCAGGTTCTTTTGAGTTATTTCATCGAGGAACCACCAGCAAACAAATGTATAAAGGCTCATGACTCTTAACTTGACCGGTGTTTGTATGATACACCATGTTCGACCTCTTTGAGACATTTCATCAAACACTTACTATGCATGTCTACTTTCGTTTTTCCTCCAAAACCCACAAAGTACAAACGTAAAACTGTTAACCGAGTCGATGAAATGATGTAAATCTGTTTCGTACGATATGAATTGTGGTGGTAGAACTGCAGAGAATTGTTCAAATTGACAATGAAATTTGCCTTGCATATGATGGCATGTGAATCATATAGAATTGATGTAGTTTGGAGCTAGTACTGCGCATGCCATGTGTCGTCATTATTACTATTCTAGTTCCACAGTCGCTTCAATTTTTTATGCGTCTTTGTAAAACTTGTTGCTGGCCGGTTTACAATACAAGAAAGACCGGGAATGAGCCAGATATTCTATTCTAAAATATCACAACGAAACAAATTACACTCCAAAGTTTTCTAAAATTTCCCTTCTTGTTTCTCTTTGACTGTTTGAAAGTTCAAACCCCCAATGGTGCCTATTCAATTGTGTACCCTATTTGAATAACGAGCTTCCAAGTTCCAAGTAGAGAAAATAATTATTCTGTGATTATACAGACTTACCACTATCAATAGTCAAATGCATATTGTAATGTCACTTCTTGTTCCCATATTTTACGAGGAAATAATATCGACTTCATTATAATATCGATTTAATTATATTTTACCAAAGTTTTAAAGTTTAAAATATACGATAAAATTGTAGCTTAATTCTATCGAGTATTAGATTAACTCTTTGATGGACATGCTTTTGCATGGAGTTGGTCCATCATTGAGCAGTTGCCTATCATCCAATACGTCACAGAAGTAAATTATCATGTAATATGTAGTGAAAAAAAATCCAAATTACAATCATTACTTGGGTGGTATTGCTATCAACTAAAATAAAGAGGGTATTAGAATTTTGATGTGCTTAAAACATAGACACAAATGAGTGCATGAGTATCAATAGTCAAATGTGAAGTCAATTCTTGTCTAATGTGAATTAAGTCTTAGCCATAAGCTGTAGCATTTTGAAAATCAGGTATGAGGTCTCTCACTCACTCCCACCAAATTCAAAACTAACAAGAAAAGCTAAGCATATAAGAAAGAAATACCAAGTGTGGGCAAAATGCCAATTTTTTTATGGCAATGGCTTGCATTGGGTGCCTTTGCCTTAGCCCTACCATAATTGTTGAGTGGCAATTACGTGATGGCCATCTCCCACCAGTTCCAACCACTCTCTCTCAAACTCAAACGACCTCTATAATAACTAGTAGGGCAACAGAGAATGGCTTGTCCTCTTCTTCTTCTTCTTCTTCTTCTTCTTCTTCTTTATGTTGGACTTGGCAATATCATCCCACGGATTCGCTTAGGTAATATTGACCTCGTGATTGCCTTTCTTCCATACCCCAAAAGTTCTCTGAGATATATATCACATAAATCATACTCTCTTACCCTAGAAGGTGAATTGGTGATTCATCTTCTCCTTCAATGTAACCAGTCATATTATTAAGTGCATGCTTATTTAGAATCACGGCCATCTAAAAAAATGGGGTATTCCACATTCGATATACGTTTACGTGATGTAACAACTCACGAAAGTCAGTACAAGGAGTTTTTTGAATTATCGGTGTAATGAATGGTTGCGCCTCTTTGAGTAATTTGACTGTTGTTACTTAGTTCCAAAAGAGCTTGATAATACTTGGAATTAATATCATATAAGAGGTTATAAATTCTGGGAGCTTGAGAATTTGGGGGGTAAATTTTCAACGTTAATTATACCATTTAGGTAAATGATTCATTAGATCTTAATTATTTAGATCATTGATAGTATACCAATATAACATAATATTCAAACTTGACTCGCCTTGTGTATTATAAGAAAATATTTCTCGCCAAAACTATAAATTTTTCCATTTAGAAGAGATTGGAGCCATAGAACATTGAAATAAAGATTTTCAACACTTGTTTGTATTTGTTTCGAAGCAAGAAATGTTTGAATATAGTCCAAGGCATAGGATCATAGAATCAGAGCGATTTGGACTACTGTGGTGATGCCCTTTTGATAACGGAAATAATGTGTCATGTTCAGAATAAGAGAGAAATCCAGCTTTGTTTTTTCATCGAGAGGCCATCAACACAAGAATGACGATGTTGATGCAGATGTGTCTTAGCTATATATATATATGTGTGTGTGTGTTTAATTAGAAGTTAGTAATAATTAATGAATCAAGTCACCCTTGATTAAGATATTTGTGCCTACTATTATACGGGTGCTGCTTCAGTGCTCCGAGCAGAGGGGGGAGGGTGGGGTATAGTTATCATCCAAGGACAGCGGAGCATGCCACGTGGCTAAACATGACATGCTCCAAACATGGCAGAATTCCCCCTATTATATACCTACTTTTCACTTTGTTTACTACCTTTGGATTGAGATATTTGTATAACATTTGGTGTTAGTCAAATATGTAGGGGCCGGCCTTTCACCTAAATAAAAGACTCAAGAAAAAAAGTGGTGCTGGCGTGTGGGTGATTTGCCTTGTGTGCTCCATTTGGAAAATCCAAAGGCAATCTCTCTCTCTCTCTCTCTCTCTCTAACAATATATATGAGGAGTATGGAAGATAAACATGGTAGCTAAGCTAGTGACTCAGTGAGTGGTGATTGTGCCCACCTCTCCATTATTTCCAATTGTTGACTGTATTGTAATGTTCGATCACGAATCACTAGCTAGCTAGCATTCTGGGTCTGCATGCCTTGTAGTTTTGTTCTACTTTTGTACCCGTTTGCAGATAGAATCTTACTCATCAGCTTCCATCCAATATTGTGTGGGTCATGTTATGTACTCTAAGTCCCCCTTTAGATAAGACCTTCGTGTGTATTTTTTTTTTTTTTTGGCCGATTGACCTTCGTGTGTATTATGTTCAATATTGCTCTTAGACTTTGTGTGTGCCTTAAATATCTAGCCACTGGTATGTAATATGTATAGTGCACACCCTAATAATATGCTTGGGCTGGATTCAGTGTTCCTAATTAAAAACACAGTTGTTCATATGTTATGTTATAAAACTGTCGACACCAAACCCAGTATTAATCAGTGGACTATTACTCGATTTGATCATTTAAGAGTGTGAAGGTCGTCGTCCCCCCTCCTAGGCCCCTATCAAATTCTCATCACTCATTATTCTCTTATATTAAAAGACTATAAATAAATTGTTCGATTAACTGACTCAAAGAAATTGAGACAAGAACAAGCGAAAATTCTTCGGTGGGTTAAATTTTGAATTGATGCAGAGTGGCCGTCAAAAAATATGCGAGTGAGATTCAGAATGACTAAAAGGAAGCCTGCACCTCGATCGATCAGCCCAGTTTAATTACTCATCTAGAGACCCTTGGTTGTGAATTTCAAGATCAAATTGGTTTCTTTAACCCATTACCAGAAATTGTTACTGTCTGCAATGTGTACAAAGTTACATTTACACTGCCCAAAATTTAATTAGGTGCAATTGTGTTGGCAAATAAATTACCAGGTTTGCAAAAGGTAAACAATTAAAGCAATTGCGGGTAAGAGAAAGTGGAAAAGAGAATATTACAGCAAGCAACCATGACATGATCGAGAATATGCATGAGATGGAGCACTCAAACTCAAACTCAAACTCAAAAGTGATGAGATTTTTATTCATATTTTCCTCGCATAAGCATTTGTAAACCACTAATAATTGTCCAACAAGATACAAACATACACCACTCACTAGAAATGGTCTTGTAGATAAATAAAAAATTTATTACCGTAAATAGAAATGATTTGCGGCATGAATCTTTTACTTGAATTATTTAGGTTTAAATTTACTCGATTTTTTACTTCAACAATATATTATAAGTGAAAATTTTAGATTGTTCATGGGCTACCTTTTCGGCCCCCAATTGATTTCGGATGGGCACCACATCCCCAAGCCGAACAACCTTTACCGCCGCCACTTCCTCCTCCCCAGCCCCAACCTCCACCTTGACCACCTCCTCCTCCACCGCCACCTCCGCCACCACCACCTCCTCCTCCACCTCCGCCGCCACCACCACCCTTACCACCTCCTCCCCCACCGCCCCCGCCACCACTTCCTCCACCCCATCCACGGCCACTACCATTTCCCCCACCACCTCCTCCTCCTCCACCACCACCACCCCCTGCGCCGCCATTTCCTTTACCCTTGCCATTTATCTTTTCTTTTCTTTTATGTCCTTTACCTTTTCCTTTTCCACCTCCACTCGCTCCACCACTCCCACCCCCTGCTCCCCCGCCACTTCCCCGACCTCCACTACCTCCACCACCGCCTCCACCTCCACCTCCACCGCCACCGCCACCTCCACTACTTCCATCTCCATTGTAATTACTTTTGACTAAAGCATGATCATCAGAGGAAGTCAGCTTGTGGACATGGTCAGTAGCATTGAACCCAGCAGAGTCATGATCATCTTTGAGCCCATGAATCAAAGTTGGGCTCAAGAGTGCACTGACAATAACCAAAAACACTCCAAACCCTACCACTCTAGCCTCATTAACAATCCCCATACCGATGATCCTTCTCCTCCTCACTCACTCGCTCAGCTCACTCAAGTTGAGAGAATGCAAAATCTCAGTCACCCCTAAAACCCTATTTATACTATTTGCATCGTCACTTTGTACTCATGAATCCAGTAGCCATTGACAGTCTGATCGATCCCCACTGGGACAAACTAACTTCCAAAGTAGTACCAAACTCATCCAAAACCAGCTCATAATTATTAAGTCTGCAAAAGAGATCGAGATCTTGATCCATCTTTGATACATATTTAGACTTGTATCGATATGCCTTAGCTTGTGGCGCAATTTGTCCCCACTAGTGTTTTCAAAGGAGCACGCTTTATTCGATCATCTTCTAATGGCTACTGCTAGTGCTGAGCTATACAGCACTAAAATATATAGTGCAGAAATTGTAATCTAATATAAACCCTAGTCTACTCCTACATTTTCTTTGGCATATATACATATGTAGGTCAAGGACTCAAGGCTCACAACTTTCATTGTATCTTTCTGAACTTAATTTCTTGAGCTAATTAAACTGGTTTAGTTTATTGAGTTTAAGCATAAAAGCTAGTGTTCTCAATTATTCATATCAATCAATGGCACAATGATAACAATAATTGAAAACCCTCATCCAAACACTGCCTAAATTAAACACTTGTCTTGGGCAGTACGTTTCTTAATTTTTCTTGTGCTTTGATCAGTACTCTGACCAGTCACTAGTGACTACTCTCAGTATCTTAATTTGAGCAAACTAATTACAGCTTAATTTAATGAACAAGAATAACTGGAATTGCATGCAAATAAGTACTGGGTGGGGCGAGAGTAGTGTCTTTGGGTTCACGAATATGAGATGGAGAAAGAGATCATGGGATGGAATAATATTCTAAGTGGAGGCCATGTGAAAAAAGCATGTATGATTATAATCTCTAGTTTTGTTGTGATCGACTACTTGTGGGTTTGTTTTCTTATTCTGAATATTGATGTAATTATTTTAAGGGTCCCCAATGCCAACATTAGGTTGATCATGCATGCCATCATTTCTGCTTGTGATGGAGTTGCCAGTTCTTGAAGCTAGCTAGCTATATAGTTCATGCGTGCCATTCAACACTGGGCCTAATTATGGAGGAATTATGTATGCCTAAGCTAGATAGAGCTAGCAATCCAAAAGGTCAGTACATTGTCAGAGGTCCAAGTTATAATCGAGTTGGGTTAATTAGGTCCGGTCCAGGCCTAACCGAATAAGAATTTCCCTTTTTGATTGAAGATTGATGGATTGTTCTGAACAATTATATATCCATGAGGTACTTCGGATCAAATGCTTAATGGCTTTTGTCCATAGAGAGAGAAAGACTACTATAGACTCTTAAATTGCGTAGTTTATAGGTAAAGAACTTGAGATGAAGAAGCAGATCGATACTGTTGGTAGAAGGTATTATTCATGCTAAATTTTCACAAAAAATGAAAGAATTATTTCTCATAATAAATAAGTCATTAATTTGGTTCTCATCAAGTCCAAACGTATTTCTTAACATCCACGCATAAAATCTAAAAAAAAATTTAACAAGTAAATTTTTCATGCAAAAACGTGTGTTGACAATTTTACATAAATTGGGGTAAATTTCAAGTTAAGGCAAAACATGTTCTTTTTGAGAAAAAAAAGAAAAAAAAGGGCTTAGATTCATCTAAGACATTTGGGAGCGGCCCCAACCAATCAAGATCTATTCTCGGGCCCAATTTTCTATCAGTCAAGTACTTTTAGGTAATCGTTCCTACTTGTGGCGATCACAATTCCTACTTTTGGGCCATAAACATAAGTAATTATTTTTTTCTCTTAAAAAAAAAAGTATTTAATTTTGGACCTTGAAGAAGGTCTTAGACTTGATCGTCACAAAGAATATTATGATCTTTCCGGTATGCCGCCTATATTGTAAAGCGGTTGGTATTGCCATTGATGCAATCTCTGCTTATTGGCGCTTATTAGAATACATGATTTTAGTGGAGACTCTTACTATTATTGTGGGACGTTCTCTAGATGAGTATTGTAATTTGGGGTTTAGGCACTATGTCCCCCCTTGTATTCAGTTGTTTCGTTAATAAAGGTTTGAGGGAGGCCGGGGCCCTTGTCTAAAAAAAAAGAAAAAAAAAATTAAGAACAAGAATAAGAAGTTTCCAAAAAAAGGAATAGTAAGATGATACTTGTCCATCAAATACCCGGAGAGATTGGTAAATTAAGATGACCTTAATTAAATTATATGAGAGGATGTGGATATCCCTCTAAAGTCGTCCATAGTGTCTTGACAAAAAAAAAAAAAAAGGTCGTCCATAGTGAGGAAATTAATTATCTAAGGCCAATTGTGACGCAAGTCATTACTCTTACACAGTCAACAATCTCAGCAGATAGATACAGGTTGATGATATATATATATATAAAGATTTCTTAATTTTTGCTCACTTTTCCACTTGTATCTTCCCCATTTTTCTTCCCAAAATAATAGAGGTCACAAATGGTTATCTTCGATCTTCTTGCATGTTTGTTTTCTTGTTGCCGACTGACTATTCACGGGGATGTGGTACGTGTACGTTTCTGTTAGAATTAATTGAAAGAAGCAATCAACCACTAAAGTTAACAAAAATCTGACCGGATCAAATGACTGAGTCGGGGGAACTGGAACTTGTGCAGGGTTTTGGACTTTTGGTTTTAGTAAGTTGAAGTGGTGAGACGACTTCAGAGAAGACGACTTAAACACAGCTGGAGAACGGCCTTGACTCTGTGTCTCTTTTCAAATTTGATTTTCTAACAATAATTAACCACCACCTTGATTTGTTCATTGTCTGTCTGGTAATGAATTCAATTTGTTCATAAGTCAAGAGATATTTTTGGTGGAGTTTACGCGATTTCATATTTTTCTTTTTAACGCATTAATTAATTACACCGGGTCTTCCAGAGTTGGGCATACATAGAGAAATAATTAAGAACAATTAATTTTTTTTTTTGGAAAATTAAGAACAATTAATTACTTCCAGAAGCAAACATGTCACGTATACGCCAGTGATTTTAGAGTTAACCGTGAGCACGGATTTTTTTTTTTTTTTAGTTTAGGTAAGGAAAAATATTCGCATCTAAATGAGTTTGGATGAACCCGTCCAAACTTATCTAATTTTTTCCAGCTTAGGCATTATATCTATACTATATTTAAGAGAAGAGGGCTTGTCAATCAAAACTGAATTTTTTTACATAAATAACCTTGAAATATTAAAAAACTTTGGAAACCAGTTTAACCATCAAGGACAATTTTGACAAATTACAAAATAGTTTTTAATAAAATAAATAAAAATTAGTCACAACCCACTTTTTTCTCCTGCAATAACCGTTTCATCACATGCATAGTATGTGAGAGATTGCTAGTTTTCATAATCCAATTATTCATCTTATAAATCACTCTTTAAAGATTATCTCTACAAAAAATCAATGAATTAGAAAATCATTAATTTGTTCATCCAACTATGTCAAACAAATGAACGGTTGTAATGAAAATGCTAACTTTCACCAAAATCGTCATTTGTTTGATATCATTGGATTTGATTAAATTTTTGCATGTATGATCTTTAAAGAGTGATTTAAAAGATAAATGGTTAGACGGTCGGAACTAAAGTGATATTTTTGAAAGTATAGTGACTAAAGTGTCGAAATTTTCATAATTAAGTAACCATTTGTGAAATTTATTATTTTTTATACTCTACATAATAATTGAGGGTGTAACGACATATGTCAATTAACTGATTCAACTATATATATATCACAGTAGGTCTCGCCTATCATCACATTATAATCGATAACAAGTCACACATGAATCATGCATGGGACCTGATGTTTCAAAGAACATTCGGAAGGAAGGTTGAGGTTGTTGGATTACCCGCCGGCCGGCGTGAGGTCTACTCGATCATAATATAATATTATTCGATCGGTTCTGGAGTTGAACTTTTTCCCAAAATGAAAACTAAAGAACCCACCAAGAACGAGAAGAGTAGTGCAGCATGGCATGTGTTCCGATCCTCAAATTATTCAAAAGCACGCACTCAGAACATGTCAAACACGAACTCATATATGGACTTAATAATTAAAGTCTGCCAAATTAAATCTATACATGTCATGCATAGCGTAACTAAGCATACATATATGGACTTAATTCAAGTGTGCCAAATTAAACGCGTTCAGAATACATGTCATGCATAGCTTAACTAAGCATCAGCAAAGTTTTAATTTATCTTGAATTTTGTAAAATATGGAATATTTATTTCAAAGAAAAAAAGCTTGACGATCGAGAACTAAGATTAGTTGAGAGTTGAGACCAGTTATATGTATGTCTAGCGTTTGAGTGTTTGACTCCATCAGATCAAAATTTCTTTCTAGAAATTAATATGGATCCCATATATATATATGTTCCCACCATATAGTATTGATCTACCAGCTAGCTAGCTAGTAGTGTACAAGTCAGTCCTGGCACACACACTTGCATATATATGATTGAAAAGGCAAAGGAAAATATAATGATTCTAGATGGATATGAGGCTTTCTTTTTGGCACCTACTGAAGCAAATGGCCGGATGCAGCAATAATCATCATGATGAAAGCATTATGCAACATTCAGTAGTATATAAGAATTTAATTAAGCAAAGGTTGACAGATTGCCGAAGAAAAAAAAAAAAAAAGGAAAGGTTGACAGCAATGTGCAAGATTCATACATATGGTGAGGTCAGAATGACTAAACATGAAGTAAGAACCACCCAGCCTACCTAAGAACAAGAGAGTCCCAAATTTTCTTAGCTGTTCATGTCGGTAGTAAAATAGCCATTAATCGGAGCCTCTCTCCAATAATAAAAAAACAAGTGTGAAGTGTGTTGATGTTAATCGGACCCTAGATATATGAAACGTGATAGGGTTTTCTGATTAAGACAGGAATGATGTTAATGGCTCACCATATTATTACTTTAATTCATTATCTGACTAATTAGAGAGTTGAATAAAGCTGCTGGCTCAGGCAGTTTGTGATTATAGTAGCTCCAAGTAAAACTCCTTCAAGATGGGAGCTTAATTATCTGCCTCAAATTAATACATACATGCATGGTCAATTGGAGAACCGTCTGAAACTGAAATTACACAAAATTAGTGATGATCACGTTGAGCTCAAATAATTAAGTTCCGGCCAAGTGATTAATGGTTTTAACTGCAGGAAATTAACGAAACTAGACAGACTTGTCAAACAGAAAGTGTGTCTTAACCTAAAAGGGGTTGCTTAATTTGCAGCTAAATGCATGTATTGTTTGTAATTAAATTCAAACGTGTATTAATTAGTTGATGAATCGAATAAAAAGTGCTGGAGTGATTCAAGATGAAAGGAACTACGAATAGACATGATTGAAACACTACTCGATCTACATGTTGATTTATCATCGATCACTTAAATCTAAAAGTTTAGGAGAGGTTAAATAATACACTTTAAGAACACACAGAAGAGAACTAGAGAAGTGAAGGAAACATTTGAGTAATCAAGGCGTTATATATGTCCAGCTAGCTATATAGCATTTTGCCATTGTCGGGAAAGTTATCAAGAATTCAAGGGCATGTGATGATTAAATATAGTTGATTGATTGAGCCACATGATATTGTTTAAGCACTTTTTAATTATTCCTTAGACATGGTAGCTAGGGTTTTGTACGTAATTAACCAAAACGAAAGAGATATATGGTAGGGTTTTGCCAATTGGAATGTATAAGCATATATACAATTGTAAAGCTAGGGAAGGCCGAGAAAGTACTGTTGAATTAGGGTTTAGTAATGAAGTTACCTTGGTAAGCATATATGCATGTGACTATATATGCATGTGAGTGCTTCGTTATTTTCTCGAACGTTAATCCGTAGGGTCAAAACAGCAAAACCCTAGCTTTTCTAGGGAAATTAAAAAGCTTGGGATGGTTTATTATCGTATTTGAAAATGATTTATAATTTGTTTCCGGAAATAATAAATTTTAATTGTAGAACAAAATGAAGAATATATCATTCAGACGAAAAAGTGAAGAGCCACAAAACCTAGAAAAAGTGATTGAAAAATTGGTTAACTCGTGCTAAAACAGTCGAGAGGCTAGCTAATTCGGACTGTGAAATTCAGTTTGGTGTAATATCAAGTTGTAATGTTCATTTTAGATGAATAACATGTTAATTTGAAGGATCAGTGAGCACTACAAGGTCATCTCAAAAGACCAAATCTAACGTGTTTTAATTGAATAATTTAGTTAATTTGTATAATTTTTCACCGTCAAGTTTTTGACTAACATAATTGATGTTTTTTTTTTTTTGGCAAATAAACATAATTGATGTTTGTTGGGTCTATATATATCTTAGGGTCTGTTAAGTTGTCTCAAAAGCAAAAGGCTTTTGTCATATACAGACATACTCGATCATACATCAAACTATAAGTTAAAAAGTTCCAAATCAACAAGCACCAATTAAGTAAGTTAACATTAACTACCCTATCACACAGTACATGATGAGATGCATGTTTGGCTTCTAAAGCAAAAACTTTAATTATTTAGTTTTATCTCAAAAGTTATTTTTATGCCAACTAAAATGGGCGGCCGTCGACGGAACCAGCTTTCGGAACTGCTTAACTCATTTTACTTCGAATTCAAGCAAGATTATTATGACATGTCCAACTAGCTAGAAATTTTTTTGACATTACAACGGAAACCCACTTATTAAACTAATTAGTTACTATTTTTCGAAAATAGTGGAAGTACGTACGTAGCATCCCACTTCAGAGAGAACTCGGGAATATCATTTTGCTTAAAGACAAACTTACCGCATATATTTTTGGAGGTCTCATTCAATTAATTTCAAGTATGAATATATGAGTCCACTAATTTGAAAATGAATGTGGTTGCCCCAATAGGAACCACTTGGTGTGGTCAAGTTAGTAAACTTGTACCATCTAAATTGGGGAGAGAACTATTCTTGCATCATGGTAATAGAAGGTCAGGGGTTCGAAACCCAGCTTGGGCAGGTTTGAGGGGCATTTGGGTTCGTGCAGCAGTGGCCAGCGGCAACCTGTTCCGCGAAAGGAGATTAATTTTCTCGGCTTACCCTCCGGAGTAGTTGGGAGATCCTTCCTGGCATGGGAAGAGAATCCCTAATAAAAAAAAATGAATGCATGTATATCCTTCTATCAAATTCTCCCACTTTCCAGAAGAGTACGTGTCTTTTGTCAAACAAGATTCCTTCATCCAAAATTCTAAATTACATGCATCACTGTTTGTATTGACAAGGGCTATTCATTTATGTTAGAACTGTTTCATTTGTCAAATTTTCCGGCCGGCCGATATGACGCTTTCTCACTATGGAATGAAATTTATCTTTCATCCATCAAAATTAAAGATTCAAAATTTCTTGTTTATGGAATGAAATTAAGTTGCCTTAAGATTATCCCTATGTACGTCTCTCTTTGAAGAAGATCAAGGAAGAGTACATTGATCAACAATTAGGCACTAACATTTTTGCTTAATCATATTTCTTTGAGTCTTTGAGATAATTAATTAACAACAATAGAAAATCAGGAGATATATATACCAACTCCTCAATGTTATCACCTAATCCTCCATCTATATATTAATATGATTTGTTGGGTTTGTCACGTACAGACACTATACATGTGTACGTAATGCTCTGAGCTAATCAAAGCAACTCCCTAACCACATTAATTAATTGTGATTGTGATTATGATTTATATAGACTCATATATATATATATATATCATTGGTACTCAACTACAATGTACTGTTGAAACCAATGTTCCAGCAGATAGACGCAAACTAATCACACTCCAAATCGACATCCTTGATGAATAGATATCAAGAGACCAGCCCTACATACTTCCAGCTCAGTATGAAAAACGCTGTAGAGAAAGACCTAGCAAATGCAGCCAGACAATTAAGTGCCCGGCCATTTCATCCCTCACAACCACCACGTACGACACCACCTTAATTGTTCTGAAGCAGCTCGATGTCCACCATCAACATTGATTTTGAGACGCCCAGTAGGTGGCGGCAGCACCACGGAGTCATCTTCTTAAAGGCAAAGAATTTTGTGTTAGCTAGAACAATAAAGATGTATTTGGATGTTCCAGACAAACCCTAGCTATCCCATTTTGCCGTACGTGTTAATTACGTGCACCTTCGGGTAAGAATCTCATTGTTTTGTTTTTGGATCTCTCGTCTTTTTGATTGATCAATTAAGATTTTGGGGTCCAAGCTGCTAGTATTAACATGATAGTATATAAGCCGAAAGGTCCGGTACGGTACACACTTATTGTGATGAGTCCTATGACCAGCTGCTAGCAACTTCTGAGGACGAACGTTGATCCCCAATATGGGTTTGCATGAATCCATCGACGTCAAATTAATCATGCATAGTTTTTGTGCGCTTAGGTTTGTTAATTTGCCAATCTCAAACAGTAAATAAAACTCAATAATCTTTACTGTCATTGTGTAGTGAAATTTTGTTGTCTTGCATAGTAGAATAAGCCCAGCATGACTCGCGTTGATAATGGATTAATACTATTAATTAGTATTATACCAGAAACAATTAAGTGGGTAAATATCAAATCAAATCCACAAATTATTAACATGATAATGATATGTGTACGTTATGGTGATGCTAAAACACGCAAAACCCTAATCTCTTTCTACAATCTTATCCTTTTGAATAATACTATAATTAATCTTTATCTTAGATTTCAAGTATCGAATATCTTTTTAGTTATGTTACAATTAGATTGGGAAGTGACAAAATTAAATTATTAGAAAATGGAGAAAATAAAATAAAGGTGGATTAAAATGGTGAAATGGAACCGTCAATGGCTGAAATATCTAACCTCAGACAGCTCTAAGGTATACCTTATAAGGTGAGATATCAAATCTTTCAACCTGCAAACATACATTAATTGATACATTTGCATGATTCACATTGGGAAAGGAATTATAATTAATTAGTTAGCAGAGTGTTCTCTTACATAAAAGACAACCTTAAACAAACTCATCATTTGCTCTCCAAGCAATGCACTTAATGGTTCATAATTCATGAATCAAATATGAAAAAGATTCAATAAATTTATCTACTTTATTAACTGAAAAAAAAGGAGCTAGCCAAAGAGAAATTTTTTCCAAAATAGTGGCTTCGAGAATGATAAAATAATCTGAGCGTCATAACCAAAACCAACATTCTCACACGCCCCCGCACTTGGCTTCATGCGTGGGCGAACCCGCAGCTCTGATACCATAATAAAGTAATCTGGACATCACAACCAAAACCAATTGACAATAGTTGGAGAGGTCTAAATCCTTATAAACACATTTGCAAGGTCCCTATTCTCCAATGTGGGACAACACTCCACATTCTCACATGCTCTTGCATGTGTGGCGAATTTTCAAACTATACACGTGGACAACTTATATTGGGTGACATGGAGCATGTGTGGCAACTTGGCTTCACTCGTGAGCGAACCTGGCTTTGATACCATGATAAAATAATCTGGGCGTCACAAGCAAAACCAATTGGTAATGGTTGGAAATGCTCAAATCCTTACAAATATATTTGCAAGGTTCATATTCTCTGATGTGGGATAATACTCCACATTTTCACAGAGAAAAGGCTTGGAACTATCAAACTGTATGTGAAAGTGAGAATGTTGCCATGTTGGTACTGATACGTATATGCGTCTAAGGCTCAAAGCCTGAAAAACTAGTAGAAAAGACAAGTAAAATTGTACTGAAATAATTAGTTAATTGCATTAGAGTTTTTCTATTGGAACCTCCAAATTTACTTACTTGACCTCTGTACTTTTTACATCTCTTAATAAATTTTCAAATACTAAATTTTACTCACTAAACCTCACTAAACTTCCTCAAATAACCTCACTCATATAATTTGCAAAAAACTTTCATCTTTAAAATAAAAAAGTTAGCTATTTCAATGATATAATTACTCTATAAATCTTAATTAAATGTTCATTCCTAAATCAGAAAATGTGTTAGCATGAACTATTCTTTGTTTTTTTTAACTATTCTTTTCTCTTTTAGCTGTGCAATAAAAAAAAAGAGTAATCATTTATTCTTACTGTTTATTTTTTTCCTCTATTTTTTATACCTCATGATTAAATATTTTATATATTTTTTTAATTGCTAGCTTTTTTTTTTTGGCAAATATAATGGATAGACTTAGATTTAGGTCATAGTAGAATTTCTTTTGTTCTCTATCACCAATATGAGTTCAACAAATTAATGATACAAATTTTTATGTCACATGATCTATCATAGTTTTAATTCTTATTAAATATATATAAATGTTTTAATGAGTATGTAGTGAAATTGGAAAATGAAAATAGATAAGGAAAATAATAAAGAATGCAATCTAATATTATTGAATTGGAAACTCTAGAGAAAATAAACATAATATTTTTTTTGTATAATTATTGTCCTTAATAGTCATTTTATAGGAGGTTATAAATGTCATTTAATAATTTATAATGAAGTGAGGTCAAGTGAGCAAATTTGGAGGTCCCAATAAAAACACTAATTGCATTAACTCTGAAATTGGACAAACACTGACCAAATTCAAATTTCCCACAGTGCGTTGTACTAATATGGAAACGACACTCCCACCTTTCACACCCTACAATAATAAATTTCATAAAAGAAATCTTTTGAATTTTAGCAAAATTTTCAAACAGTATCCCCCACAAACTTGTATATAAGGTACCCTAATATATTTCCCAACTTAGCAACCTTTTTCGAGTTGCACACACACATATTCATTTTTGGGGTTTCAGAACTAAAACCATGGATTATGTTTCTCTTGTACAACAAGCCTTACAACCCACGGCCATCACATTCCTCTCCGTCATCCCTCTACTATTTCTCCTCCTCGGCCTACTTTTCAGGTCTCGACGGCAATTACCTTATCCGCCGGGACCCAAGGGCCTTCCCATCATCGGCAACATGCTGATGATGGAACAGCTAACCCATCGAGGACTCGCCAAGCTTGCCAAACAGTACGGCGGCATCTTCCACCTCCGCATGGGGTTCTTGCACATGGTCGCCGTCTCGAGCGCTGACGTGGCACGGCAGGTTCTTCAGGTACAAGACAACATCTTCTCGAACCGACCGGCCACCATCGCCATCAGCTACCTCACTTACGACCGCGCCGACATGGCGTTTGCCCACTACGGGCCGTTTTGGCGCCAGATGAGGAAGCTCTGCGTGATGAAGCTCTTTAGCCGCAAACGAGCAGAGTCGTGGGAGTCCGTGAGGGATGAGGTCGACACGGCCGTGAGGATCGTTGCGGCCAACACCGGCTCAGCCGTCAACATCGGTGAGCTGGTGTTTTCCCTCACGAAGAATATCATCTACAGGGCCGCTTTTGGAACGAGCTCGACTGAAGGGCAGGACGAGTTCATTGGGATACTGCAGGAATTTTCCAAGTTGTTTGGGGCTTTTAATATTGCGGATTTCATTCCTTGTCTCGGGTGGGTCGACCCGCAAGGGCTGAACACCAGACTCGCCAAGGCTCGTGAGTCGCTGGACAAGTTCATTGACATCATCATAGACGACCACATACACAACAACAACAACAAGAAGAAGAAGAACAATTTGGACGAAGATGAAACTGACATGGTCGATGATTTGTTGGCCTTTTACAGTGAAGAGGCAAAAGTGAATGAGTCGGAGGATAATTTACAAAACGCCATCAAACTTACCAGAGATAACATCAAGGCCATCATCATGGTAACTCACTCACGTACATCTCTTTCTTATTAAATTCAATTGTTGAAAAACACTATCTTATCTGACGTTGTTGTCATGTGAATAAAAATGACTCTTTACGGACACGAAAGAAAACGTCACGTACGAAAATGTCTTATTTGTACGCTGAAAGAAAATTAAACTGACTACATATGTAACATGCAGGACGTGATGTTTGGCGGGACGGAGACGGTGGCGTCGGCGATAGAGTGGGCCATGGCGGAGCTAATGAGAAGCCCAGAGGACCTGAAGAAGGTCCAACAGGAGCTTGCTGACGTGGTGGGCCTGGACCGCAGACTGGAGGAGAGTGACTTCGAGAAGCTGACTTACCTAAAATGCACACTCAAAGAGACACTGCGACTGCACCCGCCGATTCCTCTGCTCCTCCACGAGACGGCGGAGGACGCGGAGGTCGCCGGCTACAGAATCCCCAAGAAGTCGCGCGTGATGATCAACGCGTGGGCGATTGGGCGTGACGAGGACTCGTGGGAGGACGCCGAGTCGTTCAAGCCGGCCAGGTTTCTCAAGGAAGGGGTTCCGGACTTTAAGGGGAGTAACTTCGAGTTCATTCCGTTCGGGTCGGGTCGGAGGTCGTGCCCGGGTATGCAGCTGGGGCTGTACGCGCTGGAGCTGGCGGTGGGGCACTTGCTTCACTGCTTCACGTGGCAGTTGCCTGATGGGATGAAACCCAGTGAGCTTGATACCAATGACGTGTTTGGACTCACCGCGCCCAGAGCGAGTCGACTCATTGCCGTACCGAGTAAAAGGGTTGTGTGTCCACTCTGATGAACAAGTCAAGGAGTCCAAATATGAAGCATCGAAACAAAGGTAAATTGCACCGGGTTTTCATTTTCTTTTTTAGTATTTTGGGAAGAACCCAGAAAACAAATAATGTAAAAGGTCCAAGAAAAACAAAAAATTAGAGAGGGGGTTTGAATGTCTTCCATGTGTATAAAGACTCTTCTTCATTTGTTTATCTTCTTTCCTCCTTATTTTTTATATTGTATTCAAATTTACCAATAAAGAGAATATTAATTTGTCATAGTTGGGCTTTTACTAATCCTCCGAGCATTACGATTGTTAGAGAAGGAAGAACCAAAGTTGGGTTACATGCTGAAATTTAGAAAAGAGATAATAGAACTTGGGTCTTTTTTACAACACGCTTTTAACCACCAGAGGTACAAAGCCGAGCGGATGGCTTTGCACGCTACATTTTCGATACATAAAAGAGCCCACTGCATGCCCAAATAACACTTGTGGCAAAAGTAATTGCAGGCCGGAAGTGTTGTAATGCGCCTGTTGAGTTGGCACTTAGCAAGTACTATCGGTGTGTTTGTACAATTAAAGATTGAATAGGAAATTTTAGGTGGTCATATACGAACTGAGGACGACCCGAGGCCTTACACTCGTTTTCTTGCAATTCTATATTGGTATCTTATGATCAGTGATGATAAGAAGAAAGATTGTGGGATATATATTGTAAGCTAGCAAAAGATCGAGGCTCCATCAAAGATTTTCCATCTTCAAACAACTTGGTAAATGGACAACAGAGGTCATAAGGACCATTAAATTTGATCTAATCAAACAGTGCCTTTGTTTTTGGTTACATATGCTATGCAAGATCACAAAATACATATACTATTTCTAAAGTTGGTGCTTCCCCCTCAAGTATTAAAAGGACCCCACTTTGTGATGTAGGAGTTTTAGCTTGAGAGTTGAGAGCTTGAGTTGGCAATGAAGTGGGATTGTGATTGGGTACCTTTCTATATCCAGCCATTACCAACTTTCCTCCAATATATTTCTGGTTTATCTTCAAATAAACAATAAACTGCAGTTGTATGTACAGCACCCAGATTAGACTTGTAAATGTCAAACTTTGGATGGATGTGATTGTGGAGATACATGTCATATTCTCAGTGAATACACCACAGCAGTCACAGATGTTCGATCTTGTAATTATGGCTAATACTAAATTGATAAACGTAAGCCTTGCATCATATTGGAGTCATGATTCAAGATCACACAGATAGTCTATTTATCAAGTGCAAAGATAGATTTTACCAGACTATTGGTCTTGACCAAGGAATATTAAAATAGAGGAAGAAATGACTAACAAAATGATTATGGGCTTAGGTAACTGAAAATTCTTCCCTAATCCCCACTGACAATGTATTTACATGCATTATCATTTATCATATTTCTTAAGAATACAACAACAGCTTGAAAAGGTTATTGAAAATAATGAACCTTTTCACAGTTTCCCCTATTGCGTTTGTCACCAGTAACTATAGAACAGAGTCTACATCAAGATACGTAGTACAGCAAGACCAACAGCAGATATGGAAACAAGAGTACCTATGCAGTATTTTATGACATCATATTTTGCGGCTTCCACTTGTGCGCGCAAAGCATGAATTTCCTGATGATGATATAGAAGTAACATTTAGAAAAAGAAGTTGCCTACTCCTGCTTCAAGTGAATAAATATTTCACTACAAATTCTTACCCGATCGAGTTTGTTAGTAAGGTTATTGGTTTCAGCATTCTGATTTGCTAACTCTTCCCGTATCCTCCTGTACTCGATAGCCATAAATGGACATGGATAATGAAAATCATGACTCTGAAACAGAAGTTTTGACAAGCTCAGACAAATAAGACATGTTTATGTAGTCACTTACCCCCTTTCAAGATTCAAGTCCAACCTTTGCCCTGCCGTAACTTTGTCGATTTCATACCTGCATTTGCATAAGGAAGACCATCATGAAGCAAACACATTTTCACATGGAAGCAGACAGAAAAACACAGAAAATAAATCCATAAGCCAGACCTCAATTCATTGCGCATCTTCTCTATATCATTCCGAAGTTTTTCAGTCTCGTGTTGCAACATAGAAAAATGGTGTCCCTGCATAACATGTTTTTCAATGAAATTAACAATAGAAGCTTAGCCCATGAACTAATAACTCCCTATTTGATTGCAAGGAATGCCTAGATTATACAAGCGTTCAGCTACTTTAGAATAGTATTCCAGGAACTAGGAATTCTTAAACAGATTAGGTCAACACATCAAAGTCATTCCAAAAAAGATACCTCAGTATCGTTCTTTTGCTCTATTATATTCATTCCAGTAAAGATGGCAAGAAAGGGAAAGAGAGATATAGTCTTATAAAAATAGCTGTCATTTCCTTGATAAAAAATATAATCATAAATAACAGAAACTAAATGAATTTCCAGAGTCCAGACCGATTTAACTGATGAACTAAAATAGTGTCAGCTCCAGACACAAACCTTTTATATTAAATTGAAATCTAATTTCATCTGAAGTTCTTTGGCAATGGATTGTTTTAGGTGCTCCGATGCTGGAGCATGTGAACTAACAAGAATCTCCATGGTTAAATAGTTTAGTAAAATCAGAAAGGGAAGTCAAATGCCAAATTTTCCATATCCTTTCAGTCCTCAGACACCAAAGCACCAAATTAAAACCAAACTTATGACTGAGAACCTCAAAGTTTGGCTTATAGAAGGGAGGCACGATCCACAATCAGAAGCATACCTCCACCAAGAAACAGCCAGTGATAGAAGGGAGACATCATAACTTCAGGTACTTGGTCACCATTAAACATATAAAGAAGGTAATTCATGTAAAAAAGTATGTGAAACCATGATTCGGGTCCCAATCATTCATCATATTGCTCTCTCTCACACACACAAACGGTAGGGGCTGGAGTCATGTTTCCATGAATATCACTATTTGAGGTAACCCAAAACTCGGTACGAGAAGCACGTTGTACTTATTTAAAAGGGAGATTAGACGCAACATTATCAGTAGAAACGCAAAATGCAGTCCGGATTGGCATACCATCAAGCCGGGGCACATTTCATAGAAATTAGAATTTAGTGTAACTCAAAATTTTATAGGAGAAGCACTAAACTCATGTGTATAGATTTAACAGGAAGCTCAGAGAAAACATCAACAGTCGAAACCCATGTTGCCCTTTGGATTGGCATACCATGAATAATTTGGTGGTGAATTATACACAAGACACACAAATAATGAAAGAGAAAACAGAAAAGGGATGCAGCTTTACCAAATAGAAATCTGTACAACAACTAAGCCCATGGTAATAATTGATTATTGATATAAAGAGCTAGCAGCTACCTGTGAGCTTTGAACTTCAGATTTAAATTTGGACAAGTTGGATTCTTGGATCATCTCAATCTAGACAAGATATGCAAAACACAGAGGAAAGTTGGTAAGCAAAATTAGACTGGCTGATGATAATGTGATGAATGCCAATATATACATGATTCCCTTACTTTCTGCATCTCTCCCTTGGAGACAAATGACTGAGACACATTTTCCAAGCTGTCATTCAAAACTTCAGTAATGGCAGCTGTTATCGCCTCGGCATGCTTAGAAGGCACCCCTTGTCCCTCTAATCTCCTAACCTAAATGCAATGCACCATATAACATAATCTCTTCAGTTTCACTCTAACTTTAACTTGTATGTCAATTAGATATAAAATGAAATTGAATAAGCGAAAGCGAAAGCGATGAGAGGATGATGATTACCAAGGCTAAGGTGTCGACGAGAAAGAGCCGCTTTCCATTAGATTTGACGAGGTCGGAGGAGGAGATGAGTCTGCAATCGAAATGCCTGTGATGCAAACTCGGTTTTGAAGCACCAAGCTCTCCGAATCCGGATAACCCGATCCTCCCGGAGCTGGTTCCTAATTGCGCGACCCGTTTACACGCCGCAGCAGCGGCCATTCGAATTTGATTTTTCCGGCCGAGTAATCCCTAGAAAACCTATCGATTCCGAATCAACGGAAAAAGCGCAGCTAGCGTTTGGTTGGTGCGAGATAGAATGAATATTAATGACAAATTAAACGCATCCAAGTTTCCAGCAAACTTACTTGAAACTGACCACGAAATACAGCGAGCGAGCGAGCGAGTTGCGATCGAGGAATCGAAAAGAATGAATGTGAACAAAGGGGGCCTCGGGAATCGGGCATGTATTTCGCGGTTGCCTTCCTTTTAGCTTGTTTGACGCTTCAAAACTCGTTTCTTTCTTTCTTTGAAAATGGGGTTGGCAATTTTTTTGTCCCAAATAGCTATTTCTTTTTAGTGATTTTGCTATTTTGTTTGGAACAGTATTCTCAATTATTTAATAGGTAAACTAGAAAACTAGTTTATTTACAATTTTCAAAGTCGGAAAATTAGAAAATTTATAAAAAATAAATGATTCGAGATTTTTGAGCAAAATCAGTTGGAACACATTTTAAAAATCATGTCTTACCAATTGTGAAGTTTCGGCACGGGCAAAGTTAAAGGAAAAAAGGGGTTGACAAGGTATGGTATGCTGCGACACCTCTAAACGTGCACAACCAAGCCAACCTCATTTTTCCTTCAATTTTGTCTGTGACAAAACTTCACTAACGTTAAAAAATGATTTTTAAAGCTTTTCCAACTGATTTTTCTTGAACAGCTCGAGTCGTTTCAGAGTTACAAATTTTCAAGGTCGGAAAACTTAAAAAATCATAACTCACAAACGAGTCGGGCTTTTCAAGCAAAATCAGTTGGCACACCATTTAAAAATCATGTTTTACCAATGGTGAAGTTTCAACACTGGTAAAGTTGAAGGAAAAAATACAGTTTAGAAAGAGACATCCCGAGGTGCCCTCGACACTTCCAACGATGCTCGTACTAGCGAGGCTAATGATGGCTATGCCTATGCTAAGGATGCCCACGATACCCATGCGATTTTTCAAAGTCCGAAAACTAGAAAATTTATAAAAAATAAATGATTCGAGATTTACGAGTTCTGTCAATTAGAACACTTTTTAAAAAGCATGTTCTACCAATGGTAAGTTTTTGAGAAATTTTTATATTTTTTGCCGAAACCATGGTTTTTCACCCAAAACCGTGGGTTATAACACACGATTTTTGGGCCAAAATCGCATGTTCTAATTTTCGCACCAAAATCTTCCCACACTTAAATCATGATTCTCGAGTTGACAGAACGCAAAAATATCGACTCGTTTATTTTTTACGATTTTCCAAAGTCGGAAAACTAGAAAATTTATAAAAATAATAAACGATTCGAGATTTTTGAGCAAAGTCAGTTTGAACACCTTTTAAAAATCATGTCTTACAAATGATGAAGTTTTGGCATGGGCAAAGTTAAAGGGAAAAGGGGGTTGGCAAGGTTTGTTATGTCAGGGCATGCCGTAGCACATCTAAACGTGTCAAACCATGCCAACCCCATTTTTCCTTCAAATTTGTCTGTGACAAAACTCCACCAATGAAAAAATCATAGTACACAAACGACTCGAGCTGTTCAAGCAAGGTCAGTTGACACACCTTTCAAAAATCATGTTTAACCAGTAGTGAAGTTTTGACACTAGTAAAGTTGAAGGAAAAATGCAGTTCAGAAGGAGGCATCCCGAGGTGCCCCCGACACTTCCAACGATGCCCATGCTAGCGAGGCTAACTAATGATTCCCATGCTAGCGAGACTAATTAACGATGTCCATGCCCATGCGAGCAAGGGTAATGATGCCTATGCCCATGCTAAGGATGTCCACATTGCCCATGCGATATTTTAAAGTCGAAAAACTAGAAAATTCATAAAAAATAAACGATTTGAGATTTTCGAGTTCCGTCTATTGAAACAGGTTTTAAAAAATATGTTTTACCAATGGTGAATTTTTGAAATTTTTTTATTTTTTTTGCCAAAACCATGGTTTTTCACCCAAAACCGTGGGTTATAACACACGATTTTTGGGCCAATTGGCACAAACGACTCGAGTTGTTCAAGCAAGGTTAGTTGACACACCTTTTAAAAATCATGTTTAACCAGTGGTGAAGTTTTGACACTACTAAAGTTGAAGGAAAAGTGCAGTTCAGAAGGAGGCATCCCGAGGTGCCCCCGACACTTCCAACGATGCCCATGCTAGCGAGGCTAATTAACGATGCCCATGCTAGTGCTAGCGAGAGTAACGATGTCTATGCCCATGCTAAGGATGTCAATATTGCCCATGCGATTTTTCAAAGTCGGAAAACTAGAAAATTCATAAAAAATAAACAATTTGAGATTTTCGAGTTCCGTCAATTGGATTAGTTTTTAAAAAATATGTTTTATTAATGGTGAATTTTTTAGAATATTTTATTTTTTTTGCCAAAACCATTGTTTTTCACCCAAAACCGTGGGTATAACACACGATTTTTGAGCCAAAATCGCATATTCTTATTTTCGCACCAAATTTCTCGACAGGTCGTTCATGCTTCTGGAAATCGTCGATCGGTCGCCGAGTGTGTCTCGACCGGTCGCCAGAGCTTCTGTTTGGTCGACCGGTCGTCGGGACGGCAGAAACGCCAGTCTCCTCTCCTTGAATCAATTTTTTATCCTTGCTTCGATTAGCTCGATAGAATGGATGTCAGTGTGAGGTTTTCAATACACAGATCATCATATCACGACAGGGATGTCCCAATCTGTCGTGTCAAAGCCAATATGTGTCTGAATTCAAGAAGTCATCGCAAATGATATTATTTGATTCAATAGCTCGAATAGTGGTAGCATACAACCCACTAGAGAGACATAAGCTTCTCTAAGATGCGCTTTCTACCGCAATCATTCGAGGTAATGCAAAGGAATTTTTTTTCATTCTCATCATGTGTTTCAACATGGAATCCATTGGCTCTTATATCTTTAAAGCTGAATAGGGTTATATTTCCTCTGGGAGCGAAGAGAGCATGTGTGACATCAATTAAGGTGTCGTTGGGCAAGAGGAATTTGGCAGATCCTCTTCCTTACACAAGATTCGATGGTCCTACCATCGTAGTCACAGAGGAATGTGTAGGCACCATGCCTATGACGCAATATGGCATGCGTGGTTCCGTTATCTACGAGACAGGCAAGTTCTCCAGAACCCATTCCTAAAAACTCATCATTAATTAAGGTGTCGTTGGGCAAGAGGAATTTGGCAGATCCTCTTCCTTACACAAGATTCGATGGTCCTACCATCGTAGTCACAGAGGAATGTGTAGGCACCATGCCTATGACGCAATATGGCATGCGTGGTTCCGTTATCTACGAGACAGGCAAGTTCTCCAGAACCCATTCCTAAAAACTCATCATTAAAATCGAGGCTATGAAAGCAACTCAGATTTTATTAAAGATAGAAGCTAATGCTTTACATTCAAAGTTTCATCTTGATCTTAAATCAAAACTAAATCCATTGTTTAGGCAAACATGCCATATTTCATCAACTTGGAAAACATAAAGACTTGAGCAAAATCGGTTTCCAAAGTCTTTAACCCTTTAAACTCGACGTCTTGATCATTGCAATTACATCTTCATGTGTATTGCAAACTATGGCTCATTGATCAGAAGCTCCATATCATTAATAGACATCATAATGAAAATTCTCCATTGATTGAGAGAAGATGTCTAGTTCCCATAGGCCTCGCATTATAATATTTTTACAAGTATCATCATCATGCTTTTCCTCAAGGCAGAAATGGGAAGGTGGTGAGAGTTTTCTCAATCAATTGTTCTTCTGTGATGATTTTCCACAGATGATGGAGTCACGAACGTTACCATAACGTTCACGAAGCGCTTCAAAGCTTTCTAGTGCTAACCTCTTTCATAAGCTCAAACTGTCATATCCATATAGCGTTTCATCAGGTTAAGTAACCTGACATTGTTTATCTCAGTTTGAGGGTCTAGAGCAGTTTCTTCAAAACAACGCTCATGGATTCGAGCTAGAACCTCTTGCGTGGATAGGTGCATTAGGATAGGTGCGGATAGGTGTAACCTCACCCTTTTGAATATGTACTGGGCAGTGGAAACTGGAAAGTCATCAGTCCTTTGATCACCAAATGCAAATGTTCAACGTACAAGTCTAATGTTTTAGTGTTCATCTCATGGTCCAAATAACATGGTCTTACCAGTACGGGAATCAATGCCATAATTTCTTAGGCACAAGAAATAGATCCACCAAAGAGCCCATGTAATAGAATCATTACCAGCAATACAACAGTATCAATAACATTAGCAGCAAATAACACAAAATTTGGATAACACGTATCGTGCATCAGAGACCCTCTTGTTCTCCACAGCCAGACAAATAACAATCGTCGTCGATTATTGTTCAAACAGTTGCAATAAACAAAGCCCCCCAGGTCTAGCAGTTACACCAACATTCCTATTGCTTAAACTTAAATTAAAATCTCGACCAAGCAAAGATAAGAACAATAGTGCTTCTTGACTTTTTTCTCATTCATCTAATATCTTCGACACGCCATCTTACTTTGGTCGTCCTCTGTATGGGTACAAAATATCAGAAACACTTTCTTTCATGTAGTTCCCAACTTTACCCATGTTCTTCCAAACCCCTGATGCAACAAGATCTGCATTTCTTGAAAACCTACACAAATATTAACGAACACCAAAAAACCCTTACGCATCAGGCATATAGTATCAGAGAAACTAAGAATACTCGAATTACATGCTTGCCTGGTCAAGAAATCAGTCCCTGCAGAATGAATGGGTTTAGGTCTCCGAGGCTGATGGACTTCATGAGCATCTAGAAGATCAAAACAGAATCACAAGGATAAATAAATGGAGGTAAATGATAATCTAACTTCAGAGTCACACTTAAACTTCAGAACACAACTCTAACTCAATTCTAGAAACCACCTATTATAGCTAGTCCTTGCATCTTCACCAATCTGAATTCTGAACATCTCTTGAATGTATACTAGTAACTAGCAGAATTAAGCTTAGTTCAGAGGATTCTACTTATACGACCTCATCATCTACATGCTTGCATTAAGACCTCGACTACATTGAAGGCAAATTATTATAAGGAACACCTAGAAAAGGAAAGACATTGGAAAACAGACGGGTCAACAAAATTCTTTTCCTTACCCTCTTTGTTGAGAGCATGAGCTGCAGTAGGAGCGGCAGCAGGAGGTTGTGTGCCTGCCACAAACTGCAGCAACTCATATCAGTCAGATTGCTTGGATCGGTGAGAAAATGACACAAATAAATGTAGGCAAAAGAAGTAACAAGAATAGAGCTTTAGAAATTTCATGTGCCCAGATAACTTGCCCAGAGAAGAAGAGAGAGAGAGATTTAACCTCCAAGCCAAGACAAACAGGCAATTCTGTTGCCGTTGGCTTATCACCTGAAGGCTCTTTTCCAATTTGATCCAAGTAGACCGAGAAACCGGCACATACAAAGCAAAAATCTTTAAAATCTCGATCTTCATTGACCTTCGATTGTTCAACTATTGAGTGAGGCACTGGTCAGTGGTCACCAAAACTACAAATTAGTATTACAAAACTGGCCAGATTAATCCTTTATAGGAAATGTGAAAAATAAGGGATTATAGCTCAAAGCTGAATAGAATAGCAGATGAACAATTGGCCCTTTCCTAAGCCAAAATGGACCTAAAATCGAAGAAAGGATCAGACTTTAAGCTCAATTATGGTAAATTTAAGCCAACACATATGAGAATTCAAAAATCGAAACCCTAAAATTCGAAATAGAATTGATCAGAGATGTTTCATGGTTTAATTTCCATTAGTTTGACGCTTCAAGCTCTGTTCTTTCTTTCGTTCTTTGAAATGGGGTTCTAATTTCCATTAGTTTGGTCAAACGGTATTCATAACATTCAATATTTGCTTAACATGTATCATACATAAGAGACCCTCTTGTCACCCTTTCACCACAACCAGACGGATAACAATCGTCCGTTGATTATTTTTCACCCTTGCACTAACATTCCTATTGCTTTTAATTAAAATGTGAACCAATATCATAGATATGGCGACTCCTGCTTCTCGAGTACTTTTTTACTCGTTCATCTAATATCTTCGGCAAGACATCTTACTTTGGTCGCCCTCTGTAGGGGTACAAAATATCAGAAACACTTTCTTTCATGTAGTTCCCAACTTTACCCATGTTCTTCCAAACCCCTGATGCAACAAGATCTGCATTTCTTGAAAACCTACACAATTATCAACAAACCCCGGATAAACCTCACGCATCAGGCATATAGTTTCGGAGAAACTAAGATTCCATATTATGGAGTTGTATATTCGAATATATGCTTGCCTGGTCAAGAAATCAGTCCCTGCAGAATGAATGGGTTTAGGTCTCTGAGGCTGACGGACTTCACGAGCATCTGGAAGAATCACAAGGGATAAAACGATGGCAGTAATGAAAACAAAACTTCAGAACCACACTTAAACTTCAAAACACAACTCTAACTCAATTCTAGAAACCAAATATTATAGTTCTTGCATCTTAACCAATCTCAAAATATGAACATCTCTTGAATGTATACTAGTGACTAGCAGAACTAAATTTAGTTTAGTGGATTCTACTCATACGACCTCATTATCTACAAGCCAGCTTTGCATTAAGACCTCGACTACATTGAAGGCAAATTATTGTAATGAACACCTAGAAAGGGAAAAATATTGGAAAACAGACAGGTCAACGAAATTCTTTTCCTTACCCTCTTTGTTGAGAACATGGGCCGCAGTAGGAGCCGCAGCAGGTGCACTAGTATGAGCTTTTTTGCCAACCAAAAACTGCAGTAACTCATGTCTGTCAGATTGCTTGGCTCAGTGAGAAAATGACCCAAATTAATGTAGGCAAAAAGAGGAACAAGAATAAAGCTTTAGAAATTTCATGTGTCCAGATATTCAAATTGCAACTTGGCCCATGTTACTTCCAGGATTTTAAGCTACACACACATTGATCCAACTCCAAAATGCACCAAAGTTCTTGTGAATAATTCATAGTTGCTTATCTTTCAAATTATTGAGATCACCTTTAGCATGACCTCAGTATGAAAACTGTAAAGCCAATAAAATTAACAAACCAATTCAATTAACTATTTTATGAAATGAAGCTGAACTGCAAAATGTTTTGCTCTCTGTGTGAGTGTGTGTGTGAGTGTGTGTGTGTGTGTGTGTGTGTGTGTGAGAGAGAGAGAGAGAGAGAGAGAGAGATAACCTCCAGGCCAACACAAACAGGCAATTCTGTTGCCGTTCGCTTATCATCTGAAGGCTCTTTTCCAATTTGGTCCAAGTAGACCGAGTAACCGGCACAGGCATAGTAAAAATCTTTAAGATGTCGCTCGTCTTTAGAAGCATCGACCTTTGATTCTTCAACTATTGAGTGAGGCACTGGTCACCAAATCTACATATTAGTATGTAGTACAATACAACTTCAATAAAAGAATTTCAACTGGCAAACAAAAGCCCCAGGTAGACAATCTCATCGAGGAAAAGATGTGGTTCTCAAATCTAAATTTCAAAACAGGCAAAGTTATATTTTTTTTTTTAGGAAATGCAAAAAGTAAGCGATTCTAGCTCAAAGCTGATGAACACTTGGCTTTTCCTAAGCTAGACACAAGAATCACAATGAATCTTACCACACAAACAAAATCACCGAGCAAACAATCACATGGAGCAAAAAAAAATGTGGTTCTCAAATCTAGTTACAAAACTGGAAAAGATCAATCCTGTACAGGAAGTGTGAAAAATAGGCGACTGTAGCTCAAAGATGATGATCAATTGGCCTTTTCCTAAGCTCAATTATCGAAAATGAATCTCAAAGGTGAAATGCCAAACCTGAATCTCGAGCTTTTAGCTTAAAAAAAAAATTAACAAAATGGCATCGTATCGAAGAAGAAAGGATCAAACTTTAAGCTAAATTCATAACCATCTGCTAAAATTAAGCCAATAGAGATCAGAATTCAGAAATCGAAACCCTAAAATTTGAAAAAGAACCGACCTTTTCCGCAATACTGATCAGATTGAATTCTTCGTTTGGTAATGAAAAATTGGGTTTTTCAGTTCTCAAGAATTAAAGTAAGAAATAACGAGTGAGAATAGAGAAGGGAGGTTAGGGAAAGATAGTAATTACCGTGAGGAAGGGTGCGAGGAATGCCGATGCAGCGAGGGTTTTTAGCTTTGGATTGGAGGCCAGAGGAATAGTAAAGGGTGCCTTTGCATGATTTACCCTTCTTCGACGTTTTTACTGGAGGATGATGATTCTTCTCTATACTCTTCTCCTCCTCCTCCTCCTCGTTTCTTGTGTTCGTGGCCATGGCGTCGTCGTCGGCGTCACTGCTGAGGACTCTGTTGTTCTCTCATTTCTAATTTGTGTAGAAGCCCCTTTTGCACGGTCTGCGTCACACTTGGTCACAAGGGGGGACTGTAATTTTTTGCGTTTCAATTTTTTTTTTTTTTTTTTACCTCCCACAAGTTTAGCGGGTGTTTTTTTTTTTGGACGGAAAGTTAGCTTCTAAATATAATGTCGAGCACACAATGAATGACTCATTACACAAGAAATCTGTTTCCTGGTTGAGGCAATAGAATTATGAGAGATGATATGAACAAGAAAAAGCTCAAGATCTTAAGTTTAAGGATAAATGCTCAAGTTTCAAGCCCAACAATATTATATACCATTTTTGGTTTACAAGGTTATGAATCGAACAAAGCAATAAAATTTGCTTGTTAACACTTTATAAGCTGATTTTTTTTCCTTCTGAACTATAGTTTACAAGGTCAATATACCAAAATACTAGAAAGCAAACGCAAGCAATAGATTTCAGACTTTATTCACATGAAGGAAAAAGGTATCCAAATGACAATCTCGTTATATGTACACAAATTCACCCTTTTCGGTTCTCTTTCAGTAAGATATAGAGGACATGAAGTGACCAAGTATGAAACAAGCTCTATCCAGCTGTGTTCCCCAATGAAAGTGATATTGTAGTAAATGAACTGGAGAGAAAACCAGATAAAAACAGCTAGCTTCCAGGAAAGAGATCACTCGATGAAAATACCGATTTTTGCCCAACTGTTTATTATTGTATGCAAATAGTGCTCCTGAAAACAGGATAATAGGACTCCAGTTCAAGCATGTCCAGGATCTGCTGTGTGGCCCAAAGATAGGTAGAGTGAGCATCAATGACATCAGAAACATCAACCTGCAAAACCAAGGTAGAATCAAGGTTGATGAACACTAAATATCACCCCTGAACTATGCAAGTCAATCAATATCCTCCTTTGAAAGTTGAGTTTTCCATTTAATTTGTTCAAAAAATATAATTTACGTTCCATATATAGGATCTTATCATAGATGCATTGTGGCTTTAGGATTATAAGATAGTGAAAGTGAGAGAGAACATACATTCTCAATTCCTTGAACATCAATTGGTTGAATTCCGGCTAATCCTCGAGTAAGTAGACTGTTCATTAGTGATCGTTAGTTGACATTATGGAAATCAACAAGAAACAAGCTCTCA
Organism: Rubus parviflorus; assembly: GCA_029955375.1. Classification (NCBI taxonomy): domain Eukaryota; kingdom Viridiplantae; phylum Streptophyta; class Magnoliopsida; order Rosales; family Rosaceae; genus Rubus; species Rubus parviflorus. The sequence continues at coordinate 17,630,329 of JARGGL010000004.1, forward strand.
GCATAATAGAGCTGCAATAAACAAACACTCAGCATAATAGAGCCTTTATTCTGATCTAAAATGTGCACTTCAGGTCTGATTAAAGGCTCTACCAAATCAATCAATCATTGCCCATACCTAGCGCGGAAAGCAATCCCAAGCATCCAATCATTTGTAGAGTAAGCATTAACAAATCTTCCGGCCACCATCTGCATATAAAAGGGGGTGGTAAAGACGGATTGGACACAACAAAATAAAAATGAAAGTAAATGAATAAATATATCTGCAGGGTGCAGTAATGGGAAAAACAGAAAAAAGTTCCAATCACCACCTTTCTAGCAGCTTCCCAGTTCTCATCTTTAATAGAGATGGGTGCTCCAAGAAGAACAACTCTTTCTACAAGTTCAGCTGCCAATATTCAGAAATACATTAGGATTATTAATCCAGAATAACGAAGAGTAATAAGCAATTATTATCACTTACCATCATGTTCGGTTTCAGCCAAAAACTGGAGACACTTGAAAATTGTTCGCGCTCCAAGTGAGAAACCCACAAGTGTCACAGGCCTGAAATTCATCGAAAACAAAATAAGAAATTATTGCGGTTGCTTTTTCAGAAAGTGCTGAAGTACTGAAATAACAGAACTTTGAAGTTTCTGTTCCAAAAAAAAACTTTGAAGTTATGATGTGTACCTGTTACCATGAGATCCTTTCAATAAAACATCAGCAAGGAGCTTCCCCGCTTTGTCTGACCTGGAAAATAAAATAAACAAGATTTTAAATCTACAATTGTTATACTCACCCAAAAAAAATGCCATAAATAAAAAGTTCTGAATATGTTCTTATGAAGGTTCATCAGAAAGTGCTTCCCCTACAGTCTTATGACATCCTGAATTCCAGTAAAGCAAAGAAATCCAGAAACAAATTGCATGACCATAGCTTCTGGAAATTCCACATGAACCCAAATTCAGGGTGCCTCTTATGTGGGACACAGGGGTAAAAGATGCTAGCAATACAAGAAAGAACTACCCTAACAGAGAGTTCAACTCTTCGGATCTAACAAATCTACTTGAGGGAGAAAAGGACCTGTCTACAGCAATTGACCATTTGCTATCTATAAAATCAGTAGCAGCGAGTAATGTTGCTGGCCAAGCCAGTGCAGTTAAAAGAGTGCCCAACACAGTCATCATTGCACCTTGCTTCATCAACCCCATTGCAATTCCTACACCAAGCAGCCACAATGTCAATACTTTGAAAACTTTATCATCTGACCAAATACTAAATAACAATAGCAGCCATGGGATCCAAACTAATTACTTGAAGTAAGCCAGTCCTGAATGGCAGTGCTCACTGCAATTAGATTCTTAGACTCCCAGAGCAGGGCATACCTGTAGATATGTTGAGGTCGTTAAAATAAATGATCTACAAAATCCAATTACGCATTAACATAAGGAAAATAAAATATCTCTAAAATCATTATGTTTATCAATCATGGACCAATTTATGAAATAATGCTTTAATGCATAGGCTGTAACAAGCAAACAAACTCAAGGGAACATGCAAAATGGAGCAGAAATTGAAGATAAAATTTCCTTTAGCACAACTATGCAATAACTTATAAAAATAACATCATTGTCTAGTAAAGCAACATCCATCAACAACTTTAAATGTAAAAAGCTTAATCGGTACAGGGAAGAGGGAAAAGCAAAAAAAAAAAAAAACTCAACAATTTCTCACTGTTTGGCTGGTGGGGGGAGGGAATTGTTGTTTTCCTTGTTCCTTAAGTGCATAGATAGTAGAGGAAAATAGATGAAAGGATTCTTTTTCACTCTCAACTATTTCTCTGGATCTTACTAAATACTAAGTGATCATGGTGGCTGAATGGAACAAATGAATCATATGAGATGTAATTTTCAGCTTTTTCAAACATTGGTGGAGAGTAATGTTTGTACCTTTCCAAATTGTCATTCTGTCCCTCCCAAGGCCTTACAAAATCTTCCACATCGAAAACAAATCCTGAGACCAAGATCTCAACTGCTAGTCTCTGACAGATATGTGAATAAAATAACTCATTAGTTACAGACATAAAAAAGAATTGTAGCTACAAAAAAACTTACGCCTTGGTTGTGATTTTCTCCAATAGCTTTGAACTCAAATTCATCAACACTTCCAGTTCTTCTAGCCATTTTGCTCCCTGTGAGTCCAGCTCCAGCAGCTTACAGAGAGTGAAAAATAATCCATAAATTAGTTGACACAAACAAATTACTAATGTATCAAACTGTTTGTTGAAGAAACATTTTTTTTATATATATAGAGGAAGATCTAAATAAATCAGAAAGATATATTTTCCCCCGCTCAAATGTACATAAATCTAAGCACCTATTCACCTCCAAATGATGCAGCGACAACAACAGAACCAGCAACAGATCCAGCAGCACTTGCGGCTGCAGCAAACCCACTTGCTCCAATTACCGGGATGATAGTGCCCAATGTTGGAGCTAGGGCACTAAGTCCTGCAGCAATTGCTGGGGCTGCTAATCCTGTGAACCAAAACCCTTAAAGCTGAGAAAAATGCAGTAGAAATTTAACATTTTTACACAAACAACTTTTAGGGTCTCATACCACCAGTTATCGTCAGCAGCACTCCTCCAGTTACAGCAGCTGCACCAACGATACCACCACGCTTCCATTTTGCCCATTTGTTTTTTGGTGACTGGGTTTCTTCTTTTGCTTCTTCATTTTTCAATAAAGCCATTGCAGAGCAAGCAACCATCGTCTCAATGGCTTCCTGCAAAGCAAATTTTTGGACAAAACAACAAAACATGACCATAGAAAAGAGTGAAGCTGAAAATTTGAGCTCTTAATAAAGACAGTCATTTTATCATTCTCATTAAGTGAAATTGAGGAGATATCTTTTCATATTCACAATATCCCTCAGATACCTAACATATCTATGAATCTTTCTACCTAGGTACATTTGGAATGAATAAGAGGTTACACATAGGTTGAGCATAGATACCATTTTTATCCACTTGATATCAAGCCAAGTTGCTAGTAAGCGCAGAGCTACACGATGCCGAGCATCATAACCCTTTCTCCGACGGGTACACTTTTTGTTGTCCTCACGCCTATCAGCCAGACAAGCTGAAAGAATCTCATACAGAACTGTAATTTTCCTCTGATAACTGAGCATTCTCGCCTCTACAACAGGTTGCTCATCAATGTCACTCTTAGACTCGTCAACTGTGTCTTTAACACTAACCATATTACCACGAATCTCCAGCTGATTTTCCAAAGGCACATCCGCTGCTTGAATGATTTGTTTCACCTCAGCTGTGAGGCTTTTGTCCTGCGAATTTTCCAAAGGCGCATCCGCTGCTTCAGTGTTTTGTTTCACCTCAGCTGTGGATAATTTCTCACGGCATTCATGTTCGTATTCAAGTTGCTTTTTTCTCTTAGACTTGGAAGACTCAGAATCCTCTTCCATGCTACGTGCCATAGCATCAACAGCTCTTGACAAAGCAAGTTCTTGATCTGAATTTTCCGAAGCATCCTTATCCGCACCACCTTCTTCTGCCAGCAACCTCAAGAACTATGAAAAATATCAAACATATGGTAATTACTAAGGACATATTAAAAAATCGAAATGAAATGCTAATCAAAATGATGGAACAAATAGACGTACTGCTCCAACATGATTGCTAGCAGGAGAAGCAGCAGCAGTTTCTCGAAGTCCAGACCATGCCGCAGAATCAATCTCTAGAAACCTATCCATAACAAGTTCAAAATTGAAATTCAATGAAAAGTTTCGAATAAATGCCCTAGGTTAATGACAATTCTAGAATTCAAATTCCCTAACATATCAATTTACTCGCAATGATCTTCAGCATCCAAACAGGGGCAACGAAAACACAGTGACGAATTCAAAAATTAAACAAAACAGAAATGAAGAACGAAATGGACCTGAATACGGGTGAGAGGAGGCCGGAATTGTCATTTACCCAAAGCAGAGGGTCATCGGAGACGGAGTCAGCACTGCTGCAGCTACTGGCTCGGTCGGCGGTTGAGTCTTCGTGAGTGAGCAAGGCCAAAGGCCGAGTCTGGTGGATCTGAACCTGGTGAAGAGCGAACGCGAACAAAGCTCCGGCGCCGTACCTCTGCGTCGGCGTTAAGAACGACGTCGTCGTAGACATGAATCCGTATTCAATTCATACAAGTTTTGTGATCGTCTTGGTAGTAGTAACGCTATCAAACTCAATCGCTCAAGAAATTGGCAATGTTGATTCGAACCTCCAGCCTCAAGTTTAACTGAAATTTGTTGAAATTCTCGTTCGGACCGGAGAGAATATACAGACGGTTTTTCTTTTTTTTGTTTTTCTAAGCGCGCATGTTTGAGTTCTCCTTTACTTGGACATGTGGCAACTTGAAGAGCTAATTTGCTCTCTCAACTTTTTTATTTTTTATTTTTTCATCACAAGTAATATAAATTACTTTTAGTTTATAAACGTGTATCAGCATCAAAAAAATCATTGCCCTCCAGAAACTTCATAGGTATTGCAGAGGGAGACGTTCATATAATATAAGTGAAACCTTGGCAAAGGAACTAGGATTGCAGAAATTCGAACCCAGTAAACACAGCAAACTCTTCCAACATCAAATCGAAAAACTTGGTAAGACTGCATTCAAGATTTGTCCAAGGAGAAAACACAGGGAAATTAAGGAAAGCTGGGTGGTAAACGTCCATTCTGGACATCATTAATAGGCTAAGATAGTACATAAACATCGAATGAGTACCCCAAGATGGGTACTAAGTCTCTAAAAATGCTAAGCTATCCGAAAAAATTATTATTCACCGGGCCACTTGACGGCTACTTATACATGTTCAATTACAGAATTGGCATCAACAAATCCTCCTAATGAGCAATGATTACAGAATTAAATGTTTCTAATTGTCGTGGGAGGCTCAAAATCAGGGGTGGAAATAACTACACAATGCTCCCTTCTTGCAATACCCGCTTTCATAATATTTACAAACCCGCTGGCCTCGAGAAGGCGGCCTGAATGAAGCTCCTCCGTTTCCGTTACCATATAATGCCTGCCTGTTCCCTACAAACCTACCCCTACCAAAACCTAAATCCCTATTGGGAAAACCCCGGTCTCTTGGACCAAAGGATCTGTCTCCTCCGTATCTTGACTGGCCTTCCCACATGCCCCCGGCAGGAGTACCTGAATTTATGATTGTGTTTCCCTGTATTGTCCCCTGGCCACCTCTCCAATCCACATTTGCACTTCCCGGGTCTGATCCTCCCCAACCCATATTTTCACTTCCTCGGTCTCCTCCCCAGCCCGAGTTTACATTTCCCTCAACTGCTTCACAACTGGTTTCTGTGCTTTCTAACCTAGCTTTCCAAGGATTGTCTGTACTAGACATGTCCCAACTTTCCTTGGATAGTGCAGTGGTCTGGATCTCACCTGGCTCCAATTGCTTAACTGAAACATTTGCCTCCAGTTGGTTAACTGAAACATTACTAGGCTTTCTGTCTCCCTCCACTTCTGCGCTTGTGGATGAATGTACACCCGACCTCTGTTGTAGATCAGGCACATTTGCGCTTCCACGGTCTGATCCTGCCCAGCTGACATTTACATTTCCCTGAACCGCTTCCAAACTGGTTTCTGTGGTTTCTAACCTAGCTTTCCACGGATCGTTTGTACTAGACATGTCCCAACATTCCTTGGATGGAGCGGTCGTTTGGACCTCACCCGCCTCCAATTGGTCAACTGAAACATTTGCCTCCAATTCATTAACTGAAACATCACTAGTCTTTCTGTCTCCCTTCAATTCAGGGCTTGTGGAAGAATGTACACCAGTTTGTTGTAGATCAAGAACGCTTGCCTGACATACGCCAAGTGGTTCATCTGTCACCATAGCTTCAGACGGTAACTGTAAATCGCATGACGAGCTTAAAGCATCACCTTTTCCAGGTTCAGGAGCCGGGCTAAATCCCTCTACAGAACTGATGCTATCGTTTTTTGAACCCTCTGTAAATTCCCCTCCACAATTCATGATCGATGTCGGGGTAGCCAAGCCACAGAGGGACTCCATAGCTTCAACTTCAGCCAGAAGATCTGAAACTGATTCATCAGCAGCTAAAGTGCAAAAGTCATTGGTTTCAGTAAGAATTGCCTGCCAACCAGATGCATTAGAGGTAGGATCGGATGGGATGGGTTCAGTCAGCTGGCCACTCACTGAAACAGGAGTAGCAACATAATCACTGGCCAGATCGCTTGGATTAAGAGCAGATGCAGCGACAAGACTGGAGTCCCATTCCTCCATAGAAGGTTTGGCTGGGGTAGGGGAATACCCACCCCAATCACCAGCTACTTTGTGAAGTTGTTCCCCACCACCCACTAAACTAGAACCACTCCAGCTATGGCCTCCATCCTGAACAGACTGATTATTTTCAGAAGCCTGACCTCGCAAGTCTCCATTGCTTGGTTTTGGAGTGGGACTGGGAAGATCTGGAAAATCAAGTACCCTCTTATCTTGTTCTGATGTCTCAAATGATTTAGCCACCGGAACAAAGTCAGAGGTGGAATCACAGCCATTTGAAGGACTACTTGCAGGTGCGGGTCTCCAGTTTTGTCCAGAAGATTGCACAGACTGACCCTCACTATCAGATCGGTTCTCATTACCCTGTTCATTAATTATTTGACCCTGAGTAGTCTGTTGCCAATCCACACTTCCATTCTTCTGATGAGAGTTATTTTCAGCTGCACCTTCCCCTTCTTGGTGTGACAGGGTTACATATGGTTTCACGGGCAACACAGGTGAAGTTAGTGAACTACACTCTTGGGGCTGATTGGGCAAAGAAATATTAACCTTCACTGAATCACAGACCTGTAAAAGGATTCCAGTTTGTTTCTCATTGGAATTGACAGCATCTGCAGCTGTACTGCTCCTTACAACTTCAGTACTACCACTATTCTGCAAGCTTTGACCATCCTGCTTTGTGTTCCAGCTCTCTTCAACCTTTTTACCATCTATCGGAGTTGCATTCATACTCTTGTTCCATCCACCATCCCAGCCACTGTTTCTTTCATCCAAGGCAACTGTCAATCCCTGAGAACCTATGGTGCTGTCATGTGGCAACAATGGTTCTTTACAATACTGCCCCTTCAATGCATCAGTCAAAAGGATGGAGTCATCTTGATTCTCATTTATCCTCCATATTCGATGATCGGGAGGAAAGACTCCAGTTGTATCCCATTTACACAACTGTACCATAGCAAATGGTCCTTGAACTTTTCCAGTCGGGTCCTGGTAGTGCCAAATTTTCTCTGTCTCAAAAGTCTCAACAGATAGGTTTGCCTTCATCATTGCAGAAAAGGGCATTGATGAATTTTCTGATGCAACCTCGGACGATATATTAGATTCGACCGCTGATTCATTATTCCTACCACAACGAACCAAACTAGGGTTCGTTGTTGTATTCCATCCATTTATTCCCAATGCTTCTCTACCTTGATTTTTCTGTGCCTTGCTTCCAATATTATTTGAAATACCACCTTCCCTTCGTGGAGAGAAAGATTCCCTTCCCTTTCTACCAAATACGGATCTACTTGCTTTGACATTGTCATCTGCATACACATCAGCAAAATAACCCCCAATTAACATTTCCAAAAGAAGGCATCAATTTAAAAAGAAAAAGGATAAGTATTCAATGTCTATTAAATGACTGGTAGGGACCTTGTTTCTTGTCGAATTCTCCAGCATTCTCTTCAGAGTCATAACTTGGATCCATCTTAGGATCAGAGTGTACTTCAGGAATTTCGCGCAGTCTGCGCTGACGTTCCTCTGGTGAGTCCAGAAGCTGTAATTTCTCCACAAGCTCCCTCAGCGTACACTATGGTCAAGGAATACCCAATAAAATTTCCCCAAAATATCTATGCCACAAGGCAATATCAAGAATAGAGGACACAGCTAAATCACCTCTCATTTATAGTAATATGTTAGTGCTACGAGTAAGCAGAGAATGCAATTAGAATAATCAACAGCAAAGTACAAGCAATATCATGAGACACTAAAAGAAAGCATTGGAATAATCAAGAAAAAGGATATTCCTTTCTACGTCCCTTTTCACTTGCACGGTCACGAAGGTGACTAAGCCGTAATACCTCTGCTGCCAGCTCCTAGATCAGAGAGCAAGACCATGGTCAACCAAAAAGCAATATCAGAAATGCACTTGATGACTAATTCAGGAAGAACAATAAAAACACAGGTCTCCTTGTTTTTAGTCAATGGAACTTACATCATTTACTCTAATTGCTCGAAGTGCCATTGCTTTATCCTGAATCTCACCCTGCAACCAAGCATAAAACTCCTTTGTTAGAGGAGTTGCAGATATCTTGAACATAACATATCAGTGAACCTAATAAGCAAACCTACCACAGTAAACCGTTTGATGAGACCACATGTTATACTCTGACGTAAACGTTTGCATTCATCCTGCAAAAAGGAATCAAATATCACAACAGAAAAGAGGGGGAAGAAAGGATTGAACATCTAAAATACAGGCAACAGCCCATCAACCAGCCTCTTGTAACCCAGCAAAAAATTTGAATATGACAAGACTAGCACGGTTAAATCAGGAAGAAAAGAGCGTGCATGCAGCTTTCAAGTAGATCAATATTCATTAATGGTAAGGGTAAACATTCCCCAGGCATCCTTTCACGCCATTATTTCACCTAACTGAAGAAAGGTGGGCCAAAATAACTAATTAAGCTCCAAGCACTTTCATTGTTCATACCAACACTATCACACTACTTGCAATGCCTAAACATCTTTTTTAAACTTGAATTTCCAAAAGCATTCGTTTAAATCCAGTATCTGCAAAAGAAGCTATATCAAGGCAATATGGGGAGCTAGAGAAGTAGGCAAGAAGTTCAGTACCTGGGAGAATTCCTGATCAGAGATCTGATCAACTGGTATAACCTCTTTCTTGTCTAAGTTTAAGATTTCAAGCTTCATATCAGTTGTTCGAGTGCCAATTTTATAGCCTTCAGCAACCTTGTTGGTCCCTGTACACAAAGATGTCAACAATACAACTTTGTAAAGTTTACAGTGTGGTATACGAAATAACTTGGAGCAGCAGTTGTTTTTACTCGTACCTATAACTTGCACAAGCCTATAAGTATCTTGCTTTTGATCACTACTAGAAATTCTTATTCGCACGATTGAACCAACAACCCTTCCATGAAATTTATCAACATCGTTAATTAGATTCTCAATCAAATTACGCCGCAAGTAGATCAAATTAATGTTATGAACATCAATAGCTGCATATGCATCTGGATTAGTATGGGGTACTCTCTCATCAACCCTTTTACGTGTTTTGCGCCTCTTATCACTACCCATCATCATTTGATTGCCATAAGTCCCATCAATCTCCATCTCGCTAGCAACAGCATTAACAACTCCAGCACCAATAATATTCTCTGCCGTGGAACTTTCCTTTATAAGGTAGTGATGATATTCAAGAAGCTTCAACATTTCAAAGTGACCGACACAGTCTTTCCCAAACAGATTTCTGAGCCTTGGATCACAAATAATTTGGCATTTTCGGTGAGGGTCACGAAGATTGTTTTTCTTTATGTACTCCAGCAAAAGTGCCTGGACATCAAACTGAGATAACACAGATACATCACCATTTTTCATATGTGCTACAAACTCCAAGAGCTCCTTTGATGCCCAATTTGTGCCTTCAGGGAAAGACAACCCTTCGTCACCAATTTTAGGCTTTTTATTAGATCCATTGGATTTAGCTGCTTCTAGGTCCACACAAGAGTTGAGAAAACCTGAATCGTTTGTTTTATGACCAACATAAAGTTCACCAGAAGCTCCCCCCTTACAGGCCGTAACAGCAGCTCCTTTCCATGGATTTTTAGCTTTAATGAGATCATCCAAAGTTAATGATAGTTGCCCTTTCAGAAGTATCCAGTACACCTTGAAGAGATACTCCCAGCTGCTTTTGTCATCAAAATCCACTTGAGCCTGCACATTGCATCAGAAAGGAAAAAAGATAAAAGTTGCACCACCAGTTGGAAAGCAAATAAACTACTAACGAGGTTTTGTCTCCTAACAAATGCCAAAAGGCAGAAATGGAATGCCTCTTTAATTGCAGCAGTAAGTGAGCATGCATTTAATGGGGCAGAGTAAAAAAAAGAACACAGTAAAAACCTAAACATTATCCATATAAAAGAATTTTCTACTCTTAAACAATCCAAACCATCTCCAAAAGCAACAGAACTGAGGATGCTCAACTCTTGGGAAAAACTACATGACCGGCTTAAATAAAGTAAAAATTAAATAAAACAAAAATAGGACAAAATATATCCCAGCTTACCGCTTCCTTATTCCCTTGCACATTTTCAATTAGCATTATAGTTCGCATACATGTTCCACAGAATCCTTTGTTTCCTCGTACGCATTGGTAATCAGCATCTTTAATACATCCCTTGCACAAGGAATATGTACAAGTATAGCACATATAATGGGAAGCTTTCTGACAGCTGCTACATATATGCCAACCTGAAATGCTTAAGAAAATGCATAAGAACCAGAACACACCAATATGTGAATCAATCACACAACAAAGATCTGCACAAGCTTTTTCTTTGTCAGATAAGACCAATGAACAAGCTATAAATACAAAGCAACTTACCACAATTCCATTTGGCCTTTGATTTGAAAAAAGCCTCGTCCCGCTTGATGCAGGCAGGGTGGTATGCCTTAGGACAGCCCCTAACGAGTAGCAATCACAAAGAAACATTGAATTCAGCAATGCAAATGTTCACTAATACCACATTAGCATAGGGAATTGAAATATAGAGCTGAACTACCCATTTGATTGCCAATTAGGAAATGAAGAACTCATACGAACTAAGATATGATAAGAGTTCAGCTAAATTGCTTTCCTATCAGCTAAATTGAGTAACAGTTCAGCTCTTTCGGATTGACTAATCCAAATTGGACTGAATTGACTAAGCTTTTACGAAACAATTTTACTATTTCTCGCTTCGACTAAGTACACAACAATTCTGACCTGCGATCACAAAGCACTAAGCTCCCACCATCGAAGCAAATGAAGCAGACATCCTCCTCATCATTCTTCTTCCTCACCGGCGTCGCTTTGGCTCTGGCATGGCCACCCGGCGGCCGACCCCGCCTCTTTTTCCCCAAGCTACTATTGACCTCTTTGACCTCCGCCTGTTTCATCTCCACGTCAGCCATGTGAACTTCCTTCACCTCCGGAGCTCCGACGAGCTGGGAATCGTCAAGGTCCCCGATAGATTCGCATTGATCGACACTGATCAGCTCCGCCGCCGCCTCCGCCGCGCGGTCAAAGCCCCGCGGCTGCTCCGAGTGTTCGCCTAGCGCAGGCTTGTAGACTTGAATTTGCTGAAGCTCCATGAGCTAAAATCGAACACGATTCCGAATTGGAAGCAAACCCTAGGCGGTTGGGGCAATTATGGTGAAGTGGCTACAGAGCACATGGTGAAATGGACTAGTACTGCTGGGTGGGGATGTGACAGAGCATTTGGGTCGGGTTAAAAAGATGAAGGAGGACTTTTATTGTGTGGTATGGGGAGGTTTTGTGTTGGAGAAGAAGAAGAAGAGAGCAGAGAAAGGACGACACCGTCACAACTAGCTGTCCCAAAAGACGGACACTAGGGAATTGGATTGGAACAACGGAGGAGCGTTTGGCAAATTGGGCAGGCACAAATCAATCAAACGCGGCTCTCGTCTTTGATTCTCTCGAGCACCACGTGGTTAGTGGGCACCGAGAAAAGGTAAGAGGGAACGTGGGGGCCGCCCTTTGAATTTTATGTTCAACTCTTTAAACATGACACATACTCACTCTCACTTTCTTCTTCTTCTTTTTTTCTTTGTTTTTATTGTTACGTTGCCGATTATAAATACCCACTAGAAAAAAAAAAAAAATTATTGTATCTACGAGAGAGACACGTTTTAATTTTAAGCTATGAGTGTGGTCCCAATATCCACTATGTCTACAAATAGTACTTATAATCGGTGAGCCACCTAATTAGAATCCCGATAAATATGTTGAAAATTAATACTCAAAAGAGTTGACACTTGCCCTTATTTTTATTAGTCATTGATTCTAAACTTGAAAAAATAACTCATCAATGTTATTTGTAACTAATTATAATCTCAAAACGTCGACTATATATAGAATACATATTATTAGTCAATAGACTCCTTAAAAGACATCAATGGAATTTATGTTGGAGAAAGCAAACAAAGTTGAATTCAACCACATTGATTTAATTACGGTCTTACGGACATAATAAGGTGCACAAAGTTTGAAATTGTAATATCTAAATGGTGAACAATTAACAAAAATACAAATCCCTGTAGCCATAAACCATAGTAAAATTATATTCCCGACCCATGGGGCTTACCCTAGTGGATTCCATATGCGTAAGCGGCACAAGAAAATTAACTCGGAGAAGGCCGCCATTTGCATATGTGCTTAGTGAAGCAAACCCTAAAATGGGTTTCGCTCCACTCTAGACTATCTACTTGATACATTATGGCATTAATTCATTTTATGGCTTTGTAATTCATTAAAAAACACTTGAAGAGGAAACAAAAGCTCTTCGTGAGGGGATTGAACTGAAGTAATGTTTGATGCATTACAATGAACAAAGAAAAAATCTAAATGATAAGAAAAGACATTAGTAATGTTGCTAATGCATCAATGAAACAAAAAAAAATTAGGGGAATGATGAAACAAAATTAGAGGTGTGTGACTTGAGAAATTTTCCATGTGGGGTGTCTTGTTCCCTCAAAAAAGAAGTCCTACACTATGTCGCTCGATTTTTATCACACATTGCAACCAAAGAAAAAAATTACAACCAGACATGCGTGCATGGTTCACTTTACCATGAACCAAAGAAGTTAATATCTTTAGGAATATCTCACGGGGATATGTTTTTGCTCTTTTAAGTATTGTCTATTTTATTTTCTACCAAAGCATGAAATATGAACCTCACATTTATATTTCTTATCACGCTAGAGTTCGTACACCTCCAATGTTGAATAAAGTCTAAAATTTGAATCTTTTTTCTCTAAAACAGATGATGATAATTATTTACTTGTCGATTCTAACTGCATTGCAATAATTCTAGTTAAGTCTTGTCATGCAACTGGAGGTGTTATAGTGGAAGAAGTTAGTGTTTTGTTAGCTCAGCTGGATGTCTCGCAAGTTATTCACATAGTACGGTGGTTAACCAAATTGCTCACTTCATTGTTCGGGGGTATGATTTGTTTGTTTTACTAGAAGATGACTTTCTTTGGCTTATAAATTGTGTCGAATAAAATTTAGAAATTGTTATTAACACACCTCGAGTTGTTATTATCACACCTTTTCATTTTGAAAGAATTTTTTTTTCAAATAATGTAAAGGTATTATAAATAATTTATATAATAAAAAGTGTGTTAATAACAATTTGGGAAGTGATAATAACAACACCCTAAAATTTATCCATAATCTTTATTTTTTAGAATATTAATACTATGTCCCTCCGATGTATATTTTAAATAATATGATAAATGTGAGGGCCATGCTTTCTAAGTTACAACCCTACTTTTAAAATAAATTACAAAGATAATAAAAATGTGAAAGAAAAAAAATACGTAGACCCAAAGATAATAAAGTCAAACAATTCCATAATACAATTTGTTTGAAGGAAACCCAAAGGACGTTACTGTGTGAACGGCCAAGCACTAAAACGCGACACGTAATAAGATTGGGTGGTGCTTTGTGATGAAAAACAAAAACAAAAATTGTGACTATAAATTTAATTTATTTTAATGTTAAGTCCCCCGAAACTTTTGACCGCCGTTACTTTAATGATCTTTACTTAATTTGTTTGTTTGTTTGTGAGATGGTTGTTTAGTCCACGCAAGTACGAAATTGATAATACGATCTATGCTTAGTATGTATCATGTATGTCTATGTTGTTTTCAACATTGTCACCGACTTCAAGTTATCTTCATTTCCGCTACTTAATGTGAAATGCCAAAAAACAAAAAGAGAAAATTATTACGAGCTAGGTCCATTTAAGACACATATTACCTATTATGGGTCGACACGTGTCATTTTTATATGTCATAAATGGAACTATTTGATGAGAATTAAGAGTGCAGGAACTGAGCTAATAAAATTAAAAGTTTAGGGACTTAACTGATTAGATCCTTAAAGTACATGATAGTAACAAGAATTTAGTCATTTTTTTTACATGGTTATTATTATTATTTATGATTTTGGTTCATGCAAGTGCTCTCCATCCTTCTATGATGTTGTCAGTTGTCTTTGATGGACTTGTTGGGTGGTCAGTGACGCAATTAGTTGCAATTCAATCATGTATAGTCTATAAGCAGCCAACTAGTAGAAACGGAAGTGAAAAATAAAATCCTACATAGTAGGTGCCTCCAGTTCTTCCTTGCTTCTCGTTCAACGATGCAAAGACTCAACAAACAGACACATATAGCAACGTACCTACAACTGGTGTAGACCCTAAAATTGATAGATAATATTTGTTCATGACTAAACCCCTAAACCAACAACAATCAATTTGTTAAGGTATATAACAATTAGGTGACGACTAGTTTTGGTATGTTGGAGAATATCAATATTTTAGAACCCATATTTCATTTATCGTACTATCAGCATAGGACAAGTGGCTTTTCAATTTCAACGGCCACCACAATTCATAAAAGAGAGGAACGACGCTTGATGACAAATGGAATAAAGAGCAACTGAAAAACCGAAGGAATTATCGGGTATGTATGATGATTTTGTTTGTCAAAATCTGTAATAATTTCCTCCCTTAAATGCGCATTTGTCGTGTTCAACTTGTGGCTCAATAAACCGAATCAAAACCTTTTCGTTTGGAGTGTTGTCTTTCGCATGCGCCAGTGCATAAAGGCTAATCCTATAATAAATACTAAGAGCATCTCCAACAGTAAAACCTATTTTCACTAAATAATTTAGCTAAAAGTGACATATAGCTAGCTAGTTTTTCACTTTTGCTCCAGCAGAGGGTAGCTATGTGTAAGTTAATTTAGGATTTAGTTATATTTTCTCTCATATATAGCTAAATATAGCTACAAATTTTGGCAAAAACTAAATTTGACTTTCATTTAGCTATTATGCTGGAGTGAAAAATTGTGTCCAAAATAGCTAAATTTTAACTTTTTTGCAAAATAGCTAGTCTGTTGGAGATGCTCTAAGACATATGCCATCATAAATCGTAAAATTAATACATTCAAATATTTTTATTTAAGGACGTAAAAAACTAAAAATTAAAATTAACAAAATAATTAAGCCTCAACATCTAATTACCCACTTCTTTTCTCATATTGTGCAACATCCATGATCCATCACAACGCAATAATGTTTTGTGACACTTGTAATACCTTTAGAATCGTATTTATCTTGTATCAAAGGCGAAGTTTAGATTCATTCTTCATCTTTAACCTCCTTTATGAAATTGCAACTAAAGAAAAATGATCTCGAACCATGCACGGTTTTACCTAACTACATTTTACTTGTATAATTTTTTTATTTATTTTTTAATTCTTAAAAAAGGAAAACATATAATATTTTTTTTTGTAACCAAAAAATATTTTTTTATTAAAATAAAAAAAGAAGAAGAAGGGAAAATAGAAAGGCGGGCCCACTGGTTTCCTCTACGGTTCGTCACTTTCGTGCGCAAAGAGGTTAGAGCAATTCACAGCGAAGCCTTTGTTTGGAGTATTTAAACATTCAACATCTGTGCGTTTCTTTCGCGCAAGTAACGGAGTCCATCATCATCGTCATCCCCAATCTAAAACCGAATTCCCTCTCACCAAGAATGTTGCAGAGACCACGACGACGCTGCGAGGGCACGGCCATGGGCGCCATCGTGCTCGATCTTCGACCCGGTTTCGGAATCGGACCTTTCTCTCTCGGTAATTTGCTATATTCCTTATCAATTTTACATTTCTGGTTCGTCATAGTAATTCTCAGCTATTCATATCTTTAACCTACGGGGCAAGAATGAATTATGATTCTTGAAATTGGAATTAGATGAGTTTCGCTTAGAGGAACTGATCATTCGAGCATTTACCTTGGATCATTATCGAAGCTTTCTTGAGAGTTTTCTCAGCTATTGAGCATCTGTCTTCGTTAAATTTAGGCTGAACTTGTATTCGTTTTACTCTACAAGGCTGTAGTTGTTTTATTTGGCTGTCAAGAATGATATAGCTGATGGTGTAAACAGTGAACATGAATGAATAATTTTTGAAGTTCATATAAAATTCTGTCTCAGGAATGCCGATATGCGAAGCATTTGCTCAGATAGAGCAGCAGCCTAACATCTATGATGTTGTCCATGTGAAGTATTATGATGAGGTTTGGATCAGTCTAAAAAGTTGTATATCATTTATATGAATTTACACACACATAAGCTGCAACAAACTCGTATTACTGTAATTCTTGTGTGCAGGAGCCTCTTAAGTTGGACATTGTTATCAGCTTTCCTGATCATGGTTTCCATCTGCGATTTGATCCTTGGTCACAGGTATTGTTTTTCACATACATTCTGATTTGATATCTTTCTGCATGTGTTTGATTTCTTTGTGCATCAAAATTTTTTTATACTCTCGGGAATGGTTTCTACTCCTGATGCTGAATAAATATAAAATCTCTGTGACTGAGGCTTATGGTAGTTACTCATGAGTTTTATACCGAATTCTGTTATATTGGTTGTTGTAACTTGTAATAGCTAACATATTCTGTAAATTTGAAACCTTAGTAGCAAAATCCTGTGGTATATAAGAGATGAATATCATGGCTAACCCCTGAAACCCTGATAGATGACCATTCTCTTCATCTGCTTTTGTCTTTAGAGTGTAATACTGATACTGATACCGTTATGACTTTGAATTTATTTGTTGTCATTTATTTTAATATGCAAGGTGAATATGTGTGTGGATTGCTATTCTGGTTAGATTATTATGTCTACAATTGCCTTGTGTTACAATGTGCCTGTCTAACTTAAATTCTGTCACAGAGGCTCCGTCTTGTTGAGATTTTTGACATAAAACGGCTTCAGATGCGCTATGCCACGTCTCTGATTGGGTGGGTTACTTTCTTCTTGCTTTGGGTATATAACTATATATGCTATGGTGAATATTATTGAACTTCATGTCTACTTTCAGGGGACCATCCACTCTAGCGACTTTTGTAGCTGTATATGCGCTGTTTGGGCCAACATTTCCTGGAATTTATGATAAAGATAGAGGTGTCTACAATCTATTTTACCCAGTATGTAATTAAATACCTTATCTTTACTTTTCTTTATTTTTCATTTTCTCACATGTTCTCATCTTACAAGCTGGAATCTGTTTTGTGTTTCTAACTTTCTACCAACCATGGCTACGCAGGGGCTTTCCTTTGCTTTTCCAATTCCTAGCCAGTATACAGACTGCGTTCATGATAGAGAAGGTACCCTTTTGACATTTTTTAGTTTTTTTGCTTTAAAGAATTTGCAAGCTTTAATTACTTAATTTTATCGCCTTTGATTATGGAAGCGGAACTACCTTTAGAGTTTCCGGATGGAACTACACCAGTTACTTGCCGTGTCTCCATATACGATAGTTCTACCGATAAAAAAGTTGGTGTGGGATCCTTAATGGATAAGGCTTCTGCTCCTCCATTACCTATTTTGAGTGTATATATGGAAGAGGTGCATGTCAAGGTTTGACTTCTTTCTCTATCAGCGCTGCTTCATTTCAGTATAACAATAGCACAAGGGATGGGAGTCATGGAGATTTTAATTCAATTCATTTTTTATATTCAGCTAGCAGAAGAATTATACTTCACTGTTGGGGGCCAGAATATTCCTTTTGGTGCATCGCCTCAGGCAAGTATTAATTAAGCTCTAGTTTGTACTTTTTTCTTGGCATCTTTTGTCGCTGTTCTGTTGTTTATTATGTGCATTTGCTCATGGTTTCCTCTTTTCTATAGGATGTTTGGACTGAATTGGGTCGTCCTTGTGGGATTCATCAAAAGCAGGTATTGCTGATGTGATGTCTAAGCATGCTAAGTTAATTTGTTCATTTGTCCTATTGGTGATTCTGTTGGGTGTGTAGGTTGACCAAATGGTTATTCATTCTGGTTCGGATCCTCGTCCGCGGACAACATTGTGTGGTGATTACTTCTATAATTACTTTACCCGTGGTTTGGACATTTTATTTGATGGGCAGGTACTGACTTTCCTTCCGGTAGAATTATAAGTTTTGCACGAGATCTTTGTGCTCGGAAGTTCTCAGATAAATTTTTTTTGTTTCCAGACCCATAAAGTCAAAAAGTTTGTTTTGCATACAAACTATCCTGGTCATGCCGATTTCAATTCATATATAAAGTGCAATTTTGTCATCTTTACTTCTGAGTGTAAGTTCTTTTCTGATCCTGAAGTGTCTTGTTGGACCTTTTGACTCTGAAAGTGATAACCAAGATTTTCATCCTTGCAGTTGGGGGGTCTTTTCAGGATGTAAATAACTGCAAACACAGGATTACACCAAGCACAAAGTGGGAGCATGTGAAGGTAAAATTGCTTTTTACCATTTATGACTATCTAGAATCATTTGTATTTAAGAACTGTTATAATAGTTGACTGAAGATACCTTCATAACTTGGTTTAGTAAGTGCATGATGTTAAACCTGCCCCCCCCCCAAATTCATTGCTGATCTTTTCCTCCTTCCAAAATTAACTGCCTTCTTATGGTTCCCTTTGTATCCTTATCAGCAGTTGTCATCACTGTAATCCTTTGTGTATGTTTATCATGATTGAGACTATGGGGTAGTAACAAAAGATTATTCCTTGTAGGAAATTCTTGGGGACTGTGGCCGAGCTGCCATTCAGACACAAGGTTCTACAAGCAATCCATTTGGATCTACTTTTGTATATGGTTATCAAAACGTTGCATTTGAGGTGAGTTGAATGCATAATTCATCTGGTTTATGTTCTCAATCTCCATTCCCCAGCACGGAAAACGAAGTAGTAACTGTAGTTGATACTTTTATGCCAACTTCCAAGTCGTTTTAGCGTATTAATTTATTTGCTGGTTTTCCAAGGCACGGTATGGTTGTGCATGAGATTGCTAATAAAATGTTCTGTTTATAATTTATAGGTGATGAAGAATGGTTACATTGCAACCGTGACACTCTTTCAGTCATGATGATAATATTGCATGGTATGTTACATATACTCATGGCAGTATCTTGTGTCCTTCTACATTGTTCTATATTCCATCTGATGAGCATCAATGCACTCATGTAGAACTGTGTTCAAACTTCAAAGTAGAGTATTGGAAAGCACGGTGGTCCTTTGTTTCAAATCCAAAACAATTTTACTTGTTGCAAATTTATCTCTTCAATATCTTTATACATTTTTAACAATAACTATTCTATTGGGTAGACAATGTAATCAAGTATCTGTCTAATCTCAAATTCTGTTTGAACTGGGTTTAGTTTAGAAGTTAACTCGCTTCATTGTTTTGATTTCTACTTGCACCAGTTGGATGATGGCAGTTGATGGGGAAGCAGATGGGATTTGCATAGTTGATGAAATCGTCAGACACACTTTCTAGACACCAGCATGTCAGGGAGTGGCGATAATTGTACAGTTGTGTATTAATTTGTACGGCTTAATTCGTACTGTAGAGCTTCTATCTGTAAATGTTAATGGAAGTTTGTATACTGTAAATGTTAATTCGTACTGATGATATTCATCCAATTGCTAGTTACTTCTTGCAACTTATACATACATTGTCCATAATTCCAGATATCCTGTATCTGTGCCTGTTCATAGTTTGGCATGGCAATTTGGGTTTTTGCATTGTTAACTCGATTAGAATCAGAATCGGATTTTCATGGGAGAATGCACCTCATACACTCCTTTTGGAAAATCAGCTTTACCTAATTCATGGGTAAGTAACATTTTTATGGTAGGCATCGTGATGATGCAAAAATGTTGGCTCTCTGTCTTCACTCCTAAATGACCATTCTTTTGCTCTAAGTATGCCATCATATTTTAGCTGAGAATAAAAAAAATTATGAGAAGGAGTTTAAGAAACAAAACAAATATTCCGTTGCCGGGACTTGAACCCGGGTCTTTCGGGTGAGAGCCGAATATCCTGACCAACTAGACTACAACGGATTGATGTCCATATTTACACTTTAAAATTCTTATCCTCACTAGGAAACTAAATACGGCATGCTACTTGTTACCGTATTTGGTTATCGTAGCAAGGGAGGGTTTTAGTGTTTAAGCTGCCTCTTCCTCTTCCTCTATGTGTCTTTCATATCCGTTGCAGAAGACAGTCCTCGGCAAAACCCATTAACACTGTTTGTTGAACTCCTTTACCTTCCACTATCTATCATCAGGTATGCTTTTTTCTTCTCAATTTCTATCGCCCTTTTTTTTCAAGCTATGATTTTCTTAGCTTAGCTTAGGATTATCGCAGTTTGTGAATTCCAATTACTCTAGAAGAATACAATAGAATGAACTTTGCGAACTGCTCAAAACCCAGAATTCACCGTGTCCTGAAAGTTACTGATAATTTCAATTAAGACTTAAAAAGCAGGATTTTTCTAGCCTGTGAAGATTCGATTGCATTTTCCTCCATGCATATTTCTTGGTGCTATCAAAATAGTTCAATTGCTTTGCTTTTCAAGAAATTAAATAAAAAAAGAAGACTTGCCATTTTCTATATGATTGTTTCTATTTGTTTCAGGGCGCATCACAGAGATGAGTTCTATATCTGGACTGACTGGTAGTCCCTCCAGATGCTGTTTCCAAGTACCTGTAGGCAGTTCCGCTTCGCGGTGCAGGAGAGTTTCCAACCTCCCTCATGCTTGGAAACCTGCAGAAAATAATGTGCTACTTCCTGTGGAAAGGTAGAGCTCTGGAGCTATCATTTATCGAAATCACTTGGTTGTTGCAATTTGTATGTGTGGTTTATTTGTGTGTCCTTCATTTTCGAAATCAAACAGGAGTTATTGGGCTGGTGTTACACAAAGACTGAATGCACGGAAAACTCATTTGATCAAGTGTGCCATGGATGCTTCCTTTGGTGATATGCCAAATGAACCAACTGGTAATTTTTCTACTTATTGGTTTTGGGCTGTTGTGTGTTTCTTCAATTTTACCTCTGTGGCTATGCTTTTTGGATAATATAAGTCTGGATGCTTTTTGTGTATCCTTCAAATTCAACCTTACTAGCCTTTCTTGGACAAAACAGTATGTAGGGGAAATCAGAATATATAACATAGCCTGAATAGTTCTCTACAACCCTTTCGTTAATGCCTATGGTTGGCCTTTGATGTGTCAAAAATTCCTACCTGTTTAAAAGCCAAACATTTTTTGCATCAGCGATGTATCACTTGATTACGCTTAAATGTTGGTTCGTTTAACTGTATTTCATTGAACCCCTGTAACTATTGTTTGATACATATGATTGTTGGCCTGATTTTTTTTTTAAATTTTAGATACTGGTATAAATTGGCATCTTTAGCTCTCTGAACTTTCTTCTTCCTAACTGCCTTTGCAAGTAAAGCCATCTTTCCTAGGATTAATGTGAGGGACCCATACAAACGACTTGGAATAAGCAGGGAGGCTTCTGAAGATGAAATTCAAGGTGCAAGGAACTTCCTTGTCCGACAGTATGCAGGTCACAAACCAAGTGTAGATGCAATTGAATCAGCACATGACAAAATAATCATGCAGCAGTTTTATGATAGGAAGAACCCAAAAATCGACATTAAGAAAAAGGTTAGGGCAGTCAGTCAGTCCCGTGTTGTGCAGGCTGTGAGAAGTAGGTTCCGCACTCCAGCCACACAGTTCATTGTAAAAACTTCCATTGCATTTATAGTGCTCGGAGCCCTCACTTTTCTATTCCCAACCGAAGAAGGTCCAACCCTTCAGGTAGCCATTTCTTTGTTGGCCACCATATATTTCATACATGATAGACTGAAGAGCAAATTGCGAGCTTTTCTCTACAGGTATGTAAATAATTCCTGTTTCATTATTGTGTATTTGTATAGTTTTTCTCTTGATCTTCCATGAAGGACAATTGCAAGGTTATCTTATAGCAGAACATCATGAAAGCTTAATAGCTTTTGTAAAGACCCAATACTAAAATTTTAAGATACTTCTCTTGAATAATATTCCAGAGTAGTAAACTTGTGCTAAACAATTCCATAATGATGACATATGCTCTTCCCTCCAAATTTGGGGTTTCTCTCTTTCAAACATAGGATAATCTGTTTTTCTTTGATGCAGTGCTGGAGCATTTGTTTTCTCATGGCTGGTGGGAACCTTCTTGATGGTGGCTGTGATTCCACCCATACCTTTTATCAAAGGACTAAGGAGTTTTGAGGTGACAACTTCACTCATAACTTATGTGCTACTCTGGGTCGCATCTACTTATCTGAAGTAGTTGTTGCTGTTCTTGTGATAAACCTCAATTTTGTTGGAGTTGGAAACCACATCATTCTTGGAGTTTTAGCTTATGCAGAGTTCATTTTAGTGACAGTGCTGATGCTTCTGGGTCTTGTGTTAGTGAGCTTCCTAGTTTAGGGAGGAGAATTGTGTTTCATTTTTAGGAGAAAAGGTGTAAAATTATACGGAAGACAAGACCGGTTTAAGCAATTCATGTTTTCTATTTGCTTTTATTTTTTTTATTATTATTATTGATCAATCAGCCATATAAGAAAATTGTTTTATTATTTACTCAAGTATATGTCGCTTCTTCGGTCTTAATATATTTTACCGTTTAAGATTTTAACAAAGACAATCCCTCAACCCTAAAGAAAAGAGAACACCTCAATCCTACTTCTCTTGAGAGATGGATTAGTAGTTCTCACACTCCTATATCAAGGTGACTCGATTCTCCAACCTCAACAGTTATTTTTTACTCTTAATTTCTTGATCATTACAATTAATGTTACAAGCAGTACCCAATTTGGGAGGTTTGTCCTCAACAGCAGTCACCTTGTTCTCAACCTATACGTCAGACACACAAGCAATCTACGAACAATGGTTCACAAACGGGCCATTTTTGTGCGCATCCCTTGCTGCATCGCTCATGTTGGTCCGTTCCATGGCCAACCATGTCATCCCTAAGGTCCAGCTCCGGCGCTACATCTGGAGTCCTCTTTCCTCACACGAAACCCTAGTCATCAATGAGTATTGTGGCCGGACAGTCAACCAAGTCTTCAAAGCCGCGGAGGTCTACCTCCGAAGCAAGATTAGTACTGACTCCATGGAAAAGGATCAAGAGGTCACCGACAGCTTCGAAACCATCCAACTCAAGTGGCGTTACTCGTTGTCCAGCTCTAGCAAATCGTTGGATAATCAGAAGCGTCAGTTTGAGCTAGCGTTCCACAAGAAGCACAAAGCAAAAGTGACCGAGTCCTACTTGCCATGTGTGCTCGCTCAGGCTAAAGCTATCAAAGATAAGGAAAAAGTTGTCAAGCTTTATACGCTTCATGATAGTAATTCCTCGCGCACTTGGCGTTGGACAAATCTGAAGCACCCAGCTACTTTTGAGACAATGGCAATGGAACCCGAGCTAAAGAGAATGATTTTAGATGACTTGGATAGGTTTGTGAAGGGGGAGGAGTTTTATAGGAAGGTTGGGAAGGCTTGGAAAAGAGGTTACTTGTTGTATGGTCCACCTGGTACTGGCAAATCCAGCTTGATTGCAGCCATGGCTAATTTTCTCAAGTTCGATGTCTATGATTTGGAGCTTACTTCAACCGCGGCAACTCCGAATTGAGGGAGGTATTGCTGTCTATTACGAATCGTTCAATCTTGGTGATTGAGGATATTGATTGCAGCATGGATATACAAAACCGGGCAAAGAAATTGGGTTCCCAAATTCCATATTCTGGCCTTTACCAAAAACAAGATGAAAAGGTAGGTGTCATGTCAAATTCCATAACGCTGTCCGGCTTACTGAACTTCATAGATGGTCTGTGGTCGAGCTGCGGCGACGAGAGAATAATTGTGTTCACCACCAACCACAAGGACAAACTAGACCCTGCATTGTTGCGTCCGGGTCGAATGGACGTGCACATTCACTTGTCATATTGCACTCCAAATGGGTTCAGAACCTTGGCCTCTAACTACCTTGGCATTCAAGAAAGCAACCCTCATCGCCTATGCATGTGGACAAATTGAAGGGTTGATGGAGACCACAGAGGTGACCCCAGCAGAGGTTGCTGGGGAGCTAATGAAGAGTGATGATGCTGGTGTTGCTCTTGAAGGTGTTGTCAACTTACTTAAACGCAAGAAGGCCGAGAGCGAAATAATATTAATAGACCAAGATGAAGGGGCCAAGGAAACTGAAATGCCACAAACAAAGAGGCAGAAAACCAAGGATAACAATGTAAGCAAATTTTTTAAAAACCTGAGTAAGAAAGTTGGAATTTCTCATGTTGGAAGTGGAAAACGAAGAAGACAGGGTTGGCCGTGAGATTTAATTTGGTGCCGAACTACTAAAATGGAGCGGATTTTCTTTTTTATATTAAGCTCGACTGAGCGAGGAAAGATCAAATGAGGCACATAGATATTTGTTTAACTTCTGTTGTTTGTTTGTTTCTTTTTCAAGGCATTGCTGTGAAGAGCAAAATTTGATCTTGATCGAAAGCTGGATCAAAGAGCAATTTTTAATGCACAGAAAATAAAATATGTGCGCATCTGATTAGTTAGTCAATACACAACTTCAACCCTGGTTACAAATATCAGTACACTAGCTACCAAAGAAAAATGACAGATAAATTTACACGTTACAATAGCAATTTTTACTGTGCACTGGTAACTAGCTTGTTTTCTCCAACATTGTTCCCAATAATATTCCCAATAATATCATGATCGGAAATAGGCTATTTCATTTGATTATTGGCCAAACCCTTTGGTCAAGGTTCAATCCTTAGAGAGGGAGATGAGCAAAGGGAAAATAACAGTTTTTCATCTTCATTTTCTTTATTCGAAGAATGCTTTCATGGTCTCCCATGCATATTGCCATTGTCCATGGCCTTAAAAACCAATTTTTTCGAATCAGCAAAACACCTAAACAAAAGACCCCCAGGCTTGCCGTTACCACCACCCAAGAAATCACTGACACTTTTGAAAACATTAAAGTAAAGTGGCGCATGATCTTCGGTAATTCCAATAATGACCATCACTACGGTAGTGACTATAAGAGCCGCATTGAGCTAACGTTCCACAGGAAACACAAGGACATAGTTATAGACTCCTACATCCCCTATGTGCTGGCTCAGGCCGAGGCTATTAAAGATGCAGAAAAGACTCTGAAGCTTTATAGTTACAGCGTTGTACGTTCCAGTCACTACAAGCCTATTACTCATGGTAGTGATGACGATGATCACTTCGCACCTTCTTCAGGCAATTGGGGTTGCGTGGATCTTGAGCACCCGGCTACTTTCGAGACAATAGCAATGGAGCCGGAGCTGAAGAAGATGATCATAGGGGATTTGGAAAAGTTCGTGAAGAGGAGGGAGTTCTACAAGAGAGTTGGCAAGGCTTGGAAGAGAGGCTGCTTGTTGTATGGTCCACCTGGTACTGGAAAATCTAGCTTGGTTGCGGCCATGGCTAATCATCTCCATTTTAATATTTATGACTTGGAACTTACTAGTATTTCCAGCAACGATGAGTTGAGGAAGGCCTTGATATCTACTACGAACCGTTCTATTGTGGTGTTTGAGGATATTGATTGCACCAAAGGAATCTGTAAACCGGGAATCAGCAGAGAAGAAGTTAATGGTTTCAAAAGCCAAGGTCAGTACTCTATGGTTTTTTTTTTTTTATCTTATTGTATATGTTTTGGTTTATACTTTATAGGCAGGCATTGACGATTTGACATGGTGTTATGATAATCGCAGTTTACACTCTCGGGTCTACTGAATGTGGTCGATGGTCTGTGGTCAAGTTGCGGCGATGAGAGGATTATTGTGTTCACCACCAACCACAAGGAGCGGCTAGACCCTGCATTGTTGCGGCCTGGTCGAATGGACATGCACATTCACATGTCGTATTGCACGCCGAACGGGTTCAAGACCTTAGCCTCGAACTACCTTGGCATTCGGGACACCAGCGAACATAGCCTGTGTGGAGAAATTGAACGGTTGATGGAGAGCACAAACATCACACCTGCAGAGGTTTGTGAGGAGCTTATGAGGGGTGAAGGTGATGATGCTGATGCTGCTCTTGAAGGACTTGTCAATTGCCTCAAGCGTAAGAGGCTCGAGACCAATAAAATAGAGGAAGAAGAGATTGGGAAAGCAAAGAGGCAGAAAACAGAAAACAATTCATCTGAAATTTCTGAAAATTAATTAGCATAAGATACATAATCAGTTTGTATTGAGTTTGCATTTTTTTGTCACTTCTTTTTCTTTTGTACTAGCAAAGCCCAAGTTTCAGTTGCTTTATTAGAACATTTTACTTTGATAATTATATAGTTGAGATTTTTGTTTTAATTCTCAGTATCTTCTTAGTTTTTATCGATCGTTCACTATCAAGCTCTGAAACTCTTAAAACTCAAGCTTGATTTAAATGAGACTTTGTTTGTCATTAATGAGAACCAAGTCTAAGCTAAACTTTAAGCTAGAGCTCAACACTGAAACTCCTCAAACAAACCAAGACGCCACTAATTAAGCTAAACCTAAATCAAGTCATATCTGAATACAACTGAAACTCGGTTTGAAGTAATTGAAGATCATTGGGGTTGAGAAATGCAGAAATATTCACATATGCCAACTTGAATCCATTCTTTATACTTAATATAATACTCATGTTTGACTTTTCAGTTCAAGATGAGTGGAACCTTAAAAAATAGAAAAATTACTTGGAGATGAAGCAACTCACAGAATAATTTCCTTGCTGCCCAAAGCTTGTCAGTCCTCCAGCTCATTATAAAACACCTCATCATTTCCTCCAACTCCCAACTCACAAATTCTCCAAACCCTCAAGTCAATTTCAACACAATGTTTACTCTCAATCCCAAAGATATGCCCACCACAGCATCCACATTGTTCTCAGCCTATGCCTCCTTTGCAGCATCAATTATGTTGCTCCGTTCCGTAACGGACCAACTCATCCCCCACCAGCTCCGTGCATACATATATTCCGCCTTCAGTTACTTTTTTACCACTCCCTCCTCGAACCTCACTCTCATCATCGATGAGCACTGTGGCATGGCTCGCAACGAAGTCTATGACGCTGCGGAGGTCTACCTCCGAACCAAGATCAGTCCTTTCACAGAACGCCTCAAGATCAGCAAAACACCGAGGAAAAAGAACATCAGCATTGCCATTGAAAAAGGCGAAGAAATCACCGACACCTTTGACAATGACATCAAACTGAAGTGGCGTTTCACCGAGCTTGAGAAAGGACAGAACGACAAGTACCGCTCTGCCGGTGACAACAAGCATCAGTTTGAGCTAGTGTTTGATAAGAAACACAAAGACAAAGTGATGGAGTTTTACTTGCCCTATGTGTTTGCTCGAGCTAAAGCCATTAAAGAAGAGGAAAAGGTTGTTAGGCTTTATACCCGGGGTTCGAGTTTGGGGGATGATGAGAACGATAACAGGGGTTCAAGTGGTTGGGGATCCATAAGGATGGAGCACCCATCTAATTTTGGGACAATGGCGATGGATCCAGAGCTTAAGAGAATGGTTATTGATGATTTGGATAGGTTTGTGAGGAGGAGGGAGTTTTACAAGAAGGTTGGCAAGGCTTGGAAGAGAGGTTATTTGTTGTATGGTCAGCCTGGTACTGGAAAATCGAGCTTGATTGCGGCCATGGCTAATTATCTCAAGTTCGATGTCTATGATTTGGAGCTTTCTAGCATTTACAACAACTCTGAATTGAGAAGGATACTGCTTTCTACTTCTAATCGTTCTATTCTGGTGATTGAGGATATTGATTGCAGCGCCAAAATGCAGAACAGGGGACGTGAACCGGATCCGCACATGTATCAATCTAATAACAACAGGGTCAGTACTCTTCTCCCTACTGTTTTATTTTATATAGATATAGTTAATGTTAATGACAATTGACATGGTTTTATGATGACTGTAGTTGACACTCTCAGGCCTACTGAACTTCATAGATGGTCTGTGGTCAAGCTGCGGGGACGAGAGAATTATAGTGTTCACCACCAACCACAAGGATCGGCTTGACCCTGCATTGCTGCGACCGGGTCGAATGGACGTGCACATTCACATGTCCTACTGCACTGCTAGTGGGTTCAACATCTTAGCCTCTAACTACCTTGGGATTCATGAAAGCAACCCTCATCGCCTCTGTAGAGAAATTGAAGGGTTGATTGAGAGCACTGAAGTCACCCCTGCAGAGGTTGCTGAGGAGCTCATGAAGAGTGATGAAGCTGATGTTGCTCTCCAAGGGCTTATCAATTTCCTCGAGAGAAAGAAGGTTGATAATGATAAAAATGAAGGAAGAAGGGGCTGACAAAAATGAAATTCAAGATCCCGAGAGCCAGCCATTTCCGGATAACTATTTAGACAACTACGATCCAAGCTTTTGCTTATTTGATTGTATAAGCATATTGCATATATGTAATGAGAATCATAAATAAGAATACACATGCATTTGGTTTTTGAATTTTCAACTCAAACTGTGAAAAGACTGAAGAGAGCAAGGGGCCTAGAACCTATTCACGAATAGGGAGGCTACAACATGCATATGTCTAAATCATCAGAAAGCCTGAATTCCTAATCAGACGTTCCCACTTTCATGGAATTTGCAATATGATAGAAGTAGAAAACAAGAAAGAAATCAGAAGGGAGAGAAAAAAACATGTACGCCAAGAACTATAAATATGATCTTTTCTGTACATACAGGGACAACTTACCATATCCTTCATAGATTAGTAATCAAACATCTGTTCAGAAGATAAAATTTGAGGTAAGATTAGTTACAGTACCATCTTACACATCACATAGTTATATTCACATGTAGCTCCTACCAGTGTCTTGGCATTCAGAGAGCCACAGGTCTATGTGTTCTACAATTTGTTGTCTAACTTTGTGGACTGCATCAGGGTTGCTGCAATTCTGGGCATCACCTGAAACAGAAGTCATAGTTCTCATAAATCATGTTATCAAGAAGCCCAGCCATCATGAAAATCATGTTGGGTTTCTGTTCAAAGTAGCCAACTTTGAGATGCATTTAATGCCCCTTCAAACATGAAAAGCAGATGGCTGATAAAATTAAGTTATGTAAATAACAGAACCTATGCTACTCCAGATTTTTCTTATCCAACATTGTCAAAACTGGAACGGCATGCAGAAAGCTATTAGACGTCACTAAATTCGCAGAGATAGCCTTATAATAGTGCACGTTTGTATTTAAGAACTCATATTCCACCAGCAAAGGTAGTTTTTTCTTCAATGGTCTTGCAGTTTTTATTTAGTTTTTGTTCTTTCTCAAAGATTCAGAGGAGGAGGCAAGCACAGAAGCACTTAATGCACAATAAACACTAAAGATTTGACATCCCGTTGCAAGTCTTCAAACCAGAAGAACCAGAACCATAAACCTAACTTGCGCTGATGTAGTATGCATGCTTCTACCAGTGAAAAGATGGAAGACATTTAATATACTGTATATATTATGTAAATTTAAACCCAAATTGGACACAAAGGTTTCCTACAAGGCCGATTTTGAAACTTCTTCTCAATGATAAATAATATTGTATCAACATTTTCGTAACCAAAGAGTATTATAAATGAACAAACAATAAATACCTTCGGGGCTTAAAGGAACCTGGGGACATCCTCTCAAATCAGTTCCATGGCCACAATTATGGCAAGAGACAATGTATGAAGGCACTGAAAGTTTATTTAAGAATAAAAATCAGAAATAGTTGCAAATCAACCCAATTCATCAAAGCATTGTTAGAATAGGAGTTTAAAACGGACAGTCCGCAGAAAATTCTGTGGCACAACAACCTGTAATTCTCTAATGTATCAAGCATGAGCACATTCACCGGAAATTCATTCTTAGTAGTGCAAATTATACAATAACAAAATTCAAATATTTTTATGTGACTTCTCATTGAAGTAATAGAATACGTACTATCTGGAGATGAAGTCTGTTTGGATGCATGACGCCAGGGATCCTGTGAGCCATTTGTGAAAACTATTTTTGAACCTACAGATTCATTTTCCACAAGATGATGTGAACTAAATGATAAATAGAGTAATACACTGATGTGACTTTAATTGGCACACTAAATAAATAATGCCACAAGCACTAGTAAAGAAATCCTCCAACTATTGAAGCACGGTGAATCTTTTCGTTATTGGATGATCAAAGATCAAATATCACTCTAAAGACCATATGGTGTAACCTTTTAAACCTTCTCCGATGCAATTTAGATAATTTATTTTTGGCAAAAATTTAATAAGAACATGCTTAAGAAGAACCACATGCTCAGGGATATCTTTCAGAAAGATAAAGTCTCCATCCCCATACAAGATCATAAAACCACGTCAAGAGTAAGGAGCTTGATTGTTATCAAGGAAAAAGTGGCAAAGGAACTCATATAACAATCTCAGATATCTGTGTGTGTGAGAGGGTGCGTTTTGTGAGAGAGAGATTTGACTTTAGAGACGCAAATAGGCAATTTACCTGACCATTCATAGCCAAGATGGCATAGTAGATAAAAAGTATAATATGTAAATAGTAACCAAGGAACAATATATATATAGAAAGGTGAAAGATTTTACCTGCAATTTTTTTGCCTCCATAATATAGATTTGTTGCATCAACTTCAGGATAGATGCCCTCTCCAAAGACATTCTTGCAAAGGTCCAAATGATATCTGCAACAATAACAAGCTTTTCATCAGTGATTTATACAAGAACTAGATATTTGAACGTTATAGAAAAAAGGTAAATAGAGAAGATATCAAAATGGTTTTAAGTTAAAAGCCATATTTGGAGACATACTTCGTGTCAACTTTTGAAGACCGGATGCTATCATTTGCGGGTGCAACCTGAAAATATGCAACTTCAGTACAAACTTGGAACCACCACAACCGATCAGAACTTCCCTCAGTAACAGCAGTGTTCTTCAAGTGTTTCTGATTATAAGTTTCGACATCAACACCAAAACTTCCAAGGTAATACTCTTTAACATATTTGGCATATGCCTCCTGCAAAAATATTACTTTTTCTCCATTAGAAACATTGGACACCTAGAGAAAAATGATATCGGTAATCCGATGAAACATAAGGCCAAGAACAAATTGAGTCTGGCACAACCACTAAACCCCAATAAAAGAACACAATGGAATGGCAAGAAGAGGAACATACCACCAAATCCTCTCCATTATTCTTTGTTTGAACAAGTGGGCCGCATAATTTATCTGGATTTCCATATTGAAACTGCAATTTTTCAAATAAGTACTTCTCACAAATTTGAGATATTAAAAACTGAGGGACGAAACTAAGCAAGAACAAACTTTACCGCGATAACAGCAGCATCCGCTAGAAAATACATAAAATCACCATCAATATCAAGCTGCAAACAGACAACAACAGGTTAAGATGCAAGGCAAGAAGTGTAAACCAAAACCCAAACAGTGTGAAACACTAAAACTGGACTCATGTTTTAAAGTATATCATGATCTATAAATGGTGAACTGAAGAGATATACAATCAAACCTGGGATGCACCAAACAAACCCCGCACTGCTTTTCCATTAGCTGCAAGCCTTTGTTCAACAAGACGATTAGTTTCTTGCAGTGCAGCTTTACATTCTGGACCGGCAGACTCACCAATCTGCATTTGGGGAGGATTAAAGTTAAGAGCACCAAGGTTGAAGTAAATACAGTCTATTTCAATTTCTTATCTTAAAAGGGAAAGAAATGAAGAAACAAAAAATCATTAAGAATGTGGTCACCTGCTGGTCAAATTCAGTGTAGTTATAAACAGCTTGAACAACTGCAGAACTTGCAAGACTTCCGCATGTTAAATGAGGAAACTTTAGTCTAAACCATGCACTAAGAGCTCCTGGGTATGAGACACCAAATACGAACCAGGGATTTTCACCTTTCGTCTTATTCAGCTTCAAATTCAACGAATCCTAATAATAATCATACCCAAAAAACAGTAAATCACAAGCTCAAGTAGGTAATTTTCTAATTGAAGACGGTAAAATTCAAGAAATGAAATGAAACTTGCCTGATAGTACTGACGGAAAGCAGCCAAATCGAAAAGCGCTTGCTTCGATGATAAGTACTTCAAATTCTCCGTCGAGTGTGATTTAAAAGGAGAGCTTTTTCCATAGTAGCGATGCTCAAGCGAGACCACAGCCGCCCCAAACTTCTTCGCCAAAACCTGTAAAATTTCAACAAAACCTCACTAAATTCTCGATCTTTCTTCCATTTCGATCACGAATTAAACACAATAATCAAAACTTACAGTTAAATAATCGTTAGATATCCCACTGCAGGCGGATTCTCCACAAATTTTGAGAAAAATTGGACCGTCTGAAGGTCTGAAGAAGTCGAGAAGTTCATAGTATCGCTGCTCGAATTTACGGTGGTCGTACGGCGAGAAGTGATCGAGACTCTGATGGAACCAGAGCTGCTTATTCGTCAAGTAATTGCTGCTTCCGGACGAGCTCTCCAGCTGAAGAAAACTACTCCGAGGCCTCACGAACGCATTAGAGGAAGTCCAGAACATCATGATTAAGAAGAAAGAGAGCCAAAACGGCGTCGTCATCGGAGCTCGCCTCATCGTCGTAGTCAATTGCGATTGGCCGGAAAGCTATGTAACAGTATGACTCAACAGAAAGTAACAAACCCTGTGTATGGGAACGAGTGCAGCAACAGCAATCCAATTCTGACATTTGCTCTGTTCTAATTATATTTCCTTCTCGGGCCAGAGTCGGTTTTTTCAGTTAGAAATGGGCTAATGCACAGGCCCATAAATCGTTACTGTAAAATAGTGTTGACCGACTGACCGTTGGAATGGATTCAACGTCAAATACGTTGAAGGAAAATTACCACAAAAATATTACACACCCAAATTTAAAAGTTCTCGAGAGAATTTTTTTATTAGGTTGTGCTTGTGTATGAAGCACTTTTGGTCAGACGCGTTTTTGTGAAGTGCTTGATGACATGAAACACCATGACATGCTTACTCTGAAAACCACCATAAAAAAGGCTGATCTAATTTTGGAACACACTTTCTATCTATTTCAATTTCAATAACATTTAAGAAAAAATTTCGGAAATGCTTTTGGTACTTTGAAGAAAAAAATGCACAAATATTTGGTTGAAGACTTTCTACTCATGGACTTGGATAAGGTTATAGTTTCACTTGGAAAACGCTTTACCGTTTCCTCCATGCTCAACTGGTACTTAAAAAAGGAGAAAGAATTTTTCAAATTTCAGTGGCATTACAACGATACAAGCACTTGCAAAGATTTCAACAATCGAAACTGAGTACCATGACATCAGTTGCAGTAAATAATAGTATTTAGCTTTCGGAGCAAGTTTTGAATGCTGTCCAAGTATCCAACTATATCCTGCACAACTAAACTACATAATGGTAAACACTCTTTAACCCTGATGACCATGAAGGCCACTTAACAGGAAAAGGGATGATAAAGGGAGTGAGTTCTTCATGAAGTAGCAGATAGCCAAGGAATAGATGAATTGCCCTTCTCGCTACTAGTGAAAGTAATCTACACGAGTCCATGCTTCCAAATACATCGTCGCTATTGGTCCTGATCAAGAACAACAGATGCTTGTTGCTTAGAAATAAGTACTGGCACGCATCACAGGTAAATGAGACGTGCTCTGATATATGAAAGGGGAGACGATTATCAGATAGAAATCAAATAGTTCAGTTGAGTTATGCACAATGCAGTAGAATCACAGTCTTTTAATTCAACTTCAAAACCAGAGAAGGATGGTGCAAATGTAGCAACAAGTCTGAGGATTCAGAATCACCTAATAGACAACAAAATTTAAAATCGGCTCGAGTTTTATGCTTTATGGCAGAACGTTTGTAATTCTAATGTAATCTTTTGGCAATAATTTCACTCTCTTGCAAATTGTGAGATATAGTTCACATTCAGCTTCACATTTCTCTAATGTAGTCTGAGATATTTCAGTTGAATGTGAATGATAAATTTTCGCAATTTATTAACTACTTTTGTCAGGCGACTAATAAGCAACTATGATCTAGATCTTGTCTAATAGGTTCACCCAGGTGGTAATTTCCCTTGCTAAGAAATGTTCCACTAACTTGGGAAGTTGGGATGTAAAATGTTCCTAAGTGAGGTTGAGATGCATGTTACAATCAAACGGAGGTAAGATCCTAAGATCAAGCTGCTTGTACTGAATAATGAAAACATGCTAACCTCTTTATTTGAAGCTTGCTCATGCATCCGATTAGGCTTCATGTTCAAATCAATTAATTTATTATCCATCTTTACATGCCCATCATCACTGGCATCCGATAGACGAATGGGAGAAGCCCTGTGATTTTGATGGTTCTCTCCAATTGTCATTCTAGGTTGCTGATGTTGTACTCTTCTGGTCTCACCTGGGTCAACGGTTTGGGATGGTGGGTCTTCAACAACATTGCCAGGTTTATCCCCTGGAAACTACAGAGGAACCAAAAATTGTGTAAAACTTCAAGTAATGTATAGTAACTGAAAAACAAAAAAGAAAGAAAACACAAAATCAATTCTTGGTAAGAAGCTAGGATGAACAAACCTCAACTCTTTGCCTCAGTACAAGATATCTTCCATGTGTTCTTTTACCTCCAACATGAACAACCATATCACATTGCAAACAAAGGGAACTCCCATCTATCTCGCAATAAAAGAAAGCTACATGTGTAGTTTCCAAAGACAGAATAAGTGTGATGTGATTTTCTTTCGCTTTCGCAGATATAACATAATGACAAATCAACATGAGAAGATACGAGCAAGAAATAGGCCTGCATACCAGGTGCATTTTCACAAATATCACAGCGGGGAACTGCACTTGGAGTTGCAAGACCAACCCGGACATGTCGGCTAGCGAGCTTATTGCACAAATGCACCTGCCACCCCATCAACAGATTAAAGCATAGCTTCTGTAAGTCTATCAGAGTATCCAGATTAGACAAAAACTCCTAAGGTATCTATTGGATGTAGCATTTACCACAATCCATTTTCAATAGTTTTGGCCAAACAAGTAAGTAATACCGTTTCTGAAAACTATGTAAGCATTGTCAATTAGCTATTCTCAAAATCATTTTCTTCTTAACAAGGATAAACTACAATGTGGGAAAAACAAAAAAAAACAAGAAGAGAGTATAACCAAGAGGAAACAATAAATTTCAAAGTCCTTGCACTACAGCCAATGCACAAGATTCTCAAAGCGCTCAAAAGATCAGGCAATACACTCATAAGATCAGGCTCCAATTTTTTTATTTTTTATTTTTTATAGCTTTTTGGTCTTGATAAAATGAAAGCAACTAACAGTTGTAGCAGCAAGTAAACAACCTACTTGGTAAACTTAAAATATGCAAACAAGCTACTTCCTTTCACTAGATTTTGGGCTATAACATATGAAACTGCTAATTGGGTACTTAGAAGATTAAACCCAGAAGCTAAAGAAACATACTTTTTCATCACAGGCACGGCAAAGAGCAGCCTCGTCTGCAGCGCAGAATACGATGGCGGCGGCGCTTTCACAAGCGTCACAAAGTGTTCGCATAATTAGTAGTAGTCCCTTCCACTACTCTCATATTTCTATGCAACCCAACAAATTATAAAGCGCTCACATCCAATCCAGAATCAGAAAAAGTCTGAAACTTTGAGCCAACCCAGAAAGACCCAATTCAGCAAAACTCACTGTTTCTTGGTTGGTCCCTAGTGGAGCTAATGATAATGATAATGATGTGGAAAGACCAAGAACAGAGTAGGCTGAGGGATAAAGAAAAGTGGGTTTGGGTTGGTTTTTGTTGTGGAGATTCGAGAAGGCCAAAGAATAAAATATAAATATATATTTGTGGAATTTGATACGCTGGGGTGATGATTCATACGCTGGGGTGTTTTTGTCAAGTTTGTTTTTGCTCTGGTTCTGTGAAGCTCATGACTCCATGGCCACAAGTTTGAAAAGGCAGTGGGGTTGATATTCGATTGAGGCCCTTGGGCTATTCTCACCCATCAGTTGCATATATCGGACGTGGGTCCCATCTGGGTTTTAGTTCATTTGTTGCTTGGTCTTGGTTTTGGTTTTGATGGTGGCTTTGCTCCCCTTGAGCTTGAAACCCGCCTTGCCGTCCACAGAGCATCTTTGGTTTGGGGTCATCTGTACCTGAATGAGAGGGAGAGAGAGGATGATGATGTGATTGGAGGACAAAACGTGACACCATGAATGTGCCAACTATGCATGTATGAGGTGAGGAAGGTGGTACCAGAAAAGAGAAAGGGTTATCACATAATTGAACTCATAAATAATAATGGCCTTCAAGGAAAGAAAGGGACTGCCACAGTTCTAATATCTCAACAATTTACCATATACATCCAAGTATGTGATAGCACTTGGTTTTTGAACAGTCAAACTCAATAAAAAAAGTAGAAATTTCTGTGAAAAATAAATCTTAGCAGTAAAAAAAATGGGGATGGTAAAACAAAATTGTGGATGCTTCGGGGTTTAATAAAAGTCAAACAAAAAAATCTTAAAAAATTTATAAATTGTTTTTTTTTTATAAAAAAAAATCATAAATTGTTAGAACTTATTGAAAAAGTACTTATTTTGGACTCGTTTGTTTATTTTCGGTCTCTCAGTTTCAAGTTTCGCAGAAATGGCGGTTCCCCTACGGAGAACCCTAAATTCAATTCCGATTTTCTCCTCCAATTTAAAATTCCACCATTAACAAAATGCTGAAGCTCCTCACGTCCTCCTCATCATGCCTCCAGGCCCGAGTCCTCACTCCGGGGCATCCTTTAACGTACATAATCAGACCCTGTTCCTCAATTTCCATCTCCGAAAGTCCAAGCCCACAATCTATCAATGTTCCATTCATTTCAGACCTCATAGCCAAGCAACACTGGTCAGAGCTCAAAACCCATCTCAAAGACTCAACCTTTATCACAGTTCTTCACCAACTGATCGACTCGGGAGCTGACCCAGAGCTAATACTCAGGTACTTCAATTGGTCCCAGAAGGGTCTCAATGTTCCACACAATATTGAAATCACTTGTAGACTTTTGCACTCCTTAGCAAATGCAAAGAAGTACCCAAAGATGAGATCTTTATTAGATGAGTTTGTTAGAAGGAATGAAAAGCATTCAATTTCTTCAATTTTTCATATGCTTTCACTGTGTAGCAACCAGTTTTGTGCAAATTCCATTATAGTTGATATGTTGGTGGTGGCGTATGTTAAGAATTCGAAGACCAATTTGGGTTTTGAAGCATTTCAGAGAGCTGGTGATTATGGGTTTAAGCTATCAGTTTTGTCTTGTAATGCTTTGTTGAGTGCTTTGGTGAAGGGAAATGAAATTGGGTATGTTGAGTTTGTGTACAAAGAGATGTTTAGGAGGAGGATACATGGTGATTTGTACACTTTCAACATTGTGATTAATGGGTTGTGTAAAGTTGGGAAATTGAACAAGGCAAAGGATGTTATGGATGACATGAAGGCTTGGGGGATTTCACCAAATGTGGTTACTTATAATACTATTATTGGTGGTCATTGCAAATTGGGTGGGTTGGGGAAGATGCACAAAGCTGATGCCATTTTGAAGGAGATGGTGGCGAATAATATTTGTCCGAGTGAGATGACGTTCAATATTTTGATTGATGGATTCTGTAAAGACGAGAATGTGGCAGCTGCCTTTAAGGTGTTTGAGGAAATGAGGAGGCAGGGTTTGAAACCCGGTGTGGTTACTTATAATTCACTGATTAATGGGTTATGCTGTGATGGGAAGCTTGATGAGGCTTGTGGATTACAGGATGAAATGCTTGGCTTGGGTTTGAAGCCAGATATAGCAACCTACAATGTTCTTATAAATGGGTTTTGCAAGAAGAAGATGCTGAAGGAAGCTAGAGAGCTGTTTGATGACATTGGCAATCGAGGCTTGGTACCCAATGTTATAACATATAATACACTAATTGATGCTTATTGTAAGAATGAGATGAAGGAGGTAGCATATGCGTTGCATAACATGATGATAGAGAGAGGAGTTTTCCCAAACACGTCGACATTTAACTGCTTGATTGCTGGTTCGTTTAAACAGGGAAACATGGAAACAGCCAGGAAGTTTTTACATCAAATGGAGGTTAAGGGATTGAAAGCTGATTGCATAACATATAATATACTGACAGATGCATTGTGTAAAGATGGGGAGCCAAGAAAGGCAGAAAGACTCTTGAATGAGATGTTCACAAAGGGTTTGAACCCGAGTCACCTGACATACAATACCTTGATGGATAGCTACTGCAGGGAAGGAAACCTGAACGCAGCTTTGAACTTGAGGGCTCGGATGGAGAAAAACGGGAAACGAGCAAATATAGTGACATACAATGTGCTGATCAAGGGATATTGTGCGCAGGACAAGCTTGTAGATGCGAATGAACTTCTAAATGAGATGTTGGAGAAAGGTTTGATCCCAAATCGAACTACTTATGAAATAGTAAAAGTGGAAATGATGGACAAAGGTTTTGTTCCTGATATAGATGGACACCTGCATAATATTTCTAGCTCTTAACCATGGAAATGAGAAATTGAATTCATTTCCGTCTCAGCGTGATCGAAGTGTTTCTTTGATGTTAAGGGGGCATGTCCATATCCACATCTGAGGGTGATATATATGTGATGAACGAGAATAGGAGGAAGTCCTTGCTCTCGCCCATTCTTGTGGTCAAGCCAATGCATATTTATGTGCTCATTCCAATGCTTTTGTCCATCAGTTTTGGGTAAAGAGCAAGTAATATGTGTCCTAATTAGTGTCATTTCCATGCTCGTACCTTTAACCATGTACGTCCATGCTGTGCCCATGACCTTGTCCATGCAAGTGAGGATAACTGAGTCCAACCACACCCTGTAACCTAATAACGATGTTCTTGTCCATGTTGTGCCCATGACCTTGTCCATGCAAGTGAGGATAACTGAGTCCAATTTTGGTGGTCCAACCACACCGTGTAACCTAATAATTATGTTCTAACACGTAGAGACCATCCCCAAATATTTCTCTAAAAAAAAAAAAAATTCCGAGACATTGGTTTCTCACTCAAAACTTTGGACTATAACATACGGTATTTTGGCAAAATTCGCATGTTCTTATTTTCTCACGAAAATATTCTCATGCTCAAATCATGATTTTTAAGCACTTCTCAAACTGATAGAACTGAAAAATTTAGATCCGATTTTTTTTTTATACGATTTTTCAAAATCGGAAAACTAGAAAATTTATAATAAAAAATTTGCTCGAAGTTTTTGAGTTCCGTCAATTAGAAAACCTTTTAAAAATTATGCTCTATGATTGGTGAGATTATAGCACAGGAAAATTTCAACAAAAAACTGCAGTTCACAAGCAGGTATGCCAAGAATTCCCACGTCACGTCCAAACGTGCTAAACCATGCCAATACATATTATTATTTACATTTTCTCATGCCATAATCTCACTATTAATAAAATATGAGTTTTAGAAGGCATTCCAAGTGACGGAACTTAAAAATTTGGATTCATTCATTTTTTTACAATTTTTTCTATTTTCAAACTTTGGGAAATACAAAAAATACTTCCCGTGAAATTCTAAAATTTTCTCTGATCATAGATTACATTATTTTTAGTGTTTAAAAAAATCACATTCTTTTACCATATGATGAATATTTTATGGCTTAGCCCATTCTAGGGGCCAAGCTCTTCCCTCGCTCATTCTAGAGGCCAAACCCTTGCCCTCGCCCATTTTTGTGGTCAAGCAAATGCAGATGCATGTGCTCATTCCAATGTTCTTGTTCATCAATTTTGGGTAAAGGGAAATTACTCTATGTCCTAATTAGTGTCATTTCCATGCTCGTACCATTAACCATGTACGTCCATGTTGTGCCTATGATCATGTCCATGTAAGCGAGGCTAACTATGTCCAATTTTGGTGGACCATCCACAACTTGGCACCCAAAAACGATGTTCTAATACCATGGAGATCAACTCCAAATATTTCTCTCTAAAAAAAAAAAAATTCTATGCCTTTGTTTCTCACCCAAAACTGTGGACTATAACACACGATTTTTGGGCCAAAATCAAATGTTTTTATTTTCGCACCAAAATCTTCCCACACTTAAATCATGATTTTTAAGGACTTCTCGAGTTGACAAAATGCAAAAATATGGACTCGTATATTTTTTCGATTTTCCAAAGTTGGAAAACTAGAAAATTCATAAAAAAAATAAACGATTCTAGATTTTAGAGCAAAGTCAGTTAGAACACCTTTTAAAAATCATGTCTTACAAATGGTGAAGTTTTGGTACGGGCAAAATTAAAGGAAAAAGGGGGTTGGCAAGATTTGGCATGCCATGCACCTCCAAACGTGTCAAACCATGCCAACCCCATTTTTCCTTCAACTTTGTCCGTGACAAAATTTCACCAATGTTAAAAAATAATTTTAAAAGCTTTTCCAACTGACTTTTTTTAACAGGTCGAGTCGTTTGTGAGTTATGATTTTTCAAAGTCGGAAAACTTAAAAAATCATAACTCACAAACGAGTCAGGCTTTTCGAGCAAAATCGGTTGGTACACCTTTTAAAAATAATGTTATACAAATGATGAAGTTTTGACACAGATAAAGTTGAAGGGAAAAGTGCAGTTCACATGGAGGCATCCTGAGATGCCCTAGACACTTCAAACGATGTCCATGCTAGCGAGGCTAACTAACGATGCATGCCCAGGCTAGCGAGGCTAACGATTGATAAAGTAATCTGGGCGTCACACCCAAAACCAATTGGCAATGGTTGGATAGGCCCAAATCCTTATAAGCACATTTGTAAGGTCCCTTTTTTCCAATGTGGGACAACACTCCACATTCTCACACGCCCCCGCACGTGTGGCGAATTTTCAAGCCAAACACGTGGACAACTTATATTGGGGGACGTGGAGCACGTGTGGCCACTTGGCTTCACACGTGGGCGAACATGCAGCTCTGATACCATGATAAAGTAATTTGGGCGTCACACCCAAAACCAATTGACAATGGTTGGATAGGCACAAATCCTTATAAGCACATTTGCAAGGTCCATTTTCTCTAATATGGGACAACACTCCACATTCTCACAACGATGACTACGCCCATGCTAAGGATGCCCACGATGCCTAAGCGATATTTTAAAATCGGAAAACTAGAAAATTCATAAAAAATAAACGATTCGAGATTTTCGAGTTCTGTCAATTGGAACACTTTTTAAAAAGCATGTTCTACCAATGGTAAGTTTTTGAGAAAATTTTATATTTTTTTTCCGAAACCATAGTTTTTCACCCAAAACCGTAGGTTATATATAACACATGATTTTTGGGCCAAAATCGCATGTTCTTATTTTCGCACCAAAATCTTCCCACACTCAAATCATGATTTTTAAAGACTTCTCGAGTTGACAGGACGCAAAAATATCGACTCGTTTATTTTTTACGATTTTCCAAATTCGGAAAACTATAAAATTTATAAAAAATAAACGATTCGAGATTTTTGAGCAAAGTCAGTTGGAACACCTTTTAAAAATTATGTCTTACAAATGGTGAAATTTTGGCATGGGCAAAGTTAAAGGGAAAAGGGTTTGGCATGCCAGGGCATGCCGTGACACCTCTAAACGTGTCAAACCAAGTCAACCACATTTTTCCTTCAAATTTGCCCGTGACAAAACTTCACCAATGTTAAAAAATGATTTTTAAAGCTTTTACAACTGACTTTTCTTGAACAGCTCGAGTCGTTTGTGCGTTATGAGTTTTCAAAGTCGGAAAACTTAAAAAATCATAACTCAAAAACGAATCGGGTTTTTCTAGCAAAGTCAGTTGACACACATTTTAAAAATCATGTTTTACCAGT
Source organism: Rubus parviflorus (assembly GCA_029955375.1). NCBI lineage: Eukaryota > Viridiplantae > Streptophyta > Magnoliopsida > Rosales > Rosaceae > Rubus > Rubus parviflorus. The sequence goes on from JARGGL010000004.1 coordinate 17,672,538, forward strand.
GGTGAAATATTGACACTAGTAAAGTTGAAGGGAAATTAAAGTGCAGTTCAGAAGGAGGCATTCTGAGGTGCCCCTGATACTTCCAACAATGTCCATGCTAACGAGGCTAACTAACGAATTCCATGTTAGCGAGGCTAACTAACGATGCCCATGTTAGCGAGGCTAACTAACGATGCCCATGTTAGTGAGGCTAACTAACGATGTCCATGTCCATGCTAGCGAGGCTAACGATGCCTATGCCCATGCTAAGAATGCCCACATTGCCCAGGCTATTTTTCAAAGTCGGAAAACTAGAAAATTCATAAAAACTAAACAATTCGAGATTTTTGAGTTCTTTCGATTGGAACAGTTTAAAAAAAATATGTTTTACCAATGGTCAATTTTTGAGAAATTTTTTTTTTTGCCAAAACCATGGTTTCTCACCCAAAACTGTGGACTATAACACACGATTTTTGAGGCAAAATCACATGTTCTTATTTTCGCACCAAAATCTTTCCACACTTAAATCATGATTTTTAAAGACTTCTCGTGTTGACAAAACACAAAAATATCGACTTGTATATATTTTTTTCGATTTTCCAAAGTGGGAAAACTAGAAAATTCATAAAAAAAATAAACCATTCTAGATTTTGGAGCAAAGTCAGTTGGAACGCCTTTTAAAAATCATGTCTTACAAATGGTGAAGTTTTGGTACGGGCAAAATTAAAGGAAAAAGGGGGTTGGCAAGATTTGGCATGCCATGCATCTCCAAACGTGCCAAACCATGTCAACTCTATTTTTCCTTCAACTTTGTCCGTGACAAAATTTCACCAATGTTAAAAAATAATTTTAAAAGCTTTTTCAACTGACTTTTTTTAAACAGCTCGAGTCGTTTGTGAGTTATGATTTTTCAAAGTCGGAAAACTTAAAAAATCATAACTCACAAACGAGTCAGGCTTTTCGAGCAAAATCGGTTGGTACACCTTTTAAAAATAATGTTTAACAAATGGTGAAGTTTTGACACAGATAAAGTTGAAGGGAAAAGTGCAGTTCACATGGAGGCATCCTGAGATGCCCTAGACACTTCAAACAATGTCCATGCTAGCGAGGCTAACTAACGTGCGCATGCTAGAGAGGCTAACTAATGATGCATGTCCAGGCTAGCGAGGCTAACGATGACTACGCCCATGCTAAGGATGCCCACGATGCCCAAGCGATATTTCAAAATCGAAAAACTAGAAAATTTATAAAAAATAAACAATTCGAGATTTTCGAGTTCTGTCAATTGGAACACTTTTTAAAAAGCATGTTCTACCAATGGTAAGTGTTTGAGAAATTTTTATATTTTTTGCCAAAACCATGGTTTTTCACCCAAAACCGTGGGTTATAATACACGATTTTTGGGCCAAAATCGCATGTTCTTATTTTCGCATCAAAATCTTCCCACACTCAAATCATAATTTTTAAAGATTTCTCGAGTTGACAGAACGCAAAAATATCGACTCGTTTTTTTTTTTTATGATTTTCCAAATTCGGAAAACTATAAAATTTATAAAAAATAAACGATTCGAGATTTTTGAGCAAAGTCAGTTGGAACACTTTTTAAAAATCATGTCTTACAAATGGTGAAATTTTGGCACGGACAAAGTTAAAGGAAAAAGAGTTTGGCATGTCAGGGCATGCCGTGACACCTCTAAACGTGTCAAACCATGCCAATCCTATTTGCCATCATTAAGAGATGTTCTGAAGACTAGTTCTCCTTGGAGAGATGTTCAATTCCCTCGGTTTCTACTTTATTCTTCCCTTCATGAGGAAGAAATATTTCGGGTTTGTTCGTTTCTTTCCTTTTGGAACCGCAATATCTGGTTCAAACAAATTCCCATGCCAAAACTGCTTGAAGAGCTAAGATGTATGTATCACTCAATGTTAACTTCGGTAATTGCTGATATCTGTTAAAGAGCTCAAATAATTTGGCTTATTTGAAAAAATATTTCCTGTCAAGAATAAAGATCTGAATCTTCGAATTTTTATTTCCATCTACCATCCGCCTTGCCTTTTTATTTACAGCTTGTTAGATCTCTTTTTCTTTCGTATGCCAAGTGTTTAAAGCTCACACTAGCTAGAATTGTTAAGAAAGACATAGAAATAAGTACATATGCAACAAGAACTATATAAATGAGTTTTTTTTCTTCTCAATAATATATATGGCAATAATCACAGAGCACACATTGGCTTCAAGAGATTAAGCATACAGATACATACAGTACAAACTTAATCTTTTTTCACAATTTATTACAAGCAGAACATTAATACAAATCACCTTCAAACCAAGACACAATACCATGGATACTACCATATAGACCTTGCAATAATACATTTTTAACATTTTTCTTGCAGTAGACAAAAAGAAGTGACACTTTCCACTCTTTCTGTAACTTAAAATGAGAAGTTCATCATATCCAGGCTCAAGCTCTCCATCATCACCCTTTCCATGAACCCACACGTAGTTGGTGCCTTATTGAAACTGCTAACTCTGGGCTTGAAGGCGCAAGAAGAGACAGGGATGATGGGGATGTTCTCGCAGTTGCAGAGCTCGATCATGTACCCATCTGGGTCATGGAAGAACACCTGATCGACCTTGTTCCCCTCGTCCTCTACCAGTGCGGTAACGTACCTCATCCCCATCTCTTGCAGCTTCCTCTTAACAAGTCCAACATCAGTGCACTGCATTTTCAAAACCATGCACAAGTTTTTCGTCATTACCAAAAGACATTTTTTAACCATCATATTAGTACTGAGAAAAATTAGTGCTACTCTTACTTGGAAGGAGATGTGGTTGTCTTTGGGATTGATTGGTCGGAGTTCATAGTCGTCCATTGCTGGACTTTCAATCAAGTGTATCCCAATCCCATAATTATACAACCTACACACAACGAAATAGTTTGTGAGTTTAAGCATCAATTCGAAAATAAGCTTTCTCTCACACACACACACACACATATAGAGTTAGAAAAGCGAACCAAGCTCCATTGAAGTTGAAAGAAGAGGGGCGTTTGATGAGAACAAAGCCCAGGACTTCTTCATAGAACCTCGTAGAGTCCCACACCGATCTGCACAACAAAGATACATGATTGAGTGACAGCAAAGGCAGTGCCTCGCAGCTGTTTACTTCCTCAATCTCAATCTGTGTCATTCTTCCTCTAGCTAGTGTTATATGGCTCTCAATCACTTAGAAGCTCTTTAGTTTCTTGTTTGCCTGCTTCACAACTCTAAGGAGAGCGTTCCTTATATAAGCAACACTTTAAGGTATTATCTTAGGTCAGTTCAAGTTTAATTTGCACGTTATTGTTGCACTTGTGGGAGTAACTTCCTGATCCGTGATCGAGGAACTTTCCTAGCAGATACTCTCTCAAATCACGAAAGAGACCGAGACAAATGAAATCTAGCTAGTCATCATCATAGCTATAGCCCACGTGGATTTATTGGGAGGGGTGTGATATCCTTGAATGCCACATCCACTGTTAATTAGGACAGACATTAGTACATAATCAAAGCTTAAAGACCCAAATTTCGTATTAAAGGGAAGATGGTGGTAATTAGGCACCATGCAACCTTTCTCCGATCCAATCATGTCACTGTAGTAATTGGAACCGATTTCTCTGCTTTAATTTGGTGTGCTCAGATGTGCTAGACTTTTAATTTAATGAGGTGCCGAAAACACAAAGGGTTGGATTTGTTATACACAGCTATGATTGATCCACGCAGAGAATCTAAGTCCATACAAATGGAATTAATTACCAATGATCGTGGCTTTCCCAAAAGAAAAGATATAGTGCATGGACAAGCCCTAATTACTACCAGCCTAGTTCAGATGCATTTACACATATCTTAGCTTGAAAATGATGTTTGGCCTCAAGCTTAAATTAAGCTAGCTTTATGCAGGGTACTCTAAGATAAACGACATATGTTATATTCGAACCTGAAAATCTGTTTGGAAGTTGATCTGAAAACCGTGATTTGAACTTTACTCAACCTTGTAGCAAAATGGTACTTCGTTACATAGAAAAGTACAAAGATACCGAATTCTGGGAAATTTCTGTGATGTTTCCTGGCTCCCACATGACATTTTCATTTTCTTATAAACCCATTCGATCCAAAAAGGACAGAAAGGATGGGGTAGAGTGTATATATATATATATATATTATTTACTCTCACAGTAGCTTAATTAATTACAAACCCCCAAAACAGCTTTGTTTGTTTGGTTCCACAAAGAGATCGATGTACATATATGCTTTCAGCTACTTATAATTAATATTGGAAGGTGATAACCGGAAGACTAGTACTCTGCTTCTGGAGTTTGTAAGTTTGTTCATATACTGTACTATGTCTCTGTTAACATATACATGATCAATGCGAGTACTAAGAGATATTTTGTTTTATTTTGATAGCATTGAGACACAATTTTGTTTGTCTAGATTTCCTTTGAGGATAATGTCCCTAAAAATTCATGAATTATTAAAGGCAAATTACGTGCTAATCACTGGAAAGATATTAACCGTGAACAATTAATTATTGATGGCTTCTTGAAAAAATCATGGTACTGAAGAGAGATGAAGAGAAGCTTGCAACAGAAGAAGCTTGAAAGAAGCTAGATCGATGAACATATATATGTGTGTGTGTGTGTATTAGGCCTTCTCGACTAAGATTAACCTTACCATAAAACGAGTGCATATATGGCATATAATTCTCCATATTGGATCACTATGTTTAATTATGTATTGTGAATTTGTGATTTGTGAAAACCTCAAGATTTCATGTACATAAAACGGCCAAAGACTTTTTAGTTTTTACGCACTCTAAACATGCAGGTAGCTATAGTACTACCCTTAATTGCCAGTTCTTGATAAGAAGCAAACCTAACAAGTACTTAACACCAATAATTAATACACAAGCTTTTATTCGATCTGAATAGAAATGGTCTTGTGTTTTCTTGGTGGTAGCTAGCTAGCTACTTGTTGCTTTTCATATATTATCTCCTCCCTTTAGAAGCTTCTGGGCAACACTAACTACGTACTTCTCTCTTCTTCATCAACAGATACGCCCTCTGTGACAGAATATTACAAGTGACGCGTCCTGTCCATTCCTGCTAGTCGTTCAATGGCCAAACACCTGTTGTTCGATCAGATCGATCCATAGAGATTTGACATTGATCCTTTCTTGTCCTACAGAAAGGTATTTGGCCAACAACGACTAGCTGGAATGAATCGGACTTATTCGCTGCTGCTACGAGCAGTTGAAAATTGAGAAAGATCGAGGATGAGAAATGCAAAGAGCATCTCTTCATGATTAAGAGAGGAAAGGGTACGTTAATGTAAACTTAACAAAATATTTTTTTTTTGGACGTGAAAGAGAAATAATAATACTAATAACATATATATTCTGTTAGGTTTGCATAAACCCTCTTCTCTCTTAATCATGAAAGAGATGGTCTTTGCAGTACTGATCAATCCAGCGAGCTGGCTTTGTGCAAATACAAGTGAAGCAATGCTTCCAATTTATAACGGGCTAGCCTAGCTAGCTAGGATCAATCCTAGCCATTGATCTCTATCATAGTCCCAAAGTTTGTCCAAGCTAGCTCGAGTTTCTTTGCTTATTGGGTTGAAACCCAGAGAAAAGATAAGTCTGCATTGCGCGCATATGGGTCGAGTAGGCCACAATGACTTGTTTTTCCTCTTCAACCCATACCCCTTCATCTTGATTCAATTCATGGCCATTCAGATCATCATGGTAGTTTTTGAAATTGAGACCCACATCAAGAAAAACGAACGATTATGCATGGGCTCCCATTAGATCGATCATATGGGAAGAAAATGGTGAGTTTGTTCATATGATATGTCTCTGTTAACTAGTGCATATACATGATCAATGGGAGTACTAAGAGAGATTTTGTTTTATTTTGATAGCATTTGTGACACAATTTTGTTTCTCTAGATTTCCTTAATTTGAGGGTATTGTGCCTAACAATTCATGAAGTGTTGAAGACTAAACAACTCATTTAGTACTGGCTGTACTGCAGGCCTTCCTCAAATGTCTCCCATAAAACTCCTAAGGCCTCCCCACAGAAATCAATGGAAATAAACGCGGCCCAGTAACTTTGTTGAAATATTCATAATTCGATCATTAACCACCAATGAGCTAGATGTCAATAACGATATGAAGACTGAAGACGCCGATGAGCAACTCATAGCTAGCTTTTCAACTTATGCTTTGAATGTAATTTGATCAATGAGTACTATATGAAGAATATGAAGAGCCAATTCCAAACAATGCGCCTGTAGTTGAGTTTTGTACTAATAAGAGTATGCGTTGCAGACTTGCAGTATATATAATTTTCAATGAATTGATGTGTATATAAGGGTATGAATGTTTTACAATTAGAGCATTTTTAACAATTTTTCTAAAAAAAATCTTTATTATAGAGACTCAAAAGTTTATATCAGAGTCTAAGAATAAAACAATTAATTTCGAATATCACTTCTAGATAAAAGTCTTGGGATGTTACAAATTGTATTAGAGTACTACGACTTGAACCCTGCTAAGGGTGACATGGATCCATAAACGGGTAAATGGTCCCGCTCCATTTGCATTAATTCACGATTGTTTATGTTTGTATTAGTCGATTACAAGGATGACGATCATGATTTCCATTCATTTTTTATTTTATTTTTTAAAAAAGAATAAAGAAAAAACAAAGAACTGGAGATGGAGTTGAAGCAAGTGGTGAAACATCGAGGCAAATTCAAATGGTTAGCCTAGTCAGCGCCTAGTCTTGACTTCTTCATGGTTTACTGTTGGACTTATTGTACATAGCTTGCTAGCTTAATTGCTTATTAACTAAATGAAATGTTAAAGGGTTACTGTACGTAAACAGACTGTGAACAACACTGTAAGCTTCTTGAATATATATATATATATATATATCATGGTACGTACTGTAGATAGATGAAGAATTGCTTGCAAAAGAAGAAACAAGAACCAAGCTAGCTAGCTATATACAAAAATTAAGAACCACAATATATATAACATGCAATCGCAAGCTAGCTAGCTTTTATTCTTAACTCTTATCTCTTCGTGGTAGCTACTTCTGGCTTTAATTAATTAGAAGCTTCTGGGCATCATCACTGCTTCTCTCTTCTAATTCATCAGCAGATAGATACTCCCGGCCCTCTGTGACAGAATATTTTAAGTGAAGCGTCCCGTCCGTCCATTCCCGTTGGTCATCGTTTGGCCAGATTCCGTGCATGCTTCATGTGCAGATCAATATATGGAATTGGAATAGTCGACATATGAATCATCCTTTATTGTCCTACACAAGGTATTTGGCCAACACAGACTAACAGGAATGGATCCGGCTTCGTTGCTGCTAAGGAGCAGTTGAATTTAGATAGACAATAATGAGAAATGCAAAGAACATCTCTTTCATGGTTAAGAGATCGATCGAGGAAAGGGTTTATGCATGTGTGAAAATTAGACAACACCTCGCTAGAGTAAGGGTACGTACGTCGTCCTTCAAACCTCATATAACCGGCCGGTCGCTTTAATGCCCGGCCGGGTGAATTACAATCTACAAGCTCGTGCTACGTATTACTAGGCTCAACAGAAGAAAGGGTTTATGCAAACCTAACAAAGTATAAATTGGAGTTGGCTCTGTGTGCATATACTAGTGAAGCAATGCTTCCAATATTTATAAGGAGCTAGCCTAGCTGAACTGCATTGCATATGGATCGGAGTAGGCCATCACGACTTGTTTTTCTTCCTCAACCCATACCCTTCCATGGCCACTCGATCAGATCATGATGATAGCTTTTGAAATTGAGACCCTGACAAGAAAAAGGAACAAAGCACGAGTATGGGCTCCCGTTAGATCGATCATATACGAAGAAATTGGTGATCGAGTTTGTTCACATGCTATGTCTCCATCTGTTAACTAGTGCATATAGGGTTTTACTTTGATGGATATCATTTGTGACGCAATTTTGTTTGTCTAGATTTCCTTTTAAGGGTAATGTAAAGATCGACTAAACAACTCATATATAGCCTCCTCAATTGAAATTAATCTTATAGTAACTTTATTGAACTATTCAATATAAACAAAAATCAAATCACCAATGAGCTAGATGTCAATAACTATATGAAGACTCAAGACTGACTGAGAAGCTTACAGCTTTTGAACTTCAAGATTTGAAAAGGATCCATTTACCGGTAAATGGTACGGTCGCGCTCCGGCCACATTCGTCTTTGGGCTTTTCAGTCATGGCCTTATGCATGGACTTCGAGTACTGTTTCTGTTTCAAAGTTCAAATCAAGGTCCAGCTCCAGTATCTATCGTACATTTCTTCTTTTTTCTTTCTAATTAAAAGAAAATAAAAAGAAAAAAACTGCTTTACTCTTTTTTGGGGTCCTGATTTTGTTATGATTTGTATACTTATTACAAATTTGACTTAAAGGCGCATGGTTGCTATCATCATTTTAAGTTTTCAACGCCCTAAAAGCATTCTATAATGAATCATTCCTTTTACAAAATTGATCGATATATAGACTATATATAGTCAATTTCTTATCTTCACATAAATTGAGTTGTATATATTTGAGAACAGAAAATATTTTAATTGGATCAATTGTCAATCATACTGAGAATGTTGAGTGTGATCTTATATTGGAATAGATAAAATATTACATAGGAGACTTTTAGATTTTAGTCTTTTTCACCCGTTATTTAAGTAGTTAACCTTCGTTTGAGGTTTACATATTCCAAGTTTTTCAATTAAAAATTGTACACGTGTTTAGTTCAAATCATGGGAAATCGTGATTTTACCTGTTCCACTAACTAATTGGCTGTAAGTGAATTGGACATAAATCAATGGCAGTATTAAGCCATTTACCAACTTCGCCATGGATTTCATTTCACGATTTATATATATAAATGTCCGCTTCCACCCGCATTAGATAAAACTAATAATTAATCTGGTTAGGGATGTCACTCCCACACCTAACAGGTATTAGCAGAAGCTTCAAAGCCAATATATAGTAAACCTAACACTAACACGTACATCGTGATATTGACATTTATGTACTTTAATTTCCCATGTCTAGCTAGCTAATGCAACACAGACGGTTTATGAAGAGATAGGAGCTTTCTGAAAAAACAACAGAAGCATCAGAAAATGTGTCACATACGTATTGTGATTTCATGATCTGGACCGTTTGTCTTTCAATTTCTATTTTCGAGTGTCACAGTCACATTGGGTAGCAAACGTAGGCATGCATTAGCATAAAAGGTGCGCTGTTATGAATGAGAGTGATGACTGACTGCACTAGTAAGTCAAATAGAGGCATGCAGAAGGAGTTCGAGTTAGTTAGGTTTTCGTTTTCATTCCTGGTCAGATTTATTAACACCGCGTGGAAATTAAGATGGATATTTGTACTAGTTAGTCAGTAATAATGTAACTTATCTATGGCAATGTGAACTTGTAACAGCACGTGCTTGGACAATTCCATCATCATTCCACCAATGTAGTTTGATTCTGCATGTATATAATTAGACATATCATTAAGCATTAATTACTCGATATGTAGCTAGTGTTAAGAATTTAGAGAGTTAATCATTTTAGGGTATAGAATTATGTACTATATCGTAGAATATTTATTTTCTCATATTTTGGCGGAGTCAACAAAATATTAGAACTAAGCTCTAAACCTCAATTGCAAAACACCAAAGAGCAAAACATAAGTGACATACATGTCAAGTAACAATTCATTAGATACACCATTAATTGGACATTGTCACATAATGCGCTTATCCGACATGTGTAATAATTCCTCCATCACCTATAACCAAACACCACCTAATTAATTAGTTCAAGAGATCAAACGTCAATGAGTGGCCATTATACTTTCTAATTTCGTAAGTAAAGAAAAGAAAGGGTTAGGAATTAAGATGTGGTGCTCTAAAACGTAAAGGGGTTAACACTAATAATTAATTAGATGGTTATTAGTTATTACTGGGTGGTCAGATATATAGATCATAATTCCATTAAAGGATCGAGTCCATTATTCTTATCTGTAATTAACCTAGCTACTTTGCAACTCCATCTACAATTAATATATTAATTCTACATTCCATCTAGGTTAAAATTTCTCTTGGAAAACCGAATCTGCACTCTGCAGATTGTGATATATATAGCACGCACGTACATACATTCCTCTAGATCGATATATTATTTCATCGAGTAGCTGTACTTACTTCTTCAACTTCAGCTTAGACTACAGAAGATTAAAACAATTTACCATTACTGAGCTCTGAGCTAGCTTTTGGTTTATGAAAAGAACGTACTGCATATATATAGAGAGAAAATGCATATATATATATATGGTAGCTAAAAATAAAGAAATATCTTACTGTCGGCAGCAATATAAAGTTAAAACTGGAAAATGGATGGAGGTTGGGGACCAGCACATGCATGGATTGCCCAGATTTTGTGAAGTCGAAATTGCATGCATATTTATTAGCTTAGCCCTATTCATTCTACTCTCACATGCATTTAGGATTTTGATTCCATATATATATGCATTCTTTTATTAATTAGTTTTCGATCATTTAGTTGTTATGGGGTCCTATAAATTTCTAATGAGGGACGAATGTTTAGGGCCGTTTCTTCCTTTTTCACATGGGGTGGTCTGGTCTGGTCTGTGTTATTATTCTCTTCTTTAGGTCAAAGGCGAAGGCGGTCCCTGTACCCTTGGCTTTAATTAGCCGCTTTTTTATTTTCTTCTGCAGTTCTGCCTAGCCTTGCCCTTCTTTTGGGGAGAAATATAATAATAAAAGTCTCCAAGCTGACTTTATATTGTTTTATAAAACTGGCCTGCATATGCATGCTGCCCTTTTCATCTTTTTTTTTTCTTTTTTTATGAAAATTAAAAAATTCTACGATGCATTAATATACCGATATATTAAGTAAATTACCTTGATACTGAGTTCGATGCAGAGGTATACTAATTCGATCCAGAGGTAGACTAGTTCGAGTTTGTTTACATCTTTATCAAACTAATCTACCGATGTATTGAGATAGTCTACTTGATGTATCAGTATATTAATGTACCGTAGACGAATCCATGAAAATTTGACTGTGTTTTTTTGTTTTGTTGAGAAATAAAAATTGAGTCCAATTATGTTAATTAATGTCGAATTTTTTGACACACTTAGCATGGATGGTGTGAAAGGCTTTACTCGGAAAGTTAGCAGTCACCAACTCACCACCAGTCATGTGCCTCCGCCGATTTCAACAGCGACCAACCATTATTCAATGCTTCCGGTAAATTAAGTCCAACGTCATGGGCACATCCGTCATTTCATCTCCCGCCGGTTAACCAATCGTTTGCATTAGCGCGGTAGTTTTATTCAAAGCCACGTAATGATTTTTCCGCAGAGCAGAAAGCAACTATTGAATTAAAAGAAAAGAGGTAGACTCCATAACCAACTCTACAAAACTCATAAACCCTTTTCTTCAGAGAGAGCAATAGTTCAACCTCCGAGTTTTTCAACAATGGCGGTTTCGGATTCGCATTCGCATCTGCATCATCAGGTGAGAGAAATTTAACATCCTTCGCCGTTGAATTGTTGACAATGCAGATCGATTCGATTGCTCTGTGATTTCGCTGTGTTTGATTTTTTTTTTTCAATTTGGGACTTACTAGAACGGTCTGTGTAGTATCTGTGAGAGCGTTCTCAGTGTTCAATTTCTATAAATTTCCTATTTTGGGGTTTTGGGTTATCCAAAGTATTGTGATTTTGGCTCAAATCTGCTGGCATTCAGTTGCAATTTGATTTTTGTAATATGAGTGAGTCTATTTTAGGGAAATGGGGTTGAATTGCTTGTTTGGATTTGGTTGTACAGAGCTAAATTTAGAAAGACGGAAACATCCAAAACTCAAATCCCCACTCATCACCACCACCATTAACTCTCTACCTCTGTCCCCATTCGGAGTTGGAGAGTAAAACCTTCTAAGCGTCACAAACATTCCTTGAATAACTGTGAATTCTCAACCCCAAGGTTAAAAAAAAAAAAAAAAAAGGACCCTCTTTCTCTTTCTTCTTCTTCTTTGTTTCTGTGGAGGGCATTTTTTAATTGCATTAGAATAAGACTTTTAAGTTTTGACAGCCTGTAGTCGGAGTACTACCATCTTAGAAAAATCCAAGATTTTCATTATAGTACAGTGGCCACCGGTTGTGGGTATGTATTTATCTTTCATATTTCTGAATTAAAAAGGATATGAAGAAATTCAGTTCCATGGTTGAGACAAAACTGTGAATATAATAGGCACTGACGAATGATTAATTTGTTGGTGCAGATGATGATTGTGGGTGTGTAGGTTTGGTGGTGGCCATTATGTTCTGTACAAACCCGGCAACACATTTGCTTTACAAAACGTTATGAAAGTCTGAAACATAATGTATTATGTTGAATAGAAAGAAAAAGGTCATTGGGAGCTGAACAAAGAGTCAATGATTGATGGTCTTTATTGAAATCTGTTGAACTTGTGATATAGTCTTGTTATCGACCTCTCTTGGAGGTGGGTTTTGGAAGAAGACCGGGTAAGAGTGGAAAATGGTGGCCATTGGTGGCGAGGAGCCAATGCAGGAGCCAGGCCACGGGGAGAGGATATTAGTTTCTGTTCGGCTGCGCCCTTTAAACGAGAAGGAGACTGGCAGAAATGATGTATCGGATTGGGAATGCATTAATGACAACACTATCATGTACAGGAACAACCTTTCAGTTTCTGAGCGCTCCATGTACCCAACTGCCTATACATTTGGTAAGGAAAGTCTTGCACTGCAATTTCGTAAACTTTTTTTTATTTTCTTTGGTTGATGAATTTCATTTATCTGTCTAAATTCGTTAAGTTATGTGGATTTTGAGATATAGCTGTCATGTTCATCATGGTCAGGCCTGTACACTTGCTAGACATTGGAGTCATGGACGCACTACAATCTTATTATTCCATTTTCAAACATTTTAGTTAAATTAGTTTCCATTTGTTGGGAGTTTCAGAAACTTTGGTGATTTCAATAGTCTCTTTTCTTTTTAAATTTGTGTCTAATATTCTGATTTTATCCCCCTCTTTTCTTCTTTTGAGATTATTTCCGGTAAAGTTTGCCTTATTAATACTGATAACTCTTTCAAGAACCTTCTTGGATATTTGCTGGTAAAGCATTTTGTAGAGCCATGGGTTCAGATTTGAGATGTGCTTACTCTTCTAATTTGTATTTGTTTTCCTTTCTTGATACCAGACAGAGTATTTAGTACTGATTGCTCCACAAGGCGGGTGTATGAAGAAGGAGCCAAGAAAGTTGCTCTTTCAGTTGCCAGTGGTATAAACTGTGAGTACAGTACAATGTACTTTCCTTTTACAGTACTGTGTTTCGTAAAATTTTCTTGTAACTTCAAAAATATTTATCCATCCTTTTAATGATAATCTTCTTTCAGCAAGTATTTTTGCATATGGACAAACAAGCAGTGGAAAGACATACACCATGAGTGGAATTACCGAGTACACTGTTGCAGATATATATGACTATATAGATAAGGTAATTTTGGTTATATGTTAGTAGTGTTTCTTCTTTTGTCTCTGCATTTGATTATGTTCCTTAGTTCTTTATCTCTTATGAAATACTCTGTATTATATGTAGCACAAGGAGAGAGAATTTGTTTTAAAATTTTCTGCTTTGGAGATCTACAACGAATCTGTTAGGGACCTTCTTAGTGCAGATTCCACTCCCCTTAGGCTTCTGGATGATCCTGAGGTAACTATCATTTTCAATATGCTGCAGAACTGCTACATGCAAGTTTTTCTTATTAATTGTTAGCCTTTTTGTAGAGAGGTACAATTGTTGAGAAACTCACAGAGGAAACTTTAAGTGACTGGAATCATTTCAGAGAACTTCTATCTGTCTGTGAAGGTAAGAATGGTTTAAGCTAGTAGTTGTTCCAACATATGACTATGTATGCACCCTCAAACAATGTCTTCTTGCATTTCGCAGCTCAAAGACAGATAGGAGAAACATCTTTAAATGAAGCAAGCTCCAGATCCCATCAGATTCTCAGATTGGTATGACCGGCTCTCCTTACTAAAAGATTGATGTTCTAGATGTCTTATTTTATTTTTTTTGTTTGGCTATGCAGTGTTTATTTGATTAACTATGTTAAATTTCCTTGAACACTTTGTTGTGGTTTGATCAGGTAATAGAAAGTTCAGCACGTGAGTTTCTTGGCTATGACAAGTCAAGCTCGCTTACAGCTATGGTGGTAAGAATTATCTTTATTTTTTTAACAGGGGAAAAATAACAAAAATAAAGGGGCTAGATTATTATTATTATTATTATTATTTTGTGGTTGAGTAAAAAAACTATGGATAAAAAAATGATGGATACCAACAGAAAGAAAAATCAATTCTATTTTGTGCAGAACTTTGTTGATCTTGCTGGAAGTGAGCGTGCATCCCAGACATTATCTGCTGGGACAAGGTTGAAAGAGGGTTGCCACATAAATCGCAGTTTACTAACTCTGGGCACTGTTATCCGTAAGCTGAGGTGAGCTTGCTTGTTTTTTCATATTTTCTTCTTAGGTACAATCTTTGCCAAACCTATTCTACTTTGTGCAATTTTAGTTTTGAGTCTTCATTTTTATTTTGCATTATTCTCTCTACTATCTAAGTTCTAGCATAAGAAGAGTTGTGTCTATTACTAAGTTGTTCAACTGATATTTCAAGCAGCAAGGGAAGAAATGGGCATGTTCCTTACAGAGATTCAAAGCTAACCCGCATACTACAGTCCTCCTTAGGAGGAAATGCTAGAACTGCCATCATCTGTACCTTGAGTCCTGCACATAGCCATGTTGAGCAATCAAGAAACACCCTTTTGTTTGCAAGTTGTGCTAAAGAAGTGACAACAAGTGCACAGGTCAATGTAGTCATGTCGGATAAAACATTGGTGAAGCATTTGCAAAAAGAATTGGCTAAATTAGAGAATGAGTTGAAATCTTCGGGACCCAGAACTCTTCCAGCTGATTCTTCCACAATACTGAGAGAAAAAGACCTTCAAATTGAAAAGGTAGCTGATCTAGTATAAGAGCTAGTATCTCTTCAATTAAAGTACAATGAGATCTATCTCAACACCACTACTCATTTTCCCTCTACCTTTCATTATTACTTTATTCTTGATATAGGTTGATTCTTCTTCCTTTTTCTTTTTTCTTTTAAAATGCTGTTTTAGTTCAGTTCAGTGAGTGTTAAAGCGTGCATATAAGTTATCAATAATGGTGAAGCATATCCGAAACAGGCAAAAGTAGCACAAAATAGAGGTCTGAAACAATGCTGAGCTCGTAAAGATCACTAAAGAATCTAAAAGAAAGGTTCAAATTATGAATGCTTATGATGGAAAGCTCACGTGAAATCTACTTTTAACATGCAAAGATCTTTGTGGTCTTTCTAGAATTTAATCAAGAGAGTTTATCAATGAATGCTATCTACTTTTGTTCTGTCTCATGATTCCTGAGTCCTCTCAACCGGCAATCTCAGGATGTCTTTATAGTGCATACCTTGTTACAAACCATAACAATTTATTACTAATTTTGTGTTTATAACCTGGATCTTTGGTTTTGTTTATCCCATTATGCAGCTCAAGAAAGAGGTGTCAGAGCTGACTCTGCAACGAGACCTTGCTCAGTCTCAGGTTAAGGATCTGGTACGAGTGCTTGAAGATGATAAACCATCACCAGTATGTGCTGTTAAACTGAAGAATCCAATTTACTTCAATATGTGTTGCCAGTACTAAGTTTTTTTTTTTTAATTACTGTAGGCAGATCTGGATCGTTATTACCCCAAATTGCGAGTGCGAAGTTCATGGGAAAACTTTGAAATTCAACCATCAGCAATACCTGTTCTGGCTGGTTCTCACCGCCGAGGCAGTGTTAGATCTTTTTGCACATCTCAGTATTCAGATGTAGACAGTAGGACTAGTTCTGATGATACTTTAATCCAACTTCCGGACTTCGATGAGAATTTCCTGCACATGGACTCCTCTATCCCACGCACGTTCTCATCTAGCCAGTTGTCGGTTAGCCTTCCTAATTCCATCGATGCCAATCTGCATCATGAGGAGAACAAAGAACAGTCTGATGTAAATTCGGAGGATGTTTGCAAGGAAGTTCGATGCATTGAAATGGAAGAGTCAAGCACAAACAGATATGCAGCGTCAAATATCTCAGATTTAAGCACAAACAGATACCAAAACTCAAATATGTCATCTCCTGCAGCAAACACAGCTACCTCAGGATTGACAGTGGTTGAGAATGGAGATGGCACCAATAAAGAATTGCAGTCACCCCTATTGAACCATAAAGGTTTTGTAATTCCATCTCCTGAAAAGACATCTCAATGGCTCCCAGAGAAAGATATGTCTACCCCCTTGATCTTCAAGTTAAGGAGGAGTAGAAGTTGTAAAGCAAGTCTTGTGACTAGTTTGTCTTCATGTTGGTTTGAGATGGTAGAGAAGAATGAGAACACACCTCTGATTGAGTTTGAGAAAAGTTATAATGAGAGCACACCTCCAACTGAGTTTGAGAAAAATTTTGTAGGAAGGCCTGAGGGTTTGCAAAAGAAACTTCCTTCATTGAAGTATGGTGGTGAGATTGAAAGGTTATCTAGAAATGGTTCTCAGGCTTCTGCAAGAAGTGCTGCTTTTGATGAATGTAAACCACAGAATACCGAATCCACAACTAATGACAAGAGTACTGAAACAAGTTCTTTAGTTGAAGAAACAAAGGAAACAACCACAACTTATGACAAGACTACTGAAAGTAGTTCTGTAGTTGAAGGAACAAAGGAAACGGCCACAATTAATGACAAGAGTACTGAAAGCAGTTCTTTAGTGGAAGGAACAGAGGAAATGATGGATACCCAGTGCACTACTCAACTTGCTGATTCTATGGTGAGTATTCTCGTTTTTGTCACTTCTATATAATATACCAAAACCATTGGTATTAGTTACCAAGGGTAGGATCCATTTAAAGAGGTCATGGACTGTATTAATGGGTAATGATGGAAAAAGCAATGCCTTTCTTGTCGTCTTATTGGTGCGTTGATTATGTAAAGAGTGGTGCAAACCCCAGTTGTAAGAGGGGCAGTTCGCAAGGCCCTTCTTTTTCTTTTACACTTAAAAATAAAGTGAAATCTTAGGCAGGATTTTTTTCTGAACAATTTTAGCAGGAACTACGAAAAGTAATAGGCGCTTCAGTAAGATGTAGAGGCAGTTGTTCCTTATTTCTTTAAATGTGGCCTTTGAGAATAAAGAAGCTAAGTTGCAGAATCAAATAGTAGTAACTGTGACAAGCTAACAAGGGTTGTTTTTTTTTTTGGGTCACTAACGAGCGTTGTTTCGAATCATAGGTACCAGATACGGATACAAGGTTGATTCCAGAGATGGATTCAAGATTGATACCAGAGATGGACTCAAGGTCGATACCAGAGACAGATTGTAGGCCTATACAAGAGACAGGTTTAATGTCCATACCATCTGCAAGGGATGTAAAAGATGTTGGCTTGGACCCAATTCCTATGGATGAGGAAAGCCCTTCAAACTGGCCATCAGAATTCAAGAGACTGCAAAGAGAGATTGTGGAACTTTGGCATGCTTGCAACGTGTCATTGGTTCACAGGACTTACTTTTTCCTGTTATTTAGAGGTGATTCAAGTGATTCTATTTACATGGAGGTTGAGCTCAGGAGATTGTCCTTCCTCAAAGGCACATTTCTTAAGGGAGATCAAGCTTTGGAAGATGGTTTAACACCCGCTTCAAGGTATCTTTATCTGATCTCTTCTTGAAGGTTGAATATATTGGTTATGTATTTCACTTGGTTATCTTGTGTTGTATGCATTGATTGATCTCAATTAACATGTTTTATTCTATGAATAGCCTGAGGGCTTTATGTAGTGAGAGACACATGCTGAGTAAGCAAATGAGAAAGAGGCTCTCCAAAGACGAAAGAGATAACCTCTACCTAAAGTGGGGTATTGGGCTAAACTCAAAGAACAGGAGGCTGCAATTGGCAAACCGCCTGTGGAGTGACTCAAACGACTTGGATCACATCACAGATAGTGCCAATGTTGTTGCAAAGGTGATTGGTTCAGTAGAGCCAGAGCAGGCTTTCAAGGAGATGTTTGGACTCAGATTTATACCTCGAGACTCAATTACGAGGCGGAGATCTTACCGTTGGACAGACAGTTTGAAGCATCTTGTGTAAGCTTCTTGTGTGGGATTAACTTGGTACAAGTTTGAATGTGTCTAATATCATTCATGTAAATGGTTATGGTTCCTTAGCAAATATTCCATTTGCTTTTTTCAGTTCTAATTGTAATCGACGGTAAGAAAGGTCGTAAATTTGCTCAGGCTAGATATGATGTTTAATGCTTCCCTAGTATATTGTAGAGTAATTCCTTAATATATGAGTGTTATATACGGCTTTTTACCCAGTCAATGTAGATTCTTTCATTTTTTTTCGGTGGCTAATTATAAAATTCCTACTTCTCTTGCGTCTTTATTTTCACTTTGGGTTGGGTTCTACCAATTGCGCATTCTACCTTTACCAATTGCTAATTTTACTTTCGGTAGGGCTACTGTCAAAAACTCGTGGTAATTTTACCAAAGTTTGGTCTCACTTACACAGGTAATTTATTGTAAACCGAACCACGAGGTGCCTGCCCTAATGCCCTATTTTATTTTCTGAAGTAAAAATATAAATTAATTAAAAAACCATTAAAAGTAATAAGGAATGACTAATGCCGACGAATATTTCGTCACCAAAAGTGTTCCATTTTTTTTTTTTTCATGTTTTGTTGTAATCAACCTAAAAAGTGACACCTAGGGAGTTTTGAGACCTCGGAGCACAAGGTGCATGGCCTATTTGATTTTCTTAAGTAAAAATAAAAATTAATTAAAAATTATTAAAAGTAATAAGGAATGACTTTTGCCGACGACATTTTCGTCGGCAAAAGTGAACCATACAATTTTTTTTTTCCGTTTTTGTAGTAATCAACCTAAAAAGTGGCACCTATGGAGTTTTTTGAGACCTCAGAGCACGACATGCATGGCCAATTTTTATTTTCATAAGTAAATAAAAATTAATTGAGAACCATTAAAAGTAATAAGGAATGACTAATGCCGACGAATATTTCGTCGCCAAAAGTGTTCCATTTAATTTTATTTTTTTCCATGTTTTGTTGTAATCAATCTTGGTTTTGCCTGGTGTATTTCAAGCGGCTTATGGATAAGGCTTTGCTCCTATTTGTTAGCTGGGACGTGGCATTTTGTTTGTACCACAATTGCGTGCTTAGGCGAGCAGAGTGCTAGGATATTTATTCCCCATAGGACACGGAGTTTTTCCTTGTTTGTATAGTTCGCTTAAACGCGAGCTCAAATTTGTCTTGTAATGAGTGATATTTGCCTAGGTAGGAAGTCAGCCAAGATACTAATCTGGTTTCTCTAGTTAGGTGTATGTATGACTCTGGCCGTTGGCTTTGATTCATAATGAATTAAACTTCTTAACAAAAAAAAAAACCTAAAAAGTGACACCTAGGGAGTTTTGAGACCTCGGAGCACAAGGTGCATGGCCTATTTTATTTTCTTAAGTAAAAATAAAAATTAATTAAAAAATATTAAAAGTAATAAGGAATGACTTTTGCCGACGAAATGTTCGTCGGCAAAAGTGTACCATACAATTTTTTTTTTTCCATTTTTGTAGTAATCAGCCTAAAAAGTGGCACCTATGGAGTTTTTTGAGACCTCATAGCACGACATGCATGGCCAATTTTTATTTTCATAAGTAAATAAAAATTACATGAGAACCATTACAGTAATAAGGAATGACTAATGCCGACGAATATTTCGTCGCCAAAAGTGTTCCATTTAATTTTATTTTTTTCCATGTTTTGTTGTAATCAATCTTGGTTTTGCCTGGTGTATTTCAAGCGGCTTATGGATAAGGCTTTGCTCCTATTTGTTAGCTGGGACGTGGCATTTTGTTTGTACCACAATTGCGTACTTAGGCGAGCAGAGTGCTAGGATATTTCTTTCCCAGAGGACACGGAGTTTTTCTTTGTTTGTATAGTTTGCTTAAACGCAAGCTCAAATTTGTCTTGTAATGAGTGATATTTGCCTAGGTAGGAAGTCAGCCAAGATACTAATCTGGCTTCTCTAGTTAGGTGTATGTATGACTCTGGCCGTTGGCTTTGATTCATAATGAATTAAACTTCTTAACAAAAAAAAACCTAAAAAGTGACACCTAGGGAGTTTTGAGACCTCGGAGCACAAGGTGCATGGCCTATTTTATTTTCTTAAGTAAAAATAAAAATTAATTAAAAAATATTAAAAGTAATAAGGAATGACTTTTGCCGACGAAATGTTCGTCGGCAAAAGTGTACCATACAATTTTTTTTTTCCATTTTTGTAGTAATCAACCTAAAAAGTGGCACGTATGGAGTTTTTTGAGACCTCAGAGCACGACATGCATGGCCAATTTTTATTTTCATAAGTAAATAAAAATTAATTGAGAACCATTAAAAGTAATAAAGAATGACTTATGCCGACGAATATTTCATTTTTTTTTTTTTTTTTTCATGTTTTGCGGTTATTTTTATTTTTTTTGTTTCTATTTTTTAAGTTATGTTCAATAAAGAGAAGTTAGAGGACCCGTTTAAAAAGCAAATGGTTTTCAAAAAGTTGAGAGCCAATATTCAAGCATAAAGTTGTACTCCCTAGTTTTTCTCGTCTCAAGTTTCAAGACGATATATCATAAGTTCGAATTGGACGCTTGAGCAACAAGCTATGAAGAACTAAAGTTTGGCCTTACTTACATAGGCAATTTTTTGTAAACCAATGAAATATTTATTTACTATAACACATCTTAAACCTAAAAAGGGGCACCTCGGGGAGTTTTCTGAGACCTCGAACCACCAGGTGCATCACTTATTTTATTTTCTCGAGTAAAAATACAAATAAATTGAAAAATTATTAAAAGTAACAAGGAATGATTTTTGCTGACGAAACATAGACGGTATTATTTTCTTCTCCGAAGGCATCAACGGTATTATATATTTTGAAGTATTGTAATCAGATGATTGAAATAACGTTAATGACGATGAGCGACATAAAAGAAAATATGTAAATAAACCAAAAAAGAAAGAACCAGCTAAGAAAAGCTTTATTTCAAAGTCAAATCACCAAATTCTACAAACGGAAAAGGATAGTTCTTCCCACCTATGCAAGATGAATAACATAACACAAGACTGCACACTGTGAACACTGCACACTGAATGAGCATCTCCAATCTGTGAGTAACACAAGATGCCAATCGCACTCGCATCAGAAGCTGGCAGGAATGGTACCTCTAATCTGCTCTGGACTGCCCAGCTCGGGATGAAAGGATGATACCAACAATTAGACCATACAAAGCCAACGCTTCGGCAAAGATGAGAATGAGAATCATTCCAACAAAAAGCTTTGGCTGTTGTGCGTTAGCTCTGCAAAGGTAAATCAATTTCAGCAAAATGAGAATTAAGCAAGCAGCAATCAAAATAAACTGTGTAACATCAAAGCGCTGTGCAGTTTAACTCGATCTGGAGCATGAATCCAATAATTACTTCCGGAACACAGTACATATTTGGTGGAATTATACACATACTAGCCAAACGATGACAGGAGGACAAGGACTTATCAGTATTACAATCTGGTATACTTGAATGCAGTTGTGTTTCTTAAGAGTCATTGCAACACTAAAAAAGGGTAATCACATCTCATAGACAACTAGAGAACCTCATAATCTACAGCATGAATGCAATTGCATCAGGATCCAATTAAATTTGCTAGGTCTCTTTACAACCACAACAGAGCACAAACATTGTATAGAAAATTCAACAAATTTATTTCAGTTTAAAAACCAAAATCCAAACTCATACAAAACACTAACCATTACTCAATTGCTACACCGGGACTACACGAAACCAAATAAATTCTGTGCCAATTTGCAATGCCATCAAACATAACAAAACAAAAACACTGAAATAGAGGCAAAAAGCTTACCTGACACCTGCATCACCAACAATTCCGATAGCCATTCCGGCAGAAAGACCGGCGAGGCCGCAAGCAAGACCGGAAGAGAGGTGGGCGTAGCCGTCAAAAAGATAATAAGATTTGGCCTTTGGGTTAATGCCAGTGCTGATGATCACAGCAATGATCAAACCATAAATACCCAACACTCCCGCCATAACAACCGGCACAATTGACTTCATTACCAGCTCAGGCCTCATCACGCCCATCGACGCCACCCCAACGCCGCTCTTCGCCGTTCCGTAAGCCGCTCCCATACCTCAATTGACCAAAAAAAACCCTAAATTTCAAATTTCATGCCAGAAAAATAGGGACTTGGATATAGATTCGAGAGTTGAGAATTGGGGGTCTGCACTTACAGGAGAAAACTAGGGCGGCAGCCGCGCCGAGGAAGCCGAAGAACGGTGCCGTTTCATCTCCGCTGAACGTGGATGACATTTTCTCTGCTCCGATTTGCGATTGGCTCAGATTGGGAATATTTTTGATCGCGGAGTTCAGAGACCGAGAGATTTGGATTCACACACGTCTTATGTCGCTCACGGACAGTTTGGCAATTTCCATGAAGCTTCACTATGGATTATGGGCTGGACAACCGTATTATTTGGGTAAACTTCAAACTTGTATTGGGCCTTCAATGGGCCTTTAAAACTTGTATTTAAATATTATTATTCTCATTTGGTAAATAAAAATAAAAATAAATTCAATGGAGATGCAATGAATCAAATCGTCAAACCCTGATCTATATATAGGCATAGTTCACCACTCTACCATTTGAATCCTCAATTTGGATTTCTAATATACTAGTTGCACGTACCCTCATATGTATTTAGATGTTATTAGTTTTCAACTATAGATTCTTAAGCTGAAACTGAAGCAAAAATTTCTTAAAATTCGAATTTTATTTTATTTTGAGAGCGAGTAATCACCCTTATTTTTTTTTGGTATTGGAGTAATCAGCTTTTTGCAGACAAGAATTATTTGGTCCATTAATTACCGTTGACGTTCATCTTCAATTGCTTCTTCATTAGCATCTACCCTCGCATAAAAAATAATGGCAAGTCAGTTTAAAGTAAGATAATTATGACTGGTTTGATGTATTAGACGTTAACCGTGCAGATAAGAATGAATTGATGCATGGTGATTATGCACTAAAAAGCTAGCTCTCTTTCATCATTCTGCTTAATTAAACCAACAACTACTTGTACAGTTGTACTAGTGCATATGATTAATCTCAAATGACTTCCAGAAGATGTTTACAGTGGTAGCCATTCCACACCTTCATACAAGAGGACAGGTACTGGCCACACGTTTGGTTCAGCTGATATATGGGGTCAGAATCGATGGATATAAGTGAATGAACCCCATTGAAGAATTACATGGGGAAATGAAAAATTATAGCTAGGGGGTATATGTCGATCTGTGTGGCAATATTCTCAGTGAGAGTCAGTGAAAGTGTAATCATTCTGTGATGCTTTCTATAACGTTGGTTATAAGCCCACTTCCTATAGCATTTAATATCTGTCTAAGTTCATCATGGTTGCTATGATTTCAGAATTCATCTACTTCTTTTTTCTAAATGTTCTGCTATTTAAGCAACTTGTTTTTGGCCTTTTTGTGCAGATAAACAAAATCAGGACCTTTTTGGCAAACAATTGCACAAACAGCATGTCTAATCAGTGCTAAATTGTATCTAGCTAGAACCAAAAGAGGCATGTCTGTGCAACACAAGCAACAGATCAATCTAACAAGTCAATTCGGCGCGTTATGATCATCTTCGATGATGATCGATTTCGACTTTGGACCCCTCACTGAAAACCTTGGAAAAGCTCTCACTAACACTACACAGTCGATCGGGGCCAACGCATTGGTAATCCCCACCATCATCTTCTGCTGCTGCTTGAACATCATGGCATCTATTCCAATCCTTTCTCAATCAATGGCCCATTTCATACCTAGAGAGTTCCTGTTCAAGATGATAACCTCTTTATCAGTAAATAATTTACGTACAGCTTAATTAAGGTGAATTTATATATCAAGTGTGTGTTAGACAATTATCGTGCCCCAAAATTTTAAGAAGTCAAAAATGAGCCAACAATGTATATCAAACTAATAGTGTCACGTCTATATTTTGAACCCATGCAATTCAGATATATATGACATACATTTAGCAGCCTAATTAAAATATAACAAACAGCTAGTTACAAAGCAAAATATGTGCCTCTACTATCTCCATGAATTGTACCCAGACACCCAATTCAAGTATAACCTATACTCACATTTAGTTGCTTAATTTTGCTAGGTTAAGGTTTATAGAGAACCCAAATGAGAAAACCCGATTCAACTATATATAACAAACACTTAAGAACATATATGTGACTATATATATATAATTATGCATATACCATTGCTACATGAATGGTTAATTCCACTTCAATTTTTCAGACATCATATAGATCTGTGCTCGATCTCCCATTGCTTTATCTCTTTCCCATTTTTTTTTCACAGTCCGTTTCAATGTTACTTCATTGATACACCATGAGTACTTTTTAACTTTGGGTTCAACCTCAAACACTCTTCTCTTGCTACTTGTATAGATCATCAATATATTTCTGATAATTATGACCCAATACCCAATATATCTCTGATCGACAATTGCCACAGTATTTCTACCATTTCAGAAAGCATTGATCATACCATCTAGCTTCAATCAATCCCAAACTTTTTTCAGCTCTGATCATCTGTCCATATATATAAATTAGCCACAGGACGTCCACTCTAATTTACATGATGATCAATAATCATCGCCTCATAGAGAAATGACAAATTACGTGTAATTAATTGAACTTTTTCTTTCCTCACAATTACAAATCTAGAAAGGTACGTACAAACAATTTCCATCAATTGGGGTCTAACAATTGTTAGTGTTAAATAATCATGCTCTCTTTGCACTTCAGTGAAACTTGATAGGGTCTAGAAAGTTAAATATTTTATGTAATTGTGAATGAAATTTTTAGAGTTTAGTAGCTACAACAAGTGTACGTACGTAATGATCATCCATCTCCAAGAAAGAAGCTTGTGTCTCACACCTTGAGAATTAAAAGAGAGAATTAAAGTGAAAATATTCTAGAGGCTAGCTAGTCAATTAACTCTAGTCAATTAATATATAAAAGCATTTTTTTAGGAAGAAACTCATGGTTGTTTATCTTCACCAACTACTTTCAACACCATAATTTGAAAAGGGTAGGGTGTAATTTTGAGATTGATATTTGAGAGGGAAAGAGAGACGGGGTTTGGAGGGTGGTCGATGTCAAAAAGGGTTAAGATCCTAATAGGACCCCCCCAAGGATCTCCTTTTGCTGGTTACGCTAACCCTAACAATTACAGTACTCTCTCTCTCTCTCTCTCTCTCCACATTTTTTCGTATCTTTGTGTTTTTCATGAGGAGATGGATTCTTATTTTGGTGAGTGTTTTGTTCACCGCCCCAGCTATATGAGCTATGAGACAATGAGAGCTTGAACACGAAGGGAGGAGGGGGGTGGGCACCACATGCAGGGAGGCTCATGATTTGGTCCGCCGCATGATTAGAGACCCACGGCCGACCAGCACCGTCCTACGTGGACTGCACGTCCACATCACTGTTCACTCTTCATCCACTACAAAGCAGTCAGCTAAGCCTTTAGCTAGGGTTTTGGCTAAGCAGCTTACTTCCCCTTTGCACTTTTAGTTTCCATAACTACCACCTCCTTTATTTCGTATTCCGAATTTGCCCTCTCTGATCGAATTAGTACGTTATTACGCCGTCACCGATTACCAACACCAGATGAAAGAAATAAGGCCGATCGAATAATAATGTCTATCTACATTTAGCTTCATGACATCGTTAGGTTTGGTTCCAAAACTTATCATCATCTTGAGTATAAGTCAACAAATTTTCTTTACAAAGAGTCACTGACTCCATGCGGATTTTTCATGGCACAATGTGTTATTGCACCCCTAAATTATCAATGTTACTTCACATTAATTATCGAGTTGGCCTAGTATTTCAAGGCATCAATAAGACAATTGTACGTGTCATTTGCCGGTATGCACTAAATTAAGATTTAGGATTTAGGATTTAGCGAGCATTGATTAACATTAATTGATATTATAAGGAATCATGAACGTTTACATTTTGAATAGCTCACACTTTAAATTCACAAAATGATTTCTCTTTCATAATCTTTCAAATTAAGTACATTGTGTGTCATCGGCCGATTTTATTATTCTATCTCTTAATTTCATACCAGACGATATTCATTTATGTTGTCTGTATATATAAGATTCTTTTAGCAACTAAATTGGTTTCCTCTCTATATAATGGCCTCGCTAAACGAAAGTTAAGGAGAAGCAAACTTTTGCTTAATAGATTTGAGACCTAGCTAGCTTCCTTCTTTTGTTAATTCGATCTCTAATGGGAAATGATGACATGGCATATAAAATTTTTAGCTCTTATAATCACTGCCACAAAGCATATGTGTGTGTGTGTATATTAATTGGTTAGTTTATACTACCCAGTGTAGTACCGCACCGCCTAGTAACCACATTTATCTTTGAAATATATGTATACTACAAGTACTTTCTGTGGGATAAGATGGTGACCTTATTCTTGTAGAAATGTCTTTGGTGTTAGCACTTGGCAGAAAGTCACTATTAGATCACTATGGTAATCCGATCTAACAAAGATGGAAACAAGTAGATATTAATTAATTTGACCATCATCATTAATTGTTGTTCGTGTGTATATAATTACATATGATAGTTACCAAACATCGATGGAGACATAAGTAAGGAAATCGATCAAACAAGTACCCTGGTCCTTAGAGATCGATAACAAGTGTGATATACACTTTTAGACTTTCTTCACAACACATATATAACCATCAAAATTGTGACTAAACGTACACGACTATAGCCAGGACCGCTTAAATAATCATATATCGTTAGGTACCACACCACATTCCTATTCCTAACTAAGCAAGCTATAGCTCTTTGGGATCGATTAATTTTACATGCATTTCCTATACCGCATGGCTAGAGTAATTAAAGTCCTCCTCAACTGTACGTACAAACAAGGTTAAAGGCTCAATATTAAGGAATCTGAAACAATTTTGTTGATTTGTTGGTATATATCATTTATTTATGCTTGTTTTAGAGGGGATATATGTTTGCATGGGGGCCTAGCTAGTCTTTCACTGTGTAAATCATCAACATTTGGAACTGCTCCGTTTGTATGTCTCTCTCCATTAATTTTTCATTTTGAAAAATTAACTGACCAAATTAGATTGAGACATAAGAAATTTGATTGACCTAATATTTTTTTATTCTGAAAAAAAAAATACATTGAGACATAATCTAATTTGGAACTATTCCGATCCATTTTTAGGTCTCTTTCCATTAATCATTTCATTTTATCCAACGGATTTGTATCTAAAGATTATAGGGTCAAAGAGATTTCATTTTAAGTTATGTTGTTTTTTTTGCAGGAATGATCATCAAAGAGAAACATAAAAATGAACCATTTCAATGATTAAATCACATTTCCATGGTGACCGGAAAGATGATGCATGTCTACAAAAAAAAAATATCTTCTATGTTCACATACTTTTTATATCCGGCTTGTTCATCTAATTATTTGTATATCAAAAATAAACTTTAAATACGTACTAAACTCTTAAACCAAAACATTTAACCTTCAAACCCTAACTATGGCAAAAAGTAAAATCTTTTTTTTTTTTTTAACAAAGTAGAAACCTATTCAAACTTGAAATTATGTAGTATTGTACGTAAAATTGAGCCAATTGGAATTGGGGTCCTCGCAATGAAAGCTCAAATTTATGTAGGTAGGTCTTTATACTCTTTGCCAATATGTTTTTCTGTCTCGCTTTGTTTATCTTCTACGTAAAGTACCTCAAAATCTCAAAATTCCATCCACCGTCCACTGTTTCGCTGACACGTTGCAGCGCTTGCTTCGATTGTTCTCCACACTATACGCTTTCCCTTCTTTTTTGTACGCTTTTCTTCTGCAGAAATACTCGTCCACAACGAAACCAAATCATTCGCAGCCCGTAAATACTGGATCTCCATCGCTCCAAATGACCAAAAGGCCCTTGCACCGGAGCGAGAGGAGTTTGTGGTAAATCTGCATGCAGCTAGCTGAAAAGCCATGCGAGCCGAGAGCCTCGGCTGAGCAGGGAGGGGCGGCAGGTCTCAGATAGTTTTGGCGGCAACACGTGGCAGGTATGTGTGTGTCAGTGAGAATGTTTTGAAGTTTGAAGACGGAAAGCGACCGGGGAATATAATCGATCTGTGTTCTGTGATTTAATTGCGTAATCTCGTAAGGTCGATTTTGATGAGAATTAGTTGAAGATAGCATGAAGCTTTCAGTTCGGGGCCCATTAGGGAAGGTAGTACTTACGGCAAAACGGGACGGACTAAAAACAAATTAAGAGTATTTCTTGTTAAAGATATCTTATGCAAACGACTAATGTAGTAAACATAAACGATAAATCAAAAATATCATTTTCGGATTTAATTTGTTGGTTAGACTCATGGACTAAGTCATACTAATATAGGTTCAACCTTCAAATATGTAGGAATTATAACTCTAAGCTAGTCTTAAATGGGAGGGATCGAAAAACTTAGTTATCCTTGAAATATCGTAATCAAATTTTCCTGACAAACAAACAAAAGTCAAGAAATATCGCTTTTTTTAGTCGAAGATAAATATAACTTTAGTGTACTCATTTTGTAAAGACCTAGGGCATAACCCAAAAGTGTTTTCCAAAGTTAAGTTTTTACTCCAATCTTACGTACGTAAGTACCCTAAAACCTCTTCGGTGCATTTCCAATATATATATATATGGAATTCAAGGGATCCCTCAAGCTAGAATGTCCTTCAACTATAATAGCTAGCTTCGGTTTATCAAAATTGTGTCTATTTTTTTTTTTTTTTTTTTTTTTGAGAATGAGTAACTTCGTTGCAATAAGAATAAACACATGATTATAAACAACCGATAATAATGAAGATTCATAGCTCAATGTAAATGTCAAGAATACATGTATTTAAGACTCATATGTATTAGGTTCACAAATTAAAAATTTCAACAAAGCTAGGAAAGCGCCTTTTCAAAATCTCGCGATGAGAAGAGAAATTGGACGGAAAAAAGGGGAGTTTCTGTAGGAAGCTACAGACA
The DNA here is from genome assembly GCA_029955375.1 of Rubus parviflorus. Lineage (NCBI taxonomy): Eukaryota > Viridiplantae > Streptophyta > Magnoliopsida > Rosales > Rosaceae > Rubus > Rubus parviflorus. Next base: position 17,701,967 of record JARGGL010000004.1, read on the forward strand.
GTGACATCAGCTACTGGGGACAACTATGAACCCATGCGCAATCGAGCGGTCCACCCTCCTTGCTTTTATATTCTCACCATCTCCAGCTCTTAACGGAATTTTCTTAGCTCTCCTTCATCTCTCTCTTCGATCAGCTTCTTCGTCTTTTCTTCTCTCTTATTGCTTTGTTTGATTATTAGAAACATAAATCGGCTTCTTCTTGTTTGAATAGACTCCTAGCTTCATCAAATTGTTTGTCTTCTTCTTCTTCATTGCTTCTGTCTTTAACGCGTAATTACACCAAAGACCAAAAATCCAGGTAAGCTTAATTAATTATTCTGTTAATTAGTTTGTGGTTGGTTGCATGGAAAATTCTTATCAGCGTAGAAAACGTAGCCTCGTCTCAATAGTTTGAAAAAACTATTAGCTAGTATGTATGAGATCTTCTCTGTTTGTTCTAGGTAAAGACCGGCTATATATCCGAAAATTGACTATAAGAGATTGAATATTATTCCCAGCAGCTATGCATAACACGACCTCAATAGGGCTATCTCTTCTTCATCTTCTTCCTTTCAAAAACTGTTGTGCCATTTCGATACATGCCTACAGATCCATATATACACTTCTTCATCTCTAGAGTTGTTTCGTCAGAAATCAATTGATCTCTCTCAAGCTTGAAGCATCATCATCGGAGACACTCCGATTAGATCCTCACTCGTAAGATCAATATTGCAGTCAGTTTGATAATGATCGAGTATCATACCTAGGCTAGCTTTGCTTAGTTTTGGGGATAGATGATGAAGTAATTGGGATTAATTAAACACAGGGATGAGCTAGTTTCGATGGTGTTCATCAAATGCATGATAGATAGGATAAGATAAGAGCAATCAGCATAGGTAGCCATAGCTAGCTGCTTTTACCATCTTCTTTTTTCTGGGTCAACAATTACTGATCATTCTATATAAAAAAGAAAAAGAAGTCAGATATGTGCCATGGAAATTCTCGACAAACAGACAAGAAAGTCAGAACCCCGTTTCTGCAATACATGAGACACTCGATCAGAGTCGCGGACTCACACTCAGTGTCGTGTTTGTGCTCGGCCTGTCTCTCTCTCCTTTTTATCTTAGCAGCAGGCTTTGATCCAATAGAACGCTACTGTCCCTCCCTCTTTTTGCTTCCAAAACCCTTTTCTCTTTCGAGAAACGCGTGCTTAACTGTGATCACGTCATCCACTCATCCTAGCTAGCTAGCTCTCTCTCCATTTTCAGCCCTTCTAATTTTGCTTAATTTTTTTAGTTTATAGTTTTAGGGTCTAGTTGTTAAATGTTAATTGAGTAATATATAGCATTATTAAACTAGAAACCCCGTTCTTGATGCATCATTTCCACCATTCATCAACACAAGACAGCATCATTAGCACAAACACCTCTACTTGTCCGTTTGAACTCTCTCCAACTAATCCCTCTCGGTTTTCATCAAATACCAAACTCTCATGATTCGTTTTTACCATAGGAGAAAAAATTATTCTCACACTTAAGTCTCAGCTAGAGATGATATGGTTTTTTAATTTTTGTTTATAATTATATTATAACACGCGCTTATTACTTATCAAACCAGAAATGGTGGGGGTTGCTCACCACCCAATGAGCTGATGATTATCTCTGATAACACTTGTCACCTTTTTAGTTCATAGAGTCTTCATTGTATATTATTATTCTTATTCCTTTTTTACATTTTTAATGTTTCTTTTCTAGCTTAACTTTTAGCAATTAATGTTTAAAGTACTGGCTTGCCCCCTTCAACCTTTCCTTCCCAGTGTTCTCTGCTAGCTAGCTCTATTTGTAAGTTCATATTAGCTATGATTTAAAGAATGATGATGTTCTAGCTAGCTGTAGTGGTGGGTATTAATGGTAGTGGTGAATTTGATGCAGTGCTAGTACCAACTGCGAAGCTATCATGGAGTCAATCGAGTCCACTGTCCCACCCGGTTTTCGATTTCATCCAACCGATGAAGAACTCGTCGGCTATTACCTAAGAAAGAAAGTCGCCTCGCAAAAGATCGATCTCGATGTCATCAGAGACATTGATCTCTACCGAATCGAACCGTGGGATCTGCAAGGTACTTTTGTTGTGATTTAGGGTTTTCATTTCATAAACATTTTAGATCAAGCTGATCATTAGGCTAGGGTTTGTGTATCTGCAGATAGATGCCGGATCGGGTATGAGGAGCAGAATGAGTGGTATTTCTTCAGCCACAAGGATAAGAAGTATCCGACGGGGACGAGGACCAACAGGGCTACCATGGCCGGATTTTGGAAGGCGACGGGGAGGGACAAATCGGTCTACGATAAGTCCAAGCTGATTGGAATGAGGAAAACTCTAGTTTTCTACAAAGGCAGGGCTCCGAATGGACAGAAGACTGACTGGATCATGCATGAATACCGACTTGAATCCGATGAAAACGGACCACCCCAGGCAAGTACTACTTAAAACTAGCATTAACGTCATCTTTCAATCTCTCACTCACACAATTGCAGACACTAAGTTGTTGTATTATTGGTGGTGCGTTTAGACCAAATTAAGCACTAGGCTATCATGGTCAACGTATAAAGCAGCTTTGAACAGCCTTTGTTGACCTAATCATATGTGCGTTGATTCAATTTCTTCTGTTAAAGCAAGAGATTGTAAACTGGATCGAGTTTGGCATATGTCACTTCATGCTCGATCGTACTACAAGATCGGATATGACGGGAGCCTCTCATGACTTGTAACCTCAACTATACTGTTACTAACTTGCTCTACCGAGTTTAATCCACTCACATGCACAGTTCTCCACACTCCACACCTACAAAAACTGATACGACTAGCTCCACTGCTCATTTGTTCACACTTCACACACACATCCTAAAATATGAACATAGTCTACTACATTAGAGAAATTCATAAAAGCAATTGTTTAGTGTATTGTGAATTCAAAAATTCTCTAAAATATTTTTTTATTTTATTATGTGATGATCGACATTTGACTCATGAGTTGAAAGATGTTGTTAACGCGCCGAATATACAAAATAATTTCTTGTGGATTGATAATTTTCTTATATTTTAATAAACTAAAACAAACAACAAATCCTAATTCACACAAGAAATGAATATGTAAATTACTAAGCAAAGTTGTTTGCATACATATCTATGATTGTATATGACACAGTTGATGTATATAATGTATAATAAATTATACTATAAGTTACATACATCAATAATTAACAGTCGTTCAAATAGGTGTGGTCTGCCGTTACATGTGATGGAAAACTAACATACAGAAAAGGTAGTTTGTGGAAGTATAGTTTTTCCTATGTGGAATATTATAAATACCATTACACTTAATTTGCATGCGTAACTAGTCGTAGACCACTAACATGTGCACTCTCACTTCCACCAAACTCAAAGTCAAAAGTTGATGCATGCTTTCGAAAGCATGGATATACTAAGTTGCTTTCCTCATCAAATTCATTTTCTGGTGTGTAGCTTTCTCCTCATTCAGTTTGTCAAAAGCGAAATTTCATTTCCTCTCTTTAATTTGCATGGTCACCGCCTTTAGATTGACATCCAATTACTACTCCTCTTTACCGAACACAAACAAAACTCCAAAAGCTAAAAGAGAAACTATTAACTTTTCTCTCTCAACCTCATTTCAACAACATAATCATTAGCAACAAAATGGAAACACTTTAATTGACAAAATGTATTTGGTTTAAGTTTTTACAGGAAGAAGGATGGGTGGTTTGCCGAGCATTCAAGAAGAGAACCAGCAGCCAAAACAAAAGCATGGAAGGTTGGGACTCGAGCTACTTCTACGACGAACTTCACGGTGTCAGCTCCATCGTAGATCCAACCGATTTCATCTCGAGGCAGCCCCAAAGGGCGGCGCAAAGCTTCTTAGCTGCCCAGAGTTTCTTGTGTAAGCAGGAGATCGCAGCTGAAGCTGACAATTTGAATAGCACTTTGATGCCTTCTGATCATTTTGTTCAGCTGCCTCAGCTGGAGAGCCCATCTCTTCCCTTAACAAAGAGGCCGAGCTCATCAATGTCTCTGATATCTTCGTCCGAGAATAATGTCGAAGAAGACGTCGAGTTGATTAATGCCAAGAAAACCGCTGCAGTGACTGACTGGAGGGACCTGGACAAGTTTGTAGCTTCTCAGTTGAGTCAAGAGGATAAGTATAATGAACTAGGTGATCATGGAGACTACTTGAGCTTTGGTGTTCATGATCATGATGATTCGGATATGGCGGCATTGTTGCTGCTGCAGAGGGATGAGGGGAACAAGTTGAATGGGTTTCTAAGTTCGAGTTCGGACTGTGATCTTGGGATATGCATATTTGAAAAATGAAATAAGTAAGAGAGGGAGATGGGAGGTTATTAATTATTTCCATAAATCATAATTGGTAGGTATTATATATAAATGTTATATATATGAGGGTTGATTTGTATATCCATCCTAAGACGACATATATATATATTTTGTAAAAATATAATTGTGAGTGTATATCTCTCCCTACCTCCCACCCCTTGGCCTCGTTTGGTTTACGGAAAGAAAAGGAAAGGAAATTAATTCGTTTTCCTTTCTATAGGCATGGGAAATTCAAATTCCCTTTAACTTTCTTTTTAAGTGTTTGACAACACTAAGAAAATGAATCAATAGATAATAATATATGAAATAAAATTAATATTTATAATTTTATAAATAATTATTTTAATCATAAAAGTAATGTAATTAATGTTAAATTAGTGTAATAAATGCATGAAAGTAAGTAGGGAAAATGATTCCCTTGGAGGCTTGGAGTAGGGGAGGAACCAATTTCCTCTCTATTTTTCCTTTCTTCAGGAAAGTATTTATTTTCCTTTTGCATTCCAAACACTGGAAATGATTGAGTTTCCTTTTTCCATAGCCTCAATTCCGCAAACCAAACGAGGAGAATATATATCCTAGATTAGAAATGTGAAGCCTTGCCAGCTTACAGTTTATAATGTTATATATATTGACCGTTAAGTGTCTATAGCCCATTAGTTTTGGAATGAATACCTCAACGTACTTCTACACAAGAATGTAATATATATATATATATATATATATATATATATATATATATATATATATATATGCTACATATATTATCGAAACATTGAGTTCAAATCTTCTTTTGATGTTTGTATCTGAAAATACTCTCTCTTAGTCTTCAATTTAACACACAACTTATATAGTCGATCCCCTTCAAACTTATTAAACATGAATAATTCTTAGATTCACGAGCAGCAGGTTGTCTTGAGAATTTTCAATTAAACAGTGTACCGAGGGGGACTAGCTTAAGATGGCGGCCGGCCGGTTAGCCATGGCGGCATCTAGATGATCAGGTGTGGGGTTTGGTGGGCCCGAGGGTTGTGTTTACTTGTCTAGCATGCGCTGTGCACCGTGGTTGTGTTGGGCATGCTTTGTCCTCATTTGACATTTTGGCCTTATTAAAGGACTCTTCTTAGATTCACATGCATGCATGCCCTATAAGTTTTTGAGAAATGCTAGAAAATTACATGAAGTATATAAAGGCTTGAGAAGCTTATATTGTTCGTCCTTAAAAATAATAGAAATGTAGTTACTGTGGATGTTTACTCAGCTTTAACCTAGTAGGATGTCCTTAATTGAAGTCTTGGCTGTGGCAAATATATAATTTTTTTCATTTTGTTGAGAAGGCCGAGACCACCTTAGGCCGTTACGTAGCTCCACCCCTACTATTGATCACATATTTATACGTATCAGTCAACATAATCCTTTTATCTTCGTGAGAATTATATAGTTACTTAATTAAACAACTCGATTGTCTTTGTTTTGGGTCAATAATTTGAGTTTTATTCAAGAGAAATGTCATTTGTATGACGCTTACGGAGTATATTTATTAATTATGTACGTTGACATTACCCACATATTAATTACTTACTTTTCTGGGTTAATAATGGACCAACAAATTAGTGTGATGCATTATTAATAGTAGGACCTAATTAGAATGAAGTGCTTTTTTAGCTTGTAAATGTGTTTCACTTTTAACTAATTAATCATCAACCAATATAAAGAGGTATATGAAACAGAACACTTTGTAAAGTATTATCCACATGTAGTAGCTAAGCCGATTTCAGATATAAGTCGTATAATTAAGAGGCAGGCTAGCTAGGAATTTCCGAATTTATTTATTTATTTGGGATCCAAATCCACCTTAGCCATAAAAGCAACTTTCCACAGCATGTAAGTTTGGTGCATTTGAAAGGCGGCCAATGGAAACATGCCACGTCTCAGCATCTACATGTATGTTAATTATTACATTATCTCACATTAGGAATGATTACCCCAGCAGCAAGTTATTCATATGATGAAAAATTCTCATAGTGCAGTACGTGGCTCCGCTGTTTGAGCACTAGAACAGACATGTGAGTTGTGTCTATCTTAAAATCATTTCTGGAATAGTTAATTTGTGTAGATTAATTTGGAACTACATATAAGATAGGGGAGAATATATATGGTCGGCGTTGCCGCACTACGATTATTCTGTGTGTTTAGATAGAGTTAAACACGTACATTTGGACTTGTTTTTAGGCATAATTAACCAGAGGATTAAGTGAGATCATCTTTGCGTACTGTCATTCTGTTCAGGGTTATAATGCTCCTCCTTCTAACCATTTGTAATTAGAGCGGCCTTAATTATATATCGTAGAAGCTAGTGTACGTATTTTAAACCGATAATACTAACCGGCCAAAAGGTTAAATATTTGATTAAATGCCTAACAAAAAGTTCCATTAATTACCGAATCTAAGAGAATGCATGTTGAGATCTGCTCATTTTCAACTTCATAAACATTCTTTAACGTTTTCCATAAAGACAATTAAGTTGTTGACTATGTATGACTGCATCTCGTCGTGATCGAGTTGCTTAATTGCTAATCATATGTATAATCCCAGTTGTTGAAAGATTTAGCTCCACCAGCTTAAGGCACGTTTGCAGATTAGGTTTCCACTTCTCTCTATTTCTTTAGTATTTTTACCCAAATAAATATATAGTTCCATTTTGCCGACCCCGCCGCAGAAACGTCATACTCAGAACTCAGAAGCAGCCCCATGACCATGACTATACGCTGTTTGGTTTGGATCATTCACGTTCCATCAAATGAGTATTAAGTACAGTGAATACCATGTTGATTCCATAATCACCAACCAAGCCAATACACCAAAAGCTAAAAAGGGTATATCATTATAGACATGCTAGTGTGCTATATAACTGCGTCTCTTGCTCAGTTAATAGGTCGGCTTAGGCCGGTTATGGGCAAACCAAGAGCTTCCACATCACAAGCTCAGAAGGTACTGAGCAAGCTTTTGAAATTGAACAGACAGAGTGAGAGATGATCAAGAAGAATATATAGCAATTAGTATAGTGGTTGACCAAAACAAGTTCCCATTTGGAACAATATATGGCACCCAAGAAATGCAAGCCAGCCCTTCTGGATGTAACAATCTAGTATTCTAATTAGTCAATGGGAAAGGGACATTGAACTTTTATGTTCTGTATTCTAATTAGTCAAACGGCGCCGGAAAGAAAGTAGAAACCTTAGTCCCACGAGTCATGATGTTGCACTTACACTGATGACCTGATGTTCTTGCCACAACTTGTAAACGATACCAGCACTAAAATATTTGATCCATAAATTATGAAGGAAAAGCCATATCTCTTTTAGATGTAATTTAATTATCTTTTTTTTTTAGCAAAACACAACAATAGATATACTAATAGTAAAGAGAGTAAAAAACGTAATTTAGTTATCAAAAGTCTGAAATTTTTTATCAATTATCTTTTGAAGATCATTTATATAAAAGATGAAAGAATCGGAAATTAATAATCGTTAGTCATCAAACTGTTATTAAATAAATGGACATTTGGCAGTATGGCCAATGAAACTAGCTAGCAAGTAGCAACCCTGATTAAGCTAATCGAGTAAATTAAAGTGTCACAAATGCTATGAATATGTTCCATACGGTTTTAGTCTTTTAGATTTATTTTCACAAAATGGGACCATGTTTCTGCATCATAGGTAAGGAACCATTGTACCTTATACCAATTTATTTGGCACTTTGTTGGCTTTGGGGTCTTCATGGTTTTTCGTTGTTGCCGTGACCATTGTCTTGTCTCGTGGTGTACTGGAGATCTTAGCTCCGATTTAGTCGTGCATGTTGAACTTGGAAGTTATGTTAAGCTTTTGTTTAACTTTCCGTTATAAGTAAGCCCTTTTATAGCTTTTGTTTAACTTTCCGTTATAACTTTCCGTTATAAGTGGTGTTAGCTCAGTGGTTAGAGCACCCACTACCTAAGATCAAGGTCATAGGTTCGAGTCACTATGGGGGTAGGAGTGAAATCCTTTGATCCTATTAAAAAAAAAAAAAAAAAAGCCCTTTTATAGCTCCTGTGTTCATTGTATCATCATACTTGTAATGGTTTCTTCCCTATTAATCTTATTGCTAGCTTTGCTGGCTCTTGATCAAAAAATAGGTAAGGAACCATTGATGGGAAAAAAGAGATTCCTACTGTTTGCCACTCCCTGTTCTACTTTATTTTGTGTAGCTCCTTGCTTATCCATTCTCTCCTCAAAAGGAACCTTCTTGAGAAGCCTTTTGCAGACCAATCCAAAAGAGTAACCAAATTTGGAGTGCAAGTACTTACTTGGCTCACATCAATTTTATGGTTATGCCTCAATTTGAAATTATGAGTACCAAATAAAACCACATTCAATTGTAGTTGTTTAGGCTCTTAATATTAGGAACAATGTAAAAAGTTTCATTCCATCGCATACCCAAAAACTAGTTGCAGATTACAAGTACCACTCATGACCTAGACATTAAACATTTCATATTCCCAAAAGAAAAACAGTGTTAACATTACAGTCCTAAACGCTAAAACCCAACCTTATTCAACTTATTAGCACTAGACTACTATACAATTTTTCACATCCTTCAAGCAACAGCCTTCTTGGGTTTCTTAGCAGTAGGGCTCTTGAGTGACTTGGGCTTAGCAGGGGTCGATTTCTTGGTCTTCTTAGCAGGCTTCTTCTTCGGGGCTTTTGGAGCAGACGCCGTCGTTTTAGTCTTCTTCTTCTTCTCCTCCGTTTTGGGCTTTGCAACTTGGGTTGTTTTCCCTGTGCTCTTGTCCTTCTTCCCAGCCTCAGATAACTTGTAAGAGGCCCTGACCTTGATCAGCTTTCCTCTCGCCTCAGAATTCTTCAGTTGCAGAGCCAAAATCTTCTTGAAGTTGGCCGGAAGCGCCTTGTGCTTCTCCTCCATGTACTTGCCTATGGCGTACGGACTCGACCCACTCTTCTCGTTCAAAGCCATCAGTGCCTCCTTGATCATCTGCAACAAATTCACAATCAGATCATATCACAAATTCAAACACAAACTCGCAATTCACACAAATTCAAGTACCTGAAAGTAAGGAGGATGAGAAGCGGTTTTGGTTTTGGATTTGGGCTTCTTCTCCTTGAGATCCCTGAGCTTTTTCTCCCTAACCGGCTTCTCCTCGGCCTTCTTGGGCTCCTCAGTCGCTGGGACCTCCGCCGGCGGTGCCTCGACGGCCGGAGCTTCGACTTCTTCGGTGGCAGACATCGTTAATCAGAGCAACAAAAACGGTTTTACTGAAGTAGAAAATTAACACTAACTGACCTTACGCCATTTCTAATGCACTTGTTGGTAATTTATATGGAGGGAGCGATCCGCGGCAAAGCAACCTTGGAATCTGATTGGATGCCTCTGGAATCGCCAATTTGTGCAGTGGAAAGATCGGGAACGTACACGTGGACAGAAAGTTCTGGGGACTTCATCCTGGCTTTGGTTCATGGTTGGGGGAAGTGTGCGTCTGTGTTTTCTTGTTATTCTTGTGGCTGATTTTCTGTGGGTTTAGTTTGAATTTCGAAGTGAAATTTTGGGGCGATTGAAGAAGAGAAAGTGGGGTTTGTAATGTGGGTTGAAGGAACAAAAATGGTTCACACTTGAGGGTGATTCTAAGGCAGGAAATAGTAACAGTTTCTTTACAAGGAAAGAAAGAAATACATTTTTGGGTTTCTTCTATTACTTTTGGGTTAATCTTTTGGATTTCTCCTAGTGAAACAAACAAAATCTAAAAACAAAAGGTGCTGTTCATTCTTATCTAATTCTGGTTTGGATTAGCATGCACGAATATATTAGCTATGTGTTCGATCTCCGTCGGTAAAATGACAAAAACCAATGTTTTGGTATCCATTTATTATATTTTGATATCCACTAAAAACTATAGAAAAATTGAAGAAAATGGTACTAAAAAGTAAAAATGAGAGCTTGCATGAGAAAATTTAGATCAGCACACGGTTTCGAAGATCAGAAATCGGTTCTACTTGTTGTACATGATAGTAAATCTAAAAAGAAAACTCTTTAATCAAAACATATAGAAGAAACAATTTTAATAAATCAAGGCAATTTGGAGTAATTAAACTTAATTTTTGATCACCAACTCCCACACAACTTTTTTTTTTCTCTCAATTTTTGTCCTCACAGAATGACAGGGTTCCCTAAATCTCATCATCAATATTTTTCATATCCCATTGAACCATTATAAGTACATACCATTCATCTGTTATGCTAAACTGAATGACAGACATACTTTATAATATATACAGATCGTGTTCAACACAACTAGTCTGTAAAACACCAGCGACTGCCAAGCAGAGAACAATATGGACGAAAATGGAAGAGAGAAAAGAAAAGGAACAACTCTCTAAAGCTAAGAGCAGAGTAACAAGTCTGGAAAAAACATCATCCCATTTTCTATATAGCATTAGCAGCAGTCAAACTTTCCTGCACACAAACTACTTGGCACTAGCACAAATTATGAACAAGGTCATGGGGATTATACTCACAATTAAGCCAAAGCAATCCACAACAAAGCAACTATGTTAACAGCAAGCTATGGAAGTCATATACAATTGAGAAAAATTGATTCCCCAAATTATGTACTGTTCCTCAATTATTGACCCAAAAAAATGTACTGTTTCTCAATGACTGATACCTCAAAAGGATCAAAATCAGAAGATGCATCTATATACTTCAGCTACAGCGACGCACAAAAAAGTAACTGTTCACAGCAAGATAAAGTCATATACGATTGAGAAGAACAGATTATGTACTGTTTCTCAACAACTGCTACCTCAGAAGGATCAAAATCAGAAGACGCATATATACTCTATAGCTACAAGAATCAACAAATTAACTATGTTCACAGCAAGTTATGGAAGACATGTACATAAGAACAAATTCCTTAATATGTACGGTTTCTCAGGGACTGCTACCGAAAGGATCAAAATCAGAAAATGCCTCTATCAATAAAAGGCATGCGACTATCCTATGGCCATTGCCTCACTTGAGCACGAACAGATAATTTGAAGCAGGATGGCTATTGACAAGTCTTCTTTGCAAACTATAAGTATCCCCAAGGCCATCAATCACAATTGACACAAAATCATAAACACTATTCGGATTGTCAAAACACAGACAACATACCTTCACTAGCACATTAAGGATCCTTTTCCTAAATTTTCAGAACAGTAATAAATGGCCAGCATTTGCCAAATGAATCATAATCGTCATAATATCTAAAGCCCTACTGAAATCACTGTAAAAGCCAATTGACAAAATACAGACAATGTACCTTTGATTATGAACCCCAAATAGCATATTTAGGATCCTATCCCTAATTTTCAGAAAAATCATAAATTGCCAGCATTTGCCGAAAGAGATGCTTATAACTAGAGAGCTGCAAACTCAATCAGTGAAATTCCAACAGACACTTGTTTAGTACACTACTATTCCCAGTTTCCCACCAATATCTTAATGACAATCACAAATATTTGACCTTATAACCACTCACCCATAGTTCTCACCGGAAAACAATTAAATCTGATCTCAACCACATGAACTGGTGCCACATGAAAAATACCACGGGGATCTCCCACAAAAATAACTATATGAAATTGAAAATGACTGGACATCACGTGACCTGATCAATCACTTATACTCCTCGCAAATAAGCCTTAAACAAAATTCATTTGAATGATTTTATTCCAACTGGCGGCCGAACCCTTCTCTCAGAAAAAAAATGAAAAGGAATTCTAGTAGACCTCTGGAATAACAGTTCCATGAAACATGATAAGACGGATTATGAATCACTATATCCATGCCAAATTCAACAACAAAATCCAAGCTACATTTCAATATAGAAAAGGACCACAGAACCTTTAACTGCAGAAAAATTATGTCAGATAAAAGGCCTACCCTAATGAATCTTAGAAGGAAAAGAAAAAGCCTCAGAGAATATCATGATCCATTATCTCCTTCGTACCGAGGTAACATAACTCCACAATGCATGAAAATTTTGTGTCTCCAATCAAACCTTAAGGTTAATCTTCATATGTTTCAATCTGCATGCTTGAACTTAACTCCTATATCTCCATGAAAAGTTAAAATCCCAAATCACAAACCTTTTACTTCCAATAACCAAACTTCATTCCTTTAAACCACAAAATTAACCATGATCAAGAAACAGTTGGCCCAAGCCATACAAACATCTAAACTTCAGAGTCATAACACTCATAACAAAATTCATCAAGCTGTCTAGGCCTAGGCTAAAGGGGTAAATCTCTCCCAACCTCCATCATACAAATAATTACTAGTTTCTAAGTAAAGGCCCTCAGACACTACCTAAGGTCCTAAACTACAAACATCGAAACTTGGGAAATCCCTGCCCCAATTTTCTGGAAAAAAAAAAAGAAGAAAGAAAAACAAAAGACAACAACTAGTAAGTAAAGAAGATAGATAATATGAGGAAAAGCAGGATGAAGGCAAGAGAGGAAAAAGAAATATGCAACTTCTTTCTAACAGCAAGCCACTTGTCCGTCCTTGATACAGTGCATCCTGAAGATTCATGTCCACCTGATCATAATTAAATAAGTCAATCAGAACATTCATGTACGTAATTCACAATTATAAATCAGAACTTAAAATTGCAAACCATTTGTATTACCAAAAAGTTCTAGGGTCTAATAGTAGCGACCCCCACCATATGAGTGATTTCCCCCAAAATAAGATGAATGTGGACCATAATGAGACTGCAAAATGAGATTATATAATAAATATAATCATCATAATAACATCAGATGAAAGTCATCATCCACATAGGCATTAATTGCTTACTTCGACACCATAATATTCATGAGGGTAGAGACTCCTGCCAGCTCCATAAGTACCTAAAAGATGAAGCCACTTAAGTGAGTAAACTAGCAAGAACATTGACAATATGGCACGGGCAGAGAACTAGTGAGCATAAATCCATACCACTATAATGGTTTCCATGAAATGAAGCTGTTGGATCATTATAATTCAATCGTGGTCGATGTCTACTAGGCTCCAAGTAATCAGGATCATAGTCCTAAAAATAGCACAGTTTCATATGAATGGAGTATCATAAAAGGGCATAGAGAAATAACAAAAAGAAATAAAGAGAAGCTTACTCTCATATCAAATGGACGTTTCATGCCTTGTGTTCTATCACGTTCATCATAAAAATAAGGTTCATCAAAGTGACCCCCCATGTGTGGCCCATCAAAGTGTACTTCTGGAGAATATGGATGCCTCCTAAAAGGAGCAGGCATACCTCGGCCTATATCAGGGGCACCATGCCAAGATCTATCAACATAGGGTCTTGATGATGGGGAAGCAACTGCAGAACCTCCACCAGATGAAAAATGACCACCTCTAAAAGAGCCCATTCTTCCCCCTGAATTTTGCATTACAGAATGAATAAGATATTTGGGAATGGTGGGTGGGGAGGGTGAGTTAAAACGTACAAGACAGAATCATAAGCACGATATATACCTCGTCCACGAAAATCAGCATATGGATAATCATAGTCATATTCATTCGGGAAACTCATTCTGCCAGTTTGACCACGTCCACCATTATAAAAATGTTTGTCACGTAGGAAATTTGCACGGTTGAAAAGGTGTCCACCGCGACCACAATCCCTGCCTATAACCAACAGAGAGTTAAAGGAAGAAAATGAAGTGAAAATCAAACTAAATCTTCAATAAAAAATATTTTTAAAAAATCCTTAAAACAATTCTTACCGAATCTTGGAACACCACCGCCACCACGACCAATTCGAAATCCACCACGTATTCCACCCTTCACAGCCTGAGTTTTAGGCAAAGGATTTGAAAGTCTTGCTTTCACTTTTATCTGAAATTAGAGCAACCAACATAAGTGTTTAATTCATCAAAATAGACTTGAAAGTATGTTACTCCAACTGCTATTATGTGTCATGCATGACATACAAACGTCTTACAAAAATAGAACATTCAGAAAAGGCTATGAAAATTGAGATAGGAATCATAAATAATCAAGTCATTACTACATAAATCAGTTAAAGAATATCCCCATCCTTGATCAGTCCTTTTATTTTTCCAATGTGCCAGATAACCTCATTATTTGTTTTGATAGAGAGATAGAGATCGAAGAGAAAACACAAGCATACCTTTAAATTCCCATCATCCAGTGGTGTATTGTTTATACTATTAACACAAGCCACAGCAGACTCATGGCTAGAGAAATCAACAAATCCAAAATCCTTCCGCTTGGCTGTAGACATATTTCGGGCCAGAACGACACGTAATATCTCTCCGTAGGCTTTAAATTGCTCTCTAACCTGTTTCTCATCCCAATGAGATGGGAGCCCGTCCACAAATATTGACTTCACTTGGGCCATGACCTCAGGGTCAAGCTCACGTATGGGTTCAGCAAAAGCCACTTTGGCAGTCCTTTCAGGGTGGCCAAATATAACATCAGGCTGCTGAAGCCTCTTGTATGCAAGCATAGCATCACCATGACAAGAGAATTCAACAAATGCAAAACCTCGGCTCAACCCTTCATGTTGAATATCTGGAACAAGGTTTATGTTCTCAACACCTTCAACCTCATAATCCTTCAGTTTTTGTTTAATCTGTCATCCCACATTATGATAGAGGAGAGAGTAAACAATCCTGAGAAGATTACTAACAAAGTCTAAAAAATAATAATAAAAAAAAATGATTGGTCACTTACAGCTTCCTTTGTCCACGTATTGCAGATATTACCTATGAACAACGTGTTATTGTCCTCACTGGGTGCTGTCCCACATCGCTTCCCTCGAATCTGCAAATTGTTAATTAGAATGAAGCGTATAAAATTTATGAAACAGGAAAAGGGGAAAAAAAGAGCCATACAACAGGATTTTTCATTTCAGACAAAGCGCGCCTCGCATGCTCCTTATCTTTGAACTCCACAAATGCATAACCCTTATTCTTATTAGTTGAAGGATTCTTGTTTAACCTAATCTCAACTATCCCTCCAATCCTCTCAAAGACCCTTCTCACGTCTTCCTCCACAACATCCGGATCAAGACCACCAAGAAATACCTCCCGCTCTTTCTTTATCTTGCGCTCCTTCGAGATGGCTGTCAATTGCTTACGCTCATCCTCCAATGTAACAGTCTCTTCTTCATGATCCTCTGCATCATCTCCCGGAAGTTCCTCCTCTCCATGTTCTCCAAGATCAATTTTCTCACCATAGTCCTCCATTTCCTCATCATCAACATCATACACCACCTCTTTTGCACGATCAGTATCTTCTCCTTGTAACCCCGCTTTGTTATTTTGTACGTTGTTAGCAGGCTCAATATAGGTCTCGTCCTTACTATCATTATCCTTCGACTCCTCCTTATCTCCTTTCACTTCCACTGCTTCTCTTACATCACAGGGCAATTTATTTTCTGAAGACTTTGCAACTTCCTCAACTACAGATTCTTCCATCTCAAGAGGATCCTCTTCACCACAGGGCGGCTCATTCTCTGAGGACCTTGCAACCTCCTCAACTACAGATTGTCTTACATCACAGGGCGGTTCATTTTCTGAAGACTTTGCAACCTCCTCAATTACAGATTCTTCTATCTCAACAGGATCCTCTTCATCACAGGGCGGCACATTCTCTGAAGACTTTGCAACCTCCTCATCTATAGATTCTTCTATCTCAACAGGATCCTCTTCATCACAGGGCGGCACATTCTGTGAAGACCTTGCAACCTCCTTAACTTCAGATTCTTCTATCTCAATAGGATCCTCTTCATCTTCACTAGGATCTAGTTCTACTTCGATGGCACCTTTTTCGTTTGTTGCAGACACTCCAACATTCTCAACGGCTGGTTTTTGGCCTCCAACAGTTGTTTCTTCCATCTCTGCAGGCTCTCCATTATACTCCGCCATGGGCTCCTCTTTTGTGAACTCCACATCCTTGATATCTACATTTTTCTCCTCATTTGATGCATTTACTTTCGCCTTCACAGAGTCCCCCAATTCTAGTGTCTGTGCTGAAATATATGCTGATGCCGGTGTCCTTGCTCTCCCAGAAGTTCTTTTCGCTATCGATTCAGTTGCCACACCAACTTTAGTGCCTGGTGTCGCCTTAGCAGTACCAGCGGAGTCCTCGGCTAGTAATTCAAAAACAAGTCATTTCTAAACTAACACTACCATCAATAACTCAAGCAGGTTGATTCAAAACTGAATTATTCATCTAAATATCTTCAACTTAATTGGTAATATAAGGCTTATTCACCAGGACTTCATATATTTCTCTCTACTTCGTAGTTCGTACTCTAAATCAAACTACTGATTTCAGTGAGTAACAAACTTAATTTTCTTCACTAATTAAACTCCTAAATCAATTAACCAAATAATTTGAAGCCTGAAATGGTACCTGATGATTGTCGGCGCTTTGAATCAATAGCGGGAGTGGTTTCATTCTTCTTGACCCGCTTGGCTGCTCTGGCGGCAGAAGTACGCTTTGTCTCGACGGTTTTAGGAGTCGCTACTGCTAGCTGAGAAGGAGACGGTTGTGCTTTGGAGGCGGATTTCCTCGCCGGCGGCGTTTTCGTTGCGGTCGACGGTTTAGGAACTCCCGCATTACGAGTTTTCATGCTGGCTATACGCAGCGGGTTAAAATTCCTAGACTACCAAACAGAGATAGGGTTTGGTAGTTGAAGCTTGAAACCAGGGCGAGGTGACCGGAAGTTTGATTGACTATGAATGGCGGACCACGGTGGAGTTTTGACGCAAATAAACGTTTTACCAGAGTGGTTATATATAGGGGGAGTTTCGCACCAAGGCAAACTTCCTGAACCGATGTCGTTTACCTATCATTGCGCCAATTTGTTGTTTTTTTTTTCTTCACTTTTTCAGAATACTAAGTTATATTAATATTATAGGAAAAAAATCACTTTTAGTCCATGAATTTTCAATCATTCGACACTTGCGTCTTTAAATTTTGAAATATATCAGTTTTGTCCCTCAATTTTAATACCGACTATCACTTTAGTCATCCGACCTATTTTTCGGATTAAATGAATCACGTGATACATCACGTGCCCTTTTATTAGGGTTAATTTCGTCCCTTTCTCCCCACGTGGTTCAAGGGCACGTAATGCATCACGTGATTCATTTAATCGGAAAAATAGGTTGGAGGACTAAAGTGATAGTCGATGTTAAAGTTGAGGGACAAAAGTGACATATTTCAAAGTTGAGGGTCAAACGAGTAAAAATTCAGAGACTAAAGGTGATTACACAATTAATCATCTATTGGATGATAAAGCTTTAAAACTAATAGATAAAAAAGAATAGTCTAAAAAGTACGAGGAAAATTAGAGAATCAACATAACGATCTAATTTATATAGAATTATTAATATATTACAAATAAATGTTGTTCGTTCATTGATCGACTAAAAGCACACTATCAATACTATTCTATAGTGAATTTCTTCCTTTTTCTATTCAATCGAATAATTAGAATCGTTCGTTCTTTATTAATTTTTAAGAATGATTGTTTTGAAAATCAGCCAACTAGCTCAAGTTAAGGGCACTATCCTTCAAAACCTTCGGTGCTCATTTTTTGCATTGAAAAAATGCACAACCACCGGTTTTAGTGTCTTCGAAATCTTTGATCTAGTTACATAGAGTATTGCCATTATCATTTAGCCTTTTTTGACTTACTGTTTTTGTCTCTTAACGAAGCAATTTCATGATTTTTGAGGTCCTTTCAATTTGGGTTTGGAAATCAATTTCTAAATTTAAAAATAAAATAAAAATAATAATAAATAAATAAATCTTGGATTTGGAAATAACCTCGGGTCTATCCAATACCACCGCTAGGTCATAGGTACGGGTTCAAATGTCGGGTTCGGAGCGAGTGAAACCCAATAACCAACCTACAGTACTTCGCGCCGGTTCTCATACACGCGCGGACATTCGGTCGTTGGCTCAATTACTCGGAAGTAGCCAACCACTGTCGGTTATATTCCTCAGCCGCGCCATTGCAACGCTGCGTTTTGTTCATTAGAACCGCCAACTATGGGCGCCTCAGAATCCACACTCTTAAGCTCACAGGTAGCTTAGCTAGACGTTTCTAATCAACTCCAATTTTTTTTTTTTGCTAATTGAATTGATGGTATAAAATTCATTACGCTTGCAGAGCCGGCCAGCTGATGAAATCACCACCGTGTCTGAGCGATCAGAAGTCGCCGATCCCATCTTAGAGAGGCTCAAGTCCCTCCAAATTGTGAGTTTGATTTTCCCGCATTTCAAACCATCGTTAATTTTAGAGGTAAAATTAGTTAGGGTTTGAATTCATTGTAGAAACGAGTTTTGAATTTACGTTGTCAAAATTGTTGATTGCAGTCGACGCCATTGCTGACTTCACCCCCAAGTGAGGGTAGCTTGACTGACATTTTAGTGAGGAAACCTTCGTCTTCTTCAGTTCCTAGTAAGCTTACGTTTATGGTTCTTTTTCTTTGTTTCCTGAAAAAAGAGTAATATTTAGCCAAAATGGATTACAGAACTATAAATGTTTGAAATTTCACTGACTAGCAATTGGACTAGCTAAATCCATAGGATCTACAGCATTGTTTGTGCCTCAGTATTTTCAATTCTACAGCTACTATCATAATGATGGTAAATCAATTGATGATATGTATTTGTATTTGGAACATTGTTTCCGAACTTGTTAGTTTTTGAAGTGGAAATAGTTTGGGTTAAGAGACTGACTATTCATTAAGATGTTATGTAATGGCTATATAGGTGTTGTGGATCCAAAAGTGCTGTTGGAACTCTTCTCGATGTACCGTGAGTGGCAGGAGGAGAATGTGAAAAAGCTGAGCCAAAAACAGGTTTGTTGTAACCAGATGCAACAGTCCCTATTGATTATTTTGAGTTCCAACAAATACAACAAATGGTGCAGCACTTCAGTTTTTGATTTTAAAATATTGGTAGGGTTGAGTCAATGCGAACTCAAAGTCCAGGGAGGGCATTGATTGATTTTAAAATTTACGGAAAGCATTAGAATTCGTGAGTTATATCGATCTTCAGTGTCATGAATCATGATTTTAAAGGCATTAGATTGATCTTTGGTGTTTCGGTGTGTCCTTATGCTCCTCCATCAGGCCAAATTTTGTTTTTCTACTTTGATCTGGTTTAATTTTAGATTGTAAACTATTCACATAGAATTAAATCTGGCCAAGGTCCTAGTTTCCTAAAAAGACTCGGGTTTGGCTTTGATCACTGTTGTATGACATCTGATACTATGTGCGGCATATTTTGAACTCTTCTAGTTTTTAGTTTTGTTGATGAGCTGATTTTTATCACCACCACCATGGTCTGGTGGTCCAGGTCCTTTGGCAGAATAACTCAGATTGCTTGTTTAACTGGGTTTTTTGTTAGATTTCCACTTTATGCTCTAGGTAATAGAATGCAACAACAGAACTGAAGCAAGGGGATCATGGTTAAGTCTAAAATCAGCTAAACAATTTTTTTTGGAGGAGATCGACTGCTTTAAGAAAATGCTTCAATGAAACTTAAACTTAACCTATTCCTCCTTGATCTTTTAATAATATGGAAAGCTGGTGTTATTCTCATGTCTTGAAAATCGAAATTTTATGGTTTGGAACAAATTGTGAGGTTTGCTCTTTCTGTTAAAGAGCCTGTTTTGCCTATATATTAAGATTTGGGAAAGACTGGCAGCATATTGAGAAAACTGGCTTGTTCTGCCCTCCTTTCTCTCCTCAAGAACTATGTAACCTTTTGATTTGATGATAACTGCGGCAGGAGGAGATAGAGAATAAGATAGAAGTTGCGGATGCGTTGGCTGTTAAACTTCTTCAACGTTTTAATTATTCAGTGACGGCAATGAAGACATCCTCACAACATTTATCTGGAGGTAATTGATCTCAATATATGGTCTGCCTAGGATCTTTTTCCTTAACAGATCTTGAACTGTATGGTTAAATGAGTTGTAAACTTTACATTGAAACGTGGACGCAGTTTATGCATTGCAGGTAGAGATTGGGGAACTTAAAGGAAGGTTGACGGAGGTTATCAGTAACTGTGATGCAGTGTGCAAGAGAATATCTGCAGAGGCACCAGAATCTCTTCGGTCATCTGTCAAGCCGTTAGTTATCAGCACCGCCCGCCAAGAACTCCAATCTACCTCGTCTGATCTGCCGAAACCAAGTTAGACTGATTCTGCATTCCTTCTTTCTTGTACAAATACTTTGTAGAGCTTGTGATTTTAGTGACATGATGAATAATAATACAAAATGTTTGATTGATTCATTTCCCTTTCGTAAAGATTCATTGTTTATTACGAAGTATCTATTTTCCATGAAAATGAGCAACTGTTGGGCAGTGAAAGTGTTGCTGTTGTCTTTCTCACTTGAAGATCTATAGAAAACGAAAAAGACAGTGTAGCATACTAGACAACCCACCAGGATTTTATGCTTTTTCTTGTTCTTAACTCTTTCCCTTAACAATTAAGCTGGTAAGAAACATCCATTAATAAGATCCACGTGAAGAAATCTGAAATCCCATCACCGACACAAAAAAATAACTTATTTTACTGAACCAAAATTATTGTGAATTGAAAGGGATGGGATCAGATCCAGCATATCCCAGTGAGCTTCACTATCCAAAACATGAACTGCAACAATAATTCAACTGTAGAAACTGCTGAAATAAAATGAATGAACTCACAGAAAAACCTTGGAAAATAAATTACTGGAAGACTAGAATCCACATTATAACTTATATGAACCAAAAATAGGAGCAGAAGAAATCAAGGTTGTTGCTGGGCATCCATGAATCCAGCATCAACAAGAACCTTTTCCCTCTTGGCCAATTCGACATCTTCATCCACCATCATCTTCACCAGCTGCTGAAACCCAACCTTGGGCTTCCAGCCGAGAACCTTCTTCGCCTTGCTTGCACAACCTTTCAGATTATCAACCTCTGCAGGCCTCAAGTACCTCTTGTCAAGCACAACGTGATCCTTCCAGTTCAACCCCACATACCCAAATGCAACCTCCAAGAACTCCTCCACCGTGTGGGACTCTTCGGTGGCCACCACGTAGTCGTCGGGCTTCTCCTGCTGCAGCATCATCCACATTGCCTCCACATAGTCACCGGCAAAGCCCCAATCCCTTGATGCATTCAAATTCCCCAAGAAGAGTTTGCTCTGCAGCCCGATTTTGATCCGGCCCACCGCCCGAGTGATCTTCCGGGTCACGAAATTCTCTCCTCTCCTGGGAGATTCGTGGTTGAATAGAATCCCATTGCATGCGTAGAGTCCGTAGGCCTCGCGGTAGTTCACGGTGTACCAATGGGCCGCGCATTTCGAGGCGGCGTAAGGGGATCGAGGATGAAACGGCGTCGTCTCGGACTGGGGAGGCGGAGTGGACCCGAACATCTCGGACGACCCGGCCTGGTAGTATTTGACATTGGTGCGGCCGGTAGCGTCGACGTGGTTTCGGACGGCCTCGAGGAGGCGGAGGGCGCCGGTGGCGACCACGTCAGCGGTGTAGTCAGGGATCTCGAACGAAACGGCGACGTGCGACTGCGCGGCGAGGTTGTAGACCTCGTCTGGCGCAATTGTGTCGAGCCAGCGGCGGAGAGACGACGCATCGGTGAGGTCGGCGTAGTGGAGCTTCATGCGGGCCTTGTGGGCGTTGTGGGGGTCGATGTAGATGTGATTGATCCGCTGGGTGTTGAAATTCGAGGACCGTCGGATGAGGCCGTGCACATCGTAGCCCTTGTTCAATAGGAACTCCGTCAGGTAGGACCCGTCCTGGCCGGTGATTCCGGTGATGAGAGCGACCTTGCGAGGCTCCTCGGGGGCTTCGCCGTTGGCGGTGGCGGATCCGGATCCGGATCTGGCGGTGGTGTCGGCCATTGTTTGTTCGCTGATTGTGACGAAAATGAGAGGACTAAGTCTACTGAGTTTAGTTTGTGAAACGAAATGATGGTGGGTTTTTCATTTTTGAAGAATTTTAAGGACAAATCGAGTCTCTGGTGGCTCTGTGTTTGGACAAGGACGCGCTTTTAGCGGTAAATATGGTGACCAATAGAAGGACGACGCGTCAGATATGTGAGGGTCACTATGGTCACAACGTAGGGCAGTAGGGGGAAGATCTGCCAAACCCAATTTATTTTTTTGGGCCTGAGATTAATTTGTTAC
Source organism: Rubus parviflorus (assembly GCA_029955375.1). Lineage (NCBI taxonomy): Eukaryota > Viridiplantae > Streptophyta > Magnoliopsida > Rosales > Rosaceae > Rubus > Rubus parviflorus. The sequence goes on from JARGGL010000004.1 coordinate 17,724,642, forward strand.
CAAAATTAACACCAAAATTGTCACCATTGAGATTTGACTATTTGAATAAGAGTGTAGTCTATTGTTTGCCACCAGATTTTGTTGGGGACGTGCAATCTACTAAACAAATCATGTTTTTTTTTTTTTTTGTAGTTGGCAATGAGAGTATTCATTAAACAAAAACCAAGAAACCATATTCTTTGAAATATGGAGTCGGATCCTCTCTTTACTTAGTTTTTATCTAATTTACTTAAGTTTTGAAGAAAATGATTACGTGTGTCTATCTTCAATCCAATGACTACTATAAACTGAAAAATTCTTCCATGCTCTGTGCAGTGATGCTCTGCCCCGTCAGCAACTATCACATCCATTGATTCTTAATAAACTAACATGTGCAGCACTCACATCCATTGATTCACACCAAAAAAGTAGAGCATGGGTGGGGCGGAGCATGTAAGACGACTCCCAATAAATTTTAGTTTTTTTTTTTTCGACAAGAAAAAAACTTTGGCTTTCTTCCCCTTTGTTTTCTCTCTATTTCTTCCAATCTATTTGTTTTTTCTTTCTTTCTTCTAGTATTCTTTCTTTCTTCTGGTATTTAAAAAAAAAAAATTTACCATTCAAAGGTCTTCTTGTTCCCCAAACCTTTGTTTCTAGTTTTGGTTTCAGTCTGCCCTCAACACTCACTTTGGTCGTGTTTGATAACCAAGATTGGAATAGACTAGGACTGGTTTTAGAATTAGATTAGACTAGACTAGATTGGAGATGCCAACTCCCAGTCCAATCTTGTGTTCGATATCACAGGATATAGAAGTGAATTAATTCAGAAAACCTATTTAAATTTGACAATTTTTTATGGTTAATAATTTATCTTCTGCGAAGAACCACATTGTCCACATGAGCTGATGACGAAGGACCAAGTCGTTGGTGGTTGGGACTTTGATTTTAGCGATCAGAGTGGCTGAGTACTTTGGTTTCAGCAATCGGAGTGGTTGAATACTTCAATTCCGGCGATCGGAGTTGGTCAAACGGTTGTGAGTTCAACTTAATTTTCAGGTACCTCTATTTATTTTCGAAGAAAATGAAATTATGTTTGTTTACTTTTTAATTGTTCTTTAAAAAAAAAAAATCATGCCATGTGTTTCCATATTTTTTTTCCTTTCTTTTCAAATTTTCATAACATTATTTTTTATTTTTTCGATAAAACTAACCATTTTCATTATTATGGATAAACTTTAACATTACATTAAAAACTCACCACACGCTACTAGAAAGATGTCAATCCTAACATGACACCGAAAACAATGAGTCCACAAGCCAAAATGAAAAGGGCAAGAAGCCGCATTAAGTCATTAACTACAAATTTCATATCGTCAAAATTAAACTTAAACCATAGTCAATTTGTTGGTGAGGGTCCGGGGCTCTGCTCCGCCGTTGGCAATAGCTTAATTTATTAATGCGACCTTGTGACGCTCCGGAGTTGTGCCGTTGGCGGATGCGAGTCCGGCAGTGTCGTGATAGAGTCCGGTGGCTGACAAGGACGAGCTTTTATTTGGTATTAGAGACAAATAGAAGGACGCACCTCACATATCTGAGGGTTACGTATGGGGAAGAAACATGTACCTTTGTTACCAAAATTGTTAGAAATGGGAAAGTTTTGTTTTGTACACATTTGGATATATATCTGTTGCCACAGATTGTACAATGTTTCACCATTTAGGTGATGGGCATTGAACTCATCAAGCAGATTCTCTGAAAAATAGTCAAGGCCTCAAATTAGCAAATTGTACAAAAACCTATTGGGTCGTGGTCTGAACTTTTAGGGAGCCTAGACCTTATATCAAGCGGGCTTTGATGGGCATTAGCCCTCAAGAATGAGGTTGTGACTTCAAAAAGGACATGCCTGCTGCTCAAGACTAACAAGGACTTACCTTTTTATTTATTTTTTATTTATTTATTCTCATAAATTCATAATAATTTTCCACCTGGATCAGAATCTCATGCAAATTACCTTTCGTCATCATTGTCATTCACCTTTTTCTTTTATCAAGTACACATAATTTAAATCAACTACGTCTCTAAATTTTTTTTATTGATAACGACTATTCTCTAACCGAATTTTCTCTCTCACCATCGTCTGAATCTCCAAAATGTACCTCTAATATCTCTACCGTATCCACATACGAGACCCGTCTCAAATACTTGATTTCCTCCATAAAACCTACTCTAATTTGTGAAGCAGAATCCTCGATCACTCAGGAAAACGATTGCCGACACAAACGTAAGCCTTAATCGTTACGTCTCTAACCCTATAAAAGTCCACAATCCAATCCTCAAATTCTCCATCCTCCACCCTCCAAATACACCAAACAAAATCAGAGCCGTCCACCTTTCACGTCCCAATAAAATCCGAAAAGCCAGACAAGGCCAGCCAAGCAATACCGTCTATCACGGCACCCAAACCCATTCCTCTTTCCATTCAACGTAGGTGTGCGCAGCTGTTTAAGAACCCAATCTGGTCTCGCTGTAAATTACCAAATTAGCCACACGCCGTTAATAAATTTACAATCGGAAAAATCGGAAACCGAAAAGAAAACCAAAAGCTCTCTCCACTATATAACTAGGGCTTCTCATTCTCGAGCGACGCATTCGTCAAATTGGGGCATTGTTCTCTCTGTTGGTAGGCGCTAGGGTTTCGAAAACCAAATCTCGATTACGATTTTACGATTCTGATTTAAGCTTTAGTTTTCTTCGATTAGTAAGAAAATCTTGTACTGGTAAAATTGAATCTGAAGCTTCTTTGATATGAGAATGAATATGAAGCGATCGAGGAAATCAATTTCTTGGGCTCCTGCAGTTAAACTTTGTCAGGTATAATCGCAAAATCTTAAAAGAGCAATATGGTTTTTTTTTTTTAATAATCTTTATTTTTTTATTTGGATTGAAGGTGGTTCTTAGATTTGTTTAATCAAAATTTCCAGATTCCTGCGATTTTCTGTTTGGCAACCCAGAAATTTCATACAACTGATTATATGATTCATTAGAGGCTCCGTCTTGCTTTATTATTTTTATTTTTTATATTTTAAGCTTTGATATGATTCGATTTTGATTGATTAAAATAAAAAAGGAGTTGGGTAAAGTTAAAGCAATTGCAACAGTAACAAATTCGAGCCAAACAAAGAGAAAGCGAAAGCCATTGCAATATTGGCAGTGACAATGGCTTGAATTAATGAATAGATCAAGACAATGACCAATGTGTTGTTGTAAAATATGTCAATCGGTGAAAAAAAAGAGAGTTGAAAATCATGATGGTTAAATTGATTGGCAAGAGGATGGGGATTGCAATAAAATCTATAAGCCATGAAGCCCTTTAGCCCTATCAATGAACTGAATGATTGTATTGGAATACTTTTATGTATTAAGGATTCAAAAGAATTAAAAGCAAGAATCAAGAGACTGAAATATGAATTGATTGCCACGAAGTCTATAATCTATTAAGTCCTTCACAGTTTTCAGACATATCAAAAGTAAACGATTTCTTTGAAACTCTACTGAGCATGTTGCAATCCTGTTTTCTATTAAGGATCAACCCAATTTAAGATAAACAATAATTGCATTAAGAAAATCAAGCTGTATACCTATGATAGCAGGTAAAGATTTTTTTTTTTTTTTTTTTTTTTTTACTATTTACGCATACGATTACTAACCTTGGACCTGCCATTTATGGTGAAAAAGTGAAATTATCGGGAACTATTATTCGATATTATCTAGTTGTCTGCATAACAGGGTTAGGGTGTTCATTTGTCATTTGGCCGAAAGATAAAAGGTCTCGCATAAACCAAATATTATACACTTTTGTTAGAAATTAAGTGCTAAAACAGGTCCTTGTGTTGAGATTCAGTTAAACAATACCATTTTTTGCTTTGGGATTGATATTAGATTCTCCAACCAGTCATATTATAACTATGATGATTGTGGTGCTTATTAGCTGCAAGAATGAATCTTGACAAAGTTACTCTTGATTTATGTACAGTTTGAGAACATGTCAACCATTTGCAAGACTTAACTAGGTTTCATTTAGCTTTTAGGTTTTCAGATGGGTCACAGCGAACATTTAAACCCTCTAGAGCCATTGTAGGAGATTCAAAATTTTATATCAGTACAAATTTTCTACTAATGTTCGAGGCTTTATAAAATGGTTGATGAGAAAATGTGAGTTCTCAAGATCATGTTGGTCTTTGCCTGCATTGTATAACATCCATCAAAAACTGAACAGTCACTTTCATTACTTCTTCAGATGCTGTTTCTGTTGTCTTGAATGAACCTTCATATGTTCTTTCTTCATGTCAAAATTTATTTCTCCAATCTTTTGTGGATATATTAATGATTGTTGTGACTGATTAAGTTTTGGTTTTAAACAGGTAAAGCTGTTTTCTTCTTTGGATTGTCCCGTGGAAGTTGGCATGAAATATCAAGATCATTTTCAAGCAAAGACATCGAGTATGTTGCATTCAAATTCTGTGGAATCTAATGGTAAACCCCCTGGGTTTGAAGGCAGTATCTCTGTGAACCAATCTAAACTGCAACATTTCCGTATCCCTCGGATCCAATGGCAATGCCCTCCCAAGGTAAGCAGATGATAGATCTTTCTGCTTTAAGAATTCGGAATGCATATCTGCCTGTATTCTTAATTGATGTATTGATTCAAATGCTTTTTATTTTAACAGCTTATTATGAGTGACGACTGGTGTGTAGCAGCTGGTGAGGAAAGTGAGGAAGCCAAGGGTCAAAAACTGAGAGAGATGAGAGTGCTTGAAGCAGTATATCCTCGTTTTTCTGCAATTCCACCTAGGTAGGGTTTCTCTCATTATATCTGGAAGTATGTTTGCCAGTAGTTTATTTTTATGCATAATTGAGCTGGATCATCTTTTCCCTCTTGCAGCCCCTCTGTTTCTTTGGACGTAGAACATGAGCGTTATGATCATAGCCTCACTCCTTGTGTCCCCATCAATCCAATTGAAGAAGAGTCCCAAGAAGATCTAACAACAGTAAACACCATTGTAGGCTCTCAGCCACCAGGTTTTCCCCGAGGTCTGTTGGCATCTGGAACTGCAAATGCTTCTGAGTCCAACCCTCCTGGTTTTGAGCAAGTACATGTACCAGCAAACTTACCTAATCAAAGTGCTGATTTTACGGCTGTTGCTTCGGCTGCATTAACTGCAATCAAGAAAAGCACCGAGAATGGAAGTATGATCGATACTGAGTTGCTCATTAAAATTCTTAATGATCCGAAAATGATCCAGAAATTGATTAATGTACATTCCCCGCAAGCCGATCCCGGAATTCCATCAATCAATACACTTACTGCACCCAGTTCAAAGACGGTAACTCCATATGTTTCCTCATCCCTTTCAAACTGTGATATGCAAAGGACTCCAGATGTTAACTTCCACATGCCAGGTACAGTGGGTACTCTTCAACTAGATACTCGTCGAATATCTGGGTTAAAGCGACCTGCCCGATCAGAACCATTACCTCCCTTGTCCAGTCCCCAAGCCGACCATGTTATGTTGCCCAGACCAAATCAGGCCCAACCGAACACGGCTCCCTTATCATCTTTCCCGGTCCAGGAAGCCGGAACTGTCAAGGATATGAACTACTATAAGAACCTCATTAGACAACATGGAATTGAACAGAGAGAATCCCAGGACTCGGTTTCGTGCAATAACGGTAACAATCATAATCACATGAGGGACTTGAAAATGTCTCTAAACTTTAATCCGGCAGAACTGAAAGCCAAGAAATCGAAACCTTGCATGTTTTTCAAAAGTGCCAAGGGATGTCGTAAGGGTGTTCATTGTGAATACATACATGATACGTCGTTGCATTGGAGAACTGGTAGCAAATTGGAGGCCCAAAGTGCCACGAGAATGGAGGCCCAAAGTGCCAAGAGAATGAAACTAAATACTGGGATGTTTTAGGTCGTACCTGTTGGTGGTAAACAAATCCACCACTTTTTTCCAATTTTGTAAAAAGTTTTGAGAAGGATAGAGGCTTTGAGATAGAGGCCATGTTGGTTTTTTGTATTGCAATTTGCAAAGATTAATGATAAAATTTCTTACATGTTAATTTAATATGTTGTTTTTTTTGATTCATTGGAGATGGGCCGGTCAGGAACCAGCACCCATCTAAGAACACATGCAATTTAGGCCGAAGCCCCCGACGAGTATCCCAGCAGCCCATCCCGCTCACCCATTACCGGGGTATTGCGGGGCCAAGCCTTAATGCCAGACTAATCTCTCGGTCGCTAGTGCACGAACCCACTCACAGCGGGTCCCTCAAACTAGCTGGCCAATCTTCACATAATAAATATGTGCTCATGTATGCTAAGTTGGGGATCGAACTCAGGTTGGGGGGTTCCCAACCTTGCATCCGTGCCAACTCAACCACATGGGTTGGTTAATTTAATATGTTGTTTGCTTCTACACTCTTTAAAATTGTCCAAGTCTTTTCCACATTCTCGTCATCCATTAGAACAAAGAAGCCAATGACATATACCAACAAATTTGCTACATTAGTTTGATCATAACAAACCCCATTTCATTTTGTTTTTTCAGTGTCATAACCGATTTCATCAACCAATAGCAATCCTGAAATCCGAGTTTGGAAGAAAACAAAAATTGAGAAATATATATATTGCCACAATTAAATGACATTGGGACACGCCCAGCAAAATTTGCAGCTATAGTTCGAGCTCTAGGAGACAGACTTGATATTTCCTCCATCTCATTTGGCTACTTGTGAGAAGATACGAAATTGGTCTATAGTAGTTTGTGTGGCAGTGAAATTAGACCCCAAATTCCAATATAAAAATGGAAACTAAACAAAAAAAAAACATATAAAGGTTTAGTTCTAGGGCGCATGAACCCAACGACATGTCTACCCTACTCATCCCAACCCAACCTAACCAAAATTATGTGGGAGAGAGTGAGCTTTGTAATTTTTTGGACAAGACCAAGAGAAAGACACTTGTATCGGAAAAAAGTTGAGCTTGTTCACCTTGGGTTCATGCAATCTTTAATGTGTGTTGGAGAAAGATCTTAGAATGTTTCGAAAATATCATCTTGGATTTTCTTCAATTCGATCTCCAAATTGGTGGGGGCAACAAGATCAATCGAGTGATAGATAGGGAATGTTGGGTGGGAGAATATCTAGGGCAATATTGTTAATTAATTTGATTCATGAATTGAAGAAATGTGTTGGTTATGCTTAGGACGACCATATGCTTAAGTTGTTAATTGCAAAACCATTTGGACAAATGCCAAATTGTACTTTTCATTATATTCCGTATGTCACCACATAAATACAAACCTTCTTAGCATTATAAAACAAATTCACTCTTATACTAATATTAGGTCTTTTTTCAATGGTTATTGCTCGAAAAATCAGTCAAATTGAAAATTAATTATTTAGTCATTAAATTGTCATCATTACCATCATCATCACGGAATGTATTCCGAAGCAAATCCATTTCCATTTTATTTCATAGTTAGAAGATCAATATCAAAATTCAGTCTAAGTTCTAGTTACGTACGGGTTACCTTAGAGTGACATGCATGGAAAAACCGATCGGGCTAGCTAGCAACATCATATATGATTAAGGAAGTAAAATATTCAACTATGCTGTAATAGGATCCTTAATAATGGTGTTTAGTACAGATGATGATGTGAAAGATTACGGCCTCTTTCGTTGATCGATCATCACAACATTCTCATGTGAGCTTTGTCTGCTTGAATATTATATATATGCCAAAAACCTAAAGTAGTTAGCAATCTCTATCTCCCAAAATTAGCTTAATTATACGAATCTAAACGCAATCGATCGGATTCAATATTCCTGTGCATACCGTAGTATACGACACATCGATATAAGAAGAATCAACTTACTACTAATATTCCATGATTGATTTAATTAATTATTAGGGTTGTGATTAAGATGGGATCTAGTATCTGATCGAAGATCGATTAAGAGCCTCCTAATCAATCTAGAGCGTAGAAAGCGGTGGACAATGAGACCCACTTTGCATGTGGAAGCTTCAATGAGCAAAAATGGAGGCCAATTAAGCATGCTTCACTAATAAAGAGATTAGGACTAATTAAAGTACTGATGGAAAATATACCGGTGTTTTTGATATCTCCCGTACGTGGACCCAAGTTCATGGCAGGATCGAACAACTAATTATCTAATTAAACTCGTTAATTAGGTTTAATAATATTGGCTGAATAACTACTTCTTGCAATCTAGCTATGTGCACGCCCTAGCCTTTGGATTTCACTTACAATTAATATTGGTTTTGTAAATATCTTTTTTCATGGCTTTGGTGGATGGAATTAGGATTTGCATCATTGCATGGGGAAGCTAGCATATAATGTACTATGGTCGTTAGCACTTGGGTTGGGGGCTAGTACGTATTCCTGTTATATAATAAGGAAGTTAGCTAGGATCTCAATTTTCTGGACATAATATGATATCAGTTGTCATAATTCGATCGATTAATTGACTAGCCAGTTACGGATAAATTTTTAGATGTGACCGTCACACCGTGTCTCATATATGTGGCTTCCCAATAAAAATCTGGCAAGTGGAATTTTGTCAACACCTCAGCATTGAACACAGATCCTTAAGATTTTAAGATATGATTTAGGGTTTAGGGTTCAACATTGGTTACCAAATGATGAGATTTTAGAGTGTCTTATAATTATTGGAGTTAATTGAATTGTCAATATATGTCATATCTACTAACTTTATATCTTATAATGATCAAAATCTCCACATTTAGTTGAAATTAACTTTTGAATTAATTCCTAAATATATCGGATAGATGAATTTGGTTTGGTTAGTGACTTCCACACATTATGTGAAAGTAGGTACATGCGGACTGTACGTTTGTCAAGAAAAACTAAATAATATTAGTCGTACGTACGTGTGGGTGTCTCCAACGTACTAACAATTAAGCAGTAAGCACGAAGTTCTACTAAGAGGTTGCCAAAGCATGCACTTCAAGATTTAATGTTTAGTGTGGATATATATATTTATATATACAATGATTATCAGGTAAGGAGATCTTTACTTTTTTAAAGTAAAAAGTTTTGATTACAGCCGTCACATCCGTTTTAAATGATCTATCTGACGGTTGAAATCAAAATTCTGCACCTTAAAAAGTAGGGTTTTTTTCACCAACAGTGTCTGAACTCTTCTGCCCCGGCCAGAATGATACCTAACTTTTGAAAAGAGTCAATATGGTACCTGAACTCGTATTTTCTTATCAACTGCATTCCTCCGTTACATTTATTGTTAGTTCAGTTAAAAAAACCACGTGAGAGTCACGTGGTTTTGTTTTTTTTTTTTTTTTCTCTCTCTCCCCCTCTCCCTCTCCCTCTCCGGTCATCTTCTTTCTCTTTTTTTCTTTCTTTTTCTTTCTCTCTCTCCCTCCCTCCCTCTCTGGTCATCTTCTCCTTCTTCTTCTTCTTTCTTTTTCTTTCTCTCTCTCCCTCCCTCCCTCTCTGGTCATCTTCTCCTTCTTCTTCTTCTTTCTTTTTCTTTCTCTCTCTCTCCCTCTCCGGTCATCTTCTCCTCCTTTTTTTTTTTTTCTCTCTCTCTCTCTCGTTCTGTTCTGGACACCCGAAAAGGGCACCCATCGTCACTCCCTCTCCTTCCTCATCAACCAGCAATTCAAACCACTTCTAGCTCCACCCTTTCGATCACAGACCACACCCGAGCACTCAATTGCTCCGATTTCCTCTGGGCATCCACCGAGCCCAGCCTTGCACGGATTTCTCTCCTCTGCACCACCACCCACTTGCTTTGTCGCTCATCACAACGACGTCCACCAACACAGACCATCCCTGCCGGCTCTCCAAATCAGTTCTCCGCCACCTAGAACCTTGCACCTGCAGCGCCGCTTCCCGCCGCCTTGACGATGGGTGCCCTTTTCGGGTGTCCAGAACAGAACGAGAGAGAGAGAGAGAGAGAAAAAAAAGAAGAAGAAGAAGGAGGAGAAGATGACCGGAGAGGGAGAGAGAGAGAAAGAAAAAGAAAGAAGAAGAAGAAGAAGGAGAAGATGACCAGAGAGGGAGAGAGAGAGAAAGAAAAAGAAAGAAGAAAAAAAGAGAAAGAAGATGACCGGAGAGAGAGAGAAAGAAAAAGAAAGAAGAAAAAAAGAGAAAGAAGATGACCAGAGAGAGAGAAAGAAAAAGAAAGAAGAAGAAAAAAAAAAGAAAAAAAAGGAACCACGTGACTTTCACGTGATTTTTTTAACTGAACTAACAGTAAATATAACGGAGGTATGCAGTTGATAAGAAAATACGAGTTCAGGTACCATATTGACTCTTTTCAAAAGTTGGGTATCATTCTGGCCGGGGCAGAAGAGTTCAGATACTGTTGGTGAAAAAAACCCTAAAAAGTAAGAATCTCTTTAGTGGAGAAGCCTTGTGTGTGTATATATATATATATATATATATATATATATATATGCAGTCATCATCATAAACTAATTATACCCTAATTTGTTTATCTTGATCTTGATTAGATTTAAAGCTAATGACACTACTACAAAAAGGGTTTATAGGGACATACATTTGTCCCCTTTATAAAAGTTTATACTGCCTCTATGTGTCCCTAAAAGTTAACTTTAGGGACACATAGAGGCAATAGTCCCTAAATTTAGGGACAAATCTATTTGTCCCTAAAGTTAACTTTTAGGGACATATAGAGGCAATAGAAACTCTTATAAAGGGGACAAATGTATGTCCCCATAAACCATTTTTCTAGTAGTGTGATAAAAGTATAGTCATCAAACCAACATACTATTAAACCAACTATATATCAAACAAATTGAACTTAATTGTAGGGTGGGGAAAAAAAAATTGCACGGCTGTAAATGAATCAATTAAATGAAGTTCATTATTAAACATGCCCAAATACTTCTTCCTATATATATATATTGATCTTCTATGAATTCAATTTCTTTAATATATATACAGAGAAAGTGAATATCCAATTGTGGGAGCTTGAAATCGATTTTTTATTATAATATTTATCTTTACATTTGAAGTTTTGAGTTCGAATCCGAGCATAATTTAATATATATTGTGAGGTACGTAAAGACAAGTAATAACTTTCAGTACGTAAGAATTATCATCACTGTAGTGGTAGTACGTGCTGTAGATTGTGTAGACCACCATTTCCTTTTGTATTTCTTCTGTCAAGTCCATCTCCTTTTGGTTAGTCTTATGGTTTTTCCGGTAAGATTCTTTTTGTTAGGCTTCGATCGAAATTAATTCCTTTTGTTATATAATCAAAGCTGGTATTCACTGTTCAAACTCTGCAAATTCCAGTCGACTTTCACCGATCATATATATGGAAATGCATGTATGTACTCTATATCTTCGATCATCTTAATTAGTGTACACACAGCTAGAGATCAGTCTGAGTCGTAAACAGAGAGAAACAGAGAGATTGAAAATAGGGCATAGCTTGGAGCTACCCTTGAAGTCTCTCATTTATTCAAATCAGTTCTCTTAGGGTACACAAAACGTACACCACTACAGCATCATCATCATCGATCAGCACTGAGAAAAACTCCTTACATGATCATATATATGCATCAATATTAATTAATCAATATACATCTAATCACTAAAACTCAACAAAGTCAATATCACTGACATAGGGTCAGAGCCACCATTGCTGCCACAGATAATAACCTCAGCAATTGATATCAATATTGATGTATCAAAGAGCGAAAAACGACTTCTTCGCATGGAATAGTCAAACCCATGTCATGGTTAAACCCGAACTCCTCCTCAGCCCTTTGCAGCAGGCTCTGAAACTCCGGGTGGCCCAGCCATGAAATCGGAATTATGTATCGGCTTCTGTTTTCGCCTACGTACACAGCGAAATGCCCTTTCGGAACATCATTAGGGAGACCGCTTTCATTGTAGCCATTGTTTTTCTTTCCGAAGCTCGAACACCTCTTGAGGATTTGCTTCAGCGCCGCCGTTTGAGGCAGTAGCAGTGCTTTGTTTGATGATGATTTTTTGATGATGGCCATGATAGTAGTAAGCAGAGGTAGGTATAGCTCAGCTGGTCAGATCGAGAGAAAGAGAAAAAGAGAGAGAGAGAGAGCTGTGAAGAAGGTGGTTTTGGGGGTTAATTGATAGAAAATTTGAAGGCAGTGGGAGAGGTATTTATGGGGGTGAGAATAGGAGAGTGAGAAAACAAGGGCATGTGGGATGTGGACCAAACAAGAGCCCACAACTTTTGTTTTTGAGGCAAAGAGAAACAGGAATAATTAACGTCGGTCATAAGATCGATGAATATGAAGGTGAACTATAGAGCTTAGCTAGCATAAATGCATAAGCATATATAGCAAAACCCTAATGGTCCAATAAACCCATAGGGGTTTAGGCCTACCATTGTTTCCTTCCCATTCCAAATGGAAGCTATGGGAATTAGTGGGATGTCGTCCCTCGCTCTCTTTCTTTCTCTCCTCTCTTGCCTGCTTTGCTCTCTTCTAGCTCTTGGTGTGTCGCTTGAAAGTACTATTGTACATGCTACTGTATTTGAATGTATACGTGGTAGCTAGGTTGGAAGTAAACACAAGCCATTGTTCGATATGGATCTAATTTCCATTAATTATATTAGTGAGATGCACAGTATAGACTGTATAGTAGTACGTAATGTATAACATATCCAAAGAAAAATCTATCCATCGATGATCGATCGACTACACACCTTTTTTGTCTGGAGGGTCTGTCCCTCTCATTTCTGAACCTTCGTTAATGTCCTACTCAATCGGTTTTGAACCGTCCATATATGCTTGATATTAAGTAGCATTACCTTTTGTCTTGATGGTTACTCATCATGAAGACAAAGGGTATGTATACGTAGGTGTATTAGGTACTGTATGCGTACCCCAGCTAGGTCGATGAGTCCACAAATAGTAATAGTAATACATGTTTAATTTGTTTCGAAGCTCTAATGTATACAAGTATTTTGCGGGGGGTGTGTGGCTTTATACAAGCCGTTAATATTTATGGATGGAGTTACAATTCCGATATTTGGATGCATGGTGAGTGCAACGGTTAGCAGTCATGGCTGTGATCGGAAAAGTAAAATACAACAATCGCCGGTGTATAAGTTGGTGATCTACTACGAATAATAGCCATTGAAACATTTTGCCTAGATTCATTAGGGCCTAATCCAACCTCACCGTTTGTTGAACCAAGTGCTTACGTTGAGAATAATATTGATATTGGATCAAATTAGTAGTAAGTTCATGCTACTATAAAGGCATTCGAATCTCACCGACCACTTGCTCTGACCCTCTTGTAGCGAAAGGGAAAACGGCTAAAATTCGAGGTTGCATGCTTGCTCGATTACCTTTCTTTTCTTTTTCTAAATGAAACTAGAGTTGTTAAATCCATTACAAATTAGTCCCAACTCAAATGGGTCAGGACAATATACTAAATTTGATCATTAACAGAAAATGAAATAACCCTTTTACAATAAAGGTCAGTTTTTCTCAAATCCACGCCTATATAGTATATCCTGTACGTATTTTCCAATGATTCAAAATGGGTGTCTGATATGTAGAAGTATACTTTATATTTCAGTGTCATGTTGCCCATATATAGACCATTTTTGCCCTCACACCTAAGTTAGAGATTGCCATCCCTTTTTCTTTGGCAATTTGTTAGTGAAAAAGAAAGTCAATCTAATGATTTAAGAAAGGAATGGGCATTCATAGTGTATAGGTGCAACAGCAACATCATAGCTCACATTGGTTACAATGAACTTTCCCTTGCTTTGAGAATTGGGGTTTTTGTGGCATTTGCTTGCAGGTTTGAAATGTGTGTGTGCGCGTTTTTTTTTTCCCTGGTTGAGTTTGTTTAGGTATACTTTGAAATATATATGGTGAAATTTAGAGCTTGAATCAGTTTGATTTAGTTGTTTTGCTGGTGAAGCATATTTGGTGGGAAAACAAGAAACAAAACATCAACCAAGCTTTCAAACCCCAGAAGCTGAGAAGTCCATGCATGTGCTAGGGATTCAAACAACAAAACTCACCAAATTATCATTAAAGCGTAAGAAAAATTTGCCTAATTAACACTTGCAATTAATGATCTAATAAGTACCCAGTTCAAATATTCCCACTAAAATTTGGGCACCGAATGCTAAGTAGATACATGTCATATCTGCTGATGAACACAAGCCGGTTACTTGTTCGATTGCAACTCTTAAACTTCATTCATTAAGGGCAAATTTTCATTCTTTTAGTACAATCAGGACCAAATGACGGCTGGTTGTAGTTCAACCATATTAGAAGTTAGACAGCTAACTAAAAATAAAAAATCTGTCAGAAAAGACCAACGTGTTAGACAATGTTTTTGGATGGGGAGCATAATGCTCACACCTTTTGGTGATGCCTGTTCTTTCTAGCAATGAAACTCATTTAGAACCAGAACTTGAAAAAAACACAATTCCATTTGCCAAAAAAGAAAAAAGATAAAAAAAAACACAATTCCACTAATGATTAAAGATTTATGAGCTTTGCAGATAAATTTATTCAGAAAATTCTAATGACAGAGTATGTAAAGCACATGTTTCAGCTCGAGTTACTTGTGCTGCAAAATGTCTCACCATTAAAGACTACCCATGTGCTCTTTGATAAAAACCAAACCAGAAACCAGACCAAACAGATATATAAAAGAGCTGGTAAGTAAGACGCACACCTATATTCCTCCTAAAATGAGCACCACTAGTATTTTCAAGAGAATTTATATCCTTCCCATGTTCCAAGGCTCAGAAAGCCATCACCAGAGCTTCAAGATATATCCATCTTATCTATCTGTCTTCATGCTTCCATTTTTGACTTCTTTCACACATTACAGTCATCACACCATGAATTCTACTTCTACACATTACAGTCATCACATCAAATCAAAAAATTTCACATCAAGGCATCACATCTCGACTTAACATCAGAAAAACTCGTCGAAAACAGTTCTACGTACAATACCATAGAAACAAATCACAGATTGCATAAGAGCTTGAAAAGAGTCTAGATATGCGGCCACCCATGTTGTGGATATAATTATAGATAGAATGTCAAGGTTAGTATTAATGGGGGAGAGCATACCATCCTCATCGTAACTGAGGCAGGACCATGATTGGCAATCAACAGACGGCAACTATCTTACAGAAGATGTTGAACCACCGATTTATCAACATGTGAAGGCCATGTTACTTGTCTTCATGAAACCTCATAGAGACAAAATTAGAAATGGCGGCTTTTCAGAAATCCCAACAGTTGATGACACTTCAACTTAACGGTATACTCATCTCAAAAGAACCTGATGCTATGGAGAAAAATAGGACTTCAACTCAACATAACAAAAGTTAGATATAAACTCCTGTACGTGTGTGTAGTGTGCACGTTTCCCTGCATTTAGATAGAACTTGACCACGGAATCAATCCAATTCATTACCCTACATAAACATATAAGTATTTGAGAAAATCAAGCTTTATGAGATCTCTAGAATGCTTATTCATTATATCATTGGAGGTCAAATTAACAAGCATCAAAATTACATCGTTGCAACCGATTTGAAGCCTGAGAAGATACTCTACACTATGAACATCCAATCTGATTGGCCTAACTCGTTGACCTTCAGCATACTCCTGCCCCATCGTTGATGAATGTATTGGCTCAAAATAAAAAATAAAAAAGGAAGAAGACCAAAATAATATTGCACACAAACTTCTAGCTCTTGTTCTACAATAGGTCTCAGAACAATCCATTTTTGTTCCTATACTACACTTCACTTAGCTCTAAACCACAAAGATTTCAGCAAAATGGAGAGTTCCACATAACTGCGATAATACACATGTTTACATCAACAATCACCAGGTCTTCCATAATTTACACCGATGACGAATCTGCGATAATATACCATGATCATGCATACTCAAATCCAGAGGGTGGTTTGGACAGCTGAGGCACGCCATCCATCAAGCTCAATTTTCTTCTCACGTTAACAATGTGGGCTTGAACCTATCAAGTTCAGGACAATGTCAAAACATAATTATCCAAAAGGCTCCCAATTCCGCAGTCAGACCATTCAAGCACGCACAAAAGAAAGAACAGAGCAAGTAACATGCAGTCTCTATTAAGTACTCCTAGATATCAGGACTCCAAACATGGCCACAATTAGCAATTTTAGCATGATCACACAAGCTGTTAAATTTAATTAATAAGGAAAAGAAAGAGTATTCCCATTGTTAAAAGATATAAAATGTGGGTAAGGAGAAATAAGTTGAGAATATGCCAGTTCCAAAATATTAGCATTATACGTGCACCTAAGAAGAAAATTAATTACAGACTCAGCCAAATGATTAGTTAAAAAGAAAGATAAGAAAACCAATTCTAACCTCTTGGCGAGCTGCTGCAAGTTTTAAGAGCTCATCTGCCTCTGAAAAATTCAAGAACCACTGACTAAGAGGATGATCCTTTGTGTCTCCTCGTTTGTTTTCATTCATGTTATCATTCAATACTGCACAAATCAACATAGGAAGCTCAAAATCAAAAGCAATGTAAAACACAGGTTCAAAGACCATCGAAACAAGAAACTTACTAGGATTAGGCAAGTTAAACCCAGCAGGCAAACGGGGAACTATGACAGCTGGATGGTTCTGCACACGAGCAAAAAATGCCTCAGAAGGGTCAGGGAAAACTATTTCATTGTAAGATTCCATAACAACAGGTTTCTTGGTCGACTGGGGGCCCGATTCGTCTTCAGTATATAACTTCAAATGGTGATACCTACAAATGATATAAGCTCTGGTGATTAGTGATCGTCCCTCTGGGTCTTGTCAAGAAAATGAAATGAATATCAGAATACAAGAACTCACAAGTCCAACTGTTTCTCACAGACATCACTGTGGAAGAACAGGCTGATGGCAATTTCAAATTCACCCCAACCGCATTCTGTTAACTCAAATGGGGGTGATTCAATAACTCTCATAGGATTGTTGAAACTAGGATGCAATTGAAAGACAACACGCTTTACCACCGCCCCAATGTCCTCATTTGTAGCCCCACGAACATAAACTGTCCACTTATGAGACTGAGACCTAATCGACAGAAGACATTATTGGAAAATATTCAAAGATACGAAAAGGGATACGACAGGACTCAATCAAAGGAATATACTTACTCACTGGCCTTTCTACCGAGATAGAATGCAATCGTCCCATATACTATTGGCAGACAAATATCAACATCCTTAAGTTTCCTGTCTGTGCTCTATGACAACCCAAGTGAAAAAACATCATAAACTGTATGGAGCAATATAGTGGAAAGAAAAAGGACGCGCTTTGATGAGTTCAATAAACAAGACTTCCACAATACAACTAAAACAAACAAAGTCTCAGGGTCATCTAGCCATGTGATATAACTAAGAGTAGAGCAATGAAGCATGACAAGCTAAAGCTATACCAAAACTAGGGAAATGAGGCAACAGGAACATGAAACCTCAGAACTAAAAAATGGCATTCAAGTGTATGGAACCAAGTAGTGCATAAATCAATTAAAATTAGCTAGTTTCATCAAATTCAATGAACTAAAATGTAAATAAACAGAAAAAGAATACAACTCAGCGCATGAAAATAGTAAATGTTCAGAATTTTCAGACTCTTAGTTGAACGTGCACAAAAAATCGAAAAATAAAAAAAACAAACAAACAAACTATTAAGCAAAATGTTCAGAACAAACAGCAAAAGATTCACTACCTTCTTGTCGCTATCTTCAGTTGACTTGGAAGCTCGAATTGATGAGTTCAGTTGAGCAGAGCCACCTTCCTCAGGCTGAGGTTCAGTCTCACCTACTTTCCTTGCTGACATTGTGAGAAAAATTCAAGCTTTTCGCCGATTAGGATTACACAAACGCTGAATTCGAAGCACAACGCAAAGGCTTTGAACCTACGAATTCGAATTGTGCAAATTACGCTTCAAAATCGCGAATTTGAGGAGTAGAGAGAGTTAGGGTTTTAGTTTCCTTTGCTTCTGTTACTATAGGAGGGTTTTCGATCCTTATTGTAATTTTCCTGCGAAGAAACATCTTTTTATTTCAAAATCCCCTAAATGAGCCTTGTATTATAAGTAAAATTGTAGCTTTTAGCTAAAATTTTATCATTTTCCGGAAGGATAAAGGATAGAAGTTAGTTTAGGTTTAAAGATATTTAGACTCATAAAATTATTAACTTATTGTATGTGTCGATAACTCGATATGCTAGTTAAAGACAAGTTAACTGATTTAGTGGTAAACTAGCTTCATGAAGTGGACTATTACTAAATTGATTGATTTATCCTAATGTATTATCATATTCGTCATTACGCGGGAAACATCATTGCGTCGAGGATATTATGGATAATTTATAAAATAAAGAGAAATTAAAAAATAAAAAATGTGTGTAACTTGACCGTTTTGGTGTGTTAATAACAATTAAAAAAATATATTTATATATATATATATAAAAAAAGACAAGTTAAAAATAAAAAGCCAGGCAAAAGAGGAGAATTCTTACTATGCGAGTGTGAGGGCAAAGTGTTGAGTGTGAGGTAATAGCTTCCAAGTCTTTAGTTACTTTTTTTTTAGTTCACAAGGTAATTGGATAAGTTGTTTAGTTCAGACTTCAGAGGTACAATTAATGTTCGTCCTCCTAGAAATAATATACAAACAACCCGTGTTTTCGCATTCTTAGAAATTTCTCAAATGGAAAAGTTGAGAGCGAAACCCTTTTCAACTTCATATTTAGCCCATAAATTAGAATATGGACGCTTGATATAAGATATGTCTAGTTAAAATATCAGACGGATAAATGCAGCAGTGATGCATAATATGCAGATAGGAACCTAAAAAAACATTGATGCATAAACATTATAGCTAAGAGATTGCATTCCAATTAATGACTTTTTGGGTTCAGTTTCCAACAGCAGCACAAATGCAGAACCAGATAACAAGTTCAAGGGGGCACTTCACAATGTTACAATTGAAAGAAAGGATCTCTGACAAAGTTTCCCATTCAGAGCCGCTCATTGCTAGATGCCTCTCTCGTACTAACGGGTGGGATTGAACCAAAACGGCGTTGCAAAGCAATCCACTGGCCACCAACAACCATCCACCATCCGCCAGCCACCGGGCAGTACAAAGGCAAGCCTGAAGAATTAGATGTTCGAAGCACTCAAAGCCATCACCTTGCATTGTTCATTCATGGCATGAAGTTGGGCTTCTTTCTTGTCAAGAAGAGCACTCAGCCTCACATTTTCTTCCATAAGTTTCTGAACTTCTACCTCTTTCTGTGTTTTCTCACCCTCTAACTGTGTTGTTTTTGCGACTAGCCTGTTTCAAAGCAACACCAGATAATGAAATCACAAAAAAATTCCAGCTAGCGTAGATGCTTGTACAAGGGATGATATCAGATTATCACAAAAGCATAAGCATATGACTGCTGCTACTTAAAAACATAAGAGCATGCACCCACATGCAAACACATGCATGTTCACGAGTGTGCAAACATGCAACTGATCTAATAAAATGAAAATTCAGCATCCTAAATAAATATAAAAAAATTCAAAGAAGTGCTTAGAAATTGGTTCATGCTTATGTCTCTAAGCAAGATATACGCAATAGCAAGCAAAGTACTCTATCCCTGATAATATCATCAAATAGAGGGACAAACAGGATGCAACTATCATAATAAAAGGGAGGCCTCAGCAGAGTAAAGATTTCTCAACTATGCTGAAGTTAATCAATTGCAAAGAATCTGAAAATAAACAAATAAAGGGTACACACTTGGTAATAAAAATTGAACATCTATTGACAGCAGAATATAACATACTGACCGCTCAAACAGCCTCTCAATCGTTTGAAATTGCTTCTCTGACGAAAGCAATGTTTCTCGTACAGTGATGAGACTGCTGACATATGATTTTAGAGACTCAAAGTCCCGCTTCACACGGCAAAGCTCCTGTTCATTTTCTGTGGCCCGTTCCCGCTGTATAGATGTCTCTTGAACCAAATCCTCAACTCTCTGCCGCATTTCATTTAGAATGCCATTCGTACCTAGAGCAAACCGCTCCATCTCCTCTAACTTCGAAGACATGTTCTCAATCTGGATTGACTTTTTCTTTATTTCTTCCTGACCAAAAGTTACCTTCTCCTTTTCAACTGCAGTTTCAGATTCTGCCAATATAACTCTCTTGACTAGAGCTTCCATTACATCTGTAACCATCTGCACAGATTTGAGCAGTTCACCGATATAAGCTGAATCTTGTTCGTCTAGAGTGTCATGTTGCTTGCCAATCCCAATTGAAGAATCTTCATCTGGACTATCAAAGGAGGAAAGATCAACATTCCGCGACCAACCAGACAATGGTGTACCATTTTTATCAACAAGCCCTACCCCTTCTGATTGTTTGATGCCACATGCTGTATGGGCTAAATGAGGAACAGCCATTATTCTTGCTTTTGATTTTAAGTATGTTAACAAAGTTGCAGCCGTTTTAACTCTCCGCCAAAGAACCTCTAATTCCTTTTTTGAATCTTCATCAGACCCCTCTATACAAGCCTTTACCTCCATAAGCTTTTTTTGTAATCCATCCACGTGGGACTGGCGCTGTTCCATCTCCAGCTTCCACATTTCATGTGTTTGGCTCAGTTGAGACTTCAAGGTTGACAAGTCGAACTCTTCTCTAGCTGCCATCCCCTGTCCAAAGTTGAGAGAATGAACATAAATACTTTGAAATCTAATATGATAGAGACCACGTCAATCTGAAGGCATAACTACCCTAAGATCCTTCAAATGAATAACACATTTTGAAGCTCATGGTGCCTGCTAACTCAAATAGGCTTCATAAGAGAAAAAAGTCGCAGTAAATTCTGTAATGTATACCAAGTCTCCTAATCAAAATAATATTAGCGTATGCGAATGAAACGAAGTCAACACTACAAGCAAGGAAAAGGAAAAAGAAACAAACTGCAGATTCAACTGCTATAGAGCTCGGAATGTCTGCATGATGTAAAGCGGCAAACTTCAAGCATGTTGGTAAATTATTGCACGCACTCCCATACAGAGATTACAATGTGCTGATAAAGACAGTAAACGAGACTAAAAGGTTGAATAGAGCTGCATCCATGACCTTGAAAACAAATGTCAACATGCATAAGAAATGTAATCTTTTCAGTATTTCTCTGGAACCATTAGCCATTTTATCAAGTAATCACTACCACTAGACTTGAAAATGAACTCAGAATTCCAGATGAGCCAAAAAAACAAAAGCCCACTAACTCAAATGCATCTCTCAACTAAGACTCAATCAGCACTATGCAGGAAGTTAAATTCAAATCATATCAAACACAAAGTAAAGAAGATCCAGCATGCAAATCATAAAATCTAAAGACATTTCCAGCTCAAACATTTTCCACTTACGAGAGAAATGGATACAAAAACTTCTACAATTAATCAGAATCTTGTAACAATGACCGATAAAACCCTAGCTATCACAATTGGGGATGACAACCGGTGAATTTTGGCTTGGTAGTTCATCAATCCAATTGCAAATAAGCACAGTCCGATCTCAACCCAAACAAAAAAAAAATCCAATCTTCAAACGAAGGGACACAATTGAAACTGAAAAAGGCAGATAATTCCCGAAAGAAAAATTACGAGAGCATCAAACAAACCCACCAGAGAAAACGAAACGATGAAACAAAGCACACTGCGAAAATTAGAAGATGAGGTAGAAATGAAAACCGACCTTTGATTTGAGTGAAAGGCAATGGTTTCGAATCCCAGGAGGAGCTGATTGGTTGGTGAATGGGTGCTGGTGCCGTCTTCTTCTTCGTCCAGCACGCCGGTTTTCTTTTTTGGTAAGAAAAAAAGAGAGAGCACTAATAACGAGAAAGAACGTTGAACAGAGAAAAGGGCAGCTGTGCAAGCCTCTTTTTTGTCTGCCTGCCCTCTTTTTTTTTTCTTTTTTTTGAAACGTCTTTTTTGTCTGCCTGCCCTCTTCTTCTTTTTTTCTTCTTTTTTTTCAAAAAAAAAAAAATGAAATTTTTGAAAAAGTTTTCAAAGTTTAATAATGAAGAAATTGTGGATAAGGAATCATTTATCTACTTGACCAAAAAAATGCTATATAATGTCATTACCTATGTAACAAGACCTATGGATTGAGTGGTGCAAAGTGACTCATGGCATTGTAGTTTGTAGAACTTCAACATGTATGTTGTGATTATAGCCCCAAAAGAGAAAGAAAAGAGAAATGTTTATTGTCGTAATAATATAATTTTTTACTCTTGAAAAGATATTTTGAGCGTTTAATTCTAAAAGTTAAATTCTTACCGTGAATATGAAATAATAATTATATGATATTATTTGATAAAAATGAAGACGGGGATTTGGATTAAAAAAAAAAATACTCTTGAGATGTATCTATCAAAGTTTGATTGAAGATGAAGAAAGGGTTTGCTTTTGGGCTATGGTCCTTAAACCTGAACCAAAGTGATCTAAATGAAGCTTTAATGTACAATAACCTGTGTATTGTGTGGTGAAGCAATGTCTCTATGAGTTGGTGATATACTGATATCTGAACAATATGAATTGACAATCGGTGATCACAGATCTACTCACAAGAGAATTTATCTCTAAATGGTAGTGTAACTAGTTAAACAAAAAGTTGGAACTTTCTAGCTGACTAAGGATTCATTGGATAACATTACAGCAGTGACTGTCTGAAGCCCTTAACTTTACACTGAGCAGCATGTAATTTTGCAGTTAAATCATTTGAAAATAACAGAAGCACTCAGCATTTTAAGAAAAACAACTTATATAACAGAGTCCACTTAACAGAAATGAAAACTGAAACTCATATTTACACTAGCTTCCAGGAGAATTGGGCAGAATCCCTTCTGGTATTCCTATGAGATTGAGCATGCACCTTAGATTCTCTACCTCTAACACTAAAAAGGGTAGGAGCTAGCTATAAACAAGTACACAGAAACTTTCTTACATATGATACAAGAAGGATTAGCAATATGGGAAAGCACTATTATAAGTGCTTGGCCACTGAAGAAGTGGAAACTAAGCCAGAGAGGAGGGCAACAATGAGAGCACTATTGTAAGTGCTTGGTTCACCTTGCATTGAGTTGTTCCTGATATCCATATAGCTATCATTCTGAAAAGGGCCACCAACTAGGGCACCAACAGCTACATTTGGATTGGGATCGGGGGAGTACAGCCACTTAAACCCATCGCTGCAGCCGCTATCTGCATTAACTGGAATCGAGGATCCCCTATGGTGCACTTGTTGAGGGTAGTTGCTCCCATACCCAACAAGATAACTCATCTTCATCGGATTTTTCCCCAATGCGTAATCAGCCTATAAAGATTTCCGCAATTTGGTTAGGATCAATGACATAAGGAACATGATAACAGTCACAACTCATTACCAACTAATACTTGAATACCTGAGAGATGGCGAAGCTACGAAGATCTTCGGGCTTGTAGGATTTCCCATCACAATACAGCACTTCAGTCTGAGACGTAAGCATGTAGTCGCTGTAGAGAAGTGCTAGAAAGGCAGAAGCCACAGCATGCTGTAAACAGTTCCATTTTTCCACCCATATCAGGCCATCTACATCACAAGACACACACACCACTTCATAAATTATGTGATTCAGAATGTGTTTGTTTGATACATGTCAACTATTATTAGGAACATTACTGTCTGTTCTGTTGGATGTGGCACTCGGAGAATCAGGCAGAAGTCCACACATGAAGACCTCTGCAGTTTTTCGGTACATCTGGAGATCAATATTCTCTGCCATAGGGAGCTCTCTTGCACCAAAGAAACTTATCCTGGACAGCAGAACCTGTTCACAAATAGTACACTTAAATAGGTAAACTTAGCCTATAAGCTATAGCTACAAATAGCAACTTTGACATGATCGAATTCGAGATTTAAATACTATATATGTACCTGAGTTGCAGCATGCTTGTCATCCCAGCTAAACCAAGATGGACTTCCCCAATTAGCAAATGCCGGGCCGTTCTGTTCCGTCACATACTTGAGGTAATCCTGATCTCCAGTAGCATGGTAGAGCCAGGTAGCTGCCCACAACAGCTCATCTCCATATCCTGAAGAGTTGTAGAACTCCTGCACTTGGGGTATGCTGACACTATAAGAACCTCTATAAGTATCGGCAAAGTCAAACAGTTCTTGGGCATGCATGAGGAGCAATTTCGAATAAGAAGAGTCGATTTTCCTGAAAACTAGAGATGCTGATGCCATAGCTGCTGCTGTTTCTGCTGCAACTTCAGTTCCTGGGAAAGATGTGTTAATTTGAGTCAAGGGCCTTTTCTCTGTCATGGTTTCAGGTCTTTGCCAACATTTGTGGTCTAATTCAGGATCACCCACCTTCAATCACATATAAGGAAACAATCATTAGACATTTCAATATGCTGATTCTCCCTCAATAAAAAAAGTTGAGTGGTTGAACAATGAATCGTGTTCATTACTAAATCATAAACTAACACCGATATTGTCTCCAACTTAATTACTAAAGTTACCATATAATATATCAGTGATGATTATTATTATTTTTTGTCACCACCTAGTACTAATAGTCTCATCTACCAGACCCATGTCACACAACCCATGCAAGATTAGCCTGATCGAGTGACTGATACAGTTTTGATATTGCGTTGAAATTTGAAGGTAAAGACTATAACTTTGCAAGCCATGGTGACCTGAATATAGAGCACATTTGGGGAAGGATGAGCATTGATTAAGTAATCAGTGATCCACTTAAGGGAGTCATGGGCATGACCCAATTGCTTCACCGCTTTCATTTGGTCTCCATATTCAAGAATCGCCCAAGACAAAACGGTTGCAGTGAAAGCCATGGGGAACCCAAACTTGATAAGGTCGCCGGCGTCGTACATCCCCTTTGATAAGTCCAACCCCTCCTCACTCCCATCTCGGAGCCCCGAATCCCCTCTCCACGGGACCCGGTTCTTCACCAGCTTCCCAGCTACAACGTACAACAATCAATCACAAAAATCAATAATAACACGAAAGTTTGCAACTTTAGAGAAATGGGTTTGCGGGAATTGGTGGATACATTTTTGGGTGTCGAAGAATTGCGTAGCGAGTTCAAGAGCATCGGCGTATTTTTGAACTACGGGTCCTGGTCGACCCGAGACCCGACTGGAGTGCTTGAAATTTCTTAGAAGAGTGAGTGTAGCTGCTGAGGCAACCAGAGCTGTACTTAGTAACAGAATTAACCGCCAACACCAGCTTGTCTTCGACTCTACGTGATAATCTTTTTCTTCTCCTTCCATTTACACAATCTGCAACACTTGTTCTTTCTTCTTTCAAGTTTGAACCATTTCAAGAGACCCTTTGATTTGTGGGTTGATGTGGCCGAATGATTCGGAAGAATGATACCGTTAATTTCGTTATTGACATCCAGAAGACGTTGGGCAGGCAGTACGGCTTGTCGTTAATTTCGTTCTGAAACTGGAGAGATGATAGATTATTAGATTGTGTTTGGGTTGTCGTTTTGTGCTCCAACTGAATAACTTCTTCGGAAAAAAAAAATAAAAAAATTGTTGCATCTGTTGGGCCCGAAAAGGCCCAATCCTACATGGTTCGGGCCCATATTATCGTCAAGGTCAATGGCGCGAGAGGAGGTTGTCACTCCGTACGGATCTCTTCCTTCAGCTTTGGCTTATTATACGAACACGTACAGTGAGAGTCCAAGTTATATAGACAGAGTGAGTCTTAGAAACACTGAAATTGCTAACAGTAATGGCGGAAGGAAGAGAAGGCGATTGGGAATGCGGTGGATGCAGGAACAGAAACTACGCCTTCAGATCCTTCTGCAATCGGTGTAGGCAGCCTCGCCTTCTCGTCGACACCAAAACCCCGTCCGACTCCAAATGGCTTCCCCGAATCGGCGATTGGATCTGCACCGGTTAGCCCTCTCTCTCTTTTGCCTTCTTTTTATTTGTTACTGTTGAATTGATAGGGTTCTGGGCTTAGAACATTTAGATTGAATTCATTTGGGGCTTATAGGGTTTAAGGGTATTTATATTGGGTGTTGAAGATGAGAAATGGGAATGGAAAAAGGGAGTATATTTGATATTTGTTAGTTGTGTATTTCATTTCTCTTTTGATTTTGTTAATTTTGTCAAGTTGAAAAAACTGGGTATCAATTAGGTTGAGTGGTTTCTGTTTCTTGTATGTGTGTTTTGGGTGTGGGATGGACTGGTTGGTGTGCGTATACATGGCTTCCTTCTTTTGCTTCTTCCTGGCTGCATTGTGGGTTGGGTGTGTTTGGCAATGGATCAATAGGTTGCACTAACAACAATTATGCATCAAGAGACAAGTGTAAAAAGTGCGGACAACCCAAGGAGGTAGCAGCAATGCCGGCTACTGCAATGCCCGGATCTTCTCTCCCTGGTTATTCACATTATTTGGGCCGAGGCCAAGGAGGACTGGATCCAAAGTTGAATTTCGGACTGATGGGCAATGGTGCTTCCCAACAGCCACTTCCTCTGAACACTAACTGGGCCGACAAGTATGGAGTTCAGCCGGCTTCTGCTATGTCTGTAGGTGGAATCCATAATGCTGGACTTCCATATGCAAACCCTGCTAATGAGGTTCCGAAAGGATTTCGCTCTGGTGACTGGATATGTAGCTGTGGTTTTCATAATTACCAGTCGCGTACCCAGGTATGGTGATCATGAGCATTTAAGGGAAAGATTTTTTATTTTTTCGGTTGAAACGGGAAGATTATTATTTACTCAACTGTTGAGATTTGATCCAACTTTGGTTTATCTGCAGTGCAAAAAGTGCAATGCCTTTCCTCCAGGTACAGTCTTTCTTTATCGGCATAACAACTTTATAATTGTAGATTTCTGTTTAGAAGCACTCGAGAAACAATCATCTATATCTTTCTATTTAAAGAAAAAGTGATCATGAAATGGTATACCATCTGATTGAAAAAAAATAAAATTGTTGCTCTAATATGATTGTTGGTATCATCATTAAGCACTGTGTATCATAGTTTGTAACTATTGTGACTTATTTCTGTACCTCTTTTTCTGTATAAAGCTCTTGGAATCAAGCGGCTAGCATCTGAAGAGTTTGTTCACGACTGGGATAATAAGAGATTGAACTTAGGACATGTAAGGACCATTTACTACTTTATGGCATTTTAGACGCTAAAATTGTAAACAAAATGTCTTATGTCTTATTCTCCTCCCTTTCTTTGTCCTCTCCTTATTCTGTTCACAATTTGCAGGCAATTGGGCAGCAGCATTCTTATCCTGGGTTTGAGCAAGTGGTTGGGACCAGGGGTAACCCCATAGTTGGACCTTACGGTCCTTATTCCGGTGTAAACTCAGTTATGGCTCCAAATTTGCAAGTCCCCATGCCATTAACACAGCATGCAACAACACCTACACTCCTTGGGAAGGGGTAAGTTTGGAATCAGCTTTCCCTTTTACATGTGCATATATAATCTTTTTGGGTGTTTACATCTTTTTAATCACATATCATGTTCATTCTTCTGTTTTCAGTTTACTTCACATATTCTTGAATATGGATAAATTTTCACAATTTGAAATCCACAAGAATAGCCATTTTTGTCTTGCCTTTTGGGTGTTCATTGTTGACTATGGAGATTCAATGTGGAATATCATAATTTTAAATCTTATCTGGGTGATGTAAATTATGATTAGTCTGTAGTTTTCGCACAGAATTATCTTTTTGTGGGATTTTAAATCAGCCTCTGTGATCAGGTTTTTCTTACTTATATTTAATTGACTTAGCAGAGCAAAGCAATGGCGTAATGGGGATTGGATGTGCACAAATTGCGACAATCACAATTATGCATCTCGATTAAATTGCAATAGGTATACTAATCTTATTCAGTTTGATTAAATTTGTATCTTTTGCTTGACATTCATTACTTCAATTGTACTCTTGGATTTTACCAACTTTGTATTAATTGCGTAGTAGGTTCTTATCCCCTTATGGCATGTCATACATCCTGATGGGTTTTTGCCTTGGAAATAACAAAACCTCTTTCTCAATTATTCATTTGCTATGGTCTTGTATTAAGAACAAAAATTCAAAATTGTATACCAAAAGTTCTATTTATATATTCAGCATTCCATTGTTTGCAATTAATGGATGTACTACGTAATGCACCATGTTGAGGCATGTAAATGATCTGCATCGTACATTATAATCTGCTCTTAATGTTGGAACTCTTGTTTTCCTGCAGATGCAAGACCGAAAGAGATGCAGATGCTCAGCCAGTCAATGTCATGTAGTCTTCAAAACTAGAAAGTAGTATGTTCTATTCAAATTTTGTTGAAGTTTTGCCTCTTGTACTATGAGGAGGGAAAGATGAACGATGTCATATACACTTTGTTAGATCTCTATGAGACTATAAAGATAGTAGATTGATGAGGATGTAATTTACTAGTTGATGAATTCCTCTACTGGAGAAAATTTGTACTGCATATTTGTATAACACAAACACAAATTTTTAGCTTCTCCTTATATATATGTTGAATCGTCAACTTGAGATTGAACAAAGTCTGCTATAAGATCACCACATCAAAACCAGAAGTACAAAATCCCTCGCGAAAAAGAGTAGAAAAATGGGTTCTAAGATTGGCTTGATGTTCTGGTGGTTGCACTGATGAAATGGGAATCTCAGCTCATGAACCCTTGAGAATGGCAGCAGGAGAGAGAGGAGCTGAGTCCAACTGGTAAAGGTTAAGCGCCGGCCCGACGAACCTGAAGAGTATCCAAGCTCCAATCACAATGAAGATGGAAGCATAAGCAGACTTGTTTATCCAATACAGCAAACCCTTCTCCCCTAGGTAAAGCTCCAAGGCTTGTTCCCCCAGGCTCATTTCCTCCCACTTCTTCGGAACAGCAGCTTCAGCCTTGATGAACCGTTCACCACTGCCTTCGCCCTCTCTCTGCTCCCTCTGCTGCTTCGCCTTTCTTCTTGACCTCTTCTTGAACCGTATTCCCACCGTGTCTGTCGGCGTTGGCACGCTGTTGCTGTCGGAGGTTTCGGGGCTAGTGCTGCTGCCACCATCGCTACTACTGCTACTGGTGTTGTAGATTGGACTGATTGTGAGACGTCGTGGCCGGGTGGGTAGGAAGATATTGTTGCGGGCAGCCCCTGCGGATTTGGCGAGGGAGAGGTTGGGTTTTGAAGGCAGGAGATGGAGGAGCTTGGCTTCCATTGAAGCTGCAGCGAGTGGATGAATTTGCTTATCCTCTTTGTTATGGCTGTGGAGCTGACAATATGCTCTTCGGTTGGGCTTGGAGTGGGCCTTGAACCATAAATTACGAGGCCCATACAAGATTGTGCTTTAAAAAAGGTAATTTAGGAGGGAAATGATCTGATTTGGTAAAGTAGGCTTAGCCCAACTGGGGTACACGTGTAGGATCTTTTTCACAGAAAAACCCTAGAAATACAAATGTAGCCCATCACAAAGTCAGAAAGGACATCCACATCCCACGCTTAACAGTCGCGAAACTTGTGATTCCAGTTTCCAACCTCCACAAAAGCCCAGTCTACCCGCTCTACCTGTCATCTGTCTTCCTCTCCAAGCAATTTTTTTACCACTCGCCGAGTCGACTCGCCGGAATGTCCGAGCCGAACCATACCATGACTGACCGAGACAAACCCATCGACCCGTTCCTCGTGGATTATCAGCCGTCGGAGCTCCGAATCGCATCCGAGTTCCTGACCACGTGGCTTCCCTTTCTCACCAGAGATCTCTGCGCCAACTGCGCCACTGTTCTCGCCGATCGCGTCCGCTCTCTCGGCCCAGGTACCCATATTCACTTTCCCTTTGTTTCTCGGAAAGATTTATATGGTCAATTCTCAGTCCTCTTACTGTTTCGATTTATCTCAACCCCTACAGTAAAGAGCAACTGTAATTAATCTGAATTTGAAATTTGGGGAAATCAAGTATGTGAACATAGAACAAATTCTCAATCTTTTATGCTTTTCTTGGTTGTTTAGTCAAGAATAACTGCAATTAATTTGAATTTTGTAATTCTTATGTTGCATAGCCCTGATAGCCTTACTGGGATTTCATTGTGATGGGTTTTGTAGAACTTAGCAGTGATTCTAAACCTGCTAATCCAGATGAGAATTCAAGTGCTTTGACACCAAAGAGCAAGGAATTGCAGGAGGCTAGTGATGATGGTAATGGGGACGATAATTATGATGATAATTGTGACACAAATTCAATAGGTAGTTGGAAAGACGGGGTGAATGAGATATCTGAACCCTACCAGGAAGCTTCTACCAGTGACTTGGCATCTAAATCACCCTCCATAGAGACTCCGAATCCTCGAATGTCATGGGCCGATATGGCACAGGAAGACGAGCTGGAGGAAGAGGAAGAGTTGAATAAGCGGTTGGTCAATGTAAATGCTTCTACTGGAGAGTTGAGGATAACAAAGTCTACATTGCCTAGGGAGCAGAGGGAACACATTAGGTTCATGAGTGTGAAGAGGAAGAAAGATTATATTTGTCTGGAGAGGGTAAAAGGGAAATATGTTAACATTCTCGAGGGGCTGGAGCTTCACACGGGTATCTTCAGTGCAGCAGAACAGAAGAGGATAGTAGATTATGTTTATGCCCTTGAAGATAAGGGCAGAAATGGTGAATTGAAAGGTTAGTTTTGCTTTTGGAACCTGACTTAAGTTCCCTTTATGGTGTTTGACTGTTTGTCGGTATATGTTATGAGTATATCTTCCCGTAAGATTTATTCCTGTTTATGCATGACTCATGAGCTTTATATGTTACTCATAGCAGAAGTTACAATCAATGGTAATAGACTGAACTAAATTTAACTTAATACATTAGCTTTTTAGGCACGGCAACTTGATACATTAAGTTAAAAAAAGTTGAAGAATGGTAATTCTTTTACTGTGTAGAACATAACTTGCCTGGAAAGACATTTGCACTCTCTAGATTAGTTATTTTTGTCTGGCTAAGTCTATGTTACTTGATCCATTGAATGTCTTTGGTTGTTATTTTCAATGATTTTATTGTCGCTTCAAGTTCAGATTGTCCTTAACTCCTGTCTAAATTTCATTCAAGTTTTCATTTGACTCTTGTAACATAGTGGTGCCTCATTGCCTTATTGAGAAGGATTTCTTGGGTCCAGCTCCTGATAGAGCAAGTAACTGAACACTAATTTAAAATGGTGTCTAGCACCCCTATTGCTTGTGAAAAATGAAATTTTATTTTTATCTTTCTTGGGTCTATTCTTTCTCCTAAGATTGACAAATACAAATCCATTCAAATTAATAGATTCATAGGCTAGTGATTCATTGCTCATGTATTAACTGCTTAAATTGTCTGGATTTCATTTCCAGTTCTGTTCTCATGTACTGAATTTCATTTTCTTAATGTGATATATATATATATATATATATATGCTGTTTGCTAACCTATTTCTGATCTGCAGCACGAACTTTTACTGCACCACGAAAGTGGATGAAGGGCAAGGGGCGTGTAACCATTCAGTTTGGTTGTTGCTACAATTATGCAGTGGTATGCCTTTCTGATGGATGACATGTATATTTGGTGACCTTATATCTTAGTGCATATTTGTTTTTCTTATTTGACTTTACCGTGTTGTGGGTATCTGTATGATTCTAGATAGCCAGAGAAATGTGTTCAAAATAATTATCAAGTGCGACTAATTTTAATATGTTGCTTCTTATGTGCTCTTCTGGTTGCAGGATAAAAATGGTAATCCACCTGGTATCCTCCAGGATGAAACGGTAGATCCTTTACCTAATCTTTTTAAGGTGATCATTAGGAGGCTGGTGAAATGGCATGTGATTCCTCCGACATGTATACCTGATAGTTGCATTGTCAACATATATGAGGAAGGGGACTGTATACCTCCGCACATTGACAACCATGACTTTGTTCGACCATTCTGTACCGTGTCATTTCTTAGTGAGTGCGATATACTTTTCGGAACGAACTTAAAGGTTATCAATGCTGGTGAGTTTGAGGGCTCATTTGCAATCCCCTTGCCAGTTGGGTAAGTATGCTATTCGGATTTTGTCTGTGCTTTTGCTGTCCTTGTTTAGCATCATCATGTACCTGTTGTTTGCCATGTTAATGATAACAATTTTTCACATTTGCATCAACCTTTCCATGAATTCTTGATCTTAATAGTTAGCCTTTTTCAATGCAGATCTGTTCTGGTTTTAAATGGAAGGGGCGCTGATGTGGCTAAGCATTGTGTGCCTGCAGTACCTACGAAGCGGTAAGAGTCAAAACTGTAATATAGTTCTAGTCTCCATAAAGTTATTGTACTAAAGAGTTGGGTTCAGGATATTTACCACCTTTTGTGTATCTCTTAGGATATCTATCACATTTAGAAGAATGGATGAATCCAAGCGGCCAATGGGGTATACTCCAGAACCTGATTTGCTAGAGATTCAGCCATTGTCATATGAAGAGGACAACGGTTATAGGTCAAATTCTCCTAGAAGTGAACCCCGTACGAGGAGACAGTCAACTAGAAGAGTAGATAACCTAGAAACAAGTGGACCTTCTGAGAGAAGTTACAGCCGCTCAGAGCCTCGTGACTCAACTTGGAGAGGACGTGGATCTGGAAGTAGGTGGAACCGTGGAAGGGGCAGGGTGAATCTGG
This sequence comes from Rubus parviflorus, assembly GCA_029955375.1. Classification (NCBI taxonomy): domain Eukaryota; kingdom Viridiplantae; phylum Streptophyta; class Magnoliopsida; order Rosales; family Rosaceae; genus Rubus; species Rubus parviflorus. The sequence goes on from JARGGL010000004.1 coordinate 17,757,475, forward strand.
GGAGCTAGTTGATGGCTTCATTGTCAGATAAAGTTCTGCTGTTGGCCCATTTTTTTTCTGGAGAGCTGCATATTGGGGCCTGATTGGATTTTTATATTTCTACTCTTTAGGCGTTTCTATGCTTTGGTTTATTCTTTTTCAAGAGCAATATGTACATGTTTGCGTAGTTGAAGTTCAGAGGCAAAAGGCGGTGATGGACACAAGTCTTGACTTTATGCAGAATGCCACTCCAATTTTCTTTGGGATTTTTTTTTGGGATGGGATTACTCCTGTATAACGCATAAGGTTGCATTACCAGGTTAGCCTTATCAGATTTATGAGTTTGATTCATGGGTGAGATGTACTATATATTGGATTACCAACTTGGACCTGGTTGTTTGTGGCTTCTATATTCCAGTGATTGATATACGACCAAATGGGTGTATTGCTATTCCTTTGTTGAATTGAGAAGTGGAATATTTTTGGTTTGTAAAAGCTTTTGAGCAGATTTCTGGGAGTTTTGACCCAACATAGTATGTATGTGTTTGTATAAGTTTAAGCTCGACTCTTCTTTATTGCATTTAGAGGCACTTTTTCTTTCTTTTTTGACTTAGATGCACATTTGGTCTTAGAATGGGGGGACACATTGTGACATTTGAAAATAGGGTTTGTTTCTATCTTTCTTCCCTTATTTTCTACCCAAGATAGGGTTTGTTTCAAAACTGCAATGACAATGAATGAAATCTTGGACATCTTCATTGAGATTGTCACTTCTACACTTCCCTACATTTTGGAGTTATGTAGGTTCTAATTATACATGAGAAGGAAGGGAAGAGAATAGATCGAAACAAACCCAATTTTGAGTAGAGTGCTCCAATTATGTATACATAGTTACATACATCTTGATTTGATCACTGATCCTTGAAACACCTTGGTCTCAACTCACGAGTTCAACTTTGAGGCATTTTCATTTTGTGGTCCTCTGACCGAGTCAAATTAAGAAAACTCATTGTTTCACCCACAGAGAGAGAGAGAGAGAGAGAGAGAGAGAGAGAGAGAGAGAGAGAGAGAGAGAGAGAGAGAGAGAGAGAGAGAGAGAGAGAGAGAGAGAGAGAGAGAGAGAGAGAGAGAGAGAGAGAGAGGTTTGAAGTTTTGAACACAACAGTAAGCAAAACTGGTAAATGGTCCAATTACAAATTCTTGTTTACTATGCCAAACCTGAAACCCCAATGAGCTGCATCAGTTTTGGGGTCCACTCTACATATATAACTCTAGCTAGCTAGTAACCTAGTTCTGTACAAACATTCATATTAAAACCACATGAAAAGGCATCAAACTTTATTGGCTATGGGCAGTAGCATATGGTATATATGTACCGTATGTACGTGGGAGTTTTAACTTCTAACAGTTCTAAAGGAAAATGCACATGTATGTAGTTAATTAATAATTTGTAAAAAGAGCAAAACAGAACTGGTGGCTAGGGTAAAGCTCTATGTAGTTGCAAGTCTCTGTCCAAGAGACCAAGACTTAATAGAAAGAACTAAAAAGAAAGTGAGACTAGTAGAGTAGTAGTAGAGTCTAGAGAGAGAGAGAGAGAGATCTGGAATATGATATTGTGATGTGTGTGATCTTGTGAGATATGGGAAGGAAAATAAGAGCCAAAATATGATTACCCGAAAGAAAAGGGGGTGTACTACTACTACCACAGCGGTTTGGGGACTCAATTATGAGGTAAGCAAAGCTCAGATTTTAGATAAGAAGGGGGGACAGATAAAGAGCTTCACTGCCAAATCAAAGTCTAAAAGTTGATCAAAGAAACAAGACTGTGACTATTGTGGAGCAAAGGAACAAAAACCCACATGCACCCTGGCCTATAGGGCTTGGCTAATTGGCCACCTAATTGTCTTTGCTTGTGAGAGAGACTAGAAAGAGCGAGATAGGCTCAGAGTCCCAAACCCTCCATGTAAATGCATGATAAGGAAAGGCAATCTTCATGATGATAGTGTCAACATCAAACAAAAAATACAATCTGCAAAAGTTGAATTGAGAGAAAGACAGAAGGAGGTGTACAACAGTCAGGATAATAAAGAAAGCTACAAAGCTTCGCTAAGGATGAATGATACTGCTGCAAGGTCTGGTTGAATTCAAGGAGAGATTGAACATATATAAATCTATATGCTTTCCATTTGCCCAAAAGTTTAGTATAAAAGAGGAAGATCCGAAGATGTAAACTTTCTCCTTGTTGGTTTATAAATTATTGAACCCTATTTATACACATGAGCATGCAGAAACCTATATGCAACTGATTAAAGCAAGCTAGTTAATTTCTTCAACAAAGAAAAAAAAAAGCTTATTTCTGTTGCTTTCTAATTAAGCTCTGGTAGTAGACAAAGTTAATAACTATATAGATCATATAGTGCTACAAGAACCCAGAAAGGGTTTATGGGTTTAAGGACCACTGGACAAGTGACCATATATAGCTAGGGTGCTGTATATATATATATTGCGTGTATGGAAGGACTAAGAATTGGGATGGTTAGGATGGTACAAATGGTTTAGGCAAAGAATGATGAAGCTTTTGATCGATGATGATCCTATATACTGCTATTACATGACAAGCATATAAAAAGCTCTGGAAAGCATGACAACACATGTAATTCAATGGCTTTAGCATTTATTTTGGGGCGCGTGCTCCGTAGCTTAAAGGACTGCAGACATCATATCATTCATGACATTTACTGGAGGCCAGATTCTTAATTTCCTTTGCACTTTACCCCTTAAATTATGCCCTATCTATGATTCTATATATTTCTATGTCACTTAATTCATATATCTATCATTCACTATCCTACTTCCTACTCTCTACTTCCTATGTATATAGTTATATACAGGAAGTATATGTTTGCAAATTGCTTTTAGTACTCCTTTTAGTAGTCATGCTAATTAGTTCAAGTAGATATTGAGGTACATGGTAATTAGTGAAGCTTTTCAACTGTTTATAATTTTAATGAGTCTCAATTCAACTATTATTTCGACAACTACTGAATGATATTGAAAATCATTTAATTAGTCATCTAACTATGATATTATAAATTAATAGATGAAAATTAACACTGATAATTATAGTTTCCCAGATCCCATGGTTTCTGACTATCTTTCACCTAATCTCTTGCTAGATATATATATTGGATATTTGATGATTCTCATCATAGTGATCCGCATTTTTTAGTGAACTTGTTGTATCTAGTCTTGTATCTCTCAAGGCCTCACGGCCTCTTAATTGTTCTCGATGTTATAGCGATGGGGGAAGAATTGAAATGCGTATCTTTGCTTTGCTGGAGAAGATTTGGCAGCACAGCTTATGAGCTTTTGATTCAGCCCTTGCATATATCATTTTTATTATACAATTGGATTCGATGAAAATTCCGGAATTCCTTCTTATGAAACAAAATTTTTGCCTTCACAGACACATGATTGTGAGCTCGTGGAGATGGTTAATTAGTTTAGGGCATGCATGTTTCCAAATTGTGAGCGTTGTTGGTTAATTCATGATGCATACATCTCTCTTTTAGTATTGGAGCTTGTGTGTATTTGAGTAAATGGGTTTTGCTACTAGCTATATGGTAACTCATTGCAAAGCCAATTTGTGGCATATGGGATATGGGTCTTACTTTTTAGGGTGTGTTTGGATGAAAGAAAAAAAGATCAAAATTTAAATGAAAATAAGCTAGGAATTCATAATTTTTAAAGAGTAGTGCTACAATATCCCAAAAATTTGTACCAAAAATCACTACCAAATGATGTGGCATCTTACATGGAAAATGCCATATCATCCTACTCAATTTTATAATTTCTAGCATATAATTAATATTAGCCATAAAATAAAACAAAATGTTATATTTTCAGCAAAAAAAAAAACTAAAAGGGGTGAATTAACCAACAATATAGATCGATCAAGGAGGACCTCATCCTCCTCACCTCAAGACCCAGAACAACAAGAGTTGCAAGATTATTCGTTGCAAGCAGCTAATAAAATATAAAGACCCAATTTAGATCCAGAAAAAAAACAAACGAAGAAATAAGTAAACATTAAACACTCAATTAGAAAAACAAAAGTAGAATTAGAGATTAAAACCCAAATTATGAGGTATGAGAAGTCAAGATCTATCATGGGAAGAAAGATTTATCTATCATGGGAAGAAGTGCAAGATGTGGTATTTGGTTTTCTCAGTGAGCAATTTTGCTCAAACAAGTCAAACAAGAACGGAGGCTCCCCAAACCAATTGAATTAATCATTGTTCTGGAATCATGTCGAGGAGTTTTTGTGAGAAACAAATGTTTTCCAATGAAAAGAAAAATTAATTGTTGATCTTTTTTATTTATTGTTTTTTGTTTTTAAAAAATGAAATTTAACTAGGATGACATCCTGGAAATTATTTGGTCTATAATGATGATGTGGCAGGTGCCACATCATTTGGTATTGATTTTTGGTATAACTTTTTGGTGAGTTCATTTTTGCTCACACCACTTAGTTAAGGTGTGAGCATCACACCCCCTTAAAAATTTGACACCTATTCAATTTTTAATTAATGTTAACTCATGGTTAACTTTTTATATCTAATTTTTTAAATTATTTTTTATTTAAATTTTTGTTTCTTTCAAGGAGGAGAGAGAATTGTGATTAATTCAATTCTCTCTCTTCCTAATTAATTGTAAACTTTTAATATTAAAAAAAAAAACAAAGACGATGAAACTGAAGTCGAAGTGGGTATGATTGTATGAAAACTGGAGAGAGAGAGAGAGAGAGAGAGAGAGCTACGTATGGTGTTGGATAGGAAGAAATAGAAGAACAATTTTGATCTCACATGCATGATTAACTGTTTAACATATAATAATCAAATAAGAAGTTTAATTATGATTGAGTTTTAGAGAAGAGGCAGTGGTGATTGTGCAAATTTAAGATTCAATTTTGAAATTGTAGTAATTGATTTCGTTACATGGTATGTAATATCCAAATTCATACCTAAACTCTCATGAGGTCCTCTACTTAAGAAGAGCACAAGGTGAGTGATTGAGGAAGAGAGGCGTGAGATTTCGGTTCTGGGGCCTGGAGGTAGGAGAAAGAAAGTATTCTAATATGGAAATGAAAAGAGTTGATTTATAATATATAATAATATTATATTTAGAAAAGAATTTTAGTTGTTAATTTGGGAGAAATTTTATTCACACACCTCTATATACTAGATACACACTCTTTTTTTCTACAATTTACATAAGACTTTGTGGATACGTAAACACTACAACTAATGGCTATCTGTGCCTAAATTTAGCCTTGAAAAACAATAGGAACACTAGCAACAGGAACACATATTTGTCCCCACAAACCATTTTAGTTGTAGTGAAAATTACCAAAAGAGACATTTATATATTAAAACTAAAAAAACATAGTTGAAATAAATAATCCCGCGTTAGAGTTTTTTTCTCCTCTACGAGAACGACGTGGGTGAAGATTGAAAGCCCTAATCATAATTGTTTTGAAATTCACTCAGTTGGGTTGTTAGAGACTAATATTTTAGCAATTGTACTTCTATCACTTTTTAATTTTTATGCTGAAAATTTCCTCAAGGACTATGGTGATGTATTGTCTTGTTTCATTCCAATTTCGTGAGCACAGAACTTGAAATTGTTTAATAAGAGACTTCTTGAGGAGAAATTTTCTCGATGAAAACCCAAAGGAGAATAGATCTAGTCAAGGAAGATCTCAACTAGTTGAAACTCTTCGAGAAAGATCTCAACTAGGTGAAACCCTTCAAGGAAGATCGATCTCAACTAGATGAAATTCTTCAAGGAAGATCTCAACTAGGTGAAACCCTTCAAGGAAGATCTCAACTAAGTAAAAACCTTCGAGGAAGATCTCAACTAGGTAAAAACCTTCGAGGAATATGCATAATTGCATAATTGCATAATGTTGAGTTTAGTAAATAGGTTGTTTGCATCTCAACTAGCATAATGTTGAGTCTTCTTCGGGCATACTCGGGCAGATGCGATTGTGTTATTCTCAATGTTGTTTGCATCTTCTTCTTTTTTTGAAACAGAGAGACGTTGTCTGTGTATTTAGAAAAAGGATGTGGGATGTGTATTTAGTAAATAGGTTGTGTATTTAAAATTTGGGTAGTTTAGGAAGTTTGGGGTTGTGTATCTAATAAATTATGTTTCAATAAAGTTAATAGGTGGTGTATTAATAATGAGGTGTGTATCTAGTATTTAGTCATGTGTGAATAAAATTTCTCTTAATTTGGGAAGTGTAGTTTTCACTCTAAAAAAAATTAGATATAAAAAGTTAACCATAGGTTAACATTAATTAAAAATTGGATAGGTGTCAAATTTTTAAGGGGGTGTGATGCTCACACCTTAACTAAGGGTGTGAGCAAAAATGAACTCTTTTTTGGTACCTCAAGCATTTCCGATTTTTAAATGTCAATTATCTCGTTTGACATTCTCAACTTAGAAATTGTAAATTTCTCTGTGGAAAAAAATGAAAGAATTGAATGCTCAAATTTCTAACTTCAATTTTCACCAAAACAGGTGTTATTTCGAATTTTCTTGCATAAATTTGTTTTTATTTCTTTATTGGTTTCCAAAACAAATTTTTTTTCTATTTTAATCTTTTTTTTTAACTTTCTTAATTTATTACACATTCCAAATTATATATGGATACACAACCAAACAATGAAAATTGTAATTAATGAAATTATAATTAATGAAGTTGGAGATTCTATCGTTTTAAAATTTCTAAAAAAAAATTATAATTGTCTCATCCAAACACACCGTTAGTTGCTTTTATCCCTATTTGCTTTTAATAGGGATAAAATTGAAACAAGACCTAAAAACGAACGAAATATATAATAGAATATGTCATGATTGTTATTTATTTTTTTTAAATAAAGGCCGGTGCGGCCACCCTCAAGTCTTGATTAATGAAACTGTAGAATACAATGGGGGAAAGACATAGTGCCTAAACCCCATATTACATAAAGCATCGGGAGAAACTCCGCAATAATAGCATGAGTTTCCAACTAATCTTATGTATTATAACTTGCACCAACTAACAAAAAGTGAACAAACGGCTACTCTATTTGCTTTACAGTAGCGGTGACATACCGGAAATATAACGCTCATGTAAAGCCATAATGCAAATAACACAGCTTAATTGGGAAGAAAATTCCTGCAACTTATGTCGACGCTCCACTAGACTACTACTTCAGTTATAGCTAGCTAGTGAGGTATTTTGCTCTTTTAAATGGCCATAACTGAAGTAAGGAAAAACAAGTAGAACAAAAAATGGGTCTTATTTCTATTAATATTACTTGACTAATAAATGAAACTGGTGTCCATAGAGCTAAGTGACACACTATATGATTACATAATTATCGAAAATATATTCTTCACAAAAAAAAATCTGAATTATATTCGAATTATGTTATTACGTTGTGTTGTGAGCTTATTGGTTATTTCTAGAATACCCTCATATATATATATATATAAAACTGTTATTAACACACCCCCTATTGTTATTAACACATCTTTTGTTTGTCTTTATATTTAAATGGTCAATTGTACCCTCAATACAATAATAAATTTAGGGTATTATAGACCATTGGTATAATAAAGACAAATATGGGGTGTGTTAATAACAATTCTCAATATATATATATATATATATATATATATATATTATTTCATGGTTGATAATTTGATATATGATTTTAAAGGACTCATGAGTTTTTTTTCTTTGAGTAATCATATGAAATATACTATAATTGGCCATTAATTAGATCAAAATGTATCTCTTCGATCTTCGAGTGATGATTACTCGAATATATCGATTTGATTCAAAATCCATTTAATGTATGAATTAAGAATTTTTATGATGAAATGATATGTGCTCAATTAAAGTCTCTTAACTTAAAAATTAGCAAGGAATATGTGGGAAGCAAAGGGGGCTCACCAATTCAAAATGCATATAATTACAGACTGGAAACATGCATTTTCTGTTTTCAAGAAAATTGAATTGCCAAAGGTCTCGATCAGTAACTTAATTCACACAGCTACATAGCTCAGAAGATTATTAATTTTACTGCATGTATAGAAGTCAGTACTATTCAATTTCCAAAAATTGTAGAGTGAAATTTCACAGTGAGGATTTGATGATCAGATTAAGATCTAGGCTACACAGAACCGAAATATAGAAACCCTAATGGGAAAGAGGCTCAAGTACAGTTTGCCGGAACGTACATCTGCAAAGCTAGCTAGCTAAGCTGCTAGGTAGTATTACTCCATCAACTACAATTTACAGTTTTGCCCATGACAAATAACCCTAGGGTAAAGTACAAGAATATCTTTGTGGGTCTGGCAGTCTGGCTAGCTCTTGGGGCCTCTTTGAAAAATTAAAAAAAGGACCCTATGATCTCCATTGAAAGAAGAACCCTCCCGTCTAAAATCACACATGCACCCGCCATCATAATTTTTTTTATGCCCATTCATTCATTCATTCAGAGCGCAGAAGCCTCTCCTTCTTTCAATTTCTTTCCAATCCAATACATCACTTCACATCATGCCATGCCCACACTACATACAATCATAATAATCAATAACCTTGAAAAAATTATTCTACATTTTCTTTCTTTCTCTCACTCGAAAAGTTAAATTAAAGTTCATCATATGCCTTTTCATCCAAGTAATTCCAATGATACCCTTCCTTCGTCTCTCCCTCTCTGTCTCCTCTCTCTCTCTCTCTCTTTTGTCCCTTCCCTTTTTATGAACACCTCTCTGTCAACTTCAGTCTTTCTCTATCAGATATTTCTATGATCTCATTTCCTCTCTCCACAAAACTCTCCCATGCCTAGCTAGCACCCTCCACATTATAAACTCAAATCCCCAATCCCAAAACCATTTCATCAACTCCAATTTCCTCACCTACCTAAACCCTTGTTTCTTATCATCGATCACAAGTCTTCAATTCTCTCTCTCAGTCCATCACCAATGGAACCACAATCCCAGCAACCAACTGAGGATGGAGGAAGCAACAAAGCAGGTGGGAGTGCTAACATGCTCTGCAGGCAGAGCAGTACCAGGTGGACTCCCACTACTGATCAGATAAGAATCCTCAAGGAGCTTTACTACAACAAGGGAGTTAGGTCCCCAAGTGCAGAGCAGATTCAGAGGATCTGTCTCCAGCTGAAACGGTACGGAAAGATCGAGGGCAAGAACGTCTTTTACTGGTTCCAGAACCACAAGGCTCGAGAGAGGCAGAAGAAGAGGTTCACTTCGGATGTTCATGTGCCCATGCAAAGATCAGGGCTTGTTGGGAACAGTAATGGAGCTAATTGGAAACCTGAGGATCAGTATTTCAACATGAACAACAAGTACTCCAACATTTGTCAAGGTAATTAATGTACAAATTTACCAACTTTAATCTTTTTCCCTGGATTTTTAAAAGTTGGGTGCTTTTGATTTTTAGGGGTTTCTTCTTCTGCATCTGCTTCTGCTTCTTCAGCTGGTGTGGTTTCTTTTAATGGGCAGATGGGGAACTATGGTGGTTATGGATCTATGAACATGGAGAAGAGTTTTAGGGTAAGTACTTAAAAATGAACCCAAAAAAGGGTTTCTTTTATGTCTTAATTTGCTACAACAACGTACTTCACAAAAATGGCAAACCCAACAAATTGTACTAGAAACCCATGTGAACATAGTTTAACTTTGATGCACTAATACAAAAGAGGAGGCAAATTCGAACCTAACAATTATACTCTCATATATTTCACCATAAATTTTCTATATTGAGGAACAATATTCTCTTTGGCCCTTTTGAGCAAATTGTAGAAAAGAAAAGAAAAAAACCATTTCTCAAATTTTTGGGACAAACTTGTTGGACCTAATTAAACAGCACATTAATTTATGCATCTTTTCTTTTGAATCAGGACTGTTCAATCTCAGCTGGAGGAGGCACTAGTACTACTGGTGTTGGAATTGGTGGATCCATTAGTCACAATTACGGGTCATGGGTCGGTGGTAGTGTTGACCCGTATTCCTCCTCATCCTACACTACTACTAGTACTACTTTCTTTGACAACCAAAAACAAACTTTCATGGAAGAAGAAGAAGAAGAAGAAGATCACCAGGAGATTGAAACCCTTCCCCTGTTCCCCATGCATGGTGAGGACATCTTTGGCAACATCAAGACAACTTCCGAGGGCGGCGGCGGCGGCTACGGCTACTACTCCAGCGGCTGGGGCGGTGGCTCTCGCACTTCCCTTGAGCTCAGCCTCAAGTCCTACGGCTACAACACCCCCAACTATTACTGAACTGAAGATTCCTCCTCCATCTCCATCCTAGCTAGGCTAAGCTAGCTAATTATTCTTAGTACTAATCCCAGTGTTAATATTTGCAAGTTTCAATCAAAGTCTGTTGGGTATTCGACACGTGTCATGCGAAGAACTTGCCATTTATGCTTATTTATATATCTCACTTTTAGATACAACTTTGAGTACTTGCTCTTTTCCAAGACTATTACTTTGCTAATTAAGATGCATGCAATAATAATCCCATGATCAATTAATTACTAATTAACTAGGCTAGGTGTACGTACGTCTGTCCTCTTCAATCCTCATCATCAACAAGAACACGATCGGACGGTGCAGATTTTGTGGGATACTGAATTTTACTGTCATCGATGGTTTGCAGTCGCCATCTTTGAATTGAATAGTGGTATTAATTAATTACTGGCTCGGTCATTTTCAAGCTCTTGAAGAAGGGGAGGATGGTGGATATCATGGTGATTTACACTGGCTTGCTCTGCGCGTCGTGACGTAATCTCTCGACAGAGATTTGGGTGGGGGTCCCTTCCTTGGTTAGATTACTTATTGTGAAGAAGTAGATCCAGTCAGTCGCAGTAGTAGAAGAAGAACTAGTGTGTATATTATTATATATGATATATATATCGAGTTGGGTTCATTTCTGTGCATATTCTTGAAAAGATTTGCCAATGATATGAACATACAAATGGGTATAAGGCAAAGTCTATGGAAAACTGCTACTACTACTGCTAGGGCAAAAATGATGAGAATGTGTGAATATATATGCAGCCGTTTTTCTTTTTTATAAAGTAGGAGTTGGGAGCAGTGGGAATGAGTATAAGTTTTGAAGTTTGAACCCACTTTGAAAATACCAAAAAATATTCTTTTTCTGTGTTCTTTTGGGTATGGAGGAAAATTATTTTACTGTCCCATCAAGCTAGCTAGCTAGACTATATATATACAATAATAACAATAATGTGAAATTGTTAACAGCATACATGCATACCTCAAATTGTTACTTATATATGTAGCATTCTAGCTTAGCTTATTCATGTATATGTTTGGTCAGCTTTAGAATCTCATTTAGTCATATATCACATTGATCATTTGGTATTGATCAAGATGATATTTTCGTTAAACAATTTGTTAATCGATTGAGTTTTTGTCAAACTAATTTACGGCACGACCTGATTAATTGAAATAATTAATATATAGCACATAATTAAGTTTTTTGAAAGGAGGCCTAAGACAAACCCTCAAATATTATTATTAATATGATTTAAACTCAACGGAGGGTAAGTTTAACCACATACATCGTAAGAAATTAGCTCATTATAAGTTTCATGTGAGCTAGCATAATATTTCATTTTAAATGCACGCACATAAATTCTATTCGGTGATTGTCATGCATCGAAACCATATATATATGCCTTCATATTCTCTTATTAAGAAAGCTTTCAAGTTAGATGATAATTAAAAACCCTAATAGTAATTACATGTGCAAATACTATATATATATAAAAGATTAACACACCAAAGAAAAAATGTCAAGGAAAGAGGCTCTCTAGATTGAAATAACTCCACACCCTTTGTTACTGGCATATATATAGATCATAGCCTATATGTATAGCCAAACCATATCCCCCAATGAACTTATGCAAGAACAAAAGAAAATATTTAATTATATTTTTATCTGCAGGCTAGGCTGGTAAACACCACTTTTATATATAAAAGCCATAATTATATATACAACACCACCTAGCTAGGATATGATCGAGTCATATATGTGTGTATATATATATGTTGAATAATATTTGTTCATTTTTATCTTTGCGTACTCTGCTAGAGCACCTTGTGGTCTCAACACCTCAATAAATGAGGTCCCCATCACCAAGATTTTGTGTAGATGCATTTCCTTTCTCTGGTTTGACAAAAGCTCAAACTTGATAGCTTAATTAGGAATGACCCTAATTTCGTTTAGAGCGAACAAGGTCTTTTAAGAGTGGAAAACGACAGAGAGTGGTCTCCATGAGGTAGCTATCAGACACTTGCTTCTTGCTCGATCCGGGTTGAATAGATATAATAGAGATTTAGTCGGGGATCGATCGAAGCAGATCTTTAAAGCTTTCTGAGACTTCAAGTACGTAATGTCCCTTACCAGCAAAATGAGGCATCACATACATCATGCTTTTCAGCCTATTTCATGTAAAGTGTTTCAAAGCCATGTTTGGACTTGGTTTCATTACCATTTTGATCACTGGTGTAGCTCAAACTGAATTTAATTACCTGTATGGAGTAATGATCAGTTACTAGAGAATCTGAGCTATTGGTTAGGTTGATTTTTGTCTTAATGCGCAGTCTAAATTCACCGTCTAGTGATATAATCCACACGCATCAACAATAATCCATGTATGAAATTAATTAGGCAAATTAAGCTTCAATAAGTTGGTTTTAATCTTAAGCTAGTGAATCTCGAGCTCTTAAACGGTTGAAGAATCAACTTTGAGCAACGACGGTCAGTCACCCATTTATGTGCAAATCAAGGACACCAACAATTTTCTTGAATTTTTGGAGGGCATGGTTTCAAATGGTACTTAAACACAAGGAAACACCAACTTTGTCAATAGTATGACACAGTGGTCACCACCACCTCTTCATATCTGATCTGACATTTTATCTCCAGAAAACAATTTACAATCATATATGGAATATTCATTCCATCAGAAATTTGGAAGATTATAATTCTGTAAAATTTACACTTTGATGCCTGACACTGACTTTACAAAGGGTGGGAAATACGATATTGACCATACTGGCAGAGCATCTATAAGCCCTTTAAATAGATATTTAAAATTCTAGAAAAAATGAGTCATACAGAGTACACAATTGTCTTTTCTCTATTCAATTGGGTCCTAGAGGTAAAGGTAAGTAGAAGCATATATGACAACAGCCGGATGGGAAAACTCACGGTTGCTTCAAGTTTCACACCTACACTAATCGACACTAATTGACGAAGTGGTGTTAGCTCAGTGGTTAGAGCACCCACTACCTAAGATCCAGGTCATTGGTTCGAGTCACTATAGGGGTAGGAGTGAAATCCTTTTATCCTCTTAAAAAAAAAAAAAAAAAAAAACAGTTACAATGGTATCTTTGAGCTGCTTTGTGGCTTTGTGCTAGAAATTAAAGGAGAGCTGACCGTATATCCCTACTTCCTTCCACCAACATAAGCTGCCAGTTTAGACAAATCCGGAATCCAAAATGATAGTTCAGAAGATCCAGTTGCAAACATGAGGCTTCCTGGAGCCCATTTGATAACGGGGGGTTCACTTTCGGTACTAAGCCAACTTGTGACCTGGATAAATTACAAACATTATTTTGCTAGTGTTGGAGGCATAAGGTGAACAAAAAGTGTGTATGAAATGGGAACAAAGAATTATTATTATCATACTTCTTTACCGCTCCGAACACTCCAAGCATAGACACTACCATCCCCTGAACCTGCCAAAAGTTTTGAAACCAAGAAATCACTTCCCTGCCAGTCCAGTAATCATACAAGCTTACTTTGTCAAGAATGGATTAAGGGGAATGCTGGGGAGAATAGTAGTTTCCTAGAAGTCTATTACATACGATATATGCATGAAAATGATCACAGCCTTTTAGAAACTATGCATCCAAAAAAGCAGTTCAATGACCGCAATCAAGAGCATGGTATCCAGAATTCCTCTTGAATCATGACATAAATATTTGGAACTTTACACCCACAGAGCATATATAAGTGACAACAGCAAATGAAACAAGCTACTTGTGCCCAAAATGAAAAATGAAACAAGCGACATGCATACCTGACATAACAAACATCCCATCTGGGCTAAAAGAAGCCTCTAATGTGGCATTGCTTGAGACTGGCTTTACATTGTACGTGGATAACTAAACAACAATGACAGCAAAACCATATTAGAAAGACTACATTGGGCAACAGGTATCAGTTGATTCAAAGCGAAAAGAGTCAAGTTATGGAGAAAATAACTTACAAGCGTGCCACGGAATGAATCAAGTACATGAATATGTCCATCTGTAGTTGTTAACAGCATAAGTCTCCCATCATTACTGAACTTTACAACATTTGCATCAGACATATCTCCCCCAACAGAAAAGATATCAAAGGGACCCTAGGAAGATTTAAATAACCAAATCAGCCATGCTAAATTTGTCAATACACATATGAAACAATACAGCTCCCAACTTTCTCAATCCACATACGTATTGAAATACAAACAACTGACCTTTTCATACATGCGGGCATCAAACATTCTTATGTATCCACCAAAGGCAATTGCAAAAACTAGCCCTGGATCATCATAAGCTGTGGCAGGCCTTCCTTGTACACGTAAAAGACCCTGTCATATGAATACAAATTAGAAACCCTTTGAAGAAAGCAGTGTGATATAAGAACCATGCACAGTTGCACCCAATGTCCATATTTCAAGCATCTACCTGGCACTTCTCGGCTCGTTGATCCCAAAGCAGAACTGTCCTATCAAGAGAACCAGAGATGAAGCACTCTTTGCGAGAGCACAAACTAAGTGAGACAACCCTAAAAACAAATAGAAAACACATATTTCAATTACAAAAATATGCTTAGTGCAAGTACTCGCTTGAGTAAAACACAGGCAATCAGTCTCATAATCCATACCTGTCGTGATGGCCTTTGAAATAGCGCAAGTACTTGTTGTCATTCAATGAGAGAAGCCTCAGGGATTCTGAACGAATGATTATGTAAATAACAGATTCTGAATTTCGAATAAACCACACAGGTGACAGAGTGAAATATCAAAAATGATACTTGAGGTTAATGCAACCATACCATCCCAGCCATTTTTTGAAGAGTATATAACTGTGGTAGGATGAGAAGTAAAGCAAACCAAATCAACCCCATACTTTTTGCTGTTAATGGTCTTCAAGCACCTGTCAAAAACAAAGAAAGAGTAAACTACACTCCATAACAAGTTTGCATTTTTCAAATTACAAGAGGAGGGCTTTATGAGTTTACGTTGCAGTGGAGACATCATATAAGCGAATGGATTCATCATCACTAGCAGTCACTACATAACTCGAAGCCTTGTGAAAATCCAACGAACTGATTCTACCATTCTGTACATAAACAATTACTTTCAGATTCAAATTCACGAAGATGAAAAAAAAGAAGAAGGTGGTTTTGATTAAATGAGCTAAAAACGATCAGAAACAGAGAGACAGAGCCCTTACGTAGTCTCTGAAAGCCAACCCAACTTCCATGCTCTGAAAAATTTCCTCCGTCAGCTCCAAAGAGACCTTATCTTCTCTTTCCGGTCCCCCTTTCACGCCCAAAATAGAAAAATAAAATCCCTAATTCTCTACTGAGATTGACAACAAAATCGAAGCTGAAAACAATGGAATTTTGCTTACCTGCCATTGGGGATTGCTTAGTATGCGTATTGCTCTCTATCTCATCACCGGAAATTGAAAATATCAGTGAAGCCCTTGACCTCCCGCCACCGTCTCCAACCTCCGGAGATATGTAAAACAAACTTAAACCCCAACTTAGCTGTTTGCACCGCCCAAACAAACCCGATTTTACTATCGGGTCGGTTGTGGGTGGTCGGTCTATGAGTTTGGGCCAAAAGCATTCATGGGTAATTCAATGAACCCTATTTTCTGGTCTTTTTTTTTTAAGAAAATTATCAATAAAGACAAATTTCTCAATAAATTTAGAATTTTTTATATTTGGGGTCAATAAAAAAACATAAATGAAATTTTTTTCTTGCTCATTTAAATGGACTAATGGGAAACAAAAAAAAGAAAATCTGATTGAGAATCAAAATTAGAATTTTGTCTTTTTAAGTCAAGACCGCTTCTTTTTTAGAGTTTTTTCTAACACCGGCAAATACAAAAGTCTATGTGTAATAAGTAATTATCCATAGCCTTTTAATGGTCTACAAAAGTAACCGCCCTTCTTATTATTTTTCCCTGACATCGCTACTGCAATTTACACTTTTCTGAGCAATTATTGTAGTGCAATAATTTTCTACAATTTTTTTACGGTGTAGGATTAATTATAAGTATGACTTCATACTTTAAGACAATACTCCTTACAATTTTTGGCTCATCGGATTGGTGTCTAGGTACCGAGACCTAGTTAGTGCAATGGTATAATTTTCTATAATTATAAAAAAGGTTCAAAGTTTGAATCTCTCTTTTCTTTGTAATTGAATTCTTGAAGGAAGGGCGATCGATCCGTCGTATCTTCCTCTCTTTTTTCTGCTAGCTTGTTACTAAACCTGAGATTATACATTTATATGGTATGAAGTATGAACAGTTTGTGTTAATTAATTTCTCTTGGCAATGAACTTAACCTTCACTGTGTGTAACTTATTAGATTATTGTTGATTAATAAACAGAAAAAGGGACTGAGATTAATGTTCAAAAAGGGGAAGAATAGGACGAAATATGATTATGAATTAAATTCCCTGGAAATGCATATCGATTTACAATTCACCCCTAACAATGTCAACACACCCCTCTATAGAAAACCTAAAGAAGAAAAAGTGTAGAAAATAACTGACATATATATAAACCGATAATTTCCAAAAAAAAAAAGATCATACAGAATACTCTCACACATTCACAATTGCTAATAACTCTCATTAATTCATGTCACATAAGTGGCACTGGTATATATGTTCACCTCTAGATCCGCCGCGATGGAACTACTAGCACTACTAACCGAAGAGCCCCGGTTGTGGTCGTCCTCCGGCGAAGCCTTTTTCTTGATGAACTCGATGCAGTCGGCGACCGCCTCGCTGTGATGAGGGTCATATGGGCAGTAAGTACATTGCTGCACATGATGATCTGTGGATCGGGGCTGGTTTGTGGTGGACTTGTTAGAGACCGCAGACAACATGATCAACCGCAAAACCGCCTCCCGAAACCGCTCGAGCAGGGTCATCGGAGATATTAGGGGTTTGGTCTTGTTGGTGCAAGAGGAGTACTGCTTGTTACTTTTCATCAGCCTTGGAATGCATAGAGGGGTGGTTTTCATCTTGGGGCTTCCTATGGGTTTCTGCATTTCTTATAAGACTTATTCAGTTTTGGTCGTTGAAGCATGAGATCGAGGGTGAGAGACAGAGAGGGAGAGGGTATCTATTTATATGAGAATCTATTTGCATGGAACGACAACTCGGATTCATTTGTTATATATGTTTTTGGTTGGTTGGTTGGTTGGTTTTAGTAGTGGGAAAGTGAGAGCTCGGGGCTTGGCTTAGCAAAATCCATCAGTGAGTTCATCGGCTTTTAGCTAGTTTCAAGGTACGTAATAGTACTAGAATTAATAGTGTTGCAATGATATAGTCAAGAGTTTATGAAATTGGGTATGAACATGTGTGATTCATACCTCTATGAGATAATTTATTGAATGTTGCATGGAAGCATTTTATCAAACACTTTGCATGCATTTTCTTTAATTTTAAGAAGAATTTTTTTATATCTAAATTGCAATTTTGCTCAAAATTAATGGAGGACATAAAAAAAAATCAATGGGGGGTCGATGAAACCCATTACCGGGATCGATCTAAAGTTTATCAAAATTGCAATTTAAATAGGTACGGTGTATATCTACTACATAGTACATAATATGATCATTGATAAAAATGAAAGTGAATATATATATGCTTTCTAGTAATATTAATTTCGAGCTATTTACAATTAATTTCGGGAAATGCTAGCTACATTACAAAAGATCAAGCAAGTAATCAGAAAGTATATAATCTAAGAGGCTAGCCAGTGGCTCATGGCTAATGAGGTAAGAGGAGCTTAGCGAGCCATGCATGGAGGTAGCTAGGCATGCATGTTACTGCTATGAAAGTTTTGTCTTCATCACTGTTATGCTTCACATGGCTGCATGTGCATCGTTACATATATAGTTTAATTATGGAGTAGTCCATAAAACTACCACTTAATTCTATGCATGGTGTCAATTCCGCCGACTTACCGACCACGAAGAAAGATTGAAGCAAATATATCAATGGCCTCAATTGTATGTCCTCCTCAAATTTCTCCCCGGGTATATATGGAGGAGATAAGCCAAAATAATTAAACAATTAATGAGGTGTGTGAGGGGATGGAGCAAGTTATCTATGGTACGTGGGGGTCAAATCTCTCTGCTCATCTCCACCACCATGCATGCTTACATGTTGGATTTGCTGTCGGTCGATCTGTTTTTTTTTTTGGCTAGGTTAACTGGTTACTTATTGTTCTTTAATTTGACGTGACGTACCGTAAAGTAGTATTCATCGAGGTCCTTAACGAGCTCAAGTTTCGTGTTTAGTTGCGACCGTTGAACTTGGAACCCGGATCAAATTGCCGGTGATAAGTCAGAGCTAGGAGGGTGAGTATGACTTCAAGTTAAGTGCTACCATGGCTTGGACAAAGGGTCGATTTGCCATGAACTTCATTGCTGCTAACAAATATATGATCGATACAAAACATGGTATTTCTTTCATTGGCAACAATATATTGCTATCAATGCCTATCTATCCGAATGTTTCAATCAAAATTTCAAAATGCCTTTGATTTAATTTCTTTTAATTCCTCCGTATTTTCTCCTCGTATA
The DNA here is from genome assembly GCA_029955375.1 of Rubus parviflorus. Taxonomy (NCBI): domain Eukaryota; kingdom Viridiplantae; phylum Streptophyta; class Magnoliopsida; order Rosales; family Rosaceae; genus Rubus; species Rubus parviflorus. Next base: position 17,776,456 of record JARGGL010000004.1, read on the forward strand.
TATGACAAAAAAAGAAGTAATATTAATTGCTCGTGACCAATGACAAACGTACGTTACAGTCTTGAGTCTTGACGGTACGTATATATATATTTTTTGACCAAACAAAAAAAAAAGGAGTATATTTGCTTCATATATATTTTGCATAATCTGCTGAGAGCTAGCATCGATCAGCCTGATCTTGGAGACCCTGCTTGAAGGGCCTTGTTTTTGTTAAAAAGCCACCCTATTAGAGGCTTCTTCTTGTTGATCTTCTTCACAGAAGATGGATCTCTGAGCCTCTCTGCTTGCATTTCCTCTTTGTTAAGAATGACTTGAGCAAGTGTAGGAGGACTTGCAAATTTCACAAATCTTTTCTTCTGCAACTCTGCTTCGTCTTGGTTAAATTTCCTCTTAGTTTCAAACTCCGTGGCATTTTCGATGAATTTAAGGTCTTCGATCTCGGGATCCTGATGATCATCAACTGGGTGCTTTTGAAACTGATCTCTTGCCTTCAAGTAGTTGTACAGCTCTCTCCTTGCATGGTCAAGATCATCTCTGAGGGACTTTATGCAGTATGCCATTAACTTATTTTCTTCTCTGGCTTTCTGCAGATTTCGCTTTGTTTCTTCAAGCTCAGCTGTTAAGACTTCAACTTGGGATTGAGCACGTCCATTCGCACTTGCTCCTGCAGCTCCAATCTAACAGAATATTGCACACACCAGAATATGTGAGGAGAAGTTGTCTTTAAAGCGAGAAAATTAATTCTGAGCTAGCTAGCTATAGCTAGCTTGTTTAAGTTATAACATTCCATTCAACATCAATCGATCTTAGATAGAATTAGCACGTCACTAATTTCATATATATATATATATATGGAGGTAATCTAAGGCTTTAAATATCCAATGCGAGCTTTTTAGACATATATAATTAAAATGAGAGAGAGATTATATGCACCTCTTTGAGCTTGTTGCCATAGATTTCTCCTACTAAAACTCTTTCCCCAAACAACATGACTGCTTCTTTGACAGACCTGAAAGGCGCCCTGGTGTCAATCTCGGCGCGCCCCCGGACAACCAGCTTTCCCTCTTCGGCGTTCATGCTTATACAACACAGAACTGCCACTGCCACCAAGCCAACCGGATTTAACAGAATGATATATAAGGAAGAAATTAATTAATAGCGATGCTAGCAATACGGTACTGGAATGAATGTTGAAGGCCCTTTTAATACAAAGTTGAAAACAGTGGAGCTATAAGGAGGTCGTTACAAATGGAGGGTAGGTTGATTTTGGATTACTTGAAGGAAAATGATCATGGGGGCTTTGTTATCTTTGCGTCCACTTCACTAGAATTTTGTTAAGTGAAGTTGACAAGGCCGGGTTGGTTAGACTGTCTTGATCATTTTGTTAGTGCTATGTGAAAAGCACTATCAACCTCGATTAGGACCCTGCATCATTTTAAGTGGATATACTTAATTCCTACTTACTACTCACACAAACATATTTCAAATTTTCTGATGAAAATAATTTTTAGAAGTTGTTCCAACTGAAGGAGCTCAAAAATTTCGATCCGTTTATTTTTTACGATTTTTCTTGTTTTCTAAATTTGAAAATTAAAACAAATACTTCATGTGCCCAAAAAATTCTAAAAGTTTTTCTAGTCATAGATTACATTATTCTTAGTGTTCTTACCAAAATTCACAATTTTTTACCTTATAATAAATATTTTATAGCTCTGCAATTTGTATTGGCTCAACTCTTGCCCTCGCTCATTCTAGTGGCCAAGCCTTTGCCCTCGCCCATTCTTGTGGCCAAGCCAATGCAAATTCATGTGTTCGTGTTAATGCTCTTGTCCATCAATTTAGGGTTAAGGACAAGTACTTTGTGCCCTAATATGTGTTATTTTCATGCTCGTACCCTTAACCATATCCATGCTTAAAAAAATTAAAATTAAAAAAAAGGTTGGTGAAAAATTCTAGAGTACGTTCTAGTAAAATTGGATACATGTTAAGCATGTACATGTCAGTACATGTTTAAAGACACATTCATTAATCCAAAATCTAAATGTCTTTACGTACACTTTAAATTGCTGATACAAATGTGAGTACCGTGAATCCGTGATACATGTTCATTTATGATATAATTTTTTTAGCATCTATCGTATTACGAACATTTTAAAACTACCAAGAAAGACGCGAGCCCTTATAATTATTTTTTTAAAATTGTTTATTGTTAATGTGATAAATAAAGTGAATATATATGAGCATATAAAAGGTATTCTTAAAATCGATAACCTCAAAGCCTTTTGCTGTTTTGTTTCTCTATACTTCTCTTTCTCTTTCTCTCATCCTCGTTCGTAGATTTTTTTTCTCCATCTAGCCGTTTGTTACTTTTTAATTGTCAGATTATGGCTCTCTCGTTATCAAAATTTCTTTATGTCTCGATCATTCCAACAATCTCACTTATGGCCGAAGTCTCAAGGTAAATTAAATTTCAAATGCATAACAATTTCTTAGGGACATTAATAAACAATATTATTAGATTATATTTTTTTTTCCGAACCAATGAGGTTTGGAAAAATAGAAATAGTGATGCATGTTATGCTTATAATAGTTGATTTCGTGTTTGTTGTGTAAATTCATAAGGAACAATTTCCTTTGTTATCCCTTGTCTAATTTCTAATCGATTTTTTGCTTATGAAGAATGCTAGCTACTTGCTCTTTCTAATTTGTTCATTCTCGTAATTTTCATCCAACAATGTGGCCATGTGATTGAAACCATTCACATTTTCGGTTGTTGTTCTAGAATCACCAACAAAAGATAATTCTGTCGAACATCTTTTTTTGAGAAAGGTAGAATTCATTCAAAAAGCAAGAGGCAAGCATACATCAGTTCCTAGAACCCAGATATTATACCCTACTGGGAGCTAAAAAAAAGATAAGCAAAACTCATTAAGTCTAGAAAGCTCGATTCATAACATCGAGCCTACAAAAATAAAACTTCTACGCATCTAGAAGGGGAAACACAATTACAAAAGTCGCCTAAGCACTCAATTGTGGTACAACTTCGCAATTGTCTTCTAAATGAATCAAAGCTTCAATCAATGTAGGCACACCACCACATCAGAAGCAACTCAAATCTTCTCCTTACCCTTGCAACTAAGGGCAGGAGTAACTGTAGGATAAGTAAGACGCAAAGGACCCGGTTCCACCTTCTTAGTCTTTGATTCTCGAGAATTCTTATTTTTTGCACCAATAGGTCTACCCCGTTTCTTTTGTCCAGTAACCACAGCTGGAGTGACCAAACCAAAAGCCTCCTTACCAACAATAGAACGACGAACAGGTAAAGCAGGCTTGAGTTTCTTGGGAGAAGCAGAAAGCACAGAATCACGCTCAGCACGCTTACCCAAGACTGCCTCTCTTTCAGGAACACCAACACTAGGCTCATCAATAGAAATACGATCAGGCAAAGACCTAATAGTCACAGTCCTGCGCTCTTTAGTATAATCCACCTGCCGCTCAAAATTGGCCAGAAGATTGACCACAGGAGCCTTAGGAATAGGGGCAGTGAAAACCAATGAAGTAGATCCAGCAGTAAAGACAGCCTTCGAGCCAAGAGTCGAGAATAAACCACCAGCAAGCTTTGAGATGCTGGACAAAGAAGCTTGGGGCGTCAGAACCTTAAGTTGAGCAACACAAGCACGCCCAAAATGTGTGATAAGCCCACATTGCTTGCACCAGCCTGCAAGGTTTTCGAACACAAATTCCAATAGCACTTCCACGCCCATATCCAAAAGAAAAGATCTTTTTTTCAGAATAGGATGATCAATGTCAAGAACAACCCTAACCCTAATCTCACCCATATTCAAGGCTTTGGGATCAACAGCAAGAAACTGACCCAAAGTAGAACCAATGGTGATAGCAGTTTCACGAGTGATAAAGAGGGGAGGAACGTTGTAAACCTTAATCCAGAAAGGAATGGAACGCATGGGCACATCAGGAATCGGAAGAATACCATCATAATCCGTAAGGAGGATCTGCGCCTTCTCAAAGCTCCAAGGTCCCCCACGCAAAACCCTAGACTTATCCTGAGCAGTTTTGAAAGCAATAAGGTACCGATCACCCATCTCCTGAACGCGGACCTTGTTAGGTATACGCCAATACCTGTTGAAACAAGCCTTGAAAGAATCCTTTTCAAAAGGCTTGTGAGTGAGCAGACGAGCAAGTAAAAACGATTGGGAGTTTTTGGTGACAGAACTCTTCCCACCAGGGCAGAGATTCACCGGTGCGCCGTTGTCCGTCAAGGCCAAAGCAGAGGCAAAACGAGCGTTCATGGCTTCCACAGACGACATAGAAATCGAAAGTGAAACTAGGGTTCAAGCACAAGTCAAAACTTCACAGAGGAAGAGAGCTTGACGGCTTGGCTAGGGTTTTATGAATGGAATAGGGCATCAAAGTAATTCAAATTTCATAATTCTGTCGAACATCATAATTAGTTTTGGTGTTTAATTAAAACAATTTGTAATTTGGTTGATTTTTTTTTTAGAAATATATATAGTATTTAGAAAATAACTTAAATGAACGGTTCCATTATAAATTATTTTACATGATAATTTTTTTTTTTTTAAGAAAAAGGTAACTAGGATTCCTATTTGTTTACATCTCAACTTTGACCTGCACAAATGTTGATACATTAGTTAGTACATTAGCATGATATTATCTATCTATACATTAATTTATACATTTCAAAATTCAGGGATTTCAAAAAAATTTCAAAAAACTGAGAGAGAGTAGAGAGAGAGGCTCCTCCTTCTCTCTAAACTCTTCTCTCCTTCTCTGAGCAGCCACCTTGAGAGTCGGTGGCGAGTCTCAGTCGCTAGTGGCTCTGTCCACCTTCCTGACGGCTTGGTCCGTCCTTTCTCCGGCGCCGTTTGTCTCTCCGGCGATGGTGTCCGTTTCCCTTTTCTTCGTTTCAGTTCTCTTCTCTTCCCTTTTCTCAGATCTGTCTTGGATCTACAATCTTGAAGCCTTGGAATCAAGCTTTGCATGCCTCATCGGATCTCTTCTTCCCCTTCTTCAGATCGACGACTTTGGGTGGTTTCCCAAGGTGGACTCTCGTTGCCGCGCCCCTATGCATTCCGATGCTTTTGGTAAAATGGAGGTGTACAGAGCAGCGTCTCCGGTCCTTGTACCGACACTTCTATCTGGTTCCATGGTGGTTTCCGACGACTCTAGCCACGTTGTTTGTTTCGCGGTGGAGATCTATGTTGATCAGTGTTGGGTGATAGATTTGGGTTCGATTTTGTTTGGATTGGGTGATTTTGAGGCTTTTTGGTGTAGATCTAATAGATTTGGGGCGGTTTTTGGCCATCGGAGCAAGTTTTTCCGGCTGGTGGAGCAAGTTTTTCCGGTCGGTGTGGCGGAAGGTTTGGCGGCGGCGACGGGTGGCGGCTGTTGTTGTCTCCGGCTTGCTTTACTACTAGCTAGGGTTTTGTTTTGATTTGGGCTTTTGTTGTTTGGGTCCTTATGTTTTTGGTTGTATTTGTCAAATTTGGGCTTGGGTCCATTGTATTTGGTCTGCCACTATTTGTGGTTTTAAATGAAATTTCATTTTTTGGCCAAAAAAAATAAAAATTCAGGGATTTCAATTTTCTGTGTATGCTTGGTTAATGATTTGATTTGAGAGTGGTGATACATTGTAATTGTTCTTTATGGTAGTGACACCAAAAACATTTATAGCTGCAAATTGAGTCAAAATTTTGAAATATTACCAACATTGTCAATTTGCCATATCTAATCTGGCTTTATACCTATAATTTTTGTACTCGATCTCTTGCATGAACACCAACTGTCCAAAAAGAATACTATTATAAGTCCAAAAAAATCTTTTGGCTTTGCCATGAAAATCGATGAGTAATTGTCTTTTGGTGACTTTTTTCGTGAAAACCACAAGTTAATACAAAAGCTAATGAAGTAGAAGCCAAAACCAAGGCATGCTTTGGGCATGGTTTCATCAGTTTCGTAATTTAGTGAAACTACCACTTGAAATTGCAAACCATGGATAAAATAAAACCGTTTCTGTTTGCATTGGGATCAAAACTCGATAAAGGGGTAGCTATTTTAGCCATGATAAAACTAAACTGTGAATTTATAAGATTAGGGTAAAATTATGTTTTAATCCTTCTAATGGAAAGAGATGTGTAGAGTGTGTAACTTGTTACTCATTTTGACATTGACTAGCCATTTTTGAGTGAAAATTAACTACTATCAAGCGTACGATACCAAAAAAAATCTATTACAATAATATTTTGGAAAAAAACTATTATCGAACATTGACTCCTATAATAGAATCTCGTAAAAATTTATTTCGGAAAATGACCTAATAGAGAGTCATTTATAAAGATTATAGCACCTCATTTGGACCAAGGCCTCAACAAATCTTAAATCGTATAAAAGCACGCGTTTCATTTTTTTTTTGAAATTGAGTTTATTGAATCAAAAACGAATACAATCGTTTAAAATGACATCCCTTAAAATAATGAGAGCATGACCAAATCAAGTTTGGTTGACATCTGAATTTAAAACCGACTGAGCTAAGAGGTGAGTTGCCTCATTCGCTCGCCGATTTACATAAGCAACCTCATAATTCTGATTTGAAGCACGCGTTTCATTGATAAAATAAACAGTGTGCATAGTTATGAAAAAAAATTATAATGGTAAACTATTAAATTGAAAATTAGTACCAAAATTAGATTACATTTGAATAGAGTAAATTACACAACGAAAGAAGATCTTAATTCATCACGATCATCGTTTGATATTTACACGCCTCTGCGCGGATTAGGAGGCAAGTTTATATAATTAGCAATTTAGCACCCAATTTTAGAAAATTCTACAATGCCCAAAACACTAGTGCTTAGGCATGTCAGCAATAATCTGGACCGTTAGATGAGTTAATCTCCATCTTGCCCATTATAAGTGATGTCTTAAAAAAATTTGGAGCACTAGTGCCCAAAACACTCAAGACGTTCCCCCCAATTTTTGAGAGCAATTAAATTCATCGAGGTTATGATATTTGAGTGTGATGAGTAAGGATGGGAGTGCAAATAGAATTTCCATCGAACCGTGAAACCGAAAGGTTCGGTCCAGTGTTTGGGCCTATCCCGGTTCGCAAGTCGTGAAAACCACACTATAAAATGGCCTTCGTCCCCAACTCATTTTGATCAGTAGAAGTAGAAACAAAGACCTCAATTCCCCCCAATTCCTCTGAGTCCTCACTCTCACCGTAAATAACGTAACTTTAGAGAAAAACTATACAATCTCCCGAGGTTCACGAAGAAAATTCGTCCCCAAAACCCTAGAATTCTATACTGAAACCCATATTTCTTCGCCTTTGTAAAACAAACCATATGTTCCCTTTGGTTTCAACCGTGGCCTCATGAGCAGTAGCAGCTCCGGTTGCTTATAGTGCTCTGCTTGACAAGGGGATTTACAGAGTCGCGCCAGAAGCATTTCGCTCTGAAATCCCAGAAATCGATTTGAAGCTGCGTGGTTCGTGTTTTCCCGGAAAAGCTAGGGTTTCCCCGGTTGGTTTTTGCTTGTTCTACTAACCATGAGTCCCGTTCAGGACTTCGCTCAACACTCTCGGCGACTCGTCGAGCCCGACCTCCGTACGCTCTCTCTCTCTTTCTCCTCGAAGCATAATTCAACTATTTCTTTGAACTCTTGAGCATTCATTTAGTTTCTGAATAAAGTTACATGATTTTGATTGAATTATATTGAACGGACCTTTAAATTTTGAACTAAATTCTTCAAGCAATTGTCTTTGGCGTGTACGGTGTCTTGCTGTGCATTGATTCTAAAGAATTTACTGCGAATATTTTCTTTTTGATCATGAATTTAGCTACGGTTGCATGATGCGTCTCTAATATGATGTTGCTTCTTGTTCCTTCTTGTTTGAAACAGCAATTCAGGTGAGGCTTCAGATGGCAATGGAGGTTCGGGACAGCCTAGAGATCGCGCACACGGCCGAGTACTTGAACTTTCTAAAATGCTACTTTCGGGCGTTCTCAGTGATTCTTCTGCAAATTACAAAGCCACAGATGACTGACAACCCCGAACACAAGCTCCGGAACATAGTTGTGGAGATTCTCAACCGTCTCCCTCACAGTGAAGTACTCCGCCCCTTTGTCCAGGACCTCCTGAAAGTCGCAATGCAAGTACTAACAACTGACAATGAAGAGAATGGATTAATATGTATTCGTATAATCTTCGACCTCCTCAGGAACTTCAGGCCCACGCTGGAAAATGAAGTTCAGCCATTTTTGGACTTTGTCTGCAAAATTTACAGCAATTTTGAGGCAACCGTTAATCATTTCTTCTTTGTCAAAGAAGAGAAAGGTGCGGCTGTGGTTGGGGAAGATATTAAGCCTATGGATACTTCTTTGGATCAATCAATAAGTGTTGGTATTAGTTCTTATACTGGGGGTGGGAAGCTTAACCCCAGTACCTGTTCTTTCAAGATAATTACCGAGAGTCCCCTGGTGGTCATGTTTTTGTTTCAGTTGTATAGTCGACTTGTCCAGACCAATATTCCTCATCTGTTGCCTAAGATGGTTGCTGCTATATCTGTCCGTGGCCCTGCATCTGTTCCTCTGCACTTGAAGACTCATTTCACTGAGTTGAAGGGTGCACAGGTGAAGGTAAGCAGCTGTTACTTATCTGTTTATCTATCTATTAAAAGTTCTCTGAGCGTGGTATTGTTGATTCATCCGCACACACCTATTCTTTTTTATCTCTAATTTTATTGTCCACCCAATTCATGTTTTCTTTATTAGTTCTTTACTAATTTGTTTCTCTGCTACTGCAGACTGTTTCGTTTCTAACATACCTGTTGAAGAGCTTTGCTGATTATATCAGGCAGCATGAAGAAAGCATATGTAAAAGCATAGTCAATTTGCTAGTTACATGTTCAGACTCTGTATCAATTAGAAAGGTAAAAATTTTTGTTTCTAGATTTATTTTCTCCCCTCGTCCTTTTCTTCTTTTCTGAGCATAAGACTTCAATATAAATATTTTTTTGATTGCAGGAATTGTTAGTGGCTTTAAAACATGTTCTTGGAACAGATTTCAAGAGGGGCTTATTTCCTCTGATCGACACACTATTGGAAGAAAGGTAATACTGTTGATTCAATCTTATTATGACCTTTAATTGCCAAAAATTATACATAAATTATTGCCAAGTTTTTTTTAAAAAGAAACATAATTTATTAATAAAAAGGATGAATACAGACTCAGTGGATAAGGAATCCACACAAACAGAAGGGAAACAACAGAGAAACACAAACAGCAAAACAAACAGGAAACCCCCCCCCCCCCCCCCCCCCCCCACAAGAAAACTCCCTCAAGATAAAACAAAAAAAACTAAACTGCTGCTGCTCTCCAGTCCCTTAGAATAGAAGAAAAACTATAATCTTTAAAGATCTCAGAGACCGAAGCCCAAAGAGCCACCCATAAATTATTGCCAAGTTGACTGGTGCAAATCTTGCATTAAGGCGATATCTTCATATAATGAAGAAAATGTTAGTAGCCTTAAAACATGTTTTTGGAATCAGGAGGGGTTTATTGCCTCTGTCATATCTCGTGGTAGAAATGTAAGCACTATGTGCTGAAGAGATGCATACATATATGGCTAAGCGAAAGAGTATTTGACCAATGACTTGCATATAAGTTCTTTTTTAATCTTATGGTAACATTTGGCCCCACCTAGTTCATGTTGGTTGCCATCAGATTATTTTTCAACTTTTTCGAATGTGGTCTTGTGGATCATGCGAAGATATAGAATTTAAGAAAGTTAAAAGTTGTTGAATCTATTAGTAATATGAGTGGTGAAAATGTTTGTACATAAGGTGATGCACCACGGATCAGTATTATTTATTTGTTCACTTTGATGTTCTGTGATAATATTCTTGATGAATTATTTAATAATCAGGGCTTGCATGGATGAATTTTCTGAAACAGGTTTTCTTGAAATCTTTAATCTGATAATGATGGATGCCACATATAACCACACAGTAAACATAAAATGGGCCACTGACTTGTAATTACTTCCAGTTTGCACAGGATTATATTATCTTTGATTTTTGTGATAAGCGTACAACGTCAGACTAATTAGCACTTTACTGTTCATCCCACATTTTAACAAGCAATTCCGTCCAACTTGTACTTTCGGATGCAAATAAGAATACTATTCCTGCTGATGCTTACTTCTGAATGGAAGTAAGAATGTTATTGTAGCTGATTTCTGCTCTGATTAATTTTTGAAACCCTTTTTGCTACCTTTTCAGGGTTCTGGTTGGAACTGGTCGAGCCTGCTTCGAGACATTGAGGCCTTTGGCATATAGTCTACTTGCAGAGATTGTTCATCATGTTCGAGCGGACCTTTCCTTGTCACAGGTACTTTTATCTGATGTCCAATGCAAAATCAGTCTGTTGTTATCATCATTGTCTTGTCTTAGGTGAGGCTTGATCCTATTTTATCATTCTACACCTTCCATTCATTGTTCGTCATACCTCATCTTCATTGTCCATGATATTGACTATTTAGTTATGGTTTGGACCGTACTATAATTCAAGCATTTTGCTCAACAGGATTTTGTTTTCTTTTTCTCTTATATTCTTTCCCTTAATGTGCAGTGCCCAATTTGGCACTTTTTTCCTTATTTATTTATTTATTTTCACTTCTCAAATTTCATTGTGATTTGGTTGCTTAAATAACTTATAATAATCCTTATGGGTTGGGTTGGGTTGGGTTCTCTCTCTCTCATAGTGCTGAGGTTGCTAGACCCTCAGGTGCAATTTGTAGTTTCTTTTTTGTATGTTTGCCCCTTCACTGAATACATAATTGATATTTTCCTGCTTTCATCAGTGTGATTCTCCCATCCTACATACCTGCATTATCTAACGAACTTACGTAATTATGCTGCAGTTATCGCGGATCATATACTTATTTTCGAGCAACATGCATGATGCTTCATTATCGTTGAGCATACACACTACTTGTGCTCGCTTAATGCTGAATCTGGTGCATATGCCAACTCTATTCTTCAAGACACTTTAGTAGTTTTTATATTCATTTAGTATTCACTTCGTGTAATATTTTTATGGACGTAGGTGGAACCAATATTTGAGAAAGGTGTTGACCAGCCCTCTATGGATGAAGCACGGATTCTATTGGTCTGATTTACAGTCCAAACTTTTTCTAGAATGGTTTGAACTGGTAAAGTGTATGAATTCTCTCTTTCTGTAGTTAATAAAAACAATGTGTTTCTTTGTAGGGGCGTATATTGGATGCTTTTGTTGGGAAATTCAGTACTTTCAAGCGTACTATTCCTCAGGTAATCTTTGATTGTTGTCCAGTTACGTTCGCAGAGGTGATATATATATATTGTTCACTTATAGTTTATGTGCCAATTTTTTATGTGGCATGTCATAATGTTTCGAGCTCATGGTGGATTTGTTTTTTTTTCACAATATATTGAAAAGTCTAAGTAAGTATGTAGCGAGTTGGAAGTTAATAGAGTGTCATTATGAGGCTATTAGATTGTGAGGTTCTTTACATTTTCCTATCCAAATGCTACAGGTCGTGATTGTTTTTTTTGGCTTATTTATGAATACTGACGTGTTTCCATACTTTCTCATAGCTGTTGGAGGAGGCTGAGGAGGGAAAGGATCGTGCTACTCTAAGGTCCAAGCTTGAGCTCCCTGTGCAGGTTGTTGTTTTGACAAATTTATTGATTTATTTATTTTTTTTGTATAAAATGGTCTTATGATTTCCAGTTGCTTTTTTAATGTTCTGTTGTACTTCTCCACCCTTTCCTATTTTTTTTTCATGTTAAAGGTACTTTTGTTTAATATTACTGCATATTGGTAAAGTTCCAAAAATAGTCCACTCTTGTTTATAGTATTTGATTAAATGATGATTTACTGGATTATGGCTGTTTATATGCTGCTGTTTTAGTCCCGGAAATCGGGGAGGTTGATATGCATGTAACTAGATCCCTGGTTTCAGGATTTATTTAAGTCTACTGTTGTCAGATTTCTATGGTGTTTTTCTATTTGAAATTCTGGGATCTTTCTCATGGTTAAGCGGAGTCACAATTTGAAGTATTCGGTCTTCAAAATTTTGTATTAGTTTCTGTTCTTTGCAATGCCATTGTAGATTCTCCTACATTACACTTTCACAAGATTGAAAAGATGGTGTTTAATAATGGTCTTATAAATTGTTCTGTTGTTCATGGAATGTAAAATCCTTAAGTGATGTCTTGTGTGTGAAAGTTACATGGCTATTCCTTTTGGGTTGGAAGTAAATAAAGTATGTTGTCTTCATTAAATAGCTTGAAAGTTGATATCCATGCTTAAAGTTTTTGTCGCTTGTTTCTCTATCCATTTCTTTAATTGCTTGATCATATACTCTTTTTGTAAACCGCAGCAGTTTCTTCCTTTGGCACGTGTATAAATTTTTAATAGTGTCAATAATTTGGTTGCAGGCAGTTTTGAATGTGCAGGTCACTGTGGAACATTCCAAGGAAGTCAACGATTGTAAGCATCTGATCAAGACATTGGTGATGGGTAATTGATCCTCATTCTCATCTTCTTTTACTATTTCTCTCCATGTTATGAATTATAATGATACTTATAAGAAATATGTGATCTTGTCAGGAATGAAGACCATCATATGGAGCATCACACATGCGCACTTACCTCGCTCACAGGTATTATTATCAATGTTAATAGTTTCTCATGAATTTGATTGACATTTATTATCTTATGTAACATTTCTGATGGTGTAAGGTTTCTCCTTCTACGCATGGAACACACCCACAGGTGCTTGTTTCCCCTTCATCCAATTTACCGGCACCACAAGCATTTAAAGGAATGCGAGAAGATGAGGTAACACAACTCAGAGATATTGAATTTAATATTTGGTTTATGGTTTGATTCCCTTTGTCTGACTTTGGCATTGCATAGGTCCGGAAAGCTTCTGGTGTTTTGAAGAGTGGGGTGCATTGCTTAGCCCTCTTCAAGGAGAAGGATGAAGAGAGGGAAATGCTGCAACTCTTTTCGCAGATTCTAGCTATCATGGAACCTAGAGATTTAATGGACATGTTCTCATTGTGTATGCCTGAGCTTTTCGAGTCCATGATTAACAACACTCAGTTGGTTCACATATTCTCTACGCTTTTGCAAGCCCCTAAAGTATACCGGCCTTTTGCAGATGTTCTGGTTACTTATCTTGTGAACAGTAAACTTGATGTCTTAAAGTATCCAGATACACCTGCAGCAAAACTTGTATTGCATCTCTTTCGCTTCATTTTTGGTGCAGTTTCAAAAGCGCCTTCAGAGTTCGAACGTATTTTGCAACCTCACGTGCCTATTATAATGGAAGTCTGCATGAAAAATGCTACTGAAGTTGAAAAGCCTCTTGGTTATATGCAACTTCTCCGCACCACCTTTCGAGCACTTGCAGTATGCAAATTTGAGCTTCTTCTGAGGGATTTGATTCCTATGTTACAACCTTGTCTTAATATGCTGTTGATGATGCTTGAGGGTCCAGCTGGTGAAGATATGAGGGACCTTTTGCTGGAATTGTGCTTAACCTTGCCTGCACGCTTGAGCTCGTTGTTACCACACCTTCCCCGTCTTATGAAGCCTCTTGTTTTGTGTCTTAAAGGAAGTGATGATCTTGTGAGCTTAGGTTTAAGAACACTCGAGTTTTGGGTGGACAGTTTAAATCCTGATTTCTTGGAACCTAGCATGGCTAATGTTATGTCTGAGGTGATTTTAGCCCTATGGTCTCACTTGAGGCCTTCCCCCTATCCTTGGGGCGCAAAAGCATTGCAACTCCTTGGCAAGTTGGGTGGTCGTAATAGGCGTTTTCTCAAAGAGCCTCTGGCGCTCGAGTGCAAGGAGAATCCAGAGCATGGACTCCGTGTGATTCTTACATTTGAGCCTGCAACCCCATTTTTGGTGCCATTGGATCGATGCATTAATCTTGCTGTGGTAGCTGTTATGAACAAAAATGGTGGAATTGATACATTTTACCGAAAGCAGGCTTTGAAGTTTCTTCGTGTTTGCTTATCATCTCAGCTTAATTTGCCAGAAAAGGTTACTGATGACGGATGCACACCTAGTCAGTTGTCAACATTATTAGTTTCTGCAGTTGACTCTTCCTGGCAGCGGCCAGAAACATCAGACATAAAGGTTGGTTTGATTTAATCTTATCACTTTGTGAAGTGCTGAAATATGAATCTGTTACCCTTGCTTCTGTAGCCCATATAATTCTCACACCTTGGATTACTTGGTCTCATCTTTATGGAAACTGAATGGGTTTTATTTTGTTCCAATTTCTATGCTATAGCCAATTTCTGTGCTTTAATTTTATTCCTACTGAATTTTTGTTTGGAGATACCCCCAAAAGGAAAATAATATTATAGTATAACCAATGTACGCATAATTGTAGGCTGACTTAGGTGTAAAGACGAAGACCCAACTTTTGGCTGAAAAGTCTGTTTTCAAGATTCTCTTGATGACTGTTGTTGCTGCCAGTGTGGATCCAGACTTCCATGACCACAAGGATGACTTTGTTGTCAATGTCTGCCGCCATTTTGCAATGATGTTCCATATTGACTCATCCTCAAGTAGTACTTCAGTTCCCACTGCTGCACTTGGCGGTCCTATGCTTTCGTCAAATGTCAATATTGGTTCCAGTTCCAGGTCAAAGAATAGTTCTTCTTCAAACCTCAAAGAGTTAGATCCTCTGATATTTTTAGATGCTTTAGTTGATGTGCTAGCAGATGAAAACAGGCTCCATGCCAAAGCTGCACTTAGTGCTTTAAATGTTTTCTGCGAAACACTTCTCTTTCTTGCTCGCTCGAAGCATGCTGATGTGCTACTGTCAAGAGGCCCCGGTACTCCAATGATGGTCTCTAGTCCATCATTGAATCCTGTATACTCTCCACCTCCAAGTGTTCGCATCCCTGTTTTTGAGCAACTTCTGCCCCGTCTGTTGCATTGTTGCTATGGAACAACCTGGCAGGCACAGATGGGAGGTGTTATGGGACTTGGTGCTTTGGTTGGGAAGGTCACTGTTGAGACTTTGTGCATTTTCCAAGTAAGAATTGTGCGTGGTTTGGTTTATGTTCTTAAAAGGCTTCCTACTTATGCTAGCAAAGAGCAAGAAGAGACAAGTCAGGTGCTTACACAGGTTCTTCGTGTAGTTAATAATGTTGACGAAGCAAACAGTGAACCTCGCCGGCAAAGTTTTCAAGGGGTAGTTGATTTTCTTTCTTCAGAGTTGTTTAATCCCAATGCATCTATTATTGTGAGAAAGAATGTGCAGTCATGTTTGGCACTTTTGGCTAGTAGAACTGGTAGTGAGGTATCTGAGTTGCTTGAGCCTTTGTATCAACCTATGCTTCAGCCTCTTTTGGTGCGACCACTTCGATCAAAAACTGTAGATCAACAGGTAATCTATGTTGATGTTAATTAGTAGAATTTTTATTTTTAAAAAAAATTTCTCTGACTTGATCTGATGGTGTATATAGGTGGGAACAGTTACCGCTTTAAACTTCTGCTTGGCCTTGAGGCCACCTCTTCTCAAGCTTACTCAGGATTTGGTTAACTTTCTGCAAGAAGCATTGCAAATAGCTGAGGCTGATGAAACTGTCTGGGTTGTGAAGTTCATGAACCCAAAAGTGGCCACGTCACTAAATAAGCTTCGAACAGCTTGCATCGAGTTACTCTGTACTACAATGGCATGGGCAGATTTCAAAACTCAAAATCATGCTGAATTGCGTGCAAAGATCATTTCCATGTTTTTCAAATCTTTGACATGTCGAACTCCTGAAATCGTTGCCGTGGCTAAGGAAGGCTTACGACAGGTTGTGTTGAGCTCTTTTTTCCTTGGTCAATCCATCTGGTTTTTCTTTCTCCGTTGTCTTACTAGAATGCTTGCCTGGATTTGATAATGATGATCATAGTACATCTTATAAGTGAGTATTGGCCTCCTGTTTTGGGTATTGTTTTAGGTTATGCCTTGGCCAACCATTGCTTGGCTATTTGATTAGGTGATGTTACTCATCTGGTTTGGCATTTTTCCTTTGGCCAGCTGAGGCATGTGGTGAATGATTCATGGAGGACTTAGGGGTCATCATGGGCCGGGCCGAGGCTTCAATATACCGGCCTTAGCCCGCCCATAGGCCCAAGCCCATTCGGGCTTGTAGGGCTGGATTAGGGCCAGCCCTTGTGGGCTGGGCCGGGCCGGGCCGAGCGCCTTTTTTTTAATAAACTTAATGAAAGCATAAAATTAAATTTATTCAACACTCAACAAAAAAAACATGTATTTTTTTTTTTCAATAGGCATGTATTCTTGTATTGTCGTGCAATTGTGCAAAGGCTAGAAAAAAAAAACAAAAAAAAAACATATATGAATAGAATTATAAAAAATAGAAAATATAGATTAAAATTAAGGCCGGGCCGGGCGTAAATACTTGAGCCCAAGCCTATTTAAAGCCCTAAGCCTATTTAAAGCCCATGTGTTTTTATCGGCCCTAGAATATTATGATATTATCAGTCACCTATTTTCTTAGTTCCTTTCCCATGTGTTTTTACTGGAAAGATTTTGGATTTTTAATGTACTCTACTACATTTCTCATAATAAAATATACTCTACTATATTGCTGTTCAGGTTATAAATCAGCAAAGGATGCCAAAAGAGCTTCTTCAGAGTAGCCTTAGGCCTATTTTGGTCAACTTGGCCCACACGAAGAATCTGAGCATGCCTCTTCTGCAAGGTCTGGCCCGGCTTCTTGAGCTTCTGTCTAATTGGTTTAATGTTACTCTGGGTGGCAAGTTGCTAGAACACCTAAAGAAATGGTTAGAACCTGAAAAACTTGCACAAAGTCAGAAATCATGGAAGGCTGGTGAAGAACCGAAAATTGCAGCTGGTAAAGTGTTTATGGTCTACTTTTGTTTATTGAATTCTTATATACCTATTGTTTAAAAAAAAAAGAATTCTTATATACCTATGTATGCATAATTACTGACAATATTGTGTCAATTTCTTTGCATTTCAGCTATTATTGAGCTTTTTCACCTTCTTCCTATGGCTGCATCAAAATTTCTTGATGAACTTGTAACTTTGACTATTGAATTGGAAGGAGCTCTTCTCCCCGGACAAGTATACAGCGAGATTAATAGTCCGTATCGTCTTCCACTCACAAAGTTTTTGAATCGTTATGCAAGCCTTGCTATCGATTATTTTCTTGCTCGACTAAGTGAACCAAAGTACTTCAGGAGGTAATGTTCAGATGTGAGATATTGACAGATACATACAGTTTTAATCTCTTAGTGACCAGATATGATGACAATCAATGGTAATCAACTGTTGGATCATAACTCAATAGTTACCTTTTATTCCGAAAAATAAAATACTTCATTGGGTTGTGAACCAAGTTTGAATACCAACAATTGGATTTATTCAATGGTTGGTGGCCATGGGATATCATGGATTCATGGTCAATGCTGACCAAGGGATCTAAACAGATCGATCAGTCTTTGTAATTTTGTGAAGTCTGCAATGCGGATATGCACTTCTGAACCATTTCGCATATATCTATGTATTGATTTTTTTTAATCAATCAGTTCTGTTCTATACACACATATAAATATATTTACTTCTCTATGCTCATCCAATCTAGGTTTATGTATATAATCCGCTCGGATGCCGGCCAGCCATTGAGAGATGAACTTGCTAAATCACCACAGAAAATACTTGCAAATGCCTTTCCTGAATTTTTGCCAAACTATGATGTAGTGATGGCTTCAGGGTCGTCAACTCCACCTACGGCTTTTTTGGGTGACGAAGGTCCTGCTAAGCCTCCACCTGATAGTTCTAATCCACCATCTGCACAACCTGGTGCAACGTCAGATGCTTATTTTCGGGGACTTGCACTTGTTAAAACTTTAGTCAAATTGATACCTGGCTGGCTACAGAGTAATCGCATGGTGTTTGACACCTTGGTTCTTGTTTGGAAGTCACCTGCAAGACTATCTCGTTTGCATAATGAACAAGAGCTGAACTTAGTGCAGGTAAGTTTTATGGCTTGTGCTGTCCCTTTTGTTGGTATCTATTGGGTGTCAAAACAGGGGAAGAAAACCTTTTACTTTTCTCTTATGTAATGACGTTACTTTTGGGTTTGTAGTTATATATCTTGCTGTTTGTGGGGTGTTATACGTTATTTGGATTGTTGACTGCATGCTGCCTTTTGTTTGTTCAAATATGAACCAACACACTGTCGGCCTGGTCTTAACATTTTGTTTTTATTTTTACCGAAGTGATTCTTTACTTTCTGACTGGATCAATTGATATGCTGTCCTTTGATCAATTTTCCCTAATGATTTTGAAATGCAGGTTAAAGAAAGCAAATGGCTTGTCAAATGCTTCTTGAATTATTTACGGCATGACAAAACAGAAGTCGATGTTCTCTTTGATATACTCACCATCTTCTTGTTTCATTCTCGAATTGATTATACATTTCTGAAGGAGTTCTATATCATTGAGGTATTTTGAATATGGGTTCTCGTTTTCTCCTTTATCCATTTTTTTCATTATACTTAGGTTGACAGTTCATGAAACAATGATCATCTTTTTGCAGGTTGCAGAAGGTTATCCACCCAACTTAAAAAAGGCACTTCTCTTGCATTTTTTGAATCTTTTCCAATCAAAACAACTTGGCCATGATCACTTGGTGGTTATTATGCAAATGCTCATTCTTCCGATGCTGGCTCATGCCTTCCAAAATGATCAAAGTTGGGAAGTTGTAGACCAGGCTATTGTAAAAACAATTGTTGACAAACTTCTCGATCCTCCAGAAGAGGTATTTTTTCTGAAAGCCAAGAAGTTTCCAGTGCCATTAAATGTTATCTCCTTAGTTCTGTTTTTAAATTGTTGTTAAAATACATCTGACTAGACTTTTAAGTACATATTTCATTCATCTCATTTATTCCATACCTCCTTAGGTTTCTGCTGAATATGACGAGCCGTTGAGAATAGAACTTCTGCAGCTTGCCACTTTGCTGCTCAAGTATCTGCAGAATGACCTTGTCCATCATAGGAAAGAGCTAATCAAATTTGGTTGGAATCATCTCAAACGTGAAGATAGTGCCAGTAAACAGTGGGCATTTGTAAATGTTTGTCACTTCTTGGAGGCCTATCAAGCCCCAGAAAAAATCATACTACAGGTATTGCAGAGGAAGTGCATGATATTTTCTAGTGTCCTGTTGGCATTTAATGTCTTATTGGCATTAATGTTACTGTTTCTAGATTGACGTTTGATTGTCCTGTTGGCAGTTAACGTCTTATTGGCGTTAATGTTACTGTTTCTAGATATATGTTTGATGGTGTGTTTTTTATATGGAAGACTCCTGTTATTTGTGTCTATTATTTACAAACAAACAGCCATGGGGAGAGAATGGTGGAAACCACATCACTACTCAAGCCATAATGCCATGTATCAAATCTTAGAGGGTTAGAGTGGTCTATTATATACTGGTGTTCTTTGATAATATGGAGTTGTAATGTGGTTATTTTAGCTTGGATTGCCAGTGGACGTCTTGTCGCTTTGTTGTATGTTCTTATCAAAAGAAAGAAAAGGGGAGTGCTCTAGCATGTGCATACAGACTTCCCTAATATGCACATTGCTCTGGTTCCTTACTTAGTTATTTGTTAAGTTTATCCTGATTTGGTATCATGGTGTTGATTCCAGGTTTTTGTTGCACTGCTGAGAACTTGCCAGCCAGAGAATAAAATGCTGGTCAAGCAGGCCCTTGATATACTAATGCCAGCACTGCCCCGAAGGTTGCCTCTTGGCGATATTCGGATGCCAATTTGGATTCGGTACACGAAAAAAATTCTGGTTGAGGAAGGCCACTCCGTTCCTAATCTGATTCACATTTTCCAGCTTATTGTGCGCCATTCGGATCTCTTTTACAGCTGCAGAGCTCAATTTGTACCTCAGATGGTCAATTCTCTCAGTCGCCTTGGATTGCCTTATAACACCACTGCAGAGAATAGGCGTCTTGCAATTGAACTTGCTGGTTTGGTGGTTGGCTGGGAAAGACAAAGGCAAAATGAAATGAAAGTGGTAGCTGATGGTGATGTCACCAATCAGATCACTGAATTTAATCCAGGCCCTTCTAGTGCTGATCTTAAGCGCTCTGTGGATGGGTCTACATTTCCTGAAGATTCAACGAAGCGTGTCAAAGTTGAACCTGGTCTTCAATCTCTCTGTGTAATGTCACCTGGTGGTGCATCATCCATTCCTAACATTGAGACCCCAGGATCTGCTAGCCAACCTGATGAAGAATTCAAGCCAAATGCTGCTATGGAAGAAATGATTATCAATTTCCTTATAAGGGTAAGCCATTCTTTCAACCCTTTTTTTGATGTCTCATGTTTTGAAACTAACTTTTGGTTTTCAAAACTTCATTTATTTGAATCCTGAAGTTTTTTTGGCTATGTTGTACCTCTTTGAAGTCCTTCCTCGGAAGTTATGGGACGAAAAAGCCATTGCTAACTTTTCTTACAGTTGGACATCGTTTACCTAATATAATTATGTCAATTATATTTGATTTTGGTTTTCTTTTCAGTTCTTAGGCAAACATTTCAATTTTTTGTATAACTGAACAGGCAATCACAAGTTGGCTGATGTTGAGCTTGACATACATTCTGTGATTCCTTGTTTGTAGTTCTGCACCCTGCACCTGGGGTTTTCATGATATGTTCGTATAATGATTTATTGTTTTACCACTTTCTTGGTCTTTGGAAACAGGTTGCATTGGTCATAGAGCCTAAGGACAAGGAAGCAAGTACTATGTACAAACAAGCTCTGGAGCTACTTTCACAAGCTTTGGAGGTGTGGCCAACTGCCAATGTTAAATTTAATTATCTAGAGAAGCTGCTGAGCAGCATTCAGCCTCCTTCCAAGGACCCTTCCACTGCCCTCGCACAGGGGTTGGATGTGATGAACAAGGTTCTAGAGAAGCAGCCGCATCTCTTCATCAGGAATAACCTTAACCAGATTTCCCAGGTATCTAACAAATGCTCTGTTTTTCTTTTTCTTACAATGTGTGCTACATCCTAAACTTGTACACTCACTTTGGTTCTGAGGGGTTTTCTTTGGCAGATTCTTGAACCGTGTTTCAAGTTGAAACTGTTAGATGCTGGAAAGTCATTGTGCTCCATGTTGAAAATGGTCTTTGTTGCTTTTCCTCTAGAAGCAGCTACCACTCCCCCTGATGTCAAACTATTATATCAGAAGGTTGATGAACTAATACAAAAGCACATGAATACTGTTCCAACCCCTCAAACACCGGGTGAAGAGAGCAATTGTAATTCAGTTAGCTTTGTCCTGCTTGTGATTAAAACCTTGACAGAGGTGCAGAATAACTTCATTGATCCTACCATCTTGGTTCGTATTCTTCAACGCCTGGCAAGAGAAATGGGGCCATCATCTGGTTCTCATGTGAGACAAGTACGTATCTATTTCTCATAGTTTAGCTCTTTTGTGCTTCATAAACTAATATGTTTTACGATTTAATTATGTTTACCTCTTTTCTGCTTCATAAAGTAATGTTTCCTTGGGATGAAATATTTATTTCCTTCCTACTCTATTCAATTTTTCTTCATAGTTCTCTTGGTATATTTGTTTCTTACTTTCTTTGCTGTTATTTTCTTGTATGATAGGTGGACTGGTTCTGTCTATTCTGCTGATATGATGTCCCTTCGTGTTAGGTTTCTGTTTTGTTGAAACATATAATTTGTTTCAAGTAAGTGTGGCATCCCTCTTCCTTTCTTTTCCATGTTGCTTTTGCGGAAGGAGGGGGATAGCGCTGTAGAGGTCAAGTTGATAAACAGGGCCAGTGGGTTTTATAAGCTGGTGATATTAAGTAGTTGGAATAAAGTTATCACATAGGATCTTATAAATCATATTACTTAGAAAGGTATTATTTGTGCCTACTTATCATCTTTGTTCACTGTTAGATGTAGGAAAATACAAACATGTGTTGTAACTTGTATGTTTTTGGTGAACTTCACCTAAGTTTGATAGCATTTGCTATAGTGAGGCCCTGAATACTGAGGCTTCATTCAGAACAATGACTCATATCGAGCCTAGTTGAGGTTGTCTCTATGTATAATGGGCTCTTGTAATGTCATGTAGCACTGATGGTCTCTGTCTACCAGGCTGGGCATTGGTTCATTCTGTTAATGTGTGGTCCTTGTAGTTAACATTTGTATGCCTCTGAAGAATTCATACTTGATATGCATGATACTTTTATATCTTTTCAATGTACATTTCTGTTTCCTGTATTATCTGATGTCTCATAATCAGCGTTTCACATTTCCATAGAATTACATTTAGCAACACTTATCCTCCATTTCAGGGCCAGATAAAAGATCTGGATTCTGCAGTGTCCTCATCTCGTCAAGGTGCCGATGCTGGAGCAGTCATTTCTAATCTGAAATCTGTGCTGAAACTTATTAGTGAAAGGGTCATGCTTGTTCCAGAGTGCAAAAGATCTGTTACTCAAATATTAAATGGTCTGCTATCTGAGAAAAGTACTGATGCTAGTGTGCTTCTATGCATACTAGATGTAATAAAAGGGTGGATTGAAGATGACTTCGGAAAGCCAGGCACATCAGTCACATCAAGTGCTTTTCTCACTCCAAAAGAAATAGTTTCCTTTCTTCAGAAGCTTTCACTAGTTGATAAGCAAAACTTCTCTGATGCTCTGGAAGAGTGGGACAGTAAATATCTCGAGCTTCTATATGGATTATGTGCTGATTCAAATAGGTAAGTAGTAAATTCAGGTCATTTTTGTCATACTTGGATAACAGTTTAATTTAAATGATTTCATTGACTTCCAGATATCCCCTATCACTGCGTCAAGAGGTGTTTCAGAAGGTGGAAAGGCAATTCATGCTTGGTTTAAGAGCAAGAGATCCTGAATTTAGGATGAAATTTTTCTCACTGTACCATGAATCTCTTGGGAAAACATTGTTTACTAGGCTTCAGTACATTATTCACCTTCAGGACTGGGAAGCTTTAAGTGATGTCTTCTGGCTCAAACAAGGCCTTGATCTTCTTTTAGCTATCCTAGTCGAGGATAAGGCCATTACACTTGCTCCAAATTCAGCGAAGGTGGCACCACTGTTGGTTTCAGGTTCTCCAGATCCTTCTGGGATGCAGCACCAGGTCACTGATGTTCCAGAGGGTTCAGAAGATGCTCCTCTAACATTTGATATCCTTATTCGTAAGCATGCACAGTTTTTGAATGAGATGAGCAAACTTAAGGTAAGATACTGCATTACCTGAGTAATGACGGAATTTTGAACACAATGTTTTAAATGATTATGCTTAAATGTTTTAGTCAATAAAAGCTGTTTTTTTTTTTCACAAAAAAAGAAGCTATTTCACTCAAATTAAAAGTTCTGACATATTATTTTTGGGGTTAAATCTAACCTCTGTTCTAGGTGGCTGATCTCATTATTCCACTGAGAGAGCTTGCTCATATGGATGCAAATGTCGCTTATCATTTGTGGGTGTTGGTTTTTCCCATTGTTTGGGTAACCTTACTCAAGGAAGAGCAGGTAGCATTAGCTAAACCAATGATTACTCTCCTCTCAAAAGATTATCATAAAAAGCAGCAAGGCAATAGACCAAATGTTGTGCAAGCACTTCTGGAAGGGCTTCAGTTGAGCCATCCTCAACCTCGGATGCCAAGTGAGCTCATTAAATATATTGGAAAAACTTACAATGCATGGCATATAGCATTAGCACTGCTGGAGAGTCATGTCATGTTGTTCACGAATGATACAAAGTGCTCCGAATCGCTTGCTGAACTTTATCGTTTGCTCAATGAAGAAGATATGAGGTGTGGGTTGTGGAAGAAAAGGTCAATCACTGCAGAGACTAGAGCCGGGCTTTCTCTAGTTCAGCATGGTTACTGGCAGCGTGCTCAAAGCCTGTTTTACCAAGCAATGGTTAAGGCAACTCAAGGCACATATAACAATACTGTACCAAAAGCTGAGATG
This sequence comes from Rubus parviflorus, assembly GCA_029955375.1. Taxonomy (NCBI): domain Eukaryota; kingdom Viridiplantae; phylum Streptophyta; class Magnoliopsida; order Rosales; family Rosaceae; genus Rubus; species Rubus parviflorus. The sequence goes on from JARGGL010000004.1 coordinate 17,800,586, forward strand.
TGTCTCTGGGAAGAACAGTGGCTGTACTGTGCTAGTCAACTTAGTCAATGGGATGCATTGGTAGATTTTGGCAAGAGTATTGAGAATTATGAAATACTACTTGACAGTCTCTGGAAATTGCCTGATTGGGCATATATGAAGGATGTTGTAATTCCAAAGGCTCAGGTAGAAGAAACTCCAAAACTTCGGCTTATTCAAGCATTCTTTGCTCTCCATGATAAAAATGCAAATGGTGTTGGGGATGCTGAGAACATTGTGGGGAAAGGTGTTGATCTTGCTTTAGAACAGTGGTGGCAGTTGCCACAGATGTCTGTTCATTCCAGGATTCCTTTGTTGCAGCAATTCCAACAGCTGGTTGAAGTTCAAGAATCATCAAGAATACTTGTGGACATTGCCAACGGAAACAAACTTGCTGGGAATTCTGTGGTTGGTGTGCAGGGAAATCTATATGCTGACCTCAAAGACATCCTTGAGACTTGGAGACTGAGAACTCCTAATGAATGGGATAATATGTCTGTTTGGTATGATTTGCTACAATGGAGAAATGAAATGTATAATGCAGTCATAGATGCATTCAAAGATTTCACAACTACGAATCCTCAACTTCATCACCTTGGTTATCGTGACAAAGCATGGAATGTCAATAAGCTTGCTCGCATTGGTCGTAAGCAGGGCCTTTACGATGTTTGTGTGACAATACTTGAAAAGATGTATGGCCATTCAACCATGGAAGTGCAGGTATTAAATTCTATAAATATATTATGTTGATTCAGAAAGACAGCATCCTTGCGTCACATCCACAGGGAAAAATAAAATAAAAACAGCAGATCATTTGGGCCTTTTATACGCATTTACTACGGGCCTAAACAGACCTGTTAAGCCTCCAGTTAATGGTTTCCATTTCTAGTATTAGATTAACCTTGTAAATTATGTCGGGTTATCATTGTGAACCATCTGGAGGGCATTTTGTTTCAGTGGTTTTCTTTTGTATCCCCCTCCCTTTTTGTAGATACAGGTTTCTGATCCCTCTTTCCATGTGCGCAGGAGGCCTTTGTTAAGATAAGAGAACAAGCGAAAGCTTATCTGGAGATGAAGGGAGAGCTTACCAGTGGTCTCAATCTAATTAACAGCACTAACCTCGAGTATTTTCCTGTGAAACATAAGGCAGAAATATTCCGTCTTAAGGGGGATTTCTTGTTAAAGCTGAGCGACTCTGAAGGTGCTAATCATGCATACTCCAATGCCATCAGCCTGTTCAAAAATTTGCCTAAAGGGTGGATAAGCTGGGGAAATTATTGTGACATGGTATTTCCTATTATGTGCTTCTGTTGCAATTCATAGTTATTTGATGGTCATGACTCATGACATCTGTTATGTGCTGTCTGTTTTGGACAGGCTTACAGAGAAACACATGAAGAGATCTGGTTGGAGTATGCTGTGAGCTGCTTTCTTCAAGGCATCAAATTTGGCATATCTAACTCAAGAAGCCATCTAGCTCGTGTTCTATATCTTCTCAGCTTTGATACTCCTAATGAACCTGTTGGGAGGGCTTTTGATAAATACCTTGAACAAATTCCCCACTGGGTCTGGCTCTCTTGGATTCCACAACTTTTACTTTCTTTGCAGAGGACAGAAGCTCTCCATTGCAAACTTGTCCTACTTAAAATTGCAACTGTGTATCCCCAGGTAAATGTCATAATACATTTGTAAAAGGAAACATTTATTACAGTATTTCACCCCAACAGAATGTTGACATTCAAAATCTTTTTTTTTTGGTCAAAAACATTCAAAATCTCAGGCCCTATATTATTGGCTGCGCACATATTTGCTTGAACGGCGTGATGTTGCAAATAAAACCGAACTTGGTAGTAGGATGGCAATGGCTCAAAGAATGCAGCAAAGTGCCACTGGTGCCACTGCTGGTTCAATTGGCTTAGCTGATGGGAATGCTAGAGTACAAGGTCATAGTGGCAGTGGTTTATCCTCAGACAATCAAGTTCACCAAGCTGCTCAATCTGGTGGGGGAATTGGTTCTCATGACGGTGGTAACTCTCACGGGCATGACTCTGAAAGGTCTACAGGTGTTGACAGCAGCATGCATCCAGGGAATGACCAACAAGGTGCTTCAACCATCAATGATGGTGGTCAGAATGCATTAAGGCGTAATGGTGCTTTCGGTTCCCTGCCTTCTGCTGCCAGTGCTTTTGATGCTGCCAAGGATATAATGGAGACTCTTAGAAGCAAGCATACTAATTTGGCTAGTGAACTTGAGGTGATGGTTTCTGTTTCAGACTTTTTGAGTTCTCGATTTGATGTGCTTTTATATAGCAATTTTAAGGCTTTACTTTTCGAGAGCAATTTAGTTCATTATCAAAAAATAATCGAATGCAAACCAGAAGTTGAGTTAAACAGAGACGAGAACAGCGTTGATTCGTAAAACAATAATTATTTTTTATTATTTTTTAAATTTTTTTAGAAACTAGGGTATCCGGATCTTTGACCCGACTAATCCCTAGGCTTCCCGCCTGACCCCACAACATTCGGGAAACTGGAAACTCTAGCAATTGCTAGGTGGGTACCGTGGGAGACTGGGAGAGGGTCGAACCCCAGACCACTTAGGGAGCAAACCAAGGGCCTGACCGCTAGACCAACAACTCTTTTGGTGATTCGTAAAACAATATTAGTGTTCAAGAATCAAACAAGAGGCTCCATGTGATCTTAAAAGACTGCACTGAATGGAATGCTATAATTGGGGCCTCTGAATTCTTAAACATCAATTTATTCATGTCCTCCATATACAAAAGGAAGCCATCTGGCAGCACTCACACCCCTATCTAACTATATTTCACCTCCATCAAAAGTTGTATATAAGTGCACATGGACAGAGCATATTTTTCTTTTCAGACAAATTGCTTTTTTTTTTTGGCACTATGCAGTTACCCCAACATGTTATACCAAAATATTTGATACATATAATGTGTGTGTGTGTGTATATATACATATACATATATATATATATATATATATATATATATATATATATTTCTTTGGTCTAAAGAATTGAAGAGGTGAAGTGTTTCAGAAAGAATAATTATGGATTATCTCTCTTTTTTTTTCTCTACTTGACGACGCATATTAAGTGTTTGCTTTCTTTCTGGATGCAGAGTCTGCTCACCGAAATTGGTTCAAGGTTTGTCACTCTGCCAGAGGAGAGACTTCTAGCAGTGGTTAACGCACTGCTCCACCGTTGTTACAAGTATCCAACCGCCACCACAGCTGAGGTTCCACAATCTCTTAAGAAGGAGCTTTCTGGTGTTTGCAGAGCTTGCTTTTCAGCAGATGCTGTGAATAAGCACGTTGATTTTGTGAGAGAGTACAAACAGGATTTCGAGCGTGATCTTGATCCTGGAAGCACTGCTACTTTTCCAGCCACGCTCTCTGAGTTGACTGAGCGGTTAAAACATTGGAAAAATGTCCTCCAGAGCAATGTTGAGGACAGGTTTCCAGCAGTTTTGAAGCTGGAAGAGGAAAGCAGGGTGTTGCGTGACTTTCATGTTGTGGATGTTGAGGTTCCGGGACAGTACTTCAGTGATCAGGTATTCAAATCGTTGTGTATTCGTTTTTGCTCGTCATTGGGGGGATCCTGGCTTTAAAGTTAATCATTATGATACACCTGACCAGTGTTCTTGTGCCATTGGGTATTCAAATCATTGTGTATTCGTTTTTGCTCGTCATTGGGGGGGATCCTGGCTTTATAGTTAATCATTATGATACACCTGACCAGTGTTCTTGTGCCATTGGGTAAATGGGGACAGAAAGTACCACTTAAAAACCCATTGGCGTTAAATGTTTATCATGCCTCTACACTAATATGTTTCTCGATGCATCTTCTAATAAAACCTGATTGCAATGATTACAGGAAATTGCACCCGATCATACCATAAAGTTGGACAGGGTTGGAGCTGATATACCAATTGTACGAAGGCATGGAAGTAGTTTCCGGCGCTTGACTCTTATTGGCTCTGATGGATCTCAGCGTCATTTTATTGTCCAGACATCTTTGACCCCTAATGCAAGAAGCGATGAACGAATATTGCAGCTTTTCCGTGTGATGAACCAGATGTTTGATAAGCACAAGGAATCAAGGCGACGCCACATTTGCATTCACACACCAATCATTATTCCTGTTTGGTCCCAGGTTTATCTCTTCTCTATGCACATCTATCGATAATATACTCTTTTTGTGTGCAAGGAGGGTGGGGGAGTGGTTTAAACAGTTGGCGCAAACATATAATGTGTTTTCTTATGGTAGATCACTTGTGATCATTTGACTTAAATTGTGCTGCTACACTTAAAGCACTGCAAAGCAGGATTAGTTGTGTTATAACTAATTATTGCTGTATTCCCAGGTCCGCATGGTAGAAGATGATTTGATGTACAGCACCTTCCTTGAGGTGTACGAGAACCATTGTGCAAGGAATGACAAGGAGGCAGATCTTCCCATCACCTATTTCAAGGAGCAGTTAAACCAAGCTATATCTGGCCAAATCTCACCAGAAGCTGTTATAGACCTTCGCCTCCAAGCTTATAATGACATAACAAGAAATCTTGTGACGGACGGAATCTTTTCCCAGTACATGTACAAGACTCTGCCAAGTGGCAACCATATGTGGGCTTTCAAAAAGCAGTTTGCCATCCAGTTGGCCCTCTCGAGTTTCATGTCTCTCATGCTACAAATTGGGGGAAGGTCCCCTAACAAAATTTTATTTGCCAAGAACACAGGAAAAATATTTCAAACTGATTTTCATCCTGCATATGATGCAAATGGAATGATCGAATTTAATGAACCAGTGCCTTTCCGTCTTACGAGGAACATGCAATCTTTCTTCTCCCATTTTGGAGTGGAAGGCCTCATTGTGTCTGCAATGTGCGCAGCAGCACAGGCTGTTGTTTCACCTAAAGTGAGTTTTTCTTGGCAAGTTCTTTGAATATAATGATGATAAATTTGAAACGTCATGAAACAAGATATAATGAAATATTTAGCCTAAGTTCCAACTTTTCTGTATTGCAGCAAAGTCAGCATCTATGGCATCAGTTAGCTATGTTTTTCCGTGATGAGCTTCTGTCTTGGTCTTGGAGGAGACCCCTTGGGATGCCTATGGCCCCCTTTTCTGGAGGGGGTAGTATGAACCCCACTGATTTCAAGCAGAAGGTCGTCACCAATGTTGAGCACGTTATTAGCCGGATCAATGGAATTGCCCCACAGTACTTCTCTGAAGAGGTAAGCCAGTCCTTCAATCATATGATAGCATAGAGCATATACTAAAGTCATTTATGATCTGTTCAGTTTCAAATGTAAAATACGTAGTGAACATTTTGATGTGCGTGCTTTTTGTCATTTTCCCTTTCTTTTCTTCATTTTCTTGTCTTCACAATCTGGAGTTAATTGCTAATTCATATGGCACAAAATGGTCGTGTGTTATCCTACATGCAGGAGGAGAATGCCATGGAACCTCCACAGTCAGTTCAGCGTGGAGTGACCGAGTTGGTTGAAGCAGCCTTGACTCCGAGGAACTTGTGCATGATGGATCCAACGTGGCACGCCTGGTTTTAAAAGTTAGCACCAGAGTTTTAATAGCTGAGCTATAGTAAATTTTGTTTAGATGGTGCGCCTGTTGTAAATGTTGATGTGCATAGTACTGCTCTTAGTAGTGGATTAGATGAAATTCTCAATTTTAATATTTTTTTTAACACCTATTGTGGTATTAAAGCAGTTGGGTGTTGAATGTAAATTACAAAACTCATATTTGAGTTCAATGGAAATTAGCTCTCGCTTCTCCCAGAAGATTTTGTTTCTTTTGTTGCACAAAAATGTTGCCATCACTTTGCATTACAAATAGTAATTCAGAATACCATGAATTTACAATATTTATTCAAGCCCCTGAACAATTTTTTATTCAAGCCCCTGCACAATTTTTTATTTCAGAATACCAAGTGAGGCAAACAATGCCCATCCAAACGAGGCTACCATGTCCAAGCTAGCGAGACTAACATACCCATGCAAGTGAGGCTAACGATGCTCATTCTAGCGAGACTAATTTTGGCAGGGCATTTTGGTACGTGAGTTACATGTGACTTAGTTTCTCAGGGCATTTTGGACAATTCCCACTCGATTTAATCACTTTTTTTTTATTTTTCAGAACGAATTGAGAAGGATTTTATTAAATCTAAAAGTTGGGTGGGTATCCTTATCAAGAAGACATTAAACTCATTAAATCAAATTTTTGGGACAGTAATGTTAAGGTAACGCAGTCATTTCATCATGAACAATGACTCACTCGTCATTTTTTGCCGCAGTGCTCACCGAAGGTAGCCTTAGGTACCAATTTAGATGAAATCGAAAAGTTTAGGTACTGGTTGTGACAAAAATTAAAGTTCAGGTACCATCGATAAGATAGAGGTAAAGTTCAAGTACCATTTATGATAATAACCCTTTATTTTTTTATGAATTTTCTAGTTTTCCGAATTTAGAAAATCGTAAAAAAATAAACGAGTCGATAATTTTGCGTTTTGTCAACTCGAGAAGTCCTTTAAAATCATGATTTAAGTGTGGAAAGATTTTGGTGCGAAAATAAGAACATGCAATTTTGGCTAAAAAATCGTGTGTTATAACCCACGGTTTTGGTTGAAAACCATGGTTTCAGCAAAAAAAATAAAAATGTCTAAAAAAATATCCAGGCATCGTTAGTTACCCTCGCTAGCATGGGAATGCATCGTTAGTTAGCCTCGCTAGTATGGACATCGTTTGAAGAGTCTGGGGCACCTCGGGATGGCTCCTTGTGAACTGCACTTTTCTCTTCAACTTTATCTGTGTCAAAACTTCACCATTGGTAAAACATTATTTTTTAAAAGTCTGTCAATTGACTTTGCTCGAAAAACCCAACTCGTTAGTGAGTTATGATTTTTTAAGTTTTCCGACTTTGAAAAATAATAACTCACAAACGACTAGAGCTTTTCGAGCAAAGTAAGTTGGAAAAGTTTTAAAAATTATTTTTTTAACATTGGTGAAGTTTTGTTATGGACAAAGTTGCAGGAAAAAGGTGGTTGACATGGTTTGCTACGTTTGGAGGTGCCACCGCATGCCCTGCCATGCCAAACCTTGCCAACCTCCTTTTTCCTTTAACTTTCCTTATGCCAAAACTTCACAATTGATAAGACATGATTTTTAAAAAGTGTTTTAACTGACTTTGCTCGAAAATCTCGAATCGTTTATTTTTATAAATTTTCTAGTTTTCCGACTTTGGAAAATCGTAAAAAATAAACGAGTCGATATTTTTGCATTCTGTCAACACGAGAAGTCCTTAAAAATCGTGATTTGAGCGTGGGAAGATTTTAATGTCAAAATTAGAACATGCGATTTTGGCCCAAAAATCGTGTGTTATAACCCACGGTTTTGGGTGAAAAACTATGGTTTCGGCAAAAAAAAATAAAAATTTCTCAAAAATTCACCATTTGTAATACATATTTTTTAAAAGGTGTTCAAATTAACAGAACTCGAAAATCTCTAATATTTTATTTTTTTATGAATTTTCTAGTTTTCCGACTTTGTAAATTCGTAAAAAATAAACGAGTCGATATTTTTGCATCCTGTCAACTCGAAAAGTGCTTAAAAATCATGATTTGAGTGTGGAAATATTTTAGTGTCAAAATTAGAACATGCGATTTTGGTCCCAAAACCGTGTGTTATACCCACGGTTTTGGGTGAAAAACTATGGTTTCGGCAAAAAAAAAAAAAAATTTCTAAAAAATTCACCATTGGTAATACATATTTTTTAAAAGGTGTTCCAATTGACATAACACGAAAATCTCTAATCTTTTATTTGTTATGAATTTTTTAGTTTTCCGACTTTGTAAATTCGTAAAAAATAAACGAGTCGATATTTTTGCATCCCGTCAACTCGAAAAGTGCTTAAAAATCATGATTTGAGTGTGGGAAGATTTTAGTGTCAAAATTAGAACATGCGATTTTGACCCAAAAATCGTGTGTTATAACCCACGGTTTTGGGTGAAAAGTCATGGTTTCGGCAAAAAAATAAAAATTTCTTAAAAATTCACCATTAGTAAAACATATTTTTTAAAAGGTGTTCAAATTTACAGAACTCGAAAATCTCGAATCGTTTATTTTTTATGAATTTTCAAGTTTTTCGACTTTGAAAAATCGCATCCTTAGCATGGGCATTGTAGGCATCCTTAGCATGAGCATAGGCAACGTTACTCTCGCTAGCATGGGCATGGTTAGCCTCGCTAGCCTGAGCATCGTTAGTTAGCCTTGCTAGCATGGGCATCGTTGGAAGTGTCGGGGGCACCTCGGGATGCCTCCTTCTGAACTGCATTTTCCCTTCAACTTTACCACCGTCAAAACTTCACCATTGGTAAAACATGATTTTTAGACGGTGTGCCAACTGACTTTACTCGACAAGCCCGACTCGTTTGTGAGTTATGATTTTTAAGTTTTCTGACTTTCAAAAATGGTAACTCACAAACGACTCGAGCTGTTTGGGCAAAGTCAGTTGGAAAAGCTTTAAAAATCCTTTTTTAACATTAGTGACGTCTTTCCAAACCCCTTTTCCCTTTGACTTTGCCCGTGCCAAAACTTCACCATTGGTAAGACATGATTTTTAAAGAGTGTTCAAACTGACTTTGCTCGAAAATCACGAATCGTTTATTTTTTGAAAAGAATATAAAATGGTACCTGAACTTTACCTCTATCTTATCGATGGTACCTGAACTTCAATTTTTGTCACAACCAGTACCTGAACTTTTCGATTTCATCTAAACTGGTACCTAAGGCCACCTTCGGTAAGCACTCCGGCAAAAAATGGTACGTGAGTTACATGTGACTTAGTTTCTCAGCGCATTTCGGACAATTCCCACTCGATTTAATCACTTTTTTTTATTTTTCAGAACGAATTGAGAAGGATTTTATTAAATCCAAAAGTTGGGTGGGTATCCTTATCAAGAAGACATTAAACTCATTAAATCAAATTTTTGGGACAGTAATGTTAAGGTAATGCAGTCATTTCATCATGAACAATGACTCACTCGTCATTTTTTGCCGCAGTGCTCACCGAAGGTAGCCTTAAGTACCAATTTAGATGAAATCGAAAAGTTTAGGTACTGGTTGTGACAAAAATTAAAGTTCAGGTACCATCGATAAGATAGAGGTAAAGTTCAAGTACCATTTATGATAATAACCCTTTATTTTTTATGAATTTTCTAGTTTTCCGAATTTAGAAAATCGTAAAAAAATAAACGAGTCGATAATTTTGCGTTTTGTCAACTCGAGAAGTCCTTTAAAATCATGATTTAAGTGTGGAAAGATTTTGGTGCGAAAATAAGAACATGCAATTTTGTCTAAAAAATCGTGTGTTATAAACCCACGGTTATGGGTGAAAACCATGGTTTCGGCAAAAAAAATAAAAATGTCTAAAAAAATATCCATGCATCGTTACTTATCCTCGTTAGCATGGGAATGCATCGTTAGTTAGCCTCGCTAGCATGGACATCGTTTGAAGAGTTTGGGGCACCTCGGGATGGCTCTTTGTGAACTGCACTTTTCTCTTCAACTTTATCTGTGTCAAAACTTCACCATTGGTAAAACATTATTTTTTAAAAGTGTGTCAATTGACTTTGCTCGAAAAACCCGACTCGTTAGTGAGTTATGATTTTTTAAGTTTTCCGACTTTGAAAAATAATAACTCACAAACGACTAGAGCTTTTCGAGCAAAGTAAGTTGGAAAAACTTTAAAAATTATTTTTTAACATTGGTGAAGTTTTGTTACGGACAAAGTTACATGGAAAAGGTGGTTGGCATGGTTTGCTACGTTTGGAGGTGCCACCGCATGCCCTGCCATGCCAAACCTTGCCAACCTCCTTTTCCCTTTAACTTTCCTTATGCCAAAACTTCACAATTGGTAAGACATGATTTTTAAAAGGTGTTTCAACTGACTTTGCTCGAAAATCTTGAATCGTTTATTTTTATAAATTTTCTAGTTTTCCGACTTTGTAAATTCGTAAAAAATATACGAGTCGATATTTTTGCATCCTGTCAACTCGAAAAGTGCTTAAAAATCATGATTTGAGTGTGAGAAGATTTTAGTGTCAAAATTAGAACATGCGATTTTGACCCAAAAATCGTGTGTTATAACCCATGGTTTTGGGTGAAAAGTCATGGTTTCGGCAAAAAAATAAAAATTTCTTAAAAATTCCATTAGTAAAACATATTTTTTAAAAGGTGTTGCAATTGACAGAACTCGAAAATCTCGAATCGTTTATTTTTTATGAATTTTAAAGTTTTTCGACTTTGAAAAATCGCATCCTTAACATGGGCATTGTAGGCATCCTTAGCATGGGCATAGGCAACGTTACTCTCGCTAGCATGGGCATGCATCATTAGTCAGCCTCGCTAGCCTGGGCATCGTTAGTTAGCCTTGCTAGCATGGGCATCGTTGGAAGTGTCGGGGGCACCTCGGGATGCCTCCTTCTGAACTGCATTTTTCCCTTCAACTTTACCAGGGTCAAAACTTCACCATTGGTAAAACATGATTTTTAAAAGGTGTGCCAACTGACTTTACTCGACAAGCCCGACTCGTTTGTGAGTTATGATTTTTAAGTTTTCCGACTTTCAAAAATGGTAACTCACAAACGACTCGAGCTGTTTGAGCAAAGTCAGTTGGAAAAACTTTAAAAATCTTTTTTTAACATTGGTGACGTCTTTCCAAACCCTTTTTCCCTTTGACTTTTCCCGTGCCAAAACTTCACCATTGGTAAGACATGATTTTTAAAGAGTGTTCAAACTGATTTTGCTCGAAAATCACGTATCATTTATTTTTTGAAAAGAATATAAAATGGTACCTGAACTTTACCTCTATCTTATCGATGGTACCTGAACTTCAATTTTTGTCACAACCAGTACCTGAACTTTTCGATTTCATCTAAACTGGTACCTAAGGCCACATTCGATAAGCACTCCGGCAAAAAATGGTACGTGAGTTACATGTGACTTGCCCACGCAAGCGAGGCTAACGATGCCCATGCCTATGCTAGCGAGGCTAATTTTGGCGGTCCAACCACGAGGTTTCACTCAAAAACGATGTTTTAACACCGTTCTTTCTAACCCCAATATTTTTTCTCAAAAGTTTTTTTTTTTCGAAACCATGGTTTTTCACCAAAAACTGTGTGTACAACACACGATTTTTTGGTAGAAATCGCATGTTCTTATTTTCGCACCAAAATCTTCACACACTCAAACCATGATTTTTAAGGACTTCTCGAGTTGACAAAACGCAAAAATATCGACTCGTTTATTTTTTACGTTTTTTCAAAGTTTGAAAGCTAGAAAATTCCTAAAAAATAAATCACTCGAGATTTTCGAGCAAAGTCAGTTGTAACACCTTATAAAAATTATGTTTTACAAATGGTGAAGTTTTGGTATGGGCAAAGTTGTAGAAAAAAGGGAGTTGGTAAGGTTTGGCACATTTTGGCCTCCCATGACATGTCGTGGCACCTCCAAACGTGTCAAAAGTTGCTAACCCCGTCTTTTTTTTTTTTAACTTTTCCTGGGCTTAAACTTCACCAATGCTAAAAAATATTTTTTAAAAGGTGTTCCAACTGACTTTGCTCAAAAATCTCGAGACGTTTGTGAGACATGATTTTTCAAATTAAGTCGGAAAACTAAAAAAATCATAACTCATATTTGAGTTCAATGGAAATTGGCTCTCTTTGAAGGTTCTCCGAAAAACTTTTGTTTCTTTTGTTCTTGCACAAAAATGTTGCCATCACTTTGCATTACAAATAGTAATTTAGAATACCATGAATTTACAATATTTATTTAAGCCCTCCCATCTTCCGTATATCTTGGTCATCCGACATGGCATGAATCACCGAACCAAGCCCCTGCACAATTTTTTATTCAAACCCTGCACAACTATATTAGAATACCTAGTGAGGCTAACGATGCATATGCTCATGCTACCGAGGCTAACGATGTCGATGCAAGCTACGCTAACATGCCCATGCAAGCGAGGCTAACATGTTCATGCCCATGCTAGCGAGGCTAATTTTGGCGGTCCAACCACGAGGTTTCACCCAAAAATAATGTTCTAACACTGTTCTTTCTAACCCCAATATTTTTTCTCAAACGTTTTTTTTTGTTCGAAACCATGGTTTTTCACCAAAAACTGTGGGTTATATAGCACACAATTTCTTGGCAGAAATAGCATGTTCTTATTTTCGCACCATGATTTTTAAGGACTTCTCAGGTTGACAGAATGCAAAAATATCAACTCGTTTATTTTTTACGATTTTTCAAAGTTTGAAAATTAGAAAATTCCTAAAAAATAAACGACTCGAGATTTTCGAGCAAAGTCAGTTGCAATACCTTTTAAAAATTATGTTTTACCAATGGTGAAGTTTTGGTATTGGCAAAGTTGTAGGGAAAAGGGAGTTGGCAAGGTTCGGCACGTTTTGGCCTCTCATGACATGTCGTGGCACCTCCAAACGTGTCAAACCTTTCTAACCTTTTTTTTTTTTTTTTACTTTTCCTGGTCTTAAACTTCACCAACGCTAAAAAATGATTTTTAAAAAGTGTTCCAACTGACTTTGCTAAAAAAACTCGAGTCCTTTGTGAGATATGATTTTTCAAAGTCGGAAAACTAAAAAAATCATAACTCATATTTGAGTTCAATGCAAATTAGCTCCCAAAAGCTTTTGTTTCTTTTGTTCTTGCATGAAAATGTTGCCATCACTTTGCCTTAAAAATTGTAATTCAGAATACCCTGAATTTACAATATTTATTCATGCCCCTGCACAATTTTTTATTCAAACCCTGCACAATTATTTCAGAATACCAAGCGAGACTAACGATGCATATGCCCATGCTAGCGAGACTAACGATGTCCATGCAAGTGAGACTACCATGCCCAAGCAAGCGAGAATAACATGTCCATGCAAGCAAGGCTAACGATGCCCATACCCATGCTAGCGAGGCTAATTTTGGTTGTCTAACCAGGAGGTTTCACCCAAAAATGATGTTCTAACACTGTTATTTCTAACCCCAATTTTTTTTCTCAATTTCTTTTTTCGAAACCATGGTTCTTCACAGGGTTTTAAATATCTGCCGATATCCCGATATATCCCCCGATATATCTCTTTTTCAAGCGAGCGATATATTTTTTGGGGGGAAAGTCATATCTTCTCCCGATTTTTCGAAATATCTCCGACATTTCAAAATGTCTCCGATATTGGCGATATTTACCGATATATCTTCAAAAATCGCGATATATCTGTAAAATTTGAGGGATATAAATAATTAAAATAATAAATAATATTTTTATCTTTTTTTTATTTTTTTATATTATTTTTATTCTTTTTATAAAAGAAATCCGATATTTAAAAAATTTCCGATAACGATATATCTACCGATATGTCCTTTTTTCAACCTCCCGATATATCTTCCACGGCCGATATTTTAAACCTTAGTACTTCTTCACTCAAAACTATGGGTGAAATCACATAGTATGGTTTTTCTCAAATTTTTTTTTTTCGAAACTATGGTTTTTCACCATTAGCACATGATGTTTTGGACAAAATCGCATGTTTTTATTTTCTCACCAAAATCTTCCCACACTCAAACCATGATTTTTTAAGAACTTCTCGAGTTGACAGAACGCAAAAATATCGACTCGTTTTATTTTTACGATTTTTCAAAGTCGAAAAACTATAAAATTTATAAAAAATAAACGACTCGATATTTTCGAGCAAAGTCAATTGTAACACTTTTTAAAAATTATATTTTATCAATGGTGAAATTTTGGTAGGGAAAAGGGAGTTGGCAAGGTTTGGCACATTTTGGCCTCCTATGACATTTCGTGGCACCTCCAAACGTGCCAAACTTTGCCAACCACTTTTTTTTTTATAACTTTTCCAGGGCTTAAACTTCACCAACCCTAAAACATTATTTTTAAAAGATGTTCCAACTGACTTTGCTAAAAAAGGTCAGTACAAGAGATACCCCCTCAATAGTAGTACCATTTTGATGTTCAAATGTAACCTCATTATTGATTTTTACAATAAGAAACTACCCTCCAAGTAATTCAAACATATAACGAGGTTACTCTCATAAATCATAATGTAACCTCATCACTGATATGCCCCCATTATTGATTTTTACAATAAGAAATTTTTTTTTTTGGGACAATATTTACAATAAGAAATTACCCTCCAAGTAATTCAAACATATATGAGAGATTACCCTCATTAACTCATACCCTCGTAGCAAGAAAGAAACCACACGATCGTATCAAAGAAGTACCAATTTGCTTGAAACTAACATACAGTTTTCATTTAAGAGTAAATTCATGGTGTTCTTTTGAACACTGTCATTCCTTGTCCAAAACAAACGAACCAAAGCATTCCTAGAAAGAAACCACACGATCATATCAAAGAAGTACCAATTTGCTTGAAACTAACATAGAGTTTTCATTTAAAAGTAAATTCATGGTGTTCTTTAGAACACTGAAAAGACATCATTCTTTGTCCAAAACAAACGAAACAAAGCATTCCTAGACATATGTAGTTATCAAAGACAGACAACCCAAACACCATTAGCAGTTAAAACCAGAATCATTTTCGTCCAGAAATCGCAGGTGCTTTCCTCTTGGTGTAGGCAATCCCTTCAAGCGCAAGGCACTTGGCGAAACAACATCAGCTGAATCTGGAGTACGTGGAGTAGAGTCTTCCACATCTTCTTCCACAATTTCATCGTCGCTGTTGTACACAAATCTTGTGTGTTTTCCTTCAAACTTGGGAATCATTCTCCTCTCATCCACAAAAATCTTGCTTATACCTTCACAGAGCTCATCAACATCATATCCCGCATCCTCATTCTCTTCCTCTTCTTCGATTTCATCAACTCCCTTCAGATAATAGTCTTCTTCTTCCTCTTCTTCATCACGGGTGCTGGCATTAACCTGAATGGACCACATTGAAGCACTATCATCATCTGGGGATGACCTTTCTTTGCTTTCACTAGTAATCACAGAGGAGCAATCTTCTTCTGACACAGAGAATTCAGATTTCTCAGAGAAATCAAGCAGCAGAGATCGACTCAGGATACTCTTTTGTGATTCCAGGCTCTGTTGATTCTTGCCTTCAAAGATGTCGCATACCACCTGCCACATATTCCATGGAATGCTAATTAGTACAATGCAATTTGCAGTTCTATTTTGGACGCTAAAAAAAAAAACTCATTAATTCCCCAACTTCAACACTGACCAGAACCCAAATGAGTTTTAAAATGTATGCAATCACACAAGTATAACACAATGAGAAAAACCCAGATGAAGCTTGGGCTCCAATGCTCCATAACTACAATCTATTAGGGAAAATTCAATCCAAACATTGTCCCCAATTTCAAGAAATCTTCTCACAGATGCTATCTATCTCACAATATGGCAATATAAGAAAAACCCAAATGAAATTTGGACTCCATAACTGCATTCTATTAAAAAGAAAAATCAAAACAATTATTCCCATTATCAAGACTGACTAGAACCCTAAACCCTAAATCTATCTCATAGACGCAATCACACAGAATATAAACAATATGAGAAAAACCCAAGTGAGATTTCAGACTCCAACCTGAGAAATCAATTGTTCTTGGACCAGAGGAGAGGGTCTCTCAATATTGCTCCCACTTCCATCAACCGAGAGATCATTGACCTGCGGCGTGTTCGCCGGAGTTGGGGCAAGAATTCCCGTAGGCGAATTCCCAATAAGGCCTTGAAGATGGCGAAAAGGTCGGTTTTCGAAAGAGAGCTTTGAGAGCTCGGCCTCTTCTTCCACTTGTTGCAACAGGGTCTTGACTTGACCTCTCAACAAGGCCTCGCCGGAACCCGGTGTGCTCTTGGCTCGGAGGCTCCTCAGTTTGATAATCCCCGACGATGGCGTCTGCATCGCAACGCCCACGATCGGAGAATCGTTGGTTATGTCAATCAGAGCGGACCGGTCTTGCTGTTGTTGCTGTTTTCCATTTCTTGGTCTCGATTTGGATAAACCCATTTCAGAATCTTCATTCTTCCCTGAAAATTAAAGATTGAAAATCCATAAACCCCCAAACTGAAAGAACAAACAAAGACGAAAACGTTGAATCAAGAAACTGAGGTAAGACCCACTCACTTGAAATGGGGATGTTGTTGTTGCCTTGAGCAACCGAAGTCTGCGACCTTGTAACTCTTCTGGTTGAAGATGGGGTTTCCATTGGATTTGAATCGCAAAGGTCGCTGAAAATCGAAATGGGTCGTCGGAAAATTGAACGGTGAATCAAATTCTTGAAAGGCAGAGAGAAAGTGTATGTCTTTAAGCGAAAGCCGCAACGGTTTATAAAGAGAATTGGAGTTGGTGACGACCTGAAAACGGGGTTCTAAATGGGAATTGACCGTTGGCGCGTGCACGTCACACATCATATGGACACGTTTGCCAAAACTAGCCGTTGGAGTTTTATTTGAATAGCGACCGCCTTCCGTCCCTTTTTGGACATTATCTAGCAATTTAATGGGCCTGAGGCCCTGAAAGATTAGGTTAACAAGCCGTTAGTGATATGTACCAAAAAGAAATTAAGCCGTTAGTGCTAATCAATTCTGTTTCTTATAAAAAGGTTTGACAGCTGGGTTCGTCTACGATACATTAATGTACCGATACATTAAGTAGTCTAGTTTAATACAAAGGTAGACTAATTCGATACAGAGGTAAACAAGCTCGAACTAGTCTACCTCGGTATCGAACTAGTCTACCTCATGTATCGGTACATTAATGTATCGTAAAACTTTTCTTAACAGCTTGAATGTTTTTATTATTGTAAATGATACATGAATTTCATAAATTCTTGATTGAGAATACAAATGCAATCGAGATTTCTTACCAAAACCAAAAAGAGGTTTCATTGTTGATTCGGAAAGGCTTTAAGATTTTTATATAAATATATAACGGAAGAAGCAACACAATTTCAAAGTTAGAAGGCATTAAGAGGTTCACAAGGAAGGCAATGATCCCACGACGGCGGCCAGAGGTGGCCCTCTACGTTCTAGCAAAGGGCAGCTTCGGCAAGGAGCACTTTAGTGTTGACAACTTTCCTTGAACTTGCAACAAGAGGGCAGCTTTCGAAATCTCAAATGGCAAACCTAGAATGAGCTTTAATCTGATTTTGGGAACTGAAGGGGAAGATCAACAATGGATATTTTTTTTTTCAAACATGGTCGTCCAATAATGGTTCCTCTTAATTGAAAAATGAGGCATGAATCGAAAGAGAGAGATGAGGAAAATTTGGGTGGGCAGGCCAGCTTGGAAAGTCATTGGCTTGTGCCTTGTGTTAGAGACTAGGGAGTACAACTCAGAGCCCATCAATTTATTTCTTGAACTTTATTAATTGGGGGAGATCGAACAAGCACAGCTCATTTTCATTTGACCATGCATATATATAATTAGTACATGCATGTATTATTGAACTAGCATGAACAGAGTGTACTGTGTCTACAGCAGTACAGCAGAATCATAAACCTACCGCAACAAAATTTGTGGGATCAAGGAAAACAAAGAAACTAGGAAGTACTTGACCAAAAAAAAAAGCTTCTAGCTAGCTAGCTACTTGATACCAATCGGTGGTCCATTTTGATATATGTCAATCAAACTAGAAATTAATAATTTCCAGGTAATTGACCATTTTGAGGTATATTTCTTCGTCAATTTCTGCTTGACCAAAGTGAACTGTAAGATCCCTTAATTAAAATCCCCTTACTAGGAATATATATAGGCTGGATTGCTGGAATTCATTAAAAAGTTTAAGAAAGTACGTACTCAATCAATATCATCAAACAAATTAATTAGGGACTTAAAAGAATGCTTTCTTATTACGTTCATAATAGAAACTCATTATACAGAAAGAAAGAAAGAAAGAAAAGCTTTTTCATATGAATTAATTGGCCTAAAACATTATATCTCAATAATGATAAACGCGCGTACAAGTTTAATCGTGATGATCAACTTGATTGTGGTGGAAGCTAGACAACCCTATATATGATTGATCAAGCTGACAGCATCTGAGCAAGCACATATAAGATATGCATGTACTTAATTGAAAGTTTGAAACAAAAATAATTTAAGGGCATTTGCGGGTTTGGTTGCGGGTGGTGAGGTTAGCATAGCAAGGGCAAGCATCCAAGTTGCCGGCGGTGCCCGGAGGAACACAGCTGCACTTGTCACAGCAACTCCCGCACGCCCTTTTGCACAGACGCGGCCGCGACGACAGTTTGCATCTTCCATCACAAGCCACCCCACAATCTGCAATTCATACGTACATTGTTAGTGCATGTTACACTACATATAAAAAAGTGAGAGATCCATGATATCGAGATCTATATATATCTATAGAATTGAACTACGTACGTACCTATGGTGGGGGGTAAGGGGGTGGGAGCTGCTCCATGATTCATGGTCTGGTGATCTGCTGCTTCGGCGAGAAGGAGAAGCAGAAAAGAGAGAACAAGTGAAGCTGTCAGCATTCTCGACAAGGCTCCCATGTTTTCTTTTACCAGAGGGATTTGAAGATATTGATTGTAGTAAGTGAAAGAAGCTAGCAGCTTGAACTATATTTATAGAGAGGAAGAGGGGAAGGGCAGTGAGTAGCTAGTGCATGATGGAGGTTCAACGGGTGTGAGTGTGACTAGCTATCACTGCCTCTCTGTCCGCTGCCCAGTTGCATTTTATTAATGTTCCTTTTCACGTACAGTTCGATCAAGGGGTCTCCGAGAAGGTCATATATCGTAGTGCAATGCCAGACTGCCCCCAACTCATAATGTTGGTTTCACCTTTCAACAATGCCTCCCAATAATTCCATCTTCTTTTTTCTCTCTATGATTACATTAGTTTCATATATTTATTTGAATAATCTAGTACGTCTAGCTCGCCTCTTTTTGTGTGTATACAGCCCGCCCTATTCTACTAAGGGCGGAAGGGCCTCTCGATCTCTACTATATTTAGGGGCCAATTCTAGAGAGACGTCTACCAAATTGATTTTTCACCAATTTAATTGGAATCTCTATTTAAAAAATAATAATACAATGACATATTGTCTAAACTTCATATTACAATAAGTGTTTTCACTAATTTTATATATTCAAACATGCACCAATCATTAAAGAGTGCATGTCATACCGATACCGATGACTACTCCATTTGTTTTACAATAACAATGCATGTGACATAACGGAAATGTAATGCATCAATTTGATAAATAATCGGTCAAATTAGAAACCTTCTAATCATTTGATTACCATCATTTTCATTTCAATTTTATTTGATCGACTATACTTTCACATATTTTAATTTGTTAAACTATATCCTATTGAGGTACGTGCTGTTTTGAGGAATGGCTCTTGCATAAGAAAAGCCTCCTTGACTACAAAATTGTAGAGCTCTAATTTTCTGTGATTGTCTTTAGGGTTTATTTAATTCTCTTCAATTTATTGAATGTTTCTTATTCGTTTTTCACCTCAGTATGCTTCACGAGCATCAAATACAATCATCGCCATTTTTCTTAATTAATTGTTTTGGTGTGATTTCTTTATTCCCCTTTTTCTTATACAATTTGTGATTTTTGAGTTTTACTTTCATGTTTATGTTAAAAAGTAATGCACATTTTGGAAAATTCTACACTAGTCTACAATTACCTAGATTACTTTAGAACTAGAGTTACCTAAATTAGTCTAGAAGTGATCTAGAATTATCATGTAATTCTACATCAAGCAACGTACGTACCTCCTCTGTTTAATACTTTCTCTCCTCTTTTTTGAATGACCTTGTCCTATAAACACCTTCTCCTCCATTATATAAACTTTTGTCCTAAATATCTTGTCCTAATTAAGCCACTACTCCTAAACACTAGTACTCCCAAAACATCTACTAAATTCTCTAAATTTTAACAGTGCTATCAAAGCACCAATTCTAACAGTGGTATCAACCCACTAAAATACTAACAGTTTATTTGGGTTTTGATGTTACCTGCAACTATTTCGCAAATAATAGGAGCTAAGAATTGATTTCTCTTGTAGTTAGCAAAAATGTATTATTGATTTTAGACTGTGGGTAAAGATTAGTGGACATTTTAATAAAAATATTTTGCTGTCATGAGAGAGCTAGCATTAGTGGGATAGAAATGCAATAGTTGATTGTTCCTCCCGTTTTGAGAGCTGTAGTTCTGTAATTGATTGTTTTTTTTTTGGTCCGACTGTAATTGATTGTTGAAGTGAATTAAAACTGTCAAAACTTGTGCATCCTTTGTTGTAGTTGGTTTTGCTAGTTAATGCTCTTACCTCACTTTCACCTAAGATTTCCAATGGTTGGTCATGTAATTGGTTTTTAGTTCTTTTATATATATATATATATAAGAACTAAAAAAAAGAAAGTCATTGACGAGTATACGCAAGCACACACACTGTCAACTAAATAAGGGATGGGGTGGGTTGGTATGCACATGTATATGCCTAGCTCCTCCTAGTTAGGTGAATATCACACGTCGCCCATTTCATCCCCCAAATCCCTATTTCTAGTATCTTTTACTTTAGGTAAGTTGCCGACTAGGTTCATTTTTAATTTTCCTGCGAATATTTTACTGTTTTGATAAAAATTCCAGTGCGATCCATCATAGTAGAATTGGAGACTTCTACTGCTAACATTGTGTTAAAAAGAAAAGCTTTAATCACTAAACCAAATACTAGTTGGCTTTGAAAGAAATTAGACTTTTTCTTTCACTCTTAGCAACAACGTACATACTAACATTGTCCAAAAAAAAAAGCAACAACATACTAATGATACTATCACTATGTTTATCTGGAATATCCTATAATATCGATTATTTCTAAATGAACTCAATCTTGTACTAGAGGGTACACCGCCATACAGACCATTTAATATATTAGATTATGACATATATATGTACCCTTTCGGCCTTGATAAAAAATTTGAGACTTATCTTGTGTGGTAGTTTCATATCACACGATGCATATGATTCACAAATTGGGAAAATTCACATTTTTTATCTAGCATTAACTACACTTTTCTTTTATCCTTTTCTCTTTCGTGTCAAATGAGTTAAAAAGGCATAAGAGAAATTTCTAGTATATACTTCAAACAATTACCTCAAAAGGCAAAAGAGAAATTTCAAGTGTATATTTCAAACAATTACTCCATTTTTAGTGAAGGCGTCGTGCCATATGTATGATCCCAAATCTCACTAATTTATTATCTTAGATCTCCTCTTAAAAGAAAATCTTTTAAATATGTTTGTTATAAATTTTGGTAAACACACCTTGTATACATATAAGTTTAATTAGTAACCTCATTTTATCTAAACCTCACTTACGTTTAGTAAACGCAACCACCATTGGTTGTTGAGTTGGTTGAATCCTACTGACAAATCCTACTGACTGCGGATTGGAGTTAAATATCAATTCATTTTTGTAGCTGGCCAGGAAGAGGAAGTATTCTGACAAGATGTCCGATTGCGGATTAGTCCTAGTGAAGCCTTTGAAAAACCGTAGGATTTCGATAAAAAAAAAAATTTAGTAAACGCAGCCTGTATACATTCATGTATTAATATTCTTGAAAAGGAAATATAATCTACGGTCCATGGCATGCCAAATATTCTACAAGCCAAAAACAAGGGGTTTGGTACAGCTTGAGGCTTTGTGACGACTGAAAGAAGAGGAGCTCGCTCACGAGGAGGTTTGAGGTAGTTGTAGCTGCCAACCCGTTTTCAGTTTTCACGCCATTTATATACCACACCAAACCAAACCAAACCCCTCATCCTCATCGCATTTTTCCCACAACAAAAACACAAATATCAAATTTACAGATAGATAGAGAGAGGGAGCAGATATCAAAATGGCTCCTACACCCACTACTCTGACCGCCATAGCCGGGGAGAAGACTCTTCAACAGAGCTTCGTCCGCGACGAAGACGAGCGCCCCAAGGTGGCCTACAACCAATTCAGCAACGAAATCCCGATCATTTCGCTCTCCGGCATCGACGAGGTCGAAGGCCGCCGTGCAGAGATTTGCAACAAGATTGTCGAGGCCTGCGAGGACTGGGGCGTTTTCCAGATTGTTGATCATGGCGTCGACACCAAGCTCATTTCCGAAATGACTCGTCTCGCTAGAGACTTCTTCGCTTTGCCACCGGAGGAAAAGCTCCGGTTTGACATGTCCGGTGGCAAAAAGGGCGGCTTCATTGTCTCCAGCCATTTACAGGTGAATCAATAGAAACTCGATCTCTGATATTTTTAATTTTAAGTTGTCAAAACATGAGCCAACAATTATTTTATATATTGTGACATATGTGTGTCACGGCAGGGAGAGGCAGTGCAAGATTGGCGCGAGATTGTGACCTACTTCTCATACCCGGTTCGCCACCGGGACTACTCGAGGTGGCCCGACAAGCCGGAGGGGTGGAGGGCGGTGACGCAGAAGTACAGTGACGAGCTGATGGGTTTGGCATGCAAGCTGTTGGAGGTTTTATCAGAGGCCATGGGTTTAGAGAAGGAGGCATTGACAAAGGCATGTGTGGACATGGACCAAAAAGTTGTGGTCAATTTCTACCCGAAATGCCCCCAACCCGACCTCACTCTCGGACTCAAGCGCCACACGGATCCGGGTACCATTACCCTTTTGCTTCAGGACCAGGTTGGTGGTCTCCAGGCCACTAGAGATGGTGGAAAGACGTGGATCACCGTTCAACCTGTGGAAGGAGCTTTTGTGGTCAACCTTGGAGATCATGGACATGTGAGTATAGGGAGGATTTAGAACAATTTTAATTATTTTTAATAAATTAATCTAATTAATAATTATACTGTCACAATCTTTATATGATTTTGAATAAGCAAGATAAGGACATATTAATTGTTATTTATATCAAACTCCATGTGGTCCAGGTATGAAGAAGTGATAAGCCTAAAAAATTAAATTAATAATTACTATTTGTCTTCAAGTGATAGTGGAAAATAAAATCATGGGTTAAAGTCCATTTAATTGATTTATGAGTTTCTAAGCAATTGAAGATTCAATACACATTAATAATTTGGTAAATTTGTATTAATGAATAATTAATTAGTATTTATATCCCTTGATATGAACTGACGCATTATTTGATGAACGATCGAACAGTTTCTGAGCAACGGGAGGTTCAAGAACGCCGATCACCAGGCAGTGGTGAACTCGAACCACAGCAGGCTGTCCATAGCCACATTCCAGAACCCTGCACAGGAGGCCATAGTATACCCACTCAAGGTGAGGGAGGGAGAGAAGCCCATTTTGGAGGAGCCAATCACCTACACTGAGATGTACAAGAAGAAGATGAGCAAGGACCTTGAGCTTGCCAGGCTGAAGAAGCTTGCCAAGGAACAGCAACTTGAGGACTCAGACAAGGCCAAACTTGAGGTCAAGCCAGTGGATAATATTTTTGCTTGATTATAACCAAAAAGGCAATTTGTCAAAAGCAACTGTGACATTGAGTACTACTGCTTCTTATATGCTCAATGTGTATTTATTTATGACTAGTATGAGTGATTTGGGGCTAAACATTGGTAAAAGTATAGGTCAATCTAAGGGGTATGCCTGGCCCTATGTGATGTTTCTATGCATATTTGGGTATGAAATGAAATGGATAGGTTAAAATAAAATGTTTTAATTTTGTACGATTAATGTTTTCTGATCCAGATTTGTCCTGGTAGTGTTATGCCTGTAATTGCCTGTGATATATGGAATTAGATTTGCACCTGCCAACAACCCTTTACAAAATTTATTTAATTGGCCAAGTACAGAAACTCAGAAGGTACCAATTGTTTGGCATGGCTGATTACCACATCACGTTTAGGGGAAAATTATTCAGTACATACACGCCGCAATCTAAGCCGTTCAAATTGGGTTAGAAAAATGAGTTGCCATTTTTTTCTAACATTTGAACGGTTCAGATTGCGGCGTGTACATACACGCCGTATACTGAATACTCTCCGCACATTTAGAAGTGAAAAGGACTCAAAGGAGTATGCCTGCAATTCCCTTTTCTTTTTGGTTTTATATAACAAGCAATTAAGCAAATATAACCAAGACAGTGGACCCTTCACTAATGAAACCCAAAAACAAAAAAATATATATGGTCCCAAATTATAAGTTTTTTTTTGTTGTTGTTCGGACTGACTTTTATCTACTGGACATAAAATGTGAATAGTGGTAGATAAATCATAATTTGGTAAATCACATTCAAACCAATTAATATGGCGGTTTTCATTTTCTAAGATGTGATTGATATTCTGTTTGTCCTACAATTGGGTGCGGGAGTGCTAGACTATTTTCTTTTAGGGGCACATAATTTTTTCTTAGTTTGTAAACTAATTTTAAGCGAGCTTCAATGATGATAATGAGATTTACTTGTTAAGAGTGAATTCGTAGCCTGAAATAGTAGAACTAAGTGCTTAGTTTTTGTGTAGTTATCACTCTGGCTAGCTTTGGTCTCCATATTAATGCAATTAACATTGCTTCTCAAAACATGACAGTTAATTTTATTTTCTCTTTCCTAAAGCCGTGAACAAATAGAAGATAATTTGGAGGACCAAGTTCAACCAGATTATTACCCTTACTAAATAGTCTAAATGATAGGAATTTGGTTATTGATTTATATATATATATAATTTATTTTTGGGAGGTAAAGATTGTGTACTCAAAATCATTGATTTACAAGAAATAGAGTTCCAATTAGAGCAAAGAAACAAAAGAATCAGAGACATAACTGTTGGGCCATTATCACACAAAAAAATGTTGGGCCATGTATATCAAGTTATCAACCCAATGAAAAGGTTGTTGGGCTATGTAGCAACCTGATAATTGTTGTTATTTCCAGGTAAATATGACCAAAACCAAAATCATATGATTCACATTAGTTTTGAGCAGAAAAAACAAAAACAACAAATAAAGGAGTGTTTCATTTCATGATTACCTTCTTTTCAATTTCTCCTTTTCTTTTAAGTTCCTGTCAATTCTATAAAGGAGAGGTACTGTTCGTAGGAGGAAAAATCCAATTACCAAAGCTCCACAAATCACGAGCTACAATATATACGACTATATAGTATCCAATCCATCGAACTATCAATATTAGAGTTATGAATTCAAGAATTTTTCTTTTTAGGGTTAAGATTGATGTACGTACGTAATAGTTCACCCGTTAGCTTATTAATTTTGCTCACCCGATTATTTTTGTTTGGACTTTGGAACTTGTTTGCTAGTTCGAGATAACTCATCAAACACATTATCTCCGCATGCATGATCTTAATAAGAATTTTTTTCACGTGTTTATGATGAATATAAGTGAAAATTTAAGTGGATCGAGAATGGATGATGAGTGAGACGTAAAGGCTATAGGAACCAATATATGAGAAAAAAGTGAGATGACCTAACCATGCATATATGAGAAAGCTAGTGGAAACACTACTTATTATCATCATCGATCTTTTTTATTCTTTAATTTGAACAGACAGAATCTCATGCAGTAGCTAGTTAGATTGTTGTGGATAAGCTTATTGTGGAGAATTGCATATCCACATGTAACAGTTTGGGACAGTGTCTAATTGTCTCTATATATCTTCATGCAATAAAACGTGGCTTAATCTAATTTGCTTGATTTATATAATCTGTATCATCATATCATTTCAAGCTAATTGCGTTCACATTGCTAATTAAAGGATCTTAATTCTTTTGATTAATTTTAAGTACGTACTCTTTCAAAAGTGCATGTGTGTTTCTTGTGTGGGATTAATACAAATCCAAAGTAAAATTAAATTGGAAATTATAAAGACTAACTATATAATCTTTTGTCTTTTAAAGTTTTAATTAGATTTTCGTTTGGTTTGACTAGGGCCAAAGAACATACTCCTACTGGTCAACATTGTATACAAGTAATAACGAGCTTATGCCTTCCATTTTCTTTTCATACTATTAGTTATATATATAGTCGTTCACATTGAAGCATTGACCATTGTTAATCGGTGTGAACATAAATGTTAGGGTTAGTTTCACACTTTCTCGTATTCGGGTTTTATTGTAGATCAATTCCACTTACATCGATCGAAGATACATAAGATTCATCTAAACATATGTTACGTAAATGGTTTATTCTCCCATACAATAATTAGTATAAACTCATTACTTAATTCATTAGCGTTTGCCTATTATTCTAGAATTGTAAAAATAAATTGTGTGGTGACGAAGTACTTCAAAAAAGCTAAACACAAGAGTACTTTTAAGAAAAAAAAAAAAAAAAAACTGTGAGGATTTCTACATTTCAAACCCTAGAAGAGGAAAAAAAAAAATTGGATTAGTCACTATAATTTATATAATCTCGTTTAATTTTAATAGTTCAAAGTTCAAACCAATTGCTGTATACTGGGATCGATATATATATAGTCATACTTAATTGGCAAATTCACAGACCTAAAAGAAAAAGAAAAAGAAAATATATATATATAGCAAATTCATTGTGTAAATCTCAGTCATCGATCTTAATTAGTCTTACAAGGTCAAATTAAACCAATTGATTAGTATAGTAGAAGAGCAGGTATCTGGTAGAGGCTGGCACGCGAGCTGGTGGCTCCTAGTTAATTATTCGTTAACTAAAAGTGTTTGATTAATTAGTGGTCTTTTTTGCTGATAGATTAGATATTTCTTTTCGACCCGACCAATAGATCTATGGAATAGAGATTGATGAAACCGTGGTGATATATAAATAGATAAAGTGTTGTTTCACACCCTGTAGATTATTTGTCTTTTTTACAGATTTCCTGAACTAAAACAAAAAAAAAACAAAAAAGCAATAAATTAATCTTGTCTCTTTACCTAGCCTGTTGAAAACTTGAAATCAAAGTATTTAGATAGTCAAGTCAATGCTTTGTACATGCTAATTTCTTTAATTTCGTTAATTAATTTGTGTTCTTTCTTCACTAGTTCTTCATACCAATTTCCAGGAGTATATATATATATTCTGAAGAGTTGGTATATTTGTTTTTTGCAGTCTATATTAGGGTTAACATACTCCCCTATATATATATGTCAAAGCTAGCTTTTATTTTAATCTCTTAGTGGGAAGAGTTCTAGATAATTGATGTATTCAATAATTGGGTTTAGGGTTCTAGATAATTGATGTATTCAATAATTGACCAACTATATAATGCATGCAATATATAAGTTAGTAACTTTATAGTTTCCCAGATAAACTATAGTCATGCATATCATATCACTCACCTAGCTAGCTACTAAAACAGTATCTAAAGTTCACCAGAACATGTGATGATGGGAAGACGATGCTGTGAAAGCTATTCTAGCTCTTTAGGAGTTAGGGTTTTCTCATTTGAGATAGATCGAGTAGTTTACTGTTATTGATAGTAAAATCTTTTGGGATAAAATTTACGCTCAAAAATGTTAAGTGAGGACAAATTCACTGAACTTACTTGTCGAGAATTAGCAAAACACACACAGTGACATGACTTTCTCACAAGATACTGAAAGACCAAGTCCACACCATAAAAGTTTGACGCCAACTTTTATCAAGTCTCCTCTCTCTCTCTCTCTCTCTCTCTCTCTCTCTCTCTCACGGATCGACCTTGACTACACTTAATTGCTAACTAATTACGCTTAGCCACTTGGTTCCCATTTTAATCTCAATAATGATGTCCTCTTACTTTTTAATTTAAAACCTCGCCCCCGATTAGGAATATATATTATGATTTTATTGGGGAAAATGACCAAAACTCGGTCATTCATATTAGTTTTCCAGCTTGAGTGGGCATATGAAGCCATGTAACTTTCAACCTTTCAAAGTGTAAACACAACAAAAATGTCAAAGAACTTTTTGAAATGGCTTGCTCAAGCCAATTTTCTTCCAACACATGCATAAGAATGTTTAAGCAATTATACATGTGTCTTATTTCTAACAAACCATGTATACTAACACATGATAAATTTAAATTAGTCTATAAACTTGAGTTGAAGATTTACCATGTATAACTCCCTCAAACATGTTAGTTTTTTAGGGCATGTTTACTTACTTGGAATGAAAATGAGAATGAATCAGAATTCTCATTCCGATAGAATCATTCCTAATACCTAATCTCCCTTAGTAATCAAACTCCGGATATTCAGGAATGAATTTCTCTTTTTTAGTCACTTTTTCGTGGGACCCACAACCATTCCAATTCATATGCATGTTAGTAAACATAAGAAAACTCATGAATGAAAATCAATTCCTTTATTCTCATACCCATTCCAAGTAAGTAAATATGTCATTAGTGTTTCTTTATGCAAAAGTTATTAATGAAATTTGTTGTCTCTTTCTTTTATATATAATTTGTCTTTTACTTCTGCAATAGTGTAGGTTTTTTTTTGTGGGTTTATTGTTTGGTAGATAATCGTAAACCTTGCATAGAAAGAAACCAACAATATAAATTAAAGGCAACTACTGTACTAACCATTACAAACCAAAAGTAACAAAGACTCCAAAGGCACAAACCGGCCGAGCCCAAACCAAGAAGCAACCTATCCAAGAGAAAAAAGCCGCTATAGCCGTTAAACAAAGTTTCACCGAATTGTAAAATCTGCAAAGAGCACAAACGACACCCAAAAAACTTTATTCTAAACTCACAATAGAGAGCACAAAATATACAGTTCACCTCCGTAGTGGAGTACATCGTCCGTCACTAAAGGAACTATAAAAACCAGAGAAATAGGAAGAGTAGCAAGATCCAAGTGGTCTTTTAATTTGTTCCCCTTTTAGTACATTTTTCAAAGTGTTTTTTTAAGGTCAATGATTATTGAGAGCAAGTGTTAAGTAGGTTTGTAATATATTTTCCAAATAGTGGATTATACTATCGAACTACCCCAATTCTGTAGTAGTGGACATATACCATCAAGCTGGTCCCCAAAAAACACATTATGGGAAATTGCAATAATTGCATGGAATAGAATATAAGTTAATCTTCCCCCAAAATACAAGCTAGTGTGGATGATCATTGGGGGCAGACCAATAAAAGGATCATAAATATAATTAGGATATACAACAAATTTCCAAAATAACAACTCATTTTTGAAGTCCAACATTTCGATCTTAAAGGATCCACACAAATTTCAAAAGTACCAACTCTTTTTGTTCTTCAAATTTCAACATTCCACATAAAAAAGTTGTGTACATTACCTACAATTGGTAATTAGACCTTGATTAATTTGTATTTGGACATTACTAATGTATATTTGATACTTTCTGTCTGTCTGCCTTGGACTAGCTAGTTGGTTTCCCAACGCCCTTATTCAGAAGTTAGTTCGATTATGAAATACTATTCATATCATATCCTTCAAAGAATCACAAAATTATATTAATGCATGAATGTGACTTGTCTATATATATATACTTGTAAACAAAATTATATTCATATCATATACTTGAATGAACTAGGGATTATTCAATGTTTCCCACATCTAATGCTTGATCCACAATATTCATGGAAAATGGGTGCAGAAACTTGACGTGTGCATGGTAAGATTAGTAAGTTAATTTCGTACCCAAGAAAGTTCATAAAAAAAGGCACACATGATAGATTTTGATGTCTATTTAAGTTTACCATTATTTAAGACAATAATTGGTCCAAACTTTTTGAATTCTATTGAATTTACTCGTTTATTTGTCATAATTAAACCGTGTGTCCGATCAAATTACACATCCTCTCTTATTTTTCTCTTATCTTTCTAATTTCTTTATTCTCTAATTTCTCCATTTCGTAACTCTCATCTCGTTCTTTGTGGGGGAAGTTTATTTTATAGGCCGCGGAAGCGCTTTGTCATTCCATGTTGTAATCTTTTTTCACTTCAATAGATGTCCTTCATTTTTTTTTAGGTTTCTTCGCTAAAACAAAAATCTTTCACGCGTTACAGATAAACTACGCGCGTACACAAAAAAAGAATATCTTAAAATTTGTCATAGGAGATAAATTCTAAAATTTACTATTTTTGTTCCATCTCCACAACCTTTACTCCGTTTCTCTTACGCGTAAACATGGATTTTTAAGAACTTGGAAGCAAAGATGAAACTGAGATGTTATTATTTCCTTTTTTTTTTGTCTCAAAAAAAAAAAAAAACAAATCAATCTTCCCCAACAAAACGAAAAAAAAAAAAAAAAAAACTGAAAAACAGGTGAGCTTCTGCGCGCCACCACTCTTTACCCCAACTGGTCCGTTCTGTTTGTTTTGGTTTTTTTTCATTATATTTTTGTTTTGTCAAAAGAAGTCTGTTTTGACCACCCTCTCTTTCTTCTCGTCTTCCTCCTATCTGCTCCAATCTTTCCTCTCCCTCATTTTCTTTCATATACCCCATCTATCTCCCTTAGAAAAATCCCCAATGGTTTTGGATCATTAAAACCTCTAAAAAGCCTCGACCTTTTCTTCTCTGATTTTTTGTCCGGTCAATCATGGGTGGTTGCTTAACCACGGCCAAGGTCACCGGGTCAAACAGCAACTCCAACGCCACCGCACCCGTCATCAACCACAACCGCAAACAGAGAACGAGACCGCAGACCACGACCACGACTACAACCACCACAAACGTCAAGCAACAACAGTCCCACAACCACAATAGGCCCAATGACCCGCCCAAGAAGCAGGTAGTGAACAAGAACAAGGGGAAGCACAGCTCGAGGAGGCAAACGGGAGTAATCCCCTGCGGGAAGCGCACCGATTTTGGGTACGACAAGAATTTCGAACGGCGGTACACGATCGGAAAATTGTTGGGTCACGGTCAATTTGGGTATACCTATGTGGCCACTGATAGGGCTAATGGGGATCGAGTTGCGGTGAAGAGGATTGATAAAAATAAGGTATTGTTTTTTTTTTTCTCTCAATTTGTGAATTGGGTTTTGTGATCAATTTATGGAAATGCTTTATTTTGTGATCTCATTTGGTTTTATTGTAATCTGGGTTCATGGGTTTCTTTCCTCTTTGAGTTTGGTTTAATTGAATTACGTGGATGATTTGAGGTGGTGTTCATTGAATAATGCGAAAGAGGAAAATTTTGATTGGTTCTCGGAGATTCTATATCTGTATTGGCATTTCTGGATTTGTCTGTCTACACTATTCTTGAAAAGACTGTTAATTGTATCAGAGCACACTTTCTCCTATTGGGTTTTTGCCTTTTCGAATTAGCCTCTTTTTGCTTGAATATCAAGTGACGGGAGTAATCCTTTTGAGGGCTGGAGACTGGAGAGTTTAAGTTTCAGTTTTGGGGGTTATTGAGGTTTCTGGAAATGCGGTCCTCTTGAGTACCATGGACGTGTTCATTCATTTACTTTAGTAGCAGCTGACAATTTACTCAAGTTTTTCAGGGGAATGGTTTTTTTATTGTATTATACTCTATTACTCCATGGCATCTCAAGATGGTACATCTTTCATTCCAACCTGCAAGTATTCATTGTCCAGTCAATTTGTTTCTTTTCAATATTTAGTTGCATAAGTACATTAATGTGTTCATTGTCAACATAAAGTTTTGCCCTTTCCCTCTTTGGAAGATGTTTCATTAATGCTGGAATGATCTTTGGTTTGGCTGCAGATGGTTCTACCTATAGCCGTTGAGGATGTTAAGCGAGAGGTCAAGATATTACAGGCGCTTGCAGGCCATGAGAATGTGGTTCAGTTTTATAATGCATTTGAAGATGATTCTTATGTGTTTATAGTCATGGAGTAAGTTTCCTTTTTGAGCTCTGTTTTCAGATTATTCCATTTTTCTTCCTTTTCTGCTTATTTCATCTTCCTGTTCTCTGAAAGATTGTTCTTTGTGATTATATATGTTTCATCATCCTATTAATATCTTGCATATATTGTTTTCAATTTTCTATCTTTTCAGGTTATGTGAAGGGGGTGAGTTGCTGGATCGGATTTTGGAGAAGTAAGATCCCTCGAGTCCTGGATAAATATCTTTGTTCTCCACGTCATTTACTACTCTGTAATCTTGATTTCTGTTTGACGATGAAATTGTCATTCTGTCAATCTTTTGCAACATTAACATTTATATTTCTTTTTGATTAACCAGGAAGGACAGCCGTTATACTGAAAAAGATGCAGCAGTAGTTGTAAGGCAGATGCTCAAGGTTGCAGCTGAGTGTCATTTACATGGTCTGGTGCACCGTGACATGAAACCTGAGGTATAAACAAGTTCATTCATGTGATCTTACAAAAAAAGTTTCAGAAAGTAGGAGTTTGACCCTTAACGACAAGAAATGGGCATTTTAATTTTTGAGGGACTAGCCCGCTTCCCATCTCATTGCTCCAGGTGATATCTCGAGTCATTTTTCTTCCTTGTTGTAACATTACATTTCTTCCTTGCTTGCAGAATTTTCTTTTCAAGTCGAAAGCATTAGACTCCCCTTTGAAGGCGACAGACTTTGGTCTGTCAGACTTTATTAAACCAGGTAAGAGTTTTCTTTTGTACCGGAAAGATTTCATCAGAGATTTATCTTTCCTGAAGTTTCTGTCATTGCAATCTATTTGAAACCTATTAAGCTGTTTTCCATTAAAAAAATGCAGGGAAGAAGTTTCAAGATATTGTTGGCAGTGCTTACTATGTTGCTCCTGAAGTATTGAGACGCAAGTCAGGACCTGAGTCAGATGTTTGGAGCATTGGTGTGATTACCTACATTTTGCTTTGTGGGCGACGCCCCTTTTGGGATAAGACCGAAGATGGTATATTTAAGGAGGTGTAGTACATTTCTCTACTAATGACTCCTTTTTCTTCTGTTACATTTCTCGTTTTGGCAAGAGTAGGATCTCACTTCATTGTTTGCATTTGTTGCCCCCTCCATTTTTTTTTAGTCTACTAATTTTCATGTCCCATACTCCAGGTCCTAAGGAACAAACCCGATTTTCGTCGTAAACCATGGCCAACCATAAGTAACAGTGGTAAAGATTTTGTTAAGAAGTTATTGGTGAAGGACCCTCGAGCAAGGCTAACTGCTGCTCAGGCTTTATGTATGTATCTTGATCCATTCTTTGTAGAAATAATGCCCATTTCTATGGTACTGGAAAGGCTATTACATTTATAGAGGTTTATAAATGATTTTTCAATGGCTTGCTTCTTATCTTTACATTTTAGTTAGATTCAATAGCCAAAGAAAACTATTTTCTTCTATTTTGTTTTCGAGACTATTTTTCAAGAGATTAAAGATTTCTCTTTTGGATTGTCCAAAAAAAAATATATTCTTCTTTTGGGATTAACTGTTCATTTGATGTTTCCAGCACACCCATGGGTTAGAGAAGGAGGAGATGCATCAGACATTCCTATTGATATATCCGTTCTAAATAACATGCGGCAGTTTGTGAGATACAGTCGTTTGAAACAGTTCGCTCTCAGGGTAAGAAATTTTTTCCTTTTGTTAGGAGAGATTTCAGTACAAAAAAAAATTCTTTCTGTAATTAAACTGTGTTTTTCTACATTGATGCCATGTAGGCATTAGCTAGCACACTTAATGCGGAGGAGCTGGCTGATCTCAAAGATCAATTTGATGCAATTGATGTGGATAAGAATGGTTCTATTAGTCTTGAAGAAATGAGACAGGTAAACTTTTTTCACGTTTAGCTTTGAGCTTTATGGCACCTACTTCTTCTGGAGTATATATCCTGAGGTTCATGGTTTCTAATGTTCTAACTTGATGGCTTATTGCAGGCACTTGCTAAAGATATCCCTTGGAAATTGAAAGATTCACGTGTTGTTGAGATACTAGAAGCGGTAGGTCACCCCCGCCATCTTTTTTCTTCTCTTTTTCCCTTCTCTACATGAGGGGGAAAAACCACATTTTTCTTGTAGGATATTCTTTCCCTGATCAAGGTTTTTCCTTGGGATCTCTTACCCTTACTCTACTTAAGGCGATATGCATCTCATATCACTGTTATTTATTTTCTTGATGCAGATTGACAGCAACACAGATGGGCTTGTGGATTTCACCGAGTTTGTCGCAGCAACTCTGCATGTGCACCAATTGGAGGAACATGACTCTGAGAAGTGGCAGCAGCTGTCACGTGCAGCTTTTGAGAAATTCGACATAGACAGAGATGGTTATATAACCCCAGATGAACTTAGAATGGTTAGTGTTAATTCTTTGCATTGACTATCTACCTTCCCTCTCCCAGAGACTCAACACTGACTTGGATTTTAGTGTTCTAGTGCTATTTTTTGCTGATACTGTGATTGCTCTCTTCTTTTTGTAGCACACCGGCCTGAAAGGTTCTATTGATCCACTTCTTGACGAGGCCGATATTGACAAAGATGGGAAGATTAGTCTATCAGAATTCCGAAGGCTTTTAAGAACTGCAAGCATTAGTTCACGAAACGTGACTAGCCCAACTGGTCAACGGAATTCTAGGCAGGTGTAGATTGAACTCGAGAATTCACGTAAGAGAGCAAGGAAAATGTTCCAGTTTTCTAGTTATAACCATCCTGGACCACTTTTGAACTCAAGAATTCAGCAGTTGTTCTGCATAGAATCGATAAAGCATCACACTGGGACATGTGATGTTAGAATTGGTATGGATCTGAAAAGAAGGTAGCTCCAGATTTGATGGTTCAAATTGTACATTCTTCTGCAAGTGGTGTGGATGTCTTGGTGGTGCATTACAAGTTATGATGTGTGACATAAATAAAGTTTTAATGAAAATATGCCAAGATTATAATCATTTTTGTGGTGTAAGTTCAGTTCATCAAAGTCAGTTCTGGTTTGAATAATAGAATCCACATATTAGTCTTGTTGTCTCAACATCTTCTTTTGTTTTGTTTTGCTCCTGTCCAGAATCAGATGGTCAAGTCTCTCGTAACAGTAAATTTTTGAGTGCTTGAAAGTCACATTAGTGCAAGTACAGTCCATTTATCTCTGTCATGATCTGGAAAACGAAGGTTGAAGAACTGTAATTTCCAAAAGAAAAAAGATGGAACAACTGTGTTTACCTAAAGAAAAGAAAAGAAGATTGACAAGAACAACCGTGTTTACAGGTTAGTCAAAAAAAAAAACCGTGTTTACAGAAAAAAGAGATCAGACAACTGTAATTTACACAGGAAATTGCCTAAAGCTTGAAAATGATGGTCAACCTGATTCAGGGATCAAGTTGGGCCACTTGGAGCACATGGAATCGGCACCTTTGGCCCATCTATGATATTATCCATTCGCTCATCCCACATGGAAAAAAAAATGCTCAATTTTGTTGAAAATATAAGCTCTCAAGAAAAAGCATTAGAAATTAAATCAACAAAATTCATTGTCAGAATGACTCTGCAGTTTACAACTATACCAAATTATCATATCTAATTTAGGGGGTTAGGTACATCGTACAAATAATTTACAAATACAAAAACCACTACATTATTAAACAACTAGAAGCATTTTTCAGACCATCCTTGAATCCCTATATTGAATGCCAGAATCCAACCTAACTTAACACTTTCCCGGGGTAGGGAAAATTTGTTTTCCAGCAAAAGAAACACCTTCGATTCAGTTAGAGTATGTTCAATACCGAGGCTTCGCAGAAAACACAAGCTGCCCGTGATGTTAACAGTATGATCCGATCAGTAGAACAGGCACACAGAACATCTTCATTTGTTAGTCTTGGACGAGCTCACCTGAACAGCTCGAGATGAAGAATGCCTACTCGAAGAGCTTCCTTCTGTGATCCTCCTATGTTAATTTCCTCTGTGATTGCTTCCCCTTCCAAACCACACAAGTCAGTAGAACGGTCAAATGGAACATCTTCATTTGTTAGTCTTGGGGATATCACCTACGCTGTTAGACGAACTCTCCTGGACAACTTGAGATGAAGAATACCTACTTGAAGAGCTTCCATCTGTAGCATTCCTATCTTTCCTCTGTGATTGCTTGCCCTTCCTACCCCCACAAGATGAATCCTGTAAAAACCCATTTAGTCACTCTTTTCCCATCTCTATGTACAAATCGATTCTGCAATGTTTTATATTAACCATGTACCGATGTATATGAATGAATATATCTACAAGTGTTGCTTGTACGAGTTATCAAGTTAAACTAACCTGCTGTGCCGAAGATCCGGGCATCTTAAGTACAAGGTCTGTTGCCACATCATTGGAGTCATCACATCTTTCAGCATTGCTACCCCTTTGATGATCTGATGACTTGCTTTTGGAATCTTGTTTACTTGAAACACGGGAAACGGATGCATATTGGGGTTGGGGTAACGGCTGTTCTACTGGAGGATTTATAGGAGTTGGATATGAGACAAAAGTTGGACAAGGATTGGGAACAGTGGCTGGATTTGGAGTTTGATAGTAAGGAAAGGGCTGAAGCGATGGGTGCATAGGAATTGGACCAGGCGGAACAGCTACAGGCATTGGATATGAATAAGGTGGAGCCATAACAACAGAAGGATCCACAGCCCCCCATGGAAACATAACCCTCAGTCTTTGCTGATATTGAGCATTGAGATTTTCAATATCGGATTTTAAAGACGCCTTCTCTTCTCTTAGCTCATTCTTCTCAACTGTTATCTGCGTGTAAAAAACAAGAATTCTTAAGCATAAGCAAAAAAATCAGTCTAATAAGTTAAAAGAACAAGGATGATAAATTCAACAAACATCACCTCACCTCACGGGATTCATCGTTGAGTGCTGCACACTCAGCCTTTAGTTTATTCACATCAGAAGTTAAATCCTTCAACACCTGAATTGTGTCTGTAAGGATGGTGGCCTTGTCGTTCTTCGGCCTGTCTGGATCTGCATTTCCAACATAACAACAAGGTTTTCTTGAGAATCAAGGCATCGCCTTTAATAGTCTAATTTTCTCTTCTCGAACAGTTTGACATATTACATTCAAATGCCTGGCCCTAATTCATAACAGATTGTCTAGCAAGAGAACACTGATCGTATCAGATAGGTTATTGATATGGGAATTGTGATGTCTAAACATTGCCATGTCCATGAAAATAATGCAAAAATAGAGTAGTAGGGTAGTAACTAAAATGAGCTACTAGACTTTACCTAATGTGTTTCCCAACTCAAGAAAATGCTCATTTAGACGATCCCTCCTCAACTTTTCACGGTCTGCTTTCTGAACTTTTCTTGTAGAAATTGGATCCTTGGTCTCTACATCAGCCCTTTTTCTGCGCCATGATCAAATCACAAAGACCAAAACTTTAGAAGCTCAATTAACCCTTCTTAAATACTTAACGAAAGAGCCATTTAATTGATGAAACTAATCCAACCAAACCCAATAAGCCAGCAAATGTAAGAGAGAAAGAGAAGTAAAAAAAACCTGGAATCACAGTTGGAGGGGAAAGGAAGAGGCTGAATTAAAGAAGGGGCTGAAACACCAGAGAAATCGTCTCCTTTCCATTGATCCATGCTTCAATTTGGTACTCTAGGGTTTTGCTCCTTGGCTGCAAATTGGGAATTTGGGGGACGAATCAGCAATTCCAAATTGGCCAGAAGCAGAAGCACACCAACAGCTTATTGCATCAGCTTTCCACAAAACCGAGAGAGATGGATTCCACTGGGAATTGGATTTGGATTTTTGTTTTTTAAAAAAGTGCTTTTGAGGGAGATAGCACTATCTGAGCTTCTGATCAGGACAGTAAAAAAATTTAAAACAAACGCATCAGCCAATTAGATGAATCCACGTATTACCTGCTGCGACGCCGTTTTACCGCTACTGGTTGTGTTTTACCTCCAAATTCCTGCAAATGCTTTTTGAGGGTTTCATCGGCGTGTGGTTAAAAAACACAAGAGCGAAGAAGACGACGATGAAGATAGTGACCTACAACGTGAATGGGCTGAGGCCGCGGATTGCGCAGTTCGGCTCTCTCCTGAAATTGCTGAATTCGTTGGACGCAGATATCATTTGCTTTCAGGAAACCAAACTGAGAAGGCAGGAATTGACCGCCGATTTGGTAATGGCGGAAGGGTACGAATCCTTCTTCTCCTGCACACGGACCTCCGAAAGAGGCCGAACTGGATATTCCGGTAAGTATTGGTTCAATTGCCTAGAAAAACCATTACATACTCTCAAAAATTTCACACCTTTCGCTTCGAATTTCGATTGCTTGTGAAGGTGTGGCTACGTTTTGTCGCGTCAATTCGGCGTTCTCAAGTGACGAAGTGGCGTTGCCGGTGGCGGCAGAGGAAGGTTTCACTGGTTTACTTGGAAATGGAAAAGGAGAATTGGCTGTAGTAGCAGAAGGCCTTAAGGAGTTTTCGAAAGAGGAGCTTCTTCAGCTTGATGGAGAGGGACGGTGTATTATCACTGATCATCATCATTTTGGTACATTTTTCCTTAGCTTCATATTTTAAAGCTCAAGTCTTTATGCTTTCACTTCATGGAAAATTGCTAAACTTTCTAGCGACAATGATTGGCTAGTTCTCTTCAATTTGTATGGACCAAGAGCTGGAGGTGATGATACGGAAAGAATCGAGTTTAAGCTCAAATTTTATAAAATGTTACAGGTAACCGAATTGACCCTTTGAGCTTTTAAGTTTCTATATGTTGTTTTTTTCATTTGTGCAGTTATGCATTTGATTTGATGAGCAGTATGTACATGTGCAGTTATCCTAACTCAAAAATCTCGTCTTTTTGGTGTTTTTTTATTTTTTATTTATTGATATTGGTAATTTTTGTTGTAGAAAAGATGGGAGTCTCTCCTGGGTCAGGGGAGGAGGATATTTGTTGTTGGTGATCTTAATATTGCACCCACTTGTTTAGATCGTTGTGAAGCACAACCAGATTTTGAGAACAATCAGTAAGATGCTTTCTTGATCTCTATGCAGTGGTGATATGTATATTCAACTTTATGTAGAGGTTTATAAGTTAGGATCAGTACCTAATATCTTGAAATCTACTTTGTAGATTCAGAAGATGGTTTAGATCCATGTTAGTGGAAAATAGAGGCTCTTTCTTTGATGTTTTCAGAGCAAAACATCCTGATAGGTATAAAGCCCTTACTCTATAGAACTTCTCGTTTATTTTATTCATTGAACAATCATCCAATTTGATTACTGAGTTGTGTTTGGTCAGGGATCAGGGAAAATGCTTAGTCAATTGAAGTTAGTATTGCACAATATCTTTCATCCACTCTTTCTACGGCTTATTGAAAATCCTAAATGTTCAGCTTCTATTTTGACTTCTGTGGTTTAATCACATCATAGTTTTCTTCTCTCATTGATAAATGATCATTTCTCGTATCCATGCATGGTTCTAAACTTGGATTTTTGACAATCAAGTTTTGTTCGGTTATGTATTGAAAATGCTATATATAATTACTTACAAAGCTATTATCATATGTGACCCGTCCATGTTTTCCCATCTTTCCTTTTTAGTATTAACGTACCTAAGTTACATCATTTTATCATTTTTTGTCTATGTCTCCATTATTGTTACCTGAAATGTTTGTCCATGTTGTGTTTTTCTGCAGAAGAGAAGCATACACATGCTGGCCACAAAATACGGGTGCTGAAGAATTTAATTATGGCTCTAGAATTGATCACATTCTTTGTGCTGGCTTATGTTTACACCAAGAGCAGGACCTTGAAAACCATAACTTCGTAACTTGCCATGTCAAGGAGTGTGACATATTGACACAGTTTAAACGGTGGAAACCAGGAAATTCAGGAACTTCACTGAGGTATAAGTTACATCTAAAGTTGTATCGAGATATTGCATGCCATTTTAATAGTTAATTTGTTTACAGTAGAAGCTTTCTTTGCGTGTGTGTCCACCTCTGTGCATGCACGCACATCCTTTATCAGTTGTGTTTCTTAATGTTTTGCTGTTACGACTGTATGCTCATGTAGTTACCCAACTGTTTGTCATGTGAAGATGCATGCATGTTTGCACATATATGTAGGTGAAGCGTGTGTATCTGAGGGTTAGGATTTTACTTTAACCTCTTTTCTACCCTCAGATGGAAGGGAGGGCAGAGGAGCATCAAACTTGAAGGCTCTGATCATGCACCTGTTTACACAAATTTACTGGAAATACCTAATATCTGCCAGCATAGCACCCCACATTTATCTGCTAGATACATTCCAATGGTTCGTGGTCTCCAGCAAACCCTTGGTATGAAAGTGTTCTTCTCCTTTTGCTGAATACCATCTCTTTGTGAAGATACGTCCTATTTATAGCCATGTGAATTACACAAGGATATTAATCGATAAACCCTTTATGGACTTTTTAAAATTCGAGAAAGCAAGTGGCTGCTTCTTTGTTTTACCTACTATGTTTAGATTTAGATATATATTGAATTTGTTTAGTTACAGTGTTTTCATTGATCAAATGAATTAAGCGTTTGTTGTACGTCACAGGATTTGGGTCTGAAGTATAGTAGGCTACGAAATGAAGATTAGGCATTACTGCATTAGGTTGGTGTAATATCCTATATACTGTGTGCTTTTAGTGGGATTAGTTTAGACCTTCAATATTCATTTGACAAATTAGATCTGTATAATTACGTTTTCTGATGACAAAGTTTTTAAAAATATAAGTTAAAAGTGTGAAAAAGAAAAATTAATTATATATGGCTTAATTGTTATGACGTTCCCCATAAAAATGCAATATACTCTCTTAAAGATCTGTCAATTTAATCTAACCTTTACTCCTGAAGCTGCTTGTTCTTTATGCCTATTCCAAGCTGACTGAGCCCTTAGTCCTGTGCAGTATCAGTGTTAATGAAAAGAAAAGTTTCTGAACAAGTGGACAAAAATAACATTAAAGAGAGTTGCAGTAAGACAGAGAGAAGCTCGCCTGACCAATGTGGCACACCCTGTTCTTCCTCAAGCCAAGACTTTGAATTTCTCAGTTCGAGAACAACCGAGTGTTCCAGCGGTTTTGCTAATGAGGCTGCTTGTAACACCTTAGTTACTTTAAGTAATGAGCATACCAAAACAATACCAGGGAATGGAACCAAGAAAAAAACAAAAGGCAGTCAATTGTCCCAACTTTCATTGAGATCATTTTTTCAAAAAAGTTCAATCCCTAGCAATAGCAACCATGCAGACAATGGGACTGATGTTCTAACGTCTCAGACAGATATTCCAGAATTTAATCTGTCAAATGAAACTCCCATGCCAGAGAATAAAAGTGGCAGTCTAGATCAGTGTGTATTGAACTCAAGTGCATCAATTCAGAATCGGGATCAAGATGAACTCGGTGCCTGTTCTTCGAGGAAAGAGAAGAATAGTTTAGCTTTACTGGAGTGGCAAAGGGTACAGCAAGTCATGCAGAATAGCATACCACTTTGCAAGGGCCATAGAGAACCTTGTGTTGCTCGGGTTGTGAAGAAACAAGGTCCTAATTTTGGTCGCAGATTTTATGTTTGCGCACGTGCTGAGGTAATTTTTCATAAACTCAAATAACGATGGCAATTTGCAGAAGTTTCCATTTTCTGAAGTCTATGGTTAAGAATAGGAACATAAATAGAAAGAAAAGTTAAATGATACTCTTTCATGTAGTCAAGGAAAAAGATGGTTAAGAATGATTTGGTACGGTAATGTGTACTGATGTTGTAGGTGAAGGACAACTTATCACCCTATTTTGTACATGTTTTCCATTGCTGATGTGTACTGATGCTGCAATAATAGAAAAACGTCTGATAATTTTTTTCTTCTTCCATGCCATTTAAATATTCTCCCTTTAGCAGTTAGAGCTTAAAATGGGAAAGGCCAAACTGCTGAATCGGCTGTACCCGGTTTCTCTCCACCTTGGACATTATATGTACTTAAAGCCAACTTGCTTTCTTGATGTAATTAGTTTATACATTATTGAAAGAAAGTCTTTGGAGTATATGTTCTATGTCTAATTGTCTACTCAATAATGATGCTTGCCTTGTTTATATGAAAGTGCAGAAGGCAGGGTAGAATTGACTAAATAACAGCATATATTGTGTTCTTGCAGGGACCTGCATCTAATCCTGAAGCAAATTGTAATTATTTCAAATGGGCCGCTTCCAAACCTCGAAACAACAAAGGATGATGGTGATCCAGTGATGTGAAGCAATGACTAATCTTCCTCGCCTAATTTCCAGACGCTGGATTAGTGCCCCCTCACGGTTTCCTGAAATTTTGTAGTCAACTTATTCTTAGGAAATGGTAGTCTGGGAAATTTTGTTTTTCTTCTCCACCATGCTTTGTGATGAGAGAGATAAACACATGCTAGGAAAAATTACTCCTCATGCATAAGCTCCTTTTTTTCTTTTTCTTTTTTCTATTACAAAGAAAAACCAAGAGAGGGAGATAAGCTCCTATTGTATAACGTTATTCATTTCTTCAGTTTAGTAAACCAACTCGCTGCCATCACTGAAACTACAAACTTCCACATTATTACTAGTTTAAGTATTTTTTTTGCTCATACGTAACTTGAGCATGAATATCCAAACTGTGAGGTTACAATCAAGAAGAAAAAAATGGTGCTTTAATTAAATGGTGCTTCAACATCATTAACGTTCGGTCGCAAAAGATGTCCAAGCTATATTATATAAAAAAAAATTGAAAGGGTGACTAACTTCCTCCATACAAAATGTTGGGGTCAATTAAGTGCAGTCATCGTTATCAAGCACAAGTTTTGGGTAAGCTACAACTTTACAATATAAAAGATAATGTCCAACACATCAGCAACACCATCATAAAGATAAAACCTTCGGTTAAATTAAAGATATGTTCTACATCATTATCACTATCACAGACTTAAGGAAGATTTGTGTAACACAATTCCAATAAGAACATGCAAAAGTCGAATAAGCAGAAAGTCATCATCACATGCCACTTGAAAATAAGCTGTCTTTCTCAGCGTGATGGAATTAGGGACTAGGCCATATACCCAAATTGTCTTCAGCTTTGATTATCAGAAAACAGTAGGATATATCCCTTGGACAATTGGATTGGGATAATACAACGACTCTTAGACCAAAATTTTTCACCACTTGTCAATCATGCAGATCTAACCCCTATTATTTATCATAAATTTGAGTTGGGATCATTATTAGTTTGTTGCACCACAAAAGCATAAGAGGCGGTGCAATTTGTTTGTTAACATGAGGATATGTAATCCACAACTACACTCAAGCTTGAAAACAAAGGTGGAGGTGAGCAAATCGCAGGCATTAGGAATAATCAAGGAGACAAAATTGGATATTTTTGCTTAACTTATAAACTAGCTAGTGGGACTTTCTATTTTATTTATCAAATGGCTCTTGCTTGCTCAAAAAGCTACCAACATTGCACATGCATCATATACTATTTTTTTTTATTAGGAATTCTCTCTTCATGAAATATCTCTCTCAACCCTTTCCGGAGGGTAAGCCGAAGAGACTAATCTACATTCGCGGAACGGACTACCGCTGGGTAACCCTATACTATTTTATTTGTGATCTCATTGATTAATATCTTCATGAATATATCCAAAGTGAAGCTGGGGAATGGGGGATGCCTCAATCAAACTTCTTCCTTTGAGATTGAAATGGGAGTAGCTATCTAGTCCATGAAAAGATCTAAACTAGTGGTTCCAAATGATAACAGTTGTTCTCATAAAAAAAAATATATGATAACACTTGTTGGGTCCTTGAACAAATCTTAAATCAAATGAATTTGGACTCCTTTTGTAAATAGCATTGATTCATTGTTGGGTTTTTTTGTCTAATCAAAGCATGTTGATAAGTTGATTGAGAAATTAAGCCTAACTAACAAGATTATGATGCTTAAGCTACACTTGCGTTACCCCTGATTTTGGCCAAGATCTCATGGAATACATGCCGGGATGAGATAATAGTACATATTTTTATTGAGTTACAAACTAATCCCATGGTGTTATATGGTTTGGGACAATATTAAAATGGACTTCATTATATTTCTATATATGAAATAATATATAGTTGAGCCATGTTATGTATCTCAAACATACAACACAACTGTATCCATTTTCTCATTAATTATTGTTAATATTATTTTTTCTTTTGGTTGGTCCATCTTATCCATTGTCTAAGAATCTGTATACTGCTGGCAATGTCACAAAAATGGTTAGCATAACACATTGTTGGGATTAATAAAGAGAAGTATAATGGATTTTATCCACAACTCTTAGGTGGATAGTGCTTATAAACTTCAACATTCATCCACCTATAGTTTAAATAAGATGACTTAAATAATAACCTTCCAACTCTAATGGGGTCGTAAGAACATTCATTCATACCATTTTCAAAATGCGATCATGTATTATTTTCTAAAAGTACTTTGAAGATGACTAAACTTTTACTTAAATTGATCACGAAGTTAGCTCAAATATTATGAAGTTTTATAAATTGTTTTCTATCTTCTCAACTTTGTCGAAATTGTAAGATCTTATGGCTTTATTAGTTATAAGCTAATAACTTAGAAGACAATCGAAATTATGAGATCTTATAAGCTTTCAAGATATAATCAAATCGTTTTTAATTATTTTTATTGTAAAAAAAAAAATTAAAAACAAGATTGAATTTACAAATCAAAGGATGACACCAATACAACTAATATCCACCCCCATTTATTATGATTTATTGCCACCAAAAACAAAACTTTGGAATTTGGATAGTCATAGT
Organism: Rubus parviflorus; assembly: GCA_029955375.1. Classification (NCBI taxonomy): domain Eukaryota; kingdom Viridiplantae; phylum Streptophyta; class Magnoliopsida; order Rosales; family Rosaceae; genus Rubus; species Rubus parviflorus. Next base: position 17,845,343 of record JARGGL010000004.1, read on the forward strand.
CAGCATCATAACATCACACCTAAGCCAAACTAGATGTATGAATTTTCTTTGCTTAACCCAAACACACATAAAATTTGACCCTAGTTAGTCCAAACCCGAACCCGATTCTGAACCCGAACCCGAACTCCCTAACATATAAATCCAAACACCTCACTCGCTCCCCAATCAAATTCACAAATCTCACTCATAAAACACATATATACCATGCTCTCTGCTTCTTCTTCAACCTCTAGAATCTTCACCGCTCCACTATTCTCCGCCCCGCCTCCCCCCAAGTCGCTGCCACGTGTACGCTTCCAGCCGGCGCGAGCCTTCGCGGCCAGCTCCGCTTGCGCTTCGGATGAGACCGCCACGGCGTCGTATCTCGTCCCTCCGAAGACCTCGCTCTACGAGATCCTCGGCATCCCCGCGGCCGCCACGTGTCAGGAGATCAAATCGGCGTACAGGCGACTGGCGAGGGTCTGCCACCCTGACGTGGCGGCGATCGAGCGGAAGGACTCCTCGGCCGACCAGTTCATGAGGATCCACGACGCCTACTCCACGCTATCGGACCCTGACAAACGCGCCGAGTACGATCAAAAGCTATTTCAGCGGATCAGGCCGTTGTCGTCAGGATATTCCGGATACTACACTCGCCGGAATTGGGAGACCGATCAGTGCTGGTAGTTCCGAGTTGACTCACCTGGTAGCGTTTAGCGACTATATTATACTAATCAATGGGAGAAATTTTGTAAATATACGAAGAAAGCGCAACGCAGACTGCAATCAATCAGAGCCGTTGAATATTTGATCATGGTCTCGATGTTGCTGGAGATGTATGTGGTGATCTTTGTGCCAGACACCGTTAGCGCCAAAATTACAAAAGACTTTTTCTTTTTCTTTTTTTGGATAACATTACTGTAATTATTGATGCTGTGAAATTCAGGTTTGCTGTGAAATATTATGATATATATGACACACTAGTACATAACAGATAGGGATTGGAGCTTAATATTTTTGGGTTTGGTACATCTTGGCTTAGGAATTGTTATGTAAGTTTTTTGTGTGTGCTTTTGTTCGCTCGTAGTTATTTTTCCTTTGAATTTGTTCTTCGAGCAAAGTGTTAAAATGTGAGCCACGTTTTGACACCTCCCAAACTTGTATTATCCAAAAAAAATGAAGTCGAGAGTAATAAAATTCAAATAGGTACAACTGGGGATGATAATGAGTTCTTATCAAGTATGCACATCGATTTAATTTCTTCCTTTTTTTTTAGGTATCCGTTGGAATCTTTTTCATCACTATACAATACAATACAAACTCTTGTTTATAAATCAAATCGTATCCTATAAAAGTTGAGAGATGAGATTAAAATACTATATATTCACTAGGAAAAGTCTCAAAAATCAACAAAAAAAAAAAGCAGTTAGCCATAAAGTTGTAATTTAGTAGTGAAATTAGTGAGATTTGGAGGGAAATTAGTGGTGGATAAATTTGATAGTGTTGTTAACGCAATTGTCACAATATATGATGCCACCATATTCTGATTCCTTTGCAAATAGAGTGCGAGATTAGAAGACGACAAGTCAACATATCAGACTCAAAATACGACAATTAATTCCATGCCTATCAAATTTCAATCATGGTGTCGCATTCGATAATTGGGCACCACTACAAATTACAGCCATAAAAGGAATTAAAGTCCACTAATTAGTGGGAGAGAAGACATTTTTGCTTCTACAGAAAAGACATAAACCCAACAATCTCGCATTCTATTACTTTGGAGACGAGGCATAAAAAAGTTGTTTGATCACACTACCTATTTGCCTTTGCGAACGAGGAAAGAATCAAATGCTAAAACCCCATCTGACGTGATACGCTTTTGTTTTTGTGTTTGATTACTGTGAAATTAGATTACGCTTTTGTTCTTGTGTTTGTTTACTGTGAAATTATATTACGATTTTGTTCGAAGATGGTTGGTGTAGTAGTTTGTCACCAAAGTTGTTCCAGTACATATCCTGGGCTTGACTCCCTTGGATACATAGGTGGGATAAGCTGGGGGTGTGTGTGTTTAAAAATAATATAAAATTAGGGTTTAGAATTTAGAGTTTAGTTGGTAATCAATGATTATTAGATTAATAGGTACGCGGTACATACTTCCGAAGAGAAAATAATGATTGGTAAATTTCTTCTGTCTATAGCAATGTAATGCATTGTGCTCTAATAAAAGTTGGTCTCATCAAAGTACTAAAATCCCACCTAATTAAGGTAATAGTGTTTTGTTCTTGTCTTGGTTAACTTTGAAGATTTTCTACCTAGAAACGACCGTGTCTTTGCACTTAATATAGTGAAGAGATTTTTTTTTTCCTTTTATAAATAGTTTGGTATGATCAAGATCCTTGTCCACCGTAAATCTTATCTTTATGTGTAAAAGTATGGTGCAATTAATTAATGTCGGAATTCGATCGCCGTCGGCAGAGCTAGAGATACCGTTTTCAAGTTTGAAGACCAACAATGACACGTTAGATGATGATGTTCTACATAAATTAAAGCCTAGAAACGTGGGATCACACACATACTTCTGCCCTTTTCTATACGACTTAATTGATCAAGCGAACGGCTACTTAATAATTAATATATAAAGCTACGCAGCTAATTAATAAATAGTGTACCAAAATTGAAGGTTTACTTAATTAATTCAAGCAATTAATGGAGCCCTATGAGAATATGTTTATGTATCAATATTCAATTAGTTTTATATATGATTAAGGAAGAACCGGTAATCTGTTATACACATCTGGAGAGTCGTCGTCGCTATTAACTCAGTGCCGCCCCTGGGGCAAGGCAGATTAGGCCTGCGCCTAAGGCCCCCATGCTAACGGGCCCCCAATTTTTAAAATTCTTGTAAATGTTTTTCTTAGAAAAAAAATATAAATATATATAAAGAAACTATTTTGGTGATAAAAAAATCTTCTACTCGGTTTTAAATCTTAATTAATTTAATTGAATTTATGAGTTTCATTGTCAAGAAAAAAATTAATGAAGAGATTTAAGAATTCAACTTAAGTATTAATTTTCACGATTTCAAAGATGTCTTTAAATTTTTTCATACTCTACACAAATTACTCCAATTAATTGAATAATTGTGCATTTCTCTATTTAATGACCAATTTTTTATACCAAAAATAAATGTATACATTTATGTAGAAAAAATTAGACCTTAAAATTTCAGTTCGCCTCGGCCCTGAAATGCCCCGAACATTTCAGGGTCGGTCCTGTATTAACTGGTTAACAAGTTTTTCTAATATTAATTCCTGTAGATTTATTAAGCATATTTCTAAGTATATATGCACGTCAAAAACGTTGGTCTACTTAAACATACCCTAAACATAATTATAACCCAGTCTTTGTACTAATTAAGACCGTGCTTAATTAGAAGCTTTGCAATTATTCGATCTATGAGGATTTCAGTTTCACTCTATGTGATGCTTAGTCCAAGATGGATGCCTCCTACAGCCTCTAGGTTTTTTCTCGTCAAGTATGACTTTGATTCTATTTTTTATATATTTTCTACGTGTTTGAACTTACAAATATAATTGTACGTAATTTATTAAGGTCTTAAGTACACCAGCCAAATTAGACAGTTTAAATATACTTACTGATTAAATTAAATCATTAAGTACTCTTATGATTGGTCCAATTATGTATAGGTAGATTCCTTACTCATCCAAAACCAACGTACATCCAAAACAAAAAATCATTACATAACGTAGATCGATAGCAGATTTCATTCATTTATGTATAGCTAATTCGTGTCAGATATACTAAGGGTTAATTAGTGTCTCAAATAATATCTATGGCTTGTCCACATTGGTGCCCAAATTTTCTAATGGTGAACAAAATTTAGTAAATGTACGTCACAAAATGTTACCCTAGCTATGTCGACCGATAAGCCAAGAACTTCAAGCTTTCATCTTATGCATGATACAGCTTTTGCTTAATTTCATTCTTTAAACAAATTAAATTAATTAGGTTGGTTTAATTAAACTTGGACCCAGATATTGCGAACATATATATATGTTTCATGGCTCCCCTAATTTGACTTGTTCTTCCATATATGGACTAGCTAATGCACTCTTGGAAAACAAGTTGACAACGGCGGTGGACCGGAAACTATGATTGAGATTGATGTAATTAAATTAGTCTGATTGATAGAGTACGTAATTAACGACGATATTTATGGAAGACTGACTATTAATATTCCTGGCTACCATCCATTGCCACAAGAACTAGCTAGCTTGAGAATTTTCTCGTGACTTTTTCGATCATCAATATTTGGATTTCTTTGCCACAACGTTCCAGTTGTTCTTCTGATGTGGACTGTGGAACATTTCAATGGACATTATTAATTATGGGAATGGTTAACACTACTTGAAAAAAAAATGTTGCAAATTTTGGGTACCATTAAATTTTCCTCCTCTTGTAGCTCTACACGGAGCCTCAATAATGACTCTGGAAGGAGATTGTAGATGTACATAAACAAAGCATTGAAACTTCCAAGCAGAAAACATATGCATCCCCCAACAATTAAGAGAAGTGATCGATCCCTCTGCACCTCTTCTTCTACTACTATTTTAAGTCCGAGACAATTTTTTTCGTGAAGAGCAACTACTATTTTATGAAGGCAAAAGGTTCAGCCACAAACATAACTTACGCTCATTGAAGAAAAAACAAGCTAATATACAGAACAGCAAGCCAATGAAATTCAGTCAAGACTCAAGACTGAACAAGTGCAATTCTTTCAAGTCAAATCAATCCATATTTTTCATTAACTTAAGAGGAAAAAAATCCTGAGAGCATAAACGAATTTCATACTTACAGCATCATCATAGAAAGTAAAAGGATCATAAGTTTGTGAATCAAAGAAGTTGAAGAAACTTTGACGGGGTCTGTGTCAAGATTTTGGAAGGTTTCCACTTGATTTTCGTCCTACAAGATACCCCAAACATGAGAAGATTGAACACAAAGGATAGGAAAATTCAGGAACTAGAAATATTACCCAATTGCTTGCAACGTACGTAACAGACTTGTTGTCTCCAGTCAATAAGTCATTTTCAAAATAAGGATTGTCACCAATTAAAGATGAACTCCAGCACAAATCCTCTCTTACCATCTGTCCTATATATACGACCTAATGTCCTCCAGAAACTCGAGAGCGTCTTCATCACGCTGTGCAATCTATTCCAGGAACAAGAATAATTGATCATATATAATTATATATGTCCACAGTTAGTTAACAACTCTGTTAAAAACAAAAAAAAACCAACAGAATAATTTGGCAAACGTGGCCCACCTCCATACGAAGATTCTTGTTAGCTTACAATGCACAGCCCAAAAATCAGAGTACGTCCTTATACGACTTCACGTCCCTATTAACCAGAGGCCATATCAACAAAACATTAAAGCCAATAATACTTGACGGATTGAAGCTTTAAACTATGAGAGACACCATCCGACGTCATACCTGTTCATAGAGCTACCAGTGACGCTTCGAATTCCGATAGACTTCCTCCTGCAAAATATGAGAGGATCATTGATATTACAGCACCTGCAAGTCAAACATTTGGGTTAAGAAAGGCCTTCATACAGGCCCAAAAAGCTCTGCCTCTGTCAAACATTTGACCCAAAAACCATCAGAACACCTTAACCAGCCAACATGGCGTCTCCTTAGCTATGTAAATATTGTTCATCAATTCTATACATGCATGGCCAACTCACATACATTCAATCTACTTGAAATTCCTTTTTTTTCTTGAATCAAATGGAGAGAGAGTGCTTCAAACTTATAACCTCTAACAACATTTTGTTACAGAGAAAGACTATATATTGTAAACATCTCCAATGTACATAAAAGATAATTATGCATTTCTTTAGCATTGTATTTTTTTTTTTGGAATAAACATAATTAGAGGATTTCAACTCGAGGATCTTGGGCAGTTAAGCCTTCTATCAAATATTGAAGAAAATATTTAGTAGCATGTGCATGTATAAATGATAAACATACAAACAAATGAAAATATTGAAGCGTAGTTGTATGACATAAGTCACATAACTGTCTGAAAATATAACTATATATGATTTCTCCAGGGGAGAAATTGTTTCAAACTAAGCATATGACCGATCGTATTTTTCTCATGTATTTAAATCAAGTCATGGTTCGTGATACACATGCATATAACATGAATAATTAGTTTCTTGGATTAATTCTAAAAAAAAATTTATGTTTTCATCATATTTTTAAGTAGTATAAGCATAGGTATTTTTAAAGTATAATTTGACTTCTTCCAACTAAATTCCATGCTATATGTAAAGGGAGGCAGGGGCTCTACATGGAGCCTCAGCTGTGAACCTGGAAGGAGATCGATTGTACAAATACAAATTAATAAAGCATTTCCTATGCGAGCCAAATAAACTCGATCGATCTTTCGTTGATAAGCCTGATTGTAGTTTCAGTGATCAAAACTTTACGCTCGAATTAAGTTGAAGTAGTTGGGTGTTCATATATACGTAGAAAACTATACATAAGTACCTTTCTAGGCTTTACAAGAGCTCCACGAGATCTTCCTTGTGCTGTCAATGTCAATAAAACTTAATGTACGTACAATTTTGAATGGCCAAAAGAACACTGATCGATTTGGATAGTAATCGATCAGTCACAATGAATATGAAAATAATTGGATAAAAGTTAAGGATAGGGGTGGGCATTAAATCCCGCAATCCCGCACCCGACCCGATCCCGTCCCGTTCCGTCCCGTCCCGCGTGGGATGGATTCTTATTTTTCACTAATTGGGACGATCCCGTCCCGTCCCGAAATGATTGGGATTGATGCGGGACGGAACATTGAATCCCGCTCTCATCCCGTTTCGTCCCGCAATAATAATTAACCTAATTTAAATTAAATTTTTAATATATGTCTAAATGTGTGGGTGTTTAAGCAAGTCTATACATCTAGTATAGACTTGACCACTCCCAATAATTTGAAATTATTAATTTATCTACCCTCATTTGACCTAATGTCCTAATATCCTAATCATTCTCTCAACTCTATTCATTTCTCATTTTCTCTGCCAATAGAAAGTACGTGTTAAATGCATTAAGCCATTACTTTTTTCAAATTTGGATTATTGTTCATTGATCTTAATTTAATTATTACTTACAATAATGATGATGAATTATGTTAAATTAATAAATATTATAATTTTAATATAGCGGGATCATCCCGTCCCGTCCCGATCCCGCGCGGGATGGGATGGGACGGGATCGGTTTTCAAAATTGGCCGTCCCGTCCCGAAATTTTTTTCGCGGGATGGGATAGGGATGGTGTTCTTCTCGGCCCGTCCCGTCCCGTGCCCACCCCTAGTTAAGGATCCCAAATTCCCAATTAATCAATTAAGCAAGCTGTGAGCTGTCCCCAAGGACTGAACTTAAATGTTGATGTGGGATTGTGAGAAAGAGATTGAACGAATTGAAAAATCAGCTCATCAAAAGCAAAAGAGGAAAACAACAAACTCGAACAACCATTCAAATTAGTTTTTCAACTTAATTTGATGTGATGAGTCTTATCAAGCATATGCAACTATATATCACGTTTAATTAAAGTTTGCTGTTTGAAAGTTATTGGAATCAGCCGAAATGAAAGCGAGCCGCTGATCGATCCTCTAAAGTGAATCTAGCTTAATGAGCCAAAAATAGGCCGGGAAAGTTTGGAGATCTAGCTAGCTAGGTCACTGGCCGGGAAAGATTTGGCTTTTGTCGGTTCCGGTCCCGATGTCGAAATTTGCAGATTCGAGCAGGTCGGTTCGGTGAGTGGTTTTGAGCGAAACAACAGTCCAGCCCTAGAGGTGTATCTTCGTGCATAATTGAATACATAATTAATGTGACACACGAGCACGTACGATTTGACGTTATACATACATCTTACCTTTAGTTTATATATTCCAGTTGTTGCCGGAAAAAAGTGGATTGCAATATGTCGATCATATTTGGTTAATGAAGGTGAGAGCTAGCTAGCGCCCTTCCTCTGTCACTTTTCAAGTTAATTGGATCAAGTTTGACTCGGTTTCCATCACTCGTTTAAAAGCTAGCAAGCAATTATTGGATTCACAGGAGACAGACTTTGTTTCTGTAATAAGCTAGCTATCTCATATAAAGATCGTACGTACGTACTCAACTATATCTGCCATGCTGATCCAACAATATACAGTACTGTTCTGTGCCTCTGTCTATAAATAATTCATGTTATGCTAACTTTGATTATGATCTTTGTTATAAGCGCTAGTATAATTCCATATTACTTTTCTTTAATTTGAGAATGACATTGAAGCCTTTTGAACGAACTAGTGCAACGTAAAAACACTGTAAACTTTTTTTTTTTTGGAAATTAAAACACTGTAAACTTTAGCGAGTGTAAGTTGTCATGGATATGCCCTTGAAATAAAAACACATTTCATTGGTTGTCAGTATTTGGAGAGAAAAGATTGGGACATCCCAATTCCTAGTAAAGTAAAAAAAGAAAAAAGTTAAATTCTCGATTCATGATTGTGTCTCTTCGTGCATGACCCACGAGCATGATTTGAAGTTTGATGGACAAAATAGCTAGCAAATTAAGTTGTGATCATGAATGAATGAATATGAAGATTCCATCGACTTCAACAATGAGATATTCTTACCTGAATTGAAAGAAAAAAAATAGCTCTGAATCTACAGTACCTACATATTATTCTAAAGCATGTAATTATTGAATCCATAGAAGACAAGTTTAATAATTTCTATGATAACTGATCGATAAGCTATCACATACAGATCGTACGGATTAACTTATTCGCTGGACAATCAGTCATGACCTGCACCTCTCTCTGTATATGCATGTTATATTACTGTAAAGAAAGTATATATATATAGTAAAAGTTAAAATTCGAGAAAAGAGAAGGACAAAAAGCCAGGCATATGCATAATGTTTGCCGTCATCGTTTTCATTTATGAGAAAGAACATCTGGACAAAGGTTAAAAGATCAGATCAAAGATCATATCAAAGATCGTTCGCCGATGGCCCAAAAGACATGGAGAAATTAAATGTTGAATCGCGCACTCAGTAGCACTATATATGTATAATGTATTGATTGAACAGACAATTGTTTTTTTTTTTTTTTCAACTAACTATTTTCTCAATCCATTTTCAGGAGACTCTCCTCACGTGAGAAATTTATAGAAAACAAATAATTGAATATAACATAAAAGTTGAAAAACAAAAACAGAAGATTTAAATATAGGAGAAGTAAGTACGTACGTGGCATGGCCCGAGTCCATTTGGTATGGGAGCAAATTTGCCACCCACTCTGACCAGGGATGGGCAATGCCCTCCTTCATAGACAATTTACATGTGTCCTCCCACCCTAACTATAGTTTGGATATAAAAAAATAAAAGAAATATTTATGCTCTCTCTCTCCCCAGAGCTTCCTCTGGCCATTGCTTCGCCGTCCGACCACCAGTGAGCTCGATACCGATCTCATTCTCTTCGTCTCCTCAAGATCTTCATCCCCATAATTGGCCGGGTCGAAGCTTGATTCGGCCATAAATAGCTCGATTTTGCATCAAAAGTTTCAAAACTCCAGAATTTCAAACCCAAGAATCTCCCAATCTAAGAAGAATTGATGGAGGAGATTGGTGGCGCTAGATTCGCTATGAAGAGAGCTTCAAAGCCCACTAGGTCTAGCTGGTTGATTTGGCCGGAAAACAAGATCTACGATCAGAGAATAGTCCGATTGTTCAAGCTTCAATTCTCCTTCTTAAGTGGGAAAACTTGGTATGGGAATAAAGAGCTAGAGGAGACGAAGAGAATGAGACCGGTATCGAGCTCACTGGTGGTCGGACGTCGAAGAAATGGCCGGAGGAAACTCCGGGGAGAGAGCATAAATTTTTTATATCCTAACTATAGTTAGGGTAAGAGGACACATGTTGATTGTCTATGAAGGTGGGCATTGCCCACCCCTGGCCGGTTAAGGTGAATTGAATAATATATATATAAATATATATATATATATATATATATATATATATATATATATAATTCACATGTAAGGTGGTTCTTACTTTGTAAGGTGTAGAGTTTTGATTTTAGCTATAAAATTTGTTTAAATAATATGATTTGACGGTTGAGATCAAAACTCCGCATTTTATAAAATAAGGTTCTCCTTAGTAGAGAAGCCTTATATAGCTGCCTTGATTCAATACATTCACGAGCTGTATGGTGGCCCAAACCGCACAGTTTTTCTCCAAGGACTAAGGATGGATCGAATTCAGGAGCTGTAAATTTAGGTAGCTGGCCAAAACCTTTTAACCCCAATTAATATTGGATCCAGTTAAAAAATTTATGAACGTGCATGTTTTAGCAGCTAGCTAGGTACGTAGAAACCAAAGTGGTCCTGTACGTTCGCTCAATCAGCTATTCCAGTTGTCTGGGGTTCCTGAAATCACTGGACGGATCGAGATGATATCACATGCCAATATAAATGGATGCTGTTGTAAATTTGTTTCTTGTTAGAAACAGATCGAGACCAGTCGGCTTCCAGTAGCATGAACTCAATAGTCGTTAATACTGAGTACAACACAATGATGAACGGTCGGAGGATTGGAGCTGCTAGAAGCCTAGAAGAAGACGACAGTATTAATATCATCGAGCAACTCTCTCCGGCATTAATTTACACTGTGACAAATTCGTTTCCTGCACAGACGCAGTTTCATGGAAACCAGCCATTGTCTCTTTCCACTTGACCTTGTCTGTACGGCGTCGCATCCCTTGTTTGAGAAAAACAAACGCTGATTAGTTAAAATCAGTTCCAATTTAATTCATGCAACTAAAGAGACATTGCATATGAGATCCACAATACAATATTTTCATTTCCGCAATCCGACCGTTCAAAATTCAGAGATCTACACGACTACACGTGTATATATATGGATCTCCATCGATGTTTTTTTGTGCTTGTAAAATATAGAATAGAATCCTTTTGATTTGATGCTCTTTTCTTTAATTTACTTCTTTTATAGATTAGAATCCAATCGAATGCGACGTTCCCAAGTGATCGTAACAATGAGGTTGCTTCCGGGAAACTCAAACGTACCTCTCCACAGAAAGAGCTGGGACCCCTAATTTGCACTACTAAAATGATCGATGTGATATTTGAGGGCAAAAATAAACTACACGAATAATGTTATTTTGGTCCCCTACCTAGCCCTCTTGTATTGCATCTTAATTTTGCTGCGCTATTGCAAAAGTTTGTCTGTGCTTTTCTATATGCGAACAATATATGAGCTTCCAAGAGCGTCGCTATATTCAACACACTACAAATAAAAATTGCATTAGCCACGGCGGAAAACCGTCGCTAAAAGCTATTTTACCGTCGCAAATGACTTTTGGCGACGGCTAGGCGACGGCAAAGCTTCGGTTGCAATAAGTGGCGTCGCCAATACTATTAGCGACGGCAATTGCACTGTCGCAAGAGTATTAGTGACGGCAAATATTTGTCATCGCAAGAATGTTGCAACTGAAAATTGCCATCGCAAATAGCAATAGCGACGCCACTTATAACAACGGTAGCTTTGCCGTGGCAAAGTGTGAATTATTCATAAAAAAAATTTCTGGCATGCAAATGCATGCCAGATTTTTCATTTATTTATTTTTTGCTTGCAAAAGAAGCTATACAAATGTGGGAGTAGCATTTTCTTTACACTAATGTCTTATATCTTCATAATGTTCAAACTACAAATTGACAAAATAAAAATACAAAGTTGATGTTCAATAAGCAAAAACTATAATGTTCTGCAAACTGTGGGCTACTGAAGTAATTAGAAAGCTTCTTCTTTTCCCCCTTTTCATAATCCACAACCACAATCCCATCTTGTCTGAATGAACAATCTCATAGCTTCTTCCCAATCTTGAAAGAATGGGTAATCTGATGTATACAATCTCATAGCTTCTTCCCAAATCTTTTAAAATGGTGCATCTTTTTCTCCTTTGTGACCTTTGTGACTGCATTACCCTCACATACTTGAAGAGCTGCCGAAACCTCTATTCACAAAACCAAGAAGAAAGAAAAACTGCAATCAATAAACCATGTCCCAAGAGATAAGACATTTAAAAATTAACTCCATTTTGTTTCCAGACAACCTTATTAATTCACGTACAGGCAGATATACAGATGCATTTGGCGGATTTTAAAACAGAAAGACTGAGGTGGTTACTAATCTAACCATTTTTCTGTAACATTCTCCTTTTTATCAAACAATAATCAAACTAGAACTCTTTCCATCTTTCTTGTAGTCTTTATTTCTCAACATACAGTAGAAAAAAATACCAACTGAAGTGGTCAATCCACATAAACAACAAGAATGTTCCTCCATTTAGTTCTCTCAGACATCAAAACGTAAGAAAACAAATCTTATGGGTTTTTCTCTTTATAATTAAACATATATCTTATGTTCATTACAAAGGAAAACCATTTTGTTATGATGGGGTCGAACTACTTTATCACTTAACCTTCTTATAAAAAATTAATTAAATTTTCCATGTATGAACACCTTCCAACCTCAAGGCTGTAACAAAAAGATAGCATGTAAAATCAATGCAAAGAAAAGTCTCCAATAACGAAAGTAAAACCTCTAGAATGACAACTGAGATTTCATAAGCCCAAGCACAAGAAGACAACAGGAAAAAAGAGCACAAACAATAAAACAAAGACAATATATCATTAGACTAGAGCAAGTCAAGAAAGGAGACCAAGCACCCCTGTCACCTCCCCCTCCCCCCACTGAAGGTAAAAAAAAAAATGCAATTCATAGTGTTCTTTGATAACTACAAACATAATGAAACTGCAATTGTCCAACACCTATATAATAAATAGGTCTTGGAACATTCAACTAAATCCCAGTCACAACATAATACTTGGATTGTGACTGCATGTTTCTCCTCAAAAATTCACCTCTTGGTACTAACCAACTTTGTTCCATTCTAGCACATAAAATTCAGGCTCAAAATCATATATATCAACACCAAACGGACCAGAAAATCAATGGCAAACGATTGAACAGTTTACTAGTGCTTAACAGAAATTCAATAATTTTACAGCATTTTCAGAATGTTCAAGCATACCAAAACGATCTAATAATGTTCAAGGGATTGATTCAAGGTCGAAAATGAACCAAAGTTGTCCAAAACCAGCACCGACTACAGTAAACCCGCACAGGCCATAAACTCAAATACAGAATCTCCAAAACTCAACCAAAACCGAAAACCAAGGGCACAAACATATAGAGAACAACGAGGGAAAGAAGTTTGATACCTAGCTTGTCGCCGTTCATGGCCTGAAACGCCGGAAATCGATGTGAAACCCGCCGAAAAAACCAGATCTTTCTCTCTTCGATTCTCGTCAACGATTTGAGAAGCCAAGACCACAGACGAGCTCACCTCACCGAGACGAAGCTATTGGTACCGGTTTCGTCTGCCGACGTGGCCGGAATCGGAAAATCCCATTTGAGCTGCCGGAAGTTCTTCCCTTCGTCTCTCTCTACCGCCGTCGACTACTCGACTTGATGAGCTGCAACCACGCTTGGACTCGCTGTGTTGAGGCGAAGAATATGGACCAGTCCGGCGCCGTGAAACGGCCGGACGGAAGAGCTGAAATCGGAGGTGCATGTCGCGGCAGATGAGAGGAGGCGGTGAGGGTCTGGAGAGATCTCTTGGGTTTTAGTCTCTTGGGTTCTAGACTAATCTCAGATCTCTTGGGTTCTGAGATCTCTTGGTGGTGGTGGTGTCACTAATCGACGGCCGGAAACCGGAATCAGAGATGACAGAGCCGCAGAGAGAGAGAGAGAGATAGAGAGATCGAGAGTCAAAATGGATGAGAAGTTCAGTTTTTTTCATTTAGCCAAAATAGCCGAGTAGCGACAGCAACAATAGCTGAAGCCAAACCCAAAAATATCCAGCGACGGAAAGAAGATGCCGTTGCAATTGAGTCATTTATATACGACGGCGTTAGTGTGCCGTCGCAAATCACTTCCATATTTGCGACACCTTGTTTACCGTGGCAAATTTACTACTATTAGCGACGGCATTTTGGTGCCGATGCTAACTGCCGTAGCAAAAGCAATTTTTTTTTGTAGTGACAAGAATCACATTCTGGTCCCATATAATTTTGTATATATATATATATATATATATATATATATATATATATATATATGGATTACAGTACCGTCGACCTTAGCAATAAGGAATATGCATGGATGAAAGAGATTTTTTTTTTGGGCTAATTGGATGAAGGAGATCTTAGCAAGCGACCTTATGTTTGTTTTTTTACGTACTGACTATAACGGTAAAAAAAGATCTGAAATATTTAATTGATTGAAATTTGGATAATAATTGTGTAGCTTTTCTTTTTGGGCATGAAAAACGTGGATACTGATTGTGATCAAAAGTATAAAATCCAAAATGCACGTAATTATTCAATCTTATTTCAGACTAGTCTTTGTTGTACGAATACTAATTGCCCTTATAAAGCCAAACACAGAATGTGGGAATGCCATGAACCAGTCACTTTCAATTTCTAATTAAAGTGCCAACTTTAATTTATTTCCATATCCTCGTGAATTACGACGCGAAGGACCACATAAATGAAGGTAGAGATCGATAGTTGGAAGAATGCAATAGTAGTAAACCCTAGCCTATTGAAGCCATTATAAGTCATGATCGAAATTCTCAGTTTCTCACACCAGTAAGCGTAGCTATCTACTTACCTATCTATATCTATCGAGCTCCATCCCTAGCTTGTTCTAGCAGCAAGAAACCCAAGCCAAGTATATATATATAACCTAGCTAGCTAGTTTGGTACGTTATAGATGTATATAGCTGATATTAGGGTCAATATATTGTGCTTTATCAATGCCAAAGTACGTAAGGTTTCCGGTATATATGGATCTAAAATATCGGTAATATTCTTGAAGTTTATTTGAAATTTCCGTTTTGACATACAATTTTCACCGATATTGAAATTTTATTGAGATATCCATACTATAGATCACATTAACGAGAGTTGATCGGTCCTGAGCAAAGAGAGGCCCGATCAATCCCATGTATACATATTTCATAAGCTTTTTCATCGTGTATGAGCTAGCTAGATTCCTGTCTGCATCACTCACTACTCGCCGTCTCCATCTCCATTGTTGTCTGTCGGACTTCTATAACTGCTCCATATATAGTGCTTAATTAGCTAACTCGTTACGGTGTAGCTCGAAATAGTCATATATTACAAACTGGGGTTTCTCTTTTACTGCGTGCATGGTATAATTTTAAGAATCGTTTATATCAGGCCGAGCTTGATTGGCAGAAACCAGAGAATTAGGATTCCGTATACGTGGTTGTTAAGGAGGAGCTCCAGGACCACAAAGTCACGAACCATCCTATATTGTTTGCATTATGCATGCATGCAGCTACATTTTTGGGTCGGGTTTGGCTATGTGTCATTATGATTTGCCCTAGTACTTTGTTTGCATGTAGCCAGAATTAGCTATACCTAGCTAGCTTTGTACAATCGTTAGTTTCTCCCACACTTTCTACGTAAATGGAATCGATGTGGTCCAAGAGGCTATGTGGGGTGTGTGAAATTCATGTTTGTACGTGTAGTCATCACGTAGCTAGCTAGGTCGGGAAGTAGTCGAATGGCAGAGTTAGAAATTTGTTCTTCCAAAACGTGATGGAGTGTCTTTATTGACGCATGCATTTGATAGAGAGACTTGTTTAAAAGAAGAAATCGATGGATATATAAAGCTGAAATTGTAGATTGAATAGGAGAAATGAAAGAGAACAGGAGAAATTTGATCACATGATCTCTCGTAAACTACTGCATGCATTTTGGTATATATCTAAAATCCAATACCATTTATCTGACTATATATATCCTCTCTTTTTTCTTCTCGATTATCTAGGGGGAGCAATTATGTATAGGTGGGCATCAACTCAACCAAGCTAGTTTTTCATGGAAATACTTGTGAAAATGGATGCACACGTATGGGCATGGTTCTTTGCAGTACATGTACATCATATATCCATGGACTATAATGAAAGCGTGATAATATATAACGGAAGAAGAAATGGACCACAATCTAATTATCCCAATAACATGAGCACTACATCATCCATGGACCATAATGGATTGTCAAACAAGAAAATAGAAAGTGACTTCAGAGAAAGTGTACATCTTTCATCCTTCAGTATTGTTTTTTTTTTGCCTTCTTTCTGGATTAAATGTTCTGAATACGTCTCATATATGTTCTTCATTTTACTAGAAAAAGACAGGTGATGAACCACCCATTCATGAATCCCTTTCAGTATTCTAATTGTATCTTTCTCTGTCCTAACCCAATGACAAATTAATTGCTTTAAATGTAGGCATGCTCAACCGCTATCTTGTACTTCTCATAATCTCAGTTATTTTAAAGGGAAAAAATCACAAATGGTCGCTCACCTTTCACCCATTCGACACTTTAGTCACTCACTTTTGCAAAATATCACTTTGGTCACTTACTTTATACCCTCTCATACACTTTGGTCACTCACGTGGGGTTGAAGGGACGAAACTAACCTTGCAAAATAGGGCACGTGGCCACTCACGTAATGTTTTTTAATGAGAAAGCTAATTGAGTGACCAAAGTATATGAGAGAGTATAAAGTGAGTGACCAAAGTGATATTTTGCAAAAGTGAGTGATTAAAGTGTCGAATGGGTGAAAGGTGAGTGACCATTTGTGATTTTTTCTCTATTTTAAATGAAGTTAGAAATTTAGTTGAAAACAATTGGAATGATAATTTTTTATGGTTAAATGGAGATTTGCTCGATTCCATCTTTAATGGTGGTTTTCTACTTGTTGAAGCTTTGCTAGTTTGCTTTCCCTATAGATAGGTTAGACGCAACAAAAACAAAAGTTACATGGCTTTCATCTTCGAATTTTCAATAGTCCGGACCACCATAAAATACCTAGAAAAAAAAAAGGAAGGGATTGACAAATCCGGCCCCATCCTACAACAAAGCCATCAAAAACTCCTTTTCTTTTTCTATAAAGTGTGAATATTGTCAAAGTAACTTCAATACATCACAACAAAGAAAGAAAAGATATCTATTATCTAACGTCCGGAGGCAATTTCACCTGTTCTTTGTAAAAGAAAGAGGAGAAAGATATATAAGGATGAAATATAAAACCAAAATGGGAGCATAAAAAGTATTTGAAACTTGTGAGACTTTAAATGAAAACACCAATTTCATAAGCAAAAGAAATGTTGATTAATTTACAAAATGCTTCGTGGGTAGCACCAATTTTGCCAGCTCTCCTCTACTCATTTTTTTATTGTCCTACTGAGATTTACACCAAACCAAAGCAACGATATACAAAAAGAATGAGATCAACGACAGCATAATCATAGCACAATTCCCACCCAAGATTCCTAAAACCTTCGTACACATTAGTTTAGTACAATTTGCCAGCTCCCAGATTGCCAATCTTCTTCTTTCAAACTATGAAATTATGAAAACCAAGGAGGACAAGAATAATACTGTAAATTATTTGGTAAAAGTTGCCAATTGTAATAATCTAATAGCATCAATCACGTACAGACAACATTTCCTCTCCCATTTGTCCAACTCACTATAATCTTGTCGCTTGTTAACCAAGCAATATATCCAGTGAAATCTAAGAAATGAGCCAGAATATTATGTGACATTTTGGGGCCAAACCTACCCTGGCCAATGGATAAGCTATATAATTGCTATTAGGGTTTATAAGGGTCCAAATCAAACACTTTGTGGTTTTCCAGCCAAAAATTTAGAAAGAGATTGAAAAGCTGAATACAGAATCACAGATACAACACTTGTTGGATCACTTAAATTTTGACGGTGAAAAAGAAGTGGTCAATCTTAGGTCAACATTTTTAACTTGACTGCAAGTTTACTTTGAAGAATTGAATCGGGTCAAGCTGACCCATATATCGAAACAAGGCTGAAGAAAGAATCGGTTTATGTAACAAGTCGGACTGGACCGATCCATAACAAAATGTTATGATCCATGATAAAGCCATCCACCAGTCAGACCTGTCCCAAAAGGCTTGTTTGGTCAATGACCACTACTCAGACCTAACAAAGCCTAGATGAATCTCTTAAAAATCTAATTTTATCACTACTAACATTCAAGAGAAGAGAAGGGAGATTCAAACTCGAGACTTCGGATAACACTCTTAAAAAACACTAAATAGAAGAGGTCAGGATCAAAGTAAACGAAAAGAAAGACGCTTATAGTCAACTTAATTAGTGTCCGATTTCCCATAATTACTCAAAAATGCACTTAATTAGGTGTGAGATTCCGGTAATTTCCCATTAAAAGGAGTAGTTGAATATTACAGTATTCATTGTCAAAAAAAAAAAAATATTACAGTATCCAAATTAACCTTATACGCATGCACACGTGTAATTCACCTACCACAGGGAAGAGACCCTCCTGCATGCTTCTGCGATTGAGAATGGACCCAGTCAGTGGGACTGGCTGGTAGTTCAACTGTGCCAGGCTGACATCATTATTTCCCTCCGAATTATTATTTCCTGATTTCCATTTATTATTATTGTCCTTATATTTTTATAATTGATTGCAAAAAAAAAAAAAAAAAAAGGGTTAGAGCTGAGAAAACGAAATGAGAGGAAATTAAAAGGAAGAAGAAGAAGAGAGTGAATATTATATAAGGAAGAAAACCGCGTTTGACCTGACCTCGCCTTCTTTGTAGAACTCGTCCACTTTCAAAGAGTTTACAGAGAAACCGCTGCTGCTGCTGCTGCTTCTGCTTCACAAAGCCAAAACCTTTTGCCTTCTCAGACCTGACGGATTTGCATTCATCAAGAGCAAACCGAGAAGACCCATCTGTCTCTCGTTTCGTTTCGAATCTCTCTCTTTTTATCAAATACTTCATTTTTTGGGTCCGCCGTGCCGGCCATGGCGGACATAGTGAAGCAAATCCTAGCGAGGCCGATCCAGCTGGCGGACCAAGTCACCAAGGCGGCGGACGAGGCCAGCTCATCGAAGCAGGACTGCGCCGAGCTCAAATCCAAGACCGAAAAGCTCGCGGGTCTGCTCCGGCAGGCGGCTCGGGCCAGCTCCGACCTCTACGAGCGCCCGACCCGTCGGATCATCGACGAGACCGAGCAGGTCCTGGAGAAAGCTCTGTCCTTGGTCCTCAAATGCCGCGCCAACGGGTTAATGAAGCGGGTCTTCACCATAATCCCGGCCGCCCAATTCCGCAAAATGTCTTCGCAGCTGGAGAATTCGATCGGCGACGTCTCTTGGCTGCTCCGAGTCTCGGCTCCGGCGGATATCCGCGAAGACGGGTACTTGGGGCTGCCGCCAATCGCGGCCAACGAGCCCATTCTGGGCCTCATTTGGGAGCAGATCGCAATTCTCCACACGGGGTCGCTCGAAGACCGATCTGACGCGGCGGCTTCGCTGGTTTCTCTGGCCAAGGATAATGATCGGTACGGGAAGCTGATTATCGAAGAAGGCGGAGTTGGGCCGTTGTTGAAGTTAATCAAAGAGGGCAAAGTGGAAGGGCAAGAGCACGCTGCCGAGGCTCTCGGGTTACTGGGCCGTGACCCGGAAAGCGTGGAGCACATGATCATTGCCGGCGTGTGTTCCGTGTTTGCGAAAATTCTCAAGGAAGGACCGATGAAAGTTCAGGCCATGGTGGCCAAGGCGGTGGCGGAGCTGGCAGGGCATTACCCGAAATGCCAAGATCTCTTTGCCCAGCACAACATCATTCGGTTACTTGTGAGTCATCTTGCTTTCGAAACCGTGCAGGAGCACAGCAAGTATACTGTGGCTTTTAACAAGGCCACATCCATTCATGCTGTCGTTGTGGCTACTAATAATTCCATTGCCAACCATCCCAAAAAGGCGAATGAGGATGAGGATAAGCAGAGCTATATGCAGATTCCAAATCCCTTGGGGAATCGACAGCCGAGTCAGCTGCACAATGTGGTTGCCACTACCATGGCAATGCACGGAGGAGGAGCACCAGTTAATGGCGCCGCCACTCAAATCAATCATACCAACAGCAATAGCAGCGGGAATCATTTCCAGCAATCCCCGCATCATCATCATCATAATAGTGTTTCGGGGACAACCATCAAGGGGAGGGAATTGGAGGACCCTGCAACCAAGGCCAGCATGAAAGCAATGGCGGCAAGAGCCCTCGGCTACCTAGCCAAGGGCAACTCAACCATTTGTCGTAGCATCACCGAATCAAGAGCTCTGTTATGCTTCGCAGTGCTATTGGAAAAGGGCCCCGAAGATGTGCAGAAGAATTCTGCCATGGCATTGATGGAGATAACGGCAGTGGCAGAGAAAGATGCCGAGTTGAGAAGATCAGCATTCAAGCCTAATTCGCCTGCCTGCAAGTCTGTCATTGATCAATTGCTCAAGATCATTGACAAGGCGGATTGGGACTCAGACCTCCTGATCCCCTGCATCAAAGCTGTTGGGAATTTGGCCAGGACATTTCGGGCAACGGAGACGAGGATTATTGGCCCATTGGTGCACCTTCTCGATGAAAGGGAAGCCGAGGTTACTAGGGAGGCTTCCATTTCCCTCACAAAGTTCGCCTGTACAGATAACTATCTTCACCTCGACCATTGCAAGGCAATAATAGACGCCGGAGGTGCCAAGCACTTAATCCAGCTCGTGTATTTCGGGGAGCAAATGGTGCAGATTTCGGCGCTGGTTCTCATGTGCTACATTGCACTCCATGTACCGGACAGTGAAGAACTTGCCCAGGCTGAGGTGCTCACCGTGCTCGAATGGGCATCCAAGCAGTCTTACATGACCCAAGATGAAACACTCGACACATTGTTACAAGAGGCCAAGAGTAGATTGGATCTTTACCAGTCCAGGGGCTCAAGGGGATACCATGGATTCAATCACAAACCTTAGTGAGTCCCATTCTTTTGTTTCGGTTTTTATGTTCCTCATGGAGTGTAAATACTTGTGTAATTTAGAGCATCCTCAGTCAAATGAAAAACCCTCCTCTTTTTCATGTTTTTTGTTACTACTGTTAAACCGCATGGTTGGTGTTCAGTGCCAGAAAGAAAGTTTTACTTTCCCCAATATAAACAAATTTGATTTTTCTTGATTTAGCATCTTCTATATTTGATCGTTACGCCTAAAGTAGGTTGTTTACTCGCATTTTCTGAAGATTTACTGGTCACATAGTTTATATACTATAGCTTGGAGATAAGGTGGGGAAAAAGATGCTTAAGGGGTCATTTTCTGTATGAGTAAGACGCACCCAATCAATCCTAACACTCTTAAACATTTTGATAGCACATGGGAGAAAATTTCAGCCTTCCAACTCTGAAATACTCAACC
This sequence comes from Rubus parviflorus, assembly GCA_029955375.1. Classification (NCBI taxonomy): domain Eukaryota; kingdom Viridiplantae; phylum Streptophyta; class Magnoliopsida; order Rosales; family Rosaceae; genus Rubus; species Rubus parviflorus. The sequence goes on from JARGGL010000004.1 coordinate 17,866,829, forward strand.
TTCTAACTCTTTTAATCTCATTAGCCAATGAAAAAAAAAAAAAAAAACTGCGAGAAGTCTCTACATTGACAAAGTTGATTGGCTGATCTACACCAATCTGAATTCAAGCTCTGAATTGTTTAACCAGAAAGGCAAGAACTAGTCAGTTATTAACTGCAAAAATATAAAAAGTCTCCAACTCCTATAATGCTCAAATCATTTCGATCATCATGGCCCATGGTCCAATTATTTAGTGGTGTAGCTATCAGAAAAGACAAGCATGATCAGAAATATTATATAAGCAGCAACTCTTCTTTGGGAAATAATATAAGTACTAGCTCTAGCTGACGACTACTTTCCTCTTTTTTTTGATCAGGAAACGACGACTTTCCTCTACTCATCAACATATTGCAGATTTACCAGAACCAAAATGTGGTAAGAAACGAAACTACAATGTTTTCAAGCCAAAATCTACCTAGAATAATGAAAGTCCAAGTTAGCAGAGCAGCCATATCTGTGTATATTTACATTTCACTGTGAATCATTGAGAAAAATAGGAATGTAACCAGGACCTGGTTTGAATGAGTCAATTCAATTTCAATGCCAGTATTGAAAAGTTAATGAACAGATATCAAAATACCATTTGATTGATTTCCACTTGGACAACAAAGAAATTTAGGCCTACTTTTTTCAAATAATTCCAGCCATGTATATGAACATTTAATATAATAATTGATATATAGCAGTCCAAAGGCAATTTATGGACCCCAATCAGTCTCACATCGGAAAAGCTAGACTTTTCTTATTTAATAGGAGCAATAAGGACGAGGCTGTAAGAAGTCTTCTAACTTGTGCTTCATCTAAAATGTTGAACAAACAATTGACATTGAAAAGGTTATTAAAACATATATATATAAAATGAAGTCAATGCTTGAGAACTCACCAGTAGTAGGTAAGAGAAATAAGGGACACCAGACTAGACCACGTTGAAGACAATGAAGAGTCAATCTCCTTGTAAAAACTCCGCAGCTGTTTGAGTACACAATTACAGTTGAGAAAATCACAACAAAAGAAAGTATATTGCATTAAGCTCAAGTATCTCTAAATCTAAAAAATTTCAGAGCGTAGAATGAGTAAACCACATTAGATTGGACCCGAAGAAACTGGATAATGAATTCACATGGTGAACACATGCAGTATAGGTCGAATCCTAATTTAACAGAAGTTCAATCCATAGTAAAGAAATGTGATTCCCAAAATCGACTGATCATAAGAAGAACTGGTTGAATATTGATGCCACAACTCTGAACTTTAAAGAAATTGGCTACTAATTCCCAGATTCTACCAAATTGATTAACCCATTTTTTCATCTAACATCTTTTTCCTGTTTCTGATAGGATCTTCTGTCATCTGTAAGATATCGATTGAAAATAAGAAACACTTTTTCAGGGCCAACTACAGAAGTTACAGACCCAGTGAATATCTTGCAAACTTGCAACCAAAGGGGAACAAATAAACATGTTTGATGCAGCATGGATCCTCTATGGCGCCCCTTTAGGACTTTTTCCGGACCATGCTTAAGCATTTCCATATGTAAAATTATACATCACATTTGGATTTGGCGTTTCCAGCCCCACAAGTATATATTCCAAAGCAATCACCAAGTCAAGTTGGTGATTCAAATCTATCACCAAAATCAGTGTTCATCTAAATCTAAATGATTTGGAGCTTTTATTATACAGATGCAACTGTAATGTTTATGGATCTTTCTCCTGTCCATTAGTAATAATTCACCCCAATACAGGGAGGCCCACACCTTGGCTGGTCGGAAAACAAGAACCAGCGAACCAGCTCACTCCTTTTCAATACCAACAAAGATGAGTCTTTTCTGCAACTTTAAACTACAAAATCTTAACTATATATGGCTAAAGTGGAATACTCTAATCATGGAGATAAAACTTGTATCCCTGGCCGTATGCACAAACTGAGGGTACTCTATTCTGTTTCAGAAACAAAGGTTGCAATAATGTCATTGCAACCACATCAAGTAATCTGTATACATCATAAAGCAGTTTTAAACACCCAGCAATAATTAAGTGGCTGTTCTCATTTAACCACATATCGAACCAGGATTGTAATCGGCGACAGATTAACCATAACTAACCCGTAATGGTACAAGAAAAATCTACCATAATGATCGTTTAATCCATTTTCGTAAACAAGATAAAAACCAAATCAAAATAGGAATTGGGAAATGGTATATATTGCATTAGTTAATTTGGTTCCGAAACCCTAACCCTAGATTCACCATCTCCACAAGTCAATACTGGGGACAAAATTTGAGCTGCGAATCACATACAAACCAAGAGCCAAGTACAAAAGAGAGAAATGGAGGATTACATTTCAGAATTCAGATTGGGAACTCACCCAGTGACTCTGCGAATTCGATCAATTTTGAACAACTTGGCGTTTCTAGGGATTTGATTTCTCACTTGTCAATGAGAGAGGGGAAGAAGAGAGAGAATCAATTCAAACGCGGCTGCTTGTGCTTGGCTCGCGGTCCCGCGAATAAAGCTAAACCGTTTTTATTGTCGATTGGAAACTTGGGCCGGTTTCGTCCCGCTCAATATAAACTTCTCATGGGCCAAGCTGGACTAGGCTCAGAACGAGAGTACCCGACCCGAGTACAGTTCAGTTCAGTTCAGCAGAAAACCTATGTACATCTTTACACTATAAATAGAAAAACTATACAAGGGATGAAGGGATGGCACAAGATTAATGTGAAGAAAATACCGAAAAACGAGGAAGAGAGGCAGATATGAGAAAAGAGCCTTGAAAAAACCTGCTAAATACACGAGTTCAGCAAATTAGTAAACAAAATTGACAAACCTATTCACCCAATATCTAAAACAATAAACTGGAGTAAAGAAAGATAATGTAACCTTGATTAAATTACGTCAAGACCTCAATACAATATAAATCACAAGTAAATACTGCATTTGTTATACACTTGTTTAACTTCTACTAGTTAGCGAAAAGAAAAACCATGCCTTTTTAGAAAAACAGAGGATCGGCGCAGCTCAAGTTCCAAAGTATTAAATGTTTCTACCTGCAATAAGAAAATCAGAAGCTTTATGCAACACTTGTAATAAAAACTAAGGAACAAATATTGTACAACGGAAACAACAAAAATGCATTTGCATAGGCACATGTATATTAGCAGAGAGACAAAGCATATATGACTTGATACTAAAATTATTATATAATCTAACAAGTATATACATTATGCACATAGCAAGAAATTCCGTTAAATAGAGAAGGGAACATCAAGGTACGATCTAGGACTTTCATATTCAACGGCAATTCTACTGCTTATGCCGACGAATATGTGGTCGGCAAAAGTATTACACTATATTTCTAATTATTTTATTTATGGAAACAAATAAAAAAATTAAAAATAAAAAGAGAATATGAAATCCCGACCTCCAGGATAACTTCTTGGGATCTTAAATCAAATTGGGTCATATGCGTCGGTTTTGAGCTATGAACAACAAAATCGTCTTATATATTTCACTTTTATTGTTAATTATAGGTTAATTTTTAATTTATTGGTTAATTATAGGTTATATTAGAAAACTAGTGATCGATGCTCTTGGATTGAGTTGATGTGATCCTTACAAAATTTCTTAAAAAATAATAATAATAGCATTTGCTGCCACAAACGCATGTAATGATCAACCAAAAGAAAAAAGAAAATATGACGATAAAAACGAAATGGAAAGTTGGTAAATACTATTATTATTATTATTTTGATAGAAAGTACATATGCAGGATACATCGTAGAAGCATTATTTATTAGTAGTTTGTGTATATCAGGATATATCTAGCTGCCATGCAATCGGCAGTACGCAAGTTAGATTATTTCTTGGATCCGCAGCTCTGAAAGCACGAGTCGACGTACCCTTCTGCATAGTGGGTAGTTTCGGTACCGGGTTTGGTAGTGGTACCGGTCAAATGCGTCGCGGAGTGTGCCATAACTTGCGCCTTGTACATCTTGAGCCCTGGTAAATATGCAACCTGGCCTGCGTGGGCGTTTGCATTGTCGGCTGCAAAGTCGGGGGGCCATCTTCCAATATCGATTGTATTCATACTGGTGTATATGGATTTGCTTATGGATGCAACACAGGTATGAATACAATCGATATTGGAAGATGGCCCCCCGACTTTGCAGCCGACAATGCAAACGCCCACGCAGGCCAGGTTGCATATTTACCAGGGCTCAAGATGTACAAGGCGCAAGTTATGGCACACTTCGCGACGCATTTGACCGGACTCATCTTGAGGAGCTGGGGCTGCAGCTGTTGCTTTGGAAAGCAAAATCATCACAAGTATGATAATTCTCAACAGAGTAGTAGCCGCCATAGTCTCTTGGTTGTACTTTTGCTTAATTTGTACGTTGCTGGATGAAGGAAGTTAACATGAAGTCAATATTTATAGCTAGGGGCTTTCTTCTGTTAGCGTGAGGCCGTGAGTCATGGCATAATATTAGGAATGTAATATATTGTGATTATGTAGTTACAGAGACGGAACCAAGAACTAGAGATAGCCGTGAGGGAGAGTGAGTCTCCTCCAGTCATGAGGGTATTTTTCAAAGAGTTTCAAAAACAAGGGTATTTTTCAACTAAGAGCCCCAAAAAGGAGCATTTGAAGAACAGTCGATCAAACTATAAATTACAAATTAAGAGAGTATAACTGTATAAGAATATATAGAGGTAGAGTGCAAAGGACCAACTGAAAGTAAATATGCAGCTAGCCAGCCCTCGTTTTACACTAACAATCAACGTGGTAGAGTGCAAAGGAATGAGTCAAACTGGAAACACATCACCCTACTTAATAGGGATTATTGAAACAGAAAACAGAAAGCAGAAAGCAAACCTACACAGCAAAGGATTCTAATGCTGCAAGCAATCCTAATACTTGACACTTATATATGTTCTTCAGAGATCGGGTTACACAAAGACGTAGTCTTCAGACGACGGATCGATCTAATCTAAAGGTGAGTGACTCTACACCTTAACCTAGAAGTTCTCTTCATCAATTCACTCGGTACATATAATTTTCTATGAAATCTCAATACTCATCCAAATTGCCTATCCATAAATCAAAATACAGGTGTTATAACTCTCAGATTTTTCTGTTATCATGGCACAAGCAATCATCGGCCCTCACTTCTGTAGTCCGTACCCTGTTGATCTTGGAATCGTCCGACAAGTTCTGTCCGGCAACTTTGCAGTCAAGAATAATGGCAATGGCAACACTGTTTTCAAAGTCGTCCACAAAGGAGCATTTTTGAGCTTGCGTGACCGCCGAGTCTTGGTTGACGCTCATGGATATCCCATTGTCACTCTCCAAAAGAAGGTAATTAATTAGGGTTTTATTCTTTAATTATACTTGGTTATGCTTCACTAGCTATATCATGTCACTGACTCATGTATTCTACATAGTTGCTGAGTACACATCACATATGGAAAGTCTATAGGGGGGATAGCACGGATTCGAGTAATCTGGTATTTAGTGTTAAGAAATCTTCAATGATTCAGTGGAAGAAAAAATTGCATGTTTTCTTGGCAAAAAACACAGGAGAGTATGCCCCTGATTTCAAGGTGAAAGGAAATTGGTTTGAACAATCCTGTGTTGTATATGCTGGGAAATCCAAGTCCTCCAACATTGTTGCTCAAGTAAGAATATGATGATCGACCATTGCTAAATTTAATTATTGAAAATTACCGAGACTAAGATATTAGGGAACTAATTGTACGTATAACATTGCAGGTGCATAAGAAGCACACAGTTACAAGCGCGTTGTTTGGGAAGGACAATTTCATGGTCACAGTGTATCCTGGCATTGACCAAGCATTCATCGTTGCACTTATTGTCATTCTTGATGAGATGAACTCCAGTCCTTCTAGTTCTGGTTCTGTTTCAGGCGCAACATAATTTGCACATTTGCCCGTGTTATTTAGTCATTCATATATAGTTTAGTCCGGCCAGTTTGACAGTAATTCCATTAATTGGACCCCTTTTACTACTCAAATAAATGAGCAGCATGCATGATTACTTCTCAAATATATGAGCATCTATGGTTAAGAGCACGTAGACGCAAGTGTGGTTCCACATGCATGCAGTGAGATTAGGTATATTTGAGGTATCATTTGTGAATTTTTCTCAAAGATAAATTAAAAGCTAGCACCATTTTCATCATTAATTGACTCATGAGTGACTTCTTATATAGATAATTAAGAACAAGTTTCAAGTGAATCTAAGAATTGTTAGATTAAAATGTGATGGTAGAAGCAGCTATTTTTTTATTTCATACCTATATACGAGTCTCTTAACACACGTTTTTGCGTGTGTCAAATTTTTATTTTGTGTGTATATGGTTAATTTTGTTTTGATTTTTTTGTCAACAATTGAATGTTTAGATAAGTTGTTTTTATTTTCTCAAACTATAAAAAAATTAATTAAAAAAATTGCAACTGTAGATTTGTTGTTAAGAGCAGTTCCCATGTTTTGATTAATTATTTTAATATTTTTTATTTTACCATTATGTCCTTTAAATATTGAATTATTTATTCTTAAAATTTAATTTTTTGAAGATAGAAACTTACATTGGGATCATAAACATACAAGCATCAAAATACATGTAGGGATACACACTACTACAAAAAAAAAGGCTTTAAGGACGTTCCAAAAATGTCTTTAAAGACATTAGATGACACTTTAAAAAAACGTCCTCTATCAGGATGTCCTTGTAAGTTCCTTTTTAGGACGTTGGAAAAACGTCTTAAAAGGTATACAAGAACACTAGAAAAACGTCATTTAATCTTTAAAAAAAACGTCCTCTACTCTATAACAGGACACTTAAAAAGCGTCCTTAAATCTCATAAAAGTGTCGTCTAATGTTTACCAAGACACTAAAAATATGTCCTTAAAGCTTAAAAAAACGTCCTTGTATATATTACACAACACAAAAAAAAAGTCCTTATATAAAAAAAAGTGTCCTTAATAGAAAAGAAGACATTTATAAAGCATCCTTACAATCCCAAAACGGATGTATTGAAAAGAAAGGACATATATTGTATTTACTACTCATATCAGTATACTTGACAACAATAATCAATTAAACAATTCCTAATTATAAGTTTTAATCCTATGTAATACTAGATGACAGTAGACATACGAACTCGGCCAGAACTCCAACATCTTCAACCATTACCTGATAGATATAACAAAAAGCCCAATAAAGAACAAAATTCATATCAAATCATTATATAAGATCACAAGAATACAGTTCTAGTCTCTTGCAATGCAAAAAATATATAGGCATTATTTAAGGCAAGTCTAATATGCATCATAGTACCACCTGAAAACAGTTCAAGTGTCCTAATATAATATAAGGAAACAGATACATGGAAACAACTTATTTAAGACAAGCCTAAGCCTAATATGCATCCTTGACAAGATTAACGCCATTCCAGCCTATTTCAAGACTAAAGCCATAAATATGTTCTCTTATTCTATGGAAATGAGTGGTACAGAACATGAATTTGAACTCCTAACATGAAAAAAAACAGTGAAGTGCAGAAATATCAAAGTAAGATTGATACCTGCTAGGTATGTGGTTTTGTTTATTTGGACGCCTGAAAAACAACATATTACTCTCAAATCAATTTATCATAGCAAAATCTTAAAAATAATAAAACTCCTCGCAATTTATCATGGCATATATGTGTACATGTATAATATCTAATAACCGAAGATAGTGATGGCAAAAAACAGCGAAAGTTTCATAATTTTAAAAGTAATAACCGAAGAAATAACCTGTGTATCATATCAATCATAACAAATTTAAGGAGTTTCATAGCATTATTAAAGGAAATACATACCTATGCATTATTATAGCCAACAAACAATCTGCGTAGCTGTTAACTGTGCACAAGTACAAAGAAGCGGAGCAAGCCCAGTCCACATTTAAAAAGTTAAATTTCAATTCGAACCATCACTTACTACCACCCTATTTCTCTCAATTTCCCAACCACATAACTAATTGCACTACAAAACGGTTTCTATCTTCTTTTTTTTGGCTAATCGGTTTTACGATGTAAAAACATTTGGCTTAGTCAAAAGGTACAATAAAATGAAAAGTATGATTTGAAAAAAAAAAAAAAACCCAAGGTTATAGATGTCATGCTATTAGCATGTGTGTGGGTTGGAAATTTTCACTCATAGTTTCCTTATGAAGACATCATTAGTTCCTTGTGATATTTTATGCATAAGTTTATGTGTATGTGGGATTGTGCACAAGTGGTGAGGTTTTTTGTGACATTTTATGCATAAGTTTATGTGTACGTGAGATTGTGCCCAAGTGGTGAGGGAGGGTTGAGAATTGAGTTAAGATTATATTAGGTCAGAGGTTTAATCCCTTCAAATGTAACAAAAAAAATGTGTGGGATTGCATGAAGATGGACATTTAGTGCTAAATATATAATAACATTGACAATGCACACTTTTTTTTTTTAAATTTTGTTTGTATTTCTCATGGAAAAAGAAGATTGCTTAGAATAAATAATTAATGTAATTGATAACAGAAACAATATACTCTTAATTAGCTTCTGGACTGATAAAGTTCCAACCTAGTCTTGGTCTCTTGTATCAATGTACGCTGTGTTTCATCTTGGGTCATATAAGACTGATCGGTTTCCCATTCAAGCATGGATACCACCTCGATCAAATTCTTCATTGTTTGGTACATCAACTGCTGCCAAAGTGCCAAGTAGTTCATCAATGGGTCCTTATCCAATAGAATGTGTGTTTTGGTTTTCCATTTCAAACAAAATTAACAGTTGTACTCACTGATATAACAGTAACAACAGAATGGGATATCACTCTGCCTCTGCACTGATTAAGTAGCAACCTAAACTTGGTCTCTTTCAACAATGTACCCAGTGTTTTATCTTTCTCGTAATAGGTCATAAACGATTGCTTGGATGCCCATTCAAGCATGGCGAGCACCTCGGCCTGGGAAAGTTCTTCACTCTCTGGTACATGTAGTGCAATGTAGCACATGAGAACCAAAGCAGGAACCTGAACAATTCTTTCCCCAAAGTACACAAACTCGATCAAGTACTTTGCAACTCCAAAACTTATTATTTCCTTGCAATATTTAAGGTGAAAATGGTTATCTGTGCTCGCAAATTTGGTGAGGGCAATACAAGCCTCCATGGTTATCTCCTGTCCTCTTTGATCGAGAAGAAGCCGCACCAGTGGGCCAATCATCATTGTGACTGGTTCTCGAAATGTCCTTGCCAAATTCCCAATAGCATTGATGCATGGGATGAGGAGGTTTGAACCTGAATCTGCCTTCTCAATGATCTTTAGTAATTGATCAGCAACAGATTTCCAATCTGTAGAGTTAAGAATGGAAGCAGATCTTCTCAGTTCAGCATCTTTGTCTACCACAGCTGTGATCTCCATCAATGCCATGGCAGAATAGGATTGTAAATCGTCCGGGCCCTTCTGCAGGAACTCTGCAAAATATAAGAGCGGTTTTGTTTCTAGAATGCTGCGGCAGATGGGTGAGTTGCCTTTGGCTAGTTGCCAAAGGGCTCTGGCTACCATTGCTTTCATTTCGCCGTCGGTGGCAGGGTCTCCCCCTAACGTCTTTGAAAGATGGCTAGCGAGCAAGTAAACTACATTGTGCTGTGCAAAAAGATCTTGGCATTTGGTGTAGCTTTCTACTAGCTCCGACACTGCCCAGGCAACAACAGCCCGAACCTTCATGGGGCCTTGTCTGAGGATTTTCGCAAACACTGGACACACACCTGCATGGATAATGTGCTGGACGCTTTCCGGCTCATTTCCTAGTATACCAATGGCCCTGGCAGCCTTCTCTTGGCCTTCCTTTGAACCCTCTTCGAGTAATTTCAATAATGGTGCAACTCCACCTTCCTTAATGATTGATTTCCCGAAGCGATCACCACCGTCCTGGGCAAGCGAAAGCAGTGACGCTGCCGAATCAGATCGTTCCTCAAGAGTCCCCGAGTAAAGAATAGCAATCTGTTCCCATATGAGACACAGAATTGGATGGTCGGCAGCAATCGGAGGTAGCCCCACATACTCACAGACCTCGCTTTCATTCAAGATTTGGAGCAGCCACCGGACGTTGCCTATCACATCCTCGAGCATTACCGACATTCTACGCAATTGAGTGCCACAAACGGTGGTGGAGACGCTCGGCTTCATGGTGCCATTGGCGCCACATTTCAGCGCCATGGACAGAGCAGCCGGGATGGTGTTGAAGACATGTTTGATGATGCACTTGGCACGGCTTTTTAGCAGCCGGAAGAGAACTTTCCTGAGGACTTGTTCAGTGTTGTCTATGATCAGATAGGCGGGGCACTTGTACATTCTCCCAAATGTACGAGACAGTTGGCAGAGCAGCACAGCTAGCTTTTCAGTCTTGGATTTGAGCTTGAGAAATTCCTGGTGCTCCTTGGATTTCATCAATGCCTTGTAATCCAAAACCTTTGTGACTAGGCCAGCTAGTTGGATCGACTTGGCCAAGATTCGCTTCTTCCTCGCTATGGCCGCCATGGATTTAAGCCAAAAATTGGATCCAAATCAAATCAATGTTCTACCCGTTGCCAATAAGAGTTTCTGCAAACACACACAAAATTAATGTACACAATTTTCACTTTTAAACGGCAAAAAATGACCATTCTTGAACCTGATTTTCAATTCATAATCTTCAAAAACCAAAAAAGAAACAAAATTTCAGGTGAAAACCAAATAATCAATGGTAAAGCAACCAATTAACTGTTACATTCCGAATCACCAATTAACGGAATTTAATCATATATATCAGAATTCAGGTTTGGGAACTCACCAGTGACTCGGTGCATTTGAAGAATTTGGCACCTGTAGTGGTCTAGGGCTTTATTAATTGAGAGAGAAGGGATGAGTGATGATCAATTCAAACGTGTACTTCGCCGCGATTCCAGCAACAAAGCCTGACCACTTCATCGTCCAGCGTTATACTTTCTTATAGGTCATACCCGACCCGCCTCATAACGGATATCCATTTAATTATTTAAATCCGATGTGAATAATAAATATCATATGGATTTAGTAATTAAACATTTAAATGGATGCTTCATGCTTGTACAAAATTCTTATGAAAGTTGTAACCAAAAAAAAATCTGATGAAAGTTGCGCTATGGAAGGTGCAATTGACACAATTGGATATGAATTTGATGGTGAAAAGAAAATTGTAATTCCAATTTGCGTTGACTACTTGTATTTTATGTGTATATGCAGTCACTGTCATCTTTCTATGGGTCTCTGTCTATTCTCTCTTCTACAAAACTTATGTGTATTGCACATTTTGCACTGTTGTGAATCAAAAATCAAACTAAGGGGGGGTGAGAGTCATACATTACAAAAAGACTTATCCTCACATCTGCCACTGCATTGGCCTTAATTCTCTACCACCAATCTATGATCCAGTACCCACCAAAAAAGATCCCAATTTTTTTTCTCATGCTTCACTCTTAACACCATTCACAACCCCATAAAACATCAAACATTGCTCTTCTCTATCTCTTCTTCTTCTTCTTCACCATCAACACAAAACCATGGCTGCAGCTGTAACTGCTGCTGTTTCATTCCCATCCTCCAAGTCCTCCTCTCTCCCCTCCAGAACCTCCTTTATCTCACCTGAAAGAATCACCCTCAAGAAGGTAACAAAAATTCGATCTTGGAATTTACATTAGCACTTTTTTTTATTGTTTTTTGGGTTATTATGACATGGTTATGAGTTAGAATCCAAAAAAAAATATTGACATGGGTTGTGGGTTTTTAGGTTCCTTTGTACTATATAGAAGCTTCTGCTGGCGGGAGAGTGGTTTCTATCAGAGCCCAAGTCACCACCACCGAGGCTGCTCCCGCTGCCAAGGTTGTGAAGCATTCCAAGAAGCAAGAGGAAGGTGTGGTTGTGAACAAATTCAAGCCCAAGAATCCATACACCGGCAGAGTCCTTCTCAACACTAAGATCACTGCTGATGATGCACCTGGTGAGACCTGGCACATGGTCTTCAGCACTGAGGGTATGATGATCAAAAGTCTTAATCTTTTTTTTTTTTTTGAGTTAATTTGTTGATAATAAATGTATGTTGAACTCGTTGCACTCTACTGGTTTATTGAAATGCTTAGGAGAAATGCCCTACAGAGAAGGGCAGTCTATTGGAGTAATTCCAGATGGTATTGACCCTAAGAATGGGAAGCCTCACAAGCTCAGGTTGTACTCAATTGCCAGTAGTGCCCTTGGTGACTTTGGAGACTCCAAAACTGTGAGCTTTTCTCTTTTCCCTCCATATTTACTGTACCAACTACATGTATAAACAACTGGTATTGCTGTTATATATATGCCATGTTGAAAATTGATAATAAATCTTTGTTACCCGTTTTTCTTGGGTTAATTAAAGTTGCTGGTATGGTCTGATCGCCTCCATTCAGGTTTCTCTGTGTGTGAAAAGGCTAGTGTACACCAATGACCAAGGAGAAATTGTTAAGGGAGTGTGCTCAAACTTTTTGTGTAAGGACACAGATCTTTCTTATTCTGTAAAATTTATGTCATTGGCACTTAAATTAAGAATTTGCTTCCATGCTCATCCTGCTACAGCCTTATAGGTAGGCTAGTGATCTTGTTTTTATTCTCTCGATTTCAGGTGACTTGAAGCCAGGGAGTGAAGTGACCATGACAGGACCAGTTGGGAAAGAAATGCTTATGCCAAAAGATCCTAATGCAACCGTCGTCATGGTATAAATTCCGCCATATTATTCAATAAGAAAACTGGCTAGTTAAATGCTTAACCCTCGTGAATAGTATCGGCTTACTGATCTATTTATTAATGCAGCTTGCAACTGGAACTGGAATTGCTCCTTTCAGATCATTCTTGTGGAAAATGTTCTTTGAGAAGCATGAAGACTACAAGGTGAACATCAGTACTCGGGTTTTTTTGTTCGGAAACTTTTCTTATATGAAACGCTGCAATTATAAAAGGCAGTCCCATATCAATCTTGAAAAGCAACAATGTGGTAGTTGTACATAGCCTTACCAGACAAAACTCTCATACACAATCTCCTCAAGTGCATATCTGAGTGGGGAGAGGTATAATGTGGTAAGATATCAACCACTGTAGGCCTGTCTTTGGCTGACTATAGGCTAACCGCCACAATCTTACATGTAAATTCCCAATTTGGCAAAGGAATCCTTATCTGTTCATAAATTAACTCATCCTCTAATTAATGATCAACTATTGACATGTTTTTGCACATGGCATGTAGTTTGAAGGTTTGGCTTGGCTCTTCTTGGGTGTTCCTACAAGTAGCTCACTGCTTTACAAGGAGGTGAGATATTTTATGAGATTCTTAATTCTCATTAGTCACTCTTTTTGTCTAGAAACATAGGATATAATGATAAGAAATGATTTCTCAAAACAGGAATTTGAAAAAATGAAAGAGAAGTCCCCCGAAAACTTCAGGCTTGACTTCGCTGTCAGCAGAGAGCAAACCAACGAGAAGGGCGAGAAGATGTATATTCAAACCAGAATGGCTCAGTATGCAGAAGAGCTATGGGAGTTACTCAAGAAAGACAACACCTACGTCTACATGTGTGGTCTCAAGGGAATGGAGAAGGGAATTGATGACATCATGGTGTCATTGGCTGCTAAAGACGGTAAGAGAGAATATTACATTGTTTATGAATCATGTGAATCAGAACCGTTGTTTATGTCGCATCATGTGTGAATGTGCGGTTTTGATTCACAATTTGATAACATAACATACTCGATATTTAGAAAAACACCAATTTTCGTGTTTGATATATATTGCAGGCATAAATTGGCTAGACTACAAAAAGCAGTTGAAGAAAGCAGAGCAATGGAATGTGGAAGTCTACTAATTTCTGGTCACTTTGTACAAATATCTCTCCGTCTTTCCTATATGCAAGCCATTCTTGAATGATTTCCACTGCAGTATGTAGATAGGTAAAAGTAATTGCAATTTTCCGCTATATATTTTTTAACTTTTAATGAAGCAGCTGTATTATTATGTCCTCAACATGAATTTCATTTCTGAGGGTCACAAATCATACACTAATAGAAGCCTGTTTCAACTTTTTCATACGAATTTTGTTTAAGGGTAGCTTAAGAGCTAAAACGTGGTCATATGATTTCTATGATACCGTCTTTTGGTTCACACTACTGGCTCGCTGTGGCATTTGATAACAGCTAGAAAGACTCATGCCAATGGCCTTGTATATACTTTGCACCAGAAAATAAAATAATAATTATCAATTAGTTATAATCCTTTGTCCAAAGTCCAAACATAAAGTCAGGGTTAACAAAAAAGATAAAATAAAACATACTTCTCAATTTTTTTATTTTTTTTTCAACTAATCAGGAAATATATTAAAATCGCCTAACTTGACACTCGCGAAAACCTGTTTGTGGATTTACTCACAATTAGGCCAATTGGAGTTGATAATCAATGTTCGCTCGAGCAATTTTCATCCAAAAGATCCAACGATGATTTATTCCGCCACTAAGATGTCTTCTAAATGCCAATCTCCTATTTTCAAATGATTTTTTTTCTAGTAAATTGAATAGGAGATGATCTCTGCCAATAGAATTTGTAATCAAATGAAAATGTAGAATCTAAGTTGCATTCTAATTCAACTTGCCTATAGTCCTCTCTTTTTCGGTCATATTATTAATAGAAGGGTCCTTGACCAACAAGGACAAATATAGGAAAATTTTGCCCCCCAAGTTTTGCTACAGTAAAAATTTGCCCATTAAGGACATAAATATTTGAAAATTCACTGTAGCGGAGTGAACAGTAAAATTATTGACCACAATAATATTATTGAGGTCAATAAAAACTTGCTGAACGTTCCTACATTTTTATTATTGACCACAATAATAAAATTTAGGAATGTTCAGCAAGTTTTTATTGACCTCAATAATATTATTGTGGTCAATAATAAAAATTTAGAAACGTTCAACAAGTTTTTATTGACCTCAATAATATTATTGTGGTCAATAATAAAAATTTAGGAATGTTCAGCAAGTTTTTATTGACCTCAATAATATTATTGTGGTCAATAATTTTACTATTCACTCCGCTACAGTGAATTTTTAAATATTTCTGTCCTTGATGGGCAAATTTTTACTGTAGCAAAACTTGGTGGGCAAAAAGTTGCCACGTTTGGACCTATGGGGTATTTCCCTTAGAAATTAAACACTAATAGGGTGCAGGAGCAGGGTCTTAAACCCTATTGTCGTAGTAGCAGATCCAAACCCCTAATCTCATAAAGGTAGGAATGTTGGATTGTCAAAAAAAAAAAAAACAAATCTCATAGAACGTGGAATAAAAAGTAAAAGCCCAAAAGAAAGAAAAGCGGATTAAAGAATTTAGAAGCGGGGCCGAAGACGAATAGGGTTGTGTTAGGGTTGTGCTTAATTTGTATAATTATTAATTTATTAATTTAATTAGATTTGCTAGTTGTCTTTGCCTTCACTGCGCACATTACTCTCTCTCTCTGTCTCTCTCCCTATATAAAACACTGTCTCGGAGTCTAACCCTCGCATAAATCAAAACCAAAGAATTTTGTTTCTGTGATTCTCGAGTGTTTCAACAATGGCTGAGGAGAGATCGACGGGGACGGTGAAGTGGTTCAATGACACCAAGGGCTTCGGCTTCATCACCCCCGATGACAAGACCGAGGATCTGTTCGTTCACCAATCCTCGATCAGATCCGACGGCTTTCGCACCGTGGCGGAGGGCGAGGTCGTTGAGTACCAAATCGCCGTCGGAGAAGACGGAAAGACCAAGGCCGTCGATGTCACAGGTCCAAAGGGCGCCTCTCTGCCGGGGAAGAAGGAGAGCTTCGGTCGGTCCGGCGGCCGTGGCGGCGGTCGAGACGCTGCGGGATTCGGCGGTGCGTGGAGAGGTGGCGATCGGCGTAACGGAGGCGGTGGCGGTGGCGGCGGGTGTTATAATTGCGGCGATACCGGCCACATGGCTAGGGATTGCAATCGTGGTAACGGCGGCGGAGGAGGCCGTGGGGGTGGTGATGGCTGCTTTACTTGCGGAGGGTTTGGACACATGGCGAGGAATTGTCCTTCTGGGAATAGCGGCGGAGGTGGCGGTGGCCGTGGTGGTGAGGGTTGCTTCAAGTGCGGTGAACTCGGGCATTTGGCAAGGGACTGTTTCAGTGGAGGCTCCGCTGGCGTTGGCGGTGGCGGTGGCGGCGCTTGTTACTCCTGTGGGGAAATCGGGCACATGGCTAGGGATTGCAGGGGAGGAAGTGGCGGCGGCGGCGGTGGCGGTGGTCGCGGTGGCAGTCGATACGGCTACAGTTCTGGATCCGGTGGCAGTGGCTGTTACAACTGTGGGCAGGCTGGGCATTTTGCTAAGGAGTGTCCAAACCCACAGTAAGAAAGTGAGAGTAATAGTAAATACTCGAACTTTAATCTTTCCTTCGTATTTAGTATTTGGTTATCTTTTTTGTTTTCTGCGCATGGTGGGATATACATATGGTGTTTTTGGCGAAAGGGTTTTGATTTTCTGACGGATGAGCCACTGTTTGGCAAACAAATTTTCCCTTTTACAGACATATGTGGTAATTCGGCTATAGAATTAGGTGGTTTTAAATGAATCCCCATCTTGTTATGGGTGACTCTCGGATAAGTTTTCTAATTGAGCAGTGTTTATTTGAAGTTTGGATTATGGTATCTACAGTCTAAATTTGATTAATGTGTTGGGTTGATGCCCTTTATATTCATCTGTTGTGGCACTAAATTCATTTGTTATGGCACTGCATGCTCTGAATTTTTTGTTTTCAAATGCGATTGTAGGATACCACTTGTATGTGTATTTGGTTAATGTGATAGGTTGATGTTATCTTCTCTCTAAGGGAATTTGAGTTATGTTTCCATATGAGATGGTGCTCGGCTACTGACCTTTTGAGTTGAATTCCTGTTTAGGATTAGCGTTGCTGTTGTTGATATTGTGATATGGAGTATACAATTTTTTATACCCAATTTTCAGGTGTTTCCATCAGTAGGTGGAGAGGTTAACCAATTGCTGGTGTGTTTTGTTTTTAAGGTCTAAGATTAGGAGGTTTGCAATTACTGCATTGAGTAGCTAAAACTTATAATGACCCTCATGTTCATGTGGATACTTGAATGATTCTTGTGTGTAATTTTTAGGGATTGATGAACTCATACAGCAATCTTTTCCTAATCGACTGTTATTTGAATGTTGATATGACTGATGCTTAGGTGTATTTTTGCTGCCATGGTCATTTTCAGTAGGATCTTTTAGCTCCTCTATAGCATGAATCCTAAAATTATATTCTTGCTTAGTTGAGTGTTAAGTTTAGATTTTGTTGCTTCCATGGTTCTACATTCACAGAGAGGCATCCTGTTCCATTTGCTCCACACAAGCCTGGATCCCTAGTTATATTTTTCTTTGCTTACTTGTTTTTAGATTCTGTGATTGAGTAAGCTTGGGTGTGCCTTAATTACCCTCTTGTTCCCTCCGAAATACATTGTAATGGTGTGTGTTTGCTAGTTTGGATAGTCTCTGTTGATGTTTGAGTTGGGGTGGGGATAGGGCTTCCAATGGCTGGCCGAGTCACGAGTCAAACACGTTTGGCAGACAAACCTAAGTTCGGAGCGCGAGTCCAAATTCAAACTTGTTGGGGTTTTATGGGTCACGTATTATGATGCTTGCACCTCTGTTCATTTGTGGTTTCTGTATGTGTTTTGATGGAATTGGTTGCCTTCGACTGTTTTCTTCAGTTCTGCTGGTTTCCCTCCTAATCAGGAGCCTCCATGGTTTGTGTTCAAGTCTGGATATGTGTTGAAAGTCTATGAATGGTTTTTCTGTCTTATCGTTTGGTTGACTCGTGATGCAATATGGGAATATGGGTATGTCACAGGTCTATCCCTTGGGATAACCATGTGTTTTGGGTTGGACCAATTTTTTTTTATTTTTTTATTTTTTTTCTGATGACTCGTGATGCAATATGGGTATGTGACAGTTATCACAACCATGTGTTTTGGGTTGGACCAATTTTTTTATTTTTCTGATGACTCGTAATGCAATATGGGTATGTGACAGTTATCACAACCATGTGTATTGGGTTGGACCAATTTTTTATTGAGACGACCTGGGTTGGTTTATTTGGGTTTTCAAAATCTGATTGAGACTGCTGTTAAGTTGACCTGATCTCAAGTTGTGTTTTGAACTGACCCAAAAGAGCCTGAACTGCATTAACAATAGTCAGTCTGGCCGCTTGAGGTTTTGAGGAGACATTACCCCAATCTGAGTTGCCTACTTGACGCACTCTTTGCCATTAAATTTAAGGTGGAAAATTTCGTTTTCAGAATTAACAAATATCGTGCAAGCTTCTTTTGCAGTATAAACAAATCAGCCTCGCCAATAAAACATGTTGTCAACTGGTCATATGCGATTGACTAGGGGGGAATGCTAGTGAGACCAATTTCTATGAGTTCAAATGGGCCGGTGAAGTGTTAATACTGCAAAGGAATGTGTAATGAAGTCCTGATTCAAGCGTGCGCTTTCGCTTCAAGTTTGAAAAGAAATTTGCGTTTGTTAGTCGTTTGTGTTCGTATGAACTGTGGCGCATGCGTAGCTCATGTTTTTATGCCTATACTTATCAACATAGTCACGCACACAATTACTCAATTAGTATTACCATTCATACGCATCAACCGACTCACTATTTATAACACTATCGTCAGAAAATAAAAAACCCATTTATCTACAACGAGTGAGCGTTTCTCTCTCCCTCTTTAGGTGTTTGGACTTTGGACTGTGGACTGGTGACTCACCAGAATGACTAGACACGTGGCAGCACCCTATTCCTAATGCATGACTCACGAATCAGGATATTTCCCATCATGTCCTGGTTCCTCCACGTGTAAGGCTGATATTTGCTCCCCCACTGACATTTCATCATGTGCTGAAGCTCAGAGAGCTTGTCCCCTACCTGATCCTTTCTTCCCAAGCAAGTAAAAATCTCGTAGCCGACTCGCCGTACACTTTCTGAGGAGCTCCACAGTAAATCCCTATGAATAATATACGACCCATCCCTTGCCTGCCTCCAAAAGCCCTTCAAATTAATTACCCATATGCCATTTCTCACACACATTATTGCTTACGACAGAAAACTAAAACTCTGCCCAATAAAAAAATAAATATTTTTGGACCTTAATTTACCGCCTCCCATATGGACCAACATGGGCGTGGGACCCAGTCTCCATGCCCCTCTCTATATAAGCACAATCTTGCACATGACCAACGAAAAACCTTAAGATCTACAGCAATGGCTTTCAATCAATTTTCAAAGTTCATAGTGGCTCTCTGTCTCATTCAGTTCATTTCAGGTACATATCACACAAAAGCTATATATATATATGTATGTTCACTGCGATTATCGTTGCAATAGTGTTATAATTAATCTGTATGGTTTGTGAAAATTACAGGCGGCTACTCAGCGACGTTCACGATTACAAACAAGTGCAGCAACACGGTTTGGCCGGGCATTTTATCAAACGCCGGAACGGCGCAGCTTCCCACCACTGGCTTCGCCCTCCAACCGGGCGAGTCCAGCTCGATTGCCGTGCCGGCCTCGTGGTCGGGTCGCTTATGGGGGCGCACTCTCTGCTCTCAGGACGCGACCACCGGCAAATTTAGTTGCGTAACGGGTGATTGTGGCTCGTCCACAGTCGAGTGCTCCGGAAGCGGGGCGGCGCCTCCTGCAAGTCTGGCCGAGTTCACGTTGAACGGCGCGAACGGGCTGGACTTCTACGACGTCAGCCTCGTGGATGGGTACAACCTCCCCATGACAGTCGCGCCTCAGGGCGGGACCGGAGGGAATTGTACCACCACGGGCTGCGTGGTGGACCTGAACGCAGGGTGTCCGTCGGAGCTCAAAGTGACGGCAAATGACGAGGGCGTGGCGTGTAAAAGCGCGTGCGAGGCGTTTGGGGATCCGATGTACTGCTGTAGTGGGGCTTACGCGACTCCCGACACCTGCAAACCCAGCTCGTACTCTCAGTTTTTTAAAAATGCGTGCCCTAAAGCTTACAGCTATGCCTATGACGACGGCACCAGCACCTTCACTTGTGCTGCCGCCGACTATCTCATCACTTTCTGCTCTGAACCTGCCACCACTCCCACCAGGTACCGCCATTTCCAACTTGCATTTGTTTTCTCACTTTGAGTTTCTCGCTGCACTCAAATTATTTTAACCTAGCCAATTGGAGTTTGAGACAGATCGATAATAAAACATAAACGACGCTGAAGTGCTGGACGCATCAAATTTGTTTCGTCAACTTATAATATGTCTGGTCGATTCAGAGTTAGTTCCAGTACTATATTGTGGCACAATGCTTCATTGTAATGAAAAAAATGTTTTATGCTCTTTTTTTATTTCATAAAGTGGGTTGGGACTACCATTTCTTTGGATTGTCAACCCAATAAGATATGGTTGTCACGTTTCTCTTTAATTATTGACATGTTTCACTACGAGTTGAACCGTCCATACTTTATGATCTGCAAGCAAACTGTCAGAACATGCCTCCATTTTTGCTTCTGGACCGTCATTATTGTATTATATGACCGTCATTATTGTATTATATGAATCTCATTTATAATATAGTATATGCTTGAATATTTCTAAATGAATATTTTAAATGGCGGTGGTTGCAGTGTGAAGTCGGCGAATGGGCAATACCCAGTGGCGGTCGGCGTCTCATCAAGTTCACCCAGTAGGACACCAAACGTCATCGTTTTCGCCACCATCACTGCTTTGGCGGCAGTTTGGCGGTTCCTGCCGATATTCTGATCCTTTCCGAGTTTATGCGACTAGTCTAACACTCTGAGGCGAGATTTTCTTGGTGGACCCAAGCAATTTTGACCAGGAGCAGAGCCCACTAATCTGCTGACGTGGCAAGGGCACTGTTTGTCTTTGGCTTTTGCCTCGGCTGCAAATTGGTAGAGGCGGTAGAGCAAAGCTTTATTGATACAAACAAACACATGCGGCAAATTTATACACGGTGATCCACGTCTTTGGAGTTTTAAAGGGCAAATCAGGAGCGTTGCTTTTTGCGGCCACAATAGGATTTCATTTTTTTTATTTGTTGTAATTTTTTTTTAATTCCGATTTTGTATGAATAAAATAGAATCAGTAGCTGGAAATGCAAATTCTTTTGCAGCTAATGCCAAAGAAAAGGAGTTAATCTGATGTATTCTCTTTTTTGTTCTATATTATTTGGAAGTTAGTACTTGATTAATCATTTTTCCTTTTGTCTCTTGCTATATACGAGTCTTAATTTGTTGTCACTACTTAATTAGTACTTAATTAATCATTTTTCCTTTTGTCTCTTGCTACATGCATCACGCCTGTTCTTGCTGGCTGCTAGCCTGCTACTGATCGAACGAGGACCTCTCACTAGCTCAAATGGAATGATCCATGCAGCCAAAATTAAAGGCCGGGATAATAATTAAGAACATAGTTAAGGAAAACAGATGTTTGATGCCGAAAATTGATTTTGTGTGTTAGGTCGTCATTGCTTAGTGATGGATCTAGAAGTATATTTTAGCTAATGATCGAGAAGCGGAACGAATTGAAAAAGTCTATTTGAGGCATTTGACCATACTACTCGTAGTATAGATACAAGTACTATTTTGAGATATCTCATCAAACAGTATGTTCTAAATAGATGTAAGGCCGAAGGATTTTTAAATTAAATGCATTATTGGAGTGACACCAAGATACTTACGTATATGCTTAAACAACAAATCAACGATTTCTGGAATAATTTGGGGGTAATCATCAAATTGTTTCTTCTTTTTGTTAGGGTAGCTAGTCAGTTTCAGCAATCAACATGCATCATTATTAATTTATTATTCCTTTTTCAACCGCACAGTGCTTTTTTAGCGACAGTTTAAATCACTAGAAAAAAGAAAATAACAATGAAATCTCTTATATATATATAGCTAGATTGCACTTTGAGTGTGTCATCAAGCAGCCTTCTGGTTTGGTTTGAACCCAGTTAACCAATTAAATTAAGAACTCGATGATCTAGCTAGCTCTTCGATCAGTATATAAAGCCTAACCCCACCCCAAAGAAGCCGGACAAATTGTGTACATAGAAATTTCTTTTTCTACGATTTCTGATGGATAAAAAGGCTGATTGATTAGCTTTAACACCTAGACATTGCTACATGGATCAAAAGCTATGTTTCCAACTTGCTATATATGCCCTTTCCCTTCCTCATCCAGTTTATCTCTACGTATAGACTTTAATTCCACAACTAGCTAGTAGTAACATATAAGCTGTAAAGTTGTCTTATTAATTACCTAGCTAACCTTTTCGTCTAATTAATTAAATTGAACCTTTTAGTTATAGATCAGATTTTTTTTTTATTTTGCACTCAGCAGGTGTATACAAAGTTCCATTCACAATGTAGCTAAATGATTGTAAGAATGCGTCATTATATACATTAACGGACGACCTAACTCCTTCAATGTGTCATGAACAAAATATCATTTTCGATGGACATATCAAAAGTGTTTCACACATGCATATATGCATCCACATCTTTGTCTTAATTCTAAACCCTAAACTCTAAAAAAGACGTAATCGTGTAGTGTAGACGCAAAACCAAAACCTAACTACCTATATATATTCTCCACATAATTAGTCAAAAGCTCTATATATATGGAGATTGTTATTCATACTTGTGCATGTTAGGCCTAAGCTACGTTTCCATCTGGCCAATCCGTGATTGTGTTGAATTTTTTTGTTTGGACAATCGTGATTGTGTTGAATAAGTTACAAAGCTATTCTTGCTTGTGATGGATCGATCACTCTAATATATTGCTTGGGGATTTAAAATTCTTGTTTATGTCTACACCATAGAAACCAAGATTGATATGATTTTCACACTTACTTCATCGATGAGCTGATAAAACAAGCTAGCTAGCATCATTGTAGGGCATGCAAGCAAAACGTGGAATAATTTTTGACAAATCGTCCAAGCCATATATATGGGAATCTTTAAAGATCAACTTTCCAAAGGCAAATTTTTTTCTCATGGGTTTTTGAGAATGCATTTTAATGGGCTTAATAAATATGTAGAGATGTGTGTGCATGTATAATATTAGTTTTTTTTTTAGAAGAAACGGTAATTTTTATTCTCACTCGATCCATCTTTAGATGCTAATACGATTCGAATTTGTGACATTCACAGTGTTGATTTTGCCTATAACCAATAGACCACAACTCATCGGCATATATTAGTTAGAAAATCCAGTGCCACACCTCCACACCCATGGGTTGTACCAGAAACTCTCAAACAATCGACGCCTAGAAATTGCTAATCTAAGATCTTCTTAATTAATATTCTTCTATTATTCTACCATATTTTACATATTTTCCACAATGATGAAATTAGGGTATAATAAGAGCATATGATGTTGTACATAGCTACCTTTGATGATTATGAGAGGAAGGACGTATAAAACTGTCTTGTCGAAATCTTTTTCGAAGCATTTTTCTTCGGTTAAGCTTATAAGTCATAACGGAGTTGTATGGATCCTCTAATTAAAACTTTGTAAAACAAAAAGAAAAAAGATGATGATTTATGCATGAATGATTGTTCATCAAAGTTGTACAGAAATGCTTGATTGCATGTTCAGCTTTCGAAAACTCATGATATTCATGCTAATGCACACAACTTGCTCCATGAAAACTAAACGTTCCTCCTTACGCATATATGGATCCATCAAATTATAATTAAGCACATTGATCTCGTTATCATGAGCCCATTTTTTTTTTCAACTATTAATATTTCTTAACTATATATATCACCGACATATAGCCGGGATCGGAACTAATTGATCAACTGTCATTTATCATTATGATCAAACGACCGACATTGACAAAGCTCGAAACCAAACATAAAAGCGCTTAATTTGACTACGTAACCATATCTTGATAAGCCAAACTGTAGCTAGCTGCTCTTTACTCTTTAGCACTTATAATTGCCTCCTCAATGTTTACTTCTCCTTCACATTTCCTTGAGATCCTTGACCCCAACAATTATATATTACTTTCCTTGTATCAAAAGGCATCTCATTCCTCTTCACAATCAACATCATCATCGTGTCTGTCTTGCTAATTATGCCGACTTTTGTGTGAGCTAGAGACCCTTTTCTATTCCATTAATGGGAAATAAAAGCTCATGATCGGAAAACAAAGGGATTCCCGATCACACAATCCTTTTTCAGAAAGAATGTTTTTAGAATGGTGGGATAGAGTGACCCAGTTATAACTTTTTCTAAAGAAGGATGGAATACTGGAACAAAAACAAATGAAGGGGATGTTGCTGATGAAAAAGAAAACAAAGTTGAAAATCTTATCCAGAGAGGTATACTTTACACGGCATATAACCTATCAGTCTATCACTTGAGCCCTAAAAAGATGTCAATGAAATGGAACATCATAAATATATATTTCATTTCATTTTTGTTTTGATAAGTAGTGCCAATTAATGTATGAGAGTTTGAAACCAACAGTGGCCTAGTAGTAAAAGGGTGAGAATACGGTGAGTCGTATAACTTGTGTTTGACACACGTAAGCGATCGAATAATTGGAGTTTTTCCCGTTACTAAAAAATAAGATGATAATGTGAAATAAGAAGACAAATTCAAATGTGTATATATATTTATGATACAATACTCTAGGTATCACATAGTACTGATATGACGTTGGCAACAACATGCATGATGCATGTGTGCGTATGATTTTATCTCAAAATACCTTGATACTAAGTAAAAGACAACTATATAATAGATGATTCATCTAAAATTACGGTTATTATAAGTCTACGAAACTTGTTATTTTTTATGAATAGAAAAGGAGAAGTGTTTTTTAAGTTAGTGCATGGCTGATGAAAAATGATACTCCTTTCATTTTCAAATTTTTCCCTTTCTTACTTTTTGACCGTCGTCACGTTTGGCGTTTATCATATTCATCAGTAACATTAGCAATATTTAACCAATATTTCAGAGTCAGATGAGCAACTTGGGGCAGATAACTTGCTCTATTTGATCAAAGATACATATAGTATATTTCATTCTATTAGTTTTAGGTTTGAAAAGCTTGCATGCATGAGAGTCGAGTCGATCACTTAATTAAACAGAGAGATATAATGTAGGGTACGTTAATTAATAGAGAATTAACTATCCTTTTCAGATATAAATGGCATCGCATTGTCACTTGCAAATTAAGCTAGCTAGATATATAGACAATGTTGTCCCACATCGAAAAGCTGAAGAATAATCAAGACTATCAAGTATAAAGCAGATACAGTAGGTATAAGTGTGATCCTTTTCATAAGGTTCTGCAATTTCGTGGGCACACCTCGGCCATGTGGATTTGTTGGACACTTGGTCGACTTGGTTAACTAAGTACACCACTTTGCTTCTTCTTTTCTTCTTTAATGAATTCATATCAGGTGTTACAGAGTTATACGCAGAGATAGACATGGAAATCTGGGTAAAGTTGTTGGGTCACTAATCATCAAATAGGAAGTGAATCCCCCCGGGCCAGCTCTGATCAGTCATTGTACGTAGACTGCATTGTTTTCCAGTACGTTTGTCTTCTCAGATACGTGAACTTAATCAATCATATTGTGGATCGACCGACATCAATCACATCATTATGATCTATCATTGACATTTTCCGAAATTTTTCTCTAACGGGGCAAGAGGCGTCGCAAGATTAAGATTAAGACTAAAAGACTCATTCTAACATAGTTGAACGCGAGCACATGCAGCTGCTAGACATGTATTCCCTTTTAATAGGCATTTCTCAAACTAACAAAAAAAAATACAATATGCAAATTAAATTCTTTCATGGCTTGAAAAAATCGAATGGGGCAGTTCCCCATGCTTAGTTCCATTAGATCCTTCCCCTAATTAAACATGCCAGCATCATTCCAATAACACGTTTACGTAGTTGAAATCAAAACAGGAAAGAAACTATATAGGAGCAGAGTAAATATTTCTCTTCTACATGTATCTCAGCCGGTTCGCAAAATGTCATTGACTTACGTTTTATCAACTTTAGTAAACATGGTTCGTGGGGTTAGTTTAAGTGGTGGAGAGAAGAGAATTGAGTTAGGATATTAGATAAGAGATTTGATCATCTTCAATGTATCGTTCCAATTTTATCGGATGTCCCCGAAGGGATCATCTTTAATGTAAATAACTTTAATAAATAGGAAAGTAACCATATCTTCTACGATACGAGAACATTATGGTTTGAAAATTTGAAAGGATTTCATGCCATAATTCTTTCCTTACGATGCATACACGTTTCCGGTTGAACTAGATTTGGGATCCATACATGAAACCAACCACCGCACTTGCCGCGGCCAAATGTAAAGTTCCTCTACCACATTAACACCATGTGATTTGTTTCCTTTTGAGAGGCAACGTGCCTTGGCTTTGGAGGTCATGCAATAACGGTATACCCTCGCCATGTAGGGGAGGGGGTCCTAGCTAGCCTAGACGAAGTCATTGTGCGCTTCAGATTTTGCAATATTTGCTGCATGTGATCTTAGATTAGTGAAGAGAATCTTCTTAGTTAAATGAAACCGCACTAAGTATGTATCAGTGGACGACACGTGTGTGCCCCGTAATGCCCTTTGACTCGAATAATTTGCTCCCACGTGGCCTCCCCACACTTTTCCGTGGTCTACAACTTAATTATTCTTTTCTTTGCATATTTACTTTAGCACCTTTTTGTTACATATTTTTTCTAAATATTTACTATACAACTATACATATATTTTTTTATAGAATATTCATATATTTATTTTGAGGCTTGTACATAAATTTATCTATATCATAGACTAGCTTCATGACATAATAAAGACTTTCATAGACTATCACAAACTTTAATGAAATATAAGGAAGATTCAAGACCTTTATGAATATTTTTTTTTTGTAAATCTTAATTAAATTTGGATGTGGCTAATTAGAGGAAAGTTCGTAAAAAGTCGTCTTTACAAATCGTTTTTTTTAACCCTAGTTTTTTTTTTTAACAAATGAATCAATTTCATTAAATAAATATCAATATCACATCAAATACTTAGCAAAAGACTCATCAACTCGAGCTATTTTTTTTTATCAAAAGAACAAATTTCATTAACCGAGCTACTTATTTGATTTCTTACATTCATTAAACTAATGTTCCTAACTTTATGACCTACTCAAATCCCATTTTTTTATTAGAGGACATGAATAGTGAGTTAGAATTCTCCAAGTAATATATAACTAATACCCAAAAAACCATATAAGAGCGAGAGCTCTCCACAAAAAACCTAGTTGTCATGGCTTGGGT
The DNA here is from genome assembly GCA_029955375.1 of Rubus parviflorus. NCBI lineage: Eukaryota > Viridiplantae > Streptophyta > Magnoliopsida > Rosales > Rosaceae > Rubus > Rubus parviflorus. The sequence continues at coordinate 17,894,377 of JARGGL010000004.1, forward strand.
ATTCAACGATATTCCCTATGGAATCATCACTATTGTCGGCTGGGTCCTCCCGTGCTGCAATCCAATATCGACATGCATTGATGAGTTTCATTCCTACTTTGCTGAAGGAGGTGACAAATCTAGGCAGCGGCGCAAGTCTGGTTTTTCTTTTGGTGTCCAGTTGTTTGATGCCCTTAGTTCTTGGGGTATTTTCTCTTATATGGATTGCATGGTTCAGGTAAAGTCTTTGGCCCCTATTTTGGATTACCTTTTATTTGGAGTTTTGGTATGAATTTCATGTTTGGGATCCCGATGGAAAACATGGTGGTTTGACAGTCTTGGTGTTCCAAGACGGCGACCTTATTGCGAGTGGGGCGCTGCTAAATCTTAACCCAAGTCAGATTTGGGTCAATTTAATTTATTGTTTAAGAATAAGCATGATTAGTTGTACAAGTTTAGATTGTGATTTTACTTTTTCTTTTCATGGGTCCTCATTGAGCTAGATTTACTGGTCTCAATAGCAATACTTGCCGAAATTTTTCTGTTGGAGTTGACGATTGCTGATGCACGGTGTATGTGTTGTTCTAGATTTTGAATAATCGATTATAGTTTTAGGTTTAGACTCATCAATTAGGCCACTTGTGTAGTGTGTAATGCTCTTTCTTAGGATGTCCATGCTAAGATTGTAATTCTTTATTTATTAATAAAATTTCTGTAATTTTTTTCAAAAAAAAATAACCATAGTAATTAAAGGGATACAACTCGCACTAACTGAATTTGCAAGAAACACAACTGTCAAAAAAAAGAAAAGAGAAAAGGTTTGCCAATAATCTGCTGCCACCGCAGCAAGTTCCAGCCAATTTCCAGAGCAAAAGACTTGTTTGCCCAACAAAAGTGATCATTTAGTCATTTCACAGCACTAAGCTGAAATCTAATTGGTAGGTAATAGAGGCCAGAATGTACAATATAAAAAAAAACAGAGAGAAAAAGAAGCTTTGCCATTCCACATTTCCATTATAGGAAAAGGACTAGGGGAGACTCCCGTTGCTATTTCCCTCTTTGTTTATGCATTGTTTTACTTATAAATAGACACTCCCAGCTGATGATTAAGATTCTCCCACCACTCCTTCTTCTCTCCCACTCCTTTTTTGCAGAGAACAATTTCAAAGAGATTGTGCCAGACAATGCTCATGGGAACTCCATTTTCCTATTGCCTCAGCCTCATTTTCTTTATAATCACCAAAGGTAAAAACACAAAATTCCAACATTCTCATTAATTTTACCACCTGGGTTTCTCTTACGTTTTCATAATCAATCCAAAAAATTGATGATTTTAAATATGTTCCTCTGTTTTTGATTTTGGTTTGCAGGAGTATCAGGAGCCACATTTACGTTTGTAAACAAATGTGACTTCACAGTATGGCCAGGAATTCTAGCCAGCGCCGGCAGTCCCAAACTGGACAGCACCGGCTTTGAGCTCACCAAAGGCGGCTCACGCTCCCTCCAAGCTCCAACCGGCTGGTCCGGCCGCTTTTGGGCCAGAACCGGCTGCAGCTTTGACCCATCCGGCCTTGGCTCGTGTGCCACGGCCGACTGCGGCTCGGGCCAGCTGGAGTGCAACGGAGCGGGAGCCGCTCCGCCCGCCACCTTAGCCGAGTTCACGCTCGGCTCTGGCTCAGGTGGCACGCAGGATTTTTATGACGTCAGCCTGGTTGACGGTTATAACTTACCTATGATCGTGGAAGGGAGTGGGGGATCAGGTACTTGCGCGACCACCGGGTGCGCGACGGACCTCAACCGGATTTGTCCGAATGAGCTCAAAGTAGGCAATGGCGACGCGTGTAAGAGCGCGTGCGATGCTTTTGGAACTCCGGAGTATTGTTGTAGCGGCGCGTATGCTTCACCTTCTACATGCAAGCCGTCCATGTACTCGCAGCTATTTAAGTCGGCCTGTCCAAAGTCGTATAGCTACGCTTACGATGATGCTTCGAGTACGTTTACGTGTACTGGAGCCGATTATACGATCACATTTTGTGCTTCACTTCTTCCTAGGTAAAGCCTTGAAAAAAATTCAAAACTTTTAGTTTGAATTATGTTATGTTGTTAAAGTGTTGATTTCGATGTTGATGGATGCTAATTATTTGATATGTATATGCTCTTGTGCAGTGTGAAATCCGCAACAAATTCTTCTCCACAAACGACTGATGAATCAGGGTCGGGTTCCGGGTCCGATTCCGACTCGGTAGGCGGCACTTCATTGCTAGCAAGTTTGGCAACTGGGAACTCAACTAAATCCCATTCTTCAATTGCTTTCCACAGTATGTTGATTTTGGCCATCTCATTAGCTCTCTCATTTTTACACTTGTAGTAGGCTAGTAGCCACTCATGTACCAATTGATCCACTAATTGGCATCCTTGAGAGACCTAGAGAAAGCAAAGCACCAACACCAACAATTTATTCAACATCATCATGATGTTGATCTGGGTATTCCCTAGTGACCCTAGTATCACAAGGAAAGTAGACAGAATCTAGGATTGTAGTTTTGTAAACCACCCACTTCTATATCCTACATACTTAATTTATTATCAAGTACATACCTCTATATTAAACATCGTTTAGAAATAAAAATTTGCTTCTGCTCCTCACTTGTTACAGTGTTACGATTCAGGTTTAACAGGTTTTACTAAAGTACTTGTAAAGAATGTTACTAGAAGTACCAACGAGTTGAACTAAATGTACTAATGAGTTCGATACTTTGATCCATGAGCTGTGAATATGAAACTTCTTCCAACAAAACGAAGAGAAATACCTCCGAAATATATGAAACTTCTTCCAACAAAACGAAGAGAAATACCTCCGAAATATACACTCCAACCTCGTCCCTCCGATAAATTCTCTAAAATAAACTCAACTGAGCAACAGATTTTATTAACATCATAGATAAAACGAGAATCGAAGCTACCCTTTACTCATCTTATTCTGTCCCTAAAGCAAAGATATTTGGTAGATTTTTTCACTCACCACAGAAAATTAGGTTTGTGTCAATATGATGTGTTCGACACAATGATAAGCAAAAAGAGTGTAGAAAGGTTCCTCATTACATTGACGATATGGATATTCACTGTTTGCTGTCAGTAATCCACAAGATGCCACCCAATTACGCAATCACTTTGTCAATGTGAAGAGTGTAGCACGAACTAATAGAATTGCTGAATAGGACAGCTATCAGAAATGCGTGTAAAGGTCTCCAAATTCAATCATCTTACCCTGGACTGGAGCCAAAATTGAAGAGAAATACATGGCAATTCTGAAGGGTTCTTTCTTGTTTGTAAGAAGATCCTGAAACATCGTTATAGTAAGCAAGAAAAGCAATGCAAGTATGATCCGAATTGCCGCCCCATGAGATGGAACCTTTGAGTTTGACATCATCCATGGATATAATATGTATGTATATGCATATAAGAGGTGATTCTTCATCAACTTGTGTGGAGTAACCACACAAAAGTAAGCATCACAAAGACAGAAACATATCAACTTTTTCTTTGGAGATAAGATGATGATTGACCATGACTACTACGGTCCATTTTCAATGGTGCCTCCTAATCCATCTTTTCAACATGTCACTAGACTAATCACAAAGTTGTGTGAACATTAGTTCACCATCATTCCTCAGTTGGTAAAGAAACAGTAGAAACTAGAAAGTGCATGATTACCTCAAGAAAAGAAAAAAGAAAAAAAAAACATTTGGTCGAATTTACATCTGTGGTTGTGAAGATCAGTGCTCGTAGGTGTGAAGATAAGTGTTCTAGGACTGAAGATGGTTTCTCTCACAATCAATAGCTTAGAAATAGTCTTTTTTTTTTCCATAAATTATAAATATAATTCTTAGTTGAAAAAATTTACATTTTTTTGCAGTACAGTTTAAGCATGCGAAGAGGCAAGTACAGTTTTATGCAGAGAAGCCATGATTATGCAAAACATTAATGACATAATGAACTAAGAAATGGATTATATATTAACCAAATTGAAATGAATTTATGATCACCGTCTTATTTACAAGACACCCTTGTCTGTTATATACCTATACCTATTGAAAACAATCAAATACTGCACCGTCTTATATATGTAATATATAATCAGTTACTGTATTTTAAAGTGTTAAAAGTTAGGCAGCCATAATAGCAATCCGGCATGAATAAACCCCTGGTCATAAAATTTATTGCATCTTTTAATCTTCACAAAAGTTCTGCATTTTAAAGAAAACACAAAAGCTCTCATTGCAATTTGAGTATAGTTTTCAGGTTAACAAGCCAAAATTGTATATAAACAAGTGCAATTATAACCAACCACCGTAGAGCAACAGTGCAAGGAGATAGACTTACCTTTATAAAAGCTACGAACATGAGACAGGACATGTCTTCTATTTCATTCTGCAGACAAGGTTTGTTCATTACTGTAGTCCTGCAGTGAAATAAAACCTCAAAGCAAACAAGATATCTCCCACTTCCAATATATATTAGTTTAATTGATCAAAAGAGTAGATTAATCACTAGACGGCTCTATTTAAAGCAAAATGTTCGACTTGATGCTCAAATAATGATAAGGATTCTTCAGGCATAAGTTTCAAACTTTCAATGCGAATATCCTTGATCATGTTAAAAAGAATCACTAAAAAATTATATCAATCAAAAGTAGCAACCTCATTCTTTTATTATAATTGGCAAAACCATAAATCTGTCAAAACCTATAGCTGGATTATCTAAAAAGGAATTCGCAAATATTTTACATCAACCAAAAAAGGTGATATCATTCTTTCATTTCCAATTGGTAGACTACAAACCAGGGAGGATCTACATAATGAGATGCAGTTTAAATTACTAGGAATCCACAAACTGAGGGCAACAATACCAATTTAGTCTGTACATTGCAATTCCTATTTCCCTATAAGAATTAGTACATTCAATACAAGCTACAACACAGGTCAGCCAACAAAATTTGATCCCACAGAGCCGAAATCTATATTGCCTGAAGTATGTGCAGCTGATGGTGGAATATGAGTCAGTTCATAGTGTAATCCTGACCAATAAGGGATAGCAGTGATCTTTTTCGTAGCTGGGCCAGGAACCATCACCATTCATAAGCTGGTTATGGCGCTTCCAAATTTCTGCGTCATAATTTTCTCTTACGCTGAAGCACAAACTACTTTCTTTGATTTTCTCTAGGAACTTGTCCAAGGAGTCCCCCCTTTTAGGACTGAAGAATATAGCTTCAGAGGGCCGCACTTTTTCCAACAAGAATTTGACAATTTGAGCAAGTCCATTGTGGAATTCCTTAAAAAAGGTGCTGTCCATATGGCATATCAAATCAATAATAATAGAAAAAAAAAGTAAGATAAATCATAAAGATTTAAAGGCACGTTAATATGCAATTATGTGTATTCATGCATTATGTTAGGTACTTAGTACAAGTGACACTTGCCAGTTAGTGAAGAAAACAAAGAGATTAGATGTCGCCAGGTCAGTAAAATTGCAATCCACAAACAAGTTTTCCTCAGCCAATCACCTTCTAAACTCAATCAAAGTATTAATTGATTATATATAAAAAGGAATCGCCAGATAAATTTAAGAACGTAAAGTGTTGTTTATATGTTAAGGCAGCTAAACAGCTAAAGTTGGGCCCATCTTGACAACCACCATAGCCTCCCAACCCAAATTCCATGTCTTTCAGACTAGAAAGAAGAGGTCATTGTGCAGTGCAAAGTACTTGCACATATTTGTGGTAACTAAGGCTTAGATTGACCAATGGCTCCCTTCTTTAAATGGAAACGGTAGAACATAATGAAAAATTGCACTCTTGTTGAAATGTAAATATGGAAGCAGAAAGAACATACCAATCACTCGCAACAATGAGATCAAATGTGCTACAGATATTTGAGATTTCTTCCTGATTCCAATGCAACATCATAGCCTTCACTTTTGTACCACCAAATGCTTTAGAGTTGGCATCAATATTACGCTGAATATCTAAAAATTAAGGAATCTGGACATAACAGGTGAAGATGCAATTACCAATAAACTGGTCTAAATCAACACAACAAGATAAACAAGTATATATTTTCAAATCTATTTGAAACAAGGTAAAGAAAAAAAAATCCATCGGTAATGCACGTTGCTGTGATGACAGAATACTAATACAGACCACATTCATATTGCATTTTCATAGCAATATTCATTTTATGTATAGTGTGAATGTGCGCGTGTGTGTATCTGTTACAATTCCCATCTTTATCAACCGGCAGCATGATCAAATTAGGATACAATCAACTACTCGGGGATTTCCGTCTGAAATCACAACTTCCGATGCCTCTGTAACTGTTGCAATAACTAAACCAGCCAATCCATAGCCTGACCCAAGCTCAATTACTCTCTTAGACCTAAAAACAAGTTAGAAAAATGACAAGAAAATAAATCACACACAAGCAGAATGCACACTAAAAGTTGGCTCAGAAGGACTCAAACAACCAACACAGAAAATTTACAATCTTGATAAAATACCCGAAAGAACAATGCAGAAGATAGAGCTTATAAACCTGAACATGTCTGCATTTTGCAAGCAAAAATATGCTAGAGCCTCTTCTGATGGCCACTGACCTGTACAACAACGCAAAAAAGATGAAACTTCAATGAAACTTGCTATTTCAAATCTTGTTCAGAATTCAAAGCAAGTAAAAATGCTATGACAAATTGCATATAGGGGCAAACTTACAAACAAGCCCAGTGTTGTCAATATTGTACTCATTGCAAATCTCAAAGTCACTGAGCTCAGCACGGTCAACCACTCGTTGACTGCACAAAATTCATTCCCATCAAACCCTTAAAAATGCTGATACTAACAATGTATTAACAATTAAGACAAAGATTTCAGCTTGGGAATTCAAATTTTCAGCTCACGTTACGTAAAGCTTGGGAGCAGAGTCAATGGGCAAGGTGTAGCAGACAGTAGCATCGGTTGAGCTAGTTGAGCCGTCAACGAGATGAGAGGGTATCAAGTTGAAGCCTTGCGTCGTCTTCCTCGTAATTCGCTCGACGCCAATTGCAGATTGCTCATCTGCTCCAGTATTCAAACATCAATTTCAAGCTCTAATTGATCAAAGAGAAAGAGATTGAGGTTAAGAAATGCACCACTTGGTTTGCGAAGAAGGGCTTGACGGAGAATTTTCCATCGGAGAGTCGAGGCTTTGGCAGTGGTTCCCGCTCCGGTTTCCATTGTTTCACACTCTTTTGCGCTCTATCATAATCGGGGAATCAATTTTGGTGATCGAGGTCGATACGGTGCGCATATGTCAACCATAGTACGACGTCGTTACAGTATATACGTTTTACTCTCTCTCTCTCTCCTTTTTTTTTTTTTTATATATCTAGAAAAGCTTTTTTTTGTTTGTTCAAATTTAGGTGACCAAAAAATTCTTGTTGAGTTAGCAAATTTTGTGGCTGATGCAATTGCAGAGTCTGGCCATTCAGTAGGCGTCTCACTTTGGAATCACTCTTTACCTCTCAATGCTTCAAATGCTTTTTTGTTTGATCAGTTAGGTGTTGGTTGTTTTAGGGGCTCTTCTCTGTAGTCTTTGTTGTTTCTTCGCATCGAAAAAAAAAATTCTTGTTGAGTTAGCGGTAGAAAAAAAAATTACCGAATTATTAGGTATGCAACATATAAAATGAACAACTGATTGATTTATATATGAAATTACAATTTACAAACTGTTGAAACTTTTACAATCAATTTAGTAAAAACCAAGAAAGATTTTACAAAAAGGGAGATACATATGTATCTGTAGTAATGCACAGATACATGCTTGCCATGAAAAAGTTGCTTGATCAGTATTTTTCTGAGGCTGCAAAAGCCATCTTCTTCTTGTTCCTGCTCTCATTAATCTTGGTATACACTTTCTTTGTTCTTATGGCCAACAACACATCCAGTACAAGCCCCAAAACACAAGCAAGGGCCATGATCAAATTCACAAGCCTGTAACAGTGGGACCCAACACAGGTGCTACCACCTTCACTGGTGGTGGTAGCTTCAGCATCATAGAGAAAACCAGCAAGTAAACCAGAGAAGAGAAAAGAACCCAAGGGAAGGTTGAGGATGAGAATGTTGTATAATAGACCATAGTATTTGAGGCCAAATAGCTCTGAGGCAACTGGGACTGTTATAGTGAGAAGGACTCCATAGCCCATGCCCACAAAAATTGAGCCAATGTAGAGAGATCCAGGCATGGCCAGAGCCATGGCTAGGTACCCAAGTGCCATTAGAATTTCAGAAACTGCATTCCAAAATGGCCTAGGCATGGCATGTTTCCTGCATACAAATAATTAAATCACATTTAGCAAAATTCAAACCATTATTTTGCATTGGAGCCTTCACATTTCCACGGAGTTAGGTCAGAGTTTATCTGACCAAAAAAGCTCCGTAAGCATATAAATGTAATCAGTAAATGTGGTTCAAATATTGAAGTAAAAATAGGCGAAACTTACACAATGTAGTATTCGGAGATCAGGCCAGAGACTATGCGCCCGAAAAAGCCACAAATGCTAAGAAGTGAGATGAAAATAGAGACGTTTGAGTAGCCGAGTGCCAGCCCCATCTGCGCCATGTTGTTCATGACACACATTGCAGTGCCTGTACCACAAAGGAAGGACCCAAACAGTATCCAAAAATCAAACGTTTGTATCATTTGGACTATGGTATGGTCCTCCCCAATCGATGGTCTTTGCTTTAATACTTCAAAATCTGCCACCTTATCTCCTGCTAATTCCTCAGACTTATTCAAAAGTGCTTTTTGAACATCCAAGGGATCGTCAAGTGTTTTTTGCTCTATATCAAATCTATTGGATCTAGATGTGTAGAGAAAAATGTACAGAGGCACACCCAAAGGCATAGCTAGGAGGACAATTAGTCCTATTGAAAATGCCAAAGAGAGAATATGACCATGAGGTCCGGTGACGTCAAAGGTCAACAGATAGACGGCTACAACAATGGCGAGGACATTGAAGATGTAGAAGAATTCTGCTTCTTGTTTTTCCTCTGATGGACTCGAAGCGGGTGGGGTTTCGCGGAGGAATAGGCACGCGGCAAGGCAGATAATGGCGGGGACTATAGCAAGCATGAGTAGAAATTTGGAGGGGCTTGAAGAGAATAGAGATGTGCACAAATCTGTGAAGATTGCTGTGCTTAATCCTACATAACCCTTGAGGATGCCTGAAACAGGACCTCGATTTTTTGTGAAATTTCTCATGCAAGTCACTAGCACTGCTGTGTTCATCCATGTTGTGCTGTTGCCTCCCATGCACAAAAATATGCACATCTACAGCCACATAAAAAAAAAAATTCAATATTCAAATGAAGGGTAACGTTATCTTGTTAGATATCTTGCATGTTATGTTGTCACACTTTTCGATGTGTTGTTCAAATTCAAAATCCGTCAACATATCGTGTCAGATTAATTGTCTGTCAACGGAACATTTCAAGCAGCATCATTATCTGAGCAATGGGAATGACAACATACCTGCCAATATGGAAGAGGGCTGATTCTCTGGCTAACAACCAGCCATTGAACTCCATATCCAATGAGACCCTCGAGTGATCCGATCACGAGAATTGTATAAGTCGAAAAACGATCCGAAGCCATGCCGGAGAGCAGCCCAAAGGCCTTGCCGACATCTTTGGCGACGGATAAATTGTTGAGTTGAAGCTGTGTAAGTGCCATGAGGGTCTTTAGAGCATGAGAATAGTTTGAGAATGTGTAATTGTTGCCACTGACTGCCTGAACCCAAATGGCCGTTACAAATCCCAACCATTTTCTTGAAGACGATGTGGGAGATAGGAGAGGAAACATGACCAAAAAGAAATCAAAGGGAAAAAAGAGAGCAGACCAAGAGATATTTTGCTCAAGTTTTGTCCGAGTTTTGTGGTTGTGCTTATCGAGTCCCCTTGACCAAGTCATTTATAAACTTTGTTTTGCTTTCATTAATGAGTTGTATTGGCTAATTAAACTAATGTTTAATCAAATCTATTTGGTTTAGAACATGGTTTCACAATTCTGTGAGTGGTAAATACCGTACAAATATTTTGCTTAATCTTTTAAAATTATCCGCAAAAAATGCTGATCAATTTGGATTATGATCCCGTCAATTAGCTATTTTTATATGTTGCTAAAGTGGACTGCAAAAAAAAAGTAATGTCTTATTCATCAAGTTGATGATGGTACCCTGTTTTTCAAGAGACGAGGATAAACAAAGAAGTCCAAATCCATAGAAGCAAATGAGAACTAGAATTAAGCAAACCACTATCTAAACCGGCAAGTGATTTACATGTACTTTATTACCGTGCTTGTAACCCAAAAAGAGTTTGAGCAAAAAGTGGAGATCGGTTCAAGAGTGAGCCTAGAATGCCACCAACGGTGTACTCCATAGTCAGTGGTGTACTTCGTGGTTGCCATGGTCGCTCTGAGAAGTCGACATAAGCCTTATTTAAGGCCACACACGCTAGGTTTTTGAACTCAAACAATCTCTCAAATTCCACTTTAATGCCCCCACATTGAGTTACAAGCCCACGTTCAAAGCTCGGCAACCTAATCCTTGAGACATCAATATATTAAGTACCCAACTCAGCCTTACTTTTATGATGTGGTATATATCAAGCTTTTTTGTGGGTCAAAATATCTTAACACTAGGATTATATTCAAGTGCTACAGCCTTGTGTTTTTGCACTATCAAATCGACTCTTTTTATTAGAGGTAATCTTAATTTTTCAATGTTCCCACACATTGTACTTTTACCATGGTGCATGTGAGTTTTATCAGTAGTAAAGAGCGATCGATATATTGGATCAACCAATTAATTGTCGAAAGACCAAAAGTAAAAGGAGTAGTATTTAGTATTTACCATTATCAATACAATGAAGCTATACATTTCACAAATTACTTACAATATTACTACAACCCAAAGAATCATGCAGACCAATATAATGCAATTGGAAAAGCTTTTCTCACAGCAATGGGCAGCCCTTGATCAGAACACCAGGCTCCGTTGAGCAAGAAGCCAACGGACAACCGTCCGGGCTACTTCCCCACCATTTTAAGTGGACATGTTGCTGTCAGGAATATGTTGGCCATGATAATAAAGAAACAATTAAAGTATTAAACCCATACTAGAGAATATGTTGATAGCAGTTCCAAGGCATAGCATTAAACCCATGCTGCTTGTGTTCTGTGTTGCTCGTGCATGTGCTAGCTGTTCACTACTCTATATAAACTACTGTACTCTTCCCTGTTGTAATCAATTCAGTTGTAATCAATTCAAGTAAACATGTAGTCTCATTGATCTCTCTGTTCTTCCATTTGCTTTCTCTATTTTATGCTTTCATCTATTCAATAATTCCAGCATGGTATCAGAGCTTCTAGGCTCACGCCATGGATCCTGGAACTCTATTCCATTGCTTCTGCGTCTTTCAGATTTTTTTTTTTTTTAAAATCCTATTCAATAATAAAAAGAAAAGAAAAAAAAAAAAACCCTACCTATCTTGCCGAGCTCGCTCACAGTCCATTCAGCAATGGCACCCTCCTGTCCTCAATTCTGAATCCAACTATATCACAACCACAACATTCCCAATTATCACAGATTCAAGCTTCTGCATTCAAAATCTCATTTCTCTCTTCATCTATCTCTTCTAAATAGGAACTATGAATTCCTTCATCTTTCTGAAATTACCTTCTTCTTCGATCCCTCAGTCTTTTCTTTTTCGATCTCTCTTTGAGTGTCCCAGCAAATTACAAATTACAAAAGAAAAAAAAATTGTTACAGATTATTCTGATATCTCATCTTCTTCTTCAAGAACTTATTCTCTTCTTCAAGTACGTGCTATATGTTGGTTGTTGGTTTGTGGTCTATTTTACATGTTTGGAGTCAATGCGGTTGCATCATTCCTTACAAGGTTACTACAGCTTGAGGGGGGATCTTCACATTCAAGTTTTCTCTGCCAGTAAAGCTCCATCACAGTTCAAGAAGCTCAATCACAGTTCAAGTTTCTCTGCTGCAACCTTATGCTTGGTTCCCAGCATAAGGTTGAGGGGGGATGTCAGGAATATGTTGGCCATGATAATAAAGAAACAATTAAAGTATTAAACCCATACTAGAGAATATGTTGATAGCAGTTCCAAGGCATAGCATTAAACCCATGCTGCTTGTGTTCTGTGTTGCTCGTGCATGTGCTAGCTGTTCACTACTCTATATAAACTACTGTACTCTTCCCTGTTGTAATCAATTCAGTTGTAATCAATTCAAGTAAACATGTAGTCTCATTGATCTCTCTGTTCTTCCATTTGCTTTCTCTATTTTATGCTTTCATCTATTCAATAATTCCAGCAGTTGCATCCCCAAACACAAGTACAAAATTACTGCCATAAAGGCTAATCCAGCATCTAAAGCTCCAGATAGCACATAGTTGTGTCGTCTCCACCAGCCGCGGTAGTACCTGTAAGCAACAAACCCTGAGGCGAATCCGATGAGAATCCAGCTAGTGAAATTCACAGCAGTAGCCGGAGGCATGTTGACTATTGCGCCTAAGAGCACAGGCACTGTAATAAGTCTAATCCATTGTTTGGTTGGGAAGGCCTTGTGTGCAAGCCAAACAAGGACAGGAGCTATAGCCCCTGCTAAGAAAAACCAGTTGATAGCCGAATAGTAGCCAAGGTCCCCAAAGATTCTGCGAGGCCCAACGAGACCCCAGATAACAGAAGCATCATAGAACACATGGTCACCGGGGCAAGTCCATGGGCTGTCTGCTGGTAGTAACGCCCTGTCGCATATGTCAGGGATTGTGCTCATAAGCCACCATGCAGTTCCCAAATGCACGACTGCTGCTATAATAGTACCAACTACCTGATAAGAAACCATTCCTAAGTAAATGCGACCAAAATGTTGTCGATCAATCTATGGACTGGAAACTTGATGAAAGTGTCATGTTTGGGAAGAGGAAGACATGGGAAGCTAACCTGTGCCATGAACATCGCTCGAGGAGGAATCTTCATGTAGTGCCCAAGCTTGAAGTCTTCCAGAAAAGTGATTCCTTGTTTCATGCTTATGTGTCCATAGACTTTGAATAATATGTTAGCAGCTGGATATCCTGGATATAGATACCCAATTATGTACTCTGTGATCACATTCAAGGCTGGCATCTGTTCGCCGATGAAAAGATTGTTGATGTTAGAGAAATAACACTGCAAAACTAGATAGAAGCAGTATGTGGCACAAGATTTAAACAAACGTGGTAACCTTCAGGGCATCCCCATAGGGATTAAAGCATGTTAAGTTGTTAAATTTATAAATTCACAGGCCTAATATGAGATTTCATTTTCAGCTAAAAATGGTGAGAAGTGAATACAAAAATGCAGAAGAGGTAAAATAGCGTGGATGTGTATACCTGATTTGTTGTAGCATAAATGACTCCAACTGGTAGAGTGAAAAACAAGGCTAAACCACAAGCAAGCAAGACCCCCCACCATTGCAATTGCAGTTGATCATTGTAATAATGGCATGTGAATATGGTTGCGGCTATGTTAGCCACAAGGATACATACGAACCACCATCCAGGCACTTGCTTATATTTTCTCATGAGCTTTGTGTGTACATCTATCTTCTTCTCGCGGAAAGCAGACTTGCTTAGCTCCCAGATGTCTCTGCACTTGTAACACAAAATCAGTAAAACAATATATAAGCTCTATTTGAGTGCACAATATATACCATCCAGAAACTGCTGATTACCTCCCATTGAAGAGGAGAACATGCACAATAGTGGCAGTGAGGCAAGCAAAATTGACACCATAGCTGATAGCAAAGAAGGTGCTGATATGAAGAGGTCCTTCTCGCTCGTAGGCATCAATGTCAAGCTGGAAGTTGGGGTTTATTATAGCTGAAATGTTGTAGCTTTGGCCAGCAGATGTGAATAGTCCATCCGAGAATATGGGGAAGGTTTTGGCTTTATACACATTGAGCCAATAAGCCACAGGAGTAATGACATACATCACAAGGGCAAAACCAGCAGCAACATTGGCAGTAGCAAACCATGGACTGGCAAGTGGGCTTCCAAGGTAAGAGGAAATGCTGGACCAATCAAGACCGATAGCACCGATCCCAAGACCATGTAGTCCTGAACCTAGCTGATGGGCTAGGACAGAAGCAGGGAAGATCCAGCAGACCCAAGAAAGGGAAGATAACATTGGGAATAAGAAGCCTGGAAGAACATAGTAAGCAAAGCTGCAAGTGAAAGCAATGAGGAAGAACTGATTCCTTGTTAAGCCACCTCTTGGCCTCTCCTCTTTCTCATGTAATGCTCTGTTCACTCAAACACATACACAACATGCACACAAATTAGGACTCCAATCATTTTTGTTTCAAATAAAAACTATTCATACCACATTTGCTAATGTACCTCTCTAGTAAAAAAGATGGAACCCGCATACATAAGTGGGTCCCACCTCAGAGGGTACATTTGGCAATAGGCAGTAGAAGTAGAAAAGTTCAACGTACAGGTTTTGACTAGAAGAAATTGAATGAAATCTACACGTGGTTGTACGTGGTAGAAAGTAGAAACCGAGCTTGATTGGCAGAAACCAGAGAATTTGGAATTCACACATTAAGCAACACGTGGCAAAAAGTTGGTTACCTGAAGAGCGAAACCTGAACGAGATTATGTGGCCACCACATAGCCGCGGGCTCCACCAAGTAGCGCCGGAACAGCCCAGCCCAGCCGAACCCCAACACCTGAGTAGTCAAAACGACGAGCAGCGCCACCCAAAACGACAGATTCTTCTTGTAAAAGATCTTAATCGTGCTCACTATGTGGATCGCGTAGACGTTCCCGGCCCCGGAGTTGGCGAATATCGTGATCAGCACGTGCTCCTTCACGTTGAACGGTCCCGGATTGAGTGTGAATTCCCATTTACGCCCCTTGAAGAAGACCCGTTCCGTGATCGACGCGGCCATGAGGTGGCCGAGCGGGACCACCGCGATCTGCGCCGAGATCGAGGTGAGGGACAGAGGCTCGCGGCGGTACCAGAAGAACTGGTTGAGGAAGGAGAGTAGAATACACGCGAGGGATCCGAGCGTCCACGTTCTGAAAGTGACGGTTGGGAGGGAGGGATCGTCCGTGACCGGAACGGTGAGGGCGACTTGCTCGATGGGGGAATTCTCCTCGCCGGAAAATTCCTCCGGCGCCGGAGATGAATCCGAGGCATAGGTCTTCTTCTGAACTGTGAATCAGGTGTTAATTTTGGAGGGAAATTAGAAATTGAAGAGAAAAAGTGAAATTAAACTTACTGAGAGGAGCTGTGATTTCGTGGCCAATAGTCATTGATCTCCTTTGTTTCTGATGTGTGGATCATGACCTCCAGGTTTTCATCGAGCTCGCGCCTGACTACAAAAATGGGTTTGGACTCGTTGAAAATTCGTCCTACTTTAATATTCCGAGCATGTTTGGATTCGAATGTTGCTTGTGGGACAGGTATTGTGTTCATTAGGTGTCACTGATGACGAAAATTGTTGGCTGCAGTCAAGCTTGGAGCTTTGCTAATGATTTGTATTTAATATTGGCTCTTAGTGTCGGCTCTGAACCTGTACTGATTTCCGGCGTCATACATTTCAGAATCAGGCTACGTAAAATGCAATTGACACGTTTTTAATCGGAACTGAAAGAATGGCTAGTTACATTTTACGATTTTGGAAATGTAGTATTGTGCCACTCTAGTTATGGTGCGAAAATTCTCTATACTTGGAGAATGCAATAAACAATGGATACTTGGGTTGAACCTCGTTCACTTCATTTGATATTAGCAAATTTTCACATTACATTTTCATGTCGAAACCGTAAGCATTATTCGAGTTTAAAGTGCACGTTTACTAAGGTGAATTTAAGAATTATCTCGAAGTAATTATGACTAGGTAGAGCTACAAGCACCCAAGTATAATTCACACATTGGGGTTGGGTCCAAAGAAGTTTGATTCCAAAGAAGAAGAACCGTGTAACTTTCTTTGGACCCAATGCATCTGTGATTCTGAGGCAGCAATCTCAGAGCACCTGGCCATATGAAGCTATAAAATAAAAAGGAGGAAGAAAACCCAATCCTGTCGTTGCCTATAATTGATAATGGGGACTGAATTTTCATTATGAAGTACACCATAATTGGCGCGCAAACAATATAAAGTGAAAGCCTGCCTCTGTATGATTGGTGTGGGGAAAAACAAAAGAGAGAGATAGTGGCTGTGAATTAGAATTCTCCAAATTTCAGTAGTGGTCATTAGCCGTGAAAAAGAAGTAAACTTTGGTTAAATGGCCAATTTTGTAAACTTCGCAACAAAAAGTCCGCTAGTGTTTGAAGTCAAAGGATCAAAGCGTAGGGTTTTTGGTAGTCGCCCCTTCTTGCAAGGCCAATTTTCAGCAGCATCTATTGCCTGCAACTCTGTGAAACAAGAAGGAATCAGTGACCGAAAAAAACAAAAAGTATTGCAAGTAAAACTTTAGATGAATCGATCGACTCGGAGTAGAGAACTAGTACAAATACAAGAGCTCTGCAGGCTGTATATGCATGGACTCGTAACTATAAGTGAAAGTTGCAGGCTGTAAATTACTGAAACCTCAATAATATGACAAAGCAGAAAGGACTTTACCGGCAGAAGGGTTTTCCTCAAGAAACTGCCTTACCACATCTTCATTCTGAGCAACTGTCAAACTAATCAATAGAAAAAGAACTTAGAAATATAGGCAGATATCCTTTATTGTTTGTGTAACTAAAAGCTAAAGGAACAGCAAAAGGCACCTGCAAGTGCTATAAACAAGCAGTCCCCCAGCTTTTAGCAATCTAAAACCATTTGTCAGGAGTTTTAACTGCAAGCCAAGAAAATAATTACTGTCAGTTTAATAAGGAGCAAAGTTGACAAATAAGGAGTTTAATAGGCAGCAAAGTTGACAAATACATTTGAGCAAACATAAATCAGATACCTGAAGTGCAGTGAGGCTATCACCTCTATCTGCATTCAACACGCGGCGTTGAAGAGTGTCCCAACCCCAATGTTCAAATTTTTGGACATGTTTAATTGATCCATCATGAGTGCACTCTGCATCAACTAGGACCTGAATTAAGATCTAACTAGCTTAGTAAAACCCAACCAACCTAGCAATAATATTACAAAGACCAAAAACATACCACAATCAATACGTAAAAAGGTTTCATTACTTGTAAAAGAAAAAATGGGATAAGGAAAAAGAGAAAGAGATGTGAAAAGACAAAAGCAAAATACAGTTTTACGGTTTTACCTTGTCATAGCCACAACTCAAAAACTCACTGTCACAAAAAGCTCGGTACAATTCACTTTTCTTCAGCCCAACCACACCAGAGTGGCAGCCATAATAGATGAGCTCTGGATGCTGAGTCCCAGAAAGCACAGCACCACTTTTTCTTATCCTAGCTGCTTCTTTCCTTTCTTTCCATGGTCTCCTAGACGTCCACTCCTTGAATGTCACATCTTCTTCCAATTCACAATCACCTGCATAGTTCTAGACGGAATGATAACACATCAACAACAGCAAAATGTTTGCAGTAACATTCTGGAGGATTTCAAGTGTCTATATAAAGCTTCTGGTATATATGGATTCAGATCAATTACATGGTTTGGATTCTGCACGAATCCTCATGGGAATGAGGGAAAAAGTAGTCCCATCAGCAACGAATAGTCGGCAGTGATTGCCCAATGTATATTTCTGCAGCATTGTCCTACAAGCCGCTAGACGATGCCTTGAAACATCAACACCAGTTACGGAACCCGAATCACCAAGAAGGTCTGATATCAGACAAAGCTTAGCACCTAAAGATATACACATACACGAGAAAAAAACCAAAGTGAGCAGATTTTCAGGAAATAAACGTCATGAAGGTTGTGAAATAAGTATTGTTGGGGTGCTTGCCAAACACTATAAACTGTCTTCGCTTTCCTGGCCATTTTATAAATTTTATCCCTTTATACTTCTAAGAGAGCTTTGCAAGTTTTAAAGTACTCATACTTGGACCTCTCTCTACACTATTAGTTAACCATAGCAGCAGCACAAAATCAAGTCCCCTTCACTAACTATGCAAAAAATATGGTACAAAAAGTTGATAACTTGCATATTCAACATTGCATTTTATCAAATTCTCCACTCAATTCAAACCAATTTGCGATAATAACGATCAGGAAGCAGAAACCAACTTACCAGGAGCGGCACAAAGATCAAGAACATGATCTCCAGCTGAAATATTCAAGGCTGAAACGGCAGCTCCTGATGCCGCGTCGATTCCATATACCTGAAAGGCCCAAACAAACACAAATACAAACTATTTCAATTAAAATTTGCCAATTTGGGATTTCTTGCTGGCAAAAAAAAAAGATGCATACTTTCCTCACTCACCTTCCCTTCTCTGTACGCATTTGAGTTGGCGATTTGAATATCTGGGGGAAGAGAATAAAAGCCGGGCAACCACTCCACTTTTTCAAGCTTGCACTTGATTTCAGCTTCAATTGCTTCAATTTGAGCTTCACAGCCAGGTTTCAGCCTTTCAATTACACCAAACAAACAGTAGCATAAGAACCAAAGCAATCAAAACCTATCAAAATCGAATTTTTCAATGACGATGAACACAAACGAAGGCGAAGAAGAAATTCAGAGAGAGCAGTACCTTATGTAACGAGGGGTCGAATGGCTCGCCGTGTAAATGGAAGGGTCTAGTCCGTTCTGTTTCAGGAAATCGAGGAACGCTTCCGGCAACGCTGAGTTTGAAGCTTCTTCTTCTTCTTCCATTGAAGTCGCACTGAAGCTCTGAACGGTTGAACCCAATCGAAGCTTGACGGTGCCGTTTTGATTGGCGGCTAAAGCCTAATGGCTAAGCAGGCGAAACAGTTAAGAGTGGGTTCTTTTTTATGGGATCTTTCTATTTAGTCCATGTATTTCTGTCATTTTCTTTAAGACATAATTGTGTTAATTTATTTATTTCTTTAAGACTTTGGTGATTGAAAAATTGAATGACAAGAAGTTTTAGGACCTTAAAAGAAATGTAAAAGAAACAAGGCCTAAAAAAGAAAAATTCTCCAAATAAAGATTAAAATAATGAAAGTAAAAGTAGTTAATAGTGGTGAAAATAGAACCAACTACTATGAGCCTATTTCAGCTCTCGTCTGCTCTGATTTCACTATTTCAGTCTCAGTTCCCCTTAAACACCTCACTGAATCGGTATGCCTCTGTTAATTGATTTTCGATTTTCAATTTTTTATTTTCCGGTTTATTTGAATTCTCAGTTCGTTAAATTTCATTGAAATCCAAGCGTCTGAGCCCAATAATCTGGAAGAGGTACTGAATTTTCATGTCCTTCTCGTTCTTCATCTCGAAAGTTTTGTTCTTTCAAACCTTGATTCGTTGCCAATTATTAGTTTGTGGTTTAGGTATGGAGCTGAGAAAGAGAGAGATGAGGCTGGTTTCACTTGGATTCTCTGTGTTTGTGTTTGTGTTTGTTAATATCGTCAGACTAAGCTCTGCGACTGTTGTGTACAAACCGTTGTCTATGGCCTTCGCGGACCTTCCTGCCAAATTTGGTAATTTTCCATCTTTATCCTTTTTGGTTCCTGAGAAAATGTGGGCTTGTTTCTTGCTTGAGTTCAATTTTGGTATTTAATTCATTAAATTTCAATTTTCCATTTTTATCCTTTAGAATGTGTACTTTAGCTAATTGTGTCAAATCTGAATACATTACTCTGGTTTTGTTTTCTGTTGGTTTTTTGTTTATAATAGCTCTTGGTGTCAATAGTTCTGGAAGTTGTGGAGCTTTGGTTATATCGGACCCTTTGAATGCCTGCTCGCCTCTACGGAATGGGCACCGATCAAAGGAAACTGATAGAGCAAGGTTTGCTTTGATTGTTAGAGGGGAATGTGCTTTCAAGGATAAAGTACATAATGCTCAAAATGCTGGATTTCGCGCGGCGATTGTTTATGATGATAGAGATAGAGAAGATTTGATTTACAGTGAGTCATCAGGCCCCTTGGAAATTCAGTTTACTGCTTTCATTGCATTGTCTTGCAGATTTCGTATTGGGTAGTTCTTATATGTGTGAAGATTGTGGTGGAATCTCCTTTTATACATGTTACCCTTTGCCTTAAATGTAATTGTAAATTGTCTTAGTCTTTTAGGTGATATAAATTTCTAATGATTGATGTCCTCTAATATGCAGTGATGATAAACGGTGAGAATACTACGATTCACGCCGTGTTTGTGTCGAAAGCAACAGGTGAACTGCTAAAGGAGCATGCTGATGGGGAAGAAGGGGAATGCTGCATATTCCCATTCCAAAATGAAACAGCCTGGACGGTGCTAGCTATATCTTTTATCTCATTCGTCGTCATCTTGGGTATCCTAATGATAGCCATTTTTGCTCCAAGACACTGGCTCTACTCACGAGGAAGAAACCAGCTTCCGAAAAGTGTGGATGCCAAGGTGGTGGAAGCTCTACCTTGCTTCACATTCAGTTCCGCTCGTTTGGGTGAATGCCACAGTGAAGAAACTTGTGCCATTTGTCTTGAGAATTACAAAGATGCGGAAATTCTTAAAGTTCTTCCCTGTCAACATGGTAAGTTCTAAGATATTCCCCCTTATGTTGATATTCCTACTATTTTCATCAGAGTTGCACTGCCAGTCCCATCAAGCCACAAGGTTTTACACATCATTATATATGTTTTCCTTTGCATGTTAGGAAAGTCATATGACAACACAGGCCACCGTGATGTTTCATAAATGCATATCAGTAGAAATGTGTATAAGTTAGCAATACTCTTTTACCTTGTCATTCGAAGTTTTCCGTTAATCACTCGAGAGTTACTTGCAGAATTTCATTCAAGCTGTGTGGACTCATGGCTGACAAAGTGGGGGACGTGCTGCCCCATCTGCAAGCATGATATGAGAACCAAATCTGTGAATCCCGAGGTAAGAGAGTGGGGTGCATCCTCACTTTTTAGTGTTTGACGGTTGAGTCTTGTTTAAGTTTGTTGAATATTTAGACTCTGGGATTACCTCAATTTTGGTACTTGTTGTGATATATGTCTAATTTAGTAGTTATTTTCTGTGGTGAGGAGACAAAATTTATAAGGCCTCTTTGCAACTGAAGTGAAGTGATAATGAGCAACACGCATCATTTGAATTATTGAATATTAATTTCAAGGTCTGTTAAGTACCAGGTGTTTCATATTCCTCGCGTCTTTGCATGTTGCCCCTGGTACTCTGCTGTTCTGCATGCAAAAGGCATAGTATTTACTCATTTCCAACCAGGCATGGGATGGATGAGGTTTTGATAATTATGGTTAATTACCACTTAGACTAGATATTTATTGTACATGACTCTGCCCATTGTAACAACATGTCGTTGTGGTCTTCAGTCTTCTTTATGCTATGTCTTTTGATTATGCTGATGTCTTAATAACTATACTAAGCATACCAACCTGTGCATAGTATTTAAACAAAATGAAGCTTTAAGGTTTAGCCTTCTACCCATTCGACACGTTTGAGAGCCTCAGATGACAATTGGTACAAGGTTTCTGTTTAACGGTTTTCCATGACCAACCAGGTTTTCCATAACGTTTCCAGCTGTCATTTATAGGTGACATCTTCTTGACTTCATATCAATGCAATGTATATCCACTGAGCCTAGCTTTGCAGAGAACTGAATTCAGATAGTTCCTGGTCTTAGATTTGAGGATAATTTATTGCAGCATTAAACCTGATGTGGTTTCCTTTTGGCTGCTTATTTTACTGAAATTTGGTCATTTTCTTCTTGCAGGTCAAGAGAAGGACTTGGTTGTACAATTCGTGAATGTAATATATGATTGTCAAGGTAACAAGGTTAGTTGTCTTGAAGTTTAAATCTTTCTCTTGATAAACAAAGGATGGATAACCTTTTATGTGCAAAATGGGTGTTGGTGCTTGGTAAGGCTTGTTCTGTCATTAACAGCGTCGTTACATCCAACCTTGTTTACGCTTTCTTTTTCAGGTTTCCTCCTGTTTATTGTGGAGTTCCTTATGAATTCCACCGGAATGTGTTTTATTGTGTGGATTGAAGAGACATCTGGATCATAATTTGTCTACATTGTTGTAAAAATGTACAGTAACAGTTGCTGCGGGCAAAGTTTTGGTGAAAACTGCTTCCATGTGACTTGAATATATAGGTTACCGGTCAGTCCAACAAAAACTTACTACATTACAACAGTTGTATTCAACTCCTCTCTTGATAGTTGAGTGACCACTGACCAGTTATTGTGCGAAAGACTGCGCATATATACCTCCGATGTAAGCAAGAATTTCTCGAGTCTGATGAGGCTGAGTTTTATGACCCTGTAATGTCTCAAGCCCAGGTGTTGTTATTAATTAGTAAGATTATTATGGAGCTGGCTGCCCCTGTCATTGCTAACAGCTCCTCTTGATTATTCAAATGGAGGACCTACTAGGATTTGCACTGTTGTATATTTATATCTAAATGTATCTATTATCTAATCAGTCTAGTCAAGCTTTGGTATAAGCATGTTGTCCAAGGGCTTTGTTACATCAATAATTTCGGCATTACTTGGATAGAAAAAACCAGACCCTATCAAGAGGTGGATGTGTGGATTTGGTTGTGGTGTCCATAAAGGCACTAACAATCAAGTGCAAATAAAATAGTAAAATGATCTCAATCTCATTTAGCAAAATAAAACCAGAAAACTTTTTCATAGTAAGATGGATCATGCTGAGATGCGCCGAAAAGTCCCTCAACTCGATTATCTTCCAAACTAGCTATTGGTTTGATAGTATTTTTATTTTTAGTATTTCGATTCGCAATGTATTTGCATGGGGAATTTTGAGAGTTCAAATTCATCATCTCCTAAAATATGAGAAAAAAGAACAAATAATTACGTAAAATGATCGAGTCCTATTTCCAAGAAAGAGAAAAAAAAAAGAAAAAGGACTCTTAACAAAAATGGAATTCATTCCTTCCTGACTTCCTGTCCTTCCTTTGCAAGTTTTATACAAAAAAGGAAAGGACTAAATATGATGTGACAAATTAAACATTAACACAAACAAAATTACAAACCATTTGACTCGTTGATTAACAATTCTCCCCTTTCATATTGCTTCTTCTTCGTCCCTAATTCAATTGCATCGTTTTGTAAAATTGTGATTTATTCCTCCTCTTCTTCATAATTTGGGTATCTTATATCCCTATTTTGTACCATCAAAATAAAATTGCGGGGGAAAATACTCTCTACCTATTATGAGTCTAGTTGCTGCATTGAGTGTGAGAAGACAAGGACCAATGAAGAATTTGGTATGGCAGATATGGTCGATGTCTCGACCCATTTGTCATATGCGTGGTTTCATTGGTGTTTCAAAAAGCTATGGGATATGCTCAATGAGGTAAGAGATGATCGATATAGATAATAGCAGGGCAATAAAATCATGATGTTTAGGGCTAAAATATACGATTTAGGGCAAGAATTATTTTCTTAATTAGCCTCTTGTCATTTTTCTTCAATTTTAATTATACAAAGTAGATGGATTATGGATAAGTGATGTGGTGTATTAGAGCACAAATGATTCACTTTAATGATTTAATCTCACATTATGAATGTGGACACTCCAAAGTTCTGGTAGTTCATTGTAGATGGCTTCAATCCCAAGCCATCTAGCATCCATAAGCCATTAACAAATTAGTGTCACTAGCAATAACAAATTAAGAATTTGATTCAAGCAATTACATTTGTATGCATCAAGTTTTGTTTTGTTTTGGTTCCCATCAAAGGTGGGCTCTCACCTTTAGTGGCATGAAGTCATCTGGGGCCAGATGACTGGAAATGGACGTAGTTTACCTCCATATCTTTAAGTCACTCTTTCCCATAGAAAACGACCCACTATAAACTTAGCAGTAATAACCCCCAGCCCACATTTTCTATCCTCAGCTGGTTTCAAGGAAAACCATGTAAAGAGTCCTATAAAAGACCAATTCTTCTTCATGGGTTCTATAGGAAGGTGACCTGTTTTTCAATCTAATTTTTCAGATTAGTTTGTTGAGTTTCTTGTTGCATATTTTGATATGGGTGTTTCTTGGTTTGGATTCCCTTTTGGGTGTGTTGTTCTATTGCTTGTGTTATTTTGTAGCTCTGGAGCAGAGGTTGTCACCATTAATGTTCAAGAAGCTAAGGATCTGATCAAGTCAGGCTATGGTTATATGGATGTTAGGTAAAGGCCAAAGGGCTCTCCTTTTCCTTAAATTAATGAACTTTATTGGAGCTCAAACTTCAAATTGAGCTTTTTTTTTTGGTCTGAAAACTTCAAATTGAGCTTGGAAATGGGTTTTATTTCTGGGTTTTTCTCATTAAGAGGGCAAATTTATTTAATTGATACTATGTGTGATAGGACTGTGGAGGAGTTCAAGAGAGGGTATGTGGATGCAGAGAAGATTTACAACATTCCTTACATGTTCAATACACCTGAAGGTAGCTGTAATCTCTATCCTTACTTTTTAAGTACTTTTTTTTTTAAAGTTGCATGTACTTTGAAATTAATGAAATTTCATGTGATTTTGGCCTTTCAGGTAGAGTGAAAAATCCCCAATTTTTAAATGAGGTTGCATCTGCTTGCAGCAAAGAGGATCATATTGTTGTGGTAAGTTGTCTTCTGTCATGGGTTATCTACTAGTTTTGCAGCAAAGCTTTCTTTGATGATGTGTTGGGCAAAATTACTGTGATATCTGACTTTGATATCAATTTTAATAGGGTTGTCAAAGTGGGGTTAGATCCCTATATGCAGTTGCTGATCTTCAAAATGTTGTAAGTGTATATTCAAATGTAAATTTTGGGGTGAAGTTCTGAAGTTACAGAACCTTGATATATTACCATGTTCATATTTGTTATTTCTTTTTCCCCCAAATTCTTAGAAGCTTGAAAATTGAAATGACAGGGTTACAAGCATCTGAGCAACATGGGAGGAGGCTATCTAGCTTGGACAGAGAAACATTTTCCTGTTGTTAAGCCAGAAGATGTAGATCAGAAAAAGCCAGAAGTTGTAGATCAGAAAAAGCCAGAAGTTGTTGAGCAAAAAAAGCCAGAAGATGTTGAGCAGAAAAGGCCAGAAGCTGAGCTCTAATTTGTTGCATAGCAAATTAGCAAGTAACATCCGTGCTTAATTTGCTCTTTTCTATTTGTAATTGTATATTATTGATTAATATATAGTATATCCCTTGATTAGAAATCAAAGTATGTATCTTGATAGCTTAAGATGAATGTATCACCATTCATTTCCAAGTAATATTACTGCATAAGATGGGTTTTTCTCATCATTTCTCCAGAGTTAAATTTACTGCCCATTTGATGGTAACTTCTAACTAATTACATAGGCAACATTTCAATCAAGTGGGTTTGAAGGGTAGGTGGATACCTGCAAGTTTTGGGCCTTTGCCAACTTTCATTCATAACTGCCATGCATGAAATCACCTCCCAGAACAACAACAATCAGTCTCTTCTCAACCACCAGGTTTAATATAGCAATTCAGTCAAAGTAATCTACAAAACTAGTTGCAATTAGGTGGTCACCTTTTACCCACAACTCCACAAGAAAAGAGGGCCAACTAGCGTTACCTGCACTTTCGTGTCTCTCAGCGTATTTCACAAAGCTAAATTGGAAATCTTTTGGTATTTCGAGTTTTGCATATAGATGATATTAATGATAATGATCTGGATTTGATGATTCTTGTAAATTAAGGTAATTAACCAAAGAATAAACAAACTATATGAATAATTCACCGCATAAATTTGAAATATATACGTCTTCTAGAACTGACCTGATTAAAAATATTTAACTTGTTACAAAAGTTTCATTACTACAATAAAACACTTTGTACCAAAAAAAAAACCACATCAACCTCTTTAAAATATTTTGAGCATACTAAATGAATGCCCCATCAACCTCTAACTAACCACCATGGTAGTCTGACAACTGGCGATCTCACACTTGGGTTTCATTAAACTAACGTACATGGGTTCTAATTTTCTTTGTATATCGGAGAAATTGAGAATGAGATCCCTGACCATTTCATCAAGAAACGATCAACATGTAAGACAGAGACACGTTCCAAACTCCCCCAGATATGATTCTGCTTCTCCAAAACATGCCAATGTCAGTTAGTAACAAGTGGGACCAATGTGAAACAATGCATGCATGTTTCCTTTTAATTTTCTGATGGGTATGGTCTCAGTTTTGAGGCACAGCAATAACCCACCACCACCTATATAGCAGCCATTAATGGCCTAGAATGAGCTAGCTAGCTCTGACTCAGATAGAAATCAAACCCAAAGTGTTAACAGCCACTCACCCTCTTCATTAATATTGTTGATGTTCTGAAATATCAGGACAAAAAACCAGAGGCAGAGAAATTGTTTGGGGATTTCTGGGTTTGCTTTGTGTTTGAGAAATTAATTTAATGGAGGAGAGGGAAGGTCGATCCTTGGCTGAAACACCCACATGGACTGTTGCTACTGTAATCACTGTCATGGTTTCTCTTGGGTTCTTCTTTCATCACTCCTTGAAACATTTTGGAAAGGTACAATCTTGATATGGATTCTTCTTCTTATTTTGGGTTTATTCTTTGATCTTGAATATTGATTATATATGTCTCTTTATTTATAGTGGTTGGATAGGACTAAAAAGAAGTCTATACTTGCTGCTTTGGAGAAGATCCAAGAAGGTATGTAATTGGGTTTTATATATTCATGGTTAGTTTTGTTTCATTTACTTTTATGATTTGGATGTTAAATATTGTTCAATGTTGTTCAAGCAGAGCTCATGCTTTTTGGGCTGATGTCGTTGTTGATGGGTCACTGGATTGTTTTTGTGGCCAAGATTTGTGTTAAATCGTCGTCGTGGGCCTTCAGCAGCCGATTCTTTCCTTGTGCATTGGAGGAAGAGATCAATGTGATTCAGCATGTACTTTTTTCCAGTCCGGAGTATCTGAACAAGTCAGTTTCTAGAGTGCAAGTGAAATCTGGGTCTCATGAATATTGTCCTAAGGTAGTTAGTTCACTTGTTCATGCTTTGCTGATATAAGACTTGACTGTAAATAATTTTCTGAATTGTTCATCATGTTTTACATGCCATGTACGTCTTTCAGATACCCCAGAAGCTAAACCAAACAGTATAAGAATCAGAAGATTGTCTACATTCATCTATCACCACGCTTCCCATCCTTGGAGCCAGCACAAATATCTTGTTTGGCTGGTATTCTCACATCCTCCTCATGTTTTTTTTATTTATAGTCCTGCTCGAAATCTAGCACCTATTCCTGGTTTATGTGCTATATTTAATCATGTTCATTCAATATTTCTACGACCAATTCAGTCAAGATGATGCAGAGGAATAAGCATGTCATTTCATTTTGTTAAGCTATTTACAAAATCTGGTGGCCTACACTTTCTTAGTACTCTTGTATCTCTCAAAGAATTTCTTTATCTTCTCAATGGTTTTATCCTAACTTTTAGCGCCACTTTTGTTTACACCAATTTGCAGCTTTGTTTCAGCCGCCAGTTCTGGAGCTCTATAAACCGACCTTCTTACATGGCTTTGCGTTTAGGCTTCATCACTGTATGTTTTTTCTAGTCTAAATGGAAGCTCTACTAATATTGAATGTCATATCCTAAAACTATAGCCTGCTATCTCTTCTTATTTGTTTCCAACTTATTTAGTCAATTCACAGTGCAAAAGGAAATGGCAGTAAAGATCATGGGATTCTTTGCACTGCTGACTCTGCTGCCTTTCCCTCCCTTATTGTAGACTCATCAGCTTCCTTTGTCATATGATTTCCTTAATTATATGATTCGGAGCATGGAGGAAGAATTTCGTGACATTGTTGGTATCAGGTATTATATTGCTTATTCATCGAAAACTGAGAGTTTCTTTAAATGTCTTCTCCATAATGAGTTTTTCTTATTCATCATGTTAACAAAGATTTTTGTGAGTTTTGGGGTCGTTTCAGTTTGAACAGCTAATAAATATATGATTTCATATTATCGGCTTCTTTTGCAGTGTGCCTCTTTGGATCTATGCCATTTGTTGCATTATTCTAGACTTCCATGGTAATTTTCTTAGAACAATACATTTCTAGCTTTTAGTTGTGAAGTTAATCTTACACCATTAACTGTCTTGTCACCATTCAGGAAGCAATTTTTACTTTTGGCTTTCCTTCCTTCCAGCCATTGTAAGCCATTAATTCGTGTTCCAAGTTCTTCATGTTTCAAACAAACACTCTAGATCTCGTACGATTTCATTCCTTGTCTTTGATATCAGTTGATCCTGCTTATCGGTACTAAACTGCATCGGATAGTGGTAAAGCTGGCTGTTGAAATCATGGAAGAATGTCCATATATGGAAAATCATCAGTTTAAACTGAGGGATGAGCTCTTTTGGTTCAAGAGGCCCTGGCTCCTTTTACGGCTTATACAACTGATATCCTTCCAGGTAAGTAAATCAGTAACATCCATTTTTCATTCCGAAATCATGTCTTTCAACTTGTCCTCAACTCTTACTGTTTTTTCCAGAATGCATTTGAGATGGCTACTTTCCTCTGGTCCCTGGTATGAACCTAATTACTCGTTACAAAGAAATTAAAATAAAAAAATTCCTGCATAAGTTAAAGGGCTGAATCTCATTTTGTTGCTAATGATGTTTTTTTTTTCCGACTCCAGTGGGAAATTAAAAAACCTTCATGTTTCATGGACAATCATACTTTCCTGGTGATCCGCTTGACATTTGGGTATTTGCTATTACTCGTCTCATCAAATATGAAGTTTCAATATAAAAAACGTTACAACTTTTTTCCTGACTTATTAATCAATCACTGCAGGGTAGTCTCCCAGTTCTGGTGTAGCTTTATTACATTCCCACTCTATGTTATCATCACACAGATGGGTTCAAGGTTCAAGAAATCTGTAGTTTCCGAAAATGTAAGAGAGTCCCTATCTGGATGGAAAAGGAGAGTGAAGGCCAGACACAGTACTTCATCTAAGACTGGACTCCTGAGTTCATCATCAACTTCAACAGCAGCATTCTCATCAGATTCTAGCAAAGTTGATAGTTCTTCCTCACACAGCGTGGAAGGAAGCTCGATCTCCTCCGGGTTCCAAAAACCATCTTCCCCACATCTAAAGGACAATGTGCAGCAGGGTCAAGTGAGTGAGACGTTAGAGTCTCTGCTCTGCGCGGATCCGCAGTATGACATTTTTGATGAAGAGGAAGAGGATGATTACCATAGGGATGATAACAGTAAAGGATGACTTGTGTGTCAATCCACCACCTGAAGTTTACAATAAGAATGTTGTTTCTGCAGTATTATATTTTAGGTGTTTACATGACACATATACAAAAGCATTTAGAAATAGAAAAGGGTAGATGGTTAATCTTCCTCAAGCAACTCCAACTTCATATAATATGCTGAGATTAACAGAGAACTCCCCCATCAAGTACACCTTAACCTTGTGGCATAAAACCTTTCCTAAGTAAACTTCGGGCAAAGGAAATAGTACCACTAACCCCACATATAACACATGATTAATTAAGGATTACATCAATATCACTAGAGATAAGAAGAAAACCAAGCAGGAGCTTACGCTGCCCATAAACAAATATTGGAATAACGAATAACATGAAAAAAAAACTTTATGCGCTACCTCATTACACACTCAAAAAATATATAGACATGTTAAATAGACGAAGTTTTACTATTCTCTTCCTTGTCTTGTAAGCTCTGTATAACCCCTTTAGTTTTCATTAATTTTTGTTGCTGACAAAAAAATAATTTAATTTTTGTTAAATATAAAAAAAAACTAATTTGTACCAAAAAAAATCTAATTGACTGAAAATGGGCCTAAGCCCAATCTAATTGACTGGTGTTATATAACTGGGCCAGACCGACTCAAAGGATCAAATTGTTGTCCAGTTTTGTTCATCAGTACAATCCTGATGGGCAGCCGATAACAACAAAATACAAGTTATAAATTGAATTAGCGCAGAGCAGAACTCTTTTGCAAGTAAAGTAAAGCCTCAGTTTTTCGTTCTTTCTTCTCCGTCACGAAGCTTTTCAATCTCTCTGGATCTTTCTTCTCTGCCGTTCTCAATCTCCAACTATGGTGCTCGAGGTGAGGTTTTCGAAACCCTAATTGCCCCTCCACGCCGCAGCCTCCGATGCTGCAATTTCAAGTCCCCCAATTTTCTTCGCAATTCGCGCGAACTAGGGTTCTAAGGACTAATTCTTTTTCTGGAAAATTGTTCCTTTTGTGATTTTCAACAGGCGACAATGATCTGCATTGATAATTCGGAATGGATGCGGAACGGCGATTACGCTCCTTCGAGATTTCAAGCTCAGGCCGACGCTGTCAATCTGATTTGTGGAGCTAAAACCCAGGTACATCTAATTGTTTACTCTTACCTGCTCCTTGTTGGTTGAAACTTGGTGGAACTTTTGCGATTTTTGATTATCCATTATCTCCTCCTCAAAACTGCTCCTTTGGAATTATATACTTTTGGGCTTCGTTTTAGGATATAGGGTTTAGCATTTTGCTTCAGATTGTTGTTTTAGAGTAGCTGTTCATGGTTGGATTTTGGTTGTTTTTGCAGAAATATGATCATAAAAAGGGTTGGTTTTTATTTGCAATTCAAACTGATTATAACGATTACTGTATGCAGTCTAATCCGGAGAATACAGTAGGAGTTCTCACCATGGCAGGAAAAGGTGTTCGCGTTTTGGTAACTCCTACTAGTGATCTTGGCAAGATTTTGGCTTGCATGCATGGTTAGTTCTTCCACTGTCTTTTACTTCAACTCCCATCACATACACCACACACAAAAGAAAATTTATTTATTTTTCCAATAATAACAGAGAAGCAAACACAGGGTTTGTCCAAAAAGCCTGAAAGTTGAAATGTGTTATTGTTCTTCTTTTATTGTTCTACATTTAGTTTTTTGCCTCAAGTATTCAGCAAGCTCACTAATTTCCTATAAAGTGTAGTGCCTTGCAAATTATAAGCTCAAATAAACTAAGTAAAGGCTTGCACTGTGGGGGTGGATGGATTCTTTCTGTTAGTACTTGCATCAATTCATATTTTCTCTCCTTTTGAAAATTTAGGTTTAGAAATAGGTGGTGAGATGAACCTGGCTGCTGGCATTCAGGTGGCTCAATTGGCCCTCAAACATCGCCAGAATAAGAAACAGCAACAAAGGATTATAGTCTTTGCTGGAAGGTTAGTGATACCAAGTTATGCTTGTCTTTTCAAATTATTCTTTACTTTCTTATATACTCACCATTTCGACTTATGTGTTGTCAGTGCTGTTAAACATGAAAAAAAGACTTTGGAGATGATTGGAAGAAAGTTAAAGAAGAACAGTGTAGCCCTTGATATCATTGATTTTGGTGAAGAAGATGAAGCAAAGTCGGAGAAGCTAGAAGCACTTCTTGCTGCTGTGAACAATAATGACACCAGCCACATTGTTCATGTTCCAGCTGGTCCAAGTGCTCTTTCTGATGTACTCATAAGGTCAGTGTTCTCCTGTTTCCTGATTTTTTGTTTTGATGTCTGAATTAGAGATTAGGATAATAGCCTTGAATTTTAAGTTGTCTGGTGTAACACCATGAACTGTAAATGTGATACTCCATAGAATAACAATCATGTGTTTGGTTGTTCCTATCCTAACTTCTGTTATGGCCATGTGAGTAGCACAACACCACTTAGTTATGGCCAAATTGTTCATAAGTTGGGATTTGCATACTAAAAACAAGATTCTTAACCTAGGGGGTTATGTCATTTTTGAAGTTCAAAGCCTAATATGGGATACTAGTATAGTTCATTGGGTTTAATGAGATTTAGCCTTGGAATTTCTGTTTTTGACTTTATAGTTTTCCTTTCTCTTCTTCCAGTACACCTATCTTCACCGGAGATGGGGAAGGTGGGAGTGGTTTTGCAGCTGCAGCTGCTGCTGCTGCAGCTGGAGGTGTCTCTGGTTTTGATTTTGGTGTGGATCCAAACCTGGATCCTGAGCTTGCCCTTGCTCTTAGAGTATCAATGGAGGAGGAGAGGGCCAGACAAGAAGCAGCTGCTAAAAAGGCTGCTGAGGATTCTTCCAAACAGGAAAAAGGAGGGGAAGAACAATCCAGCTCACAAGATGCAACTATGACAGAGCGTGCCAGTGCTGTAACTTCTGAAGCTGAGAATAAGAGTATTGATTTCATGGTTGGTGTCATTTCCTTCTTACTATGGCTTTTTTTATTTTAATATTATCTTTTATTTTGTTTTTCTTTTGTTCCTGTTTATGAATTGTGGTCTGGGGGAAATGAAGCAGGTGTAGCATTACAAATGTACTGTTTTATCTTGTCCTGACATGACTCGAGTTCTTATTGATCTTTTTCTTGGGTTCTTTAAAATACCCTTGTTTCTATCCTTTATGTTTCATGAAGGATAAACCAATATGTTCTATGTAAACTGACTATAATTTGGCAACAGGATGATGACAACGCTCTGCTACAGCAGGCCCTTGCGATGTCGATGGATGAACCTGCCTCCAGCCATGAAATGCGAGACACTGATATGTCTGAGGCAGTTGCAGATGATCCCGATTTGGCTCTAGGTGAGTTCTCTACTTTGTACGAGCGATACTTCATTCGTGTACTGATGCAATCTCTCAGTGATTAGACTAGTTTTGGGATTAAGATTTGAAACTTCAAAGCCTTGCCCATTGGTGAGCATGTCCGGATGGTTACTCATTCTGAATCGTGCTCACCATTTGCCTCTGACCATTTGAGAATTATTTCCATAAAGCCTGTAATGAAATTCTGAGCATGTTGTGGATGATATCATTCCTTTGCAGATTTAGTTAGACTCCCCCCTAGTCATATATTCCAAATTACCAATATCAGAGTTACTGTTCCCTTAGTATGTAGGCTTTTGTTTCTGAAATTTGGTTTTTGCAGCTCTTCAATTGTCCGTGCAGGAAGGTGAAAAAGATTCTGCTAGTGATAAAGATATGAGTAAATTATTGGCTGATCAGTCTTTTGTGTCTTCTATCCTTGCCTCGGTATGTCTGCAGCATCCTCCATTTTTTTTCCCCCTTCTGTTCCCATCAAAGAAATCCTGGATATCTTCTCTAGCCTTCAATGACATAATATTTAAATGTTTCTACAGCTTCCAGGGGTTGACCCAAATGATCCTTCAGTAAGAGATTTGCTTGCTTCTATGCAAAACCAGTCAGAGGTGAGTTTATTAAACTTCTTATGAGGGCTTATCAGTACAAGGAAATAGCTATAACATATACTGAAGTTATCTAGGTCATGGCTTACCTGGTTATCTAACTTCTTAAATTTCTAAATTGGTGCTACTTTTGTGGGTGCTGACCTGACCGGCCATTTTTTATTGTATGCTTTTGGCAGTTTTTGATGTGCTGTTGAACCTTTTTTTAATTAGTGAAAAATGCATTAAATGTTTTATGTTTTGAAAAAACAACCCAAAGTATTTTGAATAGGCCTTCCCTATCACTAGAAACACGATTCATGTTAATGAGCAGTATTTTAAGAGCATTTAATCTGTTCTCAATTGAGTGTGTGGGTATGCTTTTGTGGAATTTGTGGCCCAATTATGAGTTCTATCATCTTAAGCTTCTCTGAACCATCTAGTCCTATAAATATGCGAAAATAAGCCGCTAATCAGTTTGTGCATGGCTTTAATTTTCTGATTATATAATCTTTTTCCTTTTTCTTTTGTAAAGCCTGAGCAAAAGAAGAATGAAGAGAACAAGCCACCAAATGAGGAGAAATGAAGGATGTCTGGCGCTGTCTTTCAATGGAAGGTTTCATTTGCTGAATTCACCCAGTTCATGTCCGCTCCCAACTTACGTTGGAAGATTTTACAATTCGGCAGCCATCTCCAGTCTTTAGTGCTTGTCTGTCTACTCTGGTTGTGACCTTTAAGCTTATAGATTGACTTTTGGATCAATGTTTGTTCGACAGGTCAGAAAGCTGTGTTCTTAGCACCGATACATTGATCTTTATCATTTGCTTGAGAGTCCCTCAGATAAACGGACAGACTTTCTAGTGAAAAATGAGAAACATTGAACATTGAAATGTATCCTTGCATTAATGTTATTACGTGTTGTTAAGGGTGATTATTTCGTCATGGAGTGTGCACAGATTAATGTCCTCATTTTACTCAACTTTGAACGGTTATCATCGTTCTTGCTGTCACTTTTAGGGTGTGATCCATTGATTCGAATTCTGTCTTTCCTCTCTAGTCATCTTTGTGTGGTTATGCAAACATGACAATTCATACTCTTCTACTATTAATATCAAAACCCGTATGGTTTTTAATTCCCAAAAAGCAGAGGAAGAAGTCAAACATATGCATGTGAAATTGTTGTTTTGGGATATCAGCATATGGATTGAAACAAGAAGTCGCGGAGATGAGGAATCTAACATGTGGAGATGATCAAATATGTTCACTATTTTGGCACATATGTGCTCCCTCGATATTTTTATTAGCTAATTTTATCTGTAGTGATCTGACATTTTAGACGTTTTCTAGCATAATCAACTCTCCTAATCTGTCATTTACTTGGCTTTTGTAGTCTTTAGCGTTATCCTAAAACTTTCCCTCCATGGCTGCATTACTGGAGGTGGAGGTGGAGGTTGAAGTATCACCATCGATAATTGGATTGATTTTGAAGAGAAAAAAATAAAAACAAGTGCTTTGTCTTCTCTTAATAGAGAATTGTAGTTATACTACCGCAAACAATAGCTAATCTAACGGCTCACATTTATGAAACTTTAATACTCAGTGGCTACGAAGCAGCGACACCAACATGGACGCTGCGACACGACATGGCGATACAACAAAATTTTAAAAAGTAGGACACGACACGTTATCGACACGACAATTAAAATAATATATATAATATTTAAATAATAATAATAAAAAATTTATATAAAAAATACCTCAAAAATCCACAAAATAACACACAATAAATTGAAAACCCTACTTATTTTGATATTTTTTTTTTTAGTTTTT
Source organism: Rubus parviflorus (assembly GCA_029955375.1). NCBI lineage: Eukaryota > Viridiplantae > Streptophyta > Magnoliopsida > Rosales > Rosaceae > Rubus > Rubus parviflorus. The sequence continues at coordinate 17,929,547 of JARGGL010000004.1, forward strand.
GTACAAGTCTAGTGGTCTAGGTTAGATAACTTTGGGTTAGACCAATTAAGATTTAAAAAATTGCAATTATATACTAAAAATATTTTTTTTTAAAAAATCGAAGACGTGTCGGAAGAGTGTTGATTATGATGACACGCGTGTCGGTGTAGTGTCTGCAGAAGAGTCGAAAAGTCAAAGTCAACCGACACAGTCTTGATATGTGTCGGAGGAGTGTCGACACATGTCGGAGTGTGTCGGACACATGACACGGCACCATTTTGGAGTGTCGGTGCTTTGGAGCTCAGTGGTATAGAATGTTCATAAAATAATATTGAACTTGATAAGTTTTTCCCGCTACTACACTTTCAGTTACAAGAAAACACGCATCTGTAGCCGTCGATTGATCCAAATTCACATCGGACGGCCAAAAGCCGCGCTCAATTGGACCCGAGTCACCTGCCCGCCTCGTGGAATTAAAATAACGGAACAGATTCCGCCATTATCAATTTCCATTTCTCGAACTCAAGGACAGAGACTTGGACTTTAACGCAGCTCGCAAAATGGAGCCTCATACAGTGACATGTACGGACGGTCCCCTCTCTATAAAATTAATTAGGCCGGCCCCAAAGAAGAAACCGACGTCCCCTTTGTCGTCGTTTACCCGAAATTCCCCATCAAAGCGGTGCTTACTTAGTCTCCATCTCTGCTATACCATAGAAACGGAGCTCAACTAAGGCCACACCCGCCATTGCTTCGGAGCTCAACTAGTAGTACGTGTTTCAAAATGCAAAAGCTTATTGCTTGTGTGCTTGTTGTTTGTTTGTGCGTGGCTACTGTTAATGGCGTCTATGTCAAGTACCAGACAGGGAGTGGTGTGGTGGAAGGGAAATTGAACGTTCATTTGGTTCCACATTCCCATGACGACGTAGGGTGGTTGAAGACTATTGATCAGTATTATGTTGGATCAAACAACAGCATCCAGGTCATTCCTTTATCAAAACGCATACTATTAATGGAGGAATTACTTCAATTATTAATTACGTACTCAATCAAGTTGTTGATTTTGGTAGGGTGCCTGTGTTGAGAATGTGTTGGATTCTGTTGTTGAATCGTTGGTTCGTGATCCGAATAGGAAATTTGTGTTTGCTGAGATGGTATGGCACCAGGGTTACAATATGTTAGAGTTTTATTCATATATTCTTCTCTGTTTTCTGAGTTAATTTCGTATGAAATTTTAGGCATTTTTTCAAAGATGGTGGTTAACACAAAGTGTGGAAAGGCAAGAACGAGTGCGAAAGCTAGTACAAGCTGGGCAGCTAGAGTTTATGTATGTCTCCAGCAATCAACTTGTATATTTGTGTTTAAGTACTTCATTCTGTATCAAGTATTTGTGAAATATGTGGCTTTGCACAGAAATGGTGGTTGGTGCATGCATGATGAAGCAACATGCCATTACATAGACATGATTGACCAGACAACTCTAGGTCACCTTGCTATAAAGGAGCAGTTCAATAAGACACCTCGTGCCGGATGGCAAATTGATCCTTTCGGACACTCGGCTGTGCAGGCTTACTTGTTTGGAGCTGAGGTACATAATTTTCAAATTTAATCAGCAATGCTTCATTTTTGTATGCTATTTTTGATTTTGCTTTCATACATGCTTGTCTTAAATTGGTTTAGAGTAGTAACTACTAATTCTAATGTGGAACTGCAATCTACATGTTTGTTCATATCATAGAATCTGAACTTTAATTCTGATTTTTTTTTATTCTATACCACTGGTCAAAAAGACTTAAAAGAGTATAGTTGTTACGATATACTTGCAGCTTGGGTTCGATTCTGTACATTTTGCAAGGATTGATTATCAGGACAGAGCAAAGCGAAAGGGAGACAAGTCTCTTGAAGTTATATGGCGTGGATCCAGAACATTTGGCTCTTCATCACAGGTTTGGAACAAAACTCCTGCTATCTTACCATTTTTTTCTTTGTTCAAGAATATATTTAGAGCTTACCATACAAATGAATGAACGTACTCTTTTCAGATTTTTACCAATGCCTTTCCCAATCACTATGGTCCACCCGAGGGTTTCGGTTTTGAAGTTTTTGATGACTTCGTCCCTGTGCAGGTTCTAGTTTCATCAACAGTAACTTTAGTATCAAACATGAGGTTCTTGCTGGCTTTACTATTATTTAATCTGTTGAATCATAAATTGCAGGATAATCCTCTAATATTTGACTACAATGTTGAAAAGCGCGTTAATGATTTTATTGATGCTGCAATTACCCAAGTAAACTCTTCCTTAAAGCCCCTTCCCAGTTTGCTATTTTAAAATTTATTTTGGTATAGTGAAGATTGAATTCCTGAATTGTGTTTTATGTACAGGCGAATGTGACAAGGACAAATCACATGATGTGGACAATGGGAGAGGATTTCAAGTACCAATATGCTGAATCTTGGTTCAAACAAATGGACAAATTAATTCACTATGTTAATAAGGTGGAGTTTAATCAGAAATATCATCCTATTTATTACATCTTTAAAGTTTCATCATTGAGCTTAATCTTAATCCTATAATAAATATATTTCTGAGACATGGCTTTCTTTGGTCAATTTGTGAATGTTTCAGGATGGCCGAGTTAATGCCTTATATTCCACACCTTCTCTCTATACTGATGCTAAAAATGCAGCAAATCAGTCATGGCCACTAAAAACTGATGATTATTTTCCGTGAGTATCAGTCTCACCTTTGCCTCTTTTGCTGACAAAACAGGATTTACTGGCTTAACATATTGCATGCATTGTTTGCTCAATGATTACTAACAGGTATGCAGATAGGCTAGATGCTTATTGGACTGGTTACTTTACTAGTCGCCCAGGTTTGAAGCGATATGTTCGATTTCTGAGCGGATATTATTTGGTATGAAAACATAGACTGCTAACTTACAGTCCCTGCATGAAGTGGATCTATTCTTCCTATCATCAACTAAGTGGTGCATTGGTGCTTAACTGTAATTTTATATTTGTGTAACATAGGCAGCAAGAGAACTAGAATTTCTGGTCGGAAAGAGCGCGACTGGTCCCAATACCTTTAGCCTTGGAGATGCATTGGGAATTGTACAGCATCATGATGCTATCACTGGCACTGCTAAACAACATACAACAAATGACTACGCAAAGCGCCTGTCAATTGGTGCCTCTGAGGTCAGCAGCTACTATTTTTGTAAATTTGTTCCCATTGATTTGCAGGCATTTCTATTCCTTGTAGGCTATATGCCTTGGGTATCTTATAGTACATAATGACATTTTGTAGGCAGAAGCTGTTGTCAGTTCTGCTCTATCGTGCCTAACTACAAATAAATCCAGAGACCAATGTAAAGACACAGCGGTTACTTTTAGCCAGGTAACCACTTCATGTGGTGTAGCATTTAGGTTCAATCGGTGCCATTTTTCTAGCATTTTGGATCAAGTCTGGTCACTCCTCAAGTCCTCATTGCCTAATGCTGCTTTTCCTATTTCATCCCTCTTTTAATATTTAAACAGTGTCAATTACTCAATATCAGTTTCTGCCCTCCAACAGAGGAAGATATTCCAGAAGGGAAGAGCTTGGTAATTTCTCCCTTTCCCTCTCTCTAAATTACTAATGAATATACTGGCAAAAATTTTCTTTTGTTTCGTTCATTCACTCTAAATGTTAATTTCAGGTTGTTGTGGCATATAATCCTCTTGGATGGAATCGGACTGAGATTGTTAGGATACCTGTGAGTATCATTTTATGTTCAATTTATGGTATCAGTATAGGTTTCGTAAATTCTTAATTTTTTTTTTCATGTGGTTTGATAGTGACCATTTCAACCAGGTTAATGATGCCAATCTTGTTGTTCAAGATTCCTCCGGAAATGTCCTGGAGGCACAATATGTAAGTGTGGATGATGTTACAAAAGATATAAGAAATTTCTATACAGAAGCCTACTTGGGACAGTCATCAAAACAAATTCCCAAGTACTGGCTAATCTTTCAAGCCTCTGTGCCACCACTTGGTTGGGACACTTACTTCATCTCTAGAGTAGCTACCAAAGGTAGATGTGCATTCCTTTTCTCTCTCCTTCTGGGCCTTGGCAAATCTCAAAATGTCATTTTTCTTTTGGCTATCTAGCTTATAGTTTGCAGGTTTCTTACAATGGGGTTTAAATAATGAAGCTCATCTGATATAATAGAATAGCCTAAGACTGAGAGCTATACTTATTTATCTACTTACGTATGTAGGGAAAATAAGAGTTGGACTTCTCTCTTCGAAGGACAGTCCACAGAATGAGACCATTGAAATTGGACCAGGAGATCTGAAGATGTCATTTTCTTCTGCTTCCGGACAACTCAAACGGATGTATAATTCTAAAACAGGAGTAAGTTCTTTCACATTTATCAAGCAGTATGTAGCCTTGCACAATCATTCTTATTCCTCATACAGTCATACTTATATATGTATAGTTGCATAATGTGCTTTACTTACTGTACATGTTTTAGAGGGCTCTTTTTACCTTTTTTTTTTCTTTTCATTTTTCTGCTCTGTATTGCAAAAAGAATTTCTCCTAGAGAAGGTTCATATTTTGAAATCTGAGGTATTTCGTCAGTCGGCACTGTAAAAGTATTTCACAAAGTCTTGGTATACATATGTAAGTAGATATTGGTGGGTTTACCAAACATTTTGTAGGGAAAAGAAGAACAAACTTACAGATTTATCTGCATGAAAATGGGTGGGTTTACTTGTTTATTTAAGAAGGATGTGATGGAAGTTTACATCAACTTTTATGTAACAATCCTATATTGCCAGGTTGATGTACCAATACAACAGAGCTACCTTTGGTATGGTTCAAGCACAGGTGATTTCGATGCTCAGGTGTCCAACCTCTGTGCTAGTATTCTGATTTACTTAATTCTGTAATTCAATTCATTCAAGTGCTTAATGAACTGATATAGAAAAGTACATGATCTATGCAGCAAGCTTCGGGTGCATATATATTCCGGCCTAATGGCGCCCCTCCAACTGTTGTGTCAAGATCAGTAAGCCTTTTTTAGCATATTACCTGTGGTTAATTTCTAAAATTTAAATTACATGGAATTTCCATATAAGAAAAGAATTGAGAGATAATATTTTTGTTGTGCACTACTTGTAACCTTCTTCTTCTACTTTTGTTTCCCTCATTTTGGTGTACCATGTCATTATTCACAGCATACTAAAGTTTCCAAATTTAGAGCAATATATGTTCATATGATATGTTTGGTGTTAGCAGTGTGCAATAGCTTTTAATGTTTTGGCCAATAGCATGTTTTCGCTACATATACATCATTGGGAAGATTTCATAACAATTTAACACCAACAACAATTTGAAGCTAATACACAATACTACCAATACGTAGGTCTTCCATATAAAAGTATTGGTACCAAGAGTATTTTATTCGTTTTACAGGTACCCTTGAAGGTCTTTCGTGGACCTCTAGTTGATGAACTTCACCAACAGTTCAATTCCTGGATCTATCAGGTTTGGCATATTGTCAAATTACTTTCTGCGGTTGGAACTGTTTTTGTATCTGTCTATCTGAGAACCTTAAATAAGTTATGTAATTTGTTTATGTGAGTTTCTACATCCCAAGCTAGATACATCATTTGGTGATTAAACATAATGCAGAAGTGGTAATGAACTTCACTTTATAAATGGTGGACATATAGCGAGTGTTGCGTCTCCACTCTCCATTGTAAATGGGGTGTTAGATTCACCCCATTGGCTTAAGTTGATATCAACAACATTTTACTAAATGAAGGCTTGCATTTGTTATAGGTCACTAGACTTTACAGAGACAAAGAGCATGCTGAAGTTGAATACACTGTAAGTGATATACCTCTCATTTTATTTCTGGTGAATGCTTTATTTTTTGGAGGAGAAGCAATAAAGTTTCATCTTCCTAGCTAGACTTAATTTCTCGAGCTCTGACATAATTTTATTTTGAAGATTGGTCCAATTCCTACAGACGATGGTGTTGGTAAAGAGGTCATCACACGAATGACAGCAAACATGGAGACAAACAAGGTGTTTTACACCGATTCCAATGGGAGGGATTTCATTGAAAGGGTAACTCCATTAATGAGTTTCTCATCCAATATAAGTATTCTACAGGAAATTCTAGATGATAAAGTTTGTCAGTTTACCAATAATTTTTAATACATTATTTATATGTATCCTATGAATTCGTAAATTCGTAGTAATGCTAATTAAATCATGGTTTTGCAGGTACGAGATTATAGACCAGACTGGAACCTTTCGGTTAATCAACCTGTTGCAGGAAACTACTATCCGGTAATTAATTTTCTCAACACTAATGAGCATGATTTTATATGTAAAACATATTGACGTGTCGTATAGTTCGCTTTAAAAACAAGTGTTTTTACGAGTGTCAACAATAGTGTGGATGTATAAATTAAGACCGGGGGTTGTCGTACCACGGGGATTGGAAGGCCCAAAATCCCACTTGGTGAACAAAGTAACCAAATGTTCTTGACACTAAATGGTGGGGTAAGAAATGGACTATTTACTAGTGTAGTGAATTATGTGCAACATGGAATGATGTTCATATTTTTGCAGTGAATCAAAAGAGAAATGTAACCAAAACAGTAACTAAGTAAGCACAAGTGATTAATGGAAGCAAATGCTTGAGCTTACAAACTCAATACAAATGGATTGTGTTGTGTTCAATGGATGAGGTAGTTGGGGTTTCGGGTCTAACCTAACCCAATCCGATGCATAACAAACCAAATGTTTATGAACAAAGATTGATTAATAAACCAAAATCCTTCAAATCATAGCTCAATGTGAGTTCTACGATTTAGTCTCACAAGTATCTCTCTTGTCACTTAAGATTCAAGAGAGACTCTCAATCAATTAGCTTGAGCCATATTATAGTACTCAAGGTCATCAAAGGAGGCGTAAAGTTCATAGACTAGGATTTCAAACAAGCTAAGCCTAGACTCAACTCATCATGTGCATTGCCTATTGTCTAGAATTTAAAGAGGTACCAAGCTCAACAAATTCAACCAACATAAATCAAACACATGCTCTTCAATTGGTGAGGTATCCAAACATGCATTTAAACTAAACAATGAACATATCAATCTCTCAATCAACATTCATAAACATCACAGTAAATTAATACATCATCATGGGCTAGGGCACACAACCCTAGCCCCCAACCTTAAGGACTACTCACAATTCATAGTAAATAACATCATTAATCTCAAAGATGAAAGCATAAATACAACACTAAAGTAAGAAGGGGTTAAGAATTGCTCAAGGGGTGATAGCCAGCAGCTCCTTGGTGACTCCAAAGATATGTGCAGGCCTCCTCTCGTTCTTCTCTCCTCCTTCAAGCTCTAGCAAGTGTCTAGCTCCCTACTCCTTGCTCCTCTTGATGGATTACAACTTGTTGTGATGAAATGTGGTGGAATGGTGCTGGAACTTGTATGGTTGTGGTGTGTAGGATGTATGGAAGATATTTCGTGAAGGGATCGAAGTGAGATGGATTCTGGAAAGTGGAGAAAACTGAAGAACAAAACCGGGCAGAAGCTTGGGAGTCCGGACACAGAGGGGAGTCCGGACGGCCTGCTCGTCAGTAAGTGTTTTCTCAAGGATTGCTTGAGAGAGAATTGTGTAGCTTGGTGTGTCTCTATGGTAGACTGAACGTGTCCCTTCTGGAATGGGGTGGCTGATACCTCTAGGGTTGATTCAGAAACAATATTAAATCCCCATTGATCCATAAAATGATGGGGTAAGGTCAAACAAAGGAAAAGAAATAGAAAGAGTGGGGAAATGAGGTGGAGTGGGACAAGGCTAAGTGGAGTGAGATTAGTGGAGGGATGGCTGATTCTAAGTGCAGCAGCTGCACATGTGTGCAGCTGGACATGTGTCTCTCCACCAAGGGTGGTGGTAGGTGGTGGAGCTCCGGCGGTGCTGCCGCCGCTTGTGGTGGTGGTTCGCCGGAAAAGTAATTTCTTCATTTGTTTCAACTTCTTTCCGGTTCTTCAAAGTAATCAATGACATTATCATGCGAAGGTTGACTCGTGTGATCTTTGACCTCCGAAAGCCACGGTTGGCTTTCCGTCATCTTCTCGAAAATGCGTTAAATGTCGTCAAAATGCACCTTTTTGTGCCGAATTGCCTCAACTCACATAAACGACCTGTAAACATAAAAACACATATTAAATACAACAAAAGGCCTTCGGAGTAGCTTAATTCTCGTAATTAGGAATGCAATTTGCATAACAAATATGTGCAAATCACACCCCCACACTTGAATCTTGCTAGTCCTCAAGCAAGCACAAAACAAAACAATAAAGGAAAAACAATACAACACAAAACACGAAACAAAATTTAAAAGTTTCCTCCAACCATAGTCCTCAACGAGCTCGCGACATTACAAACACGAGACTAAGGATCACATACCAAGGCTTTACAAATTTGCTAAGTATTTAACATGCGCATTTCATTCATGCTCGGGTGAAGTGTGTGGAAACCAAATGTCAATTAATCTCATGCAATCAAATAGGCACATCCGAACATACACATAACCACTAAACGCACAAGGATCACTAAGTATTTCCGCTCAAGTGTTTAGGGTTAAAACATTGCTCTCAAATAATTTCACAAATGATGTTCCCATATGCTTGCAAGTCAATCTCATCTCCACAACATCATGCACAAACAAACCTTGGATCAAAATGACTTTTATTGGATGTAACGGGGCTAAAGGCGAAAGGTAAAAGAAATGAAATGGAATGGGAATTACAAATTCCAAGCAACTTAGCAAGTGATGCACTTGATGAGATTTTTTCAATTTTAGAATTCTAAGATGCTTGCACAAAGTCACTCTACGAAACATTTCCCACCCTTTTATTGAATTTAAACTAAACACAAGACTTTCTTTTTGGATTTTTCTTCTTTTCTTTCTCCTTTTCTATTTTTCTTTTCTTGAGAACCTTTCTTCATTTTCTTTTTGATTTTCTGATTTTCTTTCTTGAAACAAATACAACAAACTACAAATGGTACTCCCCCACACTTATTCTTTTGTCACAATCCCCAAACTCACACTTTCAAGCATCAAACATTAATCTCAAATCACTTGCCAAATTCCTTGGAAAGGGAAGGATAGTGTTTAAGTTAAAGGGATAAACTTTTGTGGTGGAGAGAAATGAAAGGCTAACATGTAGGCACAAAGTGGGCAATCTAAAGATATAACATTTTAGGATCAATGCTCATTTGGCCATGGTGGATTCCTAATGCCAATATCATTTCCAAGGTATGCACATGCATGACAAAAACGTTTCGAGAGATATTATGCAAGTTCTAGGTTCACCAACTTGTGAAATTCACTCATGAAGAACGAAACAATGTATGAAAGATACATACATGTGAATATTCAATAAGCTAAAGTCCTCACAATTTCTAGGTATGCATGGTAATTCATGTCAAGTGCGCTTCTCGGATTGCAATCAACTAACCGACAAAGGTGAAGTGTACATAAAAAAATTGAGCAATCACAAATTATGCATATTAAACCCAAAGCAAATCACACAAAGCCTTAGCAATGATCAACATTCTCTAGGATACAACAGAGTAAGCTCAATTTATCATTGGAGTTGGAAAAAACTGACACAACAAACAAACAACAAGAAACAGAAAACATAGAAGGAAAAGTTTCAGAAAATGGGTCTCGGCGTCCGGACACAGTAGGGAGTCCGGACGCAGTCGTCGGCAGAGAGCATGTAAATGTGGAATAACAAAGGCGTCCGGACACCCGGTGGCGTCCGGACGGATTACACGACGACACAATGAAAAATTTTGAAAAATTGGTACGTTTTGGTACACTTTCGACCCAAACCTCACCCCCACACTTAAACTTAACATTGTCCCCAATGTGATAAGTGCATTGAACAATTTCCGTTGGGTGAGGGACACAACAACTTAACAAAACAACAAAACAAACAAACAATACACGAAAGTGAGTGAAGTTTACGAAAACTCCCTTTTGTATGACGATCTCAAAATGTGGTTGGGATCCGCACGTTGCAAGGATCCCAAACTGATGCTCCCATGGTTCCGGAGCAAGTGAAAGAAACACCATATACATTGATCATTAATGAGTTAGTTAAAAATTGATATTAACTAACATGTGTTTATTCCATAACCACCGAATAACCACAATTGACCACAATAAGCAAAAACTGTGATGGAACCTACATGCATATCAAAATGTACTCAAAAGAGCATAAATATTTTCCACAATTTGTTAGCCCAAACATACTTCAAGAGTACAATATCACAAGTTCACAATCCGTTGGCTAAACAAAGCACGAGGTTCAAAACAAACATGGTCCCAAAAGAACATGGGAAAAATTTCTAAACCGCAAAGTTAAAAACAATAAATAAAGGAACTAGCAATTCTGAAAGTTAAAAACAGGCTAACAGTTCAAAACACGCGCACGCAGTCCGGACACCCGGTGGAGTCCGGACTCTCGATAAAAAATTTTCAGAACCCGCGTGATCAGTCCGGACACAATGTGGAGTCCGGACGCCCGAAATGGCCGAGACGAAATTGTAAAAATTTTAACTCCCAGGTGATCGGACGGAGGCCGCAGTCCGGACACAGACTCGAAAAAACATTTTTTTCTGAAAATCTCAAAACTTCTTGACACTCACCCCCCCCCCACACTTGGACTCTACATTGCCCCCAATGGAGAAATAGGCCATAACACATTAAGAACAGGGAGGGGGAAAACAAACACAAACAAGTTCACAAATAATGCAACAAGAACGAAATAATACAAAGTTAGAAAAAGCTCCCCTTGAAGTGCATGCTTTCCAATTCGACACGAATGATCACCCAAACAAGATTTCAAGACCTTGCAATCCAAGCTCACGACCTTTGGTGATGATTAACATAATGTACTTCAAGCAAGTGGGGATATGGGGCTGCCTCCCCATGAGCGCTTGTTTTTATAGACCCCAAGCCGGTCTTGCTTCTTCATCTTGTCACTCATGGAGGCTCAAAGCTCTCCTTCTTGCCACCCACCATGGTGGTTTTGTTGCAGCTCCTACCAAAACAACTACTTGCAGCGAGGAACTGTGGAATGAAATATGTTGAACAAGCAAGTGATACATTCTTCTTCTTCTTCTTGGCTTGACCACCCACTCTCTTCTTTGGAACTCTACTTGTTTCCTCCTTCAGTTTCGTTGATAGAGGGTGTCGCTTCACATCCTCATGACTTGCTGCCCTTATACTCTCATCATGCAGGTCCATGCCACAATGTGCACTTGATGTCTCATGTGGGTCCTTGGATGTTGACTCAATGAAGGTATCCTTCGCTACCTTGTCAACCATCTCTATAGCAAAACAGTCCCCCAATGGAAGTGGACTTTTCATGAAATTAGAGATATTGAACCCGATGGTTTCATCAAAAACCGTCATCGTGAACAATCCCTTCTTCACATCAATCTTGGTGCCAGCAGTAGCCATAAAACCCCTTCCTAGAATGATAGGAAGATCATCAACATCGTCTTGACTGTTCCCCTCCATTTCGAGGATCACAAAATCAGCCGGGATGAGGAGTTGCTCAACCTTGATTAGCACATCTTCGACCACCCCTAATGGGTATACTTCCCTTCTATCCGCCAACTTAATCCTCATCTTGGCTGGCTTGATGTCAGTCAAACCAAGTTTCTTGTAAACATCATGGGGCATGAGATTGATAGATGCCCCCAAATCCAACATGGCTCGACCAAAGGTTGTGTCACCGATCATACATGGAACTGTGAAAGTTCCGGGGTCTTCAAGCTTAGGAGGCAATTTCCTTTGTAGAACTGCCGACACTTCTTCACTCAAACAAATAAGCTCATTGTCTTGCAATCCCCTCTTGTTGGTGCACATGTCCTTCAAGAACTTAGCATATGGTGGAATTTGCTTAATGGCATCCACAAGAGGAATGTTTATGTTCACCTTCTTGAAGATCTCCATGAACTCTTTTCGGTGCTTCTCATGTCTTTTCTTGATTTCCTCCTTCCGCTTCACTTGTGGGAATGGAAGCGGTGCTTGATAATCTGCCAAGTTAAGTGGTGGCACACAAGTTGGCCCTCTAGTTGATTCAACATTCTTCGGGACAACGTCTTCTTTGAAGGACACACTCTTATTCTTCCTCATGTTGTAGTCTTGCTTATCAAAGTCTTCTTCCAATGATAATTTCCCAAAACCTCTTCCCAAAGGAATACCATCCTTGTTGTTCACAACACTGTTTGATGAAGATCTTGGCTCTTGAACACTTGAACTTGAAGTAGAGGCTTGAGAATTCTGACTTGAGGCAGAAACTGGAGCATTCTGTCCAGCTCCCAGTAGTCCGGACTGCACTGTCCGTCCGGACTGATTCATCGGGTTTTCCGATTCTGCTGATGGGAGTCCGGACACCGATGAGAGTCCGGACTGACGACACTCTGATGCTTTCTTCTTCTTTTGCTTTGCTTCTCCGGTAGGTACATTTTCTTCCCTACCGGCTGCCTTATCCACCCCCTTATCACATCCATGTTTCAACAATAAACCATCTCCACGCTCCAGATTGCCGGAGGGTACATTTTCTTCCCCTCCGGCCCCATTCTCCTCATTTATATCATTGATAAAATCTAAGCAAGGTTCCATGAAAGGGAAAGAAGAGAGGGGGACTTGCATTCTAGTTTTGGGGTCATAGAATATCTTGTTGTTGTAGAGTTTACCTGATCGAAGGGTGGTGATCACCTTCGCTTGCTCATCATCATGCACAACACATTGTTCATCCTCCTCATTGAGCTCACTTCCAATGTTCACCATACCGGAAGATATGTTGTTCCTCCTCATTGCTTCATCCAAATACTCATTGAGCTCTTCCACCTCCATTAAGAGGAGAGTGATGTGAGTAGGCTTCCCTGAATGGATGATGGAGATGACATTTGCATGCTCCAATCTTTTGTGTCCCGGATTTTGCTCCGGTTGAGAAGGTAATGATCCATGAGGCCTCTCATTTCTTTCCTTTGCAAACTGCCCCATTTGTTGCTCCAACTTAATCAAACCTTGGTGAAGATTCAGCTGCCCTTGCTTCAGCTCTTGCTGCCCTTGTGACAACAATGCCACTTGTTGATCGGTCTTCATTTGACTTTGAGCTAGGTTCAAGTTTGTTTGAGCCATTTGAGCTATCAACTCCTCCACATTTGTCTTCTTTGGCTCTTGGACCTGCTGTGGTTGTGATGCACCAAACCCGGGAGGTGTAGTGTATGTGCTAGGGCGTTGATAAGTGCTTGAAGAAGCATGGTTTATGGCTGTGGTTCCACCATACCCTTGGGAACCACCTTGATAACCTTGAGAGTTGCTTGCAGCTCCATTGTATCCTTGTGAGTTTCCTTGGAAGCTTTGAGGAGTGGTTGCAGCCCCATAATTGTTGCTGAAACTTGAGGTTCCTCTTTGAAATGGATAAGGCCCTTGAGACCTCTCTTGAAATTGACTTCTTCCTTGGAAATTTGTGGAGCCCCTTGGAGGGTAAGATTGTTGCTCAAAACGGCATAGCTGCTCCGCCACAAAATCTGGATATTGAGGAGCAAGGTGGCACTCTTGAATCTCATGGTCAATGGATTCACAAAGTAGACATGAAGATGAGGCCACCTTAACTTGGGCAGTGGCTGGTCTTGAGGCACCTTGCCTTAATAGTTGATCAAACTTGCTCTCAAGCATTGTCTCAATTTTTGTTTCTAGCCTCTTCATCTCATGAGCCACATTTGATGGCATGGCTCCGGTTGCATCGTGTACTCTCTCACGGCTTGTATGCTCTTTGGTGTAGAAGCTTCCTTCTTTCTTTGCACCAACATCATCCCATTGCAAAGAATTCTCAGCCAAGTCTTCACATGTTTGCCAAGCCTCATTGGGAGACTTGCTAGCTATTGTACCTCCGCTGAAAGTATCCACCCTTTGCCTTTGTTCCGGTGACAATCCCCTATAGAACAAGTCTACAAGGAACCACTTCTCTAAGCCATGATGTGGGCAGGACATCTCTAGATCCTTGAACCTTTCCCAACTCTCATAGAATGACTCACGTGAGAGTTGATGAAAACTAACCAAGTCACTTCTAACCTTGGCAGCTCTACTTGGAGGAAAGTATTTTGCAAGAAAGGTCTCTTGCAGCTGCACCCATGTAGTGATTGACCTTGGGGTAAGCTTGTGCAACCATTTCCTAGCCGCATCCTTCAATGTGAATGGAAAGATTCTAAGTCTCAACTCATGAGCGGGAAGACCTTGTGGCTGCACCGTTGAGCAAGATTGCTCAAACTCCATTAGATGGTCATATGGACTTTGGCCAGGCAGTCCATGGAAGATAGGCATGATGCTCAAAGTTGTCGGCTTCATCTCAAATCGTAGGTTTGGATTGAGCACAATGCATGAAGGATGCTCCACCACATGTGGAAGAGTGTACTCCCTCATTCTTCTTTGTGGAGGGTCCTCAATGAGAGGTTCCTCTTGGTCATTACGACGCCCATCTTGGTCATTATTGATTGGTCCTTCTCCTTCCATAACTGGTTCTCTGATTGGTGACAAAGATCTTGGTGATGTGATCTCAGTTTCAACAACTATCGGTGCTCTCCTTTGCCTTCTTCTTGGGACTCTTATTGCTTCACGGTCAACAACTCTCCCACTTCTTAATGTAGCGGTGCTCAATGGAAGTGAGTTCTTGCTCATGCACCTATGCAATATCAAGACAAGTTAGGATCACAAAAGAAACAAGAAATCACAAGTATGAGTGATAGGATCAATTGGAAAACACAAAACAGAAAAGAAATACAAATCTAGAAGGTCCAGGTGTCCGGACACAGTAGGGAGTCCGGACGGACTATTGTAAAATGCACAATAAGCCTATTGGCAGAGAGTTCGGAAACAATTACAGAGAATGCCACTGGACTGACCAGAGGCCGGAAAACTATTTGTTTTCCTAATCAAAACTTAATCAAATGACATGAAATTTTAAATGAAGATACTAGACACACAAATACATTAGCACAAAAATTTTTGATTTTTTCTGGGTTGATTTGATACTTCAAAAAAAATGAGAAAAACAGTGGACAGTAGCTTAAAAATAAGCAGAAACACAATTTGCAAAACTAAATGCAACTTTAAGCAAAACACACAACAAGGTACTAAAATGAACAACACAAAATAAAACACAAACACTTATAAACACACAAACAAACTTAGAACTAATTATCAAACAATTTAAACTAAAGAATAGTGGCAAGTAACACACTCGGAAACGATCACCAAGGGATCAAAGATTAACCTCAATCCCCGGCAACGGCGCCATTTGACGTGTCGTATAGTTCGCTTTAAAAACAAGTGTTTTTACGAGTGTCAACAATAGTGTGGATGTATAAATTAAGACCGGGGGTTGTCGTACCACGGGGATTGGAAGGCCCAAAATCCCACTTGGTGAACAAAGTAACCAAATGTTCTTGACACTAAATGGTGGGGTAAGAAATGGACTATTTACTAGTGTAGTGAATTATGTGCAACATGGAATGATGTTCATATTTTTGCAGTGAATCAAAAGAGAAATGTAACCAAAACAGTAACTAAGTAAGCACAAGTGATTAATGGAAGCAAATGCTTGAGCTTACAAACTCAATACAAATGGATTGTGTTGTGTTCAATGGATGAGGTAGTTGGGGTTTCGGGTCTAACCTAACCCAATCCGATGCATAACAAACCAAATGTTTATGAACAAAGATTGATTAATAAACCAAAATCCTTCAAATCATAGCTCAATGTGAGTTCTACGATTTAGTCTCACAAGTATCTCTCTTGTCACTTAAGATTCAAGAGAGACTCTCAATCAATTAGCTTGAGCCATATTATGGTACTCAAGGTCATCAAAGGAGGCGTAAAGTTCATAGACTAGGATTTCAAACAAGCTAAGCCTAGACTCAACTCATCATGTGCATTGCCTATTGTCTAGAATTTAAAGAGGTACCAAGCTCAACAAATTCAACCAACATAAATCAAACACATGCTCTTCAATTGGTGAGGTATCCAAACATGCATTTAAACTAAACAATGAACATATCAATCTCTCAATCAACATTCATAAACATCACAGTAAATTAATACATCATCATGGGCTAGGGCACACAACCCTAGCCCCCAACCTTAAGGACTACTCACAATTCATAGTAAATAACATCATTAATCTCAAAGATGAAAGCATAAATACAACACTAAAGTAAGAAGGGGTTAAGAATTGCTCAAGGGGTGATAGCCAGCAGCTCCTTGGTGACTCCAAAGATATGTGCAGGCCTCCTCTCGTTCTTCTCTCCTCCTTCAAGCTCTAGCAAGTGTCTAGCTCCCTACTCCTTGCTCCTCTTGATGGATTACAACTTGTTGTGATGAAATGTGGTGGAATGGTGCTGGAACTTGTATGGTTGTGGTGTGTAGGATGTATGGAAGATATTTCGTGAAGGGATCGAAGTGAGATGGATTCTGGAAAGTGGAGAAAACTGAAGAACAAAACCGGGCAGAAGCTTGGGAGTCCGGACACAGAGGGGAGTCCGGACGGCCTGCTCGTCAGTAAGTGTTTTCTCAAGGATTGCTTGAGAGAGAATTGTGTAGCTTGGTGTGTCTCTATGGTAGACTGAACGTGTCCCTTCTGGAATGGGGTGGCTGATACCTCTAGGGTTGATTCAGAAACAATATTAAATCCCCATTGATCCATAAAATGATGGGGTAAGGTCAAACAAAGGAAAAGAAATAGAAAGAGTGGGGAAATGAGGTGGAGTGGGACAAGGCTAAGTGGAGTGAGATTAGTGGAGGGATGGCTGATTCTAAGTGCAGCAGCTGCACATGTGTGCAGCTGGACATGTGTCTCTCCACCAAGGGTGGTGGTAGGTGGTGGAGCTCCGGCGGTGCTGCCGCCGCTTGTGGTGGTGGTTCGCCGGAAAAGTAATTTCTTCATTTGTTTCAACTTCTTTCCGGTTCTTCAAAGTAATCAATGACATTATCATGCGAAGGTTGACTCGTGTGATCTTTGACCTCCGAAAGCCACGGTTGGCTTTCCGTCATCTTCTCGAAAATGCGTTAAATGTCGTCAAAATGCACCTTTTTGTGCCGAATTGCCTCAACTCACATAAACGACCTGTAAACATAAAAACACATATTAAATACAACAAAAGGCCTTCGGAGTAGCTTAATTCTCGTAATTAGGAATGCAATTTGCATAACAAATATGTGCAAATCACATATACAAACACACATATACGTACAAGAACAAGCTAAGAATAGACTGAGAATGTTCCAACCTATTCTCGTTTTTTTTAAATGGTAGTCATCTTCCTTTTCAGCTAAATCTTGGAATCTTTACTTCGGATAAGAAATCTGAGTTCTCAGTCTTGGTTGATCGTGCCACTGGAGGATCCAGCATTCAGGACGGAGAAGTAGAGCTGATGCTACACAGGTTCGATTTTGACTAACTTGTTATCAGTATTTCAGGTCAAGTAATTCCTTTATTGTCAATCTAATAATTCTCCCTGTTTTAAACTCAAGGCGTATGCTCAATGATGATAGTAGAGGGGTGGGTGAAGCCCTTGATGAAACAGTGTGCGTTAACGGTAACAGCACATGTCAAGGACTAACGGTATATAGTTACAAACCAACAGTTTTTGACCTTTTTCTATTTTGAATTCTAGTTTCCTTTTATATATCATAAGCATTGGACAGAATGTTTTTGCTTTACTTTATGTTTTCTCATCATCTGTTTCATACACTTTTCCAGGTTCGAGGAAATTATTATATGAGCATAAACCAGTTAGGGGATGGTGCTCAATGGCGTCGAACAACTGGCCAAGAAGTTTACTCGCCACTTATTTTAGCTTTCACCCATGAGGTATGACTTGAACGTACATCATTACAGATTTCTGCTAAAGCATCATCGCACTTGTTCTGATAATTTATTGCCTGTTCAGAAATTGGAGAATTGGACCGCGTCGCATTTGACGAAAGCCTCTGTCATGGATTCAAGTTACAGCTTGCCTCCCAATGTTGCTTTGATTACTCTTCAGGTGACTGTAAATCGCTGTAGACTGAATTAAGTGCTTGTAGTTCTCTCTCACACACACCTTATTTTTGCAGGAGTTGGATGGTGGAAGTGTACTACTCCGTTTAGCACATCTATATGAGGTAATCGAAATGAGCCGAGCAATAATGTGTTATGATCTCAACTGTTAACACGACTGCTTTGATAAAATTAGTTTTTTGTTTCCCTACTTTGCATATTCACTTCTTTCATGCTGTTGATTTGGTTAGGCTGCTGAAGCTCCTCAATATTCAACATTGGCCAAAGTTGAACTGAAGAAGATGTTTACAGGAAAAACGGTATGTACTTGGTACTTCGATTATGAGGTTGGTTAGATTAACTGGTCATGTTGGTGATTTTTTACGTACTCTGTTGGTGTTTAAACTTTCAGATAAAGGAGTTGAAAGAAGTGAGCTTGTCAGCAAACCAAGACAAGTCAGAGATGAAGAGGATGACATGGAAAGTCGAGGGTTCCAGCGGAGAAGAACCTACACCAGTTAGAGGCGGCCCGGTGAATAGTTCGAGTCTTGTTGTTGAGCTTGGACCCATGGAGATACGTACTTTCTTATTGAAATTTTAGCTTGCATCTTCTTGTATTCTGACAGAGTAAAGCACCAATGGTTACGTATGTATGTCCTATTTCATTATTCTGTATGCAAATGAATTTATTCACACATAAAAGAGCAGTTCCCTCGAAAATTGAAGGGAAAAATAGGTTTTGGCATGGTCATGGCATTTAACCATAAGGAAATTAATAAAAAGATACTGTATGTCGGATCCCGAGTGTTGAGGTCAAAGATGTTGACCCGGTTTAGAGGGTAGGTTATGAAGTCTGATGAGGTGCTTGACTCCCGTTCGTTACCTGAAAAGGAAAGGAAGCTTGTCAGGAGAATGACCGGGCGGGCCAGTCAATATCCCTTCGAAGCTCAAGTCAGTATAGGTAAAGAGATGAACAGTGTAACGGTAAGTGAGAGTTATTGCTTACCACTAATGAGGGAGTGATTATAGTATTTGTAGTGGAACCGACTGGGGTTCTCTTAGTCTCATTCCGATGTGGGACCCATAGGTAAGGTGTGTTTGTAGCGGAGGTATGCAATACGAACACCGAGAACATATCTGCAATGGTTTGACATCTTCTAAATGCCTTGGATGAATTTTAGGGACCTCATTGTTTCACAATAATCGAATGAAAGTACATTTTGCATGTCCATGTTATTTGACCCTTTTTGTATCAAAATTCTTTGCTTATAAAATCGCATTTATAAGATCGAGTGGAGGGAAATCGAACTTAAAATCTTTATCAACAATCACTACAAGTTATGTGTGATAAAGTAATCTGGGCGTCACAATCAAAACAAATTGACAATGGTTGGAGAGACTCAAATCCTTATAAACACATTTGCAAGGTCTCTCTTCTCCAATGTAGGACAACACTCCACATTTTCACAATGCGTACTGATGATTACAAGAGAATACAGAAGAGATGATAAGTAGCAAGGAAATGGTACATGGTCTTCGCTGTGTTAGGTGAAACGAAAATTGGACAGAAAGAGAAGCCTTTGACTTTGGTGAAAGAGAACCACGGACAGGGTCTAACGATTTGTATTTTGGATTCGATCTGGATGATGATTAAGGATCAAAAGTCAGAAGAAATTTCGTTGTCGAATGCTTTGTGCGATTAAAAATTTATGGGAACCATCCGCAACCAACTAGCATTTTTTTTTTAGAGAACAACCAACTAGCATTTGGTCAAGTGCTAAGACATTTATATCCAATAAAATGTTTTTTTCATTCAAATTTTTTTTTTTCAATCTAATTCTTTGCTAATAAAATCACATTTATAAGATCGAGTGGAGGGAAATTGAGCTTAAAACCTTTATCAACATTTTGTTGGATACTATTATAAAGATTGACGATTTCTATAAAAAAAAATTTTAAAAAAAAATTTGAATAAAAAAAGACATTTTATTGGATATAAATGTCTTAGCACTTACCAAATGCTAGTTAATTGGTTGTTCTCTCAAAAAAAAAATGCTTGTTGGTTGCGGATGGTTCCCATAAATTTTTAATCGTACAAAGCATTTGACAACGAAATTTCTTCTGACTTTTGATCCTCAATCATCATCCGGATCGAATCCAAAACACGAATCGTTAGACCCTATCCGTGGTTCTCTTTCACCAAAGTCAAAGGCTTCTCTTTCTGTCCAATTTCTGTTTCACCTAACACAGCGAAGACCGTGTACCATTTCCTTGCTACTTATCATCTTTTCTCTATTCTCTTGTAATCATCAGTACGCATAATTTGTAGTGATTGTGTATTTGAAACAGAATTGCTGTTCCAATGGCGTCAAGCTACCAGATGAGAGCCTCCACTTCTGGTGCTTCGGCTTCTACATGGACATACGATGTATTTTTGAGTTTTAGGGGTGAAGATACCCGCAAGAATTTCACTGACCATTTATACAAACAATTGAAGTTCCGAGGAATCAATACTTTCAGGGACGACCCGGGACTTGAAAAAGGTACGGCTATTTCTCGAGAGCTCCCCTCTGCAATTGAAGAATCAAGGTTTGCAGTGGTTGTTATTTCGCCAAATTATGCTTCTTCCACCTGGTGCTTGCTCGAACTTGCAAAGATTGTTCAATGCATGGGAGAGAGGGGGGAAATTCTGCCCATCTTTTATGAAGTGGATCCCTCTGATGTAAAACATCAAAATGGGAGCTTTGCTGAAGCCTTTGGTGAACATGAAAAAAAGTTTGGGGAGGACTTGACGAAGGTGCAAGAGTGGAGAGATGCTTTAGAAAAAGTGGCTAATCTAGCTGGCTGGAATTCAAAGGATAGGTAATTTATTACCTGAACTATCCAAAATATTTCCAAGTTGTTAAATTTTTCATTCATTTTTTCTGTTCAACACTGAGATGGATATGCTAGAGTAGAAAAAAAGACTAATAAATTTTCTTTTTATAGAATTTAACATTTCTAACATGTTATGTTTTAAGAAATTAGATATTCGATATAAGAAAAGAAAGTATACTGAAACTGGATGGTGGAATTCTGAAGGTGATGGAGGAATTCTTTAGAAATGAGACTATAACTGCACTCACAAATGAAGGCCTATCAACAGTGACAATACTTAACTGTTAAGAAGACCTTTCCTATTTTTTATCCTCAATGGTGTATCCTCTGCAAGGCAGGGGAGGAGACTATTGACCTGTATTTGGTTCAAAAAGTATCATCTCTTAAATAATAGTATAGATTCACGTACTCAGTTATTGATTTCTTCTTTTTATAGGTATGAAGCAGAGCTTATCAAAGAGATTGTAGAAGCACTATGGAAGAAAGTGCATCCTACATTTGCATCATCAGAGTCCTCAGAGAATTTGGTTGGAATTGATTCCAAACTGATGGAAATAGAATCTCTTTTAGAAACAGAAGCAAGTGATGTTTGCTTTATAGGAATATGGGGTATGGGTGGGATCGGGAAGACAACCCTTGCTAGACTTGTTTATCGCAGAATTTCTCATCATTTTGAAGTTAGCATATTTCTTACTGATGTGAGACAGGTTTCTGCAAAACATGGTCTATTTCATCTACAAGAACAACTTCTTTGCCAGATCTTGAAGGAAAAGAACATTCAAGTATCGGATGTTGATGATGTAATGACTAAGACAAAGAGATGTTTATTTAATAAAAAGGTTCTTCTAGTTCTTGATGATGTGGATCAATTATACCAACTGGAAAAGTTGGCCGGAGGAAAAGACTGGTTTGGTTCAGGAAGCATAGTTATCGTTACAACAAGAGATCAACGTTTACTAGTCTCACATGGGATAGAGACACGATATATGAGCAAGGGATTAAATAAGCATGAAGCTCTTCAGCTCTTTAGTTGGAAAGCCTTTAAAAAAGATAATCCTGAAGAAGGTTATAGGGAACTGTCTGAGAGTATCTTGGATTATGCCAGAGGCCTTCCGTTAGCTCTTAAGGTCTTGGGATCTTTTCTGTATAAGAGAGATCGAGGTGATTGGGAAAGTGCAATAGCTAACCTAAAGAAAGCTCCTATTGATCAAAACCTCTTTGAAGTGCTCAGAATAAGTTACGACAGATTAGATAAGATGAACCAACAAGTTTTTCTTGACATTTCATGTTTTCTTAAGGGGAATGACAAAGAACGAGTAATTGAAATAGTAAACAGTTCTTTTGGCTTTGACACTCGTGTCATGATAAATGTTCTCGTTGAGGAATCTCTGTTAACTACTTTTGACAACTGTGTGGATATGCATGATTTGATACAAGACATGGGAAGGGAAGTTGTCCTTTTGGAGTCTGAAGAACCTGGACGACGCAGTCGGTTATGGCTTCGTGACGACATCTTTCATGTATTCAAAGGAAATACGGTAAGATGTTATGCAGAAATACCAAGCTTGGATAAAATTATAGTTTCTTTAATACTGTGTAAAACTATTCTGGAATTAAATCTTCTCTTATTCTTAACTATTAGGGAACAAAAGCAATCAGAAGCATAACCTTATGCTTGCCTAAATTGGCAGTGTTAGCTTGGAATCCCAATGCATTCTTTAAGATGTCTAAGCTGAAGTTTCTTAAAATGCAAAATTTGGTTCTATGTCAAGGCCCTGAATATCTTCCTGATTCCATAAGGATTCTCGAATGGAGTTTGTATCCTTCAAAATCTCTTCCACCTAATTTTCAGCCGGTGGAACTTATTGAGCTTGTTCTGCATCATAGCAAAATTGATCAGCTTTGGCATGGGATAAAGGTTTATAAATTTCCTCGTATCCAATATTTTTTTATTTGATCCTTGCTTGAATAGATTGTTTTGGAAGCTAATTGATCTAACTTTTTTTTATAATATTTTATGTTTTTCACAGTACTTGGAGAAGTTGAAACTTATCGATCTTAGTTACTCCGAGAACTTGATAATGACCCCAGATTTCACAGGTATTCAGAATCTTGAGAGGCTGGTTCTTGAAGGTTGTACAAATTTAGTTGACATTCATCCATCAATCACTTCTCTCAGAAGACTCAAAGTTTTGAATTTTAAGAACTGCCGAAGTATCAAGAGTCTTCCTAGTGAATTAGAAATGGATTCTCTTGAGATAATTGATCTTTCTGGCTGCTCAAAGGTGAATATATTTCCACAATTTGTGGCACGAATGGAAAAGTTATCAGAACTTTCTTTTAGTGGCATTGGCACGCAAAATTTCGAAGTATCAGATCATTCAGTCAGTCCTCACCCACTGAGTCTGGTATTGGCTTCTTTGAAACATTTCTGTTCTTTGAAGGGATTACATCCAAATGACTGCAATTCAGTCAGTCCTCACCCACTGAGTCTGGTGTTGAGTTCTTTAAAACATTTCTGTTCTTTGAAGCGATTAAATCTCAATGACTGCAAACTCGGTGAAGGAGCAATTCCTGATGATATTGGTTGTTTGTCCTCCTTAGAAAATTTGGATCTTAGTGTCAACAATTTTGTCAGCCTTCCTGCAACCATTAGTCGGCTTTCTAAGCTGAAGTGTTTAAACTTGGTGGATTGCAAAAGGCTTGAACAATTGCCAGACCTTCCTTTATTTAGTGGCACATGTTATGTAGCTGCGGACAACTGTATATCCTTAAAAATATTACCAGATCTACCAGTGTTGTGCAGATTATGGAAACTATCCTTCAACTTTATCAATTGCTGGAGTGGTGAAGATGGAGGCATTGGAGATGACGGTGAAGATGATGGAGTTTCTAGTTATATAATATATTCAATGCTACAGCGGTTCCTTCAGGTTCTCTCTCTTTCTCTCTCTCTTTCTCTCTCTCTCTCTGTCTCTCTGTCTCTCTGTCTCTCTCCCTCCTTTAGTTGTGTGATATGATGGTTAATTTGTATGTTGCAGGAACCCCCTCCTTTTTTTGAGATGTTCAGCATTGTAATTCCTGGAAATGATATTCCTGTGTGGTTCAGAAATCAAAGTGTCGGAGCTTCAGTGAGACCAGATTGTTCTTCATGTAGTAAAGAAAACCTGGGTGAAGAAATCCCGATCCACAATGAGGAAGATGCTAACAAATTGTTCATTGGGTTTGCTTTATGTGTTCTTTTTGGACCTGAAGGTGCCCTTGGTGAAGATCCTGATTTAGAACCTCATGCAAACACAATTTCGTGTTCTTGGACACCAGTTCATTTTGTACCCGCCGGTTTCAGTTTTAGTCTAAACAAAGTTGTCAAGTCAGATCACCTTTGTTTATTCCTGTTGCCTTCAAAACATTTTCCGGAGTATTGTTATGATAATCGGAAATTCATTGACTTTTTCTTCGAAGCCGACGCATACTTGAAGGTGAAGAAGTGCGGGGTCCGTACTCTGTACAAGCAAGACGTGAAAGAAGTCAACTCAAGAATGAACCAATGCGTTGACCAAAAACTGAACCACTGCAATAAAAGTATTTCTGCAAGGAAATGGTTGCAGGGACCCTTTCCTTTTCCTGATGAGGTGTTCTGGACATTGTTTCCTGGAAATGATATTCCTGTGTGGTTCACAAATACACGTGAGGGAAACTCAGTAAGACAGATGATACCTTGTTCTTCATGTAGTGGGGGTTGGATGCGGATCAGGTTTGTTGTATGTGTTCTTTTTGGAGCGGCTGCCCTTGGTGAAGATGATGATTTTGGTGAAGATCATTATTTAGAACCTCATGCAAACAGAATTTTACTATATTGTTACTCCGATCTTCCGGACCGCTCCCGTTACATGTGTGAACAGTGTGATGTAGAACAAGTTGAGTTATCAGATCAGCTTTGTGTATTCTTTGTCCCTATGAACAAGTTTATTCGGCATTCAGACTGCAGATTTGTTACCTTTGTCTTCAGAAGCAAGGGTGCTGCATGCTTGAAGGTGAAGCGGTGCGGGGTCCGTACTTTGTTCAGGCACGACGTGAGGGAGCATGTCCCCAAGATATTAGTGCGTCGGGATGGGATTCAAGTTTGGATTGAACAACTGAAATCGTTACTAAGTGGCGGTAGTCCGTCTCATTATGATTTACCACATAATTAAGTCAGTATCCCACTCTACTGCATTTACATGAGAATCCTTTACATGATGATCTTTAAGCTTTTACCATCTTGCCAAGTCCCAAATTTTCACCTGTCTTCATTTTTTTCCTTAATTTTGGAGGATGAGAGATTTAAACTTGGGACCCATATATTCACTACGTACTGTGGAGAAAATACCAACTAGGTCTCAATTAGATTATTATTTTTTAGGTTTTTTTTTTATTCAAGAGCAAAATACGAGCTGATACAATCCAACTCAGTTTGGTATAATTATAAATTGGTTACCATAATCGAAAGTTTTGATTCGAAATTAAATCAATTAATAGAATATATTAAATAACCGTGAAAGTCCCTTGCTAATTCTGTTAATAAATTGCCTTGCTAATTGGATTGTACCAATCTGGAGTTTCTACCAATCTAATTTATGTGGTGTGGTGAGTGCAGGTCATCAACAAGTTGACCTGAGTGATACTGTGATAGCAGATCAAGACTTGAAAGAGAAGAGTTGCTGCTAGCTGGAACCAGCAGCTTGAGAAATCAAATATAGGTGAGTCCAACACTATTGGCATGGCACTATGAGCTCGTTTTTATCTTAATTTATCGGATAATTAATAATTGAACCCGACTTAATATATTATTAAACTATATTTCACAAGCTTTTTATAAATATTGTAATGATGTTAATTCGAATGGGATCCATTAACATTAATATGTCTACTTGGAAATGATGAAAATTTTAGCAGGAGTTTGTTATCATCATGAGTCCAATGGATAAAGTTGTAACAGCCATCCTGTAAAATTATAACAAGATATATGACAAAATTCATTAACTAAAATTTCAGCAAGAAAGTGCGTATCTCCATTGGTCCAAGCTCAACAACAAGAGTGGATTTATTTACAGGCCCCCCTCTAACTGGGATAGGCGCTTTGCTATCCCCTTCAACTTTCCATGCCATCTTCTTCATCTCTAACTTGTCTTGATTTGCAGACAGGCTCACCTCCTTCACTTCCTTTATCTGAAAAAAGTTCAAACACCAATGTAATACCAACATGACCAGTTAATGTACCATATATAGTCTAAACACATGATATACATACCATTTTCTCTGTAAACATCTTCTTCAGTTCAACTTTGGTCAATGTCGAGTACTCTGGGACTTCAGCAGCCTAACCACACCAACGACATGGAAGAAGTGAATGCAAACTAAATTATTCTTGCTCAGTTACGTGAAGCAAGAAGCTACATTATCGATTTGATTATAAGATCGATTGTGCTAATGTAGGAACCCGAAAGTTTTTTTCGCATATTTACATCAACCTTTAGTTCTTGAATTCAAACACTCATTAGGGAAAAAGCTCTCGATCCTTTTACCTCATATAGATGTGCTAGACGGACAAGTACACTTCCATCATCCAACTCCTGTTAAAAAAAAAAGTGTAAATGAGCCAGATAACGAGCATTCAATTCATTTCGACACGAATTTACGGTCACCTGAAGAGTAATCAAAGCAACATTTAGCGGCAAGCTGTAATTCGGATCCATGATAGATGCTTTTGTCAAATGAGTTGCAGTCCACTTCTCCAATTTCTGAACAATCAAACTTATTATGTGATGATCAAGAGCTACAATTAGTGCTTCACAAAATCAGTAACATAGTCGAGTCATACCTCATGCGTGAAAGCCAAAACAAGTGGAGAGTAAACTTCTTGACCAGTTTTCCGGCGCCAGCGAGCACCTTCCCCTAGTTGGTTTATGCTCATAAAATAATTCCCTCGAACCTGATTACATGTATATATATAAGATTAGTCTAGTCCTACTCATATTCCTGGTCCAGGTAGAAACTACTAGAGTTCTGAAATAGAAATTATACCATACCGTTATTCCTTCACATGTACTATTTCCATTGATGCACACTGTTTCATCTAGGGCTTCCTCCAATCCTTTATAATCATCGGAGAGAATACGCCTTGGATTCAAACAGTGAAAACCAGATTCACATGTTGAGTACGTACACAATTAATAGAGCAATATATTACTTGACCTGAATGTTGAAAAATCAGTATGTCAAAATCAAACCTATGAAGCATCAGCTCAACTTCTCCATCTTTAATGCTAGCTCCTCCGGTGGCACGATCTACCAAGACCGAGAACTCATATTTCTTATCCGAGGTAAAAATGCCAAGATTTAACTGAAAAAAGACCGATAACTACCATTCATTAGTAAACCACTTCACTGTAATCATACCATTTTTACAAACTGAATAGGTTGGAACTTTCAACTTAATTTCTCAGTTAATCTCTTCAAATTATAGGTTTGAACTAGTGTTAAGAAAATTACTGGATAATAGTTTCCTGCTACAGGTTCATTAACCGAAAGGGACCAGTCTGATCTATAATCTCGAACCTGCAAAACCATGATCATGCAGCATTGACAAAACTTTCAGAGTTTGGAACACCTCTCAGCATTGATATTAAAATTTCATGCATATTTCTTTCAAGAATGTCCTGTACCCGTTTTATGAAATCCCTTCCATTTGAATCAGTGTAAAACACCTTGTCTGTGGTCATATTTGTTGTCATTCTCGTGATGACCTCTTTTCCAATACCATCTTTTGTGGGAATCGGACCAATCTTCAAAATAAAAATGTGTCACAACTACTTGTAATTGAGTCTAGCTAGCAAGATGAAACTATCTAATTCACCTCCAGCAAATAAAGCATTCACCAGCCATTACAAAAAAAGTCGAAATAAAATTCATCAAAATAAAATGGCAGGTGTATCACTCACAGTGAATTCAACTTCCGCGTGCTCTTTGTCTCTGTAAAGTCTAGTGACCTAATATATAAATGCAAGCTCTCATTTAGCAAATTGTGGTTGATAAGATACAGAAAATAATGTGGAGAGACTATAAAAACAAATTAAGCTAATTGAGGATCTCAGATACGATAAGTGTTCTGAGTCATGACCTGATAGATCCATGAATTGAACTGTTGGTGAATCTCATCGACTAGTGGTCCACGAAAGACCTTCAAGCGTACCTGTACGATGAACTTTATACTTTAGAGATTTATAGTGAAAAAATAAATGCATTGGTGCATGTTAATGTATAGTACAGAACTGTAGAATGATGCAAGTAGTGAATACACATATTACCTCTCCATATTAATTTCCTCCTATACCGAAATTCAATGAACTGAAAATTTTGAAGCTCAGAAAACACAAGAAAAAATGGATAAAAAGGCTTACTGATCTTGACACAATGCTTGGAACGGACTCTGTAGGGCGAAATATGTATGCACCAGAACCTGTTTAACGGAAAACACAACTGCTTCTCAGTATAATAGGAACTCCATCGCTGCGAATTAGGTAAATAAGTAAATCAAAACCCTAGCAGAGGTTGGAGACCTGGAACCTCTGGGCTTGACTTATACCAGAGGCAGCTCTGCTGAATCGGTACATCGACCTGGTGGAAAGATGGATGTAAAGTTAAGCACATTATGGAAGTGATGATTGTGCAAAGCTACTGTTTGAGAAATGCAAAACAACTTACTCCTGTTTTGGAATTATACATCCGTTTGAGTTGTCCGGAAGCAACAGAAAATGACATCTTCAGGTTTCCGGGTCCAATTTCAATGGTCTCATTCTGTGGACTATCCATCACAGAGAGAAATCCATGTTGGTTTTTGCCTACAAATTTGTAGAAGCAGATCGATGATGAGTTTAGGCTACCCTATTTTAGCTGAAGGAGAAATAAAAAGAATGGATATCTACCTTTATTAGAAATGAAGTACGTGTTCCAACCAAGCGGTGGCACTGAGACTTGAAAGATTAGCCAGTACTTGGGAGCTTGTTTTGATGAGAGTCCCAAGTAGGCTTTTGTATAGAAGTTCCTTAGATATATTGTAACATTCTCCATACTTATAAATTGTGCCTCAAGAGAATTTCCGAGGGAATCTTGAACAGCAAGAGTGGCATCGTTAACCTGGTTGAAATTTTCACTCATTTCATTTCAAATATGCAGGAAGCAGAAAAAGGCAAGTTCTCCAATCAAATGAGATCCAAAACTTGCTTGCCAAGAAACCGAAACACAAAGTACATACTCACAGGTATTCTAACAATCTCAGTTCTATTCCATCCAAGAGGATTATAAGCCACTACAACCTGAAATCACTGAAACAGAATGAACGAAAGAAATCTCACTAAAACATTCTCCACAAGATTATAAAACAAGAAACTTACCAAACTCTTTCCTTCTGGAATATCTTCCTCGGTTGGAGGGCAGAAACTGATATTGAGTAATTGACACTGCAAGTTCTAGGAAATTATTAGTATAACCACAAAAGGCACCAATTGATCAAAAGTGCTACGAAGCACATCGAAAATTTACCTGGCTAAAAGTCAATGCCTGGTCCTTACATTGCTCTCCTGATTTACCTGTAGTTAGGCATGATAGAGCAGCGCCAACAACAACTTCTGCCTATAAATGTCAATGTCACAAGTTTAGCCTTCAAGGATATATAATACAAAACTCACGAGCACAAATTTAAAGAAACAGTAGCTGGGAACCTCAGAGGCACCAATAGACAGGCGCTTTGCATAGTCATTTGTTGTATGTTGTTTAGCCGTGCCGGTGACAGCATCGTGATGCTGTGCAATTCCTAAAGCATCTCCAAGGCTAAAAGTATTCGGACCAGTTGAGCTTTTTCCCACCAGAAATTCTAGCTGCCGTGCTGCCTATCTTACACAAAAACTTATGCTTCAGATGCTGGTTTCAGACAACAGCACATAGAGTATATAGAGTATACAGAAAGGAATTAAGGACAAGATTTTGAAGTCATACCAAATAATAACCACTCAGCATTCGTACATATCGCTTCAGACTGGGGCGACTAGTAAAAAAACCGGTCCAATAAGAGTTTGGCTCCTCTGCATAACTGTTGAATAACATTGGCAAGCAATGTAGCAATAGATTGAGTCAATAAATGCTGATTTATAAACAAACAGGTCAAGGAAGAATAATACTTACGGAAAATAATCATCGGTTTTCAGTGGCCATGACTGATTTGCTGCATTTTTTGCATCAGTATAGATTGATGGAGTAGAGTACAGTGCACTCACTCGACCGTCCTGAAAAAATATCACCTTCTGTTACAATGCATATCAAAGAAATCCCCATAAATAATATGATCTTTCTGATAATTAAAACTCCACCTTATTAACATAGTGAATTAATTTGTCCATTTCTTTGAACCAAGATTCAGCATATTGGTACTCAAAATCACCACCCATTGTCCACATAATGTGATTTGTCCTTGTCACATTAGCCTGTACATAAAGACCATTCAAGCATTTAATTATCACATCCATGATTCAGCCTTCATCATTAACCAAACGAATAAAACGATAAGAAATTAAATCAAATAAAAAACAGAACAGGAGAGGAGAAGATTTACTTTTTTTTTGTTGCTAAATTTTTTTAATTTGGCAAAGAAAAATTTATTGAATGAAAAAGAGTACAACTAGGAGGGGGGACAAAAAGCCGAAACCCTTTAGAGAAAAGAAACAACATGAGAAGAGAAGATTTACTTGTGTAATGGCGGCATTAATAAAATCATTAACACGCTTCTCAACATTGGAGTCAAAAAGAAGAGGATTATCCTGCAGTTTATCATAAAACAAATTAGATGATATATGCATACACTCAGCAAGAACATCTTATGTTTAATGGGAGTAGTAACTCTTGTTGTAATTATAACCTGAACAGGGATGAAGTCACCGTTTATTTCAAAACGGAACCCCGGGGGTGGACCATAGTGAACAGGAAAGGCGTTGGCGAAAATCTACAAAGGATTCAGAAATTTATATAGTAAGCAAAAAGAAACATTATTGAATAAAAGTAAAAAAATGGAAAATGTAGGGGTTGTAGTTTCAAACCTGAGATGAGGAACCAAGAGTTCTGGATCCACGCCATATAACTTCAAGAGACTTATCCCTCTTTCGTTTTGCTCTGTCCTGATAATCAATCCTTGCAAAATGTACAGAATCAAATCCAAGCTGCAACAATGTTGTAAGAACCAAACTTTGTTAGCCTTCAAACAAGAACTATACAATACAAAGAAATATGTTAAAAGTGTATAATGAAAAATATGTTGTTTATGAGTGTTACTAATTGCACATACATTACAATTAGTACTCTAAATTGATTTAAAACAATGAAGCTCTTGCTGATAAAATTTAACAAAATGTGATACCTCAGCTCCAAGCAAGTAAGCCTGCACAGCCGAGTGTCCAAATGGATCGATTTGCCATCCTGCTCGGGGCGCCTTGTTGAATTGCTCCTTGATTGCACGGTGACCTAGAGTTGTCTGGTCAATCATGTCTATGTAATGGCATGTTGCTTCATCATGCATGCACCAACCACCATTTCTGTGCAAAGCCACATATTTCATATATACTTGATACAGAATGAAGTACTTAAACACAAATATACAAGTTGATTTCTAGAGACATACACAAACTCTAGCTGCCCAGATTCTACTAGGTTTCGCACTCGTTCTTGCATTTCCACACTTTGTGTTAACCACCATCTTTGAAAAAATGCCTAAAATTTCATACTAAACTAAATCAGAAAACAGAGAAGAATATATGAATAAAACTCTAACATATTGTAACCCTGGTGCCATACCATCTCAGCAAACACAAATTTCCTATTCGGATCACGAACCAACGATTCCACAACAGAGTCCAACACATTCTCAATACATGCAGCCTAATTAAACAACAAATGAGTCAATTAGGAATTCAAGTAATTATTCCATTAACAACAGATACAAATAAATTTTGTTTTATGCATAACCTGAATGCTGTTGTTTGATCCAATATAGTACTGATCAACAGTCTTCAACCATCCAACGTCGTCGTGGGAATGCGCAACCAAATGAACATTCAACTTGCCTTCCACCACACCATTCCCTGTGTTGTACTTCACATAACCGCCATTAACGGCTTTGTTACACATGTAGACCACAACAACAATAAGCACACACCGAAAAGCTGAGGCTACAGTGCCCTTCCCCATCTCTAAACCCTAAATTCGGGTTTTTTTAGATAAACAAAGACGATTGAGGCATCAATTGCATTAGCCGGCCAGTGGAGATTTATAGACAGAGGGAGTGAGAGGGGACTCATCAGGGGAGTGCAGAGCTCCATTTGATTTCTAAAATCTCAGGAATGGGTAAAAAATTAATGGCGGGATCTGCTTTTGGTAAATAGGATCTGTAATTACTAATTGAGCTCAGACGTGCGTTGCGGGAAATGTTCTGGTTATATGTGGAATGTTAAACGGTCACTTTTGAAAGTCAAATAGCGTCTGTTCAACAAAGAAAACCCGCTTTTATATCTTTTAATGTTCATTTCTCACGTACTTTATTAGAAAGTTAATCCTTTAATTGACCAATTAACTAATGTAATTAATTACCTAGATAATCTCAACATGTGCTTTAGGTTTTTGATGCTGCCAAATGCTAAATAAATTTTTTGTGTGTCCCGTATATTTGTCAATGAATCGGATTTATATCAAACTTTTATGTTAAGAAAAACAAAATTTAATGGTTTAATTCAACAATTTAGTTAAAAATTCAAATCTTTAACCAAAAACAACATTCTATAAATCGATAAACACCTTGTATTTGCAAAGCCAAAATATATTTTGAGAATTTCAACCCCATTTAAAACCTTGATGTATTTGCATTGAGTAGGATTAAACCCGGCAAATTAACCACTTGATTTGGTTGGTTGTATTACCTATTTTAAGAAAGCAAAGAAAAACAAAGCACAGAGCAATGCTATCTATAATGATGTGTAGGTGGAAAATTCATTCCCCGTAAATTTCTTCTTTTGTTTTCTGTAAAAAAAAAAAAAAAAAAAACAAAAAACAAAAATCGTTAACCGATAGAAGCGCGGGAAGGTCCCAAGTGAGTTAACCGCTATTTAAACCATTTGTCTCCCGCTAATCCACGTGGAATTACCTCACTCTGCCACGTCACCGTACATTCCGATCACTGTCTTCGAGAACACGGAATCCCTACGCCAAGGTCAAGGCCCCATCTCTGTCCCTTCAATTCCCAAACCCTAATCAAAGCGATTCGCCATTATTGGATCATTTCTCTTCTCACATCCAAAATTCGAAAGCAATGGAGTGCCCTAAACCCAGCCAGAAACCGCATCTGTACCCGAAGGTGGTCCAATCGAACCCGGAAGCCCCATCAATGTCGAAGCCGGAACCCTCAGCCCCAAATCTCTACCCCTCCCTTGATATGAAGGACCTCGTCGAGGACCTATTCCCGGATAATCCAACCTACCGGGAACTCCCACCGGAAAACCAATTTCCCGATAGCCCTACCTGCCGGGAACCCCCCTCGGCTCCGCCGGTCGCCGCCGAAGAGGTTCTCATTAAAATTCCCGGCGCCATCGTCAACCTCATCGACCAGCACTACAGCGTTGAGCTCGCCAGCGGCGATTTCACGATCGTGCGCCTCGTCCAAGGCGACGACATTATCGCCATCCTCGCCCGCGTCGGCGATGAGATCCAGTGGCCGCTGGTGAAGGACGAAGGCGTCGTGAAGCTCGACGACTCCCACTACTTCTTCTCTCTATATGCTCCGGAGGATAAAGAGTCGGCGCCGGAGTCAGGCAACGATGGGAAGACGAAGGAGAAGAAGAAGAAGGATGGGAAAACAAAGGATGCGGATAATTTTTTGAATTACGGATTGACTATTGCGTCGAAAGGGCAAGAAGGATTGGTGAAGGAATTGGAGGAGATTCTGAAGAATTACAGCAGTTTTTCGGTGCAAAAGGTTTCGGAGAAGGCTAAGAAGAAGGGGGAGGCTTTGGATGGTTCGCTGGCGTTGGAGACCTCGCCGGCGGACTTGAATTCGGGGAAGAAGAAGGAGATGGAGGAGCAGAGCGCTGCGTATTGGACCACATTGGCTCCCAATGTGGAGGACTATAATGGGAGTGCTGCTAAATTGATTGCGGCCGGGTCGGGCCAGCTGATTAAGGGCATTTTGTGGTGCGGTGATGTGACGGTGGAGAGGTTGAAGTGGGGAAATGAGGTTATGAAGAAAAGGATGGACCCGCTTTCGAATAAGGAAGTCAGTCCTCAAACCATGAGGAGGATCAAAAGGTATAAGATGACTCAAGATCTTGTTTTTTGTTATTGTCTGTACTAATTGGATGGTTTGTCTTACATATATTTTATGCAAGCATTGGTCCTTTTTTTCTATTGCTCAATTAAATTGTCTTGTTCTGGTTGTTGTTTCTCTGATCTGATGGATACTAATTGCACACTAAAATATTGTATGGGTATAGAAGTTTTCTTTTGTAAGTTGAAATACTCTTTTTCGTTGGAGCTAAAAAACTTTTGAGGCTGTTTTTAGTCAAAGATTATGAATTTGATTTCATACTTACGGTCATGCTGAGGTAAATGATACTTGGTTTTGTATCTTCATATGTTGTTGTAGGATGCAGGGCAGATATTAGTTGCATAAGGATCCCCTTTACTAGTTAAGTGTGTAGGGTCTTGCGATTTTCTTTTTTGGGTCAGTAGAATGGTTTTGAGCAAAGATCTGATCTTCATTATCCTGTAGGGTCAAGAAAGTGAGCAAAACAACACAGAAAGTAGCAACCGGTGTCCTCTCTGGGGTTTTGAAAGTTTCTGGATACTTCACAAGTTCGGTGGTGAATTCCAAAGTGGGAAAGAAATTCTTTCGTCTTCTGCCTGGGGAAATTTTGCTAGCTGGGCTGGATGGATTTTGTATGTTTATCATCTCAATTCCTTGATTTGTTTTGATAAATGATAATACTTGTTCTTCTTTGTTCTCTTTACTTTATCTTACCGCTCCTTATCTTAATTCAACCCTGAGTGATACACAGATTTTCTTTATATGTGTGTCATTTCAATGCTGCTCAGAGTGGAATTTTTGGTCTCCTTATGTTATGGTAATGCTTGCCAGGGTTTGTGAGCATGTTTATAGATTATGAGTGGTGATTGGTGAAGATAGCCTGTGTCTTAGTATTCCAGAAAAATATTCATCTTTGAGCCCTCACTGTAAAAGGGTGGGATTCATTGGCAGCTTGAGAGATCTTTGTACTGTTATGCGCTATCAGTTACCAACTCACCATGCATTTAGCCAAAAATATTTAGATATAACTATATTTGATTGTTTAGGATGCAGACTAAGATCCAAACATGCCATTTTAGACGATCTATTAAGTTCTTTGTACTGTTTTATGTCTCTGTAACCTTTATGTGACCGTATTGGTTGATCAGATGGTCAAACTTGTTTGTTGTTGTGGTAGACGTGTCAACATGTCTAAGATATTCTGTCACTGTTGATTTCCATATCCAGCCTCAATTTCCACCAATAAGTTGTGCGTTTATTCTTATAGTCTACTAATTGCTTACTTTTTTCTTCTAACAGGCAAGGTGTGTGATGCTGTTGAAGTAGCCGGAAAAAATGTCATGTCAACGTCATCTACTGTTACAACTGAGCTCGTCTCTCACAGGTAAGCTTCATCAGATGCATACTGCTAGAGAGTAGCATAGCAGTGCATTCATCAAATGGTATTTTTGCTTATGTCTCTTCTGCAGGTATGGTGAAGAAGCAGGTAAGGCGGCAAGCGAAGGGCTTGATGCAGCAGGACATGCCATAGGGACTGCATGGACTGTTTTTAAGATCAGAAAGGCAATGAACCCGAAAAGTGCTTTCAAATCCAGCACCCTAGCCAAATCTGCTGCCAAGGCAAAAGCTGAGGAGGTAAGGGCGAAGAAAAAGTAATTGATTCTCGGAATCTCATTTTAAATTAGCCAGTCCAAAGTTTTTCTTCCCTTGTTTTTTTTTCCCCCCAAAAGGAAGGCTTTGTAATTGTTGTTGTACTATAGTAGGTGGAGTGTGGAAATATGTATATTTGTAACTATCTTCTATTCATTAATGATGGATGTTTCCTTTAGACTTCAGTAGCACAAATTGTGTTGCTTGGGCTTTTTACTAATTCTTTGTTTATCAAGGCCTATATTTAGTATTTTAGTCATATCTAGAAAAAGGTCGTTGCATCTCAAACACACATCCTTACCCAAGGTATAAATCTCCAAGTTTGATTAACTTGAAAAGTTGCAAGTCTCATTTTTCATCTCTGCAAAAGTTCAATGGATCACTTGTTAAAGAAATTTCATAATTTTCGGAGAATGCTTCACCGCATTCACATTCTTTGTTTTTTCCACTCCCAAACTTCATTTACAATCTTTTGAAGATTTAGCCCAAGAACCCGGAGCGGACATCCATTTCTATTTAGTACATTTATCTAATATATTTAGTACATTGTTTACAAATTCTATGAAGTGTTTACAAATTCTATTCTTTTGCATTGTTTAATATATTTAGTACATTTATTTAACCAAAACAAAATGTAACCACTTTTATTGACGAAAGTGTCATTGGTAAATATTGTTTGTATGTACCTTTACCAACGAACAATTCGTCAGCAAATGTGTTCTTACATATATTTTTTAATATAAAAATTTTGTTCAAATAAGGTCAAAATATTTCATTCTCGGGCTCGCCCTCGCAATCAATGAAACTATACTTTGGCAACCACATTAGGAGACAAAATTAAGATTCTCATGGCGCGCGCGCAGGTGAATCATGTTAAAATAAGGACAAATTTCATATAACACACTATTTTCTTGAACTGATTTTTTTTACATTTACAAATCAGGCATCCACGGGAGCATGAAAATATTTTATAGACGTAATGAAACCGATCTCAAGTACTTACGATAACTGGAAGCACTTATTTTTTATTTTGTTTCATTTATAAATAAGAAATAAATTGTAGGAATACATTTATAGATGAACCATTTGTGGGCAAAACTATTCTTACGTTTTTTTTTTTTTACAAAAAAAAGTTCAAATAATGTCAAAATATTTCCTTCTTCGACTCGACCTCGAAATCAATGACAAGGTACTTTCGCAATCATATTGGGCGTCAAAATTAGGTTTCTCATAGCGAGGGTGAATAGCGTCAAAATAAGGACAAATTCCGTACTATAGCATATGATTTTGTAGAACAAAGGTTTTTTTAATTTACAAATCCGGCATCCACGGAAACATGAAAAAAATTTAGAGATGAGCACCGGAAGTGCTTCTTTTTTATTTCATCAAAATAAAATTTAAAAAAAATATTTGCAACACTTGTAGCGACAGATTATTCGTCGCTAAAAGTTGTTCCAAATAAATATATATTTTAATTTTTAAATTTGAACAAATGTAAAAAGATTTAGTTTTAGTACTTTTGGGCTCATATATTAAACAATGCAAAAGAAATGTGGCAACATATTGGCGATAGAAAGTCGGGTTTTCAAGTAATTCAGTAAACTGTACCAAATTGGAAAAAATTTCTTTATTGTAGCACATGATTTCTTTCAAAAATAGAATTAGTAAAATTCTCAAAACTAATTTGAACGAGTGTCCAAAAGTATTTTAGGGGCTAGATGAAATCCTACACGAGCCCTTACGTGCACCAAAAGTGTTTCTTTTTTATTTTGTCAAATTAAAATAAAAATAAATATTTGGACAACTTGTAGCGAAAAATTATTCGTCGCGAGAAGTGGTTCCAAATAAATATATATTTTTCTTTTAAATTTGAACAAATGTAAAATGATTTTGTTTTAGTACTTTTGGGCTCATATATTAAACAATGCAAAAGAAATGTGGCAACATATTGCGATAGAAAATCAGGTTTTCAAGTAATTCGATAAACTGTGCCAAATTGGAAAAAAAAAATTATTGTAGCACATGATTTATTTCAAAAATAGAATTTGTAAAATTCTCAAAACTAATTTGCACGAGTGTCCAAAAGTATTTTAGGGGTTAGATGAAATCCAACGCAAACCCTTACGAGCGCCAAAAGTGTTTCTTTTTTATTTTGTCAATTAAAATAAAAATAAATATTTGGACAACTTGTAGCGAAAAATTATTTTTCGCGAGAACTGGTTCCAAATAAATATATACTTTTCTTTTAAATTTGAACAAATGTAAAAAGATTTTGTTTTAGTACTTTTGGGCGCATATATTAAACAATGCAAAAGAAATGTTGCAACATATTGGCGATAGAAAATCGGGTTTTCAAGTAATTCAGTAAAGTGTGCCAAATTGGAAAAATTTCCTTATTGTAGCACATGATTTCTTTCAAAATTAGAATTTGTAAAATTCTCGAAACTAATTTGCACGAGTGTCCAAAAGTATTTTAGGGGATAGATGAAATTCAACGCGAGCCCTTACGATCACCAGAAGTGTTTCTTTTTTATTTTGTCTAATTAAAATAAAAATAAATATATGGAACACTTGTACCGACGAATTATTCGTCGCTAAAAGTTGTTCCAAATAAATATATATTTTTCTTTTAAATTTGAACAAATCCAAAAAGATTTTGTTTTAATACTTTCGGACTCATATATTAAACAATGCAAAAGAAATATGGCAACATATTGGTGATAGAAAATCAGGTTTTCAAGTAATTTAGTAAATTGTGCCAAATTGAAAAAAATTTCTTATTGTTGCACATTATTTCTTTCAAAAATAGAATTCGTAAAAGTCTCAAAATAAATTTGCACGAGAGTCCAAAACTATTTTAGCAGCTAAATGATATCCAACGGGGAGCCCTTACGAGCACCATAAGTTTTTTTTTTATGTTTTGTTAAATTAAAATAAAAATAAATATTTGGAACACATGTAGCGACGACGTGTTCGTCGCTAAAAGTTGTTTTAAATAAAAATATATTTTAAAAATTTTAAACAAATGTAAAAGAAATATATACTTTTCTTTTAAATTTGAACAAATGTAAAAAGATTTTGTTTTAGTACTTTTGGGCGCATATATTAAACAATGCAAAAGAAATGTTGCAACATATTGGCGATAGAAAATCGGGTTTTCAAGTAATTCAGTAAAGTGTGCCAAATTGGAAAAATTTCCTTATTGTAGCACATGATTTCTTTCAAAATTAGAATTTGTAAAATTCTCGAAACTAATTTGCACGAGTGTCCAAAAGTATTTTAGGGGCTAGATGAAATACAACGCGAGCCCTTACGATCACCAGAAGTGTTTCTTTTTTATTTTGTCTAATTAAAATAAAAATAAATATCTGGAACACTTGTACCGACGAATTATTCATCGCTAAAAGTTGTTCCGAATAAATATATATTTTTCTTTTAAATTTGAACAAATCCAAAAAGATTTTGTTTTAATACTTTCGGACTCATATATTAAACAATGCAAAAGAAATATGGCAACATATTGGTGATAGAAAATCAGGTTTTCAAGTAATTTAGTAAATTGTGCCAAATTGAAAAAAATTTCTTATTGTTGCACATTATTTCTTTCAAAAATAGAATTCGTAAAAGTCTCAAAATAAATTTGCACGAGAGTCCAAAAGTATTTTAGCAGCTAAATGATATCCAACGGGGAGCCCTTACGAGCACCATAAGTTTTTTTTTTATGTTTTGTTAAATTAAAATAAAAATAAATATTTGGAACACATGTAGCGACGACATGTTCGTCGCTAAAAGTTGTTTTAAATAAAAATATATTTTAAAAATTTTAAACAAATGTGAAAGAAATATATACTTTTCTTTTAAATTTGAACAAATGTAAAAAGATTTTGTTTTAGTACTTTTGGGCGCATATATTAAACAATGCAAAAGAAATGTTGCAACATATTGGCGATAGAAAATCGGGTTTTCAAGTAATTCAGTAAAGTGTGCCAAATTGGAAAAATTTCCTTATTGTAGCACATGATTTCTTTCAAAATTAGAATTTGTAAAATTCTCGAAACTAATTTGCACGAGTGTCCAAAAGTATTTTAGGGGCTAGATGAAATTCAACGCGAGCCCTTACGATCACCAGAAGTGTTTCTTTTTTATTTTGTGTAATTAAAATAAAAATAAATATCTGGAACACTTGTACCGACGAATTCTTCGTCGCTAAAAGTTGTTCCAAATAAATATATATTTTTCTTTTAAATTTGAACAAATCCAAAAAGATTTTGTTTTAATACTTTCGAACTCATATATTAAACAATGCAAAAGAAATATGGCAACATATTGGTGATAGAAAATCAGGTTTTCAAGTAATTTAGTAAATTGTGCCAAATTGAAAAAAATTTCTTATTGTAGCACATTATTTCTTTCAAAAATAGAATTCGTAAAAGTCTCAAAATAAATTTGCACGAGAGTCCAAAACTATTTTAGCAGCTAAATGATATCCAACGGGAGCCCTTCCGAGCACCATAAGTTTTTTTTTTTATGTTTTGTTAAATCAAAATAAAAATAAATATTTGGAACACTTGTAGCGACGACGTGTTCGTCGCTAAAAGTTGTTTTAAATAAAAATATATTTTAAAAATTTTAAACAAATGTAAAAGAAATATATACTTTTCTTTCAAATAAATATATACTTTTCTTTTAAATTTGAACAAATGTAATAAGATTTTGTTTTAGTACTTTTGGGCGCATATATTAAACAATGCAAAAGAAATGTTGCAACATATTTGCGATAGAAAATCGGGTTTTCAAGTAATTCAGTAAAGTGTGCCAAATTGGAAAAATTTCCTTATTGTAGCACATGATTTCTTTCAAAATTAGAATTTGTAAAATTCTCGAAACTTGTCACGCCCCAAATTTCGTAATATAAATAACAACTTGTTATTATCAATAAAACAAATCTGGAACGCGAAGGCTCGGTTACAAAACAACTGGAATATTTTTTTCTTTTATTCCAATAACAAAAACACACCGAACCAACAAATGTAAACATAGACTCGTTCTTTAGAGTCAACTATTACATTATACAAATTTACATATTAAATTGAAACTTCAAAATAATAAGTAATTACCCACTCAGA
Source organism: Rubus parviflorus (assembly GCA_029955375.1). Lineage (NCBI taxonomy): Eukaryota > Viridiplantae > Streptophyta > Magnoliopsida > Rosales > Rosaceae > Rubus > Rubus parviflorus. The sequence goes on from JARGGL010000004.1 coordinate 17,970,703, forward strand.
GTATATTACATAACGGAAGTCTAACAAAACCCCAATACGTTAAACGTACATTTAGGAAACCTCAGCTTCAGTCCTGGTTACCCTAACCTGCAAGATTAACCCCTACACCATGGAATAGTGCACCGGGTTGAAATAACAAACCCGGTAAGCTTTTTAAGCTTGTATGAGTAAACACAACACACACTCACAAGAGATAACGATTTATTATATCTCAACTTAATAATCAAATTAAGTAATTCCACAAAACATCCCAACATTTATTTCAACAACTTAATGAAAGAAATGCAAATCCGACAAATAACAAACACAACCATGATTCCAATGATATATGTAATGCTTATACAAAATCATCAATCAATAAATCCAAGTCCAATCTGGACAATAAAAGAACGAATACTCTTGAGACATCTTTTAGAAAACACATCGGGCTCATTCCCGGCTTCTGTATCACAGGCTCATTCTCGATAACACAGAAACAATTGGTAGACAGACTAGAGCTCTAACTGATGGGACGCTTGCCCAACTCATATCATAGGGTCCGAAACCCCTTCCACAACACAAATGAGAGAGAGATTCATTCTCATGACAACGAACAATACAATTACGTGAATCACATTCACCAATTAACCATTGTGAGTTTACTCACATCCAATCAAACATCAATCTCAATGTATATACTCTTTCCTTAAATCAATATATACATATCCTCGCCATTTATTCAACTCACACCCAATCACAATAGCAATATGATCTATCTCATAATGCTATATTTTAAAACAACAAATAATTTCACAAATAAACTTAGTTTTCACTTACCTATGAACCGTTGACGATCAAGTCCATATATATTTCAAAACAAAAATTTACTTTCAAAATATAATTTCCTATGGCTAATTATTAAATCTGCCGTTCTTCAAGCTCCTCAAATGCACCCAATATATCAGAAATCCTCTACACCAATATTACGCAACAATTTATATCACAAGCCTAAATGCAATTCCAATATCGAGAATTCATGATATTAAGAATATACTGAATTTACACGTCCCATTCCGTGTAGATTCATACTAATATTACGCAACAATTTATATCATAAGCCTAAATGCAATTCCAATATCGAGAATTCATGATATTAAGAATATACTGAATTTACACGTCCCATTCCGTGTAGATTCATACTAAGGTGACTCTAAAATTCAAACAATATAAATATCCAACAAAATCAATATATCACAAACAATAATAAGAATATTTCCAAATAATCAATCCATCGTGAGTTTACTCACCTTTGTAAATTCCAGCAGCGTCAACGAACTCAACACTTAACCAGGTAATCAACAAGAAACGTCCGCTCGGCTACACGGTTTCCAAAAACACCTAAGAACAAGCATTTCGTTTCTCAGCATAAAAACAACCAAACGACAAATGAAAAGTGACCGTATCACTTCCAAAGTTAATCGGATGTCCTTAGAATATCGAAAACTATAAACCGGACTAGTTTGACCAAAAGTCAACTGTCGGTCAATGTGGGTCCCACATCACTATTCTTCAAACGGGTCCCACGTCAACTATTCATCAAACGAGTCCCACCAAAAGTCTAAAACATCAAAATTTACAGCAGGTTAAAAACTAGCACCCTAACAACATATTAAAATTTGGTGACAATCTGACGGTCGGATTATCACCGATCGAACGATCCACAATTCCGGGTTAATTATCATCAGTCTAACGATCGAATCTAAAAAACCCGTAAACACGAAAGATGTTTGTATCGACAAACACAACTCAACAAAGCAAAAATATCCTAAAAAGGTGGCCGGACGCGCCCCCACGCGCCGCCACAGACGGCGGTGAGAAAACCCTCACACCGCCGGACCAAGGTCCAAACTCAAAAAAATAGCTAAAACCCAACGGTCAACTTGTAGAACACACAAAATGGAACAACTTTAAAACTTGCCTCGAGGTGAGTTAACGGCCGGATCGGCCTAGATCTCCGTCCAAAGTCGCGACTGCCCAAAATTCAAATGCAAAATTCTCCTTCCTCGGGAATCCGATTGAGGTGAAACCAGCGGCAATAGGTTCGTATGGATGAGGCCTTCAAAGCCCAGTAGGTGTCTCAGGTCTAATTGGCCGTAAACAGTGCCAGAAAGGGTCGGAAGTTTCTGCAGTTTTGGGTTGTTTTTGGGTGAGTTTCTCCCATTAAATTCTCCTCCAACACTAATAATTTAAGCAAGAAACTTATGTAGGATTGAAGAGCATTGAGTGGTGAAGAATTTGGGACAAATTTCACACCTTGGGGTGGCCGGATCACCGAGATATCGGCCGGCAAAGAAAAGGCACCGGGAAGGGATTTCTGGAATTTTTCCAGAAAATTTCCAAAAATTGATTTTCTGAATTTTGTATTTATAGGCAAAATACACTAAACTTCAAAAATTCATAACTCTCTCAAATGAACTCCGTTTTAGGCAAACTTTATGTCCTCGAACTCGTATCGACGAGCTCTACAACTCTCATGAAGGAAGTTTTCCCAAAAACATAGCTGATCAGAAAAACATCCGAACGCCAATCGAATTGTGACATGTGTCGCATGGTGACTCACCAGACAAAGCTGAATCACCATGTGTGCTGTTCCAATCACTACCCGCCATGTGTCGGTTACTATTTAGATACTATTTGCCACTATTCACAAATAATACAAATACGTACAAATAATTAATACGTATAATTATATCGTATTTACACAAATATGCCACATCATCAACAAAATACGAAAAAACATAAATCTCACCAAATAATTATTTTCACATTTCTGAAAATTAAAGATGAAAATTCGGGGTATTACAAAACTAATTTGCACGAGTGTCCAAAAGTATTTTAGGGGCTACATGAAATTCAACGCGAGCCCTTACGATCACCAGAAGTGTTTCTTTTTTATTTTGTGTAATTAAAATAAAAATAAATATCTGGAACACTTGTACCGACGAATTCTTCGTCGCTAAAAGTTGTTCCAAATAAATAAATATTTTTCTTTTAAATTTGAACAAATCCAAAAAGATTTTGTTTTAATACTTTCGGACTCATATATTAAACAATGCAAAAGAAATATGGCAACATATTGGTGATAGAAAATCAGGTTTTCAAGTAATTTAGTAAATTGTGCCAAATTGAAAAAAATTTCTTATTGTAGCACATTATTTCTTTCAAAAATAGAATTCGTAAAAGTCTCAAAATAAATTTGCACGAGAGTCCAAAAGTATTTTAGGAGCTAAATGATATCCAACGGGAGCCCTTCCGAGCACCATAAGTTTTTTTTTTTATGTTTTGTTAAATCAAAAAAAAAAAAAATTTGGAACACTTGTAGCGACGACGTGTTCGTCGCTAAAAGTTGTTTTAAATAAAAATATATTTTAAAAATTTTAAACAAATGTAAAAGAAATATATACTTTTCTTTCAAATAAATATATACTTTTCTTTTAAATTTGAACAAATGTAAAAAGATTTTGTTTTAGTACTTTTGGGCGCATATATTAAACAATGCAAAAGAAATGTTGCAACATATTGGGGATAGAAAAGCGGGTTTTCAAGTAATTCAGTAAAGTGTGCCAAATTGAAAAAATTTCCTTATTGTAGCACATGATTTCTTTCAAAATTAGAATTTGTAAAATTCTCGAAACTAATTTGTACGAGTGTCCAAAAGTATTTTAGGGGCTAGATGAAATTCAACGCGAGCCCTTACGATCCTCAGAAGTGTTTCTTTTTTATTTCGTGTATTAAAATAAAAATAAATATTTGGAACACTTGTACCGACGAATTCTTCGTCGCTAAAAGTTGTTCCCAATAAATATATATTTTTCTTTTAAATTTGAACAAATCCAAAAAGATTTTGTTTTAAAACTTTCGGACTCATATATTAAACAATGCAAAAGAAATATGGCAACATATTGGTGATAGAAAATCAGGTTTTCAAGTAATTTAGTAAATTGTGCCAAATCGAAAAAAAATTCTTATTGTAGCACATTATTTCTTTCAAAAATAGAATTCGTAAAAGTCTCAAAATAAATTTGCACGAGAGTCCAAAAGTATTTTAGGAGCTAAATGATATCCAACGGGAGCCCTTCCGAGCACCATAAGTTTTTTTTTTTTATGTTTTGTTAAATCAAAATAAAAATAAATATTTGGAACACTTGTAGCGACGACGTGTTCGTCGCTAAAAGTTGTTTTAAATAAAAATATATTTTAAAAATTTTAAACAAATGTAAAAGAAATATATACTTTTCTTTCAAATAAATATATACTTTTCTTTTAAATTTGAACAAATGTAATAAGATTTTGTTTTAGTACTTTTGGGCGCATATATTAAACAATGCAAAAGAAATGTTGCACATATTGGCGATAGAAAATCGGGTTTTCAAGTAATTCAGTAAAGTGTGCCAAATTGGAAAAATTTCCTTATTGTAGCACATGATTTCTTTCAAAATTAGAATTTGTAAAATTCTCGAAACTAATTTGCACGAGTGTCCAAAAGTATTTTAGGGGCTACATGAAATTCAACGCGAGCCCTTACGATCACCAGAAGTGTTTCTTTTTTATTTTGTGTAATTAAAATAAAAATAAATATCTGGAACACTTGTACCGACGAATTCTTCGTCGCTAAAAGTTGTTCCAAATAAATATATATTTTTCTTTTAAATTTGAACAAATCCAAAAAGATTTTGTTTTAATACTTTCGGACTCATATATTAAACAATGCAAAAGAAATATGGCAACATATTGGTGATAGAAAATCAGGTTTTCAAGTAATTTAGTAAATTGTGCCAAATTGAAAAAAATTTCTTATTGTAGCACATTATTTCTTTCAAAAATAGAATTCGTAAAAGTCTCAAAATAAATTTGCACGAGAGTCCAAAAGTATTTTAGGAGCTAAATGATATCTAACGGGAGCCCTTACGAGCACCATAAGTTTTTTTTTTATGTTTTTTTAAATTAAAATAAAAATAAATATTTGGAACACTTGTAGCGACGACGTGTTCGTCGCTAAAAGTTGTTTTAAATAAAAATATATTTTAAAAATTTTAAACAAATGTAAAAGAAATTTTGTTTTAATGCTTCTGAGATCAAGAAAATAAACAATGCAAAAGAAATGTGGCAACACATTGGCCATGGAAATCGGAATTTCACGTAATTCGGTGAATTGTGCCAAATTGAAACAATTTTTTTTTACTATAGCACGATTTCCTTCAAAAATAGAATTTTTGAAATTCTGAAAACCAATTTTCACAGATATCCAAAGGTATTTTAAGGGCTAGATGAATCCCAACGCAACTCCTTACGAGTAACGTATGTGCTTCTTTTTTATTTCGTCAAATTAAATATATATATAAAAAATTTGGAGCACTTATAAAGACGAACTGTTTGTCGCTACAAGTTGTTCCCAATATATATATATATATTAAATTAATTATAAGTTTTATTCAGAAATGAATATTTTGTAAAAATAATAGTAATAACAATTTGCCATTTTGGACTATAATGTTAGTAATAATAATTTTGTTCCCAATATATAAAAATCAGTTGGAACACCTTTTAAAAATCATGTCGTACCACTGGTGAAGTTTTGACACGAGCAAAGTTTAAGGGCAAAGAGGGTTGGCAAGGTTTGGTATGTCGTGGCACCTACAAACGTGTTAAACCTTGTCAACCCTTTTTTCCCAATAATTTTGTCCGCGACAAAACTTTTCCAATGTTAAAAAATAATTTTTAAAGCTTTTCCAACTGACTTTACTTGAAAACCTATAGTGTTTGTGAGTTATGATTTTTCAAAGTCGGAAAAGTTAAAAAATCATAACTTACAATCGAGTTGGGCTTTTCAAGTAAAGTCAATTGGCACACCTTTTAAAAATCATGTTTTACCAATGGTGGAGTTTTGATACTGGTAAAGTTGAAGAGAAAAATGCAGTTGACAATGAGGCATCACGAGGTGTCCCCGATACTTCCAACGATGTCTATGCCCATGCTAAGAATGCTCATGATGCCTATGCCCATGCTAAGGACGCTCACACTGCCTATGCGATTTTTCAAAGACGGAAAACTAGAAAATTTATTAAAAATAAACTATTTCATATTTTTGAGTTCTGTCAATTGGAATACATATTAAAAAATATGTTTTACCAATGGTAAATTTTTGAGAAATTTTTATTTTTTTTGCAGAAACCATGGTTTTTCACCCAAAACCGTGGGTTATATAACACACGATATTTGGCCAAAATTGCATGTTCTTATTTTAACACCAAAATCTGCCCTCACTCAAATCATGATTTTTAAGGACTTCTCGAGTTCACAGAACGCAAAAATATCGACTCGTTTATTTTTTACAATTTTTCAAAGTTGAAAAATTAGAAAATTCATAAAAAATAAATGATTCGAAATTTTCGAGCAAAGTCAGTTCGAACACCTTTTAAAAATCATGTCTTACCACTGGTGAAATTTTGGCACAAGCAAAGTGTGAGGGCAAAGGGGGTTGGCAAGGTTTGGCATGTCGTGGTACCTACGTGCTAAACCTTGCCAACCCCCTTTTTCCTACAATTTTGTTCGTGACAAAACTTTACCAATGTTAGAAAATAATTTTTAAAGCTTTTTCAACTGACTTTACTTCAAAACCTGGAGTGTTGGTGACTTATGATTTTTCAAGGTTGGAACAGTTAAAAAATCATAACTTACAATCGAGTTGGGCTTTTCCAGTAAAGTCAATTGGCACACTTTTTAAAAATCATATTTTACTAATGGTGGAGTTTTAATACTGGTAAAGTTGAAGAGAAAAATGCAGTTCACAATGAGGCATCACGAGGTGTCCCCGATACTTCCAACGATGTCTATGCCCATGCTAAGAATGCTCATGATGCCTATGCCCATGCTAAGGACGTTCACACTGCCTATGCGATTTTTCAAAGTCGGAAAACTAGAAAATTTATTAAAAATAAACTATTCGATATTTTTGAGTTCTGTCAATTAGAATACGTATTAAAAAATATGTTTTATCAATGGTGAATTTTTGAGAAATTTTTATTTTTTTTGCAGAAACCATGGTTTTTCACCCAAAACCGTGGGTTATATATAACACACGATATTTGGCCAAAATTGCATGTTCTTATTTTAACACCAAAATCTGCCATCACTCAAATCATGATTTTAAGGACTTCTCGAGTCACAGAACGCAAAAATATTGACTCGTTAATTTTTTACAATTTTTCAAAGTTGAAAAATTAGAAAATTCATAAAAAATAAACGATTCGAAATTTTTTTGCAAAGTCAGTTGGAACACCTTTTAAAAATCATGTCTTACCACTAGTGAAATTTTGGCACAAGCAAAGTGTGAGGGCAAAGGGGGTTGGCAAGGTTTGGCATGTCGTGGTACCTACAAACGTGCTAAACATTGCCAACCCCCCTTTCCCTACAATTTTGTCCGTGACAAAACTTTACCAATGTTAGAAAATAATTTTTAAAGCTTTTTCAACTGAATTTACTTCAAAACCTGGAGCGTTTGTGACTTATGATTTTTCAAGGTTGGAACAGTTAAAAAATCATAACTTACAATCGAGTTGGGCTTTTCCAGTAAAGTCAATTGGTACACCTTTTAAAAATCATATTTTACCAATGGTGGAGTTTTGATACTGGTAAGGTTGAAGAGAAAAATGCAGTTCACAATGAGACATCACGAGGTGTCCCCGATACTTCCAACGATGTCTATGCCCATGCTAAGAATGCTCATGATGCCTATGCCCATGCTAAGGACGCTCACAATGCCTATGCGATTTTTCAAAGTCGGAAAACTAGAAAATTTATTAAAAATAAAATATTCGATATTTTTGAGTTCTGTCAATTGGAATACGTATTAAAAAATATGTTTTACCAATGGTGAATTTTTGAGAAATTTTTTTTTTTTTTTGCAGAAACCATGGTTTTTCACCCAAAACCGTGGGTTATAACACACGATATTTGGCCAAAATTGCATGTTCTTATTTTAACACCAAAATCTGCCCTCACTCAAATCATGATTTTTAAGGACTTCTCGAGTTCACAGAACGCAAAAATATCGACTCGTTTATTTTTTACAATTTTTCAAAGTCGAAAAATTAGAAAATTCATAAAAAATAAACGATTCGAGATTTTCGAGCAAAGTCAGTTGGAACACCTTTTAAAAATCATGTCTTACCACTGGTGAAATTTTGGCACAAGAAAAGTGTGAGGGCAAAGGGGGTTGGCAAGGTTTGGCATGTCGTGGTACCTACAAACGTGTTAAACCTTGCCAACCCCTTTTTCCCTACAATATTGTCCGTGACAAAACTTTACCAATGTTAAAAAATAATTTTTAAAGCTTTTTCAACTGACTTTTCTTCAAAACCTGGAATGTTTGTGAGTTATGATTTTTCAAGGTCGGAACAGTTAAAAAATCATAACTTACAATCGAGTTAGGCTTTTCCAGTAAAGTCAATTGGCACACCTTTTAAAAATCATGTTTTACCAATGGTGGAGTTTTGATACTGGTAAAGTTGAAGAGAAAAATACAGTTCACAATGAGTAATCCCGAGGTGTCCCTAACACTTCCAAAGATGCCTATGCCCATGCTAAGAATGCTCACGATGCCTATGCCCATACTAAGGACGCTCAAAATGCCTATGCGATTTTTCAAAGTCAGAAAACTAGAAAAATTATTAAAAATAAACTTTTGGATATTTTTGAGTTCTGTCAATTGGAATACCTATTAATAAAAATGTTTTACCAATGGTGAATTTTTGAGAAATTTTTATTTTTTTTGCTGAAACCATGGTTTTTCACCCAAAACCGTGGGTTACACACGATATTTGGCCAAAATTGCATGTTCTTATTTTAACACCAAAATCTGCGCTCACTCAAATCATGATTATTAAGGACTTCTCGAGTTCACAGAACGCAAAAATATCGACTCCTTTATTTTTTACAATTTTTCAAAGTCGAAAAATTAGAAAATTCATAAAAAAATAAACGATTCGAGATTTTCGAGCAAAGTCAGTTGGACCACCTTTTAAAAATCATGTCTTACCACTTCACTTAAACGCTGGACGCGCCTTAAACGCAAGCAAACGTGTCGTCAAAAAGTATGGAAAGTAATAGTAAGACCGGGGGTTTTGTCGTTCGGGAATTGGCGGGCCAAAGTCCCAAGGCAACTAGGTAACTAGCTACTTAACACTAATGGGGAGACAAGGGATGAATGACTATGCAATAGCTATGTGAGATATGTGCAAAGTGAAGTGTAGTGAGAAAACATTTGGTTTGTTTTGAAAATGACTTGTGACAATAAAGTAAGCAAGCAAATAAATACTAAAATGAAATGCAAAGTAGTGAAAGCTTGATTGATTAAGTGAAAGGGGGCTTTGGGCCTCCTAGTCCAATTCCGATGATTGATTTACTTAACAAACATGCAAGTAATAATGATTATGGGTCAAATCTCGTACCCTAGCCGTACAAGGGTTCTAGGGCCATGGTCTTTTCTTTTGTATCTTTGTGCCATGCAATGGTTCACAAAGTCTCTTAATCTAAACAACTTAAGCCATGCAATGGTTCTCAAATTGCTAAACTAAGGCTATGGGCTTAAAGACCTAGGGGTTCAAACAAGGCAAGCTCATCAAATTCATTGTCCATTGTCTAGAGATAGTGAGGTTATCAATCTCACTCTCTCTACCAACATAGATTAAACACATGCTTTTAGATTTGATAAAGTTCCTAGACATGCATCTAACACATAATGAAATTGACAATGAGAATACCCATATCACATCACAAGCACAAATGCATACATTAATCAAATCATCATCCTTGGGCTAGGGGACACAACCCTAGCCCCCAATCTTCAAAGACTACTCACTACTCATAACAAAATACATCATATTCCCAAATCTATATAGCCTAAAGACAAATAAAGAATAAGTAGAGGTGAAGAGATGCTCAAGAGTGGAGGCTAGCTGATCCCTGCTGTCACCAAGAGGTTGCAACCCTCTTCTTGTGCTCCTTAGTCTCCTTCTTGCTTCCTCAAGCTCCAAGCCTTCTAGATTTTAGGTCCTTGATGAATCCCAATGTGAGGATGAGTAGATGGGTGAAAATGGAAAGGAAAAGTGTATGGGGATGTAGTGGATGGTGTAAGGAGTAGGTTTGATGAAGGGTGTGAGGTGAGTTGAGTGGAGGAGGTGGTGGAAAATAGAGGAAATAGACCAAAACAGACCCTCGGCGACCGGTAGCCAAAGTCCGGAAATGGGTGATTTTGGCAAAATGAAGGAAAGGGAAAAATGGGAAGTAGAGAGAATTTTGGGAACTTGGAGTGTTTAGGGTTGGTAGAATGCTGAAAATGGGAGGTTTTAGGTATATATGTGAGGGGATAAAGGGCCAAGATGGAAAGGGGATGATCCTAAGGTCAAAAACATAGATCTAGCTCACATGAAAATACCTAAATGCCATGGGGTAGGTAGGAATGTGCAAAGGCATTAAGGGCAAAGTGGTAATGTGTGCTAAGCATACAAAATCTGAATTGGGACCATAGGGAGACAAAATATGTGAGATTGAAGGCTAGGGGACAATGTATGTGTCTAAGCATTAAATGCTTTGTCCCCCCATTTTGAATTTGAATATTTTCTCACCACCAAAATGCCTCAACCAATAAAAGGGGCTCTCCTAGTATGATTGGGAGAGTCATGCATGAGTTTGAGTGTGATGCCTTCGGGTTGACTTTTCGGAGTTGACTATGTGGGCCCGGTTGACCTCGGTTGACTTTTCGGCCTCTTCATGGAAATGCCTCCAAAGCTCCCGAAATGCATCCATTTTGTCCAGTTTCTTTTCTCCCATATGAACCTACAAAATGAGATAAACAAGGGTAAGTGACATTATTGGGCTTATAGGAAAGCACAAAACAAGCACTTAGGAGCACTCTTTATACATAAAATATGTATAAATCACCACTGGTGAAATTGTGGCACAAGCAAAGTGTGAGGGCAAAGGGGGTTGGAAAGGTTTGGCATGTCGTGGTACCTACAAACGTGCTAAACCTTGCCAACCCCCTTTTCCCTACAATATTGTCCGTGACAAAACTTTACCAATGTTAAAAAATAATTTTTAAAGCTTTTTCAACTGACTTTTCTTCAAAACCTGGAGTATTTGTGAGTTATGATTTTTCAAGGTCAGAACAGTTAAAAAATCATAACTTACAATCGAGTTAGGCTTTTTCTATAAAGTCAATTGACACATCTTTTAAAAATCATATTTTACCAATGGTGGAGTTTTGATACTGGTAAATTTGAAGAGAAAAATGTAGTTCACAATGAGGCATCACGAGGTGTCCCCGATACTTCCAACGATGTCTATGCCCATGCTAAGAATGCTCACGATGCCTATGCTCATGCTAAGGACGCTCACAATGCATATGCGATTTTTCAAATTCGGAAAACTAGAAATTCATTAAAAATAAACTGTTCGATATTTTTGAGTTCTATCAATTGGAATACCAATTAAAAAACATGTTTTACCAATAGTGAATTTTTGAGAAATTTTTATTTTTTTTGCTGAAACCATGGTTTTTCACACAAAACCGTGGGTTATAACACACGATATTTGGCCAAAATTGCATGTTCTTATTTTAACACCAAAATATGCCCTCACTCAAATCATGATTTTTAAGGACTTCTCGAGTTCACAGAACGCAAAAATATCGACTCGTTTATTTTTTACAATTTTTCAAAGTTGACAAATTAGAAAATTCATAAAAAATAAACGATTCGAAATTTTCGAGCAAAGTCAGTTGGAACACCTTTTAAAAATCATGTCTTGCCACTGGTGAAATTTTGGCACAAGCAAAGTGTGAGGGCAAAAGGGGTTGGCAAGGTTTGGCATGTCGTGCTACCTACAAACGTGCTAAACATTTCCCACCCCCTTTTCCCTACAATTTTGTCCGTGACAAAACTTTAACAATGTTAAAAAATAATTTTTAAAGTTTTTCCAACTGACTTTACTTGAAAACCTGGAGTGTTTGTGAGTTATGATTTTTCAAAGTCGGAATAGTTAAAAAATCATAATTTACAATCGAGTTGGGATTTTCCAGTAAAATCAATTGGCACACCTTTTAAAAATCATGTTTTACCAATGGTGGAGTTTTGATACTGGTAAAGTTGAAGAGAAAAATGAAGTTCACAATGAGGCATCCCGAGGTGTCCCCGACTCTTCCAACGATACCTATGTCCGTGCTAAGAATGCTCACGATGCCTATGCCCATGCTAAGGACGCTCACAATGCCTATCCAATTTTTCAAATTCGGAAAAGTAGGAAATTCATTAAAAATAAACTGTTCGATATTTTTGAGTTCTGTCAATTGGAATACAAATTAAAAAACATGTTTTACCAATGGTGAATTTTTGAGAAATTTTTATTTTTTTTGCTGAAACCATGGTTTTTCACCCAAAACCGTGGGTTATAACACACGATATTTGGCCAAAATTGCATGTTCTTATTTTAACACCAAAATCTGCCCACACTCAAATCATGATTTTTAAGGACTTCTCGAGTTCACAGAACGCAAAAATATCGACTCGTTTATTTTTTACAATTTTTCAAAGTCGAAAAATTAGAAAATTCAAAAAAAATAAACGATTCGAGATTTTCGAGCAAAGTCAGTTGGAACACCATTTAAAAATCATGTCTTACCACTGGTGAAATTTTGGCACAAGCAAAGTGTGAGGGCAAAGGGGGTTGGCAAGGTTTGGCATGTCGTGGTACCTACAAACGTGCTAAACCTTGCCGACCCCCTTTTCCCTACAATTTTGTCCGTGACAAAACTTTACCAATGTTAAAAAATAATTTTTAAAGCTTTTCCAACTGACTTTACTTGAAAACCTGGAGTGTTTGTGAGTTATGATTTTTCAAAGTCGGAACAGTTAAAAAATCATAACTTACAGTCGAGTTTGGCTTTTCGAGTAAAGTCAATTGGCACAACTTTTAAAAATCATGTTTGACCAATGGTGGAGTTTTGATACTGGTAAAGTTGAAGAGAAAAATGTAGTTCACAATGTGGAATCCCGAGGTGTCCCCGACTCTTCCAACGATACCTATGCCCGTGCTAAGAATGCTCACGATGCCTATGCCCATGCTAAGGACGCTCACAATGCCTATGTGATTTTTCAAATTCGGAAAACTAGGAAATTCATTAAAAATAAACTGTTCGATATTTTTGAGTTCTGTCAATTGGAATACTAATTAAAAAACATGTTTTACCAATGGTGAATTTTTGAGAAATTTTTATTTTTTTTGCTGAAACCATGGTTTTTCACCCAAAACCGTGGGTTATAACACACGATATTTGGCCAAAATTGCATGTTCTTATTTTAACACCAAAATCTGCCCTCACTCAAATCATGATTTTTAAGGACTTCACGAGTTTACAGAACGCAAAAATATCGACTCGTTTATTTTTTACTATTTTTCAAAGTAAAAAAATTAGAAAATTAAAAAAAATAAACGATTCGAGATTTTCGAGCAAAGTCAGTTGGAACACCTTTTAAAAATTATTTCTTACCACTGGTGAAATTTTAGCACAACCAAAGTTTGAGGGCAAAGGGGGTTGGCAAGGTTTGGCATGTCGTGCTACCTACAAACGTGCTAAACATTTCCCACCCCCTTTTCCCTACAATTTTGTCCGTGACAAAACTTTACCAATGTTAAAAAATAATTTTTAAAGTTTTTCCAACTGACTTTACTTGAAAGCCTGGAGTTTTTGTGAGTTATGATTTTTCAAAGTCGGAATAGTTAAAAAATCATAACTTACAATCGAGTTGGGATTTTCCAGTAAAATCAATCGGCACACCTTTTAAAAATCATGTTTTACCAATGGTGGAGTTTTGATACTGGTAAAGTTGAAGAGAAAAATACAGTTCACAATGAGGCATCCCGAGGTGTCCCCAACACTTCCAACGATGTCTATGTCCATGCTAAGAATGCTCACGATGCATATGCCCATACTAAGGACGCTCACAATGCCTATGCGATTTTTCAAAGTCAGAAAACTAGAAAAATTATTAAAAATAAACTTTTCGATATTTTTGAGTTCTGTCAATTGGAATACCTATTAAAAAAAATGTTTTACCAATGGTAAATTTTTGAGAAATTTTTATTTTTTTTGCTGAAACCATGGTTTTTCACCCAAAACCGTGGGTTATAACACACGATATTTGGTCAAAATTGCATGTTCTTATTTTAACACCAAAATCTGCCCTCACTCAAATCATGATTTTTAAGGACTTCTCGAGTTCACAGAACGCAAAAATATCGACTCGTTTATTTTTTACAATTTTTCAAAGTCGAAAAATTAGAAAATTCATAAAAAATAAACGATTCGAGATTTTCGAGCAAAGCCAGTTGAAACACCTTTTAAAAATCATGTCTTACCACTGGTGAAATTTTGGCACAAGCAAAGTGTGAGGGCAAAGGGGGTTGGCAAGGTTTGGCATGTCGTGGTACCAACAAACGTGCTAAACCTTGCCAACCCCCTTTTCCCTACAATTTTGTCCGTGACAAAGTTTACCAATGTTAAAAAATAATTTTTAAAGCTTTTCTAACTGACTTTACTTGAAAACCTGGAGTGTTTGTGAGTTATGATTTTTCAAAGTCGGAACAGTTAAAAAATCATAACTTACAGTCGAGTTTGGCTTTTCGAGTAAAGTCAATTGGCACACCTTTTCAAAATCATGTTTTACCAATGGTGGAGTTTTGATACTAGTAAAGTTGAAGAGAAAAATGCAGTTCACAATGAGGCATCCCGAGGTGTCCCCGACTCTTCCAACGATACCTATGCCCGTGCTAAGAATGCTCACATTGCCTATGCCCATGTTAAGGATGCTCACAATGCCTATGCAATTTTTCAAAGTCGAAAAACTAGAAAATTTATGAAAAATAAACTATTCGATATTTTTGAGTTCTGTCAATTGGAATACCTATTAAAAAACATGTTCTACCAATGGTGAATTTTTGAGAAATTTTTATTTTTTTGCCGAAACCATGGTTTTTCACCCAAAACTGTGGGTTATACACACGCTTTTTGACCAAAATTGCATGTTCTTATTTTAACACTAAAATCTGCCCACACTCAAATCATGATTTTTAAGGATTTCTCGAGTTAACAGAACGCAAAAATATCTACTCATTTATAAAATTAGAAAATTCATAAAAATAAATGATTCGAGATTTTCGAGCAAAGTCATTTGGAACACCTTTTAAAAATCATGTTTTACCACTGGAGAAGTTTTGGCACTGGCAAAGTTAAAGGGCAAAGGGGGTTGGAAAGGTTTGGCATGTCGTGGCACCTCCAGACGTGTTAAACCATGCATGTCAACCCCCTTTTCCCTACAACTTTGTCCGTTACAAAACTTTACCAATGTTAAAAAATAATTTTTAAAGCTTTTCCAACTGACTTTACTTGAAAACCTGGAGTGTTTGTGAGTTATGATTTTTCAAAGTCGGAAAAGTTAAAAAATCATAACTTACAATCGAGTAGGGTTTTTCTAACAAAGTCAATTGACACACCTTTTAGAAATCATGTTTTACCAATGGTGAAGTTTTGATACTGGTAAAGTTGAAAAGAAAAGTGTAGTTCACAATAATGCATCTTGAGATGCCCATGACACTTCCAACGATACGAATGCTAGCGATGCTAACGATGTCTATGCCCATGCTAAGGATGTCCACGATGCCTAGGTGATTTTTCAAAGTCTGAAAACTAGAAAATTCATAAAAAAAAAATAAATGATTCGAGATTTTTGTGTTCTGTCAATTGGAACACCTTTTAAAAAACATGTTTTTACCAATGGTAAATTTTTGAGAATTTTTTTTTTTGCCGAAACCAGTTTTTTCACCTAAAATCGTGAGTTATAGCACACGATTTTTGTCCAAAATCTTATGCTCTTATTTTCACACCAAATTCTTCCTACACTCAAATCATGATTTTTAAGGACTTATCCAATTTGATAGAACGCAAAAATATCAACTCGTTTAATTTTTATGATTTTTCAAAGTCGGAAAACTAGAAAATTTATAACAAATGAACGATTCGAGTTTTTCGAGTAATGTCAGTTGGACCACCTTTTAAAAATCATGTATTGCCAATGGTGAATTTTTGGTATGGGCAAAATTAAAGAGAAAAGGGGGTTGACAAGGTTTGGCATGCCAGGGCATGCTGTGGCACCTCAAAACGTGTCAAACCCCTTTTTCCTTCAACTTTGTTCGTGAAAAAACATTACTAATGTTAAAAAAATAATTTTTCAAGATTTTCCAACTGAGTTTGCTCAAACAGTTCAAGTCATTTGTGAGTTATGATTTTTCAAAGTCGGAAAACTTAAAAATCATAACTCATAAACGAGTCAGCCTTTTCAAGCAAAATCAGTTGGCACACCTTTTAAAAATCATGTTTCACTAATGGTAAAGTTTTAACACTAGTAAAGTTGAATGAAAAAGTGCAGTTCAGAAGGAGGCATCCTGAGGTACCCCCGACACTTCTAACAATGCCTATGCTAGCAAGGGTAACTAACGATGCCCATGTTAGCGAGGGTAACTAACGATGTCCATGATAGCGAGGGTAACGAATGATGCATGTCCATGCTAACGAGGCCTATGCCTATGCTAAGGATGCCCACGATGCCCTTGCAATTTTTCAGAGTCGGAAAACTAGAAAAGTAAAAAAAAAAACAAAGGATTCTAGATTTTCGAGTTCTGACAATTGGAATACTTTAAAAAAAATATGTTTTACCAATGGTGAAAGTCTAAGAAATTTTTATTTTGGCCCATGTGAGATATTTTTCATGGGTTTTATGGTATTTTCTCACTTTTTTTTTTGCTAATATCCACTTCTTTTCTCTCTTTTTCTCTTTCCCACCTAGGTGAGAGACTGAATCGAGGTAGTTTCTCATGTATGGATGATGCACATAAAGTGCGTTTGAAATATAATGTATGGATGATCTAGTTTTTGAATTAGTTAATTTTTAAATTCATATTGATTAAAGTAATCAAAGTAATACCCTCCAAAAAAATAGCACATACTCTCCAAAAAAAAATCAAAGTCTACTTAATTATTGATTATAAGATGAGGATAAAGATGAAGTTTTGAAGGGAAAATCTAGAAGGAGAATAATTAATTGCATTGTTAATTATTGAGGGAAAAGATAAGGTGAGAGGAGGGAAGAGACATGTGTTTCAACATATTTCATTTAACTGAGATATGATGAAAAATGGACTGAGGTATTCCGATGATATATATGTTTTTAAAAGTTCAGGTAGCTTATTGATCACTTTTGAGAGTTGAGATAGGTCAAATAACTGCTATGCCCTCATAATTAACGGACAAGTAACGGAAAATGGACGGAGGTATTCCGATGATGTGTTTTTGAAAATGCAAGTACGTCATTAATCACTTTTGAAAGTTGAGTACATTTTTATACGGTGCATCAAAGTTTAGACCATGTTGGTGATGAAAACCAAAAAAAAAAAACCATATGCTATAGTCCACAGTTTTGGGTGAGAAACCAAGATCTCATAATTATTTTTTTTCGAGACAAATATTTGGGGTTAGTCTCCACGGTGTTAGAACATCGTTCTTGGGTAACAGAGTGTGGTTGGACCGCCAAAATTGGACACAGTTAGCCTCGCTTGCATGTACATGGTTATGGGTACAACATAGACGTACATGGCTAAGGGTACGAGCATGGAAATGACTGTAATACCCCGAATTTTCATCTTTAATTTTCAGAAATGTGAAAATAATTATTTGGTGAGATTTATGTATTTTCGTATTTTGTTGATGATGTGACATATTTGTGTAAATACGATATAATTATACGTATTAATTATTTGTACGTATTTGTATTATTTGTGAATAGTGGCAAATAGTGTCTAAATAGTAACCGACACATGGCGGGTAGTGATTGGAACAGCACACATGGTGACTCAGCTTTGTCTGGTGAGTCACCATGCGACACATGTCACAATTCGATTGGCGTTCGGATGTTTTTCTGATCAGCTATGTTTTTGGGAAAACTTCCTTCACGAGAGTTGTAGAGCTCGTCGACACGAGTTCGAGGACATAAAGTTTGCCTAAAACGGAGTTCGTTTGAGAGAGTTATGAATTTTTGAAGTTTAGTGTATTTTGCCTATAAATACAAAATTCAGAAAATCAATTTTTGGAAATTTTCTGGAAAAATTCCAGAAATCCCTTCCCGGTGCCTTTTCTTTGCCGGCCGATATCTCGGTGATCCGGCCACCCCAAGGTGTGAAATTTGTCCCAAATTCTTCACCACTCAATGCTCTTCAATCCTACATAAGTTTCTTGCTTAAATTATTAGTGTTGGAGGAGAATTTAATGGGAGAAACTCACCCAAAAACAACCCAAAACTGCAGAAACTTCCGACCCTTTCTGGCACTGTTTCCGGCCAATTCGACCTGAGACACCTACTGGTCTTTGAAGGCCTCATCCATACGAACCTATTGCCGCTGGTTTCACCTCAATCGGATTCCCGAGGAAGGAGAATTTTGCATTTGAATTTTGGGCAGTCGCGACTTTGGACGGAGATCTAGGCCGATCCGGCCGTTAACTCACCTCGAGGAAAGTTTTAAAGTTGTTCCATTTTGTGTGTTCTACAAGTTGACCGTTGGATTTTAGCTATTTTTTTAGTTTGGACTTTGGTCCGGCGGCGTGAGGGTTTTCTCACCGCCGTCTGTGGCGGCGCGTGGGGGCGCGTCCGGCCACCTTTTTAGGATATTTTTGCTTTGTTGAGTTGTGTTTGTCGATACAAACATCTTTCGTGTTTACGGGTTTTTGAGATTCGATCGTTAGACTGATGATAATTAACCCGGAATTGTGGATCGTTCGATCGGTGATAATCCGACCGTCGGATCGTCACCAAATTTTAATATGTTGTTAGGGTGCTAGTTTTTAACCTGCTGTAAATTTTGATGTTTTAGACTTTTGGTGGGACCCGTTTGATGAATAGTTGACGTGGGACCCGTTTGAAGAATAGTGATGTGGGACCCACATTGACCGACAGTTGACTTTTGGTCAAACTAGTCCGGTTTATAGTTTTCGATATTCTAAGGACATCCGATTAACTTTGGAAGTGATACGGTCACTTTTCATTTGTCGTTTGGTTGTTTTTATGCTGAGAAACGAAATGCTTGTTCTTAGGTGTTTTTGGAAACCGTGTAGCCGAGCGGACGTTTCTTGTTGATTACCTGGTTAAGTGTTGAGTTCGTTGACGCTGCTGGAATTTACAAAGGTGAGTAAACTCACGATGGATTGATTATTTGGAAATATTCTTATTATTGTTTGTTATATATTGATTTTGTTGGATATTTATATTGTTTGAATTTTAGAGTCACCTTAGTATGAATCTACACGGAATGAGACGTGTAAATTCAGTATATTCTTAATATCATGAATTCTCGATATTGGAATTGCATTTAGGCTTATGATATAAATTGTTGCGTAATATTAGTATGAATCTACACGGAATGGGACGTGTAAATTCAGTATATTCTTAATATCATGAATTCTCGATATTGGAATTGCATTTAGGCTTGTGATATAAATTATTGTGTAATATTGGTGTAGAGAATTTCTGATATATTGGGTGCATTTGAGGAGCTTGAAGAACGGCAGATTTAATAATTAGCCATAGGAAATTATATTTTGAAAGTAAAGTTTTGTTTTGAAATATATATGGACTTGATCGTCAACGGTTCATAGGTAAGTGAAAACTAAGTTTATTTGTGAAATTATTTGTTGTTTTAAAATATAGCATTATGAGATAGATCATATTGCTATTGTGATTGGGTGTGAGTTGAATAAATGGCGAGGATATGCATATATTGATTTAAGGAAAGAGTATATACATTGAGATTGATGTTTGATTGGATGTGAGTAAACTCACAATGGTTAATTGGTGAATGTGATTCACGTAATTGTATTGTTCGTTGTCATGAGAATGAATCTCTCTCTCATTTGTGTTGTGGAAGGGGTTTCGGACCCTATGGTATGAGTTGGGCAAGCGTCCCATCAGTTAGAGCTCTAGTCTGTCTACCAATTGTTTCTGTGTTATCGGGAATGAGCCTGTGATACAGAAGCCGGGAATGAGCCCGATGTGTTTTCTAAAAGATGTCTCAAGGGTATTCGTTCTTTTATTGTCCAGATTGGACTTGGATTTATTGATTGATGATTTTGTATAAGCATTACATATATCATTGGAATCATGGTTGTGTTTGTTATTTGTCGGATTTGCATTTCTTTCATTAAGTTGTTGAAATAAATGTTGGGATGTTTTGTGGAATTACTTAATTTGATTATTAAGTTGAGATATAATAAATCGTTATCTCTTGTGAGTGTGTGTTGTGTTTACTCATACAAGCTTAAAAAGCTTACCGGGTTTGTTATTTCAACCCGGTGCACTATTCCATGGTGTAGGGGTTAATCTTGCAGGTTAGGGTAACCAGGACTGAAGCTGAGGTTTCCTAAATGTACGTTTAACGTATTGGGGTTTTGTTAGACTTCCGCTATGTAATATACTCTGAGTGGGTAATTACTTATTATTTTGAAGTTTCAATTTAATATGTAAATTTGTATAATGTAATAGTTTACTCTAAAGAACGAGTCTATGTTTACATTTGTTGGTTCGGTGTGTTTTTGTTATTGGAATAAAAGAAAAAAATATTCCAGTTGTTTTGTAACCGAGCCTTCGCGTTCCAGATTTGTTTTATTGATAATAACAAGTTGTTATTTATATTACGAAATTTGGGGCGTGACAATGACACTAATTAGAACATAGCGTACTTGCCCTTTACCCAAAACTGTTGAGCATTGAAATGGGGAGATGCATTTGCATTGGCTTGGCCACAAGAATGGGTGAGGGTGAGGGTAAGGGCTTGGCTGCTAAAATAAACGAGGGAAGAGTTTGGCCACTAGAATGTGTTGGACAATAAAATATGCATTATATGATAAACAGTTGTGATTTTTTTTTTGTACGAATACTAAATATAATGTAATCTATAATTAGAGAAAATTTTAGAATTTTTTTGGTATTGGAAGTATTTTTTGTATTTTCTAAAATTGAAAAACGGGAAAAATCATAAAAATTAAACCGATTAAATTTTTTGAGTTTCGTAACTTGGAATAGTTTTTAAAAATCATATTTTATCAATGGTGAGATTATGACATAGGACAATGAGAATAAAAATGAGAATGGCCAAGTGTGGGGAGAGTCGACGTTTGTCCTTGGCTAGTGTTAAAAGTCGACAATATGTTTCCAACTACTAGAGCTGCTACTAGATTCAATAAGGAGTTTTTAAGCCTTTCAAGCCTCTCCCTCTTCAAGATTCAACCATAGTTGGCACCTAGTCAACCAACCCACCAAGCTGTGGATCCCATCCTATCTTGCTCTGATAAACCACCTCTTGGAGGTGGCCATGCGTACACCACTTTGCTCATGTCCAAACTATATGGCTAAGATCAACGCCAATATTATACATAATTTCTGAGTACACTAATAATGGAGCCCCCCAGCATTGAGAGGTACAAATGAGGTATTGTACGTCCCCCTGCTCGATCTTTGCTTTAAATATAGGCCACCCAGCTAGCTCGATCTTCTTGGCTTTCATGGACAAATTCTAGTCATTAGGAACGAATCAAATCTCTCTTTAGTGTAAGTCCTCCCACATATGATATTCTTCGATCTTGCCCTAAAAAGCCAATTTGTTTTCACTCGGATTCTTTTTGTCTGAATCTAGATTATGATATCTTCAGTCCTTACCCTCTACATTTTTCGATCTGGACATCTTTTTCGAAACGATTCTGGTTATCTTGGCATCAATAATAAATTAATAATCATGCATGCCTAAGGATTTTGTTATATATTCCCTCCAAATCTGTATAATCTCAACGATTGGCACAACATGTCAACATTGGCAATCCTACCAATGTTCAATCATAGAACTTACTTTTACAAATTAGCCAAACTTAATTAATTGGAAGGGAATTAGGATATGCATAGCAGCTATATACTAATATATATATATATATATATATAGTATATATATATATATATGTATATATATATGTGCTAATTAAGACGATCTTGTAAGATGCTAGCTTGTGATGACAAGATCGGCCATGTTAGTACACTAGACACATCACTAAGCTTATATGTTATGTTACATAGTTTTAATTAAAGGGTTAGTTGTATCTGCCCTGAATTTCTGTCAATATGTATTGCTAATTCACTTTAATTATTGTTAAAGTGATTTTTTTTCTTCAAAAACAAAATTCACTTTCACAATAATTAATATATAATCATCGAAGTTTAAAAATATAAAATTACAATTAACACATTATATGATATTAAAAAAATTAACTTTAATGGAATTATGTTCAATAATTATGTACATATTCTATTCTCAATGTGGGGTTAGCTCAAGTGGTGAGGGAGGGTGAAGAATTGAGTTAAGATTAGATTATGTCATAGATTTGAACCCTTCCAATGTAAAAAAAAATATAATAATAATAATAACTCATTTTGCAAATGTACGGACATGATAGAATGATGCGATCATATGGCTTAGCAGGGGCATATCTCAACAAATACACAAGACACTTCACTTAGATTTCAAAAACCACCTTAATAACACCTTAGTCCTTACCCCAACCCAAGTGTGTTTATGTTTTTTTTTTCTCCAAGAATCAAGCTGATTTGATATAAAATTCAAAAATGAGACGTACAAGGAATATAAGTACATGTAGTGTGTTTAAGTTGATCCCAGTCTTTTCAACTTTGAACCCTTGCATATTTTTCCAAGTAGGATCCCTTTATCAAATGACCTTCTTGCTGGAAGCCATATATAGATTAATAGATACGTTAAACTCCAGTAATAGAAAATGGTCAGCAGACAATTAACCTATGATATTATGAAGCCATTGAAAACACAAAAAACTCCAATATATTATCAAGAGCTCGATCTAAAGCATAAAGCATTGAGGATATGCATGCCATGCCACCACTAGTAATTAGCTAGGTTCAATAGGCAATAATTAATATCATTGCTTCTGTCTTTTTATTAGGTCAATCATGTGTAGTAATTAATTAAAAGGGTAAAAGAAGCATGCATAGCTAGCTAGTGTGTTATTGGCACCACAGCTGGTAATTTTTAAGGTAAATTAATCCAAGTTCTTTGATTATACATGCATAAAGACTAGGGATCATGGGGAGTGAGGTGGATCACAATCTTGTGTCAAGGCAAGTGCACTTGTTATGCTTTGTGTTCGTTCATTCCATTAATTTGTATAATAAAGCCGCCCTTACCACTTCAACTTATAGATAAAAAGATTGTTATCAACAGCTACCCACTTGCCGGCCCTAATTAAAAAGTTTAGGACTGCTGAGATCTTCTTTTATCCCACAGAGTTTTAGTTCCACTTAACTAACTCGAAAGATAAGCCCTAATTAGCGATATATTTTTAAACAATACGCTAGCTAGAGATATATTATTGGTTCATTCTCTAACAACTTAAATTTTTAGATCACCGGTTGTTGAACGTGATATATAGCTAGCCCTCCTTGCATGGCATGCTAATTTCGAATCCTTACATCCAAATGTCCTTCTAGCTCACATTAAACGCTTTTTAGGTCTTGCAAGAATCTTGTCTGCGCTTATCAAGGAATTTTTGTCCATCAACATTGTTAGTGGAAAAAAGATTTATTTGATCAAACGATATTAAGGAGGATGGGTTCGAATTTAAGAAATATGGTGAGAAATTCTACTAAACCAAATACCAATTAATAACCCATTTTCTTAACTACACTGCCCAAGTACTTTGCTTCAATTTAATTAGGACTTTCACCCTACAAAACATACTTCACAGGCTTAATTTATAGCCTTTAATCCAAATCGATCATTTCAACCTAGCTACCAATTACCTAAATCAGAAACATGATCACAGCTGTTGACAAACCGAAAGATTCTAATCCAGAGAATCTAGCTAGCTATGAAATCATTCTAGAAGAAGGTCACAGTCAAGTCGTCTACTTCATGTTCAGTAAAATGTCATCAGTTTCCAACATTTAGCCAGAAGCATAATTATAAATCATATATAAGGTGAATTAGAGGAGCCAACTCAGTCTATGTGCTATTACCTCAATAATTAAATTGCCGCCATTACCTTTGACAAAGTTTATGGTAGCTAGTTACGTAACCACTCATTTTAAGAGTTGCCAATAGCCCAATACATCATTAGCCTCCGTTGATTTTTATTAGGGATGATAACGGTATTTATGTCCAAAACTACATTATTTCATAAATTTAGTTATCACGTACTTCAAAGGAGAAATTTTTTCAAGAGCCGATCAAACCACCTCAAATATGTGACAGGCCAATTATTTCGTGACACGTGGAGATTGGTCAGAAAGATAACTGAACCTCGACTGCTCCGTTAAGTACAGTACCGATTTTATATTTTATTAATTTTTTCCTCTCTTCTTTTCATTTCTTCTTCTTCTTCTTCTCTTTCTTCTACTCTTCGTCTGCAACTCTTCTTCTCTTTCTTCCCTAGAATTTCAGATATGAGTATTCCAATATAGGAAGAATTAATGGAGGATGTTGGTGGCGCTGGGTTCGGCATCAAGAGAGCTTCAAAACCCACTAGGTCTAGCCGGTTGACCTTCGCAAGTCATCGTCGGTGAACATAGCGGCCTTGGCGTGGATGGCCGCCATGGCTCTATGAACCTTCAGGGCTCGCACCTGAAGCATTTTCTTGGGTTGCATTTGTTCAAGCATTTGCCTTTAACTGTTAGTTACATAATTAACGTATGGCCTTATGCTCCAAAGTTGTAGTGAAACTGAAAAAATTTAGAACATGTATTCATATCCGATCTTCATGGCTGACCAACATTATTTTCGGTTAATTTGTGGACTGAGGAGTCTGCGGCCATTGATTTTTTTGGGTAGTAAGTCATCATTTGAGCCATAGACTTCAGCAGCTAGTCAGATACCATTACCATAGTGAAGAATTAAGAATAGATGAGGGCTTGAAGCTATTTCTGGTGCCATGGTGAAACTTATAAGTATGAGAGTATTGGTTACTTTTATGTCCGATAATTGATTAATTTGATGATACAAAAGAGCAGTTTGATAGTCTCCTTGATGGAATTGATGGCTGGTGGTTGGGAAATATTTTAGATTTTGGTTTTAGGGAAGAACAGAGAAAGAAGAGAGCAAAGATTGTTGAGTGGTAGAAGAAGAGTTTTTTGGTGACATGAGAGGGAAGAAAGAGAAGAAGAGTTGCAGAAGAAGAGTAGAAGAAAGAGAAGAAGAAGAAAAAAAGAAGAGAGGAGTTGCACGTGGGTGAGAGAAAAGAGAGGGGAAAATTAATAAAATATAAAGATTGGTACTGTGCTTAACGGAGCACTCTAGCTTCAGTTATCTTTCTGACCAATCTCCACGTGTCATGAAATAATTGGCCGGTCACATATTTGAGGTGGTTTGACTGGCATTTGGAAAAATTTCTCACTTCAAAACATCTTATAAGAAGTAGGGTTAATCCCAAATTGATTAAAAAAAAACTTATTATCACCTCGGTAACCCCAAGAAAAATGTATTGAATTTTTTTTTAGTCATCTACATTATGTTGATAATATTGATGTTGATGATTGACTACAAAATTCCTCTTTTTTTGGTTGATAAAAATGACCCTTGAATAAAAAGTTTGATCGTCTGAGATTGCATCTCTTTAGTTAGATTAACCGCATTTTTCTTCTTTTTGTTAAATCAAACTAAAGGAAGCTTATATGTCTTAAATACTAAACTATAATCTCAAATCTCAACTCCGAAAAATTATCAGGTAGTCCCGAATTACCACGTATCTGTAGTGTAGTACAACTTTATTAGTTTATTGGTCCATGTGGCCTAACTTTGATGGTGATTGATCATTTTTTTTTCTTTTTACACTTCATATGCATATGGCATCGCCATAGTGGTAGGAATCACGAACACGTGATACTTCTGAACCACGTAATAATTACTCCACGATCATCTTTAAACAAAACTCAATAAATCAACGTAGTAAATCGTTGATGAACCCAAGAAAATAAAACTCAAATGTTATTATTTAACTACGAGTAAGTATTCCCACGTTAACAAATCAAATTATTCTCCAAATAATATGATAATTTTTTGTTTGTTCAAATTCGGGCTATCGATGTGAGAATTTGGTCATCCTAGTATTACCGGTTTCACAATATCCACATGATAAGTGGAATGTGGGCCCTGGCTAACCCACATCATGTAGCTCTCAAATAGCTGTAATGGGTAGCAAGGTTCACTCCCATGTCTGTCTGGTACTGCCTTAAACAACACCTGCGTTCCAAACAACGGTGGCATTTTGCCCAAAGCACAATCGCAAAAAGAAAGAAAGAAAGAAAGAAAGAGAGAAATATGTTGTGGCATCGATGTTGTGGTTGATGATAGAGGAATCAAAACACCACAACTCAACCCCCACTCACAGCAATTGCATCAAGCAATTGTGTTTAAAAGTGGACAATGACACAAGAACCTGTATATTAAACACAACCCACAACCCACAACCCACAACCCACAACCCACCACCCAAAACCTCTCTCTCTCTCTCTCTCTTCTTCTTCTTCTTCTTCTGCCTCTATCTCTCTCTGAGTGTGTGAATGTTCACCAAGACGAAGCAGACCAATGGGAGCTCCAATTCTAAGGAAGGTGTTTGATAAAGTTTCTGGCTTTGCTAGTTTTCCATGGAGAAGGAATTCGAACAGTACTACTACAAGCCCAGAAGGTCAAGGTAGAAGAATCTTTCACAGAGATGTTGAAAGAGACCAGTTTCAGTATGCAAATACTCATTGCCTATCTTCATACTACAGTGTCTTTGTGGCTCGCCTTGCCATCATGGTTAGTACAATTAATTTCAAGCACACGACTTTGAGCTCAAAATGAAAGCTTTATTTAATGCACACCACGTGCTTGTTTTATTGCTTCTGTATTGTTGAATTTCATATGCTAATAGTACCCTGAAACTTTTCAGTAGAGTGTACATTAATTGGTCACTTTGTGCAGGTTATGCTAGCAATTTTAATTGGACTATTAACAATACTGACATGGCATTTCACAAGAATCTACACAGCAAAATCACTGAGCAACTTAGCATATGGGCTTCGTTACGAGCTTCTGCAACGTCCCATTTTGCGGATGTGGAACATCTTGAATTCGACAGCTGAGATAACAACAGCGCAGGTTAAGCTGTCAGAGTATGTGATCAGAAAGTATAGCAAGCCTGCTAGTCAGGCAGAACAAGTTGAGGTTGTTCTTATGTCATTGTTCATCATTTTCATATATGATTTGAGACTGTTTAGGAATATTCTCTGTTTAATGTTTTTGCACTACTGTTAGCAGCTGTATGAATCGATGAGGGCTATAACATGGGCAACGTTTGCGAGTCGTAAAGCTCTGAGTGCCATTACTATCAACTATAGGAATGGTTTTGTCCAGGCATTTCATAGAGATCACAGGAGTAACAGCTCATTCTACATCTACTCTGATATTGCAAACTATTCAATCACCGCTACTGGGGCTTATGATGTTGACATGATGTCAACACGTCAGGCGTGGAATGATCAGTCCATACATGGCAACACTTCTGCAAAGTGGTTCCGCGAACCACTTGATCCTGTCACCGGTGAGAAGATAGGGAAAGCAATCCAAATCCAGCCAGTTGATCTGATCCACATAGCAGGCCTCTCACAAGTACCAGATGGTGTGGCCACGTGGCACGTAGCGGTGAGCAAGTATTCGGATTCACCATTGCTTTCAGCAGCACTGCCAGTTTCTGATCCTTCCAATAAAAGCATAGTGGCTGTGGTGGGTGTTACTACAGCACTCTATAGTGTTGGGCAGCTGATGAAAGAACTTGTTGAGTTTCACAGTGGACATATTTATTTAACGTCTCAAGAAGGTTACTTACTCTCCACTTCCACAAATGCTCCTCTTTTAACGAATACCACAAAAGGGCCAAAGCTTATGAGGGCTACGGATTCGGAGGATCACATAATACGAATGGGAGCTGAGTGGCTACAGAGAGCATATGGCAACAAGTTTCCTCCCAACGATCAGGAGGTTCATGTTGAAAATGCTAGGCTTGGACATGAGCAATATTACATTGACTCGTTTTTTCTGAAGTTAAAGAGACTTCCTCTGGTAAGTTTTGACCATATTTTTTGACAAAACTCTTCCCTAGCCTTAAAAATGTTGTTTGATGCTTGAATTGTATGACTTTACATTCTTTCAGTTGGTTTGTACTAATTAAATTATCAGCTAGCGAGAAACTAAAATTGAGTTCTACTTTGTGCAGGTAGGGGTTATCATCATTCCAAGAAAATATATAATGGGCAAGGTGGATGAGAGAGCCTTGAAAACGTTGATTATATTGATATCTGCATCATTTTGTATCCTAGTCACTGGATGTGTCTGCATTTTCATACTGACAAATGGAGTATCAAAGGAAATGAAACTAAGGGCAGAGCTGATAAGTCAGCTTGATGCGAGAAGACGAGCAGAGGCATCTAGCAACTATAAAAGCCAATTTCTAGCAAACATGAGGTAGATGATTCAACATTTTGGCCCAGTATTTGTATATTATATGACAGTGTCATGTATAATGTCTCTATAGCTAACCACCCATCAGAGACTTAAAATTATGCCTTTATTGTGTTTCACTACTGACCAAAGCAAAGTCTATGTCGCTTTTTTGAGTTGCAGTCATGAATTAAGGACACCAATGGCTGCAGTTATTGGGTTACTGGACATTCTAATCTGTGATGATTGCCTTACAAATGAACAATATTCCACAGTCACTCAGATTAGGAAATGCTCAACAGCTCTACTTCGGCTTCTTAATAACATATTGGATCTGAGCAAGGTAAGCTATAAAGACAAGTTGATTAAATATCATATTCAGTTTTAATAAGAATGCTATGAAAATTTCTGACCAAGAAAATAAATTTGAAATATTCTATCCAGGTTGAATCCGGAAAACTGGTGCTGGAAGAAGCTGAATTTGACTTGGGAAGAGAACTTGAAGGGCTATTTGATATGTTTTCTGTGCAGTGCATCAACCACAATGTGGAGACTGTTTTAGATCTTTCTGGTATGCCTTGAATCTCCAGAGGTGGAAAAGAATTAAGTTGAACAGCAATATTTAGTATTTGATTATTAGTCAAACTACTTTTCTTCATGCAAATATTTTTCTGATCAATCTTTGTTCAGATGATATGCCAAGATTAGTTCGAGGAGATTCTGCAAGAGTTGTTCAAATATTTGCTAATCTAATTAGCAATTCTATCAAGTTCACTACATGTAAGTACAACTTCCTTACAAATGACTTTGCTAGCTCTTCTTTATAACCACGTTGTAATGAAAAATATTTCCAGCTGGTCATATAATACTTAGAGGATCGTGTGAGAACTTGAATACTACTGGTGATACCAGGAGAATCGCTCTCAATCAGAAAAGTTTATTGTCTTCACATAAGGCAAAGTTGAAGCAGGGGAACCAGGCAAAGAAGGCTCCCAAGGAAGACAACAAAATGATTCTTTGGTTTGAGGTTGATGACACTGGTTGCGGTATGCATCTAATAACTGAATTAAGCTATATGAAAAACAAAAAACAAAAAAGCCTGCATTATTCATTATTTTTATGATATTTTGCAGGAATTGATGCTAGTAAATGGGAGTCTGTCTTTGAAAGCTTTGAGCAAGCTGATCCTTCAACAACTCGAACGTGAGTATATACTGTATATTCAATGCTTAACAAGATAATGAGTTCCATACTTTGGACGGTTCCTGTTTGATTCCATCAACTTCTGTCTTTTAGTTCTTAACTCTGTTACCCTTTTCAGGCATGGTGGCACTGGTCTTGGACTATGCATTGTGCGGACACTGGTGAGTGCAGTATGTATATCGAAGCAACAGGCATGTCAAAGCATATCATGATGCATAATCACATGCCACGCACACCTACATACCTACACAAAGATTAACTGAATTTTGACATTGAATGGTCAAAGCTGCATGTTTAAAACCCATGTCAAAGTTTTATAATGATTATACTGGTGATGACAGGTTAACAAGATGGGTGGAGAAATCAAGGTTGTAAAGAAGGATGGGGCAGGAACTTTAATGCAATTGTTCTTGGTTCTCAATACACCTGCAGATGGCACAGAGCAATATTGTCAAGCAGATTTTGCAAAGCACAGTGTGGTGGTAAGTAAAATTGCTTTCTTTCGAGTTCCAGTTATTACGAAGTAGAAATTGACTCAACCAAATTCTGACTTAGCTGAACATCGTACGACTAATGGCTAAGTAGAATTGTCATTATCAGTCATGAACAATTACATCTTGGATCACATTGGTAGCTATATCAAACAGCAATTGCTTAGAAGTTCTGAATGTGAATGCAGGTGCTGCTTGCACTACATGGTAGCATGGGTAGATTGATCATGTCCCGGTGGTTACGTAAAAATGGAGTGTTCACTTTGGCAGCATCTGAGTGGAATGAACTGACGCAAATTCTCAGGGAACTCTTTCAAGGCAGAAATTCAACTCGTAGTAACAGCTTTGAAACACAGCATTCGCTAAATGAATCTTTGAAAGCCGAATTACGAAGCATACATGACATAAGGAATCCAGCTTTTGTCATGGTTGTCGATATAGGAGTGCTCGACTTGAGCACAGATATATGGAAGGAACAGCTTAACTTCCTCGACAAATATTCTGGGAAAGCAACGTTTGCATGGATGCTGAATCATGATACCTCCAATGCCATAAAGATGGAGCTTCGCAGAAGAGGAAATGTATTGATGGTTAACAAACCTCTATACAAAGCAAAAATGGTTCAGATTTTGGAAGCTGTCATAAAAGAAAGAAATCTTGAAACACATAGGAGAACTCCAGATGCTTTGAGAACTATCACGAAAGAAGGTGACTCACATGAATGCCTTGAGATTGATTCTACTCATTTTGACGTTGCCTGCAGCTCTGATGATTCTGATAAATGTGAAAAGAGCAACTCCAGTTCCAAAAGTTCATTTCATATTGGAGAAAAACAAAGAGACAGGGTCATAAAAACTTGTTCCTCACAATACCAGACGATTAACAGCTGCTTAGTCGAACTCACACAGGTATTCCCAAAAGACAATAATTCAAGGATAGAAGATGCACATCACATTGAAGATGCAGAACCTAGATTAGTGAGCACCAGTCAAGCATCCCATGCTGCACAACCTCAATGTGAAGATTCAAAACTTCAACAACAACAATCGATCACCAGGAGTCCTAAAGAGAATGGCAACGCATATACAAGGAAACCAACGAATCAACAGAAGTCTCTTCAAGGCCTACGCATACTGCTGGCGGAAGACACACCAGTACTGCAGAGAGTTGCAAGTATAATGCTAGAAAAGATGGGGGCTACAGTAATTGCTGTGGCTGATGGACTGCAGGCAGTAGATGCTTTGAATTGTATGCTCAGTGCAGAAGATTGTAAGCGGAACTTAAAAGATGGACCCAAAAATGAAGCTGGGTTTCCCCGGCCATATGACTTGGTTCTAATGGATTGCCAGGTAAGAAGTAGCAGAAAGTTAATGTTTTGCTAAAACTCTTAAATCAATGCTCTTCATCATTGCATATAGTACAATTGCACCTCTTATATATTCTTGCGAATAGTCTTAAAGAGCATGGAATTCGATAAAATTGTGTGTTTTGTGAATCAGATGCCAAAGATGGATGGTTATGAAGCAACAAAAGCAATCAGGAAATCCGAAGAGGGAACCAGTTTGCACATTCCGATTGTTGCTCTAACAGCTCATGCAATGTCATCAGATGAAGCCAAATGCTTGGAGGTGGGCATGGATGCTTATCTAACAAAGCCAATTGATTACAAGTTGATGGTGTCTACCATTCTTTCACTCACCAAAATAACAGCAGCCTGACTTTGGACATCAATGAGACCTAAGCAAACACTTTTCTTAGTAAGCCTTGCAATGTAAAATTAGATAAAGGGACTTGGACAATACGACATATATAGTTGTATATAAGAGATGTATATCCACTTTTCTTCTATAATATGCAGACTAAAAGTTCATCACATTCCCTAATACCTGATCTGAACTTCTTGTGCTTTGCTAGTATAGTTCCTTCCTTGATGAACCTTAAAAGTTAATATATTACTCTCCAATTTGTATATCTGCTTTGTGTAGCCTGGAGAAATGTGAGACCCTAGCCTTGGTAAAGGTTGGATCTGAGGAAAGCAATGCATTCTTTTTGCTAAAGCTTAGACCCCTTCTAATGTACAATTTAATTAGTTTGTATTAACACGCTTTACAAAGTAACAAGAAGGGAGAAAACATATAAAAGAATTACTACAAAATCGGGAGAAAGAAATTATAGAGAACTTATGTGTAGTTAAAAAGTAAACAAGGCCTTTAGCCGAAAAAGAAATGCATAAACACGATTAGGGAGAACAATTGATTTGTATCATGTAACGTTCGATTTTTGACATTTCGATTTGTGTTGCAAACCAATTTTAACTATAATTTAACTTGTTCAATTAATCGTGCCATGGTATTATGAAATTTGAGTTTATACCAACTAGTAGTAGGTGTAGGTAGAACAAATATGAAAACTTAAAAAAAATAAAAATAAAAATAAAAAAACCATGTAATTTTAATTTTTGGGGGGCCTAATAAAAGTTGAGAAAAATGGGAAAAAGTAGAGTTAAATGACTGTTTTGCCCAGGGTGAGGAGAATTAACAAGTGACTTGTCAAATAAGTTGAGAATTGCAAATATAATTGGCAGTGAGAAGTCCCAAAGCAAAAGGAGCAGCTCGCAGAAAGCTAGAGTAGATCAGAAGAAGAAGAAGAAGACGAAGACGAAGCCAGAGACAGTTGAAGAAAGATGGCGAGGTACGATAGAGCCATAACAGTCTTTTCTCCCGATGGTCATCTATTTCAAGTCGAATACGCGCTCGAAGCTGTGCGCAAGGGTAACGCCGCCGTCGGCGTTCGTGGCACCGACACCATCGTTCTCGGCGTCGAAAAGAAGTCCACCGCCAAGCTTCAAGACTCCAGGTCCCTCTCTCTTTCTCTCTCTCACCCAGATG
The DNA here is from genome assembly GCA_029955375.1 of Rubus parviflorus. Lineage (NCBI taxonomy): Eukaryota > Viridiplantae > Streptophyta > Magnoliopsida > Rosales > Rosaceae > Rubus > Rubus parviflorus. The sequence continues at coordinate 18,003,968 of JARGGL010000004.1, forward strand.
ATTTCTCTTTGCTTTGATCTATTATTGAGCCTTAGGGTTAGGGTTTATGTATCACATCGATTTCCAATTTTGATTTCAATTTCTCGAATGTAGGATGCTAATTGGGATGTTTACTTTGCACATATGGCGATTCACATTTCTTTCTTTTTTAATGTTAATTTTATTTTGGAAATTTCAGTCTAATGAGTGAACAGAGATAGTTTTGGTTCGTATTTTGACCTCTTCAAGTGTCATTTTATTCAAAATATTGGTAATCACTTGTGGAAGTCTTAAGATAATACAAGTACTTTGAATACATTGTAGACTCTTTGCAAAAGGCTGCATTTTTAAGGCCCCCCTAGGATTATATATGACTTGGTTATCTGCATTTTTAATGCCCCTCACTGTAGAAGTTATTAGAAACTAATCTGGGCAGTGCACAGCTACATCTGTTTGTTACATTGGCCTTGATAAGGGCGTATGATGCATCTTTCAACTGTCATAATAGGGGCCTTGTATTTATTTGGAGGGACTTTATTTCTGTATATTGTATGTGCTTCTTCTTGCATAGGCCTTTTGACAGGACCACAACCCACATATCGGTTATCATATAGGATGTGGTTTGCTTTTTAAATTCATAATAGGTGGTACCCTTGAGTATCCTCTGATCACTTTGTTGCTTCTTCTGTGCAGATCAGTGAGGAAGATTGTGAATCTGGACAATCACATTGCTCTAGCCTGTGCTGGGCTCAAAGCAGATGCTCGTGTCCTGATAAACAAGGCACGGATTGAATGTCAAAGCCATAGGCTTACTGTTGAGGATCCAGTAACAGTTGAGTATATAACACGTTACATTGCTGGTCTTCAGCAAAAGTACACACAAAGCGGTGGTGTGAGGCCATTTGGTCTTTCAACTTTGATTGTTGGGTTTGATCCATACACGGATAAACCAGCACTCTATCAGACAGATCCTTCGGGGACTTTTTCAGCTTGGAAAGCTAATGCAACTGGAAGAAACTCCAATTCGATACGGGAATTTCTGGAGAAAAACTACAAAGAGACTTCTGGTCAAGAGACCATAAAGCTTGCGATCCGTGCTTTGCTTGAGGTAACTTCTTTTAGCTTGTTTTGCTATATAATTTTCTGTTCTTAATGACTGATTGCCCAGCTTTCTTGATGTCCCAAACACAAGTTCAATCCAATGCACTTGATTTAGCACTCATCAATTCAGTGTTTTAAACTTTATGTAACTTGGACCGTTATTTCCAAATCATGAGATAGGGAAGGCAATAAATCGTTGCCAATCCTGAGGCAACAGGCAACAGGATGTGGTTGAGCTTTGATTGGTGAATAAGTCATAGATGCAAATCAAACTGTGGTAATATTGCACTGCTTTTGAGAAGGAACAGATATTATACTCAACTCTCACTTCGTAAATTGACCTGTTTGTTACGTTTATCATATAAAAATGATAGCACTAGAAATTGTGAACTTTCAATTCATGAGCAACTAAATCTGTGTCATATCCTCTAACCATAATACGATAGGGTGCCACTTAGGCGTTAGAATTAGATGTTTTGCATGACTATCACTTCTGCCCTTGAGGCCTGATGCAGGGAATAGGGATTCAGGCGAGGGAAGAACCACCTCATTTGTTCCATTATTGTATACTATGCATTTACATATCTTGTTCGTAAGATGTATAACTTCCAAATTTTGGAAATCTCATTTGTAGGTTGTTGAAAGCGGAGGGAAGAACATAGAAGTTGCTGTGATGACAAAGGATCATGGTCTGCGACAACTTGAAGAAGCTGAAATTGATGCTATTGTTGCTGACATAGAAGCGGAGAAAGCAGCTGCTGAGGCTGCAAAGAAAGGCCCTGCCAGGGAAACATGATCTTATGTGATCATCTTTTGCAAGTTTTTCACTAATTCTGGTCAATGTACTCCACCTTGCTGTTATGTTCGAGTTGTACTTTGCACTTGCTTGGCGTAAACTGATCAGTACCGTAGGCATTTTGTATGCCTTTAGAACTGCTATTCATCACAGCTTATATCTTTGAATGGATTTAAATTTGCTTTATGAAGTTTGAATTTGATACTGCTAGAATCTATTGTCCTTTATTGCATGGTATTCTACAGGAAATGAATTGGGAATTACGTAGCTGCAAACATTATTGGTCACTAATTAATCTGAATGTCATGTCATGTTGATGTGCCAATGCTGTTGCCTCAATTTAATGACATTTCTGCTAACTATGCTAGACTCCGTGGTAAAATTTTCTCCAACTTAGTTTCAGCCTTCCACATTATGGTTGCTTGCAAGTTTGACAACTTTAACATCTACTATCAATTACTTTAGATTAACTTTGAAGCAAATTGTATTACAGATGGTCAAATACAGATCAAATCCAGATTTGATGACCTCCCAATTTGACAACATTTCCTACCATCGTGTGCTTTGATGGCTTCATCTTGTATTGGGCTAACAAGAAAGGTTAACAAGAAAAGTAGAAAACCCAAACAATAAATTTTTTAATAAAAAATAAAAAGCAAGTTTTGATAAAAAAGATTAATTGGCCCATACAGGTCTCGAACCTGTGACCTTCGCGTTATTAGCACGACGCTCTAACCAGCTGAGCTAATAAGCCAATTTGATAAGTAGCTCTGACTTTTATTATTTATAGAAATAAGTTTTTCTATTGATAATTATGATGTTTTATGCTTCGTTGCAGAGGTAGTTGTTTTGTCTTAGCCAGAGACCCAGAGTGTCCACCATGAAAGACGATTACGAGGTACAGTGTTCATTATTAAAAAGTCTCCCTTTTAATTCTGATATTATTACCAACACCTGCGTCGCCTCTAATCAAATACGACCCTTCATCCGTGTCCGCCCAAATCCACCAAATTATAATAATTCGATTTATCTCCAATTTCTTATTCTATTTCGTTTTTGCTTTTTTTTTTAGTTCGGTTTGAGAATTCTTATGGATGCTTAGGGGTGCGGGTGTCATGTTTTGAGTCATTGTGACCATTTTGTATATAAAGATTTAGGCTTTTAGATGGCTTCCGTAGATTTAAGCTTCTGGTATTTGTTCGGGGCTCTCAAACTTTTTGTGCACTATATGATAGGATTTACATATTGGAATTGGGATATCGTAATTGGATGTTAAACTGTCTGGGCATAAGTTTATAATTCTATGTTCCATTGATTTTTTGGTAGTGGATGTTAAATTAAAGTTGCAAATGTTATGGTTATGTTCTTGCAATGAAAAACAATATGCATAGTAGGGAATGATACTATTCATTCCTATCTTTGTCAGTCTTGTGCCCCTTGTTGATTGTTTGAATGGTAGTGATCCATTTGCACGTTTTAACGGATCGAAATTAACACTAGTTTTGGTTATATTGGAATGGTTCGAACCCTTAACTCTAGTTTCTAACTTTTTATGACCGAGAGAACCATGATTCATGAACATGTGTACTGTTAATCACACCTTTGGAACATGGTAAGGTTCATACTCTCAAACAGTTTGTGGGGTTCAGGCAGAAAATGGATTAGTTCTACGGTGATCCTACCTACGTTTTAAATACACTAGTTCTTACTTGCCAAAACGACTCAACTTCCTTGTGTGTTGGCTTTGTTTATTTAGATTGAAGAGAAAAAGCAAGCTGCTGCTGATGTATTGGACAATTATTCAAAATTTGTGATGGCGTGCATTGGAAATAATGTTCGACCCTGTGACATGAGGTTGCATCTGATGAAGGTAATCTAGCGTTTATTGTTTTAGTTACTTGTTGGTGATTCTAGCAGTTGTTTTCTTTATTGCTTTTACAAATATATGATTGAGGAATGAATATAGTCATATACAACTGTGTCCCAATCCCCATGTCAAGTGATTGTGAACAATACTATATATAGTATCTGATGAGAGCATAGACCAAACCTGTAGGTTCTTTCCCCATGTATAGACATGTTAAACTTAGATTAGCTTTTGGTGATTACTTTACCTTCGTTCTTACAGGAGATTTCAGGTCTACCAACTTCTTTGAAGAAAGATTCATCCCAGAGAGCAGCTTCTCCTGATCTAATGGGTGAATCATCAAGCTCAGGTACAGCCAGACTTGATAAAACAGACAGTTTTCGAGATCGGGCGCTTTAAGTTTAAGTAGCAGTTGTTATTTGTTTGATATTTCAGGAAGTCCCCTGAAATAGCCCTCTTGTTCCCCATTGTATGTAGTGTTCTCATTCTATGAAGAATATTTGTAATGTGATAGAGCACAAGTTATACCAATCCTTGCACCTTTCCTTTCTGGAGATGTACTTATGCTTGCAATTTACTAAATGATTATGGGAGTTCAATGATGTGATCAGTCATTGTCTTATTATTTAGACCAGGATATGCCATGACTTCTTATATATCGAAAAAGTTCAGGATTCTTTCTGGAGCTTTGGTTACCGATCATATTTCATTCTTTGATGTTGATTATTTTGGCTACTAGGTAAAATTTGATCCAGGACAGATCTTTCCGAAAATTGTTGTGATCATGTCTGTAAAAGAAATTCATCTGCAACACTCTGGCTAAATTTTCCTTATTCTGCTCTTGTTTGAATTGTTGCCTTTAAAAAGAAATCAGAAAATTAATTTCTTATATAGAAAAAAAAAATGTAAATTTTTTGCATTATGTCCAGACTCGGAATAAATCCGGACTCCGGAGTGAATAAGAATATTAGACCTGACACAAGAACAACTTGCTAAGCTAATTGGTGGAGAATGACAAAACTTACACTAAAAATTTCCTCTTAAGACAAACACCTAATTTTGTGTTTTTTTTTTTTCACTCTTTTCAAATTTTGCGATCCCTTGCACAAAATCAAATGTGATAATGAAACTGTGTGCCATAAACATAATAAACGAGATACTTTTATTCTTAACCTACAAGTAATAGAGTAGGGGTTGACACAAAATCAACATGATAAAGTTAATACGTTGTTCCGGTCAATATCACCACGAAAGGATAATATTTAACTGAAAAAGTAAACTTTATGGGTTATTTTTGTCGGGTCGGATCATGCACTCGTTTGTTAGTTCAACAAAATATATTTAATTTTTGTATATATTTCTCCTTGGAAACGTTGAACCTCAAAATAGATTATTATTTTTCTTAAAAACCACTATATATACGTGTATCGAAATTAGACTTGCTCTTGAGTAAACATCCACAAATTGAAAAATGTGGAAGTGCACCCTCTCCGACCACCATCCTTTCCTAATTCAATTATCACTACCATTCGTTCTTTTGGTCTCTCTCAAAGCATCGTTCTTGTTATCAGTCAAATCAATATATATAGTATGATTATCCAAACAGTGTATACAAATCCAGTCTGCCAAATTTTCAGAAATCAAAGTAGCTTGAACGATTTGGTTAATCTGAGTATCGTTAATCCTCAAAAAGTCGCCTACATAATGGATGATTCATATCGCATTACACAGTGGAGGATGAACGTTTGTGTTTTACAATTCAATCGGAGATTAAACTTTCAAATCAAAACCCCCTACAAGGTAAATTTAAATTTGGATTGTGTTCATACCATAGGATATAGATTTCTATATACATTTTTATTCTATATTCTAAGATTTTTCTTTAATTCTTTCAAACTTTCTACAAAACATGACAACTAAAGTCATAATCATAATCAAACATACATGGTAAGTATCCTCTAAGATATGGAAATAAAAAACTAAGGTACGCATTTTTCTTTTCCGCTACATTTTAGGACCTCCCCAACGGCTACTTTGTAGAACGGTAACTTCAACGGTCAAAAAATTCAAATCCTCTATATTTTCTTCTCTTAATACCCCCTCAAAAATCACACCGTTCCCTTCACTCTCCGCATCTCTTCCTCACTAAGCTCTCTTCTTCTTCCCCAGAATTCTTCTGGAACCTCTCAATTCCATATTTTCTTCTTCATCTTTTGATCAAATCAATCTCAGATTCGAGGATGATGCAAGATATGTGGAATGGTCCTCCTGGTTTCAGACCCACCAAATCTGCTCCTTCGTCTCCGGCCAAGCCTCTCGGAGTTTTGAGGACTCGATCCGAGTCGTTCCATGTGACTCACAAGGTCCCAGTGGGGGACACTCCTTATGTCAGAGCCAAGAATGTTCAAGTAAGCTTCTGGGCCTTTTTTGAAATCTGATTTGGACACTTCCATATTTGTCTTTGATTTGATTGATGGGTTGTGTATGAATTTGAATAGCTGGTGGATAAGGATCCAGAGAAGGCTATCCCTCTGTTCTGGGCCGCCATTAATTCTGGGGATAGAGTAGACAGTGCTCTGAAAGACATGGCTATTGTGATGAAGCAGCAGAATCGGGCTGAAGAAGCCATTGAAGCTATCAAGTCATTGAGACATCGGTGCTCAGATCAAGCCCAGGAGTCACTTGACAACATTCTCTTAGATCTTTACAAGGTACTAATTAATTCTTCAAAACCCCCAAAATTTCACAAATTATTATGTGTATGTTTAAATTAGGAGTCAAATAGTTACTGATGATGATTTGGGGTTAATTTTTCGGCAGAGATGTGGAAGATTGGATGATCAAATAGCACTTTTGAGGCACAAGTTGTTCTTGATTCAACAAGGCATGGCTTTCAATGGAAAACGCACCAAAACTGCCAGATCTCAAGGGAAGAAATTTCAAGTCTCTGTGGAACAAGAAGCCACTAGATTACTGGTAAGATCAGAACCCAAACACAATGTTTTGTTGTTTCAATTCAAAGTTGTTGAAGCAATATGAACTGGGTTTAATTCTAATTCGTTATTTCAATTCAAAACTGTTGAAGAAATGTGTATTGGTTATTAATTGACTAATTGTAACTCATTCTGTGTTTTTTTAGGGGAATTTGGGATGGGCTTTGATGCAGCAGAACAACTACATTGAAGCCGAAGATGCATACCGGCGAGCACTAACCATTGCGCCAGACAACAACAAAATGTGCAATCTCGGAATCTGCTTGATGAAACAAGGACGAATCACGGAGGCTAAAGAGAATCTCCGGCGAGTCAAACCGGCGGTGGCTGATGGGCCAAGAGGAACAGATTCCCATCTCAAAGCCTACGAAAGGGCGCAGCAGATGCTCAAGGATTTGGAGTCTGAGATGATGAACAAGGGCCTGGACCGGGTCGAGCAGAGCAGGCTTTTCGATGCCTTTCTTGGGTCCTCATCTATTTGGCAGCCTCAGCCTTGCAGAGACAATCACCACACCACATTGCCTGCAATGGATTCTGTCAAGATCGATGAGTTCTCTGACGAAAACATCAATTCATTGCTGCTAACTCAGCCAAGAACCAAAGTTCTGCCTCCTCTTGGAAATAACAACTCATTCAATTCACTGAATTGTGCTGCACAGCCTTTTTACTCAAAGTTCATTCCTGGCTCAATTGGGAATAATAGTACTCAATCGCAATGTGCTGAGACCCTTAAGAGAACTAGGTCTGGGAATGCTGCCAGTATGAGAGTGACCGATGCGATTGAGATCTCAACAAAGCCTACTGTGGATTTGGGTGTACCGGAAAACAAGACCAGAAGAAGGCTGTCACTTGAAGAAAATGAGAACAAGTTGGCTGCATTGTTGCCTGATAACAAGGACTTTGAAGAGGCCATCATTGCTGCTGTTATCGACCCAACAAATGTAGCCGAGAAGGCGATTGGTAGTGGCAACAATTCGGGGATGTTTCAGAAGAAGATTGAGAAGAGGCTCAGGGTATTTCAAGACATCACTCTCTCTTTAAGTCCAAGGGCAAGGGCCTGAGGAATTTAAGTGACTTTAGAATCTTTTATAATTAAGTGTCTACTATATAACTAATTTAAGTTCAGTGGGGGGTTGCATTAGGCTGGAGATGAACTTATGGAGATGAACTTGTTCTCCTTCAATTATCATCTTCTGGTAGAGAAAATGGGTGTGTAGTTGAAGCTGTAATATCAGGCTCACTCAGCAGAAAAGCTCTTTGAGTTCTATATTTATTGTATGCACCATCTTTTAACAGAATGAATAATAATAAATGAATCTTTTTATATTTTTCTGTTTCCATTATTTTATTGGAAATGTCCAACCTGTGTTGTTTCTATGATGAACAAGGATCTTGAGTCTGAGATGATGAACAAGGGCAGGAACTGGATCAAGCAGCCCAGGCTTTTCGATGCCTTCCTAGGCTCTAAGCCTCAGCCTTGCAGAGACCATCACCTCCACCGCAGTTTGCTAGCAATAGATTCTGTTAGAACTCACCAAGATGAGTTCATTGCTTTGCTGATGAAAAGTATATAGTTGGAGATGAACTTATTCTCCTTCTAAATCTTCTAGTAGAATCTTATTCAATGGATTCATGTATTCATAGTAAACAGCATACATCTTTTACGGAATAACAATGGCGCATTTTCAACGACTCTCACACTGTGAAATCTTTATTTATTTTTTATTTGGTTCTGGGTTGAGTAACAACACCAATCAAATTACATAGAGTACACACTCGAGGTAAGTATGGATGTTATGCAGAGTACACACTCGAGGTAAGTATGGATGTTATGCAGACATACCTCCCCAGCATACATACATGGACCCTAATTATTGTAGCGTTTCCATACTAGATAAGGATCTGGGCTGAAATTTGTCAATTGATCCCACACTATCGCCAAAGTTATGACAACAGCAATGCTAACAACAATTCCTATCTTCTGACCTGAAGAAGGTCGTTTAATGCCAAGTTCTGATAGTTTCTTGTGTGATTCTGCATAATCTCTGAAGAATGCATCCTTATCCTGCTCATATACATGACTCGTGTTAATTTGGGACATGTGTTGTGGTAAAATTATCAAGACAAGCTTTAGCCAATTTACCTTTGCATATAGCTCGACGTAGCTATGGAACTCAGGATCCTCCATTAGAGCCTTGTCTGTGGGAAGTTTAACCAGTCCCTGTGATTCCCCTTTCAATAGTTCCCTGATCACAGAATTCACATTTCTAAGGTCTCATTGTAATCAAAATTACATTGGTTATTGCATATGAATGAATGTCTTACACAAAGTATGAGTTGTCAAACTTTGCAGGCTCCTTTGTCCAGGGTCCATCAAAGCCTGATCTCTCCTGATGTGCCCTTCCCTACAGAACCATAACAAAAGATAATTAAATTTCTGTGTATGATGAAGTCGAGATAAGATTGTCTAATTCGGATGGCGAAAGTTACCAATGTATGGCCTCCAGATAGTGCCACAATGTCCTTGTCAGACAGTCCCATGCGGTAGAAAGTATCCCTCAAATGTGAAGCACCTATTAACAAAATGAAACTTATGCAGTTGGCAAACCTTTTACCATATGAAACTAGATGAACATAGATGGTGGCAGGCATACCGAGTTTGGCATCTGGAAGGCGCCCTTCTGGTGGTGATTGCTCTGAATCCTGATTGAAAGATACAGAAAGCAATAGAATAAGAACAATTTAGGTGCATAGATTCGATAGTTTTTCGATGCATACCTTTCTACCCGGAACAAAGTCAATAGATGGACCTCCAGTGACCTCTACTGCAACAACCCCAGCAAGCTGGAATACCAAGTTTTAAAGTTAAATCAAAGCCATATTATACATTTCATACATTTGAAAGTAAATACCTGGTAGAGGTCAGCATATGTAATTTTTGGATGTTTGGCCTTCACTTCTTCTGAAAATACAACCGCAATCAGAAAAACATAAAGAAGGTCTAAATTTAGATATGACAGCATAAGCTTACCACATAAATCAACCGCGATTTTCAGTCCATTATTTGCACTGTGTCTCAACTCTTGCTCTTTCCTGATTGAGCCATTAGGCCCTCCTGTTTTTGTTTTAGCGTCGTATGTTCCAGCATCATGCCACCTATCAAAATAATGATTAAAATGTGAATTCTGATTGATTAATGAGGACTTCAACCATGAAAAACTAATCACCATTTCAATAAATTGGAAAGTTGATTCGAAACGTGCCATATATACAGTATAAGAAGGGGCTTTTAACAGCACAATCAGGTAGGCAAACATAGCTAAGAAAATGCTAGAACCTAATGATAATAAAAGAAAATGAAGAAGGGACATTTACGCTAAACGAAGCATAATAGGAGCGCAGTTCTTGCTGTAGATAAGAGCACGAAGGTCTTGGCGAGCCTTGTCAATTTCCTTGAGGTAGAGGTGCTTTGCCTTTACAGACTCTGGTGCCGCCATGAGAAATGGTATGTAGGCTTATTGAAATTGCAGTGCTTGTCAACCAAAAAAAGGTTTCGCATTTATATGGAGGGTTAGAAGAAGAATCGGAATAAAGGAAGATTGGCAGGAGGGTTTTGCCAGAGAACAAGGAAAGCATTGGTTCCCTTTCTGAAATTGGCAGGGAAGGTTTCTTCCCCCTTCTTTCTTCTGCTATTCAAATTTCTTTGTCAAGTTATGAAAATGCTAGCAATGCAGTCATAAATATCAGAAACATGTCCTTTATAAGCTGAATCGAGAATTTTACAACTTATTACAGCAAAGTCCAAAGTTCCACTGAGAATAAGTACTAAATTGTTCTCTGAATGGAATAAGGAATATGGTTCACTGATTTCTTATCATATCATTAGACAGACGACATTTTCACTTGACTCTTTTATGAACTTCGTATAAGTAACCAAGGATCACCACAGCTGCAGCAACGGCAACCCCAACAGCACTTTGTGCCACTATAACACTGGTCTTTGCAGCTTCCTTCAGGCAAGAGGAAGGTGGGGTGAAGCCTAGCTCTGATAGTTTCTTGTGTGATGCTGCATAGTCTCTGAAAAATGCATCCTCATCCTGCAAAGTAATTCGGGTAAAGGTTTATTTCGGTTGAAAAATACTCAGACCATTATGCTCCACGGTAACATTTCCACCAAGTTCTTCAAATCCTTGCAGTTTACTAAAATACCCAAGTTGAATTACCTTTGCATAAAGTTCAACATAGGGACGAAACGCAGGATCGTCCAATAAAGCCTTGTCTGTGGGAAGTTTCAACAGCCCCTCTGATTCTCCTTTCAGCAGCTCCCTGATAACAATTTCGCATGGTTAAACTCGTATGTAGGTAGAACTTATCATGGCAAAACCGGCTTAATTACAAGGAAAGAGTGTCGAGATGACATAGAAATTTGTTAATGCCTACTTCATTTGTTCCTATCAAATAAATGTTCAGCAAATTACTGATTCTCTTACACAAAGTATGAATTGTCAAACTTCAGAGGCTCATTAGTCCAAGGGCCATCAAAGCCTGACCTTTCCGGATGTGCCCTACCCTACAGAACCAAAGAAAAATAAGTTCTATATATATTTATACATAGCAAAAGTGTAACACAAAGTGATGGATGCATGTACAAAGCTATACCAATGTGTGGGCTCCGGACAGTGCCACAATGTCCTTATCAGACAAACCCATGCGGTAAAAGATGTCCTTCAAATGTGGTGCACCTGCAGCAAAATTGAAAAGCCAAAGCATTACATTAAGCAAAAGCACAATAATGATAGTGTTCATCTTACTATATAGGCATGCTTATGCATACCTTTTTTGGCATCTGGAAGCCTTCCTTCTTCAGGAGATTCCAATGAATCCTGATTAAGATTATAAAAAAACAAATTTCATAAAAAAGAAACCAACAATTTAGATTGTTATTGACAAGAGCCATAAAGGCATGAACATTAACATACCTTCCTACCAGGAACAAACTCAATAGTAGGGCCTCCGGTGACCTCGACGGCAACAACCCCAGCAAGCTAAGATCATAACACAAAAGTTACAACTTTTCCAAATCACACACAGCACAATTCATTAAAATACAGACACTGACTGTACTAATCGAGATTTGCAGTGTAATTTCCGTACAGCTATGCCTATGCTAAACAGGAAGTACCAAATAAAACCAAAGGTTATACACAAAAACAATAGTCACCTGGTAAAGGTCAGCATATGTGATTTTTGAATGTTTGGCTTTCACTTCCTCTGATATCAAAATATAAGCACACCAAATTAGGGGAAAACACAAATCAATACTACCATTAAATCTCGCAGTAGATCAAAGAGTTTCAATTAGTATACTCCACTAGATGAGAGACCTCAATATTACTAAAAACCCTCACCACAAAAATTAACAGCAATTTTCAAACCACTATTTGCGCCGTGACCCAACTCATGTTCATTCCTGATTGAGCCATTAGCCCCTCCGGTTTTCGTCTCAGCGTTGTAAGTTCCAGCATCATGCCACCTGTCGCAATCAAACTTTGAGTTGCTGAAATTTTAAGCTGAATAGCTAAGGCTCTGTTTGGTCACACTGAAAATCAAATTGGTAGAAAGCAAACAAGAAAGAAGAAACTGAAACCGAAATTTTCATTTCCCTAACTTCTTCTCTTTGGTTTTCTCGGCGACCAAACAGAGACGACTACTGAGTGAACGCAAGAAACGAAATTTAAAAGGGAAAGTTGAATCCCTTACGCCAAACGAAGCATGATAGGAGCACAATTCCGGTTGGAGATGAGAGCGCGAAGGTCTCGACGAGCCTTCTCGATTTCCTTGAGGTACTGCGCGTCTACAACTGGTTCCGCCATGAGAGCGCGTGCGTTCACGCACTTGGTCTGGTTAGCTCTGTGGATAGCGGGAGAGAGGGAATGGAAAGCTTTGAGCGTTTTTCCTAATTCCTTGTTTTTTATAAGTGAAGGTGGTGGTACTAGAGCAGCGTAATCATTGCGCGTGAAGAGGACGCGCCTAAAAGAGAACGGATAAAGTGAAGTATCGGGAGGTCTTAGTGGAGCGTGAGGTTGGATGGTTTGAGAGCCCGCGTGGGGTTGTAAACTTCCTTATCTTTTTCGGGGTTCGCACAGTCTGGAACGAATTAACGAACTAATTCCGAGGGAGGAGTTTATCGTTAAGTTGGGCCTTGACTTTTGACTTTTGATATGGGCCATTGGCCCAAATGGACTATGAAGAACAAGAACAAACTGCTAGTAAAAAGTAAAAACTGTAAGGGCATCTCCAACCCAAGAGATCCAAACCCATATATAGGTCCATATATATGATTTATCATCTCCAACCCAAGTTATTTAGAGACCCAAACCTGATTTTTTTGTAGACCTAAACCCATCCCAGGTCTCAAACTCAGTCCCAATCTGAGTCTGAGACCCATATAAATTGCGGCTGGCCCATGTGCAAGTGGAGGAGAGAAGGGAGAGAGAGAGGAGAGAAGGGAAAGAAAAGAGAGAGAGAAGGGAAGAAACGCGCCAGAAGAAAAGGAAGGAAGAGGAGAGAGAAAGGAGACAACGCGCTGACGCGCAAGTGAGGAGAGAGGAAAGGTAGCTGCACGTGGGGGACAAGACTGGGCCAGCCAAGTCAATGCCACGAAATGGACGGCCAGGATTCGTCCATTTTAAAATGGACGATCCTGGTTCGCCCAAATTTTTTTTTTTTTTTAAATCTAACTGATGTATAAAAAATATATTAATTTATATAGTTTTGAGTTTAGGATTGAGGCTAAGGGTTGGAGATGCCCAATATAGGTTTTGAGTTTAGGTTTAGGCTTTAGCATTGGAGATGCCCAAAACTTATATAAATAGTACAATTTTGGGGACTCAAATATAGGTTTTGAGTTTAGGTTTGGGGCTAAGGGTTGGAGATGCCCTAAAGAACTATCTATGTACTTGAGTCCTTTTGGCCTTCTTCAGCTTCAAGGTGTCAAATAGTACTGTAACCACTGTACTGGAAGAAGAAGAAGAAGAAGAAGCAGCATTTTATGAGTCCAAAAATGGCCATGTAACCACTATAATTTTCGAGCCCGAAAATGGCCAAGTAAAACAGTAAAAAGTGTAAAAACCATCATAGCTCTTTGTCTTTCTCCAAGTAAATTAATTAAAAAATGATATGCACAAGGTGACAGAAGTCCAGGACAACAATGTGGATCGCAATTAAAAAAATGGAAAATCAGAAAGGGAACATTGCTGCCATTTTAACCCAGAAAAGCTCAGTTCTCTTCTCCAAAAGAACCAAAGAGATAAAAAAACAAGATTCAACGACTCCCCAAATGATACCCATGCCATATGATCCCACTATCAAACAAAGCTTTTGTTTAGATCATACGGTATTAGAATATACTGGGATTACAATTTTTTATTTCCAGAAGAATGATGCTGTACCCTTCTTGATTAATTAATTAGTACTAATCTAGCTAGCTAATTTTTAATGGTTATTTTTAATTAATTAGTACTAATCTTGTTTTTCATGATTCAGAGATAAATTAACATGCAATAAGAGAGACCAGTACAATCTGACTAGACCATTTTGACTGTGGTTGTTTCAAAGGCTTAAAGATGCCCAAGATAAAAATGCTTTTTTTTTTTTACTAATTTTACTGTACATTCAAAATTTATCTGAGTAGCAAAAATAGGAAGAAAAGAAATTGTGACGTTATGTTCAAAATGTAACTCCCACAGTACTCCAACTGGACCATCACGCATTATTGGGATATGAATTCCTCATTAATTCTGAAACCCTAAGTGTGGCCAATAATTCAAAAATTAAAGAATTAATTGGAAATTTTAGATAATAGTAATAGCCACTATAGCTTGGAAATTAATTATCTGCTTGAAAAGCAAAGAATTTACTAATGATCTTTTCTAGGGTTTATTAACTATTTACTACTGTATTTTAGGGTTAATTAATTTCAACTCCATGTCGTTTTTTGAATAATTTGTTGTTCCCAGATTCTAACAATTTGTACTAATATACACCAATCGTGGTCTCCAGACGGATTTACTAGTTTAATTATTTGCGCCGTATAATATCATCATATAGGTCAAGCTTTTATTTTTAGTCACTAAATAAAGTATGTAACCCAGGATCGAATTGATATTATTTGTTAAGGCGTGTTCCAGTGATGGTCAAATGTCGATTTAGGCAGTAGTTAAATTATTTCCGGAGCTTGTCTCCTGATATATGTAATATTCTAGTATTGACCTAGTACGGTCATTGATTTATTTTCTATTCTAAAAAAAAAAATTAAATTTTTTTTGTGCATTTGTCTCTTTGTGCAAAGAGGAAGACAATGAAAAGATAACAAACAGAAAGCTAGTCCATAAGTACAAACTGCACGTGGCAAATATGTACCACTCAAATCATCAAGAATAGAATAGAAGATATAGCTACATGCGGTATTTCTTCAAATAATTGATATCCAATATTTAAAGATTGACTGAATTTTGCAACGAAGTAAAAAAAACATGTTCTCTTCTCTATATATGTGCATAATCGTTGATCGTATTCTAGATCATTTTGCTACAAAAAAGATGTTTGCAGCCGTAGATAAAAGGACTTCGAGATAATGAAAATCATAGTTGCAACTTTGGATCAAAATATCAAATGTGTCAAATTTTTTTAGTCTGAATTTAATTTTAAGATATTTATACCAACCGGATATCAATATATATTTTATTTGTCATTTTTATTATTAACATAAAATACGACATACATTTCACAATTATTGGTTTATGAATTCTTGTACTTATGTATTGATGTTACTAAAAGTCACTTCAACACCATGTGGAGGAAGAGGGAAGGGTGATGATGCATCTGCAGGGGGGAGGGTGGGGTAGAGTCATCATCCAAGGGTTTTGGAGCATGTCATGCGCCCAAGCATGGCATGCCCCAAGGATGGCTGAATTTCCCCCATGTGAAGTCTCAAATGTAGTTTTAACTTTGTAATCTCATAGCATATTACTCATTATTTGCAAAAATAGGATCCCTTTGGGGTGAAAAAAAAAAACAGCTAAAACCATAAGATAGTAAAAACAGAATTAACCCTCCCTTATAACAATTTTGTAGAGTGACTTTGTCCACAATTTTTTTTGCACCACAGTCACTCGAATTTGTAATTTGTTTAGCTTTTTTGTTTTATATTTTTGCCATGGTTTAATGTTAATACTTATTTTTTTTTTACCCAAAAGTAAATGTTAAACTTTAAACTTGTCTTCTTGTAACTCACTAACCTGTACAATTATCTTTTCAAGATATTTATTTTTGGTAAAAAAACGGTCGAACTGCACTTTTGGATACTGACAGACTCACGACTGTTTGGGTTCTGAGTCACTGACTCAAAGAAGTCTTGTAAATCCGAACACAAGGTCAGGGTACTTTGGTCATAAAAAATTCAAATATACAATGCATTAGCTCTCTGCCCAAGGCCTATTGTCTCTGGAACAGCTCAACCTCCTGTGAGTCCTCTCCTTTCTTCCTCCACCACATCCTAGATAATTCCCAAACTAAATCTCCACACACAGAGAAGAGAGAGAGAGAATCTCAGATCAAACAAACTGGGCTTTCAGATCGAACTGGGCAAATGCAGTTTTGCTAACCCAGAAAAGCCTACATCAACAACAAGGTTGCAACTTGCAACTGAGTAAAACAGTGTGAGTTTTTATTTTTGGAGGTAAGTGTGTCTCTCTCTGTCTGGGAAGAAGAGTTTTCATAGCCAGAAGAATCAAACTTTACCTGAAAAATGTGTACCAACTTTGACCCGCCATTGATGAGTCTCAGCAAGCTTCATCACTAGCTCAAAAATCCCACTCTTTTTTTTTGTGTTCTTTCTCAAACCCTTTTCTTAATTTTTCCTCTCATTTTTTTTTGTTCTGTTGAATCAAGTGAAGATGGGTTGTTGTTACTCGAGAATTGAGAGAGAGGAAATGGTGTCGAGATGTAAATCGAGAAAGAGGTACATGAAACAGCTGGTCAAAGCAAGACAAGCTTGGTCGGCTTCACACTCTATGTACCTGCGATCTCTCCGAAGCACCGGTTCTGCTCTGCTCCAATTTTCGAATGCCGAAACTACCCTCCACCACCAACACCACCCCAGCCACCATCTCAACAACCACAACCACCACTCGCCGCCGGCGCCTCAGACCCCACAGACCCCCCTACAACCGCCTCCACCTCCTCCGCGAAGCCCGAGCTCCGAGACCACGTGGACCTCAACTGCCTCCACCGCTCTGCCGCCACCTCCGCCGCCACCTCCGTCGTCCACGTGGGATTTCTGGGACCCATTTGTGCCTTCTTCGTCTCGGTCGGTCACCGAGGAAGAATGGGAGGCCACAACCACCGCGTCGGAGGCGGTGGTTACAACCGTGACCGGGGCGGCCAGCACCGTGGCGCCGCCTTCTGTCGTTAGTGGGTTTTCCAAGGACAGCGAAGCAAGCTCGATGGCAATGGTGGTGTCCAGGAATGCTAAAGATCTGGTGGAGATCATTAAGGAGCTTGATGAGTATTTTCTTAAAGCTGCTGATGCCGGTGGCCAGCTCTCGTTTCTTTTGGAAGTTCCCACCCCTGGATTTTCTTCTCAGATTAAAGGGGGTAAGTTTCAGTCTTTGAAATTTTGACATTTTTTTGAACTCCGGTGGTTGCTGAGAAAATTGAGAGGAAAAAGAGAAATATTAATTTTTATTGGTATTTTATTGCAGGGAAAGTTTATAACCATGGTTGTAATTTGAGTACTCCATCTACATGGACATGGGGTTCAAGTCCTAAATTGAATGGGTTTGCGAAAATGGGTTGTGATGAAATGGTGCTTAGTCATTTAGGCAGTGACATTGGGGGTGATGGTGTGGTAAGTAGCAGCCATTATTCAACTGTGGAAAGGCTGTATGCTTGGGAAAAGAAACTATACCAGGAGGTCAAGGTAAACCTTTTATTCATTTTTACTTTTGGTAATTTTTAAAATTATTCAATGTGATCATGTAAATCCCAGGAGATTTTTTCTCCCCTTTTATTTTAGATATATGTTTGTTTTTCTTGGGTGGTTTTTAGGATGCAGAGTCAATAAAGATAGAGCATGAGAAGAGGGTGTCAACATTGAAGAAGCTAGAGATGAAGAGGGCAGCAGACTATGTGAAGACTGAGAAGACCAAGAAAGAGGTGGAGAAGTTGGAGTCACAAATGATGGTTTCTTCTCAGGCCATTGAGACAACTTCTGCTGAGATCATCAAGATAAGGGACACAGAGTTGTACCCTCAACTACTTGAGCTTGTCAAAGGGTTAGTCCTCATTTCACTTCTACCTAATTTTTACTCCTTATGTCATCTGTGCTCCAAGTATAGCCAATGAAAACATTT
This sequence comes from Rubus parviflorus, assembly GCA_029955375.1. NCBI lineage: Eukaryota > Viridiplantae > Streptophyta > Magnoliopsida > Rosales > Rosaceae > Rubus > Rubus parviflorus. Next base: position 18,022,118 of record JARGGL010000004.1, read on the forward strand.
AAAATTCTGGCTCAGCAGAGTTAAAGTCAACTCTGATATATTGGGTCACAATATGTAAAGTGTTGAACATTTGCTTTTGACTGCTTTTATGTTTGTTTTATGCCCTTTTCCTTTGCTTTTGTTTTGGGAGTGTACTACTGTAAAACAGTAAAAGACAATAAGACAATTTTATGGGCATGAATGATGAATGTACTATGTTTTTGGGGAAGGGCCACAAACCCGTAGAAAATTTGTGACAAATTATAATGTACTATGTTTCTACTGTAATTTGTATTTCTTTTGTTGCTAAGTTCTATTATTGTATTTAGAACAGCTTATAAGTCATGGTGTAAGCAATCTAAAGCTTTGCAGTGAGACAAAATTCTGTGTTCGGTAGCAAATCCTACTAGTGAGCTTCGCATCAGCTTATATTCTTTATTTGTTTCTTGCTTATCAATTTGAATATGTTTTATGACTTGTGCTTCTCTTGACAAATTCAATTAGACGGGTTCAATAATTTTGGGGTCTGAAGTGCACAAACTGGACACTTATGATCATTTTGTTTATATTTGAAAACTGTATAATTTGAGAAGACCAAAAGAAGCAACTTACAAAATGTTGGAAAATCATATTTTGCTTGCTTTTCTGTAGATTGATGTGCATGTGGAGAAGCATGTACGAGTGCCACCAAGTCCAAAAGCATATTGTTCAGCAGCTCAAATACCTCAATACCATACCATCTACCGAACCCACGTCTGAGATTCACAGGCAATCAACTCTCCAGCTGGAGCTTCATGTCCAGCAATGGCACCAGTCCTTTTGCAACCTGGTCAAGGCTCAATGCGACTATATCCAGTCCCTTACAGGATGGCTCCGGCTTAGCCTCTTCCAGTTTAGGAGAAATCCATTACCAAAAACAAGTCAAGAATCAAGAATTTACACGTTCTGTGAAGAGTGGAACCATGCAGTTGACAGGATCCCAGACAAAGTAGCATCTGAAGGAATCAAGAGCTTTTTAACCGTAGTTCATGCCATTGTAGTTCAACAAGCGGAGGAAAACAAGCAAAAAAGGAAGTCGGAATCTGCGTTCAAAGAGCTCGAGAAGAAGTCAAGTCAACTTAGATCGCTGGAGTCCAAACATGGCCCTTTTTCGATGCTTGATTCCTCTAGCTCTACTGCAAAGAACCCAGTTGCTGATAAGCGAGCAAAGGTGGAGAACTTGAGAGCAAAAGCAGAAGAGGAGAAGAGCAAGCATGAAAAGTTTGTGAGTGTGACAAGAGCGATGACAATAAATAACTTGCAGATGGGGTTTCCACATGTGTTTGAGTCGATGGTGGGATTTTCAAGTGTGTGTATGCAGGCGTTTGAGTCACTATATAACCAAGCCAAAAGTGCTGATCAGGAGCTTGATGTTAAGAGGCTTCTAAATTAAGGAAAACGATGTGGAACTGGAGAATATTGACAGCACTCTAATCAGTTTTCATGTATAGATGCCGGTGGATTCGCTAAACTTGACACAATGTAGGCAGATTAGGAAAACAATGTGACTTTGGCTGTTCTGTGGGTATGACAGAAGTGGTTAAATATTTGGCATAGGGGGTAAGGAGATAGATTCTAATTAGTTTTCAACTTTCAACAGCCTTGTTTGTTATGTCACAGTAATAGGTTTTGAATGCCTTTTCCTTTTCTCTTTTTTCTTGTGGGTTGTCTTAGTTTTTATTTAATTATTATTAATGGAGGTTTAAGGTTGTTTACTTGGTATATTTGAAATGCTACGACAATTATTATTACTCAGTAGTCTGTTCAATATATTATGGTTTAGTATTTTCTCTTCAATGTATTTTTCTCAAGATGAAGATTTGATAACAAAACTTGAAGCTTTCTCTTCAATTTTTGGGTTCATACGTTTACCATCTAAACTGAAACTAAGAAATTATCATACAAATATCATTGTTTTATGGTAACACAACTTTAGGATGATAACTATGTATTTAAAGTACCAATTAATAGAAAAGATAAGGTTGGAATTGATCGATATATTTCTTGAAATTAATGGAAAAAAATAAAAAAGATGAAACGTAGTTAGATCAACTAAACTCTTTCACGGACTCCACTGTCGATTTTGTGTAACTATGAATACTTCAATAAGTTCACAACTACATGGAGTTGAGATATTGGGAGAAATTAATAGACGAATTAATTAGAAAATAAAATTTTATTATTAGTCACATATGGGAATCATACTATAGTAAGAGTGCATTTGCTTTGTGAGCGAAATGTAGTAAGTTCGTTGTTCGGTGCAAGTTATTTCTTATTGCTCATAGTTGAGAATGCAATTCAATCATTGTCATTTTGAATGCCTTAATTGTTAGGAGAAAGATAACAAATTACGTAGACAAAATCATAATCTAAAGGTTTCTATTATTTATTTGCCCATAGAAACAATCTAAACCAAAATCATCCGATTTTGGAGGGGAAGGATGACAAACATAGACAAATTTGCAATCTATTATTATTATTCTCTTTTTTTTTTTTGGACAATTTTTTTTTTGGACAATATTATTATTCTCTTATTAACTTGTAATCAAGAAATAGATGTATAAGCATGACATTTTTACTAAAAAAAGTGCGGACACGTCACTTCGACAACTACTTCATAAATTTTAATAATCGAAACCATTTATTTTTTATAGCTTATAAAAGTCAAAAAATTGTGACATTGGATTTTGTGAAAAATTTCATTTACATTTTTTTAGCAGTAGATTTCCAATCACTCATATCGATGTATCTTTTTCTCAAAAAAATAAAATTCACCGGAAGAGAACAACAGGTTGCCTCTGGCATAATATGAGTCTAGAATTTAACAATTTTTTTTTCTTTTAGATAAAATGGTATTATTTAAGAAGAAACAACAAGTAAGAAATGATTTATTAGCCTCCATTGTACCAAAAAAAATTGATTTATTAAATTTTGGCTCTTATATATTGTAAACAACAAGTAACAATTCTTACTAGCTTAATCGGGAGGGAGACTTGAGCTTAAAACAATATTTGTAAACGAAACTCGAAGGACGTTTATAAGCGGTACTCGATCGCGAGGGATTGTGCTTAGAACATTATTTATAAGTACGATTGACCACTAAAACTACATACCCTTTTCTTACAAGTTGGGAATTAAGTGCTAAAACTAATGAAGCTTTTGCATGATCATAGTAGACTTGTTCGTCATGAATATGATCAACTTAACCATCATGATTAGATTAGAAAACTAATCGAATGACGAGGTGGCAGGGTTAATAAAATAACTTATTATATTTTCATGTCACTTTAATTAAAATTAATAATTGTCATATTTTCATATCAGACATCGTTTTATGGTGTTGCGGTCATATTTGTTTTAGGGACATATACGGGTAAGAATTGAATGACCATGGCTTCAACACCTATTTAGTGTGGAAGTTTAACTAAATAGTAAATACCGAGTCTTCATTTCACCATAAAAAACCGAGTCTTTAGTTAGCACCTATAAACCTATTAAGTAATCAAGTAATGATTTCATCGTAGGCTATAGAACTTTAACAATTTTGCAACTGCTGAGAGCGGGGATATTGGAAGAAACTAAAAAGATTCCACACTCCTACAACAAAGACCACAACGGGAAATCAATGAAACTCGTCTATTTTGTAAAAAAATCATCCGAGAGAACACACTCATGCAAAATCCTCCAAGCTAACACAATGGGACATTATGAATTTTGACCAAATAGACTTTCCCCAATCCACAATGGGAGCATGAGGCCGCAAGTAGTGAAAAGCCGCTTTCGCAGTAAGCTCACCTGATGGAGCTGTAAACCAAATAAGTTCATCCTTAGCCGAAGGACCAAAAGCAATAGGAACTTGCTCAATAAGATCACATAGAGCTGAAAAATGCAGTTGCAATAAATAAGGAAATTCCCATAAACAATTTGAAATATAATCTGAAACAAGACCATACAAACCACCGACTATCCCAACATGAGCTCCTAAAAATTCATGAAGAGGTTGTCCCAAAAAGTTATCCTTCCAAAAAGAAATTGTGGTATCTGAACTGTTGAACCAATAAGCCACTTGTCATTCGAGACCAAATATGGATATTGGAAGAAAATAATTAATATGAATAATGAACTTTATTTGATTTTTAAAGATAATTTCGAGACCAAATGTGTATTTCGAAGTTTGTACAATTTGCTTGCTAGTAAAAACTCGGTAAAAACAAGGTAACGATCATCATATAAGGTTTAGCAATTCCGGTGAACCAACCAACAATACATGAGGCACATAGCAAACAATTATGGATATAAAGAAAAGGGTCGGGGATGAGGAACGACGGTTGCTTGAGTTTGTTATATTATATATTTCCAATTCTTAAGCCTATGAGGAAAACTTATCAAAATGAATGTGATTTGATTTGCTCGTGTTGTTCCTTTCTCTTGGAATAAATGGAGGAAATTACATGTCAATGGATTCTTTTGTAGATAGTCTTTTTGTATTTTAGGTACTCAATTTAGTGAATCAAGTGCTAAAACGGATAATGAAGCCTTTGGTATGATCATCGTAGCCTTTCATCTTTGTATGAGGGACATATACTGGTAAGAATGGAATGACCATGGCCTTAACAGTTTAACACCTCTTTAGTGTGAAAGTTAAACTAAAATACCGAGTATTGAGTTACCACCTATAACCACCTTTTAGGTAATGATTTCATGGTACGATATAAAACTTAGAACAACTTTTGTAACTAGAGAGATGTGAGATATTGGAGAAAATTAATATGGATAATAAATTTTATTTAATTATTTAAAATATTTTATAAACGGAAAGTATTTTGGGTGATGAAATTTTTGAAGCGGTCATTGTTTAGTAATCTGAGGGTTCTTCTTATCCTACCATATTAATGAGCAATCGAATAGGAAACATAGTGATCGAGTACGTGAATCACTATTGGTTCCTCCTTTCATGTTGAAGCACCATCAACTAATTAAAAAGAAGCAAAGTACGAATACAATTCATTTCAACACTTAAGGTTCAATTTTGTTTCTATTAGAAGGAATGTTATGTAAAATATTTGATGAGGACAAAAGATCTTCCTGATTGAGTGATGTTGCGTTATTAGCATCCAATTGTCATTGCCAATGAGTCATTGGGATGAATATAATGTGAGTATGTGACCATATATTAATGTAAAACCTTACAAATTTGCAAACATTTGTACTTAGCTAATTAGTAAAAGCTCGTGTAGGAATAAAGTAACAAACGAATACCATATATGAGCGAGGCAAACAACCAACATCTCTCGCTGAAAATTCTAGATTATTTGTAAATGAGATAAATTGAAAACCGAACTACTAATTCAAATAAATCACAATTTCTATTTGGGGGCAAGAACAAGAACAACTAAGGATATGAATAAATATGCGGAAATGATTTACGAAAACTTCTACTATATACTCCATACTTTTTCACCATTACATTTGTTTATTAGCTACTCTTATGATTTTAAAACGTAGAGTATGTCATAAACCGATAAAATATATAGTAGATTTTCCGAGAAAATAGATTGCGAGTAATGGGCCTATTGGACCATCAGAGCTCTATCAGCCCAGGCCCAACTAGAGTCAGAAAAATCCCATTTCTAGAAACGTCTTCCTCCTCCAATATCCATATCATATGCCACGCTGTTTATGACACTCTCACTCTCTCTGATCACGCTCTTCAAGCTCCAAGCTTTTTTGCTGAGCTTCAGAGCTCCTCCAATGGCGTCCTCAGCAGCCCTAATCAAGCGAATTTTCACCCGAACCTCAAACCCCAACACCTTCACAACCAATCGGTCCTCGATTCGCTCGTTTTCCTCCACCCTCTACTGGATCGTGAAGCCATCGCCATGTCGCGCTCGCGACGACGCCCCCGACGACTTGCACCGCTCCGGTCTGCTCATCGAAGACAAGGACGAAGCTCTCTACCTCCAGAAGTCGATGCCGGGGCTCGGCAAGGAAAACGTCGACGTGGAGATTGATCAGAAGCGCCACATTCTCACCATCAAAGCAGAGCCCGGCGGCTACGAAACGCTTCTTCATCTCCCGCCGTCGTGCCGGAGCGATGAGGGCTTTTGCAAAGTGGAGAATGGTTTGCTGAGGGTGATTGTGCCTAAGAATAAACCCAATGGAGGAAGCCCAATCGAGCAAGGTTACAGTAGTCCATGGAAAGCTGAGGAGTACAAGAGTGGTGACGCGGTGCTCATTGTTGGGTATCACCGCCAAGATGAGTGATCTCTCACCATTGTGACTTAATTGAATCAATTTCGTAGCTTTAGGGTTTTAGATTTGACTGAATGAAGCCTAGCCTAGCTAGTTCTTTTTCTGATTTTTGTAATCAGGGTTTAAGATTTGTGTTTTGAGTTGCAACACTCGAGAGGAAATGAATGACAAATAGTTGGTTTCTAATTTCGTGTTTATGTTTGGGAAGTTTTCTAGCAAGCATTTATATGAACATTGCTTGATTTTCGAGCAAACTAAATGGGTATTTTTGCTGGTGAAGTTTATAGCCATGGGTGTAATTCGAGTAGTCAGTCGATGTGGGATGTAGTTTGAGTCACAAATTGAACGGTTTGGGAGAAATTTGTTGTGATGAAAGAGGTGAGAGTTGCTCTTAGTCTTAGGTTTTGGATATCTGTGGGTTGGGTTTTAGTCTGATAATGTAAAGCCTCTGCTTGGTCCACTTCAAGGGCCATATTGGGCTCACTGCTCACATGCTCCATCTATTTTGAGTTTTAACATAGAGTGAAGTTTTGACACCGATGAAGTTGAAGGAAAAAGTGCGGTTCACAAGGAGGCATCCCGAGGTTCCTCCGACACTTCCAACAATGTCCATGTCAGCGAGGCTAACTAACGATGTTCATGCTAGCGAGGCTAACTAATGATGATTGTCCATGCTACAGAGGCTACCGATACCTATGCCCACGATTCACATACGATTTTTCAAAGTCAAAAAACTAGAAAATGCATAAAAAAATAAACGATCCAATATTTTCGAGTTCTGTCAATTGAAACACTTTTTAAAAAATATGTTTTACTAGTGGTAAAGTTTTGAAATTTTTTTATTTTTTTTGCCGAAATCTTGGTTTTTCACCCAGAACCGTGTGTTATATATAACACACGATTTTTTGGCTAAAATTGCATGTTCTTATTTTCGCACCAAAATCTTTCCACACTCAAATCATAATTTTTAATGACTTCTGAAGTTGACAGAACGCAAAAAAATCAACTCATTTATTTTTTACTATTTTTCAAAGTCGGAAAACTAGAAAATTCATAAAAAATAAACGATTCTAAATTTTCGAGCAAAGTTAGTTGGAACACCTTTTATAAATCATGTTTTACCGATGGTGAATTTTTGCACCGGCAAAGTTAAAGAAAAAAGGGGGTTGGCAAGGTTTGGCATGCCAAGACATGCCGTGACATCTCCAAACGTGTTAAACCATGCCAACACCCTTTTCTCTTCAACTTTGTTCGTGACAAAACTTTACCAATGTTAAAAAATATTTTTTAAATATTTTTTAACTGATTTTGCTCGAAAATCTCGAGTCATTTGTGAGTTATGATTTTTCAAAGTCGGAAAACTTAAAAAATCATAACTAAAAAACAAATCGGGTTTTTCGAGCAAAGTCAATTGGCACACCTTTTAAAACTCATGTTTTACCTATGATGAAGTTTTGACACAGATGAAGTTGAAGGAAAAAGTGTAGTTCATAATGAGGCATCCCGAGGTGCCCCCGACACTTACAACAATGACCATGCTAGCGAGGCTAACTAACGATGCTCATGCTAGCGAGGTTAACTAATGATGCATACCCATTCTAGAGAGGCTACCGATACCTATGTCCATGCTAAGGATGTCCAAGATTCACATGCGATTTTTCAAAGTCGGAAAACTAAAAAATTCATAAAAAATAAACGATCCAATATTTTCGAGTTCTGTCAATTGGAACACTTTTTAAAAAACATGTTTTACCAGTGGTGAAGTTTTGAGAAATTTTAATTTTTTTTTGCCGAAATCTTGGTTTTTCACCCAAAATCGTGGGTTATAACACACGATTTTTTGACCAAAATTGCATATTCTTATTTTCGCACCAAAATCTTCCCACACTCAAATCATGATTTTTAAGCACTTTTCGAGTTCACATAATACAAAAATATCGACTCGTTTATTTTTTACGAATTTCCAAAATCGGAAAACTAGAAAATTCATAAAAAATAAACGATTCGAGATTTTCGAGTTCTGTCAAATGGAATACATTTTTAAAAATATGATTTACTAATGGTGAATTTTTGAGAAATTTTTATTTTTTTTTGCCGAAACCATGGTTTTTCACCCGAAACCGTGGGTTATAACACACTATTTTTTGGCTAAAATTGCATGTTCTTATTTTCACACCAAAATCTTCCCACACTCAAATCATAATTTTTAAGGACTTCTCAAGTTGACAGAACGCAAAAATATCAACTCATTTATTTTTTACTATTTTTCAAAGTCGAAAAACTAGAAAATTCATAAAAAATAAATGATTCGAGATTTTCGAGCAAAGTTAGTTGAAACACCTTTTAAAAATCATGTCTTACCGATGGTGAATTTTTGCACCGGCAAAGTTAAAGGAAAAAGGGGGTTGGCAAGGTTTGGCATGCCAGGGCATGCCGTGGCATCTCCAAACGTGCCAAACCATGCCAACACCCTTTTCCCTTTAACTTTGTCTGTGAAAAAACTTTACCAATGTTAAAAAATGATTTTAAAAGATTTTTCAACTGATTTTGCTCGAAAAGCTCGAGTCATTTGTGAGTTACGATTTTTCAAAGTCGGAAAACTTAAAAAATCATAACTAAAAAACAAATCGGGTTTTTCGAGCAAAGTCAATTGGCACACCTTTTAAAACTCATGTTTTACCTATGATAAAGTTTTGACACAGATGAAGTTGAAGGAAAAAGTGCAATTCATAATGAGCCATCCCGAGGTGCCCCCGACACTTACAACAATGACCATGCTAGCGAGGCTAACTAACGATGCTCATGCTAGCGAGGCTAACTAATGATGCATGCCCATGTTAGAGAGGCTATCGATACTTATGCCAATGCTAAGGATGTCCACGATTCACATGCGATTTTTCAAAGTCAGAAAACTATAAAATTCATAAAAAAAAACGATCCAATATTTTCAAATTCTGTCAATTAGAACACTTTTTAAAAAATATGTTTTACCAGTGGTGAAGTTTTGAGAATTTTTTATTTTTTTTGCCAAAATCTTAGTTTTTCACCCAAAATAGTGGGTTATAACACACGATTTTTGGGCCAAAATTGCATATTCTTATTTTCGCACCAAAATCTTCCCACACTCAAATCATGATTTCTAAGCACTTTTCGAGTTGACAGAATGCAAAAATATCGACTCAAGGAGAAACCAAGCATGTTCTCACTTTTCTACCAAGCATGTATATAACTAGGATTCCAGTAGGATACTATTGATATCTATGAGTCAGAATGTTCACATATTATAGATTAGGTGAAAGAAAACTATATCAATTTTTATCAATCAATAATCTAGGGACCAGGATCAGCTGCTCTGCACTTGCCTTTGCAACCAAATCAAACGCTTGTCACGTTTGAGAGACAAGAACACCTCCCTTGCAATGGGCTTGTTGAACAGATCAAGAGCAGCAAAATAGACTTGCTCCTCAACACCTTTCATCTCGTCCAGTTCTTTAATACAATTAGCTATGGTATATCTAGCGCTACGTTGCTGTATAGCAGCCGTTCTCAGCTTTGATGCAGTTGCCATCTCTAAAATAGCTCTTGCAATGGCGTCATCAATGCCCTTGCGCCCTCTTTTGCGGATGCCAGCATTGCTAGGTGTAGTAGGTTGAACTGTTTCTTTATCGTCTACTGCATCATCTGCTTCCTCGGATTCCGAGGAGGACAGTACTTCTTGCTGGAAGGACAGTGGCTCCGATTGACGAAAATTTGGAGTCGCTTCCTCGTGTTCAGCAGGATGGTCATGCTTCCCGTTGGTTGCTGGTTCTGAAAATATTATGCATAGCTCTTTGTAAATTGGGCAGCCACTGCTTCTTAAAGTCTCTGCATCGGCATGTACCTGCTTAATGAAGATTTCGCCACATCAGGAAGGTGTAAAATTCTGTTGTACAAGAAACAACGAAACAGATAGAATAGGAACATACCTTCATGTATTCAGCCCATACTTCATCACTGGCTGTGATAGTCCCTGTGGCTTCATCCCAACTGAAATCACTACGATCAAGAAGTGACTTGATTATAACATACATCCTCCTCATAACTGCACATCGGTTCTTCAGTTGTTCCTTGTCCCATTTCAGACCTGTTCTCTTATAGAATTCATCGCAGATATACTTCCATGCTTTCTTGCCAAAATAATTGTTCTTTCTATTCCCGTGGTGTACTTGATCAACCATTAAGCTTGCAAGTATCTTAGTAAGATGTGTTGTCCACCTAGCCCTTGATTGTTGCTCCTGAAGCTGTGGCTGCCCCCTCGACCGAGTAACATGGCTTGCCATCTAATTTAGAAATGAGACTGGGTAAAAAAGTAGGAAAAAAAAGAAAGTGTTGCATGTTGTACCCAGCTGAGTAACTTGTCTTTCCATCTACAGAGTAAAATACAGTATGCACATTGCGAAATTGATGTCTATCAGTGGAACGCAGTTATAAGATCAAACAGCTCAACCGAGAAAAAGGAAAGAACAAGGTGAAGGTGAAAAGTAATTATTGGACATGCGAATCCTACCAAACTAGATGTATGTCATCTTGAATTGCCTTGTTCAAGTTCAACATAGCAAGTCCTGCCATCAATATTGAAAGTCATCTCAATGGATAGTATACTAAAGCTTGCGAGTCTGTCTACTTTGCAATGACAAAAATGCAACAAATGATTTTTATTTTCATAAACAACTCCATGCAAAACCCATAGGTGTTCCTGAACGCTTAGATACTTAACAATGGTGTTCCAGTCCAACACAAGGCAGAAGGATTCTGAAATTCATGGTATGACCTCACATAATGAACCACCATTTCTATGAGGAAACTCAGCTTTGCACACAGATTCTGGTGTTTCTTCTGTGTCTCAGTATAGTACTACTGTATAAACTACTAGTAAAGCTATTAAGTACCTTTTTTCTTATAAACCCACTTCCATTGAAGAAGTAATTTCTGAAGAGTTTCTTACAGCAAAACAAAATAAAATTTTATGCAAGATACAGCTTAATACTCCAAATGTATTACTTTCTGGAGTCAACCCAGATGGGAGAGTGCATATACTCATAGTGATACACAACACTCAAACCAAAAACAATCCCAAATCATAAAAACCCATCAATATGTCAGGCAACATACAATTGGTCCATTCACCAATAAATTTCCCTGATGCAATTTTCACCAAAAAAATATATAACCACAAATTAACAACAATATAATTGTAAACAGCAATCAATCATAGCTCTAAAAGAAAAACTGAAAGTGCTAAACAAGTTTGAACCAAAATTAACACACCCAGTAGATACAGAGAGAAGTGTATGTATACCTTTGAATTTGAAAAAGCCCGACTCTCCGTTGAGGATTAAACTGCCGTTGTAATGAATGAGTTTATAAGCCCAAATGGTCAATGATGAAGACGATGAGGACGAGAAACTGAACGGAAGAATCACCGAGTTTAAGAATTGCGTTTTTCTGGTGAAGAATGTCGTGCTCCCAAACACGGCTCTATGCCTCTATCTTTAGCATTTGCTTAATTGCTTTGGATGTTCAGGACAAAAGAGTCATTTCCTTAAAATGGCAGATTTTGGCTTCTTTTTTTTTTCTTTTTTGTTACTGCAGAAGCATATCTGATTTATACTCTTGCACTTTGAATTTTGCTTCCTGTAATTTTGGCAAGTTTTTAGATGATTTTTCTTTGTCAGGAATAGTCCATTCTCATTTTTCAAAAGTTCTCAGTACTTTCAACAAATGAAAAGACTCAAAAGAACGATTCCATACAGCAACTCTCCTAAATGGAGCTCATCTCTTGCTTTAATAAAACTTCAACTAGTGACTGTACAAAGAACCGAGACTTTCAAGCCTAGCATTGCTCTCAAAAGCAGCAATAATTTTTTTTTTTTTGGTGCAACTACTTTACAAACCAAGCGAATCTTAGCTGAGATTTGCTTCTTAAGCACAAACTATTCCTTACCATTCTTCAATATCATCATCAATTTCGCTTTCTTGATCACGCAAACTCATCCTTTCAACATTGTCTTCAATACCACCCTGTGCCCTAAATCCAAGCCATTTAAACACGGGTGTATACTCAGTAGCTATAACCGTCAAATCAGATGAACACATTCCACTATAAGCACCAAATCTCCGATTTACCATCTTCTTCTGCAGAGACACATGAAAAAGAAAAGTCAGTCGCAAATAAGTACTGCAGACAGTGAAATGGAAGACCACTTTACACCTTGAACATCTTCTAAAATATTCAAGTGTGCATAAGAGGGACAAAGTATTAGATACCTCTGCAATTCAAATGTGTACTACACTAGGAAGGTTAACTGAGCCCTAGATGTTGACAATGCAAGACTTTCTAACAATACCAATTCAAAACAAGCTAAAGCCCCCATCTCGGACTGAGCGGCTTTATGGCCAGAAGAATAAATCAAGTTCCAAAGCATGCCAAAAACCTTTCAGTTTAAATTAGAATTATTCATCCACGTCGTTAGACTATGGACCAAAAGGAGAAACCATTCTAGTGATAACTAGTACCACCTATAGTATGGTTTATTTCACTTCCATTACTTGTACTGCAGGACTGACTTCATTTATTTCAGTATAACAGATACATTTTAAGTGTATTCTTAGAAAACAGAATGGCAATGTAAAAAGAGGCAAATTCATTAAAAAAAAAAAAAACAACAACAACAACCTTGTTGTAAAATGATGACTGCTCAACCTGCCAGAGCTTGGGCCGCCGAACAGAATGCCACCTGCGTACTTGTAAGAAATTAAGAATCAGTGATCTATCTGAAATTGCACAAGTCCTTGCTCATACAATAGGATTAATTGAAGCATATAGAGAATACCTGGATGGCAATGGATGAAAATTTCCAAATAGCACACCACGAACAGCAACTGAAGCACCGGCTGACTGTAAAACATTCTCTGCCTCATACTGTCTACTTAGCATCCCGCGGAAAGTAGCAAGAAGCAAGTCAGCATCACCTAAATATGAAGCGACTGACCAGGCATCATCTATTGCCTCCTCACTCAGGAAATCTAGAACTGCAAGATAATTGTGTGCAAGAGTTGGAAAGCAGCAACAATCTTATAAAAGAAAACAACAAAATCAAGTTGCCACCATTTTTCCCTCTCATGTACAAGTGTTCCTGTCACATACTTTGAATCCATGTATGAAGAAGACAAAGTAATTGTGATAACATTAAGTGACAAAATCTAGGTAGAGAAAAATTACCATTTTCATGTAGAAAATCGGCAATAGGCCTAGCTTGTCCGTGTGCTTGACAAAGAATCTTTTCCGGAGCATCCATTTTCAGTGGTAGTCTGGACAATCCTTCTCGCACATGAAATGCAGCTCCATCTACAAAACAAGAGCATAAGCTCATATGTGACATCTCAAGAGTAATTGAACCCCTCCCCCATTCATACACTAAAAAATTAATAAACTCAAAGATTCAAAGCTACATATGACTTTTATCAACATACCCAATTCCATGTTTTCAGTCTCTCTTTTGTTATGCAGAAACTTCCCAAGGGCATGGAATAGAGAAAGTGTATCATCTCTTCCAAATTGTAAGGAACAACCATTGTCCAAAGCATTTACCATATCTGGTTTCCCTTCAACATACAAGGGAGCTTGCTTCCCTTTAGCAAACCTGGGAGGAGTAATCGATGAAGGAAGCGAATGCATCGGAGTTGGTTTCAGAAAGAAGAACTGTAAAGATGTAATTGCATTTCTTATGTCACCACCACTTGCTTTTGCAATTAGATCAACCTGTTCAGCACTCACATTACACTGCTCTTCTTTACATATTCTAGAAAGTACTTTTTTGATGGAATTATATGTTATAGGATTGAAGGAGACCTGAAATTTCCAAAAATAGTTATAAACAAAATAAGCATTCAGTAGTAGCCTTAAAAAAATTATTTAAAAAAAAAAAAGTCCGAGAAAGTAACCTTACAAGCCCCAGCACTTTCAAGAGACAACTGAAGTTCATCCAAGTATCCAGTGGTGTGATCCTCTGAATCAGCTTTACCATGGTCGGTGATCAATATAGCAGTCGGTGTACGAGTTGATTGCACAAGAAGGCGCAAACAGTTTTGAAGTCTTCCAAAAGCAAGTTTACCATTTGTCACCGGAATATCGTCAATCAAGAGTATGATTGATGCTTTTGAACCCTCACCAAGGGATGATGGAATCAAACCATACTTCCGTACTCTCTCCACAAAATTTTCAAATTCATCCAACTTTGACATGTATTGTACTCCTAGAAGCAGATTGGTATATGCCAGAAACAGCAAAGTCTCCATTAGAACACTTCAAATTTAAATCATTTATAGATAAGTACTTATATCCTAAGTAACTCCATGAACAGAATCTACTATACCTGTACTGGAGTTGTATAAATGTTCTTGCCAAACTATTGGAGTTGGCGTGTTCCATTCACACAATGTAGCGGCAAGCTGAGATGCAATCACGTGAATAGTTGCCTACAAGATGAGAAGAACCAGAAATTTTTGTTAACATGGCAAAGCAAGTGAGTTTGATTCTACTAGAGAGTTCTTTCAAGAAGCAAATTGCAAAATATAGTCATGGCACATTCCATTACAGTATAGACATGAATATTTTTGAAAAGAACAACAGCAACCAAAACCATGAAGTAAAGTTATGGCTGTGGCAAATAACAGAGACCCACAAATTTAATAAAACCATGAGATAGGACTGAGAAGAGGCAGATTCATCATAGTATTTTATTTGGATAACTGAGGATAACTATTTGAAGCGGTAAGTCAAAAACTTGAGAAGAAAATGAGGCAGGCTATAAAGCCCATTAATCAAGTTGTGGACATGCTTCAGAATTTCTGTTTAATTGATGGGAAGGATGAGACGAGCACTATTTTGCATACTCTTAAGAATGGAAATCATAAACTAACCAAGCAACTGAACTCAAGCTATCAAGAACAAATAAGGGAATGAAAACTAGACCGCATACAGATTTTCCAACTCCAGCTTGCCCAGTGACGACAAGAGCGTGATTACTAGATTCACCCTGTAAATTTTAAGAAATATATATGAGAACGAAAACAATGAATTGCAAACAAAACGAAAAACAGAAAAACAATTTAATTTCAATTAGACTTGATCCTATCCTTCAGCACAAATGTTAAAAATGACCAGGGGACCGGCTGAAAAAAGGTAATCGCATAATATAACTAAACTTAATAGTTTTTATCAGTAATTGAACAAGTAAAAAAGTCTACCAATTAAAGGAATTC
This sequence comes from Rubus parviflorus, assembly GCA_029955375.1. Lineage (NCBI taxonomy): Eukaryota > Viridiplantae > Streptophyta > Magnoliopsida > Rosales > Rosaceae > Rubus > Rubus parviflorus. The sequence continues at coordinate 18,037,691 of JARGGL010000004.1, forward strand.
CTTTATGTTTTTGGTTCAAGTCAAATTGAACTTGGTGATAATCTATAAAGGAAAAAGAACATCTATATTGTATGAGAAAACTATGATAGCCATATAACAACCACCTTTGAGCTTGTCAATCTTTCTTCAAACCAACCCTTAACTTCTTGAACCTGTAAAAAAGGAAATAATAATCACTATGGCGGCAACAGTCATATTTGCAAAACCAAGCCAATTAACTCAACCTTCTTCTTGTGAACAGCAAGCTCCTCAAAAGAATGGGGTTTGTATTTCTCAACCCATAACTCCTTCACATTGCTCCTTCCAGAACCTGATTCATGTTTCCACTTCCATTCAGCTCTAAGAGACCGCAGAAGAATTAATTGAAAATACTAAAAAGAGAAAGAAGAGTAAAATAAAAATTGATATTTGTATTCAAACCAAACTTGTTGGCTGCCCATATCATTGTATCAGTTGTAACCCGCACAAGATGAAGCAAACACCAATTCACCAAGTCATGGTTTAACATCAAGACTCAAAGTACAAAAGAGGACTATCACAATTATACAACAATAGGAAATCAACACTGCTCGGAATCCCAAAAATTACAGAAAGCAAATGAAATCAAGCACAAAAACTACAATTTCAGCAATGGCATACCAGCAGGTACCTTGGATCCACTGAACACTTCATCAAAATCTTCAAAGGACAATCTGACCTGCGTTACATTGAAATCCAACATTAGATTCTCACAGCTATTTTTTTGAGTGAACTGTTCAGTCAAATTCAAATTACAACCAAGAAATTCACAAATTACCTCATCCCAATTAGTGGATACCGAGCCCAAGCTAGAGCGAGAACCCGAAACCCGAGCCTTTTTGGCTCGTCCGGGGATTTTCGGCGGAGCCGTAAAGCTCAATCTGGATGACGACCGTGTACGTCTACGATTGGAGCTCAATGAACGATCAGTGTCTTCATCGTCCGATGACAAGACTACCACACAGTTCCTCTTCCCCATCACAGACAGAAAACCTAATTTCCTAGGGTTTTGTACTGACAAATCTTTTAGCTTGGAGCTCCATTGTTCGAGATGATGCAAAACCCTAGAAGGTTGAAGGAGGAAGATTTCGAAGCAGTTTTGGAATCGAAACGGTGCGTTTTGAAGGTGAAATGTAACCCTGGAAAGTAGCTTGAAATGTAGAATTTGGGTGAGCGCAGCACAGAGTAGTTGGTTTTGAGGGTTCGAAAATTCGCGGGGTTTTGTGGATTTTGTACTGTGACTACTGACAGTGAGGAGGAGTGAAATTGTGAAAACCAACCAAGAAAAATAAAAAATAAAAAATAAAAAATAAAAATATGAGGCGTAGACGGGAAGCCAAATGGGGTGTGGTAGGGTGCATTTACTGAACATTGGCTAATTTGCAAGTCTACGTTAATGACCGCTGAATTGCTCCAGGAGCGAATTTCTAATCAACGGTCTGCGCTTTTCAGATATAATTCAATATAAGACTAAGACGAGTGATTTTTTTTTTCTGTACTAAAGCATGTGATTGAAAAATAAGAAATTCCGATCACGCTGCTAGAATTTTTTTAAACTATTTTAGTTTGTTCGAACAAAAATTAATTTTGGACCGTACGTGAACTATAATTGGTGTAATATGTAAACTCTGATGTCCATTACATTCATAATATAACAACTCATAGGGTGCAATTACTCTATTTATAAATCACTCAATTATCGATTATAATTAGAATTCATTAAACTCCTAAAGTAGTTGCTTTTTGCCCATAATATATCATAAGACCCTTGTGATGATGAAATATATATAGTGAGCACGTACACTTGAAATTTAGCCAAATAATGTTGTTTTCATGGCCCGATTCCACTAAGGTTAAGTATCCTAATTCTTCCTTTTCGCCATATTCTTATAAAACTACAAAGTCTCTAGCTGACCTACATTGATTAGGTCATTAGGGTTTTGATGGTCAAATTGGGCATTTAAGTACTATAGCAAAGACAAGTTTGGGAAGTATACTTTCTTTTTATACTCTTTTATTTACTTTCCTATTCGGCTATTCCTACTCGGATTGTAAAATTTCTAGTTCTATGATCATCTTAGTCTTATAAATACGACACTGATCGACTAGGAATTATTTGTCTTCTCTGGCCAGCTAGTTCTCTCACAAAACTCAATATGGGCAGCGCTAAAGGCTGCAAACTGCAGCAAGATCACTATACCTTGCTGGGTTTAAGCGATCTAAGAGACTGATGGGAGCATATTTGTGTGCTCCATTGTGCTTAATTCTATATTAATTCTCTTACATTCAATCTTTATTCGAGTTAGTTATGTCGTTTTATGTTTTATAGGACTCTTGGAGCATTGAGGATGAAAAGAAGCAAAAAGTGGAGATTATAAGCTAAACTGGTGAATCTGCCTGTGCAGATCAGCCTACTTCGATTGAGAACTGGGAGCAGCTCAGAATGAACTAGAAGATGTACCATATATGGATAGAAAGCTCCGGATGTCTAGTTTCAGGAACTTCTGACGGTTTGTGATTCGGAGTTGTCTAGAAGACGTTATGGCTGATTAAGTGAGCGAAGGTCAATCTGGCGCGAATCTGGAAACCTAATTCATTTAGGATTTGTGATTTTCCTCATGGGCTTCGACTCCTATTGGGCCGTGGACGTTTTAAACCCTAACTTGGGGTATTTAAGGATTTCTTAATCAGCCGGGACGGGGGGTTGACATCATCATATACGTGGAGAGCCGAAGCATCGCCGTGTTCCTTCTTCTTTTCTTTCTTTCTTTAGTTTTATTATGTTTTTGATTGTTGCTACTATGACTATGAGTAGCTAATTTCCTTAGTAGTTAGGGGCTATTTGAAGCCCTGAACATGATTGTTAAGATGCTTTGATTATTTTATATAAATTTCCTATGGATTGGATGATTATCTTTTCACTGGTTTTTCATTGATGAATCGTTATATGTGTTTCTTTGGAGGCCTACTTAGATGCATGTATTAGGGTTCTATTGCTAGGATTATTATGTGGACCGCCATATCATCATATAATCCCAAGTAGCTAATGAATAATAAACCATATATATTCATGTGATTAGATTTCTTGGTTACATAAGATACATGCCATGTCTTATGGCCGATGTGATGCTCGTTCTCTTTATGCTTAACGATTCTTGAATGTTGAATCTATGAACATGTCATTCTAGGTTACATGTTAAGAACTAAGTTAGGGAGTACATGCCATGCACTTAACATACCAACTACGAGAGAGCAATAGGATTTGATCAACATGCCATTGACTTATCTTGAGCATCGTCATCCATGAATTAGGGAATTTGTATGGAACCTTGCATATTTATCATGATTGTTTAGGGTGGATAATTGTTCTCTAGCTATTCCATCATCATTGTTCACAACAAAACCTTTGTTGGTTTCCCTTTAATTTTCGTACATCAACCCTGCCCTGCTCTTGCAGGTTTATTTTCGTAGTCTTAAACATCTTAGATTTCGTTGAAACTTTGTCAGAGTGAGTTTTATTGTGTCTAGTTTATTGTGTTAAAATATCGTAGCAATCAGAGTCTGTTTAGTTTGTCTGCTGTTCGTATTTTCCTTTTAGGTCAGTTTAGAGTCGTTATAGTTTAGTGTCTTAATTTGCATTCGAGTCTCATTCTCTTGCGGGAACGATCCCTACTTCTCATACTACATTCGATATTCTTATCCACAGTAGGGTAATTAATAGGTTATTTTTGTGCATCTATTTGGTGTGTAGAAATATCTTATATCAATTTTGGCGCCGTGTCGCCGGGGAATGAATAATTTGATTGCAAATTTTTGTTTTTGTTTTTGTTTTTGTTTTTGTTAATAGTTTCTAACGTTTAGTTTCTTTTGTTTTGTAGTTTATAAACACCAGAGCAAACACCATCTGTCAACGCAATGGCCGAAGAACCAAAGCCATTGAAGTCTTCCTTTGTTCCTCAGGGTGTTGCACAACCTTCGTGCATCACATTCACTCCTACCGCTGGTACTTCATTCAGTTTGTCTCCACAGCTTATCAACTCAGTCCCTCATTTTTATGGCAAGCCGAATGAAGACCCGAACAACCATCTGAGAGAGTTCTATGACCTTTGTAGAACTCAATTTCCTCCCGGTTTGACTGCAGAGCAGCTGAAGCTCATCTTGTTTCCTTTCTCTTTGAAGGATCATGCTAAGTGGTGGCTGAATTCATTGCCTTCCAATACTATTGCTACATGGGATCAACTATCTACAAAGTTCATCACCAAGTTTTTCCCTGCTCAGAGAATAAGGCAATTAAGGAGAGACATTCATACTTTCCGTCAGAAGCAAGGGGATCTCTTTTGTGAAGCTTGGGAGAGCTTCAATGGGCTGCTAAGGAAGTGTCCACACCATGGCTATTCTAAGGATGATCAAGCTCAATTTTTCTATGAGGGATTGAATGATGCAAACAAGGCCCTTGTAGATTCAGCATGTGGAGGCGCTTTCATGAATAAGACCAGCGATCAAGCTTTCGAAATATTTGAGACTTTGAGTGAAAATTCTCAACAATTTTCTACAAAAGGGTTTCAAGAAGCAAAGACCAAGGATGCTTATGAAGTTAATTCTTGGGGAGGAGAAGCTGATAGAATCTCTACTATTGAAAAGAAGCTTGATGCATGGATGCAAGCCATGTCTCCACCGGCTCAAGGAATGGTATCAGCTCAGGTATGTTCCATCTGTCCCATTCGTGATCATCTAACCATCGATTGTCCATATTCCTTTCCAAATTCAGGTGAAGAACAAGTTAGCTTTGCTGACCAACAAAGGAGAGCTGGTTTCTCTAATGTTTACTCTAATCCGGCTTTGAGGAATCACCCTAACTTTGGGTGGAACAAACAACAAGGGGCTCCCACCTCTTCTTATGTACCTCACGGATTCAACCAAGGACCACCACTTCAACAATCTTCAGGTAAGCTTGAGGATCTTGTGATTTCAATTGCCAATGATACTAAAACCCTTGTGCAGGACAATAAGACTTTCAAGGAGAAAACTGAGAGCACATTGCAACATCATGGCAAGTCTATTGCTAATCTTGAGGTGCAATTCGGTCGGTTATGTGAACAACTTACTCAAAGAGAGCCAGGTAAGCTTCCATCTCAAACTGAAATTAATCCTAAAGGCATTCACCATGAGCAGGTTATGGCTGTCACATTGAGGACTGGAAAACAGCTCCCAAAGGATCCTGTGTACCTTAGAAGATCTAAGAAAGCTGTAGAGGGAGGTCAAACACCGGGCAGCAAAGAAGAGCAGCGGACAGAAGCTCCAGTCGAACGGTCGACCAAAGTGTCGACCGATCGACCCACGGACAGAAGCAATGTCGAACCGTCGACGGAAATTGGCGAACGGTCGACCGAGGCAGCAACAACAACATCTGGAATTCCATTTGGACTAGGAGTTGCTTCGGCTCCGTCACCCGCACCTAATCCTCTTCAGGTAAGTAAAAATGGTTCTAATGTTCACGTTCCACCTATCCCTTTTCCTCGCAGGTTCATGCAATCAAAGAAGGAGCAAAGCGATAAAGATATATTGGATACTTTCCGGGAAGTACAAGTCAACATCCCCCTTCTTGATGCTATCAAGCAAATCCCAAGGTATGCAAAGTTTCTCAAAGAACTTTGTACCAACAAGAGGAAGTTCAAGGAACATGAAACAGTAGCTCTTAGTGAGGAAGTCTCTGCTGTACTTCAAAGGAAGCTACCACCTAAGCTTACGGACCCCGGAAGCTTCACGATTCCATGTACCATTGGTGCACACAGGTTTGAAAAGGCTTTGCTTGATTTAGGTGCTTCTATTAATTTAATGCCCTATTCTGTTTATGAAGCACTTGATTTAGGTAAGCTAAAGGAGACTAATGTGAGAATTCAACTAGCGGATCGTTCATTGACATATCCGAGAGGTTTGATAGAGGATGTGTTGGTGAATGTGAATGGTTTGATTTTACCGGCAGATTTCTTTGTGTTAGACATGGAGGACGCACCTATGCCTACATCTTTGCCATTGATTTTGGGGCGGCCCTTCATGGCCACAGCTCATACAAAGATTGATGTGTTTCAAGGAACATTGACAATGGAAGTACTTGGAGAGACTGTGGGCTTCAACATCTTTGAAGCCATGAGGTACCCTACTTATGATTCTTCTCCAAGTATTGATTTTGTTGAGGCTAATGAAATTGTGCAGGCTAACCCTAATGATTCATCCACAAAAAAGCCAATCTTTGATGAAAAGAGAGTAGTCATGAGTAAAGAATCGGGCATTATTGCAACTATGGCCACTCTCAACGCCGTGCCACCTGACAAAGGGAAGTATGTTCCTACTTTTGAGTTTCTCTCTTGTTCTAACATTGGTCATACTTCTTCCTTAGATAAGTTCATTCCTAACTTCAAGAAGGATTGTGGAATGGTCACCCTCATATGACCACGGCTACGTCTGGCTGATGACGTTAACTTAAGCGCTTCTTGGGAGGCAACCCAAGTATGGAGGAGTAGTCAGGGACGTTTTCTTTACTCTTCGCTTGTTTTTGTGTGTTGTGTCACTTTCCCTCTTTTTCTTTTGCATTGTTGCGTGTTTCATGTCTCTTGCATTGAGGACAATGCCTGTTTCAAGTGTGGGGGTATTTGATGGGAGCATATTTGTGTGCTCCATTGTGCTTAATTCTATATTAATTCTCTCACATTCAATCTTTATTCGAGTTAGTTATGTCGTTTTATGTTTTATAGGACTCTTGGAGCATTGAGGATGAAAAGAAGCAAAAAGTGGAGATTATAAGCTAAACTGGTGAATCTGCCTGTGCAGATCAGCCTACTTCGATTGAGAACTGGGAGCAGCTCAGAATGAACTAGAAGATGTACCATATATGGATAGAAAGCTCCGGATGTCTAGTTTCAGGAACTTCTGACGGTTTGTGATTCGGAGTTGTCTAGAAGACGTTATGGCTGATTAAGTGAGCGAAGGTCAATCTGGCGCGAATCTGGAAACCTAATTCATTTAGGATTTGTGATTTTCCTCATGGGCTTCGACTCCTATTGGGCCGTGGACGTTTTAAACCCTAACTTGGGGTATTTAAGGATTTCTTAATCAGCCGGGACGGGGGGTTGACATCATCATATACGTGGAGAGCCGAAGCATCGCCGTGTTCCTTCTTCTTTTCTTTCTTTCTTTAGTTTTATTATGTTTTTGATTGTTGCTACTATGACTATGAGTAGCTAATTTCCTTAGTAGTTAGGGGCTATTTGAAGCCCTGAACATGATTGTTAAGATGCTTTGATTATTTTATATAAATTTCCTATGGATTGGATGATTATCTTTTCACTGGTTTTTCATTGATGAATCGTTATATGTGTTTCTTTGGAGGCCTACTTAGATGCATGTATTAGGGTTCTATTGCTAGGATTATTATGTGGACCGCCATATCATCATATAATCCCAAGTAGCTAATGAATAATAAACCATATATATTCATGTGATTAGATTTCTTGGTTACATAAGATACATGCCATGTCTTATGGCCGATGTGATGCTCGTTCTCTTTATGCTTAACGATTCTTGAATGTTGAATCTATGAACATGCCATTCTAGGTTACATGTTAAGAACTAAGTTAGGGAGTACATGCCATGCACTTAACATACCAACTACGAGAGAGCAATAGGATTTGATCAACATGCCATTGACTTATCTTGAGCATCGTCATCCATGAATTAGGGAATTTGTATGGAACCTTGCATATTTATCATGATTGTTTAGGGTGGATAATTGTTCTCTAGCTATTCCATCATCATTGTTCACAACAAAACCTTTGTTGGTTTCCCTTTAATTTTCGTACATCAACCCTGCCATGCTCTTGCAGGTTTATTTTCGTAGTCTTAAACATCTTAGATTTCGTTGAAACTTTGTCAGAGTGAGTTTTATTGTGTCTAGTTTATTGTGTTAAAATATCGTAGCAATCAGAGTCTGTTTAGTTTGTCTGCTGTTCGTATTTTCCTTTTAGGTCAGTTTAGAGTCGTTATAGTTTAGTGTCTTAATTTGCATTCGAGTCTCATTCTCTTGCGGGAACGATCCCTACTTCTCATACTACATTCGATATTCTTATCCACAGTAGGGTAATTAATAGGTTATTTTTGTGCATCTATTTGGTGTGTAGAAATATCTTATATCAGAGACGCTGCCAGTACTCCAGAAGAGATTAGAAAAGCTTATCTCAAGAGCGCCTTGAAATACCACCCTGACAAGCTCGCCGCCGTTCTTCTCGCCGAGGAAAGCGAAGCCGCCAGAGAAGCAAAGAAGGAGGAGATCGACACACACTTCAAGAAAATCCAAGCAGCCTACGAGGTGTTGAGTGATCCGGTGCAGAGACGAACCTACGACTCGAGACGAATCTATAACTCATCCAGCTCCGGTAGTAATAGTGCTACTACTTCCACCGATGAATATTATGACGGGCGTGATGAGGATGAGGATGATCAGATCCCCACTGACTGTGCTTCAGGGGATTTCTTCAACGTGTTTGGCCCTGTTTTCGAGAGCAACGCGCGGTGGTCGGCTAAACAACCGGTGCCGGGTTTAGGCAGTGAGAGAACGCCAATGGAGGAAGTGCACGAGTTCTATAAGTTTTGGTACAGCTTCAAAAGTTCTAGAGACTGGTTCAGGAAGGTGGAGTATTTACGAATTAGGAGACTTGTTGACAATGCCTTTAGGAGAGACCCGAGAATATTGAGGCGGAAGGAGAAAGCCGAGAAGGAGAGGAAACAGATGGCCAAGAAAATGCAGGAGGAGGCAGCGGCTAAGGCGGCTAAGGAGGAGAGGCGGCGGAGGGAGGAGGAGGAGAAGAGAGCTGCAGAAGCGGCGCTGGAGCAAAAGAAGGTTAAGGAGAGGGAGAGGAAACTCTTGAAGAAGGAAAGGAGTCGTTTTCGAACACTTTTGGTGGGGATTCGTGATCTTGATAAGGATGATGTGGATAGACTTTGTGTGTGGTTCGATTTCGAGAAGCTTAAAAAGATATGTAAGAGAATTGAAGAGGGAAAATATGAGGGGCTCATCGATGAGTTGGCGAAAATTGTTGGAGAGATCAAGAAAGAAGAAGATGAGAAGAAGAAAAGTAGTACTCAACAACAAACACAAAAGGAGAATGGTACTAATGTTAATGGTAGTGGTGTTAAGGCGGAGAAACCTTGGGGGAAAGAAGAGATTGAGCTACTGAGGAAAGGAATGGTGAAATTTCCGAAAGGGACGCCACGGAGGTGGGAGGTGGTTTCGGATTTTATTGGTACCGGAAGATCTGTGGAGGAAGTTCTCGAGGAAATGAAGACGGTGCTTCTCAAGAAACCTGATGATAGCAAAGCGTTTGACTCTTTTCTTGAGAAGAGGAAGCCTTCAAAATCTATTGACTCACCACTTTCAACTAGAATGGAAGTAGAAGGGGTGTCGATGTCATCGAGTAGTACTAGTACTGATCAGAGTCCTCCTCCTACTGCTGATCCTAATGCTGCAAATGGATTATCGTCGAGTCCGGAGCAAGAAGATGTGTGGTCTCTTGAGCAAGAAAAGGCACTTGTTCATGCTCTGAAGATTGTTCCGAAGGAATTAGCCGGCGGCGAGCGATGGGAGCGAGTTGCTGGTGCTGTTCCTGGGAAGAAGACTGCGAACCAATGCAAGAAAAAGTCTGCATTAATTGCTCAAGGAAGACTTGAGAAGCAAGAAAAGTTCTGCAGCCTAATTTACTATTGTTCCTATTGTCCATGCATATATAGTTATGTTGAGGTTAATTGGCGTTTTGTTGTAGGAACATTCCTCAATTCTCTTATTTTTTATCATTCAACTTGTTAATTTAAATTTAGCAAGAACACTGGGCTATAATGCTATATGAAAAACTGTTGGTTATATAAGCAACCAACCAAAACTTGTGCGTCTGACCTGTTGGTAACTACATGTTGGAAAATTAGAGAGCGATCCCCAAAAGTTCAGTTATTAGCAAACTTTCAAACTACGCAGCAGAACTTATGGTTCGTACCAAAAAGAAAATCACAATCCATGCCACAACAAAATTAACTTATGTAGATAGCAGGACCATATATAAGAATTAGCCAAAAAAAGAAGAAGTAGATCGAGGACCATAAGAACATGTAAAGTTCTATGGTACATTAATGCACCGATATATCAAGTAGACTAACTCGATATAGAGGTAGAATAGTTCAATACAGAGGTAGACTAGTTCGATACTATTGTGATTTCAATACAACAATGTAAATACTAAAAAATTTATTATCAAGAAAAAAAAATACTATGATTTTGAGAATCCTATTATAAGTCGACATTTTGTCATCCCCTCTAATGCTTTGTTATTTTGATTAACCAACCTATCAATGTTAGTCTCGGTGCTAAAAAAAATCCAATGTTAATTGGCATGGTTGGTCTAGTGCACAAATTTGGCTAAATCACCCGAACTACATGACCTAGCTCTAATTTGAGTAATTTGTTAGTGGAATTGTCCTCATCTTTATATATCTAAAAGACGAAAAAATCTACTATGTTGTTCAACATTCATGCTAAACACATCGATAAATGAACATTCAATCAAAAGCTCAACGGAATAATCCATAATCATTTAACATGTGTGGTTATACTGATGGAGCCCTAGCATTAACCGTAGATCAAATGTAATGTTAACCGTGGATCAAAGGTGAGAAGTAGTAAGCTAATTATCACGAAAAGTTGAAACTCACGTTAATTTCTCACGATAACTACATATCTCAAACTCGTCCCACTGGACCTAATGGTCCGTCTCGTGGCGGCCTGCAATCACTACCACTCACCTAACCCGAAAATGCTTCTTCTTCCCTCTTCTTCTTCTTCAACATAATGTCACGTCCTCACACCACCACCAACAACAACAACACTCGGACGCAAACTCTGACCCGAACCCGAGTCCATGGCGTCCACTGCGAATCCCTTCTCCATCTCACTCTCCTCCAAACCCACCGCGAAAGCTTCACTCTTTAAGCCCAACAACCCGGCGGAGCTTTCTCTTCGTGCTCAGAGCCCCGGCGTCGCTTCTCTCCGGTCTTCGTTCGTTTCGAATATCTCCGTTAAGTTGAGTATAGCGCGATCGAAGTCGAAGATAATGGCGAATTCGGCGCAGCTGGTGGATCAACCGCCGAGTAAAACGGGTTCGGCGGCTCCGACCATTGTGGAGGTGGATTTGGGTAATCGGAGCTACCCAATTTACATTGGATCCGGACTTCTCGATCAACCCGAACTTCTGCAAAGGTTTCAATTCTTAGTTTTCTCTTTAACATTTTGATTAAACACAATTATGCTTTGTTGTTGCTATCAAAATGCTGTTGAAATTGGTCATTTTGATTGCTCATGATAATTTTGCTGCAGTGATTTACTGAAGCTTGCATCTATTATCCATTTTTCTTTAAAAATATAGGCTGCTTCTTATTGTTGCTCTGCATAGAAATATATACAACTTCTAATAAGTGAAGTTTAAATTTTACTTGGAGTTATTGGCTTTAGAAACAGGTCAAGCTTGTAGCTTTCTTTGATGGCAAGTGTTTTTTGAGTATGGTTTCGCGGATATGTTAGTTATTATGGTTTATTTTTAATTTGATGTAGGCATGTTCATGGAAAGAGAGTTCTGGTGGTCACTAACACCACAGTTGCGCCATTGTATTTGGATAAAGTTGTTGATGCTTTAACAAGAGATAACCCGAACGTTTCAGTTGAGAGTGTGATTTTACCAGATGGTGAGAAGTACAAGGACATGGTGAGTATCTAAATGTTTGGTTTATAATTTGGTTTCGAGTGGTGTATTGGAGGTTGAATTATGAGTAACCATGTTCTTGAACTGGTAGGATACTCTTATGAAAGTGTTTGACAAGGCTATTGAGTCAAGACTGGACCGGCGATGCACATTTGTTGCCCTAGGAGGTGGTGTGCTTGGTGACATGTGTGGCTATGCTGCTGCTTCTTTCCTTCGGGGTGTGAATTTCATTCAGATTCCAACAACTGTTATGGCACAGGTCTATCACCAATAACTTCTTCTCTTTTAAGAATCATGCACTTCTGGTCAGCACTTCTCATGCATTGAATGTTAATTGGCTTGCAGGTTGATTCTTCTGTTGGGGGAAAAACTGGGATAAACCACCCTCTTGGGAAGAACTTGATTGGTGCTTTTTACCAACCCCAGTGTGTGCTTATCGACACAGACACACTAAACACACTGCCAGATAGGGAACTGGCATCAGGGCTTGCCGAAGTTATAAAGTACGGGCTTATTAGAGATGCAGAATTCTTTGACTGGCAGGAGAGGAATATGGACGCATTAATATCAAGGTATAAAACTCACACTAAGGAACAGCAAAGTTTCCAGATTCATGATGCATAATCCTCATAGTTCATGTGATATTTGACAAGAAAAATTTGTGATCGTCTGCTTAAGGCTTTAATAATTTGTGTATGTGGCCATTTTTTCTTATCTAGTCTATTTATGCTTTGTGACTAATTCATCTAGTCCATTGCAGGGATCCAAATGCTCTGGCGTATGCTATAAAGCGCTCATGTGAAAACAAGGCTGAGGTCGTGTCTTTGGATGAGAAGGAAGGTGGACTGAGGGCGACACTGAATTTGGGTCATACATTTGGCCATGTGAGTTTTGGTTTTGTACTGCTAATTCTTTCTCTGTAATGAAAGTTCAGCTAGTGTTTGCCGTGTGTACTGTGATATGTAATGTTCTCGCTTTGATATAATCTGCCATACTCGCTAGATTCCCTATCTAATTATATCTTTGCCATTGTCTACCATGTCTTTTCAGGCAATAGAAACTGGGGTTGGCTATGGGAAGTGGTTCCATGGAGAAGCTGTTGCAGCTGGCATGGTAATGATCCTATAGGACCTATACTTTTGCACTTCTTTGTCCCTTACAAAGTCTTTCTTCAGTATTCAAAGTCGTGTCCTGTGTTTAGGTTATGGCTGTTGATATGTCCTATCGCCTTGGTTGGATTGATGATTCACTTGTGAAGCGAGTTCACAACATTGTAAAACAGGCCAAGTTACCTATTGGCCCTCCTGAATCCGTGACTGTGGAGACGTTCAAGTCTGTGATGGCAGTAAGTGAATGGCCCTGTAACTATAGCTTAATATTGTATTTCATGCTCTCAATTTTAATGTCCATCTTCCTTATGGCAGGTCGATAAGAAGGTAGCTGATGGGTTACTAAGGCTCATCCTTCTGAAAGGTCCCTTGGGCAACTGTGTTTTCACAGGTGATTATGATAGAAAGGCCCTGGACGACACACTCCACGCCTTTTGCAAGTCCTGATTTGTGCTGTGGTTGATCTTGTACCAGTTATATTCAAAGTTTAAACCCCCTTTTTTTACCTTTGTTTGTATCTTTGTTGTCACCCAAATTCTCATCTTTCTCCCATACTTAGATGCCCTTTACTTGTCTTCCTGTAGTTTATAGCCTTTACCAGTTGTAATTTTAGAAAGGGTTGAATGAACAATAAATCCAAGCATATGGGATCATGATTTTTTGTTCAAGCTGTATTCTCATTTGGATATCGTCAATGAAAAATGGTTTGGCAGATGATTTTCAACCTGATTTTTCCATGAACAGAAAGTCCATCTTGGGCAATACAAATCTAATGAGTGAAACTTCAACCAATGATGATGAGATTAGCTAAAAGAGGCTATGTCACTTCAACCAATGTTCAGAAGACCAGTTAAGACACTTTGGTTGCTTGTGAGTCCTGAGGAAACTTAAAAGGGGAAAATGGGATGCAATATTATTCAAATTTATTTTTAAGAAAAAATTTCTTGTTAAGTGGGGTAGTACTACTCAATCTTCCTGATCCAACCAGCCTATGCTTGCTCATCAATGGTGACAGCTGAGGTGGTTGGAAGAGTAGAATTTGCAGGCATAACCAACCTTATCAAACCCACATATAAGAAAACTCCATGATTAGATATAATCATTTCTTCAAATACAAGACAGATAAGCTACAATTATGGAAAGTTGAGGCTTATGGATTTGGTGAGCCAAAGCTTTTCACATATATACTAATTAAAGGTTTCAAAAACAGAATTTGCAATAGAACATTATACTTTACTTTAAAACTTTAAAAAATTAAAAGCGATATTTATTTCCGATTATAACACGTCTAAATTATAAAATTTTAACCGAAAAATAATATTTGACACGATCTATCCTCACACGAACAATGCCATAAAAACGAATTTTCCTAAATTGGGGGTTTCCTCGAAGTAGAAGGATAAGAATTTAAATGGCAGAGAGGATATTTAAGACGATGAAACACCAAAAAAAATAAAACCAAAAAAATCAATTCTTTCCATCCCCAATCAGCTAGATCCGGCCCGATAGAGAGTGAGGACCCGATCCGGAACTTCCTCGCGATTATCGCGTCAAAAAAAGAAAAAAGAAAAGAAAGAAGAAAAAGGAAGCCCCCCATTTTTGTTTTGTTGGCGAAGAATTGGTTTGGGTATAGGAACGCTTCAGCGGCAAAATTTCGCGGCCAAAAAAAAGTGTGGAATTTATATTTTTTTGGTTTCTTTGATCTCATCCAACTCCAACTCCAACCACATTTTGCTTCCAGTTTTTCTGTTTCATTTTGTCACCCAAAATCCCTCTCTCTCTTTTTCTCTCTTTTCTCTCACTCTCTCTCTCTCTCTCAGTCCCTCGTCCCCCATTTGGTAATTAGGGTTAGGGTTTCGTTTCTGGATTTCGATCGCACAGATGTGTAATTGAAGCGGAGGAAGGAGGAGAAGAAGAAGAAGATCGGGTCCTCAGGTGAAGATCTGGGGCTTGGGTTTTTCTTTCTTTCTTTTTTAGGAAAGTGAGAGCCGGAAATCGAAAATGAGCGCGTCCAGGTTCATAAAGTGCGTCACTGTTGGGGACGGTGCTGTGGGCAAGACGTGTCTGCTTATCTCCTACACCAGCAACACCTTCCCCACCGTAAGTTCTAATCCCCATTGCTCCTTTCTTCTTTATTTCCCAGCAGATTTTTGGCCTTTGATTATATTAATTGCTGTTTTATGAGTTTTGTTTGGTTATTTGGGAGTTGAAGCCAAATGGAAGGAATTTTTGGTAACCTTTTTATTGGCAGAATTATTGATCAAATTAGCTTCCTTTTAAGTTTTTCTTTTTTCTTTTTTATTTTGTTGGGATGCTTGGGGTTATTTCTTTAGCTCGATCTTGCTAAATGAGACGCGAATCATTGGGAGAAAATAATTGAAATTGCATTAATATTGGTCCAAAAAGATTTTATATGTTATTTCAGTAGCTCAATCTTTATAATGAAACTCGATTGGTTTAGGCTAACATTGAGTGAAAATTATTGAAATTAACAGTAAATTTGGTCAAAACCGAATTTTTTTTTGGACGGCCAATCAAATGGGGTGTTCAGAATTCATGTCTCCATCTTCATTTCAAACATTGTGAAGGTGGAAGTGACGTGTGTTTTCTTTCTTAATCAATGTGTTTCATTGAGATTCTGTAGTTTGTGTTGTTGATCTTAATTCATTCATGTTCGTGTTGTATCTGGAATCAAGATGTTTATAGGAAGTGTATTGATCTTTTCATGGTTTTCTTTTGTCATGCCTTTTCAGGATTTTGCTCCATCCATTTCACCTCTTAAACATAGATATTAGATTTTTATTTTCTTTCTGCCTAGAATGTCCAACCTTCCTAAGTTTATGCAATGGTATTGTGATTTCATATTCTTAAAGTTGAATGAAGTTATAATATGGGGTAAGAGAATGTTTCCCAATGTTGTACTTTTTGTAACTCTTTCTTTTGCATCTTGGTGGAAAACAGGATTACGTGCCTACTGTTTTCGACAATTTTAGTGCAAACGTGGTCGTCAATGGGAGCACTGTTAACCTTGGGTTGTGGGATACAGCTGGTAAGATGCACGTCAGTTTAGTTCTTTTGTTCTTTTTCTTTTCTCTTCTTTTTTTCCCTTTTCCTAGTCCTGAATTTGTATTCTGTTGAACAGGACAGGAGGATTATAATAGATTAAGACCTTTGAGTTATCGTGGAGCTGATGTTTTTATACTGGCGTTCTCCCTCATCAGCAAAGCCAGCTATGAAAATGTGTCCAAGAAGGTGAGAATGTTCTCTATAGATTATGATCATTGGCGTTCTCCCTCTATGGTCCTGAATTTTCTCTTCCAATTTTTGTCTACGCACTGGTACCACATTCATAAGAGTAAATATAATAATGTGTCAATAGATTATGATCATTATGGTTTTACAATTGATGATCTGCTGATTATTTTCAAATATGTTGATTTCATTTCCAGTGGATCCCAGAATTGAAGCACTATGCACCTGGTGTTCCAATCATTCTTGTTGGAACGAAGCTTGGTAAAGATTTATCTTTTTTAGCCGTTGCTTTTATGCCAAAGATGGATACCAGTGCTTGATCATTGCTTTCACTGTTAGATATGCTTTTTTCAATTGCTGCCATTTTGGAAGTATATCTTTCTCTTGAACTTGAGATGAATTTTGGGATGGGCACAGTATTTGGTTTTCAAGATTTTCCAATTAATGGTTATTCTAACTACTATGTGTTGGATGATTATCTTTAGTGAGGACACTTCTTACTTTGTTTTCATGAAAATTTAATGAGCCAGATCTGCGGGACGATAAGCAGTTCTTTATTGACCATCCGGGTGCTGTGCCAATTACTACAGCTCAAGTAATGTTCTTGTCTTGTGTATTCTTCACTTTTGTACCTTATTTCCCTTTATATGTGAGATTTATATCTCTACCCTTCCAGGGAGAGGAGCTCAGGAAGCTAATTGGCGCACCAGCATACATTGAGTGCAGTTCAAAAACACAGCAGGTACTTTTGAAATGCAGACTTGTAACTGCATATTGATGAACTTGTGACCTAGACCTCTCATTTACACGTGCACTTGTAACTGCAGAATGTGAAAGGGGTCTTCGATGCAGCGATAAGGGTTGTCCTTCAACCTCCTAAGCAGAAGAAAAAGAAAGGGAAAGGGCAGAAGGCATGCTCCATTTTGTGATTGGAAATAGGTGTAAAGAGATAATGACCATCCATTCTGCCTGTATTCCCCTTTCTCCCCTAATCTTTTCCCTTTTGTCCTGAAGAAGTTGGAGTCAGTCAGTTGTTCCTGTCTGACATTACTGTGGATCTCTTTGAAGCATCAGGTGGTTTGGTGTTGCATTCTAAGAATTGTTGTGATCTCTTATTGTTGAATTGTATGGTTTCCAACTTTTTCTCAACTCTGGTTTTGATTTCATTTATGTATTAATAGGCTGGACTCCCAGTTAGGAAATCGACCTTGTTTTGCATGGACACGGTTATATTTATTACTATTGTTGTGGTTGAAGGCTTGGGTATATGTCAATGGGCTTTGCCTTTTGTTTTTGTGCTTTGCCTCGTTACAAAACCTAGCCTGGAATGGGATTATGGACCAGTAAAATTTGTTTGGAGATTAGGGCAAGGACATTAGTCGACTAGAAGTGGCAGAATCTGAGCCGATATTTACAGAAGTTAAAGTGTGGGCTTTGTAAAGAAACCCCACCCTATACATGAGAACGGCTTCAAAAGTTTTCTTGTTTGCCAATAGATTGAGAGACCCCATTTTTATACATGAAGGGAGAAAAAACAGGCTCTGCATCTCAAAGACCATATACATATAAAGATTGATTCCAAGGTTTAAAGCCTTCCATGCCTTATAATTTTACCCCAGCTGCTAGTTACTTTTAGAGTGGTTTGTTTTTGCCTGTATGTGTTGTAATTGGTCCACAACTTGTGTCATGGAAGGTCGGCTTTGAGGATCTAGTTGTAGACATTTTAGAGTAAGGTGTGCTGTCTGCAATGCTTCCTGGGATGAATATTGGCCCTTTATCCGCGCATCCATGATGGTTTGCAGCTTTGTTTCATCAGACAAAAGTGGTATAGCCCAGCAAACCAGATCAATTTCTGCCTCAGGGTGGCTAAAATCGTACACCTCTAACTCTAACCCCGTCAGAATTTGAAGCAGCACCACACCGAAGCTATACACATCGCTCTTTGCACACAAATCATAACCTGTTAATATATTCACACACACACATATAGCAGCCAAAAAGGAAATTAATTAATATAAACTTTCAAAAATATATAGCATCAAGTTTTGATACAGCGCGCAGATATCAGTACGTACCTGTTTTGAAGTATTCTGGGGCATCATAACCCAATGTGCGGCAAAACTCATCATATGGCCCCCATTTTGCCAAGTAAGGATCTGAAAGTTTTGCATTGTAATGCTGCAGAATATGAATACAAGAGAGAGGTTTTTCCCAAAATTAATTAAGCATGCATGCATGAAATCACTATATATTATTATATGACCTAGCTAGCTAGATCGAAATTAAGCAGAGACCAATTAAAAGAGATCGAGCATAAATTAAATTAAACTAAACGAACAAACCTCATCAAGAAATATATATGAGGGTTTGACATGTCTGTGTATGATGTGTGTTTGTAAAGTGTGCAAGTAATTTAAGCCCTGAGCTGCTCCAACAGCTATTTTGAGCCTGTTGTCCCAAGATAGTGGTTCCTCCTCGTCAGGGCTGCTTCGAAAAAGATGATGGTGTAAGCTTCGGTTCGGCATGAACTCGTAAACAAAGAACTTCTCCCCTTGCTCATTACAGTATCCCAATAGCTGCACAAGGTTGGGATGAGAAAGCCTTCCTAGAAAATTCACCTCCGACTGCATATATAATATTTTTGAATGCAACGTACGTACAAGATCGAAATGCATTATATAGGGTCCAAACAAAATCTTCTTCAAGACCATCAATTAATATGTTAGAGTTGAAATTAAACAGTATGTACGTACGTACCTCCCACTCTTGCATACTATGAATACAATTTATTGACAGCCACGGTGATTCCAGTGCCAAGCAGCTTAGAAGGTGCAAGCTTCTTCTCATCTACCCAACCCTTGAAGCGTCCTTTCCCAAGCCTGTTTACATCTGCTCTGAAATTTCCAGTAGCAGCCTTCAATTCTGCAAGACGGAAAACTCTCAAGTTGGATGCCTCTGAATTTCCTCTACTTCTTCTTCCTCCTCGTCTTCTGATCGCTTTTGAAAATCTGTTCCCACTGTCATGTCGGTCTGGATTATTATTTTTCTGATCGAAGAAATGGATCACATGCATATGCATTTGTATGTACGTACGTACGTTTAGAGAAACTAGCTTAATCAGTAAAGATAATTAATGATGAGAGATTAGCTAGTTAATTACCTCGATCTGTAAGTAAAAGTCTTTCTCATCTGGTTGAGCAACCTCCTAGCCAAAACCAAGGTCTTCTTCCCATCCTTTGCCGATTCAATAAGGCGGTCATTGTTTTGTCTTGCCAAAACCAAGGTCTCCTTGGCATCCCTCGCTCCTTCCACCTTCAATATCTGTATAGATCTCTTAAGAGACTCATCCAATTCAATAAGTTGTTCCGTGTGATTAGACTTGATGCAGTTCCACTTACTAACCTTTGATGACTTTTGGACCAGCGTTACGCCCTCATTCATTTGTCTTATAACACAGTTTATTACCCCATCTGAGTGACCCAATTCCACCTCAAGCTCTCCTATCGTTTCGATCACTGGTTTTAAAAGGTCCAGCGTAGAGTTGATGTTCTTGAGGAGGGATTTGAACGGGGTAGATTTGTTAATTGCTTCCTTAACAGCATCATACAACACCCCAAACGCTGCTCCTAGGACAGCCCCCCCCTACAAACTCTCCCACTATAACCATTATACACGTACACACACGTACGTACACAACAAAACTCAACTCGATCAAACCCAAATAAGAATCTAGCCTGGATCTTAATTGCCTGCACGTACTGTTGTAATTATAAAAATACTTAATGACTTTTTAGGGAAAAGGAAAAGAAAAAAAGGTGATCGGAGAACAAAAATAATTAATTAAGAGGGAGCTCCACATGCAAGCAGGTACGTTGCTTAATTGGGTTTTAGCAGAAGAAGAAGAAGGACTAGTCAGATAGATATAGCAAAGATCGAAAAAAGAAAATTAGTAAGGAGATGATTGAGATCGAGAAATGGGAAATATGATACTTCCTGGACATTTCCGCGCGCATTGAAATCAACCAGACCAATTAAGTGTATGTTTTTGTAAGGGCAACCACTCGATCTTAATATAGATAGCTAGGCCCCTAATTCCACGTCCGGTAGTCAAAAACTGGGCCACGCCTAATAATAAGTTTTCAGATCTGAATTAATTAGGTTAACTTTTGTAAACATATACCCATAAAACTGATCAAAGACGATGAACCATCTTTCGTTTTGATGCACTTATTTATTTGGTAATTACCCGGCAGTGCAATCTGAGTGATTCTATTGCTTGAAATCCATTACAATTATCATTATCTCATGCATGTTTGAGTCAAAATATGCCGGTCAGGCTCATCCTTTTAATTCATTAATATTTACTCGGACCAATGCAGTGAACATAAGCTAATTTCAAGCACGCTTAATTTGTCTCCTGATGCTGCATGTACAGGTATCAAATTGTCAGTTTATTACTTTATTGTACGAGGCTTGTGAATTGTGATCCAAGATATGGTGTGAATTATTTTATTTTTTTATAAACTCAAAATAATTTAATATAAGTTTGTTTATTTTTTATTGGGAACTAATTTAAATTTTCATATCATTGCCATATCATGTCAACAACTAACTATGACCATTAGATGCACCTAGATCTAAGGGCTAAAAAGAGGAGTAAATATATGTGTAAAACAATGTGTCCCATGATCCGGACCCTTCTCTCCAACAAACAATCATAATCTGATTCTCGTATGCATGGACGTACATGGTCATGGCATGGGCACAACCATGGACGTACGTGCTTAATGGTACGAGCATGGAAATGACACTAATTAGGACAAAAATACTTGTAAAGACCCATAACTGATGGACTAGAGCAAAGTTTGACACGTTTAGAGGTGCCATAGCATGCTAAAATGTGCAAAAACGTGTCAAACATTGTCAACCCTATTTTCTCTTCACCTTTACCCATGCCAAAACTTCACAAATGGTAAAACATAATTTATAAAAGATGTTCCAATTGACTTTGCTCGAAAATCTCTAATCGTTTATTTTTTATGAATTTTTTAGTTTTCCGACTTTGAAAAATCATAAAAAATAAACGAATCGATATTTTTTCGTTCCGTCAGTTGAATAAGTCCTTAAAAATCATAATTTGAGTGTGAGAAGATTTTGGTGCGCAAATAAGAACATGCAAATTTGGCCAAAAAATCGTGTGCTATAACCCACAGTTTTGGATGAAAAACCATGATTTTGAAAAAAAAAAAAATTTGAGAAAAAATATTAGGTTAGAATCAACGGTCTTAAAACATCATTCTTGGCGAGGGTGACTCACTCTCTCTCAACTTTCTCAATTTTAGGCGAGGCCGACTCACTCTCTCTCTCAACTTTCTCAATTTTGGGCGAGGGCGAGGGCTATGGCTTGCCAAAACGTGTCAAACCTTGCCAACACAATTTGTTTTTTTGCATTTTTCCTGTGCTGAAACTTCACCATTGGTAAAACATGATTTTTAAAATATGTTACAACTGACTTTGCTCAAAAAGCTCGACTCGTTTGTGAGTCATTGATTTTTTAGTTTTCCGACTTCGAAAAATCATATCTCACAAACGACTCGAGATTTTCGAGCAAAATCAGTTTGACCACTTTTTATAAATCATGTTTTACCGATGGTGAAGTTTCAGCTCAAGAAAAGTTAAAAAAAAAAAAGGGGTTGGCAAGGTTTGTCACGTTTGGAGGTGTCATGGCATGTCGCCATGCCAAAACGTGCCAAAACTAGTCAAACCTTGTCAACCCCATTTTCTCTTCACCTTTGTTGTGTCAAAACTTCACCAATTGTAAAACATAATTTATAAAAGGTGTTCCAATTAATTTTGCTCGAAAAATCTCGAATCGTTTATTTTTTATGAATTTTTTAGTTTTTCGACTTTGAAAAATCATAAAAAATAAATGATTCGATACTTTTTCGTTCCGTCAGTTCATGAAGTCCTGAAAAATCATAATTTGAATGTGGGAAGATTTTGGTGCGAAAATAAAAACATGTGATTTTGGCTAAAAAATCGTGTGCTACAATCCACAGTTTTGGATGAAAAACTATGATTTTGAAAAGAAAAAAAATTTGAGAAAAAATATTAGGTTAGAATCAACGGTCTTAAAACATCGTTGTTGGCGAGGGCGACTCACTCTCTCAACTTTCTCAATTTTGGCCGAGGGCGACGACCATGGGTTGCCAAAACGTGCCAAACCTTACCACTCTCATTTTTTATTTTTGCACTTTTCCAGGGCTGAAATTTCACCATTGGTAAAACATGATTTTAAAAAGATGTTCCAACTGACTTTGCTCGAAAAACTCGACTTGTTTGTGAGTTATTGATTATTTAGTTTTCCGACTTCGAAAAATCATATCTCACAAACGACTCGAGCTTTTCGAGCAAAATCAGTTTGAACACCTTTTATAAATCATGATTTACCAAAGGTGAAGTTTCAGCCCAGGAAAAATTCAAAAAAAAATGGGGTTGGCAAGGTTTGGCACGTTTGGACGTGCCATAGCATGCCGCTATGACAAAACGTGTCAAACCTTGCCAACCCCATTTTCTCTTCACCTTTGCCCGTGTCAAAACTTCACCAGTAGTAAAACATAATTTATAAAAAGTGTTCCAATTGATTTTGCTTGAAAATCTCGAATCATTTATTTTTTATGAATTTTTTAGTTTTTCGACTTTGAAAAAATCATAAAAAATAAACGAGTCGATATTTTTTCGTTCTGTCAGTTCAAGAAGTTCTTAAAAATCATAATTTGAGTGTGAAAAGATTTTGGTGCGAAAATAAGAACATGAAATTTTGGTCAAATAATTGTGTGCTATAACCCACAATTTTTGGTGAAAAGCCATGATTTTGAAAAAAAAAAATTTGAGAAAAAATATTAGGTTAGAATCAACGGTCTTACAACATCGTTTTTTGGTGAAACCTCATGGTGGGACTACCAAAATTGGACGTTAGCCTCGCTAGCATGGTCATGTGCACAACATGGACGTACATGGTTAAGGGTACGAGCATAAAAAAGACATTAATTAGGACACAAAGTTCTTGATCTTTACCTATAACTGATGGGCAAGAGGATTGGAATGGGCGCATGCATCTGCATTGGCTTGGCCAAAATAATGGGCGAGGGCAAAGGTTCGGCCGCTAGAATGAGCGAGGGAAGAGGTTAGCCACTAGAATAGGTTGGGCCATAAAATATTCGTTACATAGTAAAAGATTGTGATTTTTTGTAAGAACACTAAAAATAATGTAATTTATAATGAGAGAAAATTTTAGAATTTTTTCGGCACGGTAAGTATTTTTTATATTTTCCAAGGTTGGAAAACGGAGAAAATTGTAAAAAATAAAGGGATCGATATTTTTAAGTTTCGTTACTTGGAACAACTTCTAAAAATTATATTTTATCAATGGTGAGATTATGACATAGGACAATGAGAATAAAATAGGGTCTTGGCATGGTTTGGTATCTTTGGACATGTCGGGGGGCATCAAGGCATACCTGCTTGTGAACTGCAGTTTTTTATTGAAATTTTCCAGTGCTATGATCTCACCGTTCATAGAGCATAATTTTCAGAAGGTGATCCGACTAACGGAACTCGAAAATTTCGAGCGGATTTTTTATTATGAATTTTCTAGTTTTCCGACTTTGAAATATCGTTTTAAAAAATTGGTCTACATTTTTGCGTTCTGTTACTTTAAGAAATGTTTAAAAATCATGATTTGAGGGTGTGAATATTTTGGTGAGAAAATAAGAACATACAATTTTTGCCAAAAAAACCGTGTGCTATAGTCCACAATTTTGAGTGAAAACCAAAGTCTCGGAATTTTTTTTTTTTTGCAGAAAAATATTTGAGATTAGTCTCCATGGTGTTAAAACATCGTTCTTGTGTGACAGGGTGTGTTTGAACCGCTAAAATTAGACACAGCTTTTTTTGGAAATTAGACACAGTTAACCTCTCTTGCATGGACATGGTCATTGGCATATAATAGACGTACATGGTTAAGGGTACGAAACCATGCTTCAAGCTCCCAAACACAAAAATCTTTTCCAAAACGCAAGATACTAACAATTGAAATGATGAAACAACAACCAGACCTTATCGGAGTCAGCCTTTATGTTTGAAGACTTTGCTAATCGAGAATGAACAAAACTAAAGAGTAAGAGACAGATGACAATATTATTCGTCCCAACAACGGCAACAACTTCTAGAAAACTGTAATCACTTCTGCTTATACTCTATTTATTGGCCATGCATGTAATCTTTGTAAATTAACCAACAAAGCTCAAAGTAAAGCTAATCTGATATATGTTGTACATTGTAATAGCACAATCAGCATACAAACTGCCTTGGAAAATGACTGCTTACACCATAGTCGAAATCTCATTTGACACACTATAAGACATGAATATAGTTCAACATCAGGGGCAAAGCTTAATTAATCTAATTCTCTCCAACAAACAGTCATAGCCTGATTCTCGTACGCATGGACGTACATGGTCATGGCATGGGCACAACCATGGACGTACATGGTTAACGGTACGAGCATGGAAATGACACTAATTAGGACAAGAGTACTTGTAAAGACCCATAACTGATGGCTAGAGCAAGGTTTGGCACGTTTGGAGGTGCCATAGCATGTCAAAACGTGCCAAAACGTGTAAAACCTTGCCAACCTCATTTTCTCTTCAGCTTTGCACGTGCCAAAACTTCACCAATGGTAAAATATAATTTATAAAAGCTGTTCCAATTGATTTTGCTCGAAAATCTCGAATCGTTTATTTTTTATGAATTTTTTAGTTTTCCGACTTTGAAAAATCATATAAAATAAACGAATCAATATTATTTCGTTCCATCAGTTGATGAAGTCCTTAAAAATCATAATTTGAGTGTGGAAAGATTTTTGTGCGAAAATAAGACCATGTGATTTTGGCCAAAAAATCGTGTGCTATAATCCACAGTTTTGAGTGAAAAACCATGATTTTGAAAAAAAAAAAAATTGAGAAAAAATATTAGGTTAGAATCAACGGTCTTAAAACATCGATGTTGGCGAGGGTGACTCACTCTCTCCATTTTAGGTGAGGGCGACTCACTCTCTCTCAACTTTCTCAATTTTGGGCGAGGGCGACGACCATGGCTTGCCAAAATGTGTTAAACCTTGCCAACCCCTCTTTTTTTTTTTTGCACTTTTTCAGTGCTGAAACTTCACCATTTGTAAAACATGATTTTAAAAATATGTTACAACTAAATTTGCTTGAAAAGCTATACTCGTTTGTGAGTTATTGATTTTTTAGTTTTTCGACTTCGAAAAATCATATCTCACAAACAACTCGAGGTTTTCGAGCAAAATCAGTTTGAACACCTTTTATAAATCATGTTTTACCAATGGTGAAGTTTCAGCCCAGAAAAGTTAAAAAAAAAAGGGGTTAGCAAGGTTTGACACATTTGGAGGTGTCATAGCATGCCGCCATGCCAAAACGTGCCAAAATGTGTCAAACCTTACCAACCTCATTTTCTCTTCACCTTTACTCGTGTCAAAACTTCATCAATGGTAAAACATAATTTATAAAAGGTGTTCCAATTTACTTTGCTCGACAATCTCGAATCATTTATTTTTTATGAATTTTTTAGTTTTTCCACTTTGAAAAATCATAAAAAATAAACGAGTTGATATTTTTTCGTTCCGTCAGTTCAAGAAGTCCTTAAAAATCATAATTTGAGTGTGGAAAGATTTTGGTGCTAAAATAAGAACATGCGATTTTGGCCAAAAAATCGTGTGCTATAACCCACAATTTTGGGTGAAAAGCCATGATTTTGAAAAAAGAAAAATTTTGAGAAAAAATATTAGGTTAGAATCAACAGTCTTAAAACATCGTTCTTGGGTGAAACCTCATGGTGGGATCGCCAAAATTGGACGTTAGCCTCGCTAGCATGGTCATGGGCACAACATGGACGTACAAGGTTAAGGGTACGAGAATAAAAAAGACATTAATTAGGACACAAAGTACTTGATCTTTACCTGTAACTGATGGGCAAGAGGATTGGAATGGGCGCTTGCATCTACATTGGCTTGGCCAAAATAATGGGCGAGGGCAAGGGTTCGGCCGCTAGAATGAGCGAAGGAAGAGGTTGGCCACTAGAATAGGCTGGGCCATAAAATATTTATTACATGGTAAAAGATTGTGATTTTTTGTAAGAACACTAAAAATAATATAATTTATAATGAGAGAAAATTTTAGAATTTTTTCGGCACGGAAAGTATTTTTTGTATTTTCCAAGGTTGGAAAACGGAGAAAATTGTAAAAGATAAAGAGATCGATATTTTTGAGTTTCGTCACTTGGAACAACTTCTAAAAATTATATTTTATCAATGGCGAGATTATGACATAGGGCAATGAGAATAAAAAAGGGTCTTGGCATGGTTTGGTACCTTTGGACATGTCGGGGGGCATCAAGGCATACCTACTTGTGAACATCAGTTTTTTGTTGAAATTTTCCAGTGCTATGATCTCACCATTCATAGAGCATAATTTTTAGAAGGTGTTCCAATTGACGGAACTCAAAAATTTCGAGCGAATTTTTTACTATGAATTTTCTAGTTTTCCGACTTTGAAATATCTTTTTAAAAAATCGGGTCTATATTTTTGTGTTCTGTTACTTTGAGAACTGCTTAAAAATCATGATTTGAGAGTGTGAATATTTTGGTGAGAAAATAAGAACATGCAATTTTTGCCTAAAAAACCGTGTGCTATAATCCACAATTTTGAGTGAAAACCAAAGTTTCGGAATTTTTTTTTTTGGAGAAAAATAGTTAAGGTTAGTCTCCACGGTGTTAGAACATCGTTCTTGAGTGGCAGGGTGTGGTTGAACCGCTAAAATTAGACACAGTTAACCTCTCTTGCATGGACATGGTCATAGGCATAGCATAGCATAGACAGACATGGTTAAGGGTACGAAACCATGCGTCAAGCTCCCAAACACAAAACTCCTTTCCAAAACGAAAGATACTAACAGTTGAAATTATGAAACAACAACCAGACCTTATCGGAGTCAGCCTTTATGTTTGAAGACTTTGCTCATCGAGAATGAACAAACTAAAGAGTAAGAGACGGATGATAATATTATCCTTCCCAACAAGGGCAACAACTTCTAGACAACTGTAATCGCTTCTGCTTATACTCTATTTATTGACCATGCATGTAAGGTTTGTAAATTAACCAACAAAGCTCAAAGTAAAGCTAATCTGATATATGTTGTACATTGTAGTAGCACAATCAGCATATAAACTGCCTAGGCAAATGACTGCTTCAACCATAGTCGAAATCTCATTTGACCCACTATAAGACATGAAGATAGTTCAACATCAGGGGCAAAGCATAATCTGATTCTCTCCAACAAACAGCCATAAGACTGAAATCAGTTCACAACCTTCGGCAAGAGAAACATATCTACAGCTCTCACATTAACAAACATTCCTCGTCCCGTTCTTCATCACAAGTCACACCTTGATTTGCTCATATTTTTCACCAACCGCGCCACCTTTCTGCTTCTGGAACTGAATGTACCGCAGTGTGCTGGCAAAGAATGCATTTGTAGCCGGCTCTGCTGATGTTGAGTCGCTTTGCATTTCAGTAGTGATCAATTCAATCAGGCTTTGTACAGAAGCAACAGTTATCTGTGGGTTTCCCTTCTCAAAGAAATAAAGGTACCTGAAAACACAATAATGTAAGACCCTACTCTTTCATAAAAAAAGTTGAGCTTTGGTGTACAATTAGGTCAGCAACTATTACTTGTTCAGTATTTCAACAAAGAGAGTCGCTGAACCAGTGCTACCACGTGTTGCATTGGCCATCTGCTGGGCAGCATTTGCAATTCTTAAAGCTCTCTTTAGGCAAATCAGTACCCTGGATAGAAGTTTGTATAAGGAAAATTAAATAACAAAAAGAAAAGGGAACTATAAATAAAACTTTAAATCTCTTTATTTCTCTTAAAAAGACTAAAATTGCCAAAACACCATTTTCTTAAAAATCACAAACTATCACGCTTGAAATAAGAATCACGAGTCCAGAGAGCATAACTTTTGGGGACATGGGAAAATAGAAACATGCCTTGCAGTCATCAATAGTTAAATACAAGAACATACTCCCATGACCAAAAACAGGGATAAGCATAACCAATACTTTTGGTTACAAAAGTTAAATGCATGATAACACACCTTTCCCCATCCTTCATGTTCTCCTGATCGTCAACCCAGAAGAGATGCGAGCAAGCATAAACAGCTCGGCACTGATCAGGCTTCTTTAAAAGCTTTGCCGAATACTGCTCAAATATAAGGGCATTAAGTAGGGTAGTAGAAAGGACAGAAAGCTCTATGAATAGCGAAATTAGGATTATAGGGTAGTAGAAAGGACAGAAAGCTCTACAAATGACGAAATTAGGATTACCCCTGTGGCTTTGTGAGTTAAAGTATCTCTGTTCTCAACACCAAATACATGCATCCTCTGGAGAGTCCCAATTATCAAATGAATTGCAGTCACCTGTGCTTTCGAATCCTATACAGACAATGGATGCAAACAATAAGTTTAGATTTAAGCGTCCAAAAAAGAAAGAGTTGATACAATTCAGTTACAAACAAGAAAGGGTAGATAACTTGGTGTTTCATTGAAATTTTAATAGCGTACAAAATAGGGCTACAACCAACGGTAAAGGATTAGCTCCCAAGTCAAGGGGAAACTTACTGAAATTTCTTCTTCATATAGAATATATGCTTGGGTGAAGAATTCATATGCAACAGGTTCTAAATCACAGTCATTTGCAGCCTAATCAATGAAAAACAAGAGCATTTAATTAGGGATAACATGTGCTAGGTCAGTAGGTCTTTCATTTTATTTATAAACTAAAATTTCAACGTACCTCAGCACATTGCAAGTACAGCCGTAATGCTAGTTCAGGTGCTGGCACATTCAACAGGGCCTCAATAGTCTGAAATAATAAGCCAGAAGCATTACAAGATAGCTTAGAAAGAACAAAGTCTAAGTTCATGCTTTCACTAACAAATTACCTGAGTCAAAAGCTGAAAAATTTTCTTTGGTGTGGTTGACGCCTCTTCTCCAAAAGGATTTTCCTTATCTTCATGTCCTCCTTGCAATTGCCTGACCAACTGCACATTGAAGAATTCCATGAAAAAGTTCTTCAGTAAAAATAAAGGGGGGGGGGGGGGGGGGGGGGTTTATTTAAAGGCCATCCTCCTTTCACATTTTACAAGTTCCAATGCTTTTGAAAGAATTCTATGAGCGATATATCATGCTAACTAAGGAATTTTCATTTAACTCAAAACAGAACTTAAAAAGCATACATTAAAATATAACACATTTAACTGTTACACAATCTGGGCAGACAGAAGCAAACCTTAAGAGAAGAAAAAATTAGGGGAGGGACAGTAAAGGGTAGGCGCTTTGGTCCTCCAGACATGATGTGCTTCCGCACAGTACATATGATCTGCAATTATGGACAACATCAAGAATGAAAAGTGCTTCAATTCATCAACAAACCCATAGAAAGAAAATCAATATAGAGAGAGGGAAGACGTATACAGTTGCATCAGAATTTCTATTTACAAACTCAAGTAACCATCTGCGATAATGCCAAGTGAGTAAACACTATAAGACCAGTAAACCATCAAGGCACAATGCAATTTTTCATGTCACTTCAAAATGTAAAACAGTTGTCTCACTGGTAACATTTTCCTTGCACTAGTACTGAATGATGTGTGAACAATTACATTATTACGCAATCAAACGTCAAAGGGAGAAAATAACATGCAAAAGACACCAAAGTTAATTCAGATCCCTTTCTTTAGAAAAACCTGAACTAACGCCGTCTTAAAATATGAATGAAGAACGACTCACATAAATTTTTATACTTAACAGATCAGGTACCTTAAACATCTCTTCTGGATCTTCATTATGGAACATTTGAATAAGTCGCGAAACAGAATTCTGCTCCTCCTTGAAATCATCTTCATCGACCTAGAGTTGAAAGGAAAGAAATGTTTGCCAAATTGTATAATTAGCGTACTAAAAAAATTGGATACCTCATTAAAATAAGAAGCAAATAGCAAATACTTGTAGAAGCCCAAAAAACGTCTCTTATATCCACAGCAAATGCATTATCAGTGACATATTTATAAATCACCTCATCATGAAGAGTCCCATCCAAATCCTCAATAAGTCCTTTTATCAATTCAAATAATGCCTCGACCTATAAAAAAAGAGAGTAGCATTTCATGTTATTGAGAAGCAAACTCAGAGGAAAGGACAAATAATGAGTAAAGGAATATACCTTCTCAGAAGTTAAAATATGAGTTGTATTTTTCATAATACTTTGAATTATAACAGTTGCCATGACTTTGTTCGTTCCAGTATCAAGAAAATCCATGACGCGGGGATAATTTGAAAGCTTCAAGGCAGTGACAATGTCATTATATTTCTCCAATGGAGCACTTAAAAGTGCAACAACTTGTTTTGTTGCCCGGCTATCTTCAATTTTTCCTTTTCCAGCGAGCTTCTTAACAAATGACCCCTGGAGAAATATAAACATTGAACAAAATTACATCTGTGCTGACCATTCTTATACAACATTTAAACAAATCCCATGATAAATAACCTATTGTTCAATCTACACATTAACATGAAGAGACCCGTATCTACCAGCACAAGGAAACTCAATTACAAGAACTAAAAGTATATCATACAGAGGATCACTGGTTCATCCTTAAAAAAGGAAATTCTGCCATCAGTGTTGGTTAGTTTGCAGCTATGACATATGACAATAAAAATTATAATTACCATCTATGCTCGACTATTTGTAAGGCTAGGGATACATTATTTTAAGCTTTAACTAAATGGTACCAAAAAGTTCAAAACGATGGTGTACATATAAGTAGAACATAGAAGCAAGGGCTATGTTAAGGGAACATACCAACACTTGATCAGCATAATCAAGTCGATCAGGATGCACATGGAGGGTAAATTTAAGAAGGGATGAATATAAAGTAACGACCCCGATAATAGGCATGTCAACGTGTGCTTCAATCACCTGCGACAGCATATTGAAACAACATTATAGATAGGTAGATTTTTAATAATAACACAGATATGAATAAAAGATTATATAGGAAAAGCGAAAATAGGGAAATGTGACTAAAAATTTAAAAGGTAAACATCCAAGGATACAACCAAGTACCCAAGACAAAGATCAACTCTTTGAGATCCAAATATGTAAAGGAAAACGACAACTTCAAACAGCCATGAACAAAAACCACAGTGCACGACTTGAGATGAGCATCATCAAAATCCATAGCAAATGACAGTTGGGTAAACATTGAGTAGTTCAAAATTTCAAATTACTTTAGGAATTTTCTTTGTTTGAGATTTGATTAAGCAATATAGGGTATTAATTTGATTCAAATAGGAAATTGATCAGGAACTGAGTTTTTCAATTTGATAAGTATTTGATTTTGAGTGTTTCTTGGCCCTATAAATATGTCATACTCCAACTCTTTGGAGGTAGACTTGGATTATAGAATATTGAGACTCTAATCCCTCTTATTCCTCTTCCTCTTTCTCCCTCTGTATTTCTCTTTTTCCTCTAAATCATGTCAACCTCTAATCGTTTATATTCTATCAAATTGTTTTAACAAGAACCATACTACAAGCTTACAAGGACACTAAATTTATGATGACCAGGTCAAATGGAAATTCATTGATGTGAAATCTCAATCTCATAACATAAGCCTTTAAAACCCATCCTTAATCTTTGTCATACAAATTTCCAAACCCCAATCTTGCATTAATTGATGTGCAAGTATAGTAAAACCCTATCTAGCAAGATCCAGCAATTAGTTGCCAATTTATCATTCCCAAGATTTACCTTTCCAATGGCATTGCTCAGTTTAGAAAAAGCTTCTACTTGTAAAAACTCAGGCAACACTTCTATACTTGAAGCAGCATAGTTGGAAAGCCTTTCCATTAACTGGGATAGCACTGTCTTAATATCAACAGATGGCTGCAAAACAGAAATTCACAATGTTGAAAGAAAAAAAAAATGAATTATATTAAAAGAATGAGGATTGGTATAAACCCACAAAATTTACATAACGGGACAACATTCTTCTCAAGCAAAGTCAAAACACAGACAAATTTTTTTCCAATGAGTATACCCCTTTGAAGTCCATCAAATTTTACCCTTACATTAACTTAATTTTATTTGAAACAGATGAAAGTAACACTCTTGAATACATCTGGGAGATGCAATATTCTATTTCTCTTCCTATGAAATTCTATGTGTTTAACCATGCGCTTGAAATGTGCCAATATATCATGACAAAAACCTCTGCAGTGAAGAGTAACATAAACTCCAAGACCGCAACAAATGACAAACTTCAGTCAAGTTGCAAAAGGTCAATGAAACTACCCCATAAAATGCAAGAAAGAAGAAAGTGTAAAATGGCATAGTGCAACACAAACTAACCCTGACCATGTTCATAATAGAATCTGTCTATATGATGTTAGCTACCTGAAGCTGGGGGCAAGCACCCAACAATATATCAAGAGTTTGCAAGTGGTACTCATCAGGAAAGACTTGAATTATGCAATCCATCAAATAAAACTGTGCAAGCTCATCTTTACAATTGACGACCTGTTAAAAAAATTCAACGTGATGAATCCCACTTTTATGGTAGGCAGGTAGTCACCCATCATAGGCATTAAAAAATCAACTAATAATATAAAAAGACATCAATCAGACCTGCTCCAGGACTCTGGGAAGCACAGTATCTTTGTACAAATCCAGATCAACACCTTCTATCTGGCTGAGAACATGCAAGTTTTTACCGACCTAAAGGAACAAGAGACAAGCCTTCGGTAAGTGTACACTGTTTATGTGCAAAACATTTAGCAGTGAAACCAACCAGTTATCAGTTATTGATATTACAAGATCGCGTAGCTCGCTCCTTTCTTTCTCCCGTTTCTCCTTTTCCCTGGCAGGCCCCTGCAGACCAGAAAGGCCGAGAGCAAGCCTCAACTCAGGATCAGCTAAGAGTATGAATTGATTCACAAGCACTACAACACCTGCATGACCAGAAATCATGCCCTCATGACATATTTTACCTTCCAAGACATGCAAGCATTGTGGTACCCATGCATGTCTAAACCTG
Organism: Rubus parviflorus; assembly: GCA_029955375.1. Taxonomy (NCBI): domain Eukaryota; kingdom Viridiplantae; phylum Streptophyta; class Magnoliopsida; order Rosales; family Rosaceae; genus Rubus; species Rubus parviflorus. The sequence continues at coordinate 18,071,101 of JARGGL010000004.1, forward strand.
AGAGCGGTCATAAAAGTATCAACCAACCTGATGTTGCATCCGCACCCAAAGTTTGTTCATCTCAGTGAAATTTTGGAGCACAAACTCAACAGCATCTCTGACAGTATCAGCATCCCTGCATAAGTCCAGGAAGAACAACGAATCAAGTCGAAGTTCTAACATAAATACAAACGAACTAAAATGGGTATTAGATTTCCTTACCCTTCATACTCTGACCCAATATCAGGCAATTTATCCCTACTGACTTGAGAAAGGTAACTCCTTAAGAAGAGCCCACGTACAGGATTTTGAATGCCACGAGACATTTCCACAAGATCTTTCAGGACATCCTTAGCAGGAGCTTCCTTAGATTTGATGTAAACAGATCCTACTGTACATAGAAGATATCTGACAGAGTACATGAAATTCACATATAAGACCATGGAGATGCTATAGATAGGACTTGTTAAATTTTTTTAATCGATGCTATGACTTGTAACTTAGTACAATAAATATGCCCCTTCTACATTAACAAGTTCACTCACGAATTTCAAACCTAAGGTTAATAAAGTAAATAAATCTCAGTTACTAACCACCCACTTTTTCTTTTTTTTTCGATTCTATTTTTCCCACTATGTAAGTTCCATCACAGCAGTAACTTCCATCTACTATATATGCATGGCACGTATGAAGCTTACTAAAGATGAGACATTACAGTCACAGAACACACTGAAGGTATAAATGTCGCAAACCAACCAACTCACACAGTACTAGATTATGTAGAGATTGATAATAGATCAAATAAGCAATGGCAATTCCTGTTTAAAAGTTGTGGGTCTTAGTTATAACTTAAGGGTTAGTATGTGTTGTCAACTTGTATCATATTACCCGAACTTCAAACCAACAGAAATAGGGTATGTGAAGAAATATCAGAATGTCAAATAGGGAAAAATATAGTATGGGCGACACAGTTAACTAAACTACAACAAATTAGCCTCATATCCAAATAAATTAAACAAATGATAAATGTGCAACTGAAGATTAACAACTAAGACGTTAATTTAACGAAATTGAGACTTACAATCTGGGCAATATGTTACCAGCATGCTGCACAAGCTCATATAGATCAATAATAGAGCAACCGCGCCGAGCCTCCTCCTTAAAGAACATCTCCAATTTCCTCAATTCGTCAAACGCTCGCATATCTTATGCATCATCCAAAACCACACAAATCACATGAGCTAACACACATTGCAAAACGAAGCAGAAACAGTTTGCTCAATCTCACCGGATCGATGAGAAACAGTACACTTACATAGTTCGTAGTATTTGTGGGGTGAAAGCTTGGAGGTCCGAAGCTCCGATAGCATCTGAGCCGAATACTTGAGTGCGTCTCTGAGATTGTTCGAGTCCTGAATGAAAATTTTAGGGTTTATGTGAATTTCAGGCGAAGCAAACAAGGTCTAAAATTTCAGAGCGGAGAATCAAGGGTTTGGTGGAGTTACCAGAGCCCGATGCATGTAGAAGGCATTCTGTTGAAGGCCGGCGATTCCGGCTGCCAGATACTTCTCTTCGTCTTCGACTCCGTCGGAGATCATCTTCTTCTTCTTCTCTGGGTCTCTCTCTCTCGGTCTCGCTCGGTATCTCTTCCTCTCCGCGAGGTTGCGTTTTCGAGTATTGACCAGTCTCTGTTTGGCCTCAACTGCCTGTCTATTTCTATTTGGTCCAACTGCAGGCTGGCTCCGGACCCCGTTTCATGGATCGGTTTTGTTTGGAAAAACGGGTCCAAAAAATGCCCATTTCATTTTGGGTTTCCATCTCCTACTCTAAGTAGTCTTTACTACAAGATTTTACAATTTTTTTTTAATGACAAGATTTTACCATGTTCTCGTAAACTTAATACGATCAATATTGCATAGAACTCGAATTAAGAAGGGCTTCTCAACTACGTGAAATAGTGAAAATTATACATCATTAAATTTGCATCAATTGATCATGATGGTTTCAGTGAAGGGTGGGAATGGTGACAAGAGGCAGTGGCCACAGTGGAGTCGGAGGAAGTGGTTCCGGCGGTGGCGTGAGGTGGTTGCATCGAGCCGGCGAGATAAAGGAGGTTATGGTGGTGGTGATGGGCGTAATGGGTACGGTTTTTATCTTATGAACTCACGATTATTCCATACGAATCTTTAGACTTCATAAAATTTGATAAATCATGTTATTTTCTTTTTAGATGCAGTGTTTGTTAGCCATAAAGCTCCCTCACTCTAGCTAAGATCAACGCATTGTCGAGGAGCGAGCTTTACAAGTTGGTAACTTCAAACTCTCAGCCAAACCAAGACCCTTCTTTTCTTTTCTTTTTCCATAGCAATCAATTAGGGACTGTCACCCATTGTGTTTTCGTAGAACACGATGTTGTTGCAAATTAACAAAAATTGGAGGGAAATACGAGACAAGAATAGGCAAAGGACAAAACTGAGTGATATTGTAACTGAATAAAGAATCGAAAATGTTTGTGATACATCAAATAATGTTTCATCTACCCTACAACAAGAAAACTTTCATTCCTCAAAAGCTCTACAGTTGCTATTTTTCGAACCCAACCAAGAGTTTGCTCCAGGCATTTGAAGGCTTTAACATAGCAGAAGAGCAGTAACAACCTCTCCACACTTCCAGCACCAAGTAAAGAAAGAAAATATGAAGAACAAAGTTCACCGGCAGCTCTCAGCTCCTCGCTTGTCTCTTCAAATTTCCAAGTGGAAGTTTAAAATGGTACGGTAAATGGCAAAGCATACATATCAACCTCAGGCAAGAGGCGAGCACGTGGCCAAGACACTGAGTCTCCACAGCTCAAGCTGTCACTTGAAGCAATATGTTTCTCAACCCCACAGTTTTGGTTCTTATTCGCCTTAAGCAACCATCCCAGATCATCATCAATATCAGTGGATAGTAGACCAGGCAACAATGGAGGTTCAACCCAGTTCTCAATTAGCTCTGTGTACTGTGATGCTCTAGAAGAAGAACGACTGCTGCTTCGCTTTTCTTTGCTCACATGTCTGGAAGAAGAACAGGGTTTTTCTTCGTCATCTCTTCCTAGTCCAGGAGTAGCCTCACACATCCCTTGAACAGAGCCATCAGTAGTCCTTCCAGAGACAGAACATGGCTGGTCTTCTCTGGGTAGCACTTGTGGAACTTTGTGCTTTTGGAGTGGCAACCGGCTAGGCTGTTGCTCCCTAGATAACACTGCTGGATCTTTGTTCCTTTGGAGAGGCAACTGGCTAGGCTGTTTCTCCCTCGGTAATATTTCTGGATCTTTGTTCCTTTGAAGAGACACCAGGCAAGCCTTTTTCTCCTTGGGTAGAACTTCTTGATCCTTTTGCCTTTTGAGAGGCAACAGGCAAGGCTGTTTCTCTCTAGGTAGCACTTGTGGATCTTTTTGTGTCTTGAGAGGCAACTTGCAGGGTTGTTGCTCTTTGGGCAACACTTCCGGATGTTTGTTCTTTTGTAAAGGCAACCGAAAGGGCTGTTCCTCACTGGGTAACACTGCTGAATCTTTGTTTCTTTGAAGAGGCAACCGGCCAGGCAGTCTTTCTCTGGGCAACACTTCTAGAGCATCGGTCCTTTGGAGAGGCAACCGAAAATGCTGTTCCACCGGAGCATTGTTCCTTCCAAGAGGCAACCGAGAAGGCAGTTCCTCCCTTGGTAGCACTTCTGGATCTTTGTGCCTTTGGAGAGGCAACCGGATCCGAAGAATGCTTCCTTCAGTCAATAATAACATATTGAATAAACAATATCAGTGCCCATGTGAATCTAGCAAACACAATAGGCAAACAGACTTCTCCCAGCTAAGGAAGAATCATAAACACACTCACCAGTATTATGCCTGCCATCAGGAGACATGTTCTGCTTATGCCTTTTGTTGCTGTTATTACTGTTAAGGGTACTATCAGAAGAATTCTGGGAACCAACTGGATGCTCCTCAGTGAGGCTACTCTTGTCAAGATTTTCAGCTTCATGTTCTCTCTTCTTGCCATGTTCTCTGTCTTTATCATCTTCTTGGTGCCTTTCAACTTTGTTCCCTTTTTCGTGATGGTGCTTCTTGTCTTTAATCTCCCCATTTTCTCTAGCCTTCTTTTCTTTCTTCTCTCGTTTTTTCTCTCTCTTCTTTTCTTTCTTGGCCTTCTCACCTTCTACTTGGAGCTTCAAATAACCAGAGTAACCGTCAATTTGTGAACTTATTATAAAGGAACAGTTCAACAGAGTTTGAATAACAAGAAAGCAAAAGCAAACTACAGAGGAATAGCATTCAAGCACTGTTTCTGCCGTTTTCCGACGGGTCGGGAGGAACGGGCTAGAGACCTTCGGTAGCCACAATCACACACACAGACATAGAGACAAGATTTATAGTGGTTCACCTGGCTCAATGCGAGTCCTAGGCTACATCCACTTTGAGGGGGTTCCACTATAGTGAATAATGATTACAAGTGTTTAGCAGGTACTGAGTTGTCAAGTACCGGTAAGGTACTTGGTCCCGAGAGGGTCCTTAGTACCGAGAGGGTCCTTAGTACCGAGAGGGTCTCGAGGTACCGGTAAGATACTTAGTCCCGAGAGGGACTTGGTACCGAGATGGACTCGAGGTATCAGGGAGCATGGGTCCCAGTATAGGGGCTGAAGCCAGCCTGTCCTTCTAAGTGAGGGAGGAGTCCCTTTTATAAGTAAGGGACCTCCTCTCCTCTTACATTTCTTCAATGTGGGATGCAAGGTCCCTTAGGATATTCTATGGTGGGGAGCTCCCTTATAGATGTGGGACTCTCTCACCTTACATTTACCTATCATTCCTTGTCTTCCTCTAGCTTGACCATGGCATAGACCACAGCTGGGATATGGTAGCAACAGAAGTCCCCCAAGTCCTTAGTTAAGGAGTCTTCTTCTTCAAGGAGGGTACTTGACTGAGGACTTGTCCCAAGTAATGGTCAAGCTGGATACCAGGCATGAAGGTACCGAGATGGACTCGAGGTAATGAGGGTATTGCTCCGAGGTACCGGTAACTATTCATGAGCTACTGAGACAGTCCGTTGCAGGTGTCCTGCTTGGGGGTACCGGTCGAAGACTTGGTGCCGTAGGTGTTTACTCCATCTGTCTTGCTTTCATGATTAATTGCAAGTGGCCCTGTAGCTTTGTACACTTGCTGAATGTGAAGCCACGGTAGGTATGCCATATCATCATTTGTAATTATATCTTTGACTTTTCAAAGTTATCACATGTGTGAATATAACTATGAATATTCAAAAGAAACTCGGTAGGCCACATGCAAATGTGTAAATGTATAATTGCGGTTGTGAAATAATAAAGTCATGGGTGAGTATAGCAATTATGCTTTTGACTTTCAAAGCTGAAGTGTGATTGTACTTGCATCCTTCACATGTGCAGAAGCCTTGGCATTAATTGACGGTAGCAGGAGCTCAGGGGAACTCTACCGAGAATGCCCATGACTTGTGCAAAGACCACGAGTTGCAGACTTGAAGCTTTTCACTGATACCGAGAAGCTCTTGGATGCCCATTATCCCCTAGTCCCCCAAGTCTTCAGTTAATAAAGAACTTGGTTGACTGAAGACTTGTAAGAATGGTGGCCAAGAGAAGTGCTCTCGGTAGTACCATGCATGGCACCATGATTGAGTGAATAAATGTATGTTTTTTCCATTGCTGCATGTGTGTACTTTGAGATTTCATGGGATTTGATCACATATGAAGTGGGAAGACCACTTGGAGGGCATGTAAATTGCCTTTGTCAGAGCTTAACGTGTTTTGGCCTTGGGGTCCTTGTGTCGCACTTTCTGACTTGCGCAAACATGTCTCTTCGGTACCCTTGTGTACCGGTAATATTACTTGCTGTTTTCTCGGTACCAGGCTTGTTGGTGTTATAAGCTCTGCCGTCATTGAGCGCTTACCGGTAGAATACCGGTGGGTTGTTCATTGCCGATGGTGTGTGCGCATGACAATGAAGGAGCTAGCATTGCTGGTACAGTTACCGAGATGCTTTGAAAATAGTTAATCATGAGAATGACCATGGAGGTGCCATGTATGCCTGCCATATGATATTTCAAGTGGCCTGTGAACTGAGCACGCGACAAGCATATATAGATGTATGATTACATTTTTGACTTTTCAAAACTTAGCGAAAAGCAAGTTGACTGATCTTGTGGCTGGCACAAGCTTTTGCTTTAATGATAGTTGTGAGTTGCTTTTGCATTTGATTAGAATCATGCCGTTATGTCCTTGTGCAGCACGTGGAGTAGCAATAACCAATCACTGAGTAATGATTGTTTGCACAATTGTGACACAGCTTCTGGCATGCAATAATGTGATTACTTCCACCGAGAAGAAATGAGACTAGCGGTATCGCTGCAACTTTGCTTAAGGTACTGTTCCTGCCGTTTCCCAGCTGCTCGGTAGGGACGCACCTGGAGTGCACTTGAGTACCTGAAAGGGCAAAGGAGGTCAGGGGAGGCCGGCGTGTACCGACCGAAGACCCTCCGACGCTCAAGTTAGTCCCGAGAGGATTTGAGCAGAGTTTCTAGGAATGGAGAGAACTTACTTGAATAAGGAGTGAGGACTCCTTATATATGAGCTGAGGTCGGAGACAAGCTTCCCTGGCGTGGGGGACATCCCATGACACGAGGGAATACTCTATTATTCCACTACCTCGACACGCGCGTCGAGGGACGGCGGTGCCTAGTGCGGTCCTAGTGCGGTATGGGCGTTCTTTAGTGCGATCCGCGAGGTAGTGGACAAGCACGTGCTGCCAGGTGGCTGTGCCGGTACCGACTGGATTGTGTGTCCACGGTACCGGGTCGAGAGATGTCCCTGTAAGGCCAAGGGGAAGGCTTGTTGTCGGTACACCCGGCCTGGTATTGCTGGTACCGCTGGGGTACCGCCAGGGCTTTGCTAGTAGGCTCGGTAGGGGATCCCTACCGAGTGAGTATATGCCGCTGGGGCGTTGCCTGGGCCGCTGGGGCATTGTCAAGGTAGTGCACTCGGTAGGGGATCCCTACCGAGTAAGTAGATGCCGCTGGGGTGTTGCCTGGGCCGCTGGGGCGTTGTCAAGGCAGTGCACTCGGTAGGGGATCCCTACCGAGTAAGTAGATGCCGCTGGGGCGTGGTAATGGGCCCAGAGGTGGGCTGTTCAGCGATGGTGGGCTACTCCTGACCCGTCATGGGGTCTGTACCGGGACAGATATGAAATGGTAGCAACAGAAGTCCCCCAAGTCCCGAGCAAGAGGAAGTGCTTGGTCGGGGACTTAGTCCAAAAGTTCATATCAGGACGTAGCCAAGTGTCGGTGTGGCAGCCACGGCGCTTAGGGTCGGCCCACGTAGTCCCCCAAGTCCCCGAACAAGGGGTTCCTCCCGGGAGGGAGTTGTAACCGCTCCGAGTTCTAAGGGAATTGCCAAGGTCGTGCCTGTTGGTATGCTTGGCGTAACTGCCGAGGTAGTGGGGTAATAACTGCCGAGGTAGTGGGGCGATACGTGTCGCCTCTCGGGCGGTTTGGAACTGCATGGGGAGTTCAACCGTTGTATTGACACGTGTCGTCATCCTGTGAAGCGACGGTTGGTGTCGTACGGTGCAGATGTCCCAGGTCCCGCTATATATATGGGGTGAAGAGAGTTCACTTCATCTCATTCTTGAATTTTTTCATTCCAGAGCTCTGAAACCTGTCGGTAGAGAGAGAGAGAGAGCGTGTTGCCGGTAGCGTGTATTTGAATCATCTGCTTCTTCGACTTTCGACGCTTCACAGTGTAAGTACCGAGAACTCTGTTTTACTTTTGTGTGTTCTGCTTTTGTAACGTAGTTTGCGTACCGGTGTCCTGCCTTAGTACCGAGCTAGGTTGCATAGGCTTAGGATTGTCGTCCCGGTGAGCAACTTAGTTTATCTCTTGCAGATGTCTGATTCAGAGAGCCAGAGTGTAGGGAGCGGCAATGCCTTTTCTGGTGAAGAGCCAGAGAGGTCCCCGTCGGTAGAGATTGTGGATGTGGCCTCCAGTACCGGGAGTAGCAGCAGCGAGACTCGGTCATGTTCGTCCGGTACGGACGCCGTCCGAATTGAGAGCCTGTTCGAGACGGTGATGAGGGGCATCACTACCGGTGAAGACTTAGAGCCGTTGAATACGTTCAAAGATGGCCAGTTGATTCCCGGTAGTAGTAGTTCTGTGCCGGCCACCGAGGTGGTGGGAGGAGAGTCTCGGTCGGAGGCAGAGATTGCTGAGGAAGAGGTACCAGAGGACTCGGTACCTGCGGGTTTTGCGGTAGACCGCCTGAAAATTAGTGCTTCTACCGAGGATGACTTGGTGGCCCTGAGGGAGGCATTCAGCATTCCGGACTCGGTAACCATGCGCCTGCCAGAGAAGGGGGAACTGAGGAGCGAGTCTGTGATACCGGGCGAGACCTTGGTACACCCATTCTTCTTCGGGGAGGGCCTACGGATTCCGTTGCCATCGTACCAGCAAAGGTTCTTGGCCGAGGTTGGCCTTGCCATTGCTCAGTTGAATCCCAACACCTGGCGGTGTCTTGATGCGCTCTATACCCTGTACCGGCACTGTGGTTTCGGCGAGCCAGACTTGGCGGTGTTCTTCAGCCAGTGGTCCCTGGAGGAGCACTCGAAAACTGATAAGGGTTGGTACAAGGCCAAGTCGGTAGGAAAGCCTTGTGCAGAGTGTCCCCGAGACACTGAGTTGATGGACCTTGTTCATAAGTACAAGAAGGTGACCCGGTGCTGCCTGAAGAAAAGTGCACTCGTTCGGGAAGGTATGGCCGGTGAGGCCGACATCGAGTCTCATGAGCTCGGGAGCCCGGAGATCATCAGGGACCCGCTGGTGTTTGGTAACCCGACCTCCCAGCAGACGTGGAAGCACCGATACTTCTTCGTTGGTGGTCAGTGGGAGTTTCCCGAGGGGTCTGACCCACCGTTGAAGAGAGTGCCATGTAGCTTTAGAGACGCTCCTGGTTGATAGCCTTACCGAGTTGATACTTGTAATTGTGCCAAGTTTTGTCTCTCGGTACTAACCTCTTGTTTTTTATGTGTTGTGCAGCTGACCAATCTTGGAGGAAGCTTACCGAGAGGCAAGAGGAAGAAATTGAGTGGATCCGGGAGAACATCTCGATAGTCCTGAGGAGGTCCACCGTTCTTCTCAACCGGTACTCGCTTCACTTTTCGGGGCTAGCACCGATCCCGTGTCCCTGTAAGTTCCTCTCGGTAGCACATGTATACTTGTGTATGCATACTCGTATATTTTGGAATTTCACTTCGGTATTCTGCTGTGCAGTTTTGCCTCAATTCCGTCGGTATCGTCGACTCGGGGACGAGCAAAGCATGGTGCGTGAACGCAAGGACTTCTACCAGCTGAAGAAGGCCGTGGGTGAGAACCCACTTCCCGAGGCTGAGCTCATTGCTGCGGAGACTGCCGGTGCTCCGGTGGAGGCTACCGGTGTTGCTGTTGACGCTACCGGGAAGAGGAAGAAGAAGAAGGCCAAGCGGGTGCGTTCCACTGCTGAGGCTGATGGGGAGGGAGAGGACTCGGGGGTCCCCGAAACTGCTGAGACCGAGGTTTCCACAGAAGTGGCTGTGGCGTCCCTGAAGAGGACGGCTCGGGAAGAGGTAAACCCCATGCTTAACCTTTTTTGCGATTTTTATCTGCCCTGCCGGTACTTATGCTTTTGTAGTTTGTCAAACAGGTGAGGGAGCACCGGAAGAAGCAGAAGGTGTCGGTGGCAGAGACCTCAGTTGAAGGGCCCGTGGAGGGTGCCGGTACCGCCCTGGCTACCCGCAGTACCGGGTCTGAGGCCATCTTTGGCAGGGAGGTCGAGTCCGAGAATGCCAAGTTGTTCCTTGGCTGTGCCAGGAAGGCGTTGCTGGACCCTCTCCCGCTGTCCAAGTTGGCAGACTTGCCGGCCATGACAATGAAGCAGCAGCGGGACCTCCTCTTTCACTGCAAGCAGAAGGTACCGTCTTGTTTTTTTTTTTTTTTTTTTTTTGGAAGCGCCAGACACTTATATATGTGTATGCTTTTGCAGCTGGCATACGAGGAGCTGATGCTGGATCGCCGGTACTGGGAGGAGCTACGTTCTGTCGGTGGGCAGGTCGAAAACATGAAGGCCGGCTACAACACCATGTACAAGCTCAAGGAGGAGGCGACTGCTGAGCTTGTCAAGGTCAAGGAGGAAGCCGGTAGGCTTGTGCAAGAGGCTGAGGAGAAGGCCAAGGCTGCTGTGGCCTCTGAGGTGGCCAGGATTCAAGCTGACTTCGACAAGCGGCTGGAGGAGGCTGTCGGGAAGGCCAGGGAGGAGGCTGTGATGGCCTACCGGCGTGACCGGCAGCGCGCTGTGGAGCAGGCCACAGCCTATATGGAGGGTGGAGCTTACATTCTTGGCAAGATCAAGGATGCCTTCCCGGCCCAAGACTGGAGTCGACTCCCGGTGCCAACCGTCACCGAGGACTTCGTTGATGATGAGCACAAATCTATCCTCCAGGAGATCGACGAAGAAGCCGGTACCTCTGGCCAACCAGCGCAGCAGCAGCAGCAGGAATGAAGTCCCCCTGTGTGGGTAGTGTAGGCCAGGGGCCTTGTAATCATGCTTTCTGTTTTTTTTTTTTTGTGGGTGTTTCGACCCATTTCTGAACAATCGTCCCGGTGGGGACTGCTCTCTCGGGAGCTAGTACTTGTTGGCCATAAGGCCTTTATTTCTTGTCGAATAATGGCGTGCTTCGCCTTCTTTATTTTATGAAATTTTCAGTTCTCGAAATATTTCCAAGTGTTTACTCGGGAGGACTGGATACATCAGTCTGCCTTCCGGTATGTTTTGCACTTTTCTTTATCTCATCTCACGTGGGTAGTTGATACCGGCATCGTGGATGTGTGCATGGGGGGTGTTATGCATGGGGGTAGCTGGTACCGGCCGCATGACTTAGAAGAGTTTCACATGGGGGTAGCTGGTACCGGCCTCATGTTAATATAGGAGCATAGGAGCAGAAACTTATGCATGGGGGTCGCTGGTACCGGCCACATGACTTAGAAGAGTTTCACATGGGGGTAGCTGGTACCGGCCTCATGTTAATATAAGAGCATAGGAGCATAGGAGCAGAAACTTATGCATGGGGGTCGCTGGTACCGGCCACATGACTTATAAGAGTTTCACATGGGGGTAGCTGGTACCGGCCTCATGTTAATATAAGAGCGTAGGAGCATAGGAGCAGAAACTTATGCATGGGGGTCGCTGGTACCGGCCACATGACTTATAAGAGTTTCACATGGGGGTAGCTGGTACCGGCCTCATGTTAATATAAGAGCATAGGAGCATAGGAGCAGAAACTTATGCATGGGGGTCGCTGGTACCGGCCACATGACTTATAAGAGTTTCACATGGGGGTAGCTGGTACCGGCCTCATGTTAATATAAGAGCATAGGAGCATAGGAGCAGAAACTTATGCATGGGGGTCGCTGGTACCGGCCACATGACTTATAAGAGTTTCACATGGGGGTAGCTGGTACCGGCCTCATGTTAATATAAGAGCATAGGAGCATAGGAGCAGAAACTTACGCATGGGGGTCGCTGGTACCGGCCACATGACTTATAAGAGTTTCACATGGGGGTAGCTGGTACCGGCCTCATGTTAATATAAGAGCATAGGAGCATAGGAGCATAGGAGCATAGGAGCAGAAACTTATGCATGGGGGTCGCTGGTACCGGCCACATGACTTATAAGAGTTTCACATTTCACCGACTGTAAGTGACTGATTTGATATATATGAACAGAAGTCGTTGCTCCTGGCCGGACTGTGACCGGGCTTTTACAAGAGTACCGGTGGGAGCTCTGCTCGACCAATCCGTTGTACTGATTTTTCGTTAGGGGGTGTGGACCCTCCTACCGGTGTGTTCCGGTGTTTTTACGGGCGCGACCTACGGGTAGTAGTAGCGGAGGTGTTCAATGTTCCATGGGTGCGGGAGTGTGTACCCGTTGGAGTCCATTAGCCGGTAGGTTCCGGGCTTGACAACTTCGACTACCCGGTAGGGGCCTTCCCATTTTTGGTTGAACGTCATGGCTGCAGAGTCCTTCGTACTTAATCGTACGCGGCGTAGTGCCCAGTCCCCCAGCTTGAGGTACCGGGCCTTTGCCTTTGCGTCAAACTTGCGTTTGAGCCTGTTCTTGTGTTCTGCGTTCCGGAGGTTGGCTTGCTCCCGGCGTTCCTCGAGTAGGTCGCGGTTGAGACACAACTGCTCTTCGTTTTCGTTTGGATCGAAGGTGTCGATCCTGTGGGTTGTGGAATTAATCTCAACCGGGACTACGGCCTCTGCGCCGAAAGCGAGGGAGAACGGGGTTTCTCCGGTGGCAGCCTTGTATGAGGTGCGGTACGCCCATAGTACCTCCGGTAGCAGCTCTGGCCATGCGCCTTTCTTTTCGCCCAGCTTGGTCCTCATTGTTCTCTTCAGGATTTTGTTTACTGCCTCTACCTGACCGTTGGTCTGGGGGTGGGCTACCGATGCGAAGTACAGGGTGATGCCCTTGCACCGGCAAAATTCTCTGAAGGAGTTGGAATCGAATTGCCTTCCGTTGTCGGTGACAATGACTTGAGGGACACCGAAGCGGCAGATGACGTTTTCCCAGATGAATGTTTGAATTTGCTGGGAAGTGATGGACTTTAGGGCCTTGGCCTCTGTCCACTTGGTGGAGTAGTCGGTGGCGACAACCACATATTCAACGCCGCCGGTACCCTTTGGCATTGGCCCGATTAGGTCCAAGCCCCATTGTGCGAATGGGCACGGGTTGACCATCGTTTCTAGTGGCTGGGATGGCTTCGGTACATTTGGCGCGTTGAATTGGCAGGACTTGCATTGCCTGGTGAATGACACGGCGTCCCGGAGGAGGGTTGGCCAGTAGTATCCGAGCCTAACAAGCTTGTGAGCCATTGCTCTTCCTCCCGGGTGGTGGCCGCATATGCCCTCATGTACCTCCCTGATCGCCTCCCGGGACTCGGTGGGTCCGAGGCATCGTAGGTATGGCATTGAGTGGGCTCGCCGGTAAAGATGACTGTTGATGATGAGGTACCGGGAGGACCGGAATCTTACTTTCTTTGCCTCATCGTTATTTCTCGGGAGGGAGCCATCTCGCAGGTACTCTAGGATTGGTGTCATCCAGTTTGCTTCTTCGAGACGCAAGTGGTTCACCTCGGCGGGTGTCGTCTCAGTACTGCGGTGCTCCAGCATAATAATGGGTACCGAGGCCCCTGGGTTGGGGTCAATAGCGGAAGCTATTCTGGCTAGGGCGTCAGCCCGTTGGTTCTCATCCCTTGGTACCTTTGTTAATTTGAAACACGAGAACCCAAGTGTGAGGTCTTTTACCAAGGTCACGTACCGGCACATAGTGGGGTCTTTTGCCTGGTAGTCCCCCGTGACCTGGTTGACGATGAGCTGAGAATCACTGAAGACTTGGAGTTGTCTGGCTCCCATATCGCTGGCTAGCCGAAGGCCTGATAGAAGAGCCTCGTATTCAGCTTCGTTGTTGGAAGCTTTGAAGCTGAACCGGAGGGCACACTCCAAGTGAGATGTGTCTGGACTCTCGGTATGTGGGGTGATGAGAACGAGTCCTGCCCCGCTTCCGTGGGAGTTCGAGGCGCCGTCCACGTACAGCTGCCAGACCGGTATGGATGGGTCAAACGCATGCTCGCCAACGGTAGTTGGGGCGTCCTCGGCGGGAGTTGCTTTCTCCGCCGATGGCTGCTGACTAGTGTTAGCGTGCTCGGGTGTGAACTCGGAGACGAAGTCTGCTAATACCTGGGCCTTGATTGCCGGTCTGGGCCGGTAGGCAATGTCAAACTCGCTGAGTTCAATGCTCCACTTCGTGAGTCTCCCCGATGCCTCAGGCTTCTGCAGGATTATCCGCAGTGGATGGTCGGTCAGGACGACAATGGGGTGAGATTGGAAATAAGGCCGGAGTCTCCTGGCTGACACCATGAGTGCTAAAACGAGCTGTTCTATCTCCGGGTACCGAGTCTCGGTATCCAGTAGAGACTTGCTCGCATAGTCCACCGGTAAGTCTTCCCGATTGTCGCTCCTGACCAAGATTGAGCTCACGGCCGTCCTAGATACCGATAGGTATAGGAATAGTGGTTCCCCCAGCACTGGTCTGCTGAGCAGTGGGGCTGCCGCTAGGTATTCTTTCAGAGCAGTGAAGGCTTGTTCGCACTCGGTGGTCCAGCCCTCAAACTTCTTCCCGGTTTTGAGTATTTTGAAGAAAGGAGCACACCGGTCGGTAGACCGTGATATGAACCGAGAAAGAGCTGTGATCCTACCGTTGAGGCTTTGGACATCCTTGAAGGTTTTGGGAGACTTTAACTCCAGGATGGCTCGAATCTTCTCGGGGTTCGCTTCGATCCCCCGGTGGCTGACCATGAAACCGAGGAACTTACCCTCACCGACACAGAAGACACACTTCTCGGGATTGAGTTTCATCCCATAGTCTTGAAGGATAGAGAAAGTTTCTTGCAGGTCGGTGATGTGATCAGTTTGCTTGACGCTCTTGACGAGCATGTCGTCCACGTACACTTCCATGGTCTTGCCAATTTGCCTGGAGAACATACGGTTGACTAACCGTTGGTATGTGGCACCGGCATTCTTCAGCCCGAAGGGCAAGACATTGTAGCAGTAAAGACCTTGATTGGTCACAAAGGACGTGTGCTCTTGGTCGTCGGGATCGAGCTTGATCTGGTTGTAGCCTGAGTAGGCGTCCATGAAGCTGAGGGCCTCGTGCCCAGCGGTAGAGTTCACCAGCTGGTCGATCCTTGGTAAGGGGAAACTGTCTTTGGGGCATGCCCGATTGAGATCGGTGAAGTCGATGCACATTCGCCACTTCCCGTTAGGCTTCCTTACCAGCACCGGGTTTGACAACCACCGAGGATACTGAACCTCGCGGATGAAACCGATGCTCAAGAGTTTATCTACCTCTGCTTTCATGGCCTCGTATCGCTCCTGGTCTCCCACCCTTCTCTTTTGTCGTACCGGCCGATAGGCGGGGTCGATACCAAGCTTATGAGAGATAATGGTGGTGGAGATACCGGGCATGTCTGCATACGACCAGGCGAAGATTGAGGCATTGTCCTTCAGGAGTCTGATCAGATCTCCCCGGAGAGTTAACGGTAGGCCGGTGCCGATCTTGACAACTCTGTCAGGCTGTTCAGGGAACAGGGCGATGTGTTCTACTTCCTCGTGGGGTTTGCCCTGTATGATCACTGCTCCTTCCCGGGGGTCGTCCGGCCTGTCGGTTGTTGCTGCTATGTCACCGGTAGTGACATTGCACACGTCCCGGCAGGGACGCCGTGGCTTAGTTTCCTGAGCATAACATGACCGGGCCATTGGCTGGCTTCCTCTGATGGAGGCGACTCCGACGGGAGTAGGGAACTTTAGCATGAGCAAGTAGTAGCACACACAGGCCTTGATCTGACAAAGGGTAGGCCTACCGAGAATGAAATTGTAGGATGATTCACAGTCTACCACTAGCATGTGGGCAGATACCTTTCGGGACCTGGGGTACTGGCCGACCTCTACGTTGAGCCAGATGCTACCGAGAGGTTGGACTAGATCTCCCGAGAAGCTTATGAGCGGGTTCACCGTCCGCGATATGTTCTCGAGCGGTAGGTCCAGCTTGAGGTAGGCACTTTTGAAAATGATGTTGGCGGAGCTACCGCCATCCACCAGCACCTTGTGCATCAGGTCCGTGTGAACCTTGGCCGAGATCACGAGAGGGTCGTCGTGAGGGGTCACGATGCCGGACTCCTCGTCGTTGGAGAATTCAATCTTCCACGGGTCTCGCTTAGGCCTTTTCTGTACCGGGGCGGATTGCACGGAGAAGCATTGCAGGTGCTGCTTTGCTTCCTTCACGTGAGACTTGTGCTCAGATCGCGAAGTACCGAATAAGGTTGGTCCTCCGCTGATGGTGAAAATTTCCTTCCGGTAGCCTTGACTGGCTTGACCGGTGTACTGGGTCAACTTCCCGTCTCGGTGTAGCTGTTCGGCCACGTCCCGGAGAGCCTGGCACTCTTCGGTGGTGTGGGTCCCGGACTGGTGGTGGGTGCAGAACTTGCCGGTATTAGTCCTGTTACCGGCGTATTGTTGCCTCGGCCATGGTTGGGGGAAAAGCTGGGGGTTTTCCTTGTAGATGTCCCCCAAGGGTTTGCTGAACGTTGTACAGACTAGCAGCCTGTCGTCGGTACCGTCCTGCTTACTGGACTTCTGGGGGCGGTTGTGCCTCCAGGAACTTTTCTTCTTGGGGTGCCGGTTATACCCGGTCTCGGTCCATCCTTGACTTGAGTCGTCCACCTGGTTAATACCGGCGGGTTGGCTGTATGGCCACTGACTTGGATGGGCCTGGGTTTCCCCGCGGTCCGAGTAACCGGAGTACTGCCCTTGCCCTCGTTGGTCGGAGTACAACTGTTCCCTGGGCTTGTTATAGCCGGGACCGACCTGATACACCGGTCGTTGTTGGTGGCTCTGGGGAGCCTGGTGTTGGGGGTTCCGCTCCCGGTTGGGGGGATCATACCTTCGGTTGTTCTCGCGGTTCTCCCAGTTGTTGCCGCGATTACCCCCTCGGTAGGAGCTGAACTTGTTGCGCTTGTCGCTCTGCCGAGAGTCGTCCGGCCGTGAGCCACCTCCCTGCTCCTGCTTACGCTTATCCCCGATGGGGTCCGCTGTGGTTGCGGAGGCCTTGTTTGCCTTGTGCATCGCGTTGAGCTGAGACTTCCGTTCGTAGGTCAGGTAGTAGCTCCGGGCGTATTGCCCCGCTCGGTTCATGAGTTCGGTGTAGGTGAGGACAGCGCTCGTGGCATTGAGCTTTCTGAGGAACTCGTCCGGTTGTAGGCCATCTCGGAAGATTTGGGCCGCACGGACATCGTCCTTGGAGGTACAGCGCCGGTAGGCAGCTTTGAACC
The DNA here is from genome assembly GCA_029955375.1 of Rubus parviflorus. NCBI lineage: Eukaryota > Viridiplantae > Streptophyta > Magnoliopsida > Rosales > Rosaceae > Rubus > Rubus parviflorus. Next base: position 18,088,048 of record JARGGL010000004.1, read on the forward strand.
GCTCCATATAATCCGCCAGTCGCTCCCCGCTGGCTTGCTGGAAGCCGGTAAGTTCTCCCACCGAATAGAAGAAGCTGGACTTCGTGGCATACTCGGTGGTGAAGGCCTCGACTAGTTGCTCATAGCTGTCTATGGACTCCGGTTCTAGTTGATAGAACCACAGCATAGCCTCCTGAGTCAAGGTGTTGACGAAGGCGTGGCACCACTCCTCGTCAGTATAGCCCTTGCCATTGTAAGCGGATTGGAATGCGGTCACATGCATTACTGGGTCCTCTTTACCGGTATAGGAGTCCATCTTCAGGCTCTTGAAGTCCCGGTTGTGCTCATGGATCCTCCTGGTGAAAGGACCGACTGGCTTCTTTGCTATGCCGAGGCTGGGTGCACTCTTAGCACCGCCGGTCTCGACCCTTCTGAGTCGGTCACTGAGGTCCCGGAAGAGGTTGACCAATGCGCCCTCGTCTCCTGCGCCCAAGCCGGTACCGATGGCAGGCGCGCTCACTGGTATTTCAACGTGATCCTCGGTACCGTCTTCGTCCGGGAAGTGGACCACTCCCGCGGCATCGAGAAACGAGACCTTGGGCGTTGATGCTGCCGGTTGGGGGTGACTGGTCACACGCCCTGGCTTGGCTGGCAAGCGTTCTGCCGGTTTGAGAGGGGTCTCGGTCCCTGGCTGTGTCGAGACCGAGTGATTGGGCGTATGCTCGAGGCTAAGCCGCTCCCTGAGCAGGCCGATCTCCCGGGCGCTGGCTTCCTGCGCCGCAAGCTGATCGCAGCGCAGTCGCTCGTTGCTCTCTTGGAGGTCTCGGATCATGGCCTCAAGCCTAGCCATCATCGAGGATTCGTTCTGGTGGGACTCAGGAGTTTCCGACTCGGTGGAGTGGACTGCTGCCGGTGTTTCCTCGTGGAGGGGCTCAAGACCAGCAATAGTCGTTGTGTCCTTTGATTGCTTGGACTTCTTACTTTGCTTGGCGGGTTGTGAGCCATCACCTGCTGATTTGGTCATAGCTTGACCGGTAGAGTACCTCACTGGGTGAGGTTGCTTTTGTTACTAAGTGGTGGAAATTGTTCCCACAGACGGCGCCAAACTGTTCCTGCCGTTTCCCAGCTGCTCGGTAGGGACGCACCTGGAGTGCACTTGAGTACCTGAAAGGGCAAAGGAGGTCAGGGGAGGCCGGCGTGTACCGACCGAAGACCCTCCGACGCTCAAGTTAGTCCCGAGAGGATTTGAGCAGAGTTTCTAGGAATGGAGAGAACTTACTTGAATAAGGAGTGAGGACTCCTTATATATGAGCTGAGGTCGGAGACAAGCTTCCCTGGCGTGGGGGACATCCCATGACACGAGGGAATACTCTATTATTCCACTACCTCGACACGCGCGTCGAGGGACGGCGGTGCCTAGTGCGGTCCTAGTGCGGTATGGGCGTTCTTTAGTGCGATCCGCGAGGTAGTGGACAAGCACGTGCTGCCAGGTGGCTGTGCCGGTACCGACTGGATTGTGTGTCCACGGTACCGGGTCGAGAGATGTCCCTGTAAGGCCAAGGGGAAGGCTTGTTGTCGGTACACCCGGCCTGGTATTGCTGGTACCGCTGGGGTACCGCCAGGGCTTTGCTAGTAGGCTCGGTAGGGGATCCCTACCGAGTGAGTATATGCCGCTGGGGCGTTGCCTGGGCCGCTGGGGCATTGTCAAGGTAGTGCACTCGGTAGTGCACTCGAGTGCACTGCCTTGACAACGCCCCAGCGGCCCAGGCAACACCCCAGCGGCATATACTCACTCGGTAGGGATCCCCTACCGAGCCTACTAGCAAAGCCCTGGCGGTACCCCAGCGGTACCAGCAATACCAGGCCGGGTGTACCGACAACAAGCCTTCCCCTTGGCCTTACAGGGACATCTCTCGACCCGGTACCGTGGACACACAATCCAGTCGGTACCGGCACAGCCACCTGGCAGCACGTGCTTGTCCACTACCTCGCGGATCGCACTAAAGAACGCCCATACCGCACTAGGACCGCACTAGGCACCGCCGTCCCTCGACGCGCGTGTCGAGGTAGTGGAATAATAGAGTATTCCCTCGTGTCATGGGATGTCCCCCACGCCAGGGAAGCTTGTCTCCGACCTCAGCTCATATATAAGGAGTCCTCACTCCTTATTCAAGTAAGTTCTCTCCATTCCTAGAAACTCTGCTCAAATCCTCTCGGGACTAACTTGAGCGTCGGAGGGTCTTCGGTCGGTACACGCCGGCCTCCCCTGACCTCCTTTGCCCTTTCAGGTACTCAAGTGCACTCCAGGTGCGTCCCTACCGAGCAGCTGGGAAACGGCAGGAACAGTTTGGCGCCGTCTGTGGGAACAATTTCCACCACTTAGTAACAAAAGCAACCTCACCCAGTGAGGTACTCTACCGGTCAAGCTATGACCAAATCAGCAGGTGATGGCTCACAACCCGCCAAGCAAAGTAAGAAGTCCAAGCAATCAAAGGACACAACGACTATTGCTGGTCTTGAGCCCCTCCACGAGGAAACACCGGCAGCAGTCCACTCCACCGAGTCGGAAACTCCTGAGTCCCACCAGAACGAATCCTCGATGATGGCTAGGCTTGAGGCCATGATCCGAGACCTCCAAGAGAGCAACGAGCGACTGCGCTGCGATCAGCTTGCGGCGCAGGAAGCCAGCGCCCGGGAGATCGGCCTGCTCAGGGAGCGGCTTAGCCTCGAGCATACGCCCAATCACTCGGTCTCGACACAGCCAGGGACCGAGACCCCTCTCAAACCGGCAGAACGCTTGCCAGCCAAGCCAGGGCGTGTGACCAGTCACCCCCAACCGGCAGCATCAACGCCCAAGGTCTCGTTTCTCGATGCCGCGGGAGTGGTCCACTTCCCGGACGAAGACGGTACCGAGGATCACGTTGAAATACCAGTGAGCGCGCCTGCCATCGGTACCGGCTTGGCCGCAGGAGACGAGGGCGCGTTGGTCAGCCTCTTCCGGGAGCTCAGTGACCGACTCAGAAGGGTCGAGACCGGCGGTGCTAAGAGTGCACCCAGCCTCGGCATAGCAAAGAAGCCAGTCGGTCCGTTCACCAGGAGGATCCATGAGCACAACCGGGACTTCAAGAGCCTGAAGATGGACTCCTATACCGGTAAAGAGGACCCAGTAATGCATGTGACCGCATTCCAATCCGCTTACAATGGTAAGGGCTATACTGACGAGGAGTGGTGCCACGCCTTCGTCAACACCCTGACTCAGGAGGCTATGCTGTGGTTCTATCAACTAGAACCGAAGTCCATAGACAGCTATGAGCAACTAGTCGAGGCTTTCACCACCGAGTATGCCACGAAGTCCAGCTTCTTCTATTCGGTGGGAGAACTTACCGGCTTCCAGCAAGCCAGCGGGGAGCGACTGGCGGATTATATGGAGCGATTCAAAGCTGCCTACCGGCGCTGTACCTCCAAGGACGATGTCCGTGCGGCCCAAATCTTCCGAGATGGCCTACAACCGGACGAGTTCCTCAGAAAGCTCAATGCCACGAGCGCTGTCCTCACCTACACCGAACTCATGAACCGAGCGGGGCAATACGCCCGGAGCTACTACCTGACCTACGAACGGAAGTCTCAGCTCAACGCGATGCACAAGGCAAACAAGGCCTCCGCAACCACAGCAGACCCCATCGGGGATAAGCGTAAGCAGGAGCAGGGAGGTGGCTCACGGCCGGACGACTCTCGGCAGAGCGACAAGCGCAACAAGTTCAGCTCCTACCGAGGGGGTAATCGCGGCAACAACTGGGAGAACCGCGAGAACAACCGAAGGTATGATCCCCCCAACCGGGAGCGGAACCCCCAACACCAGGCTCCCCAGAGCCACCAACAACGACCGGTGTATCAGGTCGGTCCCGGCTATAACAAGCCCAGGGAACAGTTGTACTCCGACCAACGAGGGCAAGGGCAGTACTCCGGTTACTCGGACCGCGGGGAAACCCAGGCCCATCCAAGTCAGTGGCCATACAGCCAACCCGCCGGTATTAACCAGGTGGACGACTCAAGTCAAGGATGGACCGAGACCGGGTATAACCGGCACCCCAAGAAGAAAAGTTCCTGGAGGCACAACCGCCCCCAGAAGTCCAGTAAGCAGGACGGTACCGACGACAGGCTGCTAGTCTGTACAACGTTCAGCAAACCCTTGGGGGACATCTACAAGGAAAACCCCCAGCTTTTCCCCCAACCATGGCCGAGGCAACAATACGCCGGTAACAGGACTAATACCGGCAAGTTCTGCACCCACCACCAGTCCGGGACCCACACCACCGAAGAGTGCCAGGCTCTCCGGGACGTGGCCGAACAGCTACACCGAGACGGGAAGTTGACCCAGTACACCGGTCAAGCCAGTCAAGGCTACCGGAAGGAAATTTTCACCATCAGCGGAGGACCAACCTTATTCGGTACTTCGCGATCTGAGCACAAGTCTCACGTGAAGGAAGCAAAGCAGCACCTGCAATGCTTCTCCGTGCAATCCGCCCCGGTACAGAAAAGGCCTAAGCGAGACCCGTGGAAGATTGAATTCTCCAACGACGAGGAGTCCGGCATCGTGACCCCTCACGACGACCCTCTCGTGATCTCGGCCAAGGTTCACACGGACCTGATGCACAAGGTACTGGTGGATGGCGGTAGCTCCGCCAACATCATTTTCAAAAGTGCCTACCTCAAGCTGGACCTACCGCTCGAGAACATATCGCGGACGGTGAACCCGCTCATAAGCTTCTCGGGAGATCTAGTCCAACCTCTCGGTAGCATCTGGCTCAACGTAGAGGTCGGCCAGTACCCCAGGTCCCGAAAGGTATCTGCCCACATGCTAGTGGTAGACTGTGAATCATCCTACAATTTCATTCTCGGTAGGCCTACCCTTTGTCAGATCAAGGCCTGTGTGTGCTACTACTTGCTCATGCTAAAGTTCCCTACTCCCGTCGGAGTCGCCTCCATCAGAGGAAGCCAGCCAATGGCCCGGTCCTGTTATGCTCAGGAAACTAAGCCACGGCGTCCCTGCCGGGACGTGTGCAATGTCACTACCGGTGACATAGCAGCAACAACCGACAGGCCGGACGACCCCCGGGAAGGAGCAGTGATCCTGCAGGGCAAACCCCACGAGGAAGTAGAACACATCGCCCTGTTCCCCGAACAGCCTGACAGAGTTGTCAAGATCGGCACCGGCCTACCGGTAACTCTCCGGGGAGACCTGATCAAACTCTTGAAGGACAACGCCTCAATCTTCGCCTGGTCCTATGCAGACATGCCCGGTATCTCCACCACCATTATCTCTCACAAGCTTGATATCGACCCCGCCTATCGGCCGGTACGACAAAAGAGAAGGGTAGGAGACCAGGAGCGATACGAGGCCATGAAGACGGAAGTCGATAAACTCTTGAGCATCGGGTTCATCCGCGAGGTCCAGTATCCTCGGTGGTTATCGAACCCGGTACTAGTAAGAAAGCCCAACGGGAAGTGGCGAATGTGCATCGACTTCACCGATCTGAATCGGGCGTGTCCCAAGGACAGTTTCCCCTTACCGAGGATCGACCAGCTGGTGAACTCTACCGCTGGGCACGAGGCCCTCAGCTTCATGGACGCCTACTCAGGCTACAACCAGATCAAGCTCGATCCCGACGACCAAGAGCACACGTCCTTTGTGACCAATCAAGGTCTTTACTGCTACAATGTCTTGCCCTTCGGGCTGAAGAATGCCGGTGCTACATACCAGCGGTTAGTCAACCGCATGTTCTCCAGGCAGATTGGCAAGACCATGGAAGTGTACGTGGACGACATGCTCGTCAAGAGCGTCAAGCAAACTGATCACATCACCGACCTGCAAGAAACTTTCTCTATCCTTCAAGACTATGGGATGAAACTCAATCCCGAGAAGTGTGTCTTCTGTGTCGGTGAGGGCAAGTTCCTCGGTTTCATGGTCAGCCACCGGGGGATCGAAGCGAACCCCGAGAAGATTCGAGCCATCCTGGAGTTAAAGTCTCCTAAAACCTTCAAGGATGTCCAAAGCCTCAACGGTAGGATCACAGCTCTTTCTCGGTTCATATCACGGTCTACCGACCGGTGCGCTCCCTTCTTCAAAATACTCAAAACCGGGAAGAAGTTCGAAGGCTGGACCACCGAGTGCGAACAAGCCTTCACTGCTCTGAAAGAATACCTAGCGGCAGCCCCACTGCTCAGCAGACCAGTGCTGGGGGAACCACTATTCCTATACCTATCGGTATCTAGGACGGCCGTGAGCTCAATCTTGGTCAGGAGCGACAATCGGGAAGACTTACCGGTGGACTATGCGAGCAAGTCTCTACTGGATACCGAGACTCGGTACCCGGAGATAGAACAGCTCGTTTTAGCACTCATGGTGTCAGCCAGGAGACTCCGGCCTTATTTCCAATCTCACCCCATTGTCGTCCTGACCGACCATCCACTGCGGATAATCCTGCAGAAGCCTGAGGCATCGGGGAGACTCACGAAGTGGAGCATTGAACTCAGCGAGTTTGACATTGCCTACCGGCCCAGACCGGCAATCAAGGCCCAGGTATTAGCAGACTTCGTCTCCGAGTTCACACCCGAGCACGCTAACACTAGTCAGCAGCCATCGGCGGAGAAAGCAACTCCCGCCGAGGACGCCCCAACTACCGTTGGCGAGCATGCGTTTGACCCATCCATACCGGTCTGGCAGCTGTACGTGGACGGCGCCTCGAACTCCCACGGAAGCGGGGCAGGACTCGTTCTCATCACCCCACATACCGAGAGTCCAGACACATCTCACTTGGAGTGTGCCCTCCGGTTCAGCTTCAAAGCTTCCAACAACGAAGCTGAATACGAGGCTCTTCTATCAGGCCTTCGGCTAGCCAGCGATATGGGAGCCAGACAACTCCAAGTCTTCAGTGATTCTCAGCTCATCGTCAACCAGGTCACGGGAGACTACCAGGCAAAAGACCCCACTATGTGCCGGTACGTGACCTTGGTAAAAGACCTCACACTTGGGTTCTCGTGTTTCAAATTAACAAAGGTACCAAGGGATGAGAACCAACGGGCTGACGCCCTAGCCAGAATAGCTTCCGCTATTGACCCCAACCCAGGGGCCTCGGTACCCATTATTATGCTGGAGCACCGCAGTACTGAGACGACACCCGCCGAGGTGAACCACTTGCGTCTCGAAGAAGCAAACTGGATGACACCAATCCTAGAGTACCTGCGAGATGGCTCCCTCCCGAGAAATAACGATGAGGCAAAGAAAGTAAGATTCCGGTCCTCCCGGTACCTCATCATCAACAGTCATCTTTACCGGCGAGCCCACTCAATGCCATACCTACGATGCCTCGGACCCACCGAGTCCCGGGAGGCGATCAGGGAGGTACATGAGGGCATATGCGGCCACCACCCGGGAGGAAGAGCAATGGCTCACAAGCTTGTTAGGCTCGGATACTACTGGCCAACCCTCCTCCGGGACGCCGTGTCATTCACCAGGCAATGCAAGTCCTGCCAATTCAACGCGCCAAATGTACCGAAACCATCCCAGCCACTGGAAACGATGGTCAACCCGTGCCCTTTCGCACAATGGGGCTTGGACCTAATCGGGCCAATGCCAAAGGGTACCGGCGGCGTTGAATATGTGGTTGTCGCCACCGACTACTCCACCAAGTGGACAGAGGCCAAGGCCCTAAAGTCCATCACTTCCCAGCAAATTCAAACATTCATCTGGGAAAACGTCATCTGCCGCTTCGGTGTCCCTCAAGTCATTGTCACCGACAACGGAAGGCAATTCGATTCCAACTCCTTCAGAGAATTTTGCCGGTGCAAGGGCATCACCCTGTACTTCGCATCAGTAGCCCACCCCCAGACCAACGGTCAGGTAGAGGCAGTAAACAAAATCCTGAAGAGAACAATGAGGACCAAGCTGGGCGAAAAGAAAGGCGCATGGCCAGAGCTGCTACCGGAGGTACTATGGGCGTACCGCACCTCATACAAGGCTGCCACCGGAGAAACCCCGTTCTCCCTCGCTTTCGGCGCAGAGGCCGTAGTCCCGGTTGAGATTAATTCCACAACCCACAGGATCGACACCTTCGATCCAAACGAAAACGAAGAGCAGTTGTGTCTCAACCGCGATCTACTCGAGGAACGCCGGGAGCAAGCCAACCTCCGGAACGCAGAACACAAGAACAGGCTCAAACGCAAGTTTGACGCAAAGGCAAAGGCCCGGTACCTCAAGCTGGGGGACTGGGCACTACGCCGCGTACGATTAAGTACGAAGGACTCTGCAGCCATGACGTTCAACCAAAAATGGGAAGGCCCCTACCGGGTAGTCGAAGTTGTCAAGCCCGGAACCTACCGGCTAATGGACTCTAACGGGTACACACTCCCGCACCCATGGAACATTGAACACCTCCGCTACTACTACCCGTAGGTCGCGCCCGTAAAAACACCGGAACACACCGGTAGGAGGGTCCACACCCCCTAACAAAAAATCAAGACAACGGATTGGTCGAGCAGAGCTCCCACCGGTACTCTTGTAAAAGCCCGGTCACAGTCCGGCCAGGAGCAACGACTCCTGTTCATATATATCAAATCAGTCACTTACAGTCGGTGAAATGTGAAACTCTTATAAGTCATGTGGCCGGTACAAGCGACCCCCATGCCTAAGTTTCTGCTCCTATGCTCCTATTAACATGAGGCCGGTACCAGCTACCCCCATGTGAAACTCTTACAAGTCATGTGGCCGGTACAAGCGACCCCCATGCCTAAGTTTCTGCTCCTATGCTCTTATATTAACATGAGGCCGGTACCAGCTACCCCCATGTGAAACTCTTATAAGTCATGTGGCCGGTACAAGCGACCCCCATGCCTAAGTTTCTGCTCCTATGCTCCTATATTAACATGAGGCCGGTACCAGCTACCCCCATGTGAAACTCTTATGTCATGTGGCCGGTACCAGCGACCCCCATGCATAAGTTTCTGCTCCTATGCTCCTATATTAACATGAGGCCGGTACCAGCTACCCCCATGTGAAACTCTTATAAGTCATGTGGCCGGTACCAGCGACCCCCATGCATAAGTTTCTGCTCCTATGCTCTTATATTAACATGAGGCCGGTACCAGCTACCCCCATGTGAAACTCTTACAAGTCATGTGGCCGGTACAAGCGACCCCCATGCCTAAGTTTCTGCTCCTATGCTCTTATATTAACATGAGGCCGGTACCAGCTACCCCCATGTGAAACTCTTATAAGTCATGTGGCCGGTACCAGCGACCCCCATGCATAAGTTTCTGCTCCTATGCTCCTATGCTCTTATATTAACATGAGGCCGGTACCAGCTACCCCCATGTGAAACTCTTACAAGTCATGTGGCCGGTACCAGCGACCCCCATGCATAAGTTTCTGCTCCTATGCTCCTATGCTCTTATATTAACATGAGGCCGGTACCAGCTACCCCCATGTGAAACTCTTCTAAGTCATGTGGCCGGTACCAGCGACCCCCATGCATAAGTTTCTGCCCCTATGCTCCTATATTAACATGAGGCCGGTACCAGCTACCCCCATGTGAAACTCTTCTAAGTCATGTGGCCGGTACCAGCGACCCCCATGCATAAGTTTCTGCTCCTATAGTTCGACATGCAGCGTGGTCCTAGCGACACCCATGTGCACACTGTTGTAAGCCATGCGGCCGGTACCAGCTACCCCCATGCATAACACCCCCCATGCACACATCCACGATGCCGGTATCAACTACCCACGTGAGATGAGATAAAGAAAAGTGCAAAACATACCGGAAGGCAGACTGATGTATCCAGTCCTCCCGAGTAAACACTTGGAAATATTTCGAGAACTGAAAATTTCATAAAATAAAGAAGGCGAAGCACGCCATTATTCGACAAGAAATAAAGGCCTTATGGCCAACAAGTACTAGCTCCCGAGAGAGCAGTCCCCACCGGGACGATTGTTCAGAAATGGGTCGAAACACCCACAAAAAAAAAACAGAAAGCATGATTACAAGGCCCCTGGCCTACACTACCCACACAGGGGGACTTCATTCCTGCTGCTGCTGCTGCGCTGGTTGGCCAGAGGTACCGGCTTCTTCGTCGATCTCCTGGAGGATAGATTTATGCTCATCATCAACGAAGTCCTCGGTGACGGTTGGCACCGGGAGTCGACTCCAGTCTTGGGCCGGGAAGGCATCCTTGATCTTGCCAAGAATGTAAGCTCCACCCTCCATATAGGCTGTGGCCTGCTCCACAGCGCGCTGCCGGTCACGCCGGTAGGCCATCACAGCCTCCTCCCTGGCCTTCCCGACAGCCTCCTCCAGCCGCTTGTCGAAGTCGGCTTGGATCCTAGCCACCTCAGAAGCCACAGCAGCCTTGGCCTTCTCCTCCGCCTCTTGAACTAGCCTACCGGCTTCCTCCTTGACCTTGGCAAGCTCAGCCGTCGCCTCCTCCTTCAGCTTATACATGGTGTTGTAGCCGGACTTCATATTTTCGACCTGCCCACCGACAGAGCGTAGCTCCTCCCAGTACCGGCGGTCCAGCATCAGCTCCTCGTATGCCAGCTGCCAAAGAGTACACATATATAAGTGTCTGGCGCTAAAAAAAAAAAAAAAAAAATATAAACAAGCAGGACGGTACCTTCTGCTTGCAGTGAAAGAGGAGGTCCCGCTGCTGCTTCATTGTCATGGCCGGCAAGTCTGCCAACTTGGACAGCGGGAGAGGGTCCAGCAACGCCTTCCTGGCACAGCCAAGGAACAACTTGGCATTCTCGGACTCGACCTCCCTGCCAAAGATGGCCTCAGACCCGGTACTGCGGGTAGCCAGGGCGGTACCGGCACCCTCCACGGGCCCTTCAACTGAGGTCTCTGCCACCGACACCTTCTGCTTCTTCCGGTGCTCCCTCACCTGTTTGACAAACTACAAAAGCATAAGTACCGGCAGGGCAGATAAAAATCGCAAAAAAGGTTAAGCATGGGGTTTACCTCTTCCCGAGCAGTCCTTTTCAAGGACACCGTAGCAACCTCTGCTGAAACCTCAGCCTCTTCAGCCTCGGGAGCCTCAGGGACCCCCGAGTCCTCCTCCCCCACATCAGCCTCAGCAGTGGAACGCACCCGCTTGGCCTTCTTCTTCTTCCTCTTCCCGGTAGCGTCAACAGCAACACCGGTAGCCTCCACCGGAGCACCGGCAGTCTCCGCAGCAATGAGCTCAGCCTCGGGAAGTGGGTTCTCACCCACGGCCTTCTTCAGCTGGTAAAAATCCCTGCGCTCCCGCACCATGCTTAAATCGTCCGAAAGTCGACGGTACCGACGGAATTGAGGCAAGACTGCAAGGCACAGTACCGAAATCAGACCACAGTATATAAGCATACATGTACAAGTGTGTTACCGGTATAAACTTACAGGGACACGGGATCGGTGCTAAGCCCGAAAAGTGAAGCGAGTACCGGTTGAGCAGAACGGTGGACCTCCTCAGTACTATCGAGATGTTCTCCCGGATCCACTCAATCTCTTCCTCCTGCCTCTCGGTAAGCTTCCTCCAAGACTGTTCAACTGCAAACAAAACAACAAAGCACACATTAGTACTGAGACACAATAAGGTACACAACCACAAAGTCTAGACTCGGGAAGGCTATCAACCAGGGGCGTCTCTAAAGCTACAAGGCACTCTCTTCAACGGTGGGTCAGACCCTTCGGGAAACTCCCATTGACCACCAACGAAGAAGTATCGGTGCTTCCAAGTCTGCTGGGAGGTCGGATTACCAAACACCAGCGGGTCCCTGATGATCTCCGGGCTCCCGAGCTCATGAGACTCGATGTCGGCCTCACCGGCCATACCTTCCCGGGCAAGAGCACTTTTCGACAGACAGCACCGGGTTACCTTCTTGTACTTATGTACAAAGTCCATCAATTCAGTGTTGTAAGGGCAAAATATTTGCTATTGGCTATTTCCTATTTGACAAAACCTCTTCCCTTGTATTAGCAATTCTTTTGTATCATTGCTAGTTTGTATTAGGGATTTGGTGTCGTGGCTTAGGTTGTTCTTACTCGAGATGGTTCGTGAAGACGCCATTCTTATCCGGTCTTTTCTCCGGACTTCGATCATTGGTCATCGAAGGTTTCGTTCAAGCACATCAAGGTATGACTCATGCATATGCACATGCATTTCATTCATATTATGTCTTCCTTGTTGTCCTAGGTTTATCTAGGTTGTTTTCCTTTCTCTTATGATGTGAATCACATAAGTATAGGATGCTTGATTGCCACACTTGTGTCTTGTATCACAAGTTTCGAGTGCTTATTATATAAGCACCCGGTCGCAACGCGACCGGCTCAAATTTTGTATGCATAGTTTCATACATTTGAGTTTATGATGTTAGGATTGCTAGATCTTCTTATAGATTTGTTTTGATTAGCATTCCTTTATGTTTAAGGCTGTTTTATGCCTTGCGATCGATCGTCACTGTTCATGCGATCGATCGCACCACGTGGCAAATTTGTCCGTTGGATTTATGACCGTTGCAGTTCGAAAATATGTCCGTTGGGACTTTTTCGTGCGATCGATCGCAACTTTCCGCGATCGATCGCAAACAAGGGTTTTCACTTCCAGACTTGATTTTACACTGTGCGATCGATCGCATAATATCGTGCGATCGATCGCAAATACTTCTGGGCTGTTTTCTATAAATAGAACCCTTGTGTTTCATTTCGGTCAACTCTTTCCCCATAGTCGAAAATACACTTTGAGAGAGTTCTTTGGTATTGTGAGTGATCCTAGTTCCATGTTGTAGGTTCCTCACCTTAATCTCCATCTATAATCCATTGCTAAACACTTTGATTTGCATTTATATGCTAGTTTAGCCTATGTTTAGGATTTAGGAGATTCTATTCGATTCTAGCAATTGTTCCATGTTGAATTGCTGAATTGAATGATTGAATCTATATTCAATCTTCTTTGTTGTTTGTTTGTTTAGCTAATGATCCTTGTGATTAGTTAAACAAACCCTTAAATCATATTCAAGGCTTTTTAATTCGGTTTGGTTAATGCAAGCAATTGTTCCTTGTTGAATTGCTTGTGTTAATTGAATTGAATTCATTCATTCATACACACACACACTTGCATAGTCGGTGTCTTGCGGTTGGAGGATTCACGCGGTGAAGTTCGATCAATCGGAGAAGCTTGAGGTGGGATCACTTGAAGAGCATTCGGGGCTACACAAGGTTAGAGCTGCCACTAGTCATAGGGTTGATAGTGTAGAGTTTGGGACGGAGTTCCCCCTTGTACGTGTTGCCGTTTGGCGTTTTCATAGTGTTACACAAGAGCGTGGGGTACGGCTCCCCTCCGGTTTTCCTCTAGAGGTAGAGGTTCCGGGTGACCATATTGTGTGTTGCTTGTGTGATTGTTGATATCTATTGTATTGTGCTTAATTGATTAGCATATTGTGTGCTTGTTCATACATAGATATATATAGTCCGTGGTGTGCTAGTTTGATGCACACTTTGGGATTCTAGGTTGTACAATTGATTGTGCTTGTTGCATATATATTTGTTATCAATTGTGTATTGCTTGTGCAATAGTTAAAACCTAGGTTGTTCATTGTGAAGCATATTTGTATTGCTTCCTATTGTTGTTTGTAGGAGAGTTAAGTTTTAATTTGTTGAAAGTTGTGTATACTCTCCGATTAGTGTTTAGGACGACTATACCGTTGTTGGGACAATCCGGGTACACCGGAATTTCAAGTGTCTCGGGGACACTCTACACAAGGTTTTCCTACCGACTTGGCCTTATACCACCCCTTGTCAGTTTTTGAATGCTCCTCCAGGGACCACTGGCTGAAGAACACAGCCAAGTCCGGCTCACCAAAGCCACAGTGCCGGTACAGGGTATACAGTGCGTCAAGACACCGCCAGGTGTTGGGATTCAGCTGAGCAATGGCAAGGCCCACCTCGGCCAAGAACCTCTGCTGGTACGATGGCAATGGGATCCGTAGGCCCTCCCCAAAGAAGAACGGATGTACCAAGGTTTCACCCGGTACTGAAGAGGCACTCCTCAGTTCCCCCATCTCCGGTAGGCGCATGGTCACCGAGTCCGGAATACTGAACGCTTTCCTCAGAGCCACCAGGTCATCCTCGGTAGAAGCACTGAGTTTCAGGCGGTCTACCGCAAAACCCGCAGGTACCGATTCCTCTGGTACCTCCTCCTCAGCAGTCTCTGCCTCCGACCGAGCCTCTACTCCCCCCACCACCTCGGTGGCCGGCACAGAACTGCTACTCCCGGGAATCAACTGGCCATCTTTGAACGTATTCAACGGCTCCAAGTCTTCACCGGTAGTGATGCCTCTCATCACCGTCTCGAACAGGCTCTCAATTCGGACGGCGTCCGTACCGGACGAACATGACCGAGTCTCGCTGCTGCTACTCCCGGTACTGGAGGCCACATCCACAATCTCTACCGACGGGGACCTCTCTGGCTCTTCACCAGAAAAGGCATTGCCGCTCCCTACACTCTGGCTCTCTGAATCAGACATCTGCAAGAGATAAACTAAGTTGCTCACCGGGACGACAATCCTAAGCCTATGCAACCTAGCTCGGTACTAAGGCAGGACACCGGTACGCAAACTACGTTACAAAAGCAGAACCACATAAAGATAACACAAGAGTTCTCGGTACTTACACTGTCAAACGGCGGAAGTCGAGACAACGGTTGGTCAAATTGAACGCTACCGGCAACAGGCTCTCACACTCTCTACCGACAAGTTTCAGAGCTCTGGAATGAAAAAATTCAAGAATGAGGTGAAGTGAACTCTCTTCACCCCTATATATATAGCGGGACCTGGGACATCTGCACCGTACGACACCAACCGTCGCTTCACAGGATGACGACACGTGTCAATGCAACGGTTGAACTCCCCATGCAGTTCCAAACCGCCCGAGAGGCGACACGTATCGCCCCACTACCTCGGCAGTTATTGCCCCACTACCTCGGCAGTTACGCCAAGCATACCAACAGGCACGACCTTGGCAATTCCCTTAGAACTCGGAGCGGTTACAACTCCCTCCCGGGAGGAACCCCTTGTTCGGGGACTTGGGGGACTACGTGGGCCGACCCTAAGCGCCGTGGCTGCCACACCGACACTTGGCTACGTCCTGATATGAACTTTTGGACTAAGTCCCCGACCAAGCACTTCCTCTTGCTCGGGACTTGGGGGACTTCTGTTGCTACCATTTCATATCTGTCCCGGTACAGACCCCATGACGGGTCAGGAGTAGCCCACCATCGCTGAACAGCCCACCTCTGGGCCCATTACCACGCCCCAGCGGCATCTACTTACTCGGTAGGGATCCCCTACCGAGTGCACTGCCTTGACAACGCCCCAGCGGCCCAGGCAACACCCCAGCGGCATCTACTTACTCGGTAGGGATCCCCTACCGAGTGCACTACCTTGACAATGCCCCAGCGGCCTAGGCAACGCCCCAGCGGCATATACTCACTCGGTAGGGATCCCCTACCGAGCCTACTAGCAAAGCCCTGGCGGTACCCCAGCGGTACCAGCAATACCAGGCCGGGTGTACCGACAACAAGCCTTCCCCTTGGCCTTACAGGGACATCTCTCGACCCGGTACCGTGGACACACAATCCAGTCGGTACCGGCACAGCCACCTGGCAGCACGTGCTTGTCCACTACCTCGCGGATCGCACTAAAGAACGCCCATACCGCACTAGGACCGCACTAGGCACCGCCGTCCCTCGACGCGCGTGTCGAGGTAGTGGAATAATAGAGTATTCCCTCGTGTCATGGGATGTCCCCCACGCCAGGGAAGCTTGTCTCCGACCTCAGCTCATATATAAGGAGTCCTCACTCCTTATTCAAGTAAGTTCTCTCCATTCCTAGAAACTCTGCTCAAATCCTCTCGGGACTAACTTGAGCGTCGGAGGGTCTTCGGTCGGTACACGCCGGCCTCCCCTGACCTCCTTTGCCCTTTCAGGTACTCAAGTGCACTCCAGGTGCGTCCCTACCGAGCAGCTGGGAAACGGCAGGAACAGGTACCGTGAGTTCCGCATGAGGCATGGAGGTAGCTGGGACCGTCCGTATGGCTTTCTTACTCATGGGTACCGTGAGTACCGCATGAGGCATGGAGGTAGCTGGTACCGTCCGCATGACTTTTTCACTCATGGGTACCGTGAGTACCGCATGAGGCATGGAGGTAGCTGGTACCGTCCGCATGACTTGTTTACTCATGGGTACCGTGAGTACCGCATGAGGCATGGAGGTAGCTGGTACCGTCCGCATGACTTTTTTACTCATGGGTACCGTGAGTACTGCATGAGGCATGGAGGTAGCTGGTACCGTCCGCATGACTTTTTTACTCATGGGTACCGTGAGTACTGCATGAGGCATGGAGGTAGCTGGTACCGTCCGCATGACTTGCAAGAGTTTTACATGGGAGTCGCTGGGACTCGCGGCATGTCCTGATAAGAAAACTTATGCATGGGGGTCGCTGGTACCGGCCACATGACTTACAAGAGTTTTACATGGGAGTCGCTGGGACTCGCGGCATGTCCTGATAAGAAAACTTATGCATGAGGGTCGCTGGTACCGGCCACATGACTTACAAGAGTTTTACATGGAAGTCGCTGGGACTCGCGGCATGTCCTGATAAGGAAACTTATGCATGGGGGTCGCTGGTACCGGCCACATGACTTACAAGAGTTTTACATGGGGGTAGCTGGTACCGGCCACATGTTGTGAAAATTTGCACATGGGTGTCGCTAGGATCACGCTGCATGTCAAAATATAGGAGCAGAAACTTATGCATGGGGGTCGCTGGTACCGGCCACATGACTTAGAAAAGTTTCACATGGGGGTAGCTGGTACCGGCCACATGTTGTGAAAATTTGCACATGGGTGTCGCTAGGATCACGCTGCATGTCAAAATATAGGAGCAAAAACTTATGCATGGGGGTCGCTGGTACCGGCCACATGACTTATAAGAGTTTCACATGGGGGTAGCTGGTACCGGCCACATGTTAATAGGAGCAGAATTAGGAGCAGAAACTTATGCATGTGGGTCGCTGGTACCGGCCACATGACTTATAAGAGTTTCACATGGGGGTAGCTGGTACCGGCCTCATGTTAATAGGAGCAGAATTAGGAGCAGAAACTTATGCATGGGGGTCGCTGGTACCGGCCACATGACTTATAAGAGTTTCACATGGGGGTAGCTGGTACCGGCCTCATGTTAATAGGAGCAGAATTAGGAGCAGAAACTTATGCATGGGGGTCGCTGGTACCGGCCACATGACTTATAAGAGTTTCACATGGGGGTAGCTGGTACCGGCCTCATGTTAATAGGAGCAGAATTAGGAGTAGAAACTTATGCATGGGGGTCGCTGGTACCGGCCACATGACTTATAAGAGTTTCACATGGGGGTAGCTGGTACCGGCCTCATGTTAATAGGAGCAGAATTAGGAGTAGAAACTTATGCATGGGGGTCGCTGGTACCGGCCACATGACTTATAAGAGTTTCACATGGGGGTAGCTGGTACCGGCCTCATGTTAATAGGAGCAGAATTAGGAGCAGAAACTTATGCATGGGGGTCGCTGGTACCGGCCACATGACTTATAAGAGTTTCACATGGGGGTAGCTGGTACCGGCCTCATGTTAATAGGAGCAGAATTAGGAGCAGAAACTTATGCATGGGGGTCGCTGGTACCGGCCACATGACTTATAAGAGTTTCACATGGGGGTAGCTGGTACCGGCCTCATGTTAATAGGAGCAGAATTAGGAGCAGAAACTTATGCATGGGGGTCGCTGGTACCGGCCACATGACTTATAAGAGTTTCACATGGGGGTAGCTGGTACCGGCCTCATGTTAATAGGAGCATAGGAGCAGATTTACCGAGTAGATAGACGCCGCTGGGGCGTTGCCTAGAGTCGTTTATGACCGAAGCATGCCCTTACACCATCTAGTCGGACTCTAGCAACAAGCTTCCCTGTTATACACAAATATCAACATGCACATGTGTCGTGCTGGCAGGTACGGTGGTACCGGGCTGCCATGGTACCGGTAGGTACTAGTAAGATTGCTAATGTGGTATCGGTGTTGTCAAGGTAATGTACCCGGTAGGGGATCCCTACCGAGTAGGTAGATGCCGCTGGGGCGTTGCCTGGGCCGCTGGGGCATTGTCAAGGCAGTGCATTCGGTAGGGGATCCCTACCGAGTTAGATGATCAACATTGCCACATTGGTATGGACAAATATGGACAAAGTATTAATATGCATGAGTGTGAGTGCGAGCGCAAATAATTGTAATCGTTTATACATAGAGGCATATACCGAGGGACATATCGAGGCACATATCAAGGCAACATGTAGGGACATACCGAGGCAACATGTAGGGACATATACCGAGGGACATATCGAGGCATATACCGAGGCAACGTGCATGCAACTCAATGGGCTCATATGCAAATAATTATTCAATGTCCATAGTCATGACCAATGCGTGGCAATAATAATATAGATCATGGTACTGCAGGGTACCGAATTTGTTCATGGCACATAGTAGTGCATAAAAGAGTATGGACTCTTAGCAATTAAGGGTGTTGCCAAACCATTATAATTAAATAAAGATAAGGAGACTTATCTTGTAGTGAGCTGCTGCATGTATGTGCTTCAGAGCTCTAGGTACCGAGATGGACTTGAGGTACCGGTCACTGTTCATGAGCTTAGGCTTGGCACTGCAGGTGAGTGAAGTTGCTCTAAGGTACCAAGAAGCTGGAGGTACCGGTCATGGTTGTGCACTTGCTGACCGGCAGAAGCATGCACATGCTTGGATGAATAGTTAAATACACATCCATCATAATTGATTAATCATGTGGGCCTTTGACTTGACTTTGTATAATTGCAACTTGTGAGACAAAGCCACGGGTGGGTAATATAGCCAAGGAATCATGCTTTTGGCTTTTCAAAGCAAACACATGTGTGAGTATGGGGTGAGTCTGCAAAGTGTCGGCACATGCAAATGTATAATTGCAAAGTTGCAATTATAAGTTTGACTTTTCAAAGCAAAGCAAGTGGCTGAAGCTTTGTAATTAAAGGCGTTGGCTTTTGTTCTGATTAAAGCCATGGGTACCGAGAAGACCATGGATTCTGCGAGATGACACCCCCGAGTTGCAGCTTGCAACTTTTTCACCAAGATGAGTTTGAGACTGGTATAGTATAAGCACCGTCGGTAGTCCCCAAATGGCAGTTTCTCAGTGAGGGCAGCATGTGTCTTTATCACTCATTCCCTTCCAATTTGTGCTTGGTGAGGGTCTGATGTCAACCGGTATGAGTTCGGTGTTGCTTGGGGGTACTAAGCGAAGCAATCAGTGAAGAGCAGGGATACCGGTGAGAGAATTGACTGCTGGGCTCTAAGTACTGAGATACCGGCCACTCCATGGTGGAGGAGTGTTGCTTCAATTTGTTCAAAATTGTTATTTGGTGCAGCTGGGTATCGAACAAAGAGGCATCAAATTGCATTCCTTGGTGGTACCGGCAGGATGATGCGCGATTTCGCGGTTTTGCTTCGAGCCGTTCTCGGTACATCTTCATCACCGATCTCCCATTCCAGTCCCCCATGGCGAGAGGTGGAAGCTCGGGGGGCTTAAGGTACCGGTATGGCGAGAGGTGTCGCCGGTGTGCGCTGCTGTTGCGCTGTCCCTGTGCATTACCGGGAGGCGTGGCGGCATGGGATTTCCTCGGGAGGAAGAGTTGCCGGTGAGGTCGACCACTCGGTGAGGATGGTAGGGAAACTCGGAAGAGCTTGAACGCACAGGGGCGGTGGCATCGCCGGGGGGCGTGACTGCCTACGGTTTGCTCGGTAAGGACCGGCAACAAGTTCTGGACCGGTGAGGGACTAGTGGTACCGGTAAGGTGAGCGGTGCTCCCGGTTCTCTCCTCCTCACTTCTCTTTCTGGGCTCTCTCTTTCTCGGTGCACCGCATGAACCCAGAAGCTTGAATTTGCTTCGGTAGGTGAGGATTGAGAGGAAGATGAGCTGGTTTGCTCCTTGGTCGGTGAGTGCAAGAAGGGAGGAAGAAGAGGAGTGGTCCCGGGTGCCCAAAGGAAATTTGGGACTGCTCTTCACACCCATATTTTTTTTCTGTTTGTTGAGGTACCGGGAAGAATCACCAATACCGGGAAGGACCCATTTTTATTTGCCCTTTGCGATAAGTTCTTTGTTGGTCTGCTATGCTTGTGGTGATGGCTCCGGATAGATAGATTGAAAAAGGAAGGAACCGACAAGACTTTTAGTTCGGGTTCCCACAGACGGCGCCAACTGTTTCTGCCGTTTTCCGACGGGTCGGGAGGAACGGGCTAGAGACCTTCGGTAGCCACAATCACACATGTTCCTGCCGTTTCCCAGCTGCTCGGTAGGGACGCACCTGGAGTGCACTTGAGTACCTGAAAGGGCAAAGGAGGTCAGGGGAGGCCGGCGTGTACCGACCGAAGACCCTCCGACGCTCAAGTTAGTCCCGAGAGGATTTGAGCAGAGTTTCTAGGAATGGAGAGAACTTACTTGAATAAGGAGTGAGGACTCCTTATATATGAGCTGAGGTCGGAGACAAGCTTCCCTGGCGTGGGGGACATCCCATGACACGAGGGAATACTCTATCATTCCACTACCTCGACACGCGCGTCGAGGGACGGCGGTGCCTAGTGCGGTCCTAGTGCGGTATGGGCGTTCTTTAGTGCGATCCGCGAGGTAGTGGACAAGCACGTGCTGCCAGGTGGCTGTGCCGGTACCGACTGGATTGTGTGTCCACGGTACCGGGTCGAGAGATGTCCCTGTAAGGCCAAGGGGAAGGCTTGTTGTCGGTACACCCGGCCTGGTATTGCTGGTACCGCTTGGGTACCGCCAGGGCTTTGCTAGTAGGCTCGGTAGGGGATCCCTACCGAGTGAGTATATGCCGCTGGGGCGTTGCCTGGGCCGCTGGGGCATTGTCAAGGTAGTGCACTCGGTAGGGGATCCCTACCGAGTAAGTAGATGCCGCTGGGGTGTTGCCTGGGCCGCTGGGGCGTTGTCAAGGCAGTGCACTCGGTAGGGGATCCCTACCGAGTAAGTAGATGCCGCTGGGGCGTGGTAATGGGCCCAGAGGTGGGCTGTTCAGCGATGGTGGGCTACTCCTGACCCGTCATGGGGTCTGTACCGGGACAGATATGAAATGGTAGCAACAACACACACAGACATAGAGACAAGATTTATAGTGGTTCACCTGGCTCAATGCGAGTCCTAGGCTACATCCACTTTGAGGGGGTTCCACTATAGTGAATAATGATTACAAGTGTTTAGCAGGTACTGAGTTGTCAAGTACCGGTAAGGTACTTGGTCCCGAGAGGGTCCTTAGTACCGAGAGGGTCCTTAGTACCGAGAGGGTCTCGAGGTACCGGTAAGATACTTAGTCCCGAGAGGGACTTGGTACCGAGATGGACTCGAGGTATCAGGGAGCATGGGTCCCAGTATAGGGGCTGAAGCCAGCCTGTCCTTCTAAGTGAGGGAGGAGTCCCTTTTATAAGTAAGGGACCTCCTCTCCTCTTACATTTCTTCAATGTGGGATGCAAGGTCCCTTAGGATATTCTATGGTGGGGAGCTCCCTTATAGATGTGGGACTCTCTCACCTTACATTTACCTATCATTCCTTGTCTTCCTCTAGCTTGACCATGGCATAGACCACAGCTGGGATATGGTAGCAACAAGCACAATACTCGGATAAAAACAGGACATCTTTTAAGATCAAATCAGAAGTTGAGGGCTTCAAAACACATTTAAGAAAAATAGCACTGATTCATTCAATTGTTATTGATTATCTTAATCATATAAAGCTGCAATAACCATAATGCCTCATCCAAGACCTACGATGGTAAAATATTCCTATATCACTACTTTCTCTCAGCTCCAACAAACATAAGATCTTAAAGGTGAAACTAAATTAGAAGAGTGGCATGCTACTCCTACCAATAAAAACTACAAGAACTCTCATTTGCCTTGAAGAGGACTCGAACCTCCACGCTACAAAGCACAAGACAATTCAGAGTCTCGCGTGTCTACCATTTCCACCACCAAGGCATTAAAAAACAAGCTTAAACCCTACATCCCCTAACTTCAAAAAGACCAACCTAAAACACTGCAGATGTCAAAAAAACCTCAAAGTTATGAATTAATATGCATTAAAGACACACTTGGGGTTCAAAGTTCACTGCCTAACCCAGTATGGTGCAATCTCAATCCCAGCACATCACATGAATTCACATGTAAACAAGAATATAGTGCTACTCATTCACATCACATCCTGGTGGCTTTCAATTTATTAGCATTTCTTGGAATGCAAAAATAAACTCTAGACTGGGAGCATGATTCCCACTCTGTAGTACATATCAAATGAACTTCACAAAACCAATTGCACCAAACCAGTAGATTGAGAACTTGTAACACTTGTAAATTCTAACTAAGAGTGGCTAAAAAATTGTTTTTGAACAATACACAAGCAGGAACAGCTTAAACATTTCACAAGGAATGTCGTTTGCTTATTGTTAGAACACCGATTTCTAATTTCATTTGGGTACAATCCAATAGCAAACACAATAAATCGGGAAGAACCAAATGCTAAAGACCTATATGCAAAGGGCTAAGAGGCTATTCTGTCAATGGTGTTTGGCAGAACGTCAAAACCTAAAGTAACAAGGTTGGTACTTGGGCTAAGTTAAGACCCCCAAAGCAAAAACGTATCAATCCAACAAAAACCCATGAGGTGAAATTATACTTGTTAACAACTAGGGGCCTATACTAGCATTAACGGAGTTAGAAAAGTTATCGATTTCAATTCCCACCACACAGTTCATATGGTTCTTTGTCCCTCTTTTTTTTTTCTGGGTTTTCATTATCACACAAATCAATAACGAACCGAATCGAACACAGTACGTCGAGCACAAAGTCAAAGACCCACAAAGCAACGATGCTCAACAATACCTTAATCGATTCGATCAAAGCCTCATCACAAATCCCCTTCTTCACATACCCAGGAGGAGGATACGGAAAACATCGAGACATATTATGCTTACACCAGCAAGTTGCAACCAACCACAAGCATTCAAAATCGGAAACAATCAAATTTCGGATCTCTGAGAAACAAAATTTCTCAAACCCTAGCTCGAACGAAATCGCAGACAGACTGCGGCTAGGGTTTTGATCCTTGTCTCAACTGTTTATCGAAGGTAAATCTCCCGCGCAGACCACGTTTGAGAGAAAGGGAAGGGAAAAGGGTTAGGGTTTGGAGGATCGCGAGGTTGAGACGAGAGAGGCCCCAGATCCAGAATTGGGTTTTCTTATTGCCAAAGAGGGGTATTTATAGAGTTACGGTAGGTCTTGGGCTACCCACGCGTATAAAATGCCAAAACGACGCGTTTTAGTGGGGACTCCGTAATTCATACCGGAGAGTGCTGGAAAGCAACTCACCGCATCCAGGCTGGAATTTTAAGGTTATGCCGACTGGTGTAGAATATTGTAAATAGTATTTAACATACACACCCATGACAACATTACAAAACACAAATAAACCAACTAAGATTAGAGTTATACAAATAAGGACATGCAGCCCAGGCCCACACACTACAATTTAAGCCTAGGCCAAAATTTTAAAGGTGCAATTACATAATCAGGTTTTTCTTTACTTTATTTACAAGTTTGCCATTATACCAACTCAAAAGTGTGTGCTACTAGATATTTGTGCAGTAGCAGTAGTGAATATTCATGCAATAGCAATAACGTATATCCGTGCAGTAGCAGTAGTGATTATCCGTGCAGTAATATTAGCAAATATCCGTGCAGTAGCAATAACAGTAGCATATATCACCATGCAGTAGCAACTATCACGACAAATATGCAGTAGAAGCGATCATGACTACTATGCAGTAGCAATTATTATGACTACTATGCAGTAGCAACTATTATGACTACTATGCAGTAGCAGCTATTAAGGCTGTTATGCAGTAACAACTATATACCAAGATTAGTATGCAGTAGCAGCTATCACCATAAGTTTGCAGTAGCAGCTATCAAGAGATATTGCACTTGTACTGCTACTACACGCATATATTGTACTAGTATTGCACGCTACGGCTACCGTTACTGCTACTACACTGCTACTACACACATATATACTACAGGTATTGCAAGTTATTGCTACTGCACTGATACTACACTGCTACTGCACTGCTACTGCACTGCTACTGCACTGCTACTGCACTGCTACTGCACTGCACTGATACTACACTGATACTGCACTGCTACTGCACTGCTACTGCACTGCTACTGCACTGCTACTGCACTGCTACTGCACTGCTACTGCACTGCACTGCACTGATAATGCACTGATAATGCACTGATAATGCACTGATACTGCACTGATAATGCACTGATACTGCACTGATACTGCACTGCTACTGCACTGCTACTGCACTGCTACTACACGCATATATGCTACTAGTATTATACCCTACTGCTACCATTACTGCTACTGCACTAACAGTACTGCACGAATATCTATTTTTGCTACTAATCGAATATATGCTATTGTTACTGCTACTGTATAAATATATGTTAAATGATATCTGTTATTATACGGATATTTATTTCTGCTATTGCATTTACAAATGCTACTGCTACTGCACAAATATCTATTTATGTTATTACACAAATATATGCTACTGTTACTGCTACTGCACGGATATCTATTTCTGTTAATGTACGGATATATGTTTCTACTATTGCATAAATATATGCTACAGTTACTGCTACTGCATATATATTTGTTGTTACTATTGTACGGATATCTGCTACTGCACGGATATATGGCGGCACACTTTGAGTTTTTTTTTTGTTGGTACACACATTGAGTTCCAAACCCAAAACTTTGAAGAGGACAAAAAAGTAATTTAACACTTGCCACATGTAAGCTTGTAAACAACTTGTCCTTATGTGTAAAAAAATTTACTTATATGCATGAATTAAAAGTTTGTGGACTTTAGAGAAAAATGAAGAGATGTCATGGGCTTTTTTGTAGTTTACTATATTGTATAACCCTACCAAAGAATCAATTGGGCCATACAAATTCAGCCCAGTCACCTTTATGGGTTTTTCCGAAGCCCAAAATTAAACACGCAAAGTATAAAGTACAACGGTAAATAAATGACATAGCAACTGCTCAAGAGAAAATACAAATTTGCTCTTCTCAACTCTATTCCACTCATTGTTACATAAGAAATTTTTACAGCGTCTACTATTTACTACCTTACTAGATTACATGACCACACAAGCATTTGGATTTTCGTCACTAAACGCCGTCGTATACCTCACCTCGATAGAGCTGGCACGTGCGAGAGGAGCAGCCTCGGGGTCCTCCAACACATTCCTCACGTACCCAGGTGGTGCCTTCTTATCATAAACCCCAGGAGCGTATGGATGCTCAACGACGTCGTAGGGTATATAAGGCCAGAAATCAGCCTTCTTCCCCGTTCGATGCCTGACACGTTGCAGCACCTCGTTGGCGTCCACATAGCCAGTTACAGTGAGCTTGCTTTGCTTGGGGTCCGCTTCAACATTTAGGACTCCTTTCATGCCTTCCACTGATTTCTTCACACTTCTCACACAACCTTCACAGTCCATCTTCACTTTTATCTCCACCGTCTGATAACCAAAAACAATTTATCACTTGTATTGTATTTCGATCGATCAATATCAATATCAACGGTTAACAATCATTCACGAACACTCTGCGACTACTAATGCAAGCTAAATTGAACATTATGCAGTAGTACTATACATACCTGTAGTTGCTTGTGTTTCTTGAGCTTTTCATGACTTCGAGCCCTATCACAGAGCTCCGAGACTTTACTGAGAAAACCCATTTTAACAGGCAAGTTGAGATACTCGGAGCAAAATTTTGGCAGCAAACATATAGAGCATCAGTATATGCATGCGCCGCAAAACTGTGATTACGTGTAGCTATAGGTGGTTAACACGTAGTTTTCAAATGTGGAAGAGTGTAGAAAGCACACGTTCTTTATGGTGTTTCTAGGCTCATCGCATTTGCTTCAGTTTGATTTGATGCATACCCATCTGTTAAAATCCAGTACTGTTGGGTAAAAAATAACGAGAACTTTTATTATATTCCGGAACGAGCATGGTAAAAGATTCGAAAAGAGAACATTTTCTATGCATCAATCTGCAATGCGAACGAACATTTCACCATGTATTATAAATAAGAATCTGTCATTGCTAAGTTTATCTACAATTTCCTGTGAGCTTAGGGATCAAGAGCTTGTTAACGCTGAAATCAATGTTTTCTATCTTCTTTCATAAAGAATATGAATTAAAGACAGTTTTACAAAAAGAGAGCTTTATAAGTTATGCCTAACCTTGCAAGCCAAGAAAACTATCTTAATCTCGACAATCTTTTTCGCTTGCGGCTCTTTTGCCTCGATGCACCCCTTTTACCAGAAGGAAGAGCAAGAGCAGTTGATGGCTTTCCAACACCTGTTCTGCCTTTCTTGGAAGCCCATTGCAATGGCAGATTATTTACCACGGTGCCAATGTCGTCGGCTCTAGTCACTTCTACAAGGTTCCGGATTTGCTCAAGCATTTGCAAAGTCCAGGCCATCGATAGATCTTGTGAAACTGAATCCTCCATCGGTTTCTTCGATAGGTTGATGAGCAACTCTTTGAATGACTGAAAAGACATGGAAGGTTGATAACCTTGATGACTTTCACAGATCATATTGACTTTGATGACATGCTTGCAAATGTTTCCTTGCATCGACCACACACAATCGCAAAAGGAAAATTCTGATCCAGGATTCCATACTAAATGAACAATGCTACTGTCCTTCTGGCTTAAAACCTTGGCAAAGAGGCGGTCTTTGTCATCTAAGAGTACTGCAGAATCAGGAATTTGCAGTGCCCTGTGCCAAGACGTAGAAGCAATATATTCTTCCTTGACATTTTGAAAAGAATCACATTCATCAGCATATCGGTCCAGCCAGTAACCTGAGTGCAGCTCAGTTGTCAACTTGTGCACTAACCAATCAACTCTTTGGAGTGCTCCAAGATGTGAATCATCAAACAATTTCACTTTCAACTTCACGTGATATGCTTCAATAGCACCAGATGCCTCCTGGCTTGCAAGCGGAAGACTTCTCATTGTAGAAAGCCACATTTCTGTTACCAAGAACAAATATATGATAGTTTAATAATGAACATTCGACATGATGTTGCAGGTATCTGAACAAGAGACAGAGAGAGAGAGAGAGAGAGAGAGAGAGAGAGAGAGAGAGAGAGAGAGAGAGAGAGAGAGAGAGAGAGAGAGATCTTACCAATCTTAGGCACCCAATAGCTTTTAAAATACTCCATAAAAGCAGTCTGATCAACGAAATCCTGGGTTAGTTGTTCTAAGGCGACCGCTGTATCACTTCCACCCCAGATGCCATAGACAATATTACCCAGACGTTTAAAAAGTTCCCGTTGAACTTCAATGTTATTGCATTTCTTTACAATATTCCTCAGCCATGATCTTCGAACTCGCCAGAGGGAAAATAGGACAGGACAACCAAAAATGTCCCTGAAATACCAGAAATCTAGTTATTAGATTGCACTATATTCTACGGCTAGAAAATTAATGCACTCAGAATTATAGAGAAGGAGCATCCTGCCTGATGGGATCAGTCTCAGCCGCTGCATCATCAATTAAAAATCCACTGGCCTTCCATCCAGGCTCAACACTACGAGCTCGACCAAGTAGAGCTTTCATCCATTTAGACACATCTGGCTTTGAAAAACTACGTGTGATGATCCATGCAACAGGGAGTGCATGTTGTCTTGAATCAAAGACAAGAAGTGTGCACAAAGGATACTGCCATTTCAAACAGTCATAAACATCTAGTATTTCAGTGCATATCCTCTAATCTATAAAAATATAAAAACTCTGACTTGTACATTCATGACTCAGTAACGGAGTAACCACTGAAAATCTGAGGGCAAAATAGTCAAAGTTATACCAAGATAGACACACATTTACTCCTTGGAAACAGGTCCTAAAAAGCCTAGACGCAGGAGAGCAATTTCATAAAGCATGTGAGTGGGTTACTAAAGCTCTCAATCTTGCGAAGATTACAAACAGCATGATGGATGTCTTACCTTAAGTCTCTTTATGCCAAACGTTGAATCAACTGCAATGAGACTGCGATGGCCAAAACGAATCAATTGTTGCAGCTGCCACTCTGTCTGAATCCCCAGAATGAAAGGATCAGTTTCTGAAGAATCCTGATGAATGAATATGGATTTCTTATTGCGTTCAACCCACATGCGGATGCTGGCTTGATCATCAAGATCCAATTCATGGGTAGACCGTTGAATAATCATTCCAAGTTTGTGGACATACTGGGAAGCAAGGATATTGACTTTTGCATTTGAAGCACAATACCGCTGAATCCCCTCAATGTGTTTCTCTAGTATATTTTCTTCAGGAACACCCAGATAGATCATAGACATTGTTTGTTGTTGAATCTCATTACAGATATATGGAACTGTCTTGGCTCCGGGGCCAATGGCATCTCCATCAAGTGGGCCATGGCAAACAAAACCAGATTTGTTCACATGGCGCCTCTCATGATATATAAGTAATGCTAGTGATGGACGTGCATAGAGACGCTTCACCACAAAATTGCATGTACAGCCCCGCATGGACTGAGGTCTAGCAGCACGATTGCGGGTGTTGAGTCGATATCTTCTGCTAGGTAAAATACCCCCACCTTCCCCATAATTTTCAGGACCAAAAGAACACCAATACCTTCAAGAAGAAGAAAGATCAACTTCATCACTGTAGTGCACAAGTTAACAAAACAGCAGCAACAATGAAATCTTAGAGGAAGAAAAAGTTTATTCCTTTATGTCCATCTGAACACCCATTCCACTTCCAAATTATTCGTTAGCTAAATCCCAAAATTATATTTGTGACCAATTCTCTATCCATAAAAAGGTTTAAGCCTTCACTTATAACAGTCTCATATCTCAGTATTAACTGTAGGATACTAAATCCCAATGTTGTCATCAGAAGCTTGAGTTTTATTAGACAAATCAAGATGGTCAAATTAAACGGCGAAAAACACACACACACAAAATTAATTCTTTCAGAACTTCATTAAGAATGAAATCCTGAATCACGGTTTAGAGTTGCGGGAAAACTCAAAGGTTTCAAACTATCAAAGCAGAGTTTAAAATGATACTGAAAATAAGCCTGTTGTCCCTTAGGAGAAGAAAATGTAAGAGCAATAAGGTAGTAAAGTTCAAGAAGTTCTTTACTCACAGCTTATATTCCAAATACTCATCATCATTGTACTCCTTTAAGCTGCCCTTCTTTCTTTTTCTTCCCCTCTCAATATGAAACCTTGTTGGGCACTCTAAACTTGAACATTCACCAATTATAAATTCATCTACTCGGTCATAAGGAATGAGAGCTGCATCGTCATGATTCTCGGAAGTACCAAATTTGGTCCATGTCAAATCAGCAGACGAGAACTCCTCTACTGGTGGATCTTGAACTGGAAGATCGTGTATAGATTCAACAATAGCCATGGGCGTTTAGATCCCTACTGCAATATATACTATCGAACCAGCTTAACTACAATCTGCATATACAGACCCCATGAATTAACAAAGGAACCCCATAAAACACTAAAATTAACAAGCATCGTTGCTACTTCAATCGTAAAACTTGAGATTTTATTTCAGATAGGTAAGTGGACTTCAAAATCAACTCATAAAATTATATCATAACATAGTACAATCTTACCATCTATGCAAAAGAAGATACACAATCCAAGTTTACATTCAAAACTCCAACATGTGTAGTTGTCCAAAAGTCTAACATAAAACTTAATAGTGCATACAAACCAGATATTTAAACAAACTGAAATTCATTTATGAAAAAACTGAGCAGCGTGAAGCAAAACTACTGAACTCGGCAACAAACCCATCAGCCCCTTAATCAAAAGATCCCCACAAGCACTGCTCAAACACTCTCTATTTCTTTTTCCTTTCTAATAATTTCTTCTTAGAAATTGAAAATTCACATCTCAAGTTGAGCTTAGCTACAGCGTCCTACCAGTACTCTCCATTACAAACCAACTAAAAAAACCCACTTTAAACCCAACTGACCAAGAAACACTAAAACCCCACTTAAACCCAGTAAAGCAACCACCTTGTTATCCAGACACCAAAACCCTAACACCCATTCACAATATGAAAAGAACCCGAAATATAAAAAGAAAGAGAACGAAACCACAGTTAAGAACCCAAAATATTATAAAAGAAGAATTCAAAACACATTTCATTTGCTTGGGCTTAATTTGAAATATAACCAACTCACTACCAGAACAAATTTCAAAAATAAATATTCATCAGTATTTGATAAACTAGCAGAAGCACAGAAACCCAAAAGAAATTAATTGCCGGAAAAGACTACCTTGTAGTTTGTAAGTGAGTTCCTCTGAGGGAAGTTGAAGACAATAAAAAGTAGAGGGTATTCTGATAAGAGCTCAGGTAACATTTTCAGGTAATTGTTTTTTGGGGCGTGGGCGTATCAATTGTAGCAGTCTCTGAATTCATGTCGGCTTGAAGAAGAGACTATTTTGATAAGAGTTCTAAGCCTCAAGGCCGAAATGGCTTTCTTCTGGTTAAACTTTTTAAGAATAGCAAAATATTAGGTTTCTAGGTTGGGGTTGGGGGGTCGGTCTTCCGTTCGACTTGGTCTGAAGGCACTCAGAAACCAAGCTTTTTATTATTATTATTATTATTATTTATTTATTTCTATTAACTAACGGATAATTCTTGGGTTTACCCCTTTGATGAACTTGAATATTCACCCCCTCTAATAATTAATGCATTTTCACTTTATAATTTCATAATCTAACCGTTCATATGTTAAATTATCCTCTATAGATGATTTCTGCAAAAAATCAATCGAATCTGAAATTGTTCAGTTATCCAATTTTATGAAACAAATGAACGGTTCTGACAACAATTACTATTATTATGATTAACCGTCTATTTATTTCATATGAATGAGTGACCAAAATGTCTCCAAATTGATTGATTTTTTGCAAATGTGATCTCTATATTATGTTATAATATATGAACGGTTGGATCGATAAAATTTAAATGTGATAATTGCAAAGGGGCTTGGGTGAACCCAAGCATTATCCTTAACGAAAAGGTTTTTACTTTTTAGCCTTGTTGCATCAAAAAAAAAAGTTTTTAGCCTTATCTTTTGCATTTAGAAATATATCGAGCTCCTCGAGCAATGCTCAAATCTTCTTAAGTAGTGTTCGAACCTCTTCGAGTAACATGAACTCCTTCGAATAGTGAATTTTAACTTTTTAAGAGCTAGAGGAGTTAAAACTCTTTAATTTTGAACATTTGAAATAACTATAGAGAAGTGCAAATGACATTTTGGAAATGCACTAAAAACTCCCTGACAACGAAAAGGGGAGGAGTCAGTCTTTTTCTTTTTTTCTTGTGGTTGGACTTATTATTTATTGGCCAAGATAATCTCTCATCCCTAAACCGTGGTTCACAATCTTACGGTAAAAGAAATTCTTTAATGAGAATTGTTGCTAATCTTAATCCATAATTAATTCCAATTTTGGTCAAACTTCCTTCCTTACTTCTTATTTTAAGCTTATTTCATTTTTTGTTGTTGTTTGTTTACAATTTTGAAAGGTACACTACTCTTGATCATGGGTCTAATGTGAAGAAATGTGGACATCTTGTGGATTGGGACTATAATTGGTTCAATCCAAAAGTATTATTAAGAATCTTAGCTATGTGAATCACTCACACCATATGATATATGATTTTTACCCTAAGTAAGAGGTGGTGCATTGTGTGGTCTTTTTGTTTGGGCTCCAACCCACTGGCCGACCACCAATAAATATTGGGTTGAAATTTGAACAAACAATTTAAAGTCAAATTTAGTGATAAACCTACTTTCATAATTCTGTGCAGTTTAAATGGAATGGAACTTTTGGAAACTCCAGTAGATTCATCATTATTCTGTATCTAGCTATATTCCTTCAAACGGTTACTCTTCTTTGCCATTCATCTTTACGAGTAAAGTATGAATTGATTTATTATCTTGATTGGATGGCCGTGTTTTGATCGACTTGAATTATGCTTCTTCTCCCCACCCCCCGAAAAAAAATGTTTTTAATTTAACAAAAATGATTATGTTTTCTATACACTTCTGTCTTATATATTTGAAAGGAGGTTACAAACAATTCTTGTATGCAAGACTTTCACCGACTTTGGGTTTGAAATGTCATCAATGGATGTAGAAAATACCACATTGTTTGTAGAAAAAAAAATGCAGTTGGGAAGCTTATCAGAAAGTATGGTTGGCTTAAGAAATTAAATACTCATTCACTTATTCAGTTTCTTGTTTCTAGGTTATGGGCATGATTACCAAATCTAGCCGGCCAGCCAAAGCCATTCATGTCCAATTACTTGACACTAAAACTCGAGTAACACATTGAGAATCAAATTAAACCCTATGCTGGTTTATAGGTTTAAATGCTCCTGTTAGTACGTACCTCATATATATTAAACCTGCCAACAACCTAAGTTAATAAGCTACGTACCCTATAGTTATGGGGCTGTTTAAAAAGACCCCTACAATAACCTAAAGCATGCATGCAGCAGAGTCAATATATATCCACTTAATACAATGCAGTTTCTCTCCCAAGAACTTCTTCTTGTGTCTTCGATCATCATAGTTAAATTCCTCATCTACCATAGTGCTGCTGCTATAACACTACCGAAAAACGAAACGATTCCAGCAGTGATTGTTTTCGGAGATTCAATAGTGGATCCCGGAAACAATAACTATGTCAACACTATAGTAAAATGCAACTTCCAACCATATGGGAGGGACTTCACAGGGAAAAAGCCTACCGGAAGGTTTAGCAATGGACGAGTCCCCTCGGACTTGCTAGGTACACTCTTTTCGATCGACTTCTAAGTGTTTCTGTATTGCTTTAATCCTTGTTGCCTTTAGTTAACATTTAGTTAACAACAAGAACAAAAAGCCTAAAACTGACCTTTTTTAGCTAAACCAACAACTAAATTTTTTTTTAATTGTTATGAAAATTTCAGCTGAAGAACTAGGAGTCAAGAAGATTTTACCGGCTTATTTGGATCCGAATCTGCAGCTTGAAGACTTACTAACCGGTGTAAGTTTTGCCTCAGGTGGTTCTGGTTATGATCCTCTCACTCCCCAAATAGTGGTACACATCTCACTCTTCCACTCTTTATTTAATTAATATATGTTTTTCATATACTTAATTGCATTGTTTTAATTCTATTTCTATCAGAATGTGTTATCATTATCAGATCAACTAGAGCTGTTCAAGGATTACATAAGCAAGATAAATGCAGCAGTGGGGAAGGAAAGGACAGAAACTATAGTGTCAAAAGGAATATACATTGTGTGCATAGGGAGTGATGACATTGCGAACACTTACCTTTCTACACCATTCAGGAGGCTTCACTATGACATTCCAGCCTATACAGATCTCATGGCCCAATCAGCTTCAGATTTCTTTCAGGTAGACATAGAACAATGTAAACTGTACTACATTATGAATTATATATTGTCTTCTAGTAAATAAGTGTGTTGATCGATCATGTATCAAAATGGTATTTGCAAAACCTGATTCACAACTCCCTAGCTACCATAATTACCTAATAGGATTTGGAGTTTGGATCACCCCAATAAACCCATCTAGCTAGTGTGTATTGGGATCTCAAGAGATTAATGTGGATCGATCACCCAACATTATATTGTAGATTGTTATGACATCTTCTCGATCCACCCATGACTTGTATCGTGCCACACAACTCCAATAAGTTTTGTTCATCACGTCATTGTTATCCAAATCTACATATAGCATTGTACCTAAAATGACCTCATCAATGATATTAATTACCGCCTTGTTCTATATGTTAGGGAAGTGATTATCACAATCTCATTTTCTCCATACATGTACCAAATTTTTTTTTTTCCGAAAAAATAAAAGAAAGAGTAACCGTGCTAGTGAGGGAAATGGAAGTGTCGAAATCAGCACTTTTTTTTGGGTCACAAATCAGCACTCTTATGTGTTAATGTGGGTAAAAAAAATGGTACTGCAGGAACTTTATGGAGAAGGAGCAAGAAGGATTGGAGTAGTAGGTATGCCAGCAATTGGATGTGTGCCATCACAGAGGACACTGAGTGGAGACATAAGGAGAGGGTGTTCAGACAAAGCCAATCAAGCAGCAAGCCTCTTCAACTCCAAGCTCTCTTCCCAAATAGATTCCCTCAATAAGAAGCTTACAGAAGCAAAGTTTGTCTACTTTGATCTCTATAATCCATCCCTTTCCCTCTTCCAAAATCCTACTAAATATGGTAATTAATTAATTAATCATCATTTTCATTATCTCTAACCGTTACTAGCTAGTACTAGTAATTCACATGCCGATTATATTCTTTAGCCATCCACAAGAGACAACGTGATGAGAGTAATAGATACATGGTTGTATGCAATGATGACTCTAGACCCCAGCCAAATGCCACAATGCAGATTCATTTTTTGCGTTTAACCCGATGATTTACGGGTTGTGCAGGATTTGAAGTGGGGAATAAAGGGTGCTGTGGAACTGGAAATATTGAGGTCAGCATTCTTTGTACTCATTACTCTCCGGGAACTTGCAGCGATCCCTCAAAATACATATTCTGGGACAGTTACCATCCCACAGAGAAGGCATATGAGACCATTGTCCCTATGGTTTTCGATGAGCAAGTTCACAAATTCTTCTAAAAATTCTCTCCTTGCCATCTCGCAATAAATTGCCAGTTTTAGTGTATTAATTTCTCTCTTCTTCTTTTTTACAGTCCTCAAGGTTGTACTATTAAATTTAGGTAAGCCCAATTTATTAGAAACTTCTGTGTTTTCCATTCAGTAACTTAATTCTATGAGAATTGTATGCATTCTGTAATTTTCAAGTTATGTAGTACGTTGAGACCAAGTTAGTCCCCATGTCTTAATTAATTGGCATGACTCTTATTTTCCCATTGATATGGAGGTATATATTAAAAATATTTTTTGTTTTTGGCAAAATGATTAAAAGTAATTGAAAATGATATTAAAAATGCTGGTGCATGTATTTTTTTGTGTGGAAAGAATAGTGATATGTAGGTCATATGTAACAGAGTGCACAAACTACAAAAAAGATTATGTTTTCTATACACTTCTGTCTTATATTTATGAAAGGAGGTTACAAACAATTGTTTTTATTTTGTTCGAAAAACTTGGAGGTTACAAACAATTGTTGTATGCAAGACTTTCACTGACTTTGGGTTTGAAATATCATCAATGGGATGTAGAAAATACCACATTGTTTGTAGAAAAAAAAAAATGCAGTTGTACTCTTGTCAAAAAGTATGGTTGGCCTCAAAAGGACAATTATTGATTAGACAAGAAATTAAATACTCACTTTTCAGTTTCTTGTTTCTAGGTTATGGGCATGATTGCCAAATCTAGCTAGCCAAAGCCATTCATGTCCAATTACTTAACCAAAACTCGAGTAACAAATTGAGAATCAAATTAAACCCGGCCCTATATATGCTGGTTTCTAGGTTTAAATGCTCCCGTTAGTACCTCATTATTAAACCTACCAAGTTAATAATTAAGCTTTTCAGTTAATAAGCTACCCTATAATTATGGAGCTGTTTAAAAATTAATTAAGACCCCCTACAATAACCTAAAAAGACCCCCTTCACTTAATACAATATATCCACTTAATACAATGCAGTTTCTCTCCCAAGAACTTGCTTCGATTCTTCTTTTGTTTTCAATCATCATAGTTAGATTCCTCATCTACCATAGTGTTTCTGCATTGCTTTAATCCTTGTTGCCTTTAGTTAACAACAAGCACAAAAAGCCTAAAACTGACCTTTTTTTTTATCGATCATGATCAGCTAAACCAACAGCTAAATTGTTCTTAATAATTCTTATACAAAATTTCAGCTGAAGAACTTGGAGTCAAGAAGATTTTACCGGCTTATTTGGATCTGAATCTGCAGCTTGAAGACCTACTTACCGGTGTAAGTTTTGCCTCAGGTGGTTCTGGTTATGATCCTCTCACTCCCCAAATAGTGGTACACATCTCACTCTTCCACTCTTATACTCTATTTGATGTGTTTTTCATTTACTTAATTGCATTATTTCGATTCTATATATTACTATAAAAGTTTCAATGCTTATGCATGCTTTGAAAGACCTACACTAACTTGAAGAAGCAGTGTTTTTATCCACATTACTACAACTTCCAATAAAAGTATCAATGCGTTGCACTAAAACTACGAATGTGTTGCTCGAAAAGTACGGATGGCTTGAACAAAAATCACCAATAGGTTGCTCTAAATGTACCAATTAATGGATTACAAAACGTTACTCTTGTTATAAAAAATTATGTATCTAGTGCTTCATCCCGGGTCATATAAGGTTGCTTGGATGACCATTTAAGCGCGGAGCACCTCGATCAGCCTGGGCAAGTTCTTCACATGCAGTGAAATGTAGCACATGAGAACCAAAGCAAAAATCTGCCAAAATGCTCAAATTCATAGAAGTTTGAATAGAGAAATTAAGGATTTCAATTCATTTAAAACTTTAATTAGCTTCAATCCCTGATGACGATTGTACTCGTGATTAATTTCAATTTATAGTATTTTCTTTTCTCAAAAAATCTCTCATGGATTAGTCGCAATTAATATATGGAAAGAATATATCACTGACTTTGGGTTGAATTGTCATCAATGGATGTAAAATGTGCAACATATGGTAGGTACGTACTGTTGAAGAACATGGAATTAATTGGATATATTAATTTGTTAGGAAGCAGTTAGCAGTATGCAGTTAGATATTTAATTTTTCATAATTTTTAAATACTATACCCTTCAGAAGGACTTATAAGTTATAACTGATAACTTTCCCAGAGAATAATTAATGATTGAAAAGAAATCAAATACCTTGACACTTACAGCTTAATACATTCTTGTTTCAAGTTTGTTCCATCCAAATTTAACTAAACTCAAGCAACAAACTCAGAACCAATCTAAATCCTAAGCTGGTTTTTAAAGGTTTGGTTGCTTCAGTGATTCTGTTGATCTGTTCATCTACAACAATTAAGTAATGCAAGGGAAATAGAAAACAAAACAAATATATTAAGACTATTTGATAAGATTTGTTTTCTTCTTTTCTGACAAGCCAAGATCCAGTACTATTATTGATTGAAACAGATCGATATGCATGCATGTCACATCATGATGGTTGTTGCATATTATTTCCTTGCATTTGCCCATATCTCTTATCATGATCATATAATACGGAATTATCAAAGCTACATTAAATTGTAAACCAAACGATATTTATCTAACAACTACTACATTAATATATTGTTCATATTCATATAATCCCCATATATAATAAATAAGCTAACCCTTAGCTTCCTGTTTAATCTCCATAATTAAGTAGCTAAGTATTAACTTATGGAGATGTTCAAAAGATCCTATATATAATAACCTGAAGAAACAGTGTGAATGTAGTACTAAATTAATACAATGAATTTTCTGTCCCAATATTTTCTTCCTAATTCATCTTCGTTTGTCAAAGTTTTATCAATCATTATAATTATAGTTGCATTCATCAATCATAATGTTGATGCTTCTATAACACAACCGAAGAACGAAACAGTTCCTGCACTGATTGTTTTTGGAGATTCGATAGTGGATCCTGGCAACAACAACTATCTCACTACTATAGCCAAGTGCAATTTCGAACCATATGGGAGGGACTTCATCGGAAAAAAGCCTACCGGGAGGTTTAGTAATGGAAGAATCCCCTCGGACATTGTAGGTAATAAAATTCAAATAACCTTGGATGTGGATTATAAGATGTTTCAATTCTGCATTAATTGTTGTTTAATAACACTACACTATTAATTTGTTGCTTAATTGATTGATCAGAAAATATCATTTTTTATAAAAACTTGCAGCCGAAGAACTTGGAGTCAAGATGATTTTGCCGGCTTACCTGGACCCGAATCTGCAGATTCAAGATCTACTTACTGGTGTAAGTTTTGCCTCAGGTGGTTCAGGTTATGATCCTCTGACGCCCGTAACAGCGGTATGTAACTATGTACTTACATATATATATATATATATATATATATCGACTTCCCTCTTGCTCTTTTTACTATACAAGCATGCTTTCATTTTATCTCGATCTATTTCTCTATCAGTCTGCCTTATCATTATCAGATCAGTTAGATCTGTTTAAAGAGTACATAAGCAAGATTGATGCAGCAGTTGGGCAGGAAAGAACAGCTACCATACTATCGAAAAGCTTATTCCTGGTGTGCATAGGAAGCAATGACATTGCGAATACTTATTTCTCTACACCACTGAGGAGACCTCACTATGACATTTCGGCCTATACAGATCTCATGGTCAATTCAGCTTCAAATTTCTTTCAGGTAAACTCAAAACACTTGTTTAATAATGAAAACAAACTCTCACATGTGGTCGGACTATATTGGGTGACGTGGAGCACATGTGACTGTTAGTTAGTACTAAAAAATTAATGGGCGGGACTGCGTGCAGGAACTATATGGACAAGGAGCAAGAAGGATTGGAGTACTAAGCTTGCCACCAATTGGGTGTGTGCCATCACAGAGAACATTGGGTGGAGGCATAGAGAGAGGGTGTTCAGAGATCTGTAACCAAGCCGTGAGGCTCTTCAACTCCAAGCTCTCCTCCCAAATAGATTCCCTCAATAAGAAGCTTCCAGATGCAAGGATTGTCTACTTGGATATATATAACAAATTGCTCTCCCTCATCCAAAACCCTTCAAAATATGGTAATCATCATTTCCTTCACATTACCAATTCAGTGGCTGGCATGTTTACTCACACATTATTTGATACAAATTGACTGAGCAAATTTTTATCGAATCTAGCTAGCATCACTTTACTATTACTGTACAAAACCGAAATGTGCGCGATGAACTTATTTTCAGATGCTTATACAATGTGTATATATATATATATATATGTGAATTCAGGATTTCAAGTGGTGAACAAAGGATGCTGTGGAACAGGAAATATTGAGGCCACCATTCTTTGTAATCGTTACACTCCGGGCACTTGCGACGATCCCTCAAAGTACATATTCTGGGACAGTTACCATCCTACAGAGAAAGCATATAAGACCCTTGTCCCTCTAGTTCTCGGGAATCAAGTTAACAAATTCTTCTGAAATTAAGTTCTCTCTGAACAGTAAGTCAATAAGTTTAATCAGGAAACGTGTATTGTTCCATGTATTGATTCACTATGAATATATGTCTCTTTACAGTTAAAGACTCGGGCTAGAGTTGTTAGCTTGATTCACATTGTCGGTTCATTCTCTTACAACTTTTCAAAGTAACTTCGATCATAATCACACAAACGGTAAGGCAAATATATATATAGTTCCTCACATTGTCGGTCCTATATATGTCCCCAAATTATCTAATTATATAATGAATTAATCCCAAAGAAAAAACAGAAAAAGCTTATTTAGGACCGTGTTTTCAATCATCATAGCTAGTTGCATATATCTTCCATAATGTTGCTGCCAACGTATCCGAGAAAATGGAAGATGATATATCAAAAGGATCATTCTTAACAAATGCAAAACTAGAACTCCCGGAGAAGATCATCAAATAATTAGGGAAAGGTGTTTACCTAGTAAAACAATTAAGTAATAGCGCTATGATTGTTTCCCCCAATTATAAATTTCGTACCCCATCAAATTTTAACAATTTCATGCTTAATTTTTACTTCCCTCTGCATTTTCGATCGGTTAAATTTTATCAATGTATATATGCATGCCATTTTGTTCTCATGGAGATCGATTATCAAATGAGGAAAGTAGTTACCGAGTAGGAAAAGGAATAGCAGCCTTCCTTCAACAAGAACGAATAATACCAACGAGCCAACAAAAAACAAAAAAGGTAAGATCTATCCCACTACCATTGGGAAACTAAACCTGAACCCATTAGGAATAGGAAAGCTAGCCTATAATAAACAGACTAGGCTCAATCCAAAAGTATTATTAAGAATCTTAGCTATGTGAATCACTCACACCATATGATATATGATTTTTACCCTAAGTGAGAGGTGGTGCATTGAGTGGTTTTTTTGTTTGGGCTCCAACCCACTGGCCGACCACCAATAAATATTGGGTTGAAATTTGAACAAACAATTTAAAGCCAAATTTAGTGATAAACCTACCTTCATAATTCAATAATGTGCGGGTTAAATGGAGTGGAACTTTTGGAAACTCAAGTAGATTCATCATTATTCCGTATCTAGCTATATTCCTTCAAACGGTTACTCTTCTTTGCCATTCATCTTTACGAGTAGAGTATGAATTGATTCATTTCACTCGTATCTTGATTGGATGACCATGTTTTGATCGACTTGATTTATGCTTCTCCTCCCCCCCCCCCTCCCAAAAAAAATGTTTTTGAATTTAACAAAATTGATTATGTTTTCTATACACTTCTGTCTTATATTTTTGAAAGGAGGTTACAAACAATTCTTGTATGCAAGACTTTCACCGACTTTGGGTTTGAAATGTCATCAATGAATGTAGAAAATACCACATTGTTTGTAGAAAAAAAAATGCAGTTGGGAAGCTTAATTATCAGAAAGTACGGTTGGCCTTAAGAAAATTAAATACTCATTCACTTAATTCAGTTTCTTGTTCTAGGTTATGGGCATGATTACCATTTACCAAATCTAGCCGGCCAGCCAAAGCCATTCATGTCCAATTACTTGACTAAAACTCGAGTAACACATCGAGAATCAAATTAAACCCTATGCTGGTTTCTAGGTTTAAATGCTCCTGTTAGTACGTACCTCATATATATATATTAAACCTGCCAACAACCTAAGTTAATAAGCTACCCTATAGTTTTGGGTCTGTTTAAAAAGACCCCTACAATAACCTAAAGCATGCATGCAGCAGAGTCAATATATATCCACTTAATACAATGCAGTTTCTCTCCCAAGAACTTCTTCTTGTGTCTTCAATCATCATAGTTAAATTCCTCATCTACCATAGTGCTGCTGCTATAACACTACCGAAAAACGAAACGATTCCAGCAGTGATTGTTTTCGGAGATTCAATAGTGGATCCCGGAAACAACAACTATGTCAACACTATAGTAAAATGCAACTTCCAACCATATGGGAGGGACTTCACAGGGAAAAAGCCTACCGGAAGGTTTAGCAATGGAAGAGTCCCCACGGACTTGCTAGGTGATATATCTAAGTTACACTCTTTTCGGCTTCTAAGTGTTTCTGTATTGCTTTAATCCTTGTTGCCTTTAGTTAACATTTAGTTAACAACAAGAAAAAAAAGCCTAAAACTGACCTTTTTTAGCTAAACCAACAACTAAATTTTTTTTAATTCTTATGAAAATTTCAGCTGAAGAACTTGGAGTCAAGAAGATTTTACCGGCTTATTTGGATCTGAATCTGCAGCTTGAAGACTTACTAACCGGTGTAAGTTTTGCCTCAGGTGGTTCTGGTTATGATCCTCTCACTCCCCAAATAGTGGTACACATCTCACTCTTCCACTCTTTATTTAATTAATATATGTTTTTCATATACTTAATTGCATTGTTTTAATTCTATTTCTATCAGAATGTGTTATCATTATCAGATCAACTAGAGCTGTTCAAGGATTACATAAGCAAGATAAATGCAGCAGTAGGGAAGGAAAGAACAGAAACTATAGTGTCAAAAGGAATATACATTGTGTGCATAGCTAGGGAGTGATGACATTGCGAACACTTAACTTTCTACACCATTCAGGAGGCTTCACTATGA
This sequence comes from Rubus parviflorus, assembly GCA_029955375.1. Taxonomy (NCBI): domain Eukaryota; kingdom Viridiplantae; phylum Streptophyta; class Magnoliopsida; order Rosales; family Rosaceae; genus Rubus; species Rubus parviflorus. The sequence continues at coordinate 18,130,118 of JARGGL010000004.1, forward strand.
CATTCCAGCCTATACAGATCTCATGGCCCAATCAGCTTCAGATTTTTTTCAGGTAGACATAGAACAATGTAAACTGTACTACATTATGAATTATATATTGTCTTCTAGTAAATAAGTGTGTTGATCGATCATGTATCAAAATGGTATTTGCAAAACCTGATTCACAACTCCCTAGCTACCATAATTACCTAATAGGATTTGGAGTTTGGATCACCCCAATAAACCCAGGCCATCTAGCTAGTGTGTATTGGGATCTCAAGAGATTAATGTGGATCAATCACCCAACATTATATTGTAGATTGTTATGACATCTTCTCGATCTACCCATGACTTGTATCGTGCCACACAATTCCAATAAGTTTTGTTCATCACTTCATTGTTATCCAAATCTACATATAGCATTGTACCTAAAATGACCTCATTAGTGATATTAATTACCACCTTGTTCTATATGTTAGGGAAGTGATTATCACAATCTCATTTTCTCCATACATGATACATTTACCAAATTTTTTTTTTCGAAAAAATAAAAGAAAGAGTAACCGTGCTAGTGAGGGAAATGGAAGTGTCGAAATCAGCACTTTTTTTTGGGTCACAAATCAGCACTCTTATGTGTTAATGTGGGTAAAAAAAATGGTACTGCAGGAACTTTATGGAGACGGAGCAAGAAGGATTGGAGTAGTAGGTATGCCAGCAATTGGGTGTGTGCCATCACAGAGGACACTGAGAGCATCCACAATGGGGACCCAAATTTGGGTCCAAAACCTATATTTGGGTCCAAAAACACCTACAGTGGATCGGAGAGAGTAGGACCTATAGTTGCCGGAGACCCAAATGTTGGACCCAAATATAGGTCCAGTTTGGACTCAAAAATTTTGGACCTATAATTGTGGGTCCCCCCATGTGCAACTAATTTGAGAGGATTTTGGAGAGAGAAATTGATGATTCATCAATGAGAGAGAACAAGTGAGGTTTTTGGGTCCAATATCTATATGCCACAGTGGAGATGACTCAAATTTAGGACCCAAATTTGAGTCCAAAAATATAAGTCCAAAAATATGAATCCAAAAATGAGTCCTGTACCACTGTGGCACCCAAAAAAGTAAGTCATTTTATCTACTATTCCGATGGACTCAAATTTGGATTACGGCCAATTTGGACCCATATTTGGGTCCAAAAAATGAGTCCCCACTGCTGATGCTCTGAGTGGAGACATAAGGAGAGGGTGTTCAGACAAAGCCAATCAAGCAGCAAGCCTCTTCAACTCCAAGCTCTCTTCCCAAATAGATTCCCTCAATAAGAAGCTTCCAGATCGAAGCAAAGTTTGTCTACTTTGATCTCTATAATCCATCCATTTCCCTCTTCCAAAATCCTACTAAATATGGTAATTAATTAATTAATCATCATTTTCATTATCTCTAACCATTACTAGTTCTAGTAATTCACATGCCGATTATATTCTTTAGCCATCCACAAGAGACAACGTGATGAGAGTGATATACAATGTACCCGTTGTAGGGAAGAAGTACTCGAGCTAATATAAGTAATTCGAGTTTCTTATCTTTGGATGTATACACTCATGTGTCTATCTCGCTCATGTGAGATAACACGCGATGATGACTCTAGACCCCGGCCAAATGCCACATTGCAGATTCATTTTTTTGCGTTTAACCCGATGATTTACGGGTTGTGCAGGATTTGAAGTGGGGAATAAAGGGTGCTGTGGAACTGGAAATATTGAGGTCAGCATTCTTTGTACTCATTACTCTCCGGGAACTTGCAGCGATCCCTCAAAATACATATTCTGGGACAGTTACCATCCCACAGAGAAGGCATATGAGACCATTGTCCCTATGGTTTTCGATGAGCAAGTTCACAAATTCTTCTAAAAATTCTCTCCTTGCCATCTCGCAATAAATTGCCAGTTTTAGTGTATTAATTTCTCTCTTCTTCTTTTTTACAGTCCTCAAGGTTGTACTATTAAATTTAGGTAAGCCCAATTTATTAGAAACTTCTGTGTTTTCCATTCAGTAACTTAATTCTATGAAAATTGTATGCATTCTGTACTTTTCAAGTTATATAGTACGTTGAGACCAAGTTAGTCCCCATGTCTTAATTAATTGGCATGACTCTTATCTTCCCATTGATATGGAGGTATATATTAAAAATATTTTTTGTTTTTAGCAAAATGATTAAGAGTAATTGAAAATGATATTAAAAATTCTGGTGTATTTTTTTTTTTTGGAAAGAATAGTGATATGTAGGTCATATGTAACAGAGTACACAAACTACAAAAAAGATTATGTTTTCTATACACTTATGTCTTATATTTATGAAAGGAGGTTACAAACAATTGTTTTTTTTTTTGTTCGAAAAACTTGGAGGTTACAAACAATTGTTGTATGCAAGACTTTCACTGACTTTGGGTTTGAAATATCATCAATGGATGTTGAAAATGCCACATTGTTTGTAGAAAAAAAAATGCAGTTGAACTCTTGTCAAAAAGTATATATGGTTGGCCTCAAAAGGACAATTATCGATCCGACAAGAAATTAAATACTCACTTTTCAGTTTCTTGTTTCTAGGTTATGGGTTAATTAAACCATTCATGTCCAATTACTTAACCAAAACTCGAGTAACAAATTGAGAATCAAATTAATTAAACCCGGCCCTATGCTGGTTTCTAGGTTTAAATGCTCCCGTTAGTACCTCATTATATATTAAACCAACAAAGTTAATAAGCTTTTCAGTTAATAAGCTACCCTATAGTTATGGAGCTGTTTCAAAAGACCACCTACAATAACCTAAAAAGACCCCCTACAGCAGAGTCAATATATATATCCACTTAATACAATGCAGTACGTTTCTCTCCCAAGAACTTGCTTCGATTCTTCTTTTGTTTTCAATCATCATAGTTAGATTCCTCATCTACCATAGTGTTTCTGCATTGCTTTAATCCTTGTTGCCTTTAGTTAACAACGCACAAAAAGCCTAAAACTGACCTTTTTTATCATGATCAGCTAAACCAATAACTAAATTTTTCTTAATTCTAGCTTATACAAAATTTCAGCTGAAGAACTTGGAGTCGAGAAGATTTTACCGGCTTATTTGGATCTGAATCTGCAGCTTGAAGACCTACTTACCGGTGTAAGTTTTGCCTCAGGTGGTTCTGGTTATGATCCTCTCACTCCCCAAATAGTACGTGGTACACATCACACTCTTCCACTCTTATACTCTATTTAATGTGTTTTTCATTTACTTGCATTATTTTGATTCTATGTATTACTATAAAAGTATCAATGCTTATGCTTTGAAAGACCTACACTAACTTGAAGAAGCAGTGTTTTTATCCACACTACTACAACTTCCAATAAAAGTATCTATGCGTTGCACTAAAACTACGAATGTGTTGATCTAAAAGTACGGATGGCTTGAACAAATATCACCAATAGGTTGCTCTAAAAGTACCAATTAATGGATTACAAAACGTTACTCTTGTTATAAAAATTTATGTATCTAGTGCTTCATCTCGGGTCATATAAGCTAGGTTGCTTGGATGACCATTTAAGCGCGGTGAGCAACTCGATCAGCCTGGGCAAGTTCTTCACATGCAGTGAAATGTAGCACATAAGAACCAAAGCAAAAGTATGCCAAAATGCTCAAATTCATAGAAGTTTGAATAGAGAAATTAAGGACGTCATTTAAAACTTTAATTAGTTTCAATCCCTGATGACAATCGTGAATAATTTCAATTTATGGTTTTTTTTTTTCTCAAAAAATCCCTCATGGATTAGTCGCAATTAATATATGGAAAGAATATCTCACTGACTTTGGGTTGAATTGGCATCAATGGATGTAAAATGTGCAACATATGGTAGATACTTTGAAGAACATGGAATTAATTGGATATTAATTTGTTAAGAAGCAGTTAGCAGTATGCAGTTAGATATTTAATTTTTCATAATTTTTAAATACTATACCTTTCAGAAGGACTTATAACTGATAACTGTCCCAGAGAATAATTAATGATTGAAAAGAAATCAAATACCTTGACACTTAGGCAGTGTTTGGGTGAGGGAGTTGAAGGTTCCAAGGGATTTGAAAGTGATGGGAGCTTGGAGTGAAGGGTCTTTAAGGTGATGGGACCTAAAAATGAAGGAACATAAGTGAAAGGACAAGTAAATTACTTGTTTGGCTATTTAGTTGATGGGATTTTACTATGAAATTATGTAAAACTCATTTTCTTTTCCAATTCAAGATTAGTCTTTAATTATATCCATTATAATTAGTTTGGTCATAAAATAGAATCAGTATTTAATATTTATGGTAATAATCTTTCCATTCAGTCCAAATTCCAAAAGAAAGAGCAATAATTTTAATAAAAAAATAATGATGATGATGATAAAAAATAAGATATTGTTCGTCTTCTCCAAAGTTTCAACCCAGATGAACAATTGGGTATTCAAAGATTTGATTAATGGGCTTTACAGACTTCCTCCTTGATAATAACTTATTCATCGTCGGCGACAATCGATGCCAAAGAAGCCGAGCAGGTAGATAGCGGCTATAGATCTGATGATGGCGAAGAATTGGAGACACAGACGATGAAGAACAGAAGAAGAATTGAGTAAGTACATGAATACATCTAGCCGACAGTGTAGTCTCTTCTTCCCAACTAGATCGCTACTTGCTCTAGGCACCAAATCAAGAACCCACCTCTTTGGATTTACAGGAGAGAGAGAGAGAGAGAGAGAGAGAGAGAGAGAGAGAGAGAGAGAGAGAGAGAGAGAGAGAGAGAGAGAGTTTATTGAAAACCAGAAGACGAAATTGGTAGCCATCGTCTTGCGTCGAGCCAAGAGAATTTTAAAATTACGCCTATATAGGCGTCACTTTGCCGAAGGATTTTCTAACTAACATATCCCTTCTTCAGGTCCCTTATCAAAGTCCCGGTTCTTTGAAGTCCCTCTTTGAAAATTTGCCAAACAAGGGACTTGTGGCAGGGGATTTTAGAGTCCCAGCGCATTGTCCTCCCCCACCAAATTCTCCCTTACCCAAACACTGCCTTAAGGAAATTTAATACATTCTTGTTTCAAGTTTGTTCAATCCAAATTTAACTAAACTCAAGCAACAAACGCAGAACCAATCTAAATCCTATGCTGGTTTTTAAAGGTTTGGTTGCTTCAGTGATTCTGTTCATCTACAACAATTAAGTAATGCAAGGGAAATAGAAAACAAAACAAATATATTAAGGGCATGTTTGGGATCGCTTCTTAGAAAGCGCTTTTCGTCAGTAGCGCTCCAGGAAGTAGCGCTTCGGAAAGTAACGCTTTCAGTAAAAAGTAGTTTCCTGTTTGACAGAAAAAATAAAAGCACTTTGATGCAGTATAGAAGTGCTTTTGATTTTATCCAGAATGTTTGGCTCCCTAAGAAAAAAGTACTTTTATTTTTATATTACAAAAATTAAAATAATAACTAAATGTAATTAACATAAAATTAATCAGAAAACCAAGAACACAATGGGAAGAAAAAAAAATTCATTAATTGAAACCAAGTGCTTCCCGTGTTCACTTCCAAGAGGAAACACATCTCAAAAACCACTTTTAAGTGCTTTCAAAATTCCCCAAACCACTTTTTTAATTTTGCAAAACATCAATATTTTTTTAGAGAAGTGCTTTTAGCAATAAAGCGCTTTTAGTCACTTTAAATCAGTCTCAAACAGGCCCTAAGACTATTTGATAAGATTTGTTTTCTTCTTTTCTGACAAGCCAAGATCCAGTACTATTATTGATAATTGATTGAAACAGATCGATATCACGATATGCATGTGAACAATTAATGTAGTAGTTGTTAGATAGATATAGTTTGGTTTACAATTTAATGTAGCTTTGATAATTCTGTATTATATGATATGACAATAATCCCCATATATAATAAATAAGCTAACCCTTAGCTAGCTTCCTGTACGTTCAATCTCGATAATTAAGTAGCTAAGCATTAACTTATGAATAACCTGAAGAAACAGTACTGTGACTGTAGTACTAAATTAATACAATGAATTTTCTGTCCCAATATTTTCTTCCTAATTCATCTTCGTTTGTCAAAGTTTTATCAATCATTATAATTATAGTTGCATTCATCTATCATAATGTTGATGCTGCTATAACACTACCGAAGAACGAAACTGTTCCTGCACTGATTGTTTTTGGAGATTCGATAGTGGATCCTGGCAACAACAACTATCTCAATACTATAGCCAAGTGCAATTACCAACCATATGGGAGGGACTTCATCGGAAAAAAGCCTACCGGGAGGTTTAGTAATGGAAGAATCCCCTCGGACATTGTAGGTAATAAAATTCAAATAACCTTGCATGTGGATTATAAGATGTTTCAATTCTGCATTAGTTGTTGTTTAATAACACTACACTATTAATTTGTTGCTTAATTGATTGATCAGAAAATATCATTTTTTATAAAAACTTGCAGCCGAAGAACTTGGAGTCAAGATGATTTTGCCGGCTTACCTGGACCCGAATCTGCAGATTCAAGATCTACTTACTGGTGTAAGTTTTGCCTCAGGTGGTTCAGGTTATGATCCTCTGACGCCCGTAACAGCGGTATGTAACTATGTACTTACATATATTTATATATATATATCGACTTCCCTCTTGCTCTTTTTACTATACAAGCATGCTTTCATTTTATCTCGATCTATTTCTCTATCAGCTGTCTGCCTTATCATTATCAGATCAGTTAGATCTGTTTAAAGAGTACATAAGCAAGATTGATGAAGCAGTTGGGCAGGAAAGAACAGCTACCATACTGTCGAAAAGCATATTCGTGGTGTGCATAGGAAGCAATGACATTGCGAATACTTATCCACTGAGGAGACCTCACTATGACATTTCGGCCTATACAGATCTCATGGTCAATTCAGCTTCAAATTTCTTTCAGGTAAACTCAAAACACTTGTTTAATAATGAAAACAAACTCTCACATGTAGTCGGACTATATTGGGTGACGTGGAGCACATGTGACGTTAGTTAGTACTAAAAAATGGGCGGGACTGCGTGCAGGAACTATATGGACAAGGAGCAAGAAGGATTGGAGTACTAAGCTTGCCACCAATTGGGTGTGTGCCATCACAGAGAACATTGGGTGGAGGCATAGAGAGAGGGTGTTCAGAGACCAGTAACCAAGCCGCGAGGCTCTTCAACTCCAAGCTCTCCTCCCAAATAGATTCCCTCAATAAGAAGCTTCCAGATGCAAGGCTTGTCTACTTGGATATATATAACAATTTGCTCTCCCTCATCCAAAACCCTTCAAAATATGGTAATCATCATTTCCTTCACATTACCAATTCAGTGGCTGGCATGTTTACTCACAAATTATTTGATACAAATTGATTGAGCAAATTTTTATCGAATCTAGCTAGCATCATTTTACTATTACTATAGAAAACTGAAATGCGCGATGAACTTATTTCAGATGCTTATACAATGTATATATATATATGTGAATTCAGGATTTCAAGTGGTGAACAAGGGATGCTGTGGAACAGGAAATATTGAGGTCACCATTCTTTGTAATCGTTACACTCCGGGCACTTGCGACGATGCCTCAAAGTACATATTCTGGGACAGTTACCATCCTACAGAGAAAGCATATAAGACCCTTATCCCTCTAGTTCTCGGGAATCAAGTTTACAAATTCTTCTGAAATTAAGTTCTCTCTGGACAGTACGTCAATAAGTTTAAGGGTAAAATCCTCAAATGGTATCCAAATTATCACGAAATGCATTTTTTGATACCCACAAATGCTTAGGAAGTCTGGTGGTACCCAAACTATGTCTATGTTAGCCTCATTAGTACCTCCATCCAATTTTCCGTTTAAAAAAAAAAAACATCAAGGGTTAGACTAAAAACACAAAAAAATGAATGATTTTACCAAAGTGCCCAAACTTTGTGTTTTTGGTCTAACAATTGATGACTTTTTCTTCTTTTTTTTTAACAGAAAATTGGACGGATGTACTAATGAAGCTAACAGAGACATAGTTTGGGTACCACCAGACTCCCTAAACATTTGTGGGTACCAAAAAGTACATTTCGTGATAGTTTGGCTACCATTTGAGGATTTTACTCTAAGTTTAATCAGGAAACTTCCATGTATTGATTCACTATGAATAAAGAAAATATGACTCTTTACGTACAGTTAAAGACTCGGGCTAGAATTGTTAGCTTGATTCACATTGTCGGTTCATTCTCTTACAACTTTTCAAAGTAACTTCGATCATAATCACACAAAAGGTAAGGCAAATTAATATATATATATAGTTCCTCACATTGTTGGTCCTATATATGTCCCCAAATTATCTAATTATATAATGAATTAATCCCAAAGATAAAACAGAAAAAGCCTATTTAGCAATTAGCACCGTTTTCAATCATCATAGCTAACTAACATATATCTTCCATAATGTTGCTGCCAACGTATCCGAGGAAATGGAAGATGATATATCAATAGGATCATTCTTAACAAATGCAAAACAAGAACTCCCGGAGGAGATCATCAAATAATTAAGGAAAGATGTTTACCTAGTAAAACAAGGAATAGCGCTATGATTGTATCCCCCAATTATAAATTTCGTACCCCAATTTCATGCTTAATTTTTACTTTAGTTCGTGACATACAAGGCCCAGACAACATTATAATTGACTATAAAGTCTAATAATTTCACAAGTTGACAATAAAGGCTCAAATATCCTTAAAAAAACAAAATATCCATGACCCAACTCGCAACCCGGTTCGCGACCCGTTTTGCAACACGCGGGTCGTTTTTTTTTTTCGCTTCCACTACAATTTTTTTCCACTTCCACTACAATTTTTTTTCCGCGTCTACTACAATTTTTTTCCGCTTCCACTACAATTTTTTTCCGCTTCCACTACAATTTTTTCCGCTTCCACTACAATTTTTTTCCGCTTCCACTACAATTTTTTCCGCTTCCACTACAATTTTTTCCCGCTTCCACTACAATTTTTTTTTCCACCCGGCTTCTACTACAAAAAAAAATTTCACGCCCAACTTCTACTATAATTTTTTTCCGCTTCTACTACAATTTATTTTTCCACCTAGCTTCCACTACAAAAAAAAAATTTCGCTCCCAACTTCTACTACAATTTTTTTCCGCTTCCACTACAATTTTTTTCTGCTTCTACTACAATTTATTTTTCCACCCAGCTTCCACTACAAAAAGTTTTTTCGCGCCCAGCTTCTACTACAATTTAGAGCTTATTGTTATAGACAGCAAAAGAGTTATCAAAATTGTGATGTTGCAAGGGTGAGTACGTAAGATGAAGGGAAAAACTCTTTGGCTAAAGGGTGGTGAACATATCCACCAGCTTCGCAGGGCAGGGCATAGAAATTTACATTATTTTCTCCCTTATCAACAAGTTTTGATCTTTTCCGATGACTTTCTTAATTCATCAATTACCCAATACTCATATGCACAAGTGAACAGCAAACAAAGCCTTCTACATGCATATAACCTCAATTGGGTTCCTAAAACAAGCAGCAGATTTTGGTTTATGGGAATCCCTTGAAATTAAAGATAAGAAAAAGAAGAAGCCACCTTGATTCAAGAGTCGGCCACATATGGGTACAACTTGCGCGAAAGGTCCAAGCTTTTGGTGCTCAGCCAAGAGCTCAGTCAAGTACTGACTACTGACTATCCACATCCGGGTGGGGTTCTCAGGTGCGGCGAGAGCGCTCTTAGCCGGTGAGAAATTCTGAGCATACGAGCCTGACATTGAAGACCAAATGACTAGCAGCACCACAGACCTGCCGACCGCAACAAGACCCATCCAATCCAAAACACCATGCCGGCCATCCACCCCCTTCCTCCGATCACACCAGATCTGCAAGCTATAGTCGACGCAGCCCTAACAACCCATCGTATAGGAACAGATCCGCCCCAAATCGGCAAGATCCAGACGGCTGAGGAAAGCGTCTCTTAAGCGAGAGACGGAGAGAGACGGGAACAATAGGGAAAGAGAACACGAGAAGACGAGAAAAAAAAAAACTGACCCGTGTCCTGACCCGTTGACCCGCGCGCGACCCGGTTCGCGACCCATTTAGCCTTTATAGTCAAAATAAATCCTATAGTGTCAAAAAAATAAGGGATAAGACTCTATAGTCAACTATAATCTTGTAAGGCTCTCTATAGTCATTTAGTATTTTTACTTCCCTTTGCATTTTCGATCGGTTAAATTTTATCAATATGTATATGTGCATGCCATTTTGTTCTCATGGAGATCGATTATCAAATGAGGAAAGTAGTTACCTAGTAGGAAAAGGAATAGCAGCCTTCCTTCAACAAGAACGAATAATACCAACGAGCCAACAAAAAAAAAAAGGTAAGATCTATCCCACTACCATTGGGAAACTAAACGTGAACCCATTAGGAATAGGAAAGCTAGCCTATAATAAACAGACTAGCTAGAGCTAGAGGCCGGAGGCATTATTTTTCATTCCCTCACCAATTTTTTCCTTATTTCCATTTATGAAGGTATCAGGTTGCACATCAACAACGATTTGGCAAAGAAGATGACGATGATGGGAGCAATATGCGCACCAGCTAATATGGACTATATTCAATTAAGGCAAATTCTGAAGCAGCGAATTAGAGGCAGCAGCAATTCTGTTGACTACAAAGGGTGCTTCTCCTTCTTTGGCCCCCCGGAACCTGTTATTCCACAAAGAGTGCTTGAAGAAAGTAGAGCACTAATGCCAGAGTTGATCAAAATTATGGCCGGATCTTCCAAATCTAAACCCACAACAACAACAACAAAGTCCAAGTCTTGTCTGAATATGAAGAAGTCAAAGCGAGCTAAAAAGGTCAAGGAGTCCCGGGATTACTCCTTTCTTTTGTCAGACACTACAGAGACTCGAAAAAATTCGAAACAGTTGTCAGAGCCGGGTAAAGATTCAGCGCTCTCAAATTTGATTATGCCAAAGCTGTCATGTTTTAAAGCCAAGAAGAAGAAGAATCATTCCAAAGCCTATTCCTCGGAAAAGTCAAAATCTTCTTCTAATTCCTCGGCAGAGAATCCAATCATTTTCAAAAATCAGGGCTCAAACTCGAGTAACGAAACAATTCCAACTTGTGGATTGATGCCAAAGTCACAGTCTCCATCACAAATGAGGCCAATCAAAGAGGAAGAGGACTTGAGGGAGGACGACATTGCCTGCGTTTCTTCTATAATAAATGAAGTTTTGGGGGTTAAGATTAAAGGAGAGCCAGTGGATTTGGGGGATGGGAATGACAATGTGGACGTTTCTGCTATAATTGATGCAATTTTTGGGCGTAGGGGTAAGAAGAGAATTAGGGATTATGATGATGACGACTGTAGTGATGATCGTGGGATGGTGTCCTCGTTTAATGATATTCTGAAACAAGAGAGGAAGAGTGCAAAAATTTGCTAGGAAGGAGGATACAATAGAACGTCTAAGAACTGAACAAGAAGAGGAACAAGAGAGGTTGAGAAAGCAAAAGGAAATTGTTTTTATATTTTTCTCAAATTAAATAAAAAATAGAACATAATTCAAAAATAAAAAATGAACAATAATTTTTGCCGACAAGTCATGTGTATCTTTTAAAAAAAAATTCCCCATATAATCAAATATATATTGTTGACCCCGAAACCATCATATCATGCCATAGATTTCCTTAGATTCTTAAGTTATTACTCCCTATATCCTTAATGCTTCAAATGGTTTCAAAATTGTGAAATTTCTTCTAAGCCACCCTTGTAAAATTTTGCTTCAAGAGCTCAATTTTTGTTTTACATGGGCCATACTCAGACCACAAAAATATTAGCAGTCAAAAATTCAATCCAAAACAAAATGTAGCCCAAGCCATTCACCACAACTCAATCCAAACTGGTTTCGGCCAAAAATGGCCGCAGACCTCTGTTTTCATTCTCCGGCGTTCCTGCTATCCACAACCACCACCACGACTCCCCAACGCTCCCAACCCACCACCGCCTTCTTACCCTTCTTCTCCAAACCCCTCCTCCACCTCCCAAAACCCCTGAGGCCCAAACCCAAGTTCCAAGTCCTCTCTCAGGCCACCACCGGAGCAGCCCAGCCCACTTCACAGCTCGGCCACGACCGCCTCTCCAAGGTCCCAATCTCCCACATCAGAAACTTCTGCATCATCGCCCACATCGACCACGGCAAGTCCACTCTGGCAGACAAGCTCCTAGAAATGACCGGAACCGTTCAGAAGCGAGAAATGAAGGAGCAGTTTCTGGACAACATGGATTTAGAGCGCGAGAGAGGAATCACCATCAAATTACAGATTGCTAGAATGCGATACAAGTTCAAAAATGGTGAGCCCTTTTGCTTGAATTTGATCGACACTCCTGGGCATGTGGATTTCTCTTATGAAGTTTCTAGGTCGCTGGCTGCTTGTGAGGGTGCTCTGCTAGTTGTTGATGCTTCACAGGGAGTGGAGGCGCAAACTCTGGCCAATGTTTACTTGGCATTGGAGAACAACTTGGAGATTATCCCTGTTTTGAACAAAATTGATCTTCCTGGAGCTGACCCAGATACTGTTATGAAAGAAATTGAAGAGGTTATTGGGTTGGATTGTAGCAATGCAATTCTGTGTTCTGCCAAGGAAGGGATTGGGATAACTGAGATTTTGGATGCCATTGTTGAAAGGGTTCCTCCACCTGTTGACACTGCTGAGAAGCCATTGAGGGCTTTGATTTTTGATAGTTACTATGACCCTTATAGGGGTGTGATTGTGTATTTTAGAGTAATTGATGGGAAGATAAAGAAGGGGGATAGGGTTTATTTCATGGCTAGTGGGAAGGACTATTATGCTGATGACCTTGGGGTTTTGTCTCCAACTCAGTTTCAAGTTGGGGAGCTTTATGCAGGTGAAGTGGGTTATCTTTCGGCTTCTATAAGATCGGTGGCTGATGCTAGAGTTGGGGATACAATCACTCACCATAGTCGAAAGGCGGAGACTTCATTGCCTGGTTATGAGGAAGCTACTCCCATGGTGTTCTGTGGCATGTTCCCTGTGGATGCAGACCAGTTTCCTGAGTTGAGGGATGCACTTGAGAAACTGCAGCTTAATGATGCTGCTTTGAAGTTTGAGCCCGAGACTTCGAGCGCTATGGGTTTTGGGTTTAGATGTGGGTTCTTGGGGCTTCTCCACATGGAAATTGTTCAGGAAAGGCTGGAGAGAGAGTACAATCTGAGTTTGATAACTACTGCTCCGAGTGTGGTGTATAAAGTGAACTGTGTAAATGGCGAAATTGTTGAGTGCTCGAATCCATCTTTGCTCCCTGAACCTGGCAAGAGGAAGTCGATTGAGGAGCCTATTGTGAAGATTGAGATGCTTACACCGAAAGACTATATCGGTCCCCTTATGGAGTTGGCACAGGACAGAAGAGCAGAGTTTAAGGAAATGAAGTTTATTGCTGAGAATAGAGCATCACTCACCTATGAATTACCCTTAGCTGAGATGGTAGGCGATTTCTTTGACCAGCTCAAGTCCAGAAGTAAGGGTTATGCTAGCATGGAATACACTTTTCTTGGGTACAAAGAAAGTGATTTGATCAGACTTGATATTCAAATTAATGGTGATCCTGTAGAACCATTGGCTACTATTGTTCACAAGGATAAGGCATATGCTGTAGGGAGGGCTTTGACACTAAAGCTGAAGGAGCTTATACCAAGGCAGATGTTTAAAGTACCGATTCAAGCCTGCATAGGTACGAAGGTGATTGCGAGTGAAGCTTTATCGGCAATCAGAAAAGATGTTTTAGCCAAATGCTACGGTGGAGACATTTCAAGGAAAAAGAAATTGCTTAAGAAACAGGCTGAGGGGAAGAAAAGAATGAAGGCAATCGGTAAAGTTGATGTGCCTCAAGAAGCCTTCATGGCTGTGTTGAAACTTGAAAAGGAGGTATTATGATCATGTAAGTTTGTTGCTTCTGACAATATATCTTGAAAATTGTAAATTTTTGTGGGAATATGAGAAGCTTGTGCAGTTTCCATCTTTGTTTTCGCCAGCTTGAACAATTCATTGTATGTGATGCTACTCGATGCCTTTGTGAACCATATCAAAGGCATACGAATTGCTTTGCATTTGAGTTGTTATGTAATAGTTCATTGTTAAGCACTACAACAACATATGAACACTATAAACAAAGCCAATTTCATAGGAAAAAGGCTTCCGGAATATTTTGAAATCGGGTTACTTGATGATTTCAATGTATCTATATAGCACCTATAGGCTATAGCTCTCATTCAATTTGCAAAATGTTCTTGGAAATCAGAATCCAATTATTTTTTTTCTTGCAGCATAGCCGAACTCTCTGTTATTGGACATTTTCTGGAAATATGTTGAAGAAATTAATGTTTAGATGCACTAATGCAGCCACTAAGGAGATAGAATTACCAAGCTGTTGGCAGGCAATTAGGTTTATCGAAATCGGCTATTGTTTCTCAAAAAAAAAAAAAAATTCGGCTATTGCTTATTGTAGAGGAGCTATTGGCATTGGCAATTATTATGAAACTTGTATAATGAAGGTAATAAACAACCCTCAATTAATGTGCGTCTCTTTCAGTTGCATTCAGTATTAATTCTGTACTCTTCTGTGCTAGCAAAGAAGATCCGGAATTCTGATGCAATGCACAGAAAAGTACATTAAAATCTAACTTATGTATAACAGCTACTACAATGTACATTATTGCTTTTAGCCAAATAATTTTTCTTTTTTTTGGACAATAGCCAAATAATTTTGCTGAAGCTTTACTTATAGAGATGCTTATAAAGACCCTAAAGTCGATCACTTGGTAGAAGAAGCAAAAGTATCCACATATTACAATGGCTTTTCTCTACCAAGTGCTTGTTCCTTCATCTTCATCTGTCAAAGTTTTCTCAATGATCGTAATTATATTCCTCTACCATAATGTTGCCGGAACAACACAGCCCAGAAATGAAACAACTCCAGCAGTCTTTGCTTTGGGAGATTCAATATTGGATACGGGCAATAACGACTACATCATTTCTATAAGCAGAAGTGATTTTCCACCTTATGGGAGAGACTTTGTGGGAGGAAGGCCTACTGGAAGATTTAGCAATGGAAGAGTCCCCTCAGACTTCATTGGTAATTTAAATTCTAAGGAATACATACTCGTGGTTTCTAATATGTTTGGTTCTGCATACATTAATAGTACCATTATTGCTACAACATTAATTTGTTGCTTAATTTTGATCACTTGTGCAAATTAATTTTCAGCTGAACGATTTGGAGTGAAGAAGATTTTGCCGGCTTATCTGGATCCGAGTTTGCAGCTTGAAGACATACTTACTGGTGTATGTTTTGCCTCAGGAGGTTCAGGATATGACCCTCTCACTCCCAGATTACAGGTATATACTTTATTGTCTTTAGTATATATACCATATGCATATCAGACATGCTTGATTTCTTAAATTTCTTTTAATTCTATTTGTATCAGTCTGCCATTTCATTATCAGCTCAATTAGACTTGTTCAAAGAATACAAAACCAAGATAAATGCAGCAGTTGGGGTGGAAAGAACAGCCACTATACTATCAGAAAGTGTTTACATTGTTTCCGTGGGAAGCAATGACATGGCAAATACTTATTTTTCTACACCACTGAGGCGCCCTCACTATGACATTTCAACTTATACAGATCTCCTGCTCGAATCAGCTTCAAATTTCGTTCAGGTACAAGTCAAGTCAAACCATTGCAAACATTAGCATTGTCCAACTTGTTTAGTTAGAGAGCTATGGGTTGAAATTGTCATATTAGTACTACTCTTTGTGTTGGTTAATGTGGGAAGAGAATACAGGAACTTTATGCACTGGGAGCAAGAGTGATTGGAGTACTCAATTTGCCACCACTTGGGTGCTTGCCATCACAGAGAACACAGCATGGAGGCATAGAGAGAGCGTGCTACGAGGCTGAGAACCAAGCAGCAATCCTCTTCAACTCTAAGCTCTCCCCCCTTTTAGATTCCCTCAACAAGACACTTCCAGAAGCGCGAGTCATTTACCTTGATATCTTTAACCCTTTGCTTTCCATGATCCAAAACCCTGCTCAATATGGTAATCTCATCCTCATTTTCATTATCTTTAATCAGTAGTAAAATAAATAATTCACCCTGAAACGTACGATTTATCGATTCAGGATTTGAAGTGGTGGATAGAGGATGCTGTGGAACTGGAGATATTGAGGCTGGCTATCTGTGTAACATAGCCTCCCCAGGAACTTGCAGTGATGCGTCCAAGTACTTATTCTGGGATGCTTACCATCCCACAGAGAAGGCATACGGGATCCTCACCTCTATGATTTCTGAAGCAGCTTCATTTTAACAAATTCTCTCTCTGAAGAATCACACAAGTCCAATATAATCCTCAGATTGCTTTTGCTAATCGAGTTGATTCGAGTGTTTGACAGACGCCAACAGAAATAAAGTATCTATAGGAAATCTATTTATTCTTCTATTATTGTAGTTCTTCTAGCTCAGATCATCGGCTGTTATCTTGCAACTTATTATTTAGTGGAGAAAGCAAAGAGAAATTCAGAAAGTGAAATGATCTTTTTTTTAAAGCAGTGATTCTCTATTCCAACTCAAAACTGATGCATGATCCATTTGTCCATGACATAAAATGTACGGAGGAGACCTCATTATGACATGGTCGAATCAGCTTCAAGTTTTGTTGAGGTACTTACAAACTCGAACAAATTGCAAACATTACAAACTCATACACAATTAATTAATCAAATAAAATTATGAACAAAAACTATATATTTTCAACATGGAAAGAAATTGCATACAGTATTTAGGTACTTACAACTTATCATTTGTAATAGTACTATGATAATATATCAGCAGAACAAGAACAACGTACTCGATCTTATGTTTTCATGGTGAACACTGCCAGGCAGACTTGTCCTGGGGTTTTAGACACTTGTAAAATTCTCTTGAAAGTGGAGAGAAAAAGAAAATGTTGGATCACAGAATCAAGAGCTGGCCCTCTTTGTAACAAGAACTCCCCAGGTACTTGCAGCGATGCGTCCAAATACATATTCTGGGGGATATAGCTAGGATCCTCACCGGCTTCTATGGTCTCCGAAAAATCATTATAACAAATTCTTCACATTGCTTAGTTTTGGCAATTGAGTTAGTTGGCTGTGTTCATTCAAGTGTTAGCTATTCTCTTATTATTTGAGTTCTTTTAGCTTGAATTATCAACTGTTATCTTAATATTTGATGGAGAAAGCAAACAGAAATAATTCAGAAAAGGAAATGATATTAAAATTAAGTTCAAGCTGTTCACATCTGACAACGTACTGTTGCTACTAAGATCAACTTCAGTACGTACAGACACTAAGTTGATATTGCTAAGAAACCAATTCATTGGGATTACAGCATGTACACAAAGGATGAAGTTGAATATATAAACCTCCTCATCCGAAAATGAATCAACCTCATCTATATATAGCTTCATGCAACGCGCAAGGTTAAAACTTCAACTCGATCTTGAACTAATTAACCTAGCTAAACTCAATTTTCCATTTTTTCTTCGTGGTTCCGAGTAATAGATTGTTTTAATTGACCGAGTTGTGCTACAAATTAAGGTTTAAAGTGTGATCTTAGTACTTTGCCTTTTGTGTTAATGTGGGGGAAAAATGGTCCTGCAGGAATTAACTTTATGGACAAGGAAATATTGATTAGTCTACTAACTGTAACATGTGAGTCTTTAATTAATACGTACTGGCAATTTGTGATAACTATAACCCAAATTATGTGAACGTACTCTTCCAGAGTAAGGCTTGTCTACTTTTCATATCAATCTTCAACCCAGGCCATCCTGCTCAATGTGGTGATCATAGCGTGGTAATCTTTAACGGTAGTAAAGAGTGGTAAGTAAATATATATATATATATATAGAATGATTCTCGGTAAGGAGATCCTTACTTTTTTAAGTTAAAGAGTTTTGATTTCAACCGTCAGATCAAAACAGACGTAGGACCTAACTGTCAGATATGTTTTAAATGATTTGCTTTGACGGCTGAAATCAAAACTTTTTAACTTAAAAAAATAAGAAACTCCTTAACAGAGAATGCCTGATATATATATATATATATGGCTGTTGAAGGAAGACGTACTGTTGTCTAAAACCAAAATGAGGCAATGAGCAATCTAATCATTAAGTAATAATTAAGAAAATGAATATTCATTATGTTAAAGGTATAATGATTTATCATTACACTGATATTGTCCCCACTCTACTTTCATAAATATCAGGCGTAGGGTTTAGTCCACAAGACCTGTTGCATAATTCATTATCTAATTAAAGTGTTTAACTATTTCGTGGTTTGTAAGATTCATTCATTATACCCAAATAATTAATGAGCTTCTCTTTTAGTTGCATTCAGTATTAATTGTGTACATGTGAGTATGTGACAGCCACAACAAAGTTCATTAATTATTGGCTTTAGAAGCATCTCCACAGGAGAGATTTTTCTATGGTACCGTCACTCCACGTGGCATATGTGACGGTGTCATGTGATTGGTTCATTGAATATTTTATATTTTATGTACTAACTGTTTAATTAATATTTTATATGCATTAACCAATCAAAGTGTCCCGTCACATATCCAAGTGGAGTGACGGGCTCACTTAAAAATTTTTCAATCTTCCACAGGTACAGCTTCAGCTCAGCCAATGGTTGAGCTGAAGCTGTACATGTGGAGATGCTTATAAAGGACCCAAAAGCTTGTAGAAGAAGCAAAAGCAAAAGCAAAAGCAAGCATCTACATATTACAATGGCTCTTCTCTCTTCGTTATCTTCATCTGTCAAAGTTTTCTGGATCATCGTAGTTATATTCCTCTACCGTAATGTTGCTGCGAAAACACCACCCAAAAATGAAACAACTGCAGCAGTCTTTAGTTTCGGAGATTCAATATTGGATACGGGCAATAACAACTACATCATTTCTGTAAGCAAAAGCAATTTCCCACCTTATGGAAGAGACTTTAAGGGAGGAAAGCCTACTGGAAGATTTAGCAATGGAAGAGTCCCCTCAGACTTGATTGGTATCTAAACTCTAAGGAATAGTACTATGTGGTTTCTAATATGTTATTTGTTTCTGCATGTATTTATAGTACCACTATTAATTGCTAGCTACAATCTTTGTTGCTAAAATTTGATTAGTTTTCAGCTGAAGGATTTGGAGTGAAGAAGAGTTTACCGGCTTATCTGGATCCGAATTCGCAGCTTAAAGACCTACTCACTGGTGTATGTTTTGCCTCATCAGGTTCAGGATATGACCCTCTCACTGCCAAATTACAGGTATATCATATCATATCATATCATATCATATCATACATCCTTGTTTTCTTCTAATTAATTCTATTTGTATCAGTCTGTCTTGTCATTACCAGATCAATTAGACCTGTTCAAAGAATACAAAAGCAAGATAAATGCAGCAGTTGGGAATGAAAGAACAGCCACTATACTGTCGAAAAGTGTTTTCCTTCTTTCCGTGGGAGTCAATGACCTTCAAATTAATTATTTTTCTACACCACTGAGGAGCTCTCACTATGATATTCAAGCTTATACGGATCTCCTGCTCGAATCAGCTTCAAATTTCGTTCAGGTACTTGTCTAACAATTGCAAATTAACATTAACTACGTACTCTTTAAGTTACTTAATGTTGGAAGAAATTACAGGAACTTTATGCACTGGGAGCAAGAGTGATTGGAGTAATAAATATGCTACCAATTGGGTGTGTACCATCACAGAGAACACTGCATGGAGGCAAAGAGAGAGTGTGCTACGAGGCTGAGAACCAAGCAGCAATGCTCTTCAACTCTAAGCTCTCCCCCCATTTACATTCCCTCAATAAGAGACTTCCAGAAGCACAACTCATTTACCTTGATATCTATAACCCTTTGCTTTCCATGATCCAAAACCCTGCTCAATATGGTAATGTCTCATCATCATTTTCATTATCTTTAACGGTAGCAAAGTAATTCGCTGAAATGATTTGTCGATTCAGGATTTGAAGTGGTGGATAAAGGATGCTGTGGAACCGGAATTATTGAGGCCGGCCCTCTGTGTAACAAAGACTCCCCAGGCACTTGCAACGATGCGTCCAAGTACGTATTCTGGGATGGCATTCATCCCACAGAGATGGCATACAGAATCCTCACCTCAAAAATATTAAAGCAAGTTAACAAATTCTTCTGAGTTGGGTGTGTTCGTTAAAGAATTTGACAGATACCCACAGAAATAAATTATCCAAAGGATATCTGTGTATTGTCTCATTATACGAGTTTCTAGCTGATATCACCAACTGTTATCTTGCAACTTATTATTGGAAGGAGAAAGCAAAGAGAAATTCAGAAAAGGAAATGATATTAAAAATACAAGCTGTTTACACATCTAGCAACTATTGCTACTAAGATCAACTTTAGTACAGACACTAAAGTTGATATTGCTATTTGCTAAGAAAACAACTAGCCATTGTTTCAAAACATATATAGGAAATATACAGGTAACCAGTTTTAAAAACGTTATTCCCACAGCCATGATCTGAATTCTTTTGCCTCCTAATTCAAATATGAGGGTTCCATATCTCCTAAATCTGCCCCAGCAAAGCTACAAAACTGCATACTCCCTAACCTGACCATGCCACCTATATAGATAACGGAAGCAAACTATATACATATAGATACTCGAGGCAATGAAGAGCTTAAAGAAGCTTGTTCTGAGCCACAGCCTGACATAACTCTTCCTCATAGAATAGCACTCGATTGGAAGCCAATGATTTGCACAGGGGCTTTGGTAACGCAGATGGCACCATGCATCTAGAAGGGAAATTTGACTCTTGAAAGAGAACTGCAGCAACCTGCCGCATTTCTGAGACTTTGAGGCGAGATGGTGGCCGGGGACCATGTCTTGGTGCTTTTGGAGTATGTGGACTTCGTATCCATGTACCCCTGCCGTCTCCCTTGCTGCAGACCATTTAAAGCATAATGTAATGAAGAGCAAAGCTATTAGATGGGGAAAGAGCAATAAAACTGTTGGATAAAAATGACTACATTTTTTTACCAAAAAAAAGAGAGAAAGAAATGCCAACCATTTAAAAGGCCAGTGTTCAGTGGGGTGGGGCGTCATTGTTCTCAACATCTCCTGTCGAGAGCGATCTGGAGTTGTATAATTAAAGTGATACTGCCTAGCAAGTATAACCTGTTGCCAATAGTATGAAGATGTAAGGCATGTATCTTCAGATTATTAAAAAACAAAATGAATATGATGCAGAGAGAGAGAGAGCGAGAGAGACTTACAGCTTTCCTTATTCTTTGAGAAACATGAAAAACTGGCTTCAGTTGGTCATGGTGCAAGTGACACAATAATTTAACCTCAAATTCATAAAAAAAATGAATCAGTATCAGTATGGGAAGAAAACAGATACATCAAATGAGAAACAGCTGAACATTATATCTAAAGA
The DNA here is from genome assembly GCA_029955375.1 of Rubus parviflorus. NCBI lineage: Eukaryota > Viridiplantae > Streptophyta > Magnoliopsida > Rosales > Rosaceae > Rubus > Rubus parviflorus. The sequence continues at coordinate 18,151,694 of JARGGL010000004.1, forward strand.
AATAAACAGATTGTATCCTTTCCATTTCGAAAGAAACTCGACTTTTCAAATGGTGACAAGAGCATTATTATCCTACTAAAACATTAGAAACCAAAAGTATCAACCAATGATGTTCACAGAAAAAAAATGGACAGTAATGACAGCATTCAGAACTCAGATAGAAGTTGTTCTTTTGTGCAAAACTATCAACCAATACTAAAAAACAGATAAAAGAACAAATTCTCCAAATCCTAATTCATCTCAAAACCGCACATGTAACGAATTATGACAAACCATATACTCAAAGCTCCAACATGCATCAACATCCAACTTACATATTATCCTGTATTCATAGTCTCTCCATATCTTAAGCATAAATTTTATTCATTGCATTTGCCTAGATCAGAATTCAAATTGAACAAGTGGAACAACAGGGAATTGGCAAAACCAAGTAAACACAAAAATAAAAAAAATCACAAAACAGCCATCTTCTGTGAGTGGGAGTTGTTCAGAATTGTCATTTCATATCCACATAGAGAAATACCAGTTAATGCATTAGCACCAACATATACAACCTTCCCTACATGCACACAATGATTCCAAATCTGCATATATTCCAGACACAATATACAATGAACAAAGAAACTAAATGAGAAATATAAAGTAAAGAAAGAGGAAGCCATATGTAGAAGAATACCAGTAAATCCATGGGAAGCGACTCAAGCCGGGACTCCGACTCACAATCTTCCATTCTAGGGGTCTTTGGTGTTTTCAACATACTACTCTGCCTAACAAAATCCACAGGCGACAGCATCAAAGGGGTCCTTGGTGTTTTGAGCAAACTACCCTGCTTAACCGAATTCGCAGGCGATAGCATCAGAGGGGTCTTTGGTGTTTTCAACAAACTACTCTGTTTAACCAAATTCACAGGCGACAGCATCAAAGGGCTTCTATCAATAATAGCCCTATCTTCAAGCCCCAAATCAACATCAGCCTTCTTGGTCTCCACTACAGCCACCCTCTTCCTCCCCAGATCGGTACATGGCTTAGTGGAAGAGGCCTTGCTGTACTTAAGCTGAGCAAGAGCACCCGGCTTCAGATATTTGTTCCCTGAACCCCGGGAACGCTTTTTCTGCTTCGAATTCTTCGAACCCCTCTCTTTTGGCGAAACCTTTCCCATTTTCCCTCTTTTTATTCAGCTCTAAATTATTCTGGCAAAATCCCCAATTTTCATATCCAATAAATATTCAATTTTGCTTTTCAATCAGAAAACCTAACCAACTATCAGCTAAACCTGAAACGTAAAGTTTGAATCTGGCTTCAGAACTGAAATTAAAATCAAATCTTGCGCATGAAATCTAAATATGAGGTTCAGGCCTTACCTCTTTAGGGTTAAAGATCGCTTCAAGCTCAATTTCAATTCCACCTTCTCTAACCAAAATCACAAAAGGAAATCCACCAAAAACCCTAAAGAGAACTCCGCGGAAACCCTAGCTCGTCGAAACAAAGCACGAAATGGGAGAAAATGAGGCCGATATTAAATAAAACTCCAACCTTCAATCAAAATCGAATCGAAAATCAGAGAATCACGAGCTTCACAGCGGCAAAAATTTCAGAGAAAACCAAAAAATAATAATAATAAATAAATAAAAATGGGCAGCAGAGCAAAAACGAAGCAATGGAGAAAGAGAAATGGGGCCGCTAGGGTTTTCACTCACCCCCTTTTTGTTTGAAATTGATACGATTGCCCGCCAAAGTTTCACAGCAACAGTTGCTAAAAACAAAAACAAAAAACCGTAGAAACTGTAATTCACATAAATAATCTTAGCTGGGCGCGTGCGTGGCGGGCTGTGAGTGGTCCAAAATTGACTGGGGTGACTTTACTGCTTAGGTCACTGGGCCTTATCGGATGGCGGAGATTGCGCGGTTCCATATCTGGATTTTCCTAATTGGGTGGACCTCGTTTAATTTGAAAATAATGTTTGGAGGGAAATAATAAAATATTCACGTGTTTGAGAGGGAAGTCGAAATTGTTCAGCATGACCGATTTTGCCCCGGAAGATAATGCCTTGACTGTTAATTGGAGGAAGGGATTTGGAGGGTGTTTTGGGAATCATGGAATGTGTGAATGGGGTATCTCTCGGGTATTGTGAGAGAGCTGGGGAGAGTGGGTGGCTTTATCAGGCCCTTCGCATGATCGATTCAATGCCTGAAAGTACAGAATCAACCCTTTATGTCAGCATTAAACCACGCGTGAGTGGAGCTTCTCTGTGTTTATATGGAGAGGGCATGGCAGTCAATTGAAGTTTCAAATTTTTCATAACCTAACCATGGTTAAATTGGTAACCTTGACCAGTATAAGACAGAATGAGAGGAGGTGTAAAACACAAGATATGACCACTTTTCACGCCAAAAACAAAAAAAACACAAATATGACCACCTTGCTTAATGCTTTCACAAACACAAATGTCTCAACAAAAAAAGAAAAAAGGTCCAACTCAATTTGAACTCGGTGATCCAATTTTTTTCTTATTTACTTCGATTTGAGTGTAATGTTACGAATGAATCTCGTTTATTCTTCGATCACTATTATTTATGTAAAAAAAAAATTAATCAAATTTGAGGTTGTTTAGTGACGTAAATTTATCAAACGAGCGAGTATATTTTCATGAAGAATTGCCTATTAGTTAAATTTGAATGACTAAATAATTTTTTATTTGATTGATATTTCAGTGTGTAAAAGGATTAATTAGAAAAAATATGGATAATAAGCAATGTATTGTCCCATTAATAATTCAATTTTTAACACAATAATTCAATAATTACACTTGACTAATATCATCAAATGAAAAAGTAGAGGGAAAATGAAGAAATGTAGGCCAGATCCACTTTTTCTATGGGAAGAAAGCCAAAAGCCCAAACCACTCATTGAGCCCAGAACTAAACAAAAAATTACAAAAATAAGCCCAAATGCTATTATAGTTTGTTTCGAATTGCTTTTCGGATACCTAAAAACGTTTTTAGGTCAAAATTTTAACTACGATTTTTAACTCTTGAAACGGCAAGGTTTATTTTTATTTTTTTTGTTAGAGCACCACGCTCTATCCAACTCTAATTTAAAGATCGTAATATAAATTTTCAAAAAGTTCGGGTCAAAATCTTTTAACTTTTATTTTTAAGGTATATACGAGGGCCAAAGACCTGGACAAGAAAAATAACAACTTAACTAAGATAGTAGGAGGTAACTCCTCATCTTCATCAAGACATGATCAATTGAGAGTCTCAAAAATGCACTTCCAAATTAATATAATGACCTAAATATGCAGGGCAATCTGCAACCATATTTTGTTCACCATATGTATGACAATATGAATAAGTCTACAATGCTAAGTAGAAGCTTTAATTCTGTTATTATGCATAGCCGAAACGCATAATTGGAACCCACATTTTTAAGAGGTACATGCATATTCACTCCTCATTGTGATTAACGTTTTACACTTTATAATTGCATAATCCAACCGTTCACATTTTAAATTATCTTTTATATATCATCTCTGCAAAAATCAATTGAATCCGAGATTGTTCAACAATCTAACTTATTGAAAACGAATAAACGGTTTTGACAACAATTACTACTATTATGATGAACCGTCTATCTATTTCATATGAATGAGTGACCATAATGTCTCCAAATTGATTGATTTTTTTTCAGAGGTGATCTCTATATTATGTTATAATACATGAATTGTTCGATCGTTAAAATTTAAATTAAAAATACTTTAATTGCAAAGGGGTGAATATGCATGTTTACGGTTTGGGTGAACCCAAGAATTATCATTTTTAAGAAGGCCCATGACAGTTGGCAATAATTGATGCAATGCATATCAGCCTCATGGGTATAATTAACACCATAATTCCAATAATCATTTTCCATTTATAATCATTTTTGTATACGATGGTGATGGCCTCTCCAAGTTTTCAATGCTTTGCTCTCAATTACCTCCCACATCACTATCCTGAACAGGCCGATAAAGCATTTGTGATACAACTTTGAAGGAAGGCCTCTTGAATGATTTGCACAACAAGGTAAACCATCAAGTTCCAAGTTGAAGATGATTCCAAATGGAATTTGGATAGTGAGTTTAATGAGTATTTGGCTTAATTTGCCACTATGATGTGACATCTCAATTCCATTACTAGAATATCGCATTTCTCCTTTGTTTTATGTAGAGGTGGCAAGATTCTGATACAACCCGTCAATACTATACAAAGTTAGTGTATTAGGGTTCGAGGCTAATCATGTTTCATGTCGCATCGTTTCAATCTAAAATTGACCCGCTCGAAAAACTAAGTTGTATTCGCCTTTAGAATAATTTGACCTGCTTAGCAAGACAATTCGTGTCATTTCTTTCACATATTATGTGCTATTTTTGTACTTGAATGAAGTAGGGATGCGATCAAATGGGTTAAGCGAGTTGTATCGTGTCAACGTCATAATTTTTTTTTTATGCCCTAATTTCATATTTGACTTGTTCGTTTCTCTAAGGGCAATATTTGGCTTTAATATGTGTTTTTGTCAAGATAAGAAAACAAGTTACAAGATTGAAACAGATTCCTTAAGCTGCTACAAATCAATAAATGGGATTACATAACTTGCAAGACAAAAGATGCCCACAACAAAAATTGAAAGGCATGCATGGGCTCCGATAATGACCACCTAAAAGTGGGTTTAGCTGCAATGAGTGCAAACAAATTTGGGTAGCCATTGACAATTCCACCTTATCGATTATTAGGTACACACCCACAACATTGCTCTATCAAAGCATGTTGCTCTTAGGGCACGTAATGTTGAATGAGTGGGGGGAATGGTAGTTGGTCACCTTTCCTTTCTCTATAGAAAAACGTCTTCTTCTTTTTTTGGCAATTATTGAAAAATGTCTTTACCATTAGACACTGGCACATAGTTTTCCAAAACAGAAAAAAGACTATACTTGAATGCTTAATTGGTGGTCATATATGTAATCTTGGGGCATGTTACTCCAATCATTCACTTTCCGAGTTTCCATCCTTTGGTAACAACCAAGACCCAACAGCCAGCTCCTTTAAATCATGAGTAATCGATCTCTTGGATTCAAATAGGACTCCCTTTTAATCTTTGGGTATTGATATATATTCTTTAGAGGAGTCGGATCTATTTTTTGTGTCCAAAAGAACATTGTTTCGGAGTTAAAATGAATTTTGCAACAATATTTTATAACTAAGCATGATATTAAAATAATTAGTTGTTTGATGGGATAGTAAAACAAGTGCGTAAGGTGATCGTGCTAAATACGCATTGAGCCTTAAACGTTGGAAAAGCTAGTATTTCCACTCGTTATGAGTCAGTCGTCGATATTGACCAATTTCTTATCACACTTATCACTTTTTTGAAAAATGCAAGCACCTACCTAGTGTCGACAAGTGGTCAAGGAAAGTAAAAAATTAATTAGGGTTTTAGGATAAGTCATGAATTCATAATGTTTATTTTGGTTAGTACACTATTCATGATTTTCGTCTAAAAATAATAAATAACACTTTAAAAAGGATGTAATCTTAAACATAAGAGTAAGATCAACAGACACAAGTATAGAACACAATTTGATCTTGAACGTGCTTTCATATTATATTTTTCTTTTGTAATGTTAATGTTCCAAGGATGAGCAAACACAATTTTTTTATTAATTTCGTGATTGTAATGTGGTTGCTCATGGCATCGCTAAGTTCTCTCGAGATGAGAATTCTAGTTTCTCATGTGTTGAAATAGGCTGCAAAAGGCTTGTGGAGTCTATTGCTAATGACTTCAATGTTTGTAACTTTTCTTCTCTAAAATAGTTATCCCTTTTAATCAAAATAAAAAAAGTAAAAATAAACACAAAGATAATGAAAGCTAGTGCTATTCCATGTAGGTCAATGGAAGCCTTGCCTAGCTTTGCCAATGGCAACCACCTTCTTCCTCCACAAACCTACAATTTGGATCACACTCACCCCACTCAAAAGGGTAGAGACTTTTTGTGTATATATTCCAGAAAACTATACTATCCAGTATCCCAAAAGGCCAAAGTAAGAGAATTAAAAATACACACACAATTTTTGGGTATCAGAGACTCATAGTTGACACAGGCTGTAATCTTGTGCAGGCCAACCTTTTCTGCACCTTCTTTTTTCTATGAGACACTTAGTTTTAGGTTCCTCTATTTAGTATTTACTAAAAAAATACAAGGTTATAGTACATCATTTTCATGCTTTTTAAACTTGTTAGGACAGCACCCAACTTGTATTATAATGGAGATATTGGTCCCAACACATTCACACTGACACTATTGGTCTTTTTAATTTGTACCTAATTTGTTCCACCATTTCACATGTACACCATTGAGCTATATTCAAATGGGTATAAGTTATGCATGTCTAGGGTTTTGTGATAAACAAAGGGACTTAGGGTTTAAGATATTCAATTTGAGGTTTAATATTGGTGTGTTCTTGACTAGAGTTCAATGGTGTAGGTACTTCTTTAGGGCTTAGGTTTATAGGGTGTGCTATGTCTTATAGTGATAATTAACTCCCGTGATTAAGATTCATTTGGATTATTAGTTGGCCAGTTGGGTAAAATTGAATATTTTTTTCTTAGTTACATTGGAATTGATTAAACTCAACTCCCGTGATTAAGATTCATTTGGATTATTAGTTGGCCAGTTGGGTAAAATTGAATATTTTTTTCTTAGTTACATTGGAATTGATTAAACTCATGACCTAATTCATTATTGATGACCGAGTTCTGTTCACTTACTCAATTAATTGTTTACTCAGTTGTGTTTAGCTCTCATTGGATTTAAATCTAAGGGTAGATAATAATGAGACAGTTAAAATGAATTTATTTGTCTCATTATTCTCTACCATATCTAATGGTAGTTGAGCATAACTGAGTGAATAATCAATTGAGTAGATAAACAAGACTGATTGATGACCTAACTCATTTATTGGTTACATCCGACTATCCGAGTTAACATTTTTGTTAAATTGATGGTCTTTCTCATTTCTTTTCATGTTGTTACTAATAACTAGTTTTGATCCATTCAATTTTAAACATTATTGATCGACTAAGCTTCCTCCCGTAACTTTTTCTTCCATCTTAGTATGTCAATGGTTTAAATATTGAACCTAACTTTTGAATAAGACCAACAAAGTTAGACTCCACAATAATAATAGTTGATAGAATAAATTGAAAGATCTTAGCAAAAAATTAAAACGTAAAAGGGAATATTCAAAAGATTATTTAGCTGAGAGAACATCATCAAATATTCTTCAAAGTAAAGACAGAATTGCTAAACTGTATCAATGATAGATGCCTGCCTGCTAAAGTGCTAATGAATCATCCAAATGACATTTAAATCGTTATCAGAAAAAATAGTTGTTGATTTATAAATCTGTAATATAGTAATGATGAAGCAAAGAAAATATTTTAATATAATCGGCGTCCCCACCACATTCCTTCATTATGTCTCAACAATACAGTACAACAATGCTGAATTTTCAAAGACATCCATGAGAAATGTGCTGATTTTGATATGATGTAAATAATTTTGTAAGAAATATTACCCTTTCAAAATTACCGTAGGGTAATTGTGGTGTGTTGTGTTGACGCCTTGACGGGAGTTGCGTGGAAAATTAGGGTATTTAGAATATGAAACTCATTAAGATGAATAACGTTTTGACAATCGATCTCATTTGTCAAGTAGTGTTGGATTATTGACTTTAGTTCGCTATGCCTAACTTACTTGTTAGGTGATCTACTTGGGCGTTTGTATCTTTATGTTAGGCCATCCCCAGTAACGAGGGTTAAGGGCTAAAGGGCTCAATTTGGCCCTGTTATGGTCTCCAACAAGAAAATTGGGGAGGGTTAAATGAGGAATGAGAGGATTATAGAGAGGGCTAGTTGTAATGATAAACATGACACCAAGCAGTTAATTGTGTAACCGCTTACAACTGCTCCAAGAAAAACTAGTGGTAACTACTCCAAGAAAACTGTTTGCAACTGCTGTTGCAATCCAACTACTCTCACACTGAAAAAACAGCTTTCAATCTATCGATGAATTCCGATCATAAGAACTCAACGATGTACGTGAAGACATGCTACTCATGCAATTGATTGATCTCTAAACGCATAAATCACCATACCGGTACAACATGCAGACAAAATACAAGAATCATTAGAATCGATATAAGACAAGGAGTTTTTTATGTTTTAAGTGATTTTTTTACGACATACAAAAGTATTGAGTATCACAAAAATATCGAAAATCTAAAAAATAAAAATTAATATCAACAAAATATCGAATATTGATAAAAATTATATCAAAATGTTGGTTAAAACCCGTATAATCAATCAAAAATTACACTAAAAACAAAATATTGAAAACATATTACATTTAATATCAAAACATACCTTCGTGCCATTAAACATGCCGGCTTAAAGGCTCACTTGATGTATGAATATTATTAGTTATTAGTTATTTTATTTTATGGATAAGTAACAATTTTTTGTGGGGAAATAGAATTTCTCATATTATCCCCAGAAAATCATGTGAAATTGGGAGACAGAGGCTCTATCAACGGGGTTGTGCCGAAAAAAGCTAGACGAACAACACGTGGCATGACCGTCATGTACTCATGTGGAGGTTTGTCACGGTCGTACAACAGTTGGGGTCCACTTGGCAGTTGCCAGAGAACGGATGTTGAGTTGAGCCCCTTAGAATATGCGGTGTCTTCCGGTTTATATTTGACTGTCACGAAATGACGCTTTTAACCCTTTTTCCCTTCTCAATTACGTTGTCGGTTGAGCTCTCCCTGCTTCAGCTGTCACCTTGTTTCCATCGATAAAAACCTGCCTAATTATTAATTGCCATTAAATTACTCCTTGATGATCTGCCCCAAGGAATAGGCAAAAAGGGCAAAAGAGAAAAGTTACTTTGCAAAAGTTTTATTTAAGGGTTTAGGATATAGGATATTTTCAAATCAAGCTTGAATTTTTTAAAATAACATGAATGACCATGATGATACTAGAAAAAATTGGCCATAAAGATGATGTTTAAGATTTGTATGTAGATGATCTTGAATAGTTGAATTTGTTAACACATATACGGCAACATAATTTGAACTTCAAATGATTAGTAAATAGTAACCATTTGATCTGAATAAGTCTCTTATTCATATGTGAGAAGTCTCAATTTGACAATTTCACAAAAAAATAACTAGCATGAAACGATTAATTGGAAATCATAATCAAAATAAATATCAATAATGAAAACAAAAAAAAGTTAAAATTTAAACTAGAGTGCAAATATCCTGAACAAACAAACCCCTAGCCATCACACTCTATACATTCTTGCATATAGAAGTTTGAAATATATGTTTCGAATAAGATGAACGTGTAAAAATTATAAGACCGTTGAAACTTATGGACTTAAAACCGTTGCTTTATTTGACTATCTTTATATCCGTCCATGCTCGAATGCATTTAATATCAATTTATGAGCCTAGATTAAACACTAATGAGAAAATCAAATTAAAAGGTCAAGAGGTGTTTGCAATTGGATTTTCCGAAAGTTTATGGTTTAAAGTAAACAATTATCAAAGCTTAGGGAGTGTTTGTAAAATGTGGAAAGAGACGGGCACAAATTTCTCGTTACCATCGGCAAAAAGGTGTGTGGCACTGTCGTAAATTCAAAAGCAAAGTATGGGCACATACGTAAACTAGCCGCAGCGCCACTAAATCCTTGCTTGTCTGGCGTGGCGTGTGCGCTGGAGGCCAAAGAGCAAAAAGACTTTGCTGCAAACAATATTGGACAAATTACACCGAAGCTTTTATCATAGAAAAATGGGGATGGAGATGGATATAGAGTGAGTGAGTGGGAGTTTTCACAGCTCTCTTTCTCTGTCTCTTTGCCTTTTCTTTCTTTTCTGCTCAAAATCTTCCAAAATCCACACACAATCAGAGGAGAGGGAGAGGGAGCAGGAAGAAGAAGAAGAAGAAGAAACTCGTGTCCGCAAAACAATGCCTGCACTGCTCAAATTCCGATACCTCCTTTAACTTTTCTTTCAGTTTCATGCAATAAAAAAACCGAAACAAACAAAAGAGCCAAAGCCCTAGAAATTCAGAAAATTTACAGCAGTTGTTGCAGACAAAGGTAAAACTCTCATTTGCATTCTGATTAGTTTCTCTACCAAAATTTACCGGCGCTGAAGATTCCGGCGAGGTGACGGCGGTGTATATTTTTTTTTGTTTCTTCTTGTTGGAAGGGATAAAGCAAACAACAAATTCTTTTGTATATATCTTTCTTTTCGCTTTGTTTATTTTAGCGTTGAAAAGCTAGTCAAGACTCAAGAAGCGTAAAGCATGAAGTTGAAGATTTCGCTATCTGATTGTTTACTTCTTTTTTTTTGGCTGCAGTTTAAATGCGCTAGCTCTGAAGTGTGTTCTAAAGCTCCAAAGGCTGAAGATCTCGTAGGAAATGCAACTTCCGACTATTCCTTCCGGCGACGGAGCTTCTGATCCAGCCTGAAATTCACCGGAATTTGCAACATTGACAGAGTAATTGTCGCTTTAAAGATTAATTTTGGTCCATATTTGTTTCAATAAAGTCAAATCGAAGTGATTATAGCGAAATGCATTCTGTAACTGTGAGGCTGTGAACTTTTGGCAAACAGAAGCGGGAGCTTGACGAATTGAGAGGCAAAAATGGACTTCGGAGATATTGCGAATGTGGCTCAATTGACAGGCCTCGACGCCGTGAAGCTAATCGGATTGATCGTCAAGGCGGCGGCCACGGCGCGAATGCATAAGAAGAATTGCAGGCAATTCGCGCAGCATCTGAAGCTGATCGGGAACTTATTGGAGCAACTCAAGATCTCGGAGCTCAAGAGATATCCGGAGACTCGCGAGCCTCTGGAGCAGCTCGAGGATGCTCTGAGAAGGTCATACATTTTGGTCAACAGCTGCCAAGACCGGAGCTATTTGTATTTGCTTGCAATGGGATGGAACATTGTGTACCAGTTCAGGAAGGCTCAGAATGAAATTGATAGATACTTGAAACTCGTCCCTTTGATTACTCTAGTGGACAATGCTCGAGTCAGGGTATTGATTTTTGATTTTTGATTTTTTTAAATTTTATTATTATTTGTTCTTGCTCTTGATTTTCATGTAATTGTTGTTGTTTTCCTCTTTTGCTTTGTGATTAGACATTCTAGTTAGGTTTCAGCGATTATCCGCTATCCACTGGTCATAACAATTGCCTCTAAGCAAAGGTTCTCTGTAGAACTCTCAGAAACGTATTGGATTGTCATTAGGATAACTTGAAAATTATGCTTTACTTCTTTGTTGGAAGTCCAATTTACTCAATCCTAATGTTCCAGAGACAAAGATGGATTACAGTGAGTAAGTAGCTGGGATGTCTAGTCTACTTAGTGCTTTAGTTTAAGTGTCAGTTTTTTAAGACTTAAGTGACAGAGAGGACTTGCTCTAAATCATTGAGTAGGTTGGGTATTTCAGCATCTTGACGGAGAATTAAGCGATGGAGAGTAGGCTACGTGAAGCTTGTCAATGTTTTTCTATTATTTTATATGCCATTACTTTTGTTTTTCAATGAAGCATAAAATGACCCAGATTGGGCTATGAACTTGATTGGCAGTTTCTGGCATACTGGATCACTGAATCTATGCTTTATTACCAAGTCTAAGAATCTGTAATTTGCTGTTCTATAAGTATGAAATACAATTAGCACTATATTTCTTCAATAACAAAGACAGCAGCTGCATTTAACTTTGATTCGCACCCAAATCATCCGGAATCTGCATTTCCCCTTATGTAGAATTAGACTAATTTATTTGCTTGCAATGCCATTTCTTTGGCTATTCTTGCTCTTTATAAAAGTTTAACCTCATTTTCATTCATTCTTTCTTCTCTCAAATCCACAGGAGAGACTGGAATACATTGAAATGGACCAGTGTGAGTACACATTGGATGAAGAGGACAGGAAGGTTCAGGATGTGATCCTTAAACCAGATCCCTGTAAAAATGATACTGTAGTGTTGAAGAAAACACTTTCATGCTCCTATCCGAACTTGCCTTTTTGTCAGGCGATTCAAAAGGAAAATGAAAAACTTCAACTTGAACTACAACGGTCACAAGCTACTTATGATGTGACTCAATGTGAAATGATTCAGCGTTTAATAGAAGTGACAGAAACTGTAGCTGCAAACTCTTCCCCTGAAAAAAGTCAGAAGAAAATAGAGCGGAATCATTCAGATGTCAATAGTGAGAAAGAACATTCATCTGATGAAAAAAGCTACAAGAAAAGTGAATCTCACATAATTTCAAGGTTAGTTTTCTATTAATTTTAGTACATCTGTAATTTCGATGTATGTAGTCTTGTAGCATTCAAAATTTTGCTGTTGCAATGGGTGAACATAATTATGGTGATATGTATGCCAATTTCAATCTTGTTATTACTCAACATCAAAATATCAAATAATTCCCCTTTCCCATTGTGCTGATGACTGGATTTTATATTTTTCTATTTCATAATGCACTCCCATCAGTTTGTAAACTTTTGGGGTCCTTCAAAATCTGATGCCATTTTTATTTTCTTCAGAAACACGTCTTCAGTTTCTTCTGGACATGATCTGTTGTCGAATAGAGGTTCACATCGCCATGGAGAATGGAATACTGATCTTCTAGGTTGTTGCTCGGAGCCATCTTTGTGTAAGTTCTTTCTCGCTTTTAGTTTAGAAGGTGTTCAGTTGATAATCAGGGTAATTTAATTTCATTAGTGTGACTTTAATTTTCCTTGTATGTTCAACGTGCTTTTTTATCCTATATGAGCTCTTTAACAACAATAATTGCCAATTCGGGTTTGTTTCTCTGTGAGATCATACATTCTCTTCGCTCTGAGTCTTTGGCTCCCATTTACCTATGCATATATAAATGCATGTGTAAGATTGATTTGATCTGGGATAGGGTCTTTCATGAGTCTAGGGTGCATCTCAAAGTAAGTTCAAGTGATATATATATATCTCAAATATATATATATATATTTATATATTTCTAAATACTTTCAAATAAATGATTTAGAATGAGTCAGGGTTGGGGTTGTCAAGTGCATCATAAGAATCAAGATACAACTAACTATCATCTATACCAAGTGCTTAATGGGCAATTTGTTCTCTATATGATATAACTTTTTTATTTACCTAAGCAGGTCCTTTGTTTTGCAGGTTTCAAGACATTCTTCTATCCTTGTGGGACATTTTCAAAAATTGCTACCGTGGCAACTAACAGGCACATGTGTAAGTTGGTTCTGGACTTCTGGACTTAATTTTAAACTATAAAGGTACTCTAAAAGATTTGAGAATGGGTAAACATTGTAGAAATGCAATGCTGCAAGCTTCACATTCTACACATGGGTTTGGTATTATTTGGAAACTCATACTGAATCTTTTTTTTCCCTGATGATTAACAGCTTCAGGTGAAGCATGTAATGAATTGATGGCATATTCTTTAGTACTGTCATGCTGTTGCTACACATGCTGCATTAGAAGGAAACTTCGCAAGACGTTGAATATCTCGGTAATTCCTTTCCCACTACCTGCACTTCAAAAATAGATTCATAGTCTCCGCCACTGCATGGTATGATACTATGATCTTATGGGTTGTTTGCATTATGAGACATGACCTGAACCCGTTCTAGTCATTCTTCTCTGTTGGATGAGTCTCATAATGTGAATGAAAACAATCGATCATTGCTCTCAAGTATAACACATACCTAGGTCTCAGCACATAAACCATAAACGGTATCTTCATATTAATGTCATAGATTTGACTGGAATTAGATACACAATTGACATGCTATTATCATATGACGCAGCAAAAATCACTATAGATACTTCTTTCTATGATGTATTATTCACCGGATCCTGATAATCCTCTGTTATACTCTTTCTTATTTCTTGCTTTGGCAGGGAGGCTTTATTGATGATTTCCTTTCACATTTTATGTGTTGCTGCTGTGCCCTTGTCCAAGAATGGAGAGAAGTCGAAATACGTGGGATTGCTTTTGGTACGGCTTCCATGTTTTGACCTTTATATCTTTTGTCGAACCTCGTTGTTATCTTGTATATAAACGCTATTAAGATCTCTAATTTCAGATTGATAACTACTTCTAAACCACTATGGTAACTGTTTCATATGAAACCATCTTGCAGGTCCTGAAAAGACGAAAATCAGCCCTCCACCCTCACAATACATGGAATCCTAAGCAAATACTATCCTGAAGATCATATGTAGAGGTAATGGCTAGTTGCCACTGTTACAGGAAACTTATTCAGGGAATTTATTTCTCATATGTAAATTAGCTCTTTTTTCTGTATTTCTTAGATTCAGCACATTGTGTATCATAGACCTTTTTTCTTCTTCCTTTTGAAATATAGTATAGAGGTGTTTGATTTAACCAATTGGTTTTATGTGATTGCATTTACTCGCTGTTGTTGGCTCAATTATTGATGGATCCACATTTCTGGGTTGCTTAAAGGTTTGTTCAGAAAGAAATTATCACAAAATAAGTAATTTCCTGAACTCTAGTGCATGCATTTGCAAAATGATCACAATATCTTGTTTTTTTATTATGGAGTTGACCTTCCACCCCAGGCTTTTGGTGCACCTTCAGATTGACGGATCATCTACTCTATAAACCTGAAATAATTGGATAAAAGTTTGACAAAAAAAGAGGATAAAAGTGAATAAATGAACTGTAATATTACCAGATAGTTGATATAAGAGAAATGATTTGTGACACTGCGACATTTTGTTCAACTTTCTAGAAATTGTGAACGTAGAGCAATGTGGTTCCTACGACTTCATACCTAATGTTTAATCTCCTTCAAATGAAAAATTATACTAACAAATTCTAAAAATGAAAATTATATTTGAGATTATAACATTCCTTGAGGTACTTGTGCTAAAATATATTCGGAAAATGCTTTTGTTCACAATAATTATAGGAATTTTTTTCGGTTTCACATGCTCGACACTAACTATTAACGTAGGTTCCTAAAGATCGAGCCCAAAGGCCCAATGCTTCATCTCTAAACCTCTCATTTTCCAATGCACTTTGCCTCCGCGGCTCCGCCGCTGTCACCCATCGCCGCCACCTCACTCCACGGCTTCCCTACCTCCGGTGACTCCACTCTAATTTTGCTCAAATGATCTATTATTTTGGTCAAAGAGAAAAGTTGATCAATAATTCAATATGAATGGGTGCGACCGTGCGAGACTATTCCCTGGTCACATTTCCTATTCCAGTAGTCCCAAGAATCCATCTTCTGTCCAATAGGCATTAGCCACGTAGAGTCCAAGTTTACAAGCGCTACCCTTCCCTTTAAATAAGCTCATTCCCTTGCCATAATCATTGCTTTCCTCCAGATATCAATCACTAGTCCGATAGCGAACCCCTTTTCGAGTTTTCTTCACAGAAAGCGGTGTCGTTTCGAACCATGTCGTCGTCCGCGAAGAAGATCACCCTCAAGAGCTCCGATGGCGAGTCCTTCGAGGTCGATGAAGCCGTGGCGCTGGAGTCGCAGACGATCAAGCACATGATCGAGGACGATTGCGCCGACAACGGAATTCCTCTTCCCAACGTCACGAGCAAGATCTTGGCCAAGGTCATCGAGTACTGCAAGAAGCACGTCGACGCTGCCAAGCCGGACGAGAAGGTCACCGAGGAGGAGCTCAAGACCTGGGACGCCGATTTCGTCAAGGTTGACCAGGCCACCCTCTTCGATCTCATCTTGGTGCGTTCTCTATCTTATCTCTTTCGGTTTCTGATTCTCTCCACCTTAGGGTTTCAGAAATTAGGGAATTGAATGTTGTTCGGTTAGGGATTGTGATTCAGTGCCTTCCAATTCTGTTTGAGGATCTTTTTAGGGTTAGGCTTACTGAATTAGGGATTATTGAATTTGATTCTCTAATTTCAAGAATTTCATTTCCGAGCTTCATTGAAAGTTTAATTCATATATGTTGTTGTTCCCATCCGGGTTCTAGTTTGTTGTGTTTATGCTTAATTGAAATGAATCTAATTTGATAATGGAAATGAATCTAATTTGATAATTGGAATGAAGCGAGATTTGCTAGTTACATTCCTTTACAACTATGCATTCAATGTTATCTTTCAACTAGATGGTGTTGACGCTATTGTTGGTGAATTGAGTTATCGGTAGATTTATCTATGCTTGTTTAGCAACTACAGTAATGTGTGCGCTACGTGTTATTTTTGATTGGTTTCTGGTGTGTCCGGCTGCTGTGATATCTGTTATACATGTTGGTATTTATTCACAGGCTGCAAACTACTTGAACATCAAGAATCTGCTGGACCTGACATGCCAGACTGTTGCGGACATGATCAAGGGGAAGACCCCGGAGGAGATCAGGAAGACCTTCAATATCAAGAATGACTTCACCCCGGAGGAAGAGGAGGAGGTTCGTCGTGAGAACCAATGGGCATTCGAATAGATGAGATGATCGTGGTGGTGTTTTGGGGATGATACCTACTATTATGTACTCTAGCTAAGCAATTGACTTCTATCATTCTATGTTTTGAAGTACACTTTATTCAAGTTGTGCGTCCTTTGAATTGTAGATAAATCGTGGAACTCTGGTGTTGGTAGTGGTTTGTTCCACTATCAATCCTACTGGTCAATTTACTGTACTGCTGAATGCTTTTGGTTACCTTAAGTTGTTGATTTTCCTCCACGCCTTCTAAAGTTGCCCCCCCTAGTGACTTCTTAATTGCAGGATATCTACTTTTGGTTTTGTGTTTATGCTTTCAAAGCAGCGAAGGCCATAATTCATGAATCTAACAGAAAAAGATTTTATAAACCTTGGCACAAACTCCAAGATTGATGTCAAATTAGACACTTCCATGGCCAGTTAAAACTGGAAAACAAGAGCATCAGTAAAATGCGTCCTGAACTTGAGAATTGCTCAAGGACACCAAAACAAGCTGTACAGAGAAACCACACCGAGTTCTGAAAACCCCATGCCTTAAGAATTGCCAGAGCTGCTAATGCAGAAACGCTTTTATTACCGAGGCAAAATCAATTGATACCTTAACATACAAACAATTCTTTGCATGATCTATCCCGCTATAGGAAAAGCCAACAGATGCCCTTGCGCTGTTCGGAACATCCCATCTCCTTTTGCCTTTGTGTAATGTCCAGTAAAGTCAGGGAGCCAAGAACCACCATCTATAATCCTTACATGTCTGGAACATCAGTATATGTGGAGCCACTAAACAGACTTGGTTTGATCAAGTTCCTTCATTATGTCGCTGGTGTTGAAAGTCAGTACTAAACAGACTCAACTTCTGAGTCCACTTCAGTCATCATAATATAGAATCCGCTTGCCAACATTTACAAACTCTTATGAACAATTTCGTTCAAGTCCACAAGATTCCGACCTTGTTTTCTTTCATCATCTCTTTCACCCAAGCAACAGGCACACTGCAGCATAGACATTCAGCAACAATCTGTAATATGCAATGTTTTGAGGTTCCATGTCAATCAGAGATATTGCAATTTGTTCTCCCAAAGTAACATCTCCTTGGCCAAGGATTCCAATCACAAATCTTCAGCAATCTCTGGCATTTTCCTTATAACAATGAGATTAATTTGACCAAAACGGGTCGTTTTACTTACTAAACGGTGCGTTTCAGAAAGGGCTATAAGCTATTGTCTCTTTTTGTTCAGAGTCAAAAGAGAGCTCAGAAACATAAACAGAAATGAAATGGTGAGAGGAAGCATTAAAGTTCTGAAAGATGCGGCCTCTGGACTCAATAAGACCCTGTATGAGATACTCGTCTGCCCGCTTTCTAAGCAACCCCTAAGGTTAATTCTTTTCCTTTTTCTCTTTCTTTTTGGAGGAGAAAGGTTATTTCTTTACGAATTATGTTGTCTATGATCCTCTATATTTTTTTATGTGGGTAATTTGGTTGGTTGAATTAGCTTGTTTTTGGGTTAATTTTGGTAGGTTCTGTGAGGAAACGACTTCCCTAATCAGTGATGCTATTGGTGTTTCCTATCCTGTGAGTCCTGTTCTAATTTTTATGCAGCAATGAGTTTTTATTTTTTTACTTCAGTATACATGTATGGATGGTCTGTGGAAATGTTAAAATGAATCAAGACCCAGACTTTCTGGCCGAGAATTTTAGTAAATCTTGTTCTGTTCAATTTATGAAACATGGGAATGAGTTAAGAGATGAAAGATGCCCTGTCATCTCTGTGAAAATTGATAATGCACTTGTATATGACTATATGAAAGATAGAGGCTTTGTGTTCAGCCTCAGTTGAACATGAGTGATTGTCAAAAACTTCATCTTCTTTATGTTTTACTTAATTCCCTATATGTTCTTATTTGTATAGCTCTTGTTTCATTCCTACTTGTACTCATTACTTGGTAGATAAAGGATGGGATTCCTTGCTTAGTGCCAGCTGATGGCAAGCTGCTCGATACCGATACAATAAAACCTGAAGATGGTGGGGAATCCTCAGGCAAGCACGAGGCAGATCGAGGAGGCAGTCACTAGGTCAATTGCGAAACTTATGATATTGTCACAAGTGAGATACTGTTGCAATTTTTCTCCGATTCTTGATAGGATTTTAAGCCTAATAAATGGCTTACTTTACCATTTGGGAGCAAATGCCTGAGAAAATCATGTATGGATTGTTACCTGTAACCTTTCAAATGATTCTGTGCTTTATTATCTCAGAGGGATCTGGTATAGCTAGGGTGGTTCTTGAGATTTTTCCAAGTGGAAAACACTGAACTGAGATTTGTCATGAATACGTTGTTGAACTGAATAAATTCTCTTACGATTCCCAGTTGCAGATGTAAACTTTTTCATTGCTGGCTGCCATGTCTTTCTTTTCTGTTATTACCTTTGTTAAGAGTAGAAAAAAAAATCTCTGTTGTCTAGATGGTATAAACATCTTTTGCTTTTGGTTAATCTTTCAATGACTGGGCTCTCATTTCGCCTGAGTTATGTTAGATTGCCTAGGTTTCGCCGGCTGAACATGAACCAGGATTAGGATCTCTATTAGTTTCAGAGTAATACTAGGATGAGTAGCTGATTATCTTCTATATCACCCAACACCCACACCTCTAGCTTGACTTTCACTCTCACAGCCCTCACGGGACTTTGAGGCCTCACTGTCTCTGTAACCCTAATCTTACTGTCGCCGGGTTTCGAATCCGGGATCCAAACACCTTTCGTATTGCAAGGAGGCCTTTAAGCAGCTAGGCGCCATTAAGCCATTAGCTTGATTTATACTTTGCTAACTACTAGTATGTAACCTTTCCCAATTGTATTGAATGTATGTGGAGCAATGATTTTCCAACTATTTACCCAGTAATATTGTTCCTTTCCTGCTTGGAAATAGATAAAATTCCTTCAGAGTTATCTGTCTGCTTGTAAAACTACTACTACAACAATATTTGCAGGCATCATTTACTCTTTGGCGTTCAATAGGTTCACCATGAATTAGCCTCTGGCAAGAGCTCAGAGATCAGAAGGGTACACAACTTCTGTCAAAGTTGGTTCCCAGTGATTAAACATGAATTGATTGACGCAAAAGTAGCAGCAAAAAAGAAGAAGCACCACATGGAAGAAATAAAGAAAATCAAGTATTAGGTTTTATTATACTACGCCTGTGATTAATTAAAATATAAGAAAGGTCAAGGGTAACACTCTCTTTGGTTGTAACTGCCCTTGCTTCCAAACCAAGCAAGACTAACAAAATGACCCATTACTTTCCTTCAACTAAAACTCTATTAAACACCTTGTTGAGATGGTAATCCTTCATTAAGAATCAAATGGTTCTCAAAACTGTGTTCTCTTTCGTCTACAATTTCTTCAGCCTAAGAGTGCAGCAGCCATTAATATGTTTATACAATGTCATTGAATCCGAAGAGGGACTGGTTGAGTCTGCAGCCGAGGGTGAGTTTTGCTGTGTGTGTTTGTCAAGATTAGTGGAGGAACATGAGGACATGAGAATCCTTCCTTGCCGGCACAAGTTTCACAAGTTATGTGTCGATGAGTGGTTCAATGCGACTCGGAAGACGTGTCCGCTGTGCCGGTTTCCGGTGGGAGCGCAGAAGAAGTCTCAAATGGTGGAAATGATGTTGACGGATGAGATGATGATATATTTCTCTTCTTTTCATGTAGCTGGGTTCTAAGCTGTGAATTATTCTAAATATTGCAATGCTGTAAACTTTGCCTAGCAATAGTGTAACCTTTTGAGAACATTTTACTGAAACAACAGCGCACAACTGAGGCTTTGAATTAACTTTCAACATGAAATGATGAAAAAATTTACCAGTATATGTGTAAATCTTTTGTCCGCCTATTTCAAAAGCAAAAAAAAAAAAGAGAAAGTGAAAAAAGTTCCATTGCCGGGAATCGAACCCGGGTCTCCTGGGTGAAAGCCAGATATCCTAACCGCTGGACGACAATGGATTATTGCTAACTATTTGTGAAATAGAGATATAAATACTATAACAATATTCACATATCTAAATTACTAGGGTTTTTTTTTTTATCAAAAAATTACTTGGTGTTTGAAAATGTGAAATTGACCAATGGGCAAAGCTGTGACACCAGAAGACAAAACCAACTGGATCTTGAACTAATTTGAGACATACAGCTAATCCAAATCACTACCATGTTTAGAAAGCAACAACTCATGGCATTTCCTTGGATACAATTGTTTTGTATTGGCTAAATATTTCCCTACTAATATAGTGCAGACTTCAGACACTGGTTTTTTTGGCTTTGAGGAAGATGCTCTCATATATATATTTTTTTAGACAATTAAAAAATAATCGCCTAGAGATCAAATATAAACTTAATCTATTCTTTTATAAATAGTAAACTTGTTCTCATGTTTTTCCTTTTCTAGATAAATTTAAAGTCAAGTGCATATATATGTGCATGTGAGATTGTCCCTGCCCACGTGTGTTTACCCTAGCTACAAAGCTATAGAAGGTATTTTTGGGTAGTAAACTATATATAGAAACTATAATAGTCTCTCTAGCATGTAAATGGCCCTAAATATATGACCATCCCCTCCAACTTTAGGTATCAAATTTGGACATCAACTCTTGTTTGAGTTTGTGTTACTTTGACATATATGGCTAGAAAAGTCCCACCAACAACAGACTCATCCCCAGAAACCCAATCACAAGAATTCAATATGTACATTTGCAACGGTTATCGTGAATTTGGTTGGTACAACTGGAAGTACGTGTTGCCAAACCACATCAAAAAAAGCACCTCCCCATTGAAGCAAGTAGCTACTTCTGAACTATTTTGGTTTCTTTGTGTCTAGGGTTTAGGGAGAAGCTAGCTAGACTGGTTTGCCTTGAAACCTGTGCCCTAGTAAGTTAAAAAGCAAACAGACGAAGCAGCCTAGAATCCAAAGGCTAAACCTTTGTATCTCCTTTGCCAAAAAAAAATAAACCTTTGTATCTCCAGTTTACCGACTAGTTACTACCCGTGGGTTTTAGCCACGTAGCCCTGACTCCCCCTGAGATACAGGCCAATCAATCACTCGCATTCAAAAAAGGAATCAGTTTGAAATTTTTTTTCTTCTGGGTTTCTCTGGAAACTCGCTGTAATTTCTGGGAAAAGCCAAGAAATCTTCGATCTCAAATATCAAATCAGACCCCATGCCAGCCAGCAGTAGTGCTAGCTGGTACCTAGCTCTAACCATTTATTGCTTGGTAGACTTAAAAGAAAGTTGTACACTTAACCCACAAAAATGTTCTAGTTGTCAAACCAGTAGTGTTTCACACTTTCACCAGAAAATGAAAAGGGTCCGACGACAGATGAATATTTTAACGGTTGCCCTCCCCACTCCTCACGTGCCCGTCAGATTTTAACGATTGCCTTCCCGGAATCGGATAGGGATTCCATTGTTTTGTTTTGTTTTTCATGTTCGTTGCATTGGGAAAAAGGGCTAACCAGTGGGGGGGGGGTACAATGTACATACATTAGTGTCTCAGATACCTTTTGGGAAGAAGAAATAGTGACTGATTTAACAGAGCGCAATACAGTGAACTAGTGAAGGAGTGGTGGCACAGAAGAAAGTGAAAGAGTTTGGGACAGAGCAATAATGTGCTGACAGATGTCTTACACAGGTTAAAGATAGGACTGGACGACGACTCTGTAGCAAAATTCAGATATCAATATCTCAAGTCTTTCACACTCTGACCAACTAAAGCATGCTTCCAATTAACATGACACGTACACAGAAAATCGGGTTAAGGAATTGTTTTCGTTTGGTTCGTTTGGTTGAGATTACAGCAACTGCTGCATAATGCTTATGCTTGGTCTCATCTTTATAGCCTTATAGGTATCGTAGTGTCATACTCAAACTCACAGTATATTAATAATGATCCAAGCACGGAAAATATTCTTGTTTTCTTCCACTTCTCTATGTCTTATATATAGAATCTTTTTATAAGGTAAATTAAATCAGTAATCAACCACTAATATTCACAATAACCACATCATCTTCATGAAGTAAATTAGGGCATGAATAACACTTTTGTTCAAATGAGTTTGGACAGAAGCATTCAAACTTTCTTTTTCTTTTTCATTTTCATTATATAGTGTAATACCATGCATTTGAGGTTTCTTAGGACTTATATGAGACTTACATGAGATAATCGTTAAAAGATTGAAGCCATGAAATTCGTTCCAACGATGTTCTAAAGCTTTCCTTTGCTGGGTACATATAAATCTCAAAACATAACATGTGAATGAAACCATGTATATCAAACAAACATTCTTCCATAAATTTTTGAGTTTGAGAGGATTGTTCCTTTGCCTTGCCCTTGGCTTTGTTGCCTTTTGGCTTGTTAATGAATATTTTCTTCCCGACCTAAACAAGAAAAAGAAAAAAGAAGTTAAACTTACCCTTGATTTTCTGCGTTGATTATGTTCTTTTTTGCCTGATTTGATTCACTTAACATAAAAACCACACATGGCTTTGGTCAGATTCATATAGACAAACAGAAGTCCTGGCCAAGAATAGATAATGATTGCAGAGAGAAGTGAATTGATTCTATGATTTGTATCCAATAAGAGTGGGATTTTTGACTTTTTCCCACTCCGCAGGTACAAGTGCAGGTGCAGCAAATTATCCGATGAATAATACAGGTGTCTTGCTCTGGTACGTGAGAGACCAACCCTTTTTCTGTTTCTAGTTTTCTACATTATTAACCAAGTGGATGATATACTGACATGATTCTTGAAATGTGGTTCGGAAGCTACAAAATTAAATAGAAAACTGAAAAAATAAAAATTGTATGAGATAAGTCATGATGTTCCTTCAAGAAAAAGAAATGGTGTTCATAATTGATTATTTGATTTTAGTCCAATATTAAATAGGGTACTATCGAATCAGGATATGCTTTTCAGTCTCTAAATAAAAATGGTGGATGCTATTAGATAACCATATTTGTTAATTAACAGTAATTCTAAACTTTAAACTCTAAAAGTCACTCAAATATATAATGGGATTCGTCATTAGTGTGTCATCATCATTAGGCTTTGGCGCTTAGCCAACCGTTGTGATTGCTAAAGGATATTAAAGCTTGACCAGAAGGTTTCAAAGGAGTTGTGAACAGTGCACAGGTTGTGCAAACTTACCTTGAACAATCGTTAGGGTGTCTCATATGGAAAACATGTAGGTCATACACTTCTTTATCAATAACCAAAACGTTCTCCTGCTACTTGTTCGTTAACCATATTGGACAAAGAGTACTATGAGGATGGACACCCTCCTCATTAATTCTACCGCTAGAAGGCTAGAAGTTTGGTCGAGTAAATCCTTGAAAGAAATGTGTTGTTATTCGAGGTAAATTCTGTACTTTTATTTCTAAAAGCATTCACAAAATAAAAAGGCACGATGGTTTTTCGAGAGTACAAATAACACCATCTCAAATAATATAAAATTTGAGTTTATTGTGAAATTAATAAGATACGAATTTAACATCTTTGCCAACATTCTTCTGCCATTAGCTTAACACTTTGTCAGATTTGGAGTCATCATTCGTAGCTCCATTAGTGCATTTTTGGACACTGGAAGTTATGTTCAGACTCGTTAATCTGACGTTTTGTTATAAGTAGACTTATATATAATTCAGGTTTGTATCGTTTATTCTACTTTCAACGATTTGTTATGTTTTAATAAATTTATTTGAATAATTTTTTTTTTTAATCTGTTCCTCAATAGTCAATTTGTCCTCATAAACTTATAGCAACGATAGCATATAGTATTAATGTCCTTCGCACAAGTCGCTTTAAATCTTCCCAATAAAGCCCTTGTCAACAGACTGAGAGCAGAGAGAGAGAGAGCGCGTGGTTCCAAACATTACTATTAAGAGCGATCGCCATAAACAGTTGCAAATCTCACTCAACTGTTCCCCTCAAAACAAACATACTCCTCCCTAGCTATAGCTAGCTTGGATCAATGTTGTCTTCAACAACAACAACAACTGGTAGTGAAGAAAGCCACTACAACTCATCTTCCTGGTCTTCCACACAAGCAACCCCAAGAAGAACCATGGAGGAGGTCTGGAAGGACATCAGCCTTGCCTCGCTTTCCGACCACAACGCCGCCCCAAACCGACTCAACAACAATCCCCACTTCCGAAACATGGCCCTCCAAGACTTTCTGGCTCAACCCTTTGGCAATGTGGTCTCGCCCGCACCTGATCACCACCACCACCACCCCACTCTCACCTCATCCCCAAGCCCGAACCCAAACCCAAACCCAAACCCAGCTGCTACTACTGTTCTGAGCTTGAACCATTTGGGCTCCGACCAGTTTCAGCTCTTCTGTATTGAGAATCTCAATAACAGGCCCAATTCTCGTTCTGTTTCTGATCACTCTTTCAGTGGTGCTTGCCCGTTTGAGGGTTTAGGAAATCATTCTTCTCCTTCTTCTGGGTTGGTGATGCCGCCAGCTTTTGGGGCCGGGAATATGAGTTTCCCGGAATCTGATCATAGAAATTTCGGAGGAGGAGATCGGAGACATAAGCGAATGATCAAGAATAGAGAGTCTGCTGCAAGATCCCGAGCAAGAAAACAGGAATCTTTCTGTCTCTCTAAATCTCCAACACTACTAAATCCATTGTGTGAAACTGTTTTCATTAATTTTTTTTAAAGCTTTTCGCTTTCTGGGTTCATACAGGCTTACACAAATGAGTTGGAGATTGAAGTTCAGCATTTGATGGAAGAGAATGCGAGGCTGAGAAGACAGCAAGAACAGGTACAACAAACAAGTAATTAAATTCTCTATTTTTTTTTTTGTTTTTTTGGGTTTTCTTTTTTATTTGTATTTTTTGGGTAATGCAGTTGAGTAATGCAGCAGCTTCTCAACTACCCAAAAAGTACAACCTGCGTCGATCATCAACAGCACCATTTTGAGAAATCTCAGGGAATATGTGTTCCCCTTTTTGCCCCGGCAAGGTCTCTTTCGAGTTAGAGTAGTACCTAATGTGTTCAAGTATTTTGTGAGTAATTAGGGTAGTCTAGTAGTACTACAACCTTTCCACATGTAGAGGTTTTCTGGTAGCTAAATTAATTTAGGTAGAACATGATCATAGCTTTCAACGGAGCACAGAATTGGCCTTAATTGGCGATAGTATGTAATCTAATCTTTGTCGCTTGCAAGAGCGCAATTGAGAGCTTTTATGTTGCTCGCAAGAGTATGATTTAGGGCCTTTTATGTGTATGAAAACATTGAAAACAACTAGTAGTAGTAAAGTAGTATTATCTATTTCCCAACAAGCAAGAACGTAATTTTCCACGTCTTGTGTGTTCTTTAGTTTTTCCATCCTTTCCTCCTCTTTCATTACATGTTGTAAGTTGTAACCACTTTCTCTCGACTCAATCGTTTTAGAAACCTCAAAATTTTCTAGACTAATACCATGCATCTAAAAGAAATTAGGATAAATTTTTTGCCACATTTAATTTTTAAATTAAAATCCAAGTCAATTTTTTTTCATGGTTTTAATTCTTTAACTAGTTGTCAACTAAACTATTTTTCATTTTCGGACTGATGAGTCAGCCATGCATATTTTAATGCATTTGATCTAATTGAGTTGTTTAAAACCATTGACTTTTGATATATATTATAGAATTATCTTTTCACTAAATTTTAGTTTTGTTTAATTGATTGTTCAATGTTATGTTTTGTATTTCAATTATAATTTTTCAAATTTCTCCTTCACTTTTTAGGGAGAATACAGATTGGAATTATGATCCATTCAAGTGATTAATTTTCATAAACAAAAACTCTTTGCTTGGTGTGGTTGATTAATTTTCTTACAATTAGTGTTGCTACCAGATTTCCAAGGTATTTTGAATTTTTGTTTGAATTTTTGTTTGTATCGTTTAACGAATTTTGAGGTTTGAGGTGTTTTTCATTCTTTGTTCGTATCAATGATATTCAAGAAGTACTTGGTACTACAATCATTGGAGGGACAATACCTAAACCCGCGGATACTCTCGAATTTTTTCGATTGCCCGTTCGAAAAAAGAACGAAGGGATCTTGTAGGATTCCCAAGAAATTCTTCAATTTCATTGTTTTCTAGCTTGCTCGATTATGTTAGTGTTTTTCATATTATGTTTTTATAATTCTCATTGCTTTCATGTTAGTCTATATCATTTCTTGTTACTAATTTATCTTTCATCGGTTTAATTTACCTATTCAATAATTATAGGTAATTAATTTACCTACTTAATCAATTTACCTACACTATATATGAGTGATAAATTAGCATACACTTATTTAGCTGCATGACTTAGTAATTATAAGCACTTAATTTACATACTTGGTCAATTTATCTACACTATATGAGGAACTACTTACTCGTATGTAAAGAACTTATATGATATAAGCATACGATAATTATACGAATAAAAAAAGTTAGGATTAATTTTAGGAATATAAGCAAATGATATAATGGCTATGTTTGAGGAAAAAAAAATTTATGGTACCATCACGCTATGTGACATATGTGACGAGCCACTATGAATGGTGGCTGTGTAAAAAAATATTAAATGGATAAATCATAAATTATTGAGGCCACCAATCATAATAGCTCGTCACATATGTCACGTGGCGTAATGAAATCATGAAAAAATTATTCATGTTTGAAACCATGACCTCAATGGTCAATGATGTATAAACATCGACTATTAAAGCCCTTTTTCTACGGTTATGTGATGGCATTTCGTGGTGGTTGTTGGGTTACGTATCACCTGGTTCACTATGAGCCAATAGGATGGGATTTACAAGAAGCAAACATGATAATGTGGGGGCTAATTTGTATCAATTAGCAAGTATGCAAGTGATTATGTCTGTGGTTAAAGTTGTAGCAAGTGGGAAAATTGTGGTTTTGAGTTTTGGACTTTCTTGTGGTTCGAGTCACAACAAGAGAAAATGCATTGTTTGAAGAGGACCAAGACACATGAAGGTCACGAGTCCAAATTCGCTGATTGGTTCAAGAGGTGTTTTCATGGTACCCAAAAAGCAATAAATAAAGAAAAGACTTCTATCGTTTTTCAACTGTTTGACCAAGGTTTTGGAATGAAGTATCCTCGAGTATTTTGGCTATTAAGTTTTCTAACCATGTTTTCACCAGAAAAGAAAAAGGGATGTTATAAGAAAAGACTTTGGTTAGCACCTGAAATAATTTTTTTTTATTATTGTAAGATTTAATAGTTGTAAATTTAAGTCAATACGGTTTTTAGAGATGAATTCTAAGAGTCTCGACTTTCAAACAATGTCTCATATATTTTATTTACCTTTTAGTTATGTTATTTACTCTTTTGTCCTTATATTATTAAATTTTCTATTTTATTTGATATATGATTGGAGGGGCAAAATATGAATTTTTGAATGTTTACCAAAACTCATGTTTTAGCATTATATATATAGATAGATAGATGACTTTCGCTCATGCTCGAAATTTGACTCGATTTGTGACAAAATTTCTTGTTATATAGCACATGATTTTTCATGGAAAATTCAACTTTAATTTTTTTTAAAATTGTTATGCATGGTGCCAAAGAAAACCTTAGAACATCGTTAGAATGAATCACAAGACTTTATTAGCACCTAAAATAATTTTTCTTTATTTTTAAAAAATCGTAAACTTAAACTAATGCGGTTCCTAGAGATGAAGTCCAAGAACTCCTATCTTTCAACTAATGTCTCATTTGAGTCTAATAAAACTTGGGGTTTGAAATTTTAGTTTAGAACATTGTTGATAATTCTAAGATCTTCGAGAATATTCAAAGCTCATAATTATAAGTATTTTACTTTTCTCGAGTCTCGACAACCAATATCTCTTTTATATATTTTTTCAATAATTATAATTCCCATGACCTTTTGAACAATGATAGAAAAATTCTTGGTTGTCGAAAGCGTTTCTGGTGATCATTACCTTCTCAAGTCCTACATGAATTGAGACAAGTGTTACAGGGAAAAGGTTTAAGGAAATGGGTTCCTATGCTTTTTGTGGGGTTCTAAAAACAAGTATTTTACACAGCAATGCTGGCCATTGAAATGAAAACTTGGGTTTGGTAATTGGCAACGGAATTTCTTTTCACCGCAAATTAGTAAGGCATGCTACTGATTTGAACCGAGCCATAGAGAAACAATCAAACCTGTTAAAAGTTTTTTTTTTTTTGCTTCATTTATATGTCAAGCACAATGTTGAAGCAATTGAAATTTAGAAAGGATCACCACAAAGAATATTAATAAATAAAAAATATCATGTGCATTTAATTAAAATTCAAATAAAAGCTTAATCAGATGGTTCGAAGCAAGCTCCAAAGTGCAACCAACATGGAGTAACAACCACCCACATCCAGTTCTGACCTGGAAACATCTCAAGGTCTGTTCCACCAGGAACCATTTATGCAGTGAAATCCCCAAATGATAAAGATGATAGAAGGTATACATATGTATCAATATAATTCTAAAGATAATATATATGTATGTGAGAACATAAGAAAAGATGATGATCATGCCATCAGTGAAAGCCAACTTTGCTGTAGCACGAGCAGCAGAATCCAGCAAAATCCGCCCACCACCCCTCAGTACGCAGACATGCCGGACAAACGTGAACACCCACACCCCCATCCGTCACGCCGAAAATCACATTCTCCTCCTGAAATTGGAAGTTGTCTGACCCCAAAGATTGTAAAAACCAGCTGAGGGGCAGCAGTATGGGGAAAAAGACAGCAAAATTTCCCAGAACAAAAGCACCAACCGTGCCACCATAAAATTTAAACAGAGTGAAAAAGGAAACTGCCCCAAAAAAGTACAGAAATCCCAATTAACTCATGCTAATAGCTTGAGTCGTCAACCTTCAGCCCAACTAGGCTTTGCTTCTGTTCCTAGATAATTCTCCTCCCCATTTTCAATTTTTTCTTTCTATTTGCCAGGCAAGAAAGCAAGTTTCATCATGCCATGGCATGACTACTATTTTCAAAAAGGAAAAAAGATTAAAAACAATATTCACCATCTTTGTCTTTCAAACACCTTCTTTTCCCACAGTTAATTTTTCTTTAACAAAGTATGTGCAGTCTTGCACGTCCCCTTAACTCTAATTTCTTGCTGAAATAGAGCGATCTGCACCTCCTTGAACACTGAATTGACCTGCTCCATCACCAGAGGATGGCTGTGGCTGACTGTTTTGAATATTGTTGTTGTTAGTAGTCTTCTCGTCAAGTGAAATACTTTGGATATGAGCTGATAGCATATCATTTCCGGACTTTCCAAGGGTCTGAGAACCTGAAACAGTAGGAGACTGAGCAGCCGGCATTACCCATCTCATCCAATCATTGCGCCTCCTTATTTTATCACCCTAAACCATAGCACAAACTTTGAATGTTACCAGAATGCTATAGAACTAGAAACATGCAAAACCTTTCTTATGAACATCAGAATAACATCAAACCCCTAAATTATGGATCACAAAACTACCTGTAGTTCCACAACAGTTGACATTCTCAAAGCATCCAGTATAACCTGGATATTGTCTGTCAAATTCATGACCTGAAAAAGAAGCAGATAAATATAATGACTTTACTTGATTGCCAGAAAAAGAACTAAAGGAAAAGCACAACCAGCACCAATGTTGATGAATCTGACATGCATAATGCATAAAAGTTGACATTCTCACTGCTTCCCTAATTTTCTGATGCACTGATCTTTCAATTGGATGAGAAATGAAGTATAGATTTCTCTTTGGAAATTCGACAAGCTGTGGACTTGAAATTAGCCTTAAGCATATTCTTGTTTGGTATGTCCACTATGTTGCATCTTTAAAACAATATCTCCATCTTTTTGGACAAGTACTAAAATTACACTAAAGAAAGTGTAAGCCAAATAGACAGGATGTGTGCAAGACCCCCTAAAGTAGTATTCTGTTTGTTCACCATTTTTGTATAAATTGACTAGACCAAAATGAAGAAACTCTGAATGCTTAACAAAATGCCAGTATTTATCCTTTACAAAATGCCACCTTTTCCCCTTTAAACTGAAAATATAATCCAGCTGATTAAGGCCCTTCATTCCCTTGTTACGGAAAACATGAAATGCACCAGTGATCTAATGATAATAATATAGTTTAACCAAATGTGCGATTTTGTTGACTATCTAATAAGCTTTTCAAAGAACTGCTAGGGATCCCAAATTTGTGTACCAAATGATGTGGTAGGGTTTCATTTCTTCAACAAATAAGCTACTAACATATACCATCATATAACTATTTTCTATGATGACACCCGTTCCTTCTATGAAGAGAAACAAAAAGAGAAAAACAAAATACTCATCGTAAAGAAGCAACTAGAAATACAACTTAGGGAGTGATAGCCTAAACTTTCAGTACCATAAATAAAGCATTTCCTGAAAACAAAAAACCTAATTTATAGTCTACACAAAAAAAAGGTAATCTACAAGATATAATTTTAAAAAGAGCAATTTTTATATCCAAGTAGATTGTGATATATAGGGAGTAAGATATGGAAATAAAATACTTAAAATTTAATCTATGAAACTTGTAAAGTTCGGACTACAGGATTAATCTGCCAAAGTTGACCCGTTTGATTATCTTATTAGTTATCTATAAATTCACATCCATATATTCGTAATCCAAGTATTGCTCAAGGTAAGATCAATGAGCACATTCATGAGAAAGATATAAGACAGACTATTCGGAAAATAGTATAATTTGTAGCAAGATAAAGAAAATAATTAGAGCAGTGGAACTTTGAGTAAATGTATCTAATACATATATATATATATATAACACTAATATATACTAGTCACAAAAGGACAACATGTCTTATAACTTCATAAGCAACAAGGCTCGTAGCAAGCCTCCAGCAAAAACAAAAAAGGTTGTACTAAGCCAAAGGGTGTTAAATCGTTTACATGGAAGGGCCACATGGTTTAAATGAAGCATACTTGATTTTCAAGCAAATAGTACAAGAAGATGTTTTAAGCATAGATCATCTAAACAGGTGACATTTGGATCATTAATAAACCCAAATAAATAATTCATGGAGCATCCATATTGCATAAGTAAAGAGCATGAAGGACAGAAAACAAGTTAGTATAGACCAGAAATAATATTCCTTGAAGTGGTTCTATCCTTCATCTGATTTTATTTGTTTATTTACACTTGGGTCTCTTTATCAAATGTATAACTCAAAATCTTCAACTACGAAGACAACAAGCATATATAGCTGAAAATCCGAAGAGATGTAAAGCTTAATCTTAAAAACACACATGTAACCATATAACTACCCCACAGGAAGCAAAATCCACAAAAAGTAAAAAAGAACAAAAACAACTCACTTTGTTGAAGCCTGCTATTAATTTAACACGAACCCATCCCTGATCATCCATGTTTCGCCGCAAGAAAGTATCTTTAATTAAATTCTCATTACTGCAATAAATGAGTATGAAGTGCAACAGCAGTTACTGTTACCAAGGGATTTACAAGGAAAGCTGACAATTATAAAACCTATATAAACAAGCGAAAAGGAAAAGAAATACCTGAAATAATAATCTATCTGATTAATAATCTTAGTATGCAGCTGAAAATCTGGACCTGCAAACATCAGGGGAAGTCGTGGTGGTGCCATAAAAGGCACTAGGGGATCCTGTCCTGGATGTTGAAGGTATACCAGCGGTGGTTGAAAGTCTGAAAAATAGGACATTTTCATAAATAAACATGTTAAAGGCGTCCAGGTTAAATTTATATATAACGCAGTGCTTACCAAACCCTATGGGACCAGCGAAAGACCTTATAGGCGGTTGGGGGATAAATGGGGGAGCATTAGGTGGTGCCGGTGCTTGGTGAGGTGGCCTCATTGCCCTAGGGACAACTCTCTGAGGATGGATGTGATTGTCTCTACTGTTAAAATTTCGATGATTGTTCCAATCTTGACTTCCGCGGTCCTGATGCCTGCCACCATAGTTGTGATGGTGAGAACCATCTCCACGGGGATGTGGACCACCATTTCGGCTCCTGAAGGAGTTACGTTGCTGTGGATGATCATTGCTGCCATGAGATTGTGACCCAAATGCACTCCTATGGCTATGTTCCTTAGGTGAAGGGTTATTTGGAGGCACTTCAACACCTTGGCCAGCTGGCGTTTGATGCTGGGGGATGCCACCATTAGAGGACGCACTTGCATTATTTCTTTGTTTCATCGATCTCGAGCGAGTAGGTCCACTATGGTTTGGAGTCGAAGAAGAATTCACTTGTTTCGGAGATGAGATAGTTGCAGTTCCAGCCCCCTAACACACGTATCAAGTGATATATAAATGTATGTATGCATATAGAACAACCCTGATAGGAAACATGCTAAGAATCCAAAATCTAAACACAATTGACCCCCAACAACTATGCTAAAGCACTGGAGAGTGAGACATTGTATTGTGTCTATGATGCAATGAGTTCTTAGGATGTTTTCAAATATAATCTCAGACATCAGTACCACATATTTAAGTCTTCTTGCCTCTTGCATAAGAATGTCATTAAATTATATGTTTGAAAGAAATTTTCGCAGCAAACAAACAAGCTCAGTAAAACATAGCACCATGCAAAAGCAGAGACCTAAGAATAGCAATATATGTTGATTGTAGTAAAACTAGCGTCAAAAGATGCATACTTGACTGGCAATGATTAAAACTACAAACTCAAACAAAACAAGAAAAGCATATAACTTGAATCAAGTTATGCATATATTTATTCTGCTCTTAAATCCTCATTCTATTAGCAACCAAATACTACCAGAAAGATGCAAGGAAGAAACCTGCGTGACGGAGACAGACAGGGGCGCATCGGATACACCTTTCAATGATTCAGAAGACAATTTCGAAGAAGCCCGAGCGTCAGACAAAGCAGGCCAAGAAACAGCTCCCATTACTGGCCCAACCTCGATGGCACCATTGGACGGCTTGTTCCAAGCGGGCTTCTTACCTGCATTGCCGTTGGGCCCACTGCCATTCTCGGAGCCATCACCCACTGACTCCTCCATTGGAGACGGCGAGGGCGAATTAGACTGAGAAGAAGAAGAGGAAGAAGGCGCAGCAGCTGCAGGTTGCTCAGTCACAGCCGTCGATGATGGCGATGAGGGAACGGCCATGATCGGCTCAGATTCGCCTCTAACGATATGGGTCCAAGGCTGCGTCTTGGTGGCCCGACGCGACTGGGGACTGCTGACACTCTCGCCGGCGTGACGTGGCAATTGCACGGCCGGTGCCGGCGCGGTTTCGGGATTGTTCTTGTTCCCGGGGTTAATCGTAGCCATGAAGAGAGAGCGAGACAGCACGAATTAGGGTTTCCGCGAGCGATTTAGTCGACGGGTTTGATCGACGGACGATGAGAAGGGCAAAACAGGAATACAGTGATCAAAATTTTGGGGGAGAGTTGGATAAAATGGAGAACTAATTAGGGATTCGAGCAATGTATATGTCTCAGGTAATTAGGGTTCCAAAGATTTGGGGCGATCGGATCGCAGAGAAGAGAGAGAGCTCTGAGGGTGAGAAGAGGAGCGAAGGCTCTCTGATTTCTTTTTCTCTCTCTTTGTGTTTTTGTTTCTTCTTGGTTCTTGCTTATGGTTTCGGCTTTGCGCTTGGGGAAATTTCTGGTTTTATTGCGCGGGAGATTACCTAAATACCCTTGTACTGTGTGGGGGTGTTTTAGGTCATCCACACCGCACCTGAAGCAACTACAATGCGATAGGAGTGCCTATTGCGTTTTGGACTCCAATTACTGATTTTTATGCTGAGATTTTTCACCTTTACTGGCCACTCTGGCGTACTTTGAGTTCCACGTGGAGGTAGCAGTGTTGTCCAATAGGATTGGCCCACCTCATCACATCTACATTCTGATGCTTATGCTTTGGTGCACCCATTGAATATTGGATTGGAGATTAGGTTTTTAAATGCCATCCAACAAAGTAAATCTCTCACACAATTTAGTGCATATCCTACTTCAAGATCTTGCTACATTGTTTTTTATTTTATTTTTTTGTTTAAAGGAAAGAAAAATGGAGGAATTGGAAATAATGAGGAGATGATGTGAAAATAATGGCGAACGTTATAATTCTAATTGAAAGTGAGATCATTTTCTTACTCGGATTGTCGATAGTTTGTTTTTCGTCAAATTCACGTTAACACTTTATCTGTAACTCTTTATACAATAAAGATTTGATCACATTAATCATTCTTATCACTTTTAATTAAATAAGATTTCATTTTATTTTAATAGATAATAAAAAGAGAAAATGATAGACATTATATATGTTACTTAATTATAGATGACTATCCAACGAATATTAGTAACATAGATGGCTACAATTCTTCACGTATCACATTTGGTAATCTCCACAGGTATTAGTCAAGTCAACAAATTTGGTAATTGGTAATCTCCACAGTACTTGGCTGTCCAACGAATATGAATCCACTACGCAATTGCGTAGTTTCTAATCAACATGAGTTTGTTGCCACTCTTCTCTTCTCTATGTCACAGTTGCCACGGTCATCGGACACGAGAAGGGAGACACGCAGTGCGACAGCGTTGGTGTTCTTGGTATTTCTGGGCCTTCGGTGGCATGATCTTCATCCTTGTTTACTGCACTGCTGGAATCTCAGGTATCAAATAACGTAGATATATAACCAATGACACAATCTGAAATGTTGTGTTGTTAAAGTATTGCAACACATTACATATTTGATGAGAGAACATTATTCTCATACAGGTGGTCACATAAACCCTGCGGTGACTTTCGGGCTGTTGGTTGCGAGGAGAGTGTCGTCGCTGCTCCGAGCAGTGGCTTACATGGTTGCGCAATGCCTGGGAGGGTTATGCGGCGTAGGGTTGGTGAAAGCTTTGATGAAACATTACTACCTCACGCATGGAGGTGGTGCCAACAGGGTTGCTCCTGATTATTCCAAAGCTGAAATAGTATGCACTTTTTTACTGGTCTACACCGTCTTCTCAGCCACAGGCGCCAAGAGGAGCGCACGTGACTCCCATGTGCCTGTGACTAGAGGGCTTAAATTTTCTTAACTATTACTTCCAGAAACAGAAAAGTATCTGGATTTAATCAACATGTATGCTTGGTTCAGGTATCGGCTCCATTACCAATAGGGTTTGCTGTGTTTATGGTTCACTTGGCCACCATACCTATTAGTCTATTACTGGGACTGGGATCAACCCTGCTAGGAGCTTTGCTGCTGCAGTAATCTACAACAATGACTGAGTCTCGGATCACCAGGTACATCCGTACATATATGATATTCTCCGGTAAATCTAGTTCGAAAAAAAAAAGCAAACATGTTGACTATATATCAAATAAGCATTGCAATGAATGCGTTTGAATGGCAAGGGTAACCAATAACTAACCTGAAAGCCTATCCATTTTATTTCATATTTTCTGAATAGACAAGACAACAAAGTCAAAGAACCCATCACAAGAAACTGGCATTAGTAAAAGAGTCATTCCTTGAGTTTGAACTTTGAAGCGATTACAGTCTACTAATGGGAAAACAAAGGAATGAAGTGATTACAGTTATAACGGTAAAAGTATGACAGGGCAAGGAATGAACTCAGCAAGCAGGTTTGCATCCACATGCTTCGAATGAATAGCTTCCATGCTTATGACTACTAAATCCAAATTCAGGTCATCAGCAACCTCACCGATGATGGCTGTTGGCTTGTTGACCCCTTCCCCAAGTCGCTCTAACAGCTTGAATTCTTGGAATCCACCTATCATTACGGAGGGTGAAAGTAATGTTAGCTCCAAATTCCACACACACACACAAATTACCAAGTATATCTTAAAAGTATAACAGAGTAATTATACTTGACCAACTATAATTCTTTAAACAGTAAATTTTGTCAACACTCCAAAATAGTTTACTCAAAACACAATAATGCATACATGAGTCGTCTAATGAGAGAGAGACCATGATATCTAGACTCTTGTACATTCAAGACTTTTTGACAAAAATAAACAGAATTTGGCTCCCCTATAAACATAGTTTTCTGTAGTGCAACTCTAACCAAATTTACATCCTTCAACCCCTTTCCACTAGTACTTGAACTCCTTCAGGCATCAAATTTTTCCCAAAGTTGTACTCTTCTAAAACTCGGTCATTTTATATAGGGGTTAAACTTGGGCCAAAACTTCACATTGAATACTTTAGAATAGTCAAGTGGAAAATCACTACTTTGGTTCCTTTTTGTTAATCACAGATGGCAAAAACTTTATTATCACAAGCTTTGACACTAATTGTAACAAAATTGCATCATATTACAATAACATTGCCCGGAATAGTTCAATCTATCCATGCAACAAACAGTGTGTGTATGTTTATACCCCTTTGTTAGATTTACATCTCCAACTAGGCCATGTACTGAAACCTTCCCTATTTCACATAAACTTTGATATCAAAGTTCGAAAACAAACCTTCAGAGAGATGCCAGCGGATGGTAGAAATTTGCGTTTCATGCTCCGGAATCGATTCCTTCTGCTTCTCATCAATAACTGCAAACAACACAAACTCCTATATTTTGTATCGAACAAGAAGGTTGCAGAAAGTAAAAGGACCTATCTAGTCCTTGGCTTCCACAGCATTTAAAGAACAATGGTAATATAGTTCAGTAAACCATACCCACAACCGTGATGTCAGCCCCATACTTGTTTGCCAAAGCAGCAGAAGTAGCTATAGCCTGTCAAAAATTTAAACTTTTGCATGAATCACAGACTCAACGCCTTGAAAACTAACCGGGTGAAAAGTGAAAATTGAATATTTTACCAGTCTTGTTCCTTCGGAGAGATAAGGGTTGCGATCGGTGATTGGCAGAAGCACATGCTTGAAATGAGTGAAGGCCTCCGCAGCTGAACTGGCCTGAGATTCTTGCGGTTCGGCCTGTGCCGATAGAGAACGAAAGTGGTTACCTTTGCGTCCGATTCTGGGGAGGCTGGAAAAGATTGAAAGGTTTCGAGGTTTGGGAGCGGAGGAGAAGAAGAGTGAAGAGTGAGACTCAGACGAAGGTGGTTTCAGAATTGAAGTCTTCGTGTACTTCGAGGCTTCAATGGGAACGGTGACAGGGAATTGAGCAAGGGCCATTGGAGAATTGGCGAGCTTCGAGTTCACTCAGTGAAGTAGAGGAGGAAGAAGAAGATTGGGGGTGCTTCCAGAAAAGCGCAATGGAAACCGAATTGAAAAATTGGTTTTGTTGGGAAAAACTTTACTGGGCCTTTAAAATTCAAGCCCATGAATGACGGATGGCATGGACTAGAAGTATGGGCCTACTAAACTCGAAGTATGGACCTACTGGGCCTTTTATACTCTGGTAAAGATCGCAAATTTCGACATTTCGTAGCAGCGGGAAGAAGAAGAGCAAGGCGGTCCGATATGGAAGGCAGTGAATCGGCCGATGCCGATCCGCACATGACGACGGTGTCTCGTCATCATTTCAGAGATGACTCGGATCAACTGGACTTCTCCATCTCCATCATTGAGGTCCGATTTTTTACTAGAATCCCTAAAAAGGAGAAACTTTTTTGAAGCTAAGAATCTATCAAATTATGTATCTCTGTTATGGATTTTGATTTAGAACATGAAAGAAGACTATGGACTGTTCGTGTGGCCTTGCAGTGTAGTCCTGGCGGAGTATGTTTGGCAACAAAGATTGCGCTTTTCCGGAGCTACTGTAGTTGAGGTAATAAACTTTTTACTATGCTATTCTTATCCGAGTTATCATCTTATCCTTGTCAAGAATTTTACTGGGTTAGTTTTCAGCTTGGTGCTGGAACATCCTTGCCTGGTTTGGTCGCCGCCAAAGTGGGTGCTGACGTCACTCTTACTGATGAATCCAATAGGTTGGAGGTATTGCCACTTGAATCAAAGTTTGTTGTTTTACTGTTTTAGGTTTCTCTTCCAGTATTGAATTAGTCTGATTAATCCAATTGGCCCCTAAAATTGATGAAGGATCTTCATTTTTCGTACCACTTGTGTTTTGAATGTCTGCGTTTAGTGACTTACATAGCCTTGTTTGTTTTGTATATGCAGGTGCTGGACAACATGAAGAGAGTGATTGAACTTAATAAACTTCAGTGCAATGTAAGCTACTGTGATGTAAAGCTTTTGAATACATACATAACCAGCTTATATTTTCTCTGTTTGAACAAGGGTTGTAAAATCTAGTTCTATTTTCCAGGTATTGGGATTGACATGGGGAGTTTGGGATGCATCTATATTCAGTTTACAGCCGAAATTTATTCTTGGGGCAGATGTATTGTATGATGCCAAAGGTAGGTTATTATCGACTATGCTTTTTATCGTTGTTTTCCTTTTGGCTCCTGTGTCATTTTAAGTTGACCTGAAATGTGGATTTTGTTTGTGTTGGTAAGCCTTTGATGACCTCTTTGCTTCTGTGACATATCTGCTTCAGAATTCTCCCGGCTCAGTCTTCATAACAACGTACCATAATCGAAGGTAATTTCACCTTCTTTGGGTTTTAATGTTATTTTAGGTCTCAACATGTTCCTTTGAAGACACTTGTTATGATAATGTGCAGTGGGCATCATCTTATTGAATTCTTGATGGTCAAAAGGGGATTGAAGTGTGTGAAGCTTCTGGACGCGTTTTCATTTATGCCATCCTGCAAGGCATCTGCGCTAAGCGGAAACCTTCAATTGGCAGAGATTGTTCTGGACAGTGAACGGCGCTGAGATAATGGTTTGCATTAGCATTTTGGGTATTTATAGTAATGCCGCCACTCGAACTGACTTGCATTCTTGCTGCTTATTACTGTCGAAATTCTGCTGCAGCAAGTTAAGTAGTCCGTTTGACTGTAATGAACATCATCTGATCATCTTTGTTAAGTGCATAGCTTGTTGAACTAAATTCGGTTGACACACACAGAGTTAATGCATTGTTGGTAGTCTGCTTCAAGTTTTATAAAAGAAAATACTGTAGCCCTTCAAGCCAACTTTGTATTTATGTAATGTTCTTGTCGACTAAAATTATTTCAACAACATTGGAACCACAGAACCACAGCAGACATACACTTTCTTTTCACACTCTCTGAAATAAAGAAAGGTAATTATAAAGAACCAGCCTATTTGATGAATTTTTCAGCTCCCGTGACTTTAAATTGATACCAATAAGCCAGGAGGCCCTTAATTAATTTACTACTCTGCAGTCTTTCCTGATCTCTTGTCCACCTGTAATGCTACTCATCTTAATCATAGAATTCACAAAGGCGTCCAAGAAAGCTTTCTGTGAGCTAGCAAACTGAGTAACCAAATTTTTAGTCTTTGGAAAACTAAGCAGAGATTGGTCTGAAGAAAACAAGCTCTTCCCTTGGAGAATCAACTTAAAGTATGTATTATCAAAAGTTGTTGATGAAGGATCCATTGTGGCACCTGCATTTTTCGGTCTATTCTTGATGGGACATATGTTCTTTAAGCTTGCTGCAAAGGATGAATGAAGTGTAGGATCGACGTCGTGTGTTGCATTGAAGTTGTGGATTCTGTTTTGGAAAGATGAGCAGTGGGAGAACCCTAGAGTGTGCCCTCCTGCAGGTGAGTCAAAAGTTACTCTCTTCATTTCTTAGAGGAATGAGAAATATGAAATATAAATAATTGCAGTTGGATTGTTGAGGTTGGTTTACCTGAAAGAGCCACCAGGTCATTCAAGGACAGACCTCTTTGAGAGAAGCTCTGTTGGAGTTGAGAAATGTTGAAGGTTGGAGCTGGCAATTGTCTAGTTTCAGTTGCCAGTGATGTTCTTCCATCTTTTCTTCCTTTTGGCACATTCCAGCTTGGACCTCCAGACTGTAGGATCAATTATACAATCAGAAAGTGCAAGAAATTCTCTTTGAGGTAATCATTCTTTTTCATTTCTTTTACTTTTTGTGAGAACAAATATTTATGTCTTTATTGCTCTAAGTTCCTAGTGTTGCTAGCTTACTTGCACAACAGCATCTCTTGCTGCTAGAGCTAAGATATCAGCACATGAGACCACACCAGGGCATGAAGCCTCCACTTGTTTCTTTGCATTGTCAATGACATAAAATGCATGCAAAGAAATATTTGGTGGCCCATCTTTCTCTGCTTTGTTGTTCCCCTTTGAGTTTAACAACACAGAGGCATCACAACCCTGGAAACAAAAGGAAGAGTTCGAGTTAGTTTAATCTGTATATTTAAACTGTGAAAGCAACTCTTGCAGGAAATATTTGCATACCCTTATGAAGCAATCATGGAAATGCATCCGGAGTAGTGCAGCAGGGACAGTTTTATCGTTAGCTGTTGCCTTCTTGACAGCGTTAGAGACGAGAAGCTCAACATTAGGACAGCTTTTGTCATAATGGTTCGAGCTCAGTGCGCTAGTCACTGGAGAAAATACTGAAAGGATGAGGATTGAGCTCAAGAATGCAAGGTTAAAAGCCATCCTTAGAACTCTCTTAACCCTCTGTAGCTTTGATTAAGTGTGGGAAATAATGTTGGATTAGATGTGCATTTATAGCTAGGGTGAGTGTTGCTGCCGACTACATCACTCAATATGAATATTAATGTGGCCCCAAATAATGAATTAGTTAAGAGAGAATGTTATGTAGTAATAATGAAGGCATCGGCATTCTTCATAACAAGACAACTGAGATCACATCTGTCCTTGCACCTTTTAAAATCCTTTTAAGAATTGTCCAAAAAAAAGAAGAAAATCCTGTTGTGGAACATGATTTATGTACCTTTTATCAAGTAATGTTCTGGATTGCTCTGGTATTCTTGCTAGGCTATACTCATGAATTTCAAGGTGTTAATCATTAAATGTCTCACATCTCGGGAAGACTGTAATTATTTCTTGCTAGGCTATGTTCTTGAATTTCAATGATGATTTTAATGCATGCACTTGGAAAAAAGAAGGTTCTGCATTGAAAACACTTTTCCAACCCAAATCAAATCCAACAATTACAACAACTATTCCCTCTCAAAATTCAATCAGAAACCCTTTTGCATGGTAAAGTTGGTACTCCTAATTCATTTCCTTTCCTTTCTCTTAAAGGTCATGACTGCACCAAATTGAGCTTCTTTTCATTTACTTTTAGAGTATCCTAAGCTTATTTTCACTCTTATCTGTAGCACCTTTTAATTTTTACTCTTTTGTGAAACAAACAGGAACAAATCCAATAATTATGCTGCTTCAGCCAGAACTGAGCCCCACAGCATCTGAGGAAAATCAAAGAGGACTTTAGAAGTGGTTCAGGTTGAGCCATCAAAATTTGTTAATTTTGTTAGTCAATTATCTTGGTTTCAAAGTCTCGTGAGCTTTAGTTGTTATAGTGGGTGATGGTTTCCTCAACCATGCTTGTTAATTGACATCTCTTAGTTTGTCCAGTTTGAGACATAATTAACCAACTTCAGCTTATCCCAACCACCATGTTTCCAAATCTTTCTTTTTCATGAAATATAATTAGGATATTTTAGGTAAATAGTGGATCACTTAGCTGACCTAAGTTCAATAGTAAATAAATAACCAATAGACTAATATATCCATTAGCTTTAATAAGCAGCATAATGTAGTTTAGTGACTTAATCAAGTACGTCTTGCATGAATTGGATTTGCAGCATTTAAGGTTATTCTCTTACAAGTATTGGATTCAAAGTACCTGGCTTGAGGTCAGTAGAAATCCCACCAACCTTACCAAAATAAATTTGTTAGGCTCGTCTTGGTTTTGATGGGATTTAGAATTTTTAGTCCCACGCTTCTGTAATAGACTAATAGTAATAGAACTTTCGCTTTTGTAACTTTGTTATTTGCAGGAGAATCTTTCGTAATTCAAACATTTGACTCGATGAACCTTCACTTGGCAAAAAAGATACCTCCTTTGTTCTAATCTCTTGGATTATAGAACACTCATATTATTCTAACTCGAGCATCATTGTGTTCTTAATTAGGAAAACACCAAACAAAGTGACACATCGAATGGCTGCAATTTTCAATTTAAAAGGCTCTCAAGGCAAGAAGAGTAGCTCGCCATTACCTGTTAAACAAGCGAATTAACGTGGCTTACATGGTGCCCCATAAATTAATCCAGTCTCGATATTGTCTCAAACTTAACTACTTTGGTCATTCGATAAAAACCTTTGTCTCAAATTTTCAATCCAAATTTGTCAAATAGCAACGCCGGATCAAAATCTGGCCTACGACTTGTATACAACTCACTGCATTGCTTGGCACACGGGCACAAGTCACAAGGCGTCATATTGAAGTTAGATTGGGCCGAATCTTCAAATATCTTGTTGGGCGTTGGTTGGGCCCAACAATGTCTAGGGTAATTTTTTCCCGGTAAAGTGGGTAACTAAGGGCGTGTTCGGTACCGTTTTACAAAACGGTTTCCTGTATTACAAAAACAAAAATGTAGGAGTATGTGTTCGGTGAGCCGTTTTCAGAAAACACGGGATACAATTTTTTGAAAACGAATTCAAATCTTCTCTTTAATTTTAGGAAACACGGGATACAAGCTTTTCATGTTTTCACCGTTTCCAACTTCAAGTCTTTGCTCAACATCTACTCATCTGTTGAAACTCAACAAACCTGTCCTTGATTGTCTGATGTCTCTCACCCAAATCACTTTCGTCTAATTTTATTGAAGCTTCTGTTGATCTTCATTCATGTCAGACCCAACCAAACCCAATTAAGTTGCTTAACGGGTCGTTAGAATCGAGTCAATCAAACATCGATTAGAAGAGTTTGGGGTTGGCTGGAGAACATGGGATACAAGATCTTCATCACCAAGGTCGGTGGGTGATTGGGCAGAGGAAGAAGAAGAAGGTAGAGGTTGAGGAGGAAGAAGAAGCAAGCCAGCAAAGGAGTAGATCGAGGAAGAAGAAGGCCAGTGGGTGATTGGGCAAAGGAAGAAGAAGAAGGCCTATGGGTGATTGGGTAGAGGAATCGGTGCTGGACTGGATGAAGGAGAAAAAGTCGAAAGCAGGAGGAGAAGTTTTTTTTTTTTTGATAAAGCAAAAGAAGAAGTTGAAACCAGTTTTGATACAGTTTTGAAATTTAACAAACGAACATATTCTTAAATCTTAAAAATATATAATTTAATTTGCTGTTTTTATTTTACAAAACACTTTTTGAAAAATAATTTTGGAAAACATTACCGAACAGGGCCTAAATTCTTTTCCCGGTGAAAATGTCTGGGGTAATTGATCAAACTACTATCCAGTCCTCTTTTCCTAAAACCCTAGAAAGAACCTCCACTGCTGAAAACCCTTCCCTCACCTGAAACTACTGAACGACAGTCGATATCACACACAATGGGTTCGAAGAAGAACAAGAAAAACAAGGGCGAAGATAAGAACATCATCACCGATCCCCGATTCGCCTCTGTGCAGTGGGACCCCAGGTTCAAGAATGCTCCCAAGCACAAGGCCAAGGTCGAGATCGACGACCGGTTCAAGGTCATGTTCACCGATCCCCGATTCGCTTCGTCCTCGGCTCCGTCGGACAAGCGAGGCAAGCCGAAGAGGGCCGACCGCGGAGAGGCGCTGCGCCATTACTATCAGACCAATAGGGACGAAGAGGAAGTCAAATACGATAAGGTCACACCCAAAGAGGAAGGGGAAGAGAGCGAGGAAGAAGATGAATTGAGCGCGGAGAGTGAGAGTGAGGAAGAAG
This sequence comes from Rubus parviflorus, assembly GCA_029955375.1. Lineage (NCBI taxonomy): Eukaryota > Viridiplantae > Streptophyta > Magnoliopsida > Rosales > Rosaceae > Rubus > Rubus parviflorus. The sequence continues at coordinate 18,196,055 of JARGGL010000004.1, forward strand.
ATAAAGCGAAATTGAAAGAGGAGGAGAGCGAGGGCGAGGAATTGGATGGTGATGTGGCGGGAAGTGAATCGGAGACGACGACGGATACAGATACAGACGAAGATGAAGAGGTGGTTTATGAGGACGGTATGCCCGCAATGCAGGTATTGTTAAATTATTAAGCTTTGTTTTTGGTTAAATTGTGATTAATCTTTAATTAGTGGTGATTGGTTTTTATAATTACTGGTTTTATTGTACGGACAGAACGAAAATGTACCAGAAATTGACAAGGAAACTCACAGGCTTGCTGTTGTTAACCTGGATTGGAGGTATATTAAGGTATGTACTCTTAAGATTTAAGCTTGGCATTGAATTGATTATGTTTATTTTTCTAAGTGACACATTGGTAGCATATTTTCGTTATGCAAAAGAAAAGAGTAAATTTTGGGCTACATACTTTGTGTTGAGTTTCTTGAGTTGTGCATTGTTATTATGCCTAAAAGCTTCCACCTTTGGAGTGATGTACTGGAAACTGAGAGTTGCATTGTGCTTCATGTAGGCTGTTGACTTGTTTGTGGTGTTGAGGTCATTTCTTCCAAAAGGTGGTGAAATTAAGTCTGTTGCTGTGTATCCATCTGACTTTGGAATTCAGCGTATGAAAGAGGAAGAAATTCATGGTCCTGTTGGGCTATTTGATGATAAAGATGAGAAAGGTGATGAAGAAAGTGATGATGATGATGATGATGATGATGAGCTTGTTAATCAGAAAATGCGTGCTTATGAGAAAAGCCGGCTAAGGTGATTAATCATGCTTTTTTTAAATTCTGTATCTAGTTAGATGTTATTTATCTGTTGCTGATATATCATCTTCACCAGGTACTACTATGCTGTAGTGGAATGTGACTCAATTGCCACATCAGATTACCTTTACAGAAATTGTGATGGAGTTGAGTTCGAAAGGTCATCAAATACTCTTGATTTAAGATTCATCCCGGATTCATTGGAAATTAAACATCCACCCCGTGATATTGCAACAGAGGTATATGTTTCAATCAGTCATTTATAAGGTTATAGAGTTTGAGCAATAGTTTTATATGCTATAGTTATAGTAAGAGAAGTATGGATTATGGAAACTGAATTTTTGTATCTTTAACAAAAAGGAAATGAGTTAGATTTTCTTGTAAAACATAATAGTGACTGAGAAGTCTTTGGCTTTTATCAGGTACCTTCAAACTATGTTGGTTTGGATTTCCAAACTGGAGCTCTGCAGCAAAGTAAAATTGATATTTCTTGGGATGAGGATGAACCGGGGCGAAGGACCTTGAAACGGAAATTCACTGCTGATCAGGTCAGTAGAACTTATCTGAAGTCATAAATGCTTAAAATTTCTATAAGTTGTTGTGGGGTTCACATGTGCTATACTTATCTGAATGGACATTCTGTTAAACTGATCTGAAAAGATGAGGAATTGCAAATATGATTGAAAGAGAAACTAAAGAAATATCAGCTAAAAAGTAATTATTGTTCCTAGACAATATCGTTATATCTGAAATCATATTGGTTTGCTTGTAGCTTGATGACTGGGATATGAAGCAGTTTTTGGCTTCTGATGAGAGTGAAAGTGATGAGGCCAAGGATGAGGCTGAAGATGATGCAGAGGATAAGCCTGATAAAAAGAGTAAAAAAAGAGATATGTACCGTGCTTTAATCCAGTCTGGAGATGGGGATGCTTCAGATGAAGATGGTGAAGAGGATGGCCAGGATATGGAGGTCATTTTCAATACTGGCTTAGAGGATTTAAGCAAGCGCATTTTAGAAAAGAAGGATAGGGAATCAGAAACAGTTTGGGATGCCTATCTCAGAAAAAGACGTGAGAAAAAGAAGGTTAGGAGAAATAGGTCTACGGATTCATCAGGGGATGAGAGTAGTGATGCTGATCAAGGAGCAAAAGAACAGCCAGATGATTTCTTCATTGAAGAGCCTTCAGTTAAAAGAAGTAAAAAGGAGTCTCGGGGTAAAAGTAACAAAGAAGAAAAGCAACACCGAGATTTGGATAAGGAAGCAGAAGCAAGGAGAAATGAGCTCGAGTTATTACTTGCTGATGACAAGGGAGCAGATAAAGGTATTAAGGGCTACAATTTGAAACGTAAAAAGGCCAAGGGAAAGAAGGGTAAAGAAGTTCCAGAAGAGGACAAAATACCAACTGCTGATTTGGAAGATCCACGCTTTGCAGGCCTGTTCACCTCACCCCTCTTTGCTCTGGATCCAACAGATCCACAGTTCAAAAGGTATCTCCCTTGGGTTTTACTTATTATTATAGCACAGCAGTAATTCATCCCGTATATAAAGGATCTTGGTCATTCAAATTTGAAAAGATATACAAATCCATGGTCTTCTTTGTTTCCGAACTTTCAAAATATGGCTCCAATAGTTGCTCTTATACTTTTTCATTTATTGGTAGTAAATGTTGTTTACAAAGATTTGTGGTTTTGGTGTTGCAGGAGTGCAACATATGCTCGGCAGGCAGCACTGAGACAGCAGAAGGCTGACCCAGAAGAAATGCCAGAAAGGGAAGTAAAAGTACAATCCAATGGTATCTCGTCAAAGATGGAGAAATCATCACTAATCAAATCAATTAAGATGAAAGCCATGCCCTTCGAAGGAAAGATGCCGAAGAAAGAGGAAAATTTGCGATCCACAGGTATAAAGGACACGAAAGTTGAGCAGGATCCCCCAACCTTAGTACAACCAGTTAAGAAGAAGGCCAAAGTTGGACGGAAATGAAACCAAAATTAGGGTATATCTCTTAATTGCCTGAAGCATCATGCGAAGAAATAGAATTTTGAGTTGGTGGAAGCAGTAACCAAGCACGACTGCTTGGGTCAAGTCCTGATAAATTATCTTCACTTTGTCTTTTGCAACGTAAAACTTATTCTTCTGGTTGAAGGCAGTCTTGGTTCTTATTCCATTGTTATGAGATACAATAAGATCACCTGTGGAAATTTTGGTTCTGATTATTTTATTTGTAGCTCCTGTTAATTCAATATTGAAGTACATTCTGTGTGCAAGTTATGAGTGAAAAAGCAACAGATGCAGAAATCATGAAAAATGATTTGAACCATGTTTGGTAGACTTGCAGCCATTTTCTTAGATATTTCATTATTTTTTGAATTCTCCATGTCATTAGAAATATAATGAAAAAGCTTGGGCAGTCTTTTGTGCTTCCATACGTTGAAAATGATACGTATGTTAAAAGAAGAAACCAAATCATATACTTTTATTGCTGTAATAGAAGAAAAAAAATAGTCATAGCTACAAGCATATACAACCCCGTGTGTGACATCAGTATTGTATGCCAAAAATTGGAAGTCAAATTCCAGTTTTCTGTGTATACTTTACCTGAAACAAATGCCTATGAATACATATGATACAGGGTCGAGAAAACCTCAGCACCCAGAAAGAATAATTAAACAACGGCAAAAATTGCAGAAAGAACCATGATTAGTGCACAAGTAAAAGAGTTCAATTTGGGTGATGAACTTTTAGATGATGGGGCTGATGGTATTTGAGAAGTGGCTGTGGCTTCTGGGTTGACCGTGGGGGATACGGCGGGAGATTTGGACGAGGGAGGAGACTTGGATGGACTGACCGGAAGAGTGGAGGTTTCCTCATCATTGTAACCTGAAAGAAGGAAAACATCTCAATATTCTCATTGAAAAAGTTTTGTGTTGAGATTTTATGAAAAATAGTGTAAGTAAGACTTACAATCGGACTCCGTCCAACCCAATACCATCTTCTCGCGGTCAAAAATTATACGATAACCAGTCATGAAGTTTTCTGCATGAAGATCAGTAAATCCACATGGTAAGCAGCAATTGATGCAAACATGAACAAATTACAAATGCATTTGAAGGTCTGACAAATTGTACAAGTCAACTCTGGTACTTGTCTTTGAGATAAGAGGCTGGAAGCGTGTAAGAACAACCCTGGCTATAAGGGTTTTGGATTGTTATCAAACAATTTCTTAACTGGGGTTTGTTGTTTCTCAGAATTAAATATGTGAATGTTACGATATGAAAAACAAAAAAATTCCAAAATGACACCAGAGCATGAAAGAAAAGAATTGCGAGATACTCACGTCCAATGATATTTACATCTTCACTTTTGACAACACCCAGACAATAAAACATTATCTTTCCATCCTGGGGATCAGAATAGTAAAGTTTAGCATGATATGATGCATAAGCAGGATTTGTAAATGCTAAAAGTGGACGCTTACCGAATTAGCAAGAACTACAAGTGGATCAATAACATTATATTGCTTTCCGCCTTTCATTGTCAAATTCAGCGTTTGATTTGGACTGCACATAAAGTTAAGTAAGTGCCCGGAGGTTTCGAAAGAAAAGATTGCAATTAAAGATTATGAGATTCTCTGCTGACAGAAATTACTTTACTGTATAACAATATTCAAAAGGGAGATCAGGAAAATCTGTAACCCGCTTATCTTTGATAGCACTGTTGAACTGAAAAAAGACAATTACACATGTATGATAAACCATACTCGTGATAAACCAGAAACACAAGATTATATTATGAAACACAGAACTTAAACTACTTACACTCTTAGAAATCTGGGTGTAAGCTGGATCATTTAGGTATGTAAATGAGGTACCAGAGTCCCAAATTGCATAGAATTCAAGATCAGCAACACTTTTTCCAATGGCTATTTGAGTAACAGTAATGTTGTAAGTTGGACTGGTACAAGTTCAAGAGCAGAAGTTTAGTAAAACTTTCATGATAATTAAAGACAGAAAAAGTTTATTTTCCATAGTACGTAAACTTGTCATCCATATGCACATTTAAGATTTTAAGCTAACCACTTACTATATATCTCTAACATAGAATGGTGTTTCTGGTTGGTCTACACTTCCATTATCACCAAATCTGATTCTCCCACTTCCGTCAAGTCCAAAACACATGGAAAAAGAATTTGAAGCAAGCCCCTGTTTTGCTAACATGCTAGGAATGGATACATCATCCATACCAAGCCCTAATAAACCATTGGGAGCTGCACCACTTAAAAATATACCAGTCTGAATCTTACCACACCTGCAATAGAGTAGAACATCAACACCAAAAGTGCCCTAAACCAGTTAAAAGTGGAATGTCTAGGAATATATATACTCAGTAGCAACATGCATGCTCGATTACAAAAAAATTACCCTGTATTTTCTAAGAGCGAAGAAATGACAGAATTACTTACCCAAAGGCTATTGGTGCCTCAACACCTTTTAGTTTAGGACCATCAGTAGTTAAATGCAAAACGTCCTCTACCACGATTCCAGAAGATGAAGTATTAGCAGAAAGATATTGAATACTGTAACGACAATCACTACTAGGTGAAGAGCAGCGTTGTTCTTGGCAGTATGTGCTGTTGCAATGAACCTTTTTGCTTGTTGTTGACTTATTAGGGCTGTAGATGTCAAAATCTATTACCTGTAGATAGAAGGATAATTGTTAAAGAAATAAATAACATCAGAACTTGTTTCCTACTGATCCCCTCAAAGATCAAATGCACTCTGTCACTGACAATGTTAGTCCATCCTTGTGGTATATTTTTTGTGAGCTTTCCTTTATGATCTAGAAGCTCACACAATCTGATGCATGCCTAGTCGATTCATTCCGCACAGATAATGACTATGCTACTTGGATGAAGTGAAAGCTTTTCGAACTTACTTCAAAATTTCACAAAACAAAGTAATGATCTTAGCTCTTGAAAAACACAAACTTAGGGAAATAATCACATCACAGTTTTTTAGCATAAACAAAAGCCAACATGACCCGGAAATGGACCAATCAAAAAACTAACAAGACCAGACTTCACCCTAAAGCTTAGAGCATGTGCAGCGGGTGCTATATAAGCCAGGCTAAGCTAGTATATAGCCTAAAATCACCAAATTTCAGTTCCAGCCGGATTGGTTTACACTTTGCTAAACATAGGCCAGCTTCTTCCGAAGTCTAAATGAAACCTTTGTATAAACTAGGCTAAACATGGGGCACACATTGACAAAAGCCACATGTTGGTTTTTTAACTCACACCAATGAATATGATTGGTCTGTAACTATAAAACCAAAAAAATATAATCTAGATTGTTAGGCTTTAGACTTTATGGCTGGAAACACAAAATTAATAGGAGGTCTAAATTGATGAATAGTGTCAATTTGGAAGCTTAAATTTTAGTTTAGACTTTAGTTTTTAGACTTTATGGATGAACATGCTCTTATAAGATCAACCAAGAAAATTTTCAAACTAAATCAATCAATATTACCTCTCCATCTGATGTATTAAACCCCTTCACACAACTGATACAATCGCACGGCAACCACAGCAAATCGCTGCCAGTGTCTAAAGCCACAATATATGAAGTCCTTGGCGTCCCAACAGAAACATTCGCATAATGCAAGCTGAAATTTCAGGCCAAAACCAAAAAAGATTACATCTTTTATGCTATTTAACTTGAAAAGCGTCTATCAATTCGGACCCAACAACAACTTGAAAACCAAGCAACAAAAAGTCTGATGAACTCATACTGTCCAAAAGCGCCAATCCGGTAAGTCTCGTTCCCGTAAACGAAAGTAAGCGGCGTCGTTTGGTCGCCGGAAGTGGCGGCGAGGTGGCGGCCGCGAATAAATCGGTCCCGGTGGGTCATAGCGGCGTAGTACCCTGGAGTCCCTTTTTCCGGGAGCTCATCGAAGCCCAGAATTCCGGTGACGGGATCGGAGAACCGGTGGTGGAAATCGAACCCGAATGTCCCGAACCCGGAACAGCTCCGGGAAGCCCAGCCCAATACGAAGAACAGTAAGAAAGGTAGGAGAGTAGAACTACTAGAAGCTCTGCAAGTCATGGCTTTACTAGCGAAAGTGTCTGAATTGGATTGGAGGCATAACTTTTGCGAATGTGGGTTTTGTATATATAAATATGTGAAAGGATTGACCCGAAGAGTTTCAGGATTGGGCGGAACGTACTACGCGTTCTCATTCAAGCCCAAGTCGCCGTTGAGAATGACAGAGATGGTGGTTACGTTTGGTCACAGTTGGAAGAAATCGCGGGTAAGTGGGTCCCACCGTTTTGTATTTCTTCTCATTATTATTATTATTTTCAAACCTGGGAAATGTATTCTTTAGTTGCCTTCTTCTTCGAACCTTCACTCATTTCTAAGATCAAAAATATAAGAAGACCGCCATTCTTTATATTCTTCACTAAAGAAAATGAACACGAAGAAGCCAATTGGACTAAATTAAAAATACAACGACTTAATGGTTAGAACGATAAAATGTATGAAACCCATAAAGCTTAATTCTTCAAACTTAAAAATCTTTTTATCATTCAACAATTGGACCTAAATTTGGAGTTAGGTAGAGATAATATATGATGGTAAATGAAGTTTATCTCTAAATTGGACACCTAAACAATAAGAGGACTTTGGAGGTATTGTTGACTTAGAAATCTATTATTGAAAGTTTTAAAACCACATGCCACAATCGAGCCACTTGTCGAGAATCAATTGGTGGTTGGTGAATGAGTCATTGAAAATCATAACTAAGCCTACCTTAAATAACTCCCACTTCAATTCTTTAGCCAAACAAAACTGATCCTGAAATTTATAAAAAAAAAAAAACTCACACTGAAATAAATAAGGTAATGGGACCATTTACCACAAATTTAGGTTGATGCACTTCTCGGTCAAAAATTGGAAAGAAGTTGAAAAAATCAAACTATCAAAATTTGTCTCAAAATATATTTGGCATCATTGTCAATCGACAAGGTGTTTAGGCGTGACTTGGGGATATAGGCAACAACTTGGCCCAAATTGTGCCTCAATTCTTCAAGTAGGCGATTCATTATTGACATTTGACATTTGACACTATTCTAAAAGAAGTAGGAAAAGTCGCATCCTTAGACATACTGCCCCAACAAAAAAGAAAACAAAAAGCTTTAAATTTTAGAGAAAAGATTTATGCTTTAGACCATTCACCATCTTCTTTGATAAGGAAATTTCAGCTTCACCTTCCATTTATTGACTCCTCAACCAAAACTCCATGAAATAATGGCAATTTCCTTTTTCCCTAAAGAAATATCAGATAGAAACCTCTCACATTTTCTGTTCTGGAGCAATTCCATTCATTTTCTGTGACCAAGTCAAACTTAAACACCAAATTCCATTTAGTTTTCTGTGACTTTGGACTGGCAATGGCAACTTATTTTAAACGCACAAGGAAGCACGAAGAAGAAGATTCCTAGAACAGCTCGAGTACTTAGTCTTGTACCAATGGTGTCAACTAAATTGAGCTTTTTTCAAACACCACTAGTGCTTGGATGATGGACTTAAAAAATAAGAGGACTAAACAAGAGGACTTAGAGAACAACTAATAAGTTATTGGAAACCAGATGAGAAATCCTGTTCTTAACAGGTGTATGCAATGCTCCTCCCAGAATAAACCCGTTCTGGGTACATCATTTCACCCGTTAAGGTGAAAGGGACCAGTATACACCTGTTGTATGCAAGACGTTCTTCTTCAGTTCTAAGGGTCGACCCTGTAACTACATTTGCTGTTATGCATACACGTGTTCCGACACCATAAACGATGAACACTTCTGTAAAAGGATGAGATATAAACGTCTAATACGTACTCAATACAGTAAAGAGAAGAGAATGCCTGAATCTATTCAAAGAAGAGAATCCCTCTTCTGTATAAAATTTTCAGTTACAGCTATAATGCCTATGCTAGATGGTAAGAGGATTTACATTAGAGAATTAGAGATGAGGGGAGGTATTACAAGATTCACCAGACCATGATGTAAGGTGGGATTGATGAGAGAGGATTTACACGATAAAGGGATATGATCTACATTCTTATATACCCTATGGAACTCTGAAACAGACCATAAAAAGGAGGGTCATGTCGCAGCTACAGTAATAGGAAAAGGAGGATGGCGAATAGAAACCAAGTCCGAAGAGAGGTATGACTATAGTAAGGCAGAGAAGCAACTGAAGTCTGGATATTCCTGGTCTTTTTCGCCGATTCCGAAATAGAATGGTTACCTAGTCCAGTAGCAAAAGCAGGAGGCACATTGTTGGAGCGTGGTTTAAAAGGTAAGTAAGCATGATGGTCCTCAACGTCATAACCTGCATCGGGGTAAAGAAATTTGGTCATGCAAAAAGGTCATACATAAGGCCGTGGAGCATATGTGTGTGCATATATAAATGAGAGTAACACCTACAATCAAACTTCTTCCAGCCCAGAACGAATTTCTCTCGGTCAAATACAACATGGTAGCCTGTCATGAAGTTTTCTGTAGAGATATCAACAACTGAAGCATAAGCCAACATGTAACAGTAAACAAATGCAATGCAACTAGGATATTTATATTGAAGCAGACTATTGTTTCAACTTTCAAGACAAAGGAAGTTAGAGTAGCTGCTTTCTAATTTGATATTAAAGCCTACTTGGTCCATCACCAGGCAGCAAAAGATTCCAATATACAGAGTAGCTGGTGGCTAAATTTCAGGTCAACGAAAGCCTAACCATGAATTCCAATTGGTTACTTCAAATTTAAATTCTACAGCATTCGAAATGAAGAAGACTTACGTCCAATTATGTTTAGTTCCAAACTCTTGACAACAGCTAGGCAATAGACCAGCTCGCTCTGCAAATCATTAGCAATGAAGATATTTACCACTATTCTTGGCTAAAAAACAAATAAAATTAATAACAAACATTACCTGAGTGGATATTACAATGATTGGATCATATACTGCAAACTGGCTTCCACCTTTCATGGTTAAACTGACACTAGGTATCAAACTAGCATTTGCATCAGGACTGCACATTGAGAGAGGAGGAATTTTTTTTTTATTCAGAAAAATAATTAAATTTCAGATTAGGAGTTAAAAACAAAAGCAAGCACAGACAAAAGAGCTAAATGAGACCTCATATCATAACAATATTCAAATGGGATCCTTGAGTCAGGTGGACGACGCTTATCTCGTGCCTGTGAATGGAACTGCAAGTCATAAAGCGTTAATTATGAGTTATATAAATGTATGATATATTAACGTATGTAATAAATATATAAATGTCTAGAGAGAGAGAGGCTTACGCTCTCTGAAAGCCTTGTATAAGTTGGGTCATCCAAATATGTGAAAGAAGTCCCAGAATCAAAAAGAGCTGTGAAATCAATGTCCATAAGATCTGTCCCCACTCTAATTTGAGTTACACTGATGTTATAGGTTGGACTGTAACATGCATCACAAAATAATGGCAGACAAAACAATGTTAAAACCTCCTTAATAAAATTAAAAAAAAGTGTATCAATCTAATCTCAGGAATAATTTTAAAAAGTGTATCAAGCATCACTGATATTACCACTTACCGTGAAGGGTTATAATTAAATGGGGTCTCTTCCTGGTCAGGACTCCCCTTGTCACCAAAATTGATTCTCCCAATTCCATCGTGTCCAAAACACATGGAAAAGGAATCTGCTGTAAAGCCTTCCCGGGATAAAATGCTAGGAACAGATATCTTCTCCATACCAAGCCCAAATAAACCATTAGGAGCTGCAACATCCAGGAATGAACCACTTTGCACCTGTCCACAACTTGACAATTCGCAATGACCTTTCAGCTAAGTACATGAGAATTTAATACAAACAAAAAACAAAAGATTCCAAAGCTTATAAAAGAGGAGAACTCACCCAAAGGTAATGTATGCATCAACAAATTCGTGATGACTATCTTCTGTTGTTAGGTGCAGAACATCCTCTACCAATATCCCAGAAGTAGAAGTTTCAGCAGAGACATAAGAGACCATGTAAGGGCAATTGTTGAATCTTCCCAGACATCTATTCCGGTGTGCACACAAACTGTTGTTGCAACTGACTCTCTTGCTAGTTGATGACCCTTTGGGGTCATATTTGCTAACCTCGAAATTCTGCACAGTACATTGCATCTAATTACTGAAGTGTTACATGCAGAAGCCAGAAAACAATAGGGCATGAATGCATTACAATACTGATGTCACCGTTCTTGTCCTCACACCTAACATAATAACAAGATCTTGAGTCCATTCTTATCTTTGTACCCCTTTTTGTATCGGGATTCGGGAAGTTACCTAAGTGTAGCTACAATTTTCCTCCAGTCAGACCATTTAACATAATCTGCTAAACTTAGAACTTGATTTCTCAGTGCCAAGCCTTAAAAGAAAGAGACATAAACAAATAACAAGCTTCGGCTTGCTAAGTTTTTGATTAGTTTCCAAATCAGATGCTTCAAGAAGACAATCAGACCATATCACAATTTTCACTTAAGAAATGCACAACAACATGAAACAGGATATGTGAACCCTCCACCAAACCAAATAAAGATTACATTTCTTGACAGAACAGAAGCAAGAATGCACCCAAAAGGACCCCAATTACTAAGGACATTCTCATCAATAATACTTCAAACTTAACAATTCCACTAACCATTTGGGACATGGTCATGCATTGAAGAAAGAAAAGGTCACAACTTACAGGAGCATAAGCTGTTCCTTCACAAGGCACCCAAAACAGGTCACTCCCGGTATCAAGCGCCACCATAAACTTCATTCCCGGCGTCCCCAGTTGCACCGTCGTGTAATGCAGACTACACAAAATCCCCAAAAAAAAAAACACAAAATTAAATCCGCAATTAAACTCCAATTTCCAAGCTTCAAACACAAAAAAATGGAAACTTTGAGAGAAAGGAACATACTATCCCAAAGACCTGATCTGAAACGTGGAGTTGCCATCGGAGAAAGCGAGCGGGCTCGTGTCGCTCTCGACGAGCTTGCGGCCGCGGAGGAAGCGATCGCGGTCGGCCAATTCGGCGTAGTACTCGAAGCTTCCTTTCTCCGGTAGGTTTTCGGCCGGAGAGAGCTTTCCGGCAACCTCGGACCACTTCTTGACGGGGTCGGAGAAGCGGTGGTGCATCTTGAAGCTGAAGATGCGAGCGTCGCAGCTCTGGAGGCTCAAGATTGAGAGAAAAACGAGGAAGAAAGTGAGCTCACAAAGAGTAAGCATAGCTCTGGAATCTCAAAAAGATTGAATCTTTCTTTTCAATTTCTGGAGGAGATTAGAATCTGAGAAGTGGAAAGATTTGCATTTGGGGGATTCAATTCAATAGTTGACAGTTGGTGAGTGAGGGAGTCGGGACTGAGAGAATCGATGTGGGTCCCACGGGATTAATTGACAGTTGAAGAGGTTCTGAATGTTATTCTCGACGGCGACGTTTTGGCTCACTTCTATTCCTTTTTTAGCAAGAAAATGTTGGTCTTTTTTGTTAGCTTCCATGGTTCTTTAATCAAGATTAGAGATACTTTTTGCATTAGTACTACCACAACTATATACAAGACAAATCCGAGGTGATTAATTTATCTCATAATATATACAAATTGATACCCAAAAATTACACTTACAAATACAAACTCTTATACAAATTACCACTACAAAAAAATCATGAACTCCGAAAAGTATTTTCAGGGCACAATCTCTCATTTTCTCCCAAGGAGTTGGGATCGCCATTTCTGAGGCTAAGCTCATACTGGAGAGGCAGAGGTGAATCCAAATTTATCCGAAAGCTTTGTTCTTGTAAATGGTGAAAGAAGCTCCATTTGATGAATGAATTGCACATCATGAACCAAAGGGTTGGGTGTTCTTCCTGGTGGAGAGCCTGAGTAACATGTTGGTGAACACTTGGTGCATACAGATTCTCTTCCATCAAATATCATTTCCTGCATAATTAATCCAAAATATATTACTTTAATCTATTATTGTTATGTAGTCATTCAAATTCAACAAGGATGAATGCTCTCACTTTTTCACTGGTCATGTTCAGAATCCCACTTCTTTCATCAGAATTTTGTTGGCTGGTTACAAAAAATGAAACAAATGTAAGAAAAATTTCATGTCCATGTATAAAAATGAAAACATAGTATCGTTTAACCCCTTGAAGTTAGCCTAAACGATAAAGAATGGTGGAGTTCAATCTCTTTCAATGTACCCGCAAAAACCCAATTTTAATTTTTCATAAAATATAACATGGAATACGGAAAAAGTAAGGCGAAAGATACATGTGAAAAGCAATAAGAAATGATGGAATTAAACCTGTGCTTGTTACATCTTAAAGGCTTGAGGAATTCAGGTATGGCAGGGCCAACTCTGCGGGGCTTGGGGCAAAGAGGCTGGTTATAATTGGGTGCAAAGCCAGCAAGCTTGTTTGTCTCTGCAGAACCTGAATCAAGAAGAATGCTTTTCACTCCTAAATGGGGCATAGTTTCTTTCCTTGTGTTCTGCCTTCCCTTCATAACCAAAATACACAAGTGAAGATTGAAGAGGAAGAAGAAAACCAAAGTCACAAGTACACAAGAAAAGAAAGGATTAACTTGTGACTGACAATTCAACTGTTGCTATTTATTTACCCTCATTGAAATGGTAATTAAGATATTCAACCTATGTACTTACATAAATAGTAACCACACATTTAAGAGAGAGAGAGACAAGTGGGAATTCAAGTAATAAGTGGAGGCCAGAGCCACATTTGATTGAAGAGACGCTGTTCAACTGTGCAAGTATAGTAGAGACCCTCTTTGAAGGAAATGAGCAATTTGCTTGGCCAAGAGTGGAGTTAGGAGGATGAGTCTTGGTTTTTATCTCCTAATATTTCTCAATTTACCATCTTTGCTTACCATTTATTTGGTCCAAAGTCAAAACTTGCATTATCCAAATTATTGAACCATTCTTTATCCCCATTTTTGTAATCATCAACTACATGTTTTTTTACCACAAGAAAAAAACACTTTGTTTTTGACATTCTCACACAAAATTTATGAAGCTTCGTTCTCTCTTGCAGGAGCCTAAATTCACTCGGTTAGCTCAGTTTTTTTCTTCTTTTTTGTTAATGAAATGGTCTTATTATCCTTTGAGTTACTATCCCTCCATCAAACTCGATTGATTGATTGATTGATTGATTAAAGGCTCTATACAACTTTAACCCCATTAGTATTTTAACCACATTAGTATCGAAATCTATACAACTTTTCTAAACAAAAATGTACTAAATCAACTTAGCAAATTCTTGCAGTCTAAAAGGAAAATAATATCGGAAACTCATAAACACAGAGATAATCAAATATGAACATCACAGAGAAATCGGACAATAACGGCAATATGGACAATAATTACTGGGGCAAGTTACAAAAACAATTAGTGAACAATGTTGTAGTTGAAAATCACGTATTATATGTATCCCAATCAAACTTAGGCTGTGAAAAGACCTCATAATCAATGGGTCCATCCACAAAACTGTCTACAGTTTGTATGCCTTCCAAAACAGCAGGATGAAATCTATCATTGTGAGAAGGCAACAGCTTATACATTACTAACACCCCAAGTGTGAATATTGCTTGCAGCTTTGTTGAGTCTCCATGAACCGAAAAGAACAAGAGCATTGCGAGCAGGAACAAATCGACACAAAAACGCATGATGCTCAAGACTGTATCCATCAACTTCCCATCATTTCCAGCAGGAAAGCCGCGGACCCGATAGACAAACAGAAAGTTGTACTTATCAACCACGTACCTGTACCCAAAATAAATCGCACCAACCGGAACCACAAGTGGAGCAAATGAAGAATAGATGAATGTCAGGGCAAATATTGTCAAATTAAACGCGTAATATTGCGCAAAATCAAATGTCTGCTTAGGGGCTGTTGTGGTTCTGTTGATGGGGTATTCAGAAAGATCTTGTCCTGGCATATCAATTCCATTCAGCCTAGGAGAATCGTAATAAGTGTTCTCCACAATCAAGGGTCTTTGTAGAGTATCAGGTTCCTGAGTTTCTAATGGATACTCTTCACTTTGTTCTGGGACCAGCTGCAGCATGTCATTCTTCCGGAACTTCTGAATCTTCCTTTTTATCCAAGGGATTGGAGCCAACAGATCAAAAGATATTCCCAAAAACGTACTCGTGATCAAGAATGCAAGAGAGGAAAGACAGGATCTTGACAAAAATGATGCACTCATGTACTGCTCAATCCTCTTGCAATCTTCTCCATCCAAATAGCACCTTCCCATTTTTAGCAGGGCACTCTCTAAAGATGATTCAACCAGACCCTTAAGAAGAATAAGATTTACCAGGAAGAAACAAACCATCTTAAGAAGTGCAGCTCTCTGCTCCCCTGACACTGTAAGATGTCGTTCAAACTTGGAGAGATACGAAAGTGCTGATGGAATAACTATATACATGCTGACGAAAATAATAACATTGGGCAGAAACTGAAAGATGAGGCTCCCTAGCCAGCTTGAGCTTTGAAACCAAGCTAACCACAAATCGGCATTATCCATAGCTTCTGCATTTATAATCCGTCCGGCACTCTTGACAGCACTGATAACTGCAAGAGGAGAGCTGAAAAATAGGAGAATCAGCAGTAAGCATGTGTTAACAAGAACTCTCCGCAACTTGAGTGAGACCTTTGACGATCCCAAATGATTCCAATAAATGTCTGTTGCCAACGGTGCCTGCTCAACTTTCCAGTGATTTCTTTGTAAACGCAATTCCATGAGAGAAAAAAACTTCCCTATCCGCCTCTTCTTCTCATGTCGAAAGTCCTGAACGGCTTTATTAGCAGTGTACACATCCTTAAACACTACAAACGCAACTCCAGCACCCACTGCACGGCCTTCTTTGTAAGCAGCCAGTTCAGTCTCCAATTCAGCTCTCAACTCCTGCAACTCTCCTAACTTCCTGTCATCCGTGTAGCCCAAGCTAGCCATAGCATGATGCCCTAAATCCTTCACCTTCCTCCACAGATAAGGAGCCCAGCCCCATGCTCCCTCTGAAGAAGCCCTTCCAAATACATCTCCACTTTCATCAGGCAAGAGCCGGGAGTCAATTCGCGCAACCAACCAAGCAATTTCATGCCTGACCTTAACCAAGTCCGATGCTAATTCTTCCAATGCACACAAATCCATTGGCAAAATAATCCTATAAACCTTGCCAGGATACTTATGCTGAAAATAATCATGCAACAAAGTCCTATCACTTCCTATAGTTTTGGGTATCCCCTGCACCATTATAGTAAAAATAGCCGTGGAATCTGAAGTCGGGTCACTTAAATTCCCATTCCCATCCCTAATCCTAGTGATCTTCAAACGTGACTCAATAGCAGAAATACCAAAATGCACGAAAACAACAACCACAAGCACGAAAACAAAATGCACCCAAAGTAAAGGTGAACCTTTCTCAATGTGATTAATGGTGGTCTGGGAGAACTGGTCGCCGAGCACAGCGCTCCCTGCGTAGAGATTCAGCGGAAGCATGACCAGCACAGCGAGGACGGCGATTGACAAGAGCAAGCCGCAGCTGCCTCCCTCGATCAAGAGAAATTGGGCGGCGTCGGCACCGCAGTGGCGGGCGATTTCTCGGCCGGTGGCGTGCCAGACGGCGAGGAGCTTGGTGGCGAGGGCGGAGGGGCCGGGCATGCGGCGGTGGTCGCTGCGGAGCTTGACGAAGAGGAAGATGAAGACGCAGAAGAAGGAGCCGATGGCGGAGATGTTGAGCAGGTACTGGATGTTGCCGTACCAGGCGGAGTAATCGGTGCCATCGCCGGGGGACGGCGGAGGAGAGAGAGTGTCGTTCATGAAAAGGGTTGAGGTAAGGTTACAAACAGGTATATGGGGTGGTGACTTTGAGAGCGGATTGGAAGTAATTGAAGCTCAATTGAATTGGGTCTTTCTTCATGTGGGAAACAGAGCTCGATTCAGAGGCGGAATCCTCGAGGGTTTGGGTTAAGGGTTTTGGGGATTTGGGGGTGGAGGTGGAGGTGGTGAGGAAGACGAAGAAATCTAACGGGAAGATAAAAATCTGCCCAAAGAATAATGCTGGGTTGGGAGTGAAGGAAGAGTCCAAACTCCGAATGGAATCATTCGGCCCAAAACTGAATCAAAAGGAATGAAAGCATTATCGATCATTAACCTAAGCTCATGTGGTTAAGAACTAATCAAGACTACAATTAATTAGCTAACTGGTTTCGTGTGATGGGCCTCTTTTTCTGTCGATCATGGGCCTAATTAACGTGGGCTTTCTGAATCAAATTTTTTTTTTTTTCAGACAGAGAAAAAGTTAAAAGTTCATATCGATATCTACTATTTCTGGTCAGTTTTGATAGGGTTGTATATATATATATATCACACGCCCTATCAATCATTTCTGATAGTCTCACCAAATACGCGTTTGAAGCTTTACAGGTTTTGTATTTTAGCCTGTCGTAGCTTTCCCTTTGTTTCTTTCTCTATTTTGACCTCTATATATATATATATATATATATATATATATAACCCTAGCTCTTCTTTTTCCAGCAACTGAAAGCGATTATCGATCTGCAGCAACTTTCTTGATTGCATGCATGGCAATTTGGACGATTCCCCAGCTCCAATCATTAATTTGCTTCTAATAATTATTTATCTCTTAATTTGCTGCTAATCATTCTCCACCGTACGTCTAGTCTGGTCTGAACAGACTTTTAATTAATTCATTTTCATATGATGATGACGATGATGCTGAAAGCCAAAGCAAGCTATATATAGAATGATCGAGTACTACTGTTATCGATCTTTAACCTAATTAACCCGCTATATCTAGCTAGCTAGCTAACAATGTGAACTTGCACATTCATTTGTGATTAGTTGGTTCAAGTTTTCAACGCATCCATCATTGTCTTTTGCCTCTTTGGTCATGCTTTAGCATTAAACTAAAACCCCATGCAAATCGCAAAGCTATTAATTATAATTGATTTTTAGAGGTCCAGGACCTTACTTACTGATACTGCTATATCTCAGCTGCAAGTTTTTCCTCCAATTATAGATTTCTTAAGCTTTCAGGAATCCCCCACTAAGAATTCAAAGTTTGGAATATATATTTAGCTAGGTTTTATAGCTACGGTGCTTTATGTAGTGGGAAACAAGTAAGGTCGGTCTAGGACACACGTCTATATTTTCCTAAATTAAGTTGTAAAATGAATCACACCCTCTTCCCAACAACTTAACCTCAAAAAGAACACAGAAAAGAACTAATTAATTAAGTTTCAAAATTACTGGTGTGTTTGGTATTTGGTTTTCTTTTGTGGATTGAATTAAGATGGTGATGGTCCTGACGCATGGATATGTACATATAGCTAGGTATGTAAATCTTCCAATATAAGCAGCTCTTTAATTAAATTGTCGGTGGAGTTTAAAGATCCTCTTTAAAGATTTGCCCATGCATAACCCTCTTTAAAGATTTGCCCATGCATAACTAGAAGAATAACGCAACCACTCAACTACATCCTAGCTAGCTAGTAACTACGTTCAAATCCAAACATATATATACCAGGTATATAAGTCGCACTCAATTTGTTAGTTAGAAGCTAGAGATTATGGAAATCAAGAATTTAATATTCTACGTTTAAACATATGTATAAGTCTCTTCATTTTTTATTTTTCGTTGTTGGAATTGCATGCTAACTCAAACCCTAATTCGGTGTCATGCAAAACAACCGAACGACATAATGAAAAGCTTTTGTTTTAGTCAATTATTTGTATAATGGCATTTGAATAAAAACTTAAAAACTAAGATTGTTGGAATTATTATCTACTTTTGTCTACGACACTAGATACATGAGTCACTCTAAACGGTGTATGAGTGTATCATTTATCTAAACATACAAAAATAAATAAGGATAATTGATAAAAAATAAACATATAAATAATGTTCATGACGTAATTCAATTTCATTGGCCACGCCAATATTATTGTCTCGTCATAGTGAAACAAGTGTATGTGATCAACGATGTTTGACCTACATAAATAAAGGGTCGTGTTAAAACATAATTAACTCATCTACCAACTAGCTTTTGGATTAGTTACATGTGGTATAAGTTAATTTAAATTTCATATACCTTGGTCTAAATGCAGCTTGTAAATTGCATATGCCGAACCCAAAAATTGTGTAATTTACTAATTGCCGGAGTGGAATCTTAGAGTTGAACAATCAAAAAGGAATAAGAACAAAAGAAAAACTATGAACGAGTTTAATATTTTCTATAAAAATGAAAGCTTTGGCGCCACAAGATGCGACATTTGTAAGTAAAAACAGAGATCTTGTTAATTTTTGTAGCAACATTTCCATAAAATCTAAGATTAAATAAAGGATGAGTTTTTATTTTTTGTTATAAAATTTAAAGTCCAAGATTTGCATAAAATGATTGAAACTTTCTCGTGATTACGAGCAAACGTGTCTCCATTACACCTAAGGTATGGACACCTATGCGAACTGAAACAAGAATCACAGGCTCAGAGCCACCCAAGCCAATAAGACCTCTATAATCTTCTAAGAATCAAAATTGGTTATAGGGCTCTTATAACACGCAACAAATATAGGCAATGTGCATGTGTTTTGTACAAAAAAGTTTAGATATTTTTCTTAGGATTTTTATCTCATTGATAAGTCAACATATAATGCATTACTTGAAATGTAACCATGGAGGTTCAACTTTAAAAGAAATATTTTTATTGTTCTTAAGTTAATATATGCAACAATAGTTATCTATATGTATTTTATGAATAGACGGTTCATCTTGCGAATTTTTATTGTTATCGAGACTATCCATTTTTTCATACAATTAAATGAATACACGAGTTTTGATTGCATTAGTTTTTTGTATTATAAAAATGAATACTTTCAACCATAGTGAATGATTAGTTAATTATAAGTGGGGTAAAGAGAAAGTTCATCTTCATAGTGAATGAAGAGGTTCATCTTAATATTTTTTCTTCTTAATATATAATATAAGAAATTAAGAAGAAATAATTTTACAGTTGCAACCTTATACAAATAAATATTTTTAACCATTGAGTTTCAAAGTTTCACTATTTAAATTTATCATAACAATAAAAAAATGAAACAAGTCCACATTGATGATTTGGGCTCTCAAAGTAAACATATCAACACATGATTAAGTTAGGAATGATCATTTGAAATCCATGTTGATTGAATAATATTGGTAATTGTTAGGAATGATCATTTGAAATCCATGTTGAAGCAAAAGCTCCATGATGCTATTGATGCACACACACACAATGAAGGCTATTTTTGTCTTTGCCATATCCTTTGTGCTAGAACATCCACCTTAAATATAGCATGTCATTATATTTGTAACAATATCATGGAGCAATCTCTTTCAAAAAATGACCATCTCCAAGTGTACTTTATTGAAAAATCCACAAAGAACAAGTTGCATTTCTTCCCAAAGAAAAAAAGTCAAATTGATAACTCTCTCTCTCTTATCATCAATGGAAGTGGACTTCTCTTGTTTTACCTTAATTTAGGGAGATAAAAAATCCAACACACATTTCATATAATTTTCCTAATTATCAAATTTTATTATTCCATTAAAAATTGATAATAGCTAATAATAATAAATTATTCTCCCTCTTTCTATCTAGTTTCTCTTTCTTAGGTGGAGCCCATGGCTGCCCATATGCATTGCTGGCTTTCAGCCATCGCTTTGTTCGTTTCTTTTATAGAGAGGTTTTGTCTGCTGAAAAATACTAGAGAGAGTTTCAGTTGGTTCAATCACACAACTGATTGAAAGCTTCACCCTTTGTTTTAATTCATATCTCTATCTTCTTCTTCGTCCTTTACTACCTTTTCTCTGCGTCACCCACAAACCCAAAACCAGAAAAACAAGTTGAGCAAGTAAAGTAAACCATCCTTTTTTTTTTTTTACAAAAAAATTGACCTATATCCATTATCCAAAAACCCTTTTGCCCACAGTTTCTGGTTTGATGGATCTACAGATCTAACGCGTCAATACCCACATGTATTGCTCTGTTTCTTTTAGATCTCCATCGTTTTCATCTGCCGTGACTCAGTAGCTGACTTTCAACACTCAATCAAATACCAATTGCACAGAGACTCTGTGAGTTAATTTCCCTCAATTTTTTGGTTTTTCAGTTCTGATATTGTTTTTTTGCTTGGTTAAATATGAAAGGTTGGAAATTTGTTAGTGGAGATCATGAAGTTACTGAATTTTTGGGTGTGTAGTTGTAGTTGAAGTTTGGGATATGGAGGTAGATATGGCTGTCATTATTTCAAGCAACTCTATGATGCTTTATTCAGTACAAGCTAGTATTAGCATGTGGGTCATGGTCCTTTAACGTTCTAAGCAGAAATGCAGCTGGGTTTAATTTTGGACCTTTTTTTTAATTATGTTGAATGAGATTGTTAACTGAAGTTTACATAGTTATTTGTTTTTTTTTGTCATATGATCAGTGGGGGTTTGTATTGTTCTGTATTGTATTATGTCGTCGTTTTTATAGTGGATTTTGTTATTCAGGGAAAGGCTGGTGGGGTTTTTAGTTGGAAGAGGTATTGCATCCATTTTGGATGTGGAGGCATTGGATGCTGGCTCAGGTGAAATGAGGGATGTTATCAAGGTTGATGAACTTTCTGAGGGCCTGCTGGCGACCATCTTCGGACGGATATGTACACGCAGGTTCAGAGGCAGCTGGCAAGCAAGAAGGATTACTTTGGTATAAAGACACCGGGCAACACTTGAATGGTGAATTTTCAATGGCCGTTGTACAGGCCAACAGTTTGCTTGAGGATCAGAGTCAGCTCGAGTCTGGTCCCTTGAGCTCACTTGATTCTGGCCCGTATGGCACCTTTCTTGGAATTTATGATGGTCATGGTGGTCCTGAGACCTCCCGTTATGTCAACGATCACCTATTCCAGCATTTGAAAAGTAAGTTGCATCATTCCATATAGGCATTTAGCATAAAATTGTTTGTTCAAAAGATACGCAAGACTCTCTGAAAGTTGTTCATTTTAGGATTTATTATCCCATAAACAATGAAGCTCCATATCACAATACAGGGGATATGTGTATTAATTATCTGTTCATTGATTAGTTCTTGAGATTGGAATAATTCCATTGTTACTGATTTGGTTAAGCTTATTTGTAGGGTTCACGTCAGAGCAACAATCCATGTCAGTGGATGTGATACGGAAAGCATATCAAGCGACAGAAGAGGGATTCCTCTCTCTTGTTACTAAACAATGGCCTGTGAAGCCCCAAATTGCAGCCGTTGGATCTTGTTGCCTTGTTGGTGTGATCTGTGGAGGCACCCTTTACATTGCTAATGTTGGTGATTCCCGCGCTGTGCTGGGGAGAGTTGTGAAGGCTACTGGAGAGGTACTTGCCATCCAGCTGTCAGCAGAGCATAATGTGGCCATAGAGTCTGTCAGACAGGAGATGCATTCTTTGCACCCAGAAGACTCACATATTGTAGTTTTAAAGCATAATGTATGGCGCGTAAAGGGATTGATACAGGTAACTTCATTTTTTTAGGAGAAATGGTAGCTTCAATGTGAGTTTGGCCAATGTTGTTCTGCTGCAGTCTTTAAGACCTAAAGGGATTTACGGGTAATCATGGGATTGTTTATTGTCATCAGTATTTAATGATGATCATGAGGAATAAAACTAAAAGCTTTAAAGTAGACTCCTGTTTCTTTAATTTTCTTTAAGTTACATATTAATGAGGAGCTCCCCTTAAAACAAGTTTTTGAGTTCAGTTGGTGTAGTGCTGGACATGCATGCCAAGTGTGTCTGATTTTTTTTGCCTTGGTAATTATCCATTGAAATGGATTGAAGCTTTGCTTTCATCTCACTAAAAGCATGTTCTTTCTAGTTTCTACTTAAACATCCCTGACTGCCTTTGTGATTCATGATGAAGTGGTCTATCTTGTCAGTTTTTTAAGCTTGAATGTATCTTCATTGGTTCAATTGTTCAACAAGAAGGTTCAAATGACTTTCCAGTTAGAAGTTTTTGGAGAGAGAACTATGGTTCTTAATTGTACAAAGCGATATTAATATCTAACATGCAAAAAGACTTGCATGTTGGCTTCACCTGGGGTACTTAGACTTGTGGCCTAATGTTTTTCACTTGAAGAACAAGGTCGCAAATTTATAATTATTGACATGATCAATGAATATAATGCGGGAGGGATAAGTGTCATGAGAGTGATTTAAGTAGGGAACTAGTGATATAATTTTTCTGTTTTTAGGGGTTGGCTAAGATCTATTATCTATATTTCTATGGATGGTAGATGCCATTGAGTACATGCTTGGTGTTACTGATTCGTGGTAATAATTACAAGAAGCATATCTTAATCTTATGATTCACAATGGATTATAGTATTTTGATTTTTCGGAGGTATTTTTCTTATGCAGATTTCTAGATCCATTGGAGACGTGTATCTAAAAAAGCCTGAATTTAACAGGGAGCCTTTGTATACCAAGTTTCGCCTGCGTGAACCTTTCAAAAGGCCAATTTTAAGCGCTGAACCAGCAATTTCTGTGCATGAGCTTCAACCACATGATCAATTTCTCATATTTGCCTCCGATGGGCTTTGGGAGCACCTTAGCAATCAGGAAGCTGTTGATATAGTTCAAAGTCACCCACACAGCGTAATATACTTTATTTTAGTGCTGATTAAAGTTTCTATTTGGTTTGACATTATCTATTTTATTACACACATGGCCAAGTAAAAAGAAGCAGGTAGATATAAAGTGAGCTATATTTGGGTTTTATCCCGCCATAGTGAAAGTTTAGTGTGCCCCGCTGTAATATTGTTTCATGCTGTTAATGGTAATAAAAAAGTAGTTTAATGGGCAATTGGAATTTGAGGAGAATATAAATGCTTGCATTGATTGGTTCAAGTTTATGGCTGTCAATGCTGGAGCACCATAGATATTGTAGAGTTGTACATCTAACACCCTTGTGAGTGATGCAAAGAAGGTGGGAATCTGACTCTACCCACCGTTTTCATTTTCAGGGAAGCGCTCGGAGGCTTGTCAAAGCTGCATTGCTGGAAGCAGCTAAGAAGAGAGAAATGAGATACTCCGATTTGAAGAAAATAGACCGTGGTGTCCGCAGACATTTCCACGATGACATAACAGTCATAGTCGTATTTCTTGACTCAAACCTTGTGAGCAGAGCTAGCTCAACTAGAGGCCCTACTTTGTCTGTGAGAGGAGGCGGTATTAGTCTACCTTCAAAAACTCTTGCCCCGATGGAACTGAATGCTACCTGATGAAGCAGCTCATTGTAATATTGTACCTATTGTTGAGTCCTTCTGAGAACTCCGGTGACCCATCTGCTTGTACATCCGAGATAAGAGAAGGTGCAGTCATTTTTACCTTTTTTACTGTACAATGTAACAATTAACTTGGACCTGTATGTTATTTTAGTTTCTGAGATATTGAGAGCAGCAGAGGTGTATAAGGAAAGAATCAAAGATATAGAGCTTCAGATGTGACGAAAGATTCTTTCTTCAGATCAAACCTCTCTACAACTTGAGTCTCTTATTTTTCAACTTAAATTTAGAGCTTCTGGGTTTTGTACATTAGATGTGAAAGGACAGACCCCTGATAGCGAAATCTCTAGCTTGCAGTACATTACTCTGAAACTTTGACACAGACTGAGAGTTTGGCTTCATCGTCTTTGCCAAGAACTATGATGTGAATACAATCACATGTTTTGTACTGAGAAGATTTTGTTTCAGGTAGGCATGACCGCATGAGTCATGGGCAAAATGGGAAATGTGCAGTGCTAAAGGAAAATAAAGGCAATGCGCTGCAACATAGAGCTTGCTGAAACTGTGGTTTTGTTGGGCCAGAAAGAAAAGAGAGCTGGTTCTGATGGATGTTGGCTCTGAAATTAAAGCTAAAGATGAAACTAGAGCTAGAAACCTTTTCTTTAAGCTTGTAAAAGATGGAAAGTTACTGATATAAAATTCTGACTGGCTCATTTTTCTTCTTTTGTGTAAAAAGTCTTCACATTCCAGCTGAGAGGGTTAAGGACAAAAGATATGTGTTGCACAAAATGAATCTTTTTATGCTTTTGGTTCTTCTTTTGGCTGAAACTAGTTCTGTGCACTTGTTTTTTTTTTTTTTTTTTTTGGCAAGAGTTCTGTGCACTTGTTTGATCAGTGTGGTGATTCCCAAGAATCATTTTACCTTTTGGCTTTGGCTTTTCTTTTGGCTGTAGTCAAAACCCAAGAATCCCATTTATCAAATCTGGAAGAACAAACTAGTGCTGGGGACAGAGGAATATGCAAAGCTAAAGGCCTAAAGCCAACCATGGAAAACTTTCTCTCTTTTGTACATGGGGTTTGCCATGTGAACTGTGTTGCTAATTTCAATTAACAGAAGAGTTTAAGAGTTAAGACAGGTGTTAATTTGGCGGGAGATAGTAGATTGATTGATTAAGACAGTATATATTAAATTTTACCACTTTTCTATAGCATATTCACATTCATCCACAGGAAAAAGAGAGAGACCCCACAGTCCTACTCCACTAGTATATTGTCCATTTTCTTATCACTTTTCACATTTTTTGGGCACAATTCTCCATGAATAATACTTGTTATTACCCCCCCATAATCTCTGTGCTTTATAAAACCAGAAGGTCCGGAAGGCTGTTTGAATTGCCCAGACTCCCAGAGGCCACATGAGTTATAAACTTATAAACCATTCAACTCTAATATTAACATTTGGATTTATATTACAAATGGTGTTTGAATTTTAATTTACAATTTGGTACTTAAACTTTAAATCGACCAATAAAATCACATACTATTGAAAACAGGTCAATTTGAAAACAGGTCAAGTTGATAGTTCCGCCAGCAATTATGTTCGTACTTATATTTTTTGTCATAAACACACTTGTGAATTGTGATGCGAGCTCAGCTCACAGAACAGCATTGGTTATTCAACACTTTGACCCTACACCAATGTAATTGACTGACAGTAAATAAAGAGGTGGGGTTATTTATTTATCTTCTGCCAGGTCAAATTTATGGTTCATGTACTCTGTTCTGTATTTCTTAATGAGGAACAGTTACTTTGACTTCAGGTAGACCAACTCGACCTTCCTCATTAGCTCAATCAAGCGAGCACCCTTCTTATTATAAAGACTGGTTTGATGGGCAAGTATAAATTAGTGAAGTAGGGGAACGAATATTATGGAATGTAAGAAGTTGCAGTCTTGCAGAGAGCTTACTTGCCCCAAATTAAAGCCTTAATTAACTGACATTTCAGCAACCCCATGATAAACCCTTTAGCCTATTCCAGAAATGAACATCAATGAGTTGCAGTCTCTGACTGACAAGTGTCCACCATTCATGCATTGCCCTAAATTTTTCACCCCTTATTTAGTTATGCTATGCTATGCTATGTAAAGGGTAGCTCTAAAAATGGAGTAGCATTAGCATCAGTCAGTCTAGTCCTTGAAAGATTTGGTTTTGAGATTTTGGTGACCTGTTTTCTGACAAACCCATCTTTTTTCCTCTCTCATTTTTCCCACCAAAAACTAAAAC
This sequence comes from Rubus parviflorus, assembly GCA_029955375.1. Classification (NCBI taxonomy): domain Eukaryota; kingdom Viridiplantae; phylum Streptophyta; class Magnoliopsida; order Rosales; family Rosaceae; genus Rubus; species Rubus parviflorus. The sequence continues at coordinate 18,222,531 of JARGGL010000004.1, forward strand.
CCATCTCAATTTTTCAGTATCAGTTACATAATCTGCATGACACATATTGACATGATTTGATTCTCTACAAAGGCCACAGCTTTTTCCCAAAACCACTTTCTGGGTGCTCTGCCTCCACAAAACCATTGGAAACAAAAACCCACTGTGAATTCATGGGCTGTGTTGTGTCAAAGAGAAACGGTGAAGGGGACGACGTCGTTTGGCTCTGTAAAGAGAGGAAGCGCCAGCTGAAATTGGCTGTGGAGAGAAGGTATGCTTTTGCAGAAGCACAATGTAAGTACAATCACTCACTCCACGCAGTAGCAGCTGCCATAAGGTTGTTTGTATTGAGACATTCCTCTCCTTCTTCTCCATTTCTCATCACATTTCCTTCTGTGAATCTCGACACTGCTGAGACCATTGTCTCCAACCCCATGTTTCTTCAGCAGAGGCCATCTGAGCCCACCCACAAAACCATTGCCGGCCCATTTTCTGATTCTGCCAAATTACAAGAAAACCCAGATGGTAAAAAAGGAGAGGAGGGTGAAGATTGTGAGAGTGATGAGGGGGAAGTGGTTTGTGAGCATTTTTATGAGGGAGTGGAGCCATTAGTGGGTTCACCACAGAGGGATTTTGGGTGGGATTTCTTTAATCCATTCTATGATGGTGTGAGGACAGAAGTGGTAAATGGGTTTGGTCAGAATTTTGATGAGGATTTGAGGGCTGTGAGAGAGAAAGAAGGGATTCCAGAGTTGGAAGATGTGGGTGAAGGAGTAATAAGTGAGGAAAAGGTTGGAGATTTAGGTAATTGTGATGCGGGTCATGAGGAGGAGAGTGGAATTGAGGCTGTGGGTGATGCTAATGTGAACCAAGGTGAGGAAATAGGTGGTCTTAGAGTGATTGATACACCCAAAGATGGGAGGGAATTGTTGGAGGCTTTGAATGATGTTGAGGACCATTTCAACAAGGCCTGTGATTCTGGTTTGGATGTTTCCAGGATGCTAGAGACTAACATGGTTCAGATGCAATCTGCCTTGGAGGAAATTAAAGGTGGGGTCTTTCTCTTTTGTTTCTTTTAGTCTTCCTTTGTTTATGCTTGGAGCAATTCATTTCTGTATTTTGATTGTGATACATTGCTCATTGCATAAGAAATAAAGTTGCAATTTTTCAAGATATACATCCTAAAACTCATGGTTATGCCAAACAAAGGACCCAACTTTTCTTCTGCAAATGGAGAACTGTTAAAATTGCATCTGTTTGTGGCCTAACTTGCCTTGTTTTCTCCTTGGATTGGCTTTTAGAGCAGTTTTTAAGTTGCCTTGAGGTCAAGTTATCCCCTGAATACCTCATTTGGTAGTCCATTAAGTTACTTGAATCAGTTGTTGTGTGCAGCAAGTTGCAGATGTACTAGTGATTCTCATCATATTCTAGCTCTACTATCATTTCATCTATGATTTTGGTGCAGAAAACTCAAGTAAGCTCATCCGTTCAATCACACGGACTCGCTCCACCTCGTCCACATTATCTTGGTCTTCCTCTTGCAAAAGTCTCACCTCTAGCTCCAAAAGCTCTTCAACATGGACTCAATTCAACAATTATCTATTTGATGACTATGGAGCTATGGGATCTGGGAACCATTCTCTGACTCTTGCAAGGTTATACGCGTGGGAGAAAAAACTCTTTCAGGAGGTGAAGGTAGAGTATGAATCCGACTATTTATGCTTCATTCAATTTCATGATTTTCTCTTACTGATGTTTTATATGATTGCTCGATCATGTTTTAAATTAAGAGCCTATAATTATAACAAAACCCTTATCCATTCATTGTCATTTGTTTGCCTACCGGTACAAACTATATACATATTATGAAGTAGATAATGAATGAATGTGTTCCACTTCTGTTCCATGTTGTTGTATCCGATAAATGCCCCAAGTTCCAATTGTTAGCTATCAGATTTTAGCTTCTTTTTACCCCTTAGTTTGGACATTCGTGATAATTCGAGAATATCTTGAATGATTTATCAAATATCATTGACATCTTTAAATTCATTTATTCAGGCTGGAGAGGAAACCAGGAGAATATATGAGCGAAAATGCTCCCAATTGAGAAACCAAGATGTTAGAGGAGATGGCCTCGACAGTAGGGACAAAGTTGGAGTTGAAGTAAAGGACTTGTATGCCAGAATTTTGGTTGCCATAAGAAGTGCTGAATCAATATCCCAAAGAATCCAAAAACTGAGAGATGAAGAGCTGGAGCCACAACTTGTTGACCTACTAAAGGGGTAAGATAGTAGATGTTATATGCATTTTGTTGGGAAGGTCTGAGAAGCCTGAACATTTTTAATTTTTCTTATAACCTTCATTTCTCCATTTCTGCAGCTTAATGAGAAACTGGCAGATCATGTCAGAATTACATGAAACTCAAAACAGAATCATGTCTGAAGTAAAATCGCTCAACTGCCCCTCCTTTGGAATGTTCTGCAATGACTCGCACCAGCTGGCTACTTTCAAGCTCGAAGCCGAACTTCAAAACTGGCGTGTGTGCTTTGCATCATACTTTTCTTCCCAGAAGGCGTACATAGAAGCTCTTCATGGTTGGCTGTTAAAGTTTGTTGCCCCTGAAACTGAATTCTACTTGAAGGGCATGTCTTCAATTCCATCGAGTACACTCAACGGGCCATCATTACTTGCAATCTGTCATAACTGGTTAACTTGTATGGATAAACTGCCAGATAGGGCAGTGACTAGTGCCATGAAAAGCTTTGGGAAAGATATCAGAGCCCTCTTGGCTCAACAAGGGGAGGAGCACCAACAGAAGAGGAAGGTTGATGGACTCGCCAGAGAACTTGATAGGAAGGTTTTGGCATTTGAAAGGACGGAAAGAAGGGTTCTTGGTTTGAAGTTTTCTGAGAAAGAAACTGAACTGCATGTACCAAATCGAATTGAGTATTTGACTGGGATGAAGGATCAGTTGGATGTTTTTAGGAAGAAGCTAGACACTGAGAAGGCGAAACATCAAACTAGCATGCAGGAGACAAAGCACATCGCGGTGAATGGATTTCAGACAGGGTTTACTTCAGTTTTTGAATCCTTAGCCGAGTTTTCAAAGACTGCCACGAAATTGTACTCTGACATTATAACTTTCAGCGAAAATGCAAAGGTGGTAGATGACAAAAGTAGCAACCCTTCCTGAAGTTGCAGCATTCATGTTAGTGTTAGGCTAGCTCTTGAAGAATTGATTCATATGATAGGTTGTGTCAAACCTGCTCTCACTGAAATTAGTGATTATGTATTGCAGGCTCTTGCTATGTGAAGGCAAAAATATTTATTTTCTCTTTGTTTTTAAGAATATATAGGATATGGTGCTTCTTAAGGATTTAGCATATATCACAATTCAGTAAATTCACAATGTACCTACAATCCAAGAACAGATAAATTAATTTCAACCTTTCTCACACACAGAGATACATTGAACATTCATTTCATGTTTAGGTCTTCTTCTGTACTAACTTCCTCTCGTATATCTTTCAAATCGTCCTTGTCGACGTCAATTTCAATACTATTGTTTTCTAGACACCTTAAGCTTGTGCTCTGAAAGGAGATGCTATCTATGTCTACATGAAACTTCTGAAACCCAATGCCATCTATGCTCACAGATTGATCATAGTCCATTGATCTCCTAGACCCTAGCTCTGCTGGTCTACAAGGTGCACCGTTTGATCTTCGAGTTTCCCTCAAAGGGTGTTTATTGTCTGCTGAATAGAGGGCTTCTTCGAGTTCTCGACACACTTGGGACATTGTAGGACGGTTCTTGGGTACTTTCACAACACACCTCAAGCCGAGTTTTCCCATCTTTAGCATCACCTCTGTGTTGCATCGCTCTGATAAAAGATTAGCATCTAAAATCTCCTCAACACAACCTCGCTCTAAGCTAGGCCTCGCCTGCATGCAAAAAAAAAAAAAAAAGTCGCATTATTTGATGAACAAAATTCGGATAACAAGTAAGATAGTGTAAATTGTTTACCCAGTCAATGATGTGATGATTAGGGCGATTTCCGGTCATATCAACGGCAGGCCTGGAAGAAACAAGTTGGAGAAGAATGACACCAAAGCTATAGACATCACTGAATTGGGATAAGTGGAAACTTGCACAATAGGCAGGGTCAAGGTACCCTGGAGTCCCTTTGATTTGGCTACTGACATGTGAATTGTCTCCAATAGGCCCTGATTTCACAAGTCCAAAATCTGAAACCTTGGCTTCAAACCCATCTCCTATCAAGATGTTACTCGGCTTTATGTCACGGTGGATTATGCTTGGGTTAACTCCTTCATGCAAATGAGCAATACCTGTAAAATTGTAAAACCAACATGAGTAACAGTAATTTTTTTCTTTGTCAAATGTGTAAGAAATAAATCTTTGGAAGACCAACCTTTTCCTGCTCCAATGGCTATGTTCACTCTTTGCCTCCAACTTAAGCTTATCCACTTCTTTCCTACATGGTTATTCAACATGATTTACCAAACACACAAGTACCCAAATTTGGGAAATTTGTAAAAATAACACAAATTCAACTTCTTAGATTTTTAGAAGTATAACTACCACCCGAACAGTCCCCTCTCAGTAGTGCTCAAACACTCTCGATTAATGCTTGAGCTCTTCTTGAGAATGCTACCCTAGAGTGGTTATATGTCTAAGAACCTAAAGAAGTTGGTCAATTTTTTTTCAAGGTTCTAACTTTATGCTATTCTTGCAAATTGCCTCTAATTTTCCAGGTAATAATATATATGTGATAAGCAAATTAAGGAACATACCCATAATATAATCAAGCAGAGAACCATTGGGTACATATTCATAGACCAACACTTTTCCCCCTTTTGCTCCTACCAAATCAGAATCAATACAGCCATTTATTTTAGTACAGAAAGTATATATATCTATGAAACTATAGGGTAAAATTACTTGATAATCAAATATATATATATATATATATATATGCATACCAGGTTCTTCACAATATCCAACCAGACCTACAAGGTTTCTGTGCTTAACTTTGGAGAGTAGCCTCACTTCTGTTCAATGAAAAACACTAAACAAAAATCAGATTAAGCATTCATTTTATTATGAACCTTTTCTTTCTGGTGTGCGACACAAAGAGTGAAACTTGTGCAGGCTTTATACCGTTTCTGAATTCTTCAACGCTCTGAAACGAATCGGCATGAGCTCTCTTAATGGCTAGGGTTCCCAGATCATCAAAGGTCCCCTTATAGACATTTGCAAAAGCACCACAGCCCAACATGCAGTCTCTGTCGAAATTCTTCGTAGCCTTCACTAGTTCCTCCAAATGGAATCGCCTCAGGTTTATTTTCTCCTCTTTCAAAATTCCAAAACCCGCACACAATTAATGTTAAAAATTGCGCAGATCATATACGATTAGCTCACTTCAAATAAACGACAAATCATATATTCCTAAATTGCACTATAACTTTTTGAAATAAAACCGCATACACTTTTTCTGAAGTGATGCAAAATAAAGGGTGTGAACTATGGAATTAAATGAAAAGTACCCCAACAAGCTTAGTAAATAGTTTCATATATAAAAGCTAAAATGTGCAAAATTTCTTTCTTAATTGGTTTGGCCTACAACTATGCAACAATGGCAATGTAAGTTGCTCAAATTAAGTGAACTTTTGCTCACCTTTTAGAGCATGTTTCTGTGGGAAGAACTGCCGTTGTTCTCGACGCCGTCTGAGAGCCGGTAGGAGCGTCCTTCTGAAAAGGAAGTACAACACGGCAACTACCAAGACTGTTAGAATGCCTATAAGAAAGCCTACCCATATATGTGTTTGATGATCAGCATAAGGAGCAGTAGAATCTGCCATATTTTCACCTCCCTAAAACCCTAAACCCTAAATCACGCAACTCATTGTTCACCCAATTTTTGCATCAATTTGCATTAGGCATTTCACTCGCTCTCTCCTAGCTTCTATCAACTTATAATCTGCTTTCTTTTGGAAGAGAAAAGGAGGGGAAGGAATATTGGAAAGTGGCCACTGTATATAAGCTGATCACAAACCGTTGCATTGCCGGCTATATATATATGTTAATATGTATTCAAAATTAGTAGCAAGTCTAGCTATGGTTTCAAAGAGTCAGTCTTGGGATTAATTAACAAGAAAATAAAAAGGAAGGGCCACTCTCCTCCTCACCACTTATGACTTGGTCTTATTATGTAAGACGGCATATAGGCCAAAAACAACATGTATTATCAATCTACGTATCTATGAATTGATGTTGCAGACGCACACATGCATTTGCTCCCCGAAGGCATAGAATAATCTTCATGCTCATCCTCAAAATCTGAAATGTGTTGATAGACTTGGTCAGATTGAGTCCAAGCTAGTACTGGATTTTTTTTTGTCAAAAAAGAAGAAGATGGTACTGGATTTTTGGTGAAATCACTAAAATGACTAATATATATATACACACACACACATACACACACACAGACACACACAGATATTAGTGGCAGATTTAAGAATTTGTTTGGAGAGAAACTTGATGAAGACCTTGTCAATATGAACTAATTTAAGAAATGACTTTGTCCTAAACATTAACGGGAGGTTTTAGTCACACTTCTTATCCATTTTCTATATATATCTTTTTCTTTAATTTTTATTAATTTTATTTTACTTCCAATTAACTTTACCGTTAAACACCTTTACCTTTAATCTCAACCGACCAACAACGGAGGCCATCATTGCTAGCAACGACTCAATTGGAGCCACGACCACCAATCTTTTCTCTTTTTCTCAGTTTGCAAATAGCCCTAGCCTCAAGTCCGACAACACTCATGAGATCAAATCATCGTCGTGATCTACCTAGCTTCTTGTTGTCATCTATTGTTTGAGGCATTTTATTAGACACTTTTTGCTTTCTCCCTAATTAAAGAAGTAACAATCAAGCAAGTTAAGAACATTTATAACCTCCTTTCAAAAAAAAAAAACATTTATAACCTAAAACTTAATGGAGAAAAAATAGGTTTAGCGGGTTATATGAACCCTCAAAAAATGTAAGTGGATCCATGACTAGCTTGCTAGTTTGAAATTGGTTGACAGATGAATGGTATAATGATCTTTTTCCATGCAAAAAAAAAAAAAAAGAGGTAGTTTTGAAACCTATGAAAAAAAATAAGTTGTCTTTGCACTATAATTTTCATTACAAGATACCTAAGTGTTTCCAAGCTTTGAAACCTCTGAAGTTATTGTATCACGTACAGCATTACTACGTGCAATACACGAAGGTCATAGGTTTTGAAAAAGAATAAAAGTGATGATTGAAAAAACAATCTCCATGAATCATGACTCAACAAACAGTATCAGCGATAGGGTAGGAGAAAACAAATGAAGAAGAATTGTTTTATTAGTAGAGTGTGTATCCATAAAGACTGATTCATCTTTCTAATTAATTGCAAAATAGTACTCTAATCATCAAATCACAGTGATGGACAGGTAAATGTTAGGGAAAAAAAATTCTTTCTTTCTTTAGAGTAATATATACTCAAGGGTCCATTTGAAATTATACCATGTCTTTAGGTGTAATTGGCTTTTTGTATTGACCTGATTATGAATTAAAAAAATAACAATAATAATAAAACATGACCTTAACTTTGGATTCTTTAGACATAATGTCCCTAGTCTTTGATTGCCATAAGATTCTCTTTAGAATAGAGTTACAATTATTATATTTGTAAGACATATAAAACGGGTGAACCTTCAGTACCCGAGGAGGGAGATGTAATTGCAGGGGGGGTGTGTGGGGTAGAGATGAGATCCAAGGGCTGAAATTCTGCCACGTGCCCGAACACTTAGTGTTTGGGGTATGGCAGAATTTCCCATATAAAATAGATGATCCTACTTTTGTTTATCAATAGTACAAAAACTAATTTTTCTTGGTATTTGTAATCACACCTAACTTTTGTTGTAATCAAACCTAACTTTTGTAATTTTTTTTTAATCTATATCTATATCTATATTTAAGAGAAGAGCATTTGTCAACCATAACCGAATTTTATTATTTTAATAACCTTCAAATATTAAATAACTTTGTATAAAATATCAACAGTCAGGGATAAAAAAGTAAAAAACAAAATAATTAATAAAATAATTTACAAAAAAAAAAACTGCCCACTACTTTTTAGAAAAAACTACACACTTTCACACACGTAGGGTGTGTTGTCATTTTTAGTATTATTTAAGAAAAGACTTTTTGTCAACTATAATTGAATTTTTTTACATTAGTAACCCTTAAATATTATTATTTAAGAGAAGATCATTTGTCAACCATAATCGAAATTTTTTACATTAATAACTATTAAATATTAAATATTTAAGAGAAGACTTTTCGTCAATCATAATCGAATTTTTTTACATTAATGACCTTTAAATATTATTATTTAATTAAAGAAAAAGAAAACAAAGACGGAATTTTTCCCTCTCTCTGCCGTCCCCTTTTTCGAGTTTTCCCCTCTGTTTTTTAAGTTTAAAATACTTTTCTTTTGTAAGAGGGAAAAAGGGTTTTGGATAGTTGGATACATAGTTTTGAGGTTGCTTATTTTACATTTGTGGTTGGCAACTGGGCAAAGACCATAAACTCATAAAGTACCTCATCGATCACTAGCTAGAACCATCATCAATTTTTGTAGTTGGAGGATGAAACAGATGTTGGCCGTACATAAATTCCAATCGATCATTCGGGAGCCTCAATTAAAACCACATGAACTATTTTACTTTGTGATCAATTTGAGTCTTTGACTATATGTGCGCATGAATGTTTTATCTGCAGGTGATTGATTGCCTAGAGCTGAAGGCAAACGTCTCATTTGGAAAAAAACAGCATGTGAGAAGATCACATGAATTAACCTCCAGAATATCAACCACACAATATTAGAAAGAAAGAAACCCAAATCAAATTGATCCTCAAAAAGAAATTGGCCGGAGTATATATTAATTTGTGGTGCAAAACTCAGAAAATGTGAAGTGACACTACTCGATCATAGAGTGTGATCCATTTTGCTTGAGGTGGGAGATCGATCTCAGTTGTTTGACTTAGAGAATATGCAGGTGGTGGTGGCCTTTATTTCACCATGAAAATAGACCAAGTACCAAACAATGGAGAAGTTGAAATAACACCATGAAACTATAAAAAAACATTCATTGCAAGTTATTTTAAGAACCACAGAAAATGCTCTGCATCTCCCGAGTGTTTTTCTATTTTGTTTAAGTGCCTGAAACATGTTAAGATAGGCACAAAAGGTGATGATGAGTGAAGACCTCAAACAAACTTGGGTAAAGTGTTCGACTAATTGCTTAAAAAAGACTTAGATAAGGATAACTACATATAGGTTCTTATACCGAGTTCAAGAAGAAAAATTTATGAATTTGTCACCGTGTTTTATGTTGATGTGTAAATCTTCATAGCTCACTTCAACAGTGAAATAGTTAAGTCTAGACACTAATGTGACAGGACGTGACATCATTGAAATGTGACAATCTGGGTTGCATGGCGTAATTTGGTGCACATATAAAACCCTACTTTACTATGATCACTAGGCCCATGAATCTTGTAATGAATGGTATTAACTACTCTTACCTAACCTGAGTACTTGTATAAATACAACTCTGCAAGAAATTAAAAACCTGCCACATATCTCGGGCTACTTCATTACTGCTATGTATCTTCCCCCGTTGATATGATCTAAATTATTCATGTGGTAGCTCAAGAGCTTTAACTCTCTGTAGTCCTACTGCACTATTTATTTTCTGTAGTTGGGTTTAGATTTCGATTCAATTGCTCAATGGCTAATGGCTAATGGCTAATGGCTAATGGCTAATGGCTAATGGCTTCACTCTTTTCTTACTGTGCAAGCAAATATATAATCCTGATAATCCTAGGAATCTCTTTAAATTTATAATTTACCCATCTTAAATTCTTAATGGTGGACTGGTTTGTTTTACGGTTTTGCAAGTAGAATATATATTCTGGTTTACTGACTTGAGTCAGAATTCACTTTACAGTTCCAGTCTTGCAAGGATGGGATAAAATCTAATAAATTGTGGGAAAAGCAGCGAGGACTTTTAACCTACCTGGGTACCTATGCATTGTCTGGTTAGAACCTTTTGTCCCTGCTTGTTTATGTTTCACATGCTCTAGAGCCATCATATATTCTCTGTTGTTGATGCTCTTTTATGGTGGAGGGAGTTGGATTTCAAGTGTAGTTGGAGAGGTGTAAATTGAACCGGGCTGTTTTTCCTGTCTCCTTCCCTGTCTCCCAGTCAATTAGTGACACGTGTCCTACCACCTAGCATAAGTTAACACCCTGATAACTCTGTTAGCTTTTTCTTTTTCTTGTGTTTGAAAAAAAAAAAGCAAGTGCGTCTCTTGACTCTTCCATCCTCTCTCTTTCTCTCTCAAGAGATCAGATCAGATCCATATGAAATCTCATCCCACATAAAGTACCATACAGTTTGAAGACCATATCCATATGAATCTTGGCCTCTAATGGCTGGAGACATGAAGAATCATGGCAGTTTCTCTCTGATCCTCTCTTCTCTCTCCCTGCATGTTTCTCTATCTCATCCCTCTGACTCTTCCTTCTCTCTCCTTTCTTTCCTCTTCTAGTTTCTCTCTCATCCTCTCTTCTCTCTCCCTGCGATAATTGGTCTGCAACATCGGAGAGTTCGTGTTTTCAACACTGGTAAGAGTGCATGATTTGGGTTTTGATGGTCGACGTGCAAAATCTAAATCTCTATATCAAATCTTGAATTCATATTAAATTTTTTAATCCAAACAGTAAAATGTCAAAAACCCATATTTTAATTACTCAGATTTTAAATACATCTGATTTGAATTCAAAATCCAAATCAAAATTTTGTTTCCAAACAGGGCCTTAAATGATTTCAATTTCCAGATTTGGTGTCATGCCCATATATATCATGCCGGGTCCCTTGGACTTTGCTTTAAACCAAGAGATTTGTATTCTGGGTGTTTGGCTCAAACACCAGGGATTTCATAGAAAGACTTTGATAGTTTGATCCTATGCTATAATTTAGATGGATGGATACCAAATATATAGATGTGCGCAAGCTTGTCTCTTTTGTGCTGCCATGAAAAATTTCTCATTCATGACCTCTATCGGTTATAAGATTCTGGATTCATGCGCTCCATCTTCATCGTGTGAATAAGACAACACAGGAAAATGGGTCATAGAGCAGACTAGAGAGGAAGACGAAGATGGAGGAGATGTACAGTATTTTAATAAAGAACTAACAGAGCTTGTCACGTTCATGATTTGGAGGGGTAACTTATGCTAGGTGGCAGGACACGTGTCACTAATTGACTGGGAGACAGGGAAGGAGACAGGGAAACGGGGACAGACGATTTGAAGCCGGTACCTATGCATTGTCTGGTTAGAACCTTTTGTCCCTGCTTGTTTATGTTTCACATGCTCTAGAGCCATCATATATTCTCTGTTGTTGATGCTCTTTTATGGTGGAGGGAGTTGGATTTCAAGTGTAGTTGGAGAGGTGTAAATTGAACCGGGCTGACAGAGGCATGATATAAACCTAGTATGAGAAATCACGTACATTGCCTATTGCCTGCCGTAATCCCCCCGCACAAGGATTGGAACTCGTGATTTTCTTATACTATTTTCGAATTGTTTCCGAAAGCTTAAGCTATTAGGATGTGAGCAAACAATTATTTAGCTAGTGCAAATGTGTGGCCATAAGTATATACACAAGTGTTGTTTTTCAATAAAGTTGCTTAGAAGAAAAATGAGAAGTTATAGCATCAAAACACACAATACCTACAAAAGAAAAGCTTCTCGATTGTGATGTAATGTTCCTACCTTCCTGATGCCATGATTTATCAACAAAATTCAAAACAAAATATCTCCATTGTGGAGCCAACCAATTCTCAATTACTTGGACCAGGAGAGCAAGAGTTATTGCACTCCTCAACATTATGAAATAGAGTACGGTGGTATTTGCATTATGTTAATTAAAGTTTTTAGCCCCAAATGGTATCTGTGTTCAAGTGGAATTCTGGATAAGATTGCTTCCACTTCTCTAGGGAAAGGGGCATATATAGTGGCACGTACAACATGTTTCAATAGATTGACATCTTTACTTCTGCTGACAAAACCTGGCATTGGATCCCACCATGCTCAAGAACCACTTGTCAGGGGATGATGAATCACTCGGGATTCAAATATCCTTAGTTTCAATTTCAAATGAAAAAGAAAAGAAAACCCAAGAAACATTAAAAGGTTTCAATTTCTTGCCTTGTAGGGAACCCTTTTCCCATGCTTGCGGGAAAGGACTAAGCCACAAACCAAACGAGACCTAATGTCTGTAGAATTGATAAATCTGTGTTCAATTCAATTACAGCAAAATTTCAATTTCTTCTTTCAAAATTATTGTTCAATCGAACCCTTTTTGCAGGTATGCCATTATGATAACAGGGCCCTCTAGCTTAAATTATCAATGCCTTGCAAACCATACCAACAATGTTTCCAGTAGAAATAAGTAAAAGGGTACTAGAAAAGAAGGGCTTTCTGTGCAGTAAAAACTATGATAAACAAAAAATTTATACATGAACTCACAATGTAGCATGAAGAACACTACTGGAGCAGCCTGTTAAAACAACCATATAGACGAGAGAAGTGGTACAAAATTTGTATAATCAATGAAAGAACTTTACTCATTTCGATAATTTACAGGAACATCATCACAGATCCCTTCTGCAGAGTGGGCAAGAACCATGCCTCAGGAGCCACTTATCTATACATGGCAGGTGAAACAGGTGATGACATTGGGGTAAACTTCTGACTGTCTCTCCAAGCTGAAAGTCCTGGTAAAATGTAAATATTCACAATGTCAATAACATAGCTTCAGAATTAACCGCAATCTCGAAGAAACAAAAGGAAACAAAAGGGGTTTGAGCTTTTATAACCTGAAGGCAGACTGAACAAGAGACTTTATCTCCAGAAGCATCCACATTATTGTTGCTAGTAATGATGATCTTTGGGATCTTTTCAACTGAATCTCCAGGCAATCCTTTGGACCCACCGGTGTCGAAGATGTTTGGGATCTCTTCAAAGCTTGATTCAACAGCACCCATCTGGTTAAGCATAAATGACACAAATAGTAAGCAAATGAATATGCCCCTGGGAGTCGCTATCTCAAATGAGAAGTAGTATCTAAGTATAGAACTACCTGACTTTGCACTGCACTTAACATGGCTGGACCAATTCGCTCGCGAACTAATCTACCACTTAGGAGACTTGCAATGACATCAATCTGCATAAGTTACATGAAAACGTGAATTAGGCACCCAGACAATGGCATTTTCTGCTCAAGTTACGGCTCAAAGATCATATTTACCAAGTTACCAATTCTAAAGAGCAAACATTTGCAGGTAGCACCTAACAATATAAATGATGGGGTCCAAAGCTTAATTGCTCACCAAGTAGAGAAGACACCCAATTCCGGATTCATCTGATTGCCAGAGAATAAGTGAAGATTCAAACACTTCAATGGAGAAAACAGCTCCTGAGATTGCTCCAACAGCAGCTCCTCTAACAAATCCGCTCTCGGTTTCTTGGCCTATCAAAGCTCCAGTCATAGCTCCTAACAAGGTGCCCACTGCACACAAAAATGTCATTTCCTTCAGTTAGAAACTTAATAACAGAAATTTCTTAATTGCGAAAAATTCATGTTCTAAAGATCCAGATGAATGTAAAGGCCAAGAATTCCCAGAACCCTTTTGTCTATAAGTGAAAGGTTTTCACTTTAATCAAAGCTAGAATTTAAAAACACAATGGCATATGCACCCAAACAATTGAAAATTCATTTCTTCATGAGAATCTGCAAAATTCTAATGCATGAAATTGAATTCGTTTGTCAAAGTAACAGAAACCCAAATGATCTTGATTGCAGATATTAATGATTCACGAGCCAAATCCAATTCACTGTAACAGAAACAGATCAATGAACAAGACCCATTAAGGCATTAACCAAGAAAGACAAAAACTTTGATCAAGAAAGACAATGAACAAACAGAACAAAAAAAAGCAGAGAATAAGCACTGCCAAGATCAATGAACAAGACCCATTAAGGCATTAACCAAGAAAGACAAAAACTTTGATCAAGAAAGACAATGAACAAACAGAACAAAACAAAGCAGAGAATAAGCACTGCCAAGATCAATGAACAAGATCCATTAAGGCATTAACCAAGAAAGATAAAAACTTTGATCAAGAAAGACAATGAACAAACAGAACAAAACAAATCAGAGAATAAGCACTGCCAAAAAAAAAAACAGATGAGACAAATAGAGAAAAGAGTAAAACTCACCTAGAGCAAAGAAAAAGGTGAAGATCGCAGAGAACACGTTCCCAATAATCGCAGAAACCGCAAAGTTGCAAAAATCCTTGACCCTCAAGAAGAAATTCCCAAACGAATAGGAAGAAGAGGAAGAGAAGCGAGATGGGTGAGCAATAAAATCCATTGCTGGGGGGTCAGAAATTGTTGAGTTTTAAAAGGGCTTTTAGGTTATAGCTCAGATGATGTTGGTGATCTTAAAGCATATGTATTTAAACCCTTTATATATATAAAGCAAGATGAGGAGGAAGAAGGCAAGGATGGATATGTATGCTTAGTCCTTAAGAGAACAATAGAAAGAAAACCACATCAACCTACTCGCATTTAAGGCTTTTCTTCTCCTCGACATATAAAAACTCTCTCTCTCTCTCTCCACAATCGTTTTCTCTCTCTAGCTAATTAGCTTCCAGTACAGAGCTATATTTGCTCGTGGATCAAAGAAAATATAGGCAGAAAAGAAAAATTACAAGACCCATTATTGAGAAGCTTCTGCTTTGACAAAATAGCCGTGTGAATCGTCCACAAAACTCGTCAACAGCAAATTTGGTTTGATTTTCCATCACCCATTTTCTTTTTCAACTATAACAGAGTGAGTCAAGGGGTTTTGTGAGAGATTTTTAACCCAAGATTGATTGGCCACCGCTGACTCCAAGTGGTTCAACCTTTTGGATTATTCTACGAGTTATGAGAATGAAGAAAATATCTGCGGTGGATTTTCTTTAATGCTTTCAAAATTTTATGGGTTTTGCTTCTTATTATTAAGCTTCCCAAATAAGGTATGTTGCTACTTGCTAGGAAATTCTTGCCGCCTCGACTTTTTGGAAATATTACGACTCGGAGAAAATGATCGGATAGGTACATTTTAACTTAATATATATTACATTAATCAAACAATTCTAGATCAATCTAGTGATGATGAGGTTATATAACTAATACTACACATGTTCTACTTCCACCAAGAACAATTTGAAGAAAAAGGTTAATTTCTTAAAATGACACTTAATATAGAGACATGTATAAAAATGGACACTCTTTAATCAAATCTTAAATTTGCGTTACGAAAACTCGAAAAGTTGTATTTATTTTCTATTGTGACGTTAAGTATTTGCCAAGAAAGTGTTATTTTCTTAATAAGTCATTTTAAGGTGTCAATTTTTAAAAATTCTTATAACTAGTTCATTTTACCTTTTTTCAAGCGAAGAGTTACTCTTATGAAATGCATCCTAAATTAGAGTCATTTTCATCTTTTTAGCTTGATTTACTCCCTCGCCAACGAAACCTCCTTTGTAAGAGAAGAGGACCATGGCTACCATGCGCTGCCCGTCGTAGCTATCGAGATGAACTTGCCTTTCGTTCTTCCCTACAAGCCTCTACGTAGTAAGCCTCGAGGTCTCGACACACCAATGCAACATATGGTCTTTTCGCCATGCCGGTCAATTACATAGAATCATAATATGAAGCAAGTAAAGTACGTTATTTACTACCAAATGAGTCATTCCTAAGTAAGATTGCCGATGTACAAATAGATTATATGTCCCGTCATAAAGAAAATGTAAACCTTATGAAATGTCAATTTCATGAGCAGCTTACCAACCTCTCTTGTCAATGGGATTTTGGTTATGTATTGCACCAACAAATAAAAAGACTGTAAGGTGCAGAGGGTGATTTGAACATGAGCCCCATGCCATGCATGTTTTTTCCTTTTCATTTCCAAATGCAAGTAAACATTGGATTCACTTAAATTAAATATAAGCATGTTCTCCTTCATTATGTTTCCTAATATTACTAAAATAAATGATTGGTGTAACATGAAGCATTGTGTTAGGTGTGTCTTTAATTTTGCAATGCATGCACATTCAATTCATGGTTTGAGTTCCAATAAATCCGGTTTAGAAACTGATTAATGTGATTTGTAAGAAATATAAAAATGATTTAGGGTTGGTCCTTACTCATCCTTTTACAAAAGAAATTAATGCAGCCCCTTCATATGTATCTCCAAAAAATAGTAGTTTGATGGGGAATGAGGGATTCCATCTTGGAACATCCAACAACTAGACTAAATGCTATAATAATAATAGTTTGATTAGTGTTGGAAAAATGCAACCGTAAGTGGTCACTAATTCATAAATTTAGACTCAATACTACATACTCAATACTACATACTATCCATCTAGTCCTAAATTCGATTCCGCTTATTCCTTCGTTCAAAAATCGGAAGGAGAATTCGAACTTAAATTTATTTGTAGATTGATAGGAATAGAGTTCATTCGAGTTAATTAGAGAGAAATTTTTCCATAGTCTCATCATGCCACGCCACATGACATATATAAATGACCAAAATTGATAGAATGCGTGGGGTTGAGCTTTGTAGTCATCGTACTACTAAATTCCACCTAACTTGCACTGCTAGTAATAAAAACCCTACTATATATATTTATCACTTCATTTCCTGTCTTTATTTCGCGTCATTCAAATTTAAGTGAGTTGTGCGACTAGTTGTAAAGTTGCAGCCTCATTTGAAAACTTGATTAAGCAGCTGCTTAATTTGGTAACCCTCCTCTACGCGGTTGGAAAAAGCGGCTTCTGGAGAAAGCGACACAAAGCAACCGCGCGCTTCTTGGTGTTTGGTTTTTCTTCAATGTCATGAGCTGCGCGCGCCTCCTTATGGCTTTTGACTATTATAACAAAAAGAAAATAAATGCTTGGGCTACTTTGTATATATTTGCACGGATTAAGAGCAATAAACACGACTCTTCCGGTCTAATAAATATACGTGTAGATAATTTTCGTGACAATTAAAACACAGTGAGAGTCAAATTTAAATAATTCGAGAAAATCTTAAGTACGTAGAAGGCAAGCTCTCTCACAATGAAGTGCGCCAGCAGTATCTTTTTTTTTTTCCGAACAATTCTTAGAAAGTTTTTTTGTTATTATTATTATTATTTTATAAGAATGATTCTTAGAAAGTTGGAAGTAGCAATAGCATGCACTAGCTAGCTTTCACTTTCTCTTTGATTGATTTGCCTTCACAAAAAGGCTAGGGTAAAGCTCCTAAAAGGTTATCACCAAGTCCATATCGATCAGCAAAAAAGTTTAGTTGCCTGAATATCATACTATCACGGACAGAGTTTATTAATTAGTTCACTTTAAAAGTTTAATGCACTTTTATATAATTTTATACACTTGTTAAATTTACATATATAATTATATATGATTTCATGCGTGAAAAATATCAATTACCTGAGCTAACATAATCAATATATATATATACACACTAAAACTAAACACCGTGTACGTATGTAATTAACTTTTCGAAAATCACCATCAATCTACAGATATTTTGAATTCTTCATTGATTTCGGATAGTTGACTTTTATTATATGCACTCGTATCCTATTAATTCATGTAAATTTTATAAGAATTATGTGAAAATACGTTATACTTCAAGGACAAGGACTGGACAGTTTGTGATTAGCTGTATATAACTATATATATATATATATATAGATAATTAGATATTTATGAAGATTAAGTAAAACTTTAGTGCTCTAAATTAACAGCTCTACCGGAACAGTTGTTATGTGTAACCTTGTTGAACTTTAATGGATTTTGACATTCCTCTAAAAAAATAAAATTTAGTGCTCTAATATTCGATCTAATCCTACTTAATTAGCATGCATATAATCACGCTCTTAATTAATTTGGTGGCTAAATTAAACAATAATCCATGCACGAGGGCATGATCATTAAGAATATCTGACCCGAATAGTTAAATCGATAATAAATTGTAGTACAATTAGGCCAGGTCCAGCCCTCAAAGGAAAACAAGTACATATGGGCCTAAAATCAGAAACCTACCCAACAATAGAAATGGGCCTGATAAAGGCCCAAATTAGTTCTCTGTCTGTCCAACTGAAGTGATTGCTCCAATCTATACCATGATGACATGATCATATCCTCATGTTGTTGTAACTTGTAAGTTGTAACTGTCATAATTATTCCAAGAAATATTCAGCTGTGCCACAAGTACATATCATCACAATCAAAATGGACCAATTTTCATTGGTATTATCAACATTCTCTCTTTGGCCTCACACTCATGCCTTATGTGTCCCAAAAAGATTATCCGCTCCTCTGTGTAAATTTTTGTTAAATCATGAATAAACTTAGTAATTCATGACACGTTGATTTACTCAGAATAAAAATAAGAATAAAGGAATTGATTTTAATTTTTGACTTCTTCTGCGTTTACTAACACGTACATGAATATGAATGACTGTGAGTTCTACGTAAAAGTGAGAAATCCATTCATGGGGATCAAATTTGCTACCCACCTTCATCTATAATCGACACATGTTCCCCACCCTAACTATAGTTAGAATATAAATTAATAAAATTAAATATATTTTTTTTCGCTCTCTCTCTCTCGTTTATACTACCCGGAGTTTCCTCCTGCGATGTCTTCGTCGTCCAACCACCATTGGCCTCGAGACTAGTCACATTCTCTTCGTCTCCTCAATCGATCTCTTCATCCTCATACCTGAGTCGAAGCTTGATTCGGCCACAAATAGTTCGAATTTGCATCGAAAGATCTGAAACTCTAGAATTTCAAATCCGAGAATCTCCCAATCTAGGAAGAATCGATGGAAGATATTGGTGGTGATGGATTTGCCGTGAAGAGAGCTTCAAAGCCCACCAAGTCTACCATGTCGATGTGGCAAGAAACAAGATCTACGATCGGAAACAGTCCGACCGTTCATGCTTCCATTCTCCGTCAACATTGATCGTCGGTGAGAAAACTTGGTATGAGGATGAAGAGCTCGATGAGACGAAGAGAATGAGACTGGTCTCGAAGCCAATGGTGGTCGAACGACGAAGACATCGCTGGAGGAAGCTATGATAGTATAGATGAGAGAAGAGCAGAAAAAAAAATATTTAATTTTATATCCTAACTATAGTTAGGGTGGGAGGACACATTCACACATATAGAGTGTACATGAAGGTGGACCAGGGGTGGGCAACAAATTTGCTCTCTCTATTCTTGAATATCCGGATTTTGATTACGAAGGGGAAAGTAGGTATTAGGAATAAATTTCGATGCATTCTTATTTTTATTCCAAGTAAGTAAACATATTATCAATGTATTCTATAAAATGTTCGAAAAAAGTTATAAATCAATTAAAGTTATAGGTCAATTATTTGACGAATTATCTCAATAATATTATAGCAATATGTAACGGAGCCACCAATTGACCAAAGGTGGGCCTTGGTGACCCCGCCCCAACTAATTTATACTAATATGTAATTATTGCTCTAACAATTGGTTAACGACTTTAGAAAGTGAGTAATTAAGCTTCATGGCCCCCAATTTATAGCTACATTCATGTTGTAATTTTTTTTTTTTTTTTTACCTTAGTCAAGGTATCCCAAAAGTTTCTTAGGCCAAATGACTAATCCATGTGGCGCATGTGAAATGCTCTAACTGTGTATTGCAGCACAGTGCCTGGGCACTTTGACAGGTTCGTGATTCGAACACGGGTAAGGGGGTTCCCAACCTGGACGCTGATCCACTAGGCCACTTGCAGTGGTTTGTTTCTTTTGATATCCTTAGAAAAAAATGTAACTTTTGATACAATTTTTTGTTTTTTGCATGCGTGGCATCTACCTTCTTTTTCTTATTAATCAATTCTTTTAATTTTAGTAAATTCTTACTTTCCTACTAGGTTACTAATTAATCCAAATTAGATGCATGGATGAATCACACTGACTCACTGAGTGATGTAATTAAAATTTTAGAACAATATTTGGGTTTCATGAGAAGCTTCCTGCTAATTGGTGGAGATCGTAATACGATAACTAATTAAGATTTCCACCAATGGTGGGACTTGGGAGTGATTGCTAATCAAGATTAAAGAAAGCAACGTGGTCTGAAATGTCAAATAATAACAATAATAAATTGATTAATTTCAGACAAAAACAATTAAAAAGTTTTAAAGAATCAAATATTCATCGTTAGCCACACGCCCACGAGGGTCACAATAAGTAATATACTAAATGTCCCCAACTAGCAGTCGAATCCCAATTCACCAGCTAAGGTAGCGCAGGGATATAGAACTAGACACTCACACACCGAATCATTACTCGACTGAGATCAAGTATATTCATCGGACCCAGACTATACGACAACGAAAAACTTCATATAAACGTGAGGTCACCTACCACAAACTTTCACCGTCTCTCTCAGTGTGCCTCGCACAAATCATTCACTCCCATTTTTGATAAATCAGAGCCCTAACTACTCGATCTGAGTGACCGATCGATCAGCTTCTCTGTTACTCCGATCGATATCGCTATGGGTACTATAGACTACGAGCTCAATCGTCTCGGTCTTTTTTATCTGATCGCAGTTTTTTTGTTTGTTCATTTCTGACGATTTGGATTGATTGCAGCAGCGGAGAATCCGTTTAAGAGCATATTGAAGGTGCTTGAGAAGCCGGACGGTGGCGAGTTCGGGAAGTACTACAGCTTGCCAGCTCTCAATGATCCTAGAATCGGTAATTTGTTTGCTCTGATTTTTACTGTGTTTTTCATTTGGTTACCGAGAATGAAACAGTAGGAAATGAAATGAATCTTTTATGATTTGTGTTATTGTGTAATGCGAAGTTGTTGTTTTGGATCAAGTCTTGGATCGATGATTCTGTTTTTGAATGTTATGGTTACTTATGGTTGATGAGAGTAATAGAATACTGAATTCTGGTGTGTTAATGGCCTTGTGATTCTCTTGTGCAATCAAACAGAGCGATGCATTGCTTTTACTGTTTCGAGTGTGAATTTTCGTGATGATGTATTGACTGTTCTGCTATTGATATTTGTGTTGCAGAGAAGCTACCATACTCTATTAGGATCCTTCTTGAATCAGCAATCCGGAACTGCGATGAGTTTCAGGTTAAGAGTAAGGATGTTGAGAAAATTATTGATTGGGAGAACAGTTCTCCCAAGCAGGTTGAGATCCCATTCAAACCTGCTAGAGTCCTTCTTCAGGTAAACAGTATGTAGATAGTTAGGCTGGTCATTTTCTTTGGTCGTAATTTTAGGGACGTATAGGTGGATTATCATTGTGTTGTTCTTCTGCTTCTCAGGATTTTACTGGTGTACCCGCTGTTGTTGATCTAGCTTGCATGCGAGACGCCATGAACAATCTCAAGGGAGACTCTAACAAGATTAACCCATTGGTGAGCTACAAATATGCTTTCATTATTGCTTCACTTTGGCATTATTATTTTTTTTAATACCAGTCTTTTTTTTTTTCAAAAAACATCGGCTCATTATAGACATGTCATTTGCTTAATTTGTTCTAGTGAATCATAATTATTTCAAAGAATCTCAACATTGGCTTCTCATGAATGTAGGTACCAGTAGATCTTGTCATTGATCACTCGGTTCAGGTAGATGTGGCAAGATCAGAAAATGCAGTGCAGGCAAATATGGAATTTGAGTTCCAGAGAAACAACGAACGGTTTGGTTTTCTGAAATGGGGTTCAAATGCATTTCATAACATGCTTGTTGTGCCTCCTGGATCAGGGATTGTCCATCAGGTATTGCATCAATTCAGAGACAAAATAAGTTTGTTCTCTAATATATTGTTCCTACTATTTTCTCAGTTTCCTTGTGTGCTTCCACTACGTCAACCTGATATACAAATTCAAATGCTTATTTACAGGTTAATTTGGAATACCTTGGACGGGTGGTGTTCAACACAGATGGCTTGCTTTATCCTGATAGTGTTGTTGGGACAGATTCACACACCACCATGATTGATGGATTAGGTGTTGCTGGCTGGGGAGTGGGTGGGATCGAAGCAGAAGCTGCAATGCTTGGTCAGGTAAAGGAGTGGGCTTCTATGGATCTCTACCTGCTTGTTGATAAATAACTTGTTATCTTCGTGTGATTTATTGACCCTTGCATTAAATTACAACTTGTACTAATGCACTTCCTTCTGCAGTTTCTTGTTCATAAAATTCACTTACTCTTTTGTTTATATACAGCCCATGAGCATGGTCCTCCCTGGAGTGGTTGGGTTTAAATTGTTAGGAAAACTGAGAGATGGTGTGACAGCTACCGACTTGGTTCTGACAGTAACTCAAATTCTGAGGAAGCATGGAGTTGTTGGCAAGTTCGTGGAGTTTTATGGTAAATACATATATGTAACCATAGTATCTAGTGATAAATGTTGTCAATGGTTGATGATGCAGCTGCTATTTGGTTTGCTTTTCTCACATTATATGTTGGCCTTACTTTCTTATGCAGGGGAAGGCATGAGTGAATTGTCATTAGCAGACCGTGCCACTATTGCCAACATGTCTCCTGAGTATGGTGCAACCATGGGCTTCTTTCCTGTGGATCATGTCACACTGCAATATCTAAAACTAACAGGCAGAAGTGCCGACACTGTAAGTGCTTGTTTAAACACTATTTCATTTGTAGTGTCCTCTGTTTACACTCTAAGATGAAAATTGTCATGCAGGTTACTCTGATAGAATCTTATTTACGGGCTAATAAGATGTTCGTGGACTACAGTGAGGTAATACATGTCAGTTATTAGTTTGGGTATTATCCTATTCAACATCTTTCTACAATATGGTTTCTGAATGAATATTTTTCCTGGACTCAGCCCCAGGTAGAGAGAGTATACTCTGCTTATCTTGAGCTAAATCTTGAGGATGTGGAGCCTTGCATATCAGGACCAAAGAGGTAGAATTTCTTGATAAATCAAGTAATATGCACACACTTTGTACCCATTTTTGAATTTCAATCTTCTGTGATGTGCCACTGAGAAGCATATGTTTCCAGGCCACATGATCGTGTTCCTTTGAAAGAAATGAAAGTGGATTGGCATGCATGCCTTGACAATAGAGTTGGATTTAAGGTGAGAATATCCATAAGTTGAACACAAATTGTCATAGAGCATGGATACCACGGCTCATTTGGATGGCTAAAGAAGAATGTGAATGTTTTAATTATCCATTTAACTGATTGGATGACTGAGTTTATGACTCATAGCAACCTTTATCATAATGGGTACCATCCCTCTGTTTTTCCTCATATTTCTTGCATGGCATTTCAGGGCTTTGCTGTGCCAAAGGAATCTCAAAAGAAAGTTGTAGAGTTCACATTTCATGGGACCCCAGCACAGCTCAGGCATGGAGATGTTGTAATAGCAGCTATCACCAGTTGCACTAACACCTCAAATCCTAGTGTAATGCTTGGAGCTGCCTTGGTTGCAAAGAAAGCTTGTGAATTAGGATTGGAGGTTGGATGTCTCTACTTATGGCTATTTCTCATGTTGGTGTAATCATATAGGTTGAGAAAAAGTGAAAAAGGAAATACACGATGCATCAATTAGTGAATGAAAAAAGTCACAAAGGAAATATATTATGTTGGATACACTAGAATATTGGTCTACTGGGCTAGAATGATGTTACAGTTAATGAATTTCGTGTCAGAAAAAATGCAACACCATTATACCATACACTTGAAGTCATCTATCTCAGTATGGGTAAAATTCCAGTTTGGCTGCAATTTGATTCATGATAAAGGGCAAGTAACAGTTTCTGAAGTTTATACTTTTTTTCTCAATATTTGAAGTACTCTCTGCATGTTATTTTGGGGCAATCTACTTCTCAAGTTACATAACAGAGTGCTTAGTTTTCTTGCTGCCTTGTATACTTTATAGGGAACAGAGCAAGTCACTTGGTTAATTAAACTTGAAATTTTGTGTTTCTTTTATTAGGTCAAGCCATGGATCAAGACTAGTCTTGCTCCTGGATCTGGGGTTGTAACCAAATACTTGGAAAAGAGGTACTCTTAAGAATCATATACTATATCTTTGGGAAAGTTTTACTGTTTTAGTGATGTATTAATAGGTCCTGTATTGTTCCTGCAGTGGGTTGCAGAAGTATCTGAATCAGCTAGGATTTAATATTGTTGGGTATGGATGCACCACATGCATTGGAAATTCAGGAGATATTGACGAAGCCGTGGCATCAGCTATTACAGAAAATGGTAAATACTTTATACAGATAATGCTTATACGGATGGTACTCCACAGAGTCTTGCAAGGTGATTAAGCTGTTGATTTTCTGCACATTTACAGATATTGTAGCTGCGGCTGTATTATCTGGAAATAGGAATTTTGAGGGTCGTGTACATCCTTTAACAAGGGCCAATTATCTTGCTTCTCCTCCCCTTGTGGTTGCCTATGCTCTTGCTGGCACGGTATGAAGCTCATAAATTCTTGCAGTGACTTGTTAATCTATGTCTCACGATAATATTGTATATTATTTGCATACACATCATGGGTGGATCTGGCTTTCTTGTAACATTTGTCTCTTTGGTGCAATATCTAATTTGGAGGCAATGCTGCAGGTAGATATTGATTTTGAAGCAGAACCTATTGGTTTGGGAAAAGATGGAAAGAAGATATTTTTCAGGGATATTTGGCCATCTAACAAAGAAGTAGCGGAGGTGAGTTGCTTTACTGTTTCACTAGGATATTCATTGTTGAAACTTTTGAAATGAATTGCAGAACAATTTCCACTAAGTTGAGGGATTTGAAGTTCACATTATTCTTTTGCACTCTTCAGGCTGTGCAATCAAATGTTCTTCCTCATATGTTTATGGCTACATATGAAGCAATCACCAAAGGAAATCCCATGTGGAATCAGTTATCTGTACCTTCTGGCACTCTTTATGCATGGGACCCAAAGTCCACTTATATACATGAGCCACCTTATTTTAAAGAAATGACCATGTCTCCTCCTGGCGCTCATGGTGTGAAGAATGCTTACTGCTTGCTCAATTTTGGAGATAGTATTACAACTGACCACATCTCACCAGCTGGTAGCATCCACAAAGACAGTCCAGCAGCCAAATATCTTCTGGAGCGTGGCGTTGATAGAAGAGACTTCAACTCTTATGGTAGTCGCCGTGGTAATGACGAAATAATGGCGAGAGGCACTTTTGCAAATATTCGCCTTGTCAATAAGTTTTTGAAAGGAGAAGTTGGCCCCAAAACAATCCATCATCCCACAGGAGAGAAAGTTTTTGTCTTTGATGCTGCCATGGTAATGTCCACCAATCTCACTTTTTCATAAGGTTATTGGAAATTGAAAGGAAATTTGTTCCTAAAATAATTTATATATTTCTTCTTTATAAGGTTTTAGTGTTAATGCCTTCTAATCTCACCCAACTCTTGTTAAATAAATTTCAGAGGTACAAAAGTGAAGGGCATGATACAATCATTTTGGCTGGTGCTGAATATGGGAGTGGAAGTTCTCGTGATTGGGCTGCTAAGGGTCCAATGCTACTGGTATGCCCTTTGACAGTACCCCATTCCATTAATTTGAATATAAGTTTGACTTGTTTCATGAAATGATGCTTTAAATCATAATTATTCTCAGGGTGTGAAGGCAGTCATAGCAAAGAGCTTCGAGCGCATTCACCGCAGTAACCTTGTGGGCATGGGTATCATTCCACTATGCTTTAAGGCTGGGGAGGATGCTGAAACTCTTGGATTGACTGGCGAGGAACGCTACACCATCGATCTTCCAAGCAGTGTTAGTGAAATTAGACCTGGTCAGGATATCACAGTGGTGACAGATAATGGAAAATCATTTGTATGTACGCTACGGTTTGATACAGAGGTAATGGATTGCAACATGCTTTGCTACTACTTTTGCATCTTGTTCATCTCAGGTTGCTTCAAAACTCTTATATCTTGTTTGTGCAGGTGGAGCTGGCGTATTTTGATCACGGAGGCATTTTGCAATATGTCATCAGGAATCTGATTGGTGCAAAATGTTAGATCAGCCATGACACCGTTGGCATGCAGGTGTAGATCGCCATTGTACCAATATTTCCTCGGTTCTAATAATCAACATGGTTGGGCAAATGAAGCTGTTTTTTTTTCTGGTTACAAGCAAATGAAGCTGTTTCAATTCTAGAGCTGACCCTAACTACATCATAAATAAAGAAATATTGGGGGGGGGGGGGGGGTGGGATTATTCTAGTTTTAGAATATTCTGTGGTTATAGTGCTTGCATCAGTCATGAAAAATTTTCAATTATTGTATCATCGTTCTTTAAAAGATTTTGGAATTTCAATTGTTAAATTTGCTTATAATGGGTGGTGAGGTGTGAAAGAACTCATTGTGGTCTGTTTGTTCATTTAATCAACTGCTTGCCAAAGGCTACGGCAGTCTGCCATGCATGGACTGTGTGGAACTTAAAAATGAGATTCTGGCTACCATTGGCAACACCATTATGTTCCCCAAACTCTAAGGTTGCTAATGGATTTTTGAAACAACGCCTCTGAAGTGGAACTTAAAAAATGAGATTCTGGGCACAAATATTCCCTTTTCAAATAACACTGAAAATTGACACATGAAGTTCGCAAAGAGGTCTACAGCGAGATGGGAGTTGTAAATCTACTCATTTCCTCATCCAAAAATATTCTAGAGAAAAATAATGTAGTAAATGTAATTTCTTGGTTTCCCAGCGAATGAGTAGACCCATATATTATCATCAACTCAATGTCCTAAAACTCTCGACAGTTAGAACTCCCATTTGAAAAAGGAAAAATATGGATGCTTATTTATCAGTGGTAGTGAAAAGTGATAACAAGAATATAGCTGACAAACAAAAATTGAATTAGTAGAGCAACAAGTAGTCCATCAAAATCTCCGAGGCATGCAGGTATCCACCGGTGTACTAGATTACAAATGACAGTTGGAAGCACAGGTACTGGAGCTCAGGCTTGAGATTTTGAAAAGTACAGCACTAACATATGAACTCGTATAATCTGCCAGAGACAATAATTGAGACAAGAATATAGATAACCAAAGAAACAACACAACCTGAACACAAAGTATTAAAGAATTAAACCATAGAAGAGTCAATAAGCAGATTGAAGGATTTTCGTGTTTTTCGAGACGACAGATTTCAGGAATCTGACAAATTGAACGCTGTAGCTTCACAGTATATAACAACGTAATATTGAAGACTCCCATATGGACTATTAATTATTTATGTTAGGTAATCACCTCTTGTATAATATTTCAAACTTTGTACTCATCCACACGAATCCATTTAGTAGATGACCATTTATTCCCCTTGATTACAGGGCATCCACCTGAAACAAAACAGGAGACAAATAGAACTTTCGTAAAGGTATTACAAGCCGGAGTATCAGTCAAATGAACTAGTAAAATTTTAAAAATGTATCAGAAATAAAGTTTGATCTATTTAAAATTCAAATCAATTTTTTAAAGAGATATAGTTGATAAATGCAATATGTACATATAAAATCTTCCATGATGAACATTTTGGCATCACTGACACCTGAAATTGATGCTTCTCCAAGCTAGTAATAGATTTACTGTAAGGAATCACTCACCATGCAAGCTTGAAGGATCTAAAGTTGCATCAGGATTCATGCTCCAGAAAAGCAATGCATCTCCCATCTTAGGTTTAATAGAAAGTCCTTTTTTCCCGCATTCAGATAGATCATCCCACCAAGGCACAGAACTAATATTCCCTTTGGCAGCAGGGAACACAGTCTCACCCCCTTCTTCAACATCTGAGCTGCACCACACGGGAGGAGGAAAACATATTTCCGGACGATATAAGTGGGTCTATGTAGTGTATCAGAAGACAAAGTGTTTATGCAAATATGCTATGAAACTTACAGATACATCAGAACTGTAGCTATACGTTGCCCTCCATTCCTAGTGTTATATTCATCCTGAAAATAGTCATAGTGAGGCTCATACTTCTGTCCAACTTCATAGTGGAGAATTTGAAGTCCCTCCCCGTGTTCTGTATATTGTGTTTTGGATTAAAAAAACAGCTATTGAATTGTATGAAACATCATAGACACGAATAATAGATGACAATCGTATATTGTAAATTTGTAATAAATAATAAATACAGAGGGCAGGAGATCAACAGCTTACCTACAGGTAGAAAAGTGAAATTAGCAATCTTTTTCTCAATGTTCCTGATAATTTTATCCCGCCCTCTAGCCAAAAATGTTCCAGAGCTTGTACGAACCCTGCATAAAGGATTTAAACAAATCATATCACACATGATGGGAAAAAAAATCAAGGGAATGAAAGAACAAACACATGTAGCTTAAATAACACAAGAGAAGCTGGAGAGTAACAAACACCTGCTATCTTTGCTCTTTCCAGTTTCACTATCAACTACTGTTGACTTTTCCATACGAGGCTTGGCTAGATCAATTAGATAATCACATTCCTGCTTAGTCTGCCAAAATTAGCCAACCAGGATCAGCTTTCGGTGGCTTCAGATTACATCAAATCCAGGCATTTACGAAGCATTAATTTCATCTAAAAGGAAGTGCACATGTGTAATTATCTCTCTGTAAGCACTTTTTCAAAATACACTCAATTCTATACTCCCTATATATACAATGCAGATATTTTGGCACAAAAAATCAGAAACTCCAGCACTCCATAGATGCATATTTCAATTACAAATAATAACAAAAAAGGAAACCACTTTAATCAATATCACAGTGTATAATCAAACAGGGAATTAGAGCAAATTCAATATAATTGGAGAATAAAGAAGAGAGCTTACCAAGAAATTGTGATACACAAAAGCTCTTGGCTCCCACGAGATGACTTCAACCCACTGCTCCTTGCTTCCGTCATCTCCTTCACTTCTATTAAACCCAAAGATTCACAACAATTACCAAATCAACCATCAAAATTGAATCAATTAAGCATAATTCAAGCGGTTCACGCACCTCTCTACGCTGTTCCGCACAATTGAGCTGAGATCGTTGGCCTTCGGCGAGTCACCGGAGGAGCCGCTCGGAACGGAGAGGATTCCGAGGGCGAGAAGAATAAGAATGACGAAGGTGAACATGACGAGCAAGGTCAGAACCAGCGTGGAGGACGACGACGACGATTTGCGACCCGCGACACGCGCGTGCCTGGGCTTAACAGCCATTTTGATTTGATTTGATGCTGGAGATGGAATTGAGAAACCCTAGAGATTGAGATTGAGAACCGATCCAAGATCTGGAAACTGTGTGAGAGATTAGAGCAACATCAGTCCACAGTCTATACACGTCTGTCTCTACGCGCTTTGTTTTCAAAGTCTGCTCGGAAATGAAATCGCTTACAGTATTGTCATTATTTGTATTTTCTCTCTCTCTCTCTCTCTCTCTCTCTCTCTCTCTCTCTCTCTTTTAAAATAAAAATTGTTTATGTCAACTTACTCTTAACTCTTAAGAGATGTATATGCTCAGAAAGTCCCACCTTGACATGTTCTCATCGTTATATTTAACTACAAATACACATCCAACATCATCTTACAAAGTCTACATTGTTATGTTATATTTTGGTCTTTTTGCATTATGCGTTGTTTAATCAAAGAGATGTGTTCGATCATGTTTGAATTTTTTACACGATTAGTTAAATTGATTGACACGACACGAGTTGTTTACCAAAGTGGATTGAACTTGACATGATACGAACACGAATTGACATAGTGTGAATGTAGGACAGCTCAAATCATATTTATACCATTTGAACGATGCAACAAGTTACAAAGTAGTCCGCTCTTAGAAAATAGGGTTAAATTGATTCACCTACACATTACTATTGAAGTTAATTACATGTCTCAATACAAATTACATTATATGGTCTAAAGACTAATGACAAGGTTCCTCTTTCTACAAAATGTGGTAACTAGAACGGATATAAGCTTCCATGATTTTGTTCTTCACCAAGTTGGTGGTATATAAATAAGCAATGAACAATTTAGGTAAGTAATTACGTAGAACTAGGAAATAGTGAAGCTTCACTGTATAACCTAATCAAACTAGGAAAGCGTTTCAGTCACTATCATGGCAAATCTGTTTGTCCTTTCTGATTATTACCTTTTTTTTGTCTTTTCTTTTCCACTTGAATTTCTTCAGTATGATGATTTTGCTGTGCCTGGAATTTGATAAGATCCATAAAAAATAGTTTAGTGCCATGATTGATTACATGGTCAAAACAGAGAAGAATAGATTTTCCATTACCAGATGAACACAACAATTTTTGACAGAAATAGAACAAAACAACTCAAGCCAAAAGAGTCTATTAATATACAATCCCACTTCAATTCAATGACATTGTCTATAAATATACACAGAAAATTAATACCTTCAAAGGTTACAACCTTTACTTATTTCAAATAAAAATACATACATACATCTCTTAGCAAACATACAATTCATGAATATTCAATCCAATCAATTGAATCAGCTCAGCTGGTTTAAAAGACACCAAGAGAGGTTGGGTACAGAGGAGTTGGCTTATAAGCCAAGCAATTGGGAACAAATGAGGAGCTACGCCTTTTCGGAGGCTCCTTGGACTCGATATCTGGCTGGTTCAAGTATGCATACTTGCTTTTTGTCCACCTGCACATGTTATTTGAAAATTTTGTGTAAGAAAACTGTATGACCTGCCTCTCTTTCTTTGATTGATTGAGAAAATAACTAACCAGTCCTTTATTCCAATACGAATTTCATCGTTGTTCT
Source organism: Rubus parviflorus (assembly GCA_029955375.1). Classification (NCBI taxonomy): domain Eukaryota; kingdom Viridiplantae; phylum Streptophyta; class Magnoliopsida; order Rosales; family Rosaceae; genus Rubus; species Rubus parviflorus. The sequence goes on from JARGGL010000004.1 coordinate 18,253,566, forward strand.
CATTCGTTTCCACTGCGGTGTCGCTGTCCTTGCCATCGTTGTCTTCATCATTCAAAGACTCCTCAAATGATCTGTAGTCTTCCTCCTATAAACCATACACCTTCCAATTAACAAGTTAAGCAAATTAATGTAAGAAATTAAAGTTTGTTTCTCAACTTTGTTGCATCTGAGTATCTGATACTACTTATTTATATGCACGTGTCCCATTTGCACACGCAAGACAAGCAATGTCTAAAAAGTAAAAACCATAAAATTGCTGTGAAGAAAACTTGACAGGCAAGGAAGTGAACCCTAGCCTTTAAAGTGTTTATCGATCCTCAAACTAATTTTAATGTGTGAAATCATACCGAGAGTTTACGCGCTCTAATGCGCGCTGCAGCCTTGATCGCCGTGAGGAGGTGCTCCTCCTCATTAATGCGCTTCTGCGTCCAGAACCTGGCGATTTCTTGCTTTGTCACACTCTCCACAACACTCTTCTTGGCCAAGAACCTTGGGAGTGGTGGCGGCGGAGGCGGTGGCGATGATGTGGAACTCACTTGTTTTCTCTTGACACAACACTTTCCACCAGTTTCCTCCTCCATTTGCTTCATCTTCATCAACCTTTTCTGCTAACAGAATCAATGATTTTCTCAGTTCAGACTTCAGACAGTGTCGGTTGAAATACAGAGGAAGAAACAAAAGATTAAAGTCTTCTGATATGAACTTAATTCTTAGACCAACCCCCCTCCAGAGCTAGCTACTGCTCCAACCTAACGTTCAAATATGACTAACAGATTGGTTTTCCAGGCACATTGTATTCTCCAATCCGTTATTTTATAGAGGCTAGAGAACAAAAGACAAAGGAAAATTGACTGGTAGGTAGGTGCAAGTTGAAATTTTTTAGGAACAAATATTTGGCAGAACCTTCTTAAAAGTTGATAATTTCCAAGCATACAAAAAAGAAAGACTTTCTTTAGTCAAGATATATCAATAAAATTAAACCACTATTGTCTATAGGTATCCGGCCAACAACGTACCCAGAAAACTCCATAAACAAGTTTGGTACATAAGTTTCTTAGACAGGAATTTTAGACATCCTTTAAGAATTATCCTGCATACAATTAGTTAAATTAAAAATTGTTTAATCATTCGATTATTATCATCGTCATTTTAATTTCATGTGACACACTATATTTTATTAATTCAAAGGAATGAAGATCTTCCGGAACGAATATATGATTCTTCAAAAGTGTATTTGTGGCTTTTCGGAGTAACCACTCTTTTTCTTATTTTTACAACCTTAATTACTAGAACAGAAGAACGAGACCCAAAAAAAGCTGCCATACAGCATGCATCTAGTCAAAACGGCAACTCGATAGCACATTCCAAAATCAAAACGACGAGACAATGCATGGAATTTTACCAAGCTTCCCAGAATTTACAGATTTACAGTAAAAATATCTAATTACATGTAATTTTAACTAGGTCTGAGAGGCAACACGAAGGGCTTTGATCTTGAACCTGTATCTAGCCGCTCTGGGAATAACCTGGCTGGGCCCCATCCCAAACTGACCATTACCGTCCATCATCGGCGGCCCATCATCGTACACGTGTCCGACCAGACGCCCACATCCGTTGCACTTGATCTTGGTCCTCGTCCGCTGAATCCCCCAGTAGTTTCGGGTCTCAAAGAAAGGCCTGATCTTGTCCTCCTTCTCGAACCTGAACTTGGTTGTGTCGATCCCCGAAAACGACAGCGTTCCCTTGTTGCCGGCCTCGAAGAAGATGTCCGGCGGGTACAGATAGGCCGCGCTCAGGTTCAGGTTCGCTCCGCACTCCGTGCACGTGTACACCGAAGAAGCCATTTTGGGTTTTCGCGTTTCGCTTTTGGCTTTTAACGGAATTTCAAAAACGCGTTTGGTGACGTGGCGGGGAAGCCTGGAAAAGGCGGCTTGACTTGGCGCGTTTGTTTATGCCTTTTTGGGCCCAAAATCATTAATTGGGTTTACAAATTACAACCCAACCATCTGTAGCTAGCGAATAAGAATTGATACAGGCTGTTAACTCAATTTTCTAATCTTTGATATAAAAGTCAAATTAAGCCTGATTAGCTAATAAAATGAGGAGTAGAATAATATCTATGGCATTAACTTCCTTACTAATTTTTGATACAACTAAGTGTAGCAAATGACATGACTATTTGGCTACGTTCTAAGTGATGACTAATAATGTGATGAATTATGTATCAATCAATTAGAGAGTCTTCAGTACACAAGATGTACATACACGATGTAAGTCATTTTTTTTAGACTCCATACATGATATTTTTTTTATGGGGAATCATTTATTTATTTATTTTTTAATTTGCCTAATTTATTGATGTATCATGTTATGAACTTTTATTTTTTATTTACTGAGTTTCTTTTGGGCTCAATTGGTTTGGGGGCCACGTATATGGTCGGTGGAGGAAGTTTTGGTCAATCTTAGAGGGTAGTTTCGTCTTTCAACAAGTCGGTGACTCCACCAATTTCCACTATAAATATCCCCTCTTGGCCTCATACCTCCTTGGTTTAGAGAACTCGTCAGAGAGACTCAAAGGGAGGCGAAGCTCTTCGAGCAATCGTTTTCTCTGCCTTCCGCCATAAACAGAAATCAAAATTTAACCGCCATAAAGAAAAAAACAAACATTCATAAACTAACTAAACAACTAAAAAGCTTCACTGAATTTCAATCACTCACTTGTCTGAAACCTAGGGTTTCAAACCTAATCGGACCGCCATGGATTTCCGGTTCCCGTACTCGCCTTTGGAGGTTGCGAAGCCGAGCTCGATCCAGTTCGGCGTCCTCAGCCCCGGCGAGATCGTAATTCTCCGTTACTCGTTCTCGTTCCCTTTTCCGATTCTCTGTTCGGTTCGCCTTGAAAATGCAACCACCAGAGAAACGGAAATGGAAATTTTGTAATTGCTTGTGCTCTGCTCAAGCAGAGAGTAGTAATTGGATGAAGCCTTAGGGTTTCAGCGAGTATTCTGAAGCATTTGTCTGTGTTTTGTGTGCAGAGGCAAATGTCAGTGGTGGAGATTGAGCAAAGTCGGTCAATGTTGAACGGCAAGCCGGTGAGGGGCGGCTTAAGCGATCCTCGGCTCGGTCCCATTGACAGGTACAAGAGGTGCGAGACTTGTGCGAACAATCTGAGCGAGTGCCCGGGCCATTTTGGGCACATCGAGCTCGCCAAGCCTGTGTACCACGTCGGGTTTATGAAGGCTGTGCTGTCTATAATGCGTTGCGTCTGCTTCAGTTGCTCCAAAATTCTACTCGATGAGGTCCTTACCAGCCTTGTTTTTTTTTTGTGCGTGAATTTTTCAGGGAATGCAAGGTGGTTTATCGCATTGTTTGATTGAATTTACAAGCACAACCTTATTGCGTCTACTAACATTGCTTTACAAGCACAATTTTATCGGTGTGTTACTAACATCGCATTCGCAAGTGTTTCACTGTTTCAGGATAGATTGAATGAACCTAGTGGGTTTAATTTTTGGCGGCTTCAACCCATATGATGTGCATCTTTCTGTGTTCAGTGGTGTATAGGAATGGTCCTGGGAGGCAAAGCTTTAGTTGTGTGTTTCATTTTCATAATGAAATAGACTATTAACGTGAAATTATCTATTGGGCTTATTTTGGCTAATGAATTTATGGTGAGGCTTTCATTCCATATCATGTAATTTTGGACAGAACAGCAATTTTTCTTTGGTATTGATTGTATTTATTGCATGAGTGTCTACTGGATTATTAAGGGGACATTATCATTTTTATTTTTTCAATTTGAACAAAATAATATCACATAAATCTGAAGTGTTAAACACCAACAAATTTTATCACTGTCATATTTGCAGGAAGATGTTAAGTTTAAACAAGCTTTGAGAATCAAGAGTCCTAAAGATAGGCTAAAGAAGTTTGTGGATGCATGCAAAAACAAGACCAAGTGTGAAGGTGGCGATGAAATTGATCTGCGAGGCCAAGCTTCTGACCAACCTGTAAAGAAAATTCGGGGTGGCTGTGGTGCTCAGCAGCCCAATTTCTCTATAGTTGGTTTGGAACTAGTTGCAGAGTACAAATCACAAAGGAAGAAATATGATGAGGAATGGCTTCCTGAACCTGTGGAAAGGAAACAAAGCCTTACTGCAGAAAAGGTGACTGATACTAATTTCAAATACACCCATTCTTCATTCTACTGGATCATCTTGTTGAATGATGCTAACACAATGTCGAATTTGTTTTAGGTTCTTAGTGTATTAAAGAGGATAAGTGATGAGGACTGCCAATTATTGGGATTGAATCCTGAATATGCTCGACCAGATTGGATGATTTTACAAGTTTTCCCTATTCCTCCACCAGCTGTGAGACCCCCAGTGATGATGAGCAGCTCCTCCATGAGTGAGGCGCGTCTCTTTTGTTACTGTTTGTTTCTTCTTTCTCTTTAGAAGACAAGTAGCATGTTGCTTTTGTTGTTCTAGGTGCTGACTGACTTCATGTTTATATTGAGTCCAGGATGATTTAACACATCAGTTGTCCATGATTATTCGCCACAACGAGAACTTGAGGAAACAGGAAAGAAGTGGTTCCCCTGCTCATATCATTTCAGAGTTTACAAAAATCTTGCAATACTTCATAGCCACATATTTTGACAATAGCTTAGTTGGACTACCAAAGGTATAAGTCCTTGCCTTCCATGTTATTATACACATATACACTTCTGTCTTTTATAGCTTTGCAATATGCATATGCTGAAACTTCTCTTTTACTGCATAGGCTGCACATGGATCGTCGGGGAGGCCTATTAAATCAATAAGTTGTAGGCTTAAGGCAAAGCACGGCCGAATTAGAGGAAACTTGATGGGGAAGAGAGTTGATTTCTCAGCACGGACGGTTATTACTCCAGATCCAAACCTTAACCTTGATCAACTAGGAGTACCATGGAGCATTGCTACGAATCTCACATACACAGAGACTGTGACTCCATTTAATAAAGAAAGGTAATCTTTTTGTTATTATTTTATATTTCTGCATTTATACTTTTTATTTCACTCTACTTTATGTTAATGGAATCTTTTCCTCTGAAAAATAGGTTGAAGGAGCTTGTTGCGTATGGGACGCATCCCCCATCTGGGAAAACTGGTGCAAAGTACATCATACGAGATGATGGACAAAGACTCGATCTTCGTTACGTGAAGAAAGATAGTGATCAACATTTGGAGATTGGTTACAAGGCATAGCTCGTTTATACTGATAAATTTGGTTTTCGGTTTTTCTCTTTTACTAGAAGAAAAGTATCATGTCTGAACTTCTACTATTCTGGCTGCAGGTGGAGCGTCATCTGAAGGATGGAGACCTGGTCCTCTTGAATCGTCAACCTAGTCTCCATAAAATGTCATTTATGGGCCATAGAATCAAGATCATGCCGTACTCAACTTTTCGCTTGAACTTATCTGTCACTTCACCTTACAATGCTGATTTTGATGGGGATGAAATGAACGTCCATGTTCCTCAGTCATTAGAAACTAGGGCAGAAGCTCTGGAGCTCATGATGGTGCCCAAATGCATTGTTTCCCCTCAGTCAAATCGTCCTGTAATGGGAATAGTCCAAGATACACTGTTAGGTTCTCGAAAAATCACAAAAAGGGATACCTTCATAGAGAAGGTACAGTGATAAAGTTGTTTATTTTTTTTAATCTTATTTAGTAGTCTTATCCTAGTCCATTCTTTTCAGGACGTTTTTATGAACATCTTGATGTGGTGGGAGGATTTTGATGGGAAAGTGCCTGCTCCTGCAATATTGAAGCCACGGCCTCTTTGGACTGGGAAACAGGTTTTTAATCTTATAATACCAAAACAGATAAATCTCCAGAGAACTTCAGCGTGGCACTCTGAATCAGAAAGTGGTAACATTACCCCTGGTGATACTTTTGTTAGAATAGAAAAAGGGAAGTTGCTTTCTGGAACTCTTTGCAAAAAGGCACTTGGAACATCTACCGGAAGTCTTATACACGTCATATGGTATGCAATGTTTCACTATCAAAGTGTGAATTTTTGGCTAAACTAAAGAATAAGGATTTACTTTTATGCAAACAATTAATCAACCAAAAATAAGATCAGACAGATATGAGTACTTTTATGAAGACTTGAATTACTTTGTTGTACAGGGAAGAGGTTGGTCCAGATGCAGCCTCCAAATTCCTTAGTAATACCCAGTGGCTTGTAAATTACTGGCTGTTGCAGAATGCTTTTAGCATTGGAATTGGAGATACAATTGCCGATGCAGCAACGATGGAAAAGATCAATGAAACTATTTCCAAGGCGAAAAACGAAGTGAAAGAACTTATCAGTAAAGCCCAATCCAGGCAGCTGGAGGCTGAACCAGGACGAACTATGATGGAATCCTTCGAAAACAAAGTCAACCAGGTTCTTGACATGGTTTTGTCCACTTTATTCTGGTTTGGCTGTGAACTGTTTGGGAATGTAATGTTTTGTTTGTTCAGGTGTTGAATAGGGCTCGTGATGATGCTGGAAGTAGTGCCCAGAAGAGTTTATCTGAGAGTAACAATCTCAAGGCCATGGTTACAGCCGGATCGAAGGGAAGTTTTATCAACATATCGCAGATGACTGCTTGTGTGGGACAGCAGAATGTTGAGGGTAAGCGAATTCCGTATGGGTTCACAGACCGGACTTTGCCCCACTTTACTAAAGATGATTATGGACCAGAAAGTCGTGGCTTTGTAGAGAATTCCTACCTGCGTGGACTAACTCCACAGGAGTTCTATTTTCATGCTATGGGTGGTAGGGAAGGCATTATTGATACTGCAGTTAAGACATCTGAGACTGGCTATATCCAGAGGAGACTGGTGAAGGGTATGGAGGATATTATGGTCAAATATGATGGGACGGTCAGAAATTCGTTGGGCGATGTAATACAGTTTCTCTACGGGGAAGATGGAATGGATGCTGTTTGGATAGAATCACAAAAGCTGGATACTCTAAAAATGAAAAAATCAGAATTTGACAAGACTTTCACCTTTGAGTTTGATGATGAAAATTGGAATCCGGATTATCTGTTGCCCGAACATGTTCAGGATCTGAAAAATATTACAGAGTTTCGCTGTGTGTTTGATACGGAAGTTAAAAGACTTGAAGCAGACAGGTTTCAACTAGGCACAAAGATTGCAGTCACAGGTGAAAAATCGTGGCCACTTCCTGTTAACCTGAAGAGGCTCATTGGGAATGCACAAAAAACTTTCAAAATTGACTTCCGAAGGACTTCTGAGATGCACCCAATGGAAGTTATAGACGCTATTGATAAACTCCAAGAGAAGCTGAAGGTTGTTCCTGGTGATGACTTGTTAAGTGTTGAAGCTCAAAATAATGCTACACTCTTTTTCAACATTTTGCTTCGCAGCACTTTCGCTAGCAAAAGGGTGCTAAAAGAGTACAAGCTTACCCGTGAAGCATTTGACTGGGTCATTGGGGAGATAGAAGCACGCTTCCTGCAATCACTCGTAGCACCTGGGGAAATGATCGGTGTTGTAGCTGCACAATCTATTGGTGAGCCTGCTACTCAGATGACTCTCAATACCTTCCACTATGCTGGTGTGAGCGCAAAGAATGTTACTCTAGGTGTTCCCAGGTTGAAGGAAATTATTGATGTATCTAAGAGAATCAAAACACCATCTCTCTCTATCTACTTGAAGCCTGAAGCTAATAAAACCAAGGAGAAGGCCAAGAACGTTCAGTGTGCTTTGGAATACACTACCCTCCGAAGTGTTACTCAAGCTACAGAAGTATGGTATGACCCGGATCCAATGAGCACATTAATTGAAGAGGATCTTGATTTTGTGAGTTCTTACTACGAAATGCCAGATGAAGAGGTCAACCCCGATAAAGTATCTCCTTGGTTACTTCGCATAGAGTTGAATCGTGAAATGATGGTGGATAAGAAATTGAGCATGGCTGATGTTGCTGAGAAAATTAACCTTACATTTCATGGTGACATACAGTGTATCTTTAATGATGACAATTCTGAAAAGTTGATACTTCGAATCCGTCTCATGGATGACGAAGCTTCACATAGGGAAGTAGATTATCAATCTGAAGATGATGTTTTCCTGAAGAAGATTGAAGCTACCATGCTGACAGAGATAGCTCTTCAAGGTATCCCAGAGATCAAAAAAGTGTTCATAAAGCATGGTAAAGTTAACAAGTTTAATCAAAATGAAGGGTTTTATGCGGAGCAAGAGTGGATGCTGGATACTGAAGGTGTTAATCTCTTAGCTGTCATGTGCCATGAGGATGTTGATGCCAAGAGGACAACAAGCAATGACTTGTATGAAATTATGGAAGTTCTTGGAATTGAGGCAGCTCGACGGGCATTGTTGGATGAGTTGCGTAATGTAATCTCGTTTGATGGATCCTATGTAAATTACCGGCACCTGGCTATTCTTTGTGATACCATGACCTATCGTGGCTACTTGATGGCCATCACTCGTCATGGTATCAATCGAAATGACACCGGTCCTATGATGCGATGCTCATTTGAAGAAACTGTGGACATTCTGCTGGATGCTTCAGTTTTTGCAGAAACAGATCATCTGAGGGGTGTAACAGAAAACATAATGCTAGGCCAGCTGGCACCAATTGGCACTGGAGACTGTGCCCTGTTTCTCAATGAAGAGCTGATAAAAAATGCTCTGGAAGTGCAACTACCTGGTTATATGGATGGTCTTGATTTTGGCATGACACCATTCCGTTCTCCATATATTGAGAGCATTCCGTCTCCTAGTTATTTGCAGAGCCCAAATCTTCCTTTCTCACCCATGGTGGATGCACGCTTTTCTCCATACGTTGGGGCAATTCCCTTTTCTCCCTTTTCTCCTTCTTCATCTGCAGGCAACATCTACAGTCCGTTATCCTCTGTACACAGTCCCACCTCCCCAACCTACAGTCCAACCAGTCCTCCCTATTCACCAGGTTATTGGCCAACCAATCCTCTCATTTCTGCCTATTCTCCTACAAGTCCATATTACTCACCCACCTCACCCAGCTATAGCCCTATCTTTCCAAGTTACAGTCCCACTTCTCCTAGTTACTGTCGGACATCACCTGCTTACAGCCCAACTTCACCTGCATACAACTGGACATCACCTGCTAACAGCTTGACTTCACCTGCTTATAGTCCCACATCACCATCTTACGGTCCTACTTCTCCTTCCTACTGCCCAACATCCCCCTCCTACAGTCCAACATCTACCTCCTACAGTCCAACATCACCTGGATACAGCCCTACATCTCCATCCTACAGCCCCACATCTCCCTCCTACAGCCCTAGCTCACCAGCCTACAGCCCAACATCTCCAGGTTACAACCCAACATCCCCAAGTTATAGCCCAACCTCTCCCAGTTATAGCCCGACATCTCCATACAGGTGAGCTTCTTCGCAAACTGCACTTAAATTCATTAATGGCTTGAAAGTTCCTGGATCTGGTTGACTGCTGATGAGTGGAATTATTTCCGCTCCCACACGATTGACAAATCTATATTTTCTACCTCGCTGACTTGCTGCATCCATGTCTTTTCCATTCATTATAAATTCTTTTCTAAGTTCAGGCAATCTTATGTGGTTGATTGCTTTTCATGTTCTATTGCAGCCTAACATCACTAGCATATTCCCCAACATCTCCAACTTATTCTCCTTCCAGCCCCACTTACAGTCCCAGCAGGTAAGCTTCATTGGTTTGGTCACACCCTCACCTCACCCTCCAATACTTTGTAGGCTAGTGTTTACTTAACTGTGTTTTGAAAGTGTTTCTGGTTATTCTTGCTCAGCCTATTCACCACCTCTGGAGTGAGCCCAGACTACTCCCCAACTTCTCCACGGTACAGGTAAACTACTAAACAGTGTCACACAAACATTTCTTTTTCTAAAAGTACATGTCTTTTGTATCTTTATTGAACTAAAATGAGCCGAAATGCTCATACATTTTTGTCTGTTGCAGTCCAAGTGGTGAGTACTCACCATCTAGCCAGTATTCAACGCCAACTAGCGAAAAGGATGACTGAGAAGAATGATAAAGATGACCACAGTAGTGCAAACTTCAGTTTTGAGATAAATGGTTGGCATGAACCACACCATTTATCCTTCAATGGAATTATCACCAGTATAAATGTCTAGATTGCATAATTCCACCAACTCTGAGATTGAGACACAGTTTTCTGATCTTTGATAAAGCCATTTTCGGGCATATCAAATCCTAAACAAGACTAGTTATTGAAATTGTTATACGCTGATTTAGATTGAGGTATTGTTCTGACTATTGTATTTGTTTTGATGAATCTAAAGAACTAGTTCAAAATATAAACAATCAAATCCAACGTACCTCTTTGGCGGATAAACTCTTTATCTCGCTGAGCTAGTCAGCTCTGCTCTCTAGCCAGCTGGAGGCAGCCACCGGAAGGCGGCGGTGCGGCGGCTGATTTTGTTGTTGCCTTTCGTTCATGTTCGATGATGTGATCTTTGGCTCTGTGTTTGTTTCCGAGTAGTATTCTTCGTCACTCTTTGTTAGTTGTTCCTTGGCGGCTTGGTGTCATGAGCTGTTAGTTAGTCACTAAATTTGGGCCTTTTTGGGGAACTCAAAACCTTTGGGCTTTGTAGAAACATTACCCAATAAACTCTAGTGGAGCTGGCCCGAATCAAATAGCGGTATGGGATTCGAGGAAATTACAAATCAGGTTCCAACTTGCTGCGCCGCCACGCATATTACGGAGGCAACTCTGGTCAAACCAGGAGGGTAGTTTCGTCTTTTTAAAGGTTGGTACCCCCCAGCCTCGACCCTCTCCGTCTATAAATAGACCCCTAGGGCTCTCAATCTACGATTGCCGAGACTCTCTTCGCGAGGAGTTTCAGAGAGAATCGAGAGATCGATCTCTTATAGTTGCCATACAAACACCGTTTAATTCAAAAAAGAACAAAAATAAATCATTCCGAAACTAATTCGAGAACAAAAAAGGATCACTTCCAGTACTGAATTCAATCACTAACACTCCGCCTGAAGCCCTAGGGTTTGTTTATTTCTAAATTGGATCGCCATGGATTTGCGATTCCCTTTCTCGCCATGCGAGGTCGCCAAGGTCCGCAGGGTCCAGTTCGGCATACTCAGCCCCGACGAGATTGTAATTCTCCGTTCCTCGTTTCTTAATTTTCTTCTTTCTTCTCAAATTTTTGGTTGCTGAGGAAGAGAATGAGCTGAAAAGAAACTGAAATCTTCTATCTGTTTGGGGTTGCAAGGTTTCGAATTTGATTGTATGCTGGTGAATTAGTATTCTAAAGCCTCTTGTTTTTTTTGGTTTTTTTTTTTGCAGAGACAAATGTCCGTTGTGCAGATTGAGCACAGTGAGACAATGTTGGGGGGTAAGCCGAAGACTGCGGGTTTGAGTGACCCTCGGCTAGGTACAATTGACCGGAAGTTGAAGTGTGAGACTTGTACTGCCAATATGGCTGAGTGCCCTGGCCACTTTGGGCATCTAGAGCTGGCCAAGCCCATGTTTCATATTGGGTTCATGAAGACTGTGTTGTCTATAATGCGCTGTGTCTGCTTCAATTGCTCGAAGATTCTAGTCGATGAGGTACTTTTGTGTATTCTGAATGCAAACTGCTTTTTGCCTTTTTTTTTGGTTGAATTGCAAGCAGAACTTAATAATGTTGTCTTTGCAAACAGTCCCTTGCTTTTTATGTACAAAGTTGCAAGCTTGATGCTAGAGCATGCAATCAAAATGAATTGAAAGAAATTTAATTGCAGGCGCTTATACTTTTGAAAAAGGAAAGGATTTTGTTTATTGTTTTCTGTGTGCATATTGAAGTTAATTCTGTGAATTTTTCATGAAATTGGCTTTTAACCTTGAAGGGTTCCCTTAGATGAGTCATCTCTTTTAGGGGACCTTATATTGTTTAATGATTACGCTTGCATTCCTTTTTTTTTTTTCCCTGATATGTCATATTGTTGGTTATGCGGGTGATGGATTCTGTAGAGGGAAGAGGGAAGTTCCATAGTTTCTTCTTAAAAGGGATTTTAGATCTTAAATATTTAGATGATTGATAATTCACCCTAATAATTTTTATGGTACTGTCACTTTTGCAGGATGACCACAAGTTTAAGACTGCTTTGAGAATCAAGAATCCAAAAAATAGGCTAAAAAAGATTTTGGATGCGAGCAAAAACAAAACCAAGTGTGAAGGTGGTGATGAAATTGATGTGCAAGAATCCGATGAACCTTTAAAGAAAAGTCGGGGTGGCTGTGGTGCTCAGCAGCCCAAGCTCTCTATAGATGGCATGAAAATGGTTGCAGAGTACAAAGCCCAAAGAAAGAAGAATGATGACCAGGAACAGCTTCCTGAACCTGTGGAAAGGAAGCAGACCCTTACCGCTGAAAGGGTGAGTGATACCAACTCTAATTCAATTTAATAGATTCTTTCTTCCGCCGGACTCGCATATTTCATGATGCTAACAGTGTCGAATTTGTTTTAGGTTCTTAGTGTATTAAAGAGGATAAGTGATGAGGACTGCCAATTATTGGGATTGAACCCCAAGTATGCACGGCCAGATTGGATGATTTTACAAGTTCTTCCTATTCCTCCACAACCTGTGAGACCCTCTGTGATGATGGACACCTCCTCGAGGAGTGAGGCAAGTCTCTTTTGCGACTGTTAGCAAGCTGATAATAGCAGCTGAAGATTGAATCTGGTTTTGTTTTTTTGTTTTTGTTTTTCTTGAAGGTGTCACTGACTTTGTATCTTTGTCCTTCAGGATGATTTAACACATCAGTTGGCCATGATTATTCGCCACAACGAGAATCTGAGGAGACAGGAAAGAAATGGCTCACCTGCTCATATCATCTCAGAGTTTGCACAACTCTTGCAATTCCACATAGCTACATATTTTGACAATGAGTTACCTGGACTACCAAGGGTATATAGCTGCTTGTAAACCTGGAAACTTAATTCTGTATTGGAGCTATAATTTATTAATAGCCATAGTCATACATTTGTTTTAACCATTTAAACTTCTTTATAAGCATGTTCTGAATCTTTTTGTCGCTGAGCAGGCTACACAGAGATCAGGGAGACCTATTAAATCAATTTGTAGTAGGCTCAAGGCAAAAGAAGGCCGGATTAGAGGAAACTTAATGGGGAAGAGGGTTGATTTCTCAGCGCGTACGGTTATTACACCAGATCCAAACATTAACATTGATCAATTAGGTGTACCATGGAGTATTGCATTGAATCTCACATACCCGGAGACTGTGACTCCCTATAATATTGAAAGGTGAATCTTATTTTTTTTTCTTTTCTCATCTTTCCACCTTTATAATAATGCAGTTTCATTTTAGTTTTATGATAATGGAATGTTTTTTTTTCACTAAAAATAGGTTGAAGGAGCTTGTTGAGTATGGGCCCCATCCTCCACCAGGTAAAACTGGTGCAAAGTACATAATAAGAGATGATGGGCAAAGGCTTGATCTTCGTTACTTGAAGAAAAGTAGTGATCATCATTTGGAGCTTGGTTATAAGGCATTGCTCTTTTATTCTTATAAGTTTAATTTTGATCTTCTCTCTTTAACTTTTTTGTATCACTCTGAACCTCTATTATTTTTCTGCAGGTGGAGCGTCATTTGAATGATGGAGACTTTGTCCTCTTCAATCGTCAACCCAGTCTCCATAAAATGTCTATTATGGGGCACAGAATCAAGATCATGCCGTACTCAACTTTTCGATTAAATTTATCAGTCACTTCGCCTTACAATGCTGATTTTGATGGTGATGAAATGAATATGCACGTTCCTCAGTCATTTGAAACTAGGGCAGAAGTTTTGGAGCTCATGATGGTGCCCAAATGCATTGTGTCCCCTCAATCGAATCGTCCTGTAATGGGAATAGTCCAAGATACCCTGTTAGGTTGTCGTAAGATCACCAAGAGGGATACCTTCATAGAGAAGGTACAGTGGTTGTTACGTTTTTCCATTTTTTTTATGCAGTGTCTTTCATGTTTTTAATATTTAGTAGTCTTATCCTAGTCCATTCTTTTCAGGACGTTTTTATGAACATCTTGATGTGGTGGGAGGATTTTGATGGGAAAGTACCTGCTCCTGCAATATTGAAGCCACGGCCTCTTTGGACTGGGAAACAGGTGTTTAATCTTATAATACCAAAGCAGATAAATCTCCAGAGAACTTCAGCGTGGCACTCTGAATCAGAAAGTGGTAACATTACCCCTGGTGATACTTTCGTTAGAATAGAAAAAGGGGAGTTACTTTCTGGAACTCTTTGCAAAAAGGCACTTGGAACATCTACTGGAAGTCTTATACACGTCATATGGTATGCAATGTTTCACTATCAGTTCAGAAATGCATTTTTTGTGAATTAGTTCTTTAATTTTCAGACAGAAAATATTTTTATTTTATTTTATAGAGGCTGAGTATTGAGCATTCTGAATTTGGATTCCCCTGATTTCATTCTTGAAATGTTGAACCAAGTGTATGAAATGTATTTAGCTCTTTTTTCGGGTCTCTAAAGCTGGGATCGAAAAAGAAAAAAATTTCTGAATATTTTATTGTGTTAAATTACAATAAAACTTTACGTTCTTGTTCAAAATTGAAATTAGAGAAGGACGTTAAACTTATGAGTTGAATTATGTTGTCGTGTAGGGAAGAGGTTGGTCCAGATGCTGCCCGCAAATTCCTTGGTCATACCCAGTGGCTTGTGAATTACTGGCTGTTGCAGAATGCTTTTAGTATTGGAATTGGAGATACAATTGCTGATGCAGCAACAATGGAAAAGATCAATGAAACTATTTCCAAGGCGAAAAATGAAGTGAAAGAACTTATCAGTAAAGCCCAATCCAAGAGCCTGGAGCCTGAACCAGGGCGAACTATGATGGATTCCTTTGAAAACAAAGTGAATCAGGTGTGTTTACATGTTTTTTTTCCTCACTTTGTTCTGATTTAGCTGCAAACAGTTTGGTAGTAAAAACTATGTTTGTTCAGGTGTTGAATAGGGCTCGTGATGATGCTGGAAGTAGTGCTCAAAAGAGTTTATCTGAGAGTAACAATCTGAAGGCTATGGTTACAGCCGGATCGAAGGGAAGTTTTATCAACATATCACAGATGACTGCTTGTGTGGGACAGCAGAATGTTGAGGGTAAACGAATCCCGTATGGGTTCATAGACCGGACTTTGCCCCACTTTACTAAGGATGATTATGGACCAGAAAGTCGTGGCTTTGTAGAGAATTCTTACCTGCGTGGACTAACTCCTCAGGAGTTCTTTTTTCATGCTATGGGTGGTAGGGAAGGTCTTATAGATACTGCAGTTAAGACATCTGAGACTGGGTATATTCAGAGGAGACTGGTGAAGGCTATGGAGGATATTATGGTCAAATATGATGGGACTGTTAGAAATTCATTGGGGGACGTCATACAGTTTCTTTATGGAGAAGATGGAATGGATGCTGTATGGATAGAATCACAAAAGCTGGATTCTTTAAAAATGAAAAAGAAAGAGTTTGACAAGACTTTCGCCTATGTGTTTGATGATGAAAATTGGAATCCGGACTATATGTTGCCTGAACATGTTGAGGATCTGAAAACTATTAGAGAGTTTCGCAATGTGTTTGATGCGGAAGTTTCAAAACTTGAAACAGATAGGCTTCAACTTGGCACAGAGATTGCTGTCACAGGTGACAATTCGTGGCCATTGCCTGTTAACCTGAAGAGGCTCATTTGGAATGCACAAAAAACTTTTAAAATCGACTTTCGGAGGACTTCTGATATGCATCCAATGGAAATTGTTGAAGCTATTGATAAACTACAGGAGAGGCTGAGGGTTGTTCCTGGTGATGATTTGTTGAGCGTTGAAGCTCAAAAGAATGCAACTCTCTTTTTCAACATTTTGCTTCGCAGCACTTTCGCTAGCAAAAGGGTGTTAGAGGAGTACAGGCTTACTCGTGAAGCATTCGAGTGGGTTATTGGGGAGATAGAGTCACGCTTCCTGCAATCACTTGTAGCGCCTGGGGAAATGATTGGTTGTGTAGCTGCCCAATCTATTGGTGAGCCTGCCACTCAGATGACCCTCAATACCTTCCATTATGCTGGTGTGAGTGCAAAAAATGTTACATTAGGTGTTCCCAGGTTGAGGGAAATTATTAATGTTGCTAAGAGAATCAAGACACCATCTCTGTCTGTCTATTTAAAGCCTGAAGCTAATAAAACCAAGGAGAGGGCCAAGAATGTGCAGTGTGCTTTGGAATACACTACCCTCCGAAGTGTTACTCAAGCTACAGAAGTATGGTATGACCCGGATCCAATGAGCACATTAATTGAAGAGGATCTTGATTTTGTGAGTTCTTACTACGAAATGCCAGATGAAGAGGTCAACCCCGACAAAATATCTCCTTGGTTGCTTCGCATAGAATTGAATCGCGAAATGATGGTGGATAAGAAATTGAGCATGGCTGACATTGCTGAGAAGATTAACCTTGAATTTGATGGTGATTTAACTTGTATTTTTAATGATGACAATGCTGAAAAGTTGATCCTTCGAATTCGTATCATGAATGAGGAAGCTCCAAAAGGGGAATCACAAGATGAATCTGCTGAAGATGATGTTTTCCTGAAGAAGATTGAGAGTAACATGCTTACAGAAATGGCTCTTCGAGGTATCCCAGATATCAACAAAGTGTTCATTAAACATGGTAAAGTCAACAAGTTTGATCAGAATGAAGGATTCAAAGCAGAGCAAGAGTGGATGTTGGATACAGAAGGTGTTAATCTATTAGCTGTCCTGTGTCATGACGATGTTGATGCCAGGAGAACGACAAGCAATCATTTGATTGAAATTATTGAAGTTCTTGGGATTGAGGCAGTTCGTCGGTCATTGCTGGATGAGTTGCGTGTTGTCATATCCTTTGATGGATCTTATGTGAACTACCGCCATCTGGCTATCCTTTGTGATACCATGACGTATCGTGGCCACTTGATGGCCATTACTCGTCACGGTATCAACCGAAATGATACTGGTCCCATGATGCGTTGTTCCTTCGAAGAAACTGTTGATATTCTGCTGGATGCTTCAGTTTTTGCAGAAACAGATCATCTGAGGGGTGTAACGGAAAACATAATGTTAGGCCAGCTGGCACCCATTGGAACTGGAGACTGTGCCCTGTATCTCAATGATGAGATGCTAAAGAATGCTATTGAACTCCAGCTGCCTAGTTATATGGATGGCCTTGATTTTGGCATGACACCATCCCGTTCTCCTGTGTCAGGAACTCCGTATCGTGATGGAATGATGTCACCTAATTATTTGCTGAGCCCAAATATGCGAATGTCTCCCATCTCAGATGCTCAGTTTTCTCCGTATGTCGGTGGAATGGCATTCTCTCCTACTTCATCTCCTGGCTACAGTCCATCATCTCCTGGCTACAGTCCGTCCTCCCCTGGATACAGCCCCACTTCCCCTGGTTATAGCCCCACCTCGCCGGGTTACAGCCCCACCTCCCCTGGTTACAGTCCCACTTCTCCAACCTATAGTCCAAGTTCTCCTGGTTATAGTCCAACGAGTCCAGCATATTCTCCTACAAGTCCGTCTTACTCACCCACCTCACCAAGTTACAGCCCCACCTCTCCAAGTTACAGCCCAACCTCTCCAAGCTACAGTCCTACATCTCCAAGTTACAGCCCGACTTCCCCAAGTTACAGCCCGACTTCCCCCGCTTACAGCCCAACTTCCCCCGCATACAGCCCAACTTCACCCGCATACAGCCCCACATCACCATCTTATAGTCCTACTTCTCCTTCATACAGCCCCACATCTCCCTCCTACAGCCCAACATCACCCTCCTACAGCCCCACATCTCCATCCTACAGCCCTACCTCACCTGCCTACAGCCCAACTTCTCCTGGTTACAGCCCAACTTCCCCAAGTTATAGTCCAACCTCTCCTAGCTATAGCCCTACATCTCCAAGTTATAATCCTCCTTCTGCAAAATATAGCCCATCAGTTGCTTACTCTCCAAGCAGTCCAAGATTGTCACCAGCTAGCCCATATAGTCCTACATCTCCTAATTACAGGTGAGCTATCTTGCAAACTTCCATTGAATTCATTTGTGGCATCACAAAGAGTGCGGAGTGTGGTTGACTTATCAGCTCTGATGAGTAGAATTTTTTTCTTAGTCAATCAATGTCTTTAGTTTCTATCTTGCTGACTTGCTGCATCTAAGCCTTTCGCCATTATTATAATTTATTATGTTCAGGGAATCTTATGTGCTTGAGTTTTCATTGTTTGTTGCAGCCCCACATCACCGTCATATTCACCCACATCGCCATCTTATTCTCCCTCTAGCCCCTCGTACACTCCCGGCAGGTAATCTTAGTGTCCTATTTAGTATAATGGAGGCTATTGTTTACTTTTATATTTCGAAAGTGTGTTAAAAAATGTTGAAATTGTGTTGTTCAGCCCATATACCTCTGGAGTGAGCCCCGACTACAGCCCAAGTTCTCCGCAGTACAGGTAAACTGGGACACATGTCTTGTCCTAAATGCTGATGTATGCATCTTTAATTTTCTAAATTGTGGAGTGCTCATTCATTTTTGTCTTTTCACTTTGTTGTTCCTTGCAGTCCAAGTGCTGGATACTCACCCAGTCAACCTGGGTACTCCCCATCATCTACTAGCCAGTACACTCCGCAAACGAGCGAAAAGGATGATAAGGATGACAGGAGCACTCGCTAAGGCATTTTACTTTCTGAAGCTGGAGATAACTTAAAGGTCTTTATCTTCAAGCTCTGATGTTTGGATCAATAATGCATCTCATTACTTTCTTATGCCTCCAGTCGGGTCTGGTGTTCATCAAGTAGTTTATATGATATGACTGGGGAAAAAAAAAGTGCATGCTTTGTGTTTAGAGACAAAAGTTGATGACAACTCTAATGCCGCGATGGAAAAAAAAAAAAAAAAAAGGCTGTTTGCCAGAGAATGATAATTAAACTTGGCTTTGTATCGCTCTATGGATATGGATAATGTGCCAGCTTTGATACATCTTAGTTTCAGAACAGTTACCTATATTGGGGAATGGGGAGAGATCGGCAGGACCCCGGAGCAGCATACAAGTTCTCCGCTTCACACTCTTCGTTGCCAAAAGTACTTGCCGTGTTCAGTAATGTATTATTTATCAGTTCAGTGTACTGATAACGGATTTTTCCAGACATGGGAAAAAAGAGGCCCTCTCATGTATCTCTAGCTTTGTAACATTGTTATTATTTGTCTTATTATCCTGAAAAATGTTTGTACGAGTACAATAATTAGTTTATTGCACGTCTAAGCTATTCTACTTGATCAAAAGGAATAGTTTGGCTCTCCCAATCTTCATTTCTTCAACAAGAGTTTACTGTTAATCTGCAACAGTCATTTTGACATTTTAAGTGAGAATTGCTTATTGTACACGTTTTTGAATTTTGCACGCCTGCCACGTGGGAATTTTACAGGATACATTTCTTTTATTCTAGCCGGCGAAAGCAGTTGGCATAGAGCTATCACTCAGACCACTTCCACAATTCTCATTACCACAATGTCAATTATCTGTCTTCCGGTTCTCCCAAAGTCTTTGACAACCTTTGTATTGTATATAAGTATGTATGTAACTAGCACATGAATTCCAATATCAGTATATCACCAGGAACAATTGAACTGAAACTCGAACCCTACGAATGGAGAAGCCATCGAAACTGAGAATCAAGATCCTAAAGTTTCTATCGCAAGCTGCAGCACCTGCAGTCACCTACAAAAGCCCACCTCCAAGTCCCCGGAATCCCATTGTATCGATCATTCCGAAAGAGACTAGGAGAAAGCCGAGGAATGGATCGACTACTTTTGCTGCAAAAGAACCCACCTCCCCAAAGGTCTCTTGCATGGGCCAAGTCAAGGGCAACAACAAGAAGAAGAAAAAAAGTAAACCAAAGCCTAAGCTGGTCGGCCCTCCACCACCACAAGAGGGTACCAGCCTAGCTCTTTGTATTCCTAAAGAGAAGACTTTCAAGGTTTCAAAGGTGATCCCAAAGGTGCTCATAAAACAAGGTAAGACTAAGGATGATGGTGTTGTTATTGCCACAAGCTCATCTTCTAGAAGTAGTCGTGGTCCAGAAAGAGTGCCTTCTTTGGGTCAAATGAAGAGGTTTGAGAGCGGTCGCGGTGTCTTGTCCGATTTTGATTTGATGGAGGTTGATGATGAACCTGATCGTGTAGAGGGTTTGAAACTTGGGGTACGTGGAGAAGAAGAAGAAGAAGAAGAAGAAGAAGATGATGATGATGATGATGAGAATAAGAAAGAAGTAATTATTTTGTGGGAAAGAAGAAGCATATATGCAAACACATAACAGTCGTGATTGGTTTTGCTTGCTTCAAGTTTCATATATTTAGTTATTTACCAATACATGTTCATCTGAATAAAAGAAGCTGCAAATCTGCAAATTGAGGAAGAATGTACCCAACATTCTGTTCAGTAATTATGACAAGGAAAATGTTTTTACCTGTTGTTCAACAAGAGGTAAAAAGTGAAAATGAGTTTTCTATGAAAATTTCACATGCACGGGTCAATTGCCATGATAAGGCAATTTCATTTCCTATCGATCGGGTATTAGGCATTCAATGTTCGACATCGTCTAAATCCGAAAGGAACTGCAAATTTTGGAAGAAAATCCAGTACTCTCTCTTATATATGCAATGAAATCCTGCGATAAATTAATAGAGGCATGAAAATGAAACACCACATGGATTTTGCTCCGGATTTGCATTATATACCCAATGCAAATTATAGGGGTTTCCATAGATGGCAAAAGAAACCCCCTATAAATTACGGCTTGAGGTTAACTTTCTCTTCATCCAGAAACAAAGCAAACTAGCTAGTACCACCAAATCCAATACAAAGCTAGAGATCGAGGAGCTTAACTATGGAGGCTACTGTGTTGAGAAGTGTGATATTGCTAGGCATGCTTGTGCTTTCCATAGCAGCAGCAACGCCAGCCCCAGCTCCTCAAGAGTCGTCTATTGTGGTTCCAAATATAAGTACTCTAACGTGTGTCGAAAAGTGTGCCATCGCTTGCGGTTTGAGCATATTCAGTCCTGGAAAATATGCAGCGTGTGTTGGCCTTTGCATAACTAGCTGCAAGGTCGAGCCAACTTCCAATGTTGCCGCCTATGCTTGTACTCGTAGCTGTGTCACCTCTATCAGCAAATCCATCACCACCACTACCAAACCCTCCGTTTTTGGTACCTCTTTTCTTCTACTTGTACTCTCTTTGTAATTTGTATTTTGACTGTGCTTCAAAGTATTTATGATCGATATTATTGTTTGATATGTAGAAACTACGCGCTATGCCGAAGGCTATGTGGACTCTTGCTATCAGAGCTGCTCCAAGAAAATCTAACGTACTGCTAATAGCATGCCATGCCAAAAGCTTCAGTGAATTAACATCCTGGCAGATCGATGTTACAAATATATACAAAATACTAAATAATACATGTAGGAGATTTACATATGTAATGTATATCCTGCATATATTCTTGTTTCGATCAAAAAAATAATAGCAATAATAACTTCCCAATTCGTTTTTATCGTCATATTTTCTTTTCCTTTTGGTTGATCATTACATGTGTTTGTGGCAGCGATCTTTTTTTTTTTTTTAAGGAATTTTGTAAGGATCACATTGACTCTATCCAAGTCGTGCTGCCAAAAGCATAGAGCATCTCCAGCAGATGACCTATTTTAAAATAAATTTAAAATTTAGCTAAATTTAAGGTAAAACTTAGCTCCAACAGATTACCTAAACAAAAGTTAAATTTAACTTTTGCTAAATTCTCTACCTATATTTAACTAAATAGGAGAGAGAAAGTAGGTAAAACCCAAATACTCCAACGTCCCAATTTAGCTAAAAATAATAACTTTACTGCTGGAGATGCTCTTAGTTTTCTAATATAACCTATAATTAACCAATAAATTAAAAATTAACCTTTAATTAACAATAAAAGTGATGAAATATATAAGACAATTTTGTTGTTCGTAGTTGGCTTAGCTAGCTTCAAAACCGACGCCTATTACTCAATTTGATTTAAGAGCCCAAGAAGTTATCCCGGAGGTCGGGATTTCATATTCTCTTTTAATTTTAAATTTTTCTATTTGTTTCTATAAATAAAAAAATTAGAAATATAATGTAATACTTTTGCCGACGAATATGTCGTCGGCACAAGTAGTTTTTTTTTTTTTTTTTTCATATCTTCTATTTAACGGATATGAAAACAATTGCCGCCGAATATGAAAGTCTTAGATTGTACCTTGGATTGCCATAAATTTATAGCTATGAGTGGAATAAATACTCGTAGCCATTTCTCATACAATTGACAATGTCAAAGCCAAGATTCAGGACAAGGAGGGAATCCCACCGGACCAGCAAAGGTTGGTGTTATTGTACTGCAATTTTATCTGGTTGAGTAATGTAGAGATGTGATAGATTCTTTAATCTGTGTTTGTTTTTACTTTGCTTTCTCAAGAAAGTCAAAATGCTATTCATTTCAGTAGTCCTTTGTCAATTCCTTCAGATTCTATCTCATTATATGGTCTTGTGGTTTTCTTTCTCTTTCATTTGTCCTTCTCTTTCAATGAGGTATGGATGTGCTTTTACCTATTCAACCTTGAAGAGGTGAAGCCTGCAACATAATTGTTAATATCAGCTGATGGAGCCTATATCTGTTAATGAGATTATTGGGAACAATGTGGAGAAAACCAGTTAATATTAACAGTAAAAAGTGCATGTCTAGGGTATTGTGTATTGTAGCTGTAGAAGCTTTTCAGTCATTTTCAATGGTAGCTCTGGTGTACATGCTTGAGTTTTATGATTCGGTTTTTCGTGGCGGGTGTTGTTGGGGTGGGTTGTGATTCTGATTACACGTTTTAAATTAGCATGCATATTGTTATGATGTGTAAGGATATCCAGTAGTAATATTGGATATCGAATATTATTCAAATGTTCAATCAGCGTCTGTCTTCAGTAACAAGGGTGAATGTTTATTGCGTGCATATGAAAATTTGGGCTGTGACTGTAGAAAGGAGATTTTCTTTGGGGAGAAACGGGTCTAATCAAGAGCCTAGTTTGTAGTCATGCAATTGAAGCTGCTAGCTAGCTTGGGGTAACAGTTGGCCGGGTCACCATTTGCATGTGAAAATATCAAAGCCAGGTACATGAGTCACCTAACGAATTAAGGGATCAAACTGTTTCTTTGTGAACTCAACTCTATATATCTCTCAACTCTATATATGCTCCAAGAAAATCTAACGTACTGCTAATAGCATGCCAAAAGCTTCCTGGCCGATCGATGTTACAAATATATACAAAATACTAAATAATACTTGTAGGAGATTTACATATGTAATGTATATCCTGCATATGTTGTTGTTTCGATCAAAAAAATAATAGCAATAACAACTTCCCAATTCGTTTTTATCGTCATATTTTATTTTCATTTTGGTTGATCATTATATAAGACGATTTTGTTGTTTGTAGTTGGCTTAGCTTCAAAACCGACTCCTATGACTCAATTTTATTTAAGAGCCCAAGAAGTTATTCCGGAGGTCATGATTTCATATTTTCTTTTAATTTTAGATTTTTCTATTTGTTTCTATAAATAAAAAAATTAGAAATATAGTGTAATACTTTTGCCGACAAATATGTCGTCGGCACAAGTAGTTTTTTTTTTCTTTTTTCATATCTTCTATTTCACGGATATGAAAACAATTGCCGCCGAATATGAAAGTCTTAGATCGTACCTTGGATTGGCATAAATTTATAGCTATGTGTGGAATAAATACTCGTAGCCATTTCTCCTGTGAATATGAAATAAATTTCTCTTATCATGAAGAGATTACGTCGTAATAATGATTAATGAGTGAGGGGACACGGCAACTACCCCTAGAAGGACATGGCAACCAAAGATAGCTTTCCGTTGTAGGGTATTCTTCAAAAGGGAATGAGATCCTCTCCTCACCAAGGGGATCTCTTATTTCCCCACCAAGAGATCTTGGCCCTCCATTTCGAAATGGAGGGCCAAGATTTCTTGCACTTTTCCTAAACCTCATACCCCACCCCAAAAGTGTAAAAAATCTTGGCCCTCCATTTCGAAATGGAGGGCCAAGATCTCTTGGTGGGGAAATAAGAGATCCCCTTGGTGAGGAGAGGATCCGGATCCCTTCAAAAGTTAGTTGAACAAGTTGGCTCACCTTACCTGGCTGGAGGGCGATCCAAAATGCTAGCTTGGAACAGCTGCCAATAGATATGCCACCAAAGATATATGCTAGCTTAGAATTAATAACTTATTCATCTATTTATATTTCTTTCGACAATGTGAGAAAGTTTAATTTTTTCTTTCTTCTTTTAACTATTGAACATTTATCGAGATCACGTGTAAAGGTAATTAAAAATAAAAAAATTAGAGAAAGAAAATTGACGGCAAGTAGAGTGAAGAACAAGAAGCATACACACATAGGTATGTGTATCTTTTGACAATTTTGTGTTAAGTGATTCATTGATACGTTGACGAACCGTGTAACACTTTATCTACTTTTATCATGTCATTTGACTCCACTCCGAATGCTTAGTTTTGTAATGGGTTTGGATGTGATCGGAGCCATAATTAGACAATTTTAGAGCCACAAAATCACAAAAATGAGGAAAGAGATGTAGGTCCATATTACCACTTATGGAACATGTTGTTCATCATGGTTCACCCAGCAAAGAAAGGAGAAAGGAACAGTTTCTTCAAAAAAAAAAAAAAAAACTGATAATGTAACGGACACCCACTCCAGTCCTCGGTCCTCACTCTTTTCCTCCGTCGTTCACATTTCTGGATTATTTTAAAGCTCCCGTGATTTAAAATCCCCCAAAAACCTCCGAACGCGCTCACGAAAGGTCTGAAACTCTCTCCTACAAGCAAAGCCTTCCTCTTGTCACTATTCGAAACCCCAATCTCAATCAAGAGTGACACCCAACGACGTCGTCTATGGCGGAAGCGAAGTCGGAGCAGGTCGTGTACCTGCACGGCGACCTGGATCTCCATGTCATCGAAGCGCGGCGGTTGCCGAACATGGACATCGTCTCCGAGCGGTTCCGCCGCTGCTTCACGGCCTGTGACACCCTCAACTGCTCCTCGCGCTCTCGCTCCGAGCCGGCGCCGTCCGATGTCGGAGCGGAAGACCGCAAGATGCGCCACCACCGCAAGATCATCACCAGCGACTCTTACGTCAGCGTCGTCGTGCCTCAGGCCACTGTGGCGCGGACGCGCGTCATCAAGAACTCGCAGAACCCTCTGTGGCACGAGAGATTCGCCATCCCGCTGGCGCATCCCGTGGTTAACCTCGAGTTTCAGGTTAAAGATAACGACCTATTCGGCGCTGAATTAATCGGCACCGCCACGATCTCCGCCGCGAAAATTGCCTCCGGAGAATTCATTTCCGGGTGGTTTCCAATTATCGGACCAGCCGGCAAGCCTCCGAAGCCCGACTGCGCGATTAACGTCGAGTTGAAGTTCACGCCCTTCGACAGAAATCCAGTGTACAAGCGCGGCATAGCGGGAGATCCAGAACACAAGGGAGTGACGCACACGTACTTCCCATTGAGGAAAGGAAGCTCCGTCAGGTTGTACCAAGACGCACACGTGCCGGAGGGGTTACTGCCGCGGATTGAATTGGATGGAGGGAATGTATTTAAGCACGAGAAATGCTGGGAGGACATCTGCTATGCAATTTCGGAGGCTCACCATTTGATTTACATTGTGGGATGGTCTATTTTTCACAAAGTGAGGCTGGTTAGAGAGCGGACCCGGCCGTTGCCTCGCGGCGGCGATTTGACGCTTGGCGACTTGCTCAAGTATAAATCGGAAGAAGGCGTACGGGTCTTGTTGTTGGTCTGGGACGATAAGACCTCTCACGACAAGTTCTACCTCAAGACGGTCATAATTCTAACCTGCATTGTCGTTTCGAATTTCCTGAATTACTATTTGTTTAATTGTGAATACTGATATACGAATCTTTATGCCAGTCACTTGTTCAGTAATTCGGTATGAATTGAAATCTTTAGCTTAGGCCTTAGCCAGAAAGAAGAAAAACACTGAGCTCAAATGGTAATGATTTTGTCTGAAGATGGTAAACTAAATAACGTGTTAGAAGTGGTACTTAAGTCGAGTGTCTAACCTTTAAACTCCCAGAGACTTTTGGAGTTGAGCATGTCAGTTCATCATCTCTATTTAGTAATGTATGACCTTCCCATCTTACTCAAACCTAAAAATCAAAAAAGGTAGTAGTGTAAGAATTTTGATGTGCATTCTGTAATTTGCTTAATTACTGTTCTAGATTTTATATGACAGAATGAAATACGAGTCATAATGTGAAATGGGAATGGTGCAGGCAGGAATGATGGGAACACATGATGAAGAAACCCGGAAGTTTTTCAAGCATTCATCTGTCAATTGTGTTCTGGCCCCTCGCTATGCCAGTAGTAAGCTTAGCTTTTTAAAACAACAGGCAGGTTCCAGTTCTGACATCTTTGTAATTTCGTTCTCTTATGATTAGTATGATCTTAGAATGCAACCACCAAGGTATCTGAGATATCTCCTGATAGTTTGGATAGTGGATACAATTAGTCAAACTGTCTTTGGTTCAAGAATAACTCTTTCTTCGCAACTCGTACTTGTATTGAAGATTTGTGTTTTGTGTGAGAATGGTTTAGTCATTTAGGGTTCGCTAGACATTTTGCCTGCTTGATTCAGCAAGCATTCCTTTGCTTTTATGAAATCATTTGCTTTCCATTTAGATGATCAACTAAATGAATTTAACTCTTATTTTATGGGTTTCTACAGGTTGTTGGAACCCTCTTTACACACCATCAGAAATGTGTTCTTGTGGACACTCAGGCATCTGGTAATAATCGCAAGATAACTGCCTTTTTAGGAGGTCTTGATCTCTGTGATGGTCGTTATGACACACCTGAGCACAGACTGTTTCGTGATCTTGACACTGTGTTTCACGAAGATTTTCATCAACCTACTTTTCCTGTAAGTGATTGGTGTTTTGACTGGTTATTATCTGCATTGTTTCTAAGATGTAACCCCTGTCAGGTTTTGCGTATCAGTTCTTTCTTGCTAATGTGACCACGGACTAGCATAGTTTACATGTCATATTTGATTTTTTATAAATGGATCTTATAGTTTGTAATTAGAATGATAGATAATTAGACTGCTGTAATGTAAAATATCTGTTTCTGGGTTTTTGTGTTTGTTCTTGCACTAGGCTGGAACCAAGGCTCCAAGGCAACCGTGGCATGACTTGCACTGTAGAATTGATGGGCCTGCTGCATATGATGTTCTTATAAACTTTGAGCAACGGTGGAGGAAAGCAACACAGTGGAGGGAGTTTGGACTACGTAAAAGGGTTTCACATTGGCATGATGATGCTTTAATAAAAATAAACCGTATTTCATGGATACTTAGTCCTACCATATCTGTTACAAAGGAGGGTACATCTATTCCCGAAGATGACCCAGGTTTGTGGGTTCAAAGAGAAAGTTATCCTGAAAATTGGCATGTTCAGGTTTGATGATGCAACTGGCTTCCTCTTATTTTTGCAGCTTCCGTTTTCTCATATATGAAGGAAAAAGAAGAAGAATCCGAGCTGGGTATATCTTTCTTTTGCAGATTTTCCGGTCTATTGACTCAGGATCCCTGAAAGGATTTCCCAAAGATGTCATTCCTGCTGCGGCCCAGGTCTCTCTCTCTCTCTCTCTCTCTCTCTTCCTCCCTCCCTCCCTCCAAAGCTGATCATACCCCTTGATTGTACTTGCAGAACCTTATTTGCTCAAAGGATCTAGTAATAGATAAAAGCATTCAGAAAGCATACATCCAGGCAATCAGATCCGCCCAACATTTTATATATATTGAAAATCAGTATTTTCTTGGTTCATCATACGCATGGCCAGATTATAAAAATGCAGGTAAGGTGACAATTTACTGTGCACTGAAGTAGAACTTTTTGGAGGAATGGAGGATATAATGTTTATATATTGGGAGCAAAAGTTTTATTTTGCAAAACAATATATCATATGGAATATGAGCATAAATGCGCTTGAAATCTGTGGGTTCTGTCATTTTGTGCATGGGTATGAGCTTAACATTTTTTCTCCCATGGTTGTATCAACTTTGTTTTTTAGCTAGAGAAAAGTACATTTTTTTCCTTAGTTAAATTTGCTAATTTATCCATCCATAATTGACTAAGAGTATTGAAAATATGCATCTGGATTTGTTCTTATTGTCATTGGTTTTAATAATATTCAACCTCAATGACCCAAGACTGTTGCACCTAACCACTTATCTTTTCTCAAATTATACTGGATATCCTTCCATTTGATCCAACAATTCCTTTCTTGGTCTGAGCAGGAGCTGATAATCTTATTCCAATGGAGTTGGCACTAAAGATCACTAGCAAAATTAGAGCAAATGAGAGATTTGCAGTGTATATAGTTTTACCTATGTGGCCTGAAGGTGATCCGAAGACTAATGCAATGCAAGAAATTCTCTACTGGCAGGTATTTGGTTATCTATTATATATCTGCTCATATAAGTGAAACACATGTTTCGGGACACAATATTTGCTCTTATGTTCTTCTGGTGATTGTCTTTGGTTCTCGTTACTAACAGTATTTATAAATACCGACGTTGTTCATACAGTATCGGCATCTATTCCCACGAATAGATAGCCTAAATCATTTGATTTCTTTATGGTTTCAGGACCCACATGGAAGTTTCCTTCTGACTTATGCTTGTTTGCATTTTACAGAGCCAAACAATGCAAATGATGTATGATGTTGTCGCACGGGAATTGAGAGCCTTGAAACTTCAGCACTTACATCCTCAAGATTACCTCAATTTCTATTGCCTTGGTAATCGGGAAAAACTTTCTGAGGAAATATCAAACAACAATGGTGCTATGGTAATTGTTTGAAAATGATTGTCTTCTTTACTGCTGACTTAATCATTTAATGCTAGTTTGTTTGTTTGAATAAATTAAATACTACGCCCTTAATCTCTATGGCCTAGAAATTCATGGCTTCCAATCAATACATCCACTTAATCTATGATGCTTTCAGCTTTGAGATCTTATATGCAGATTCCTGCTGCCATTTTCTTTATTTAGCAAGTAATCTGGGACCTTGAAATATCAAAATATGTGTCCCATAGTCCCACTTTTCTTCAGTGGAGAAGTCTCAACTCTATTTGCAGTTGGCGTTCACTGGTATAATCAAAGATTAGCCCTATCAATAAGAAAAAGGAGAATCAAAGATTAGCCTATTTGCAGTTGGCATTCACTGGTATAATACTATAATCAAAGATTAGCCTATATTGTGCATAATTTTTTCCTTTATCCATTTTATGAACTTCTAAGACAGTGTGCATGAAATGGAAAAGTTGTGCTTTATTTTGTCTTTGGTATGTTTGGCACTCCCAAATAGTTGAAGGTTAATGTCAAGATCTGTCGCATGCAAATTAATCTAACTATAGAAAGGCAAAAACATTTCCTGCTTCTAGTAACTGAAGTTATGTTACCAGTATTTTTTAGGGTAAAGAGATCCCTTTCCTGTTTTCATTTTGAAAATAAAAAACATTACTTTCTACTTTGGGCCATTGCTCGAGAGAAAATGCATTGACTTTTGTTTTCCCATTATGCAAATGACTGATGCTTCACTTGTGATATTTGTCTTTGCTTTTGAATTACAGTTGTTGGTTATCTCCAGAGCTTTAAGATAACCATTCATGTTTAGATCTTTAAATTTATTAACTATCTGCAAGAAAATCTCAAATAGTGGTCTTTACACCAAGTTTTTCTTTCAGATCTCCGATGCATACAAGTATCAGCGCTTTATGATTTATGTTCATGCCAAGGGTATGATAGTAGATGACGAGTACGTTATAGTGGGATCTGCCAATATCAACCAAAGATCAATGGCTGGCACAAAAGACACTGAGATAGCTATGGGTGCGTATCAACCCCATCACACTTGGGCTGAGAAGCAGAGACATCCATGTGGTCAGGTATGTAAATTTATGTGCTTGTTTTTTGTTTGCCAGCGGCAAGCTTCTTATTTGTTGATTCTCCCCTGGCTGACGCTAAAGAAGATATTCAATACGTTTAGCTTCCACGAGACTTCATGAGCACTAGCTATTCCAGAAGATATTTATAGTTCTCATCTTGGTGTAGAACCTTAGAGTAGCAGTTATTGCTCCATTGCATCTTAAGAAATTTCACAGATTATGGTTGAGTTTTGTGATGACAGATAATGACCTCAAAAGTTTAGAATTTGTTAACAACATTTATGATGATTCGTAAACTTTGAATTTCCTATTCATGCAGATATATGGATATCGAAATTCGCTCTGGGCTGAGCATCTTGGTATGTTGGACGCATGGTTCAAAGAGGCAGAGAGTTTGGAATGTGTGAGAAATGTGAATGAGATTGCCGAAGAAAACTGGAGGAGATTCACATCTCCAGAGTTCACAGAACTGCAGGGTCACCTTCTCAAGTATCCGGTGCTGGTAGATGTTGATGGTAAGGTGGGACCCTTGCCAGGACATGAAAATTTCCCTGATGTTGGTGGCAAAGTTCTTGGAGCTCATTCTGCTACACTTCCTGATCAATTGACAACATAATAACTCTCCCGTATTCTCTATGTTCATAACAGGATTGTTGAAATATGATTGAAGCAATAGGTGTTGTTAGCCCTTTGAGTTTTACTAGATCAAACTAGTTGATGTTTCTACTGCTATTTTAGGACCTCCTACTCTTGTTGTTGGATGTGTACATTTTGTGAATTTGTATACCGTGAATGGTTAGTGGCGTGTCACCGGAATGCCGGGGGATACTGCATATCGTGAATGGAGTTTCTTTTTCTTATCAGGTGTGTTGGTGAAGTTCTTACAGCAATTGCATGGCAAAGTTCACTTTTTTTTTCTGTTTTTTTTTTTTCTTCCTTTCAGTCAAACCAAAGAATGCAATGAAATGGAAATGTTATTTACTGAACCAAAGAATCAAATAACAGTACAATAATTTCTAATTCAATGGTGAATCTTTGCATGCAGTTGTGTGAAATTCGTTTCCAATACGTTATATAATTTTTTTTTTAACAATTAGCAATAGTATGCTAGAGAAATTCAAATTCTAGTGTAAGAAGAATGCTTAAAATTGATTTAATTGTTTTTTTTTAAGAGAAGCAACATTTCATTTCAATCAACAAACTCTTGTCAAATCTTTTAGTTATATAATCCTACAAATGAATTATTATTATTTTTGTTTCATTGGAGGAGCCGAATTCCTTATCTAGCCTAATTCAAACATAATTCTTCATCCCCTCTCATTATTTGGGTTAATTCCAAGGACTAAAACGATAAAAAGCCAACCACAAAAAACTTTGCAAAAAAAAAAAATAGTAAAAGAAATAAATATTCCTCTACACGCACGGTCCGGTCCGTGCGTCCAAAAAATCATAAATCATTAATTGACCTGGCGCACAAAAACGGGTTTAGATAACGTTAATCGCAGCGGATCACTCCCGTACATATATATACTTGGTACTTTGTTGTTTGGCATAGACAAAACGCACAAAGTGCAGTTTCGCCTGTGGAGAAAGCTCATTGACCTCGAACCCTAATTTTTCGATTTTGGTCTCTAGGGTTCTTCCAGCGTTGGCCCCTGAAAATGGTAATCTCTCTGGTTAACTAGTCGTCTGCTATTGTTGGATGCCTTATCAAATTGTATTAATTTAATTCGTTTTTCATTCTATGTGTTTTGTTCTGCAGGCAGATTCTCCTCGCAAAAGGTAAGCCCTAAAATTCATGTACCCCTTTTCAGTTTCTTGTTTCAAATTTAAAATTAATATGCAATTCTCTGAATAGGTTTTCGATCTGCATCTTATTGGAACATTCTATCATTCTTTCAAAAATGTTGCATTAGGGCCCTTATTATAACTTTTATGTTTCAAGATTTTCAGTAATACTCGTAGTGTTATAGGAAGACATATGATAAATTAGATTCCATGCGTCTATACATGTAATCATAATATCCGCTAGGTTTAAAGAACTAAAGAAGTTATAGGGTTGTGCTGCTGAATGTTCTGATGTGCCGTAGTCCATGGAATCTGTTTCCATGGGAAATCTGACGTTTATTTGCGAGTGAGATGAGGATAGGATTGGAATATGGGAGAATGACTACCGTGTAAATGTTCTTTCATGAGAGGTTTTATATTTATTCATGATGGAGGGGCGAAACCCACTTTTGAATTATCTTACTACTGAATCGGGATTCTGAGTTGTACATTTCGTGTTCCTATATTACCATTTCGATAATCTGTAGTGATTGACATGCTTTTTTTTTTCACCCTT
Source organism: Rubus parviflorus (assembly GCA_029955375.1). Lineage (NCBI taxonomy): Eukaryota > Viridiplantae > Streptophyta > Magnoliopsida > Rosales > Rosaceae > Rubus > Rubus parviflorus. The sequence goes on from JARGGL010000004.1 coordinate 18,286,104, forward strand.
TTTTTGGCATTGAATCTGTTAAAAAACACATCATAATCAAACACTATATTGTGGCATTTTTTTCATTATATGTTTCTAACAAATTTTCATGTTGTATGTATGGTTAAATCAGGTATTCGCGATCCCCTTCTCCATGGAGAGCTCAGTCCCGGTCCAGGTCCAGGTCTTTGTCCAGGCCTAGGTCAAGATCAAGATCCTGGTCTAGGCCAAGGCACAGGTCTCGTTCTAGAAGTCATGGCAGGTTGGTTCTCATGTTTTTGCTTAAATCAGCGTTCCATGCTTGTTATAATGAGTGTTTTTAAGGGAAAAATCAAGGCGTGTGTCGATACCAAGAAGGAATGGCTTGGGAGTAACTTTGTTTTGTTTTTTTCTTGAGAGGCATGCACCTCTTCCTATCCTAGAGCATTATATGCTCTATTTTAGGCCTTTGGGCATGTGTCTTTTACTCTTTTTATAGAACCCCTAGGCTAAATGATGGCACTATATGAAAGACATAGATTGGCCTGGTATTAGAATTGTAATTAAAAATCCAGTTTACAGCTCCTTTTTCCTGATGTAAACTGGAAAAGCCCTAACAAGGAATTCTAAGACCAAACCCTTGGCATCTCCTAAACCTATACCCTGTACTCTAAGGTGCCTCCCAGTAGCTGGTCTATATTTGTCATATACTCTATACATTACCTCCCCATTTTGAAATGCTTATGGCCTTGCATATTTTACACCTTTGATGCGTGGTGTTTCTGATAAATGGTTGGTTCTATGGTGCAGGTCAAGATCCAGAAGTCCTGGAAGGTTGGTGTTAATTTTGGTGGTTCTTTTTAATTCTATATCTGCATTATAAAACCAACAGTGGTCAAACCTTCTTTGTTCAATGTGACCTTGATATATATATATATATATATATACTTGGTCCTGTGCTTGTCATAGGTGTCTTACTTATCTAAGTTTTTCTTTTATGTGGCAGGGGTGCTATTGTAAATCCTGGAAATACACTCTATGTGACTGGCCTATCTCAAAGGGTCTCAGAGAAGGACGTTGAAAGGCACTTTTCAAAGGAGGGAAAGGTGCTTTATTTTATCTACGTTTAATTTATTTATTTGTTTGGTTCCTCATTTCATGGTAGAAATGCTTTTTCTTTGCATTTTTTTTGGTATCCACGTTTCAGAGTCCACTTTGCATTGTGCTTAGCTTTTTTTTCCTCAGGTAGCTTCATGTTTTCTTGTTGTCGAGCCTCGGTCACGAATTTCCCGTGGTTTTGCCTTCGTTACGATGGATTCTGTTGAAGATGCTGAGCGGTGCATTAAACATCTCAACCAGTCAGTTCTGGAAGGCCGCTATATAACTGTGGAAAGGGTAATTTAATTTTAGTACAGTGGTTAACTCTGTACCCTTTATGCTTGTTTTCTTTTTTCTTGACTTGGAGGTTTTCTGGTTATATTCAGACATTGCGTCAGCTATGTTGGCAGCAATCAAAGATGATGAGTTTATCCTTCTCAACTTTAGTGAAACAGCTTGATCAATCACAAGCTTAAACAGCTTTTCAAATCCGCCTGATCAACTAAACATAGCAACTAGATTCCAACAACCATACAACTTCAGCATTCACTTTCAACTTTCAACTCAACTAATCAACGGACATTACCAACAACTTTCTAATCAGGCCTTTATGGTATTTGATAGCTGGCATTCATTTTATGGACACTACTCTTATGTGCCTAGATATCATGTGTTTGTTACCCTGTACACATATCCACTTCATTTAGTTTTTTGTGAGTAAGTTATTCTTATTTAAAAATATGATAAACTGTTAGAAATAATGTCTTTTTGGTATTGTACTCGTTTCCTTTATTTGGTTGTTACTTTATTAATTTGTTAATGATTCTCGATTCATTTTGGAATTGTAATGGTGGAATTTTAAGACTTGGAAGATTTATTTATTTTCAGTCCCGGAGGAAGCGACCAAGAACTCCAACACCTGGGCATTATCTCGGATTGAAAAATACTAGAGACTATGGTATGTTTAATATGCTTTTCATTAATAGTTACAAACATTGAGGTGTCTGGTTTTTTTGCCTGTATCTCATACTTCATCTCTGCATTGGTGGAAGTCTGTGGTGATCGTGGTGATCGTGATCGTGGGAGGTACCGTGGGGGCTCAGGTCGTGATGACTATGGATATCGGAGGTCTCCTAGACGCTCGCCCTACAGAGGTGGTCGTGATTATTCTCCTAGGAGCTCACCTTATGGTGGTGGAAGATCAAGAAGAGAGAGGTCTTATTCACCGTATGGCAGTCCAGAAAGGAAGTACGCTAGTGGCTCTAGATGAAGGCTATAGGTTTAGGTATTTCCTGTCTGATTAAGTGAAAAACTTGGGATCGTATTGTGGAGATGTAATGATCTGTGATTTGGAGTCGGATTATCCTCTCCCTTTTTTTTTTCGCATGTTTTTATTAAACAAGTAGGATTTCTGGTCTCGTGTGTTGGGATTGATATAGTATAATATACATATCTTGGCTTGAAATATTGGTCTACCTTGCACTCTGGTTCTTTTTTAGTCTACTCTTCTATGTTGGGATGAACAAAAGTAAATGACTCTTTAGTTTTCATTGAAACTTGTAATGGAGAGCTCTTCTATTTAAATCAGTTTGGTAGTGAAACTTTGTGCAGGGCTGTGTCTCAACTCTCGAGTCTCAACTTTTTTTTTTTTTTTACCTGTAAAATAAGCCTTTAAGGCTTTAACCGTCTGGGCCTAGCCCAACTATTTATATGAACCAATCAAAATTACAAAAACCTCAGCTTCTTCATTTTCTGCAAAAACCATGTCACTCTCTTCAGCTCTAAACCCCCAATCCTCCAAGATTTTCTCTCTCCTCCCCACCCCATGTCTCTGTTTCAAGCTCTCACCTCCCACGACCCTGAAATTCTCAACGAAACTACACACCCTCTCACCCTCTTTCAACTCCTCTTACACCGACCACTTCCAAGAAGACCACGTAATCGGCGACTGCGTCGTCTTCGAAGAAGGCGTATTCGATGACCCTTATCTTCAAAACGACGCCGAAATTGAGCGTTTCGCCCCAGACAAACCCAAGCCCAGAAAAGGTACTGACGAAATTGAGACCGAGAATTTGGTTCCGGACCAATGGAGAGAGGTACAGGCAGAGGTGAATATAACCAAAAAGGAGAGGAGGAAGATTGCTCAGGAATTGCAGTTTGGTTCGAGAGTCGAGAAGAACAAGAAGGGGTTGGAGCCGATAAGGAATTTGAATTTGGACGAGTACGTGGCGTTTAGAGAGGCCAAGTTGAATCAATTGAAGCCGCTTGTTTTGGATGAGCCTGAAAAGTTTGCTGAGGATGATGATAAAGAGTGTGAAGGTAATGATGGGTTTGTGAGCGAAAGAGTGGCGCCTAAGAATCCTAGGTGGGCTGTTTATGGGAAGGGTCTGGAGGATGTTACTGAGTTCTTCAACAGTGGCCATTATGAGCCTGGTGTGAAGAAATCTCAAGGTAATTGGCTATCTATTTTTCTTCGAGATTTTTTAGCATGTTCATTTCGGTTTCAATCTGTGATTGTAGGTTGTAGCTTCTAAATTGCAAATGTGAGCTTCAAAAAGTAGTGAACTTTTGCTGTAAGGTTTAGCATTGTGTGACAAAGTAGTAAACTGACAGTGATAAGACTTTCTAGGTTGAACTTGAATTGTGAAATAACTTTTATTGCTTGGATGAATAGGACCCCGTCCTTTGTTTACGAAAGAGGAAAAGCTGCTACTGAATAGGCGAAAACCTGATATAGCTGCTGCCACCTCTGTAAGTATCACATCTGTTATGAGGTGACTTTTGGGTTTATGCATAGATTGTGTTTCATTTTTTCTCTTAAGAAAATTGTTCTCCGCTCGACGCCAAGTCTTTGTAATTTGACTGGCAGCTGATGCTTACTGTCTTCCTGGATTGAGATTTCCAGTAAAAAGTTTTTTAAGCTGCAGCTTCAGTTGTTGTACCGCTATCTCAATAAAGCATATTTTTGTATTTCTAATTTGATCAACTCTTTCCAGAACAAATGGCTGCCCCTTCACACTCTCGCCGCATCAGGAGAATATTACCTTATGGACGCTTTATTGAAACATGATGCTGATATCAATGCTCTGGACAAGGTATATAAATGACAACATGTTCCATTGGATTGTTAACTACTGAAGATTTTTGTGCCTTTTCATTCATGATTTGAGCTTGGTCTGTTGTTTTTCAGGATGGTTGGACTGTCCTTCACAAAGCAATTATTGGTAAAAACCAGGCCATTACAAACTATCTTTTGCGAGAATCAGCTAATCCATTTGTTCGTGATAAAGTGAGTAGATGATTATGTAGGTATACCTATCGATCCATTTTGGTATTGTAGTGGCCCTTGTTCTAATAGAAGTTTTATGTTGAATACAGGATGGCGCCACCTTGATGCACTATGCTGTCCGGACAGCTTCAAGTCAAGCAATTAAGATTCTTCTGTTATACAACGTTGATATAAACCTTCAGGACAACGTATGGATTATAATTTCCCATGCCTGTTAACACTCTCTTATGCAATTACAAGAGTCATAATTAAACAAAGCTTTTATTTCAACTTTATAGGATGGGTGGACACCGTTACATCTAGCTGTTCAAGGCCGGAGAACAGATGTAGTGAGGCTTTTGTTGATTAAAGGCGCGGATAAGACATTGAAAAACAAGGTAACTATTGATCGATTCCTTTAGTTTGTACAGCACTCTGCACATCTTGAATGCTTGAAAAGTATGAAGCAATGTCTTGCTGTTTGAGTCTAAAGCTTCTCATTGCCTTGATGTACTGCTTAAGAATCGCTTATGTTATGATGATTGATTTCAAGTCATCTATTTGTTACAGGATGATTTAACCCCACTTGAGCTTTGCCTCTATTCTGGTCGAGACACGAGGACTTACGAGCTAATTAAGCTGTTGAAGCTTCTTCCCAAGACTCGTTAATGGGTTAATGTTCTGATGGCAAATCCACCTCTACAATGCTTCAGCTGCCGAAAGTGGTTTGATGATGATGACAATTGACAAGCCGTGGTTTGATCTTCAATAGCTTTTGCTTGACAGTCTCAGTGGATGCAGATAGAATTCATACAACTGCCAAGTGCCAACCACAAATCAATTTTGACTTTGGTACTTTTAATTCTTTGTAATTATGAAATCATTGAATTACATTGTGCAATTATGTATCTTTTTTTTTTTCAAAATGAAAAAAAAAATCTCATTATGTATGTGGCCAAGTCTTGTGAAAGCTCAACGACCTTCAATTATGACAAAGTAACTATTGAACCATTTTTCTAATTTTAATCCCAACTCATTACTCCATCGAGCCCGAGTTTGAAACAATTTTTTCAAGGAGTTAGAAATTAGAACCGGAACAATGAGGCACGAGAAATGCTAACAACTTTCTTTAATAGTTTTCTCATATTATATGAGAATTCTTCATACTCGATTAATGATTAACATCTATACAAAAAAAACTAAATAATTAAATCGACAACTATTCAGTCTTTCAAAAATGATTTTGTAACTACTTCAATCTCATAAAGAACCATCCTTGTTCAATTGATTTTGAAGATGACTCTTTGAAGATATGATCTTCAAACAAGAAAAAAAACAATTTCAAGTAAAATACATAAAACTTAACAATCAAAACAATTAAAATAAGAAGATTGAAGAGAATGTTTCTAGTATATTCTAATACTTGGAATATACACTAAACATGATTTTGCCAAATGCCAATTATTTACACATGGTTTCAAGAGAGGAACTTTTGTTTTTTAATCAATGAGAGGAGAGGATTAGAACAAAGTCTTAACTCTTAAAAAAATATTAATTATAATTTCATCTCCTTAATTATTTCATTGACATGTTTAACAGGAGGGACGGGACAGACAAGCATGGCATCTTTATCAATATTTCCCATTTCATTGATAATCGCAAAGCGAAAATTGAAAGCGGCATCTGATTGAAACTCAACTATAACTCTTTCCTTCCCATTTCCTCTCTCTTACTCTGTCACACATTTTTGATGATGCTCGGAGCTCAATTCTCCGTCACCGATCGCTCGAATGCCGTTTTCCCGATTCCGAATGCTCGGCCGGCTGCTGCTTCTGCTTCTTCTTCCTCTTCTCACAGCTTCGCCTTCGTCGTGGTTCGATTAGGTTTCAGAGCCAAACGCTGCCACCGTGGGATCCGCATTACCTGCAACTCTTCCGCTCGCGACAGATCCACTAATGCCGATCATCAAGATTACGAGTATATTCAAGCTTCCCTCTTACTTTCAGGTCCCAAATTTCTCTCTTTCGGCTCTGATCACATACATGTACATAGAGTTTGATTGGATTGTGTTTGAGAAAAACTTACTGTTCAGTTTTTTTTTTAACACTTTTCATTAATTTGAGTATATGAGCATTAAGTTTTCGGTTTTCTAGTGTTAAGTAAGGTGATTTGGTAATGGAGTGAATTGGGTGTTCATCTCTGAAGTTGTTAGTTGTGTTTAATTAGTGCAGAAACTATATCTCACTTTCGTATGCAAAAGAGAGGATTTCAAGAAGAGACGAATTGGAAGTCCTCTGCTAAACTGCGGCCCTTTTCGGTCCAAGCAACCCGGCCCGGAAATGTTTTGGATACACTAGGCAGAAACTTTCTCCAGCGTTTCCAAAGTCCTACCATTTTTCTCAAGATTTCTTGTGATGGAGACTTTCTGCTTCCAATTGTTGTAGGTATAATGGAATTTCATACGTACAACGGTACAATATAAATAGAATTTGAAGTATCACATCCTCTAGTCATTAATTGTATTTATCTGAATCTTCAGGCGAACTTGCCATAGAAAATCTCATAAATGGGCACTGGGGAGATGAGATTGGGGTAACTGTCTAAGCCTTTTGATTACATTGGTCTTTTTCTTATGGAAAATGTATATTGATCCCAAAACTTGTCTTGCTGCAGGCTTCCCCGGACCAATTTCAGTTTGTGAGAAATCTTGTCGAAAAACTTGATTATCAAGTATGGAGCTAAATTTTCTCTGCATATTAAGTACATTCTGATAGCTTGTTGTATTAGATATTTTCTGGTTAAGCTACTCATTTACACTTGGTGGATGACTATATGAATATTTGAGTATTGATAATAAGGTCTTAGAGAAGTGTTTGGTGAGAAGTGACTGCAGATATGTTGATTTCTTTCACCTTAAGGAGACACTTGAAGACTTTAGATCCCAAACGGGTGGCATTGCATCTTGGTTGTGCTGAATTAACTTCTCAGTTGAAAGTGGCATGCAAGCTATTAGGTCCTATTTGGATGGAGTAATTCCAAATCTAGAAATTTGGTTAATGCAGATTAAATGTTTCTTTAGACAATTACTATCCATTTATGTCGAGATTTGAATTAGCAGAAGTAAACAACTGAAATTCAAATGACTCCTTGCATATAGTCATATCAAATCCATTTCAAATGTCTTTCATCTAGTCATATCTAATGCTTTGTAGTATTTTTTTAACAAATTCAGGCTTGTTGTCAAATGGAAATCCTTATTTTAAACTCACTCCATCTAACTGGAGCCTTAGATTCTTCTCTTATTCTTTTTGCCACTTCTTCAATTTCAGGTGAATATGGTGAGAATTACAGAACGAGTGCTGAATACATACTTTGCCAGATTATATTTTAGCAAGGTGGTAAAAATCGTATGAGTTATATCTTAATATTTTTTAGAAACTGAAGCAACTTTATGACATCGAGGTTCGTATTGTCTGCAGCCAGGAAAAAGTGACATTCTTAGTGTGGATGCACGTCCATCAGATGCCATAAATGTTGCATATAGATGCAAGGTATGTATATCTTTCTTGCCTTCTCAACACAAATTGCTCCCATAAAACTTCATGTCCATGTTGTTACTTTTTCATGTGTAAGCAAGAAACTGTTGCCTTTCTGGTATATTGAAACTCACAAGATTTAAAATTTAATGGTATATGCAAGAATGTTTCTTTGAACTACTTATAATTTTGAGTGACATTTACTATGTGCAGGCACCCATATATGTAAATAAACAGGTTGTTTTGACAGATGCTGTAAGAATCGGTTATGGGATGGGCAGAATGCGTGATACGAAGTCTACTTACGATGTCTCTCTTGATAGGTATTTTGGGGGCCAAAATCTTGGACTTTTGGTTAATCAGTTTTTCCCTTGCTCTAATTATTAGTTATAATCTTTGCAGTGCTGCAGATGGTCCAAATTTTTTAGGTCAAGAACTTGGTTTGGTGGAGAATATGGAATTAGCTATCAAAGAGGAAAGATATAGGGAAGCAGGTATTTTATTAGGGCTTGATCCACTGCTTTTTCTAACTACATAATTTTGTTTACCCAACTACTACGTCAGTTTACTTTTTCTCTCATAATTCTGCTCAGATTAGCAGCATGGTTTTATGTTTATTGGATAATTTATGAATTAATGACTGATTCCTGCAGCCATGTGGAGAGACGAACTAGACAAACTTCGCAAGTTAAGTCAAGGGGATCAAGGTTAATCCGCTTCTAATAAGTTGCTGCATTCATGCACACACAGTGTCGACGTACTGCTATGGGAGAGTACCTGTTACACCTTCTCGCCTTCTAGACTTTTGGCATAGCATTTCAGTAGAAAGGTTTTAGTGTAAGGAACACCTTTATGAATTATTGGATAATTCAGGGAACTTCTAAGATGTTGAGTGTACAGTTCCGTAGTATATAGTCCCCAAGTACTTATATGTAAATCACATATTCAGATAAATTCTTCGAACCATAAAGAAAGTCAGCGTTCATTGGAATTGCATATCCACAGTTTGTAAATCTTAGCAAATTGTTGAATGAGAAGAAAGAACGATTTGTGTTACTTAATTGTCTTGATGTTTCTGTGATATGCCTTGGATTTATGCAAGGCTGCTTTTACTGATCTTTGGTCTAGATTTGCATTCTTTACCATTCTAAAGTTTGAATCCTTCACAACCATAGCTCTGAACTATGATCTCAAAAGCTCAGCTCGAGATGTTTGCTTTTGCTTTTTCACTTGCTAACAAACTTCATCAGACAAATGTGGGACTTGAAACCAAACCCTTGTGCATTTGCTAACCACTAGAGTGTCTCCAATAACCTAGATTACATATCACATCGTGTATTCTAACGATCCAATAGCTAGTCATCATTGTATACAAAATGATCCCAGGAGCTATATTCTTCACCAATATGAACAAATACTAGAGGTGGATACAAAATAGCAAGCCAGCAACGAGAGTTGCTGCGTGCTTTCTTACATTCATTTCGAGTTATTATATCTCCATTCCGAACTTCATTTCTGCCCTCTACAGATGGAAGGAATCCTCATGTGCCTCCGAATCGAGGCTGGCGTCTTCTCGCCATCACCCCACAGAGCATAGGCTTCTTCTCCATGCGCGGCATCATCACCAATGTCAAGATCCTCTTCCTTCATCCTCAGATCAACGATTCTGCTGATCAAAATACATATCAAGCTCGTCACAACAGCATTCCATACGATAATGAAAAGAGCTCCGAGGATCTGGTACCACATTTGTATGAGACCATGACTTAGATTCCCATCAAGGATGCAGTACAATAAGCCTGGACCATAACGGCTACTTCTGTACATCATTCTCAGAAGGTTCGGCCGAGCAAAGAAGCCCGAGAGGAGTCCCCCCAAGACACCGGCCACGGCGTGGGTGTGGAAGACCCCTAATGTGTCATCCACACTCTGGAAGAAAGGTGATCTTTTGTGCAATACCATCATGGTGTACCAAGGTATTGAACCAGACATTGCTCCCATTAGTATTGCTGCCCATGTCTCCACAATCCCTGCTCATGTATATATCATCTGTCATATTTTGTTTGTTTATCTCACAAAAAGAAACTATGTTTTTTAAAAATATTTTGCATATTATATTGTTGGACAATCAATATTACCCCACATTCCGCACATAATAAGAATCTACGTAATTTTTAGTTTGAACTTATAGCCTGACAACATAACATGTCAAACTATCTAACAAGAGAAGAATATTTACCTGCGCCGGGTGTGATGCAGACAAGGCCAGTGATCATTCCCTGGACTGCGCCAATCACAGAGCTTTTTTTGTATACAATCATATCAAGGGAAACCCACACCAAAAGGCTGGTGGCAGTGCAGACATGGGTGTTGAGAATGGCCAACGAAGCGATCCCGTTTGCCGCAAATGGAGAACCACCATTGAAGCCTGTCCAACCAAGCCATAAAAACCCTGCACCTCCCAACATATGAATTATGTTGTTTGGTGGAAAGTGTTGCCTGTCATGTGATTGCCTTGGTCCTACCTACATATTCACCACCAAATTACTTGAAAATAAAACTTGATACTAAAAAGACAATGGTAATGTTCTTCTACCAGCGAATCTAAGCATCTTGTGTTTGCTAGACTATATGGCAAGAGAACATTTCCGAAGAAAGAAGTATTAAGCATAAAAGGGTTTGGTGTTCATGTGAATTACCCAATAAGCAGCAGTAAAACCAGCAACACCAGAAGAAAGATGAATCACAAATCCACCAGCATAATCAATAATGTGTTTCTCAAGAAACCCACTTCCCCAAATACTAAAAGCCCCAACTGTGTAGGACAGTGTGAGCCACATTGGTACAAACAACATCCAAGCATAGAAGTTCATCCTCCCAAGCAAAGACCCAGCAAGCAATATCACAGTAATGGCAGCAAAAACAAATTGAAAGTACACATAGTCTGCCTTTGGAACATAATAACCTTCAAATCGGTGCAGGATATTTGGGGTCATAGCAAAACCAGGCCTTCCCACAATTGGGCTGAGACTAGTTCCAAATGACATGTTATGGGCCCAAAGTACCCAACACAAGAGCACCGCGGCAAAGGCGTATAGGGCCATGAAGGCGGAGTTCACGGCCCATTTCTTCTTGACCATGGATCCGTAGAGTATCACAAGCCCCGGAACACTTTGCATGCCTACCATAGTGGTGGCTGTGAGTTGCCATGCATTGTCTCCCTTGTTGCTCCATACCGGTGACGCCTCATCAAATTGAAGACTACTTGGCAGAGAAGAAAATACTGGATCGGTGTAATTCATTGAGAGTGAAAAGAAAGGAGAGAAACTTTGGGGAAAATTGGAATAGCTTAGCAGGAAGAGCAATTTATAAGGTCGTGCTCTTTGGAGTTGCACTTGGAAATAATCTACCAAGTTTTGTTTTCTTGTACTCAACATTCTTTGCTGGCTCATGGTAGAGATTCATTTTGAAATTTTTAAAGCAGTGATCAGGATTCAGGGGTACCATTTTGTACACATTGCAAACGTTAACTTAGGTGCAATTATCAATCCCATGTTGGATTAGTTAATTGGTTTTGTTTGGTTAATATATAATCACGCTGATTCAAGTTCATTACTCAAATTTGCTCATCAAAAATACTGAGCCAAGTTCATTCCTCAAATTTGCTCATAAAAAATAATGGGTTTTAAGCGAATTTCCATATTTACGCACATTTTTTTCATAATCAATAATCGGACTCATCCATCTTTTAGGTATTCCTGAATCATATTTACAAAAATCAGTCCTATCAAAAATTCACGTACACAAGTAACTTATGTTGGATCAAACTATCAAAGTCGAGTAAGGTCATGGGAACTAAATGGTTGAACATAGCTCATTATTTGACTGAATTTCATAAGAATCATATTTGAAGGACGGCCTAAAATATAAAAATTCGCTTTAAGTCCTTGCTTCTCTCAAATATTAAACTGAACAACAAGATTCAAAATTGAATGAACAAAGATTATGGATCACATCATTTTGGTTCTGCATGCCTCTTCAAAAATCTCCAAAGTTGACGGTACAGTTATGTCTCCAAATTTATCAAATGATTCCAACAAGAGGAATCATAATGTGGATATGAATATCATGCATGTAGCAGCTAAATCGATGCTTATGGTGACATACTGACATGCAAGAGAGAAGTGGCAAATATTGCTTGGAAGAAAGAAACAAAATTGAAGAACACACGCACCCCCATTATTATATGATTCATGGGGTAATTTTTTTTTAAACTAGCTAAACACTTGAATATTCATATTCCTTTTATTTTGCTCTTTATATATTTTTCTGAGTGATCTGATTAGCTGGAGTCGGGGAAAGCAATGCCAATATCGTATATTCGATCTCCTTGGACTGACCTTGAGATAGGAACACTATTGGATGCATTCGAGATTCAACCCTAGTTATAATTCTTAGTATATTTCTCTTGAGAAAATTCTAAGAGGGAAAATGTTAATTGCATAGCAACAAAAAGAGTACTAAATATTGTAACAAAAAAAAAAGAGTATTATATATGATACCATATTTGTTGCTTTATGAAGAAAAAATTGTGATTACCTTCCTCCAATTGGCTTGATCAAGATTCTGAAAGAGGCCAATCGATCACTACTAATTATTGTACGTTGGAACACATTCCAAAACTCTAACTTAAGAGCTTGATTAACATTGCTTTTGGAACGTACCAAGATTGATTGTCACACCGTTAATGATCATGACATGCTTACTTAAAGCAAAGAATGAATAAATTAGAACACACCCTTGAAGAAATGAGAATGAAATTGCTTACCCCCCATTATATGCATATCTAATCTCCAAAGGAAATTAAGAATGAATTCATTTACTTTTTGAGATAATTAAGGTCGCTTACATTTCTATCTCCTTTGTATTAGTATAGGTAAAATCATTCATAAAATAGAATAGTTCACATTCTTTTTAGATCATTTTAGATAAGTAAACATGTCATGAAACCATTTGATCAATATAAAGAATTTTGGGTTATAGCTAGTGACATATTTTAACTAATTGCTCTAATATATTTACGTATTCTTTCCTGGGTTTTTGTGTTTTCTAATTTTAGAGCCATATGTTAAAATCTAAGAGTCCGAGTAGAAGATGATGAACTTGAATACCCTTGAATTTGTAAAGCAAGCAAAAACAAATACATGAAAGAATCTATTTCCATTTGGGATACACTATCTATGGTCAATCATATATGCACTTCTGTTACCTAAAATTAATTTCCAAGAAAAAAAAAAGAACCACGAATTTCATCAATGGGGAAGACACAGAAAGCTTTCTCTACGAAATTCAAATCCAATTCTGCAGGCATATGTATCTATATATATCACCTAATTAATATATATATATATATATATATTATCCTATATATATAAATTAACCGGCCTGTAAAAATTAACCTTCAATGATGAATTCAAACATGAAAACGAAACCAATCAAGCGAAAAAGGAAGAAGATGAATCAGAAAATGAATGAAGAATTTCATTAATACTTTCCATACTTGTGCCAACAAAGAAGCATAACCACACACTTCCTAACAATATAGAACCTGGATCTCTTCTCTCTCACAATGCTCAAGCACCCACGCCTAGTAGTCTCAGCACACCCACCACAATTACCATCCAACCCTTCTCCTCTGCGCTGCTTCGATGTGCACTGACCCATTTACAAAACAAAATCAAATCTGCAATGAAAAATAAAAACCCAGAAAAAAAAAATGAAGATATATGTATACACAAAAGAATGAATCAAATCAGACCAAACCAAACCCACCAGCCCTAAATTCTATACAGAGAAAACCCAGCAAAGATTTCCCTTATATAAACCCAGAAATAAATCCCTGGTGTTCTTCCTCTTCATGTCAGCCACGTACGTGTCCTCTTCTCTCTGACTCGATATCTGTCTTCTTCTCTCTGTGTTGTTAATTTGGTTCCATGAATGGCAAAACTACAAGGTTTTGGTTTCTTTCTTCGTTACCAAGGAGGGTTGGTCTGGCGATCGACGGCTGTGATTAGATCGAGAGCATTCTTGCGGTTTTGTCGTCCACGTTTTGTGCTCTTCAAGTGGTTCACATGTACTCAATCTCTCTCGTTGTATTTTGAAATGGGCGAGGAGCCGAGAGGACTTTTGCTCAAAATTTCATTTCTTTTATAAGAGGGAAACCTCAGATATGATATATATAGCTGGATTTAATAATTTTTACAACAAATTCTGAGTTGTATGTATGAAACCTTGCATTGCATTGACCCTAATGAGTTGGTAGGAGTTTGGACAAAAAAAATAAAGAGTTGGTAGAGTAAATTTCATTAACTACTTTACCCTATATATCGCTACGGAACATTTTGGTAACTAAATACCGTTAGATCACAAACTACTCAACCACCTACTGGATTCGTGCCATTTTTATAGAAATATTTTGGATAAGATAAAAAAAACAAAATACCATCACATGAATTGAGACGCAAGATCTTCTTTGTATTCTATTTACATGTAATAATGCATTATCCAAAGGATAATAATAATGGACTTTATAGAATAATTTCTCTCGAATATGAGTCTAATAAGGGACCTTTGTTCCACTAAAAAAACATATATGTTGTTCACACAAGACATCTCAACAATCAATCATATGAAAAATGTCAATAATTATAGTTCAAACTACAGGCAGTGAAATATACTCTCATTATAGCTCTCTTTATATATGGAGCTTAATAACAACTAAAACGACATGATCACCTCGATCATACATATTCAAAGGGTTCAAGAGGATGTGAAATCTTCGATCGATGCATAAGTACCCGGTCTAATCCATCCATGGAACAAATCAAAGTCGATTCTAAGATTTCATAAATTGCAAATAGAATGGGATCTAGCTAGTGATTCAAATTAACACCAAACCAGGCTTGGGACCTTTGTTTCTATATTTTTTCCAACTTCCAAAATATAGGTTTGGTGTGAACAGTATAAGTGAAAATGTGGATGAGATTGTATTGTTCTAGCTTCTCTTTCACTAGTCGATTTGCTTCGTCCCAATACTTTCACATTACATCCACCAATATATACTCTCAGATTTTATGATTGGGTCAAAGGCAAATGTGGAATGGAAAACCTACAGAGAATAATTAGAAAATATAATACTAAAAACGTACATTTAGATTGTCAATTTGTGAGTTTATCGTTTATTATGTTTGAAATGTTCAAAGTCTATCCAAAGCAAACTATATTCTAGGGCAATAAGGTTGATCCTACAAGACACGTCATCAATATTATGATTGCTTTCATCTATTGAGTTACGTACGTAGCAAGTTAGTCTGTTTAGATAGCATTATATATCCTTACATATGAAAAGGATAGGAAGAGCAAATTAGATTGTATATTTTTATAGTTTATATGTATGTACATTGCAAATGAAGGGTACGTTTTTATCTACGTACGTGATGAATGACCTCTTGAGTCTTGAACAATGATGCAATCAATTTGAAGCCGTCAAGGAATAGTCTTGTCTAGGTGCTCAAGGGGTCGTTTATTGTTTGAAATCAGACGTCTTTTGGGAACTAAATGTTCTTGTGTTTGTCAGCCTAGAGAGTGCAATGTTTGACTTATTGTTTGTGCGTTATGGTTTAGCAAAATATAAATGATTTTATATATAGTTTTGCTTAAATGCAGGAAAACGTTTGCTTATGAGTAGAAATTGAGTTTTCAATTTAAGTGGCCCATGCAAGTCTCGAATTTGAGACTTTTGCGTCACATATTGGTATTTTAGAAGAGTCGAACCCAAAAATTGTGTGACTGTGTGTATATAAGCTGATGAGTCAGCAAGCAGTGGACCCGTTGCTAAAGCCATGAAAGAAACAGTTGAAAATAGATAGAGATCATCATCGAACCAAAACTAAAAGAAAGAATCTCTCATTCTTTTCACTACTCCTCTTTGCCTTTTTTCACTTGGAGAGCTTTGTCTTCTTCTTCTTCTTCTCATCAATTTCCCTGTTCAAATTCTCCAATCTTATTATTGCACACTGCATATTCTCCTATCACTAGCTTCAAATCCATATCCAGATTCACCTCAGAGATTTGCCTCTTTGCAATTTCGCTTCAGCTCCAATGGCAATCGACGAGGACGTAGAGAGCTGCGGCAGCAGAGCCGCGCTCTCGTCCCAGGCGCAGCCTCGCCACCACCGGCAGAAGCTCGAGGTCTACAACGAGGTGCTTCGTCGAATTCAGGAGTTCAATTATGAGGAGGCTAGTCTTCCCGGATTTGATGATCAGCTTTGGCTTCATTTCAATCGCTTACCTGCTCGGTACCATCTTAAACCCTAGCTTTTTCTCTTTTCATTCGTATGCTTCATTTATTAGCTTTTCGATTGTTGCGTTTTGACATTGTTTGTGAGTTTCATGAGAAACAAAAAAAAGTTGGAATCTTACTGATACTTCTACTTTGTGTCACGCCAATCCTTGTTGAAACTTATTTCTTAGATACATGTATTTCCAGCTATGAGTAGTGGTTTCTTTAATCTTATAGTTTTGAAAATTAATGTTTGAAACTTTGAATAGTTGTGTGATCTTTCTTGTCTGTTTGTTGTGGTCATGGTCGCATTTTGTTACTATGTAGATACGCATTGGATGTGAATGTGGAGAGGGCAGAAGATGTGCTTACACATAAGAGATTGCTGCAATTTGCAGAAGACCCTGCTAATCCACCCGCTTTTGAAGTTCGCACTGTGCAGGTGAGCATATATGCAATTATTGGATACTTTGATTATTTGGTAGCCAAACCTCTGTTGAGCTTAATGAACACGGTCTTCGTGTGTGTGTGTGTGTGTATGAACACACTTATGCATGAGTCATGAATGCATGTTGATATGTACTTTGGTTGACTACGTTCAATGGTTTTTTCTTGTGGCAACCATCCTAGATGGTGTTGCCTGAATAATGTTATCGAGTGTAGTCTTGATGTTTAGGTATTAATGCAATTACCTGAAGCAATGACGGATAACTACCTGCTATTAATGAACAGCTTTTCTTTGATGCAGGTTTATCCTGTCTACAATGCATATTCTGGTGATTCGGTCCATTCAGATTCTTCAATGAAAGAAGATGCACAAAGTTCTTTTAATTATTTTAACAGACAGGGGTATGGCCTTTTATATCAGTTACTACTCTATGCTTCTTATATATTTAATTGCCTGAATCTGTCATTTTGTTTTTTTTTTTTAATATCCTTTATGTGATAGTCATTGAACTATGCTGTCAACAGGATTCATGCACCGCCTACCTTTGGTTCATCTCCTAATCTTGATGCACTTTCACTTCTAGCCAGTAGATCCCATGTTGATGATGGAGACAGTGCAATGAGCGCAACACCCTATGTTTCTAGGTAAGAAACGAACATTCAGCCATATCTTAGGTAGTCAGTTTTCTAGTGCAAGGAGTTTGAGGTTGTTATTTATTAACGCAGGTGTTCATTTTTGTTGGTAATTGTGCAGGCCTATGCATGAGATCACTTTTTCAACAGTCGACAAGCCTAAACTTCTTAGTCAGGTAGTCCTTGTCTGTATATCTACTGCATGCAGTGAACTTATATTCTACAAAATATAATTCAATACAGTCCATCATCAATTTAATTTCTTTAGTGTTATTACTCACTCCATAACTACTCACTCACTCCATAACTACTTACTAACTAATAGATTTTAGTGATTACTTTTCCAGTTAACTTCATTACTTGCTGATATTGGACTGAATATTCAAGAAGCTCATGCTTTTTCCACTGTTGATGGATTTTCTCTGGATGTTTTCGTAGTTGATGGTTGGCACTTAGAGGTATGAAATTGGTACATTTCTTCGTAGATGTTTGGTTCACATACTTCTTGGTCATTGAACAAAATGTTCTTTCATGTTGGGAACATTTAGGAAACTGAAGAGCTTAAAAGGGTGTTGGAGAAGGAAATTTTAAAATTTAAGGTAAGTTTTCTCCTACTAAATTTAAAATCTTGTGTTTTTTCGTAGTCTGAAACTAGTTCAGTTTTATTTATTTATTTGTTTTATAAATATAGAATATAAATTCTGGTGAATATTCTGAGTGGCACCTGAATGGTATCAATCTAGAAATTTGTGTTCAGCTTTCCCAGCTGATTAAATCATTCACTGTGGTTTCATATTTTCTCATTACCTAACAATTTCATGATTTGTTTACCAATATAATTCCATTCTTGTAAATAACCCAGCTTGCTAGTAATGCTTCGCTTGCAAAGTCAGTATTATTTCACTATTGTGGTTTTGTTCTTAACCTTTTTACTTTTATGGAATATTCCTCTATTCTGGATCCCTCTCCCACCCCCCAAAAAGAAAAAGATACATCTGTTTGTTATAGTTAGTGATATTCCTTTAATACTCTGCAGGAGTCAAAGCAGCATCCAGTTGCTGCTATTAGTGAGGATAACCAAACAAGAATTGAGTCCTTCCCCAATGCCCTACAAATACCAACTGATGGTATAGATGTATGGGAGATTGATATGAGGCAGCTGAAATTTGAGAACAAAGTTGGATCTGGATCATTCGGTGATCTGTAAGTTGCAATTTGAATCATGTGTTTGATTATGCAGCTTCCCGTTTGACATTTTGTTTCCAACTTCTTCAGGTACAGAGGCACATATTGTAGTCAGGAAGTTGCCATCAAAGTTCTCAAACCTGAGCGTGTCAATGCAGAGATGCTGAGAGATTTTTCACAGGAAGTTTATATACTGAGGTTTGAGGTTTATCTTAATACCTGCTTATAATATTTAGTGGCAGTTGGCATGTATTCAGAACTTTTTGAACTTGTTGGTATCATAAATTATGGCAGGAAAATTCGGCACAAGAATGTTGTGCAATTTATTGGTGCATGTACACAACCTCCAAACATATGCATTGTGACTGGTATGTTCTTAGTATGTCTCAGAGAATCCTTAATACTAATTATCCCCATGTATTCAAGTATCGTATTATTTCAGAAACAGAAGTGATTGTCACATTATCCTTTTATCCACTTGCACACCTCTGTTTTCAAGGATTTTCGTATCTTTTTATGTGTTGTACTTCCTAATCTACCCTTTAACTTTTGACTTAAGAATATTTTAATAGTTTGAAAATAGTTGTTACTGCAACCAGTAGATTTGGAAATAAAGTAATAAAAACATATAAAAATCATTAGAAAGAAAGAAAGAAAAAAAGAAAGAAAAAGGGAATCCCCAAGGGGGTAAAGGGGAATTTGAATGTCAGTACCTTTTCAGATATCATGATTGATATGGATGGGTGCTTTATTTCCATCTTTATTATATTCATCTCTAGCTAGTTTGTATTCAAAGAAAATAAGATTGTCTATCATGTAATGATATATAAGATTGAAAACACCTAGAGATTCTCAATTCATGGTTTGCTGATTAACTCCTTTTGATATTCATGTTTCTGCGTTATCAGAGTTTATGTCCAGAGGAAGTGTATATGACTTTCTGCATAAGCAAAAGGGTGTGTTTAAGCTTCCATCTCTGCTCAAAGTAGCAATCGATGTTTCAAAGGGAATGAATTATTTGCACCAAAATAATATAGTCCACAGGGACCTTAAGACTGCCAATCTTCTGATGGATGAACACGAAGTAAGTGCATTTCAGGATTCTTTACCAATGATTGTGTCAACTAAAATATATTTCCCCTTTGATATTATAAGGATTTTGAATTAACAGAGCACTTATATATGCCGATTAACTTGTCTCTCTTAAGCATGTTGTCCTAAAGTCTGAGATTCTGCTTGTACAGGTTGTTAAGGTTGCTGATTTTGGGGTTGCGAGAGTGCAGACTCAATCTGGAGTGATGACAGCTGAAACTGGAACATACCGCTGGATGGCTCCTGAGGTAGGCATCTCCTTGGATATTGACTTTTATTTATCCAATAATATTGCAGAAAAAATAATTTCCAAGTTTTAGAAATTAGATTTTGTTTATAGTGATATGATGAGTAGTTTTAAAATATTGTGGAGTTGACTGTCAACCAAGCCTTTATCCCAAATGTAGTTAGGGCTATCATGAGGATCCAACAATAACTTTGGGTGATTATGCGCTTCATTTAACCTATTTTCCATTTATTCATTTATTTATTTCTAATGAAGGTCATTGAACACAAACCGTATGATCACAAGGCAGATGTTTTCAGTTTTGGAATAGTACTGTGGGAGCTTCTAACAGGACAAGTAAGCTCTCTCTTTGCAATGAGAATTGTAATTTTGTGCACTTATGTGGATGTGATCGTCTGCACTTGTGGTTGTGTGTGTGCAAGATGCTTGCTTGTCGATGTGTTTACCTGGCTACTTCTAAAATCTGGCGGTTCACAATGTCATAAATATCTTTATTTGTATTTTTCAGCTCCCTTACTCATCCTTGACCCCATTACAAGCGGCAGTAGGTGTGGTGCAGAAGGTATTCATCATTTACAATTTGTCATAATTTTCCCACAAACAATATTCTTATTCGATAATTTGGATCACTCTAAATGGCATGGCTGTCAGGCACTACGACCTACAATTCCGAAAAATACTCACCCAAAGTTTGCGGAAGTGCTTGAAAGATGCTGGCAGCAAGATCCAACTCAAAGACCTGACTTCTCCGAGATTGTAGAAATCCTTCGACGTTTGGCCAAGGAGGTACTGTCTTGCCCAGCTGTAATTTTTCTGGCCCCTTAAACATCTTTACATACTTAATCTTGAAACAGGTGGGAAATGAGGGTGAAGACCGACACAAGGATAGGTCATTTTTCTCGGCACTGAGATGGGGCCATCACTGATCGTGGGAGATGAGATAACTCTATTTATGTATGTGGACTATTTCCATTGGACATACATGTTTCATTGTACAGTTTTTTCCAAGCAATTACACGGTTTTTAATATGATCTTTCTGTGTGTTCCACAGACTAGTTTTTCTTCGTTTAATTAACCCACTGGTTATAGCAAACTACTAATGAGCCATCATCAAAAGAGTATTGTAAACTAAAGATGCAAGATCTTATGGTATATTGGTATAGCAGTTGCTTCCTAGCTGCATTCTTCAGTGAGCAGAGTTCTTATTGATAGTGAACTGTAAGAGTTTTGAACGCATTTATCATCTTAGTGAGCCTCACAATTTGGTGAAAAACTCTTTATAGGAGAACAATTTTGTTGAGTATACATCCCCTATGACAATGGACAATGAATTTTATCAGGAAATTCTATTAGTTTCCAAACCTTGGTTTGGTCTTGCTCTGAAATATGGTTAAGCTGTGATGGATCTGGCATCACTATACCCGTTGAGGAGCTGCCGTGCACGAACCTTGACTTGCAACTGGACAAGTGCACGCATGCATTGCATAGCTACACGTGCTTGTTTCCTCACACACACTCCTCGAACCAGTGCTTGCAGCTTCACCAGGCTCTTGAGTGCTCGAAATGCTTGTCTTGCCTGTCAAATTGTTTAGATAATCACAAACCAGAGGGGGCTTTCAGATTTTGTCAAACATTGTAATACTATTCTCATAAATAAAGAAGTTTGCATAGAAAACAAATGAGTTGGGTTTATGTTATATACAAGTTGCCCTCTGAAAAACGCTTGGATTTTGATGGCTGCAATATCTTCCTTGGTTAAACATCTCTCTCTGGTTCTGAATGAAGATGTAGTTGACGAAGCATCCTCGAGAATGAGGACTTCATAATCGGCTCTCTCTTCGTGGGAGCTTGGGCTGGTGTTGGGACAGATGACAATGATTTCTCTGTTTGAGGATCTCACAAACTTTCTTCGGATTCTTCCGAACCAGTTACTGGAACTTCCCATAGTCTTGAAGGGGTGTTTGAGATTTCAGGTGGTGGATTCTCCTCTTAAAAACCAAATGGAAGAGGAGGTGTCGTAAAGGAAGAGAATGTGACCACCATGTTTGTTTGGGTAGTGCTTGTCAGAAACTCAGAACGTGGTGGGATGAATATCTCTAATCTCCTACAGAGCTGTCACTCACTGTGTGAGTTTGAAGCATTCTACGCTCAATTAACTCATAAATAAATGGTTGAAAACCAAAGCAGTTGACAATACCACAAGACTTTTGTTTTAGAAGCATTATATGTCGTATATATCAAACCCTCTGTTTAATCTCTTCACCATTTCGTTAGATTAAGAGCTAGCAACCTCAGATACTCGCTTGAATTTGCTATTCTCAACTGGTTTCAGTTAGTAGTTGTGAACTCCAAGCATAAAGTACATATATACAAGCCAAGTTGGAGCACTACTCTTAACTTGTTTACTAAGTAGGGTAAGCCATCTTATTTACTGTCTTCTTCTCTACATACATTGCATCACACATGACCCTTTCTTCTACATTGTTTTGAATGCTTCTTCTCCATGACACTTTATTTGTGATTTGTTTCTCTTGCCCTTAAGCTTCCCAGGTCAGGATTCCAGTCTTGGTCTCTGTCTTTCACAGCTCTGTTGGTAGTCCATTTCGAGTCCAAGCAGCATATCCACCAGCTATGTCTGTAATCCCATTGAAACCCTACAAAAAAAAGATTAAAGAACAAAGCTTTATCAATTCTTTCGGTGCAAGGACGAAAAGCGATTGAGAAATGGAATGAGTAAACTAGGCTGTCTTTGGATCAAATCTTTTCTAAAATTTTGGGTGCAATGCAAGCTATTTGATATTGATGTTCAACCAAACTGTGATGTCTATCTTTCATCTTCAACAACCACAAAGTAATTGCTTCACAACAAAGTTAAAAAGTAGCTTTGGAGGGTAAGTGGGTGATGTGCTTACAGCAGCTACAAGATCAGTTGCAGCCATCATTGACCTTTTCCCAAGCTGGCATCCCTGTAGAACCATGAGATTAATCACTTAAATGTATCTGAATTTTACTTGTTCATTTACTTAAACAACAATCTCATCAAAATTAGCAAATTTTTTATTGTAATTGTAACTCACAACAATAATTTCATCATATTTTCTGAAATGTGATGATACTTCCGTCACAAACTCTGGGTTCTTTAACATCCCTGCACAGAACAATACATCTGATTCTTGAACCACTCTTCTATTTTGGTACCCCAAATTTCGAAAAAAAATATAAAAATCTTATAAACACAAAGTAGTGAAGAAAAATAAAGTGTAGAAGAACAAAGAGGGAACCTGTTCCAACTTTGTACATGTAAGGAATGTTAACTGCCCCAGAAGCATGTCCTGCACTAAACTCTTCAGGAGTCCTAAACACAAAAAGTACCCAAAAACCAACACAATGAATTATAAGACTTTGCATATTAGAATTGAATCAAAGACAAGACCTTTCATAAGAATTTGATCAAAGATAAGACCTTATATATATATATATATATATATATAAAACTGACCTGACATCCAAATATTTGTGTCCAGCTAGATGAAGCTCGTATGCCACACGCACCGGCACCGACGTCGGAACTCCGGTGACCTCCACATTCCCTCTCAGAGTAGCTCTCGGACTTACCCAATTGCCAAACATGCAAACATCACAGTTAGTAAAACACACTATTCTACATTACAATTAATCATTTGTGGGTAAAGACAACTACTCACCAGAAATTGAAATTTCTGTATTCACTTCGATTGCTCCGAATTCGATCTGGATTCCCGGTCAGTGACACTAAAGACCTCTGGTTGAGATTTTGAGGAGAAACAAGAGAAGGGAGTTGGAGTACAGAACCAGTTAAGCAAGAGGAGGACAAAGAAGACATGTTTATGAGTCTGATTTAGCTTTTGGTATTTGATATTTGCAATGATACAAGGGAAAGGGTTTCTGGTTTCTGGTTTCTGGTTTCTGATTTCTGAATTGGTTGGGTTGTTTGATTCACACTATTTAATGAAAGGGAAGTGAGTGAGAGCAGAGAGAGATGGTGCCACGCCAAAGTGTTGCTGGTATGTAAATCCATATTCTGTTTTTCAGATAGACCCAAAACGAGGTACACATACTTTTGCATGGATAAGTCTCAACCAGCCTTTGACACATTTTTCAATGCATGAATCTTCTTGTACACCTGGCTGGCTAAGACTGGAAACAAACAAAACATGCTTCACTTGTGGATAATTTAATCATGGCGTACCTAGTTTTTATCCAATTTAGTCCAGAAATAAAGAAATCTAACCTGCCTAAGTGTACTATTAGTCTGAACTTGACTTCCTCGTTGAAGTTTGACTCGTTCATTTAAATTCGGCTCACACAAATTAGTCCAAATTAAAATAAAACACTTTAAAAATAAGAAACTTTTGTTTTTCGAAGTCAAAAAATAAGCTTGAGGTATTCACTCAATCTAGTCACTCAAACAAATAAACCTAAGCCAAACTCATACCCTGAACACGATTACTTAGCTCCATCTGAATCAAGCCAAATCTGAGCACCCTAATGTTCGATTTAGCTTGATTCACTTAAACTTGAGTACAGGCCGACTCGCCATTTTATTAACGGTTGTGGTTTGGGCCGTCCTTGCTCGGGCTCGACCGGTTTAGTAAAGCATGTATGCGCGTTTGTTAGGTCTTTCCGGGAAATTACTGGACCTCTGGTTTTGAATTTGGGTTGGGCTACAAGCAAGTTGCATAGACATAAGGCCCAAAATTGAGGTAACGTCAAATAGTTGAGCCCAGATTAACCGCGCGAATCTGCGTGATTTTCAGGTGGAATGTGAGAGAGGAAATGGCTACCTTGGCGCTCCTGAGCCTATCATCTTCTCCATTCTCGTCGCATAGATCTCTTCCTTGCTCAAATCTCAGTAGATTCGCTTTCCTTAGTAGAACTTCGGGTTGGGGTCGGAGAACTGTGCAACTTCCCGTTATATGCTCAGCTTCGGAACCCAATCAAAACGCCGAATCCGAATCCGAATCCGAACCCGAAACGTCGTCGTCGTCTCCACCGTCGTCTTCGAGTGATTTGACCTACAAACTATGTGCAGGGCTCGGAGGCATTGGGTTTCTCGAAACCACGTACTTGACGTTCCTCAAGCTCACGAACTCCGATGCGTTCTGCCCAACCGGCGGCGGCGGCAGTTGCGGCGACATCCTCAACAGCGATTACGCCGTCGTTTTAGGTAACTCCCCAACTTCATTACTAAATTCAAACACTCAGAGCAAGAAAAATAGAGAATTTCCATTAGAGCCTTGCAAATTGGAAATGAATTATAGTGCAGGTAATGTGTTTGTGAAAAGATTTGCTCTTTATGATTACGCCGTCGTTTTAAGTACTCCCCAACTTTCAATCACCCGGAACAAAGAAAAAAAGAAAAATTTCCATTAGGCCTTGCAAATTGGAAATGATTTATAGTGTTTTGAAAAAAAGGTCTGGTCTTTATGATTATGATTTTTTGAATTCTCTTTGGCCTTTCTAGGTGTTCCTCTTCCATTGTTTGGAATGCTTGCATATGGGTTAGTTGCTACTCTCGGTTTTCAACTATTGACTGCAAAGAATTTGCCTTTTGGAATTGGCCAATCTGATGCTCGCTTAGTTTTGCTCGGGACTACAACCTCCATGGCAGCTGCTAGTGCTTGTTTCTTGTACATTCTTAGCACACAATTTTCAGGGACTTCATGCTTGTATTGTTTGTTATCAGCTTTCCTCTCTTTCAGCTTATTTTTCATCACTTTAAAGGTGGGCTTTCTCTGTTATTCTTCTTTCTTTTCTTTGGTTTGATGTTGTTATTGATAAATGACTTGAATTTTGGGGTTTTATTCTGTAGGATTTTGGGTTCGAAAAAGTACAAAAAGAGGCGGGTTTATTGGTGTGTATAGCTGTCTTGGTGGCTGTGACTCTGAACAGGTCATATAGTGCACCTGTTTCCTTGAGGTGATTTACTTGGCTCATTGTTTACTGTTTTTCATTGACATGAATATGTTAATTTGGCAAACTATTCAGTGATATGAACCCTTACCTAATTCTGAAGCCAAAGTTTCTACTATTAGGGGATGCCCATCAAGCTAATTTGATAGAGGAAATAGAACTGTAAATTTCAACATAATGGTAGTTATTAATAGGAAAGAGTTGGAGTGATAAACAGAAACATAGGTCATATAATGAGTTTGATTAGTTCTTATCAACATTTTGATGTCAAGAAAAGATAAAACTAAATGCTAAGTGTATCATTAACAATGTTCACTTATGATGCTCTCTGCCTTACAGGAGCACATTGGTAGCTATGGTTTCCTTTCTGTTTTGTTTTACATCACTTTTGTAACTTTTTGATTAAGAAATGACTGTGACCTGCCAGATCAATGGTCATTGGTATGAATTGGATGGTTCTTTCACTGTAGTCTATTGTATTGAGACTAAGTACGTTGACTACTTGGCTATCCACATAGACGGACATTATATCTGTTTTCAGTGCTTAATGGTCCGATCACCTTTACCTTAAGAACCAGACATTTCCCATGGTTCGATTCTGATCTAAATCACTGAGTCAGTATTTGACAAACTTTAATGATCACAAATATCATCTTGGTAGATTAAGGAAGCTGGTTATGTTATTATCATTTTATTAAATTGGAAGCATACTCTGTTTTTTACTGTAAGAGGAAATTTTACCTGATATCTTTCCATGTTACATTGTTTTGTTAACAGTCCAACTGAAATTGATCTTCCATATTTTACAACTGAGATAACAACACCATCAAGCCCTTATGCTATATCTCTTGCAAAGCATCTGAATGCTATAGGTGCTAAAATGTATGGGGCTTTCTGGTGTTCACATTGTGTAGAACAAAAACAGGTACTTTGCCCTTCCTAACTACATGTGATTGAATCATGAAGTGGTACAATAATCTAGATTGATAATGTTGTAAGGTTGGTGATTGTTTTTTCCATCATCTCGACCAGTCATTTCATAGTGTTACTTCATGGAAAAGAAAAAGAAAAAGTAGAAAACAGAAAAAATGCTTTGCTGCCATGTGTTTGAGCTTTGGTTGTCTGTTTTGTTCATCATGAAGATGTTTGGACGTGAAGCAGCGAAGGAATTGAACTATGTTGAGTGCTTCCCTGGTGGATATAGAAAGGGAACTATAATGGCTAAGGCATGTATCGATGCTGGACTTGAAGGTTTCCCTACTTGGGTGATCAATGGCCAGGTGACAAATCCCTTCCATAGATTCTTAAATAGTCATTGTTGCAATTACACAAAACATGGTCGCAACGGAAAACCCTTTCTGTAGGCTTGTCTCGACTTTTCAGATTTACTAATTTCTCACATAGCTTGGCGCTTGTTACAGGTTTTGAGTGGAGAAAAAGATTTGTTAGAGCTTGCAAAGGAATCTGGGTTTGAGTTGAATGAATTTAGTCAGAAGCTCATAGAGTAAGCCACTGCTTTAGCATCATATCACACGCAACGATAATAGAAACTTTCCTTGTATTATAAACCTGATTATTCACATCAACTTGCACCTTTGGGTGTTTCCTGTATTCTTTGTAATTCACTAGTAAAAATGTGTACATTTGAAACTCTTTGATTTAGAAGCCTGAGTTGGGAAGTTGCTTTAGTCAAGTTTTACCAGTATACGCAATGGCATGAGCCCGAGTTGGAATGGTCTTTCATTCCACCATCTCCAGCTTGACATTGGAGACTTGAGCATCAAGTCTAAAGAGCACTACAGGGTCTTCGATTTGAATATTATTAAAAAAAAAAAAATTAACTTATGGTCTAGATAATGAGCACCACATTATACTATTTAACATTATGTTGAAAAATCAAATTGGATAATGAGATCATACTTGTTGTGGAAGTTTTATCTTGATCCACCGCAATCCATAGAACCATTGTATCCATTATTTTACAAAATTTAATTTGGCCACAGTTGTGACCTCAAACACTAAACTGCCATGCCATGCCATGATATCCGTTCGAAGTTTGAGACTAGTCAGCTCCCGAAACGGTGTCGGACTCGGGACAAGTCCTGGTGGGCCCATTACCCGCTCAAAACCGAAGATTCTCCCGAATATTCCATCGAATCCCGATGAGCTCCCTTCATTACTCTTGTCCTGGCATACATAAGCTCGAATTCAATCAAATCGCCCCATCCGCTTCGCCCATTCCCCTCATCATACTTGTAACGACTTCTTCTTCTTCAACCTCATCTCTCTCTCTCTCTCTCTATATATAACAACGGTCTTCACACTCAACGCTCCACACCATCACAATCCTCGTGAACCTACTCCTTCTCATCTTTTCCGTTACAAAATGAACACCACTCAAATTTCCGAATCCGAACAGCGCGCACTCATCGAAAAGCTCGATATCTTCAAGATCAAAGGCCGAGACAAACGCGGTCGCACCGTCATTCGCATCATCGCAAAATTCTTCCCAGGTATTAATTCCCAATCAAGAATTGCGTCTACTTGTTCTTTTTTTTTTTTCCAGATTTTTAATTCGAGTTTTGGATGATTATTTAGCCCGGATGGTGAGCGTGGATGTTCTGAGCAAGTATTTGGAAGACAAAATATTCCCGGAATTGGAGAACAAGCCGTTTGCGATGTTGTACGTCCACACCGGAGTTCAGCGGAGCGAGAATTTCCCCGGAATCTCCGCCCTCCGATCAATCTACGACGCCATCCCGATCAACGTCAAGCGGAATCTCGAAGCCGTCTATTTTCTTCACCCTGGCCTTCAGGCCCGCCTCTTCTTGGCCACCTTCGGCCGTTTTCTTTTCACCGGAGGGTAATAAATTAAAATTAATTACTGATTTGATTACCTTTTTACTCAGAAGCGCATTTTAGCAGGTGTTAAGTTTTAGAGGCTAACATACGCGCACGTGTGGCAGGGTGTATGGGAAGCTGAAGTACGTGAGCAGGCTCGATTACCTGTGGGAGCACGTGAGGAGGAGCGAGATTGAGGTCCCTGATTTCGTTTATGATCATGATGAGGACTTGGAGCACCGTCCGATGATGGACTATGGATTGGAGAGCGACCACCCGAGGGTGTATGATGCACCTACGGTTGATCCGTCTGTTTCTATGTACTCCATGCGGTGCATCTCCTAGTGGGCCTAATGGGCCTCGTGTTTAGTGTCAGAATTTTACATGGGCTGTTTAATTGGGCATTCCATTGTACACAGTAATTTGTGCTTTTTGCTTCTTTTAGGTTAGTATTTAAATTCACTTAGTTGTGTTTTGCTCCTTAAATTAGAATAAGGGTGAATGGGTATATTTGTATTCAAAAGCGAAATACTTTCCATTTTTTAGCGCGAATATATCAAGGCACTAATCGACCGTGGGACATGGCAGCAGGTTAGGTTAACTTCCACTTCTTGTGATGGTAGTTTTTATTCGGTACCATTTGAATCGAAGCTCGAAAATCATCTGTGAAAATATTCGAGTGTAACGATCTCTCTCTAACTTCATGTAATACTGGATGCCAAGACCAAAAATCCCAGCAAACCAACGAGTCCAGTTCATATTAAATTAGAAAGCTTCGAACAAACCAAGGTGCTAACTACTGAACCAAGTAAGCACAAAACACGAACAGAATCAAGAATTCAAATACACCCACAAAACCTATTCAGCACTAGACCAATCCAAAGTTGCAAACTTTATAATAAAAAAAAACCGTAACCCATGAACAAAATTGGATAAACATCACGTCATGGAAGTTGCAGACAGTGACTCTCTCGCGATTTCTTCGATAGAACAATAGAACCCAGCTCCAAACATGGCTGTGATTTTTAACGATTTTTTACGTCATGGAAGCAGCAGACAGTGTCTCGTTTATTTTTTTACAATTTTCTAAAGTCGGAAAACTAGAAAATTCATTAAAAATAAAGGGTTATTATCATAAACGGTACCTGAACTTTACCTCTATTTTATCGATGGTACCTGAATTTTAATTTTTGTCACAACCAGTACCTAAACTTTTCGATTTCATCTAAACTGGTACCTAAGACCACCTTCGGTGAGCACTCCGGCAAAAAATGGCACGTGAGTCATTGTTCATAATGAAATGATTGCGTTACCTTAACATTACTGTCACAAAAATTTGATTTAATGACTTTAATGTCTTCTTGATAAGGATACCCACCCAACTTTTGGATTTAATAAAATGCTTCTCAATTCGTTCTAAAAAATAAAATCAAGTGATTAAATCAAGTGGAAATTGTCCAAAATGCCTTGAGAAACTAAGTCACATGTAACTCACGTACCATTTTTTGCCGGAGTGCTTACCGAAGGTGGCCTTGGGTACCAGTTTAGATGAAATCGAAAAGTTCAAGTACTGGTTGTGACAAAAATTGAAGTTCAGGTATCATCGATTAGATAGAGGTAAAGTTCAGGTACCATTTTATATTTTTTTCGAAAAATAAACGATTCGTGATTTTCGAGCAAAGTCAGTTTGAACACCCTTTAAAAATCATGTCTTACCAATGGTAAAGTTTTGGCATGGGCAAAGTTAAAGGGAAAAGGGGGTTGGAAAGACGTCACCAATGTTAAAAAAAGATTTTTAAACTTTTTCCAACTGACTTTACTCGAACAGCTGGAGTCGTTTGTGAGTTACCATTTTTGAAAGTCATAAAACTTAAAAAATCATAACTCATAAACGATTCGGGCTTGTCGAGTAAAATCAGTTGGCATACGGTGCATACCTTTTAAAAATCATGTTTTACCAAGGGTGGAGTTTTGACACTGGCAAAGTTGAAGGGAAAAATGCAGTTCAGAAAGAGGCATCTCGAGGTGCCCCCGACACTTTCAACGATGCCCATGCAAGCAAGTCTAACTAACAATGCCCAGGCTAGCAAGGCTAACTAATGATGCATGCCCATGCTAGCGAGGGTAACGTTGCCTATGCCCATACTAATGATGCCTACAATGCCCATGTGATTTTTCAAAGTCGAAAAACTAGAAAATTCATAAAAAAAAAAATAAACGATTTGAGATTTTTGAGTTCTGTCAATTAGAACATCTTTTAAAAAATATGTTTTAGCAATGGTAAATTTTTGAGAAATTTTTTTTTTTTGCCGAAACCATGGTTTTTCACCCAAAACCGTGGGTGAAAATCCCATGTTTTTACTTTCACACCAAAATATTTTCACACTCAAATCATGATTTTAAGCACTTTTCGAGTTGACAGAATGTAAAAATATCAACTCGTTTATTTTTTACGAATTTACAGAGTTGGAAAACTAGAAAATTCATAAAAAATAAAATATTAGAGATTTTCGAATTCTGTCAATTGGAATACCTTTTAAAAAATATATATTACCAATGGTGAATTTTGGAGAAAATTTTATTTTTTTAGCCGAAACCATAGTTTTTCACCCAAAACCGTATAACATACGATTTTTGGGCCAAAATCTCATGTTCTAATTTTGACACTAAAATCTTCTCACACTCAAATCATGATTTTTAAGCGCTTTTCGAGTGGACAGAATGTAAAAATATCGACTCGTTTATTTTTTACGAATTTACAAAGTCGGAAAACTAGAAAATTCATAAAAAATAAAAGATGAGAGATTTTCTAGTTTGGTCAATTGAAACACCTTTTAAAAAATATGTATTACCAATGGTGAATTTTTTAGAAAGTTTTATTTTTTTTGCCGAAACTATAGTTTTTCACCTAAAACCGTGGGTTATAACACACGATTTTTGGGCCCAAATCGCATGTTCTAATTTTGACACTAAAATCTTTCCACACTTAAATCATGATTTTTAAGCAGTTTTCGAGTTGACATAATGCAAAAATATCGACTCGTTTAGTTTTTACGAATTTACAAAGTCGGAAAACTAGAAAATTTATAAAAAATAAAAGATGAGAGATTTCTAGTTTTGTCAATTGAAACACCTTTTAAAAAATATGTATTACCAATGGTGAATTTTTTAGAAAGTTTTATTTTTTTTGCCGAAACTATAGTTTTTCACCTAAAATCGTGGGTTATAACACACGATTTTTGGGCCAAAATCGCATGTTCTAATTTTGACACTAAAATCTTCCCACACTCAAATCATGATTTTTAAGCAGTTTTCGAGTTGACAGAATGCAAAAATATCGACTCGTTTATTTTTTACGAATTTACAAAGTCGGAAAACTAGAAAATTCATAAAAAATAAAAGATGAGAGATTTTATAGTTTTGTCAATTGCAACACCTTTTAAAAAATATGTATTACCAATGGTGAATTTTTGAGAATGTTTTATTTTTTTTGCCGAAACCATAGTTTTTCACCTAAAACCGTGAGTTATACACGATTTTTGGGCCAAAATCGCATGTTCTAATTTTGACACTAAAATCTTCCCACAATCAAATCATGATTTTTAACCACTTTTCGAGTTGACAGAATGCAAAAATATCGACTCGTTTATTTTTTACGAATTTACATAGTCGGAAAACTAGAAAATTCATAAAAAATAAAAGATGAGAGATTTTCGAGTTCTGTCAATTGGAACACCTTTTAAAAAATATGTATTACCAATAGTGAATTTTTGAGCATTTTTTTTTTGCCGAAACCATAGTTTTTCACCCAAAACCGTGGGTAACACACGATTTTTGGGTCAAAATCGCATGTTCTAATTTTGCCACTAAAATCTTCCCACACTCAAATCATGATTTTTAAGCACTTTTCGAGTTGACATAATGCAAAAATATCGACTCGTTTATTTTTTACGAATTTAGAAAGTCGTAAAATTAGAAAATTCATAAAAAATAAAATATTAGAGATTTTCGAGTTCTGTTAATTGGAATACCTTTTAGAAAATATGTATTACTAATAGTGAATTTTTGAGATTTTTTTATTTTTTTTGACGAAACCTTAGTTTTTCACCCAAAACCGTGGGTTATAACACACGATTTTTGGCACAAAATCGCATGTTCTAATTTTAACACTAAAATCTTCCCACACTCAAATCATCATTTTTAAGGACTTCTCGTGTTGAAAGAATGCAAAAATATCAACTCATTTATTTTTGACGATTTTCAAAAGTCGGAAAACTAGAAAATTTATAAAAATAAACGATTATAGATTTTCGAGCAAAGTCAGTTGAAACACATTTTACAAATCATGTCTTACCAATTGTGAAGTTTTGACATAAGTAAAGTTAAAGGAAAAAAGTGGTTGGCAAGGTTTGGCATGCCAAGGAATGCGGTGACACCTCCAAACGTATCAAACCATGCCAACCACATTTTCTCTGTAACTTTGCCCGTGACAAAACTTCACCAATGTTAATAAATAATTTTTAAAACTTTTGCAACTTAATTTGCTCGAAAAACTCGAGTCGTTTGTGAGTCATGATTTTTCAAAGTCGGAAAACTTAAAAAATCATAACTCACTAACCAGTCGGTTTTTCGAGCAAAGTTAATAGACACACTTTTTAAAAATAATTTTTTACCAATGGTGAAGTTTTGACACAGATAAAGTTGAAGAGAAATGTGTAGTTCACAAGGAGCCATCCCGAGGTGCCCCAGACTCTTTAAACGATGTCCATGCTAGCGAGGGTAACTAACGATGCATTCCTATGCTAGCAAGGGTAACTAACGATGCATGGTTATTTTTTAGATTTTTTTTTTTTGCCGAAACCATGGTTTTCACCCAAAACCGCGGGTTATAACACACGATTTTTGAGCCAAAACTGCATGTTCTTATTTTCGCACCAAAATCTTCCCACACTGAAATCATGATTTTAAAGGACTTCTCGAGTTGACAAAACGCCAAAATATCGACATGTTTATTTTTTACGATTTTCTAAATTCGGAAAACTAGAAAATTCATAAAAAATAATGGGTTATTATCATAAATGTTATCTGAACTTTACCTCTATCTTATCGATGGTACTTGAACTTTAATTTTTATCACAACCAGTACCTAACATTTTCGATTTCATCTAAATTGGTACCTAAGACCACCTTCGGTGAGCACTCCGGCAAAAAATGGCGCGTGAGTCATTGTTCATAATGAAATGATTGTGTTACCTTAACATTACTGTCACAAAAATTTGATTTAATGACTTTAATGTCTTATTGATAAGGATACCCACCCAACTTTTGGATTTAATAAAATGCTTCTCAATTCGTTCTGAAAAATAAAATAAACTAATTAAATCGAGTGGAAATTGTCCAAAATGCCTTGAGAAACTAAGTCACATGTAACTCACGTACCATTTTTTGCCGGAGTGCTTACTGAAGGTGGCCTTAGGTACCAGTTTAGATGAAATCGAAAAGTTCAGGTACTGGTTGTGACAAAAATTGAAGTTCAGGTACCATTTTATATTCTTTTCCAAAAATAAACGATTCGTGATTTTCGAGCAAAGTCAGTTTGAACACCCTTTAAAAATCATGTCTTACCAATGGTAAAGTTTTGGCATGGGCAAAGTTAAAGGAAAAAGGGGGTTGGAAAGACGTCACCAATGTTAAAAAAAGATTTTTAAACCTTTTCCAACTGACTTTACTCGAACAGCTGGAGTCGTTTGTGAGTTACCATTTTTGAAAGTCAGAAAACTTAAAAAATCATAACTCCCAAACGATTCGGGCTTGTCGAGTAAAATCAGTTGGCATACATTTTAAAAATCATGTTTTACCAATGGTGAAGTTTTGACACTGTAAAGTTGAAGGAAAAAATGCATTTCAGAAGGAGGCATCCCGAGGTGCCCTCGACACTTTCAACGATGCCCATGCAAGCAAGTCTAACTAACAATGCCCAGGCTAGCGAGGCTAACTAATGATGAATGTCCATGCTAGCGAGGGTAACATTGCCTATGCTCATACTAATGATGCCTACAATGCCCATGTGATTTTTCAAAGTCGAAAAACAAGAAAATTCATAAAAAATAAACGATTTGAGATTTTTGAGTTCTGTCAAGTGGAACAACTTTTAAAAAATATGTTTTACCAATGGTAAATTTTTGAGAAATTTTTATTTTTTTTGCCGAAACCATGGCTTTTCACCCAAAACTGTGGATTATAACACACGATTTTTGGGCCAAAAACGCATGTTTTTACTTTCACACCAAAATATTTCCACACTCAAATCATGATTTTTAAGCACTTTTCAAGTTGACATAATGCAAAAATAATGACTCCTTTATTTTTTACGAATTTACAGAGTCGGAAAGCTATAAAATTCATAAAAAAATAAAAGATTAGAAATTTTCGAATTCTGTCAATTGGAATACCTTTTAAAAAAATATGTATTACCAATGGTGAATTTTTTAGAAATTTTTATTTTTTTAGCCGAAACCATAGTTTTTCACCAAAAACCGTGGGTTATAACACACGATTTTTGGGCCAAAATCTCGTGTTCTAATTTTGACACTAAAATCTTCCCACACTCAAATAATGATTTTTAAGCACTTTTCGAGTGGACAGAATGCAAAAAATATCGACTCGTTTATTTTTTTAGGAATTTACAAAGTCGGAAAACTAGAAAATTCATAAAAAATAATGGGTTATTATCATAAATGTTATCTGAACTTTAACTTTATCTTATCGATGATACTTGAACTTTAATTTTTCGATTTCAACAAAATTGGTACCTAAGACCAGCTTCGGAGAGCACTATGGCAAAAAATGGCACGTGAGTCATTGTTCACAATGAAATGACTGCATTACCTTTACATTACTGTCCCAAAATTTGATTTATTGACTTTAATGTCTTTTTTATAAGGATACCCACCCAACTTTTGGATTTAATAAAATCCTTATTAATTCGTTCTGCAAAATAAAATAAAGTGATTAAATCGAGTGGGAATTGTCAAAAATGCCCTGAGAAACTAAGTCACATGTAACTCACGTCCCATTTGTTGCCGGAATGCTTACCGAAGGTGGCCTTAGGTACCAGTTTAGATGAAATCGAAAAGTTCAGGTACTGGTTGTGACAAAAATTGAAGTTCATGTACCATTGATAAGATAGAGGTAAAATTCAAGTACCATTTTATATTCTTTTCCAAAAATAGACGATTCGTGATTTTCTTGCAAAGTTAGTTTGAACACCTTTTAAAACTCATGGCTTACTAATGGTGAAGTTTTGGCATGGGAAAAATTAAAAAGAAAAGGGGGATGGAAAGACGTCACCAATGTTACAAAAGGATTTTTAAAACTTTTTCAACTGACTTTTGCTCGAACAGCTCGAGTCGTTTGTGAGTTATCATATTTGAAAGTCGGAAAACTTAAAAAATCATAACTCACAAACGAGTCGGGGTTGTCGAGTAGAGTCAGTTGGCACACCTTTTGAAAATCATGTTTTACCAATGGTGAAGTTTTGACACTTAGTTGAAGAGAAAAATGCTGTTCAGAAGGAGGCATCTCGAAGTGCCACCTACACTTCCAACGATGCCCATGCTAGCAAGCTAACTAACGATGCCCAGGCTAGCGAGGCTACCCAATGAAGCATACCCATACTAGCGAGCATAACGTTGCATATGCCCATGCTAAGGATGCCTACAATGCTCATGCGATTTTTCAAAGTTGAAAAACTTGAAAATTCATAAAGAATAAACGATTCGAGATTTTCGAGTTCTGTCAATTGGAACACCTTTAAAAAAATATTTTTTACCGATGGTGAACTTTTGAGAAATTTTTATTTTTTTTGCCAAAACCGTGGGTTATATATGTCCTGTTAACTTCGTTTCTCTTATTTAAATAGTATATCGACTAAATCATACTTACTAGATTGGTAGCGTTTGAACCTACCATTGCACTCAGAAAGTCCCTGTAGTCACGTACCATTTAACTAGTCTGAATTTTTCTGCTTATCTCTTGAATTATTGATCTATCTTTCTATCCCATTGGTACAAGTAATTTGGTTTTCTATTCTAACTCTGTGAACCTATTCCTATCCTTGATAATTTTCTTCTTGCCTTTTGTTCTAAGATCTTCCGATCCAAACAAGAAGTCCAGGACCAAACAGTAAGTCCCGAGGTGAGGCGTGAGCGGTAAGGGAGAAACCTAGCGTAAACGGTAAGCCAGAAACTCTTTCTTAGATAGTAATAATTCTAAGTCTTAGATACGAAAACCTAATTGTTTGTAAAAATGAGTAGACTTTTTAGGTCTAATTCCTCGATTAGTAGTTCCTCCAGATCTAGTTTAAATAGGATCCCAGACATAGTAAACGAAGAACAATTTGAATACCAGTCAAATGACAATGTTGATCTTAATGAGTGGAATATACCTAAAGTTCCAGATAGTGAAATTTATCAGTCAAAGAAAAAGAAAAAATGGTCAATTTCTTCATTTAAAAGCGAACACCATGTTAAAACAGTAGAACAAGTCTACGCACTTAGTAAACAACATGAAACATGCCAATTGTTCAGCCCCGAGTCAATTAGAACCCATAAGAAAGATGGTCATAACTTCCTCCATATCGGTTTAGTCCAAATTGGTGTAAAACCATTGACAAGACGAGGTCTCAACGCCTCTGTTCTTTTATGTCTTCGAGACGCTAGATTCACCAATTTTAGTGATAGCACCCTCGGTATTATTGAGTCAAGCCTATTCAATGGTCCCATCCATTTTGATTATTACCCAGATTTCACAATTAGTCTAACCGACCCTCATATATTAAAAGCTTTAACTTTGAACATTAAAACTTCGGGCTACAACGTTCTAGAAGGAACCCAGCCCTTAGCCCTAATCTACAGAATCCATTACAAAGTCACTGGAACAAACATGAATTTCCAAGCCATAAGTAAAAGTCCAAAAGATCAAACTCTATTGATCCAAAGTAGTCAAGAAAATGCCAATATTAGAGTCCCTCATACAATTCAATGGTCTGACATAACCTTGCCAACTAAGTGGACCTTAATTAGTGAAAGTCGACCAGTAAATATACAACATAGTTTAACAAACCTAGATTGTATACAACAAGACCTTAATGGCACAGTAAATATTAATTTTGGTAATCCTAGACCAAGACCAGCCTTGAGAATTCAAGAACTAAGTCAATCTTCAAGACATTCTTTTGCAGATTCTGCCTCTGCCGAAAATATATCAAGAAGAGATTTCGACCTAGACAAAGAAATAAAAAATATTAGAATAAAAGAATTAGAAGACGAGTTAAAAAAGTTAAAAATAAAAACAATAAAAACAGCCTCACAGGTTAGTTACCCTATGTATGCAACAAATGCAACAACTTCAAACACACAAGAAGAAGAAGAACAAACCTCACCTACAGCTACAGATTTTCAAGTCTTTCCTCCAGAAAATCCCCAATTAAATACACTCAGTCAACCATTTCGAATCAATTGGGAAAAACTAGATAAGAATCTTGAATCTGTTGAAAATATTGATCGAAGAAATATTTACAGAAAAAATTATCCCCAAAGAGACCAAAGAGAAAAACTTTTTCAAAATTGGAAAAAATTATAACACACAATTTTAGGCCAAAATCACATGTTCTTACTTTTGTACCAAAATCACATGTTCTTACTTTTGTACCAAAATCTTTCCACACTCAAATCATGATTTTCAAGCACTTTTCGAGTTGACAGAATGCAAAAATATCAACTCATTTATTTTTTACGATTTTACAAAGTCGGAAAACTAGAAAATTCATTAAAAAAATAAAAAATTAGATATTATTTCGTTTTGTCAATTGGAACACATTTTAAAAAATATGTATTACCACTGGTGAATTTTTGAGAAATTTTTTTTTTTTTGCTGAAACCATAGTTTTTCACTTAAAACCGTAGGTTATAACATACGATTTTTGGGCCAAAATCGCATTTTCTAATTTTGACACTAAAATCTTCCCACACTCAAATCATGATTTTTAAGCACTTTTTGAGCTGACATAATGCAAAAATATGGACTCGTTTATTTTTTACTATTTTCCAAAGTCAGAACATTAGAAAATTCATAAAAAATAAAAGATTAGAGATTTTCGAGTTCTGTCAATTGGTACAACTTTTAGAAAATATGTGTCACCAACGGTAAATTTATTAGAATTTTTTTTTTTGCCGAAACAATAGTTTTTCACAAAAAACCATGGGTTATAATCTGGGCCAAATTTTATGGCCCCCAGGGCCAAGCTTTTTTGGAAAATAAAAACTGGCCGATTTTTATGGGCTTATCGCCCAAGCTTTTGTAAATTAAAACTTAATGACCTTTACACCCAAGTTATTTTCAATATTAAACTGCGCCTATTTTTAATGGGCTTCACGCCCTATTTATTTCCAAATTTTAGTCTGGGCCGAATTTTAATGGGCTCAAGGCCCAAGTTTTTTGGAAAATAAAAATGGGCCGAACTTTAATAGACTTTAGGCCCAATTTATCTATAAAATTAATCTGGGCCGAAATTTATGGGCTTCAGGCCCAAGTTTTTTGGAAAATATAAACTGGACCGGTTTTTAATAGGCTTCAGGGCAAATTAATGTCGAAAAGATTAATCTGGGCCGTATTTTAATGCGCTTCTGGCCTATGTTTTATTATTCTGGGCCGATTTTTAATGGGCTTCAGTCCCAAGTTTTTGGGAAAATATAAATTGGGCCATTTTTAATTGCTTGAGGCCCAATATATTTCGAAAGTATAAGTCTGGGACGAATTTTTAAGGGCTCCAGGCCTAAGTTTTATTAATCTATGCCCGATTTTTAATGGGCTTCAGGCCCAGGAAAATATAAACTGGGCCATTTTAATGGGATTCAGGCCCAATTTGTATCGAAAATATGTCTGGGCCGAATTTTAATGGGCTTCAACCCCACGTTTTTTGGAAATATAAACTGGCCGATTTTAAATGGGCATCAGGCCAATTTATTTCGAAAATAAATTAATCTGGGCCGAAATTTATTGGGCTTCAGGCCCAAGTTTTTTGGAAAATATAAACGGCTCCATTTTTAATGGGCTTCAGGCCCAAGTTTTTGGGAAATTTAAATTGGGTCGATTTTAAATGGGCTTCAGGCCGAATTTATTTCGAAAATTAATATCTGGGCCGAGTTTTTTGGAAAATATATACAGGGCCGGTTTTTAAGGCCTAATTAATTTCGAAAAAATTAAACTGGGTCGTATTTCAATGGGCTTCAGGCCCAAGTTTTATCAATCTGGGCCGATTTTAATGGGCTTCAGGCCCAAGGTTTTAGGGAAACATAAACTGGGCCATATTTTGTGGGCTAATGGCCCAATTTATTTCGAAAATAAAAGTCTGATATGAACTT
Source organism: Rubus parviflorus (assembly GCA_029955375.1). Classification (NCBI taxonomy): domain Eukaryota; kingdom Viridiplantae; phylum Streptophyta; class Magnoliopsida; order Rosales; family Rosaceae; genus Rubus; species Rubus parviflorus. The sequence continues at coordinate 18,326,126 of JARGGL010000004.1, forward strand.
TAGTGGGCTTCAGGCCCAAGCTTTATTAATCTGTGCTGATTTTTAATAAGCTTCAGGCCGAAGTTATTTGGAAAATGTAAGCTGGGCCATTATTAATGGGCTTCAGGCCCAATTTATTTCGAAATTATTAATCCGGGCCAAAATTTAATGGGCTTCAGACCCAATTTTTTAGAAAATATAACAGGCCCGGTTTTTAATGGGCATCAGGCCCAATTAATTTCGAAATATTTTCCTGGCCGTATTTTAATGGGCTTCAGGTTCAAGTTTTATTAATACGGGCCGAATTTTACCTCAGGCTCAAGGTTTTTGGAAAATATAAACTGGGCCATTTTTAATGGGCTTCAGGCCTAATTTACTTATAAAATATTAATCAGGGCCGAATTTTGATGGGCTTCAGGCCCAGTTTTTTTTTTAAACAAATAAACTGGGCCAGTTTTAAATATTCTGCAGGCCCAATTTCTTTGGAAATTATTAATCTGGGCCGAATTTTAATGTCTTCAGTTATTTAATTTATTAATCTGGGCCGAATTTTAACGGGCTTCAGGCCCAAGATTTTTGGAAAAAAATTAAACTGGGCCGATTTTTATTGGGATTCAGGCCTAATGATTTTGCATAATATTAATCCGGGCCGAATTTTAATGATCTTGAAGCCCATGCTTTTTGGAATATATAAAATTATTAATGTGGGCTAATTTTAATGGGCGTCAGGCCCTTTATTTTAAAATATAAATTGTGTCCATTTTTAATGGGTTTCAAGCCCATGATTTTTAGATAAATATTAAATTGGGCCGGTTTTTAACAGGCTTCATGCCTAATTTATTTCTAAAATATTATTCAAAGGCCGAATTTTAATTTTCTTCAGGCCTAAATTATTTTGGAAAGTATAAAGTGGGCCAAATTATAAAGTGGTCCCAGATTTTTTTGAAAATTATGAAACCGTGTTAATTTTTAATGGGCTTCAGGCCCAAGTTATTTTGAAAATTTCAATGGCCACTAGGGCCAAATTTTGTTGGAAAAGATAAAGTGGTCCAAATTTTTTGAAAAATATACATTTGGCCCATTTTTAATGGGTTTCATGCCCGAGATTTTTTGGAAAAAATTAGATTGGGCTGATATTTATTGGTCTAAAGTCCCAAGTTTTGTTGATAAAAAAAGAACTGGGCTAAATTTGAATGGGCTGAAGGCCCAATTTTTGGGAAAAAATTAACTTGTGCTGAATTATAATAGGCTTCAAGCCCAAGTGTTTTGGGAAAATATTAAGCTCGATTTGAATGGGTTTCAAGTTTTCAACGTATTAATATGATAAATGTTTCAGGATATAATTATTGTGTGTCTTATCAAACTAGGACTTTAGAATAGGTTTATCCTTCTAGAATATAGATTGTATTTAGAATAGATTCCCTACATCAATACAGATTGTATCTTGTACTCCTCTATATATGGAGGCTCTTATTCATGATTGAAATACATCCTATTATCTGCTCATTCTCTTTGTTATTTACGTTTCCCTTAAACAATAAAGAGTTTCTGTAGCAAAATCAGTTTTATATTCCTTTGAACCACAATAAATGAACTCTCACTACCATCGACTACAACACCATAAAATAGAAAGGACTATCACTACTGCTCACTGCAGAACCAAGAAAAGCAAAAACCTGAAAATTCATAAAAAATAAATAATTTGAGTTTTTCGAGTTCTGCCAGTCGGAACACTTTTTAAAAAATATGTTTTACCAATGATGAACTTTTGAGAAATTTTTATTTTTTTTGCTGAAACCATGACTATTCACTCTAAACCGTGGGTTATAACACACGATTTTTGGGCCAAAATCGCATGTTCTTAATTTCGCTCGAAAATCTTTTCTACACTTAAATCATGATTTTTAAGCACTTTGTGAGTTGACAGAATGCAAAAATATTGACTCGTTTATTTTTTACGAATTTACAAAGTCGGAAAACTAGAAAATTCATAAAAAATAAAAGATTAGAGGTTTTCGAGTTCTATCAATTGAAACACCTTTTCAAAAATATGTATTTCCAATGGTAAATTTTTGAGAAATTTTTTTTTTTTTGCCGAAACTACATTTTTTCATCCAAAACCGTGGGTTATATATAACACACGATTTTTGGGCCAAAATCGCATGTTCTAATTTTGACACTAAAATCTTTCCACACTCAAATCATGATTTGTAAGCACTATTTGAGTTGACAGAATGCAAAAATATTGACTCGTTTATTTTTTCATGATTTTCTAAAATCGGAAAACTAGAAAATTCATAAAAAATAAAAGATTAGAGATTTTCGAGTTTTGTCAATTGGAACACCTTTTAGAAAATATGTATTACCAATGGTGAATTTTTTAGAAATTTTTATTTTTTTTGCCGAGACCATAGTTTTTCACCCAAAACCGTGAGTTATAACACACGTTTTTTTTGGCCAAAATCGCATGTTCTAATTTTGACACTAAAATTTTCTCACACTCAAATCCTAATTTTTAAGGACTTCTCGTGTCGAAAGAATGCAAAAATATCGACTCGTTTAGTTTTTACGATTTTCTAAAGTCGGAAAACTATAAAATTTATAAATATAAACGATTCGAGCTTTTCGAGCAAAGTCAGTTGAAACACCTTTTACAAATCATGTCTTACCAATTGTGAAGTTTTGGCATAAGGAAACTTAAAGGGAAAAGGAGGTTGGCAAGGTTTGGCATGCCAGGGCATGCGGTGACACCTCCAAACGTACCAAACCATGTCAACCACATTTTTTGACACCTCCACACCTCCAAACCATACCAAACCATGCGGTGACAAAACTTCACCAATGTTAATAAATAATTTTTAAAACTTTTCCAACTTACTTGAAAGTCGGAATACTTAAAAAATCATAACTCACAAACGAGTCGGGTTTGTCGAGTAAAGCCAGTTGGCACACTTTTTAAAAATCATGTTTTACCAATGGTGAAGTTTTGACACTGGTAAAGTTGAAAGGAAAAATGCAGTTCAAAAGAAGGCATCCTGAAATGCCCCCGACACTTCCAATGATTCCCATGATAGCAAGTTAACTAACGATGCCCAGGTTAGCGAGGCTAACTAGTGATGCATGTCCATGCTAGCGAGGGTAACGTTGCCTATGCCCATGCTAAGAATGCCTACAATGCCCATGTGATTTTTCAAAGTCGAAAAACTTGAAAAGTCATAACAAATAAACGATTCAAGATTTTCGAGTTCTGTCAATTGGAATTCATTTTAAAAAATATGTTTTACCAATGGTGATTTTTTTAGAAATTTTTATTTTTTTTGCCGAAACCATGGCTTTTCACCCAAAACCGTGGGTTATAACACACGATTGTTGGGCCAAAATCGCATGTTCTTACTTTCACACCAAAATATTTTCACATTCAAATCATGATTTTTAAGCACTTTTCGAGTTTACATAATACAAAAATATCGACTCGTTTATTTTTTACGAATTTACTAAGTCGGAAAACTAGAAAATTCATAAAAAATAAACGATTAGAGATTTTCGAGTTCTGTCAATTGGAACACCTTTTAAAAAATATTTATTACCAATGGTGAATTTTTGAGAAATTTTTATTTTTTTTGCCAAAACTATAGTTTTCACCCAAAACCGTGGGTTATAACACACGATTTTTGGGCCAAAATCGCATGTTCTAATTTTGACACTAAAATCTTCCCACACTCAAATCATGATTTTTAAGCACTTTTCGAGTGGACATAATGCAAAAATATCGACTCGTTTATTTTTTACGAATTTACAAGATCGGAAAACTAGAAAATTCATAAAAAATAAAAGATTAGAGATTTTCGAGTTCTGTCAATTGGAACACCTTTTAAAAAATATGTATTACCAATGGTGAATTTTTTAGAATTTTTTTTTTTGCCGAAACTATGGTTTTTCGCTTAAAACCGTGGGTTATACACAATTACACATGATTTTTGGGCCAAAATCGCATGTTCTTATTTTCGCACCAAAATCTTTTCACACTCAAATCATGATTTTTAAGAACTTCTCGAGTTGACAGAATGCAAAAATATCGATTCGTTTATTTTTTACGAATTTACAAAGTCGGAAAACTAGAAAATTCATAAAAAATAAAAGATTTGAGATTATTGAGTAAAATCAGTTGAAATGCCTTTTAAAAATCATGTCTTACCAATTGTGAAGTTTTGGCACTGGCAAAGTTAAAGAGAAAAGGGGGTTGGTAAGGTTTGGTTTGCCAGGGCATGTCATTGCACCTCCAAACATGTCAAAACATGCCAACCCCATTTTTCCTTTAATTTTGTCAGTGACAAAACTTCACCAATGTTAGAAAAATAATTTTTAAAACTTTTTCAACTGACTTTTCTTGAATAGCTCGAGTCGTTTGTGAGTTATAATTTTTTAAAGTCGGAAAACTTAAAAAATCATAACTCACAAACAAATCGAGTTTTTCGAGCAAAGTCAGTTGACACACCTTTTAAAAAATATGTTTTACCAATGGTGAAGTTTAACACTGCTAAAGTTGAAGGGAATAGTACAGTTCAGAAAGACGCATCCCTAGGTGCCTCCGACACTTCCAACGATGCTCATGCTAGTGAGGCTAACGATGTCTATGCCCATGCTAAGGATGTCCACGATGTCCATGCAATTTTTCAAAGTCGAAAAACTAGAAAATTCATAAAAAAAATAGACAATTCGGGATTTTCGAGTTCTCTCAATTGGAACACATTTTAAAAAACATGTTTTACTAATGGTGAAGTTTTTAGAAATTTTTATTTTGGTCCATGTGAGATATTTTTCATGGGTTTTCTGGTATTTTCTCACTTTTTTTTTTTGGGTTATATCCTCTTTTTTTCTCTCTTTTTCTCTTCGATTCCCACCAAAGTGAGAGACGAATCTAATACCACCGTGGTATTTTCTTATGTATGGATGATGCACATAAAGTGCGTTTCAAATATAATGTATAGATGATCTAGCTTTTGAAGTAGTCAGTACTTAAATTCATATTGATTAAAGTAATCAAAGTAATACCATCCAAAAAAATAGCACATACCCTCCAAAAAATAATAATCAAACTCTACTTAATTATTGATTATAGAAAGAAGATAAGGATGAAGTTTTGAAGGGAAAATATGGAAGGAGAATAATTAATTGCATTGTTAATTTTGGAGGGAAAAGATAAGGTCAGAGGAGGGAAGAGACATGTGCTTCAACATATTTCATTTAACTGAGATATGATGAAAAATAGACTGAGGTATCCCGATGATATGTTTTTAAAAGTTCAGGTACCTTATTGATCACTTTTGAAAGTTGAGATATGTCAAATAACTTTTATGCCCTCATAATTAACGGACACGAAACGGAAAATGGATGGAGGTATCTCGATGATGTGTTTTTAAAGTCCGGTACTTTATTAATCACTTTTGAAAGTTAGGTACATTTTTGTCTGGTGCATCAAAGTTTAGACCATGTTGGTGATAAAAACAAAAAAAAAAATTCTCTTTTTAAGGGATTCTAGTAAAAAATCGGACCCCGATGATGGAAATGGAGAAGTCCGGTTGATCCAAGTCATCTCCGAAATGATGACGAGACATTGTCGTCATGTGCGGATTGGCATCGGCGGATTCACTGCCTTCCATATCGGACCGCCTTGCTCTTCTTCTTCCCGCAGCAACGAAATTTGCTTGTCTTTAACAGAGTTTAAAGGCTTAATAAAATATGGGCCTATTAAATCCCACGGGCGATGGTAAAGGTCAACGCCCGACGTCATCGGTCAATGGTCAGATGTCAAAGGTCAACAACCCACGGTTGGGCTGGCCCGAGCTTGGCCCTTACGGGCTCACTTACATGGTCTAGAACTGGGCTTCACTTACATGGTCCAAACTCTGTTCTATTAGAGAAATGACTGGGCTGTCCCCTCCCAATGCAAGGGCCGGGCCCTGCGGGCTTGAAATGGGCTATTTACTTGTTGGCCTCCGAATTCTTTCCAGAGTATTTAAATCCTCGCACTGAGACTCCCAGTACACAGTTTCATAGTAGCAAATTCCAAACCCAGAGGCCAGAGCAACAACTTCATACTAAAAGGTAAAATAAATTGGTTATTAGTTTTATCTACTTCTTTCAGTGAACGCTGATTCTATATTTTGATTAAACTAATTGATTATTAGTTTTATTTCTTCATTCTGGAGAGATTGTAGTTTTGATTTCAGAAATTCTCATAATTAGTTTGCATTTGCTTAAATTTGATTGCTTTTCTCAAACCCCATCAGAAAAATATGAATTTGTTTACTCCATATGTGTCAATTTTTGAAGTTATTGATGATTTTGACAGACATGGTTTTCTTGAGCTGGGCTCGCCCAACTCCTAAAGAACAAAAGGCTTGCATTGACAGGTAAAGAAGACATAATTAACTGCGCTTGTATGATTTCAATTCTGATATGGAGAAATTTGAAACCTTTAGATGCATATAAACCAGGTCAGGTGGCTTTAACTATGAAGCTAAATTTAGGGGAGCTACTGCTAAGTCCCTATCTTCCCTCCAAGAAGATAAGGGCCTCTCAGAAAATGGTTTCTTGTGCAACCATGCGCGCATTTTGGTCGGTTCGGGTTTGGAGACTTATGAAAAGGGCAAGAGGGCTCTTCAGGATTGGAGGTCAGTCAATATGCTTCTCCAGATGTGTAGAGACCTTAGTTGAGAGGGATAACTTAATCAATTGAGCTATGACTGAGTTTGGTTTTACAGGCATTTTGGATTGAATTGGGCATTTGTTGATCCTAAGACGCCGGTTCAAAATGGAGTGAAGTTTTGTGTTTGTGTCAAGGAGTTTCTGCCATGGGTCATGATGCCTCTTCAAGTTGTATATGTGAATGAAAACAAAAGTAGCAAACAGTCAATGACGTCTTTTCAATTTGGGGGTGGTACCCTTCAAGGTCACTTGCTGGTTAGTTTTTTTTCACTTGTTGAAATATATTTTTTGTGAAGGCTGGTTCTATTGTCAATTATTGTCCCACATGTTTTTTGGTTTCAAATAGCAAACATGATGGACAACACTGATTGAGGTCCCTTTTAAAGAGCTGCTGTGAGATTCTGACTGAAGCTATTATAACTACATGTTTTCGAGTGTCAACTTGAAATTTCATATTCATTGTTGTATGATCACCCATTATGAAATCTTCACTTCCTTATTTCCTTGATTAATAACTGCTTTTGTGCATTGGTAGTTGTTAAACATTTGAACTTGCCAATTTTATGTGATTCAGCATCTAGATAATGTTGTATGTTCTGCTTGTAGACTACGTGATTGGGTATTTGTTCTAGTTGATAATTGTTTGGACGACAAGAATGCTCTGGATGCATGTTTAGTACTCACTTTAGATATAGTTTTAACCATAAACTCTCTTCTGATTGTAGACCAGTTAGATAGGCAAGTTAAATGATCATTGGTTTATTAAAGATAATCTGGTCATAAAATATGGTGCTTGTTTTGAGTTGTTATACTATCGAAGATCTCTCTTTCTCGCATACACGCAGACACACACTCAATCGCATGCTTATATTTGTGAATATGTATTGCTAATGTGTATGCATTCTGCTCACCTTACGGTGCTCTTTAGCATGTAAATCTGTTGAAGTACATGAGTTCTAACTGATTTGTGGTATGCAACTTTTCTACAAAACAGGCTGGGGAGGAACGTTTCTCAATTGAGTTGGATGAGAACAACCAAGTGTGGTATGAAATACTTTCATTCTCAAAACCAGCTCACGTTTTGTCATTTGTCTCATACCCGTATGTAATGCTCAGGCAAAAGTATTTTGCTCATCATTCTACTAATGCAATTAAGAAACATTTAAATGTGTTGCAATCCTAGTTCATATGCTAATGTAATTTTGCTTCTATAAGAACTTCAATATTGCTCTCTTATCTTTTTGTAGTTTATATGTTAATGGCTCACTCTATTCATCCAAGATTTACAATTTATGACATTTCACCTTTAACATTGAATTCTAGATGACGTAATAAGCTATATCAAATGCCAGGGGTGAGAATAAGCTGTCTACTTTGATCAAACACTCTAATGCTCCACATTTTTATGGTCCTGAAAATAATGCTCCAAGTTGAAGATAATCTTGTTGAGGATTTATATTGGCAGTGGTGTTTTGTCTTCAATAAGAAGATCAAGTAAAGGGTTGTTTCACATACGAGAAATATAATTCCTAGAAGATCCCCATCAAATTAAATAGATTTTGGATTGATTGTCCCAAGTTACCATGGCAGGTTTTATAGTTATGGTTGATGAATATTATCCCAAGTGAAAAAGGTATCGGATAACCATATGTAGTAATGCTCAGGCAAAGGTACTTTGCTCACCACTCTACTAATGCCATTAAGAAACATTTAGATAACTGTTATCATCTTGAAGTTTTTATGTTGCACCCAAAAACAGTAGTTGTTGAATGTTTCACTCTGAAATTCAAAATCAAGCAAGTAAAACATGCTATTGAAAGAAAAGAAGGGAGGGGAGGGGTTTTGCTGTAGTTCTGTGTCAAATCTCGAATCGCTATCCGGGTGATCTGAGGCTAAGTTGGGGTAGAAGATGCTAGTGCAATTCGCTAACTGGGCACCATCTAAGTGGAACACTCCGATACCGGAAATCGTACTTGGTACAAGTTCATTATACCTATAATAATAAATGCAATTCCCCTGGTGTCCGGGGAAGTCTCGAGTAGAAACGGATAAGCAACATTGGTTACCCACATACAATATTCCATCACCCAAAACTCTCATCTCAACCCATTGCTTCTCAGCTGCATTCAACTTATATACCTTGAATTCAGCTAGACGAAACCCCTGTTCATCCACTGTGTCTGGATTTCTGTCAACTAAAAGCAGCTCTCCTAATGATTCTACCAAGCTCTTTCGATTCAATGGAGCGGCAATCATCGTCGCCTTCAAAGAATTTGAATCGACCACCACCGCTCTTCCATCCCTAGCAACAGAATACAACTTCCCAAAATAACATATAACATCTTCATATTCAGAGACTGCATGATCTATTTCTTCGGCGGGGTGTATTATATAAATTAGATAAATGGAAGTGTTTCAGTCTATTACAGAAAATTTCTTGATACGTGCTCTTATTGAAGAACCAATTGGCTGTAATATATTGCTAGAAGAACAACATATATATGAATTCAGATATTAAAGTCGAGCATTCAGAAATTTACACCCGTGAATTAATCACTACTACTTTTCAACACTAAGAATATAATGTCTACCAAAGCGTGGACTAGTTATCCATCTTCAAAATACTTGCTAGTACTGTTGCAAAACACAAAAATTAAAAGAAAAAAAGAGGAAATTATGATCTTTCAGAAATCAAACAAACATGAACGATAACAAGGGTTTAGGATTTAGGGTTTAACTCAGTAGTTAGAGCACCCACTACCTAAGATCAATGTCATAGGTTCGAGTCACCATGTGAGTAGGAGTGAAATCTTTTGATCCTCGTTAAAAAAAAAAAAAAAGGAACAAGGGAAAATTGGCATCTTGAGAATCGTCATCGATTTAATTAGTTTCTCATGAATAAGGGGCTAGGTCAAGTGGGGGGTGGCAGAAAAATGTTAGCACTGGCTGGATAAGATTCTAGCGGCCAAGCCCTTCCATCATCAAAGTTGAACACTCCAATTCCACTGCAGATATCACTACCCCATTTATCAAACTCATAACAGAAATAAATGCAACTCCCTTGGCATCCAGGGAAGTCTCGAGCAGAAACCGAGAAGCAGCCATCTTCCCCCACAAACAATATTCGATCACTCAAATCCGAAGGTTCCATCGCAACCCATTGCTTCCTAATTTCATCCAACTTATAAACCTTGAACTTAACTTCAGTCTTGTGCATGTAGTCTATACAACCACCTTTTCCCACAATCGCACACCCATCTCTCTCAACTAAAAGCAGCTCCCCGAATGATTCCACCAAATAATTCATCTTCTTCTTCTTCTTCTTGTCACCACCCGAAGAAGATATTGGAGACGCAATCTGTGTCCAGAACATCGAGGAAGAATAATCCAGCACTATAGCTCTCCCATACTTGGAGACAGCATAGACCTTTCCTTGATAGAAAATAACATCATCAAAAGGTTCATCTTTATTCTTTACAAGAATCACTCGTTTGAGTCCATGGTATAGTTTTCCATCCCTCACCATCGTAACCACAGGGAAATCTAGATAAAAGGACACGGCCAACTTATAATAGCTCTCATCGTTATGATCAGGTCGTAGGAGATAATGTTTTGCCAATTCTGATAAGCCAAAGTCCAAGAAGCTTATTCCCTTTGACCGGAATGAGGAGAATGACTTGTCTAACCGGTGCAGCATAAATGAGCCTCGGTGAAGGTAGAGGTTGAGCCGTGATAATGGAGGAAGTAATGCCGGAATCAACTTTGGTTTCTGGTTTTTGTATGGGTTTCTGCTCAATCTAATCAACCAACCCCTTTTCCTTTCATTGGCATCATTGGCCAGAGGAGGTACAACATGATAGACTACGGTCTCGATGGAGGCGAAAGATGTAGACGCCATGTAAAATCTGTAGGGTAATTGAGGTTGAGGCGGTGGTGGCTTGAATCGAGGAATAGAAGACCGCCATGATTGACAGACAGCACGGAATTGATTGACATGGATTTCATTCTTAAGGTCTAGGTGCTTTCTGATTATCTCTATCAGTTCGTCTGGGATATCTCTCCCAGCCATCGCTGTTGGAGGCCTTGGTGAAGCAAAACCTAAATACCTAGGTTACATATATATATATAAATAGCGAACGTTCTAGAAGTAAAGATTGATAGAGTCCTAGCCATACACTACAATTTTGTGTGGATTTTATGGATTTTAATCTCAGCCCTGTAGAACGTACAATCAATCTAATAATTAGGAAAGGAATAAGGAGATTGCAATTGATTCAGTCATTAAGAGTGGTTATAATGACTGAAGGTCTGGGGGAGGAAGATAAGTCGGATAACACCACAATTATAAGACTATTCAGTTTTTTGATTTTTTTTCTTTTTCGAGCAACATCATTTTAATTAATTATCTGCTAATGCATGACATGATATAGGCAAATACATGAGTGATTTTTGCATCATTATAAGAAAAAGATGAATGGTTGTATGTAACTATGCATGTGCTGCGAGATTCTACGACTAATTGAACTTGACTGAAAATTGTTCGTAACTATTTAAGGTATGTAACTATGCATGTGATCTGAATTTTCTTTGTTTGTTGAGAAAACTGAGCTCTTAAACATGTATTTTTCTTTTCTTTACAAAAAAAAAAATGAACACAGAAGAATGACAATACCATTTTGAAGAAACGGGGAATCCAAGTTGGGACGGAGCCAGAATTATATGTTGGGGGAGGAAGATAAGTCGGATAACACCACAATTATAAGACTATTCAGTTTTTTTACTTTTTTTCTTTTTTGAGCAACATATTTTTAATTAATTATCTGCTAATGCATGACATGATATAGGCAAATAAATGAGTGATATTTGCATCATTATAAGAAAAAGATGAATGGTTTGTATGTAACTATGCATGTGCTGTGAGATTCTACGACTAATTAAACTTGACTGAAAATTGTTTGTAACTATTTAAGGTATGTAACTATGCATGTGATCCGAATTTTGTTTGTTTGTTGAGAAAACTGAGCTCTTAAACATGTATTTTTCTTTTCTTTACAAAAAATAAAAATAAAAACAGAACAATGACAAGACCATTTTGAAGAAACGGAGAATCCAAGTTAGGACAGAGCCAGAATTATATGTTGGGGGAGGAAGATAAGTCGGATAACACCACAATTATAAGACTATTCAGTTTTTTGACTTTTTTTCTTTTTTGAGCAACATCGTTTTAATTAATTATCTGCTAATGCATGACATGATCTAGGCAAATACATGAGTGATTTTTGCATCATTATAAGAAAAAGATGAATGGTTTGTATGCATGTGCTGCGAGATTCTAGGACTGATTAAATTTGACTGAAAATTGTTCGTAACTATTTAAGGTGTCGGTGTCCGGGGCGGTCCATAAACTTATTTAGCTTAATTATAGTCATAGGTCAACTTAAACTTAATTGTAGTCCCGGGGATGGGGTCCATAAACTTAATTAGCTTAATTATAGTCATAGCTCAACTATACTGACTTCATTAGAAAGTTTGAAAAATTGCTGGAGTAGCTCCGCCCCTGCCGGGTTTAGAAGATAGGAATTCTTGAAGGAAGAAGTCTTGGACAGCAAGTCTTGTTGGGATTGAATAGTACGCTATATATCAATCCCAACAAATCAGGGATTTATATTCTGCAACCAAGTTGCTTGCAAGCTCAAGTTTTGCATTGTGAATTGAGTTTTATCTCACCTCAAACTCTGGTGAAGGTTTACATCCCTTTTTACATTAGGTTCAAAATTGGCATTTTCAAACTACCAGTGAAGATGGTTCAATTCTTGGTAAGAATAGTAGTTCCAGTGGCAGTTTTGCATGAAGGATGACTACATATTTGTACCAAACAGAATTGTATTTATGAAAGAGTATGGAATAACATTTTGTACAAAGTGGTTCTTGGCTCTTTGCAATTTCTTCTTTTCTGTAGAGCATTGTAAGTATGAGCATTACTTTCGATGCTAGAATCTCCTGTCCTCCTACACAATGAATATGCTCCTTCATTGTCAAAACTAGCTCTATTGCACACAAGTCCTCAGTGCAATAGTACAACTCTGCAATCCCGGACAAGTCCTTGAACTTGAATATGGAGATTTCCAAGTACCTGGCTAGTGCTAGTCTACCTCTGATTCATTCTTTTCAGAATCACGATTATGTTTAACTGCAAGCTAAATGCTAAAATTTCTGAGAATAACACAATTGAAGGAGTATCTGAACAATAACCGGCCTCAACAAGTAAGTCAACATATGACATTCTTATGATGATTGCTTGATGGCCAGTATGGTCTGCAAGTCTGCATCTGCTGCCGCTGCAATGTGTTGAAATTACATGAGAGAGTGATTCGAGTCAGAAATCAGTGCATCTTATCAAAAACACCGTTCATCAAATATACATAGACCATTCATCAACAGAGACATAGACCACTCTACAAAGAAATCATTTAAGTTCCTCAAAATATGAAGTTAAACATGGAAAAGCAACAGAACCTTGAAGTATAAATAGCTTTCACAGAATTATATGACAACAATATATCCTACTTGCATCAATCCAGAGAATACGAACATGGGGTGCCGAGCTCAGTTGCAGGTGGCCAAAATATCTGGGAAGATCCTAGCCTCTGAATGCTACGGTCCTCTAAGTTGAACACAGAACTCTCTGGTCTAGTTACTTCTCTAAGAGCAAGATTAATGTCATTTTGATCTGTGAAGTAAATGCAATTCCCTTTACACCCAGCTAATTCTTGAGCCGAAACAGAGAAAGAGCAATCCATAGCCAAGAAAAACGCTTGATCACCCAAGCTTTTCACTTCAATCCATCTGCCCCCCTCTTCATCCAACTTGTAAACCTTAAATTCAACTGCCTTGGGGTCACAAGATTCATATCTTCGGTATCTTCCACGACGACCAAAGAGCCGAAAAGACAAAGGAAAATCAAGACCACTATCTTGTTGCTTATTTGGTTCTTGATCAAAATACCTATCGACCACATAAAGCTCTCCACAAGACTCCACCAAATGCTTTCTTCTCCCACCTAAACCCACCAATTTCGACAGAAGTTCCACCACTTTTAAAGATGAATCAATCGTGAAAACAGAACCCAAGCTATCCACAACATATGGCTGACCCTTATAAACAATGATATCATCACAAACAAAGCCTCCATGACTGATGAGTGTCAGTTTCTGATCTCCATTTTTAGCAAAACCCAACTTTCCTTTATCACAGATAACCATAATTGCACAGTCATTAAAGTCAGGAGGCACTACAATCACTTTGTTTACACCACAAACGGAACTAGACCCATGAATGTATCTGAGAACATACGATTTACTCAACTCCATCATGTTAAAGTCCAGCAAGTTAAAAGCTTCAAGAAACGACGAGTCGTTCGAGTACCTGATTCGGCGGCTGGTTATCGGATTCCGAAGACGCAGCTTGTCGCTCTCTTCGACCTTAACCAACCAACCCCTAGACGACGGCGATGGCGATGACGTGGAGGGATTTCGGAGAAGGTAGACGGTGTTTTCGGAGACGAAGGCGTTGGGTCCATCGGAGAATGGGAAAGGAAATTTTGGAGGAATGGAACGGTGGAACGGAAGCAAACAGGAACGCCAGGAATGGCAAACGCTGCGAAAACGGAGAAATTCGATCCAGATTTTGAGCTTTTCTCCGATCAGCGGCCAGAGTTCGACTGGAAGATTGGACCAGTCGACTGTGATATCCATTTGTGATGAGGTTCTGTTTCCGTTGACCGACTTGCGATTTAGGCACCGACCTTAAGATTAATATAACAAAGAAATGGAGTATCTGCTATTTGCACATTCAACCCTATTATTTCAAACCTTTTCAATTCTATAGCCCCCTGTTTATTTGGTGTTTTCACATTTAACATATTCTTCACGAAGTTTTCAATTTTCTCCTCTGAATAATGAAAAATAAGATCTGTACACTCCGGTGCCAATTTGAGACCAAGTTGCTTTAAATTAACCAATAAAAGCATGACTTCAAGAAGAAACCAGAAATTCAACAAAAAAATAGTTCTGATTATCATAAATAAATAAGCTGTCCAGCTTCAAGGTTTGAAAAATGATCCAAAGGACAGCAATCAGAAATAGAATCTGAGGGTGAGATTGATGATGATCACAATCTTTTCTCACAGATTTTGAGAATTCCATTTGAACAGAACATCAAACAGATAACATAGAAAGATATAACTTCGATTAAGAGAAAATATCTTACATGATCTGTATCTATACAACTCGAATAACATTAACAAACTACTCTTAAACACTTGATAAACAAGACTACTATTTTTACACTACTTTACAGTAGAAGTTTTACAAACCACTCTTCATGAGAAATTGGACCCTCCATCTTCTCTGAGAAATAACTTCCCTGTAAATCACGTTGAGCAATAATTAATACCACAAGAAATTGTCTCTTTATTGAAACGTGAAGATTGAAATTCACTACATTACAGAGCATTCAATAGCAGCAGGGGGAAGGGCTGATTAGCATAAGCATGTCCCATAATATTTCAATGTGTCTATATCATCACCACAGACATACTATTGTGAAGACCTGACAATGAAAACTTGAAAGCTTTCATAAACCAGCTGACAATTAAAATGAAGAATCTTTTCTAGAGGGTTTCAAAAGAATCCTTTCTTAAATTTAAATAACTATCTACCTCCTGAGTATTCTTAGTACTGTTTCATGTTTTGAAAGCCCTTGAATTTTTCTTGTGGTTCCTTGTCCTGTAAAATGAGCCTTATCATCATGCAACAAGAGTGTATATAGGCCCTTCAAATTGACCTTCTGATCTACTTTTTAGGCATTCTGAAAGACTTCATAGATTATTTGTGTGATGAGGGTCGGTCATCACTTGAGGTGATGATCTTTCTTTTACAATCTTTGTTAACATAAATTTTGATGCAAGCCCGCCAACTTTAATTTCAGAATAACTAATCTTGTTTACCAATTAAGATAACTACCAAACACTTAAACAGTTAAGCTTGGTTACTCAATTAACTTGTTAGTTAAAATCCTACCATTTACAGCAAATTCAGGAACCACAACCCCAAAATGTTGTTCCTTCCAATTGTTTATTAACTATGCACTTTGACATATCTAATGGCTGCTCAGGACAAAAAAAAAACGATAAAAACTTAAAATCATCTCACCAGTAAGAATTATAGTGAAGTAACAATAGAAGATTTGAACTTACATTCAGAGGATACAACAGCCGGACATCAATTGATGCTGAGCCAACTAGAGGGTGTCCGGAACATCTGAGAATAACCGATGTTGCTCATGCTACCATCCTCCAAGTCAAACACACGACAGTGACGACTTCTTGATCTCCCTCCAATTGCTGCTGGTAAAGGACCAAAGTCTTGTTCGGTGAACATAATGCAATTTCCCTTCACTCCAGAAAAGTATCTGGTTGAGACAGAGAAAGACCCATCATAGCTCAAAACAATCACTTGATCCCCCAAGTTTGTCACATTGATCCATGTCCCCCACTCTTCATCGAGCCTATAAACTTTAAAATCAACCGCCTCACCATCACAATGTATGTAGTTAAATGTCCTCTGAGGCTGGGACCTCTCACTACCAATGTAGCGATCAACCACATAAAGATCACCACAACACTCAACCAAATGCTTATGCCCACCAAACCCACATAACGGAGGCGAATACTGAATCACCTGCAATGCTGTACTTATCCACGAAATGGTTCCCCATCTATCAACAACATAACACTGACCCTTATAAACAATGAGATCATCATAGTGAGAGTTATTTTCATCCACACGGGTCCAATTCTGATCTCCGAACCTCATAAAACCCAAATTCCCTCCTTTATAGATCATAAATATCGCAAAATCCTCACCCAAATTCACATGGTTACAAGGCACGACCACCACTTTGTTCACATAAGTAACATCAATTTTGGTATAGGCATATTTAAGAGTATACAATTTCACCAACTCCACAATCCTAAAGTCCAGTAAGTTGAATTCCTTTATAGAAGGAGTGATGGAGTACCTGACCTGCCAATTAGTGATGGGATGTAGCAAACGCATTTCACCGGAATTAGACTCCTCAAACTTCACCAAGCACGGTTGTGAGTCATTGGGATCGTCGTCAATCAGCGACTGCATGCGATAGACGGTGTTCTGGAAGATAACGGCCGGCGGTTCGGCGCCGGAGTGAGCGAATCGGAGGGGCAGAGGAGGAGTGGCGGTTTGCTCCAAAGCAGGGATGGCGGAGCGCCACAGAGAGCAGACGCTGCGAAATCGGAGAACGTCGATGCGGCTTTCGAGGAACTTTCCGATCATCTGCCACAGCTCCTTTGGGAGATCGCACCATTGCACTTTGGGCCTCTGCATGTTGATTTGCACAGAGAAGAAGAAGAAGAAGAAGAAGCAAGTTCACATTTTCATTAGAAGAGTAAAGATGTCTTTAATTGGATTTGGATGTGAGGAACTAGTGTGACAAACTTTTTTGGGCTTTTACACTTGCAACTTTGTTAATTACAATATCTTTACTTTCATCCTCAATTTTACTATAACCACTGCAAGTGGCCTAGTGGATCAGTGTCCAGGTTGGGAACCCCCCTACGCGCCAATTTTTGCCGGAGTGTTCACCGAAGGTGGCCTTAGGTACCAATTTAGATGAAATCGAAAAGTTTAGGTACTAGTTGTGAAAAAAATTAAAGTTCAGGTACCATCGATAAGATAGAGGTAAAGTTCAGGCACCATTTATGATAATAACCCTTTATTTTTTTATGAATTTTCTAGTTTTCTGACTTTAGAAAATCGTAAAAAATAAACGAGTCGATATTTTTGCGTTTTGTCAACTCGAGAAGTCCTTTAAAATCATGATTTAAGTGTGGGAAGATTTTGGTGCGAAAATAAGAACATGCAATTTTGACTCAAAAATCGTGTGTTATAACCCACGATTTTGGGTGAAAACTATGGTTTCGGCAAAAAAAATAAAAATTACTAAAAAATAACCATGCATCGTTAGTTACCCTCGCTAGCATGAGAATGCATCGTTAGTTAGTCTCGCTCGCATGGACATCGTTTGAAGAGTCTGGAGCACCTCGGGACGGCTCCTTGTGAACTGCATTTTTCTCTTCGACTTTATCGTGTCAAAACTTCATCATTGGTAAAACATTATTTTTTAAAAGTGTGTCAATTGACTTTGCTCGAAAACCAACTCGTTAGTGAGTTATGATTTTTTAAGTTTTCAAACTTTGAAAAATCATAACTCACAAACGACTCGAGCTTTTCGAGCAAAGTAAGTTGGAAAAGCTTTAAAAATTATTTTTTAACATTGGTGAAGTTTTGTCACGGATAAAGTTGCAGGGAAAAGGTGGTTGGCATGGTTTGGTACGTTTGGAGGTGCCACCGCATGCCCTGACATGCCAAACCTTGCCAACCTCTTTTTCCCTTTAACTTTCCTTATGCCAAAAATTCACAATTGGTAAGACATGATTTTTAAAAGGTGTTTCAACTGACTTTGCTTGAAAATCTCAAATCGTTTATTTTTATAAATTTTCTAGTTTTTCGACTTTAGAAAATCGTAAAAAATAAACGAGTCGATATTTTTGCATTCTGTCAATACGAGAAGTCCTTTAAAATCATGATTTGAGTGTGGGAAGATTTTAGTGTCAAAATTAGATCATGCGATTTTGGCCCAAAAATCGTGTGTTATAACCCACGGATTTGGGTGAAAAACTATGGTTTCGACAAAAAAAATAAAAAATTCTCAGAAATTCACCATTGGTAATATATATTTTTTAAAAGGTGTTCTAATTGACAAAACTCGAAAATCTCTAATCTTTTATTTTTTATAAATTTTCTAGTTTTCCGACTTTGTAAATTCGTAAAAAATAAACGAGTCGATATTTTTGCATTCTGTCAACTCGAAAAGTGTTTAAAAATCATTATTTGAGTGTGGGAAGATTTTAGTGTCAAAATTAGAACATGCGAACCCTAAACCCACGGTTTTGGGTGAAAAACTATGGTTTCGGCAAAAAAAATAAAAATTTCTCAAAAATTCACCATTGGTAATACATATTTTTTAAAAAGTGTTCCAATTGACATAACTCGAAAATCTCTAATCTTTTATTTTTATGAATTTTCTAGTTTTTCCGACTTTGTAAATTCGTAAAAAATAAACGAGTCAATATTTTTGCATTCTGTCAACTCGAAAAGTGCTTAAAAATCATGACTTGAGTGTGGAAAGATTTTGGTGCGAAAGTAAGAACATGCGATTTTGGCCCAAAAATCGTGTGTTATAACCCACAGTTTTGGGTGAAAAGTCATGGTTTCGGCAAAAAAAATAAAAATTTCTCAAAAATTCACCATTGGTAAAACATATTTTTTTAAAAGTGTTCCAATTGACAGAACTCGAAAATCTTACAATCAGTGATTTAACATTACCATGTCCTCAACTTTCCTGCATCTATCCTGAAAAAAATAATAATAATAATAATAACAATAACAATAATAAAAAAAAAATTATCATTCATCAAACCATGAGAGTTAGGCTCAGTTTAGTCATCCCTGCAGCCACAATTATTAGAGACGATGATCATTCCTTTCCAAAATGACTACATGCAATAACTTTGTTACTGATACATAAATTTTGATGCAAAACCCGCAATCTTAAGTCCAAGAAACGTAATCTATTCAAAATTTCAGAACAACAAAGCTTGTTGGTTAAGATCCTGCCATTTACTGCCGACTCAAGTCTAAGAAATGTAGTCTATCCAGAACAACTAAGCTTGTTCATCTTCAACTAAGAGAAGTAAGTACCTGTTGAAATGTAATCAACTAAAGCAACTAAGGTTGTTTGTCATTCAAGATTGTTGATCGAGCCAAGTTGAAGGTAGCTGGACCATCTGCGAACACTGCGAAGATGCTAGGTTCCTAATCCTACCATCCTCTAAACTGAACACACGACTGTGACACCTTGTTCTTCCAGGAATACTTGGAACTTGATCAATGAAGAGAATGCAATTTCCCTTCACTCCAGTAAACTCTGTGGTGGAGACAGAGAAACACCCATCATTGCTTAAAATAAACACTTGATCTCCCAAGTCTTTCACATTGACCCATTTACCCCATTCTTGATCAAGCTTGAAAACTTTGAAATCAATTGCTTCAGCATCCTGATTAAGGTGATGGTAACTCACCTTCTCAAAGTACTGATCAACCACATAAAGATCACCACAAGACTCAACCAAATGCTTTTGCCCCCCAAACCCACATAAGGGAGGTGAAAATTGAATCACCTCCAAAGCAGAATTGACCCATGAAATTATTCCCCATTTATCAACCACATAGCATTGACCCTTGTAAACAACGATATCATTGTAGTGGGAGTTTTGTTCATCCACATTAGTCAATTTCTCATCCCCAAATCTCGCAAATTCCAGCTTGCCGTCCTTACGAATCATAAAAATCGCATACACATAACCAGGGCCGGTCCTGGGGATTTTGAGGCTCTGGGCGAAATTTTTTTTGGTGCCCATAGATAGACACGTGTCAATGTTTCAAATGTCAAAACTAAAGCCGATTTTATTAGATAAGAAAACATAATACACGGGAGGGACATAAAATCAAAACCCGTATAACAAAGATTACATAGCTGTTTTCATGGTGTTTGAACATATCACCAAGAGGTTTCCAATCACTAGTTCCTTCACCTACTAGTGTTGTATTGAATAACTTACAACATAAACAAAAAACTACATCCAACTCTTTCGAGTAAACCAACCATTTTCTATGACAAGATTCTCCATTTGGTAATCGTCGAACATAATACTTAGAGGAAAAATGTCTTCCTACTTCATCAGTAGGAAAGTTTGGAATTTCATCAGTAATATCCCTTTTTCTACAAGCAAGTCTCTCATTTTTGCATTTAATTATCCCCAACTTTAGGATCATAAATGTTAAAATCAATTGTTGGTTCTAAGCAATCAAGTTCATCTGCTATATCTTCACTATAGCAAGAATGTTCATTATTTTCTGTTATGTCATTTTCATTTTCTCTTAACTCACTATTGAACTCATTTTCTACAAATTCCTCTGAATGAATTTGTTGTTCAGGTTCGATTTGAAATGAATAATAAAACCTGGATTGTAAAGAATTAAGCTGGGAAGTGCCAAAGTGGGACTGTGGGAACAAATTCGATTTGAAATCAAGACAGCAACATAGCAAGCTGGAGAAGTTCAACTCCCAAAAGCATCAACACACATAACCAGTAACCATAAAGATAATTAATGATTAATGAAGGAACTCTACCCATAAATATGTAGTTATTTAAACAAACTCAATTAAAATAAAACTCAACAAATGCAAGGAGATCGTCAGGGGCTTAGGGCACGCCGGAGTTCTGCACTTCTCCAATCTCCAGTGGTGCACAAACGCAGTTCTGCAAATCTGCCGCACAAATTTAGGAAAAAAAGAGAGAGGCTCTGGGCGAATTTAATTGCTTAATGCTTACTAGCTTCAGAATACATATCACAAACTCAGAAACTCTACCCATATATAATAAATTGAAGATGTTACCGGTGTAGTTTTGGAGAATCTCGAAGAGGAATAGTGGAAGACAAGGTGCCCTGGATCCTGGCCTCCTGGGACTGTGAGTGCTATTTGCACGCAGGGAATCTCATAAAAGGAGGATAGTGCGATGCCCACAGCCCATTCATATCAAATATTTTATTTTTTGCAGAAAGATACATATAATTATATATATTTATAACCTTATCATATAAAAATATTTGTGCCCCCATAAATTTGGGGCTCTGGGCCGTCGCCCACACTGCCCATAGCCAGGGCCGGGCCTGCACATAACCAAAATCCAAATGGTTATGAGGCATGACTACCAATCTGTGCACAGAGTTAATTGTAAGCTTGCTCTTCCCAAACCAAACACCATATGATTTTCGCAACTCAATAACCCTAAACTCCAATAAGTTCAAGTTCTGTGGAGTTGATTTAGAGGAGTACTTGAGCAGTGAATCAGTCACCGGATCTAGTAAATGCATTTTACCTGATTCGGGGTGCTCCGCAAACTTGACCAACCATTGTGAAGCATTGCGATTGTCGTCGATGAGTGACTCCATGCGATAGATTGTAGATTGGAAGAGTGAAGCATGGTTTTGGGCTCCAAAGGCGAAAAAGAAGTTGAGGGGGAGACGAGGAGGAGGGGGGGGAGGTCGCTTGAAAGGAGGGCGAGAGGAACGCCATAAGGAGCAGACGCTGCGAAATCGGAGAACGTCGATGCGGCTGTGGACAAATTTTCCGATGATCGGCCACAGCTCCTTTGGAAGATCGCACCATTTCACGCTATCCATGTAGACGTGGTGTTGATCACTCTTATATTTAGGTTATATGGTGATCACTCTTAAGTTTAGGTAATTAGGTATTTATTTGCATGAAAAATATCAAACCATATTTTTTCCTGTAAATTATTTCTTTCTTTTTTTTATAAAAGAAATAAGAAATAAAGGAAAAACCAACTGAATAGGAGTTTGTTTTCAACATCCTTCATAGCTAACCTTGGAATGGATTGCATCATGTTCCCAGTAGACAGTGCTAAACTCCAGTCAGTTTTAACCTTCATTCTACCCACCTTCATGTTGGTCAGTCTCCAAAGATATTAACACCATCAGCACTCAAAGAATCAATGCTGACACATGAATCCATGAATTTGAGGATGAAGGTGTGCTAAGGCACACAGTTTTTTATCACAGAGAATATCTTAATCTGTAACTTACATATATACGAGTTTTATCACAGAGAATATCTTAATCTGTAACTTACATAATCTGTATGTATACATCCTAATTAACATAACCACACTCGTAAACACTGGATGAACTACTTACTACTGTAATATTTTACACTAGTTTACAGAACAATTGTTACAGATCACTCTTATTGAGAATTGGATCTTCCACCATCTCCGAGAAATGCAAATCAAATGGTCTTGAGCAGTAACCAACTTCCCTGTGAATCATGTTGAGATAGAATTAGTACTGAAACAAATCGTTCTTTTTATTGAAACGAACAGATTGGAAATCAAAATATTACAGAATAACCGAGGTAAGGGGGAAAGAGAGGGAGGATTTAACAAGTACATGTCCTCTAAAAGTTCTATGTGTCTCTAGCAGGAGAGTAATCAAAAACTTCACGTTAAATTAGAATCTTTTCTGAAGATTTTGAGAACTCTTTCTTAAGCTTAAATAACTATACTTTTAATATACCTCCCGAGTCCTGATACTACTTTTTTTCAGGTTTTGAAGGGCCTATATTTTCTCTTTCTTGTAGTTTCTTGTGTAGTAAAATGAACGTTATTATCTAGTGTTTGTACATAGTCCCTTCAAATTGACCTTATGATGTACTTTCTAGACATTCTGTAAACAAAAGAGAAAATCCTTATCTATGTGCAGTAAACAATGAGAGTTAGTCATCCCTTTGAAGCACTAACTGAATCATAAATTTTGATCCAAATTCCCCAACTTTTAGTCCATCAAACATAATCTACTCAGATTCGGAACAACTAAGCTTGTTAAATTAGATCCTGTCATTTACCACACATGAGTCTAAAAAATGTAACCAATCCAGAACAACTGAGCTTGTTCATCAACTAAAAGAAGTATCATAGATGTAACCAAGTAAAGAAAGATTGTTTATCACTTAAGATTGTTAATGCCATTTACTGCACATTCAAGTCACACAACCCCTGCACTGCTTATTACCTATTACATTTTTCAAATTCAAGGGCTAATGTATTTCAGGGGAAAACGTTTCAAGAACATGTAATCAGTAAAAATCTACTGAATTAACAGTATAAGATTTCACTCACATTCAGAGCATGCAGACGAACTTCAATCAGGGCTGCACCAAGTTGGTGGTGGCTGGACCATCTGAGAGCTGCGTAAAGATGCTAGGTTCCTAATCCTACCATCCTCTAAATTGAAGACACGACTGCTATTTCTTGTCATTGATAATCGTTCAATGAAGAAAATGCAATTTCCCTTTACTCCAGCAAACTCTGTGGTGGAGACAGAGAAAGACCCATCATTGCTTAAAATAAACACTTGATCTCCCAAGTCTTTCACATCGACCCATTTACCCCATTCTTGATCCAGCTTATAAACTTTAAAATCAATAGCATCAACATCAGAATGCCAATTATGATAATGCCCAAAAATCAACTCGTCATCCAGATCACGGTTTTGGTACCTCAACATCCCCAACTCGTGATGGTAACACACCCTTTCCCTTTCAAAGTACTGATCAACCACATAAAGCTCACCACAAGACTCAACCAAATGCTTCTGCCCACCAATCCCACATAACGGAGGCGAAAATTGAATCACCTGCAAAGCTGAACTAACCCATGAAATTGTTCCCCACTTGTCAACAACATAGCATTGACCCTTATACACAATGATATCATCATAGTGAGAGTTTTGTTCATCCACACGGGTCAATTTCTCATCTCCAAATCTCACAAAACCTAGCTTGCCTTGGTTATATAGCATAAATATCACACACTCATCACCAAAATCCAAATGGTTACAAGGCATGACTACCAATTTCTGCACAGAATTAAGAGCAACACTGTTCTTGCCAAATTTAAGGCCATATGATTTGCGCAATTCAACAACTCGAAAGTCCAATAAGTTGAACTCCTTTGGAGTAGCGTTAGGGGAATACCTGAGCGGCGAATTAGTCACTGGATGTATTATACGCATTTTACCGGAATCGGGGTCCTCCTCAAGCTTCATCAACCATCGCTTCGAACAAGGCTTTGATTCTGAACCACTGCGATAGTCGATGAGTGACTCCATGCGATATGTTGTGCTTTGGAAGAGTAGAGCTTGGTTTTTGGCCTCGCCGGCGCCGGCGACGGGGGAAGAGAACTTGAGGGGAAGAGGAGGAGGGGGGCGAGGTCGCTCGAAAGGAGGGCGAGAGGAACGCCATAAGGAGCAGACGCTGCGAAATCGGAGAACGTCGATGCGGCTGTGGAGGAATTTTCCGATGATCAGCCACAGTTCTTCTGGAAGATCGGACCATTTCACGCTATCCATGGAGACTAGCCCAGTGAGTCACTGAAGAATAATCGATGAATTATGGTTGTTATTCATCGAGAAAATAAGCAATCATGAACAATTGACTATTGACTAAACAATACTCCGGTTGACTTTTTGCATGGCATGACTATTCACTAAACATCGCTTCTTCTTTTTTAGGAGAGATTAAACATCTTCTAATGTGTATATTGATGAAAACAAAAAATTTATCTAATTGCATGGTATGATATGTTGTTCTAAACCTTTTTATTCCGCAAGCCAATTCACGAGATTCATTTTAATGTTCAAACAAATAATTTGAACATATGTGTAGTCGTACTATAGTCTTTTACGAACTCAAAAGTTACTGTCGCCAAATCAATCTACGCCCAACCAAAAACTTATTAACCTATTCGCCGACTCATTTTCAGGCTAACCTCGACTTGGTCAAAACCCTTATGTGAAACCCCTATATAATTGTCCATGCAATCAACGCTTACCATGAATTCAGTGTAAGTTTATAGTTTTCGTGACCCAATCTGATTGGAAATCAATTACCCAACTATTGTTCGAAAGTGAAAATATACCGTTTTCTTTGTCTAAATATTAATTAATTTGATCGGCTTTCTAGATCTAACTTGGCTCTAGCTTGGTTTGGGATATGTCAGATTTCACAACCTTGTCTAGGTGGTGATGGAGGACTAGCCGGATTTTTGGATCTAAGTCGGACTTAATTGGCATCTTTGTAGCTGCCGTTGCCCCAAGCTCATAGTGCACTTGGTCTCTAACGGTGTCGGCGACCGTGCATGGATAAAAAAGAAAAAGTTCTGAACTTATGATTTTTTTTAATAAATCAATTATCCAAAATGACATTATATGTAATTTGTTAAAGAAAAAAAAACGATATATTATGAAAAATTGAAACAACTTAAAACCACATCTTCCTTAAAATTGCAAATTATTCGACACCTGTCGAATAGATCGAGGTGGTCGATCGATAAATAACTTGATTTATTAATTTCAATCCAAATATGGATGAAAAACAATATATATAAAGCATTGAACATAACCATAATTCATCGATTATTCAACTTATTTTTGGATAAGAAATGACAATTAGGCTATAGGGTATCCCTGAAAATTGATTTATTTCTGTTGCGTATGAGAACTAATTAATGATCGGTATTATTAAACATCGATCAATATATAGCCACCAACTGACTGAAGTTCATAGGTGTGACATATCTTGTTCCTCCACCATAGAGGGTTAGTGCTGCTAGCTCTGAAGCAAATTCAGTAGGATGAAACAAATCCCAGAACAAAAAATCACGCCGATTCGGACAAAGGTTCGGGTTGATGAGGAAGAGGCATGGAAATTTTCCATTTAACGTTCCAGCCCCGCAGCACGCCGATTGAGTGTCTTTAAAGCCTAGGAGGTTCAAGAAATGAAATATGATCGAGTAAAGTGGCCGGTCATTTCGTTAATTTTATGAAGGAAAATATGAGTACAGAGAATAAATATTAGGGTTCTTACCAAATGCTAATGGATCTTCAAGGATACTCATAGTCATTTCATAAGCATTTCCAAGTGAATACTTCATCCCTTTCAACTCTGAGCTCAATGTATGGAGGAGATCCTTAGTTTGTTGAAAAAATGTTTGAGCAAGCTTGTTTAGTTCCTCTACACAAACACTCGAGTCATTTGATCCAGCGCGTGCAGCAGGACAACATCCGATTGGCGGAACACTTATAATCCCGAATTTTCGAGCTCCCAGCTTGTATAAATCCTGCACATGGACGTTGAGAGTTCTGAAAGTGGAGTTGTGTCTTAAGCTTGTTAACGTAATGCAATATTGGTTGACGAAGAATATATGTTCTCTTTAATAAGCCTAGAGATAATACTCTGAAAATTTACGCACCTTCAAATGGTTATGGTACTTGAGTTTAAGATTGTCCAAATACTCAACCTTAGCCGAGGTAGAGATATTAGGAAAAAACTCCACTAAATCGAACAGGTCGTTGCTTCCAATACTAATGACGAACAAAGACTTAGAAAACATTAGATCAGTTGCCCCGGGACCAATTAGTTCTGTGATATTTCCACGAACCGTCGCAAATTGCTTGACCTGCTCTCCCAGTGGCAAAACATCTCCCTACAATTTATAATTTCATGAATAATAATGATTTAATTAAGCTTCTGTGAGCTCATTAATTTGAAGATAAATTGATAGTATGCATTTGTTGCTTACAAATTTCTTTTTTCCTGTATGGTTGAATATGCCGGATCCTGCAGATGCAAAATTAACTCCCTGCAGTATATCCCTTTTGAAAGTGGATTGATGATTTAGAGAATACAAGAAAGGTTGCGGACTCCTCTGGTACCCAAATAGTCTTACTGCATATATAGTTCGTGTAGATCAACCATGCAAGCGTACGTACATGAGAAAATACCATAAGAAATAAATAAAGCAACCCTAGCCTAGCTTACTTCTACATATAGTTAGGACTTAGGAATTTACTGTAATCTACTCAACAATTATGATATTAATATTTATTACTTCTACATTTTGCTAAAACCGAGTAATTTACTGTACAAAAACAAAACAAATTACGTGCTATATATGATGGTATATATGACCTATTTATAAATTATATATATCTAGTATACTAATTAATTAATATCAAACATATATTGTATTTGTGGCTTACATCAACTGAAATTCATATTTTTTTCATTGATTCAACGGATTAGTATTAAGCCTGGTTTGGTTCACGAATTTTAGGCCATGGGAAAGGAAAGAAAAAGAAACTCAAGCATTTTTTGTGTTTGGGATGCCAAGGGAAAAGAAACACTTTCTTGAAGGAAAATAGGGGAAAATGATTCCCTTCATATCCCAAGGGATTCATTTTTCCTCCCACTTTCCTGCATTTATTACAAAATATTCTGACTATTTTTTCATAGTTGTTAAACACTTGAAATAAAAGTTAAAGAAAATTTGAATTTTTCATGTTTATGAAAAAGGAAAGGAATCGATTTCCTTTCCTTTCCTTTCCGTGAACCAAACGAGGCGTTAAAGTACATATTGGAGACTAGATCTCTCATCAAGGATATACTCGAGGAGTCAGATCAGTTGTAAATTCTGATTATATACGGACGTATAATAATAGATCGAGTAGTACTTACCAATTAGGTCAGCACTGTTAAGGCCATTACTAAACCTCCCCGTTGGAACAGAATAAGGAAAATCAATCCCATTGGGAGAGAAATCTGCCCTTGACCTACTTGCGGGCAACAAATTGTTGGTACCAACATCCATAGTTGAGTCTCCAAATATGAAAATAGCTGCAGGTTTAGGAGCAACCTCATCATCTGCATTAACACTGGCCGATAAGTCCCCCAACAGAAAGAGAACTAAGAAAGAAAATGATGAAGCACAAAGCGACAGATCAGCTGCTGCCTTTGCCATTAATTCTACCCCCAATAAGAGAGAAGGGAAAAGATTCCAATTTCGCTACCTTTTCTTTATATTATGATCGCTCTAATTGGAGTAAGACCTTATTTATATTTGGGGAAATCCCAAAAGGGCAAAAAACCAGGTGACGAGCGCTATGACGCTATGGTGTCACTGTCCCGGCCAGCAGCCTCTGTATTAACAAGGAACTTGATTTTTTGTGGCGGATTCACCTAGAAACTTACGTACGTGTGTGTTTATATATGTATGTATGCTAGCTTGCTGCAGAGATCTTAATTCGACAGTATATTGACAATCTAAAAAGTTAAGATCTAACAATTAAATCAACATTTTATGAGAAAGAAGTTAATTAACTAATCTAACTCGAAATCGAATAATCATTTGATTAATTACTATCGATCACAATGATTCCAACACATGTTCCATAAAAAATTCTTAGTTTATTACTCCCCATTAATTTTTTTTTTAGAGAACTCTCGCGGTATCTTAAAAGTTTCTTAGACCCAAAGACTAATCCGTAGTCGGGGATCTTGTCAGAACGAGACTCTTACCAACTCGACCACCAGTGGTGATTATTACTCCCCATTCATTTGTTTTATCACAATTAGATGATCGATGTGGTGATTTGGATTTGCTAGCTAGCTTGGTTGTTTTGTTTTTTTTGTTTTCCTAAGCAGGATCTTTGAAGAGAGATTCAAAAACTAACTGGTTTTGATTATGTACGTAATCATATTGTTTGAGAGGTCCAAAATTAAGGATCGATAGTTAGTTCCTAATTATTATGAAATTAATTGGTTACCTTTGAAGTACTTCTGATCTTACGTCTCGATTTTATAATTTGTCACTTATAAGAATATGTCTCCACTTTATTTGACAAAAAACAATAAATAAATAAAAATGCCACTTTGCCTAGCTGATCTCTTGTTTATGTTGTTTTTGTTGTTTTCTTATGATTGCCAGTGGGCATTTCTTAAAGAAATATTGTTGACAAAAATGAAAAATATAAAAAGATCATAGAACAAAATTGAAACACAATTTCATGACAACTTATTATTCGATCCGACACTAGTCAAATAACTACTAGTGTAGCTAGTTTCAATCCAAGCATGGATCAAAATCCCATAACATTAAAAATCATCACAAATTCAACTTATTTCGGATCAGCTATAAAAGAGAATTGATAGCTGATTGAATTGAAAAGATTTATTCTTGTTGAGGGTGAGAATTGATATCAAACATCAATAGCCACCAACTGACTGAAGTTCATCGGTGTCACGAATCTTGTTCCTGCACCATAGAGTGTTCGTGCTGCTAGTTGTGAAGCAAATTCAGTTGGATGAAAAAAGTCCCAGAACAAAAACTCGTGCCGATTCGAACAAAGGTTGGGTTCATCAAGTAAAAAGCATGGGTTTTCTCCATTTAACCTCCCTCTCCCACAGCAGGCTGATTGAACGTCCTTAAACCCTAGCAAGTTGAAGAAAGGCAATATTATATATGACTCACAAAATATCGATATATATTTTATCACAATATTGTCTTGATTGTAACGAGTCGGAAATTAATATTGCATTGATCATAAACTTTGAAAATGTACGTCGTTGGTATATTATAGTAGATCTCATACTTTCTACATCTTAAAGTATCACGGTCACACGTAAAATTAATTTATATCACTTAATTACCTGTCCAAGAAATATATATATATATATATATATATATATATATATATATATATATATATATATATATATACGACTGTTATTTTCAAGGAGCCAAAATGCTAATTAAGGCCTTCATGTGATTGATATCTACAGGTTAAAATGAATAAGACAGATATATATATATATACTCTCATGTCTTCCATATATAGCAGAAAGAAGATTAAATTAAAGTAAAATTCTCTTTTTGTCAATTATCACAATTGATACTTACCAAAGGCTAGTGGATCTTCAATGATGCTCATAGTCATTTCATAGGCATTTCCAAGTGAGTACTTCATTCCTTTCAAATTCAAGCTCAATTTCTGCATGAGAGCCTGAGTTTCTATGAAAAATATTTGAGCAAGCTCGTTTAGTTCCTCCACACAAACACTAGGGTCGTTTGATTGAACACGCGCATACGGACAACATCCAATCGGAGGAACACTTATAATCCCAAATTTCCGAGCTCCCAGCTTGTATAAATTCTACAATTCATATATATGTAGTTTCTTTACTACCAAATTGAAAGAAAAAAGAAGTACGTAAAAAGATAATAATTGACCGGCCACACACCTTCAAATGGTTCTGGTATGTGATTTGGAGATGTTCCATAGTGCTGTTCGAAAAAGGCTCCATGAATTCGAACAGGTCGTTGCTTCCGATGCTGATGATGAACAAAGACTCTTGGAAAGCACGGTACCAGTTGTCTTGGGACCAAGTATAGCTGTGATGTTTCCACGGACCACCGCAAATTGTTGGATCTGATTTCCCAGGGATACAACCTCTGTCTACATGCAAATTAAGTTTTGTGGATTAATTTAGATAAATTGCTAATTAATTAGCATTGAATAAATTAACTGTGCTTAATTACCCATCTTTTTGTCCCTGTGTCTTTGAAGATGCCGCATCCTGCTGAAGCAAAGTTGACTCCCTGCAGTATATCCCTTTTAAACGTGGACATATGATTCACAGAATACAAGAAAGGTGGCGGACTTTTGTGGTACCCAAATAGTTTCACTGCATGAACCAACCAAAATCATCACAACGTACCTAATTAAGTGTGATGGGAATTAGATTTGTGAGGAGTGGAGACTTCTAACTTTAGTGGTAGGCATGAACATTTATCTCATACTTACAATTGCTAAAGTATGAGTTTCAAATTAATCCTTAACGTTCTTCGTTTATTAATTATTATTGGTCATATATATCAGGTATCCGCGACACCTTATTTTTGGTAATGTGAGGGTAAATAGAGCCCAAACCCTAAAGTCTACTCAACACACTAAGTTATAATAAGCTGTCGTTCCAACGAGGTGTGATTCCTCAAAATGGGATTATGTCCGAAATTTTTACTATCCATACATGCATGATCTATATATATATGATATACTCAATAATATTTTGAATTATACTCTAATTAATAATATTATACCAATTTGGTCAGCGCTATTAAGGCCATTGCTGAACCTCCCGGTAGGCACAGAATAAGGAAAATCAACCCCATTTGGAGAGAAATCAGCCCTTGCTCCACTTGCGGGCAACAAACTGTTGGTACCAACATCCACAGTTGAGTCTCCAAATATGAAAATGGCCGCAGGTGGAGCTACCTCATATCCATTAACCACAAATAACAGACAAAATGAAACACAGAGCATCATCTTTGACTTTGCCATGGCTAGCTAGGGCTGCGCAGCTCTTGCCGGCAAAGGTTCCAATTTCGCTACCTTTTGATCTGTATGAAGGCGATGATGAACTATGTTTTTTAATTGCTCATTTATATTACGGGAGGTCTCGGAAATGAACAACCAGGTAATGTTAATGGTGTCGTTGTCGCGGCCTCTATATTAACAAAGAAGTTGATTTTTTCTGGCGGATTTGCCTAGTTATGATATATAATAACCATGCACGTGTGTTTATATGTGTATGTATACTCTTGCTGCAGAGATCCTAATTCCCTAGCATATGGACAATGTAAAAAGTTATTTAAGAATCATATCTACTGTAGTCATATGCATGCCCTACCTAGCTTCTCATTCATATATAGTTTTTGGACTAGCTAGAACGAATAGGAAACTTTCAAAATATATGAAAAGACTGTTCGTCCCTTAAATTAATTGTTGTCTTTGTTTCTTTTCGGTTATAGGATATACTTCTATTCCCTAGTTTGGAACGATGCCATGTGCTAAGAAGTATTCATCTTCGATCTTAAAATGACAATATTTATATATATTCGTCTCCTTTTAATTCTTGATCATTATTCCTATTAGTAATAAAACAAAATCACTAACCAGGTTGTTTAGGCAGTATTTTTTTTTTTCAAACATTCAACTTGTCACTTTTAATGACTTTAAAAAGAAAACCCCTATATATTATACATGGGTGAAATACACTTTTAACTAGTTGGTGTCCGAAAACACATTTGATTCATATAGCCTCAACTTTTTTTTAGGACAAAATTTAGTTTACCACTCTGAACTTTAGACGAAAATTCATGTTAGTACATGTTGTTTTAATTTCATCAACAATACTTTTTTACTTACCAATTTGATCAGTCTAGTCAATTCCATCAATTTTGACCGTTTAGTGTTTATGTGACTCAAATCTATGTCATTGCCACGTCATCAAAAGGTGGGTCCCACTTTGAGCCACATAAGCACTTAACAGTCAAAATTGACGGATTAGACTAAACTGATGAAATTGATAATTACAGAGTGTTGCTGATAAAATTGAAAGAGCGGAGACTAACATAATTTTTTGACCAAAGTTTAGAGTGATAAATTGAATTTAGTTTTCTTCTTTTTTAATTGATTTGGTTCCTCTAGTTTCCATGCCACTTTGTCAATTTCGTTTAATTGGTTAAAGGAGGTAAATAAGATCACTTCGACCTCATGAGGTAGTAACTAGTAAATACTTCTTTGTTTTTGGGTCCCAAATGGCAGAAGAAATATTGGAATTCGTAGCGTGAGTGTGGAGATAACATCGAGTACCAACTCCGGCTTTAACCTTTCGTTTTACTTCCCATGCATGCACGTTAAAACAATCTTGATTTAATTGGTCATGTTGGTGCCAATAAATCAATAATATTTATCAATCAATGGTATTTTGTAATTAAATTCCATGTATAATATATATATTGACAAAGAAGACAAATTTTATTGATAATAGTTGAATAGGGTACAAAAGATATAAAGTACAAGCATCCAGATAAACGCCTACAGCGGTCTTAGGCGATCCATATTCTTTTAGAGAAGACAACGTAAATATATATATATATATATATATATATATATATATATATAAAATCAATAATCACTATAACTTAATTTCCAAACAAAATAAGAGAACTCCTTGTTGCATGGTTTAAAATCATGAAATTATAAACTTCTTACACACAGACACATATATCATGGCAGTAAGGCCAAGTCACCAAAATTCATCGGCACCACGAATGGTCGGGTACCACTATAAAGTTCATAGGCTGCGAGATAAGACGCAGTCTGTGTTGGATGGAATTGGTCCCAAAACAAGTAGGTTTTGCGATCTCCACACAACTTCGAATCTGGTCTACATGGCCTCTGTGCGTTCAACCTTCCTTTGCCACAGCAAGCTTTTGTCAACTCCGTAAAACCTACAAAAACGTAACATATATGTATTATATATATGTACCATCAAAATTCAAAATGATTTGATAACAAATCAATTAAATTTTGATGTAAATAAAATGCCTCCAATGCAAAGGGCCTATCGATGCGAATATTTTACCTCTCTTCCATTAATTATGGTTTATGATCGATGACTATGCAATTTGATCCCCGATGTTTTAATTTCTAGTGAAGACAAATGGTTAATTAGGTAATTGAGGAAATGCCTCGGAGAACTTTTCATAAGTTGTAGAGCAAATTAAGTTTTTTTAGTTACATTAGAGAGAGGATATATCAAACATCTAATCTAGCTTAATTCTAACATAATTTCCCACTCTTTCTCACCATTTGGGCTAACCTATTATGCATATATATATATATATATAGACGTACGTCTATGCATGTTGAATTAATTTCATATAAGCTTCTTTATCATGCATCCATATTAGAGAAACGTTTTAGGCATGCATATATATATATATATATATATATATTGTGAGAATGAGGTTGATGAGTATACATAACAATAATTTATCAAGCAGGCTAGGCCAGCCACAGGAACATTTTAGCAAATAGAGTGCATATATGCTCAACTAATTACCAGATTTATCGGGGTGGTCGATAATAAATTTTGACATTTTATATGAATCTCCAAGTGCATACATGAACCCTTTGCACTCTGAACTCAATTTACGCAAGAGGCCTCGGAGTGCAGTACAGAACAATTGAGCATCCACATTCATGGTCTCCAAACAGTCACCAGTTTCACTTGCGTTACGCTGGATCGGACAGCACCCGATT
This sequence comes from Rubus parviflorus, assembly GCA_029955375.1. Classification (NCBI taxonomy): domain Eukaryota; kingdom Viridiplantae; phylum Streptophyta; class Magnoliopsida; order Rosales; family Rosaceae; genus Rubus; species Rubus parviflorus. Next base: position 18,360,562 of record JARGGL010000004.1, read on the forward strand.
GCTCCAACGCTAATAATCCCAAATCTTCTGGCTCCTAGGTCAAATAAATTCTAGAATTGAAAGATCGAAAAGAAAAATTCAGTTGTTATTTTAGAATTAAGGTAGCTAATTAAGGAAAGAAGAAATATTGGTAGTGACAGACCCTTAGATGAGTTTCGTAAGTGGAGATAAGAGTGGTGATGCAGTGTTGCCCAGTACTACTAGTGTGGTTATTAGCAGCAAAATATTCGAAGATGTCATTGCTTCCCACGCTGATTATAAAGAGAGACTTGGATAAATTAGCGACCGCACTCTCACCCAGAAATTCTGAGATATTGCTGCGGACACTTGAAAATTGCTGGACTTGTTCTCCGAAGGAAATGACCCTTCCCTGTAAAAAAACATAATTTGTTCTGTTTTGTTAATGAGTGATTTTAGAGTACAATTAATATTGCAGCTATAATATATATGGCTTAGTACATAACAATATGTTTGTGCATGCCACATATTTTGAGGGACTGAGAACGGGCAGAATCAAATTGTGTATTACTAGACTAAAAACTAGTTGGTACTTAAAAACAATACTGACGGATAGTAGTGTATTGATTTTTCACATTAATTCACAATATAAAATAGAAAATGAATTAAACATGACAGTCACAAGTAAATTGTTACTGATCGAGCAAGAGACCGAAAGGGGAGAAGCTTACGTACCCACTTCTGTTGTCCGGTGGAATTTAGAATTCCAGATCCTCCTGAAGCAAAGTTGACTCCCTTCGTTGGAACAGTCCTGATGAGAAATTGCGAAATATTGCTGTCCGAAAAAGAGAGAAAAGGCGGTGGGCTTTCATAGAAACCCAGAAACTGGGCTAATGAGCCATCAAACAAAAGAAATTAATAGTTGATCAAATGAAAACATTAACAACAAAGTTAATAAGTAGCTAGATATATGAAACTGATGAGTGCAAAAAGATCGAACATCTACAACATATACTAGTCACTAAATACATTTGGTTGCCAATGATGTAATACCTATCCAATCAATAGTGTTGTAACCGTTGCTAAATCTCCCAGTGGGTTTAGATTGAGGAAAATCAATCCCGTTATAAAGGAAATCAGCCCTTGCTTTAGAATCGGGCAGATAATTGTTGGTACCAACATCAGCTGTGGAGTCACCAAATATGTAAAGTGCTGGCACATCTTGCTGGGAATGTGAGACGTGCAATCCAAGTATGCCGAGATATACAATAATATTAAGCCAAAGAGAGAATATTGCAGACTTGGCCATGGTAATTGTACTACCTAGCTAGCTGGCTAGTGTTGCTGATGCTATGCTTCTGATATGAAGCTTGGTTTAAATATACCTCGATTTTTGGAATCTACAAGACAAGTCCAAGATTAAAGAAAGTACTAGAATCAAATAGAATATATGCTGAAAGGGTCATTATCCAAAGCTCTAATCTGGCCAGAAGTACTAGAAGCCGCATATATACAAGAAAAGGAAGATATAAAAAGGGTTTTGTTTTGATTTTGGAGGCGGAATTTTCTAACTATTCATTTAACCAAATGGATGATTCATGATTGTATCAAGAACAGCATATTCTACATGAGGCACATAAATATGTCTGCTTCTTCCCTTGTTAAATGCGATCTTTAAGCGATATTCATTGGAGGGTATTGGTCCCAGAACAAGTAGCCATGGCGATTTTCACACACATCCGCATCTGTTTCACATCGCAACTCTGCATTCAACTTCCCTTTACCACAACAAGCTAGCCTTTTTCACCTCCTACAACCCTACAAAAAAAATAAAAGACATCCACCATCAAAATAAAACTCTGAAAATTAATGAATGGATCGTGCAAGGATTTTGATGTATAATGTTATCCTAGTATATATAGGAATTGACGCTCGTCGTGTCATAATCTGATATAAGAGAGCATTAATATAGTTAATTAGGGTTTTTCTCTGCTCGATCATAAGTCCGAAATTATATTTTAAAGAAATCAACATGAGAGAAAGTCTTGCCCGGTCCTCTTAGTCATCTTATTAGCAGTGAAAAATTCGAAGATGTCATTGCTTCCAACACTAATGAGAAAGAGAGACTCTGTGATATTAGCCAATCCACGAGCACCCAATAATTCCGAGATATTGTTCCGTATAGTTTTGAATTGCTGGATTTGTTCCCGAAAGGAAACGACATTTCCCTGTTGTATGCGCACATAAGATTTCAATTTTGGCTGATATTTTTATATTTCCATGTTAGAATCAATAAATTTACTCACTGAAACAATGTGTTGGTACAAATTAGTTTTAGAGTATACTCAAAACGATCGAAATGCAATAATGTGACATGCATGTTGGTTGAACAAAATTTGATAAATTGCAAACAAAATACAAGTTTTTAACCACTGCAGCTAGTGATCGTTTGGGCTTTTAAGGACCATTTGCATCGGTAGTAAAGCAAGAAGTAGGAAATTAGGGTTTTGATCGATTTTTCGCAACGGTTTGCCTTAACTAGAGAAGAATTTTCTCATACCGTCATATTTTCTCATTCTGAATCTGATTGCTCAGCAAGAGGAAGTGAGAAATATTGAAGCTTACCCACAGTATTTTACCAGTACCATCCAAAAGTACCCTGATCCTCCTGAGGCAAAGTTGACTCCCTTAAGGGGAACACTCCTGTTAGGAAATTGCATATTCTTGTCTAAAAGAGAGAGAAAAGGTGGCGGGCTCTTGTTGTAACCCAGAAACATGGCTAATTAATGATAACACACCAATGGAAAGAAATGCAAATTATATAATATAATTAATAAAAACTAAGCTAATTTTTAGAACATAAACAACCCAAATTAGCAATAATGACAAAGAGGGGAATGGCCTAATTAATTAAGTAGCTAATACCAATGTAATCGGCAACGTTGTAACCGTTGCTAAAATTAATATCGATCCATAGAAACCTATCATCAGAGGCGGCCCTATGATTTAGGGTGCCCTGTGCAAAATAAAAGATTGATGCCCTTTTTTTTTTTTCAATTCAAATGTTAGGGGAGGCAAAAAAAATTTAAACATCACAATCTCTTAACTGTGGTTCGAACTCATTTCCTTAGGTTTTCAAACTTGCACCTTAACCAATAGTCTACAAATTCCATCTATTAATTTATATACAAATAATATATGTAATATTTTATTATGTCTCTCTTTATATTTCCCAGCATATGAGTCTAATCTAATCTCTCTCTCTCTCTCTCTCTCTTTAATATTTTTTTATTATTTTGTTCTTCTTTCTACTGCTCATCCAGTCATCTTCTTCCTTCGTCTTCTCTTCCTCCTCCTCAACTATTAAAGAAAGCCATAGATGAGAATAGAGTACAAGACTTACAAAATCAAAAGAAGTGCCCAACAGAATGAATCAATGAACCAATTAATCAAGCCTATAGCCCAGGGCAATAAGAAATTGACAGAGAAGAGAGAACAATTGAGAGAAGAAGATGCCCACTGCCCAGTTTTTTTTTTCTTTTATTTGTTCTGAACTTCTGATGCCCACTGCCCAGTTTTCATCTCATTTTTTTCCCTTACCAAAAACTAGCAACCAATTACATGACTGATGCCCTGATGGCTGATGCTGCCCTGTGCGGGCGATCACCCCGCACATGCTCAGGGCCGCCCCTGCCTATCATATATGGCCAGATATACAAACACGTACAAAGAGCCAAACAGAAAACAAGGATATCCACCCATTGTTATTAGCCGGCCATGCCGAGTTTGTATAAGGAAACAAATTACAAATAGAATAAGATATCCAAAGGGCTGGTCATCGTTCTATAAGTTCATATTCTGAGAACTAGAAGCCGCATATATAAATGAAAAAAAAAATTCCAGTTATTTTTGTCTTTGATTGATTTTATTGGCGGAATTTTCTGTAATTTGGTATTTAACTCATGCAGATGCATGTCATGATCTGCAACAGCTCAGGAGATTCCATAGGTAGATATATAGCGGATCAAACTTTGCTTCTTGAATCTTAGTTTTCCTTGTTAACTGTACGTGATTTGAGTGGTTCTTTAATTTCTTGATATGCCACCTTGAAAATTAAAATCCTAAAATAATGGCACATTAGCACAAAATTAAATATCAGCAGAGAATTTTTTTTTGTTGGACGCTATATTGTCAAATTATTAATTTGAATTACTTTATGCTAAATTTAAATTAACAGTCTCACAACATAATATGTTTGAGTGACTAACATACAATATAAGTATAATATGTTTGAGTGACTAACATACAATATAAGTATGAGACTAGCTATGAGAGTAAGATGCTTAGTTACCAAATTGAAGAGGGTGGTCGAGAACAAGTTTGGTCATGTTATATGCATTTCCAACTGCGTACACCATCCCTTTGCATTCTGAACTCAATTTCTGCATGAGGCTTTGGAGTAACGTATAGATTATAGAACAATTGATCGAGCTTGCACATTCATGTCCACGTCGCATTTACCAGCTTGAATAGGCAGCACCCAATTGGCGCTACGCTGATAATTAATATCCCAAATTTTCTGGCTCCTAGGTTAAATAGATTCTGCAATATATTTATTGAGCAGCAACATAGATATTGAATTAAATAAAATTAATTTTTACAATATCGTGGAAAAGAAAGAAAAAGTTGACAGATCGATCACGTACACTTATATGAGTACATTTCATAAGTAGACATAACTACATAAGAGTGGTAATATAGTCTTGCTCAGAGTATCTTTAACAGACTTTTTATCTTAGTTCCTTATCTATTTTAGAGAGCATGTTTAGTTTTTTAACTATTTTAGCAGCTACACCAGCCTTTTAGCTTTTAGGTATATGACGCCTAAATATAGAGAGCGAGATAAGTGTAATACCCCGAATTTTCATCCTTAATTTTCAGAAATGTAAAAATAAATATTTTGCGAAATTTATGTTTTTTGCGTATCTTGTTGATGATGTGGCGTATTTGTATAAATACGATATAATTATACGTATTAATTATTTGTACGTATTTGTACGTATTTGTGAATAGTATCCAAATAGTGACAAATAGTGTCTAAATAGTAACCGACACGTGGCGGGTAGTGATTGGAACAGCACACATGGTGACTCAGCTTTGTCTGGTGAGTCACCATGCGACACGTGTCACGATACGATTGGTTTTCGGGTGTTTTTCTGTTCGGCTATGATTTTGGGAAAACTTCCTTCACGAGAATTGTAGAGCTCGTCGATACGAGTTCGTGGACATAAAGTTTGCGTAAAACGGAGTTCGTATGAGAGAGTTATGAATTTTTGAAGTTTTATTTATTTTGCCTATAAATAGAAGTTCAGAAATTCATTTTTGTTTTTAAAAAAAAATTCTGGAAAATCCCAAAAGCCTTAAGAACAGCCGAAACTTGTCACCTTTTCTGGCACCGTTTCCGGCCAATTCGACCTGAGACACCTACTGGGCTTTGAAGGCCTCATCCATACGAACCTATGGCCGCTGGTTTCACCTCAATCGGATTCCCGAGGAAGGAGAATTTTGCATTTGAATTTTGGGCAGTCGCGACTTTGGACGGAGATCTAGGCCGATCCGGCCGTTAACTCACTTCGAGGCAAGTTTTAAAGTTGTTCCATTTTGTGTGTTCTACAAGTTGACCGTTGGGTTTTAGCTAGTTTTGAGTTTGAACTTTGGTCCGGCAGCGTGAGGGTTTTCTCACCGCCGTCTGTGGCGGCGCGTGGGGGCGCGTCCGGCCACCGTTTTAGGATATTTTTGCTTTGTTGAGTAGTGTTTGTCGATACAAACATCTTTCGTGTTTACGAGTTTTTGAGATTCGATCGTTTGACTGATGATAATTAACCCGGAATTGTGGATCGTTCGATCCGTGATAATCCGACCGTCGGATCGTCACCAAATTTTAGTATGTTGTTAGGGTGCTAGTTTTTAACCTGCTGTAATTTTTGATGTTTTAGACTTTTGGTGGGACCCGTTTGATGAATAGTTGACGTGGGACCCGTTTGAGGAATAGTGATGTGGGACCCACATTGACCGACAGTTGACTTTTGGTCAAACTAGTCCGGTTTATAGTTTTCGATATTCTAAGGACATCCGATTAACTTTGGGAGTGATACGGTCACTTTTCGTTTGTCGTTTGGTTGTTTTTGTGCTGAGAAACGAAATGCTTGTTCTTAGGTGTTTTTGGAAACCGTGTAGCCGAGCGGACGTTTCTTGTTGATTACCTGGTTAAGTGTTGAGTTCGTTGACACAGCTGGAATTTACAAAGGTGAGTAAACTCACGATTGTTAATTGGAGATTGTGTTTCACGGGATTGTGTTATTGATTGAATTGTACATTGTCATGAGAATGAATCTCTCTCTCATTTATTTAGCTTCTATCTAGGTTATTATTTACCTGTTATTGCTTGAGATGTCTTTAAAGGACTTGAGGTGAGTGTGGAGAATACAATATTTCGTGTGATTAAATCATAATATTGTATTGTTGATGATTTGATTGAAAATATTTTCAAATCATGATAACTGTGTTTTTGATGAGACTGTGTTGGGTCCAGTGTGGCCTCCTTATGTGTTGTGGAATGGGTTCGTCCCCGATGGTATGAATTTGGGCAAGCGTCCCAATGCAGTTAGAGCTCTAGTCTGTCTACCAATTTTTAAGTCACATGCATTCGTTGGTCTTGTGATTTAAGAATATTGTTTTTAAAAGAAGTCTCAAGAGTATTCATTCTTTTATTTGTCCAGATTGGACATGGATTTATCGATTTATGATTTTGTATAAGCATACATATATCATTGGAATTGTGTGTGTGATGTATTTTTCTAAAAGATGTTTCAAGAGTATTCAATCTTTTATTGTCCAGATTGGACATGGATATATTGATAAATGATTTTGTATAAGCATTTCATATATCATTGAAATCTTTTGGTGATTGTTATTTGTCGGATTGACATTAGTTTCATTAAGTTGTTGAAATAAATGCGGTGATGTTTTGGGAAATTACTTAATTTGTTTATTAAGTTGAGAACGATAAAATTGTGGAATGTGGGTGGGGTTACTTGTTTACTCATACCAGCTTCGCAAGCTGACCGGGTTGTTGTTATAACCCGGTACACTATTCAATGGTGTAGGGGTTTATCCTGCAGGTTAGGATAACTAAGAGTTGAGTTGAAGGAGCTTTGGAGTTGCTGATAGTGTTGTTTAGTTTCCGCTGTTAATTAAACTCTGTATGTAAATTTACTTATTATTTTGAAATGTCAATTTAATATGTGAATTTGTGAAATGTAATATTTGACTCTAAAGAACGAGTCTGTATTGACATTGGTGGGCTCGGTGAGTTGTTGTTGTTGTAATAAAAGGAAAAAAAATTCCAGGTGATTGTGTAAGTTGACCGAGCCTTCGCGTTTCAGATTTGTTTTATTGATAATAACAAGTTGTTATTTATATTACGAAATTTGGGGCGTGACAGTTTGGTATCAGAGCTTAGGGTAGCTCTGTTGGAGAAGTATTAGGTATTAGTGTAGCTTCTTTGAGTTTAGGATGACTCAAGAAGTGAGTGAGCTTTGTATCTCAATGAAGTAGTGTAAGAGCTTAGGATGGCACTGAGTAAGAGAAGTAGAACTTACGTAGTTGGATTAGAGTAGTGAGAAAAAGATTGAATTAAATTAAGCTTAGTTTTCTTGAGTTGTTGTTCCGTAAGGAAACGGAACAGCTGAACTGAACTCTTACCTTGTTGTTAGGATTGTATCCTAAGGTGCAAGGTTGTTTTTATTAATAGGTGGTCATTATAATCTATACTTGTGATTTGAGATTACACAAGAGTTGCTTTGGTTTAACTGTTAGAATTGTGTGTAGATGCTTATGATAATCAGTACGTTTCGAGTGATGACCCGTCTGCAGCGGTTCCCCATCAGATACTCTCGGTACTGGTATAATCATAAGTCGATTGTGTTTTTGTGTTAAATTAATTGTTGAATTAGTTATTTGAGTTAGTGTTTGCTTATTGTATGATTATTTGTATTGTTAGATAAATAAAGTACAAATTACATTACTTTAAAAGTGAGCCTTACATGGCTACATTTTTAATTCGCTCAACCGTACCCTGGATCAAACGACAGATTTGATCCACTGACCCTTTCTTGTTCTTCAGTAACTCAGTAGAGATCTGTGTTGCTACCGTTACTAGACAACCAAGGTATGGATTGTCTGAGATCCCTTCTGTTCTTCCAGCAGTAGGCATATCTGGTAGAATTGAAAAACCTGAAGTTAGGAATACAACTGTACCTAACTCACAACCGCCTATTAACTTCTGCACCGTTGACTGACTAATAGGGGCATAAATCACGTATGACCCTGTTGAATCAGTACAACTTTCTTGGAGTATGTAGGTGTTGTGCATTTGCAACAAGGAGACACAATTGCGTGGATCATGACCAGTTGTGATATGTGCAATCTCCTGTACTTCTTTTTCCAATGCTAGGTGGTCCCACTGGTTCCGAGTTTGTACGTCAATGAAGAAGTCAAGGAGCTTTCTGTGAGAGACATGATGCTGGATTATTGCAGATGCAGTTCGAGTGAGGCCATGAGGCTTATTCAGCCTGTTCCAGATTTTGTTGGTGGAGACTCTTATCCCTGAACCCCTGAACTTGGTTTGTTCAGCTACCTTCCATTCATGAGCAGTAGAGTTGCCGATGTCTGTGCAAAAGTCTGTCACTATTCTGCATGCCATCTGCAACAAGTTTCTTCTTCCTTCCACAGATGGATGACACAAAAGTCTTGAGGAGGATAAGTGTCAGCCGCGGAATAATTTAACCGTTCCGCTTGCCTCTGAAGTATTTCTACCCATCGCCTTGCTCCAAAGGCTAAGCCTGACTCCACTAGCGTTCGGTATGTTTGGTGCATGATTTGATCATGTACATCAACATGTTCCACCCATACGACACGAGAGCTGCCGTTGAACAAATCTTGGATTAAGCATCCGGATGGACGCTTCTTACATTGAGATCTTGAGTGTGGACCCAGTTTTGAACTTAAACCGTCCACAGAGACATCAACTATTGCCCAACTTTGTTCTGTTTGTCGTTGGCAATAACGAACAAAGTGAGTTACACGAGTGGAGACAGATGGAGTGGTTACCTGGAACTCAGCTGTCATGACTTGGATAGTGTCGTTGTAGCTTTCAGTTGTCCCTGTTGACAACACGTCAAGGATCGTTGCCCTCGAGATGATGCTACTGAACATGGTTGAAAGTCCGGTACACCGGATTGTCCCAACAACGGTATAGTCGTCTTAACACTAAACGGAGAGTAAACACAACTTTGAACAAATTAAAACTTAATCTCTCCACAACTTAGGTTCTAACTATTGCACAAGCAATACACAATTGATTACAAACAATATGCAACAAGCACAATCAATTGTACAACCTAGAATCCCAAAGTGAGCATCATACTAGCTCACCACGGACTATATCTATATATGAACAAGCATACAATATGCTAAGCAATTAAGTGCAATATAGATAACAACACAATCACACAAGCAACACAACAATGGTCACCCGGAACCTCTACCTCTAGAGGAAAACCGGAGGGGAGCCGTACCCCACGCTCTTGAATCACACTATGAAAAACGCCAATCGGCAAACACGTACAAGGGGAAATCGTTTCCAAACTCAAACACTATCAACCTATTGACTAGTGGCAGTTCTAACCTTGTGTAGTTTCCAATTGCTCCTTCAAGTGCACCTTCCTCAAGCTTCTCCAATTGAACCTCACCGACGTGAACCTCCAATCGCAAGAACCACGGCTGTGCAATGATGTATGTATGAATGTGTATGAACCGTTCAACTCAGCAAAACAACAATTAACGTTTGCTAGAGTTGAACAAAATCTCCTTAATCCTATTAAAGGCTAAACTAGCAACTAAGTGCAAATCAAATGTGTTTAGCAAGGATTATAAATGGAGCATCAAAGGAGGAACCTATAACATGAAACTAGGCTCACTCACAATACCAAAGAACTCTCTCAAAGTGTATTTTCGACTATGGGGAAAGAGTTGACCGAAATGAAACACAAGGGTTCTATTTATAGAAAACAGCCCAGACGTATTTGCGATCGATCGCACGACATTATGCGATCGATCGCACAGTGTAAAATGAAGAGACAGAACAGTCTGGAAGTGAAAACCCTTGTTTGCGATCGATCGCATAACATGTTGCGATCGATCGCACGACAAGTTTCAACGGATATACGGCGCACTAAATTTGAATTTCAACGGAAATATTGCGCACTAAATTTGACATGGTGCGATCGATCGCATGAACAGTGACGATCGATCGCAAATCATCAGACAGCCTTAAACACAAAGGAATGCTAATAAAAACAAATCTATAAGAAGATCTAGCAAACCTAACATCATAGACTCAAGTGTATGAACATGTGCATACAAAATTTGAGCCGGTCGCGTTGCGACCGGGTGCTTATAAAATAAGCACTCGAAACTTGTGACACAAGACACAAGTGAGGCAATCAAGCATCCTATACTTATGTGATTCACATCATAAGAGAAAGGAAAACAACCTAGATAAACCTAGGACAACAAGGAAGACATAATATGAATGAAATGCATGTGCATATGCATGAGTCATACCTTGAGATGCTTGAACGAAACTTTCACGAACCATCAACAACCTAAGCCACGACACTTAATCCCTAAACCATCTAGCATTGAGTACAAACACAAATGCTAATACAAGGGAAGAGGTTTTGACAAATAGGAAATAGCCAATAGCAAATATTTTGCCCTTACAATGGTGGACCATTGGTCCACATCCATGAAGATATTCACGAGTACGACAGGACTGAGGGGAATAGTGGCTGTGTAGCGAGAAGCTTCAGTTTGGAAGTTAGTGGGAGTAAGGTCTATACCGTTAGTGAAGATTCTCTTGTACTCTGCTTCATTCAGGAACTCATGAAGCGTGACAGAGCTGGATTTGAGTGCAGATATCCACAGTGGCGCAGCAGCAGATGCCATGATGATTAACTCATCTCTGACCGACACAATGATTTCAGAAATCTTGGTTGTGTCTGCCACGACAGATGCTTCTTCAGGTTCTGAACGGTTGATGTTGTCTGATGGTTGGTGTGTAGAAGAAGAGTGATGTGGGATCGACATACATTTTTGAACATCCCTCCTCATGTGAGACTTTTCCCTTGGACCGATGACTGCAGGAATTGGAAAAGTCTGAGGTTGTGGGGTAGTCTCTTCAATCCCTTTTAGTAGCTCACTATAGGGAGTAACTCGTTTTCCACAGTGGTTGCAGTTGATTCTGTTGAATGCTGCTTGGTACTGGCTAAGTTGAGCTTGAAGCTCATTTATTTTCTGTCTCAGCAGAAAATTTTGTTGACGAGTTGTTTGGGCAGGCGTTTGGGGTCGATGCTTTATCACCCAGGCAGAGACTTGTGCAAACGTTAACCTTATTTGGTCACCCAAATCTTGTCGTTGCTGAACAGTAGGCTTTGGAAATGCCTCGATGAATGCTTTCAGCGCTTGGACTTGATATTTGGTGAAGCTCTTCCTCAGTGGAATACGTTGGGATGGACCAGGTTCGACATGTGGAGATGAAACTTGTGGACTTGGGACTAGTTCAATGGCTTCGTCTTCTGCTAGAAGCATGTCTAGCATGTTGATATCGTTGTCGAAGTTGATAGCTGGTGGAATTATTTCATCTAAGCCCTCATAAAATTGGCTTTCAGAGGGATTAGATTGAAGTAATTCACTGAACGAATCTACTTTTCGTGCCATGTTTGAGTTTAGTGGGAATTTCTGAGAAGTTGAGTGAAGAAGTCCTCTATGAAAGAGAAAAGAAGTTAAGGCACTAATGAGAAGTATCTATTGGTGGTCGTGTAAAGAGTTGAAAGAGAAATGATGTTATAGCACTAATGGGAAGTATCTGTTAGTGGTTGTAAAGAAGAGTTATTTATTGTTGGTGGATCGTTTGAAAATTCAAAAGCAAAAGTGAGCGGCTGATTTACAGCTATTGATCTTGAAGATCTTGGAGATCGTGGACATTATTTTTCCCGATGCATTGATTTTCCTCATACAGTTAAGACCTCACATCTTTTGAGGAATTAATTATGCGAAAGTTAAAGTAAAGAAGCGTTGTGATCACTGTTATTGGAAAACCGAGATTTAGTTGCTTAAATCTTGTGACTTTAGTATCGTGGGCGATACTTTTGAGTAATTGAGACAGATATGAGCATTTATTATTCTTAGTGGGTTGCTGAGTGCATCTCACTCGCATTAAAGAAAGGTTTCCCTTACGGTGGAAAGTTTTGTTTAAATACATGGGATAAGGAGTTGTGTTGCTTAACTCATATCTGTTATCACACAACATCTAAAAAAAAAAATTTCACTTGCAAAATGGTGAGCAAGGGAGAGTGCAGCAAGCGTTCTAAGAGTGCGGAGTGGAGTGAACTTCCGGTAGAGATCTGGAAGTATATTTTCCAGTTGGTGGCTACCGCATCCCTGCAGAGCACAATGGAACTCCGTTGTGTCTCGAAGACCTTCAAGGAGTATGCTGACAGTTGGTCCACGTTTGCGGCCATCGACATGGATGGTTTCGATGGTGGATCCAGACCCACTGGTTCTGAAGAAGCAGATCGACAAGTGCGCATCTTCGCAAATCGTTGCTGGGAAGCGAAGAACCCGGAGTCTCTTTTCCGAAAGGGAATACAAGTACTTGTGCAGGCGGCAAACATACATCTGGCCCTGGAGTACTTCGACGCGGCATGCAAACCAGGAACACTGTATGGTGCACGTCGCAGTTTGGTGGTCGGTCATCATGTTGCGTTTTATGCAGCATGTATGGTAAGGATGATTTTGGGATCACGAGACGAGCAACTAAAAATTGCGCATAGCCTGTGTGAAGTCCTCGTCTGGTGGAAAAGCGGGTGGAACATCTACTATTGCAGAGGAGAAGTCGAGCGGATAATGAATCAGATTGAGTGGGGTCATGAGCATCTTTTGACTTATTTTCCGTCGACTACTGTTTTCCTGCCCGCCGAGAAATGTCTTACTTGCGGTGAGTCAAGCTTTTGGCGCCCTTTTGGTGAGAACATGTGGATCGTGGATGGAGATAGGTCTGCAGCAAGAGAATGTTGCGACACTTGCAAGTGTTTTGTTGAGGCGGCATATTTCTATCAGCTTATGATGTATGGAATTCCGCGTTATCCGGCCTCTTATCCACGATGTCACTATTGGAGGTTTAATAATGGTTTTTGGTAGTGTAAGCCCAGTGAGGCATTTCAGAATTTGTAATTTGAGTGTTATGCAAGTTGTAATGTAGTTTGTTACTGTGTTGTGTGTTTGTGTACTATCCAGCTTATTAGTAAATAAATTCTGGGAGTGGATTTAAAGTTGTGATAACCTCGGTTGTGGTTGTGATTCGTGATTATGGTTGTTGTTGTTGTGGGATTGAGTTTTGTGCTTAAGTAGGGGGATAAATCCCTCGATTTCTGATTTTTTGTGTACTTAAATTTCGGGACGAAATTTCTTTAAGGAGGGTAGATTGTAATACCCCGAATTTTCATCCTTAATTTTCAGAAATGTAAAAATAAATATTTTGCGAAATTTATGTTTTTTGCGTATCTTGTTGATGATGTGGCGTATTTGTATAAATACGATATAATTATACGTATTAATTATTTGTACGTATTTGTACGTATTTGTGAATAGTATCCAAATAGTGACAAATAGTGTCTAAATAGTAACCGACACGTGGCGGGTAGTGATTGGAACAGCACACATGGTGACTCAGCTTTGTCTGGTGAGTCACCATGCGACACGTGTCACGATACGATTGGTTTTCGGGTGTTTTTCTGTTCGGCTATGATTTTGAGAAAACTTCCTTCACGAGAATTGTAGAGCTCGTCGATACGAGTTCGTGGACATAAAGTTTGCGTAAAACGGAGTTCGTATGAGAGAGTTATGAATTTTTGAAGTTTTATTTATTTTGCCTATAAATAGAAGTTCAGAAATTCATTTTTGTTTTTAAAAAAAAATTCTGGAAAATCCCAAAAGCCTTAAGAACAGCCGAAACTTGTCACCTTTTCTGGCACCGTTTCCGGCCAATTCGACCTGAGACACCTACTGGGCTTTGAAGGCCTCATCCATACGAACCTATGGCCGCTGGTTTCACCTCAATCGGATTCCCGAGGAAGGAGAATTTTGCATTTGAATTTTGGGCAGTCGCGACTTTGGACGGAGATCTAGGCCGATCCGGCCGTTAACTCACTTCGAGGCAAGTTTTAAAGTTGTTCCATTTTGTGTGTTCTACAAGTTGACCGTTGGGTTTTAGCTAGTTTTGAGTTTGAACTTTGGTCCGGCAGCGTGAGGGTTTTCTCACCGCCGTCTGTGGCGGCGCGTGGGGGCGCGTCCGGCCACCGTTTTAGGATATTTTTGCTTTGTTGAGTAGTGTTTGTCGATACAAACATCTTTCGTGTTTACGAGTTTTTGAGATTCGATCGTTTGACTGATGATAATTAACCCGGAATTGTGGATCGTTCGATCCGTGATAATCCGACCGTCGGATCGTCACCAAATTTTAGTATGTTGTTAGGGTGCTAGTTTTTAACCTGCTGTAATTTTTGATGTTTTAGACTTTTGGTGGGACCCGTTTGATGAATAGTTGACGTGGGACCCGTTTGAGGAATAGTGATGTGGGACCCACATTGACCGACAGTTGACTTTTGGTCAAACTAGTCCGGTTTATAGTTTTCGATATTCTAAGGACATCCGATTAACTTTGGGAGTGATACGGTCACTTTTCGTTTGTCGTTTGGTTGTTTTTGTGCTGAGAAACGAAATGCTTGTTCTTAGGTGTTTTTGGAAACCGTGTAGCCGAGCGGACGTTTCTTGTTGATTACCTGGTTAAGTGTTGAGTTCGTTGACACAGCTGGAATTTACAAAGGTGAGTAAACTCACGATTGTTAATTGGAGATTGTGTTTCACGGGATTGTGTTATTGATTGAATTGTACATTGTCATGAGAATGAATCTCTCTCTCATTTATTTAGCTTCTATCTAGGTTATTATTTACCTGTTATTGCTTGAGATGTCTTTAAAGGACTTGAGGTGAGTGTGGAGAATACAATATTTCGTGTGATTAAATCATAATATTGTATTGTTGATGATTTGATTGAAAATATTTTCAAATCATGATAACTGTGTTTTTGATGAGACTGTGTTGGGTCCAGTGTGGCCTCCTTATGTGTTGTGGAATGGGTTCGTCCCCGATGGTATGAATTTGGGCAAGCGTCCCAATGCAGTTAGAGCTCTAGTCTGTCTACCAATTTTTAAGTCACATGCATTCGTTGGTCTTGTGATTTAAGAATATTGTTTTTAAAAGAAGTCTCAAGAGTATTCATTCTTTTATTTGTCCAGATTGGACATGGATTTATCGATTTATGATTTTGTATAAGCATACATATATCATTGGAATTGTGTGTGTGATGTATTTTTCTAAAAGATGTTTCAAGAGTATTCAATCTTTTATTGTCCAGATTGGACATGGATATATTGATAAATGATTTTGTATAAGCATTTCATATATCATTGAAATCTTTTGGTGATTGTTATTTGTCGGATTGACATTAGTTTCATTAAGTTGTTGAAATAAATGCGGTGATGTTTTGGGAAATTACTTAATTTGTTTATTAAGTTGAGAACGATAAAATTGTGGAATGTGGGTGGGGTTACTTGTTTACTCATACCAGCTTCGCAAGCTGACCGGGTTGTTGTTATAACCCGGTACACTATTCAATGGTGTAGGGGTTTATCCTGCAGGTTAGGATAACTAAGAGTTGAGTTGAAGGAGCTTTGGAGTTGCTGATAGTGTTGTTTAGTTTCCGCTGTTAATTAAACTCTATATGTAAATTTACTTATTATTTTGAAATGTCAATTTAATATGTGAATTTGTGAAATGTAATATTTGACTCTAAAGAACGAGTCTGTATTGACATTGGTGGGCTCGGTGAGTTGTTGTTGTTGTAATAAAAGGAAAAAAATTTCCAGGTGATTGTGTAAGTTGACCGAGCCTTCGCGTTTCAGATTTGTTTTATTGATAATAACAAGTTGTTATTTATATTACGAAATTTGGAGCGTGACAATAAGGCTCTCTATTATTTTTGTTAATTTAAAACATTCATTTTTAGTTATTTTGTGTAATTATTAAATACAGTTAAATTATTTTCTATTCATTAAAAAATAATTTAAATTAAATACTAGCTAAAGTAGAGAGCATTGATGCATACATACTTTCAAATTGGCTAGCCAAAATAACTTTTTATATACTTTAGCTCAAATTTAGTTAAAAAATAGCTAGCATTGTTAAAGATTCTCTTAGTGGGATTTTTTGAGTTTTGGTCACAGGTTGTGATTAGCAAAAGGATTAAATACAAAAAAAAACCCTGAATTATAAGGTAATTTTTATTTTCATACCCAAGTGGCCAAGTATCGATTTTTTTTTTTGCGTTTTCATACCCCCAACTATAGGGTGAATTTACAATCAACCCTGAAAATTTTCCCAAAAAAAAAGGACCCGGCCCCTAAACTAACCTCCCTCGAAATTAAGTTAATCGAAATACAATCATCTTTTGGCATCAAACAGAACATATATAAGATATCAAAATGGTCGTTGTCCCAAGTTCTCTAGCAAGTTAGTTTGGCTAGCTAGAACCAGAAGCCTCATAGATCGATACTAGGAAAAACAAAAATTATTGCAGGGTTGATCGATCATGACGTACTGCAACAGCTAAGCAACAGATGATCGATTTCAGCGAGCGAGGATCGACTGATTATGATTGCTACAGCTTAGCAATTAATGCAAATTTTGCCTAGTATATTAATTTCACACTCCACAGGTTGCGTATTATCAATAGTTTAATTCTTCCCTTGTTAAGTGTGATCGATTTTTAAGCCATTATTAATTTCCTGATGTGATGCTAGATATTGGGCCGTCCCAATCCAACCCGAGGCCTAAGGCAAGATTCTAGACAAGGGCCCTACATAAATTGATACAATCCAAATTTTTCCTCTATATATGTTATTTATTGCTAATTAAATTTAAAAAAATTAAAGTAACTCTAAAATAAATAATACAATTATATCGTTACAATTTTTGATATGATATCAATTACAAGACAGGATACAAAAATGTGGAGAAAACAATAAAATATGAGAGTTGCATGAAATAATGACTTCTTTTTTTATGTTAAAGCATGAAACAATGACCGAAGGAAGTAAAATGTAATGAGGAAAAAATAGGCCTAAAAAATGGTCCTAGAAAGTATAGATATGTTAGAGAACTTTTAATATTCAATGGGCTCTCTATTCATTTTTTGCTTTTTGTTTAATCAGAATTTAATTATCGGCCTTAAACAACATTTCTTTTCATTTTGTCATTAGTTAAATATTGAGTTTTCATATTAAGTGAAACTAAATGGGACCTTCTTCATGTTGAGGCCTAAGGCGATTGCCTTAGTTGCCCAAGGGCCGGCCGGCCTTGTATTTAGTTTATGTGTGCTGCGTGAGAGTACGTACCCCTTATGAGACCTATGGTTCTATATATATGTACGTATGTACGCCATAGCTAGATGATCGATACTTGCATTGATTACCAAACTATTTAGATTTCGATGATTCATTTTTTTTATGGGCGGAAAACACTACTTATATATTCCAATTAAAATTGTCCTGAATAGACGAACCGATATGAAGTTTAAGGACGACCAAAAAGCCACAGCTCACAAGGGGAACCAAAAGTGCAATATATAATTAACCAACAAGCAAGAGAAAACTTCAAGCAATTAATCCCAGGATCTAGGGTAAGTAACAATATTGTCTGAATGTCTCTAGCAGCCTAGCTCTACCATCCTGCGTAAAAATGTCGTTGCTCTAGCTCCATCCAAGTAACTGTGGTCGCTACTTTAGGGTTATATATATACATAACGGTTAATGGTGATCGATGCTTGGGGTTAGAATAAGATAATTGAGATTGCATTAATTGATCGAATGATTGGTGGCTAGCTCGTACTAGTAATTAAGGTTGGGTCGTGCATGTGAACGTTTGAGTATAGTAGATCGATATAGAATATAGTTAGGTGGAGTATACCCTAAAAGACCTGTAGGTATATGATCGACTAACTAACTTATTTGGTGGTATGAGAACCGTGGAAGCTGTGCGGTTTCGAAGAATGACAAGTCTTCTCTGTTTGTGAAGGGAGAAGAACCTAAACGTCATATATGAAAGCTTGACTAAAAACTCAGAGAAAGAAGAAAAACGATGATGTAGTGTATTTGATTAATTCTGTTGCAACTTACATATATACCAGCGGCTAATGTACAGATCGAAATCCTGCACAAACTCTAACGACCTGATGACTTTGTAATTACAGGACTAATATATTGACTAATTACTAAGCACTAATTATAGCCGATCAACGAAAACATGCAGTAATCAACTAATTACGTCAACAGTTTAAAGCCCTAAAGTT
Organism: Rubus parviflorus; assembly: GCA_029955375.1. Lineage (NCBI taxonomy): Eukaryota > Viridiplantae > Streptophyta > Magnoliopsida > Rosales > Rosaceae > Rubus > Rubus parviflorus. The sequence goes on from JARGGL010000004.1 coordinate 18,379,109, forward strand.
GATGAATCTGAGATGTAAAATGCATCAGGTCTGGTCTTTCATATTCTTGCTTGAGATATTTACAGCTCGTGTTGATTTTATACACGTGTACTTGATTTAATACGATGACGATCCATGTGAATTGCTAAACCATATCATATATATGAAAGAAGCTTGACTACTTCAAAATTTATTCGATCAATGAGTTTCATTCAGTTGTATTGTTTATTTCCCATTTGCGGTACGTTGAGCTCGTGATTCATGCACTGCCATTGTTCTCCCCATCTTGTCTTGACAAAAAAAAAAATCAAAAAAATCTATGCAATTAGAAATTGCGGATTGCCTATAGTGACTGAGACAAAACTATAATATACAAAAGAAGTAAATTGTTTCCCCACATTAAACTTTTCCTCAAAAAGCCCAACTCTTAGGTAAAATAAATTCTCTTAGGTTTTTTGTTTTTTTTTGGTTAAGCTACTTAGATGTTGATGATGCAATTTTGATAGATGCTCAACCTAGGACATCTTGAACCCGATAGCAAATTCAATTTAAACAAGCTATTCAGGACATAATCCAAAATTTTGTTAGCGTGATTTGAAAAATGAAGAACTCATTGGACATAATTTTTTGTTGAAATTTACGTACTAAACACTCATTACAAAAAATTAAAGGCAAAATAATATCGAAGAATGCAAAGATAAATTATGTTCGACATAAATCAAAAGTGCGATACTTTTTGCCTCGTAGAATAGTGATTCTAGTATCTAGTACTTTTGGTAAGTAGTTGAAAGAAAATTAAAGAGGTGTTTTTCTTTTGTTTTTTTTTTTATCTCAAAAAATAAAAAAATAAAAATAAAACTAGAACATTTTATGCCTCGTAAAACTAGACAGACAAGGCGTAGAGAATTTCCGTCTCCGTCTCTGTCAAAAGCTTTCAATCCAAATCCGAAACCAAATCCAACCCTTCTTGCCGTAGCCTCGTAGCTGTAGCAGTTTAACCAGTTGGGGATTTTCTATTTCTAATCCAAATCCATCACTTCTATCTAGAAACCTCAATTTTGCGAGCCAAAACAAACACTTTCCCGGAAAAAAAAAATATATAAATTACACTGATGCAAAGAGTTGCTCATTCTTTTCAATTTCTTTTATGACGATCTTTAACGTTTGCCGCACTCTCCGAGACTCATCATGTCGAGCATTCGACCGGTGCTGCCGATTTCTTCCCTGCCTCTCCGATCCCGGTGAGCTTTTTCTTCAATTCCCATTTTGGATTTTTCAAAAACCCAAAAGTTAAAACATAATCTTTACTGTTTTGGTTAAGCTACTTAGTTCTGTGAATCTCAATTGAGCCAAAGATCTTACTTTTGTACACAAAAGAAAGAGTTTTTGTTATTGGAATTGTTTTCTCATATAGCTGGACTTTTTTCTTAAATGGAAAATTGTTCCTTTTTCAGCTCGGAGGTCTGCTTTGGGTTTAAAAGTTGCATTGGTGATGCTGCATCTGATATATGCTGGTGTTCTTTTTCTGTTTGATGGAGGTTTGATAGAGAAAACTAAAAGAGAACCATGGTATGCTAATTCTTCTTTACTCTTTATTATTTATGGGTTTTAATTGCATGTCAGATTCTGGAGGAAAGCCTAATTGACAGTCATGAAAAAATTTAAAGCCCCATTTGTGCAACTGGGTTGCTGTAGGACTCAAATCAGCATTAGTTTAACTGATAAGTGATAAGACAGTGATCGGTATTCAGAAATGTGTGCATTGCGTTGGGTGTAAAAGGAGGCAATTTATAATCACATTCTGTCTGAACAAATCGGTGAAACTTATGAGATGTGAAAATGAATGTACTTGAAGGGCACAACAAACTGTGTCATCATATTTGAATTGCTCTATGAGTGTTTTCTGCCATACTTCGTCTTTCTCATTACCTTGTCTTTCTATTCTATCCTTTTTCAGGTACACAGGAATATATTTGGCTCTCTTTGTCATTACGTTGGTTCAATACTTTGTTACTTCTGGTTCTTCTCCGGGGTAAATCTTAATGCACTTCAGCTGCCTTAAGATTACAATTGTCAATTTAAATCAGAAAACTTCATGTGATTGTATTCCAATTTCAGCTCATTTCTTTTTATTCTATTTTGTTTCTATATTTTAGCTATGTCCTTGATGCAATGAGGACGGTGAATGAGTCAAATTCAGTATTCAGAAAGACAGCAACAGTATCGAAGTACGCATTATTGCCCTTTATTTCTCCTGTTTCTGTTTTTGTATGTGACAGACATTGTAGACATCGATCTCATAACTCCGAAGTGAATTAATTCCTTGATGTCATCTTACTTTCATATTTTAATATTGATAATGTTTAAGCAAAGACAGCCTGCTTCAAGCAAAGGAAGCGTGGTTGTGACGGTGGAAGGCAGTCAGTTGGGAAGATCTCTTCTCGCAAATAATGGAACACCTTGGACCAAACTTGTGTTGGACTTGTATCCTCCTGGAACATCTGTTAGGTAGGCAATGTTTCATGCTCATCGATTGAGCCCTTCCAGTGTTGGTAGCCCTTCATTAGTTTGCATTATGTGTCTTTTGAGATAGATGAAATAAGTTGTAAATCGTATTCTTAATGTGTTGTTGGAAATAATTTGGCCAAAAGATCCATTGTATGTACTGGTACTTGCATGTAATTAGTTTTCCTATTCTTAATATGATGTTTAAATGCTTGAAACTGCAAATTAAAATAATAGATAATTAGTTATAAAAGGGAGGAAGGCTAAGAGGGCTGTCACTTACCTCTTCTGGTTTTCATGCAAGAGTGACTTAAAGTTGGATCTAATTGCTTGTCTTTAGCTCTCCATCTGCATTTTTATTTTGTATTTCTGGGTACAGTTTATGCTTAATTTCTGGCAGACTTGGTGACGTCTTATCTTTAAATTCATAATCTTTTGCAATTCAAACATAATTAGTGCCTGATAGTTTACATTAATCAATTTGTTAACTTAATTGATTTCCTTTTAAATCCATTTTCTTTTGAATTCAATATCAAATGAAAACAGTTAGTAAAAGAGCTCTTATATTAATTTAAAGTTTTGGTATATAACAAGTGTTTTTACTGATTGCTTCCTTTTGGTTATTGCAGAAGTTTGACTTGCTCCTACTGTAATGCTGAGCAGGTACCGTCTCAGTTTTACATTTTCATTTTGTATGATATGTCTGGTTATTTATTTTAGATCACTTGCCACCAAAAATTTAATAAGAAAAAAATAACTTTTCATAACAAAAAGTAAAAGTTCCTAGAAAAGAAAGATAAGATGTTCATAAAACTAACAGTAGAAACCCCATAATACAGCACCCCCTTGAGTGGGCCCCAATCAAAGTAGGTGAAACCAAAGGGAATGTTCCCAAAATGTTTCAACGAAGAAGCCCATAAGGAGGCCGATAACTGTTCCCCACCCCCCCCCTCCCCCAAGAAATTTCACCTCCTATCGTTTCCTGAAAATTGTATTGTTTCTTTCCATCCAAACAGTCCAAACAATTGCAATCTTGCACGGCACAACAGATATTATATATATGTGTGTGTGTGTAAGTAATAAACTGCGTTCCATTTTTTTTTCTTTCAAAAGTTAAGATTCTCGTATTACAGTTTCTTATGTTCAGTGGCATTATAAGAGTGCCTGAATATTTATTTCTTGCTAAGCAGCTGGCAAGAAAACCTGTGTTCTTCGTTAGACTAGGTGAATTTGAGGTGAAACTAGAGAAAGTTTCTATGGTCACCTCTTTTGTCATTGACTAAAATTACCTTCCTCCTTTTTCTCCTGGACAAGCTTCTTTACAAAATATCATCTAGTCAAATGAGCTTGCACCACGAGTGACATTGGAACATTCAAAATAATATGCCGCGTAGCAAACAAGGTTGTAGCTGTAACCTTCTAGATGTTACACTCCCCCAACTTTACAGCTTATGCTTAAAGATAATCATGTATTATTTCCCTTTCGTTACAGAAATTTAGTGGAAAGTGAATCTGTCATCTACCTTGCTGCTAATACTTTGATGATTTTTTATCTTCCTATAATGCAATTTTTATGATCATATACCTTTGGTCTAACTGTGATGTATATGCAGCCTCCAAGATCAAAGCATTGTCATGATTGTGACAGATGTGTTCTTCAGTTTGATCATCATTGTGTTTGGCTAGGAACATGCATTGGTATGGGTAATCATTGTAAATTTTGGTGAGTGCAATTTGGTACTAATATTAAACTTGGTTATTGTAATTTGCATTCTTAAGTTCTGATATCAGCAATAGGCTGGGAATATCTTTTGTTTGTGGTGTGATAAGCTAAGATGAGTTCCAGTTGTTGAGTTTATCATTGCACATATATGTGTATTATTCTAAATTTCTAATTGCTTGATTAACATTTGTATTCTTTCTCCAAGTATGTCTAATGCTATGTTGTGAAAAGGAACTTTCATAATTGCATCATGTTATTTTGAAATGCATTTACTGTTTACAGATTTTTATTTAGAGTTTGGTTGAAGTACTCTGCTTGTCAGTTGGTATAACAATTAATGCATTTGTACTGTCAAATATAGTTCTGTTACTTGTCCTGCCCATTTTGAAATTGTTATTTATACCTTTCATAGAATCATAGGCCCTTAAGACAATCAATCAATGTACTTTAGTTTTGCCGATTGAAATAGCGAAGTTTTATACATACATTTCAAACTTAAAAGTCGCAATAAAGAACTTATATGTATTTTGATCTATATGTCGTAGGTGGTACATATGTGAAGAGACTGCATTGTGCCTCTGGACTGGCATCCAGTATATCACATACCTGAAGTGTAATATTTCAAATGCTTGGTATGGCATCTTCTCTGAGGTCTTTCTTTCGTCAGAATGTCATTGTTAAGTCATGCCTACGTGATTTGGCATTCTTATTCAGTCATGAAATATTTGCGTCCCTTGTGTTTTTCAGTTATGAAATGTTGATTTAGCCATTTAGGTTTTTCTTTTCGATTCTAATTCATGTCCTCATTTCAATCCGAGTTCTTATTCAGACTATTTTGATTGTCAGGTGGAAGGATGCAATCATGATATTGCTGTTAATTACCTTGTCAATTTCCCTGATCTTTCTTCTCCTCTTGCTTCTCTTTCATAGGTAATTGTTTATATTTAACTGAGAACTACCATCATGAAAAATCATTTACATAAAAAGCATAACTGAAGACGTGCTTTTTTATTTATTTTATTGCAGCTATCTTATTCTGACCAATCAAACTACCTATGAGCTTGTAAGACGTAGACGGATCCCATATTTAAGGTTAGTTGTTTCCACTTATTCTCTTCTACTTTATAATGTTATGTAATGGAAGTAACTACTGACCAAAACAATAAGGAAATAACTTTAAATGCTAGTGGTGGTGTATTGAAATATGTAGTACCATGTGTTACTTTAGTATAAAGGTTTATCTGAATAGACTTGGCTGCCTATAGTGTAATAATATGCGAATTAAGATGTGACCTTCGTGATTTAGATTCTGATTTCTTCTTTACTTTGTTGTGATCGACAGGGGAATTCCTGAAAGAGTTTATCCTTTCAGTAAAGGAGTATGCAGAAATTTATACGAGTTCTGCTGTGTTCGAAGTAGTAAATACAGAATGGAGTCATTACCACCAGCGCTAGAACTTGAAGAAAAATCAAGACCTTACACTTGTACGGATGTTGTAACCTGTCGTTGTTGCTGACATTGTGAAATTGTATCATTAATTTTGTATTTTTTTTGGCACCTGATATTTGTTGAAAGCTCCATCTGGAGGCACATCTGTTCATACATTTGTTTAGATAGCTCTGAAATATGGCATCCAACGGATGTTTTGGTTGGAACTGGTTGAGGGTTGATAGTTTGTACTTTGTTTTAGGCTAGATCTTTAGGCTTGTTATACAGTCGGTTCTTGACCTTATGGTCTTTGCTGAATGAAAGATTCAGAATGTTTGTGGCAGTTTATATACACAGTGCTGAACAATTCTCATTACTACCGTGTTCATTCTCTTCCAAGAATGCCCTCGAAGTTTTTCCATATAGGTCGATGTGTGGTTGAGAAGATGTGTTCTTGAGATGTTCCTGGTTTTATGATGTAAATCGAGTAGTGCTATGCGTACGCTTATCACATTACTTACCACATCTTTGACCGAGTTGAGATTTACTTTACTTTTAAATTTGATCAACAATACGATCAATAAACATAGTGCCTATAGTGTCATCAATGTGAGTTTTCAAACATTGCATCTAGGAAGCCAAAATAGGTTTTACTTCAGTTCAGTGCGTCTGGTACTAGAGCCATTACTTTGAATGAGTTGTTAGAATTGGTTGTTAGAATTCATTTACCATTTAACAATGGTATTTTAACGTAGTTGAAAATTCTAAGCTCACGGAATTTTCTCTGATCAAGTTGAAAAAACGAGCATAGTTTCTGTACGGCCATACCGGTTGACCTACTGGTCAAGGTTCCTCATGTGAACACTGACTTCGAGCCACTTTCTCAGACCATGTTCGTTGAAAAAAACCTAAGCTTGCTAGGAAAAGCTAGATGCCGTAGGAAAGCTTTGCCGCCATGTTTGAGTTTCATTCACCTTTTTGGGGTAAAAGTTCACAGACGGCGTTTGATTTTAGAGAACAAAGGCTGTCAGTCGGAAAGACTTGTGATCCATCAAGTGGAATTTGTATCACCTTTTCAATGAACCCACATTGTAAGCAGACTCTTATGTTCAAGTGTAACAGACTCTTATCCATCCATTGCTTTGTTGCTTTGTTGCGTTAGGCATGGCAAAAATACCCAAATGATACTCCTTTTTTGGTTATGAAGGTTATGCTCAAACTTCTTCATGATACCGATTAGATGTTTTTGTTTCCTACTTTTGTTGGGAGTTTGAGGGAGAGAGATTAACTTTTGATTGGAAATATGAGGAGGGAGAGAGAAAGAGAGAGATTTCATGAAGATTCAATATGAAAATTCCATACCTAAAAGATTCTATAATGTAAAATTACAACATTCCCATGCCCAAAAAGAACAAAAAATACTCTATATAATTGTGTTGTCTTTTCTCTTTTAAACTCAGAATACAGCAGCAAACCACTACAACTGTAAATAACATTTGTTTTTTTTTTTTCACAAAGATCAATGGAACAAATTAATAAGAGCAACTTCACCCCCACATCTCTTTCTGTTTTATTACTGAGGCTTGAAGAAGCTGACTTTAATACCGGTGTCAATAACAACATAGAGTCCAGCTGCAATCAGAAGCCCAGTGAGTCCCATTCCCACGACCCCAAGAACCCAGTTGACCCACCAACTTGCGCTGTACTTCTTGGGCTTCTTGATCTTGAGCCACATCCAACATGGGTACACCAATGTCACCGGCAATGAGATTCCTCCGATCAAACCGGCAACACTTCCGAGGAATGGGATTGCCACAGCCATGAAGAAGCATCCAAATCCGAACATGAATCTCCCAATGCACCTAAGCCACCACGGCAATGGCTGCTTCTTTCGGCTTGTGTATTTCGACTCCATGTGGTCAAACATGGGCATTCCATAAATTTGGAATGAGCTCATCGCATTTACCACCACGAATAGGCTCATTAGCCCCAAAAGGAATTGCGACACATCTGTCTCGTGATAATGGTAAATTGCCGCCAGCATTCCTCCGTTTGGCGGAATCTATCAAATCACATACAAACATCGTTAAGTTTATGATTCATGTTTAGATTTCCAGTACTAGATTAGGTTTAGAGTCGCTTACCATTTGACCATAAGCCCAGTAGCCAGCAATTGCAATGGGGAATAAGCAAGCAGCAATGAGTGTATAGGACACCTTGACACCTCTCCACATTGGCACATGTGAGGGATGTTTCTCACTAGAAGGCATGGTGGCCTGCAACACATAACATTCGTACTCAAAGTTAGGTCTATGATTGAATGAATAATTCTAAAAGCTCCAAACCTAAGTGATGGTGATGATCATAATCAGTGAGGGAAGAGGACCCAAATATTCTATTTTCATTTTTCTTTTCTGATTTGATGGACTAAAGGCAAAGTCCTCCGTCTGATTTTGACATCGGAGTCTTTAAAGATAAGCTTTTAAAAGTAAAGTGCATGTTACACATATATTATTGTAATACCATACATATAATAAGAACATTATGAATGTGATGGGACAGAATTTAGTTAGATATTTTATTTATGTAAAGCTAATAGAGCATAGTATAAACAAATAAAAATCATGATTGGTCATGGTGGGTACTAATTAAAAAAAAAATACGCAACTAAAAACCCTTATAGTACTACTAGTCTATTGGAATTTTACTGCATCAAAAGGACAGTGTCTAAGCAATCTCTCATTTTCTATTGTTTTGACAGTTGGGTTTTGGTTCATACGAGATGTTCAACTGGTCAAAATTGTCAATTTGTGAAACCAATATGACGTCCTTTTCTCTTTGTTAAATTCATAAACTAGGTACCGGGACCAGGACTTGCTGTTTGAAATTTCTTTTGGAGAAGAAAAATCATGCATAGACTTGAAATGGCATTTAGTTTGTTAGGTACCCCATTCTACATGCAACAGATGTATACAAAGTCTTTCTCACAATAATTAGCATAAACGAAGATAGAAGTTGGGATAATTACCTGAATCTCGAGGATAAGATTGTGGCCTCTAAATGCAAAAGCGATGATCCCAAGGGCGTTTAGCACATCAAACACTCTTGCAACTGGGGCCCCTGCCCTAATAGGATCATAGGACACCCCGGGAAGCCTACCCTCAGTTACGGACACCACCCACATAAGCGTACAATATCCAATGGCAGTGATGGCGCCAATCAACGAAACTCCAGCAATTGAGTTCAAGTTAGGCAGCAGAGAAAGCAGCACGGCGCAACACGTAAACACCAAGTACCATTCTACGACCGTTAATGTCTTGACACCGCAGGTGGCCCCACAGACGATCTGGAAGAAGAGCTTCGAGCTCGATCCACCAATGACAATCAAGGCCACGCAGGTACCGCCGGAAAGGTACATGATTGGGAATAACCCTAGCAGATTTGCGGTTCGGTCGCCGAAGGTGAGACTGAAGAGCTGCATGTACCGGCTGTATCGGACCCCGGTTTCGATGTTTTCGTGGAGATGAACAAGAAGATAGAGGGTGTAGAGTTGCCATATGAATGCTAAGGTCAAACAGATTATTCCCCATGTCCTGAAAAATCAATCACAACACAAAATAAAAAAATGTTAAAAATCATAAGAGAAAACTCGCATGAAGAAGATGGCCGGAAAGTTGTTATATTGTCGGACTATCAATCTGTGCTAATGCACTGTTTGGATTAACAGTACTCTAACAACAAACATATCTCGTACTAGAAAGTTTAGCCGGAAACTACTATTAATGGTGGGCTTACCAGCCAAGGAATGTGAAGGCCACCGGAAGGACCAAAGCTTGGATACCGATCCCGGAGCAGAGAGTGTGAAACGCAGCGTAGTACTTGTTGCCATTTCTGGACTCGGTGATGGGTAGCCAGGCGTCCTCAGGGTCGAGCTTGGTGGCCCTGAGGGCCTTCCTTACGGGGCTACCCAAGGGAGTGAGAAACATCGGAGTCAGAGACATCCTCGGGGTTCTTATCCCCAATGGGGTTCTCGCTCCCTTCGGGGTCTTGCTCGGAACTATAGCACCGGCGTCTTCTTCGTCTCCTCCTCCACGGTGGTTGTCAGCGGGAATCGCGGCTTCGAGCAGCGGTGACCGGGACAGAGAAGGAGAGTTGTACTGGGAAGGAGGACAAGACACTGGGGGCTGCTCATGTGGCGCCACCGGAGGCTTAGGGGCCGCCGGCCGAGGTGTTATAGGAGCCGAACTGATCTCATTTGCTTCGCTGCTCATGGTTTCTTTTGTGCTGTCTCCGATGTGGGATTCTTGCTCTCTAATTAAGCTCTCCCTCTGTGTCTTGGTTGGAACACCCACATGGGGACTATATATATAGTTGAAGAAAAACAATGCGAATAATATAACCAAAAAGAAAAGAAAAATAATATTCGAAATAAGAAGTAGACTGGAAATTGCAAGAGGGCCTTGTACGTTGTGAACTCAACTAGCTAGCTCGCGTCATTTTAGACTGCTTTCTATGACTTCAGAATTGGTTGGGGAGTAATAAAAGCATTTGTTTGACGGGCAAAATTGGCTGCTAGTTAATCTTTTCTTGCTTTATGCATTAGGATATAATATATGTAAGAAATATGAGCACATTATTAGTTTGGTTTCTGTAATTATGGGTTTCGACTCAGGTGCATAATCTCATAACAGAGCAGGACTTGGTCAACCTATTGCTCCTAAGCAGAAAGAGCCAAAGAGGCCACACCTTATTAGGCTCATTTCATTTACCATGTGATGTTTTCGGAGGTTTGAGAATAGAAAAGGCTGGAACAAAATATGGGAGCTGCAGCTTTCAAAGGGTGTGCAACGTAGTCAATATATGTGTTCGTTTGAGTTTTGACTTTATTGGACCCAAAAGAAAGCAAGAAAAACAAGTCTCCTGGTCCGTTCTTGGAATAGAATATGGGATCAATGGAATGAGATTTTTTTTTTGGTTAGATTTTCTATGCATGAGTTCTTTGAAAAATCTATAAAGATTATGTACACTAGTTGGTTGTTTCCAAGTAGATTTTTGTTTCACTAATTTGACTTAGAAACCGGAAATTTATAGGAGTATCTTTGATACAAACACATCTAATAATAAATAGTTGTTTGATCGAATTGGTTAGATATGTAAACTTTAAATAGTTAACTAGGGAATTGTATCGAAATTATTTTAAAAGCACGAGGCTAACTTTTTAAGAGCGAACAATGAAATGAAGTCCTTAATTGATTTTTTATTCACATTCACATTAAAGTATATACATAATGAAGAGTATAAATTTGAGAGTTTGAGATGTTTTACAAATTTAGAAGTCGATTGTCTCATTTAGTGACCTTTAGATGTAGATTGATACCTTAACATAATAGGATTCGAAGATAATAATATGGTTCCATTGTTACTCCTCACATGTTTCATATTTGATTTTGTATTAGAACATATTTTTTTGTAGGTCAATATCAAAATATGAGATTAACACATAAATATAAACATTGCATTGCATGCATTTGACTGCAAACCATTTTCAAAAGGAAAAGTTAGCTCCAACAGCCATGAAATTTGTCAATGGGGAAGTGTCAGGTTTGCACTTCGTATAATTTTTTTTCAACATAAATTGGAGAAAAACGAAGAAGTTAGTGTTGATATTATTAGTAGACAATTAATCTATCTTTCGGTTCAAACTTTTGAAGTTCTAGAACATCATGATGGTGCTGATCATAGAAATTGAAAAAAAAAAAAAACACCACAAGTCAAATAGTTATATCATATTCTTGACATATAGCTAACCCCAACCAACAAATACATATCACTCCAGGAAGAAAAAGCTAGAAATCAAAGAATTATGATTACCCAGAAAAAAACAAAGAGAACAAATAAATAGATAAATAATCGATCACTATATATATATGTCCTACGATGTGTAAGTCCAACCTAATTATTTCAACTTGTAAATCTGTACATTAAGTACGTACATGAACATTCTATCCCATTTCGTGGTGATATGAACAAATAAGATGATATGAATCACTAAATATCTTACACGACGATTGAGAAACATACCAACATTATTAAGTAACTCCATTAGAAAGACAACAATAAGTAATTGCATGCTAGCTGCTAATTAGTGATGGTCTCTATCACTTCATTTGTTGAATCCTGATATCAAGGTCACCAGATGCGTAGTCTCTACGACAGTGTATCTAGCTAGAATTTGATTAGCAGCCAGAAGAAAATTATCACTGTCAATTTTCAAGACTCTTGTATCTAGTGAGTTGATTTGTTGCAAACCCTTTTATATAAGATATTAATTTATAACATATCTAGACATCAAAATGGGGGTCAAATATCAAGTAGCGTTGAAAGTCACATTCGTTCAATTCTCATGCGCGCCACAATAAATCATTTCAACTTTGAAGCAAAAACATTCCAACACACACACGTATCCTAAGGGAGTCGAACCCAGAATTTTTCCTGAGACAATTTTAGTGTCAAACCACTGCACCAACCACCTTAGATATATTATCGTATTTACACGAATGTTTATGCTCCAAAGTTTAACGCTTTCGACTATTTCTCGTTTTTGGCCCTTATCTAGTAGTCAAATTAACCCAAATACGGATTTATATTCATTTATTGGGCCCAAGTAATTGCTTATGGACTGTTATACTAATTGGGCCCAAGTAATTGACGAACCGCCAGTGACCCATATTAGTCTCCACTCAGCTCAACCCTCTAAAACCCTAATCGTTTACACTCTTTTATTCTCTTTGTAACTGCGCCGTTGGCTCCTCTGCAACTCCACCACTGTTCAGCTCTCTCAAGCTCTCGTAAGCAATCATGGGTGAGCTCAATACCTCAATGCCCCTGATCTCAAACTTGAGGGATTCAATTCATTTACTCAGTTTTCTTGTTTTCATTGTATTGATTTCAATTTTTGTGAATTTCAGGAAAGGTTCATGGTTCTTTGGCTCGTGCTGGTAAGGTGAGAGGCCAAACCCCAAAGGTGGCTAAGCAGGACAAGAAGAAGAAGCCCCGTGGACGCGCTCACAAGCGCATGCAATACAATCGCCGATTCGTCACTGCTGGTAATTCATCGTATTCTGATTTCCATTCCAGTATTTAGGGTTATCATTTTACAGTGATTAGATTTGCAGTCCGAGATTTCATGTATTCAGGGTTTAATTTGTGATACGAGTCTTTAGGAATTTACATTTTGTAAGAAACCCATGTTTGGATTTTGTTTTGATTCCTTGTCTATTGTGTGGTTATTGCAGTGGTTGGCTTTGGCAAGAAGAGAGGACCCAACTCGTCTGAGAAGTAAACTAGCTTCGAGTGGATGAAGAGTGCTTTGTAGTTTAAGAACGCTTTAGATTTGTTGAATTTTAATTTCATTTTCAAGACCCTTAATGCTGGTTATTAGTTTATAGAGATTCGAAGTATTGGGAAATGCTGGATTTTGTGTTCTGATTGACTTGAACGTAATGTGATTTGTTTCTGGGTTTATTGTCTACAAGTTTGTGTTGTTTCTTGTTGATTCTGTCGCAATGTTTGCTTGTTTTGAATGATCGAGGGTTAAAACCAGTGCTTCCCTCTTGATATCATAAGATTGATAAGAGATGGGATAGTGCATATGAATGAGTTTGAATCATATAGGTAGCAATGCTACACTCACCTACTCTTTTCCAACCAAGAGAGTTCGAAAACTACTTGTGTAAACAACAGGATGAGAGAAGGAGCTTCCAAAGGCCTAAACCGTATATGGCATCTGCTTATTACTCTTTCCCTATATATGCATTGTGGTGCTTTTGCTTCAGAAACTAAGATAATGCAACTGGCTGCTTGACAAGATGTTATGCAGTTGGTATTTAAGAAACGAGGCAATGATTTAAGTAGGAGCATAAGCAAAATCTGTAATTTGTATTATTTAGTATCGACATGATAGAATGACGAGCAGCCACCATGTAACATATGAGTTATACAAGAAAGCTAAAACTGGTGCCCCAAGCAATCTTAACATTGTGTTCAGGATTTGCGCTACGCATCCAGTAAGTATATGTAAATTTTTCAGGCAACCAAAAAGTGATGCACAAGCAAATCTTAAACATTAGGCTTATTTGTGATGACGCTTAAGGGCGTCAAAGCGAGCAGCAAGTGTATCGTAATCGGGCAATTTGGGATGAACACGATGAAGCGAGTCCTGCCTAACAGTTGCTGAAGGTATTGGAGGGGCAGGACGCTCAGGTGCTTGATAATTGTCATTAGGAGGTGCCTCCATTTCAATTTCTTCATCAATGTCTGATTCATCAAACTTGATACCTGAATGATCTGATGGGGCAGCATTGTAGCTGTATCTTCTATAGACAAAATTCTTCCCATTTCCTCCATGGCTAAGCAGTGTTTCATCATTGTTTGAAGAATATGATCTGTCCATACTCTGACCCCGGTATGTTCTTCCCTTAGCTTCAGATTGATGATCCATGTTATAAGAGTCAACTGCTGGACTATCTGTTCCTTGTTGGCCAGTGGTATTACCCGAAAGGGTTCCAAATTCATAAGCAGAAGCAAGATTGGAATCTTTGTTGGCCAGAAATGCAGCAACTTGCGCAGCAGCCATTGCATCACTGGCAGATTTTGCAGCTGCTGCAGCAGCTGATGCCGAGTCTGCAAATTGCAAATGTCCCCTTTCTCCACCACCACTTGTTCTGCGAAAGGAACTGGAAGAAAGTAGGATGGAACAAATGAATAAACGCGATATGGTTGAGTTTAAGTTTTAATGAGATAAGCACTCTACAAGACCAAGTTACCTAGTTTCCCTTTCTCCACCACCACTTGTTCTGCGCATTGAACTGTAAAACGTAGGATTAAATCAATGGATAACATATAGGGTCGACTTAAATTATTACAATCAGAGAAGTATCATAGACAAGTTACCTTGTTTCCCTTTCTCCACCACCACTTGTTCGGCGCAACGAACTGGAAGAAAGTCTGAAACAAGAAATAAATGATCATCATACGGTCAAGTTTAAATTACTCATGTGTTTGGTACAAATTACAACAGGCAAGGTACCTGGTTTCTGCCTTGTTAGGCTCAGCAGATTGGGATTGCACAGGCAAGCTGGTAGCACTAACAAAATTGCGCGGTCCTTCCTGATAAACAACAGAAGTATTAAGATGGGGAATTCCTTGAATCTAATATTTGTGTGTGTGTGTGTGCGCGTGAGAGAGAGAGGAGAAACATACTATAGTCTCTTCTGGAGATTTGAGAAGCTCTTGTTCAGATTCTGCTGTATCCCACTCAACCTGGTATTCCTTTGCTATTTCCTTCATGATTTTCAACTTTACTTCACCCGTAGGTGTTCTAACAGAGAGCTTGTCAATCAGCTACAAGAAAACATAAACAGCCAACAATCATCCAGAGGAACTACTGACCTATGAACTGAAATAATAATTTGAATAAATCTACAACCCCAAAGCAATAAACTATGGCTGGTCAACAGAATTGGAATGACAGGACGACCATGCTTACCATGCGATTCACACCACAATCAGGTCGCAAATCAGTAGCAGCAGCAACAAAATCTCTTCCATATTTCTTTTCAAAGATATTCCTAAGTGCCACCAGTTCCGGAATCTCAGAGCACCTTGGTGTTGCAAAGATTAAGCTAGCAATCCCTTCTTTGAGATCAGCCGGACACTCCCTGTAACAAATTTGAGCAGGATCGCATACATGTAACTCCTTTAACAGCCACAAAATGCATTAAAGATATTACATTGTTATAACCTCACCTTTGCTTTGCGATGATTTGAAGTCTAGCCACGATTAACTCACAGAACAGCTCAATGAACTCATTGGCAGCCAAAACATTCTGTTCTCTAATCACATGTTCAACCTGCAAAGCAAAACAAAATGTTAATCATGTTTGCATTGAAGCACAAACCGGCGCCTTCTGTAAGATGATTTCTGAGAAACAAAACTTTACACCACTAAACTAGGTACTCATATTCTACTTACAAATTAGGTGAATGAAGCAGCTTCCCTTCAAGTATTCCTATTCTACGTATTGTTCTGACAAAATTGACTACTTTGGAGTTTGGAATTCGCACAATAAAGAGAAATCAAACATCCATTAGAATTAGGAAAGTGTTCTAATCACTCGGTTAGGGGCATCAATGCAATCTATTCAGACAATCCCAATTGACCAAAAGCAAAAAAGCATGAGACTTTGAATTTAGATGTTAGAGATGTGAAAATGATATTTACCCGGATCCGAGCAGTGGCGTCTTCACCTTTCTGAAGCAGTGAAGCAATGTCACGCCTCATCTGCTTCACCACCACCTGCCTCTTGTTCCTCAGCAGCTTGATTCTCGCCACCGCCATCTTCGCCGCCGTTTTGCTGTTTCACCATTCAATTCCATCAGA
This sequence comes from Rubus parviflorus, assembly GCA_029955375.1. Classification (NCBI taxonomy): domain Eukaryota; kingdom Viridiplantae; phylum Streptophyta; class Magnoliopsida; order Rosales; family Rosaceae; genus Rubus; species Rubus parviflorus. Next base: position 18,395,186 of record JARGGL010000004.1, read on the forward strand.
AAACGCAAAAGTTCAATAAAGTTTCAAACTTGAACAATTTTAAAGCAAACCCAGAAAAGGGAATTGCAGAGAGTGAAGAATGAGCCATTTAAAGGAGGAGTTAACCCACAAGTTCTATAAAGTTTCAAACTTTAACAAGTTTAAAGTACACCCAGAAAAATTGAAGAGAAATCCAGAAAGGAGAATTTGCAGAGAGTGAAGAAAGTACCATTTGGAGGAGTTGAAGCCCCACCGGAAAAGCGAGAGGCCGAGCTTCATGAGCTTCTTGGTCTGGGTTGTGGCTGCGGTGGCGACAGTCATTGTCTGAGTGAGAGAGAGAGTGGCCAAAGCTGAAACAGAGACAAAAGCTGAAGCTGAGTTAGTGAGTTGGGGTTTTGTCTGGGAATTTAGGGGAGGAGTAACGGTCGCCTGAGATGGAAAGGCAATAAGGCTTTAAGCGTCTTGATCGGATGAGGGCCCACTACTCGATAACCACCGACCTAATATAGCCGTTAAGATTTGACACGTGTGGGACAGTGGTGGATCGTGTGAGAAGTATCCAATGCAAAACGCACTGCTATTGCGACTTCTAGAGTAACACGTACGGTGATTGGAAAAGAGTGCTGCTTATTTTGCTAGTTGATTTTTGTTCAAGTACAGCTCTCAAATTTATAGGACCAGAAATTCACATAGAACTTTGGTGTTTAGGAATCAGGATGTCGAAGAGTAAAAGGCAAGAAATTTGATCAAGAGACTTTCTTTTCTCTTTGGTTTTAAATTGAGAAAATCTTTGAGATGTGTTTTCTTATAACAAATTAGATTTTCTTTATTAGATTCTTTCTTAAAAACATTTTGTATTGTACATCTTTTTAAGATATGATCGGATTCTTAAATATTCTTGAAAATATTGGAAAGAAACTCCAAAATCTTTTTTCATTGCATTTTTTTCCCGAAATATTATGCGACTTGTAACCAAAAAAAGGAGAATGGTACAAACAAGTAGCATTTTTTCTCCTTCAAGTGTCATGCACTATAGTGATTATAACAATATCTCTGAAGATAACTCATGTACGTTTTTTCAATCTGCTTCTTGCTTTGAATTTCAAACTAATTATACAAAGCTTATACAAGCAAGCCAAAACTAGCGGACACTGTAGCATATACCATTAGGTATGTGATCATCTGCGCCACTTCAGCGCTTCAAAGCGTACAAAAATTTCATCATCACTCAGAAGTGTCTCTTCCTCACCAGAAAATCCTTCATTCTCATCGACGCGTGCGTTTCGAGCATTGGACATAGTATCAACCCGATGAGGTGCTTGAGATGATGCCTGATTGGCCAGATAAGCAGCGGCTTGTGCCGCAGACATTGCCTCATTAGCAAATATGGCAGCTGCTTCCGCAGCTGATGTTGCGTCTTCATAATGCATACATCCCCTTTCTCCACTACTTGTTTTCTCGAACTTACTGTACTGAACAGATTGCACAGGTAATGTAGAACCACTAACAAAAGTTATTGGTCCTTCCTGTAGATCGAATAAAGTATGCATTAGTCTTGAGATGGAAAATGTATTGAAGTATCGCGTCTGCGTCTGCATGTGTGTGTGTGTGTGTGTGTGTGTGGGAGAGGGAGATAGAGGAACGCACTATAAGCTCTTCTGGAGGCTCAAGAAGCTCCTCTTCACATTTTGTTGCATCCCATTCAATCCGGTACTCCTTGGCTATTTCCTTCAAGAGTTTCAACTTCACTTCACCACTAGGAGTTCTAACAGAGAGACTCTTAATAATCTATAAGAAAAACATAAGCGATCAACAATCACTAGCTCGGACACTAAAATATGAACTGAAAACAGAACAAATCAAATAAGTTGATTGATAGAAATGGTGTGACATGTAAACCATGCATGCTTACCATGCCATTCACTCCACAGTCGGGTCTTAGATCACTAGCCGCAGATACAAAATCTCTTCCATATTTCTTCTCAAAGAAATTCCTGACTGTCATTAGTTCCGGAATCTCACAGCACCTTGGGGCTGCAAAGATCAAACTAGCAATCCCTTCTTTCAAATCAGCCGGACAATCCCTGTAACAAATTTCAGCTTAGTTGGATCAGATAATTCCTCTATTTACTTTAACAGCTGTGAAATGTGACATAGATACAGCATTAATTGTTGTTGTTACCTTTGCTTTTTGATGATTAAAAGTCTATCCACGACCAATTGACAGAAGAGACTAATGACTTCATAGGAAGCCAAAGAATTCTGGTCTCTTGTCAAATGTTCAACCTGCACAACCAGGGAACTATTTTCGATTAGTCCCAAACTATTACCTGATAGCACAATCAAATGTTCCATAACAAAATTAGGAGTCCTATATGAAGAAGGAATACAAGCCTTGAGTAACAAGATTTTTCGGGTAGACAAAATAGCAAGTAATTCAAACAATACTTGGTAAACCAAAAGAAAAAATGATGAGACTTTAGATATGATAAGTACCCGGATACGAGCAGTGGCTTCTTGATCTTTCTGAAGGAGGGAAGCGATGTCATGCCTCATCTGCCTCACCTTTGCCGTTCTCTCGTTCCTCAGAAGCTTTATTCTAGCCAGTACCAGATTTAGTTCAATTTTGCTGTTTCACAAAATTCATTGATCTCAATCAGCAAAAAAGTTAAATCACTGAGAAGTGAGGACATGCAAAAGGGAAATGGCAGAGTGAGTGTACCATTTGGAAGAGTTGAATCCGGAAAGCAAACGAGAGAGGCCACACTTCATGTTGTTCTTGGGGGTTTTTGAGACAAAGTGTGACTTGTGAGTTGGGAATGTTTGGTTATTTCAGATAGTAGTCTAAACTGTTTGGTTTGAGTCTGGATTTTATATCCCATTTTCTAGGTCGATATAAGGAAAGTAATCGTTAAGTGATTTTTCTCAAAGAAAACCTTCCGATTTTTTGTGGAACAAAAATAAAAATATATACTAGTATATCTCACGCAAATTAATCAGAAAGAATTAATGTTTGCTTTTCTCAGAGTGATTTTATCCAATCAAATATCAGATTTAGATTAGAAGCCTACGAATACATCAAGATTTTCACAGATTTGGAAACAACCCTTGCAAAAATATAGTACCAAAAGATGAACTGAAACAAATAATACAAGATTTAATGAAGTGGAACCATAATGATTCAGATTTAATTTAATCCAAACTGTAAATATTCATTAAGATACATGTATATAAATGCACAATCAGAAAACGATGAGAAGTAACAATATGCATGCAGATCCTCTAAAATTCGGATACAAATGGGAACAATCAGATGTGATGATTGACCCTAATGAGAAAGTATGTTTAGGAGAGAGACTCTGGTGTGGATCAAGAGCCTAAACAAGCCCTCCAACCCATTTTCAAGGCCTTCTATGCTTCCATCCAAAACCTCCAACTTTCTTTGTGCAGATTCAATCTTCTCAGCCTCAACATCTTCACTTGCATTATTGACAAACAGATTGCTGATTGCAATATCGACATTTTCGAGCTCATTCATGCTTTTGTGTTGGTGATTCTCACACGCTAATACCCCTTTTTGCACCAAAATTGAAACCAAAGACCATCTGCTGGGCCTTGGCTTCAAAACTGGTGTGGAAAGGAACAAAAGAAGTGACTGAAAAATTGAGCTGGTGATCAAACTTGCCTCTCTAAGCACCCTCACCACCGCGGCGAGGTGGTTATCAAGATCCATAGGAAAGACCTCATATTTCTGATCCATTTGCTTCATTGCTGCCAAACACTTCACAACTTCCTTCTTCATCTTTTTTCTGAGGGACACATATGCATTGACATTGTCTTCGAGGCTCGAATCTCCAACCATTCTTCGTCGCAGTGCAGATTCAAGCTCTCGAACGCTTTCCTTCACTGTCAAAATGGCTTCCCTTGTGTTGCCACATACATCCAAGTAGTTGACAGAGCCATCAAGCAATTCTTCCACCCATTTCTCATTTTGGTGCAAAGCTAGTGCCTTTTGTGTCAATGGCAATTGAAGAAGCTCCTCAATGCACTTGTACAAATCTTCGAGGCCGCTTAGTCCTTTGCAAATTGAGTCTGCCCTTGAAGAATTTGATGAAGATGAAGATGTGGTTGTTGCCTCCCAAGCCTTGAGCTTGTTGAGCTCTTCTTCAATTCTGAGTGTGGTGGGATGTGATCTAGTAGGCATACTAATGGATCTGACATTGTAGCGCTTTGTGGGTTTGGGAGAGAATGAAGCCATTGTTGCTCTTTTCATCATAGAAAGATTTGATCTTTAGAGTTGAGATTTGAAAATGTGAATTGGGTTTCGATCAATAAGTTGTAGGATTCGAAGTCACATATATATACCTAGGTGCATTAGGGGACCGAGAACACCTTTGGGTGTTTTGGTGAGCATCTTTGGGTGCTTAGGTCAATGTGATAGACATGTGAAGGCGATGTGGGCTATTTTATGGTGGTGTACGTGTTATGTTGTCACTTCCGCCACCTACTAAACAAACAACCACTCCAATTTTATATGAAATGTCATTTCATGTTGTTATTTGGGTGCGGTGCTTTCCCCAAATAAGGGTTTTTTTTTTGTTTCTAATCAAAAAAGAAAAATTGGGTTTTTGTTTTTGATAAAAAAGAAATTATGGGTATTTGTTTTTTGGATCAAAAGCTAGATTCATTTGGCATTTTCTCGCTTTCTCTTCCTTTCATGCACCACCGGCACCGGCCATTTCTGGTTATCAATGGTTGAATTTATGGAAATTGGTGGCAAGTTAAAGAAGGGGGGCATTCCAAAGTTCTTTGGATAGGGAGAAGGTTTGAATATGGATGAGAACAATATCCAGAGAAAGATCTTGAAGACTTGGAATTATGTTTTTAAATTAGTTTTTGGAATTTGGTCTGAAATGGGGGACTTAACATTCATATTCATATAATGGGTTGCACGAGCGGCATGCATGTCTTTGCTATGTTCCCTTTGGCTTTGAGTCTTGCAACCTTCCAAATGCCATTAAAACCTAGTCGGTTTGGTATTTGATTGGTTGATTATGTATAATGTGGTATACCAGTATAATATCTTACTTGCTTGATCAAGTGTCTTGTTCTCTGGATTTTCCTTAATTTTCTTCTTACTTTGGCCTTAAGAAACGGAAATGATTCTATGTAATAACTTGTTGACACATTTTAGTAACTAATGGTTTGTTTGGTATTTGCTTCAAGAACTCAAGAAACACTTTTAGACAATTAAAAACACTTTTGACGATATTTAACGTAAATAATTAAAAACATTTATTTCATGAATTTACAAAGATATATTTTGTGCTTTTGAAGAAGCACAAGCACTTTTCATGTACTTCCTCAAGAAACCCTTCCTCATTGGCTCTTCCAATCAAAGCGCTTTTAGCAAAAACGCTACTAAATTGAAGTACTTTTACAAAACAATTCTAGTCAAATCGACTTTCAAAGAAAACTTTTTTTTTCGTACATTTTAAAATGAAAGCGCTTTTAGCAAAAACGCTACTTAACCAAAGTACCCTCACAAAACAAGTCCAGCCAAACCGGCTTTCAAATAAAACTTTTTTAAATTCTTATTCAAAAAATAAAAACTTATTTTTTTGTACATTTTATGAAGCTTCTAGAGAACATTAATTGAAGTTTGAAATTAGAAGTATTTGGCCGTTTCTAATTTGAAGTTGATAAACTTTGTGGCAATGCAAGAGACAAGTTGGCATTAGTCGTTCACTCGTGAAAAGCAAGTTTATAAAAGCTTATATACAAGGACAAACAACCCTTAAGACTTGCTTAAAAGTTGTTAATATTGCTTAATATGTGCCAAAAATAGAGGGGGTTAAGATTCGTATTTCTTGAAAATCTACAAAATTCTTTTGATAGAGTACCTTTACTTAGGAAGGAGACAGAGAAAATATTAAAGATGCCTTCTTATCACATTTATCAGCAAACTTAATGTTGGAGTAAAGGTTGATTAGCATAAAATAATTAAGCTTATTTCCCAAGTCCCTTTTAGCAAGCTGCGCGTGGACAGCTAAATCTAGACTTAATTCTCACACATCATGCATCAAATTTATAAGGAAAATTAATGTAGCATTTATATCATGGGATAATTGAATTTTAAATCAATTTTTGGGCCACATTAGTCACTTCATAGTATGATTAATCTAAAAAATCCCATTTGAACAGGGTGGTTAGCAAAATAACAAAATAAAAGTTAAAGTCTTAACGATAAATGCAGAAAGAGAGGGCTGGTGGTTGTGAAATTGAAATATGAACCAATATGTCATTCTTGTCTTATTTTTGAATTTTAATGAAAAGAATAGGACATGGCCGCTTGTCATTTTGTTTTATTCAATCATATAGGAATAACGCAATGAAATGAATATGAGAGAGAGGCGTATGATTTACCAAGACTTATTTGGGCTTGAAAATCCTAGATGGGATTTGCTAGGTAATATTTACACATGAATAAGGAAAATCCTAGGAATCGATCTCTTAGATGAAGTGGATATGAATCTCGTTAGACAAGAATGAAGGAATGCCAAAACTCAAAAGATCATAACTAATTTTCTGAAACCAATGAAGAGTTTTAGTGGAGGACACTAAAAAACTTATTTGGATTTGAGAATCCTGGGATTTAATATGTAATGTCTACATATGAATATGAAAAAGCCTGCTAGGATCTCTTATATGAAGTGGATATGATTCTTGATGGATAACTATAAGCTTTAATTTAATACTATGAAACTGAAAAGATAAAGTCGATTTTGGCCATTAGTAAAGAATCTGCGATCAGAAGGATTTGAAATGTGGATTGGATCAAATCCAGTTTTATAACTATTGATTTTGCTCTTCCTAGCTAAGTGTTCTGTTTCTTTCCCTACAAGTTTCTTTAGCAGTGCATGTGATTTGGTCTTGATTTTGATAGGGCTTTCTCTTGGAAAGAAATAAAAAAAACTATAATTTAGAAGATAATAATAGAGACATCAGATGTGATCATGTGATTGAGAAACTTGGTATCAAATGTATTTCATTGTATAGCTATACATATCTCAAAAAACTTGTAATCTCAAAGGAAATCCGAATAAAATGTGGATGCCTTGGATGATTTTGAGACAAAAAGTAGTGGCCTTTGAGAATCCCACAAATCATTGTGAGATTATGTTCAATAGAGAAGCTCTTGTCTTAATCAAGCGCCTAAATACACTCTCCAAACCACTCTCAAGGCCTTCAATGCAGACTTCCAAAGCCTCCAATTTCTTATGTGCAATTTGAATCTTCTCAACTTCAGCAGATTTTCTTAGTGAGGATAGAGCAGAATCAACACCATCCAACTCATGCCCATTAATGTCTTCCTGAGCTTCACATGCAATGACTCCTTTGTGCATCAACTTTGACACCAAAGACCACTTGTTTGACTTTGCCTTGGAGACTGGCACTGCCAAGAACACCAAGAGGGATTGGAAGATGGACATGTTCATTGCACAAACTTGTCGAAGAACCCTAATCACTGCGGCGAGATGCTGATCTTGCTCTAGAAGCTGTGATGCTCCAATCTTGTTGTCTGCTTGTTTCAACTGTGTGATCAATTTCTTGGCATCCTTCTTCATTTTCTTGCTGAAGCAAGTGTAGTTGGCAATGCTGGTTTCAATGCTTGAGTCTCCCTTTCTTCTCCTAAGAGCAGATTGAAGAGCAAAGACATGTTCTTTGACTTGTAACATGAAATCCCTTGTGATCCCACATATGTCTAGAAGCTTCACTGATCCATCCAACAACTCATCCATGCATTTCTCTTGTTGGTGTTGAGAGAGTAGCTGTTGGGTTGATGCCATTTGGAGAAGATCATCAACACAGTCATACAACTCTTCAAGACCAGATAGACCACTGCAGATTGAGTCTGATGTTGAAGCAGATGAAGTTGACTCCCATGATTGGAGCCTGCTGAGTTCCTCTTCAACTCTAACAGTTGTTGGGTGAGACCTTGAGGGCAAGCTGATTGATCTAACATGGTACTTGGCAGCCATGGTTTTTGCACTGAACCTGTTAAAATGCTCAAGTGAAGTTTGTAAGGCAGTTTTCTTTGTTTTTCACAAGAGCTGAATATTGAGTTGCTTGGTCTCAACATTTGCAGAGTTGGGTATATATAGCAACCCACAAAGAGATCAAGGAGAGAAAGAGAGAAGGCATGTGGAACCAGAGTGGGCAGTCCTCGAGAGAAGGATACATTGTCACTTATTGGGTAACATGGAACCAATAATTTGCTATTTTTTAAGGCCTAAACGGTCTTGCATTGGGTATGAGGTGTCTGCAGAACCTTGTGATGGGTAGCATTGGTTATGGGCTTATGTCAATAGCCTCAAGAGTCATCACTCCCTTTGTGCCACATTACCCTTTCATTTTCTTTTATAAAATTGTGGCAGACCAATCCTCCAATAGGTGGCCTTGTCTGGGTTGTCTCACTTTTGAAGTGGGTAGCTTCAACACCCCAAAATTTGCCTTAAACAAAAGGGTTTTCAAAAGAAAAAGAAATTGAGATCCAGATCCATATAATCTAGGGATTAATAAGAAAATGTAGCAAAGAATGCATGGTGGTTAGAATGCCAAGATCAACATCATCATATTATAATGTGTGCACGAGTTGTTTGTACTATTCATGTCACCCTTTAAATTTGGTAAAGATTGACCTAAATGCTTCATATGTAGAGGAGCTGTGAAGCGTAGGTTGCTGCTTATGCAGACGCGTGTAATTGCATGGGAGTGTTGAAGACAGGTGGTGCTCTCTGCTTTTGCTCTTTCGTATGAGTCATTTCCTCAAATCATTGAACCAGTCTTTCTTTTCCGATCGAAATAACTACTTTCTGCTTGGTTCTCTCATTCGAGTCATTTCACCAAATCATTGGAGATTTGGAGTAGTAGTTCTTTACTGAATTTAACTTTGCAATGGACAGGTGGTGCTCTCTGCTTGGCTTTCTCCCTTTGAGTCATTTCCCCAAATCATTGGAGTGGTATAACTACCATTACACATTATTAAACCAGGATATATGGAAATGGCAATAGTTTATTGAATTTCTTGAATATATATATGGAGGGTGTCTGTCATCGTGAAGATGATAGTGTTGGTATTTTTTGGGAGACAAGGAGGCATTAAGGCAGTAGTTATTCCTCTAATATATACATACATGCATTGGAAATTGCTTGCTACATGATGAAAGAAATATATAGTTCATGCCAGAAGCTAGTAAGATTAATTGAATCTCATCAGACCAAAACTAAGAAATTAACCAGCAGGAGATGGCACAGAATTGAAGGACGTACATATATGAAGCACATGCTCATTTTATATCCATGCATGGAGACATACCTGATTCTTCTTGTCTCCCTACAAGCCATAACTAAACCTAGCTGATAGTAATTTTCTGCATCATGAATTTAATTGGTTCATCATAATGTATGGGACAGTAGGCAGTACATTGTCTTTCCAATGTACCTAAAATTCATATGTATAACTAATACATACATATATATATATATATATCACTTTCTCTCTTCTGCAGCACCATGAAAACTTGCCACTAGCCCATTAACAGTGAATAAGCTTAATTATGATAGAGGATATATCCTTGATTAAATTAAGTCGTACATGAAATATTCTCTGAGTAGACAGAAGAGAATATTTATATGTATATGACATCTCATATCCATAAATTAATTTGAAGTCATGGACAGGTCCACGTTGCCTAGACGCATATATAGACTAATAAAATTCAACTTCAAATTAATTGCTTAACTTTGTTAGAACAGTAAGGAAGCAAAGAGAAATAGAGCAGAGAGCAGAGAGAAGTTGAGGAGAAAATCAGAACCTCGTGTATATTTCCAACTTACCGATACAAAGGACTGGAACTAAGCTTATATACATAATCACCTAACAAACTAAGACACGTGTACGTAGTACACTTAACACCCCCCCTCAAACTGATGGGAGTGGAACTAACATCAGGTTGCAAAAGATATAGGAACTCATAGTACTGGTTTCAACAAGGATTAATGAGAGGCAGCGACTGGCATAGCTCCATAGGATGAGAGGCCTGCCTACAATATAGTGAAGTGCTATCCGGAGGAGTAGAAGGGAGATGCCAAGTGCTTAGACAACTCTAACTATGTCACATGGAAATTTCTGTTAGAGACAATGTTAAGAGGTTGTGACGCCAATTGGTTTTGGTTGTGACGCCCAGATTACTTCATCATGGTATCAGAGCTGCAGGTTTGCCCGCGTGTGAAGCCAAGTGGCCACACGTGCTCCACGTCACCCAATTTAAGTTGTCCACGTGTATGGCTTGAAAATTCGCCACACGTGCGGGGGCGTGTGAGAATGTGGAGTGTTATCCCACATTGGAGAAAAGGGACCTTGCGAATGTGCTTATAAGGATTTGAGCCTATCCAACCATTGCCAATTGGTTTTGGTTGTGACGCCCAGATTACTTTATCAAACTTAGCCGTCCCATAAGGCCATACTGTATATAGTTTGCTGAATTAATATATCACATGCCACAGGCCTGCAAGCCATGAATTCTGAGCAGGATGCATGAATAGTGTGGTCGACACAATTTGATTACTTTTAATTAAAAGGAAATTAGGAATTAATATATACCACACATGCATGCAAATGATCGTTGCAGTCCTTAAACTCGGGTTGATTAACAATATTGCCAATTGTAATGAGAGCAATATTTGAGCATCAGCATCATCATCATCAATTTCATCAGTTTAATTCAAGTGGAATGACCATGTTCACCGAAAAAGCACGAGGCATGATACGCACCCTTCTTTTCTTTTCCTAGGCATACATCACTAACTTGATTATCATTTCTATATTCATAAACGTGCTCGATCTCAATAATGTTTTGGATGAGACCCTATATATCTAAATCAGTGATAAATATACTACTGATTCTGTGACATTACTCATATGAGAGAACCAAGCAGAGAGAGCCACACCTAATTTCTATAAAAAGTTTAACTTCAATTGGAAATACTACTCCAATGATTTGTTGAAATCCCTTAAAATTAATATTAGAGAACCAAGCAGAGAGCACCCACGTCTACAAAGTTATTTCAATAGGAAATACCGAACTACTTCTCCATTAATTTGGTGAAATGACAGTTAATGAAATCGAGTAAAGAAATACTGCTCCAATAATATGGTGAAATGATAAAGTTAATTAATTAATTTGAGTAAAGAAATAGTAGTGAAATACCACGTACTCCAATAATTTAAATGACAGAGTTAATTAATCTGAAAAAGAAAAATCTACTACTCCAATGATTTGATGGAATGACTCATATGAGAGAGCAAATAATAGAGCAACACCTGTCTCAAACACCCACACGCGTCTGCATAAGCAGCAACAAAGTCTCAGAGCTCCTTTACATATGAAACGTTTTGGTTACCTTTAGCAAATTTTAAAATATAGACATGAATACTACAAAGTGCACACTACAGAATACTGATTCTGCAATATGTCCATGTTGATCTTGGCATTCTAACCACCGAGTATTCTTGGTATATGATACATTTTCTTAATAGTCCCAACGGATCTAGATCTCAATGATATCTTTTGGATCCTTTTGTTTAATGCAGTGCAATTTTAGAGTTGAAGCCATAGCCTCTTCAGAATTGAGACAAACCAGACAAAGCCAGCTATTGGAGGATTGGTCTGCCAACAACTTAATAAATTAAAATGAAGGGGTATTGTGGCACAAAGGGAGGCAAATTAAAGTTGGTGATGACTCTTAAGGCTAAACCCTAAACCCTAAACCCTAACCACTACGTACCCATCACAAGATTCTGCAGACATCTCATTCCCTATGCAAGACCATTTAGGGCTAAAGAAATATATAGCAAATAATTGGTGCAATGTTACCCCAATAAGCGACAATGTGTCCTTCTCCCAAGGAATGCCCACTCTGGCTCCACATGCTCTATCTCTCTCTCCCTTGATCCCTTTGTGTGTTCCTATATATATTATATACCCAACTCTGCAAATGTTGAGACCAATTAAGCTAGCAACTCAATATTCAGCTCTTATGAAAAACAAAGAAAACTGCCTTACATGCAATTAATTAAACTTCACTTGAGATTTTAACAGGTTCAGTGCAAAAACCATGGCTGCCAAGTACCATGTTAGATCAATCAGCTTGCCCTCAAGGTCTCACCCAACAACTGTTAGAGTTGAAGAGGAGCTCAGCAGGCTCCAATCATGGGAGTCAACTTCATCTGCTTCAACATCAGACTCAATCTGCAGAGGTCTATCTGGTCTTGAAGAGTTGTATGATTGTGTTGATGATCTTCTCCAAATGGCATCAACCCAACAGCTACTCTCTCAACACCAACAAGAGAAATGCATGGATGAGTTGTTGGATGGATCAGTGAAGCTTCTAGACATATGTGGGATCACAAGGGATTTCATGTTACAAGTCAAAGAACATGTCTTTGCTCTTCAATCTGCTCTTAGGAGAAGAAAGGGAGACTCAAGCATTGAAACCAGCATTGCCAACTACACTTGCTTCGTCAAGAAAATGAAGAAGGATGCCAAGAAATTGATCACACAGTTGAAACAAGCAGACAACAAGATTGGAGCATCACAGCTTCTAGAGCAAGATCAGCATCTCGCCGCGGTGATTAGGGTTCTACGACAAGTTTGTGCAATGAACATGTCCATCTTCCAATCCCTCTTGGTGTTCTTGGCAGTGCCAATTTCCAAGGACAAGTCAAGTAAGTGGTCTTTGGTGTCAAAGTTGATGCACAAAGGGGCCATAGCATGTGAATCTCAGGCAGAAATTAATGGTCATGAATTGGATGGGGTGGATTCTGCTCTATCCTCACTATGCAAATCTGCTGAAGTTGAGAAGATTCAAATCGCACATAAGAAATTGGAGGCTTTGGAAGTCTGCATTGAAGGCCTTGAGAGTGGTTTGGGGAGCGTATTTAGGCGCTTGATCAAAACAAGAGCTTCTCTTTTGAACATAATCTCACAATGATTTGTGGGATGATCGATTCTCAAAGGCCATTACTTTTGTCTCAAAATCATCCAAGGCATCCACATTTTATTAGGATTTCCTTTGGGATTACAATTTTTTGAGAGAAATTTGTGAATGTATAGCTATAAAGTGAAATTAATTAATACAATTGATACCCGAGTTTCTGAATCACGAATATCTTCATGTTACTTTTATTATCTTCTAAATTATTTTCTTAATTGGATTTTACTATCAAACTCCAAAAGAAAATATACGTACTATCAAACTCCATGCGTGTAGAGAACGAATATATTGGATGTTACTAGCTAGGAACAGGAAGATCGATACATACTAGTATTCTATCACCACCATTAGTGCGTGATGGCACCCACAGTACTTTACAGGATTGTTCCGGGCATGTTCAAGAACTAGCTAGTTAATTTGAATAATATGATCTCTTTTTTTCTTATAGTACAAGGCTAAGTTTGTGGTAAAGGCGATCGATCAGCTTTTGAGTAAATGACCAAATAGATGAGTCGTCTTCTCTAAACTGATGAGACGGGTACCCTGCAAATTTTTGCCAACAGAAACGTACGTCAAGAGTTTTTTTTTTTTTTTTAAATCCCAATTGGCCGGGGGCATGAGATGAGATCATCAATGGCGTAGGGTTTGATAATAAATTTGCTATGCATTATTATCTCAACAGATTCTTGAAAACGTGAACAACGGCCTGCTATGCTAGCTGTTGATGAATTGTGTATATGGCTTTTCTTGCTTCCCCAACTTGCATGCATGCATGATTAATTTTTTTTGATAAGATGCATGCATGATTAATTGATAAGTTCATGCATGATCGATTCGATCATCGATCACTAATTAATTCCATCCCTAGCTCTCGACCATAAGTAAATTATATATTAATCATTTATATATATATATTCTTTACACTAATTAATTAATAATTAATCATATATATATATATATATATATATATGTATCTTTTCGTTGACATAACATATAAAAATGTTTAAGGGATGGCTCTGTCCGAGTCTAACGACACAGAAAGGTATATATATTCTGCTATATATGAATATTACGCATTATTAGCTAAGCGGTGTGTGTCATTAATGACCATGAATCATAGCTAGGCCAGGAACTCATAATCTAATTTCATAAGCGATGCAGTGTGTGTCATATAGGATATTATATGTCTCCCAAATTGCCTGTACTTTTTTTCATATGGCACTGAATTATATGGGAGTCTCTGACATTTGTGTCATAATGGTGATGATGTTGGTGTTGTTTGGAGAGACAAGGAGGCATAAGGCAGAAGATATATATGTATTCCTCCATACATATGCAATGCATTGGTACTTACAATTTTTCTACAGCTGAAGTTAAGTCGGCTTACAGCTATTGCTGGAAGATGAATTGTGATTTTTATTTTATAAGCATACACATATAGCATATATGCTTACATATAATTTATATAATTGTCATTGTGAGGACTCAGTTATTCAAAACTAGAACTTGTTTTTATTTATCTTAACGACAATTTCTAATTCCTCAGTTATCATTTTGTTGTAATAAAAGTTACCTAGAGAAACGTACAACTTCTGCATTTGCATGAACTTAATTTAACTGGTTCCTCGTCATGGACCAGTACTATAGTTGCCTAGTTCACGGGAAATTTGTTACTTGCTTCTCAAGACTTCTAATTGACTTCCCAAGTGTATTAACTTCACTTTTGGTTTGCTATTTCAATCATCAAATCTCTACGACTCCTAGCATGCACAATATTCATTCTTATTCTTTTCATTTCTTTCTTCTAAGGAATTTAGCATGAAGATTGCTTTCTGTGCTCGAATTCCTCTACACAAAGCGCATCGAAGGTTTTGATCTCCGGCCGTTAATCTATACTGTATAATCTATATAGACATAACAAAGAATCTAGGCTTGCAATGGAACAAGAGCCAGTACTCTCTCGGGTCTGATATCCATTTACCAAGATTTTAGTTTTTATGATGAAACTATTCTATGCTATATATTGCCCGAGGATAAAAAATAAAAGGACTTTATAGTGCTAGTTTTGACAACTGCCAATCGGTAGTGCTGGTTTTTCTTAATAGTTCTTCTTCTTCAACACGAAATATGCATCAAGTAATCAATTTAAGAGGGTCCACATAGGAAGTTAAAGGAATTTTATGCAACATATATCGATCAAAAAACATACCCAGCCATCAGAATACAATTAAATAGGGAAATAAAAAAGAATTACGAAAATATATATTGAAATCAGTAGTGTGTTCAAAGTTCACACTTATAATCTTCATCCATCCAGCTTAGAATCCAGGCATGTTTCTCAGGGTTCGAGAAGTCTAAATCGCCTACACCACATTTGATGGATCCATTATCAAAGTTAAACACTCCACCAATTTGAACTTTTGCGGTTGACCAGCAGAAGTGGGTGAAATAAATCCGATTCTTCTGATATCGAGGAAAATCTTGAGCACAAGCAGAGAAGCAGCCGTCCTCGTTATCACCCACAAACAATATCCGATCACCCAAACTCTCCATCTCAACCCATTTCTTTTCGCGTGCGTTCAACTTGTAAACCTTGAATTTAACTGGACTATTGTAATACTCATATTGCTTCAAATATTTCTCAACTAAAAGTAGCTCCCCAATTGATTCCACCAAATAGTACTTGGTCTCGATTCTAACACAGCCTCGTCTTGCCGGAGAGGCAACCGGTGTCATCTGCAAAGAAGAATCAATGGATACAGCGGTACCATCTGGAGCAACGGCATAGAACTTGCCCTCATAAAAAATGACATCGTGATATAATTGATATTTGCCCTTTCCGGCCTCTACCAAGGTGCACTTTTCAATCTCAGCACCGGTACCTAATTTGCAGTAGTATAATTCTTTATCAGCAATCGCCATGAGCGCAGGCCAATCCGAATTCGAGGATATGGCCACTCCAGTTCTATATTGCCTATCTAACTCGGAGTCATCTAGGGTATAACATCTCGCTAATTCGAATACTTGAAAGTCCAACAAGTTTAATTTCTTTGGGAACGACTTGGTAATCCGGCTCATATACTTCGAGGTGGAGAGTGGATGTAAAAGATTGCCATCACCGGATTTTAGTACCGGCACCTTAACGATCCAATCCATGGTACTTGAACCAGAAGCATTTGAATTGAGGTTGGCTGGTTGCACTAGATGATATACCACCATCTCTTTGAGGGTGACGTCTACACTTGTACCATTAATGCAAAATCTGATGGGCAACGTGATCTGATCAAAGGGAGGAATAGATGATCTCCATGATTGACAAACAGAACGGAACCGAGAAACATCGGTTTTAGTATTCATGCGCTTTCCTATGGTCTCTAATATCTCAGTAGGAAGCTTGTCCATCGTATATCAGAGAATCACTCACTCTTGTGGAACCAAAAGAAAAGCAAAAAGCAGGGAAAACAAGATTGAGCTCTCCTCTCCGAGTGATTTTATTCTTTTCCACAATGAGGTATTTATAGAAGTAGACATGAACAGAATAAGGAAAGTATGTCTTTTCTTTTGGTCAACAATTAGGAAAGTTTGTAGTTACACTTAATTCAAATAGGATTACAACATACTTTCGGAAACTTAAACCGGCATGCTGACTCACGCCCACAACAGAAACAAGGATTTATCCCCATCAAACTTGCCAATTCTCATAGGATTTACTTGCTGCTCAAAACTTCTAATTAAATTTTTTTAGGGTTATTGAATGCGTTTTTTCCCTGATTAACCCTAAACCCTAAAAATAAAAAAAATTCAGTTTATAGGCTAATCTCCAATTTGGAGTATTTAACTTAGTTAAGAATTAAATACAAAAAATTCCCCAAACTATAGGGTCATTTTCAATTTCATACCCAAGTATCAAATTTTGTCATTTCCATACCTCACGTTTGATTTCGCTAACGAATTTATACCTTGGAGGTATGAAATCGTTAGTGGAATAATTAACAAATTAATACCTTTCAGGTATGAATTCGTTAGCAAAATCAAACGTGAGGTATGAAAATGACAAAATTTGATACTTGGGTATGAAACTGAAAATGACCCTATAGTTGATGAGGTCTTTTGTAATTAATCCCTTAGTTAATGGCAGTCTCTCAATCATAACAAAGCCTGAAAACTCAATTGTATTGATTGAATTGATATACATGAATTACAGAAGAATTAGAGGCATTGATGATTTGTACAGAGAAAACTAAAGAAATACATATCAGGACACATGACACTCTTCTTTGATATCAATCTTTGTCTCTTAACACTCAATTCGTGATAACATGTTACGCTAACCAAGGCCTGATCGATGCTAATTAATTTGAATGTCAATGGTGATCGAGTTGTGACACATTACTAGTAATACAATTAATTTCAATAACTAGCTTAAATATTTGAAATTAAATATACTCATGACTAATTGGAATGTGATATCAACACTAGTACGTGACGTGTTCAGATGCAGCCACATAAAGGATGACTGGATGAGTACTACTTCGATTGATGAAAAGATTGAGTAGTCATTTGAAGAGTAAGGGTATAAGAACACAGATCAAATGGAAAATATAAATAATATCTACATATTCAATTGCATTTTAAGAATTCCAGAATTGTGGAATAATTAATAGAGAAAAACCTCCATATGGTACCTGAACGATCACCAAATGCAATTTTTGGTACCTGAACTTTCATAAAGAACCTAGTGGTACCTGAACTATGCCTCCGTTAGCCATTATAGTACCTACCGTTAAATATTCCGTTAAGTGCTTATGTGGCATGGGTAAAACAGTAATTTTATTTATTTTCAATTTTCAAAATAAATTATACAAAAACAAAATTATAAAAGTTATCCCAAAATTCAAGACTAAAAATAAGAAAAATTATTTTTATTTTATAATATAATTTATTTCCAATTTTTATGTTTTTAATATAATTTATTACCATGTAGGTGGTTTTCTTATTAATTAAAAAATAAAAATAAACTATACTAAAAAAAGTAATTAAATTTTTTATTATATTAAAAAAATGATAATTTATTTTGATTTTAAAATTTAAATAAATTATACAAAAAAAAATTTAAATAATTTATCCACAATTCAAGAATAAAAATGAGAAAAATTATTTTTATTTTTGTAATATAATTTATTGCCAATTTTTGTGTTTTTAATATAATTTAGTACCATGTAGGTGGTTTTGTTATTAATTAAAAAATAAAAATAAACTATACTAAAAAAAATAATTTAAATTTTATTATATTAAAAAACAATGATAATTTATTTTGATTTTAAAATTTAAATAAATTATACAAAAAAAGATGTAGATAATTTATCCACAATTCAAGACTAAAATGAGAAAATTATTTTTATTTTTATAATATAATTTATTACCAATTTTTATGTTTTTAATATAATTTATTACCATGTAGGTGATTTTATTATTAATTAAAAAATAAAAATAAACTATATTAAAATGCCACATAAGCACTTAACGGAATATTTAACGGTAGGTACTATAATGGCTAACGGAGACATAGTTCAGGTACCACCAGGTTCCTTATGAAAGTTCAGGTACCAAAAATTGCATTTGGTGATAGTTCAGGTACCATATGGAGGTTTTTCTCTAATTAATATGTATACAAAATGGTTCTTGATGAACATGTACGATCCTGTAAAATGTGGATGCCATATATGACTGACTGGTGAGCACTAATATTTACAGAGACTATTAATTATGGTGCAAGGAGATTAAGCAGAGACACTCTATGTTGTAATAGGCATCTGAACAGTCTTTCCAAACCAGCCTCGAGCCCAGTTATGCTACAATCCAGTGTCTGCAACCTCAATTGCACCATCTTCACATCAGTCTTGGCATCACTCTTGTGGAGTGAGTAGAGAGCAACATCAACAGTTCCGACTTCACTGTAAATCTTTTGCTCTTTCTCTGACGCCGCGAATGTCACTGCCTTCAATTTCGATACCAATGACCATCTATTAGTCACTGGCACGGATAGAAATACAAAGAGTGACTGAAACATAGAAATTGTGACAGCACTTAATTCTCTCAACAATTTGATCACAATTAGTACATTGTAGTCTACATCTAAGAGGTGCAAAAAACACCCAAACTTGCTTTCCATCTTCTTCAAATCTCTGAGGCTCTTCGCAACATTATTCTTTGACTTCTTCCTAAAGCAAATGTAAGCATGAACACTGCCCTCAATGCTCGAATTCCTCCTGCGGAAAGCGGATTGAAGATTCTGAACGTGTTCCTTCATCGTCAAGAGCAAGTCTCTTGCATTACCACACGAGTCTAGCAACCAAACTGACCCATCAAGTGTCTCTTCCACTAGTATTTTACAGTGCTGGTGGTTAAGAGCTTTTTGGGTCAGTTGGGAATGAATCAGTTCCTCAATGGAATTGAACACCTCTGCTAGACCTGACAAACTGGTTAAAAGAGGCTCACTCCCTAGAGGACTTGAAGTTTTACAAGTCCTTAGCTTGTTTAACTCTGACTCAATCTTTTGGGAAATGGGGTTTAGCCTGGATGGCAAGCTAATAGACCTGACTGGTTGAGCCATCTACAATTACTTGAAAGCGAGATGTGCTTTGCAAAAGTCTTGAAAAACACACAGTTGAAATTAAACCCTGAAGGACAACAATCCTTCTAATCTGTATATATAACAATAGTTGATGGCCTTTTTTCTCTGCAAATCTGCATGTGGTGGCAATCTGGGTCACCCTGCTTTTTTAAGATCTTGTAGCAAATTTGGTGAACAACCCACAAATTCTATATCTTTCTTTGGTCTATAGCACAAACAATGTGTACAGGGCCGTAATAACCGTATGCTTTCTTGCCTCCCCCAATCATTAAAGGTACCACATTCTCAATCAGAATTCAATCATGTTCATTTTTCAAATTGTTTATGAACATCATAGGCTGGCATTGCATTGTTGTCCAACCAAACAAGGTACGGAGTATATTGGCCAAGAAGAAATGGTGAATATGAAATGAAAACGAAATGAAAACGACAAATTGAGACAAGATTTAGCAGAAATCTAGACCTATATATAATCAAAGAATCTAGACTTGCAATGGAAGTAATTAACTAGGTTCATCTAATCTAACCAAAATGGTCCGGTGGAAAATCCACTCAAAATCGTACACACCTCTCTCAGAAAAGCACTGGATTTCCGTATCATTTTGTGTACCATATACCACTAACCCATTGTTTAATTGGAGACAATAATGAGACATTTTTAAAGACATTTTATTCTGAAACCAAGAGGATTAGTAGTTAAACGTTTTAGGTAGGGAGAGGGCGGCAAGGTGTTGGAAGTTGGTGTCACAAAGGAGCCTAATCATCAGGAATGGCAACATTTAGTATCACATGCACTCTGTTTAACCATGTTGGCAAAACGCAGACCTTGCAAGTAACAAAGCTTAAATCAAAGACAGAATCTAGTGTCAAAACCTTGTTTCTATAGACTGCAATATGGAATTTTCGGCTAGTTGAGGGGTCTTTTATAGTACTCCGGAGATGTGAACTGTTGGATCTAATCTAACAATTCATGTCTCCGAAGCTTCAATCTTGTAGAGCACTATAGAACTTTCGGCATTTTGTAGCATTATTTTGGGCACCCTTTTCTGCCTTTGCCAATTTTTGTTCACCGAATGATCACGTTGATTCAATGGATAAAAAGTATACACAGACAAATATCTACTTCTCTTTTTTTTTTCTTTTTTTTTTTTTACAAATATCTACTTTTATGTAATAGAAAAGGATAATATATCTCATCTAGTTGAGTCTGAAAGTGTATATACAGACAAATATCTACTTTTATGATAGAGCAAAGGACGGTATATCTCATTCAGTGGTTGAGTCTCAACAGACAAATATCAATTGGGGATTATTCTAATCCTTGAATTTGAATTCAAAAAGGCATGATCACAAGTATGGATAATAGATAGACGATCTTCATAGACGCCTTCTGTACAATCCCATCAAGAAAAGGCAACTTGACAACAATAATCTGTTATATATGGGTAGCAACAGACAGTACAGCTCTGCATTAGTTGCTCGTCAACAATCAATAGCAGATAGTGTCTGATGCCAATAGCAATACGGGAGGAAAGTTCTGCTGTGACCATGATGATTAACTTTCAGAGAGCAGAACTTTTGATCTGGATGGTGAAACCAAAACAGTGGAAATTAAGCTTCAGAAGGTGGTTGATGCCAGTCATTTAATCTGGCTCCAGTATGGTGCTTCACTATTTGCAGCATCACGAGTTGCATTGCAAGACATGTATTGCCCTACTGATGACTTCATGTCCAAGACCTTCCATTGGAGTTTTGTGATCAGTGGAGTTCATCGGAGAGTTGCTTGGCTGGATGCAGATAGATTTGATAATAGTAGTTTAATTCCTAAACGAAGAAAAAAAATGTGTACATTTGCAAGTGTCCAAAACAAAACCATGTTTGAACCCATTTCATTACCTTTAAATCTTTGTGATATCTTTTTGCAAGTAAACAAATATACAAACACATAATCAGATAAAGCTATTTGTTTAACCATGATCATTACATTTTTCCCATGACCTAAGATTAGCAATTTCAGACTTGCTGCAAACCATTTAGTTGAAAAAACAGCACAATCCCAGCTTTATTAGATTCATAAATTGTGGAAGATCAGGGCCACTTTTTCTAGTATTGGAATTGATAAACAACACTGTTGCATCTTGAGTTACTAAAATATAATCAATCATGGAACATCTTACAAGTACTACTGTACTAGAATATGTGAAAACTATGCTTTGATAGCAAATAGAGAACATACCAGTCAGATATCAAGGCCGTGCTTTCTTAAGCTGTTTAACTGTACTTTCCAAAGTCAAGTAAGCAGAAACATCTGTTAAACTCTTACTCTGAACAGCATAATCAAACACTCCATAAGCATCTGCAACCCTGTCAGCCCTACAAAGTGTCCTCACAAGTGTACCATACGATGATGTGTCAAGCTTCATCCCACCTTCCTTCATCAGTCCATACAACTCCAACCCTTTCTCTAACAACCTTGCCTTACACAATCCATGAAGCAATGTATTATAGGTGCACTCATTCGGGCTGCACCCCTGCGCTTGCATCTCCTCCAACAATGCCACTGCGGCCAAGGCATCCCCCTTCCGACACAATCCATTCATCAATGAAGTGTATGTCACCTCATCCGGAAAATGCCCCATTTCCACCATGATACGCAAATACTTCTTAGCCTCCAAAACCCTGCCACTTTTCGATAACCCGAAAATCAGAGTATTATATGTAACAAGATCAGGCTCCACTCCATTCCCCTGCATTTCCTTCAAAACCTGAACCGCCTCATTACCCTTACTCAGCATACAATAACCTTTCATAATCGTATTGTAAAGATAGCAATCAGGCTTAAACCCCTCCGCAGCTAACACATTTACTAAACGTCTAGCCTCACGTAAATTCTTGCTATTAGACACATTGTCAATCAGAATTGTATAAGTAACAAGATCCGGCTTCAAATCAAATGACTTTCGCATATCAGCAATGAAATTATAAACAGTACTCAAAGTTCTTGACTTGCAGAGACACTTAACAAGAAAATTGTAAGTATAAGTATCCGGTACCGCGTTTTTCAGCGACATTTGCTTCACCACTTCGACTGCGTCGTCCACGTGGCCGGCCAAGCAGAGCGACCGGACTGCAATGTCGGTGGTGACCTTATCGGGGAGGAAGCCATTGTTGAGCATAAAGTTGAGGACTTGGTGGACGGAATTGAGGGTCTGATCGGGTGCGGTGCAGGACTGGGCGAGCAATATGTGGTAGGTCGATCGGTCGGGTGAGAACGCGGGTTGGGTTTTGATCATGTGGTTGAAGAGAGAGATGGAGTCGTTGACGGTGGAGATTGAGGCGTAGGATTGGAGGAGGGCGTTGTGGACGCGAAGGTCGAGTGGGGTTTTAGCGGTGGTGGCTATGGAGTTGAAGACCTTCTTGGCATCTGAGAGGTTTGGGGAGTTGAATCGGTTTTTCGGGGTTTGAAGTTGGGTTTTGCCGGAATTTTGAGGTGGGATTTTCCTGGGGAGTTGCTTCTGAAAGTGGTGGGGTTTATGAGAGGGTAACTCATTTGGGGCTAAAGAAGATGGCTTTCTGATGAGTGAGGTTGAAACTAGTGAACGTACTGAGGGTGACATCTTTCCCATTTCTGCTTCTTCTTCTTCTTTTGGTGGAAGCTCTGTGTTTTTCAACTTTTTGAAGTTGTTAGGGTTTTTGCAGGGTTTGAGATTGGGAATTTTCTTGCCAAAAAAAAAAATTGGGAATTTGGGGGGTTTTGAGACGGGTCATGGTCGACCTAATCGGGTTCGGTAAATTATGGGTATGTCCGGATCTTATGGGTAAGCCCGTTTATCAAATGGCCCAAAATTAAAAGCCTGCTGTTGAGAAAAAACGACATGTCATGTTACATATTTTAATACTAAACTAATTTTCCGTTTTTCCGCATCACTTGGACAAATTTTAAGTGCTTATTTTTCAAAGTGTCGGTCATCGGCTACTACTCGTCGTATAGTGTAGAAAACATCTAAAAATAGCTAAAAACATTTTCTTTTCTTGAGTTGGGATAGAAAAAGGTCAAAAACATTATGTTGAGCAAGATTCAAAATTACTTTGAGAAAATAAAATAATCGGAAAAGTACTTCTAAATTTTGCAAGTAGCTTTCTAACCATGCATATGTGCAAAAATTACTTTGAATTTGCTCATGTACTTCTACAAAAGTTCTACTCATTACAACATTAATTACTAACAAATTTGATAACTCAAAATAAAAGAATCAAGTAATAAGCAAATATCGATAGAACGTATTTTTTATTAGATAGAACCACTAAAGTTTTTATTACATAAGCAAATATCACAAGATTGTAGTACGCTTTTATTACAAGTTACCAAACTAAACATTTGGTACAAGTTCTACAATCTTGTGAGCCATCACTTCTTAGGCAAAAGGCCTTTGATTATAGCAATCTAAGTTGTCTCCGGGGCTCACGCCCAACAGGTCAGTGTACCTCTTGTAGTATCCAATCCGATCAGCTACACTATTGTCCACACCGTGTCCACATTCAACCCCGCCATTGATAATGTTGGTAATCACACCATATCCAGGAACCCGACCTGCCGATGCATCTGCGGCAGATGGGTTCCAACGACCGGTAATGACGTCGTGGCTTGACGGTTTGTTTGACTGTGGAGTCATCCAAAACCATATAGCTGTCTTGAATGCTACGACCGGGTCTGTAGCTACAAGGTCTGGATTGTTTATCAGATCAGCTTTGATTGCATTACCAGCTTGACCGTAGTTGTAATTGCTACAAAAGTCAACAAGTCAAAGTCATGAGTCACATTTGTCAAAGTCTTCTTCAACATGCATGCATGTACATTATATTGAACTTGCAGACCACCCACCAGAAGTACTTGGCAATGAATTCATCAAATTTTCAGTTGAATGTCCCCTTCAATCAATTCAATACACATTAATGTTTACGACAATATTATTCGCACTCTCATGATGTCATAGTTTACACTTATTGTCGGTAAGTATAACAAAAATTTAGATTTAATTGAAAGGAATGATGACTTTCTAACAGTAAAAATAATAGTCACCTAATATTATTACTTAGATATTAATTTGCAAATAGTGCATAAAAAGAGACATACTGGGTGAGTTGAATGGGTCCTCGACCATAGTACTTCTTGCCTGGAGCACATGGATATTCGGCTGATGGAGTGCAATACACATCCTGGTTGTTTTCATTGACAAAGCAATAACCCCATGCATAAGGACCATCTGGTGCATTTGCCCATCCACCTACATATATAAATTAACCACATGATTAGGGTTAACTAAACTCAGTTAATTAAACAAATATATTAATTAAGTGCTACTGACCAGTGGTCTCATGAGAGGTTTGAGCTAAGAAAGCAGCGAGCTCCTTCTTGCGGGTTGCAACATCTCCAGTTGTGCCGAACCCGGGAAAGGATCGAGCTGCAGCAATGAAAGCATCATACTTGTAGAAACCGTTGCTCTTGCAGCGTGGATCGTTGCGATACTTGAGCATTTGATCGAAAAGGGAGGAACTAACGAGGCCGGCAACATCACCACCACCACCACTTGGGGTTGGGGATGGGGTTGAGCCACCGCCGCCTGAAGTACATTGGCTCTGGCAACCGGTAGCGCAGTAGTCAGCTGTGGTGCCACACCACCCGTGTTGGCTACAACATAGACCATTCGGGCAGGTGGCGCCACCGGCTTGTCTACCGCATTGTTCTGCGGAGATACCTAGCAACAAAGTGAGGGAGACGATGATGATGGTGTGTAACTTCATTTCTATGGAAGTGTTTGATGGTGTGTGTGAGGTTTAGTGGGGTACGTATGTATAGTCTATGTGGGACGCGGTATTCCTTGACCATTTTCTTCAAAATAGGTACGTAGTTGGCTTGGCTAAGTTTCTTCTTAAAGATCAGGTACTGCGGTACCGCCTCCGCATGAATGTGCTTTTCTGGGTTGTTGTTTGTGGAAAATTGAAGAAGGTTTGGTATTATTGGTGACTTTGCATTTGGAATTTTGGACAAAATACCAGGAAAGACTTAAAATTTGGTAACAATTGACTTTGGAATTTGCTAACACTTCTTCCCATGATCTCCCAGACACACGTCCATTAATTGAAATCACGAGATTAAAGAAAAAAGGGCAGGAAAGATTAATTATACAAATTGTGTATAATTATCACTACCGCGTGGTTAAAGTAAAATAGTAGTGTTAACAATGGAAACCTTGATCAACCAGACAACCACCCTTTTTTTTTATAAAATTTTGAAAAAATCGAGGTCAATTCAATATAAAAGAAAATGAGAAATGAGAAAAAGGGACATAAATCAAAACTTTGATCAACCACCCTTAATTTCAATATCGATCATATTAATTGAACCATGATAAAGTACCGTATACATGTATACACTTTTGATCGGGTGGAGAATTGATTTTAATTAGTGACGTTGTACTGGAAAGACTACTAGCTAGCTAGGATTACACTCTTCTCGATCTGTTACCCTATGTGGCCGAGGCTCCGGTCAACGCAGTTGCGATGTCTCCTGTTCTTGACCATGCATGTCGTGGTCAGCGGTGGTCAGGATATAGGTAGAGTCACCACCACTGACAATCGCGCCGGGATGTTCGAGTCCAAGTTCTTTGACAAGGTTCTTGAGAAGGAGATTGGAGTTGTTAGAGGGCATTTTGCACCTATTAATGCTTTGGCTTCTTACCATTAGGATTGAAAGCCAAAACATTAATAGGTGCAATCACTTTGACCCTGAATACTTCGAAATCAAAGTTTAGAGTTTTAGTTCTAGTCAATTTCCAAAAAAAGAAAAGAAAAAGAGTTTTAGTTCTAGTGCATGCTATTAAATTAACCATGTTCTGCCTTTTGCTTATTGGTGTCAAAAAGAAAAAAAATCTCTAGATATATATGAGATAGTTATGGGTAGTCCCTGTTGAAAATTTCTATGATATAATACTTATGTGATTCAGGATTGTTTCTTAGTATTTTTAGATTTCTAGTTTAATTAATTGGATTCTCTTTTCTTGTTACAAATTATCTAACCCTATAATTACCTCATTTGAGTGAAATGTGATATATCAGAAAACTCTCCAATTCTTTTGTTAATGAGCATGGTGAAATAGTTTATAGCAGAAGAAAATATTTTTTTATTGTATTTATTTTAATTCGAGGGTTGGAACCCAGTCAAACTAACTGGAAATACATAGGAACATCTTGGTTCTTATTCTTACATAGGATATTTGGCAGAGCCACAATATCTTATTAGCTTCTATTTGACCTAAAATGGTCTTTGACTGTTACAGTCCAAGTTGTCCCCTGTGCTCACTCCCAACATGCCACAGTACCTCTTGTAGAACCCGATCCGATCAGCTACTCTACTATCTGCACCAATCCCACATTCAAGCCCGCCATTGATTATGTTTGTAATCACTCCATATCCAGGGACCCGACCCGCCGATCTATCTGCCGCAGATGGATTCCAACGACCAGTAATGACGTCGTGACTTGACGGTTTGTTTCCTTGAGGGGTCATCCAAAACCATATAGCTGTCTTGAATGATACAACCGGGTCTGTGGCTACTAGATCCGGATTGTTTATCAGATCCACTCCGATTGCTTTACCCGCTTGTGCATAGTTGTAGTTGCTAAGAAATTCAACAAGTCAGTCTCAAGACTATGAATTATGCTCAACAAATAACATGCATTCGCTTATTAGTCCCCAACATATGTGAGTCTCATGCACTACTTTAGTAAGAAACCCTAATTTGTAATGTAATCGGTAAATACGATACAAATTCACAATTCGGTACGAAAGAGAAACTCACTGGGTGAGTTGGATTGGTCCTCGGCCGTAATATTTCTTGCCAGCAGCGCATGGATATTGAGCTGATGGAGTGCAATATACAGCTTGGTTGTTTTCCCTAATAAAGCAATATCCCCAGGCATAAGGACCGTCTGGTGCACTTGGCCATCCTCCTACATACATAATAAATAATTCACCACAAAATGATCATATATATGCAGCTAGATTATTAATTGATTGATCTTCATATTAAAACACATACTGTAAACTAACCAGTGGTTTCGTGAGAGGTTTGACCCAAGAAAGCAGCAAGCTCTTTTTTCTGGGTAGCAACATCGCCTGTTGTGCCGAACCCGTTGAAAGATCGAGCAGCAGAAATGAAAGCATCATATTTGTAGAATCCATTGCTCGGGCAGCGCGCATCGTTTCGATATTTCAGCATTTGATCAAAAAGATTTGGGCTAATGAGGCTACTAACATCTGCATAACTCTCTAGCACCAAAGTTAGGGAGACGATGATAAGGGCGAGTGTCTTCATCGTTATGTCGATGGCTAGAGCTAGCTTTGGCCCGGGGGGTATATATAGTGTAGTTTGGGAGCAGTGACCAAGTAGACACTCAAAATGGGTAGTTGGGTAAATTTCAATATCACATGTATATGCTTTGACTAGCTAGTTGGTTTCCATGTGGAAAATTGAAGAAGTGTTTGATTTTCACAAAGGACACTGTATTAATTATGGGCTAGGAATCGACGGGTTCAATATTTCTTACCCCCGAAACACGGCAATTGACAAAATCACTATGTATTAGAGAAAAGGGCAAGAGCAGCCTAGCCTAGCAGGACAAACCTAAGTAGATATATATTGGTTCAAAATCCTATTCTAACATCATGTGGAATTCACACGTATACGTCATACGAAGATAGGCTAATAATTTTATTGAAAATTTGTGATATTTTGTCAATAATAATAACTTGAGGCGCTAACACGTGTCATGTGTTGATAGGCCAACAAATTATCCAAAATCTAAAATATGTTTTTAGTTAAAAACATAACTAGAAACCTATTTTAACTAAAAACATATTTTAGATTTTGGATAATTTGTTATTGGTTATGGAAGTGAGAAGTCAAAGGAAGTTTAAATTTTTTATTCTTTATTTATTTGTGTTTTGACTATTTTATTCCTTATAATTAAATGTTATATGTGATTATTTAATATTTGAATGTTATTTCGGTAAGAAAATATGTTTTGATCAACAACGCGGGTTCTCATTATAATAGTATAGATGACATGTGGTATCTTAAATAATTTGAAATTTTATCAAATTATTTTTATATTTAAAATAATGGGTTGCATATTTTACTGGTCTTCAACTGCTGCGTAAAAAACTTGATGGTAAAGTCAATCAGATGAATCGTATTAGCCTTTTAAGACAAAATAAGAAAGATCAGTTAGTGACGTTGTACTGGAAAGCCTACTTAGTTAGGATTAGACTCTTCTCGATCAGTTACCCTAGAAACACGTCAATGAACTAAAATAAGAAAGATCAAAGGGCATGAAGGAGCAGCCTAGCTAGCACGTACGACAGATCGACCTAATTATTAAATTAGTTTGGGCAGACCTAATTAAAGATCAATCCTCAAGGATTTTCTTAGTACGTTATACGTCGAACCGATCGATGTTAAAAATAAAAAAATGGTAATGGATTCCTTCTTCCATTATTGATTAGCAATTGAGTGTTTGGAAAAATTGCTTTGGATCTACGAATGATCTCAAGTCAATTTTAGAATTACTTTGACGTAGGCCGGTCTTACGCACATATCCATTAAGGTGGCCACGTACACAACAATATTTGGTATTACGCGCGTACATATATATATGGTACATACCCATTAACGTGACCATGCCTACAATATTTGGAAAAATTGCTTTGGATCTATGATATACACTTTGATCTTTCTACAATATTTGGTATTACTTTCAATATTTGTTGATGGAGCCTACTAGATATACACTTTCATGAAAAAAAAAATGAAAAATAGAAAATTAGGAGGGATGAATGAGTTAATTGTCCCATTAGATCAATGGAAACCCCTATATAAGATATCATTGAAGTGTTAGTAGTTGCATGAATTCTTATTGGTTGTAGAAAACAAATAAAAGTCTCGTTACACTACAAATAAGGGGACTAGTTAGGAAAAGAAGTTAGTTAGGGTTTTGGTAGGAGTGTGGCATGGGTCTCCACTTATTAATGCATTAATTCATGGAGTTTTAAGTTGGTATATCCACTTGCACAAAACCATGAGGCCTCGATTAGTTCACGGATTTTAAGTCATGGGAAAGGAAATTCAAGCATTTCTTGTGTTTGGGGTGCCAAGGGAAAGGAAACATTTTCCTGAAGGAAAGGAAAATAGGGGGGAAATGGTTCCCTCCACTATTTTCTCAGCATTGCCAAACACTTGAAAGGAAAGTTAAAGAGAATCTAAATTTCTATGCCTATGGAAAGAGAAATGAATTGATTTCCTTTCCTTTCCGTGAACTAAACGAGGCCTGAAGGTGGGAATACTAGAAAATTTGTTAAAATAAAAAAAATAGAGATTTTCTTGTTTCGTCAATTGGAATAACTTCTAAAAATAATGTTTTACTAATGGTGAGATTATGGCACATGAAAATTTCAAGAAAAAATAGTGTTCGTAAGCTTTGGTATGTTTTATATGTTTTAGCATGTCATGGCATGCCACGGATGCTACCATGACATCTTCAAACGTGTCAAGTCCTTCTTTTTTTTTTGAAATTTTTTCCGTGGCACAATCTTGGTAAAACATGATTTTTAGAAGCTTCCAATTGACGAAAACTCTCAACCCTTTTTTTTTTTACGATTTTTTTAAGTCAGAAAACTAGAAAATTCATAAATAAAAAAATTTGCTCTAGTTTTTTGAGTTTTGTCAATTGAAACACCTTCTAAAAATTATGTACTACGAATGGTAAGATTATGGCATGCAAAAATTACTCAAAAAAACTTCAGTTCACAAAGAGGCATGCCGAGTTGCCCTTCAGCAAGTCCAAACGTGTCAAACCACGCCAAGACCCATTGTTATTCAAATGTTCATGTGCCATGATCTCACCATTTGTAGAGAATGATTTTTAGAAGCTATTTCATGTGACGGAATTCAAAAATATCGATCCGTTTTTGTTTTATGATTTTCCCAAATTTAGGACTTTGAAATATAAAAAAATACTTTCAGTGCCAAAAAAATTCAAATTTTTTTTTTCTGAGCATAGATTACATTATTCTTCCCTTTGCACTTCAACTTGCACAAAACTTTGTCTCGAAAAAAAAAAATTCCAATATTTTGTTTCTCACCCAAAACAGTAGACTATAACACACAGTTTTTCGGGCAAAATCGCATGTTTTTATTTTCTCACCAAAATCTTTTCACCCTCAAATCTTTATTTTTAAGCACTTCTTGAACTGACGGAGGTATCCCGATAATGTATTTTTGAAAGTTTAAATACCCTTATGTTTGATGCACAAAAATTTAGACTATGCCGGTGAAAAAAAACCAAATAGTAATGGATTCCTTGTTCCATTATTGATTAGCAATTGAGTGTTTGGAAAAATTGTTTTGGATCTACGAATGATCTTAAGTCAACTTTGGAAAAACTTTGAAGTAGGCCAATACTGTACATACCCATTAAGGTGGCATGGGTCTCCACTTTATAAATGCATTAATTCATGGAGTTTAAGTTTTTTTTTTTTTTTGGTCAAAATGGAGTTTAAGTTGGTATATCCACTGCTCAAAACCATGAAGGTGGGAATGAAAAATTAGATCCAAAGTACTCTCTTGATCGAAGAGATAAACTTATATTATTTTTCTCTGTCATGAGAGATGAGATTGAGACAATCGGTAATGGGTGCATGTATTCCTTACTAGATTAGGATTGGATTTTCAAGTAGTTCTAGAATTTTTTTTTTCATAGGAAAAAGGAAACAATTGAAAGAAAGGTACAAGGAAAAACCTCTATTACAAACCAACATCTAAATTGTCAAAAGAAAGAACAGCATTGATCCAAGAAGCTCTAGAATTCTTATTTGATTATATATAGGATTTACTTTCTTTGTTGGACAAAAATGTGAAGTCTAGAAATACCTGCTTTGAGCATTTGAGAGAAGAATAATACACAGTAAAAAAAAATGAGGCCGATTTTGATGAAAGGGCATGAGAGGCCCTTGACTTTTCTAAAATACAACGAGGACGGCGACCTCCTCTTTTCCTGCGCCAAAGACCACAACCCCACCGTCTGGTACGCCGACAACGGCGAGCGGCTCGGCACCTACGTCGGCCACAAGGGCGCCGTTTGGTGCTGCGACGTCTCGAGGGACTCCTCCCGGTTCATCACTGCGAGCGGGGATTCAACCGCCAAGCTATGGAACGTCCAAACCGGCCAGCAGCTCTTTTCCTTTGATTTCAAATCCCCGGCGAGATCCGTCGAGTTTTCGCTAGGAGATAGGATGGCCGTCATCACCACCGACCCGTTCATGGGTCTCCCTTCCGCTATTCACGTCAAACCCATCGCCAAAGACGTCAACGATCAAACCAGTGAATCCCTCCTAACCCTAAACGGCCATGAAGGAAAAATAACCAGGGCTGTTTGGGGGCCTCTGAACAAAACCATCATCAGTGTCGGAGAAGATGCAGTGATTCGTCTCTGGGATTCCGAGACCGGCCAACTAATCAAAGAGAGCGAGACAGAGATGAGTCACAGTGATAGGATTACATCACTCGAAAAATCTAAAGATGGTTCTCACTTTCTGACCGGTTCCCGAGACAAATTTGGCAAGCTTTGGGACACTAGGACGTTGACTCTTATCAAGACCTATGTGGCCGAGGCTCCGGTCAACGCAGTTGCGATGTCTCCTGTTCTTGACCATGTCGTGGTCAGCGGTGGTCAGGATATAGGTAGAGTCACCACCACTGACCATCGCGCCGGGATGTTCGAGTCCAAGTTCTTTGACAAGGTTCTTGAGAAGGAGATTGGAGTTGTTAGAGGGCATTTTGCACCTATTAATGCTTTGGCTTTCAATCCTGATGGTAAGAGTTTCTCAAGCGGAAGCGAGGATGGTTTTGTACGTCTAAATCACTTTGACCCTGATTACGTACTTCGAAATCAAGGTTTAGGGTTTTAGTTCTAGTGCATGCATGCTATTAAATTAACCATGTTCTCCCTTTTGCTTATTGGTGTCAAAAAGAAAACAATTCCCTGTTGAAAATTTCTACGATATAATACTTATTTGATTCAGGATTATTTCTCAGTATTTCTTAGCATTGGAAAACAATCACTAACTGGAAGTTAGACCCGTTTCATTGAAAATGGATGTTTCCGAATACACAGGAACATCTTAATTAGTTCTTATTCTTACATAGGATATTTGACAGAGCCACAATCTCTTATAGTAAAACCTCGACAAATGAATACTATCGGGACAAGGAAAAATTATTATTTTAGAGGGATTATTTATCGATAAATTAATATTTTATTAATTTATAAAGAATTTTCTGTTTTCAAAACAAATATGTGCACGTATCTTATGAAAAGTCATAGCCATAGATTCATGTATTAGTCAAACTTTCTAATAGACATTAAAAATAAAAAAATATAAGAGTTTTAAATATATATGTTCCTAGAACTAGAACATAAAGTTGTTTAGAAATTATAACCCTTAATACCCATGTATATATACATAGAACATGATCTCTATATAAACAATTTATGAGACCCAAAATCATGTCAACTTGTTTTTCTATATGCATTATGAATTTTTATTTATTGTTTTTTTATATATATTTTAATAAATTATTAATTATTAATTTGTATATTCGATGATCCCTAAGGAAAGTTAGAAATAATTATCATCTTATGTATTAAGTGAAATTATTATTTTAATACACATACCCAAGTTGGGACCAAAGTTTTTTATTATCTAAGTGAGGTTATAAGATGAACGGTTCAGATCATAGACTAGACCGCGAAATGCCGAAATGTATGCAAACAAATAAGAGAGATTTCGGTTCAGATCATGGCCAATATTTACAGTTGTTACCCCCACGTCACGTGGGTTTGTAACTCAAAATCTGCTCAACCCATGATTTATCATTTATGTCAGCAAAACCGGCTTCTAAATGTTAAAAATATAATTTCGATCAAAAAGCTCACCATAAGTCTAGATTCACTACCCCAAATTCCCAAAAAACTACAGATCGAAGGCTCAACCAACATCGCCGATAGCTTGGGATGAGCTGATCTACGAAACTCAAGCCAGGCCATGGGATGAGCTTATTTTTCAAAACAGGCTCCACCAATTTTGGCCACCGTTTGAACTTTGAGATGGTGTGAAAGAAGGAAGAGTCGTTGATAAATATTTGCAGTCTAGTGGTCTCACAGTAGACTTTGGCAGCTTTCAGGGAGGTTTTTTTTTTTTTTTTTTTTTGCACTCTGCCAAAGTCTACTGTGGGACCACTAGACTGCAAAAAAAAAAAAAAAAAAAAAAAAAACTTCCCTGAAAGCTTTCAGGGAAGTTTGAAAGAGAGACACCGTTGTTTAATTGGTGTGCTATAAATAGTGGCTATGGTGGATTTTGATAGCATTAACCACAGAAAATCAATGGTGCGGATTGAGCATGTATGTAGAACTCTGATCTTTGATTGTTACAGTCCAAATTGTCCCCTGTGGTCACTCCCACCATGCCACAGTACCTCTCGTAGAACCCGATCCGATCAGATACCCTACTATCTGGACCAATCCCACATTCAAGCGCGCCATTGATTATGTTTGTAATCATGCCATATCCAGGGACCCGACCCGCCGATGTATCTGCCGCAGATGGATTCCAACGACCAGTAATGACGTCGTGACTTGATGGTTTGTTTCCTTGAGGGGTCATCCAAAACCATATAGCTGTCTTGAATGACACAACCGGGTCTGTGGCTACTAGATCCGGATTGTTTAGCATATCCGCTCCGATTACTTGACCCGCTTGTGCATAGTTGTAGTTGCTAAGAAATTCAACAAGTCAGTCTCAAAACTATGAATTATGCTCAACAAATAACATGCATTCACTTATTAGTCTCCAACATATGTACGTGAGTCTCATGCACTACTAATTTGTAATGTAATCGGCAAATACGATACAAATTCACAATTCGGTACGAAAGAGAAACTCACTGGGTGAGTTGGATTGGTCATCGGCCGTAATAGTTCTTGCCAGTAGCGCATGTATATTGGGCTGATGGAGTGCAATAATATACATCTTGGTTGTTTTCCCTAATAAAGCAATATCCCCAAGCATAAGGACCGTCTGGTGCACTTGGCCATCCTCCTACATATATAATAAATAATTCACCACAAAATGATCATATATATGCAGCTAGATTATTAATTGATTGATCTTCATATTAAAACACGTACTGTAAACTAACCAGTGGTTTCGTGAGAGGTTTGACCCAAGAAAGCAGCAAGCTCTCTTTTCTGGGTAGCAACATCGCCTGTTGTGCCGAACCCGTTGAAAGATCGAGCAGCAGAAATGAAAGCATCATACGTGTAGAATCCATTGCTCGGGCAGCGCACATCGTTTCGATATTATATTTCAGCATTTGATGGGAAACATTTAGGCTAATGAGGCTACTAACATCTGCATAACTCTTTAGCTCCAAAGTTAGGGAGACGATGATAAGGGCGAGTGTCTTCATCGTTAATTATGTAGATGGCCAGAGCTAGCTTTGGCCCGGGGGGTATATATAAACTATAGTGTAGTCTGGGGGCAGTTTTGGAACCAATCAATCACTCAAAATGGGTGTTGGATAAATTTCAATATATATGCTTTGACTAGTAAGTTCGTTTTTGTTCGGAAAATTGAAGAAGTGTTTGATTTTAGTGGTGCTGTATTTGGGGTTAGGAATTTGACTAGTTCATTTCTTACCCCACAAACACGTCAATTGACAAAATCACGTACTGCATGTGTATTAGAGAAAAGGGCAAGAGCTGCCTAGCAGGTCGACAGACCTAACAATTAAATTAGGTTGGGTGGACCTAAAGACCAATAGCTCAAGTTATACGTTTTATCAAGAATTGTACTGTTCAAAGAATTAGACCAATAGGCCGAGTGCTTATCCTCCTATACTCTAATCAGGAGGAGGAGTTGACTCGAGCACATTTTATTTCTTCGTGGGAATCGTGGGTATTAAGCCCTTGCCCCGGTTGGTATGTCAACGCTTTGTCTACCAACTTATTGGGCACTTTGTTGGTTTATGGGTCATTATGGTTTCCGTTGACGCCGTTACCATTTGCCTGCCTCGTGGTGCACTGGAGACCTCCTAGCTCCGTGTGATCTTGTGGACCTGGAAGTTCTGTCCGACCTGTTTGTTGGGACCTTATGTTATAAGTAAGTCTTTATTGGCTCCTGCCTGTATTTTCCTACTTGTAACGTGTTCTTCCATGTCAATGAAATGTTTAATTGATGTTTGATCCAAAAAAAAATTGGACTGTTCAAAGATGAGTACTAGTCCACTGGAACATGGAAAAATTTGCTAAGACTTTAATTTATCTTCGTGCAATGGAGTACTGACTCACTCGGATGATGAACCTAAGCATTGTCTACCGCGTAATCAGTCGAATGTTAAAGAGTCATGAATTACTACGTGGGAGATGGGTAAGTCAAAACAACACGCCCGCTTCAATAAGGGCACATTAACCATTGCTAGCTTCGGCCAATTCATGATGGACCTTGTGCTGTATTTGACTGTTTAGGGCTTTGGCCCATCTGCTAATCTCCGATGAATCCAATATATGGGCTATTACTAGAGTGTTAATTATGTTCCTAACAGATGTGTAGTTGCATGATGGCCTTCAGAAAATCATGATGGTTTTGCTTCTGGGTCGAATGACCCTGGACTGGAAAAAGAAGAAGAAAAAGAGTCTAATACAGATTTTGGGGAGAGTACGTAAAGAGAATCATCAAGGTTTCGGGAGTGATCGAATAACTACGTATGATTCCACCATCATGCAATCGTCCTTATCTTAAATATTACTCCAACGCGGTTTAGACACATTGGTTACGGATCGGATATACACGATTAATTCACTTGTGGTCGTTTCTTTATATATATATTTATATGGTTTGACGTGTGACTCAGAACTCATCAAAAACCTCAACGAGATGCATGCGTTTGTTGTCTATATATATACTCACTAATAACCTACCATTTTCTCCAACACCGCCATAAACCAGTAGTGATTCATAGTTAGATATTAGACGACGTCGTGACGATGAATGGGGGTTTTATGCCGTGCTCAGCAAACTTCATACCCTTGTCACCTATAAGCTTCTTGGAGCGAGCAGCTGTCGTCAATGGCGATAAACCTTCCGTCGTCTACGGTGACGTAAGATTTTCGTGGAAGGAGACGCATCAAAGATGTCTCAATTTCGCTTCAGCTTTGGTCCAGTTAGGAGTATCTCGCCACGATGTTGTAAGTAGTTTTCGATCTGTACTCATTCATTAGCAGCAGCTAGCTAGCTAGCACTGTATTATATATATATATATATATATATATATATATATATATATATATATATATTATGAACATGTATAGATTGGTTAATATACGTGATATCTGAAATGAATCTAACTGATATAATTAGCAAGTAAACCAAATTCATGAATTAGAACTTACAAGGTTTATGAATTTATCATAGCTCATACATTAATAATTCATTATGTTTTCCTTTCATGCGTTGATACAGGATGGTCGCATGTATATATATTAATCGGTTAATGTATTTGGATAATCAAATACATATTTTGGGAAGTCTAATATTGTTATTTAAACTTGTCATTGAATTAGAGAATTGATCAAATCTCTAATCGCGTATTTTCTTCTCCACATCTCTCTCTAGACGGATTAGTAGCTAGCTAGCTAGAACTCTTTCTTCTGTTAACTAGCTAGCTAGTTTGATATACGTTGTCGACTTATCTTTTGCCGACTCGATCAAGTTTTTGGAATCGGGCGGTAGTTTTCTAACACATTCAACAAGTACGTAGTTCATTTATTCCATGAACAGAGACTTGAACCCAATTTTGGAACAATAATTTCTTTGATTCTTATGGAAAAGCTCTGTCCTGTATAAGCTGTTTCAGACCAGCTAGTAGGGACGAAGATTGATCTGGTAAGTGCAAGACTCGCACCACGTTAAAGAGACTGACTTTTTGAAGTCAATAGTAAACTATAGTTTAATGCGTGACGGTCGGTTTTGATTTGTTTAAAGATATTAACATATAATGTTCTCAATCATAGACAAATTAATAAACGAACCTATTAATTTGTGCGAGTCACGTCAAGCTGCAACTTGCAATGTCATAAAATTATTATGTCATGCAATGCACCCTAGCGTACTAGGAGGGTCAATGGTTTGTTCCATGATCGGACCATGATCGGACCATGCAAGCCACATGTTCTTGATCATCCAAAATTCGCCGGCAACCATGTCAAATGTTAGATTTAGAACATGCTAGCTTTGCATATGCACATTTCAAATTTTAGACTTAGAACATTCTTTGCATGCCATTTCAAGGGGAAATTCTGTCAAGCCCCGAACACTTAGTGTTCGGGCACGTGTCAGCCATCCAACCCACCCCCACCCCACAACCCCCCCTGCAAATGCATCCTCACCCTTCTCCCTCCCTCCCCCCTCCCTCCCCCGTGTACTGAAGAAGCACCCCATTTCAAGTGTTAAGTTTAGAACATGGTTGCATGTGCGCGTAGTGGTAGATTTATAATTTTTTATGTACGAAATACGATAATTAAGACTAAGAAGTTTGCATGTGCGTATAGTGACTAATTTATAAATTTTTATTTAAAGAGATCGGACAAGATTAAGACTAAGAGGTTCATGGTTTCATGCATACATGGTTGCATAGTTGCAGTCCTCCTCCTTCTTTTTGTATATATAATCCTTTATGTATACATCCTGTTTAAGACAATTTTACATACGTTTTACTCCAACAATTGAACTGTTGTGGTCTTACACGGATCTCCACTAATGGAGGACTTGACGTACACAACTAGAAGATAGACATAATTAATTCAAAATTAGGGCGGTTTTATAGGGTGATTGTTCATGCGCGCATAAACGTGCGGTTGTATATTTATGTTCAATGCATAGAGAGGCTTTACTAAAACATGTTTTTGTTTTTTCTTTCGTCTTTTTATTGATTCACCACTATCTTATAACCAATTCTTTCATATTCTTTTCATATGTATGTCAAGAGAAAGAAAACCATTAATCACGCACGTGAGCGAAAATCATCGATGATTGTGTATGATCACACTTCAAAACAGTACTTAAGTGTTCATTTAAAGCACTAGACGGTCACTGTTTTATCAGTTGGTTTCTATTTTGTTTTTGTTAATTTTATTCTTCAAGACAAAACATGTCCGATAAAATGCTTGATGAAAATTTCTTACTTTCTAGAAACAAAAGATTAATAATTTCCCAAAAAAAAAAAACAGAAACAAAAGATTAATTAATAAATATTAGAACTTAATTTTTCACAGCACTTGTCAAAATTCCTTGAGGACCTAGCTAGGTTTGCTTTTGCATGTTTTTGTTTCAAATTTCTTTCTTATCAATTGCGTAGATTATCCTCTAGAAAAAGACATGGGAGGCCGACAAAGATGAGGGATGATAGAGACCTTGAAAGAAAAGGTGATCGAGAATAATGTATGAGCCACCACTTAATAATGATCCTCTAAAAGCCGAAAGTTACGTCCTTAATCTCTTAATTAAGCTTAATTAGCTCTAAACTGAGTGCCCTTTTCTGATTCTGAACGCGTTACACGCAATCTCGCACTTCCAGAATATATAAGAGGGGGTCTCATGCATTCTCAACTCGATCGATCTCATGCATCTAGCTATTCTTATAGACCTAATTGTTGTACTGCATGTCTTACAGATCGAAATACGTACGTACTACTCCAAAATATAAGAGGGTGATCTCAATTCTCAACCTCCCATACTGATGTAGTACTTTTTGTCTTGCATGTTCTGCATAGATTAGTCTTAGCATATTTGTTTTTTCCTAACTTTTGTTCAAAGCCGCCAGACACTTTTACGTGTCTGCTACGCTGGCTCATAGAGATCTCTATATCAATGTGAACAATTTGACATTTTGAATTGTACCTTGCAATTGTCAATACCTGAGAGCAGATGAATGCTTATCTCATGTGCTCCTGTGGTAGCAATCACTATCGGAGTAGTACAATATCGCAAGAGCTTACGATCGAGTCTAGGATTATTGATGAGGAGAATGGAAAAATGAGTTAGAATTGTGATAGATTGATTAGGAGTAAATTACTTATAATTTAGTCAAAAAAAACAAACCAATTGTTCCATATGTTTAACACATGGAGGAAAATCCAAGAATTTTCCTTTTGGGAGATGAAATGAATAAGCTCTCTTACATACTTAAAAAAAAGAAAACTAAAGCTTACATACTGTTCCACACTTCCACATTTTTTTTTTTTAACTTTTAGAAGGGATCAAACCTTGACTTAGCCTAATCTTAACACAATTTCTTACGTCTCTCCCTTCACTGCTTACTCTTAGTTCAAGGTTGGAAAGATTTTTACACTGTCTTTTTTAACACTTACGCTCATCTTAGAGCAACTCCAAAAGGCTCATTGAGGATGTCTGACGTGGTAAGAAACAAAAAACAATAATAAACTAACAAGTTGGAAGAGTCTATTGGAATGCAAATTTATATATATATATATATATGATTGAAACTTCACACTTTAAAAGTGTACCTTGAAGGGAATTTGCTAGGGTTTGTTGAAGACGGATGTTGTAATGTAACCGTTAATAATTTGTTGAGCTTATTCGATCATATTCTTCCATGAGCAGGTTGCAGCTATTGCACCGAATATTCCAGCACTGTATGAGCTCCATTTCAGTGTTCCGATGGCCGGAGCAATTCTTTGTGCCCTCAACGTTAGGCTGGACTCACCCACATTATCATTGATATTGCAACAGTTGGAGGCCAAAGTCATTCTTGTGGACTATCAGTACATTCAAGTCGTCCTCCAAGCGCTCGAAAAATTGTCCCAAACCAAGTGCAAGCCACCTCTAATCATTCTTATCCCAGAGTGTGACCAATCCTCATGTAATGGTACCATTGATCATGATCTTCCACCGGGTAGCTTGAACTATAATGACCTTCAGGATAGTACAGCAAAACCAGACTTTGAGATTCGACGACCCAACAATGAATGTGATCCAATTTCAGTGAACTACACTTCTGGTTCAACTGGGAATCCCAAAGGAGTAGTGTACAGCCACAGAGCTGTGTATCTAAATTCACTAGCAGCAATTTTCCAGAGTGAAATGGCCAAAATGCCAGTGTTTCTATGGACGGTTGACATGTTTCGGTGCAACGGATGGTGCTTCCCTTGGGCTGTTGCTGCTCTTGGTGGCACCAATATCTGCCTCAGGAACAATGTCTCGGCAAAGCTCATTTTCGAAGCAATTGATCTTCACAAGGTAACCCATTTGTGTGGCTCACCCTGTATTCTAAACATTCTAGCACATCATGCCTCGGACTGTGACCAAATTAGGCCATTGAAATCAAGGGTGAATATTGTTGTTGCTGGTGCATTGCCACCACCCCAGATTCTTAAGCAAGTGGCTGAATTGGGTTTCAATGTGAGCCATGGATATGGCATGACAGAGGCTCTTGGTCCAGCCATTGTGACACCATGTAAGCCAGGATTGGAGTCTCAGTACAATCTTATGATGGAAGGGGTTGATGTGAAAGACCCAATCACCATGGGAAGTGTACCATATGATGGTAAGACAATGGGGGAGATTATGTTTAGGGGCAACACTTTGATGTTGGGGTACCTGAAAAATTCTAAAGCAATGAATGAGCCTTTTAAGGGTGGGTGGTATAGGACTGGTGACCTAGCAATCAGGCACCCAGATGGGTACATACAAATGAAGGATAGGGCAAGGGACATGATCATTTCTGGTGGGGGGGCTATAAGTACACTTGAGGTAGAGGCAGTTTTGTTGACTCATCCCTGTGTTTTGGAGGCTGCTGTTGTGGGGAAAAATGATGATTGCTTGGGGAAGACTCCTTGTGCTTTTGTGAAGTTGAAAGAGGGGTTTTGCTGTGGTGGAAATTCAAGTACTTCAAAGGAGATTATTAAGTTTTGTGGGGACAAATTGCCTGCTTATATGGTTCCAAAAGCTGTGATTTTTGGGGATTTGCCATTGAATTCTACTGGAAAGATACAGAAGGTTGTTCTGAGGGAGAAGGCCAATAAATTAACAGGTTTGTGCTGAGACCTCATTGCATGAATAGTGTGTTTAATTTGGGCTGTGAATTAGTACTTATTATTGTTTCTTATACTAAAAGTGCAACACAGTCAAATTTGTGAATTTTAGTACTTATTATTGTGAATTTTAGTACTTATTATTGTATAAAATTTGTTATTTAGAGAGAACGAACAGCCTTGTTAGGTTTGGCAAAGCAACACAGTCATACAACTCCTATTGGAGCATATAAGCAGCAATAGTTTTCTTTGGTGTAATATGATGAATTAATTACAAAAAACCCCTCAAACTATAGGGTCATTTTCAATTTCATACCCACGTATCAAATTTTGTCATTTTCATACCTCACGTTTGATTTCGGTAACGAATTCATATCTTGGAGGTATGAAATTGTTACCGGAATAATTAACAAATTAATAGGTGGATGGACAACAGAACGACCGATAGCTTACTTGAAATCTTTACCCTTTTATGGACATTACACTTTAAAATCAGGGACATCGATCTATAGCTTCTGCTCATGTTTCCGGGGTAGATCTTCCATTATGATCACTGCGGGGACTCATCAGACAAGCAAATTTTCCGATCCATTTGATAAAAAACATGATTCGCCATTAGATATAGGAGCAGGTATATATGATTAATCCAAATCAAGCCCTTTCCCCAGGATTAATTTATGATGCAACAGAAAAGGATTATGTGAACTTTTTGTGCTCGAAATTAGGTTTTGACTCCCAAATCCCTGTCATAATTAGATCTACAAACTATAGATGCTTAGAATCAACCTCCTTCCAACTTAACTACGTACGTACCCATCATTTATAATATTATTCAAACACTCTGACTATGGTTTGAAGAAAAAGCTAGGCACAATTTCACAGAACCCTAACCAATGTAGGAAAACCTAATGTAACTTATGAGGCCAGTGTACATGTGGTTCTGCCCTTCAATTGGAAAGTAATAGTTTCCCCTAATATACTAGTGTTTGGAAAGACTTTTGAGAAGAAGACTTATACACTTAGCATAGAGTATCATGTGCCTGACTTTAAAAAGAGGAACGATGAACATAACAGAACAAGAAATAAAGAGTACATATTTTCTAAAGGCTTTATCACCTGGTTTGAAATACCTCCAAAATATGATGGTATAAGAGTGAGGAGTCTCATAGTGGCAACGCTGGATTTATTATAATCCATGATCATCCTGATAATCGTTTCTTTGAAACCGCATGATCATTTATTATAAGTTTGCATGCAGAGTTTCATTTGGAATTTGGAGGTCCATTTCCTTTCTCTTCTTCATCGATCTGCGATGTCATGGCACCTACTTGTGTACTTGTCTCTCATATTTGTTTTTTTTTCTGGGTTAAGGTTAGAAGTGGCAGCAATATGATCATTTGTGTTAGCTACTAATTAACTCATCTCTTGGATAGCTGATCACCATCTCTCTTCCCACATGTACATGTACTCCTTCCACACATAGTGATTACCCAAGTGCATATGGCCTCCTTTCAATGGGGAGATGAACCACTATACTTCTTATTTTTTTATCCACTTTTTCGATGTGAGGGTTAGTGAACCACTATACTCATCACCCTTTTTTATCCATGCTCTCTCTACACTTGGTGTCTATACTAAAATACTATCTACAAGATGCTTCACTAACCCTCACAAGTTAGACTGAAACAATTAGGACACGGAATACTTGTCCTTAACCCTAAACGGATGGACAAGAGTATTGGAATGGGAACATGCATTTGCATTGGCTTGGCCATAAGAATAGCGAGGGTAGAGGCTTGG
The DNA here is from genome assembly GCA_029955375.1 of Rubus parviflorus. NCBI lineage: Eukaryota > Viridiplantae > Streptophyta > Magnoliopsida > Rosales > Rosaceae > Rubus > Rubus parviflorus. The sequence goes on from JARGGL010000004.1 coordinate 18,438,882, forward strand.
TCACAAGAATAAACAAAGGCAAGAGTTCAGATGGACAAGAGCATTGGCGAAGTACTTGCTCTTAACCCTAAACAGATGGACAAGAGCATTGGAATGAGCACATGCATTTGCATTTGGTTTGGCCACAAGAATGGGTGAGGGCAGAGGAAGAATAAGCAAAGACAAGAGCTCAGCCACTAGAATGAACGAGGGCCATAAAATATTTATTATAAAATAAAAAATTGTGATTTTTATTACGAACGCTAAGAATAATATAATCTATGACCAGAAAAAAATTTAGAATTTATTTGGTAAACGAACTATTTGTTTTTAATTTTCAAATTCGGAAAACGAGAAAAATCGTAAAAAATAAACGGATCGAGATTTTTGAGTTCCGTCACTTGGAACAGATTTTAAAAATCATGTTTTATCAATAGTGAGATTATGACAAGGAAAAATTTGAATAAAAATGAGTCTCGGCAAAGTTTGGCATGTTTGAACGTGTCGGGGGACACCTTGGCATCCCTCCATGTGAATTGCAGTTTTTTTTTTTGAAATTTTCATATGCCATAATTTCACCATTCGTACTTTCGTAGGGCATGATTTTTAGAAGGTGTTCCAATTGAGGGAAGTAGAAAAACTCGAGCGGATATTTTTTATTTATGAATTCTAGTTTTCCGACTTTGGAAAATCGTATAAAAAAAACGAGTCGAAATTTTTGAGTTTCGTCATTTGAAAAACCTTCTAAAACTCATGTTTTACCAATTGTGAGATTATGGCATGAAAATTTTTCAAAAAGAAAGGGGCTTGACATAGTTTGGCGTGTTTGGAGGTCATGACATGCCGAAACATGTCAAACCTTGTCAACATCATTTTTTCTTGAAATTTGTCTATGCCATAATCTCACTATTGGTAAAACTTGATTTTTAGAAGGTGTTCCAATTGACGAAAATAGAAAATCTCGACCTTTTTTTTAACGAATTTTATTGTATTTTGTCTTTGGAAAATCGTAAAAAAAAAAATCGGTCTACATTTTTGCGTTCCGTCAGTTTGGGAAGTGTTTAAAAATCATGATTTGAGGGTGAGAAGATTTTGGTGAGAAAATAAGTACATGAAATTTTGTGCAAAAAATCGTGTGCTATAGTCCACAGTTTTTGGTGAGAAACTAAGGTCTCAGAATTTTTATAGTTGGTCTCCATAGTGTTAAAACATCATTGTTGGATGATACTGTGTAGTTAGATCACCAAAATTAATTGAACACATTTAGCGCCGCTTGCATTGACGTAATTAAAGGTACGAGCATATAAATGACATAAATTAGTGTACATACTACCCATATTATGTACCAAACATAATCAATATCAAAGCTCCCACATTGAAAATATGTAAAATGGGTGGAGGCCCCTTACTTATAAAAGGGACTCCACCCCCACTTAGAGAGGGACTTCTCCTCTTGGATGGCTAGGATAGGTTCTCTCTTCCTTTCCATGAAGTTTGCTTCGAATTTTATGGAGTGATTTTTTTTTGGGGAACCAGAAATTAAGGTCAATAGTATTGAATAAGGTCCCAAAAGGGGTGAGGTTTTACAAAAGAGAATAGTATAAGCCTGCGGATCCCATGAGCCAAATTGAGGATTGACAATGGTAGGATACATTTTCGATAATGGGAAGGAGAAAACAATCACTAACCAATAATTTATACTTCATATCGTTGGAATCTTAGAGCCTGCCAAGCTTGAAAATATTAAATTAAGACTAATCTTAGAAAGAACATTTGAAAAGAAAATTTTACATTGGTTCTAACTTCTAACAATAAATTGCCCTTACGTAACGTAACATAGATGACTTTTGTGACTAAATAAATATATGTGATTGTGCCGTCTCTTTTAAATTTTAATTGTCTTTAAACATTGGGTTAATTGTGATCATCGATCAACAACTACCAACCCGCCACGTGATCCATTTGTACGCATAGTTTACATGCTAGTGAAGATTGTAATCTACCAGTTTGTAAGGATCGTCACCGATTCCAACATTTCAAAGTTCAAACTTAGCAATACCCATTTCACACAAAACTAGTACTGTAATTGTATTGTATGTAATTGAAAACACCCATATAATTGTAAGGGATTAATTGAAAACACCCATATTATTTAAGGGGTTAATTGTATTTCATCCTTAATTTGCAAAACATATGATAAATCAGAGAATTTTGGCAACAGAAACCGACATGTTCAGTTAACAAAACAAAACCAAATCTGGCAGCTGTGTGAGCTTTCATCATTAATTCCATTGTCAAAAAGAAGAAGAGCTTTTATCATTCATGAGTACAACGCTAACCTAAACAATCAAGGCTATATATATATATTGCCTTGTAAAAAGTAAAAACAAACACTTGCTCCCTCCTCTGTCCAAACACAAACGTCCATATATATATATATATATATATATATAACTTTCTGTGACGAGTCACCAGCATAACTCGCCACCCCATGCCGGAGTCAAACAACCATGACTCAACTTCCCCTACAAGCCAAGGATCATCATGGCCCATGAACTTTCTCCTCTTCTCAATCCTGGGTCCGGTGGTAGCGGCTCTACTCCTCTACGGCTCTACCAGCTCGACTCGTTCGACCCGGCTCCTCTGCCGCTTCACGAGTTGAGTCAGCTGCGAGTCGCGGCTGCCCCGAAGCGTAATGCTCACATGCTCAAAGGATCGGAGTTTTTGGGTGTTGGGGCATTAGCGGGGCCAGAAGACGTTGCTTATGATTCTAAGTCGGGACAGATTTACACGGGATGTGCGGATGGGTGGGTCAAGCGAGTCACGGTGAATGAATCGGCTGCTGACTCGGTGGTGGTGGAGAACTGGGTTAATACTGGCGGGAGACCACTCGGAATCGCTCACGGACATAACGGAGAACTTTTGGTGGCTGACGCAGAAAAGGTCAGCGTCACTAATTGTCACCCACATATATATATTAACCCTTAATTTGCTTACTTATATGTGATTGTGTACGTTGAATATATAGTTGATTTTGTGCTTATTGTTGTATTTTTTTTTTGATCGGGATGCTTATTGTTGTATAGAAGTTTATTTGAAACGAAATTGTTGGATCAAAATTTTACTTTTATGTTAGAAAAGGTCATCCATCGAATTTTCTTAGCTCATGAATTTTATTGCATAGGATTTGTCTGGAACCATTGTTTTCCAGAGAATTATATGTCCTCTCAGATCAGTAGCTCATGTGACATCCATTTGTTACAAGTCGCAACGGATCATTCGGTCGCAAGGATCCTTGATTAATATGTCACTTGTCAGTACGTATTGTAATTAATGAAATAAAGTTTCTAAACCACAAAAATGAAGAGGTAGTTGAGAGGTTATAACTTATACGGTCTAATTAAATGGTTCATATTTGTTGCTTCAATCATGTTCACACATGGATAATGGATTCTTAACCAAACGTGTCAGGGACTACTAAGGATAAGTCAAGATGGAGCAGTGGAGGTGCTGACTGATGAGGCTGAGGGTGTAAAATTCAAGTTAACAGATTGTGTAGATGTAGCAAAAGATGGCACGATTTACTTCACAGATGCTTCATATAAATACAGCTTAAAAGACTTCATCTGGGACTTTCTAGAGGGAAGACCCCATGGTAGATTACTGAGCTATGATCCAACAACCAAAGAGACCAAAGTACTAGCCCGCGATCTCTACTTTGCTAATGGAGTAGCACTCTCTCCGGATCAGAATTATTTGATCTACTGTGAAACGTTCATGTATATTTTTCTCTAAAACTTTCGTGGATATATAGTGTTGGAGTACGTTATATATGCATGGTTTTGTTCATATGTACCATGAATGCAAGTTTTTGACTGTAATTAATTAAGTGGGTGATATATTGCAGGAGAAGATGTAGGAAGTACTACCTGCAAGGCGAGAAGAGAGGGAGCATAGAGAACTTCATTGACAACTTGCCGGGCTGCCCTGATAATATCCGATATGATGGGGAAGGCCATTACTGGATCGCATTACCTGTGGTGATATTTTCTTTTACATATAAACAAAAGTAGAGCTTAATTAATTAATTTGTTCTTCGTAGTTCATATTCATGAATGGAATAATAAGGAATTAGCATCGATCTTATTCATAGTTCATTGACACCTTCTGTACCAAATTGGCAGGAGATTACACCTTCTTGGGATCTAGCACTTGGTTACCCTTTCATCCGAAAAGGGCTGGGAATCGTGGAGAAGTATATAGCAAGCATACCAAATAAGTCGAAGAGTTCTGGTGTAATGGCTGTGAATTTGGAAGGGGAACCTACTGCCCACTATTCTGATCCAGGGTTGTCACACATTACAAGTGGGATCAAGATTGGAAACTACCTCTACTGCGGTTCGATTCGCTATCCGTACATTATCCGCTTCGATCTGGAACAACATCCTGCACATGCCTCTACATGAGCTTCAAGCGCGTACCAGAAATTTCATCCATAATTAATCTACTAATTCTTGCATGTTCTCTTTGAAGAGACATTTAGCTGTTCAACAATGCATAGATAATAAAGTAAACTCTCCTTAATTGCCTTCTTCGAAGTATTGTCGTATCCCCAAGCTGGTCTTTTTTATATTAATTTGGTGTCATGGCATAGCTTTCCATCATATCGTGGTAGTACCACTTATAAATTAAGGTAGAACCTAGATAATTAATTAATTTAATTAATTGGCAGTTATTAAGTAATTATGAGAGAGCTACAATAAGCTAGCTCTATTATGTACGTTTTATATATGCAGGAAGAATTCCTCATTTCCTCTGAAATGGAGAAAATTGAAATATCTCCATCTCTTTCAATACTTATCATTCGGTGAACTAATTACAGTAGAACCAAAAACATAAGCACAATATTAACAGGAATATACGCAATGTCCAATTCCCATAAAACAACAAAACCCTAGATGGAGGCGTCTCTCTCTCTCGCCCTCCCAAACCCTAGAGGCAGCAAGCTTGTTGCCGACACCTATGAGCGCGACTTTGATCGCTGCTTTTTCATTCTTGATCGCCCTGTGCGATCTTGCCATAGGAGGAGGCCTCCCGCCTGCTTTGTCATTGGAGTGGCTCGTTGTTTTTCAGCTGTCGTCTCTCCTCGTTCTTTCTTGGCGTTGTTTATTGGTGGGTGGTGGAGTTGGTTTGCGCTGATCTCCTTTGTTCGCCGGATTATATGGGATCCGGGCCGTAGCGGTCTTGTGGCTGTCTTTTGGATTTGTTGCTTGGCTTCGCTGGTGCTTTATGGCCTGGATTTTCTTTTCTCCTCTGTGTTTCAGGTTTGGGACCCGGGTGGAATTTCAAATTATAATAGTCTTATGTGTTGGTGGCTTGCTTACCCTGTTAGAAGCTTTGAATCATTTAGAAGACAATTACGAAGTTGTACCACAATTGAGTGCTTAGGCGACTTTTGTAGTTGTGTTTCCCCTTCTAGATGTGTAGAAGTTTTTATCTTTGTAGGCTCGATGTTTCTGAGCTTTATTGTTGTAAGACAACCAATTGGTGTAGTGCACCTTTTGGTTTGTCCAGGCTTAAGTATTCAGATTAACCATAGTTGGTTAACAAACGCTCCTGTTTTTTTCAGGATGCCCAAGCTTACGATTGTAATCGATCGACTATTTAATTAATCTATTTATCTTTCTCTCAAAAAAATTACAGTAGAACCTCTTTAAATTAATAGCCTTGGGACCACCTAAATTCTATTAATTTAGCGAGATATTAATTTATCGATAAATTAATAATTATTAATTTACAAAGATATTTTTAGTTTTTAGCTTAACAGTAAACATATTATATTTATTCATTTAACAGGATTCGATGAATTCGATGAAAAAATAGATGTCAACCACCTCTTGAATATTCCGGGTGAAAATGATACTAGTACAGAGGTTTTGAGCGTAGATGAGGACAACATGGCAGAGCATTCTAAAGTTGAAGTTGAAGTTGATGATGATACACAACCTTTGAGACTAGTGTCGCGCAAGGAAGCATTCAAAGCATCAATGACACTTCAAAACTTCTTGTTGCAATAATTGAAAGCAACCTCAGGACTTTTCGGCGAATTACGAATAATTAAAAATGAGATTCAACTAAATTAGAAGTTCAAAAAAAAGACAAGCTAGTATTTATTCATATTTTGAGAAAACTACATGATCAATTTATTATGTAATTTTTAGCTAATTATTAATTTATAAAATATTTGGGACCTATAATATACAAAGGAAATATTTAAAATGTATTATCTTATAATTTTATCGAGATTATTAATTTAGCACGTTGGTCCCAAGTCGGAACCGGATAATTTTATTATTTAATCGAGATTATTAATTTATCGAGTATTAATTTAAAGAGGTTCTACTGTATATGACTTCTAGAGATAGCATTCAAATAATCAAATGCATGCCTTCGCCTACACTCCGCATTAAATAAAAAATAAAATTAAGAACTTTGCCAAACAAAACAAAAACTACGTACAGTTGGCAGTTCTTGATATCATCTCTCTCAAAAGTCTCAATCTTATAAATGCCAAATTTGTGGGCCAATTCTGGAATGTACCAGAATTGGTGTGTACCAGCGACGTGGCGCTGACGTGGCAAAAAATCAACCGTTGATTTCATATGTGCTATTATTAAAATTACAAATATCACTAACGGTAGTTAACGGCTGCTGAGAGAAGATTTCGTTTTTACCCTCCCACTACCCCGTGAATCCAGAAAACTCCCTTAGCTTTTTCTCTCTAATGTTCTTCCACTCCTTACTCTGTTCTTCCCCCTCTTAGAATCAGCCCTTGATGCGGTGGCCAAGAAATTGAGGGCTCTAATCTAAGGAGGCGGAGAGGGGAGAGAGACAAGTGTGCAGAGTTGAGGGTGAGGATGATGGTTGTGTTGACACGCTCTTCCGCTCTTCATCTTCGTCTTCGTCTCTGTTTTTAGCGCTTGTCTTTTCTTCTTCGTCCTGATTTTGGACGATGTTGCGTTCTCTGCATTTATCAAAGACGCGTTCGTGCCGCGACTTGTCTCTTTTGTTTTGGGTCAATTATACCTCGCTGAATTTATGAATTATAATCAGCAGATCAGAACTGATATCATGGCAAAAGACTGGGTTTTATGTCTCATAGCAAAAGTGATTGATATCATCAATTGATCTGATGATCAAGAAATCTGCGCATATATAGGCAGATCAGATCATATACCTGGTGAAGAAATCCAGAAATTTCTTGGTTAAAAATCTGGATAGACATATCAGATTATATACCTGGTAAAAAAATTCTTGACCAAGGCTGTATCTGATTATATAATTGGGCAGATCAAGAAATCCAGGTATATAATTGAGATCAATCTCAATAATACAGAAATCCAGGAATACAATTGAGGGCGAAAAAGGAATTTGCTATGGCTGCCGTTGCTGACGCCGTTGAGGGTGCACATCGGATTGGCTACATTCCAGCCGCTCCCAAATTTGTGATAGGAAAATGATAGAATAACTGTATTAGGCATACCAAAATCTTCTGAAAAAAATGAAATATATCCTCGAAGTTCCAAAATCCATCTAATCTTCTTTGCCGAGTCACGACTGACGACTACTCATCATCCATGCCCGAGTCAAACAACCATGACTCACCTTCCCCTGAAACTGAAGCCAGCAAAACATCATCATCATGGCCCTTAAACTTTCTCCTCTTCTCCATAGTGTGTCCGGTGGTGGCGGCTCTACTCCTCTACCAGCTCGACTCGTTCGACCCGGCTCCTCTGCCGCTTCACGAGTTGAGTCAGCCAGTCGCGGCTGCCCCGACGCGTAATGCTCACATGCTCAAAGGATCGGAGTTTTTGGGTGTTGGGGCTTTACCGGCGCCAGAAGACGTTGCTTATGATCCTAAGTCGGGACTCATTTACACGGGATGTGCCGACGGGTGGGTCAAGCGAGTCACGGTGAATGAGTCAGCTGCTGACTCGGTGGTGCAGAACTGGGTTAATACTGGCGGGAGACCACTCGGACTCGCTCACGGACAAAACGGCGAGCTTTTGGTGGCGGACACAGAAAAGGTCGGCGTCACTAATTGTCACCCACATATTACTGATATTAGTCCTCTGCTACTTGTGAATTAATTTTGTTACATATTATGTTCACTAGTGAGAAATATAGACAACGAAAATGAAGTGGCATAAGAGCAAGTTTATGGCATATATATATTGTTAATTTCTAAATGTTCGTACATAGTTCATACTTCATAGACATGGATTAGTAACCAAATTATGTGGGAAATATAAATCAGGGACTACTGAGAATAAGTGAGGATGGAACAGTGGAGGTGCTGACAGATGAGGCCGAGGGTGTAAAATTCAAGCTAACAGATTGTGTAGATGTAGCAAAAGATGGCATGATTTACTTCACAGATGCTTCATATAAATACAGCTTAAAAGACTTCATCTGGGACATTTTAGAGGGCAGACCCCATGGTAGATTACTGAGCTATGATCCAACAACCAAAGAAACCAAAGTGCTAGTCCACGACCTCTACTTTGCTAATGGAGTCGCAGTCTCTCCGGATCAGAATTATGTGATCTTCTGTGAAACTGTCATGTAAATTCTATGGAACCCTCATGTAAAATGTTTGGGCTTGTGGTTTGTGTATAGGGACCAAGTTTTTGACCGTGTTAAATGGTTGTAATTGCAGGAGAAGATGTAGAAAGTACCACCTGCAAGGCGAGAAGAGAGGGAGCGTAGAGAACTTCATTGATAACTTGCCGGGACCGCCTGATAATATCCGATATGATGGGGAAGGCCATTACTGGATTGCACTGTCTACGGTATTTCATTTTCTTTCTCTTCTAGACAAGGAGAGCATTGTTATTTGAACTCCTTGGAACGCTTCTTGCATTTTTTTGGAGTGAGAACAACACTGTTCCTAAAGAATCGCTTCCATTATTGTTCTGCTATGAATGAAATAAGGAAGCATCTTATTCATAGTGCATTGACATTCTTTTGTGCCGAATTGGCAGGAGATTACACCTTCTTGGGATCTAGCATTTAGGTACCCTTTTATCCGAAAAGGGCTGGCAATCATGGAGAAGTATACAGCAGGCAGACCACATATGGAGAAAAATGCTGGTGTAATGGCTGTTAATATGGAAGGGGAACCTATTGCCCACTATTCCGATCCGAAATTGGCACTCATTTCAAGTGGGAGCAAGATTGGAAAGTACCTCTACTGTGGTTCGATTATCTATCCATACATTATCCGCTTTGATCTGGAACAGCATCCTGCACATTCCACTACATGAGCTTCAGGCACCACAAAAGACCATCCATAATGTACTGATTCCTGTTCCTTTTGATGTATAATCTTCAACACAAATAAATTAGCAACTTATTTAGTTTTGCTTTGTTTATATATGAAGCACCAATAAATTAGCTTCGAATGAGACTTGCCACAGCTTCTTCAAGAGAGGCTGCCCAACGCCTTTGCTTCTTCTCTGAGAATGAATTTTTGTATTTTTCCTGTTGAAGTTTTTGGTATATCATCGAAAATGACTGTTCGAGGAGCCATGTAATGAGGCAAATGATCGCGGCAAAACTGAATTAGTTCTTGCTCATTTGCATTAAAACCGTCCTTCAGTTTCACAAATGCACAAGGAGTCTGCCCCCAATGGTTGTCAGGCCTTGCAACAACTGCAGCCTCAAGAACTGCTGGATGGTCAAACAAGATTGTTTCAACTTCAACTGTGCTTATGTTCTCTCCCCCAGATATGATTATATCCTTCAATCGATCCTTGATTTCGATATAGTTATCAGGATGTTTCACAGCTAAATCACCACTTCGAAACCATCCACCTTTAAAAGCTTCCTCTGTTGCTTTCAAGTCTTTAAGATAACCAATCATAACAGTGTTTCCCCTGAACATAATCTCACCCATTGTCTTTCCATCAGGTGGTACACTTTCCATGGTGACAGGATCTTTTATGTCAACCTCTTCCAAACCAACATGCTGCACCCCTTGTCGAGCTTTAAGCTTCGATCTCTCATCCGAAGGCAGAGAGTCCCACTCAGGTTTCCATGAGCAATATGTCCCTGGGCCATAAGTTTCTGTGAGACCATACAAGTGATTCACCCCAAAACCCATCTCTTCCATCTTGAAAAGGATCTGCGGCGGGGGAGGTGAGCCACCTGTCATTACTTCCACCTTGTGAGGAAGTGGCCTTCGATCACTAACTGGTGAATTAACAATCATGTTCAACACAGTTGGTGCCCCTCCCATGAGTGTCACATTGTATAGAGCAATGCTGTCGAATATGCCTTTTGGAGTGACTTTTCTGAGGCAAATGTTAGTACCACCTTGAGCAGCCAAACCCCAAATGAGGCACCACCCATTGCAGTGAAACATAGGCACTGTCCATAGATAAACAGACATTGCGCCAATTCCGTGAAGCAAAACTGTGGCCAGTGAATTGAGATAAGCGCCGCGATGACTATAAACAACCCCCTTGGGCATTGATGTTGTGCCAGAGGTGTAATTCACACTGATAGGATCCCATTCACTCTTTGGTCTCCTAATCTCAAATCCACTATTTCCCATCTCCAGAAGACTTTCATACTCATAAGGTGGTTTTGTTTCTGAAGTAAAGCTGGTCGAAGATGATGACCCATCAGAATCGGCAATTAAAACTACAATGGGCGGTTTTGAATCAGCTTTTTGGGCAAGTAAATCAAGTGCTCCATCAACAATTTCAAGTAATTGGTGATCTACAAAGACGATTTTGGCTTCAGAATGACTAAGAAGCACAGATATCATAGCTGAATCAAGGCGTGCATTTAGTGTACAAAGAACTGCCCCAGCCATTGGAGCTGCAAAATGGAGCTCGTACATAGCTGGGACATTTGGGGCCAAAGTTGCAACCTAGTCAAACAATCAAACATCAATCACAAATTTGAAAATCTCAATTGGGTTTTGAGAGATGTATTCGTAAGAAGTAAAAACTAGGAATAGAGATGAAAAACCAAACACTGACCACATCCCCACGATAAATTCCCAACTGGGTGAGAGCAGAAGCTAATTTGAGGCAGCGTTGATGGGTTTGAGCCCAAGTGTGTTTCAGAGAGCCATAGATTATAGAGGTCCTGTCCCTGTAGGCCTTTGCAGCTCGCTCCAAGAATCCTATGGGAGATAAAGGGACGTGATTTGCTGAGCACCGAACCAAACCCCCCATTGAATTCCATGACTCTTCTTGCTCAGAGTTGTTATTACTCCCAGAAAAGTCGGAGCAATATTCACGGTAAGAATGAGTGACAGGGATGAAGAGAGAGCGAGTACTGAGAGTGGAAACCAGGCGAGTCCATGAGTTCTTGACCAAGAGGTTCATGGCCATGACGGAGATAACAAGGAAAGATGACCGAAATCCAGAGAAATAGTGCGTCTATATTATTGGATTGTTTGAACCGCAAGTCATATAAAATCCAAATCCAGAGGTTGATGAGATAACTAGATAAGTGTTGAGATTCTTTAGTTCATTACTCGGTGGGCTTTCACGTGGACTTTGCTTATTTGGGTATTTCTATAGTACCATTGAAAGGTATACCAAAGAACCAAAACGCCTGATCATTCATTTCAGGATAAAGTACAAGATGATAGAGACTCAATTTGGTGGGACTTAACTTATTTTTAAAACAGTATAACAAATAAATTAAGCAGTAAAATGTGTTTGGTGAAAAATTCAAAAGCAGTTTATTTCATAATTTACACCATTTGATAGCAGCTTATAAAAGTTGATAAAATGCTACTTTTATAAACTAAAAGTTACAACTACGTATTGCTTAAGTTAAGCTATCCCAAACTGGGCCAGAGACCCAAAGCGAAACTGGCTAATGGACACACACAAGTGAGGCAAAGAGTAGTTCCTCATAGAGTGAAGGTATTGCGATGGAAAATGAGTGAGATGAAAGTTGAGTAACGCAATCAAGGTAAAAGAGTTTACTTAGTAACAGAATAACTGACCACAAACAAGTATTACTATATTGAACCCAAATTTTATTCACATTTAGTACTATATTGGTATCTCTCATACAGTATTTTTCATTTTGTAATTTAATTGGATCCGGATCCTATATCTAATTCAAAGCTAGTGAAAAGTGAAAACCCGTTATAACAAAATGAACCTCGAATATGTCATTCAAAACTAGCCTCGGGCGCGTAAATTGGCCATTTGCAGTTAAGATGAGTACGTGTGGAATTCCTTTATCTTTTTTCATTTGGAACATGACAAAGTCTTAATTGTATCTTGGGCCAATGAGCTGTTCACAAAGCAATAGACGCTTTTAAACTCAAACATTGATATTCTGGAAGCCGATATGCAAGAAAAGATATGCAGTTCTCTGTTTGCAACAGTGTGTTTCCTTTGTTGCCCAGTAGCCCCTGCAATTACTCTTACCACCAATCTCTGAGATCTTAAATTCAATATCTAAATGAAGAACAAATTAAACCCCAACTTAACAGTACCATGTGTCTGTCATACGTACAAAAATGGAAGACAAAATCAAGTATTGAGCATAAACGTGATCAGGACTTTTTGCATTAGAAACACCAGATCATTGTTCATCTTTGGAAAAATTATTAAACAAAAATTGTAAACATATAGCGGCCAATCAAAGAATTATGTTAAAAGGAAACCTCGAAATAATGTATCAAAAATGTGGCAGGTAAACTCCCATGCCAAATCGAAAACTCTATAGGATGAACTGAAGAATACCTTCTCTGTCAATCTAAGGCAGCAATGACTGCATCAACAACCTCTTGGGTACTGCTATGTCCTCCAAGGTCCTTTGTCCTGAACTTTCCCTCTAATATTACTCTTTCAACAGCAGTTTCTAATCGATCAGAAAAGGAAGGAAATTGCAGATGTCTCAACATCATGGCAGATGAAAGAAGCAGGGCCACTGGATTTGCTTTCTTTTTCTCCAATATTTTCTGATTCCCAACGTTTCCTGCTGAAGCACCTTGCTCAAAAACAGCATGATCAGCCCCCACATTTCCTGCAAGCAAATCACGAGAACCAGTCCATCATTGTTAATTTGCAACAAGAAACATATTGTTGAAACAACTCAAACAAGCAGCAGGATTTTTATTTTATTTTTTCCCTATAATTTTCTCATTTGAGGGGACGTTTAAGAAATAGTTGAACGGATATACCTCCTGGCATGACACCTGTGCCACCAGCGATACCAGCTGCTGTATTTGCAACTAGATTACCATAAAGATTGGGTGTCACCTGCAAAATTTAGATCAGATAGCTTCAGCCACGAAACACAATTTTCCTCTTCAACTTAGAACTGGGAAGAGAAAACTGAGATCGCTCTTAGGAGAATTGTTAAAACAACAATCTGTCGAAATGAGAAAGAAAACTCTCACTGCACTTATTTTAATTTTCCACCTCTCCAAAAGGTTCCTTTTAAGTTTCCCCCCTCTCTTTCTAATGTGAAGCCCTAAACCCCCTTCTTCTGCAATTCAACTCACGTACACATCAATTTTGCCTGAGAAGCTGTGAGGCAAAATGCTCAAGTACAATCTGTAGGACTTAACAAACTAAACAGGATTTATCTCCCTAACCAAAGAAACATTCATGGTAACCCCTTGTTTTTTCTCTTGACATAATCAAAACTTAAAAGTGCTCTGCTAACAGAAGGCCCTACACATGAATACATTATAGTGCCATATGAGCTCTCTTTTCTTCATAATAACATACAGACAACTGTGGCCAGGAAAGCTTCATTGCATAACAACATCTATATTAACTGAATGAACTGGGCATACCATGACATCAAATTGCTCAGGCTTTGAAACAAGTTGCATGCAGCAGTTGTCAACAATGACTTCATTGTAAGCGATCCCTGGATACTGTGAAGCCACCTCACGACAAGACTCTAAGAACAGACCATCTGCAAGCTTCATAATGTTTGCTTTGTGCACAGCAGTCACCTTCTTTCTGTTGTTCAGGTAAGCATACTCAAAAGCATATTTAGCGATGCGCTCTGAACAGAACTTTGTGATCACCTAGCAAAAGAGTAAGCATAAGTGGCAAACATATTTCCTGAGTACAAAATATGGAGGAGATGAGATGAAAACTCCTTTCAAATTGCAATAGAACAAACAACGGAAACGCTAATTGTTGTTTAGGTAAGCATAATCAAGCAAGCAATATTATAATGTTTTTATTTTTTATAAACAATCACACATGCTAAACAGTTAATTAATATTACTGAGCTGGTGATTAATACATGGTTAAGCATACGATTCCACATAATTAGACAATCGATAGACATTTAGGAATTCCATGATTTGATACCTTAAGGCTTTCAACAACGCCAGGAATGACCTCATGCTCGAGCCCAGAGTACTCGCCCTCGGTGTTCTCCCTAATCACCACAATGTCGACGTTGTCATGCTTGGTCTGCAAGCCACGCAGATTGAAGCAGTTGACGAGCGAAGCGTAGAGATCGAGCTCTCGCCTGAGCTGCATGTTCAGCGAGCTCACTCCGCCTCCCATCGGCGTCGCCAGCCCTCCTTTCAAGCACACCTTGTTCTTCCTGATCGACTCGATCACCTCCTCCGGAACCCTGGGCATGTCGCCGGTCACCTCGTACTTCTTGAAGTAGACCGGCGCGTGCATCGCATCCATCACCTGCTCGACGGCGTTCGTCACCAGCGGTCCGATTCCGTCGCCGGGGATTAGGGTCACGGCGCGCGGAGCACCGTCGCCGGGTCGGGGCATGTAGGTGACTGATCGGGTTTGCGCGGCGAATGTGGGAGCGTTTGGCTTCGTTAGGAGGTGGCGTAGGAACGGAACGGATCTTCGGGCCATGGCAATGGGGTCCGTTTCACTCTGAGAGAGAGAAAGAGAGAGAGTGGGAGTCTGTTTGGAATTTGTGATTTGATGTTGATGATTAATTGGTTATGCGATTCGAGAAAGCCATCATCAAAGACATTTGCGGAGAAACGACGCCGAGTCAGAAAAGCGTTTGAGAATTATTTTTGGTGGGTTTAAAGCGGGTGGGCCAGAAATGATTCGGACCGTCCACGGCTCCCCTGAGTGGGTGGGCCCTACTGGGCCCAAGGCATCCACCCGCCCAAATTACGCGGGACCGATACCAATGGCACTAGTGCGCGGGAAAAGGCGCCACTTTTGGAGAGCTAGACCATTCATTTGACTAATTAATTGACAATTTGCGCTTTGCTTTGTCATTACTTTAGAATCAGCATCAACAAAATCTAATCAAAGTTTATGATTTGGTTTTGAATAGTGTTATTATATTCCATAGTTTCAGGGGGGTAACCATAATTAAAAGTTTGGTCGGAATTTTAAAGTTTTTTTTTTATCGGAATTAAAGAAATAACAATAGTTAATGTTTTTTTACCACCATATTGAAGGTTTTGCCGCATAAGTATTAAATGTTCGATGCAGATCTTTAGCCAAAAGAAAAAAGAAAGATTAAATATATTGGGGGGAGGGGGGTTCAAATAAGGTATACATTGATATTTTATTAATACTAAAGTTGTTTAGAAATATTGGCAGGGGTCAGAACCCCCCAAGACCCTAACATAGGTCAGCCGTCCGCCAATGCATAGTTTAAATTTCCTCTTTAGCGATAACTAGCATCAACAAGTTCTTAGTAATTTTAATCAATCACTCCTGGGTCTATGTTCAATAGTAAGGAAAAACCAATTCAAAAATAAAACACTATTTTTGTCGAGTATATTATCAAACTTATTCGAAGATCGAGGTTATGAGTTCAAGATTTACGAGAGATCACAATCGACGAAGTTGATTCATTTTAGTCAAGCTCGTAAGTGAAACTTTTCGTTCACTCAAATCTAAATTCCTCCTATCGATCACTTCGAGATTTGCTTTAGCTTGTAGGATCAATATATTAGTAACCAATTTGATTACAATATGTTAGTATGTACAGCAGCAAATTAATATCTCCTTGAGCATGATCATTGTAACTTGAGGAAAAATCATTTCACAAGCTACAAAAATCCCATGCATTCTTCTTTATAGCTAAGTTTATGAACTTTAAATTGTTCTACAATAGTACGTAAAATCCTAATTCCGTCACTAACTCTTTTTCAAACTAATCATATACATACCTTTATATATATCATGGTTGTTTGCTCCAAAGCACCGACACTCCAAAATGGTGCCGTGTTACGTGTCTGACACGCTCCGACACTCCTTCGACACGTGTCGGGGCTGTGTCGGTTGATTTTGACTTTCCGACACTTCTGCAGACACTGCACCGACATGCGTATCGTCATAATCGACACTCCTCCAACACGTCTTCGATTTAAAAAAATAATTATTTTTAATATATAATTGTAATTTTTTAAATCCTAACGAGCCTAACCCAAAGTTATATGACCTATACCACTGGACTTGTACAAAAACTAAAAAGAAAATATCGAAATAAGTAGGGTTTTCAATTTATTGTGTGTTATTTTGTGAATTTTTTAGGTATTTTTTATTTAAATAATTTTTTCATATTATTATTTAAATATTATATATATTATTTTAATTGTTGTGTCGATAACGTGTCGTGTTAGAGTTTTTTTGAATTTTTCCGTATTGTGTCATGTCGTGTTGCCGTGCCAGTGTCGGTGAAGGTGCTTCGTAAGTTGTTTGGTAGTAGAATTACTAAAGAGAAACCCAACAAAACATGGTGCTGTTTGTGAGTCGGATATACATCAGCTGATCGAGGTCAGTGTGTATATTATAGTCCATCTTAAACGACGGTGTCGTTTAAAAATTACGGGGAAAAGACTTTTGATATTCAACGTACGGTGCTGTTTGGGCGACTTTGTAGTAGAATTCGATCTGAACCATGCATACATGATTCGACCAGATCAGAACAATGATTACAATTATATATAATAGAGAAAGCAAGAGAATGTCTCTGGCCGCTTACACGACTATATACAATGTCAGCTTCTTCGGCCCCAACCAACCCTAATCCACAGTGGAAGGAATACACTACTGTAATCTCTGCACCTTGCTTTTCGATCATTTGTGGCTTTCACGTGCATGCCAGAACACCTACGTAAAGAACGAACACTAACTCAGGTCCCTGATTGCTTGTTGCTTTCACTTTTGCGGCGAAGCAACTTTTACCTTTCCAATTATTATTTATCGATCTGAAAACGTTTTACCACATTATTCCAGTTGCAGATTGTAATACGCAGAGTTCTGCGGTGATGATTGTTTCCGGCCTACTTCCTCCTCAAACACCTTATATTTTAGGTTTATAATTAATACAGTGAAAGCTATACATAATTAATAATATTTTAATATGACGTTATTTGCCGAAATTACAAATATTTTGTGGGCACAACCGTTGCTTTGAACGGTCTTATTATCGAAGTTCTTATGTGGAGTTCAAACGAATATTAATGCAAATTTTGTGCCTTTCTTTTAGAATTGTAATTGGCCTTCGCAAATCAACTAATATTGTCTAATCATTTGTTTTATTAAAAAAAAAGACATTAATTAGGCTTTTCAAGAACTTTTACGTCTAACCAATTATTTTGGAAACATTTTTTGTTATATATCAACATATGTGACTATACTTTTAGGGTTGACACTGAGTACGTTCAAATATGTGAAGGCGTGCATGATAAAGAAACTTATGAAATTGAATAGAAGACAAGCTAGTTTGCTAGACTATTTTTATAGTTGAGATAAAGACATTTCATCAACGTGTATTACAGTGGATACTTATTGTATATTCAATGTACTCGATAGAAAGTACCAAATTACGCTACGTACATGCAACTTGGCAACTAATGTCTTGTGGGTAGATTAGTCAAAGTCCAACGAGGCTAATGAAATGAAATTTGAAATTTAGTTAGGCTTCTTTAGTTGGTTTGGTTAATAACAACTCATTAACACATGATGGTTCCAAATTAGATCAATGTCCAATCGATCACACTGTACATGTTAATGGGGACGAACAACAATATTCATGTCCCGTCGGCTTTGTCTCAAGTTGTTTGCATGACCATACCATATATGCCACCTTAATTAGTCAATTTTGAACGAAGCCTAGTTGATCAATAATTCCGAAAAGACCACGACGATCGATGTTTCTTTTCTTATACCAAAAAGTACAATTCGCAATAGTTCAAGTACCAAATTGAGTTTTTACCCATCTTTATTTTACATTCCTATTTTACATTGTCATAATTATTCTTCTTATTTACCTCGATTATGATTAAAAGGTTGCAAAAAGGGGCGAGAAAGTAATTACCGAGGGATTTAAATACAAAATCCAATGGCTTTAAAAGGGGAGGAAGCAACCCCAGATATGAGAACATGAGCCATTGATAAATTACATTTTCCCAGGTCCCCGTCTTTATCTTCGATTCTTCTTCATCCAGCTAGAAGAAATCGAAACGTGAAAAACGAAACGAAACGCAGCAGTTTCATCACCCACACCCACAAACACGAGGACCACACCACACCACACTGCGAGACTCGGAACAAACCACACCACGTACCCGCCGTTACTCTCGTATCAAACAAACACTTAACACTCGTCTGTAGCCCACTCTGTTTTCTTCTGTATCTATGAAGATTCTGAGGCCCTCTTCCATATTCAATCCCTAGTTCCTCTTTCTCTCTCTCTCTCTCAATCTCTCATGGCCTGCGTGACTGATGAGAGCTGGGTCGCGCTCCCCAAAATGCTATCCGAGCGTTTGTCTCTCAGAGAAGAAGAGGAAGAGCAGCCCGGGTTTTTCGACTCCGAGTCCACGGCGTACCGGTTAGAGAAGGTTTTTCCGGTGTACGCATTGGGGATTCCGAAACCCGACTCCGACCCGGTTGTTCCCGCTGACAGTTCGCGTGACCCGATTTGGGACGCCGTCAGGGTAGAGGCCAAGTTGGAGGTACAAATTTATAATGCAATTAGTTGCTTTCATGTGAGAAAGTCTAAAGCTTTAATATACTATTTACGGATAAAATCATTTTTTAGCAAAAATTATGTGTATTTTTTAAGTGATTCTGGTTTTGAACATTGTAGGCAGAAAAGGAGCCAATTTTGAGTAGCTTCTTGTATGCAAGCATCTTGGCACATGATTGTTTAGAGCAGGCGTTGGGGTTTGTTGTTGCCAATAGATTGCAAAACCCGACGCTTTTGGCTACTCAGTTGATGGATATATTTTCTGATGTGATGATGCATGACAGAGACATTCAGCGAGCTGTTCGCCTAGACGTGCAGGTGTATTTAAGTTTGTATTGAAAGAGATTATGTTGACTTTGTTTGTGCTTAGCGATGGAAACTATGTTCTATTGTTTTGAGATTACTTACTGTTTCCTCAGGCGTTTAAAGATCGTGATCCAGCTTGTTTGTCATATTGTTCGGCTCTGTTGTATCTGAAGGTATTCGGCTCTTGTACCGCTGTTCTTTATTTATGATGTCAAAGAAAATGAAAATTAGTATCAGAAATTCTGGCTTGTGTGAAGAAAATCACATGTTCTGAGATCCTGATCATGTTACTTTTTTTTGCTTCTTAAAGATATAGAAAAGGCATCTGAGCTTTACTTTTGCAGGGCTACCATGCTTTGCAAGTATATCGAGTAGCTCATTCATTGTGGAGTCAAGGACGCAAAGTATTGGCCTTGGCATTACAAAGCCGAGTTAGTGAGGTAATTGTCTATTTGGTTGATCCTTGATGAGCATTACTACCTATTTTATAGGTTTTATGGTTTACTCTTGTCCTTCTAACCTTTAAACCATTGTATTCTAGGTGTTTGGAGTGGACATTCACCCCGGTATGTTAATTTTTCTTGGCATTTGCTAATGGAACAGTAGAACATGTTAAAGAAAGTGAATCTTTTAGGGAGATCTGAAGTAGTTGAAGATTTATGCACACAACTTAGTTCTTTTGCTGAAAGTGGTTTTTGTCTAGAATTTGCTTTACAGGAGATCGTAAGGACCTGTGAATAAGATATAAAACTAACATTTACTATCTTTTCTTTGATGACTGTCCTAAAGCTTCAAAAATTGGAGAGGGAGTATTGTTGGACCATGGTACAGGTGTGGTTATTGGTGAAACTGCTGTTGTAGGAAACAGAGTTTCATTGATGCAGGCAAGTCATTTTCATTATTTATCTCTGTTTCATTTTATGGATTCATTTGTGAACAGTACTTGTTGATAACAAAAAACTGTGTTCCACATTTCATCAACAGGGTGTAACTTTGGGGGGAACTGGGAAAGAAATTGGTGACCGTCATCCAAAAATAGGTGAAGGTGCACTAATTGGAGCCAGTGCAACTATACTTGGGAATATAAAAATAGGTCGAGGAGCTATGATAGCTGCTTGTTCCCTTGTGCTTAAAGATGTCCCTCCACACAGGTAGAAAGTAATTTCTGATTTTCAGCACAGTATTGCTTCTTAAAAAAAAAAAAAATCCCTTTATTCTATTTAAATAATTATGAAATGACATTCCTTTCTCTGGTTCTCAAGCATGGTGGCAGGAATACCAGCCAAAGTGATTGGATATGCTGACGAAAAAGATCCTTCATTAACAATGAAGCATGGTATGTTATATGAGCAGGGGCTGCAAATAATAAGTAGGTCTTGCATTTGTTAACTCATTTGAATTAGAGCTAGGATGTTGTGATTAAGGCCAAGAAGGTAAAAGTATGAAACCTACAACATATTCATTTGGAGTTATGACATAGCATCAGCTTCACATTTCGTACCACGTTTTTGAGGATCGCGTTGGATGCTCAAGTGTTTTGGATTGCTTCAGAAATAAATAAGGTCCCAAGTGATAACTACCATACAATCTTCTGTTAAACCATGCTGTGTTAATATAGGTTAATGTAGTCAGTTCATCTGGGTTCTCTTAAGTCTTAACATTGATTTTTGTTTAGTTCACTTTATATTGTCATCTCTTACATGCCAGATTGTTGTGATGAATGTGCAGATGCTACCAAAGAGTTTTTCGAAAATGTAGCTGTTAAGTTTAGAGATGCAAGATCTGCTGGTTAGTGCACTTTTTTTTTTTTGTTGGGATTGATAAATTGATACTGTAACTTTTATTGGTCTAGCAAACTTAATAGTCACTTCGCACGATTTTCAGGAGGGCAGACTTCAGAAAAAAATGATGGGAGCACTTGAGAGATGTAGGTAGGGTAGATCTCCATTGCTAAAATTGCTAATGTGAAGGCAGTTTGTGGTCTTTGGAGGGGAAAATGACAATGTATCACAGCTTCTATTGTACAATTTCATTAGCCATTTTCACTCTTCTGCTACTTCTGCTGATGTTAAGGTTCTCATACCAGAGGGTTTAAAGTACCCAGGAGATTTTTAACTAAGCTCCTGATTTTCTTCTCCTTTTCCCACATTAACAAATTGGGAGAAGATGAAGTAGCAGAAAGATGGACTCCAGATCAGATGAGGAGAAGATGAAGTTTTTTACTTTTTTTGCTCTTGTAATCAAACTGAATTGCCTTAATATATTGAATGCATCAGGAAAAAAAAAAGATATTAAAGAAGCAACAGTATGATCCTATTTTATTGATTCCTTTTTTGAACTGCTGTATTATAGCTTTATAAGAAAATATTGAATTTAGCAATCTAAAAAGAGCAAATGATGGCTTTTCCTGGAGGGGATAAGGCCTCCATAGACAGCAGAAAAACTATTTTATATGCTGATAATAAGCTAAAAAACAATTTTTTTTGGACAAACAAGCTAAACAAAAACATCTAAAATGTGTTTGGATGACGAATTGAAGTTAGTATTTGGAAAAACTCAAAAGTTGGAATTTCGGAAAGGATAATTTTTGATTTTCTTTTTGTGTCATCAAACTAGAATATAAAAGGTTGTGGAATTAGGAAGTCGTAAATTCCGACGTTAAAATTCAACTACATAGATGTATGTTATATGAAAAATCTTGAGATAGTGAGACTTTTTATTAGCTGCTCCCAATTGCTACCATTGCCACTGCCATCATTTATTTAAAAAAAAAATTAAGAACACTTGTAGCGACGAATCATTTGTCACTACAAGTTGTTCAAAATAAGCATTTTTTTTAATTATAATTTCAACAAATAAACTTTTTCAACACCATTTTTTCTTAAAATTTGTCTGTTTCATATTCTCACAATTGGTAAAGCTTGATTTTTAGAGAGTGTTCCAATTGATGGAAAAATCCCGACATTTTTGTTTACGATTTTTCGTGTATTCCGACTTTGAAAAATCGTAAAAAAAAAAAATTGGGTCGAAATTTTGGCATTCCATGAGTTTAAGAAGTGCTTAAAAATCATGATTTGAGGGTGAGAAGGTTTTGGTAAAAAAACAAGATCATGAGATTTTGGCCAAAAAACCGTGTGTTATAATCCACAGTTTTGGATGATTTCCCTAAAAAATTGTATTTTTGAAATTCTCGAAACTAGTTTGCGCAAGTATACAAAGTATTTTAGAGTCTCAATGAAGTCCAACGCGAGACCTTATAAGCATCAGGAGTGCTTCTTTTTTATTTCATCAAATTGAAATTTTAAAAAAAAAAATTAGGAACACTTACAAGTAAAAATTACAGGTTGTTCAAAATAAGCATTTTTTAATTATAATTTGAACAAATAATCCTTGCCAACACCATTTTTTCTTGAAATTTGTCTATTCCATAATCTCACCATTGGTAAATATTTATTTTTAGAAGGTGTTCCAATTGACGGAACTAGAAAATCTTGATTTTTTTTCACGAATTTTCTTGTATTCTGACTTTGAAAAATCATAAATAAAAAATTGGGGTCTAGATTATTGTGTTCTGTCAGTTTGAGAAGAGTTTAAAAATCATGATTTAAGGGTGGGATGATTTTGATGAGAAAATAAAATCATGAGATTTTGGTCATAAAATCGTGTGCTATAGTACACAGTTTTGGATGATTTCCTTAAAAAATTGCATCTTTAATTTCTTTGAAAAATCGTATTTTTGAAATTCTTAAGAATGGTTTGCACAGATTTTCAGAAGTATTTTATAGTCTTATTGAAATTCTACGAGAGACCTTACGAGGACCGAAAATGTTTCTTTTTTATTTTGTCAAATTAAACTAAAAAAAAAAGAGGAAATAATGCAAAATGATTTAGTTATTAGGAAATCTTAGTTAAAAAATGTAAAATGAAAAAAATTAGGAAATCTAAAATTAGGAAAATTAGGAAATTTTAGTTAAAATTAGGAAATCTTATTAAAAAAAATGTAAAATGATTTAGTTATTAGGGCTCTTGAAATCTAAGATTAAATAATGCAAACTTGCTCTGGCAACACATTTTCTATCGCAATCGGATTTTTGTTTAGTTTGGGCGAATCGTGTCAAATTGAGAAAAAAATTCATATTATAGCACACAATTTCTTTAAAAAATCGTATATTTGAAATTCTTAAGACCGGTTTGCACGGGTTTTCAAAAATATTTTAGAGTCTTAATGAAATTTTAAGAGAGACCTTACGAGAACTGAAAGTTTTTTTTTTAAATTTCGTCAAATTAAAATAAAAAAAATTATGAACACCTTGTAACGATGAATTTATTCTTCGCTACAAGTTGTTCAAATTTTATTTTTTTTTAATATTTGAAGAAATGTAAAATGATTTAGTGATTAAGCCTCTTAAATTCTATAATTAAACAATGCAAACGAGATATGACAACACATTGTTTAATGATTTTGTTTCGGAGAAAAGGCATGTAAATTTGCAAGCTTGGGTACTGTTATTCGTTCATATGAAAAGTTACTACTTACTACTTACCAACGCTACACTTACAAATTTACAGTCAATTACTAAAACACCATTGGGAAAGTAAAGTAAATTTAACATTTGACGGAGGCATCGACCCTGTCCAGTGTCCACCGTCACCACCGTTATCAGATGCAAGTGCGAAGGTCAAACGACGACGTTTCTAAGTCCTGCCTTGTAGCGTTACACCCTTCCCCAGCCGGAGCGACACCAGCGATCTATGCTTGCTTGATTGTGAAATTACAGTAATAACCAGAGCTCTCCTTTGCTTGATAGATCGTCATCCTCCAGCTCCCCAAAAGGTACACACTTGTTGCTTCAAATTCACTTCCCAAAATTAAAATTAAACTGCCAATGCAATGGCGTCGATTTTAGAGAATACTCAATTGATCTGATGAGATCCACATATTGATTATGACGGTAAATCTGATTGAATTGATGTATGTTTCTCAGCCTCAGGTAGGAGTTGGATTGGACTAAGCGTAACAATGTCCGAAGAGGTCGAGGCGACTCACATGGAAGACAATTCGAAACCACTGAAGCACTTTTCTGAAACGAAGCACGGAAGCGATAGCAATGGAGATCTCGCATTGGAGAACGGCAGCTCAGGCTCGAGCGATGCTCATGATCAGCTTGTACAGATGGTTACCGAACTCAAATTCCAGAATGAATTCCTCAAGTCTCAGATTGAAGGCTTTCAGAGTTTTCAACCGAGTGTGCAGGAAGGCGGTGATTCTGAAGAGGTTGAACAACTCCGTCAAAGCATTGAGTCCTTGAATGCTCAGCTTTTGGAAGAAAAGCAAACACGAGCCGCAGCAGAAGAAGCTCTGAAACATCTTCGAGAAGAACACTTGGAAGCAGATTCAAGAGCGCAAGACCTCTCTGCAAAGCTCGCTGAAGGTCAGATTATGTCTCTTCATTTGTAAATTTGTAGTTTCTGCTGGAAATTGTAGCTAGTGACTGTGAATTTACAAGTCTATCTTTAGTAGTCTGAATACGTAGCATTGTTTGTTGAGTGTGTAGCTCAACAGAAGTTGGATCAAGAAATAAAAGAACGGGAAGAGAAGTACTCTGATCTTGACTCGAAATTCACCAGGCTTCACAAACGAGCAAAGCAGCGTATTCAAGATGTTCAAAAGGTAATCATTTCGGGGCGGTTTGCATTCAGCTTTTGTCTTAGTGTGTTACAGTTCTGTGTAGATAAAATGTATAAAAGGAAAACTGTGGTTTAAGTGGAAATTGAGTTCAGATGTTTGTTGGATACGCTAATTTTTTTTCAGGAAAAAGATGACCTTGAGGCTCGATTTCAAGAAATAAATGAAAGAGCTGAGCGAGCATTATCCCAACAGTCAGCATTGCAGCAAGAGCTTGACAAAACCAGGCAACAAGCAAATGACGCACTGAAAGCAATTGATGCAGAGAGGCAACAATTAAGAAGTGCAAACAATAAGTAAGCTCTAGTTAACTGCCAACTATGACCAATTTGTGCTTATGTGAGAAAAGTATAACTATTTTTGTCATTTCTTATATTAACTTAAATTATGCTGCCGATCAGACTACGAGACAACATTGAGGAATTGCGACATTCATTGCAACCCAAAGAGAGTGCCATTGAGGCACTACAACAGTCGATTTCGGAGAAGGATCAGGTACGCATGTGTATGCTCGTACTTTGGGAGATTCAGTTTCTGCTTTCAAAAATTTTCTGTCTATGGATCAAGAAGTTCATCACATGTTCTTGTATGTCTATACATGCAGATAACCTACCGTGTATTTGCTTTTTGTCTGTGGATATTTTCATTTATGCTTTGTGTATCATCCATGTGTCTTATCTAACTACAATGTACCGAGTATCTATTACATTTAAAACTAC
Source organism: Rubus parviflorus (assembly GCA_029955375.1). Taxonomy (NCBI): domain Eukaryota; kingdom Viridiplantae; phylum Streptophyta; class Magnoliopsida; order Rosales; family Rosaceae; genus Rubus; species Rubus parviflorus. Next base: position 18,464,556 of record JARGGL010000004.1, read on the forward strand.
AGTTTATTTTACAACCACAAATGTTCCTGTTTGATTGTTTGTGCACATTCCAGTGGCTCCATGAGCAAGTTCTGATAATTAGAATTGAAATCCATCATGAGTGGTTATTATTTTGGAAGTCCTACTATCTATATTCATCTTGAATCTTCTGGGACCTGAGTTATAATTATAAAGCCAAGCTGCTGATATGTTATATCCGAAAGCTGTAAACTGATTATATCCAGCAAGGAAGTTCATAAGAATTTGAATAAAATATTTATTGATAAAAAGGAAAAAAGAAATGTCTATGTTGATGTTAACTTGTGTTGTCCCAGATGTTGGAAGATATGCGTGGTTTGTTGCAGGCTGCTGATGAAAAAAGGCAAGCTTCAATAGCTGAACTCTCTGCTAAACATCAGAAGGTATTTGCATCCATAGGCCTCAGTTTTGGTTCCGTTTGCTTATGATACATTCTTTTCTTTCTTTCCATAGTATTGTAACCACCAAAGAATTGTGCCTTGGTTCCTCTTCATCTCTGTATTTTTTTTTTCTTTTCAGAATTTGGAGAGTTTGGAAGCGCAACTTGCTGATGCTTCATCTGAGAGAAATAAAGCAACGGAAACTATTTCTTCACTGCAGGTGAGAGCTTATGAATTAGCTTGATTACATTTTCAAGTTCCGTTCACTTATTTTTAGGTGCGCATGACTGCATGAGCACGTTTACAAGCTTGATTGGTAGCCATTTTTGAGTCCAAATACATCACTAATCACCAGGGATAGAACTTGAATCCTCTAAAAACTCATTCTTGTCCTTTTAAGTAAGTATGTATTTAGATATTTTTATAATCTTTCCAACAAGGTTATATCAATCAGGGTTAAGCCCATAAGTAGATCAGTTATAAGTCAAGCTTCTTGTTTACGAGTCTGCTTAGAAACGAAATGGCATGTATGAGTTTATCTTGTGTCAGCCGCACACTGGGCCTTTAATAAATAACCACAAACAAGTCATGTCAAGATTTAGTTATAGCAGCCCACTATTAATATATGATAGAAAGGTATTACACTCATAACTGGAAAGTTCACCATTATAATGATAAGACAATAATGTTGCAGTGGATAACTGGTTGCTGTATCTTATATCTTTTCTTCTTTTTGAATAATTTTTTTCCATTGCAAAGTTTCACTGGATGTTTATGGATTTCTCAAATAATCAGACTAAGAAAGGGATGTAATTTTCAGATGCTAATTGCGGAGAGAGAGTCTAAAATTGCAGAGATGGAAGCGGCATCAACGGGTGAGGCAGCAAGGCTTAGAGCTGCTGCGGAAACTGTAAAGGGAGAGCTTGCTCACCTGAGACATGAGCATGTACAAATTGAACTTTATAGGATAAGTAAAACTTGTGCTATATATTATGGCCTCCAGGATAAGAATCTATTTATTTCTTTCAAAATGATTGAGTTCTGCTGGCCATCATGCGTAGCTCCGTAGTGCACTTGTGCTGACTGAGAGGGAGATTCTTTTATGTCTCCCTCTGATAAATGTCATCCTCAGCCTTGCCTTCTGTTACCTTATAGCTCCTATACTTTTGGGATATACTACTTCAATTTTTGATCTAAAATATATAATTTGTTCAGGAGAAAGAGAAGGAGGGCTGGGAAGCTGCCTCCCGGGCACTGAAAACGAAGCTGGAAATTACTGAGAGCAACCGGATATGTGCTGAAATTGAAGTAGCCAAAATGAGAAGTATACTTGTTTTCCTTACTGAATATTCATCTGTTTAGGTGTACCATATATGTTATTTATATTTATATCAGTGTCACATGCTTTTCTTATTGGGCAGGCCAGCTGGAATCAGAGGTATCTGCAAAAACGCGAATGCTTGATGCAAGAGATGCTGAACTGGCAACTGCCAAGGAGGAGGTATAAATTGCTCAAGTATTCAACAAATCTTGCTGTAATGTTGTTGAATATAAAGTTGCGTACATTTAAATATTTTCTCATTGCCTTCTGTCCACCTATTATATCCTGCAGATCAACCGCCTTAAAAGTGAATTTTCTTCTTACAAAGTCCGTGCTCATGCACTTCTTCAAAAGAAGGATGCAGATCTTGCCGCAGCTAAAGACTCTGAACAAGTTAAAGCTCTTGAGGAAGCACTAAAAGTGCGTGCTTGAAATTAATCTTTACTTTTGTAGCATGAAGAAAAATATTGAACTGCCATGCTCTTCTCCCAGTCACTTTTATTAATAACACCTATCTTGTCCTTTAGGAGGCTGAGAAAGAAGTATCAATTGTGAGTGCTGAAAGGAATAAGGCCCTTCAAGATCTTCAGGATGCTTTGACTAATTATGATAAGGAACTAGCAGAAAGGTAATATTCTTGCTTAGTCTGTCATATTGAGCTTCATCCACAATTCGTTTAAACTGGCTATTTCTTTTTATTGATTTGAAGAAAAAAAAAATTCTCCTTCTATTTGAGCAATAACTAATAGGCCCAAAGATAGGTCACATGAATACACGTCCTATCAGTTAATTTGAAATTTCTTCTTTTGTTTCTTATTTTTCTTTCTAATTGTGGTTGATATCTAATTGGAAATTTTATACGTTGATTAGGAGGAACTTCCAATATAGACTGATAAATTGTGTTAAATAACTATCTTATGGATCTTGTGCAAACACTATTTGATAGCACCATGAGCAATTTGGCATCAAAGTTTCTTAGGTATTTCATTGATCTGCTCTATAGGTCTTCGGTTTGTTATTGTTCCATTCTTGACAAGTCAATTCCTGAGTGGGATTAGGTTTAGTTTATCGATGTCTTGTGTTGAACTAACGAGTTAATGTAACCAATACAAAATGGTATAAATATCATTTCACTCAAATGGGCAAATGGTTGTCATTTATTGGTAATAGTGAGAGAAAAGTACCAGATGTGTTTAACCAGGAGTGCTACTGTACAAATGCATGATTGCTAGTCAATTATTCACCATTTTCACAACCAGAATTACTTCAGTTATGATGGCTGGTTGATCTCAATGTAGTTCAATCTTGTTTGTGGTCTGAAAGCCTCCCCTGTTGACGAAGTGTTGTTTAACTGTATACTGAGCTAGGTAATATACTTCTGTCAAGTGTTAAGCAATTTATCTTGATCTTTGTGTCCCCCACTTTTTACAGAGATGCAGCTCTTAACAATGCCATGCAGCAGATCAAGAGTTTAGAAACAAAGCTCGACTCTACTAATGCCCATCACCGATCAGCAAAAGAAGCATGGGAAGTGAACCTTAGTAATTTGGAAGAAACATGGCGGGGTAATATCTCCGTGCTAATCTACTTTCAAATAGTGTTTCTGAATGTTTGTTCACTGTTTTTTTTTTTCCTTGTTTGTTATCCCTTCTAAGAAATGCTTATTGTTCAAAGATTGAGATCAGTTATTCTTGGAATAATCTTTTGTGCAGTAAGATGTGAGACATTAAGAGCTCAAAACGAAGCATCTTCTGGAGAAGATATAAAAAAAGAATTGGAAGAGCTCAAATTACGGTATAAAAAATTGAAGGTATTTGCATTGTTCATGTTCTTTCGGCCTCTGATACAATGTTTAATTTTTTTTTATTTTCACTGAAATGTTTTTGATCATTTGTAGGAAGAACACAATTCATTTCGTGATCTTGCTGATAAAATGATGGAGGAGAAGGACAAAGAAATTTCTAGACTCGTGGATGATAATAAGGATCTTCATCAATCTTTGGAGTCAAGACCACCAGTAGGTTCCTTTTTCCTGACAATTCAATTTTCTGACATTGTTTGTTCCCATATGTGTTATCCTTTGTCCTGACATTTTGGTATTTAATCTCAGGCTGATCATAACGATAATTATAGCAAAGGTAGACATGCTGAGTACTATTGCTGGATTTATAGTGTTATTACCAGGATGCATAGTGGAGTTCTAACATATCCTGTTCCTCACACTATCAGGCATGCATAAACAGGATGCATCAAGTATAAGCACCTCTGCCGCAGAACAGCAGATTCTGGTAATCATATTTTCTCTCGATATTTTTCTTGGTGTGTAACATTGTAGTTACAATGCCCAACCACTGGGAACTTATTTTTGACATGCTTCACTTTTCATATCTACTTTCATGTCTTGCCAAGAAAAAAAGTGAAAACCAATTATTTTGCTGAACCCTTGGTATTAGTATGGATGGTCATGCTATGATTTACAGTTCTGATCTCCGAATCAGACAACTGGATTGGGTCGAATTAGAATATCTAGGTGCTTCATTTCCTTTGCAGTGATGAACTTGATGGTATTCACAACAAAAACAGTGACCTTCCTGGTAAACTCTAGAAGCCAAGGTTCAATTTAATTTTTGTCTTCTTTTCCCCTTGTTTATCATTCATATCGTAGTTTCTTCACCACTTAGTAGTTGCTGAGATGATCCGAATTTTACTTCAACATATCTTCCTCCATCCTCTGAACGATATAGTATGATGGTCTAAAGTGGTGATATTTATAATAACCCAACTATTTGGCTTAAGATCTTACTATGAGCTCAAGTCTATGATCTATTATTATTATTTATAGATTTGTAGCTTTTCTTTACTTTCGTGCTTGCATGATGTTCATGTGTGGGTATAATATGAACTTCAGATTTTGGCGAGGCAACAAGCACAAAGAGAGGAAGAGCTAGCACAGTCACAGAGGCACATATTGGCGCTTCAAGTGTGTAATTCCCCATCTTGATCATTATTTTGCTACAACTACAGTGCAGTTCTCTGATACACATTAATTTTTTCAACTCAGGAGGAAATTGAAGAGCTGGAGCGTGAAAATCGTCTGCATAGCCAACAGGTATCAAGAAGTGTATTTGCAAATTTTAACCCCTTTTCTTTTGGGATGGTTGATTTTAGTTATTTGGGTTTAATAATCTATAGGATGAGGGTAGTCAATAGAATTTATGAATTGTGCCTATCGGAAATGAAAATGCCGATGAATGGCAATATTGACCAACTTAGTAAAAGGTTGTTTTTTTTTTTCTTCTTGTGTTTTAATTTTTTGAATTTCGTGACACATGTAGGAAGCGATGTTGAAGACTGAGCTTCGCAACATGGAAAGATCGCAGAAGAGGGAAGGAGTAGATATGACTTACCTGAAAAATGTAATCTTAAAGCTTCTTGAAACAGGTATGTTTATAAAAGTTTGAGGCAAAACCAAAGCATTATTTTTTTTTTCTATATTCAAATGATCACCTAGTGAGATACACTTAATGTTTGGAAAATTTGATAGTTTTTGTCGCTCAAATAGGTGAAGTGGAGGCTCTATTACCTGTAGTTGGTATGCTTCTTCAATTTAGTCCGGAAGAGGTGAAATTCTAATCTCCTACTTGATGCTGCAGTTATAGTTAGAAGTTGTCTTTAACATGATATCAAAATAGGGTTTAAGTTAGCACTGCCTGACTGACTGCCACACCACAAAATGAAAATAACAATGAAACAGCTCTGTTTTCAGAAAAGACTGCAACAGGACTGTATAGAGGAATATAAGGAAAGAATATCCCTCTTGTGTCTTCTTTATATAATGACTGGCCTAGTGTCTGAGACAGTGGAACACATACAGATGTGACATAGTTTACAGCAATGATGATGGATGCATCTCATCACATTAGTCCCGACATCTCATTTTTGGGATTCTCTTTTTGTAGTTTATAGGATCTGTTGTAAAAGTGTGAACCTCATACCTCTGTGGAAGTTTCAAGGGAGCAATGGTTTTACTAGATTGTCGATTGCATTCTAATTTGTGCATTTTATGTACTAATGCAGATCCAGAAGTGTCAACAAGCATACCGCGCATCTGCAGAAGTTCCTCCTAGCCCAGCAAGTGATGCTTCAGGATCGGCATCGGCTACCTCTCTTTTCTCAAGATTCTCATTCACTTAACGGGGAAATCAAGTTTTGTAGGGAATTCTTTGCACACAAACTGGTTTGCTACAGCTATCCAGCTGCTGCCTCCATACAAAAAGTTGGAAGGGCGCGGTCACAGTAAATCTTGTATTCTTTTGAAACAGTGAACCATTCTTTCTCAACACTGTCCAGAAAATGTAAAGTACAACAGCACGATATATGTCACAAAGAGATGGAGAGAACATTCTGGGCGTCAGTCCTTCCATTCCATCTGGAAGGAACAACCTGCTTCTGCACAATTTATTGTAGAGTGTAACAAAAGAAGAAGAATGATTTGATGATTTATTGGACAACAATACCTATTGGAAAGTTAGAAGGCTTGGTTTTATTTAACGTCTGATTCAACGGTACAGTTAAATCACAACAATAGTCAGATGGCAACCCAGTAGTCACCTGGATTGTGGTTTTACCTCTTGTAATGTTCACATTGCTATTTATATATGGCAGGATTCAGTTTTGTGACCATCTGTTTCACCATCTGGTGGTTTGTAGGTGGGTGATGATGGGTCCTTGTCTACTTGCATCTTTTCTTCTTTGGTTGTTGGAGAGTGATTTCCAAGTTTGCTCATATATTTTTGCTGTGTTTGGAGTGAACTAATAATTCGAAGCGAAAGAATTAAAATTCGAACTAATATTACAGGCCGTTAAGAGCGAGGGAAACTCAGAGAATGCTCACAAAGAGAAAGACGAAGAATTTAATTATTCATTACTGTCAACAAAATTTGAAGAGAGGAAATTGACCTAGATTCCTAAACTAGTAGGGCATATACTTCATCCCAAGATGACAAGAGTTTCATAACAAGCATCCAAAATACTTCCTAGTGTCCACTCACGTAATCACATTCAACAACAGACAATGCCAGAAACATACAAAGCGAAACAGAACAAAACAAAGGTATGCTAACAACTCTAATAGAAATGGTGAATTAGGAAGGCACACACTGGATTTAGATAGCTCAATCAAGCATGCTTTGCCTGAAAGTCCTTCATGAAAGCAACCAACTTCTCCACCCCAGCCAAAGGCATAGCATTATATATAGAAGCCCTCATTCCTCCCACTGACCTATGCCCCTTGAGCTGAACCATGTTCTCCTTAGCAGCCTCCTTAATAAACTCGCCTTCCAACTCCGACTTCTCAAGAGTAAACGGCACATTCATCAATGACCTCACTGATTTCTCCACCGGGCACCTGTAAAACCCATTGCTCCCATCAATGGCATTGTACAGAAGCTCAGCCTTCTTCTTGTTCTTCTTCTCAATCCCAGCCAAACCGCCCTGCTCCAGCAAATCCTCAAACACCAGCCCACACGTGTAAATCCCATAACAAGGAGGAGTGTTGTAGAGTGAATTGTTGTCATCGTGAATCTTGAAATCAAGCATCACAGGTGTGATTTCCTGAGCATTGCCGATCAGATCCTTCCTGATGATCACAATGGTGACCCCAGATGGGCCCACGTTTTTCTGGGCACCGGCGTAGATGATCCCGAATTTGGAGACATCCACAGGCTTTGAGCAGAAATTGGAGGACATATCAGCAATCAAGAGCCCATTTTTGGGGGTTGGGTAGGTTTTGAACTCAACCCCATGAATGGTCTCGTTGGCGCATATGTGCAAGTACTTGGCATCTGGGCTCTGCTCTAATTGTTCAAAAGCTGGAATCTTTGTGTACTTTTCGGACTTGCCGGACCAGATCAACTTGGGCTTGCTGAACTTCTGGGCCTCCTTGAAGGCCTTGTCGCCCCACGAACCGGTGACCAAGTAATCGACTTTGTCATCGGGTTTGCAGAGATTCAGGGGAATTGCTGCGAACTGGGTGGTGGCGCCGCCTTGGAGGAAGAGGACGGAATATTCGGGCGGGATGTTCAAGAGGGTTCGGAGGTCCGACTCGGCCTTCTGGATTATGGAGGAGAATTCTTTGCCACGGTGGCTCATTTCCATGACGCTCATGCCAGATCCGCGCCAGTTGTAAAGCTCCGATTGGGCCTTCTTGAGTACGTTCTCGGGCAGATTGGCGGGCCCGGCGGCGAAGTTGAAGACCCGATCCTGGGATTCGGGCGGGTTCGGGCGGCGATCTTGGATGGGGGTCGTGGTGGCCGCGCATTTGATGGAGATGGGCTTGGTGTTGGTGGTGGTGGCGATTCGGGTGGAGGTCATGGGGATGGTGGTGATGGGGTTTTTGAGGAAAGTGGGAGTTGGGTTTTGGAGGAGGAGAGAGTGAGGTGAGGTTGCCATTGCCATGGTGGTGTTGGGTGGGTTGGTTTGCTTCACAGCTTAGAGAGAAAGAAGAGAGATGAGTTTGTTGGCAAAGATCTGAATCTTAGTATCGGGGTATTTATATTAGGGGTAGTATAAAATTCGATATTCCCTAAAGGCATGTATTTGATAGATTTGAATTTGGTGTGGTTGGTGGAAAGGTTAGAACTTGGATGTTGGAATCAGCAAACATTGACACGACGTCGTTCGGAAGAGTTTTATAAGTTGGCGGCGAACCAAAGTCAAGACTCAAGAGTAGGGTTGATTAGTTTAGGTAAACACAACTTGCACTACAAGGACTTCTTTCCAAAGGTTTTTGATAGCATCACTTCCTCTCACTATACCTCTAGTGACTTACTTGTTTTTCCCATTATTCAAGTGTGATTGGTGGATTGTGATTCACAATTTGTGAATGGAGTTGGAAATGTACAAAATGTACCTTCAAAGCAAAATTGGTTCTTTCCTATATAATATATTATGATAGTTTGCACCTTTCAAAGCAAAATTGGTTCTTTCTTATATAATATAATGTAAGTAATGCTAGTGATTGGTGGGTTATGACTTGAATTGAGTTGGGAATTTACAAATGTTATGATGATACTTGAATAAAAATTAGTAGTTTCTTTTACATTGTAATATACAAAATGTATCAAACACATAAAAGGATGAATTTAAGTTCATAAGGAGATAAATTTAGTTGCTTTTTGTTTTTTGCCTATTCACATCAATAAGTGCAAACTGATATTGATTCGCTAGTTATCACTGTTTTCATTATCACTGTTTTCATTTGAGATAACTAAGTTTTAATAGAGTTATGTTCACAACAATCCCATTGTCAAACGAAACTAAATTTATTACTCATAGTAATATTTTTAATTTCCTCCAATACTTCATTTTAGACTTGATGGAACATAACTTTAAGAGTTAATTCATTTTTCTTATAAATTTATAGGTTGCTATCATTCTGAAAGTATGTGCTTTCAACATAAATGCTAAAATGAATGAACTTAGCATTCACAATGAATCGTTATTTTCACTGTGTCTAGCATGAAAATCTACTGATGAGATTCAGTTAGATGAGTTATGTGTATTTGTATTAGTTTCCATAAGGTGTATTAATTGTTAGTACAAGGACTTATTGGCATGGACTTGCACCACAAGGACTTATTGATGGCATCCTTTCACAGTTTCACTCACCATACTTTTGCAAGTTTTATTGCCAACAAGTGTAACTGATGCTAGTGATGTGGGTTGTGAACTGAGTTAGGAATTTACAAATGTTAGGATATATCATATAATAATATACTAAAAAACAGAAAGCATGAATCCAAGTTGAGAAGATGAAGAAATTTTGTATTCATCAAATTATTGTCAAGGAACAAGATTTAAAGTAGAGTCAAAAGTAAGAAAAAAATTTTGAATGAAAAATGAGTATGTTCAATTAGAACATACATACACAGAAGAATCAGCCATGGCTGTAAAGCAATGAGCAATTGAGGCTGCAAGCTTAGAAATCTAGAATACCAATTCCCAGGTGGCAACCACAGTTGCTGAATTATTATGTGCATCTTCCCCCCACCCAATCAACCCAATTACAAATGTCATCATGTAAGGTTAGTAGTATATGCCTTGCTATAGTTGGGTCTGTAAGAGAAACTTTGCCGGTTCACTATTCGCGATGAAGCCAAACTTGGATGTACAGAACTTCCTATGTACCCCTGTGAGTTTTCCTGTTGCTGCCTTTTGGTGGAAACCAACCATCAAACTTGAGCATTCTCTGTTAGCAATCAAGAAGTTAGAAACAATAGTAATCCTTCATGTTATGATTATAAGTATCATATATGTAGTACATGTCATAAATGAAGCTCATGTACAAGACGAAAACTCACAAAAGCTGATCTTCTGAGTAGCTTGTGTGCCACTCACAGGTTCTACTCCACTGCTTAAAACCATAGAGAGTACACTGAGCAGTGTAGACTGCAGCAGCGGCCAACAAAGATGGCGAAAACTTAAGCATCTCATACTCCACGAGAGAAAGCTCGATCAAGAAGAAGGAAAGAAGTTCAAGCTGTTTTGAGGACATTAAAATAATTCGATCAGATTCTTATTACTGTGATAAACTATATTAATGTTAGAAGGGTCAGTAGTTGGGATCACTAGATTCACTACTGACCTTGTTGTCAGATTGAGCAGCCTTGAGGAACCTTTTCATGAAAACATATGGTGTTGGAACTGACATGTTAAATTGCAATGTGTTGAGGATCAAGCTCTCCTGCAAGTTTATTCAAGGGAAGGAAATAGAACTTCAATTAGTACTATATACTAAAACAAGTAAACAAAAACCATTCAGGATAAACACGACAAATTGAATTACCATTTCAAGAATTTCCTTCCTTGTGTAAGCCTTATCTGATATAAGAATTAAATCTCCCACAATAGGAACCGAAACTTCCTCATACTTGCATGCTAAAAGCATGGCAACCAGACCAACTAACTGAAGTTTCTTTCTTACTACCGTTTGTTGGGACAGAAATCTATCTATAAGATTAACAGTAAGAAACAATGTCTCGTCCAGGAGTTCAAACTTGTCGTGGACCTGTTGATTCGGATGAGTAGATAAATCATTAGAAATGCATGAGAAACCAAATTACCATTCTAGACATATTGATCCCACAGGATAGATTAGTGTACCTCAATAAGCCAGTCAATTAGTATAGACCTCATCTTCTCATTGATGTCAAATTGTTGTTCCAGATAGTTAGGTGGGACACAGCTAAAACCCTGCAAGATATGAATGGTACTTAGTCAACAGCACTTAGGTTGGAATTGATGGTTTCCTACTAATAATTTAATTTGGAATCGAAAAGGAAATCGGTTATTCAAAGACTACATCAATATTTTTTACTGAAATAGGTAAAAACTCAATTTCCACTTAGAAATCGGATGAAAACAGTTGGAAATCAATTCAAAATGCAAGACAACCAACTATTAGATGAATTTAGCCCTGACATAAATGCTCTCCATTTGCAGATATTATAACTATCATGACCTTAAGAAGAAATTCATCATAGATCTACTCATTCCTGTGTCATTCAAGGACTCAGGATAAGTTACTCCAAATGTGGCAGACACAACAGCACACAGATTCTATGCTACTTATTTAGTGCGCTTTCGCGCGAATCTGATATTTTAACCATTAGACTTTGTATCATTCAAGTCATGTATCTTGAGTACATTTTTTTTATCTATGAACATTTGAAAAGTAATTGGCAGCAGGACTAATGATTTAGCTACAAATATTTAAAACCTGAGATGTTTCACTTTCACTTCAAAGACAAATACTAAATCCAACCTAAGGGTACAAGCACATTGAAACAATGAGCAATTACCTCCATTTTCCTGTAATAAGTATAAAGATCCTCAACATACTCCACAACTGCGAGTGGATTCTTTAAATCAAATCCATCAATGTCCACAAGCGGCTCTTCCACGATATCCTCCATCTCAACCTCCTTCTGAAAGATCAAATTTTAATGGAATCAATAAAATGAGTTTTGCCAATAAACATAAACAATCCAAAAACTTTATATGTTTTCCAGAAAGAAAGATATACCATATCATTAGGCATTGCTTCTGCTTGTTCTAAAAACATGGGCTCTGGCTGGTCAGCCTGGTCTTCAGGTGACTTGAATTCCTCATCTATGAATATACAATCTCCAAAACTATCTGAGGGTTTCTTAATTTCCTGTTCATATAAATCACACACCCATTAGATAAGATTGAACAGATACATAGAGTCACAAATCAATCACAGGAGGGTTAATTGGTACCTCTTGACTCAATTGCTGAGTACTTCCAATTTGTGCAGCAAACTTCCTGTAAATTTCAAATCAAACCCAATATTAAGATTTAAACCAATGAAAAGGTAAATCTTTTTTCAACACTTTCACTCATAATTACTGTCTCAATTTGAAGCATGAAAATCATTGCTCTCTTGAAAAATGAAAGATCTAAGATCAAATTTTGAATTTCATTTACTTTTCCCACCTTTTCTCCACAACCCAAATTTGAATTTCATTTCTTTTCACCCCACTTTTTCTCAGCATCCAAACAATGACAAAGTGAAAAAAAAAAAAAAGGCTCAAATTCTAACCTTGTAATCGGTCTATGCGCTGGATCTGCCTGCTTCTTTTCACAGATCTCATGCTTTCTGAGAATAGAGCAAAAAAAAAACAGAAGAACAAAATTCAATTCAAGAACAACAAGCCTATAATTCCATGAAAGACTGAAAATTTGAATCTAAGAAAATTACCCAGAGAAGCCTCTCTTGTTAACAACACAAGGGTATGGCTTAGCTCCAATTAAACTCTGATTAATGACTCCTAAAGCCCTCCTGTTGTGCCCAATCTTCCTGTTACCCATTTCTACTCCTACATTTCATTAAAAAAAAAAACCCAAAAAAATGTCAGAGAGTCTCAATCTTTGGGGTTTCACATCCAAATCTAATTCTGGGCCTCTGCAAAATCACCACCATTCACCTTGCAAATTTGTGGGTCTGACCAGATTAGCACAGTTCTCATCAGAAATAACCATCTTTCTTGCTTATGATTTCTCTGAAGGAACAAATCAAAATCAAACCCCAATTTGAGCTATCAAGGCTGAGAGAGCATCTAACAAATACAAGTAGTAGAAATAAAGATAGCTACATAATAAAGATGGGGACAAAATCAGTGGGTATTTGTCTCAAGCCCCAAGCCCTTAAACCTTTTTCAAATACAACGGCTAGTGAAATCTGGCCGTTGGATCATGTGGATTGGGATGACTTTCTATGTATGTCCTAACAACGGTAATCTAGGTTGGCATGTGGCGTGTGCCGTAGTTTCAAATCAAACGGGAAATTTTTTTTTTCTCAGAGTGAGAGAGTTTTTAACTTTTTTTCTGTTTTTTAATGTAATCCAACACCCAATGATTGGGGGTACACGGAAGAATCATATGCGCTCCAGCCCACTTGAGCCTGCTTTTTTTTATTCATTATTTTTTTGATAAAATTTTAAAAAAGAAAAAATTATTGTAGTTACCAATTTAGGATGGTTATATATAGTTAGATGATAAAGTCCTAGGATTTTAGAATCTGACCAAATTTTTCAACTTCTTACTTGTTGGAATAATTTTAGCATGATGATTAAATTGTAAATGAGAGACGTATCCAATGTTTGTCATAATATGGAGGAAGGAGATTCTGTAATTAATTAGGTTTTAAAATTGTTTTACTTGTCTTGACTCACTTAAGAAAATAAGAATTAGTGAAATTAACAAAAAAGAAGCAGGGCGATTGCTATTACTTGTCTAAGCTCTGTATGTAGTATGTATTATCATTAAAAGTTTAACCTCAATTAATGATAGTTTGTTCCAAGAAAAAAAAAAGAGCGCGGGGAGAATTTGAAGGATCGCGGGAAATGTTTGTAAGAGCGGGAAGAGTGAGAAATCACGAAAAAACTTTATAAGAGCTTGAGAGGATTGCTTTATACGGATAGCCGTACTTAAGATTTTCTAGAACGTGAAGAATACTCTCTCTCTCTTTTATTTTTGTATAACTTTAAATGAGTTGGGAAACCAAATTTAGGGAATGGAGTAATATGTTCATGCACCTCACCAAAGTTATTGTGTTACATGCACCCCCAAATTTATTGTGTTAATGCCTTTTTGGTGGCACATTAACTACTTTCCATTATTGTATTATTCAATAATCAAAATTATGAAAATAATTTATAAGTTAGTTAAAGCTAAAGTTCAGTTTGGATGATTGATTTTTTTTTCTTCATAAAATACTCGATACTTATCAAGTAAAATTGAGATGTAAGGGTGTGATACAGTGACACTCTTATTAAATAAGTCATTTTATCCCATGGTTTTGTAATCATAATAAATTTTTATTAATTAAATGTTACTTTCGATAAAAAAGAAAAGTAAAATGAGAGTTTTTAAATTGTAATTATTAAAAAAAAAATTATCTCATGCTCCAAATCTCCAATTGAGAATTAAAAGTAAACAAGTCTAAACCAAAATAGAAAAGAACAAAAAAAAGAGGAGGAGCGTAACCTAAATATTTTATTTTGGTTAACCCGGAGGCTACTGTGGACCAACATGCAGAAGAACATGTATAAGTATCAAAGAAAGCGACATTCCAGTTCACACTTCACACAAAGATCTTCATTCAGCGCCACCAATAGAAACAATTCTTGAATAAATCATGGAATAAATACAAATTTTGTAATACAAACTATTCCATTAAGCCCCTAAAACCAAACATAATTATTACCTAAGCCTATTCAAAATTGTTAAACAGGAGAATGAAGAGAAATGGAAATGGTGGGATAGCATAATGTTACAATGAGCAAAATCTGGGGAACTTTTTAGGATATATCTCTCAGCCTCGAGTACACTCTAAATGTCATTTTGTCATTTGCGAAATTAATTTTACTTGAAGAGACTAGATAGTCGAACTAGACTGCTTTTCTCCCCCTTGTCTGCTACTTCTTTCCGTTTCTGCATCTTCTCAAGTTTCTGCATTTTCTCGCCGCTGAATAGACTAGACAACGGAGATAGACTGCCATTCTCCTGATCTCTTGCTCGTCTGTCCTCTGGAATCTTTTCACTAATGTCCTGCAGTATATTTTCCGGCTCAAACTTCTCCTTCTGACTTGAATTATGCTTCTTAACTGTCTTCAGTTGCTGCTTTGTTGCCTTATCGGGTGGTATATACTGCTGCTTCTTCTCCATCTTCAAGTGCATCTTCCGCTTACTCTGGCCATTATTCTCGAAAACCCCTTGTTCTTTCTTTATCACCTTCTCTTCAGGTAACCGGCATGTTTCCTTCTCCAACATATGTCCCAGAACTGAAATTAATTCTCTCTCAGGTGATATTGTTTCAACAACCTCTTGCTTATCAATATCTATCTCTTGCTCCAAAAGACGGCATTTCTTTTCAACCAACTTATGTTTCTTCACAAACTCTTGTTTTAGTTCAGGAGTATCTGGTTTAAGGCCACGTTTTTTACCCTTATTGCAACTTTCCTTAATGCTCTCCTGCTCCAGGTGTTGGTAGTCATCCTCCTGAACAAGTTCCTCCCCTTTCAGAATCCTACTGTTCATAGTTTCTAATATAATTTTCCCAAGCACAAATCTTGTCTCGTGCAGAAAACCTTTCCCAAGTAAATGGTAATCAATCTCAAAAATATTTCTTCCTTTATTGTAAGATTTGATGTCCGCCAGCGCTTTAAAAATTTCAGCAACATCTTGAGCCGTTTTCTTTGGTACAAATACCTAAAATCACATAAGTTGCAATATATTAGGCACACATTAACTACATACAATTACTCCAACTAACATGTTCAATTCGATCACTACAAAGCTACCGCAAGGCATGGGAAGAGCATGGTTGTTCTAACTTCTTAGTACCACCTCTGATGCACATATCATATAGAATTATAGATCAACAGATGGAAACAGAGCAACAATTGCAATTAGATTTTCTCACTGAAGATGTGACATCCAACTCAGGATTGAGCCAAAGATCGTTTCTATGGAGTAGGGTAAAGTTCTCACTCATCCATTCCAAGCAACCTGTTGCCATCTGTTGACCTTTTATACTTTTAAAAAAAGTACTCCACCTATTGTTAAGCATTTTATAACAGTTTATGCAAGCACCAGTTCCAAAAACATGTTGGCATGTGTCTAGTATCGACATTGTGATGACTAATCAGAAAGAAAGAACCAAAAGATGATCGCACGTCTTGCCACCTCTTAGTATATGACAGAAATAGCACAGTAGAAGGTCACTACAAGATTCAGAGAAGGTTTACAACTCGTGAAAAATCTCATTTTGACTGTATTGAGTCCAAGAATTTGTGGCCTTTTCCATTGGTAGAAAATCAAGGCTGATAAGGCAAAAGGTACCACAGTTGCAAATAAATTTTATGCACTTTGGTTGAATTTTAAGACCAAAGTACCAAAATAGAACTGCAAAATGATGCTCCAAGTTACAGCTTATGGAATAAATTAGATGTACTTACCAACCCAGAGCATGGAGATTCAGGATATTTGGACATCGATTCGACAAGACTCTCCGTTGCAGTTAGAGCAGCAATAGAATCTAGTACAAGAGAAGCCAACTGGGAAACTTCTTCTTCAAGATCTTCCTCTGATTTACATGCAGATGAACTTGAGATTTCAGGTACATAATTAACTATCCCTTGAACATTGTCTCTAGCAAATTCAAGACCCTTTTTCCATCCCCCATGATACAGGATAGAAGCAAAGGTGAACACCACAAGATCATCTTGAGGGTGATTGACCAGTGCCATGTGAAATGCCAACAGACTGACCCTGTAAGAAGGACACAATTAATCATCATTGACATCCATAATATATATGAAAACCAACTTTTGCATTAAATGCACAATTCCCAATTGATTAGGAGCAAGCACAGCCACAACTAGCTCAAGCAGTGTCAAATCCTGCAAACATAATGTGGTAAGGAATTTACATTTGTGAATTTATTAATTCCTTAATTGACAATTTCCAAGCTATACTGTTAAGAAATTGCAGTTGCAGTGAAAATTGTAATCTAACAGAATAATGACAATTATCTCACCATAAACTGCAGTCAGAAGGTCGATCAACCGTGACAACTTTATCCAAATTAAAGAATAGTTTCTGTTGCAAAGGGAAATAAAAAACAATAAAAAAAGAAGCTAAATAAATTGTTGGGCAGAGAATAAATCAATTAACCTCAATATGGAACAAAGAGTCAAAGACTACAGACCTACATTACAAGTAGTATCAATACAAATACCAAATGAACAACATATAACAAATATTGTAGTGCAATTAACAAAGTGTAGAAGTTCTCACATCATTCACAATTTCACTGAAGCTTTGAATTTGAAAAAACTGAGGCTCTTGTAGACCATAATGCAAGTAGTGTACAAATACAAATACCGCATGACCAACACATATCTGATGTTTTAAGAACCATATCAAAAATCTTTTTATCAGTTCTTGTTCTATTAATTCTTTATATATAAATCTATGTTTATACCCAGAAATCCCCCAAACCCGCTTCGCGGACCTGGCTCAAAACTGGGACCTCCTGCCTAGAGCTACAATCTTTAGGAGACATGAAACTTTAGGAAATAGCTAGATAGGTACTGTGAGGAGGTTCAAACCCCGGACCACATGGAAGCAAACCATGGCCTGACTTCCTACTAACCCCAGAGTGTTCCATCAATTCTATTTGGGAGTGCAATCACAGACATGTAAAAGTTCTAACATTCGCAACTCCACAAAATGTTCCCAACTTTGAATTTGAGAAAACTGAGGCCGTCTAGTCCTGCTCAAGAGTACAAATACAAATACCATATGAAAAACAAAATATGTTCCCAACTTTCAGTTTTTGTACCGATATGCTTACCATCAACATCGTGGAATTCTGAGGAAACTTCCTAATACTCTGTTGATCCAAGTATGCTGCCTGCAACACAAGCCTGTTATGCAAGTAATGATTAAGAAACCATTTGTAATACGGCAAACAACTCAGAAAATACATACATGAATTGGAAGTATAACTTTGAGTATATTGAATCTCCAAAGCAAACAGAGAGATGGCTCAGCAGCTCCATAAGAAAGCATATAGTTCATTTCCATCATAATTCTACTCTGAATGGACAAAGAATGTCAGTTCAAACAAGTAGCATGTAACATCATCTCTCCCGTAGACAATTGGACAAAAGAGAAGGGTACAACAAAGAACTGAGACCACAAACAGGCTCAAACAGATAAAGCTCACATGGGGGTACCTTTGCCAACGTCAAAATGGATGAAGAAAGCCTATGTATGGCTGTCTCGGTTTCTTTTGAAATTGACAAACTCAAACGAGCAGCAATTCGTAAGCCACGCAAGATTCTTGCTGTATGACAGAGTTTGCATATAATTCAGAATCCAATATGATATTCAGCTAGTGCATCCAAATGGTGTCAAGGTTTATGCATGAAAGGTCGGAACACCTACCGCAATCCTCTTTAAATGACAACTTGGCCGGGACTAACGACCGTAGCTACATCCATGTCAACCAACCATAACACATCTTAATAAGCTTCAAATGATATATTGGAAATATATGCAGACTTCTATTAACAACATGAAATTGATAATTACCTTTAAGGACCTCAAATCAGCCATTCCATTCGCATAACCATAGATTTTATTCGAGAAAGGATCAAAGAACAAACTGCTTCCAGAATTTCACAAGATATCCTGGAGTTAGATGCCATTGAATTTACACAGTTCAAATGAACATAGAGAGTGTTACAATTGATAACATGCTCTGAATCGATATAAGTGAAAAATAATGAAAAATAAAAAAAGACTTGCCTGTTAATTGTGAAGTCCCGATGCATGCTGTTTCTCCAACGGATGAAATCTTTCTTATCACAGCCCTTTGGCATTTGAGAGAAAGTAACTTCTTCTTTATCAGACTGTTGTTTTGCCACCGTTTCGAAACTAGATACCTGTTGCAAAAATCAGAGAAAGAGCATAAGAACATCAAGATGGGATGTGAAATGCAACAGATACAGACTATTGAACAAGAAAATCATCTCCAAAAAAAAAAGGGTTAAAAGTCATGCAGGGAGCAGAATTACAATATTCACCAACCAACCTCTATGACAGAACCTTTAACATGCACCATACATATAGGAAATCGTTGACCAACAATATTTGCACGATGAAATTGCTTCTTGATCTGTAGTAAGAGAACATTAGACAAGCGAAAAAAATTGAGTTTCAACACACACAAATTCATCAAAACCTTGAGTATAAAATTTAAACAGTCAGTGTTACCAAACCTGTTTAAGATTAGCTGTAGTGATCACATCAAAGTCTTTAGGAATTCTTTTCAGGATTAAGTCTCTCACACATCCACCCACTAAGTAGGCTTCAAACCCTGCATATATCACAAGATAAGCAAACCATCGAACATAGAATCTTAAAGAATGTCCCAATATACACTTCAGCTGGACAATTTGATGCTTAACAACATGCATATATACATAATGGCACCAAGTATGACAAAATGTTACCTTCCCTTTGAAGAATTTTCAACACAATCCAAGAGGACTGGGAAATCATGGTGGGTTTTATCCCAAGTACCCTTGCATCCACCTTTTTCCAGTTTGACATGTCAATGAAGCCTAACAATAAGAACAGACAAAAAAAGTTACTGACTTTAAAGTTATCATGTTCATTTGACAATGCTCAATGGACATACCGTCTCCAGGAACTGAATCAGGAACCATTTTAGGTCGAGATTGAGCTTGCAATCCTCCTTCAGACAATGTGTGCACGAGTTTCTGCTCAATAACAAAAATGCTCACCAAGTGTTCGACAAAATGCCTCAATGAAATGCCTTGATGAAAGCACGAGAGAGAGGGAAGGAGAAAACACCTGTTGCTGCTTAACCAGGAGTTTGAGGCGAGATAACAAGCAATTGTTGCTTCTGAGGGATGTTATCGCCATCGGAAGATGAATATCATATTAGGGTCAGGGTCATGGCGCGCTTTCTGGGCACTCGTTTTATTTTGTGTTGCGGACTCGCAGCAAGCACGGGGTGAATTTTGTTACTTCTCGTTGCCCTTCCAGCGAGCTATTCAGCCCTTTCCCATAAACCTAGGCTCATCACCTATCTGTGACCGTCTGCAGTCACCGCCTAATCTTTCACCGTCCAACTTGAACTAGGCCCACCATATAATAGGATAAAATCCTCGATTGAGACCTAAATTATCATGAAATGAAAATTTTTTACCTTAATTTTGATAAAGAGCGTTAGAGTTTATCGTGTCGTTAGTCGTTTAAGTAACTCCATCCGATTGTAATAATAAAAAAAAATTAAATTCAGTTTACCACCTTAAACTTATGACCAAACATCATGTCAATCCTTACTCTTTCAATTTCATCAGCAACACTCATATACTTACCAATTTAATCAGTCTAGTTCAACTGTTAGTCAATTCGTTAGTTTTGACGGTTAAGTGCTGACTTTACACAAATAGGATCCACTCTTTGGTGACTTGGTAGCGACATGGAATGCCCAGTCATCTCTTAACAGTCAAAATTAACGGATTGGCTAACGGTTGAGATTTCCATGTCATCGCCACATCATCAAAATATGGGTCTCATTTGTATCACGTCAGCACTTAACGATCAAAATTAACGGATTCGTTAACTGTTAGACAAGACTGATCAAATTGGTAAGTATAAGGGTGTTATTGATAAAATTAAAAAAAAAGTAAGGACTAACATGATTTTCAGTCTAAAGTTCAGGGTGGTAAACTAAATTTAATCCTAAAAAAAATTGAAATTTAACCAATGTAATAGTGGCACATATTACAATCATATAATAATTGAAATTTTATTAAATTAAAACTAGTTAAATTAACTAAAAATATGATCAAACAAAATAATGGTGGTCGAATTTTGTGTAGATCGTGAGGACTAAGGGCGGACTCGGGAGGAAGATTTTGATAAGAGAGATGTGAAGGGATCAATGTGAATGTTCTCGGGTTTGGCTGCACTATTGTCGGACATAAATTGGTTGCGACGTCATCCATTGGGTTTAGATCCGGTTTTGTAAAACGGTGAGCATACCCATGGCCGTTTTCAAACTTTTTGCAAGTCGATATCACTATCAATGAGAGTTGCATTATCATTTTTTTTTTCATGTATCTCTTCATATTTTCTAATATCGAATGTTATTAAAGAAGATTCCAAGATGATTATGAAGGCAATAGCCTCCTCAAACTAAACATTGATACGTAGATGCGTGATAGCTGAAAAACTAAACATGCTCTCTAAAATAACTAAGGAGCTAAGATAGAAGGTCTGGTAAATATGCTCTTAAAAAACAATTATAACATTTTAATGTATGTAACTTGTATTCAGTTGCTATAATATAACAATTTCTCGAAATTGATGCTATAAAAATACATCGTTTCACCTAATAATCAATAAAATTTATGAAAAAAAGAAGAAGAAGAAATTATACAGGGGTGAATCTAAAACAAGACCACAATGCTTTTCAATTATCTGTATCCAAATTCCAAATCCCACTGTTTTGGTTTTTTACATATAAAAATCCTCTGTTTTTCAATTATTTATTTATTTATCTATTACAATATAAAAAACCAATTAAATTCCCTTTAATTATTGCTGTTTCTATTTTTATTTCCCTTCTCTCCCATTGGCAGTTTGGCACTGCCACTCCCCAGCAGCGAAGGCCCTCAAGCTCTCCCTTAAATCCCTTATCGTACGTCCAATCTGAACCTAAATCACACTAGGGTTTCAGCTCTCACGCTGCTCCGTCTACTCCCTAAGCTTTTTGCCTTCTTACTTCTACAGTTTGAGCGAGACTTCTCCGACTATGGGAGGAGGAGGTGACGACGCGACCCAATCGGACGGCGGAGATGAAGTCAACATCAACATCAGAACCCCCAACGGCTCCAAGTTCGCCGCTCGTATCAGCCTCGAGTCCACCGTCCGAGCGCTCAAAGAAGCTCTGTCGCCGGAATGCGACATTCCGCCCGATCAGCAGCGGCTGATTTACAAAGGTCGGATCTTGAAGGACGATCAAACTCTCCAGAGCTACGGTATTGCTAGTTCTCACTACTTTTTTTTTTCTTCACTGTTTAATCTAGTAATGTTAGATGTTCAGATTACTTAGAGTAGTTAAATTTTGCAGTGCGGTGTTGCTTGTTGCTAATAAAGTGGCAAGGTTGCTAATTTTGGATTGTACAGATAGCATAAAGGCTTAGTTTTGGATAATCAGCTCAAACCTTAGATTCCTTAGATTATGGTTGAGAGAGTTGTTAAGTGAGTGCAGGATTAAAGTTGCAGTAATAGAACAAGAGCTAGTAGGAGCAGAGAGCTTTCCTCATCTTGGTTGCTCTCTCTAAGGGTTTTTCGTTTTTCGATTATTGCAGGTTTTATTGTTTAGGGGTCTTGGTAAGTTTTTTACTCCAGGTTACCAGGTCTTAAAATACTGTTGTTAAAGTTCTTCATATCTTGGATTACCTTTTCTCTTGAAAAGATTCTGTTTGTTGAAAGGTTTGCTTGTTTTATTTGTCTGTTCTTGGAATGTTGGTAGTGTTGCTCAGGGTTCATGCCCTGATTTTTTTTTTTTGGTTTAACATTTGAAAATATCCGGGAAAGAAATTGTGTCATGTAGAAGAGGACTGTTAGGCTTAAATCTTGGTAAATGAAGTAAATGGAGATTGGGGACACACGGGAAATGTTTACTGACTTGAAAGATGTTCTGCTACTGTGACGTGTCTTTTTTGTCTGAGACTTCTTTTCGTCATTGTAAATAGGTTTGGAGGCGGATCATGCTGTTCACTTGGTTCGTGGCTTTGCACCATCTGCAGCAGCCAACACTGATGGTGCAACCAATGCTGGAAATGCAAATTCTACCCAAGCAAGGGGTGTTGGATCTAATGGTGGGGCATTGGGAGGATCTGGTTCAGAAGCCTCACCATTCTCTGGACTTGGACTCAATGTCAATGGGATGGGTGGCACTGGTGGTTTATTTGGATCTGGGTTTCCTGACTTGGAACAAGTGCAGCAACAATTTATTCAGAACCCTAATGTGATGAGAGACATAATGAACATGCCTCTCTTTCAAAATATTGTGACTAACACTGACATAGTACAGAACATGATTATGAGCATCCCTCAAATGCGTGAGATTATTGATCGGCATCCTGAGCTAGGACATGTACTCAATGATCCTGGCACTCTTCGTCAGACACTTGAAGCAGCAAGAAACCCTGAGCTTATGCGTGAGATGATGCGCAACAGTGACAGAGCTATGAGCAACATCGAAGCTTCTCCTGAAGGATTTAACATGCTTAGACGTATGTATGAAAATGTAGAAGAGCCATTGCTGAATGCATCAACCATGGCTGGGAGTGCTGATAATTCAAATCCATTTGCAGCTCTTTTGGGCCCCCAAGGTGGCAACCCAACCAGAACTGAGTCAACTAACCCATCAACTGTTGGTTCAGATTCCACGACTAGTCCCCCTGCTCCAAATACTATCCCACTTCCCAACCCATGGTCACCTACAGGCAGTAAGCTCTTGCTCACTTGTTTCTGTTATGCAATGTTCTGGTTTTGAAGCATTACAGCTTAAACTTGTTTTCTTTAAGCACCTCATATTCTCATTTTCTTGTATTGTTGTTTAATTTGAGGCTAGTTGGGCTTGTCAAACTGGACAAGATGAGATGCCTGAGTCTTGTCCTTGGGAAGTGGACTAAGTTCTACCCTTAAGGCACATTCTCTTATTTTTCAATCCATAGTTGAATTGGTTACTGCTGTGACCAAGATAACAGTATATTCAGTAGTAGCAGTCGGTAGCAACATTTGCTGTCACAATAAACTAAAATTTATAAATAAATTATCAAACCTTTTACTTCCTCTGGTTTTGGGTCAATATTTTGTGCTTCTATGTTGCTTTTAGTCATTACCGACAAGTAGTTAATTGCATGTGAACATAGCAGCTGGAGTTGCCCAAACTAACGCCACAAGGTTGAACTCTCTAGGGGATGGTAGGCCGCAGACACCAGCTGGCCATGCTGGACTTAGTTTTCCAGAGTTTGAAGGCACGTTGGGTGGGATGCAGGATACCACTTCACTGAATCAGGCTGTGGAAAACCCAGCTATTTCTCAACTAATGCAAAGCTTCTTCTCCAATCCTGAGAATATGAACCAGGTATTATTTTATTCCGTAATAAAATAAGCTTAAGAATGAGATTTCTTTTTGTTAAACATTACCCAACTGCAGATTCTCGGGTCTGACCCCCAGTTACGCAGCATGCTTGATTCCAATTCTTTCATAAGAGAAATGATGCAAAACCCTGAATTTCTTCGTCAGTTGGCTTCTCCTGAGACTATGCAGGTATATTAATTTAGGCTGCTTAAGCTGTTCACACATGCATGTGCTCTGCTTTGCGTTCTCATGCACATGGGTTAAACACACAGAACCCTGTACACTTGAGTCTGTCGGTTGAAATAAATATTAAAACCTCGTCATTAGGGTTCTTAATGGTTCAATTTGTGAGCTGGTGCCTGTAATGCCTGCACCCGTAAGATTGATATTTGATGCACAAATAATGATCAAACTTGAAAATGGTACCTCATTCTTGCTTATTTATTCCTCTTCTGCCGTTTTTTCTCTTTTGCAGCTATTCTTAACTTTACAACAATCACTTATGTCGCGGTTAGGTCAGCAACAGCAACAGCCACAGCAACAAGGTCAGCAACAGCAACAATCAACCCAGTAAGTAGTGGCATAATTTTTTCTTTAATACATCTGTTTGGATTTAGCCTGAATTGATATATTACTATTTTTGCTGCCTGATGATTCGATGTTGTATAGGGTCATTGTTAAACTCTTATTAGCATTTAGCAATAATAAAAGATAGAACTCTGCATGTTTATTTGTACTTCATTTTGGTTAGTCAGGAAAGACACAGGAAAGATCCCCCAATTTGTTGTTGTTCTCAATAAAATTTCGTGCTGGCTTTGCTGTAATTATGTTTTCGATTGGTGCTTCTTATACCTTGAATTGGCTAAGTTTCTGGTCACCCTGTTGGCCTGGTTTGGGCCATCTTGGTTCTGCTATAGTAGTCTCTGTTTTGCTTCTGTTGATTAGCTGTCATGATTGGTTATTGCTCTTTGAGTTGTATTAAATCAGTGCTTTCTTGCAGGGAACCTGGACAGACTGGTGGAGGCATAGGTATCCATGTCAATATGCAAGTTCTGTTTATCTTTTTTCAAAATTGAGTTAACTGGTATGCTTCTTACGAAATAGGAAATGTCTTCACAGGAAAATCAAATTGTTTGAATCGCATTAATTGAAAATATTCCCAAGTGTCTTGTCATTTCATTTGGGATGCCTTTTTTCCTAATCCTTCATATTTTTTGTTCTGGGTTATTTCTTAAAAGAGGAATTTATTAAGACTACAATGGGTCCCAAACATATTGTGAAGTGAGTTTCTCGGAACAGGTTATGGTAACGAGCCTCTCGTGTTGAAAAGGCCATTCATTTGCCTAATGCGAAAAGAAAGAAGCATTAATCTCTTGTAAAGATATCTATGGTGTAATTGGTGGTTTGCTAACGTTGTTGTGAAAACAGGATCAGTCTATAGCATGGGGTTAGAGATGCTGATGAACATGTTTGGTGGGCTTGGCATTGGCGGCCCGGCTGTTCCCAACAGACCAAATGGTTTCTGCTTACCTATCATTACTTTCTTGTGATTATCCCTATCATTACTTCAAGAAAGAAGGTTCCTTTTGTTTGATTTGTGCTAATCCTTTTCCATATATTTCAGTGCCACCGGAAGAACTCTATGCTGCACAGCTTTCACAACTTCAGGAGATGGGTTTCTTTGACAGACAAGAGAACATACGGGCTCTGATGACCACCGCAGGAAATGTCCATGCAGCAGTAGAGCGACTATTGGGGAATTCTGGTCGATAGTTTAGAGTTGCATTTTTCTAATTGTTCTGGTTATGTCCAGGCGGTGGTTGCCAAGATTGGTCATGCTGGTTAAGCTGATATTAATACGAGCCCTCTATTAGTGGTGCGAGCTTATGGTCCTCGGATTATGGTCTCTCTCAAGAATGTTGTCAGACCTGAGTGTACATAGTTGACAAATATTAGTCATATGAATGGGCTTGGCAAATTCGTTTTCTTGGAGATGTGTGACAATTTGTAAGAGCTGCGTAAGTTTCTGTTTCTATTGCATATATAGACTCGTATAAAATGGTCAAAGTATATGGTTAAGCTCGTTAAAAACAAGTGGAAGCTTATAGAAAGAGCCTAAAAGGGTGTATTTATTTGTCAAAAATTAACCCAAGTTATTCAAATGGGTCGATGCTTGTTCAAAAATTTACCCCTTTTTGGCAAAGGCACGAGTTGAGAGAACTCAGAGAAGTTTATAGTTCCACTAGTTCATCGTATTTAAAGTACAACTCGGGGATTTTTGCACTGGTTTTTAACCAGGATAGGTTTTGGTGAGGCCACTCGTTAACATCTGGACGTTATTCTTCATTTTATTTATAAACCAGCGACTTGATGTATTTTTTTTTTCGAAGAACTTGACGTTTTTTTTTTATTCAAGATGTTAGAACACATACACATCCTAAGGGAGTCGAACTCAAAATATTTTCTAGACGTATTTAGTTAAACCTGACTAGACGAGTGAAAGTCGTCTTACGTGAAAAGTAACTCGATACTTCTAACAAGAATGTAAAAAGTACAGATGGTTGATAACTTGATATGTAAATCTAATCAAACAACCTGTGTATTTGGTTAAATCATACTATATAGGTCACAAGTCGCCTATGTCAAAACTCAAAAGTGGCTCAATATCTGCTAATTCTTTGGATAACTTGGTAATGATTGATATAGTTGATTGTTCACTACTTTGTTGCTAATATATAACAATATCTGCTAATTTTTTGGATATGAAAATTATAACCTTATCAAATATGAGATATTTCACCTTATATAAAACAAGTAAACAACTAATAAGGATGTCATTTCACCAATTCATTGTATTTGAACTTGACAATCTAGTAAATTAGTAATGATTGGCGTATTAATTTCTTACTATTTTGTCGCCTATGTATTACCAAATTTGCTTATTCTCTAGATATGTAATATCTAATCCAACGATCTGCCGTATCTAGTCTAACCTTATTAAGCAAGTGATATGTCGCCTTGTGTAACCATGATGTCATTAAAATAGTTCATTGTATTTGAATTTGGCCATCCGAAAATAAGTTTGTGCAGTTACTTCTTACTATTTTTGTCCTTATACATTACCAAATTTTATCATTTCTTTAGATATGCAATATTTAATCCAACGACTTGCCGTATTTGGTTTAACCCCATCAAACACGAGACATTTCACCTTATATGAAACGACTAATAAGGATGTCGTTTCATTGATTCATTGTATTTGAATTTGAATTTTTTTTTTGTTGGAATGATTTTAGGCCTCATTAAGGCCTTAATCACATGTGGCACTCCATGTCAACTACACATCATTCACTAATTCCACGTTATTTTGGACAGAACACTATCTTACCCTTTTCAAATCTAATGGTAATTAATTTTTTTTCTTTCAATAATTATCCATTTTAAGTTTCATCTCTTTTTCAAAAAAGTTCTACGGTACATTAGGGTCTAGGGTTTATTTATTAGGGTTTAGGGTTTAGAGTTTAACCATCTCTTTTTTCAAGTAAAGTAGTTTGATACAAAGATACACTAGCTCCATGCATTGGTAGACTAGGTTGGCTTGATCTTGAACTAGTCTACTTATGTATCGAACTAGTCTATCTCTAGATTTAACTAGTATACTTAATGTACCGTAGATGAACCCTCTTTTTTATCAGAAAAAAAATTGAGCGTTTACAACTAATTAAAAAATTTAGGGTTCTTCACTAAATTCAATTCAAATACCTATTCTAACAAGCTTGTCAGTCAATATAAATAATGAAATTCCTTCCCTTGTATGATGAAATATGGAGTCATATGTTGATTTGAAAGATGGAAATCAATATCCATTGTCAATATCCAAAATCATGGTTAGCGTTTCCATCTTATCATATTATGTTTGAACAATTGCACTTTTCATTTGTTCAATCGATCTGGAACCTAAAGATAGATCCCCAAGTCCACCCAATTATGTTTGAACAAAATAATAAGATCTAACTTTACTGGTTATAACCATGGGATCAACATAAATTCATACAAAGGCACCCACCAAAGCTAGCAACTAGAGAATTAGAGACGATGAAGTTGATTATAGAAAATTATTTAATTAGGAAAATGTAGAGAGGAAAATGGATAAAGTAGGTATTTGACTGATGGTGATGTGGAAAAATCGTTATTAAAATAATTAATGTAAAATGATATGGCTTCACCTGCCACGTCATTAAGGCCTCAGCCTTAATAAGGCCCTCTAACGTTGCCATTTTTTTTAAGAGATGAATGTGTATTGTATTTGAACTTGACTTCTTGATAATGGTTCACGTAGTTATTTTCTTACTATTTTGGTGCCTTAATATTTCCAATTTTGCTAATTCGCTAGATATGCAAAATCTAATCCAACGACATGCCGTAATTAGTCAAACCTTGTTCGGTAGGCGATATGTCGCCTTGTGTAACCATGCTGTCATTCAAATAGTTCATTGTATTTGAATTTGGCCAACTGAAAATAAGTTTGTAGTTACTTCTTACTATTTTTGTCCCTATACATTACCAAATTTTGTCAATTCTTTAGATTTTTTTTTCTAGAAGAAAATTGTATATTAAACAATTTGAATGTTTATAACAGATATCAGTACATCGGATAGTCAATGAGGTCTATCGTCTACTCAAACTAGAAATGTAGGAAACAAAAACGTGAACCTATCTAAAATATGCGCTACCTGAATACATTTCAAAAAGGTATATGTACAAATAACTGCAATAAAGAAGCGGAAAAATATTTTCACTTCTTCTATGCAATATTTAATCTAACGAGCAGCGGTATTTGGTTCAACCTTATTAAAATTGTAGGCACAGGATGAAATTACAATTGTAGCCGTATTTTGCTTCCAAAGATCGTAACCCTAGACAGAAACCATTTCGACAACATTCCATTCGAGGATATTAAGGATTGAATTAGGTGGGGTCCTCGGGTCGCCCCCCTTGGAAAAAAGACGCAAGAGATTCTAACTGAGTCTAACCGTCAATTAATGCACCCTTGCCCTCCAACCCTATAAAAAAGACCCTCTCCCCATTCACTGAATCACACCGCTTGGCATTTCTGAGTAGTCTCAGTCTCAACTTTTCATTCTCACAGTGCCTAGTTATTGCTTCAACGATGGCCAACACCACCCCCTCCTCACCCACAAACACCAACGTTGCTGAAACAGCAACACTCACTGACAACAACAACAATGTTGTTGCTCCTCCTGTCCCCGAAACTGCTGAGGGCAACGTCGTCGTTGTTCCTGCAGTCACCTCTGAGACCGTCGTTGTCAGTCTCCTCGATGATGACACTGACAATGATGGCGGTGCTGTTCCAATGGACACCACCGAAAACAAGGATGAGACTACTGCGGTGACCAACACCGCGGAAGTCGTTATTCCTATTCCCACCAGCTGCTCTCAGCCGCCGGTGGTTGTCACCGCCGAGACTTTCTTCACTACTTTACCCGAAATGATGACTAGGGAAGAGTCCACAACTCTCACCGAGGGTGGTGAGGGTAGTAGTCAGGCACCACCACCACCGCATGGTGGTGGTGCTGAGTTTACTATACTCTATTGTCCCACCACGGGAATGGGGATGTACATGACACCCCCTGGACAACCCCGTGGCGAGCAGGAGAGTAATATTCCCCCATCGCTAGCCCCGGCTACAGTTCCAGCGGGTTCTGGCACGCCAGAGTCATCGCAGAGGAAGCGCCGCACGAACCAGCCGCCTCCTTGTCAGGTTTGCAATAAGAGGTATACCTCATGGAAAGCCCTCTTTGGGCACATGAGATCCCACCCAGATAGGTCATGGAGAGGCGTTCACCCTCCTCCTCAGTTTGATGGAAATAGACAGAGAGGTAATAACCCTATAGTACTGCATGCATGACGCAATAATTGCAGCTTGCTTATGCTTGAATTAATGCATGTCCACTAATTTTAATCAATTTGCTTCGATCTCATGTTTATTCTCATCTCTGACACTTTGTTATGTCATATATATACCTGTGCAGATGCAGAGATCATAGATCTTACTTTGATGGAAGATAATGAAGAGGAGGGTACCGATTCTCCTCCTGTTGACGGCGAGCTCCCAACAGTGATCGATCTTAACAAGGCCCCTCCCCGTGATGACGGCGACGATGGCGCCGCGGGTGCAGCGGCGGGCTTGGTTGCATGAAGCTTAGGGTTTCATTTCTTCAATGGTGTCGTGGAGTCAAGAAGCGCGTAATTGTTCAGGGTTGTGTACGTACGTTGCAGCCGAAGAAGGCTGCAATCGTACCTTTTTTATTTCGAATAAGCGCATCTGTTTCTGTTTGTTTTATGTTCGTGTTTGTTTGGATTTAGCGTCTGCCTGTGCATCATCGATGCCTGTGTTTTCTGAAGGAGATTAACTACATGTAAAAATGGCTATATATAAAGCCATGGCTTTGCTTTAAGTGATTGTTGTACGCCGGCGGGGGACATATTGCGGCGAGATGCATATATATATATATATATTGTTGTGTTTGACTTTAATTATGAATTAAAGAATCGGGTTTTCTTTGTTGTACGTGTCATTATTTATTTGTCTCTTAATTTTTGATCTATTTGTCTGTTTTAGTTTCTTACATATATATACGCCTACCTAGCAATATACTGTCTCTTCTTTGATTTATATACTCGAGACTCTCTTTAGTTCTATTGGCTGCTTAGATCGATCGAGAATGAAAAAATGAAGTGATTTTGTGCCTTAATATTGGCTGGCGGCGGTAGACAACAATTTGCAGGAGTGTAGTTTAGGGTTGAAGTACATCTAGTAATTTGCTGTAATTATTATTATTTAAATTCAATAAAAGATTGGTACTTTATGTGGGTTATTGCCATAGATGGTATATAATCTGAACATATCCTATAAATATATGGTAAATAATCTCTGGATTTTTATCTGGACATCTTATAAACAAATGTTTTTTGAAGCCATATAAAATATATCATCTCTCTATCGATCTATCCTAAATCTTAACGCATGATCAACGAATGCCAACATTTGAAATTTGACAATTCATGTTCTTGAATTTAAATCACTAAATTAGATCGAAAGACATAAGAACGTGTATAATCACATTTCGAATGCTCCCAATAAATCAATGTTATTATATAATTGCTATATTGCTTATATGTTTTTGTGGCATGTCAACTTCTTTGATTGGGGTCTTCAATCTCTTTCTTTGGTTTTCTTCTACAACAATTTCATGATAAAGAAGAAGGTACGTATTTCTGTTTTATTTTTGGGTTCTAAATGTCTGTTCAGAGTCAAATATGGATCTTTACATTGATCTTCAGCGTTGGCATCCTGCATTAATTTGGGTTTCTAAAGACGGTAATTTTATTGCATGGGATGGTAATTTTCCATGGATGGTATGTAATTTCCCGGTCAAAAAGGTTTGCACTTTGCAGTCATAACAATATATATATATATATTAATTTGACAGCGAAAAAAAAATGTCTTGGAAATTCAAAGATTTACTAAATATACTCAGAATCAAAGATTTACTAAATATACTCAGAATCAAAGATTTACTAAATAAACTAAATAAAAAATTCATATAATGTAGAAGGTGGATCTCCACGATTAGAATTTTTTTACAGTAATTTGATTTCGACAGTAAAAGTCAAACTCGTTGGGTAAAAAATCATAAAGAAAGAAAATGGCTGTAACAAGTAGTTTCAGCACTAGTATTCAGATCCAACGGTGTTGGATCCACACAGCAATGGCCACGTCAGCATCTTCATATTTTTCCTTCTCAATTAAGTAGTGGTAAATTGGTAATAAGCAAAGCCTCCGGTACTCTTTGGCCAAAAATCAGTTGGAGTTTCCGCCCAAAATTTCGGTTAACTTTGAGAGACAGAGTCCGTTTCCGGCTTATCCGTTTCTCAAGCCACGCAGGCAAACACGGCCTTAGTCCCTTTTACTTCGTCAATTCTCAAAAGCTTTAGCCTTTGTGAGCAGAGCTTTTTGCTCCTTCATTTCTTTTCAGAAGCAATTTTCACAGAAAGAGAGAGAGAGAGAGATTGGATCTCACGTCGTGATCTCAAACAGGTTTCTTCTTCTTCTTCTTCTCTCTAATTTTCTGTTTAAACTGTTCAAATTGAAAGCTTGGGTTTCTCAATGCGATGGTTAATTTACAGTGGTTGAATTTGGGAGTTACTAATGACGGAGGAGAAAGCTGAAGCTGGGCAGAAGCTTTACACGCGAATGCGGCTATGGGAGTTTCCGGATCAGTATGTGATCGAGCCCACCGATGGCTCCAATGGATCGTCTTTGGCGGTTAGTCGGGTCGATGGCTCGATGAGTCTGATTGGTGGGTTTTTGCTTTGCCTTGTGCCACAATCTCGATTTCGATTCATGGTCTGATCAGTGGTTATAGACATTTTACTGTTCGTTTGTGTGTGTGTGTTTGGGTTTCTAATTCTGCAGAGAAGCTTCCAGAATCCAGCTCTGTTCGGGTTCCCAAAATTCGAACTATCTTTGGTGTGGTTGGGGTGCTAAAGCTTTTGGCAGGTGACATTGCCTTATTCAAATCCACTCAAACGTTCATGCTTTATATCTTTTATGATTAGGGATCTTAGATTTGTGATGCTTTGGATGCCGGTTAGTTTTCAATCATACACGAACCAATGCACGTTTCATAGGATGCTTAGGTGATTTACTGGTTTTGTTGGAGTTGCAAAATCATAGAATTAGCAGTATAGGATGCTAAGTTTTAAGTATTGTAGAAGATGTGATGTAATTCTTTCAGGCGCTGGAATTGCAGCGTGTCCATATCTTTAATGCTGTTGAATCATTATGCTTTCAGGGTCATATTTACTGGTTATAACGGAACGCGAATGTGTTGGTTCTTACTTGGGGCATCCTATCTATAAAGTTTCGTCATTTAAGGTTTATCCCTGTGACCATTCTCTAAGGAACTCCCCTGCAGAACAGGTATATCTCTTGTTGCTTTACCCTTTACCCCATCTTTACTCTCCCTTATATGGGTGCCTACTGAGTTTTTTTTTTTTTTAAATATTGGAGAGTGGCTACTACAATAATCTTGTACCTCTTTGGCAGAAAAAGATGGAGACCGAGTTTTCTGCGCTGTTAAATATAGCAGAGAGTACTCCTGGTCTGTATTTCTCATACGAGGCCAATTTAACACTGAGGTGAATTGTTTTCCACATTAAGTTGCCCCCAGTCCCCCCATGAGAAAGAAGAATAAAATCTTTGTATATTGCAGTGCACAACGATTGAATGATTTAGGCAACGAATCTAAATTGCTTCCTCTTTGGAGACAGGTAAGCCTTGGATTATGTCTGACTGATGATTTTACATATCTATATGTATGTTTAGTCTTCATGATTCCAATCTCACATCTCCAAATGTTTTCCACAGGCAGAGCCTAGATTTCTTTGGAACAATTATATGTTGGAGAACCTCATTGATAACAAGGTGGGATTAGATTATTGCTAAGTTTTTACTGTTACCTACTCAGTTTCCTGTAGAACTTTAACTTCTCAATTTAGTCACTGCTGATCATCTTAATGGTCTTTGCTTGCAGCTTGATCCATACCTACTTCCTATTGTTCAAGGCAGTATCCTTATGTCATTCTTGCTTTCAGCTGTTTCGCATGTGTGCCTGCATATATACACACATGGATGCGCCAACACATATTAAATATATAAATACACGCATCATGTTGTTTAGTTTCCTTTGTGTGTGCTGTTGTTAGATTTATAAACTGCTTTTCCAGTTGAGGGTTCTCCTTAATTGATCATCAGGCTTTCACCATTTTCAAGCAGCCATTGGAAAAGATATTATCGATGTTACTCTGATTGCTAGGAGATGCACTAGGCGAAATGGTAAGTCTGGTTGTAATATACTTAAGTTTAAATACCATGCTATCTACTAGGAAAAGTATATGCTTTAGGCTATTTCAAATATTACTTTTGCATGGTCTTAAAGTTTTTGACCATGAGCTATGAAAGGACTACCTTACACTTCACCAGGTAACTGAAATAGGATGGCCAAATGGTACTAGTAGAAAGTACTAGAATATCTCGAGATTGATCTGCTGAACTCAGTTGCAATAGTAAGAACTAGGAAGTACAAAAGCCAGTGATTTATGGTGTGGATCTATGTTTATAGGATATGGATATCCAACAGGCTTATGTGTATACTAAAACTTGGGATGTAGAGGCTATATTTATCTAATGCAGTTCGGGCGCATGATGTCCACCAGAAATAAAAAAATGTTTTTGTCAATCTAGTCAAAAATAATTTGCATTTCTTGGAAGGTACTCGGATGTGGAGAAGAGGGGCTGATTCTGATGGATATGTAGCAAATTTTGTGGAAACGGAGCAGATTATGCACTTGAATGGGTTTACTGCATCATTTGTCCAGGTAAAATGTATGCCTAATTGTGCATAAGTAATTATGTTATGGATTTTCTGTCTGCATGGTCTCCTCCTTTTCTTTATTGATGAATCGTCCGTATGCTAAAAGTAGCATAAGAACTGAGATCATTTGAAAATTACTGTCATAAGAACTTTGCCTAATTTGAACGTGTATAGGTAGTTCTTGCAAGTTTCAACAACATTAATTGCTCCTTTTAGTTTACCCTGACATGAGGAAAACAAAAGAAATGGAAGGTTGAACCATTCCCCAAATGAGATAGAAAGTACTAGGTAGCTACATTACTCTGAATCATGATGGGAAACTTTAGATAGTTTTCATATTTTTTTTTTCGTGCATATTCTGAGATATCTAATTTGCCTATTCTATTGAAATATGATATTTATCTGCCAATAACTTCTCCTTTGACTCTGGCCCCTCCAAAACTTTCATTTTTATGGGAACTATGACTTTTAGATTTTGGAGATACAAGGAATAATACTTACTATGCCGACCATAAGGACCAAGATGCAATTTCGTGAGTAACACCTGCCAAATGACTTGTTTGGCTCTTGTGACCTTTATAGACTGATTAAAAAGTACTAGAACATGCATCATGATTCTCAATTTTATCCTGTCGGATTCCAATCAAGATGGGGATACTCATTTAATGGTTAAAATTAACAAAAGTGTTTCATGACTGCCAAGATAAATGCCTGGCAGGATCTTTAACCAGACTTACAAGTGCATGTTTGCAAAATTTTTGATTTGTTTCTGATGAAAGATGCTTTCTTCCACATAAGTTTGTGCTTTACACTTATATGTAATCCTTCATGTTTTCAGCTCCAGTAATTGTTTTTTACAGGTTAGGGGGTCAATTCCATTGCTTTGGGATCAAATTGTTGATCTAACATATAAGCCTAAGTTTGAAATTGTGCGACTTGAGGAAGCTGTGAGTTGACCATTACTTATTTTCTTATCTATTGTTCTTGATCTGTAGTATTTTATCTCCATTTGACTTCTGGTTCACTGCATGTTATGCAGCCGCGAGTGGCAGAGCGGCATTTTCTGGATTTAAGAAAAAAGTATGGGGCAGTGTTAGCTGTTGATCTTGTCAACACGGTGCGCACTTTCTTTGCCAAAGTTTGTGGAATATCTGATAATAAATGATATATACGCACACTCGTGCAATATCCACACAGAGGCACACACACACACACACACACACACACACACACACACACACACACACACACACACATATATATGTGTGTGCATATACATATGTATAGATCATATATAAGCATACAGTTTTGAGTATTATTTCTCCTGATAGTTTATTATCTTACCAGCATGGAGGTGAAGGACGCTTGAGTGAAAAATTTGCAAATGCAATGCAGCATATCGTTAGTGATGATCTAAGGTAGAATTTTCTTTCATCTAATCCTTTTTAAGCCTTTTTCTTTATTTGGCAGTCAACATAGATGTGTTTCATGTGATACCTGCTGAATATTGTAGATATTGGCACTTCGATTTTCATCATATCTGTGGACACGTCCATTTTGAGCGCCTCTCTATCCTTTATGAACAAATAGTAGATTTTCTCGACAGAAATGGGTATGTTTTCCATCACCTGGTAATCAATATCTAACTCAATAAATGTACTAAATTACTTATTGCTTCATTATTATTTGCTGCTTCAAAAGTCATTTACTTTTTGAGGGTTAGTTCAGCATAAATAGATTAGTCCCAGACAGCAGTTTTTCTGCTTATATTTAATATTTCATATTTGATGTGAATTTAACATAGATGCGAATTATGTGACAAATATCATTATAATTACCAAGTGTTAGACTACCACCATACTCCAGAACTAAAAGCTTAAGCTGTTAGGGAATCAACCAACAATGCATATTAAGTTAACAACCTCCTCCATTCTTGCTCTTGCAAATGAAGTCATGATCATATGTGTACACTGTGCATCCCATCCTGCACTTAACTAGTAACTGAGGAATTGGGAAGCGATTTTGAACCCAGGACCTATTGGATTAAATTGTTAGGGGATGAGCCAACAACATATCCTGATAACACCCAGAACAGAATTGTTTTCTAATTTACCCAGTTTAGGGGTAGTTTTTGCTGAGGGATTTTTTTTTGTTCAGAGTTGATTGATGAATTGCAAAAACCATACAAAGTCGTCAGAGTCACTAGGAAAACGTTCTGGAATTACTTTTTAAAACTGATGGTCGATGAAATAAACTAAACCTTCTTTTTCTTTTGATATTTAGACACACACATTCTGTTATTTTCTACTCCCATGCATATGTGTGAAGAGATGTATTTGTCGTAACTCAATATATGTACTCAATGACTAACAAATATGAGAATGTAATCTTACCTCTTCTTTTGCTCATTTTCTATGATTGAAATGTAGGTATCTTCTATTGAATGAAAAGGGTGAGAAAATGAAGGAGCAATTAGGAGTTGTAAGGACCAATTGCATTGATTGCTTAGATCGTACAAATGTTACCCAGGTAAGAACAATTATGTAAAGATTCTCAATAATGTTTGTTATTATGAGAGTTCGGAAAATAATTTGATCACTAAATAACCATATTAGTTATGCAGCCTAAGCCAAACTACTATTTTTTTCCCCATTACTGTTGATTGTTCTAGTCATATACCTTTATATCTTTTTCTGCATCATTTGTTCCCTGAAAGTATCATGGCTGCAGAGTATGATAGGCCGAAATATGTTGGAATGCCAACTTAGGAGGCTTGGCATTTTTGCTGCTGAAGAAACTATTAGCTCACACCCCAATTTAGATGAATGCTTTAAAATTTGTGAGTCCCATCTATCTCTCTCTCTGCTTAAAATTTAAAATTTAGCATATAGAGATTACAGTTAGAGTGCCTACCATGTCTGCGGATATGCATGTATTACTTCTAATTCTTTCTGTTTACCAGTGTGGGCTGATCATGGGGATGATGTAAGCATTCAATATTCTGGCACTCCTGCTTTGAAAGGGGATTTTGTAAGGTACACTTCCATGGATCTAATCTGCACTTGGGAACTTGTTTATCTTTCACATGCAGCATATATGTATGCTGGCACAAGGATTATAGTATTGACTTAAGAATAAGATAGGAAAACTTAATTCCTAGTCTTCTTAGTATGAAGTTTGTTCTATTTGGCTGGATCTTAGATGTGGCCAGCGGACAATGCAAGGACTCGTTAAGGATGGAATCAATTCCCTTCTACGCTATTATTACAATAACTTCTGTGATGGAACTAAACAGGTAGGTCTGCTTCCTTTGATGTCATCTCTCCCTTTCTTTTTCGTTTGAAATTTTTCACTGCCATTCTTTCCTTCATAATCTTATATCAAAAACTTTGCCCATCCATATATGAGTCACATGTCTTGCATCTTTTTATATGAAGAAAATATCTGCAACTTTAATCTGCTGACAATTTCATCTTTTGGTGGAAATCCTGAAGGATGCAATTGACCTCCTGCAAGGACATTACATTGTCTCCGTCAGCAAAGATATGACACCATCATCTCAAAAGGGAGGACTTGAGGCTGTTGCTGTGAGTAAAACCTAGATGTCCATTAATTTTATTGCCAAACAAAAGATGTCCATTAATTTTATTGCCAAACAAAAAAAAAACATTGCATGTGAATGATTTATTCTTTGGATAAAGAGCAAACTTAAATTTGTTTTTTTACCCTACTCTCGGCCTTTATCAGTCTCGTAACTCACATTATTTCATTTTGCAGTCATTCCCACTGGCTTTGTCATTCGTTTTGACTGGGTTCTTTTTTGCGACTTTGTCATTGAGGCAAGGTAAGTAAAAGCAGTACATATTGTGACCAAGTTAGCTTTGGAGAAAATCACCTCTTCGGTGGTGAAAGGGTAGGACGGGACTGGAGTAATGTTGGTTCATAGTGGGTTCGTTTTGTAGACAGAAACAATACTGCATTGTAGGCATCTCTGCAAATCTGCAAGTAAATGATGATTTTGTCTTCACTAATTTTGCAGTTAGGTACGATCTACGGCACTTGTTCTTTTCATTTATGTGGGCCGGTCTAAGTGTGGCTATAGCTGCATTTGTGAGGGCCAATGGGCGGATTTTTTGCAATAGACCTCGTCTGCACAAGCCTCGGTCTTGATTCTGGGATCAGAATGCGGTGGCCAATGCAATATCCTGTGAAGCTTTCCCTGCTTGCTTCATAGTATTTGATTCTTTGATTAGTAGTGTCCACGTAGTGTTGAATTCTCGATCAGAGGTATACGTGAAAGTTAATACCCCATCTAATCTTACCATCACTCTTTATACTGTAAATGCTTGCACCTTGTTCAAGCTTTTCGAGTGGTATTATAACCGTGGACGTGGTTTGTACGTTGTAACTTGAAATTTCTGTATCTACTTATGAAACCAAATTGATTTGAAGATTAATGTTAAGAGATTGACTATAGTTCTATCCTTTCTTTTTTGGTTTGGTCTTTAGATGTAATGGATGAACTAATCAATCACCATAGATTTTTCATATTCAAATCTTAGATAAAGATTATACAGCAAAAGTGGAGATACAAATCAAAACACTTAAAGTGGTTCATACTAATCGAACCCTCTGGGATTAAGAAGCTTGAGTTGCATATGGAGGCCAGTAAAGGTGGAATGCAATCTTGTACGTAACAGTTGAGCCCTTGAGATTGACTGGAGACGATGTCACATAGCCCTGCACAAGCTTGAAATCACCTGTGCCTCCCACAACAGGATGATCAGACGGCTTAATATTATGTGTGCCCCCAACAATGGAAATCGAACCACGGTGTTGCTTCAAACGCAAGGTTATCTTAGCAATTGAAATGCTCTCAAGCCCGTCCAAGCTGGAAGTTATGGAAGTTCCTTGAGCCATCCCAGCCACTTTTGAAGATCTGTTGGCTGTGACAGTCATCGGATCCTGGAAAACAAACAGGGTGCCGAAAGGCGTTGTAGTTTGACTAACGCCTGTTCCGGCTACACCATTCACCACAATGTATCCAGTTCTGTTTATGGTTTCATGTTGAAAGAGGGCGAAGTGCAGGGACTTGAGTTGGTGGTGGTGGTGGTGGTGGTGGTGAGAGGTACCGGTGGCTTTCGTTAAGAGGAGGGCAGAAAGTAGAACATGAAGAACTACAGAGAGAGCCATAATAGTGTGATGTAGCAATTTAGCATACTTCAGGTGTAGTACTCTTCTTTATACTATAAGTTGCAGTTGGCTGTTGGTGGATGACTTTTTTGTCAAGTAGTTGGAAGGAAATCAATATCGTACGATGAAATTAATAGTAACCACTTACTTTATTTTGCTTGTCCATTTTGATTAAACCAACATTGTGAAATGATTGATTTAGGGACTACCAAATCATCTATTGCCTTGTGTTGGTTATCTGAATATGTAGTCAATCACGATTTGGAGGCAATCGTTTCCAACATTTTTTGTCTCAATATGAAAGGGCTTTACTTGGTCATCGGATGCACTAAACACTGACTCGGGGTTTTGATCATGGCCATCCAAAGAGGTGTTAGGTTGATTATCTGAATACGTGGTCTTTATTTCTCTGCTGTGAAGGAAACTTTATAAAAGAAAAGTTGATATGGTTTGTACTTCATTTTCAAAAAGCTATAGCCGCCATGAACTGTAAACATGATCACCTTTATCAAGTCCAGTCTTCTACTCAGGTCCTTCTGTCTTTGTTCTTCTGAATAGAGCAGTGAGAACAAGGATTATATCTCAGCTGCTTAAGTTGATTATTTGGTTGTTAACTTTAAGACTAATTACAGTTGTTGATTATAATATCTGTTAATAAACATTTTCTGATCTATCAAGACTTGAATAACCAAATTGGTAGCGCAGTCACAGACATTACAAACTTGTAAATAGCAACAGGAACTAAGATATTTGTATACATATATATAGATAAACAACAGAAACTACATAATACATAGCATGCATATTAGGTCATACTCAGTTTAGGGTAAGTACATTGACGCTCATCCCGGAATTTTAATCATGATCCTGTAAATGTATGCAGGAGTACCACATGATCTCTGAGTGGCATTGAGAATGTTACACCTGCTTCTTTTTCTTCTCCAAATAGTAATGGTTACGCTGGAAGTTCAGAACTGCCCAAACCAAATCCCACAAACCCAAATCTGGCCACAGCGCAGCTGGGGAGTACAATGGGCAGTTACTAGATTGCCAAAGAAGGAAATTGCTCAGCCGGGTCTCACCAGAAGTTCGGATCATAATGTCGGGATCAGGTGCCACCGCCATGTACATGTGCTTCTCAA
The DNA here is from genome assembly GCA_029955375.1 of Rubus parviflorus. Lineage (NCBI taxonomy): Eukaryota > Viridiplantae > Streptophyta > Magnoliopsida > Rosales > Rosaceae > Rubus > Rubus parviflorus. Next base: position 18,505,358 of record JARGGL010000004.1, read on the forward strand.
CATCAACCAGCATTACATTAGGAATTTTCTCATGCTGCTTCTCACTCTCTTTAACTTCTTCAATGAGACCATTGCTTGCAACTTCATGATTAACCGTTGCATTTTCCTTTTTCCCCTTTTCAAACCTTTCAATCTTACCATTGCAAGCTGTATTAGTACCCAATGCTGCTTCTCTATCAAAATTATTGTTGCAGGATTTGTGAACATCAGTCTCAGTCACAACATTAACCATCTCTCCCTCTCCAACTCCATGAATCACACCATTGCTAACCTTGCCTCCATTAGGTGCTTGAATTTCTTTCCTTTTCTCCTTACAGGATTCTTCTACAGCGTGGACGATCTCATCACATGAAGTATAGGCCAGACAGATTAAAAGAAAAGCATTGGAGTTGTTGGCAGTCGCCTTCATTGCATTTTCAGCAGCAACCCTGACAGGCTCACTCAGAAGTTTCAAGTTACCAATAAAGTATACTCTAACACCATATTGGTTTAGATAACATTCTTTCTCAAGCAGTGCCTCAATCTTCTCCTGCAATAGCTCCATTAGAATTTGCACCTCGTCTGGTTTTCTCTTAAAATTGTCAATGCTGAAGGCATAGACGGTGACATACTTCACTCCCATTTCGAAGCAGTACCTAAGCAGGGACATGAGAGCCAAGTATCCGGCTTTGTGGCCTTCCCCAACTGGTAAGTTCCGCCTCTTTGCGTACCTTCGGTTCCCATCCATGATGAACGCGATGTGATGAGGAATCGGGCCAACAGACAAAACATTAAACAAGCATTTCCTCAAAAAAGAACCCAAACCCACCAAAGTCTGGTTTGCACCAATAACACTTTTTTCCTCCTCCATTGTATGATCTACAACAGAAGCTAAATGACTAAAGCCAAAACGACCCTGCTCAAGAGGAACAAAACTTCAGTCTACATGTAAGCTTGACACCCTCCATAGTCCATGCAAACTATACAATAAAGTCAAGGGATCCAAAATACTGAGAATAGGTCCAAATTCCAAAACCAAATAAAGGACAAAGGTACATAGAAAGTCCACAAACAAAGAAAACTTTACCAAATGAAGCATTTCGTCAAACACTAGAGGAGATACACAAGCACAAGAATTCGGAAAGAACCTCTAGTCCAACTTTATAGTAATTTCTTCGTGATTAGTTCAATTATCAAGGAAATTTGCATTAACCATATAATTAACACTACAAAGTAGGCCCTTTCTGGGATTTTGATGTTTAAGTTGGCGCTAGCTTAAGCAAAAACAGATATATACACAATAAATTCAAGTTATATATACTCTCTATAAAACCGAGAAATTCAAAGTTGCATACTTTTCTTTTCCCTTTCTCAGTTTGTTCATAAAACAGAAAGGCCCACATCATCAAATCCAAATAATACCAATTAAAGTATTCAACTTTACTTAGTAGTTACAGCCAATTTCGGATTCTAAATGATGACCATATATAACCCAGAAATTCAAAGTTCCACGCTTTTATTTACAGTTGTTCATGAAGAAGCATCATAATCACACAACACTAGCAACTCAATAGAACTAAATGAATAAGTCATAGATAAAGAAGTAAATGCATAAAGGACATACCTGAATAAACTGATCGTCAAGCACTGGCAACCCAATGAAGAACCAAGAGAGTTTCAGGCCTATATATAACAGTTAGCGAGCTACCACTTCCACAAAAACATGGAGTTGTTTAAAAACGCATAATCACTTAAAAAAATGAAAAGAAAAACGGTGATCGCAAAAAATGGAAGATAAAGGTGAAGAACCCAGAAAGCCACGAAAAATATATGTGAGGAGAAGAGTTTAGAAGAAAGTGACTGGTTAGTTTGGCAGGAAATTGAATAACCGAAAGCATATCATATGGGCTATGGCTATACAATACATTATACATACACAGTAACACAGAGTACAAAGTTATAAAAGCACTGATGAATGATGAAAACGGATAACCGAAACGCGGTCCCTGCATTTCACAATGTTGTACTCCCCCTTTAAATGTTCGTTTTCGCTTTATGAGTTTTCTTCATATAGTTTATGTGGCATTGTTTGTTTCATATTTTCTATATATAATACCTCTCCTTCTTTTTAAAGTTTCGGTGAAAGACTAATTAGTGACTTTGCCAAAATTTGACATATGTAATCATCATGTTGCTCAACATAATAACGAACATATAGAGGGGAATATGATAATTACATATATCAATTTCCACGGAGTGCAAGCCAATAAATCAATAATACGTGTTTATTTGTGATTATTTGTGAAGGCTTAAAATCTTACTTCAAAGACTAAAAATAATACCTCTATTATATATAATTTGATCTCTATTAAAGTGAACGTTCAAAAACAATACCTCTCCATGTGCAAGACGCATATCCATTCATTTGTTGTGACTTGGAACTTTTAGGCCAAAGTGAAAATAATCCAAACTAAAAAACTGAAATTATAGTTTCACTTCAGTTAAAAGAACCTAAACGCCACTCCATATGTAAGACCATGTTTATTGTTGATCTGTTTTTTGTATGATCGAAGTTGGGAGTAGTTCGAGGGGTCAAAGTGTCGCAAATTTTTGAGGGGATAGTTTGAAGCCTAATCCCTTATTTACTTGTGGAAAATATTTTCCCTAATGTTGAAAGGAAGTGTAAGCCTCGAGTGTTTTTGGATCTGAGTTTCTTCAGTGAAACTTAGAAATAAGAAAAATAGAACAGAGGGCTCTTGTAATTTGGAGTATTTTATTTAACAGAAGTTGCTAATATATTGCTTTCAAGTCCACCGTGCAATTAACATGAGCTGGTTGCATATGGTTTTTTTTTTTTGATACGGAAAAAACTAAAACAAGCTACAAGGAGAAGCTTCTAAGGCATCCCGAACTTAAAAAATCAAAGTTAAAAGCATTAAAAGCCGGAAGAGGTAGACAACAATTTCAAATTTGACTGGAACTTAAGGTGTAACCGAGTTTTGCCAAGCTATCAGCAATGAAGTTAGCTTTGCGTAGGATGTGAGTAAAAGAGATTTCTTCAAAAAATGATGAGAGTCAATTGATGTCTTCTACATTAATCTTCTTGAGACGCCAAGGAGTAGAGTAAGAGTCATTGAGACAGTTAATCAAAACTTTGGAGTCACCTTCCACTTGGATCTTCTTGAAGTCATCTTCTTGAGCTGGTTGCATATGGTGGATACGGTCATTTCATTTATTTACACCACTTCAACAATCTGTCAAGTGGCCCTTTATATCCACTTATCTAGTGTCTAATTGGATGTGATTATGCTTAATCATGATACATTATTAAAGCGTTACAATCTACTAATCTAGGTATAGATTAGGGCGTTGTTACAATGATTCTAGAGCTTGTTATATAGATTTGTGATATGCTCAAGGTTCGAGATCGTTGAGATAAGTTCCGATGTTTGAGCTCTCAAGCACCGACACTTCAGATTGGTAACTTGTCAAGTGTATTACAACTAATTAACTGTTTAATTAATTAAATATTTTAACCTCGCAACTTTAACTCAACAAAGAATATTTCAGTATCCAATATGTAGTTTGCAGTTAAATTTAGCACGTACAATGATTCAAGTCAGCATCAACACTACAATTTGTCTTGAGTTCCAAGGTATTAAACTCATAGGCAGAACTTATTTTGGCAAAACCGTCTTTACAAAGATCTATGTATTCCAAAGGTAGGTATCCAGGTGATGTGATTGCTATGTAAAAGAGGTAAAATGACGTAGAAAAGATGAGACTGGTGTATAGAACAATATATCGATCATCTGATTCAGCAGAAGTGGTGCATGTCTACATGAACAAAAATTCGTTATGAATCAAAACAATGGCTACAAAAAATATAAAAAATCAACAGGGGAAAAAGAACAAAAAGGTGATCGATTGTTCGAACAGTCTAATCTCAATGTTGAACATACAATTAATTTGTAGGAATCTAATCTTAGCACTTGGTCTTGTCAGGTGCTAATCTCATTCAGTGGCATGATACCTGGAGGGAAGCGAGTTACGACGAACAGGCTCTTGAAGAACGTAGGATCGAGGAGTAGAAGTAGTAGGTTTCCTAGAGGTAATTAGAAAGGATGGCTTTGGGTTTTCCCTGATTGCCTGAATCTGTTCCAGTTCCTCCAAGACTTCTTTCATGGAAGGTCGGCTTTTGGGATCCGGCGCTAGGCATTTTAGAGTAATGTTTGCTATCTGTATTGCTGCCTTGAAGGAATATTGGCCTTCCATCCTTGCATCCATAATGGTTTTCAACTTTCTTTTATGAGGGAGAAGTGGTTTGCTCCAGTCTACCAGATTAAGCTGTTCCTTAGGGCGTTTTGTATCTAGTGCTCGTAACCCTGTCAAAATTTCGAGCAGCACAACACCAAAGCCATACACATCGCTCTTCACATACAAATGACCTGTTAATGTAGAGTGCACAAGTCAGATATACCAGCTGATTCAAACCAACAAACATATACTTCATGTATAAATTTTGGAAACTTTAGCTTATTCCACAGATAGATATCATTACCTGTTGCAATGTATTCTGGAGCAGCATAACCATATGTCCCCATAATCCTAGTTGACACATGCGAGTCTCCACCAGTTGGTCCCAATTTTGCCAAGCCAAAATCTGAGATTTTTGCATTGTAATTCTGCACAAGATAAATACAGACAAGAGAGGAAAATTAACAAAGGTTTAGTCAATAATGTGATGTACATGTGCAAATATACATAAATGTTAGGAACAAAGACAATGCAATATTCTGAATAAGAGATGGAAAGGTTGGGATTGGAAAAAAAGAACTAACCCCATCAAGCAATATATTCGAGGCCTTGAAATCTCTATATATAATTTGTTTTTCTGAACTGTGCAAAAATGCCAGGCCTCGAGCTGCTCCAATAGCTATTTTGATTCTGATGTCCCAAGATAATGGTTCAATGTTAGGATTCCCTGCTCAAAGCAAATTTTCTAGAGTCAATACCACAAATTTATGATGATGAACTTAAGCAAAAATCTTTATTTTCACAATGATTTTGTACGTACTTCTGAAAAGATGATTCTCCAAGCTACCTTTCTGCATGAACTCATAAACAAGGAGTAGCTCCTTCTCTTCCCAACAGTATCCTAATAGTTTGACAAGGTTGGGATGAGAAAGCCTTCCTAGAAAGTTCACTTCTGACTGCATTATCAAATATGACAAGAAAGACAACACTATTAGCTTCAAAAGAAAGCTTAATACTGAGAAAATGTATATAACTAGCAGAGCAACAATGTGGCATTAGAATCACACCACTATCTGGCATTGGGGTTTGAAAGAATGATTTGGCCTTCAGTGAGTTAGATTTAGATGCCAAATGAAACATTTTGATCCTCATGTTGAATGGCCTCAAGTCCTCAAACAAAATCAGCGGTTTCAATTGAAAATGGGTTGGAACTTGGAAGTCCCAATACTATCCCATACTAATTACTGTACAACCAGCTCCATCAACTTCCCACGATGCAACTCGCTACAAAATTGGGGAATGGAGGATTCGGATAAAAAAACTTTCGGTGAATAAAACTTACTGTCATATTTTTTGAAAACTTAAGTTTTAAGACTGAGTTGACAATGTATATCAAGCTAACTCTTAACAAGTTGGGCCAAAATAGAATTTAAATACATTATTAGTGGCATGGAAAGATAATTAGCAAGATAACTATGCAAGTTAAATAATGAATGAGAAAGAATCTCCTACATTGTGACAAATTCAATGCATAGACTAATTGTAAGGTAATTTCTTTCGTCCAAAAAAAAAAAAAAAAAAAAAAAATTGTAAGGTAATTTCCAAAAAAAAAAAAGGCTAATTGTAAAGGTAAGTTTGAAATCAATCAATCATTAGGAAGAAGACAGATCTTTCTTTGTTTTCTATATTTGCTAGTCAACACAAATTTTCATTAGCTTGAAAAAAAGTAAAAACAGTTATATGAAGCAATGAATAAGGTATGTGGGGCCCACATCAAGCATGCCGAATTCCAATGGAATTGAAAATAAATAATTAAATAAACAACAGAAAGAAAGCTTTGTGGAATTGTGGGCAATAAGCTTTGCCAAATAAAGATGCTAACTTTATAAAATTAAATGGATAGAATAACACATGGTCATGATTAAAATTGCTCTCTCTCTTTTTTTTATCAACTAGGAATGATTAAAATTGCTCAATAATGCATTTTAGAGTTGAAAAAAATCACCTGCCACTCTTGAAAACCTTGCATACTTTCTGGGTTCAATTTCTTGACAGCAACCATCATTCCTGTGCCGGCCTTACAAGGTTGAAGAGTTTTCTCATCCACCCAACCTTTGAAAACTCTACCAAATCCTCCCTCACCCAGAATTTGATCTGACTTGAAATTCTTGGTAGCAGATTTCATATCTGCAAAACTGAAGACTCTTAAGTTTGATGTCTCCAAAATTTGGCCATCCGTTGACTGATTATCATCATCTACTCTTGGGCTTAATGTTGATGTTGTTGCTTCAGAGAAATGAGAAAATCTTCCTGTGCTGCTACTTGTCTGTGTCCTGCTCTGAGTTTCAGATGCCCCTATAACAATGAAAATATGCAAAAATCAGATATGGGTTTTGACTTTTGAGGATTGAATACAAAGAAAGAAAGAAAGATCTACATGGATAAAGAGAAAGAACCCATCTTTCTTTGAGAATTCAGAGAAAGTTTTCATCTTTTCAGTGACCCTTTTTCTTTGCTTTGATTAAGCTTCAAGCAATAATATATTACCTAGACTTGATGGTGCGATGGTGTTAGGTTGAGGATGACGAGCAGGAGATCCAAAGCAGATACCCATTTCAGTTTTTGTCAACTAATTCTCTTTCCCTTTGGTGCTAGAACAAAATGGATCATAATTTGCAAAAGGAATGAGCACAAAAAGAACAAGTGGGTTTTAAATGGTGTTGAGGTGGACTTTTATATGGTTGGAGTGTTGGACCTGCTGTTCTTCGCAGCTGCCATGAAATCACTTTGTTGTTTCATTATTTAGTGACAAGCTGTGGATTATTTCCATTGTTAAAAGACTATTATTATTTTTTTTTCTTCTTCTTCTTCTTAAAAGTCGTCATTTACTATTGCTTAGCTTAAGCCCTGGCAGACTCAACTATGAAGACCGGTTGTTTTCAGACTCTAACTCCACGAGATAAGTGGCCACACATTTGTGCAGGAAGAAAATTAAAGTCAGCACTTATTTTATAGTGATTACCTTAATCTCTGCTTCACAAACTTCGAAATAATTGTTAACTGCATGAGTTTAATAAAGTTCCTTTCGAGTCAAAAAAATTATAAAAAAAAAAAAAAAAAAACTTTGAAATAAGATTTCTCATTTATTCTGCAACATAAGGTAAAGAAATTGACTAAATACTAATTGAGGAATGCTTAAGTTGCGTGGAGGGCACTCTTGCATACAAATATACAATGCTAATTAATTAATGATCATGCCTCTCATTATCTATCCTTTTAGGCAAATTCAAGTATGAAAAATAAGTGGACTGTCAATATTAAGAATCAAAATTAGATTTACATACTATAAATGTTAACGATGTGATTAGCTAAACTATTGTAGTTGTTTGTTGTAAATCCTCCAATATCTCATATTAGACATAATGCAACATATGTAAATAACTATTTTCAAACGATAACATTTTGTTTCTTATTGATTTATAATTTGCTATATATATATAAATGAAATATCAAACTAGTACTCTCATATATACTTAGCATGAAAATTTTCTGATACACAATTATTATTCAGACATTAGACATGTTTTAATGACAAACCATGCATCTTATTCTGAAGACAACAATGAGGTTGTACAAATTAATTGTAAACCAGCAATCTAGGCCAGCAATTGCGGTATCATCAATTTGCTCAAACTGAATTTTTCTTTCCCGGCCCCAACACTCATTAATAATATAGTCCCCAGGTACTTGAATTTACGAATCATATATGTGTCATATATTGAAGTAATACATATCAAATTATGAATGACTTATAATAAGTAAGGTGCAACATGTATGGTGCAAAAATTGAATCAAGCATCCATTTTTGGAAATGATGATCAAATCTTATATTTTCAACACGAAATGTAATGATGCTCAACGCTTGAGTTTCAAAGATAAATAGACATGATCGATGATTTGTGTATATGAAACCGACCAAAAACGAAGGAAGGAAAGCAACATAAACTAACTTCCTCCTGGGTTTGTAATAATACACACACAGTAAACTCAATCGATCCAGTGAGTCAAAAGAAAGGAAGGCAGAATTCCTTTCTAAGATATAGATTACCAATTAATTTGGGCTATTAATTATATAATATCAACATGCAAGCACGTTTTACACATTGATGGATCGATCTTAAGCCCACCTTAATTAATTAATTGGCCTCACAACGTACGCCTTGGGCAAAACCCTAGCTAGCTAATTGCGCATATATATATAAAACTCGATCTGCAGGAAACCTATATATATATATATATATAATATAATCGATCCCAATACTTGACCAGATGCTGACCTAGCTAGCTTCCAATTTATGTCCTCGATCGTAGTCTAGTTTACTCAATCTGATCGATCCAGTGAAATTAATTAATGCATGTATGTCGTCTTCAAGCATATATGAAGCTAGCTCGATCATGCATATATGCATGCTACCTGTATTAATTAATTTCTTTTTTATACTTTAATTAGGGGATTCATCACATGCAGCACGCAAATACCCAATGCATTTCATATACATATGATCTTAATTAATTGGTTAATAATGAATTGTCTTTAATTAGTTAGTGTTATTTGGAGAAGATGATGATCTAATGACATGTTTACTTACTTGAAATGAAAATGAGAATGAATCGGAATTCAATCCTAATACTTACCCCTCATTGGTAATCAAACTCCGGATATTCAGGAATGAATTTCTCACTTTTACGTGAGACCCACAACCTTCCGATTCATGTACGTGTTAGTAAATACAGGAGAACCCAAAAATTAGAATCAATTCATTCATTCTCATTCTCATTCTAAATAAATAAATGTTTCATCTATCTGCTCGATGCATGATGGACCTTAATTTCGCTATGAATTCAAATTTTTGTAGGAAAGAACTAAAATTTATATCGTGCAACACAAAATATCGGATATAAATAAAGAACAAATTAATGAAATAATCAAATACAAATAAAAAAGAACAGAGGCAAAAGGCATATATTTTTTGTTTTTGAAAGAAAGATAAAATCCTCATTTTTGAATTATTTGAAAAAATTTGTACAAACTGGTGGGAGGGAGAACGAGCAAATACCCCAAAAATATTTTTCTATGCATAGGCTCCAATTTTTAATAAATTTCACTGGTTTCCTATTCTATTCATAAAAAATCTTTTCATTGACAAAAATAAGTGAAATACCAATTTTTCAACAAGCACCAATTGAACGTTTGGGTTAGTGCGCATGTTGTATCACATGTACACATTTTAACTATTTTGTTGATTAAGCCGAACATATTCTTAATTTCTTCCAATATCTTATTTTAAACAGTGAGATATCATAAACGTACAAAAACATTTATTGGTAAAGTTTGTATCATACATGTTGAATGTTTCAAAAAAGTGAAATGTGTGAGCATAACCGCTTAACTTATTTTCACAATACATGGAAATTCACTGTAGCCAACAAGGTAGCTAGAATGCATGACATTCACTCTAAACCAATAAAGAATTAAAGATGGTCTAGATTAAAATTCCATTACATCAATTAATGTTACAAAAATTAAAAATAGCATAGACAGATTAACAAATGCCATATATAGTGGGGGCTTCATGCAGAGGTGGAAACGTGTTTGACAAGAGTGGCCACTCAGATTGTTGTGCCTACGACGAACCATCTGAATTTATCATATGTGCCGTCCGGAACATAACTTAAATGCAATCTTTAAAACTCTGTGATGAGATTCTCTACTCGATCTAACGCGTTAGTTTCAGATATACATAATACCTGAAACCAAGTGAAACCAGACGTCTGCAAATGAAACCAAGTGAGGTACGTGAAGGAAGAAATGCAACAGAAACATCCTTCGCGGTTAAGACTAAAGAATAAGCAATCAAACACGGTTTAGAGTGAGTCAAAAAAAAAACCCACAATGGTAATGGTACAGCCGGAATTGGTAACTGCACGTTTCACACAACTTTGGGGCCCTGACAAGTGGCAGACACACGCTTAAGTACATACACACTGCTCTTTGGAACAGATAGTACTCGAATGTAAACAGCAGAAAGAAATGTATCTGAGATTCTGAACCTACCGACATATATTTCGGCTGGACACGTAAGCCCCGTATAGTACTTGACCAGTTGACCAGAAGCTGACTTTGAAATTCAAGTCCTAGTGCATTGCACCATTTGGTTTCTCAGATTGAGTAAACCACCAAAGTGACATGTATCTATCAAAGCATGAAAATCATGGAAGCTGTAGATGGGGGACGAAGTCATGTTTCAGGCATAGATAAATAGAAGCCGAGGCTTTTGCACTAGCTTTTGACATTAACCTTGAATGTTTACACCTAGTTAAGCATACATGATAAGCTAAGACACCTTAAGACTAAGCAAATGATGACCAGAAGAGAATGAGCTGAGCTAAAACAAAAACTAATACAAGTCATTAAACTGTATGGCAACCTTACACCGATATCAGAAACTACAGATACAATTCATTGGTTTGCCCAAAAATTTTATATCCGAAACTAAACAAGAGAGTTTCAAGGCCTTGAACACCGATGCAAGCGATTCAATAGTTGATGTTTTTACAATTTGGAAACATCTTGCTTCAACCTCCTAGTTCAAGATCTCCTAATATATATAGAATTATAGATAGATACTTTAATTGCCAGAGAGTGATAGGCCCTGGCTTCTAAGAACTCTGGCTCTATGCCTTCTCTTGAAAACATCTTGCCTGAACCTCTTGGTCTCGGTCTTCATATCCAAGAAGGGTCTCCTCTCTATGCTTTCTTTTTCACTCTCCAACATCCTTTGCCTCTTTGCAACTGCTAAGGCTGCAGTCTTGTTCTCCTTCTGTTGGAACTCTGTCTCTTCCTGTACATTCATAACTATAATTAAACAACTGCACATATATAAAATGTATGTACGTGTATTTGCATATGTGTCAATATGTGCATATTCTGGTCTTCAATTCATTATATACATCTATGGTTTCTTCAGTCTTTCATCTCATTGATGTTTGTGATTTTGTTGGCACTCAATTATTAATTAAAGTAAAAATAAATTTGATTTTGGGACACAGATTGTTCCACTTAGTGCAATCATGTCAACATTCACAAAAGGTGCAAGCAAGTGAACATATCAGGAAGGGGAAATGAGGAAAGGACCTGAAGATCACGAATGAGACTGTCAAGCGACTTTATCTTCCTATGTGGCCACCGAGGAATACCAAATTCTCTACATTTCTTTTTCAGTACTGTAAGTCCAACATTCAGACTTCTTGATGCTTCCACAATTGGGATATCAAAATACTTCACCAGATCTGGTAAAGTGATCTTTGCTATGCGGTCACTTGCTGCCCTTCTATTCTTCTTCTCTATAAAACCTGCAACCTTGCACCTAACCTATAAGATATCAAATAAATAACACAGCAGAACTTTAACAGGGAAAAACACAGTGGAGCAGAAAGTGCAGGTAAAATGTCCTTGTACATGGATTAGTATGGATCATCCGGATTTTTACTCCCTCATATTAGCAAATGATAGTCAGAATAACTGGAAAAATATCACTTGATAATTGCCTTTTTTTATGGAAATGAAAGAAACTTTTTTAAGTCCTAGAGGTTTGAAGTAAGCTGCTGCTAAGAGAACCCTTAGCATCAGCTCCATGCTACTGCAATGCTACAAAAGAAAACACTGAAGATGCATAAAACGCTGTTTGGTGTTTTAAAGATGTAAATCGTAAGAACTATCCCAACCACCACACTGTGTTGCCACCTTATATAAGCACAGAGATATCCAATTCATGTGTGGCAGCGAAAATAGAAAGCAAAGTCATCTAACCTGGAGATTGTCTTCCCATTTCTTGATCATCGGATGATTCAGTCATTGTGACTGGACAAGGAGGACGATTAAGATCCAGATCAAGCATAGGCAAACTTCTTCTTAGTTGATGGTGATTCTCATCATTCCCTTGGCATGTTTCCTCATGCAACTTCAGCAATGGTTCTTTCTCATCTTTTATGCACGTCATCTCGATAACCATTTGAAGATCATTAGCTAAAGTTGGAATCAACTTTAACTGAGGATTTCTGTAAGAATAGGAGCAATGGTTGTTAGAATCATGACAAACCAGATTATAAAATTGGAGACATAAAAAAGAAGCTGATGATGATCAAAACTTCAGATAGAGTTGGGGTAGTTGAAATTGGGATTGAGATTAGGTTCAGAGAAAATATGGTTATATCTCTAGGCAACTACTAGAAGTGATTACAGGGGAAATTAGCATTCTAAGTAAACATAGAAAATGTAAACCAAAGCCATTGATTTTTTCTGTGCCAAGGATGTTAAAGAGCTATATGAAAATTTTAGGGGATCCACACGAAATTCTACATTCAACACCTTGCAACGCTGGGAAGTTCTTACATACAATGGGGTGTATACAAGGCTCCTCTCATACACTAGAACCTAGTATACAGGCATCTTTTAAGTTGTAGTTTGTAGATAATTAACTAGGACTGGTAATACATCAAAAAGGAAGATAAAGCTACACAAAACAAATTGATTCCCAGAAACCACCTATACTCAAGAGGTGAAATGAGGTAACCATAACCATAAATTTCCTTCTGTGATACATAATATGAATCAATTTTTCATCTCCTCTACTTTGCAGGCCCAAATTGTAAGTTAGCCATTTAAGGTATACAATTATTCACAAACAAGAAAACCCAAAGCCATAACGCATAATCTTACAATGGACTAATACTGCAAATAGTTTATCAGAAAATAGAGATAGTGACACCTCCAAACAAAACAAAAATCAAAAAATACAGACGAGGACAGGGTTTTTTAGTTAGACTAAAATGGGTACCTGGAGACAGAGAGTATATAAGGAATGCATGTAAAATTAGGAGAACGATTGGCATGAAAAGCTAAAATGCAGACCCAGCAACCATTGACATAGCCTTCAAGCACTTGGGAAACCCGAAATTTCATCAATCTAAGAACCGGGTAAGCCCGAAGCTCCACATATCCGTTTGCTGAGAACAGAAACTCTCTCTCAACCTTATTTTCCTTCCCATCCTCTAATCCATACACATGCAAGCTCCTAATCAACTCTGAAAAAAAAAACAACACCAAAAATGATCAAAAACCAAAACCCAACAAGAAAAATAAATAAAGTTTTAATCTTTGGGAAGAAAGAGTTGAAATTGATTGCTAAGAATGGTGGGTTTTGATGGGCTTACCTTGGTTGATGGTGTTCTTGAAGACTAGGAGAGATCTCAGAAAATGGGGGTCACAGGAATCCATGTAGAAAAAGAGAGAAAGATCATATTTTTGGTAATGGGATGAGTTAAAGGACTGAAGGAGTAGGTATTTAGTAGTAGTTAAAGCAAAAACAGTGGGCAGAGAAAGAAGGAATGGAATGAATGAAAACCCAGGAGGCTGCAACTGCTGCTGCTTTGGATTTTGGAGCAAGTTTTTGCAGAGCTTTGATTGGTTTCATTCACTTCTGATTTTCTAGTTTCTAGAGTCCTGCCAACCCGAGTATTTTCTGTTTCTTTTTCTCCACTTTTCCTCATGGTTTTCCCCCTTTTCTGCATTTTGTGCGATGACCAAAAGCCAAAAACTTTTGCTTTTTTTATTTGATTTATTGGTTTTGGGGGAATATATATCCCTTTATGGAATTAAAACTGCCTGGGTCAAAAATGATGCAAAACTGAATGCATTGATTAGATACAAGAATTTGACTACACATATCTAGCAACTTCTAAAATAACAATAAGCTCTTTAATTGTCATTATAGTTATCACTAATGTGTATTGAAGCGTTCTTGACAATATTAATAGTTTTTTTCTCTAATTCTTTTATTTCGAGAGAGGCAGTTCATTTAATTGAATTTACTTGTTATATATCTTAACCGATTGACAGTTTAAACTCGACTAATCTAACTTTATTGGCTTTATACCTAATCATTTGACAAATTTAAATCCTCGATATAGGTTATCATACTAAAATTGCAAGAGCCATGGAACAAATGATTAAATAAATAGCTTCTTATATTAACAACCTTTGGCTCAAATAAAATTAAAATGGAACCTATAGTTTTTAAAAAATAAAGATAATTGTTTTTGGCTACCATTAGAGGACACAAAATTAGTTTGGAAAATTTTATAAAGTGGGAATCCGAGGTTTTTCTTCTTTGTCATGTAGCTACTTATTACACGCAAGACTGCCACTTCTGAACTCTATTCTGTACTCTTCTGAACCTAAAAGTTGACAATAAAGTCCACCACTATCATCTCAATTTACTGTTATATGCCATGGTTTACTGGCAATTACCATGTTAGCCTCAAAATGTACTCAAAAGCAAATTTCTGGGGTGGTGATCCACAGGGGTAATTGTGTCAAGTAAAAGGGAAAAGTTGCACGAAAGACGTAGCAACTCTACCTTTGGCGCATGTTTGAGAAGTGGCAAATGGAAGTTGGAATTAATAAATAAATAATTAAATGGGATCAGAAAGAAACTAAAATTGCGTCTGCAAATTGCATTAAAACCAGAAACTGCCACTGAAGCGACGCTTTTATGAGATTGGACGGTTGGGACGGTTGGACTTACCGGAACTTGGAGCTTTCTTCGTCACGATTTGACGACACCTTTTTGGTTCAATTTCTTACCTCGAGTAAAATCATGCATGTCTTGCTCTGCAAGGAGAGGAGACCCCACCGAACGGTTAACCGAGTCTTTTTATCGTGTTGAAGTTGAACCACACTCGTGTTGAATAATTATTGACTCGCTCTATTTAGGTTTTGGTTAATTTTGTCTCGGGTTGATCGTGAATCCGACGAGTTTCAAGCTCGACATTGATGTTGAACAATATGATAATTTTCCAAAAATCACATATCGTAATAAAAGAAGACGATGCGTGAGAAAAGTTCAAGACAAAGACCAAAGTAATTTACCCTTTGCTTTTACCATAGTGATCCTTGTTCATTAAAGATTAGTAAACCCAAATATTGAAGCATTGCAACAAATTATTATTTTTGGTCAGATGGCAGTCGAGAAAATTGATGGCCTATATTTCTTGGGCAGCCCCCACAACAATGTCTCTGTTCATTTAATGCAGTGCGCCGTAAGTAAAAGACTTGTTATAGCAAATGGAGACAAGATAGTTAACTACCAACACTAAATATTGTCACTAAAAGAGAATCTTGACACTAAATGTTAACCCCTTTCCCGATGGTTTTAGGTTTATGGGAAAAGTTGAAGTAAGGGATTGATTCTTATGTACCCAAAAAAAGTGGGGATAGTGAAGAATGACTTGCCAATGTCTTGGAAGCAAAAAAAGAGAACCCTTTTTTCTTACTTTGTTTCTGGTGTACAAGATGCTAGAAGTCACATTTCCACATTTTGCAAATTCCTGAGTATATTGTATAATGTATACAATGACTTGGGTCCAGCAAACCACCATCAGTCCTCGAGACTAAGCCCTTCAATATCCTCTTCCAAATTCTCAGGCGAGGAAGGTGTCTCTGGAAAGAATGCTTCGTCTGGATACATCTTCTGGAAAAGCTGATGTGTAACAGCACCAACACCAATTTATATTATGGTCAACATTACATAAGGAATTACGCTTAATGAAAGTATGAAACAGAAATAATCAGTAAAAAGAAGATATACCAGCACAGTTTCATCCAGCAGATCATCATAGTTGAGATTTCCATCTGGCATGGGAGTGGAGATGAGATGTTCATATTGACCCTGAAAATAATTGTAAATCAGAAACGGTATCATAGGTCCTACAATGTCAAGATCCATGCCCCATATACAAAACCATATGGCTAGCAAGAAGTGATAGAACGAAGACTACTCAGACCTACGATTTGTTCTAATGTCTTTCCCAAATGGTAAAGAATATCTGCATTACTCGTTCACTATTTTCATTTTAACCCTCAATCTCAACCATTGTGTGTGTGTGTGTGTGTGTGTTTGAGAGACAGAGATTTGTCGATTCGTTGATGAGAACAAATCATCATATTGGCATTCGTGAACCTAATACATTTATGAGAACAAATCAGTGAAAAGAACAAAAAAAAACAGCAAATAAGTGCACGATCACAATGCAACATGTAGAATTATCGAGAAACAAACTTTACTGAAAATGTAGAGAAGTCGAGATGAGTGTGCACCATTGTGATCTCCTGAATGTATAACACACTCCAAAGTAAGGTGGGTTTTAGTTCTGCGTCTACACTTTGAACTGTGGAACCACTTTCAAGATTTCCAGAAACAGGAAGTGTGAGAAGAGCATTCATGGCCGCGTGTAGCAACCTTTTTCCTTGTTCAGCATCATCACATAAAGCAGAAAAGTACAACACAAACCTGAAGAAGAGAAAGTAAACAAAGTCCAATTTAACAGATTCTGTACCACGTATATCTAGCCCATATATAGCAATTCATAAACAATGGTAAGACCTGGTATACAGTATAAGAGTCAATAACCATTAACAACTACTTAGCCATCTAAATTTACTCATTTCTGGGCAATAGGACCAAATAATTAGGTAGTTTGATGTAGAGGCAGTAAGAAAACGACAAAGGGAATAAAAGAACAGGGATATTTAGAGTAGGGAAGAATAATGGAAGAGGAATTCAGAAGAAGAGAAGGAGAAAACAAGAAATTTAAGAATATTATTAATATCTCAAAACAAAGTTGTGAGGCGAAGATAATTCTAAAACTGCTAGGAAAAGATAACTCCTAATACTTTCTAGGTTACCAAAACTCTAGGCTAATTAAATAACACCAACAGTCTTAACTCCTGACATTCCAGGAATGACTCTGAAATTTATTCCTAAAACAAATCTGAAACATAAAACACTCCTAGAACAACTCTAAAACACAAGACAGGAAAGTAACTGTCATGCATTTTACAAATGCTAGGAATTTCCTGTGTCTTCAGCCCATGGCATACTTGTGTGTCCAACTGCGAGCAGTGGCTTCATACTTGGCCCTGTTAGTCTTGTACACGTGTGCAATATCACTGACAAGAGGATCATCAGGGTTGGGGTCGGTCAACAAAGAGCATATAGATAACAGCACCTTGGAAATGGTTAGCGCGGGGCTCCATTGATCTTTAAGAATATCAAGACATATGCTTCCAATGATATTGATGTTTGGATGGTATACTTTGGTCCTAAATTCAACCTTTGGAGGCTTGAATGGATAATCTGGAGGGAAATTAATTGAAACTAGAAAAACACCACCTGCATATGGACTATCAGCAGGTCCCATAATTGTTGCTTGCCAATGAAACATGTCCTCGGCCACGGGACCAGCACTGCAAGAGGTAGGTGGGTCTATATGCAAATCCTTGAGCTCCTTCGAGATGCGCTTTGATGCCATGGCGACACGTAATCACAAACCTTGATTGGATTCGGAGATGCAAAAGGGGGTTGAGAAATCTGGATTGACTGAGGCAATCAGAGAGATTCAAAGGGCTGGTGTGTAGGGTGTTATTATCTCGTTTAGTCTGCCTCACAACTATTACAATGCCTTTATTTATAGAGGCCAAGATAATTATAAAACAGCTAGGAAAAGATAATTCCTAATACTTTTAGGTTACCTAATAAATCTAGGCTAGGTAAATAACACCAACAGTGAACAGTCCTCCTGACATTCCAGGAATGACTCAAAATTCATTCCTAAAACAACTTTGAAAAATAACACTCCTAGAACAACTCAAAAACACAATATTACTCAATTGGTATCACAGTTGCATATCATGGACTAGAGGAAATCAAAGATTTTACCGTTTCCGTTTTCGTAGCTTCTAATTCAAATAAGTCAGGTTCATCAAATGACAAATACACAGTTACAAATCCAAAGATGTAGGTCGCAAGTGGTATTTCTTTTTCCCTATGTACCTCACATATCCTTCATGGTAGTTGGCATATAAGATCACATTGCTATAGCATCGGAAATCCATATATACTTGAAGTTGTAAATGTGATGCATGAGTACCAAAGATTTTAGTGATAAACATATTCAAAAAAGGGTTAAATAGGAGAATCAAAACAAAAGGGAAAAAATGTGAGAGAAACTAGGTGATATTATTGTCTTCAAATACTTAGCATAAACATACATGCTCGATGGACAAACAGCCAAACCGCCACCATCTGTTCCACCACGTATCTGGATAGCTCGGATTGAAGTATCCTGCTCAGAAAACAAAGCTGGGAGAGGAAAGGAAACAAAGATTTTTAAAATTTGTTACTCACTTAGGAAAAAAAAAACACACACACACACTAACATAACCCCAGTTAAGTCTTACATCTAGGAGGGTACACAAGCAGAAAGTTTGATATATCTGGCTTCAAGGAACTGGTTGTAATACATATTCCCCTAGCCACCTTTCTTTTATCACCTTTCAGACTTTCTCTCGGAAGGTCTGGTCGAGATGAAGCTGGTGGCAGTGGGACCGTGAAGGTTGGATCCAAAACCAGCTGATGACTAAACAAATTCTGACCTGAAACTAATCTAACACCCTTATAGTGCCCACTATCCTGCAAAGTCTCAAGCCATAATAAAGATCTAGTAATTTGCAACTTTCGGGTTCCAAAATTACTTTATCTCAATAAATATTTTATAGAGAAAACAAACATAAGTACACTCCCATACCTTGTCCATAAGCAGAGCAATCACTGGCCTTCGCAGAACCTGCATGATCGAGATTTCGGACATAGATAAGCATCACAGCTGTATGTATGTATGTACAGTACGTATGTATATTTATTTATTTGTCCTTCTAGTAAAACTACTTTTAGTATGAAGTATTGCTCAAAAGAGTATAGTGATTCACAAATCTAGGAAATACAAATAGGCAAAAATTATTACATAAACAAAGGGAGACATATATAAACGGCCAATTACGATTTAGAAATTTTTTTTTGTAACAAAAAAAAAATAACAGAGACATCCAGTTGAACTTACTTGGAGACAACCTTTAACAGCAGCGCGGCGGCAAAAGGCTTGTGATAACTCCCCATGACCATACATAGGATAAAGAAAAGCTCCATTGGCATCTGGAAACCTGAGAACAAAAACGATATAGAACTTAAGTGTTCCACTGTAACTAGTGTCTAAAAACATTATATTTAATAGCTTAAGTATTATGTCAACAGAGACATTCAATCATTTGGTTCAAGTAGTAAACAGAACACATCATAGAAGACAAGAACTCTATTCTGAACTTTTAATTTTCAATGAAATTGACAGCATTCCAACTATTTCTACTCCTTGTTTCCCCTTATACATAGGTGCACTTATTTTCTATAATCTTAGCCATCAAATAATGAACAGTTTCTTCAGAGATAACATTTAATATCATCAATACTATTCGGTACCAGCCAACCAGGTCAAGCATCAGTGCAATATGACTACAAAGAATCTCAAACATCATAGGACAACTGTAAAGAAAGTTAAAGGACAAAACTAACCTGCCAACCGATTTTTGATAGAGAGCTAAACGCGATATCCCATCTCTTGTCTTCAGTATACTTTTACAAAGTTCCGAGTTGTCTTGATCATTATCTACCATTGCAATGGAATATAGGATAATCCTATAATGAAGAAAATTACAAAGTTCTCACCATACTGAGATAAAAAATTTCGAGGCAGAGAAGAAAACATAATAATCAATCTGAGAAACAGTTCCAGGACAATGAAAAAAATGGGTTAAAAATGCAGTAGGCCTCTAGCAAATGAATTTTAACATTGTTTGCCCATAAGTGTCACAAATAGAAGGAGCAGACAGCTTTTAAAATGATTCCTTTCCAGAGAAAGGAAATCAAGAATAAAAAGAACATTTACCTGATGTAGTTTAGTATTAAAAGTTAAGATCAAGTAAGATCAATCATAACAACGCAATTGATTAAGAAACATAAACCTTCTGATGAAAAACAAAGGACTTGTTTACTGACCATTTTCTTTTTGGTTCTCAGTTCTTATTTTTCTACATAAAGATAGATGGAAATGCATGGGAGCAAGGAGGGAGTACATGTATATGGAATGTTACATAAAATGAAAACTAAGAACAATTTAATAGTTGTCTTTTTCAGGTTTTTGATTACATACATTCTCCTTCATTTCTCCCTCCTTTTCCCATATATTCTTCTCTCTTTAAGCATCCCCCACCCCAACACAAAAACAGAAAGTAGAAAGACATTGCAACAAAGTACTGTGACTAACAGATAGAGAAAGGCGATATGATGTGTACGATTTTATCTTGGGTGGCAGCCGTGTCCTTAAGAAGTCAACAAATGGGCTCTCCAAATCCTCCTCTGAAATCTTTGAACTTTCACTATCTTCACCATCAGAGGCTGCCAAGTGCTGCTGAACAAGCTTGAAGAACCTCATCAACTGGTTCTTCTCTTTAAGACTGAGGCTCTTGTCTTTGAATATTGCTGCTCGAGAATCTGGCACATTACATAACCCACCACTACTCTCATCCCAAATGAAGTTCCCATCAACAGCCTTGAAATTCAAATACGAGCCTACACCGGACTTCAATATAAGCTCAATGGCTTTGTCAGCACAGAACAACACCCGAGGCCCGCCAAGATCGATAAGGAATCTCCTGGAATTTTGTGCAAGGATTTCAGGGGCATAGTTGGCAGTCTCAATGTGGGAGTATAACGAACGGGGATTGAGATTCAAGGTAGTATAATCACTGTCACTAGTTGTAGAGGTGGTGCTGGTGGCATGTGAATTTAGGAAGGAAGTGAGGTCATCAAGGGAATTAGAAGCAAAGTGGGTGCCGTAAGAGGTGTTAGGGTCAAGCTGGAGGACAGTTTTTCCGGCAGTAGAGGCTGCTGCAGCAATTACTGATTCCGGGAGGCCGGTTCCGATGACGATAAGGTCAAAGGAAGTGGGTTCAATTGGATCATCAAATGGGGATTCACTCATTGCAGTGTTTGGTATGGTTCCAATAGTCAGTAACGAACTTGCAGACTACAAAATAAACAAACCAACCTATAAGAAAATACACAAACCAAACCCAATGTTATTACAAACAATTATGGAAAATTAGCACAGATGCTTCTAGCATAACCAGTATCGTCTAAAGCTTAACAAGTGCAATTTGAAGCCACAGAGTTCAAATCAGTGTGAGAGTTGAACTAAATTAAACAAACACGGAAACGAAAACCACAGAATCAGCCATCGCAAATATTCATTATTGAACTAAATTAAAGATCATTCCCGATTCAAATACAAGGGAAACAAGGACGAGGTTCAGCGAAAGAACTCACCGGAGACAAATCTCGGAGGAAGTGGTTCGTTACAGGGGAGTCTCCTAAAAGTCCAGATCAAGTAGAAGTGAGACCCAGTCCGTTGTATAGGAACTGGATCCTCTGCTAGTACTAGGATCTGCTTCATTTTAATGTGGGCTTTGCCACATCAATAATGTGTTAGTTTATTAGCCATTAGATCAGTTCATAAATGACGTGGCAGGCTTACAGTGAAATCCTAACACAAAGGTTTGATTTTTTTTTTTTTTAAGGCTAGAAATTTGAAGAATGTAAAAGAGATTTCTATTCTTGTAACAAAAAAAAAAATTTCTATTCCCATCTATTTGGCTCATCATTCTAAATGAAAACAACAACCGACATGATGTGGCACGAGTCGTAAGTTTTGAAAGTAAAAAATGGTTATGAACTATCTTTCCTGATGAATAATTTGTCAGGAAAGATGGATTTTCATTTTATTTTTAAGGCTAGTATTTTATAGAATCCTATGTATTAAGCAAACAACCCTTAGGGAGGTTAAATTTTTTATACTCCCATTAAGCCCTTGGTTAATTTAATTGTTTAGACGATAAAAAAAACATTTAAAAAAGCTAAAACTGTAAATAAATGAAAAACTACAAATCAGTTATTTTACCAAAAAAAATTAAAAAGGAAAGAAAAAAATTCCCACATTTGTAGGAGTTAGTAATTTGCTGCTTTGCATTTTTTCTTTTCATTTTCTTAAAATTTAACATATTTACTTTTCTATTTAAAAGAAAAAATAAAAACAAATTGGCGCACCCATGCCAAGATGCTAGTGTAAAATGATTTATATTCCCATCTCTTTGGCTCGTCAGTCTAAATGGAAACAACATCCGGCATGATGTGGCTTGGGTTGTAAGTTACAATTTAAGTTTTAGCATTAGAAAGTAAAAAATGGTTGTGAACCACCTTTCCTGACGAATAGTTCATCAAGAAAGGTGGATCTTCAATTTGTTTTTTTAAGGCTAGTATTTTATAGAATGTAAAAGGATTTCTATTCCCGTCTCTTCTGCTTGTCATTCTAAATGGAAATAACTTTCGGCATGATGTGGCACTAGTCGAAAGTTACAATTTAAGTTTTAGCTAGCATTAATTTGTAAATAAAAAATGGTTATGAACCACCTTTACCGACAAATAGTTCGCCAGGAAAGGTGGATTTTTAATTTTTTTTTTAAGGCTAGTATTGTGAGATCTCGGGATTTCAATTCCGTCTTTTAGAAAGGAAAAATGATTTTGAGCAATTTTTTATTTTTATTCATGGTCTTTATATAGCTTTCGAAAATTATTTAAATTTTAGTTTGTCAAAATTTATCTTTTGAGGCCGTAGAATGAAAGTAGACGTTGTTACGAGTTCATATGAATTTTCGTAGAATTTTCTGGAGACCTGAACTATTTTTATTGATTTTTGGAAGTTGGGAATTATTTAAAATTAGGAAATTGAAGAGGCGTGATCTAGACCGTTGATTTTAGCACCATTCAATCTCAGCCCTTGGTTTTAAGTCGGTTGATTCTTTATATTTCAAATCAGCTCAAACATGATCGGATAGAAACAGGTGCGACCGACCTTGTTCACCGACCCGTTTCCCTCTCCGATTACCACCTTCCTCCTCCGGCCACTTCACGGCGTAAAAATGGTACCGGAAGCTTCGTCTCGCTACGGTGAGCATGTGGGTAGTCGTAGCTAGTCAAGTCATCGCCGGAAGAGAGAGAAAAGGAAGAGAGAAGGTCCGGCAGCTCCGATCGTGTTTTCCGATTCCGGACACTACGGGGGATGAAATTGGTGTCTTTAGCTTCGTCTCAACGAGGGGAGCACGGCTGTGATCTCAGCTTCTCAAATTGATGAAGGGAGAAAGAGAATCGAATGAGAGAAGTTCATGGGTTTTCCGGCGGGTTTGCTACGTTTTCCGGCGTTTCCGGTCACTAACGGCGATGAGTTAGGTATCAGACTTTATCCCCTGGACATGCTCTACATGTTGGTATCCTTGGTTTTCAGTTTCTATTAGTATTTCAAGGATTGGAGTTTTGGGGTTTATGGCTTGTACGGGTTTGCTGAAGTTAGTAGTAGTTTGGGACAACTTTGGTTCTTTTCTGATGTTGAATCAATCCCTTGAACCTATGCTTGTAAAGTTAGAACATAAGGCTTCAATTACAGTTTAAGTTTGTAGTTTTTGGTTAAGTTTTGATTGGTTAAACTAAAGGTAGAAGTTAGAGGTCTGCAATCTGGAATTGTGTTTCCCAGTTTCTGACCCAGCGACCTTTTTATTAAAAACTGTACTTTTACTTTGGGAATTTGAGGGTAGTGTCTTCATGAAAGTTGTAGTAGACATTTCAAAGATTATTTCAGAGTTGGAATCACCTGAAAATGATTTTTCTGTATTTAGTTATGAATTTCCAAAGTTACTGATATGCTGCAGGAATTTCTGAAAACTGCAGTACAGTCATGCCCTTTCGATTTGTTTCAGTAGCTTTCCTTGTTCAAACTCACTTCAGGGCTTCAGTACTTAAAAACTAGATCTTCCTAGGTTTCCAACAAAACCAGCCCCACCCTTTTTGAAGTTCATATAAAGGTTTTACGTCATTACGAAGTTGGCCCTGCACATTAGGATTTAAGCTGCTATGTATATGTTGGTTTCTGTCAAATGAATTCTTAGGTTAAGTGTTGCAAGCACAGAGCATGTAGAGCTTGAACTGAAGTTAGAGTCAAAACCCAGTTAGGTCATTGTAGAGCAATGGTGATATTAAGCTACTGTACTGGGTGTTTTGAAATTCACATGTAGTAAATGTTACATTTGGATAGTATCGGAGCTTGTGGAACTCACGGAGCTTGAATCGGAGTTGAACTCGGACACTAGGGTTAACTATGATGATTCTTGACGAAAGATCTATTTGGTGTACGAAACGGTACAGAGGAAGTGTATAATAAGGATTTGGGTGTCCTTAGTAATTATGAGGGTTTGCACCCAATGAGACCGATAATGTATTTTCGGAATAATTGGTCGATGTCGATTCAAAGTGAAACGGTGAAGAATTTGGAATTAAGGTCCGACAGATATTGGTGAGTCCAGTAATTGTGGGAAGCTAGCCCTTCGTAATACGAGTTACGAGATTGTCAACGTTGAGCATAATTGGAGTCAAAGCTCGGAAATCCAGGTAGGGTCTCGGGGAACCTTTTCTATAAAATGTTAAGTAGTTTAATAAATTGGTGAATTGTTTGATATTGGTTGAATTATCTGTTGGGTGTTATTGCTTTCATTAATTGATGAACAAGCATGATATATGATTTTATGTTTCAAAAGCATGTGTTATTTAATTTCTATATTATGGATTAAAGAGCTATCATACATGATGCATCGTGAGAAATTGTGAGGATGCATTGAAAAATATTATGGATATTGAAATCCAGAGTGATTGATAAAAAAGAGAAAGATCCTTTTGTGTAGTTGAGTTTCTCAATGGGGTGCTAGGTTCTATGGTATGCCCACATGTGCACAAACAGGGGAAAGTATGCCCCGTGAGTTATCTGCCTAAATGACAGTAACTCTTACAACCGCCCTAAGGTTGCAAAACGATCTCAGGGTTTCGGAAATAGCAACCATGAGTAAACAAGATGACTAACAAAAGAGAAAAGTGCGATGAGTGCGAGATGAGTTTTAAGTTGGCATCGCATTCATACATTGTAGTTTTGATTTATTGTACTTTTAATTTATTGTTTGATAACTTGGTTGTAACACTATAAAAATCACCTAAAAAGGTCCTGCCCTACTGAGCGTAAGCTCACCCCTATAGATCAATTTGTTCAGGTGCGACTTGAGTATCGATTGGACTGAACGAGACGACACACGAATTTAAAACGAGACGACGTTGTTTTCAACTACGATAGTTGTGACGAGAGTGAATTAGACTGTAGAAGGTGTAATTTCTCTTTGTAAAGGTTTTGTAAATTTATTTTTAATGATTTCGGAAAAGCATTTGGTTTGGTATTATATTTTATTTTAGTTTTTAACGCTCACACCTCGGAATCGGATTTCGGCGCTTAAAATCCGCCGACATCGGGTCCGGGGCGTGACAAGTATTTTATAGAATGTAAAACGATTTTTATTCCCGTCTCTTTTGCTCGTCATTCTAAATGGAAACAACGTTCGGCATGATGTGGCACTAGTCGAAAGTTACAATTTAAGTTTTAGCTAGCATTAATTTGAAAATAAAAAATGGTTATGAACCACCTTTACCGATGAATAGTTCGTCAGGAAATGTGGATTTATTTTTTAAGGCTAGTATTTTATAGAATGTAAAAGGATTTCTATTCCCATCTCTTTTGCTCGTCATTCTAAATGGAAACAACGTTCGGCATGATGTGGCACTAGTCGAAAGTTACAATTTAAGTTTTAGCTAGCATTAATTTGAAAATAAAAAATGGTTATGAACCACCTTTACCGACGAATAGTTCGTCAGGAAAGGTGGATTTTTAATTTTTTTTTAAGGCTAGTATTTTATAGAATGTATAAGGATTTCTATTCCCGTCTCTTTTGCTCGTCATTCTAAATGGAAACAACGTTCGGCATGATGTGGCACTAGTCGAAAGTTACAATTTAAGTTTTAGCTAGCATTAATTTGAAAATAAAAAATGGTTATGAACCACCTTTACCGACGAATAGTTCGTCAAGAAAGGTGGATTTTTAATTTTTTTTTAAGGCTAGTATTTTATAGAATGTAAAAGGATTTCTATTCCCGTCTCTTTTGCTTGTCATTCTAAATGAAAACAACGTTCGGCATGATGTGGCACTAGTCGAAAGTTACAATTTAAGTTTTAGCTAGCATTAATTTGAAAATAAAAAATGGTTATGAACCACCTTTACCGACGAATAGTTCGTCAGGAAAGGTGATTTTTTAATTTTTTTTAAGGCTAGTAATTTATAGAATGTAAAAGAATTTATATTCCCATCTCTTAGGTTCGTCATTCTAAATGGGAACAACATCCTTCATGATGTGGCACAAGTCGTAAGTTATAATTTAAGTTTTAGTTAGCATTAAAAAATAGAGAAAATAAAAACCTAAAAAAAAAATATATATATTTTGAACAACCTTTCCCGACGAATAGTTCGTCAGGAAAGGTGAATCTTCAATTTTTATTTTTATTTTTTAGGCTAGTAATTTATAGAATATACATAAAAGAATTTATATTCTCGTTTCTTTGGCTCGTCATTCTAAATGAAAATAATTTAGAATTAGAGTTTTAGCTAGCAACAATATATATTAATCATGAGTGCAATCAATTTATTTATGTTACTGACTTGCTATCTCAATGATTAATATGCATCATACTTGTTCTGTTATTGAGAACCGTATATCCCCTTTCTCTCTGTTTTTTTGTTGTTGTTGATAAATTAGTAATTATCCGAACTCACTTGCTTAGGAGATACAGACATGCATGGTAGTTAGCAGCTAGAACTCAAATTGTAATGTCGTAAGGTTTTAGAGAGGAAAAAAGAAAAAGTCTAGTATAAGTAAATTCTTAACAAGTTGTAGTGATATAGAGGCCACAAAACCAGCAAACCAGGACAAGATATGTCAAGACCTAAATGGAAACCGAGTACTATAATTATTTGTTAAAAACCTTGACACGGGAAGAAAAAATAAATAAAAAAATTCTCAAAATCTTAATATACCCAGCATCGATCACCTTTGAGATCGATGAACAAACTTTCAGATACAAATCATATGAAACTTGTATCTCCTTAATTGCCATGTAATTCTTGATCCGGAAGTCAGGTAAAACTGTTAGAATCTTTTCATCCATAACAGGCTAGGGCACCAAATATAGAAACATAATTGAATGGCTGCAGTTGCGCGCAATTTTGCAAATAGTACAGTTTGCAATTAGTTCTTTCTCCTTAATTAGCAGCTGCCATCCTCCTAAGTTTTGCAGCTTGTGCAAATGTTGATGGCCTGCATTGAACAAAGAATAAAATCATATAACAGCAAAGTGTATATATGCGCTTTCTCCTTCTCTCTTTGTAATTAAAGATGGGCAAAAAACAAAACCTTTACCAAGAAAGTTCGATCTTTTTACTATAATTAATGCTGTTATATCTTTACATTATTAATGATCGACTCTAATAGCATCACACGAGTAAAATATGACCAGGATAGTAATCATAACGAAGAAAGACACGAAAAAGCTATTGCCAGCTTCTAAAATAGGGACTGCTGATTATTATTCTCAATGTTAAGCAACTGATCGATCATTATATATACAACCCCAGACAATTAACTTGTTCAGTTGTATTTATTCTATTATTTAGTCTACGTACAAGTGTATTATTTTTTCTCCCATAAGTAGCCAAGTGTGTTCCTTGGTTTTTTTTTCTTTTGACAACTTGATTTGTACGTGTACAGCTTATTCAGTTCTGTTATTGGTACAACTAGTTCAGTTCTATTCTTCTATATACAATTGACTTTTATTTTTTTGGAACGAACAGTTGACTTTTATTTTATCACATGCATAGTATTATTCTATTAATCAAAATTAAAGAAATTAATGCTATGAAATTGCTAATTACCTGTAAATTATGTTTAATACTTGATAATACATTTCATGCAATTGTTTATCTTCGTTTACCAGGAAAAAAAATCGTATAAATGAATTAGACTGATTGTGAAAAGAACTGAACCAAATGGCGCCTGATCGATAGTACGTCAACAAAACGTACTGGAGAGAGCTCTATATAATCCTCTTCACCTCTCCTTCAGTCTTCACCAGCTAGCCCGGCCGGCCCTCTCAATCTCAAGGTCATCTGGTCATCCATTCTAGCTTTGCCCTAACGTGGAACATAATTAAGACGAGGCGACGAGCACCCTAGCTTGGGCGATCTAGAAGGTTTCCTTTCATTCTTAATTTGCCTAGCTCTGGTTTAAAAGTTCGATCACCAGCCTTTAAAACAAAGGAGCTAATCTTTTTTACGCACGTACGTATTATTCCTTATGCCAAAATACATGTTTCACATATACAAGCTAGCTAGCTGTACCTTTTTTTGGTAACTACTCCCTCAACTCGACCACAACTCATGGTTGAGCCTAAGAAAAAATCATCGATCCCTTAGATAAATAATATATAGTTGAGTAGATTCCTTTTTGAATAAAAAAAATTCTCGATGAGGTAGAAATCCATTATGATCATCTTCTTTAAATACATGAGTATGATAGATGTTCCCTTCAATTAATTCTGGTATATATATATCTAATCGATCTACCTCTTGTTGCAGGCAGGTTGCATGCATGTTCATGATATAAGTTTTGGCATAAATTGTGAGTGCGTAATAAGGATCGAGATCGAGCACTGTCAACCTATATATTGAATTACAATTTACAAGAGAACCGCGCTAGAAACATAAAAATGGACCAACCTTCCACTTCTGAGATTGAGAGTGCTCAAGCAACGGCAGCTAATGCTGATTCGAGCCAAGAAGTTGCACCAGATGACGAATGTGTAAGTCGAATGGAGATTCCTGTATACAAGGCGGCAACAACAGGCGATACGGATGGCCTTTTGGTACATGGGGAGCGTCTTTCCGAAATATTGACTCCAAACAAGAACACGGTCCTCCATATTTATATTGCATGCGCAATTAGAAGGCAGACGGATGACGACTCAGCCAACGTTGATACCGTTAGGGAGATTCTCAGAATGTGTCCGGCACTGCTATTGCAGCCCAATGAGAGAGGTGACACAATATTACACACTGCGGCAAGACACGGGCATGATGACATTGTTGAACATCTCATTGACGCTGCTAAAGCTCGTGATCCAGAAGAAGGTTGTTGGTCGATGCTCATCAGGACAACCAACAACGATAAGGATACAGCCTTGCACGAGGCAGTGCGCTTTAATCACCTCGCAGTGGTCCGTATATTGACCAGAGAAGATCGTCTGTTTTCGTACTCTGCTAATGCTGCTGGTCAGACTCCACTGTACATGGCTGTCGAAAGGGGATATCGCGAGTTGGTTTCCGAAATACTAAACACTTGTAGTCGTCCAACTTATGAAGGTTCTAATGGTAGAACTGCATTGCACGCTACGGTAATTTACAACGATGGAGGTATATATGTATATAAGCTTAATTATATATATATATATTGTTTGATTAGTTTTTACTTGTACTAGCTTGATCATTTGAACTTTGTTTTTCGTTTAGAAATGACGAGCAAATTACTTGGCTACTTCACTGATGAGAGAGCTTTGACAAAAGTAGTAGATGAACGAGGATGGACTCCACTTCACTATGCTGCATTTTTCGGCCACTCTTCAATGATAAAACAATTACTAGGATCTGATGAATCTGCTGCTTACATTCGTGACAAAGATGATAAGAGGACACCCCTTCACGTTGCAGCCTCCAAAGGCCATCTAGATGTAATTAAAGAGCTGATTTCCCATTGCCCTGATTGCTGCGAGCTGGTCGACAAGAGACATCGATCGAAATATTCTTCACTATATATGCAACTGAACAGCGTCACTTTAAAATGGTAGAATTTATTCGAAGAGATCGATGGCTTAGTACCGTCCTTTTGAATGGAAAAGATGAAGATCATAATGCACCACTACATCAACTTGTTGCTTCTCTCTACAACAATCAACCTTTGGTTGGTGACATTAATCCAATCATGAAATATTTCATACGTGATGCTAGAGTCGATAAGATGGCATTCAATAAGGAAAACCTGAACGCTTTCGATATCATTCTAGCTAATGGTACATTCTCAGCAGAAGAAAGGGTACGTATGCCTGTTTAACTCGCTTAATTGTGTGTGGCCGGTGCGAGCGAGTACTTAGAACAAGTGGGTGCCGCCTGTTTAGAGCGGGCAAGACTCAAATTAGCCCATAATTTTTTTGCCATCAGCCCTGTGCTTCAAATTGAAATTGATGATAGTCCATTTTGGAGCTAGTTTTGCCCCTTGTCCTTGCCCTTGCCCTTCGCTTTCATGGGTGCACTCACTGTTGCAAGTTTCAACTACCAAGTAGTCACATTTGTTTTTCAAGGTACGGTAATTCTATATATATAATAGTACTTGTCTGTTTTGCAGAAAAAATTTGAAACAATTTTTGAAAGGAATGGTACCAGACGAGGTCATCGAATTGGAAGCGACAAAGACGGTGCTGGTAGGAATATTATCAAAGGGGAAGAAGACACTGAAACCACCGAGTTAATGAAGGAATTAAAACAAGCCCATCTAATAGCGGCAACACTCATAGCAACTGTAACTTTCACGGCAGGTATGAGCATGCCTGGTGGTTACGAAAGTCAAAAAGGACCAGACCAAGGTTTTGCAGTTCTAACAAAACATGATGCATGCTTTCCAATTATTTGCCTGTGCAAATACTGCAGCCATGACGTTATCTAGTTTGGCCGTCTTTCTGCACTTTTACGTGATTTTGACAGCGAGTAAAGGAGTGATATTCAGGCAGTTAACCATGTGGGCGTTAATTTTTATGTTGGTTGCCTTCTTTAGCGCCGCATATGCAGTATTGCCTTCACCATTAGGCGCCACCGTTTTGACAATTGGCGGTATGCTGCTAGTTACGTTTCTGGCGTATTCATTCTTTCAACCAGGCTCCCGTTCTGATTTAAAGAAGTCACTCCGCATCCTGATGAGATACTGATTTTTTTTGGCAAATTTTCACACACATTTTAATTCTTGTAAACCTTAGTTTTTTACGTTAGGTTGTGCTTGTCTGCTATTAATATATATACTTAATTTTCCGTAAATGGCAACGCAATTTCAAGTCTTAAGTTTGCCCTAATATTCTTCCACTTTGATGGATCGATCCCTAATAGGTTAATATAACATACATTCTTCCTTGCACAATTAATCCATCCAACACACTGTTAATTTACTGGAAATTGCATCAAAGCAGGCAATTGCATGCCAAACCAGAAAACTGTGTTAATTTACTGGACTCTTCTTATGCTAAATAAATCCAAAGAATGGATTTTACAAAACTGAGTTTCCTGCACACTACACTCAATTTACACAGACCAAAAAGTTGTGCAGATCAAAGATACAAGTTGAATGAGTAGGTAAAATTCTAAGTGCTTGTCTAATTCAACCTTGTCAAATAATACTGTTTAAAACAAACTCACCTTTCTAATGCTTACGATCGACAAGTTCATCAGGGCACAGGTCATTCAAATCCTACAACTTGAAGAGTCGACAAACAAATTTACTCACCCTGGTGGATAATATCAACCAAGGTATAATTCCTACCTGCAAAGCAAAAGAAGATGAATCGATCAGAAGCAATATTTTAAAATTATACGATGCTTTTATATTCCATACTAATTAGTAGAACATCTCCTTTCTTTCTGACATTGTACATACAAATGTAACAGTACCTAGTACTGATGAGACTTTCAAGTTTACTGGAATGAAAGATATTCTAACACGTGACAAGAGACTAACATTATTTAGATCATTCTAGTTGCTCATAAGTATACAAGAAGGAACATTTACTGCCCCTTCTTAACATTTCATACCTCCCAGGAAATTAAGTACATGATAATACCACTTAATTAAACAGTATGTTCCTACTTTAATTACCATAACATTTTCGTTTAAAACTCCTCCAGCCCTCCATGATATCACTTTCCCTGCAAAGCAACAAGATTTATTAATAAGAATTGCAATGAACTATTTTATTATACAGTATCAAAGTCTAATCTGCTTGCAACTTGGTCTATTTTTATGTAAAAACTTGCATCATAACTCCTGTCTCTTTTTTTGTTGATACATCCGTATTTATCCTAACTCACTGGTTATAAGCTATATGACATACAGAAATCCATGTTAGTGAGCAGAATTCAAATCATCAAGTCAAAAAAGTTAAAGAGGAAAAGAGAAAAAGTGTTGCAAATAGCTAACTTGGGAGAAACAAGATGGGACTCAATAAGTAAATTCGCAACAAGAATACAATACCAAAGGGTTGCACAAGTTGTTGCGATATGGAGGCAACTGGAACCCTCCAAAACCAGCAAATCAGCACAAGATATGTTAAGACCTAAATGGACAACAAAGTATACGTATTAAGAACCTCAACTGAGAAAGCAAACAAACTTCTAAACACCTTAATACACCTAGAATTACCTTTGAGATGAACAAAGCTTTCAAATACAAATCATACGAAAGTTTTATCTCCTTGCCATGTAACTCTTGATCTGGAGGTCAGGTAAAAGTGTTAGAAGCTTCCATCCATAACAGGGCACTAAATATACAAACATAATTGAATGGCTGCGGTTGTAAACAGTACAATTTGCAAGTTCTTTCTCCTTAGCAGCTGCCATCCTCCTAAGTTTAGCAGCTTGTGCAAATGTTGATGGCCTGCATTCAACAAAATTTAAAATCACATAACTGCAATATGTATGCCCTTTCTCCTTCTCTCTTTGTTGTTTCTCTAACTCTTCCACCTCTCTATTAAAATGGACGAAAAACGAAAACTTTATCAAGCAAGTTAAACGCAAGCAAACTTGTGAAAGAAAGATAATAGACGACATCATTCTTTGTTCTTTTTACTCTAATGGTTTCATATATTTTCCATTGACACTAATAGCATCACCCTGAGTAACGTATGACGAGGATAGTAATCATAAATGAGAACAACACAAAAGAGCTATTGCCAACCTCGGTTTCAGCATTAACTAGACCTTTCATATATATCATATGCTTAAGTTTCAAAGATGTTATTAACTTATTAAAGAAGATAAAGCGATTAACTCGTCCACATTTAAAAGGTGAAAACTTTGAAGGTGAAAGCATCAAAACAATGCTGCTCATCCAAAGAAGAACCCCAACCAGTTTCTGTACTTGTATTAAATTCGGGAAAGCATAGAGTTCAATTAACAACAACTACTCACTGTGACAATGAGCTTGCCTCTTTCAAAAGCTCTTTGATTTCTCCCCGCAACCTAGTTTCCACAGCACTCTTGGGTCCTCTCTGAGAATAGCAAAACCACCCAAACGAAAATTTTCTTTTCAGAATCAGAATTGAACTTTCATATGTCATAAAACATGAAAACGAATCCAATTGAAGCATTGACGCATAAATTTCATGATTAAGACAACGATTTCTGAAATTTTTGAAGCATTGTAAAATAAATAGCCATAGGCGTTGAGTGGCGGTACGTACCTTCTTTAACTGTTTGAGCCACCTGGAGACGAACTGGAAAGCGACCACAATCATGAAGACGATAGGAGCTGCCGGCGAGATTCGATGCTCCGATTGGATTTCCACCACCTCTCCCATGTCTCCTAGCTCGATCTGTAACTACAGCTTCTTCCTCGTCGCGGATTTCGAAAGCCTCTGGCTCGAGGTCTACTTTCAGTTGCTCTTCTGCAACAGGATTTGTACGGCCACCGTTTATGAACACACATCAAAATGTTTCTTTTAAAATACAACACTCTTTATAGTTGGGCCTGTAAATAATCCGACCCAGAAAGAATTTTAAAAAATAAAAATAAAAACTATAGTTTGGGAGGATTGAATTCGGATTTGATCAACCTAAATTCGTATCTAGATACTTGTAATTAGGATTATCGGCTCAAATCATATACGATACAAGTCTTAACTAAACCATACCTTATAAGTATCAAATATAATAATTATGATTTGAGGGGATTCATATTTAATTTTTTTTAGTGAAAACAAAAATTAAAGCAGTGACATAAAGAGTTACTACCTAAACAATTCTACATATTCTATTGTAAACACAATAAAATCGAAATGTACGAACTCCATAACTGTAAAAGAAGTTTAAAATGTGAATTCAGAATTCAATGTCTCTTGTGATGTCTATTATGCTAGCACAACTAACTTGAAACCTTTTTGCCTAATGATCTTATTGTTCTTTCCTTTGTTTTGGTTTGTTTTTCCTTTTTGGAAGGCGTCCACGGTCCACGTCTTTTCTTAGCTTAATAAGTTTTTTTTTTCGATGAGGAAAGAAAATTACACGACAAAGCCCCTAGCACAGCCACAACCCAGCTGGTCTAGGTGAAAAGCATTTGCAGCACTAAGAGGAAGACTACGATCCCAAACTGAGACACTAACAGAATGGCCTACTTTCGCAATAGCATCAGCTACAAAATTGGCTTCCCTCCAGAAGGTGGGCTTATGAGTTGTTGGAGTCCAAAAGTAGCAACCGAATTTGGAAGACGGATCGGGTTTGGGGCCACCATGGCCATGTCGACAATATCATTTTGAGATTGGGTAGAGATAATTGGGTCAAACCCGATCCCACTTACTCACTAGCCCTAAAATAGTTTCCATCACTAGTGACATTTGACAAGTTCCACATAGTTGAAACGACTCTCCCTCTTATGGTTGTCAAACAAATAGGGCAACGTCTCATACTCCCGTAATCTTCAAATTTTTGAAAAAGACTAACAAAAGAATTTGAGTCTTAAACATGAAAAACTCCAGTAATGTTAGCTTATACATGTCCAAAACTCTCACTTCCTCTCCATTTTAGTCAACCCATATAAAGGATGACACGAAGAGAGATAGCAAGTTCGACTACCAAACTAGTGGAGCAACACCATGTGATGTCAAAGTAACCATAGACCATCCTCCATGTGAGCATCCCTCCATTAGTATTTGGGTTCATTGAAAGGCTAACCGATCTTTTTCAATCGGGGTGTATTATATCATATAAGTTCATTGGGCAATTTGAGTTTATGCACCGAGCTACTAAAACTTATAATTTCTCTCTAACTCTATATACTTAGCGGAAAGTATGATACTTCTCCCAAAAATTGAAAAATGTATAGAGTTCAATGGCATTTAGCGTGAATAATGCATTGCTTTCCGACAAAATGTTTGTATCAAATCCCCCATCCCCTTGATTAAAAAAAAAAAAAAAAACCTCATAACAACTAAATTCAATATGTACACCTATATATTACAATATGAAACATAGTACCTCTCTTCCTTCACTCCCTTGGTCAATGAAATAACATTTGGCAGAAATAAAAAAGTCAATGGAAGTACAAAAGAAGTCAATCCTTGGTTGACCGTAGAATTCTGCTTATCCAATAGAATAGCCCAATTTAGAATTTGGCCCAAACCCAAGAGACAAAAATATCAAGCAACCAATATTACAGATTTAACCCTGATCAATAATATCCCATCCACTCATATCCAGCGGTAGCGTGCAGCGCATTTTATTCTGGATGCTTTGATCACTCCCAACTACCATTCCAGAAGGGGCAAATAAAACTTGAAGCCTATTTCCGTAATTCCACATAAATTCGCACGTGCCACCCAGAACATACTCGCCCGCATCTCCACGTGTCCCACCCATTTTCACTGTACCGCCAGCGGGAATTAGAAGAAGCACACAAGGAAACACACAAGGTAGCCAATAACAGCGAATAGAGCAAGAGCACACGGATTGGTGACGTGGCGAAAAGAATTTTGAAATCCCGCCTAAACCCGGACTTCAATTTTTTCATGAGGCGAAATTTAATTTTCGCCCCTTTTATATTTTTTTGGCCCCCTTCTTATCCCCTCACACACCTTTGCCTCATTTCTCACACACGCACCGCACCAAACAAAGCAAAGGCGTATATCATATTTACTCTTCTCTCTCTGCGTCCTCGCCCTTATCTTGTTCGAAAACCCTAGGTAAACTCGTTGCCGACTCCGCTGACTCGGTCCGAGTCTCTTCGATTTTGGAACGATTCTCACCGGTTCTCGACGTTTTGTTCGCAGGTTCGCCATGAAAGGTGGAAAATCCAGAGCTGCTGCGCCTAAGAGAACCGATACGAAGTGAGTTTCAGCTAATTATGGTGATTTTCATTTATATTTTGTGAGAATTGGCTAGAAATGTAACGATTAGATCTGAGATCGCCGATATGTTGGGTGCGTTTGTTTGTTTCTGCGGCCTGTGGATTTGATTTTGTTTGTTTTTGTTGAATTTTGTTAGGTTAAAGACCAAAAGCGCCGGAGCGAGCAAGCCAGCGAAGAAGGCTGGGAAGGATCCAAACAAGCCTAAGAGGCCTGCAAGTGCCTTCTTCGTTTTCATGTACGGTCAACGCTCTTTCTCTCTCCTCTGGAAATTTTAGATCTCCTCTTTTTCTTTTTTCGTGCGATTTTATTTCGCTGACATTTCATTTCTGTTTTGAATAGGGAGGAGTTCAGAGAGAAGTACAAGAAGGATCATCCCAACAACAAATCGGTCGCTGCTGTAAGTGAATCTCATTTCCCAGATCTACATGCTCAATTCGCCTCTCTATGAATTTTCGGTCAAATTTTGTGTATTTTTAATTTGTCTATATTTTCTTTACGCTATTGACCAGGTTGGTAAAGCTGGTGGTGAGAAATGGAAATCGTTGTCTGATGCTGTGAGTATTTAGGATTATCTTTTTGTTAATAATTTGTTTATTACTGGAATATTCTCCAATAGTTTATTGATCGTTTGCTTTTTGGGTAAAAATTATACAGGAGAAGGCACCCTATCAGGCCAAGGCAGAGAAGAGAAAGGTTGAATACAACAAGAACATGGACGTTTACAACAAGAAACAAGTGAGTGTTTCGGTTTCAATTCTTAATCTCTTGGTTTTATAATCTTTGAGGTATGTTTCTGAGAATTGTTGTTTAATTGTGTACAATAGGCTGAAGGAGATAATGGAGCAGAGGAAGAGGAGTCTGACAAGTCCAAGTCGGAAGTGAACGATGAGGATGAGGACGATGATGAGAGTGGTGGAGAGGTTAGCGTTTGTTCAACTTCAAATCTGTAATTGGGTTTCTTTGTTGGTAGTGATCTGAATAAACTGTTTGTTTTACTCTTTTGTGTAGGATGAAGATGATGAAGAGTAGAAGAAAAAGATGAAGAATGGAGGAGAAGGAAGCAATATGTGTAGGATTGCTTAGTTAATGACCTGCATTTCTGATTTAAGCTCTTTGTCTCATGGATAATAGGGGTAGAGTAGGAAAAACAAAAACCAAGGGATTAAGATTCAGGGCTTATGCCACCTGATATTCCCATATCTTTCTGTACTTAATGATCCTTTTAATGTTCAATGGTATTCAGCTTGCTTTATTATATTATGCTTCAAGTGGTTTGCTTATGCATTTAGGTGTTCACTGTGTTACTGGGTTGGATTCGTTTGGCTATGCGATGACTTGGGAGTTGCAATGGTTTTGTCTGCTTTTGATTTTTATGTGATGATTGTGTTTTGACTTGACTCTGGAGGTAGCGTTTGACTTTCACTCCCATTCCAATTGGGTTGGGATTCTTCTCTGTTGTGGTCTGGGAATTTGTTTCCTGACAATTCGGTCAGAGTTGAGATTTGATGGTCTTTCTCCATCTTGTTTGTGTGTTTGGCCAAGTGTTCTGCTAGAATTTGTTCTTGTTCTGTGGAATGAGTGGGAATGATCTATCAACATGCGTATGTAATCTTTCTAGTTCTACAATCGTTTGTGGATCCCTCATAGCCCATCTCCACTCGTTAAACAATTCCACCCTTTCACTGTACTCACCCTAAATTTGTTTGAGAAGCCACAAAGCTAGAGATCTTGAATGGATTGCTCATTGCTCGGTACTTGGTATGAATCTCCTAGCCATGAACAGTTTATGAGCGAGGCGATGTGCCAAGAAGCCAAGCATGGGGCAAGAGATGTGAGCTCAAGATCAATGGCCAAAACATACCGAGTAGAAGGAAGGAAGGAAGGAAGGGTTCATCTTCTATATCAAGTCGTGGTAAGAGGAAAATTTTGATCTTACCGTCGGAGTACTCTTCTCCGAACTTGACGTTTCCCTCAAATTTTTCATCAAACTAACTTCATGAAATTAGAAAGAAAATGAGTGGAAATGCTCCTACAAACTCACCACTCCTCTACTTGGCACACTCATGTCAGTTTTCGTAAAAAAGTTTCACAACGTTGTAACATTTCCCATCCCTAGTGTGAACAGAACGATGAGTTCAGAAGTTGGGCTTTTGGGTCTGGTTGGGCCAGAAACAGCGACCTTGGACAGCATTCGAGCCCAATTAGTGAGGAAACCAACGGCGTCGTTTGGCCAACTGAGCTCTGTAAAACCGAGAGAGAGAGAGACACAGGGGACTAGGGGAGGGGAAGAGATGGCAGGTGCCGGAAAATGCTTGCTGGTGACAGGACCTCCTGTAAGTCTGCAATTTCTCTCTCTCTCTCTCTCTCTCTCTCTCTCTCTCTCTTAACTTTCCATTTTTCTCTTCAATTTGTTTGATGCTAAATCTGATGCAGGGTGTCGGTAAAACCACTCTAATAATGAGAGTGTTTGAGGCCCTAAAATCCTCAAACCCTAACTTAAAGATTCAGGGTTTCTACACCAGTAATCCTCTCACTCTCAGTCTCTTAGTTATTGCTTTCGTATACATACAAATATGGATATGAATTCGATTTACAATGTGAATTTGTCTTGATCAATTGTAATCGTAGGTGAGGTTAGACAAGGAAGTGAGAGAGTTGGGTTTCAGGTGGTCACATTAGACGGACGTACAGCGCCGCTTGCTTCCTCCACCATTTCCAGGTCTTGTCATAATTGTTCATTGTCCAAATCAATCATTCATTAGTTCCAATTAAAGCTTAATGCATCAGCTTTTGCTATATATGTCAGCCCAGAGTCTTTGAGATGGCCCAATGTTGGCAAGTACAAAGTAGATGTTGCATCGTTTGAGTCACTTGCACTTCCTGAATTGCAGGTGGGTTATGGTTTTGTCTTCTATGATCTAGTTAAAAGTGATGTTCATTATGACTTAGACGACCCACATTTTATTTTCAAGCATCATGTCTTGTGAAGTTGAAGAGCTCAATGTTTTTGATCAGGTAAGAGAAGATACTGACCTATTTGTCATCGATGAAGTTGGTAAGATGGAGTTGTTCAGTTCATCTTTCTTCCCTGCTGTTTTAAGAGTCCTCGAATCCAATGTCCCAATCTTGGCCTCCGTCCCAATTCCAAAAATTGGCCGCGATATACCCGCAGGTACTTTTTCCTCATACATGCCATTCTTTCCCATCATAATCTTTTGATTACTTAGCCTTGTGATGCTTAATAGTAATCACTCATGTGCTTGACATTCTAGAGGCATGTGAATCCTTATGCATTTTTTTTGGGCAATAGAGGAGAAAAAGACATGATAAAATGGCGAATCCTTGTGCATTGTTTCATATATACATTTGCTCTAGTTTTGATGATTTTCTAAAAAGTTTTGTGATCATAGCTGTTTTTGTTTGAAGAAGTAAATATATGGGAATAGAGGTTTTCCTTTTGGTGTATTTGTATATGAATATGAGTAGGGTGTCTGAACTTGTGCAGTTGCAAGGTTGAAGAATCATCCGGGTGCAACAATTTTTACACTGAGCCAAAATAACAGAGATGCCATTAAAGAACTGGTATGCTCCGAATTGGTAGACTTACTGAGAAGACAATAGATGTTGGGAAATCACTGGTCCTTGTTGTTTCCACCTCTAGTACAAGATCGAAACATCTTTTGTTTATTTGGTTATACTTGATGTTAAAACTTGAAGGAGCTTAAATGCATTGAATGGGCCTGAAACAGGCATTTTTTACTCGATAGTGTTTTTCTGTTGCTGAATTTCAACAGGATTTTCTTATGTTATGTTGCTAGGATCTTAGACTCAAGTGATGACATGATTTTCTCAGTTTTGAAGATCTTACTCATACTGGTCATGATTTCTATCAAGTATATATATATCTCATATATTCTTATTTCCCAAATCCCCGGGATCAAAATTGTTGGACTTTCGGTTCTGTTTGTTGGCATAATAATGATATCGTCATCTTCGTTTTCATCATCTAATTCTTTGCAAGGAGAGATTCTTATAATTAAAAAAATAGAGCTTGTCACGTTCATGATTTGGAGGCACTCATGGCCGAAACATACCAAACTTTGTCACCACCCTTTTTTCTTGAAATTCTCTTGTGTCACAAGCTCACCATTCTATGATGATTTTTAAAAGGTATTCTAACTGAAGGAACACCGAAATCTCTAACAATTTTTTTTAATGTATTTTCTTGTTTTTTGACTTTGAAAAATCGTAAAAAAAAATTCGGGTCGAGATTTTTGAGTTCTGTCAGTTTGAGAAATGCTTAAAAATTATGATTTGAGGGTGAGAAGATTTTGGTGAGAAAATACGAA
Source organism: Rubus parviflorus (assembly GCA_029955375.1). NCBI lineage: Eukaryota > Viridiplantae > Streptophyta > Magnoliopsida > Rosales > Rosaceae > Rubus > Rubus parviflorus. The sequence goes on from JARGGL010000004.1 coordinate 18,546,133, forward strand.
TATACGAATTTAGCCAAAAAAACGTGCGTTAGTCCACAATTTTGAGTGAAAAATCAAGGCCTTAGACTTTTTTTTTGGGAGAAAGTTCCGGGGTTGGTTCCCACGGGGTTAGGACATCTTTCCATTGTGACACCGCATGGTTGGACCTTCATAGCCTCGCTCACTTATTTTTTTTGCACTCCCATGGCTAATACTTGGGCATTATGTGTTTCCTTAGTCTCCGCTTGATTTTGCTTGCTTAGCCTTTCCTGGATGCTTGAGCTAATTGTGCTCGCATAGCCTCGTTTGGATAAAATTAATAAATAAAGTTTATAATTAGTTCATTACATAATAACCTCTCACAAGTGAACAATTACAAAAGCATTAATTCTAGCGTCGTTTGTGATCAAACCACCTTATATTATTATACAACATTCTTTTTGAATTCAAACATAGGTTTGTGTCTGTCCACAAAGCACCATTGTGTTATTTTTATCAACTTTGATGGTCTAATTTGATTGCCTATGATAACGAGTTTGATTACCTGAATGAATTCCGGCCATATGAAACTATAATCTTACTGTTTGCCCATTTAACACATAACCAATTAATTAGTAGAGTTACTGGACCATGTATACGAATGTTGTGTGTCATGATGCAAGTAATATTTATTCTCGAGTTTTTTTTATATTCACTATATATTTACCTTTCCGTTCAAGCTCTACCATGAGCTTAAGGTTAAATGTTGTGTACTAGCCAACATTACGATTTACCATTAACAATATATAATAATCAAGAAGAAGAGCTCGATTGTTGTTGTTTAACTTTGTCACCGAAGAATAAAATTAATGAACCAGGTTAATATCAAGTGTCATTTACATTATTTGTTTGTTTGTTTTGAATTTTAAGGTTGAAAAATGTATCCGATAAATCTGAGCCACACCAATGATCGAATGGGCCCCATGTTAAACCAAAATTGGATTAAAAGATAAGGTTACACTGTGGCCGAAAAGGAGAAACCGCTCTCTCTCTCTCACAGAGACACAGACGACGCGACCTCTTTGAAACCTGATTTCATTTCACATCTTTCCTCTCTTCTCTATCTCTCACTCTCTCTTTCTAATCGTAATCGAATTCTCTCTCTCTTTCTAATCGTAATCGAATTCGTATGAAGGAGAAGCCGAGGCGAAGATGTCGTCATCAATGCCACTGGATGTGAACGAATCGCAGAACGAATCGCCGATGGATCGATGACATCTTCTCCACCACCGAAACGAAACGCTCGTATGTAATTTTGTTTTTAACCCCTCGATCTGCAATCGTTCATGTTTTTCGAGAGAGATTGAAAATTTAAGTACGGAATGTGGAGTTTAGTTAGGTTTGCAATTGTAGAAACCCTAGGGTTTATGATTGTGTTGGTTCAGATTGAAATTGGGATCTAGGGAGCCAAAACTCTTCTTTTATCTAAACTATGATTTTTAACATGCCATATTAAAAACATTACTAAGTTAACAGAAAAGCTAATTGATCTCTTCTCTCTCTCTCTATATGATTTTTGGAACTGGTTTGATGACCGAACCTGGTAATTTCTTCTACTTGTTATGGCTTATCAAACCTCATGACATTTATGCTTCAGATTTCCTTTTTGGCGGGTTACTTAATCCAGCAATATAAATTTACACATTTTCAAAATTAAATTTAAGGTCTCCTCTTGGTCGTGTGATGGTGGAACTGTTTACCCTGGATTGACCTTGACAGCAGGAACCCTATGGTGGTGAGTCTTACATTTATATAGAAATATTAGTAATTTTTTTTTCTCCGTTTCTTTATGGATTGAATTTGATATCCCAAAAGGAGAAGAAGAAAGACAAAAAACTGAAGTATTCCTATGTCAGTACAGTATGATATGTTTGCTCTCTTGTATCAGGTTGTTGAATTCATTAAACATTCCTCTTTCTGTGGAAACTATTTGTGTATTTACTGCACCTATATTCTCTGCTTTCACATCCTGGGCAACTTACCTTCTGACTCGTGTTTGTATTCAGCCCTTGGTTATTTCCTAGAAGTTAGTTATTTCCTCCAATATGTGGATTTGATATTCAATTACCTATTTTTCAGGAAGTTAAGGGCTCTGGTGCTGGACTAACAGCTGCAGCTCTTATGGCAATGGTAAATTACATACCCTTTTTTCCTTATGTATTTATTGCTGAATGTCACTAAGATTTGAGTATAGTATCAGTGCAACATATATGCAGCATTAACCAGTAACTATTTCTCGGAATCATGCATAACCATGTCTGCCATGTGAAGATTCACTATTTCTCGGAATCATGCATTAACCAGTAACTATTTCTCGGAATCATACATGGTAAGTTTTTTTTACAAATGTTGTTTGTGCCCTTATAAGCTTAATCTATTTCACGTCGCATTCTATTTCCTGTGCATATTGTTTCAATGTTTCTGGTTTGCTCTTGGGGAGGCTACACATTTATTATCAATCTTATTCCAATGCATGTGCTTATGTGCATTGTAACTGGTCGATACTCATCACGACTGTAAATTGCATATGCTCCTCTCGTAAGTATCATTGCTTATGAAGCTAACCGTGATTGAAAACAAGAAAAATATGCATTTAGCATTGAAAGTATAGAATGCATACTTACATTCTTCAGATTTGAAAGTTAATAAAACTCATCCAAAAGTAGGTTTAATTTTGAGCTAGAAATAAGGTTACATAGAAGAATGTTTTTTCTATTTCTGGATGAAACATAGGGTGATAAAACAAGTGTATCCTTGTAAAAACATTCCGAGTACAGTTTTCAAGATTCTGTTGCCATACTGATTGTCTCCCTCTTTTCTGAAAAATAAAATGTGGATTGTCTTTTGTTTTGAATATATCAACTGGTTGTGAAATCAAGCTCAACGATTAGCGGAAAAAGAAGTGGGACTAGAAAGAATCCTTGGCACTGATAGTCATTAATTTCTAGCTCATATTTTCTGTAACTTATGAATGTATACAAAAGCGAGGGCCTGTAGAGGTTGAAAAGGCTGAGAAGGCTGAGAAGGCATAGTGGTCATATCTTTCGAAATTCAAATGACGATCAATTTTGCTCACTTTGGTTGATTTTGTCTTGGTACTCTTTTAGTGCATAATCTTTAACACTCTAAGTTGAAAAGAACTCCGCAAAAATCTGACTCATCTACGATGTGTCGTTTTATGCAATTTTTATATGAACGACGTGTAGTATTATGCAATGACTTGGGCCGGGCCAAGAATATATAAGGCCCAATTCTTTTTTAAAATAAACGACATGTAGTTTTATGCAATGACATCGGCCGGCCAAGAACAAATCAGTCCCAATTCTTTTTAAATAAAAACGTCGTTTTTCTGAAACAATTTAGGCCGGGCCGAGTTCAGACAAGACCCAATTCAGCTTCAAAAACGACGTGTCGTTCATACCAGACCAATTCTTTTTTTTTGATTTAACGACGTGTTGTTTTAAAAACTATTTGGGGTGGGCCGAGTACAGATTTAGAAACCGACGTGTCTTTTTATGGACTGACTTGGGCCGGGCCGACTGCAACAAGGCCCAATTTTTAAGTTAAACGACGTGTCGTTTTATAAAGCGATTCGGGCCAGGCCGAGTATAAAATAAGGCCCAATTCATTTCTAAAAAACGACACGTCGTTTTTCTGAAACAATTTGTGCCGGGCCAGTAGAGAGAAGGCCCAATTCAGCTTTTAAAAACGACCTGTCGTTAATACAAGTCCCAATCCATTTTAAAAAAACGATGTGTCGTTTGATGCAACGATTTGGGCCGGGCCAAGAACACGTTCGGCCCAATTTATTAGAACTAAACGACGTGTCGTTTTATGTACTAATTGGGCCGGGCCGACACAACAAGGCCCAGTTTTTTTTAGTTAAACTACGTCATATAAAGAGATTTGGGCCGGGCCGAGTATAAATCCAGGCCCAATAGTTTAAAAAAACCGGCACGTCGTCTTTCTGAAATAATTTGGGCCGGGCCGAGTATAAAGAAGGCCCAATTAAATTGTAAAGAACGACTTGTCGTTTTTCTGAAATAATTTGGGCCGGGCCAGTATAGAGAAGGCCCAATTCAGCTTTAAAAACGACCTGTCGTTTATACCAGTCCCAATCCATTTTTTAAAACGATGTGTCGTTTTATGCAACGATTTGGACCGGGCCGATAACACATTCGGCCCAATTTATTTGTACTAAACGACGTGTCGTTTTATGCACTGAATTGGGCCGGGCCGACTACAATAAGGCCCAATTTTAAAAGTTAAACTACGTGTCGTTTGATAACGCGATTTGGGCCAGGCCGAGTATAAATCCAGGCCCAATTCAATTGTAAAAAACGACTTGTCGTTTCGCGGAACCAATTTGGGCCGGGCCGGTATAGGGAAGGCCCAAGAACGACCTGTCGTTTATGCCAGTCCCAATCCATTTTTAAAAAACGACGTGTCGTTTTATGGACTGAATTGGGCCGGACAGACTCAAACAAGGCCCAATTTTTTTAGTTAAACTACGTGTTGTTTATTAAGCGATTTGGGCCAGGCCGCGTATAAAATCCGGCCCAATTAATATTTAAAAAACGACTTGTCGTTTTCTGAAACAATTTGGGCCGGGCCATTATAAAGAAGGCCCAATTCAGCTTTAAGAAACGACGTGTCGTTTATAACAGTTCTAATTTAATTTAATAAACGACGTGGCGTTATGAATCGATTTGGGCCGGCCGAGTATAAAGAAGGCTTAATTCAGCATTAAAAATGAATTTGGGCCGGACCTAGAACTTATTAGGCCCATTTTATTTGTACTAAACGACATGTCGTTTTCCTTCAAGGATTTGGGTGGGTTCTATTCATTTAAAGGCCTAATTCATTTAAAAACGACGTGTCGTTTTTCTTCAAGAATTTGGGCATGTCCTATATAAACCAGGCCCAATTTTTTAGTAAAGTGGTGTCGTTTTATGTAACGATTTGGGCCGGGACTAGTATTAATCAGGACCGATTCATTTTTTATAAACGACGTGTTGTTTTTCAGCAATGATTTGGATTGGGAGCAGAGATGAGACGATGTGTCGTTTTTTATGGAACTATTTGGCTACCCTCGGCACCAATGTTGCTAACACCATCATCGCTATGGCCACTCCTCTTACCTCCACGTCATCACTCTCCTTCTTCATAGTCGTCCCCAGAATCCCCCAACCCTAGATTACCAACCGCCAAAACTGCATCGTTCGATTCGTTGAGTACAAGAGAGCATCGTGAGTGACCTTTCCTGAGATTTCCTCCTCTGGTTTATATGTGACCTTTCCTTCTTGAATACACCATGAAATTTTGATCCTGCTGAACATCTAGTCAAAGCAGGCATAGTGGGAATGAAAGTAATTTGGGTCCCTGCACAGATCACAGAAGAGTACTGGTGGTTATAATGGAGATTGAAAACTTAAAATTCAATGCACAAGAGCCAGCTTTGAAAGATATATACCACAGCCAGTCTTGGCCTTCGATACGTAGTATTGAAGACATCTATCAAGACCAGTCTTCAATTCTGGAATCAAGCCAGGATGCATTGGTATGGGCAACATGAAGAATGCTTCCAATGTTTCATCTATAATGCGTAAGACTTCAATGGCAGAAGGAGCAAAGCGTTCTATGTTTGCTTGTGGATTCCAGACCTGTAGAAATAAAGTTCACAACTTCAAATCAAGTTGGGCAACTGAAACTGACAAAACCCACTGTGGGACACAATTCCTTAACCTCTGAATATGGTGTGTTAGAGAAAAACACAAGCACAGATTCTTGTCCTTGTTTGTTAATTCTTGTGTGTTGCTATAGAAAATACATACCTCTTGTTGCAGATTTCTGTCAACCCATTCCTTCAGCCTGTCCACTCTTGTCCTTATCCAAGCCTTTGCCAGGTCAGCCATTACAGCTTCAGCCTCGTAAGGAGGCATCTCCTGTATGATGGATTTCCCGCCATCCTCACTATCCACCGAATCTTCAAAAGCAATCTGCACAAGATCTTTCTCCAATTTGTCAGCGGCTCTCAGCACTTGTACAGTATCAGGAGTCAACTCACTGATACCCGCCACAAATTGCAAAACCTAACCTTTATATAGAGATAGAAAGTGAAGATCAAAGCAAAAATAGCCACAGCTTCATTGTCATAGCTTCCAGCTACAGATCGAGAAATATATGACGGGACCTGCAAACAAAAACATAAAACGCCACAACAAAACATTCGTATATATCATTTCCATATGTTGTAGAGAATAATTTCAGTCATATAGTACAATACATACATACAGAAGTAACAGCAAGAACTCTATGTCAACTAGTCTCAACCAGATGAGATAGCATATTATACATTAGAGCATATTGTACATATTGTGAATGCATATTTCACACATACATTCAAAAGCTACAAGAGCTCTATCCAAAACATTACAAAAGCAGCTAGAACTCTATGTAAACTTTGTCCCAGTTGTGACTGCATATTTTACATTATGACATCTTTTATGATAAAAACATGCAGTATTTTCAAATTATGAATTTATGACTGAGCAGAGCACAAGTGGGGATAGTGACCAAAGCTGTACGTTTCTGTTAGGGAAAAACCCCATAGTATTTCTAGCCAGGTGAAGTGAATCTTTACATGGCAGAGATGGTTATGCATGATTCCGAGAAATAGTTACTGGTTAATGCTGCATATATGTTGCACTGATACTATACTCAAATCTTCGTGACATTCAGCAATAAATACATAAGGAAAAAAGGGTATGTAATTTACCATTGCCATAAGAGCTGCAGCTGTTAGTCCAGCACCAGAGCCCTTAACTTCCTGAAAAATAGGTAATTGAATATCAAATCCACATATTGGAGGAAATAACTAACTTCTAGGAAATAACCAAGGGCTGAATACAAACCCGAGTCAGAAGGTAAGTTGCCCAGGATGTGAAAGCAGAGAATATAGGTGCAGTAAATACACAAATAGTTTCCACAGAAAGAGGAATGTTTAATGAATTCAACAACCTGATACAAGAGAGCAAACATATCATACTGTACTGACATAGGAATACTTCAGTTTTTTGTCTTTCTTCTTCTCCTTTTGGGATATCAAATTCAATCCATAAAGAAACGGAGAAAAAAAAATTACTAATATTTCTATATAAATGTAATACTCACCACCATAGGGTTCCTGCTGTCAAGGTCAATCCAGGGTAAACAGTTCCACCAATCACACGACCAAGAGGATACCTTAAATGTAATTTTAAAAATGTGTAAATTTATATTGCTGGATTATGTAACCCGCCAAAAAGGAAATCTAAAGCATAAATGTCATGAGGTTTGATAAGCCATAACAAGTAGAAAAAATTACCAGGTTCGGTCATCAAACCAGTTCCAAAAATCATAGAGAGAGAGAGAGAGATGTGAAATCAGGTTTCTACAATTTCAATCTGAACAAACACAATCATAAACCCTAGGGTTTCTACAATTGCAAACATAACTAAACTCCACATTCCGTACTTAAATTTTCAATCTCTCTAGAAATACATGAACGATTGCAGATCGAGGGGTTAAAAACAAAATTACATACGAGCGTTTCGTTTCGGTGGTGGAGAAGATGTCATCGATCCATCGTCGATTCGTTCTGCGATTCGTTCACCTCCAGTGGCATTGATGACGACATCTTCGCCTCGGCTTCTCCTTCATACGAATACGAATTCGATTACGATTAGAAAGAGAGAGAGAATTCGATTACGATTAGACAGAGAGAGGAAAGATGTGAAATCAGGTTTCAAAGAGGTCGCGTCGTCTGTGAGAGCGAGAGAGCGGTTCCTGTGCAACTCATCCTTCTCCTTTTCGGCCAACAGTGTAACCTTATCTTTTAATCCAATTTCGGTTAAACATGAGGCCCATTCGATCATTTGTGTGGCTTAGATTTATTAGATACACTTTTCAATTTTTTTTTTTTAAGGGGAATGAATAAAATTCATTGATTGGAAAATCATACGACCATATAAGGTCAACGCCAGAGCGATATATACGCTAGAGTATGAGCTCCTACATAATGTCTAAGCCACAGACGGCCTGACTTAGAGCTTACCCTAGTAAGTAAACACCCATTAGATCTTGGGTTACACATTTATTCAAAGTGACTGAAATTAAATAAAGATAAAAATAAAAGTCCTAAAAATCACAAGAAACACATCACCCGAAACATCACAAGTGAGGTCGCCTAAGCATTCCTGGTGATACGACAAACACAAGAGAAAATAAAACGGGATGCCACAGATATGAGTGAAGTGATTTTAAAGGAACAACTACATCCTAAATTAAGGGACTTGTCCCCGTCCCAAAGAAGGCAGGGAAGGAGGTGCACTCTCTGAAAAAATAGAGATAGAAGAGCGTGGAGAGGAAGGGGCAGAGAGCTCCTCCTTGGGTTTGTTCCTGCTCCCACGAGGCCGGCCCTGAGAGCGCTTATTCACCCCTGCAGCAATGATAGTAACTTCAAGCAGCCTGCTTCAGTACGCTCAAAACCCAGGTTCTCAGGTTGCAAACCATGAGGCACAATAGCAAGAGCATTACGAGACCTCTTAGCAATTTGCTCTTCTTCAACTTCACGCGCCCGAACAATTCCTGTGAAACATAGTGGTTCTGAGACCACAGCAGCCGGAGCAGGAGGCAGAGGCCGGATCACCACCCCTCTCTTCTCCTTGGGAAAAACCTAAGAGAAACGGATATTAGAGAAAAGAGAGGAGAGAGTCTGAGGGATGTTGGCACAGAACACAAGAGAAGGAGCCGCAACCCCACTCACCAACGAACTCAACAGACCAGGAGAACCAGGGACGCCGAAAAACTTGAAAATTCATAAAAAAAGAAATATGTTCAAGATTTTCTAGTTCCATCAATGGGAACACGTTCAAAAAATCATGCTCTACAATTGGTTAGATTATGGCACAGAAAAATTTCAAAAAAAATGTAGTTCCCAAGGAAGCATGTCAAGGTGCCCCTCGACACCTCCAAACGTGCCAAACCATGCCAAGACCCATTTCCATTCAAGTTTTCCCATGACATAATCTCACCATTGATATAAAAAATGATTTGTAGAATCTGTTCCAAGTGACGGAACTCAAAAATCTCGATCCGTTTATTTTTTATTATTTTTTTTATTTTTCGACTTTGGAAAATAATGAAACAATATTTTCCATACCCAAAAAATCCTGAAATTTTTTCTTGTCATAGATTACATTATTTTTAGTGTTCGTGCAAAAATTCATAATTTTTTACGTTATAATGAATATTTTATGCCCAACCCATTGTAGTGGCACAACTTATGCGCACCCTCGCTCATTGTAGTGGCCAAGTCTTTGCTTTAACCCATTCTTGTGACCAAGCCAATGCAAATTCATGTGCCCATACCAATGCTTTTTTCCATCAGTTTAGGGTTAAGGATAAGTACTTCGTGTCCTAATCTAAGTCATTTTCATGCTCATGCCCTTACCCATGTTCATATAGTGTCAATAACCATGTCGATGCAAGCGAGACTAACTGTTTCTAATTTTTATTTTTGGCTTTCCAATCATACGGTGTCACCCTATAACGATGTTCTAAGACTGTGCATATAACCCCAAAAACTTTTTCTAAAAAAAAAAAATTCTTAAACCTTGGTTTCTCACAAAAACTGTGGACTATAGCACACAATTTTTTGGTCAAAATCGCATATTCTTATTTTCTTACCAAAAATTTTTCACCTTCAAATAATGATTTTTAAGCACTTCTCAAACTAACGGAACGAAAAAATCTCGATCAGTTTTTTTTTTACGATTTTCCAAAGTCGGAAAATTGGAAAATTCATTAAAAAAAATCTGCTCAAGATTTTCAAGTTCCGTCAATGGGAACACATTCTAAAAATCATGCTATACGAATGGTTAGATCATAGCACAGGAAAATTTCAACAACAAAAAATGCAGTTCACAAGGAAGCATGCCAAGGTACCACCCAACACCTCCAAACATGTCAAACCATGTCAAGACCCATTTTTATTCAAATTTTCTCATGGCTTAATCTCACCATTGATAAATAATGATTTCTATAAGTTGTTCCAAATGACGGAACTCGAAAATCTCGATTCATTTATTTTTTATGATTTTTTTCATTTTTCGACTTTGAAAATAATGAAACAATATTTTCCGTACCCAAAAAATCCTGAAATTTTTTCTAGTCATAGATTACATTATTCTTAGTGTTCGTACAAAAATTCACAATTTTTTACTTTATAATGAATATTTTATGGCCCAGCCCATTGTAGTGGCTCAACTTATGCCCTCGCTCATTCTAGTGGCCAAGTCTTTGCTCTAGCCCATTCTTGTGGCCAAGTCAATGCAAATTCCTGTGCCTATACCAATGCTTTTGTCCATCAGTTTAGAGTTAAGGAATAAGGATATGTACTCTGTGTCCTAATCTAAGTCATTTACATGCTCTTGTCCTTAACCATGTCCATGTTGTGCCAATAACCATGTCAATGCAAACGTGGCTAGCTATTTTCAATTTTGGTGGTTCAACTACATGGGGTCAATAGAAAATGTTCTAACACCGTGCAAACCATTCCAAAAACTTTTTCTCAAAAAAAAAAATTCCTAGACCTTGGTTTCTCACGAAAATATGTGGACCATAGGTGTATAGCACATAATTTTTTGGCTAAAATCGCATGTTCTTATTTTCTTACCAAAATCTTTTCACCCTCAACTAATGATTTTTAAGCACTTCTCAAACTGACGGAATGAAAAAATCTTAATTTTTTTACGATTTTCCAAATTTGGAAAACCAGAAAATTTATAAAACAAATTCACTTGAGATTTTCGTGAAATACTTGCCCAAATTTTTTTTTTAAAAATAATATATGGAAAACTTTTACCGACGAAAAAGTCGTCGGCATTAGTAATACTGCTTTTTTATTTATTTTTTGGTCATTTAATTTCTATTTTCACTTAGAGAGTCAAAAAAATTTCACTTTTACCGACGAAAAAGTTGTCGGCATAAGTAATACTGCTTTTTTATTTATTTTTTGGTCCTTTAATTTCTATTTCCGCTTAGAGAAGAGTCAAAAAAATTTCGAGGTCCCACTTTTTATGTATAACGAGTGCAATAACAATGAAAGTTATAGTCGGATCACACAAACAAAGCCTGCAATACCGGCTTTCACTCGATTTTGGACATCTAGTTTATTTCCTAAAACTCATTTGGGATTGCAAGAGCGCAACAAATTCTGAGAGAACAATTTCATTGTGTAATCTGATGTGATTTATTACCATGTAAAATAAGATACATTCAAAAGGATTTTTTCTTTATATTTTACATTCAATATATGCAAAAAAAAAATCATACCAAAACATAGTATTTTGACCAACAAGATATGAAATGAATAAGAGTAATATAATTTGAAAGCCAAAAGCTCCTTATAAGGTGATTATGAGGCTCGTCTATCCTGTTCAGTTCGTAGCACTTGTTTTGCCAAGGATGAGAATGATCGTGCCGTGTCTTGCATCTCTGTAGTTTTCAGGTTTATCCCCTGCAACTTTCTTGTATTCTCCTGGAGCTTACCTTCTGCTATTTTAGCAACATTTGTTTCCTGCGTCCAAAAACAATCGAATGGACACATTATTCCTTGGCTATCTAACTGATAAGAAGATGTGCATTTCACAAAGATATATATATATATATATATTGTTCTTACAGCAGACGAAAATCCGTATCTCCTCTTGATTTCATCAACTGAGCCAACCTTCTCGTCCTGTTGCTCTTCCTTTGGGGAGGTTTTCTCACTCTTGGTCTTCATTTGTTTCAGTACTTTACCTATAGATTGGGAAAATGTTAAGTAAAAAACTTCCTAGGCATCCTACTATTGATGACTTCATATTGATCTAGGTGGTTTGAACTGACCTTTAAAGGCCATAAACTTGCTTGCCAGTTTTTCCTTATTAAGAGCTGCCAACATATTCTGCTCTTTCGGTTTTTCTCCAGGAATGTCGATCTCGATGTCATCTTCAAAAAAAAAAAAGTTAGTTCTATGTAAACTTGGATCATCTCGAAACTCCATTCAGATTGAAAAGATAAACACTAGTTATGTTTTCACCATCACGGTCATAAAGGCATATATACCTATGTCTAACTGATCATCGTCTTCATCCATGGCCTGCTTCTCTGTGTTCTCAGCATCAAATGGGAAGTTAGCAGTCGAAAAGATTGTTGAAAGTTCTTCAATACTTTCTTTAGTATCTTCAGTTTCCATCTCAGGGACATTCTTCGCTTTACTTCCCACAATATCTTTAATAACAGAACTAAACATACCCTGGCAAGAAAATAAATTTAAATATTTGTTGTGCAATCTTTCATTCCACAACAAATAAGTTGTTGGCAGAAATCATTTGCTCATCATTGCAATATATATATATATATTTACCTTTTTCTTTTCCTTTTGAATGACGCGTCCTGATGCAAGCTCTTCTTGTGAAACCATAAGATCTTTCTGGTACGTCATGTTGAAAGAGTCTAAAAGCCTTGAATGTGGAAAATTAAAAAATAAGAAACCATGGCCTAGAAGAGCTTTTCTTTACAATAGGAACTATTCACTCAAAATCATGATAGACACTTTCAAATATATGTATATGGTTTGTTACCTAAAGCATTGCTTCTGGAGTGAAAGAGAGAAGAGAAAGATTTCCTGATCACTGTTCACCTGTGCAAGGATGAGTATGATTAAGATTTCTCTAAATCATTCCTTAAACAACTGATATGATAAGGTTGAATTCCAGTGTTAATTATACCATAACAAGTTCTCCTTCGCGTGAAGAGCATATCGAATTGTCAGCATATGAATTCGGTTTTGATTTGGAGTATGTGAAGCCCTTTATTGAAGTCTCGTTAATCAAGGATAACTCAGGCAAGGACCTAACATTTCATAAACAGGTTTTTAGGCTATGAAATTTACTTGTGAAAAATTTCAGAAGAAAAAAAAAAGACCAAGACATGTCACCACCTTATCTCAGTTTTTCCACTTGTAAAAACGAGTATAAGGCCAACATCAGAGGAGGTGTAGAATGTCGATGCCCAGCAACAAGATGATTGGAATTTCTTCTTGTATATTACCTTCTTAGCTCCCTGAGTTAAAAGAAAGAAAAATAAGAGGACATAATCAGATAAAGTATTTCTACAATTCGTAGTGCCTACATAAGATGAAGTGCTAATTACCTGCATGACATGTGTGAAGGAATATATGTATGCCGCTTTTTCAGAACAAAGCAGTAGCAAAGACTGCTTTGGCATGGCATCCTCAACATTACTCCCTTTGCTTGAGTCGAGACCATTTAATATATTTGATCTTCTAACTAATGTATCTTGCCCATCTATATTAACATTCATAAAAAAACTGTCTGTGAGATTGTTTAATGCTGTCAAAATCACATGATTTCGTCCCGAGAAAAACTTACCCAAGATCTGCATAAATAGTGCTCTAGTGGGTTTCTTGGGATGAACCAGACTAGTGCTCAATGTGTTTCCATTATCACTATCAAGAGCCAAAACAGATGAATCCTCTGTTGCAACCGCTAAGACATTCTTGTCGAAACCATGAAAACTGCAGGTTTCAAACTGCAGAGAGATGATGCCAGTAGAAATTTCACTTGCAATGTGGCTTTGATATAATACAGTGGGCCCTTCTACATCAATAACTGAAACCTGTGAGGAAAGTGGAGAAGATATTCACAATCAATTCACGGGAAAAGGAGAAGACCGGTTAGGAAAGGAAATGATCAAAATTAGATAGTAAGCTTACATGTCCTTTACTAGACCCAACAGCAAGATGTCTTGAGCTGTGGTTTATGTTCAGAGAAAGTACAGAACCATTAACCTTCATTAATCTAACACTTTGAATAATGTGATCATATCCTTTCTTTGTACTTCCTGCTAAGAAGTATGTGAAACACATATGACCATTTGTAATGTACTTCATAGTAAAAAGAAGTTATAAGGCAATGGCCTAGTGGTTGAATCAGTTTTATCATACCTTGAAGAGACAAGAAACTGCCGACATTCGCATACGGTTCAGGTTTAAATCTAAAGATCCGAACCTGCAATTCTCATATATATTAGAAACACCACACATTCTCCTAAATGCAAATGAAATGATAATAATTCACCAAATCGAACAAAGATGGTACTTCACCATTCCACTCTGATCTCCAGAAACAAGAAGCCGAGAGTTGCCATCAAAAAATAATGATGTGAGTGCTATACCACTTAAAGAGAGATCATCTTCACTCTGCATTTTGTTTTGAAGGGGAGATTATAAGAATAATAGTACATAAGTTTCAGCATTGACAAAGATAACTAGCAGTTCAAAAATAACAAATGCTACATAAATTAAAACCATATTACCTGCTGCTTCAATGATAAAATTGGTACTAATAGTGGACATGACAAATCCCAAAAATTTATGCCTCCATCACTGTGTCCAGTTATGTACAGATTTTTAACTTTCGAAAAGCCACTAAAGCGGGCTGCATTTAAGTGAGTTCCATCTTTTGGTTTTGTCTCAAAAGAAAGGAGAGACGGAATGCTTTTGGCCAGCAGAAGGTATTCCTATATGAAATCAGAGAAATCAAATTACCACATCACTAACTTAAAAGACTAGTAATGAAATGTTTGGGAAGAATGTAATTCAGTATATATTACTTGACAGCCATATTACCTCATCTGTAGAAGTTAACATGTTGGTATCATCTGTGATAAATTTTGATACAGTAATGCTTGAATCAACAAATGGCATCTTCACCATGACCTCCTTCGGCAATGAGGGTGGTACCTTAGATTGGCTTTGTAAAAGATACTTTTCAATTGAACAATCATCATAGGCATAAAGATGTCCTGAATTACCAAGCACAAGAAAGCAATCTTGTTTAAGTTTGCTTTGCTCACTAAAGGTTGAAGAAATAATCTCCATGTCGATACAAGGCTCAGGTAACTGAAGTCCTAATCTAATAGTTCGGCCTTCAGTATGATCATTCAGTAGGATTATCTGCCTCATCAAAATCAAACTTTCACATCTCCATTCAGGTAAAATAGTGACACATGTCAGTAATGATAATGTCGAAATACCTGCAACAAGTTCGAGGAGACGATGTCAGACACACCCATAACATATATTCGACTTGCCTTCCCATCTGCATAAACCCATCTCAATGATGCTATTGGAATTTTGTCCAACTTATATCCAAGATTGAGTTTACATATTGGAGTACTTTGAGTGCTAGATTCTGATGGAATTGGGTTTGAAGGAATGCTCCAGATGAAAATCTCTCCGTTGTTGTACCCAACAACAACTTTACTCCCAAAAGGACATGCCCAGCATGCAGAAGTGACTTTCTTTGTTTCATGCTGAAGTGATTGCAACGTATTTACACCAGCTGTGAATATGGTTTTACTTTCTCGAATGTCCCATAACACTATGAGACCGTCTCTAAAGATTATAAGAAGTCTGCATTGAAACACAAGACTTAGGAATTGAGTGAAACCAAGTATTGGAAAAGCAATCATGAAAATAAGATTAGAAAGGTTTGGTGAGACTACCTCTTACTTTCAGCTGTTGGTTGAGGCAGTATATACATCACAGCAGTATCGCCGGGAACTTCAGTTGAATTCCCTGATGATACAATTGATCAAGTTGGAGCCGTGAATAAAAGGAAAAGTAGAGGACAGTATCTATTTGCGTAAAATTATATAGGAAGGCATCTGACCATGAGAAGCTGAATAAGGTATAGTGTATTTCATTTGTATTATATGACATGATTCTTGCTCAAGCTTCAGAACTGAAACATTCCCAACAGAATCTCCAACATACCTGCCAAAATAGTTGTCTACTACATGAAGTTACTTGAAGTTAATGAACCACATTTCTCTACTTAATTAGCAATTAGAAGCTTAAGTACACTTACATGTAGAGACTCTGTTGCATGACCGTGAAGGAGGTAATATCTTCATAAAAAGCATGTACATGAGCCAACAGGTTCTTTTCCAAGTCCCAAACCTAGGTACATAAACATAGCCAAGCAGTAAATTACTAAATTAATTTCGAGCCTTCAAAACATCGAAAAAAATATGAAAGATAAACAGTGGAATAAATTAAACCGACCTCAATGTGGTTCTTGGAATTTACATTCAACAGTATGCCTTGGTTCTCCACAAACTGAAGACAAATATCAAGAAATGCAAAAGGGCCTCAAGTGCATTAGATTCACATGACTAAGCACAACAAAAGGGCTGGAAATCGTAAAGAATAACGTAGTAAATATAAAACACACCTGTAAGAACTTGCTTGGTACTGCATTGATAGACTCAAGTAGAACTTGAGTGTTATCTTTGCCAAATAATTTAATTCGGCCATCCCTGAGAATGATAAAAAGACCATCATACATATACATATACATATATATATTATGATGCAAGAAATGGACACTAACATTAATTTAATTTTGAGTTGCAAGAAATGGACTCACTTGGTTGAAACTGCAAGTATTTTTTGGATAGAGTCATAAGCCAAAGTGTTAGATCCTGAAGGTACTCCATGGTGGAAAACTACACGCGGGTCTATATCACCACCTTTTAGACCATCAGAATTTCCTCCTGGCTACACTTGGATTAACAAGAAATGTATGTAAAACTCTAAACCTAGCTGCATTTGTAATTAACATTGAAATGCTGATTATTATATGACCCAAAAACACCGAAAATTCTATGACACAGCTATGTATCCTATGCAGACTATTTTTTTTTTTTTCGATAACTCGTATTATTTTTCTGGTTTTTTCTTTTCCATGACTTCCACATAGCTGAGTTGTACCCATCCTCTAATACTCAGCAAGTTAGCAAGAAAAGAAGCTTTGCCGGAGATATATGCTGTTGACTTTCTTCAATTGGTTGACCACAGGACAGGTGTACCAATCTTAGGCCACAACTCATTAGTGAACGAAGCAGGAGAGTATTGACCCATGACCACCATGACACGTGGGCTCATGTTTTTAAGATTTAATATGGGCCCGCCAAATCTCTTTGTGGATAACAAACATGAATCCACCGCCCATCACATGAAAATTATTATTAGAATTAATGTTCCTTTCATTTTCTTGCTATGAGGCTATGAGCGTTGACAATAAATCCTCATCAAAAATCATTTTCTTGCTATGAGGCTATAAGCGTTGACAATAAATCCCCATCAAAAATCAGTAATCACTAAACAATTTTCAAGCACATTATTTTTGGCTAGACATGCATAAAGAAAGTGGTGTTTCATCTTTCAAAAATGGGTCCAATACAATACAAGATGAAAAATGGGTCTTCTTTTTCTTTTTTAGTTTGGTTTTCTTGTCAATTTATTAACCCGTGGCTTTATGTATGGGTTTTTCTTTTTCTTTTTCAACTTATTAAGCCTCACTAATCAACCCTCCTTTTCTTCAATGGTTGTACGCGGCAACTATTTGCATGGGAGTGATGTGTTAAAAACGCCTTTAATAAAGTTTAAATGGGGCTAATCAAACGTGAGACTTAATACCTAAGTTTGAGTTGAAAGTATTCAAAACAAATTAAAAGCGGAGGTTTGCTAGGTCCCCTATGCTTGTAAGAATGATGTATGGGTCAAAAGAAATGAGAATGATATATGCACAAGTAAACTTTATGGACTAAACCGGTGTATGTTATAATATGATTTCATAGTACGCTATAAACCGATGTATGGTAGAGTTTTCAAGACCGCATTCATCTACTATATTACTATGCTATAAAAAATTAGTAACATTCTCATATACTAATACACTATATCATTAATTTGCTGACCTTATCTAGAAAATGCAAACGCATACACCAAACCCAATCGCTTAATTGCGTGTTCATACACTAATGTACTATTTAATTTAATCCCATTTCTGAAAATTTGACATCTGGCAAACCACTACATCACCCAACTGATCTCATAAAACATATACAGTAGATACCATCATACCAATACAGTGTATGATACCTTGGTGAAGCTCCTCTCCAATTTTGGTACAGTCTTTTTATGAATCAAAATCAAAATGATTGAAAAATTAGGAAGTAACGTGCATCCCTGACAACTATTATCTTAATCACCAATTTAATTCAGTATTTTTTTTTTTGGAAGAATTTGATCAAATTGATGTAAAAAAAAAGGCGAAAAATGACGCCATTGATGTTTTCTTTCACAGATGGATTGTGCAGTTTTTACAGAAACAGAGGTAAACGGGGAAGATGAGTCACTTACCTTCTTGGAAGCCTTCTCCACAAGCTTTCTTACAAACATGGATGATGATCGATCGGAGTGAACTCGGATTCGGAATCGGAGACTCGAAAATCCAACTCTTGAGGAAGACGAAGGAGCCAAGATTTGTGCTTTGAAATAACCGACGAGGCAGAGAGAGAGAGAGAGAGAAGAGTGAGAAGAAATGTGAAAGAAAGCCGTTGATTTCAGTTTTTAAGTCGCAGCAATGAGACAAGTTTAGTAGTTTTTAACGGACAATCAAGGCTCGGATCCCAGGGGACACGTGGAGGCTGATTAGGTGAGTCCCAAAACATTGCTCAGAAGGAAAATATTTGACCCACACTTTGACTTTCCTGAGTCTGGCCAGATGCAAAGGCCAAAAACCAAATCACATTTACCAAAATGACGAAATTGACCCCCTTGACACGTGGCATGATATGACGTCATCTATATGTATATGTAAAATGAAGGAAACCATGAAATACTTGTCTGTATAATATTGAAATGATCAAATGAAGTCTTACAACAATTTCCAGAAACAAAGTAAAAACACAAGAAAATTTGTTTTGCCTTGAGAGCAATTAAATGAAGAAGCATTACTATTAACACTGGAAACAACACCTCTGCAACTACTCTTGTGAAGAAGACCTCTTGCTGTCTAGTGCTTCCTTGAGTTTTCGGCCCAGAGCATAAGCCAGAGTTGGAGGGACAGCATTCCCAATCTGCCTATGCTTGTGAAGAATGTTACCATAAAACTGGTAGCTATCGGGAAAGCCTTGAGATCGAGCACATTCCCGAACAGATAGAATTCTGTCCTGGTCGGGATGGAAGCACATTCCCACCTTACCCATCGGCTGAGGGTCTGTGATGGAGGTTGGGAAGTTGCCTTCCCAGTCCAACCTTCCGAACAAGCCCTTCCACTGATTGTGGCGTTTCGCTGTGTTGGGCAGGCACCATGGTATCAAGTCCACTATTTGACCAGTAGAGAGCTTCACCTTTTCCTCTGGTAGGTCTTGCCAGTCTGCGCCTGGCCTCTTGGGAATCTTCTTGCATCGAATGAGGTTCAGCTCGTTCATTTCTTTTGAAATGTGATCGGTCAAAACAGCCATGTTCCTTCTGATTTTCTTCTGGTACCACGAGACAGGGTCACTATCATACTCCAGATTGACCTTGGATGCTCCATTGCCTACTGCTGGGAGATCGCCGATTGTGTCTCTTACTGTTATGGGACGGAAAGGGGCACCGGCTGCAGTACTCCGAACAGCAGCATAATATGAATTCCCGGATAAATTGATCTTCAACTCTGGCACACCAAAAACATGCATCGGCTCTGGCCATTCTGGGAGAATCTCATCTGGTGCGGCTGCCCAGATAAATGCTCGCTTTCGGGACTGGGAAACCCCATAAGCTCCAGCTTCCAGAATACCAAACCTCACCTGATAACCCATCTCAAGAAGTGAAGCCAGAGTCAGACGGAATGTCTGTCCTTTATTAAAAGACACAAAGTTCCTCACATTCTCCAGGAGGAAGTATTTTGGCCGGAAGTAATCAGCAAAGGATAAGAATGCCAAAATCATTTCACACTGGACTTTACTCCAAGTGCCGGTGTTGAACCTATTCATACCAGAAAAACCCTGGCATGGAGGGCCTCCATTAATGAAATCTACTTGCCCTGGCAATGGCAAATCATTTTTCACCTTCTCCTCGAGTGATGCGGCTAAATCATTGGCATCAGCAGTTGAGATGCAATCATCCACATCTCCACATTTCTCCATGACAGCCCTTAAGATCACATTACAGTTATTAATGAAGACCAAGGACTCAGGATGGTTGAGTTGGAAAGCCTGTCCAGCAGGCTCTTCATACTCGATTGCCCACTTGGTTACTGAAACACCAGCCTGATGCAACCCCTCTGATAAGCCACCACATCCAGCAAATATGTCTAAAGTGGCTAGGCGTTTGTGGTCAGAATCATCTCTCTGTTTCTCAACTTCGAGAACATCTTCTCCTTCTTTGCACTTGCCCTTTCTCTTTCTAGATTCAGTATCACCACCAATTGTTGAGTACCTCACCCTGATGTGAGCCGGCAACTGCTTAAGAGACCCGTTAGAAGGATCATATAGACGCTCACAGAAGAATATATGCTGGAACAATGCAGGAGCATTACATTCTGGAAGATCGCTCCTCTTTCTGACTTCACATTTCCCTTCTATGCTATCTACAGGAATAATGCATAGTTCTTCACTGTAGTAGACCTCTCTGACATCCGAGCAGTATGCTTTCTCAAACGAAATGTCCTCTGGTCTGAAAAATCTTCGAACTTTAACCTGGGTTAACCATGTTCTATATTATGTAAGAAAACTGCATTTAAAGAAAAGAAAAACATTGTATAATAACATGCTAATTGAGAAAATGGTGCCTAACCTGGGTAGACTTCATATCAGGTTGTTTAGATTGCTTTGCAGTAATCATCTCCAGCACTTGGCACACAACAAAAGCTTTCAACCCCAAATTCCGTCCAGCCTTGAAAAGTTCAGTTTCACTCCTTTCCACAGAAAAATGATAGGGGCTTACATAGACATAATCATGAACTGAGTACTCAGCCCCACTGTATACAAAACCAGACTTCGATGAATTCACTTTAAAGACTTCCTCCGCCTTCTCATCTTCATTGACTTTGCAAGAGTGGCAAAAACCAGAGCCCAGACCAGTACTATGACGAGAAAGACTATAGAAAGCACCTTTCTCAGGGCAATACAAGCTTTTACAGTAATATTCAGTTGGCAATCCTTTCTTCTTCCTCTCTTCTGCTCTTGCTCTATCAATTCTATTAGCATCGGCATTCTCCTTCCTATATTGATGCCCCCATGGCATTGATTGGATACCCACAACAACTGTCTGTTTCACATCCTCTAATGCCAAGTTCATGCACTCATTTGTCAAGAATACCTCCCTCTCATTAGCAGTGTTGCCAAGAACAGTATCAGATCCTCCCTGCATCATTCTGCCATGGAACATCTTTTCTCCATCTGATGTTTCATACATGTATTCTACAAAATAGATAGCAGGAGGTTTGTCTGATTCATCAATTTCCACCAATACAGCACCACCCACAGAGATCTCATCTCCACGAAGAACGGCATGCTTGTAGAGAGCTTCACCAGAACATGTTTTTCCCACAGGCTCCTCACCCCACAAAATCTCCCTGCTGATGGAGCATGGTTTAGTTTTTCTTGAACTTCCAGAAGGCCTTTGGGCTTGTTCCATTACTGATGGATTCTCCTCTACGTCATACTCTTCTATGTCCTCTTGGACCTCTTCTTCAGCTTCATCCTCCTCTATCTTTTCACAAGTTGCTCCCGGGCTTGAATCTTCTGGAGAGTAATTTGAATAGTAGTCACCCCAGATTCTGTTAATCAGCTTTGTTGTTGTGGCCTGCATTGCCTTCCTTTTGGAAACCACAGGTCCCATTGATGCCCTTGGGTTCAAATTTGATTCACTCTTCTGCAAAATCTTCTTACTCTTTACTTCCCATTTAGTATGGTGCCTCTTCTCCATTTTGTCTCGAAGACCATCAACAAATGGACACTTTTTAATCTTCACATCTGGAAATTCTGTAAACAGCTGCAATATTATCGGTCCATGAACAACCACATATCTCTCAACAGATGCTGGATCAGAAGAAACATAACTGCCATGGTTCTTGGGGAACTCTGACAATCTTTTAATGACATCGGCAAAAGAAAGCCGTGCTACTCGACTTTCAGCCTTAAGCATTGTGATTATACTTCTCCCAACCCTTGCTGTTTTCAGTATTGGTTCATACCACAAAGTATACTGCTTTGATGGCTTGCCAAGTCTGTACCAGGCCAGTTCTGTTCGAATTGATACTGAAATCATTGATGCTCCCCATTCTATCACCCATTCCTTTATGGCACTCAAGTAAACTGGCATGCCATCAGCATCCTGTGCTACTGGTGCTATTGAACCGCTTGAAGAAGACTGGATACTGTCAGCATCGAGATCAAAGCCACAGCTTCCATCATCTTCACTCATAACCCCAGAACCAAAAATCGAAACATCAATATCTGGGCAAGGCTTCATTGGAAGAAGCTCCAGCGAAATCAGTCTCGAGTCTGAATTGTACAGACACCAGTTATGAAGCATGTGTGTGGGAAGATCATAATCATCACTGTCAACCACTACGAATTCATCGGTCTCTTCAATAGAATTCTTATAATAGGCAGGTAGAGGATAATCATTGGCAATTTCATCTTCATTAATTTTGATGTAGAATTTACTCGACGTGGAGGCAGCACCCTGACCTTTTCTTTGTTTCATGGACTTGAAGTATTCTTCTTCTTGCAATAGTCTTGCCAACTTTGCATCTTCATCTTCGTCAGCTTCAACTATGGATGAACCGGTTGTTTTCACTTCATTCCGTCCATCTCTGATATTTGAAGCAATCTTTAAAGTAGCACTTGAAGCTTGTGGTTTTGGCTGCTCATAAGATCCATGCTTGATACACTCATCTCTGAGGGCAGCGAGAACAGGCAGCTGTGTCAATATTCGATCATTCTTTTTAGATGACTCATCCAAACCTATCAATTGATCATAGATAAACACACCTTGAGATAGGACAAAGTCTTTGATAGATGCACTGCCAGAATAGAATTTGCTTCCACTCATTGATCGAGCAATGCCAGCAAGTAATTCATTGAGACTGCAGTCGGAGTTACATTTTGACAGTTTTTGGTAGACCTCTATGCAAGCACGTGCTTTCTCACAGAAATGATCATAGTGTTTCTTGTAGCCACTTGCAGGTTTAACACAACAATAATCAGCAACATCAGTTGAAAGCCATATTATTGGAGAGCCCTCATCATAACCAGAGATGTCCCAAGTTTCTATTCGCCCAAAACCTTCGCATTTAACACCCCTGTCCTTGTCCTTGCTCTTGTCAGAACTTCCATCAAGAGGCAATATAGTGCCAGTAATAAACAGATCACCAACTTCCATCATCCCAAGTGGTTGTGCAGTACCATCTTCATTATGCAAGATAAACTGAGTCAGTCTTCTGTTTGGGCGCTCATTATCTGGGTCCTTGCCACAAGTCAAGAATACAGCAAGACTTTCTTCGGGCACAATTTGTTCCTCCTTGCTTGCGATGAGATCAGACTTTTCAGAAATATGAACAGACCTCTCCTTAAAGTCTTTACATGCAGCAGCACGCTTGGGCATTTTGCGAGACTGGGAATGCTCTTCACTGCTCTGAGGCAAATTTCTCTTCTTACCTTTACGGCTGGTAGGTGCTTCCTTTTGGGAAGCTTGTTTACCCTTCTTCTTTGTCATTCCTATCACATAATCTCAGGAAATTAGGCACACAGTTTGCCAAGGTAAAGATAACTATAAATCTAATAAACTCCCACATAAGCATTGACATACTTTCATCCAAGACAATGAAAGAGGATTCAGGTATTACCCCTCTGAATGGGTTAATGAAATGGATGAAATTGAAGACTAAAAAAATAATTAAGCAAACAAATCCATGAGAAAGCAGGTAATGAATAGAGGGTTTTCAAGGGTCCTGATACATAAAGTGAAATGCGTCTCTGGTTAAACCCAAAACAATAAATTCATATTTCACAATAAACATTACCGTGAATTCATAATCACAGATTCATAATACAAATACTCAACCTGAAAACCCACTAATCCTAATTTCACAAAAACCATGTCTTTAGTACATAATAACAATTCCATAGCAAAATAAAAGGGTAGTCAAAACCTACAGATCCATAATCAGAATTTCACAATAAAACAAAGCCTATAAACAATTATCATAAATCCTAATCACAAACCCATACTCACATAAAAGGGCAGTAAAATCTAAACACCATCAAACAAATTCACAATTCAATAAAACGGCAGTGAACGCCTATAAAACGATAACCACATAACCACAATCACAAATTCATAATACAATTACAAATCCCTAATTATAAGCCATAATCATAAATTCACAGCACAGTAATAGACCAGAATCAGTGAGGGATTCAAATCACCTGAGGAAGACGAAGAAGACGTTTGCTTAGTCTCGTTGTTAGGTGCGGTGGTCTCCATTAGAGCGGCTGCTTCTGCTGCGGCGGCAGATCCCATTTCTTTCCTAATTTGCAGCCAAACCCTAGAAATGCCTAATGTGTTTGGTCTGGGAGTGAAATAATAAGACTGGGCACTCTGGAGTCTCTAGGTTGTGGCTATTTATTTTGATTTTCAGTGACACGTATAGGCGGGAAATACTACTTTTGGACAAGTGTTGGCGCCCGTTGGAAAATTTGCAAGGAGGGAATGCCTTCATTTTCACTCTTCTTTTTGAAATGGTTTGAGATTTCATTTCTAGGTCATAGTTGTATGTGGATTTTTCTTTTCTTTCTTGATGTTATGGTTGTATATATTGTTATTTAACAGAATTTGTTCGTGGGAAGAGAAAAATGAAATATAGATTATCGTCGACTCTCGCTAGCCTCTTCTCCTGAATATGTTAAATGATTTTCGCATCCATTCATATGAATTGATTGCAGAAGCTTTGTGATTGTCATGAAGTTCAATATCGATCTGCAACAAGTTAGGAGATGACGGAATCCGAACCATATGGAAATGAGTTTTTTAACCATCTGCCATGCACGAGAATCTATGCATAAAATTTTGCATGTTCAAAAACGGTCTCTGGTTTTTCAGAGCATCTCCGGCGGATCTAACTAACTCCAACGGATTTTCAAAAAATGGATTAGAGTCGATATGGAAAGCCGAACATGTGGTCTAGCCAATATGCAACCACAAATATCCATGCATGCAAAAATTATAGAGCGTTTAAAAGCGATATCCAATTTATATATTATTTTCAATTGTTATGGAAAGTAACAAAAATGAGCTCCAACCAATATAGAAGATAATGAACTCTAATGTGATATGGAACATGATAAATGAGGTTTAATTGGTCTATGATACCTACGGATCCATGCAAAAAATGTTGGAGCGTTTGAAATCAATCCCTAATTTCATAGTTTTTTTTTTCAACTAATATGGAAAGTGAAAACATTAAATTTATTCCATTTTGACCATTGTTTGGACAAATCTATTTGCACTAAATTTAAATGCAATGTCCGAAAAATCGAAAGTTTCCCCGAAATTTCGGCGAAACTATCCATTTGTTAAGGCAGCGAAAGTTTCTTTACATACCAAGGTTTTTTCGTCCGATATATCCCGATATTTTGGGAATTTCCGAAATTGACCGAAATTTGACTTCCACCCAAAAAAATACCACAAATCATTTGTTTGTGAACAAGGAGGATCAAACCTAGTTCGATCCCTTATTCCCTTGTACTCCGAAGCACTCAACCAACCCAACTGACTCAATTTTTGTGATATTGTTGTATTTATATATAGACTATCTAATAAATATGAAAATGTTGGTTAAATGTCTAATCACTACCCAACTTCTTTTTACCTACATTTTATATTTACCTACTTCTATCTGAGCCCCTACATTTTTTTTTCACCTACATTTCTAACTTAACCTACAATTCTAAGTTAACAAATATTTGAACAACCTTTCAAAATTTGATGCCTATAAATATGTGGAATTTGAAAGTGTATATTGCACCATTCATCTTCCGGATGAACTTCATTCTTCATTTTTCACTCTATATTTCTTACATACCTATTTTGTATCATTTAATGACTATTTTTCACAATACACCCACGCCTCTACATAGAGAGATGATGAAGACAATGAAAATTTTGAACCTCATAGGTCTTCTATGTGGTTTTAGGGTACTCATATTCACTATGCAATGTATGATATGTGAAAAAATGTATATAAGGCATGATGGTCTAGCCTCCCATTGGGTTTCCAGCCATCAACAAATAAATTGAGATGTATTAAGTTTAATTACAATAACTTTTATTGATTTAGCGTATACTAATTCACCTTCAATTACTACAACTCATTATATAATAATGTTTGTTCAACATTTTATTTTAAAATAGAGTAAATAATTAATCAAATAAACATTTCCTAAAGTTTCATTTAAAATTTTCATGTTTTTCCCCTAATTTCCATCATTTCTTTAAAACATTTACCGATATCGAAATTTTCATATTTTGGACTGTCTAAATTTCCGCAAAACCCGATATTTTGGTCCTTGTTTAAATGTCACCAAATTTGTAATGCTCAAAGATTCCATGTAGAGAAATTTCAAGTTTTGGTTTTATCATTCGTCCCACGACATTAGTTCACCAAAAATTGGGTTTCACCATTCGGCCCACGACCCGATGGGCTAACAACTTAACCCGCTATAATTATCAAACGAAACTATTTGTAGCATCGGACCTCGGGTTTCCATGACCCGGCCCTACTGTTCTCTGCCCCCCGTACAACTGGATCTGTGCAGTTTCAGTGGGCCCAGTTCCACTTAATTATCACAAACTCTCTAGCAGCAGAAAGCTGCCCCAAAAAAAATAAAAAATTAATAATACTCCCAAACTTTAACAACAAACACGTGTTGAAACTAGATAGCGCCAGGTGGGTCTGGTTTGAAAGTTGCCTAAACCTCGGTCCCTCCAAAAAGCTATTCTATAATGGAGTACTCATCTCTCATTCTGGTCTGGTCGTCATCATCATCACCACCACATTGGATCATATGGAGCTAGCAAGCTAGGGTTTTGCTTTGGAGCACATGACGAGCGCTTTGAGCATCATTATCATCGTGTGAATGAACCCAGAGACGACCCCATGCACTCAGCTTAGCTCAGCTAAACCATCATGGTATGAGTTGTATGGGATTATCTTTTGAGATTTGCCTTTTCATGGCTGCAGAACAATGATTTTGGTCAGGTGGATCGATAATGTAAAAGAAATATGCATGTTCAAGGAATCAAGGAAATCAGTCCAAAAAAAAAAAGGAATCAAGGAAAGTGTTTTCCCCTTGTTTCTCCCTCACACATTTTATCTATTTATAACGCTCAGTCAATCATAAGTTGCATCGTAAACAAAATAAATGTAGTTGAAGATCACAATGATTATAATTGATAATTAGTGGACAAACCACTGATACAACAAGTAGAATGGTGAAAAAAACAAGTAAATCTGGTTAATTGAGAAATTCGAGCTACTATCTAATTAAAGAAAAGTAATCAAGATTTCGACAATTGCTAAAGTTTATTGTAGTCATTTTTAGTTTATCATATATAGGTCATTAGGACGAAACACGAAACTCTTAACGGTCATTAGTAATATACCGCCAAAGCCAATTTGTAGGCTTACCGCAATACATCAACGACAACTGATATTGATTCTAAAACACATAACAAAGTGATATATTATTGTGCTCAGCTAGGTATGAGGACTTTGCCTCTGTTTAGGAATCAAACCCTAAAATCTTAATTCAAATTCAAAACCCTAAAAGCTCAGTTAAACTAAAATTTCGTGAATCTCTTTCATAGTATGTAAAACTGACCTGAATAAGAGATTGGTGGAAGAACGATGCAACGATAAAGAAGATGGAAGAGCGTTGTTGGAGCTGTTGGGAGATAGAGAATACGTGAAAATTCAAAAAAATTGTTGTTGCTATAATTTTAGCGATTGCTGTAAATATAGAGAATTTTGTTTTCTCTCTCCTCACTATCTCTAAAATATTGATAGGTATACAGAAACTGTTGGAGCAAAAAAAAACTCATTTTTCCCTAAAGTAGAAAAAAAATAAAATTTAGAGAATATTTTGGAGTTGCTCTTAGCAACGTATTGCACAGGTAGTGTCACACACAACATAATTTCACCGATTCGTATAAAAGAAGTAGATCTAACGGTGAAAAATGATAAAATATTTTGCCGAAAAGTCCCTAACGAGTGGCTCTTTGTGAATCGGACGCGCTAGATTCGCGAGTGAGGTGTAAAATGTGTGTATGCACTGGAAGCGCGTGTGATGCGCACCTGCGTGGCAAGGAAGAATAATAATAATATAAAAATGTCTTGTTCTTCCTGAATCCTGATGGATACTTGTAACTTGTGTTTGTTTCAAGGCGCCAAATGGAGGTGTCGTGCCAAAAGCAACTGTCACTGAGCTGTTCGTTACGTGCTACTACAAACCCTACAACCAATCACCATCCATTCTCTTTATTTTATTTTATTTAATTAAACCATGACCAATAAATAAATAAATTTTTTTTTTAAATTATTTTTTTAGTACCCAATGGTGACCATTTGGAATAACAAAATAAGTAAAAAATTACGAGGAAGGGAAAAAAAAAATATATTGAACAAACAGTTCCACCTTCCATTCTGTAGGATTTTTTGTTTTCCCTAAACATTCTATCAGGCATTGAACCAAAACATACTATGCATGCATGATAATTCTTCACTTTTATTTTATTTTTTGTTTTTGCAAAACTCCTACGAGAGACTTGGTCACTATTGGTAATAAGTAGGACACCTTAATAATGGACACATTCAATTTTGTGGCAATTATTAAGAGGACACCTATGATAAAGTTGTGCAATAGATTAGATTGTAATAAAGAGGACACCAACACATGCATGGTTAAGGTGTAGTTAGGTGTGCTTTTTATTCTTGAGGCGTCTAGCTTGAAAGTTTGACTGATTCATGTCTTCCACATTTTAGGAGAGTGTTTGATGTAATTTTGTCGGAGTTGACACACAAATATCACTATATTTATAATTGAATAATTGATCACTTTGATATCGTGTATACGTGTTTAGTGAGGTTAGAGGATATATAAGGCAATAAGAATTACATTATAAGGCTCGTACGAACCCAATTACATGACAAAAGTTAAGTTTATCAGGTTACTATGTAATTAAATTATGAATCGAAAATTATAAATCAAGTAAAATCGTAGCTCATATCATCTATTGTGCTACCATAATTGACAATTTTATAATCATAATTGAAAT
Organism: Rubus parviflorus; assembly: GCA_029955375.1. NCBI lineage: Eukaryota > Viridiplantae > Streptophyta > Magnoliopsida > Rosales > Rosaceae > Rubus > Rubus parviflorus. Next base: position 18,575,438 of record JARGGL010000004.1, read on the forward strand.
CAAATGTTCCTAAAGTCCTAGAGTTGGTAACTTTAGCCTTCTAAATTCTAATGGTAACATGGGTGCAAATTTCAGTCAAATTTCCTCATCATTTGTGTTGAAAATTTTAAGATTCAGGTTTGTAGGGTAATTACTTTTATCTTGAAAATGTAAATTTTGAAAATTCTGTTGAATAAAGACAGTAATGTACGTAGTAGTAGTAGGAGAAGGAGGAAATGGGAAGCAGCCTTCGCTTTCTGATCGCTTATTCTTTCTAGCCATACCAAAAGCGGCAGTAGCTTTCTCTGTTCCACATTTATCATTGAAGATATTTTTATATTGGACGATCCAATCGTACTCAAATTCCTCGTAGCTTTGAACTCTTCCCAAATCTCTTATTCCTTCACTTAACTTTATCTCCGTCCTTAATTTCCACATAACCGTTCCCTCATAAACCCATAATTGATTTTGAAATTGACACTCTTGGTTGGCTCCTCTGAAGCACAGTGTCTTGTTTGGTTGATCAGAAACAAGCCCAGAAAACAATGAGATAAAAAGCTCGAAACTTTTTTGGGTTAGTCAGGCTTTTCTGTTTACTTTCTTTCATGCATTCTTCTCAGAGTTTGAAACAGTTACTGGATTTTGAATTTGATGAAATTCTGTACATGGGTTTAGTCAAACTGAATTGGATGGGTTGCTGAGAAACAAGCCCAGGAAACAGTGAGATAAAGCTCCAAGCTTTTTTGTTTACTTTCTTTCATTGCATTTTTTTTCTTCTCAAAATTCAAAACAGTTTCTGGGTTTTGAACTTGATGAATTCTGTTTATGGGGTTAGTCAAACTGAACTGGTTGGTGGGAATTCACAACAAGTTTGTTTCTTTATCCTTAGTTCTTATCTTCATTTATGGGATACTGGTGTATGAGTGGAGTTGATTAATTTTAAGTCTATGTTCAATTAGTGTTCTTTCATATCAATGACTTTGTTTGCTGGATTGGCCCCTCATTCTGTTGGTTTGTAGTCTGCTTTTTGTTATGCAAAAGAAAGAATTCATGTGGTGGACCATGTTTGGTGGTCATGTGTAAATTATTGGGCAGGTGTGCTACAAAACTCATTGTCTAATCTGAACTCTCATCAAAGTGAAATCTGGGCTTGTATTGGTTTTGCAGGTTAAATTCGACTGCGCGATTGTCAGAGAATTATTTTGGTGGATGAAAGACATTTACTTTAGGTACTTGATGGGGTAAAGACATAAAGCAGTGCACAGGGAATGATATCCTTCTGGTAGATCCAGGGACTGCATGGGAGGCTTATTGCACCTTTTTGATTTCAACCAGAGCAGCATGGCCAGGAAGCTTTTTGTGCATAAGAAACATGATGGTGGTGAGTTTTATTGTTCTCTTCCTGCAACATGAAAAAGGAAGGAAGGTCCCGTTTGGGGCTCGATTTATTGATTGGATATGATTTCAATCCAAAATTGGAAAAACTACTAGTTATAGTGATTTCTTGGTTGGATCATGACCCACCTAATAGTCTTGTTCAAAATTAAATTTGTAGGATTTGCATATTGAAAACCTGTATCTATTAATCATGGAGTCTTAATATCGAAACAGTGACTATCTTTTAGGGAAATCATTGTTGGACAAGGGTTTTATCACTATCAGGAGGAATGTGAATAACTTGTATAGTTGAATTTTTCCTTACTCAGCTGATATAGTAAGATGTTTTGAACACCTTGCAGGCCTTGATGCTCCACGAAATAGCTTGGAGCTGCAAGTAGAAACTTCTCGGAGTTACTGTGACGTGGGAGATTTGCCGGTATATTTCTTCATATGCCTTCTTGTAGCTATCGTGTGGCTTAGAGTGGTTCAATTCTGTCGATGCTGTGTGCTAATATGATTCTTGTGATTCCACCAAATCCCCGAAAAATTAGTTATCCTCTGTAAAAAATTTTGGTTGTTGTGCTCCCTCTCTTTAGTCACATTTGATTAGATTTTTCATTTTTGTGATGATTTACGGTACTTGTATCAGGTGAAAGAAGACGGTCCGAAAAAGAATTATCCATTTGAAAGTTCAATGAAGAAATTGATTAATGAGGAAATATCCAAACACTCAAGTACCAGGCACAATGGACCAAGCATTGTGGCACGGCTTATGGGGATGGATATGTTGCCATTGGATACAAAATCAGCAGTTCAGCCAATTGAGGAAAAAAATGAATACAGGAGAACAAAGTCTTCAAAGAAGGAAATGAATGGAAAGAGCTCAGTTGGTCATGTCTCTTCTAATTTAAATTCCTCCAGAGAGTTAGATCTTGATTCCTTTTATCAAAATAATGACGCAGATGACGCCGGATGGTGTGAAGATCAGAGAATTGGAAAACCAAGGCGTGAAGAACATCCTCAAGAGGAAGAACTACAGAAGTTCAAGAAAGAATTTGAAGCATGGCAAGCTGCCAGGTTTAGGGAATGTTCAAGGATTGTCGAAATGGACAGCATTCCAAGCAAGTTGCTTGCTAAAGAGGACCTCAACAAGGAAAGGACAGCAGTTTCTGCAAAATCCAGGCAAACAGCATTGGAGAAGACTATGGAAACCATAAATCACACAGTAAAAACAATCTCACATGAGAGAGGTGTTTCGCCACACCGTGTAGAAAAGTTGGATTTATTCCCAGCTGAGTACAAGAGATCTTTATCTTCAAGAAGCAGAACCAAGAGCTTAGACTTCGAGCAATCCTCCCTGATGAATTCTAGAAAGAGAGAGAACACATCTTCTGCTCCTACAAGGATAGTGATCTTAAAACCTGGTCCTGATAGCTTTTGCAACCATGAAGAGACTTGGATCAGCTCCCCAAGCACTTTAGAGCAGAGGGGTAGTATAGAAGATTTTCTTGAGGAGGTGAAGGACCGACTTAGATGTGAACTCCAAGGGAAGGTGCGTAAGAGGGGTTCTGTTGTCCGAGGAAGTGGCATTGAGACCCCATTTAGTGAACAGCCATCAGATCCAAAGCAAATTGCTCGGCACATTGCAAACCAGGTCAGAGAAAGTGTGACCAGGGATCTCGGAGTGAATTTGCTTCGATCAGAATCAACAAGATCATACAGAAGTGAAATTCAGTTCAACGGAGCGGGCTCCCCAGAATTCATACATAGAGATACTAGAAGATTCTTGTTAGAGAGACTAAGAAATGTTTCAGAAAGAGAAACAGAATTTAATTCTCCTGTATTAACTTCTAGCAGCTATAGGTCATCTGCAGTAGACTATGACAGGGTCAGAGTAAAACAGGTGGGAGATACTTTGGAAGCTCAAAAAGATATGAGCTTCTGGGGAAGGGGACTAGTGAAAGATGACCATGAAAAAACCAGATCATTCAGGCATGGACCATATGATGATAGGTTGCTCGATAGAGAATTGTCCCCTAGAAATCTCATTAGGTCCTTATCAGCCCCAGTATCTGGAACATCATTTGGGAAGCTTCTTCTGGAAAACCGCCACATTTTGACTGGTGCTCACATTCAGAGGAAGCATGAAGCCATTGAACATGTGTCCTTGGATATGAAAAGTCAGAAGAAAGAAAGGTTCAATTTTAAAGAAAAAGTTTCCAATTTCAGATACAGTTTTACTCTTAAGGGGAGACTGTTTGGCAAAAGAATTCAATCAGTGACTGAATCACGTCGTACCGAACGTTATCATACAAATGATATCAGGAGTGGACCAACAGTTATTATGAACTCTGGAGAGAGACATGTAAGAGAATTCCTTTGTAATTTTTTTTTTTTATGCTTTTTACTCATAAGGTATATGGTATTCTAGGACTCGATAGGCTCTATTGTTTTTTTAATTTCATTATCTTCTCATGTGGTCTTAGGATAATTTTACCGAGGTGCCTCCTAGTCCTGCATCTGTGTGCAGCACTGCTCAGGATGAGTTCTGCAGGACAGCTGATTGTCTTAGTCCAATATCAACTCCAAATGCAACTCCAAGAGAAGATAGAGTTGTGCCCCAGGCTTTCAAAGACATCAGCGATAATCTGAATGGTACATGCTTATTGACAGTACTCCTAAATTTATTATGTCTGTGTTCATATTTTCACACATTTTTATGTGCCTGTGTTTATCCTGCATGCACGAGTGTTATGATATTTGTAATGTGTTTCCATCATTAAGAACTTAAGATGCATCAAACTCCAATGTAACAGTTACAAGATCAACCAGACTGGTCAATGAATTTGGTCAATCCTTATCAATTGAGAGATAACTGATATGTGAATGTTACAGGATACTTGAAATGTGAAATAATCTTCTAATTGTCTTCTATTGATTTGACAGAACTGCGAAGGCAACTGAATCGACTTGAGTCTGATGAACCCGAAGATGCATCAGTTGAACAGGAAGTGGTTGAATCTGAAATGGATGGATTACAGAACCCGGCAGAAGTTTACATAAGAGATTTGCTTGTTGCTTCTGGTTTGTATGATGGATCATTTGAGAAATCCTTTTCGAGATGGGACACGTTTGCTAAGCCCATCGGCCTCTCCGTGTTCAAAGAAGTGGAGGAATCTTATAAAAAGTTGGCCAACGAGCACGACAGTTCAACACAAAATCACAATGAGAAGGTAAATCACAAGTTGTTACTAGATTTGTTGAACGAAGCTCTCTCAACTGTTCTTAGACCTCGTATAAACATGTCTAAGTTTAGAAGAAAAGTGATCAATTCCTCTGCGCCGCCACCTCTACATGGTAAGAAGTTGTTGGACTGTGTATGGGAGATTGTAAGTGCATATCTGTACCCTCCAAACGATAGGTCCTTTCACTCGCTTGAGGAAATAGTTGCCCGGGATGTGGGATCCTCTCCGTGGTCGGGACTGGTGGATGAAGACATCAATGCTCTGGGAAGAGAGATTGAAACTCTGATTATGAGAGATCTTGTTAAGGAAGTTTTGGATGATATGCAGTTTTGATGGAGTGTGCTGCAGAGTTATAAGAAGAGGCGTATATATGGAAGTGGAAGCAAGTAAATACAAGAATACATGGATTTCCAAAACTGTGGATTTCCCATGTTTGTTTGATATAGTTGAGACTGGAGTGTGCATGTACATATGTTCATCTGTGTGGTTTGCTGAGATAGATAGGAAATGGGTTTGAGTAGTTGGAGTTATACGTAGTGTACATTTGGTACATGTTTTCCATTTTTGACAAGAAAAAGAAAAATTCATACCCAATCTATTGGGGGCTCTTGGTTTGTATTTCTGATATCTGACAGTAGAATGTCCTATAAATATTAACAAGAAGCAGAGAATTGAGTTATCAATTGCTATTTGCTATTTTAGGGGTTTTGTATTCATCTGTAAATTGGACTAATGAAGCTTTGAGGGGCCATTGAGGCATTGCTAGGTAAACCGTAAACCCAATTTGTCCAATTCCTGCTAGAACTTGGAATAGAAGATGGTGAACTTCTCATTTCATTGTGAAGCTTCAACTAGCATCATGAACTTCACTTTCACACTTCACCCTCTAGCTAGGTTGGGTCAGGGTAGAAAATGAATGTTCAATTTGGGCCAAAAATTTGTACCCATTTGGCACAGATCACATAGTTTCTATTGTGGATGGCCCTCAATTTTTGACTTGGTGGAGGGTGCACATGCCATGTCCCCCTAAGGAAGCAAATTGTCACATTAACAATTCAAATAGTGTTACATTTAGGCTTAATCATGTACCATAGGCATGTCCACGCGTTCAAGTCCAATTGCTTGTACCAAACGCCAAAACCCATTTTATGAATCACATTGTCCAAGTCAAAATTATGGGAAACACTCCCGAACCCAATTTTATTAAAACAAAAAGGCAGCATCAAAACACGGATTATGTCCCAAATGCACTTCATTTGTATTTCCCCCTTTATATAAGTTCATACATATCTTGTCATGGGACTTAGAAATTTTGTGGTTCACATGCCTATATGTGATAAGAACACATAAAATATAAGTTGACAGGCAAAATTTGCATATAGATTCTTCATTCTTAGTACTTTACTTATTTTATATATAGGAAATTTTGGCATTTACTGAAGTGTATATGCACTTAAGTGATTTTAGCCGTTGGATCGGCCAACTACTCATCCAATCACACACACTGCATGCACACCGTTGAATCGCCCACACCTGCATGTCAGCTGTTAGATTGTCCCAGTACATGCAAGACTCTCTCTTTATATATGTAAGTTAATTAGTTGGACTATTGCAGCAAACATTAATATAAATATAAGCATTGGGAAGTTTTAGCCAAGTCCAAGGAAAAGTACAAGTTAATGTGCAAGTACCATAATAAGTGTTTGTTTCCAAAACATCCAATTTCTGACAGAAAAGAAGTCAGTGGCAGTTGCTGCAGAGCACGGTGCTCAAAACCAATCAAACAGATTTATGAGCGCAGAGTTATGTCAATGTCAGATCAGGCACACTCTATTCCCTACTGCCTGCCATTGATAATTGATCCAATCATGCACGTGTCATCATCTGGTCTTTCTGAATTCTGAGATTGGAGAATAATGCTGCATTCCACAAAAATTCAAGTATTTTTTTAATTTTAGGAAAGAGAAAATTTGAATTTATAATCTCATTCACTATTTTACAAACAACATTTTTTTTAAAAATTTTCAGCTCATTTTATTCGTTAAATTTTATGATCCGAACTATTTATTTTATGACAAAATCTTTCAAAATTTTTTTTTAATCAAATTAATTATTTTTCTAATCATATCATGATCAAATAAATGCGCCGTTTGGTATCAAATGTATTAGAAATTTATTAGTTGTATCATATACTTAGAAATAAATTTCACATCTCGAAATTTATTAGGTTTCTTTATCAGGCAAAACTGTATTATTGCTAGGTTATAATCTTGATGGTGTGGGACTGTGGGTGGCTCAATAATTACGCTGCCAAAACTTTTTTCCATTTGTTGTTTTTTCTCTCATATAATTAACTATATTCACATAACATTATTCTATGATATTTTCTATATTGTTGATCTCTTTCTATAATCTCTGTCTTCTCGATCACTTTCTATTTTTACTGCCGTAATATTTTGATCACAATTAATACTTAGTACCTTTAAGAGAAAGTAATTTCCACACAAAGATAAGATCTTTGAAAATGACACCCTCTTATTATGTTACACACCCAAAGATCTTATTCAACAAAAAAAGAAAAAAAAAGGAAGATGGGGAATACTAACACCCACCAAAATACAATTCCAATTCATTTCAATAAGTCTTTGGTCTTTATATATTTCTCTGCCTCTTTTTGTCTCTTTCTTTACTTTCTGGTTATCATTGTCTTTGTAATCCTTGCCTCCTTGGTCTCTTTACTCTTTAGTCTTTGCAAGCACAGAGAGACTCAAAGAGAAAGAAAGAGGGTCTTTGTAAGGACTATGATGGAGTGGGATAAGCCACAGCAACAACAAAAAGAGCAAGAAATTGATGGGAATGGGAATGGGAATGGAGGAGTGATGTTTGTGAAGGTTATGACAGATGAGCAATTGGAGACTCTTCGAAAGCAAATTGCGGTTTACGCCACCATTTGTGAGCAACTTGTTGAGATGCATAAGAACCTCACTGCCCAGCAAGATCTTGCTGGTTTGTTTCTCTTCTAGTCCTCTTTAATTTTGGTTAAAGTATGAAACTTTACTCTTTGTTTGTGGTTGCATTTGGTGGAAATGAACTCAAATGGGTTCATTGATTGATTTTCTGTGATGGGTTTTTCTCAGTTTTCCAAATGGAGGAAAAATGAGTTTCTTTTTTGATAATTTTCCCAATTGTTTTAGTGGCTTTGGCTTTTTTCTGGTTTGAAATTTATTATTCATGTGATGCCCTCCTTTGAGACTTAAAGGTTGAGACTTTTGTTCTTGTGCTCATTTGTGGATGCTTGTTTGTTTCTCAGCTTCATTGGGTCTCATTTGGGGTGATCTTTATTAACATTGATCTCTATTTTTATTGGGTTGTTGAAAAGCTGCTAATTTGAACGTTTGTGTTTTAGACTTTTAGGTTCCTCAATTGGGTTTTATGAGTAAATTCCAGTCACATATGTATTTTAAAGTAGGTAATTGTTATTCCATGGTTGTTTTTATATGAAAACCAACCTTTATTTTGAAAGCAACCATGCCAAATGAATGGAGATGGTATTTTGGTTTTTCCATTGAATTTTGCATATGGGTTTGAACTCCTTCCTCTAATTTCAATTGGTTTATACACAGATTCTGAGAGTTTTTCTTTTCTTTTCAGATCAGTTGGTCATTCCTTCAGCCAATTTTTTTAGGTTGCTTTTCCTTGCAAGAAGAACAAACCAACACAATAGCTTTACTAAGCATACATGGGTTAGGAAGCTATTTTCATTTGATTAGCTCCTTTTGAAACAAAACTGATCTCAAAATCCAACTATTTCTGATTTTCTGTTAAAGTCAGTAATAAGATACCAACTGGGATTTTGACATTACAACGTTCATTGTATGTGTAAAGATAGTAAGATACCATATTTGCTTTGAACAAAAACTTGTGCACTTTCTCTATCTCAGGAGTCAGGATGGGGAATCTGTACTGTGATCCACTGATGACATCTGTTGGCCACAAAATCACCGCCAGACAGCGGTGGACTCCCACACCAGTTCAGCTACAAATTCTGGAGCAATTATTCGATCAAGGGAACGGAACCCCAAGCAAGCAAAAAATCAAGGAGATAACTTCCGAACTGAGCCAGCACGGCCAAATTTCTGAAACCAATGTTTACAATTGGTTCCAGAACAGGCGTGCTCGATCGAAGAGGAAGCAACAGAATGCGACATCCAACAATGCTGAATCAGAAGTGGAGACTGAAGTTGACTCTCCTAAGGACAAGAAAAAAGGACCTCAGGATCAACTGTTACACTCCCAACAAAACTCATCAGTTCAAAGGGCTGAAGACTTATGCTTTCAGAACCCTGAGATGAGTTCTGACCTGCATTTCTTGGATCCACAGGCCATTAAGGAAGACAAGATGTTTGCATCGAGCAGCGATTTAAGGCCTTCCAGAAGTTTAAGCCATATGTCATTCTATGATGAAGTGCTATCAAGCTCAAGTAAGTTACTATAACAACTTAACTTTTAAACAGATTTCAAGTTTTCCTTATATTCCAATCTTCAAATCTTAGTACTAGTCCATTTTAGTAACAAGTATCATCATACATATAGAAATATCTCAGTGTTTCTGTTCTATTTATCATATACTTGACTTGCCTTATTGTGATTACTTAGGCTTATCTGTTACATTTCTTTGTATAAGGTCATTCTTCTGCTGAAGTAATTTGCTAGTATGGCTATTCTCAAACTTGTAACCTCATTCTTTCCTAACATGTGTACTAGCTTCTATCTTGGCATATGTATCAACTTGTTCAATACCCTTTATACATCTAGTAATCATGTATACATCTACTTTTTTTCTATTTTGATTTTGCTACTGTTTCTATCTGGGTTTTTTGGAGTGAATTGCACCTTCCATCTGGGTTTTTAATATCCTCCAAACTTTATTCTTGTAGGAGGAAATGAGCTGATGACAGGAAAGATGGAAGTGGGAGGGAGCTATAATCTTTTTCAGCAGGCAGAAGACTACAGCATGTGACAAGTTACATTATTGTGAAGAGATCCCTGATTGGGTTTGATGTTTGGTTATGAAGACATGCCATGCCTAACCTTAGCAGAGTTATCGGTTCCATCTGAGTTTAAGTTGGAGAGTAGATAGATATAGGGTTATACTAGTATGGAAGATATATGAGAATTTGCCATTTGAGTTTTCTGTTTCGACTGATCAATCTTTAGGTGCCTTTTGCTTTGATATCAGAAATAATATGTGCTTGAGAAGTATTTGGGTCTATTTTGATGGTATCCACATGTATGTATTTTTTTTTTTGATCGGAGAACGTGTACGGTGTATGTATTATATTTACATTTTGCATCTAGGAATTAAGTTGTGGGAAAAAGATGACCTAATTTTGGTCTTTAAGAAATTGGTTCATCAATGATTGCATTCACTAGCAGGAAGTGTTGGTGCAATTATGAAAAGGTCACGAGTGGTGACTTATATGATTCGTTTGGTGTGATTTTGTTGATTTGGAAGGTGAAATTTTTGATTGCCTTTGGACCCCTCTGGTTGGTTGCTAGTGTAACATTCTTGATGAATGATTGAAAGCTTTGTACTACTGTTTGTGTTCATTCAAATTTTTATAATTATAAAAAAGAAGAAAATAATTCTATATAAATTGGAATTCACTTCTTACTTTTATCTCCTTCATTTTCTTGACCTTACTCTAAGAGTGCAGTGACCGTTAAACTTATTATCTTTCAAATAGACCAAAAAGAAGACTTATCTAATATGTTGTGTTGTCAATTTATCAACTCATGCTATATGTTAAAACAAAAAGTACTTCTAAATGACATAAATTGACATCATAAGTTTATTTAAACTAGTTAACAAGATAACATGAATATTATGTACTAGAAACTAAGATGAATATTAAGTCGAAATCTTAATTCACGTTTTTGGACTGATCTGATTAGCTCATGGTTTAATCAAACTTAACCACATGCTATGCATGTGATGAAAACGGTTATTGCAGAGAGTAAAAAGTGGGAGAAAGTGGGTTGTGGGATATATGATATTTATTTATTTAAGTAAAAATTATTTTGTAATTGTCACAATTGACCTTGATGATAAAATTAGTTTTCAAAGTTTTTTAATCTTTCAGGGTTATTTCCGTCAAATTTTTCTGTTTTGATTCTCTTAAATAATAGTATAGATATATTTTTACATTAATCTCAACGATGTAAAATAGATTATTACATACTAGCTCTCAAAAAAAAAAAAATTTATTATTACACACAGACACATAGTACATACTATTTTGTATGCCGAAAAATGCAACGCAACAGTTTGGTTCACTCTGGTTGTGCTGGATCAAAAGAGAGACTGTGCTTGCCCCAATTGGGACGATGACCCTCATGCTTTAGCACCATTTCGGCTGCTCATTAGTCATAGACACTTTGCAATTGAATTGGGGCTTGCAGAAGAGAGAGGGAGACGAACAAGATTTCAGAAGCTTCAGGCTTCTTCGATCGCCGTTGAGCTTGAAACAGGTCTCCGTCTCAGGTATGTAGATTTGGGGCACACTATGCATTTCAATTCAATACCCAATTTCAAACCCAATAACCCTTTTGATTTGGCTTTGCAATGGCCAATGTCAATTTAGTGCCAAATCCGAGCCAAGCTTACATTTTTACCGCATTATGAAATTTGGGTTCGTATTTTTTATTTTTTTAATTGTTTCATGGAAAGTGTGGAAAAAATTCAACAATTTTAGAGATTGTTATATGATTGTTCAGTTCTTGAAATACAGCTAAAGCATTGTAATTTGGGGTTCAGTGGCAATTTTGCAATCTAAAATTTTTGATAGCTTGAAATGAAGCTTTACAGTATAACATCGGCAAGCCCTTTTCATGTTAAAGCTAAGCTACTATACAAGAACCCTGTATCCTGAATAAAATTCCTTCCTATGTTTGAATGTAATTGTAGTAACTGGTTGTTTTGTGGATGCAGATGAAGGTATAAGGAAACAAATATATATGAATCTTTGAGTTTGGGGGAATGGTGAGTTCTTCTATAAGTAATTCAAGATATACATATATACATGGCTCCAAGTGGCCTAATGAAGCAGTTGACATGCACCAAATCATTGTTAAAAAGAGTGGTGCAAAGGGTTTCTTAGTCTACTTCTTCGCTCTCATTATTCTAGCAAACGCCTTCTATCTTTTCTTGGTTAAGGTATGCCTGATTTCCTCTTATTTTACATATTTTCGTGTAAGGCTTTTTATACAGTCCTGCTGTTTAAATCTTTATTCCTGAGGTCCTACTTGGTATAGCCTACCAATTATGTGGTCAACATTAAGCTTAAGCCAAGGAGCCTAGGAGTGTAGGAACATGAGTTAGTTTACTGAGCGTAACTTATTGTTGCTATTTTCCATTGTACAGTTTCCTATTGGTTTATTGGAAAAACTTGTTCTTCAAAGAATTTTATAACTCATATGCCGGTTTTATTAGAATAATCCAGTATCTGAAAATACAGTCACAATATGCAGAAACCAGTAAAATTTTGCGCTATACTAGTGGTCTAAAGTTCCATTGTACATGCATATGTATTTATATTATTTTTAAAATAATATCTGACACCATCTTGACATGATGATCTTACAAATAACAGGGTGGTTCAGTTATCATTCTTTTATGGAGTTTCCTTTTAGATGCATTCCTTGTAAAGTTGCTTTGGAAGAGTGTTATGAAAGGTGAGGACCTGAGGCTTTGGTTCTTTGAACTGGTACTTCTTGCGTGTGTTTTTGCAATTACAAGAAGGTTTGCTATATCCTGTCATGTTTTTACCTTGTCTAGTGTATTAATGACAGAGTCCGTTGTGGTTATGCCAGCCTTTGGAGTTCAACTTGATACTCATTATAAGAGGTAGCTTTTATTTTTGTTTTATATAATCTTTGTTAATTACATTCTATGTATGAGTTCAATTTGGTGGGACTGCATGGTTGAATTATTTGAACTCGAATGTCAACTTTACAACTCTGTATAATCAGATGCTTTCCTAATCATCTTTTTTTTTTTTTTTTTTTATATATTTCATTTTCTTCCATGTAGTGGAAAAGTTACTCGTCGCTTTGTTCCTATCGACAAGATTTTGAAACCTGTGCTACTTGAATGTGTGACTCCTGTTACTTGTTACTGGAGCCTGTCTTTCATTGTACATGGAGAAGCTGATTTGGTGTTAGTTTTTAAGGTACATAATTTATTTTATTAACAACTTCAAGAGTTGGTGAAATTATATGACTGGAAAGCTGTTAGGAGGCATAAATGTAATGAAAACGCAGATTATAAGTTGGGTTTTATTTGGCTTGTGAAACTTGAATTCGTTTTCCAGGAATTACGTCCACCTATGAAGATGTTGGTTCCCATCTGGAAGGCCTTGTGTGCTGCTACTGGTAGTAAAGGAAGCTTGGACACATGTAGGGAAGATGGATGATGGAGATGATGAATTATTCATTGGAAGTGTTAATGGTGCTAAAGCAACGTTGAATAATCTATAGATCAATTATTCACTCCTTACTATTTGGACTGATACAACTCCTATTACAAAACAATGGATGAGAAGGAGGAGGATGATAGAAGAGACTGTGATTTGTACAAGACTAGAGGCGATTCCATTTTTGCGATCAGTTACACAGGTCACTGTACAATTTGCTGATTTAATTGTAGGCGAAATCAATGTAAATTCAAATTTTGTACTCATCTTTATTTGTCTTTGATGTTGATTCAGTAATGCGATGTAGCAATCTAATCGGTGCTCATTTTTTCGAACTGGAATTCATTCCTGTTTCTCCCGTCTTCTGTTTCTTTTGCAGTCGTGATAATTTGAGACTGATGATGCTACTTGATCTATGGAAGATTCAGTTACTTTAGATATTATTACTTTTACATGATTTCCTAGTTTTGTATATTAAGGTGCTAAATTGTTAAATAAAGAATGACATGATTTGATGAGTACAGTGGAAAATCTCAATACTAGGAAGAGAAGCAAAGCAGGTTAAATCAGATTGGTAATGAGTCATGATCTTTACAACAATGGACTAACATTAGTATCGTGGTAAATCGCATAATACTTCATGGTAAATATTGGTTGGTAAGCTGTGATTAACACTCGGATCAAACAAATACCATGTACCTAAACTTTACAATCGGTAGATAACATTTAGTTTTCTCTGTAAAAGCAGATCGAAATCATGGTTTACCAAATGCATGCCTTTACACCAAAGATAAAATAACCATGCACCATCATCTGTAATGATTATGTTATTTGATGCGAAACCGCCCATTACAAGAAACCATCATTGATTAGTTGTAATCACACATGGATTAAGAAAAAAGAATTGAAGTTAATATCCTTCTTGGCCCAAAAGAAAAAAGATTTCTTTATGTGAAAAGGTAAGAAGTACTTCACATGATCAATCAAGTGCTTTTCTTTTTCTTTTTCTTTTTTGATTGTTAGAAAGGAATCTATACATTTGGTACAAAAAATGTGATTTGAGTTCAGAATGTGAACGTGTGATTGTAGACATGGAGGGAACATCACAACTCTGAAACAACGTTGGAAGATTCTCGTCATTCTAGCTAGCTTCTAGCCGAGTTCAAGCGTTGTTCTGCACGTGAAAGACTAAGTTCATGTCGATGTAAACCATGCCACACCTGATGTGCACCATTATTCTTATTCAGGGATGCAATCTTAGCTATTTGCTTATGCAAAGCTTCCAAGTTGACTAGTGGGGCAGTTGTTGGTCGACCATGAGCACACTGCAATAGAAATTAAAGAGGTTGTTTTAAAATTAAAGAATAACATCAGCCAGCCTCTCTCTCTGAGATGTTTAGTAGACTGAAGAGATGACTTACTTGGAAACACAGTGAGGTCTGCTTGAGCTCTTCAACGATGAGTGAACACTCTGAAGGTAGCAAGGAATCCCCAAACATAATTGCACCTTAACAAGAAAGCAAGGAAAAATCATGAAGAAAAAGGAAAGAGAACAATCTGCATACGAGTGTTAAATGTGTATATAAATTAATTAGTACAGGTTATTTGCAATATATTTAACCCCGGCTCAAGAATCATAATCCCTATCATTGAACAAAACCTGCTTGCCTCTAGTGAGAGTATGAGATTTGGCATTTACCTCTGCATGCTTTAGAATTTAGGATTCGAAGAACAGATGGTGGTATTGTTGATGATCCATCTGTATCAGAAAGCTGATTGAGCAGAAAGCTGTGTCATTAACGGGGAAATCCTCCGACACAAAATAAGAGGGAAAAAGAAGTAGAAAAAGAGGCAGTGTTGTATATATGTATTACCTGCTGAAGAAACTCCATAAGATCTACATCAGATAAATTGACACCTAAGATGCAGGGAACCTGAATGTCATTTATACAAAAGATGGTATCAATAACTTTGGGAGGCAGCTTCATTATAGTATTTAAAGTGACTGAATTGGCAATAAAATTTCAAGCAATGCTTCTGGGTTAAACAAAATAATAGAGATAGGTTAAAGATCCTAGTTCAACATGTTTGAGCTCAAGTGATGGTAATTCACCGCAATAAGTGTGATGACTGTTGGCTGCCTGTGGAGGATATGCAAATTCCTGCCAAATGTCAAATCCCAAGAAAATCAGGTTAACAGAAGCATAATGTTTCTCTAAGAAATTATGGGTGATTTGTAAAATTTATCTACATAACATGTTTCCAAATTATCATCTTTTTGCAAGGCCACGCATGAAGAACAAAATCAGGTAAAAGGAGCAATTACGTCCAATAGATGAAATACATAACATGAGATGAATTTCCAGTTTATCATCTTCTATGGTGTCAAACACCAGTACATACATGCCAGACACTGGTTAAGGCCCTGACACACAAATCAGCAATAAAGAAGTCTACCAAGTTATAGTGTGTGTTAATGTTCATAATGCTGGATGCTGACACCAGTATCAAATTCTTCGATAAGTATACCAGGAAAGCAAATAAAATACCTCTTGAAAGACCCTGAACCTTGAGCATGTATGTTGCATCGCCAACCCCACTCTTCTATTGGTTTAGCATAGTTATGCAGCAACTGGTAACCAATCTCCGGCAGCATCTGTAATATAATTATAAGAACCAGCATGAAAAGTAGCCATTAAAACTTTTCGTAGAATTTAATACAATTCATACCAGCTCTTGTTCAATATCCAGAAAAGTAACTGTCTTTGCTTCTCCATCTCCAGACAAGACCTATGTATTTAACTAATCAAGTAAGCCACCAAAAAAAAAATTAAAAAAAATTAAAAAAAAATCATTTCCATAAAACAGAAAAAACATTGATACCTTCTGACGCAGCTCCTCCAATCGGATCCTTTCATCTGCAGCATGCTGTACAAAAGATTTTCTGTTGAAGTCAGAACTCTAGCTGCACTGGTGTGCATGTGAGATTCATAGTTTTCAAGTGTCTACATGAGTATGTGAATGCAAGTCTGTTTCAAACAGTTGTTCAACAGCTGCACGTACCAGTATATATACATGTGGGATCCTTGCAAGACTGACAGTTCTATCTAATTGTAATAAAGTTTTTGAGCGAGCAAGATATCCTATAAAAACTTCTATCCTATTTGGTTTGTTGCCTTCTCGGTTAAGGCCACTTTTGAGTGAGTGCAACTATCCAATTAAATGCATGAAAGCTTTATTGTAAACTTGTAATATACAAGTGAAGTGAACTGCAGGTGCTGCTTACGTATACAGAGCTTAGGTATACAGAAAGCATAATCCCATGCTAAAACTTGAAAAAAAAAATCCAGAAAAATATACAATAAATTGACCTGGTCAATAACAGCAAGTGTTCGGCCGGCCATGACTGGAATAAATTTCTTATCCACCTGCTGAAGTACTCTGCAATCCTTGAGACAGTTCTTATTGATAGATTCAGGAACTAATGAGTCAGCAGCAAGATGCAAGAATCCTGAAGATATGTCAAGTATATCATTTTGATCTTGAACACCTTGCATTTTACTTGTGCTCTGCATCATAAATTATATTGATCAGTTACAAGTGGTTTAAATGGACCCATGTTTTCTTTTTTGGCAAAGAAGTAAAGCAATGAACTCATCTTTAGTATCAAACTACAAAAACTATACAAGTTACTTACTGTGATCTGGGGACAACAATTTCGCCATTTGGTCTTACAATTCAGGGAATCTTGAGCCTTAGATATAAATTCTGAAAATGAGTAAATGACAAGGATTAGGGCCAGCATTATTTAACCACTAAATTATAAGATGTAATCTTATAATAACCAATAAGCCGAAGCTCAATCAAATGTTGATTACACTTCTTGAAAATTAAAAGAATGAGATACCTTTATTTGGAGCTGTAATCTCGGAACTTCTAGACTGTTCAAACATTTCAAATTTTTGCATCTTGGTTGCACCAGTGTAAATATCTTGAGATTCTTCATATCTGATCTAAAACCAAATTTGGCAACCAAGGAATTAAAGTCTGCCACTTGAAAATATTATATGAGGGCTGCAAAATATTGAAGGTCAAGTACCTGGTGTCTAACAATAAATCCTCCACAGAAGTTGGCTTCATAGTTTGAAAACATCCACTAGGAAGTTGACGGAGATCCTTCATCTTGCTAGCTTCTGCACGTTAAGAGGTGTATCAGTTAGCTGGCATCTGCATCAACTGCCAAGCCTAATCGGGCAACTCAAATCATCATACCTGGAAAAGTAGCTGCATCATGGAACGTTTGTGCATCATGTTTGCCTGCTGTTGTCAAAGGATGATTTAGCGAGAAGTACTTCCTCTTGCTTCTATGAAATGGTGGAGCTGAGTGGCTTCGGATCGATCTTCCTATTGAAACATGACTCTTAAGAAAATCTTGATTTTTTAACTGATCCTTTTGTCTATTATGCATTTCAATACCTATATTATCTTTGCCGCATGAATGCCAACGTAACCAATCTGTCTCATCAGCTAATATATCTGGGCGTCCAGCACAAAATTCTCTATCTACATTGTCTTGGTGAAGGAATTTTCTAGAACCAGCGTAGTCATTAGAATCTAGTCCACAGTCCATATGAGAAGTGCCGTATTCTAGGGTGTTTGGTATTATATCCAAACCAAAGCTGCAGTCAAATTCTTCACCATCCACAAAATATTTTTCAGTATCCCTATTATCAGATTTATAATGCCCCTCAACTGAATTTTTATTAGAGAGAGGTTCAAAATCCAAATAGGCACTTAGGGACAAGGGATTGGAGGTCACAGAGCACCATTCAGTGTTTAATGTCTGATTGCAGGAACCAATGTCCTCTTCACTCCTGTCTAAATTTGCCCCATCAAAATGCTCCCCACAGGTTGGCATTGAATTAAAAAAAGCTTTTGACAGAGGGTCAAACTCTGTAAACGGGTCAACTTTTGATAAAACTCTGGGAAAGGGCTGAGCACTTGATACCTCCCCTAGCCGCATAGTCCTTGACAAGAAATCTGGAACTTCTACACTGTCATAAGAGCCACCCCGCATTCTCTTGCTGCTGCCATCAATTTCTAGAACACCTACAGTGTTGTAAGAGCAATCCCGCATTCTCTTGCTCCCAAAGAAATCATTTTGAAATTTAATCTCACTTTCAGCAAACAAATCGCTCTCAGATGGAAGCCTTCCTCGTGAGGAACAACTCTTGAGGAACGGCTGTCTTAAATCACAGGTGACCTCTACATCGCTACTGATTTCATGATTGTCATGAGATACTCCACTACCTGCTGAACCATTGCTAACACTGGGATGAAGTTTAAAGGGCTGATCTCGCCATGCTGAGCTAAAGATATTATCTTCCACATTACTGGATCTTTTTGCAGCAGCAGATCTACTCTCCATGACATAATCTTCATCAAGTGAAAAATTGATATCAGACATCCAAGGATGGTTCTCCCTCTTCGGAGTCACTGTGAGCATAAATTTAGCAAGATTATCATCTCGTGGTTGAAACGAATAGTCAGTGTCATGACTAAATTCAATCTCATTATGTTGATCTTTGAAGCCTTTGAAATCATCCGTTTTTTCATGCAAGAATCCAAATGGAAATCTGTCAAGTCTCCTCGGAGATACATGGCTGTCCTCTTTAATTGGCATCTTCATAAGGTCAGGAGAAGTCTGACGATTTTGTATCCTGCTTCTCTGTTTCCCTATAGCAGGGGAAAAAATGATATCAGCCAAGAGAAACTGAACCAAGATAACTTCAATTAACTCCATAGCACGAAAAGTTAATCAAAGAACTGATAAACGGTCATCAGATTGAATTCACACCAGTATCAAATGAAATTGTGACAAAACCTATTTCTTACTTTCATCTGCAGATACAATGTTGTCACATTCCTCCCACATTTGACCTTCTCCCTCTATATCAGCTCCATGACAAACAGATTCTACTAGAAACATAATAGAGGATTAGAGGTTAATACCTCTCTACACCACCAAAAAGAAAAAGAAAAAAAGAGAGTAAAAGTGAAGCTCTCAGCAAGAAGCCAGGAACAAAGACATACCATAGGATATCTTTTCCTTCCAGAAGCTTTGAATGGCCTTATCAATAAAGGTCAGTACGGGAACCCAATCCTGGAAAAACAAATCATTCAGAAATAAGTATATAGTATCTGTTATACACTAAACCCCCTCTCTACGGTTTTACAATAACCCCTGAATAGCATGATGTTAGACTTGCAAACCATAAATGACATGCAGAGAAAGATTCAATGTCAAAAATAAGAAAAATTACCTTGAACTCAACATATGTCTTCGATGGTTCAAAGTTTAAATCATAGAATGATTGGGGACAGCTTAAATTCAAAACATAAGCTGGGAATGCTTGAGGTCTACTTCTCTTCCTGTTGTGGGACTCACAAACAGCCGTCCCTGGATCCCAGCATTCAAAACTAGAGGCCAATTGATTAAGCAATTTGTGAATTGGTCCTTTGCAAATGAACCGTGAGTTAATATCTGTCAGCGTGAAGGACAAAAACAAAAGAACAAAATATAGATCCTCTCAGAACCAAAACACCCCTTTTTAGAACTTTGTACATAATTCAAAATGTGCAGAGAAGGATACAGACGTATTGGAAGGCCTGCAAAATAAATGTTTTGAAAATTAGAACAAGGATACTCATAATAGATGAAGTAAATAGTTCATCACTTAAATAATCAATATTAATCTTTCTACCTTAATGGCGAGACCATTGCAGGGAGTAGATATGTATCCAGAAAGCTCTAATTTGCCATCACTTATGTTCAATTTATGAAGAGCATTGGAGACCTCAATCCCAAAAGCGCTTTTCAATAATGTGAAGGGAGAAGGAGAAGGAATAGTACGAAGAAGCTCATCCTCACTACATGCAGAGTGAAATATATAAATCAAAAAAGAAATAAATAAAGAACAGCAACCTTCTTCAACTAGAAAATATGTTTAGAAGGCACCTTTCCACATCAACAATTTTGAAGGAAACCTTTGAGTGCACCAGAGCGATCCTGTGTACACATTTCTTGACAGAGTGCAATACCTTCTTGGGGCTTCCATTTTTTTAATGCAAATTACAAAGAGGATAAAGTCAGTTTCATTCATTGCACTATCTCCTTTATGGCAGTTGAGAACAATCTTGTATGAAGTTATAAACCACACAAAAAGTTAAAATGGTCCGAGAATGGAACCTGGATTGCATGCACTTCCTCCGAACTGGCTGATTGTAAAACAAATCACGAACAACAACTGCAAGCAGAACCAGGTGATTAATCAACTTATTGCAAGTAGAATTCATAGGGGGAAATGTGAACAAGCATTTATTAGGGCATAATCTAATGGAATTAACCAATAAAAGGTAGTTTTATGGTTAGCTTGATTGAATTCCATTTCCATAGACAAAGATGTAATAATAAACCAGTTCACAAGCTCAATTCAAGACAACAAAAAACATAAAATGTGCCCACCTGTTGTGCCCACGTCCTTCCTATCGTCATCTACTCCAAGATACAAACATTTGGATCCCTGAGAAAAATAGAGGAAAGTCAACCTGAGCCAAGCCTGCATTTTTGCAAAGAAATTCTGTTATGAAAAAGAAAACCAAAAACAGTAACAAAACCACACCTTCATCACTTTGCGATACCCATTTGGCCTCCCAGAAGCTTTTGTTACAACTTCCAACAATGACACGTCAGAAATGGAAGCCAGTGCTTCCCCTCTGGAACCAAAGCTCCCGCTTGCAGCATCCGTCTCAGTAAATTGATCAAACTTTGATGTGGCTGCTCATAAATTAAATATAGCATCTCATGAAAAACTACCAAATTCACACAAGATACACCCATCTAAGTAAATTCATATATATCTAAAATTAGAAGATAATGTCACTAGGCTCACTGCCACTCAGTAACTACTGAGAATTACAAGAGAAAATGAGAACTTTACCATATCTTTCTCCCAACAACACCAATCCATCACGAGTAATCCCACATCCTGCAAGTAAAAGCAAAATTAAATGCACATATTCAAGCTGTGAGAACTGAAACCAAGTTAGATTTTAACCCAATGAAGAAGATTAGTACTGACCATCATCCACTACTTTTACATAGCAAGTCCCAACACCTACGAAAACCGATACCTGCAACAGTTAACAATTACCAAACTAATTAACTCTGTCACCATAATTGCTACTCACTACGACTCCATAAATTTCCACACCACCAATACACACTAATTCAATGCTACATATACCCTCCTTTCTCAGCCCAACGAAATTAACTAAAACCCCCAAAAGTTATTACCTTTCTCGCGCCAGCATCCAAGCTATTGAAGACGAGCTCCTCCACAACCCTAGCCAGGTCATACAGGACCACTCCAGAGCGAATCGAACTACGAACGGCCTCCGGCAATGGCTTCACGCCCCTCATCAAAACCTTACAATGCCGATAATTTCCACTGATTTAACAGGGAAATGAACTCAAAGATTTCCCCTTCTTCCATATCACAAAATTTTCGCGGCAAAACCAAACAAAGAAAACGCTCATCGGCGAATTGAAATGGGCTTTTTCGCTTACCTGGTGGAGCGAATTCGAGTTAGAATTAGGGGTCTTCGTTTAGGGCTGAGACGAAAACGACGACGTTGTGAGAGGTTCAGACAGTTGAGTACGGAGCTCCGACTTTGAGGTTTTCAAAAAAGGTAAGAGAGAAAAAAAGGCGGTTCGACTTCAAACGCTACTCAACAACCGGGTCTTTAACCACCACCGTTTGTGCCATGGGGCTTTGATAAACTCACACGCATGGTGGTTTGGGCCAGATACAGGTGGAGAGATGTGATTGGCTGGTGATTGGAACCCTAACACGTCGTGCCTGAACGATATATCCGCTATTATCGTTTGACGGCTGTGGTTCTGAATTCTGATTGGTCCCCGGGCAACTTGTCAAAATTCCCCGCAGGTAAAGTAATTTAAGTCGTTATCCATTTTACTTGATGACGCATGGACAACCATGTCCAAATATCCTTCTTAAATTACCGATCTGCCCATGATCCTTTCCTTTTTCTTTTCTTTTTTTTTTCCCATACAACATTTAACAGGATTTAGCTAGGGCTTATCTCATCCCATCTTCCACTCCCATTCTCTATTTGATTTTTCAAGGAAATGTAAAAGGTTTAAGATTTAAAGTCAAACAAACATGAATAAATGGTCGTATTGATTGATAATCTGATTCAGTTATAAAGCGTACTTCATTTTAACATTAAAAAAAATATCAGTAGATTATAAGTTAGTTGGTTATTATCGTTCAAATGATACGTAAACATATTATTTTCGTTCAATCTCTCAACAACTCAAAAATATAAGCCAAAATTAAAGATACAAGGAATAAAATAGTGCATAACAAGACAACTTGCATTAGACAAACAAGATCATCGTTCAATCCCAACCCAAACCATCGCATACCATGGAAACAAACATACCAATATAAGAACAATTATTGAAAAGTTTTGCATGCCCTACATCAACTAAACTCCATCTATTTATTAAATGCGCAAGTAAGTCCAACCCAAATTAGTTAAACAATTCCCATTTTTTAAATAAGAAGAAAATACTTCAAGAAATGATGAACAAAATTTGAAAAAAAAGAAAAGAAAAAGGATTGAAATGCCATGGTAAAAAATGGGGGGTAAAAAATTAAAATGGTGGGATTTGGGGTTCTAGAACCAGAACCAGAACCAATCGAAATTCTGTCCGACACACAAAAAAGAAAAATATAAATACAAACCACAAACAACAACATCTTCCATTTCTCACCACCCTGATTTTTTTGTTTGTTCCATTTCTTCCACTTCTCCCCGGAAACCCTAATTACAGTTCGCCGTGTATCTCTCTCGCTGTCTCTTCAGGACAAATTCAACGATAAAGATCAGGTGAGTTTCACGCTTGCCATCACCTCTGTTTTGATCGTTCTGTTAATTATCCGAAATGACGCTTAAAACTTGCATTGATTTGTGGAATTGTGGTGAATTGAGCTTGTAGGATTGTAGATTGGTTCTTATTCTGATTCATTGGATTCTCGGCTGCTCCCGATCTTGTTTATTGGATTAATTTGAATTGGAATTTGAATTGTGTTGTGTAATTTGTCATGTTTGAGATTCAGCTGTGCTGCTTTTTCTTTGTTGCAATTCAGCTGAGTATGGTGATTTGGTGGATGTTGATGTAAGTTTGTTTGCTTTCATACAAAACTTTAAAGGGTTTGGATGAGGGAAGATAATTTGTGGCTTTCTGCTGATGGTTCGGTTTTTAAGTTGCTATGAAGATCGAGAAAGAAGAAAAGAAACTCACTTTAGCTATGTAATTACTGGGGATTTAGTTAGGTTATTAATTTTTAGGGTTATCCGAAATCGAAGGCATCCAAACCTAGATAAGGAGTAAGCAGAAAAGCATCCGTTTTCGTTGATCTAGTATTAGGAATGGTTGAATTGATTTTGGATTTGGATTTGGACACATTTTCTGGGCTTTCCTAATCAATTATGTATTTCATTTCGTGTATGAATGAAAACTTGATGCTAAGGGTTTAATTCTTATTGTTATGTAGATGGAGTGGTCATTTCCTCTCTGTGGAGAGTGATTGTCCTTTCGGTGTAATTGTCATTAAGTTAGATCTATGGAGGCTAACTTATGTGATGTGAACCATTTGGATGCTGATGTCCTTTTACCTCCACGAAAGCGTCTACTTGCTGGGTTGAAGAAACAGAGTCCGGAGGGTGATGCTAGTTCATGGCTGTCTCTAGTGTCAGCAACAGCTTCAGCTTCTGCATCTGCTTCTTCTTCTTCATCGCCTTCTTCAAGTGAACTTAATACACGTCTTAACAGAATATTGACTTCTCACAATCCTAATCTTTCACCCGAGGAGTTGGTAGAGGTCTCAAAATCAGCTGCCACTGCTGCACTTAAGGCTGCAGAAGATGCGAGAGCTGCAGCTGAAGAGAAAGCTGCAATTGCTGCAAAGGCAGTGGCTGCAGCCAAGAGTGCTTTAGATTTGGTTGCCTCTTTTTCGGAAGAGATAGCCAGCAAGGAGAAACACCTGAAAAAGAACAAGCTCAAGAAGCATGTCCCAGTTCAGCTCTTGTACAAAAAATACCAACCAATTGAGAATTGTAAGAAAGATGAAGAGTTGGCCCGGAAGTTGCACAGAGCTATTAATAGCTCCCCACGAATCTCGAAGAATCCATCAAGTTCTGACTCTAAGGGCCATAAACACAAGAAGCCTAAAATCTCACAGAGTTCTGAGATAGCTAGGGTTTCCAATGGGAGTACGGTATTGGATCAAGATCCTGCATCTGCTTGCAATGGTCATTCTGTGCCAGGTAAGCTCGATTTTGAAGACACCATCCTTGACATGTACAAAAATAAAGCAGCTGAAAAAGCATATAGAAACGATAAAGCTGGTCGAGTGGAGATAGATAATGGGGAAGCAGAATCAAGTCAGACGAAGGAGAAAAATTGGGATGATATGCCTACTAGTGGTAAAAAGAGGGGCCGAGTGAAGCTAAAAAAGTTGCCTTTAAGTGTTTGCGCTTTCAGGGATCAAGCAAATCCCAAAGAAGAAGTGGGTGCAAGAAGCTCCCCTTTAACCGACATGAACATGGGCAATCCTACTGCAGGAAATAAGCCATTGTTTCCTGTGGAGTCTTCTGCTGATAGTATGCTGCCGATTGAGCCCACGCCTGTGTGGAAATGCCAGGAGTTCAAGGCACCTGCATGTGTGAAGCAAAATAAAGTCATGCAATCATGATGTTGAAACAAAATTGTGGCGACAGGTGAGATAGGATTGGATAGCTGAGGTAGGATTCATCATGTTCTTCACTTATAGAAACGGCTTGTTTCATTTTATCTTCTTTTTTTCTTTTCTTTTTTTTGTTTTTTGTTTTTTTTTTTGTGCTTATTTTGGCTTTGTTGTAATCAACTTGAACTGACTACATGTAAATTTAGATGTTACATTTCTTGCATCCCCCATTCGTGCTTTACAGTCCGAATTTGCCCGTAGCTCTTTTGACAGCAGAGCTTGAATTGAGGTAACAGGGATGCATTCATTTGGCTAGTGTTTGTTGATATGTTGCAAACAATAATTCCTGCGCTTTGTGCCGATGATAGATGTAATAACAATGTCAATTTCCTTGGTAAATCATATTCTTTTGCAACTCATTCTTCACTTTCTGATTCCTATTAGCTAGCATTGAAGTTCTGCTTGGAATTTCTTCTGGTATGAGATCATGGTTTCAATGTTTATATAATTGAGCTAGCCATGAATTTATGAGCTGATCTTGGAGATCCTACGAGCAATATAAAAGTGCATCAATGATTGTCCTTCCTTCACACTCCTCTCTATGATTGAGCTGTTTTATTCAGAGATTCACATTATGTTCTAGTCTGAAAATGGAATCCTTTAATGGGGGTTTGGCCTTATGCTCCTGTCAGTACACAATATGTTAAAGAACAATTAAGTTTCTTTCTTTAATGATTCAGAACCTTGAAAGTGAAATCAATTCGAATAAAGAACCGCTAAAATTTTATCATGTTTCGGAGTATATGAGTAAATGATGCTCGAAAAATATAAAAGAAGATGAACACCAAACCTTGATAGAGTAGGAGACAAGGCAAGTGGGGTGAATAAGAAATGCCGACATTTTATTTATCTAACAGCAGTTTGGTTCTTGTCTTGTTGCTCATATTAAAGTAAGAACCAGAGATGAGATCAAGTGCTACAGCATCAAGCATTGGGATCTGCGCGGAGAGCAAATCTTAATTGGAAATTACACAAGCCCAAGGCAGCCCAGCATGTGATGGAAAGTAATCATCTACGTAATAATATACGAGGAGTTGGGTTATTTATTATTATGGTCCCGTCTAGTTCTTGTCATTTACCTTTTAAACGTGTTTGGCAATATAAGCTACGAAAACTATTCTACGCACGGACCGTGCCTTTACACGGACAATCTCTACCGTCCAAATAAGGGTCTAATTTTTTATTTCATCAAGGCCGTCCATTCCTGTTAACAAACGTTATGACGGCCTAAGTTGCTACGTCAAACTGGGGACATTGATGATCTCTCAGTCGAGGAGAGAGAGGCTTTGAAGCTGGGCCGACTCTGTAGCAGGATCGAAGACATGATCGGTGGATATGCAATCTCGGCTGGCCGAGTTTCCATGCCGGACTTCGCATATGCTCCCTTCCCCTTTCAGATCCACCCAATTGCAGAACAAGCCGGAATCCGGGTAGGAGTCGAAGGCAGGCTACAGAACCCGGGTCGGAGCATGGACCCGCGTGGAGAGACAAACCCCCCGGCAAAGACTTGACCTTCACAGCTGCAAATTCCTTAGCAAGGCCACCATTTCGTTCATCGATCTCAAACCGGCCAAGTCGTACGATGGGTAGAGAGAGAGAAAGAACCAGAAGAGAGAGAGAGAGAAAGAACCAGAACCGAGAGAGAGAGAGAGAGAGAGAGAGGGTCATGACCGTTAAATTGTAACGGGCACGTGCTGCACGTGCTGCACGTTTAAATGATAATTAGATAGTTTGTAATTTTTTTAGCTAATCTTTCTGATAAATATATCAAATTTTTGAGGTTTGGAAACGTTTTCCTTTCGGGTCCTTGTTCTTTTTGCATTCTTTAAGGTATTGCACCCATACATAATTTACCATGCTCTATTGCGACCACTATGTTATTCGGTATACTGTTACACTTGATAATCGTACAGTGGCTATTGAAAGAATTATTACATAGAGACAAACTTGCTGGTCAAAGACAAACCCAAGTTAAGCTGATCGAACTTGAATCGAAAACCAAGATGATCAAAATATCGTATTTGCTAGGGGGTTGGAAGTTCTTGTAGTAATGCCTAATTACTTAATGAGAGATTCTTAAAAAAAAAATATTAAAAAAAATTCCTAAAAATAAACGGGAGAATAAAGACTTCAAAATTTATATTTGAAAAATTATTTCATACTTATCGTTTTTTATTACGTTAGTTACGTACAATACTACGTATGTGGGCCCACGTATTATTGAGCGGTGACCACACTTACGTTATCAGTTAGTTGAGCACTTGAGCAGTTGAGCATGTTGTACATGCACTTCACTCTCAGATTAAACTTGAAAGGCATTTCACTTGTCCAATGATTTGTTACACACCAGTTAATCATTAATGTCTAGGACCACTGACCACCATTAAAGCCTTAAAGGGTAGTC
This sequence comes from Rubus parviflorus, assembly GCA_029955375.1. Classification (NCBI taxonomy): domain Eukaryota; kingdom Viridiplantae; phylum Streptophyta; class Magnoliopsida; order Rosales; family Rosaceae; genus Rubus; species Rubus parviflorus. Next base: position 18,602,817 of record JARGGL010000004.1, read on the forward strand.
CTTCAGGATAGTCCTATATACGCCATAAAACTTCAACATAAATCCTATAATGCTTCGGAGTATTGAACCGTATTCATTAACTAATTTAACGACTCATATCTCCTGAGTTTCAATACCTAGAACACCATGAAACATCTTGCTCCAACCGTCTTATTTTTTGTGGACATGAAACGGAAATATGAAAAGAGAAAAAGAAACAGACCCACTATAAGAAATAAAGATTCAATCAATATCTGTGTAAAAAATGTGGATAACACAGATGGGTACTGTTCTGGTCAGCTAGTTTACAAGCCACCAGGGCATCCATTCATGACAGTCAAATTCTCTATCTGAATTCTGACGCCATTCTTCTCACAAAAATCATTACTAATTTACATCTCTTATAGTTATAGTTAATAAAAAAATAATAAAGAATCTTATTAGAATAGTACAAACAAAATTAAATCACAAAAAATCAATAGTCAAACGGCTGTTGGTTGTGGTGGAGGTAGCTGCGTCAAAACAGTGTGGTAGTGCCAACTTCCTTGCTTTCATTCCTTTCTTCTTCACTTGCCAACCTTAATCTGAAGGTTGCTCATCCCAACATTCACCTTTTCCACATTCGAATTGTTTTTCACCTCGCCCTGAGTCGAAGTAATGCCATTGAGCCATGGATGTTGCAGGCACTGCTGAGCAGTGGGCCGCTTCTCTGGTGCGAAATCGAAGATGGGACAAAGAAACTCTGCAAACTCCCGAGCATCAGTCTCGGAAAATTTGTATCTATCAAGCAATATTTTATCAAGTGGCCAAAATTTCAGCCTCCGAATTCTCTTCAGATCGCCATGTCTGTCGAAGAAATCCTTGGAACGAGCTCCTCCAATGGCTACCTGCAAACCCAGGCATGATAGACAAATAGAATTAGACAAAGTTATTAGAGAAGAACTATGAGAGTGCAATGATGGATTTCACCTTTCGAGGCATCTTTCCAAGGAGCTCCATCATCAAAGCAAGGTGATCCTGAAATCAATCCAATCGCTATATCAATTGCAAAGCATCCATAGAAGGCTTTTGGAAACAGAAAGAGAATATTCTCCACATAACATGGCCAAATTACACAAAGTGACAAACTAGATTAAATATCACATAACATTAAGAATTAAAGACAGTTTGATAACAGAGATTCATATAGGAAAGTCCTCTAGTTGCAGATTCCATTTTCGGAGTCAAAAACATTTAAAAGGGAAAACTTTGGCTTTTTATTGTCAGAGTTGAAAAGACAATGTATAACTTTGTTTACTACAGATAAAGTAGGAATGCTGTCAAAGCTTTCAGCCACATTACTGTGAAAACTAATCAAAATGATGTGAAGTTGAAACTGTACCTCATCCTCACTAAAACCTTGTCCCATCTTCGGAGCAAACAACATGTCACCTGTCGCAAGCTCAAAGGCTGTGCAAGCGAATGACCACATATCAACTGAGTAGGAATAACCAGATCGGATAATAACCTCAGGAGCTCTATACTGCCTTGTTTGAATCTCTTCCGCAAGCTGCTTGTCAGCCCAACATGCATTCCCAAAATCGACAACCTTGCACCTTACATCAATCCCATCTATGTCTCTTTCAGACTTGGGAGCTTCACCTCCTCCCATAGATTCCCTTCTCAAGGAAATCTTAGCAACTGCCCTCTTTGCCCTTCTTTTCAGTTTTTTCTCAATAATGCTCATGGTGACTCCACCATTCAGATTTCCTTCAGGCCTTTCAAGAATTGGGCTGACTTTAGACCTGACAGGATCTTTGGAGGGATCAATGGTGTTAAAAAGAAGAATGTTTTCTGGTTTTAAGTCAGTGTGGATTATACCAAGTTCTCTATGCAAATAATCCAGACCCATCAATATACATTTGCAGATCTCCCTAACTTTATTCAACTTAAGACCTTTATACCGGTTATACTTGATCAGCCGAAGTAAGCTATCACCAAGGAACTCAAGGACCATACACAGATGCTGCCCATTTGGGCCTGCGTGCTTAAAATGGTCAATCAGTCGCACAACACACTTTGAATTTGAAGAGTCACCTTCAGCAATAGCTGTAAGAACTTGAATCTCATGGAGAGCAGCTTGAGCAAATTGAGCTGCACTTTTTTGAATCTTAAGAGCAACGTACGTCTAGAGAAACATAAAAGTGAAATAAGATGGTGAAGAAATCAGGTAATCAAAGTAAAAGTATTATCTTTCCTATTAATTACTTCATGTGGATGCATGGCCAAAAGAAAAAAGTCAAAAAACCAAAAGGCTAGAGTGCTAGACCATGAACCATATTCTCAAATAGATTCTTCCCAAGTAGACAAATGATGGCGATGCTTGCAGATACATTACTAATCATATCCCAAATATGGCAGTTTTGTGTGATTGCTTGCACCTAGAAGGAATTAACCGGAAGGCTAATTCAGATTAACTGACATCCAGTAGAAGTAGAACAAACTAAATGGGTCTTTTGTTTTTAACTGAAATAGGGGATTCATAGTCCAGAACAAACTAAACACACACAGGCATAAGATTAGATATTGCAAAAGTTCCACTGACAGGATTATAATGTCTCAAAGCTGAAAGAATTAGGACAGTTCACAACTATAATACGGAAACATGCAAAATGATGCATAAGCATTACTGCATATAGACACAGAATCTATTATCATATCTTCACAAATATGTTGGAGCCAATCAAACATGGAATCGAAATAATCCAATATGGAACAAATAAGATTATACATCAATTAAAGACAGAAACTTTCATCAACGAAACGCTAATTCGAAAAACATTAAAGAAGATCTTGGATAAACCAAGTATCAGAATCCACAGAAACAAACAAAATAGAATCATGAAGTCAATAAAAGAAGGCAGTTATGATTGAGCACCAATAAATAAGACCCAGTAAGATTTCATACCAATAAGTGTTTAGGTAATGCACATATATATAATGAGTGGCAAAGAAGAAAATAGAGAGGGAATGAAAATGGCGTACAGAGGAGGTGGTGTCGTATGCGAGCCAGACGGTGGAGAATTGACCCCAACCCAGCTTCCTCTGAGCCACGTATCGGCCGCCGGCGAACTGATCGCCGATCCTAACAGCATGATATCCTCCTTTTCTGTAGGAGTCGATGCCCTCATCGTCCTCCTCCGACCCTGATGAAGACGAGCAAGACATGTCGTTGATCCGAATTGGGTTTCGAAGATTGTGAACTAATGCGAAATTGGGTGCTCAAATATGAAACCCCAATTGAAAAAGGATTAACCTTTCCTTGATTTGAGTCGATTTAGGGAAGAAACAAAACTTGGGTATGAGCTAAAAATGGATTTGAAGCTGAAAGTTTCCTGCTTTATGCAGATTGAGAATTGGGGTTGGATTGGATTTGAGAAATTGAGGACTCTCTATCACTCTGTTTTGTTTGTGTGAGTTAAATTGGGGATTTGTGTGGCCTTCAACACAAAGCCTCTGAATCTCAAGTCTCCCACTTTTTTCTCTTTTTCTCTTTTTTTTTTTCTTATTGCAATTTTGCTATTGCTGGCCTCTTTCCCTGTGAAGCTGCAAGTGGTGGGTCTTGGTTTTCTGCTGAGAAAATGGTAGCTCTCTTGTAATTTCCGAGGAAAATGGCTTCTTTCATCTCATTTTGGCCCTTTTGAGAAGTTGCAAATTTGGGGTGGTGGGTTTGGAAATTTACGAAGAAGATTGAATTAGAATTATGTGAGGTGGCTGTGGTTTGGGGATTGGGGGGTTCGTGTCATTAGGTGGAGTGAAGTGATCAATTTTTTCATGGAGTGGATGGTTGATGGGTGTTAGCCACCTGCCATTTCATCTTTAAATTCTTTATAGCTTTTGTTTATTAATGCTTAATGTCATTGTCTGCTTTATGGGGCCTAAACGAGAAATAAAAGAAACTCACATTTTCTGATTAATTTTCTCTGTGTAATGATCGTAGGAGCAAGTCAAGATATAGGCACACGTCTCATGTTTTTGTCTAGAGATCAAGAGAGGTCAAATTTAATCAAAGTCTTATCGTGTTTGTCTTGTGGTAAATTAGATATAAATTTAACACGGGCTTAATTTTCGTGCCGTAAAATTATTCTATCCATTTGATCTGATCCAATATGTCACGTATCTTTATTAGATTTCTTCCAATCCTCTTCTTGGCAGTCACCCATCTGGCAAATTAGGGTTGAACAGTATGGGCAATCAAAGCTGTACAAGAAATGACCAAACAAATAGCTGAACAAGACTGAACAATGAGAAGAAAGTTCTCTATTACAAAATGGTTCAAACAACCAACAAAGTAATGCACTCTAGTACAATGACACAGCAATCAAAATTCAATTGATCAACTGCTTAAAAATCCTCAAGCTTTGGGTGCAACAATCTCTGCTATTGTAGACCAAGTTCCCGAGACTCCAATAACCACCCCAAGAACCACAATAGTCCCATCCAAAACCATCCCATGCCAACCCAACTCTTCCTTGAACACCATCAAATGGAACAAAGCAGGAAACACAAACCCTAAAGCCACACACACACTGCTCCCAACCAGTGACAAAAAGTCTGCAAAATTAGGCACTGTAAGAGCCACCACGCTGATCACAAACACCATAACCCACCTCAGCCACAAGCAGTACCTCCCATCCCAGAACCTCCTCTCCACAACCTCGAAAACCGGGTTCATCATCAATGGTAGAGTAAAGAACAAGTTTATGCACAGACCCAACTGGACTATAGTGCTCACCAAGCCTTGCCCAAAGTTAGTAGTGATTATGTCCTTAGTCTCTTCACCAAAAGCAAAGTAACCCAGAACCCCAAACCCTCCATACAACAAAGCAATGAAGGCCATAACCAAGGCCAAGACTTTGCCAAACTTGTCTTTGTCTTCGGCCTCTGATTCCAATGGCAGTATCATCCCAATCCCTTCAAATGCATAAACAGCCACACCAAGACCATAGAAAAAAACCGAAAAGCCTCCAAATGCTTGCAGAGATGGTCTGTTCTGAAGAAAAATCATCACATCCTCCACCATAACAATTCCCATGGCTCCCAGATCAACCACATCGGCAAAAATGCTCAAAGGGGCCAAATGGGTGAGTGTGGGAATCGAATTCAAACCCAATTGAAAAGGAAAACAGCTCCAAAGATACAAGCTTTTCGGACTCAGACCCAGAACTCGATCCGGGCCGGAGTAATTGAAAACATTAGCCAAACTGTTTGATATGAAAATCAAGTAGCTAACACAGAACCCAGCCTGAGCGAGCACAATACTGATATCAACAGCAAATCGACCAATTGGGCCGCAAACGGCGAAGCCCAAATCCCCGAAAGAGTTGATCTTGGAGAGGCCCTTATCGGAATCGAGCCTCCGGCGGGTGCGGACCAGAAGCATCATACAGTGGTAAGTGAGGAAAGCGACGGAGAAGAGCACGAGGGAGCCGAAAACCCATCCGGTTTTCTTGAAGGTGTAGGGGAGGCCCAGTACGCCGGAGCCGACTATGGCGATGAAGACGTTGGCGAAGGTCTTTGATGGCGAGGAGAGGTGGCGGTGTTTGCCGAGCAGAGGCGTGTCTTCGCGTGGAAAAGGAGGGAGGGTTTGTGAGGATGAGGTTGCGTCTTTGTCGAACACCACCATGGTTTTGATGGACCTTTGGGTCAGGAATTTCAGCTTCAGGTTGAAGAAGATGGAGTTTGGGAAATTGGGGGAGATGAGGTTTGGTCTTCCGTGGTGGCAATAATCTATTTGAGCACAAGTTGAGAGAGAAATGGAAGAAGCCAAATGGAAATGGGTATAAAAATCTGAATTTTTAATATAAAAATATCTGGTTACTGTAGTGATTAGCTAAAAACAAATTTGGTAATGGATTCTTCTGAATTAAAATTATGACTTTTTAGGATTTGATTTTGGGGCGGTGGTTGTAAGTTGTAACAAGTGTTTTAGGTATACAAGTAAAAAATACAACTTGTATGGAATGTACATTGTATTTGAGACCACAATGTTTGACTGCCGACCCAAGAAAAGAAAAGAGCGTGTTGAGTCTGTGATTTGCTGCCGTCGGTATTCTCATAATTATTGCAAATGTGATAATAATCTGAACTCAATTGTGTAACAACAAAATAGAGATGAGCCATCACGGCCCAGTCTTTTAAATGTGGCCAGAAAAAAAAATGTGGTCAGAAAGCGACGGCTGTCTAAACTCAGACGCAGAAGTAACAAATAGTCGTGAAAGATTTTCATTTTTGTACCATTTTGCCTCCTGCAAATCCCCTTGAGGACTACAAACTCAGCATGAGGTATTGAGGTCCAGAGTACCTCTTCCAAGCTTCAAACACGAATGATGATCCAATTCCCTGAACACGAACACCGAATATTGACAGAACACGAATTTTCGATCACCTCATTCATCAACCCGAAGGCGTCTGAAGACTCTGTCAACGCACCCTTCTTCCCCTTGCACAACATCTGATTATAAACTCCAAGTGTTCACAATGGTGCCCACAAAACCTCAAAAAAATTTCCATTAGTTACATATATTAACCAGCTGAGACCCAATCAGACATAACCAATACCAATTGCTGAAAGAATCTAAACATTCTCTATTCAGACTTCATAACTGAAAAATTCAAAAGGGACTGATACCAAATTCATTTTCACTTGAAGATGGGATCGATCAATAAGTAAGAGTGTAAGACTTTTACAATCTTAGTTAGTCATCATAACTTTTCAACACCAATTCCATGTATGCATTCTATTAGTTCTTTAGAAGACATTCTGGACATCGAATCTCAATGTGATTGACAGAGAATACAAATAGAACAAAAAACTTCTTCACAAGACTACCACGTCTATAATTGATTGTTCTACAGAGCAGAGAAGAAATACTTAGAGCCATTCTTATTCTTGTTGTGGGATAAAGTGAGCGCGATTTGTCTTAGACATATAAGAAAATGGGATATTGGGTAGTTTCAACTTTCAAGAACACAGACTCACTCACATACCTAGAATTTCCCTTCCCCTTGCCCAACTATATATTCTCAGTGGTGCACCACCAACTCTGCTGAAAGCTCAAATGCTTCATTCCATAAATTTTCCTTGTACAGACAATCTAAGTCACTATAAGAACTAGAATTACCAACCTCTTTGTTCTCCTCTATTGTTTTCGTATCACTATGAACTCACTCGATCCTTCCTAGTCAACACAAAACCTCAAGTAATGTATCAAAATCGTAACTGATTCCATCAGTTTTCATAGAACCAGCTCAAGAGTTCAATCAGACACCACCAGTTCTAGTCAGAGCTAAATGAACTGATCCTGAATTCTATTGATTCTGGGAAGCCACTTCTCCACTTGGCCAACTAATGTATTTATTCAGAAACCAACCTTACGCAAAATGAAATCAATAAGTAAATAGGAACAAAAAGAAAAGGAATTAAGTCAAGTCAAAACCATCTTCATTTCCTCATTCAAATTGAAAAACTACAACTAAACTCCCAGCAAGAAAGCTATTCAATTATTCATATCAAAGCTCTCAAACAAGAAGACAAAGACACAATCTTTTCCTCAAAAGAAAAATGAGCAACAAACCTAGGGTTTCCAAATTCGATTTTGCCCCAAATCAGTTCAAGTCCTTGACCACCTGAATCCCCATCGTATTCGCCGTACCGATAATCGACTTGCAAATCGACTCCAACGGCATGTACTGGCAAAACGGGTCGGATTGCTTCACCTTCGCGATCTCATAAATGTGCCTCACCGACAGCGTCGAAGCGACCACGTGTCCCGGCCGGCCACTACCGGACTCGATCCCGGCCGCCTTCTTCAAGTACCAGGTCACAGACGGTGACTTCACCGTGAACTCGAAAGTGTTGTCCTTGAAGGCCGTGATGGTCACCGCCATGGGCGTGTCCGGTTTGTATTTCTGGGTCCGGGCGTTGAAGTCCTTGCAGAAGGCCATCAGATTGAGTCGGTATTGACCCAACGCCGGACCCACTGGCGGTGCTGGTCGGGCTCCGCCCGCCGGGACGGTTAGACGGATGGTCGCCGCAACTGGCCGCCGCGTTAGAATCTCCTTAAGGGTTGCCATAGCTAAACAACACTCTGCTCTGCTCGTATGGTTTTCAAAGACTGAGAAAGAGTGTGCTGCAACTAGAAATGGGCACTGAAGAGTTGGGCCGGGTGAACAAGCCCAAGCCCATAATCATCACTTTTACTTTTCTATTTTTTGTAAAAAAAAAACCAATCTGTATTATTATCATTATTACCCAGGATTGGGCATTAAGAAGCAATATCTTGGCGGCGAAAGAAATAATTTGTCACGATCGCAGAAGAGAAATGAAAGTGTTACTGAACGAGAGAAAATTCTACAATGTCCAAAATACTAGTATTCAGGTATGTCAGCAATAATCTGGATCATTGGATCTGTAAATTTATATCTTGTCTCTTATAAATGAGGTCTTAAAAAAATCCGGAGCACTAGTGCCCAAAACACTCACAACGTTCTCCTGAACGAGCCCTGAAATGTTCAATAAATATATTTGTGATCGAAGCAATAATTTCTGGCTCATTATGCTTTAAAGAGTGAATGTTCATATCCATTGTATGACTTATTTACAATATCCAGCCACTCAAGGAAAAGGTAAAACAAAAAAAACTTAGGACTACCTCTTTATAGAGCTTTCTATTTAACTCCTAAAACCAAGCTGACCGGTGCAAGAGCCTTGCAGCACCTTATATGGTACTAAAATTTGAAACAGTTGGGATTAAATCCGGATTGTTGAGTAGTATCTCAAATTGTACAGAGGTATAGTTAAAGAAATCAGTAATGTTGAGGTTGAAGCAGTTTGTTGTTCAAATATTGCTCAAGACACCCTTGAGAAGGTCCAACCCTTCAGCTGAAATGCTCCTCCTCTTGTGGGATTTAGGAATTACGGTCTTGGGAGGTGGATCTTGGGAGAAACACACCACAACAACAGTCAGATTATCGCATGTGTTTCGTTGGAGCGCCTCCTTGACAAGCGCTTTTGAACATCTCTCAGGATCATTATGCTGCATGAGTTCCTTCCTTACCATTGTGACTGCACACTGGCTGCTCATCACATCCCACAAGCCATCGCATCCCATTATCAAGAATTCATCTTCTTCCGTTAGGACAATATCCTCCAACTCTGGCTCGGAGCTCAAGGGGCAGTTTGAACCTTTATAGCCCTTGATATGCCAGTCTCCAAGAGCACGCGCCACTGATAGCTGGCCATTGAGGTATCCGTCATAGATGACACCACCCAGCTTCTCGATTCTTAATCTTTCGGAGGTGCAGTTAGGTTTGTGATCTTTAGATAGTTCAATTGCCCTTCCCTGCTTCCCCAACACAGCTCGACAATCACCAGCATTAGCTATTAACATGTTCCTGCAAGAGTACGTACGTACATCATTGAATAAATGTTCAATTACATCATCTATATATGTTGTATCAACTTCAGTCATCAGTCAGCGCCTTTCAATCCTACATGAAAATGATCAAAGATAGATATGAATAGTAGTACAAATCCTCACCTTCCGAAGATAAGGGCAGTCAAAACAGTAGTACCCGAGGACTTATCAAGAGAGGTAGCATCTGCAAATGCATGATCAGCCTTCACAAAAGCGCTCCTAATTGCTTTTTTAAGGCCATTTGGGAAATGAGAGTCTTGAACAATGAAATTGAGGAGGTTCTTTTTTATGAATGATGCGGCATCAACACCACCATGTCCATCAAAGATCTGTAAAAGTCAACAAACAAAGCAAACAGTCTCAATATGATATCGAAAAATTCATTGAAACAAGTGCTGTTATCACTGGCTCCAATCAAAAAGAAATTAACAAGAGCAAGTTACACACCCCATAAAATGCCCCATGAGAAGGCAAGTTTTCTGAAGCACCTAGATGTTCCTCAAGGTCATCGACACAAATGTACTCATCCTCCATGTACTGTTTCGGTCCTTTCTCAGAACAGCTCCCTGAACGGAATACAGAAACAAACTCTGATGTCTCAACTGAAGGCGACTTCAAGCCAAAACTTCCAATATCTGAATCCTAGGACAAAAAGAGCACAGAGGAATAAGTAGTTAATCTTAAGGACTTTTGGAGAGTACTCCAAATTTAAGGGTCACTCATGCACAAATCAAACCTCTTTGTATCAAATAAGCAACTACCTGCTTATGGACACACACAAGAACATATATGCATGCAAGATACAGATCAAAGAAAAGTAGTGATAAATGATGACACTGTTGGTCCAACTTTAAAGAGAACTTGATCCCACTTAATTGCATCTAAAAGATCAACATTGCTCTAAAAGCTAGAGACACTAATTTGCAAGTAGATAAAGTTCAACATAGTGAAAAATGGTTCCCTTAAGATTCATTTCAGCTACTACAATTCAAATACCTCCACAATGCTACGTCTACTTCCAAAGGTTGTTCCAATGAAGAAATATCATGCACCCATCTTCATGATACACCTTATTTTTCTGATCTGTTGCATCTCTAAGTACAAAAATTTGCGAACACAATTCACATAAAAAAAGAAAAGAAAAGCAAACATCAGAACTTGACTTACTGATTCACACAAAAATGTAGAGCTAGTGCAATGCCTCATAACCGAAAGGTTTCGCGGAGGCTTGCCGGTAGTAGTTTGATTGGAAGTGACCAAAGAATCAGCATTGTGATCCTCCATAGCAGAGGTAGACATAGCAGCAGTGTCCTGTAAGCACCCACCAACAAATCCAGTCACCTGAGTCGAGATTTCAGTTCCTGAAGCCATAATTTCCGTCCTAGCTAACCCATCAAACTCTTAAACCCCTTTCAATGCTAACAAACACAAGCACCGGCCACCTTCCTCAAATGTCCTTTAAGCTAAAAGCCAAAACCAACTGTCAAAAAAAGCACATTGCTCACGGACAAGGCATTTATTTAGACAAATTAAACCCAGCTGTCCAAAACTACCAAGCACTCGATCCAAGTTGCATAGATCACAATGCCTTTACAGCTTGCAAAGTTGAACAATTGCCTCCTCTGTTTCTTTTGCAGACAATGGGGATTGAAATTCAGAAAACCCAGATGGAGAATCGGACAGAAAAAGTAGGAAATCAAAAGCCAAAACGAAGGAGATCGAAATGATAGATATAGAGATTGAGAAGAAGAAGAAGAAGAAGAAGAAGAGGGGGTATGAAGAAGAGGGTTGAGGGAGGTAAAGGACCATAGCATAGTAGTAGGGAAGGGGGAACCTTTGGTTATAATGGTTGACTGGCAATTCCTGGTTTTCCGGTCGGCATTGTAGCGCCACGAGATGGAGTTGGGGTACTGACACGTGTACGCTCTTTCTAAATGTGGAGTCTCAGCTCAGACCACACCAATCAAAAGAACGACACATCAATCATTGTCGTTTAGATGGTGATAGAAATCATAGAATCAGGTCTCAAAAGGGCTTCATGCCACATGAAGATGCAAAAGTTGGATGGATGGGAATTGCTTAAAGGGAAACTCAAGTTCAGGCATTTGGATTTAATGAATTTGATCGGTACTAAACTAAAGTTTAAAGCTTTAGTGAATCTCTTAATTTGGTCGAAATGCTTCTTGATGGATATCCGCATGAATATTATATATCTCTTGGTTGTCCAACAATAATCGGTAAAGACAATTGCTCTCACTTAATTTTTTTTTACGGCACTAAGAAAATAGTTGGTTCTTAATATCATTGAGGTAGCTAGTGAGAGGGTAAAATAAAGAGTACAACGAATATTTTTCACAAAGAAGTTAAAATAAAAAAAAAATTAGACAAGTAAAAAGGCAAGCTTTTTCTCCTAGCGTGTCTAGATCAACTTCTCCATCAAGATTATAACTTTTCCCAGTGTATCAGCGGAGTGGATCTAGTCCACGCCGTGTTTCTACACGGCCACGTGCCTGGGACGTGCACGTTACCTTTTTGCCTCCGTCAGTCTTTCCATCGTAATAAGTCCACAGACTCACACCGATCCAAAAACAGGTTAAAGGGAGTAAGAAATTTTTTTACTGATCCGAAAGGGAATGACCTGAACTAACCCTAAGGGAGAACTAAAAACCGTGCGGAATCTGAGCCGAAAACTGAAGACGCTAAAGTGAGAACTCAAAACCCTCTAACAGATCGTGTGACCCGACCAAGAAAAGACCGACGACAACACCGTAGACTCCGGCAGGAAGGCAGTGTCGCCAAACCGCAGACTGACGAAACCGAAAAGGCCGAACTTGTTCCTCTTCTGCATCGCGTAAGTCCGTACTAGAAAAAGTTTTTTTCGATTGGGATTTCTGATCTGATGGATTGCTGTTTTCGTTTTATCCGAAATTGCAGGCAGATTAAAAAGGCCACCAAAGCCCTTTCGAAATCCCCGACGAAAGTGTAACGGTTTCGGCATTGGGTGAATGCAACCGGCTCAACATCGTCCGCTTCAGAAGCCGCAACAAAATGGAGGTAACGAGAAAAAAAATGTCTGATTTACCATCAGTGTCGAGTGCCAATGTCTGTGTTGCACCACTTGAATCGATCTGATGTGTTGGGGCAAAATTGGAAGCCATTATAACCCAAAAATATTGGGCGGTTTGGTTAACGCATCAACACATTAATAGAGTTGATGTTAGTTCAGAAGCTGATTTTCTTCTATATTCATATTTTTCTCCAAAGGGTATCTTCTCTTTCCCATCTCCGTTCACTTGATGCACTGGCAATTGCTTTTTAGTTTTTACTATTTAAGTGCTTTTTTATTGTTAGACATATCTTCAACTTTTCTCTGCGTTCGAACTTGAGTTTTGAACTTTTGACAACTTGTTGTGATCGTCATTGCGGATCCTTGAATGGTGTATTTCTTCTTTGCTACATCTGGATTAGGTTTTGATCAAAATATGAATTTCAATTCAATCTGTAGTTCAAAATTCCCCTTTTGTATTAGCAGCAATACCAGATGCAAAACATGGGAAGTCACCTAGTATTGTGAAGGAGGACAACAAGGAGTTACTTTGGGAGATAAAAAAGAAGAAATTTATGCTTTCTAAACTCTAGTGTTACATTTCAGAAGTTTTTACCTATTACCATTGGATAGGCTGTATAAGACTATAAATATCTTTTCTTTTGAATTCTGCTTGGCTGTGTAGTAAAAATGCTTCCAATATTATAATGCCTATCTTTGGCAGGTTGATGCAATTAAATATGGCTCAGTGATATCTGTTGCTGATGTTTGCATGAAGCCATGAAGCCACTGGACCGAGACTGCGCCACTGAAAGAGTCATACAGGTAGAACTCTGCTTGATGGTCTGCATTTGGATAATGAATTTTGAGTGTGTAATAAAACGTAAAAAAATGAAACCTGCCAGTCTTCTTATTTTTATTAAAACTTGTGTGACAATTTGAGTGTGTATTGCAATTACTCGTCAGTCTTTAGGTGCAAGTGTTAATGGTATATGACATGAACATGTTTTCCTTAGAGGAATAACCCATTTTCTTCACCCATATGATGAAATTTGATAACTTTTGTGTGGTAAAGCTTTCCCCATTACTAATTTAATATTATGCACTCATAAAGCTACGTCATACCTCATCATAATAATAATTACTTCCTAAATGTTAGGAACCATGTTAGCACTCTTGATCCCAAACTAAGTGCTCCTACTGCAATCCCTGAGCCAGGTATGGTAACTTATGATTTACGTTGACTTTAGGAATTTCATTGGCAGTTGGGACTATAATTTGTTTTTTTTTTTTTTTCATTAAGAGGTGGAGAAAGGTTATGATTATTTACTATACAAGTGTCAAGGAATTTGTTTTGAGTATATTCTCTGCATTTATATGAAAGATTATATTTTTGCATTGCTCTACAATAGTTGTGTCCCTATGACAATGAGATCAATTCTATAATCAGCAATGGCAAGTCTGCTGTTTAGTGGTTTCTACCTTATGTTCAGTAGTTAAGTAGTGTTGGTAACTTGATTTGAAACCATGTTCATACTTGATTATGGTCCCATAAGAAAATGCTCTCAGTGTCTCTTTGTCTTTTTTTTTGGGGGGTTTCTTTTAAGCTATTTTTGGTTAAATGGCCTTTATTTTATTTTTCTTCTCTTTTTGAAGTTCTTAGCAACTTGATTTATGATAATTAGATAAGATTTCATTTCAACTTGATTGCAAAAGCTCATCCTTTCAATTTAATAATCATTTTATGGAACTGATGGTTTCGCAGGGGCTAATTATTTGATGAGTGGAGAAACTCATACTAGAGACTATGTTGTTACTGATGTCAATGGAAATGGTCCAGTTGACAATTATGGATTTGCAGAGCAACGTTTGCAGCAGATTGTGGAACTATTATGGATTTGCAGAGCAATGGTTGCAACAGGTTGTTGAATCTGAGAATATCACGGCGGATCCTGCTGCAGAACTGTCGAATGGTTCATTTCAAAATGCAGTGAATTTTGTACAAGAACACCTGCCTGCATCTGTTGCGGAACCTATTGGAGAGCCCCGAAAGCAGACCTATGCTTCTATAGTATGTAATGAACCTGTAACTAACTAGTTATGTTTACCCAGATTATGTCTGTTTTAAGTATCATATTTATTGTATTTGACCCCATTTGTCTGCTTGATTCTTTTTTGAAGCTATGTGTTGCTAAAGGACAACCTGCACCATCTGTAGCTCCTCAGCATTCAGTTAACAAGAGTGTACCTCTGGCGTCAGATTGGAATGACTTCTCACAGTCCATTGCATCGTCCAATGCTATTGTAAGGCCTGTAGCAGGGACAGCAGATGAAGGTTTCTTCCCTATAAGACGAAGGTGAAGCTTTTGGCTTCCTTTGTTTGTTACCATAAATCTGCCTTTATGAGTTATTTGAAAATACTGCTTTATTATTTTGTGATGGTGTCAAAAGCTCTTCTATAGTCTCTTGTTTCATATATTTGATATTTCTGGTTGGTTCAATATGGATTTTAACAATTTTCTATTCCAATGGCCTTCAACAGTAATATTTAGTGATCTTTTATTTGTTTTTTTGTGTAAATTCTTTTAGATGAAATTAAGTCCGTCTATGTAACAGCTCTTGCCGCCCAATGTACACCCATCTGAAGTTGAGGAGGAATTTGTTAATTCTGGAAAACTCAAGCAGCCTGAAGGAGTGGTAATTAGGAGTTGCAAGGTTCATGTCTTGGCTTATCCCTCTCTAGTTGCATAAACATATATTGTTCCTACTTTGTTAAGTCAAAATATTCAAGTTTTGTGCAGGATGTTGGTGTTTGCTATGCATTTGTTGAATTCGAAGAAATTTCTGGTGTTCACAATGCTGTCAAGGTTGAGGATGCTCTTGAAAATATTAATATAATTATCCGTGTTTACAAAATTTGAATTTATACCATGGCTTCTCTTCCTATACCAATATAATTTTAATAAACTTTTGGTTGGAGTGGTTGGAGATGGAGACAACAATTTAGTTTTTTCAAACCCTTAAGATCCACACCAATTTGTTGTTACAACTCATGTTTGGACATGACGCTTTTTACTGAATATATTGAGTTTTTTTTCTGTCACTTTTGTAGGCCGGTAGTGTTCAGATTGCTGGACGACAATTATACATTGTAGAGCAGAGGCCAAACAACCACATCCCATCTCAAGTGGGAAGTAAGTTTCCTTTATCAATATTCTATGCCATCATTCACTATTACTGTCCCTTGGTGACTATTAAAAAAAATTGCAACATTTAACAATTCCTGGACGTCTATTCTATTGCAACCATAGTAGCCTCCCAGGTGGGCTCACTGTAATTGGTTGCAAGACCAAACCACCCTCTATTGTGATTTAATCAGGGACATTGTTTTGTAGTACTATATCCTAATTGTAATCCTGCAATCTGATGGCCATTGCAACTGATATTGGGATGTTATGCATAGATTTTTATAATCAGGAAGCTCTGGTGATGATTTCTTGTGAAACCCTTTGTCAGTATGACTAGTTGGTGTAATAGATTGTAATTTTGTAATGGCCACTGGAAAGATAGTTGATCTTTGTTTCTGATAACATGTTATGGTATTACCACCTCCTGCTGTTTGCTGTCTACAGCTCTACTATTTAGGACTTTATATAAAAATTAGTTCTGGTTGTAATTTTATTGTGATTGAATTACTATGAACAGGAGGAAGGGGCTGCTACCAATCAGAGACACCAGGGGGTCGTTATCGGATTTCTGGGAGGGGTGGAGGTGACCAGGACTACGGCAGACCAAGAGGAAATGGATTTTATCGTCCAAATGGCCGGCAAGACAGAGCGAACCCAAGTTACCAATTATCAAGAAATGGGCAATATTCATCGGAGTACTAATTAAGATTGTTTAGGGAGAGAAGGAAATTTTGGGACAGCAGATAACCTTAATTGATTTCATGAACTATATAATGGTATTTCCTAGAGTCGCTTAGCTTTGATGTGATGGGTATGTGAATCATATTTTTCTAAAGGGGTTGCTTAATTCTTGACAACATAATTTAATAGGTGATCTTTTTGCCATTTTGCGCTCATTTGTTCATAGTGAAATCTTGTGTGGTGTCTCTTGCTGGTTCAAGTTTGTTGATTTGAATTCATCCATTCATTTAGTTACTTGATGTATCGACGTTTGAAGCTTGACCACCATCAATTTGTGAATGATATAAAGGAAAACAAATTAAATTCAAACCAGCCTGGTTGCATCGGCGTTTACGGCACTTTCCCTAAATAAATTGTAGGGAAACAACACACGAAGAAAAAAGGCAAAAAACAGAAAACGATAATATTGTGTTTTTATGGTCAAGCATAACATTACAAGTTTGGATTCTTACAATATAGTCGGGGACAACTGTACAAGCTCTATACAATTAAAAAACATCATGGTGGCTACTTAAAAGAAGAATTTTCACTAGAAAATGTCACTTAATAAACTTCTATGGCCACCAAATTTATCAGTGGTAAACTTGTGTATCAACAGCTGCTAACCCTATGAAGTATGAGAAATAGAGTTCCAATGTCTTTGTAGTCCTGCAATTTAGGACAAGATTTCAGGCATGTGCATCTCTCATGGCTCCGCCTTGTACAAGAAGCACTTGAATATATGCCCTTGTGTTACTATATCCCCACAATAGTCAGTCATCTTCATTTTCCCAAAGAAAATGAGCATACGCCCCAAGAACATAGCTGAACATAGCTGAACACAACGGAACAGAACATTAAAAATGTCATTTAGTCACCAAAGCTACTATATAATCACAGCTTTACTTCTAGTCTAA
Source organism: Rubus parviflorus (assembly GCA_029955375.1). Lineage (NCBI taxonomy): Eukaryota > Viridiplantae > Streptophyta > Magnoliopsida > Rosales > Rosaceae > Rubus > Rubus parviflorus. Next base: position 18,620,125 of record JARGGL010000004.1, read on the forward strand.
TGGCATTCTAGAGAATTCTTTGGTGATTAGAGGTGGTTTATCATTGATATTTACATTGGGGAAACTAGCTAGGTATATCATTGTCCATGTGCCAATTATACGCCATACATATACATGTAAAAGACAATCTTTTCAGATAAGAGAGAATACAGGAAATCGTTCATGAACATGCACAGTGAGAAATATGAGGATAATGTAAAAATATGTACCTATCTTAATGAGTAGCTTCAACTGCTCGCTCAAAGTAAGACAATGCTTTCTTACTGTCATAATGAAGTTCCCACACTAGTTGAGCATACTATGCCAAGATCTCACCATCACCAGGATCAGCTGTTGTGGCCCGCATATAGTATTCCTTGGCTCCTTGAAGGTCTCCCTTGGTCGATAGGCAATCAGCATAATGTTACACAAGTATTTGTACAAAATAGAGACCAATGTGGCAAATCCAATGTCCAATCACAAGATGAAATATGAAATAAATCAAGAACATTGAGGAAAGCAAGATTCACAAGTATCAGTGCACCGTTGTCATCTCTCTCTCTCTATGCCTAATTTCCATTAATTTACTAAGCAAGGTTCTTTTTTTTTTCTTTTTTTTTGGTCAACTAAGCAAGGTTCTTGAGTAAATGAAATCACATATGCACCCAGTAGGTCCTCACTCCTATGAAAAAATATTTTTATCAGCAAACTATAAGCCACCTATGTTCTCATTCTTGTCTACCTAGTTGAAATAATATATGTTTAATGCTTCTGCACTAAGAAGTTGCTGTAAATGATAAGAAATGTTCTCTACACCAACAAGTTGTTTACAATTATCACAAAAGTGTCAATAATGCTCCTGTTTCAATAACCCAATGTGCATTCAACCCACCATTGTATTATGGACAGTACAGAAACATACTAAGTGAAAATAAAAGTATATTCGGCTAACCTCTGAACATTATTGCTTTTCATGCCAAGTATTTTTGGATTATTGAGTTTAACCAAGAGGAAAACCAGGAAAATCACTCAAAACTTAATGCCTCACATCCGAGGCAAAAGAAACCTTCACTGTATCTAGGTCTGTGGGATCAGATCTACTTTTTGTTTATGTCTACAATCTGTGGGATCAGATCTACTTTTTGTTTATGTCTACAATCTCATATTTTTCACAAGTACATGCTCAATAAAAGAAACCCAAGTGGGTCAAATTAAGAAAGCTTGAGACCAAATTAAACTTCTTTTTGTGATAAAAAAACAAGTGGGTCACAGAGCCTTGGATCTAAATATAACTGGGTTTTATGCATTAGCAAGAACAGAGAATAGTAGCAGTGTTGAAGATTTTGCTAATTCTGAAAATGAGCTCTAAAACAGCAAACAAGAAACTAAGAAGAGGACGCAAGGGAATGCATACCTGTAAAAACCAGTAAAAAAAACTTCTAAAATACCCAGAAGCTATAGAACACTTAGCAAACAAAATCCAAAGCTCCAACAGGTCAAAACCATATGTCAAGTTCATATTTGTAAAGAACCCAAAATGCATCAAGCAAAGCATAAGCACTGGAGCATACCAACAATAGAAATTGTATCAGGCAGACCCACATTTACAGCCGTGCATAAAACCCAATAAGCACATGAGATCTGAGATCCAAGCAGCTCTGACGTCGATTCATTCAACCTATTAACAAAAACATCATTGTGGACAAAATTAGAAACATGAATGAACAAGTACCTAAAACCATCTCCTTTTTTCTTGTAATAAGTTTCTTTGCAAAATTTTGAGCACCCAAACTGTACACGAAGCACTTAGGTATAAAGAAAATTTAGGTTAAACGATGGCTACGAGTTATTACCTGAATACGGTAGTCGGATTCTCCATGGCTGGTCTGCAATCACACGAATTTCATATTCAGTAGAGAGCGGAGGAGCAACTGAGAGAAGCGGAGGAAGGACCGGAGAAGCAACGGCCCATCACCGGGGGCCGGCTTTGCTATGGCGTTTACACAATCTACAATCGATTGGGGGATATTTGGGCTAGGATGAAGAGAAGAATAGGGAGAGCGATTTAGAGAGAGGGAATTCCTGAGAAAACTCGCGACAGCCGAGTGTTTGGCATCAGTTTTCAAAAAATTAGGAATATTTTATTTTTTTTCCATGGCTGAAAAGTGGGAAATTTGAAATTTAGCCAAAATATTTGGGGGTAATTGACCTAAACCCTAAATGTATATCTTCTAAAAACAATATGATGGAGGAAAAAGAAATTGGCCAAAAAGACCGTTGGATGTGATCATTGCAGGGAAAAATTACTATGCTAAAAAAATTAGTCTTTTTCGTTCTCGTTTCGTTTTCGATCCACGTAGTCAACCTCATAGACCTAAATAAAATGCATGTAACTACTCCATCACAACTCCTTTTGGAGAGCCGTCCGCGCCCACTCTCTCGTGGGGTTGACCTCTGTCAACCTATGAAAACAAATTTGGAGGAATAACTTGTCATGGTTGGGCTGCTCTTAATGAAATATGTACTTAACTAGGGTTGACCGTCTTGACCAAGGCCGAAACGATGACATACGGGGTTAATTTTTTTCACACAGTATATATTACTACGCGAGAAACACAAGGATAACATTGAATCTACCATTTTTCATTTTCAATTTTTCAGATCGCACAAAATCTCTATATGCCTACTAGTGTGGCCTAACTTGTTTGTTAGCTATATAGAAAAGTATACCTTTGAAAACCAACTATACAGTGGAAACATTATTTGGCCAATCCAACCGTTGAATGTGATCATTGCGAGGCATAATGCTTATGCTAAAAAAATTGGCCGCATTTGTCCCCATTTAGGCCTCGATCCAATTAGTCAACCACAATGACTTAAATACCCCTCACACAAAAATGTTTGTAACCACTCCGTCACAACTCATGCGAGCGAGCCGTTTACGCCCACACTCTCATGGGGTCGACCTATATCTATCCATGAAAAAAATTTGCAGGGAATAATTCATCATGGTTCGACTACCCTTAGAGAAATATAAACTTTCAGGGAAAGGGTATAATCGTCTATGGTCTATTAAAAATAAATAAATCACATTTTTTTCCCATTGGGTGTTTACGGGTTAGGGTGTAGACCAAAACCGACCATCTGCCATCCTAGACTCGGGAATTATTTTTTGTTAATTTTTAATGGTCCGTTTGACAATTTTAACCCTTACTTATTTAATTAAAATTCTCTAAGAGCAACTAAATCATGACGAGATCCCAAGTTCAAATTTGTTATGTCAGTACAAGGACCTCGACCATGCGAGAGTTTGGGCCCTGGAAAGTGGAAACTCACAAATCGGAGTTATGATGAAGTTGTTACAAGCATTTTAGTAAAGAGGATATTTTCGTAAATGTCCGTAATTAGGAGTTGACTCCCCTTGACCGAGGCCTAGAGGACAACGAACGAGACTAATTTTTTCACATTATACATATTACGACGTGAAAAATACAAGGATAATATTGAATCTACCGTTTTTTGTTTTCATTTTTTCGGATCGCATGAAATTCCTACATGCTTACTAGTGCGGTCTAACTTGTTTATTGGTTATGTACAAAAGTATACCTTTGAAAACCAACAAGGTGGTGCAAAAATTAATTGGCTAATCTGACCGTTGAATATGATCATTGTGGGGCAAAATGTTTATACTAAAAAAATTACCCACTTTCGTCCTCGTTAGAGCCTCAATCTACGTGATCAACCGCATTGATTGTGTAAATACCCGAAAATTCGTAATTAATTTATTTAAATTTCTCAAAATTATTGAAGTGTTGGATTCAATTGAGTGTGTTTTTTCTCGAGGAGCGTATATTGAAAGTTTTTCCGATAGAACATTAACTCGAAACGTCTTTGTTTTCGAGGAGTTGAAAGGTTGACCTTTTATTCGTTCAGTTTCTTTTAAATTTTTCTTCATAAAAGTTGCAGAGCACGTCGATACAAGTTCATGGACACATGAAATACGAGAATCAGAGTTCGTATGAGTGAGTTATGGCTTGTGGAAGTTCTGTTTCTATTTCAGGAAACTACTATAAAAGTATAAATAAGGATTACTATTTCCGGAAAGTTTCCATAAATAGCTATTAACCCTTGGACTCCCCCGTGACCTTTGGTCTCCATCGACCAGTTTCGACTCATTTTGCCGGATCTTTGCGGCTTCGCCGCCGTCACAACCGGCCACGTCAGGCCACGAAATTGGTCCATTCTCTTCGTCTCTGAACGATCTATCCATCCATTCAAGGTTTTCACCCTATAATCCACTGTAGAGAGCGGATCGAAGCTCGAAACATTCGGGAAAAACCAATTTTTGTTTCTGACCGAAACCCATTTTGTTTTGTTGCTTGTTTTTCTTCTTATCCCTCCTTTGTCGTCGGAGACGTTGGAGAGGGGAGCCCAGCCTCAACGGTTCCTTGACCTGAAGCTTCTGTTTGTCCCTCAGCTCCTTCAATCAAGCCTCATCTGCTTCTCTTTCTTCCTCTTCTTAAAGAGACACTCTGCTGAGGATCAATCACAGCCATGAAGGCCCTCTGTATCACCACTGCAAGTCCCAATCTCCAATCACACATCAATGGCAGCAAGCTCGTTCCATCATCACCATGGCTGCCATTGATTTGGGCACCCATCACCATTATCGCTGCAACTGCAGCTGCCCAATTCCGGCAGCTTTGCTTTCTCCAAGCTCAAAGCCAAGCCGCCGTGCCCAACTTGGAATTGCTCACGGCAACCATTTCAAATTCACCATGGCAGCTCAACCAAATCAGCAAACCTGCAAATTCACAAGAATCAATCACGCATAACCAAGCCCAAGCCCAAGTCCAGTTCGGAATTCTGCTTTGACACCCAAAGCACCACCAATCAACAATCAGAACCTGCAATTCCAGCTCCCACCTGAGCCGATCTCTCTGCAATTCAAATCCCAGCCCGTGCTCAGCTCACCGCCGGCAAGATCAATCCAGGTCGACCCGATCACAAGGCCACTGCCCCCACTCTTGCAACACAGTTCCACCGTGGAGCTTCTCACGGCCAAAACTCGAGCTCCTCAGCTCAATTTTGCAGTCACGACTCACGAACATGATCCTCACATTGCAAATAAAGCCCGACAACCCTCATCTTCCCATTGCAAATCAAGCCCGACAACCCCGTTTTCATCCTCATCGGAATCGGATCCAAATCTGCAGCCCCTAATCGCTCGTCTCCTCGATTGCGAATAAATCTCCAGCAAATCGCCCATCAATTTTTTTTTTCTTTTCAATCAGACGACTTTGAGACAAGTCTTCGATTTCAGACGGAAACCAGTAGAAAAACCCTGCCCATCAATAGGTCTTGAAAGCCGAAGCTTGTTGATTCTTTCCTTGCCAACTGAACATTGCCTCTCTCGCTCGGCCTCACAACCGAATTTTTGCAGGTTTTTGTGAAGAAAACCTGCAAATTAGTTCTCCCAAACCACGATTATTGCCGGGCCTCTGCAAGCTAGCCCCTCCCTGCTCGTCTCCTCCATTGCGACGGAATCCGGAGCTCTTGAACTTGCAGCAGATCTGGCGAAAACATCTCTGCTGTTGAGCATTTACCCCTCTGTCGATTTTACCAAGTTGACTCAGAATTTTTTGGACCAAACATAAACGTTGACTGTCAAATAGAAAGTAAGCATAAACGAACGGTCTTGATTAAACATTCTCAAATGAACGGACTAGATCACCTGAAGCCTATTAAAATAATCAGGAAAGTGTGCCGTGTAGATACTCGGCGTGTACTGAATAAGTTTCCGTGTATCAGTGACAAACTGACAATGAAAGTATGAAACAACAACTTTAATTAAGGTAGCTTTAATAAATATATAGGAACTCTTTTTTCCTTTTGGAAAGTGGCTTTAACATAGAGTCACAGATCCATTATATCTCAAAATATCTCAAAATATCTCTAAAATCTAGATATACCATGGGAAGTGAATATTAATTTGTGTACGTAGGATAGCTTAATTGCTGGCTCCATCCGATCATCTATCATCTACGTACTATAATTATTAGACAAATAATTAGGTACTAGAAAGAAAGAAATTAAGGGCTCTTTTGCTCATGCATCTAATTAGTAGACGCATGCGTTATTGCTCAGCTACTGCTTCATATATATATATATATATAAGCTAGCTGTTTCTGCAGAAAATGCTAGCTCAGAAGAGTAACCTTGATGTTCATCTGGGTGGACTACAAACAACTCTGCAGAAATTAACTCTACAAAGAAAAGAGCTGATCAATAATCAAATATCGTAAATTAAATAATGATCAGTTTGTCGATCACACATGAACCATGTGTTTATATTGTCCAACCATGCATGTATATATTGTAATGGAGATTTACGTACGCATCAGGAGCAAAGATGATCACTAATGAAGTCATAATCAGAACGTCATATGTAGTAGTTGGGCCTCGTTATTTCCATGCCATATATTTGTGCTTTTGACTAGAGTTGTGCTTCATGTGTTGCGCGCATTATTAGTTGAATGATTGCAACTATATCATACGCAAGCACCATATTTGGTTGATGCTGGCTTTCATGCATTATTGCTAGTCTGCTAGCTAGTGCCTTAGAAATTCTTAATTTCATAGACATAATTCGTTGAGACTATCACGCGTCCATTATCAATTCATTGAGACCATATATGAAGTTGACCGTGCTCCTTTAACCTTTGAACGTACATGTTGAAATATTTGGGGTTTTGGCAGAGTTGATAAGTATCAAATTTAAAACAACATCGTTTTGATATATGCATGCACAATATCAACACAATTAATTAAATGAAGAATAATCTTATTTCATTTGAAATAAAGACCGCATGCAATGCCGTTTCCATCATGAATTGTTTGATTATCAAGTAATGCAACGTGTATAACACAAGCGGGGTTCACTAGCTAACCTCCTATAACGCTTAGTTTTCGTGTTTAATCCACATCGATCTTTCTCTCCACTTCCTCAAAGTCTTCCCCGGCGCGCTACCACTTCTTATCTCTAACATGCATTTCAATTCAACAGGAAATTGAGGATTTTTAATGCCAGATGTGAGAGAGTGTTTGAGTGCGCCAGCATTAGTTAAGTTAGGTATATATGAATGCACACTTCAACAATGGTGATCTATGCCAAAAAAAAAAAAACAATGGTGATCAACCACACTCGATACTTTCTCATCTTTAAAAGTGGTCATCAAGTCAAGTCAATTTGTTTTTGTATCGATTGCAATTGCTATTGGAGAGAGTTGATGATAATATTTCCACTACGCGACTTTTGGAAAAGATGATGTGCATGCCCACTTTAAGCTCTAGCTGAGGAAATGAGGTAGGACTTGCATCTTTGGGGATTTTAGTGGCAACCCTTTGGCAAGAAAATGCAGCAATATGATCCCATCAATGCCAAAATGAGGCATATATTTCCAAATATTTGTATGAAAATAAACATTTTAGTGGACTTTGTGTTTTGTGAGTTTCAAACCGTATACAGTCCAATTCATGCACACCCATTGTCAGCGGACTTCAAGTCTTGAAGATTATTGGGCAGCTCTGTCTTGTTTGCCAATATTAATTGCAATATGTTGGTGCTTATAAAATGACCAAGTTAGTTGATTGTGCATAACACATCCAGCTCTGGACTTCAAAGTTCATGCTTGGTTTTTGCTTTGCATACACGTAAACAACAAGGATTAATTTGAGACCATGTAAGCTTTATTTATCTTTTCTTTTATGTATGTCATTTAGCGGTGTGAATTTGCAGTCTAAGCTGATTGGTTCTGAATTTGCAGTGTGATTCGATCCACCATGAACATAGCTTTGCTTCTGCTATTTATGGTTCTCTGGGATGGGTCTTCTTCTAGTGGACTCGTTACTAATGTCACTAAAAGACCTGAGGTATTGAACATTGGTTCGATTTTCACTTTCGATTCTGTCATTGGCAAAATTGCGAAACAGGCAATAACCATTGCAGTTGAAGACGTCAATTCCAGTCCCCATATTCTCAATGGCACAAAGCTCTCACTCAAAATGCAGAACACCAAATCCAGTGACTTCCTCGGAATCGTTGAAGGTAGGAAAAGTTCTCTAGTCTTTCAACTGGTCGAGTACTATAAACGTACATTGTATTTTTGATAACTAATTAACTTGTCATGTTTTATTAATTTCAGCTTTGCAATTTATGGAGAATGACACAGTGGCCATTATTGGCCCCCAATTCTCAGCTACAGCTCATGTAATCTCACACATAGCAAATGAGCTCCAAGTGCCTTTGTTGTCATTTGCAGCAACAGATCCTACTTTATCTCTAGTTCAGTTCCCTTTCTTGGTTCGAACAACGCGAAGCGATCTCTTTCAGATGGCAGCAGTGGCAGACCTTGTTGTCTACTATGAGTGGAGAGATGTCGTAGCAATATATGTAGACGACGACTTTGGGAGAAATGCTATTGCTGCCTTGGGTGATAAGCTAGCCGAAAAGCGCTGCAAAATCTCATACAAAGTGCCTTTGACTCCCACAGCAACAAAAGATGAGATCACCAAGGCACTGATTAGTGTGTCTGCAATGGAGTCTAGGATTCTGATCCTGCATATTTATACTAGTTGGGGTCTGCAAGTACTTCAGGAAGCGCACGAGCTGAAGATGATGGACCGTGGGTATGTGTGGATTGCTACTGATTGGTTCTCCACCATTTTGGATACAGATCCTTCTCTTCCTCTGGTGGAAACAGACAACATTCAAGGTGTTCTCACATTGCGAATGTACACACCCGATTCAGAACTCAAGACGAACTTCACGCAGAGATGGAGCAACTTGACTAGAGCAAGAAGAGTGCAACTTAATGACACTTCTTTTGGGCTAAACACATATGGCCTATACGCGTATGATTCGGTGTTGCTTCTTGCACAAGCAATTGAATCATTTTTTGATCATGGGTGGAACATTTCGTTTTCGAATGACACAAATTTGAGGGGGTTGAGTGGTGGGAAGTTGAATCTTGATGCTTTGAACATTTTCAATGGAGGCAGGCAATTTCTCCAAAGCATTTTAGAGGTCAACACAACTGGCTTAACAGGGCCAATCAAGTTTGATGCAGATGGGAACTTAGTCAATCCTGCATTTGAAGTCATCAATGTGATTGGCACAGGGACTAGGACTATTGGCTATTGGTCTAACTCCTCTGGCTTACATGTTGATCCTCCAGAAAAGCTCCAAATGAAGATGCAGACTAATGGCTCCAGCGCCAGTACTCAAAGACTGTACAGTGTGATATGGCCTGGACAAACAACTCAGAAGCCTCGCGGATGGGTTTTTCCGGACAATGGAAGAAAGCTCAGGATTGGAGTCCCCAATCGAATTAGCAACCGTGAGTTTGTGGGTGTGAAAGGCACTGACTTCACTGGTTACTGCATTGAGGTCTTTCAAGCTGCACTAAATGAGTTACCATATGGTGTACCATATAAGTATGTCCCTTTTGGGGATGGTACCAAAAACCCAGAAAACAATGAGCTTCTGCATAGAATCCAAATTGGGGTGAGTATAAATTAGTACTTAAACTTTTTTCTTAAAATGGTTTTTTTTTTTTTTGGATTTTCATATCTTTAATTCTTTATGCAGGAGTTTGATGGTGTGGTAGGAGATATTACAATCACTACTAGCAGAACAAAGATGGTAGATTTTACACAGCCTTATATTGAGTCTGGGCTGGTTGTGGTTGCTCCAATAAGGAAGCTGAACTCTAGTGCTTGGGCTTTTCTTAGACCTTTTACTCCAATGATGTGGGGTGTTACTGGTGTTTTCTTCCTAGTTGTGGGAGTAGTTGTTTGGATTTTGGAGCGCAGGTCAAATGAGGATTTTAGGGGGCCTCCAAGAAGACAATGTGTCACAATTGTTTGGTGAGTCCATACATCCAAATACAAAATGTCAGATGCAAATTTAGGGTTTTGCAAGCTTGAAAATCTATCTAATTCTTGATTTTCTGTTGGGGTTTTGCAGGTTTAGCTTTTCAACTCTCTTCTTTTCCCAGAGTAAGTGAAATGACTAGTACTCTAGCTAATTTTATAGTCATGCTACTTGATTTTAACAATGTTCTCTGGCCATATATTCATATTCAATATGCATGTTATGTTGTCAGACTGTCAATCTACGAATGATATAAGAATGCACATAGTCAATATATGGTCCAAATTAATTAATTGACAATTTACGATGGTTTGGAAATAGAACATTTCCATATATATGTTAATGTTATGTGTATAATTAACTAGCCCTTTTCATGATGATTATGCAGAAGAGAAAACTGGAAGCACACTAGGCCGCTTTGTGCTAATCATATGGCTATTTGTAGTACTAATACTCAACTCAAGCTACATTGCAAGCTTGACTTCAATTCTCACAGTGGAGCAGCTTTCTTCACCAGTTAAAGGGATTGAAAGTTTAGCAACAGGCAGTGATCCCATTGGTTATCTTAAGGGTTCCTTTGCCGAAAATTACTTAACCGATGAGCTAAACATACATCGGAACAGGCTCGTGGCCCTTAACTCGCCGGAAGAGTATGAGAAGGCCTTGAAAGTTGGTCCTAGTGCTGGTGGTGTTGCTGCAGTGATTGATGAGCGTGCATACATGGAGCTCTTCCTCTCTAGTCGATGTGGATACAGTATTGTTGGTCAAGAATTCACTAAGATGGGTTGGGGCTTTGTAAGTATATATATATCATATCCTTTCATTAATATCATTGCTTATCATGCAAACCTTGTAGGTAGTGCTTTTAAAGGAAGCCATTTTGTCAAATACACTTAAAGCGTCTCATTAAGCACTAAATAGTGCTTCTATAACTCATAAAACACTTCTAACTATTGTTGTTAAATTTTTCAGAAAATGCTTATAGCACTTTTAAAAGCCACCGTCAAACAACCTCTAGCTCTTTTTATGAACAATTTTCCTCATAACCTAAACCCTCAACGGAGAAAACCTAGTATATCTTTATTTGAGAGCCAAGATTATAATAGAAAATGTACCTTTGAAGCTCATATATAGGAACTATGTACGTTGTATGTTCTCTTACGTACAATCAAATTATCTGGTAAGAGTTTGTAACAATGCATGTTGTTGGTTTTTTACTAGGCCTTTCCAAGGGACTCGCCATTGGCAATCGACTTGTCAACCGCCATATTGAAGCTATCGGAGAACGGAAATCTCCAAAAGATTCATGACAAGTGGCTGATGAAAAGTGCTTGCAGCGCAGAAGGAGCAAAGCAAGCAGTGGATCGCCTTCAGCTAAAGAGCTTTTGGGGTCTCTTCCTGCTAAGCGGCATTGCTTGCTTTCTAGCTCTTCTTCTTCATGTTCTTCGCATGGTTCGACAGTACTACAGGCACGCAGATTCCGACATTGAGAGCTCGCAATCGACACATCGACTGAAGTCGTTTGTGTCTTTTGTAAATAAAAGGGAACAAGAAGTGAATAGCGGATCCAAGAGAAGAAGGACAGAGAAGAAGAAAGCCTCAAATAAGATAGTGCATGATCAAGAATGCACTAGCGATGGGGTGGATGAAAGTTAAGGTTAGCTAGATGAGTGCTAGCTCTTCTGCTAAGCAGAAAAGTTGGTGATCACAGAATGATATATAGTTGGCCTTTGTGTATTTGTACCGGGTCTTGGAGGCGTTAGATCACTTAGATGTAATCTAATGTGAAACACTAAACTAAATTAACTAAATAATTACCTTATCGATGTTGTACGTTATATAAATAAAATCATATCTATTTTAATTAGGGTTAATTAAATTTTTATTATATGGTGTGCAAAAGTAATTTCTCTTATACTCTAGTACAATTCATGAATTTAACACATTGAAGCAAACTGTTTCAAAATTGTAACAATTCGTACTTTTGTTATCATAATCGTCAGTCTAACTCTTAGCCGATGACATGACATACTTTCTGTAAAGTATAAACTCAATTTTGCCAAAACCACAATCAAAGAATTTGCAACGATGTGCTTGTGTGGTAAGAGAAGTCGCCTAGGAAGTTTTGAACTGCTACAAACTTTTGGAAGAAAAGTTGTTGTTTTTTTTATTTAGTGATCTCATTCACGTCACACTATTAGTTAATGGTCAAATTTACTGTCAAAGTGAATATTTAACCATCCATTGAAAATTAATATGATAAAATATCTATTAGTTCAAGTCTCCCTTTGATTAAATAATCCAACAATTATAGAAAAAGTGGTGCCACTACCAACCAATCCATTTGGCACGTTTTCAATCTGAATAATTAAACATCCATATAGTTGCAATTTTGTATCGTTTTTCTTTTAACTCGAATTCTTTCACAGTAATAACTCAAAAATATCTAATGCTGTACACCACATATGTACTCGTTTTTATAGTTATAGTTGCTATCTTACTAAATAAGTTGTGTCCTATTTTGAAACAATGGCCATACAAAACATGGCCTATGTCCCTATGGCTTCCAGGAAAAACCAAAGGGAAATATTCAATAGGTCCTCAATTTCACTATATATTTCCCTTTAAGTTTAACATATTTTAAATATTTCCCAATAAGGACCTATTAGGCCTATTTTTTTCCCATCAAGGACAAAATATGCAAAGCCTTATCTGTTATATTTTTTTCGGACATTTTTGCCCTTTGTTCATCGTGGTCGAGCTGCATTACAAATAAATTACCATGCTCAAATTCTAACTTCCACAAACATCGATCAAATGTCGAATCAAAACTTAAAAACACGTAGAGCTCAACAAGAGAATCAAGTTTCATACCTACTTTGTCAACAACAATGATCTGAGTCGCCGGAAAACGTCATAGAACCCGCCGGAATCTGGAAATGTTTTTTCCTTCGAATCGCCGTCTTCCAAAGCTAGATTGAGAATCCATGGCCGAGGTTCTCTTCGTGCCGCTGATCAGAAGAGATCGGCACCCATGCGCCACCGAGAGATGGCCAGACGGTGGAGAAAAAGTCGGGTCGGGTTGCGTATTCGCGGGTCTCAACCGGGTCGACAGATCTACTATTTTATTGTGGTCAATAATTTTTTTTTATTGTGGTCAGAGTTTATAATTAAAACTTGGTTTATGTGTGAAATCTAAGAGTTTGAATCTATGTGTACGGGTTCCATAATTAATGGTGTGTTGTGCAGTTTGCAAGGCTTGAGTTTGTTTAATAATTGTTGGTATTTGTGAAGTACCATGAGTATTAGGTAAGATTGTAAACTATGAAACTTGACATAGTGTCAAGGTTCACCGAAAGAATAACTTGCAGAAGATGAATGAGTTTGTGTATATGTACCTTAATGTTTTTCTGACTTAGTGCATGCAATTCACACATATAATTATAGCCAAACAAAAAATTATTGTGCTCAATTAAATTTTATTGACCCCTCAATAAAACCTACATAATTAATGGTGTGTTGTGCAGTTTGCAAAGAATTGCTGGACTTGAGTTTGTTGACCTCAATAAAATTTTATTGACCTTAATAAAACATAAAGAGAAAGTATCATCGAAAAACATACCATTTTTGCAGAGGCCATTGCTTATGGTATAACCATCTTGGCAAAAATGACCAATCCATAGCATCCTAGTATAAAGCTATGACTCATTCTATGTGAAAGACATAAACTAATTATAAAGCTATGGATCGTTGTCAACCTTAATAAAATTTTATTGACCTCAATAAAATTTTATTAACTTCAATAAAATTGTTAATTGATCTCAATAAAAACAGTTTATTGACCTCAATAAAACTTTATTGACCTCAATAAAACAGTTTATTGACCTCAATAAAATTTTATTGTGGTCAATAAAATACACGAAGGTGATGCTCCTTTGTTCTTTGCTGATTGAGTTCCAGAAACTAAAATTTAACTGATCTTATAAAATTTTATTGACATCAATAAAACAGTTTATTGACCTCAATAAAATTTTATTGAGGTCAATAAAATACACAAAGGTAGATACTTCTTTGTTCTTTGCTGATTGAGACCCAGAAACTAAAATTTAACTAATCTTATAAAATTTTATTGACCTCAATAAAACAGTTTATTGATCTCAATAAAATTTTATTGAGGTCAATAAAATACACAAAGGTGATGCTCCTTTGTTTTTTCCCTCCTACCACGAAAAGTATCGATTCCTTAAAAAAATTATTGAGGTCAATAAAATCTGTCAATGACAATTTCGTAATTTTTGTAAAATGTATAATACAAAAACGTAAATTGGTCAATTAATGGACCGGGTGGGCACCGTGTTTTTGCTTTGTCCTTGATGGTAAATATTTGTCAAAATTTGTCCTTATGGGTCAAGAACCCAAAAACCAATTTGCTATGAAACAAACCCCATTATGAGTGGTCCTGGTTCTGGTTCTGGTTCTGGTTCTGGTTCGTACACCATTATGAATCGATTCTTCGGCACTACCATTGGGCACGAGTCCTATATATTTGGGTCAGTTTGTGCTCTAGTTACTCATAAAAGCTGGCCCTAGCTTCCACTGGCGTATATTGGACTGGACCACTCGTTTCTTCTTGTCCCTTTGCTCGTGTCCCATATCGATAAATTCTCTTAGTACAAAATACACTAGTGTAAGGTTTTGTTATTTTAATGCAAAGAATATTCACAGAGAATAAGTAAAATGTCATTGTAACAATCATTTCATTTCATCCATTTGGTGATGAGAGAATTCTAAACCTCTCAAGTGTTGTGGTGAACAAGTCTCTACCCATTTTGTCATCTTCATCTCATGGAAAACAATCAAATTCTATCTTCAGGTTAATTATCTCAGAGCCAAAGGTGTCTCTCTCTGGGTATTCAATTATCATATTAATTTTCAACCCCACATTATATGCATGACTGTTATTGTATTATTAATCTGGTTTCTTTCTTTACAATACTTGACCAATTCCCAAACTCTCTAATATTATTCAGGTGGGTGTGTGGAAGTATGACAATTTAATGCCTATAACCATGACCTCTTTAATGGATGCTTCTAAGTTCTAGCTTTTTGCTTTTTTGAATTCCGAAACTTTTTGCCTTTATGAATTCTTTTCATTCTCTTTAGGAAACCCAGTTTGCCAATTTTAGAATCTAGTTGGCCTTGGTTGGTAGGGAATGAGGTTTCTCCAACTGGGTTTTGGGTTCAAGTCGATCACAATGTTTTGTTAAGAAATTTCTGGTTCATTTCTTTGAACCAAAGCAATGGCTGCTCTTGTAGTTGTGTTTTCATCTGGTACGAAACTTCTCACAGCTTTTTTAACTGTTCATTTTTTAAAAAACATTTTTTTTATATTCCCTTTACTGTTCATTGTCGCAAAATTTTGCATCTTGTATTTTTCGCTTGTCTAAGAGCATCTCCAACAATGATAGCCATTTTTAAAGCTAAAATACCTAGAAAAATGAGATTTAGCTAGCAATTTAACAATCTCACTCCAACAACACTAGCTATTTTGTAGTCAAATAACAAATTTCATCAAATAATACATTGACACGTGGAGAAAGAGAAGAGAAAAGAGGAAAGAGAAATATAGCTATTGGTTTAGCTATTCAGATTTTCTAGTTATATTTAGCTACTAGTTTAACAAAAAGTTAAATTTAACTTTAGTTTAGCTACTCTGCTGGAGCTGTTTTTTGATACAAAATAGCTATAATATTACTAAAAACTTATTTTACCTACTCTGTTGGAGATGCTCTAATATAATAGCAACTGTAACCTTTTCAACCTCTCTTTCATTTTACTCAAAGAAATCTCTTTCCTCACTGGCTGCTTTTACTGTATAATATTGATTCTTCTGTCTTATTTGGTTGGCTCTTGAGAGTTCAACATTGCTTTTATGCTCTCTCTTTAGCTGTGTTTTATGCCCTTCTCTATCTACTTCTTGTGGAGTTTATGATGGATAAGATTTCTTCGAGGCCTTAGTTTCTTTCATGTGTTTGGGTGAGATTTTGAAGTTGCTTGCTTATTTTGGGCTGTTTCTTAACTATGGCAGTGCTTGAGTTTGAAGCTCAGTTAATTCTATTACTGTCTGGGAAGCTGGATTAGTGAAAATTGAGGGTTCATGAGTGAACAATTCACCATGAAAATAGTTTGGCTCCTGCTGTTGATGGTTTTTTTTTATGGGTTTTCCTCAAATGGGGCTAGCACCAACGTCTCTACAAGACCAGATACTGTATCTGTTGGGGCCATGCTCTCTCTCAATTCCATTGTTGGCGAAGTTGCCAAAGTGGCAATAGATGCTGCCGTTGAAGATGTGAATTCTGATCCTTCTGTTCTTGCTGGAACCAAGATTCGAGTTTCAATAAAGAACTCAAATTTCAGTGGATTTCTGGGCATCGTTGAGGGTAAGTTCACAGTTTTGAACTTCTTTCTTTGATGTATTATATAGAATGAGGGATAGATTAATAAAGTTTGGTTCTTTATTCTATCATTCTATGATTGACTACAGCTTTACGGATCATGGAGAGTGACACAGTGGCCATAATTGGACCCCAGAATGTTGTAATAGCCCATGCCATATCTCACATTGCAAATGAGCTCCAAACTCCTCTATTAGCATTTTCAGTAACAGATCCCACCCTGTCTTCACTTCAGTTCCCATACTTTGTTAGAACTACTCAGAACGATTTGTTTCAGATGGCTGCAATAGCAGAAATGGTTGAGTACTATGGATGGAGAGAAGTAATTGCAATTTATGCTGATGATGACAATGGGAGAAATGGGATTGCAGCATTAGGGGATATGCTTGCTGAGAAACGTTGTAAAATCTCATACAAAGCGCCTCTGGTCCTCGAACCTACCAGGAGTAACATCACTGATTTACTGGTTAAAGTGTCTTTAACTGAGTCTAGGATTATTGTTCTTCATGTTTATCCAGGTTCGGGTCCTGATGTGTTCAGTGTGGCCCAGTATCTTGGCATGATGGGAACTGGGTTTGTTTGGATAGCTACTAGTTGGCTTTCTACTGTGATAGATAGCAATTCTCCCCTCCCTCCAAGTGAAGTGGATGATATGCAAGGAGTTCTAACGTTGCGCATGTACACACCAGAGACAGAACAGAAAAGAAAATTTGTTTCGAGGTGGCGCAACTTAACTAGTGGTCAGAAACAAAATGGGTTGAATGCTTATGGTCTCTATGCTTATGACACGGTATGGTTGCTTGCTCATGCACTTGATGCCTTTTTTGATCAAGGGGGAACCATTTCATTCTCAAATGATTCAAGGCTGACTCGGCTGCGCAGCGGGGAGCTAAATCTTGATTCTCTGAGCATATTTGATGGAGGGAACTTGTTACTTCGTAACATATTTCAAGTTAATATGACAGGCATTACTGGCCCGTTTAAGTATACTCCAGATAGGGACCTCATTCATCCTGCATTTGAAATCTTAAATGTGATTGGCACAGGGATTAGGAGGATTGGTTATTGGTCTAACTATTCTGGGTTATCACACGAGCCTCCAGAAACACTTTACACAAAGCCACCAAATCGGACTAGTTCAAACCAAATCCTATCCACTGTGTTTTGGCCTGGAGAGACGACACAGAAGCCTCGTGGTTGGGTTTTTCCAAACAATGGAAGGCACTTGAGGATTGCAGTCCCTAATCGTGCTAGTTTCCGTGAATTTGTTTCACATGTAGAAGGCACTGACGTGTACACTGGGTTCTGCATTGATGTTTTTACTGCTGCATTAACCTTGTTGCCCTATGCTGTTCCCTACAAATTCTTTCCCGATGGTGATGGTAAAAAAAATCCAAGAATCACGGAAATTGTGCACAAAATCCAAACGGGTGTGAGTATTACATACAGAACAACGTTTTTTAATACTTCTGAAGGTGAATGCTTTTTCTCATTTTCCAGTTTCTTGTTCTATGTAGGAATATGATGCAGTAGTAGGTGATATTGCAATCATCACCAACAGAACGAGAATGGTAGATTTTACGCAGCCATACATCGAATCTGGGCTAGTAGTAGTTGCACCTGTTACGACGACGCTAAATTCAAGTCCTTGGGCTTTTCTCAGGCCATTCAACAAAATGATGTGGGGTGTTACTGCTGCCTTCTTTCTCGTTGTTGGAACTGTTGTTTGGATTTTAGAGCATAGGCTGAATGATGATTTTCGCGGCCCTCCTAGAAAACAATTTGTCACTATTCTTTGGTGAGCAACTATTCTCCTCATTGGAATCTTTACCTTGCTCGAATGCATCTCGATAATGTCTTTCAATTGGTGTTACTTCTCTGTTTGTGGTCTAAATCCCACAATCACTTGACATCTGTGCTTTCGTTTGCAGGTTTAGCTTTTCAACTTGGTTCTTTGCCCATAGTAAGTCAATTTTCACCATGTTCAGTTTTTCGATCAGTTTATAACAGCTAGCTTCAGTAATGCTTAGCACTTGATTCTGGTTGTGGTATGTAGGAGAAAATACAGTCAGCACCCTGGGTCGCCTAGTACTAATTATATGGCTGTTTGTGGTTCTTATCATCAACTCGAGCTATACTGCAAGTTTGACCTCAATCCTTACAGTGCAAAAGCTTTCTTCCTCCGTCAAAGGCATTGAAACTTTGCTCAAAAGCAAGGACCCCATTGGCTACCAACAGGGTTCATTTGCCAAGTCTTATCTCATCGAGGAACTCCACATTGACGAGTCCAGACTCGTTCCACTCATCATGCCAGAAGATTATGTCAGGGCCTTAAAAGCAGGTCCGCATAAAAAAGGTGGTGTTGCCGCAGTGATTGATGAGCGGGCATACATGGAGCTATTCCTCTCAACCCGATGTGATTTCAGCATTGTAGGTCAAGAATTCACCAAAACCGGTTGGGGATTTGTAAGTCTCTTTTGTCCATGGCATTCTTGTTAGACATGTGATATCACCAAACCATCTATCTAGACTGTCTATTTTTCTTGGCAGAATTTATATCAGATTCTTCATTCTCATAGTTGCCATGTTCATTTCAAATCAGGCATTTCCAAGAGACTCACCTCTATCGGTGGACATGTCGACTGCTTTGTTGAAGCTGTCGGAGAATGGGGATCTACAGAGGATCCATGACAAATGGCTTATTAGAAGTCCTTGTACTTCACAAGGAGCAAAGCTACAAGTGGACAGGCTTAAACTCAAAAGCTTCTGGGGCCTCTTTGTTCTGTGTGGCGGAGCTTGTTTGATTGCTCTGATTATATATTTCATCAAGATGTGTTACCAGTTCACCAAGCATTACACTGACAGATTGTCTTCTTCCGGTAGCTCCACATCTCGGCGTCTTCAGACCTTTCTCACATTTGTTGATGAGAAGGAAGAAGAGGTAAAAAGCCGATCCAAGCGAAGGAAAATGGAGAGGATGTCAAACAGAAGTGCGTGTGAAGATGACTCCATGAACGGTTCCAAAAGAAGACATATAGATCACTCATGTTCAAGCAAAAGTCTTGAAAATGATTACAATGTCTGATCAGGACTGCAACTTCATGGGTCTTTTGCTATGATCGGTTAGGTTACAAGGATATGTATACACAGCTCATGCCATTATATCTATGCTGCATTACTCTTTTATGGGAATATGCTTTTTTTGGCAAGCTCTGTATTAAACTTGTGCAAAATGGCACGAAATTCACTGATTATTTATACCAACATCAAAATCACTAATTACTTCTGTTTTCTTGGTGGATTATTCTCTTGTTACTAATGTATTTGTATACCATTGTTTTACATCAACTCACACAGGGCATCTCCAACCTCTCTCAGGTGGACTCACAACATGACCAGTTAACGGGATTGATTAAATAAATGATAAATCGAACCAGTATTTGAAACGAACACGAAACAACACAAATCGAGCCCTAGATGACTATAACTACTCATTCATTCGTTATCAACCACACAATTTTGGCAAACGAAACACGAGAGTACTTTGTTGAAAGCATTTATAAAGATTACGGGATGTGAATTTTATACATTATTATTATTTACAGGCATCTACACATATAAACCTAAGCCACCCATACACAGCAGTTTTTTTTTTTTTTTTTTCAGCATAACTTGAGAAATTAGTGGCCCAAGGACTAAATGGCGGTGCTTTAGAAATACTTCTGAAACCAGTTCTCTTCTCTACAATGTTTGCACGCAACTTTGTATACTTCAATCAGAAGTTTTGGGAACCGACTTGCAAAGTACAAATCATATCCTTCGGGTACTAGTCCTAGGAGTTCCTGAAACAGCCACCAAAAATCAAAAGTTAATATCACTCATACCATACAAAGCTTACGAAAACGTAAGAGCTGTTATGCTTAAGACTGATAATTGGTTCTTTGCAACACTTTTCAGTGATAATTCGTCAGCAGCATACAAAATAACACAATTAATTGCTGAATAACAAGAAAAAATTCTAGGTTCAACTGCACCGATACAGTTCACATTGATGGTTATGGCTCAGATTTTATTGTTTCTGATCCATATATTATTATATATTTTGTTAGTTAGATAGAAAATTTGGATGAAAAAAAAAAAACCTGAATTTCGTTTGGGAGCTCCCTATAGTGATTGAATTTGTTCCGCATGACTCGCAATAAGTCTCGAACGCTGTCAAACTTATAACGTCTGTAATGGCCAATGTTAGTGATGAATGCAGGTTCCATCTTTTCATTCCATTTTCCACCCAAAGCCACGGGTGCAGTACTTTCTAGGGATTTCAGAAGATCAGAGTTGGCCTCTCTATCTTCCAGTTCCACCCTGTCACTGGTGTCTCGAAGGAATGAGAGTCTCGTCTCAGAGCTCCAGAAAAGAGGATGGTGCAACACCTCCAATGCCTTTGGCCTGAAAACAATTTAAAAAGCACTCATTAACAAACATTTTAGAGATGTCATAGAATCAAATTTGCAACCAAACTTAAAAACAAATATATTGTCTGTTTACTTGAATAAGTCTTGCTCTAAAAGATAAATCATGCAATGACAACACTAAATCTTTTAAGAACAGTATGTTCCAAAAGATCATTTTATGGTAACACCTCCTGCTACTAAGTTGCCCTGAAGAAACTTTGGCATGATGTAGCTGATTTACTATCTCTAAATGAACAGCACCCCTCATAAATCATAAACTAGCTTAATCAAAATGCAACATAATGATTAAATATAAGCAGTGATTACAGGAGAGACATCCTTCGCATAATACTTAACTCTTGCTTACAATTCATTAGAAGAAACTAATGCTCTTATGGTCTTACCTCAATTCAGGGTCACGGTTTAACAAACGAGATATAAGATCCAAAGCTTCCGGAATGTACTCAACCAAGAAGAGATCCATTTGGTTCTTCACAATATTTATATCACGTTCGAAGCGATCACCAAATGGATGTCTACCACCAGTGATGCAATAAAATAGGACACAACCTAAACTAAACAAATCCACTGCACGTGTTTGCCGCCCATGAAGAAGCTGTTCAGGTGCTTGCCAACCCGAACTACCACAACCTGCAATCAAGTGAACAAATATCACCCATGAATAATGAAAGTTGACATATCTAAATTTGAATTGTGGATGAGAAGATTGCATGATGGATGCCATTAACTTTGCATGTTGGAGATAAAGGGTAGGGTGTTTTAAACTTTAAAGTTCGTAAGTGAGACAAGTAAAGAGTACTTTCCAGTAGCATGATGACCCAAAGAAGACATGTCCCCAATAAGTCGCTTGCTGATGCCCATATCAGAAAGCTTTGCACATAATGAACTTTCCTTAATTAACAAAACATTTTGAGGCTTTAAGTCCCGGTGAATTATCCCCAATTCATGTAAATGCACAAGCCCAGAAACCATATCCCTGAGTTACAGATGAAAAAGAAGGTCAAGAAGATGCCAAGTGAAAATTAAATAAAAGGCATCTGAGATAAATGCTAACCAACCTCATCAATTTCAATAATAGAGGGGACAAAAGACCATTTGCTTTCCACAAATTGGCGTCTGGCATAATATTCTTTACTGATGACAAGCGAACTTTATTTTGAATCAAAGCATATTCCTCACTAGCCACTGGATTTTGAGAGGAATTTGAGTAAATTTGTATCAAATCATCCAAGTTGCAAATACAACGCTCCAGAGAGAGATAGACAAAATCTCGATCATACTCCACTCCGTACCATCGTACTATGTTCGGATGTCGGTCAGATGCAATAAGATTCTGAATTTCTTTAAAAGCCACGTCATGATGAGCTAGAACAAGACGTTTGACTGCAACAGGTCGACCTTCATAAACTCCCTCTAGGACAATGGTACCATTGCTTCCCTTGGCGATCTCTGTATTTGATACAAGTAGTTTACCAATCCTACGACCAACTGTAGCACCATAAAATAGTTTATCAAGGAACAATGTTTTGTTATCACCCTCAGTGTGCGCTAAAGCTTCCTCATCCTCAGATGATACATGTTTCTCCTTTTTTTCACCAATGCCACTACCATTCTTTCCTGATTTCCGATTCTTCTTTCTCTTGGAAGGTGCAGTATTTGGATCAGAATTACTGAGAAGTTGCCTTTTAACTACATAAGTATAGCAGTATATAACAAAGCCCAGGAGGATGACAAAGGAGAAAGTGAGAGTCAAAACTCTTGACCAATCAAAAAGCATGACTAACATGTCACTAGGAGATTTTCTCACAACATGCATCACATTTGGAGTGGGATCTAAGCGGATCTTATCTTTGTTTTGTTCCACTAACAATCTGCCATGTCTAGATGATTGAATCGATGTATGATTTTGATGGCGGACTCTTATTTTTGATTGACATGATAACGGTAAGACAATATCACTGCCTGCTTCAGGATCAAGGACCCCACTAACTGGACTCTCAATATCTGAACAGAATGAAATAACCCCAATTTCAGAATATGTCAAATTCCATGAGACCTCGTGTGAATTTGGAAAGTATGCCTTCAGGTGAAAATCTGTCCTCGAGACATGAAGCTGCGGCACAGCAGCATTTGGATTTGTTGAAGGCTTGATCAACTGCTTAATGCCTTTAATATAATCAGAGTACAAAACACTCTGCTCCTCTCCATGAGATAGAGAGTATGTCCGAATTATCTTTCCAGTCAAGGGATCAATCACAAAGGTAGTGGTCTTCTTAGATCCAAGTGTAACTCCTCCATCCTCTAATGTATAAGGCGTGTTATGGACAAAGTCAGCCATACGAATTTGAAGTTTCTGCAACCAAGTCAATAATTAATGTATAATACAATCTCCAGTATGTACAAGTAACAAACATATCTTGGAGCATAATTCGTATCGGCATATAAAGTAAAACTTCTACAAACTATCCAACATAACTATCCAACATAATCATGTGGGTAAGAAGCATAATTCGGTATCTTATCATAGTCCACAGGCCTTTTATATCGTATTTGTATTATCAATAACAGAGCAAAGAGTAAATTGATGGACTATAAATTCCAAACAGAATTACCAAAGTCAACAACTCTCCCGTCAGAGATTAATCATTAAGCAATACAATCACTGCACCAATATCAATAGATTTCAGAACCCTCTAGCACATTTCAATACATGATCCAAAATTGGGGATAAACACAGCGGCATTGTATGGCGTACCTGTTTATTGTCATTACTGTGCAGGTATACCTGGCCATCTTCATCAACATCTATATAGAACCTATTACTATCTTGGCTGAGAGGAGCCTGATATGAAGTATAAAGTGGTGCCCCTAAATCCACACAATAAATTACTTCCCCGGAATTACTGTCCACCAACAGTAATTTCCCCTCCGGCGCCGCCACAAACTGAGTGCTACGCTTACTGTCGAAATCAAAATTGAACCAAACGGTGAAAATTTCGTCACAGAATAGAGTTAATAAATTGGTGAAATTCAAAGTTTAAATACTGACGGCGGTGGATGTGAGAGTAGAGATCGGCTGGGAGAGCGAGACAAGCCGGCGCTGAGGTGATTCTGCTGCGATCGCTGAAGCGTGGAGGTCTCCGAGTTCGAAACGGCGGCGTTTTGGGTTGCGGAGCCGAGGAAGATCAGTAAGAGGACTAGGAGGAGTTTCCAGGTGGCATGGTGCTTCTTCATCTGTGAGATTGAATCCCTTCCCCAAAACGATCAGGAGAGCTGAGGGATTTGGAGCTTCAGGGTCAACGAAGACGGAGGAGGAGGAAGAACCAAGAAGAAGATATAGTGAGGCGTGGGGGTTTAGGAGACTAAGCGGATGAGGAGACCCGCAGCGTAGGAAGTGACTGCGTCGAAGACTATAAGATTCGTAGCTTTTTCCGACCCGGCACGGTTCGGATCTCCGACTCCGCAAGTCTATCGGGTCGCCTTCCTCTCGTGATGATCGTTTTCTTTCGGTTTCACTCCGAGTCAAGTTTATTGCGTGGGCTCGACATGTTGTACACTCTCTGTTTTCGCCGAGCGCGGGAAGCCCAACTAGACCCAAAAAGAATATTGGTTGGCAATATTTACTTCTTGATAAAAATAATTCAAAAAAAAAAAACTTTTTATTCATATGTTATTAAATTTTTAATCCCGGTTGGCAATTGAGTTTGAACTTTGCTAGGTTAGAGAGTTATATCCCCCTCCAATTTAATCAAAAATTTGAGAATTGATCACTTTAAAATTTCGAAATTGTTTTTGTGTTACCGAGTAGCACTATCATAATCTAAATAAAAAAAGTAAGCGATTGATTTATCTTTTCCGACGAGCTGATGAAAATTTGGTCTAGCGGCATGAGTTTTGCTTCCTAAGTCAGTTATTATGCAACAAAACAAAAAAAATCGTCTCCCAGATGAAACTAATCAAAAGTTAAAGGGTTGCGTTATGTGATAGAGAAGAAGATACTAAAAATAAATATCAAACTTGCTAAATACTTTTTGAGTGGCATTGGTTTGCTTGCCCCGCTATTTGCCATGTCATCGTTAGTTTTGACCTAATTACAAGACAAGTATCATTAAGACAATTTCTAAAAGTTAAGAACTTGAGAATATCGAGATTCAAACATTACGAGTGAAGTTGAAAATTCATATAAAGTAACATTTTTCTCAAAATTTCTATATTTCATTTTTCATTAGGTATCAACATATTTGTGATTAGTTGTGTTTTTTTTATTTATATTGAAATAAAAGTTCAAATTTTATCTTCCCGCGTTACGTTATTAGAATAACAAAACTCATCCAATAGACCAATACTCTATCAACAACATTTACTTATAAACATAATTATTATCATTTTTACCAAATACTTATAAACATAATTATATCGTTTTTGTAAAAACACATAAAATTAAATTATAATTGAGATATTGAACACTTTTATAAGGACATTATTAGTACCTTGCTTGCTAATTTGCACTTTTAGGGCAACGGTGGAGGCTTATAAAAAATCAGAGCCGTCACTGGATTATGACGTGTCAGTATATTAAAAGCACTTCGTTTTTCTTCTTTTTATTTCTTTCTTGTTTGCCCGGCCGGATACGAAAGCAAATTCTCTTACAGTTGATTTCCCGGTGCACCTCCTTCCCTCCAAACTCGCCGAAGAAGCAAAGACGACGTCGTAGTCAGTCATCATCTCAGACAGGGATAGCTCGCTAGGTAGGCCAAGCCGGAAGGGGTCCGAACATGTTGCAGAACAAGTCATATGTCAAGAGAACAAGAGGAGGCAAAATAACCAAGGTCTAAATTTCATATTCCCTCCCAAAGCATAAACCTTTGCTTCCAATCAGGGCTTTCATCTAATTAGGGTTTCTGTTCTGGCTGTCAGGTCGTTAGAGAGCACTATCTCCGCCACGATATATACTGCGGAACTCCAGTATGCAAAGTATGCGATACGTCCCAAGCTCGCTTGAGCGCTTCTGCTTCCACCATTCTCATCCTCGATACCAATGTGGTTCTCAACCAGGTTAGAATTTCTATCTGGTGTTCTTAAATTCGCGCTCTAAATGTGAAAGAGGAAGTGATTTTGAGCTTTTGCTTTGTGGTTTACAGATTGATTTGATTGAGAACTCGGCGATTGACGACGTGGTTGTGCTTTCGATTGTGCTCGAGGAGGTTAAGAACAGGAACTTGTCCGTCTACAATAGACTTAGAGCTCTCTGCAGCAATTCTTTGAGGAATTTCTTTGTTTTCTCTAATGAGCATCACAAGTAGGTTCTTTCTCTAATTAGAGTTGTCCATAGTGTGTTTATGTATGAATTACAGTGACTTTAAGTACCTGTTTTGATACTTGGTGGTTTCTGCTATGTGTTCAGGGATACATATGTCACGGACATCAGTGGAGAAAGTAAAAATGACCGAAATGATAGAGGTTTGCACTTGTCTTGATCTCAAATTTTGATTCTTTATGATATCCTTGGTGATTTGTCCTTGTTAATTGTTGTGCCACCATGCTACATGCCAATGCCGTGCAGTGCTAATATCCGCTTGCTCGTTATGGCATTTGATTTACTGTATGGCAAGAATCTCTAAATTTCCAAATCTGTTGACATTTAAGAAATTGTTGTTCAGCAATTCGGGTGGCTGCTCAATGGTACCAAACTCATCTTGCTGGTTCTGTTCGTATTTTACTTATAACTAATGACAGAGAGAATAAGAGGAAGGCTATTGAAGAGGGGATTTCTGCAGAGACAGGTGTGTATGATTGGTTGCTATTTACGTGGTCGGTATAGATTTTAGGCAAATGATTCTATGTGTCATTTTTCAATATTTCATTTTTTCGTGATGAAAATTTGATGGAATTACTAACTTGGAAATCATTTTCTTGACTTCAGTGGAGTCGTATGTCAGATCATTGAGTCGACCAGATTTGCTTGATCTTCTTGTGCATCCTGCATCAGAAGATGTAATCATGGAGGAAGTTGAAGATTTGAGACCGTCAAAGAGGAAAATCATCTACCCAGAGGTATTGCTATTGAGCCTGCATGTCTTCATGCTATTGAGAGCTGTTATAAGCAACATGAAAAAAATTTGTGGTTCTAACCACTTTCTTTCTTTCCTTTCGTTTGCAGCATAAACCCTTGTCTGAGATTACTACTGGTATCCGGTGCGGTATATACCATCAAGGAAAACTTAGGGTCAATCGATACAACCCTTTTGAAGCATATGTTGGAAGCCAGAGCCTCAGTGATGAAATAATAATTTATGGACGTGCAAACATGAATAGGGCCTTTGATGGTGATGTAGTGGCAGTCCAGCTTCTGCCTCGGGACCAGTGGAATGAGGAGAAATCTCTTGCTATAGCAGATGAAGGTAATTAATATGTAGTTAATACATAGTAATGGCATATGCATTCATTTAAATGTGATTTTAAGAAGACTAGGCTGGGTTTGAAATCATTAGTCTGAGATGATTTCTTTTGAGGTTAGTCTTGGATCTTAGTTTTAAGTTTATGATTTCTAATTACTTTTTCGGGTGGAAAATGAAAAACATTTATGATGAAATAGACACTTAAGAAGATCTCTTTCATAATGAAAAAGTAAAAGAAAAGGACCTCTAATAAATTAGCTACTGCTAGAGGTTTGTTATCTCAATCCCCCCTGCGAGTAACTGCTTAGCCAGGTTCCCGGGGCCTATATTTTAGGACTTTTGCATTTCGAAAGAGTCCTTTCTTTTGTCATGCTTCTCTCTTTCTACTCATGGTTTTCTTCTTATTGAATTATTTTAATGAATATATCTGTACCCTGTACTCTCTTACAGAGGATGAGGAAGAAGAAGGTGTTCATCTGGTTCCAGGCAGTGCTGATGATGCTCCTAGCACTACGGCTCAATCACAAGATTCTGCTGGAGAAACATGTCCTGTCTCAAGTCGTCCATCTGGCCGTGTTGTTGGTGTTATAAAGCGGAATTGGCATTCGTAAGTTGACTTAACTGGCTACCTAATCCTTTTTGTCTTGCATACGGAATTGTTATCCATTTTAATTACTGTTTTGGCTGAAATATTTTTTTCTTCTCTTAATTATGCCAAGCAATGCATTTCCTTGCAGCATGGCTGTGTTTAGAGTAGTGATAGTTGACTGGTCAAAAAATTAGAGTAGGGTTCTTTTGCTATAGCTGATAAAAAAATATACAATTATTTGTAAAAATATAAATTATGGGAGCTTATGAATGAAAAATGGGTATGTTCTTTCGTTGGTTTCTTCTAAAAGAAGTGGACATGTTTTTTTTTTTTCTTGGGGTTGTGGATATGTTTCTTTCAGTGGTGCTTTAGTTTAACTTTGTTAGTAAACCTTCAATTATTCATCTTGTTACATAGGAGCTCAACGAATTTTTTATTGCATGTTCCTTTTTCTTGTCGTTTTTCTATTTAAAATATCTTATTGTATTTTTCAACATTTCAAGATAACATGCTGCCATTTCTGAACTTGAATTTGTGATTTCTACCCCCTCGAAATGGTTCATTTTCAATGAGGAAATTGCAACCAGTACTGCCATAAACTCATTTAACAAACTCTGAATGCTCATTCTGTGGATAATGTAGATGCATGTTCATCTTTCATTTATCATTCATAGGGAGGTTCACTTTCGTCTATCATGCATAGCATGTTTACCTTTCGTGTATTATATACAACTGAAAGCCAATGGTTTTGATTTGGATTTTACTCTTAATTCCTCAGAGATATAAATCACATAATTGGTTATGATGATCTTTTCTGGTTGTTGGTTCAATTATTTGATATAAACTAATATTGATGCAGTTATTGTGGATCTTTGGAGCCGATGGCTAAGCCTGCAGGTAGTGGTGGTGTTGCCCATGCCTTATTTGTCTCAAAAGATCGTAGAATTCCTAAGATTCGAATTCAAACTCGACAGCTTGAGAATCTTCTAGACAAGAGAATTATTGTGGCGGTAGATTCTTGGGACCGCTTGTCTCGATATCCTTCTGGCCATTATGTACGAACCATAGGACAAATCGGTGATAAAGATACTGAAACTGAGGTATGTTTGAAGGGGTTCAATTGCTTGCAATTTTTTATTTGTATGAACAACCATATTTTACTCTTCTCTTTGTGTAGTATAGTTAGCCACCCCCTCTTTTTTTTCTCCTTCAAACAAAAGCTAAATAGACATATGCAAGCAATTGAAGTTTGAATGACAATAACTATCATTGGCTTTTTGGATGCTGCAGGTGGTCTTGATTGAGAATGATATAAATACGAGACCATTTTCTGCTCAAGTTCTAGGATGCTTGCCACCATTGCCATGGTTCGTGTCTTCTGAAGATTTGGAAAATCCAGTAAGGGAGGATTTGCGACAATTGCGTGTCTTCAGTGTGGACCCTCCTGGTATATGACCTATAGATTCATTATTTTCTATTTCTTCCTCTTCTATAGTGCCTTCTCTAACTACTGTCTTGTTGGTGTTTTTTTTGTTGGGAAAATATTTAATCTTAAGCTAAGATACTTTGCTTCTGGTTTCTGCAGGATGCAAGGATATTGACGATGCACTTCATTGTACAGCTCTTCCAAATGGAAATTACGAAGTTGGAGTCCGTATCCTCAACCTTCTGATCTTTATTATATATGGAGATAATTGTATAACTTAATTGCTGATGAGCGTTGAGAGTGTCCTGCATCTGGGAATGTAGAGCCTTGCATAGACCATCATAGGATATTGAGCCTCTCCACCTTCACCAATTGCTTTTCGGTTGGATGCTCCAATTTGTGCTTTCCATCTTTTTTTAACTTGACACTTTTATTCTATATACATTATCCTACTACCTCTATGAGGTTCCATGGAAACTTCTGCTAAAAATAGAATTAATAACCTACAAGTTTAATCTTTAATGACATTGAATTAGATATTGCTGATGTTACAAATTTTGTGCACTCTGGTACCCCTCTTGACAATGAGGCTTCACAAAGGGGCACATCGGTCTACCTTGTTGATCGGCGCATTGACATGCTTCCGAAACCTCTGACAGAAGGTCACTATTTAGTTTTTTAGTTTTTCTTTTTTAAAAGAAGTTATAGTGAGTGCAATCAGTGCATTATCCTTAGAAAATGATATTATGGTTGAATCTTTTCTGAGTTAAAAGAATAAATCTTATTGTGCAGATATATGTTCACTCCGAGCTGATGTGGAAAGGCTTGCTTTCTCTGTTATTTGGGTATATGCTCCCTCACGAAATAGTCATGATAAGACACTTGTAGTCTTCATTTATTTTCTAGTTTTAAACTCTAGTGATTTCAATTGTAAGGTCTTTTTTTTATTTTTTAGCGTTAGAAACAGACTTGTATAGGACTAACCTATGTCAGAATATTATCATAATTCTTTTTTCCTTAATTATTATTTTCTGAGATTGTTATATATTTTTTTACCTGAATTTCAGGAAATGACATCTGAAGCTGAGATTATCTCTACAAGATACACAAAAAGTGTCATTAAATCTTCTGCAGCATTGTCTTACGTTGAAGCTCAAGCAAGGATGGATGATAGGTGCATTTCTATTCCAGTTTAGTTACCTTATGGTAGATAAATTCATTTGACCTCACCAGTTGTTTCTGTTGAGAACCCTAATAGTTTTTTTGAACTGAGGGAATTCTTATCATCTGATGAATTTTCTTATCTACCATTTGTGTTTGAATAGAATTATTTTGTTTCTCCTAAAAAAGACCATTATTTGACTTCATATAGGTTCTTATTCACCTGTTATATTTATATGCATATATTGCATGTGCTTATGATTATGATGTATAAAACGGATGGCAGATGCCAGTGTCAATGATTCAATCTGTTCCCTGGTGTGGGTTTCTTGCAACTTGCCCCCACAACATGGGTCATCCCTTTCTATGTCCCCTATTAAAGTTTCTTTTAGCTTTGGATTCTCATATAGTGCTTTCTTATTGCGTATATATTTCAGCCGGTTGACGGATCCAGTAACTACAGATTTGAGAAACATGAACACATTAGCAAAGGTATGCACTTGGACCATTTGGTTATAAATTTCAAACAACTGTAGTGTGGATCTTACTTTCTTGACTTCTCTGACAAGTACCCTTTCGCATATGTTGCTACAGATAATGAGGTCAAGACGTATTGAGAGAGGAGCCTTAACTCTTGCATCTGCTGAAGTCAAGTTTCAAATTGACACTGAGACTCATGATCCCCTTGATATCGGTATGTTGTTTGAATGGCAAGTTCTTTTTTTTCCCCCAACATATGAAAAATTTGATTGATGGTATCCTTACACTAAGAAAGGGATCAGCAGTGCTGTTGCTTAATCCACCAATGAATTGTTACCTTATCTGTCGAAATTAATTGCTTAGTGCTGCTTAGGATCATGTAGGCATAATTCTATTTACAGCAGACAACATTTACGTAGCCTTCACATTCACATTATATTACTATGTTTGGTATTTTGAGTTTGTAAACGTCACAGCATTATGTGGATGGACTTTTTGAAAACATGATTCCCTGAAGTCTGATTTTATTGCTTATTTTATATTGTAGTGATTTTACTTCCCCCGGCCTTCCCTTAGCTATTTATTTTTTCATTTTCTTAATGCTTCTAATGCATAAATGTTTTTCTGCAGGTATGTACCAGATTCGTGAAGCAAACCAAATGGTTGAGGAATTTATGCTTGCTGCTAATGTTTCAGTTGCTGAGAAGATCCTTAAACATTATCCTTTGTGCTCTCTATTGAGGTAAGTTGATGGATTTTTCTTAAATAATTTCAGGGCCTCGTATTATTTTCTTGAAATGGACTTCTGGTTGAATTTTTCTTACAAATAAGGCTTTATGGAGTAGGATGGGCATCTATTTAGGTTGGTTGAGTTGGAATACATCAGTTTCTGGTGAAGTGTAGCTTTCTTGTCTAAAAGATGGATGTATTTTTCTTACTAATATTTCTGGTTGTGCAAAGCTCGTACCTGCCTTTGAAATTTGCCACGTTTCTATTTTGATCAATTCAAACTTTGTGTCTGTTTTTGCAGGCGCCATCCTACTCCAACTAGAGAGATGCTTGAACCTTTGTTGCGGACAGCGGCTGCTGTTGGTCTCAACTTGGACATCTCATCATCAAAAGCACTGGCTGATTCACTTGACCATGCTGTGGTAAGTGTTGATAACATATGCATGTTATTTATACGAGGCTTATGGGTTTAGCTCAAGTTACACAGATTTAAACTATCGACACAGGAATGCCCAGATGGCAAGCCGGGCATCAGTGGAGCTCCATACTCTCAAATACTAATAACAATATAAATGTTTTTACAGGGTGATGATCCGTACTTTAATAAGCTGATTCGTATATTGGCTACTAGATGCATGACACAGGTAATTTCCTTTGAATGGTTAAGTATGGTGGAATCACTTTGAAGGAAACCTTTCTAAACGTATTTATTTTCCTTGTTTTGCAATCTAGGCAGTTTATTTCTGTAGTGGGGATCTCAGCCCTCCAGAATATCTTCATTATGGGCTTGCAGCACCTCTATATACTCATTTTACCTCTCCTATAAGGAGATATGCAGGTTAGTTTCAGTTTTAGTCATGCGGTTCTTGGTGATCTTAGTTACTGTTGTTTTACTTGAGAAGTTTCTTTTCCTGCAGATGTCATAGTGCACAGGTTACTTGCTGCATCTCTGGGTATACAGAAGCTTCCAACTGTATTCCAAGATGGACCCCAACTCAATAGTATTGCTGAAAGTATGGAATTTTTACGCATTGAACAATTTGCCTCGAGTATTATATTAGAATTACTCCTATGCCTAGATGTTTCATATTCACTAGTGATAGTATAACAATCTATCTGCAGCCATCAGCTTGTAATCAAAATGTGCCCATCTTTTGTACAATATATACCAACAGTTTTCTTTTCATATTTGCTCTTCTAAGCCAAGATTATCTCTATCTTATATAGACTATCCAATGGCTTCTCAATTTTTGTAATACTTTGTGTATTGATCATATTTGCTGCTTCATATGTTGTGCTACAGATTTAAATTATCGACACAGGAATGCCCAGATGGCAAGCCGGGCATCAGTGGAGCTCCATACTCTCATTTTTTTCAAATCACGGTATGAAGCACTCTCTCTCCCCCTCCCTCCCCCTCTCGGCCTCTCCCTCTCCCTCTCTCATATTGCATTTTGCTCGTGTAGGCCAACGGACACGGAGGCAAGAGTAGTGAGGATAAGATCCAATGGATTTTTTGTATTTGTTCCCAAGTACGTTTTCTAAACTCATACAGGATCGTCCTTTCAGCTTGACTATTTGTGTGTGTGTGTGTGTATGAGTATGTGAAGGTCACTTTATTTTTCCCAAATTAAGGGTTTGCATGAATCCAGGAGCTATTTCCAGCTATGGCGTCCTCATGTAGTGGCCAGAAATGTGATTGTATTTTGAGCTGTTCTTCTGATTACAATTTCTGCCACCTTTTATTCTTGTTATTGATAACAAATCAGTTGTTCTTTATAATGCGTAACATCCTGTGATTTTTATCAGAAATTTGTATCCGATATTTGACTGGCCTTAATGTTCTGGAGTGGAGTCGTGTGAAGATAAACTTATGGAATAAACTATATTTTCTTTTTTCCTATTCTCTACAGGTTTGGTATAGAAGGGCCTGTGTACTTGACCCCAAGAGGTGAGAAAGGAAGTGGAGAATGGTTTGTAGACGAGCAACAGCAGCGGATTAGAAAAATGGATGGTAGCATTTCATACAGCGTTCTGCAGACGGTGAGAATTCATTTGGAGATTGTGGAGCCCCAGCCCAATAGACCGAAACTCGAGCTTAAGCTATTGTAAGATGAGTAACCTGTCCTCCCCTATACCCTGGATGGTTGTGCGAGCCAGGAGCTATTAATGCTTGGTTCTAATAATCGGGAGCAGGGGTTGTTGTGGCACAGGAAGATTGTATAGTTTCATTGATTTAACTTGATCTTTTTTATTCGGGTGAGCGTTTGCAAAATTATTTTAGAGCTGAAGGATTAGCAGACCTGCAAGTTAAAGATTGTATGGAGGTGTCATTCTAATACATGTATTATGAACACTCTTGTTTTATTGCCTGCGGAGAATGTCTTGGGTGAGGCTGTTGTGCCACGTGGTGCGGCAAATTCACCGATAGTAATATGGTCGCAACCACAAGTCATCATAGGTTGGGTAGTTTGGGAGTTGCTTCAAAAATGTGGCTCCTACTACTCGGCTGCCAGACTTGTTCTTGATTTCTCTTTTTACGGGGGATAAGAAACTGTTTATGGGAACTATTTCAAAATTTGTTGAGCACCATGACTATTTTCAATTGATTATAACTTACCTCATACCGACTTCGCTGCATCTGTGCAGTTCAGTTGATTATAACTATTTTACTGATTTCAATTCCAGGAGAAGAATTCACCAGAAGGAATATTTCAGAGTTACATAGATAACAAAATATAAGGTTGTCAATGACTCAGATACATTGACCTATGAAAATCCAACTAAACCCTATTTCCCTCTCTTTATATTTACTCCTACACAGTCCTACTACACATCAAGCATATGAAAGCATGTGACCTACAGACACCCCCAAATCACACTAGACAAAATTTTACTTTGAAACCAATTGAATCAGAAAATGGAGAAGAAATAGAAACCCAGATGCAGCAGTAATGCAGATCCTTGCTTAGCTTCTGCGTGTGAATCTCTAACGAAAAATAATACTACGTACTACTCAGTTCAAGACAAGATCCACATGTAGACTGTTGACCACACAGTAAGTGCTAGGGCACAGACCAAGTATGTCCACAGGAAGATGACAGAGCACTCTGCCTCGGCCACATCAAACAGCTGGGTTATGGTACCTGCATTTGTATCATGAATTCATGTAAGCACTCCTATGACTCGTTTAGTATGCCGAATTGAACTGCATTGTTTAGCCAAGTACAGTTCGATTAAATGTTAACAACTAGTTGAGTGTTATTGCTTGCTTACCAATATTCATGGCAGGTGGCAATGTGAATTGAACCATCAGCACAAACTTGAACAAAGGGTCTGGTGGGAGAAACCCAAGTTGGTCTGCTCCTTTTACAATCCAAATACCAATTACTGGAAGTAAAATGTATCTAGCGATGATAATTCCAAGGAGGACAGGTATTTTGATTGTCGATGATCGTAAGCCTATTTGTTGGCAAGCATATAGTAGTAATAACTCTGTTAGATCTTGAGAAAGTAGTCTAATAATCTTGGGAAAATTTGAATATATCATTTTGCTCCATTACCTTGGATGAGATTGCCTCCAAGAATAAGTGTGATACAAGGAATAGTTCCATTCCTGCATAGTGCATTAGCTGTTAATTGGCTTAAAGGTGTTTGATTGAAGCATAGGGGATGCTCGAAACCTAGCAACTACTCACCCGAGTTGTGTAATTGAGTCTTGGATCACTCTGAGGGGGGCGGTGTCACCAATGATTAAGCCTTTAAGCCATGGAATTGCCCCGAAGATGAATCCCACAAACTGATCACAAACAGATAATTAAGCAAACATGCAACTTTTATTTTAGTTTTGAGGTGTTGTGAAGCACTTATTGTATGGTATAAGTGAAATGCTATGAGAACTCACTGCAGCTAGAGTTGGTGGTGCCAGCAACTCCTTTAAAATCTGTTGAAAGAATGCTACTACTTTTCGGGCAAATGGTACATCTGGTTCATGAGGTACTATCTGCCATTTGAGTAATCCAGATTGTCCAAACAACATAAGCCATTTGAGTTAATATTTGCACATAAGCCAGAAACCGAATCCCTAGTATGATATTATGAGCTACTTACAGCATGGGTGTGATCCGCGGATTTAGATGAGGCTACAATAGAACCCTGCTCTTCATCTCCTCCTTTGAGAAGGTGAGTTTCCCCATCAGCGTCTAAGTCCTTGTTGGGACTCTTGGAGGCCGCATTTTCAGCTGCTTGAAGTGCTTTAAATTTCACATATGAGGATTTTATCAGCTGATAAGTATAAGTCCAAATGAAGAAACCACCGAGCTGCCATTAATCACCAAGTCAATAATTGTTAGCATCATCTTCATAATTCACTTATTTACATCATGAGTGAGATTAGTAAT
Source organism: Rubus parviflorus (assembly GCA_029955375.1). Classification (NCBI taxonomy): domain Eukaryota; kingdom Viridiplantae; phylum Streptophyta; class Magnoliopsida; order Rosales; family Rosaceae; genus Rubus; species Rubus parviflorus. Next base: position 18,656,148 of record JARGGL010000004.1, read on the forward strand.
TTCATTACCGCCATGGAAAACGAGACATATGAGAGTCCAACTGAGCTACAAACTTCATGATCGCCGAAGGGGTTCCCATCCTCATGACAGATTGCAGGGACAAGAATAAGCAGAAGGTTTCCCAAGTTTGCTATATATTCAACAACATTGAGCATAAATAACTTCATGAGGACATTGCATCAATTGTGAGAGTTAAAAAATTTAAGCATGAATTACCTGATGAACATGTAGCAATTACAAGGCCTTCCTGATAAGGCTTTGGTTTAAGTAACTTTACCACTATCCATCCAAGAATGGATCCAAACAAAAATGTAAGTCCCACATTGACAATCATAAACCACCTGAAAATGGATGATCAAACCTCATGAATCCGAAAAATTCAAGAAAATGGGACAATTTGATAAGAATGTAGCATACCAGGAAATGATGTCATCAAATGTGACAGTCTTGGCCACACTTGCAAACATGAGGGAAGGTGTAAACACCACAAACACAATCTGCATTTGCAAATTGCAACTCAACAAACTTTTAAGATCAAACGAAAACGAGCAGAATTGTACTTAAATTTGAAACAACATACCCTATTCAAGGACCTTCTGGCGCCTGAAGGAAGAAGATTGCAATACTCAGTAGCCATGTAAGCTCCCAACAAACTGATTATAAGAACTTGCAAAACCGGCATAGATGCCACCTCAAATAGTGTCCAGAAACCCATCTTTTTCGGTTTGTAGCTTTTGCTTTCCTTTTGTTTAGTTAAATCTGCTTCAATGCGCTAGCTTTGGAAGTGTTTAATCTCTACCTGAGATGCTTCAGAACCTCTATGTAACTGTGCTAAAACAATTCTAGAAGAAGAGAAGCAGAAACCTGAGAAACAGAACAAAACCAAAGGATTTAGGCAGAAAAATCCAAAGCAGCTGATCAAAATCAAAGATTAGAACTCGAAATTTTAATAGGGAAAGAGCCAAAGTTTAAAAGGCCGTTGCATGTGAACTTTGGGAGGAAATAACCATGAAGGTAACTAACATTTGTCAAGATTTGGTTTAGTACTTCACAGAATTATTGTACAAGACACATATTTACAAATTTCTGAGGAAGTGTCAAAAACCTTCTTTTTTGTGGGTTTTGCTTCAAAACATTTTTGTGCACCTTTGGTGGGGTTTTGCTTCAAAACATTTTGTGCATATTTGGTGGGGTTTTGCTTCAACCAAGGTGATAAATAGGTTCATGAATTTGATTGCAAACTTTGGTGATGAAATTTAAGTAGAATTGAACCAGGTTGATATAGAAATGCCCTTCTTTCCTTCTATAATTTTATATGCAAATACACTGGTTTGTAAGGAATATGAAGTATAGTTGGAACCCAACTGCATGTGTGTGGACCAAATGATAATCATGTTTTAGAGTTTAGAATTTGGTTCACTTTCAATTTCTGGTGTGCTTTTTAAGAAAGATTAGACTACTAATTGACAGCTAAACAGATATATAATTGATGGAGCCGAATCCTAATAGAGTGTATGTAGAAGAGTCCATATCCAATCAGAATTTGTCTGAAAATTAATTATTAGGAGATAAAGATTTGTACCCAAAAAAACAAAAAGGAGATAAAGATTAGGACCCTAAATGGGTCCCTGAAAAGTGATACCAGTGGCCTAAAAATGAACAAATTCTCGTACAGTGGCCAGAAAACAAAGGGAGCTAAAATACTTTTGTGAGATGAATTTTTCTGTTTTTATGTCAAAATAAAATTACAAAGAGATTTTTAAACATCAAATGCCATAAGATTAAAAAAAAAAACATTACTAAACCAAACACAAGAATGACACACATACGTCCACCCACTCCGCCAAATACGGATTCACCCTCATAAATCCGTATCTGGGTACTTCGATCTCAAGCATGTTCTTCAAGATTTTTTTTTCACTCCAAGCATATATATTTCTTACATCTAAATGGTAGGTAGGTTATTTATTGGTGCAAAAACAACAAAATCTAATACTCAGATGCTTATGTGTTTTTTCCTTATTCGATAATCCAAATATGTACGTGCCGCGCGTAGAACTTATTACTTACATATGAGAGAAATATATATATGGAATGCCATATATAAGAGACGTACAATAATTTGTTAATTGTCGTCCTTCATTTTTCAGATAAGAAGAAGAAGAAGATCGAAGAATGGGTGGTCAATACTCAATGACGTAGCTAGCTAGCTGTGATTTCTTCCATGGCGGTAGAAGACAGATGAGTATGCATTGTCAGAGTCTTAATTATCATGCACTCCAATGTCTACAATTATGAATAAGATCCTAAATTGCAGAGATAATTAATAAAAAGAATGACAATATCTCTTTTCATTGGCTAATATGAACCGCTAATTAGTATTAAGAATTAATTAATAACTTAGCAGGCAAACGACAAACCCAGAATCGACCTCAAATAAGGAGAAGAGACCAGAAACATGAACAGCAGCAATGGATTAAAACATACAGGGTTCGAATCCCCCACGGAAAATTACAGGAAAAAAAATATAACTATGAAAAAAAGAACATGTTACACCAATTATTAACTTACCGGGAATTGTGTCTGGCCGGCACCGGTGATCAGAGAGTACTGGAAAGCTAGCTGAGGATGAATATGAATGAATGAGAGGGCGGGATATAAGAAGAGAAGAAGAAGCTAGAAAGCATGAAGACCATCCAATTTAACCATAATAAGAATTAGAGACTCGATCAATCTCTCTCTCACGTTAATCTCTACAACCAATGGTGCCTAGCTCCTAATATATATCATAGTACAAATATTGCTTAGCTACTTATATATATATATATACTTGCTTCCTTATATGCCATGCATGTTAATAGATCGAATCATTTATATATATAAACAACATTTTGGCTAGCTGTATATCTTGGAATATATATGCATGTTTTGCAACCACGCAAACTAATTAGCTAGGTTTCACAATTATTTGATGGGTTAATTCAACCAAACAAAAAAGAAATTAGTTGGAGCTAGCGAGATTGATGCAATTAATACAATTTATCATGTATAAAATATACCAGCTACCATGCACTTGAAGACATGATGAGGGTAATGCCAAACTTGTTATGCAGCTATCTATTATTAGTGCGATAATATATATAGTATTTATTTGCAAAATACCAAATTGGTTTCCTAGCCTACATATCTCTGATTCAGATTAACCTAGCTAGAAAAGTTGGAATACAATAACAAAATCGCTAGCTATCTTTGATTTTCCTCAATAATTCAATACATAAATACGTACATGACAGTGGATCGACGAACAGACCACATGGTTCATGTGTATGAGAATTTGGGTACATAGAAAAATTCAAATTTGTCATGAGAGTACAATCAAGAATTTGGGTGGACGAAAATATTACGAGTAGTCATAGAATATTTATCTCCAAACAAAATAAGAGAAAGAGAAAGAAAAAAACAGACTAAAGTGTAGGTATCGATGAAAATCATAGTCATCACGGCCCTTTATGTATATGAAAAAAAATTTAGGTCAGCGTGTTATGTGACACATTTAAACTATTAATCATAACGGCTTACTTAGATTTTCAATATTTTAAACAATCATATTATATGAGACGGAATATAAAAAAATTTATCTCAATATCTCATACTTACATGTAATTGGTAGTTCAAAAGTGTAATGTAACAAAAACCTTGTAATTAAGAGTTTGTCCCACACGTCAATCATTTGAGGAGTTTTCTCCCGCATTACGTGGAGCTTTGTATATCAACGTGTTTTCAATCAAATTTCAACCAAAAAATTAAGCAGAGAGTAATAATGCAATTCATGGAGAACTATTTGGTGAAGGCATTATATGATCGTTAATTATATGATTGTAATGGACTTTGGAGTTTTCTCCATGAATGAATATTATGATATCACATCATGGTAGATTGCAGATCCTTAGAGAAGGTCCTTACGTATGAGCTGACGTCACCACGTACACCTTAATTATATGTCACTCATACATACATACATGCATACATGTATATATATATATAGAAGATGAATAGATAGATTTGATGATCATATATATTACTCAGTTCTTCTCACACTTTTTTGTTTTTTGGAAATTCGATCTATATATGCCTCCAATTTCTAACTTTATTTACAGGTTAATTAATTAGCTATGACAAAGTACGTACTAATAAATGGCTACAGTTTTATACATACATACTTACATACATACCTAGAGGTTAATTCAGAGAATGAGAAATTTTAGTGATCTCTCTTTATCAACATGCAATTCAATGATCAAAACTATTCGAATTATTCTTGTCTTCCATGTGGTTCAAATATGGTGGGGATTCAGTTTGTAAGATCGAGTTAGCTAAACTTGGACTGACCTACACACACATATATATGTATATAGTATAGGCATGAGTCATGATGTCGTCAAAGTTGAATGGACTCCGATTAATAATATATTTCCTCCAACAATCATTAAAAAGTGTGTGCAGCAGGCCCACTTGTCTATGGAGCCCAGTAATTGGCATGAGTGAAACGATGGCCGCAATTGAATTGATTATACCACGCGGTGCCCAAGAATTGGTACAACCAATTCAAACCGGTGCATTGAGTATATAGCCAGCTCTAACTTGCGTGCTTAAACTCTCTTATGATATGCTTTCATTGTCGTTAATTATTAGTTTCTCACTTCAATTTAATTATGTTTTAATAGATCCGATCGACACAGCGAGATTGATCCCAACCTCGTTTCCTTAGTCTTCGTACCAAGTTCAAATTTTCTTGTTGGATCCGAGCTTATGATGACGATGCGTCGCAGCCTTTTATTTGTCTCATGCATATTAATTATATAAATATATAGCTATTCTTAATTCTTTAACTTCCGAGAACGTGAATTACTAAAGAATGTTGGAGATGCCCATTTTCCACATTCTTAGAGCATCAGCAGTGGGGACTCATTTTTTGGACTCAAATATGGGTCCAAATTGACCGTAATCCAAATTTGAGTCCATCGGAATAGTGAATAAAAAGACTTACTTTTTTGGGTGTCACAGTGGTGCAGGACTCATTTTTGGATTCATATTTTTGGACTTATATTTTTGGACTCAAATTTGGGTCCTAAATTTGAGTCATCTCCATTGTGGCATATAGATATTGGACCCAAAAACCCCACTTGTTCTCTCTCATTGATGAATCATCAATTTCTCTCTCCAAAATCCTCTCAAATTAGTTGCACATGGGGGACCCACAAATATAGGTCCAAAATTTTTGAGTCCAAACTGGACCTATATTTGGGTCCAACATTTAGGTCTCCGGCAACTATAAGTCCTACTCCTCCGATCCACTGTGGGTGTTTTTGGACCCAAATATAGGTTTTGGACCCAAATTTGGGTCCCCACTGTGGATGCTCTTAGTACTAAAAGCTTAAACAAGTGAAGGTCTCACATGAACAATATATAGCTGGAAACAACACCCCCGGTCAGTTCTCTGTTTGCTTGTGAAAATCATTACAAGGTAAAATTGGCATTCCCTCATCATTTTATTTTGTGAGGCCGTGAGAACAAGATTTTATGTTCGTTTCTTTAGCGAGACCTTCTACCATACACCGGTCGCTTTTAATTTATCAGCTAATCGTCTATGTTTGAAAACCGTAAGATATACGATACTCAAGTGTATGGTAGAATTTTCGGAATTAAAAGAAAAAAGGGCTTTCAAACCTTTCGGACAAAAAAAATGGGACTTTTTCGGTTCATTGACAACCCAAATAGCATTACATTTGGTTTAAAGTCCAGCCCAAAGTTAACACGAAACAACAGAACTAAAACAATGTCAAGCTTCGTGTTGAAACAAACAAAGTGAGAACAAGTCGATGATGATGTATTGATGTTAAAGCAAATAAGTATTTCCACAAAACTGTTATGGTTTACAAATTACTGATGCTGTCTTTTATGTAATCAGCCAAGTCTATAAACAAGGTAAACAAACGAGAAGAAGATATTAAACATTATTTTCTTGGTACCAAACACATGTGACAAGCCCAACTAAAAACTCTGCAGACACAATATCATATGGAAGCTTCAATTTCATCTGAAGCCACTGCAACTCCATTTGGGGCATCATCTGCATGCAGCTGAGCAGATACATCATCAATGGCAGAATTTAGCTGTGCAATCTTCTCAGCCAGTATTTTGCGGGTTTTCTGTTGTCAGTTACAAAACAAACAACCAAACATATAAATTCAGATTCAATATAAAAACCAAGCGAGCAAACAACATAATCCAAAAAGTTTTAGCGGATTGACCAATAATATTTTTCACCTTAAAGTTCAAGAACCAGACAAAAGAAAATAAAAAGTAGTCAAACTAAGAAGCAATCAACAGCATATAGATATATATGAAAGACAATTCAAGCATAATGGCCTAAGAAACACAGATTTTTCCTCTTTATCACCATTGGCTTTGTATCCTGGTAATACTTTTCCTCCTTAAAAATGCAAGGATTAGGGATTCAACCGATTAAGAATATGTTCTTGCGGCATTTGGAATCAAACTATGATTCCACCAAATGAGAAAATAGTTCTTTCCCTATTTTATAAATCTAGAACTCCATAATCCTAACCTCTCATTGCCAAAAGAAAAAAAGTTAAATGCAGGAACAAATAAATTCTCACCTCAAGAGCTTTCTCTTCATCATATATGAATTTTGGCAGCCTCCTCATCAAATCTTTTCTATCAGCTCCAGCTACTGCAAGTGCCTTACTTATCTGAGAAGGATATTATTTGTCAGTCAAAATCAACTAAAATATTATGACTTAACCAGATAACCACATAAGCCCAAAAGGTAAATCTTTGGAAGGGGGAGGGGGTAAGAAACCACGTCCTCAATGCACAAGAATCAGAGTGCAGAACTGCAGTAACGTGCTAAAATCAAGTGATAGATGACGGAAGATATCGAAAGACAAATCATCATACCTGAGGTGCATACACGCACCCTAATGCCCCAACAATTATGCCCCCCAACACAAATCCACCAACGAAGATGCCTGCAGTACTTTTTCCACTTTCCCGACTGTACATGCAAAAAGGAAAAGAAGTGGGGAGAAGAAGTCATTTTAGTTGATTAAATTGGTATCCCCTAACGGGAAAGACATTCCAAAAAATTAAGAAGGCTAATAATAAAAACCATGAAAAGTTACACTCATAGCTGGTGCGCACATATATCTCATGTTACTGCTATACTATCTCCTAAGCTACTGATAGAAATGTGTATCCATACCCTGCTCGCACAACAAGTGGCCTTTTATTTGATGTAAGCTTACTGGGCGTAACGTTCAAAAGACAATGGTTCACTGGCTTCGAAGAAGAACCTAGCATCAAACATTTGGCAATAATTAACAAAAAGATTGAAAGTTTGAAATCCAAATGCAAGGATTTTGCAAACTGCATGTTTGATCAGCACAACATTGAGTGAATCAAAGCTGAAAGAGAATGAAAAACGAAAACATACCAGATGTTGAACTCTATGCACTTATAGCTCAAAATTTAACTTTCTTGCAAGTATTACTTGACTAAGAAACTACTTTGATGATACCCTCTACTGTTTAATATCCCATTTCAATGTTTAACAGCTTAGCAAGTATAGAAAATTGGATTATGGATATCAATTATAAAAGATGGTGGGATTGAATCCCAGGACTGAAAGACAAGGATCAAAATCACATAGACCCACAAAAATTAGAGAATTATCGAAATGGGCATTTCAATTTCATAATCTTTCACAAATTTATAAGATAAAAAAGACTATCAAATCCACAATTAACCCTAGTGCATATTATAATCTTCAAAGAGCCACCATAACTTAAACAGAAACTGGAAATGTAAATAATCTGAACCGAATTAAGCAAAAAAAAAAAAGAGGGGGATGCAATGATTACCAGTCAAGAAGTGGGCTTTGTGGTTCTGAACTGAGACGAACGAGCTCGGTAGAGCACTCATGGTTTTCAACTTTACAATACAGAAACGCAGAGATAGAGAGAGAGAAAGAAAGCCTTGAGAATTTGGTATTCCACCCACCGAAAACAATTTAAGTGCTTCGGTATTATCGAACTATGGCCTAGCTTGTTCTTAGCTTCAAGATCAGACAAATTAAATTAAAGACGAATTAAAAAAATGATGAGGCTCAGATCATCCTTCAGGCTTTGGGTCTTTATCTTGGGCTCAGGTAATGGAAACTTTGGCCCATATCAAACTATCCATTCAGCCCAAATAACCAAATTCAATTTTTTCTTTTTGTACATATGTTGGCCACATTTCTTTTGATGATTACATCTCTACTTACTAATTTTACTCATAGAGTCTGTTTGAAATTGCTTCTGAAAATCATTAAAGCGTTTTTTAAATTTAGTAAAAGTGTTTTTTTACGATGAAGAACTTGACAAGTGTTTTTCAAAATCATTTTCAAATGTTTCTAAAACTCATCCAAAACACAGTTTTTTTTTTTTAAATTTTTTTATAGTTATAATTAATTTTTGTATATCCAAAGGAGTCGATGATCGCGTCTTTCTCAATCTAGAATAACATAAGCTAGATGGGAGGAAGTATTATCCATAGTTTTAAATTTATCAACCATATAAAAGGATGTTGGCGCGTTTTAGTTAACCAAGTCCAATACATGCATGACCCAAAGTCCGAATAGAAATGAAATGGTCAAAATTCAATTGCCCAATCCAGACGATGATTCATTACCATGACTTGAATGTTGACCAGGTCTCAATTAAATCACATTTTAAGTTTTTATTTTTTTATTTTTTAGGGTGAAGCAGTCTCCCTTTCGAGCAAGGAAATGTAGGTGCTACTCGAAAATCAGTAAGAGACTGATATCGCCTAATTTTTTATTTTTTATTTAAAGAAAAAAATTGATTAGTATTATTTTAGTCTCCACCTCCATGACTTATCAAAAATTCAATTATGGAAGGTTACATAAAGCGATCTTCTTTTCTATTCGCCGTTGTGCGTGGATCTCTTCGAATTTAGGGAGTATAATACTGTAATTAAACAATATGCATCCAGATTTGACCTAAACAATTTAAGAAAGATTCTTATACACGTGGTCAGATGAGTAATCGCATCCTGGGCAATAAAAAGAAAAGGAAATTAATGGCATCTAGTAGCTGGGCTCGGCTGTAACTGGCATTGTGAAAAGAACAAGAGAATAATGACTTTGGTTTGATTGATGAACTGACCATACCTAATTCACACTTGGCTTCCACGCCAATGACGCCATGATATGAATGAAATCAGTTCACACTATTTTTTTATTCATTTATTTATGATATTTAAGATATCTAACATGTTATGTTTAGTTCGAAGAAAGCGTTAATCAACTATTAATACTATTTTTCTGTAATAACCAAGACATTTATTACGTTCATGTTTAATTTGTCATTCGACACAAAAGTTTATATGTCTTGGATATTAAATAATGTTCACCTCATGGACAATTTTTAAGGGATTGTGAGAAACAAGTGAATCTGACAGCTGAGATTAAATTCAAATGCTGAAATTATAACAATTTAAAACTGTGCATTTAATCTCAGCTGTTAGATTCACTTGTTCCTTACAGTCATTCAAAAATTGTCCCTCAAATGAGCAGGACTCTTAAATTGTCACCATAAAGTGCTACAAAAACATGACAATTAAGTTTTAATTAAAGGTCTTCACCATCCAATTCAATTCCTCTGAAATTGACTGGTCCAATTGGATTCAAAGACTTTGGCCGATTGGATTGGATTTAAACATTAGAAAGGGACAAACATTTCAAGTTTCTCCTCAAAAGACAATTATGAAGTTCACCCTCAAGGTGAACTATTTCTTTTACTCTCCGTAATAATTTGTATTTGTATAATTCTTGGTATATATTTTTGAATTTTTGAATTTTTTTTACATTTCATAAGAGTTATTTGGATTCACGCATTATTTTCCCTGCTAAATTTATCTTCCGGTCCTTCTCAACCTCATTCAAGATTAGTAAACGTTTGAATCAAAATGTGCAATACATATATTCTCTCACTTTTTATTTATATTCCTCAAGCAGCATTTGTTATAAACACCGTAAACGTTAGAGCCAATTATAGATAAGGTCATTTACATAACTCATATTATTCAAAAAACCACATAATATTTTTTTTCTCTCATAAGGCCACCAAAATATTACAAATTTTAATATTTACAAAAATGCCACCGCCAGTAGCTTTACTGTTCTTCGACAGTAGCTTTCTTGTTCTTCGACAGTAGCTTTCTTGTTCTTCGACAGTACCTTTATTATTCTTTGGGAGTATATTTTTTGTTCCTCGCACTGAGCTTTATTGTTGTTTGGCAGTAGCTTTATTGTTCTTTGACAGTAGCTTTATTGTTCTTCGACAGTAGCTTTATTGTTATTCGACGGTAGCTTTATTATTCTTTGGGAGTACATTTATTGTTCTTTGACAGTAGCTTTATTGTTCTTTGACAGTAGCTTTATTGTTCTTTGACAGTAGTTTTCTTGTATCTAGTAGTAGTTTTTGTATTCAGTGGCATTTTCGTAAATAATGAAAATTAAAAGTGCGGTGACATTTTTGTAAATATTAGTGGCCTTATGAGATAAAAAAATATTTGGTGGCTTAAAAAAAATAAGATCATCAAAAGTGACCTTATGGCTAATTTGTTATAAACGTTAATCTTCACAATTTTTTAAATTAATTATATAAATAACTATGTCGATCACTAACACGATGAGAAGTTATTATCATATTCAAGCACCTCTTATAATATAAGGAGGATCGGATCTGAGGATCCAAATTGATGAAAATTTAGAGTAGATTAAATCGAGTTTGGAGTTTTGGACACATAAAAAATGGCGTATAAATAGTAATATATTACCAAATGAAGAGCATGATTAATATAGTAATAGTATATAAGGCGCATGTGGTTCTTGGATTTCACAAAAATATGAACACTGTCCTAAAAGATCGAGGAGAACTAAATAAACGTGCTTTCTTCATTAGGTGGTGGTTGATTGGTCCATTTCATATTCATGTACCCTCCGTGTCCTTTGCCCTTTTTCTCTCTTTTTTTATTTTTTTTATTTAGTTATTTTTAGGGTCAACGATTCCGTGAGCTCCATGTCTCGAGCACTTTTTTGGTCTCAACTTTCGTGCATTAAAGTTTATGGTTTTCCCATTACAATGTTCTAGATTAAATTTGGAACCAAAAAAATGTTCTAGATTAAATAAGTAACAAATAAATAGACCCAAGTATCTGTTTCATGTTTGAAAAACTTGTATAATTTACAAATTTACATGAGCACATATTATCTGGTGTAATTGTAATATATAAAAACATAAATTTTATAATAATAATAATAATAATAAAATAAAAAACTATTCCTAGAAGAACCTTTTTCATAATTAACCAGATATTATTCCCCCAATCCACGCAAAAAGAGCGGGACCCGAGTTTGACGATAATTTACAATTTTTGCCAAGTTTGGGTATGGAAGAAATTAAGGAGTGCAAGGTAAAGACAGCCCTGACTGGTGAGTATGAAATTAAGGAGGCTTTGTTTGACCTCATCAGATGAGCTGAATCAAAATCTCTCAATCAATTCCCCCTTCATTAATGGCACAATGCGAGCAGTATTTAAGTCCCCCATTTCTTATTGATTCTGTCTAAACGTTATAAAAAAAAAAAAAAAAAGACAAAAAGACAAAACCACTGCTTGTTCCTGTTGCTGCTGCAAATGGGTTTCTGGGGGAGGTACGAAATCGCAGAAGCCGCGTAGACCCAGAAAACGAAACTCGGTAAACGCTCGCTTATAAAACCCAAAACAGTTGCTGGGTTTGCTTCAGATTCTCCAAGATGTCATCTTTCTCCTCTCTTTTGTGGTTTGTGTTCGTTGCGTTTGTGGGTGTGGGTGTGGCTATGGCGGCAGAGGAGGACACTGACACTAGTACTACCTCCACGTCAGCGTCGAGGGAGCTTAACCAGACACCCACCTGGGCCGTCGCCGGAGTCTGTACTGTTATCATCGTCGTCTCTTTGATTTTGGAGAAGGTCCTTCACAGAGTCGGAAAGGTACTCATCTGTTCTGTAACTTGACTCCAATCGTTACCCTTTTGCATGCCCATTAGTTCGTTTCTTAATTTCCACTCTAACTGGTTAGTTGGATGCAAAATCGTAGATCGCAATTCAAGTTTACTTAGCTATTATAATCACAGTTTGACTTTTGTGTGCTCCCCTGATTTTGGTCACAACTTGGTCTTCTTTTCTGGAGTAGCAATTTCGCCACAGTTGACTTTTTTTTTTTTTTTCATATGGTGGACACTTTGAATTATGTCAACCTATTTTTTCCTTACGATTCGAAAATTCTGTTTCTGTTTTACGCCAAGTGCTGGGATTTTAGATGAAAGGATTATCAATATTTTTTTAAATTTAGTTCATTTTCCGCAGTTCTCTTCTTCCCTGTTTATTGGTCATTGTCATGGCTGCTCCTGTTATGAGATTGATGATTTTTAAATCTGTTCTGTCATTCATTTCTTGAAACTATGAAGTTGATGTCTTGTTGTATTGGGTGAAAAGAACAACTAACATATGGCAATGTCACTTTATGAGGATTGTTTAAATTAACTTTCTTTTTACCTCGAAAAACTTTCATTTCAGTTTCTTCAAGATAGGCACAAGAGAGGTCTGTTTGAAGCTCTGGAGAAGGTTAAAGCGGGTAAGATTCAATTCTTATTTACTCGTAATCATGTTTACACACAGAATGATAAAAAGTGATTCAAAGCTTGAACCATCTTTATTATCTTACATTCTCATTGTTTAGGAATTGAATCTTTGCATGAATGGCGAGTTATGGATACATATTTGACTTCTGATGAAATTATTGCAGAGCTGATGATTCTAGGTTTTATTTCATTAATCCTGACCTTCGGACAGAAATACATTGCCAAAATCTGTATTCCGCTTAAGGTTGCAAACACTATGCTGCCATGTAGTATAAGTTCAACTTCTACGGGAAAGAAATTATCAATAAGTCACCAGAGACTCTTATCGGATGACCGCAGAATTTTAGCTGCTGTAGCTACTACATCATGCAAGAGTGTAAGTGTAGCCTATTCTTGGCCAATAAACTACCATTTGATTGACAGTATACAACTAGTCATTTTGTTGATTATGAAAATGAAATGTCCAAGTATGTTTCTTATTCATTTTATCATATTGAATTTGCGATTTATAAACAAGCAATTGTGCTCTACTTTGATGATGACTTATCTGGTTCTTGTTACCAGGGATATGAACCGCTTATCTCCATTAATGGATTGCACCAATTACATATCCTCATATTCTTCTTGGCAGCCTTTCACGTAGCATACAGTGCTATCACAATGCTGCTCGGGAGGCTAAAGGTAAGGAAGATCTACATTTGTGTGTTTGTGTGTGTGTCTTCTTAGTAATCAAAGGTCCATATGCACAGATTAGTAAAGTTTCTATCATCGATTACATAGAAATATGAGTTTATGGTGCAGGGCGAGAAGTTAGCTAGATATAGTTGTCTAGATATATACATCTCTAGACTGTAGGTACCTTTCGAACTTGATGAACTTGTTGGGTCCATGTTCCATGTTAAACAATCTATAGGGATCCTTACCATGCAAAACAATTTATGAACTTTGCATCTAATATATCTTCAATAATTGCTGAATGTTTCTTTCCACAGATTCGAGGATGGAAGGCATGGGAGGCAGAGACTTCTTCACATAGCTATGAGTTCTCAAATGGTATATGTTCCTTCCATGTACAGGAAAACTATTCTTAGAACTCGAAGCATTCCCCTCCTCATCGACATAAATATAACAAATCTTATGTATTGATAACTAATTTCTGGTAGAAGCTAAACTTGATTATGTTTTCTGGGCAGATCCTTCGAGATTCAGACTTACTCATGAGACATCATTTGTGAAAGCACATACCAGTTACTGGACTAGGATTCCGTTCTTCTTTTATGTTGTGAGTTATCTTTAACTACATTTCTGATTATTCAAAAGGCTTATGTTGAACTGCACAAAAAGTTTCTGTTGGTACTAACTTTTAAATCATGGCTGCAGTAGCTCTAGCTTATGCCCATAAGATGAGCATAACTGGCACAAGGATGCTATGAGAAAAATATATGATATTTGAAAGTTAGTATCTTAGTATAAGCCTACAAGATCACTTATAACTCTATACAACTGAATATTTAAATTCAGCAAATAATTGGCCAGAAAGAAAAAATATCTTAGCAAATGGAATCAGATAATCAAAACCCAATAGGCTCCATTCAGTTCACTACAATTGTTGTAATCTTATGGTTTTTGTACTCATGCTCGTATATTATATGTTATAAATGAACTTATAATTTTTCTTTGGCAGGGATGCTTCTTTCGACAATTTTTTAGGTCGGTTAGTAAGTCTGACTACTTGACAGTGCGCAATGGATTCATTTCTGTGAGTATCATCAATTGCAAAAGTTTCAGATTTCCATATTGAATCCGTCATTTCATCTCATGGATATACTATATTTATAGGTTCATTTAGCCCCTGGAAGTAAATTCAACTTCCAAAAGTACATCAAGAGATCGTTAGAGGATGACTTCCAGGTCGTTGTGGGAGTCAGGTATTGTCAATATTTCTAGTGTATTTCTTACTATATCACCACCTGTAAATTTCATTGGCCAAATCTCGCCTCTATAGTTCAGTATCCTTAATTTGTTTTTTCATGTTATTGACAGTCCTGTATTGTGGGCATCATTTGTGTTATTTTTGCTTCTTAATGTAAAAGGTAAGCTACTTCTCCCTGGAACTATCCTTTTAAAATATATGATTCTGCGCTTAATAGTTGAATGAAGTTGATTGACGTTACTGTTAATGTGTTCTTTCAGGATGGCAAGCACTGTTTTGGGCATCCATAATCCCTGTCATTGTAAGAATCATTTTGAGTGAAAAAATTATATATGTATGTATGTATGTAGTTGGAAAAGTGAAGTTTCTTACCTTAAGTAATTGCAGATAATCTTAGCCATTGGAACAGAACTTCAATCCGTCCTGACTAAGATGGCTCTAGAAATCTCAGAAAGGCATGCAGTGGTTCAAGGGATTCCTCTTGTACAAGGCTCTGATAGATACTTTTGGTTTGGTCGACCTCACTTGGTTCTTCATCTCATCCATTTTGCGTTGTTTCAGGTATTGGATTGCCTACTTGTTTGCAGACTTTTAAATCTGAGAAATGTTCTTACTAGAATGGAGTATGTTGTCTACTTTCTTAGATTATAAAAGTCAAAATCACATGGAAGGAGAAAAAGCTGTTATTGCTTGCTGCAAACTGTATTAAAGGGCAACCTGACCTTAAAATCTCTTTGTTGTTTTGGTTATTTGAATTATCTGATAGGCTTCATTTAATTCAAGTGAAGATTATCATTCCAACAATTTGTTTAAGAAAATTCAAATTTGTCTTTAGTCTTTTACTAGTCGAAAGATGCAGCGTATGTGTAGCTGGATTATAAGTTCAGGTGGATCATATTCACGTTTTACAGCATACCATGTCAGTAGTGTGAATATTCTCATTTCTAACCATGTCAGTAGGTTAGAAATGAGAATATTCGTCATCACTTGTTGCCACCAGATACCTATGTTACTTATTCTTAGGTCAGAAGACAGATCCTTCAACTGCAGTTTCAGTGTTAATGAGTAATCAATATCTATTTTTTGGATACAAAGAAATTCCTAGACTATTATGTTTTAAGTTATTATATTTCCTTTTTCAAACCTCTGACTTTCAAATCGTTGTTCTGGTGCTCGCAGAATGCCTTCCAAATTATATACTTCTTGTGGATATGGGTAATGAACTGTTCCCACTTAATATTTCCTTTCCCACTTAATATTTCTATCTTTCTCATAGCTAATACCCAAATATTGAATGACAACTTCTGTGCAGTATTCTTTTGGGTTGCAATCTTGCTTCCATGCCAATTTCAAGCTTGCAATCGCAAAAGTAATTTTAGGGTAAGCATTAGACTTAGATCAATAATTTCTCTCTCGATTTTATATATTCTTGCTTGTCTCTGATGGGAGTTATCTTTTACTAATATGATTGGTGAGGTTAATTGGTTTTACCTTGCTGAGAGAGGGTAAATGGTTATGGTTATATTTCCTTGGATTGTTATCTAAAATAAATTTTTGTTTTATGTTTTTTTTTTACAGGGGTGCAGTTTTATGTATGTGCAGCTACATCACACTGCCACTATATGCCCTTGTAACTCAGGTACTTTTTTCCCTTAATCCTGAGTTTCTTCATGCAGTCACTTCACATTCTTGAGGGCTTAGATAGCAATTACATTTAGAATTTTTTATGGAATGATCATAACCACAAAAAATTAAGGGGGGGGGGGGGGGGGGGTGTGGGAAACTTGATTCAGTTTCAAGTGCTCCATTTGATGCCAATCTGCTCTCTGAAGCTAGACAATCTTATCAGTGATTGCAAATTTAAACTACCTTATATAAGTTGCATATCAGAGGAAACTTGAAAGGTGTCATCTTCGAAAAATCTTAAGTTTATATCTCGTCTGATGTCTTGCTTTATATTATTATCTGTGTAAGTTGTATATGATTAAACTAAATGGAAAATTCCCGATAAAAAAAAAACTAAATGGAAAATTAATGTGGTGAATGTTGCAGATGGGTTCAAACATGAAAAAGTCCATCTTCGATGAACAAACATCCAAGGCCCTTAAGAAGTGGCACAATGCTGTGAAAAAGAAGACAGGCGGGCAAGGAGGTAAGTCTCCTGCTCGAACTCTGGGAGGAAGCACCGTCGGTGGAAGCTCATCTGGTTCGGCGGTGCACTCCTCTGGACCCACATTGCATCGTTTCAAAACAACTGGTCACTCAACCCGCTCGTCCGTTTTCGAGGATCACGAGACATCGGATCACGAAACGGATCCTTCGTCACCCACAGCGTCAACAAACTTGATTGTAAGAGTGGATGAAGTTGAGCAGATAACTGAAATAACCGAACCCCACAATCAGGAGCAAACCACTATTGAATTGGACGAGTTCACATTTACCAAGCCTGATCTGGGAAAGAAAACATGATAAACAGCAGCAATGATGGACATCTCATTGTCTGAAATTTTTTTGTTACTTTAGGCAGAAATATTAGTGAATTTTTGAATTGCTGCTACATGTACTAGTAGCATATCTTGTACATTAAATTGGTTGTTCATATTTTAATTACTAGCTAGTAGTAAACACTTCATCTTTGTACGTACTAGCCTGGTTTTTCCCAGTGAAATGAAATTGAATGCCAAATCTTATCTTTGAGCTGATATACTCGCTGGTTCTGCATTTGATTTGAAGTTGGGTGCTATGATGAGGAAAAAGAAGAAGTTTAAAAGTTGAAGTTGGAGAAATTGTGGGACAGTTACCTACCCTAATTCATTGTCTACATAGTGCTATTGATATTTGGGGAAAAAACTAAGTGCTACTGATAAGTTGTCAGCTCATAAATCATGTTGAAAATACCGCAGGCCATATTATACCAGGGGACATATCCAACCCCAGATTCACCTTTAGCTATCTAAGAAACCTTTATGAAGGGTTAGCTGTCCTCACCTCTGTTCCTTGTGCTCAATCATTTAGATAAAGTTTCTCAGATTCTCAGAAAAAGCTAGCTCCTTTTAGTTCCAGTCACATTCTCTGCATAATGGAAACTTGGCAATATTTAGAGATAAGGAAGGAGTAGGTGTGGACCACGTTATCGAAGATTCATTTGATCCAACCTTTGTTTTATCTTTCTCACTATTCTGGATCCATAATTTTATTATAAGCATAACGTACTAGATATGTTGGCTTGGTATAGTTAAGGTTTGGAGTCGGAGTGATTGTCTAACATAATATAAGAGTATCGTTTGCAAAAACTTTTATGTTTGAATATATTATATTTGTTTATAACGGTATACTTCTCATTTCGTGAGGGAGAATGTTAGCTTGATATACATTGTTGACTCATTTTGTAACATCTTAAATTTTTTTAAAAACGATAGCTATAACACTCGAAATCCATTTCTTAACCAATGCAAAGTTATAAAATAAACCTGACATTACATGCAATCACCCGCAAACCAATACACATAAATTCGGCGTATTTTTGCCACATTATTCTCTCATTTACCACAAAACTACCCATGCATGAGTGTTCACATCTTCTCATTGCTGTCTTGCAAATGCATGGTTAGTTGAACAATGGTGTTTATATAACTTTTCTCCAATTAAGTTACATCTATCTATTAAGCTAACAGATGAGAGTCCTAAACCATATTGCTAGTACCTACATAACCCTCCAAAGACTAGAGTTTGGCTCTGCCTTAAATACCCACCTTCCCTTTTATCCACCCAACATATAGATCTGAACTGATTTCTGGCTCTGGACCTTCCCCTACCTTACCCACCTTTCCCCTATTAACTCAACATACACTGCACCTTAGTTGGCTCTGCTTGCATGCATTTGGGATCAAATTAACCCTCTTCAGGTTTTCTTTAATGGCCATGAATCGTGTTGAGTTGGTATCAACCATGTCATTCCATAAATTCAACAGTGACATCAAACACAAGAGAAATTAAAGCTAGCTCGATGATGGGTTTATCTGTCACGGGCTTCTTCATCTAAAGCACTCTTTTCAATAGTATCTATCAGCAAACTCAATAGTAGCCATGGTTCACTTATTGATTTCTTGATTAGCCGATGTATTAGCCAATATATATATATATATATATATATATATATATATATATATATATAGTACATATCATAAAATAAAATGGGTCCTAATATTTTTTGTGAAAGCTAAGTAATGGGTACTGCTCAGCATGTGCAGAAGCCCTAAAGTGTCACTGAAGAAGATAAGACTCAAACTGAGCTAGAACATGCATCAGTGTCATTTTTTATAGATTCATAGAGCTTTTTAGTATCGAAAAGGAGTGTTAGATGACCCAACTTTGGAGACAGTTTGATATGTAAGTTGAAAATGGTGTTCACTCATCCCCAGTGGGACTTGAACTCTTTTTTTTTTTTTGCCACATTAACTATTTTTTTTTTGTGAATGAGAATTTTATTGGAAAAGGATCAACAAAATACATGGGATAAACACCCAGTGCAGCGTTAGGCTTCTAAATCAGCCTGAGAACAATTAATTAACCAACTAGGAAAATCCGCAGACCATGTACCTATTTTTTTTGCCACATTAACTATTTTATGAAAATTAATTTGCACTATCTGACATATCCAACAACATATAAATTTGATCAGCTCATATCATAAATAAAATTACCTTACCCACCTAATTGAAAGAGAAACTATAATGATAGTTATAATTAATATTTGGGTAGAAGTAGTTCAACTTGTAACCCTACTCTTTCAATATGTGTGATTACCATTAGGTGTCACACAAAGATGATGTGACACATGAGAAAATAACACCTCTTTGATCGATATGGACTAATCCAGTACGTAATCAGTTTACTCCTTAACAACATGAAGTTGTCTACCACAAAAGAAATCTAGGTTATTATTATCGAAATTAATGTACTTTAACGAAACCCAAATAGTAAGTATTCCTCTAAAAATGTCTTTGTAACCCTATAAATAATGTCTTGTAAAAGTATGAAAAATAAATGTATAATGATGTTTTAAGAGTGTGAATAACAAAAAACTTGGTTAGAACATTTCCAGTTTAAGAAGTTGATTAAACTTAATCAGAAATTTTAGCTACACTAAGTTACATGCTAATTGGTTATTCTCTAAATTACTTTCTTGTCCTACCTTAACAACATAACTTTTAATATAATCTAAAGGTAGATTCGATAACAGCAAAAAGGCAGCTAAAGAACTATAAAAATAGGAAAAACAAAAGTTACATTTTTATTCAGTATAAGCACATTGCTTTGTTCTAGATATGTTACTTTTCTAAATTAATTTCAACTACTAAATTGGGGTTAGTCCCAAGTAGAAAACAAAACAAACTCATATCACTAAAAAAGTTACATTAGAGACGTTATTTGAGTTATCCGTTAAGACGTTAACTTAGTGTCTAAGTCTACTCAAACATCGTCACATGCTTAATTTTGCGGAAAAATAAACAATACATAGAAACTAAATCCGTAATAGAGCTTAATTATTGTAGTAAAAAGTGTGATTAAAATTCGGCTAATCACTGAAAAAAGCATTCATTGTCTTGTGGCAAAATTAAAGATGAAAATGACCAATTGGGAATATGACCAACACTCAAATTATTGTAACCCAAAAAAAATAAAAAATAAAAGATGAAAATGAAGATAAGAATAACTAAAAATGGGAAAATCCAAGCTATCTGGGCCAGCCAACCTGGGCCGACCTTTCCTACCTCTCTTTCTTTTTCCCTATCTTCTCCCAACACCCACTTTCCTTCCTCCTCTTTCTTTCTTCCCCATTTCAAACCCAACTGGTCTTTCTCTCTCTCTCTCTCTCTCTCTCTCTCTCTTCACACTCACAGCTCTCTCTCTCTCTCTCTCTCTGTGTATAAATACAAACATCAACCCTTCCAATATTTCCAAAAGCTAAAACACATCAACTAACTTCCTTGATTTCTCTGCTTCCCTCTCCAAAAATTGAACGACATTAGAGTTACTGTCGTGCATGAGTCATGCCTCGATTTCTTAGCACAAGCTCAACGACCAAATATGCCGCCGCGCCGCCTCCCGAGGCCGTGACTCTGGAATCCGACTTCGTTGTCATACTGGCGGCGCTACTCTGCGCCGTCATCTGCGTCGTGGGACTTCTGGCCGTGGCGCGCTGCGCGTGGCTGCGACGCGCCCCCGGCCTTGTCAGAGGCGGCGGTCCCGGTTCGGCCCAGGCCTCCTCGGCCAACAAGGGGCTGAAGAAGAAGGTCCTCCAGCAGCTCCCGAAGTTCACGTACGGCGACGGGGGATCGGCGGCGCCGCCGAAGATGGGATCGGAGTGCGCCATATGCTTGGGCGAGTTTGCGGAGGGAGACGAGATTAGGGTCTTGCCGCAGTGCGGGCACGTCTTCCACGTCGGATGCATCGACACGTGGCTTGGGTCCCACTCATCGTGTCCGTCGTGTCGGCAGGTCCTGGTGGTGGCTAGGTGTCACAAGTGCGGAAACTTCCCCGCCATTTCTGAAGCTGAGCTCAAAGCTCGCCAAGATCATATTTACCATTCTGCCCCTCCACCCGCCGCCACTAATTCTGTTTCCACCGCCGCCACAACTACCACTACCACTACCACTACCACTTGTAGCAGCAGCAGCAGTAATAGTAATAGTAATAGTAATATCTTCCTACCCTAAATCGAAATTCTAAACCCAACCCACTTTTTTTTTTTTCCTTCATTTCAATCTGTACTTCCTGCCACTACTCATTCTGTGTATAGAGAAATCATCAATGAAAATTTGTGTTCATTTACTAATTTCTTTCTAGCTGGGCCAATGCAGCAAAAATGGGTTAATTTCATTTTGGGTTAATTAATTAACATTTCAAAATGCATGAAATTTCCCACTCCCAGTCTCTTCTCCACTCTCTTTAACTCGTCTGCTTCTTCAAACCAAAAGCTAAATGGTTCCAAAAGCAACCACCCAATTGTGCTAATTTTATTAAGGGGTTTGCGTGTGTTGTTTAAATTAAGTAATCAAAGAGTCAATGGGTCACAGATGCTTGGAGAATTAGACAATAAAAAAATTCAAGGCCTAACCTAGCATCATAGAGAGGTCGTCTAGTTGAAGAAGCACAACCATTGTTTAAATTATGTCTCACTTTTTTGAGGAGCACTTTGATGGGTCAATAGCTACTTGGAGTGGTATTGACGCTAACGACTAGTAAAAGGTTGAAGAAAAATGCTCAAAGCTTATATACCATCCAAATGTTAAAGGCAGCCAACAGAGAATCATGGGCTGTTTTTGTGTTTTCTCATTGATGCAGAGAATTTCTTCAAGCTGAAGCATGGTCTGTGAATGGAAGAAAGATACTCTTCATTACCCCTTTTGAGTTTTTGGGGCTGAACTTTAAGCTCTAGGGTTACCCAAAAACAAACAAAAAAAACTTTAATGAAGCTGTAGTTCCACTAGCTACTACTCTTTCCTTCCCCAATTTATCCACTCTTTAGAATGAAATTAAATTGATAAGACTTGGTTTTATCTCATCCCCTGAACATGATTGCAGTTTAGACTTCAGAGAGTGTTGATGTTACTTCATCCTACTAAAAAACACACCAAGTTCAATACTTTACGGTTAGTTTTCAAGTGAGTTGGTGAAGCTAAGCAGAAAATTAATAGATAAACCCAAAAAGAGTGATGAGGACCACCCCCCGTACAATCCAAGGTTATCTTTCTAGAATTTAGATGAGTGTTTTGATAGTGCTTTTGAACATGCCAAAAGCATCTCTCAAATTTTATCTTCACACAAAGATTTGAACTTGATATTTCATTCAATACTGCAGATAAAAATTTCAATAAATTCATTATTACGGTAGCATACAAAAGCGCTTCAAGACGCTAAATATCTCCCTGGTCAAATGGAAAAACCTTAAAAAGGCAATAGCAGATATTTACCAACGTATTCCTATTATGTATTTGACAAAAGGAACACTAAGCAAGCACCAGCATGTCCAAATTCATTTATAAATTCCACTTTGTGACTAGATTAGTATTGATCCGCCGCTAAAAACATTATTTTGATCACTATATAACCATGTTAAACGGTTCACAGTCATTCAGACTCAGAGACCCTAAATATTAATATATATTATATACAATGGCTATAGCCGTCCTATTCTTTTGCCTAATTTCCCCTCCCATTCCCAAACTCTCCACTAATAAAAACTCGCCATCTCCTCCGGCTTACCTGCACTTTCTGCACCACCCTTTCCGGCCGACAAGAAATAAGAAATGCAAAGGTCAAATTTGGCAACCTTATCTTTGCACCAGCCTACCATCTTTTCATCCAATCATCCAAAACAAACAAGAACAATAGTAATACCAGCTAATCCTACCACAGATTAGTGATATTCAACAGAGTCCAAATCAATGCTTTTCACACGGTTAAAGTAAAAGTTGCATCAATCACAGACCATTCAGTTAACTGAAATTTCTAAATCATATATCGTTCAAGTTACACATCGGAGTTTTGAATCATCAGACACACGACAGCTAGTTGTGCTCATACCACAAGATTCAAAGAAGATAACTCATCGATGATCGATTGGGACTCCTATCTGTGTACCATCCTAACATTTCCACTGTGAATAAAAACACAAGTTCTTACAACTTTAAACTTTTAAAGGATTCAGCCTAGCTTATGAGCATTATGTCTATTCTGAAACAGCACAAGAAAAGCAGAGGGCAAACTGAGGCACAAAATATTTCCAAATAGCTCATCCACCCTTTCCTTACTTTGAAGAAGACTGCTGATTCCCCTCTCATTACCAGCACCTGGACAAAGTCCAACAAAGGAGTTTCAGGGATGAAGGATTACTTAAATATCAATAACCCGTTACTCGCATCAACTTTCCTGTTCATTGTCACTCTCGCCCCCAAACATGGATGCCATTTTCATGGCCAGCTTTGCAGCCATTTCTCTTCGTTGAAAATCAGGCATCAATCTCAAGCTGTCACGCATGTTCCCAATTTCGGACATCAACTGTTCCAAATCCTCGATTTCGAAAGTTGTACCCTCTTGGGCTTGGTCAAGTTCTGTGTCCTGGTCAGGTTCTTCCACATTGGGCACCACTACTTCCTTGTTGATAACACTGTGTAATGCAGACGTGGATGTAGAAGTACGTGGCTCCTCATTAACGCTACTGGTTTCATTCTCTTGGACAAGATTATTATGAGCATCCAGTCTTCCCATATCTGAGGTTCCAGCAACACCATTTGCAGAAACCCATCCCCATTCTTTATCTGTGTCATCATATGGTTCAGCAGAACCCGCAGATAGGATGTCATACTCGAATTCATAATCAGATTCTTCTGCCGACGAGTCTAACAGAGAGGATTAAAGCATTTAGAACTCTACTTAAAGTTTAAAGTAAAAACCAAATGTGGAAGTGAAAGGGGAATATAACCTTCTGTTTCCGGTAATGATGGTTCAG
The DNA here is from genome assembly GCA_029955375.1 of Rubus parviflorus. Classification (NCBI taxonomy): domain Eukaryota; kingdom Viridiplantae; phylum Streptophyta; class Magnoliopsida; order Rosales; family Rosaceae; genus Rubus; species Rubus parviflorus. The sequence continues at coordinate 18,680,364 of JARGGL010000004.1, forward strand.
TAATCTTATCGCCTGTTTTCAGAATCATTCCAGGCCACATATGTGCAGAAAGAGCACCCAAGAGTCGTTCAACACCTTGTGAATCGCCATCAACTGACAAACCTGTGAGAAAAAGACCCTTTAAGAAAGATGCTAATAGCAAAGAAAGCAAAAGAAAAAGGTATACTATGTATTGCTCAATCAACATCGTTGTTTATCATAATTTCACTTTTTTGATTCTCAAGCTAACCAATTTCCTTTCTTTTCCTGAGACTGACACGTGAATGAATACTTGCCCTGTATTTGTTGTTCTTACTCGGGTAGCATGATGTGAAAGGAGTAATTCTCCTTAAACTGTTCCATCATTACAAAGACTCATTTCACAAGGTATGTCATTATAATTTGATAATCATAGCCATTCAATTTGACCTTGCAAATAGACCTTGAAATATAGCTGATCATAACATCGACAGTCATAATCCTTAAAGTTTTATCGACCACGATTTTCAATTCTGTGGTTATTTCCAACCATCATAGCTGTACTATAAAATTCCTACGTAACTTTTATTCCTAGGTCTCATATCTTGACACGAAATGTAAGTCAGAAAGAAGGGCCTTACATTTGTCAAACTCAGCATTCGAAGCACAAGCTTCAATGTATTCAATGTTATTCTCAGTGCACCATTCCAAACATGACCCCCTAGCCTCCCATGCTGGTTCATCATCCCCCAGTAAACTGCTTCCTTCAGTTTCGGAGATTCCATACTCAGTGACCTCTGACTGGGAATCAGTAAATGGGTCTCCAACCTTCTGTAGACGTCTCCTATATTCAACATGAACTGGGTGACCCGGGACAAGATCGACTTTATTTCCTATGCATAACAGTATATCAAATTTTTGAAGATCATTGCGGGATACCCATTTCTGAATTGCAACTAGGGATGACAACTGCACATAATTTGAGCAAATGAAGATAAAGACTACAACATCAACATCAATCATGCTAAACAGCTAAAGCAGCTAGCAACTAAACAAAGTAGAAAATGGTGAACGACAATAGACCAACCTCAGTTGTGTCAAAGACCATGATCAAAGCAGCTAACTGGTTATACATTGGGAGTTTCTCAATTGAAAACTGATCATCAAGATGAGCCATCCATACAGAAACATCAGCTGTGTAGTACTTAGTATTGATAGTCCACCTATTTTTGTTCAACCCAAATCAAAATTCACATCCCAACAGAAATTAAAAATCAAATCTTTGCTCCCAAAGTGAAAACTTTTCACATACCCATGAACTGCCAATTGAGATGACGAAGACTCAGAAGCATCGTCAAAATCCAAAGCCAGTAATCCTGCAATCAAGTTATGAATTTGATCAGTAAATGGCAGAGAGATTGAATCGGTCGTGAAATTGAAGAGAGAGAAAGGGGCTTACGAGAGAGGAGAGTGCGCTTGCCGACGGTGGGTGAACCGATGAACAAGATGCCGGGCCTCTCCTCCAGAGAAACACCTTCCTCTGATTGACTTGCCATTCTTTTTTACTTTCTCCGATCAATTTCAGATCCAAAACCCTAAAATTGCCACTGAATTTCTCAGCAACTTTCCTATTTGCTATTGCTTACGCTGCAGGTTTTGGGTTGAAAGGAGAGACGGACTCGTTTGACGATGTCTTTTGGGCAAGGGACATTTTTGAGATCAAACACACTTGAGAATTTTCTTTTCAGTCCCTTTTGATTTTATTTTTTTTGAAAAGTAGCAATCACTTTTGAATTTTGATTATCAGAAGTAGCTCATGTTTATTTCTCTTTTTTTTATGCTAATTAAAACTAAAAAAATTTAGTTCCGGCTCTCTTTTAAGTCACACGCTTCGTCAAAATTTAGTTCTATATGACACCTGAGCAAAAAGTGTCCGAAAATTTTAAGAATGTTTTTTGTCACCAATCACCATAACTCATCGTTTTTGGAGCAAGATTCACTTTGACAGATTTAATTATTCTTCCTTCCTAGCTCCAAAACATCTTATAGAAAAATTAGACGATAAAATACAAGAATTCCGGGAGGATATCCTCTTGATCAATTTTTTTTTTTAAATAAACACATGAACTACTATCGCCAATGAAATAATAGTTGGCGAAAGTAGATTGATCATATGTATTTTCCTCTTCAAGTGAAAGGTAGAGAAGCACTAGAGGATATATATTGACTGTGTTTGGTATCAAAGTGCATGTGCAGCAGCATCAAAAGAGGGACGCATTGAAGTACAAAGCCATTGATTGTTGATAAACAAGTGATATTCTCATGAACTATGAGATATATAGATCGATCACGAAAGCGACTGTTGGGAGAGGAGGTGAGATAATGCATGGTAGGGCAAGAATCAGATATGGAGACAATATGATGAGAAAGGTTGACATGAATCGTGTGATGGATACATAGGTCAACTGTCACATAAGTCAACTGATCAATATGAGCATGTGATCAGAAAATTTGATCCACTAGCTAGCTAGCAAAGATAATTGATCTACTACAAACCATGCATTTCCATAAAAAGCAATTAACTCATTCACTATGTATGTATTGTCAATTTCAGACACTGTCTTCAGCTGCAGTGCAAACAAACCAAACAGAACTTTCAAGCTCCCATGCATATATGGGCAGTGAAATCAGTTATCTGCAGCCGGTTTTACACCGGCAGCGAAAAACTCAGAGATGACTTCAAGAGGCATGCCCTTAGTTTCGGGCACCTTCAAGTAAACAAATATCCAGGATAGGATGCACCCGACAGCGTAGATTCCAAAGACGCCAGAAAAGCCAATGGAGGAAAGCATGAGTGGAAATGAGTATGTGATGATGATGTCTCCAATCCAATACGTGAGGGCGCAAATGGCAATGCAGAGGCCGCGGACTCGAGTAGGGAAGATTTCTGCACAAAGAATGTTTGGGATTACCCCGAACCCCATGACGAAGCAGCAGAGGTAGACCACTACACTAGCAGTGGAGATTGCTGCATTCCAAACACTCCCCAAGTTGACAATGCTGCCAAACACTAGTACAGCGAGTGCAACTATAAGGATTGGTAGTGTGGACAGCAGCAATGACCTATAGAAGGAGATTTAACTTAATGCATGTGTTCATATGGATTCAGATTCTAGAGTTACAACATTAATTCATAGTTATACAATGGGCTAATTAAAATGTGTATATAATAAACAAACAGCTTCTATGAAAATGAAGGTAATAATAGAAAGAGAATTTACCTTCTGCCAGCTTTATCCATAAGCCACATGGAAGTAGCTATGCAAGGAAGCATTAAAAATGTTGTGATGGCACTTAAGAAGAGAGATGCAGACGTCGAATTCAGTCCTATGTTAGACAGAAGAACTGTTACGCCTGTTCGCTCATAAACCTGAGGAGTGTAGTAGAGAACCCCATTTATGCCAGCAATCTGCAGAGGTGAAAAGAATTACAAAATCTAGGAGTTGAAGTAATTATAATAACAATGTAGCTAGATTCAAATTGAACAACATAAGCTACTTACAAAATAACACTGCAACATAAAATAAATTTTTACCTGCTCAAGAACTTGAAGTCCTATCCCAACAACCAATGCGCGCTTGAACCCTGGTTCCAAGAGCTCTCTCCATTTTGGTCCTTTAGCAACAGCTTCTGGTGGAGGAATCATAGGTGGACTAACCAACGCAGCAGCCTGAATTGCTTTATTTTCTTGCCTTATAACACCAGAAATTGAAACAACCGAGGCAGGCTGAGATCGAGACCCGAGTGCACTCTCCTGGTGCAAATAGACTCTTTGAACTCCGCCTTCATTTTTCCCATCTTCGCTTACTCGTTCAGCATATTTATAAGCAAGCTGCCAACCACCACCAATATCTATACTACTAGTACTATTGCCTGCCTCACCAGCATTAAGATGGTATTGCCTCTCACCCCTAAAACACTACCACCACCGGATTTAGGCGTGGCCATGTCCTTGTCCACACTCGTTGTTTGACGAGAGATCAATGGACTTCTCAAACTTTCATCACCATAAGCCCCGGATGTTTCAGATTCGTGGTCCTCATTGTCCGTTTGGCTCTCCATGTCCCAATGCTTACTATGATGCTCCCCCGCATTAACGAAAACACTGCCTAAAAATGGAAGCATGCTGCTGCCCTTGCTTCCTCTCTCAGAGAGCTTCTCATGGACACTACTAAAGAGAGTGACAAGAGGATCCTTAAGAGAGAGGCTGCTTTGGTAGTTAGCCGTGCTTCCGTGGTGAGATGTCAAACTCAGTCCAGTTACTGGTTTGGCAATATATGATACCCCCTCTTCAGCCCCATATAACCTTAATTATTTGGTACTTGTCTTCAGTTTTTGCCTGGTTAAGCACATTGGATGGACATATAATGTACTCTTCCAATGATGTCTCTTTGCCAGTGTTAAGACCCTCAACTAGCAAAGCCAACTCACCTGTACATCATATTGATTCCAGGTACGTAATGATCATGCCATAAAATATCAACGATAATTAAGAAGAAAAAAGGACCAAAATATGCATATAAGCTAGCACTAATTCCTGTTAGAATTAGAGCATCCAACCCAAAACCAATTGGCAATGAGGGGAGAGGCCTATATTCTTATATTAGCGATGTGAGACTGCTAAAAAGTAAAAACTCTGATTCTAAGTAAACATGTCATAAAATATCAATGACATTAAGAAAATGGAAGAACCAAGTTAGGCACCTGAAACATCTTCCCTGCCATTAAGTCTCTGCAGAACTTGTTTGGCCTCTAGAATCCGTCCCTTGCTCACAAGCCACCGAGGAGATTCAGGCAGGTAAAGTACTGTCAAAGCGAAATAAGCTAACGAAGGAATGGACAAAACACCTAGCATCAATCTCCAGCTTGGTGAATCCATCAATGACATCCCAAAGACCATACAGTAAGACAAGAACATCCCACCAGAACCAGTGAACTGTGGAAGTGTATTCAATCTTCCTCTTATATCCGGCGGTGCTATCTCAGAAATATAAGCAGGAACAAGAGTGACAGCCAAACCAGTTCCAAACCCATCTAACAGCCTAGCCAAAAGTAAGACATAAACATTTGGAGACCACAACATTATCGGTCTACTAATGAAGAAAAATAGTGATGACATTATCAGCATTGTTCGCCGTCCTAGCCAACCTGATGCTGGTCCAGAAAATGTTGTGATTAATGCAGCTCCAATGAGTGATGTGGCTACAATAAGCCCTTCAAATGTTGGTTCACTTTCTAAATTGAATTCCATTTTGATATAAAGAACAGACCCTGTAACATTTTTTTTGGAGCAAGAAGAATATTTAGTATGAACATTGTGGCAGTAACAAATAGTTTGAAAAACAAATGAAACACAAACTATATATGAGACATGCCTGCAATGACTGAGTTATCCCATCCTTGTAACATGTTCCCAATTGCTGCAGCAACTGCTACAAACACAGCTCCTCTCATTTTCTTCAGTGACCAAGTTCTGGTTTCGGAACCCTGAAGAGGATTCAGATAACAGATGCAAGAATTTCTGAAGGTTTTCTCAGAAATTATAATTTGCACCCAAAAAAAATATGAACAAATAATAATTGGTAACAACTTCTAATGGTAAAATATGTATAGCTGGTAATCTTATCTTGGCTGCCAATCTGTCATATTTTCATGTTTGGCAAGAATAACAAAATTACTTCATTGCAATTATGCCTCATTAATTAATTACCAAATAGAAATGCAAAAATAAAAGGGGAGGTACATTGTAGAATTCCATACAATTGGTAATCTTCTCACCAAATTGAAATAGGTGCTGATGGAGCTCCAACACATACACTCATGAAATCAAGATTAGGATTATGATGACATTAAAAATTTAATTTTCGGTACTCCTATAAATTTTCTAATTCAGAGTGCACGAATGCTAAATTGGAGTGCCATGATCGTAACCCTATAATTGAGAAATTGAGACGGGGATCGAGCCAAATGCATTCATGGGATTATAGTAAATGGAAGAAGATTATATACATAGATAACATAGTGCGCAGGCACTGAAGTTCACTTCACCACTTATAATTTGCAATTTTGCATAGAGTCATTAGTGACTTAATTTAGTGTTATTGTGCCTACTTTCCTCTACCCTAAAGACAAAAAAAAAAACAGAAAATTCAAAAACAAGCACCATTAATTCCTTGACTAACAATTAAGAACTAATTCTTTCAGCAATTTCAGCCTGCTTTGCACCAACAGCAAAGAACTCAGAGATGACTTCTAAGGGCATTCCCTTTGTTTCAGGAACCTTCAAGAAAACAAACACCCAAGAAATGGAGCACACAACAGCATAGATGGCAAAGACACCTGCGAGACCAATAGAGGTGAGCAGAATAGGCAGTGTGTAAGTGACAATGATGTCTCCTATCCAAAACGTTAGGGCACATATCGCAATGCAGAGGCCTCGAACTCGAGTTGGGAAGATCTCGGAGCAAAGAATGTTGGGAATTGGTCCGAAACCCATGACAAAGCAGCAGAAGTAGAGAACAACACTGATAGTGGAAATTGTGGCATTAACAACAGAACCCATGCTGACAAGTTGGCCGAAAATTAGTACTAGGAGTGTGCCTGTTAGTATAGGTAATGTTCCTAGCAAGAGTGACCTGCAAGAAGAGAATTTAGAATTTACGAAGCAAGACAACAAAAAATTTCAGGCTTTACGACGCTCCTCTTGCAATAACTGGGGGTCAGGTGACTCACCTTCTGCCCGCGACATCCATTAGTCTCATGGCAATGCCTATAGATGGAAGCATCAATAGAGTTGTGAGACCACTTATGAGAATAGATGCTGAGGTAGAACTAAGGCCCAAATTTGACAAGAGAACTGCCACTCCTGCTTGCTCAAGAATTTGGGGAGTGTAGTAAAGAACCCCATTTATACCAGAGAACTGCACATTAAGACAGAATTAGTTAAGTGCGAGCACATATTACATTTCCTTGGCAGAACAGGAAATTTCAGTACGTACCTGCTGAAGAATTTGAATTGATACGCCAACAAACAATGCACGCTTGACTCCGGGTTCCATAAGATCAGACCAACTGGATCCTTGGACAGCAGTAGTTTCTTGAGGCCTAAACTTTGGTGGTCCATCCCGGCTCATTTGATTCTTGAAAACTATAGAAGGTTGGCTAACAAGAGCAGAAGCCTGAAAATATTCACCTTCCTGAGGAGTATCACCACCACCACCACCAGCAACCGAAAGCATAGAGCCACGCATTGAGCCAAGCATTGAGCCACGGCGAGACTGATCAAGTGCACCCTCCTGGTGCAAATACACCCTTTGACACTCTTCTGTCTTCTTCCCATCTTTGCCAATGCGCTCGGAGTACTTATAAGCCAACTGCCAGCCACCACCAATGTCCATACTACTCACTGCTTCGCCCCCACTCCCCGGCATGAGGCTGCTATTTCGCCTCATGCCACCCAAGAAGCTACTAGACTTCCCAGGCAGCATGTCATTTGCCATACTAGCTGTGTGTCTACTCGAAAGCAATGGCTTTCGTGCGTTGTCCTCAAAATCTGTCCCGGCTGTAACGCCATCTCCGTGCTCCATATCCCAATGATCAGTTCTGTCTTGGCTGTGATCAGATGGTGGAGCCACATTTAGCAGGCTCCCCATGTTTGGCAAATTGAGAAGGCTGCGCATACTTCCTGAGTTCTCGGGTAAAAGCTTCTCATGGACACTGCCAAATAGGTTTACAAGAGGATCCACATAAGGCACGTTTGGATTCAACAAGCTTCCTTGGCGTGACACCAAGCCGAAATTGGCTTGTCCTGTGACTGATCTTGCAATCAATGAGGCTCGTCCCTCCTCCGGTCCATATAGCCTTATTTGATCCTTCTCCGGCGCTGCTTCACGGCCATCGGAATCATTCGCCGGACCAATTATGTACTCTTCTAATGATGTATCCCCTCCAACTCCAAGACCCTCCACCAGCAAAGCCAACTCACCTGCAGCAGATCAGTCGAGCCTAATAAATTAACACACACAACAAAATGGAAAAAACCGCTACAGCATCTCGAACATTTTATAACACGATATCAGCACAGAAAGTATAAACTTTCATTAGTTTATATAACACTACGCACTACTTCAATGCTACAAAAAAGTTGAGCAGGAAATCCATATCACTTTATGCACCTGAAACATCTTCCCTGCCGCGCAGTTTTTGCAAAACCTGCTTGGCCTCGGCCATTTTTCCTTTACTAACCAACCACCTTGGAGACTCAGGCAGATAAAGCACAGTCAATGCGAAATAGACCAACGACGGAATCGAAAGAACCCCAAGCATCAACCTCCAATTGGGTGCTTCCTTCAATGACATTGAAAACACCATACAATATGAAAAGAACATCCCACCAGAGCCTGTAAACTGTGGGAGAGTGTTCAATAGTCCTCTGATCTCCGGCGGGGCTGTCTCGGATATGTAGACCGGGACAAGAGTAACAGCTAGTCCAATACCAAACCCATCTAGTAGTCTTGCCAAAAGAAGCACATAAACATTTGGTGCCCATAGCATTACCAAACCGCTGAGAAAGTACAGCACTGATGAGATTATAAGCATTGGTCTTCTGCCTAGCCAGTCTGACACTGGCCCTGAAAATGTTGTGATCACTGTGGCTCCAATCAGTGACATTGCTACAATTAGCCCTTCAATTGTTGGCTGACTTTCCAATTTAAATTCCCTTTTAATATAAAGAACAGCCCCTGCAAATGTCAATCATACTGGTTTATATATATTGATGTGCAATACCACTAGACTCGCCAAATTTATTCATCAAATGATTTGAGTATGATGGCATTGTGGGTGAACAAATCCCCTAGGAATGATGATTGAATTGTAAAAGCTGAAAGTTAAAGGAGAAATTAAGGATGAGAGGTACCTGCAATGGTTGCATTGTCCCAACCTTGTAACAAGTTTCCCATTGTAGCAGCAATGGCTACAAAAACAGACCCCCACATTTTTTTCCTGCCCAAAGTTGAACTGTGCTAGAGGAAGAGAGAGTCTTGGACTTTGTAGCATCAAAACCTTTACAATGCACGTAGATTAGTTAGTGAGGTAGAGTTTGTTCATAGGTAGTTGCCCATTTTATTGAATGGAAAATTGTACCTTTCAAGAATAGAGAGAAACAGTGAATTCTAACATCTCTGTTCCTCGGACATCTGAGAAAGAAGTGATCTAAGTGGTACTTTTGGGTCCAAAAGCTTTCCATGAAATTCCTAATATGACTCTTGAATCACACAACATGATGAAGCCCTCTTCTTACGCTAAAACAGTGGCAAGCTGTTAGACCCCTAATTGTTCAATTTTCTCCTTTAATCCCGGTTGTGTTAAAAGTGAAAAAATCAATGAGACCATGAAAATAATTCAAATTAAGAATTTTTCCAACAACTAGAGGTTGACAAAATAACATCTATATGTTACAAATCCAATGAATATAGTTTTATAGAATTAGTCTTAATTAAGGTAATAGATAGTACACATTCTAAAAAAAAAAAAGGGCAATAGATAGTTAGCACAGTTAGTAATAACTTGAGAAATTACTGCTGGTTTGGATTGGTGATGGCACTGCCGGTTGCGGAGTCTTACTCCGGCGGTCGGATGGTGGAGGCATTGTTGTGCTCGGCAAGGCATGGTAGTGGGCTTCTGGACGGGTACGGCCAAGTGGGATTTGGGCCTAACTTTGGGCCTCCATATTGGGGTTGTTGGTATATGAATGGTTCTTATAATTTTTCTTTTTTATTTTAATTTGTGTAAAATGACGACAACTGAATTTCATCACTGAATAATAACTATTTGGGTTGAAAAATAATATCAGACAGGAGCGCCAATGCAATTCCTCTTGTTGACTACTATTACAGAAGAACAAACTTTGTGGTTTGAAGTCAAAAACTAAAACAGTAATTGACCCAATAAAAAGTAAAATGGTAATTTAATCAAAAGTTTTGACCGTCCACATCATGAGAATTCAAACAACCCTAGCCGTCAACTTTCATTGCTGATAAGAACACGTACCCCAGGTCCCCCAACACGTATGAAAGGTGGAAGCCACAACTCAATCGATGACATCGGAGACAGTGAAACAAACTCCGGTGTCGCATCTCTCACCGTTGATTGCACGAGATCAGACGGAGGAGAGCACACAGGACAAATATGGTTGCAAATTAAAACGTTACAGGCCAGAGACAACAAAATATTATTAATTTCAAGCGTGGATATGGAAATTAATTAAATTTCGTGTTTAATCAATATTTGGCATTTTGTTTTTAACATTATAGCCTAACCATTTTTGCATGTATGTATACAGAAGAGAATAAGAGGGCGTTACTACATTATTTCACTTCCCTTCTTTGCTAATGGGAAATTAATTTTGCATTCAATTTATATTTGGCATTTTGCTTAACAAATCAACCAGGCGTTATTTCATAAATATGGAGATACCCTCTCCCTCCCTATATGTCAAGTTATCCATCTCCATTTATTTCCTCATAATATCACATTATTAACCCAAAAATATATATCATTTTCTACATTTACCCTTTTACCCTTCCGAGTTCTTCCTCACATATCCTACATTTTGTGTAATTCTCACATACTTTTATGCATTAGTATTCTCACTACTAGTAGGATTTCAACTATATACAATAAAATTAGTGCTTTTGTGGTTTCATGATTAGCATATTTACTGTACCTTAGTGTCAAAACATACTGCATTGCACGATCTTAGTTTCATAAGTGAAAAAAACCAATGAGATGATATCTTACTATATCGACGAGATTTTGCCGATAAGTCGGCTTTTAATAGTATTTTGGGTTAAAGTTGCTACTAATCAAACTGTTATTCATTACTCTTCAAACTCATGATTACATTGTGTCGTTTCATATTGATTGTATGTTATAGCCATTAAATGAACTACCGGTTAGTGATTAAGAAAATACGTCAAGTCGTCAACTACTTATAAAAAACACGTGTACTACAATAGTTTGAGTTTAAATTTCAATGTGTTAAGAAAGGCACATGTGTGCGGACACATGGTTTATTTAACTAAATTTTAAAACTGCATGAAAATAGCGCGCGAACACTTGCAAGTAAACTTTGTAACGTAAAATCTTTGATGAATGCATCGTGCATATATATGATAGAGTTGTAAAAACTACTTCTTTGATTGATATCCATAAGTACTGTACTTCTTCTTCAATGTAATGAAAATTAACACTCTATCCACCAACTTAATTTCCCACATCATTCATGTACTTCTTCATCTTCTTCATATGTTCACACGATAATATTAGTAACTAGGGCAATAAACATACAAAAGAGGTTGTTTTGGTCATTACATTAAAATATGAAAATGAAATATTAGTTTACTGCGGCCCACGTCTTGTGAAAAAAAATTGTTCATCCCTGGGTACTTGGGTAAATTCGCCAGCAGTCCTTGAACTATAAGTAGACGCCCTCACTCTCGTTAGGGAGACGCACCATAGCCAAGAAAGCAAGTCCTCTCTCCCATTCCCTGCAAGTCCTCTTCTTCATAATCATCGTCCTTATTTTCCTTTTCTCTTCATTACCATGGCTACCAGAGAAGTAATTGACCTCACCGAATCACTCCCTATTAAGGTCGAAAATACCACCCAATCCTCTTCCACAGATCATCAGAAGCAACAGCCAGCTCGACCACTCGAACAGATTGCAAGATCTCAGCTGAAAAGGGTGAAAACCGAGGCGCCTGAGCAGCCGGAAAACCCGAAACCGACCCAGAACTCCACCCTTCCTGCTACTGACAATGTTAATGGGGCTGCATCCGAGGAAAAGAAACACTACGTCTATCAATTTCAGGCCAAGTTAACAAAGGTTTACTTAACCGAGACAGAGCACCAGTAATATCTTGTCTCCCTAAACCTTTTTGTTTTAATTAATTAATTTTTTTTCAATTTATTTGGTTTATTAACATTGGAGTATGCTTGCATTGACACTTATTATTATTGTCAACACTAATTATTTTCACTTACGAATTATCTTGTCTTGTTTTTTTCTTTGGACAAAATTATCTTGTTTTTGTAGCTAAGCAGATTTCGGAGATGCATTATTAATTTTATGTAATCTCTGTCGGGAAGAGACAGAACTAATTTATTTTTTCTCACTTTGCACTAGTGTGGCGAGGAAATTTATAACATCATTTCTTCACTATAAGTGACTCATAATTAAAATGAGAAAGAACTTGATCTTGTTCTCAAGATTAACAAATCTCTCATCTACTCCATCATGTTAATTATGCACAATCTTATTCATTTTGAGACATTTTTTGTACGTATTATATATAATATTATGTACGCTATCTTCTAACAGACGGATCGGAGATACAATATATGTGATTAATGATGAAACCCACATGTACAAAATTTTAATATGCACTCCAAAATTACATTTTGTTTTTTTACAATACTCATAAAAATAGATAAGGATGAGAAATGGGAAATGATAATTTTATTTATTTTTAGAATGAGAATAGAATTCATTACCATATACATATTGCATACAATAATTTATGAGTCGTACGTAGGAGTTTTTTTAACAATGTCATAAATGCCAGTTTATTTAATTGGTTATGTTATTAATTTTCAGGTCTCTGTCAAGTCGCATGCCTAGTATGCCAGATAGGCCTCCGCTGATGAAGGTATTGGAGTCGATGGCGGAGAAACTTGTTCCTGTGACTATTCCGGTTCCCAAAAGGGAGCCACGGGAAATGTTAAACTTCTTCCCACCATCTTTCCCGGTTGCATCAGGCAAGGGTAGTTCAGCAATCGCTAAGAAGAAGAAGAAGGTAGACCTCCGGAAACTCCGTGATCCTAAGCCCGAAGAGAAGGACATCAATCTCACCTTGTATTGATCTGTCTAGCTCTCTCCGGCCGCATCAGCTTGAATAACTTTATTGCTCCATGCATGAGTCCCCCCCCTGCTATTCGGTTATGGTTTTAGTTCATCTGTGTCGTTTTATTTTCTTTAGGTCTGCTTGTCCGTCGTTTGGTTTGGTTTAGTTGGTCATTTTCGATGGTTTAATTTGCCGGCCATGTGGGCAAACATCAGTCCTTAGTTATTTTCAATCTTGCTAAAACTTTATATCATTTTTAATTATGAATTTATATTATGGATGTTTTTTCTTGGGGTTTTAATTGCTTTGGTGAATTTTTATATATTTCATCTTTCCTATATGAAAAAATGAGTTGGCCGGCATCAATTTTCATATATAGCAGTGTTGGAAATGAGTTGCCAACTCTTTTGGTAAGTTCTCATCAGCTTCAAATGGACATGAACCCAGTACAATGTATTTGGTTCTGAACATATATATGGCTCCAGTATACCCACCACAACAGTACTTGAAAGAAGAAAATGGCTCCAGATCGAGTTGTTTTCTTTATTTCTTGATCTTCATCTTGTGTTGAGATGAAACCATGATGCATTTTTTTGTAGGGCTTCTCTTTATATCCTTCTTCCTCAAAACTCATACCAAACACCCCAACTTGAAGAACACAGTGCAGAGTTCAATGTGATGTTTTATTTTGAAATAACAAAATATGATTCATTTTATTTTAGAAATTAGTGTTAAATATTTTTACTGCTAAAACAGTGGCATATAAAAAGTCAAAAACTAGCTAGAATGGTAATTGTTGACGGAAAAATCCAACGCTTATTTGGATAGTGCATGGCAGCCACCTCATTCGATAAGATCGAAGGAGGCTAGGGATCATGGTTACAAATCCAAACCTTACGTATTTCCAGTGCTAATTACCTCAAAACATTCCACACGTGTAAAGGGAAATTAATGTCATATTAAATCCATATCTGGCATTTTGTTTAACATATGAACTAGCTAGCCATTTAGTCTTGTATGTATATATATGGAAGGAAAAATAGGCGTTATTAATGTGTGTCACCTTCATTATTTTCTATGTAGATTCCTTTTCCTCCTAATATTTCAAATATATCAACATCTTTTACCATTCTATCCCTCTTCTTGCCCACATACGTACCATACAATTTTTGTGTTATTCGATCTTGTTTACGTTCTATATTATGTATTGTTATCAATACCGATATGATTTTTCTTTTCTTTTCAATATTTGGCACTTTTCCTTGAGTTTGGTGTCATATCCATATTGCATTGCACAATCTAAAATTTGTATGGAATGTAATAATTGGTTAAGATGATATATATCGTACAAGAATAACGAGATTTTGCAATGCTAAGTCGGCGCCTTACATAAAATTACCTTAATTTCTTGAATATGTCCACTATTGAGTTTTTGTTTATTATCTTCAAGCTTGTGATTACATTAATTTTGTCGTTTACATGCTCATTCGCATAATTATTTAACTAACTGTCAATTATTAAGTCAACTGATGATCGATCATCACACGTTCTACAAACATTTCAATGCTTTAAAAATATATATGTGAAGTTGACACGTATGTTTATTTAATTATAATTTCTAATAGTCATAAAGATAGAATTCTAGGGTTACTACATACGTATTCAAATAATCAAATTCTTTTTCCGATTGATTGACTTACGTAGTAAAACTTAGTTTACCATAGGATTCAAGTACTTTTTTTTTTTTTTTCATTTTTCCTCTTTGAGGTGAGATTCAAGTACTTCAAATAGTGATATATAAAGTTCACATAATTGGTCAATAGGGTAGAATAAAAAAAATGGAGGGACAGACGGTGAGTTCTCAGGTATAGTGGTCCTCTCTCCTATATGAAGAGGGTAGGCGCCTCGCACAACGACCGCTATCAAGGGGTTGATGTTGTCTAATCCTCTATTTTAATTTATACAAAATTTTTTTAAAAAAATTGGTCAATTGGGCAACATTAAACTGGGGTTGTTTCGGTCATTCTTTGAGAGGTGTTTTATAAATTATGACAATAAAGTTTTGAAACCTCATCTAGGTTTGGTGGACCCAATGGTCTTTCTGTAAATTCCTTGCAGTCGTAAGATTATAAGAACGGAGGTGCTCATGTGGAAGAGCACACCCGGCCCTACCCTAAAGAAGCATCCATAATCACTATTCTTCCTCCCTGCAACTCCTCTGCTTGCCCTTGATTTACTTTCCTAAAATCCTTGCTTTCATTAGCAGAAATGGCCCCTGAACTCGCTGACCTTACCGAAGACTCTCCTCCGGCGAGCCCGACAACCCCCCAACCCACCTCATCAACAACAGCTGCTGCGTCTTCTCCAGCTGTTATGCAAAACCAGCCTCAAGTAGCTCAGCTGCCTCTTCCCAAAAGGCTGAGAATTTCGGAACCGGCCATGGATCCCCGAAAGCCTAATAAACCAGCACCGGTTAGCCCGATGCGAAGCTCTCCTGAGAGTAACGTCTCTGGATCGGGAACAAAGCCCAAGTACAGCTATTATCGACTTCGTGGGAGCTTGTCGAAGGTTCACTTGCCCGAGACAGATCATAAGTAATGGTTTTCGCTTCCAAAAAAAAAAAATTTGACTGTTATTTTTTCATTTTATTTATTGGTTTATTAACATTTTAGAGCATACTTGCAGTCATACTTTTTGGTTTATAGTCCATTAATACTAATTAATCACCAACGTTTGTTGTGTAAGCAGATTTGGGAAAGGCATTGGTTCTGTCTCGTAACCAAATTCTTTAATTTGGAGGAGATAATAAAAAGTAATTTCATTTTTCTCACTTGCATGCATTCATCTTTGTCACTATGGCAAGGAAATAAAATCGTTCTAAATTGCCATGACTTGTCTGAAAATTAAGATGTCTCGTCTAACGACTTCTTCATTATGTCAATTCTAGCTGTGAAATAAGCAGTCATTAGTTTTGAGAAATTTACTTGTATTTCTCACGTAATCACATATGAGTCTTAATTACTATATATATACGTATTATACGATGTGAAATTGTGAATCATGTGATGTGTACACATGCATATGAGTTTCTTTTATTCATTACATTATCAATTTGCAGATTATTAATGGATCCCTCAAACCCGATAAAGCCGGTGAATTGTATGGCTCCTGCAAATTATCCAGGATCATCGCTCGTGCAGAAGTCGTTGGAGCCAAGACTCATAGGACAACCTGGTGCTCATATTCCCGCGTTTGGCTCACCGGCAAGCTCAAAGAAGCCAATGGATGTGGCTTCTCAGGTATCTTTAGGAGGGTCGCTCCTAAAGATGCTATTGGAGTCGGTTGTCTCTGTGGCGGCTCCACAAAGACAAGTTGTCTCTGTGGCGGCTCCACAGAGACAAGTTGTCTATGTGGCGGCTCCACAGAAAGAGCCACCGGAGACCTTGAGGTTATTCCCAGTGGAGGCGCCGTTTTTCCCTGTTTCAGCTGAAAAGGGTAGTTCGTCAACCATTGGTAGGGATGACAAGGATGATAAGCCTGTCGATCTCAGTGTGTATCGCGATGAGCCTGTTGCTAAGCCTGGGGATATGGAGTGGACACTGGCACTGCCTGCCCCTAATGCCATGGTCTTATATGAGAATCCGGACCCAGTTCCTGACAATGGTGATGAGAATGAAGATAATGAAGTCGATCTGGATCTGTCGCTGTGATGATGTCTGTACCATGTTGAAGAATAATAATGCTAAGCTCTGGCTGTTCGTTTAATTTCGTTTAATTTGGTTGGTCTTTTTCAATGATTTTTCTTTATATGTAGCCAAACAATGGTCCTTGTGTGCGATGTAGTATAACTCTATCCTTAATGAATTTCTCGAGCTTTTTTTCAAATTTTTAATTGCGTTTTCTCATTAGACTAATTGAGACTAGTGAGTGATCCTCATGAAAACTTAAATATAGATATAGCTAGCATTAAAAACAATAGGCATAATTGGATAGTAATCTAATCCAACAGTGAAAGCTAGAGATATTTTGCATTTGTTAAAATGAATACATATTTAACGATTCAGAATAAGAGTACAATGTACATTGCTGAACATATATACGTACCCACCAGTCGAATTAACGAAGAAGAAAGACTACCCTAAGTTCTTTTCGTTAAGATCGAGCTAGCTTCTTCAGTCTGTGCCGAGAGCAACAATCTCGGTACCTCACATACCTCTTTGAAAGTACCAAATGCTAGGGTTCTAGAGAAAACTGTCACCACATGCAGATTAAGAATTAACTTTAAAAAATTGTTAGACGATATTGAGCGGATTGCTAATCGAATATTTTCAAATATTTTATTTATTTATTATATTGGAGAAGTTCAAACCTCTCATCTATGCTAAATATTTATTTTATTTTATTTCGAAAATATTAAATATTTTACCAAAACGGTCGCATGGGATTTGGTGGAGGCTCACATGATAAGTATGGTTAGGAACCCAAAAGTATGAGTTTTGCATGGTAAGTGACTGCAAACATTCCACACGTGGATATTGAAAGTAGTCTCACATTTAATCTAGATTTGGCAGTTTGTTTAACAGATAGTCTTGTATATATATGAATTTAAGCGTTACTACTCCTCTGTACTAATTACTTTCGTTGCTTCCTGTGTAGTATGAAGATTCCTTCTCCCTTCCTAATTTCTCATTATCTCCTCAAAAATATCGACTGCCTTGATTACGATTCTACCCCTATAAGCTCTCACTAACAAACCCTATAATTTGTGTAATTCATTTAATTTTTACTATTATGTATTGTTATGATCACTATTCACTACTAGTGTTATCATATACTCTCATTAGTTTGCACTTTTACTTGGCTAGCTTTATTAAAACAAAACATAGCGCAACATGAAAATTTCGTAAGGAAAAATATTACAGTTGACTTGATATCCGATCCATAGCTATATCAATGAGATTTTGCCGATAAGTTGTACTTTTCGCTACCACTTTGCATCGATCAAACTTGTTAAGAATTAAATTTTGATCCGTTATTCTTTGAACTCATCATCATTATATTTTGTCGTTTCCATGTTGATTCCCATATATATATTTAACGAACTGTCAGTTAGAAAATTATGAAGTCATTCGATTGATAATAAAACACGTACATTCTAATAATTTGAGTTTAAATGTCAATGATTAAGAGAATATGAGTGCGGATACTTAGGGTGAACAATTAGATTCTATAATTTACATAAAGTACAAAAAAAAAAATTATACACGTGTACAATTCGCTAAAGTTAAATATTCGATAATCTATCTACTTTATGATTGAGTACGTTACGTACAATATCTAGAAGTACAATAAAATGAAATGTAATTTGTTAACCTTAAAATAAATTGAATTTTTTCTCTACACTGGCTATATTCACCAACTTAGTTTCCCACATCATTCACCTATTTCATCAAATTAATAGAGTTCATGAAATTAGTAACTAGGGTTGTTTTGGTCATTCGACAGGCATTCTAGTAATTTGGACGTTAACTTGGAAACCTAATCTTTTTTTTTTTACTGGACCGGTGGGACCCCAAGGGTATTTTAGTTGCAGCCCTAATTATAAGAAAAGCCAAAGACCTCCTTCCTCTCCCGGCCCTCTCTCGATCATATCCTCAGCTCCCTTGCCCTTACTTTCCCTTAATTTCCTGAAATGGCCCCTGAAATCATAGACCTCACCGTCTCTCCTCCGTCCAGCCCTACTTATCGCCACCGTCCCATCCCATCCTCGTCAGCTGCTGCTATGCCAAACCAGTCTCGTCGACTTGCACGGCTACCTAGATATGACTACAAAAGGTTCATATTGACTGAGCGGGTGGAACAACGAAGGCCGACTGAACAAACACCAACAACAACCGCCGGACCAAGCCGCTTCCGCTCTGACAGTAACGTCCATGGGTCTGGAACCCAAAACATGCAGCAGGGTGGTCAGGCGCCCCCCGTTTATGATATTGAGTGGACTGAGAAGGACCACCAGTAATACTTTGGCTCCTAAACTTTTTCTAATTTCTTAATTTCATTTTATTTGGTCAATTATTAACATTAATTTTAGAGTACTACTATGCTTACTATAGTCTAATACTATTTACTTAATTTCTCGTACTGGTGATTGCAATGCTGTTTCTGTAAGCAGATCTGGGAGATGCATTGCTTGATTCTCTCATGGAAATTCTTTACGAGAGAGACTAAAACTCATTTAATTATTTTTGCCTCACTTGCATTGAACTTAGTCTCTAGCTAGCAATGTGAAGGAAATAATTCAAAACAATATTTCCTTCACTATAAGGGGATCTGCAATTAGAAGAGAAATAATTCGAACTTAGACCGACCGGTCGATCTTAAAATTTACAAATCTCATATGAAAACTTTTGTATATATATACTTATATGTATCTGTACACACGAATCAGATAATTAGAATACACGATTATAAAAAATATATTATGCACCTGAGTTCGAACCACTAAATAAAATTATGTTCATATATTATACAAAGAATTTTCTACTAGCTAAATGGCCGTTTCTGATTTGCTTGCTAAGCAGGCTAAAAGAATGATGGATCTTGGGAATTGGGTTCTTCTCCCTCCATCTTCTCTGGTCAACATTCTGAAATGTGATGGTTTACCTGCCCCTCCTTCTGAGCTGTAGTTTGTTTATGTGCTGGTTATGGCCTAGCTGTTTTGTAGGTTTCTTTGTTTCTTGGTTTTCTGTTGGTTCTTTTGCTGCTGCTGTTTGTGCAGTTTCAATGAAAGCTTCATTCGTTCAAAAAAAAGCTAAATGGCCGTTTTACACTTTGAAGTTAATATATATTTTACCCACTTTTTTTTTTAAAAACCAAGGATTAATTACACATTGCCTTTTGTTTATTAATTTCGTGCGTAGGTATGTGGTTGGTTGAGTAGTTCTTATTTTTGTCACTTGTACAGTAAACATAAATATGAGTTTCTTTAATTGGTTATTTTCAGGCTATTTGTAGAAGGGATTGCAAAGTGTGGCATGGGCAAATGGCATAGGATGGCAGAGAAGTTTGTGAAGACCAAGACTCCTCAACAAATCTGTAACTATTCTGTAGAATATTTCAGGCATGTCCGCTCGACAAGCTTACGTGCGACCCGCTACATTGAGGGCAAATCAGTTGGTCCCTCGAACAAAATGGATATTATGATCAATGTGGCTCCTCGCGCAAAAAATCCAGCTTCAAAGTGCCTGAGGAAGCTGGTCAGTAGGGGCTTGGGAGGAATTCATAATCCTAGGTCAAAGAAGCTGGCGCATCGATCCTCATTGAGGACGCCAATGGAGTCGGCACTGGGACAGCAGCCAGTGCCTGTTTCTGCACCCAGTGCTGTCCCTGTGCCGGTCTCTGCGCCAGCTGCTGTCCCTCTGTTTGTCTCTGTATCGAATGTTGTTCTTGTTCCATTGCGAACTTCAGAGATGGAAACACCACAGATGTTGAGGCTGTTCCCGGTGGAAGCACCGCTTTTTCCACTTTCTGCTGAAAGGGGAAGTGCTTCATCATCAGTTAGTGGTGATCATGGGGATGGTAAGACTGAAGATGAGGATGAGCTTCACCTGGATCTCACCCTGGGTTGATATTTCATTGCTGATCTCAATGAATTCTATTGGTCCTTATTATATGAAATGTAGTAACAAAACTATCCTAATTAATGGAATTTATTTATTTTTCAATATCCTGACGAATTCCTTAAGCTTTTTTTACTTCTTACATCTTTTGGAAATTGTAATATCGCACACTGAAACTTTAACTTCATGAAACCCTGAAATAATGAAAGAAGATAAATAAATAAAAAATTAAATAAACAAGACCAAGAAGGGAAGGACATTTGTCAATTAATCAAAAAGAGGGTAAGAAATTTTGGGTTATGTTTTTTGAAAAGGATCGAACTCTTCTTTAATTAATATCTCATAGATCGACTAGTTAAATAGCATTTGTAAAAGAAATTCAACTATATATTTATATGTAAATTTTTTTAGCAGAATTTGCTTTTCTTTTGTTAAACATATTGATGCATGTATATATTCAACGCTATGATATATTATAGAAAATTTTAACAATATGGATAACTAGTTTCCAAAATAAACCATATGGATTAATAGCCATGATTATAGTTTGCATTTGCTTAATATAATGTGTTGGCTGGCATTATCATAAGTATAACGTTTGCCACATCATAGCACTGTGTCCTTCATAAATTCACCCTATAAGAGTCGCCAACGTTTTTGGTAAGTTCTGGTGTCACGCTTTAAACGCATACATAAGAACCAAGCATCCAAGAAAGAACAAGCTGTATAAGAACCCAGTATATGTATATACATACATAGACTGAACAAGTTATCTATCTGCTCCTTTCTTCCTTTCACTGTGTGGAAAGATGGAACCATATTCATACTTTTCTAGGGCTCCTAGCCCTTCTCTTCCTTACCCTTCTCTTTCCTCATCAGCCTCATTCCAATTACCACCCCAGCTCGGAGAAGGTAGTGATCAGTGGACTTTCGAAGAGAACAAGAGGTTTGAGACTGCATTCGCAGACGTAGATCTTGGTGCCCCGGACCTCTTTGAAAACCTACAGATTAGGGTTCCTGAGAAAAGTCTCTGGAAGATCAAGAAGCACTTTGAAGAATTGTTTGAAGACATTGAAAAGATCGAGATGGGTATTATACCGATACCCAACTACAAGACTACTACAACTCAGGTGAAATCAAATCCGAGCTCTCAACCGCGAAAGAAAGGGACTTCATGGACCGATCAAGAACATCAGTAAGTATCCACACACACTGTTGGATTATTAATTTCCAATCAAAACAAATTCATTTAGTTATATGATTATCATCGTCTTTATTTATATATACGAAAGCAATCGATCGATGTACTCAAATTGTTTCGATGTAAACAGGTTGTTCCTCGAGGGCTTACAGAAATATGGCAAGGGGGATTGGAAGAGCATTTCCAGACACTGTGTAGTGACAAGGAACCCAACACAAGTTGCAAGTCATGCCCAGAAGTACTTCCTTCGTCTTCAGAACTCTGCAGAATCTCAACAAAATGCTAATGGTGAGTGCTCCACCTCTTAATTATAAGCCTTAGAAAGGATTTATACTGACAAATAACTCAGTTTTTCGACACTTTTGTGGTGACAAAATGCTAATGCTAATCATAATCATATATATTCATTGATCATTGCTAACTCTGAAACTAATTCTGATGAAGCTGGTATATGTATATTGAAGTTTTTGCCAGCTTTTTATGCCAAGAATTCTATGAATGGGAATGGGTGAATTTCCTTATATTGGTTCAATTTCAAACCTTCCTATATAACTATTCAATTTTACTCATGAAAAAATCAGATGTGGATCTAGTGAAACGCCTCGTCGACAATGCATTTTTTCTTTCAAATTTTGTCACGTGTTACTATAATTTACGTAACAACTTTCATATATTAATTGTTACGATCATATAAAAAATTTAAGCACGTGGTGACATTCGAGTTGAATGATACACCACGTTAACGATATATTTTTATTTTTGAGTGGTGTATTATATAACGAAATAATTTCTTTTACTGATTCTTCCACAGTGGGTTTTTCACCTTTTCCATTAATTTTTATGTAATTCAGTCCTGATTAAATTGAAATTTTCTAGGAGGAAACCCATCAGACGAAAATACCGGTATGCACAATCATGCTCAAGTGGGAAAACGTAGGAAGTACAAGAAACGAAGTCAAGCCCAAGGAGAGAAAGTGGCCCAACTGGACTAATAGGCTGTTCAAGCTAACAGGTAGGAGCCCAACAAGTACCTGAATTTAAAATTTATCTTTACTTTGGAAACAATTTCAGCTATCATTGCTTTCTTTTCGTACCAAGTTTCTAGCTCGCTTCAATAATCAAGTTATTCGGTGTGTGACATTAACTCAACTAGTTTGTTATTTGTATAATAAGTCGATTCATTTTAGGATTCTCAACTAGTATCATTCGATCATAACTCGTTTTGTGTTGGGTTATTATTATAAGTAGTGCTGAAATTTGTGCTGATGTTGTGAAACAATGAGTGTTTCTAGTGAGAATTTTATAATAAGGGTTCTATGAGGACTTTCAAATCAACGGTTTGATGACGAGTATGTTTAAAAAATAGTATTTCAAATAAATTTTAAAACACTTATCTAACCGTTGATTTGAAAGTTATCACGAAATCCTTATTATAATATCCTTACTAGAGACTTTCCCGTGAAACAATATATCTCTTATTTTCTGAATTAGAAAAATGAGATTCTTTATTTTATGGGATAATGTATAGCGTATAGTTTATAGCATTTATACTATAACATTAGCATTGTGGATTATTAGGGATCTAGCTAAAAATTGATATATTAGACAGTATCTTGTAGATA
Source organism: Rubus parviflorus (assembly GCA_029955375.1). Taxonomy (NCBI): domain Eukaryota; kingdom Viridiplantae; phylum Streptophyta; class Magnoliopsida; order Rosales; family Rosaceae; genus Rubus; species Rubus parviflorus. The sequence continues at coordinate 18,703,729 of JARGGL010000004.1, forward strand.
TTTGTTTCTTTAATGAATCTCGTGCATAACATTGACAGTTACCAAACAAATGAAACAGAAACCCCCAGAAGTATAGTGTAGCCACGTAGCAATAACATTTTGGTTTTGGATTTTAACCGACATCTTCTCAGATGAAGAAAAGCCACCCAAGCATATAATAATATTTCACTCAAATGAGTCTCAGCCACAGCCATTACCTTTTGCCTATCAATCAAGTGATGCACTCATATTATAACCATACCTTCTCAAGTGCCCAAATGATCGATGGCAATGAGATTATTCCTAAGTCGGTCAAAATTTCCCAATAAATTGATTTGAAGATTTTTAGATTCCGTCTATCTCTGCACAATCTTCTTCTGATGAATAGATGTGAAAGAAATGACATACTCAAAAAAAACTTATGCATACATGTTATAACTTAACATTCTCAACTGCCCTAATGATGGCTATGAGCTTATTTTAACCTCTTCGGTCATAAGTCGGTGAAAATTCTCCTACTAAATTGATAATAAAGTTTGTTTTATTGTGGGAATAAACGCATACGTCTTTTTCTCACAAATTTTTTATGATACTAGTAATTAATATGTGATGAGAATATGTAAAAGAGATGACGCATACGACCGCTTCATCCCCAAAAAAGAAGTTGTGAATTTAACTTCACATTATGTGAAGTTGAAGAAATATCTGAGATGGGTCTTTTAGTTCCAAGTTCCAACAGATGTTAGACATCAATTATATGGTTTTCCTATCCCCTTTGATAAGATTTTCTATGAATTGGCCACAGCTCTTTCACATGGGGAGAGAGGCAGTAGTTGCCAAAAACCCCTAATCAAATTGAATAGGCTTGAACCCCGTTGGTCGTTAACTCATGCTTAGGTTGGGTGCAGGATATTGCATTGTAGAGCTGTTGTTCCCTATTTCTGAACAAAGCCAACAAGGGTCTGTATTGTGTAACATGCACTAGAGCCACCACCACCTCATCTCATCTTCTAAATTGACAAATGCCAGATTCTATTAGTTTTAGCCAAAATGCCAACCAACCACCTGAAAAATCTATTGGGCCACCACCAGTCTTTTCCATGTTGGTAGGTCTGCTTGTATGTACCTTCCTAGAAACTGGGTTTTCAATTTTCCAACCTAAATGGATGAGCTGTAAAGAAGTGAGTGAGGAAATGCATGTGATGGCCTTGATGGGGATGATGTTTTATAGTTGGAATTGGATTGCCTTTTCTTCATTTGGTGGGTTTATTGCTATGGAGGTTTTGCTTTTGTTTAAAATTCAAGGGACCTTGTGATAATACCCAAAAAGCCTTGAGACAATTTGTTAAATGTACCCATCTAGATAGGTGGAGAAGAAGACAGATGGAGAAAGACTTCCATGTGCTTCTTGTAAAAGCACTTCGAATTGCTTCTCGAGTCGGAAAACATTTTTAACTATTCTAATCAAACGCTATTAAAAGCATTTTTGATCGTCTGTCTGGAAACAAGATTTGAGTCATCCATAAATAACAATCGATAAGGTTAGAGGAGTTTTGAAAGCTGGTATGCTGGTGTTGTGTGATGATAGGAGTGTTTGCTTCTATTTTCAAGCAGCAATTGCATTGATTAGTTTATCCAAGACAGTAATTGAAGCATCTGATTACAGCATATAATTCAAGGGAGTTTATTCAGATTTCAGACAGAGGAATATAATTGGGGAGCTTAGTCAACTAGCTATTAAGTAAGAATCAGGAATCTATCTAGATTTTCAGAGCAGTACTTGCTTCCTATGGTGGTAGTTGCTCCAGGGGATATTCCTAAGCTCTAGATTAGATAAGAGATCCCTTCACCATATTGATAAGTCAAGGGTTCTGGTACCAAGATCCCATCAAAAGTCAACTTTTTTAATACTTACCAGAACACCAACAATGAAGTGGATATGAGATCCTAGATTCTATTTCAATGGAAACAAATTCTATTACAAGTGGTAGCAAGGATACAATGAGATATATCATGAACAATGGAGGTGATATACAGAGTACAACATCTTTCTTTTTCTCCTATATGCCGGCTGAATTGTACACCTCATTTGACTCGGAAGACAACAGAAATATAGATGGATAAAAAAACATGTAACAATAACAAAGAAAAAAAGAACGATATACAATTTGGTATGCAAGAGTCAGTGGAGCAATTTTAGCAACCCACCAATATGAGATGAGGGTGATTCATAGTCTCTGATTTCATCTAGCCTGCTAACAGCTGGTAGCCTGGTATCCCTGTTAGAAAAACGAAAACAAAAACGAAAACATATGAGTGGTGAAGAATGCTATTGCAACTTCATCAAACTAGCCGAACCAGTTATCATAACTTTTATCATACATGCTCACAAGCCAGCAAAACTATGTCCTAAAGAGGGGATTAGGATGGTGCTGCCATAATAGGGTCAAGAGACCACACTCATGGTTTTCACCAACTAGGTATATGTATATATGCATGAATTCTAATTTTACAGGTTATAAGTGAATTAAAAAAACAACGATTCAACTCCTTACTTGATTGAAATCGTCATGTCTCTTCTCAGCTATTCAGTAATCAATCAGGCTTTCACATAATCTGCACCATTGCGCTTCCTTTTGTTTGACCTTGAGAAGAAGCAGATTTGAGCCCAACTCTTTTTTTGCTTAGCCGGTTGTACTTTAACTTCTCTTTTCTCGACAAGCTCCACCATGTATTGGACAACAGCCTAAAATGTTGCACAAAGGAAGCATGATTAGCCTTGAGATAAAAGATAAACGACCAATTTTAAGAAAGAAAGTAAACACAGCATAATAGGAAACTTACTTGCGCTCCCTTGTCAGCTATATGTCTAGGAGGCACTTCAAGAGGGTTTTCTTCCACACGTAGAACTCGTAGTCGTGTGAGCATCCTGAAGGAGTCAGGGAGAAACCGTATCTGGTTATTGCTGATATCCAACTCTTCAAGCATCTCAAGGTTCCCAATGGACCTTGGTAGCGACCGCAGATCAGCAAAATTGTTTCCTATGTTCATCTTGACCAGTGAGGTGGCAAAACATAAGTTCTCAGGAACTGATTCAAGCTCATTGAAACTCACATCCAGTTCCCTCAAGCTCGATAGAGAGGACACAGTTGTAGGCAACTGTTTGATGTTATTATAACGCACTGACAAAATCTCCAGGCTCTCAATCTTTCCTACTGCTTCTGGAAGTGCTTTAAGCCGGTTATAATCTGCATGGAGCTCTCTAAGGGATGAACAATGACCAATGCTATGAGGAATTTCATCAATATCATTGGTCTCCACATTCAAATTCTTGAGACTAGCAAGGGACCCAATGGAGTCGGGAAGCACAGAGAGCCTGTTTGAGCTCAAATCGAGCTCTTCAAGACGCACCAATCGGCCAAATGTGGCAGGCAGGGATACCAAATTGTTTGCGCTAAGGTCAAGATGGACAAGGCTAAGAAGATCTCCAATAGTGTCAGGTAGCTCTGTGAGTCTGTTCGAATGCAAATTCAATTTGGTCAAGGAGGAAAGGCCTCCAATGGTGGATGGCAGGACCAAAAGCCGATTTTCAGACAAATCAAGGGTGAGCAAACTCGAAAGCTTTCCTATTGAGTCAGGCAGCCACTCAATTTGATCCACCAACTTGTTATGAAGATTGACATCCTTAGTCCCTTTCTTGGCCAAGACTTCAATTAGACTCGCTAGCTTTATTAAACTCAATTTCTCACCCTCTTGACCTAACCCAAACACAAGCAATCAAACACCCACATTGTCTAACTAAGCAGAGCCCAACAAATGAAATTCAAGAAATGAAAACTCATAGCGTATAGATAGATAGTAGATTAGATACACACCTCCAACTCCAGATGAACCGACAGCGAGACCAGACTTGAGAGACGAATCAGCAATCTGCGGCGTCGATGAAACCGCCGGCCCAGGCCCAATTCCGTCGGCGTAGAAAGACTTCTTGGCCTTGCTGACCACGTAACTGTCGTCTCTGGTGACCAAAGCTTTAGCCTTAGTGACTTCTCTGTCAGAGGGGTACACATACGCAGCAGAAGAGTCAGAAGGCTTCGCTTTAGCCTTGGCAATCGAATTGGTGTAAGCCGAACCCGAAGAAGAAGACGAAGAAGAAACGCAAGTCGAAGCTCTCTGTATATATTCGTCGAACAGTTCGTGGAGGTTTTCAAGATCGAGCACTTTCAAGGCCTCCTGCTTCTGCTCCTTGCTGTTGAAGTAGACCATGTTCTTCTGCATCTCCTGCAAAAGCATGAAGAGCTCTTCCGAGACGTTCGAGCTCTTGGTCTGTCTGGCAATGGCTTCGAGCCTGGCCTGGTCTTCCTTCTCCACATTTCGAATCAGAGCCTTGGCGGCTTCGACCTCGTCCACTCCAGGCCTCTCCGGCAAAGATCTGTGAATTCTCATAATCTCCTCCACCACTTGGTCCACTGATTCCGCCGTGGACTCCATTTCCGGCCAAATTCAAACTCGGTGCTGAAAAATCAAATCTGTGGGTTCGAATTCAGGGTTCTGGAAATTGGACGAAAAGGGCAAATGGCTAGTGAGTGTGAGAGTGGACAAGTGAGTGGGTAGTTATGGAATTCGAATTGGGGCTTCTCTGTTGCGTCGTCGTATCAGAAATCCAGCTATTTCCATGTCCTTCTCTCTCTCTCTCTCTCTCTCTCTCAATCTTTCTCTGGCGGATTTCTGATTTTTATTTATAATTTTTTATTTAAGAAATAAAATTTTGCTTTCTTATTAAATTGGTTTTTGAAAAATGGAAATTTTGGTGCAATATACATATAGCGTGAAACGATTGCGACTTATTAATGACCGATCGGTCATCAACGGGGTCATGAATCTCACGATCTTAGTCATCTATCTACTCACCTTCCCAGCACCACCGCTGAATTTACGAATTTACCCCTGCGCAAACTGCTCAACGCCGTTTAGACATACACCTGTCTATGTGGGACCCACTCTGTCCAAAAAAAAGGACGGACACGATGGGCTGCGAGTCCCTAATTATTTAGTTGAAATTCTCATTTTATATTATATGTTTCTAAAAAGCGGAATTATTGGTGATTTTCTTTGATGTTTAAGGAGCGTAATGTAACCGAAGAAGCGTAATGTATGTTCAATATAACTGAAGAATTTGATTATTATAAAGAAGTTTTTTATGGAAGACCTTTAGGTGTTAAATAGCGTGATAAAATTTGTTCATGCATCAATGCATGATACTTGAAACTGATATAAAAAGCAGAAATTCATAAATACTTTTGCATTACAAAATACAAGTGTGTCCACATATCTATATTTGATTACGTGAATGGACGAGCCTCGCCTCATTGAGCTCTGTAATTTTAACTATATGGGTCATCATTTGGCCCTTACGCCCTAAGCCCATTTCAAGTCCATCCGGCCCGATTCTTTCTCTCGGCCCATTTGGCCCGGCTTCTTTTTTTTATGGCCAAGTTTGGGCTCAAGTGTTTAAGCCTGGCCCGGCCCTAAACCCCGGCCCTTTTCGGCCCGAAAAGGCCTAGCCCGGCTCGGCCCTGAAAGTCTTTTTTAGCCCAATAATAATTACCCTCCTATATATATAATTATATACACACACACACATATAATTATACAATAATATATAAATCTTTCAATTTTTTCATGTATTTATTAAATTCTTTTAATTTAGAAGTTTATTTTTCATGTATATATATATATATATAATGATTCTCAGGTAAGGAGATCCTTACTTTTTTAAGTTAAAGAGTTTTGATTTCAACTGTTAGATCAAAACAGATGTGGAACCCAACTATCAGATATGTTTTAAATGATTTGCTTTGACGGCTGAGATCAAAACTCTTTAACTTAAAAAAGTAAGGAGCTCATTAGCAGAGAATGGCTGTATATATATATATATATATATATATATATATATATATATATATATATATATATATGAAAGCCTTTTTGAGCCCAATGATAATTACTCTCCTATATATATATTATGTACACATACATATAATTATACAATAATATATAAATCTTTCAAGTTTTTCATGTATTTATTAAATTCTTTTAATTTTTTTATTTAGCACTAAAAAAAAAGTTAACCCTACCCGGCTCGACCCATAAGGGCTGGCCGGGCCCGGCCCTATTGGCCCATTTCAGTCCTAGGCCGGTGGGCGGGCTAAGACTCGTATATTGAAGCCTCAGCCCGGCCCTAAATTATGTTGACTTTGACTAGGCCCGACCCATGATGACCCCTAATTTTAAGGCCGGCCCTTGTTTAATAGTTGGGCTTGGATCTTTCGTTGAGGTATTAGATTAGACAGGGGCACAGGGCTGAGCCCATTAGTTAGACACCAGTTTCAAAGCCCACCATTTCATTATACAACTCTCAACAATATCATATCTCCCGCGTTTATAGTATAAACAAGGAGGCTCCACCGCGTTTTCCAAACCCTGATTTCTGTTTTGGGGATTTCTCACTCGGCGACCGGCAGCGAAGACGATGACGACGTCTCTCTGCTCACATCACTGAACGCACTTCTCCCAGTAACCTACCTGTTGTTTCAGCTGAACCAGAACCTAGGCCTGGCCATCGCTCCCACATTCCATGGCCGTCGTCGACCTTGATATGGACGACGCCGTTTACACCGAGCATGACCTCGCTCTACACGTCAAGGACGTTCTTGTTTCCTTCTCATCTGTAAGCTTTCGGCACTAGTCACTCTCAAGCATGAATGTTCTTGATTGTTTTGTTCGATAATATTATAGCTTTAACAAGTTTGAATGTAAATTATTTCGGCTCAGGGTGATGTTGACTCTGCAGAAAACTACAGGAACCTGGTTGCGGTTCTGCACAGAAAGAAAAACCTTTCCTTAGACTAAAGACGTAGCTGAGCTCGTGGAGTTGAAAGTCTGAAACACGTACGAGATAAAAAAAGAAGCCTAACAAGTGAAACTTTGGGGAAGATAGAGAGCATTTTTCATTTTTTTGTATCTAAATTTATATTAAAAGCAAAATCATGAAACTGGGAAGTTAATTTAAACTGAAATATTTTTTTCAAAATCTTTATATTTCGTGCATATATAAATATTACATATCTTGTCTAGCTGTTTGCCGATGTTCTCGATAAAGAAATTTTTTTTTTCAAATCCGAAATAAACCTACAGTATAAGAATTTGAAATATATAAATTAATTCCAATGCTAGTAGAAAATCCATTAATCAAAGAGAATTGTACAGATGAATATGCTAATCATAATAATTTGCATCCCAACATAAAAGGTAAAATAAAAATCAATAAAGGACACAGATAGACATGTCGTTCAATGGATATATAGTAAGATAGGCCAGCTTCATTCTGTGTTGCTAGCTTCCATCTCCTCAATCTTAGCTTTCTGTTTCTGTTTCTGATGTGCTGAACACATTAAGCGCATGGTGCGAGCCCTGGGGTACATGTTTCTTGGGGTAAACATTAAGCGCGTGCCAAGTTCAAACTTAATTAATTAGGACTTGGGGTATATATATATATGGTCCATATATGCAACTTTAATTAGGTCAGGTTATTACAATTGATCATCTGCATGAAGTAGCTAGACAGTATTAATTAAAACGTTCCGAGTATTACTACACTGTTCGAACGGTACAAAAAACACCGTTTAAGCACCTACAATATTCCAAATCCGTAGTCCGCGCCTGAACATATATATTCCACTCATGTACGTTCATAGAAAAAAAAAATGAAATTGCGTCTTGTAATAGGTATTGATTTGTGGCGTATATGGTCCACCTCCTTAAGTTAGATATATGTGCAAAACTAGCTACTGCTCTTTGAAAACCCTGATATCATAATCTGCAAAAGACCATATGCACGCAAAGAATATTGTACAAATAAATGGCAAATTAGAAACCGTCTTGATCGATAATTTGGTGGTGCATGCATTAATTTTGGTTCTTAATTGTTCTGCTTAATTAATAGTAAAGATGGGTTTGTTCAATTACTATGTAATATTGTATATTGGATTACAGTGGAGATCGATCGAGCTATATCTGGATATCAGTCTGCAAAATGGGCAAATTTTGAAACCGTCTGGCTGCTGCATTTGGTTCTTCCAACTCATGCATACAACTTTTGGAGAAAGCTAGTGAAGGTATATCTGAATCAGCCTAATTGACATATATGCACTATGAATATAGAGATCAATGGCTAGGATTGACCCTTGCCCGTTATAAATTAGAAGCATTGCTTCACTTGTATTTGCACACAGCCAGCTAGCTTGTATTTGCTAATAGTATCTCTGAGTTATTTGCTTAAACCCTAGCCTTTTTCTGCTCGATCTCTTCGATCACCACCTCACCATGAAGTCGATGTTGTTTGCACTTGTCACCCTTTTTCTCAATTTTCGACTGCTCGTAGCTGCAGCTCCTGATTCCTTTAAGTTGGTCCTCGTTTGGCCCAATACCTTCTGTTTAACTGAGCCATGTCAACTGCGTCCGCAATCTTTCACATTACATGGTTTGTGGCCGCAGGCGAATGGCAAATCATTGAAGGACTGTACTGGTGTACCGGCAATGGATGATGCCACATTGAATGCCAAGAAAGGTGATTTGAATCAGTACTGGCCAGATTTGAAGCATTCCAAGTTTGAGGAAAGCAAAGCCTTCTGGAAATATGAGTGGAACAAACATGGTACTTGTTCAGGAAAGAGTCCAGCTGACTACTTGAACCTGGTTTTTGCTCTCCAGAAGACATATGATGTGAAGCAAATATATGCACAGAATAGTAAGAAATAATTACATGCATGTACATGTTTATGCATTAATATATTGCCAAAATGCATGATTAACTTAATTTGATCGATCTGTACGTTTTTCTCCAGCTCCAGGTATTTTACCAAATGATCAGCATGCGTATATGGGGGAACTGTTTGGAAATGCTATATTTGACAAAATTAAATTGTCGACAGAGATTGAATGCAAATTGAAGGGCTCCGATCGGTATCTATTTCAAATTGTTTTCTGCATAACAGCTCAAGGACAATTCAAGAATTGTTCTAGTGGTGGGGCTGTTTATAGAGGGTGTACTAAGCTTCAAGACGTCAAGTTTCCTCCACCTCCGGCCAGTCTCATGGTATCTGCAGATGAATTAGAAGAGAGAACATAAAACCGGCCGGCCTCGTTTATTCAGAATAAAAGCTAGCTTGTCATATATTGTGGTTGTGGTTCTTAATTTGTCCTAGCTGCTTGGTTTGGAAGACACTTTGTTTTAGTTTTGCTTTCTTGTTGAGCATTGGTGCCCTCTATTTGCTTATCAAGAACTAGTAAAGGTAGTAATATAGCTACCAGCTGCAGTTATGTAATAAAAATCTTGGCCGTTTTATATATATGAAGTCTTGAGCTTTTTGACAATACATAAGCATATCATGCATGCATCGATCCCTTGCCAGATTTTCATCTCCCTTATGATTAATGTCATGTTGAAGATCTAGACTGCAACTTAATCAATAGCCAACACTTCATCTTAAGGATTCGAAGTAGCTAGGGTTTTGGAGATTGAGATCAGAATGGGCTAGCTTCGATCTGGAGGTGGAGGCACTTTTGGAATGCTTAATTGGAGTACTTGGCTTACAGCGTTGTGCACCATCTTGTTCACAGTTAATTCATATTCTTGATCTATACAGTATTAGTTATGACTATAATCGGAAATGAAATAAATATATGCCTGTAAATTCAACTAATCAGTCAAAGGAAAAGCTGATCGATCAGTAGTTTAAACCAAGAGGCTCTTAGAAATCTATATGAACAAACAACACAAAGGGGGATGTTATTTGAGTTTTAGACTTCGAAAACTTACAGTTTATCAATTGAAACAGTACAAAACTAAGTATCTGTATAATCTAGGACTGCCGCTTCATGTCTGTATAATCGATCTTCAATTACTATTTCAAAATCACTGCTTTGTGCCTTCCCTGTCACTGAAACTAGGCTCTCTGAGTAGATACAAGTATGATCCAGCAATTGACATTCATCAATAAAGAGCTTCTCCATCTTTTGGGTACTAGGCTCGTAAGAGCTAGTGTATCCAAAACCATCTTCTAAAAGAAACTCGCCATTTCGCCAAAAACCTAGTAGTCTTTCAACAAATGCAATTGGTCCAATCGTAAATTGCTTAGTCCAAGATCTGTCGTTACCATACTCTTGCATAACCCATACATCAAAGCATTTAGTGTAACTTGTTTCCATGGGATAATGTGGCGTCATTGGATAAACAATAAGAGAAAGAGATTGATTACACACTGCAAAGACAGAGTCATATTCGTCCTCACAAATCCTCAAGTCTGGAAGCTTTATCTTTGCAAACACTTCACCAACCATGTCAAAGGAAAGAATATAGCCATCTTTGCGACTAGGGTCGCCCTCAAAAGCCAACCAGTGAACATTTCCGTTGACATAGGTGTCAGTAATACAAGATCGACGATGCACAGTAATATGGTTAAGCAAAGGATCATTCAGCTTTTTCCATGAATTTGAACTTACATGATACACTGCAGCCTGACGGACCCGTGTCGGATAAATGCAGTCCTTGAAAAAAACCACCTTGTAATCATTGGTTTTAGGATCAAAACCAATTTCGACGAATTCTTTTGTTAAAGAACCTGTATGCCAGATAATCGATTGTTCTGCTGGTTTTGGAACAAACTTGAATTCTCTTGACGAAACATTCATCAGTGCAATTACATCGCCACGAAAAGTAGTTGATTCATGCAGGCAATATATGCCATTGCGTGGACCAAAAACTTCTATACTTCCATACCTGTGCTTAAAATAATCTGAAAACTTGTTTTCTTGGTCTGGATAATTTGAAAGCTGTAGCCAATGGAGAGAAACAATATCATCTGTAGTTTCGTCTGTTTTGACCAAGCTAATGTAAGTGCATTCTCGCTGATCAATGGGCACGTCATCCATACCCGGCAAGTGAGTAAGCGTGAAGAGATGAGTATTCTTCTTCTGTCTGCTGTGGAAGTGGAGGTGTTGGGTGACAAAACTTGGGTTTCTTATAAGAGCATACCAAGATTTGCAAACACATTGGAGTCGCTTCAAAGATTTAACACGCAATCTACAAAGAATGTTCGACAACACATCCCGGGAGCATGTTGATCTCGTCATGTGTACTTGCTCTACTCCAGCTTTCTTGTCCAATCCTCCGGCTCACAAAATTAAACTGAGGCAAATAAAATAAAAATCACAAGTGGTATTGATCATCTTGGAATGTAAACATTAGTAATATGTGTGCGCATGACAATTTAAAATTGGGATTCCCAACTATTCTTCAATATGACACAATGAAAATTGAATTTCTAATGCTGCAAAGATTCTGAGATGATATGCAAAAGTCAATTGAGCAGCGGAGCAGCCTATATAATGAATAGTGAAAAATCCTACATACATACAATAAGCTAGATTTTCCATTCAAATTTGAGTAAATGAAGAAATGAGAACCCATATATCAACTAATCAGTTTCAGTTCAATAGAAAAAGTTGAAGAAATTATATCTCAACAGGCTAAAAAGCAATGAATACCTCGAATTTGATTGTGTTATTCCTTGCAGGTTTCTCAATGCTTTGCGTTTGCAGATATCTCGGTAGGTAATGAATAAAACGACGGTTTCACGTACCCTTCTACCGGCCTCTTGGTCCTTGCTTCGTTAAACTTTTTTTGTACTTGTCTTCTATAGAGAACAAAGTGAGAGAATAGATCATCACCAATGGAGATTGACAAGTAACACTTGTAAATAACAATTTCTTCAATTTTATAATAACATAACAATGCAATAAATTAAGGACAATTTTTAGATTCACCCAACTTGTGAGTAACAAATCTTTGCCTTACCCTTTGAAATCTTCACCTTTAAGATCATCAAATTTTTAGTCCTAAAACCGTTCATTTTCTAATTTGATTTATCTTTTGCAGAGATTTGATTTAGTGTAGGGTGAGAATTCGTTAATCACAATTCAAAATGTATAAAATCATGACAAAAAAAAAACAAATTAAAGCAATCGCCGTATATAAATCAGAATCACTCATGCCAAGTTTATAATTAATCAATAATTAGCTGCCAAATAACACGTAAAATAGAGTCAATATCATCCAGAATCATCAGCATATATTGAAGAAAAATGGGATCGAATCGAATCGATACGATGTCGTGTTGTCTTGGTGATCTTAATATAATATATTGCATTTAAATTATGCTCTCAATGACAATGAGTAGTAGCAGTACCTGAACCTACTCTTCCATCTCTTCTCTCAACTCGCCTTTTGCAGTAGGTGTCAATGACGGAGATACTACCTTTTCGATTTTATCCTTTTTTTTTTGGTCGGTATGCCTTTTCTTTTTTTGTAAATAATGTCCAAATTAAATGGTATCTTTATATCTATTTATTATTATAAAGCCCGGCCTTAACAAAATTTAGTCGGCCCAAATACTTTTGATAGATTGTACTTGACAGAATTTAATGGATTGATTTATCAGTATTTGTCCCAAAATTGCATATCTTCTATATTTTGTTCCAAGATTGCATATCTTCTATATTTTTGTACCTATCTAGATATCATACCATTAATCGATCACAAATAGAATCAAAATGAATAGGGCAAATAAATTGGATTTGGCTATATTACACAAAAACAGAGATATAGCAAATCTGAAGATTGCAGATCTAATTAATGATAGTTATGAGTGCCAAAAATCAATTTCATAGCTGCGAGCGAGTCAACATAGCCACTAATGGGTTAGAAATTATCTTCATACGCAGATGACAATAACCTTAATTGAAATCATTTTGTTGATTTCCGATTATCCTCATTGACAATAATCACAATATAGTCCTCATCTCCGTTTTCTGCCATTTTGGTCTCACAAACTATATAGAGGTGTTGGTCAAGAACCCTAAAACCCTAATTATATAGAAGGAGCTAGTTTGAATCACAATAATATAACTCTTGGATTTGAATGAGCAACGTACAATAACAGGAACAAAGAGAAGTTGACAAAGATGAGAAAATACCTTTCTTGGTTGGAGAATAGAAAGAGGTATGTTCGTCTATCTTCTATTGAGGTCTTTGAGAGTGAGAGAACGTCAAAACCTCTTGGGATGTGACTGGATTTTTGATGGGTCTTGGTATTTATACCAAACTCTCTAAAATCCTCCACAATTCACCATTATGAAATCATTGAACTTTTAAAAACCATTAGATTTTGACAGATATTTTAAAATCGTAATTGAATGCCACAAGATTTTAAAGGACTCTTTAAAATCCTAATTGAATACCTATAAATTTTTAAAATACAAACCAATCTTGTAGATTCTTAATTTAATATACCCTCCTAAGAAATTGATTTAATTTATGCGAACCAAACGATCGAGAGTTGAGAATCGTAATTAATGAGAATCAATCGGGGGTTAATCTGTTGGTTGGTTCTAAAGGGGGGGGACGATGGGCCATTTTGCTCCTAAGAGCAACTCCAATGAATTTTTCAAAATTCATGTGCAAAAGTAGAGTTTTAAGAGTCATCGCCTTCCCTCCGCCTCCGGCCAGTCTCCTGGTACGTATCTGCATGCAAATGAATAAGAAGAGAGAACATGAAACCTTTTTTTTTTTTTTTTTTCTTTCGATCGGAATAAAAGCTTGGCATTGCTGTTGTACGTGGTTCTTAATCGATCTCTCCTAGAAGCTTGGTTTGAAGTTTGCTCAAACCCTTTTGAAGGTCCTAGAGGGGGGGGTGAATAAGACTTTTACAACTTTTTCGTGTTAAATCGTTCTCAGGGATAGCAATACTTGTAGCTATCCTGAATCACAATTGTACGATTATGTAAAGTAAAGTTGCAGTAAAGATAAATAACACAAAGATGTTTTTTACTCGCAGAAACCCTGCAACCATGGAGAAAAACTGCGTGCCCCTAACTCTTGAAGGGCAAAACTTTCCACTATGTAATTCAATACTTTTTACAAGTTTGTAGCAACCTGGGATAGTTAGCCGCGCTTCTATCATTCCTAGTTCCTAGTCTACGACCTGTTCTACCTCACTTGTCTCTAAGTGTTTACGCATGAAAGTTTCCAGAAGTTCCAACCTCAGAACTTAGCTACTTTCTAACTAATTCTTCATGGACACTTCTCGGGTTGTTGCACTACCAATCACGACCTCATGGCATGCAAATGCAATATGAGTTTTATGAAAAGAGTTTTTGTTCAAGCTCTAAGATTTACATTCAACAAGGAAGACTTAGAGCAACAAGCTGAACATATGCAAGACACAAATGAAACTCAGAAAATGTGCTAAGACAATTTTCACAATAAAATAACGTACCAAGAAAGCAAGGAGCACCTTGCTTCATATTTATAGGCTAATGAGAGGCTCATAAGAGAGCAAGCATGAAGCCCAATGATCAGAAAGTTAAGAACCTTGGTGTTTGGCTAAGCAAGTAATACACTCAAGACAATAAAGAGGACAAAGTCAACTTTCCCAAAATAGATAACTTTTCAAAAAGGAGGCAAAAGGTTTTGCAAAACTTTCTCAAGGGATATGACTGGTGCACAGCAAAACAACTTTTCCCTAGACACTAAACAGAACCCTAGCAAAAGCATAGGCTAATTGTACTATGGACCAGTTAAACAAGTGTACCCTAGAAACCTAGGTCATGGGCTGGAAAGGCATGACACAATCCCAACTGTAATTTGGGCGCCAGCTTTTTAACATTTGAAAAGCAAAATATCTTGGAAAGATAAATCCTACCTAGGTAAGATAAAGCTCAGCTTTCAAGATCATTTTTGTCACAAGACATAATTATTCTGGGAATTCAGGATAGGAAGCAATTCTGCTATTCTCTGTGAAAAACAATGAAATGCATATGCATGTTTTTACCTGAGCACCATGAGATCATGTTGGTCTTCATCTTGACTTGGGCCTTCAGACTTCATTTCTACGGGCCTGACTATTTAGTCAAAGGCTGTGTTTTGTTCAAAAGAGGATTGCCAATATCTTTATGCCTACACCTTTTCTCTGATCTCTTCACCATGAAATTGATGTTATTTGCACTTGTCATCCTTTGCTCAATTTTCAATGGCTCGTAGCAGCGAATCCAAATCCAACTCCTGATTCCTTTAAATTTGGTTGTCCTTTGCATATATTTGCTGCACGTACATCAGATTTCTTACTACTTGCACTAGGTTTTTACTCTCCACAAGAAATATGGTGTGAAGCAAATAAATGCAAAGAATAGTAAGAAATAATTACATGTTCATGACTAGCTAGTAAGAAATAAATATATATATATATATCATGTTGATCGATGCATTAATATATACTAGCCTTCCTGCACGCGCAATGTGCGTGCGAAAAGCTATACTCGTGCGTGTAAGAAATTTTCTCGCTTAGTTTTTTCGAATTTCCTTTCAAAAAAAAAAAAAAAATCAACATTAGGTTGTCTAATCCATGTGTACATATCTATAATTAAATCGTAAATTTTACTTGCAGCTGATAGTCATATTCTCTTGCATAATTACTGACTAAAATCATTTTGACAAATCACCATAATCCAACTTAAAACACATGAGTTTGTTGGTCATTTAGAAAACACCATTGTACATTGTCCAAAAAAAAAACACCATTATTGTGCTTATCATTTAATTTCCGATTAATATAATTCACACATAAGTTTTGTTTTTCGAAAACATCGTAGATTTTTTTTGTTTTAAATCACAGTTAGAATTAGTCGATGAAAGCACATATGTATAAATAGTAGATAAATGTGGGGTTAAAAAGAATTGTGGTGAATGCAGGGTAGAATTAAAATCGATCTCTACTACTTATAAATCAAGGGTATTTTTGTCAATCATCCGAAAATATTTTTCTTTTTTAGCCGAAAAAAAAATCGAAAAAAAAAATTTATCTCTCTCTCTTTCTCTAAGATTCGTAATTTTGATTATTATCAAAGAGTTTCGGGAATTCTTTAGAAATTTTTTTTAACTCGTAAGTCCAATTTGAGAACTCGAGAATAACGTACACATCATGATAAGTTCGTATGAATTTTCGGAAAATTTTTCGGACAGCAGAGCTATTTATTATGAATTTCGGAAGGTTAAGAATTAAAGAAAATATTTGAGGGGCAATTTCGTCAAATCAGCCTCTCTTTTTTTTGTCCCTCTTCTTCTCCTCTCTCTCCTCTCCCTCTGCAACCATACGGCACCACCTCTTCCGGCCACTTCTGATCCTCCAAACCACTTACGTTTTGAAGCCCTCCATCCCAGCAACCTCGTGGTACCCTCGGTTTTCAACGTTGACCGCCGTACGCGGAGAATCGATGCGGTTGATTTTTATGGTTTCGGAACTTCCGGCGTCGATATCTCTCGATCCACTTCGAATCGGACCTCGATGTAGTTACATAACTTTATTGTTGAGTTGCGCTCTACACATTGATATAAACTTTGTGGTGTGTGTCGGTGATTGACGGCGGCGCCAAGGAGAGGAGGGACATTTTCGGGAGTTCAAAAAAAGGTCTCACCAAGACACCAAAAAACTTTTGCCTTCGCTTTATATATAGAGATAAATATTTATAACGATCGAATCAAAGCTTGTGATCTCTGTTTAGTTTGCATCGATCAACATGTACATATTTGTGATCGAATAAATATATATAAATATGTATTTGTTTAGTTTGCTTCTTGATCGATGAGCATTATTGGTGAGCCGCCCCCCATAGATACCTGCAGTTATGTACGTAATAAAAATCTTTGGCCGTTTTATATATATATACAATGATTCTCAGGTAATGAGATCTTTATTTTTTTAAGTTGTGAAGTTTTGATCTCAGTCGTCAGATTTGTTTTAAATAATATATATATATATATGAAGTCTTGAGCTTTTGGACAATACATAAGGATATATCCCTTGTGAGATTCTCATCTACCGTAGCAGAGCTTTGCCGCTTTGGCTTAACGTTTCAGTCATTGAATTAAACGTAGTTTATAGTGGTTCGATCAAGTAGTGAGGGAGGTTCGGAAATTCGGTTACCTAGCTTACTTCATCTATTCTTGGTTGAGCAGTTGAGCTTGAGCAGCCATCATCGTTCACAGTTAATTAATTAATTAATATTCTCTGATTGGTTAAAAAGCAAGCAAGCTATATATGTACAATAATATATATGAACAAAAAGTTCCATGAAGCCAACGCAAAGGGACCAGGAAGCTATATATATATTTGAGACGTTGTAGACTTCAAAAACATGCAGTTTAACAAAAAAAATTAATCAAAGTTAAACGGTACATATTGACTATTTCCAGTGGTCTATATAATCTAGGACTCTCTTCATGCCTGTATGTATATTGTTCCAACACCCTATCCACCCAATCCACGTGTACCAAGAAATGGATCTGGCTCCTCTGAAGTTAGGAGTTCATCAAGTTATCTATAGTTCATAAAATCTAAGTCACATAATTGCCAAGTCTTCCGGGAGGCAAATGTGTGCAAGGAAGGCTCGCATTTCTGATTTAAGGTACAAGGTCAGACATTTGGGCCGAAAGCACAACGGCCTGACCCATTTAACTTGGGGTCATTATTATAGTTGGACCTTTTCTCTTCCATTATTTTCTGCTAAGGCCCAGTTTAGTATTTGTTCGGTTAAAGACAATAACCGAGTAAGGAGAGAGAGAGCCACCGCCGCTTTTGCAAAACCCTGCCTCCTCTCTTTTTGGGGGTTTCTCTTCCTTGTTCCCAGTTGGCGAAGACCATGGGCGTCGAGCTCAGGGAAGACCTTGAAATGGAGGACGGTGTTTACAGCGAGTATGACCTAGCTCTACACGTCAAGGATGTTCTTCTCTCCGTCTCATCGGTAAGCTTTCTCGGAACCTTGATTGTTTGATTCGATTATTGACGACTTTGAATCTCAAATCTTCTTGGCTCAGGGTGATGTTGTGTCTGTTGACAACTACAGAGAGCTCGTTGGCCGTTTGTACCCGAGAGAACGACACTCTCCTGATGAGGTTGCCAGGCTCGTGGTAAGTATAATCGATTCGATTCATTCCATTCGATTCGATTCGTTTCGTTTAATTTTGATTTTGATGTCCGGGCAGGCAAGTCTGAAGGGGCTGTCCGGAGCAGCTTCTTATATTGACAGTTCTGTACATGTTGGCCTTCTCTCTCCGGTGAGTTAATGTTTTACTTTTTAATTATCTCCGTGTGTGTGTGTGTGTGTGTCGATCCTTCTTGCTTAGGGTTCAATTGTTTTTTTTTTATTCATTTGCCAAAATGTCTTCAGCTTTTTGCGATGAGCTTGTGGAACTATGGGCCTGATGTGATGGATGCATTGATTGAGTTAATTATTTCCTTGGTATGTGAGTTTCTGCAATTGTCAATTTCAAAGCTTTTAGAAATGAATGGGCAAGCTAAAGATAGATTGTTTTTCACTTTCACACTGCTGCAGGCTGCTTCAAGCGGGAAGTATCTTGATCTATGCCTCGCTATGCTCACACGCCATTTTGAGACGCCTTCAAATTTCCTGGAGAAGTTGAAGCTGCCGTATGGTCTTACAAAAAAGGACCAAGTTTTAACTCGTGTGCATTCAGCTCTGAAAGATATAGCTGATTTGGTGCCGCTTTCCCCTGCAAGAATAGTGACAATAGTTTCTGATCGTCTAGAGCTATATCGTAAAATGAAGGGAACTGTAAGTTCACCGCCCACTTCTTCTAGTACTAAAATGCTGTTAACTCAGAAAGTGTTCATTGTTAGATTTCTGATGATACATAAGTATGATATGGATTTGCCAAAAGAAAAAAAATGCGAAATGGGATTTCAAATTGGCCATGATCCGTTAGGCCAGTGTTTCCTGATATATTTCTTTGTTAATGTTTTCTGGCTCTTAGGTCAATCGCTTTTCTCTCCTACTATGGTTCATTATTGAACTTGCTGCAATTTTATCTTTCCAATGTCTGCATTTTGGCCGGATTATTGATCTGTACATTGCTATTTCTAAAGATATGCCATATTGTTCTTGTAGACTTCACATGCGCTTGTGATATACGTAGAGAACATGTTTAAGTTGGAGGGTGGTGCACTTGGCGAATTTGTTCGAGTTTCCATGCTTACAAAGGTGGTGGAATTGCTGCTACATTTGGATGTATGTATACTCTATGTTCAATTTGATTTATTTATTTTTTTGTAAAGACAATTAGTAGTTGAAAGTATTTAGTGCATTTATTCTTGATAACATTATGAACTGACTTCCCACAGGTGGAAATGGGATCATGGGACAAAGTCTTACAAGATCATGGAATATTTCAGATGGAGCTAGAAGATGTGGACGACTTTACAGAAGATTTTCTGAATGATGGTACTGAGGTATGTTTGAAACTTTGAATTGGGTTGAAGTAGATAAACTGAACACATCATTCATGCAAGCATTGAAATACTTTATGCATAATGGATTTTTTTGGGGAACTGAGGAAGATGATTAAGTCGAAATAGTTTGAGATTCAGAACTAGCACAGTTAGGTGTAAGTGTATGAAATTGAACTCTCTTGATAATGATTCTAATCAAAACAATGTTTACAAGAAGTTGCTAAGAAGGTTGACATAACAAGGAAAGTGATGATGAGGATATATCAAGAAAGAGATTGTCTGACATAGATGTTACTTTGGGCAAAGTTCATTGATATCTGTCCAATTCAAAAATCATAGTATGTCGTATGGTTTTCATTTGGCAAAAGTGGAATTTGATTAGCATTTGTTCCTCACGTTATTCTTGTTCTTGACTGCTTACGATGAATTTAATACATCATGATAAAGTGATTGAAAGTTGATTTTATACAGCATCCAAGAGAAGTAACTACAAATGACATAACTTTGAAGAGTTTTGCTGAAAAGTTGGATAGCTTGATGGTGTTAACTTTTGAGCACCTTGAATCCTGTGAAGGTGGTGGCCGATTGAATGAGGTATCTTTGTTTTTTTTTGGTTGAAATTTATAATAGATTTGTCTCTAGTATTCACATTTATATGGTTTTCTAGGTCTTCAAAACTCTTCTCGAGACATTTGGGAACAAAGTTTTGACCACATGCAAGTCAAAGTTTGTCCAGGTGAAGCAGACATAGTCATCATCAATATTTATCATTGTTCTTTTTTCTTCTATGCTTCAAGATATAAATAGCTTTTTTGTATTTGCTTTTTGATCTTTGTATTGAATTTTCTTTATTGCAGTTTGTGATGTTCTATGCCTGTGCTCTTGATCCTGTAAACTGTGGTGAGGAATTTGCCACGAACCTTGTAGAAATTTTTGTTTACGATGCCAACCTCACATGTCTCAGGTGATATGCCTGCTTTTGATGGTCTACAGTCAATGATTGTTTGTTTATTACTTGATTATTGATTTAATTACATTCATGTTATATTGCTTCTAGGATTGTGATCTTCCAATGACTTGAAGTGGGCTAGACATTTTGTCTTAAATATTAGATATACTATACTATTTTATTGTGCTTTCTTCTAATTGATATTCTAGCTTGCATTTGTACGGGACCTATGGGTGAAGGTATTAGGTTTTAATAATTCACTAAGGAACGTCTGGGACTTGTGTATAGTACCTATTATGGGTGCTAAGCAACATGGTTTAGACTTAGACATGAGGCATATTTAACATGTTTATTGACAGACCCACATGTAGTCACCGCACATGTTCAAGGAAGAACTTTGGAGGGAAACTATATTGTTTAAAATCTATTGTTTTCTTATATCGCTAAGGTGGATGCAACTTTTTGGCATTGGGTTCTGTCACATACCTCCTTTTTTTGTCCCTTTTGGTGTTTGTTTTCCAGGATAATATCTTGTGTTCTTGAATAGTACTGTACTTGGGGTAAATAAAGACATTTCCGGATATTATCGATATAAAGTTTTAGATTTTCTTTTGGGTTTCGTGCAGGATGAGAGCTGTTGCTTATCTTGCTAGCTACTTGTCTCGAGCGATGTTTATGTCAGCCACCATAGTTGCTCAAACGCTAAAAAGGTTGTGTCCAAACCTAAACAATCCAAATCCAATCTATGTTATTACAATGACCAAAAATCGACTCGAGAAAGGAAAGAGATGAGGAATTTGTCTAATACATAAACTATTCTGGTTTCAGGTTGGTGGGTTGGTGTTTTGATTATGTCAAAACGAAGAAAGGTGGAATAAACCCAGAAAGCGATAAATTATTTTATTCTGCATGTCAGGTATATATATCTTTCACTTGACAATAGTTTGGTTTAGGAAATAGTAATCAAATGGTTTATTAGTTTGCTTCTGAACATGCTTGGTCTAATTTGACCTTTGTGTGATGTGCAATCAACTTGGGACAATAAGTGTTCCTATTTTGAATATCTTAATTTCTACTAATTTCTGTTTCTGGTATATGGTGAAGATCTTATATCTAATGGTTGAGGTAGTTTAACTTTTTGTTTTGGTGTTAATTAAAATATAAAATGACAACTTTTTGGTTTGATTGTAGGCAATGTATTAAATCAAATTTGTTTTACTTCAAGGAATTTGTTTTACTAGTTACCTTGTGTGGTGTGCTCCTATTTTAATGTTGATTATATTTTATATCAAATCAAATTTGTTTTTACTTCAAGGAATAAGAGCAGAGCATTCTTTCTGTTGATAGTCTTTTGGTACCTCTGTTGATGGTTATTTGTGTACAACAGGCCATCATGTATTTGCTTTGCTTCCGAATGAGATCAATGATGGATGATCCTCAATCAAAGTCGTTGCTTGCTGGTCTACCTTTAGAGTCCATTTTGAGGACTGAAATTAGCCCACTGAAGGTAAGGACTGTGTTGGAGTAGAACCTTAAAATTTGTACAAGTATATCTTGTCATGTAGTCTCATCCTGGACATTAAAACTATCAGGTATACCTTTAGCTGAATTGTTATATTTTTTTGATCTTGCTATGCTCTCAGCCATTCATCCTCTTTCATGCCATTTGAGGATGATTTTCTCTATTAAAACTATCAGATCATGGTGCCTAATTTATTTTTTCTTTTCAATAGGCGTGTGTGCCTTCCATAGTGAAGGAGTTCCTATGGCAAGCAAATGCAGCTGGCTTATTCATGGCTGAGGAATTCGATTTTGATGATGGTCTAGAATCAGAATATTCATGGGCATGGGGTGGGAAGGAAGAGCTTCACAAGTTGTTCCCTTTTGACCCATGTTTGCTGAAACAAAGTGACAGGTTTGTATTAGCTTTGAATTCATCTTTTCAGAAGGAAACACATTTTGACAAATACCACGGTGCTGATAAATGCTGTTTTAAAAACCAAAAATTTGCTTACACCCCCTTTTCACATCGACACTGCTTCGGCCAAAAGAAAAATTAGCTGTAAGAATCAACATTTCAAAAATTTGTTTTGCATGGTTTGCTAACAATAGATTTTCCTCTATAAAGATTCATACGGCCGAATTTCATTTACTGGTCAATGGTTCAACGTACCTATGACGAGGACAAAGAAGATTCCAGCGATGAAGATGTTGATGAAGCTTTTGCAGTTGACAATGTGGAGAATGTAATGGATTATGAGATTTTGCAATGCTTGGAGGAACAACAATTTGGTTTTGATGAGGTTGACAATGCATTGAATAAAATGTCGATCACACCAAAGGATTCAATACATAATAGGTTTGGTGGTGCAATAAATAAACCCATGCGAATGCCCTCAAGAATAAGACCGTCCACAAGTCCAGAGTCTTTGTAAATTGGACATTATATTTGCCAGTGACCCCAAAAGGTTGTGGCGAATTGATAATGAGAGATGTTGTAATGGTAAAATTGTGCTGCTTGTTTTTCTTTTTTAGTGTTAAGATTTATGGAGCTCTGCTCTCCTGCTCTGCATGAATATTATGAAAAATGTAGGATGAAATTGTAATTTTTGATTCTGGGCAATCTGCCACACTGATGCTCCTAATCTAAAATTTGAAGTTCTTTGAAAGACCACGGTCAATGGTCAACGCCCCACGATCCAAGTCCCGCCGGCCCATGTTGTATTTTACTTACGAGCAAAGGTCAACGGCCCAATTCAACACTTCAATGAAATAAAAAACGACGGGTCGTATTTCACTTACGACTTGCGGTAGGCCAAAAAAGGTTTTAAAAAACGACGTGTCGTTTTTATGTGACAATTTGGGCTGGGCCCAGTACCGGAGGCCCAATTCAGCTCGTCAATGAAATAAAAACGACGTGTCGTATTTCACTTACGATTTGGGCAGGGCCCAGTACCGGAAGGCCCAATAAGGTTTTAAAATACGACGTGTCGTTCAATTAAGCTATTCATTGAAATATAAACGACGTGTCGTATTTACTTACGATTTGGGATGGGCCCAGTACACGAAGGCCCAATTCAGATCTTCAATAAAATGACAAACGACGGGTCGTATTTCACTTACGATTTGGGCTGGGCCCAGTACCGGCAGGCCCAATCAGGTTTTAAAAAACGACGTGTCGTTCAATTAAGCTATGCATAAAAATATAAACGACGTGTCGTATTTACTTACGATTTGGGCTGGGCCCAGTACACGAAGGCCCAATTCAGATCTTCAATAAAATGACAAACGACGGGTCGTATTTCACTTACGATTTGGGCTGGGCCCAGTACCGGCAGGCCCAATAAGGTTTTTAAAAAACGACGTGTCGTTCAATTAAGCTATGCATTGAAATATAAACGACGTGTCGTATTATCCTTACCATTTGGGCTAGGCCCAATACACGAAGGCCCAATTCAGCTCTACAACGAAATAAAAAACGACGGGTCGTATTTCACTTACAATTTGGGCTGGGCCCAGTACCGGCAGGCCCAATTAAGCTCTTCGTTGAAATATAAACGACGTGTCGTATTGCCCTTTCCATTTGGGCTGGGCCCAGTACACGCAGGCCCAATTTAGCACTTACATTTGTGCTGGGCCCAATACACGAAGGCCCAATTCAGCTCTTCAATGAAATAAAACGACGTGTCGTAATTTATTTACGATTTGGGCTGGGCCTAGTACACGCAGGCCCAATTAAGCTTTCAATGGATTAAAAACGACGTGTCGTTTATTTGTGACAATTTGGGCTGAGCCTAGTATGGGTAGGCCCAATTCAGATCAATAAAATAAAAAATGCCGTGTCGTTATTTGCTTACTATTTGGGCTAGGCCCAATACACGAAGGCCGAATTAAGCGCTTCAATGAAATAAAAAACGACGGGTCGCATTTTACTTACTATTTGGGCTGCGCCCAATACCCGAAACCCAATTCAGCTCTTCACTGAAATAAAAACGCCGTGATTTGGGCTGGGCATAGTACTCTCGGGCCCAATTCTACTCTTTACTTAAATAAAAACGACGTGTCGTTTTTTATGTGATGATTTGGGCTGTACCTATCCCCGATTCCCAGACTTGGGAGTTAAAATATCCTCAAGTTTATACTATTTTCACATTTAAAAATTTCTCGTACAGAATCATATACCTACTTTTGCCTTCGAACAGAATTCCCGGGGCTCATACTTGAGGCCATTGAAGACAATAGTTCCAGCAAAACTGTAATGCAAAAGATCTTCACGATTTATCCTCTCACAGTAGATCTTTCTATTATAAGGGACATCAATCCAACAACATGCAACTGGCAAACCTGTCATAATGCCCACTTCGCAAGGCTGCGCTTATTTCTTCAAAAGAAAAACATACTGCACAGAGTCGGCAATCATTCAGCCACCACTGATTCCTTCCTATCGTCTCCCACCGCAACCATCTTGAAATGGGGCTGAGAGGGGAACACAAAAATAGTAGATGCAGCAATTGAGGGCTGAAACCCAGTCGAATATCTGACTGCGGTTAAAGTGAATCTGGGTAGCTGTTGTGCACCTGAGGAAAGCGGGACAAGCTTGAAACTGATCATGTGCTCAGATTTTGGAAGAATATATATGGTGTCACTGTGAGACCCAGATATTACAAAACTTTGTGCATCTGCCAGTGAAATTTTGGCCTCTTGAAGCAATTCCGTTTGGTTCTGAATTTTAACAAAATATGTGAAAGGATCTCCAAGGATTGCGTAAGGAGGACACTCCAAACTCACGACAAGAGGTGATGATTCCAGATTCACATCAGGAAGTCTGTGGTTAGTTAAAACTAGAGCCGCAGAACCAGCTTGTTCTCTAGTCCCAGAATTCCTTCTCCATCTAAGACACACATTACCTAATTTAAGCTTTGAAGAATTCATCTCAGAAGTGACAGTGTACACCTTCTTGAACTCTTCTCCTGGAACAAGAAGGGCAGGGTGTAAAAGGTCCTCACCTCCATGCAAAGAACGTGACCTTTCAGTGTCATCATTATCATCTCCTTCAATAGATAATGATAGTAACTGAAGTGGCACCTCAGAGCAATTCTTAGCACTAACAACGAGTACAATTGTTTCGTTTGAAGGCATCGACACTGACTGATCAGAATCAGGAACTGGCTTTGTCCTAGAAAGCAACAACGGGTACCGGCGGAATGGAAGCATAAGGCGATGGCTAATTGTGATTGCATTCTTTCCTTCAATCTGCAAGCTCTTGTGCACATTAACTTTTTGTGTGTTTGATTCATTATTATCTGGAGAATAACCCAGTGATACATACAGCATGACTGGTTTGGGTCTGTACCACTTGATTTCCAATTTGCACGACCACGAGTCTCCACTTTTGAGATTAGGAACTGAAACCAATCCAAAAGACTTTTGAATTTTCTTAATTTCATCAGTATTCAATTGGGATTCATCTTCTCCTTCTGATCCAGAAATACCAAGAAGTTCAACATGATGACTATCCGTAGATAGTTCTGCATCCCTTGGACTAAACAAACCACCTCCCCTTACATCCACCAGATTGATCTTCAGCTCACCTGAATTAACTTCATGTCCCTTGGATGTGACCGTAACAGGTACTATGAAGCTCTCTCCGATTAATGCAGGGCCATTAGCACCTAAAGTAAGATCCACTTCTGAGTCTGGTTCTTCAACTTGAGTAGCTCTCTGACCAGAGAATGCCAGAGCAGGGTCCTTGGTCGGATAGGTAACCACACGGTCTTCAAATTTCCAAAGAGGCAAATCATCCATTGAAGCAGGACTTTCAGCTCTGCAACAGATAGTAAAGTGCGGTCCCATTTTGGCAATAACAGATATGCATTCAAGCTTTCCGCTTTGATCTGAATAATCAAAAGTTGCATTACACTTACAGAACATTAGGAAAAGGACAGAATTAACAATACCATCAAATGATACTAAGATGAATTACTGATACAAAAAGGAGGAATGCACGGAAGTAATCTAAATATGAAGCATAAAGTAATCACTTAAAGTCTGGCTATAAGTAGAGTTAACCAACTGAATTACTGGATGAACCACATGGGGATTGCAGAAATCATGAATTGAACCGCAGGCACTAATGTGATCTAATAATTACTTTCGTGGAGCACAAAAATATATTACATAAAACCCAAACTAAATTTATATAATATTTTCTCCCAAGGCCAAAAAAAAATGCACATAACTCACAAACCATCCAAGTTGATTGTAATTTGTGACAGATAAATATAACCGGTCATCAGTTGTAGCATTTACTGTGCGTGATATGACTGGAAAAGTTTATTCTAACATTCATTAAGAGTATAACAAGACCAGGTAGCATATCAAGATGTGTAAATGGTCCGAATAGACCACTGTATCGATGACATGTCAGGTAATATCTGCTGCATGAGTATCAGAATTAATCTAATGTATGATTTGAACGTTGCAGAATGAAGAGTAGAATTATTGTTTTACCAGATTTGATGTCATACGTTAACCGGAGCCATTTATTTGTAGAAAGTTGCAAAGATGGAGCAGTCTCTCTTCGGCGACCTGATTGACCATCAGTCAAGGAAGCTACATGGGGCTTTTGGGCATCCATGATGACAAAGTTACAATGAGACTGATTGAACTGGACTTCTAATTGATCAATCTCAAAATTAAGTGGTAACTGTGACAAAAGTGACAGTGTAACCATCGTGGATGAGCCAGGCTTGATTATTTGCTCATGAAAAGCAACTGAAGCAAGGAGTACCAATCTAAGGGGACTGACGAGATCAATTTCGAGGTGAAGGGGATTGTCACCGCATACTTTGAGATCATCACCATTTTCAATAGATGCCAACCCCAGTTTTTCACTAACAAGCCCAAAAACTTCTTTATGTATTGTTTCTCTTTGTTGGAGAGTAGCAGGCCCAGCTGGACCAGATTCTTCAAATCTGAAAGACTGGATACCAGTAACAGCTGATATAGGGAGCGCAGCCATCTCAAAGGAGTATTCTATAAATTCTTTAACTTTGCTGTGTTTCCTTGAACCTTCACGCAGGTAACCTAAGACCTCCCACAGCAAAGTGACCCATCCCTCTTGCCTGTATAGACTCGCAATGTCATCAAAAAGCAGTTTTGCGTTGCTAAAATCACCTACAGCATAATATTCTCTGGCCATCTGGAACCCACAAAATGAAGCCATTCTCCTGACCTTTAGATTATTGTAGGACTCACAAGATTTTTTGAGTAAAGCAATAATTTCAAAGGAATCTTGGAACCTTTTTCCTTCAGAAATAGCAAAACGCATATACTCTTCATCAGTAAGGCTGCAAGTAGAACAAAAATTAGCATACTTTAGTAAGAGAATCCACGCAGATCAAGAAGAAATACATGGGATTGACAGAGACTTACGGCTGCATGACAAATGCATCCCCTTGCTCAATCAATCGAGCAAACTGACCCAAATAGGATGAGGGTGCCACAGATTCAGCACTACAATCAATCTCACCTTCTGACATTGAAACCGCAAAGTCCAAAGAAGATCTCTTCTCCTTCAAGTAATGAGCAGCTAACTGTTTCAAGATCAAAGTATTATGAATCAACAAGTGGTTAGTATGATCTGATTATTAATTAGAGCTAATCAAAATTCTGATCAGCCAGTCTACACAAAATAAACAAACCAATAAATAGATAATAAATAAAGGCTATTGGATGGGTCTGGTTATAAAATCTAATTTAATTGGTAGCAACTGGAGAAATCCTGACTAAACAGCAGCTTCTTTTTGTAAAGTAAATGCAACAGTTGGGGATGGGTTAACAAAACTATCATGCTGGTTATGATATTAGGATACTAATATCTGGTACGAACATTAGGATACTAGAAAAGATAAGCAGTACTTCTCACCTGATAGTAATGAGCTGGCTGAAACTCCCACTCAGTCAAAGGTCTATCTGAAGTGCCTATAGTTAGAGGTGAAATGCTCTGAATGGCTGCTGAACTCGTCTCCAGCAACTCGGCAAACACCAAGAACTGTCTACTCATCCACTCCCAGTGAAGAAATATAGCTTCTGGTGCTCCTATGAGCTTTCTGTATGAAGCATTGTGTTGGCGGAACCACGTAACAGCTTCTAGAATCTTTCCACCATGCAATAACAAAGTTGAAATTTTGAAATGCAATTGCTCTGCAACAGTTTTTATCTCCACTAAGCGTTGAATGGCAGACAACCTAGTTGATGCCCCAGCAATCACCTACAAACAAATTTAAACATACATTAAAATTGAAAATTTGGGAAGCTACAAAATCAACACCACCTCACCCATGGCAGATCTTTAATGAAAATTCAGACTATTGGATTAGTTTGAGAAGCTACTAACCATCTCAACCACACACAATTTAAAACATGACAAAACTTTCAGAGAAAAACAAATATACAAAAAAGGGATACCTCCCGTAGCGTATGATAAGCATCCTCATAAAACCTTAAAGCTTCCACCCAGTCTCTTCTGAATTCAGCATATACGGCAACCTAGAAATTCAGCATACACACCCAAAACGTTGCAAATGATACAGAAATTATAATGGCTATGAAATTCCCGTTGCTAGAAACAGAAATGGTGGAACTTACTTTGAAGGAATAGCGAATGTTGAAGTCAGTAGGATTAGAAGTCTTCCTCTCAATGCGCGCTTTAATCCTTCGTCCTTCATCTCTGTAATATATGCCGGCTAGCTCAGCAAATACACTTCCCAATCTGCACAAACCCTAACTCTCTATAATTACTACAATGGTATAATGCTGAAGGAAACAAAGAAAAAGAAAATGAAAGAGCATGCCTTTCACCTATCGAGAGATTGTTTAAGCTGAGAATCATCGTCTGTGTAAAACGTGAGAAGGTACTTGGGGTCTACTTCGGCTCGCTTCCTTACAGCAACCATTTGATCTTCGGAGATTTCTTCTGCGTCACCGAATCGAATCAATCACAGTAACATTACAAATCTTCACATAATTAATTAGCGAGATTCGAGTTTACGGACCATTGGAGTTGGAGTGGACGACGACCAGGACCAATTTGATGTTCCGGCCGCGGATGAGTCCCTTGAGATTGTCAATTTCGGAGCAGAGCTCGAGCCACTGGGCCGGGTCGCCGGAGACCCGATCCGAAGAGATGAGAGCGGCAACGACGGCGGGAACTTTAGTTCGGTGCTTGAGGAGCCAATCTCTCTTCAATATGCCGGCCGGAGGAGGGGCGGAGGAGTCGCCGGGGCCGGGATTGGGTTTGGGCGGAGGTAAGAGGAGAGAGACCTTAGAGAGGTCCGGCAAGGCCAAGGTGTTGATCGGAGGGTCAAGGGAGTGGAGGTGTGCGGAGATGGAGGAGTGGAGCTCCGGGAAGCCGACGACCGATACCAGACTCACCGGTGGACTCCGCAGTTCCTCTGGATATTCTTCCATCTTCGATGAGTCGTCGTCTTTTTCTGTCTATACTTGTTTCTTACAGATTCAAATAACTTCTTCTGCTTCTGGCATCCATGAAATAAAATGAGAACCATGTTTGGGCTCCTACGAGTAACATTATTGGGCTTCTTTTCACACCCAAGAATTTGATACTTCTTTCACACCCAAGAATTTGATATACGCACCAACTTAGTAATCCACCCAAAATTTAACCATTGTAAAAATTGCTTCTACTAAAACCGAAGCTAATGTTACACTTCGCTTAAACAATTAAAAAAAAAACAAGTGTTGCATAAGGTTCTTTCGTGACCAAAAAATGAATAAAATCTCTTTTTTAACCCATGATGATAAATGAGATCCTAACTTGGTTATTATAATTTAAGCAACATAGAGGGAATGAGAAGCTGAGATTCATGTTCAGAATGAGCCGTAGAAAAGAGAAGAAACGCCAATTGAATAGACAAGTTCAATGTTCAACAATGAGTT
The DNA here is from genome assembly GCA_029955375.1 of Rubus parviflorus. Lineage (NCBI taxonomy): Eukaryota > Viridiplantae > Streptophyta > Magnoliopsida > Rosales > Rosaceae > Rubus > Rubus parviflorus. The sequence goes on from JARGGL010000004.1 coordinate 18,734,038, forward strand.
TGTGCTATGCAGTATGCACAGGAGGAACACACGAGGAATAAATACAAGGTGAGACATCAACACCAATGCCAATGCGCACTAGAAATTGAGTGTGGAACCCATATCTTGGGTCCAGACAACAAATCAGATTTTGATTTTGATTCTAGATACAGGAGATATATATATATATATATATATATATATATATATATATATATATATATATGTAGGGTTTGGTTATTTACACATTTACAGTAGTCTTCTTATTATACGGTTTGCCAGAAACCATATCCAGCAAATCGTCGACGACGCATAACATGCCAGTGGCTTTGAGCCGGGGCAGGCACAACAGCATATTTTACAGACACCAGCTGAAAGAGCAATCCACGCATGCTCTTTCATGCTCATGACTCGGGGGTACACTTCAGAATGACTCAACATCTAACAGCTGACTGACTTTGCGGTATCTCTGATGACCATCATGAATGACCTGCATGCAATGGTTATATTTATCACCTTCAGAAGATTTATAACATAAGCCAGCAAAGACATTTAAAGAAAAAACAAAGTCTAAAAAACGCCACTCGATAATGTTCCATGTGCTTTGATCTATGGTTTATAGAAAACCACAAGATATGAACTAAACATCTCCTAAGATCAAAGTGTGAGGTATATCCACATAGTTGGGATCTTGCTGGTTTTAGTATGAGGTGTTCCAACCATAATGGGACTTGCTGTGTTGTAGAAATTCTAACATGGGGCTTAGGCTTGAAACACAATTCGTCGTGGTAGATTTCTTATGTTTGAATGAGGTACAAACTCTATGCTTTAGAAAACTCTACGTTTTTATGACAACAGAAAAATCTACTTTGTAAAGGATAATACCTCTAGAAAGCAAAGATAATAACTTGCAAGGCTAGATTTAGAACCTGCCACTTAAGTAGCAGTAGCTTCTCTTAGTCCTGCTGCAATCTAAGGATTACCTGCATGCCCATAAAGACTGACGTAAAACCATAATATAATGCATGTATATTCAATAAAAGAGATGGTCAAAGGAATGACCTCTACCTCAAGATGTGACCTTTCTGATTTACCACTTAACCTGCAGTTTGATCAGAACTGCTGGTGAATTGAGGAGAATTAGTAGGAAGTATAATCTGCGGCTGTCCTGGAGCTGGTGCAGCAATACCTGAGATAACTGAGCAAATCAGAATCTTATGCATGAATTTTGTCCTACTGCATAACAATTTGGGTGACTTCCATAGGTGCTAACATACTGTATCATAGCATGCAAAATGATTTGCCATAAATTTAGAATCTTCAAGAGAAAATACACCAAATTAGATGGGAACTTTTACATGCGTGGATAATAAAAACTTAAGAAAGATGTGTTATCATTTTTAAGAAAAGGAAGAAAACGTTGCCTGTAGGATATGGTGTTTGAATTGTGGGAAGGGCAACTGGTGATGCTCCACTGACGTTGGACCCAGTGAATTGCATTAAATGATGGCCTGGAATTCCATAGCTTTGAACCGTCGTATAACCAGGATTGCCAGAAAGAGAATGACCCACTTGTCCATATGGATATACACCCGGGTTGACTGTCCCCGGTACCCCATACATTTGAAGGTATTGCTGATTCATGTAAGGACTGTAGACACCCTGCTGAAAGTTTGACGAACAAAAAATAATAGCAAGCTTTAGCTTTCCATTAATCAAGTACGGCTCTTGTACTCTTTAATCCCAAATAAAATCTTCGTTATTATGTAATATTTACCTGTGGGTAGACATATTCAGGTCCATATGTGGTGTACCTGCAATACAGAAATAGATGAATCTCTTGAGATCATAAAGACACATTGTAAGGAACCCAAGCTTCATGTCAAGCATTTTGAAAATGGTTGGTCACCAGTTAAGCGAAGCAGTTACTATAGATGATGAACTGAAGAAAAAAATATATAATACTAACCAAAGCGATGTGACACTAACGCACAAACATTTAGTACAAAGTGGACAAAACAAAATAAAATTGATATTGAATCATCACTGCATTGCCTTTTGGAGTGTTAAATGTAGTAAGGTTATGTATAAAGTCAAGTGTGTCCCAGCATTCGCTTTGATATAAAACACTTCAAAGAACCAATGTGCATCGCATGTAAATTCCTTCTGTAAATATGACTTTAGCTGGCTAAAGTTTCAGTTTTTAGAGACTCAGAAGGATTAACAATAGTTCATTATGATTGAAACTGAAAATGTTGAGGTAAAAACACTCAATCAGATAGTTCTCAGACAAGCAGAGCCTAATTGCATTGCGATGAAGCATTTAAAGACTAATACTTGAAACATATTACGACCTTAAGAGAACTTCGAATTGAAATGTTACATTTTGCAGGCAAGCTGCACCAAACTGCAAAAGCTCCAACACTCAACTGGTCTCAATTGTGAGCTTGAGATGATTATTCGAAAAACTAACAATCGAAAATCTAAAAAACTCACCCGTAAGAAGGGTACACAAACCCAGGTTGGTAAGCATGAGAAAGAGGGTGGTGATAACCAGGGCTCCCCATGTAAGCAGCAGCTCTAGGAGCTTGCACACGACCAAGGATTGGGGCTGCTGATCTCAGTTGCCCTACAATTAACCAAAGCAGAATCTTTAAATCAAAGCAAGCATTACAAAAGCAGTGATCAATAACCCAATAAGAGGAAATTGAAAACGAAAACAAAAATGAAAGTTGAAATTGCTTACCAGGGAAATGGAATGATGGGCGAGGACGGCCTAGAGAAGCAAGATTACAGTTAGCCCTGCGACCATCAATAACAGGATTGGGGTCCGCACAAGCCCTTCTTGCAGATTCAGGATCACGAAATGTGACCTAAACCTCCAACACAAACAAGGCTAATTCATTAATCAATCAAAGAGTTCACTACACCAAATAAAATATAAAATAAAGTGTTGTTTTCAAAGAGAAAACACAAAAAAGATTAAGATGGGTGTACTGACAAAGCCATAGCCCTTGGATCGAGCAGTGTTCTTATCGGTGATGACGACGGCCTCGAGTATATCGCCGTACTGCTCGAAGTGGCGGCGCAGCGTCTCGCTCTGGGTTTCCCAAGCCAGGCCTCCAACGAAGACCTTCGTCAACGTCGTGTCCCCAAATGGCGAATTGAACAGCTGAGTCTGAACGTGTTGTTGTTGATTCTGTTGTTGTTGGTAAGCCATATACACGCGCCTACATACATAAATCTACAGAAAATCGAAAAGGAGGAGAACCCGGCGAGAATTTCGAGAGCTCTCGCCTCTCTCTCTCTCGGAGCAATAATAATAAGGAGACTAGACGTGGACCCAGAACAGACTGAGCTCCATGTTCTACTGCTTTAGAAAACCCTACTGTCTATAGTGGCCTAGTGGGTTTACTGGTACGTTTTAAGCACTAGACCCCTATGTACAGAAAAGAAACACAAAAAAGTAGGAAACAGAGAGTTTTAGGGGTTCAGATCAAATAGGGTTTGGTTTTGGTTAGGAAGCTGAAAGATTGATGATGATCAATTCCAATTCAATTCAGCGAAACCCAATTGAACAAGAGTACAAGGGAGACAAACAGAAACCCAACTTCACCTAATTGCGGGTTTTAGATTTTTTTTGGAGCTGCTGTTTGCCTGAACATGACTCACACCGAGGGATTTGCTAATCATCAATGTCTCTCAGGCCCTGAGCTGAGCTGTTTTTTTTTTTTTCCTATTTTTTCTTTCTCTTTTTTTTTTTCAGAATCTTCCCGACATTTTCATCTCTCACTATTATTATTCTCATTAATACTACTTTAGTTTTTCCAAAAAAAAAAAAAAGTGCTCATTACATGAGTGACACTGTGACATAACAGAACAAACTATGTCTCTCTGTCCTGTAATATTAAATCAGCAAAGGGTGTAAAGTTAACCACAACAGTTCAAAAGTAAACATTTGCAAATTCCAGAAATGAGTTCATTTTTAGACCATTTTTCAAACACTCAATCAAATCAAAATTCATTGTCTTTTGATTAACCATTATTTACAGTTCATTTTCGCATTTACATGAACAACCGTGTTCTAGGATAATTTTTAATGTTAATCATAACCGAGTGAACTAAAATTAAACGATTTTGAATTATTAAACTTAATAGCAATTTACAAAAGGTGTCTTATATTCAAATTTAGAAACCGTACGTATTTTTTTCTTAAATCTTCGGAAAAGTGGTCCAAATGTATTCCAATACTGTGAATGAAAAGTATCATTAAATTGCTAGCTGACTAAACAGAATGGTTCTTCAAGGCAAATCAAAAGTTTTACTTACACCTTTCTCTTTTAGTCTAAATTTTTACTAGTACATTAAAAGGAAGAACTTAAATATATTGTGGGGACTAAGTGAGTAAGTGAAGCCCATATAAGATGGATATATATCTGCAGTTGTGCACTATATATGCTGTCAAAACTTCAGGTTTGTTCAAAAAATTAAAATCTTCAGGTGAAAAAGGTGGAAATGGACAAATTAAATGCAATCCAGATGCCTATGGGGCATTGCTTTCCTGCTTAATACAAAATCACAAATTATATTTGTTTTCCAAACTAAAATTAGCTAAGGCCATGTAAGTGGATAAAGATGGACAATGTGGAGCGACGTGGGGAATTAGACATTTTAGAATTTCACTCTCTCTCTCTCTCTCTCTCGAAAGGGACGCTCGCAGAAACAAAAAGGATGATGAAGGCTACTACGTAGTACTGTATAATAATGCTGATCGATTTTTTTTTTAAGTGATTTTATAGTTGAAAATCTAAAATAATACAAAGCAGTCGCTCTCCATTCGTTGCCGTACGATCGAGTGGGTATATATAAGAATGAAGTGGAAGCTTAACTAAAATTTCAACCCAGTGTTTTTGGTCTCTCTAGCTAGCTTGGAGTGAATTCCAAAGACTGAAATTAAACACGTACACGCATCGATCATATGAAGTTTCTGAGAAACTACTCTATCTTTGCCAAGAACTACGTTAACTTATAAAGGACCATGCATTTCGATCACCAAGTATATATATATATATATATATATAATGATAATCATCACTAATTTGCATGGTGATTATTCCTTTGCCACCTTGTTAGTAAACCAATACACCCAAATCGTTGATCGTTACAATGTTACATGTTTTATGATTATCAATGAATGATTTCTTTGCGTTTTGATAGATGAATGTTTTCGCCCAAAATATGGTTTGAGAAATATATATCATCAAGAATTTTAATAAAAATTGACTTTAACGTAATATATTATAGGTTGGATCCAAGTTTGAAATCCTCCAATTGCATTATATATTTTCGAGAGAGAGATTAATTTCATTTTTACGCGGTTTTGGAATATTTGTAATTTTAGCTAGCTTAAGTTGCTTTCACTCTCAACTCTAGAAAATTTGAATTATGTTATATTCAAAACTTTAGTGTTAATTATGGTTTATTTTGCTTAGCAAAACCCGTACAAACGATTGTACGTACGTTTCCATTCTCTCTAGGTGAAAAAATCTAGTATGAGCCTTCGGCTAAACACATTTGGGTCTTACTTGGATTGGATTAAATATCGTTGTGTTGTTCCTTCTCGGATCCACACTATTATCTTCAACATTTTGGCCATTTGGGGGATTTTTTTTTTTAACATTTACTTGTTACGTACCCATCTCTTAGCAGATTGGGTGCTATTAACCCAAAGCCCTTAGCATACAAAAGAGTGAGAGTATGAGCCCATGAGCCTGGGCCTAACACACTGATTGAACTTTGTCAAAAAAAAAAAACACACACACACACACCGATTGAACTGAGAATTATAATATCATGTTGGAGAAAAGAGCATTTTCTCTTGGATTTATTCCTCGTGAAATTTATATCAATCACTTTGATTTATATATATCCAAACCAGACCCTGGGCTTGTGTGCCGATTCAATTCTCCTACTTAAGTTATACTTAAGCTAGCTTAACCCAATCAGTTTTAGTCTGGATTTAATAGGCAATCAGCTGCAAACTAATCTAACCCAACCCAAGGTGCAAAAATTAATCTCGAGTTTTATGTGGTGACTACTGAGTACTGACCAGTGAATGAACAATATTTGTATGGAAACAGTACCTATGAAAGTTTATAGATTGGGATATGGGCTTTGGAGAAGTCGTACCTTCTATGTGTCTTTAACGTCTAGAGTTGAATTAAACTCATTTTAGGATTGAATTAAACTCATTCTACTTTAACGTTTCAATTTTGATGTTGAATATAAAATCAAAAGTGGGTGACCGCCGAGAGTCCGGCCGTGGATTTGGACCCCTAACCGAGGATGATATTAGGTTTTTCTTTCCACGTACGGAAACAATCGGACGATCATTAGATGAGCTTAGGATTTTGGTCACTTCTGTATAATAATCGTCGAGTGCAGGTAATCTCAACGAGCTAGTGCATGCATCGAGGATGTGGCTTCATTAATGAAAGACAAAAATATATTTATATATCTTATTCTACAAACCGTAATTTGTCATGTTTGGTGCTCTTCAAATAAGTTGTTCAATGAGAAATCTCTAGCCAAGGACGAAGCCAGGATTCAAAAATGTCTTGGGCTACGTACGTTACTTTTTATTTTTCACAAGTGAAATCTTGTTGAAATGTCAACAATAATCAAAAAGCCTTAAAATTAATTTACAACTCGAAATTTGCCTTTTAAGTATCAGTACTCAAAGAAAAAATAAGGTAGCCATTATTGTGAATTTATAAATGAGTTATTATAAATGGTGTAGTACTGTAATTATATTTTTCTTGTGACTTGGCAAGAACAATATTATGAAACCAAGATTATCCTATAATGGAACCAATGATTACAAAGTTTTTTTGAACCAGAAGAAATCAAGGAAGAAAGACTAGGGTGGTCGAGCTGTGGTTAAGTTAAGGATGGCCTTTTTTTTTTAGAATGCATGTGTATAAGATTGACTTTGTTGCTAATTAAACTTAATTAAAACATAATGTCAGAAAAATCAGTATGGGCACCCATCTATCATTAATGACGGACAAAAATATTTACTATCTTATTCCAAAAACTGTGATTTGTCATGTTCAACGAGAAACCTCTAGTTTTAGGTAACCGTCAAATTAACTCATTATTGTGAATTTGTGACGCCTCACCAAGTTGTTCTCTTAACGTCCTTTAATATGTTATTTGATTGTTTGACAAGAATATTCATCCAAATTAATGACATTTATAAGAATCAGCATATATAATACAGCTCAGTTCAGTTCATTTTATAGTTCAAAGTTGTCGATATATATGTAATTGAGGGTGGTTGAGTTCTCCAAGTGGTGCACACGAACATTGCAACAACACTTTCTTGGGTTGCAAGTCATTCAATTCATATAATTATCACATGGATAATAATTAATAAGAATTAGAGTTAAAAATTACCACTTGATCATAATATATATCTCATACTTTTTTCAATTCCAATTATAGTTCCGAACCCACACAAATACTAATCAGCTTTCTAAATTTGTTAATTACGTGCACAAATTATTATGTATACGTACCTAGCTAACATATCTATCCATTATTTTGTCCGACATTTGTATACTAAATAGTATAGCTACAAGCCTACAAGTAGTTGGTTGAGCTCCAAAATAGTCATAAGAAACAGTACTAGACTAGTAGCTAGTTGATCATGTCGATCATAAAATATTCTATCGTACTCCCATCGTGACGCATGTCATGTTTATTCATCGTGACGCATGTCATGTTTATTCATCGTTCGATGTTAGATCTAACAATGAAACATATATCACAAGTGAACAAAAATGTGGTGTACGATAGACAAAAATGACCATATATGTAGAGAAAAATGACTAAACGAAAAAGGACGTATCGAAGGAGAAACCATTATTGAATGTCACAACATTGAATGGTGATGATATACAATTCTAATACCCTACAATTATTGTTGGAGAGTAGAGATCACACATCATAAAAGTGACAAAAGAAAATATATCTTATAAGTTGGTGGCTTACTCCCAATTGTACCGAGACCTTTTGTGATAAAACTCAACACCTAATAGATGGTTAAGTTGAGATAATATCGGTGCAGTAATGAACCACATGCCACGTTTGTCGCTGTTTAACATGGTATCAGAGCGGGTACATCTCCAATCATGTTGCCATTGTCATTGGACCCGAGTGGGTCGTTGAATTAACCGGAATCATCCCGATATATAAATTTGTCCCAGTTTTCAATGTAAGAATTAGTTTCTTAATTGGTTGCACATGCAGACCTAAATCAGTTAGGTTGCACGTGAGGGAGCGTGTTGGAGAGTGAAGATCTCACATCATAAAAGTGACAAAAGAAAATATAACTTATACGTGAGTGGCTTACTCCCAATTGTACCGAGGTCTTTTGTGTAAAATCCAACACCTAATAGATAGTTAAGTTTGGACAATATCGGTGCAATAGTTGGTCACGGACCACTCTTGTCGTTGTTTAACAATTATTACATAGCAATGTACATTATGTACCTGGTTTATGAAGAACATAACATGTTGAAAAGACGTGAATATATATGGTACCAGAATTAGGGTTAAGGAATGCATGCATTGCATGATACAAGAGAATGGGGAAGGTGTGGGAGTAATTTATGGTAACAATTATTAGGTATTGGGATCTCCATATTTTTAATATTTTCTCTAAAATTGTAAAGAACAATTTAAAAAAGTACACATATATATAGGTAATTTTTTTTGGACAATATATAGGGTAATTAATACATTTATTTATATATACAATTAAAAAGATGTCATTCGTTTGGTGAGAAATAGAAAACGAATATCAGTAATTCGAGGGACTGAAGTTAGTTGACGTACGTAGTTACTTTTGAAGTAACATTAAGAAAAACCAAAACTGAGAAAAAGGGTTCATGAATCTTTAATCTCAGAAAAATATAAAAAAATAATAATTAAAGGCATCAACACTAGCTAGTACTAAATTGTTTGCTAAAGAATAGGAAACATAGGCACTTGACAAGATTACATATTCTAGCTAGCTTCAATCATTTCTTAAAAAAAAAAATGTTACACATGTACTTAAAACAGGAAAATACTCTCATCCAAACTCATTTGGATGAGCCCCATCCAAACTCATCCAATTTTTGCTCATTACACATTATATTTTCATAATCCAATCATTCATCTTATAAATCACTCTTTAAAGATCATTTCTACAAAAAATCGATAAATTAGGAGATCATTTTTTATCCAACTATATCAAACAAATGAACGGTTATAATGAGAATGTTAATTTTCATCGAAACCGTTCATTTGTTTGATATAATTGGATGATCAAACGATCTCCAATTTGATTAAATTTTTGCATAAATGATCTTTAGAGGGTGATTTAAAAGATGAATGGTTATATTATGAAAATACGAAGCCGAATATACGCAAAACTGAATAGTTTGGACGGGCTCATGAGTTTGGAAGAGAGTATTTTCCCTTAAAACAAACAAAATATCCTACCCACATCCAAATCAACATTATTCCATCTATTAACTAATCAAATAAAAAAAAAATTAAATTGCTTTCGAGCTTTCTTGAAGTTCTAAGAGTCATGACCTAATTGGAGACGAAAGTGATCATGATTTTAGCCACATGTTCGATATGGGAGCCAATCAATATAGGTTCATACATATATAATTTAAGCAAAACCTTGATTATAGCAACAACAAAAGGGGCCAAACCATGTATTTAATCCAAAAAAAAATATTATGTTAACCAAACCGGCGTACACGAGTGGTATAGCTAGTACTATAACCTAATTCACCATATATATCAATCAGATTAAATATGGACCGACAGATTACATGAAATGATGGCACTCTTTCCCTAATGAAACTATAGTACGTACTACTAAACAATTAAATTGAGGTTGGTTAGTATCAAACAAATTAACAAAAACCCTAAGGTTGGTAATCTATTTGAAAATAGCTTTTTGTTTTTGAGACAGAAAATATCCGAAGCAATTTAATAGCTATGCTCATGATTTTCAGAAAACAAAGACTTGCTCTCAAAGAAGATATATCATTTCACATGCGCCGCAGAGATTAGTCATTGGGCCTAGAAAGCTTTTGGAATACCTTGACTAAGGTAAAAAAAAAAAAAAAAAAAAAAAGATATATATATATATATATATATATGATTGGCCCCTAAATGATTGGCCAAAAGAAAATGACACCTAAATGATTTGTTCTACTTTATAATTATTTGGTCAATTCGATGGTTAAGTTCTGCTTTATTTGTTAATAATTTGTTTCAACATCGGAGTTGGTAGATCAGGCTGTGATCGAAGGTATACGTAGGACAATATTCTATTATCATTGATCACTAAACAAGTTAATTAATTACAACCATATATATATATGTCCTCTATTAGTTTTTAAAAATGTACCAAGCTATGTGATAAGAGTGTTTAATAGGGCATCTTGGCTTGATTAATTTATTCTATCCAACACACGATATGTTATGTTAATGACTTTTGCTGATCAATCGAGCTTTGAATTTATGTAATGATGTATATGTTTATGAGCGGAAAATGAGTATATATGTAAAGAAAACATAAGTAAAATGAATAATTTGAACTAATTATATAAGGGTATTGTTATTAACACACCCAAATGTGTTAATAACACACCCCTTCTCTCTATTTTTTTTTTTGGGTGTGTTATTAACACATTTGGATGTGTTAATAACAACACCCATTATATATATAACGTATATATATAGATTGTAATATATAGTTTAATCAAGCAATCTAGCTAACTAAACAATCTGAAAGAAATCTCAAAATTTGGAATCATTCATTCCAAATGCGTGTAGGTATGATACTAATAGTTTAATCAAGAAGAAAATACGTTTTATTGTTTAGCAAGTAATTAAGCAAATAAAGCATACACTCGAGTCGAAACGTTAAACAAAAGCAATTCAATTGGGGTCTGTTGTAACGGTGGCAGCAGCAAGAATATTTAAAACAAATTACTAATACGTACAATTAATTAAGTTAATTCTCCATTGTTAATTAACGTGATCAACAACCATTCAATATATATATATATATATATATTCTAGCCTAGCTACCCTTCAGTTCGATCGATCAGTTAAAATAGCAACATTGTTTGAATCATCTATGCTTTTTGGTCGAGCGCGCTATATATGAAACACCGACGTCATCTTCTGATCGATCCTATATATGCATTATTAGCTAGCTCTTACTCTTAGTAATTTATCATGGTGTTAGTTATATTTCAGTTTTTTTTTATATATCAATATATAAGAAAGGGGAAAATCGTACTCGAGATCTCTACTAAGAGCATTTTTAGCAGACTCTCTATCTTACCTCTTTAGCTATTTTATAGAGCATGTTTAGCTTTTCAGCTATTTTATAGAGCATGTTTAGCTTTTCAGCTATTTTATAGAGCATGTTTAGCTTTTCAGCTATTTTAGTAGCTGCACCAGCCTCCTAAATGACTCTCTATTTTAGCTTTTAGCTATATGACTCCTAAATATAGAGAGCGAGGTGAAACTCTCTATTATTTTTGTTAATTTAAAACATTATTTTCTAGTTATTTTGTGTAATTATTAAATACACTTAACCTATTTTTTATTCATTGCTAACACTTTGTTTTTTTTGGACAATACTCTAACACTTTGTTAAAGAAAAATAACATTTACCTCTTTTGGCTAAATGTTTTAAAGTACTACTTTAAGGAAAAGAGATAATTATTGAGGCAGGTAACTCCACTTTTCACGATCTCACCATCACGTTAATTATGGTTAGATGTTGTAAAGAAAAAGTGTACACATGCAGTTCATCCCAGAAATTCTAGCAATATATATATACCTTTTCAAAGTTTGTAATATTTTTGTGGAGAAGAAATTAGAAATGTCAAATCACTCAAATGAGAAAAAGCAAAAATAAAATTCAAATTAAGAAAAGAAAAAAGCTAATTAAGCTACTCTCCCCGGCCCACATAATCCAGCTGCATCAGATTAAACAAGTTCCACGTAATAATTAATTCACCTACTACTACGTACTTAACCGTGTTGCTAATTATGCTGACCTTTGAATAAGTACGAAATTATCAAATTATGTTGAACAATTTTATTAGTTGGATTTGTTCTTAATTAAACTCGTTAATTAATTGTCCCATTCTGACATCCATTCTGACATCTTCTGGTTGTTTGAATTAGCACTGCTATATATAGTAGTTTGAATTTTTCAGCTGATTCATTTCATATAAACAAGTTAATACAAGGCACACGAAACATAGAATTAGGGTTAGTTTTTATGATAAGCAAGCAAGCCACCAAGTTTTTAGGGTATTAAGCTTGACTTTCTCCTATTCAATTATCTGGTTAATTAATTGCGTTTACAAATTCATTTCCTATTTTTAGTTTATTATTTCATTCATTCGCATTTGTGTCATTGATGTGATTAGACTTGTTCCATGCATGCATATATATATATATATACACATGGTTTCTCCACTAAAGATGTCTTCATTTTATAAGGTGCGGAGTTTTGATTTCAGCCGTAAGATCAGATCATTTAAATAGATTTAACGGTTGAGATCAAAACTCTGTACTTTATAAAGTAAAGACATTTTTACCTGAGAATCATTTATATATATATATATATATATATATATATATATGATCAAGCATGAAAGGATTGAACACAAAATGACCCCAACAATCATTAACAATAATTAATGTTTAATTATTAGTAAAAATCAAGAAGAAATTGTACCATATATATGGTCAAAATTTTGTGTTTAGAAGTACCTAATTCCTAGTTTAACAAAAAAAAATATATTAGAAGCAATTAATTTAATTAATTACATAACATACTCCATACATGTAACATGCCTCGTGCTAGTTAAAATTAGTTTCGGATCCCTAAATACGCCTTGTTATAATTTCTTTCCTAATGAGCGAGTCCTTTAATGAGATACTTTGTGCATATATTTTATCATTATCATTACGCAAAACTTATAGTGGTTTGAAAAATATCATACTCGATCATCGACTTATATAATATATATACAGTTGAGTGATAAAAAAAGGGTGTTGTTATTAACACACCCTAGTGTGTTAATAACACACCATTTCTATATATTTTTCTCTAGGATGTGTACATTAAAAGAAGAGAAAAAGAGGAATAGATCCTAGAGAAATAATAACAACACCCTAAAAAAAATTGGAAGCACAAGGAATAGTGAATGTACTATGCTTTGAAATGTAGTTATTTCTGTTTTTTTTGTAAAGTATATTGAAGACTAGGTTGATTTATTTTCACGTGGCAAAGGGGGGTGGGAGAGACTGGCAGAGATGGGAATCCGTTGGATCGGATCCGATCAGACAGACCCGACACGCGTAGCGCGTGGACCTCTGATCCAGCGCGCCAACCCACCTCCCCGTCTTCACTCTCCTCCTTCTTCTTCTTCTTCTTCTTGCTCTATAAAAAAACGCGTCCAAAACCCCCGCTTTTCCATCGAAGTCACTTTAACAGACTTAACAAACCCCCCGAATTAAATAAACAAACACATAAATATTATTATTCATCTTCCTCAACCTTCAACAAACTCACCTAACGTCCCAACGTTTTCTGAGTTTCCGGCCCCCATTTCGCTCTAACCGTAGCCCCCTTAATGGACGTTCGCCGGCGACCCCCACTCCCAAGACCCCTCCCTTCCCGCGCCGGCGCCGGCGAACCCGTCAGACCCTCCTCCAAGCAGAGAAATCTCAAGGCCTCCGACGCGCTACCTCTGCCGCTGTACCTCACCAATGGCCTGTTCTTCACGCTCTTCTTCACCGTCGCCTACTTCCTCCTTCACCGGTGGCGCGAGAAGATCAGCACTTCCACTCCTCTCCACGTGCTCACGCTCTCCGAGATCGTCGCCCTCTTCTCCCTCTTCGCCTCCGTCATCTACCTCCTCGGCTTCTTCGGCATTGACTTCGTCCAGTCCTTTGTCGCCCCCCGCACTCCCCACGATGCCTGGAACGACGTCGTCGAGCAGCCGCGGCACCACCAAACAGATGCTGTAGTACTGCCGCGCAAACTTCGAGACGAAACGACGCCGGAGGAGGACGAGGATATAATTCAATCCGTAGTGTCCGGAAGGACGCCGTCCTACACTCTCGAGTCGAATCTCGGGGACTGCAGGAGAGCCGCAGCCATAAGACGAGAGGCCTTGCAGCGGACGACGCGTCGTTCGCTGGAGGGACTCCCTTTCGAAGGCTTCGATTACGACTCCATACTCGGACAGTGCTGCGAGATGCCGATTGGGTATGTGCAGATTCCGGTGGGAGTCGCCGGGCCTCTGTTGCTCGACGGCGAGGAGCTCACGGTGCCAATGGCGACCACCGAGGGCTGCCTCGTCGCCAGCACCAACAGAGGCTGCAAGGCCATTTACGCCTCGGGCGGGGCCCGCAGCGTCATTCTCAAGGACGGCATGACCAGAGCTCCGGTCGTCCGGTTCAACTCCGCCGTCAGAGCTGCAGAGCTCAAGTTCTTCCTCGAGGACCCGGAGAACTTGGATTCTCTCGCCATCGTTTTCAACAGGTTTAATTTTACGTAATCAATCCATTTTCATATTTACTATTTAATCTGAATTATGGGTTTTGCCTGCAACAATTAATATATGTTTACTGTTGTTGTTCAGATCTAGTAGATTTGCAAAGCTTCAAGGGATTAAATGCGCAATTGCAGGCAAGAATCTGTACATGAGGTTTACTTGCAGCACCGGAGATGCGATGGGGATGAACATGGTCTCCAAAGGCGTCCAAAATGTCTTGGATTTCCTTCAAAGTGACTTCCCTGATATGGATGTTATCGGCATCTCCGGTAAGTTTTCTTTGTTTTAATCACCCAAAAATTAATCGTATATACTATATTACTATTATGTGATGTGATGAATTTATGAACAGCGAATGCATACAAGAATTGAATACCTTGATAATCACGTAGTAAGTATTCAACTTCTCCGTTCTACGGTCTACTTCAATTGTCAAGGAATGATTTAGAAGGATTCTATTGACGGCTTCACTTTTTAACTCTAGAATGATTTACCTGAGATTCTGTTATTTTGTACCCTGAGAAGTCTTTGATTTCGTACACGACAGAAAATGGCATTAATTGTTACCATCCGAGTCTTTGGTTCACGTCATTCTCATTTAAGTTATGTGTCACTTCTATCACAAATATCATTTTCTGAATATGCTTAGCCTGAAAATCTGATAGTCCGACCTATACCTACCATCTTTTTCACCAGGGTTAGTAATTAGTACAGCCGTATAGGTTTCTTGATCTAGTATACTATGTGCAGGAAACTTCTGCTCGGACAAGAAACCGGCAGCGGTGAATTGGATCGAAGGGCGAGGGAAATCAGTGGTGTGTGAGGCAGTGATCAAGGAGGAGGTGGTGAGGAAGGTACTGAAGACCAATGTAGCTGCTCTGGTGGAGCTTAACATGCTTAAAAACCTTACCGGGTCTGCATTGGCCGGCGCTCTTGGCGGGTTCAATGCCCACGCCAGTAATATTGTCGCCGCTGTATACATAGCTACCGGCCAGGACCCTGCTCAGAACGTAGAGAGCTCTCACTGCATTACCATGATGGAGGCCATAAACAATGGCAAGGACCTTCATGTCTCAGTCACCATGCCGTCCATTGAGGTACACAACAATACCATACAACTAATTTTTACTGCTTTGGGGTAAATTTGTACAGTGAATTTCCCTCTTAGAATTTCAAAATTGCATAGAAGTAGTAGCTGGAATGTGGACAAGAAGAGTTGGTCCATTGGTGTGAATGTGATTCCCAACTGTGTACAAAACAACACGTCACAATGCAGATTTTGTTGTTTTTCTATTGGGAAAGAAAACACCGATGCTATTTTTCGTGGAGATCCTCACTTTGTCAAACTTTTGCTTTTTTAAACTTTCAGGTAGGAACAGTTGGGGGTGGAACACAACTTGCATCACAGTCAGCTTGCCTGAACTTACTGGGAGTTAAGGGTGCCAGCAAGGACTCTCCTGGTTCAAACTCAAGGAAACTGGCCACCATTGTAGCAGGTTCTGTTCTAGCAGGAGAGCTCTCTCTCATGTCAGCCCTTGCAGCAGGTCAGCTAGTTAAGAGTCACATGAAATTCAACAGGTCTAGCAAGGATGTGTCAAAACTTGCCTGCTAAAGATGGGAAGAATAATAAACTAAACCCCCCCCCCCCCCCCCCCCCCCCACCAAAAAAAAAATAAAGAGATTGAGATGTAGGAAGAAATTTAATAAGCTCACTAAAGGACAGTGTTACTGGGGTTGGGCGTTGGAGTGAAAGAACATGGTGGTGGGTATGTCACATGTGTTTTAGAGGAAGCTTAGCAGAGAATGCACATGGGTACGTGAGAAAGAAAAGGTTAAAAAGTTAAAAAAGGGAAATAAGGATCTCTGCGCAATAGTGCCAGTAGTCTTTTTCCAAGATGTATTGAAAAGCTTGCAAATTGTTAAGTGTGGGGTAGGTGGAGGAGGAGCTGATGTTGCTTTTACCTTGCTGGTGTTTGTCTTCGTAGTGCCACTTGTGAAGAACAAGAGGGCTCCCCAAGTATCTATCTGGTTATCTTCTCAGTATATATATAGCAGGCTTGTAATCTTTGATTGTTTGGTGTTAATTTGTCTTCTAGTTTGTAGTTTTAGGGATTTAAATTAAGACAATTTTTCAGAAAAGGGTTTTTGTCCTTTTGGCTTTGTACATTATTATCATTATTGACACTATCATATATTATTCATATGGTATCAGGCTGGATTCTTGCTTTTCTTCTATTTGCATGTGTCTGCCTTGCCTTTGTTGTGAGTTGTGACCCAACCTGAGAACTGTTCTTTGATCTGTGAGTACCCTACAAACAACAAGCTCTCTATGATTTGGGGGTTTTCAACTACAGGAATAGGCAAGGAAGGCAATCATGCATGTAAGAACAATGTCATGACCTAAAGACAACAAGATCGATCTAGCTACTACCAAAAGAATGACAGTTTCAATCGTAAACCAAACGAATACGAATACTAGAGGATTAAGGGTGAAAGACTCGTAAAGAGACTAATGCAAAGGCGTTGTTCAATGTATTGCCTCAAAGAAACTAATGCAACAACAAACTAACGTGCATCAAGTATACCAGCTTTTTATCTCATGCACATGGCACCCACGAGTGGATTTGGTGCATGATCGAGTGGATTTGGTAGACAATTAATACTCTTGTTCTAGGGCATGGGTTCATTACGTACTTCAACTGGGATTTGGCCGTCTTATAAGTTGGCAATAAATGATGGGTCTGGAAGTTAGATCCAGCAATATATATATGTAGATGATATAACAGAATCGTAGAGGTACAATGCAGATTGAACATTCTTTATTTCTGCTAAGCAATTAAGGGATACGATTAGGACTTGAATCGACTTAATTTGAAGAGTTGGGTGAGAATTTTTATAGACGGATCGAGATAGAGACATTAGGAATGCAAAGGAAAGGACTCGGTCAGTCTCAGCCAAGAAACAAAAGCAACAGCAAAAAGGCCAAAGGGTCCACTTGAACAAATCGACCCGTGGAGCCTGTGAAATGGGGGACAGCTCAATTTTGTCACAAGAAGAAAAGAAAAAGAAGAGCTCAAATCGGTCACTCTTGTTTTGTGCATTGGAGTGTACTCGACAGCTTCTTCAGCGTAGTGTAGTAGGTAGCTGTAATGTAAAACAGAGGTTATTCCCAGTTGTAGTAGGAAATAATTCTCAGACTTCGTAGTTGATCAAAATGCCAAAAGTAGAGAAAATAAGAAAGCGCCGTCTGTGGGAATCGAACCCACGACCACGTGGTTAAAAGCCACGCGCTCTACCAGCTGAGCTAAGACGGCTTGTTGATCTTTCTACACTATTTAATTTAATAATCATAAAGAATTATATAAGTTCACAGTTCACTGTTGATGGTCCATAATAGCAATAGGCCCATATCTTACATTGAAAGACGAGAACATGTTGAAACTGTTGTTGGTGGTCCATGATAGCAATCGGCCCATATCTTTTGCGTGTTGATTCAACTGGCACACAACCATCCACATGTGAGACATTTTGTTTATTTCTCATTTGGGTCCATTTGTTCTTCAAAGAATAAGCTCAGTTCTTTGGTAAAGTTCAAATCGGATATAAGCAAAAGTTACTAAGAAGTTCTAGGCAGGGCAACTTATTCAAGAAGTTCTAGGCAGGGCAACTTATTCAAGAAGTTCTTCCAAGGCGAATTCTACATTATGATTTGTTATTCATATACCAAGCTCGAAGCTTAGACATTGAAATATTTGGGACATTACTTCCTTCCAGTTGTGGTAGATGACTAAATGCAGGAACGGGAAAGGAGGTAATGGCCCAAAACCACAATCATTGTGAGGGATATGCACATAGTACAGATGCTGAAAGTATAGAAAACTCAAGCCATTCAACCAAACATAAGCGGATCTATAAGGTTTCAGATGACAAGACATGAATATAGTCATCTGCGAATTTATGATCGAGTTCAACAATTGGATTGTAAAGCTAAATGTAATAATAATGGTAGAAGAATGACTGCAAATATCTCGAAATCTTTCCTATCCTTTTCTTGCAACCAATGATGGATATTTAATGGCTCCTTCCAGAGAGAGCTTTTCTTCATCCTAATGCTGATTACACTTTACTTCTAAGTGAGCAGCTGCTCTTGTATCCCTCACTGATCTTAGGTAGTCAATCGCTCTTACCCTCCTGGGATCCAATCTCTTGCAAGTAATGTTCTGCTTCCAGAGCTGCCATGCACCCTGCATCAATATGGAATGATAGAAGTTTAGTCACAGATTGCAAACACTAATATATCTCATTATGGAATTAAAGCACAATTTTGAATTTACTGACAAAATAGTGAAAATACATCTAGTGTCATATGCTTGCTCATCTATCAGAGTGAAAAATATAATGAAAGTCATCAACAATATATTGAAACGTCAGTAGAATCATAATAATCAGAACGTGTAGCAGGCAGGCAGTAAAACCCAACTTCAAGAGTAACCTTAGGAGTTCATCTTTTACTGTAAGCAAGGTTGCAACTTTAAGATTGGACTTGCACACAAGTGACACAACATACATACCAAAGCTCAGCTCAGCAAGTATTAAAACAATCTTTAGGTTAACTTGACCCAGTGAGCTTGAGCCTAGCTCAAACTCAAGCTTAATGTGACAAGGAATTAAATTCATATATAAGATGGCTCCACAAATGGTTAGCGCATTCAAATCTGGAGAGTCCAGCTCATTCATAAACCTACTTTTGACACGCATCACTCATGTTTCAGCTCAAGTTCAAGGAAAGTAGGGGGCTGGCTTCAGTCAGGACTTGAAGCCAGGTAGTCTGCATAATCAGACTGCTACTTTGTCATATGGTTCAGCTCAAGTTCAAGGAGAGTGGTGGGGGGTGGCTTCAGTCAGAGCTTGAAGTCAGCTAGTCTGCATAACCAAGACTGCTATTTTGTTATTCAGTCAATGCAAACTGACCATGAATAGCAAAGCCCTTTTTTGCTCCTATATTGCGGTATGATCAAGTATGAGTAATGTAACAAAATACAAAGGCCCAGCGGATACAATTGAATCTTTCAGTAACCTTTGGGCCAAAACCATAACATATGAGTACACCATGTCAGTGGTGTATCAAAATCTATCCTCATGACCTTAGCAATACATATGTATATAAGCTATATTTACCAAACAGCCTCCAGTCCATCATGGAAAGGAAGGAATGAAGTGCCCCCTAAGTTATCTTGACAAGTGTTCCTTTCTAAATTGACAGAATAAGTACAATGCAGGGATATGTT
The DNA here is from genome assembly GCA_029955375.1 of Rubus parviflorus. Classification (NCBI taxonomy): domain Eukaryota; kingdom Viridiplantae; phylum Streptophyta; class Magnoliopsida; order Rosales; family Rosaceae; genus Rubus; species Rubus parviflorus. The sequence continues at coordinate 18,753,971 of JARGGL010000004.1, forward strand.
TTCTAGTGAAACAACCTTACAAGAAGACTAGCCATCTAAACTATTAATCACATGAAATTATTATTTGAATGTGTGTAACAGTTTGGCAATAACAACAAATTCTACATATTGTGCAATATATGCCGGTGGTAAGTGAACATTTGTTAATTGAATACAAGCACATTTATGCTGATTGAGTTATAGCTTTAAGGCACCAAGCAATCCAAAATTGGCATCATAAAGTAGACATTTTTATATGCTAGAACTTAGAATTAAGGTTCCTTTGTAGCTTAAGGAAGGTTTAGAATCAATAAGAAGAGTTACTAACCGGTACCGGCGGCAGTAACAGCCTGCCTATACTTCTTGTCCTGCACATCTCCGGCAGCAAAAACTCCACGAACACTAGTCTCCGTGGTGCCTGGCTTGGTAGCAACATACCCATCAGGATGCAGCTCCAATTGCCCATCCAAAAACTTGGTTGCAGGCTCGTGCCCAATTGCAAAGAAGAGCCCGGAAACCTTCAAGTCAGACACTTCTCCGGTCACAACATTCTTCACCTTCAGGCCTGCTAGAGGGCCTTTCTCTCCTTCTCCATAAGCCTCCACCACTTCAGAATTCCAAAGCACTTTGATTTTGGGGTTGCTGAGTGCCCTGTTCTGCATAATCTTCGAAGCCCTAAATGTGTCCCTCCTGTGGATTATGTTAACTTCAGAGCCGTACTTGGTGAGAAACGTGGCCTCCTCCATGGCCGAGTCTCCGCCTCCGATCACCGCCAGCGGCTTGTTCCGGAAAATCGGAGCAGCTCCGTCGCACACGGCGCAGGCCGAAATCCCTCGGTTCCAAAAGCCTCCCTTGCCGTCTCCGGAGCCGGGGAAGACGAGGCGCTTGGCGACGGCGCCGGTGGCAACAATGACTGTGTCGGCGTGAACGGTTTTGGAATCGGTGAAGATTTTGAAGGGCGTGGCGGAGAAATCGACCTTGGAGACGGTCTCGGTGAAGATCTTAGTGCCGAACCGGACGGACTGGCTCCGGCAGCGGTCCATGAGCTCTATGCCGAGGATTCCGTCTGGAAATCCGGGGAAGTTCTCGACGTCGGAGGTGGTGGTGAGCTGGCCGCCGGGAGCAATATCATTGGCCATCCATCCCTCGAAGAGAATCGGCTTCAGCTCCGCTCGGGCGGCGTATATGGCAGCCGTGTGCGCCGCCGGGCCACTCCCGATAATACAGACTTTGGTTTTTAGGGTTTGCAGGTCCTCCATGGTTGAAGCTAATTTGGGCGCGGAGGTAAAAGCCGATGAAGACGAAGTAGAAGAGAAAGAAGCAGCTGCCGCCACTCCAACTGCACTGCGAACTTTTCTCAGTAAACTCAACCACTTGTTTGGGCTTGGGTTAAACCCCATTTCCAACTCGGATATAAAAAGCCCCAAATCGCCAAACGCGTTTTTTAGCGTCCGAACTCAAAACGGCTTTTGCTACTTCTTTGATGCGATGTGAGGCCTAAACGCTAGCATATACGTAATCACGTTACTGTTGACTTATTTATATATGGATTTTGATGCCAAGAGGTGGAGAATCAATTACTTGCTAACCAAGACTCTACTATCTGATGAGCAGGGTAACCTTGTTCTTGTTTGGTGAAGAAGGTAACATTGTTCGTTGCTTTGCCACTTAACCCAACGTAGGGCAAAAAACCAAACCTCAAGCTGCAGTAACCTTTGGGGGTGGATCTCCTGGCACCGAAATATGCCTTGAACCACCGAAACCGCTCCGTTGATTTCGTTTCGGTATGATAGACAATTAGGGCTCCGAACAACTAGACCGGATTTAAGCAACTTTTAGGCGGATTTAGGCACAATATTCCATTTGATGAGTTAACCAAACGGTTAGTGTTGATCCCGATTTTGGAAAGAGAGAAATCGAGGTGTTCGGTTCGGTGATTGAATTCGGCCAAATCACTGAACTGAGCACACCGAGTCCACCCTAGTATCCTTTAGGTCACCCTTTTTTTTTTGGTTTTTAGTCTTATCTTTAGGTCACTCTTCAAAAATTAATTAGGCAATAAAAAAAATGGTGATTATTATAATGTCTATAATAAGAAAATTTTTCTCAATTTGACACAATTCACCTAAACTAAGCAAAATCCCAATTTCAAAAAACAATTTGTGCCAAAACTTGTTTGCATTGTTAAATCGTAGAGTCCAAGAGCCAGAATAACTAAATCATTTTACATTTCTTCAAATTAAACAAAAAATATATTTATTTATTTTGAACAACTTTTAGCGACGAACCGTTCGTCGCTACAAGGTGTTCATAATTTTTTTAAAATTTTAGTTTGACGAAGTAGAATAAAACACATTCGGTCCTCGTGAGTTCTCGTATTGTGTTTAATTGAGATTATAAAATACTCTTAGACACTTTCGCAAACTGGTATTTTAAATTTTAAAGATATCATTTTTGAAAGAAATTATGTGTTATAAGGAAATTTTTCTCAATTTGACACAGTTCATCCAAACTAAGCGAAAACCCGATTTCAAAAAACAATGTATTGCCAAAATTCGTTTGCATTGTTTAAAAAAATTCTTTTTTAAAAATTATATATTTATTTCTTTTGGCCAATTTGTTAAAATAATTTGTTCTATCGCTTGAATGATAAATCATTTTTTTAGGCCATCACTTATAAAGAAAAAGTTTTATTTTTCTATTGGTTATTATCTTTCAGTTTCTTGATTTTCTAAATTCAAAAAGATAAAATAAGAAAAATAAAAAATTGAGAGTAGCCTTTGACGACGAATATTTCGTCGATAAAAGTTGTACCAACTCTTTTATTTGTTTTGGCCCATAAACTCTTTTATTTGTTTTGGCCCATCTAATAAAATAATTACTTGCGCGCATCGCTTGAATGATAATGCATTTTATTTTTAGCCCATTACTTATAAAGAAAAAGTTTCATTTTTCCAATGGGAGACTCTCAAATGTTAACTATTGGTTATTATCTTTCAATTTCTTGATTTTCTAAAATAAAAAAGATAATATGAGAAAAATAAAAAACTGAGAGTAGCCTTTAGCGACGAACTATTCGTCGCTAAAGATTGTTCCCACTAGTTCGTCGCTAAAGATTGTTCTCACTCTTTTTTTTGGCCCATCTATTAAAATAAGTCAAACTCTAATAATCTGGTCTAATCCATCGACCTGGACCTGTTGCTTTTTATTTTATTTATTGAGAATGCCATTCCAGTGTTCAGCATCCAGCTTAAATAATAGAAATGTGATGTATTAGGTGGGTAAATAACTAAATACTAAATACAAACTACATAATCTGCATTCAAAGTTTCAAACCTACTACGAACCTTCCCAAGATTACCATAGAGTCTCAATCCGAGAATCCCACTATGATTTTAATCATGCAGAAAACAAGTAAACAAATCTACCAATTCTCATACTCATAAATCTGTATACACAAAATTCTCCAAAAACAAAATCATTTTCTTGCCAGAGAAACATAGAAAATGAAAGGAAAAAAAAAAACTAGAAAGACCCTATCTTTGAATGACTACCTGTCTAGTTTTTCTGATCCACAGAAACAGAAGACCTCTTGATGAACTCCAAGCAATCAGCAATGGCTTCTGCATAGAAGGAATTCGACCTTCCGAATGATCTCAATCTTCCACAATCGACTCGACCCTTGTTCTGTAATTTCTCTCTGACCAAACCGCTTCTAGTGCTGCTTCCATTAGTACTTGTAGTACTAGTTCTTCTCATACATGAACATCTCCATCTGCTAAAGAAGTTGAAGAAGCACAAGAACCTCGAGCGTAGTCGCGAAACAGAAAATCTCCTAGGGTTTAGCCTGAATCCCCTGTTTGCCCTAATATTCCCAACTCGGTTGTAGCTCATGTGACCCATGAAGAACCCAATGAAAGCCTGGCCTAGAGGCAATTAAAACCAACGAGTATAAAAGCTCTGCTTGTTTTGGGGCATATATCATATAAATAAGGTTGAAGAAGGACTTTTTGGGTGGTGAGGTTATGATTGATTGGAATGGAAGGAAGGGGCTTGGAAATCAATATGTGGTGTTTGTTTATGTAGTGATTATGAGGTTTTGGGGTGGACAGCATTGTCAATAAAATAGGTGTGGACTGTGGAATCATATGTATACATTTGTTTAAGCACGTAATTAGGGCAGGTTTGATTTGGAATAATTGGCTTGGTGGGAGTGGGACTAAAGCAGGGGGCTTCTTTTCAAATTAGGTGACTAAAGCAGCTCAAAAGTATTAGACCAGGTTGATTTGTATGAGTGTAAAGTTGAAAGTCCTGGTAAATTGGTGACTTATGGAATGTCTGTTTTTTCTTTGGTAGAGTGGTTAACTTTATCCATGGACTCAATTGTTGGTGATCAACTTCTCAAAGTTCTCACATATGACATATGGAGGGAAAAATATATATGGTGTGTGTGTGTTTTTTTTAAATAATTAGAGTGTGTGCTTATTTGCTTGAAAGTTGAAACTAAAAGAGTTCACACTATGTCAAATGTTTTTACATGGTAAATATGCATAATAAATTGTAAATTTGGTCCGTATGTTTTGAATTCATGATTTTAATAATAGTATTTAACAATGTTTGCAATTTATGTTATTTTCGTCGACTCGATGTTAAAAATGGATATACTTTTTGTGTAAACGGTTAATTAGACACCTTAACATTATTAAAAACTAATGGACTTACATGGGAGATTGAGAACATAATCAACATATACATTTCTAAACATCAAACTAAAAGAGACCGAAATTACAAATATTAAAACACATAGTATAGAATTGTAACACTCATTGCACTTGAACCAAAATTGCAACATGACTTAAAATATAGAGACCAAAAGTATCATTTTCCTTGATGTATGGGAATTAGGTAGGTAGGCCCGTACGTGGGTGGTCAAGAATATGTGGAGTGTGCATAGGAAACCAGTTCCTGTGCAAAGATTTAATTGGCATGGTTGGTATACCTTTTTTTTTTTTAAAAAAATGATTTTTTAATCAGGAACAAAAATCGTGGCTGGGCTGACCCGACCCGTCCTTAATCATGTTCGGGCTGGACTCGTGGCGTGCTCGAACTGGCCGAATGACCCGGCCCAATTTAGTAGTTTACGTAAACTGGCCAGTGGGGCATGGAAAAAATTTTCAGTGGTCCGGGTACGCCACGTGGCCACTGTACCCGGCCACAGTGATTGGCCACAACCCAATAAAATAATTTTTCCGGATTAAAATATAGAATGAACAAATTATATAATATTCACAATGGCCAATCACTGTGGCCGGGTACAGGGCCACGACGTGGCGTACCCGGCACATGGAAAAATTCCTCGTGGGGCATGACCTCTGAAAACGATTCAAATAAGTTGCAGATGAAAAAAGGAAAAATGTCAGTGATATGAGTTCACTCTCTACCTGTATGATATATATGGTTGAATGATTTAGGGTTGGTTTGCGCAGAATTATTGAGGCGGTGAACATGTCCTGCAATTGTGACACAGAAATTGCAGCTCTTCCTCCTGAATCTGCATCTGAACCATCCCAAGTTGCAGACCAAGCAGTGATCATCAACTCCCAATCAGAAGAAAGCTCATCATCGCCTCCACCGGGACTAGAAATCCCAATCGAATGGCCTCCCGACGGCCAGCTCAGCCTGGATTGGGCCCAAAACCTCATGTCCGTCTTCGATTGGTCTTCCAGAAATCTTGCCCCGGCCCAATTTCCACAGGTACTTCCCGTTCGGGTATTCGATAGCTTGGTTCTTTGCGCCTCCAAGATCCTTCACAAAGAGCCCAATTGTGTCAAGATCGACCACTGCGGCCCCGACTCCACCGTCGTCGTCGTCGGAGACGTTCACGGTCAGCTGCACGATGTTCTCTTCCTTCTCAAGGATGCTGGGTATCCCTCGGAAAATCGAATTTTCGTCTTCAATGGCGATTATGTAGATAGAGGCGCTTGGGGCCTCGAAACTTTCTTGATTCTATTGGCTTGGAAGGTGCTTATGCCACAGAGCGTTTATCTTCTTAGAGGTAACCATGAATCCAAGTACTGTACTTCTGTTTATGGTTTTGAGAAGGAGGTTTTAAGCAAGTATAAAGATGAAGATGGTAAAGATAAACTAGGTAAACATGTGTACAGAAAATGTCTGGGATGCTTTGAAGGTCTTCCTTTGGCGTCCATTATTGCTGGACATGTATATACTGCTCATGGAGGGCTGTTCAGGAGCATTTCAGTGACCCCAGCCAAGAGATCAAAGGGGAAGAAGAATCGTAAGATTGTTTTGAATTCTGAACCCACTTCTTTAGTTCTGGGTTCTTTGGATGAACTGTCTAGAGCTCGAAGATCGGTTCTTGATCCTCCATGGGAAGGTTTGAACTTGATTCCTGGCGACGTGCTGTGGTCGGATCCCTCCATGAAACCTGGTCTTGCTCCAAACAAAGTCAGAGGCATTGGTCTAATTTGGGGTCCTGATTGCACTGAGGATTTTCTTAAGAAATTTCAGCTCAAGGTAATATCAAAGCAGTGGTCTGTATTTCATCCTGTATACTTTAGATGTTGCATGCTATTGATACTGGAATGTGACTGCCAAACATGGCATGCGTTAAGGGCACTCTCTTTAACCCAAATTTGTCTTTTACCTTTACCAAACCTCTTGAACGTTTTTGGTTACTAGTGTTCTAAGTGTAGTGATGGTTGGATAATAGATTAGCCATTATCGATCTTCCCATTTAAAAGGTTACTTATGAAGGCTTGCATATGAGCATGCAGGTAGATATGTTGTTGTTATTACTTCGATAGTATAGTCGTAGTAGGTAGATGTTGAGTGGGGTTCAGAAGGAAAAAATGTATAATTTTTTCTTTTCATTTGGCTAGTAGCTGTAATGTTTCTAAACTGCACAAGGAATGCTCTTTACATTTCTCTCAATCTACACACAAGAAAATTTTGTTTTACTCTATTGTTGCTTTTACTTCTGTATCACAGCAGAGATTCAATACTAAAATTGTGGTTATTCTACATTGTTAAAACATCAGTTGATTATCAGATCGCATGAAGGCCCTGATGCACGTGAAAAGAGGCCAGGTCTTGCAGGCATGGATCAAGGGTACACTATAGATCACATTGTGGAGTCAGGGCAGCTCATTACTTTGTTTAGTGCTCCAGATTACCCTCAATTTCAGGTGAGTGCAGGATCCTTTGATATTTGGTCTTCTTTGAGTTCATTAACACGATTTTATGTGAATTTCTTTGCGTATGTTAGTAATCTGTTATTGGTCACTCCTGTATTACAGGTTGTGAGTGTATTAATATAAAGAATTTTTGACCATGAAAAAAACTAAAACCGCCAATAACAATAACTTAATTGTAATAAGTTTTCTTCTTCAGCTTCTCTTTTTAAAATTTTCGTGTTGGGATGAAATTTCTTGTTGTAACACTGTCATATGTTTAGGGCGTTAAATGCATCTTTCCTTCTGGGAATTTTGCTCATTAATTCAACAAGGGGAACCTGTCCATGTACGTCAATGTTTCAGGCTATTTGTTCTTTAATATTCCATAGTCCTTAATATTCCATATGTTTAGGGCGTTAAATGCATCTTTCCTTCTGGGAATTTTACTCATTAATTCAACATGGGGCTTTAGTGGATATCATGCACCATGTGGAACCTGTCCATGTACGTCAATGTTTCAGGCTATTAAGTGTTTTTTAATATTCCATAGTCCTTGAGCTGTGCTGTGATACTTTCTTAAGCCATATCATAGGCACTTGGGGACATCAGAACCTCATCACATCATGAGTAGGATGTGTTTTTGAGGTTATTATTATGATTAAATTTTGTCTTTTAAGAAAAAGGTGGGAAACTGTTTGGAATAAAACTCTGGAAACTTATAATTAACTTGAGAAAAAAGATTCATGCACGACCGATCAGCACTAATTGATTTAACATATGGTTTTCAAAAAAGCTAAAATTTTTTGCTCATCTGGTTTGAATTGTGGTTCCTCTGATATTGTAAATGTACCATTTTCGCATTCTGTAAACCGACATTGTATCTCTTAGTAAGTTAGCATATTATCAACTACAAGGATCATTTGTTGCATCATATTTTATAATCATTTTTTCTCCCATGCAGGGTACAGAGGAGAGGTATAGAAATAAAGGAGCTTACATTGTTCTGGAACCCCCTAATTTTGATCATCCTGTATTTCGTAGTTTTGAAGCAATTACTCCAAGACCACAGGTATCGATTAATGATCATAATTTTGGAAGAACAGTGATAAGCCTTTGGTTTCACGTTGGAGCGTAGCTGTTTCCTTTCAATTTTTTACCATGCTTACGTTGAGCTTCCATTGCAGGTAAAAGCATATTATGATTATGAAGAAGCGATTGATTCTGATGAGGAGTTGGACTTGGCATCAATGGCAACTAGTCCGTGAAGGTCCATCAGTTGGTGGCCATAGCAAATTTTACATGTTATTGATTTTATATTGTGATCATCAGAAGACAATCTCTCTTGTCTCTCCCTCCTTCTGTGTGAGAAATTGTTGGATCATATAAGATACAACTTTTGTAATTACCTTGCTTTTTGATTAATCCAATTCTTTGATACAATGTTCTTTGTTGCATGATCCCAGGGAAAATTTTACGACTTTCAAAGTTTGAAATATACCTCTGAGGTCCTCACTGGCAAGAAGTGTAATTTATACTGAATAGTATATATATATTTTTTTTTTATGGAGTCTACTGAATAGTAATTGAAATGGGTGTATTAAGAACAAATGAGAAGCTACATGGGTGCAATATCATCAGCCTGAATATACCAGGAAATGAATAAATAAAAGGATTCCTTGCTAATTAATCACTACAAGAATGTTGTTTGGTATATTAAGTACACAAATGGTTAGGCTACATCCTGTACTAATCTAGTCCACATGAAGTTTCAGACATCAAATTGAGCAAATGGTACTAACCAACTAAACTAACTAACTTGGCCTAATTAAGGTTGAGAAGAGCCTGGTTTCTACAGAACAGATGGTCAATTTATAGCAAGATAGAATAGGGATGGACATCCTGACATGTTACTATTCCGACTGCTCAAATGGGACACGAACAAACAACTGTCCATGCAGGGTGACCACCGCCGATGTATGGTGTGGATCGATTCTGGATGGTAAGGAGACAGCCTGTTCACAGAAAGCCAGAAATACAGTACGAGTCACCTACTTTTCATTTGAAACAAACTAGTAAAGCCAAAATTGTGAAACAAATGATAATTATTACTTGAAAACAGATGCGAAAACCAAGCTTCAATATTTCTCAGATTAAAATGTTCCTTACAGGGCAAGGAGACGTACTAGTGTACAGTTTAGACTTCAACATAAATACATGTAGCTTTGGAAATCTAAACTGTGCATTACTATGTCTAGTTGCCAAATTAGAGTAGCAATGAACTAATGAACCACAGTGCCATGGTGAAGTAGAGTAGAGGCTCATGGTTTAAGAGATTAGGGAAAAATCTCAAGTCTTACATAATTCTCAAACAACCCGAGTTCATCTTTCTTGTAAATTTTCTAGGTCATTTCATCATGTACAAACTCTTCCTCTCTCAAAATCAAGCACGCCATTCCTTGTTACATTTCTCAATTTGCAGCCCAAAGAAAAGGAAAGGAAAGATATCTCTCACCTTTTTGAAAGGTGTGACACCCCATGGATTATCAGGATGCTCAGGTTCACCACTTATAACCAGTCGCCCAGCTGGATCTGTCTGAACGCGCACCTGAGATTGATTCCCGAAAGAACATGGTGAGAAATATAATTGCTGAACTAAAACCTTACATAAAAAATATGAAGAGGTTTAATTATGAGTATTACTGATAATTGCTTAAGTTCTCAACTAAATTTTGATCTCCTGAATTACAGTCTAGATCTTTTTTCTTGTTTAGTGAGTATTAAATCCAAAAGTCTATCATGGATGTACTTTAAGAGGTGGCCTTTCTATCGAAGATGTACTCTAGAAGGCAACGATTTAATGCAAAGTCAAAAAACAGCCTAATGAAGTTATCAGCAAGCTAGTTGGCAGGTTCTTCATTCTTAAATTTCATAAAATGAATAGTTAAAACTAAGCGGTTCATTTTTGAACACTTTATTTATATTTTTGACCACAAACAGTTAGTTGAGCACAGCACAAATTGCCATGGTTTGAAATTTGGTCTGATCATCTTTCAAGGATGTGCTTTATTTGTGGCACTATTCCCACCTTAATAAGGAAAGAATCTCTGAAACACAACAATTTGTATCCAATATAACAAGAAAATTCTAGACTATCAAAAGGCAACATGATAGTTGAATTAAGAAAAATAATAAGGTAGATGTCTACATATAATTGACAGCACTTGTCTACATCACTTCTAAAATAATAAGGTAGATGTCTCCAATAATGTAAAGAATTATAGGGTAGCAAAGTACAACGAAGAAAAAGAACCACAGATTCAGGAATATGTATAGTTACCTCCTCACGAAGAAGTCCTGGTACTAAAGCATAAACCTCAAAACAATCTTTCTGCAAACATGACATTTCACATTATAATGAATAGGTCCTTGAAAAATTCCGCAAATGCATATTTCCATTTTTTTATTTATCAAGAAATGCATATTTCCTTGAGTTAAAGAACGTCTTGCATAAACTTACAGTCTTCTGCACATTGACCTTCACCCAATCTGCTGGAGGTCCGAGATCAACAACATCTGCGTCCAATCTATCCAAACAGACACAAAACAAAAGCCAGCAATCTAATTTATATCAAACTGTGTATATAGTCAACTCAGCAGCTTCATGATATATATAGACTAGTACAACAAAGATTTGACATAAATCTTAACTGTAACTTTGTTGGTTTAGTACGTGAAGCCTTTACCACAGGATCCACATAGGGTGGCTTCTTTCTTTTATGTGAACCTGAAGTGAAGACACAAAATCTGAAGTGAGAATCTATATATGAAGTTACCGAAAAGAAGAGTATAAAGTATGCGAGTTCCACTGGAGGGCCTTACCACTGGTTTTAAGCTGCTTTTCATGCTTTTGCAAAGCATTAGCATTTTTATCCTAAAGGGACAAAAAATGGCATCATTATATCAGAATCAGACTTCTAAATGGAAGAGAATGAAAGCCACAGAACAAATGAGAGCAACGTCTTAATATACACCAGACCTTTATGATAGGTTCACTGACTTCACCATTACCAAGGAGACGTTGTGAGTGCCAACTCTGCATGGCACGTGCTGCAGCATCCCTTCTTGTTCTACCTGATCCTGATGCCTAATTACCATTATCATGCATCAAGAGTGGGGAACGGTGAGAAAGAAAGAGATAGAGATAGAGAGAGCATGGCCTAAAAAAGTTATTGCACTAAGAGAGAAACCAAAGTAGCAGAGGTTGAGCATCTTTGTACCATAAAATATTTGAATACAGTCAATTGCATCTTAGTCATAGGAAAAAGGTGATTCTACTCAGCATGGTTATATACTGAACCAATGATCTGCTATCTTTTATTGCAGATCTCAGAATTATAATTGTCTGTTAACATCAAATTATCAAGCGTGATTGGTATCATATATAGTATCTGATTTTACCATCTTAGAACCAATGTAATGTAACACACGTCATCTTAGTGATATAAAACAGGTTCATCTCAGGTTAACTAAGCATGAGGTGCCACGAGCCTACCCAAAATAACCCTAATAATTAGCCTCATTAAAGAAACTCACTGGTTAGCACCTCTGATACATTAACTCCACCAATTTTCAAGTTTGACATGTGATAGCTCATTGTGTAACGCATTTTCAGGCACCTTGAATAACAATTGAACTTTTTGTTTCCGGCAGTAAGAGATACAAACTGCCATAAACCATGCTACCTGATCTATGTGGTGTAAAAATAAAAAGTACACAAAATATTACCAAAAGTTTCGAGTCAAATATCAATTCTTACCTGATTATCAATATTTATAGGCTCTGGCTGGGAAGGGATCGGTATACTGGGCTCACCACCGTGTGTTTTATGCTTTTCATAATCAAGGAGTGCCTGAAGCATTACATGAACAATAAGTAATAAGCAACAAAAATAAAATATATAAGATCATGATAGAATAATACTGAAGAAGTTTAACAAACTATTATTGAACCTTAAACAGAGAGTTGAAACAATGGACTCGTGGAAATTTTGAGGCAACCACTAGGGACATAAAAGAAACCGTAATGGAAGCTTCTTCAACACAGGGCACTCACACACGTATACACATGGTCAACCACCAACCAGATAGGCAGACCATGTTTGGACCTTCAGGCCAAAACTGCCCAATCATAGCAGGCAAATCAGTCCATAAATCCATTGGTTCAATCCCATGTTTCTTGATCCAGTACAAAATTTGAACAAGTGGGCGATCACACACACATATAGAGATGATAAAGCTAATAGTTTATGGAGAAAACATAAGAAGCTTGCTCACACAAGCTCACACACATACCTTCTCGTAGAAACCTCTAAATGTCCATGAAACCGTTGTGCATGTCCTGCAGCAGAGATAAGAAAAAGTAGATAAAAGAAATATCAACAAATAGTAAACGATATTAGACATTCTAAACCATACTCCCCACCGACGCCCCCTCACCCACTTTCTCCTCTTTTACTTCCCAAAATAGCAAATCAGGGTGATGTTAAATAGTAACAGAAGATGTCAGACCCAGAAATCCCAACTCACTTTGCGAACACAGGCCGAACTGGGGCCTCCTGCCAAACTTACAATCTAAAAGGAAACTCTAGAAAATAGCTAGTTAGGTAATGTGAGGGGGTTCAAACCCCAAACCACATTGGAGAAAACCATGGCCTGACCATTCCTACTAACCCCTTGTTGGTGGGACACAAGAAACTTAGTAACACAGTCACATCTCAACAGCGTTTATCATGTTCCCTATAGCTGCATTTTGTTTTATCTTATATTTTTGGCAGGGAGTTTTGTTGCAAAACAGCATGCTAGTAAAACAGTTAAAAAAAATCAGAAAGTGTGACCCTCAAAATACCATAGAACAATCAAGCCACTAATAATGTATTGCCGATGAAAGGAATCTCCCAATTTCAGTGCTCACAGATTAGCAGTATGTCTATTAGAGAATTATGACAAACTATCAGTTTTTCTAAAATTTCAAATATGACAACAAAACTAATCTGCAGTAAAATGAAAAGTAGTTGTGGATGACTGATACAAGACATAGCTATTTGTCCATATCTCCAAATAACGGAGTTTGTAGTGCAACAAAAGAAAGGAGTGGTATATGAAACATATGTTGTTCCTTACTTTGGAGGTTTAAAGGACTCTCCCACTTGCCTCCACAGCTTAGATGAGGTCACCTATCCATAAGTAGAAGCCAATCATATATGTGCTGGCAACAAGAAAAGAATGGTTCTAAAAATAGAAAACTCACAACATATATATACATAATTCGAAGTAGTTGGTGTCTTATATTCTTATACTAGTTGTAGCAGTCATTTTCCATATACTAGGACCATTCAAATGGTAAAGGTCAATTGCATACCTTATCATAGCCTCCCAATCTAGTCACAGCTCTATACAGCCTTGTCCCAATAAGAAGTGGAAATACATTAGTACAAAGTAAATAACATTACATTATTTGTAAACAAAATGAGACGGGAGAGGTGACAACCATAAACTTACTTGAGGCAATTCAAACCCTCTCCATAGAACTTAGGAGGTTTAAATTCCATGCTCCTCTCCTTGAAGAAATTTTCGATCTCCTTCATGAAATCCGATTGTTCCTCTTCTGTCCCCGAGTCGTTACCTTCATATGTGTGGCTGTCATCGGAAAGAAACATGTACTTTGAGTTTGACTTTCCATTATTTGTGGGTGTAGTAATTTCTTTTCCATTCACATTATTCTCCAACTGTTCCCCACTCTTATTTTCAGGTTTTATATCAGAAGATCCAGCATGAGGCGTAACAGGTTCATTATTGCTCACAGTTACAGTATCTCCAGCAGCACCACGAGATTCACCCTTGGGCACTTGAGAAGATTCATTTTTAACATCAACAACGGGTTCAGCATTCTCCGGATCACTAGTGGATATATTGGGTTCAGCATCCTCCCCACAGCCATGATCACTATTTTGAGGCAACTCGTGCGCCTCACTCTTTACATCCGATGGGGATTCATCATCTGGCTTCATTAACTCTGGGTCATCATCTTTCAAGGTAGTATCAGCATCCAGCTTGACTAACTCTTCATCGTCGCCAGTTTTTGGGACCGAGGGAGGAGGAGGCTCTTGATCGGATTGGTCCAAAGTGGACTGTGGTTCTACATTATCTTCATCAGCTGCTGTCATCTCAATATCCGTCTCGTCGGGTAGAGTTTCTCCACTGTCAGTGGGTTTAGGGGTTTCCTGCACTGCTCCAGATTCCCCAGGATGAGGAGAGTCTTCCTGCTCAGTATTATCGGTTCTTAGGCCACAATCAGAAGCATCAACTGGTATGTCTTCTCCAGTATCATCGTTTTCCTTGGTGTTACTCATTTCCTAAGTATAACAGTAGTAAATTCTCCATTTTGAACCAAAAAAAAAAACAAGGTACACAGAAAAGAGAGTAGGGCATTTGAATGGTTATGGGGGACAGAAGCAGGAGCAGACAATCACATACAGTGACGCCAAACAGCAAACTACATTACTCACAAGTAGAATTTACCACTGGTTGCTTCTAATGGATTAATTTTTGCGCATAAATTAGAAGAAACATAGAACTAATATATAATTGGGGACGGAAATCAGAGATTGAAAGAGGCTCAGAGCTCCATACCTGGTTTGGAATCGGAGAAGACGAAGCCTTGAAATCGTGTCCTGATCGTATACGTACCATAAACCCTAATTCCTCTATCCTCTACGAATTACGTTACCGAATTTGTTCCCGTTTAAATTGTGATGATTAGTCTGTTCGGAAATTTTATGCATATTTCGCATTTCATCATGAATCAGACACGCTTTACGATACGAATTGCAGCTACAAAACGGCGTCGTCTTATGGTGTTTTAGATATTTCCTAAACCTCGCGGGGATGACGTAAAACACTCACAAAACGGACCTCCGTTTCCGGCAAACCCGATCCGACCGGGTGGTGTCCCTACCGTTTTTGGTTAGTATTTTGAGTTTTTTGACACCTAACGGGGTTTCTAGACTTTAGAACGATTGAACCCTAATTTTTCGATTACGAAGACATTATTTTCCTACATTTTATTTATATGAATTTTTCTTTATTGTCTAACAAAAATAAAATTTACACTTTTGGCGTTCAAGCATACATGCTCCAAACATCTATACCAAAAGAGTTCATGAAAATTTTGAAAGTTTTATTTTTCTCAATAGTTATATGTTATAGCAAGATTTTTTTTTAATTTGGCACACATCACAAAAAACATTCAAAAACCGATATGATTCCCGACGCTCTGCGTGATTTTTAGAGTTCGTTTATAAAGATAGACGTCTAGAGCTATTTTTTTTTTTGTAAACTTCAAAGACTATATTTTGATTTTTCATTTTTTGATTAAAAGCTAAAATTTAATAAATAACTTTTTCCGATGACAAGTCCGTTGGATTTTTTTTGTTTTTTTTTCCATTTTTGGCTAATGAAAATAAAACAAAGATAATGAAATTGAAATGATGATGGAGGGGATCCAACGGCGTGAAACGTGGTAGTCCTTGAAGCTTTGCAGGTTTGGCCAATTACCAAATCATTTGCCCTAAAACCCACAATTGAACCCCATTCTCCCTCCTTCTCTGTCTCTCACTCTGGACACTGTCACTCTGTGCTTGCATGTTAAAGTTACCCGGCGTCACGATTCTGTGGACTCTGTAGTGCTGCTTAACCTCTCCAAGTGAGGATCTTTAGCCCTTTTGGAGGGCTGTCCTGCCTTTTGCTCCAAAGGGTACCCTTTAAGGTTTTACCTTTCCTTCTCAAATTTGAGCTTATCATAAGAAAAAGTTGTTCTTTATGAGTTATGATTGAGTAGTTAAGATTAAGTTGGTGATTTATTGTATATACTTGTAGTTTGTGGTTTTAATCTGATCAAAAGTATGAGTAAAATATGCCCATTTGGTAAAATGGAGTTTGAACCATTGAGCTTGGGCAATGAGGTTGTTGAATTTGACATGATGGGTCTGGGTGACATTGACCATTCTGTTGATGACATTGACATCTTTGATGATTCTCCTGCTGTTGTTGGTTCGGCTGCCATTGTCCAACCTTACATCCTTGAAGGAGAGACTAATCTCGAGCCTTATGAAGGCATGGAATTCGAGTCAGAAGAGGCTGCCAAGGCCTTTTACAACTCCTATGCTCGCCGCATTGGCTTCAGCACTCGGGTCAGCATGTCTCGCCGCTCCAGGCGTGATGGTGCCATCATCCAGAGGTCTTTTGTCTGTGCCAAGGAGGGTTTTCGTATGGATAAGCATGACAAGCTTGGCCCTGACCGCGATGGCAGGGTCAAGCGCCCACGTGCTGAGACTCGAGTGGGTTGTAAGGCCATGTTGGTAGTCAAGATTCAAGACCCTGGGGGATGGATTGTGTCCTCTTTTGTCAAGGAACACAACCATGAGCTGGTTCCCCCCAATAAGGTGCATTGCCTCCGCTCTCATCGTCATGTCTCTGGTTCTGCAAAGACTTTGATTGATACCTTGCAGGGTGCTGGGATTGGCCCCAGTGGAATTATGTCTGCCCTGATCAAAGAATATGGTGCAATTAGCAATGTTGGCTTCACGGAGCGTGACTGCAGGAATTACATGAGGAGTAGTCGGCAAAGGACCCTAGGAGGCGACACCCAGGTGCTCTTGGATTACTTGAAGAACAGGCAAGCCAAGGACCCAGCATTTTTCTATGCTGTGCAGGGGGATCGAGACCGGTGCATGAGCAATATCTTCTGGGCTGATCCTAAGGCAAGGAGTGATTATACTTACTTTGGTGACACTGTTAACTTTGACACAACTTACAGGTCAAACCGGTATAGATTGCCTTTTGCACCTTTCACTGGGGTTAACCATCATGGACAGCCTGTGTTGTTCGGGTGTGCCCTCCTGATAAATGAATCTGAAGCATCGTTTCTATGGCTTTTTAAAACATGGCTTATGGCAATGTCTGGCCGACCTCCAGTGTCAATCACTACTGATCATGATCGGGTGATTCGCTTGGCTATCACCCAGGTTTTTCCTGAGACTCGACACCGCTTCTGCAAGTGGCACATCTTTAAAGAGTGCCAAGAGAAATTGTCCCATGTACTTTCTGAGCATTCCAACTTTGAAGCAGAGCTTCACAAATGTGTCAACCTGACTGAATCTATTGAAGAGTTTGAATCTTGTTGGTTGTCTCTAGTTGAAAAGTATGATCTCAGAGAACATGAATGGCTCCAAGCGATATATGCTGATCGAAGGCAGTGGGTACCTATATACTTGAGGGACAACTTCTTTGCAGAAATGTCTATAACACAACGCAGCGATACCATGAACTCGTATTTTGATGGATATGTCAATGCATCAACAACTCTACAGCTGTTTGTCAAGCAGTATGAGAAAGCTCTTGAAAGTCGGTATGAGAAAGAAGTGAAGGCAGATTATGATACTATAAACACTGCTCCGCTTCTCAAGACCCCTTCACCGATGGAGAAACAGGCAGGTGATCTTTACACAAGGAAATTGTTTATGAAATTTCAAGAGGAGCTGGTTGAGACATTAACTTTCTTGGCAACAAAAGTTGAGGATGAGGAGGCAGGATCCATATATCAAGTTGCTAAATTTGAAGAAACTCACAAAGCTTATTTTGTGAGATTTTATGTTCATGAGATGAAAGCATTTTGTAGTTGCCAGATGTTTGAGTTCTCTGGCCTTCTTTGTGGACACATCTTGACAGTTTTTCGGGTGACAAATGTTCTTACTCTGCCATCTCATTATATTCTGAAGCGGTGGACGAGAAATGCCAAGAGTGATGTCATATTGGAGGAACGTGCCAGCAATTCGTTGAATAGGTCGCAAGAATCTCTCACAGCACGATACAGTAATCTTCGTCATGAGGCACTCAAGTATGTTGATGAAGGGGTTAAAACTGTTGAAATTTATAATGTGGCTATTGGTGCCCTTCAAGAGGCTGCAGATAAAGTTGCTCTTGAAAACAAGAATGCCGGGAGGTTGCTTATTGTTAATAGAACTGGCAGAGAAGACAGTTTACACTGGGGATGTCAAGCAAATACATTCAGTGATCGTAAATGGGGCTTGGAAACTCCGTCTCCAGTGAGTTTTTTTTTTCTTTAATTCAGTCAGTTAGTTCTTAGTTTCTCTTTTCTAAGGATATTCTTTTAACTTGCTTGTTCATCATCTTGTTTCAATGCTTTCTTGGATTTGTTCTTCGTTTCTGACATCAGGGCGAACAAATTTAGATTGTTCTAATTCAACTATTATGAGGATATGCCGAGAGAAAAATGGTAAAACAGATGCCAGCAAACCCTCAATAGGATTTTATTATCTTTGAAAGTGCTTATAGGGATATTTGGGACTTGGAAAGAGATGAGAAGAGTACTACACAGCTAATTTGACTTGGAAAATTTGGTCCGTATGGGAGTGAGGAGTTAAACATGTATTTCTTGCGAGACAGATCCATAGGCGTAGGAAACTAGGGATGATAAGGGTCACACCCTTCTTACCCTACCTTTGAAGTTATACAAATGCTATATTATTTCTAGTTCCGTCCTAGTAAAGTCTTTACTGATTCCCCTCCTGCGTAGTTGTTGTTGTTGTTGTTGTTGTTGTTGTTACTGAGTATTGTTTGTGCAATTTTGTAGGATGACCAGGACAAGAAAATCCAGAAACTATCGCGCCAACTTGAGCGTGCACGACGAAAATGTGAAGTGTATCGAACCCATTTGTTCTCGGTTTTGAAAGACATTGAGGAGCAAAAATTACAACTCTCTGTGAAAGTTCAAAACATTAGAATAGAAATGAAAGAGTATCATTGATAGAATTAGCTCCCTCCCTTTCTATGAGAGAATACCTGTGTTTTCTATGGTAAGTAGTAATTCAAGGCGCATATGCCACTGTATATAAAATCATCGATTTTATTTATAATTGTATATTAATTTAAAACTCAGATTACAAACTATCCACTAATACGGCTCTAGATGAACCTTTCGAGTTTTCATACAAGCAAGCGCATTCTGTGTTATAAATAATCAGCTTGACCACTAGCTAAACATGAAGAGCATTTCTTCAACTGCCATTTCCACAGTTTAACTACATACAAAGTGTTATCACTAAATTGTCTGCAAATGAACAGAATAAAATGACAATGAGAGAACATGGAGGAACATAGAATATCATCTGATCAAAGGATTTGCAATTGAAGATCAGCAAAACCGGCCCGTGCCTTGTTCTTTTCAAAAAGACCCTTTACTGCTTCAATGTACTGATCATGTACTTCAATGACCTGGAAAACAGATAAGCATGCACTGAGACATCTAACCATTACCAATCCATAAAGCTAAGCACAATGTAGTTGTTTTGAGCTTGAGCAGCTAGTCAACTTACTCAAATGTGGCATGCCATTCAACTAGTATAAAAATACCACAACCACATGCTATAGTTATGTAGAGGATATGAAGTTTCAATGGTCAAACAAAAAAAATCATCATGGGTGTTGAATGGCATTAACCATTTTCAGATATCTTGTTCATGCTTTAATATTTCCCACCAGTGCCATTTATAGCATTCATTCAAAGTTGATGCATGTAGAAGATGAACTCCAGGGAAACAAGAACACAGAGCAACAAACTAATTTGAAGACAGTCCAAGTAAATGTTCCCCAGGATTGAATGTTCACAACTGACCAAACGCTTACATTACATTCTGGTGTTCAAAAGGAATCCTTACCTCTTCCGCGGTGGGTTCTGGATTTTTCTTCAGATGTATTGGTTTACCTACTATCACGTGCATTGGATTTCTGTAGGGTATAGGGGATCTGCAAAGGAGAACCATGATATCAACCTCAAACAGTTTCAGAAATCTGTGGTGCTGCTAACTGTCCATCATAGATATACACATACAATATAAGTCAGACTCAATAGTAGTCTAATTTCTTTGTACCAAAAACATAATAGTCTAATTTCTTCTCATTCTGATCCAAAATGTTAGTGAATATCTTTTATTTGAGTTTCTAGACATATATGCTCGAGAACTAATTGCAAAGACAAAAATTCTACTGAAGAAGATTACAATTGAGATGATGCCTGAACAATGATTTTATTTACCACTATATTTTTAAGAATTATTTGATTGTAAGAACCAGACTGCCAACATTTCTGAGACAGGAAAACCAAATTGAGCATATGTTAAAGTTGAAGCAAAAAAATTTTGTCCATAGCTCCATATGAGAAAAATGTCTGAGTTCATATATAGAGAAGAAGATATTGTTCAGAATGACATTTGACTTTTTTGGAGAACTGTTCATAGGGGAGCTGAAGTCCTGCTTTGGAAATACCATACTACCAGCTTCATTTCCTAATTTTAATGTTGTTTTGGGTTTGGCCCTGAAACATTTTTGTGACCTTGGATCGGCTAACATCCCAAACTGGTTTTCAGTTTCCCCTCCATAAAGAACTGAAAATATATATATATAGTATCAAACAACTAAAAATACATACCCGAACATTCCCCAGAAGACAATTGGTGTGAACTTGATAGCTCTAGCAAACTTCAGGAATAACTCCCCACTTGGCTTCCACCACTTATAAACATTTGACTGCAGCATAGATCATAAGATCAGAAAGGGAATATCATCTCGTTGTGAGGTGAAGCACATGCATGAGAGACAAGAAAAGTATTACTCAACCACTGAAGAAGTAATAAACATTATGGCCCCTTTAACAAACTGGTCATAATAGTTTGGAAACTATTGACATCCATAAACGTTTAGACCAGTAAAGCAAAAGGCAGAGAAATACAAAACAGAAAGAATACAACTGCAGCAAGAACTGAAACCAATTACTTTCTAGGTATATCATGAAGAAACAGATAACAAAAGCTGATACCTGACCAAAGCAGAAAACTGGAACCAGGGGATAGCCATTCTCCATGGCTATGCGAACAAATCCTCTTCTTGTCTTAAGGAATAGTTTCTACAAAGTGCACCACTGATTAGCAATTGGTAATGGAACTACAACTAAGAATCCGGAACAAATATGTGGCATCTATTTGGTCCAGTGCGTTTATGTGTGTGAGAGAGAGCCATAGAGAGAAGGAAAGAAAGATGTAACATCACTCAAATTGGATAAATCAGAAGGCTAAAAATTAGGGAAAAGTACAATATAGACCATATGCTTGCCTAGCTAAATCAGAAGAAATCAAGGTCAGCAACTCCAACTGATTCGCAGATTGAATTTGCTACACTCAATAATGCCTTAGATCTATCTAGATATAGCAACAGATGACTAGACAATGCAATTAAGAAAGAGTCACAAAGAACTTAAAAGGTCTACCTCTTTGCCATGCTCCATATGAAATGCCTCCTGCACTCCACCGGGAACAATGACGCAACTATAACCAGCTGCCAAGTTGGAGCTAAAATTACTCTTTGTGGCTGGTATGAGACCCAACCATGTCCATATATGTCTTAGGAATGGTGTGTAGAACACCTAAACATAAATTCCCAAACAGAATGAGAAAAACTAAACAGACTGAATGAAGTGAAGAAAGAATTCAGTGAATGAAGAAGTCTTACAGCGCTACTTGCAAGGACCTTAATCTTAGGCAGACCCAAGAACCCAGTAAGGTCAGCAAGTGCAACAACACCAATTGGCAAAACCGAATGTGGTTCATAACCAATGACTACATGAAGCAAAGAGACCCAAAAGTTACTTTATTGATATCATAATAGCTTGTAATGGTATAAAGTCACTAATGAAAAAGGTGGATACCATAAGCGCGATTAGGATCAAAGACATGCTTATCCTCTACATACAGAGTCACTGGAAAATAACCACAGGCATACTTACATATGTACCTACAAAACAAACCAACCCAAAAAAAAAAAAAATTGAAAATGAATCATATATGTGGTTCACTGCGATAAACTAGAATGATAAACTTGAATTCCAGATTCCAAAGAGCAAAGGGTACCTACCTGGCCACTTTTCGTCCTATTTTGCTCTTATCATCAGCTGGGATTATCATAAACAATATGAGCAACCCAAATACCCTGAAATACAGATTTCGCAGATAAAAAATAAAGAAAGCAAATTACTTTACAAAGATAGTGAATTGGAAAATAGTACTAACAGTAGCGCCTTGGAAAATGGGAGGAAGAAGATGGAGAAGAGAATCAAAGCCACGTTGAAATGAATGCCCCCGAGCCATAAACCCATTGCCACAATCATATTCAATCCGTATGCTTCACATCCTTTGATTATCGTCATTCTCTCCTCGTCTTTCTCCACCATTTCTGGTTTGTTTCTTGTACCTCTTCTTCTTCTTCTTCAGCCACTACTGAAAACTTTAGTCTAAAAATCAAAACTGGCTCGAAAATCAAAACTTGTCTGCATTCGGGCATCAATAGCGTTGGTGTCACCGTCTGGGCATCTTTCTGGGTGCTTCTGTGTTAAACACGAATCACTCCATTAAATATATACTTGTATCGGTGATAGATTTATGGTACAATTTTCCAACAAACAAGCAGAGAGTCGCAGACGGACGAATTAGAACAACAAAGGTAAAAGGATACCCAAACCGGGTAAAATACAATACTTACGCAATTTTGGTAAAAAATGAATTTCTGTACCAAAGATTTCAGATTGTTGTTTTTTTATTTTTAATGGACAACGGACAACGACTAACTAGCTCGAAAGTTCTACAATGCTTGGGAGCATTGAAACTTCCCATTGGACTACCCTAAACTTCCCAACTAACTCGGCTCGTCTTTGATAGCACACATTCCTAACTATGAGAATAATTACTCATTGCTATTAGTCATGATGGACCCATTATTTTTTTGCCTAACTATTCATTACTATGTCACATGCTATGGTATCCGATTATACACGTTCTTGATATACAATATTTTTTTTGTTTGTTACACGGGTAGCTCACGGAGTCAAAGACATAAAAACAAAGGTCTAACTATACAGCCTATTTAAGCTCATCAATCTAGAGCGATTAGTTCCAGCAATATCATCATACACCAGGCGAGCAACATGGGCAGGAAGGTTGCTGAAAAAGACAGTACCTCTAGAGATAGCAACATTGCATTCACGCTAAACATGGTGCAAATGACAAGAATCAAAAAGTTGCATGATGGCACGACAATTACCAATTAAGTTGCATGATATACAATATTCATCACCAAAAGAAAAAGAGAATTGACGTGCAATTTATTTTTAACTTATTTTTAGAGTTATATGATTATATTTTTGGTTATAATGAAGTGATAGACCTAACACAATACTCTACACTCCTACACCATTGCTATTGTCGAAATACACTAAATCTGAAAAAAAAAATGATTGTGTGATTAGCTCGAAAAAACAAAAACAAGATCTTTCATATTTCACACGTAACCTCCCTTTGTGTATTTTTTTTTTTACTTCCTGACGAAATGTAGAAATTTATTTATCTACTATTTGGCCTCGCCCCTTGGTTAGTAACACGGCTCCAGCCGAGCCGATCATATGAAGTGACGTTTTTGCCCTCATTTCTCTCTCTTTTCTGTGGGTTGTTTTTTTCTTCGTTCTTCAACCGCCATTAACCAATTTTGTTTCTCATCATCGATCGATCAATCTGTAATTTTTCTCATTATCATCTTCTAACGCCTAAACCACAAATAATCTCTGTTCCTCCCTCCTGCAATTCAAAGACCTTGACTTTCGAGTTCGATCTATCCTGTGCCGCTTTAGGACTTCGATTCTTGGAGTTTTGAGCGATACCCAGTTCGTCTTTTTTGTTGGTTTTGTTATTGTGAAGGCGAATTTGTGGGATGTAATTGGGTCTGAAGCTAGGGTTTCGAAATTTCAGGTACCCTATTGTTTAACTATCACTGTTTGAAGCTTTTATTTATGGGTGTTGTTTGATCTTTTGTGTTCTTTGGAGTTAATCTCAATTTTTTTGAGTTTATTGTGGATATGGTTTGATTCTTTGGTTTGGATCTGTTATTTTGTGTTAAATCAGCTTATTTGGCTTCTGGTGCAAGTGTCACGATTTGTTTTGAATTGTGGGTAGCTCTTTGTCTTCCTCAAAGATTATTGTTTTAGGTGCTTGGTTAAGATATGGAGCTCTAATAGTAAATGTCTTCGTCAAAGATTTGAACTTTGGCCGTGACGATTTGTTAACAAACTATATATGTTCGTTTAGAGTGAGTATGATGATTTCAACTTTTGGTAACTTGGGAACTGATAACTTACTTGAGACCATGTTAACAAGCTGTATGCTCTTTCTTCTCTCCAGAATCTAATACACAACATTTTCATCTCGTGTTTGAGTGCTTTTTTTCTCGTGTCCAAAATTAAACAATCTGTGGATTAGATCCTATATTAACATTTTCATCTCCTTCTCAGCCCATTCTCCCCCGAACGAGCACTCGCCTAAGCCGGGCCGGAAATAAAAAGAGCACAAAAGTGACTAAATCTTCTGCTGGTAAGTGCTTATTTTTAGTGTATAATTAAGTATGATTATTATGTTATCTATACTATTATTTAACAAAAATCCCTTTATTTCTTGGAATTAAAAAAGTGCACAGAAATAAACCCTATGTTGTTTGTTTTTTGTTTTTTACATAATTGTACTTTTTTTTTAAAGGTCCAACACCTTCTATTGATGTGCCAATCACCAAAAAGAGGAAAAAGGGGCCTGGAAAACGAGGGCCAGCAAGAGGCATCAAAGCCGAAAAAATGTCCAAGAAGAAGAAGATTGCCATTAACCTTCATGCGGAGCACGGGATGCCTATTGCTAGCTCTAACACATTTTCGAGTAAATGTGGGAGCATTGTCCGCTTGAAATGCCCAATGAAGTACGGAACTTGGGCAGAAGTTGACAAGGATGCGAAGAACGAACTTATAAAAGAAGTGGACGTAAGTGTTTCAATAATTATTTTGGTTATCATGTGCTTTCTATTATCGTTAGAGTTGAATTACTACTAATTTTTTTTTATTTTAATGGTCTTAGGAGAACTTTGCTGTTGATGTAGAGGGCAACTGGAACCACTATATTTATGCGGATAAGATCATGAATAAGGTTTTTGGTCAGTTTAAGGGTGAACTGCATAAACATTTCAAGAAAATGGCATCTTCAATCATAGCCTGGGGAGGATTTGCCAATGCTTCTTCAAGCGATACCATTTTCTTGAAATGCTTATGCAGTTCGCCCTTAAACTGACCAAAAACCTTATTCATTATCTTATCCGCATAAATATAGTGGCTCCAGTTGCCCTCTACATCAACAGCAAAGTTCTCCTAAGACCATTAAAATAAAAAAAAAGTTAGTAGTAATTCAACTCTAACGATAATAGAAAGCACATGATAACCAAAATAATTATTGAAACACTTACGTCCACTTCTTTTCTAAGTTCGTTCTTCACATCCTTGTCAACTTCTGCCCAAGTTCCGTACTTCATTGGGCATTTCAAGCGAACAATGCTCCCACATTTGCTCGAAAATGTGCTAGAGCTAGCAATAGGCCTCCCGTGCTCCGCATGAAGGTTAATGGCAATCTTCTTCTTCTTGGACATTTTTTCGGCTTTGATGCCTCTTGCTGGCCCTCGTTTTCCAGGCCCCTTTTTCCTCTTTTTAGTGATTGGCACATCAATTAAATGTCCAATGCTTATAGCCACCACTCCAAGGTCATCACTTTGCTTTCGATCAATTGAATTTCAGTCAAAGATTAGTGCTTTGTGGTGTTAGTTGTTGTTATACATCTCCTATTTGTGTTCATTAACAAGGTGTTAAGCTTTGTATTTCAAGCTTGATACGATCCGAAATTCGTAGTCTTGAAATAAACTCATCTGTTTATTTTTATTTTCTTTTTGGCTAATTGCAAGCGAAACAACTTAATGGTTGTTGTTTGATATACATGAGCCCCTTAATTTTTTCTTAACCAGTTGATGTGAAAGTAAATTAAGTAAACTAGCGGTGTCTGAGCTTGGTCGTGTATGAGGTCTTTGATTGGTTTTTGGTGACCTCATTTCTGGTAATTTCTACTGTTCTGCGTCTGAAAATTTGAAGTAGGTTCGTACTGACTGGGTGGGCCTTACATTTGAGAGGAGTGTTAGTCTGCATTGTGTTACTGCTGCCTTCAGCTTGATATACACGGTGCCCATTTCCAATCGGAATGAGGAATGATAATTTAGCAGAAATTTACTTCATTACTTACTAGGTTCTGTATATGTAAGAGGTTTTAGCTTTGGCAGTGTAGCCAAGAACAGTTCATCTGGCTTCACATTCCCAGTCTATGGAATCCATAAACTAACATATCCTTCATAATTACAATGAATATGGTTGGAATAATCTTGAAAAATAATTAAGAAGGTGATGAATAGAATTCATCCATGTCTTCGTAGTCTAAGCAATCTTGAAAAATGTCCGACATGATTAATCATGCTTGACTGAAAAATGATCGATCAAGAGGAGAGTTGATTAGATCGAATTTCCAATATAATTGGATGAATATTGGAACTAAATATATATTCAAAGCAGGTAACAACTCCTTGATTGTAACTTGAATAGTTGATAATCATAAATTAAACTTAAACAGGTCACATCTAGAAATAAATTAGTTAACTAATTTATGCAGCAAATTAGTTTTGGTTGATGATCAGCATCCCATTCTTGGCCACCTAAGCCATTCTCTCAACTGAATGATGGAGACAATGCTTGTCCTTACTCTTCTTCTCCCAGCGTTCCTGTAACTCTGTGGCTTTCTTATACATGTTTTTGGAGAGTTATACTCCTGCAAGTATCATCACAAAATAAGTATACTTTCTTTCAGTGAATTTCAATACATGCTTTCCCTTCATTTGGTTAAACCAGCTAACAACAAAATACAAAACCCATTTCCATTATTAACTTACTCCATTTATTAGAGAATCTTGCTTGTCTTGCTCAAATTTCTGATCAGATACCAGAACGGAGGAACAGCTAGAACTTAATGCATTTTCTACATCCATCTCATGGCTTAGCTAAAATTGAGTAGGAGGAAAAGTTAATTAGTAAATGGTGACAAGGTTACATATTAACAAAGAACTATATATATAGTTCCACTATTTCTATTGCTTTTTTTTTTTGGACAAACACTATTTCTATTGCTTGCTGCTTGATAATTTGATTACCTGTAAAACCCGGTTCTCAAGCATAGCTACTCGCTCCATCAGCGTGCCTTTACGATTTACTTCTTCAATTGCAGATGACAGAGTCTTGTAGGACTCGCAATCTTGTGCAGGTTCGCTGCTTTTGCAGGCGGGAGTTGAACTAGAACTAGAAGAATGCTTGGATGACAAGCAATGCTTCTCTTCCAGAAACTGCAGCTGCATCATCAACATAATGAAAACATACATATGCCTAGCAAGCAGTACTTGAAAACTGAGCAGGATATATAAAACAGTATAAACAAAAAGCATTGTTACCAAACGATCAAGACGATCCAGTCTTTGGAGAATAGGCACAGATGAAGTCATTTCCTGCTTTTCCTAAGTGAAATTTTTTTTTGCAGCTAATTAAATTGCAAAGACTGCTCTGAGCAGGAACCAGAAATTGGACCTTATAACTCATCAGAATATGGACAACGTGCTCCTTATCGAAGTTACTGAATTCAATAATAGAAGAAAGGCTTTTAATATATGGCAACCACCTTCCCATACTTCTACACAGTGCCTTATCTTATATGTTCTTATCTCATCATATCTTATCTATGCAATCACACACACATCTCTTATTGACTTCAAGTGAGATCTTGTGGCACCATATTTTTAATTCAAATTTGATATAAAAGCTACTTCTCAGTGTGATGCAGAACTCAATAAGCTATTTCTTCTGTCGGTACATTTTGCGAAAATTGCTGAGTTATTGAAACCAGATTTATGAGAATGATTTGCTCCAATTCATCCATGCATGATATTTCAATTCATATATAATGTGGCCAAAAACTGCCTCTCATTATCTGGAAAGCAAGATTTTCACTCGATAAAACTATTTGCAATTTTGTACCATATGTTATGATATGGTTTACAGTGTGGATAGTAAATAGTGATACATCTAGTATGTGATACTAGTTAGTAAATCAATTCCTGTCTATAATACCTTTTGATTTATCTTTATCGAAAGGTCTAAGCAAACCATAAGTAACCGCCATGGCGATCCAGCCTCCAACCAGA
The DNA here is from genome assembly GCA_029955375.1 of Rubus parviflorus. Taxonomy (NCBI): domain Eukaryota; kingdom Viridiplantae; phylum Streptophyta; class Magnoliopsida; order Rosales; family Rosaceae; genus Rubus; species Rubus parviflorus. The sequence goes on from JARGGL010000004.1 coordinate 18,782,412, forward strand.
ACTCTGATTGCAGATATCCGAACAGGTGAGCCACCCATACGAGCTCCCATACCCCCAAACAGAGCAAGAGCTATTGATGTCACCACCACAACCACTACCATTCTCAATAAGTTTTGATGAATAAAAATGGCTGACAGTAAAGGCACAAAGGAACCACACAGAAAAGCCAACGCTGATGCAGATGCTGCTTTATGAGGGCTCGTCAGTGACTCCTCACCTTCATCAGCTTGTGTCATCTCAACGGTATTGATCTTCCTAGACATTTTCTCCGATGAATCACATGTCGGTTTTTCAGATGAGCTTGGTTTTCTTGAAGGTGTCAGTTCAACTGATAAGGTGAAACTTGATTCAGGGATATTGAGCTTGACCACCTTACCATTAACATCTTTCTCACCCAATACAGTATTCAAAGTACTGGTGCTTTGGCTTAGAGAAACCTTTTCGATATCTCTTTGAGTTGAAACAGAAACAAACTCTCCCACGGCCATGCTACAAGCTCCAGCAACAGCTCCGGCTACTCCAGAAAGGATCATCGACCAACGATCATCGTTCACTGCACCGACACCAAGCATTAGCGATGTAGTGGATATTAACCCATCACTTGCTCCAAGGATAGCAGCTCTAAGCCACTGAGCTTTTTGAATTTGTTCACTCCTTGTTTTATAGTCTTCACCAGTGCTTACAGGAAGCTTGTGCTCGACACAGGTTTCAAGAGAAGCCATGGAAAGAGAGAGAGGGATTTATGCAGAAATTAGATAGGGGGAGTGTGGCTTCTGAAAATTGACACAAGCTCATTGAGAACACGTGACCTTTTAAGTAAACAAGCAAACAAAGACTGAGGAATAAGTACCCATGTTTCAATGATTGATGAAGACAAATTTACTTAGGTGGTATCGTCGAAGATTACAAAGAGGGTTAACCGTAAACGTTTAAACCAATGAACTAGTCATGTTTCTAATGCCCCAGAAAGCTCAATGTGAAACTATAGTGTTTTACGTACTCTGCTGGCTCAACATCATTTGGAGCTAGCTATGAATGCAAAGATTCTTTCTTGTCTTTGTTAGGTAGATCCTCATAGCTTTCTAAGGTAAGATTCTTACCTAGTTTGCTAGCTTCTTAATCCTATATGATTGTGTCTTATTCATTTTTCCCATCAAAGTTCCAATTACTTTATTTGTTTGTGTTTTGTAAAGGATATTCCCTGCAGCTGAAATTCAACCCAATTGGTTCCCTCTTTTGTCACACAGCAGCAATCAAATACTCACTAGAAACACTAATAACTCTTTTGCATACAAGTTTGTAGTTGGATTTGATTATACAGGGACAACAAATGTTAATGATTCATTGGTGATTTCTGTTTCCTTCACATACAAGGAAGAACAGGAACATATACTTTGTAGAAATTAAGTCTAGACGGCTGTTAATGCCTTACTGGAGAAATTTTGATCCTATCGATAGCCATCCCTCTTGTCTTGCTCCTCAGCTTCCTTGTTCGCGACCTCAACAGATCTGAACCACAGGAATGCCTGCATTCAACATTCATCTTAAGAACCCAGGAAGGTGATTAAGTTGATATCATTATCAATTATGTTCATCCATAGCCTGTAGTATTGATAGGTTGACATTGATAATATTCAGATTATGATAACTATGCAGATTATGTTCATCCTTAGATTATGATAACCATACGACCAAAAAAAGGATTACGATAACTATGCAGATAGTCAACTTCTTCTGTGGCTACAAAAGTAACAAGACAAGATTCAAATTGATAGTTTCTATGTACAGGACCTTGAGCATAAAAATGAAGAAATAAAGCCTTCAAACCAGAAAAAGTTATCTAAAGAAATAGAATGACTTACAGAAGTGGGAATGCCGGTAAAGACAAAAAATCCAAGCACTGGAGCATAAAATATGCTGTCTGAGTTCAAAACTCCAAAGACAGGCTTCTCGTTCACATACTCAAAAACAGAACCTATCTGCAATCAAGCATTAATTTTCTTGTTATAGAACATCAAAGGAGCATACACAGTTTCAAAATGACTATTAGTATGAAAAGGATTGGAAGAAGGAGCTTACTGCAGCAATTGCAGTCACAGCTGAGGCAAGTAGATAAACATAAAATGGAACCTCAAATCCTTGTTGTGAATCAACTTTCTTTCCTTCGCCCTGGGCCCAAGGAGGGGGCTCCTCGGAGTCTGGTCTAGCCCAAGACGGGATTTTTTCGTCAGACTTACTTGAATTTGCAGAACCTTTGGAGACAGCAGAAACAGAAAACCTATGAGATAACCTCTTGTTTTGAGAGCTATAATGGCTTTGGTTTATATTTTCTCTGGTTTGATCCAGGATTTTGTGTCCAACACCCATGAAAGATTTGGGTAACGGCGGATTATCATTTCTACAGGCAATGTTTACACTTGGATTGCATGAAAACAACAAGGTTGCAGCCATACTTCCCTCCTCTTCCTGTTCTTCTCTTTCTACAGCAAAGTAGGATAGACGTTAGCGGCTTTAAGTCACTAATTTAGAGGTAGTTTTCCATAAAGGAAGATTGCTAATCTCCTATGCACCATTCTATTTCGGATAATCAATAGCATGATAAGCAGCACAACTTTTTGTATGACATGAGCAAACACCAATGCATTCCACTATGGTGGGAGTCTAATAAGTTTTTTGTAACACAATCTCTATCATTTAATTCATCAGTTTAGCAAAGTAGATCTTTTGGTTGTCTATCTATAGCTTTCTTGCTTAGCGAAATTCCAAACACCTCTGGTGAAAGTTTCACTTGTAAGAGTGTAAAACAGACTTAGATGAGTCTTGCACATTCTTTTGAGAAAAAATATATACAGACATGGTGAGGCCAAAACTAAATGAGACAAAACCCACATTCATAATTTCCTAGAAACTGACATATTTCACCCTTGTGCTTCTGTACAGTTGAAGACACAAGGTTTCTCCTTGGTACCATAGATAGGCTTTGGTTATTCCTAGAACTAGAATTTCACATATTTGTGTAACCAATCTTACATTACATCGTATATATATCAATTTAACATTCGTTTTGGTTCAGAATTCTTTACAATTGCCAATGAGGGTTGAGAAAAAAAAAAGACCAGAGCTTTAGTCCAATCTATGCAATTCAAAAGAGTGATGCTTTTTTGGCCATGGAAACTAAAGAAAGCGTTTTTCTCAACAAGGCAAGTTCAGTTAACAGAGAAACTCAAGTAACTAAGATCTGCCCAAAAGTCCATTGGACCCATGCAACAACAATTTCGGGTTTGACATGAATTTGGAAGATGAAATTTATAGATTATGTGAACAATTAAGCTCTGAGCTGAATCTGGGCAGCCAGAGCAGGTTGAGAGAGAAAGATGCAATCTTAACCAAATTGAAACTTCAGCACCCAACTATGGTAGTAATAATGATTTACAGGAAACAAAATGATTGCTGGAAATATTGCAAGAAAAAGAAGAAGATACGAGAGGTGAGGAGAGGAGAGCTTACCTTACTGGTGTTCTGTTTTGTTTTATTTGCCCAAATGATACTCCCTCTCTCTTTTATTTTTATTTTATTTTCGAGAGAATTAATCCCTCAGTTCGTTCATGTCCTTTCCTCGCCCTCATGTTTCAATTTTTCTTCTTCTTTTTTCTCACTATTTTTGTATTTTGTTCCTTCCACTAATTTTTGTTCGTATCACTTTCATAGTAATTTAGGATTAGGGTAAGCACACGAAATTAGGACTTGCATTTCAAAATTGAGTAATCGAGAACCATATTAAATCACATGATCGAGTTGATTTCGTATGGTCCTCGATTACACCTCTTAAAATTGACAGTTATTATCGACTAATATGTCACCCGCTCTCTTTTCTCTTATTTTTCTTTTGATTGTTTTCGAGATGGGCACTAAGGCAGTAAGGCTTCAATATGTGTAGCGCGACGCATCGAATCACCGATTGACATTGCATAATAGTTCCAGCGGCGCCATATTTGTAATCCTCCTTGGTTAACTGATCGATATATTGGTTATGGTAGTGTTGATATTGAAAAATTTCAAACCAAATAGTTGCGAAACACTAACCAAACCATAAATTCTAACCGTGCATGAAATATGCGATTAGGCAAATTAAAAACTTTCGGTGGAATGATGGATCTAGGAATTTTTTTCCCCTCAAATCCATATGGACAATCATGCCCCAATTGGAATTGCTTTGATTTTTTCGAGACAATTCTTTGTATAGTAACTTCAATACATCTTATTTTATCTAAACTTCTTTCAAACAGTTTTAACAATGCTTGCTCTTGACACCGAAAAATAAAAATGGGCAAGAATTATTGAATGATTACTCCTAAAAAAATGTCATCATTAATGATGATTTCTTGCCTTAATAGTCAACCCTTCTATCTTTTCTTATGGATCAATTGTGAGACCAGGTGCCTTCCAAGAATCCAATTAAGCAAGTGGAAAACATACATCTTAAAGCAATGATTCTGGTTACGATACGCCTAATCATATATGCTTGCTTTAAGTAAATTATATTATCATTTAAAGATTATGATATTCATCGTAATCATAAGTTGATAACCCTTATCATACTCACCATCATTCTCAAACGGACTGAGATCCTCTCCTCACCAACCCCTGCTCACCTTTCCTCACCAACAAATCTTGGCCTTCCAATTCGAAATGGAGGGCCAAGATTGTTTGCACTTTAGGGGGTAGGGTATGAGGTTTAGGAAAAGTGAAACAATCTTGGCCCTCCATTTCGAAATGGAGGGCCAAGATTTGTTGGTGAGGAAAGGTGAGGAGGGGTTGGTGAGGAGAGGATCTCATTCCTTCTCAAACTCACCTCTACTCTACATGATGTTGCAATGTGCTAAAGCGTTTTTTCCCGTTACAGAAGAAATCAATAGTTAGGTTAATGATGATACTAGTACTTACTTTTGTGTGTAAAATCATACCATGTACAAATAACCAATGAAGGGCATCATATGAATATGAATCTATGGCAGCATACTTGGTGATCCAATGAGCAATGTCGTTACAAGAACAAAAATGTAAAACAAGAAGTTATTCTGAATTGGCTAAGTAGTCTCTTTCAAACATTCTTAATATTCATCATATGATCGTCTTATTCTATTAGGGCCTTGAGAGCCAACCCTTTTGAAGTCAATGAAAATCGAACTTGGGTGGCTACAATTACAGCCAAACCGCGTTACCATTTCTTGGGGTTATCTTCATTCAAATTTATAGAAGAAAAATTTGCATTAGGTGACATAATATATTGTTAGTAGAAACCATGTAATCTAAATTCATCATTTTGTGTGACCTCTTAACATAAATCATAAAAAATTGTACACCATCGGATATGGGTCACATTGATAAGCACTATTATTGGATGGTGATATCACGTGAATTCCAACAAAGCAAAATGGTATCACAAGAGCATGGTACCACTATTTTTCTATATAATGAAAACTTATTGGTTTGAAGGTGATGAGAATGTGATATGTTGTTTAATGTTGTGAGCATGATTCTTGCAAAATTTTGGACCTATATATAATTCACAGCTAATTGTCTACTCATGTTCCAAATATTATTGGCTTCCACAAAACTAAATTCTAAATTAATTTGGGGAAGCTTGATTTATTTCCTCCTTTTTTTGAGGTACTCAATCTCTGTTTTATAGCAAGAAACTTTATAAATAAGAACATTCCATCATATGCACGTTAATGTGCACACTGTTATTATTATTATTATTATTTGTTTATCAGCAAGTTTACAAGTATCATTTCATTGTCAAATTGATACATATGGATTTGCATTCATAATTAAAAAAGAAGAGATGCCAAACAAATCCTATGTGGGGAATAATTCATAATAAATAAAGAAATTATTCATTATTGCAGAATAATTTATAAGAATAATGAGTCACGGATGTAAAAATTGTAGAGAGCAAATCATTATGAATTGCGGTGGTGATTAAGCTTGGTTATGAATTCTGATGATGATGAAGTGACCTCACTATATATCATGACTCATAAGGTTTGATACTTTGATGGAATGTCATTTCTATTTTCATTTCTAATTTGTTAGGTATTGTTGCAATAGTAAGAAAAGAATCACTTTTGTTGTCACTCTGCTAAGTTTGTTAGATGGTACTCTTATTTATTAATTTTTGAAATAATAAGTTCAAAACTTCAAATGCATAATTTGAAGTTCATGATTATTTGCATTCCTATGAAATAAAAATGACAAACCCAATAGAGCCCATGAGTTTTAGATTTTCTTAAAGTATGCATCACATTTTGATGTAGAACGTAACATATTTTTAAGAGGGCGTGTACCAAATACGAAAGTTGAATTATACATCCGTTCTTAAATCCTTGCAAAACAAAATCAAATTGAGTATCAAACAAGTATCTACTCTAGGAAAATTTAACCATTTATTCGTTTGACTTTGATTATTTCGTAACTTTATGATTCATATTAAGTTTATCAATGAATGAACTACGTTACTAATATAGCTCTGAAAAAAAAAAAAACATACCACTTATGCTAATCACATGTACAGTGTAGAAATGAGTTATTTACTTCATTGGATGAAAATGTCAAAAAGATATGATTACCAATACGACAGTAAAATGTAACACTAATCACTTGATAAAGTAGAATTGATGATGATTATGAGGTGCTTGCTTTGCTTGAGTGCTGCACTCCACTGTTATATGTGCCCGTTTTCATTATAGCTGTTGAAACCCAAAGACCACTTTTTTAACGGTCTCATGGTTTCAGGCTTTTACTTTTAAGGTTGGTTTTTTTGGGTGAGAATAGTGGAGGCACCTTGGGTTGGTTTTGGTTTGCTCCAAAAGCAACAAAAAACAGAACCCCTTATCCCTCACTATCTCTCGGTCTCTTTCTCCTTTTCCCACCCTTCACCCACTCACCATTCTTGTCTTCACGTTTCATCATATCATCGGCGTCTGTCTCTTCTGGCTTTGTATCACAGTTTCTCTCTGAGGCATTTTAACAAACACGGCCAATGCATTTTACATACACACCCCTCAAGTAACAAAAGCACAAACCTTTCCCTCCCTTCTATATATAAAAACCCATCTTCAACCTCTGTTATCCAACTGTTTTGGTCCAATACATATATACTTGTCGCTTTTGGGAGAGGTGGGACACTTGAAAAATGGCTTCTTTTTGTTCTGCTTGGAGAAGAAGCAGCGTTCTTTTTCTGTTGCTTTGGGTTCTTGTTGCTGAAATTAGCAGTTGTGTTTCAACCAAGGTAATTATTATGATTCTGGACGTTACTATCTTCTGGGTTTTTATTTTGTTTGTCTGTTTGCTTTTGTTTTGGTAGTTTCTGGGTTTAATTTCCTATGCTGGGGGTTTTAGGTGTATGTGGTTTATATGGGAAGCAAAAATGGTGAGGATCCAGATGAGATTTTGGCGCAAAACCATCAAATACTTGCTTCTGTTCACACAGGAAGGTCAGTTCTTTTGCTAATATTTCTTCATTGAAATCAAAGGCATTTTCTTTTTCTCTCTTGGCTTTTCTGGGCCATCTCTGATTGATTGGGAATTGTCATCTATGGTGTTGAACAGCATAGAGCAAGCTCAAGCATCTCATATTCACAGTTACCGACACGGTTTCAGAGGCTTTGCTGCCAGGTTGACTGACGACCAAGCTTTCCAAATTTCAAGTAAGTTCCCCAGTATTATAAGTTGAACAGATTTTATGGATTTGTGAATAACCATTAAAATTTGACAGAGATGCCTGGAGTCATTTCGGTTTTTCCCAATTCGAAAAGGAGTTTGCACACCACTCATTCCTGGGATTTCATGGGTCTTTTGGGTGAACAAACCTTGGAGGTTTCCGGCTACAACATCAAGAACCAAGTAAATGTCATTGTCGGTTTCATTGATACTGGTAAGCACTGAGCACTCAAACTGTACTTTCCGCTTTACTCTTTCTTTGGGCTATTTTTATTATACTATTAGGCATGAACATGCCACAAGTTGTTGCTATCTGCTTTCACATGAACACACCACAAATTGTTGCTTTATGTATGCTTGAACATGTGCTTGCCTCTGGTTTGATATAGTCAAATATTACACGTAAAATATTAGACTAATGTTTAAAAGGGAAAATATGGCCGCTTAATTAATGCAGGAATTTGGCCTGAATCTCCAAGTTTTAATGATGCCAACATGCCTCCAGTGCCAGCTAGATGGAAGGGACATTGTGAATCAGGAGAAGCATTCAATGCTTCAACTTGCAACAGGTTCACATCATGGCTTTATATTTAGTGTTTAGTTTATTTGAAGGATAATTATTGACTGTTAATCTCTAATTGATTGAAACTTTTTCAATAGAAAATTGATTGGGGCTAGATACTATAAGTCTGGCTATGAAGCCGAGGAAGAGTCAACAAACACAGTGTCATTCAATTCTCCAAGGGACAGCGCTGGTCATGGTAGCCACACAGCCTCTATAGCTGCTGGTCGCTATGTGTCAAACATGACTTATAACGGATTGGCAGCTGGAGGAGCTAGAGGTGGTGCACCAATGGCTAGGATTGCAGTATACAAGACTTGTTGGGACTCAGGTTGTTATGACGCTGACTTACTAGCGGCTTTTGATGATGCAATTAGAGACGGGGTTCACATTCTGTCTTTATCTCTTGGCCCTGATGCGCCTCAGGGAGACTATTTCACTGATGCCATTTCTGTGGGATCATTCCATGCTGCTAGGCATGGAATTCTAGTGGTTGCTTCTGCTGGAAATGAAGGACACCCGGGTTCTGCAACAAATCTCGCCCCATGGATGATCACTGTTGCTGCAAGTTCAACGGATAGGGATTTCACTTCTGATATCATTCTAGGAAATGGTGCTAATGTCACGGTAATGCTGTTTTCTTTCTGTTGAAGAGATTGGTACATGATTTTGTGACTTTTGTCTAGCCTCATAAGTTCTCAATAATTGATTAGGGTGAAAGTCTCAGCGTCTTCGGAATGAAAGCCTCAGCAAGTATCATTTCTGCCTCTGAAGCTTATGCAGGGTATTTCACTCCCTATCAATCCAGGTGAATCAAAAGGTACTTGCAAGTGAGTGCTATTTAGATGTCATTACATAGGGAATTCTCAAGTAACATTTTCTCTACTCCCTTTTTACCTGCAGTTATTGTTTAGAAAGTTCCTTGAATAAGACCAAAGCCAGAGGGAAGGTTCTGGTCTGTCATCATGCTGAGAGTTCAACAGAGTCGAAGCTCGCAAAAAGTGTGGTAGTTAAAGAAGCTGGTGGTGTCGGGATGGTTCTTATCGATGAGGCAGATATGGATGTTGCCGTCCCATTTGTTATCCCTTCAGCAATTATTGGACGGAGGATAGGAAAACATATTCTATCTTATATTAATCACACACGGTTAGTTTTGAAAACTAAAGCATGGAGTTTGAGTTTGCAGTGTCTTAGTTTTTGTGTTTAACTGATTTGGACCACTGTGCACAGCCAACCAATGTCTACAATTCTCCCTGCAAAGACTATGTTGGGAATGAAACCTGCCCCTCGTGTTACAGCATTTTCTGCAAAAGGTCCCAATGGTTTGACACCAGAAATTTTGAAGGTAAAGTTTTTCTAATGATCAGATGCCACAATGTGCTTGCTGGCTTTTCTAATTTGTTAGTTCCACATTTTTATGCTCTGCCTTGATAATTAATATAAAACAAACTTGTTATTCTGCTTTTGTAGCCTGATATCACAGCTCCTGGACTGAACATACTCGCATCTTGGTCCCCAGCAGTAGCTGATAAGCAGTTCAACATTCTTTCTGGCACTTCAATGGCTTGCCCACATGTAACAGGAATTGCCGCTTTGATTAAAGCCGTTCATCCTTCATGGTCCCCAGCAGCTATTAGATCCGCAATCATGACTACTGGTAAAATTACCAAGTCTAACGCTAAAGCTAACATAAAAAGTTTTATTTATAATTCTCAAACATGATTGATTCTCGTAAGCTCTAGAAGATTTTTTGGTCTCTCAACTTTAAATTATTTTTGATGTTGTGAAGTGTTCGAATCAGTAGTTTATGCCAAATATTGTATTGAAGTCTGACAACAAATGAACATACAGCTACTCTTCTGGACAAGAAGCACAAACCCATTATAGTGGACCCTGAAGGCAGAAGGGGTAACGCATTTGATTATGGCTCAGGCTTCTTGAACCCAACTAGAGCGCTTGATCCTGGTCTTGTCTATGATGCACAGCCAGCAGATTATGTAGCATTCCTTTGTTCAGTTGGATATGATGAGAAGTCATTGCATCAAATCACACTAGACAACAGTACATGTGCTCAGGCATTCAGAACAGCATCCGACCTTAACTATCCATCTATCACTGTACCAAATCTTGAAGGCAACATCTCAGTAACTAGAACAGTGACCAATGTTGGGAAGCCGAAGAATGTCTATAAAGTTGCTGTGTCCTCACCCAAAGGAATCAATGTTACTGTTATCCCAGATCGACTAATCTTCAGCAGCCTTGGTCAGAAGATAAGCTTCACTGTGAATTTCAAGGTCGTTGCTCCATCAAAGGGATATACATTTGGGTTCTTGTCGTGGATGAGTGGAAGGTCAAGGATTACCAGCCCTCTGGTTGTCCAAGTTGCCCATTCAAACTCAGGGTTGATGAGATAACAGCCCAAGGAAAAGTTCAATTAGCTTTAGGACATTGATATCCTTAGTCCTTACAGAGTTACAGATACTAAAACCTTACACAGTAAGATGCCAATGCAGAACCAAGTGAAGATTAATATTCCAAGTTACCTACAGTTTCTACGCTTGAAGATTGATTTATTAATTTGGCCGATATGAGCAAATTAAAGAAAGTTTTTTTGTTTGTTTGTTTTTTTTTTTCCTGCCTTGTGGTTTAAGATTTATGTATAGCACTAAATTTTGATGAGTTTGATAAACCTGTGTAGTTTTGTGCCTTTTCTTGTTGCTTCCTCCTGATTTTTCTTTGCTTTCAATGAAGCATGAAGCATCCATATGCATGCTTGTGTATTAATCCAGCCAAAGAAAACAAACGAACACATTTCCTATGGCACCAATGGACAAACAACATAGTATTGAATCGTACATTTAACCTGAAAACTAATGCATAATCCATCTTTTTGAAGTTTCACAATAATCATTCCCTAATCTTAGAGACTATATATCATCATAATATACAAGTTAATCACACAAACTGATATGAAGAAATAAGCTACGATGAATGCAGTCCCTGGGGGTGCAACTCTGAAGGATCAATGAGGCCTTCTAACACAACAAGCTGGTCCAAGAGTGCATGCTTCTCCTCCTCAAGGGTCATAACCTCGTCTTCGACCTCTCGTAGATCTTTCCCCACTGCAAAGCTCTCTTCCTCCATCATCAAGTACTTGAGCCTTAGTTCACGGTACTTGCTTCCAGAGGAAGATGAATCGGGCAACGAATTTGAGTTTGACCTCTCCGGTTGCTGGAACAATGGAGAAACTTCCCTCTTCAGGTTTCTTTTGGATACTTTGTTCCCTGCTTTTAGTGGAAGAGAAGGAGCCCCATTGGCCTCACTCCCTTGTATCTGATACAAGGGACCTTTCTGGGTTGAGACTTTCTTTTTCCGTGACTTGGGAATCGAAAATTCATCAGAAAGCGGAATCTTTGGATCCTGCATTTTTCACCAGATGCTGCAACGCACAAAGTTCACAAGGGTGGATGCATTAGAAACCACAGCAAATCATTGGCTCCCAAATACCACATTGGCTTATTTCATTGCAATGAATAGGGCATAGAACTTGAAATGCATCTAATTGAAACTTGGAATGCCAAAGTTTTCAACTTTCAAGTCACAATACTCCAAATATCAATTATGCACAACCTAATCCTATTTAAGCTAAATTCAAGACATAATCTTTATCCTACAAGAAATTTCATACATACATGTGCACAGAAAGCTTCAATCTTTCTTCCCGGGAAAAACGAAAAATTGAATTCTGAAGGAAAGAGATTACCCAATACGCATGTAATGAACCCTAAACTTTCAATTTCATTGACTTATTATTAATCGTAAATTGGGAATTCAAATTCAAATTCGTTTATAGCAGCACAAAAGTAATTGATCGAATAACTAATAAAAATAGTGGGTGAAGGAGGAAGTACCTGAACCGGTGAAGATTGGGCTTTTCGGCAGCGCTTCGCTGCGTCTGTTTCGCGCTTTGCTTGCGTTTGGCTTCTGTTTATTTGTTTGTTTTAATGCTATCTATGATCTGTGACCGACTCTTTGACTCGACCTTTTTTTTTGGTGGTCACCATGATAATGGAAAAGCTAACTTGATTTGAACCAAGAAGTCCAGTCATTCCCCAATCAATTTTTTCTTCCAACTTTACCCATTTTATAACCAGGAAGTCCACCATGCTATCATAATTTTATTGACTAAAAATTAAGATCATTCCATCGTTCATTAATTTCAATATCATTTAAAGAAACCGAAACCGAAACCGAAACCGAAAATCGTTTAATCATTAACTAATATCAAAGAAATTGACGATTTAGTTAAAGTCTCACGAAGAAACATCAAAGTATTTAATATACTAGTTAGATGACTAAATTTTTTTGAATTTGATTGATTTTACAATTCTTAATTTACAATATTAGACAAAACTACAATTTAGTTTAATGTCATTCCTTTAAAGATTGACAAACGAAATTTCCTCAAACACTTTTGTTATGATTTATATTGTACCTAACAATCACAATTGTTTGTGTCATCTCAATCACATCGTACATTTGTCATCAATGAACTAAGATAAGAATGCAAGTGTGAAACTATTCTCATCTCAATTATTGCTTGTTTACCATATAATATATTGAAGGAAACTAAAGTTATTGACGGTAACAATTCATGATAAGAATTCTTAGAATGTACCGATCTTTTCTTAAAAAAAAAAAAAAAGTAGCACATAATGAGAATTGATGTTCATGTGATTAACTTGAAACATGTAAAATTGGATTGTTTCTTGTATGTCAAGAGCGAGGGATATATTGGAAAGTTTTGAATGTATAGGGCTGTATAATTTCCTTGGGATGGTAGCAAATTATTTGTTTTTGAACAAAAAAAAAAACAAAGTTGCATTTTGAGATTTTACAACATAAAAATCACAAAATAAAATAAAATTAAACGATGTGATAAGTGTTAAATCTATAGTCTTGTTGTTGCTTGGACTTAAACTAAATACCGTAAGTTTCAAATAATGACCTCGAAAAATGTTCATTATGGAGATCACAATTGATAAAGATTTTGTGAAAAAGCTAGTGGCTAGAATTATGGTTAAATTATCTGCTTTCAATCGTTTTGGTTGTTAAGACTTAAGAGATGTCTCCAAATTGCATAGTACTTAATTATGATCAAACAATAATCTTAGAGGGTCAACAAAATCTCGAAAAAGTATTCGATATGTAACCACACGACATGATGATAGCTCCTCATCATAAGCCAGGTGAAATTGAAAATAATAATAAGATTTGAATCATAGCTTTAGTTCTCTTGGTGCAATGTAACAATTGAACCATAGATGATTCGTAAATCGATCTAGTGATAGAGACCATATATATATCCTCATATATGCTAACTTTAAAGAATACTTTTTTGATAAAGAGTATTTAACCACGCTAAGACTTCAATAAATGTTCACTTAGTGATTCTACTTAACGTACCATTAATTTGACTATCATCGATCGCCTTCTATTCTAGGAAGAAAGAATATAATTAAAGTGATTGAAATTCACACGCTATAATCTTATGAAAGAAAAAAGGTGAACGTGCAGATACACAATCAACTTTAATGAAATGGAAAGTGACTCCATGGGAGCATTCACTACCACATTGAGTCACTGACATCATACTCTGCATTAACTAAATTAAGCTTAATTAATTGGGGTCCAGCCATGATCACAATGATTATATACAAATTAAATACCCCATTCCCATTGTTGAAGAACCTTATAAGGATCAATATTCCATGATATATATATACCTATATATAAGCTATATATAATTAATCCTTTAAATTGGACCTAAAACTAGAATGTTCCTTTAGTTTATTTGGTCATATCAAATCCACCTAAAACACTCTGAAAATCTTTTGGGTTGACAACAAGCTGCTTAACAATATATGCTTTAGAAAATTAAGGCATGAGTTGATCACAAAATTAATGCCTAAAAATTTCGATAATTAAGAAGAATAGAAAATAATTGATGTAGAATCTTATACTGTATTGACGGTGCTATACATGCACTACAAGACGTGTATATATAGTATATGTCAATTGGAATAAAGTAGCTTCTTAATTTGCTTTCCAAAAAATTAAAGCGTTAATACAAAGTTTATGAACAACTACTTTATATATCAATTATTATGTTTGTAGATTGATTAGCATATGCACCTTGAACTGCAATCTGGCTTTTCCCAGTCACTCACTGATTGACTGATTTCATAAAAAGTAATTAATAAATTTATATATTATCTGTGATCTGTAAAGGAAAGAATTGTAAAGCAAAATTAAAGAGACTGACTAGGCTGCTGGCAATCCCTTTTTGTTTCTTGATTGTGTGAAATGTGAATGCATGGTGGCAACAATCCAAAAAAGTTGAAATATTATACGAAAGAATTAGTAAATCATACACGGTTCATACTTTTGAGCCTGTATTATTTAGAATTTTATACATGCATATATCACACTGTTTTGGTTTTGTTAATTAAGTGTATAGTTATTCCTCGACGTACAACAACTTAGTCCGAATATTATATTTATAAGATCATAATTAAATGAGCATTCTCATCGTTTCACAAGTAAATTAATGTTATTACTAGCTAGAATCGGTCAATATATATCAATTCACGCTCTAGCCATTCTAGACAAAATACTGGTAAGCATTTGTCAGATCAAGCAACGACTTAATTAATTTTTATTAGTTTGCAAATTACTTCGAGGGTTCTCTGTCCTACTCTCTATCATGGTTAGTGTACAAAACGTACTGTAGAGTCTTACGTATGATTTCATACATCATTGCATGCGAATTACCTGAGATGAAGATTAGAGAGAAAATTAAACTAATCCAAACCAATAAGAAAGAACCAAAAATATATTGAAAAACAAAGCAATGTATATAAAAATAAAAAAATGAGGTGGCTCATGATAATGAAGGGTGCAAGGCGGGATTGGCGGCTGACCTCTTGCTAGATAAAGCTAAAGAAAGGTTCAAATACATCATATCAAAAACCTGACCCAATCAATATATATATATATGATTTATTGTTTAAATATTGATGGTTGATTAATAGTTTAATTAATGGGAAAGTTCCAAGCTATAACGGCGAAACCCGTATTTAAGATTCAAACAGTGGTTGGGTTTCTTAAAAAAAAAACAAAAAACAAAGCAGAAACCTAAATAAACAAATGAGACATTGCAGGGTTTGTCAAGAAATCTAAACTCTAAAGCTTCATCTATATCCTCTCATTTGATCTGTGCAGCTCAGCTGGCCGGCATGGTGATTCTGTTTCTGTCTCTTCTGTTGTTGCCGGCGGCGGCGTTCACGGATGCTCAGACCCAATCCTACCGGTTCGGTCCCTTCAACTCATCATATTACAACACGTTCGAAGTCCTACCCCCGGCCACGATCAGCAATAATGCTCTTCAGATCACTCCCGACTCCGCAAACGGCAACTTCAGCTTGGCCCACAAGTCAGGTAGGATCTTGTTCAACCAGTCTTTCAAGCTCTGGAACTCTGAT
This sequence comes from Rubus parviflorus, assembly GCA_029955375.1. NCBI lineage: Eukaryota > Viridiplantae > Streptophyta > Magnoliopsida > Rosales > Rosaceae > Rubus > Rubus parviflorus. Next base: position 18,798,243 of record JARGGL010000004.1, read on the forward strand.
CTTGAATCTTCTTCTCCGGGCTACGTGGCGTCTTTCAATTCCTCCTTCCTCATTAACGTCTATCGTCTCAGCAACAGCTCCGGCGTCTACATGGACTCCGCCATCCCCGGTGAGGGCCTGGCCTTCATCGTCGCGCCGGACTTGACGCTCCCCGCCAACAGCTCCGGTCAATATCTCGGCTTGACCAACGCCAGCACCGACGGTAACGCCAGCAACCATCTGGTGGCGATTGAGCTGGACACTTTGAAAGAGAGCTTCGACCCGGACAGCAACCACATGGGCCTCAACATCAACTCGGTTAAGTCCAACAAGACCGTCTCGCTTTCGGATTACGGGATCGAGATCGCCCCACCGGGAGTGGCAGGGGTACTTTATATGGTGTGGATCCAATACGACGGCAGGTCGCATAATCTGTCTGTGTTCATGGCCAATCAGACCAATCGAGATAAGGACTCGAAAGGGGCGTTCATCAACATCCAGCCCAAGCCCACCACCCCAATTCTAACCGCCAACCTCAATCTCAAGGACATTGTCAAACAAAAGTCTTACTTCGGCTTCGCCGCATCCACCGGAAGTTACATCCAGCTCAACTGCGTGTTGATGTGGAATTTGACGGTGGAGATTCTGCCAGATTTGGAAGGGAGTGGGGGTAGCAATAAGGTGGTGAAGATAGCAGTAGGGGTGGGTGCCGGGTTGGCTTTCGTGCTATTGTGCTTAGGCGGGTTGGTGTATTACGTGTACAAGAAGCGGCGGGCGAGGGCGTCGGACCCCAACATTTTGGGCGCGTTGAAGAGTCTACCCGGGACGCCGAGGGAGTTCAGCTTCCGGGAGCTGAAGAAAGCCACCAACAACTTCGACGACAAGCACAAGCTAGGTCAAGGCGGCTTCGGTGTGGTCTATAGAGGGCTACTCGCAAAGGAGAACAACCTAGAAGTGGCGGTCAAGAAGTTCTCCAGGGACGAGGTCAAGGGCAGAGACGACTTTTTGGCCGAGCTCACCATTATTAACCGCCTCCGCCACAAACACCTCGTCCCCTTACTCGGTACCTATTTCATATATTAAACTCTTAATTCATTTTAAAATTCACAGCCTTGCACGATTGAATCAGAGTCGTCCATGGTAAATTAATCATAATATGCTTAGGGTGTGACATAATAAAGTGGGGCCCAATGTGCATCATCAATCTGTGAGGATTAGGATTAGATTAGAGGCACTTGCATTAATGGTTGGCACTGTACCACTAATCCATAGATGCCATAAACTTAGTTATCAGCGGGTCTACATTCCAAATTTCCAACAAAGGCGGGGCCCTGTTTGCTAAGGCGCACCGCGCACGCCATGTCGTTTTCACTACTATTAACACGATTTCGAGTCGACTCTTTTGGATATTACCGTTTCTTATTTACCATTTAGTATTTAGTTGACCAAAGAAAGTTAAAGAAGTATTGGTCAACGTTTGTGCATATCAACATTAATTCCATACACAAATGAAGATTGACTGAAACTTCCTAGGGCTTTAGTTGTATTGGAGGCTTTAGTTGTTTGACATGTTACATAACTTACATTGTGTTTAATTGGTTCAATTTTTTTCACTTACACAATTATTTGTACAAACAGGTTGGTGCCACAAGAATGGGATGCTTCTCATAGTCTACGAGTACATGCCAAACGGCAGCTTAGACAACCACCTATTCTCCGGGCCGGAAAACGCAACCCTAAGATGGAGCCAGAGGTACAAAATAGTCTCCGGTGTGGCCTCAGCCCTACACTATCTTCACAACGAGTACAACCAAAGAGTAGTTCATAGAGACCTCAAGGCCAGTAACATAATGCTGGACTCCAACTTCAATGCGCGCCTCGGCGACTTTGGCCTCGCACGTGCCTTGGACAATGAGAAGACCTCGTACGCGGAAATCGAAGGTGTCCCGGGCACGATGGGATACATCGCCCCCGAGTGCTTCCACACCGGAAAAGCCACGTGCGAGTCCGACGTGTACGGGTTCGGAGCGGTGGTTCTAGAAGTTGTGTGCGGTCAACGACCGTGGACTAAAATTGGCGGGTATCAGCTTTTGGTGGATTGGGTGTGGTCGTTGCATAGAGAAGGGCGTGTGCTGCAGGCTGTGGATGAGAGGTTGGGTAATGACTACGTGGTTGAGGAGGCCCAAAGGCTTTTGCTTCTTGGGCTGGCTTGTTCGCATCCAATTGCGAGCGAGAGGCCCAATACCCAGACAATTGTCCAGATTCTTTCCGGGTCGGTTCCGGTGCCCCGAGTCCCGCCTTTCAAACCGTCTTTTGTGTGGCCTTCCATGCCAGAAGGAGTGAGCAGCATTGCCAACACAGTCAACACGACGTCGTCTTGGCCTATGTCAGCTTCCGATAGGTCTGAATGGACCCCACATTTGGACAGCAGGGATAGCCTGGACCGGTACGGAGGCGCAGGAATATATAGTGACAGCTCCTCTCTGGTTTAACTTCCTGTTTTGTGTGTCATGTTTCCATTTTATTTATTTTTCCACTTCAACACTCCAAAATAAACAAACAAAGAAATTGTCTCTCTCTTTTTTTTCACCAAAGGTGTGTAATTTGTACATCAATTCTGTTGATAGATGATACAGTTTCTGATTTTTTTTACCTTACCACCCTCTGTCTCTGAATCTTGCTTTATAACAAGAGCATTATTTGTTTACTAGTATGTATATGGCTTTCAAATGTAATGTTAATCTAAGTTCAAGGATTCAAGTTTATGACTTTGACAATTCGGTAATCAGTACTTGAATGGAAAACAGATGGAACCAATAATAATAGCTTTAAATGGTAGGCTGAGATATGCTTTGCTCATACATATCAGCAAGCAATTAGGATGACTTGATGCGTACGAGTTCAAGGGCTTCACCAGCCTGCAATCTTTTGGAGAGTCTCAGCTTTCTGTAATCTTCGTAAGTGAAAGGGACATAGAGACGTGGGTGCTCCGAATCAACAAACTCCGGAGGGGCTTCCACTGCTTCGTCCTTGGGTCCCAATAGAAATGAAGCAATCGAGACTCGAATGGTTGCTTGCCTGCATTGCACTCTGTGCTTCACACTGCACAGCCTCCCATTGCTCCATGCCTAATTAAATGTCACAAAAATGCATGTACGTAAGAAACCCTTTCATAAAAATTGAATCGAATTATGCACAAGATCGATAATTGGTGCGTGTCTACCTTAGCCATGTCCCCAAGATTGACAAGAAGGGTACCCGGACAAGGATCAACTGGTACAAAAGCACCAGACTTGTCCATCACTTCTAGGCCTCCAACATTTTCATCATCTTGAAGAATGGTGAGAAATCCCGAATCCGTGTGTATCTGAACTCCGGAAGATCCCACGGATTCAGGAGTGAAGTTGTACTTGTTAATCCTAAACTGGCAAGGCCATCCCTTGAGGAAATCTCTCCCCAATCCAAGACTCTCCGCCAACTTGTGCCCTATATCCACCATCTGCTCATAAATTGCTCCTGCATATTTCTCTATCACCTCCCTAGGGACTCATTCAACAACATTAAAAAAGCCACTTTAGGTTATGGTGTCAAACCGAACCGTCAATTTAAACATGGTACATTAATTAAAACATGAATCCGATTGCAGACTAGTTATATAATGTATCTATCAAATCAGCTTTTGAACAAGCATAGCTAGAATATCATTCATTTATGAACAAGTAGAAATGATGAAATAGCAAGGCAGCCATAGCTAAAACCTCTGGTAGGAAGAAGCATCCAACTGAGAGCAAAAGGTGTGCACAGCCTGAGATGATCCCAAGTCATAGAGACCCAAAGCCTCATAAAGAGGGTTGACACTGCTGGGTGCCATGTAGCCACTGCCAGTTATGACATCTGTGTTCTTCTTCTTGGTTTCCATGGGGAGATCCAGAAGAGATCGGACCACCGTCTTCATCTCCGACATCAGAGTCAACGGGATCTTGTGGTTGACTAGCCTGAAGCAACCCCATTCCTCCGATGCTTCCCTGAGTTTCTTGTACGCTCCACAATTTGTAAACTGATTCAGATCAATCACTGGGATTGCCATTCTCATGTTCTTTCTTTGTTTTCTCTGGCTATCCCACTAAGGTTTGGACTTTGGACAGTCCGAGTTTAGGCTGTCTTTATATAATCCAAACAAATAGGTACGTGAGTTTCACTTTTTTCTTTCTTCTTTTTATCGGGATTGGATCATTCTCTTCGAAATGAATTCATTTTCCTGCTATGGAAAAAGCTCAACCAACACGCCTATTTCCAAAAAAAATAGCAAGAAGCTTCAGCACGACATCTGTATACATTGCATGGAATCTTTATGTCATTTTCACTAGATGTGAGATTTGTGGGCACTTGAAATTTTCACTATTGTAAAGGAGTTCTCTCGTTTACAAGAGAAAATTGTTGGTGACTGTACTGTCTTTGAAACGAAGATGTGCCTACAGTAGCAGAAGACGATTTGAATGAAAGGAAAATGAGAACTCCATATACAAAATTAACAAGAGTATGCCATATATACACAAGATCTAGACTATACAAGTGTACAACTTGAATCCTCCTAATCAAATTACAACATCCTCATCCATAGTACAATGAGAAAAAGAGATCATCAAGACCCTACAAAGTAATAGCAACTAGAACAGATAATCGATCTAAATCTAGTATACTGATCTGGTACACTTTTGCTGAAGCCCTAGTTTACATTCCAAAATTATGCCTACAATCTTGCAAAACCAGTATTTCCATTATGAATTTGCCCACTCTGTGTAAGAGAAACATTACATTGAATGACGGCCATCTCCTTTCTCTCTTGGTGGCCGCTCGTCCTGGATTTCTTCCAAATCCTCATCATCTCCTCTCTTGCCTGCTTGTTCTTTCCAATAAGAAACCAACTTTTTCAGTCGCATGATCTCTTTTGAAGACACATTCTTGCTTGGATCATTCACGATTGCCCGAACTCTTGATGCATACCTGAATTAGCACAAAACAATGAATTGTTTACACACAGAGGTATCCCTACACATAATCAAGAAGTGTCGAAGTAACGCCAACAACAAACTTATTTAACAAATAAAGAGTGGAACGTACGTTAGAGAATTGTATGTCTCATCTATGTTTGATTCGGCAGGAGAACAATTAACAAACATGAGCGTTTTGGCATTACCACCAATGGAATCACTCATCAGCATTGTTAGTTTGTGATTCCTGTAAGGTATATGCTGTCCACCAGAAGATAAAGCACTAATAACGTCTCCAAGTGCTGAAAGTGACTTGTTGATGCTTTGAGCTTCTTTAAGTTGATTGCCTGTAGAACCAGACTTCTTCACTCTTTCCGAACCAGCAAGATCCACAAAGCTTAGCTACACATAGATAAGTAAATGAAAGATATTAATGATCATAAATCCAATTTAACTATTCAACCAGGCCTAACTGCCCAAGTCTGCATTCAACTTCATTACAATTCAGCATAACAATGGAACAAAAATGAGTGAGAATTAAATGCACACAAATGTGCATTATCTTTATCGAAGGTGTATAAGAAAATATTTAGACATTTATGATGAATAATGATATACCTTTCCTCTTGCAACAGACTGCGTCTGAAGATTGGTACTTTCAATAATAACCGAAACTATGAGATGAGATCTTGAACTTTCTAGATTCATTTGAGTGCCAGATGTATGCCGTTGTTCAGATCCTCTTTGAATGACACTTTTCAGTTCCTCATATGTTGAAATTGATAGAACCGTTATATTTTCAACAGATACCATACCCTAGCACCACAAATTAACTATTAGAGTGACTTGAGGAGTGATATTAAAAAAAAAAACATATATGACAAATTGAAAAATAAAAGTTGAATATAATTTACAGCAACATAAAGGAGCAAGTATACATTACTGAGTCTTATAAAGAAAACATTTCTCAGTCTTGCAAAACATTGTATAAACGCAGAAAAGGTTACCTTTGAATCTTTCTTGATGTCTAATTTTGGACGCTTTGCATTTTTGGGCAATAGGAGGTCCACAAGTGTATCTTGATACAATTCCACCATATATGCCTGCATCAGAATTTATAGATCAATTCAAAGGCTCAATGACAACAACAGATGAAATTTGTCTATATGATTCAGGGCGTTGAACTAGATATGATCAATTTCTCCTCCTTATATTTCCAATTTTAATATATGAAGTATGTGTTTTTTATTGGGTGTGTGTGTTGGGGGGAATGGAATCATATATACGAGCCTTATGAGAGCTATAAGACTCATGTATACATAAACCAAATAGGAGATTATGCAACATATTTGAGAAACTTAATTTGAGTGGTAACAACTGTTCATTCTATAAAATTCAGAGCATATACCTTCAAAGAAAATGAGAACTTGTTGCTATCTCGCTTCAATATTTTAAAAAGTTCTGCAGTAGCTCTAGGAGTAAGTCCAGGATTAGTTTCTGAACCATAAATGGTATACGTTTTCCCAGAACCTGTTTGCCCATAAGCAAATATGCACACATTGTATCCATCTACGGCAGATTGTACCAAATACTGCATCAAGTCGGGGATGAAAAGTAAATACATTACAAATGAATCACACATATAAATCATAGCAATTAAAAGATAATTATGTGAAATAAAAGAAACTTGCCCTTGTATCTTCAAATACATCTTCTTGGGTGACATGACCATCAAATACACGATCATATGTATGCTGCTTCTGTTTGTCATCTTTCCAAGGATGTTCAACTGTAAACTCATCACTACTTGTAACTGCACATCCTTCTTTTTCAGCAATCTCCTTTTCACTCATAGGTCGTAATCGACAATAAACTCTGATCTTCCCTTTCATATCTGAGAGGTGTACAGTGAGACTAGATTTTAGTTGCCACAAATATTGAAAGATAAAAAAAAATGTTCACTCAAATGTTGAAAAAATTTCGAGGAAAAACCAACCTTCTATGGTGTTGAAATAGCGCTTCCTTAGGAGTTGTTCCTCCTTGTAAAGGGATTCCATCTCAGCTAGTTGAGCCCCTTGCATCCTTAAGAGGGAAGCAGTTTGCTCATTCTTTCTATCGATATCCTGAAATCAAACACATTAATTGGCAAAGTACTCTCAATTTTAAGAAACTTAAAAGTAAAACACATCCAAGCAACTAAGAAAAATCTTACAAAATAATCCAGTCATTACCTCTTTCATTTCTCTCAATTCATCCAATTCCTTTAGGTTATTCTGTAATGTAGCAATCTCAGAGTTCCTGGTTGTAAGAGTTGACTGAAGAACAGCTAATTCTTGATTAACTCCTTGAAGCTTCTTTTCAAGTTCGAAAACCCGAAGCTTTAATGCTTTGCGCTCTTGCTCAAAAGTTTTCTCAAGAGAATTAATCTGCATATAACACTCACTGTGGATATCTTTCTCTACCGTGTACCAAAAAACATAGAAAGGCAAAATCTGAAAAAGAAAACAAAGTTTCACCAAATTCATGTTTTAAATGCATTACCTCGTCACTTTTAATTTTTTCAAGCCCAGAGATGGTTTGCTCCAGTAATACTTTATCATCTGCTAGTCTCTTTATGGTTTCTTCTTTTGCTTTCAACTCCTCGCTACGAAGCTTTATCTCATCTTTGAGTTTGTCCAACACCTATGTAAGATATCATACCACAGTCCATATCACTTGAAATAACAAGATTTACTGAATTCATAGCATCAGATATATTTTCACCAACAAATCACCTGGTTGTTTCCTCCACCAACCAGATTTGTCTTGTCATTTTTCTGCACTGCTTGATTACTCAGCTTTGCCAACTGTGCTTCCAAGCTCTTCTTCTCTGACAGTGCAGCCTAATAGATTTCGGAAGCAATTAGAATAAATTAAAGCTTAGCTTACAGAGAAGAATGATCCTGCAAAACTCATCACACTGACCTGAAGTGCCTTATCCTTGTCATCACACAATGATTTTAGTCTATTGCGGTCGCCTGCAACTTCTGACAAGTTTTGCTTCTCAGATGCCAAGGATTGCTTCAAATTATCCAAATCTTCTTGCATTTTGGCTTCTTGTTTTTGCTTTTCATGCAATTCTTCCAGCAACTGAAGAAACATACTAATTAATTTAAACCTCAATTCCTTAAGTATTTCTAGATTGTAGTAGACAATAAAAGGCTTTTCTTTTAAATGGAGCAGAAGTTATCATCATAGCAATTCCCTTTACTTGGAGGGACCAAGTAGGTCTTGTAATGAATACCTTTTCAGCAAGCAATCATGTAAAGCTGTCACATTAATAAACTACGTGATTACAAAGTACCATTGCACTATGTTGTTCCACGTACATATTCGATCAAAGAACTAAATGTCCACTAATTTCTCCTCAACCTTGGAATGGCCACAGAGCATAATGCATTTTTATCATTTTTTTACAGTTATTGAATAGTTCAGCACATTAGAAACTCAAGTTCTTACTTGATCAACATTCCGCTGAGATTCTTCAACAACTTTTGACAAATCTTGTACACGTTTTTCATGTGCTTCATCGGAGGGCTTAAAATTGTTAGAAAGATCTCCATTCGTCGAACCACTAGAAGCAGACCGAGCTTTAGAGTAGCGACGCAACATAACATCATTTATATGTGTTTGAAGAGCAACACAAATTTCTTCACCCTGCATGAAAAGGAGAAACACAACTAAGTCAAAAAAAAAAAAAAAACTAAAGTTGAAGAAGACTGAAACTCCAAAAATGATTGATCAGCAAATTTACAATATATAGAGGCGTCAAACCTGCTTCGTTTCAAATTGGAATATGTGAAGAACACCTGCAACTCTCATCTTGAAGAAAACAGCAGTATTGCTACTACCGAATTGCATTATATCTCTTAGTTCTGCTGAATGTAGATATTCCTTTGGAACAGGACGAAAAAAATGGACCTGGGGAATTTAATGTCATAATGTAAATATGAGATTAAAACAAGGTACTTTTACATAATTGCGAACTTATATATGTATACATACTCAAACTCACCCCTCTTTTATTGATTCCCAAAATGATCCGCCCTGGCAGAAGTCCAATAGGATCATCTATCTTGCGAACACTGAAGAACACTGAATTCCCGTAAGGAAGTGTTCTCAGGATTCGCAAGAATTGTTGTCTTGCATCATCTTTTGTCAAATTTTGCTACAAAACAACAATAAGTATATTATGTCAAAAAACAAAAAAGTTTCCAGCAATAGTTTGCTGTCAACAGAAACTATATATCTACTTCAAAAGTAAAGATTAACTTGAAAAAGGAAATTTCAATGCAAAATAGAGTCAAATCCAACACAAGGCAGCAGATTTGAACAGAACAAAAATGTTATCTATATTCTTTTTCACAACTATAGAGAAGAACTTGTACAACTAATTTGCATGCACGGATACCAAATGCTTCACAATAAATATTGTAATAAAAAACAATTGCAGAATTTGAGGAGACAAGTTTAAACAGTAGCTTCTGTTAGAGAAATTTAGTCATCCATTCAATCACAAAGTTTCATTTTACCATTGAATGGTAACGAGAGAGAATATCCAATTCCCACTCCCGTTTTGCGCGTGTGATTGCTATTTGTCTAGGTAGAAAGCGTTCCAAAAGCGAATTCCAGTCACTGAAAAATATTAATCTCAACAAGTTGGAATCAGGAAATAAAAAGACTATGGGTACCAACACAAATAAGAAATAATTCGCAAATGCCACATAAGAATGGAAGTGAAATACAAACACAAATAAGAAATAATTCGCAAAAACACTAACGTGCATGATTCAGGGGTACCAACAAAGCCAATATCAACCAATATTTGCAATGCAGAAAGCTGTGCAGCATCGTCTCTTCCAACAGGATAATTCCCCATAATGTAATCATGTTGCAGCTGTAACACATAACCAAATTTTATAAGTAAAATAGTAGCATAGAAATTTTTATGCCCAGGCATTCAACTTTGACAGATCCGGAAAGCAACATTTGCATTAGTTTTCTTTAAAGAGCAAGTTAGCAACAGGTCGATGAACAATTCTCTAATTTCTAAATGAGCATCACCAAACTGATTAAACAATGGATCAAGCATCTCAACAATAATCTATAGGAATTACGCACTTGAACGTAGGACAACTGCACAAACATTGGATCTGCTACAGCTTCATCTGACTCCCGAAATAGTTTCTTTTTAAATGTCAGCTTGCAATGCAAAATTTCTCCTTTACTTCGATCTTTTGCTGCTCTAAATTCTGCCAACAGATCCCCTATGTATTTGTTGTCATCTAGCCCAATATACTCCTCTGTATAACAAGAACATGCATATTAGAGAAATAGTTCACTGAATGCAAAAATAGAAAGCCATCCAGGAGGAAGTAAGAATGTACCATTTCCGGGATCAGGTGATTTTGAGCCCGTTACAACTTTATGGCATTCAAACAGACTAAAGCTAGAAAATGCTGACAGTTTAATTATCCCTGCAAGTTCCTGAAAAGAAGATGGACTCGAATTAATAAGATTGGAGAAACTTTAGAGAATAAAAATGAAACTGGAGTGAACTTAATAAGGAAACTTTTTTTTTTTAACATTAAACTTAATAAGGACTTGAAGGTTATAAATATGGCAAAGCTCACATGCCATCAATCATTCAGAAGATTTCTGAGCCATAAATATAAATTAATTTAATTCACAGTTGCAACACTGAAACCTGCAACAATCTTAGCAACTAGAATAACTAGGCGATACAATTCAGGAAAAAAAATAATCATGTAATATTCTTCATCTAAAAGGAGCAAAAAGGCAAAATGACCAACATGCATAAAACAGACAAATTGCAGGAAGAAGATCAATGAAATACAAAGTAGCAATTTTATGCCAGGACAACAAATAAGCCAACTACAGTGATAAGTTTAATCATGCGAAAATTCCATCCAATTACAAAAACTTGTCACAATGCCATCGTCTCACCCAAAAGTTTTGATTATTAATTGTGCAATTGGAATAACCTTCATTTAAAACTGGACAACCCAAACGAAATTTGCAATGTGGAGATAAGGTATGTTCATTATAACATTCATTACTCTCCCAGCTTATAATTAGCTAGAGCATTTACTAACATGTCAACTAATTTCCTGCCTCCTTGCAAGATGCCGTGATCTAGATGATAGTAAGCAACACTTATCAGAACTTAGCCAGCATTAGTTACTAGTTCTTTGTAGATCATTGAAAAGTCATTAAAGTCAGTTTTCAATTCCAAGAAGAATGTCCCATTATTTCTAATAATAACAAGCTTACCTCAAGACCAATTTAAAAATGGCTCAGAGTTATTATTGTTTGAAAGGAAAAGTTTTCAAATATCAGTTTTGTCATATCTTGAGCACAAGGAATAGATGAAGAGCACAGTGTGAAAGTATGAACCTTGAAATAATGTTATCCGCAACCCTCCTATAGCAATTCAAATGCTTTACATATTCATCTCTTTGTTTATGTGATTTTTTTTCCTTTACTCCCTTACCCATAGAGATGGTGAAAATGTAAAGTTGATAAGGCTTAAAGGTACCTCAACAGCATCGGCCACTGTTGTTGCCATGTCATATGTGATTTCTTCAAAAGTTTCATCCAAAAAAAACACTATAGTTGTAAGCTTTTGACCAGTCAAAAGTGCTTCAATCTCCTCCCGGCCTGGTATTGTATGCCTAGGTCCAGCCTTAACAGAACGCTTCAAAGCATTTAAAGTATTTAATGCTAGGACTCGAACCTCAGAGTCAATATTCACACCATGTGCAACATTATGGACATACTCAGACAGATACCCACCGATGTCCTTGCTAGGGGGCATGGAGGATGCACACAAATACATTAACTCCCATGCTTTGATTAAGCATTGCCTGTTACATAAAAACCAATCAGGTAAGGCAACACATCAAGCATAGAAATGACAATCTTTTGGTAAATCATCTACATGTCCAGATCGTTTCAAACATAAAAGCAAATGGGAAGGCAAAAAAGATGCATACTTATCAGGATTGTTTCTTGTTTGTTTTGAAATCTGAGCAAAAAGTTCATCTCGGAGCTCTGTTCGCTTCAATGTTTGCTTATACAATTTTCCAACAAGTTCAATCCTTTCGTCTAAGCATGGTGGAGTGAATCGGTCAGATGAATCAATTCCTATGTACTTCAGAATGGTCTGGAACAGTTTCATTGCCCGGCTGACCAGGTCACTATTGATTTTAAGTAACGATGTAGGTATAGGATCCTGTAAAAGCATGTCTTAGCTCTTCAAAGGGTTCTAATAAATAATGATGTTGTGAAACATAGCATATAATTACCTTTTGGAAGCACAGCATATCCTCAAAAGTGAATTTTTCTCGAGGTTGAGGACCAACAGATTTTTTAGAAAAGAACCCGCGTTTTCCAGCAGACTGAATCTGCTTCTGCATCAACCTTAAAAATCCCTCTACCTATAAAATAATGGATAGTAAGTACTCTATGTATTTGTCTAATCTGATTTCTGTGGAACTAACAATTCAAAGGGGAGTGAACTTGTAAGTGTGTGCATGTGTGTTTGTGTTAGCAACTTGGAATATCACACTAATTGTTAGAAAATGTATGGAACCTGAAATCTATCGATCAAGGGTATGGCACCAGCAAGTTCTGCTGGGATATCCATCGATAGCGTCCTTGGTGTACTGCAAGTAACAAGTGGAAGGAAAGGTGACAGTAAGAAGCAATACAACATCATAACAAGTAAATTGCACACCCTTCTTGCGATTAAGTTTGAGAACCAATCACGGTAAGAATACTATTATGAATACACACGTTGATGCTCATTTCATACAAGTCTATAAATTTTCATGCCTTGCTTCAATTTAGTTTGCCAGCTGATAGAATCCTTTTCAATAACCTAACAAATTATTAAGGCATAAAGAATCCATAAACAGTAAAACCAAGGTGAACACTTTGGCATTGGTCAAGACTCAAGAGGAATAGGCCAGCAACTTACGGTGGTGCGACGCTGGAGCTATCACTATCATAATCATCCCCATTCGAAAAGGCCGTAGAGTTGTGCCCAGGAGTATCCTCATTGCCATTGCCATTGCCATTGCTAGAGCTAAAAGACGACCTACTCGTTCTTACACTTTGCGCCATTGATGGGTGCAGATCCATTGTCATTTCACTACAGCCCAAGACACAGGCTTACTTCAAAGATACAATTTCAGCACCCTTTCCCAGCTCCTCAATCATGCACCTATTATGCACCCATGGGTGAGATGATTATGTACAGCTTTTTTCAACCAGATAACGAGAGAACGAAAGAAGCCCAATGCCGAAAACAGCTATGTGAACACATTCTTCATAAGAAACCATTTCCAATCAAAACACAATCTATTAATCTCAACAATTTCTTGGAAACAACAGTAACAAACACTAAACATGATAAAGCCAATAACTTAAATGTGGAAAAGCCAGTGTTGAAGAAAAATCCACCAACCCCGTAAATGATTAAACCCAGAAAATTGAAAATATAGAAAAGTTAATCAACGTTGAAGAAGAAAGCTCCAACCTTTTTGGTGAGAAAATACGTGGTAGATCGAGCTAGAATCAACAATATATATGAACCAAATGAAATGTGACATTCACAAATGGATGAAACAGAGAAGAGGGTCGGTCTTTGTCTCTCTGATACTGACTTTCTCAAGCCACACAGAGAAATGAACGAACGAACGAACGAACGAAGAGGAGAGAGAGAGAGATCTGAGCTAAAAAACTCAGGCACCAGTGCGTGTCCACTGAAAGCAGAGAGAATCACGGGACTATTATAAATGGCAAAGGGTTCTTTCGTAATTCCTAATCCAAATTTATTATTTAAAGCTTTGTGTGTTTATCAATCTTTCAACTTTTTGAATTTCCAAATTACGGAAATAGCCTAGGCAGTGGTTTTTGATTTTTTTTTTGGTTGTGTTTTTCGAGAAGGTGGTACTTTTATCATGATGATGTATGTATAATTTGAAAGGGTACGGAAGGGGCAATCTTGTCATTTCGCAATGCCTTGGGGGCGGGAGATGCCAAACTTTGGGCCTTCCACCCACAGGCCGCTGCCTGCTGAAGTTTGTTCTTTCCATGGTCCCATCCAAATCTAACTTTCACCTTTCCAAGTTTCCAACAATGGAAGGAAGCCACCAATTTCACTTTACTAAGTTTACTCATCATACAACAATTTCACTGTAGTTTCAAAAAGGGTATAATGTTCTCTTATTAGACCGTCAATCGTGTGTGTCCCCATTTAGAGTTCTAGGCTTATGTAAGATAAATCAATCATAATCTTAAATATTATTTTTTTCCATAAAATGTCTCTCTTCTTAAATCTTCGATTAGTATCATATCTTTAACGAAACATGTGAAAATGTCTTGGTTATATTTAGAAATTCTTGTGCCGAATCTTATAGGTACATTTCTTCTACCAAGTACATGCCCACCCACCCATCTCTTAGAAGGTAAGAAATTTTTCGTAGGTATCATGTCATGTCCAAAATACATGTAAGAGTGGACCATAGTGCTATATGGATTTTCTAAACAAGAGAATTTTGGGCTTCATAATGCCATTATGTACTTACACATGTAAACACAATGTATTTTGCCTAATAGAAATTCCATATTGTTTGAATCGAAAAGGCCAAAAAATGTGCATATGACTGGTTTCAGTGGCAGGCTATGCCGGCTTATCCCAAAGCATGTAGAAGAAGAGTTCAAAGGGTATGATTATATTGAATGTGGTGTTTTAAATAATACTCACGAGAATTGCCACTTATTGGGAAACAAATATCAGTCTCCTATATGATATGATACAAGTCTTTATGGCTTTCTGGTATTTTCACCCATAAACAGTGAAACCAGAAAGTAGAGCAAGTCCTAGCAGCTTAAATTGCAATAAAGACAATCATGGAAAAGTTGAGGAGGCTCAAATGAGGCTAATAAGAACAAGTGCTTAAAAGCAAACCAACTGCACTACACCAAATAATTTATAGCAGCAGGTAAAGGATTGGCACTTTTATGCTTTTAGACAGCAAAGCAGATACAGTTACCATCAAGAAGGCAACAATTTTTCTTCTCCAATGATGATGATCACTTTTGATACAAGCAAAAGGATCATTAACTTTGCTAACCACACCCACTTATTCCATTAATGATTAGTTTTCATGTTCTAAACATTGGCCAAGTTGACATTTTGAGGAGGATCAATTTCTATTCTCTACCAACTTGTTCATCATTTGCTTCTTTTGTTTTCCATTCATTCCCCAAGTCCTCCTCCCGTACTATCTATTTGTTGTTCTTCCTATCCCCAAACTTTGTCTGACTTTCCGCGTTTGAATTCATTCTCACACTGTAAAAATGCCCAACATGGTTGGAAAAAGAGAAGTTCAAATCATTCGAATCTTTTTTATTTACCAACGTTTAACCTCTTTTGGTACAGTAACGATCATTTCACTCGGAGAAGAATGCAATTGAATTCAACAAAAGATACATGTCAAATGAACTAAAAAATGGACAAAATTGCTAGTATCCCTCTAAATGAATTCACGAGGGGATACCAGTCATAAATCAACTACGAATCTCAATTCAACTGTATCTCTGTAATGCCACTGAATGAAGCTGGAAGGATTTTCTGTTCCTTAAAACTGAACTTGGAGCTGATTGAACCTCCAGTAAAGGGATGACGTTCCTTGTTTACCGGTATACCTTGAGATGGTCAAAATGCACTTCTCCTTCTGTTTGACATACTTAATAACAAAACTTAAACTAGCAAGGATTTTTATCTTTTGAATTTGTAAAACTTTTACCAAAAATTCGTAATCTCTCCATGGCCTTTTGGATTTTCTCTGAAATTGCACTGTACAGACATCTCTGAGCTGCCTCATCCAAACCACCTGGGCAAATGCTTGGCCATCCTAAAGTAGAGTGTGACATTGTACGAGACAGAGAGGTAGCCACCTGCCTCATTTTAGGAATGTCAAATTCCATCGGCTCACCAACAATTATCATGATTTCCTTATTACATAAAGGGAAGGGAGGCCTTTTACCACGGGAAGATTTGTCAGGCATCACCTGGAAATTAAAAAAGTAGCATTGTAAAATCAGCAAAGTTGAACAAGATGGACCACAAAAGATCCATCATTTTATTCTTATGAATTTAGACAATACACACAAGAGATTAAGGTTAACATACACCCCCACCCCCCCCCCCCCCCCACACACACACACACACATTGCACAGTTGGTAAAGTTCTGCCATTTTAAGCCCTTTGTCTATAACATTCTGTCATTCTGCAGGACTTCAAAGAGTAGGGTATGCGGTTGTAAAGAATGAGAAACACATACCTAAAATGATAAAAATCATTAAATAAGTGCAGTGGAAGTTAATGATACCAGCATATTCTTTATATTTTTGGTGTGGCTTCACATGTGGTAGCAACCCTAAGTCAGTAATTCAAAGTCTATGACTTATTGAATTCATAACTGAAACATTCTTAAACTGCCACATCTATAAGGTTCAGTGCTTTTTGAGCCACAAGAGAATTCTAATATCCCAAAAATGACATGCCAACAGTTGTTAAAACACCATTTGATGTAGCAATTATTGCCAGAACTAGACAGCTAGCTGGTCAGGTCAGAAAAATGGCCCTAGTGCTCAGTCAAATGATTAGAACCTGACTGCATATGAATGTTGGATGCAGAGACATGTGTTTTTTATTTATGACTTAAGAAGAATAATAACAAGCACATGGAAGCACGAAATCAATCAACAACCTTTATTGTAAATGGATGCAAGCAATACCCAGGTTCATGTCATGCTTTTCCCAGAGAACAAAACGATCATTGACAATTAATATGGAACCTTTTGCTCATATCATACAACTTTTGATAGTATTGTACACAATGTATTGGTTCGGAAATATGTCACTTTCTTGTTTGGGGGGAAGGGGTTTGGAAAGTTGCCATCTTGAGCAGTTGGCCAACATCAAATAACAATGTACATTGAATCTTAAAAGAATATGCATAGTATTTATCAAAACAAATGTCCAAATAACGAGGAAAAAACTGAGAAAACAATCACCTGTTCAAACCCATTATGGACAATTGGCAGAACTATCGGAGTTACGGGAGCACGAGCAATGAGACTAGCAGTCCCCCATTTCAATCTTCTTATAGGCGCATCTTCCTGGCACACTTTTCCTTCAGGAAACGTGTGCAACTGCCAATCAGAAATTCAAAAGATTTGAATTTGGACAACAAAAGGCTTTTGCATCATTGAAAAAGAATCATATCCTATACCAGAAACAACAACTTCAAACTACTGCATTGACAAAGTGATATTCCAATCTACAAACTACAAATGACTCTGTGAAGAACTCCTCAACTGAGGAATTGCAAGCTTCATATAGTTTCATGTGAGTGAGCTATGCAATTTCACACATGTCATAAAAGTGAGCACCTTTACATTCTAAATAACAATTTATAACTCCCATCAGTGCTCAATAAGTGAAACTAGACTCCAGTAAGCATAAACTATCACAAGAAGAACAATCAACAGTACCAAGAGATTAACTGGTTTACCCAAGCTCCTTCACTTAATCTTTCAAGAGCTTCGTTCATATGCTCTTGATAAATCCCACCACCCCTTGTAATGGGTATGCATTTGCCTGCACAAATTACCAAATCAGAAACAAATCCCACCACACAAATGCAGCTACATTCCAATGAAAACCAAAATAAAGAGAGAAATTCACACTTACCAAGCCGGAAAAAGTAGGAAAGCGGCGAGCTTTTGAAGCAGATATCTTCGGCGGCCAAAACCCACCGAGACAAATTGGCATCACAAATCGGAAAACCCTTGAAACCCCACAGAAGAGGGTCGTCTAAAGTGGACATGTGGTTGCTTACAGTGATGAGTGGTAGGCCATGAGGGCGACACCGGACTAGGTGAAGAAGCGTATCGGCATTGTGAACGGTGGTTGAGTTAAGCAAGGAGACCCAGGCCTTCGATAAGCTTCCGATGGCTCCGATCACCATCTTCCTTGGAATGCCGCCCATGTAATCGGCCCGACCCGCCCATTCCATTAATCTTCGCGCCATGCTCTGTTCAACTAAACCCTAGAAATTTCCCCAATTTGAATTTCGTGTATTGGAATTGCGCGGAAAAGGCAAAGGACTTGCCGAGTTTTGTTTCTGGGTTTCAATGGAGAAATATAGAGCTCTGCCACTGGAACAAAGAGAGCCTCAGTATTGTAACCAAAAAAAAAAAAGAGAGCCTCAGTATGGACCAATCTCTTTGTCATGAGTTTTGATTGATTGATTTATTATATATTTTTTTTCTTGTGATGAAATATTATTTTTGCAATTTTGCGGGGTTAAAAATAAAATTGTTTACTCAAAAAAAAAAGGTTAGATATTAAATGTGTTAATCTGATCCATTAAACTAATTTCAAAACTTCTTCTAAAACAAAAAACACTAATTCAAAACTCAAAAGTGTTAAGTGTGATTAGCTCCATAATCATACCAACATACATTCTCAAAACATGCCAACATATGCATCAATGCATGCATTACTTTAACTTCATTCATGGATATACTCATACAATGTGGATGATGATGTGTAATTACATACAATGTAGGTACCCTAAAATCATAATAAAAATGTGTGAACTGAGGACATGATCTAACTGTTGTCACTTCACTGAAAAATATAATCCGGGTTTTTAAGCACAAGAGACATTCTCCAAAGATAAAAACGGATGTCGGTAGCTTGAACCCGAAGTCATAGTATCCTCCAAAGACAAGGACTAATGCCGGTAGCTTGAGCTCAAGGTTATAGTTTCTCTCTAGGCCAAGGATTGAAACCAATAACATGAACTCAAAGTCAATATTTCCTCCTAGAGCAAGAATTGATGCCATTGGTGATGTCTTAACTTTAAAAACCGCCATCATCGAGACTGTCATCGAAACAACATGTCGAGGTTGGTTCATTAACGAATTCATCATTCCGGCAGCTTTCGAACCTTATTACTGAACCCAAGTAACAATCAGAAAGGTGCTCCAGCCTCAAAGCACCCAAACCACCACCACACCAAATGGTTTTCAACCACCTTTTAGTTAAAATCTAAATTGTTATAACAAAATAACAAACAATGAAAAAAATATTATTTGATAGGAAAAAATAATTTTAAATTTCCCACGTGGAGGAACACCGATGATTTATGGGCAATAAGGTAAAAATACTGAACAAATAAATGGAGAGAAGGTGGTGGAAGCAAGAAGACGAGTTAAAAAACTCTCACTGACATCACATTCACATTCACATGGCCGAGTTATGCGTTTCTTCTCAGTCCTCCTTTCTCCTGCGACCCAAAATCGGAATTCTCCATAACCCCCGAACCGCCATTTCTCTTTCTCTAAGCGGCGGCGGAGCTCCGCGGCTGCAATTTGGGGCTTCCTCCTCCGATCAAGCTCGTAGCTTGAAGCTTGGGGCAGTCTCTCACCCTACAGCTCCCAACCTATTTACTGTTGATTCGGGGACTAAGGGTATTGTGATTGAGCCCGAGATCGGCGGCGGCGACGGAGGCGAGTTTGGCAGGAGAGACGGCGGCGGCGGAGGAGGAGGAGGTGGCGGAGGTGATAATAGTAACGATAGAGGCGAGGAGGGACCGGACGATAATAGCAAGAAAAAAGGGATGTCCATGTCTCAGAAACTAACCCTAGCATATGCTGTTCTTGTTGGAGGTAAATTAACTGGCTTTGCTTCTATTTTTGTTTGTAAAAATTGCATATATTTTTAGCTTGGATAAGTATAATCTCGCATTAGCTTGTAAAGTTATCATCTTGCAATCTTGCATTACTATTAGCTTGTAAGATCATCTTGTATTAGAATGTAAAGATATAAAATGTATTAGCTTTTGATGAAAATACCATCTTGGATTAGCTACTGTAAAAATATTAGCTTGTGACAATATCATTTGGTATTTTCGTCAGAGGAATGCCAATCCAACTGTTTAGGGTGGTCTTAAAGCTATATAGTTAGAAAGTTATGAATGACAATGCTACAGAATTTCTATTCTTGTGATTGTGGCTAGGTCGTGGGCCTGAAGCCTTCGATTGGTCACTAATGCCGAGGAAATAGAGACATTTGTGTTTGATTTCTTCTTTGATTGGTGATCTCCAATATATTCTACAAGGTTCCAGTGATGTGTATTTGTCACTTGGGTTTGACCATGTAGTGGCTCCTTTTGTTTTGGGATTATTGGTTTCTGTTGGTTAATTTCTATTGGCCTGGCTTGTACTTGTAGAATCTATGCTGCTTTTAGTTTGGTTGGCTTTAGCGTCCTCTTTGCGTGGATGCCAATGACCAGGATGTGTACGTTTGATTTGTACTTTTGTTTCCCGTGTTTAGAAGCAAACTAGGTTGGGGTTTGCATTTCAGCAGTCATGACTTGATTTTGCACTTGTTTTCCAACTTGTGTAACAAGTAACTCACTCATCCATCCCATCAGATTTAGCAGTTACCAACCTGAATGCTACTTAACTTGCTCTTGCATCCAGTAACTTTACTAAAATAACATTTCAACATTCATGGCTTGATTTTGCACTTGTTTCAAATTCATGCCACAAGAAGCTCAAACATCCCTTTAGGCAGGTATCCGGCCAATTTGATTACAGTTTCTAATATAGAATAAGTGAGAACTCCTGTCATGACCTGTGCTTGTTATTCATTGCACTTATGAGACTATTGATTAGGTTACTTGAAAACGTTGCATATGTATGTCTGCAATAACTGAATCACTATTAGTTTACTCGAATGTACTCTGGCATCCAAAAGCTGACTTGATGTAGTCAGCATCATGAGAAATGCTTTAGATGGGGTTTGTACATAAAAGCTAATGGGTGTCCTCATAGGAAGACTAATTTAGAGGTGATTTTGTCACTGTTGTTATTTGGGCAAGCTATTTAAGTATCAAGTACTAAACAAAAGTAAAATATAAAGATCCTTTGGTCTAGGAGGTTTATCTTTCAGATTGATAGTTTCCTCACTCGAGTATCCTTATTCCTCATGAATGTCATCAAGTCTTAAACAGCTTGTGGGTCTTACCTACTGGAAAAAGGTTTCTTCTACAAGCAGGTCAAGCAGGCCAAGATAATTGTGTGAATCACCTGTTTAGATTCAATTCTCCAATTAGCATCTTGTGTACCAAGACAGTGGATTGGATAAAAAATTCCTGCAATAAATAATTATCTCTTGGACAGCGATGACCAATAAAAACATATCAATCTATTATGTTCAATTCTTATGCATTTTGCAAGTCCTTCAACAGGTCACTTCTCTGTTTTTGATGTTATCTTGAGTCTATGGCATTGATTGTCTTGGATTCTCACAGTTAATTTTGTTGACAGTGGGTGGCGTTATGGGCTTTTTGAAGAGTGGCAGCAACAAGTCACTGTTGGCAGGAGGAATATCAGCATCCTTACTCTATTTTGTTTATACTGAGCTTCCCAAAAGAACAGTTTTTGCATCATCTCTTGGGCTTGGTAAGTGATCATCTGCTATGCTAAACTGTCACATATTTGAGTACTTATATTGTTAATTGCTACAGTGCTCAACTGAGAGATTTCCTTGTACTTTATGGACAAAACCTGCTTTAGTGATTCTCCCAAATATTTTGTCATAACATATTTCAATTGTTTGATTCTTCCAAATACTCAAAGTGCTTGGATTTTCATATTGATTAGCACTATGATATTTCAGCTTTTCAGATTTGAGAATAAACCATTACATATTTTTTTGGTCATATTAGGTGCATATGCTGTTCTATTTCTTTATTTTCTTCAACCTTAATAGTATTCATTTTGTTCAACCTTAATAGTATTCATTTTGTTCAACCTCTAGGGCTGTCTGCTGCACTTCTGGTTGTGATGGGCTCTCGTTTCAAGAGGTCAGGGAAGATATTTCCAGCCGGCGTTGTATCGCTCGTGTCACTTGTAATGACTGGTGGCTACTTTCATGGAATTCTACGTGGCATGCACTGAAATATGCATAATGTAATAAAACTCTGATATTTTGGATCTTTCCCGCACTTTTTCTTGCTAATATCTGGTATTTAATACAGATCTTTAGACTAGAAACGGCTTCCAGACTTTGTGTAGGATGTGGTGCTTGAAAGTTTGAACTTTTACACTGAATTTCGTGTTTGATCATGTGCTTTGTATGTGTTTCATTTCCTGTCAGTCGCTATTTCAATCCCAAATGGAACCCCTCCCTGCCGGAATTATTTTGGAACTCGCAACCTTTTATAAGCTTGCAGTTCTTCGCCATTTCATTTCCATTTTGAAGTAAAAGAAGCAGTAATAAAAGAAACAAATGACTGCTTATGAACAGCTTCCAATGATAGAATATGTTAAAAGAAGGATATTGCTTGCCGTTGAATTCTACATTGCTTGATTCTATACATATGGGATTCTTGTTAGTTACTACTCCGCCAACCAGTCGGTGTGATGCCTTGCTTCCAACTTTAGGTAATGTCATGTCGATATGATTCATGGATCTCCAAACTCAAGCAGACAAAAACAATGTTCAAACCAAACCCTATTGGCAGATCGTGTGTGGTTTTCTAAACCTATATCTTCAATCTAGAATAATGCAAACTACCAAGATTGATGTGGAGCAAGTAAAAATATTGATATGGCGCAAGTAAAATCATCATAACACTTGACGAACAATGATACTTAAAAGTCAACACACAACCACAGTTATGCCAGATAGTTCGTTATTTGTTCCAAGGCAAGTCTACAATGTCACAAACAGTCATATGCTAGACAATCCATATTCGAATACAGTTCAAATGCCTTGGCATAACCGAGGCTACATGATTACAAATTCTCGATTAGCAATGGAACGCAAGACTCAAGACTCCTGAGGTTCATTCTCTTTGCTCAATTGCTTGGGAGAAGTTGTATGCACGACACCCCGATTACGCGGAACGGGCAAGTGAAACATACAAATCACTAGTTAAAAGGTTTTTGCTAAAGGACCATAGAAATGTTGAGTCTTAAATAAAGATAGAATTTTCATATGATCCAGAGAGTTCTTCATAACTAGTTCAAGCTGGCTAGGCAGCAGAACTTGGTTGAATTTGTTCCTGAGCCACGACAGATTGTTTGAAACAACCCAAACCAGAAGAAGCATTATTGCTGAGGTTCATCTTAGCATTGTCATCCACCTGTGTAGCTGGTGAAGTAGGGTATGGACTATTGCTGCCCAATCTGCAAGAATGAAAACAGTAAGAAAACAAATTAACCGTTCTGTAAAAAAAAGGAGGATATATTGTGATGATCATACATAAAGAGAACCGTTGATCAATAAATTCAGTGCCAAATATGGTGACACAGATCATGCAACAATAAAATTGTATTTACGGGGAGTACCTGTCCCTACGCTTCTCCAGGAAGCGCTGAAGAGAGTGTCTCCTTGCAATTGGGAATTCTGAACCAACAGAGAGATGACAGTGTGAATCATGAAGCTATTTGTGCCATAATAATGCCTTAGTTTAGTGATGAAATTATTACCAGCTTGCAATTTGCAAATGGAGCTCTTCTGGTCAGGGTAGAGCTGAACAACTGGTGAACCAGGAGCAGTAGAAGAATTTTGCAGCGAATTTGACCCAGTTTGTATTTGCGGACTTGGAGGACAACTGATCCCACTATTCTTTACATCAATAACCTTATCAGCAGCAGCTGCAGCAGCCGCAATAAGCAGTTCGCGCACCTATTAAGCGAGAAAGGGCAGACCAGAATATGTTAAGCATAAAAATGACTGAGTACAGCATACAGATGCAAATAGCTTATGTTTTAAACGTTATTGAAGTTAACAAAGATCCCACCTTTTCTGCAGTAACTGCATCAAAGACGCTAACACTCCCTGCGTAGAATATGGTAAGCTGAGCCGGAGCACGACTAGGAATGTTTAGTGCAGATGGCTTGTTTCTGTCCCTCAAACATCCAAAGATAACAAACCAAATGTCCTGTAAGCCTGACATGATCTAGCTAACCCGAAAAAAGGAAATAAAAAGGGCATCTTCTCACATCATGTTCTAATAAATTGAGGTGCCTACTCTAAGCAAGAGCTCTATCAACATATGTAATTCAATAAAAGTCACAGAATGTCTCATAGCACTGAAATTGTGGACCAAACTTGGAGTTTCTTTGAAAACTTTGCACATAACCCATCTGCTTTCCTTGTTTAAAAAATTGAAAGCACCATAGTTCCAACTTATTGCCAGATCAAACCCAACAAACCAAAATCTAACACTATGGTGTTCCAGCATCACAAATTACAATTCAAACCTCAACCAAAGAATAATCCAGCAGATTTTTTTTGCCAGATTGCTAGCCAACATTAACTACATATCATTGAAAGAGCCGTAGAAACACAAAGATGAATGGTGCTTTCAACTCTGGACTCTCACAAAGCTAAACCGCAAATAGCCAAAGTTTCAGTCTTTTCTAACAAAATTGCTCATAACCCAAAAATTAAAGAGAAACACTTCTCAAAACCCATCAATTTTTTATTTTATTTTTCAATTCCACAGGAGACATTCCCAAATCTCTATTTTTTATATATCCTCACAAATTGAGCTTATACAACCAAAAATACCTTGTAAATTTGTAATAGAAATCAGAATAGGGGAAAAGTACCTGTTGCTGTTAATGTTGGGCAGATCATGATTAGAAGGCTCCATCTCTTTAGCTTCTTCTTTGGGCTGTTTGACCTCCAGAAGCTTCATATCACCAAGCTCAAATTTTTCTGCCATTTCTTTCTTTCTTTCTCTGTCTCTGCGTTTGCTTCGAAACTTACACAAATACTCAAATAGAAATAAACAAACTCAAAAGCCTCTTCCACCGGCGACCCACCTTCAATGATTTAACAGTTTTTTAATCTCCCACGTTTAAAAGACAGATGCTTCCGACAATTTAATAACATTAATGACAACTCGACCTGGCCTTTCAAACTCTTTTTCGAACCTTACTATCTGTCCCCGTTGATGTTGTTTGGACCGCTTGATCGTGTGGTCGCAAATATGTTCCCAAAACAGTACTTTTCTTAATGGTTTTCTCTTCACGGATCTCTCGAGTCTTGCCACAATCTTTTTTTTTTGGTGCAAAAAAGTGTAAGGGAGGGATCCTCTCACCCATTAACTTTTCAACATCTAATCCATTTTTTCTAGCACAGTGGATTCTATACGTTATGAGTAGGAAAATCAAATTTTACACTTAATTTGAAAAAAAAAAAGCGTGTATATCTTATTTCCTACTTAAAATGGCAGAATCAAGTGATGTTGCTTAAATAATGGTCATTTCCTAAGAGGCGAGTAAATAATTAAGAGGAATTTACCAATAAGGTAAAGTTTACTGGTCAAAAGACCATTGGAAAAATCAATTTGAATTTGCACCATGCGGTTCATTAATCAACATGATGCGCTAGAAAAGACATCAAAGTTTGCAATAATTACGACATTGCCACCGTGTCTTCAAATGAGTTGCTGTTGCTTTTTAATTACAAAATTGCCACTTAAAAAAATATATTAATTATTCTGCCGAAAACAATTTTTTTTTTTTTTTTTTTTTTCAGTTTTGCCACTTTTGTTCATTACATCATAGGCTAGGTTGAATTACATTCATTAAATATAATACATTCTAGCTTTCGTTGTTTACTTTTCGTTGTCTACTTATTTATATCACAAGTATATAGCAATGACTTGTTAGTGACAAACTCAGTGACTCAAGAGATACATATTTGTGATACAATACCGAGAACACTACAATATCTTTTGTGTTTCAGTAACCACATTATTATTACACTGGTCGATCATATACGATATATAACTTGTGTACAGTTTGAAATCATGATCCTATCTCTCCAGACAGTGACTTGGTCAGTGACCTGATCAGTGACATGTTCAGTGACATGTTTAGTATCGAAAAACTCATTTGGTGTTTTAACAAACACACTCATTCACACTCATTTGGTGGGTCATCTTCTTCTACTTCAACCTTTTCTTTGTGGTTGTTATCACCCTTGAACAATTTCTGCACTCACACATAAGATTTCATGGTTAGGTCTGACAGGATCAGTGATATGCTTGAAACACAATAAGTTGGAACATATAACTAAAACGCTTAAGTAACACAACTTAACGATTAGTTAGCCTAGTAGTTTCCGAAGGACTGGAAGCACACATTGAACAGGAAAATTGTACTTAAGTAACACAACTTAACGATTTCTCACGAACAATTGGACCTACTTTCTTAATCAATCTAAATGGGAAACATAACAAGTAAAGTATAGCAACCAAATTCAGAAGGAACATCAAGAAAGAAAGCCATGAAATTCACAATTACAAAACGAAAAGGTGAAGCAAGCAAGAGAAACATAAGAATACCAAAGTGAAAGTGGAGAAATTTTGAACATAGAAAATGACTTGAAAATTTTGATTCCAGATAATATTATTAATACACAATGTACTCAAACATAATGAATACTCATTCATAGTGATTGTGGTAATGATTATGACATGGACAGACTAGGTTAGTGACATCACCGGTGACATGGTTAGTGACATGGTCAGTGACATGCATATATTCATCTCTTATTCGAATTATGACATGGACATACTAGGTTAGTGACATCACCGGTGACATGGTTAGTGATATGGTTAGTGACATGGTTAGTGACATGGTTAGTGACATTGTTAGTGACATGTATATATTCATCTCTTATTCGAATTTGTATTACCAAACAATGCATAACGAAAATATAATTGTGCCTATCAGCGGATAGAAGACATCAATTGAATAGTTTTTAAAGATCTTGTGCTTCAAGAACTTTGGCATCACTAAATAATCACTTTCTAAGAGCTTCAAGTTATAATTCTTCAGAAACATGTTTGACCATTGACATAGAATGGCAAAATTATTAGACTAATGTTGATTTTGTTCATTTTCTGCTGAGAAGATGTCATTTGAGGCGTCTTTAATATGCAAACAACACTATAGTTAATTAAAGTACTAAAACCACAACACAAGTATCTAGCTTCCTACCCGAAAGGCAAACTCAATATTGATATAATGGCTTTATTTGTAGAGAATAACAATGAAGCTAATAGAGACCAAAGACACGGTTTAAGAAATACCTTAAAACATATCTGAAAGGTGCCTAGCTATTCTACTCAGTACTAAATGTCATTCATTAAGGTATTTTATCAAACACCTACAGAACAAGATGAGATTGCCTTCTTATCATACTTTCAAGAGACCCAATGTAATACCCCGAAAATTTCGATACTATTTTTATAAAATAGGTCGTGAAATTTGAAGTGAAATGGTGTGATTTCGTATTTTTAGGGGTTTTCGTCGTAAAACGATAATTACGGTGGTAATTATAAGTTACACAAGGTTAATTAAGGTAACTTTGTATCCGTTGAGAATTTGGGAAAACTTTCTTCACGAGATTTGTAGAACTCGTCGAATCGAGTTCGTAGGATTTCGGTTCACCAGAAACGGACATCGTATGAAGAAGTTATGGACCTCGAAAGTTTGACGAATTTCTATAAAAATGATTTTGGGTTTTACTATTCACCAAAAATAGAATTTCCCCCAGAAAATTACTGTTCACCCGTGCTACAGTAACCGACCACTTTGACCGGCGATTTCTCCCAATTCCGGCCATCTCCGGCCATGAAACTTGTCCCAAATTGTTCACCACTCAATTCTCTTCAACCCTATATAAATTTCCTTGATCAATTCTTAGTATAGAAGGAGAAATCAAGAAAAGAAAAAGGGGAAAAACGCAGCCGAACTGTTCATCCGTTTCTGGGCAAGTTTTCGGCCAAATCGAGTCACCTTACCTACTGGGCTTTGTAGGCCTTGCTTGGGGCTTTCTAACAACATAAAGTACGCTTCAATCGGAGTTCGGACAAAGGAGAATTTTGGATTTGAAATCCTAGGGTTTTGGAACTATCGAGGTAAATTCGAGACTTTTTACTTTGAATTGGCCCTTGTGGTAGTTATGAAAGTTGTTTCTGGTAATGTGTAGAACATGCTGTTAAAATTTCATAGCAATCAGACAACTTTTGTCCGGCGGCTGGCCACCGTCGGTGGCGGCGCGTGGGCGGCGCGTCCGACCTGTCCAGGAGCAGTTCTTTGCTCCGTTTGGCTTGGTTCGTCAATACGAACAACTTTCGTGTTTACACTTTTGTGAAATTCGGTCGTTTGATCAATGATCAATTAAGCGATAGTTATGGATCGTTAGATCCGTGATGATCCGACCGTTGGATCATCACCAATTTTGGATATGATGTTAGGATGCTAGAAATAAGCATGCTGTTGGATTTTGGAAGTTTTGGATTTCGTGTGGGACCCGTTGATGAATAGTAGACGTGGGACCCACGTTGACCGACGGTTGACTTTTGGTCAAACTGTCCCGAATTATGGTTATTGATGTCTAAGAGACATTTGAGGAATATTTGAAGTGATTGGATTTTAGAATCATCAATTTGGAAACTATGATATGCTAAGTGGAAAATTGCATGTTCATAGGTATTTTGGAATCATGAAGCATTTGGCTAGCTTTGTCGATTCCCGGGTATTATTTGAAGACGCAGCAGGAATTAGAGGTGAGTGAATCTCACGATATTTTATATATGAATATTAATTCATATGGTGTTGTTTGCGAAAATAAATAATTATATTTATTTAAATGATTTTGCGATATATAAATTAAATACAGTTTTAATTTGATATATCAGCATGTGTGATTTTGTGTTAAAACAATATTTGAAAGTATTCATTTTATTGTTTTAATTGGTGGATTTTGTGGGAAACAATATTTCAAAAATTATGATATTGTGTTTGCCTACTCGAATGTTTTTGTAGCCAATGGGTGAAGGTTAGAGCTTTAGACTGTGTAGCCAATGGGTGAAGGTTAGAGCTCTAGACTGTGTAGCCAATGGTGAAGGTTAGAGCTTTAGACTGTGTAGCCAGAAGGTGAAGGTTAGAGTTCTAGACTGTGTAGCCATGTATTCATTGAAAACAAAGATGAATACTTTATGTAATAAAGGAGAAGAAAAATGGTATTCTCGCTTTATCTTGATGTATTAAAAGGAGAAGAAAAATGGTATTCTCGCTTTTAATCATTTGAAGTTGTAATACCCCGAAAATTTCCGTATTATTTTTATTAAATAGTTCGTGAAATTTGAAGTGAAATGGAGTGATTTCATATTTTTAGGGGTTTTCGTCGTAAAACGATAATTACGGCGGTAATTATAAGTTACACAAGGTTAATTAAGGTAACTTTTTATCCGTTGAGAATCTGGGAAAAATTCCTTCATCAAAGTTGTAGACCTCGTCGAATCGAGTTCGTAGGAATTTGGTTCACCAAAAACGGATATCGTATGAAGAAGTTATGGCCTTCGGAAGTTTGGATAATTTAGTATAAATATTGGGTATTTTTCAGAAATTTCATTTTGGCCCGGAACCTTCCGGAATTTTCCGAAAAAGCTCCCAACGGACAGATTCTTTGGGCGGCGCGTGGCGGCGCGTCCGGCCTCCGATTTCGACGGGGCCGGCGTCGTTGGACTCGCCTCGTCCTCCTCTTCATTTCCCGTGAAGGAACTTTCCCCAAATTCTTGACGGAAAGTGGTCAACCGGAGCTGACAGTTTCGGCCAAAAAGGGGAAGCTTGCCGGCGACGTTTCCGGCCACCTCCGGCGATGAGACCTTTTGGGTTTTGCTCCCCTCCTCTCCAGCAACCTCCCCATGGTGGTGGATCACGGCGGCACGGCCTAGATCGGCGGCAACGACGATTTGCACTTTTTGGGATCAAAAACCCACCGACACCGATTCCGGCCACTTCCACTCCGATCCAGACCTCGAGGTAGTTATCAAACTTGTTGGAATTGTTGTGATCTACATTCTGGTAAAATTTGGTGTCAATCGGACCACCTTGACCGGCGGTCTGACCACCGCCGGCGGCGGCGCGTGGGCGGCGCGTCCGGCCGGTCTAGGAGCAGTTCTTTGCTCCGTTTGACTTATTTCTTCGATACGAACAACTTTCGTGTTTTGACTTTTGTCAAATTCGGTCGTTTGACCGATGGTCAATTAACCCGATTAATCGGATCGTACGATTTACGATTCGAGAGATCCGACCGTTGGATGATCATGAAATTTGATCGTGGGGTTAATATTGAGATTATAAGCATGTTGGACCGTTGGATTATTGAAATTAGATCGTTTGATCAACGATCAATTATGCAATGATTATGGATCGTTAGATCCGTGATGATCCGACCGTTGGATCATCACCATTTTTGGATATGATGTTAGGATGCTAGAAATAAGCATGTTGGTAGATTTTGGAAGTTTCGGATTTTGTGTGGGACCCGTTGATGAATAGTAGACGTGGGACCCACATTGACCGACGGTTGACTTTTGGTCAAACTGTCCCGAATTATGGTTAATAATGTCTAAGTGACATTTGAGGAATAATGTAATGTTTTGGAAGTGTATTATGCTAAGTGGATATTGCATAATCATAGGTACATACGAAATGTGAAGTGTACGTACGTTGATCGATTCCTGGTTACTATTTGAAGACGCAGCAGGAATTAGAGGTGAGTGAATCTCACGATGTTTTTATATATGAATATTAATTCATATTGTGTTGTTGTGATTTTGGTGTTAAAACAATATTTGAAAAATGTTCATCTTATTGTTTTAATTTGTGAATTTTGTGGGAACACAATAATTCTATTAAGATATTGTGTTTGCCTATTTGAATGATTTTGTACAAACGGATTGTCCTGGGGACACTGTTAAATGGGTGAAAAATGGTAGCCCATCAGTTAGAGCTCTAGACTGCATATTGTTTGGTTAACTTGATGTATTAAAAGGAGAAGAAAAATAGTATTCTCACTTTTAATCAGGCGAAGTTAAAAATAACTTGATGTATTAAAAGGAGATGCATCTCACTTTTAATCAGGCTAAGTTATGTGGTTTTGTGTGAGTAAAGATCGAGGGTTTATATTATTTAACATGCTGGATTACCCTGGTATTAACATACACGTTTATGGGGCGTGTGGGGTTAAAATACGTGGTATGGGGCACGTAGGTTCAGTATATTAGATAATACGAATCTTCCGGATTTGAAATGGAAACTTTGTCTTTAAATGATTCTTTAAAAATAAAAGAATTCAATTTGGGAAAATGTTACAGTGTGAATAAAACATAGATTACTCATACCAGCTTCGTAAGCTGACCGGGTTTGTTGATATAACCCGGTACACTATTCCACGGTGTAGTGGTTATACCTGCAGGTTAGGATAACCAGGAGTAAGCAAGGCTGCATAAATATTATTGGTTTATAAGACTTCCGCTGTTTATGTAATAAACTCTGATGGATTAATTATTTAATATTTTGTAATAACAATTTATTATTTAATTTATGGCTTGTAATATGTAACCCTAAAGAACGGGTCAGCATTTACATTTATTGGGCATGGAGTATATTTGTTGTACTCGAATTAAAAGGAAAAAAATTCTAGTGCATATTTGTATTTGATATTCCATGTAGTCACGTTCCCGAATTGGTTTGTAATTAAGGGCAAAATGCCTTATTAATCGATTTGAAAATCGGGGCGTGACAGATTGGTATCAGAGCAAAACAATGCTCTAAGGAAGTGATTGAGCAATGGAACGCTCTAAGGAAATGAAACGAGTTTTGGAATTGAGAAGTGAAGTTAGGGTTTAGAGCTTAGGATCGGTTTAGGGTTTGGCGTTAGGTTCTTAGATTCATTCAAGTAATGGTTACTTCGTATGCTTAATTACGCACAGTATTTATCGAGTGATGGCCCGACCGCGGCGGATCCCCATCATGTGCTCTTCAGTGCTGTTGTGTTGTTAAGAATATATAGTACAAATTACAATTCCGAAATTGATAGTCTTACATGGCTACATTTCTAATTCTCTCAACCGTACCCTGGATCAAACGACAAACTTGATCCACTGACCCTTTCTTGTTCTTCAGTAACTCAGTAGAGATCTGTGTTGCTACCGTTACTAGACAACCAATGTATGGATTGTCTGAGATCCCTTCTGTTCTTCCAGCAGTAGGCATATCTGGTAGAATTGAAAAACCTGAAGTTAGGAATACAATTGTACCTAACTCACAACCACCTATTAACTTCTGCACCGTTGACTGACTAATAGGAGCATAAATCACGTATGACCCTGTTGAATCAGTACAACTTTCTTGGAGTATATAGGTGTTGTGCATTTGCAACAAAGAGACACAATTGCGTGGATCATGACCAGTTGTAATGTGTGCAATCTCCTGTACTTCTTTTTCCAATGCTAGATGGTCCCACTGGTTCCGAGTTTGTACGTCAATGAAGAAGTCAAAGAGCTTTCTGTGAGAGACATGATGCTGGATTATTGCAGATGCAGTTCGAGTGAGACCATGAGGCTTATTCAGCCTGTTCCAGATTTTGTTGGTGGAGACTCTTATCCCTGAACCCCTGAACTTGGTTTGTTCAGCTACCTTCCATTCATGAGCAGTAGAGTTGCCGATGTCTGTGAAAAAGTCTGTCACTATTCTGCATGCCATCTGCAACAAGTTTCTTCTTCCTTCCACAGATGGTATGACACAAAAGTCTTGAGGTGGATAAGTGTCTGCCGCGGAATAATTTAACCTTTCCGCTTGCCTCTGAAGTATTTCTACCCATCGCCTTGCTCCAAAGGCTAAGCCTGACTCCACTAGTGTTCGGTATGTTTGGTGCATGATTTGATCCTGTACATCAACATGTTCCACCCATACGACACGAGAGCTGCCGTTGAACAAATCTTGGATTAAGCATCCGGATGGACGCTTCTTGCATTGAGATCTTGGGTGTGGACCCAGATTTGAGCTTAAACCGTCCACAGAGACGTCAATTATTGCCCAACTTTGTTCTGTTTGTCGTTGGCAATAACGAACAAAGTGAGTTACACGAGTGGAGACAGATGGACTGGTCACCTGGAATTCAGCAGTCATGACTTGGATGGTGTCGTGGTAGCTTTCAGTAGTCCCTGATGACAAGACATCAAGGATACTCGCCCTTGAAATGATGCTACCGAATATGGTGGACCATTGGTCCACATCCATGAAGAGATTCACGAGTACGACAGGACTGAGGGGAACAGTGGCTGTGTAGCGAGAAGCTTCAGTTTGGAAGTTAGTGGGAGTAAGATCAATACCGTTAGTGAAGATTCTCTTGTACTCTGCTTCATTCAGGAACTCATGAAGCGTGACAGAGCTGGATTTGAGTGCAGAGATCCACAGTGGCGCATCAGCAGATGCCATGATGATTAGCTCATCTCTGACCGACACAATGATTTCAGAAATCTTAGTTGTGTCTGCCACGACAGATGCTTCTGCCACGGCAGATGCTTCTTCAGGTTCTGAACGGTTGATGTTGTCTGATGGTTGTTGTGTAGAAGAAGAGTGATGTGGGATCGACATACACTTTTGAATATCCCTCCTCATGTGAGACTTTTCCCTTGGACCGATGACTGCAGGAATTGGAAGAGTCTGAGGTTGTGGGGTAGTCTCTTCAATCCCTTTTAGTAGCTCACTATTGGGAGTAACTCGTTTTCCACAGTGGTTGCAGTTGATTCTGTTGAATGCTGCTTGGTACTGGCTAAGTTGAGCTTGAAGCTCATTGATTTGCTGTCTCAGCAGAAAATTTTGTTGACGAGTTGTTTGGGCAGGCGTTTTGGGTCGATGCTTTATCACCCACGCAGAGACTTGTGCAAACGTTAACTTTATTTGGTCACCCAAATCTTGTCGCTGTTGAACAGTTGGCTGTGGAAAAGCCTCGACGAAGTCCTTCAACGCTTGAACTTGGTATTTGGTGAAGCTCTTCCTCAGTGGAATACGTTTGGATGAACTAGGTTCAGCTTGTGGAGATGATACTTGTGGACTTGGGGCTACTTCAATGGTTTCGTCTTCTGCTAGAAGCATGTCTAGCATGTCGATATCGTTGTCGAATTCGATTGCTGGTGAAATTATTTCATCTAAGCCCTCAAAGAATTGGCTTTCTGAGGGATCAGATTGAAGTAATTCACTGAACGAATTCACTTTGCGTGACATGTTTGAGTTGGTGAAATTTCTGAGAATTGGAGTGAAGAAGTCTTCTTTGAAAGAGAAAGGAGGTTATGGCACTAATGGAAAGTATCTGTTAGTGGATGCGTAAGGTGTATATTTATTGTTGGTGGAGGATTTGAAATTTCAAAAGCTAAAGTGAGCGGCTGATTTACAGCTAATTGTCGGAGCCCTTGGAGATCGTGGAAGATTTTTTTTCCCCGATGCATGGATTTTCCACATACAGTTCCACTCATGTGAGACCTCGCATCTTTTGAGGAATTAATTATGCGAAAGTTAAAGTAAAGAGTCATTATGACCGGTGTTAGTGGAAGACTGAGTTTTTGTTGATTAAATCTTGTGAAATCTTGTATCGTGGGCGATACTTTTGAGTTTGAGACAGATATGAGCAATAATTATTCTTAGTGGGTTGCTGAGTGCACCGCACTCGCATTAAAGAAAGGTTTCCCTTACGGTGGAAAGTTGTGTTTAAATACATGGGATAAGGAGCTGTGTTACTTAACTCATATCTGTTATCAATCATTCTTCTCAAAATTTTCTCTTACACAATGGTGAACAAAGGAGAGTGCAGCAAGCGATCCAAGAATGCAGAATGGAGTGAACTTCCGGTGGAGATCTGGAAGTACATATTCCAGTTGGTTGCTACCGCATCCCTGCAGAGCACAATGGAACTCCGTTGTGTCTCGAAGGACTTCAAGGAGTATGCCGATAGCTGGTCTACGTTGGCGGCGATCGACATGGATGGGTTCGATGGTGGATCCAGACCCACTGGTTCCATAGAAGCGGACAGGCAGGTGCGCATCTTCGCAAATCGATGCTGGGAAGCGAAGAACCCGGAGTCTCTGTTCCGAATGGGAATACGAGTACTCGTGGAGGCAGCGAACATATCTTTAGCCCTGGAGTATTTCGATGCGGCATGCAAACCAGGAACATTCTATGGTTCGCGTCCCAGTTCGGTGGTAGGTCATCATGTTGCATTTTATGCAGCATGTATGATTAAGATGATATTGGGACCACGAGCCGAGCAGCAGAAAACGGTGCAGCGACTGTGTGAAGCCCTCGACTGGTGGAGAAGCGGATGGAACATCTACTACTGTAGACAAGAAGTCGAGCGGATGATGCATCAGGCCGAGTTTTGTCATGAGCATCTGTTATTGTATTTTCCGTCGACTACTGCTTTCCTGCCCGCCGGTAAATGCCTTACTTGCGGTGAGTCAAGTTTTTGGCGTCCTTTTGGCCAGGACATGTGGGAAGTGGATGGAGATAGGCATGCAGCTAGAGAATGTTGCGACACTTGCAAGTGTTTCGTGGAGGCAGCATATTTCTATCAGCTGATGATGTATGGAATTCCGAGACATCCAGCATCTTATCCGCGAAGTCACTACTGGAGGTTCAAGGATGGCTTCTGGTAGTTTAGGCCTTGTGAGGCATCTTAAGATTTGTGATAGAAGTGTGTGCAAGTTGTAGTTTCTTACCTTAAGTTGTGTTTGATTGTACTGCCCAGTTATTATCAATGAATGAAACTTTGGATTTCTGAATTGTGATTGTGATAACCTGGGAGTACTCTGCGTCCTAATTTCGGGACGAAATTTCTTTAAGGAGGGTAGACTGTAATACCCCGAAAATTTCCGTATTATTTTTATTAAATAGTTCGTGAAATTTGAAGTGAAATGGAGTGATTTCATATTTTTAGGGGTTTTCGTCGTAAAACGATAATTACGGCGGTAATTATAAGTTACACAAGGTTAATTAAGGTAACTTTTTATCCGTTGAGAATCTGGGAAAAATTCCTTCATCAAAGTTGTAGACCTCGTCGAATCGAGTTCGTAGGAATTTGGTTCACCAAAAACGGATATCGTATGAAGAAGTTATGGCCTTCGGAAGTTTGGATAATTTAGTATAAATATTGGGTATTTTTCAGAAATTTCATTTTGGCCCGGAACCTTCCGGAATTTTCCGAAAAAGCTCCCAACGGACAGATTCTTTGGGCGGCGCGTGGCGGCGCGTCCGGCCTCCGATTTCGACGGGGCCGGCGTCGTTGGACTCGCCTCGTCCTCCTCTTCATTTCCCGTGAAGGAACTTTCCCCAAATTCTTGACGGAAAGTGGTCAACCGGAGCTGACAGTTTCGGCCAAAAAGGGGAAGCTTGCCGGCGACGTTTCCGGCCACCTCCGGCGATGAGACCTTTTGGGTTTTGCTCCCCTCCTCTCCAGCAACCTCCCCATGGTGGTGGATCACGGCGGCACGGCCTAGATCGGCGGCAACGACGATTTGCACTTTTTGGGATCAAAAACCCACCGACACCGATTCCGGCCACTTCCACTCCGATCCAGACCTCGAGGTAGTTATCAAACTTGTTGGAATTGTTGTGATCTACATTCTGGTAAAATTTGGTGTCAATCGGACCACCTTGACCGGCGGTCTGACCACCGCCGGCGGCGGCGCGTGGGCGGCGCGTCCGGCCGGTCTAGGAGCAGTTCTTTGCTCCGTTTGACTTATTTCTTCGATACGAACAACTTTCGTGTTTTGACTTTTGTCAAATTCGGTCGTTTGACCGATGGTCAATTAACCCGATTAATCGGATCGTACGATTTACGATTCGAGAGATCCGACCGTTGGATGATCATGAAATTTGATCGTGGGGTTAATATTGAGATTATAAGCATGTTGGACCGTTGGATTATTGAAATTAGATCGTTTGATCAACGATCAATTATGCAATGATTATGGATCGTTAGATCCGTGATGATCCGACCGTTGGATCATCACCATTTTTGGATATGATGTTAGGATGCTAGAAATAAGCATGTTGGTAGATTTTGGAAGTTTCGGATTTTGTGTGGGACCCGTTGATGAATAGTAGACGTGGGACCCACATTGACCGACGGTTGACTTTTGGTCAAACTGTCCCGAATTATGGTTAATAATGTCTAAGTGACATTTGAGGAATAATGTAATGTTTTGGAAGTGTATTATGCTAAGTGGATATTGCATAATCATAGGTACATACGAAATGTGAAGTGTACGTACGTTGATCGATTCCTGGTTACTATTTGAAGACGCAGCAGGAATTAGAGGTGAGTGAATCTCACGATGTTTTTATATATGAATATTAATTCATATTGTGTTGTTGTGATTTTGGTGTTAAAACAATATTTGAAAAATGTTCATCTTATTGTTTTAATTTGTGAATTTTGTGGGAACACAATAATTCTATTAAGATATTGTGTTTGCCTATTTGAATGATTTTGTACAAACGGATTGTCCTGGGGACACTGTTAAATGGGTGAAAAATGGTAGCCCATCAGTTAGAGCTCTAGACTGCATATTGTTTGGTTAACTTGATGTATTAAAAGGAGAAGAAAAATAGTATTCTCACTTTTAATCAGGCGAAGTTAAAAATAACTTGATGTATTAAAAGGAGATGCATCTCACTTTTAATCAGGCTAAGTTATGTGGTTTTGTGTGAGTAAAGATCGAGGGTTTATATTATTTAACATGCTGGATTACCCTGGTATTAACATACACGTTTATGGGGCGTGTGGGGTTAAAATACGTGGTATGGGGCACGTAGGTTCAGTATATTAGATAATACGAATCTTCCGGATTTGAAATGGAAACTTTGTCTTTAAATGATTCTTTAAAAATAAAAGAATTCAATTTGGGAAAATGTTACAGTGTGAATAAAACATAGATTACTCATACCAGCTTCGTAAGCTGACCGGGTTTGTTGATATAACCCGGTACACTATTCCACGGTGTAGTGGTTATACCTGCAGGTTAGGATAACCAGGAGTAAGCAAGGCTGCATAAATATTATTGGTTTATAAGACTTCCGCTGTTTATGTAATAAACTCTGATGGATTAATTATTTAATATTTTGTAATAACAATTTATTATTTAATTTATGGCTTGTAATATGTAACCCTAAAGAACGGGTCAGCATTTACATTTATTGGGCATGGAGTATATTTGTTGTACTCGAATTAAAAGGAAAAAAATTCTAGTGCATATTTGTATTTGATATTCCATGTAGTCACGTTCCCGAATTGGTTTGTAATTAAGGGCAAAATGCCTTATTAATCGATTTGAAAATCGGGGCGTGACAGAAGTTGATTGTGGTTTTGTGTGAGTATGATATGAATTTGCTTCTTAAATAATTGAAGCATTGATTTATTGAATTACAATTCTTGGAGAATTATTGAATTGTATTTAGAAGTTTTTACTTCTTTAAAAATTGAAGTAATTATTATGAGGATTTACTTTTCTTAAAAAGAAAGAAATCATAATTTTGGGAAACGATTTTGGGGAAGGTTTATATTGTTTAATATTCTGAATTACCCTGGGATTAACATACACGTTTATGGGACGTGTGGGGTTAAAATACGTGGTATGGGACGCGTAGGTTCAGTATATTCTATAATATGAATTTTCGGGATTGGAATTATATTTGAAGAATATAAATTACATATATATTGTTTTAAACAAAATATATATATGTATATTTTTGTTAAATGTTTTAGGGTGAGTAAAACATAGATTACTCATACCAGCTTCGTAAGCTGACCGGGTTTGTTGATATAACCCGGTACACTATTCCACGGTGTAGTGGTTATACCTGCAGGTTAGGATAACCAGGAGTAAGCAAGGCTGCATACATATTATTGGTTATAAGACTTCCGCTGTTTATGTAATAAACTCTGATGGATTAATTATTTAATATTTTGTAATAACAATTTATTATTTAATTATGGCTTGTAATATGTAACCCTAAAGAACGGGTCAGCATTTACATTTATTGGGCATGGAGTATATTGTTGTACTCGAATTAAAAGAAAAAAATTCTAGTGCATATTTGTATTTGATATTCCATGTAGTCACATTCCCGAAATTGATTTGTAATTAAAGGCAAAATGCCTTATTAATTGATTTGAAAATCGGGGCGTGACACCCAAAAAGTACAAAGCATGCTAAAAATCCCCCATAAACATTAACCCACAATTCTGGTCCCAAAATCACATTGATGAGCAGAGAGGTTCATAATTAGATGTTGTATACATTTCTTATTCCATAGAAACGAACACCAACATTCATAACAATTAAGAATTTATAGAATAACATATGGGTATGGATATCGCTATATTGAATTTATATTACCAATACTCAAAACCAAAATCAATAGCAAGTTCAAATAACAAAAAAAAATAACCACATGCAGAACACTATATTGTGAATTCGATACAAATGAAGTTGAGAAATTCAAAATACAAAAACACATACCTCAAATGGTTGAAAATGCATACCAAACTCCATGTTTGACTGACGATTTCAAATTCTCAGCCTTGGATATCTTCATCTTGATATGGATCCTGATCTCAATCTCGATCTCGATCTCGCTCTGCTCCTTGATCTGGATTTGGGTCCCGCCATTTCTCTCTCTCTATCTCACTAACTTAGTTGATATGGATCCTGATCAGTGATCTCGATCTCGATCTCGATCTCGCTCCTTGATCTGAATTTGGATCTCGTCGTGCTTCTCTCTCTATCTCACTAACTCGATCGGTCTCTGTAGTCAAACTAGTCATCTCTTTAGTGTGCCGACCACATCTACATAAGCGAGGGATAGATTCGTCAATTCTCATCTAGAAATATTGTCTGCATCGACTTTAATCATCCGCTTGGGCATTCCGGACTGCCGCATAGGAAATAGGTTTCTTGAGCTCTCCGCAAGGGAAAAATTGGGCTGAATTTGTAGTTTATGGTAATTTGCTAAATAATTAAATATATGAATGACATCTTCCCCTCAAGAAAAACAAAGTGTTCTCATATTTATTTTTGGCCATTAAAAAAGAATCCCATTTGTTCTGTTGTGCAGAATCTGCAGATGATCTACCCCGTTCACATTTTCAACGGCTCTGGATTATTTATCCGAGTTCAAATTCGATCAAGAGGAAGTAAAAACCCGTAATCTAATTTTCGACCCAAAAAATAAAACCCGTAATCTAATTCACGGCGGGTAACCCGAAATCTGCCGGGTAAGAGATTGGATCAGGAGAAAGAGTTCCATCAAAACATTGGCTCCTAAACGATCACGAGCTCGGATCATCGGCCAGGAATGAATTGAAAATTGACTTGTATGTATCGAAATCGATCATTCGCAATTTTCTCTGTGAGTGACAAAAATGGAGCCTCCTTCCTTCCAAGAATCTCCGCGCTGTGACGTCTGCAAATGCAGCTTCAACGCTTTCCGGCGACGGGTACCCAATTCAATTTCCCTCTTTCCATTTTCAAGAAATTCGAGTCATTATCAATGGAATTCTTCAATTTCTTTATCGAATCTAATCAAAAGTCACTTGCATGACTCATTGTGCTTCTTGGGATCTCAAAGCTTTGTACTTTATTTATGATGATGTAATATGTTATGGTGATTAGCAAACAATCCTTGAAAAATGGGTGTTTGTGATGTAGACCAAGTGGGTTTAGAGATTTAGAATTAAAGTTACTATTTTTGGAGAAGTTGTTCAGTGCATTTGATGTACTTTAGCTAATGATTCATGCAGCATCATTGCCGATCCTGTGGGCGGACATTGTGCCACGAACATTCATCAAACCAAATGGTGTCTGTTTTCCTTTAATGCTCTTTTCTATGTATCAGTTTTACTGAGTGATGAACTTTCATTTAGAACAATTGTGTTTTTTGTTTGGAAATTCAGGCTTTACCACAGTTTGGCATTTACTCACCGGTTCGAGTTTGCAGTGATTGTTTTAACGGCTCCTCTCGGTAAAGCATTCCTCTTTTGAACTCCATACATTCCTCTTTTGGCATTTATTCATATATTCTATGTATGCATCATATTGTATTGTGTTTGTCATTTGTACACTGAGTAGAAGAAACGTTACTATGAAAAAGTTAGATGGACAACGGCGGTTGTCTATGTGAGATGTGTTAGTGAATTCTTGTTGTCAATGATGGTATTTGAGTGAACCCTGAGAACTTGAAACTTTTGTGATATTCTTATAATGTTATTTGTATATCTCTACCTAATAGAGTTGATCAAGCATGGAGTGGCTCACCGATGCAGCTTGGAGACTCGTGAAATCTTATTTTATTGAAAACTAAGTGATCTCAGGGAGCATGCAAATCTATAAACAAAAGTCAAGATTAGTTGCAGCATATGGCAAGCTTCACAGAGAGCTAACCATGCAAGTTATCTCATTTTCTTGGGTTTAGAAGGTTACTGGTTATTAGGAAGTGGCACTGAGGTATTTACGAGGCCTTCATGGCTACCTGTGATGGAAACATGGAATGAAAGTCACATTCGGTGTTTCTCGGAATGAGAGTTCTCTCTTCTCCTGCAATGGGAGTCTTACACGTCCACCCTTTGTAAATCTTAAATCTCGCTCCTCCATATTTGCGTAACTCCCTTTTCTGTAGTTTCAATTCCAACCCATTAACCACTTAGAGTATTGCTTCTTCTTATTGTTCCAGTGTCATAGACATAATAGGCAATTCTAAACTGGGGGAGTTGGCTATTAGGTTTCATTTGTAGCTACTGGGCAACTATTTATGAAGTCGTGCAGATGCAGCATTGAAGTATTGTTAGCCAAGTGTCGTGGATATTTATGGCATGTCATCCATTAAGTGTGTGTGTGTGTGTATCATTCTGTCAAGCAATGCAAAATTAGCATGTAATCAGAGAATTTCGATCATGTTGCTTAGTAGCAAAAATGGTAAAAGAGCCTTTTAAGGATCATAGAACTATTTTAGTAGTTTGTGATATATGATATACACATGGAGGCATGCCAACCACTATACTGTGTAGGAATTCATAAAAATTAGCATGTAATCAGAGAATTTCGATCATGTTGCTTAGTAGCAAAAATGGTAAAAGAGCCTTTTAAGTATCATAGAACTATTTTAGTATTTTGTGATATATGATATACACATGGAGGCATGCCAACCACTATACTGTGTAGTTATTCATATACACTTGTGCTTCATACTCTTGCATTATCCACTATGGCTAAAATAGGGTTATGCTTTGTAAAGATGACTGAAGACTTTACGAGCTGCCACCTGATCCTGTTTTGATATGGTTCTCTTTCTTGTATATGCCTACATATGCCATACTAGTCCTACAGTTGGGACTTCTTGTCCTTTGCTTTCCTTCTTCTCTCAGTTTTCTATTTATCATTTTCTGAGCAAAAAAAAAAAAAAAGATTCTCTCTAACTCTGGATTTTGTTTTTGCACAGACCTGCCCAAGGTGATGTACAAGCTTCTTCAGATGGAACCGATGGTGTAACAGCCGCAGTTTCTAGATTGGATATTGGTGGGGATATAGATTCAAAGACTGAACCGACTGAACATTATCAGCCCGTGTCAGCCATTTTAGAGTGTAAGTGTGGAATGCCTTTATGTATATGTGAAGCTCCAGCCCCATCTGTGGATGCAACTCCTATACAGGTATAAATTCTCCAATTATTTTGGATGTTTCTATGGCACCTCGTGTGTGTCTCATATGTGCCATATTTTTGTTTGTGGCAGAGCAAAACCACATCCACCTCTGTCCCTCAGTCGAGTCCAAGACCGAAGAAAACAGAAGCCACTGTTAAAACCAAACCTTCTACTTCAAACAGCAAGCATGGGTAGGTTGCCACAGGGTTTTGTTTGCAATATTTGTTTCCCCTAACCTAATGGATAACAGTAGAATCTAGTTTTATGTGATTTCTTTGCTATTGGTTTACGTTATAGAGATGCAGTTTTACTTGAAAAGTGGGAGTTTGAAATTCAGAACCTCAGTTCTTGGTCAAAACCTGAATTATTCCTCTTATAGCAGAGAAAGGGAGAGGTGCTATATCAATACTTGGTCTTTTAATCTGGATGGTCACCATGTATATTGGAATTCATGTTTTGCATTTTTGTGGATCTGCCTGCTAGATTTAGACATATCTGGGGACTGGAGAAGCATGCTGCCTTACTAAAGTGAGGCAGGTGTTTCCTACAGGGAAAATTCTCATCTTGAATGGCAGAATGGATCCGGCTATGAAGAGCCATTTGCATTTCTTTCTATCTCAATATTGATGTGCATACCATCTATTCTTTTGCTTGGGCAAGCCATTAGTTGGGGTGGGCTGGGGTCATTTAAATCATACGTTAATCCATGGCAAGCAAAATAGTCCAAGTTAAGTTACATGGACGAAAATGCAAAACGAAAATGCATTTACATGGAGATGCATCATCCTGTGATGTTTTAATTGTTCTCAAGTTTATCTTTCTCCTACCTTCCTACGAGAAAAAATTTCCTGAAGCACAAATCCATCTAGGTTTTCTTGTAAACTGTAATTCATTGGTGACCAATGATGTTTCGTCATTTTGCTTGATTGTAAACTTGTGATTTATGATGTAGGTGCCAAACTAAACTCTTTTGCAGTCTTTAATTGTTTGTGAAATTTTTTGCAGTTCTGTCTTCAATCTTGGTCAAGTGAACAACGGAACTTCTGATAAAAATCAGATGGATTATGAAGTAAATGGGGAGGTATAGCTTTTAGATGTTCAATTTTGTCACAGAACGTACAATCATGATATATAGTTCCTCTGGATAATGTTTTCCTTAATGTGTGTTCTTAGGGTATGAGAGAAGCTATAAAGAATGGTGATATTGCTGCTGTGAAGAAGCTACTGAATGAGGTATTAATGTAGACTAAAACAACATTCTAAGAGAGGTAGTTATACTAAAGGTAAACTCAGTATTTAAAAAGTGGATCTAATAACACTCATTTTGGCAGGGTGTTAATGCCAATTACCACGACAAGCAAGGACTTTCTTTGCTACATTTAGTACGATCTCTATCTATCTATCTCTCTCTATTTGTGTGTGTGTTTGTATTGGTGGCCTTGCTCCTGCTCATGTTTTGTGTATCTTATGTTGTGTCTGCATGTATCATTGGTTCCAGTTCCTAAATATATTCTCCTGATACTATTTCAGGCAGCAGTCTTTAATCAAACTGAGATAGTTTTTGCCCTCATGGACTCTGGAGCGAGCCTGGACTACAAGAATGCACAGGGTAACTTTCTTGGGCCTCTTAATTTGTACATTTT
The DNA here is from genome assembly GCA_029955375.1 of Rubus parviflorus. Lineage (NCBI taxonomy): Eukaryota > Viridiplantae > Streptophyta > Magnoliopsida > Rosales > Rosaceae > Rubus > Rubus parviflorus. The sequence goes on from JARGGL010000004.1 coordinate 18,842,586, forward strand.
AGTTGAATGTTTGTTTGGCAAAGGTAATTATTAAAGATAACCAAGGCATACATAGAGATACCCAGTCGAAGTAAATTTCATATGCCAACAGTAGTGAAGATGGTAAATGAGATCCTATGCACACTAAATGTATCTTAATAATGGTTTACGCCTCAATTCGTCCCTCTGATTCATTTGATCGGGCACTGTGGTGGTTCTGTATCCATCTGGTTGTTTCTTTTGGTGAACCTCTCCTATCATCTGTCCAAAAGAGTTGAAGGGAGAGGAGGTGTGGTGATAATGAGAGCAGCTCTACTTGGAGACTGTGACTCCGTTTGCGAGTTACAGATTCCTCTTGCGAGGTGCAGATTACCCACGGGAAGCCTATCCCCATGCAAGCGGAGTGCCTGCACATGTTTAGATCAAATTGCTAGAATATTAATGTCACCGCATTGAGTCATAGTCGAACCTTTTGCTTACATTTGGATTAGCCAAGAACGCTAAAAGTAGGAACTAGCTAATAGGCAGCTGTATATATATATATCACTACTCTTGACTGACTGATCCTTCTATACAGGGGAAACACCACTGGATTGCGCTCCTGTAACATTGCAATACAAAATGCGACAGAAGATGGAAGCAGAAAGACGAGTGTGAGAACTGCGGCTTGCTCTATATCATCTGAGAGAATGATTTTGAACATTTAAGCTACGTGTGCATGTCCATCATTTGTTTCAACTGGAGAATATTTTGACAAACTGTTATATATGATAAGCATTGGCAAAGGCAGCAGGCCAGAGTTCCCTTACATTACAAGGTAATGGTTTACCGTATCTGAGAAACATGTTGCTAAAACTTCATCTTCTGAATCCATTATTCATCTTCTGAATCCATTATTCATCTTCTGAATCCGATTGTAATGGGCAACTTGTATGTAAGATGTGAAAGGAAAAAAGGGGATCAGCATCACCCTATCCTGCACCTTTATGCGAACCTTCAATAAATTTTGGTATTGGTGTTTGCTTTAAGGTAATAGTCTATTTTGAGCATCATCACCACTTAAGTAGTCTAGCTTTTGTGGTTTTGCTAAAGTGTAGATGCTGTCAGCACTAAAGCAACGGTCAGAAGTGGGGTGCATTCTTATCACAAATTACAGTTAAAGTTGTGGGAAAATTTGGAATGGTTGTATTCCTCTTACATTTGGTGGAATATGACTAGGATTTGTCTCATGGTGCTAATTAAAAGTCATGCTATTACTTCCTTTCTGGAAGGAGTCATGGTCACGTTTGCTGTCTTTGCCAACTTTGGCTTGGCTATGGTTTTAGGTTTATAGGAAGTGTTGGTGGCTTGGTGTGACGTAAGAGCTTAATTTTGGTGTCTAGGGCCAAAACCCATTACCTAAAAAATAAATAAAAAGGAATTTATATGAAATAACATATCTATTATATTCTTCGGCTATGAGGTCCATCGTTCTCCATATGTCTATTCTTGGACGTGTGTATGACGATATAACCTCTCTTGTTACGGAGCTTTATGACTCCTCTTTTAATCACGTTTATCGTGAAGGTAATACCATTGCTCATAATTTAGCTAGGTTTGCACTTACTTTCAAGTTGGATGTAACATGGATTGGGGATCCCCCTCTTCAATTGCGGAGCTTACTCTCCTCTACAATGTAATCTATATCTTCTATCAATAAATTTTGTCGTTATTTCCTCAAAAAAAAAACATATCCATTCTAATTGTTTTGAAATGAAACATAAATAATTTTCTTATTTTGGCCGACAATGGTGATGACAAGGTTGTTGGGCTTAACATGAGAACAATAATTTTTATTCTCATCTCATCCATAGCTAGATGAAAGTGAGATTCGGACGTATAACCTTCATAATTTTGAATTTTTCTAATAATCAACCGAACACAGCTCCCAGCTTTACCTTAAAAAATTTGATAACCAAAAAAAGTTCGATTGGGCTGTTATGATCATATCCCACCTGCTTTTAACTTTAATGATGATGTATATAAAATTTTGTTTTATAATACCATCCACCTAATCTTTCTAGTTTCTACTATGACAAAGCCACCGTCCAGAGTGACATGACTCGGATGCGCACACTCTCACAATGACAAGCAAATGACCTGCTGACGACTCACTGAATGCTACATTTTTATTCGTCCGATCAACTCAGTGGACCCCACACCCATCATCTTTACAAGTCTTTATAAACCAGTTGGATCTCATTAGCAACTTCCCCTTTTCCTTCTTCTTCTTCTTCTTCTTCTTCTTCTTCCATTTCATCAGTTTCTTCATATTCTTCAATCAATGGGTTTGGTGGTGGACTCTATCTCTTCTTCCTCAGATCTGCTAGTAAGCGACGTGTTGTACAAAGCAGCTTTCGTGATTGCGCTGCTGAGATGGGCCTTCTATTGGGCTCTCAGACTCCGACAGGGAATCTTGTCCGATGATGAGGATCATGATTATGAAGTCGTACACGCATCTCCTCCGTGTACGACACCTTCTTCTTCCTCCTCGTCGTCGTCCCAGCTCATCAGAGACAGTCTCATACGCACCACGTTCGAGGAGGTGACCAAACGACAGGGAAACAGCTGCCGTTGGGACACCTGCGCCGTGTGCTTGAGCCAATTGGAGATGGGAGATGAAGTCAGGGAGCTGAGGAACTGCTGCCACGTGTTCCACACCGAGTGCATCGACAGGTGGCTGGACTACAACGGCCATGATCATCACGATAATAATGACGACAACCACAAGACGTGCCCGCTCTGCAGAACTCCGCTGCTGACGTCATCGCAGATCCAGAGCCTGAGCTGGGAACACAGGTCTCAGCCGAGCTGGGCTGTGGAGAGACTGCTCTACCTTTTTGGGGAGGATCTGGTGTTATAGTTGTAGTTTCCGGCTGGATTTGTAGTGTGTAAATTGTGATTCTTAATTAGTCCAACAAAATAAATATAATTTTGTGGCTTATTTGTGTGTTAATATTGTGATTCTTAATTAGTCCAAAACAGAATTATTGGTTTGGGCCGGGTGAAGGGATGATTTTGTAATTTCATTGCATCCTTTTTATAGGGACCAAGGAAGTACCAAATGACATTCATACTGAGGCCCATACCAGAACATGTATGCAGATGATTTTAAAGTGAAATACGAGATATACTCCTTTTCATCTCCATCAATTGTTCTACACTTCTATGTATAATGTATCAATCTGCACTTCTACATTTCTATTAGGTTTCTATTATTATTTATTACCCTTCTTTTTTGCTTATACATTACTACATTAGTGAGTCTAAAAAAAATATCAGATATAATTTAGAAAGTAGTAAAATAGAAAATTAAACGCTAAGAGGGGGTCACAAAAATCGAATAAGTAGTAAAATAGAAAATTAAACGCTAGAAGGAGGGCTCGAACCTCCGACCTTGTGGTTAACAGCCACACGCTCTAGCCAACTGAGCTATTCCAGCTATTTATTATAAAATTGAGTTACAATATATATGAAGACAGAAAAATAAATTTTTTCTAATTTTTTTCGGGTCGAGCTGAGAAAATTGAAATCTGAATCAGCTTCATTTCTACTTGCGCGAAGTCTGAAGACCCCAACCCGCGGAGACAAAGTTCCGGGTTCTGCAACTCCGCTCTAGTAGAGACCAGTAAACCATACTATACAGTCTTCTCCCCCACACCTTAGATCTACCTACTTGCAGTTGATCGACTAGCTCGGCTGTTTCAGATCTCAAATCACCTATTCCCAAACTCTTCACTCACTTCACCTTGTTGCTCATTTACATTGTCATCGTCTTCAACAATCAACCCGAATAAGGTAATACACAATTCTCTCCATCTCTTTCTTCTCTGCGATTCTGTAATTCATATAACCAAACGCTCATCTGTCAATCCTAATTTATATTAATGGATCGTGATTTGATCCGAATGTAGGCAATTCGGGTCGTAGTGATGGCGGGAGGTGCAGCCGGCGGTTTCGTAACGAGAGCATATGAGTCCATGCTCAAAGAGTGCTCGCCGAAAAAGTATCCCGATCTTCAGAAGGCAATTCAGGCTTATTTAGGTTTCATTCTCATTCCCTCTATTTATATATACATTTGCATGTGTCTAAGTTTGGACGATCCGAGATTCATAGTTAGATTGGAGATCGTTAATTTCTCTTGATGTATGAATTATAATACTTGAATTTAGGTGAGATCAAATTTTGGTGGTTACTGCTCCTGTTGAACCAGGCATGCGTTATTGGCAGCCTAGTGTAATGAGGGAAGATGTGAGCTTAAGAATGAGTTCATGTTGTTCTTCTTAATGCTCTAGATTTTGGGATTTTAAAAAACTCTGGTTTTACCGGGGAGGGTGAAACACTCAAATGTCTATTTAGTATGTTTTGCTTTAATGTGTTTGCAGTGGTTACTTTTGTATGTATTAGTTCAATTTAGTGCTTTCTGGAATTCGAAGAATGAAAACCTTAAGTAGCTTGTCTTGTTGGTGTATTTTTTCTTTTGCTTGCGCTCTCGTTCCTGTTTATAAATGAGCATCCTATCAACCTTTGTTGGATTTTGAATTTCAGTTGTCCTTTCCATTTCTTTCTATTATGTTTTATACAACTGTTAGTGGAGAGGTAATTCTTCTTGGGAAACAACACGATGGTAGTCACTCTTGACAGTGTGCTATAAATAAAGCTTGTGTTTGTTATGAAAGAAACACCAGTGATCTGTCTGTTCATCAGTCCTCACACACCTTTGTTTTTTTTTTTGGTGTGTCTTTAGATAATGCAAAAGAGGTCAATCAGGCTCAACAAACTGTTCCAAGTGAGAAGAATCAAGCTACTTCTTCAGATGGTGATGGAAGGTAGATTGATTATTTGTAGCTTGATTAATAATTCTATTTCCCCCTCTTTGTTTCTTCCTTTAAAATTCAGATTTGCAGAATGTTGTTGTAATGATTATTTGGCATATCCGAGATGGATTCAAATTTGCAAATGTATGTAGGGCATCAACATCCTTACAGGCCTTAATGTCAAAGCATTTAGTGTAATTCTCTGTAGTTGAATTTATAGTTATTGGGCAGGAATTGTAACATTTTTGTCATAATTTTAGGGTTGTATGTTTATGCATACATAGATGGTCACCTTATCTTCTCTTGTAACTTTTTTTTTTCAATCATAATAAATTTGGTTTCCTATTTTTTCATCCAAAAAAGGATTCACAATCATTTGGAGCACAATAGTTAATTTTAATCACATCCTTTAAAACATGATTGGGTTGGATAGCATTACAATAAACTTGGATGTCTTATTATCTGCTTCAACAGATTTGGATTCTCATTAGTTTATCTAACAAAATTTTTATAAGATTTAGTTTATCTAATAAATGGTACAAAATAAGTATCAGTACTTGCGATTACGATCATTTTCACGTGATCAGAAATATATCTGTACTAGTTTTGACTTTTGGAATCACTTCCATTTTGTAGTTCTCTTGAAACAGAAGGTGAATCTGCAAAAACTGGTGCAGAACCAGGTCAGTCTCAAACAACTTCACAAACTGCCGAGGAGGCAGATTCTGTTGGCAGGCCGGTGAGCATAAGCGGAACTGTTTCAACTGTCCTAGCAAATGCTGGGAACACCTTAGAAGGCTCTCAGGCGGAGCTTGTTTTGAATCCCCTGCGACTTGCATTTGAGACAAAGAACTTGAAAGTTCTAGAACCTGCTCTGGATTGTCTTCATGTATGCAATGTTACTGTTTGGTTATTTTTCAATTTTTTACTTTTTTTAATATCATGTGCTTTCAAGATAGTGATGTTTTGTGGGAGCCTTACTTGCATGAGAAAATTCTTTGTCCTATAGCATCTGAGCGATTGGCCATTGCTTCATTGTTTATATTAAATATCATTTCGTGTTGAGATTTATAATTTACACACCTACCTCACTGTGATAGCTAACTAGTCCTTCAAATTTCATAAGCACAGAAACTCATCGCGTACGATCATTTAGAGGGAGATCCTGGTTTAGATGATGATAAAAGTGTTCCGGTGTTTACAGACATTTTGAACAGGGTTTGCAGTTGTGTTGACAATTCATCACCTGATAGGTATGTGTCATGCATATTGGTGGTTTTCCTCCCAAAATATATGGTTTGTTATTCTTACTAAGTTTAAGGAACGATGCGCAGTACTGTATTGCAAGTGTTGAAGGTCCTTCTTACTGCTGTGGCATCCACGAAGTTCAGAGGTATGTTATCAGGGAATTACTGGTATCAAATAGTATTTTTTCTAGTTTATTATGTGTCTATCCATGTAATTTGCTCATTTACATTGGCACTTGGTCTCTTTCACTGCTTTGTGCAGTTCTACATATGCAATCAGCACATATCTTTCTTTAATTTGTGCATATGAATGTTTGGTGCTTGTTTGTTCTACTTTTTCTCTGCCCCCCCCCCGCGGTAGAATTGATAGTGTGAGAAATTATTCTTACATCTTTAAAAATTGTTTCAAATGCAGTACATGGGGAACCTTTGCTGGGAGTTATCAGGGTTTGCTATAATATTGCTCTACACAGGTACTTTTTACTTTTTTTTTTTATACGTTCCCAATATCAATTTCAAGCAGTGCTAATGAATTGTAGTTTGGACTTGTAGCAAGAGTCCTATCAACCAAGCAACATCAAAGGCAATGCTTACGCAGATGATCAGCATCATTTTCAGGAGAATGGAGACCGATCCGGTGTGAATTTAAATCTTTTGTTCTGGATGTTCCTTATCATATTCTGTTATCAATTTAGTTATTTTACATTGTATTATAGAAACTTTGTAATTTCTCGTAGGGACTTCAGGTTTCATCATCTGGTTCTGTTGGACATATAGAAGCCATTACAGCTCAAAAATCAAATACAAAAGCTGAAGAAACTTCCGTGGCAGACCAAAATGAGAAAGAAATGACTTTAGGAGATCAACTTAACCAAGTTAAAGAGACACCCATTGCATCTGTTGAGGAACTTCAGAATCTTGCAGGTGGTGCTGACATCAAGGTACATATTTTTCTTTAGTAATCCATGTTCTTGGTACCTTATGCACTCTCAGGTGCTGCGCTGTTCCACTATTTACTATGTCTCCAAATCATGGATAGTTTAGCTCTCCAGGTTTCCTTTGTACTAAGATTGCATCTTTCAATGTTTAGGGTTTAGAGGCCGTCCTGGACAAAGCTGTGCATCATGAAGATGGCAAAAAGATAACCAGGTTTGGATAGGATATTATACTATAAGATATCTCTTTCTTGTATTCATAACACACCCAGTGTTTTGACATTTATTTCTAATGCTCCTCAACTGATGCGCTATTTTAAAAGAGGGATTGACCTGGAGAGTATGAGCATAGTTCAACGTGATGCTTTACTGGTTTTCCGAACCCTTTGCAAGGTTTGTAATTTTGTACAATGTCTTCTAATTGTTGAGTCGTACAAGCAACTTGAAGTCTCCTATATGAATTTTGAAACTTTGTCTGCAGATGGGCATGAAAGAAGATAACAATGAAGTTACATTGAAGACGAGGATTTTATCTCTTGAGCTTCTGCAGGTTATATTAAGGATTATTTTTTATTTTATGTGCATGCTTTTATGGATAGATGCTTACATACAAAAGCAGCTGATACTGTTAAATAATTTGAAAGTTTTATTTAAACTAATTTCTTAAACTTATTAAGCACGGGCTTCCTTTTTTTAAGACTATGGATGAAGAACGGATGATATGTATAATCCATGAAGATGATTTCTTATGCATTTCACATTTGACTTATATAAGGAGCTTTCCTTTTACTTATTTTTGTGTTTTTTGAATAATGTGATTTATTACTTGGTATTTTAGGGTTTGTTGGAAGGAGTTGGTCATCCATTTACTAGGAACTTCCATTTTATTGACTCGGTGAAAGCATACCTATCATATGCTTTGTTGCGGGCTTCAGTTTCGCAGTCCCCTGTCATATTTCAGGTTTACACATATCTGCTCTTCATCTGAATTAAATAGAATATGCTATGAGATTTTTGCTTCTGATCATTAGTTTTCTTCCTGCAGTATGCAACTGGAATTTTTTTAGTGCTTTTGTTGCGGTTCAGAGAAAGTCTCAAGGTGCGTATATGAGCTTGACAAATAGTTACAGAAATTACCTTCACATACTCTGTTCTTTACACCTACACATTTTATTCAGGGTGAAATAGGCATCTTCTTTCCCTTGATAGTTCTCCGGTCCCTGGATGGCTCGGATTTTCCCATGAGCCAGAAAATAAGTGTTCTTAGGTATTGCCTTTTCTGATTATCACATTGCTAGTATCATGATGTGTTACTCTCAGTTGCAGCATGTCTACTGTGATCATTATGATTTTGAAAATCTTTACCCAGTCTATTAAAAAAAAAAAAACTTTTCCCAGTCGTCTAATGAGGTGCGGTTTTGCAGGATGGTAGAAAAAGTTTGCAAGGATCCTCAGATGCTTGTTGATATATTTGTGAACTATGACTGCGATCTTGAGGCACCAAACTTGTTTGAGCGTATGGTATAATTTCACTTACTGTTTCCCAATGATGTTTTTCACATATTATCCAAAAATCGTTTTCTTGTACATCTAATACTGCAAGGTATTCTGACTGTTAATTTAGGTTACAACTCTATCCAGAATATCTCAAGGGACGCAAAATGCAGATCCGAATATGGCTGCTGCATCACAGACTACTTCAATAAAGGGTTCATCTCTTCAGGTAAGTTTAACAATTTACTCCTTTATCAGATTTGGCTAGTTCACCATATGCTTTATTGCTGCTAGATATTCATTGATGGTAGCACAGGTTGCTGGATGACCCCTTTTTCCTTGACCTTGCCAGTGTCTTGTGAATGTGCTTAAATCACTCGTAGATTGGGAAAAGTCACGTGGAGAATCAGATAACCAGAGTAAAAACACTCAGTTTCTGGAAGGAGAAGCTTCAGCTAAAGAGTCTGTTGATGTAAAAAGCAGGCAAGAAACAACCACCAACTTTGAGAAGGCAAAAGCTCATAAGTCTACACTGGAAGCTGCTATCTCTGAGGTGATGGATCTGAGATTAATCGGCTTAACTTGATATCCTGGTTGTATATATTTTTTTGTTTACTTTTTTTTTTTTTTGAAAAGAAACATAATTTAGTAATAAAAAGGAAGAATACAGACTCAGTGGATAAGGAATCCACAAAAACAGAAGGGAAAAACCAGAGAAACACAAACAGCACAAACAGGAAACCCCCCCCCCCCCCCCCCCACAAGAATACTCCCTCAATATAAAATAAAAAAAACTAAACTGCTGCTGCTCTCCAGTCCCTTAGAATAGAAGAAAAATTATAATCTTTAAAGATCTCAGAGACCAAAGCCCAAAGAGCCACCCAAAATCTTACTCTATCCCAAAGAGCCTCCACCCCTACCCCCTCGTAGGCTTCAAAAATTCTTCTATTTCTTTCCGTCCATAACACCCAAAAAATTGCAAGGATCCCACAGCCCCATAACACTTTGGCTTTCTTCCCTTTCCCAAAACCATCAAGATTTTGAACAAACAAAGCAGAAATCTGTATTGGAGATTCCCAAATTACCCCAGCCTTCCTATAGAACTTCTGCCAAAAATAAGAAGCCACTTCATACTGCAAAAAAAAAATGATTTGCTCTGTTTGTGGTATAGAACTGATATGTAGTTTTAATATTGGTGCAGTTCAACAGGCAACCAGTAAAGGGTGTAGAGTATCTGAGATCAAATAAGTTAGTGGAAAACACACCTAGTTCAGTTGCCCAATTTTTGAGAAATACTCCCAGTTTGGACAAGGTTGAATCTCTGTTCGTCTATAAGTTGCTGTTCTACAATGATACAGACTTCTTAGTACTTATCATTTTTGCAGGCTATGATTGGGGAATATTTGGGTCATCATGAAGAATTTCCCCTTTCTGTGATGCATGCTTATGTAGATTCCATGAAGTTTTCGGGAATGAAGTTTGATACTGCAATCCGTGAACTTCTTAAAGGATTCCGACTTCCAGGGGAAGCTCAAAAGATAGATCGCATCATGGAAAAGTTTGCAGAAAGGTACTTGGTTTCTCTGTTTTGTATTGTTGCTGTCTGTCATCTATTTTTGTGTGCACAAATATTCCATGCATGGCTGTGCATATGATTCATGCTTACACAAGGCATGTATCCCTTGTAAATCTGTAAACAATTTCTGACTAAATATGATTTATGCATCCACCTAGTACTGAGATTATATGCCCTTTTGATTACTGGACAGTGATTTTTTAACATGTTGCATATGCAGATACTGTGCAGATAATCCAGGTCTCTTCAAAAATGCAGATACTGCATACGTTCTTGCATATGCAGTTATTATGTTGAATACTGATGCACATAATCCGATGGTGTGGCCTAAGATGTCCAAGTCGGATTTCGTGCGCATGAATGCTACTGAAGATCCAGAAGATTGTGCTCCAACAGAACTTCTGGAAGAAATCTATGACTCAATTGTTAAAGAAGAGATAAAGATGAAAGATGATAGTGCTGGTCTCGAGAAAAGTGGCAAATATAAGCCAGAAGGTGAAGAGAGAGGGCGCCTTGTCAGTATTCTTAATCTGGCTCTTCCCAGAAGGACGCTGTCTTCTGATACCAAGTCTGAAAGTGAAGCGATCCTAAAGAGAGCACAAGCTATATTTAAGAATCAAGGAGCAAAAAGAGGGGTCTTCTATACTACACAGCAGATAGAACTTGTAAGGCCTATGGTAGAAGCTGTTGGATGGCCTTTGCTTGCTACTTTTTCTGTTACAATGGAGGAGGGTGAGAATAAGTCGAGGGTTGTTCTCTGTATGGAAGGGTTTAAAGCAGGAATACACATTACACATATTCTTGGAATGGATACCATGCGCTATGCCTTCTTAACATCTCTGGTCAGGTAAAATAGTTGTGTTCTCTTGTATTCACCTACATGGAAATATTCTCTATTCACAGTTTTGATCTTTGTAGCAATGTTCATAATAATGCTAATTTGAGATTTTGGGTTTGCATCTCAGATTTACATTCTTGCATGCTCCGAAGGAAATGCGTAGTAAAAATGTGGAAGCATTGCGAACTCTACTATCTCTTGGTGACTCTGAGACTGGCTCCCTTCAAGACACATGGAATGCAGTTTTGGAATGTGTTTCTCGGCTTGAATTCATTACGTCAACTCCTGCTATTGCTGCAACAGTCATGCATGGATCAAACCAGATCTCCAAAGATGCTGTTCTTCAATCTCTAAGAGAATTGGCTGGAAAACCTTCTGAACAAGTATTTGTGAACAGTGTTCAGCTTCCCAGTGATTCTGTAGTGGAGTTCTTCACTGCACTCTGTGGTGTATCAGCTGAAGAACTAAAACAAAGTCCAGCTCGGGTTTTTAGCTTGCAGAAACTTGTTGAGATCAGCTACTACAACATGGCTCGTATACGCATGGTAGATTTTTGTTATTGCAAGCTCTCTTGTTTTGCTTGTAAAAAGTTGTACGTTAACATGAAGATAGCCTTCACTATCTGCAGCTCACTAAGTGGGATTCTGATGTGTTCTCCATCTTTTGAACGTTTCCACTAATTTGTCTTACAGGTCTGGGCTAGAATATGGTCTGTTTTGGCAAACCACTTTATTTCAGCTGGGAGTCATCATGAAGAGAAAATTGCTATGTATGCCATAGATTCTTTAAGGCAGCTTGGTATGAAGTATCTGGAGCGGGCTGAACTTGCCAATTTCACATTCCAAAATGACATTCTTAAGCCCTTTGTTGTTCTTATGCGCAATAGTCGAAGTGAAACCATAAGGGGCCTAATTGTTGACTGCATTGTTCAAGTATGTCTACATAAGTTGCTTTCCTCATTGCACTTTCCATTTCTCATCATTATCCTTCTCAATCTACAACTACTCTGCTGAAAACAAAATTATTCCGTTGTCCTTTGCAGATGATAAAATCTAAAGTAGGGAGCATCAAGTCTGGATGGCGTAGTGTTTTCATGATTTTTACAGCTTCTGCAGATGATGAATTGGAATCTATTGTTGAGAGTGCATTTGAAAATGTCGAACAGGGTAATAATTTATTTTTCCTTACCGTGTTCTTCATGACATTGATGTTTTTCCTCATCTTTACAACATCGGTATATCTAATACTTGGAAACTTGCAGTGATCTTGGAACATTTCGATCAAGTAGTTGGAGATTGTTTTATGGACTGTGTCAACTGTCTTATCAGATTTGCAAATAATAGAACTTCACACCGTATAAGTTTGAAGGCTATTGCACTCCTGCGCATATGTGAGGATCGTTTGGCTGAGGTGTGTTAGTCTTTATTTGTTTTGAACATATGTTAAAAAATAACAGATTAATGGTATCATTGAATCCATAATATTTCAGCTGAAGTTGATAAAGTTAATTACAAAATGATTCCAATAAGCTTTGTTGGAAACTGCACCCCATGTTCAAATGATTAGGAAGAAAGATGGAACAAGGGAAAAGGGGTACTTTGCCTTTGCTGTGATATTGTCATCACTGTCCTCTTACTATTGAAAAACAAAAAACTCCACTGGTATTAGGCTTCTTTGCTGGTGGTGGATGTGGTTATAGTGGTTTGGGTTGATGCCTATGGTTCTTGGGTGACTTCTGACTTATTGATAGCGTGTCTCTTTGCTGTCAAATATTCCTGTTTAACGCCTGGTTTGTTCAATTCAGGGTCTTATACCTGGTGGTGCTTTGATGCCTATTGAAGAAAATGTGAATACAACTTTTGATGTGACTGAGCATTATTGGTTCCCAATGCTGGCTGGTCTGTCTGATCTGACATCAGATACAAGACCAGAGGTCAGAAGCTGTGCGCTTGAAGTCTTGTTTGATCTACTGAATGAGAGAGGTAACAAGTTCTCATCATCCTTTTGGGAGAGCATCTTCCATCGAGTCTTGTTTCCCATATTTGATCACGTAAGACATGCCGGAAAGGAAAGCTCGACTTCTGATGAGGAATGGTTCCGTGAAACAAGCATTCACTCACTTCAGTTGCTGTGCAACCTTTTCAACACTTTTTATAAGGTAGTGTTGACCTAAACACTAGCTTTGCAAATTGTATTGTTACTAGTTATTTGTGAAGAATTATACATACTAGGGGATAAAATTGTGGAGGTATTTTTTTTTTTCAAACCTGTAGTACATCGAATGGAGACTGATATTCGTATTTTTTGGCTCTGGGGTAAAAGAAGGGTTTTGTACATTTTAAGTTGGTGTCCGAAAGTTTATCGTGAAAGCCTTTCCTTTGTGCAGGAGGTATGTTTTATGTTGCCACCACTACTCAGTCTACTGTTAGATTGTGCCAAAAAGACTGATCAAGCAGTGGTTTCATTATCTCTGGGTGCACTGGTGCATCTCATTGAAGTTGGAGGACATCAATTTAGTGAGAGTGATTGGGATACATTATTGAAAAGCATTAGGTGTGTATCTCTTATTATCTGGAAATCTTTTCTGGCCATTCTAATACTGATAATTTTATTATACTAATCCTTTTGTTATTGTCATCGTTGTCATCAGAGATGCTTTGTACACAACACAACCACTTGAACTGCTAAATGCTTTGGGTTTTGAGAACCTGAAGAACGATAGGACGTTAAATAGAGATTTAGAGGTCAATTCCGGTGATGGTGGTTACATAAAGTCTGTTGACTATGATGGGGGGGATGGCCGTCAGTTTGATGCCAGCGATAATGGAAGAAATCCAAATGCATCAGTCGAATCAGGGGTGCAAATGAACTTGGATGGATCTGAAGGTCAGGTTTAAAAAAATTTATGAAACTTCATGTTTACTAATCGGCGTATGATTAACATTAAAAATCTGAGACTCTGTTTATGGTAGTTTTCATTTATCAGAAATAGAACCTGAAGAAAGGGTCAATATTGTCCTCCCAAAGCTACGCTTTATGAACCTATATCTTACACTTTTGTTGATGAATGACTTGATTTTTATTTTATTATTTTTTGTCCTATAGGCCTTACCTCACCGTCAGGAAGTGCTTCAAAATCTGCTGAAAGTGGAAACCTCCAACGGAGTCAAACAATAGGTCAAAGAATTATGGACAACCTCTTTCTCAGAAATCTTTCTTCTAAGCCCAAGGGTTCTGATGCTTCAGTACCATCTTCTCCAGTTAGGGTATGATGTTACGGGATATTAATTCTAAAAAGTATATTTTTTTCTGCTAAACTTGTTACACAGATCAGAACCAGATTTTGTTAAACAGATCAGAATCCCGATTTTATGGCTTTATGATGTGTGTATCAGCACATGTTTTCATAGCTCTATGATGTGTCTGATTGTTATGCTTGCATAGGTTCCTGATGCTATCGAACCTGATACCAAAGATGAGGAGGAAAGTTCTCTATTGGGAACTTGCAGGGGCAAATGCATCACTCAATTATTACTTCTGGGGGCCATTGATAGTATACAGGTCTGAATTTTAGTTTCTCTCTACCTCTCTCACTCTCTCCCCTTGAATATGAATCATTTTTATATTTCTTGTAATCATCTAACATCTCACATGTTGCTAGTTAGGCAGAAAAGGAAATAGTTGAGTTAAAAGTTTAAATCTATCTCTCTGTTCAGGAAATCTGGGATGAATAAGAAGTCTCTGAGAACTGTTTTCCTAATAGAATCCTTTATAATTTGCAGAAGAAATACTGGAGCAAGTTGAAAGCACCACAAAAGATTGCTATTATGGACATTTTGCTGTCCCCGTTAGAATTTGCAGCGTCCTATAATTCATATACCAATCTCAGAACACGCATGCACCAAATTTCTGATGAGAGGTAGGATGAAAATTTGTGTGCAAATTCTTCTGCTGTGAAATTCTATACCTTTGAAGAACATAATGTGACTATTTCAACCATTGGACAGGCCACCTCTGAATCTTCTTCGCCAAGAGTTAACAGGAACTTGCATATATCTGGACATATTACAGAAGGAAACTTCCGAGTTTAGTGCCGATAAAGAGGGACTTGCAGAAACTAATGATTCAAGCTTAACAGAACATTCTAATGCTGAAGAGAAAATTGAAGGAGTAGCAGAAGAGAAACTGGTGTCTTTCTGCGAACAGGTACTCAGGGAGGCATCTGATCTGCAGTCCAGTTCTGGGGATGTGACTAATATGGATATTCATCGGGTTCTGGAGTTACGATCTCCAATCATTGTTAAGGTATAAAGTGATATTTAAATTACTGTGGGGGCATGGGATTTCTATGTGGGACTTTTGTGTGTGATTGCTTGTTGATTTTTGCTAATATCTTTGCAATTACCATGTGGACTAGTGCCACATCCCCCATTAATTTTACGGAAACAAAATTCTGTCCACGGATTTCGTTGGACATCCATACTTTAGGTGAAATTATTGCTAGTCAATTGCTTTTTGAAAAGAAAGAAAATGGTTTTCAGTTGGTCTTCTTTTTTTTCCTCCAAATGTCTCATTGGTTGCTTTGTCCATCTTACATAGCCTGTTTAGACTTTCTGGCAGCTGCCTTTTCTGTCCATTCTTGGTCAATCATTTGAAAATCCTTGTAATTTGATATTCTTACAACTTCATGTTGTCCTTCATTAGGCAGATCTTGAACATTTTGCTGCAATCTTGAATCCGTCATTCGATTGGTTATATGTGTTTACCTGAGTGTGCTTGGGATCCGTCATGTTTAATGGACAATATTTGATGTGGTCGATTCCCCACATTGGGTTTTTTACATTGTAGTAATTACAGAGTTAATTTTCTTACTGTGTCGGCTTTTCAGGTGCTCAAAGGCATGTGCTTTATGAACCAACAGATTTTCAGAAGACATCTGAGAGACTTCTATCCTTTGCTGACAAAACTTGTGTGCTGCGACCAGGTAATCTCCTCTTTCCCTGTTTCTTACAAATATGGCCCGTGGTAGTATCCATATAATTCAATACTACCATATCCATCCCCTGATGTGTCACTTACAACAGTTCATCATTTACTAATTAGAGATGAGGATATGTTCTGGGAAACTTATACATGCCTTCATTTGTTCAGATGGATGTTCGCGGAGCTCTTGGTGATCTATTTAGGGCACAATTAAAAGCACTTCTGCCCTAGCTGTTTTTTCCTTTTCTCACCACATTGACAAGTGTCCCAAAAGGAATGAACTTCAGCGTCACTGCTCCAAGCCTCTAAACACTGATCGTCTGATTTTGTTCGGCTAATATTCTTTCTCCTGTGCCTATAAAATTTCATTTTCTTCAGATATAAGTATATGTTCTTTTTTCAATTCTCACCTTCCCAGTAAATTTTGTTGTAATGATGTTAATGTAGAAAAGGAAAGTAAACAAAAAGGGGAGAACATAGTTTTGAGTCGGCCTTTTATTGTTTCACATAAATCATCATTTTTGTTGTTATGTAATGTAAGTATCTGGATTGAATTCCTACAAATAGATATAAGTAGTTATGGAAGCTATGTGATCGTCCTCAATTATGTTTGAGAAACTTTTTATTCTATTGACCACAATTGCAATTGAGTTGGTATTGAAAAGTCTTTATTTTGATGGCTTCTAACGAGAAATATCATAAGATTTATTTATTTATTTGGTTAGTTTTTAACAAAGTGAAGGGAGATCACCCAAGGGACTTTCTCTATACAGCTTTATGGTCTGGGACAAAACATAAGCTTAGGAAAAGTGGATTCCTTCTGTATTGGTTTTTTGTTTCCCATCCAAGAAATACTAGCACAAAAAATTGGTTTACAACAAGTTCACTCTATTCTTTTCTTGATGGATTATTCTTGCTATTGTAATAAGCTTAGAAACGATTCAAATGGGGTTGTTCCTTGTGTGATTCCTTTACCTTTCCTTCCGTAAAAGTCATTTTCCCACCTTTTAGGTTCGTTATATCCAAAGTAGTGCTTCCTATCTACAAACTCAAAATCGAGATTGAGAGGCATAAGAAAACATGGGTTTCCGTTGCCTGTGGATTTTATTGCTCTGGGCATTTAGTCTAGGTTTTTTGAGAGGTGTCCATGGTGGTGGCTTTGCATGCAATTGGGGAACCCGTGCCACACACCCATTGCCACCTAATATAGTTGTGAAGCTTATGAAGGACAATGGGTTCAACAAAGTGAAGCTATTTGAAGCTGATCCTGGAGCACTCGAAGCTCTAGGAAACAGTGGTATCCAGGTTATGCTTGGGATACCCAATGAGTTCTTGGCGGCGCTTGCAAGCACTGTTACCATTGCTGAGACCTGGGTGTATCAGAATGTATCCAACTACATATCCAAATACGGGGTCGATATAAGGTAAGCGACGTACTAAAAGTTTTCATGCTCTTCATTTTCTTCAATTTTAAAACACACATCTACCTTATTTCCCTAATTTGACATGTCAATCTATATAGGTATGTGGCTGTAGGAAATGAACCTTTCCTCAAAACCTACAAAGACACATTCCTCAAAACCACATTTCCGGCACTCCAAAACATTCAAGCAGCCCTCATAAAAGCCGGGCTAGGGAGACAAGTGAAGGTCACCGTTCCACTAAACGCTGACGTCTACCAGACCGACACGAATGTTCCCTCCGGAGGTGACTTCCGGTACGACATCCACAGCCTCATGCTCTCCATCATCAAGTTTCTCAGTGACAATGGTGGTGCTCTCACCATCAACATCTACCCATTCCTTAGTCTCCAAGCCGACCCTGATTTCCCCAAAGAATATGCCTTCTTCAACAACACTTCAAAGCCTGTTGTGGATGGCTCTATTTCCTATACCAATGTTCTTGATGCCAATTTTGACACCTGCATTGCTGCTCTTGAAAAGAATGGTTTCCCCTCTTTGCCTGTTATTGTTGGAGAGATTGGGTGGCCCACAGATGGTGACCCCAATGCTAACATAGAAGATGCAAGAAGGTTCAATCAAGGGCTTTTGAGTCGTATACTTGCAGGGCAAGGCACCCCAAAGAGGTCCACCCCACCTGACATATACATCTTCGGACTCATAGATGAAGATGCCAAGAGCATCCAACCTGGGAATTTTGAGCGGCATTGGGGCGTCTTCAATTATGATGGAACAGTCAAATACTCATTGGATACAGGTATACATATTCTTCGAAATTTCTATATTTTCGGATCCTCGATGTTTCTACTAACATCGATATGTACCTTTAATACAGGTAACGGAAAAGCTTTGGTGGCGGCAAAAGGAGTGCAATACTTGGCCAGACGATGGTGCATAATGTCACCGGAAGCAAGTATTTCAGACCCCAATTTGGCCGGGAGCATCAACTATGCTTGCTCTTATGCCGATTGCACTAGTCTTGGATATGGCTCTTCTTGTGGAATGCTTGACACAATGAGCAATGCTTCTTATGCTTTCAATATGTACTACCAAACCATGGACCAACGCAAAGATGCATGCCAATTCTCAAATCTGTCCATCACCACAAGTATCGATCCATCTCCAACTTCGAATGGCCAGAAGACGACGTGTCGTTTTGAGATCATGATTGATCTGTCCAAGCACCAACGAGCTCCTAGACGGCCTCCTTCATCGGCTGCAGGAGTAAGACAGCATAGCTCCCACAAAGTTGTGATGGCTTTACTTGTCCTTGTATTAGTTTCCACATTGATCATCTAATTTTTACCGTGTATACTTGGGTTATTTTCGATATCCACATTTTTTAAGCATACAACGTCATTTATTATGAATAAGAATGAACATTATCTTCTTTTGTCTCACACTCTCACTTTTCTAAGCTCATCTCCTCTCCGTCAAGCTCACACATAACGAAAAGAGGTAAAGACATCAAATAATTTTCTATTTTAACTTTTATTACTTGCAATTTTATCTCCATATTTTACACTTGCATAGTTACATGCATTCACCAACAGAAGTAGAAAACTAGAAACCAACCAAAAAAAAATCAGTGAACCAGGTGGATAAAAGAGAAGACTTGTCTCCTACCCTAACTTTATTTTGGTAATGGCATAGGAGCCCAAACCCGAGCAAGGCCAAAATAAACGTCTATTTCACGACCTTTTGGTCTACCATACAAAATAAATGTTAATATTCGAGAGAGCCCAAAATTAGACAGCAAAAAATAGAAAATAGCAATTTCTTTTTTTATGGCTAAAAAGACCCAAAAACATTGGACACAAAAACCCAGTCAGAAAAGAAAGAGATAAGAAAAAGACATGGATGCCCAAGCGGTGCGTTCAGCCTTGCAGGAAAGGTAGATGAAACCAAGACCGTCAGATCCTATTTCTGTGGGACCCAGGACTGATATGAAAACTGAAAGAAAGAACACATCAAAAATGGGGGGAATCTACTTTAACCCTAAGGCAATCATAAATCAAGGCCGGATTTCCGCTTTAACCATTAATTTAGTTTCAATAAAACTATAACTATTTAAAAAAAAAAAAGCTTTAGAATTAAGATTTGCAATTTATATATGATTGGCCGAGAGTTTCAGAGTTTCTCGGAGAAACAAAACAGAGGGCATCGTCTATGCTTTATGAATATACTCTAACCCCATTCTTTGGATTCACTGCTAGAAAGTTTCAAGCTTTTTTAGCGTTTGCGTTTTGGGGGGTTCCAAAGCGTTTTAGGGTTTTGGTCCAATCGAATGGTGGGAGTGTGAGTGGGCTTTTGGGCATCGTTATGTTGGTGTTGAAAAAGCTAGGCGGCGCGCGCTTTCTCATAGACTCATCAAAGCACCAACCCTTAGTTCTTCTTCATCGATTTACAGATATGGCTGCTTATTTGTATAACCATAACTGCAAGGGTTTTCATGCACAGTCCCCAATTCCACAATCCTATTGCTCCCTAGATCGATCTTGGAAATGCGCGTCTCTTCCTCGGAGGAATAATACCTGCAATTTTACGGTGAAATGTTGCTTCCAGACGCATAGCAATAGCGGCAATAACAATAGCATGAAGCGTCACGCCAATGCGTTTGAGAATTTGAATGCCCAATTGGTCTCCGATGTGGATTCGGAGCTCCGGAGATCCGATTCCATTAGATTGGCCTCCCAGAATGGTTTGCAGGAACGGGGAAGCCATAACGGATTCCATAGCCAGACTCTGTCCCGTGATAAAATCGTCGTTGCCGTCGATGTAGACGAGGGTATGTGATTCTCATATTGTTTTCTGGATTTGCCGAATTGGGTTGGTCTCTTTTTTCTGATTTGTGGTTGTTGTCTTGTGCATTTTTGGTGAGCAGTTTTGGGAAACTTCGTATCAGCTCTCAACAGGTTTATTGCTGATCGTTACGCAGCGAACCATTCAGTTTCTGAGTACCATGTGTATGAGTTCTTCAAGGTATTGCCTGCTGCTTCTAGTTACCATGTGTCCAATGTACCATATCTCTAGTGCTAGAGGATAATACTCATCATATTAGGACAAGTTGAAGTTTAGATGCTTTTTGTTTAACATGTCAAATACTGACTTGGATTGTACTGTAATTATGTTTGTGTCCCTCCCTGGTTGAGTTGAGTTGATACCCCAGCTATCCGTGTTCTTTATTCTGTGGTTAAAGGTGCCAATATTTTCTTCGGCAACAAGCTTTAGGAACATATTATGGACACATGTACATCTTTGATATGCTCTTTTGTTGGGAAAATATTTCATCTTACCGAGCATATTCTGATTCATCATATTTTCCTGTTACAGATATGGAAGTGTTCACGTGATGAAGGTAACTACTAATTGTCCATCTCTTGTTTACTGTTTTGCATCATAATATCATTAGAGTGGTTGTGATTATCATCAATGTCAGCATCATTATCAGTGTCTTGCAATAATCATGTTATGATGTCAAAGGACTTTTAGCAGCTCTTCTGAAAAAAAGAAACCTGAGAGGACTTTTAGCAGCTAAGCTTGTCAGTACCTTTGAATCATCAGATTCTCTTATGTCAGTCAAATCTTTAGGTGGGCTGAGTGTGGATTTAATCAGACTTTTGACTTGACCAACTGACAGCCTTAGAATAAGTTTATGCCTTGGAATAAATTGTTTGCGGAAAAATATTGCATGTAGGATTACTTATGTCGATTGAAACTTATGACCTGAGCATTGTTTTGCGATTGCTTTGTAGACTTGTACCTGCAATGTTTTTTGCTGTTATATCTTTCTTCCTTTCTTAAAAGAATTGTCATGATTGATATTATCTAGTTTGTTTTACAGCCGATCTTCGTGTTCACGAGTTCTTTAAAACGTCATATTTCAAGACTGGGATCCACCCACTCCCAGGTGCTAAGGAGACGCTTCATAAGTTGTCAGGAGTTTGTAACCTGTCAATTGTGACGTATGTACTATTAGCTAGTTCCTTTCATATATTATTACATTTACCCGAGCATCGGCTAACATATTGTTCTGGCATATACACAAATTAAAAGGTCTAGGCAGAATGCAATTAAGGACCACACAATTCAATGGATTGAAAGTCATTTTCCAGGACTGTTTCAGGAGATTCACTTTGGGAACCACTTTGCTCTGGATGGAGAGTCAAGGCCTAAGTCAGAAATATGCAGGTATGTTACAGATCTAAACTCGGTATGTCTTTTTGAAGGTTTTTGTTTTTCCTTCTATATTGTTTTAAAACCTGCAAGGCCAAAATGAATTTGGTGTTCAAGTATCCTGTTTTGTTGATATGGATTTGCCAGGTCTCTTGGAGCAAAGGTTCTGATTGATGACAATCCAAGATATGCAATTGAATGCGCCGAGGTTGGGATCAGGGTTCTACTTTTTGATTACGAGAATTCATATCCTTGGTGCAAGACTGAGTCTATTGATCAACATCCCCTAGTCACCAAGGTTCATAACTGGGAGGCAGTGGAGAAGCAATTAATGGCATTGATTGTTTCATAGGTTTTTCTTACAACCTATTACAAGATTGACCACCAATTTATCAAGATACGTTTAACTCATTCTAATGCATGGAGACCACCTCATGGATGCTAAAGATAGTAAGCCTATGTTGGTCTTGATTAAGAAACTCTTTGGAGTCCGGCCAAATAGGGATTTCTCTGGTGAAAGCTGTTGTAGGAGAATGATGAGAGTTGACGATATTCTCTTTCATTTCCCCCTCTTCTGAGTTCTTAGACCCTGAAGAAAAACTAGTTTTCAGATTGCTAGTTATGATGGGAAGGCACATTTTTGTGTTGGTCAGATAGCTCAAAGTCAACTGGTCTTGCCAGGACTGGGCTTGGTTTCCGGTCTTTATCTTTATTTTATATTTAGGAAGAGAGTAGGGGTAAAAGGAAAACTCCAAAGAGATGTAAATATGGATGATAACAAAAATAATCAAAAAAATCCGAAATTTTTCATTTTTGTGATTTCAAGAAGGCTGTTTGAAGCCATTTCTGTTTACTCCGAATGTGTTCTGATTCACGACCAAAAAAAAAAAAAAAATGTGTTCTGATTCATTTTGATTTTGATCTTATTCTTTATTGTTGCCACTCATATCTTCTCGTCCCAAAACTAAAATGCCAAGTGGTTTTCAGCTTTTGCAATTGGGGATATTTTTATCTTTGTCTACACTACTACACTCTGTTCTAACCCTATCTTTGTGAAGCGGATATTCTCACCCTCATATCCACACTAACATTCTTGCTAGAAAAACATCCATAAGATTTGTGGGTAACTTGAGAACCTGTGAGCCCAGTTATCCCCTCGTGAAGAAAAATGAAAACACTATACTTGGGGTCAATTAGAGTCCGTGACTATGCATTGTGAACTGAACAAGCGTGTCAATTTCATTATTCACAAAGTTATTTTGCATATAAAAAATGTAGCAAAAGGAAGCTCCTCCAGTTTGCAAGCACCTTTTCTATAACATAAGAAAGCTTTGCAAAACCTTGTCATTGGAGCCGTCACATAATTGTATGAAATGTTCAACTATCTCTGCAACACTGCAGCAGTTCTATGATTCCAGCCAGGGAGCAGTTTCGGATCAAATTGGGCCATTCGATCAATCTGATGCGATACTGCATTTGCATTAGGAAGGAGATAGGGAAATTTGATGATTTGGATCACTCGACCTTCTCCATTACCTTGATACCATATGCTTGTATGATATCCATCGCTGCAATACCACAAACAACTCCAGTTAGACATTGTTTGTTATAGAACACACAACCGAAAGACAAACAAGAACAAGTGCTTGATTACCAGGGACATAAACTTCAGGTTCAATAGGCCTTAAGACACCTCTTGTTTTAATTTTGTTTCCAAGTATGAGCTGCAACACCACAATTGAAGTAAATTTATTTAAGCATTATTATCTCCCTCCATACAGCTGAAAAATATAAATGTGTAACAAGTACCAGAGCTCCAATGGCTGCCGGGATACCAACGGTGAAAGCCATGGCGGTGATCATTTGACCATTCTTAGTCATCCCAAATTCCAGTAAAGTGGCACTATGTTTCTCTTTATGTTGGGAATCTGGGAACTCAACCTCCACTTCATGATGCAAAAGTACCATATCCTGACCATAAAAAAATCCCACAAGTTGCAGTAACAGATAATTTTGGATACTGAAATCTGTACTTATATTTGCTGATAAGGAATTTACCTGTTCTGTGCTCGAGTATGCTAACCTGTCTTCCATGAGGAGACAAGTGACATCAAAAGCACTTTTGCAGGAGGCAGGAATTTCTTTCTGCTCATGCAGTCCCAAAAATCTATTCAACAAGAAGTAACAATTTCAATCAACTTGAGCATTACTTTGTCTAGAAAGAAAGGGAAAAAGGTAAGAAATAACGAGCTTACATTATAGTTTTAGCTGCCCTTACTGCAGTTGATTGCTGTTTGCAGTATCCAAGAGTGACAATATTTTCACTGATTGCTTTCTCTCCTCTCAGCGATCCATCCACATATTCACTTTTAATCTTCAGAAGTTCAGACAAGAACATCCGGAATGTGGTTTTCTTTCCATCCTTCAAAAGTGGATGAGGTTCGGATTCAAATAAACCAATTCTTGACAGTATTCCCATTATTTCGCCAAACCCTATTCAAAACATTTGTTTAAATTTGTAAGAAAATAGCACACTGAGCTAACCACCTGATGTCTCTGTTATCCTACTTAACAAATCTTACTCGGCGCTCAAGCCAACTACTCAAGTTTTTAAGTGTAAGTCCAAACTTTAACCAAAAAGCTCAAGTGCCAAACACATGCCATACCTTCATAGCGAAGGGTTCCACGAAAGACAGTCGCTGCTTCCTTTCCAATTCCATACAAGTCTCCATAAACTAGTGAATTACGATTTGGAAGGCATTCCAAGGCGAAAGCTGGAAGGTCAGGTATCCGATGTTTCACAGCAGAATCGTAAAGATTCTTCCCTGGAATTTTGTACCATAAAAGTGAAAGAGAGAAGAAAGACCTCCAAAAAAATGAAATCTTCCTATGGGAAATAGAACTGATTTCATATTGTTTATGATAGTTAATACATGCTTGGATTTATCATCTTTTTTCCTCATCATTAACTACTTACCATCAACATTTACAATTTCACCATTAGATTTATAAGTGGCAGGATTGCGTCCAGCTCGAATAGCTCCTGCAGGACTCCAGCTGAAATGATTGATTACTAGTTAATAACTTCCACAAGACTAAAATTAGAAGTTAGAACCTTGTACTTGTATGTCTTGTAACCATTTATTGAATTAAAGCTTGACTACAAAAACTACCTGAACTTATATGCTAGAGGATTGTTTGCTGCAGCCGGGGAAGGGAGTCCACCACAGTAAGAAGTGAAAGACTTTATTTTTCCCTTACGAACATGTGCTTGGTTGATCATCTTCATTGCCATCATATGATCTGAAGTAGGACATAATCAGGCTAATGCATTGAGATATCATGCCTCCAGAAAAGTCTAATGGACTAAATGTATTTTGAAATGAATTCTCCATTTTTACAAAGCCTAAACCATTACCTATCCCAGGGTCCAAGCCCATCTCACCAAGAATCGTAATACCAGCACTCTTTGCCTTTTCATTTAGCTTGGACATGGCATCATCAACATAGCTAGCAGTGACAAGGTGCTTTTTGAGCTGCATGAACAGACAACATTTTCTTAGCTAAAAAAAATAAAAAATAAAACTGAAAAGGAAAGGAAAAAAAAAGAAAGAAGGCAGAGCCCGATACATGAAGATTCCTGTATTGGTCCTGACTAGGAATTTGTCATGATCACTATGCTTCTGTTCTTTACAACAAAGTAAAAAATAACTCTGAGACAATGTAAAGTACCTCAATACATGCATTTGCTACAGTAACGTGGCAAAAAGCAGGCAGTAAGCTTATGACAACTTCAGCCTGCATGATGGAAACAATGTTGTAAAGAGCATTGACAATGTAAGACCCTGATTGAAGCCTCAAAAAATTTTAACACCATCAAGGAAAAACAGCAACTAATTGTCTTGAGAACAATAGTAGACATCTAAGTTAAACATTAACCAGTATGCATTTAAATTTTCTGGAGTATACATATATAAATGCTCTTTAAAGCATTAATCCCGGCATTTTTCAGTACACTTGCTGCATACCAGTTTTGCAGTGTACTACAGAAAAGTAGTTACCTCTGATATATACTTATAAAGACTACTAGCGTCTGACACATCAAGTTGAACTGCACTTGCATTTGGAATACCTTCAGTGATCTGCATCCGATCTTTCAGTATCAAATATTCAATTGCGAAAGAAAAGGAAAAGCATAAAGATATAATTATATATAACCTTGCACACCATCACTTCCGAAACAAATTAAAAAATTTGACATCCTCATGAAAGAGTTGAATTCAAGAGGATCGTATCAGGCTTAATTTTGCAACGGGAATATAATTTTGTTATATTACCTCTTCAGCATCCTTTAGATAGAGAGATGCAACAGTAACTTGCACATCACTGTTCTCTTCAAAGTCACCTTCCATGCATGTTTTATACCATGGTTGGGATGACATTCCACCAATTGATGCTAGCATCTCAGCAGCTGGTTGACAGACCCGGCCTGCTCCAATAATTAGAACACCGACCTTCTTTTTCGTGTCATTTTCCTTCTTAGTTCCACTCTCTTGGACTTTACCAACCCTCAATGAAATCCTATTTGCTTCTTGCTTTAATGCTTGATTTTCATTTGGATTAGCAAGAGAAGTCAAAGAATCGATAATTTTATCTAGAACTTCCTCATCATCTGCACCAACCTGTTCATATCAATGCCATAATATTATGCAAGGTATCTAACCTAAGAGTCATAGTTTTATCAGACCAAAAAACAAAATTCAGTTGCAAACAATTTTAAAAAGAGAGCTAATTAGGCAGATAGAGAACGAGAACGTATAAAGTAGCATATTCCCTCTCCCATGATCGAACTGGACTCAAGGCCTACTCACTTCAAGTTCTGAGTATGACATAGCATGAGAACTTGGACCAACTTCACACTTCACCAAATGGAAGGATCCACTTGCAGCTTCAATAATATCTAAGGCCTCATTTATCAGAAATTGATCAAACAAGTGTCCACTGAGAGATACCTGTCATTTATAGTGAATTCATCAATGTTCATCAATGATGAAAGAGGAGCAATTAGCATCATCCAATTATCATGATCTAAAAACTGTTAGATACGTACTAATGTGGTGTACTTCTTGTTAAAGTGGTGACTAGCAGGATTTTTTAATATTTCTCTGCAAATCCAGAAAGACAACATATTACTCTTGGATTAATAAAGAAACGACATGTATAAATATGAAATAAATGCAAGTATATATACACCTGAGATGGAATTGAAACTTACTCTGAGTCAGAGTTTCGCATGCGGGAAATATATTCATACAACGGGGTAAGTGCTCCTCCATGGGCTATGCAAGCTTTCATCAAGTGTGCAGGTAACTTTTTAATGTCTTTTGTAGAAGCCAAATTGCCAACAAATTGGGATAATATGTCTCCAAAGTGTTTGGAAGCCTTTCCACAATAAAATGGGAAGTTTTATAAAAATGAGAAGTGTATCAAATTCTGGTCTTAAAAGTTTCATAAAAGTCATTACAATCACTGAAGTAAAAGCCTTGATGAAAGGTACCACATACCTCTTTTGCAAATTCTGTTGGAAGAATGTCCACAGCTGAACATACCACACCATCACCTTCCATGTCCTGATGGTAAGAATCTTTTACGGGATCATATCTGAAAACCATGGTCGAACATGTTATAGAACGGATACAAAGTAAGAAGGAACTGTACCATTTTGAACAATATATAAGTGTGTTGATCGACTGTTGATGCTACACCTGAAGAAAGGTGAGTCAATTTGTGTGGTTTGATTAACAAACTCTATTGATCCCCCTATATCACAAGTTATGTCACAGATCCCAACAAGCACGCATCCTTTCCTTGTTAAATCTTGAAACTGCTTGATACTCAATAATCGAGGAAATCTTTTCTCCCAATACATACAATTCACTGCCAAAGAAAAGAAAAGAAAACAATAAATAGTGATATATTTATCTGCAAAAATAATCGCTAAGAACTGTAACAGACCAACAGCATATCCATGCCCTCAAAATTTGATGGAAGAGTGTAAAACAGACCAATTACAGATGCATAAGGAGCTATCTTTTCGTGGAAAATCGGGTTGTAGTGTTCTGGATGTGCATAATAATCAGCCTGAAATAAAATACGAAATTTTGAGTTACACGGGCACAATCAAGTAGATAAGAGATGACTACGAGGGAACGTACTTTGTCAAATGCTTTTGTGGAATCTTTGTGTTCAACCATGTCTTTACAAGTCACAACACAACCATATACTTGGAAGACCCTCCTTGATGTCCTGGTGGGTTGAGCAGCATCCTTGGCCTAACCAAAAGGAAATCTTGTAAACCTAAACACCAAGGGATGCCTCATAAACATGTATACAGAAGGAGTTTGATATATACCGTCCCAAATATCCCCGGAAGTCTGCTGGGATCCATAAAAGTATGAGGAAGAAGCTTAAAAATCTCTTGTGCACCAGAAGAAACTACAGCAAGGAACAGATTTATTTCAAAATTGTGCCATAAGAATAAGTAAAAACCTACATATGAGCTGAGAACTGTATCAAATTAAATACAAAACAAGTAACACAAGTGAGACACTAGAACTCTGCAATTATACAATAGTCAAAATATTAGTTCTTAAGCCAGTGAAAACATATGAACTATGAAACAGAAAGTTGACAACATTGTTTATGATTATGAAAGGAAAGTGATGCGTAATGTACCATTTCCTGTACCGGTGAAGACAAAGACGAGAGGACAGATTCCTGCTGGCAGTCCCTGAGTTGCTATCTCTTCTCCCACAGAAATCACTGCAGCCTTGGCAGCAGCCAAAGATGAATACATATACGAAGCGCCAATTGAAAGAAATGGTGTCGAATACCCAAGACTTAGGTACCCTTGAAAAAACAACAGAGTGTTAGAAAAACAGAAGAAACAAGGTCAAATCAATTGAACATCATACACAAGGATTGTTCAAACATCAATATAGCTAAACAAAAAAGCTTAAAAGTTGCACAATAGGAGTAAACTAAAGCTGAAAAGAATTTTCCTTGACCCCAAAATTCAATCAGACCAAAACTGACATATCAGAATTAAGTGACATACTTTGTCCTAAGCCACGCAAAAAGTCTATAAATCCAGCTCTACCAGCAAACTTGCCAAATGCAAGCAATCTTCTGCCATGATCCCCAACAATAAGCTCATAATCGTATAATGACACCCTTTCTGCTAGAATCTGCACACCACATAAACAGTGATCGACTAACACGAATCGAAACAAGCATATCCCTATATATTTATGTGCAAAACAAGATCATAAAATAGCTGATGAGCATCACAACCCTTGGAAATGAATAAACACCTTATCCAATAATGGCATGTTTTCTTTCTGTGCCTTGTGGGTATGTGAGAAAAACGCATATGCTCTCTCCGGAAGAATCATCTCCGGCTGCACCGAATAAATTGTGACAGTCAAGTTGAATTTCAGCAAAAGCAGAAATTAATAATCTTGGTTAGTTAGTAATTAGCACACCTTGGGTTGTTTGATCCCCACAATGAGGCCACATTCTGACAAGTCCTCTGAAATTTCACAGCCAACTTCTTCATAGAATGCGTCGTGGTGGATGCGCTTCGTGGACGGCTGCACAATTATCCGACACACTCCGGTCTTGTCACTGCCACTGTGAAGCAGCCGAGCGCAGTGAGATGGGGTTAGAGGAGCTCTTCTTTCCCACTTGTTTACAGTCTCAGAGACGATCCCAACAACCCCATTTCCAAGCATTGTGCATAAAGATTAAATTTTGATGAATGGAAATGAAAATCAGGATCTGTACAATTCTGGCTTTTGCTTGGTGGTTGAGTGAGTCAGAGTTTTCAGAGGAGGATTTGATGGAGAACCTAAGCGAGAAGTGATCACAACTCACAAGCAAACAGCTTTTTATGAATAGAACTTGGTGAACGTGGCATGTGACATGTGTGATAGTGGCAAAGAATTGTGAATGACAACGCACTCATCAAACTGATCAAAATCAAAATCCCAAGGTGTTTGGTATTTGGATCCTACTCATGGCTTCACTGCCCAAGCGCCCATATGGTGCCACGTGTATGCCGTACTGATAATGACGTTATAGTATTTTCCGGTCGGGACAAGTTATCGTGCTTAATTTCCTTGCATGCACTTCATCCACCATTGCATTACTTATCAAGATTGGATACAATACTATTATTTCTTTTGTTTAAGAATTAGTGGGGCATTAGGATTATGTTATTTCTTTTGCTCCTCCATTTATACAGCATGTCTTCACTAACTGATCGTTGGTAATCAATGAACTACTTTTTTCTGTCAAAAAAAAATTCAAGAAAGAATTGTCTTTGTGTGTATCTAAATAATAAATGCAAGCAATTGTATATTCGTATGTTGTTCTTTGAGTGGTTCTTCCATGTTGGCATGATTATGAACCGAGCAGGTTGAGTTTTTCGTTGAATTAGTTTTTGGTTGAAAGCTTGCTCGAAAGAATGGCGACTTCTTTAAAACCTTGCTCGAAAGAAGTCAATGAATGTCATTTAATCAAGTCGGATATTGAGGACAAAACACATGTTTCTAAAATGGTGAAAAAAAAAAAAAAGTTGCTTGTCTATCAAGAATTATCTTTTTTTTTTTTTGGAAATTATCTATCAAGAATTATCTACTCATGGTGTAGAATTGTAGATAGGATCAAGATTAAGGAAAGTAGGAAACCCCGTGGCGTCACTTTCCAATATTTGGTAGTTGGCAGAAACTAGAAAGTACTCATAAATTAATCACGTTGAAATGAATCCGATCTCTTTAGAATTTGGGAACCTGTCCTTTTCATCTTCCTTTCTTTTTTTCTCATGATTCTATCTAACAATCAAAGTCAGTAGAAGGGACGGGCTCAATTAGCAAGGATGATATTGCTTCTCATCATCTGTTCGTCTAAACTTTGCAAGATATATATAAGCCCACATATATTTTGGGGCAAGAAATAAGATTTAATTCAGAAGCCCTAGGCGTGTAAAATTAATCAAGTTCGTCTTGAATACTTTATGCAAGTTTGAGTCTAATTTGACTAAAATTGTACGTGTATTTTGTCCTTAATACTTTATGCAAGTTTGAGTTTAATTGCGAAAGAGTACCACTAACACCCACTCATGCTCGATGACAATTTCGTGCTTAAGTTGCTTGACTTGACTCACATTGAATAGGAAGTGTCATCGCATAACGCATTGAGCTTGACTTGACTCACATTGAATAGGAAGTGTCATCACATAACGCATTTTAAACCACCTTTAAAAAGAGATTATATCGGTGTCAAAAATGTATTTATACTTTGATTACATATTAACATTGGCGTCACATCATCCGTTAAAATGATCGATGCAAAGTTGCTATAATTTTGAAACAATAAATTGGTTGCATTTTGTTAAGCTTCTACTCTTGAGTCTTGAGGAGTGAAACATATGCTTAAATTAACTAAGACGAGCCATCTTGAACTACAAGCCAGTTGAAGCTTAACTCGAATTCACTTTTTATAAAATATGTACAAGTTGCTCACGAACTTTACAAGTCTAGTGAAGTTCAAACGTGACTTGTTTCTTTTATGGACCGAACGCAAACCAAGTCAAAAACAAGTTTAAAATATGCTCGTGGTGCCCTAAACCCTAAATCATACCTTAAACCATAAACCCTATTGGGGGGTCTAAACCCTAAATCAAGGATAGAGACATGGACATGGACAGGAACAAGGAAAGGGACATGGACATGGACAGGAACAGAGACGGGGACAGGGACAGGGACATAAACCCTAAACCCTAAGCCTAAAACCCCAAAACCTAAAACCCCAAACTCTAAACCCTAAAACCCCAAACCCCAAACCCCAAACCCCAAACCCCAAACCCCAAACCCTAAACCCTAAACCCTTAACCCTAAAACTCTAAACCCTAAAACCCTAAACCCTCCCTAATCAAGGACGGGGACAGGGACAAGGACAGGACAGAAACCCTAAACCCACAACCCTAAACTATATACCCCTACCCTAAACCCTAAATCATACCCTAAACCCTAAACCTTAAATCATACCCTAAACCCTAAACCTTAAATCATACCCTAAAACCCTAAACCCTAAACTATATACCCCTACCCTAAACCCTATACCCTAACTCATACCCTAAACCCTAAACCCTAAAATCTAAAACCTTAAAACCCTAAACCCTAAACCATAAAGCCTTAAACCTTAAACCCTAAACCCTAAAACCCTACATTCTAAATTATACCATAAACCATACCCTAAACCCTAAAGTATACCATAAACCATACCCTAAACCCTAAATTATACCATAAACCATACCCTAAATCCTAAACCCTAAAACTCTAAACCCTAAAGTCTAAACCCTAAATCAAGGACGGGGATAGGGACAAGGACTGGGACAGGTTCAGGGACATGTACAGGTACAGGGACAGGGACAGGGACTTGCAACACGTACTCAATTCTGGTATTAAGCTAAGTTAGCTAATTTACAAGAAGCTAGCCCATAATCATATATATGGTACTATCCACGGATTGCAAAATGACCCATAATGAAATTAAAGGATTCTGTCCAGTGTCCATCTTTTCTTATAAACAGAAATGGTCTAGTGATTACTGGCTAGAATCTGTGCAAGGCTCACATTTGTCCATGTTTGCTGGTAGAAACATTAAACAAAGCCCATTACAAACTGGTATTCTTTTTCTCTGTTTTTTTTTTGTGCTAGAACATTTCTAGGACATGCATGTCATTACAGCCCACATCTTCAATAATTTTGATTTGATTTGAAAAACTAGAAAAATCCATGGTGAACATAAGAAAGCACAGACAATACAAGTAGTGCAATAGAGAAATCAATGTTAGGGGGCTCTACGGTTTCAATGGCATTACAGTAATGCACTACCCCAAAGAAGATCCGACAAATCGGCACAAAAGAGAAAGCAAAGATCTCCTTAAAATCAAAAGAACAAACCCAATTAATTAAAAGTCCAATATTGTGGGGTGGTCCTAAAGCCATATCAAGAAGCTCCACCCATATATATGAAATTCATATTGGAATGTTTCTTCTACCTCGTGACTTTAGTACTCGATCTGTTCTAATTAAGAGAGAAAAGAAGCAGAGAATCAGATCATGAGGTGTTGCTATATATATATATAATAACAACACTCAAATGTGTTAATAACACACTCAAAAAAGAGAGAGAGATAGAGATATAGGGTGTGTTATTAACACATTTGGGTGTGTTAATAACAACACTATATATATATATATATCCATCCAATCATAATTACGGCGAAAAGACGAATCACCAACAGTTTTAAGCACATGAAAATTAAAGTTTTTGAACATGGCCAACGTTCGGTGCATGAAAACATTGAAATGAAATCGCTTTTTGATTTGACAAGGCCTACATTGCATTGTCCCTTTGGTAATAGAATCAATATATGCATTGTATAGTGACATGTCCCATTACATGATAAAGCAACAGATTTTGTTTATATAGATTTAGGAAGTTGTGGTGATTAAGGAATTCATGTTCATCTAATCTTGAATCTAATATCATGTGCGAGAGAAACGTACTTTAATTTCTTATCTTTTCTTTGGAGTTTATTAGGCACATCGTCGTTTTCACTGTGATTGGGTTTGCCTACTGTTGAATACTTGAATAGGAGAACCTCGGTCTTGTGAGAGTGACCCGCCAGATTGGATGGCTAGTTATGTATCTTATGTTTATGTTTTTGTTTTGTTTTTTTCCCAAAGTTACCAACCAAAGGTAAATGTTGAAACTAGCTAGTTAATTTGTAATATTATTTCTATACCCCTCTTTGAGTTTCCATCATCCAATTAATCCAGAAACACGTACCATGCATCTCTTGTATTTAAATCAAAATAAAATACAATCGATCATAAATACGAAAATAACGTGCATGTGGGATGATACTAATAATGCCAACAGATTAACAATGACCGTAATCAAGATCGATCCATATACTTTTCTTAATTCTATATATGAAACCAATCAACAGCTAGCTATTCCAAACAGACTAAGGCAATGAAACAAACATTTATGCTGTCATAATGACGCGTTTTTTTTATCATATCTATGAACTTAATTCTGGTTTCTTTTTCTTACCATTGAAGCTTCAGTCCAAGCTTTTAAGCTAGTCCAAACAAGTTTGCAAGATGGTAGAGTCGACGCGTTTTCGCGTAGTTAAAGAGAGGCACATGAGCCATCCCATTCTGCCTTTAATTTCCTTTTGGAAAAAGGACTCTGTCTGATGCTTCCATCTCTTTCTGAACTATTTATAATTCGTAGCTTTCCTTTAATTCCGAAAATGACACCTTCTTTTCCATATCTATGTATATCTGCTTTCCTTCTAGCGTATACATTGAATATATATTCTTTCAAATCCTGTCGATTTTATGATCTTCATCCAGATCACTAATTTCTCATACTTTACATTACTATATGTTTAATCATTTGCTTTCTACAGTAATTAAAAGTGGTTATATATCATGCATGCATGGCCAATGACCTATTTGTCTGTGTACGTGGCATCCATTACTCTAAAGGGTTTTCTAGTTAAGTTCAAGTTTTCTCAGAATTGACTATATTTTATTACTGTCTGATGTATATATTGGTCCACTCTTCACTGGTTTCATGCCTTTTTATTCAAAGAATCTCATTGAATTTGATCCTACCTGCTCTACGCAAGTGGTATAATTAAATTATCAATGAAAAATCTTCAAGACTTTGATTTTGTTGATTTTCATGGTTGTTTTATAATTTGGTCACGAATTTAATTATGTTTGGTACGTAAAGGTAAGGACTAAGGAGTAGTAGAAGTTTGGGATCTGAAGTTTGGTAAAACAGAAGACAAGATAAAGAAGGAAAGTAATAAATGTTTCTTTCTGTCTTTATATAATTCTTCATATTCATATAGCTAGAACATGTACCTTCTATAATTATGATCACCCATTTAATATAACTCCGCTATAATTGTTTCATCAAATCATAAGTATATATGTTCAATGTCAAGCCCCCTTCTGGATTTGAAACTTACTAATTAATTATAAGTGAAGTATTACGTACGGTGATTGGTTGTATATATAATAAAGACTCAATAATTATATAACCAAAGTAATTGCTAATTATTTCACACACACAGAAAAAAAAAGTAATTGCTAATTATAATTAAGCATGTCTTAAGCTCCGAAGATTAGAATTGCCCTACTAAATGTTATGTATATATATGTTCTGCATAGACTAAATAGTTATAACCAAAGTAATTGCTAAATGTTATGCATAGCAGCATATGTTTTGCTAAAGATGTTTTAACTTTTAAATTTTAACCATATAATTATCATTGACTATAAAAAACCCTACAATTAATATTTTTGTATATATGTTGCTTATGAAATTGGCAAGGTAATTAGATGATCGAGACCTGTCTGGAATCTTTGGGTTAGAAATGACTCAAATGTGAGATATATACCATGTTAATCAACATCATTACTCCTGGTCTTGGAAAAGCAATGCATGGCTTCCCAGACTCACCGTCTAATTAAGCACACAATAACCTGACATACATATCCATCCTGGGTCCACAAGTAGTAAAAACTACTAGCTAGTCCACTTAAAATGAGAGTATCAAATATTCAAAAAGGAAACACAGCTAAGATAGCTAGCTTAATTAGTACTCGATTCCAGAAGTACCAATAGTGATGATGATCGATGATGACACTCATATTCAAAAAAAAAAAAAAAAACCACTCTTTGCCTTTGCATGTGAAATTTTGAACACTTTTCTCAAATCCGAGCTGCACAGTAGAGACCGCCGACACTTGGATTTATACATATAAATAGACCAATCCTGTCTTTCCCAACCTGCATTTGGCACCATGACTTCACCACCCTCTTAAATTCCCTCACCTGCCAACCTAACCCAATCTCTTTAGCCTTAAATACCTTGTCCCTCCTCTCAAATCCTCATCCTTCCTTGCTCATATTTTTGGTTTCTGTTGATGGGTTCTGATCTAAAGTTTGTGCTGGTGATAGTCTTGGTGCTGGGCTTCACCAGCAGCCCATTTGTTCACTGCGGCAATATCACAAGCAACTTACAGTCCGAGCTTTTAAGGGTTCCCAACTCGGAGTTTGCTGGGTCTCTGAGGGACACCATTGATGTTGTGCAGCAGGTCGTCTCCATTCTCTCTGAGGTTGCTAGTGGTTTCGGGGACTTTCGACTTTCGAATGCCATTGACGACTGTCTGGAGTTGCTGGATATCTCTGCTGATGAGTTGAGCTGGACTCTCTCTGCTTCCCAGAATCAGAATGGTATTCACTGAAATCCCACGTACTTTAATAAATAATTACTTGATTTGTTCCGCTATATTTTAGTTTATTATATATATGACATTGTTGACAGTAGTACCTATTTTGGAAACTTTGAATTCTGGTCCATGAGGTCACAGAGTGGACTGAAATTATACATTTTTGCTCTGCTAATTCACACATATCCCAACACACACAATTCCCTATAAGCTAGAAAGAGTCCATTTTCAGTTGCACAAGAAGTTGCTGCATGCTAGTAATTGAGAAAGAGACATTTTGAATCATTTACAGGCAAACATAACAGCACTGGGAATTTGAGTTCTGATCTGAGAACATGGCTGAGTGCTGCTCTGGTTAACCAGGACACATGCAGTGATGGGTTTGATGGCACCAACAGCATTGTCAAAGGGTTGGTGTCCGGTAGCCTTAACCAAATAACTTCCTTGGTCGTAGACCTACTCGGCCAAGTCCACCCGATTTCGGATCAGCACGAACCAAGTGGCCAAACCCCTGCGTGGTTTAAATCCGAGGACCGGAAACTGCTACAAGCAAATGGGGTGCCTGTGGACGTTGTGGTGGCTCAGGACGGAACCGGGAACTTCACAAATATCACAGAGGCGATTCTATCGGCACCGGATTACAGCATGAAGCGGTATGTGATTTACATCAAGAGAGGGGTGTACAAGGAGTACGTGGAGATCAAGAAGAAGAAATGGAACATAATGATGATTGGAGATGGTATGGATGCTACTATAATCTCTGGTAATCACAATTACGTAGATGGTTGGACCACATTTCGCTCTGCAACTTTTGGTAAGCATCTCATTACTTCATGTTCTTGAAACTTATTAGAGGACTCTTCAATTTTCTTTCCTTATTGAACAAACAGGGGAAATTTGGAGTTCTCTTCAAGTTTCGCTGTTCTTGGTCCTTGATTATTTTTTTCACCAGTGTGTTATAAAAACTTTGGCTTAAGACCCCTCCTTTTAAGACTAAATGGATAATTGGATGCATTGTACCAGTGAGATATTAATAGTGATGTCCCAACCAATTCAATATATTATGGTAACGGCACTAAAATGGCAGATGAGAGGCAAAGGAGACTTTAATTTAAGGTCTATGGTCCCAATTAAAATAAGTTGGAATCTATTTTCACATGCAAAAGCATTTTAGTTGGGGGGGGGGGGGGGGGGTGTGGGTCGAGCAAACATAATTGTGTGGGGGGGGTTTAGGGTTTAAGATCGAAGGCAAGACACTTTAGGGGGGGGGGGGGGGGGGGGGTCTAGCATACATAATTGTGTGGGGTTTAGGGTTTAAGATCGAAGGCAAGATACTTTAAGGTATATATAATTATATATATTATACGGTCATGGTCCCATTATGTTTAAGATGCTAGCTAGCGGTAGCAAATTCTAGTGAGACTACTGCATGTCACAAACTCTATGACTGAACTTTGAGCTGCTCGACATTTTCATTTGACACTATTCATATTGATCCTGTTTTTATGTCTATTTATCAGCTGTTGGTGGCAGAGGATTCATAGCGCGAGACATAACATTCGAGAACACAGCAGGACCCGAAAAGCACATGGCAGTGGCGCTACGATCCGACTCAGACCTCTCAGTGTTCTACCGGTGTGAGATTCGGGGGTACCAAGACTCACTCTACACGCACTCCATGCGCCAATTTTTCCGAGACTGCAAAATCAGTGGCACAGTCGATTTCATCTTCGGTGACGCCACTGTTGTGTTCCAAAACTGCCAAATCCTAGCCAGACAAGCCTTGCCAAACCAAAAGAACAGCATCACAGCCCATGGCCGAAAGTGGGCAAATGAGCCGACTGGCTTTTCGTTCCAATTCTGCAACATATCTGCACATCCAGACTTGTTGGCCGCCTCGGTTAACTCTAGCACACCTACATACCTTGGAAGACCGTGGAAGCAATTTTCAAGAACCATAATCATGCAGTCCTTCATGAGCAACATCATAAAGCCTGAAGGGTGGCTAGAGTGGAATGGTTCCATGTTTTTGGATTCATTGTTCTATGGAGAGTACATGAATTATGGGCCCGGAGCGGGCCTCGGGAGCCGGGTTAAGTGGCCGGGATATCAAAAGTTTAATGAGTCCGGCCAGGCCAAGAACTATACAGTGGCTCAGTTTATTGAAGGAAACTTGTGGTTGCCCTCTACTGGTGTTAAATATACTGCAGGCTTTGGGGTTTGATAATAAGGGTTTACAGTAGTCAATATGCAATTTCACTGTTATACCTAGTCATTTGTTCTTGAACCAATATTTTTTTTCCTAAAATTAAGAATTTAGAGCAGTAATAAGTAATTAAGTACCACAGGTTTATGTTATGAATTGGCATCATGTTTTGGGTGATTTATTTGTGTGCTACACAGCCTATGCCTAAAATACATATGCTGACAATATATTGTTTGAAATGCCCACACTTTGCAAATGCTTTCATGCATCTTAGAGAGTTAGAGTGGAAGAACACGACATCATTTAGAAGAAGCATCTCACATGCATTGTTCACCATAAGCCAACCAATACATGTATCGATGCAACATTCCGAGTGTACGTAATTCTGTAACTTTCGCATGTAATGTTACACTAGCTAGGGGCCGGCCTAAAAGGAAAAAGCACATTAAAAAATCCGAAAAAAATATATAAATGCCTAGATTCCTGATAATCGATGATTAACGAGAATATATAAAATTTGATACAACGCTACATTAGATTAAGGCCTATAAACTTTTTCCGTCTACTTATCTTACATAAAAGATCATAATAATATGAATTAGATAGACAACAAACTTGCATGTGAGATGATAATGCCGACAGATTAATGCATTAATAAGATGAATGGCTTTTAGCAAATTATAACAACACGGTGGAGCCATGCACAGTTCTCTTCTAATTTATAACAAATTTAGGCACTGAATGCAACAAATCCACAAGCTGCTCATAATAACGCGTTTGTTTTGATGATATGTATGGCCTGGTTTAGTTTCCTACCATTGAAGCAATCCAATAAGTTCAAGTCCAAACAAGCTAGCTGCAGGCTGTACAAACGCGTTTTCACTTAAAGCCATCAATATATCTCCTCCTTTCCTTAAAGCCATGAGCCATTCTTTTAGAAAAAGACTGTACGTGATGCTTCTATCTTTGAACTATTATATATAACTCAATTATATTCCTTTCCATTCCTTCGATTCCGAAAATGACATCTTTAATTCCTTCCCCACATATGTGTATATTTTCTTGCATCGTTTCCTATTTATATTAAATACGTGCTTTCAAATCTGTTGGTTTATGTTCTCAGCCAGATCAGTGATTGCCCATAATATATAATGTATTTACGTACAATTAGAATGCATGCATGGCCAATGACCTAATTGTCTATCTACGTGACATAAATTAATCTTAATTAAGAGTAAAGTTATGTACATATACATTTCTCACGTATTGTATTTCATGTAATATTTTATCACTTGACAACATATATTACCACTTCGACCACGTATTCATGCATAACTAAGAAAAAAATTTCATTAACGTAAATAAATTAAAGTTCTCAATAGAATAAAATTGGTTACCGTTTCAGACTTTCAGTAATTGAGTCATAAAAATAGTAATTATATATATATATGTGCCCGTATCGTAGAATATATTTTCCCTTAATTTGTTTCCTAAGTTCACTTCTGGTAATTGTCTAAAAAAAATCTCTATCTATATTGTAAACTTGTAAAGTTATAATATTGTTACTTCTGATATTAATGTATGCATGGCCTCTTCAGTACTATAGCTAGTCTTCACTGGTTGGATGCCATTGTTCTAGAAGCTCATTGAATGTAATTCTAGCTACCTAATCCCTAAACATCCCCTTCAATTTAACTGATCGAGTATATTCAATTTCATCAAAGTACTATTGATGAATAGTGATGATAGAATATTTCATATATATATATTGTTAACAGCATTATTATGGTGCTTGATTAAAGTCTAGAATCTTCATGATCTTCTGTGACACTTGTCATTTTCCTATTCGCTGTTTTATGTTTTTGTTATTTTCCTTGTTGTTGCTGCATCTATAAATAGCTGCTTTCAGTTGTATTAAAGGATCGGGTTTTTCATTAATAGAAAAGGGACTTCATCTTTCTCCCAAATACTCTCTTCGTTCTTCATAGTAAACCCTAGGTTTCTCTGATTCCATTATGGTATCAGAGCAATCTCTGATATGAGACCTGTGTTCTATGCTTCCGCATTCTCTAGTGGATGGCTCTTCAAGAGCGCTTTTCTTCTGTATCGAGAGTGAGCATTATGCAATTGAAAACTGAACTACAAACTATTCGGAAAGGAGGTGAAAATATTGAAAAATACTTGCAGTGTGTCAAGAGTGCCAAAGATCAACTTCTGTCAGTTGGAGTTGTTATTCCTGAAGAAGACATCATCATTGTGATTCTAAATGGACTTCCTGATGAGTACTCTACCGTAAGGACTGTGGTAGAGGGAAGAGAGACACCAATAACTCTGCGAGACTTGAGAGCACAGCTGCTTTCTGCTGAAAGGAGAATTGAAGGAAGTTTCTCTCCTTCACCAAAACATGAATGCTTTAGCTGCCAGAAGAGATAACTATCACACTGAGGATAGAAATAGTAACAACCGTAGCTGGTCTACCAGGTCTGATGACAAAGACAAAAATGTCAAACCAGGAGGGTCTTACACTGAATGTTCTGCTTGTGGAAAAAAGGGCCACCTTGTTGACACATGTTTTAAGATCCATAAGTGCCAAATCTGTGGCAAACATGGACACTTAACAAGTACCTGCTATCAGAACCCAGACTATAAACCTCAGAATACTGCATCTCAGGCTAGAGTCTTGACTAGTAATGGACCATCTCCTGAGTGCCAGATCTGCTCCAAGAAAGGTCATACAGCTTCAAACTGCTTCTACAGGGCTGATGTTGATCCTGGTCATCCATCTCTATCCATTCCGACATGTCAAATCTGTGGTTTGAAGGGACATGTTGCTCTCAATTGTTCTCATCGCACCAACTTTGCTTATCAGGGCAGTGATCCTCCAGCATCTCTCACTACTTTAACTGCCTCTACTGGGAATTATCATGGTCATCTCACTTCAGTGAACTATAATGGTCATCCTTCTTCTCAAGGTAGTTACTATGTGTCCAATAGCTCCGGATCAAGCTTTCCTGGAGGTTTTCAGTCTAGCAGTGGTGCTTCTACATCTGCTTCTAGCTCAAATGCCCCTGTGGTCAATGAGGTGTGGATTGGAGACTCTGGTGCCACTCACCACATGACATCTGACCTTCGAAACCTGTCTGTTGCTCAACCCTACAATGCTGATAACAAGATCACTATTGGCAATGGAACAGGTTTGAAAGTAGCTCATACTGGTTCTAGCTATATCAAACCTGCTGATCATGTTCTTCAATTGAATACAGTGCTTCATGTTCCCCATCTCACTATGAATTTGTTGTCCTTTGTAAGGGCAAAATATTTGCTATTGGCTATTTCCTATTTGTCAAAACCTCTTCCCTTGTATTAGCATTTGTTTTGTATTCAATGCTAGATTGTTTAGGGATTATGTGTCGTGGCTTAGGTTGTTCTTACTCGAGATGGTTCGTGAAGACGCCTTTCTTATCCGGTCTTTTCTCCGGACTTCGATCATTGGTCATCGAAGATTTCGTTCAAGCATCTCAAGGTATGACTCATGCATATGCACATGCATTTCATTCATATTATGTCTTCCTTGTTGTCCTAGGTTTATCTAGGTTGTTTTCCTTTCTCTTATGATGTGAATCACATAAGTATAGGATGCTTGATTGCCACACTTGTGTCTTGTATCACAAGTTTCGAGTGCTTATTTGCGACCGGCTCAAATTTTGTATGCATTGTTTCATACATTTGAGTTTATGATGTTAGGATTGCTAGATCTTCTTATAGATTTGTTTTGATTAGCATTCCTTTATGTTTAAGGCTGTTTTATGCCTTGCGATCGATCGTCACTGTTCATGCGATCGATCGCACCACGTGGCAAATATGTCCGTTGGTTTTATGACCGTTGCAGTTCGAAAATATGTCCGTTGAGACTTTTTCGTGCGATCGATCGCAACTTTCCGCGATCGATCGCAAACAAGGGTTTCGCACTTCCAGACGTTTCTGTCTCCTTATTTTACACTGTGCGATCGATCGCATAATGTCGTGCGATCGATCGCAAATGCCCCTGGGATGTTTTCTATAAATAGAACCCTTGTGTTTCATTTCGGTCAACTCTTTCCCCATAGTCGAAAATACACTTTGAGAGAGTTCTTTGGTATTGTGAGTGATCCTAGTTCCATGTTGTAGGTTCCTCATCTTAATCTCCATGATTAATCCTTGCTAAACACTTTGATTTGCACATAGTTGCTTGTTTAGCTTATGTTATAGGATTTAGGAGATTCTATTCAACTCTAGCAATTGTTCCTTGTTGAATTGCTGAGTTGAAGGATTGAATCATTAGTTTCAATCTCTTTGTTGTTTGTTGGCTTAGCTATTGTTCCTTGTGAATAGCTTAGTTAACCCTTGAATCACTTCAAGGCTTTTCAATTCGGTTTGGTTGATTCAAGCAAATGTTCCTTGTGATTTGCTTGTGTTAATCGAATTGAATTCATTCATTCATACACACACACACTTGCATAGTCGGTGTCTTGCGGTTGGAGGATTCACGAGGTGAAGTTCGATCAATCGGAGAAGCTTGAGGTGGGATCACTTGAAGAGCATTCAGGGCTACACAAGGTTAGAGCTGCCACTAGTCATAGGGTTGATAGTGTAGAGTTTGGGACGGAGTTCCCCCTTGTACGTGTTGTCGTTTGGCGTTTTCATAGTGTTACACAAGAGCGTGGGGTACGGCTCCCCTCCGGTTTTCCTCTAGAGGTAGAGGTTCCGGGTGACCATATTGTGTGTTGATTGTGTGGTTGCTATTATCTATATTGTGCCTAATTGCTTAGTATGTTGCATGCTTGATCATATATAGATATAGTCCGTGGTGTGCTAGTTTGATGCACACTTTGGGATTCTAGGTTGTACAATTGATTGTGCTTGTTGCATATATATTTGTTATCAATTGTGTATTGTTTGTGCAATAGTTAAAACCTAGGTTGTTTATTGTGAAGCATATTTGTATTGCTTCCTATTGTTGTTTGTAGGAGAGTTAAGTTTTAATTTGTTGAAAGTTGTGTATACTCTCTGATTAGTGTTTAAGACGACTACCGTTGTTGGGACAATCCGGGTTACCGGAATTTCATCCTTTACTAAACTTTGTAAAGATAACAACTGTTTTATCACTCTTGATGAACATGATATCATCGTGCAGGACAAGGCAACCAAAACAACCCTTTATCACGGAAAGAGTAGTGAGGAAGGGTTATTTCTCTTCAAGTCTCCACCAATCTCCTCAATACATTCACTGTCTCATGCTGCATTTGTTGGTGCCTCTTCATCCTATCATGTTTGGCATCAACGACTTGGCCATCCTTCTCATTCTGTTCTGTCAAAGATGTTGTCTGATTCTGCAATAAAGCTACATGGTGTAGCATCTAGTCATGTCTGTACTTCTTGCTTAGATGGTAAGATGCATCGTTTACCTTTCTCCGAGTCCATGTCTCAGTCTACTGTTCCTTTTTCCAAAATTCACTCCGATGTATGGGGACCTGCTCTCTGTCATTCTCTAG
Source organism: Rubus parviflorus (assembly GCA_029955375.1). Classification (NCBI taxonomy): domain Eukaryota; kingdom Viridiplantae; phylum Streptophyta; class Magnoliopsida; order Rosales; family Rosaceae; genus Rubus; species Rubus parviflorus. The sequence continues at coordinate 18,886,254 of JARGGL010000004.1, forward strand.
AAGGATATAGGTACTATGTGACTTTTATTGACGATTGTACGAAATTCACATGGATTTTTTCTCTTATCAATAAATCTGGTGTGCTTGATCTTTTTGTGAAGTTTTGTGCCTTTGTTCACACTCAATTCAATTCTAACATTACCATTTTTCAAACTGATGGTGGTGGTGAGTTTAATAGCAAAGCTTTTGCTAACTTTCTGGGTTCCAAAGGGATTTTGCATCATGTTACCTGTCCATATACTCCTCAGCAAAATGGAGTGGCTGAAAGAAAGAATAGACATGTTGTGGAGACTGCTCTCTCTCTAATGTCTGTAGCTGGATTGTCCAAACCATTCTGGTTTCATAGTGTTGCTCACTCCTGTTATCTCATTAACCGCATGCCCTGTAAGTCTCTTTCTATGCATTCTCCTTATGAACTCCTCTTTCATAAGCCTCCTGCTCTTAGTGCTTTGAAAATCTTTGGCTCCGCTTGTTATCCTTTCATTCGACCCTATAATCATGATAAGCTTGATCCCCGGACAACTCAATGTGTGTTTCTTGGTTTTGCTCTCGGTTATAAGGGTGTCATCTGCTTTAGTCCTAAACACAATAAACTGTGGTTGTCTAGACATGTCATTCATGACGAGACTTGCTTTCCTTTCCTGTCACATACTCAACCTCAGTCATCATTTGTTGATCCTGCTACTTTCTTTCCTTCCACACCATCATCTACTTCCTCCACCCATAGCATGCCTGTCTTAGATAGTCTTGATCACCTCAGTTGTGTCCCTACTGAGTTGATGGGGGACCAAAGTATTCAACCTGTAAGTGTCACTTCTGGAAATGCTAATACTACAAATGTTACTGTGAATTCTAGTGAGAGTAGTGCTCATATCTCTCAAGATACAAATGTTTTTGCTATTGAGAGTGGCAATATTCAGACTCAAGATCCAAATGGAAGCGTCAGTGAGAGTGAGAATGGTGATATTCAGTGTCATGATTCTCACACTGATGATCAATGCATTGTGCACACTGAGGCTGTAAACACTGAAGTCACAGATGATGTTGCTTCTGAGGATAGTGATAATGCTGTCTCTGTTAGTAATGAAGGCACTGTTGTTGCATCTACTGATCAGTCCGGTAATGCTAATATTGAAAGTCTGGAAGGTCTCGATTCTCATATTGTTGATGCAGTTCAACCTGGTGGTCACATTGATAACATCGATAATCTTCCTCAAGAGCTTGATTTCATTGTGCATCAAAATTACAATGATCACTCAATGCTTACCAGAGCCAAAAATGGTGTTATCAAGCAGAAAACTTTTGAGGACTTCTACTGCTTTTCTGCTATTTCTCAACAGAAACTCTATGCAGAATATCCATTTTTTAGTGGGTTCACAGCTGTTGCTGATATTATTGATGCAGTTGAGCCAAAATCTTTTAGGTCTGCTACTGGTAAGGCTGAATGGGATCAAGCCATGCTTGAGGAGATTGAAGCGTTACAGAATCAAGGGACTTGGACACTGGTGCCCTGTCCTCAGTCTAAGAACATAGTAGGCAGTAAATGGATATACAAGATTAAGAAGAATCCTGATGGTACTGTTTCCAGATACAAGGCCAGACTTGTGGCTCAAGGTTTTAGTCAAGCTAAAGGGCTTGATTATGATGAGACATTTAGTCATGTTGTGAGACACAGCACCGTAAGAGTTATTCTAGCTCTTGCTTCCATGAATCATTGGGAATTGCGGCAACTGGATGTGAAGAATGCTTTTTTGCATGGTGATCTAAAGGAGGAAGTTTACATGTCTCAACCTCAGGGATTTATTGATACTACCCATCCTGAGTATGTTTGTTTGCTGAGGAAGTCCTTATATGGTTTAAAGCAAGCACCTCGTGCATGGAATGAGAAATTTACTAGTTTTCTTCCATCATTGGGTTTTGAGTCTACTCATTCAGATCCAAGCCTTTTTATTAGACATACTTCTGAAGGAATGGTTGCTTTGCTTTTATACGTGGATGATATTGTCATCACAGGTTCGGATAGTTCTGGCATACGTGAAGTCATCTCTGAGCTCAGTATGGTCTTTGACATGAAAGATTTAGGACCCCTGTCTTATTTCCTTGGTCTTGAAGTGACGCACATTCACAATGGTATTCTGTTGAGTCAAACTAAATATGCTACTGACTTGCTTGCTAAGGCTGGAATGAACTCTACCAGGGCGTGTAGCACTCCATGTTTACCTCATCATCAAATGACAAAAGACCAAGGTACTGCTCTTTCAGACCCTACTCAATATCGAAGTATTGTTGGTGCACTTCAATATTTAACTTTTTCCAGACCGGACATAGCCTATGCTGTCAACACTGTATGTCAGTTTATGACTACACCAACAGATGTTCATTTTATAGCAGTCAAACGAATACTTAGGTATTTGCAAGGAACCCTTGAGAAAGGACTGTTCTTTAGTTCTACTGATGCCTTAAAGAATTCTGTCTCGGTTAAAGCATATTGTGATGCAGACTGGGCTGGTGAGGTTATCCAGAGGCGATCTACCACTGGTTTTATTGTCTATCTTGGTCACTGTCCAGTTTCATGGCAGTCTAAGAAACAAGGTACTGTTTCTCGCAGCTCTACTGAGTCTGAGTATCGCAGTCTTGCTAACACAGCAGCCGAAATTTGCTGGATTCGTCACTTGTTGTGTGATCTGAAAATTCAGATTCCTCATGCTCCTTTACTCAAATGTGATAATCTGTCAGCTTTGGCTTTGGCTTCCAATCCTGTGTTTCATTCTCGCATCAAACATCTGGACAATGACTTTCACTTTGTCCGTGAAAGAGTTCAACGTAATGATTTGAAGCTTGAATATGTCTCTACGAAGGAACAAACAGCGGATATTCTAACTAAAGGGCTTCCATCTCCTCTGTTTCACTTTCACTGTGTCAATCTCAGACTGGTTACCCGAGCTGAGATTGAGGGAGGGTGTTAACAGCATTATTATGGTGCTTGATTAAAGTCTAGAATCTTCATGATCTTCTGTGACACTTGTCATTTTCCTATTCGTTGTTTTATGCTTTTGTTATTTTCCTTGTTGTTGCTGCATCTATAAATAGCTGCTTTCAGTTGTATTAAAGGATCGGGTTTTTCATTAATAGAAAAGGGACTTCATCTTTCTCCCAAATACTCTCTTCGTTCTTCATAGTAAACCCTAGGTTTCTCTGATTCCATTATATATATGTTAGATGGCATGCACCCAACAGAACGAACCAGTCTTTGCTTTTGCATGTGAAACTTTTAATTCTAAATTTTAGTTACAGAGACTGAAATCTGAGCTGCACAATAGTGACTTGGATATATATATATATATATATATATATAGGGATCATAGAGCATTGCAAATTCCCACTCCTCCAGTTCACATTTTTGAGAATTGTTGATATATGGGTTCTGATATACAATGTTGTTTCACAGGAAGCTGCTTCTTCTTCTGGTAGTATTCTCATTATGTGGGTTCAGAACCCACACATTTGTTCATTGTGGCAATGTCGTCACAAACACCACACAGCCAGAGTTGTTGAAAGTTCCTGTTTCAGAATTCGTAGGGTCTTTGAAGGTCACCATTGATATTGTGCGACAGGTGATCTCCGTGCTTTCTGGGGTTTCTCGTGCTTTCGGCAATTCTCGACCGGACGCTATTGCCGACTGTCTTGACTTGCTTGATATCTCTGCCGATGAGTTGAGTTGGACTCTCTCTGCTTTAGAGAATCAGAATGGTACGTACCGATATAGATTCGACTTGAACGAATTTACTATATACTATTTGTTGGGTACTGTTCATTACACTGTTCACGTGAACAGTGTAATTCCGGTTTTTGCCCTCATTTTGGTGTTGTGTAATTCCGTCTATGCCCTCTGATTTTTCAGAACTGCGATATTGCCATTCACTGTTCATACGACAGTAAAATGACAGTTTCGTCCTCATTTCTTCATGGAATTACAGTACTGCCATTACTCCTGAAAATTACAGTTTTTTTCTCATTTCTTCATGGAATTACAGTTCTACCATTAATTATTATTATTATTCTAAATTAATATAATAGAAAAATTAATGTTTATAAGAAAAAAAATGAATTTGTTTGATTAAAAATAAAATTGAAAAAATTATTTTCAAAAAAATAAAAATAATAAACTATAAATTACATACTAATATTCTAAATCACTCAATTTTTTGCTATAAAATAAGTAGTACTCGAATCAATCATATGATTAACGCCGTTTAATTCTTATTATTATTCCTAATTTAGTGAATAGATATATGGTTCTTTGGATTTTTCTTTCTCTATTTAATTTTCCTAAACAATATGTAGTAAATTTTTGCAGTGTGCTTAACTTCGCTATTTGAAAAAGACAATTAGAAAAATGAGCTATTTTTTAGCTTCAGAAGATACTCTAACTTGAAACTTTGTTATTTCTTTTTGTTTCAACCTTTTATTTATATCCTAAAATTTCAAATATTGTAATGCTTTATTAATTGCATTATTGTTAATTTCAACTATTTTTATACTTATTTTGGTTTTGCTTTTAATTTCTGCTTCAAGTTTCTTCCTTCTTTATCACTTTGTTTTTATTTGCCAATAGATGTATGTTAAGAAAGGGAAGACTTTTTCAGTTTTTTACTTCATCTCAATTGTATGTCAGTAGTGAGACATTGATATTTTGTTTTAAAATTTATATAAATCCTTACTATAATACCAGTAGGAAAGTAGTTGTAAAATAATTAACTAACCAACTGGCTTCGTAGTAGGAGTACTGAATCAGCTAAAGCTTGAAGTTTGGTACAAGTAGCAAGAAAAGAATTCTATCACTACCAAAATGGTAAAGGAAATTAAAAGGAATTTGGTTTAGAATATCAGAATTTAGTTTTGATGTTTGCTCTAGAAAGAAAAAACATATGAAAAATAGAATCCATTTTTCCAATTGGATGTGAATATATTACTTTTCATGTCTACCTCTATTGATTTCTCCAGTTTGGGCTATCTGTTTCATTCAGTTTGATATATCAGGTCTATTTACAATATGACAATCTATTTTTTGAACATTGTATCACAACATTTGTATTGGTGAAGATGTTACTAAGACATAATATACTTCATCTTTCGTTGTAAAACAGACTTAATATTTAATTTGTTAATATAATGATCATGTCAACCATATTTTCTATGCTTTTAAATGTAGTCTTTAAATAAAATTGTGTTAGCTCCAAAACCCGCTGCAAAGCGCGGGCACGATTGCTAGTACATAATTATATATATATAGATATTAGTTTATTATATCACATTATTGTTTAGGTGTTTGACAGTTGAATCACTAATTTTGATTACTTTTAATTCTGGTAGTGGTTCATGAGGTCACGGCGTGGATTGAAATAAGCTAGCTATTCAAATTCCAACAAGCTCTACATGCAAGTCTCACAAAAGGGTTTGAACATAAAAATGGTCTATCATTCGTTGTATCCATTTTCACTCAAATACATGTGTAACATCTAATGTAATATTCATCGCTTAAATTTTATGGGTGCACTCTCGTGTTTTAAGCTTTGCCCTAAGTTCAATAACTAAACCCTAAATCATGCTCTATCATTTCTAGATTAAAAACTAACCAACTATATTGGTTGTTTATTTATTTTAATAGCCTACCATAATCAACCTAAATTTAATCGCAGGCCTTCCAATAGCAGTATGGGTAAATCTACGAACTATCGAAAGAATATACTAATTAAATATTTAAATTTTTCAGAATCTAGTTCACATAAAGAGCCCTGGACGTACTCTAAGTTCTAGCAATTTACACCATATATAAAATATAAATCCTAGAGTACGTGTAAACTCGATCAGAATTGAAAGTTGGATGGTTTGGCCAATTGAAAAAAAAAAGGACGTATTATTCAGAAAGACCGATGTGTGTTATCCTAATTGGTTGGGAACTTTAAATTTATCTGTGACACTGTTCACAAAAATGCTGACAAATATAAAAGAAACGCATTAAATTTCATGTCCTTAATTATTTGATTAAAATAGGTTTCTGAAATTAAGCTTTTCAGTTAATTGAAAGATTGCAGAAGTGTATGTTTAAAATAAAAATATGTGTATGAACTATTCACAAACTACTTGACGAGTAACACACATGTAACTTTTCCCTTCAAAATCAACTGATGACTTAGAATATGTCACATATATCTATAGCTATCACACATCTCTTCTTGTCTCGTTTTATTTGTTTAGCTTTTTCAAAAAAAAAAAATTCATGAGTACTGGCCTGGGAAATTCAAACTTAGGACACTGTAAAATACTAGTAGACAATAATTAATTTGATTCTCGATCCAATTCTGCAATATATCTGCAGACTCAGACCTTCTGGCTGCAGCCGAGGTTAACACCTCAACTCCTACGTACCTTGGTAGGCCATGGAAGCCATATTCAAGAACCATTATCATGCAGTCTTTCTTGAGCAATGTTATACAGCCTCAAGGGTGGCTACATTGGAATGGTTCCCCATTGTTTAGGGACACATTGTTCTACGGAGAGTTTATGAATTCTGGGCCTGGAGCGAGCCATAGGAGCCGGGTTATCAAGTGTACGTTTAACGAGTCAGGTCAGGTGAAGAACTTTACAGTAGGCCAGTTTATTATAGGGAACTTATGGTTGCCCTCTACTGGTGTGAAATATACTGAAGGATTTGGGGATTAATAAAGTAGGGATTAAGCAGTTGATGTCTAATTTCACTATTCTACGTAATCATCGATTCTTCTAGAGTCCATTTTTGTTTTCCTAAAAACATTTAGGTCGAGCAGTAAGAGTGTCAATTAACCAAGTACCTTATATATAGGATGCCATGGCATATATGCATCATGTTTTGGGTCGGCACTTATTTGTGTGCCATATAATGCAGCCTACGCCTATATATGCATCTAAATTAAAGTTACTTTTCCTCATTAGAAAGGAGAAAATATATATACAGTAGTATGTCCACCATTTTAGTTTGCACTAGTTTGTGATACCAAAGGTAATTAAAACTCCCAACCCTTTGCCAAAACCTTTTTTTCGTTCAAATCTTTAGCTGCCGGATAAATATTCTGGGCAATTTAGGCATAATGATTCTTATTTTTAAACAAAACGAGTCCTACTTTTGTAACATTAAATTTGTCATAAAAATGTGGTTCCGAAAACCCATATAAAACATTTGAAAGGTAGTCCCAGCAACAAAATATCTATAAGCTTCCAATACCAAATCTTACTTTTAGCCTTAAAGGCATATCCATCCCTATGTTTAAGCAAAATGATATTTCTTTTTCATTCAAATTTATTCTAATGAAGTTCCTAAAACCTATCAAAGACATTTGGAAGGGCTCGTTTACTTTTAGGTAACTATTCCTACTTTTATACATAATGATTTCTACTTTTCTGCAAAATTCATTAGTCATATGATTCCTACTTTGATTTCATTCAAATTAAAGAATGATTTTCCCAAATCTCATCAAAGCCATTTGGAAGGTGTTAACTAAGACTTACATGTGGAGCACCGGAACAAATTCTAACAATGATGATATCTTTCAACCCAAATAAATTTTAGGTGCTTTATTATACATCGAAAATCTGTTATTGAAAATCACACCTAACCTTGATTTTTAACCCATGCATGTATGTGTAAAATGCCTTGTAATGAATATAAGTACGTATTAACTATTAAGTACCATATATATATATAGGTTTATGTTATGTTGGCACTATTTGCTTAAAGTTTTTCATTTTTTTTTTGGGGCACTTGCTTCAATGCTTGTGTGCCTTACTGATCAGTTTGAATGTATACAGTTTGCAAAATGCTTTCATGTTAGCATTAGTCTTTCAAAGAAAATATGTATATATAAATCAAACATTAATTAATTGGTGCGACTAAGATAGTCTTTAATATCTTCAAATACTTGGTTGGAAATAAACCAGAAGGACAAAACCAAAAGCTAGATTCCCTTTTATACAGGGAAAGCATTATTATTCGGAATTGTGAAATTTGAACAAACCAATTTCTTCTTTGATTTCCTATATTTATATTTGATAATTTCTAGAATTAGTCAGCATATGTATTAGGTAATTATTGGTGGTGCTCGTGTAAGTCAAGTTGGATCAATATATATGACAGGTCTGTCTGCAGATAAAGAAGGCTATAAAATATTGTCCAAAACAAAAAAAGCCTATAAAATTGTTGTATAAGAATCTGGACATGTGAGATATTGGCAGATATATTAGGACAAATTGCACATATTGCATGTCTTTGTCCCCCGTGATTTTTCACCGGACAAAACGTACCCAAGTTGCAATCAGTAAATATCATGTTGTCTAATCTTTCTATATATGAATTTGCAATCTGGTATTCGATCTAGCTAGTAACTGCATGTCAATCGGCAGGATTCACAGATATTAATTAGCTTGATATATATGGTGAGATATTTTCGAAAAATGGTTACACAAGTTATATTTTATTACTAAACTCAAGGCATGTATTATATCTGTTTTTAATTTAATTCATAAATTAGATCGACTGGACGTTATTTCGGACATTTCTATTTTTACAAAATTATTTCTCAATATGATCTTCTATATATCATGATATCGGAGTTTTGATTGCCACATGAGTCCTGGCTATCTCCTCTAAACTTGAAATTTAGCCATGTTTAAGTCTACTATTACACCAATTCTTTCATATCTTTTTGGGGTAGGTTTATGAACTTTCCATGTAAGCTCAAACAACAATTCAGAAAATTATTTACTCCTTAGGTCACTACAAAGTGTACAAACACATGTGCCCCATGTCCATGACCTTCTCTCTCTCTCTCTCAAACGTGCCCAACAATAGGTCTCAGAGCAGTGATCGTACCTTCCTCCCATACCTACTCTGAAATCTGAATCTGATAACATGAAGCTCCATTAATGGAACCAAAACCAGAAATATATAGATGCGCGCATAACCTAATGAATAATTAAACACATCTATAAGAAAATGAAAAACCAACATTTTCTGAACGTTCAGTCCCCCTTCCCCTAATCCACTTTGGAACTTTTCAACAAGATCGACAAGAGTCACAACACCTACCGGTGCATAAAGTCTATTACTCGTGAGTTTTAGATTACAAAAAAAGAAAAAGAGTTTTTAATTATATTAATCTTTAATTTTCAAAACCATATAAGAATCTGTGTTGATCATTAACTAACCTAAGCAAAACCATGCAGTTTACCACTTTACGTTCCCAAAGAAATGATTATTTAAGAAACTCTCACCTAGTTACTCACGGACTATACTAACTTTTATGCTTTTCTTCTCTTCTTACATGTCTAACTCAGTTTTGTCTATTTTCAATAACTCGTATGAGCTATGGCTTCCTCCATTCCAAAAGTGCTTTTGCAGCTTCTGCTTCTCTGCATAATCTTCTTCCCAACAACAACCAAAGCCCTCCACAATTCTTCTTCTTCTTCAACAACTAACTCTCTCAATCCCCATTTGTCTTCCATTAAATCCTTCTGCAAGTCCACTCCATACCCCGATGTCTGTTTCGACTCATTGAAGCTCTCAATCTCCATCAACATCTCCCCCAACATCCTCACTTACCTCCTTCAATCCCTCCAAATCGCGCTATCCGAAGCCACAAAGCTCTCCGATCTCTTCTCCAAGGCAGGACTTTACTCAAACATAATCGAGAAGCAGAAAGGAGCTATCCAGGACTGCAAAGACCTCCACCAAATCACACTCTCATCTATCCAACGGTCCGTTTCGCGAGTCAAGTCTGCGAACAACAAGAAACTAAGGGATGCAAGAGCTTATCTCAGTGCTGCCCTCACAAACAAGAACACATGCTTGGAAGGCCTGGACTCAGCTTCTGGTCCCATGAAGCCAATTCTAGTCAGCTCCTTAACTAGTACATACAAGTATGTTAGCAACTCTCTTTCTGCTCTCAACAGTCAAGGGCCTAGTTCGAAAGGCAGTAAAAACCGGCGTCTGTTGGGCGTTCCAACATGGATTTCGAGGAGAGATCGACGGGTTTTGGAGAGCTCCGGGGACGAATTTGACCCGAGTGAAGTCCTAACAGTGTCTGCAGATGGGAGTGGGAACTTCACCACCATCGGTGAGGCTGTTAATTTTGCTCCGAATAATAGTTATGACAGGACTTTTATCTATGTTAAAGAAGGGGTTTATGATGAAAATGTGGAAATCCCAAGCTGGAAGACAAACGTTGTTCTTCTTGGAGATGGAAGTAACACCACTGTCATCACTGGTAACAGAAATGTTGCTGATGGTTGGACCACATTCAGATCTGCAACATTAGGTAATTAAAATTTAACTAATTCAGTTTTTGTTGTTTTATCTTGACATCTTTGAGGCAATTCATCGAGCATCTTGTCTTGGCCTCTCGGCTTACCTCTCTCTCCTCTAACATATTTTGCCCTTACCAAAGCCTCTTTCGAATATCTTAACAAACATCTTGTCCGCACATTTTTTAGGAAAAAAGAACAAAATACATAAGCATTTTCATGGGTTTTATGTAAGCATATATAGAAAGCTTGTTTGTGGGTTTCTAAGTTCAAGCTGAATTAATCACACTTGGCTTTTTCCCCAACTTCCTAAATTTTCAGCTGTATCTGGGGAAGGCTTTCTGGCAAGAGATATAGGCATTGAAAACAGAGCAGGACCAGAGAAGCACCAAGCAGTTGCATTGAGAATAAATGCAGACCTTGCTGCATTGTACAAGTGCGCCTTCAGCGGTTACCAAGACACATTGTATGTACACTCTTTCCGACAGTTTTACAGAGAGTGTGACATATCAGGGACCATAGACTACATATTTGGTAATGCCGCCGTGGTAATACAAGACTGTAACATTGTATCCAGGATGCCAATGCCGGGACAGTTCACCGTTGTCACAGCACAATCCAGGGACACCGAGGATGAGGATACCGGAATCTCCTTACAGAATTGTTCGATTGTGGCTGCCGATGACTTGTACTCGAATAAGGACAGTGTCAAAAGCTACTTAGGCCGGCCATGGAGGGTGTTCTCTAGGACGGTTATCCTAGAGTCGTACATTGATGACTTCATTGACCCAACTGGGTGGACAAGTTGGTCTGGGGATCTAGGCTTGGACACTTTGTACTATGGAGAGTTTGAAAATTATGGACCTGGTTCAGGGACAAAGAGTAGAGTTAACTGGATAGGGTATCATATTATGGATTACTATGATGCAACAAATTTCACAGTAGCAGAGTTTATTGTAGGTGATGAATGGCTGCAGTCCACTTCATTCCCTTATGATGATGGCATCTAATCTTTATGCTAGGTCTCTGTATGAATGTTAATTCCCTACAAGAAAAATTTGAAAATTATTATGTGTTTGATGTTTCATACATTTTAAAAATAGTATATGAAACGGGTATAAGCTAGCTGTATGAAAGTAGTGAAATTTTCTAATGTTGTTCTACATCTTGGGCGGTTCAAACAAGGAAACTCCGGATAAAAGGGCAAACATTTTGGGCATACATCTCTAGTTGTTTGAGCAAATAACATTCTAAAGAGAATGCTAGGTGAACATTTTCGGACGACAATTTTTCCATTTCTAATTACGTAATGTGTTATTAATAAACACGTCATAATAATTGATATAATAATTAAGCCTCAACAACGCGCCAAATAATGCAATTACCTAACGTGGTCAAATTGTGATACTTATAAAATCATACATTGTTTAATTGAAGAATGTAGAGCTAGAATTGCCAAATATAGAGGATGCAAGACTAGTCATGAGTTGTTTGTAACTTAATAAGAACCTCCCAAAGAACAGAGCCTAGAATTCATCGACAGAAGTGAGGTATGTTCATATATAGCTTGAGTGTGGTAGAAAAGTAATTTTGGAAGTTCAAATGTGGAGGAAAGAATTCGCGAGGGAGTTGCGGTTGGAAAGGAACGGAGCCTGGCTGCCATCTCCAACTAACTTTAGAAAAAAATAGAATACCTAAAAACTCTCCTGACCAGACCTCCTCTGTCAATTGCCAAAATAATAATGAGACTCAAAATTCAAACAGAGAAACAGAGAGATAGGAAGGAGGAGATTTTGGTTAAAGCCGTGTTGTCTTCCTCTTTACATCTCTTTCCGCGTCGTTGTCTCACTCTGTTGTGTGTGGCTGGCCTGAATTGTTAAGGCAGAGGTTACTCTGCCTTAGCCACTCTCAGCATTAATGGCATTCCAGGATTTCGATCAGATAACTGAGCGCCGAAAGGCCGAGAATGCCCGTAAGCTCAAGAAGAAGATTATCATCGCAGTTGTTGCGGTGATCCTACTTGTTCTAATTATCGTCGCAGCCCTAGTTATTGTGAACAAAATGAAGACGAACAAGCCAAGCAAAACAGCAAGCAAACCTGCTGAAGCAGCACCAAAGAAAGATGCACCCAAGAAAGATCCACCACCCCCCAAGAAAGATCCAACCAATAATAAACAGGCATCAACTTCTGAGAAGATAGTAAAGGAGATGTGCGGCGGAACGGATTACAAGGACAAGTGCAAGGAAGTATTCTCAAAGGCATCAACAGATTCCCCCATCTCTAGACCCAAACAAGTCATCAAGACCGCCATCTCTGGAGCCTCGGATGAGGCCAAGACTGCCTTCACCAAAGTCAGTGAGCTCACTTTTAACACCAACGAAGAGAAGGAAGCCTTTGAGGATTGCAAGGCACTATTTGAAGATGCCAAGGAAGAATTAGAGGAATCCATGTATCAAGTAGGCAACAGTAGCACTTCCGGGAAAATGAGGACCGGTGTCTTGAACAGTTGGTTGAGTGCGGTCATATCATACCAGCAAACATGCATTGATGGGTTTCCTGATGGAAACGCCAAGTCTGAAATGAAGAAGACCTTGCAGTCCACCAAGGAGCTCACAAGCAATTCCCTTGCCATGATCTCACTACTTTCCGAATTAAAGACACCCGGGAGTGGAGGATCATCAGATGCATCACGCCGTCTTCTGGCACAGGACAAGGATGGCTTTCCTACCTGGCTGACCCATGATGAGAGAAGGATGTTGAAGAAAAACGATGAAAAGCCCACACCCAATGTCACCGTGGCGAAAGATGGCAGTGGGAACTACAAATCCATTAGTGAAGCCTTGTCATCCATGCCTGAAAAATACAAAGGAAGGTTTGTGTACGTTGTGCGCGCTGTTTAATTAATTACTTCATGCATGGAGTGGCGTCATAGAGTACTGCATTATATATGACGATTTTAAATAGTTTTACGCTTATGACAATTCAGGTATATCATCTATGTTAAAGAAGGAGTCTATGATGAGACTGTGACTGTGACAAAGAAGATGCCAAATGTTACCATATATGGTGATGGATCACAGAAGAGCATCATCACTGGGAATAAGAACTTTGCAGACGGAGTTAGGACATTCAAGACTGCAAGTTTTGGTATGGCTCAACAAAGTTTTCATTACTATGCATGTGCTCAACTTAATGCCAAAAGAACATGCATGGGGTGTAGATTATTATCTTGCTTATTCCTTTAAAACTTTCTGTTGCAGCGGCCTTAGGAGAAGGTTTCATTGCAAAGTCCATGGGCTTCAGAAACACAGCTGGTCCTGAAAAGCATCAGGCAGTGGCGGCCAGAGTCCAAGCAGACCGTGCTATTTTCCTCAACTGCCGATTTGAAGGTTACCAAGATACATTGTATGTGCAAGCCCATCGGCAATTCTATAAAAGCTGTGTCGTTTCGGGCACCATTGATTTCATCTTTGGTGACGCTGCTGCTATCTTCCAGAACTGCTTGATTTATATCCGGAAACCTATGGAAAATCAACAAAACATAGTTACAGCCCAAGGAAGAACTGACAAACGTGAAACCACAGGAATAGTGTTGCACAATTGCAGTATCTTACCAGACAAAGACTTTGAGTCTGTGAAATCAAAGTTCAAGAGTTACCTTGGGAGGCCATGGAAGGAGTACTCAAGAACCATAGTGATGGAGTCGACAATTGAGGATTTGATTCACCAAGACGGATGGTTACAATGGGATGGTGACTTTGGACTAAAGACTCTATTTTATGGTGAGTATAACAACAAGGGAGCCGGGTCCAAGACTGATAACAGAGTAAAATGGCCTGGCTACAAGGTCCTTAAAAAGGACGAGGCTATGCTTTTTACTGCAGGGCCTTTCTTGAAAGGGAATGCTTGGCTCAAGAACGTCAAGGGTGTTCCTGTTCGATTTGGCCTATTCGATAACTAGCTAAGGGCTTCATTTTCATATACCAAGATGATCAGAATTTCAAGAAAGATTAGTGGAAAAATTTGTGTCTCGAGCAAATCGTCATGTTGTCAATTTCTTATTTCAAAGTGATGATCATCAAGGCAGAGAAGTTGACATCCTGTTGTATCTTGCAACACACTAATATACATTAGCCTTGACATAAAAAATGAATTACGTACAACAGATGTTCGTCTTGTAGAAAAAAATATCAATGCTAGGTTGTACTTGTACCGAAAATTTGAATGCTAGGTTTCCAGGTTTTCAAAACGTTCTCACAAAGAGGGTAGACTGGTGGAGATATCGTCAATTGTAAGCTGAAAGGGGGTATTGTGTTGCCGCAAAGTAGAAAATTGATTCTCATTTTCTACTAATCAATTTTCCACTTCTTTTTGGTAAAGCTTGATTTCAATCCAAATCCAAGAGTTTTCTCACTTCTCGTCTTTTAAATGTTTCTCACTAATAAATTATAGAGTCAATTACATATAAAGTTATTTTTAGTGATCTTGTTATTTTCTAAGCCACCAAATATTTTTATTCCTCATAAAGCCACCAAAATATTACAAATTTCAATATTTACAAAAATGCCACAGTGTTTTTTTTTTTCATTATTTACAAAGATGTCACTGCCTACAAAAAGCTACTGTATTGTTATTTGGCAATAACTTTGTTGTTCTTTGCCAATAGTTTTGTTGTTCTTTGGCAGTGACATTTTTGTAAATATTGAAATTTTTAATATTTTGGTGGCCTTATAAGGGATAAAAATATTTGGTGGCTTAAAAAATAATAAGGCCACAAAAAGTGACCTTACCAATAATTTGTTATAAATTATACCAGAAAAAAAAATTATATTAACAAAATGTCAAAATCAAATTAGAGTAAAAATCCACAAATATTCAAGACTATAGATGAGAAAAATTATTTTTATTTTTTAATATAATTTATTGCTATGTAGGTGGTTTTATTATTAATTTAAAAATAAAAATAAACTATATTCAAAAAAGTAATTTAAATTTTTTATTATATTAAAAATAATTTTAATTTATTTTAATTTTAAATTTTAATAATAAAACCACCTGGCACTAAATTATGATAAAAAATAAAAATAATTTTTCACATCTTTAATCTTGAATATTTGGGATAAAAATCCTAATTTGATTATGTTAATATAAATTTATTTATTTTTGGTAAATTTTAAAAAAAAAAAAAAAAATTTGAGAATTGAATATAAATAAAATGACTGTTTTGTCCATGCTCTAGTCACCAAATTACATGGTTTGCCCATGCCACGTAAGCAATATTTGACGGATGTACTATAATGACAAACGGAGGAATAGTTCAGATACTACCATATTCTTTATGAAAGTTCAGGTACCCAAAATTGCATTTGGTGATAGTTCAGATACCATATGAAAATTTTTCTCTATATGAATTTGAAAGAATTTAGATTATAAAAAATGTACTTTCCAATTTCTACCTTGCTCATTCTCTTATCATATGGGTAAGAACTTCAGTAACTTCAACTTTTCATAACAATAAAAAAACAAAGATTTATTTTATATTTTTTGATTCATGCTTGATAAACTTAAAGCAACAGACTTCGATTTCTTTGAAATGATATATATGGTGATAGGAGGCTTAAAAATTCAGCTGTTAAAGGACAATGATTCACACGAACTCAGTATTTCGCTCTGTACATTTGACTTGGTCGCTTGGTAGTTGAAATGCTAACACCAAATGAAGAACACTTAACACACTTAGTAGCCAAGCCCCTGCCCTCTCTCATTCTTGTGGACAAGCCAATGCAAATGGATGTGCCCACTCAAATGCTTGTCCATCAATTTAGGAATAAGGGCAAGTACCCAATGTCATAATATGTGTCATTTTCATGCTAAGTACGCTTAACTATGTCCATGCAAATGAGGCTAATTGTGTTCAATTTTGGCTGTACAACCACACGGTATCACCCAACAACGATATTATAACACCGTGGAGACCAACTCCAAAAATTTCTCTAAAAAACAATAAAAAATTCCAGATGATAAAAATGACCGCTTTGCCAGCATCGGGTGACTTGTGTGAGCCTAGGACATCGTTGGGCTTGTGTGGTACTTTTTCTCAATGGGCTTTTCTAGGGTTTAAAGCCTAGACTCTTTAATGCTTATTTTTTTACCTTGTTAAGCTTTTTTTGTTTTTTGTTTTTGAAATTAGAGTAACGGTGGATTTTGAATTTTAATTCTTGTATCCAACGGTATTTGGCTATGCTTTGCTCATTCACCATTAGATTAGTGTAGTATTGCTTTATGCATGAATCCATCAGTGTGATCGATGAGTCTCTTCTGTAATATTATAGTTTAGTTAGAGTGACGTTGTCTCTTAAAAAAAATTAACAACAACTACATATAGATGTGTGCATGAGCCTTTGCATCAATTGTCCATTAATTTAGTGCATCAATCGCATTCACTTGCATGTGCTAATGTCCCTAGCTAAACAAAAAGAAATTGGAGTATATATGACTATTCAGTTGAAAGCTAGGTTATGTCCACTATTTCTTTGCAGATTATGACTAATGACCTATCTGCTATACAGTAACATAGATATTATCACAATGAGGACCCTAACTATATGACAGTGATGAAGACCTAATTGCTATTAATTCAGAATTATCCTCTACTTGTACACTAAGTAGCCAATAGCCACACGTATCCTTTAAAATCTGCAATCCTTTGTACTACACATAAAAATAAATAAAAAATAATAATAAAAAAGGTTCCTTTGTCAAACAATTTTATCAAAACCGTTTAATTTTTTAGTTACAAGGAGGCATTTGGCCTAGAGGAGGGAAAGAGGGCACCAAGTTGGAGAAATGTAGGGAATGTGGGACTCGAACTTGAGTTTGAGCTGAGCAGGCTACCGCCTTAGTCCAACTGAACTACACCCAATGCTCAAAACTTTTTAATTATGTCATTTAAAAAGTTTAATAAATTAGTACCAATACTATTCACCTAATAAGCTACCCCCAACCCCCTCCCTAGCTTGTCTCTTTCACTTTCTCTCTATTTTCAAAATAATAATTAATAATAATAATAACTTCCATTTAATATATGAACCGAAAAACAAAAAGTAAACAGTGAAAAAGATAAATTCCCCAATCAAAATATTTCGAAGCCGTTAATTGGCGTTATGAGGAAGTCCCGCCACCATGGGTTGAATATGTTTTTTTTTTTAAGAAAGGTATAATCAATTCACTTTAGAATGAATAATACATGAGTTTCTTATACATCAGCTTATACTCTGCTAGGAACTAACAAAAAGATAAACAAAGCACTCATTTAGTCTATAAAGCTTGATTTTACATTGAGCCTACAAAAACTAAAGGGTAAAAACCTCAAATGGTACCTGAACTATTGTGTAAGGTATTTTTTAGTACCTAAGAATTTTAGGAACCTCAAATGGTACCTGAACTATTGCATACTTACCTAATATGGTACCTCCATTACTTTTCTCGTTAATGGATGTACCATATTAGGTAACGGCATAATAGTTCAGGTACCATATTTGGTAAAAAAAAATTCGTAGGTACTAAAAAAAGCTTTATGCAATAGTTCAGGTACCATTTGAGGTAACGGAGGTACCATATTAGGTAAGTATGCAATAGTTCAGGTACCATTTGAGGTTCTTACAATTCTTAGGTACTAAAAAAAACTTTACTCGATAGTTCAGGTACCATTTGAGGCTTTTACTCAAAACTAAACTCATACCGTGGGTTGAATATGCTCTTGTTGTAGATCGATGTAAACGTTTTAATGGTTGAGGAGTCTCTTTTTTATTTCATATTGGTTATTCTACTACACAAATTTTTTACTAGACCATATATAATATTATTGCCGTATTGGAGTTATACGTACGTTGTGTTTTCTTTACTGATCCTTGACCTTTAGTAAGAAATATAAATAAAAATGTCAATCACGTACTCTAGTGCCTAACTAAAGGAACCCTAATTATAACACCTTATTAAGGATGAGGCTTATAGTATACGTACGTAGGTGAAATGCATGGTAGACTACTTGATCAACAATCAATTTTATCTCTCTCTCTCTCTCTCTCTCTCTCTCTCTCTCTCTTAATACGTCTCTACGTGTCTCATGCCTCCAAGGAGCCCACGTACAATGGGGGATCAATTGACCTAATAATTGTTTAAATATCGACGCCATTGACCTAATAAGTATGTATGAAACATTCCATATTCCATAAATTATTAAAAAAAAAAACCAAGTAAATCCTGCTACCGCCACAAGAGTTTATGAGCCGAAGTGTAAGTACTGGTATTACCTCGTAAACTTTTACGGCGAGACTAGAATATCTAACTCCTCATCAATCGATCTCTTTCTAATTATAAGAGATACTGCTAGATTAATTACCTACACCGGCCATGATCTCGATCAGGGGCCACCGGAAACAACCAGATCAACATATAGTGCTGCATTAGCTACAGATCGAGATATATGAGTGGATGCCTTAACGATATGTCGGATGGTATTTAGTTTCTTTCTGTCGTCCATGGCTAGTCCGAATGGTGTGAAAAAATCGCTTTCTGGTACCACGTACACTTCATATTTGGAAATGCGCTTCAGTTGATGTGCCATAGAGAAAGCTGGAAACTTGGAAAAGATCGATAGCTTCCAATAAGTACTACTTCCTACGTACAACCAAATTCAATAATGCACTTTTAGTGCACTAATCCAATCAAGTTCTGAGATTCCTGATGGATATTTTCAAATAGTGATAATATCCGTTTTTTTTTAGAACCAGATATTATATGGTTAGAAAGTGGTAATCAAGGTTTATTACTTGAAACGTATATAATTTATATGGTTGATATAGTAGCCATCAAGCTGATAAGGTTTATATGGTCTTGATCAAAGGAGTAAGGACCCATGATTGACTTGACTACTTGAGGTTACCCTTAATAAATATCCGGCCATATATGAACATGACCATTAAGATAGTAACCATTCAAGAATCTGAAAATTCCATATGTAAAATAATAAAAGTTATTAACGCATCATCTTTTTTCTGTATTTTCAAGACCATTTCAGATTTGAGATTCAAAATAATTATTAGGTCAAAAGGGACGAGATCATTCAAGATTCAAGAATATGAGTTCGACTTTCTTAAAATGCGTGTGTGTAAACTGACGCCCAAAATAAAATAAAAAAGATTCAAAAATCTGAAAATTCTATATGTAAAATGATAAAATTAGCTATTAAAGAATCTGCTGGTAGCTCTCATCCTTTGTCACGCTTCATCTTTTTTGCAAGTGATATGTCATTTCAATCTTTCTCTATTTTCAATCATCTTTCTAAAGATTCTTCTAAAAAAAAAAATCATCTTTCTAAAGACGGGAAAATACAAAATAATTAATGTCACAACCCCATATACAGTATATGTTTTCACTCTCTTTTCTCCGATCCACGTACTGCTACATTCAATCATAGCATAATATATGTGTCGGCATTTCTTCCTGAATGTACTGTGTTTTGATCCTCAATGCTCCAACTTAGGGTCCATGTATAGTGTGTTGCGTGCCTATGTGCTTAGTTGGTATATTAAGACTAGGTACAACGAATTAGGGTTCATTTATATGTAATATGTATCTGTGTTGCTTAGCGAGCTAGAGAAGTTCACAAATTAAATTGCGTATCGTGTATTATAAGCAACTGTTTGTTTAAACAATTTAAGTACTCTAACGAATTGGCAAATTAAACATACCCATCATGAGCGGATGCTGTGAACAAGTTAAACGGTAGTGTACCCATTTCGAAACACCACGCCATATATTACTCGTTAGCTGATACAATATGTATATCAATAATTGCTAACCAGTTCAAGGTTCATTAATTTTCAGAACGGAGGGTTTGGAAAGTAGTACCGTATGGGGAAAAGTTCATGTACAATGTTATACGTGGCCGTTCCAGAATCATAATCAAGAATAATGAAATAAAGAAGTATCGATATCGAAGTTGACTATTTCACGGTGCATGCCCACAGAATAATTGAGAGGGAGAATGACATTGATATTCGAGCACGATCTTTCTTTGTCACGGGAGCCACCATACCAGCACTCAAAGAATGCCTTTGCATTTAGGGTTTTAGACGTACACATTGGCCACACTATAAATCTCAGGCCCCATTCTCAGATGGCTAAAACGTACGAGTTAAGTTGTTTGATACCTCTAAAGTCTTAGAACTATGTTTGAGTTTGTGGTGTTAGGGTTTCTTTGGGTACTGGGAGGGGCCTCAGTGTCTGGGGCTGCCATGGTGGAGTACCAAGTGTATGTTCAAAAGGAATGTAGCTTTACTAGATATCCCAGCATCTGTGTACAAACCTTGATGGGGTTGGGTGGTTCTGGGCACCAGGATCTTCAACATGTGGATATAATGTCGGCTCTTGTTAACAAGACCATTTATGAGACCCGGTTGGCCACATCTGAGTTTTCCAAATTCAGCTCCCAATTATTTGGAGTCCATGAAGCTCAACCTGCTCACGATTCTGTCAAAGGTACGTGGTATATATATCACTCACGAGCTAGTCATATTTAACAATAATATATATTAGTCAGACCGTAAGGAGCATCTTTCTTACTTTAGGGTCTTCACTTTGAAACCCTATCACTACAATTTATAATTTTTTTGTCATTTTCTTTTACATAAATAAATACATAGGCCAATTTTTCATAATGTGTCTCGATCGGTCTCAAGATTTTTAGGTCCGGATGTTACTCAGCACACCTATATTACTCTTATTTATTGTTGAAGTACAGCTCTTAATAGTTTAAATTTTTAGGATTAAGTGGTACTTCACCATGCTTTAATTTAATTTTTCTTTTCTTTATATAATTTGTAATACGGTGTACTTTTTGGACATAATATATATTGTTATTTTTGTGGTACTTACGCAGACTACTGTGAAGAGCTAATGAGCATGTCCTTGAAGCGCCTAGACCAATCCCTAATAGCCCTGAAGAAATCTCCGTCCAAAAACAAGCAAGACATTCAAGCTTGGCTAAGTGCCACCTTGACTTTCCAAGAAACATGCAAGGACTATGCTGCCGACCACGGCCTCAGCCTCACTAGCTCCGAGAACCTCAGAGTCGACCTTTCCAAGCGCATAGACTATGCTTCTCAGTTGGGAAGTAATCTATTAGCTCTCGTCAACCGCGTTTCAAGTACTGGTACGCCGAAGAAAACAACTCGTGACAAACAAGATGAAGTTTTTCCCAAATGGATCTCGCCGAAGGACCGGAAACTACTTCAGGCAACCACCATAAAAGCGAATGCGGTGGTTGCGAAAGATGGATCAGGGAACTATGGAACCGTGTCGGAGGCTATTGAAGCAGCTTCTGGGGGACGGTTTGTGATTTATGTAAAGGCGGGAGTCTATAAGGAGAAGATTCGGACTAACAAAGATGGTATTACTTTGATTGGAGATGGAAAAGATTCAACTATTATTACTGGGGATTCTAGCGTCGCTAAAGGTGCTTCCATGCCTGGCTCAGCTACATTCAGTGAGTACTCTCTCTTTCTTAATTTTGTTAGCCACGTATATATGTTTTTTTGTGCATGTAATTACCATATCTTGTATACTTATTAATTACCATGCGTGGGTTAATTGCAATTTTAACCGCCTCTCAACTTACAGTATCATAAACCCTTTCAATTTTTTTTGGTTGATGTTGCACGTATAATTAATCCTTTTTTTTTTTGATTGCATGGGCAGCCGTAACAGGAGATGGGTTCATAGCTCGAGACATTGGTTTCCAAAACACAGCAGGCCCTGATGGAGAACAAGCCTTAGCTCTGTACATCTCTTCTGATCACTCAGTTCTGTACAAGTGTAGCATTGTCGGTTACCAAGACACACTCTACGCACTTGCCCTCCGCCAATTCTACAGAGAATGTGACATATACGGCAGCATCGACTTCATCTTCGGAAACGCCGCTGCCGTCTTCCAGAGTTGCAATATCGTCTTTCGCAGTCACAAGGGCTACAATGCAATCCTGGCAAGCGGGAGGTCCGACCCCGGTCAAAATACCGGCTTCTCCGTCCAGAACTGTAGGATCATGCCCGGCTCCGACTTATCTAAAGGTTCCTACAGTTCGTATCTTGGGAGGCCGTGGAAGGCCTACTCTAGAGCCGTGGTTATGCAATCCAACATAGACAATGTTATCGCACCCAGAGGCTGGGTTGAGTGGCCTGGGGCCGGAGGTTCCAGCCTCAAGTCACTTTATTTTGCTGAGTTCGCAAACATGGGGCCCGGGGCTGGAGTCGGGCAGAGGGTGCAGTGGCCAGGGTTTCATGTTATTGGAGCTGATGTGGCTGTTGAGTATACTGTTGGTAACTTTATTGCTGGAACTTCATGGCTGCCTTCCACTGGTGTGACTTTTGTTTCTGGCCTCCACTAAATAATTGGGGTGAAAAGACTTGTTGGATTTGGATTATCTCCTAACCTAACTTCTTTCCTAATCTACGTAACATTTTAATCTCAGTCATCTATTTAAAATCTTAAATGTCAGCATTAATCCACCTCAGCACAATGGTTATTAAATACTCAACCTATGTCATCATTGAATACTCATTATGCTGAGGTGGATTAATGCTGACCTTTAAGATTTTGAATGGATGACTGAGATTAAAATGTTACGTAGATTAGGAGAGAAGTTAGGTTAGAAGAGAATCCGGATCCAGACTTGCTACCTGCAATCGTTGGCCCGAGTGATGATCGAAGGTCTCACCACATGCAAACCTCAAGTCTAGTGTGCAAAATTTGAATTCTACGATCAATAACAAAAAGTAAATAAAATTTGAAGTGTATATAGAATAGTTTGCTTCATCGATCTTGTTGTAAATAAATAAATAAAACAGGATTGTATGTGTCGTGACAACGACATGTTGTTTAAAATAAATATTTTTTATAGTTTAATTTGTTGAAATAAAAAAGAATCACTTTTGATACTTTTAAGGTCTCGTGTTGGGTTTTATTGATATTCTAAAATACTTTTTAGATGCTTGCGCAAACTGGCTTCGAGAATTTATAAGATGTTAATATTTAATTAAATCATGTGTTACAATAATGAATTTTTCCTAAATTTCGCATCATTCACCAAAAACCAAGCGAAAAATCGATTTGGATTGATAATTTGTTGTCAAAGCTCCTTTGTATTGTTTAATTTATTGAGTCAAAGAGTCCTAAAAATAAAATCATTTTACATTTGAGTAAATTTAAAATAAAAAATTATATTTATTTTGAACAACTTGTAGCGACGAATAAAAAGAAAATTTAATATTTTATTTCGGTTTTATGTTCTTGAACTGATATTGGGCTCAACTTAAAGCACAAACGAGCCCATTTACAATCAGGCCCATAGCCTATAAGCTTCCCTGGCAAGCCTCTCTCTCTCAGCATAGCTTTCCCGGAAAGCCTCGGTGACCAGTGTTCACTTTGGCGCCCCTAAACCCCCTTTTGAAATATATCAATTTCGTCCTTCTCCCCCATTATCTCCGCCCCAATCTTTGTGCGCGTGTATCAAGGTTCAATAGAGGTGCATAAGCACACGTCGCGGTCGTAGGGTACTTTTACCGGAGCCATGGAGCAACAGAAAACGGCCCAACAGCAAGATGAACTCGAAGAAATGCAGCATGGCCCTGTTCCCGTCGAACAACTTCAGGTAACCCATTCTGAATTACAGTCAATTTCGAACAGTTCAGGGGATTATTCATCTGGGTTCTTGTTCAATTTGGTTGTAATGGCTTTTCTTGTTCAGATTCGTCTGTTTCCTTCAAGATTGAAGAAAAGGGTTTTCTTTTTCTTTCAATTGGGGCTTCTAATTTCTGTTAATTCATGCTCAAGATTCTATTTTTTATATGGGTTTTACATTTGACTTGGGTTTTGGGTCCTGCGCGATGAAATTCAGTATTATGTTCTTTTCTCAGTCTTGGGTTTTGGGTTTTACCTACTATGAGAAACCCTAGCCCGCAGGCGATCATTTCTTGCTGTCAATTGGGTTTTGTTTGTTGCTGTTAAATTTTTCCCATTTCAGAAGAATTTGAGAATCTTGATTTCTTGTTTTCACTTTCCAAGTTCAAAACACCAATCTATCTGTGGTTCAGGATGTGTTAAGTATATATTATATGAATTCAGAAATAATTTCATGGGTTTTGTTCTTTACCTACTATGAGAAACCCCTAGCAAGCAGTCAATCTCTATTTGTTGGTAATTATGATATGGGTTTTGTTTGTCAGTGTTCAGTTGTTCCCATTTTAGAAGAATTGGAATCTTGATAGCTTGAATTTACTTTCTAAGGCCAAAGCAGCAACCTTTGTTTAGTTAATGATGACATGTTTTTGGCTTTGCAATTCAAGGCGTCAGGCATTGCTTCCCTTGATGTAAAGAAGCTTAAAGATGCGGGTCTTTGCACAGTTGAATCTGTTGCTTACTCACCGAGGAAAGATCTTCTGCAAATCAAAGGAATCAGTGAAGCTAAAGTTGACAAGATCATTGAAGCAGGTATGCCATTCTATTTTATTTCAAGTTTGTTTTTATTTCGTTTCCCACCATACTTTTATGTAATGTGGTTTTTTTGTCGCCATATATTGATATTTCAATGGCTTGCTAAATTTCATTACAGCCTCCAAACTGGTGCCTTTGGGATTTACTAGTGCTAGCCAGCTTCATGCTCAGAGACTCGAAATCATTCAAATTACTTCTGGATCAAGAGAACTTGATAAGATATTGGAGGGTCAGTTTCCACTGTTCTCCTCTTAAAACTTAAATATCCATCCATTGTTGAGCACTCTTCTTTTCTTTGAACTGAGTCCTTGTTTTATCAATAGAAATGTAATCCTTTAAAGTTCAGTTAATACTTCAATTGAATCATAGTTTCAACCTTATGACAGGAGGAATCGAGACAGGATCTATTACTGAGATATATGGTGAGTTCCGCTCTGGAAAGACTCAGCTGTGCCACACTCTTTGTGTCACTTGCCAAGTAAGTGACTTTCTTTAGTGTTTGATATGTTGCGCCAGTGTTTTACGATAATAAATTAGTTTAATCCTATAAGACATATATTTGGTGTTCCAGATGTTTATTTTCCTTGATAATGTGAAATTGCAATTCTACTATGTCAAAGGACCAAATATAACCCAATGACATGCTTTCTTACATGTGTTATAATTTCTTAAGTCATAAAGTCAATATTCACTTGGATGTTGTCTAGAGTTCCTTGTCTAAAGTTCAGTCTTAGGTTTGGCAAAGACAGATAAATCAAACACAATCACCCACTTCCAAAGTTCAACCTATAATACCAATTCACTATGGTGCATTTCTAATTCATTTTGATGTTTCAGCTCCCATTAGATCAAGGAGGTGGTGAAGGAAAAGCAATGTACATTGATGCTGAGGGTACATTCAGGCCACAGAGACTCTTACAGATAGCAGAGAGGTTTGATATTGCTACCTTGAGGTGAACACACTGTTATGGTTTATGTATGTTACATAGTTAATGGTAGTGTTGCTACAGGTTTGGACTCAACGGTGCTGATGTCTTGGAGAATGTTGCCTATGCTAGAGCTTATAACACTGATCATCAATCAAGGCTCCTGCTTGAAGCAGCTTCGATGATGGTAGAAACAAGGTATGATTCTGTATATAAGTTGGTTGTGTTAGTGAGACCATTGCTTCTAAAATGTTTTAGGTAAGACCAAGTATTAATGAATTTTTGGATCTATAGGTTTGCTCTCATGATAGTAGACAGTGCCACAGCCCTCTACAGAACAGATTTTTCTGGAAGAGGAGAACTTTCAGCGCGGCAGATGCATCTTGCAAAATTTCTTAGGAGCCTTCAGAAATTAGCAGATGAGGTAAGAATTCTTACACCTTCAGTTATCATATATATGAAGGAAAAAACGGCTTACATCTTATACAAAGGACTTTCAGGTTGATCTTGAAAAGTTTTCTGGGTTTAGAACTTGGAATCATCATTTGACAAAGCCTCTCTCTATTGTTATACCTGACAGTACCTGGCTGCGTGCACATATTTCCTTATACCATACTGGATCTCTGGTCTGACTATATATTATTTAAGATTTCCCCTTCGTATATTGTGAATACAGTTTGGTGTGGCTGTTGTCATCACAAATCAAGTAGTTGCACAAGTGGATGGTTCTGCACTCTTCGCTGGGCCGCAAATTAAGCCTATTGGTGGTAACATCATGGCCCATGCTTCTACGACAAGGTTTGTTGTTTCTTCAACACCTTCCTTCCAAAAGAAACCATTCTTGTGCGAGTTACTAATCATTTACCTCTTCTTATGATAGGCTTGCTGTCCGGAAGGGAAGAGGGGAGGAGCGCATTTGTAAAGTAATAAGCTCTCCTTGTTTGGCTGAAGCAGAAGCACGGTTTCAGATCTCCCCAGAAGGCGTCACGGACGTGAAGGACTAATACACTGTCAGCCCTTGCTTAATCTTCTGCAAGTGCAATACATTCTTCTTCATGTACTCTTGTATATCTGTCGTAATGAATCTTTTAAGGAAGGCAGCAAAATGTCACTACTTTGTAATTTTTTGTTACAAGATGTATTCAAGGAATTTTGATGGGTTTGTTTGCCAAAAGCTTTTGCAGGGTTTTCTTCTCTTTTCATTTTTTTTCTCTTTTCCGGGTGAAATTTCTCTCTTTTAAAAAAAAAATCCTTTTGTGATAGAGTTAGATAAAAAATGCAACTCGATCAGAAATGTAATATTGTAGAGAACTAATAGCTAGTCGGTAATGCGACCAAAAAATGTTAAAAGCTCATCTGAGATTAAACAAAAAAAGTTACTTGTCACATTTACTGTGAGCATAAAAATAAAAAAGATTCACAAAAAAAGACCAATCAAGACTCACCGTTTTAAACTGTAATTGAAACGCTTCGTTTTGATGGGCATAGGCAATAGCGCTTGTGTTTTATCGTTAAAGTCTGTAGCTTTCGTAAAAAGTCTGTAGCTTTCGTTTATACAGAAGGACTTACCGACCCGACTGAGGAATAGGCAACACGGTTGAGAAGAAGCGTAGTCTGAACTGTGAATTCTGAGTTAGCGAGGAAGCTTGAAGTTTCAACAATGGCGAGTAAGCCCGGCGTTCCGAAATCGGGAGCTATTTCCAAGGGCTACAACTTCGCATCTCACTGGGAACAGGTTCTTCTTCGTCTTTATCTTCCTTCCTTTAATTTGAAAAAAACTCATTGGCCTTAAATTCAAATTCTTTATGTCTGTACATGCGCATCTGAGTTTTGTACAATTCGTTTGCTACAATTACAATTATCAAGCTTCGTATCAGATCAGATCCGATCAGATCCTTTAAATCTGAATTTGATGTATTCCATTTCTTCGCTCTCTGCAGAACGCACCGTTAACGGAGCAGCAACAAGCGGCCATTGCAAACCTCTCCCACGCCGTCGCAGAGCGACCATTGCCTTCCAATTTGGTTAGAAATACAGTACATCTCTCTGCCTCTTCGTTCATAAACACTATTTTATCACCAAATTAACTCGTTGGTCAAATTCTAGGCACAAGATCGTATATCGGAGCAGCAGAATGGCTTGTCAGTCTCCACCAAGGACAGCTCTTTTGGCTTGGAACACTCTGCTGCTATGGAAGCCGTTCTTGTCAATACGAATCAGGTAAATTTTTGCCATCCACATTGAATTTTTGACAGTCCATTGAATTTTTTTACTGCAATGTAACTTATTCATCAACCTGCAGTTTTACAAATGGTTTACCGATCTTGAATCAGCCTTGAAGTCCGAGGTTAGTACTCAATTCTTGTAGCGAAAATTGTCATGATGTAAGTGCATGGAAGCGAGCTCATTGCACAACATTTCTCCTTTTTAGACAGAGGAGAAGTATCGCCACTATGTAGACACTTTGACAGAGCGCATACAGATATGTGATGGTATACTTAGTCAGGTAGTCTCTCATTCTATTCTCTTTTTTGCGAGTTTTGTGAGGTAGCATCTTGATTTTAGATTCTTTTGCTTATTGAAATTGCTGGGATTCCTTCTGTGCAGGTGGATGACACCCTAGACTTGTTTAATGAACTGCAACTGCAGCATCAGGCAGTAGCAACAAAGACTAAAACTCTCCATGATGCGTGTGACAGACTGGTGGGGTTTACAATCTATTATTTCCCTTTTTCTAAGATCCACTTGACCTATTGGCTAGAAATTTTGAAACTCTGATATGTCTTTGTAGAATCTGTCATCTTGTCCTTGCCCATGTAATTTGAAACATTTAGAACTTATGTTTGCTTGCTTTGTTTTATAGTTAATAGAGAAGCAGCGATTGATTGAATTTTCAGAAGCACTCCGCAGTAAGCTCAACTACTTTGATGAATTGGAGAATGTAAGGTTTGAATGCTACCTTACCTAGAGATACAGTTTGTTTCAAATATTATGCTTTCTTTTAACTTGTTCCCCTGAAGTCTTCTTAATCTGTGCACCTTTACTTTGTACCTTTGCAACAAGGTCAGTGGATGGTAGGAAGTAGGAACCACAAAAAATTTAGACAAAGGTGAAAGTTGGAAGTTACTATCTGTTTCTTATAGACAGATTTGGTTGGTTTTAGTCATGATGTATCGAATGTTTCTGTTTCTTATGTCATTGACAAAATCTCTTCTGGAGTACCCAACTGCTTATTGCTGTGTCAAAAGTATGAAACTCTCTATTGGCTTTCTCAGAATTCAAAAAAGATAGAACATGCCAAAACAGTGGTTACTTGGGAACCGCGGAAGCTGTATTACATAAAAGCTATTGGCAGATAAACATCAGTGTATTAGCCAGGCTATACAATTGTAACCTGCTGTGGTTGTTTGAGATTGTGGTCTTATTTATTTATTTTTTCTTTTCCAAAATTAGTAATGTTCATAATATTTGTGGTGATGCATGGATATCCTTTTCTTTTTGGTTTAACAAATTGATTTTTTCATTCATTGAAGCTTTAAAGTTGCCAAAAATCTGTACAAGTCAGTTTCTCCTTAGTATCACTTTTTTTTTAGGCATAACTTTTAGCCTTATAGGGTTGTTAGAGTTTAAAGGGAATTAAATATATTGAAGATTTCTGTTAATCATCTTTTCTATTTCTTCTTGTCCAGTTTAGTGATTGTAATCTTGCTTATTTGGTTGGTTTGTTTGTGTGAGAAAATATCATGATGGACAGAGTTTTTATGTAATGTTTTCCACAGAATTGACCATGTAAACATATATGTGCGTGTGTCCACAGAGTTCATGTTTAATCGTTCAACTGTGTGCAGATTGCTACAAATTTTTATTCTCCAAACATGAATGTTCTAAATGAGAACTTTCTCCCTCTGCTCAAACGACTTGATGATTGCATTTCGTAAGTGGCATACCTTTAACATATTATTTTTATTATTATTGTTATTATTGTTTTCATCTGATTTCTGCCCAATTTAGGTATGTTGAGAGCAATCCACAATATGCAGAATCCAGTGTTTACCTACTCAAATTTCGACAACTGCAGGTATAATTTTCAAGAGCATTGTTTAGGTGAATGGTGCAGCATGGAGATTCATTGTCTAGGAATATTTATTTTGGCTTTCAGTAATATATAATTTCGTGTGTTTTTGACAGTCTCGAGCTCTGGGCATGATTCGTTCACATGTACTTTCAGTTCTTAAAGGTGCTTCTTCTCAGGTAAAGTCATATTATTGAATTGAATTATTGTGGTAACATTTGTCTCCGGTAAACTTCAGTTTTTACATAGATTAATACAATATTGGATGGCTTTGTATATGGCCACTGTTTTGCATCAGGTACAGGCAGCTATCGGAAGCAGTGGTGGCAGTAAAGCTTCTGTTTCTGAGGGTGTAGAAGCATCTGTTATATATGTCCGTTTCAAGGCAGCTGCAAGTGAGGTAATAGTAGCCTTTTTGGCTTGGAATGATGGCTACTGTATTATCTATATTATGTTGAAAGTGTGATTACTTTAGTTAACTAGTCATGGCATGAAAGGCTGATAGCTTGATGAACCTAGGAAACATTTGTGCACTAATATTTTGAATGGGAATGCAATTCTGTGCTTTAATTTTCAGACTCTTTTAAGTGTTGATTTCTAACAATTATGGTCTCTGCAGCTTAAGCCAGTGCTGGAGGAAATTGAAAGCAGAGCATCAAGGAAAGAATATACTCAGATGCTTGCAGAATGTCACAAACTATACTGCGAACAACGCCTTTCCTTGGTAAGCTGATGATTGGTTGTTTACTATACAAATTTATTTCTTCATTTCTTATGGTCAGTTCACTATTATTCTAAGCCCTTTTTATATGCATTATCCAGGTTAGAGGTATAGTACATCAACGAATATCTGAATTCGCTAAGAAAGAGGCGTTGCCATCATTGACTAGATCCGGATGTGCGTATCTAATGCAGGTATGATATATATGTTCAAGGATATTCATGGAAGAAAAATTCCTTTAAAAAAAATGAAGGGATTGTATTTGTTTTTTAACAATAAGGTGAAGATGGCATGGTATGAACCCTGCCCTTATTAAGGAAGCAGACGAGCAAACATAGCTGTGATGTATGATGTAGTATGACATGCAAATTACTGTCGTATATGAAAGTTATGCTGCATAGATATATTTAGTATTCCTTAAGGTCACACTGGGCATAGTGCAGCAATGTTGGGATTCCAGGTCACAGCTGATGACATTTCTCCTTTTATTGTTATAATTTCCTTTCTATTTTCTCTTGTATTATATCTAGGTTCTTTTTCTTCATTCCATTTTTCGTCTTCAGAATGTGTATCCTAAATATTTATGCTGTAGGAAACTAAAGTTTCGATTATAATTGACACCTGTATTTATTGCAGGTCTGTCAGCTTGAGCACCAACTTTTTTATCACTTTTTCCCATCTTCTGCAGAGGACGTTTCAAGTTTGGCGCCATTGATAGATCCTCTGTATGTCTCCTTTCCTTTACTTTTCATTCTCTTGTCTATTTTTTAGCTTTTCTTGAGAGATTGGCATTTAGTAGTTGGGGTATAGCATCCAAACAATATGACAATTCTGTAACCACTCTTTGACACGAGAATAATTAGTATTGATGGAAATGTCGGTACTTATGGTAAGAGGCTATCTTGAGTACCAATGTTTCCATCGAATACCCACATAATACACTGCATGTTGGACGTTGGTTTGTCGGTTTAGTTATGAATACCATAAACTATGTATTAACCTCATTGTGGCGATAACTTCATGCAGGTCTACATATTTATATGATACACTACGGCCAAAGCTTATTCATGAAACAAATATTGATTCTCTTTGCGAACTTGTTGATATATTGAAAGTTGAAGTCCTAGGTGAACAGTTAAGTCGACGGAGTGAATCGTTAGCTGGGCTACGTCCTACACTGGAGAGAATTCTTGCTGATGTTCATGAGCGGTTGACATTCCGTGCTCGAACACATATTCGTGATGAGGTGATTATTTATTCCTGAGGGTTTGTAATCCTCATTAAAAAATTTCTTCTTGAGTATATATGCCAATTTAAGTGGTTACCTTTATTAGAAACATTCTGTTTGCTGCTTGATTGTTGAAAATGGTGATTTTCCTTGACATTGTTTAAAATGTTCTATTTCAGTTGGTTTTATAAATCTTGTTGGATATATTTTATAAAAAGGTGTTACACCTTTGATATCCTTGTTGAAACATTGGAGCTTTTCACTCAAAATACTGAAAAATCAAATGGAGAATGGGATTTGATCCTTTCCATAAATGGTACAATGAAACGAATTGAAATCATTCGTTTGAATATTGATGGAACTTATTGATTATATGGTCTTTTGTCTTTCTTGTTTGATAATTCTTGTTGATGTTATTCATCAATTCATATATACCTTAACATTAGTCATGAGACATGAGATTGCAAATATTTTTTTTCAACCTACACGCTCAAGGAAAAAGTAATCACATTTTTTTTTTTTTCTCTACCGTTTAAGGACAAGCTTTTCCTATATTCTTTGTTTCCTGTTGCAGTGTTAAACTAAGCAATATCTTGTATATTTCTCTCTGGACTATCTACTGTCTTTTCTTTTCCCTTTTTTAAAGCTTTCTGTTGCTACTTTTTCAGATAGCAAATTATTTTCCTTTGGATGAAGATTTGGATTACCCTGCAAAGCTGGAAAGATCTGCGACAAAGGAACTTGAAACTACTTCTGTAAGTTTTCTTCGATGTCCCTTTTTACATTATGAACATCTGACAAATATTTATGTTTCCTGATGTGTATCTTGGTGTCTGATTTTTCTAGTCTGTATTTTATAGGCTTATAGGACATCGGCACATAATGAGTCCTGGAGATACCATTTGTTAACCAAATAATTTATACGTCACTTTTTGTCAACATGTCCGTTAATTATGTAGCCTACCTCTAGGGAGTATGGACATTTTTGCCCATGATTGTAACATAATTCCACTTGGTCATTTCTCGTTACTCATGAGGATCTATTTGATTGTAGTGGGTGGCTAGTTGTAGCATTACTGTAGCTGGCTGATTTAATTTACTCACTTTTGTTCTTACATATGAAGGAGATACATTAATGTTTTCATGTTTTCTTTATATTTTCCTTTTCCGTCAAACTGCAGGCCGATGAAAACCTTGTTTTTAAAACGTGGTATCCACCTCTAGAGAAAACGATATCTTGTCTTTCAAAGCTGTATCGCTGTTTAGAACCAGCAGTTTTCACCGGTTTAGCACAGGTATTGAAGCCTTTGCACAGCCACCTTGT
This sequence comes from Rubus parviflorus, assembly GCA_029955375.1. Taxonomy (NCBI): domain Eukaryota; kingdom Viridiplantae; phylum Streptophyta; class Magnoliopsida; order Rosales; family Rosaceae; genus Rubus; species Rubus parviflorus. Next base: position 18,919,412 of record JARGGL010000004.1, read on the forward strand.
TAAACTTGTCTTGAATAATGCCCTTTACAGAAATTTTGTTCAACATTTTTTTTTCTATCAGGAAGTTGTCGAAGTCTGTTCAATATCTATCCAGGTGAGTAAATAAATATATACTGTCAAATGCATTTCTTAGGAAATTCTATGCATTATTCTACTTATCCTTGTTTATGGAGATGCTGGGATTTGGTTAGTGTAGCCTTACTGTGACCTACGTTTTAAATATTTTGTTCACCATGTAAACAAAAAATTGAAAAACCCACCGGTAACATGTGGCAGTCTTTTGTGCCTCATTTATGTGTTTCCATTCATCTACCAGAAAGCGAGTAAACTCATCACAAAGAGATCATCACCAATGGATGGTCAGCTCTTCCTCATAAAGCATCTTCTTATCTTAAGGGAGCAGGTGATCTATCCTTTCTGCTGCTGTATATATCATGGGCAGTTAGACAATTAAATTACTTATCGTAACACATGTTTTTCGTCTTCCCAGATCGCACCTTTTGATATTGAGTTTTCTGTTACACACAAGGAACTTGACTTCTCCCATTTGCTGGTTAGTTTCTATAGAATTCCTTAGCGTTAATTATTCAGAATCTATCCAAACTATTTTTATTATAAAGTATTTGTACTAACAAAAAGACTCAAATGGAAACCCGTACTATACATATGAACTTTATGTTTTGTTAATCAATGTATATCCTCTCGGCCTTAAATGCAATGAAGGAATGGAAATCTTACTAGTTTGAATCTCATTCTCCAGGAGCATCTGCGACGGATTCTTAGAGGTCAAACCTCTCTATTTGACTGGTCCAGATCAACTTCACTGGCAAGAACCTTATCTCCCCGTGTTTTGGAAAGTCAAATAGATGCCAAGAAGGTTTGTCAATTTGTCTTTCAATCAACGATTTATCAATAAAGCATATACTTTGGCTACATTTATACAGTGATCACTATGACTTATTTATGTTTGATAATACTATTATTCAATGCCAACCTTTTCTTTTAGATATTAGGATCTCAGAGCAAGATTTTGCTTAATTTGTTGTCTCTTTGGTTCATTTTCTGGGGATGTTTGTTACATTATTCAACCTGATTAGCTAGTACTTCAATTTCAAATTTATTTATGTGCAGGAACTGGAGAAAAGCCTGAAAGCCACTTGTGAGGAGTTTATTATGTCGGTCACGAAGCTAGTTGTGGATCCTATGCTTTCATTTGTTACCAAGGTTTGTCTTTTTTCCCTGCAAAAATATGGCTGGAAAACTTGTAATGTATTTTGGTGCTAATGAGAGACTAGGCATACATTAAACCACAGATTTTAGAACAAATTGTGTAAACTCAGAGGAGAAATGAGTAGAATCCATGTACTATAACATTAGAATCCCATATATCTAACCTTGCATTTCTGCAACCCCATATCTGAATGCTCCTTGTAACTTTAAAACAATTTCATTTAAACATGCTAGCAATCTTTACTTGTAAACTCCCAAGTCCCAACCGTTCTGAAAAAGAATTTTTACTTGTAAACTCCTGTGGCACAATATTAAGGTTCCTAGGATGAATCCTGCCTTCACTTGCATTGGGTGGCTTTTGGGGGATGAGAGAGGGCTAGCCCTGGTCCTCCAGCTGAACGAAGGCAACTTCATACAAGCATACAAATGAATACTTTATTTGTAAGCTCCTATGGCATAATATTGAGGTTCCTAGGATGAAATCCTGCCTTCACTTGCGTTGGGTGGCTTTTGGGGGATGAGAGGGATACCTCCGGGCCTCTGGTTGAACAGAGGCAACTTCCTGCGAGGATACAAATGAATGCTTTATCCACACGATAATTAAAAAAAAAACCTGCCTTCTCTTTTCTGAGTTTTCTTACATTCTCGGTCAAGTTTCTCATGGATTATCCATTTGAGAAGTTTAACAAAGTCTACAAGGTTTTCATGTGCTTTTCTATAGGTCACAGCTGTGAAAGTGGCAATGTCCTCAGGCAGCCAGAGTCAAAAGGTAGAGTTGGTTACGGCCAAACCACTCAAAGATCAAGCTTTTGCAACTCCGGATAAAGTAGCTGAACTTGTTCAAAAGGTATGCATTTAGATTTATTTCTCTTTTTCTAGGGAGAACAGTGTTGGTGGGGGCTGCGTATATATTTCTCTGCTATGCTTCTTGTTTCACATAAAAAAATTGATATTGTTTGGGACGTTGGAATTCTCATTATAAAGTAAGTTAAGTAACATATCAAGTCCTAAGGTTCAACAACAGCTGATTCTCACCATATATATGGAACAGGTAACCACTGCTATTCACCAAGAGTTGCCAATGGTAATGACGAAAATGAAGCTTTATCTGCACAACTCATCAACACGGACGATACTATTCAAACCTATAAAGTAAGTACATAATTCACATGCATAAGGTGCAATTTTCTGGTTATTAATACGCAAACTTAACATCTCTCCTTTTTTATTTATTTATTTATTTTTTCCTTTAATTTAGGACAAATATTGTGGAGGCCCATGTCCAAGTACAGTCCCTACTAAAGGCCGAGTATTCCCCTGAAGAGATGCTAGGCATAAACATGCCTTCTATTCAAGACCTACATGCACAACTTGATACTCTACTTTAGAGTTTTTTGAAAAGCAATTGAATCACATCATTTAAGTTTTTCTCTTTTTTCTTTTTGTTCTTTTTGCTATGACATTTGAATTCTTCTCAAGATTCTTAGATTAGAATTGGTATATTAAAAATTCCGCAATGTTCCAACTCTTGCATAAAACAAGTATAAGCTGATGGGGAGTCTTCAATATGAAATTTTTTGTGGAGATAATGATGTGCAACAAGTTACAAATTCTTATTAATCAATTAAAAAGGTGGAGATTGTGTATATAACAGATCCTTATGTTCAGAGAAGTCAAAAATGCTCATCTACAAAATTAACGGAATATAAATAAGGGATATCTATTTTTCGATTACATCTCGACAAATCAAACCGTTCAATATTAAGATATTCATGAGTAGATCACTTCTACAAATTTTCAACAAAATTTGAAATCGTTAAGGTACCGAACTACACCAAATAAATGGACGAACCAAATCTGTCAATTTTGAACCATTCATATTCATAAATGGTAAATCACAATTATAGATGACTTAACGATTTCCGATTTCATTGAAAATTTGTATGAGTGATCTACTCATAAATATCTAAATATTGAACGGTTGATTTGTCGAGATGTAATCAAAAAGTAGGTCTAATTGATTGGTACTCAAGTGGTATTCATTATAATGGTCCTCACTAGAGAAGCTCCCATATAAATAATGCAGTACTTTTGATATCTGATTTTTTGTTTGTTGTATTTCTTTTGTTCATCAAATGAGTTTGTCAATTGATTAATAAAGAATTATGTAAATCATGGCTTCATAGCTTCAAGCCTTGAAAAATCAAAAGTACAACTATATCCAAATAATGGAAGTAAAAAAGAAAAACGAGGGTGAAACAAGTTATTTCGATAAAAGTCTATCAAAACAAATACTAGGTTCTGTTGTATTTGAACAAATAAGGATGGAGAAAAACATGTAGAGATATGAAATAGAAAATTTTATGTTTTACCTTTCTTATTTGAGTGTGATTAGTACTGGCCGAGATTTTCTAGTTCTGTCAATTGGAACACTATAAAAAATCAAGGTTATCAATGGTAAGATTATGACACATGAAAATTTCAAGAAAAAATAGTATTGAAAAAGTTTGACATGTTTCGGCATGTCATGACACCTCTAAACTTGCCAAAACCATGTCAAGCTTTTTTGAAAATTTTCCGTATCATAATCTCACCATTGGTAAATCATGATATTTAGAAAGTGTTCCAAGTGTCGGAGCTCAAAAATCTTGACCCGTTGATTTTTTTTATTTTTTATCATAAGTCGGAAAACTAGAAAATTCATTAAAAAAAATCCGCTCTTGTTTTTTGAGTTCCGTCGATGGAAAACCTTCTAAAATTCATGCTCTACAAATAATTAGATTATGCCATAGGAAAATTTCAAAAAAATCTACAGTAAACAAGGAGGTATGCCAAAGTGTCTCCCGACACGTCCATTCTTGTGGCCAAGCCAATGAAAATGCATATGCCCATTCCAATGCTCTTGTCCATCAGTTTAGGGCAAGTACCCAGGGTCCTAATCTGTGTCATTTCCATGCTCATCCCTTAACCATGTCCATGAAAGAGAGGCTAACTGTGTCCAATTTTGGCAGTCCAGCCACACGGTGTCACCCAAAAATGATGTTCTACAACCATGGAGACAAACCCCAAAACATTCTCTAAAAAAAAAAAAAAAATCCGAGACCTTGGTTCCTACTCCAAAACGTGGGCTATAGCACACGATTTTTGCAAAAAATCTCATGTTCTTATTTTCATACCAAAATCTTACCACCCTCAAATCATAATTTTTAAGGACTTCTTGAACTGACGGAACACAAAAATTTCGACTAGTTTATTTTTTACGATTTTTCAAATTTGAAAAATTAGAAAATTAAAAAAAAAAACGGGTGGAGATTTTAGAGCTCCGCTATTGGAACACCTTTAAAAAATCATTTTTTATCAACAGGAGGTCAGCCAAGCGAGGCCAAGCCAGGCCAAAGGGGGCCAGACAAGCGAGCCCAATAGAGGCCAACCAAGGGAGACTAGCCAAGCGAGGCCAAAAGAGGCCAGCCACGGGAGGCCAGCCAAAGGAGGGCAGCCAAGCGAGGCCAAAGGAAGCCAGCCAAGGGAAGCCAACCAAGCGAGGCCACAAGAGGCCAGCCAATCGAGGCCATAGGAGGTCAGCCAAGCGAACCCAAAAGAGGCCATAGGAGGCCAGCCAAGCGAGACCAAATGAGGCCACCCAAGCTAGGCCACACGAGGCCAAAGTAGGCCACCCAAACGAGGCCACGCTAGTGAGGCTAACCGTGGCCAATTTTGGCAATCCAACCATGAAGTTTCACTCAAGAATGATGTTCTAACACTGTTGAAAAAAACTCCAATTTTTTTTTCTTCCAAATAACACACGATTTTTGGGCCAAAATTATATGTTCTTATTTTCGCACCAAAATCTTCCCACACTCAAATCATGATTTTTAAGGACTTTTGCAGTTGTCAGAATGCAAAAATATTGACTCGTTTATTTTTTACGATTTTTCAAAGTTTAAAAACTAGAAAATTCATAAAAAAAAAAAAAAGATTCGAGATTTTCGAGTAAATTCAGTTGGAACACCTTTTAAAAATCATGTCTTACCAATTGTGAAGTTTTTGCACAAGCAAAGTTAAAGGGAAAAGGAGGTTGGCAAGGTTTGGCGTGCCAGGGCATGCTGTGGCGCTTCCAAACATGTCAAACCATGCAAATCCTTTTTTTTCCTGCAACTTTGTCCGTGACAAAACTTCATCAACGTTAAAAAATAATTTTTAAAGCTTTTCCAACTGACTTTGCTCGAACAGCTCGAGTCGTTTGTGAGTTATGATTTTTCAAAGTCGGAAAACTTAAAAAATCATAACTCACAAACAAGGCTAGTTTTTTTAGCAAAGTCAGTTTGTACACCTTTTAAAAATAATGTTTTACAAATGGTGAAGTTTTGACACAGATAAAGTTGAAGGGAAAAGTACAGTTCACATGGAGGCATCCTGAGATGCCCTAGACACAAACGAGTGCGCATGCTAGAGAGGCTAACTAACGATGCATGTCCATGCTAGCGAGGCTAGCGATGACTACGCCCACGCTAAGGATGCCCACGATGCCCAAGCGATATTTCAAAATCGAAAAACTAGAAAATTCATTAAAAATAAACGATTCGAGATTTTCGAGTTCTGTCAATTGAAACACTTTTTAAAAAGCATGTTCTACCAATGGTAAGTTTTTGAGAAATTTTTATATTTTTTCCCGAAACCATGGTTTTTCATCTAAAACCGTAGGTAACACACGATTTTTGGGCCAAAATTGCGTATTCTTATTTTCGCACCAAAATCTTTCCACACTCAAATCATGATTTTAAAGACTTCTCGAGTTGACAGAACGCAAAAATATCGACTTGTTTATTTTTTACGATTTTCCAAATTCGGAAAACTATAAAATTTATAAAAAATAAACGATTTGAAATTTTTTAGCAAAGTTAGTTGGAACACCTTTTAAAAATCATGTCTTACAAATGGTAAAATTTTGGCACGGGCAAAGTTAAAGGGAAAAGGGTTTGGCAAGGTTTGGCATGCCAGGGCATGCCATGTCACCTCTAAACGTGTCAAACCATGCCAACCCCATTTTTCCTTCAAATTTGCCCGTGACAAAACTTCACCAATGTTAAAAAATGATTTTTAAAGATTTTTCAACTGACTTTTCTTGAATACCTCGAGTCGTTTGTGCGTTATGATTTTTCAAAGTCAGAAAACTTAAAAAATCATAACTCACAAACGAGTCGGGTTTTTCTAGCAAAGTCAGTTGACTCACATTTTAAAAATCATGTTTTACCAATGGTGAAATTTGACACTAGTAAAGTTAAAGTTGAAGGGAAAAATGCAGTTCAGAAGGAGGCATCACAAGATGCCCCTGATACTTCCAACGATGCCCATGCTAGCGAGGCTAACGATGCCTATGCCCATGCTAAGGATGCCCACAATGCCCAAGCGATTTTTCTAAGTCGAAAAACTAGAAAATTCATAAAAAATAAATAATTCGAGATTTTCGAGTTCTGTCGATTGGAACAACTTTTAAAAAATATGTTTTACCAATGGTGAAATTTTGAGATTTTTTTTTTTTGCCAAAACCATGGTTTTTCACCAAAAACCGTGGGTTATAACACACGATTTTTGGGCCAAAATCGCATGTTCTTATTTTCGTACCAAAATCTTCCAACACTTAAATCATGATTTTTAAGAACTTCTCGAGTTGACAAAACACAAAAATATTGACTCGTATATTTTTTACGATTTTCCGAAGTTGGAAAACTAGAAAATTTATAAAAAATAAACGATTCGAGATTTTTGAGCAAAGACAATTGGAACATCTTTTAAAAATCATGTAATACTAATGGTGAAGTTTTGACACGGGTAAAATTAAATGGAGAAGGGGGTTGGCGAGGTTTGGCGTGCAAGGGCATGGCGTGACACCTCTAAACGTGTCAAACCATGCCAACCTCATTTTTCCTTCAACTCTGTCCGTGGCAAAACTTCACCAACGTTAAAAATTAATTTTTAAAGCTTCTCCAACTGACTTTTCTTGAACAGCTCGAGTCGTTTGTGAGTTACGATTTTTCAAAGTCGGAAAACTAAAAAAATCATAACTTACATACGAGTTGGGTTTTTTCGAGTAAAGTCAGTTGTCAAACATTTTAAAAATCATGTTTTACCAATGGTCAAGTTTTAACACAGGTAAGGTTGAAGGAAAAAGTGCAGTTCAGAAGCATCCCGGGGTGCCCCCTACACTTGCAACGATACCCATGCTAGCGAGGCTAACCAACGATGTCCATGCTAGCGTGGGTAACTAACGATGCATACCCATGCTAGAGAGACTAACGATGCCAAAGCCCATGCTAAGGATGCCCATGATTCCCATGAGATTTTTCACAGTCGGAAAACTAGAAAATTCATAAAAAATAAACGATTCTAGATTTTCGAGTTCTGTCAATTGAAGCACATTTTAAAAAACATGTTTTACCAGTAGTGAATTTTTTAGAATTTTTTTTTTTTGCCAAAACCATGACTTTTCACCAAAAACCGTGGGTTATAACACACGATTTTTGGGCCCAAAATTGTATGTTCTTATTTTCGCACTAAAATCTTCATACACTCGTATCATGATTTTTCAGGACATTTGGAGTTGTCAGAACGCAAAAATATTGACTCGTTTATTTTTTACGATTTTTCAAAGTCGAAAAACTAGAAAATTCATAAAAAAATAAAAGATTCAAGATTTTTGAGCAAAGTCAGTTGGAACACCTTTTAAAAATCATGTCTTACCAATTGTGCAGTTTTTGCACAAGCAAAGTTAAAGAAAAAAGGAGGTTGGCAAAGTTTGGCGTGCCAGGGCATGCTGTGGCACTTCCAAACGTGTCAAACAATGCAAATCCTTTTTTTCCTGCAACTTTGTCCATGACAAAACTTCATCAACGTTAAAAAATAATTTTTAATAGCATTTCCAACTGACTTTGCTCGAACAGCTCAACTCGTTTGTGAGTTATGATTTTTCAAAGTCGGAAAACTTTAAAAAGCATAACTCACAAACGAGGCGGGCATTTAAAAATATTGTTTTACCAATGGTGAAGTTTCAACACTCGTAAAGTTGAAGGAAAAAGTGCAGTTTACAAGGAGGCATCCTGAGGTGCCCTCGACACTTCAAACGATGTCCATACTAACAATTTTATTGCCTTCCTACTTTGGAAAATGGCAAAAAAAAAATTAGGTCGAGATTTTTGCGTTTCGTCAGATTGAGAAGTCCTTAAAAATCATGATTTGATTGTGAGAATATTTTGGTGAGAAAATAAGAAAATACGATTTCTTTTTTACCCATTTCTTTTTTACAAATTTTTTTGTCTTCGGACTTTAGAAAATGGTAAAAAAAAATCCTGTCGAGATTTTTGCGTTTCGTCAGTTGGAAAAGTGCACAAAAATCATGATTTGATGATGGCAAGATTTTGGTGAGAAAATAAGAATGTGCGATTTTGGCCAAAAAACCGTGTGATAGTCCACTGTTTTGAGTGATTTTCTTTAAAAATTGCATCTTTTAAATTCTCGAGGCCCGCTTGCACTGGTGTCGAAAAGTATTTTAGAGTCTGAATGAAGCTCAATGCGAGACCTTGCAAGCACCGGAAGTGCTTCGTTTCAATTTCGTCAAATTAAAATTTTTAAAAAAAATTAGGAACACTTGTAGCGACGAATAGTTCGTCGCTACAGGTTGTTCAAAATACATATTTTTTTTAGGAACACTTGTAGCGACGAATAGTTCGTCGCTACAGGTTGTTCAAAATAATATTTTTTTTATTTAAAATTTAAACAAATAAAAGTTTTCAACACCATTTTTTCTGGAAATTTTCGTACGTCATCATCTTACCGCTGGTAAAGCTTGAATTTTGGAAAGTGTTCCTGTCTCTAGAGCTATAAAATCTCGACCCATTTGTTTTGTGCGAATTTTCTTGCCTTCCTACTTTGGAAAATGGTAAAAAAAAAATTGGGTCGAGATTTTTGCGGTTTCGTTAGACTGAGATGTCCTTAAAAATCATGATTTGAGTGTGAGAATATTTTGGTGAAAAAATACGAAAATACGATTTAGACCTAAAAACCGTGAGCTATAGTCCACAGTTTTGGATGATTTCCTTAAAAACTCGCATCTTTTTAAATTGTAGAGGCCAGGTTGCACGAGTATCCAAAAATTATTTATAGTATGAATGAAGCCCAACGCGAGATCTTACAGGCACCGGAAGTGCTTCTTTTCTATTTCGACAAATTAAAATTAAAGAAAATTTAGGAACATCCTTTAAATTAGAATTTGAACAATTAGAGTTTGTCAACACCATTTATTTCTTCAAATTTGCGCATGCCATAATCTCACCATCGGTGAAACTTGAATTTTAGAAGGTGTTCCAATATGCGGAACTATAAAATCTTTACCCATTTCTTTTTTTCGAATTTTTTTGTCTTCCGACTTTAGAAAATGGTAAAAAAAAATCTGGTTGAGATTTTTGCGTTTCGTCAGTTAAAAAAGTGCACAAAAATCATGATTTGATGATGGCAGGATTTTGGTGAGAAAATAAGAATATGCGATTTTGGCCAAAAAACCGTGTGCTATAGTCCACTGTTTTGAGTGATTTTCTTTAAAAATTGCATCTTTTAAATTCTCGAGGCCGGTTTGCACTGGTGTCGAAAAGTATTTTAGAGTCTGAATGAAGCCCAATGCGAGACCTTGCAAGCACCGGGAGTGATTCGTTTCAATTTCGTCAAATTAAAAAAAAAAAAAAATTAGGAACACTCGTAACGACGAATAGTTCGTCGCTACAGATTGTTCAAAATACATATTTTTTATTTAAAATTTAAACAAATAAAACTTTTCAACACCATTTTTTCTTGAAATTTTCGTACGTCCTCATCTTACTGCTGGTAAAGCTTGAATTTTGGAAAGTGTTCCAGTCTCCAGAGCTATAGAATCTCGACCCATTTGTTTTGTGCGAATTTTCTTGCCTTCCTACCTTGGAAAATGTTAAAAAAAAAATTGGGTCGAGATTTTTGCGTTTCGTCAGACTGAGATGTCCTTGAAAATCATGATTTGAGTGTGAGAATATTTTGGTGGGAAAATAAGAAAATACGATTTAGACCTAAAAACCGTGTGCTATAGTCCACAGTTTTGGGTGATTTCCTTAAAAACTCGCATCTTTTTAAATTGTAGAGGCCAGTTTGCACGAGTATCCAAAAATAATTTATAGTATGAATGAAGCCCAACGCGAGATCTTACAGGCACAGGAAGTGATTCTTTTCTATTTCGACAAATTAAAATTAAAAAAAATTTAGGAACATCTTTTAAATTAGAATTAGAACAATTAAAGTTTGGCAACACCATTTTTTTCTTCAAATTTGCGTCTGCCATAATCTCACCATCTGTAAAACTTGAATTGTAGAAGGTGTTCCGATCTTCGGAACTATAAAATCTTGACCCATTTCTTTTTTACGAATTTTTTTGTCTTCGGACTTTAGAAAATGGTAAAAAAAAATCCTGTCGAGATTTTTGCGTTTCGTCAGTTGGAAAAGTGCACAAAAATCATGATTTGATGATGGCAAGATTTTGGTGAGAAAATAAGAATATGCGATTTTGGCCAAAAAACCGTGTGATAGTCCACTGTTTTGAGTGATTTTCTTTAAAAATTGCATCTTTTCAATTCTCGAGGCCGGTTTGCACTGGTGTCGAAAAGTATTTTAGAGTCTGAATGAAGCCCAATGCGAGACCTTGCAAGCACCGGAAGTGCTTCGTTTCAATTTCGTCAAATTAAAATTTTTAAAAAAAATTAGGAACACTTGTAGCGACGAATAGTTCATCGCTATAGGTTGTTCAAAATACATAATTTTTTTAGGAACACTTGTAGCGACGAATAGTTCGTCGCTACAGGTTGCTCAAAATAATATTTTTTTTATTTAAAATTTAAACAAATAAAAGTTTTCAACACCATTTTTTCTGGAAATTTTCGTACGTCATCATCTTACCGCTGGTAAAGCTTGAATTTTGGAAAGTGTTCCAGTCTCTAGAGCTATAAAATCTCGACCCATTTGTTTTGTGCGAATTTTCTTGCCTTCCTACTTTGGAAAATGGTAAAAAAAAATTGGGTCGAGTTTTTTGCGGTTTCGTTAGACTGAGATGTCCTTAAAAATCATGATTTGAGTGTGAGAATATTTTGGTGAAAAAATACGAAAATACGATTTAGACCTAAAAACCGTGAGCTATAGTCCACAGTTTTGGGTGATTTCCTTAAAAACTCGCATCTTTTTAAATTGTAGAGGCCAGGTTGCACGAGTATCCAAAAATTATTTATAGTATGAATGAAGCCCAACGCGAGATCTTACAAGCACCGGAAGTGCTTCTTTTCTATTTCGACAAATTAAAATTAAAAAAAATTTAGGAACATCCTTTAAATTAGAATTTGAACAATTAGAGTTTGTCAACACCATTTATTTCTTCAAATTTGCGCATGCCATAATCTCACCATCTGTAAAACTTGAATTTTAGAAGGTGTTCCAATATGCGGAACTATAAAATCTTTACCCATTTCTTTTTTTCGAATTTTTTTGTCTTCCGACTTTAGAAAATGGTAAAAAAAAATCCGGTCGAGATTTTTGCGTTTCGTCAGTTGGAAAAGTGCACAAAAATCATGATTTGATGATGGCAGGATTTTGGTGAGAAAATAAGAATATGCGATTTTGGCCAAAAAACCGTGTGCTATAGTCCACTGTTTTGAGTGATTTTCTTTAAAAATTGCATCTTTTAAATTCTCGAGGCCCGTTTGCACTGTTGTCGAAAAGTATTTTAGAGTCTGAATGAAGCCCAATGCGAGACCTTGCAAGCACCGGGAGTGATTCGTTTCAATTTCGTCAAATTAAAATTAAAAAAAAAATTAGGAGCACTCGGAGCGACGAATAGTTCGTCGCTGCAGGTTGTTCAAAATACATATTTTTTTATTTAAAATTTAAACAAATAAAACTTTTCAACACCATTTTTTCTTGAAATTTTCGTACGTCCTCATCTTACTGCTGGTAAAGCTTGAATTTTGGAAAGTGTTCCAGTCTCCAGAGCTATAGAATCTCGACCCATTTGTTTTGTGCGAATTTTCTTGCCTTCCGACCTTGGAAAATGTTAAAAAAAAAATTGGGTCGAGATTTTTGCGTTTCGTCAGACTGAGATGTCCTTAAAAATCATGATTTGAGTGTGAGAATATTTTGGTGGGAAAATAAGAAAATACGATTGAGACCTAAAAACCGTGTGCTATAGTCCACAGTTTTGGGTGATTTCCTTAAAAACTCGCATCTTTTTAAATTGTAGAGGCCAGTTTGCACGAGTATCCAAAAATAATTTATAGTATGAATGAAGCCCAACGCGAGATCTTACAGGCACAGGAAGTGATTCTTTTCTATTTCGACAAATTAAAATTAAAAAAAATTTTAGGGCTGGAAATTGGAGCCGATTTAGCCGAGCCAAGCCGAGTCCGAGCCAAGCCATACCAATTTATGCCGAAATTTGGTAAACCGACTATTCGGCTCGGCTTAGCCGAGCCGAGAAGAACAATCGGCTCGGCTTCGGTTAGAGATTTTGTATACCGTCTGTAAACCGTACCGACCGACTATATACGTATAATTTTAAACTTTACCCAAAATATCGAGAAAACCTATTAACCTAACGGGGTCTACTTCACTTCCCGACTTCCCCAACTACGCCTCCCTCTAACTCTCTCAAATTGTCCAATCTCTTCCCATATTCCTGCCCCGATTTGTGAAACCATTTCCAGATAATCAATCCCCATGGCCGATTTGTGAAACCAATACCAGATTTGAGCTCGGATTTGAATATTTTTGAAAAGCCCCAATCATTCAAACCCTAATTTTTCGATATTTTGGGCTGGAGCTTTCCAGAGATGGTGAAATAGAATTGATTATCGACTTCAAAGGTAATATGATGATCTATTCATTATATATCTGCTTGTGCTTGTGTTTTGATCTTTTAAAATTGAAATTTTATGATCATATATATGCTAATATATCTCGAGTCAGCTTGAAGATTTACTAATATATCTGAGTATCTGCTTGTATGCTTCCTAGGAAAAGCAAAAGAAGGTGGTTCACTCTTTCATCAATCATAAACACACTTGAAGACTGCAAGAGAAAGCAAGGAGCATACGTATAGGAATTTTAATTGGGAGAAAAGGTAAGAGAACTTAGAATGACTGATTGACTGAATGAGCTTTCAAGTTTCAATATTGCTTCCTTGCCAAAAAAAAAAGTTTCAATATTGCTTATGTGTTTCTGTTTTGGTTAAAAATTGATAAATTGTTTGACCGTGAGTTGATGAAACATTGAAATGTTGGTTCATGATTATGTTTTGGTGATAAATGAAATGAGTTAATGAAATGTTGGACTGTGAGCTTGATAATGATGTGGCCATGGTGATGTGATAATGAGCCTGATGAAATGCTTTCCAGAGTGATACTTTCATACTTTCCATAAATATTGCCACATTGTTTGTTGTTAATACACTTAATTGTTAATGAAATTTGGTTTTACTGATGACTAAACCAAATGCTAAAAGCTGTATATATATTATATTGTATAATTTGTATGATATATAGGAGCTATTAAAACCAAATGTTAAGCTGATTAAACCAAATGTAAGTCACTGATTATTAAAACAGATAATTTCATATTACTTGTATAATTTGTATAACTTTTGTGCTTAAAGACCCTTGTATAGTTATATATCATCTATCTATCAAAACAAAAATAACAAAACCAAAGCTGAATATTCAAGATTAACATATAAGACACAAAATACTAAGAAACATTGAATGAGTTTGTTTTTTGTTGTTGTTGTTGTTGTTTTGTAGACCATGGCATCTGGTTCTAGCCTTCACAGCAACCCTTCAATATCCAATAACGTGGTTGAATCAACAAGTGCAGCTTTAGGACAGCTCAGAAACCCTACCCTAAACATTATCCCAGAGCTGAACCAAACCCAAAACCCTGACCCTGAACTAGTTGAGGAGTCTAGGACATTGCCTACTAGGGCAGGATGTAAAAGAAAGAAAAAAAGTAGTCAGCCAGCTAATCCTAATGAGCATGCAAAGCAAAACGCTGGAAGAAGTAAAACTTGGGAGTGTTTCACTAGGCCTCTACTCCCCGATGGTAACCCTGACCTGGAATATGCACAATGCAACTACTGCCAAATGGTTGTGCCTGCTTCCAGTAAAGCAAATGGGACTTCTTCAATGTGGAGTCATGGTAGGAAGTGCAAAACTTGTCCTCTATATGAGCCACCACCCATAGTTCAAGGTCAGAGCACAATTAATAAGGATAATGTGACTAGTGGGGTAGGTTACCATAACTTTAGTCAAAACAGATGTGATGAAAAATGTGTTAAGATGATAATAAAGGATGAACTTCCTTTCACACATGTTGAAAAAGAAGGGTTCAAAGAGTTTGTGGCAGAGTTGCAGCCTAGGTGGAAAAGGATGAACAGGAAGATGGTTGCTAGAGGGGTTTGGGAATTATATCAAACTGAGAAAGCAAAGTTGATGAGTGAGTTTGCTGCTCACTCAACTAGAATGAGCATAACAACTGATACTTGGATTAGTATTCAAAATATAAACTACATGGTGGTCACTGCCCACTTTTTGGATAGTGACTGGAAGCTTCACAAAAGGATCATCAACTTTTGTTCTATAATCAGCCATAAAGGGGAAGACATAGGGAGGGTTTTGGAGCAGTGTCTTCGACAATGGGGGATAAACAATGTGTTTACAATTACAGTAGACAATGCTACTGCAAATGACTCTGCTGTAGTGTACATGAAGAAGAGACTTTTTAAATCTCTAAACTTTGGAGGTGACTTTTTACACCTCAGATGTGCTTGTCACATCATAAACTTGGTTGTGAGGGATGGGATCAGTGAGATTCAAGATGGAGTAGAGGCTATTTGGAACTGCGTTAAGTTTATTAGGTCATCTTCAAGTAGACTTGATAAATTTAGAGGCTTCTCAGTGCTTGAGAGCTTGAGCAAGACTGCAAATGTTCCCCTGGATGTTATAACCAGGTGGAACAGCACATACTTAATGTTAGATGCAGCATTAAAGTATGAAAAGGTATTTGATCGGATGGCTGATGAAGATGAAGCTTTTAGGAAGTATTTCACCGAGAAAGATGGCAAGGGAAAAACAAGGGTTGGTCCTCCTTCGGAAGAAGATTGGAGGAATGCACAAGCATTTGTGCATTTTCTTGGGAAATTTTACGAAGCAACACTCAAACTGAGTGCTTGGAAGAAAGTTACTGCTAATGTGCTGTTTTCTGAGTTAATAGTGCTACAATCAGAGATTAACAAGCAGATGAAGGATGGAAGAGACCCTATACTGCAAAGGGTGGCTTGTGGGATGAAAGCAAAGTTTGACAAGTATTGGGGTTCCTTTGAACAGATGAACAAGATCATTATCATAGCTAATGTGTTAGATCCAAGGTGGAAGCTGCAATATCAGAAAATGGCATTTGCAAGGGTTGGTTTATCACCTGAAAGGGGGTCTGCAATTTCCACTGAGTTGAAAAGCATATTGATGAGGATGTATGATGAATATAGAGGCTATGAACAGACCTCATCTCAAACTACTACTGCAGATGGAGCTGTGCCAATGGAGGGTGTTGCATTTGATGGAGTTATTGGTGAACAAGCTGAGATCCTAGCTGATTTAATGCAAGAAAGAATGGATGAACAAAATGAAATGATATCGAATGAGGTAGATAAGTACCTTAATGATAAATATGTTAATCCAATGACAAAGGGTTTTGATGTGGCAATTTGGTGGAAATTAAATGCTAGTGCCTATCCAATACTGTCCAAGCTTGCAAAGGATATATTTGCCATCCCATGCTCAACTGTTGCTTCTGAAAATGCATTCAGCTTGGGAAAAAGAGTTGTAGATCGATATAGGAGTTCACTAACTCCTCAAATGGTCGAGTGTTTGGTTTGCTCAAGTGATTGGCTTAATGCTACACAACCAAATTTCTACAAGGAACCAACTGAGGATGAGCTGGAGATGTATCAAGAACTGGAAGAACTGGAGAGAGGTATATAACTATAAAATCTGTTGTTAAGTTTGTTTGTCAATTTTTCTTTAATTTGTAAAACTGATCTGGTAACTGTGATTAATGTTGAGTTTATGTCTTCATTTTTTTTGTAGAAACTGCTGGAATTAACTTGAGTGGCCGAAGTGAGGCATCTGCAACCACTGCTGCACCTTAATGGAGTTTGGCTGATCACTGATGGCTGCTGCATTTTCATTTTCTTAAATATGCTCAACTGTTATGTAATTAAGTAATTTGGAGTAGACTATGCTTTCTATTTTGGAGTTATGGTTGATGGCTTGATGCATGTGTTTGCTGTAAATGAAGCATAAGTTTTTCTGGACTTGTTTATTTTTTTTTTTGAAAGTCAGAAAGTCATGGTTTATACCGTAAGGCTTGATGAATGATGATTGTCATTTTGTGAATTTGTTCTATAGGATCAGAAAATACTAAGTAGCTTATTCATTCTAGTTGTTTATGGCTTTATGCCTTGAATCAGCAAATGACTTCTTGTTTTAGGCTCTTAATCACATATGAAAATATAAATTGGGCTGAAAAAAATATAAAAAAAATACAAGGCCCAAAGTATTCGGTAGAGGCCCATTACCGAACAAACCAACCGAAATTTCGGTTTACCGAAGTGTCGGTTTGGGCCCTGGACTGTTCGGTAATGGTAATGAAATTGGGCTTGCCGACACACTTCGGTTCGGTACCGGGTAGGCCCAAATATGGTCCGGTTTGGGCCGAATCCAGCCCTAAAAAATTTAGGAACATCTTTTAAATTAGAATTAGAACAATTAAAGTTTGGCAACACCATTTTTTTCTTCAAATTTGCGTCTGCCATAATCTCACCATCTGTAAAACTTGAATTGTAGAAGGTGTTCCAATCTTCGGAACTATAAAATCTTGACCCATTTCTTTTTTACGAATTTTTTTGTCTTCGGACTTTAGAAAATGGTAAAAAAAAATCCTGTCGAGATTTTTGCGTTTCGTCAGTTGGAAAAGTGCACAAAAATCATGATTTGATGATGGCAAGATTTTGGTGAGAAAATAAGAATATGCGATTTTGGCCAAAAAACCGTGTGATAGTCCACTGTTTTGAGTGATTTTCTTTAAAAATTGCATCTTTTAAATTCTAGAGGCCCGTTTGCACTGGGGTCGAAAAGTATTTTAGAGTCTGAATGAAGCCCAATGCGAGACCTTGCAAGCACCGGAAGTGCTTCGTTTCAATTTCGTCAAATTTAAATTTTAAAAAAAAATTAGGAACACTTGTAGCGACGAATAGTTCGTCGTTACAGGTTGTTCAAAATACATATTTTTTTTAAGAACACTTGTAGCGACGAATAGTTCGTCGTTACAGGTTGTTCAAAATAATAATTTTTTTATTTAAAATTTAAACAAATAAAAGTTTTCAACACCATTTTTTCTGGAAATTTTCGTACGTCATCATCTTACCGCTGGTAAAGCTTGAATTTTGGATAGTGTTCCAGTCTCTAGAGCTATAAAATTTCGACCCATTTGTTTTGTGCGAATTTTCTTGCCTTCCTACTTTGGAAAATGGTAAAAAAAAAATTGGGTCGAGATTTTTGCGGTTTCGTTAGACTGAGATGTCCTTAAAAATCATGATTTGAGTGTGAGAATATTTTGGTGAAAAAATACGAAAATACGATTTAGACCTAAAAACCGTGAGCTATAGTCCACAGTTTTGGGTGATTTCCTTAAAAACTTGCATCTTTTTAAATTGTAGAGGCCAGGTTGCACGAGTATCCAAAAATTATTTATAGTATGAATGAAGCCCAACGCGATATCTTACAGGCACCGGAACTGCTTCTTTTCTATTTCGACAAATTAAAATTAAAGAAAATTTAGGAACATCCTTTAAATTAGAATTTGAACAATTAGAGTTTGTCAACACCATTTATTTCTTCAAATTTGCGCATGCCACAATCTCACCATCTGTAAAACTTGAATTTTAGAAGGTGTTCCAATATGCGGAACTATAAAATCTTGACCCATTTCTTTTTTTCGAATTTTTTTGTCTTCCGACTTTAGAAAATGGTAAAAAAAAATCCGGTTGAGATTTTTGCGTTTCGTCAGTTGAAAAAGTGCACAAAAATCATGATTTGATGATGGCAGGATTTTGGTGAGAAAATAAGAATATGCGATTTTGGCCAAAAAACCGTGTGCTATAGTCCACTGTTTGAGTGATTTTCTTTAAAAATTGCATCTTTTAAATTCTCGAGGCCGGTTTGCACTGGTGTCGAAAAGTATTTTAGATTCTGAATGAAGCCCAACGCGAGACGTTGCAAGCACCGGAAGTGCTTCGTTTCAATTTCGTCAAATTAAAATTTAAAAAAAAAATTTGGAACACTTGTAGCGACGAATAGTTCGTCGCTACAGGT
Organism: Rubus parviflorus; assembly: GCA_029955375.1. Lineage (NCBI taxonomy): Eukaryota > Viridiplantae > Streptophyta > Magnoliopsida > Rosales > Rosaceae > Rubus > Rubus parviflorus. Next base: position 18,938,119 of record JARGGL010000004.1, read on the forward strand.
TGTTCAAAATACATATTTTTTTTATTTAAAATTTAAACAAATAAAACTTTTCAACACTATTTCTTCTTGAAATTTTCGTACGTCATCATGTTACCGCTGGTAAAGCTTGAATTTTGGAAAGTGTTCCAGTCTCCAGAGCTATAAAATCTCGACCCATTTCTTTTATGCGAATTTTCTTGCCATCCTACTTTGGAAAATGGTAAAAAAAAAAAATTGGGTCGAGATTTTTGCGTTTCGTCAGACTGAGAAGTCCTTAAAAATCATGATTTGAGTGTGAGAATATTTTGGCGAGAAAATAAGAAAATACGATTTAGACCTAAAAACCGTGTGCTATAGTCCACAGTTTTGGGTGATTTCCTTAAAAACTTGTATCTTTTTAAATTGTAGAGGCCAGTTTGCACGAGTATCCAAAAATAATTTATAGTATGAATGAAGCCCAACGCGAGATCTTACAAGCACCGGAAGTGCTTCTTTTCTATTTCGACAAATTAAAATTAAAGAAAATTTAGGAACATCTTTTAAATTAGAATTAGAACAATTAAAGTTTGGTAACACCATTTTTTTCTTCAAATTTGCGTATGCCATAATCTCACCATCTGTAAAACTTGAATTGTAGAAGGTGTTCCAATCTTCGGAACTATAAAATCTTGACCCATTTCTTTTTTTCGAATTTTTTTGTCTTCCGACTTTAGAAAATGGTAAAAAAAAAATCCGGTCGAGATTTTTGCGTTTCGTCAGTTGGAAAAGTGCATAAAAATCATGATTTGATGATGACAAGATTTTGGTGAGAAAATAAGAATATGCGATTTTGGCCAAAAAACCGTGTGCTAGTCCACTGTTTTGAGTGATTTTCTTTAAAAATTGTATATTTTAAATTCTCGAGGCCGGTTTGTACTGGTGTCGAAAAGTATTTTAGAGTCTGAATGAAGCCCAACGCGAGACCTTGCAAGCACCGGAAGTGCTTCGTTTCAATTTCGTCAAATTAAAATTAAAAAAAAAATTAGGAACACTCGTAGCGACGAATAGTTCATCGCTACAGGTTGTTTAAAATACATATTTTTTTATTTAAAATTTAAACAAATAAAACTTTTCAACACCATTTTTTCATGAAATTTTCGTACGTCCTTATCTTACTGCTGGTAAAGCTTTAATTTTCGAAAGTGTTCCAGTCTCCATAGCTATAGAATCTCGACCCATTTGTTTTGTGCGAATTTTCTTGCCTTCCTACTTTGGAAAATGTTAAAAAAAAAATTGGGTCGAGATTTTTGCGTTTCGTCAGACTGAGATGTCCTTAAAAATCATAATTTGAGTGTGAGAATATTTTGGTGGGAAAATAAAAAAATACGATTTAGACCTAAAAACCGTGTGCTATAGTCCACAGTTTTGAGTGATTTCCTTAAAAACTCGCATCTTTTTAAATTGTAGAGGCCAGTTTGCACGAGTATCCAAAAATAATTTATAGTATGAATGAAGCCCAACACGAGATCTTACAGGCACAGGAAGTGATTCTTTTCTATTTTGACAAATTTAAATTAAAAAAAATTTAGGAACATCTTTTAAATAAGAATTAGAACAATTAAAGTTTGGCAACACCATTTGTTTCTTCAAATTTGCGTATGCCATAATCTCACCATCTGTAAAACTTGAATTGTAGAAGGTGTTCCAATCTTCGGAACTATAAAATCATGACCCATTTCTTTTTTATGAATTTTTTTGTCTTCCGACTTTAGAAAATCGTAAAAAAAAATCCTGTCGAGATTTTTGCGTTTCGTCAGTTGGAAAAGTGCACAAAAATCATGATTTGATGATGGCAAGATTTTGGTGAGAAAATAAGAATATGCGATTTTGGCCAAAAAACCGTGTGATAGTCCACTGTTTTGAGTGATTTTCTTTAAAAATTGCATCTTTTAAATTCTCGAGGCCGGTTTGCACTGGTGTCGAAAAGTATTTTAGAGTCTGAATGAAGCCCAATGCGAGACCTTGCAAGCACCGGAAGTGCTTCGTTTCAATTTCGTCAAATTAAAAATTTAAAAAAAAATTAGGAACTCTTGTAGCGACGAATAGTTCGTCGCTACAGGTTGTTCAAAATACCAATTTTTTTTATTTAAACAGATAAAAGTTTTCAACACCATTTTTTCTGGAAATTTTCGTACGTCATCATCTTACCGCTGGTAAAACTTGAATTTTGGAAAGTGTTCCAGTCTCTAGAGCTATAAAATGTCGACCCATTTGTTTTGTGCGAATTTTCTTGCCTTCCTACTTTGGAAAATGGTAAAAAAAAAATTGGGTCGAGATTTTTGCGGTTTCGTTAGACTGAGATGTCCTTAAAAATCATGATTTGAGTGTGAGAATATTTTGGTGAAAAAATAAGAAAATACGATTTAGACCTAAAAACCGTGTGCTATATTCCACAGTTTTGGGTGATTTCCTTAAAAACTTGCATCTTTTTAAATTGTAGAGGCCAGGTTGCACGAGTATCCAAAAATTATTTATAGTATGAATGAAGCCCAACGCGAGATCTTACAGTCACCGGAACTGCTTCTTTTCTATTTCGACAAATTAAAATTAAAGAAAATTTAGGAACATCCTTTAAATTAGAATTTGAACAATTAGAGTTTGTCAACACCATTTATTTCTTCAAATTTGCGCATGCCATAATCTCACCATCTGTAAAACTTGAATTTTAGAAGGTGTTCCAATATGCGGAACTATAAAATCTTGACCTATTTCTTTTTTTCGAATTTTTTTGTCTTCCGACTTTAGAAAATGGTAAAAAAAAATCCGGTTGAGATTTTTGCGTTTCGTCAGTTGAAAAAGTGCACAAAAATCATGATTTGATGATGGCAGGATTTTGGTGAGAAAATAAGAATATGCGATTTTGGTCAAAAAACCGTGTGCTATAGTCCACTGTTTTGAGTGATTTTCTTTAAAAATTGCATCTTTTAAATTCTCGAGGCCGGTTTGCACTGGTGTCGAAAAGTATTTTAGAGTCTGAATGAAGCCCAATGCGAGACCTTGCAAGCACCGGAAGTGCTTCGTTTCAATTTCGTCAAATTAAAATTTAAAAAAAAATTAGGAACACTCGTAGCGACGAATAGTTCGTCGCTACAGGTTGTTTAAAATACATATTTTTTTATTTAAAATTTAAACAAATAAAACGTTTCAACACCATTTTTTCATGAAATTTTCGTACGTCCTTATCTTACTGCTGGTAAAGCTTGAATTTTGGAAAGTGTTCCAGTCTCCAGAGCTATAGAATCTCGACCCATTTGTTTTGTGCGAATTTTCTTGCCTTCCTACTTTGGAAAATGTTAAAAAAAAATTGGGTCGAGATTTTTGCGTTTCGTCAGACTGAGATGTCCTTAAAAATCATGATTTGAGTGTGAGAATCTTTTGGTGGGAAAATAAGAAAATACGATTTAGACCTAAAAACCGTGTGCTATAGTCCACAGTTTTGGGTGATTTCCTTAAAAACTCGCATCTTTTTAAATTGTAGAGGCCAGTTTGCACGAGTATCAAAAAATAATTTATAGTATGAATGAAGCCCAACGCGAGATCTTACAGGCACAGGAAGTGATTCTTTTCTATTTCGACAAATTAAAATTAAAGAAAATTTAGGAACATCTTTTAAATTAGAATTAGAACAATTAAAGTTTGGCAACACCATTTTTTTCTTCAAATTTGTGTATGCCATAATCTCACCATCTGTAAAACTTGAATTGTAGAAGGTGTTCCAATCTTCGGAACTCTAAAATCTTGACCCATTTCTTTTTTTCGAATTTTTTTGTCTTCCGACTTTAGAAAATTGTAAAAAAAAATCCGGTTGAGATTTTTGCGTTTCGTCAGTTGAAAAAGTGCACAAAAATCATGATTTGATGATGGCAGGATTTTGGTGAGAAAATAAGAATATGCGATTTTGGCCAAAAAACCGTGTGCTATAGTCCACTGTTTTGAGTGATTTTCTTTAAAAATTGCATCTTTTAAATTCTCGAGGCCGGTTTGCACTGGTGTCGAAAAGTATTTTAGAGTCTGAATGAAGCCCAACGCGAGACGTTGCAAGCACCGGAAGTGCTTCGTTTCTATTTCGTCAAATTAAAATTTTAAAAAAAATTAGGAACACTTGTAGCGACGAATACGTCGTCGCTACAGGTTGTTCGAAATACATATTTTTTTTGTTTAAAATTTAAACAAATAAAACTTTTCAACACCATTTTTTCTTGAAATTTTCGTACGTCCTCATCTTACCGCCGGTAAAGCTTGAATTTTGGAAAGTGTTCCAGTCTCCAGAGCTATAAAATCTCGACCCATTTCTTTTGTGAGAATTTTCTTGCCTTCCTACTTTGGAAAATGGTAAAAAAAAAAATTGGGTCGAGATTTTTGCGTTTCGTCAGACTGAGAAGTCCTTAAAAATCATGATTTGAGTGTGAGAATATTTTGGCGAGAAAATAAGAAAATACGATTTAGACCTAAAAACCGTGTGCTATAGTCCACAGTTTTGGGTGATTTTCTTAAAAACTTGTATCTTTTTAAATTGTAGAGGCCAGTTTGCACGAGTATCCAAAAATAATTTATAGTATGAATGAAGCCCAACGCGAGATCTTACAAGCACCGGAAGTGCTTCTTTTCTATTTCGACAAATTAAAATTAAAGAAAATTTAGGAACATCTTTTAAATTAGAATTAGAACAATTAAAGTTTGGCAACACCATTTTTTTCTTCAAATTTGCGTATGCCATATTCTCACCATCTGTAAAACTTGAATTGTAGAAGGTGTTCCTATCTTCGGAACTATAAAATCTTGACCCATTTCTTTTTTTCGAATTTTTTTGTCTTCCGACTTTTGAAAATGGTAAAAAAAAATCCGGTCGAGATTTTTGCGTTTCGTCAGTTGGAAAAGTGCATAAAAATCATGATTTGATGATGACAAAATTTTGGTGAGAAAATAAGAATATGCGATTTTGGCCAAAAAACCGTGTGCTATATTCCACTGTTTTGAGTGATTTTCTTTAAAAATTGCATCTTTTAAATTCTCGAGGCCGGTTTGCACTGGTGTCGAAAAGTATTTTAGAGTCTGAATGAAGCCCAACGCAAGACCTTGCAAGCACCGGAAGTGCTTCGTTTCTATTTCGTCAAATTAAAATTTTAAAAAAAATTAGGAACACTTGTAGCGACGAATACGTTGTCGCAACAAGTTGTTCAAAATACATATTTTTTTTATTTAAAATTTAAACAAATAAAACTTTTCAACACCATTTTTTCTTGAAATTTTCGTACGTCCTCATCTTACCGCTGGTAAAGCTTGAATTTTGGAAAGTGTTCCAGTCTCCAGAGCTATAAAATCTCGACCCATTTCTTTTGTGCGAATTTTCTTGCCTTCCTACTTTGGAAAATGGTAAAAAAAAAAAATTGGGTCGAGATTTTTGCGTTTCGTCAGACTGAGAAGTCCTTAAAAATCATGATTTGAGTGTGAGAATATTTTGGCGAGAAAATAAGAAAATACGATTTAGACCTAAAAACCGTGTGCTATAGTCCACAGTTTTGGGTGATTTCCTTAAAAACTTGTATCTTTTTAAATTGTAGAGGCCAGTTTGTACGAGTATCCAAAAATAATTTATAGTATGAATGAAGCCCAACGCGAGATCTTACAAGCACCGGAAGTGCTTCTTTTCTATTTCGACAAATTAAAATTAAAGAAAATTTAGGAACATCTTTTAAATTAGAATTAGAACAATTAAAGTTTGGCAACACCATTTTTTTCTTCAAATTTGCGTATGCCATAATCTCACCATCTGTAAAACTTGAATTGTAGAAGGTGTTCCAATCTTCGGAACTATAAAATCTTGACCCATTTCTTTTTTTCGAATTTTTTTGTCTTCCGACTTTAGAAAATGGTAAAAAAAAATCCGGTCGAGATTTTTGCGTTTCGTCAGTTGGAAAAGTGCATAAAAATCATGATTTGATGATGACAAGATTTTGGTGAGAAAATAAGAATATGCGATTTTGGCCAAAAAACCGTGTGCTATATTCCACTGTTTTGAGTGATTTTCTTTAAAAATTGCATCTTTTAAATTCTCGAGGCCGGTTTGCACTGGTGTCGAAAAGTATTTTAGAGTCTGAATGAAGCCCAACGCGAGACCTTGCAAGCACCGGAAGTGCTTCGTTTCTATTTCGTCAAATTAAAATTTTAAAAAAAATTAGGAACACTTGTAGCGACGAATACGTCGTCGCTACAGGTTGTTCAAAATACATATTTTTTTTATTTAAAATTTAAACAAATAAAACTTTTCAACACCATTTTTTCTTGAAATTTTCCTAACAACGATGTCACACGATGTCACCTAACAACGATGTTCTATAGCCATGGAGACCAACCCCAAAACATTCTCTAAAAAAAAATTCCGAGACCTTGGTTTTTCACCTAAAACTGTGAACTATAGCACACAATTTTTTGCTTAAAATCGCATGATCTTATTTTGTCACGAAAATATTTCCACCCTCGAATCATGATTTTTAAGTATTTATCAAACAGACAAAAAGCAAAACTCTGGACCTTATTTTTTTTTTAACGATTTTCCAAAGTCGAAAAACTTGAAAATTCAAAATAAAAAATCGTTCTTATTTTTCGAGTTCTGTAAATTGAAACACTTTCTAAAAATCATGCTTTACAAATGATGAGATTATGACATAGAAAAATTTCAAAAATAAATACAATTGACAAGCATGCTAAGTTGCCTCTCGGAGTCTCGGCACGTCCGAACGTGCCAAACTATGTCAAGACCCATGTTTTATTCAAATATTTGTTAATAGTAGAGTGTAATATTTGCGACAAGAACTAAAAGTATTATGGTCCCTAAATTTGCACTCCCTACTACTTCACAAAATTGCAATTAAAAAAAAATTAAATAGCTCCTCTAAAGTCTCTAATACACTTCTTGAAAAAGTTGAGAAAATAAGGATTACAAAAGATGAGGCATATGACTTTACATCAAAAGGTGAAGGGATCGCTTATATCTTCATATATACAGGTAAATGGTGTCAAGTTCTCAATCAAAGGTCAGATTGAGTTTGTGAAGTTTCTTCAAAATGGTCAGATTGCGACTCAGGGACTATAGTCTGCGGAGACCACTGATCAGGCACCATGAGAAAATAGGTGGTCATAGCTTTTCTGAAACGTTTCTTATACTGCTGGGGTGAAATCACAGTTGGAGATGTGTTCTTAGGTCCACCAAGGATGCCTGAGGCCTTCACCCAAGTTTCAAGGTGCTTGTCCCATGTATATTGCCTCATGAAATCGATGATCCCCAAAACTAGCTCATGCTTTTCCTCATCCACTCCAACCAGTAATGAGTAGTCCATCACATCGATTGACTGTAGCATAATGTGTGACAAAATATTAGCAATAAATAGAAGACACGAGGATAAGCAAATGTCTCCTAAATCTTCGATAAGATAAGCAGTCAAAACCAACTTACAGCAAGGAATGCAGTATCATTCCAGACAGCTCGCTCTAATAACCGCTTTGCCTTGTTCCCCACAAAAATTGGAGAAGTCGGCATTGCTTCAATCAGATTCTGGTCCAGTAGAACTTTATTGCTCCCGCTTGTATCTGGATTATAACGTGATCGAGAAGATCCTTTCAGGTCATAGAGCCGTGTGACATTCCGTCTAAATAATAGATTCTCCATCACTAAAACATCCATCTTCGTCTCTTTCCCTGCTTTACCATGCTTTGATGACACCTTGAAGACACAATAAAAATAAAATTGGAAATTACAAAGTTGTAAAACAAAATCCTAATAGTGGGTTAGGGTTAGACAAAGTTATAGTAAAAAGTTTCTAAGCATTTTAGTGAGAGCAAAAGCAACCAAGAATACCTGATAGATACCCAGGATCTTTGCCAGGCAAGTTGGGCTTCGAGTACTGATTGACTCAGACAAATACTTGAAATAAGCCGGTGCAAACTTGATAAATGATTCCAGCTCCGTCTTTGTAACTTGTTTGATGATAAACCGATCATCCAAGGTTTTAGCAAAGAAAACATTGCTCTTGCCACCCTGGGCACCCCACTTCTTACAACGGCTAAGAGACCGCACAAAATCTAATTCAGAAGGGCAACATGTCTTCCTTAATGCCTCAAACTGCGTTGCGTAGTAAGAAGTCACTGTATACTTCACCTTACCAAGGGGTCCCTCATCTGTAAAGGATACTCTAGCATGTATATCCTTTGACAAGAGTGAGTCCGAGCTCCGCGAATGAGACATGGATAAGATGCTCTCATCAGAAGAACCAAGACTTCTGTAGGTCACAGAAACTGCCTCATCAAAAGAGTTCAGTGAGAGAAGATTTGCTGAATCAAAAAGCGGTAATGAGACTGCAGAATCAAGAGCATCTTTTGGTCTCTCAGACTCAGAAATCTGCAAATGATAATTAGGAGAGACAAGGGTATATGCTATAACACTAGTGGGCTCATCATCAAAAACAGGGATAACAGTATCATTAACACCAATGGGCAGTAGCAACCTGGCACCAGTTTGCCGTTCTAGTTCCCGGAAAAATGCAACATAGACAGGATTGTGCTCACCAATAAAGAGCTTTTGAGTGTTAAAGGAAATACTTTTAATGAATGAACTAGTGACAGTAGGAAAGGGCATCCGTGAGCCTATTGTGGAGCTCTCTGCATTGTCGAGCCCCTTTAGAGGAAATGTAGAACTAACAGAACGAGTTGCCTGTACCCCACCTTGGTCAACAGTACCATTTTCCACATCTGAATTTGATGCAACATTTTTTATCACAGTTGAAGATTTTACCAAGGTTGAATCAGGAAGTGAATAGCCATTCTCTTTAGGTGTTGTACTAGTTGGGTGGGTTTTCCCAGTCCAAGCCGCATCAAGCGTATCAGATAAACTTTCCACTGCTGAACATTCATTCCCTTCCGAGAGAGCCATTCCTACAATTTTTCCAGACTCCAAAGGATCAGATTTATCAATGACATTTGCAGAGGCCTCATTCCCATGATCTGTGTCCAGACCCATTTCAGTTCGGTTCTGAACCCCTCCTGTCTGGCTAAAGTAGCCAGCATCTCCTCCTTGTTTAAGATTAATACCAGACTTGGTTTCCTGAAGAGCTGTACAACTACTCAAACCTTTTCCTGGTATCTCAACAAGCTTCTCCATACCGATAGGTTTCTCCTTGAGTTTGGCAATGGAACTGGTTACACCTTCCTGAAAATTCTTGTTGCTTAGACTGGCTGCATGAATCAGGCGCTGGTCCCAAACATAAGAGTGGAAGAGTAACTGCCTCCGCAATTTATTGATATCAAGAATATCAATTGCAGGCTGGCCAGGCTTCACCTCCCCATTTATCACTTTTTTTAATGATTCCTGAACAATGTCATGTCATGAATGAGAACCAAATAATGAAAATATATAAATTCCTTCTCTAAGAGATGAAAAGGAAAAGGATAAAATAAATAAATAAATAATGCAGGGCAGACTTCCAGCAGGAAGGAACACCAAAATATCCTTCATATATGCTTATACCATATGACAGCTCTTTGTTTTAATCAGGATCACTTGGACAACAGAGTCTTGTATAGTACATAATGCAATGCCTGTGCAACATACCCAGTAGGGACTTTGAATTGACGATAGGTTCCATCAACTTTAAATGCTTTAAAGTAGTCATGCAAGGGGAATGCATTGCGTACTAAACAAGAACTTTGTCTAAAATTTTCTCCAAAAACAACTTTGCTCAAATTTATAATCATCTTTTTCCTTTGGAAGGGGGGTGGATTCATGCAAACTACCTCAAAGTCTTCCCTTTCCTTTTGAAGCATTTCTTTAAGTTCTGCAATTTGATGAGTTGATTCAGGTGCTTTCTTACCACCATCCTGTGTCTTCTCTAAAATCTGATGAAGAGCATTACGTAATTCTGTGAATAGAAGCTCCGCCCGGTTACCCACCTATTAAATAAGATCAATAATCTCATTAGCAATGAGAATTTAGAATCTCTTGCTGTATTAATTAAGATTCAAAAATTGCACCTCATATGCTTCTTTTTGTATCCATTCCTGATTATCATAGTAAAATTCAAGTTTCGGTGGAGGAAGATAAACAGAGTGAATATGAATTGAGGCATAGCGGAAGCAAGCAACCATTCTCCCAAAGCTGTACAGGTAAAAGCAAGAGCATAAGAAGATAAAAATCGAGGTTGTGAATCTTAGCACTTGGAAACTTCGAAGACCTATCTAAGTGCTCAAGGAAGCCTACTTTGGTCCTCACCTAAACTCACCTGGTTGGTTTTCTAGATGGGCAACCAACCAGTAGAAAAAGAAACCAAGTGATACAAGTTAGAACAGCATAAGCTTTCGTCACAAATTCAATTTTCAAAAACTCAAGATAAAAGAAGTTAACTGAGGATGGTGACAAGATGGATTGAACTCTGCTAGACCACCTTGAGCTGATGACATTATGAAACCATCCTGACTGCATTTTACCTATAGATATCTAAGCAAGAACCTTAACCAGTATGACCAATACATGTGTGTTCCCCTTAATAGTTAGGGGAAAAAAATTTATTTTCTAAAATTTTCCCTTTGGTGGGGTGTAGTGAGGCTGTTTGGTTCAAGTTTAACAGTTCTCAACTTCTTAACAGGAAAAAAAAAAAAAACATACCCATAAAACCGAAGACAATCTCTGTGAAGGGAATGACCACAGCTTGCAACTCTGTTTGCAGCTGCATGATTTGAAAAGCTCAATTCCAAAAATTTCCCAAAAGATAAACCCCAAGCAGCATCTGACATTACAACTCTACGAGTGGCTGGAGGAAAGCCACTGGTCCGAGGACATCTCAAGCACCTGTGCCACATCCAAATTTTGCCTTCCTTTTCCCCTGGTAGGAAAATCTCTGGGAGCTTCTTAACAGATATTGTAAGGCTCCCTTGTCTATGAGTATAACAATGAACATGCGCTTCCGATGGCATCCCACATGAACGACAGAGGTAACCCTAATAAACAAGCAGATTTCAACACAAATTCTTCTTATGAGTTTATTGATGAACAATATGTTTCATATAAAATAATTAGAAATGAGAAAAGGCAAATTGAGATGTGATAAATACCTGATCAAACAGATGGTCTCGTAAAAACCTCCCCAGAGGCTTATCAAAGCTTCCATAGTATTTGATTCGAAAGAGATGAGCCCGTTCACATACAGTTCCCTTCCACACACAACGTGTTGATAGGGAAACCAAAATGCTTTGGTGGTCTGAAGGTGAGGGGGGAAATTCTTCCTTTGAAGATCCCACCTCCTCATTCTGATTATCAGTATGATATTTTATGGACAGATGCTGTGGAGTCTCTCTGAGATTTGAAGCTAAATCAACGCCATCAGCGTGGCTAATTCCACCAACATGTCCAAATGCCTCTGCGGTGCTAAAAGATTTAGAGATCAAACTATCGTGAACTAAAGCTTCCCCTGCCTTGGCTGTTTTGGCCGGACAAGATTCTTTAGAACTTACATCCTTATTATCCTTATTGTCCTCAGAGGCACAAATTGAAGAAAGCTCTTTATAGTAGGAGTCTATCGTATCCTGTCCTGGGGGAGACAAGGAAGTGAAGGGAGATGTAGATTCTATAGGACTCGAGGCATGTTTTATGAGAGAAGGTGGAGAACACAGAGCTTTAGATAAGCAGAGCAAATTGGTGCCTTCGTTCTTTAAAATGGAGGCAACCTTGGTACATGAGCCACTATCTAAAATGAAGCCTTTATTTGATTTCTGAAGTTCACTGCTAGCAACGGAACCCTGAGGCTTGCCAGCTGCTGGTACACTAAAACCAGGTATGGTGGAAATGGACCTGTCAATACTTGATGGTTTATCAGGCAATACAGTTATCACAGACTTCAAAGGAAGTTCCGGAAGGGAAGCACCTTCATCAGCTAGAAATGAGGTCTCCAAAGCCAAGTGATAAGCTGCGAAAACTCCATACTGCACAACATGTTTCACCTTCTTTAACTCATCCCCATTGGTACCCTTCAGCAATATCTGAAACAAAAGTAAAGCAATAAAAATTTTCAACTCTTCTGACTATTCTTTTTCTATTTTATCTTTATTTAAACAAAAAACAGAGCAAAAGGAACTAAAGCCAATCAGTACTCCAAAAGTTGAAACAGTCCCACAATTCACAGGTTCAAGCTCATAAGAGTAAATAAGATCCTTGATCAGTGATCTCATTAACCTGATTGCAACCCCTGCTCTATGCTATATCCTTTGTGCTACCACCCAGATATTGTATTTTGAGTAGATAACTAGAGTGAAATTACTACTAACAAGAAGCCCTACCCTACATATTTAAGGTTTACACACATGACAACAATAAGTTCCGGTCAATGCCCAAAAGTTGAAGCTTCAAAACTGCATAATTTTGAACCTCAGTGTCCATGTGTGATGTGTATATATTCAGGACTTACAGTAACACCCAATGGCTTTGGGCAACCTTCAAAGAACATCAGAGTCTTTGTCAATTTCTTCCCACCTTGCCCCGCACTGCCATGCACTTCAAAAAATTTCTCCACATGGAACATGTCACAATACCCTAGTTTTGGTGATGTAAGATGATCTATCGAAGGGACTATTTGTGCCCCAGTGCAGCGTGATATTCGCTCTAAAAGTGGCCTCTTAATATTCAGAACAAGTGATATGTCTTTCGCAAGAAGGTAATCTTGAGCATACCGAGATACAGACTTCTCCACCAATAGAACATTAGGGTGATGTGCGTCAATCTTAGCAACTGCCATCTTCAGATGGTCCATTTCCTGAAAGAAAAAAAAAAGTATTCAGAAGAAGAAACAGCATCCCAGAATGCTAAATGAATGGCCAAAAAAGTGAGCTGGAAAACGTATTCAAGGTTTTATCCCTTGTCAAAACCCTACAAATTTAAAGCTTTAACTTACAAACCTAAATAAACAGAAAAGGTGAAAAAAACAACCTGCTGCAACAAAGTATCAAAACTCGACAGGAGGTTTGAAACACGCTGATATTCCAAAGCTCCTCCAAGGATTAAGAAACGTGGTTTTTCTATCTTTGATGTCATTCGCCGATGAGCCACATTTTTCTTGCAAACAACTCCTTTAACCACCATACTACAGAATGAAATGAAAAACCGTCTAAGTCATGTAACATTGTAACTAGTAATTTGCGAAAAGAGCATATAAACTTAATGAAGCTGATGGAAGACGTGAAGTATCAAAGAATGTGGAGCATTCAGCACAACCAGTTCCGAAAAAATGTCATCCATCTCCAAGGACAAAACTAAACATATAGATCATCCATCTAACAGAATGAAAAATACCATCTTTTTTCTCTTAGTTTCAATAGTTTGTAGAGTTCAGATGTAAAATGGAAACTTCCACCTTTGTGAAAGAAATGATTCAAAAGGAGATATGGTTAACCATAGAAACATCAAACTACTTTCATGACCTACTGAGCAATACATGTGACCAAACAGATAGCTAAAAAATATGTACTGGTAACAGAACCACCAATTAGTGACTTGAACAGTCGTAGACTCGTAGATATACGCTAAAAGGTGCTATGAACCATTCTAAAGTTGGTCTACCTTAAGCTGAATAATAAAGTTCGAAGCATACATAACTATAGACCAACAATATTACCTCTCGCTCCGACTCCCACAACCTATGCATTTAACTTTCACATATCCCCCAGGATCCATACCTCCCCCCTTGCTCGTATCTGGCTTAAGAAGTGTGGCAGCTTCCCATGACAAAGATGTAATTATGTCCAACCAAGTCTCTTTGTCATCTTCATCAATCAAAGGCAGGTTTTCAACCTGCAAAAGCTGAGATACCAGAGCTCTAAAATGTCCTTCCACCACATTCTTCATGGCCTTCCTGTGCTCCTCAATTGACTTCTCCCTAGTACGAAACTCCCCACCACCAAAGTTGTTTGAAGAATGTAGATATCCCCACTCCCCTGTAGCACCACCACCACCAACACCACCACCACCACCGTCATCATCGTCGTCAAATAAGTCAGCTTCTCTCTCGTCTTCTTCATCCTCGGGTTCTGGGGGGAGCCAAAGTAGCCCATTATTCTCAAAATCCACCAGTTCTGTATTTGTAGTCTCCATGTCATATGGAGAAGCTTCACATTCATCACCATTATCATGATCATTTGATTCTTCCCCAAGTTTCTTTCCCACTACACCCTGTGTATCAAAATTCTCAGGTGATAAGGAGCTCAAACTTTTTGCATCTGTGTTTTCTCCATCAGAATGCACCTTCTGTGGTTCATACACGCTATCAAACTCCTCGTTATTGATAGCACCATAATAGTCATTGGCATGAGAGAAATGCCTTGATTCTGAATCTGAATGATAAACACCATAGTCATCATCCTCATCATCACTCCTGGTATCAAAGGATAAGTACAAAAACAAAAGGATTACCTTATAATTTTATATAGAACCATATATGAGAATATCAGAATATGAAAATGAATAATCAAGCGAGATTCTTATATATACAGTTGTTTATATGACCTTACATGTATGCGTCTCATACGTAACATGAGCAATATCATATGAAACATTCTCACTTCAATTAAAGTACATTGAATATTAACCTCAGAGAGAGTGTCTCAAATGATATATCACAGAAAGAGACACTCTTTATTCACTTTCAACCCCCAATTTATGTCCTTTAGTCAAGCTATACAAATATCTTACAAGCACAATTAAAAACACAGGTGAAACTAGAGAATGTAATGGTGACAACGCTTTGTGCAGTAGTCAGAAAACAAAATTTCAGAGAAAGAAAAAAATTACCTGTCCATGCAAAAGCCAAACTGGTTGGGAGACGACTCTGCCATGGCAGCATCAGAACTAATGCTCCTCTGAGATGTTACATTGTCTTGCTGGACGGTAACTGAATCACCTTGGCAAGATTGTCTGGGGCTAAGACCAGAACTATAGGGCACGCGCTGGTAAGGTCCAGTAGAATAAGGGGTAGAACCAACTGTGCTGCTGCTACTGTGGTAAGTGCAGCTTGACTTGGTGCTGACCAAGCTTGTTGCAGATGGCGATGGACTGAGGCCAGGGCTAGGTGCAGGGGCCCCATTATCAACTGCTGCTATCCCTTGCTCCCATTGCTTGAAGCAAAAATTACAGACCCTAATCCTCTCCCCGTCTTCCCTACCAATTCTCGGCTCATCAGATGGGGCAGGAACAGAGTTTGCAGTACACCTAGCACAGAACACTCGGCCACAAAGCCGGCAATGATGCCTTCGGTTAAATATTGTGAACTGGGAATCACAGTCATAACATACCCTACAGCTGTGATCGGGCATCCAAAAGTCCCTGGACACATTGGTTGGCTCGGTCCTCCTGGGCATCCAAGACTTGAAAATGTCAACTAGCTCAGATAATTTGTTGTCGGGGGTGCCCATCGACAGCTACCCCAACCGAGCCCTCTCATGATGAAAGGGTCATCTGGAACTCTCACAAAACAGACAGCAATTGACTACTAAAGGACCTGGACAAAAAAAATATATACAAATGTGAAACTGCAAAACCCAACAATACCATCACTTTCTGAATTTCAAACTAAACAATCTAGCCCTACTTATAATTGCTAAGAGTTCATTGAAACTGAAGTGTACGAACAAAATGCCATCATAACTCATAACTGGATTCACAACCACATGAGTTCATAAGCACAACAGAGAAACACTGAGAGTAACATACGCAAAAGGCAGCTATATATCTAGTACTGTAGAAGAAGAAGAGCAACATAACCCAGAAAAAGAAAGAATGATTTACCAGAACCAGGAGTAGCCAAGCTCCCAAATTCAACACAGCATGGCAGAAACCTCAATTTCTGTAAAGCTCTAAACTTTACAATTGGAATTGCGAGAGATTACGAAGAATTACACAGCTGAATCCAGAAAGATTCCTGCTTCAATCTCTCTCTGCACCAATCGACCCAAACCCTAGTCAATCAATCAATCGAAGCATAAAATCTCCGATGGACCCCAGCAGAGGAATATAAACCCGTCTTATATGTAGGTATAAATGTCATTTTTTCATAACAAATTTGCGAAATTCAGTTCATATAAACAACAAAGTAACGACTACCAGAAATTCGTTCATATTGTACTAAAGTATAGTATGTATGTATATACTATGAAAACATATAAACCACACAAAAATGTATATAAAAGCATAAAATTTAAGAGATAAGAAAGAGGAAATGTCAACCGCACCTGTAACTGTAATCCCACATATTGCCTCTCCTACTCAAACTTTACTCTAAAATGTGATTCACCGACTAATTAAATGCTCAATTTTCTACCTTTTCTTCGTCTATTTTTGTTTGGCCTTTTGTTTTTATCATTGTTTTTCTTACTTTTTTTTCTTCTTCTTTTCTTAGTATTGCAGTTTGCACCACTTAAGTAAATGAGATTTCATAATGGACCCTAATGTTTCAAAAAGTACCAATTTCATCTCTAAAATAGAATTACTACAATATTTCATGCCTTGACAAGATTAATTTGTGTAAAATACAAAATTGTTATGTGTGATGTATGTATTGATTTAATTATCTCAGCATTATAGCGGGTTATACAATGTGATACATCTTTTAAATCGTAGTGAGTTGTATATTGTGTATCACATATCCCGCCTTGAAGTTGAAATGTCATTTTTTTAATATTTAAAAAAAAAACTCAAACTTTTTAAATATTCAAGTCTAGATACAACACACAACACAACCAAAGGAAGATAATAGACTCTTCCAACTCCTTCCCGCTATTGGAGATCTTTTTCAATTTACGTGCCCAATTTTGTTAGAAAAAAAATATGAATATACTCTTCCCACTAGTCACCATTTTCCAACTGTATATATATTATTTTAGATATCCAGCCTACTATTGTAATCAAAGCATGCTAAAATATCATCCAGCCTAAGATTTTATACACTTCCTTTCTATTTTTGGTTACGACAGATGCTAACAGCAAGACAAGTTTTCTTAACAAAAAGCTAAAAAACATGCAACTAGACTTGCACCACAATTCTCTTTCTTGAGTTTCTTATATGTGGATGAAAATAATCTAATCAAGCAAAAGTTTAACTAAAAGACCCCAAACTTGGAATCACTCCATTTCAGTCAAGGCCCAGCTCATGGTCAAACCACACGTGAGCAACGCCACGTGTCACGTGACTGAACTGATCCAGCTGCCATGTTTACAAGTCAAAATAATGAAGATATCAAGCATGAACCTATATCAATTTTGATGGTCAAAATGAAATGAGGAGATGCAGTAAGCATTTGTTTCAAGAATTGAGGCTCCTAGCCTCCTCATTAATCCAAAAAAAAGATAATTAAGGAGCATCATAACTAGTTATGCTCTTGAATTAACCATGGTGCCTTGTCTGCTAAGCATCCCAAACTATATGACGACCGTTTTATCCGAGCCAGGCAAGCTGCTGCTGTTACTGCTACTGCTGCTGCTGGCATTGTGAACAAAACCTTCATCAGTAAAAACGGTGTTCTTCAAATTCTCGGCAGAACCAGGAGCCGGTGATGATTCCTTTTCAGTAGATATGGCATTGGCAAGCGCGACAGGCATCATGCAGAGACCTTTGCTTTGGAGATAATGCATTGCCTTGGTCACATCAGTTTCCATCAGCTTCACAACTTGTTCAAAAGCAATTTCATTGAAAGAATTAGTATCATGAGCTACTTGACCAAGTGATGGAAACGGTGACAAGCCATTGGCACCCTGACATAAATTCACTTGTCAGAAGATAATCAAAGTAGTCATCCTAATTTACCTTCTGTCGAATATTAACCAAGCAAGCATAGGTTAATTTAATGTAAAGAGATTAAGATGTAAAAACATTAGGTGAAAATAATCATCACATTCGCAAACTTATGCCACCTATCAAAATATTATCTTTTGCACTCTGTGAAATATGCAGGATCAAAGTCCAATAATCTTGAACATGAGTTTAGAAAAAGGTTCAGATATGTAAAAATTATGAGCAGGAAGCACCTTAGCTTGACTATCCGAGATGAGAGGAATAGTTGTTCCTTTGGCCCCAAGTCTGCTCGAGCTTAGGACCTGCGAATAGTCATATCAAGCACTAATTATGGAAGCATTGCTATAGAATTCATAGTCTCAGTTCTTGTTACTATCATTTGTGCTAATTCTTATCCGGTGAGAAAATAAAACCATCATATAGAAAGTTCAACACTTTCGAAGGCAACCCTGTTTCTGAAGAAAAGAGTCTAAATTGTTAACGAAAGTTCTCCATCCTACCTTGATTTGTTGCTGAAGAAATTTGACATACTCAATGATTTCATCAAGCATAGATGCCTTGTCAGTCTGCAAAATCATGTATACTATATCAGCTCTTCATTAAATCGAAGCCGCTATTTATTACATATGAAAGTGTGTCAGTGTTACATGGGATGAGTACCTTGGTGTATGGGAGCTGCATTTGTGATGTTAACATTTTACAACTCAACTCATGTAAATAGACAAAAAATAAAATAAAATCTAAAGCCTCAGTTAACCCAACTGACCAACTGAAAGCCTCTTAATATGTATATGAAGTCATAGAAAAGACAGACAAAAGAAGAGCTTGCCTTGTTAGACTTTGGTACAAGTTCTTGCAAATTCTTCATTCTGTCAGCAATTTTCTCTCGCCGAAGCTGCAAACATGTGTGTATAAGATGGAAGTTTTTAGTCTATTCTATTCAAGACTAAATCCTCATGGTTCAGGTTGTAAAACAGACAACACAACACGTTGAAGAATCAAAACTGCAAACTAACCCTTTCAGCAATACTGTGTGGATCAGTAGCTTGGCCTCGACGTGCTCTCATACGAGGCTTTCTAGTTCCAGTACATTCAGCAGAGGGGGTAGTTGATGTTGTCTGCAAGTTATCGAAAGTACAAAAACCTTGTGACCAATCATGTGTCAAAATTTCAAAACTAGACTAGAAACAGCAACCTTTAAAATCCAAGAGAAAATTGGAGCTAAGCATAAGTACCTGTGGTAAAGACTGCAATCCAGTCATTGCCATCGGAATCTGAGGCCCAGAAGCAAAAGAGGGCAAAGCATAATTTCCCTTCTATATTTTACACCAAAGTAACAATTATAAGAGCATTTCACTCGCCAAAAATATAAGTGAGGCTAAGCTAACTGCCTAACTATCACATCGAATAGATGCCTCAAGACTAATATACCTCTGTGGTGACTAAATCAGATAAGTCATAAATATCATTGTTGCCGAAGCCGCACACAGGAGGACAAAGAGAAGAAGAGACACCCTCATAAGATGGAAGAGGCCACAGCTGAGAAACTGGAGAAAGGGTTTCGAAATCTCCGTTGAGTCTCTGGAAGACAGAATTGCCTCCCACATTTTGTGGCTCTATGGAGGAAACAGATGTTGATCTCACCATGTTACCATCCATATCATATTGCAGGCCCATTTGATCATTCGAGAAATTGGCAGCGCAATTGTGGCCATTGTCTTTTGCATCTGACTCCAAATCATGAGCAACAGATGAATTAGCAGATTGTGCAGCCAAGCTCTCCATGCTGTGGTTTGAGTTACTCAAATATGAAGGGGAATTATTGTTGTGATCTTCATTCACTCCAAGTGAACTGAGAAGCATTTCGTTTGTTTGTGGATTTTCGTAACCGTCCAACGATGATCTTTCCTTCACATCCACATCTGTCCATGATGAGGAACTGAAAAAGTGATCGAGAATTTCGTCCATCATCAATAGCAGAGGTTAGTTATAAACAACTCTCTGCTGATTTTGTGCTGGCTCCTCCTAAAGTTCATAAAAATTAGACATACAATTAGCTTAAAGAAATGAAACTAACAGCTACACAGTGATAGAAACCAAAAAATGCAATGTTTGACAAGAAATTAAAATCCTATACTCCACTTCTGTCTAGAACTGTTCCATAAGAAACTTATTTCTTCAATTAT
Source organism: Rubus parviflorus (assembly GCA_029955375.1). Taxonomy (NCBI): domain Eukaryota; kingdom Viridiplantae; phylum Streptophyta; class Magnoliopsida; order Rosales; family Rosaceae; genus Rubus; species Rubus parviflorus. Next base: position 18,958,142 of record JARGGL010000004.1, read on the forward strand.
AGGGCGAATCTTAGTCATGATCGAATACAAGGAATACAAGCCATCCTATAACTCATTTAGGTAGAGAGCCTCAAAAATTCCTGTAAGAACCTAAATTTAAGTGCAATACATAACCCCAATCATAAAAAATAGGTAAAAGCATGGTGTGTGAGAAAGAGAGAGAAACTAACCCAAAAGAGAAGCAGAGAGTATAAGCAACGGTTACGGTAGTAGCAGTGTGCAAGTAGTGAGCAGGAGAAAACTAGACTCGCAATTACTAAAACAGAAACCGCTCCTTGCCCCCTTTACTAATCAAAAGCTTAATTTTTTCCTTTATTACTCACCCTCAGATTTTGACTTTATTTCACCCTTGGAAATTTTTCTGCTGACTATAACGTTAAAGATGATTTTCAATAATCGAGCTATCGGGAAATGCCATGAAAATAGCGTTTCAGTTGTTTGACTCTAGTAGTGGGGGGTTCAACTTCACCACTTCCCTGTTGACCAAAACAACCTTCCCAAAACCCATGCCACTTTTTTGGTTCGTCCGGAATATTTCAGTAATTTGACAACTCAAAGTGTGCTTTACTCATGAGGTCGGTTTACTTGGGTATCAATCCATCTTTTCATGGAATTGATTTACCAATGTAACTAGGAAAACATGAAGAAGCACGTCCTCGTCCAGTTTGGTTGACTTCAACATTGGTCTAGTTGTAACATTTCAACAAACATCTTACCGAGCAAATTAACATAGATGAAATTGCCGAGCTTTAGTGAAATTACATAACATTGAGTACCACGATCAAAACACAAGGGTTGAGACCCAAACAAAACAAAGAAATGGAATAGTTACAATAATGTAATGCAAGGGTTGACATCCAAACACAACATAATAGCAAGGGCATGGTAGTGGTAAATTAAAGCAAGCAAAAAACCACAAAGCTAGTGTGGTGATTGCCTACATTAGTCCCCGGCTTCCTAGATCCATCACTGAGCCGACTATAGAACATAAGAGTGGGAAACAAAGCAATGGTCTACTTACTAGTTACAACAATGTAATGCAAGAGTTTTAGATCCAAACACAACATAATAACATGCAAGGGACGTAGAAGTGGTAAAGCAAACAAAAAACTGTCTGGGCTGTTAAACATAATTAAGAAAACAAGAAACCGTTAAACATATAAAAAAGATCATTAAGTACAGAACCATATGGGAAATTAATCAAATCAGGTAGCAGAAGCCCTGGAACTTAAACCCTTGGTATTTTATTTTCCTAATCTATCCTTATTATCCATGAGACAATTAAAGAGCTTAATTAAATCAGAAAAGGAGGTCATTGATCGACTAAGCAATCCTACATATATATTGCTTCCTTCTCCTCCAGTCTTCATCTTTTTCTACCAATCACCCTCCATCCTATACAAAAACAAAACAAACGTACAATTTATTAATTAGATGATTGGAATTCATAAATAAAACAAGCAATGTACTCATCCAAGAAAACGGAGAAACCTCTTGAAGACCTCATTGGCATAGGCCTGTAATATCCGACCCCGACAGTTCCCCGCCCGAAAAATCCACCCGAGAACATTCCACGCTCTAAATCTCTGCGCTGACAACTGCAAATGTTGCTAAGTTTTCCACAAGTGTAGCAGAAATAAGCTCCGCACCTGCAAGGAACACAAAATGGAATAGAAATTTAGAACAAGTTTTTTTTTTTTTTTTTGGGCAAATTTAGAACAAGTTGACATGGTGTTGAGATGTCAGCAGAACAATAGGATGTCCGTAACTAAATACATAGATACTTGTCCACTGTTCAGCAAACTTGAAATATAGTTAAAGAGATTGCAATTTATAAAAACCGAAAAGAAATAAGGGTACAAAAATAATCGAAAACATGAGGCCAGGTACAAAAAATCGTAAAAATGAAAATTGTTGAACTGCTACGTGTATTATACGGGACTCTACGTTCTCCAACATATATGTCTCATAAAGTCTTTCTAATTAGTTTTTTTTTTTTTGGGTTTTTCCTTTATCTTTGGTTGAGCTAGGCAGCTAGCCATTGCATCTAAGTATCAAACTTAAAATAAAACTAAACGTCTAAACACAACATAATGATAGGGGAATGGAAAGAGCAAAGTAATATATTCCAGCTGATTAATTTTTTAATTAAGAGACTAACTAAACAAGGAAGAAACAATGAAATTAACTGACTTTACATGTATATGAATATATGATGAGTGAACCGGAGAACAAAACAAAACAAAAAAGTAAAAAACAAAAAAAAAACAATCACCATTAGGGCATATATCAAATAAGAAACTGACCTGCAGCGCATGGCATCGCAACCTAGCGATCTTTCCACGTAGAACCTACACATTGGACACCTCCTCCATTGGTTCTTCTGCGCAAGGTTCTTCAGCATGATATCCTCATTTTCCCTCTCATTCTTATTCAGCTTCTTAAACTCGGCACATTCAATCCCGGCGTGCCAAGGAACCTTACACTGCGCACAGAACATTCTGTTGCAATTAGGGCACTCTGAATCCCTCACAACCTCTACCCCATCGTCAATCAACATCGCGGAGCAATCCTTAAAGGGGCAGTAAAATTTTTGAGACCCAACAATCACAGCCTCACACAACCCCCTTCCCCATTTCTCAAACATCTCAGGCTTCAGAATCAAACGGCAATACTCGGGGTCCAGCAACCCATTGCAATTGGGAATAGGGCAACCAATGCTTGTTACATTCTCTTGGAGCTTGGAGTCCACGTAATTGACCACGCAATCGGTACAATAAACATGGCTGCAATTTTTGATACCAAACGACTCGTGGCTAGACTTGGTCTCGACGCAAATTTCACAAACAAAAGATGGGTCTTCGTTCTTGGGTTTGGAGTTGGAAGAAAAACCCCCATCTAGGGTTTTTCTTCGCTTTCCGAAAAGGATATTGGAGGGTTTGAACCTAAGAACTCTAAGCTCTTCGTCACCATCGAAATAGTGTGGAGTTTCAGCAGAGAGATCGATAAAGTTGCCTACTTTGTTGGGAGAGGGAGCAGATTTGAGAAGAGAAGCCATGATCGATTTGAGGTCTCGTTCGTCATCAACTGACATCGTGTTGGACTTTATCGAGCCCTTGCATGAAATATGTTCGAAGGAGAAGGCATCGTCTTCGATGTTCACGATCTCCATTTCCGATTTCTTTGCTTCTCACACTTCAATTTCGATTTCAATCTCTTCCTCTTCCTTGCTTATATGCTCCAATCTCTAATTATGTTAATTTTTTTGAAGTCTAATTATTTCAATTAGTGATTATGTTTCCTTTAAAATAAATGAATCCGAATATCAAGGACACAATCTCCTTTATGACAATTCAAATTAACCGGGAAATGTAGTCATAAATCAAGTACTATAATTTTATGAGATACTTTCTTTTTTGAATTTCAAATTCCAAAGGATTCAAATGAAAATATTGAAGGAAATCATCATTGTCAGAACAATTAATAATTAAGAATTTCGGGCAGAGCAACGTTTAGCTAGGAATGCGCTTAAAAGTTTTTTGAATTTCATGTTTGCGTTGAGGAACTGCATTCTTGGCTAACTACTGCATGTTCTCGTATCTGATGCTTTCGACTTGTCCTTACGAGAAATGGTTGTGGAGAAGAAGGCATCATCTTCAATTTTCACAATCTCAATATGAGACTGAGAAGCTTTTCCCTCCATCAAGGAATTCTTGCTTCTCATTTTCATTCAGTCCAAATTTATTTACCGCAACACAGGCAGACAGATGCTCTAAACTTCTTACTAGGTTTTAGACTGGCCTTGATAGAGAAACCCTACAAGTATAAAACTGAAAGTAACCCTATGCCTTGGTCAATTAGGATTCTTTTACACAAATTTCGCGTGCAATCTTGATCCAATCCTCATTTAATTACATTTGATTACATTCCCAAAGTTATCGATGAGTGACGTGGCATGGGAATCTTATTTTCCAATCCTCCTGGAAATTAATTACATTGTAAAAATCCCTAATTTATACATAATTATTTCCTTTGTATCTGCCTATTTTATGGAAGTGATTTTTAATTTACGAAAATTATTTTTGCACTCCATTTTTTACATTAACACCGCCTCATGTTCTTTTGCACTCCAAACTCTAATTCCATGTAGCTGCAGCCAGTTAGGTTTTTACCGAGCTAGGTTTTTACCATTCACAAAAGAAACAAGCTAGATTTTTAGCATTTCATTCATACCTTAATCATCCGATCTTTCTCAACAGAAACCACTTAAACTAAAGTATTCCAAAACATCAATATAGGTAGAGAAAGATAAATCAATGATGCTTTAGAAGCAAGGTCAAGAATAATGGCATGGACCACTTGAACTATGGTACGTAGTAGTAAAAGACTTGATTAAGACATGGAGTAGAACCAAAATCGATCATCTAGAAATAAAAATTCCGATACCCTAAAAGAACCTAAATTTTACCGCAATACATAACGTCCCCGATCATATATTCCAGCAAATTAACCAAACATAGATTTATGATTATGAAAAAAGTTAATAAAAAAAAATCGAGATAAAGCAAACAGGATACCATTAAACATAACAAGGATAATTAAGCAAAAATGATATGGGAGGTAGCAGAAGCCTTGAAACTTAATCCCTTGGTTTTCGTTTTCCTAATTAATCTACCCTATTATATATATTCATGGAACAAAGAGCTTAAATCGATCAGAAATTAATGCATATTGCTTCCTTAAATCTGTCCTACACATATTGCTTCCTTAAATTTGTTCGGTAGCGTAGGAGAAACAAGTTCCGCACCTGCAAGCAACTCAAAATAAATAGATCATCAGAACAAATTTAAACAGTACTGTTCAATAAGAAATCATGGAAAGAAATCTTGGCATTTAACTCAAAACCAATTGATAATGGCAAATAAGTAGAGATCCCGTAAGGGCTTATGAGGATAACTAAGCAAGGAAGATCGAAACAATGAAACTAGTATGTTGCATGCATGTATTTGACAATATAGTGAGTGAAAATGGAGAATTCAAAACGAACAATATAAGTGCATATATATATCAAATGAGAAACTGACCTGCACCGTATGGAATCGCAGCCTAACGTTCTTTCCACATAGAACCCACAATTTGGACACCTGCTCCAATGCTCATTCCGAGCAAGGTTCCTCAGCATGATATCCTCCTTCTCCCTCTCATCCTCATTCAGCTTCTGAAACTCCACACAGCCAATCTCGGTGTGCCAAGGAACCTTGCACTGTGCACATAACATTCTCTTACAATTAGGGCACTCCGATTCCGTTACAACCTGTGTCCCATCATCAATCAACATTGCCGAGCAGTCCTTAAAGGGACAGAAAAATATCTGAGACCCAACAATCATAGTCTCACGTAAAGCACTTTCCCACCTCTCAAGCACTTCAGGTGGCAGAATTGGATGACAATACTCGGTGTTTAGTGAACCTTTGCAATCAGGGACAGGGCAATTGATGCTTGTAATGTTTTCTTGAAGCTTGGATGCCACGTAATTCTTTATGCAGTCCCTACAGTAAGAATGGCTGCAATTTTGGATGCCAAACGACTCGTTGGCAGACTTGTCATCAACACAAATTTCACAAACAAAAGTTAGGGGCTCATTCTTGGAATTGCAATAATTAAAATCTAAAGATTTTCCATTTGGATTTTTCTTCGCTTTACCCTAAACTCATCATCATCATCTTCGTAGTCATCTGAATGGCCAATGAAGTTATCTGTAGGAGTGGTTTGAGAAGGAGTTGATTTGCCCTCATCTGAGATCGCATTGGACTTGCCCTTACGAGAAACAGTTGTGGAGAAGAAGGCATCATCTTCAATATTGTTCTCAATCTCAATATGAGACTGAGAATTAAGCTTTTTGCTCCATTATCGGTTTCTTGCCTGTCAATAATAACTCTAGCTAGCTAGGTTTTAGAGTGACCTTTCGAGTATAAAACTGAAAGAAACCCAACAATATGGCTAACTATCTACCTAGGTCAATTAGGATTCTTTATACAATCCTCGATCATTTAATTACATTTGATTACATTCGCAATAATTTTTGTGAGGAATAATTTGGATGTGTTCAAATACTCAATTGATGAATATATATTACCATCCTATTATTTGTTGATTTCTATATAGAAAAAAAGTTAATTTCATAAAAATTAATATTTTTTTCCCTTAAACCCTATGTACCCTCACTCCCACCCCAAATCTCAAATCCCAAACCCAGAAATTAACTTTATATATATATATATATAACTAATTAATATTTAACCATAGTTTTGTTGTAGATAAACGTACACATGAGAGCAATCAGAAGGTTGATACCCATCCAAACTTGGTGGCCGCTAAGCAAGTAAGTTGTCTCTCCTTTCCAGAGCAGGTTGATAACTTGGTTGTCTCTTGGACCTTATCTTTAAGGTCCCAGTCTCCCAGAGACCTTGAGCTAATTATAAATATCCATAATTCCTGTACTAATTAACGATAAACAAATTATTTCATCCCAACAATCATTCGATCTTTTTCAATAAAATATAAAGCAACTAAGGATAAGTTCTACGGTATTCTTGCATTTAGGGATGGTACAGAAATGTAAATCTACTAGATCTAGAAATAAAAATTCCGAGATACTCCTGTGAAAGAGAGCCGCCTGCATCAACCTGGCCTGTAGTATTGCAAAAAGGGAATTACTGGTTACAGCTTGGACAACGATAGGCATGGGAATCTAAGGGAGCTGTTACGCCACAGTTGTAACAGAAAGCATATCCACATCTGCAACAACGTACTCAAGATAAAAATCTTCGATTCAGTGATAGCAATCAACTCTAATAATGAAGAGGCTAGGGCCAAATTAAGCTACTCAAATTAGGCATGTGAATTTCCAAAGAGAGAATAAGTACGAAAGAATCTAGAAGCAGATAGCATATATAGAATTAAGATTTAACTCATATATACCTGCATTTCATGTAGGAGCAACCATCAGATTTTTCAACATAGTACTGGCAATTTGTACACCTCCTCCATTTTTCCGTCTGAGCAAGGTTCCTCAACATAATATCTTCTTTTTCGCGTTCATCTTTATTCAGCTTCTGAAACTCTACACAGTCAATCCCGGCATGCCAAGAAACCTTACACTGCGCACAGAATAATCTCCTACATTCAGGGCACTCCGATTCCAGTACAACCTCTTTCCCATCATCCATTAACATCGCTGAGCAATCCTTAAAGGGACAGTAAAACTTTTCAGACTCGAGAACCAAAGCTTCACACAACGCACTTAACCACCTATCGAACACTTCAGGCGGGAGAATTGATTGACAGTGCTCCGGCGCTAGCGATCCTCTGCAATCAGGAACAGGACAGCTAATGCTTGTAATGTTCTCTTGAAGCTTGGAGGCCACATAATTGACCACGCAGTCGGTGCAATAAGAATGGCTGCACTTTTGAATCCCAAACAGCTCGTTCGCAGACTTGTCCTCGGCACAAATTTCACAAACGACGGGATCCCTCTTCGAATTGGAAGCTTGCCCAGCCATAAGAGTTTTCTTTCTTAATTACTTTGTTTCCGGAATAGAGTGTTGGAGATGAAATACTATAATTTAAGTCAACATTAAACATATTAGAATTCGAAAAGACTCCATTAATTAACGCTAAACATGCATGCACCAACAAAAGTCCATTAATTAAAACCCAATATTTATGAATCATGAATATATTGGAAACCCAAAAACCATCAACATGACAATTAATTTTGCCCTTATTGTAGAAATATGGGAACTGATGATTCTCTATTGATTAAACATATAAATATAGATACAAAGTGTGCTGCTGTAAACAAAGTGTAGTGGAGACGTAAAGCTAGCTAGAACTTTATCAAAAGAAATAAACAAAGTGTCAAACTGAAGTGGAAGTTGGTGTAGTGAAAGTTAATTATATCCTAACAGAGGTGGCAGACAAAGTGGCAATTATTCTATCCAAAGCATATTCAAAGTAGCTAGAATAATACATTAACAGTTATGTACGTACGTATCGTGTACAGTTGATTGATATATGCTAGGATTATGGGTGGGCAGCCCTAAATCCTCCACAAAGGAATGTGCATGTGTGTAACCAAAAAAGAAAAAAGAATGTGCATGTGCTTAGGCCTTTAAGTAGATGTACACCTTTTGACCATCAATCCTTCGATTTTTTTTTCCAACAAACTATAGCTGCGTTTGGTACACGAGATTAGATTAGCAAGACTAGATAATTTTAATGATCGATTCCCTATAGAAACTAGAAAAATTTAATAAATCGGCCGACTTGAGGAATGTTTGAAGTCATAACCAATTAAAAAAAGTTTGGTATTTAGGTCATCCTTTTTTAATTGGTTATAGCTTCAAAGTTCAAACATTCCGCACATTCTGTATAACCAATTGAGGAATGTTTGAAGCCAAAACCAATCGGCTGATCGTTGAATGAGCGATTTTGGCTTATTAATAAAGAGAGTAAAAGCCTCAAATGGTACCTGAACTATCGAATAAAGTTTTTTTTAGTACCTAAGAATTTTAAGAACCTCAAATGGTACCTGAACTATTGCATACTTACCTAATATGGTACCTCCGTTACCTCAAATGGTACCTGAACTATTGCATAAAGCTTTTTTTAGTACCTACGAATTTTTTTTTACCAAATATGGTACCTGAACTATTATGCCGTTACCTAATATGGTACATCCATTAACGAGAAAAGTAATGGAGGTACCATATTAGGTAAGTATGCAATAGTTCAGGTACTATTTGAGGTTCCTAAAATTCTTAGGTACTAAAAAATATCTTATACAATAGTTCAGGTACCATTTGAGGTTTTTACCCTAATAAAGAATGGGCGCTTATGTTGTAGGCTTATTAATAAAGAAAAGGCATCTTCTGATAGACTAATTAAGGTCAGAGATCGATGCATTTAAGTAGAGGTACATCTTTTCACTATGCTACTCATATCATACCTAAAATCAAGTTGTTTTCTACAATTATAATCAGAAACTTGTAGAGAATACAGGCAGCTAGCTAGTATTTTAGCAAGTAATAATCAATCGGCTCAAATTAGGCTTTTAACTAATAATCTGCAGAAAAAGTCGATGAAGATACCTGCTGTGATGGAAAACGAAGCAGATTTGGGCAGAAACTATTGCAGGTCTCTTTCCTCATCAGTGACTTTCTGTAGCTGATTAAACTATGTCTAACGAACATTAATTCTAGTACTTTGGTTTTGGAAAAAAAACCATTCTAAAATGAAGAAAAGAAAAATGTAACCCTTCAAGTTTACTAAACTATAATTACATTTATCAGCAAATGGATGCAATTCAGATGTGTTCAACTAAAAAATGTTATAATTGGCACTGTAAAATTAAATTTCTCATGCATTCAATAGGTAAATAACAACTCTAATTTGTAAGTCTTTACAACCAACATTGTAGAAAATGTCAGCGCCCTTTACAATTGGGACAATAGTGGTTATGGTTGCTTTTTAAAATGTGTTCACATCTGTAGCAGAAAGAAGTTTGGCACCTGCAATCAACCCAAAATAAACAGAAATTCAGAAGGCATTCAAGGATTCATTGAACAATACAAGTTGAAACAGTGTTACTCATTAGTAATTTCTTTAACCAATGCACTCTCTCCTTATCTTTAGGCCAATGCATTTAACTTAAATTAATTATAGCTGGCAGAACACTCAATTTTCTGTTGGTATTAATTATCATCCTCATCCTATTCTCCTAGCTAGGTATTTTATGAGGAAAATTAACACTGCCTGCAATCCTCTCATTCACCAAGGTTCTAGTTTTAACAGTTATACAGTACAATTAAATAGAGGCAAACACTTCCAACTGATGGATGATTTAACAGAAACAAACCATGAAAATCCTAACTGCATGGATAGAGTAAGTAACCATGGATGATTTAACACAAAACAACAATTAAAGAATACCATAAGGAAAATAGAAGACAAAACTGACCTGCACATCATGAACATGCAACCTTCTGCTTTTTCTACATAGAACCTGCACTTGGGACATCTCTTCCACTTTTTATTTTGCGCAAGTTTCCTCAACATAATATCTTCTTTTTCCCTCTCATCCTTATTCAACTTCTGAAACTCCGAGCAGTCGATGCCAGCATGCCAAGGAACCTTGCACTGGGCACAGAACATTCTCCAGCAATTGGGGCACTCTGATTGCCTTATAACCTCTTTCCCATCATCAATCAACATCCCGGAGCAATCCTTATAGGGGCAGTAAAACTTCTCAGACCCGAGAATCACAGCCTCACACAATGCATTTCCCCACCTCTCAAACACCTCAGGGGGCAGAATTGGGCGGCAATACTCGGGCTCCAGCAACCCTTTGCAATCAGGAACAGGGCACTTGATGCTTGTGATGTTTTCTTGAAGCTTGGATGCCACGTATTTGATCATGCACTCAGTACAATAAGAATGACTACAATCTTTGATGTCAAAGGACTCATCCCTAGACTTGGGCTCGGCGCAAATTTCACAGAAAAAAGATGGGTCATTTTTGGAATTGGAATCGGAATTGGAATTGGAGGATTCCCCAACTTCGGTTACAGAAGGACCAGTAAAGGGTTTTTTCCTTCGCTTTCTGAAGGGAATGTTTGGGGGTTGAAACCTAAGAACTCTAAGCTCTTCGTCATCGTCCAAATAGTTCGGAGTTTCATCAGAAAGGTCGATGAAATTACCTGTTGGAGAGGGATTGGATTTGAGAAGAGAGGCCTTGATTGATTTAAGATCTCTATCATCATCTACTGAGATAGCATTGAACTTGCTGGTGCCCTCTGGTTTGAAGCAGAACGCATCGTCTTCAATGTTCACAATCTCAATTTGAGATTGAGACAATTTCTGCTCCAGTTTGGGTGTCTTCACTTTCTTGCTTCTCATTGTCACTCTCACTACAATCTTTTCTTTGGAGAAACCCTCCCTCTTCCCTCTTCTATCTTAATGTCCACGCAACCCCCATTGCTAAACGGCTAAACCTAGATATGCTAATTTGTTTTTGAAAACGCTCAACTCTGTTTTGGCCCTTTTGGCCGAAACATATTTAACTTTACAAAATATTATTTAAGCCCACATATTTAAACAAAAATCAGTATTTACATTTTCCCTAAACCCTAAATAATCATTACTGAAAAAGGATACCTTTTTTTTTTCTTCTTTTTTTCAATGTTTCCTTATAGGCTTATACCCATTCAAAGTGGACTCACAATCTCACATGCATATCTCCATCCAAATCAAAAATCATTTGGTTATCAAAAGAATGATATAATAGTAGTAATAATTATTGTAATCAATCGGCCAAAAAATTTCCAATGTGTACTATTTTGGTATGTATGATCCTCGAAATGGACAGTTTCGCATATTGAACTGCATAGTAAAAGATGAGTGACCACATTTTTCAAATTTTGCGGACGTCTAAAAGAATAGCCATGGCCTTTTGCTATATATACTGCATGAGCAGCCATTCCATAATATTGCTACCATTACAAATACATAATAGACATTGACAAAAATCTTCGCAGAGCCGGAAACACAACAGCTGCTATCAACATGACAATGCTGGGCAATGGAGGACAAGTCCTTGATTTTGTTTTCAAGCATAAAATGGAGGACAAGTACTACTTCCACTCAATGACCAGCAACCATTGTCAAGGCAATGCCTCAAATCCCAACTTCCACAATGATATGTGGTCTTATTGCAGGCTTAATAGAGACCTTAAAGTATGGAGAAACATACTTGCCCGCAAATTCAACTAATCTTTTTGATAATTAAGGTCAATATTTTGGTAAAGACAGTAAGATTTGCATAAAATTAGGGTGGCCATTTTAGGATAATTTACTTGTAACTCGACAATGATTATAAAAAAAATGATCATCTTTACGAAATATAAACTTGGCCTCAATTACCAAATGATGTTAACGGAAAGAGCGATGTATGCCATACCAAATTGTCTCAAAGGACTCAATTTCATTCAAGAAGTCTTCTAAAATTTCCCTTGTGTAAATTCCTTACACAACTAAGATAATGTCATATCACCTATCACATAATATGAGACTAAAACTTTACATTGCATCACGAATGAAGCAGAGTGGTTGCTAAATCCAACTACATGCATCAACCTGTGCTATTGCAATCAACCAAAGAAAAAAAAACCCCTGTAGTTTTGCAACCATGAGAAAAAAGTTAAAAAGCATTACTTATAACAGCTTCGACAGGTACCCGTATGAGTGACAGCTTGTATACCACAATTGTAACAGAATGCATATCCACACCTGCAGCAATTTACACGGGAAATGCATCAGTATACACCCAAAAGAGAATGTTTATCTAAGTCGAAGGAGTCATATCTAGTCTTATAGGTTGATAGGATACGAATACGACATTAAAATAGTCACTCCACATTTCAACACATTTTGATACTTGTACTCCATTTTAAGTAGTTTCACGTGGAGTGCGAAAATCACACCTTTACAATATAGAAACTAACATGTTCCAGTTATATTGCAAAGAGAAAGGCTTCCCCATTAGAAAAATACCACCTTTCATAGCTAGCTATTACCTAAACACATAACACATCTATATAGGAGGCATCTAGTAGCTGAAACAATCAAAGCAATATCAGACTAAGTAACAACCAAAGCAATATCAAACTAAGTAATAGTAGTTGATCAAATTAGGCATTTCATTTCCAAAATCTAGAGCACCTACATAGAAGCAACTAGCAGAGAAATAAGTTTTAAAGTCATGCATGACCTGCATTTCATGTAGGAGCAACCAATAGATTTTTCGACATAGAACTTGCAACTCGGACACCTCCTCCAGTTCTGACTCTGCGCAAGGTTCCTCAACATGATGTCCTCATTACCTTTCTCATCCTCATTCAGCTTCTGAAACCCGGCGCAGTCAATCCCGGCGTGCCAAGCAACCTTACATTGAGCACAGAACATTCTCGAACAATGCGGGCACTGCGATTCCCTCACCACCTCTTCCCCATCATCAATCAGCAAAGCAGAGCAATCTTTATAGGGGCAGTAAAATTTCTGCGACCCAAGAATCACAGCATCACACATTGCCTTTCCCCACCTATCAAACACCTGTTTGGGCAAAACTGGGCGGCAGTACTCGGGCTCCAGCAACCCTTTGCAATCAGGAACAGGGCACCGAATGCCCGCTACATTTTCTTGAAGCTTGGAGTCTATGTAATTGACCACACAATCGTTACAAAAAACGTGGTTGCAATTCTCAATTGGGAAAGACTGGTACCCATTTTTGTCCTCGGCGCAAATTTCACAAACAAATGGTGGGATGTCACACAGAGAATTGGAAGATTGCCCAACTTCGCTTACAGACCCACCAGTAAATGGGCTTCTTCTTCGCTTTCCGAAGTGGGTTTTGGTGGGTATGAATCGGAGAATTCGAATCTCTTCATCATCGTCGTCGTCGGAAAGGTCAATAAAGTTACCTGCGTTGGTGGGTGAGTGAGCCGATTTGAGGAGAGAAGGGTCTTTTTGATCGTCGATCGCGGCGGACTTGGTCGAGGCCTTGTGCGAAATCGGAGTGAAGATGACGGCGACATCGTCGTCTTCGATGGTCACTATTTCAAGTGATCCAGACTGAGAACGGAGTTTCTTACATGGCATTTTGTCACTCGCAGAAATTGAAGGCGAGTAGTTTGGTTGGGGACCCTCTTACTACTATTTCAATCACTCCAGCTAAATTCTCGTTCTTTTTAAATTTTTGTTTTTCAAAAGCAAGGGTAAACAGTTTTTTTTTTCTCTATTTTTTTTTCCTTTTAATTACAAGGGCAATTTCTTTTGTCATTTATTTGATTTCTCGTTAGTTGACAAAGACGATTCTCTTTAGAAACCAATTTAATGAATTTTTCGGTAAAAAATTATTTGCAAGTTGTTCTCTTAAAATAAACTAGGAAGGTTTCTTTGTGCACCTAGTAAAATGGATGGTGATGAAATGTAGATGATGAGGGAAAGGTTACGTCCGCCATTGAAATGTCAAGTGTGTTAGTGGGGTGTCAAGTCATTGTTATTAGTGGGGGTGCCTTTTGTGCTGTTTTTTCTTAGTCAAGTATAGTTTATTTGTGAAGTTGTGGTACCTTAATTTGAGCCATGCAGAGAAAAACAAAAACAAAAAAATATTTTAATCCGAACACGACAAGATTATAAACTTTAAATTTAGAACATCTCCAACAATAGTCTAAAAACTTGACTCCTTAATTAACTGCATATCCATTAATAACACTAGCAATCAACACAACTAATGAAAAACTGAACAGATTTGTTAAGTGTAACTAGTCATACTTGTTGAAAGATGAGAAAGAATATAGGTCTAAGCTACGTATTAAACTCACGAATGAGAGGTTTCAGTAACAGAATGAGACAGTAAATTGTCTCAATTGATGTGAGAGTGTTTCCTTATGATCAAACCCTAATATCTTTCATTTGTACGAATATTTCCTTGTGCCATATCACCTGTCAAATACTAAAATTTGAAGACAAAGTTAGATGACTCTAATATTATGACATCTGCAGGAAGCAAAGTGATAGCCTCCATTGTGTAATCCAACCATCTGCAAAGTCCAAAGCATCATTCTCAGGCGCGGAGCAAATATTCAAAGATTAGTGGTTACAGCTCGGACAAATACGAGTATGAGTATCTAGGGGAGCCGCTATTCCACAATGGTAGCAGAAAGCAAATCGACACCTGCAAAAACACAAACTGGAAATCCATCAGTACCAGTAATGTTTATCTTAGTTGAAGGAGGCACAACTAATCTTAGAGGGTATATGATATGATATAATACATTTAAATGTAGAAATTAACGTGAACCTTATACCTAACATATATAGGAGAGAACCTTTAGTCCTCTCCTGTATAAAGGGGTTTCTCCCACCATAGAAAATATTATAGTTTCCTTGTTAGCAATCACCAAAGTCATTCTCTTGTAAAATGTACTCATGTCATTGATCATAAATGAACTAGCTCAAATTGGATGAACCACATTGAATCGCTCGTGTTCTAACGTTTGAGACAAGCTGAAATCATCTCTACAAATATCAAGTCAAAATCAAGTAAAGGTATCTAACTCAACTTAGGCCTTTAAAGAATTAATTATAAAAATAAATAATCTGCAGAGAATTAGAAGCAGCTATCAGATAAATAAAATTAACTCATGACCTGCATTTGATGTATGAGCACCCACTTTTCTTTGCAACATAATATTTGCAACTTGGACACCTCCTCCATTTTTTCTTCTGTGCAAGGTTCCTCAACATGATATCTTCCCTTTCCCTCTCACCTTCATTCATCTTCTGAAACTCCGTGCAGTCCATCTCAGCATGCCAAGGAACCTCACACTGTGCGCAGAACAATTTCCTACAATATGGACACTCTGATTGCTGTATAACCTCAATACCATCATCAATCAACAAAGCTGAGCAATCCTTGAAGGGGCAGTAGAAGGGCTTCAAAGTCTCGGATCCTGTGATCAGATTTTCAACCAGAGCTTTTCCCCACCGATCAAACACGTCGTTAGGGAGGATTGGACAACAGTACTCAGGGTCTAACACTCCCCGGCAGTCTGGTTCAGGGCACTCAATGGAGGTGACATTGTCTTGGAGCTTGGACACTACAAAATTAACAATGCATTGCTGACAGTAAAAGTGGCTGCAACCCTTGACGTTAAATGAGTCTTCCAGACGAATTGGCTCAACACAGAAATCACATATGAAAGTACCAGCATTATTGATTTCAGAATTAGAAGATTGCTCATTTTGATCCCACAAGGCATGAACCCACAAATCAAAGACCTCGTTTGGAAGGATTGGATAACAGTACTCGGGGTCCAACACTCCCCTGCAGCCTGGTTCAGGGCACACGATGAATACAACATTTTCTTGGAGCTTGGACAATATGAAATCAACAATGCATTGGCGACAGTAAAAATGATTGCAACCCTTGATGTTGAATGAGTCTTCCAGATGAATTGGCACAACACAGATATCACATATAAAAGTACTTGGCTCATCAGTGCAACTCTTCAGTGAATCAGTACTAGTACTATTTCTTCCAGGATTAGAAGATTGCCCATTTTGATCAAATAAGACGTGGACCCACCTAGCAAAGATGTCGTTAGGGAGGATTGGACGACAGTGCCCGGGGTTTAACACTCCCCTGCAGCCTGGCTCTGGGCACGCCATGGATGTGACATTGTTTTGGAGATTGGACACTACGAATTCAACAATGCATTGCCGACAATAAAAATGGTCGCAACCCTCGACGTAGAATGAGTCTTCCAGATAATGTGGCGCAAGACAGATACCACATACTAAAGTACTACTTGGGTCATTAGTACTACTGCTTTCATAATTAGAAGACTCTCCATTCTGGTTCTTACACGAGTTTGGTGCAATCGGGCCAGCAACATTATCATGTTTGTTCTCCGAGATCTGAGCCAAACCCGAGCTACTGTTTTTCACATGCACTTCTCTTTTTCTCGTCCCTATGGAGATGATCTTACCCAATTTGTTGCCAAATTTCTTCATTTTCTTCAGTGGTTCAAAACTGTTCATGCTCTTATGAGAACTCATCATGAATGATCAATTCCCAAAAATTAGACCAATAACGAAAATAAAAACCTACAAAACATGACAGACAAAAAAGAAGCAAGAGAGAGGTCTGTGAGATGTTTTCATTCTCACTAACCCACAAGGCTCCTAGTTAGGTAGAAATGGAGAATCACTAATTTCCTTAAAGGGTACTAGCTTCCTTGGTCAATAAGGATTCTAATTCATGCCCTTTAGAAAATTTCCTGCTAATTGCCCAATTCTAACCATGAACATTAAGCTAGGTTTTATGCAACTGTTGATCCCAATACTCGCCCAATAGTTGGCATTAAAGGACTTTCTCTTATGCTTAGCTTTCTTGGTCAAGAAGGACTAAACTTAGACTTCAAAATTTCATTTTCTTACTATAAACCCTAAACCCCAATAAAAATCTCAATAGATGAAACTTAACTTGCTTCCTAATATGTTCTAGGGTTACTTAATTCAAATGGGTACAAAAGAAACAGAGAATTAAAGAGAAGAGGGCAATGGTGATTACATACCTACTTTCCAATTCGAGCTGTTAAATTGAGAAAAGGGACTGGTAATTCGCAGCTTGATAGGCGACTCCAATATTCACTGTCATTTTCTCTTGTGTTCCGCTCTATCTCCGATTCAAGTATATGCAATGCCTCATCGTCATCGATCAGCTAAGCAGAGTTAATAAGACTCAGAACTATTAGCACTGCATTTACATCACTCATGTTTCTCTTTTGGGTGCCTGGTCAGTCTTACTAAAAGTTACCTTCTTTTTCAGTAATCCTTCGGCACTATTGAAATCAAAACCCATAGCCCAAATCGTCAGGGAAACGAGAAATTTCAGAGCCCAAATTCATATTAACTCTTATGACTTTTTCTTGTTGGTATGATCTCCTAGGATGATGATAATGCCGTAAATATTATTTTAACTGCCGTAAAGCATCTATCTTCCATCTTCTATACTATAAAGCCAGGCCAAAAGTTTAAATTGTCAGAAATACCCTTTAAAATAAAAAATAAAAACTCAATAAAATTATTTAAAATAGTTATTATAGTAAAAAATAAAAATAAAAAAACATAAATTTAGTAAAACCTCGATAAATCAATGTTTGATAAAGTAATAACCTCGCTTAGATAATAAAAAACTCTGGTCCCGACTCGAGCCTTTGTATTAATATAATAATTTCACTTAATGCATAAAACAGTACATAAAAATTCATAATGCATATGGAGGAACAAGATGACATGATTTTGGGTCTCATAGATTGTTTATATAACGACTATATTATATGTCTTATTTTTTTTTTTTTGAAAATAGCATAAACTTTATTAATCAATAGAGGATTACAATCCTTAATATGAGCATCCTAAAAAGGAGCAGTACAGACCACACAAGTGGCCTAATCGATGAGTCTAAACTTAAAACTCTAATCGATGATTCAAAACCTAGAACAATACATACACCGTGCATCACTGCTGTCAACAACCAACAGAAAAATTCCGGCAAGTATTGTCATTGATACCAATAAATCCAATCTAGCTCAAGGAGAACCCATGAAAAAAGAAAGTAAAACCACAATCGAAATTTGCACAACTGATCATGCTTATTCTTAAATAAGAAATTAAAAGAACCCAAATCAAATAACCAAATCTGATTTAGGTTAAACTTTAGCAGCGCCCCACCAGTAATAAGGTCGCCGACTTGGAACACCAAGGCTGCTGAGCCTCCAATACCAAGCACCCAAAACTCACCTGGATCCCAGACCTTGAATCCTTGGATTTGATTGACACCTAAAAGAACTGGCAACGACAAGCAGAAAACCAGATCTAATCGGGATGCCAACCATCTTTGATAGCCCAAGAGACGCCCTGCAGGAGCATAATCACCAAAGGCCTGAAAAGAGTATGACGGACATAGCCGTCCTTGTGAGTGAGAGAGGCAAAAACCATCCTCACCATAGGAAGCCGCACTAGCGATTGCTGACGACACTAGAATTTGTGCGATAAACAGTATAGAAAGAAGACAGAGGCTAGGAGGAAAGCACACGAAGGTGCTGCTGGATTTGATGCGCACAGAGACGCTATTGGGGAATCTCATGGGGGCTAGGGTTTTGCTATAGAGAGGACTCTCATGGGGGCTAGGGTTTTTTTATATAACAATATTTTTAAGCATATGTATTGATCTTTATATATTATATGTCTTATATACATGGGCATTAAGTTTTAAACTACTTTATTTTCTAGTTCTAGGAATATGTATGTACATGTATCTTTAAAATCCTTATATCTTCTCATTTTTAATGTTCATTAGAAAGTATGACTAGTACATGAATCTATAGCTATATCTTTCATACGATACATGCACATATTTGTTTTTTTTTTGTTGAAAGGATGCACATATTTGTTTTGAAAACTAAAAATCCTTTATATTTTATTAATTTATCGATAAATAAATAATCTCACTAAGATAATAATTTTCTCCAATCCCGAGAGTATTCATTTAGCGAAGTGTTACTGTAAAAATAATTGAAGTCAATGGCAAGAAAACTTTCATGTTCTTTTTTCCTTAACCAATAGCACGTGCATAACACGAGTATAAGGTTAGTATTAATAAGGAGAAAACATGGGTTGTGGTTAAATTTTTGATAATCTAATATTGTTCTTTATAATCTATATAAGTTAGCACAATTTTTTTTTTAATATTTCTAAGGTATTAGAGTAAATTGGAAGTTATAATAAATAAAAAAACCATGAGAAATGAAAGAAACCAAGGTGCATATGGCATCGTCATTTCATCCTTTCGAGGTTTGTAAGTGACCACCATCATTTGAGAATTTCGATGGCATCAATTCCTTTCATCGCCTCATCATCTTTCGAGCAAAAAAAAATTTTCATTCAAGTTTCGAGAAGGGTTGCATGAGATTTTCAATGACATCAATCGATTATGAGGCTTCATGCAAAGGATCTCATGAGATTATATAAAAGTGATAGACGGACTAGACTAATTTCAATCATCAAAATTCAAATCACAGAAAACCCACAATCATTGAAGTGGTAATTGAGCCAAAATTACAACATTGACATAGAGATTTTTTTTTGCTAAAAGTATACAATTTTTTTTTATTATATAATGATCGAAATAAGTAACTTACAAATGGAGAGATTTATTTGCTAAAAGTATACAATGCAAGTTTGAAATTCTGGTGTACCGGATTGTCCCAATAACGGTAGTCGTCTTAAACACTAATCGGAGAGTATATACCAAATTAAAACTTAACTCTCCTAAACAAACAATTGTTCAATCAATACAATTACTTATGCAATATACACAATCGATTGTACAACCTAGAATCCCAAAGTGTGCATCAAACTAGCACACCACGGACTATATCTATATATGATCAAGCATGCAACATGCTAAGCAATTAAGCACAATATAGATAATGGCAATCACACAATCAACACACAATATGGTCACCCGGAACCTCTACCTCTAGAGGAAAACCGGAGGGGAGCCGTACCCCACGCTCTTGTGTAACACTATGAAAACGCCAAACGGCAACACGTACAAGGGGGAAACTCCGTCCCAAACTCTACACTATCAACCCTATGACTAGTGGCAGCTCTAACCTTGTGTAGCCCCGAATGCTCTTCAAGTGATCCCACCTCAAGCTTCTCCGATTGATCGAACTTCACCGCGTGAATCCTCCAACCGCAAGACACCGACTATGCAAGTGTGTGTGTGTATGAATGAATGAATTCAATTCAATTAACACAAGCAATTCAACAAGGAACAATTGCTTGCATTAACCAAACCGAATTGAAAAGCCTTGAATATGATTCAAGGGTTTGTTTAACTAATCACAATGATCATTAGCTAAACAAACAAACAACAAAGAAGATTGAATATAGATTCAATCATTCAATTCAGCAATTCAACATGGAACAATTGCTAGAATCGAATAGAATCTCCTAAATCCTAAACATAGGCTAAACTAGCATATAAATGCAAATCAAAGTGTTTAGCAATGGATTATAGATGGAGATTAAGGTGAGGAACCTACAACATGGAACTAGGATCACTCACAATACCAAAAAACTCTCTCAAAGTGTATTTTCGACTATGGGGAAAGAGTTGACCGAAATGAAACACAAGGGTTCAATTTATAGAAAACAGCCCAGTAGCATTTGCGATCGATCGCACGATATTTGCGATCGATCGCACAGTGCAAAATGAGACAGAAGCTCCTGGAAGTGCGAAACCCTTGTTTGCGATCGATCGCAGAATGTCGTGCGATCGATCGCACAAAAAGTCCCAACGGACATATTTTTGAAATGCAACGGTCATAAAAATCCAACGGACAAATTTGCCACGTGGTGCGATCGATCGCATGAACAGTGACGATCGATCGCAAGGCATAAAACAGCCTTAAACATAAAGGAATGCTAATCAAAACAAATCTATAAGAAGATCTAGCAATCCTAACATCATAAACTCAAATGTATGAACAAGTGCATACAAAATTTGAGCCGGTCGCGTTGCGACCGGGTGCTTATAGAATAAGCACTCGAAACTTGTGATACAAGACACAAGTGTGGCAATCAAGCATCCTATACTTATGTGATTCACATCATAAGAGAAAGGAAAACAACCTAGATAAACCTAGGACAACAAGGAAGACTAAATGTCAATGAAGTGCATGTGCATATGCATGAGTCATACCTTTAGATGCTTGAACGAAACCTTCGATGACCAATGATCGAAGTCCGGAGAAAAGACCGGATAAGAAAGGCGTCTTCACGAACCATCTCGAGTAAGAACAACCTAAGCCACGACACATAATCCCTAAACAATCTAGCATTGAATACAAAACAAATGCTAATACAAGGGAAGATGTTTTGTCAAATAGGAAATAGCCAATAGCAAATATTTTGCCCTTACAAAGTTTAGATAAGATATTTTATACTACTGGGCCTAAGTTCGAAAGGAAGTCTAGCAACTTTTGTTGGATCACTCGAAGATAAAATTTGTTCTAGACTCCTCATATTCAATCCACTCCCCACTGCCTCTATCTACAACAACGCACGATCTCCGTTAATCATTGAATTTTTCATTCCACTCCCCACTGCCTTTATCTATAACCGCTCACAAACATGCACACGCTCTCCGTTAACTACTGATTTTCTCATTTCAGTGTCTTGTTTGCGTCTCTCAACTTCCAAGGTATGTGTGATTTCTAATTTCATTCTCTTGTAACCCTAACCATAAATCTAACCTTAACAGTTGATGCACTCTTCTTCTTCTCTCAGGTTCACAATGTCCAACAACAACGATGGAATTGATCGAGAGGTTTATGATGATGTTACTGTTGAAGAGATCTTGCCGGCGAGAGAAAGGGACGCAAAGGTTGATGGAGAGCCGTTGATGGTGGAGCATGAAAAGCAGACTCCCCCATGGAAGAAGCCCAAGCGGGCAATCCATCCTCTGCCGCCACATCAGGAGGAGTTCTGGCATCCTCCGCCCTCTGACTCTGACTCTCCCTCTCCCTCTGAGCCAGGTATCCATTTTTATTTTAATTCAACAATTTTGTGTACATAGATAAATTGTTTCTCTGATACTAAGATTTTGATTAGCTGTCACTAATTTACTAGGTATAACTAGAAGCACCCATCAATGTGTTCTATTAGTTGCTTATCCTCTAGGCGTGAGAGAGATATGATTCATAAGAACAATGTTCTGTTGGTTGTATTCAGTTGTCACATCGTGAAACCACAAGACATTAGACAGACAGTATCAGATTTCATGCTCTTAGAGTGCTTAATATATCTGTATAGCAGCTTGTAGTCTTATAGATTACTAGCTAGATAGGTGGATTTGAACTTTGGAGGCTAGAATCAGCTGACTAGAACTTTTCAAAAAGGAAAATACTCTCATCCAAACTCATTTGGATGAGCCCCATCCAAATTCATCCAATTTTTGCTCATTACACATTATATTTTCATAATCCAACCATTCATTCTTATAAATCACTCTTTAAAGATCATCTTTACAAAAAATCAATAAATTAGGATATCATTTTTTTATCCAACTATATCAAACAAATGAACGGTTGTAATGAGAATGTTAACTGTCACCGAAACCATCCATTTGTTTGATATAATTGGATGATCAAACAATCTCTAATTTGATTCAATGTTTGCATATATGATCTTTAGATGGTGATTCAAAACATGAATTGTTAGATTATGAAAATACAAAGCCGAATATATGCAAAAATGAATAGTTTGGACGGACTCATTCAAATGAGTTTGGATGAGAGTATTTTCCTTTCGAAAATACTGGACAAGCATTGTTATTTAGTCATAGTCATCACATACACATGCTAGGACTTTATGTGATGCGCCTAAAAAGATATAATTAACAATTTACCTGTGGTTATGCCTGCCTTTGTAGGAACTTCTAAAAAAGTTCGTGGCAAGACCACAGGAAAAGCCTTCAAAAAAACGCTAGAAGCGAACGGGGGGAATCCATTGCCTGTTGAGTGGAGTGCCATCAACATACCAACAAAGCTAACCAACAGACCAATTGTCGATGAGATCAGCATGTGGATTAGAGCTCATGTCCCTGTATGGCACAACCGCTGGGACTATGTTCAAAAGGAAGTCCAGCAACTTTTGTTGGATCACTTGAAGGTGAGTAAAAATCAATGATTAGTGTAGACATTAGTAGCTTAAGGAGTAGATGTCATGCTTTTAGGTTCACAAATATTGAGCATCTACATCTATTTTGTAGCATTGTGCATGTAATTCTTTTGGGTCTGTTTAATTTTTTTTATTTTTTTTTGCGTTAGTGTTAAGAAGTCATTTTACACATATTTCTCTACCTTATATTTTTTTTCAACATCAACTATTGATTTCAAAAATCTTAAAAAGTTATGACAATGATTAGAAAGATATTTATACTGCTGGGCCTATATTCAAAAGGAAGTCTAGCAACTTTTGTTGGTAGTTTTATCTTATCGATTTATACCCCGAATGATAATTGAAAAAAAAAATGTTTGAATGATCCAAAAAGTTTTCTCGATTGAATGAAACATAAACTATATTGAAGAAAACACAAGCTATTGGATGTGGATGTGGGGACAAGACATCTTTCGTCCCTAGATCAGCAAGAGTTCTGGGATCCTCCACAATGTTTAAAAATTTTATACTAAACAATTCTAATTGAAAAAAAAAATTCAATTAGAATTGTTTAGTGTAACAATTCTAAACATTGAAATTGATGACTAATGGATGGATGATTGATGAGGGATGTTGTAAACAATTCTAAACTTTTTCAATTATGATATCGAAAGATTTATATATACCTCGATGAGAGTTACTTATGAACAAATGCAACTCTAGCTACTGTTATGCAGTACGATTTATACAACAACTAGAAGACAATATTTACTACGGGAGTAGATTAAAGAGTTACTTATATATACCTCGATCATGGCATATGATTGCAGCATGCAAGGCAGTTCTACCATTGGAGCCTTGGAAAGATGGACTTGTGCAAGTGTTTAGGATTTGAAAAACCAAATCTTTATATCCTCTTTCGGCAGCCAGGTAAAGATGAGTTTATCCAGCAACATTGCCAGCGTAGGAAAATTCTGGGTCCTCTGTAGTCAAAATCTTCACCACAAAACTCAACACTCCAGGCATAAAGGCTACGCCAAGCATTGGTAGTTATGTCTTATCGATTTTATAAGATATAATAAGAAACTTACAATAAGAAATAAGTTTGCAATATCTTTTTTATTACATAATAATCGAAATAAGAAACTTACAAATGGAGAGATTTATGTTGCTAAAAGTCTGCAATATCCATATAAACTGCAAGTTTAGATAAGATACTTTATACCGCTGGGCCTATGTTCAAAAGGAAGTCCAACAACTTTTGTTGGATCACTTAAAGAAAAAATTTGTTCTGGACTCCTCAAGCTAGAGGGACCTCGAATTTGTTGGAAAAAAAAATGGCAAGTGGATTCAAGACCTTTAAGCATTTATTAAAAGTGCATTACAAGATTTTCACTACGCATGAAGAAGGAACAATCCGCCGGAGATTGATTTGTAGAACAGGAGACCAATGTTGCAGTGGCATTGGTTATGTGATAATGTCTACAATGACCCGACTCACAAGAGGCTAAGGAATCTTCACTACGGAGGTTCACAGAGTTATGGTCTTCACACCATCATTGAGGCAGAGGAACGCCTGCCGCTGTCTATGATTAGCACATAGGGAAAGCTTCATCGTACTAAAAATGGGAGTTGAATCTCTGAAGATGCTCTTAATCATGTTCAAAAGATGGACAACAATCGACATGAGCTCAAGGTAAAATTGGCAGCAGAGGTGGCGGTGATATTATGCTGGAATCAATAATCTTACCCATATAATATGAATTTCAGACCCTCCGAGAGGAGCTCAGTGCTAAGGGAAGATAGATAACAGGTGTGAGTGCATATCCTCTCATGGAGGCTATGCCAGGCATTGGTAGTTCTATCTTATCGATTTTATACCTCGAATGATTGTCGAAAAAAAAATGTTTGAATGATCTAAAAGGTTTTCTCGATTGAAAGAAACATAAACTCTATTGAAGAAAACACAAGCAATTTGGATATGGATGTGGATGTGGATATCACTAACTATATGCTAGACAAAATTTGTTCTGGACTCCTCAAGCCAAAGAAACCTCGAATTTGTTGGGAAAAAAGATGGCAAGTGGATACAAGACCTTCAAACGTTTATTGAAGGTGCATTATGAGACTTTTGCTACGCATGAAGAAGCAAGGAACAATCCGCCGGAACAATGATTAGGAAAGATCGAGAGGGGGAGAGAAGAGAGAAAAAAAAAAGAA
This sequence comes from Rubus parviflorus, assembly GCA_029955375.1. Classification (NCBI taxonomy): domain Eukaryota; kingdom Viridiplantae; phylum Streptophyta; class Magnoliopsida; order Rosales; family Rosaceae; genus Rubus; species Rubus parviflorus. The sequence goes on from JARGGL010000004.1 coordinate 18,983,717, forward strand.
AAAGAAAAAAGAGGAGAGACCGAGATAAAAGAACAGAGAGAGAGGAGAGACAAAGAAATAGAGAGGGAGATATAAAGAGAAACAAAGAGGGAGAAATAGAGGAGGAGGACTGGGGGAGATAGAAAGGAAAGGAGAGGAGAGACCTAGAGTCTCTCTCAAGAAAAAAAAAAAAAAGGATCTTTCAATTGCAACTGAAAGAGAGTTTGAGTTGTAAAATGTGCTGAGCTATTTGGTGATCATTATCGATCTTAAGGCTCCTAGCATAGTACAATCTCGTTCTAGATGAAAAAGGGAAGAGTTGTCCTCGAACAATTAGGAACAATACCTAATTCCCTTTTTCATCTAATATATTAACAATGATAGGATTTCCCTAATTGGTCATTGGTAAATAAAGTTTTTGCATGACAGTAACATTGATCGTGAGAGAAAAAAATGTGTTAGAGTTTTAGATAAAAGTTGTTGTGGAATTGCATACGACTTTTGTGGTGAGTAAATATACGACTTGGCGGATTGGAAACTAGTATCTATATTGAGATAACTACTGCAGTTACATTTATATATATATATATATATATATGGTGTTATTATCAAGGATGAAAATATCGGCTATCGAGGAAATATCGACGGTCCAAAAATTGGAAATTTCGACGGAAATATCGAGGAAATATCAATATCGGTAAATGTTGGAGAGAAATGAAGGATATTTAGGGAAAAACATGGAAATTTTAAATGAAACTTGAGGAGATGTTTATTTGATTAATGATCTACTCTATCTTAAAAAAAATGTTGAAAAAACATTATTACATAATGAGTTGTAGTAATAGATGATCAATTAGTATACGCTGAGTCTCTGACAGTTATTGAAATTTGACTTGATACATCTTAATTTTTTTTTATTGCTGGAAACTGAATGGAAGGCTACACCACCACACCTTATATACATTTTTTTTTTACATATCATACATTGCAAAGTGAACTACATGAGCACCTTAGAACCACGTAGAGGACCTATGAGGTTCAAAATTTTGACTGTCTTCATCATCTCTTTTTGTGTAGAGCCCTGAGTGTATTGAGAAGAATAGTCATTAAATGATACCTCCCCCATGTAATTTTGCATATATTGACCTATATGCCAACCATATGGGTCAGGGGGATTGGTTGAGGGTTTTGGTGGTGGTAATTATAATAGGGATCTGGCATTGCTCGACTTTGCCCATAACCCTAATCATTTGAAGATTGTTCCTCAGATTGAGTCCATGAGTTGCCACTTGATTGCATCCCATAAGGCATGGGATATGATTGGTAAGGTCACTCTAGCATGGTTGGTTAAGTTGTTCAATGTTGTCAACAAAGTCAGAGATTCGAATATTGGCAATGACTTTTTTATTTTTCTAGTTTTTAACAAGTCTGTCACGGAAATTTCAGAAATTTCGGAGAATATCGGAAATATCGGGAAATATCGGGAAATATCGAAAGTTTCGATCGATAATTAGGCGGTTGGGAAAATAAATATCGCTCCTTCAAAAAAACGAAAATATCGCGGATATATCGCGGATAATATCGATATTTTCATCCTTGGTTATTATTGACACACCCCAAATTGTTATTAACACACTTTTTTGTATTTTTAATTTATTTTTATTGTATAAATAATTCATAAAGCTCTTATATAGTTATATTGTTTAGAAAACTTGTGTTTCAAAATATAAAAGTGTGTGAATAACAATTATATATATATACACTCTTTCACGTGTGGACGTCCGTTTTGTATTAAAATACGAACATCCTCATCCTAACGTGCAAACTAATGATCAGAACCATCTATATTTTAGGTCATCATTCAATGATCATTTTGATAAAAAAAAAATTCAAATTGGAAATTATATATCTCTAAATGTTGATCTCAATTAAGGTAACAGTGTTCCATTTGGAGTGGTTCAATAGTGTACTCTTGTGGTGTTGAATCATAAAGGAAGCAAAGTGACCCTAGCCTCTATTCTGTAATCAAATTAACCACCTGCATCAACCTGTAGTACTAATGCAAGAAGATAGTTTTATGAGGAAAAATAGGGTTACATATTTTATTTGAAAAAAAAAAAAAAAGTTAGCGAAATTGCTTAATGTTCTTTTCATTTGTCACAAAAACAGGAAACGATCATTTTCGAATAGCAGACCATTCGACCCTTAAACAAATAAAGAAGATTACTGTTTACAGCTTGGACAATGATAGGTATGAGTACCAACCACGGCAGCTGCTATTCCACAGTTGTAACAGAAAGCATATCCACACCTGCAACAATCCAAACTAATCCATCGTTAATAGTAATCAATTTTGATGATATGAAGAATTAATGTTAAAATTAAAAAAACGTAGACTTAAAAGCATATAATCTTAGACATCGATTGATATGACACATTAGGTATCCCACTTATCTCACATCTAAAATTTTAAAGAAGAGTGATCCTCTACCGTTCTATACATATATAAGGGGCGGCCATCAAATATATGATCTATGTTAAAAAAAAAAAAACCAACCATATATGTTGCTTGGATGTTAACCTAAATTGGGTGAATCACATTGAATTACTTGGCTTTTGTGTAGTTTTTCGTGTTCGAACTAATTGTTAGCATCAAACCCTAGAAGCCGAAACCACCAACGATACTACTTAACTCAAATTAGGGATTCTAATTTCCAAACCAATGGGGAGCTAAACAAAGGAAATTAAAGCTAGAAGAGAATTTAGGGTTTAGCTTATGACCTGCATTTGATGTAAGTGCACCCATCTTTTTTCTCAACATAGTAGTTGCATTTTGGACACTTCCTCCACTTCTTTTTCTTGGCAAGCTCCTTCACCATCTCATCTTCTCCCTTATCCCTCAATTTCTGAAACTTGTCACAGTCAAATTCTGTATGCCAAGGAACCTTGCACTTCAAGCAAACTTCTCTCTTGCAATGAGGACACTGAGACTTGTCCATATCGTACTCATCCTCCGGTTCATCAAGAACCAACAGCGCGGAGCAATCCTTGAAGGGACAGTAGAAGTACTTGTCAGTGCTCTCAGACCCCAAAATCACATTTTCACACAAGGCCTTCCCCCACCAATCAAAGACGTCCTTCGGGAGAATCGGCTGACAGTACTGCAGGTCTAGCACTCCCCTGCAGCCCGGCTCGGGGCACACAATGGAGGTGACATTGTTTTCGAGCTTTGACACCACGAAATTGACAATGCATTGGCGGCAGTAAAAATGGGCGCAGCCCTTCACATTGAATGAGTCACTTAGATGCTTTTCCTCAACACAAAAATCACATGAAAAAGTAGTACTACTATTACTGCTTTCGACGCTACCAGAAGATTGCTCAATTTGATCACACAAGGCATTCATCCACGAATCGAAGATGTGGCTCGGGAGGATTGGACGGCAGTAGTCAGGATCTAGTGTTCCACTGCAGGTTGGTACAGGACAGTGGAGAGTCCAATTGGCATTGTCTTGGAGCTTGGACTCTACAAATTTGACAATGCATGGAGTACAGTAAAAATGGGTACAGCCCTTGAAGTCGAATGAGTCTTCCAGTTTAATTGGCTCAACACACAAACCACATGTAAAAGTAGTAATATTACTACTAGATTGTCCATTGAAGATCGGTGCGCTCATGTGATCGTCAGCATGATCATGATCATGGGGTTGGTTCTCCGACATCTGAGGCTGGGACGGCAAAAGGGACTTGGTTTTTTTCCGGTTTAGTGTGAGTTTGCGTAAGGCGGAGTTGAGGTGACGCAGTTCGGCGCCGATTATCTTGAGTCGTTCTGCACCTTTTTTCAGCTGGTGATAATTTTTCATCATGATGCCAGACACGAAATCCCTAATTGTGAGAGTAATCTTCTCGGAATTCGGAAAGAAATAGAGAATAGGGCCAGTAATTAATTAAGATAGATATGGAGATCGAATCAGCAGAAGAAGATATGCATGTGTAGCTTCCTTGGTCAATCAGGATTCTTCCTCAGGTATTTTCGTAAATGATAAGGATTCTCAAGTTAATCAAACTTTGTAGAGAATTATTAATATCTTGAAGGTTTTGCTTTGAATTACCAAATTGCCCCTTGTTCTTTTCTCTGATGATCCCATGCTCACCTAAAGTAGGATGAGAGTTCCAGTTTCTCTGATGATCCCTTGTTCTAAGGGATTTTTTTTTATAGGAAAAACGACAATATTTATTCGCAAGCCACTCCACTCCACCCCACCCATCTCATAGAGATGTTATTGTTACTGCTATTCGCTAAACACAAATTGGGTGAATGATTATACGGTAAGGATTCTAGAGTTTACCTGTGGATATCTAACATAAACCATAGTCCTAAGTTCTTCTGTTTAAACTCTTCAAACCTGAACTCATATCCCACCAAATCCTTAATGAAAGACTTATACAAACACCAGGAAGGCCAATCATGCCATCAACACACCGAGCATACAGCCAACACAGAACTCAGGACCAAGTACACATAAATTAATTGCTTATATACAAGTGCAGTTCCACGTGAATTCACAATGAGGGTAAAGCTTTAATCAACCAAAAGTATAAACCAATACCTATAAACTTCTTATTTACAATTAAGATCACAATTCTGAACCCCATCCACTGTTTCAAACATAAAGCTCAACCAAGTATTCGACAAGATGATGCAACTGAATTATCTAGGACTGTAGACTGGAGTAGAGGGATTGAAGGGCCCCATATAGGGGCTCAGCAGCCTTTGGTCTTTCCACTGTCCCAAGTAGTATATCATTAGTGGTCAGGTAAGGGTCACCGTAAAATTGAAGATTGGTATCCATCCTTGTGGCAACGATGTTTCCTTCTAATGATACTCCTACAAATGCACCTGCCAAACATTGCAACATCAGCAGACAGCTCTTCAACAGAAGAACCCTAAAAATTCAATAAACGCATCTACCATCATTCCTAAAGGGGGGATTGGCGGAGTCGGTGCTGAAAGGCTAATTTCATATGGATATTTGAAAAGAAAAGGAAAAAAAAAAAGGTATGTGGAGGCAAATACTCCATGAATTCTAGCTAATTTGTATGCTCCCATGCCTAGCTTGGCAAGTTTTCATAGGTGCCTTCACAGGGTCCAGACCCTGAGATTTGACATGTAAACTGTCTATACTTTGGCAAGCTTTGCCACTTGTAACTTGTAAAGCATGTTTAATTCCAGGTCTAATATCAACACCAATCAAGACACACATGTGCCCTGATATGCAAGGTATGATCCTAGTCTTTATAACTAGAAAGCTTTCTGAGTCAGAACAGATTAACATACCTTTGCTACAACTGTATGTATAGCACATTCCAGAACCCCTGTCTCCAGCACGCATATCTGCTTCTAGCACTCTACCAATAGGACCCGCTGCAGCACTACACCCGGCACCAAGAGAAAAATGCATGCGGCTACAAAAGGTTTTCACAGCTTTCAAATCATGAAGGACAATGATGAAGTCCATGAGCTCACCCCCAATCTGGAAAAAATAAAGGGAATGCAAAAACTATCACCTCACAGAACCAAGTAATTTAGGAGAATATGAGGAATTTCCCAACTTACTGACGAGGAAGAGACTAACCAACACATTTTATGACTTTACACAAAAAATAAACTGATACCTGGATTGTTTTTTTTTGTAAATAAAGTTTAAATAATCATATCAAGGCCAATAAAAGTTATAGAAGATTACAAAGTAAAGATTGCATATTTACCTGTGCACCCCATCCCAAGCCAACAGAACATATGGCTGATGGAGCAGACCATGATCCATCTGACCTTCGAGAAATCACCAAACCAGTACCAAGTTTGTAAGAAAGAAGAGCACCAGCTTTAGCGACGGTTAGGATTGCCAGGCCTTTGGCTCCTTTTAGAACAGCCAAAGGGATGGACCTCTCAGGATTCAGCCTTGAAACCTGTCCATTCCCACCAAATATTACATATGACTTCATCAAGCAACTAATAATTGGAATATGGTTAAGCTAGAGCATATTGATTACAACCAGTTACATATTGACTTTCCAGCTCTTTACAAAACCATTTTCTGTTAGTTTACAATATAGGATACCATCCGGCAGAAAACTAATAGTCTGGCTAGGATGGGAAGACAAGTAACTTAAGTAAGTTGAGATGAAATTCAGAATTGCACCTGGGAGTAACTTCTCAATGTATTGGTTGCTTTGTATATCTCTTGTTCCATGGAGAAACCAACAGGAAGATTTAACCATCCTCTTGTGCATGTCCAATCCATAACGTCATGCTTTGCTGCTTGTGCAGCATTGCTAATGCTGTTGATAAGAATACCCTGTAAAGGATCTAACCTGTCATAGCAGGCATCGCAGACCCTTTGCGGATTCCTCTCCCTAAACTTGACAGGCAACAAACACCTTCCTTTACTACATGTTCTGCAGAAAATCCCCCCACAGAATCGGCAATGATGTCTCCCACGAGTTAAGGCAGTGAAAGGAGAAGTGCACTGCATGCAAACTGTAGTTGAACTATCACGAAGCCATTCGGGGGGTTCAGCCTCCAAAATCTCTTTGTATGCACTATAATTAAAGGCAGCCGGCTCAAAAAGGGGCGGTGCACTGGGTGTGTAGACTGAGGAATGCAAGTAAGTATCACCATTCTTCTCTGCGCCGAGAAATGAAACATTCGAAGTGGGCTGCTGCTGCTGCTCCGGTGGAACACTTGGAGCTTTGTTCCGGCCGGTCACAATGGCGATCATCCCAGTCAACACATTCTTCAAATTTACCTCCGGAGGCCTATCATTCTCAACGAAATCACAACGCTCCTGGCTAGAATCATATCCGGTGCCATCAGCAAAACCTTCGGATTCAAGGGGAAACTGATATGCATAATCTCGCTTCTCAGTTTTCGAAGCTGATGGGTAAATAGTACCACCTCCGCCCTCGTGCACAGGCCATTCAGCATCGATGAAGTCATCAACGTAGTGGAATTGGGTATTGGTTTTGTCTATCTTAGGAAGGGATGAATACGAAACTCTCCCCTCAAAACTCGCCATGCAATTTTGCAATTCACTACACCAAGTTCAATTGTCTGCCATTCGAAATCAGAAAGTTTACAAAAATCGAATCCTAACGAAGCAACTTTAAAGTTTGTAAGAGACATACACGAAGGGATATTCAGAAGCAAATTCAGCAAAGTAACCAGAAAAAATTATGCAGCTGAACAGTAAAAGGAATTCGTCAAACAAATACTTAATCTACAAAAACATGAATAGAGGAATTGGAATTCGCTTCCTATATTTCCTAGAGCAATTTAATTCCAATAAAAAAAGCAAGGCGAAGAGGGTAATAGACAATAGTAAGCATACCTCTGTCAATTCGAGCTGTTAATTGAATGATAACGAGAAAGGAATTGGTTCGGTCTGAGATTCTCTGTGTTTTTAGGGTTTTACGATCGCCAAAAATAAAGCAATCGAGGAAGAAGAAGAAGAAGAAGACGAGAGGGGAGTTCTTGTCTTCTTGATATATACGGAAGGCCATAAACATAAAGAGACATCACGTCCCGGACACGTTTATTTTCACACTTTTTTCGCTTGTATATTGAACGATATGTCGTCCATCAATGACACAAACATCATGTCGTTTTATTTAACTATTTTTAAAAAAAAAAAAATTTGTTACATCGAAGATGATCGAACTTCAACCTTATTGTAGTCGTAATCAGTTTCCTAACTCTCGCTCACCACTTGGGTTAACCCGAGGGGCATATTTAGCTTACAAATGAAGTTACACGATATCTCATCCCTCGTTTAACGAGGACTGTGACTGTGATCCCCTCTCGTTACCTTTACTTCCTTTTCTTTTTCTTTTTAATGATTCCAAAGAGTAGGGGCTGATTTAGCAAAATAGTTGGAGAATGTTGTGAAATTCTTTTCTTTTCAATAATTTAAGAGAAATTCACAGACAAAACCCCCTTGCAAAACCACCCACCCACTTGAACGAACTGAAAAGCTGAAGAAGTAAAGTGGAAGAGCAAGGTAGCCAATCCGATCAGAATTAGAAACATGCATAACAAAACGTGCAGCTGCAGAGGATTATCATGGACAGAACCTTCAAAATTTAGCTTAAAACGTTGTATGAAGTATAAAAGCACTTTCTCGTGCTTTCTTCTTTCTCAAGAAGCACTATTGAACAAAGCACTAGCCGAGTTTCCCGATACATGTTACAATTTGTTAACCTAACTTCCTAGCTTTAAACTCGAAGCTTCTTGCCAGGCTGTACATCTTCATCATAATGGCCACCCTCATCATCTCCATCCTTCTCCGACTTCTTTCTAGCAAGTATCTTGTTGATCCTGTGCAGATCATTATTGATCTTCTGATCCTTGTTTTGCTTTCGTGTCTTTCGACCATCTTGCATCTTCACACCAAACTGGAATGCTGCCTTAGGCATAGCTTCCTTCTGCTCATTGTATGTTGCCCATTCTTCTTCTGTCTCGAAGTCCCACCGGTGAAGACGACCCTTGGCCTGTTGAGATACATTTTGACGACGACATTAGCATTGATTTAACAAATTTTATAGTGATTCCGTAGGACAGAGACAAGTATTGAACAACGATGAGGATCATCTACGTCAAACACAGCTGAACACAACTACATTGTTGTGCCTATAAGTCCTGTTATTGCTGCCAAAGACTTTTCTATATGCAATACAAAATTAAGCTACAGAATAATATAATCAAATAAAAGAAGCAAGCATAGTTTAATGTCCACCCATAAAAGAAGCAAGCAATATATAATCAAATAAAAGACTTACTCGTCCACCCATATCCATTTTTGACAAGTCATCCTCATCGTCACTGTCAACAACCTCACGATTATACTCTTGATAGCCCGGGTAACATTCAGAATAACTCTCCGAGATAAAGTTGGGATCCTTTTCTCGAGCATCTTTCTCCCTCAATTGTTGAAGTCTTTGGTCATCCCGCTTAAACACAGACCCTAAACCCCTATCCTTCTCTTCTTGAGTCATGAAGCGTGGATCTTGTATGTTTAGACCTGCTTGCACATCGTAACCCTCCATATTTGGCTGGAGGTACTGTTCAGGATAAGCCATTTGCTCAGCATATTGGTATTCCTGCCACTCTCCCTGGTAGGCACCGGCCATTGGTTGTTGTGTGGTCGCATCGTATCCATTCTAAATCCAATCAATTGACAAAGAATTGCTCATCAATGACCAAATACAAATTAAGTTTCTGTTTGGAAACACAGTGTGCACTACAATCTTTAAAATAGAGAGAGAGTAGGATCCACATACCGTTTCTTGCCATTCATGAGGCAGCCCATAGGGTTGGACAGGACCATAAGCAGGTTCATCAAAATAAGAAACTTTTTCCTTGTTCCTGGGAGACTCTTCCATGTCCTCAGAGAGAGGGCTTTGGCTCAAATCTTTACCTGGAATAGCATAGTCAACACCATCACCTACAAAAATATCATCCTCATCTGCTCTTGAAATAGTTGGGCCTTGTTTTTCTTTTGAATCTACATGATTTTTCCTGGGAAGAGGCGGTGGTGGGGGTAAAATATCTCTTTTAATTTCATTCTTCGCAACCCCAATATCAGGCTTTGAGGGCTTATCCTCTTCCCCATATCCATTACCAACTGAAATTTTTCCTGTAACTAAAATAAATGAGGCCAAAAAAGAACTTGATTAGATAATTAAACAATAAGCAACTACAGAGGGCAGACAAGATGAATGATGAAAACAGATGATGTTAAATCTCAAAATGGATTATGGAATCTCATATATCCACCCATCACGGCATATTCTGGAAAGGCAACTTTCCGGAAAATGTCAAGCAAAGAATACAAAACAGACAAAGAAAGCATACAGATATCACTTTAGTTTACTTTATCTTCAGAAAATCTGAGTTGAACAGAAAAAGGAGAGTCTGTTGTTAACTAACACTTCTTTCACGACAAGTTTTGGATGTTTTTTTTTTTCCACCGAGCATACTGCCATTGTAACCATTTACACATAACTACGATATCATCTTCGGATGCATGCTTTATGTCTCTCATAACTTCAACTAAAAGAGGAATAATGCCAGTCTATTATGGACAATTGTATCAAGAACCTAACATTGCATAAAACTGATGACATCCAATTACTTTAATCTAAAAGTAGCTAAGGGAATAACCTTTTGCATCTTTCCCCTTCTTTTTCTTTTTGAGAGCCTTCCCAGAAGATCCAACACGAAGATATGACATACTTGCAGCAATTTTTTCAAGTACAGCACCATCAAAACTGACAGTTGCCATTTCCTGCACAATAAGTAGACGTCAAAACCAGATAGATAGTCCAGCATAAATAGGAAGGACACACCAGGAGGTCAAGAATATTTTACCTCAGGCTGTGGACAGTCAGCTTTACTCCTATGCAAGGTCGTAGGAATGTCATGAGTGTATCCACCCTCCTGAAATGCAAAGTAAGAGAATATGGCGTAAATGTTAGGAAAAGGAGAACATCATACCCATTGAGTATCCCACAATAGCGAGCTCAGTACTCTCAAGCAAGAGCCTAAAAGGCACTGCTAATCAAAGTTGAATTTCCATAGATGCTAGGTAGCATCTAAACATAAAAAGATCCCAACTTACCAGATTGCACTGCTCTAAATTACACAAGGTTAGAAAAAATAGGCTCTTACCATGTTAAAAATAAATGACAATCTACCAGGCAGGAACATCTCATTGGTCTTGATAACGGTCTGGGGCTTGACTATCCATTGATACACTGACTGATACACATAAATAAGACATCAATGCAAACAGCTTATAACTTAAAAGCAAAATGCCTCCCCATATCACAACAAGTTACACACCTTTGCAGTTGCAGTTCGAAATGACACTTTTTGGTCTTCCTTAGATGCTCTGTCATCGTAAGCACATGTTAGCAAACGCACTATCACAAACCTAAGAAGTTACTGGCATTTGAAAATTACATCTCTACATCAGTAAGATGCATTAACACTTGAAATGGTCAACAAACAACAGAATTTAATCTTTCTACATTATGTTTCCAAAAATATATTACTGAAAGTGCAAAGACAAACAAAATTTTAACTCAAGGCCTTGATATTTAGGAGAAGTAACCCATGTACAATTTACCTAGATTTTGCATCAACCTCATCTCCAACATCTGGCTTCTTATCAATCTCACTTCTTACTTTGGTAAGTAAGGCATAATCCAAACCTTTGACCAAATGTGTGTGTTCCAGATCGCCTGAAGAACAATAACCCAGTTCAGCATAGTTTTAGAACAATGCCCTTCAGCATTTACACAAAATAGCTCTTCATAATAATACTAACTATCAGATGCCTTCATAATTCATAGCAACAAATGCATTGTTGTTTGCATTGAACTTAATTTAAGATGCATGGGAAGCAAAACTGTGAAAGATGTTAAATTGAAAGATAACATAAACATTACACAAACAAAAAACAGAAAGCAATCATCACATATCGAAAATCGACACCCTATAAATAACACACCTCCGAGATACTTGCTCTTCTCAATTGATAACTTGTGTACATCAGCTGCCCTGCAAACACCATTGCAAATATGACTAATGCTTATAAAATAGGAAAGTCATCGACAAATCGAACACGAAAGTTAGGTCACTGACCCGAGATCAACATTCCCAGGAGGCGCAACCGCGTGAAAAGAACCCAATTCATTGGCCTCATAATCAGGGTTTTGATCATCTCTTCGCTCCTTAGCTCTGTCTCTGTATTTCGGTAACTCTGGTTGGTCTGCTTTCTCCTCTCTGCATATAAACATCACATCAAATACACAAACTGCATTCCCGAACTCATTTTCCACTAAGTTTATCGCAAAAATTTAGCAAATCAGCTTCAATATGCAAAACTAAGACAAATTTCAAGATAAAAAAATTGAACTTGGGAACGGATTAGTGTGATTCTAGTGCTGTACATCGAGTAGTCTACGTGCTAAATGTTGGATAGGAAACCTAACATGTGTGTTGTATTGAGGAGGAAAATTAATTGAAGTTTAACTTACTTGCGGCGAATGACTTTCTCCTTGTGATGTTTCTTTGACGACTTCATTGATGCAATTGGAAATTCGAATTAAATTCAGGGAGGATGGAGCTTTTCGAATTGGTAATGGTTAGGGTTTGCTGAAGTTGCAAACTCCTGAAACGAGGTCGCTGTTGAACAAGATGCAGCAGGATTTTGTTACATGATAAATTACTGCTGTACCGCGCGCACCATATAAAACGCACCGCTTCATTACTTCTTTTTTTAATTTTAGTTTTTTCTTGCCCTTCTTTACTAGATTTTTATCATTTTTTGTCCATTTTTTTTGCACCTACTATAGTAATATACCCCCTTCACCATATTATTGAAAAAAAGATATACGCGATTCCCAGCTCAGCCACAATCCACCTCTGTCACCGCCTCACCATAGCCGCCACCTACTTCGGGCAAGATTTGATAAGCAATTAGATTATTGCAAAATTCTCAATTAAATGTAACCGAATAACATTCATAATCCAATGACTTTTTATCCGATTTTAATTTTTGAAAATGAAAATCTATATTTAGTGAGCATCCACTAATCGTTATATAATTTTAATTGTGTTTCACGATTTTTTAAATTAAAAGTAAAATTAGATGTGTAACTTTAAAAAAAAAAAAGGTCAGAGATTAATAAAATTCAAATCTTAATCAAATAGTAAAGTAAACACCACATCATCTAACTAAAATTTGCACATTTCATCGATAATTTTGTATGATTATATATTTTTCCGTGTTTTTAAATATCATTACTCTGTCAAATCACACAAGCATTGCCGTACAATTTGATGTCTTGTGATAGGGATCATAATCATCATTGGTCAACGAGGAAGTAAAGATTCGAACATCATAATCTTTGGCTAGCTAGAAGCCTAGAATCTAGAAATAGTGCATTTCCAAACAAGGGTTATAAGCTAACAGACATCTCTTAGGCCGATAATTACAAGGTTAATAAAAATTTTTGAAGACTTTTGGCGTCTCCTACCCAACACTAACACCAGCTTTACTATATATTGCATCAAATACATACAAGGCATATATACCTTTTACCGAAGCCAATTGATTTCAATTTGATCATCATCCATCTGAAAATGGCAAGCCTGCAGATTTCTCTCTTGATCATGATCTTTGTTGTGACGAGTAGCTACTATGGAGCATTTGCTACTGAATATGAAAATGCATTTACTACTACTAGTTCTGTTGCCTTGTTCGTTTTCGGCGACTCCACTGTGGACACCGGCAACAATAACTACATCACCACCATTCCTGAGAACCAAGCACATTACAAGCCCTACGGCCAGAATGGCTTCTTTGATCAACCCACCGGACGCTTCTCCGACGGTCGTGTCATAGTAGATTATATAGGTGAATACTCAAATGGTGAATGGCTTGGAAAGGTATAGTTTGTTGTCACCTATTTTGATTTTGATGTGTGCATATATGTCTTTCATGAATTTTTGCAGCGGAGTATGCAAAGCTGCCAATAATCCCTCCATTCTTGCAACCATCTGCTGATTACACAAATGGAGTGAACTTTGCATCTGGTGGAGCTGGCGTGCTTCCGGAAACCAATCAAGGATTGGTAAGTGGACTCATTCATGATCGAAATTCTCTTTACTAAGATAAGATGGTGATTAATTTAATTGTCAATCTGAACCATTAATTACATAAAATTTTGTGTAGTAGTATAACATGATCAATGACGGATATAATTGGAGTAATTAAGTAGGGTCTATCGCCTCCACGCAACAAATTTGTTTCATTAACGATGAAATAAGCAACATATTTGATGAAATGCTTCAAAGAGACAACTTGTTATATATTTTTCTGTCCCCACGAACTTACCTTTCCTAGCTTTTCTTAACTGTTTTGATCAATAATTTGGTTTTTTAGGCTATTGATCTTCCAACACAATTGAGAAACTTTGAAGAGGTGCAAAAATGGTTGACAGAAAAACTGGGCGACGAGAAAGCAAAGGAAGTGATATCAGAAGCAGTGTATTTCATTAGTATTGGAAGCAACGATTATATGGGCGGTTATTTAGGTAATCCAAAAGTGCAGGAACAATATAACCCTGAACAATATGTGGGGATGGTAATCGGAAACTTGACACAGTCAATCCAAGTAAGCCTCTAGTAGTTACTGGCTCTCATTGAATAGTGTCTCCTCCAAAACAGGGCCTATTGATTAATGTCATTTTATGCAGGTGCTGTATGAGAAAGGCGGTAGAAAATTTGCTTTCTTAAGGTTGTCTCCACTTGGTTGCTTGCCTGCCTTTAGAGCTCTGAACCTCAGAGTCACGAAAGGCGGAAGGGGTTGTTTCGAAGGAGCTTCTGCCCTTGCACTAGCACATAACGATGCACTGAAAAATGTGCTCACAAATCTTGGATATGTGCTCAAAGAGTTCAAGTACTGCAGCTCCGATTTCTATGATTGGCTCAGTGACAGAATAGACCATCCTTACAAATATGGTATATGCGTTTTATCTTATTTCATCTTCATCAAACTAAAAAATGTTACATGAGTACACAATCTTAAGTCTTAACCACTAGAGCTACAAGCCCTCCACGTTAAGGTTGTATAGCATCGAGAAAATTATTTGGAACTTGGGAGTTGATCAAATTAATTATATGCTTATGGGAAAGTCTAGCTGAAATAATAACATGTCAACACAAATGATCAAAAGTTTAATGTTTGACTGTGTAAAGGTTTCAAGGATGGAATCAATGCTTGTTGTGGAAGCGGACCATATGGAGGCTCGTTCACCTGTGGAGGCACAAAGGAGGTTAAAGATTACCAGCTATGTAATAATGCTGACAATTATATATGGTGGGACTCTTTCCATCCAACAGAGAGGACCCATGAGCAAATTGCAAAGGCTCTCTGGAATGGACCGCCTTCTTCGGTAGGGCCATACAACCTAGAAGCTCTTTTCTTGGAGAAAGAGAAGCTCACCATTGGCAGCATAGTTGATAAGCCAGAAGCACATCCGTTTCAGTCCTTCTAAGATAGCAAGCCGGAACATGTAGCTAATTAAATAGCCAGCAATCTGCACCATGTAGCTAATTAAATAGCCAGCAATCTGCATTTATATAAGTGCTAACTAGAAGTGTGGTTGATACAATTTCGAGTTCAAACTGTTCGATTATAGGAGAGTTGTGTTAACTCTTTATGCCAAAACTTAGTAGACTATAGTAGACTCGTATAGTTGTAAGGCCACATTGCCCCACATCGGCTGTGCAATATAAAGGGCTTGCAACTCTTGTAAAATTGAGTTTTTTTTTTTTGCCAATAAAGGTTTTTTGGGCCTCAAGCAAAGTTGAAATTGAGATGAATCGTAATCAGACCAGTAGGTAGAAATTAATTAAGAAGACCTACAACAACAGAAAAGATGAAGAGAAAAGAGTGTCAATCTCAACCTCAGTTTGCTACTAATACCATTCCGAAGCTTCCACAAGAAACCATCGTGAACCTCAATAACCCCAATCGAATCCATGTTCCCTATGTCGACACTCCGCAAGAAGCTGTAATCATCGGCGACGATCCTCGCTGGAGCCGAAATCTGTGTGCTTTTGAAGAAAACCCAGAAATTGGGGCTTCTAGGGCACCCAATCCCAAAAAGCTGAAAACTTTCGATGAAAAAAATCCTCCCGAAATTAGGGTTTGTAAATTCAAGCCCTCCGGCAGTAATGCTACGCCTGAAGTTGGGGGTTCTTCCGATTCGTTTGTTTGTGAAATCTGCGTGGAGCCCAAATCAGTATACGGCTCATTTGAGATCAAAAATTGCAGCCACACTTACTGTTCCGACTGTGTGATCAATTACGTAGCCTCCAAGCTTCAAGACAACATCACCACAATTGGGTGCCCTGTTCCTGACTGCAGGGGATCCCTAGAGCCAGAGCACTGTCATTCGATTCTCCCACCGGAGTTGTTCATCCGGTGGGGGAAAGCCTTGTGTGAGGCTGTGTTTGCTGATTGTGATGATCAGAGCAAGATTTTTTACTGTCCATTTAAGGACTGCTCCGCGATGTTGATTGATGATGGGGGAGAAGTTGTGAGAGAATCGGAGTGCCCACATTGCTGGAGATTGTTCTGTGCTCAGTGTAAGGTTCCTTGGCACGCGGAGATTGGCTGTGAGGAGTTTCGGAAGCTGAATAAGGATGAGAGGGGGAGGGAAGACCTCATGTTGAGGAAGCTTGCCAAGGATAAGAACTGGAGAAGATGTCCCAAATGTAGGTTCTATGTCGAAAGATCGGAGGGTTGCATGTTCATGAAGTGCAGGTCAGTGTTGTCTAACAGTCTTATCATTGTTGATACTTAATAGCTAGTAAGGCGTTATACAATTCATTCATGTGTATCATGTATTCTGCTGTATTTCCTTGTAAAGATTGCTCTGTTGTTAAGTAAAATTTAGCTAGCTAGGTTCAAGATAGTTCTACTTCTTCCTAGCATTGATAGTGATTCAGATTTGATTATGCGGAGGTTAAGTCCATTTTTCATTGTACATAAATTATTATGATCAATCTGTAATTGAAACATTAAGTATTTGATTTCCCATTAATGTGGTTTACAAATGTGGTCTTAAACATTTTCGGCATCCTTGCTACTTTTTTAGTGATGCCTTAAGGTTAACTAGGACTCTGGCTATTCTCATGTAATGCTAGTTTCTTTGGGGGCCAAAATACATGTCGCATCTTTTCTGTAGTATTATTGAATGCATCAGTGCGAATTGGTTTAAAATCCCCCCAGAAGATATTCAGGTCAAAACAGAAGATTATGTTTTGATGATTTGATCACTCTTTCACTAAAGTTATATGCATAGATAAGGAACTATGCATTAATGCATTGTGTGGGTAGAGAAAACAGATCGGTCTACTTTAGCATGCCCCAATTACTGCATAGGAAAGGCTTTGTATTTTTGTTTAGGGCCTTTAGATATGCAGACACTATATTGTTCTCTTGACTCAACTCTGTTTGGTTTGAACTGGTTTTGTTATAAAAAACCTTGAATATTCAGAGTAAAAATGTTTTAAACTTACACTGGTTCCAAACTAATGTGAATTAATTCTCTATATGTGGATGAGTTTCTGTTTATTTTGTGTTGATTAATTTCAGGTGTGGAACTGCATTCTGCTACAGATGTGGGAAAAATTTAAGCAAGGATCATGGCCACTTTTGTCCCAGCTGTAAGACTTGACTTTTATGTAATACTGGTTTCAAAGCTTACTTTAGGAGATTTTATGAGTTAAAGATTTTATAATTTGCGTTTCTTTTACGTATGAGGAAGTACTAGAAAATCTTAACTTTTCATACTTCTCTCATTTTAACGTAATAACATATCAGAAGATCAAGTTCCATACTTCCACTTCCACCTGTGTACCTTCATTTTTCCAGTTTTATAATCCATGATGTTCTATACGATGCCTCTCACTGTGATGGGATTATAATGTTCATACCTCCATGCTCAACTGAACTTCTTATTCTATTGTAGGTTACAGTGATATTCTCTTAACCAAAATGCCAAACTCACCGAATTATGTAACCATATTTGTTTAACAAGTGATGTGTTTGCAGACATGTCTTGTTCACAATAACCTACAACAGAATGCCAAACTCACCAATTCTCATATACGCAACGGTTATAGGAGTAGGAAATAGGAGTAGGAGTAGAGACTTCTGAAAAAAAATATATATCTTCGTTTATTTCATGCGCTTATTTGGGCTTTGACATTATTGTTATCTATATCAATTTTCCCTATATTTTTTAATATTTGCAAGGTACTTTTGTCTATTTTTTTGGCTAAATATGATTGACAAATGTCAAATAATAGTACATAAATAATCTATAGTTAACCCGCAGTTGTTTTTTCCTTTTAGAACCCAAATCTATATGCTAGATTTATCTACATAGCAAAACCAGGTAGCTAGAGAGCTAGCCCTAGCCACTAGTCTAGAAGTTAGGTAATAGTGTTTTAAACTGAATTTGACAATGGATTTAATAGGGTGACCATAATTTTTTTGGTCAATCACAAGGTATATATAACTTCACCCTGTTTGATATATCCTAATCAAAGACCCTAAGATTTCCAGTTGGAACTGGAATAAAAGAAAGAGAAGCCAAGTAGTATGACTTAACTATTTCAGTCTGCTTTTATTTAATGATTTAGTTGCTTGTACAGATCTCCACGCGGTTTTGTTTTCCTTGATGTATGAAGTTGTACATACCAACTTATTTCCTGTTCTCAGGAGGCTAGGAATAATATTCCTTCATGAGTTGTTCAACTTATTTAATTCCTATTCTCAGGAGGATTACTTTTCCTTGTTGTATATACGAACTTATTTCCTATTCTCAATAGGAGTATGTACTTTTTCCTTCATGAGTTGTATATACTTATTTCCTATACTCAGTAGGAGCACTATTCCTTGATGAATTTTGTATAGGAACCACTATAAATAAGGCAGTAACTAAGTTACATACTCAAAATCTCTTTTGTTCTAGATCAATCCCTTTAGCCTCCTTTATCTTCTTTTTCGTGTGCGCTATTATTTGAATTTTGTTATAAAAACTTTGAATCCTCTAACAGCCGGTACTTTAAGATATGATGATTGATGATATTGCGGATGATCATGAAGATGGTTTCAATGAAATGTACTTCACACCACCACGTAGCTTCTCATCGTCATCGTATAAGCGCTCGGAAGCAATTTATCCACAGTACTTAGACAAGCCAAAGAATCATGAAGAAACTCATAAGCTTCCTAGCAATAAGTATTCCAAAGCGATTTTGCGACACTTCAAGGCTTGCATTAATCCAATAAGATGTGGTGATGATGAAGAAACTCATGATCAGTTGCCGAGAAACAAGTCCTCTGAGAAAACCACTATTACGCGTTCCAAAATACAAAACACCAATAATCTCTTGAGAGATATGATGAAAATTATGATTATGAATCTGAAGACGAAGATGAAGATGGTGTTCAAGAGAATTAAGAAGAAGAAGCTGTTCACGTGTACGTGAACATCTACTATATATATATATATATGTGTGTGTGTGTACTTGGGACAATTAATTGTTCTTGGAGCTGAAATTAAAAATGCTTTCTGTATTTTGTAATGTTACTCCAGAAATTTTATTTACTTTTTTCCTTTTTGGATGAATGATGTTTAAGTCGATCAACACAAATTTGGATCGGAGCAATTTATTAGACAACCTTGAACGTACTCGATCTGCATGCTTCCATGCATCTTCTGTCAATGTTAATCGGTAATTTTTTTTTTTTTTTGGCTAATATGTTAATCGGTAATTAAACATAAACTTTCACTCCTGCCACTTTCTATAATTTAAGAACAAATTAAATGAATATACATTAATATTGTATGACTACGAGAGTCAAATTCAGAGACATCTCATTTACAAAAGAAATACTTATGTCACTAGACCATGAACACACACATTAGTATCGTGTCTTGTGTTTTAATAATTGTTCATTTACACAGTCCATGAGAGACCTGCCCCAAACGAAGTAACAAAAAGTCCACTCGGGCATGATTAAATGACATTACGTAGTGTAGTTTGACTAATATATTATACACCAATATTTTCGTTATAATGAAACTAATTGGTCACGCAACTCATGGCAGCCTTGTTTTGGTGTCACAAACTAATTGTTCACGTACGTATGCACAACTAATATAGTGAACAATAGTGCATAGC
This sequence comes from Rubus parviflorus, assembly GCA_029955375.1. Lineage (NCBI taxonomy): Eukaryota > Viridiplantae > Streptophyta > Magnoliopsida > Rosales > Rosaceae > Rubus > Rubus parviflorus. The sequence continues at coordinate 19,003,530 of JARGGL010000004.1, forward strand.
ATATGCCATGTGGTATATTGGTATATGCTTAATCTGGCCGCAGCCCAAATGGTATATACTTGGTCTCTACACGAAACTTAATTCTATGCACACCTTAAATGACAAATATATTTATGAACGAAACCACATAACTGATCGAGCTAGAGTAATTGGTTAGGGTCTTCGATCATGTATAATCGAAACACGTTTTCATTTATTTTTCTGGACCAAGACCAGGTTTTGAGGTTTGCCTACCGCCTACGTATGTTTGGGAATGTGATCGAACTCAGTGATGAGTAATGTGTTTGGTAACAGATTAAGTGATAAACCAATATCTGTTTCAGATCAATAAGATGAAAAAAAAACAGTAGTACTACGTACTTGTTTCAAATCAGATCAATCGATGACAAAACTAATACTAGTAACTACTAACCACCCTTTTCTGAAACCAATACATGGCTTCGTTTCGATCCTTCCTCCGGGTTTCTTTTATTTATCTGATCATTCCTAATTGGAACCGGAAAATTAAAAAAAGCTATAGTATGACTTACCCATCTTTCCTCATCCGGCCACCCGGTTTAGTTAAATTTTCCTATTCTTTGTAGGACAACTACATTTCCTAATTCATGAGTAAGAACTTATTTCCTATTCTCTCTCTCTCTCTTTTCAAAAGGAAATATTCATATTCTCAAGAGGAGTATTTTTATGAACCACTATAAATAAGGCACGAACTAAGGTCTAATTAAGCAGTTAACTTGCATATTCAAAATCTCTTAATTTTCGTAAAATCCTCATCCCTGGCCTACCAATACTTTAAGATCGATGGTGATTGCTGATATTGGGGATCATCTTCATGAGCTTGAAGACGATTACAACATTTTAGAGAGTTGTGTACCCATCAAAATTCCTGAAAACAAGTCCTCTAGTAACAACACTACTACTAGTTCTGAAAAACAAAAAAATAATAATCGCTGGAGCAAGGAAAAGGAGATAATAGGGTACATATATGTGTATTTCAAAGAATGCTGGCGCAATACTCTATGAAATTTTTTTACTTTTGTGTTTTAATTGGTTTTTGCATTTTTGTAATGTTATTAGAAAATCTATTTTATTTTATTTTTGGATGAATGATATGTTTTAAACCAACACAAGATCCAACTATCTGAGCAATTTGTTGATAAATTAATTATTAGACAAACTTGAAGTGTGAATTGTTTAATTAGCCATACACTTCCAGTTCCACACCTCGTAATTTTTATAATAGACAAGATGAGTTCTCTTAAATATAGTAGAGATATATATGACAAAAACAATCCTCACAAAGGGCAAAACGAACCAGCTCAATGTTGACGTATTTTGTGTTTTAATATTTAGTTATGTGGTTACAAAATAACTTGGGAACATGTTTAAGTGTCATTAGTCGCGTGTGCCATTTGGTTTGGACTAATCTACAAATATTTGTCTTATAATTAAATTATTTGGTCACACAACTCACACCCTTGTTATTTTTTATGTGAGAAACTAATTGATCAATAATTTGGCACGTGCTTTATAAGGATTAAGGAGCTGGCATTACCAAAATGATAGACCTCTTTTGCAAAATTAATATATATTATATAAAAGTTTGATTATATATAGAAGAAAAGCATATGGTTCACAATAGTGCATATATATAATATGGTATATACTTGAGCTTGCCGCAGCCAAAATGGTATATACGAAAAATGCAAGATATTTACGAAGAAGACCACCCCTCCATGATTGAACCAAGCTGAGCTAGGGTTAGGACCTGTCTTCTTCAATGTATGAAACACGTTTTTTATTTATTTATTTTTATGGTTTAATATGTATGACTTGCATTTGGTATTTTCTTATGAAAGGACCAAGACCATGTTAATTTGGCTAATGTGAACTCAGAAATGAGTAATGTGAACGGTGATCAATTATTGATAGAGTGACAGCCATTAAGAGTGACAGCCAATCGTGGGGGCAACTGCAACCGAGTCAAGGACGAAATCTGGGTGGTTCGATTTCATGACTGCACTGCACATCACCAATATTACCTACATATCACACCAGATATATTTATGCATCAACACACCGGCCAAAATAAATACATAGTAGTTAAGTTATTAATAATGATATATTTCACAATCTAGTTTCTGGTACGGCCATCGAAGTCAAAGCCAATTGACTTCTTCATGTAAGTGTGACCAAAAACAAAATAACCTCTCATTTTTCTCAAAATTAATTTTTTGGATAAAATTGTATATACTTACTCCCTCGAGAAACAGAGTCAAGTATATATATATTTTTTTCATTTCAAAAATATAACCCAATTTGATTCAAGAATGCTAGCATGTTATTTACCTATATTAAGTTTGAAAAATAAAAATTTGAATATTTCAAGTCATAGGGTTTTTCGTATACTAATTCAATTTATATGTGGATCTAACATTAATAAGTAAGTGAGTTTCCGTATTATTTTTGTAGTTTGATTGACGAGGGAACAATATGTAATCTCGTCATCAAATATTTTATATATATATTGACCAATTAGAGTAGACCGTCACATATGCCACATGGCGTGACAGACTCACTTAATTTTTTTTTGTGTTTTTGGATGAAGTAATTATTAGTTTCATTGAAACTATTAAACGATAAAGGTAATCATTGCATCATTTAAAAGTTCAATAAGTGTAAAGTCAATATGTAATTTAGATGTCATTTACGTAGAGCTTCGAAAATAACAAACGTTACAAGTTAATGGAATACGGGAATTGAGAATGAGATAGCTAGCTAGTGATAGAGAATTCCAACGACGGTGGTGGTGTTGGTGATTTGTTGAATATTTTGATGTCATGCCTAAATATTTATGTAGAAATTACCAATGCTAGGAAGTTAATGGCTCTAAATTGAAGCTTAAGCAATGTTTCTCAACGAATTAGGTGTTTTTAGCACAGTAAATTCAGTGTTTTATACCATTGATTAGGAATTAGGATAGTGTAGCTACAAGATGAAGATTATAAAAAAATAAAGTAGGGTAGCAATTTCACATGATTTCAAGTCACAAAATTTACTTTACAATAATTTCTCCATTTGAATTCAGTAAGAAAATGATAGGGTCATCTATAATAATTGGTATTTAAGTCGGTTAATCATTGATTAAATTAAAGCAGCTATCAAAGTCAGCTGAAGAAAATTACGGAAATGTAAGAAGAAGAAAAAAAAAATATTTATAAATAAGAAAAAAAAAAATAATAATGTGTGGACTGACTGAGAGCGGTCACCCAGGTTGTGGTTTTCTTTTGGTCTGATGTATCGTACAAACAACAGCAACTGAAGAAAAAGCAAATCATACCAAAAAAAAAAAAAAATATATATATAATATAATTAAGCACATCATCAATAATTAGGTCCCTGTTCCTTTCTAGTCTTGCTCTCTCTGGTTTCCAACCCCATTTTCTTCTCGAACCTCCCAACTCTTTTTCTAATTTTCCACCATTTGTATAATCTCATTTATTTATTTTATCATCATCAAATTGTTTCTGCTCGATATTATTGTAGCTTTTCCCTTCCATATAAAGCTTCCATTTTCAAACCCCCTATTTCTCTCTGTGTTGGTATATCTCCCTAAATTAACGTGGTTATTCCAATTTACAATTATTCGATCCCAGAAATTATATTCGGTCGCCTTTATTCGATTCGCTTGATTGAAGATCAGAATTCGGAAGATTAAAAGCTCCGTCTCCGTCTCAATCTCTCAAATCGGCACCAGATTTCAATTCGTTGCGCGGCCCTGAGTTTTTGTGAATGGAAAGAAGAGGAGAAGAAATAGGCAAGGTCAAAGTCTGCTGCTGCTGAGGGTTTCTTGTTGGTTTCCTTTTAAATTGGAATTTGATTGTGAAATGTTGTATTTGAAGCAGCCAAACCCCCTAATTTGGGGTTCATTAGGTGAATGATTCCGAGCAGTCCTCATAAAGAAGATTGGATTGGGTTTGGGGTTGATTGGTCTGTGCATGCCATTCTGTTAGAACCCTGAGCCTTGGCTCGGGGATCTCAATTTCGGAATTCCGAACTGAAACAATGGCGTCGTCGGAGAATGAGCCGGAGCAGCAATCCTCTCACCCCGGAGGAGATGAACAACCTGTAACTCCTCCTCCTCAACACGTAGATATGCAGAAATTCAGGCTTTACGAGACTCTATCGGTAATTTCTCCTTTGTTTTGTGGATTCCGTATAATGTGTTAATATAGCAATAATGTGTTTTTGTTGTAAACCTCGATTTCATAAGATTATGTAATGTTTGCATTTGATCAGTTTTAACTGCTCTTTTGGAAATTGGTTCCATACATACCAACTTGTACATTTTCTTTTTGCTGCCATAGAACTTTTACATGATTGGAAGGGACAAGAGTCGAATGTATTGGAGGGTACTAAAGATTGATCGATTGGATCCTTGTGAGCTCAACGTTCTTGAAGATTCTACTACTTATACTGAACGTGAATGTTCTGACCTCTTGAGGCGGGTACATGAAGGGAACAAGGTCACTGGTGGATTGAAGTTCCTCACTACTTGTTATGGCATTATTGGTATGAGGATTTTCTGACTTCACATTTTTGTGCATTTAAATGGAAAATCAAAATTATTCCACTACTCATTGTGGCTTGGTTTTTGCAGGCTTCATTAAGTTTTTGGGGCCCTATTACATGCTTCTTATAACAAAAAGAAGAAAGATAGGTGCCATTCGTGGCCATGCGGTGTATGCCATCTCCAAAAGTGAAATGATCCCACTTCCAAATTCTTCTGTTCTGTCGAGTGTTGCTGATTCTAGAATTGAAACCAGGTCTTTTGTCCATTTTGCTTGTAGATTACTTATTCCATTGCATCACCCCCAAAATACTGTACTTAACTATTGATCACTGAAATACATGGGAATTAAGTTTATTGATGTGTCATTCTTTGATCTTGGTCTGCTTGTAAATAGTAACTTTCTCTTCCTCTTAGAACAAATAGGATTTCAAGCATAATTGCATTGTATCCTGTGAAGGCTTCGAGAATAGGATAGGTACATCTTTTCAATTTGGACTGTCCCTCCTCTCTTAATGTTAATTTTTCTTGCTTATATAGGGTTCGGATTTGCTGATTTCCGAACTAGTTCTTGGTAATTTGTGGATTGTTAGTATTTATCGAGGTTATATGTAGAAGAAATTTTGCATATCGAATGACAGAGTTCTGAGCATTTAGTTGGTACTTCTTTTCCCCTTTATTGTGAAACATTTTATAACCAAGGTGTATCGGGTCAAATATTTTCTTATTCATTGCCAAGTTCATTTAGATCATTTTGCTATTTTTCTTTACAAATGCTTTTACACTAACTTTTTGTTTGGTTTTATCTGTTAATATGTTCTCTTTTTCATTGATGGCTTTAGATACAAGAAGCTCTTGTGCACAATGGACCTTACGAAGGACTTCTTTTTCAGCTACTCATACCATGTTATGCGTAGTCTTCAAAAGAACATATGTGATAATGAGACAGGACATGTTGTTTATGAAACCATGTTTGTCTGGAATGAGTTCTTAACTCGGGGGATAAGGAATCACCTCCAAAATACTGTTTGGACGGTTGCATTGGTTTATGGTTTCTTTAGACAGGTGAGGTTGAATGGTGCTTCCCTTCAGAATATACCTTTTGAACTGTACTTCTTCAATTACTAGTTACGTATGTTTCTTGGTTTGTTGGTGGGAACTGACTTCCTTCTTCAAGTAGAAGTTTTCAAATACACCCATTATTCTTTTGTTTATGGAATGAGCATTACTGTGTCGACTGATTGACTTCAACTTATTTGTTCAGATAAACATCATTTTGTGTTTGCCTAAATTAGTAAATTTTGTAAAGATGTGTTCTACCAGCTTTTCAGTTGTAAAAATTGCAAGACAAAGCTTATGCATGATTATTTTGTCCTGTTTTAAGCTTCATTTTTGGATTTTGGACTGATGACTTAATGGATTTAATGCAGGCCACTCTCTCTGTATCTGGGCGTGACTTCAAACTGACCCTCATTGCAAGACGTTCACGTCACTATGCGGGCACCAGGTGAGGGTGTATCCAAACTTATATTCTTTTATTCAATTAGGTATTTTTGATTTTATTGGATTTGATATATAGATTAGGAAAATTGATTGTCTTCCTGGTGACCTGTTATTAGAAATAAACTTAAGGAAGTTTGGATAATCTTGTTAGATGTGATCTGGAACCCACTTTTATGATACACCATGGATTGCTTGTGCTGAATGTGGTTCTTCTGAAAAAGAAAAAATGGTGGGATGGTTTTTTGCATGATGGATATGGTATCTTATGGTTCCCTTGGTTCTGGTTGCTAGAAAGCTGTGAACATGGTTAAGAGTATAGGTTTTTTTTTTTTTTTTTTGGTGTGGATGTTAACCTATACTAGCTAACACGCTCACAATCTTGTGCGCATACAATATGTTTATATATGTGGATGTCTCACTAGTTGCTTTTACTGATATAGGTATCTGAAACGTGGTGTTAATGAGAAAGGCAGAGTAGCTAATGATGTTGAGACAGAACAGATAGTCTTTGAGGATGTTCCTGAGGGATTTCCAATGCAAATAAGTTCTGTTGTACAGAACCGTGGATCAATCCCTCTTTTTTGGTCACAAGAAACTTCGCGTTTAAATATTAAACCAGATATAATATGTATGTCCTTTTATAAGATGTTGCTCTCATGATTATGTTGTGAATTCCTGTAACTAACTTTTGTCTCCTTCCAGTGTCAAAGAAGGATCAAAACTATGAAGCCACTAGACTTCATTTTGAAAATCTTGTCAAGAGATACGGGAACCCCATAATTATTCTAAATCTCATCAAGGTAATTTCTTTAGTGACGGTGCTGATGCTATTAATCATGTCAATATTGCTTGTTTTTCTTTCACTTCTTTCGTTCCTTCTGTACTATGCTCAGTGAAATATCCACTAATTTACAATACACTTATCATACAATTATTACAAGATGAGCTGTTTGGTAATGTAGTACTGCTTTAATCTGATTTTGACTGAATCTCTGTAGGCAGTTTCTTGACTTATATATTTGATTTGTTTATCTACTTTTGTAATCGACAGACACAGGAGAAGAGGCCTCGAGAGTCCATTCTGCGCGCAGAGTTTGCTAATGCAATTGATTTCATAAATAAAGACCTATCTGAGGAGAACCGTCTCAGATTTCTCCACTGGGATTTGCACAAACATTCTCGGAGGTATATCTTATGATTAATTGCCAACATGTATTTTAATAATATGGTAGTCTGATATTTATCTTCCCTGAACACAATTTTACATTCTTTCCTCCTCTCCTCCAGCAAAGCTATAAATGCTTTACTACTCTTGGGCAAGGTGGCTACATATGCCTTGACGCTAACTGGGTTCTTCTATTGTCAAGTTACACCAGTACTGGGACCTGAGGGCTTGATTAAGTGCCTTTCGTCGGAGTAAGTTGTCATCTCATTTACTAGTTTTCAGGTTTAAATAATCTGTATGAATTTTAGTACTTGGATAAAGTTACCGGCCAATTATTTGTTGAAGTTCTGTTCACTTTGCTATTTTCACAAGTACCTTTTTGTCTTGGGCTATAAAGTTTTTCACGCCAAAATTTGTGAGTAAGCTGTCATCTTATTTAATGTTCTTTTAGGTTTTCATACTTTGCATGCTTGGTACTTGGATATATGCCACCAGGTGGTGGAATTTCTGTTCGTTTTTGCTGAGAACATTCGTTCCTAAGTTCCAACAATTAATACTGTTCCTTTTATCCAGGGTCTTAAACTTGTAATGTTGCTCTTGTAGGTTTCATGTTCTGTGAATGTCCACACCTCTCATTTCTTCTTTATAAAAAAAAAAAACCAAGTTTCCAGATCTTTTTATTCTAGATATTTTTATAGTCTTCCCAAAGCCTCTGAAGGTCCTCTCCATTCACTTTCACACATATAGATATCGATAATGTAAAGTGGCATAAAGGTCTTTTATTTGTCATTCCTTGCCTCCTTGGCCTTCTAAAATACATAAATTTAAGTCCGAGTCTATTTCATTAGTTAGCTTTAGCATCTAGTTCCCTGTGTTTGGAATGAAGTATATCCAACACAAGAAACTATTATGACCCATTGCAGAGTTATAAAGCATATAGCTGTATTGTACTTATGGTGAAAACCTCCTATTATAAATCTTAGGTCCAAGAGGTTTCTTTGCATCATTTTCAGTTACCTGTTGGCAGTCCGCTTTGGAAAGTGGATGTGCTTCACAGTTCATTACATCATGAAGATACCTAAAATGATAGCTAATACAACCTCAGTACAGGCTTACTATCATACATTCAAAGAAATAATTCTGGTTTGTGATAGTTCTTTGACAATATAAATATGGAACAGGAATTTTGACAATAGTAACTTGTCTCCCGAAAGACATATTGCTAATGGAGACAAGGATGTTGTTAACGTAGAGGGTAAACCGAATGGAGGCAACAATATTGCCAATGGAAATCACTGTGACAAACCATTCACATTCCAGAAGGGGGTGCTTAGGACCAATTGCATAGACTGCCTGGATCGGACAAATGTTGCTCAATATGCGTATGGGTTGGCTGCTCTAGGACACCAGCTTCATGCTTTGGGAGTTTTAGAGAATCCCAAGATAGACCTTGACGATCCCTTGGCTGATAATTTGATGGGATTCTATGAAAGAATGGGTGACACACTTGCACACCAGTATGGTGGTTCAGCTGCTCACAATAAGGTGAGGAATATGATTTAAAATGTTATTTGGATTGAATAATCTCTGGGCTTGGAAGATTGACTAATATTTGACCTGCTTATATATTAGCTATCTGGTAGTGGTTCTTACATACTGAGAGTGTTATACCTTACTGTTCTTTGAAACTAATTGAAATTTAATGCTGTACAGATATTTTCTGAGAGAAGAGGTCAGTGGAGAGCAGCAACTCAGTCTCAGGAATTCTTCCGAACTCTTCAACGGTATTACAGCAATGCATACATGGATGCAGAGAAGCAAGATGCAATTAATGTGTAAGTTTTCCAATGAGTCTCAGTCAACTATTTTTTTCATGGATGGATTCACTTAGAATTATGCATGCCAATGCTAAAACTGTCTTTATTCATCTAATATTTTGAGCAGATTTCTCGGGTATTTTCAACCACAGCAAGATAAACCTGCACTCTGGGAATTGGATTCAGACCAGCATTACCATGATGGGTGGCACGGTCCAAAAGACAAGGATGAAGATGGAAGGTATGTACTAGGCCAATCAAATGCCTTGAGATTTGATAATTTGTGGCGGATAGAATGTTTCGCTGATTCATCCTGGGAAGCGCTTGATTCCAACGTGCTTTATATAACATCAAGTTTTTATGGTGTGTATGTCTGCTTTAAAAAGTTTCATGGGCAGGGGTTGAGAGTTTACAATAACTTGTTATTGGTTGCTCTTTGTGAATGGTCAAATTTTTCATCTTGTTGGTGATTTTATTTTAATCATCTTTTTATTCCATAGTATGGCCTACTCCATGTAATGGGACTTCGTCCAAAAAGGTTCGAACATTGAAACTCACTAGGGAAATAGCTGGCCCTTATTTGTGTTCCTCTCCATGCATGTGTTTTGTGGTGTTTTGTTCCACAATATATATGGAGAAAGCAGTAAACCTAGGAAATTAAATACGGTGTAATGTTTGCTTTATCTCTTTATTATTTTCACTTATTTACAACTGATGGTTGCTTCCTACAGATTTATTGTGGAACCTTTTCCTAACTGATTGATTCTCTGTATTTAGGTCCATTTTCAAAAGATCTTATTCCGATGGAAATATCCTTCGTCCAAGTGGCTCACCTATGTCGGCACCAAATGTTAAGCAGGAGAAATTTACTAACTCGGTTTTGCCTGATCAAACACAACAACAAAGCAAGATACTTTCAGAATCGTCACCTGAAATATCAACTTGTGAGAGTGATGTTGCATATTCAAGGTTTGCAAACCACCACTGTTCTTGTGTTCATTAATATCCTTTTTCACTAAGAAAATTTGTTATGACGGAGCATAACAACATATGAAGTCTGTACTATTCCATTGTTGGTTTCGAATATGGAAATCAGTCAAGAGAAGAAATTTTTCAAAGAGCACATGATAGAAACTAGGAAGTCTATAGAGGGCAATATCAAAAATGACATTTGTTTGGGACAAATTCTTTATACTCACTCTTATTGAGGTTTTATAAATAAATGTAAGGCATGCTATCTTGATCTTACTTTATTTGTTGGAGTACTCATCAGTAAAGGTTCTACATTGTCTATTCTTCCATAACACATAACTACTAAGTAGAAATTAAGTCCCATTGTCGAGTCAAACATGAATAAATCTGTGTGTTAAAGAAATAAACTTTAATGTAGCGGGTGTGCTGGTAATAGACCATGGCAAAGCAAAGGAAATTAAATACTTGACTTTAGTCTATGATCAATCCTTAAATGATATACTAAATGTATAAATGTAATGAGAAGGAAATACAAGGAAGGTGAGGACAGTAATAACTACAAATGAACATTACATTGCGATCCTCCTATTGATTCTGATTCAGCTTATGTGCTTTTGATTTTTCTTTATAGGTACACTCCCTCAATGCCTCGCAGGCAACTTTTTGGAGAGCTGCAAAGATACCGGTGTCTAGAAAGTGATCATATTTACTATTCTGAACATGGAGATGGGTACAACTTCTCAAATTTTGTGGATCTAGACTGGTTATCTTCCTCTGGGAATTCTTGTGAGGAGGAGCCATTCGAGAGGTACTTGCTCTTTTCCGGGAAATAATATTCTTTTGTTAGTGATGGAAAGAAGCATCCTAAGCCCCCACCCCAAAGCAAACTATATTCTTTAATAGAAAGTGGAAATCATACAAGTATTTATTTTTTGGGTGGTCATTAAATTGGTTCCATTAAAAAAAAAACAGAGTTCTTTTTGCCTTTTATTGAAAAAAATAAAATAACTCTTAAATAACCACTATGTTCCCATTCAAAAAAAAGAAGAGAAAAAAGTAACTAAACTGTGACCTGAAACTGGAAATGTAATGGTTGTAGATCGTCAATACTTACCAACTCGCCATTTGAGGGACTTTCATCGGAGAATGTTGTCAACGGAATAACAGGAGATTCTACACCCTCCACAAGTGAATATGGATCCATGTTGAAGGTGAGTAAACCCTCCTTTGGAATGCTAGACGTATTGTCCCACTTCATAGTTTAATTTTTTTTTGTCTGAATCTTGATAGTTTATTGCTTTTACAATTATAGTCTCGGGAAGGAAAACACTCAAGTAGTTGATTGCCATGTTATCCAGTTCTCTTGTTTTGAGCTTGGATGGCTGTTCTTTTGTCCTTTTTTTTTTTTCCAAAGCAAAGATGAAATTAAAGAATGAATTTTTCTTCCCCTTCAAGATGGGCCATCCATGTCATTTCTTAATATTTGTTGTTGTTGTTGTCTTATAATCTGCAGGGGAAGGAGCAAACAGGAACAGGATTATCCTTTAGTAATGGAGAGAGTTCCAATGTTCCCGAAGAGTTTCCAGATAGCTTTGTGAACTGGGTCAATTATGGAGAGACACTCTGCCACTGAAATTTGGATCATTTTCCCCTGTAAAGCAAATTTGGTAAGTGTAGATGGCACGTTAGCTGTTTACCAAAATGCTGATCCATGGACGAGAAACTATAGATGGTATGTTAGCCCTATCGGGAACAAGGAACAAACAACAGCAGTGGAAGCCCGGGGTCATGTACGATACGACATTTATTTGGTCATAAAAAAATTTCAGTCGGGAACCAATACCAAAGTAGAGAGTAAATAGTCAACAGTTGAGATTCTTTAGGAGCTCTTCCTCATCGGTTCATGGACTCAAGATCTTGTTCTTGTAAATATTTTGCCCTGCTCATTGACGCTCCACTTTAGAATTGCAAGTCATTGATTCTTTATATACCTTCATGTATGTGGACATGCATAAACTAACAATGCAGGTAAATCCTACTGTTGGAACTGATTTAGTGCAATAAGTGGATTTTATTAAAGGTTAAGAAGAATGTTCAGACCTATCCAAAGCAAGAATGTTCAGAAATACCAAAGCAATAAATGATCCATTGTCTTCAGCTCCTAATGTACATTGCTTTGCTATTTTAAATCTACACATTCTATATTTGATTGCAATCTCTGACCAAGAAAGAGTCATGAAAGAATAGAAGATAAGGAGAAGTACTCATTCATTATCAACCATTGGATCTTTTAGTAGCCATTCAAGAGTCCTTAATAGTTTTCTTCAAGACAAAAAAAGAGTCCTTAATAGTTTACAAATAATACTGAAGAGTCCTGAATAAGCAAATAATAAATCAATGATCAATATTTTCCCAAAAGCTTCAAGAGTGGATGGCTGAACACAAACGCCTAATACTCCCAACCCTTGAGAGAAGGCGAGACGTTTCAAAACATTCCAGACCACATTAGAGGAATGAAACAAAGGAAATCACCGTTGGCTACAACCGATTTGCTGATATGTTCTACGCAGAAATGGCCCGGTGCACGCTTAATGACCGATGAAGAAAATGGCCAGAATGCTGATGTTAAGTGGTAAGAGAAGCTAGCTAATACCTCAGTAGATTTTTTTATCATTGTCTTCCATATAAATGTGTGTGTATGCAGGTACTTGCTGGCCTTGGGATTGTAAAAATAGGTAAGGGTGGTACTGTAATAGAGTTAAACCACATAGTACAACAACTGGCTGCAATGCTAGTGTTTCCACTTTCCACAACTACTAGCTCTAAATAGATGGCCTTTGATCATTGTCTTCTGGAATCCAAAACATCATGTTAAATTTTGAAACGGTGAAACAAATCTTGTTAATTTTTCAAAGGGAAATTTTTAATAAATATGGTACAGCAATTTTTCAACCGTCACTCAAAAAAAAAAAAAAAATCTTGAAACCATGATTTCTCACCCAAAACTGTGGACTATAGCACACGATTTTTTAGCCAAAATCGCATGTTCTTATTTTCTCACCAAAATCTTCCCACATTCAAATAAAGATTTGTAAGGACTACAAGAACTGACGGAACGCAAAAATCTCGATTCGTTTATTTTTTATGATTTTCCAAAGTTAGAAAACTAGAAAATTCATAAAAAATAAATGAGTCGAGTTTTTCGAGTTCCGTTAATTGGAACACCTTCTAGAAATCATGTTTTACCATTGGTGAGATTTTGGCACTGACAAATTTGAAGAAAAAATAGTGTTGAAAAGGTTTAGAGTTTGTGTCGACAAGATTTGGCATGTTTTAGCATGTTATGGCACATTCAAACCAAGTCAACCCTCTTTTTTGGCGTTCCAACCACAAGGTTTCACCTGAAAAAGATGTTATAACACCGTGGAGACTAACCCCAATATTTTCTCTAAAAAATAAAAAATTCCCAAAACTAAGGTTTCTCACCCAAAACTGTGGACTATAACACACGATTTTTTGGCCAAAATCGCATGTTCTTATTTTCTCACTAAAATTTTTTGTCCTTCTATTCATGATTTGTAGAGACTTCACGAACTGACGGAACACAAAAATCTCGATTCGTTTATTTTTTACGATTTTCTAAAGTCAGAAAACTAGAAAATTCATAAAAAATAAACGAGTCCAGCTTTTCGAGTTCCGTCAATTGGAACACATTCTAAAAATCAATATTTACTAATGGTGAGAGTTTGGCACGAGCAAATCAATAGAAAAAATGTGTTGACAAGATTTGGCATGTTTGGCATGTCACTTCTAAATGTGTCAGGCCAACCCCCTCTTTTGGCGGTTCAACCACGAGGTTTCACCAAAGAAAGATGTTCTAATACTGTGGAGACTAACTACAATATTTTACTAAAAAAAAAAAATTCTGAAACCATGGTTTCTCATCTAAAACTGTGGACTATAGCACACGATTTTTTGGCCAAAATCGCATTTTTCTATTTTCTCACCAAAATTTTCCCACCTTCAATTCATGATTTGTAAGGTCTACACGAACTGACGGAATGCAAAAATCTCGATTCGTTTATTTTTTACGATTTTCTAAAGTTGGAAAATTAAAAAATTCATAAAACATAAACGACTCGAACTTTTCGAGTTCCGTCAATTGGAACACCTTCTAAAAATCATGTTTTCCAATGGTGAGATTTTGAAACTGGTAAACTTGTAAAAAAAAATAGTGTTGATAAGGTTTGACATGTTTTAGCATGTCATTGCACCTCTAAACGTGTAAATCCCCTTTTTTAGCGGTCCAACCACGTGATTTTACGGTTTTCACCCAAGAAAGATGTTCCAACACTGTAGAGACTAACCCTAATATTCTCTCAATTGTTTTTTTCCGAAACCATAGTTTCTCACCTAAAACTGTGGATTATAGCACACGATCTTTTTGCCAAAATCACATGTTCTTATTTTCTCACCAAAATCTTTCCATCCAAATCATGATTTTAAGCACTTTTTAAACTGACATAACACAAGTCTCGCCCATTTTTTTTTTTTCAATTTTCCAAAGTTGGAATACAAGAAAATTCCAAAAGTGACCATCATCTTAAAGAAGATCACAGAGGTAGGTAGTTTAAGGCCCAGTTTGGAATAGCTTATTAGTCTCACAAACCGTGTGCTATAACCAACAGTTTTGAGTGATTTTCTTAAAAAATTGCATCTTTGAAATTCTTGAAACCAATTTGAGCGAGTTTTCAAAAGTATTTTAAAGTCTAAAAAAAACTCAATGCGAGACTTTACAAGCGCCGGAAGTATTTTTTTTTCGTCAAATTAAAATGAAAATAAAAATTAGTAGTACTTATAGGGACGAACTATTCGTCGCTAAAAGTTGTTCAAAATATAAAAAATTTGTAATTAGAATTTAAACAAAAAAGTCTTGTCAACACTATTTTTTCTTGAAATTTGCCTATGTCATAATATCACCAATTGTAAAGTTTGATTTTTACAAGGTCATCCCATTATTTTTTTTTTATGAATTTTCAGGTCTTCCGAGTTCCGACTTTAGAAAATTATTAAAAAAATTTGGGTTGATATTTTTGTGTTCCGTCAGTTTGAGAAGTGCCTAAAAATCATGATTTGAGGGTGGAAAGATTTTGGTGAGAAAATAAGATCATACGATTTTGGCCAAAAAACCGTGTTATACACAGTTTTGAGTGATTTTCTTAAAAAATTGTATCTTAGAAATGCTCGAGACTGGTTTGACCAAGTGTCCAAAAGTATTTTAGAGTCTCAAAGAAACCCAATATGAGACCTTACAAGCCCTGGAAATTCTTCCTTTTTATTTCGTTTAGGAACACTTGTAGCGACGAATAGTTCGTCGCTACAAGTTGTTCAAAATAAACAGTTTTTTAATTAGAATTTGAATAAATAAACCTTGTCAACTTCATTTTTTCTTGAAATTTGTCTCTGTCACAAACTCATCATTGGTAAAACTTGATTTTTTGAAGGTGTTCCATTTGACGAAACTAGAAAATCTCGAATTATTATTTGTGAGAATAACCAGCTGTGAAATTAAATAGCTGAGTGTTTGATAAATTGTGTTTTTAAAAGTGTTTGGTAAACTTTAGTGCAAAAGTGTTGTGAGTTTAAATAATGACTAAAAAGGACATGAAACTAAAATGTGTTTTACTTCCTTATTTTTTTAAAAAATTGTAACATTTATGTGTTCCTTTATGAACAACCCAACCTTCTTAACTTAATAAATAATCAACTTATTTCATAAGTTGAGCTGCCCCAAACTGGGCCTAAACAGCATTTAAAAGTTTTATGACAAAAGAGAATCAATAACCAGAGAAAATTTATGATTTAATCCTGCCGCTGCTTAAGCGTATCTAATTTTCAACACAAACTCAATAGTCAAAACAGAATAAAAGAGGCTACAAAGCCAGAATGAACCACCTAAGCCATGTAATCATAGTCTTCGAATCCAAAGCTGGAGCTGGAAATATGAGAACAAAGTCCATCGCCATAGAAATCGGCAGGAATGATGATCAACCAAGGATGGGGAAGATGCGAGCCACATGCTCTAATGGAATGCCATCGTCTATGGTTTTCTTCAGCTCAGGATGGTTAAATTCATTTCGAGGTAGAACAATGAGTTGGCCCCTGCCATGACCTTTTTCAAGAACCCAACCGCTAGTGGCTACATGATGCTCAAGAAATTTGTCCAAGGATAGACCTTCAAGGTTGATTGCCTGTGGCATACCATAACATATTACAAGTTTTTAGAGACAGGTACACAAAGCTGTAGATAAGCTACAAAGATTCAATAAAGTGATGAGACAATACAAGAAACTTTACAGACCTCTCAACTTAAAATAGGGGTAGGGACAAGTACAAGAAAAATAAAGCATATACCTCAGCAAGCACAGATCTGGGAACCTTTTGGTAAGTCAAGGAAAGAACATGAACTGCATAGGCTTGGATCGCTTGCTCAAAACCTGCAATCAATTCTCTTGTAAGCCATAACTGTATCATGTGCATAACATAAAACATGGACATAATACTGAGCGAAAGACAATGGGAAAATCCAGCAGCAGGACCACATCCATAAATCAAACCACATCTGGGAAAAAACGCAACAACAAACGAAATATCCGAAAATACCTGGGACAGCTTCAAGTATGTGTCGATTCTTAGATGCTTCATCCCAAAATTGGCTGAATCTTCCTGTCTGCAAAAAGAAGAATAAGATTTTAGGAACTGCATAACAGATGAATCTTCATATCCAGTGAAGTAGTTGTACCTCCAAATAGTGAGATAGGACAATTAGTGTCTTGAACTGCTCCTCCATTTGCTGATAAGGAAAGGCAGAAACAAAGGAAAGGTTTAGTTGATCAAAACTCTCAATTTTTTTATGAACTAAATTGACAAAAAATAAAGACACAGAACCAGTGCACAACCCATTTAAAATCTGTCTCTTGTTGATGACAACAATCAAATTGTAAATCGGTATGTCACGAACTGAAATAAGCAGATAATAAGAGAATAATACCACTCTTTCTGGAATTAGGAAGAGACAAAGGCTGAAATCGGGAGAGGGCATTGCCATCAGTGCCTACACATTAACATAGACAAAACTTCAAACACATTTCTTATACTACCACTTAAACAATAACACTCAAAATCAAAGGTTGAAAAGCATTAGGGCTCAATTCAGACCTTAACCAAGATGCGGGCTACAATTTGGGTACTCATACGCTCTGGCTCAAACTGCACCCAAAAATTAAAGGAACAAACTTTCACAGTAGAGCACAGAATCTAAACATAAACTGATTAAAACGAGAAAACCATATTCCCTTTATGATTGAAATTACCTGATAGAGACGAAGAAGGCAGAGATTCGCATCGAGACTATAGGTTTGTGAGGAAACCTAATAATCGAATACAGAATTTACTCTAATTCAATCAATCATCCACAAATTCAATCAATTAAAACAAATTAATCCACGAATTGAATAGAAACAAGACCTGCTCGTCGACGTAGTTTTCGAGATCGGGGAGGATATCGGGGTTGTAAGGGTTCACGGCGACCAATTGCTCCACCGTGAACGACACTTGCTGCTGCTGCTGCGGCGTTTGCTGTGGAACCTCTCTTCCCATTTTTCCTTTGAAAGTTTCGTTTTCAATTCAATAAACCCTTTCTCTGAAACAAGCGAGAGTTTAAGGGTTTGGGTTCACTCGTCTTCTCAGACAAAGGAAACAGCGAGAGTTTTGAGGGTTTTTGGTTCAGTGTGGTCTCTAGGTAAATCCTCGAGGCGTTAACGATTGAAGCCATGCCAAATTACCAACATACCCCCTTAATTCCGCTCTTTTTTCTTTTCTTATTTTTTTTAAATGTTTTTTTTTTAATGAGAGAAAGTCAAACAGACAACTATGGTAAACTAAATTTGTCGAAATTAAAAGCCGGAACATATTTTTTTTTTCTTTCTTTGGTAAACTAAATAAAGAAAGGTTAAAGAGAATACAACAAACTTTCAATTGTTTGACAAGTACAGGTACAAAATACATGAAAGAAATGTGTGACAGTTATTTAACCAAAAATAAAAATGAGTCATGAAGTAAAAATGAGCGATACATGAAACAAAAAAGAATTAAAAAAAATTATGATGATGATGATTCAATTTATGAGGTTATGATGTGACTAATGCTTAGGATTGTTGCTCAGGAAAACATTCAAAATTCTACTTATTCTTTCTACTACCCAGCCAATTTCTCCAATATTTCAGTAAATAGCAATGTAGGCAAAGGTCAAATTTGTCATTCTCATCTCGGCCCCGTCTAAGGACTTGGATCCTCTCCTCACGGAGAGGTCCTCTTATTTCCCCACAAACGAATCCTGACCCTTCAATTTGATCTAGCGGCCAGGATTCGTTTGCCTTTTTTTTTTTCCTTCTCTCTCTTCCCCTCTCTTCCCTTCCGTCTGCAACGTATCCAGATCCTATGTAGTTCCATTTTCTGAAAAAAATAAAAATAAAATAAAATTGAGCAGCAAAATTTCCTCATTGCCTACTAAAACAGCCCTTCATATGCATTACAATAGAAAATTAATTACAGAACTCACCATTCTGACTCCTGAATGCATGTTCTGTAGCTTACACTACAAAACTTTCTATACAAGAATACAGCCATGAAGAAAGACATAACTGAACTGACACTACTAGCTAGAGTAATGTTGTTTTACAGGTTTAAAAGATTTGATATCAAATTCCAGCCCAACCATGTCTTCTTATCAGAAGGGCATGCAAAATTGAGTTCGAACATCTCCTTGCTAGCAGGTTCACCAGATTCACAGAAGCCCACCAGCTTGGCAACAATTTCAGCACTTTCTTGTACATGTTGCATGTTATGAGGGTCAGTCCACAACTTGTTTACCAGCTGCAGCCTCCTTTGTTTTCCGCCTGGCGGAATATCCCATTTCATATACAGCATCTCTCTCTCGTCTGCTGTTAGTTTAGAGCTCACCCTCTTGGCCAAAAACTCCCTTTCTTGCTTAAGAGCCTTGATACTGCAAAAGCCATGCCAATGTTTCAGCAGACAAATAATGAGATAGTTGATTCGGACCACTACTAAAAATACCTGGGAGTTGGGATTGTACCTTGCTGAAACAGTGCCTGCAGGTTCATCGCCTAATAGTGCAGGACTTGCATTACCAAGATCCGAGAAGTGTTGTTCCAACCATTGCAATCTTCTGAGTTCAACTTCCATGTATATCTGATCAGAAGGGTCCCCCTTGAATAATAGATAAAATTGGCTGCGGTGAGTAATTGAAACATGGCACAAATGCCATAGCATGACAATTTCTTTTCTATCCTCTTCAAAAGTCAGGTGCCATGCCAAAGGAAGAGATTCATCAATTTTATCTGTCTCATCTATTCCAGCTTCTTTATCCTCCTCCATTGAAATTACCTGAAACCGTTTATATAATATAGCAAATGTTAAATGGCAAAGTTAAGGGATGCTTGACCAGACCAGTATAGGAGCATCACAGCATTAGGCTTTTTTTTTTTTTTCATGTCATGGTACGTTGGTAATCCAGATTCTAATTTCATTCCTCATGAGTTGTAACACTGATGGAAACAGCTGTACTTATTTTTTGGAAAGGCATATAGGATGAAAGCAAGGTAATTATCTGACCAAAAGGAAACCCAGATATTCATGCCTAATCAATATACTCATATGCTACTTCACTAGCACTCTTGACATTGAAAAAGCAAGGATTTATAATGGCAATTCTCGAACTCTAAGTGAAATGCATTACTTACCTGGCACAACAGAAGGTTCTTCTGGTATTGAAGCTTTAACACCCGTTCTTTTAACTCAGTAACATAAGCTCTAATACTCCGTATATTCTCTTCTGCAGCATTCTTGAACATCCTCTGCATTTTCTTCACATTAACTGATGATTGCGGAGCAGCAGGACTTCTCTCTTTGGATGATTTACGGGTACCATTTTCATCACTCTTTGGTGGAGTAACTTTACACCTCCAAGACATGGTGGTGTCATCACAAGGCATAGCATCGTTGTTCTCAGGCAGCTTGTTCTCAATCTCATAATCCATCACTTTACGCGAAGGGGTCATAGGTGAGCAAGGAGATCGGATTAGATGCTGCATATTTGTACTATTGCTTAAGGTGAAAGGAAGGAGCTTCTTCTTTTTTGACGGGGTCTTGCATTCTGAAATTTCCTCACTAGTTGCAAAAGAAGAAGCCAGCTGGTCTATAGATTTCTGAACATTCTCAAGCTTCCTTTCTAAAGATTCAATATTGCTTGCCTGAGATTTCCATCGAGTGATCTCTTCTTTGAGGTTGGCCTCACCTCCAATCATAGATTCTTCAGGAATGGAGCTAACTGCTTGTATGTCCTTTATTTCAGACAGAAGCTTTGCTATAGTTTCAGTAGTTTCTTGATTTCCCAGTCGATGCGTAGCTACCTCTTTATGTAGTACTTCAAGCGCTCGGTTTGCCTCATCACCAAGTTGCCTCTGTCTGTGTTCTAACTTTCGGATTTCATGCACAAGCATGGATGGATCTGTAGAAGTTACTGATCTCCTCATGATTGATTGCCTTCGAACTGCATTTCTTGTATGAGACTGTGGAGTACTAGCACCTCTTTCATCCTCTCCAGGAAAAGAAAGACGCCTAACAACTTCAGAAGAAGGTCCACATTGGTTTGATCCCTGAAAATTTTATAGGTCAAACCGTCAAAGAGTTAAATTAATGACCATGCATGAAAATCATAAAACAGACAACAAATACAAAATATCATAGTACCTTCTGCACTTTGTTTACTTTTCGTTCTAATTCAAGTTGTGATTGTGCAAGGTCTCTTTGTCGCTTTAGCTCTTCCATTTCCCTCTCCATCTGGAAGATGAGAGTTCTTTACATTTCAGAGTAAGCACATAGATAGAAGGACATAATATATCTTCGGGTTTTTTTATAAGCATCATACCTGCTTGATTTTCAAGTCCTTTTCTTCTAGTATGGACCTTAAAGCAGAAGGCTCTGGACTTCGTAGCTCTGCTTCAAGTCTGGCTATCTTCTGCAAATTATGGAAACAAAGTTAGGCAGGTTTATCTTATACTGATTTGCAAGTGATGTATACAAGGTTATAAAAACCAGAGGAGAGGAATAGCTGCTAATCCTTGTACCATGTTTATTTTCGCATTATTGGTGACTTCCTTGGCACTAGTTGCAAATGAGAGTGTATTTCTTGTCTGCTCTACATGACTTAAAGCTGGGCTTACAGTACATATAATGGCTGTCCGAGCATTTCCCCCAAGTGAAGACTGCAATATTCGGGTAAGTTTCGAGTCCCTGTATGGTATGTGGCAACTTCTTTTTCCACCACTGCAGAAGAAAAAACTATTAAGAGATAAACAATTACATGTTCGACAAATTAAGAAACATTGAAAAACTCCACAATTATCTTAACTAAGTACTTATTTTAATATGGAGGATAAGAATGGAATTTTGTGCTCACACATGAGTAGGAGATCAATGCTCATGACTCTGTGTGTGTGTGTGTGTGTGTGTGTGTGTGTGTGAGAGAGAGAGAGAGAGAGAGAGAGAGAGAGAGATGCTTATCAAAAGATAAAAAAATGTTCTCTTTGTTTTTCATCTTTGCCGAGGTCTTTGATTCCAATTACAGGTTTCAAGATTTTTGTTTCCACCAAATCAGAAGGCAGGGTTAGGTTAATCGACTTGAAAATATAGCCCAAAAAATTAATGCAACGCTACAGATGTTCTAAGGCATCAACAATTTGGCAGTGGCACTTTGCATACCTTAGCTTCCTGATAACTGTTGTGAGTGTCAGCAAGCTACGGTTAATATGACTGCCTTCTTTCAACCTTGTACCATCTGCATATGTTTGGGAGGCACGTTCACTTCCAGCAAGGTCCACAAGGTTCTGCAAACTTCCGAAATTCTAGTCAACAAAAGTTTATTGTTGTTTGCTATCAAGAACCTGAGTGAGGAAACAAAGATAAACATACCAAACTGGCTCCAAAAGACTTCACTGACCCTGAACTCTCTCGGAGGCTGCTCTCTATGGTCTGGGGGAAAAAAGTGATGATTATATCCTTAAGCATGGATATTTACCAATAAAGAAAGGTTATACGTATGCTTATGTCTGCAACCTAAAACACTTGTTCGACACAAAAAAAATGGAAAAGCCATCTATATTCCTGCAACTAGAAAGGACTCATAAGAATGTAATCCTACATTAGAAAGTAAGGAAAGAGGAACCCAGAATGACTGAGGATAAGACAAGTAATAATACATAATACGGAGGATATGTCTGCGAGAAACTCTGAAAGTGCAATGAGTACAAATTACTGTTCCTGAAGCATTAATTTCAAAAGACTCATGAAAAGATTCAAAACTAAAATATACCAGCCTGATTATCTGATGTGATCTTGAGCTTTTATCATTTAGTGCTGTTTCTCCTACTTGCCTTTGAGCTGCAAAGACAAATTTTCCTATTAGAGAATAACAGAAGAGAAAGGGCTATCTTACCCATTGAACAAAGGTTTTTACATGTGTCACCAAGGAAGTGTAGATGCTACAAATATATCATGTAATAGAAAACTTAATAGTCGTTGAAGGGGATGAAAATAAGAAAGATATTCACTAGATGATAACAAGTAATACTAGTAGCTACGGAAACAAGATTCTGACCTGATACATACAATTTGTTTTTTGAAACAAAAAGTGTAAAGCCTCGATTCAAGGAATCACCTCAAATGATGGCCGAACATAATCAACTTGAATTAATATATTACCTTCACAAATTCCAATTAAATGCTTCAAATGTTGACCATCTTCAATAATTTCTTCATGTAATTTATCCACATTAATTCCTTTCTACATTCGAGGAGGCATGAAAAGTTAACACTAAAAATAAATAAATAAATAAATCCTCTGATCTCCATCAGGAAAGTTTCTTGTAAATACCTCAGCATCATCCAAAAGCCGTACAGGCCCAGATTTGCGTTTCATAAGGTCAACAACAGTTTCATTGTAGATCTCCAATGCAGAAAATTTAAGAATGAATTCCCTCTCCGGTGTCTATGAGATCAAAAAGATTCAAATTAGGGAAGAAAATAAACTCAACATATAACAAACCCTTCAACCCACCCATTTCATCTAAAAGCAAGCAACTAAGGCATAAGTAATAACACGTTATAGGAACTTCCAACCATATCAAGTGTGTTTTCTTACTACTTTGACCCCAAAATTTCCCCTCACAATATGAAGATCAATCCAAAAGTGATATAAAGATCTTGGTGGAACTGTGCCTTACGTTCTTGATGTGTTCAAAAATGTCCTTGACAGCATTTTCAGTGATTCCTCTCATGGTGAATGTCTTACCACTACTAGTCTGCCCATATGCAAAAATTGTTGCTGCCATAAGAAGAATTTGGAATTTTTAGAATTGGCCTAAAGTCCTTTCCACACATGATAAAACATATCTAAAACTACAAGTTACTAGCTATATGTTCAGTTACCATTCATTCCAGTAAGCGCAGACAAAGCAACATCCTTGGCTCCTTCTTCATAGACCTTCTGAGTTGAGCACGAAGGGCCAAACACCTTATCTGTCACATGTAAATAACAACAAATAAATTATTCAAGTACAAACAACTTTGTGCCCAAAAAATGGACAAATGTACTTTCCTAATGAGAACTTTTATCCAACAGTAGTTGTAGGTTATACCAAAGGTGTATGGGTTAGCAGGCCGCTCATGATTTGGATTCTTGAAAACAATAGTGTTCTCATCCAGGCAGTCCCAAGCAATAAGATCATACATTGCCTGCTCTCTCCGGTTTAGCGGCCTCAAACGAACAGTGACCAAAATTTTCTCCTCACGAACTCTTGAACCACCCGGAGTGGAACAAGGGGTCCTTTGGATTTTAGATGACGGTGTTGCCGGTGTCCCAGCCATCATCTTCTTCACTTACTAGCCTCCACTCTACAAAATCAAACATGTTATATCCTCACCATCATAATACAGTTAACACTTCATTTATCCTAAACAACCGATTGTTATCAGTCTGTAGGACATTTCCGTTTAGAAGAAAAATCCACAAATTAGCAGAAAACTAAATACAAGAAATACGTCAGGAATCTCATCTGTTTCTTGATACAAACTAAACAACTAATTCTTGGATTCCAAAATTTAACAGAAACAAATTGGGGGAAACGAAACCCTAGCTTAATATAGGAACAAAATCAAGCATTGCCATAACGAAATCAAGCTCATCAGCGTCAACTAAAACCTAAAACATCAAAGAGAAACTATCAGATTCGTTGCGATTCTTGAAACTCACTGCGCTCAACAAAATTTAACCTGAAAACTAATTCTTTTTAAAAGGAAAAAAAAATCGCTACACTCTACTACAAACTTTACGAATCTACAGCATTGGAGCAATCTGAAACTAAAAGAGAGAAACGGTTGGAGAAAAGTAAACGAAATGCTTACGGTAAAAATGGAGTTCTTGAAAAAATTGAGAGCCGCCGAAGTCCAGGACTGCCGGTGGAGGATCCCGATGCAAGAAAGACTCCGATAGGGGTTTGCTCACAGTGAGAGTGAAGAAATTCTGAGAGGGGTTTTTGGGGAACAGAGAGAGAGAGATGGCAGTGAAGTAACGGCTACTTGTGTTATTTATTATCGTGGGAATATTCATTTTCCGTTCGGTTATGGCGCACCTGAGAAAAAGTGTAAATTTTTCCTTTTTTTGAATTACTGGCGCCTGAAGCTGCAGTGATGACTGGGTCCCGCATCACACGCACCGCACGTGTCTGCGTCGTAACGGAAAACGGGTCATTAATCCTACCCAGCTCGAAGATTGGAAACACGGGCGAAACCCGAATAATAGCAAACCAGGCCCAAACCAACCAATAGGCAAAATCAGTGAATGACACACGTCAAATCTGAAGCCAACTTTAGGTCGAAACCAACCAACGTGCTGCAACTCTGCAAGCATCTTCTGATAATAAGTCAAATTTCAGGACTCTCCATCTTCTTGTTTTTCAAGCACTTTGGCAAATTTCCAAACCTCTCCTACAAAGATACTTGCTCTTTATTAGGATAGATACACTACACCCTTAAAAGGCGAATTATATATGTCGCCTTCTAGTGGTGTTTTCTTTTGTTTTGTTAAGAGATGTGTACAGTTTGATTCTCTCTTTTTTATATAAAATCGCATGAGAGATTGAATATGACCCATTTGATTTTTCTCCCTATGCAATCGGCTTAAGGTAAGATTTTGAAAGAGAGTCAAAATTGTAAAAGAATTTGTAAGATTTTGATTTTATTTTCAAGCACAAGTCAAAACTCCCAAACCTCCTCTACCGCTCTACGTCCATAGATACTTCCATTTTATTAGGATTGATGCCACCTTGTTTTTTAAGAATATGAATAGATATAATATTTTACCGTCTTTTTAGACGTTCGAGCATTTGACTTTTAGTTATTTTTTCTCTCCTGTCTAGCTAAATATAGCTAGATATTTTGATAAAAGTTAAATTTGACTTTCATTTGATCATTTGGGTAATCTGTTGAAGTGTTAAATTGTTTCAAAATTAGTTAAATTTTATATTTTATTTTAAAATTGGTAGTCTGTTGAAGATGCCCTGAGTAATAGAAAATTTAAAGGTGCTAGTGAAGACAAATTTCGAAATGGACAATCTCAAAGTGCGGAGTCCAAATCAAAGCGGAAAGAACTTAAACCCACCAAAAAAAATGAAACAATCAGTCGAAATGGACAAATACAACGAGTTTTATTTGTTGGTCAAGAGGAGAAATGAGTGAGTATGTTGAAGATATTTGTGATGGCCATATAAGAAACACATGCTAGCCGTAGCCAGCTACATCTGAATATCAGATCACTAATTGGATAAGGACAGGGCACAGTAGCCTTTCACTTCACCTGGCTACCACCCTGCCACTTTAGAATGATTTAACTAGCTGATCGAGTACGGACACTGTTCTTTGGGCTACAATCGTATAATAACGATAAAAAATTGCAATTTAATTAATGTTAATTACGCTATACAAATCAATAAGTGGGTTTAATTTAGTTCAACCATCCACCAACCAAAAAGGAAAAGGCATGCTCGATCAAATCTATATAATTAACGTAGGCTTTGAGTGTGAGAAAAGTAACATTATATATGTACGTACCAAACAACAAAGTGAAATGACATCAATTTGAGATCGGCCCCCCATCACTCAAGTAAGTGGAACTAGCTCAATAACCTAACTTTCTTCGGGTCGATCCGGCTATCTAACTTTGACATTATTGTAATTGTAAAAAAATTAAAAAATTAATTACGTTATTACATCATGCAAAAGCGAAATATGGAGATGCTAATCTTAGATATATATAACATTTAATTTGTCTGTAAATTACACGTATTAGATAATGAGTGCTCGAACTTAAGACATCTCAATTTATTGCTCACCTCTTACACTTCACAGAGGTGATCGTTTGCTATCATGTACCGATCCTATGCAAAAGGGGAAAAAATATATAGTTTTCGTTTTTATTTTTTTTTCTCATTTTAATGGCGGGTATTTTCAATGATTAGTTGGCTCCAAGTACCTGGTGGAGGGTGGATGTTGGCACATTTCATCGATGTGACATTTTTGTGTTTCAACTTTCAAATTGTTGCTTCAGATCCAAGAAAAATAATGCACAACTTTTTTGCTACATTAAATACTAAAATAACTATGTTAAATTGGAAAGGAGGCGGATTCATATAATAATTTAATTAGGCCATTTAGTCCAGTGTCACACATTATGACTGATGAGATTGATTGGAAAATAAGGCTTGGTCTGCTTTAACATATATATATGGTATAGATTTTATAGGGGCCACAGCAGATATTTGCATTACTAATTGAGATATAGGAGAGCTGGTTAAGCAATCAATTCACGATAAGTACCTCGCGTGAAGAACAAAATGTAAGGCTATAACTTGAAATTACAAACAAGAATAAGTACTACAACATTTTATGATTTTAATTAATATTAATGGAAAATGATATGTCTTTACATATAATCTAGACATCCACATCATCATTCATTGCTTAAAATTGATAATATAGTTTTCAAATTTTAGGTCGAATACCAAACTCTAAAACCATCCCGATAAATTTTTAGATATGACCGTCACGATATGTCATATATGTGATTTTTTAATAAAAATATGTTAAGTGAAATTTTTTTAACATTTTAGCATTGGACACAGATTCTTAAGGTTTTAGGGTATAATTTAGGGTTTAAGATTTGACATGGCATAACGGTCATATGAAAAAATATCTCATAAAACCCCTCTTTTGGAATTATGAACTCTGATACAACGGCGCAAATAATTTTATTAAGACAACTGATTATTCTAATGCAATTCAAAACATTTTATTATAGAATACGCCGTATTAAACATTTTCCTCCGTTATCTAAATCTTTCAACCGACCATAGAGTCGTTGCAAGGTAGGTAATATGCCATAAAACACGTACGGTAGAATAATTTTCAATGATTTGTAATTAATTGCTTCTCTCTTAACCAAAATGAGAAAATGCAACGCACTAATCTCAGGCCAAGCTCTTATATATCAATTACTATTTATTTTTTTGGACAATGTATATCAATAACTATTAAACTACGTATCTCTAATATCCTTTTATCACTTTATCTTTAACAAAGAAATCAATATATATAACTGAGCATGCAAATCAAAGTCATATGCTAAGAAGAAAAAAAAGATGATAATAACAAAGGTTCAAAACCTAAAACCATCTACGTACGCTAAAGTTACAGAGCAATCTCGACATGGCAATTTTGGACCAACTGAAACTTGAAGGCCTCTGCAGACACCGCGAAGTCCTTCCTGGTGTTCATGTCCCCCAACTGGATCATCGTTGGGCAGTGCCCGTACAACCGGTAGTTCCCTGAAGTCCACCCACCCACTCTAAACTTCAATCGCCCGTCAAACTTGATCACCACCATCACCGCCCCGTAGTTCAGATCCTGCATTAGAACAGGGCCTGAAATCGGAGATATGGTCGCAACGTCGCCCTCCAAGTAGGGCGACCATACCACGACCTCCTTGTGCTCCTGGTACGTCACGGGGAGGGAGTACCGCGACGTAATTTGCTCGTTGCGGTACGTGGCGTAGAGGTCAACCTTCCCGTAGATGATCGCCACGCGGGACATGGAGTTCCGCGAGGAGATTGTGACTTGCATGTTGGTGGAAAGGAGGTAGGGTTGGGTGGTGGAGACATTGAACGAGGAGACGGTGATGTCTTGGAGGGTGAAGCTCGGCTTGGAGGGGTAGAGAATGAGAAAGATTAGAAGGACTACAAGGCCGAAAACACCAATGAAGGCGAGAGCGCCGTAGAGGATGAGTTTAGGGATGGAAGTAGCAAGTGGAGGAGGAGCTTTGTCACCCATTTTTGGTTAAAGGGATTTTGAAGCCAAGGAAGACGACAAAGATCGGATTTCTATTTTGTCTTTTTATAAAAGATCATTTTGGCAACGGCATAAACCCTAAACCCTAATTACTTGCGTGAGAGAAAATTTCTCGATCACTTCCTTATTTTTTTTAAATTCATTTGCTTTTTGAGAATTAAATGCTCGATTTGATATCGTATCACTCGATAAAGGCAGAGTAAAATCTGTTTATTTTCTTTATTAGTCTTAATTGAGAAAATCCAAAATGGATTCATGCATATATACTGCACTTACCATTTGAGTGAAAATAAATCGTTTAGCACTGTTTTTAAAAGGAAAATTTCCATAGCTTTTTGGGGTGCTACTAAAGGAAAATGAGTCATTTACAGCACACGATTAATTGCGTTAATTTGATAGTGAAATTTGACCTATCCATGAATAAATTAAGCACAAGAAATTAGCAATGTTTAATCTTTGATATCAAACTATTAACGGCGATACTAACATGGGGCTATATTCACATCATGACGTCTATGCATGGAGAAAATGTTATGTGTTAGTGTGTTACTGTCAAACCACGTCAGCACCACGTCAGCCCATTAAAAAATTGACATCTGGCATATAATTAAATCATATTGTTTCATTTCATTTGTGAAAGGACCATTATGGGTTTGCCGTCAAGCAACTTAACAACTTTATCCAAATCCATGAATTGTGTCAGCCAAACCCTTTTTTTTTTTGGAAGTGTGTCAGCCAAATCCATGGATGGGGCTATATTGACATCATCACGGGAAAAAATAGCGATAATTAGAGAGAAATAAATGGCGTATACGTACGCCAATAATGACGGTACAAATATACATACATGGATATGTGGCGTGTATGCATGCCAACTGGAATTTAGAGTTTTAATGGCGAATTAAATCTATGGGCTATGGCTGCAGAACTGTTCCACAACATAGGTAGATAGATAGAACAGAATTGAGTACTGATGGAAAGTGCATAAATGGCAGTACCAAACAAAGCTGTTGAAGCCAGGTTGGAGTGGTCCCAAACCCCATGAATTCATGAAGGTTATGTTCCATCTCCACTTAACCTTCAAAGTCAAAAAATGGCAAACCATAAAATGTTCGACGTGCTTATTATTTAACATGCCTAAGAACATCAGCAGTGCGGACTTATTTTTTGGACTCAAATATGAGTTTAAATTGGCCGTAATCCAAATTTGAGTCAATCGGAATAGTGTATAAAATGATTTACTTTTTTGGGTGCCACAGTGGTATAAGACTCATTTTTGGATTCATATTTTGAACTTATATTTTTGGACTCTCCATTGTGACATATAGATATTGGACCCAAAATCTCCACTTGTTCTCTCTCATTGATGAATTATCAATTTCTCTCTCAAATTAGTTGCACATGTGGGGACCCACAATTATAAGTTCAAAATTTTTGAGTCCAAACTTGACCTATATTTGGGTCTAACATTTGGGTCTCCGACAACTATAAGTCCTACTTCCTCCGATCCACTGTGGGTGTTTTTGGACCCAAATATAGGTTTTTGACCCAAATTTGGGTTCCATTGTGAATGCTCTAATTAGGTAAATAGTTAAGGGGGGTGTATATCTATGAATGCATCAAGTTTGGACTTGACCCATGATCCTGACCGTCACTAGACCAATATAATTTAATCGATCGGTGTTAGTTGACAACCTCAAAAACTAACTAATTAACGATTCACAAACTTATCAATTACTTAGATATATAACCTATCGGCTGACCAACACCTTCACCGGCCACTGTCAACCACATTACACAGTTGACGCCACTAGTGATTAAAGCATAGTAAACTCACACAAAATCTGTGTCCCCAAAACCACTGATGGCCACTTGATTATGTAGCAACTTGCTCTTCCCTGGCCTCTTCCTCGTTATGGTTAATTTATATTTGCTGCCTTCCTAATCCGTCCTTTTATTTCTTTTCCCCTTAATTAACCACACCACAAACCAAGAGATTACGTTAAATAAGCATTTGCCACATCAGACATCGAAACCATAGCCTCTTGTCGCTTGTGACCCCACTCAACTAACATTGTTCTCCCGGGTCCCACGCCTTACGTGTCAGGGACCACAGTATATCCACAAAAATCTCTGCCTCATCAGATACCAACTCCACCTTTATGGACTGTAATCTGGTCTCATATGCGGGAGTGAGACGTTAATCCAATAAAAGAGAGCCACGTAATCCACATGTAGAATGGTTTGCAGTGACGTTAGTCCGCACCGTAACGTAACTCGTCCGTTTTTCCTTTTTACTTTTCCCTCTTTCTTTTTTTTTTGGTTACATACTTTTCCCTCTTTCTTTAGCCAATTATATTTCAGTCATTGTATTTTAGTTGTATTTCTATTCTGGTCCTTATATTTCCCAATATTTTCATTGCTGGTCTTATTCTTTGACGAAAACAAAAATCACAGAAAATTTATTTTTAAAAAAATAATCACAACAATTCTAAAATAATGAGTTACTGTTTTAAGACATTGATATGTCACGTAAATGCGCTCTTTTAATTATAACATCTATATTAGAAAGTAATCTAGTTAGAATATGAGAAACATAATATCTTTTTATGGTTGTTTTTACTTGATCACGAAGTATTCAATGAATTTGTATTCATTCACCATTAGAATTACTATCAAGAATACCACTTAAATATTAAGATTAGTCTTCGATAATAAGTATGACTAGATAAGAGTCTCTTTTTTTATCCCGAAATAATCAAAATGACCATATTGCAAGTATTATAAAATGCAATGACTATTATTGTGAAACTGTAATAGTACACCGACCGAAAGTTACAATTTCATAAAAATTGAGGGACCAAAAACACAATTTAGACCAAATTCTATTGTCTAAATTTCTAAATAGACAATTCATCTAAAATTACGTAAATGCCAGCGTACTAATGTGACGTGGCCGTCTATAACAGGATCAGAAGCGGCGAAAAACGCCCGCCAAAAACCCGTCACCTTCCTTAGAGTCAAAGAAAACAGGAGCCATAGGAAAAATCAAAAACCAGAACAGGATTTTTACAGGGTTGGACTTTCCAAATTTTGATTATTTAATCACAAGGACAAAGATGGGTTTCTTTATTCAAAACTCTATGGTAAATAATAGAACAGATCAGAGGAATAAGAAAGTGGATAAAATTAATATCAAACAAATTAATGAGGGTCGTTGAAGAAAAGTGGTTTTGTGAAAGCTACACTGAAACCACAGGAGGGTATAGCAGCAGTAATAGTGGTTTTATTTCCACGAAAACAGAGGCACTGTTTGAGCTCAATTATTAATTGGAATTGAAGGATTAATTAATTAAGCTCATCCATTACCCTTTACCCACCAGGAAGGTGAAGGAAGAAGACCTCTCTCTCTCTTTCTCTCTCTCTCGCTTCACATATAAAAGGGTCCTTAGTTCTTCTTCTTCTTCATCCCATTCTCATTCATTTTCTTCCATTCTCTCCTTCTCTGCGTTTTGCTTATTGGTCTAATTGAGCTCTGCGTTCAATTCGTTTCTCTCTGCGTTTTGCATTGGTCGAATATCTCGTGGCATTTCAAGGTAAAATTACCAATGAAAGAGTTGCATTACGTATCATTTTGTTTTAATCGATCCAATGGTGTTTAGCTTAATTTAACACTTTGATTCCTATAATTGATCCTTGAATTAGCAAAATAATATTCTATGAGAAGATTCTTCAAACATTTTCTGTGTATTTCACATTATTATAATGTGTGTGGTATAGGTGTCACAGAGTACATGGTACAAAACTTTAGTACAAACTACAAGGTAAAAATAGGAAGGATCCAATACCAAAGATTATGATGGGATTACATTAAACCCAAAGGGCCACAGGTGTAGGGTTTATCACTATCAAAATGTTTTATAGGGAATACCAACAAGTCTTCAAAGTGGCCAAAAAGTCCAACATGTGAATCATCACTCTACCAAATACTTTACAAGATTTCTTTCCTACCGTACCCTACATTATTTGTGAATTTCTGTTCTAAAATGAGAAACTTCTTGAATATGACTGAATATTAAATCTTATGGATACGTTATTGTTATTATTAACCCATTTTTGTGAATTTACTGATTTACCTCCACCGCAAATCCCTCGCCAGTGAGAATCAAGACAAGGAGGGCATAGTGGATAAGTTAAATTGGATAAAAAGAGATTTTTAAGTATTAACCTTTTGTTTGGACTACCCCTTTCTCAAGTCTTGGCTTTTACTCCATTTGGTTTCGCGCTCCACTATAATTCTATAAATTAGCTACCAACTTTGCAAAGAAAACCCACCATTCCATTTGCTTTGCCTATTCTCGAGCTAGGTACTGCTATTCCTATTCTCTGTTTTTCTCTTTTGTTCTTGATCTTCATTTTCTTAGATCAAAGCATATCAATATGCTCTGTTTCAGTTTTGAACCACCAGTTCTAGCTTAGATCTCTCTGTTTCTTCCTTCATGGTGTTGCTGTTTGTTGAATTTTAGTACCATTATGAATGTTCATCTCTTTGACTGGGCTTGTTTCAGTCCAACAAGCAAAAAAGAAAATGGGTTTCTCCAACACTTACTATTTTCTTTTCCATAACCGTAATTAGTGTCTCTTGTGCTTTTGCTGAGCACCCTTGATTTTTTAAAGCCAGGTTTTAGTGATGGGTCTGAACTTTTTATCTGGCAGCCACTCTGCAAATTTTTCTGTTCGGATCTGTTTTTTAAATGCTAAAAAACCACTGGTTCTGCTGCTACAGACCAGTTGGATCTTTCTAGTATTCTACCAAGCACTCTTTGAGGTTGCAATCTGAGTCTAACATTTGTATATTGTGGTGGGTGGGGAGGCTGTTTGGTCGGTTTTGAAAAACAGAGAAAAAAAAATTCATAGTCTTCTAGAATAATAATATGGTATTTATGTTAAGGTTGCAGAGTTGACTACTTCTCTGGTGTTTATCCACTTACATTTGGTTTGTTTTTGCAGTTTTAAGGTTCTGTGATCTACTAAGAAGCTACCAATGGCGGAGTTGCGTGTTCTGAGCCGTGTCCACAGCCTCAGGGAGAGTTTGGACGACACTCTCTCTGCTCACCGAAATGAGATCTTGGGCTTTCTTTCAAGGTACATGTCTCGGATCAACCTTGTACTAGTCTATGATCACAGTGGGTTTTGGTTTTTGTTTGGTTGGAATGTTGGATCACTAAAACGACGTAGTTTAAGAGTGCTTAACATGTGTGGGGTTGTGGTGATGTAGGATTGAAGGCAAGGGAAAAGGGTTTCTGCAACCCCATCAGCTGATTGCTGAGTTTGAAGCAATTCCTGAAGCCAACAGAAAGAAATTGGTGGGTAGTGCATTTGGGGAAGTTCTGAATCACACCCAGGTAAGCCTAGATAGATGTTTCTCTATTTTTTGGGTCTATGTGGTCTTTATTTTCTTATGATGTCTTTGTTCTGTTCTGAACTTGGTGGGATGCTTTTGTGAATGTAGGAAGCTATTGTTCTTCCTCCATGGGTGGCTTTTGCTGTTAGGCCCAGGCCCGGTGTTTGGGAGTACATTCGAGTCAATGTGCACTCACTTGTTGCTGAGGAGTTGCAAGTTCCTGAGTACTTGCACTTCAAAGAGGAGCTTGTTGATGGAAGGTGTGTTGAATTTGGTTCTACTTTAGTTTCCTTGCAATGTTTGTTTTGTTTCTGGTTCTTATCATCTTAAGTATTTGGTGTTACTGTTGTGGATTGCAGTCTTAATGGCAACTTTGTGCTCGAATTGGACTTTGAACCATTCAATGCATCTTTCCCTAAACCAACTCTTTCCAAGTCTATTGGAAATGGTGTCGAGTTCCTCAACCGTCACCTCTCTGCAAAGCTCTTCCATGACAAGGAGAGCATGCACCCACTGCTTGAGTTTCTTCGAGTTCACTGCTACAAGGGCAAGGTATGACGATTGATTGATCCACTTTGTACCCGTGTTGTAGTGTTGTTTGAGTGACATGTGAAATTAATTGGTGTTTTTGTTTGTGCAGAATATGATGCTGAATGACAAAATTCAGAATGTGAATGCCCTCCAACATGTTCTGAGGAAGGCAGAGGAGTATCTGTCTACACTTGCACCGGAAACCCCATACAAGACTTTTGAGTTCAAGTTGCAGGATCTTGGTTTGGAGAGAGGTTGGGGTAACAACGCTGAGCGCGTGCTCGAAATGATCCAACTCCTCTTGGACCTTCTTGAGGCACCTGATCCTTGCAATCTCGAGATGTTCCTTGGCAGAATTCCCATGGTCTTCAATGTTGTGATCATGACTCCCCATGGTTACTTTGCCCAAGACAATGTTTTGGGGTACCCTGACACTGGTGGCCAGGTTAGCTAAAAGCATTCTAATGTTCTTCAATGTTTACCATTTTTGTTGTGTTCATTTAAGTTCAACAGCATTTTTTCATGTTGGATTGCTGTTTCTAGGTTGTTTATATCTTGGATCAAGTTCGTGCTTTGGAGAATGAAATGCTTAAACGTATCAAGGAACAAGGGCTTGATATCATCCCTCGCATTCTTGTTGTAAGTTTTGTGAATGTGATTTAGATCTAGCTCCTTTGTTCATCTAATTCAATGATCTCGTACCTTTATCTAATATTAATATGATAATGTTTCTTATAACTCAGGTCACAAGGCTCCTTCCTGATGCAGTAGGAACTACTTGTGGTCAGCGTCTTGAGAAGGTGTATAATACCAAACATTCTGATATTCTTCGTGTTCCCTTTAGAACTGAGAAGGGAATTGTCCGGAAATGGATCTCAAGATTCGAAGTCTGGCCATACCTAGAGACTTACACCGAGGTGAGGATCTTGTTCCAATGAGATTTCTCAGTAGCTTTTATTGGCTTGTATGTGATTCTAAGACTAACCATTTTTTGTGTTTATTAGGATGTTGCAACAGAACTTGCCAAGGAGTTCCAGGGAAAGCCTGATCTCATTATTGGAAACTACAGTGACGGCAACATTGTGGCCTCGTTGTTGGCACATAAATTGAGTGTTACTCAGTGCACCATTGCCCATGCTTTGGAGAAGACAAAGTACCCTGATTCCGACCTTTACTGGAAGAAACTAGATGACAAATACCACTTCTCTTGCCAGTTCACAGCTGATCTTATTGCCATGAACCACACTGACTTCATTATCACCAGTACCTTCCAGGAGATCGCTGGAAGCAAGGACACCGTTGGTCAATATGAGAGTCACACTGCTTTCACCATGCCTGGTCTCTACCGTGTTGTTCATGGGATTGATGTCTTTGACCCCAAGTTCAACATTGTTTCACCAGGAGCCGACATGGACATTTACTTCCCTTACACCGAGAAGGAAAAGAGGCTGACACATTTCCACCCCGAAATTGAAGAGCTCATTTACAGCCAAGTCGAGAACAAAGAACACTTGTGTGTGTTGAAGGACAGGAACAAGCCAATCCTCTTCACAATGGCAAGGCTGGACCGTGTGAAGAACATCACTGGGCTGGTTGAGTGGTATGGTAAGAACAAGAAGCTCAGAGAGTTGGTTAACTTGGTGGTTGTTGCTGGGGATCGACGAAAGGAGTCCCAGGACAATGAGGAGAAAGCTGAGTTGAAGAAGATGTACGAGCTGATTGACACCTACAAGCTGAATGGACAGTTCCGATGGATTTCCTCTCAGATGAACCGCGTGAGGAATGGTGAACTCTACCGTGTCATTGCCGACTCCAAGGGAGCTTTTGTGCAGCCTGCTGTGTATGAAGCTTTTGGCTTGACTGTTGTTGAGGCTATGACTTGTGGTTTGCCGACATTTGCTACTTGCAAAGGTGGTCCGGCTGAGATTATTGTTAATGGAAAATCTGGGTACCATATTGATCCATACCATGGAGACCAAGCTGCTGAGATCCTTGTTGATTTCTTTGAGAAGTGCAAGAAAGACCCTTCTCAATGGGACCAGATTTCCCAAGGAGGCTTGAAGCGTATCTATGAGAAGTAAGCAAAGCCTTCTTTGATCTCTATCTGTTGCAAACTTAGGCATAGTCTTTTCTAATTATTAAAACATTTGGTTTATTGTTGTGTAGGTATACATGGCAAATCTACTCTGAGAGGCTCTTGACTCTTACTGGAGTTTATGGCTTCTGGAAGCATGTGTCCAACCTTGATCGCCTTGAGAGTCGTCGCTACATTGAAATGTTTTATGCTCTCAAGTACAGCAAGCTGGTGAGTTCTTTGTCCAACATCCCAACTTCATATCCTCTCAAGAATTTGTCACTTGCCCTTTAATTTTCTCACTCATTTTTACTTACCAAATTTGTGTTTACCTTTCCAGGCTGCGGCTGTTCCTCTTGCTGAGGAGTAAAGTGCAAGCTCAAGAGTAAATAAAAGAGGCAGAAGCAATTTGTTGGCTGAGAGTCATCATCAAGTTTTCCTTAGGGGTTTAGAAGAATAACTTGTTATTAAAAGTGTTTTTGGTTTGCCTTTTTCTTTTGATTTTTCATTTCCCATTTATCATTGCTTGTTGTAATTGGAAATGTTTGAACCTGGGTTTTACCCCATTCAAAAATTGAAGTCAACTTTGCTGTCCAATTATATTATGCCTATTTTTCACTTTAATTTGCTATTACATACTTGGTGTGGTCCAATAAAAATTCCCAATTAGTTACCTCAATATCTATCAGAATATGAATTCTAAAACCCAAATGAAGCAATTAAGAAACTGAATCAAGATGAGCTTGCTTATGCTCTATTCCTCCTCAACTTTGTTGCTTCTTGCTTCAATCGTCATGGGCTCATCTCAACTGGAAACTAGTTTTCTCCCAAGAACATAGAAACCAAGCAAAACAAAGTTAACTGATTAGTCTAAAGGTCTTGTTGCTACACATGCTTTGATCCTCTATTTAAGATGTTGCTTCATCAGCCTAAAAAATAATTTTATTATGGCTTAATTGTCATAATACTCCTAAACTTGTCTATAATTATCAGTTTGCATCCCGAACTTACAATTGTGAAAATTGATCCCCTGGACTTGACAAAAATTATCAATTTACACCCCTCCATCAAAATGTTGGTCATGTACCTCTAATGTGAGGGTCAATATAGTCATTTCAGGTCTAAAAAAATAAATACATATTATTAATAAAAAATTCATGCAAAAAAATTAATAAAAATGATTTCTCATGTGAGGTAAAATAATTCATCAAAAAAAATAATAAATAATAATTTATGACGAGATTTTTTTATAAGAAACAATTTATGATAAGTTAAGAATATAATTCTAAATATAATATCTTTAGAGAAAGAAAATAAATATTTTTTTTGAATATATATTTGTATTTTTTGACATAGAATATATATTTGTTTTAAAACAAACAATTTTTTTTAAAAAAATAGTGACCGAAATGACCATATTGCCCCCTTACATGAGTAGTACATGACTAACATTAGGATGTAAAAAGTTAGAATTGAAGAGGGGGTGTAAATTGACAATTTTTTCCAAGTTTGGGGGGTCAATTTTCACAATGGCAAGGTCGGAGTGCAAATTGACAATTATAGCCAAGTTCAGGGAGTATTTTGACAATTATGTCTTTTATTATTGTCTCTCGTATTTTACAACTTACATATTTGTTACTAATTTTCAATGACAGGATGACTCTATGTATAGGGGCATGTTTGCAAAATGTTGCAAAAAAATATCTTGAGGGTACTCCTGATGCTGGTACCACATCAAAGAGAGTTTGATTATCTTTGGATTGCGAGAGGAATTTAGCAACATCATCACCATAAAACTCTCTCACACGATCAGGATCATCAAATCTGCATTGGACATTGTTTGGAGCTAAGGATGAACAACAATACCAAGTCTATTGGTGGAATTCCTATGTTTGCAAAATGTTGCAAAAGAGAGTCTTGAGGGTACTCCCGATTCTGCTGCCACCTCAAAGATGGACATTCTATACTTCTAGCAAGATAAATCTCTTCGTTTTCTTATTTTGATTATTATGTAATCTAAGAAAAAATATTGTAAACTGGATATCAAAATTGATTATCGCCTATTACATTGTTAGGATCGGATTGAATTTGAATTTTTTTTCCCCAATCAAAAAGGCCAAATTCTTAAAAAGTATAAAAATCAGATTGTCCTAACACATAACCAATCATTCAACAACTTACTGTAACTAGTATTACAGTGATAAACACAACACTTTCATTTAGGAGTTTTTCTTTGATGTTCTT
Source organism: Rubus parviflorus (assembly GCA_029955375.1). Taxonomy (NCBI): domain Eukaryota; kingdom Viridiplantae; phylum Streptophyta; class Magnoliopsida; order Rosales; family Rosaceae; genus Rubus; species Rubus parviflorus. The sequence goes on from JARGGL010000004.1 coordinate 19,042,347, forward strand.
GTAAACTTTTCTCCAGGTAGTCCACATGGGACATTTTCTCCTAATAATACAACCACAAGCCTGGGAAAATTTGAGCAAAGGGTTGTAAACATCCACCTTACTTGTGACACTAGCCTTAGCCTCAGTGTTGCTGACCCTGTTCCTGGTCCTGCCTCAGTGTTGATTGATTTTGTTAGGTGTTGACATGGTTATGCAGAGCACACCTATTCTCATACTATCACAAGCAAGCCGGAGATTGATGTTTTCAACCCTTATCTCTAATTCTCTCAAGCTTGTAGCCGAATTCTTCGGAGCCAATGCCCCATGTGAACTACATTGAGTAAACTTGACAAGAAAACCAAAGAAATTCTTCTAAATGAACTGCTGGTGAATGGTTTATAAATTACCATCTACTTCAGTGCTGTGTTTAGCAAGTTACTAATATTTTATATTATCTAGACTCAGTTCTCTTTTGATGAGAAGAACAGAAAAGTATGCAAAAGTGTTTAGCAAGTTACTAACATTTTGAAGGAATCTGACATTTATGTTGCTAGAAGTATAAAATGTCCAGTTATGTTGCAAAGATGTCTACACTAACCATTGATTTTTACTCACCTTCAAGTGTTCTAACAAAAGTTGTTACTAATTTTCAATGACGGGATGACTCTATGTAGAGAGGCATATTTGCAAAATGTTTCAAAAGAGTATCTTGAGGGTACTCCCGATGTTGGTACCACCGCAAAGAGAGTTTGATCATTGTTGGACTGCGAGAGGAATTTAACAACATCATCACCATAAAACTCTCTCACGTAATTAGGATCATCAAATCTAGCATTGGACATTGTATGAACATGAGGATGAACAACAATATCAAACCTATTGATGGAATTCCTATCATTATTTATATGATTATGCATATCAACCGCTTCTCCTCCTATTGTCACAAGCAAGGTAGAGGGCTAGGTGGATGTTTACAACCGTTTGCTCAAATTTTCTCAGGCTTGTGGTCGTATTATTAGGAGCAAATTTCCCATGTGGACTACCTGGAGAAAAGTTTACAAGAACGTCAAAGAAAAGCTCCTAAAGGAAAGTGATGTGTTTATCACTGTAATACTCATTACAAACATTTTATATGACCTTAGACTCAATTATCTATTGATGACAAGAACAAAGAAGTGTGAAAAAATGTTGATCAAATCATTGAAAAAATTTACAATACCAAGTCTATGAGTGAAATTCCTATCTCTGTAGAATTCTTATCTCAACTGTTAGGGTTAGGGTTACAAGAACTGCGAAGAGTTCATGAACAACATCAAATGAAACATCAATTTTATATGCCTATCAGAGAGAACTACTAAGCTAGCTATATGTCATTTGTTTAGGGTCGTTTAGTTTTTTTTTTTGGCGTCATTTAGTTTGTAGTGTTAAGAAGTCATTTTTACACTCTTGACAAAAAAAATATATTTTTACACACATATTATTCCAATCCATAAATTGTTAGTTCTTTCTTCTATATTATTCAATTTTTAATCCAATTGGAAAACCTTGTGCACATTGTATGGTTCACCCTTGGTATTCCATGCGCAGTCTATCAAGGTTGGATCATTTCTTGAATTCCATTCAGCTATTTTCTTCTATGTAAAGTCTCGATCAGTTACTTGCTAATTATTGAGAACATTCATCTATTTTCTTTTATTTATCTTTATCTTGAAATTGGAAATTGTTTGTGTACTATCTTCCAACAACTCTTGTAGTCTCCACATTTTTGTCCCTTGAATCTCAAAAAAATGTTTACTCAATACATCCTTTTTGTTTTTTTAGCCAATAAACATCCTTTTTGTTTTAGTAGTTAGTTAGTTTTTTTTTCCGACTTTCTTTTATCTAGTCTTTGGTATAAAAAATTGCAGCCACAGATATTGTAGTGATTGTGTGCTCAATTACGTGGACTCTAAGCTCCAAGTAAACCTAACATGCATTGGCTGCCCTGTTCTTGATTGCAAAGGGAAAAGGAGGAGTTGATGATGATGAGCATTGCGCAGAAGAACCAATGGAGAAGATGTCCAAACTGTAGTTTCTATGTGGAAGATGCGGTGCAGGTCAGTTTAGATCTGTTGTTTTCCTTCCTAGTATCGCCTCTCATTTGATATATGCACTTATCATGTTTTTTTATTTTCGTTTTCAATTCTCTATTTTTACTCATCACCCAATTTATGCATTGTTTTCTAGTAGTTTAGTTGGCCTCATAAGAAATGAAGAATCAGTTGGAATTGCTCAGCCCTTTTTGCCTTGCCCCTGTTATTAAAACATGCATGTGTTTCCAGTGTTTTTCAGTGCTATACCCTATTGTAAGTTAGTTGCATTGGCTAGCACCAAAGATACTGACCATACGGTAAAGAAGACTAAATCGATGGGGAAATTGTAATGAGGAAATATTTCATTTCCCATTTTTGCTTAGTGCACGATTGGAAGAAAAAAAAAAAAATCCTCCAACAAGGTTATAGATGGTTGGAGTCGTAACCCCCCATCCCCCTTTCCCATTTTCCAGCATTGGTTTTGTTTACCCATTTCCAGCACTCATTACACTATTTTATGATTAGTCTGCTCTTATTAGAAATTGTCAATACCAAATTTGTCACAAATACGGTTCCTACCTGTCATGGGAATCCCTATTTCTCATCCCGGTGAAAAAAGCAAGGAATAGATTTTCAAAATATTTCACTTCGCGAATCAAATGGGACCTAAGAGTCGAGAGATATTCACACAGCCGAGTAATGTATTTTGCAGATTGTATTGACAAAACAAGCATCACTCCACCATCTGAAGGAGTCCTCTCAATTCTTAACGATGGGCAAGGCAAGCCAACTGAATTTGCAATTGACTGAAAGTGAGGGAAGTGACATTATCTTATTTTGTATAAAACCAGCAAGATAGTAAGCTATCATATATGCAGTAGGGGACAAGAAGTGGCTAATTGATTTATGGCAAACAGGTCTCATGGCACTACTTTGAATTTAGAGAAAAACCTCCATATGGTACCTGAACTATCACCAAATGCAATTTTTGGTACCTGAACTTTCATAAGGAACCTAGTGGTACCTGAACTATGCCTCCGTTAGCCATTATAGTACCTACCGTTAAATATTCCGTTAAGTGCTTATGTGGCATGGGTAAAACAGTAATTTTATTTATTTTCAATTTTCAAAATAAATTATACAAAAAAAAAAATTAGAAAAGTTATCCCAAAATTCAAGACTAAAAATAAGAAAAATTATTTTTATTTTATAATATAATTTATTTCCAATTTTTATGTTTTTAATATAATTTATTACCATGTAGGTGGTTTTCTTATTAATTAAAAAATAAAAATAAACTATACTAAAAAAAAGTAATTAAATTTTTTATTATATTAAAAAAATGATAATTTATTTTGATTTTAAAATTTAAATAAATTATACAACAACAAAAATTTAAATAATTTATCCACAATTCAAGATTAAAAATGAGAAAAATTATTTTTATTTTTGTAATATAATTTATTGCCAATTTTTATGTTTTTAATATAATTTAGTACCATGTAGGTGGTTTTGTTATTAATTAAAAAATAAAAATAAACTATACTCAAAAAAATAATTTAAATTTTATTATATTAAAAAACAATGATAGTTTATTTTGATTTTAAAATTTAAATAAATTATACAAAAAAAGATTTAGATAATTTATCCACAATTCAAGACTAAAATGAGAAAAATTATTTTTATTTTTATAATATAATTTATTACCAATTTTTATGTTTTTAATATAATTTATTACCATGTAGGTGATTTTATTATTAATTAAAAAATAAAAATAAACTATATTAAAATGCCACATAAGCACTTAACGGAATATTTAACGGTAGGTACTATAATGGCTAACGGAGGCATAGTTCAGGTACCACCATGTTCCTTATAAAATTTCAGGTATCAAAAATTGCATTTGGTAATAGTTCAGGTACCATATGGAGGTTTTTCTCTTGAATTTAAGCAGTAAAATCCAATACCAAGAATCATTTGTGCCTTAAAATCTTACTATTCTGCAATTTTTTCTCCTATAAGAAACACTACTGTTCTGTCGTATTTAATCTTAGTTACAAGCATATTGAGTATTGATTATTGAGTTGGCCTAATGCTATGGGTAAAAATATAGAGAGCTAACTGGCAAGAGGTCGAAGACTCTTTGTTCGCAATTCTTGTAAGGTTGTAAGCATCAAATAAGTCTGGATGTTGGGTTGTGATTCAGCTTCCATCTCATCTATAGTTTGCCGGTCAAAACTAAAGGCCAACAGGAACTATCCAATTGATATTTTATCTAACTTAAATCTCAAGGAAGAACCCACTATATCCCTACTTAAATTTTCCTGAACTCAACAAATTTATGATCGTTTCCCACCCTGGTTCCACTACCCTCCCCCATTTTCTTGAAGCCACAATCAACGAAACTGTGGCCTCAGTTTCAAGTACCCAGAAGCAAATTAAGGCTTAGCCTTCCAAGGCTTGAAAAGCTACAATGAAGCACTTCCAACTCTCAATTTCCTTTCCACCTCTGAATCTGTCCTTTCTTTCAATTTTTCATACTTGCTTCCCCATAACCCTGGGCTTTTCCTGGTTTCAAGGTTCAAAAACCTAAACCAGCAGAATCAGTAAGCAACAACAATGAGGCCGCCATTCTGATACTGCACCATTCAAAATGCGTCAGCGTTGTCAAAGGCATAACACTTTTCACCAGTGTGTTGTATATTTATTCCTCAGTTGTACTTTTTGTAGGCAGAGGCTCTGTCGGGTATAGAATTATTGCCAAAAATAAAGCGAATGCAAAACCAGTTAGCCCACTCAATGGTTGGAATTGGTGTGTTCCAATAATCCAAAGAGGAGAGTCAGCCCGGTAGGTAAGAAAACCACCCCTCTGTAAGATGTAACTTGAAGCAATAATTCCTGTGCGCAACCCAATTGGAATGGAAAGGCTACCTTGGTTTCTTTGCCGAGCACCTGCTAAACTCAAAGATAGCAGCCACAGTCCTGGTATTGCCCATGGAGACCTAAAATCCCATTAAAAGAAATGATGAGACTAAAGAAGACAGAGACACAGGATCTAGAAGGCAATAAATGAAGTATAATGAAAAATAGGCAACCTCTGGCATAAGGAGAATGCAAGTCCTGATAAAATTATAGCTCGATGATATCCGAGATCTACAGCAATTTCTTGAGGCAGCCATGACCTGAAAAACAATTCTTCCACAAGAGCAACACCAGTTGCTGTTATAATACCTTGACCAACCAGCTTAAGTACATGTCCATACACTTTGAACAATTTCATGGCGTCCAAAGAAGATGGAGTAGAAGGCCAAGAGATATTCACACAGCCAAGTAATGCATTTGCAGATTGTATTGACAAAACCAGCATCACTCCACCAATCAAGCCCTTGAAAAAATCGCCCAACTGCAAGCAAGGAGTTAAAAAATCATATAACTGAAAGTGAGGAAGTGACATTATCTTATTTTGTATAAAACCAGCAAGATAGTAAGCATCATTTATGCAGTAGGAGACAAGATAGTGGTTAATTGATTTCTGGCAAATCCAAGGTGGCAAACAGGTCTCATGGCACTACTTTGAATTTAAGCAGTAAAATCCAATACCAAGAATCATTTGTGCCCTAAAATCTTACTATTCTGCAATTTTTTCTTCTATAACAAACACTACTGTTCTGCCGTATTTAATCTTAGTTACAAGCATATTGAGTATTGACTATTGAGTTGGCCTAATGCCATTGGTAAAAATATACAGAGCTAACCATACCTTTGGTAATGACATCAAATCAAGCCCATATTCCGTAAGTGGATCTTCATATCCACGTATTCTTTTGCCCCATAACGTAACAAGTATCATAAATGCAGTGTAGAGGCCAATAATGCAAGCAAGATCAGCAATTCTGGAGGGGGTATTAGTTGCCCAGCTTTGCAAAAATGTCGGAAGTAGTGGAATTGCAACTGGTGACCATAAAACAAGCGTCATACCAGCAAACCCAAAAATCCTAATGACACAAAACCAGGACAGAGGAGAATCAGTAAAACAATAATTAGGCTGAGAAGTCAACTCAACTACAAGTGCATAGAGACCACAGAGTGCTGATTTCTTGAGCACATAATGCAATAGACAAATAAAAAAGTTCAGATTCGAATACTCTTAGTGATTATACCATATAGATTGACATGTTAGAGTAGCTTCTTCAACCTTCTTCAACAAATCAATTTGTATCCCAAACAATAAGAGAAAACAAAAAACCAAAAAATTCTTGTCTAACACAGTATCTAAAATCTGCATCAACTTACACAATACCTCTGGATCAAGGGACGCTCAGATAGACGAAGAAATTGGATTAGCTTGTCGGTCAAACTCATTGCACCACGCATACCACCCCAGAGCAAAGCAAGTTTGCCAACTAGCTTCAACATGCCCCCCCTTTGTCCCAAATCGACCAACATTGCAACCAATCTGTTTGTAAAGTAGTAACAAAATTAGTAAAAGAGAGCAATAGCAGATGAATCTGCATGTATTTGGAATATATTTTTTTGTGTGCTAAGACCTTTCTTGATCCAGTCCACCATCTTCCTTCTTGGGTACGACGGGGGCAGCAACTGACATGGCTTTCTCAGCAAGGCTTGTGACAATGTTACTCTGGTGTTTGTCAGATGCCTCCTCGAGATTGTCAGGCTCCATCTGACCATTACCTTTCATCTTGAAGGACTCGGATGAACTCTCAGAAGTTTCATTGCCTGTGAATGAATCCTGCATGTTTGCATATAAGTAGGATAATTAGAAACATACCCCACTACATAAAGTCAGCTGACTTCTGTGTTCATAATAAAGAAATTTGCGTAGAAACAAAAATGATGTAGAAGGCAATGGGATACCACATGTACATCCTATTAGGCAGTGTTCAGAAGAACAGAAGAAACACCATCAGGAAGAAGGCAAAGACAAGGTAATGGAAAATCAAAGCCACCCATTTTAAATACTAGAAAATCAAGATTCGCAGAGCTGTCTTATTGGAAGGGGAAAATTTTCTGCAAGAAAATCTCAAAGAAGACAACATGCAGCCTAGAACTACAAAGTTGTTCAGCAGTCCAAGAAGTAAAACCCTAAACTCAGTCTTGTATGAGCATCTATGTATATAACTAGAATTATAAGAAAACAAATTTTTTTTTAAGAAACTAACTTTTACCTGGTGCTTCGCCAATAAAGCAGACGCCCCAAGGGCAGCTGTAACGGCACCAACCATAACAGTGTTGTTTATATTCTGCAACTCGGTCTTTTCCTCTTTCCTATCAACCAAACTGTCCAACCTTGTATTATGATCAGATTTATCAACAGGCATGTGGTGAATCTCTGTGCTTCTAACCTTAGCCAGATCATTTTCTTCAGTCATTTTGGCTTGACTTAAGATCGGAGCTTCTGTTTGGACACTATCGTGCACCGTAGCCACATTGAAATATTTTCTCAGTGCAGCTAAGCTTGAGCCTACAATAACACCAACTGGCACTACTCTTCTCAAGAAGCTAGTGTGTTGAACAGCAGATGATATGGCTCTAATCACATGCTCTCCATGAAAAGTACCGACTTTTTCTGAGCCAATACTATGGTATTCAACTTCCAAACGTGGATCATAGGCATGTCCAACAGAAAACGATACAGCATTAGCCACTTGTTCCAAATCTCTGGTAAGAGAGGGTTCCATTTTTTTCATGTCAGCAGCACTTAATCTGCGACCAACTTCAACCATCAAATTATCCAATATAATATTTTTCACAAACTCCACAAAATCCTCTCTTTCATCTTCACCAATTTCAACCCTTTCCTCCACATTATCCATTGCTTCATATTCTTTTACCGGCTCCTGATGCTTTTCTGTATCTAATATTACATAAGATGGCTCAATAACTTCATCATTTTCCTTTGCAGGTGAATGTGCCTCAACCTTTTGAGCAACAACATCACCAACTGAACTTCCAACATGTCCAGGTTGTTCTAAGAGTTTCCACTGACCTTCTTCTGGAAAATAGTCCAGCAATAGAGCAGCAGTTGAATCTAAATCTAGTGATTGGGCACGCACCTTTGAAAGTAGATAATTATGCACCCCACAAGAGATTGAAGTTATGCAAGGAGGTATTGAAGTTATGCAAGGTGGTATATTGTTTACATGATTGAAACCAACCAAAAGATCCTTCTTTACATTTTTATCCTCACCTACACAGTTAACTCCGTCACTTCCCTGTGAACTGTTGATACCATTTCCATTAACTGATACAGGACTTTGACTATGCTTCTCTTCCCATACAGTTGATGCATCAGGTTGCAGGTCCATAGCATTCTCATGGCGATTAGATGCAGAAATATTGCTTAATCGATCAATATGTACACTTTGGTCCAATTTACTGGCTTCTGAATCTTCTTGACTATCATCGCCACCAAGGTGGTCCTTTGCAGATTCAGACTCAGATGCAGAATCACTTTTCTTCACTTCATTTTCATGTTCAGAACTCTCCTCCAATTGAGTTATCATATCTTCTATAACCCCAAAAACATTGTTAACTGCCAATTGGGTGGAATCATCCATCCCTGTCAAGGCATCAAATGCCTGAGAAACACTAAATGTTGGGGCAGTAGAATCAGATGGATTAGACATATTTTGATCTATTACAGGCTGCGTATTCTTGTTTTCTCTCTGTTCATTATCATTACCTTCCTCATCTTTTGTGTCTAATTGAGCGGCTCTACCCTCTTGGTCTTTCTCCTCCTCAACAATTGCTCCCTCAGCAGAACCAGCAATTCCAGTCTGACTGGAATTGTTAGGCTTAGTGTCTTCTGACCCCGTCTCACTATTGTTAAGAGATTCAGGGTCAGAACTTCCTGATTCAGTAGCATCTTTAACAATAGAACCAGAAATATCGCTTCCATCGATGCTCAATGATTGATCTATAGTTGAAATTTTTGGCGATTGCTCTGAGGGATTATACTCTGATTCTAGTTCCCCAGGAGGCTTGTTCACATCTGGTTGACTGTCAACAGAGCTATCTAACAAATCATCAGCCCTTTTCAACAGATCAGAAGAATGATGGTCTTGATGTGCACCTTCTGAACTCGAAACTCCGCTGAACTTGTCTTGGACCTTTGACTTTAAACCTGATGATATATCAGGAACAACACCCAGGAGCTGATCAAATTTTAGGTTTGTGCCTTGAGCATGCAAAACTCCAGATACAGCAGCTGTTAGCTTTCCGCGAACATCTTCTGGCACTGCATCTTGCAAAGCTTTCATTAGTGTGTCTCCTTGATCAACCGCTGCTAAGACCTGGGGGCATATACGAGAAAAATGTTACACAAAATATGATTAGGGAAAGAGTAGTGTGACACAGTTACTTGTATAATACTTTTTGGTTTGTAATGAGCCTAAGACGGTGCTCCTTCTTAACACTGAGGAGCAAATAGGAAATAAACCACAGAAATTTCAGAAGATAAAATATTTGACATTCAGATAGACCTGTACGATAAATTATATTATGCTCAAGTCAGTTACCTAATGCAAACAGAGATATTCAGAGACCCTAATCAACATATGACCTGAACATTAATGTGATCACAAATGTGAAACCGCAAGATGAAAATGAAAAATTAAAGCACCACCTTCTTCTTCTTTTCTTCACTTAGAGTATCCGGCATGGTTATATCAAGCATGTTCATAACAACTTGTGCTGTCTGTAACACTTGACCTCTATCACCATCTACAGGACTGATTTCCTCCTCGTTGACCAACTCTGGATCAACAGAGTGAGTCTGATCCAGCGCACCTTTCTCCACATCCTGCAACCCTGTATGTTCAACCTCTGACTTTTTCCATGAATCCTTTCTAGATGTTAACAAGAAGCTAGCTGCAGTATCACTTTCTCCAAACATCTTGTTCTTAGTACTTGTGGTATATCCATTTAAAGAATCTGATTGGCTCATGGTATATCCATTTGAAAAATCCTTTTTGGATTTTAACCAGAAGCTACCATCGGTATCACTTTCTTCATGAGCTAATCCTCTTGAAGGCTCGATGGGAATGTCCACATCTTTAAGAAGCGGGTGACGACCCTTCAAAAATCCAAGCTCCACTGCTGTGAGCCACTGCACATCACACTCATTCTCATCAGTATATTAGAGTGCAAAATGAGACTCAATCTACTTCTCCAATAATGAGGACCATGAGGTGGTTTCACATACCACTTTTTCAAGCTCAAAGAAAAATTAGATAATTTATTACCTCGATAGTTAGGTGCTGGCACCAAGATAGAGCAGATCTACAATCATCAGTGACACGAGATGGCAAACAAGAACACATGAGGAGGCTCGTAAATGGATTTTCTGCTATCAAACTGCGTGGAATTAAGAAGGGTGGTCCTGACTCACAGTGTTTCTGATAAAATGACAGGTTTTGAAATATGAATGCACAATAAACAAATATAATTGTCAAAGTTCATGAGCATGACAAAAAGTTGAAAACTACAGGCACCTGTATAAATAGAACTGGAATCTTCACATTCCCAACCACACCTTTTGTACTTGATTTTGAATAAAACTCTTCGATGGCATCAAAACCATAAGATACCATAGAGATTGCTTTTTCGAATTCACGAACAGATTTTGCTGAAAGAGCTTGTTCCACGTCAAACCCTTTTGCTTTTCCTTGAAAAAGTTCCTACAGAATCCAGTACGCATAAAAAACAATTTAAACAAAATGGTTGACATAACTTGAGGACACCACATTAAGCATTCTAAGTTGCAATTTCTTCGTACTAGATTTGAAGGTAAAGCATTTGCATCAAAGTGATACCTTGTTAGATCTCAGAATATCTATGAGTCCACCGGCGAGCTGCTGATCAATAGCCATTTGATGAGGAGAGGACCTAGTGGCCTCCTCCAAGTCAAAAGGGTTGTCTATGCAGGTAGCGGCTGTAAGTGGTGTGCTTTCCCCAATTTCTGCCAGATACTTTGTCAACATGTTTGCACCATAACCCCAGCCAACACCCATCAATGTGGTCCCTGGCCTCGCCTTATTTATGAACTGTACAGCAGTAGAGATATCATCGCTGTCAGCAGCTGAAAACAACCTACATAAGATAAAGTATAGTCCTACTATCATCAACTAATTCTCTCCCAAACTAAAAACAAACCCAGACTGGTTTCTTTGCTCCCTATCAATTCCAGCACATATGCATAGTAAAGAAGTATAATTCACTATTCCATCTTTATGAGACCAAAATTTGAGTTGAGAGAGTGACGCATACCGTGGCGTGGTGAGAGGCGAACCAGCACAACCCCTAGGGTTCATGACGATCGGAAAACAGCCTCGGCGGAGGGCTTCACACACAAACGACCTGACGTTTCGATCCATGCTACCCTGGGCGGTGCCCGGCACGAGAATCAAGGTGGTGTCCAATCCATACTCCTGTTGAAGGTCCAAATTCGCAGGCCAATCCAACGATATGACTCCTCCATCGTCCGTACTCACACACAGCCTCTGATACTCTAATCTATCCTCAGCACCACTCTCACTTTCATTCAAGAATTGGATTCTACCGCTGTTGAGCCTCACAAAGTGTCCGTCTTCCTTCACCAGCTTCTCGTTCACGTCCTTGAATAGCTCGAACGATATCGACGGACATCTCAGCAGCACGGAGCGGTTAAACGGCGTCGGACTGGTGAACAGCAACCACTCCCCGATATCAGATGCCGACTCGTTGGACTTGTGCTTAGCCGCGGCCGAGTTGGAATTCGAAAAATTGGAGAGGAAGAGCGTGGCGCCGGAGACGAAGCCGATGAATTCCAAGGAATTGGGGGAGGGGATGAATTGCGAAACGAAGTCGTGGAAATTAGGGTTTCCGAGCTGGCTTCGGAGATTGAGCTGCTTTAGTCTTCGGCGTCTGTAAACGCGGAACTCGCGGATCTGGAAAACGTGATTGGGCAAGAAATGAGGGGTGAAGGTGGAGCAGAGGTTAGTGTGTTTGGACATTTTTGAGGTGAGGCTCATATTTTCGTGGTGATCGCATCATATGAACTGAGAATTTGGGTCTGTTTGAAATGAAGAGAAGAGGATAGAGAATCAGAGATAAGGAGAGCGCGCGAAAGCTCTAGAGAGGGGAGTGGACGTACGGTGGAGAATGAGTCGGGTCGGTGGATCCGATTTTGATCTGTCAAAGATTTGAGGCGGGAGACCTAACTCAACGGTCCATATTGTCCATTACTTTGCGAGTTTGCGTGTCAAGTATTGACCGTCAGAAATGAACGAATTTTTGTTCCAACTCAACGGTTCATAATGTTACGAATTTTTTTGGACAATTAGCTCCAATCAGACTTGAACACGATATGTGGCTATTTTAATTTCTTTATCTTATTTCAGCGTATTATTTTATTAAATTCATTTAAAATTAGCATAGAATTAATCAATAAAATTGAACATTAAAGAAGGAATACATACCACATAGAGGACATTCCGTCGAAAAATAGAAAGAACATAGAATAATTGGAGGTCATCGAATCAATAATGATTTCCCCAATTTCAGCTCTATTGGTAGCCCTATTAAGGAGAGAGGAAGGGGGAATCAATGGTTGTTGTGAGTTGTGAATAGAAATAAACTTGTGGTGTATTTTTAAAAAAGAAATAGTACGTAGCCAAAAATTCAACATTGTAAAGGTCAATTGGTAGCAAGGACTGCCAGTGATGCCACCATGATTTGAAATCTCTCACACCAAACTCTACGATAATGAATTTTCTAATTCCATAATCTCATTATTCGTAGAGACTGATTTTTAGAATGAGTTCCAATTGACAGAACTCGAAAAGCAAGAGGAAATTTTCTTTTACGAATTTACTAGTTTTCTGATTTTGAAAAATCGTAAAAAAAAAAAAATCAGGTCGAGATTTTGGCCTTTTTTTTAGTTTGAGAATTGCTTAGAAATCATGATTTGAGGGTGAGAAAATAAGATCATGTGATTTTGGCCAAAAATCTTGTGCTATAGTCTACAGTTTTTGGTGAGAAACAAAGGTCTTGGAATTTTTTTTTTTAGAGAAAGTTTGGGGTTGGTCTCTACGGTGTTAGAACATTGTTGTTGGGTGACACTGTGTGGTTGGACTGACAAAATTGGACACAGTTAGCCTCGCTTGCATGGATATGCTTAAGGGTACGAGCATGGAAATGGTACATATTAGAACAGTAGGTACTTGCCCTTAACCCTAAACTGATGGAGAAGAGCATTGCAATGGGCACATGCATTTTTATTTGTTTGGCCACAAGAATGGGCGAGAGTACGTAGGGGATGGCCACTAAAATGAGCGAAGGCAAGGGCTTGGCCACTAGAATGAGTGAAGGCAATGACTTAGCTATTATAATGGAATAGACCATAAAATAGTCATTATACGTTAAAAAAAGATTGTTATTTTTTTTAGGAACACTGAGAATAATGTAATATGTGACTATAAAAAATTTCTGAATTTTTTCAGCACGGGAAGTATTTTTTTTTCTATTTTCCAAAGTCGAAAAATAGGAAAAATTGTAAAAAATAAACGGATCGAGATTTTTAAGTTCTGTCAATTGAAAAACGTTCTAAAAATCATCTTTTATCAACAGTGAGATTATGGCAGATGAAAATTTTGAATAAAAAATTGATCATAAGATAGTTTGACACGTTTGGACGTATCAGGAGACACATTGGCATGCCTCCTTGTGAACTATAGTTTTTTTTGAAAATTTTCATACTATAATTTCATCATTCGTATAGCTTTATTTTTAGAAGGTGTTCTAATTGACGGAACTCGAAAAGCAAGAGTATATTTTTTTTTATGAATTTTCTAGTTTTCTAACTTTGGAAAATCGTAAAAAAAATCGGGTTTAGATTTTTGCTTTCCGTCAGTTTTGAGAAGTGCTTAAAAATCATGATTTTAGGGTGGGAAGATTTTGGTGAGAAAATAAGATCATACGATTTTGACCAAAAAATCGTATACTATAGTCGACAGTTTTGGGTAAGAAACCAATGTCTCGGAATTTTTTTTTTTTTTAGAGAAAGTTTTGGGGTTGGTCTTCATGGTATTAGAACATCATTGTTGGATGATACCGTGTGGCTTGACTGCCAAAATTGAACACAGTTAGTATGGCTTGCATGAACATGGTTAAGGATACGAGCATGAAAATGGAACTGATTATGACACTGGCCGGGTAATTGCCCTTAACCCTAAACTAATAGACAAAAGCATTACAATGGACACACACAATTGCATTGGGTTGGCCACAAGAATAGGCGAGGGTAGGGGCTTGACCACTAGAATGAGCGAAGGCAAGGGCTCAGCCACTAGAGAGGAAGGTTGACTCGAGAGGAAGAGAGAGTTGAAGGTTGACCCGGAAAGAAAAGAAATTCAGGAAGAAGCGGAGAAGAAAGGTTAGATTGGGAAAAGTGGAAAAGTTGTGCAAGGTCACGTCAGCATTAACGTCCAATTTGGACGGAGGGTGTGAGTATGGACACGGGTGATTAAAATTGAGAGTGTATAAGTGTTTCTGATGAAATTGAAACCCCATAGACTAATATAATTTTTGAATCAAACCTCAGAGAGATAAACTGAATTTAGTCCAAATATATATATATATATATATATATATAATATTAATTCAATCGAGTTTTAATATTTTCTAATAAAAGTATATCAATTTATTTTAATTACTGATTTTCAATTTTAAATGGTAAAATTAACAGCTATTTAATTTAATTTAAAGACATGTCATAATGTCTTAAGATAATGGTTAGGATCCCAAAATATTATACCAAATCTACATCCCAAATGAGGTGGCAATACCACATCATCAATATATTTAAAATTTATTAATGACATGGATTTATCTGCCATATTAAAAATAAAAAAATACAAGCTTTCTTAAACAATAAAAATACAATGAAAACCCTAAATCAATGAAACCAAGTAATTATTTACTCAATGTCTTATATGTTAAAAATAATTATGATGCCATGTAATTTGGCATTCAATTTTAGTAAACTTATTTGGGATCTCAAACAAATTTTTTTTTTTTGTGATTTTGTTAAAATACTTTTTTTCTTTTTGACAAAGTAAAATACTTATTCTTTAACGCTGTTAATTGAAAGACGATTTACCAGCTTTACCGTAAATCTTTTGTTCAAATTGAATGGCCTATTACCAATTGGCTGTTTGCTTCAGCTATAAAATAGCCCAAAGAATACTGAGATGTACAAAGCAATTTGTATAATTCGATTTTAGGTGCATGCACAAAGTGTTTTAATAAATCAACTTTTTCCTCACTAGATCGAGCAGCTGCCACAACTGTTGTATCATTAACTTGTTATGGGAAATATTTATGATTGTTGTTGTATCCTAAGACGCATCAAACAGGATTAATGGTACTACGCCATAGAAGTAGTAAAAGTGCAGGAGGTGCAAGAAGAATAGTCCTACTATTTAAAACCAGCCATGATTGTTGGTTTTGTCTGGTATGCTAATGCTAGCTCTTACCCATCCATCACTAGTGTGCTTGAAAACTATATACAAGTTGTATATAGGAAGGTGTATAAAATAGCTCTAATTTATAGTGAAGGTGAGGATCGATACGGTGGTAAGCGTTTGACAAAATGCATGTCTATTACTTTGTTAAATAAGGTGCAGGATGCATGCCCAAGATCTTGCTGATACGAGCGTTGATGAAGATCTCTGTGGCACACATAACAGAGATCGAGTTTCAACGTGACATGCATGCCATGGACACTCTGGGATCATCAGACTTGCAGTATGTATAAGCTTAAAAGCATATGATTCACAACCAAAGGCATCAAGGGGGACAGATGAATATATAGTTAATTGGCAACAGTTCTTACCGTAAAGAAAAAGATGATCATGAGGATCGATGGTGGTTCAGATGATGGTGAAGGGGATGAGGATATTAGTTCTGATGTACGAAAGCGAAAACTGCAAGCTACAGATAGATGAGATCGATGGATTATGAAGATGTGATGAATGATGGGGATGGGTCTTCTGAAAGTGAAATTGATAAGGAAAATGAAGTAAGTGCATGATGGAGATGGATGTGTCATTTGAAAATGAAACTGATGGATATGCCAGAATGTCCTTCAGAAGATGGAAACCTGTCAAATCTCAAGTCGATGGAGAAAAAGACGAAGACAAACACAAAGAAAAAGGAGTCTAGCAGGGTTATATTTTTGTCATCCAAGAGATTCCACTTTGAGGTTCATTTCAGATTTACCAATGAATCTCATATTTTGCTGCGTCCGGTACTTACTTTACCTTGTTATATATCCTAGACATTATTCTACCTTGTTATATGCAAATGTAAAGTTGGGGCTTTTGTTAGATTTCCATCCAGAAATTTTTCAACAATGGTAACATAGACGAAGGAACAGGATCTCTCTGATGAGTGAATATTATAATATTAACAGTAATGAATGGAATTCTTAATCTTTGTTTAGTGGTTACTAATAGGAGAACCGAAAGGGATTGCATTGTCAGGGCCTTTTCACAGTGTCGTTCCATGACCCAAACCATAACAATCGATCAGTCGATTGAGATGAATGGTCATTCCGTTGCTATCGATCAGACAACACGTACTGACATATTAGTATGATAATTAGAGATGGATTAATCAGCTCGACCAGATTTCCTTAAGCACATGATAATGAGCTAGCCTAAACTCGGGACCATAACACATTAATAGAGAGACATTATCATCTTGTCTGCACTTTATTTGTGTACGTTAAACCAGTAAAGACGTTTGTTGATATGCTCTTGGTCACATTACCAACCTGCAAAAAATCCCAACAGAACAAAAACCTGAAAAAACATGAGATTGATTAACTATATAATCATATCACAGATTAATCAGATTGCATCAGCATAATTTATATTTAGATTTCTGTTGATTTGATTGCTGACAAAATTAATTTATTGATGAGGATTCATTCATTTATCGCTTTTCAATTAACAACTAATGGAAATTGATGTGGATTGACGCACATGATCGATAAAGAATCTTGAACACCTTCTCAATCTCAAGTCACAACCACAAATGTTTAATTTACTTTATTTAATTATTCATTAAGTCTTTTTGTCGATCTTAGCCTCTTAGGTGCTATAGAAATTAATTAGGGTCCTTGATTAGGGACTTCTTATTGGTGATTACTGAATATTACACACTAGATTAATATTTTATCCGCAGAGCAAATGAGAACATGAAATGAATAAGAGGTTGGTCTAATTCTAATGATTAACAAGATTATTCATCTATATATATATATATATATATATATATATATATATATATATATAGCTGCATTGATTGATCACCATTTAAATTATGTTTTATAAAATGACAAGATTATTTTACGCGTCTATATATATATATATATATATATATATATATATATATATATATATATATATATATTTGTGTGTGTGTGTGTACGTATTTGGCCAAGATATATACATGCATTATGATCATCTGCATTGTGAAAAACATGCATGTTATTCCTAAGGTGACAATGAGAACTATTAGTTCTAAACCAATTTCAGTGTCTCTTCATCTTTATTATGGCAATCAGATTTTTCCAATTTATCATTCACCTTCTGACTATATTAATTATGTTTTGTTTTTGGCCTTCCAACTCATTTCTTCTAATTTAATTCTATAATTTTCGACCTTTAGAAAAACTAATCTCCTTTCGATCGACACAATTTTTTACTTCAGCACTTCGATCTAGTGTCTCGTGTTGTCATTTTATTTCTACAAATTAAATACTTATTTTGACTAAATAAATTTTGTCCTCTGTCCTGAAACGACTATAAGATGATAGATATTAAATAGAGTATTTGACACTAATTTTTGGCATGATCCAATCAAATACGGTATTCAATTATTATCTCTAGCTAGCTAGTAATTAATATACTTACATATATATATATATATAGTTATAACATGAATCCACGTGGAGAAGTATGGGTGTGACAAACATTACGTACTAGACATGGATCAAATATAGTAACCCTAGCTGATAGAAAAGAAACAGAAAATTAAGATGGAGGACATGGACATGGCTAGCTCAAGTATTCTAGGACATGCCAAGTCCATGTGTTCTTCACATGCCCTTGCTGATCATCAGCAGCTACTGTGTATCTTTTTCAAGATTTTCCAATAAAAATCCAAACTATATATCAAGATTTTCAATTTTAATATTCTGCTGCCAAGATATCATATGATCCCTATATATAATTAAGCTAGTATTTGCATTGTTAATTTCAAGCAAAACATTGAAACAGTGAGCACTGTTATAATATTAATGGAGCATCAATTAACTTTTTCTTATAGTTAATACTTAATTCTCTTTGTCTTTTTTTTTATATATAATATTAAAAACCCCTATTAAAAATTAGGGTTGTTGCTACCACTGAGTCACTGACCAGAGGTTGGCCTATAATGCCTTTGGAGTTTGGCCCCAGATTCTATTCTGGAAGACGACGACCTTTTCTTCATTCTCTTACTTTTAAATTATTTTACCTACTAAAATCGTTTTGCCAGTAAAATAATTAAGAATTCAACAGAAATTATATATGGATAATATATTGAAGACTATGAAAACGACGTAGCACATGTCTGTCACTTTCACTAACAGTTTTTTTTTTTTTTCTGAATTAAAAAGATAAATAGCTAGTAGAATGAAATCAGTAAAGTTCATTGACAAGGAACCGATATTCGTATGATGGAGAATAAAAACTTTCTAGTGATATAGAAATATAATGAAAAAGATTGGCAAGTCAATATATATATATACAGGTAGGGCTAGATTGCAAGAAGTACTAGCCTTGATAATGTAAAAATAATTAACAGTGTTGGAATAATTTTTTAACTCTTCACAAGCACAAAATTAAACAAAATGTCCCAAACGATCTTATTAGAGAGCAGAAGAATATGCAACCAACAGGAAGATACCAAAGGAGGGGTACGGGGTCATTAACCATAAAAAACTTTGTAAAAAGAACAAGAATGACTCTTATTTTACAAGGAAAATACCCCACAGGTCCAAATGTGGCAACTTTTTGCCCACCAAGTTTTGTTACAGTAAAAATTTGCCCCTCAAGGACAGAAATATTTGAAAATTCACTGTAGCGGAGTGAACAGTAATATTATTGACCACAATAATATTATTGAGGTCAATAAAAACTTGGTGAATGTTCCTAAATTTTTTTATTGTAGTCAATAAAAACTGGGTGAACAGTAATATATATTATTGTGGTCAATAATATTACTGTTCACTCCGCTACAGTGAATTTTCAAATATTTATGTCCTTGATGGGCAAATTTTTACTATAGCAGACTTGGTGGACAATTTTTCCTTATCTTTGTCCCTATGGGTCAAAGACCCTATTTTAAAACTGCAAAAGTCCAAATCACCCAAAAGTAATGCAGCTGGTTTTGCCTCAATCCTTGCCGGTGTTATGTTTTTAATTTGTGTGCTTTTAATTTACTTATTAGAACGGCACTTGGGAGACGGCTTATAAATATTACCAAACAAATTTTGATTTTGAGAATGAAGATATATACGCTTTTATCAGACGATTATAAGATGTATTCATATCGTTATACGCACTCTAGACTAATATTCGTTAATTTTGAACATTATCTATATAGCTCATCTCATAAACAAATACGATAAACAAATTTTGGTGGGTGTAGCACCTTCCCAAAAATATAGTTCGAGAAAGAATTAGTAAAAGTTTTTTTAAAAAAAAAAAACCTAAGTGATGAGGATATATTGAGCATAAAATCAAACAATAATAAATCGCCGCACACAGAAATGAGAAGTTCATCCCCTCATGCAACCCTCATTGGTAATTTACCATTTCGCCCCTGTCCCTTCCCCAAGTCCCTCCTTTATATACGAACCTTCCTTCCCCATTTCCAAATCCCTCAACAAGAAACACACAAAACCGCATCAACACTTTCTCAAACTCTCTCTGCTTTAATTCTTTGTCCTTGTCTTAGAAAACTAAGCTTGTTTATATTTATCTTGAAAATGGCTAAAGGAGGAAATAAGCTATTGAAGCTGAAGTCAGTCCTCAAGAAGTGGAACTCATTCAGCAAAAGCAACCGCCACAGCATCAACTCCATAGCCTCCGCTGACGACGACAGCTACTCCTCTTCCAACGATGCCGTCTCGTCACGAGACCTCCACGCCGTCTACGTCGGAAAGTCCCGAAGACGCTACCTCGTGGGCCCCGACGTCGTCCAGCACCCGCTTTTCAAGGAGCTGGCGGAGAGATCCTCGGACGATGACACAATCAATGTCGCATGCGAGGTGGTGCTGTTCGAGCACCTGCTCTGGATGCTGGAAAACGCCGATCCTCAGCCCGAGTCCATGGACGAGCTCGTCGAGTTCTACGCTTGCTGATCCAGAATTGAAGAAGGAATGTACGTATATGCATGGTAACTACTACTAGTACTAGTAGGGTGAAAGCTGAAAGTGACTGAGAAAGAAAAATAAGGAAGGATCGATGAGGCCGGCCGGAGGAGGATTGTACATTCTTTTTAAAAAAGATTTAATAATTATTCTAGGGGGAGTTAAGAGATTGAGAGTGTGATTTGATTTGATTGCACGGTTGAGGATGATTTAACCCAACATTTCACATCCATCTGATCGAGCTGGTCGAAATTCGTCAGCTCATCTATTCTGTACCATTTGTCATTCTAAAGATATATATCAATGTCTACTTCTTATACATTTTCCTTCTTAATATATTGGTCTGATATTTCTATATATATGTTAATAATTGGTTTATATTCCGGTTCACTGCTTCGATCTCTTCGATCCTTCTGCACCGGATAGTTTCAACAAGTTAGATACTTAAATCACGTCAACATTATCAAAGATATTTTTCTCCTCCACTGCAATGAACAGTCACATTCACTTTATTGCGACTACTCTATACTCTATAGTACTATTTAAGAACGTGTTTTTGCGCGTATATCGATCGTGCCTTTGTGTACCATATATGAATATGAGATCCAATTATGTGAATGTGTGGGTTCCAACTTTATCAGCGTACCAAAGCATGGTACATGTTTTAACCATAATATGTTGCAAATGAGTACAAGGTAATGTATAGGTCCAAAGTAATGTCAACATTTAATTTGCAGAACTAGTACTACTAATAAAGTTCTTGACCCAAGTCCCTGGCCACACAGATTTACTTGAAGTAGTTTTAGATATTATCTTAAAGTACATGCAAGCTAGCTAGGCCTTTTTAGTTTTTACCAAGTGATTAAGTATGTAGTTAATTTCTCTTGTGATTAGTTGCTCCACTTTGTTAGTTACTACGTCCCATTGTAATTAAATTAAAGCAGTGAACATGCTAAGTAATTAACTAATTATTTTTAACATCATCAACAATTACTTGAGATAAAGATTCGTGTTGTGTGGAACACAAGACAACAAATCCTTGAACAAGACAAAAAAGCTTGTAGCCTTAATTAATTAAGTGGTAATGCAGACTAATTGAAAACTAGGTAGCACGTCGGAGTTGTATATAATCAAATTGACAACACTATTTTAGTTCCAGAAAATTTTCTATTAAAATAATAAATCCAAGCCTACCAGCAAGCTAATTTTCTATTCAAAAATTAATTATTCTCTCATTCGTTGATTATGGACCTTATGGTGAGTCTCACACTGTCTTGAATTGGGAGAGCTCGACACATATCACACAAGAATTCTCTTATAAATGCTAATAGTGCATAATAGATAGAAGTTTAGGGTTTATAAAGGTCAGAAATTTAGGGTTTTGTTTTCTTTTGGATTAAGAAGTCAATTCAATATAACTAACATATTTAAAGGTTTAATACACTTTTCTAACTAACTAATGCAAGCTCTACCCAATTAGAAAGGCTGAAAAAATGGCCAACAAAATATAAAAATGGAATGTAAAATTAAGTTGGTAGCTGAAGAAATTAATATGTCGTATTATGAAACCGCAGGAAGAAGTCAGCAACTTTACAGTAGGCATTCCTTTCGGCAAAACAATTAATCAATCCATAGTTCCATGCGTACTAAAGTTTGCTTTGATATTATATTAAGTAATATTAAACGTTTTTCGGATTAATTAAGTAATATTAAATTTGATTTACAATATTCCTCAGCATATAAAGTCAGAAATGTTGTTCTTATAATAGTAGAGGAAGCTAATGATTAGGTAGTTGGAGATGCCTTTGCAACCCATATAGATATGTCCATAAACGTCTACACGCTTAATTGAACTTCTTTTTTGCTGTGTTGGGTTTTTGCAGAAAAAGAGATTTTGATTGAGAGGTACTAACTGAAGACTTTATGTTACAAATTAAATGGAAGACACAAAGTCTGTTTAATACATCATTAGGTAGTACCAGTAACGCGTATATCGCCTAGCTGTGATATTGCCAACCCTAAAGCTAGCTCTGAAAGTACATGCTCCCTGAGCTTGCTTCCACACACTTTGTCAAAGTTGATCGAGCATATTTATATTTGTATGATGAACTTTGTTAGCGATCATTTTCATATAAGATAGTGTGGCGCCGTTAAATAGATTATGATGGTGTAGGGAAGAGAATTAATGAAGTAGATTGTTTTTTGATCCAAAAGTTACTTTATATACGATATACTTTGTTAACGGTGAGTTTTTCTCTTGAATTTAATTACTACTCACACTTTCGGAATGATGGTTTACCAACTCGAGAGTTTTATCACTTTATGACATGCTTAGCAACAACTAGCTAGATTCATCAAAGTGAACATGTCAACGTCATATAACCAATCACTTTAATGTTTTGTTTTACCTTAAAGGCTTAAATGACTTGAACGTGAGTATCTTTTCAAGATCTAAGGTTCCATTAACATATTGAGAGAGATCGAATACTACAAGACTTGGCCGGAAAGTAAAATACTACTCGAGAGTTTATGGACAGTAATTAGCATCAGTTTTATCAAAGAGAATAAATCGACATTACTAAACCTTATTACTCGGCTTATACTTTGCTCATATAACCAATTTCTTTAATGCTCTCATTTACCCGACATGACTCGGTGTGGATATGTTTTCAAGATCTAAGGTTTAATTTCCATCGGTATATCGAGAGGGATTGAAGTCCAAGCAAGGCTGGGGCGGATGAGTGAAAGACATATATACCCCCGGAGCCACCAAACTGTCGGGATCGAAGAATACAAACCTACTGTCGCAGAAGAAGACGGCCGCTTTTAGCGGCTTTTTTTCATGGAGAGCATGATATTGATGCCCCCATAATCCCAATCATCCTTGGATGGATTTGTTGTCTTTTGGTACATGAAAATGCAGCATCTGAAGGATGGATGAGGGTATTTATGTCATTTTGACCAGAATATCAGATGGTCCGGGCAGGAGCCAAAGAGCAAAAGACCAGCCCACGTGGGTAGAGGGTCGTCAAATCGGATTTGGCCTTCTGAACGGACCCCCCCTCCACGACTGCATGTGATGCATGAAATTTTTGTCTCCATGAAGTCTTTTACCAAATTCATGCATGAATGAATGAATTCAGAAAGAAAGAGACGACTGATAAATTTTTAGTAGAAATCCATTACCAATAAAACACATTTGGAGATGTCTCCCAGTGAAATTTGAATCCCGAAAAGAGTTACGTGAAAACGATATGATTTTTAAGTCATTGTGTTAGGTTTAGTAACAAGAGAGTAGAAAAATAAGTTAAAATTAAGATAACTAGGTTATGAGTTTGATCTATCATTACGAAAAACATTGATAATATTTTATAAGCACAACACGATCGGCCAAAATAATACTTGTCTGACAATTTTGGTCAATAGTTCCTCACTGTTCATGCATTCGATTATTTCATAATCATTTTAACGTTCTATTGAAGCTAGCTACTATATAGGTACGTTCATTTACTTTTCATTTATTTTATCACGGTTATCAGTTGGGTGATAATATTAAGTGGACAGGTGGTCTGCGTCGTATTATGAAGTTAATTAACAGATTCACTCTACAGTGTTACCGATGATATATATATACCTACCATTGTTTCTGAACAAGATGTTAAGAACCATATCATCACCTATACCCAAAAGGCAGAACTAGTAAGTTATATATATTTCTGTCCCAACAAACTACAGGTTTTCGCCCGGCCATCTGATCTTAATTTAAAAGCCAGAATAAAAGTTGAAATGCCTCTGAATGACCATCCCATCTCTAATCTTTTCTAGTAGTATGTGCTTAGCTCAACCCAGAATTGGAAACCAAATGATGAACTGAGTGGAACAGCAAGCTTAAAAAATATTTAACACGTACGTACGTCCCCACCCCACAGCTGAAACCGGCCGAGAGTAGCAGACACATATGTTAGCTAGGGTTTAGTGGGAGAACGTGTGGGGGTGGGGTTCGCCATAGAAAGCTTTCCATGGGATTGATGCCAATGGAAGCAAGAGGACACCAGGAAACGTCAAAAGTGCCACGACATAATGTGCATGAGAATGCATTGTGATATATCGAGAGGCCTCTTGGTCTGTACATACGTGTATTCAAACATTAATGAGGCTCATCAGCATAGTTAGTAAAATATGGGACGAGTATTAAACAAAAAAAATACGTATGAATATTATTCGGACGATTTTATTTAATAGTGCGTTGAAAAGTTTGGTACAGTATTATTTAATTATTTATTTTTAAGTATTTAAATATCAATTTATATTAATGTTTGTTCAATTACATGAGTAAAAATACGTAATAAAAGTGTTTAATATATATGTGTATAATACTTTTTGGCTCAAAAGTACGTGTATTTTAACGAATTTTTTAAAAAGTACGAAATTCGGAATTTAAAAAAAATACGTACGTACAGGTACTATTCGGAATTATTCGCGAATTAACTAGACTCATGAGCAATGATTAATTAATGTTGCTGTTAATTGATTTATTGTTGCTAAATTTTGCTTCATAATGAGCGAGCCAAATATGTAATTAATGGGGCTTTGCTAATCATTTGGCTTTGTGATGCTAATATTGCATGTGGAGTTGGATATCAGCAAGTGGAATTTGTAGTGCGATATTTTGTTCCAACATTATCATTCTATTTATAAAGGAACATATATATATCGTATTGATTATGGTATGGAAATAGGAATATATGGTGCAATTATTGTTGTTTAAATTATGTCATATAGTATAAATCATATGTATAGAAAATATATATATATATATATATATATATATATATATATATATATATATATATATATATATAGAACTAAGGTTCAAATCAAAATCATGCATGTGAAAGAGATCGAATTGAAGAACGAAAATGAAAACTATTTTAAAGAATGATCGACCTCTAACTCGATCTAAGGTGTGTTTAGATGAAATAATGATAAATAATTTAGAAATTGTGAAATTATGGAATTTCTAACGTACTCAATCAATTAAAATTTCATTAATACAAAGGTCCGAGTCGGAATCGAAATTTTTTGTTATTTAAATGAGATTATTACTTTATCGAGATTTTGTTGTACTGTATTTTGGTGGAAATTGAAGTCAGCAATTCAGGCAATCAATTCTCTTTTTTTTTCACATAAAAATTTACAATTTCCAAATTGAGAATGTCAAATGAGGTAATTGATGTTAGAAATTATGATATCCTTATTTTTAATTAATAAATTAAAAAAAAACTCTTCGAGCTTAATTTGGGCGTGTCTTTTAATTGATATGAATTTGTTCTCATTAATTTAGGTCATACTCAAGATGCAGTGACGATATCCAAGGTGGTTGATGCATGAGAGATTCTAGGTTCGACACTCTTAGAATACGTGTGTGTGTAAATTGACGCAAAAAAAAAAAAAAAAAAAAAACGCAGTAACGATTAGTTAGGTTTTTTTTATAAGAAGACTTTCAAATCTCAGGTTTCAGCTTTGATCGGTCAATTTAAATTAGATGGTCTTCGATCTTTTGTCTCATAATATGCTTTCTTTCCTGGACAAAAGAAAACTCTAAAGAAATGATAGAAAAGCATGCAACGACAATATCTGTAGATTCATGCAGAAAGTTTCAGAATCGGAGTTGATGTGGTTTTTCATGACACAAGAAAAACATAATATTTTGTAGGTACAAGCTTACTAAACAACCAAGAACATAAAACCAAAAATATAGACATGGCATGTGATGTCTGAAATCTAAAATTAAATTGCACGTTACTAGCCATTATATATCAAAATATATAGTGGCTTGTATTCGTTCTGCGCTTAGAACCTCTGAACTGATCGAGACCCATATATATGTAGGAGGAGGGGAGTACTCTAGAGCTAGCTAGGTCAATCATTTATTTGGGTCGAGAGCTACCATATGCAGGTGCATGTGAGTGAGACCAGGAGAAAAGGGGGACCAAATTTGAGGTGGATAAATATATGGGGGGAGAATGACGATAAAATGAAACCTACTATTACTAGGAATGGATTAGATTCGGCGATGCCAAACATATTAATTTGCATTATTGTATATATATTAGTAATTTCTCACATGCTATGCGTGATGAAAATGGTTATTGCATAGAGCAATAAGTGAGAGAAAGTTGGTTGTGGAATATATGGCCGTGATGATAAAATTAATTTTTAATTTTTTTTTTGCCAAATTAATTTTAAGTTGGTTTACAAGTTGTATTTTGATAAATAGTAGTGTAGATTAGGGTTAGACCATGCATGTGTTATTCATTTGGTTAACAAAGCATATATATATATATATACAGAGGTATGGAGCTAGTCATTCCATGCCCTGCAACAAGTAATTTTTACTGGATAAGATCGATCAAATCAGAGGTCCAGCTGGCCGGACAAACCATAGCCGTGCGTATTCTATCCTTGGCTCATCAATCATCACCATACATATATGGCATATATGCATGCATTTAGGTTTGGTCGGCCACCGTCGGAGTTGGAGAATGTTCCCTACTGCACGCAACTCATTAAGCTACAGGATCGAATGATAGGCGTGCGTACGTATGACGAATTAATATATACGAAGCTATCTTCTTAGTTATATATTGAAACCCATGAACACAGGCCCATCTCGAAACTAGGTATCTAAATCCTTAGTTAACGACGTATCTCTTAACTATTTTGAAGGATAAGATGATTCGATCTGAAAGAGGAGGCTTATCTACGCACAAGAATTGGCAGAGAAGCATCCAGCTGGTATTCCAATCCAAGAGTTGCTCATATCTTCTATGGTTGAAATTGAGATTTTAAAGGAGGTACTTGGTGTGAAGGACAAACGACCAGTATGTGCATATATATATGAGACTTCAACCGTACCTCCTCTATTGAAGAAGAACGTACTGGAGCAAGTTTATGCTCAACTTGAGAGGAAGAGGGCAATTCGAGGAAAAATTCGAGGAATGTTGAATGATGCCTATGAACAACTTCTAAAGCTTGATCCTAATTTTGAAGCGCCACAGTTTGACTTGGATCGAGGATGATGGTGATCAATTAATAGTGATGATCGATGAGTATCAAACTCACCAATTAATGCGTTTCGATCTCTAAAGATCGACATTTCATTGCCTTTTATCTTATACTTGATCTCGTTTATAACAATAATATTTCTGATCATTTTTTAGTCAAAATTTTTTAGTCAAAATTTTTTAGCTTCCATTCTTTCTGTTTCATTGTAATCATTGAAAAAGGTGGAAGTTAAAAAACTTCTTTTTGTGAAAAAGCAGTAGTTAAAACACCATATCCTACGAGATTACTGGGGCATTGTACTTGATTTCAGTAACAGAATCATAAACAAGAGGGAGAGGACACCATGCTGCTAAAACCAAGATCTTGCTTCATAGAACCAAAAAAAAGAAACAGTCAACTAAAACACATTAAACAATAGAATATATTGGGTAGGGTAACAAACAGATTACAAATTTAGGATCGAACAAGAACGAATTACTCTATATCTGCATCACCAACTCATTGATTTACGTACGTACTTTTGTATTTATCAGTCATAACCAATGTACGTAATAGTGCGTACTAGGCAAATATTTTTTTTTTTGGCAAAACGTACTAGGCAAATTAAAGGCACAAGTAAATAAATAGATAATTTAGGCACACACATAAGCGAGACATAATAAATATATAGGATATAATCTGACATTTCACATAAGTAGGATGTGGATTCTCGGTAATTTTGAGTAATTAAAGAAAAATGAGAAAAAAGTAGAGTGAATGAAGCACAATTGCACCTCTTTCTTTCTCCATCAAATTAAATGATTATTTATTTATAATTGAACAAAAGATCGAGAGGACGACGACCAATTCTTTTCTCCATCAAGCATGACAGAAGCTGATGGAGGCTGATAGAGATATATAATTATAAAGGTGATTGAAGATCTGATGTAGATAATTAAGGCTCGATGAAGTCTATATATTAACACATTCTTACACTAACCAATACGTACATATGTATGGACTTTGTAGTAACTAAAAATTGGAAATGATTCCATAACTGAAATGGATCCATCAATTTGCCGAGCTTGGACTTGGGAATAAGATCATGATTATATTATTGGGCCATATATATAATACCCATTTTGAGGCCATATCTGTGCCCGAACAGAGTAGTAGTGTACAGATTAGAGATCCATTCTCACAGTTATTTCCCAATAAAGTCCAACAAAACAAACGCTGTTTCCCTTGAAGGTAGTTGACTGGTTACTAGTTTACCATATTGGGGCATGTCCAAAAACTGCTCCACGAACCTCCTATAGCCTCTCCCTAGTCAGCAACATGGTCTCTCTCTCTCTCAAACCCCCCCCCCCCCCCCTAAACCTCTCCGATTCACAACGGTTATGTCTTCTCGAACAAGAATCCAAAACCACAACGACCCCCTAAACGAAATTCAGGAACAAACAGCAGGTACCCCATTCTGTCCGTACGCTCCTTCTCGTTCCTCTTCCCCATATAAATGTCAACTTCTTCAAGAAATGTCAAGACATAATTTACTAATGGCGTCGAAACCGGCACCGGCTCTTCTGGTGGTTGCGGCATTTCTGGCTCTCCATTTCGTCCCATTACTTGTGTCGAGCCGCCCAAACCTCATCCCCGGCCGCGCGTCCGATCTCGATGGCTGGATCCTCCAAAATATGAAGGAGTACGACGAGCGGAAAGCCGAGCGGATGAGCCAGAGCGACGCTCCGGGCACCCACTTCGACTCCGGGCTCGCCGTCGCCGAGGACGCCGTGAGAATCATCAGGGTGAAGAAGGACGGCACCGGAGACTTTAGGACGGTGACCGACGCCGTGAAGAGCATTCCGTCCGGGAACAGGAGGCGCGTGGTGGTGTGGATTGGCGGGGGAGAGTACAGGGAGAAGATTCTGGTGGACGTGACGAAGCCATACGTGACGTTTTACGGGGACAAGATTGACGTTCCGTTGATCACGTACGACGGCACGGCCTCCAAGTACGGGACGTGGAACAGTGCTACAGTGGCGGTGGAGGCCGACTATTTCATGGCCGTGAATATAGCTTTCGTGGTGAGTTAAGCGTTATGTAATTATGTGATCATTAAATCGTTTGCCATTTTGTTCATAATTAATTCACTTTCATTGTGGTCTAAACCATCTAATTTAGAGTTTTTTAAAATTAATTGTCAATAAATATGGTCAGAAACCATCTATATATTTTGCATGTCTGTTATTACATTTCACATTCTCTTTGCTCTCCTCTTCTAGCTGTCTTCGATCAAGATCAAGACCTAGGAGTAGTGAGGGTGAGAAATGAAGCAAAATGGCATGCATGCCATTTTGTGTGGTTTAGGGAGGTCAGTGATGACCTCATCAGGGAATGGAGCCCTAGAAAAAGATGGGTTTGGAGTCTTTGGGACGTAATTGATACTTGGTTTTAATATATTATTTCCCTTTAAAATTAAACACAAGTTAATGCACTCATCAATGCAATTACCTTGCATGAGATAAATTTACACAATAGAATCTTACTTTATCATATGTAGATATCATGAATATGTTTGAAGTCAATCATGCCTCAATTTTCTCCATTAGCTTGATCGATTCTATCAATCTTCGTCATGCCTTAATCGTCTCCATCAACCTTGATTTTCTCTAATTACTGTTATGTTATTATAATTAACCTTTAGTATATTTCCATTCCTAATGTTTGTTTGCTGGTCTTGTGTACTTGGTGAGCTTAATTCTTGACCTTAAAATGGTTAAAATCGTGAAAGAGAAAAGATAATCAGTAATTAAGCTAGATACAAAACCTGATGCTAATTAATCTTCTATGTCTGTATAGCAACTTTCTAATGACAAAAACAAAAGGGAATAATTACAGGCTAGTGTAGAACATGTGAACTTAAGCTAATAGTACTCATGCAACTTGTTTATACTTTTATCCTAAATTTAAGAAAAAAATTATGTAACTTTTGTTGTTTTTTTTTTCGATCGGATGCTTGGTTTCTGTAGAATTCAGCTCCTATGCCGGACGGCAAAAGGCAGGGGGCACAGGCGGTGGCGTTGAGGATATCAGGGGACAAGGCAGCCTTCCACAACTGCAGGTTCATCGGATTTCAGGACACTTTATGTGACGATAGGGGGAGGCATTTCTTCAAGGATTGCTTCATCCAAGGCACCGTTGATTTTATCTTTGGCAATGGAAAATCCCTCTACTTGGTATACATATACTTCCCACAAGTCCCTTCAATTCACTTATTAATTCTTCTGATATGGTTTTCAAACTTTATAGCCCTCCAACTTCTACCAATATTCCACATTAGTCCACCTTACAAGCTAAGCACATCCAAGAGAAAATGTTACGGTTAACCCTAAATTTGATAAAATCTTACTGATCAATGAATACAAAAAGACTAAAGTGGAACAATGGTAAAACTTGAAGGACTACGATCCTCAAACACTATTGCACATCAGTTGACCTTACAGACTGAGCACATCCAAGAGAAAATATTATGGTTACCCCTAAATTTGATTGAAAAATTTATGCATGCACTATAAGCCTTTACGTACAATTATATACTGAGTCGATCGCGCGGATACTGATTTTAACATGATATGTTTTACTGGTATTGCAGAAGAGTACCTTAAACTCAGTTGCGAATGGAGTAGGAGTGATCACGGCACACGGTAGGGAAAATGTGCAGGATGATAGCGGATTTTCGTTCGTGTATTGCAACATAACGGGGACAGGTGAGACTTTGCTAGGCCGTGCTTGGAGGGGGAGAGCAAGAGTGGTGTTTTCTTACACATACATGGGGAAAGTTGTTGACAGAGAAGGGTGGTCCGACTACAACGACCGTGCGCGTGCCAAGTATGTAAATAATTTCTAGCTATATCTTTAGTTTGCATATATATTTTAGCAAATAATGTCTGAAAAGAAATTTATTGGTCATCATCGATCATGTTCATTTGCATATGCAGCACTGTGTATTATGGAGAGTACAAGTGTTCTGGACCCGGTTCAAGCTCCATCCATCGAGTCAAGTATGCAAGAATGCTAAGTGATATAGAAGCGAAACCCTTCCTCAGCTTGACTTTTATCCAAGGAACGAAATGGGTTCTTCCACCTCCCAACCTCTAGTACGTGAAGTACTACTACTGCTGCATGCCTGCATCGATCAATCTCACCCGGTCGGCCGCCAAAGCAATGATCACATCGTAATAAGTAGTACGTACTAAAGAGGAATGCTAGCTATGTACGTACGTACTAACGTAGAAGAAGGCGAAGTTGCTAGCATTGTTCTTTGGTTGAATATTGTATCATGCATGTATGTATGTAGTTTAAGTCTCTAACGTACTTCGTATGAAAGGCTGGTTCTGCGTAGGGAATTGAAGGTTGGGTTCACGAGTTGTAAATGCTGAACGGAAGTCGATTGATGAGTCTGACACTCTGACCACGCACCTACATAGGCAAACCCACTTCACAAAGTCGATATTTTGAAACTAAAAAACGGGATTGGGTAACAGAAGGTTTTGCATTTGGTTGTTTTATTTAAATTTTCCAACAATGAATACCATATTTGTTTTATTTCCTGAGCTTCATTAAACCAAAATAAAATCTAATGGTAAGTAGTTGTGGAAGGGGGTTAAGATTATAATAGCTTGATGTTGGCTAAGTCGGTATGTAATGTGAGACACTCTAATGCAATACGAGAATTACATAGCTGTTTTTCTTTCTCAAATGGAGCCTTGTGTGTGTATATTATTATTCCTTTATAAACATTTAAAGCTAGTATGGCCTTACCGTGCTACGCAAGGATGACACGGATAAATTGAGAAATGGTTCAAATCATGATTGTTAGTCCAAAAAAATAAGAAGCAAAACTGTGGTAACCTTTTTGGGTTGGGTGGAACCCTTTCCGTGTATATGGAGCTTCTAAATGCACCCAACTACATGATTGACACCAAGATTTTCAAGAAAAAGTTGTGCAATTTCAATTTCCCCTTGGTGTATTAATCTACTGATCTCGAAGAGATCTTCTACCACTAAAGAATTACATACTCCGGTATATGATAGAATTTCACACGAGAATTTTGGTTTTAAGTTTTGAGCCGATACGTAGAACCAAAATGTGCCACAAAAGACTAAAGTTAAAATGTGTCACAAAGTTAAAATGTCTAGACTTTGAGCCTACATGTACAAGTACAACCCAAAAATGTGGAGGAAGCCCTTTTGATATAGCTTTAATCTAATATCATACAAATCATTGTCTAAACAAAGAAAAACTATATACAAATCATGGTACACGAAACATGCATGACTGCTCCTTGTTACGTATGTCGTATCATAATTCATATATATCTTGTTGTAGATAGAGAGCTTCTCTTCTCTGTCTCCTCAGATTGTCCATGCTAGCTTTGCCCAGTTGTACTGTAATATTGGAGGGAGTTCAAGTAGTTTAACCCCATGGCTCTAATCTCACACAGCAACTCATTCCTAAAGGTTGATGCTTTAGACTCTAAACAATTGGGGATTAGTACGTATCAAGCTAAGGGGATCAAATTAAATGAAACAAAAATGTCTGCCTTCAGATTTGGTCTCTCACATGATCATATATATAACTAACTGCCAGAGTTTCTATACAATTTTGTATATGATATTGTATAATACCAACCGAAAGAACAAAGTAATTAATACATTTCTGAATTTAGTGATAAGATTGTGATCGTGGAACCATGTGTAGGAACATATTGTATATGAAGGCCATAATATAAGGGACTTCAAGCTTAAGCATGTGCCCTGATTTAAAAAACTGATAATCTGATGCATAATATTGAAGATATCTCATTCTGCTATGAATTTTATAGCTAGCCTCATCAAGGTTGCTGACAAAAATAATAATTAAGCAAAGAACTTCCTCTTTTTTTGGTCAGAATCATAGATTAATATAATGGCATATATATTGCTGGAGGGACACGTGTTTCATACTTGATCAAACCTCAGATGTAGTTCATATACATAATACCAGTCTGTATCACCAAATTGTAGGCAACACACAAAACACACACACACACCTGAAAACTCACTAACTAAAAGTTTTTTCCTATTGTTTGTTAAGGATGAAGAACAAAAAGAAAGAAGAGAAAGATGTCTGCACACAAGCAGAGACCCTGCTTTACACCATAAAACCAGCCCTAAAATCTGGACCACTAAAAACCAACATCAGCATAATTACTTACTCTTCTTCTTCTTCATTGAATTTGTTTCCATGCTCCAGCTGCAAAAACCACCAAGAAATGTCATGCCAGCAAAACTAGCAAACAATACTTGTGACATAAACTCTCATGCAATCTGGCCTATTTTGGAACCGAATTCAAGAACATGATGACGTGAAATTAATGTGATGATGTTTAGTTACCTGGGGATTTATCAGGGTGAGCTTTCTGATGGTTCTCCATGCACTTCAAGAGGTACTTGAATGTCTCCGTCTCACAAGGAATTGTGAGCCCGCCGCAATGATCAAACCCAAACTCCTCTTCAGCCTTCTCCAGCAACACTTTAAAAAGGTTGTGACTAAGGTAGCTTGTGGGAATGATGAACCTCCGAAGCTCCGGTCCTACATAAACCGCCAAATACCCTTCGGGGACATCAGGTGGCGGCTCGGGACTCGCGCAGGTGTCCTCGTCCGAATCACAACAAATAACATTTGTGAGCCTCTTGCTAATCGCCGGTGAAATGCCCCCACGGCTAGATAGGGGACTGCTAGCCCCAGAAAGGGGGCTGGGGCTGCCCCCCGAAACCCTTCGATCAGAATGGGAATGTGGGTTGTCCCTCGCCACTCTTCGATCAGAATGTGGCTGGGGGCAGCTAACCGCCACCATTTGATCAGAACGGGTATGAAGGATGTTCCCCGACACCCTACGATCAGAACGGGAATGGGGGCTGCCTCTTCGGGGGCTATTAGCTCTCGAGCCAAGCGTGACAGATTGCCATTTCTGCAGGATTTCTTTGAACTTAACAATCTGCTTTATTCCGGTCAACTTGCTGCTACCATTATGCTCATCCATTGTTAGTTTATCACAATTGTTAAAACAATCCCAAGCAAGAATTCAGTATGTCCGATAACAGACGACAAGGTCTCATCAGATCTTCTTCCACTGCATTTATGTACATGAATTTTTGTAAATATAATAGATGACTTTCATTCCAATCATTATCATTATGTGTACCACATCTTCAAGTTCCCAACCAAGTTCCTAACTTTAACAAGCTCGACATTTGATTTCTAGGATTGCAATAAAATTACGGATCTTAAAATTTAATGGAAAGGGTAACAACAAACAGGGTTAGATGGGTAATCAAATTTACAATTTCAAGGCTTCTACACATTACTTCAGCTCAATTTGTTCGTTTCTTGGGACTCTTGGCTAACAAATGAACCAGATTTGAATCACTAACAGTTCTATGTCAAATTCGTCAATGCCAATACTAGTAAATCTTAATTTGTTATATTAGGGGGAAATTGGAATTAACATATCATCAAATAAAGGGTGAATCTTTCATTTCTTATACCATAATCAAAACTTGAACATTATGATATTCCAGAAAAATTCCTACACAGAAAAATCAAATAGTACCATGCAACAAAGAAAAAGGAGAAAACAAATCTGAGAATTCAACCCATTAATAAAAGGGTACCTGAGGATTGAGGAGGAGGAGGACATCAGCAGCAAACCCGAAGAAGGAAAACCATGGAGCTTCGGAAGGAAAATTCAGAGCGAGAGAGCTCACCTTTCCAAAGAGAAAGAGAGAGATTTTTTTTCAAGGATTTCTAAAATTTGCTAAAATAATAAAAATAATAAAATGATCCAGAGCGAAATTGGAGATAGATGGATGATGTTGTTATTTTTGACTTTTTGTATTCTCTCATAAATTTTCGGAGTCTCTCTCACCTCCGGTTTCGGAGGGGCTCTGTTTTTTCGGTTTTGCCTGGCAACCAAACAAAACCAACGGCCTTCTATGAATCAAATATCAATATCGAATCAAAGCTGCTTTGATTTTTGATTTTGTGTGACCCCAAAATTCATTATAGGATTCATAAAAAAAATAACCAATATTTATGTTGATGAGGTGGAGAATGAATGTGCTTTAGTGAGGAGGAGAGGAAGAGATGGTATGAAATACAGAGGAGAGTATTAATAGCGAGGGATTAGCTCTTAGACTTTAAATTTTAAAATTGGGAAACTTGCAATTTACGCGTCATAGGCTTACTTTTGTTGGTTTGGGTCCACGTGCTTTAGAGCCATCTCCACAGCCCACGTCCGTTGCCAAGTCATTACTTCTTGTTTGGTGTTTTATTTTGTTATTTTTTCTTCTTCTTTTGCTTCAAAAATAAT
Source organism: Rubus parviflorus (assembly GCA_029955375.1). Classification (NCBI taxonomy): domain Eukaryota; kingdom Viridiplantae; phylum Streptophyta; class Magnoliopsida; order Rosales; family Rosaceae; genus Rubus; species Rubus parviflorus. The sequence goes on from JARGGL010000004.1 coordinate 19,078,343, forward strand.
TAAAGTTTATGACATTAAAGCATAGAGCTTAACCTAATACTTGGACTTGAGAACATTTATTTTAATTTACTCTAAGGATTTTGAGTTTGATTCTTATTTTTTCTTTATCGTTTACTTTTAGCGTTTTGAGTTATGGACACACAAGTTTAAAATATGTGTGTACGTGTCATTCATTAAAAATTTGATGCAAAACTTCAGCAAAACGAAAAATAGCAGATGTAAAAGTACCTCAAAAAGCGCATGATAAAAGAGCATTAATAGTACTGAAAAGCTCTACTAAAAATTGCATATTACAAGTTGGTTTCAAAATTTCCACCAAAAAAAAGGTTGGTGTAACCCATTTGCAATGAATCAATGCTAGAGAGTATTAATAAAAATGTACCTCGAGTTGTAGGTGTATAATGTATTCCATAATTTTAAGCAACTTCACTCACAACATTACTACAAAGTCTAAAATAAAATGTCTCGAGAGTAAAGGTTTGGGGCTGTTGGTTGATGGGATTGATATTAAGAATGGTTTGACAAATATAAAAACATTACTTCCAAAACCCTTTTATTTTCTTTATCATACCAAAACCTTTTGTGCACGTGATTACCACCCCACATTTCAATTCATGTGTAAACTTTAACATTTATGATAAGTTAATTTAATTTCACCGAAAAAAAAAAATTAAAAATGATAAAGTATTTAATACTTGGATATTAAATATAAATGTAAATTAAATTTTAAGCTTCCAAAGTTAGAAAAACAACAATATTAAGTAACAAATTTAATTATTAATGTCTTTTTTTTTTGCAACAATCTGAACTATCACAATGATAAAAAAAAAACTATATTTATTTCTAGGCTCTAGGGCTCAAGCTAGCTACTGAAGTAGGGAATGCTTGGAAGCACCCCATGTATGTAAAACGTTGCCAAACACATCATAGAATGCGATCTCTGCTTGAGTGCGATTCAATTGCACAGACATTAAGCCTTGACCATCATAAAAGAAGTCGACGACCTGGCCTTGTTTCTTCAACCTCTCCTCCCCATTCTCCTTCGTGTCTCCTCTCCATGCTTTCGACCCTGCTCCGCTCGTCAGAAACTGAACTGATCGGCTTTCCATATCGTCTCTGATGTGTTGTAGGCAATGATCATGCCCGTTCATGTAAAAGTCCGCGTCATTAGCCTCAAGAATTGGGAGAAGGTGCTCAACAAGCTCCTCTGTATCGCCATGAAGCGCAACGCTTCTTATTGCGTGGTGCCCGACGACTATCTTCCACTTGGCCGATGACGTTTTCAATGCCAACTCAACGTCCTTCAATAGGGTTTCGATATAAGCCTCGCGAGAGGGAATCATTCCTCGCCAATCATAATTAAGGTTGGCTTCTGGGTTTGTGAAGTACATATCCACAAAAGGAGTGGTGTCCACGAACAATATCTCTGCTAGTTCTCCTGCATTGACTAGGAAAGACCTCAAGCAAAGCCATCTGCTGTCGATCTTCCTTAGTAGGGGGCTCAGTTGAGCCTCTACATCGCCCCTGTAATCGTGGTTGCCTAGAATGTTGTACCACTGCTTCTGCAGACTGTTTTGTGTATAAATTTCGGTAAACGATTCGGCGAATGCTGTGTCGTTATCGCTGCTCAACCCGTTGTCGTAAAAGTTGTCTCCGGTGGAAACCACGAAATCTATCTCGAGTTTCTCTCCGATCATTCCCATCTGATATGCAACTTCTGATTGGTTAAAATCTCCTCTTCTTCCCCAGTCTCCAAGTACCAAAAAGTTAATTGATCCATCTTCTTTGGTGAGGTGTTCGAATCTCTGGAGCTCTGCAGATGTAGTTAAAAGACGAAGGCTAAAGCTGAGGAGGATCAAGAAAAAGCACAAGGTCCCGGATTTCTTATAAGGAAGGGCCATGACTTTTGGAGTTTATGTGAAAGTGAAACAAGGGAAGTAAAACTTGGTAAAAAATAACTCTAGAATTTTTTTTGGTATTCTGATGACTTGTATATGAATTACAAACTAAGGAGATGTGCTTTATATAGAGCATTATATATCCCCAAATCTTAAAGGAATAAAAACAAGTTTATTGCAATAAGGAATAACCAAACTAGGAAATTAACCTAGCTAAATCCTATTCCTTGCAAACCAAGGCAAGAAAAGCCTTATTCAAGCCCATTACAATAAGGCATAATCGATCGAACTAGCTAGGAAAGCTAGCTAAATCCTATTCCTTGATATATAGGAAAACTAAAACCTAACTAAATTAAATAGGTATAACCAAACTCCAAAATCCTATTTTTCCTACTCATTATTTTTTCATATTAACTATCATGCACTGGGATCTGCTAGTACTGTTGTAAAAAATTGCATTGAATAAAAAGTTTCACCTACATGAATTTTTTTAAAATTTTGAGAAGAACATGAATGTTTTGTTGGAAACTGGCCATACGCCCATATGTAAATATTATTTGATCATTTTGTTACATCACCCAAGAAAGCACTACGTACCCTCTGTTGCTTATAGAGCATTGGATGAACATTTTGTAAGTTAAAAAAGACTAATCTATTCGAGGGCATCGCAAAACTCTATTATTCACACAATCACACGTACTACTATAAAGTTACAATGTGAATATTTAAAATATATAAGAAACATGACTCAATAATCTATTAATCTACTATGAATGGTAATAATTTTTAATTCCTATTTTCAGATTAATCTGTTATATATATATATATATATATATATATATATTCTGGGCTATATATATTCTGGGCTTCTCGATCAGTTGGCATGTGAAGATTCAGTTGGCACTTGCCCTGCTCAACAAGTCATGTAAACTGTGATGGTGTGTTGTTGTGCATGTTAGGCAATCTATGTGTCAGACAAATGTTGCTTTTGAACTTCTATCTGGGTAGGGTAGGGTTCATTCACATTTTTTGAATGACCAGCTCAGATTATTAAGCCAAAAAAATTAAAAATCTCGGATGACTTATATATGTATAGAAGAACTATGGTATCACATTGGCAACAAATTAGATACCCAACTAATGGCCCTTTGAGCTGACAAGTTTTCTTCTCATTTGGGCTTAGATCGAATAAAATTTATGTTTTCATTTCAGGATTTCAACTATTGGATCTATTAGCATTTAGCAACAGTACGTTAGATTTCATATTGAACTATCTTCTCTCATCATGGTCTGCATGATTTTCACCAAGTCCAGTCTAATATGATGATTCACGGTATGTTAACTTGGTATTGAGATGGAAAGAAGAGAAGCAATTATGATTTATGAGTTTTTTTGTGTGTGTGTGTGTGTTTATTAACGCAAATGAAATGGTAAAATAAGTATATTTCAAAATAAAAAGTTAAGTGTAATCTCACTTTCCGTCGAATATTACTTTACCGAGAGAAGAGCATGTAATCATTTTTCTATTTCCCAAAGAGTTTGTCTCCTATTTATTCCTTACTCATTTAAAAAAAAAGTAAACATACCATAAGCTCCAAATGTCAAGTTGGCCCAAGAAGAGAATTGTGTTTCTTTTTTCCAGCAGTCTACAATTATATATAATTAATTATTGGGAGGTGTTATTAGTGCTCTCATAAATCATTATGCATTCCAAAGTGAATATTCATTTTTGACTATTAATTAACACATAAGTGCAACCAGATAGAGAAGTGCATATATAACGACATTTTGTAAGTGCTAGCTAGTAACGAAAATTTTTTAAGTGAGCCCGTTACTCCATGTGGATATGTGACGGGCCACTTTGATTGGTTAATGCATATAAAATATTAATTAAACAGTTAGTACATAAAATATAAAATATTCAATGAACCAATCACATAGCACCGTCACATATACCACGTGGAGTGACGGTACCATGGAAAAATCTCTCGCTAGTAACAGTAAATGATCGATGATCTAGTACCTGACCCAATTAAAACTCTAGAAGATCGATCGATTCACCTAACTAAGATAAGAGGTCCTCTCATGCAATATAGTTAATTAGCAAGACCTATTTGCCGGTACGTTCTTTTATAAATCATTTGCATGTTGCTTTGTTTGCTTAGTTTTCTGGCAATTAATTTTTAGATTGAAACATGGAAAACAACATACACGACTGAATGAAACGAGATCGAAATGATGACCCCAATACTGGTGGCTCTCAGGTAATTGCTTCATTTCCAAGGATTTACCAAGTGAGCTGAAATATTTGGAGACTATAATGGACTCAATGTACGTCTGAGCTGAGCTATAGATTCTGTGTCATTGTCTTTGATCAAAATGTCTTTCTATGCATTATAATAGTATCACCATCGAAATACATGTCTGGATTAATTAAGACATTTTCGATCTGTCTTAATTTCCTTTCTGGCATGGGTTGATTAGTAGGTTTTACCTAATTGGCCAAACCCTAGCTAGCCGGCCTGCTTTTACTGCTTTGTGTTGTTTAGTACAACGTACATAAAATCTCAGTAAGAAGGTGCGACTAGAATGTATTGTACAAAACCTAAACCTAGCTAGGTCCCAAATATGAAAAAAGTACTTTCTCAATTAGTTAGTCTGGTTTCTATAGCATTTGAAGTACGTAGTACAGCTTTTTGACTGCCATTTGAAGTAATTAATAGTACTTTTTTTACACCAAGAAATTAGTAGTAGTAGTAGTAGTACTTAATCACCCAAGAGTGACAAGAAATTAATTGCATTTGAAAGTTTAATGTGCAATAAAAGTCAATGAGTTAGTTGATCAGTTTACTTCGATCCCTAAGCTGATCTTCAATTCCTAATGTAATATATATATATATATATATGCATGATCGTACGTTAGTCTCTCTTTTAGAAAAAGAAAGAACCCGTGAGCTATGGCTTTCAGAAAAGACAGCACTAATTAATTAAGCAGCAAGTTTAATATATTTGAACTAATTTACAAATCGAATTTATAACTTAGCCTGCAGGACCAGGAGTGACATGCAAATTGTCAAATTGAGTTCGACCTAAGCAAATTGACAGCATCGATCTGCAGTACATGCAGCTTCTGTACCTAACTTATTGACTAATCATGAGGTGAAAAAAATTTATTAATATATAATGCATATGCATGTATGTTTTCTAATTAATATATATAATGCATGCATATATTATAAGAGCCTAAGAGAATATATTCATTTTACTAAAGCTTGTCAAACAAAGTTCGTTGTAGTAGTCAAACCAAAGCCGACTTAATTAGTGCTACTGGTGTGGTTATTGAACTTCGATCGGTCATGGATCACCTTGTCGACACTAGGTGATCCACTACGAAATTTGTGGCAGTTCACTTTTGAAATTAATTTGAAAGGTTGAGATTAATTAAATGAATATATTTCAAGTGTTTTAATCTCAAATTTTCTGATGACTTGATTAATTAGTTAACACTATTGTATTCAGCATCCAATAAACAATATTATCAATTTTAATTAACAATACTAATCCATGCATGTTATTAATCAAAGTGCCCTAGCTATAGCTATACATTTTCATTATTTGATCGATGATTGAGGTTATATCGGTGGAAGGTAAATTGTTGCCCTATACTATATATATATATATAGGATGTCGAATTCTGATAATTAATTAAGATGCTTAAGTACGTACCCTCCAGATCAATCAATATCTTGTTATTTATTTCAACCCTATTCCGGTATTCCCTTATACCTAGCTATAGTTATATACGCCGGCCGGCCAGTCCACCAACTCGATCAATTAATATACCAAATTAATCCTCTAATAAGTCTCATGCATGCATGTGTAATATAATCAAACATTGAAGAAAGATAGCACAGTAGTCAATTTCTCAATGACTAAATTTACGTACTAAGGGCCAAGGGAAAACAAAACCATGTTTCATATATAGCAAACTAAGCAAAAGTCTTAATATATAATTTGATGTGTAAAATTCGATTTGATTTCTGGAGTTGCACATATAAGCAGTTATAACAAACAAAAACGATCGATCGAGATCACTTTCAAATGATTTTGGCATATTATTTAGTAGCTTATTTATAAGAGAAAAAATCACCTTTAGTCCATGAACTTTGACTCATTCGACACTTTCGTCCCTAAACTTTGAAATATATCACTTTAGTCCCTGAACTTTGAAAAAAACTATCACTTTCGTCCCTGACCAAAGTTTTCACCGAATAAACCTCTGATTCCGGCCAATTCCAACGACACCACATACTGGGCTTTGAAGCCCTCCTTGAGGCGAGTTCAACGCCACCAACCCCGCCTCAAACCATCGCCGGACGGCGGAGAATTTTACAATTAAAGTTTCGGCCACCACCGGCTTTCGGGCTAAATTCAAGCCATTCTAGACCGAATCGAGCTTAGCCCCAGTTATAAAAGTTACTCCTCTCATCCGTGTGAACATTTTGACATAGGTTTTTCACCATTTTTTCCGGTCAGAGACGAAAGTGATAGTGGATGTCAAAGTTCAGGGACGAAAGTGATATATTTCAAAGTTCAGGGACGAAAATGTCGACCAATGCAAAGTTTAGGAATTAAAAGTGTATTTTTCTCTATTTATAAAGGAAACTGGAAGCTAGCTAGCTTTATTAGCTAGAGCTATACCATAAACAAACATGTTTAATAGGTACGTGTAAGGAAGAGCTAGGCCACCACCAGTCACTCTGTTGATGATGTGCAAGTCTAGGTAGGAGTGGGAGACACGAACCTTAATTAACTTAATAAGTCGACTAGCTGTACCAAATTAAGCTGAATCATATTTTTCATTCCTAGCTAGATAGCTAATCCTGTTGTGTCCCATGGTCTTCCACCACACACACATATATAGTTTTCCATATTTATCTTCTACACTTTTATATGTGTGTGTGTGTGTAATTAGATTATAGGATATTGATGATCAAATGCATGACTAAACACTTTCCAACTTATTGACTGATTTTGTGTTTGGGTTTAGAACTGATCGATTTATTGTTTTCCACAATCCCACTTTCTTTGTTAAGGGTGCTAGATTGATGCATATATGCGCGTTACTAATTAAATCCATTTCTCCATAATCAAGATATTTCCTATCATCACATATAACTATGGAATTATTTTTTCTTTTTGAGATAAATTAATATTTTTAACAATTAAGATATATCTTATTTCTCATGTATTAATTTTTCATGCACCATAGCATAGTGTACCATATGACTATATATATACATAAAAAATGATTGTTGGCCTCAAATAAGGCTCAATATTTGTGGTCACAATCTTACGTGGCATGACATGTCATATTTGTGAGAATGTGGAGTGTTGTTCCACATTGGAGAAAATAGACTTTGCAAATGTGCTTATAAGGATTTAGACCTATCCAACCATTGCAAATTGGTTTTGGTTATGACACCCAGATTACTTCATCATGGTATCAGAGCTGCAGGTTCGCCCACGTCTGAAGTCAAGTGGCCACACGTGCTCCACGTCACCCAATATAAGTTGTCCACGTGTTTGGCTTGAAAATTCGTCACACGTGCGGGGGCGTGTGAGAATGTAAAGTGTTGTTCCACATTGAAGAAAATGGACCTTGCAAATGTGTTTATAAGGATTTGTGCTTATCCAACCATTACCAATTGATTTTGGTTGTGATGCCCAGATTACTTCATCAATATTCACATAATTATCAATTTCCAACACATATTGCTTAAATATCACATTATTAATTCTAAAAAAAATACCTCATTATTAATTAAAAAAAAACCACATTATTCGCCTATTCGGGAAGTTCTCTCATTACTTCATGTAATTTGGAGTTTAGGCATTATGTCCCCCCCCCAATTGTATTCTACAGTTTTATTATTCAAGACTTGATGACGGCCGCACCGGTCCTTCTTTAAAAAAAACCCACATTATTATGTGCAAAGAGCGGAGCACACACTATTTTACACATTTTTTCACTCATATACATATATACATATATGTGTTGAATGCTTACTTGAGGTCCAAAAATATTATTTTTACGAAGGGCACCGAATTATTAATATTGATCCACCTACCTGTTTTTTTTTTGTTTTTTCTTATAATACTTGCCGTTGAAATAGTCATATGGAGAAATGTTTGGTTACAAATAATCATTAGGAAGTTGGAAACTTCCTGGAGCAGCAGGGATTTTGGGCACTCACCAAAGTCAATGTGGTTAACTATTCATCATTGCAATGAATATTCAATATTATTCGAGAAATGGATGTTTTGGATTAATTTTAATATGAAATTCCTCTTTTTTCTTTTTCTTTTTGACTAAGAGAAACAAAGCACAACAAAAGAAAAATAAGACCCAGCTTCTCCAGCTAAGGAGGGGGGTCTCCATCAAACAACAAAATATGAAAAAGGTAGGAAGGGGGCTGTTGAAGCCAATTAGCCGGACACTTCCTCCGACGAGCCAGGGAAGCTACATGATCTGCAACTTTGTTGGCGTCTCTGCTGGTCCACGTCCATTCCTCTTGATCATTCTCATTACATTAACGATAAGATGGCTGAATCCCAAATCGAATTTTCAAAATCCAACTCGTTTTACTTGCCAAAAAAAAAAATCCAACTCGTTTTTCTATTTGCAATGGAGTTTTGAAGAGGCAAATTATGTGCGAAGGAATAATATTCAATTTCAAAGTCCTTTCAAGAAGTCTAATAAGGGGAATATATAGTACTCGTTTTTCTATTTGCTTTATCACACTTCAACATTCAATTTAAGCTTCAAAGATATATAAATGCAACAGGATTGAACTAAATTCTTTTATGTTTAATTTGCATACGTATGATACCAACACCGAGTGAGACGTCGTTGGTAGCTAACAAATAACAATAATCAAGTTAAATAATATACAATTAATAATCAAAACTAAGATTGAGACTTCAGAGAATAAGTCATCTAAAAGAAGGTCATATATATATATGCACAAATTAGATAAAAGAGACTACTTAAACTACTAATTGAAGGTCCATATATTCCGTGGACATTAGTGTGATAATGAGACTAGCATTAATGAAAAGGATTTATGATTAATGAACTAAACTAGCGAATACTTGTCAAATATCCATTTGAGTTATATATAAAACAGAAAAGAGGCAAGCATGTTTAATTTGTTGAAGGTAAAGCTAGCTGGTGAGGTTCATATATGTGGACTATGTCAATTGATCGAGGTCTGAGGCTGATGGCTCAACAACATATGTACATTCATATTTGTATATCTAGCTACAACAAGGATGCTAGCTAGCTAGCTTGCTGTTTCTTACTCGATCACTATGCCTATTTAACTAGAAATGGACATTATCCCTCTTGGATAAGTGACCAAATCCTTGCCATTGTTTTAGGCCATGAAGCATGGCTAACCGTACATGTTTCTCTATTTCTTGAGCAAATACATGATTCTTAGCTTATATATTTTATCCTAACTTTTCCCTTTGTTTTAATTGAGATATCAATATGTATTTCGGTCTAGGTCTCATGCATGTACACTATGCTCCTCTGTCTTTCTCTCTGTGTCGAATCCAATTAATCGATAATCACTTTTCGAACAACTTTATTATCAAATTTGAATATTATCATATAAGAATGAGTAGAATTTGGAAGGAGCAAGAAAAAGATGAGTATACGTGGTGAGGGTTTAAAAGGACGAGAGGCCGTGAAAGTGTGTGTTACATGTATGATTATACGTACGTATGCATATATGTTTGTCTTTGAAAAAATAGATATTTTTCATACCATTAAAAGTGCATGAAAATATAGATATTCAGACCATAGATATTTACATATATGTTGTATAAATTTCTTAGGTACAATTAGTCTATACATAATTCGTACAAAACAAACGTAATATATACATAATGCATTGCAAGAAATGTAAGCTTTCTTCCTTATATTTTTCATATATTCACACACTTTCTCCCAAATAAAAAAGAAAGTAAAAACACTATTTTGTCTTTATATATAAGCTTGTCCAAGTGGAATAATTGTCTCGGAGACATTTGGCCAAAATCTCAACCACTTCAACTCGATCTAGAGTAAGGCATATATAGCACTACTATTCAGGCAGAAAGCGTTGAAATCGTGTACGAGTAATCGGTTGAGAGGTGTTTGTCTTGTTTCCTCAGAGCTGCAAGCTAAGCATTTGAATCCGAGTCCACAGACGTGTGACCCAATTAACCCTCCCACCGCTTCGTTTCTACACCCAAACAAACACACACAGAAACCCAGATAGATGCATGGTATTAATTAGTAATATTAACCTGAAGCTATAAAGCTGAAAAATATACAGTTACAATGACGTCGCCGGCGACGGCGTCGTTTGGTTCGAAGCGGTCAAGTTACAGTCATTCCACTCCCTTACCTGAAGAAGACTCGAGAAATGGATTCGTTGGCGGCGCAATGCTGCCGATATTTCTCAACGACCTCACCAGGCACGGCAACCACCGCAGCCAAGACTTGGTGGAGGTCACGTTGGAGCTCAACGACCACGACGATGACATTGTGGTGTATAGCGTCGCGCCCGTGACGAACGACTTGTCGGAGGAGCCGGAGACCGGGATTTTAGGACGGAGCCTGTCCGCGACGTCGCGGAGCATTCGCCGCACATTGGGGCGGCTGATCAGATCGGCGTCCTCGAGGACCGCCGCGTCGTCAGACTCCGTGGACCTCGCGCTCCCGGCGCGCGAGGCTAGGAAGCTGAAGGCTAAGCTTCAGCGGACGAGATCGAGCGCGCAGCGGGCTCTCAACGGCCTGAGATTCATCAGCAAGACGACCGGAGCGAGCGACGCCGAGGAGTTGTGGAAACAAGTGGAGGCGAGGTTCGAGTCGCTGGCCGTGGACGGATTGCTCGCCAGAGCAGACTTTGGTCAATGTATAGGTAAAGACTTAAAACTCCGATCAAGTTTGATCGGCTTCTTTTGATACATCAATACGTTGATGTAGATACAGAGACAGTTTTTTTTGTTTTTTCAAATTTTGATTCCCGGAAAATTTAGAAGGGAAATTGAAAATGATCGATAACTGTGTGAAGGGATGGCGGACTCTGAGGAGTTTGCGGAGGGGATATTTGACGCATTGGCGAGGAGTCGGCGGCAGAAGATTACCAAGATAACCAAAGAAGAGCTTCGCGATTTTTGGTTACAAATTTCGGACCAGAGCTTTGACGCGCGCCTTCAAATTTTCTTCGACATGTATGTGTTCTCAGCCGTTGATTTGATTTGCCTTTGAGAGTTTGGCCCGGTTTCTAACAAATCGACGGCCATAGATGCCAGAGCTCTAATCTAAAAAATCTTCTATCTTTTTTATTGTCTCCGTTATACCTGTTACTATGGTTAAATTACCCGCCAGATTAGTGCACTAATATGTTTTTTCTTTTTCGTAAATTCTCTTTTTGGAGTGGTTTTTTTTTTGCGTGTGGGTTGTGTCTTTGTGTGCTCTATCTACTTGAATAGATGAACCTCCATCAAGATTCAAGACCTCTGAAAACTTAGGTTAAATGCTTTTGAACTCTGTGTAACCTTTGCCCGTTTAGAGGGTGTGAATTTTGCAGATTAGGAAAGTGGTTCATGCTTTTCTTACCCACCAAAAAGTTCATGACTTTCTTACCCATGAAGTCCACTAGTCTTATCTGGTTGTTTAGTTGGTAAAAGGTATTGTTTTCATTTTTTGTAAATTTTTCGGGTTGAAATATTTTCAGGGCAGATAGCAATGAGGATGGAAGAATCACAAGGGAGGGAGTGCAAGAGGTAAAAATAAATGTTCAACAATTGGTCAATTTCCTAATCCGTATATAGTAACTATTTTTCAAGCTAGGTATAAACAGTAGTAAGTCTCTACTGCTCCTTGACTAATAACCATTTGATCGTGAATCTAAAAAAAATTACAATGAATGGCTCTATGAATTACAGCTTATAATGCTGAGTGCGTCTGCAAACAAGCTATCAAAGCTGAAAGAACAAGCTGAAGAATATGCTTCATTGATAATGGAAGAACTAGACCCGGAAAACTTCGGTTATATTGAGGTAAAAATCACAGCCTTCGAATTATTAATCATCATGTCAATGATGCAAACCTTGTGTCTTTTGTCAACTTCCCCTTTAATCAGTTATGGCAATTGGAAGCACTGCTTTTACAAAGAGACGTATACATAAACTACAGCAGACCATTGAGCACAGCGAGTGTAGCTTGGAGTCAGAACCTGAGTTCCTTCAGGCCCAAGAATCTGTTTCGGAGACTAAATCGTTCACTTCAGTGTCTCATACTAGAGAATTGGCAGCGGGGTTGGATTTTGTTGCTGTGGATTATCACAATGGCTTCACTTTTTGCCTGGAAATTCTACCAATACAGAAACAAAGCCTCATTTGAAGTCATCCGCTATTGCTTGCCAGTAGCCAAAGGGGCTGCAGAGACTCTCAAGCTTAACATGGCTCTCATTCTTTTACCTGTTTGTCGAAACATGCTGACATGGCTTCGGTCCACAAGAGCTAGGTGCTTCATCCCCTTTGATGACAACATTAATTTCCACAAGGTAAAAGGGCTAGTCAGTAGTCACACATGTTCAACTATTCAGGTTCTGTTTTTGTTGAACAAGTGTTCGATATTTTCCTACAGATAATTGCTTTTGCTATAGCAATTGGAATAATCGTCCATGCCGGGAACCATATGGCATGTGACTTTCCTCGTCTGGTAAACTCATCTCCGGAAGAATTTGCATCAATATCCTCTGATTTTCATGGAAAACAGCCGACGTACAAGTTCTTATTCACTGGACCAGAAGGCTTGACTGGAATTCTGATGGTGATTTTAATAGTCATCTCATTCACACTAGCAGCGCGTCGATTTCGGAGGAACATGGTGAGGCTTCCTGCTCCATTAAACAAGTTGACTGGATTTAATGCGTTCTGGTATTCTCATCATCTGCTAGGTCTGGTCTACGTTTTGCTACTCATCCATGGAAGCTATTTGTACTTCGTACACAAGTGGTATCAGAAAACGGTAAGAAATTTGATTAGTAATAGTAAGAACTAAAAATTGTGACTTATTTAGGAACTGCTTCCAGTAATACTCATATATATATATATATGCCTTCCTATTTTCCCAGACATGGATGTACATCTCTGTTCCATTGCTGCTATATATAGCAGAGCGCAGTATCCGAACATGTAGATCAAAACACTATTCAGTTAAGATACTAAAGGTAACCGAACTTCACTAAAATCTCATCCTTTAATTTATACTAGTATTTGAGATGTTTGAGAATAATAAGTTGGTATCTGATTCCCCAACAGGCTTCAGTCCTACCTGGAAATGTCATTAGCTTAATCATGTCCAAGCCTTCTGGATTTAAGTACAGAAGTGGGCAATACATATTTCTGCAATGCCCAACAATCTCCCCATTTGAATGGTAAGTGTGATTCCAGATGAAACGAACTTCACCTTCCATTCTCACCCTTTCGTATTTTCATGAATGTGATCATTTTCAGGCACCCATTTTCCATTACCTCAGCACCTGGAGATGAGCATCTCAGTGTTCACATCCGAACAGTTGGAGACTGGACGCAAGAACTGAAGCGAGTCATTTCTGAGGGAGATCATTCATTATCTCTCGTTCATCAAGCTAATTTTGCTCAGCCGCAAGATATGGACGATAGAAGACTGTGCAGCCAACCCAAATTGTTTGTTGATGGTCCATATGGGGCACCCGCACAGGACTACCGAAACTATGATGTCTTGCTCCTCGTGGGTCTTGGCATTGGAGCTACCCCTTTTGTAAGCATCCTTAAAGATCTCCTTAACAGCACAAGAACAGCAGAAGAACAAATGGTACAATTCATCATATCTAAGCACAATGTTTCTCTAACTTCATCTAATTTTCTCTTCTTGGTAATTAAGTTATATGCATTCATGACATAGGATTCAAATACAGAAACTAGTACATCATCGGACAGCCTAAATAGTTTTACATCTTCGAGTCTGACACCCAATGACAAGAAGAAATCTCAGAGGACTACAAATGCTCACTTCTATTGGGTTACCAGAGAACCTGGCTCGTTTGAGTGGTTCAAAGGAGTCATGGATGAAGTTGCAGAAATGGATCACAAAGTAAAGCATGCCTATCTAATCTTCTTAGATTATGATTATATCAGTTTAGGGATGAGCTTCCTAGTGACTGTTATCTTTCTCTCTTAACAGGGTCAGATTGAACTTCACAACTACCTTACCAGTGTGTACGAAGAGGGTGATGCAAGGTCGACTCTAATCACCATGGTCCAAGCTCTTAACCATGCCAAACATGGCGTCGACATCTTATCTGGCACTCGAGTATGATCTTTCATAACCATTACCCGCAATAGCCATTAATGGGATACTTATATTCGTAAGCAATTAAGGACGTTTCAACATTGATGCTTTGCAGGTAAGGACTCACTTTGCAAGACCTAATTGGAAAGACGTGTTTACCAAGATAGCTTCCAAGCATCCATTTTCGACAGTAGGTAAAGATATTCTACCAGAACTGAACTGTTTAACAGCGGTGCAAAATACACAACTAATCAAGAATTCGAAAACTACTGGATACAGGATTCAACTAAAAGAATCTGTTATTTTGCAGGGGTATTCTACTGCGGGATGCCAATGTTAGCAAAGGAGCTGAAAATGCTGTCACACGAGCTGAGTCACAAGACATCCACACGCTTTGAATTCCACAAGGAGTATTTCTAAAACTAGAGACTTGCACAAAACAATAGCTATTCTTTTGTAATCATTCTGATTATCTACATAGGAAAATAATCATCTATGTATAATGATAGTAGCTCAGAAAAATGTAAAGAAATATAGTCCAATATCATAGAGAGTTTCAATACAACATGAGAGAAAAAGATTAATATTGATTATCTCCTGCCATTTATTTCCAAAGTTCAAAGATGAAGTATTATGTTGATTGACAAAGATAATGCCCAAATAACATAACTGCATCAATATGTATACTAATTGAGGTCAGTTGCAAGAGTGGTTTCACATATCTTCATCTCATATAACACAAGCAAAATATGCAGCATTCAGCTTATGTTTTTACTCTGACTTAAGTCACATACCATGGAAGATGCAAGAATTTAAACACAAAGGAATAAAATTTAGCAGGAAAACAACCTGAGATTCAGCCTCACAACTATCTCAAAACTTTACCATAAACATAGTCAATAAAAGGATAACAACATATCTGTTTGATAAGGTGAGATGGATTTTCAGGACAGAAGCTGAAAACGTCTCAAAAATGCAGTCTTTCTAGAGAAAACTACTGTTAGAGAATCATTCATCTATCGACAACATTATATTAACCGGAGCAATCCAACGAGGTCCAGGGGCAATCAATCATCTCTGATTTTCTTGAGAAGTTTGTTTGCCCAGCGTCGGACGCGTTGCTTCAGGGTATAGCCAACAATGATTCCAGCAACAAAGGCAATTGCACAGAACTTTGAGCATGTCCACAGTGATACCACTCCTCTGCAAGTAGACATCAAAAAAATCACCAGTTCAATCCAATTATTCAAGTTCATCTAACTTTGACAGTCTGCTAGTTTCTAAAACAAGCACCTATATCCAGCAGAAATATTGCCAGTTCAGTCCAACTATTCAAGTTCATTTAACTATAACATAACTGCATAAAGATAGACATACACTAATTCATGCCTGACCAGTAGATGAACAACTCTTTTTAAAAGCAACCCACAACAAGCTTGGGGAAGCTCTAATGCCAAAGCACAATAGGCATTCACAGCAGTCCACAACACAAAACCCAGAATCAATTTGGGAAAAATCGATTAAAGAAGCAAACTTTGGAAGCATATTTGTTGGTTGCAGATAAGGCATTATGGTACTATTGCATCAATTGATCAAATTTTCTCACAAATCCAAGCCCACAATTGACACATACAATCAAAAATTGTAAACTTGAAAAGGGCAGAGCAAACCAAGTAAAAGGAGGAAGAGGAGAGAATCGTATGCAGTACCTGACAGGTCTGGCGACTACAATACGAGACTGATCGGATAAAGCGGCGGAGAGACCTTCAGTAGAACGAGGACCTTCAAACGAAGAAGAAGAAGATGATGATGATGAAGCGGCCGCTTTTACATCTTTTGAGATTTTGCTGATCCATTTTGGAAATCCCTCCATAGCTCGATGAGTCGATGTTTCTCAAAAGTCAAAACTCAATGCTATGAAGCTCTTGCAGAAGACCACTATTATGAATTTGGGGTTTTATGAGGGTTTATAAAACGGTTTGAGACGCCCGCGGTTCAAGTTTACAAACACCGCCTTTTCAAGCCGGTTTAAGATTTAGAGAGCACGCTTTAATCTTGGAGGAGGGGGTAAGTTTTTTCTTTTCTTAAAGCACAATTATTTTCTTCTTGCAAAAGCATAATAATTTTTTATCGATTTATGAACGAAAATTTGTAAATTCTTTAATTTAATAATTTTTCATAAAAAAAATATCACGAAAATAAAATTACATTAGTCTCAACGAAAATTTTAGACTTTTCAAAAACTTTTTTTTGACTTTTTTTTCTTTATTTTTTTTTACTTAAAAAACGAAAAAGTGTGTCCATTGGAAATTGAAGCTCTTAATAAAATGACTGTAGTTGCGTTGGTATAACCTAATTTGATTTTATCGAAATAATATCAGAGTTCTTCATTTGTTTTGTTCTTGTTATTGGATGTCGATTTTTTTTTAAAAATCGTGTCACTCGTAACATTGACTTTCTTTTATGGTGTTATTAGTTACTATGCTATTTTATGCAACAGTACATTTTATAAATGAAATATTGACAATTTGACACAAAGAAAATAATATAAAATTGATTATTGTTGTTCTTATACCAAATGTACCTATTGCATTTTAGATTAGCATTTTGCATTATTCAAGAAAGGAGGAAGATGAGACTGGATAGTAATTCTGTGAGTGTGAATTTAAAGCAGTCTATAACTAATAAAAGCCTTCAAATTTCAAGATAAATTTTTAATTTTTTACACTTTCTTTAATTTGTAATAGAAGGTTGGGGTCAGCAATCGTCCACGCCCAAAGCCAATCTATGAATCTATCCCCATTTCCTTCCCAACAGCCAATGTGCTCCTAGCACTCCCTTATCTTCCTCCCCACAATTGTAAAGAAACAACAAAAACAAAGCTTCAAAACAGAACTAAAGTTGGTTCACTCATTCCTCATATTTCTCTCTGATTCTCTGTAATGGCTTCCCTCTCTCTTCCCAAGCACACCTTTACCTCTCTACTCCCCACTCAAACTCCTAGACACTACTACCCATCTTCTCAAATAGTCTCCAAGCCATCACATTCTCAATTCTATGGCCTCAAGCTCTCCAATTCTACCTCTTTGCCAATCCCATCTCCATCTTCTGGGAAGAATTTCATTTGTGCTAAGGTGCATTGCTTTTTACATGCTCTAAAATGTTGTGTGGTTTATGGGTAATTGATGGTTTATGGATTGGTTAAGACTGTGTTTTTTGGCAGGTGGACAAAGGCAAGGTTCCCCCAAATTTTAATTTGAAAGATCAGGATGGTAAATCTCTCAGCCTCTCCAAATTCAAAGGAAAGCCTGTGGTTGTCTATTTCTACCCTGCTGATGAGACCCCAGGTTGCACCAAACAGGTTTTTCCTTTTTCCTTCTATCCAAGAAAACGATGACATTGTGGCATGTTTTAGTTCTCATTTTAGGTTGGTGGAATTATGGGCAATCTGAAAATGTACATTTCCTAATTGCATGTTGGTTTCTGGCAGCTTAATTACTTAAATGTCATAGTGCTTCTGCTTATCCTAGATTAAGTTTGCCTATATATGATCAGACTGTTGTAAATTTTCATTTTTATGACTTCTGAGATACAATTCACATTGGAATTGGCAATTTGGCATCACCCAGATAAAGATTCAACCTTTGATTACTGCAGACACTGACAAATTGATACTCCATTAGGCTTGTGCTTTCAGAGACTCTTATGAGAAGTTCAAAAAAGCTGGAGCCCAGGTTGTTGGGATTAGTGGTGATGACTCAGAATCACACAAGGTAATATTGCTGTAAATTTTCTAGTAATCTTTACAAATCATGCTTGAAGACTTGAAAAGTTGGTTACTTGATTGCAAATTTCAACTGTATGTAGGCTTTTGCAAAGAAATACAAGCTTCCATTCACATTACTAAGTGATGAGGGCAATAAGGTGAGGAAAGAATGGGGAGTGCCATCAGATCTGTTTGGGACATTGCCAGGGAGACAGACTTATGTTCTTGACAAGAATGGGGTGGTTCAACTCATCTACAACAATCAGTTCCAACCCGAGAAGCATATCGATGAAACACTCAAGCTACTTCAAAGCCTTTAAACCTCCTCTGGTTTAGTTTCTCCATATCCCTCTGTCCATTCTATATCTCTACATAGGGTTACACAAGTACTTAGTTTTGTATGATTCAAGGCCAATTATGGTTTCTAATGCTGTTAGTCTCTGTTGGACTTTTGACAAGTATAGAGGCACTTGTTTTCTGCCTATATATCATGCCAAACTATTGTAACATGACATTTGTTGGCAATGAAAATCAAGCATGGCCTTGGCTGCTAGTAAGATGTCATTTTCAGTGTGGAAAATTCAGATCAAAAGTGTGATGGAATATCAAATGCATTGTGACTATTACAAGCAGCCCATGTTTATATCTCTTTTCCCTGCCTTCTGCAATAGTATGACATCATAATTTGTGGGAATTCAAAAGGTAAACAATTGACAAATTCTTTATTGAGATATATAAATTATTTTAATCTGATGTAGAGAACATTTAATTATAAATTTTAAAGTGTACTAATTAGTTTGCAAATTAGCTTCAAGGTTCAATATTTCTGCAGATAGTCTTGACTCCCATAGGGGCTAAATGCCTCCGCTAACCAGGTATTCTTCCTCCAAGATGTCCATCCCATCTCCTCACAAATTTCGTCACTGTGGTTGATGCTAAAAGTAGAGATGCAGAACCTCTTGTAGAACCTGGTGGTGTCCTTCATCACTTCCAGTTCTTTAGTGGTCTGCTCAAGCATTTTCTCCGCACTTGGGAGCTTAAACTTATTATCTATTAGTCTAGCCAGCCATATGCTCCGCAACTCAGATGAATGGAGGTTCGAAACACTCTCGAGATAACCCACAAAAGCCATGTTTGGGATCAGAGGATGGATTGTTCCCCTGCAAAAGAAAAAAAAAATTGTCAATATGTAACATGTGTTATGTTGTACGTCAATCATACTTTAAAACAAATGGTAACATTCTTTGTCATATATGTGACATATGTTTTGTTGTCAGACTATCAATATCCATAAGAGACGTTAAACACAATTTCACTTAATCAGTGACTTAGAACAAGAAGTTGGCTGGCAGGATAAAAATTTCCCTAATGGAATATTAATTACGGCTTTATAGGTTAGTTTTACCTGTATAAGGGCATAATACCAGAAGGGGATTCCAACAAGCTTCTGAAAGGTTCTGGTAGGATGGCTTTGAGCTTCTTCTTACCATCATAACCAGTTGCAAAGACCACAACATCAGCTTTGATCTTAGTGTTGTCATCGAATTCAAGTCCTTCTTTATTAAACCACCATTTTCCTTGTGATTTCTTGAACACAATCTTTCCCTTATCAGCCTCGGGGAATAACTTCTCAGGCGTGATAGCCATCTGGCATGAAGCATAGTCTTCCTCGAAAGAGTGTTCTGGTTTTAGTCCATACTTCTCCAAAGGAAGCCTCCACAGAATATATGATTCAATGAACTTTGAAATTGCATGCCTCTGTGAACAAACAAACCATATACACTAATTACTTATTCTCTATTCTTGCTACATATGAACTGTATATATTAATCAATGTTACTTTGTTTAGTGAGTTACCAATGGAGATAAAACTAGAAGGCAAAGGAGGGTTCTGAGCAAGCTTTGATTAGGTCTTGGATGGAGAAACTGTGAAGACCTTGTTGAAAAGAACAAGAAAAATGGCAAACCCCAAACCCAGTAATGGGGAACTGTCCAATGTAAAGTCCTCACCACCATTGTGCATGGTTGTCCTTTTGGTCCTTCATTCATGAAAAAAGAAAAAGAAAAAAAAAAAAGAGATTAATATAAGAAATACACAAACTGCAGTTAAATTCCAAGTCAAATCTGAATAGTAAGATTGTGGAATACTGGAATACTATTTCATGTAGTTTCAATCAAAACATTGATTGGGAAATTCCAATCATGACATCATGTTAAGTCAAACCATTCCAACAAGAATCATCTAAAACGTGTTCAAGTCAAGCAGTCGAGGCCATCTTAAATTGATGGTTCGGATGTTTGACACTCTAAATGCCCTGGCCTTTCTATATTCTTTGCTGTACACACTGTGACTTGTATGGAACTATAACCATGCAAATTCCAACCCGTAACGTGGAAATTGGGAACTAGTTCACCCTGTTCACTTAAATCATTCTATATATTTCAGACCTTTATTATTCTTTTTCTGTTTTCTCACTTTCATTATGAATCTTTCTTCAACAATATATCTAAATACATAGTCAAGTGCTTAAGAGTTGGATTAGGAAACAAGGCATCCGCAAAAATTTGAGAATGCTAATACCGTCAAATTTACTCACCAAATAATGTACAAGTGCGCATGTAAAAGTGTTGAGCCATATAAATATATATTTACCTTGATTTACCTCGGCACACTCCACAGCTAAATCAAGGGCTGATTTTTTGTATCCAATTACGACCACCTTCTTATCCTTGAGTAACTCAGAGGCAGCATCGTTTTCGAGTTTGCAGTAATCAAGAGTATGCAGAACCTGACCTTCAAACACCTGAGGGCCTTTGTTGTGTGGAAACTCTGGAATTCTGGGTATGTCACCATATTTCCCAATGCAGACCACAAGGAACTCGAAGGCGTACCACTTAAATAATGAAACAAACACAAAACATTAGCATTGCTGAAGAAGAAAGAAATCATCCCCAAGAATCAAGTTAGTACAAAGGTAACAAATTTTTCTTCGCCTCTCGTCAAGAATTTAATTTGAAAAATAAAATAAAATAAAAATAAAGATATATAGTATATATAAGAGCATGCATGCATGAGTTTTACACATGAGATTTTGAATAGATCGATCTTCTATTTGTAACATGTTTGTTGAATATTGTTAATTAATACTAATGTTAATAACACGACCTCTATCGACCTATCTAAGTGAGTTTTATCTCGTAAGTAATGAGATCATCAATAAATATGGTATCTCTTATTCTCTTGTAACATTAAAGATAATATATTTTTTCATTGGTAAATATATGTTTTCAATGTGAATCCCAAATACTTCGAAACTCAAGTTTTAATTAAGTCCCTTAACTCATAAACCTCAAAACTATGTTGTTTTGGACACAAGCACAAGAGTAACACAAAAATTATCAGACAACTGATTCAAATTAAGAAGAGTAGGGTTTATGGGCATGCAATTATTTTAATTAATACCATTAATTGGATATGAAATGGTGGATTAATAACAACCTGAATTGTATCTGCACCACTGGTCTGCACAGCAACTTCCCAAGCAGGCTGACCCGCCGGCAGTCTGAAACCAACATCAATGGTTTCCCGGTCACCAACAAAGCGGACCTCGACGACCTTGGAGTTGAACCTCACGAACTTGAGCACATCAAAGTGCTCGGCGTAAGAGTTCAAGTAGTCCAATATCTCAAGGTGGGAAGGATATTCAGAATTGTCCCTATCATTCCAAGGAAAGTCAGAGAACTCGTAATCTTGTCGATGGGACTGAAGCTTGGTAGAGTTGTAAGAACAATGCCTCCAGACCCCTCCAATGGAGTCAGAGGCCTCGAGAACAATAGGGTTGTGATGGACTAGGTGTTTCGCAGCCGCTATGCCGCTCACTCCGGCACCAATAATCCCAACTTTTGAGACAACCGGAGCCATATTTAGCTTGCTATATCTGTTTCGAAGCTTGGTTGGAAATATGAGATGGTTTTGGGAGAAAGGTGGTATGCTCGACTTGCTTGGTTTGATAAAACCATGAGAAAGCTGAGGTATTTATAGGAGAGGAGTCATGTATACATGCATGGGTAGTTGGTCATAGATGCTGCATAAAGCGGTGACCAAATGGAATGTGAATCAAAGAAAAGTAGGTTAATTTGTTAGGGTAAAAATGAAATGGATCATCGTGGATCATGACCATTTCTCACTTGGTGGAAATGAGGGGAAACCTTTTCTTCACTTCGTGGCTACTTTCCCTTGCGTACGGATATTACTTGAATTTCGTTGTGCCCTTCAAACACTTAATCATATGATATATTTTAATTTCTTGCCATGGCAAATAGTTTCTCAGAAAAGTAGTATGGGTTCTCAAACAAGAAATGAAAAGTAGTATAAGATCCTTATTCTTTAATATCATAAACAATGCAACTTTGGAGTTAGATTTTACCCAACAATTTGATGCAACTAATTAATTTGGAGTTGGACCAAACAATTAGATCGATTCAGTCATCAAGATCGATTCTGCCCCTTAGACCAGACAGAATCGATATATTCTACCCAACAATAATATCTTTATATTTGGCAAATTAATATATTACGTAGACAAAAATCAAAATGAATAAAACAACTAATTAAAATACATGTCTAAGCTAGTCCTAATTTTCATTTAGCAGGTTGGAGATTCAAGAATTCAAAGTCTTTAAAAACGTATATAGAAAGAAAATTGAATTTCAAGAGCGCGCCGTTTTGCTATAGTCTTGCTTCTTATGAGAGAGTTTGACATAGTATATTTTTGGAATACTGAGTTGAACGTATATATAATTATACATTATATGTGAAGACTGCTTCACAACAGAATCATATATATATATAATTAGTATGTATGTATGCATGTATATATGTATGGTGAAAATGCAAAGGTAGCTTTGTCCTTACTCCTTACTCTAATTTGGAAAACTCATCCATGCATAGATATATAATGTAAAACTAGGAAGCCTCCAAGAATTTAACAAGAAGCTTAAAGGAAATCATGGTCATCACTTTGGAGACTGAATCTACGTGGATTTTAGGAAATTAGATAGGAGACAGAATGTGAAAACACTACCGTCAGTACCATGTCTATTGAAAGTAATCAAAGTCGTTTTACTCGTAACTACTAAATTCACATTAGAGATCAGTCAAAGTATTATGCATATATGCATTGTTTTCGAGCTGGTGTATATATATATATCAGTCACTGGGTTTGTTCATGGTATAAAATATATGGTTTCTGGTATTGATTGAGTCACTGGGTTTGATAATTTCATGGTATAAAATATGTGGCTTCTGGTATAGATTGAGTCAGTGTTCGCGGAACCTCCATGCTTATTTAAATGACTTCTGAATATTTATCTTTGGCTTGTTTGGTTTTATTTTTTTCAATATTTCGTAAAAGAAAACATTTTCTATTTTTGCATTAATTTAATTAAACAACCTTCTCTATCACGCCAGGAAATAGAAATGTCAAAAGGGGAAATGAAAGAAAAAGGGAAATAAAAATCTAAGCACTTTAATTTGTTTCAAAACGACCAGTCAGATACACGTACACGAGGAGTGTTAGTTGACAATTATGATTCAAACAATTAAACAAAACAAGGAAGATTGCCACCAAACAACAAAACAAGGAAATTGCATTAGCAATTTCAAAGCTGAGTTTGACCCCAGGACTAATTAATATACCTAGATATTATGTTACTACATCAAGTTTTAATTAATTTGTAAGCTATGATTAAAGGAATAATATTTTATACGTACTAGAGGTCAGAGCATCTCTAACATATTCTCTATTTTAGTTTTTTTTTAGCTATTTTAGATAAAATGTTTAATTTTTTAGCTATTTTAACAACTACATGCACCAGCCTCCTAAGTGATTCTCTACTTTAACGTTTAGCTATACGGCTTTTAAATATAGAAAGCGAGAGAATGTTCTTTATTATTTTATTTTTTTTATTTAAAACATTCATTTTAAAAAAATTAATAATAAATAGTTAAAAATGATATAAATTTAAAACTAGCTAAAATAGAGAGCATTAATGTGTACGTATTTTCAAATTTGTTAGCCAAAATAACTTTTTAGCTAATTTAACTAAAATTTGATTAAAAAATAGTTTGTTTTGCTAAAAATGCTCTAACCTCTGACTGTTATAACATTAGTTAACCCCGTTTGATTAAGGTGAGGGTTGAGATTTAGAGTTTAGAGTATGGGTCCTACCCTACATTAGCGTCGGTTCATTGGTTGGGATCGATGTTTAAATTAGAAATAAAACCTAAACTAGCTAATCATCCAATTAATAATTAATTATGATGTTTTAAGCAGTCACCAATTCCTATTCTAAGGCACAATTTGTGATCGAACGCACCTACTATCCAGATGCAACCAATTTCTAAAGATTAGTTAGCCAATAGCATAATTAGGGTTTAGAGTAAATTAAGCAATAGAACAAGATAAGACAATTTGTTGCCTCATACAACTGCAAGATAGTGAGAGATTGACTCGAATTACATGCATGCATGCAGATGATCTATAATCACTTTGTTTATTAATTGGTTGTAATGCAATTACATGGAAACTTAAAATAGTCTAATGGTCGCATATCAATCGAGGTAGCTAGCAAGCAATAGCTAGCGGTCATATGGAGGCTTGAACATAGCTTATTATGAAGTTGAGGCTTCCAGTACGTACACAGTGATATATAATCCTGACCAATCGTGACTCTTCCAGAATAATCCTGACCAGACTTTTCAAACTTCAAATAGATGCTAGCTCTATAATTTAGGCATGTTTCTATAAGGACTGCGGTGGCTATTGGCCAACTCTTAACACTATTAATCCACAATTCCACATATACATGTCATGCATTGCATATATGTCCTACAAATCCAAGGCCACAGCGACGGATCCTCAGCTGCCTGGAGGACCTGCATTGCATGCACTTGTGGAATTATACATAGGTGGACCATCTGCCTGTCCATCTCTATTGTCACGCTGACATGGTAGAAAGTAGAAACCCTCACATTTCCATACAATTTCTCGACAATGATCCTAGACATAGTTGCCACCACTTTGAACGTACACACCTGTCTAAATTTTCTTTCAACAACCTCGCATTATGATACTGTAATTGAAACCATTTATTCATAAATTATATTTTAGATATCATCTCTACAAAAAAGTTAACCAAAGCGAGAATTGTTTAGTCGTTGTTCAAGTATACCAAATAATTGGATAGTTCATCATGAAACATGTTAATTAACTCTTCTATTTGTTTAGTATAGCTATAGGTAACCAAATGAATATACAACTTCGTTTATCTTATATATGCACTAATAATCTTGAAGGGCACGTAATTACAAAATAAACGGTGATGGTAGGTTTGAACGTTTGTGTCCGATTGCTTTGGACAAAATTGTTATCTATTTAAGTTTAGTTTTATCCTCCTTTGAAAGTGACATAATCGATCGTTACACCTTTCAATTGAAAAGGACTTTAAATGATCACATTCACTATGTACCAAGCAAAGAGTATGAAGTCCACACGAGTGATATACCTACTATCTAGTTAGTGATCATCAAGTGTATGGCTACAACGAGTTCTAACTTCTACGCTTAGCCATATTAAGACGCTTCGGGGAAAAAGGTTTTGAAAAAAAAAAGAGAAAAACCAACATTTTTTCTTCTTTGGACGTGTCAGAGAGCAAAATCTGATATAAGTAGAAGGGAAAGCACGTTTTTGGAAAAAATGAAAAGCTATGCCAAGTGGAAGGAAAAACACACAAAAGGGACAAAAAGCTATATATACTGTGATCAAATTTTTAGGCCTGCAACCAAATCTAACAGTCAGGCAATTAAAGACTTTAACAAATGCCCATTATTTAGACCACTGAGCTTGTTTATTCAATAAGTCTACAAAAGACAAAAGTCTCATATAGGAGAATTTATTTCATCTCATATGAATTTATTTTCCAAATCTAGCTGCACTTACCAAATATATATAGAAAAGAAAAAATTTAGTAAACTAAACACATTTTTTTTTTTTGAAAGCACCTAATGTACGTAATTTGTGAACAATTACACTCGAGAAGAAAAATATTCAAAGAACGATCTTTTGCGTATAGATAAATTAAAATTTCCAAAAAAAAAATATCGATCTTTCAATATATTTCGTCCTTAGTTGGACTACATCCATGCCTTCTCTATCTTGGAAACTCAATATTGATCTCCAAATTTTTCTTCTTTTGAGCCCTATGCAATATACTTGGAATAAAACTATTTCAAATAAATTTTTCTATATATATACTTTTAGGAGAAACAACAATTTTTATTCCCACCCTACCCATTTCTAGATGCTAATGAGATTTGAAACTGTGACCTCTACAATATTGATTTTACGAATAACCAACATGTCACAACTCATCGGTATAAATTGACACAAAATTTACCTTAACATACAATTTCTATTCACTAGAGTCTTCAACTTAGACTTCTACATGTCTAGCATAATTGCATGCGTGCCTTGTCGAGTGTTTTTGGTTTGATGAGGCTGGTGTCATGTGGCTTTAGATTTGGGGTGTTTTTGTTTTTGCTCGAAGATGTGACCTACCCTAGTTGTAACAGGTGTTTATGTTTTTTGGTCTTAATAATAGGTGCTAATGCTTTGGTATATGTAATACTTTGACATTAATTGTGTTTTATTGTCGAAAATATTATACACTCCCCTCCAAAAAAAAAACCTTGTTTTTTTTTTTTCTAAATGGCTTGGGCTTTAGACTTGATCAACTTAATTTTGAAAGCCCAAGTCCTGGAACAAGGTGGTGGAACTTGCCCATCTATTTTTGCTCAATGGCTCATCAACTTTTTATATTATCAATATGTTACTACAGTTCGATCTGATCATCATCTAGCATGCCTACCAAACCTTCTTCACCGACTGCTAATCAAGTCTACAATAATTCACGTAGGTATACACATGCGAAAAAATCTTGCGTACGGACTGCCCGTATAGGGCAGCTCTCACATGAAGGTAGGACTCATCAGTTTTGGTGAGACAGAAACCGTAATGCGGCTGCCGTATGTAATAATTTCTCATACACACATATATATATAGCTGACGCAATTAATACGTCAAACCAAATGATCAATCTCCATTGATCTTTGCACCCTCTATGATTTAACGTAAATTTTAACCCGTGACTTGATGGTAACAAAAGTCGGTAAAAGACGCGAAGCAAGACAAACGTGGACACTGTACAAAACCACTGCGTGAAGCCGTGAATCACTAGCGTCAACCCTCTCTCACGTTTCTTACATTTGTCTTTGGCACGCGACTTCTTAATTGTACTTCAATAATCAATCTTCATGCTTTTACAATTTACTGTATGAATCTCTTTCTAGTTTCCTTCTAGATTATATATACTTCTTACTTTTGATACGCGCCATAATATTTCTAGTGGTCAGCAATGACGAGAGAGATACTCAAACTCTGGAGGCTACGAAACGAAAGAGACAACACTCGGTCCTGGCCTTACACGTGTCACGGACTGTTGATAGGTTTAGTGAAAAATTGGGTTTGGGGTATAAAACAAAGGATCTACCTTAGCAATTCGCATCTTAGTCTCGATTCTCGGCATCTCTATATAGATCCAATAACCCAAACTTGGCCATCACAAAATCGCACGGCTCACATTGCCTCACCGCTCCCAATATATTCATCATCACTAACCAGGTAGACATACAACAAGAAACACCTCGTATGCTTCACCGTCCTAGCTAGCTCCTCAAACCCACAAACCTCAAAACCACAACATCATCAGATTTCACCTGTTCGATCATAAAACATGAACAGCGTGTTGGATTCTCCTCTTGAAGCTCTCGCTTTCGACTACGTTAGCTTCGGGTTGATCACCGTTGTCAATAGTCTGTGGACTTGGGTCGCCGTTTTAACGGCCGCCGTTAGCTTCTGGAGGCTCAGACCTAGAGGTGACGGCGTCAAATTCCTCTCACCACCCTCCAACGACGTCGTCAAGAGCTCAAATGGGTGTTCTTCATTTCCTGAAGCGTCGCCACCGATCACGGAGGAGGAGGAGCCACCTAGCTCGGGTTCAGCTCCAGTAGCTGTGCCTTCCTCATCCGCTAAGTTTGAAGATGACGGAGTTTTGACGAAAGGCGTCAAGTTTACATTGTATTTTGATGAGGATAATAACGGAGACGTTGGCGGTGAAGGTGACTTGACGGCGGAGGAGACGGAAAACAGTGGTGGTGAGAACTGGTGGGAGAGTGTTTTGAGGATGAGAATGGGGGACATGGGTTGGTACAGGTACCAGGATTTGACGGTGTTTAACGGTAGCGTCGTTAGGTTATGGGATAGAAATGATGGTGGTGCAGAGTTAGCTCATCAAACGCTGTGTCGTTTGGTAGATTGATTAATTAGTGTTATGATAGGCTTAAGCTTAATTAGTGTGCTGTAATAAGGGATTGGGATTTAAGGTTTGATGAAGATCGAATTGTATATACATTTTTGTTGGGTTTAATATATCCTTCACTGAATCAATGCAATGCTAATCACTGTTGCGTTCTTCTTCCTGATGGATAATCACCATTAATTCTGACTCTGAGTATTGCATTTTGTAATTACACGAGGCCCTCCCTTATGTGGAATCCAAATATTAACTCTGAAAGCTTAATTTACGTGTCTTCTTCTCCTGGAAATTGCTTTCTGGTGCACCAATTAAACATCTGCATCATCATCAGATTAATAATTAGACTAAAATTTGTATTTAGTCGTTGTGTTTGGTACTACTAGTGGACACTTCATACACATTATTTTATACCATCGCGCAAGCCCTAGCTTATGGGTTTGCGATAGTAATTATTAATGCTACATATATAATTCTTCGATTTAGTCTGAGTTGTGAGGAAAGATGAGAAATTTTGAAATTAAGTTAAGTTAAATTAAGCTATAATTAAATATTTATAGCCAAAAAGATATTCATACCGGAAGAATCTCTAATAGCCATCCTGGCTAGTTTCTAGCTTTTTGTTTTTGCTGTTTTTCTTTGCTAGGCCTCCATGTAACCCAATTTTTTTTTATATCTTTATGGTATTGATTATTCTATTAATCACTGATTAGTACGTACTTCCTTCGTATATTAATTCTAGTCACTAGCAATTGTTTATTAATTGTTGTGGACCACATGGTGAATAATCTTATAACATTTTCACATTAATTAATTAATTAATCTTTCACATTTTCACAGAGGTCGTATAGTACGTTAATTAACAACATTTTATGTGAGTAGGTTGTTCTTTTTTGGTCGGATAAAATGGTGTGTGAACAAGAGAATCATTATTTTTTATATGAGAAAAAAAAACGAATAATTAGTGTCCAACTCTTTTAGTAGCTAGGTATCATTTTTCTGAGTTTCAAGTTGTCGAGTGTCATACAATTGTTAAATCACGATAGTACTAATTTACATTTGATATTGTTGAAATGTCCTCAAGAAAAAGTATAAATTAACTGTAAAGAATCAATGATTGATTTCATGGGTGCAAATATCATATCAGAAAGAAAAAAGTAGGAGACATTTTGAATTAGTTTTTGATTCTTTTAATTCTTTAATTTTAAAGACTATTAGAGATATAAAGCATCCACTTCTCCTCCCAGTCATATAAAGTTTAGGTACCCTATACAATCCTTAATGATAATATAAGTTTTAGGCAACAGTCTAATTAATATAGATTAGTGATATATATTGAAAGAGATTGGTGTGCATTCATATGCATGTACAAGAATATCTTATATATTAAGTGATTCTTAATTTATGCTACTAAGCTTACTATGATAAAATATCATTTATAAGCAACAATCATTACTCAACAAATTAATGAACCCGAAGATATGGCCGGTGGCATAAAATAACATCCACTTAAAGTCTAAAATTTGATAATATTCACAGAATTTTTTATTTTTAGAAGTCTTGTTTATAAGCCAATTAGCATTTGAATCCCCCTTCTACCTTGATAAAAAAAGATAAAAGAAGTGCATCGTTGATACATTGATTTTAGTTTGTCTAATACATTATTTATACACGATATTGCACTATAATATTTTTAGTTGTTTTTACATAATTCATTTAAATTTCATCGATTTTGAAAATTTTATAGTGTATTCATCATTATTCCGTAATCATCGATATTTTAGTCCTTCAATCCGGCCACATAATAATTACTGATCAAATTTATCAGGCAAGAAGCCTAGTTCATGATCGATCATGTCTATCACCATAATTTTTTTTTGGCAACTCGATACTATGTGCAAATGCGTGCAATATAATTATTGATAAGAGATACATCATTCATGAAATATGATTTATAATTACCACATATATGCATGCAAGTAGGTGCACCAAATTTCAGATCTTGAATTCGTGGATATACTACTCGATGATACCTCTTTTGTTCCTAGTGGCTGCATTTCAATTATTTGGCTGATGGATTCCAGGCAAGATGAGAGGCTGTGCGTAAATGCTATTAGCATTACATTTACATCCTGGACCCTTCGATCGCTTTGCCGTTCGCCACGGTGTTATAACATTTATTATTATTTTTTTATTACACAACATTAATCCGTCATCTTTCCAAATGATTATAAGTGATGATGATATAACTATCGAGCGGAAAAAGTTTCGTATAAACAAAAATTACCATATGCCCACTATACATTACTCACCGCTAACTCTGGTCCGAAACTATAGAAAATAAAGAGACTGGCTCATTTTTATTTCAAAGTACCATTCAAACATACACCCCACAGAGTACGTAGTTGTTTTAAATGGTGAGTGATCAGAAATTCATTGATCATGACTGATGATCAGAAAAACACTACTCATAATAACACTTCATATTTCGTATAAAAGTAGTACTAAAGAATCGAATGACACAACAACTAATAAACACAACTGAAGCCCAAAGTAATAGAAGGTCCGGACCAAAAAGGAAATAGGATATTGCTCCGGCTGCAAGAAGTTGAGCCTCACTTTGCTCGGCCTTCATTCTTTACTTTGCTTTAGATCATGGAATTTCTGATTTATATCTGCAAGCTAGCTTAATTTATCATCGATGTACAATGGAATTGATACCCTTCTTTCTTGCTACGTTGAAGAACCCTTTGAGAGTTAAAAAAGAGAGCAGAGTAGAAGAAGTATCATAGATTCATAGTATGAATTCAACTGTCCTTTTGTTTTGCCATGGTGTTACAAATAATTGAGCTTCCCTGGAGGTCTAGAGATGATGCAACTACAGCATTAAAAGGTGGGGACTCCAGCTTCTGCTTGTGCAGTTGTGCTTGTGAAGCCTACCTTTCCCAATTGGGCCAGTTCCACCCACTCACCATCACATGGGCGCACACACCCCTTACCACAAAACGAGCTTATACTAGTCGGGCCACTCTGCGACATTTTATCGAACACATAACAAGCACATCATAGATTTCAAATCCGGCCGGACTACCGGAGCCTTATGTCGTGAAATCTTTTTTCACCATTTCCAGTAGTACGTGTTCCATATATTCACATCCAGTAGGATGGTGAATTTGCCTCAAATTCTCAAAGATTCCAATTGAGAAACAAAATAGTTTCGCATCATTTTGGAGTACTGTGGGGTAATACATGCATCAATTGTAGGGACTCGGCTTCTCTGCTATAAAGTAGATTTGCTAGGATCTGCTTGGTTTTTTATATGGGATTGCCACGTCACTAAAATAAGATCCCACGGTTGAACATAGAAAGTTGCAAAAATCTCAAATTCTACATGAAGCACCAGATCATCTCTTCTCTCTTCTCTAAACAAAGAAAACCAGTCCACCCTTCTCTCACCGTGGATCCATATCAGATCCGAAGCGAATAACTGGTGAATTCGGCAGGTCGTTATAAGGTGATCCATCTTCGTTCCAAGAAATCTTTCACCAGTTGATTGCTTTTGGTAAAACTGCGGAGTCATAATGGTTGTTTCTAGTCTCCTCCTCCTCGTATCAGTCCGGGTTCGCCATTTTGATCGATCGGCAACAAAGCCATGGCTGATGGTCCAAACTACTATCCAATTCCAGACTACTATCCTAATCAAAATTTTGGCTCAATTACTAGCAACTAATTAATATTTGGCTCTATTGCTAACTAAATAATCAAATCTTGGATATAGATAACATGAGGCAGAGTAGTTTCGTAACAGAGAGATCGAGATAGGGAAGAAGGGAGAAATGATCTGTTATTTGGAAGTAAAAGATCAGATCTAAGCAGCCTTTAATTTTTGGCCATGAGATTGAAATAAACTAACGTGGCAGGCTTTGATAAATATCCAAGCAGATCCTAGCGATTAATTTTATAGCAGAGGATCCGGATCCCAATTGTAGACCATTCCAGACTCTGCATTTCACATGCATTGTTTCAGAACTTATTGTGGGCTCGCTGAAAATGAAAATGCTTTTCTTAATTATCGTTTAGGGGACCCACCCATCTTTGCCAATTAATCAAACTCCAGCAACATATGAACTGCATGCAAAAGACATACCTTCTGAGTTTTGAGTTTCTATTCTGATCGACCTATATATCATCGGTTCAGTTGGTGAAGCCATTAAATCTCAGGCCCCAGCTGATCCCAACCCTAGAGCCAATTAAGCTTCAATGCATAGAGTAGTATAACATGGTGAATTAATTAGCTTAAATGATCATTGTTTAGCTACGCTTATCGCTGTTTAACAGAAAGAATCATTTATTTCGTCAATGAAGGCCATTAGAGAGGAGTAAAAGGTCGGCAGTCGGCGGCACTGTGTTCGGAGAATTTCCTTTTCGATAATAAATGGGTGTTTGATTTCTAGTTAGAGAGGCAGAGAAGGGGACATATTGTGGCAGGAGCTGTGGTGCATTTACTTTGGGTCCTTACTTTGTCAATGAAATACAGACACTAATTAATTAAGCTTAAATATCAACATATGGGCCAGCCGGGGTCGCATAAATCAGACTACCAGCTCTAACAACACATGGAAACCAAGCTGTCTACTTTTTAGATGATTGCGATATCGACCATTTCTAATCATGCATTAACATTTTCAAATGATGTGTATGTGAGCTTAGACGTCTTTGAGTGTTGGTTAATTGTACTTGTTGGGCTACTTAATTAGTATACATTTCCTCCCTAAGTATGTGCATGAAAGCATCGTATCAACGTCCATGAATGATCAATCAATTTAAATATCATCTAGTGGGTGCACCTACAGTGCTCGGGGAGGGAGGGGGGGTGGGTGGGGTAGAGAACTCAATCCAAGGGCTGAAATTCTGCCACGTGCCCGAACACTTGGTGTTTGGGGTATGACAGAATTTCCCCATCTAGTAAAGTGTTTAAATCCAATGTTCATGAGTCATGACCAATCACATTCACAAGTCTAATGTAGTATTTCATTCAAATTATCGTTACTTACAAAAAATGTAATAATTGGTTTTTTGTCTTTGATAATTTTCCTAGCTCACCAATCATCATCTCAGCTGCACACTCCCCTATAAATCCGACCTACCTCCTGTCACTAAACACTCTTCACTCCACTCTTACTCACTCCTCAGATCTTCGCCGCCCCCAAACGATGCGTTTCACACTCCTCTCTCTGCTCCTCCTCCTCCTCTTACTACACTCCGCCGCAGCACGGAAGCAAAGCTCTCACAACGCAACCACCTCGACGTCGCATCTCGTCCGTACATCGTGCGAACACGCGAGCTACCCCAACCTCTGCCTCCACACGCTGTCCACCTCCCCGGCGCAGACCCCGCGCGACCTGGCCCAGGCGGCAGTCAGCGTCTCCCTCTCACGCGCTCGCAAGGTCTCCGCCTACCTCTCCCAGCTCTCCCACTCCTCCGAGATGCAGGCATTCCCGAAGCGGCAGCGCGTGGCGGTCGGCGACTGCGTGGACCAGGTCTCCGACTCGGTGGACGAGCTGAGCCGGACGCTCGCCGAGCTGAAGCACCTCCACGAAGAGACGTTCCGGTGGCAGATGAGCAACGCCCAGACTTGGGTGAGCGCCGCCCTCACTAACGACGACACGTGTCTCGATGGGTTTCAGGAGGTGGATGGGAACGTGAAGGCGGATATGAAGAGGAAGATTACGAATGTAGCTAGGGTTACCAGTAACGCGCTCTACATGATCAACCGGCTTGATGACACTCGTGGCCGCCCCAGATCTAAGCCTTGATCATGGCCGCTACCTAGCTAGCTTGTTATTTCTTCTACTGTGCTTCCACTCTGTTTTAGTAACTCTATTTTTTACTATTTACTATTAGTGTAATTTGTTCAAGTTGTATGTATCCATCTTATCAAGTATATTACTATAATGCTACATGACTAGATCTTATCATAAATGATATGTTTACCATTTCAATTAGTACCTATGGCAAAGTAACAGTAGTAAGTGTTTTCCTGGTAAGTTTTGGTAAATTAGTTACTTACTGAAGAAACTTATATAGATTCAAAGATGAAAAACAAATCAACTGAAAAGCTAATGTCATATTGTCACACAAACTTCTAAGCCGTAAACTACTCAAATAATGGTTTTACAAATTCAGAGTTGATATACGAGTATGATAAAGATTTTGAATTATACATAACCCTATCAAATCAAATACCACAATGACGTAAATTGAAGTCGAACCTAGGTTTTCACCAACTCATTTAGTGCCAAAATGCAAGAATTTGTGAGGCAATGCATGCAAACAAATGCCTCCCTCTAATTTTACATCTTGCAAAACATATATGCTCGCCTTTGAATCCGCCCATCTCTTTAGGTTTTGCTTCCCGATTATTTTTGACCTATATTTTTTGGATTGTTGCTCAAAGCACTAGTGTTCAAGCATGTCAACAATAATCTGGATCGTTGGATATGTAAATCTCCATCTTACCCATTATAAGTGAGGTTTTAAAAAGATCAAAAACACTAGTGCCCAAAGCACTCAAGACGTTCCCATGACAAATTATTTCTATTTTTCTTGGTCAATTTTTTTAAGTGGATCAAGCTTGGAGAAAAATGGTGTTATTGGACCAAAAAGATGGGTGCAAAATGTATCCTAATAAAACGTATTAAAGGATGCATGTGTCTCCGAACAGGCCCAGAACGAAAGGATTGCGGTTAAGGACTCGGGTCGGCCTTACATAATTAAATTTGTTGACCCGCCAATCTCTTCAGTCTTTTTTGAGAAACCCTTGCTGTTAAATTGGTTGCAGCTAGGGTTTTTCTGCAACTCCCAATTCCGCCCAACATGGAAGGCATAGAAATGGAAGAGCCGCCGCTAACCCCCACCAGCACCACCGTCGAGGAAGACGCTGACATCTGCACCTCAATCCTCACGCGCTTCGGCAACTCCACGCGCGAGGACGACCAACACCTCTGCGCCGTCATCGGCGGCATGGCCCAGGGGTTCAAAGACCAGAGCATCCCTTCGTCCCCGGTCGCCTACTTCGGCGCCGCGTGCTCGTCTCTCGACCGACTCTTATCTGAGCCAGAACCCTCCGGTCACACGATCGACGCCCTCCTCACAATTCTCTCCATGGCCATGCGTAAAGTCTCTCCGGCGATTCTCGTAAAGAAGAACGATATCCTCACCGGGGTCTTGGTTCGTGCTCTTCTGTCCAACTCTCTGACCATCACCGGAGCCGTCTCCGGGTTGAAATGTATATCGAATTTGCTCATCGTTAGCAGTCGTGTCAACAACAACAACTGGTCAGACGCTTCTCAGTTGTACGGCTTCTTACTGAGCTTCGCTACCGATTCCCGCCCTAAGGTGAATTTCTGACCATACTGTTTTTCTTTGATATAATTCAATTCGTTTAAATGAATTGGATTACATTTAGTCCAGCTGCTACAGCACAATTGATGAAAATTTTATCGTATATGGTAGTTGATGTCTGCTTCTGCATATAGTAGTCACTTGATTGTGAAATTTTTAGGTCTAGGAACTAAGGGGTTTTAGATGTAGACTTGATAATTGACGGGACATGTAATCTAAAACAGGTGAGAAGACAATCACATTTGCGATTACGTGATGTACTGCGAAGTTTTCAAGGAACATCGCAGCTCACCCCGGCAAGTGCAGGGACTGCTGATTTGTTCAAAAGGTTTCTTCTGCTTGCAAGTGGAAAAAATACAGAAGGACCCAAGGGAGCCACGGAAATCTTATTTGTTTTGGATTCTTTTAAAGAATGTATTCCGCTTATGTCAACCATCTGCAAAAATGATGTCCTCCGTCACTTTAAATCACTCTTGGAACTGAATCAACCCATTGTTACAAGGCGCATAACAGATATTTTGTATAGGCTTTGTCTCAACCCATGTCCAGACGTTTCTCCTCAGATTTTGCTTGATCTATTATGCTCATTATCTCTTTCTGTCTCCAACAATGAGACGTCTGTGGATGACATGACATTTACTGCTCGGTTGCTCGATATTGGAATGGCAAAGGTTTATTCACTGAACAGGCAAATGTGTGTGATTAAACTCCCTACTGTTTTCAATGCACTCCGAGGTATATACTGTTTTCCCCCTTAACTAACTTTAGTTGCATATGTATAAGCTTTTTCGTACATTGAATAGAGCTACCTCTGCATTCCTGTTTATATCTGAATCCATTATGGGAGGCAAGATTCTAAAAGTACTTTTATGCGTTTGACAGATATATTGGGATCTGAGCATGAAGAGGCCATTCATGCAGCAGTGAACACATTTAAGAGTCTCATTCATGCTTGCCTTGATGAAAGTTTGATCAAACAGGGAGTTGACCAGATTGTGATGAATGGAAATATGAATGAAAGGAGGTCTGGGCCAACTATAATTGAGAAAGTGTGTGCTACTATTGAAAGCTTAGTTGGCTACCACTACACTCCTGTATTGGACCTTGCATTTCAAGTTGTTTCAGCGATGTTTGATAAATTAGGTATTATTTTGTTCTGTATCTGACTATGTCCCCTCCAAATTAATATGTTTGATTACTTCTCGTTTTCCATGCATTTATTTTTTTATAAGACATGTAACAGCTGTTACATACAGGGGTATACTCTTCTTATTTCATGAGGGGGACGCTCAAGAGCTTGGCAGACATGGAAAAGCTGCCTGATGAAGATTTCCCTTTCAGGAAACAGGTCTTTTTCATATCATAAAGTTTTAATCTATGAAGAATACCTTCACCAGTGCATGATCTTATGAATCCCTATATTTGTTTATCTATACTTTGTTCTCTTGAATTTATCAGTGTAAACTGGTTTCTCTATTCTCAACTTTAGCGCTTTCTAACATAATAAATTTTTTAATATATAGCTGCACGAATGCCTTGGAACGGCTCTTGTTGCAATGGGACCTGAAACTTTTTTAGGCTTTCTGCCTCTTAATTTGGAGGCTGAAGACCTTAGTGAGGTGAACGTTTGGCTTTTTCCAATACTGAAGCAGTATACTATTGGTGCACGATTGAGTTTTTTTACAGAGTCAATTTTGGGTATGGTTGAAGTGATAAGGAATAAATCTCGACAGGTATTAAATATTCACTGATGGAATAATAGTTGTTTATTTGATTTGGCAATTTTCGATAACTTCTTATATTTGGCAGCTTGAGTCACAAGGACGTGTT
Organism: Rubus parviflorus; assembly: GCA_029955375.1. Taxonomy (NCBI): domain Eukaryota; kingdom Viridiplantae; phylum Streptophyta; class Magnoliopsida; order Rosales; family Rosaceae; genus Rubus; species Rubus parviflorus. The sequence continues at coordinate 19,116,069 of JARGGL010000004.1, forward strand.
TTTTCATCAAGGAGTACAGATGCACTTGTATATTCGTTGTGGTCGCTGTTACCTTCATTTTGCAACTACCCTTCTGATACTGCTGAGAGTTTCAATGATCTGAAGCAAGCTTTGTGCAGCGCTCTTCGTGATGAACCTGAGATTCGTGGAATAATATGCTTGAGCTTGCAAATTCTTGTTCAACAAAATAAGAAAATTGCGGAAGAAGTGAATGATCTGTCTGATAGTGAAGCAGGTAGTGCCAAACAGAGAGCTATGGCTAATTATACCCCTCAAGTTACAGCAGCTAACTTAAGCGTGCTCAAATCAAGCACACGCGAGATCTTGACTGTTCTATCAGGTGTCTTCTTGAATACCACAAAAGATGATGGAGGTTGTTTACAGGTACTTAAGTATGTCAGAGAATATATGTTTCTTAGTGTTGGTCCTGCAAAATACTTGACAAGTATGCCGTTGGGCACTGATTTGAAAATTTATATATATATATATAGGATCCGGATCAATGGACACATATTTTGACACATATTTTGACTCCTCCCAGATCTAACGGTTCTAATCAGATCTAACGGTGTTCTGATTAGTTTTGGCAAACCGTTAGATCTGATTAGAACCGTTAGATCTGAGAGGAGTCAAAATATGTGTCAAAATATGTGTCCCCTGATCCGGACCCATATATATATTATATGTTCTTTCAATAACCAGAAATCGTCTAAACCTGCTATGCAGACCGGGCTCAAAACTGGGCCTCCTGCCAAACCCTAAAATCTTTAGGAGACTGGAAACTCTGGCAAATAGCTAGGTAGGTACTGTGAGGGGGTTCGAACCCAGAGCGCATGGGAGCAAACCATGGGCCTGACCTAGTTTGTAGACATATCCTACTGCACTAACAAATACAGTCTCTTCTAATCATGCATATCCTTGTTAAAACGACAAGCATACATTATAGCTATACATGTCGGTTCCAATTTTTTTGTTTAACATACACTCTGTCATTGCATATGTCACGTAGATACATTGAAATTTGTAATGCATTTCATATTGATATATCTTTAGGTATATTAAACATTCGAGTAATGCATATTATTATTATTATTATATATAAGTTTTTTTTTTTTTTTCCAAAATGAATTAAAAAATGGTAGAGATTATGTATTACAAGTGATGAGATGAAGTTGGTTTTTCAGAGTAGATTATTCAATACTGGGTATTATTCATATAAGAGGGTTTATTAAGGAAGGACTGTAAAGGTTATAACAACTTTGTCATAGTAAACAGATCTTTATGATAGATATTCTTTGTCCATTTGTATTCCAATGTAAATGTTGCTTCAACATTACATAATTTTGTTTTGTAAAATTGAGAATAATTATGGTTGCACCATTTGCAGTCCACAATTGGTGAGTTTTCTTCAATATCAGATAAAACAGTTGTGTCAAGGTTGTTTAGAAGTAATTTGCACAAGCTTTTAAGGGTCACTACTGAGGCTAGGGCGGCAGCAAGTTCTAGCGATTCTAATTCTATGCAGAGGTATGTCATAAGCTTTTTGCTTATATTTTTTAGAAACAGTGCTCGAGTCTTGGCCTAACAGTTATTATTGTTTCTCTTTGTGTGATATCTTACATTTTATTCTTAACTTCAGGGCACTACTATTTGACTTGGCAGTTTCATTTTTACCTGGTTTAGATGCTAATGAGGTTGATGTGTTGTTTACTGCAATAAAGCCTGCATTACAGGTCTGAAACGCTTTCTCTTGCCATCTGCTCATTTACTTTGTTTCTAAGGTATTCCTGCAACTTTTGACAAAGGAAAGGTTAAACTAACTAAGGGTTTCCTGACTTCAGGATGATGAAGGTTTGATACAGAAGAAGGCGTACAAAGTCCTTTCAATCATTCTTGGGGTATGCAAAAGCTAATGATTTTTATGCTTTGAAAGTCGTGGATTATCTATGATTCTATGAAATAATATTAATTTCTTCTTATATGACTGATGTCTTAGTTAAGGAAGAGATAGTCCTAGACATCTCTCATATAAGAAAAGGAAAGAGAAACATTAAGATGAAATTATGTGCTGATGTTACATATCCTTCCCATTTTGCAGTAGCTTTTTATTTTTTTTATTGAAAGAAAATCATTTGTGGAATGAACTGTTCTTATTTACGGATCTCTTTGCTGTATGTATGGTCAGGACTTTGATGGGTTTATCTCTTCGAAGCTCGAGGAATTGCTTAGACTGATGGTGGAATTGCTACCTTCATGCCATTTTTCAGCTAGACGCCATAGACTTGACTGCTTGTACCTCCTAATAGTCCATGTTTCAAAGGTATACTCATCTTTCGTTATTTTATTACGTAGGAGTCAGGTTTAAGTTCAAGTTCGTATGTATGGGATTCAATATGTAAAAACTTGAATCTTTTTGTAGAGTGAGACAGAGCAGAGGTGGCATGACATCATAAGTTCTTTCCTAACAGAAATCATTCTTGGGCTTAAAGAGGTAAGGTGGTATTTCAGCTGCAATATTTGGTTTAATATGTCATTATCATTCCCAGTGTACTGGTGCTAGATTATTCTGGGCCTTACATTACTTAACTTAATTTCCCATTAAATTTGCAACTGTGTCAACTTATATGATCAACTAATTTTTAGGTTGAGGTAGAGAAAAATTATAAACATGCCAAACAATTTGCATGCGGAAAACCGACTCTAGAGTTACTTGAAGGATTAAACTTTGAATACTGATTGCTCTTTTTGAAATGGTTTTATTGCACTATATCTACAGTTAGTTTGGCTAACACACCCACCCACTCATCCACCCCACCCCAAACAAGAAAAAAAAAACTATACAGTTTTTGTACTTTGTGTTTTATATGGATTTTGTTGATAGAGATTTTCTTTCAATGCAGGCTAACAAAAAAACAAGAAACAAAGCATATGATATCCTTGTCCAGATTGGCCATGCTTGTGGGGATGAGGAGAAAGGCGGGAAGAAAGAGAACCTGTATCAATTCTTTAACATGGTACTTGACATTATTTCAGGCTACTCATTTATTACTGCTAAAGTACTGATTAGTCTTTTGACTGGAAGTCCATGCTATTATTTTAAGTCCTCCTTTTATGGTTCCTTCTGATTATGATTGGCTGCTATCATCTCTAACTGACCTTCAGTTGGAAAGGGTATAGAAATAAATAAAAGTTTTGCCAGTCTAAGCTTATCTTATGGTCACAGGTAGCTGGAGGTCTGGCTGGCGAAACCCCTGTTATAATCAGTGCTGCAATGAGAGGCTTAGCTAGGTTGGCTTATGAGTTTTCTGACCTTGTGTCTACTGCTAGCAATTTGCTTCCATCAACATTTCTGCTCCTCCAGAGAAAGAACAGAGAAATAATTAAAGTTTGTTCCCTCTCTTTCTAGATCATCATTTAAGTCATTTTTAAATATTTAAGCAAACTGCTCAAATATATCATTCTGTTATTTGTTATTCTATTTAATCTTACATGAAATACAGTCATGCTACTTTTGTTCTTATATGAAAATTGTCTTCATTGCAGGCTAATTTAGGCTTGCTGAAGGTATTAGTAGCCAAATCACAAGCTGAGGGGTTGCAATTGCACTTGAAAAGCATGGTGGAAGCCTTGCTGAAGTGGCAAGATGATACTAAAACTCATTTCAAAGCCAAGGTTGGTGCTTTAATTAACATGTTTGTGATTTGATTCCAAAATGACTTCTGTTTGTGTTAAGTAGCTGTGGTTTGATATACCAGTTGCAATTTCTTCTCTTGCTGGTGAAACCTGAATTGTTTTCAGGTTAAGCTTCTACTAGAAATGCTTGTCAAGAAATGTGGGCTAGATGCGGTTAAGGCTGTCATGCCTCAAGAACACATGAAACTACTTACCAACATTCGGAAGGTCTGTTGCGAAAGATGTTTTGCTAGAATTAGATTAGCGTTCACTACTCAATGTTGATCTTTATATTTCTTGTTGAGCACAGATCAAGGAACGAAAAGAGAGGAAACAACAGGCTTCTAAATCTGAGGAAGCTAAATCTCATGCATCCAAAGCAACTACAGCCAGGTCTCACTATTTCACAGTATTAAGAATTTTTATATGCATATTAACAACACAGCATCTGTGCATATGTACGTCTCAACTTAAAAACATGCTTGTTTGCAAAATGCAAATTTATGCTCTGCATAAAATTTAATGCTTTACTAAATATCTTGAAAATTTAATTTTTTGTCCATGGTGAGGTTTCTTTCCTGCCTGTTTGAATCCTGGTGACACACTGCTTATGCAGTATGAAATGGAATATATAGTGTTGGATGGAACTTATGCATCTGATATACCTATCCCTTTGTGATTTACTTTGTTCTTGATGGATCAATGAGTTATCAGTTCTTGTGGAATGTGTACAGCATAATGTTACATCTCCACCTCTAAAAGGAGGGAAGAAGTGTTCTTGGGTCTATCAGAGTATTTAGAAAGGGGAGAGAAAAACACACACCATGAAATTACCCATTTCAAGGGGTAGAATCTTCCATAATTTCCAACCTACATAAGCAAGTGGCCTCTAGAAAAATTTGCCCTGGCACTCTTACATCTCATTCTGTGTGTGTTTGACAACATTAAATGCATATAAAAGTATTTTATTACTTTTGACTATGTTTAAAACTAATGACCTGTGAGAATTCTATGGCTATGTTGGTTACATCCTTGCAACTTTCATCTAGCTCAATCAATTAATCTTCCCTATTTTCTGTAACTTCTTTTCTTTTCTTCTTATCGTCTTTCAGGCTAAGCAGGTGGAACCATTCAAAAGTATTTTCTGATTTCGATGATGAAGAAACCGATGATAGTAATACAGATTATATGGATTCCCAAACGGTCACTGGCCGGGATGGCAAGGCTTCAAGGCTCAAATCCAAAGCATCTTCATTGCGGTTAGTTGTATTTACATTTTCATGACTGAACAAAGATTTGTTACTTAATTGCAGTCCACTCTATAAGCCAATATATGTCCATTAGAGTTGGTTTCAGTTTGTGGTTCAATTGGTCACTGACACCTGTTTTCAATATGATCAGGTCCAAGAGTAGAACAAATAAGAACTTGCCCGACCACTTATTTGATCAACTAGAAGATGAGCCTCTTGACTTGCTTGATCGGCGAAGAACGAGGTCAGCACTTCGATCATCAGAGAATTTAAAGCGGAAAATGGAGTCCGATGAAGGGCCAGAGATAGACCCTGATGGGCGCCTTATAATTCGTGAAGAAGCAAACTCATACAACGAAAAGCCATCTCATCCCGATTCAGATGCAAGGAGCGAAGCTGGTAGTCATGTGTCTGTGAACACAAAGAAAATACAAAAGAGAAGGAAAACATCAGAATCTGGGTGGGCTTCAACTGGCAATGAGTATGCTAGCAAGAAGGCTGGTGGGGATTTGAAGAAGAAGGACAAGCTTGAACCATATGCGTATTGGCCACTTGATCGCAAGATGATGAGCCGTAGACCAGAGCATAGGGCTGCTGCAAGAAAAGGGATATCAAGTGTGGTGAGGATGACAAAGAAGCTTGAAGGGAAGAGTGCCTCTAGTATACTCTCAAGTAAAGGCTTCAAGTTTAAGAGGGTTCAGAAGAAAGGCAGCAAGAGAAAAAGCAAGTGAAGAACCCAGTAATTTGATCAGCGCGTTAAAGGGAAATGTGCACTAATGAGTGATTTTTTTTTTCTTTCTTAAATGTAATGCTTATGCGACCACAGTTTTCTTATATGCGACGAGATCTGGTGATTTCAGCAAGAGCAGTTACATTTTAACTATAATACGGCACGTCGTTTATTATTTCACTGAAGAGCTGAATTGGGCCTTAGTGTATGCGGCCCAGCCCAAATTGTCACATAGAAACAACACGTTTATTTCATTGAAAGAAGAAATGGGCCTGCGTGTTTTGGGCCCAGCCCAAATGGTTAGTGAAAAACGACCCGTCGTTTTTTAATGAAGGGCTGGATTGGGCCTGCATTCACTCGGCCCAGCCCAAATCTTAAGTAAATACGACACGTCGTTTTCTTTTTCATTGAAGTGGGCCTACAATTGGGCCTGCTTGATCTCGGCCCAGCCCAAAAGGTAAGTGATATACGACCTGTCGTTTTTTATTGCAAAGCTGAATTGGGCCTTCGTATACTGGGCCCAGCCCAAATCGTAAGTAAAATACGACACGTCGTTTTTTATTTCATTGAAGTGGGCCTACAATTGGGCCTGTTTGTTCTGGGCTCAGCCCAAATGGTAAGTGATATACGACCCGTCGTTTTTTAATTTCATTGAACTGGGCCTACAATTGGGCCTGCTTGATCTCGGCCCAGCCCAAAAGGTAAGTGAAATACGACACGTCGTTTTTTATCTTCATTTAAGTGGGCCTACAATTGGGCCTGCTTGATCTCGGCCCAGCCCAAAAGGTAAGTGAAATACGACCTGTCGTGTTTTATTGAAAAGCTGAATTGGGCCTTCGTATACTGGGCCCAGCCCAAATCGTAACTAAAATACGACACGTCGTTTTTATTTTCATTAAATGGGCCTTCAATTGGGCCTTCTTGTTTTGGGCCCAGCACAAATGGTTTGTAAAATACGACCCGTCGTTTTTTTAATAAAGGGCTGGATTGGGCCTGCATGTACTCGGCCCAGCCCAAATTGTTAGTAAATATGACATGTCGTTTTTTATTTTCATTGAAGTGGGCCTTCAATTGGGCCTGCGTGTTCTGGGCCCAGCCCGAATGGTAAGTGATATACGACCTTTCGTTTTTTAATGAAAAGCTGAATTGGGCCTTAGTGTTTTGGGCCCAACCCAAAATGTAAGTGAATACGACCCGTCGTTTTTTATGAAGAGCTGGAATGGGCCTCCGTGTACTGGGCCCAGCCCAAATCGTAAGTAAATTACGACACGTCGTTTTTTATACGTCGTTTTTTATTTTAATGAAGTGGGCCTTTAATTCGGCCTGGGTGTTTTGGGCCCAGCCACAATGGTAAGTGATATACGACCCGTCGTTTTTTTATTAAAAGCTGAATTGGGCCTACGTGTTTTGGGCCCCGCCCGAATGTTAAGTGAATACGACCCGTCGTTTTTTTAATGAAGAGCTGGATTGGGCCTGCGTGTATTTGGCCCAGCCCAAATCGTAAGTAAATTACGACACGTCCAGGCCCTTTGGAATCCGGGCTGAAGTGGGTTTTATATTTTTATTTTGACCTTGGATCGTAGGCCGTTGACTTTGGACTAAGTGCCGTTGACCGTTGACCGTGGTATTTCAATGAACTTCAAATTTTAGATTTAGGAGCATCAGTGTGGCAGATTGCCCAGAATCAAAAATTACAATTTCATCCTACATTTTTCATAATATTCATGCAGAACAGGAGAGCAGAGCTCCATAAATCTCAACACTAAAAAAGAAAAACAAGCAGCACAATTTTACCATTACAACATCTCTCATTAACTTTCAATCACTTTATCATGATGTATTAAATTCATCGTAAGCAGTCAAGAACAAGAATAACGTGAGGAACAAATGCTAATCAAATTCCACTTTTGCCAAATGAAAACCATACGACATACTATGATTTTTGAATTGGACAGATATCAATGAACTTTGCCCAAAGTAACATCTATGTCAGACAATCTCTTTCTTGATATATCCTCATCATCTCTTTCCTTGTTATGTCAACCTTCTTAGCAACTTATTGTAAACATTGTTTTAATTAGAATCATTATCAAGAGAGTTCAATTTCATACACTTACACCTAACTGTGCTAGTTCTGAATCTCAAACTATTTCTACTTAATCATCTTCCTCAGTTCCCCAAAAAAATCCATTATGCATAAAGTATTTCAATGCTTGCATGCATGATGTGTTCAGTTTATCTACTTCAACCCAATTCAAAGTTTCAAACATACCTCAGTACCATCATTCAGAAAATCTTCTGTAAAGTCCTCCACATCTTCTAGCTCCATCTGAAATATTCCATGATCTTGTAAGACTTTGTCCCATGATCCCATTTCCACATGTGGGAAGTCAGTTCATAATGTTATCAAGAATAAATGCACTAAATACTTTCAACTACTAATTGTCTTTACAAAAAAAAAATAACAAATCAAATTGAACATAGAGTATACATACATCCAAATGTAGCAGCAATTCCACCACCTTTGTAAGCATGGAAACTCGAACAAATTCGCCAAGTGCACCACCCTCCAACTTAAACATGTTCTCTACGTATATCACAAGCGCATGTGAAGTCTACAAGAACAATATGGCATGTCTTTAGAAATAGCAATGTACAGATCAATAATCCGGCCAAAATGCAGACATTGGAAAGATAAAATTGCAGCAAGTTCAATAATGAACCATAGTAGGAGAGAAAAGCGCTTGCCCTAAGAGCCAGAAAACATTAACAAAGAAATATATCAGGAAACACTGGCCTAACGGATCATGGCCAATTTGAAATCACATTTTGCATTTTTTCTTTTGGCAAATCCATATCATACTTATGTATCATCAGAAATCTAACAATGAACACTTTCTGAGTTAACAGCATTTTAGTACTAGAAGAAGTGCGCGGTGAACTTACAGTTCCCTTCATTTTACGATATAGCTCTAGACGATCAGAAACTATTGTCACTATTCTTGCAGGGGAAAGCGGCACCAAAGCAGCTATATCTTTCATAGCTGAATGCACACGAGTTAAAACTTGGTCCTTTTTTGTAAGACCATACGGCAGCTTCAACTTCTCCAGGAAATTTTTAAGGCGTCTCAAAATGGCGTGTGAGCATAGCCAGGCATAGATCAAGATACTTCCCGCTTGAAGCATCCTGCAGCATTGTGTGAAAGTGAAAAACAATCTATCTTTAGCTTGCCCATTCATTTCTAAAAGCTTTGAAATTGGCAATTGCAGAAACTCACACACCAAGGAAATAACTAACTCAATCAATGCATCCATCACATCAGGCCCATAGTTCCACAAGCTCATCGCAAAAAGCTGAAGACATTTTGGCAAATGAAGAAAAAAAATCAATTGAACCCTAAGCAAGAAGGATCGGCACACACACACACACGGAGATAATTAAAAAGTAAAACATTAACTCACCGGAGAGAGAAGGCCAACATGTACAGAACTGTCAATATACATCAAAATCGAAATCGAAATCGAAATCAAAATCAAAATCAAAATTAAACGAATCGAATCGAATCGATTATACTTACCACGAGCCTGGCAACCTCATCAGGAGAGTGTCGTTCTCTCGGGTACAAACGGCCAACGAGCTCTCTGTAGTTGTCAACAGACACAACATCACCCTGAGCCAAGAAGATTTCAGATTCAAACTCGTCAATAATCGAATCAAACAATCAAGGTTCCGAGAAAGCTTACCGATGAGACGGAGAGAAGAACATCCTTGACGTGTATAGCTAGGTCATACTCGCTGTAAACACCGTCCTCCATTTCAAGGTCTTCCCTGAGCTGAATTGGGCCAGCCCAAATCGTAAGTAAAATACGACAACAGTGTGGGCCGTTGACCATTGACCGTGTCTTTCAAAGAACTTGCAAAATCTCATAATCCATTACATTCTCCACATTGTGCCATAGAATGAGACTTTTGAGTGGCTCTATTGAATTATGAAACATTTGCCGGTCGCATTTGTTTTGTTGCAGCTTCTAAATACCATACGCCCAAATCAGACACTTTTTTCCTCTCAACTCTTTTGGATTTGTATGCAAATAACGCAGCAGCCCTGAAATAGATCAAAATTTTCTAAATGTAATCAACATATGTACTTTTGTAGTCGGAAATAGCTTCCAACTTACAATTACAATACAAAAATTACGAAGAAACACAAAGTTGCGCAACTGCCAACACAAATTTTATTACAGTTCTGATCAGCCAACTACTTGTACATGAAATTCAAAATCAACTACTGCCTTTACGGTGGTTCAGTGACTGCCGCACAAGATCAAACCCTACTGTGGGTATTAATGACACGGGGAATTTTTCTAACAACAATAAGCAAAAGTATTTCTTGATACACCATAGGGTGAGCTCCTAATATTCTCCTCACGGTACCACTCACGGTCTTCTCAAGTGATCAGCTGTCCAACCAATTCAATTTTCATAGCCACAACTCACCCAACCAAACAGAAGATCAAATACAAGAGAGACTTCCTGGGTGTTCACTGCAAATAACAAGATCAATTCAATAAGAAAGTGTTTCTTCTTTTTTGTTCTTCTGACAGAAGAGCATTGTAAAGTAGGATGGTAATTGCCCTACATTCGATATTTAGCATTAATAAATAAATTTAGTATAAAACTCTTCATCCCTTTTTTGGTGATCTCAAATGGAACACGACTAAGAAAATGATCCAGCATTCAGTTTATGAATTGCTATTTCTCACAAAGAGGAGCCTGAAACTTTGCTTGGTTTGTTTTCCACGTCATAATTTATTCTTCTTTAATAAAAGGAAAAAGGTAATTAGATCTATGTCTTTAAACATACCTTCAGTGATATTGAAGCAAAAGTTGGAGTATGCCACTAGATCTGTGTTACTACTTGTAAGGAGCAAACAAAATTGATGAGTTGTGGCCACCAAACCCAAACGAATTAGACAAAGCCACCTTAATGTCCAGTCTTTCTTTCTTTTGGCCTACTAGCACTTTCATATCCTGGATTTACATGCCTACAGAGTTAGATGGCAGATACATTGAAAATAATTTTACATTACACATTGAAAAAGAGTGATAAGGCCAGGGAAGACCACATACCACACCCTCATCTGGGTTTTCAAGATTGATATTTGGATGAACCCAGCCAGTTCGTATTGCCTATATAAAGAAAGAGAATAAAATATCAAGAATAACAGCTGAAAAAAGAAACAAACAAAACAAAACAGAGAAAGGCATAAACCTACAAGTTCTACCATCTACTTCAATTAATTGAAAAGACAAGTCAAACAATACTTTCATTCAACAAAAGCACATGAACTCAGCCTTGCATTGCACATAAGACACAAAAAACAAACAGTTCTTTCAAGTAAAAGAACATCACATATGTTACCTGTACTGCTGCAACAGCCTCTACAGCACCAGCTGCTCCTAGCAGGTGACCAATCATTGATTTTGTAGAGTTGACTCTCAACTATAAAAGGCAGAGGTCTTCAATCATATGCCAATAATAATTGAAAACGGAAGATGCTTCTAAATTGAGGTTACCTCAGGATTCTTGCCAAAACAATGAATCAGAGCCTTGTACTCTTTAAGGTCTCCAGCTGGTGTGGATGTGGCATGTGCATTAATGTAATTGACATCTTCCTTACATACGCCAGACTGAGCTAATGCCTTCTCTATGCATTGAATAACTCCAGCCCCTGTTTCAGATAGGAAACAGAAAACATCAATACCGCATTCAGATTCTAGAATGTGATGTAATTCAAGGGAACAAAGTGCAAGGTGACTCAAGACAACCCGGTGCTATAACAGAAACAAAAGGATAAAAAACACAACGAAAGAAACTGCTCTTTTTTTTTTGGTGAAGAACGAAATAAACTGAACTGAGTAAAACATTGAACATGTGAAAACTGAAAATAATGAAACTAGTATATCAGCAGAAGCGAGTTAAAAGGGAATATTTTTGTTTCCTTAGCTCAACAAGACAATGATAGTTTATGTGTGTATGAGAGAGAGAGAGAGAGAGAGAGAGAGAGATAGTTTTATTGTTAATGAAAAAGCATATTACCATCAGGGCGTGGCTCAGTCACGTGGTAAGCATCACATGTGAAGCTTCCACCAAGAAACTCTGCATAGATGTTTGCACCTCTTTCCTACAAAATCAAAAATATTAATGAAACTAAAGGATATAAAGTAACATTCACACACAAATCATTTAGCATCTAGCGAGTGAGAAACATAGAATCAGAAAGTGGGATCATGAGGCTAGGGCAGCAGCAATTAAAGAAGCTACAAGTCACCCACATAGCCCAACAGAAGTAAGAAGACCGAAAGCATGGCCGGTACAACTTGAGGAACTACGAATACAGACTTGAGAGAGTATGTGGGTTAAAGTACCAGAGGAAGTTAATCATACAGACATGTTGACCCCTATAAAACGGACAAGAGAAAAGCAAAATACATAGACACCCAAGTACTATTGCTATGCACATAAATTTAGAGTTTAAATACCTTAGCATGTTCTAACTCTTCTAGAATTAACACACCAGCTCCTTCCCCCATAACAAAGCCATCACGATTCTGTCCAATAACCAAAACCACATCTTGTGAGAAACAAAACATATGTAAGTCCACAACTAAGCAATCAGGACTAAAGTATGCAAGTTTTTCTTTCCGAATGCATTCACTTGTCAACTTGTTAAACACTTGTAAATAAACTCAAATTTCAAGCTTACTACACATGACTAGACTAAGATGAATTTTTATTCTGACAACAAAATTGTGAAGTGATTTTACCATTTGTTGTTAACAAAAATTTCTAAAAGTTTTAGCACATAGCCAATGACAATGGAAAAAAGAAGACATGAAAGTAACAGGATTATTCATGACATTACAATATCCCAAGGTCGTGATGCTTTAGTTGGATCACTGTTCCTTTGTGAAAGTGCTTTGCATGCCACAAAGCCTCCCAAGCCTGCATTGATAACATAAGAACAAGAATGTCATGACAACTTCCTGCAATTTCAAGTAAAAATAAGAAACAAAAAATATAGGTAATGTATGAGAGAAATACCAATAGGTATCATCACTGAATCAGAACCACCACAAAGCATAACGTCCTGCATAAAATTTCAAAAAATGTCGTAACAAATTAAATGCTGTATTTGGAGGACTGTTAATTATTACATCCTTCTGTTTTCTTTCTTTTCGTTTTAAGTTTCTAAAATCTTTTGTTATATCACTTTGCAGAATTGTATAGACATTTTTAGTAGACTTATAGAAGACTTCAATACTCTCACTGGAGCACTAGCAACAAATCCAGAACACTTACCGCTTCACCTCTAATGATATGATTTGCGGAATTCAAAATGCAGAAGTTGCTTGTAGCACAAGCAGTAGAGATTGAATAATTTGGGCCCATCCAACCCTGCAATTTTAAGGGGAATAAGCAGTTAAAAGGATTACAAAATTTGAACGGCCACCAAGAAATATCAAAAGTACCACCGCAACATTAACATAAGCTCACCAGATCCATTGCGAGCATGGCAGAACCCATATTTGTAGTTGCAAAAGGCACACAGAAAGGATTCATCTTCTTATATGAAACCCGTAAAGCTTCAATTGCATCATTGAAGATCTGTTCAATAGCAAAACACCAAATCAATCATCTGTGACAATGAAGAACGTATCAGGTTCCTCATCCCAGCTGCAGGACTTTCAGCTCTATGTGGGACATCTGGCATGGGCTTCCACTTTTTTCAAAAGATTTTTTTTATCACCACCAAATTATTTCAATAAGGGAGTGAGAAAGATGCTGATACATTGTTTTTACATAAAAACTAAATATGTAATCAAGAAAATTTATGACATCACAATATTTTCGACACTTGCATTATCTCCGGTGCAAATCACACCGAGGCAGATGTGAAATTGCCATACTTATTTCAAACTATGCTTTTAGAGAACATGAACTTGGAAACCAATCAGTGAGAGCTCTTAGAAACCAAGTGTTGGCCATTCTCCAAAATGTTTACAGAATATTAAACCATACAGCACTTATGTTACCTTCATTCCACCCATTGCAGAACCGATCAACACCCCACATTTAGTTTTATCTATTTTCTCCATGACTTCTTCCGTAATTCCACCATCTGCCAAGGCTTTCTTTCCAGCAGCAAGCAAGTAAAGCATGAATTTATCCATTCTTCTGGAAAATTTTGGTGCTACCCATCCATCAGTCGAAAAGGACTTGATCTCTCCACCAATTCTCTAAAGATAAGAAAAGGTACTCAGAACAAAATATAGAGAAAGCAACAAGTGACAAGAGGTTTAGATAATTATTTACCGTAGAAAATTGGGCACAATCAAAAGCTTCTATCTCGCTAATGCCACTGACACCCTCAAGCAAATTATTGTAGAAGACTTCAGTATCATGACCAAGTGGGGTCACCACACTCATTCCTGTCACAACCACTCGCCTCTGTCTTGTTAAAGGTTTCTTCTGTTTTGTTAATTCTTCAGTAGGATGCACAGCAACAGCCATGGTTTCCCCTATATTTCCAGTAATGAAAGTACTATTGAATTAGGCAGAGATGGCGTGCATGCCAGAGAATATGGAATCAGTAAATTACTAAAAAACTATGAGTGTCAAATTTCTTCTCCAATTTGAATCTCAGCAAAACCGAAGTTGGGAGTCCTCAGGGATTTATTAGGTAACAGAAGATTATTTGGACTCAGTATAAACTTACATGCACACCTACACAAACGACTAACCTTTCCACTTTTTCTTTTCAAGATACCAAATTTTTACTAACAAGACATTCCATTCCTTTTTCTATTTAGATAAAGCTTCCTGGGCGATTTATCAATCAACAGTTTGGAATTACAGATGCTCTGAATGAATAAATCATTGGCTATTTACCCATTGTTATTACAACAGAATAGAAGATAAACACAGCGTGCAAGTTTTTCGTCCCTCTTTCCAACAACATTGGTTCATAATTGGTATGCCAACATAGTCAACTTTAAGTAAACCAAACTACAGATAGATTCAGTTCAATAGGTTCATAATTAAGATTTATACAATCATAAACCAAAATATTAAAACTCCAAAATACACCATTACAGAAATCAATCAGTTAAATCCCAGTTCAGATGCAGACGCAGAGCAAGTGAAACCCAAACACGCAAAGCATACACTAATAGATAAAAACAAGAAAACCCAAATTCTGAATAAACAAAAAAGAAAAAAGAAAAACAACAGCAACACAATCAGCATGAATCCAATACTTGAAACTACAATCAGCAATGTTGATAATTTAACTCTCCAAAGGGTCAAAATCAATTACCAGAATGGGCGGCTCCATTAATACGCCTCCTGCTTCGATTTGTAGACCCAGTTTTGGATCCAAACAGCGATGAGAGCCCATTGGAGCCCAAAGAAGACAAACCCCGAGAAGTATAGTATTCATCGCAAGGCTCAAAAGCCAAGCAGGAGCTCATGAGGCCCTGAATGCTGGATCCACTGAAACCCGAAATCAGACCCCTACTACTTAAGCAGCAGCAGCTACTAGTACATTTGTTCGAGGCGGCGAGCCTCCTTCTCCGAGCACCACCACCACCCAAGTTGGCTCGCGACGGCCGGGAGGAGTAGTCTCCGTCGCACGAGACCGACATGCAAGCGGCGACGAGCCACGTGCAGAGAGGGGAGGCGATGGAAGTGGCAGCCATGGCGGAGAGAGATGGTGAAATCAAAAACCCAGATGGGGAAGAGCTTGAAAGGATGGGAATTGAAAAGGGTAGGCGATGAAAATGAGAAATGGTGGTGGGAGCATTCGAGTCTGTGTGTGCGTTGAAACGCCAAGTATTGGGTGGAAAGGAGTCGTCTTCAGAATAACAAAGACGAGTGCTTTTTTTTTTTTCCTCTCTCTCTCTCTCTGTCTCACTGTGCTCGCTCTGCAGCTCTGAGGAAAGAGAGGGATACACTGACTCACTCAAATACATCATCATACACTTATATCGTCTACCAAAATACCGAACAACTCTGACCAGAAAAAAATATTTATATAATTATTTGATTTTTTTTTTTGTTGGCATGTATTTCAATTTTTCTCTAAATTAATTAATTTTTGTCTTACTTAAATTGTATAATAATATTTGAGTAAGTGTGACTGACTCACTAACTCAATATGACACAATATTTTATGGGAATTGTTATTAATACACCCTCAAGGCCTCAATTGTTATTAACACACTTTTACATTTTTAAAGACAATTTTTTTAAATAATGTAAGGACTTTATGAATTATTTATATAATAAAAATAACTTAAAAATACAAAAAGATGTGTTAATAATAATTTAGGGTGTGTTAATAACAACATCCTAGTTTATACATCTACATATTACTTGATTCATTGTCCTTAAATTATGTTTGCAAATGATTTTTCTATATCTTCTAATGTTTAAATTTCAGATATTTATTCGTCTTGTTAAATTTAGAGATATGTTCACATGATAATATAGACGTTAAGATCGATATTGGTGAATGCATATTAGTAATGAGAAATTTTTCAATGTGACCGTCATATTGCCACATGGATCATTTTTAGGTTCACCCCCTCCCATATTAGTCAATCAGGTTTTGACACATATATTCTTATTAATAATGTAAAGACTTTATGAATTATTTATATAATAAAAACAAATTAAAAAATACAAAAAAGTGTATTAATAACAACATCCTTTTTTATTTCTTTAATAATAATAATACATATGTCAGAGCCTGATTAGCTAATATGGGAGGGGGTGAACGGATGGGTTCACTCAGTGGGTGAATGGATGGGTTCACCCGGGGGTGAACCTAAGAATTATCCTTGCCACATGGTGTGACATTCTATTGTGATTGGTTGCTTAAAAAACTAAGGGCCAATGGTTGATACACTTGAGGAAAAAATAAAAGATGTGGTTCAATCACAATAAAATGTCACGCTATGTGGCAATGTGACGATCACATCTATTCATCAACTCCGTATTTATGGGTCAGGGAGAATTTGCCAACCAATTTTTCAATCCTGCTTTTCCCGATGAGTTTATTTTGTACAACAATCATATGACTCGAACTATTCAATCTATAGATAAAATCAATCAAATTGACGATTGTTTGGTCTTCGAACTTTTGTCAAATAAATAAAAGATTTCAATGAGAACTATATTTTTATGTCGATTACTATCCATTTATTGGATCATACTTAGATGATTAAGCAATTTTTTATTTAGTTCAATATTCACATAATTTTTTTTTTAAATACACACACATCCCCACTTCACCAACTACCTAGAATAATTATTACTAAGATGAAATTACCTTAGAAGATGAACCGCAAATAAAAAATTAAAAAATAGAGAAGAAAGTTGGTTGGAAAGAAGTTACTAGCATTTCTTTAGGGTTACATAGGAGACCCAATTTCTTATGGACACTTATGCCCATGCTTTGTGTATTTTATTGTTCATTTGTGAGGAATATCACCTTAATGCAGTACTGTGACTCTGTGAGCATGTATTTGGAAAATAAGAAACAGATATGGACAATCCGGTACATAAATTAATCATTGATTTGGGGGTCAATTTGGTAATTTGGTTTAGGGGACCTATAACGACTAATTTTGTATGTTTTTTTTCGGATTCCCAATCTTTAGTCTAATGAGTTAATTGAAAAAATTAATTCTAAATATAAAAAAAAAATTAAATTTTTTTTTATCTTAAGTGAGTTTTAAAAACACTTAGAAGTGGTTTTGAGAAGCACTTGTCCTTGTATAAAAGCATTTTTTTATGCTTTTCATAAGCAATCACAAACATACTCTTAATGTTAAAAAAAATCTCTCTAATGAGTAATCCTAGCTACTAAATTATATATGTTTGGGATTGTTTTTCGGAGACTTAAAAGCGCTTTTGAAGTAATTGAAAAAAAAATATTATAAATATAAAAAATAAAAAAAAATAAAAATTGTGTCTTGGGTGAGTTTTAGAAGAATTTGAGAGTGGTTTTGATAAACATTTGTCAAGTGTTTCCTCGTACAAAAGCGCTTTTATTAAATTTGAAAAGTATTTTTATGCATTTCAGAAGCAGTCCCAAATAAACCATAATAAGTTTGGTACGTTGTTTGAATAAACTTCTTTGTTAGGTGGGCACATTGGTGTGTGTAATTCTCGATCTATAAATTACAAAATTAAGACTGCAATTATTCATCGCAATTAAGTTCAAATTTTTCCTGTTTAATTGGTTCATAAATATAGTGCTTCTAATTGGGTGAGGAGTAATCAAATATGTTCTAAACCAATTTTTATGTGCTACGCAAGATATGATCGTCAAGGCATTATGCTTTAGGCATTAAAAATTTGCTGCCATATAAATATAGTCCAATTATTAGCATACACATAGTTACATGGCAAATTCTGGAATGTACCAAAGGCTTTATGTACCAGTCTACGTGACATGTTGCTGGCTCAATCGTGGCCGTTCGTTTATTGAAGTTAATTGTTAATCCAAAATATCAAACTGACGGAGTAAAAAACAGTGGATGGGGAACTGGGAATAAGACGAGACTTGTAGTAAAATCTAAGGGGTTAAATCCAAGATAAAGGTCTCGGTCAACCTTATTCAACCATGTATATATGTTAAAACTTATAACTAAGCATGGATGGTATAATTTAGCATAGGTCCCATTCGTCTTTGTTGGTTTTACTTTGAAGAAAATCACTCCCTTTTTACGAACGATTGGAGGAATGAGAGAAATTACAAAAGACAGAGAGATGGAGAGGAAGGAGACGAGATTAATTATTGGCCGCACGTGCAATGGAGATGGTCTCAGTAAAATATTTTACTGTCAAACTAACGTGTTGACCCTAACTCCGTTTAAAGGTACACAAGAGCTGTGTTACATTCCAGCCCAGCGGCTGCCTAGTTACATGACCAACATAGTAGGAAACTTTCCTTGCAATCATTATATTGATTGGACCCTGCCCTTGGACTTATACATGGAGGGAATTAACAACACCAACTACCTACGTACAATGAACTATATATATATACAGATCAATCCTAAGAATTGTCTCCTTAATTAAAGCACCCTAATTAAAAGAATTAATGTATCACGTCCTTTTTTTTTTTTTTTCTTCTCAATCCGAAGTTTTAGATGTGTGCGCAAAAGATAGCTCTTGGCCTCACAAGGGCAATTAGAAGGACAGAGATAGATGAAGGGCGGAGTTGGGGTGGGTGTTTAATTACTCGAAGAAAAAAAGATGGAAATGAATTGGAGTTTTGGGTTACGCATATAAACCGTATATGCATTTTAGTACATGCATAAATGCATATGGCTTCTTATATTCACATGACAAAATCCATGTTTAATTTGAAGAATGAATGTATTGTATAGTATCGTTGTCTTTTTCCGGATCACAAAAATTACATGTCATATATGTTTTGAGTTTTCGATAACTTTCTTCGATCTACGTACGTACCACCATATATGCAAGCATGGATGTTCTCTCTTAATTTCGCTTGTTTGGCATTTCAATATATATATATTACTAACTTAAAAAAGAAAAAATTCGATCAATACCTAAAACAAAAGCCCTGTCCATAATTTAGCAGATGGATGAAATTGACTGATCAAGATCGAGTCGACGTTGGTAAGCCAAACACCATCGATCTTCTCAACCGAATTGCATACTCTAACTTTCTTCTTGATCATGCAAGTATATATATTTGGATAAACAAAGTACGTAAGCCAAGACACTAATTACCAAATTTTTTAATTAATTAAAGAGAACAACGACTGGCAACTAACAATTCATCCATCTCAAGTTCTCAACCATCTCCATCTAAAAGCTTAATTAATTAACTTTCAGAGTTGTTTAATTATATATCCCATATTGATAATATAGATCGATATACATGAAACACGCACTTCCTCTTTCTTTCATCTTATGTGTGCAAATGGGCGATAGCCGATAGCTATAAAATGAAATTCTATGTGTGCAAACCTTAGATTTTGCAAGCCCAGGCACATTTGTCAAAACAGATTTTGCATGAAAGATGCAATACTTTTTGTCATCTGATTTAGATGAGTTGGTCACCCGGCCATTATTGCATGTATCTCCACTATATATACACATAATTAAACACACAGTCACACACAATTAATATTACTCAGTAGCCTCCTACCTCTTCCAGGCTTCCAGCTTCTTCTTATTTTCTAGACCTCAGTTCTTACATACTCCATCTCTCTAATGTTGAATTATTATTTAGTTAGTATATAATTAAGATAGGATCACAAGTTATTGATATGGGAATGACTGAATGAGACATGCATCCAGGTATGCCGCTATTTTAATTTACTACAATATCTCAATAAAGTGATTAATTATATTTATATACATGCAGAGAATAATGCAAAATATTATTGTCACACATGTTATATATGCTATATCTATCTATCCTTTTACCCTAGTATCTTGCATAATGAAAAACCACCATTTTTAGCTTAATTAGCTAATTTAGTCCTGTAACTTTTTCCTCAACGTTTAATTGTCATTTTCAGTGTCATCTTCAGCATTGGGATTGACTGCTGAGACTTGTCTGTGTAGGGACAGCAAAGGGAGGTTGACTGCTGAGAGCTTGAAATGATTGACACAGGACGCACCTAGCGATCTTGAACGGGTATTAATCTTCAGCTACTTCCGATCATTGCATTATGTGTACTGCCAATGTCAGATCCGAAATTAGAGGAGGCAATGCATGTGGGATTGCCCTGGATCAGCTTTTTCCCTCTGCGTGTATCGTAGAGTTTATAGACACCCAATATACTAGCATCAATGTCAATAGTAGTACTGTATTCATCCAAGTACCATTTTATTTGGCTTTGGGGGTTTCCCATGTAAACCAGTTTTCTTTTATATCCAAGTACTGTATCTTCTGTAATGATAGACCATGCAGATGGTTTCCATACGGATTTGTTCCTTCTCTTGGGGTCGCTAAAGAAGTAGATTTCACTTTTTTCTTCAGAATAATTATACATGCCTAGAATTGAAAAAACAAAGATGAGAAATATATAACTCAGATTTGGTGTGTGTATTAACTACGTCCCCCAACTTCATCGATCCCAAGTTCCCAACCACCTTGATCTAAAATCTTAAGTTTCCTTTCATAGTTGTATATCCAAAGAATTTTGGATTCTGTTTTTGGTTCTCTTGCATACTTGTTGTAGTCAGCATGATGCTGAACCCCCCATACCATTTTTCTCAATCATGACCAACCTAATGGGGTGCTTCTTCAGTACCCGGGGGAGGGAGGGGGGAGGGTGGGGATGCATTTGCAGGGGGGGGTGGGGTGGGATAGAGGTGGGTTGGATGCTTGCCACGTGCCCGAACACTAAGTGTTCGGGTGATTGCAGAATTTCCCCAACCTAATGCCATTTCAAAAGAAAAAGGGAAAACTTGTATAAATACTATATATATAGACTATTTAGGGGGTGTGCATGCTATATGTCAAACCCTAGCTAGCTAAGCCACCTTTGTTAGCTAGTTTAGGGCTTTTGTGGTCTTACACAAGTTCTGCTTTCGTTCTCATATTTGGTGTCGTACACAACTCGCATTTTCGATCTTAATTATTAACTTGGAAATAACTCATAGATTGTTCATGTATATATGTTTTATTAAACTGGTCATATCTCCCTAAAATTAAGCATGCACTGGGATTTGCAATGCCATGGATTTGAACATATATCGATCATCACTTCACTTGGAGGCCTTCCGACACCAAAGAGAGCTCGATCGATCTCCTGAGTATGAGTGTATGACAGTAGTGTTTACAGGGTTAAGACCATGAGCAAGGCTAATAATTCGGGTAATAGAAGTTTCTGGAATTGAAAATTTAGATTGCACGAAATGTAGGGGGAAAATTCAAAGGGAATTGAAACATCAATTTTTTCTTCAACAAATATTCTATCAACTGTAAAACTAGCTAGAAAGGCAGAAGAACTGAAAAGGGATTTCTTTTCATGTTAAATGGATACGAGTACATGATATAGAGTTCAGATATATTGTGCTTTTGGAAAATTTCAAATTCGAATATCTAGTAGCAAACCTTACCTGCAATTCACCAACAAGTAGCTATATAGGTCAGAATAATTAATCAAACTAAATCATTAATTCTAACGAGACAAGTTTTAACAAAAAAATGTTGTTCGTTTTTGCAGCCAGCTGATCGAATTATTCCTATCTATATATATATATATATATATATATATATATATATATATATATATATATATATATAACCAAACATATATGCTTCTCCTTCTTCAACACATGCATAACCAAACAAATGGAATTGGAACTGGCTGGCCTCGTAACCTGAGCTAAAGTTCATATATAATGCCATAATAGTCCAGCATTCAAAGGACAAACAATTAATACAATCAGCTCAAACAAGAATAATCAATCAAGACCGAAAGATTCAATTTTGAACCTGTTATTTATTGGGGGTGAGTTAGAGCTCTGGTCTCTCCCACACACAATAGTACTCAGTTGCCTCCTACCTCGTCCCATCTTCTTCTTCTAATCTAGACCTCAGTTCTTACATTCTCCATCGCTCAACTCCTCAATGTAATGTTAAATTATTGTTTAGTTAGTTTATAATTAAGATAGGATCGCAAGTTATTGATAATATAGATCGATATATATGAAACACGTACTTCCTCTTTCATCTTATCAGTACCATTGGGGATTGGGGGATAGCTATAAAATGAAATTCTATATATTCTATGTGTGCAAACCCTTAGATTTTGCAAGCCCAGGCCCATTTGTCAAAAAAGATTTTGCAAGCCCTACCATAAAAGATACGATACTTTTTGTCATCTGATTTAGATGAGTTGGTCAATGGTCAATTCAATTCTCACCCATTATTGCATGTATCTCCACTATATTTACACATAATTAAACACACAGTCACACACAATATTACTCAGTTACCTCCTACCTCTTCCAGGCTTCCAGCTTCTTCTTATTTTCCAGACCTCAGTTCTTACATTCTCGATCTCTCCACTAATGTTGAATTATTGTTTAGTTAGTAGATAATTAAGATAGGATCACAAGTTATTCATATGGGAATGAGACAAGATCAGTTGAGAAGGATATGCAAAAGACTCATCTGAAATGGGAAGGGTGCCACTGCCAGGATGTATCATATCTGTTGTCTCCCACGGCCACATATTCCCAAAAGATGCATCATAAATGGACTCGTGTAAACCAATCTTCTTTTGTAGCCAATTACTTCACCATTTTCGGTAATCACCTATTTTGTCCCTGTCTCTGCTCTCCATTTGCCCCGTGTCTGGGGTTGCTGAAAAAATAGATTTCATTGTTTTCTTCATTGTAGTTGTATCTGCCTACAGAATGAATGAAGCATAAAAAAGCATGTGATAAATATGGAAATAACTACAAAACTCAAATTTTTGTTTGGATGAATCAAGATCCAGACTTCAGAGGATTCACTTCAAAGGTTGTAATTCTAGAGACTTGATTTGGTGGAGTTAGTTTTGGAGGTTCTGATTCAAATTTCAGAGGTTTTGGGTTTTTACTATCGATCATGAAGAAATGGAAATCAATTTTTACTTTCCTATGGTATGCCGGAAATTCAAGAATCTTGTTGGGTTCAACATTCAAGAAACTTAATGGCAGTTCGACATTCAAGAAACTTAGTGGGAGTTCAACATATAATAAGAGCGAATATAAAAACAGTGAATTGAGTAGGGCTTGCCAGAAATGACCGAAAAACCGAGCCGAGCCGAGCAAGGTCGGTACCGACAATTTCGGTATACCGTATTTTCGTTGTTCTCTTTCATCTTATCGTTGTTCTCTTTCATGCAATTCACCAACAAGTAGCTATATAGGTCAGATAATCGATCAAACTAAATCATTAATTCCAAACTATATATTAAGTAACATAGCAACTCCGATTTATGTTCACTGGAAAACTCCGATTTGTGGCAGCAAAGGGTAGGCTACTGATCAACAGCTGAGCTGTTCCGTTAAAATGTCTATCATTTCTAGAAATTAATATGAGAAAATATGTATAAATACCATATGAACTATTTAAGGTGTGTGCATGCTACGGTGCTATATATGAATACCTAATTTGGAACCAGCCCAAATTAGAAAACTTATGGAACAATTTTAATGTTTGTACTTGAAAATTAATGACAATTTTCAGAGTATAACAGAAGAGCAAGATGAAACATTCAATAAGTTAGAAATTTTTCGTGAAAAGAACAGCGGACAACAAACCACAAAAGGGAGAATCATAATTCTTTTTACACGGGTCACTTTCTATATTTGCAAATGATAGGATACACAGTACACCAAAGTGACACACAAAACACTCATTGTTAGTGGGGACGAACAGAAATGTGGGATCTAATGCTTCAGGGGAGTTGTAAAATAATATATGCAATTCAGGATCGTTAGCTGAGACAGCCGTCCAACTAAGAGTATGTGAAAGCAAGAACTAGTAGAGCTACAACTCCCATTGTATTTGAATCGACTTCCTTCAATCTATAGGTTCTGGTGTTTGAGACTGTTGCTCCTCAATTAAAGTTTGAACCCTCTGTAATGTACATCAGATGAAAATCCATATTAGAAACAAGAGCATACCCAGCTTTAAAGTCGAAAAGGAAAATTTTAGTATTCTACCTTTACAGAACTTCCAACTTCCTCAAGTTTCTGCAGTAGTGTAAGCTCCCCTGGATATGACAACGAATCATGCCTGAGAGATTTTAAAGGGGACATCTGAAGCTGACAATAGAAAGAACCAAGATTTCATAACTAAATTAGTAAACCAAGAGAGAGGGGGGATGAAACTTAAGAAAGGCAATTGGCTAGCATATATAACACCACTACCAGGTATCAAGGATTTAAATCTTATGCCCTGATCAAGCTTGTTAAAAGCATGACCATAGTAGGTTCAACTTCCATTAATCAGGATTTAGTTTGGTTCAGTTGTAATGCTTATACTTATATTTTGGCACAACAATCATCTAAGATAAGACCGTACCCTCAAATTTGGAACATCTTCAAGTGTGGAAACTTGTCTAGAGAAAATCTCATTCGTCATGCTTGAAAGGCGCATTAGGACAGCCTGCAATTGATATGAAGGAAGATAAAGAAACTCACATTTCTTAACTTGGAAATAACTCACTGAATGTGTTGATTAAAGTCATGATACCTTTCTAAAAGCACTTGGATTTGCAATGCCATGGATTTGAACATCATCACTTGGAGGCCTTCTTACACCAACATGCTCTATTCGAAGCGAGTAGACACCAAAGAGAGACTGCAGATATCCTAAGTATGACAATAGTGTATATGGGGTTTAGAATCATGAGCAAGGCTGAGTTATGGAAGACTCTAAAATTGAAACCTTAGAATGCAGGAACCTCAAATTTTTGCTCAGTATATAGTATTCTATATAGAGTAAAAGTAGAAGGTCAGAAGAACCAAAAAGGGTTAAGAAAATTCAAACTCTTATTTCCTTGGATACTAGTAGAAACTCATATTTCCAGCTATAGATACATGATACTTGAGATTGTGCTTTTGGGAAATTTCAAATTCCAACATCTAGTGGCAAGAGCATCAAAATTGTAGCAAACATGCAACAACAAGTATCCCAGAATCAATCAAACTAAGCGTTCTAACGAGATAAGATTAAACCGAAAATGGTCTTCTTGCAGGAGTAAACTATTCCTATCTATGCCCACATTTCAGCTGAAAAAACCCCAGAGCTTAGATAAGCCGCTTCGCCATTACAAAAACGAAAGCGTACGGACTGCCTAAACTTACCTTGCTCGATTACAACATCAGCCACTGAAGGTAACAATACATGCTTCTCCTTCTTCAACACCCCAAAAAATGGAATTGGAACTGGCCTCGTAACCTGAGCTAAAGAAACAAAGCATCACTCAATGTTACCCATAAATACCATACTCCATCATTCAAACCCTAAACAATACAATCAGATCAAACCAGAACAAAAAACCACAATCAATCAAGACCTAAAGATTCAATTTTGAACCTACTTTGTAGATGATGGCATTGGATGTGAGGTAGAGCTTTCTGGACCGAATATCCTTGCGCAGAATATACCTCCGGACTGGAAGATAAAGCAACATGAAGAAGCCAATTCCCCAGGCCAATATCAGAAGCGCAGAGTACAGAAGCCATTGCGCTGTTTGGTACTTCACAAAATTCTCCTCCATCTCCTGAAACGAAGCCGCATACAGAACTGGTTCTTCATCTGCTTCAGTTGCAGCTCCGGACAGCAAACCTTTCTCTAAGCTATCGATTTCAACGACGTCGTCCGAGCCCATCCGAACTATTCACAGATCCAAACCAACATCAGCATCCGAGCCATTGCCACCAAGAAATGAAATTCAACTAAAAAAAGTGTAGTAAATCGATCACAATCACATTCAGACATCGAAAGCTTACCGATTTTTTTATGCATCCGTTAGACTTATCAGAGGTTGACGACGAGCAAGAAAGGCAAAGGGGCTCAACGTTTTCTTCGTCTTCAGTATACAGTTTTCAGTAAGTAGTACTGCAGTTTTTGAATATGGGCCGGGCCCAACTTTCTAATTGTAAATACAGGCCTGGCCTGTGATTTTCGGGTCGGGTTTTGCGTGCTTTGAATAAGAACTAAATTCAAAGCGGCAGCTGCTCAGAAACTTGAAGTAGGGTGTGGCAATGGTGGCCGTCAAGAAAAGCGCGAAACCAATAGAAGCAGAAGACGGTGAGATTTTCTCAGCTTCGTCTTTCTCCAGTCTCGGCCTTCACTCCAACTTATGCGACCAGCTCCAAGGTAATCCAATTTCCTGTTTTCATAACCAAAAATTCAATCTTTATTTCGAAAAGTTGATTCATTTTGTTGTTGTTGAACGAAACAGAGAGGTTGGGCTTCAAAGCTCCGACTCTGGTTCAAGCTCAAGCCATCCCGGTAATTCTCTCCGGCCGCCACGTGCTTGTGAATGCGGCGACGGGGACCGGCAAGACGGTGGCGTATTTGGCTCCGGTTATCCACCACCTGAGTTTACACCAGCCTCGAATTCAACGCTCTGATGGTTCTTTCGCGCTGGTTCTTGTGCCGACGCGAGAGCTGTGTCTGCAGGTTCATGAAATTTTGCAGAAGCTACTGCACCGGTTTCATTGGATAGTGCCTGGTTATGTTATGGGTGGTGAAAACAGGGACAAAGAGAAGGCCAGACTTCGCAAAGGTACACAAAGATCCCATTTTTGCTTATTGTTTATCCTAAAAAGTTTTGATTTTTTTGTATATGCTGCTTAGTGTTCATGTACTACTACTTGTCCAGGGATATCTATTCTTGTTGCAACTCCTGGAAGGCTCTTGGATCACTTAAAGAATACATCATCATTTTTGCACTCAAACTTGCGTTGGATAATCTTTGATGAAGCAGATAGGTATACTATACCTCTATTATTCTATACCCTTTAATGTTTCATTTATGCTGAGGACATGGTTCGCTAAGCTCTTTTTGTGCATTTTGACAGAATTTTGGAATTGGGATTTGGAAAAGAGATAGAGGAAATACTAGATTTTTTGGGTTCAAGGAAACATGGATCTGCTGCTAAGGATAGTGCTGTTTCAAGTAAATTTGAATTTCAGAGGCAGAATTTGCTATTGTCTGCGACCTTAAATGAAAAAGTCAATCATCTTGCAAAAATGAGCTTAGAAAAACCGGTCTTGATTGGCATGCCTGATAAGAAGATGCAGTCAATTACAAAATTTGAACCTCTGGGGGATTCGGGATCTGACTCTGATGAACCACAATATTCCGTGAAGGCAACAGGCTCTAGTAATGAAGATTATAAACTTCCAGCTCAATTGACTCAGAGATATGTTAAAGGTATGTGTCAATTATTCTTTGTTTTCCTTTGGGGAGTGGAGGTTATATCAAAACCACATGGTAGATATGGTGATGTAAGTTTTCTGATCAAATTCTTTTGCAGTACCATGTAATGCGCGGCTTGCTGTACTTCTTTCCATTCTGAAGCATCTTTTTGAGCGAGAAACTTCTGAAAAAGTAAGCCTACTTCTCAACTTTCTATTTTCGGTTAATTATTATAGAAGCTATTTTTTTCATTTTTATCTTTTGTAGTCTTATATTCAAGAATATATTGTACCGTTCTATGATATTGTGCTAGTGAGTTCATGATGGGATAAGAGTTTCCAACTTTCACATAGCCAATCCTTATGCCTCAATGATGTATCCTATTTCCCACAATCTGAATTCCTCAAAATGATTTCTTCTATTGTTAAGCTTAGTTTGAGTCTATCTCTGTAGTCTTCAGCTTCATTTTATTATGGTTGTACCTTGTCAAGTTCACTCACATGCTCATTTTACAGATTGTGCTATTCTTTTCAACATGTGATGCAGTGGATTTTCACTACTCCTTGTTAAGTGAGTTCCAATTCAAACCTAATTCAGGACCAGGATCAGAACTTAAGCAGAAGTTTCTTAGATGCAAGACCTTCCGGTTACATGGGAATATGGAGCAAGTGGATCGAAGAACCACATTTGAGACCTTCAAAACAGAAAAATCAGCTCTTCTTTTGTCCACAGATGTTGCTGCCAGAGGTTTGGATTTCCCGAAAGTTAGATGTATCATACAGTATGATTCTCCAGGCGAGGCTACTGAATATGTGCATAGGTATGTTAGACTTCAGCCTTTATGTTTTTCACATGTGCATAATACGAGCCAGACAGCCAGAGTTTTGATTTGTTCTCGCCCTTTTGGTCTATGACTGATTATTATAACTTGTATTGTGCAACATTATATGATTATATATCATGAACCTCTATATGCTCGTGAGTTTCCTCATGAGATGGATAAGAAATTAAGAATATTCAATTAGTTAAATAAGCCTTGAGAACTGATTGAATTATTTCTTTCAACTGGAGTAATATTGTTTTCTTGGTGGCTATTATAAGGCGATATGCTGGGGGAATTAGTTTAGAGAATTGAATTTCCCTAGGCAAAGTTTATCATTGTATATTCTATGTGTTTGTTGATATTAAATTGAGGGTAGGGCTTGATGTTAATTTTGTCCTTGCTGTAGGGTTGGCAGAACAGCTCGTCTGGGTGAAAGAGGAGATTCGTTGTTATTTTTACAGCCAATTGAAATTGATTATTTGAAGGAGTTGGAGAAGCATGGTGTTTCTCTAGCAGAGTATCCACTCCTCAAAGTATTAGATAGTTTCCCACTATATGGTCATCAGCATGTCAGAAAATTTGTTTCCATTGATGCACATCCTTGGGTGCTGGCTTTGCAAAAGGCTCTGGAATCATTTACAGATCAGGTAGTTCATTTCTCCCGAGTTTTCTTCAGTGTGCCTTACAGTAAGCTTAAACATGCAGTGTGTTATATGTGATGGCTGTTTAGATAATATCTTGAAGATTAAGAATAGTCTATATTCCATTTATTTTGAAACCTGAACAAGTCACTGATCCAGACCAGATACTTACGGAAAGTAATTGCTTTTTGGGTATGCTAGGCAAGATATATCAGTATAAGGAACTAAGGATTTAGAATAATTGTGAGTTACTAACATATTGCCTTCATTTTTTTTCTTAGCCAAACATAAAGAATCTGGCCAAAAATGCATTTTGCTCTTGGGTTCGTGCATACACTGCCCACCGTGGTGAACTGAAAAGAATTTTTATAGCAAAGAAACTTCACTTGGGACATGTTGCAAAAAGTTTTGCATTGAAAGAACAACCTTCCTTGGTGGGGAAGTCGTTCCACAAGCAAGCACAGAAGAGGAAGAGGGACGAAAAGCAAAAGGGAGTAACGAAAAAGAGGAAGTTTAACCGGAAAACATGATTGCAGATTGTGATACTAACGCATAGATAGTTGAGGGAGATGCAGAAGGGTGAAGCTAGTTTTGGTCTACAATATGTATGCTGTAACAAAGTTTGCATGTGTTGTAGGCTTGTTTCAGAGTAGAGGGATATTGTGGTCCTCTTAAGTTAAGGGATACTTGTGCTATTATCTTTTTTTGGGATCATATGTGATGATCATTGACCTTGGTTGATCTTGACAATGTCATTGTAACTTGTAATCTCAATTCTCAAGCCAAGTTAGAGATAGGCTGGCTCATGGGCATAACATACAGGTTAAAATGTAGCCCAATAAACAAATCATTTTGAATGGGCCACCGTTTTTTCTTTGTCAAAAAAATATTTGGTCGTTGGGCCACCAGTTTTGTTCTCTCAATTCACCAACGTGGTGTCTGTAACTACTGATGAAGACATGACTGAACTGAACCATTCTGACATGTTTTATGAATCAGACCAAATCCACCGCCTTCATCATGGCACATGCTCTCACGTACAACCATAATGGTTTGGTTGACAATGGAGAACTATGTCAGTTTGCAACAAGTCCACAAGATCCATGTCTATATGCCAAATTGCTCTGCTCCAAGAGTTGATGAACCACGCTCCAGTAAATGGGGAAAATTACGATATCCCGATGCACAATGTGAGATTTGAATCCGATAAACATCATCATCATAAGAATACGTTGAGCATTTTAGGGAATTCCTCAATCATATAGTCGGGTTTGTCAATGAGCAAGCTTTCAATTCGAACTCCGACCTTGAATGTTTAGATAAATCCTTTTCCTAGGGCAGAAGGAGTCATTATCTGAATTGGTTGGTGTATACAGAATTAAAATTAATGAGCAGACATAGACATTGGGAAGCAGTCAAGTCAAACCCTAGCTGTGTTAGATAGAGGGTCAACATCAGAACCACATGGAGTGAGGAGGAGGGAGGGGACCCTTTGCCATCTATGCACTCACACACAGAGAATTAATAGAGATTCATTTCCATTCCTCAGACGCGTTGAGGACCATGAACACGATGAGACGTTGGTACCCCCACGTCAGGTGAATTTAGCATCACTTGGTTGGGTTTTCATTCGGTCCCACACTGCAAGACAGAGGTAGGCCCATCATTTAATTCAGCTCTGGCCCACCTTAACGTCCTTGTTGTCGGGTCGATGTATCAACCTAACCTATCTTCTCTCTTTGAATAACATGACCGGAACCGATTTAGAGTGAAAGTTCGCAGAAGAGGAAGGTTCTGCGGTGACTTCCATGGTGTTAGACTACCATGCAATGTAATTCAATCATCCAAGTTGTGTAGGTCAAATATAATTAGGAGGAACGATCATAATTGTTGTAGTCCAATTTGGCTGGTTTAATTTCTACACAATAATGGTGCAAGGAGACCAAAATAATAAACGGTTTGATAATTGAATACATGATAAAAAGATAGAGAGCGGATATCCATAAAATTGAATGACAAATACATCAATTTTGAAACCGCGACCTGTCCTTTTTATGACTTTGCTTTACGCATGAGAGTAGAGATTGCTGAAAAATCAGATCTAACAGGAACAATCATTAAGTAAAACCCTAAACATGGTCATAATTAATTGCGCTTTGTTAAAAGTCAAATAGCTAGGGTATTTGATTAAAGCATTAACAAATGGAATTTAATGAGTTGTATTAAAGAACTTCGACCAAAAATGTTGGAGCAAATTAAATCTTCGTTTTGAGAATTCATCATGACCAATAATGATTCTAACTTTTAAGGCTTACGTAGATATAGATATCTATACAAGGTTCCGTATTATTCATGAATTCCAATCTAATATATATTAGGTAGGTAAGACCGTCGTAAGAGTGTACGTAAGATCTTCCTCGATCACTAAATCGATCAATGTTATTCAATGCTTTTCCAAACCAAAAACCTGTTGCTCTACATTTGTCCCTGCATGTTATATATGAAAATTATAAGCAAATGATGATTTACTAGCTACCCTTGCCTTTCCTATTAAATATTAATTAACATGCATTAATATTGAAGGTACGTGGCTGTCAGACTCGATCATATATATATGAAACTTAATGATATATATGTCAGAAATGAATTAGGAAAAATTAAACCCTATATACGTACAGAAATGAATTAGGAAAAACTTAATGGCATAGAGAATGCATCAGAGAAGATCGAAGTGTAGCAATAATTCAAGTTTCACCAGAAAATAAAACTGGCCCAATTAACGTAGTAAATTATGCAACACGTACATTAATTACTGCATATAAAAGCTACAGACCAGTAGCTGCAACCTGCATTATTTTAGGGCTTGTCGGCGTTGCCATAAATTCGTAGGCCGAATTCTTATAAATCTATTCTGTACGTATTAATCTATTCTGTTTGCCTGTGAATTAATTAATGGATTGTTAAGTTAATTGGTTAATTTAAGTTTCGATTAAATTTGGATGTTGAGAATATAAGAGAGGCGTGTAGTGTGGCAAATGTAGCAGACAGAAGCAATGATAATTAAATGTTGAACACTTTGAAGGGAAGGAAGGCGGTTCCCTCTCTGAGTCTTTGGTTCCGTTGATCGCGCTCTTTTGCTTGCTTTCTAGGGTTTATTCTTAATTGCTTTCAACTCAATGCTCACTGTGTATATATATTTGCATGTAATTATAATAATTTTGGTAGAAAAAACATAATTTGTATATAGAGATAAACATATTTACGTGACTCTCATGGATGTATATATCTGTTTTTTTTTTTTTTAAAGGGGATGTATCTGTTTTCTATAATTAATAAAAGAAACAGCTCGAGTCCAAGTATCCAAGTATCCTCGGGTTAAATATGATCGACCAGTTGAAGTCTTCCTTAATTAGATAACCCTCATGCTAAATTTAAACAATGTTATTCAAATTAACGTACATGCCCATTAATGGTTGAAATTATCTGTTTGAGGTAGCTGGAAAAGTTTTTTTTTTTAAGAAAACAAAAAAGGGTAAATGAATATTGGCATATAATCTCATTTACATAATCCTTATGAGTCATGATTCTTCATCTACACAATCTACAAAAATGATGCGCCGAGTACTTTACTTCTTAGAAATATAGGGGAATGTAATTATGTGAGATAGCAAACTAAGGCTTAAGATTTAGGGTTTCGATGAACAAATGGACTTTTCCGACCAAAATCGACTGAGAAAGCCTTGTGATAAGGTAAGATTGATAATGTGTGTGCCTTTCCCTAACATTTTGTAATTTTAGTTTGTTTAAGTTGCATGCCAACAAATTAAACCCAATCTTTATCACACTAATCAAGTTGGAGGAAAATGAATGAGTTGATTGATTGAACCCCACCTCACTCATATAATAGTGAGCATTGATGCCTCCTCTCTAATTGGCCCACTTAGAGAAAGAAGAAAGAAAATATCATGTGGCTACTCTTTTCTCAGTGGATAGGATAATACAAAAGACTTGCATAAACCTCCACACCCTACTTTTCAATTTAGCTAGAATATCGATCGAGATATGTATATATATGGTTGAATCACCTGGATAGTGACCTTAGTGGTTCACTTATCAACATCACCCGACCTTAGTGTACGTGCCTTAGTCATCAACATTGTCTTTCTCGATCCCTAGCTCTCCTTCCTATATATGTTATCACATTGTCTAATTAGGTCACAATAATACTCAATGCCCTATCTTAACCAAAAGTGACCAGTAGTACGCATGACTAAGAGTAGTTATAATCTTCAAATCCCACTTATTGTGAAAAATATGTCTTTCGATTTGCATATGTCTACTTCGTAAGTAATAGCATGTATATTGTGTATTAAACAATTAACTTGTTATACATTGTTGACTCATTCTCTAACAGCTTAGTTAAGTTCAAATCCAGTATATTCGTGAAAGTCGATTTGTACGTCCTTAAACCTTCGGGGCATGTAATCGTCTAACAATTTGGACTTGAACACAATGCATATTAGTAACCAATACACAAACACAATAAATTCGGACCATAATCAAGATTAGTAGTGCGCTACATTCTGGTGAACAGTGTGGAGGGATCATGACTAATCATGTTTAACGGTTGCCGGGTGGATCCATTGATCAAGATAGATTTGTCATGTCATTGTCTTTAACTAGATACAATAATTAACATGATCGATCTTATGCTAATTAAATGGGAGAGAGTGAGACACAGATTAATGTCAAACTGATTGAGGTTGGTTTAGTGGCCGGGGAATAATCTCGTATGATTAGAGCAATCAATTAAAGACACTAGGCTAGCTTAAAGTTGCTTAATTAATTTGTCCTTGCTCTTTATATATTTAATTATCAATAATAAAATAATTAGCAAAAGCCATGTGCAGACTAACATGGTTTGAAGATATATAGATCATATTCGCATGCACACCAAGCGCCACGGGCAACGGAATATTAAGAGAAGAATCATTATTAGGTTTGCCCCCATGCTTTGATTTAATTAACTATGTGATGAGACCCCATATATATATTTACTAATTAATCTCTGGTGTAATTAAATTAATTAAACGATGAACCAATCAAAATTAAGGCACATGCACCTCAATTTATATGTGATCGATGGATAATGAAGGTTCTAGGATATATGGATTTTGTAATGGCAGACAGTACTCTTTGTGCGTGAAAATATCCCAATCTATCTCTCTCTCTCTCTCTCTCTCTCTCTCTCAGTGCTATCCTAACAAGAAATGCAATGCTTACCTTCTTATCTGAAATATGTATAAGGAATATATGGTATATATATATATGCAACAGCCAACGAATTAAGCAAACATAACAAGCTAAGTTAGCTTGGTGATGGATAAATTAGGTCACGATAAATATATACGATAGGATGACAACTGAATAACACTAGTGATTGCAGAGTTAGTTATGTCTTGTCTCCTTTTCGATCTTGGTCTCGAATATATATGGTTATGGCGTAACATGATTCCTTAAGGAATTAATCCTAGATTTACATGTTGCATTTTGCTCGTTGTTCTAGATTGATATGACATGATACGATATGAAATATGTATCCTATAAAAATTAGAATCTCGATCTGTAACAATATATATTTCATCAAATTTTTAAGTAACTAAATGATCTAATTAATCAACTGGCGATCGTTCTAAGCTCTGGCCTATAACAGTAAAATAATAAACCATAGATGCATGTAATGTGGCCTAAATCTACCTATAGAACAGGAAAACAGAATTATTAATTTTTCCTAATCCTGCTACATATATAGTAGACATTTGTTTTAATGTAAGACTTGGCAAAATCCGTCATAAGAGTTTATGCCTATCAACCTATATATGTTCAATTAATTTCGGATTACATGTTTATATACTCACATTATTCACTGGAAGGCTACAAATTAAAGCTTCATCGATATGCCTCAATAGCATAGCTTCCTCACTTCGTAAGCTTTTACCATCCACCTCAAACATATCTACCACCGCGCGAGCCATTTGTAGTGCATCTTCGGCCGGGGATCGAAAACCCTATATACGCTTTCTCGCTAAAATCGTGAATGACAGAAAATGGGAGCAAATTTCATCCATTAAACTTTGTTAAAGTAAAATAACGGTGAAGTTCGAGCGAGCAATTTCAGGTCTATCTTTTTTTTTGTTCACTATTCCATCCCAACACAAAGAAACATTCGTA
Organism: Rubus parviflorus; assembly: GCA_029955375.1. Lineage (NCBI taxonomy): Eukaryota > Viridiplantae > Streptophyta > Magnoliopsida > Rosales > Rosaceae > Rubus > Rubus parviflorus. The sequence goes on from JARGGL010000004.1 coordinate 19,151,410, forward strand.
TTACAATGACCCATCATGATACAGTAGGCCGACGTAACTGAACAATATTACTGATCGATACAGAAAACATGGCAATTGAGGCAGCTGCAATAAGAAGTCCACGACTACGTACATTTCTGGCAAACATATAATTGAGTTTGGCTACATTAGATTTATATTTGTACAGTACGTAGCAGTAGGCAGTTGTACCTAAACATATAATGCTAGAGATAGTGAGAGCTAGGTAGGTTAGAGTACAGAACTGGTCAACTGGTACTACTGCATCTGCAATTCTGCATGCATGCCACTGCATATGTATTTACTTCTTCTTTTTTTTGGTTACATGCATATGTATGTACTTTTGCAGCAAGCAATTGGCTCAATTAGGTAATAAATAATGGGGAACAAAAAAAAAAGATATCTATTTTTTTGGTAAAATTTGAATTAGTAGATCCGTACATTGTCCGTACAAAGACGAGGGCAGATGTACGTGGCTGTTGACAGATAGGGGAATCGATTATAACCACAGAATATTAAAAGGTGAGCCCGGCCCGAATAATATGAAATATTTCAGGTCGGGTCGAGTTGGAGGTGGTTGGGCCGACAAAAGCTGCACCGTTTCACATGCCTGCCTTCCTTGTCTTCTCTTCTCTCTGCCACCCTCCTGCTTCCTCAGCTTTAAAACCTGATTTTTTTTCGTTTTTGGTGTAATTTAGAATTATAGGATTTTATTCTAGATTTCTATACTTGGAAATAGAAAAGAAACTTTCTATCTTGGGGTGCAATTTATAATCTTAAAATACAAAAATGAAAAAAAAATATGTATATATATACAAGGTTGTAACGAGCAACGATATCACATCACGAAAATTTGTTTGCTTGATTAAATAAAGGATTAGACGAGTGCATAATCGCATGGTATTATTCATCTAAACTCAATTTTCTCCTAAAAATAAAAGAGGACCAACTCTGTTGAGCACCGTCAGCCCTCCATGTATTAAAAAAAAATAAAAAATCCTGAGTGTACAAAATACAAACCGTACGCTTCAAAACAAACTAACAAAGAAGACCACAAAAAACTAGCGGAAGCCACCAAAATTGGTATCACAAGTCACAACCTAATGCGCAATACTATACCAGTGGTCCATGACTTATTGTATGTGGTCCGTTTTTTTATCCGTTAAACTGTTAAAGCATATGGAAGATATGATAAGTATTGAAAGTACTTAAACGTCTTCTCGATCCACATGGTAGAAAATGGTCTCCATTTGTTTTTTTTTTCCTCTAAAAAAGATGGACGAACTTGGTGACCATATATTTCCATCCCAATACCCAAAACTACAAAATGAGTGATCATGACTGGTTTTCCATGATCTCAAATGTGGTAGTAGTGGGGTTAGGGGAAAAGGGGTGCTGCCATAGTTGGTCTTTGATTCTTGAAGCAGATGGAATGAACAACAGGAAGTTGGGGTTGAATATAATTTGGAACCTCAAAATCAGGATCTTCTTATTGTCAATTTTGTCACTTATTGTAAATTATGGGCAAGAAATGAAATGAATTTTCAACGGTGAATTGGTTGATACCTCAAGTTATGAGGAATCGTCCACCGAATTTTCAATTTTGTGACATGTGAAAATCTCCTGCTTTTGCGGCTGCTGCTGTTCCTACCCTGTATATAAAAATGTCTTCTTTCCCTTTTTCATTCCTTTGCTTTTTGGTTACTTTTCTCCCAAAAAGCTTGAGGAATCAAATTGTGATATTATTATGCTAAAGAGGGATTAAAGCATTATTTTGTATGAGAAGGCCAAAGCCCAAAAATAAAAAAAGGGATTAGGTTTCGTTGCTGGTCAACATTTTATAATGTTGTGTTCACAATTGATACATAGCTTTCAACATTAATCAATATGTCGTTGAGCTAAGCCATTTCTTCAAACTATATAATTTCATAACGAGAATTTAAGCCGTGCATCATAATATATAAGATTTTAAGTTATTTTTAATGTTAAAATGTTTCGTACGACAATGAATTCTTCAAGTGGCAATAGTTATCAAATTGTAAGAAATACTTGTCCCGTTAAGAATTGATAATTGATCAAAGGCCTCAAAATGACAATTTATTACTTGGGTGTTACACGTAACAATATAATTAATATGTAGAACTTTCCCTCCTTATAAATGAATCGAGAGTTTTTTTTAACTAACACCCTAGTAAGAAGTTTTTGTATTCGTCATCGATTATTGAGTTAGATGATCATCCACTGTGAAATTTTACGTAATTTATAATACAAGAATACCATGCATAATTATTCAATTACAAATTTTTGCATAATAACTTGAAACCTTCCTCATTTGTTGATTGTGTGTGATTCAAATTACTATTAAGATGACATGGTAAATTAGTAGGGAAAACATGCTCCATTAAAATGATAATTACTATTATGATAAAAAAATCCAAAACCAAAAGAATTTTTTCAACTTTTTCTTGTTTTTGAATTAAGATGATGGTCGTGGTGGGTCCACGCCCCAAAGAAAAGGCCCAAATAAAAGGGAAAAATTAGTTGGACGCAGCACGAAAATGATAATATAAACAGTCCCCATAGTCAAACATCAAGTGCGTTGCCACGTCATCAAGCACATAAAAAGGAAGCTTCTCTTGTTCTCTTTTCCCAAACGAGATCATGGCAAAAGCTCAACCTAATCTCTCCCCATTTCCACCGTCGCAAAGCTTTTGCCAGAAACACAAAAAAGACGAAAAAGGATGATATCAAGTTAGTAGGTATAGGTTTACAATACTAGTGTTCCGAGTCATTTCGTGTCATTTAAACTTAACATCATATTGTACGTTATTTTAAGTATTATTTTGTGTTAAATGGATGTCTATAAAAGAATTAATGGTTCGTATCATGTTATTGGATTGAATAATATATAAGTGAGTTCTTGACTCAATTAGCTAAACGAATTAGTCCGACAGGTTCTGTTTACAATACAACCCGTTTATATGAAATGAATATTACCCGTAATTACAAAAAAAAATCAACACAATAAGAATTTGATAAGAACATGAGGTGAAGTGAATTTGGGTAATATTCAAATTAAAAATAAAAAAGGAGGTGGGGAAGGGATATCATTATCAATGTCTGCGGAGAGCATAACACACGCCAGTGAATATGATACACACACCCTGATAAAAAAAAGAATATGATACAACCATCAACATTTAATCATGGTATTAAATTAGCCTAATTTCTGTTTTTTTTTTTTTAACCAGGAGTCACAGTTTGTGAGAGAGAGTGAGTGACTGCTTTTCTTTGCTCGAGTCTATTTCATGTCGGGAGCTGTTGATTCATTAAAGTAGAAAAAGCTGTCTGAGCTCTGTTTTTCTTTGGCCTCTGCTTTTCCGGCGACAAGTTAGTTCCTTTCGATCCCCTCAAACAATTCTCCCTGTTCACAAAAAAAAAAAAAAAACCCGACTTCGCAAGAACGCTAAGCCCAAAAGCTTCAAGGAGACGAAAAGAAAATACAGAGTCCTCGTTTTGGGGTCGTTTTGTTTTTCTATTTCGTTTTGGGATTTCATTCCAGTTTCTAGTTTTTTATTGTCGTTGGCTGTTGGGTGTTGGGAACGATTAGCTTCAATTTTGGCAACGTGGGTTGTTATTTGGTGAAAGTTTCAAGCTTGGATTCCACTTTGGAAATGGAATATGTGGAATTCTGACTTTGCTGATTCAGCTGCAAGTTGTGGTCTTTTTGGTTTTACTGGGTTGGTAACATACTAACATCATTGGAATTGAGAGTGGTGACTGAGATTTCAGCTATGAGGGAATTAGCTGGATTCGGAATGCAATGATGGGTTTCTTCAAATTGGGTGAAGTTGTGTTTTTGGAGGCAAAGTCAGTTTCTTGTTGCATTTTGGGGATTGGTGCAGGGCATAACTACCTGAATTCAATGTGAATTGAGGAAAGCTTTTGTTGAGCATTGAAGGTGGTTCTTGAAGCCCTTTACTTTTGAGAGGTGGTACCGCACTTTCTGGGTTTTAATGGGCTGCAGCTAGAATCCTCTTTGGTTATATCTTGGTGAAGCAGAGCAGGAATTTAAATTTCTGTGAAACATATTGTTCAAGTTTTAACCATGAAGGCTCCCACAAATGGGTTTTTGGCACCTTCAGGTGAAGGTGAGGTTAATTTCCTTAGTTTTCCTCATTCATTTTGGTTGGATTTCAGTTTGTTATGTTTATGATTGCATACGATGATATGATCACTTCAAAATATGCAACATTTCTATGGTATTGATACATATATCACTTGTGGAATGAACTCCTTTTTTCTGTGAAACAATAGATCCTGGGTTCCTGAAAAGTGAAATCCCAACTAGAATTCCAAATTCTCTTCAAAATTGACAAAGTTGTGTTGGGTCTTAAACAGGAGAACAGAAGCATATCAATTCAGAGTTATGGCATGCTTGTGCTGGGCCATTGGTTTCTTTGCCTCCAGTTGGAAGCCTTGTGGTTTACTTCCCTCAGGGCCACAGTGAGCAAGTGCGTCTTTCGCTTTAGATGTAAACAAGCAAAGTATTATGATGTTATATGGTTTCTGATGGAATCTATTGAATCTTGCAGGTTGCAGCTTCGATGCAAAAGGAGACGGATTTCATACCTAACTACCCCAACCTTCCTTCGAAATTGATATGCATGCTTCACAATGTCACATTACATGTATGACAGTTCCACATATGTAATTTAAGATGATGAAATGTTATGAAGAAACATTGAATGATTACTTACATGCTTACTATTTGTTTTCTTAATCAGGCTGATACCGAAACAGATGAGGTCTATGCACAGATGACTCTCCAACCAGTAAACAAAGTAGGTCAGCCATTCATTTTGAGAATTAAGCAATACTTGCAACTTTGCTTCTTTTACTTATAAGTTATGAAAACTCATAGGGAAAAATTATTGGAAACATGTGTTTCTGCAGTATGACAAGGAAGCAATACTGGCTTCTGACATGGGCCTCAAGCAAAGCAGGCAACCTTCTGAGTTTTTCTGCAAAACTCTTACAGCTAGTGACACGAGCACTCATGGTGGATTTTCTGTACCTCGTCGAGCAGCTGAGAAGATCTTCCCATCTCTAGTATGCGCAACTAAAATTTTATATATAATATCAAGATATCACAGGATGACAATACATTCAGTTCAGAAATTTCCTTGTAGTAACCAAAAGAAAATTTCTTTGGCAGGATTTTTCGATGCAACCCCCAGCGCAGGAGCTTGTAGCAAAAGATTTGCATGATAGTGCATGGACATTCAGACATATTTATCGCGGTATTGCCCTCTTTGAATTCTTCTTCTGTTTCCTTTACCTCCAGTGATTAAAAGTAATGTTAACCAGCAATAGTTGGTGTTAGTTGACCATGCTTGAACGTACCATTTTTTAAAGGCCGTTTCTTCTAGCCCTGTTAACTATTCTTTACCATGTTTACCACCATAATTTCTCTAGGATAATCTTATTTTTGTTATCTCTTTTTCTTATTACGTATAGAGATGAAAATATCATAAATCTAATTTAATAGCATATTCATTTCAGGCCAACCAAAAAGGCACCTGCTGACTACTGGTTGGAGTGTTTTCGTTAGCACAAAAAGACTCTTTGCTGGAGATGCTGTTCTTTTTATAAGGTATGAAATGAAATACATGTTGAATTAGATGATTGTTGTAGCGGGTTTAATAGTTTCTTTGGTTATTGATATACAACAATCTGGTTGTATGCAGAGATGAAAAATCTCAGCTTCTCTTGGGTATAAGGCGTGCTAATAGGCAGCAACCAGCTCTCTCTTCATCAGTCATTTCCAGCGATAGCATGCACATTGGAATTCTTGCAGCTGCAGCTCATGCTTCTGCAAATAACAGTCCATTCACCATATTTTACAACCCAAGGTAAGTTGCTATAGAGTGTTTAGATCGTCATTATTTGCTGTGTGATAAACGTCATCTTGTATGCTTATTTGATAGGCTCTGACAATATTTATTTGATCTTAATAGGGCCAGCCCTTCTGAGTTTGTGGTACCTTTAGCCAAGTACAATAAAGCGATGTATACCCAAGTTTCACTTGGCATGCGATTCAGAATGATGTTTGAGACTGAAGAGTCAGGAGTTCGCAGATACATGGGTACAATCACTGGCATTAGCGAGTTGGATCCTGTTCGGTGGAAAAATTCGCAGTGGCGCAATCTTCAGGTATTGTTTACCCATTCTTGATTCATTCTTGTAGAGCCCATCACCTTATACGCATTTCAGTTGATATTCTCTAGGCATTCGTGATATTTACTTCAGCTCAACTAGATGTTGATTTTTACTGTTACTTTGATAGGTTGGATGGGATGAATCAACAGCTGGTGACCGGCCTAGCCGAGTTTCAATTTGGGAAATTGAGCCTGTTGTAACTCCTTTCTACATATGCCCACCTCCATTCTTTAGACCCAAGTTTCCCAAACAACCAGGGATGCCAGGTGAACCATATTACAAGTTAACTAGATTCTTTAGTCTAAAATCTCCCATCTCCAGTAACTTTGGAAGTGTTTAAAAGGTTAAACTTGAAAAACTTTGAGAATGGGATATCATATGAACAACATTGGAGTGCTTTTGCAGATGACGAATCTGACATAGAGAATGCTTTCAAGAGAGCCATGCCTTGGCTTGGAGATGAATTTGGCATGAAAAATTCCCCAAGCTCAATCTTCCCTGGTTTGAGTTTAGTGCAATGGATGAACATGCAACAAAATAATCAGTTTTCAGCTGCTCAGTCTGGATTTTTCCCACCCATGGTTCCTTCAAATGCCCTGCATAACAGTACTGATGATCCGTCCAAGTTGCTGAATTTTCAATCTCCTGGTCTATCTGCACCGGCACCGGGTCTCCAGTTGAATAAAGCCGCTCCACAAAATCAAGTTAGTCAAGTGCAACAGCCAACTGTGACATGGCCCCAACAGCAGCAGCTGCAGCAATTAATGCAGAATCCTATGAACCAACACCAGCAAAATCACTCCCAACAGCAACAGCTACAGCAATTGCTGCATACTCCTTTGAACCAACAGCAGCAAAATACACAACAGCAGCAGCAGCTCCAGCAATTAATGCAAAGTCCTGTGAACCAACAGGTGCAGAATTACTCGCAACAGCAACAGCAGCAAAGGGAGCAGCAACAACATCAAGAACCTCAAGGCCATCAACAGCTGCAGCAACTTCATCAGCTACATCAACAGCAGCCTCAGCAGCAACAACAACGTCAACAGCCGCAGCAACAACAACAGTTATGTCAACCGACTCTTGTAAGTAATGGTCTCGTTACTCCAAACCAGATCCCAAGTCAAAATTCACAGCAACCAGTAATGTTCACTCAGCTTCAGCAACAGCAATCACTAACAAGCAGTACCCAATCCCAGCAAACAGTCCACACTTCTAGTAAGAATTCATTTCAGTTGGCAGCCGGGACACAAGACTCACAGATTCAGCAACAATTGGAACCACAATCGAGCCTCTTACAAAGGCAGCAGCAGGCACAGTTGCAACAATCCCCATTGCAGTTGTTGCAACAGTCGCAGAAAGCACAGCAGCAGCCACAAGTACAACAATCGTCACAGCTGGGCGTCTCAGAGCAACAACTTCACTTACAGTTGCTACAGAAATTGCAGCAGCAGCAACAACAACAATTACTCACCCCATCAAGCCCACTTATGCAGCCTCAAATGCTACAGCAGCAGCTGGCCCATCAACAAAATCAGCAATTACAACAGTTGCAGTTGCCTCTGTCTCAGCATCATCAGCAACAGTTAAGCAGTAACGGCTTCTCAGCTGACAAACTTCTCAACAGCAACAACTTCTCTGCTTCACCACTGATGCAGCCCCAACATATTTCTTCTATCCAACCACTTAGCCAGCACAAGTCAGTTACAGCAATCAGAAGCCATTCCAATCTTACAGAAGGGGATGGTCCATCATGTTCAACCTCCCCTTCTACTAATAATTGCCAGATGTCCTCATCAAACCTATTGAACAGGAATCAGCACGGAACAGCCATGTTGATTGGGGATTCGGTGGCAGAGCCTTCTATTAACTTGGTTCATGATTTTCAGAGTAAGTCTGACATCCGGATCAAACATGAGTTGCCCATCTCAAAAGGACCGGAACAAATTAAATATAAAGGTACCATCATTGATCAGTTGGAAGCGTCGTCTTCTGGAACATCATACTGTCTTGATGCTAGCACAATGCAGCAGAACTACGCACTCCCATCCTTCTGTTTAGATGGTGATGTTCAATCACATCCTCGGAACAATATTCCTTTTTCAGCTAATATTGATGGATTGGCACCTGACACTTTGTTGTCAAGAGGATATGACTCTCAGAAAGATCTTCAGAACTTACTGGCTAATTACGGTGGGACGCCGAGAGATATTGAGACAGAAATATCTACTGCTGCAATCAGCTCTCAGTCATTTGGGGCGCCAAACATACCTTTCAAGCCTGGCTGCTCTAGTGATGTTGCCCTAAATGAAGCTGGAGTTTTAAACAATGGTTTGTGGGGATCACAGGCCCAACGTATGAGAACATATACAAAGGTTTGTTACTCTACTTAACTATCATTTCTTTATTCCTTTTGATGTCAGGTGCATATTTATCATGGAATTGGTATACCAATCAGTCTGCTTATTTATAACTACTTATCATTTTATTCTTTAATGTGTAACATGTCAAAGTAAGAACTGTGTGATTAGGGTCAGGATGTCGTAGTCTATGTGATATGAGTTCATTATCTTCATAAAATTCACTTCCGGAATACCTCTTCAACCTTTTTATAGGTTCAAAAGCGTGGATCAGTGGGAAGATGTATCGATGTTACCCGGTATAAAGGCTATGATGAGCTCAGGCATGATCTTGCCCGGATGTTTGGGATTGAAGGGCAACTAGAAGATCCACAGAGAACTGACTGGAAGCTTGTTTATGTGGATCATGAAAATGACATACTTCTTGTTGGTGATGATCCATGGGAGTAAGTCAAGGAATCCTGCAATTGCAATTGCAATAGCAATACTTTTTCGCTTTTTTACTTTTTCAAGTATTTATTTTTATTCTAATTGCATTCAGGGAGTTCGTGAGCTGTGTTCAGAGTATAAAGATACTGTCATCTGTTGAAGTACAACAGATGAGCTTGGATGGAGATCTGGGAAACGTTCCAGTCCCTAACCAAGCCAACCAAGCTTGCAGTGGAACTGACAGTGGAAATGCATGGAGGTATGATGATAACTCTGCAGCCTCATTCAATCGGTAAAGGTTCCAATATTGGATGAAGTCTTCAACATCAATTCCCATCAACTTTGAGCTGTAACTGATGTGAACAAAATCCCTATAGCAATCCACACAAGAGTCTGGGATCCGTGGAGGAATATAATTCTTCCTTAACTAGTATACAAGATACTGGTTCCGCGGATTACAAGGATCCCCTAGAGCTTAAACACACAGTCGACACTTGATTCTTGCATATGTTATTGTTGATAGCTGGCTTCAAAAGTTGGATATTTTGTACGATACCGCGGCTAAAATGATGTATAATCTGATCTTTGCCTTCTTTGCGACAGATTTGACATTCACTTCTTACTAATTTGTAAATGATATAGAGACACTAAGAGAGCAATCAAGGGACAGAATATAGCTTTAGTTATGACTCGTGACTGATGTAATAGCACCAAGGTTTGTTGCCATTTCTGACTTCTGTATCTATTGCTTACTAGTTTTCCACGATGTTATTTAGTAAAGCTTCTTTTCAGTTTTCACCATTGATCTTAATCTACTTGCATTTGCTGCCAGAAATTTTCATTCTTACAGTCTACTTAAGAGAACATGATGGTGCATGTATTTACGGTTGATTAGCTCCATTCTTATTTCTTACTATTGCTTGATTTGTTTTAAATAATAACCTTAGATAAATTTGAACTACCAAGTACCAAAGACCATGGAATCCACCTCTTCTCAAATCTCAAATCACCGTGTATGTTGGATGAAATAAGGACTTTTCAGGTTAAAACTTCATCCCAGGTTCAATGAAAAAAAAAACTGGATAACGAAATTGCTTCAACTGCAATCATTATATTCCAAGTGTTATTACATTGAAAAGTACAGAAATGACATCTGAAGCCCATAACGCTATGTAATCAGCAATGTCTTGAACAAACTCTGCGAGACATGTCAAAAATACAAACTGAGAACATCTAATTGGACAACTAAGAAAGAATGGCAATGACATCTGAAGCCCTTAGAGCTATGTATTCGGAACCATCTTTTCCCTTGAAGTCATTCCCTGCATACTTGGAGAATAAAACTGTGCTCCCAGGGCTGATGCTCAATGGTTTCTTGTTCCCTTCCTCGTCAAGAGTACCAGGTCCAACAGCAATCACCTGTTAATATCAGAGGCAAAACATGAATTCTCCGAAACCCACACCTTAACAGATAATAGCAGGGAGGCCTTGGGGATAAAATGAAAAATCTCATAACTTGCTACCCCTTACCTCGCCAATGGAGGGTTTCTCCTTGCTTGCCTCTGTCAGCAACAAACCTCCAGCAGTCTTTTGCTCGGCCTCAGCAACCTGCAACAATGAATAAAAAGAAAGTAACATCATCAGGAACCTTGGATTAAAAATGTGGCAAAGAAAGTATACTATAGCATATGGTAGAAAGAGAGGGAGAGAAGCACTCAGTCAACGATGAATAAAAACCAGAACCATGTAGGATGTACATCTCTTGCTGGATATATATTAGCAAGAAGTCTCACAATTAACCAAAGGCTCAAAACATTCATAAGGACCTTCAAATTTATGTTTTACCTCAAGAATCGACTCTTGATTTGATTTTAGATAAGCGTTCGAAGTGTGAAGGGAAACAAACCTTGATCAGGACTCTATCATTCAGCGGTTTGAGATCCTTCACATCATCTGTCTCAAGAATACCAACTATGTCATCATCCTTCAAAATAAGATGCTTTGTACCGTTGAACTCCACCTCTGTCCCAGCATATTTGGAATATACAACTTCTGCACCAGTCTATAAAAGGGAAAGAAGCGTTCAGTAAACAGAAACTAAAGACAATGATTCATCAGAGCTAAACAGGCCTACGTGGAAAATCATCCCACCTGTACACTGATGCCCACTTTTGTTTTCCCAATTGTTTTACCCTCTCCAACAGCAACCACTTCACCTCCTTGAGGCTTTGTCTGAGCTGTGGTTGGAAGCAAAATTCCACCACCAGTTTTCTCTTCCATGGTGTTGATCTTCACAAGCACTCTGTCGCCCAAAGGCTTAATCGAAGTGTACTGCAGAATTGGAATGACAACACCAACATGTCAGATAAAAGAACAAATAGCATGAGAACAAAGTTATAATGGAACGCCCATGCCAACAAACAACTATTCCATAATACAAACTTTCTTTTTGACGAATCGGAGACTTAACACAACAAAAATGGATAAAACCCACCACTAGTATTAAGTACCCTGAATAGAGTCATTTGTCAAATAGCACAGAATGAAGAAAACCGAATCATCAATGCCAGTTTCAAAACAGACTGCCTAAAAATTACATACAACTAGCAACCTTAAAAGGTCTAAACCAATCATATAGCTTCATCCCACAACATAACCTGAGAGTGCACAAAAGAAAGGCTAGCAATTCTCGAACAATTTCACCACAAAACTACCAAAGTCAACCATATGGAATTCTGGATAGCAATTATGATTTTTACCACAAAGATAGAGAATACAAGTAGTAAAAATTGTCCAAAGCAGCCAATTTTGATCCACAAAAAAACGCATATGAATGAATTAGGAAGCACCTTGGGAGCGACGGTGGTGGCAGCCTTGACGACGATGCCGCGGAAGGACCTGTGGCTCACAAGTGACAGTGCAGCCGGAGACCCAAACTTGGAGTTTGAGGGTCGAAGCCCTTCGAATGAGGCCAAGCTCCTCGCCGAGATTGATGAGGCTGTTAGCTGAGCTGTGGCCATTTCTGCACAAACCCAAATCAAGTCAAATTCAGCATAGAAATTAAGAGAAATACAAATCCCCAGCAGGTGTAAATCAAAATCACCTTACGATGAATTTGAGGAATTGAAGGAAATGAGAAAGAGAAGATAGGAGGAGAGGTGCAGTGGCTTTGTAGAGTGAACAAGATAAAACCCTAAACTTTGGCGAGGAGGTTTTATGAGAAGATAAAAAGACTCTTCTAGAACTACTTTTGTTTCGTCACGCAATCATGGGCCTTGTTCAGACACTAGAGAATTCTCAAAACATGGGCCTTCGAAGCCCGAGACGGCCCATTTCTTTACCGTAACCAACAACTCATGACCAAGGCCCACCATCAGGAGCTGCGTTTGTTTCCGCTGCTGTTTGGAACTTTGGATACAAAACAGAACCGAAGAAGATTCGTAAGTCCATAATCAATCGTCAAATTAATTCTATGAGATGAGATGCAGGTGGGTCGGGTCGGGTCGGGCAGAGGGAATTAAGGAAGACCAGAATGAATGAATGAATGAAGGAATCCGGATATTCCAGTACCGGAAATGAATGAATCTGTGATATATACATGCCAAAAAAAGAAAGAAAAGAATCTCCGATGACGCAATGTTAGTTATATCATAAGATTGCGTCAGCGTGGGTGATCGATCTAACTCCAACTCCGCGGTGATCACTGATTCACTGTACTTGTCGTCCTCGGACGCGTAGTTGAATATTTGTTGGTCCATCCATCCATCCATCCATCCATTCATGTTCTTGGTTCTCTTTCGCTGACTTCTCTACGTACACACAGACGGATAGATCCATTTTTGTCTCCATCTTTATATATGCTTATGTTTGAGCTGACGCATATATGGCTGCTCAAACTCTCAAACTCAATAGTGGAAAATTAATTAAAATATAAAGAAAAAAAACAACCATTTGCATGCTTAATTTGATTCCCAGTACTTTTCTCAATTCTATTTATGGATGTGTTGACTGACTGCCTTGAGTCCACGGCGTACGTGCTTGAATTGAATGTAAGTAATTATGTATAAATTAACCTCAATGGAGACGACAGCTAGCTGGGTAGGTAATTAATTAGGGAACACGTACATATATATATAAGAGTCAGTCTTAAATAGTTAGATCACGGTTTTAGACTTCAACATACCATTTGTTTATAGCTAGTATGTATGGGAAATAACAAAGGTAAGAAACACATGTCTTTCTTATTATTTCATTTTTATTTTTTATAATGCCATATATGCCCACTGTTGGCCGGGGAGAACGTACGGAATCATTGTTCATTACTTTTGGTTTTGATTAATTAATCATACAATATATGCATCTCTTTTCTTTATTTTATTTTATTGACATAGAAATAGAATAAAGGGTTTTGAATATCCCACAGGCTGAAGTAAAGCCATAATATTTTAATTTTTTAGTGGTGGTAATTTATATTGAGAGAAATTTCCATCACAAAGTTTTGCATATTACGTACATAATAAATTGTGAATTGATCTTGAATAAGATGCTCAAGCTGCCACATTGTTCACTTGAAATATATATAGTGTATAGTAGTTTTTTTATTTATTCATATCTAAATTGATTTTTTTTTTTTAAATTATCTAAATTGAATATTCACTTCTTTCCTTCTAGAATGAATTTCCTCTTGTATTTTGAGTTTGGGTCTTGTACGTGTCCACATTTAGGACATCCTTTTGTTTAGTGTTTTGATTTTTCTTTTCCGTATAAATGATTAAAATGAAACAGAAGCAAATGAAAAGATGCAAGTTGGTAGTGGTTTTATAAAGGGATTACATTTGGTTATTGGCAAAAAAAAGTAAAGGGGGGAATTGGGGCATGAGGGAAATGGAAGATACACACGTGGTTCCAAAATAATATGTCACTGTGTGGAGTCCAGTAGTCTAGTCTCTCTCCCCGCGTAATCACGAAAGATTAGCTTCCCTAAGATTGCCACATGTACTCCGAAACCAATCGTCCTTACGCGCCTACATAGTGTTGACCCTCCACAGTCGTCAGTCAAAAACACACACACATATATATACCACAGAGCCGCAAACTCGATCAAGCCTAACTCCATCAGATCAGATCCACATACAACAACAACAACAACAAATCCATCACACAAAGTCAATCGCTTTATGGTGAAGCACACGATTGGGAATCCATCGGAGAGCAGCGACGCCAAGTACAAAGGAGTCCGGAAGCGCAAGTGGGGCAAATGGGTATCCGAAATCCGCCTCCCCAACAGCCGCGAGCGCATCTGGCTCGGCTCCTACGACACCCCCGAGAAGGCGGCGCGTGCCTTCGACGCCGCCCTCTTCTGCCTCCGCGGTCGCACCGCCAGCTTCAACTTCCCAGACAACCCTCCCGATATTGCCGGGGGCCGCTCCCTCTCCCCCGCCGAGATTCAAGCCGAGGCCGCCAGGTTCGCCAATAACGACACCACCACTCCTCCTCCTCCTCCTCCGCCGCCGCCCAGCAGCAGCAGCCACTCCATGCAAAGCCAAACGGAGTCTCCGTCCGTTTCTGAGGGGAGTGGGACCCTCATGATGGATACTCATACCAGTGACTTTAACCAAAACGTCGTCCACGACCATTCCTTTACGGATTTGTTTAGGACCTTCGGGTCGGGTAACTACGCCTCCGAGTATGGCTTGTTCCCGGGTTTTGACGATCTCAACGGTCACTTTTTCAGTCCGCAACCTCAAACGCCAGCCGTTGATTATTCCGAAGAGAATTTGGACGGAGTGGTACCTCAAGAGTCGTTCCTCTGGAATTTCTGAAGGCCTAGCCTAGCCTAGCGGTAGTACGTACCATACACACTTAATTTAATTAATTAATTAGCTAATTAAGGGGCTAATTAAAATTAAATTAAATTCAATATATTTATACCGGAGATCGAGGAAGCTTTGGACAGTTTTAGTTTCTGGAGCTTAATTTACCTCAACCGGTTATGGATGAACCAGTTTTTGTGCGGCCATCCTTAATTACCATTATTCATTCTTGTATTTTGCATGGGTACAACAAATTCAGAAATCTCACACACTGTTTATTCTTTGAGTTTATAGAGTGAAAATATTAATTTCATCTTATTCTAATCACTTCATATATATTCATAGCTAGTTTCAGTTTCAGAGCCACTGTCTTTCCATTTCTGAACACGATGGATTAAAAAAATAAAACTATAGGGCACTACTTTCTTCACGTGTTAAACAAGCCATAGCTTTTACAGAATATGATAAAATCCCGATCAAGATCCACAGGCCCACGAGAGCCCACTTTTATCAACCACGTGCATGCTGAAATCCAAATGCAAGGGCCCACAAGACCCCACTAATCCAATCCCACTCTAATCTAAGCAAGAGCCGCTTTCATTTCATCACTAATCTCCTTGAGAAGGGGCCAAGTACTTTCGTGTCACGTCTCACAGAGCTTTCATGTTAATTTAGATCGATGATATTTATTTTCTTATGTGCTTCCAAAACTACTTTAATAATTCCATTTGCTGGGAATCTAAAATTTCACATTAGCAAAAATTTATAAGCAAAGTACAACGAGACAAGTTATATAATGTCAACTTACAACTATAATTCTAGGATAATTAATTCTCTCTCTAAAAAAAATTAAGAATCAAGATAATTAGATTGATCATAACATGAATAACATAGTGAAACAAGATTCACGTTTCACTTTTATTGCCAAGTAGGGCCCTTGAATAGTAGTCAATCCAAAATGCCAATAACCCTAATCTACTCCTAGCTAGAGTACTTTACATTAAGCAAATCTAGCTAGCTATAAAACGATCTCATTCTAAATAATTAACAAAAAACATCAAGCTTCCTAATCTCTAAAGAAACAGAAATCTAGCAAACGGCCTCCACTGCGAGGCTTTTCACTATATCACCACAATTTGCCGAGTCAAATTTGTCTTCGGAGATGTTGATGGAGCATTTTTCTTTACCGACGCATTCCTATAAAATTATAAATAAGGCACAAAAATTAAAGACTTAATTAGTCACATAATCACAAGCGAAATGAAACTCATGTCTACAACAAAAGAACGTACCTTTTGAATGATGGACAGTGCATTTGCGCCATCACAAATGCCTTTCTTGAATGATCCACAAGTACCTTTAGGGTTGCCAAAGCTAGCAAATTTGATTGCTGAAATTGGGCGACCTTGGCATGCCAATTCCAATGTATGCTTCTCATATGTATTTGCACAAACAGTTCCAACTGTGATGGTTTGGAAATTTACAAGAGAAGGATTGCCTCCAAATTCCTCAAACAAGACCAATGTGTTCTCATCATCATCTCGCATGAAAGATCGCGGAACATGATACCTTAATTCCGTACAATTAAGAGAGAGTGATCGATCATATATAAAAGTTTGTAAATTCAAATATCAATTTGATAACCAAATTAAATTGGATAACAGATAACCAAATTAAGAAAAATGTTATTACCATCTTTGAGTAGGTTTGCCACAGTTGGAAGCACATTTGTTACTCTCATATTTACCACGGTAGTCACAAGCATCACTACAACCGTCGTTCTTAGCCAGATAACCTGGCCAATATCGACCAATACTTTTACCATTCACCCAAGCATGACCCCTATTCAACCCTTGTAAATCCACCACAACTGGGTCAGTTCCTAGAGGAGCTTTGAAAGTTGTCTGAAAAACACAAACAAACACACACGCGTTGTTTTACGTAATATTTCTCCCAATTCATAAAACAACCAAAACCAATTCAACCTGGATAGGAATTAGGTTCAGATATACATACCTTGTACCATGTCATTGTCTTGTTTACTGGTAGATTTTCAGATGACCATTTTGTTGCATAACGAGAATCGGAGCTAAATAGCTTGTTTGTCAAGCCATGTAATCCAACCTTGTATGACCATTTGTGTGCTGATAAATCCTTGATCACAGTTTCATCACCATTTTTTCCAATCAAAACAATAGGACCAAGTATTCCAGCAGGTTGCAAATCATATCCACCTCCATAGTTCTGGCCATGATTAATCAAAGTTAATTTTGATTATAATCCTCATATAGCTAGGCACTAAATAATCACGTACAATCACATTATAAACTTTCCAAAAGAATGATAACGCCAACTACTACGCACCGAAAATCCAGTTGTAACGCTCAACAAAGAAATAATGTTTCTCCCATAATTTAGTGTGACGTTTCTCTCAAAAGTACGAGCAGCCTTGTCGAAACCTATATTCATTCGAAGTAGTTAGATAGGGAAAAAAAGCTAAAATTTAATACTTGCATGAAATATATATCAAGTAATTTCATAACTATTGTCTTACCAATATACTCTCCATTGACATAAGCATGCAGAATGCAACCAGTTCCATTGATCCTTAGTGTCATGTTGTTACTCCAAATTGGATCCTCTTTCTTGAGATCAAGACTACTCAAAACCCAAGACAATACAATTGATTTATATCTCTATATAAGTATATATGGAAGAACTACTTAAGGTTAATTTAGAGGCTTTAATTTACCTTGTCATGTACCAAAGGTAATCACTAGCATCATTTGCAGCCTCTTTTTGCTCCATAAGGTGATTTGCCACAACTTCACCTTTTCCAAGATTCTTGGTGTCATCTATGTTCTCAGGTCTCCATGCCCAATGAAGAGATTCAGGTTCATCTTCAGCCTTGTTAGGCCTTTTTACTTTAACTGTTGTTTGTGTGTTCACCTGGTAAATAAAATTAACTAAAAGTGAGCTAGAAAACCATACAAACTAAACAAGATAAATATTCATTGTTATGAAAACATAACTGCTTGTTTTATATGTACCTTAGCAGTGTTATATGCTTCAGTTTTGCAATCAGGAAGAATACTAACAGACCAAGCCGGAACGGTGTAGTTGGTTCCTCGGAAAGTGATGTTTGCATCAACTTTGTAATTTGCATTGCCAAAAAAGCAGCTTGATGACTCTTTTGTTGCATACACAGTGGTCTAAAACACATAAGGTAAAGTAATTCATTGTGTCGAATAACTTAAAATTGTGTAAAATTAAATATCAAGTTGGAAATAATTTTGAACTTACCGAAACATAGTTACCCAAATCTGTGGTGGTAATATTTCCATGGGTAAGAGTGTACTCCATGGATTTCAAAGTCTCATGAAGTTGCTTCAAATGCCCCCATTTTGGTTGATTCAAAGTACCATATTCATCAAGAGGAGCATTGTAATCATAAGAAGTGGTGATGTACCCAGCTGCTGTTCGACCAAAGTTTGTCCCACCATGATACTGGAAATTAAATAACAACATATGCATGTAAATATATACATGTTAATATCAAAATTAAGAAATATTATTATACCAGAATACAAATTAGTTTAATCTAGCTAATTACCATGTAATAGTTCTGAAATGTGCCACCAAATTGGAAAAACCGTGCAACAGCAAAAGAAAGATCCTCAGCGGTTCTGAGTGGATCTAAGCCACCCCAGCTCTTGAACCTGATTAATATAAATATATATATATATATATATATATATATATATATATATATATATATATATATGCATTAATTAATTATACAATTTGAGCAAACAAATTCAGGATTAAGGTGTAGTGAATTACCAGCCAGTCCAATTTTCTGTCCACATTTTAGGATAATTGGGTTTAGGTGTGAATGAGTCGCAGTAGAAGCCATTGCAAGTGTTTATCTGAAAATAAAAAAACGTAACTAAATAATCAATTGTATTTTCTATAATTAATGCATAATTTAATAGAAAGAGTAAAATGTACGTGTACCATTGGATCTGGGGCATCGTTTTGTTGACACATAATCCATGGAACTCCAACATTAAGGGATTCAGCAAAATTTGCACACCAGTCACGATATGCTTTACCAGCAGCTCCATACCACCATTCCACATCTCCATATTCATTTTCAATCTACCAAAATTAATTATAACAAAATTTCAATTCACACCAGGCCACCAGCATAAAATACATGTTTTAGTTTGTAGAAAATACAAATGAAGCCATAAAAACATTATATTCATGCATCCCATATAGGGTTCGTCCAAAAAAAAAAGATGCATCGATCCCATAAAGGGATATACCTGAGCAATAATAATTGGGCCTCCTTGAGATGCAAAGAGCTTCTCTTTTTTGGCCATATCAACAATCATGGTAGTGAAATTCTTCATCTCATTCTGAAAAAAAAAAAAGGGTTTAGAAGTTGTAAGTAGAAGTTATAACAGTCTAAACCCTAGCTGGCTAGCTATGAAAAAAAGTCCTTGCAATTACCATGAAGACGTCATTTGCAGTTCGAATTTGACAGCCGGGCAAATTGTGCAACCAAACAGGAAGTCCTCCATAGTTCCATTCAGCACAAACATATGGACCGATTCGAAGAACGACGTATAGTCCTGCATCTTGAACAGTTTTGATGAACTTAATGAGGTCTAGGTTGCCAGAAAAATCATATTGGCGACGGACTGGTTCATGAGCATTCCAAAACACATAGGTCTCAATTGCATCAAGTCCACCCTCCTTTGACTTCTTAATCAAGTCTGGCCACATCTGCATGCATGTGTACAGCATATATAAGATTCAATTTGATTATGATAAATAAGAGCGTACGTTAAAAACATTGATCGAGTTAGTTACTTCTGGTGTGCTTCGAGGATAGTGAATGGAACCGGAGAGCAAAATTCTTGGTTTGCCATCGATGGTGATGGATCTTCCATCATGAGAAACTTGAATGGCATTTGCATACGAGTTGAGAAGAATCACAGAAAAACAAAACAGTAAGGCAAACGTAAAATGGTAGGAGAGAGGCATCGTATCGTAGCTAGCAAAGGGTGACGAATGATCAGCTAGTTTACGTATATATAAGGCATTTCTGAGAACTGATCGAGAAGTACAGGCTAGGATGATTCCTAATCAAGTTGAAACCCTATCCATTTTATTATGATATATCTAAATTAATCAAGATTTGGATGGGGTTGGAAATTTATTGATGATAATGGTATGATCGAGATCGACGTCGATGGATTAGAGACGTTCCAAAATGGATCTTGTTTATTTATTGTTGAATTAATTGAGTGCAAATTAATTAGTATTTCACTACGTACGTATCCGATTTAGGCCTATATATGATGTGAGAATTTAATTAAAAGACAGATTCTGAAGGATGAAGGAAGTCAGGTAAGGCATAGTAATTGAAGAAATTAAGGCGTGTGAAACCGTACGTAATCCATGAGAAATGTGCACCCGGATAATTTTTGAGTCCTTGCAATTGTTGGCATATCGATCAAATGCATAAAACACTTGCAACTATATATATAACTTTCATGCTTGGGTTTTTATCTCATTTTCAATTTTTAGAAGAATTAGGCAAGAGTATCTTCTAATTTTTTTGTTTTGTTTTTGCGTTGATCGGACAAAGTTTTAACGAAAGTGTTTTATGTAAGTCATTTTTTTTAGCCAAAGACCTTGATAGTGTTATCTTTCTTTTTTGTTACACGTTACCTTTTATATTATTTAATATTGAGTATACTTCAATAGTCTACTCAATATTTCTTAGTAAAAAAGAGAATTACAAGATAAAGTTTTGATGATAAATCATAATTTAATTCTTGTATACCTCGATTTACCCAAGCATAAACAATAAAATTGACATCTATTAAGACATGCTTGAGAAATATGTCATTAAAAACAAAACAAGCACACAAATACTCGATGGAGCTTCGCATCTTCCCATTAATTACAGTATCAATCAAGATCTTAGAATCGATCACCTTCCTCGGTGAACTTACGGGCAACCAATTATGACTTCCGAGTTCAACACCCTCAACCAATTATTGCTGAATAAAATATCAAAATCACACAATTTGCCAATTTACAAAAGAAAAAAAAATTGTAGGCTCAAATTATGTGTATGAGCTGCTCAAACCAACAAATTTGGGTCTCACAGAGTTCCATACAAGTTTATAGCTTTGGTTTGCTTAAGCTTATGTTGAATGTTGGGGTCTAAACTCAAAATTATATGCACTTACCTTTGATGAAAGAAGAAAAGGAGTCGGTAGAAATTTTCATGTAAAATTTTGATCTCATCTTCAAGCACTGTAATGATAAACATTCACCGTAATTTGTTTTTACTAGTACGTAGAAAGTAACTTTAGGTAGGTGCTAGACTGCTAGCTATTGGCCTAAAGTCTTCTCACTCTTCACAACTTTCAAGTAAAAGGGGGGATGGTAATAAAGTGGAGCTGAGCAGATCTGCTGCTTCCGTAGGCCCCATTTACCATTTACAGCCTTACTTTTCCATCTACATTTCACCCTTGAGAAAATTTGACTGTAGCCTTTGGCAACCGAGTTGGTATTAATATTGCAGCAGAGGAACTCGCTCACACTCACTATAACTTAAGCCTCTTCTTCTTCTTCTTCTTCTTCAGCTCTGAAACTCTCTGTTACATTTCCGGTCGTACACTTGCAACATGTTCTACCTTCCAAACTTCCTTTCTCAAAGGTCCCCGATGGGCCCTATCTGGTAAACCCATTCGCTTATACCTACATGTCTGTTTCTGCAAAATTTTGCTCAAACTCTTGGGAAACGCAATGCTCTTCGGAGTTGTGTGTTTTGTGTGTACGAAATTTAATTCATAGATTCATGACTCTGGAACTTGTCTCAATGTTGGTTGTTCCGAGTTAACTCGCTCTCTGTTTTTATGTATGGAAGGCATGCGGCGACGTTGCACTCCAAGTTCAGCCCGGAGGAGCTCGACAAGATCAATTTGAACAAGATCTGGTATAACATTACATATATAACGCTCTCTAAGCCTTGTCTTACTTTAAAAATTTGTTTCGGAGACATTTTGGTTGGCATGGCGAGTCATTTTTCAATTTCGTCTGGCAGCGGATACATTCAGAACCCATTGTTTCCGATGTCTCTCAGACTCGAGAGTACTCTCATGGGTAAACAAACTTCACTAACACTCTTGTTGTTTTTTTCTTTCTCGTCAAATTCTCAGTCTCTTATTCCAATTTCATATATCCTCTGTTTTCAGGTGGAGCGGTCATGGTCCACCAACAGAAAGTGAATCTTCTATGCGGTACTCTTGTCGTTTTTTTGGTTGAAATTTTTACAAGACGAAAATTGTATGATTTCTGACGTTTGTTTTTGAATTTTCTCCTCGTCTTCACAGATGATGTGAACCGTCTTCTGGTAATTTCAATTTTTGGTTCCCTTATCATTCATTCATTCATTCTGTGTTCGTTATTTTAATCCTGCTTTTCCCATTTTCTGTTCTGTTCTAAGCTTGAAATTGAATCAAACAAAAAAAGGAAGGTGGAACCAAACACAGACTCCACTGTCATTTCGACTGATGTTGACGGGATAGAGCAGCAAACCGGCGGCTGTTTTATCATGGTAACTCTCCGTTCTAGCATTTAAAATGACGATAATGGGCTCTGTGAGGGCTTGTCATGTCCACCTCATGTTTGATGAAATGCCCCAATAAGGGCCTCTTGGTTTTCTTTGTTTATCTTTTGTCATATATGGATCATGATTCTTCTTGGCCTTTGAGCTCTCTCTCTCATTTTCCCTTTTGAGTGGTGCCAGACATAGAGACTCTGGAGATCATTCCTTGGCCAAAGTATATGTAGCTTTGTTTTGAAACTGTATGCCATAATTCATTTTAAGAGATTACAATGCAACTCTTTAGTGAAGAAAAGTGAGTGAATATATAGAAGCACATGTCTCCTTCTCTCTTAGATTTAAGTATTTAACTACCTGCTAGGCTACATGGTTAGATTTTTGTTACAGTTCTGATGCACCACGGCTCGCTTATGCTCATCTAGTTACTATAGAAAGAACAAATTACACTTATATTTCCCACGATTATGCTTTGTACTAAATGCATACTGAAAATGTGTTTCAGAGTGATCTTCCAAGTGGGGGAAGTTCTACAGGGAAGAGGAAGTTGAGTGGTGCAATTGAAAGTGTTGTTGAAGATTCGGAGGACAAAATGATTTCCGGTGAGAATGGTATAAATGAGGGCAGAAGGAAGTACAGCAGACAAGAAAAAGGGAAGGACAAGTTGGTTGGAGAAGCTTTGTTACTGAATGATAATGACAAAGTGGAATTGCATTTGGGATCAGAATTGTTGAGTTCAGTGCACAATGTGGTTCCGAGTCCTAGTCAGATAGTGGAGAATGTAGCATTGCAAGATGAGATACGAGCTACAAACACTAATGCAAGACAGGATGGAAGAACCAGGAATCGATACAGGGAACGGTTTCGGGTTATAGCCAGACAAAACGCTTCTCGGTTTGCTCGTTTTGATCCTCAAGAGGAAGTGAAGAATGATATGCCTCCTCAGGTTGATGTCGAAGTTTTGCCTGGTCCCTTCTCTACTGCGTTGAAGATTATCAGAGATGAGAATGTGCAAGTGCAGAGTGCCTATAAAGACAAGACCAAACCAGCATTGGTGGATTGGGTTCCCAAGTGTCAGGATCGTGCCCTCTCAAAGAATTTGATCCTCTCACTGCAAGAGTTGTGTTTGTCTTCTCTTGCTAAGAATGCTGATGCAATAGTTTCACTTGAGAGTGTTCCAGATGCTTTGAGGCACCAGCTCAGTCATCTGCTCTGTGATTCTAGAAGAATGAACACTCATTTCTTCGAACTTCTTGTTCAAGGATCTCCAACAGAGGTTCGCTTAAGGGATTGCTCATGGTTGACAGAGGAAGAGTTCACAAAATCTTTTCAGCAGTGCGACACCAGCAACTTAACAGTATGTTCTCTTATTTGCTAGTCTTAGTTTGGTATTGAGTATGAGTACTCTGAACTTGGTAGATTTAAAGACTTACAGTATGTTTGATTGGATAATAGTTTCTGGTTTAAAAGAAAACTTTCTATTTATGGATGCTATTATGGTTCAAAACAATTTGTTTGCAGTGATGGAGTATTACTTTTATGGTATGAGTTAACAATAGTCATTTTAACTAAACCGGCTTTGTATAAGAGGTTAGGGTCTGCCTCTTATAGTATTGATGCTTCTATTAAGTGGGATTGGAGGTATAGCAAATCTGATTTATTAGGATCACATCTTACTCTAAAGTTGAACTGGCCAGATCTTTTATCAATTTGAGCTTTTAGTGTTGTCCTGATTTTGATGCCACATAAGTGTATAGCTATTCATGGATTTTATTGTCAGAAAAATGTAAAGGTATTCATGGTAGTGAATCTACTTATTTCAGGAATTCTGCATCTAATATGCCTTTTGGTATGATGACATATTTTCCCTTAATTCTAAATATGGTTCTGTTCAAACTTGACTATGTTAATTGCAACCTAAGCAGCTCTGAATCAGGTGTGTGACCGAGAGTGGATCTGATTTTTGGATTTTTTTTTCTCATATGTCTTTCTGGAAGGCTTCAACTTGGGTTGAATGTGTTGATCAGTTTGAAAACATAGCTTAGCAACCTGCATTTATGTTTAGAACAAGGACTAAGTTTATCGTTTGAGGCCATTTCTTTTGCTTTCTTAGTAATGCGGAAGTTCTCTGTTCATTGTAATGTGGAGTCGCAGCTTCTTGTCTAGTGATTGAACATTCTGTCTAAGCTAAATTTTTATTCTTTTTTGGAATCAGGTACTACAACTTGACCAATGTGGGCGCTGTATGTCAGATTATATATTGCATTCTACCTTAGCGCGGTCATCCAATTGCCTGCCTGCTCTAACTTCTTTATCCCTGAGTGGTGCATACCGTCTTTCAAATGTCGGGCTAGCTGCACTTGTTTCTTCTACCCCTGCTCTAAGATCTCTGAATCTTAGCCAGTGCTCCCTTCTCACTTCCTCAAGTATTGACACTTTAGCTAACTCATTGGGATCAGTTCTGAGGGAACTGTATTTAAATGATTGCCAAAGCATTAATGCTATGCGGATTCTGCCAGCCTTAAAGAAGCTTGAACATTTGGAGGTGTTGTCGCTACCAGGCATTGACAATGTTTGTGATGATTTTATTAAGGAATTTATTACTGCTCGTGGCCATAATTTGAAGGAGCTTGTTTTGACTGATTGCGTGTAAGTTTTTTTAATTTATATCAGCACATCCCTGTGTGTAACGTTTGATAACTATGCTGCTGTCTTCTTTTATATTAGCTTTGATTTTCTTTTGTTGTTATTCTACTTGTGATGGTTGCTTTCAATTTGGTGCAGAAATTTAACAGATTCTTCTGTGAAAGTCATAGCTGAAACTTGTTCTGGGCTATGTGCGCTTGATCTAGTTAACTTGCATAAGTTGACAGATTCTACTTTAGGATTTCTTGCAAATGGTTGCCGAGCAATGGAAACATTGAAATTTTGTCGCAATTCATTCAGGTGCTTCCCCAAGTTGTTGTTTTCTCCCTCCAGTAAATGTTGGTGCACTGTTACGTAGTTCATGTTTGCTAAATTACTGCAATGTTAGTAACTTAGTATTGACGCTTTTTTTTTTGTAGAGAGTGCATAAGACTTTATAGGTAGTTTTTAGTGGTACCGTCATTTGAATAATTTCCTGGCTTTGGTTGCTGACTGAATTCCATTGTTAACTGAATGTACTGTGAGTCTGTGAGTGTGCCTCTATTATTTTATTGCTGATGTGTCTTTATAGTTTAATCCGGCGCATAGTTGGATTTCTCTGAGTGTATACTAACGGAACAACTTTTCTTCTCAGTGATGAAGCTATTGCTGCATTCCTGGTAACTTCTGGACAGTGTTTAAAAGAACTTTCGCTAAATAATATCAAGAAGGTAATCTGTGTTCTCTCTCTCTCTCTCTCTGTCACACACTGTCAATTACTCAATTATCTGTTATATGCTAATTTCATAAACCAAAACTATGGTTTAACCGAGATAATCTTGCATGATACTTAATTGAGCTGTAGCCCTTTGGTTGAATGAGTATGTCTGCGCCTGGTTTACATAGCCAGAACTAGATGTGTCATTAGATTATGATTGTGGACTGGCTGGTACTTTTCAGGTTGGCCACAACACAGCCATATCACTTGCCAGACATTCAAGGAGCTTACATAGTCTGGATCTATCATGGTGCCGGAATTTGACAGATGAGGCCCTGGGTTAATTTGATTGTGGACAGCTGCCTATCTCTGAAGACGTTAAAACTTTTTGGATGCACTCAGGTACATATATACAAGCATACAGCCATAATTATAGTGTCTTGAAATCTGTAGCATGGTGTAATGAAATGACCAAACTAATGCGCTGAGAATTTATTTGAAAAGCATATGAAATGTTGCTCTTTGCAGATTACAGATTTGTTTCTGTGTGGCCACTCAAATCCTGAGGTGAAAATCATTGGCGTGAGGATGTCTCCGCTATTGAAAGATGTCAAGGTGCCTGATCATGCAACAGGTCCATTACGTTATTCGTCAATCTCTTCTACTTAATTTCAGTTTGGATCATCAGTTGGAACCTGAATCAAGTGCAATCCTAATCTTCACACATTTGATCGACTTGGCCTTTTGTCTTCTTAAATCAATAGCTTTTGTATACTCAAGAATAGGTGGAAAGATCAAAATTTTGTAAGCATTTCATATCAACCAAGTAGAATTCCTTCTATTTGCACTTTTTATGTGAGGATGTGATGACCTATTTGTAGTTAAATTTTGGGGGTTTTTATCTCTAAGGGCCAATTAAGTCCCAATTATATGACCTCCATCTCTTAATTTTTATTATTTTTTTCATTCGGGAAAATACAGAAAATAAATATTAAAAAACAGAAAGGCAAACACCCCTGAATCAGTGATGCAGATCGAAAAACAGTACGTACGTAGTATGCATGCAGTTGGAGATTTTGAGATTACTAAATTTGGATTAATGCAAATGCTAATGACTCTACCAGAGAAAAAGAATAGTTTCAGTTGCAATTAATTAAGACGATGCATGCATGGTAGCTAGTGATGGAAGTAAACCTATATTTTTTTTAAGTTTTGATGGGGTTTTTTTTTTTTGAGAATGATGAAGCATGTTTGAAAGCAAATGCATAACTAAAACAAAGAAAGAAAGAAAATTAAATAAAAATAAGTTTTTATTGCCAAAATGAAGGTAGCTCTAGATTACTACAAAATGGCCATCAATACTAATCTATTCCTAGCCATACTCTTATCTTTAAGCTAGCTAGTACCAAACTAATCTCACACTAAAAGCATCAACAAAAATCCTAACTTAATTTCTCTAATCTTGAAAAGAGAGAAAACTTTAACAAACTGCTTCCACAGCAAGCCTCTTCACAATATCCCCACAACTTGTGGAGCCAAATTTGCTTTCTGATACATCGATTGAGCATGACTCTTTTCCAACACATTCCTATACAATAACAAAATAGAGATTTATTAGCCACACGGTACGTGGCAAACAAAATTTTACAATGAAAAAAAATTGTCAAAAAAGACCGACGTACCTTTTCAAGGATGGACAATGCATTTGTGGCATCACAAGAGCCTTTCCTGAATGATCCACAAGTGCCTTGAGGTTTTCCAAAGCTAGCGAATTTGATTGCCGAAATGGGGCGACCTTGGCATGCCAATTCCAACGTATGCTTCTCATATGCATTTGCACAAATAGTTCCAACTCTGACAGTTTGGAAATTTACAAAAGATGGGTTGCCACCAATTTCCTCAAACAAAACCAATGTGTTCTCATCGTCTTGCAAAAAGGATCGCGGAACATGATACCTTCAATGTAATTAAGATGAAGAATTAATTATCAAGTACAATTGATGATGATAAGATATTCATTAAGTAAATTAATCTGGTTGAGAAAATGTTGTTACCATCTTTGAGTAGGTTTGCCACAGTTGGATACACATTTTTTATTGTCATATGTACCACGGTAGTCGCAAGCATCAACACTACAACCATCCTCTTTAGCCAAGTAACTTGGCCAATATCTCCCAATGCTATGCCCATTCACCCAAGCATGGCCCTTACCCAACCCTTGTAAGTCCACCACCACCGGTTCAGTTCCTAGGGGAGCGTTGAAACTTGTCTGAAAGACGCAAACAACTCAGTTGATTTTCGGGTTTAGGATTTAGGGTATAAGTACCAAACATATGAAACGCGATAGAATTTAGGGTTATGTACCTTATACCATGTCATCATTCTGTTTACTGGTAAATTTTCAGCTGACCATTTAGTTGCATAACGAGAATCAGAGCTGAAGAGCTTGTCTTTCATGCCATGGAGTCCAACCTTGTATGACCATTTGTGTTCTGACAAATCCTTGATCACTGTTTCATCACCACTTTGTCCAACTAATTCAACAGGACCAATTATTCCAGTATTGATATCCTCATATCCGCCTCCATAATTCTAATCATGATTAAACAAAGTACATTAATAAAGATAAATATAGTTCTTAATCAAATCACAATTTTTTTTCTGAAAATAATAATATTGATTAATTGGTACGAACCGGAAATCCAACAGTAGCACTAAGCAATGAAATTGTGTTTTTCCCGGGGTTCAACTTGATAGGTTTCTCAAAAACGTAGTTGAAGACGTTATAAGTGGCCCATTGAGAACCTATGTTCATTCAAAAAGATTAGCAACAAGAACTAAGTAAATTTAAAATACATTAATAGATAAGAAATATTATGGTGTCTTACGTACCAATAAGTTCTCCATTAACAAAAGCATGAAGAATGTAACCAGTTTCGTTTATCCTCAAAGTCATGTTCCCACTCAAAATTGGATCGTCCTTACCGAGTTGAACACTGTAAAAAAACACAGATAAGTAAATTCAGTAGACTACAAGAATAACTTGATCGATGATAGAGATAAAGTAAAACTCAATTACTCCAGTCATTAGATTACCTTGTCATGTACCAAAGATAATCACTATCATCATTTGCAGCTTCTTTCTGTTCCATAAGATGATTTGCCACAACTTCACCTTTTCCAAGAATCTTGGTGTCATCTATGTTCTCAGGCCTCCATGTCCAATGAAGAGATTCAGGTTCATCCTCAGCCTTGTTCACACTTTTTACTTTCACTGTAGTTTGGGTGTTTACCTGAAAATAGTAAAACAAAAGGGTAATTAAAAAATGCCAAAGACAAAAAAAAAGAGTAATAGTTTCTAAAAAATAAAAATTAGTTATACCTTAGCAGTGTTATATCCTTCTTTTTTGCAATCAGGAAGAATACTAACAGACCAGGCAGGAATGGTGTAGTTGTTTCCTTGGAATGTGATTGTGGCATCTGCAGTGTTATTTGCATTGCCAAAAAAGCAGCTGCTTGACTCATTTGTTGCAAACACAGTGGTCTGAAAAAATAATAAACATTAGGTGAAATTGTTTCAATTTAGAATTTCAAAAAATTAATTAGTTGTGTGATTAAGGTTTATGAACTTACCGAGACAGAGTTACCCAATTCTGTGGTGGTAATATTGCCATGGGTAAGAGTATATTCCATGGATTTCAAAATCTCATGAAGCTCTTTTAAATGCCCCCATTTTGGTTGATTAAGATGGCCATACTCATCAAGAGGAGCATCATAATCGTAAGTGGTGGTAATGTATGAAGCTGCTGTTCTACCAAAGTTTGTTCCACCATGATACTGAAAACAAATGCACATACGTACATGAATAAATATTATCTAAAAATAATAATGGTGTAAAAATTTAAACCAATGTACCAATTACCATGTAATAGTTTTGGAATGTGCCTCCATATTGGAAAAACCTTGCAACTGAAAAGGCAAGGTCCTCAGCAGTCCTGAGTGGGTCTAAACCACCCCAATTCTTGAACCTAATTTACATATGCATAAAAAACATTAAAGGAAATTTTATTTTATAAAATAACAATCAAAAACCACTGACATAAATTGAGCAAGAGTTAGCTTACCAGCCAGTCCAATTTTCAGTCCACATTTTAGGAGTGTTAGGGTTACTTGGTTTGAATGTGTCACAATACCAGCCATTACAGGTGCTTATCTGAAAATAAAAGATGCAATTAATTAAACAATCATATTTACATCCTAATACTAATATAATATATAACTATGCACCATTAGAAAGAAAAAAAAAATTTACCATCGATGAGGGAGCATCTTTTTGTTGACACATAATCCATGGAACTCCAACGTTAAGTGATTCAGCAAAATTTGCACACCAGTTAATGTATGCTTTTCCAGCATCTCCATAGTATGATTCCACATTCCCATATTCATTTTCAATCTAATCAAATTAAAAGAAATTTTTAATACATAACAATATATAAAACAAATATTTGTGTAGAATAGAACATAGCTATGAACCATGAGCAGTACAAGAATATATATGCATATACCTGTGCAATAATAATAGGGCCTCCTTGGGATGCAAAGAGTTTCTCTTTTTTCATCATATCCACAATCAATGTAGTGAAATTCTTCATCTCATTCTGCACAAAGACAAAAAAAAATGTGATGTACAAAGTTTTGAGACTTTAATTAGATTAGGTAAAAGTGAAAGTGCTTTCAATTACCATGAAGACATCATTCGCTGTTCGAATTTGACAATTTGGCATGTTATGGAGCCAAACAGGAAGTCCTCTGTTGGATCATTGGATGAAGTTAGTCACAATAAATAGTCACATACATATGTAGTGTTTGTAATTAATAAAAGTTTATATGTAAAATATCAAAAGGAAAACGTATTTACCCATAATTCCATTCAGCACAAACATATGGACCGATTCGAAGAACAGCATAAAGTCCTTCCTCTTGAACCGTTTTGATAAACCTAACTAGGTCAAGATTACCAGTAAAATCGTATTCACGACGAACTGGTTCATGCACGTTCCAGAAGACATAAGTCTCAATTGCATCGAGTCCACCTTCCTTTGACTTCCTAATCAAGTCTGGCCACATCTGCAATCGTACAACACAGCAATGAAATAATTTGATGATCATGAAAAGGCATAAAACGAACAGTAGGTTGAATTATATTGACTAAAAAGAATTGAAGCTAGGGTTCACTTACTTGTGGTGTGCTTCGAGGATAATGAATGGAACCAGAATTCAAAATTCTTCGTTTGCCATCAATGGTGATGGCTCTGCCGTCATAAGAAACCTGGGTGGCATTAGCAACGAAGCTGCATAGGATCACAGAAAGACAGAAACAAAGAGAAAATGTAAAACTCTTGGGGCCGAGAGCCATGGTTTAGAAGGTAGAAGAATGAACACGAGTGAATTGAATGATTAGGGTGTTCATCTAATCATCTATATATAAGAGAACTAGCAACTGAGTCCGTAGTCAGAATGTGATTGACATCAAGTTGAATACTGAGTAGTTATGGAGTTTTCATTTGGTATAGAATCTAATACGTGAAAATTAATCTTAACAGAAGCTTATCTAATTTTGGATATTAATTAAGAGTGTTTGGTATAGGTAAGTTCATCCATCATTAATATTTTGGGACTCTATGTTGAAGCACGACTCTATGTACGTGTAAAGTTAAGAATCTAACACCATTTAGCAGATAATCAATAAAACATACTAAAACGTGTTATCCAATTTAATAGACAATTAATATCAACACCAGAAATATATCTTTTACTTTGAAAATTTAGATAAAATTAAGTATTATCCAATGTTTGCATAATGCGAGTGTTTTGTACAAGTAAGTAACTAAGTTCATCCAATATTAATTAATTTCTTGGGGCTCATTGAAGCAGGACACTCTACATAAAGTATTTAGTTAGGACTTTAATTACTTTCTAATTAGAGATCTATTGGGTTATTCCATCTAATAAGTACATTAAATCTAATAAAATATCCCAGCCTGATACCAATCCAATTCATTTTCCTCGGAGCAATTGAATGTAAAAAGAGAGAATCTAAAGAAGACGAGGGTTAGGTCTCCTATAACACATGGCTTGGCCCATCTTGAAATATCCAACCAAAGCCCAAAATTCTTTAGAGTTACCTCTGGCCCAAATTGGATTAATTCTCTTTTTTTTTTTTGGCAATCGCCCAAATTGTTTTTCAAAGCTTAATTTTAAGTAATGCTATTTGAGTATTTGTACACATTAACTAACCACATCAATTCTAAAAAAAATAACCATCTCATGTGAAAGTTTGGTACATTAACTAATAAAATTGACCGATACAAATATTCAGTTAGGGTTTGATCTCTGGTTTTTTTTTTATCAAAATATAAAAGAAGTTCCAAAGAGAAAATAATGCTTATAAACACATCAACTATCATATAAAGTAACTATCTAATGCCGTGAATTGATAATTTTAAAATACTCGCATTTTTCACATTTTAAAGGGTAAGTGCTCTCCATAAAACAACTAAATAAAGAATGATAAGTTTCATAAATTTTTTGATTTAGGGAGCTACATCACATTCTAGACGGTCAATTTCAAAACAACACGTATATACAATGCGAGTTTAAATAAATCACAACTTTACATAAAAGCCTAAAAATTTGGTAAACAAGAGAGTAGTAACCACAAGTGAAGTCTCCATAGAAAGACAACACTGGGATCACTTTCAAACCCCATTAAAGTGCAAGAGTAAAATGTTGTGTCAATATCTGACATCTAGAAAAACCCTAATTGAAAAACCCTAAATAATTGAAGTTGATACTTGATGGCTACGTCTACTTATTTTATTTTAGTTTTATTATATTTTGTAATTTTGTTGCTTGTAATTGTAAATTGAATAATTGAAAATGTTGTCACTTTCTTGACGCCTTCTCCTCCGCATAAAAATGATTCCCTGGAGGAGGTCACTGTCTCTCCAGTGGACTACTCCGCCTCTTCACGTGGACTCTAATCGATCCATCCAATCCTGGATCGCCACGTGGTTCTTTATGGTCCCGTGTGGTTAATTAGGTTTTGGAGCTTTCTTCAAAGATGATATGATTGTTTTGGGCCTTTGGCGACGGGTAACCAACGCAATATCCAAATGACCAAAATGCCCCTCTTAGACTCCCTAGTTATGTACAAATATTCCCCATCTAGTACAACTCACCCTTTTTCTTTTTTCATAGACAGTACAAATGAAACTTCTCTTTTTTTGATCGATTAGTACAACTGAATTGAGTATGGATGTATTCATAACGACATTAATATTCCCATCCTCTAATCGGTTAAGTTGAATCCTCCTGATTTCATATGTTTATGTGTGTAACTTATAAATTGAAAGTATATAATACAAGCGTATCATTGTAATTATAATATATTACGATCTATTTTTTAAACCAAATTTTATTATGTTCATCATTTTAATTATTAATTGATGATATGTTTTTACTGAAAACTATGAGTATGAAATTTATATCTGTTCAATGGAAAGGGTTGTATGAGTCCAAAAACTATAATTAACCCAACTTAGAATCTGAAAATAACAAAAGGGAAAGATCATCATCATGATGCATGGAGAGATTTAAAGTGGAATAAAGAAAATTGTACTATTGTCGCCTATATGGGAATATCATCATGTCAAGGGCATTATGGGGATTTAGAGTTGGTAACAACAAACAAAAAGACTGCATCGCTTTCAGTGCCAGATAGGGACCCCCCCTCTATATTTCAGTGGGCTCAATCTCTCTCTTCTTTTAGTGGTTTGCTGTGCCCCTGAATTGTCTTCGATCTTTCACACGTGTCGTGGATCCAATGGCGGTACTGCCACAAGGAATCTTAGAGGTGGGTCCCTGGTGGCCCCCTATAATAAGAAAAGGACATTTTTCCTGATAAATAAGGCCTATTGACAAGTGACCTTTATTTGGAATCAATTTTATTAATTAAAAATTCTGAAACTAAATCAATGAATGAATCATTGAAGATTTTCATAACCAAAAAAAAAAAAACAATTATTGTGCTTGAAAACAATCATCACCCATATAATTCCAAACCAAACCATGGGCTAAGTCCACCCACTCCATCATAAATTGGTGAGCCTAACCTAGATTTTGTGCAAACCTTTTAAGACCCAGCATTTCTAACATTTCCATTTGCCTCTCTTCTTCATAAACAGTTTGGACAAACCACATATTTTATGTTGAAGTTGGGCAAGAAACCTCTCCCAATGATCGGAAAGCTATCCGAAATGTTAGTTTCCGGCAACCGAGCCGGGTTTTTCGACGTGGGCTCGAGCCCAAGAGGTCCACTAGACCTCAAGATGCAATCTCCTTCTCCTAGTCCTAGAGGCTTGAAGAACTATGATCTTGGTGGTGTTGGCTTGGGCATAGTAGCTGCCTTAGAAAAATCAAGCCATAATGGACGTGAAATCCTGGCAAAGTATGCTGTTTGTAGTCGCAATACGAATCGGTCCGACCCTATTCCGGTTAATTCCGGTCAAAATTCTGATGTGTTTCCAAAGGGTCTTCAAGAACTTGAGGAAGAAGATAGTGAGGAGAATTATACTTTTGTGACTTGCCATGGAAGAAACAAGTCCATCACTAAGGTATACTACGATGGAGGTGACTGCAGAAGAAGTACTGAGCACCATGCTAATCGTTTTGATACATGTAGTGATAACCATAACCATAACCATAACCAAGCTCCTGTGTATCCCACATCGGATTTTCTCAGCTCATGCCATTTGTGCAGCAAAAAGCTTCATGGCAAAGATATATACATGTACAGGTACAACCACTTTTCTTTGTTAGTGTTTAATGGAGTCTACATGATACTGTTACGTACCCATGTTTTTGTTGTTGAATTTTGATGTTGATCATATATTTTGTGGGTTTGGATTTATAGGGGAGACAAGGCATTTTGTAGCACAGAGTGTAGATCAACCCAGATAATGAACGATGAGCGCAAAGAACAGTGCAGATCAGAAGCTTCAAGAAGATCTGGGGATGTTTCGAGCTCGTCTTATTCGAGAGATGAGATCTTCTTCTCTGCTGGTATTCTTGCGATTTAGCACAAACCAATGCAACAGTGGCAGAGTACATACACGGCTTTTAGTTAATACTATCTATACAAATATGATGGATGAGAATTTGTGAGCTTTTATACATGTATGCTCCAATTAATGAAAACAAAAGAGAAGCTGGGAAAATTTTGATGTATCAGATCGACCTTGCATGATGTGATCGATGACAACCTTAACATTTTTGAATAAAAAGGGACAACTATAAACTTTGATTTTAGCTTCAGTTGGGTTCATGGAGAAGGAAAAGGGTTAAATGATACTAATCCAGCAAATTCATGATCTGGTATTAAGCTATTTGCAGCTGCTTGTGCCTAATGAGCTTTGATTTTAGTTTGGATGTAATTTTTAGTGAAGAAGTATATGTCTATTTCATTATTGGCGAGACAATCGCCAATCAGAGATTCAAGATTATTTTTCTCCAAGGAAGATGAGAGACTTAACAAAAGGGTTAAATTCTAAATCTGCAAAATATCGAGAAAATGAAACCCAGTATGCTAAAACTAGCATTTCAATCCCAATATGTAATGCATCAGAGCCATTTCACCGGTGAGGTAACAAATGATTCAGAAAAAGCTCCTCGGAGCAGTGCACCAAAATTTCAAATAACAGAAAATGTACAAATAGTAATCACTCATTAAATAAGAAAAGTTCTAAATAAACGATTCAGGTCAAAACCCCCAACAGTGAAAAAGATGAACAAACTATCCATACAAACAGCAGGTGTAAGTGGGTGATAGAGATACAGCAATCTAAAACAGATTAAAACTAAAAAGAAGGAAACTTAAAAGAGTAATGTTTACAAATCCTAAAGGTTCTCAAACACTTATTCTTCACTGCTGAGCTATAATGGGGGTCTCCAAGTCTGATTATTACTGGTAGTACATGAGCTGCTGGGACGTTGCTACATTCTGGTAGCCACCATCATATATCGCCTGACTAGCTCCAGCACCCATTCCCATCGGTGCCTTCAGAGCATGCTGACCCTGGGGAAGCATGAGGGCTTGTGGACCGCCCATTTTGCTATATGCCATTTGTCGTTCATATGCTGCAAGGTCACTGGCTGAAAAACCTGGCATATAAGCTGCAGCTGGAGGAGCAAGAGGGCTGGAGGTTGTTCCTGGTGGAGTAGGCTTGCTACCCCATGAACACTGTCATGGAAAAGAAAAAATATTGGATGGTGAAGCCAATGACCATGTGTGCATGTATTTATAACTAAAAGTCATCCTCCACAAAAACTAAGATATTGCTGTTATTAAAATCTCCCAACAAGAATGTACCTTAATTGGTTTTCCACAGAGAAACCTAGCATTCCCCATCTGGATAGCTGCTGCTGCTTCAGAATGGGTACTGTATCTCACAAACCCAAAACCTTTATCTCGTTGCACCCTAACATCTTCAATAGTTCCAGCACCAAGGGCATGGAAATGACGGTGGAGTTCAGCTTGAGTAACCTGCAGATTAATTTCAAATTAGATTTAGACACTTTCTTTAATCTGTCACAGCCATTAGAAGGGTGACGTAATTGCAGGTATATCAGCCACATATGACCTAACAGAAGTGGTTTCTATGCAGTTTTATCAGTGGACTAGGCAGAATAAACAAATAAAACCCCAATAGAAACCAATAGCGCAAAAACATTATTAAAACACACAACTTAAGTACTTCTAAAAAATAAAAGCTGACAGGACATACAGCAACCCCAAATTCACATGTCGAAAAATGCATGGAGTCTCTATATTCAATGGACAGAATGCGTCTGACCCACATCAAATTCAGCAGATTATCTATACACTCAACGAACAGCAAACAACAACTCTAAAATACTGTAGCCTTTTCTTCCTAAAACTAAATGCACAGCATTTCTTACTTCATCGCCTCCCAAAACAACCTATGCATAGACTCAAAGCAATGTGACAATACAGAAAAAGGTGACCAATGGACACCTCTTTGTACATGATAAACTACTAGTGTGAGGAGCTGACATTAGTTTTTCAGAGTAGACTTCTATGAACTTCATTTGCCCATCTTAACAGAAATTTCAATCGTATAAGCGTTTTGCCCTAGTGTGGATGAAAAAATTTATCTGCTCTAATATCAAACCAACCAGACTATCCTTATCCTATTACCCACAGACAAGGATAGAATAGTTGGTAAAACAGATACTTGTTAACCACCTAACAGTTAGGTTGACAAAGCACCAAAAATATGTAATACTAGAGTTAAAATAACAGAGCCTTGCCTCTGGAGCCAGATTGCCAACATAAACTGTGGTATACTGAGGATTGTTCTCTGGAGCATCTTCATTAGGCTTCTCCTGACCATCTTCTGCAAGGGAAAACAATCATCATGGTAATAAAATGGGATTAAAATAAATTAAAAAATATAAAAAAGATCATATCTCAAGCATCAACAGTCAATATTTCCAATTGCAATACAATATGATTTTTATCACAAAAATTTGGGCATATACACAAGCCACAAGGCCTAAACTGAAAATCCAAGTTCAAAAATCAACAGACAATTCAACACCCAGAAACATGCCCTCGTAAAGGAAAAATTTTCTACACAACCCAACACCAGTCAACCTAAAAAAAGAAACATCCTAATGAAAAGAAATAAACGCTAACAAAAACAAATTCAAAAGGAAACAACAAAGACCTGTAGTGTTGACAGAGAAACAAACCTGATGTTCCATTTGTCAGCTCTACAATACTTTTGGAATCAGAACTCTGTTTATCATCATTTGAAGTAGCACCTTTTGTAGCCCAGTTGCACCGAATTTGTCTACTTCCAAGCCACTTTCCTGAAATATCAACTTAACAGTTAGAGAGCCTAGAAACCGACTGCAACAGCTATGGAGAAGCAAAACCACTCCTTAATTATAAAGGAAACAAATTTTAATCAAAGGAATGTTCTTTGTCTTACCATTTAAGTCATTTATGGCACTTTGGGCATCCTGAACCAAAAATAAATGACACACCAACAAATTAAGTGCAGAAAGGAGAAAGGAAAACATAAGTATCAAAAGGAAATGTTTACTATAACAATATCAGTACCTGCTGATTCCGGAATGAAACAAACCCAAAACCCCTTGAGCGCCCACTTTTCGGATCCCACATAACCCTTGCATCTCTGTAACCAGAAATCAGGCCCAGTCAGGTTATTCTCAAGTCTGAATGCGCTTTCAAATAGAAATAATTTGAAATACTTCTAGAATCCAATATAAATATCCCAGAAAATCAAATGTCAACAGAGTTATAGCAAACAAGGAAATGGAGCTTACGAACAGCTGGTGTAAACAGAAAAGCATGCAAACAGTGTAGCATCGGTAACCTCAGCGCTAAGATCACCAACAAAAATATTAAAATGACCTGCATGCCAACATTAAATAGCATGAGCAACGAAAATTTTGAAAAAATTGAGGATGCAAAACAACAATATAAACACACTAAAGTATATATGCACCTGAAGTATCCTCTCTCTGACTACTTTGATATGCCCAATTAACTTTAATTGGCTGTCCAAACCTGAAAAAACAACAAACTGAGACAAAGGATCCCAAAAACAAAAAAATTGATCGTGATTCTGTTGAGATTTCTACTTACAGATGCCTGCCGTTGAGAGAAACAATAGCAAGAGCAGCTGATCGGCGATCATAGTAATCAACAAATCCATAGGATGACTGCATATAGAAGAAATTGGAGCTGACAAGTCAGTAGCAAATTTCCAAAAGAACAACTAAAAGCTCTAATGCAATTCTAAAATTTCTGAAACTCATAAATTAAACATATGAAGCCACAATATAATCCTGAAATAAAACAAAGCAAATGTAATTTCTCATTGCCCAAACAAATGTGTCCTAAGGATACTAAACTCCCCAACTCTTAAAACATATGAAATAGGTACAACAAAACTTCCCCCCACCTTATCTTTCCTTATGAGCTTGCATCCCTCGAGTGGGCCAGTACTGGCGAAAACTTCTTGAAGAAGGGTTTCAGTAACCTGTGGATGAATATTTCCAACATACCTGCATTTTCCCAAGTAAATTAAAAACATTATACATAGTACATACATGTAGCAGAAAAGCAAAATGTGCATTTAGTGTATATGCATATGACTATTATCGGCAGAACAGCACTGCATTATTGTTACAATATAAATGTTTCAGGCAAGAAAACAAATATTTCACCCAATTCAAATAACCCTATATGTGAAAAATATAAACCAAAAAGGAAAAAAGAAAAAAAAAATCTATATAACACTCACACACTGCGGCATGTACTTGAATCAAACCCAGGAGGCAGATTTCCACTCAAGATAGGCTCTATCTGCAAAATAAAAACGTAAAAAAACAAGCAAAAGAAAAAAAAGGAGGGAAAAAGAAAACCCTAAGGTAATAGATTTACACTCCTCACAACACTTTGGAGAGATGCATAATCAAACAATATGGTTGAAAAATCCCATTACTACATCAACTATACCGAGAGGCTTAGAAATAAGATCTAACACATATCCGAAGCACAAAGAGCCCAACCCATATACTCCAATGAACACACACATCTTTATTTTCTGATTGTATGAAAACATAACTAAAATTATTAGAAGCCAAAAACAAGTGTGATTTACATTCCCGAATGTCCTCTCGTAATTTGTGCAAGTACATGGATTATCCTCCTTAATAAAAGTAATAGAAACTGAGAAATAACAAGACGCAACAGCAGAAGCTAACGAATTTGAAATACTACACACACAGTACAGGCCAATCTCTACAGCAACAATTAGAAAGATTAAATCATGTAGGCCAGAATTTGATCGAGAGAGAGATAAGAACCTGAGGGGCGGCTAAGAGAGCAGGGTGTTGGTAAAGCGACTGCTGCATCATGGCTTGCTGTTGTTGTTTAAGCCTCTGTTGCATCCTCTTCCGGCACACAACGCCGAGACACGAGTCGGGATTTGTATGAAATTGATGAGCGATTTCAGGTTAGGGTTTCAGGGAATACAAACTCAACGAAGAAGAAGAGAAGAAGACGAAGAAAAGAAAAAAAAACAAAACAAAAAAAGAAAAAAAAAACCCTCGCGAAGAGGAGGGAAACAAGGAAGGGAAAAGCAAAAGAGGGAGAATTGAATTGAGAGATGAGAGTGAGTGAAGGAAGTCTCTGCCTTTTTATATATCTCATCATTTTTATATTGGGGATTAATTAATAGCAAATTACCACTAACTACAATATTTGGGGAATTATTCCCATGCGCAGGGCCCTAAAAACAAAGCCCACGCGGTACAATGGACTTCACCATTAGTGAAGCCCAAATCCATGCGGCCCAAACTCTGTTAATTTTTTAAAATTTCCGTTATATTGTACTTTACGAAAATACCCTTTTATATCTTCCAAAGATTTCTCCTCCAGTTCATCCGAGCAGACTCCTCTTCCGTTATAGAGGTCTGATTCTCTTCTGGATCAGAGCTCTGATCTTCATGTGTTCTTCGATCTTCTGATTACGAACCAGTTCTCAGGTATGCTGAATTTGCTCTTAATTCGTATGTTTATTTTCTGTGTTTTCGGTTTGAACCATTGTTTTTGTAGATTTGTTCTCATCGATTTAGTTACTATATCTGATTTAGGTTTTCTTTTTCGAACTTCTCTCTTTTTGAATTCGATTTTCGTATTAGAACATAGAAATTGAATGGGAAGTATGAGCAAGGGATTGAGGTCGTATCGGATTCCAGTTTGATGGATTTTTGTGTTTTTCAATTTGAATTTGACGTTTCCTTTTTGTGTTATTGCATTTGAGTAGGATATTGTGATGCTTCCATTGTTCATTAATTATGTGTGATTTTTTGGTTTTTCTAGGAATTATGCATTCGGTTTGCTTTCTCAATTCACCATTTGGATTCAGAATCATCTTCTACCTCCAGCGGTCTCAACTCTCTGTCACTCACTTTCTTGACTTCAGTTTTGGCAATCGATCAAGTCTATTGTGTTAATTCACAAATTGAAGTTTAGATTGGAAGGTTTGAACCTTGTTTTCAGTCTTTTATTCATTAATTCTTGTTTAATTTTTAATAGATTTAGTTTTGTTGTTTGTTCAGTA
The DNA here is from genome assembly GCA_029955375.1 of Rubus parviflorus. NCBI lineage: Eukaryota > Viridiplantae > Streptophyta > Magnoliopsida > Rosales > Rosaceae > Rubus > Rubus parviflorus. The sequence continues at coordinate 19,192,470 of JARGGL010000004.1, forward strand.
GTTTGAGTTGATTGTTTTGTTCAGTGACATTGTATGTGGCATTGCTAGTCTTGTCGTAAGGTTTACCTTCTGTTCAGCCAAAGTAATAATGTCATTGTTGTACAGTTGGGTCATATATCAATTTCTATATGTAATTGAATTCCTAAAAAAATTGAAGTCGGTCTTTCTGTATTGGTTTCATACATAATTGTTTTAGCTAACTCATTGTTTTCTTCCAAGCTGTTTTTCAAGTTTCTTTGAACGTCTTCATATTGGTCAAGATGTATATGCATTGCTTGGGAAGTTATGAGATAACAATTGTGTAAAGTTTGAAACCAAGATAAGTTTCGCTCTACAAATATTGTATATATATTTTAGTGAGATGGTGACTTGGTCAGTGACATGTTTAGTGACTTGGTCAGTGACATGTTAGATACGTACTTATGGCAAAATTATAAGTATAATATAATCTTTTAGTAACTGAAAGTTTTTCACTTTTACAAGTGTCATGATCAGTAGCAGTATGTTGTTCCTTTTTCAAATTATTGAATTTACCTTACCTAAAGAAATCATTTAATTTGTTTCCTTGAAATCATTTCATTTGTTGTTTTCAGGTTTAGTTTCGTTGCAAGTTTCTGCTATTGTTGGATGGGAGAATGATTTTCATGTTCATGTGCACTTGAGGTCAACAATGGTGCTTGATTTTCAGGATCCATATCAATATCACAAGAAAATGGAGACTTCATTGGGTTTCAAGTTGTTGATCCATTGTGGTGATAGAGTTTTCATTGTGCAAACCATAGGGAGGTGCCAAGACCATTCTATTTGTAATTGAATTCTTAGGAAATGAAGTTTGTTTTTGGTATTTCTATTCTTTGGATTTTTTTTGTTTTTGTTTTTTGATTGATATACAATATGAGCTCAGTGACATGTTCAGTGACTTACTCAGCGATTTATACACGTTCGGTGACATGCTCAGTAACTTGTTCAGTGACATGTACACATTCAGTGACAATGTCAAATATATACTTAAGATGCAAAAGTGGAAACAATAGAACTTTTTTTTTTGGTATTTTGAAAAGCATGATTATTTAGCTAATGTTTCATCAAGCATGGTTCATGAAAGCTCCATATTCTCATCTCTTGTGAGTTAGCTTGACTTTGCTTTACTAAATTAGAAGGCATATTCCAAGAGTTGATGACAAAAGATTAGTTTAGCTAAATTGAAAAGCCTAGCCATGATTTGCTAGGTCAATATTACATTGTGATCAAAGTTGGCTATGAATGATGTTATGATGAAATTTCAGTCTTTGATATTACTAGTCTCTGTTCTATTTTCTATAAAATGCATTCACTTTTGTTGTCTAACCTAACCAATATTGCATTATTAACGTGTTCAGTGAAATAGTTCATCTCCACAAGTCCTTACCTTGCCTATACACATGTTCAGTGACTTCGTCAGTGACATGTTCAGTGACTTCGTCAGTGACATGTTCAGTGACTTCGTCAGTGACATGTTCAGTGACTTCGTCAGTGACATGGTCAGTGACTTCGTCAGTGACATGGTCAGTGACTTCGTCAGTGACATGGTCAGTGACTTCGTCAGTGACATGTTCAGTGACTTCGTCAGTGACATGTTCAGTGACTTCGTCAGAGACATGGTCAGTGACTTCGTCAGTGACATTAGAAACCCATGCATGCTTAAGGCACAAAAGTGATAACCATAGAAATTTATTGTATATTAACTTCATATTCCAATAATCTTGGTAAGATAATTAATTATCTCAATTGGCACAAAGAAAACATTACACAAGAAAATTAAAGATTGCCCAAAAATTACAAAGTAATTGCTATTCAAACTTTTGTAATTGAATACAGTTTGCTTGCCTTCTTTGAGAACATGTTATTCTTAAGTAATCAAGGCATCCAAATTTGATCACCAACCAAAGTGAAACTACATGTGTCGTGCAAGGCATAGATGCTAAAAAAACTATTATTTCTTCTCCGACCTTACAAAAGCCCTTAGCAATTGTGCATTTATACAACTAGTCCACATTGATAGCTCCAACAAAATCGGTAAGAGTCTGCAAAACACATTGTCAACAACCTAATTAGTAACCTTATTAGTGACTCGATGAGTGACCGGCCTATGAATGGATCAGTGACTTTACTGGACGAAATGAAATCATACAAGCTTGCACAAAATGATAGAATCACACACCAACAACTAGCTTAGCAGCTTAGAGAAACCTTGGCAAACCAAAAACTAAGGACGGATATCCTCATAGAAACGACAACCCGAAGTGTAAGAATGACCTAGCATAGTCAAACCAACTTAGACAAATGATATCATAGCAGCTAATGAATAATAAAAGGAGCATAATTGTTGAAGCAGCATGGAAGGCCAAATCAAAAGCACAAAGCATGCTAAAAATCCCCCATAAACGTTAACCCACAATTCTAGTCCCAAAATTGCTTTGATGAGCAGAGAGGTTCATATTTAGATGTTGTATACATTTCTTATTCTAGAGAAACAAACACGAACATTCATAACAATTAAGAATTTATAAAACAACAAGATCTAGATAAATGGATACAGATATACCAAACAACAATAAATAGAAAATTAACATGAAGGACTGCCAGGTTGATATGTCAGTAACAATAGCTGATCAATCAGAACCTTGATATATGCATTTTTGTTTGCAAGCTCCTAGATTATTAAAAAAAAAACAAGAAGAAGAAGTAGAAGATCAGTTTAGTAAGGGGTTTTGATTGATCAAATCATTCTGACAACCTTCGCGCAAGCACTAAGAAAGCAAGCCACCTTAGTATATTTGTTTTACAGAAATAATGGAACAAGACAACTAAAGCATTTCTTCATACACTAAAGAAATGAGCTCCAGGAAAGCTAATAATTTCAGAAAAAGTTGTCATGAAGACCATCATTGTGTTCCACAAATCAATTGTTAACTTGCACTCTCCAAAGCAATTGTTATAATCAAATATCTATTTCTAGACATGATACGTGTAAGGTCACTACCGTAAATTAACTACCTTTCTCAAATTCGTGGCTTGATCATCCAACTTCTCAAATTCAGCTTGACCTGCAGGTGATTCTGAACCGATTGCAGTTGAACTAGTTTCAGATGTTACCTGTTTCAAAATAAACAAATCTCCATATTTCGAATTCATTCAGACATTTTATCAAAAACCTAAACCATAAACTCCTCAATCACACACATACGAAAATTTCACACTGATTTTGAAGAAAAAAATTGGGGAAGTTAAGTAATTACCTATAGAAATGACGTCTCAGATAAAATTGATGAAGATAGATTTCGATGTGCGAAGAAACCGATTTGATGAAGTCTCGGTTGCGATTGCTTCTTTTTTTTTCGGAGGTTTGCGGTTTCACCAATCTCTGGGATCTCTGGCTTGAAAGTAGGTTAGGTTTTGTTTGGTTCTTGGCCGGAGATGAACAGGTGGCCGAAGATTTTCCAGAGATTTGTCGTCAATCTTGGTTAGTTGAGGAGGGAAAGTGTTCTGGTTTCGAGTTTTCAATGTTCGGGAGGTTTCCAAACTGAACCGAAGCGAGTGAGAGTGAGAAAGGTTGAGTGGCATTCTGCGTAAATTTTACAAACTCGACTGACCTTTTTGTAATTTTCTTGACTGGGCCGTTACTGTTCATAACGTTAGTGGACCGCATGGTTTGCGTGTTTTGGGCCCTTGCTCATGGGAAAATCTCTTAGCCCATTGTAGTTAGTGGTAAATTACCCATTAATTAATTAACGCATGGATTTTCTTTTGGGGTCTGAAACGAAATATTGGAATAAGTGAGGGGCAAAAATGAATTCATGAAATTTTGCTTTATGCGCAAAAGCCCAAACTAAAACCCGGATTGGATCGCTCGTAGGAGCAACTCTTAAGAAATGAGACATCAATACCCATTCCGCAAGGTCCGTTAGTCCAATAAAACATGTTTACTTATCTAGAATAAAGACGAGATGAATCATAGAAAAACGGCAAAAGGCATGAGGATAGGTAATCCTATCCCTCTTTATCGATTTAATTTTGGAGGAAATAATGGAACTCTCTTACTTTATAATGCGAAACACGCATATATTTTGATTTCACTTGTTTTAATATACACGACGAATCATGATAGGTCTCGTTCTTTTCATAATGTAAGTAAATGAAACACAAACCCGAAGAAGTTTTAGTTTGAACACAAGTGTAATACTCAATTTAGTTTGAACTCTATAGATGTTTTGTTTTCCAAAGTATAGTAAGCACGAAGATAATTTGGAATGAAAATTAGTAATCCTTGATTCCTTTCTATATGCGTTATAGGCCCTTGTGCTTATTTGTGAAGAGTACAAATGTTAAATGCTAATGGGCTCAATTGTGTGCTTATCACTCGTCTAAGTTCACTGTCCTCACAAGAAGCAAATTGGTTCATTGAACTTTTCTCATGAGCAGAAACCCAAACAAAAACCATCCAAATCCGGACCACCCAATTATTCTTGCTCTAAGAATCGGATCCTCCGTAAGCATGAGCAATGGTGGAACAAGATTTATCTTCCACTTTCACAGTTACTCTTTAAATAGAATATTATTTAATCATATTTGATAGTTTATTTAACAATTACGATCCGAATATGAACCGTTTATTTATTTAATACATATGAATATATTAAAAAATTACAATTTGGCGTTTTGTTTATAACGAAATAATTCAATAATCACAAATTGGTTAAACGAACATAACATATTTGTAAACATGTCCGATATAATCTATCTCCAAAAATACACAAGTTATATACATTTCACAATTCACATAATAAAAATCACCATCAAAAAGAAAAAATAAGGGTAAAAAAGAAAACCGACCCTACCTGCCTACCACCATCAACATAGCATGTGATGCCCAATCAATTAAGATTTGGCAATGGCAAATACTTATCTCCACTCATATTAGGTGCATGCCTCCCTTTTTTTCCTTGTTGAAGAAAATTAATAATGCAAAGGCACACACAAGTGAACAACGTGACGATATGAAACCAAACTTTTCTTAATAAGTGCTATAAGATTCTGAGTGCTTGCCAATATGCACCAAAACGTTTTCCTACTTAAAATATGAAAACTCTTAAAGTATATGTCTGCCATTATATAATTTGATTAGTTAATTTCAGCTGCATACTTTTCTTCTAACAGAAGCAAAGAAAATTATTCAGGGCCATTTTCTTTGTTCACGTTTGAATCCGCGTGCATTTAACATAAACAAGTCCAAGCCTCCAGAATATTATATACAAGGCAAAACTATTTTGGCATTCATTGTCATTTCAAATCTAGGGTAATTTGCACAAACCCATTATTCAAAGGAATAAGAGCCAAAGAGTTGAGTCAAATTGGACTATTGCAGCTCATTTTCAGTTGCAGACATGATTGTTCTTGTTGGGGTTTTGGAGGAAATGGCATTGTTTTTTCAAGATTTTGACATTTTAAATTAGAGATATTTAAAGTGTGAATTGCCAGAATGGGGACTCCTTTGAATTTGTCATTCATAATGCATGTCAGCATCTTTGGGCATTTGAACAAGTTTCGTGTAAATTCTTCTAATTGAATTAGTCAATCTTGCAAACCACTAAAGCAACACAAATCTAGTTATAATAAGAGTGGTTGAGGTGTTAGTCAATGCATGAGCATATTCATAACAAAGCTCATGAAGGGAGGATAATATTTTCATTTTTGAGGATTTTCTCTTTAGGGTTAGAAGTATGTCAATTTAATGATAGAAAACATTCATCTTTTAGGCCGATAATTCATGTAAAAAAAAGTCATTCATATTAATAATCCTTTAGGGCCGGTTTGAAATTGATTTTCTGAGACCCAAAAGCGCTTTTAAATTAATTGAAAAAATTAATTATAAATATAAAAAAATTTGAAAAAAATAAAATGTGTCTTGGGTGAGTTTTAGAAGCACTTGAAAGTGATTTTGAGAAACACTTAACAAGTGCTTCCTTGTAAAAAAACGCTTTTCAAATTTTGAAAAACGTTTTTAAGCTTTTTCAGAAACAATCTCAAACAGGTCCTAAGTTATTTCATAAATCTTCATTATCGTTTCAATTCTATCCGATTTTTGTTACAATATAGACAATAAACAATATCTAACACGACTCATTTTTTTTATATAGAAATAATCTTTGCGGAGAAATTTAAAGAATGAGCAATAATGGCTGCCGCCAACTCTAGATTTGACCTGAAACCCTAAACTCGAGTTGCATAATTATTTACCAAAACACAGAAAGACAGGCGTTTTAGCAACAACTTTATGCATTACAAACACGGACATAACGTCCTTAATTGATTTTGGTCACACAAGGCATGTGTATTGCACTATTGTCTTCCTACTTTATAAATGGCCACCACAAGAACAAAATGGGCCCACATGAAATGAATGGAAAGATGAGATTTTTGAAGACCACACAATCGATGAACGTTTAACATGCTTTGAAAAAAAAAAAATTATGCCTCTCATCTGAATTGAGATATTATGATACACACCCACCAAGTGAGAAACCAAAAAGTGAATAATAAATATAAATTTATCATGGTTCGAATTACTTCCTTTCATATGGAGCTTAATTACAGAAACCAAAGATTTAATCGACAGTTAGATGATCTATGGCAAGCTCAGTAGGCAAGCCAGCCTTGAAGAGAGAAAGAACAAACAGGGCTAATGAAATTCCGGGCTTTTTAAAGCCACCAAAATTGAAAAGATAATAGCAGGGCTTGAAACTATAAGAAGCCTAGCTAAGTATGCATCATGTAATTGGAGCTCGGATTACTGGGTTGGCTGAGCAGCCAAGCCTAACCATGACTTGCTTTCAGCTGCAGGCTTTGCAGGGCCTGGAGAACCAGGGCTGCTCATTTGGTACGGTGCAAGGTTGTTGATCCTGTAAATTTGCAAAGAAAATCAACCCAATTAGACTATAGTAATCAATCACTCTGATGTCGAACTCGAAACCTAAATTAGCTTAATCCACAATATGCAAAGCCGAAATGGTTTTTATGCCTACCTATCCTTCCTCTTTGCCAGGAAGCGTTGGAGTGAAGCTTTCCTTTGCATTGGTATATCTGCAATGGCGAAAGAAACCAACACCATTCATCAGAAACATGTTATTTATAGCAATTCTTCATATGGACATTGAGTGATTAATTACCAGAAATGATGGGTCGAGTGGCGGTTGGCTTGATGCTCTCCTGTTGCTGAATCACTTGATTGCCAAACTTTGGAAAAAGGTTAGAGCTCGGAGGAGAAATTGGGGCGGTGTCGGAATTGATTGGGATGTTGCCCAAATGAGAGCCAAAGGCGGTGTTGGCCGGAGCAGAAACATGAGTGGTGTGGTGGCTCTTGGAGCTTTCCTTGCTTGCCAAGAGCATCACCTCCTTTGCCTTCTCAGCTGGAAAGTCGTCAAACACTATGACTTGTCCACCGTAAAAGATGGTCATTTGGGCCTTTTGAGGCTCCCCTGGAGCAGCCTTCTTCACACTGTAACACAATCAACAAAGCTATAATGAGCCTATGTACAATAAACTGATCAAAAACATTCACTAGTATACTTTTTCAGCAATCCCAGTTTCAACCAAATCCTACAGTGGCTTGAATTTGGGCATACCTAGAATCAGTCATCTTGAGAACCTCAGGCCCAAATCCAGCTTGCTGAGGAAACAAATCCATGGATTTGAAGTCCCTCGGAGTTGGGATGTTCCTTGATTTCTCCATGAATGGAAAGAAATTCATGGGCTGTTGGGCTTTGTGGCGAAACATGTCAGGAGTCCCTGCATCACAAACAACCAACAGGAATTCTAAAACCGTTGGATATGGAAACAGAGATTCCAACAGAAAAAAAAACACAAAACATGTACAATAAATTCAGGCCTTTGTTTTTGGATTAGCAAAATCCCAACTACTTAAAATGGAAATTACTGACCATTAGGCTGCATGTCGAGGCTTAGATCTGCCAAGTTTCCACCCTTGTCCTTGAGGTAATGGCAGAGCATGCTACAAGTCTGAGTGAAACTCGGCGGCTTCTCCGCCGTTCTCATCATCGTAGTTTCCGAAGAGCTAGACATTCTCGGCGAAATTCAAACGAAGAAAATCCAATCTTTCTCGATGGGCCACTCGGTCTTGATCTTCGTGCGGAACTAACTTTTGTTTTGGGTCGCTCGGTCTCTCTCTCTCTCTCTCTCTCTATATACCCTTCTTCTCCCTCCGCTTTATGGCTTTATCCTACAACTTCCTCTGTGACACACAACCCAGGGATGGAGGAGGATGCTTATCTTTATTTATTCACCTAATTTTATTTTCAATATTTTATTGGGTGTTTATGAGTTAAAGCACGAGGAATATATGGGTGTTTTTAAGCAAGCAAGCAAGCCTGGCAGCTTCAAACGCCTCTGCCATCAGTCGCCGTCAGTTTGCCATTTCAAACACGTGTTCTTTGCGTCACCTAATGTCCTATGGCAATAGCACCTGATATGCTATTTATTTACAGTATTGCCCATTTTCTTATTTATAATAATGTCCGTGCTCATCTTCTTTCGCTTGCACGTTATTCCACTTTACACTATTATTGCTCTTCTATTATTGAATTGAATATATATATATATATAGGTAGCTTTTCTTCTGTGTTTGAGGTGAAAATTTGTTTGCTTGGTCATAAAATCATTACCATATAAATAGAAGTAGATAAAAATCGACTCTTCCTGATTCTTAAAGAGTTGGGCTGCTGAGATTGTTCTGAGAAATACGAAGAGGAAGTTGACGTTGTTTGAGCAATTTTCTTTTTGCTTTTACAAGACATGTTGACGATTTCGTTTAGGATCGGTTTCTCTTCTGTTATTTTGGAATAAGATGTTCAAAGAGTTGAACACAATTTTGTATTATGTGAAAAAAAAGTTTGGCTCTTGAAGAACATCTCATTGAGGAAATTAAAAAGTTGACTCGCCATTTTAATACGTGGAATATTGTTACTTACACAATAGTGCACAATATTTCACTCATTGTTTTTAAATTGACATTTGGCAATTAAAAGATATTGTGTATTTCGATGAATTAATTATGTTAAAATTATTCTAATGTATTCGACGAGTGTCACTTTTTTTTCGTTTGAATCCATGTTTCAGTTACTTCTCTGTCATTTTACTTTGAACTTTTTTTTTTGTCAAGTTTTGCACTTTTCTCATTCGTCAACGGAATTTATGCTTCTCGCATCAAATAAAATTTATGCTTTCGATAAAAAAAAAGTTAAAAAAAATGTCAATTCATAGCAGAAGATATGATTCATGTGGTGAAAAAAAAGAGCATATAGTGAGGGATATGTTACTATGTCCCATTGCTTTAAATAATGAATAATTTCTCATGTGATACACAGCTACGCTACTTAAAGAGTCAAATAGTCAACATGGTCCCCCCACCAACCATCCAATAATCCATTTCCATTAATCTCAAAACACATGATTAATAATGGGGTTAGATATTTTGCTAAACTAAGGTTCGAAACTTGTAAACGGCGTTTGCCGTTAGGTACGTGGTTGGTTGGTCCTTTTATGAGCCATCCTGTAGGTGCGAAAACGCAGTGGGCCCCCACACAGTACTACTCTTCTTCTACCCTTTTTTTTTTGCTTGTTTTTTTTTTCTCGATAAATTAAAGTAGGCGGCAACGTCACGTTCCCCTGGCCCAACTACTTTAAAAAACGGTACGCCGTACATAGACAAACACTGCTTTTTTTTTTTTAAAGACAAACACTGCTTTGGCAGATGCCAATTTCGACTGGGATTCAGTCCCATTTCCAACCAGGTGTGTATAGGAATGGGATATAGAAATGGTTGTGGTCACGTACACAATGATTATTTAGTTTTATCAAATAGTTTCCTATATGGTCGTTTTTTCTTGCTTGAATAATTCTTGAAGATTATGTAAGAAATAAATCATTTTAATTATAGAAATGTACGGTACTGTTCTCCTAGTCATCTAGTGATTAAAAATTCATGATTATCTACCATTAGATATAAAATCAAGGGTTAAAGTTAAAACACAAAAACTATATTTATTTAATCTCGAACATTAATATCAAGTTCAATGGCAAATGATTGTAAATTCTTGACCCCTAATATTTTAATTCTATTGCCTGTAAATTTTTTTTTTTAATGAAATGGTTCATTTTTTTGAGGGGAAAGATGAGTTATTAATTAATAATGACCGAAATAAGCCGCGAGGGGGACATTAAGCCAAAACCTCGGGTAGAAGTATAAGAATTCTCATAGAGAACATCCTCGATAATGAAATGGTTCATACATGTGTTAAGTTTTCACTTCTTATTCTTACTAAATGAAAATTTTTATTGTGATTTTGATATTTGAGATGTTATGAGTTATTCGGTTATTGAATTTCACGTATAAAATCATGTAACAATTAAAAAATTCAAAACACGTACAGTCCAAAACAAAATTAAAAAAAGAGTGAAATTTGATTAATAAATAAATAATATAGAAAACTGAGTAAAGGGAATATCCCCCTAATATGAGTGAAACAAGCAAAGTCAATTCGTGGTATAAAACTAATTAAATATCATAATAGTTATAATCAAATTGTTTTTGAGTATATTGACTTTTTGTAAGAATGAGCTTTGGAAAATAATTTAAGACATAAATTGATAATTATGACGATGACTTATATGTGCCGATGTTAATCACGTACACAATCACCCCTAAGAAAATCAAACTCTCACTTACGTACGTAAATTAAGTTGTTAGAGTATGCTTAACCTTCGGATTAAAATTATTGTTCATGTTCTTGGGATTGGCCATCATCATTTACAATATATAACATTTTAACATTGTTCTGTAACTACATTCGGGCGCCTGTTTTAGTAATTATATATACATACGATAACATTAACCATAGTGAGGAATGGGTTGAGAATAATTGTTCGAAATACCCAAAATGTTGTTAGAGTAAATGATTGTCAATAAAGACTTATGAGTCAAGACTTGTATTATTTGTTGATCGATGTGAGACTCTAGAAACTCGATCATTTGGATTATATTTCATTAGTTTAGGATTATACAATTAAAGAGCCATTAGGTATACATGTCAACTATGCAAAACCAATTAATCAGCCTTGTCAATTTTCATCAGACTAAATATTTATTCTATCTCATAAAAGGTATCTTGCTGCTGTAGTTGTAGTGTGATATAAACCATGCATGATTAGAAATTAGATTAGACTCGCAGATTATATATACGAATAACGAAATCAATGGAGGACAACATTTGTTCTCCGACTGAGTTGAAACCTCAAAGAGTGACCGACTAAGTAGCTCCGTATGATTCTCTATATATATACTTTTCCATGCATGATACTTGTTCAATAACAACGTATGTCGCAGATCGAACGCAGACCAAGCAAAGTTGAGATTCCCTAGCTATTCGTAATTTTTAACGTTATTCATATATATATCTTGGTTTAGATTTTTGTTCGGATAACTCCATAACAGGACCAGCAGCAGTAGGCTGTCAGTTTCAATTTTCAAATCAAAGCCCGTGTGGGAAACGCGGAGATAACGAGAGAACGATCGATGACCCACGCACCGCCTTTGTCCTACGTGGCGGAATGCGATTTCACAGAGGGGCCGGCGGAGTTGAACTTTTTCCTCGTGACGCCGGGACTGTGAAGGTGATGGCGACGGTGTCGGCACAAGTCAGAACCTCCTCGGTCGCTTAATTTGCATTTCAAGTTAATTTCATGTGTGTTTGACTTATATAGCTGCAGTTGTTCACTTCACGGGTATAGGTATATATATATATATGCATGCCGACAGTTTATTTCGAGGCAGAGTACGTCAGACACCGTAATTTGTTTCCACCACGTGATCTGCGTGCATGGTTGCTCTCGCTCTCCGGCGATGGCAAACCCGGCCAGATATTCCTTCGAGGCAACCATACATATCAAGTGGGCTGTGGGCCCCCTTTTACCTATCACCCCAAAAGTTCTATCAGTTTTGGTTATATTAACTTAATATCTTCGATAAATGCTCGTAACCACTCAGGGCTGAACTCGAGATTAAGCCATGAGAGACCTGCAGCCTTAAAACTCAAAGGTTGTAACTAACATTCTTAGCTCTAGCTTTCGTGCAAGTTAAAGCTGTACTCCTACGAAACTTTGATAGTTAGTGGCTGCAACAAACTTTATATATACGATCGATCGATCATAAACTGACAATTAATCGTCTCTGTGCAAGAACATAAATCTGTTGATGAGGACCACTGTGGTTTTTTTTTTTTTGGTTACAAGGACCGCTGTGGTTTGTGAGTGAATTGAAGGCTGTACGTACGTTGATGGATCGAACAACATAAAACTGTCGAGGAGAGGACCACCGTGGTTGATCCGTCAGAAATCAAAGATTGATAGGTCGGTTACAGGCCGGTCCAAACCTAATGACGGCCATGGGATTATGATTCGGATATATCGATCGAGGAGGGTTAAGAAGAAATAAATTAAACGACCTAATTGGTAAGATTAATTTGGACTTTTGGAGTACGTGCATGGTAATCAGCATGTAATTAAACTAGCCAATTAATTAAGTAGCTAGCAAGCTAGAATATAAATATATAAATTTGAAATCGAGTAGGCTTAGAGAAATTATATACGCATCACTCTGACTTACTCATAAATTAACACCTCTTTATTCGATACTAATTAACTAATTATATATTCATGATCAGTACGTTAATTGCATGCAGTACTAACATATATTTCTGGCTCTTAAACTTCGATCCAAATTAGGGCAAGAATTAAATTTTATTCCATTAATTACTGCTACATTATATATATAATATCGATCAAGGAGATAGCTGAGGTTAGTTGGTTTTTTGCGCTCTGGGAATTATAAAGTAGGTCTTTGACTATAGATCCAGTATAGACCAAGACTTTCAGTTCAAACTTTTCTAGCTGAGGTTTAATTCGATCTACAATTAAATTGCAGCAGGTTTTTTCTGCAATATTATCTATCTTTGCAGCAGGCTATAGCTGGCTAGGGTTCAAATAGCGACCAGATATATTTTGTGGCTACCAAACTTCAATACGTACAGTGTAGAAAGAAGTCGATAATTGGAATCGACGAGTAATACCGTACCCTACATCTCTACTACTTGCCTTGCTCTCAATTATGCCTTTCTTGGGGAGGGCGCCTAAGCTATCAGCAATTTTTGTTTATTAATTAGATCGGAAATTGAGCCAATGTATCAGACAACATAATAATGATCGTAATCAAATGACTAAATGATGTTCGGTGACCTAAATAACAACGAAAGTGCACAAAAAAGGATGGAGGTCCGGAAAAAAAAAATCATATTCACAGATCTACATATATTCACTGTAGAAGGGCCGATCGAAGAGGAGAAGATAGTTAGGGTTCTAATTCTGGTGGTCCTGTAACATATAATGAAAGACGTACTACTTCATTGTGTGCTTGCTATTATGCTATATATATAGTCAATGGACCACATTAATTATTGCTTTATAAGTAAACCAAAAACGTTTGCATTAAACCTATGGGGTACATACTTGAAGGCTTGACCCAGTCCTTTCAACTTTATGGGGTGTTATGTAATAGGTTGGACCGTACAAAATGGAGTAAATGGGTTAGATAAAAAGAGTTGTCTTATGAATACCGGATCCTAATAAGTGAAAACAGTAGTTGATGGTCATTTGATCTTCTGGCATAAGAATTCATTTTGTGTGGGAGGTTTCGAGTTCAACTCAAGAATGACAAATTGTTGTGTGTTGTTTATCTTAATCCCATCAGCAAGGAAATACATAGATAATTTGAATTCGAGATGTTCAACTAAAGAACGATTAACAATTATTATGTATTTTTTATTTTGATCCCATCAGGAAGGAAAAACGTACGTGATCATTTGTGCTCTGTTCCGTAGACAATGTGATATGATTTGGTTAATCATTTCCAAATGACCATACATGATCATTTGTGCCACAAGGAATTAAGTCAATTAACAAGTTTCCAAGGACCATACAGGAAGGAAAAACGTACATGATCATTTGCTTGAAATGATTATATACCTAACTGCTCTTGCAATTCTTTCAAAGGATGGCTGGTGGGATGTCACATTGATTGATGCAGCGGAAAATATCACGTTGGAATCTACCAACGGCAGCTTTGAATTCACAAGACTAGGGTTTCTCGAATCTACGAGAAGTTATGGAATCCACCAGGAAAATTGAGTAAACTCAAAGTTTTTATTAATAATCAAGATAAAATTAAGCAACCAGTTAAGGATGCTTATATAATGAAAGAAACCCTAGGGCGCTAACAAAAGACCTAATCAAGCCCATGAGTTTAATTAAAAATAAAATAACGAAACTAGAAAAATTCCGAAAACTAATTAAATTACTAAATGCCGAATCAGACTTAGTAAATCAATTTATTAGGCTTAAAACTGACGGGGCTCACCAAAGTGAGTCTTGTAGATCTCGTGATTTCCTTTTCGAAAATGTATGATGAGTTTGAAACGGACACTGCATCCCAAAGTTAAGCAAATCCAGATTCTCAGTCCAAATCCAACTTTTCGCGAGAGTCACCTGAAAAGTCCAAAACCACAACTTTTTAAATATTCCAGAAGCTAGCAACCTCAAAACCGTGAATTGCCAATCATCAAATCACTGCTCTTGATTTTGCGCCGCTTCTTTATTTTAATCCTTTTAGGGTTAAATTGATCCATTTCTTGTCCTACATCATTGATTTACATTTTTCACCCAAGTTAAATTTTGTGAATTTCTAGAGCGTCTTCTATTCACTTAGGTTGATTTCAACTTTGCCACGAAATATCACGAATTACCAACCAAAATTGACTTCAACCTAGGTGAATACAAGAATTTTCGGTGGATTTCTGTTTTTCACTTTTTGTTTGTCTACTATCTATTACTGTCTACCAATCCACCACCTACCTGATGTGAGGTTTTATGGCATTCATATAATGCACTGGTTTTTTTCATTTTGGTACAAAATCTTTGCTGTGATTAGATCATTAATTTCAGACATTCCCTTAGCGAAGAAAAAGTCCATGAAAGAGAGAGATTAAATTAATAAATTATCTATTAAGGAGAGAACCTACAACTCGATCGTAGCCTTTTTATTAGAAATGAGTAGTTGATGGTTTAAATTACTAATCAAGGAAACTTGCTCAACTATGCCAACTTTCTTATCACCAAACACAATCTATACCAACTTGTTAATGAAATAAGTAGATGATAATTGAACCAAACTGGTCACTGTCATAAACATTATAAAAATGAAAAGGAACAAGTTCTAAGTTTATCAGACAATTTTGCTTGACGAAATTCACAGTCGGGACCATTCTTACTAATATTAATCTCACTGTGTTGTCTTAAGAGACTTAGAATTGATCAAAATTAAGAAAAAAAGTGAGTCTGCATGTCTACATTGACCAAGTGATCCCTTAATCTTCATGAATGTTCAACTTTTTTATGTGTAAAACAGGAGGTTTGTTAATTGTGAGCAAAGTCGATTAGGTGTACAACATCAAACTATGCCTTTCTTCATGAACTGAAAATTTTTGGTATATACAACTCCATGTAATAAAAAAGCTATAAGATGGGAGTGAGAAAACAAAAAATGAAAAATAACACAACCAGCTCCATTTTCATCGTCCCAAGTTGCCTCCCACATAGCCACATAGGTCTTGAAGTTGTCGCAGGATCTCCAAAGATATGAGCCATTGATATGGTGAACTTCTCACCTTCTCAAAAATCATAATCTATGTCTGTCATGTTCTGGGAGACAGAGTGCTTCACCAACTTTTCTTGCTCATCATACCGGTCAAGATTTTCACAAGGAGCAGGGAAGATGGTCCCTATTACACGACCTTGAACAAAGGCACACTGGAAAATGTGCTTCTTTTTGTATGTAATCCCCACTGACATATCCTGAAAAGTCACATTTCTTATTGGAATCTCTTCACTCCCATGGATACGGACAGGCACACGAACTCCCTGTCCATGGATGCTCGTGAAGCTTATGTCCCTAAGAACTGGAAGGGCCTTTGGATCGTAGCCCTCATCGGGGTGCTCATTGTAGTCTGTCTTGATAACAATTCCAACTCGGACATTGTCAAAAGTCAGATTCCTATAGGTTATGTGACGCACATATCCACCTCTTCCAGGGGCGGTCTTGATCCGAACAGCACGCCTTGAGCTCCACACAAGCAGGTTCTCCACCGTGACATTTGAAACCCCACCAGACATCTCACTGCCTATTGATACGCCAGCACTGTTGCATTTCAACCAAGGGTAACTTTGAGTTACTCTCCAATAGACATATAATACTGGCAAACCAATAAGGGAGTAAAGGAATAGTACTATTCTGATATTATTAGGATGTTACTGAGCTAAAGATGTCAGAAACGTCTGACTGCATGTTAGCATTCAACTAAAGATAAAGTCTATTACTAGTTCAGTTACTGCTGTATGTCATGATTGGCATCCAACACCAGTGCAAAAGCCATACATGTAGAATTCTAACAATATTCTACTGAAGATAAAGGAACTGGCATCCCCGCTACTGTCCTGCACTAATATACAGGACACTCTAGGGGAATGCTACCTTCCAACTTTAATGACTCAAGATGTATAAAAATGACGCCAGGATGCAATCATGGAGTAGTCTTTTGCTCTTACAAGATGCGACAAGCATGTAAAGGAAGCCTGCTAAATTAGATAGCAAGACAAGCATAAGATTCACCTGACCATGGAGCGGACCACAAGGTTGCGAATGAGTATATTTTTTGATGGCCGTCCGTAAGCAATTCCATACTGATCCCAGCCACTCTTTATTGCAATTCCGTCATCCCCCACACTTATGTAGCAGTCCTCAATCACCATATCCTCACATGAATCTGTATATACCAAAAATCAAAGCTATTCAATATTCTTAGAGAACAAACATATAAGAACAAAATAGACAAACTCAGACACGAATCACAAATAGGAAGTAGTAGATGAAATACAAGATGATGTTTCACCAAGTGACCTGGTTTCCTCCCTCAAGCAACCCTTATAACATCCAGGCCAAATAACATGGCCAGCCCTTTCAATTATCGTCCTCAAATACACAGATGAGTTCCTCCCATTAATTGGAGCATTTCTCCACGCATTGTCCTAACAGTAGCTGTATTATCACTTTTCATTTCGTCTTTTGTTTCACCTAATATCTACTTTAGTGGCAAATGATACATCTAAAAATTTATAAGCTCATCCGATGGGATGAATATTGACTGGACAACCCAAAATATACCATTACTGATCCAATCAAACAAAAATGCGGGTGAACAAAGTCCTCCATAGTAGGACACACTTACCAGGATCTATTCCATCGGTATTTGGAGCTTCAAATATGGGAGCCAGAATCGTGACATTTCTAATTGTAATATTCTTGCAGTCATATGGATGAAGTGTCCAGAATGGAGAATCGCGTAAAGTTATATTAGTGATTACAATGTCGCTTGACCACATAATCTGAACAAGAGGACCCCGAGTGTGGTTGAGAAGCTTCTGGCGATACTTCTTCCACCATGTTTGACCCTGACCATTAATGGTACCATTATGCCCTGTTGATCAGTGAATACATAAACATAATTAGCACAAGTAAGAAATTAAACACTAGGAAGAAAGGACAGGTTTACAACTTAGACTCTAAGCATGATAAAGTCTGTAAAATTTCACTCTACACACCAGCTTCTTGATTTACTCACAAAAAAGGTAGATTTCAAAACCAACAACAACATGTTACTTGTGCAGCAAGATGAAGTATCCGTGACAAACATGATTGCTAGCAAGAAAAACTTATAGCCTTGAAGGGTATGCCATGTAATGAACTTCTGAATTTAAACTAGATACACCATTACTATGAACTGAAAGCCTCAATACAGAAAGGATGAAATGTATTACCTGTTATAACAATATCTTTAAGATTTTGACCATGAATCAAACTCCCATAACGAGGCCCAGGATGCTCTCTCCCATACCCATATGAAGGCAGTGGAGGCATCAAAGGCCAAAACTTCTCATCCTGCCATGCAAAAAGAGAGCAAATGCAGCATCAGATACCAGACAAGAAATTATAGTTTTTGTCAAACATCTCATCCAGGTTGCATAATCATTATTGAAGGACCAAAGAATATTAGCAAAGCCATGTAAACAGCAAAATTTTTGGGACATACTAATCTGAAAGAATCCATAAATGATGCCATCATGTGTGTGTATGTTTAAGCGTGTAAAATGCATAGATATTCTCAGTAGTTTATTACATCCCATAAAAGGTTTATAACAATCTTTAAATGTGCATTCGGGTGAAGATGTAATAGAGTGATTGTTAGCCCTTATGGTATTCAAATGGTCAGCTGATCTACTGCTTAAGACTGGTGTTTCAGAGATCAAAGCACTAGAATAAGCAGAAATATTATCCAAATGCTTGTTCATGCAATGATTTCCAGCTAGTCAATCCCCAATGATAAGTTAAAATTAGCAGCAAATCCCACAACCTCTAGGTTCTGGATTTCTTACTGCTAAAAAACACACATGTAGGGATCATTGTACTGTACGGAATTCTCACAACAGCAACAGAAAAGAATAAAACATGGAACAAGAGATTCCATAATACATCTAGCAAGCATTAATGCCTTCTCCATTTAATGCCAATCAAATCAGCAAAAGGAACTTTTCAAGGGAATTAACTAATTTTAGCCCCAAAATAGGAATTTAGTAATCGAAGTTTATATTTTTTAAAGCTTGTAGCATAATTCTACGATAATCATGACTGTCACATGAACACTCTTGTTCCTTTCACAATCCTAACTTACTACAAGAACCTGGACTAGGAAATCAGAATGCTTAACAAAATTCGTGAGCATAATCTTGAATTAAACTACAGCTGTTTCGATTTAGGTAAAACAAAGGGTGGTATATAAAATTAGTTCTTCATCCTTTAATACCACAACTTGTCTTTCTTTTGTAAGTCTTAAATCCTTTAGAAAAATCACATTCATTACATAACTGGTAAACTTCGACCAGTGTTGGCATCTCAATAAACTGGCTTCCATAATTATTATCACATTACAAGTCCTTAACGAATGTTACCTTGATATAATGAAAAACTGTTTGAAAGCCATATATATACACATTCCAGAACAAGATAACCACAACCATGATCTAATAACATTTCGTCTAAACTAAGCATCTGTCTTACCAAAAAAAAAAAGGAAGGCTCCTACAAATCCAAATAAGAAATGTTATATAAGCTACTAAAACCTCACCTGATTCAAGTCCCAAAAAATACGTATTGCCAAATCTCAAGTTCTAAAGAAATATTCATTCTTCATCTACCATATGGAATAAGCTAAACCAAAACGGCTACAACTAGGACTACAACTGCCACAATTTCTGAACCAAGCAAGTAATCACATTTTGAAAAGTAATACAGATGCAATCAACAGCAAACAAAAGCTTACCTGAAACCCAAGTATCTCAGCATCTTCAGCAAGAAAAAGAGTCATGTGACTAGTGAGATTAAACGGCGCCGTAAGCCAGCGACCAGGAGGCACATTGAGCTGACCACCACCTTTCTTGCCCAGCTTAGAAATAGCCAACACAGCCTTCTCAAAGGCCTCGGTGTTCAAAGTAACCCCATCACCCACTGCCCCAAAATCCGTCAAATTAAAAGCCACCGGTCTCAGCCTCGGCATAGCTCTCGCCGGAACTCGCTTGAAAAACGAAAACCCATCTACAATGTTCCTCTGCCACACGAAAACCGATGCGAACGCCGCGATCCAAAGCACGGTGAAGAGGGTTTTGTGCGAGGACAATAACGCCGGGAACCACCGCTTCAAGTCAAGCCTATGGTGGTGGAACCGCCCCAAGGGTAAGGTCTCCACCATGGTCAATTAGACTGAAAAACAATGTAAAGCAATGATCTTTGTCAAAATTGAGCTAGTGGGTCGAGTCAATTCGATTCGGGAAATCGAATAAGTGGGTGCGTTTGATTTTTGATAACATGGCTTTTGTGGGTCTTTGGAAAAGGGGAGGATCTATATGGGTTTGATAGAGAGAAATGGTGCCCAGAATTGGGTGAGATGTTAATGTTGGGTGAGCAGAGTCGGGTGGAGTTGGTTTATGAAATGGTCTAGTTTGAGTGCATTTCAAGGGAAGGTTGTTAAGCTCAGCAAAGCAGAAATCAAAGTTTGCAACTTTGGGATTTTGATTCGAGTTATCTGGGTCAGTGATGCAAGTGACTGTTCTACAGGTGGTCTCATGGAAATTCCATGCTGCTTGTGTTGGATCAGGCCACGTGTCGAGAAACCCCAAAATAATCATGATTCTTAGTTCATTAGTTGATTACCATATCTCATGTGATGTCCATGAGACCAAAAAAAATCATCTTGATTACATTACTTGCTACTTTAAGGTGCGATTAGCAATTTAGTACGTGGGAGTTAATGTCTCTCTTCCCCTAATCTTTTCATAAGTTATAAACTTGACTATTCTAGCATAAGCAACAATGCAAAGAGGAAGTCTCTTTTGCTGCATAATGAAGTAAAATTGCACTTTGTCACTTTCAGAAAGCAATGGATGAGCTACACCACCTAAACATACTCAAGTTTGGTTGAGCAGATGACTTAATTCTCATATAGAATTAAAGATTCAACCCCTCTAATTGGATCCATTTTATGGGTTTATGTCAAGATTAAAAACTAGATTGGGTAAATATGAATTGTAAAGGACAAAAAATAGCCCATAACTTTTCCTTCAATTACTACTTAGTACTGGAGGGAGTTGACAATTGGTTTGACCTAGGATTCATTACTAAAGAAAATGACCTGGTAAACAAGGGAAGTGATTATGCTAAAGCACCTAAAATGTTAGTTTTGTTACATATACCTCAAACTGTGCTGAAAGTTACAAGGCTAGGAGCTCATATCCAGAACACGTGGCAAGTTGCCACTGGTTCTTATTCTCCTCTCTGTGCCACTTATATTCTCCATCTTCACAAGGACTAGGCTAGTAGTAGAAACAGAGTGAAGCCTTTTCCAAAGGCCCAAAGCTATCTATCTATTATGGCCTTGGCCATTGCCTCATCTGGACTCTCAAGTTTCTCAACCAGGTAAAGCCTCGATCTTCAAAATTCTTGACACTAGCTACTACTTATGTGTTTGGCATTATAATAGATACTACTGTTCCATATTCAGATAACAGATTCATTATCTTGTGAATTTTCCTGTTAATTAATGTCCAAATTTCTGGTTGAAACAGGGAAGTGCCTTGGAAATTTTTCCCAGGATTAAAAGTCACAACATGTATGCTAGGAACAAGTACACGTGTCAATGCAAGCAAAGGAGTGTCAAGTGTTTGTGAACCACTCCCTCCAGATAGACCATTGTGGTTTCCTGGTACTTCACCTCCTGAGTGGCTTGATGGCAGGTATTCATTTTAATTTCCGAACACCCTCTTCTATTTTGAGCATATATATATATATATATCATTTGATTTCTTTGTTCATTAATTGTAGCCTTCCTGGTGATTTTGGCTTCGACCCCCTTGGATTAGGTATGCCTACATACATGTTTTAGCTTATTGCAATTAACTACAATTGTAAGCAAGACATTTCAATTTAAAATGAATTAACTACAATTATATGCACTTGTATATATGTTGAAGTTAGTTCAAGTAGAGCAAAGTGTCCAAAAAACAAAAAATGTTCAAGTAAAAGCAAGGCTTAAAATTCTGTTATGCAATGCTCGAACATCTAAATTGGGATTCTATACTCCCAATAACATATACCTGATAAGATTGACAATGTGTACAGGGTCTGATCCAGAGTTACTAAAATGGTTTGCACAAGCTGAGCTGATGCATGGGAGATGGGCAATGCTTGCAGTAGCAGGAATTCTCATCCCAGAGTGGCTTGAAAGACTAGGCTTCCTAGAGAACTTCTCATGGTTTGAGGCAGGTGAAAGAGAATACTTTGCAGACCCAACAACCTTGTTTGTGGTCCAATTAGCACTAATGGGTTGGGTTGAAGGTAGAAGATGGGCAGATATGCTTAATCCGGGGAGTGTTTCCATTGAGCCTAAATTACCTCATAAAAAGATCCCCAAGGCAGATGTCGGGTACCCGGGTGGGCTTTTTTTTGACCCGATCATGTGGGGAAGAGGGTCTCCTGAGCCTGTGACGGTGTTAAGAACAAAGGAGATCAAGAACGGGCGTCTAGCAATGTTGGCTTTTGTAGGGTTCTTGTTCCAAGCCATTTACACTGGGAAAGATCCCGTTGAGAATTTGATGGATCATATTGCAGATCCTGGTCACGTTAACATATTTTCGGTACGTAATAGTTTCACATGCTTCATTTTCTTGTTTTCAATCACTCAAAACAGCAATGTTAGTTTACTAATAATATTTCGTCTGTGCAGGCTTTCACTTCACAATATTAGTACTTGAGGAGTACTGATCGATCATGACGGCTCGTGGCAGCACCGAATAGCTATTTGCTTCTCTGTTATAACTCATAAGATCAAAGCAAATGTACATACCAAGAAGCCAAGAAAAGAAACCTCGATCATGAATTCCTGTCTCTAAGTTGAATTTGATTTTTCTAAAAGCTGATTTTGTAGGGTTGTTCAAGTTTACATCTATACATGTAACAAACTCAACGTACCAAAAACATTATTGATTCAAAGAACGTCCTCTTTTGTGGTGGGAGTCCGCAAATGTAGCAAAAATGCGCGCAGAGGTTATTGACAAGGTCAACATCAAGTCCCAAACGTCCCTCGATCTCTTCCTCTCAATCCCACGCACAGCTCTAACACAGCCTCTTCTCCTCTGTCCCCTCCCCTATTCTTAGAGTTTGTCATGTAAAATCTGGTTAGCTCCATCTCACCATTCCCACATTCTCAAAGCCACACCCCCCAAAATGACACCCAATTTCATGATCACCACCACCACCACACATTCCTCTTCTCTCTTCCTCCGATCAGCAACAGCGGCTCTCATTGTGGTCCCATTTCGGCAATGGTCGCTGTTCGCTGCTGCCGCCGCTTCCGCTTCCGCTTCCTCTTCCTCCTCTTCTTCTTTTTCTCATTCTCTCCTTACCTCTCCCTTTCCTTGTCCGAGGAGGAAGCTCTGCTCAAGCTCAAAAAGTCCTTCACCAACACAAACGCCTTGAGCAACTGGGTGGGCTCGTCCCCCTGTAAATGGGCCGGCGTCGTCTGTACTGACGGTATCGTCAGCGGTCTTCATCTCGGAAAAATGGGTCTTTCCGGGGCCATCGATATCGATGCATTGAAACAACTTAAGGGCCTTCGAACTCTTAGTTTTGTGGATGACAACTTCTCGGGAAAAATCCCAGATTTCCAACTACTTGGCGCTTTGAAGTCTCTGCTGCTGACAAATAATGATTTCTCCGGTGAAATCCCAAAGGACTACTTTTCCAAGATGAATTCGTTAAAGAAAGTTTACCTCGCCGGCAACAAGTTCACCGGGAAGATCCCGGAATCGCTGACCCAGTTGAAAAATCTGATGGAGCTGCATCTCGAGAACAACCAATTCTCCGGGGCCATCCCGGATTTTAAACAAAAAGGGATAACGCAGCTAGATATGTCCAACAACAAGCTGGAGGGTGCTATTCCTGATGATATGTCCAAATACAACGCAAAGTCATTTGCCGGAAATGGACAACTTTGCGGCGCTCCACTCAAACCGTGTAAAGACAAAGCAACTCCACCGTCACCGTCACCGTCACCCAAACCAAGCACTCCAGCATCACCCCCAACAACCACGCCGCCTCCGGTGGACGAGAAGAAGAAGTCGAACACCATCAAGATAATAATTGGGGTCATTGTTGCGGTGCTGCTTGTGCTCTTGGTGCTGATAATAATTAGAAAAAAGAGGCGGCGGAGGGAGGACGATTTTAATGTCCTTGGGAAGGAAAAAATGGATGATCATGTACCTCATCACCACCATGAGGAGGTGGTTGAAGTTCATGTGCCGAGCTCCAATAGCAGAAGTATTGGTAGTACTCATGTGGAGGCCCCGTCGCCGAGGTCTGGCAGTAGCAAGAAAAGTGGGGATTCCAAGAAGGGTTCACATGGTGCGAAGAATGGGACGAATGAGTTGTTGATGGTGAATCACCAGAAGGGCACGTTTGGCTTGCCGGATTTGATGAAAGCTGCGGCGGAGGTGTTGGGAAATGGAGGGTTGGGGTCGGCTTACAAGGCTGTGATGGGTAATGGCTTGTCTGTGGTGGTGAAGAGGATGAGGGAGATGAATAGATTGGGGAGAGATGGGTTTGATGCTGAGATGAGAAGGTTTGGAAGATTAAGGCATAGGAATATCTTGACTCCTTTGGCTTACCATTATAGGAGGGAAGAGAAGCTGTTGATATCAGAGTACATTCCAAAAGGCAGCTTGTTGTATGTTTTGCATGGTAAGATCGAGACTTTCAAACTTGATTGTGCATGTTTCAGCATTTATTAGGAATTTAATTTATACTCCTAGCCAAATTAGGAAAATGCTTGTGTCTAACATTTCATCCAACACCATATTGCTTTTAATTAATTTGTGGGAATAAACAGATTTATTCTGACTAACTAGACTGATGGATGATTTTTCAGGTGATCGAGGAATTTCTCATTCGGAGCTGAACTGGCCTATCCGTCTGAAGATTATCCAAGGAGTTGCGAGTGGAATGGAGTTTCTGCATACTGAGTTTGCATCCTATGATCTGCCCCATGGAAATCTCAAGTCAAGCAATATTCTTTTAAACGAGGATTATGAGCCAGTTCTCAATGACTACGCTTTTCATCCACTAATCAATCCCAGCAATGCTGCACAAGCGATGTTTGCTTTTAAAACCCCAGAGTACATAGACTCCCAGCAAATATCTCCAAAATCTGATGTCTATTGTCTTGGAATAGTCATTCTCGAAATCCTTACTGGGAAGTTCCCGTCTCAGTATCTAAGCAATGGCAAAGGTGGGATTGATGTGGTGCAATGGGTACAGTCAGCAATGGCCGAGCAGAGAGAGCAAGAGCTGCTAGACCCGGAGATAGCAAGCATTACACAATCACTGAATCAGATGGTGCAGCTTCTCCAAATCGGAACTGATTGCACCGACAGTAACCCTGATCGAAGACCTGATATAAGGGAAGCCATTAGGAGGATACTTGCGGTACAAGTTTGATGAAAGAGGCGGCATAATGTGCTGCTGGTATATTTACAAATCAATACAAATGGCCTTAATTTCAGGGGAAAAAATTTAAGCGCAGAGGAGCAAAATGGAAAATTTAGTGAAACTACTAAATAAAGTGAGAAGTATAGGTGAGAAAAAGAAAAGGGTACGTAGGAGAGAGTTGGGTGGAACAAGAGAAGCAAATGGAATTTGAAGAAAATACTGAATAAATTAAGTGACTTTTCTATTCTGGAGGAAGTTTTGGTTCTTACTTCTTTGATCTAATTCCTGATGAGAGTGACACCCTTGTGTTTATATAGTTGTACATAGGAAGCTTAAGTTCATAATAATTTTCTTTTCTAGGGTTTATTAACAGACATTCATGTACATACGTGGACCCTGATATACATATACATGTATAACATGACTTCTTTAATTTATGGCTTTTCATTTTGTTTAAAAGATGTCCAAAATTATTTCCAACAAAGAGGTTGCTAGCTAGCATCTCCATGGTCCATCCCATGCTTCTCTAGTGACCTAGAAAGAGCTTCAATACTCAGATGATCAGATTAAGTAATGGAAATGGTGAAAATCTTGTGTTTAATTGGACTTCACAAACCATAAAGAATCAACACTTAATTTTTTTTTTTCATCAGATGATATTAGAGAAGAAAAAATGAACTTGAGATTTACACGTGGAGTTGCATACTTTAAATTGAAAAAAAAAATTGAAAAGGTTTTCTAATGCTATATGAAGACATAAGAATAATTGCCGAGAAAACGACATGCCGTGTGCTAAAACACAAACATAGGGGCACTAAGATTAAGGTTTTCACTTTTCAGCTACCAGAAAGTCAGAAACAAAATGATCTAGTTTTGTCCGAAGAAGACAAGGCAGATCAGACCAACATCATCAAACATGGCCGGTGCGACTGCCTCAGAGATTGTAGCCAAACTGAAACTGAAACCACACCCAGAAGGTGGTTTCTTTTCTGAAACTTTCAGAGACACTTCCATTGTCCTCCCCTTGTGTCAGCTCCCCCCAGACTGTAAGTCATCCTTGTCACTCCTTTGACTTCAATTTCTGATCTGACTTTATAAATTTGGATCTTGAATTTTGGATTCTGCATTTGTTTTGGGTTTTTGTTGTTGTGTTGAATTGGACTGTGGGATAGGATTTTGAGGCCCGGATTCAGAATTCATATTTGGGATGTAAAGAATGTACTTTTTGTGATAAGCTACAAGTGAATATTGGATCTGAAATAGAGACATGGTGATATTAATCTTGATAGATAGAATTAGTAGAGGAGCTTGTGAATGTTAAACTGTTTCCTTTTCTATTTGTTGCACCAAGTTTAGCGTTTATTTTAGTAACAGAAATGTGGTTTATGTGCAGACAAGGTTGACCGCCCTGTGAGTACAGCAATTTACTTCTTGGTGCCGACTGGGAATGTTTCATGCCTTCATCGTATTCCGTGTGCAGAAACCTGGCATTTTTATCTGGGAGAGCCTCTCACGGTATTCTCCAATCATCTCTTGAAATCTGAAAGAGTTAATATTGAAATAGTCTGCATTCACAGGTTTACACATCACATCTTTACCACACTAACATATTTAGGAGATAATTGCATTGCCTATGCATTTATGCCGTGAATGTCTTCGGTACATTTCTTTCATACTTGACGGACATCATGTTCAGTAGCCGTGTGCTTGTATATTTGTGATGACACAAGCCAAGCTGTATTAAACTATTAATGTCACAAAGTTGCCTAATTTTCAGTTGTGCTTAAAATGTACTTGGCGCTGGAAATTTGCATTGCACACAGAGAGCTTTTAATGATATCTCTCTTGTTTCTGTTAACAATTTTTTGATAGAATGTACATTTTAACTCTACGTGGTTTTCATTTCTATATGATGAAGTTCTTTGAGATGTTCTTGTGTTTTGTCTCATCTTTTAGCCTAAACTTGGATTTCAAACACTCCACAGTCACACTGGATCATGAATTTGAACTAGATAGAGAATTCTTTCTCCTTCTCATTTTCTGTGCTTTATTTTGAGAAACAAAAATGCTTATAGAGAAAGAGAGAATGTAAAACTGCTTATCTCCTGCTGTCTCCTTTTAACAGTCGTATTTGTTACTAGATAATGGAGCTGAATGAGGTAGATGGGATAGTCAAACTAACAAACCTTGGACCCAATTTCATCGGAGAGGATCAGCAACCTCAGTACACAGTGCCTCCAAAGGTTTGGTTTGGTGCATTTCCAACAAAGGATTTCAGCATTTCACCAGATGGGGCATTGATCAAAGCTGCTGCTCCAAGGGACTCTGAGACCCACTACTCTCTTGTGGGATGCACTTGCGCACCTGCCTTTCAATTCCAGGATTTCGAGTTGGCAAAACGCTCGGAGCTCATTAAGCACTTCCCTAATATCGAGCCTCTTATAACATTGCTTACATTTCCTGAAGAAGCATAAGCACTCGTAGCGCTAGTCTTATATGTTCATTCAGAGTTTTTACATGTGAAATTTACGTGTATTATGGATTTAAGTAACTGGGGACCGTATAAACTTGAAATTGCAAACTTGCAATGTAGAGCTTGTTATGAGTTCAGGTATACCATGTGAAATTTATTGGATTTGGTACTGAACGTATGTAATAATGGATTCGATATTTGGTATACAAATCTCTTATTCTCATTGGATACAGCTGACTTCAAAATTGATTGAATTTTGTTAAAGGGAAAAAGCACCAATCTTTTTCTTATGTAAAGGGAAAAGTGAACTTATAAGGAATTACCATCTTACAAATAAAATGACCGACTACCAGCTAACAATGGAAAATCAAAATAATGTTCAACAAAGAAGCAATTGCAAACTAAAACCGAACCAATTCTTTCGAACCCAAAACATAAAATATCTTTCCCACCCTTTGTTCAATGGATCCTCAGAACTGATACTGTTTCTCTTCTTCGCTTCTTCCTTTTTGCACTCCTATTGAGAGATCTTGGGTCACTGTCGCACTAAAATTTGCGGACATAGCATGAACCCGCATACAATGGGAGGGAAAAGTTAATCAAAATCGAGGAACTCCATTCTTTTTCTCATGGAGCCTTTTAAATCTGTAGCATCCCTCTCTGCTTTCTGAGCCTGAATAGAAGAGAAAACGTAATGACATTACTGAAAGTGCAAAACACAACAATAGCAAGAAACAATCGGACCCAACTAACTAAGTAAAAACATAAAACTGATTGCACCTTTATGGTATTAATGCACTAATCTTAAAAGGAAGAAATAATTCTACATATATGGAAAAGTGCACAAGGGTTCATAGGACAGGATTTGATTAAATGTTCACATATGTATGAGGCCAGGTGATACAAGAGGCTATTTATTTTAGAAGTACCAAACTAAACTTCTATTCCCACTCAAAAATAGCATAGAGCATAAAGAGGTTGGCTAGATTAGAATAGGTGCTTTGTGCATAAAGAAGCTCCTTTGTTAACCTTGGCAGCACAATTATGCAACATAGGCATTCCCTAATTCAGAGCTATCTCATTTCTTAGTCAATATGACCAAGAAGTTTGCTGCCATACTCGCCCACATGTGCGTGATACATTGAGTTTTGCGTCCCACTCCAATCAAGCGGTGCACAATCGCCCATGCGCAAGGGGCCAAGTTTGGCTAGCAATTTCTACAAGCACACTATAGAACTGTTCTGTTTAAGCATAACTACTCAGACTTACCCTTTTTATCTCTGCTTCAGGTACCAGAGTCATATGCGGTGGAAGCTCCTCCTTATTCAATTCCTATGAAGGGGGTGATAAAATTTTAATAGAAAAACAAAGTGTTCAAAAACTATGAACAAGTCACACAGATTGAAAGATAATGCAGTATACCAGTTCTCCAATTAAGACAACATTCTCCCCACGGATTACATACAGACCTAATGGGATGTCACAATAGAGATCACCGACAATAACTCGTTCACATGCACCTTCAAGCACAACATTTGCTGGGCACAGGGGAGAAAATTGCCATATAATTAGTCAAGGTTACAAGAGAAATAAAAATAGTAACGGAAACCAGAACACATTATGCTAGGTGGAGTGACATATTAGCATTACCAAACTGGTCAAAAGACCGTAGTAAGCCCAAGAGCTTTCGCCCATCTCGCAATAAGACAAGTAGCTTTTCTGAAAAGTAAATCAAAATCCTAATAAGCCAACTACCATTAATGAATAATGTCAATCAGTTCTCACAAACTACCATTTTATGCAATCACAAAGAGTCAATTGCAGGAATCTAAAAGCAAGGAAGAGATACAAGAGCACCATAGACAAACCATTATGCAGTGACCTTAAAGAAACCATTATGCAGTGACCTTAAAGAAAACTACGGGGCTTGAATAATAAGAGGAGCGGGAGTACCTCCAACATTCGATTCAACCTTATTACATGTTGTGAGTACTTCTAATGACCTAAGTAGAGCAGCTATCCTCAAACTCTATTGCACAACTATACCAAATTGGACATTCTTTCTGGCTCTAATCACCTTCTTTACGGGAATATTTTGCCACTTTCTACTTTTTGTTCATCTATCGAAGATAAGTTTCCATGCTATGAAATTGGGCCATGCCTATACCAAATCGACAATTCAGTAGTAGAAGTTTCAACATTACTATCATTACATGGTGCAAAGACCTCAATTTAAAGTTTTATTCCTTCATGTTAACAACATAGCAAACCAAAAGAGAAACCATAGAAAATCAAGGTATTGATTTTGCTGAATAACATCTATATTGAGTCAGTAAAACAGCGCATGCAATAAGGGTTATGCAAATCAAACACAAGAAAAATACAAGAACACATCTTTACTTTCAAAGCTGCCCTGAAATCATAAAACCCAATTTCAATTGCTCCAAACCAGATCCAAATAGAGAAAAGAGAGAGTATTATACTGTCAAGATAGCTCGCAAGAGAAGTGGAAAGGAGAGAATCTTCTGGGCCTGCCCACGACATGAAGTGGTAAAATTATTCTTCTACTGCGAATTGGGTACTTGAAAAACCACCGAACTGTAACTCGGAACCTTCTCCAATGGCATTGGCTTCCAAGCAGAGAAGAAGCTCTAAAAGTCTCAAAGCTTAAAACTTTCACTGACACAGTGCCTCCGGTAGATCAACCCCACCAACCCTAATTCCAAATTTCCAATAATATCCAAACAACAACTAATCTGTGTGAGTTGGGTTTGGCTTGGAAGTTGGAACCATTAAAGTCACCGGCTTGGGCGAAAAGATGACATCTTTTTTATTGCCTTCCCTCTTAAAAATATTTTTTTTTCTTTAAAAGAAATAAAATTTTTTTGGGGATTAATATGTTAGGTTAATTATGTTATGGACCGTTCGATTAATTTAATTACTAATTGTATACTCGAGATTAGCGCCGAGATTGGATCAATTTACTCATCAAGTCATCGTACGTAACTACGTATTACGTAATGCTTGCGGCTTATATTAAGCAATTCTTAAAGAATTTTCTTATGTGTAAAAACAAATTGTTGCTTAACATAGAATTAACTTTGCAAAATCCTAGAGTTCATTATTCTTAGAGTATTTTGATTTATTGAAGCTAAATTGTTCCGAGTAAAAAAAAAAGGTTATAATTAGGATAGATATATTGTAAAGTTTAATCTTTTTTATGAACAAGATAAAAATGAATAGTGTCTCATAATCGAGTTTGTTGTATCATGTTAATACTTGATCAAAAGTCCATCAAGTCAAAATCGAAGAATAATTTGAGCTTCACAATGTAATGGTAAGTGAGATTACTTGGTTTATTTTCTTTCTGATTTCTTAGCTTTGCTGATTATATTGCAATGGAGCATACAACCAAATTAGAAGTCCTTAATTATTTCATCCAATCATGATGATCATCTGATGGCATGTGGTATACAGCACTGATTTCACTCTCTTTTTTTCTCCACAAGATCCTATACACAAAATGTCACTGTTCAACTATGGCCTAGGCCTGAACATTTTGTTGCATACCTCTAAATCATATGAGGTATGCTTGAACCGATCGATCAAATTTCCCTGGCATTATTGCTGAAAAGAATTGAAACATGTTGGATGCATGTATATGATCCACAGACTCATGTTGTCTATATCTCTAAAACGATATCTGCAATCAGAGAAATGGGGTGAACAGTCTGTGATGAATCGAAATGCTATGCCTTAAAAAGCATGTCTATGCACATAAATAACAAGTTAAGCAAAACCATATGTAAGTGCTTACATTCAGAATCAGTCTTGACCCATTTACTTCCATCGTCGTCTGACTCTGAATCGTCTCCCTTATCATTTAGTTGCTCCTCATTGGCAGTGACAGACTTGGTCATGTGTCTGTTCTCCAAGTACTTTTTCTTGGACAGTGTTGAATTTGGACTTTGCTGGGGATAGATCTTCTTGTGAAGTATTGCCCTCAATATCTGTTACCAAAATTAAAAACTTGACTCAAACCAAACTGGTATATATGGTATGTATATACACAAGACCAGGGGCGAATTCAAGTGGCTGTTAGTGTAGACAATTTGCCTTCACTCGAGTATCTGCCCCGTCAAAGTTTTCGATAGCTTCATGTGTTTTGCTATTTCCTTTAAGGGTATATACATTTGTTAAAATGCATAAAAGAGACTTAGACATGGGCAAAAGGTCCTTGGAGAGCGAGGAGAGTACAAAGAGGTTAAGACAATGTATTTGAGGAATTGCCTCGAAAAGGCAAAGAAGCAAAATTATTAATGTTAATATTTGAATTTGTGCTTGATCATCAATATGTATGGATGTACCTTCTCCATTCTTGATTTAGGGATTGGATCTCTTAGACCAGGAGCAGCAACTGGTGGTGAAAACCCACTTCTGCAAGCAAACATTTTCTTCAGAAGAAAAGACAATGACTTCTTCCCAATGGCAGTGTTTGTGTTCTCCAAGCAATTCACATCTTTCCCTCGACTGAGAACCACACTTGCACTAGGTTGGAATCGACTATTAAAGATCTCTTTAGGCTCATCAGAATCAGCAGCATTGTTACTTGTTCTTTCAGCTAATTTCAAGCTTGATTGCCTGTTAAGAAACTTGCCTAATTCTGCAGCCGAAGAAATCGATGGATCAAGTACTTGTTCATTGAAGAATAAGTTCAACTCATTCTGAAGGTGTATTGCTTCCTCTGGTGTAAAGTCATGTAGAGGATCTCTAGGGGAGGGTGGTGGATTAGCATGTAGATGATCTTCTTTCAAGTCATGATTACTCCCTAATGTCCCAATTGTCAACAATCCATGAGGCCATTCACTGATTTGTTCATCTTCTTTGGGAGGTTTTTGCACCTTGTGATCATCTACATGCATATAACAACATTAACAAGTTAGATTTCCAATTAGAAAAAATCAGAGAACACACAAATATTGAAAAAGTTAATCAATTACCATCAAACAGTTTCAAGTTTGGTTTCTTAATCTGGGGTTTCCCAGTAAGCTTGCTTTGCATCCAATTGAATATCTGAAATCAAACAAGCTAGGTCAATAAACCTTCTAAAATTAACTATCTCACATAAAAAGTCACCCAAATTAAACAAGTTTCTTACCTTCATATGTTGAAGTTGTATTTTGAAGTCCTCTTCTGCTTAATTGCTAGCTAGCTTTGTAGCAAAAGGATTTTGGATAAAGGTGGGCTTACAGAAATCAGATGTAGTAAACAGATCCAATAAGCCACTGAGAGCTGAGCTGAAAAAAGGCTTTTATAGAGTGGTGATCTGAGAATTTCCATGGCCAAAAGCTGTAGTTGCTAGCTACAGCTGGTTCAAGTTCCCAAACACAAATGACTTTACCGCCTTATTTCCCAACTACAATCTTTTTTATTAGATCTTCCCAAATCCCAACTCATTGATAAGATTAATGCATGGTGCAAAAATTGTTACTGTTCCAGTCCTCCCGACCACTATTAAAACTTTTTCCTAATTGCGTTCAATGAAGTCCTGGTTTTTTTGTTTTTTTTTTTTCTGTTGATCATCATTATTGTAAAGCAAGTAAAATCCACCCCAAATAACCCTAAATCCTAATAGTGATTTCTGCACAAAAGTAAGTAACAAGATCCAACAGTAAATCAAGTTGTATATATCTTGCTGGGCATAAATGCAATAAAATTCTCAGTCCCCTCACGTGAGCTGGGCCAACATGCTGTTCATGAGGGTTTCAAGACCACAGAGCCACACGTGAAGGTGTCCATGCTAAAACCCTAAAACTGATTTGCTTTGCTTTAACTTGTTAGGCCCTTGCTTTGGTCCAACTTGATCAACTTTTGACTAGATCATGCACCACCAACTTCGGTTTAGGGATTTGATCTGACAAGTGTCAACTGACGACACAGTGATGAAAGCTCATCGGACCGTATTCGACCAACACCTGTCTCAAAGAGGTCGGAGGACTAACCCTTTCCATGCTCTTTAACCTAGATGCCCACCTTAATCTAAGCATCTACTAATCCATTTTTAAACTACTAATGCGAAGCTTTAAGCTAAAAACACTCTACTTGAATATTTAAAAAAAGTCTTGGATTCGAATGGTTCGATTTCTCAATTCAGCACGTAAATTTATATATAAAAGGAATGTTAGTTTGATAAACATTATTATTTCATGCTTTGACAGCGTTTCGAATCGGTGTGTGTACAGACATTGAATCAAGTGCATCAGCACACTCTTGAAAGCAGCCATCACTCTTTGACCTTTCATATATGGAATGCACGCAAAGCATTGAGTGATTAGAAGTATACATATATATGCATTCCAAGAAAGCTCTTTGTTATGGAAGGAGTTTCCACACAGACAAACCATGTGAGCAGTACTCCGTTAATTTACCACTTCTAGCTTCCAGATAGTAAATCCAAAACCTCTTCCTCTGCTCCAATTAAGAAAATATTATAGTCTAGAAGACTAATTGTCAGAGTGCTTTTATGCACTTCAATGTCTGGTAAGTTTGATATGGTATGAGAATGGATGCCCCAACAAAACATCCCACCCTGCAATGCGTTTCATTTACTTCAATCGTTTCCATCAAAGTTGTGATTACAATGACTACATTTTTCTTTTAAATCTAGCAGAAAGACTCTGCTTTTTCTCAAAGGTCCATGTGTGTTTCTTCATCGGAAAGAGTCACGTACTTCAATACGCTCCTCAACTTCTACCTCCGACTTATCGTCTTGGTCATCTGATCTCTGGTGGAAGGTCTGTTGTATCTTCGTCACGCCTTTCGTCACACCCTTCTCCATCGGCCCTATTGCTTGATTTATGGTCAATACAACATCCTTGACAACCTGCTAATTGCATACGATGTGGAAATATGAACCTATAGAAATCTAGTACAATATATGCATGCAATTCTTATTATTGATAGAGGGAAAGATCGAACTTACATGATGACCACCTTCAAGAACAATGTCCTGGACACTCTCAGTCACACTAGTTCCGGGAGCCTCAACCTGAGTTTCTTTGTTTTCAACCACAGCTTGTGTACTGTCACCTTCCTCCAAATTCACTACTTCCGCCTTGGTTGTTTCGGTGGTGGTGATCTTCTCATACCCAGAAGACGACGGAATGTAATGATAAGGTTCTGCCGAAAAGACAAACACATGTGCAACAGCTGCAATTGCCATCTGCCAAGAAGCCACACACATAATTAGCCTGCATTAGTTATAACGAACCTTTGTGCCTCACATGCTTCAACTTTTATCCTAGCAAGTTCAAGCAATGTTTCCACTTTCCTTGTAGAGAGAGAGAGAGAACTTGTTCAGAAAGCAACATACTTCTATACAAATCAAGAAATCCTGCAACCCTGTTTGAAGTTTCTCTTGATTGGGAAGAACACCAAATGCACACAATAGCGCGATGCCTACACCTTGCCACCATGTCGCAAACACAATAGCCTTGAAGCTGATGAACTTTGCAAGTGGCCTTATTGGTTCAAGTCTTTCATGAGTCACATTATAGAATTGCACAAGGCAATACAATGCCCACATCTGGCTGAAATTCAGTACTATCGCGATGTATGGATACCTGCAATCTCATTCAATGAATAGTCGCAGGGTATTATAGATAGTTACACATTTGCATCGGATACATACCCGTAATACCACTTGAACTCCCCATTTCCATAAACGCCACAAATTTCCAACACGAGTGCTAGGAATGCACAAACTGTCTTCAGAATCATCTGGGCTATCCACGGCGTAGATATTAGACCAAAACAAGATGATAGTTATTTCCACAAGGGGAGTCAGTAGTGACTTACATATTGTACAAGACCAAATTTTTCTACAGTGAGCAAATATTTCCCGAGAATAGCTGGTCGTAAGAAGAAGTTGCGAAGAGACCAGTGTGGTTTCCTGCGTTTCTCATCTTCCCCTTCTATCAATGCAATGTTCAGAAGTTTTCCAGATTGATCTTCAAGTAATTCTATGACTCTACTTTCACCTCCTGTACAATAACCATTCAAATATATAATATCATGCATGAAACTTAGTATATAAACATCAACAGTGCAGAAACAAGCGACTCACCCAGACAAGCAACCAAGTAGCTTCCAAAAGAATACAAGGCAAACGCTTCATAACAGTTTCTTAGCATGTCACATGCTAGAGACAATTTTGGAGTCCACAAGGATATAATCTGGCAAAGTCGAAAGCAAGTACTAATCAATCCTAATTTCGTATGACCCCGAATCAATCACTAAGAAGGAAGTTAACTACAGAACATGAATCGGCTAATGAACATGAATCCTAGAATAAAACCATGCCTCAAAATTCAGAAAATGTAAACAAGGCATGAATTAAAATATGAAGTGAATATTCAGAGAGATGGAGAACCATACTGACTCAGTAGCATAGACAGGTACCATGAAAACTACAGCAACCACCCATATTTGTTCCTGCAAAGAAATCAGTCAAGGCATTGAATACAATCTAGTCCAAACTAGAAACAAGCAATCATCTTTCTATATCTTCAAACTAGCTACATGAGTATGATCGATCGCATACAAAGTCTACAATATAGTACAGATTGGACTCGAATCATTAAAATG
Organism: Rubus parviflorus; assembly: GCA_029955375.1. Taxonomy (NCBI): domain Eukaryota; kingdom Viridiplantae; phylum Streptophyta; class Magnoliopsida; order Rosales; family Rosaceae; genus Rubus; species Rubus parviflorus. The sequence continues at coordinate 19,228,895 of JARGGL010000004.1, forward strand.
TCACCTAGCTGAAGATCATATTAATTAACAAACCGATCGAATTCTGAGTGAATTAGAGAACTGACTGAAGGATTGTTGTATGATCTGAGATGTCGGAGGATGAGAAAAATGGAGAGGATGATTGCCACAACAGAAAAGCAACCTGCAATTATCACCGCCGGTTTGTAGAGATCTGCATATATGTTTTGATGGACTGAATAAGATGACGATGATGCCATTAACACATCTTCCTTCCACTCCAATTCAGCTAGGCAATTAATTCCAGTATGAGAATGTAATTATTTAATTATCACTGTAGCTCAGTCTCGGTGAAAATGCCAAGTGATCGAATTAACCTGCACAGTAAATAATCAATCCTCTACCAAAAAACAAATTGATCGAATTTAAAAAACAAGCAAATTAAGCTCATAATTAACTTTGTCCAGAAAAGAACAATGAAACCATAACTGAATGAAACAATTAATAGTACATAAGAAAACATTCCTCCATAGAATTCAAGCCCCAAACAAACTAATGTTTGGTCAGCCATTTGTGTTCTCTTAAAAGAAAAGGAGTGAAACATGAACCAACCGTGATTTTTTTTTTTTTGGGTGAACTGTGAAGAGAGTTTGGCCTGCAAAAAATCTGAACAACGAAACCGCCATACTAGTAAGTAGGCGCTATATAATATACGTTGATGAGGTGTGAGGTCGACACGTGTACAGTTACAGCAACATATTTCGTGAAACCCATGATATGACACGTACTACAACCTACGTATACGTGACATAGAAAAACCAAGAGGTGAAGCAAATACCTATTGGGTTTGGGCTCTTCCCTCTCGAAATTAAACCAAATTACTTTTTCACCGACGGTCAAAATCTGTCTGGTAAAAATTCTCTCATGATCAAACAATAGGGTGACCAACATAAATTGGACCTGACACAATTTAATGTTTTGATTTTTGCAAATGATGTTATGGATCAGAGTTAAACATCAAGTGTATCTAATCATTTGCGAGTCGTGTAGTTTAATTCATATAAATATCATTCCTGCTGAAAATTTACAGGGTTGACCTGGACTGTCGAAGACGACATTACAAGAATATTGTGCTAAGCTGTCTCTAGCTGTGCATATTTGATGTGATTCGAAGTTCCTATACACTACTCTACAAGATTTATGATCCACCATTTCCTCGACCACAACATAATTCTGCACAGCAACCGAGGCAGCCGGCACACGCTAAACCAGTGAAGAGCTGGGTTAATACATTTGCACACTGAGGGTTTATATGGGAACAACATCGGATGCAGGCCATGCAACAGCAGTGATTGCACATTGAGCCACAACAGTTTGAAGCGGCTTTCACGAAGATTTCAGCAGCCTCCGGCAGTTTCGGTTCTTCGGATCCTGGAGCAATGTTGTCCGCAGTTGCAACCAAGTTTCCAAATCCAACGCACAAACTGTGTGGCAATATCATTTTCAGGCTTTCAGAATCTTTCTGCTTGCTCTGGCTTTTCTTTGAGGCCTATATGATGTTTATTAAGAACCCATTAGAAAATCCAAAAACATTGTGTGTTCACAATATTGTGAAAGCTGTGTCAAACATAGCAGTTGAAAAGGACTATGTATTCTAAATTAAACGTATGCATACCTTCTGTTGTGCAGCTATTTCTTTTTCAACTATGACCATGCGTGTATACTCACTCGCAGCACCGGTCTGTACACTCAATTTAGCTACCTGCCAAGTGAAGTGAAAAGTTGATGTTAGAAACAGAATCGGCGCTAAAATGCAGATTTAAATCTTCCAAGGAGCCATTTCAACTTTCATGGAGGTGGATGTAAGAGCACCAGACGACTAACCTTATCCTCAAGCTGCTTGTTCTCTGACAGCCACGCCTGAGCAGTCAATAACTCAATCTGTCCTTTTGCACATACCTGTTACAGAGAAGGAAGAAATTGTCAAGAAACAAGACATAAGATACAGGGCATGCATAATCTATGAGAAAATATTTTTTGTGTGGCTAAGCACCCACAACTAAAAAACAACTAAATGAAACATGAAGGGCAATCATGTAAGCATGAAAAGAACCGTATCATCCAATAGAAGGTAAAGAACACCATCATAAAGAGTTCATGACATTCCAGAGCTAGCATAGCCAACTAAATTACCAACTCTGTTGACAAATATGCATATCTAGTCAACCAAATTACTCTCAAAGAGATTAATGAGCAGCAATGTTAAGTGTAAGCTCATAAGCCAATGCCTTACCCTATCAAGAGGTATGTCCTTTGCATCTTGTACTTTCAAATCGATCACAATATTAGACATATCAGCTGAGAGTCCTTTAACTTTGAAGGTCTCGGGAAAATTGCCTCGGAATCTGCCAGATACAGTTAATGGACTCTCGCATGAGAGGTCTGGAATATGGGAAGGGAGCACCTATTGGATAAATTCAAGATATGTCATGATACGTCAAGAATAATTTATAAGTTCGATGTAAAGTCCAAATGGAGCAGTAAGCCTATGTTTGAGGTTTGTTTAGCACTGTAAATACAAAAGCCCATTAAATTGTATCTGTCAGAAATTAACTTTTGAATAAATACAAAGACCAATTACAGATAGAGGCACAACAAATATATCACAAAGATGCAAACAGCAACATAGGATACCGTTAAATCAGTGTTCAAACTATTGCAGGCATATGGTATATCTTCTCAAAATGGCACAAGATACACTATATTTGTACATTATCCCCAAGTAGATATGGGTACAAAAAGTCGTTAATATAGAAGAAGAGAGGAATGAGAGGTAAATCAACAAGCAAAGACATAAAGTTGGGAGTTTGGGACGACTTAATTATATAGTATAACATAAGTATTTACTGTAAATACCTTTAAAATTTAAAGAAAGCTTAAAATGTCATAGTAGTTCAACATAAAGTCCAAACAAAACATAGGATGAGCATACCTCAACATCGTCAAGATCATCCAATGTCTCAAGGGTTATATTTGTAAGAATCACAGATGAAGATCTGGTAAATAAGTTCTGCATTCGAGGCTCAACCAAATCTGAACATGAGAAAAGATTTAAGATCTGGTAAATAAGTTCTGCATAAGTAAAAAGCTACAAGAAGTTGGGATAAAACTTCTCATATACCTTCAAATAGAAGGATTGATGCAGCGATGGAATGGTTTCACTGATATTTATTGTGTAATATATGGTTTTTTCATATTCAATATCTTTAATCAGGGCTAACATATGACAACACTATGTGGAGGTAAGTGAGATTCATATGATTTGAAGCTCAAGTTTCTAGGAGTCTAGGGTTATAATAGCTTTACATTTGATAAAGCAGGGTAAGCTCATACAAGATCTAAATCCAATATTTCATATCACCTGAACTCCTGAAGTACAAAACATAGTCTTAAGGGTAAAGATTTGTTTCTGAAAAAATATACTTAACTGACCTATATCATAGGCAGCATCATATTGGCCCCTTCCAATCATTGCTAGCATCCGCAGGAAATAATGGTTGCAGAACGAACCTGGAAAATATAGAGATAAATGTTAACCAGAATATCATAAACATTATGATCTTATCTGGAAGTCTACTTAAAGCAAATGTGAAATGTGGCTGGATAAAGAGATGAATATGAGTTTAAGCTAGCAGAACAAAAGAGATAGCATAGATATATTATAATACATCAGAAAGAGTTTAGTTTCACAATTCAAAGTAGCACAATCTGCAAGTACACAATCTGCAAGTAGGACGAGCTCTAATAGCACAAAATACCATTACCTATTCCAAAAGTGTATATACGTGGAGATATCGCATCCTCATTTGCAAGACGCTTTTTCATTACATCACAAATTTGTCTCTCATCTTCAACTGCCCCATCAGTAACAAGGAAGATGATAGGAATTGAACCCTTAGAGTTGGATAGTATCTCTATTGCCTGAAACGACGGAACAACAAAACAAAATGATTCAATCCAAAATGTTGTCATTTTAGATAACTTACCACCAGTGGAGAATATATCTGATAGGGGATAAAAAGGTTCACCAAGAAAAGAAGATAGCCCCTGAAGAAAGGAAACTCTCTGGAACTACCATGTTCATTTGCTAAAACATGACAATGTGCTTATGCATGAAAATAATCGAAACGAAACCATAATTAAACTCCAATTGCAGAATTGTATGGGGCAAGAAACAAGACCTGGTTAAGGGGAGGCAAAATATTTGTATCACCGCCAGCAATAAAATTTATGCCAATCCACTCAATGGCCATTTCAACAGCCTCCTTGGTAGCTGATTTCATTGATGTAGATGAAGCATAAGTCTGTCCATTAAAAGCTATAATGCAGAACGAATCTTCTGGATCAAGTTTAGAGAGGGCTTCAGATAATACATTCTTAGTATCATCAAGTGGCTTTCCCTGCATACTTCCACTTATATCAACAACAAACACTACATCCCTTCTGAAAAGCTGCAAGAACAAATTAGGGGGATCACAGATACAACTTTGAAAAACTAAACCGAGTAACAAATAATTTGAAAAACCTGAGAAGTTTCATTTAATATAACACCAACCTTTCTACTTCGCTGGTTTCCTGGAAGAAGATAGACTGAGAAAATCTCTCTTTGATCAACATCATCCACAGACGGTGACTGCGAGATAACAGCACCATGTATTTGGCTTGAAGAGACCTAGAAATGCACGAAGATGTTAGAATGACTTTGTTGAATTGACACTCCTGAAGCTAAAAGGATTTCTTGCATATGCCCTGTGTTAGTGGAGAACCAAAACACATGCTGTTTTGCAGTCGAAGACCATTTATATAATTTTATTCATGATAATCCCTACACAGTGAAATTGAAGATTGCATGCGAGCCTTACAGCATATGAGAAACTAAAGTTGGTACTTGACCAATTGACAACATCTCCCTCATATTGAAAACCCAATTTTCCTTCTTGGCTCCGTAGTTCCTGGAAAGTCAAATAAGTTCAAAAAATAGTAACCACCTTGCCTATTAAAATAATTAGAAAGAAGGACCTGTGATCCATGATCAAAATTGCACCTTCAAAGGATGACTAGCTGCCTTGCATAAAATTTCAGTTCCAAGACCAGAGTTCACGTTCAATTGGATCTTTTCCTTTTTCAGGTACTTCTTTCCCGGGGGAATGACAAACTCAGGAAATGTGAATGGTATATCCAAAGAGAACTCTCCATTTCGATACAGTAATTTCTGAGACCAACTCATTTTAATTGAGAGATTGACTCCCCCATCAACCTTGAAAACAAGAACAGTGCATTTTAGGGAAAAAAGAAGAAGAAGCATGGATTGAGAATACAGGACTTTGAGTAATGAACAATTCAATTTACAAACCACAAGTAGGTCTAATTTTTACAAATTATTACCGGTGGTGTTGTTAATGTGAATATATGAGGTTTAACTTTGAGATAGCCTCCTTCTCCTTGGGCCACCTTGTCTATATCCTTGTCATCTTTCAATTGACTTAGTTGAGTAAAGAATGATTTACCAGAAACGTCGACCTCAACACCTAGAATTGAACCCTGTTAGCCAAAATGTATATTTTCTTAAGAAGAGGATTAAAATCAACACATACAAATTAAATCCCAAAAACAAAAAATAAATTAGAAACCCTAAAAAAGATTGCAACTTTGAATTTAAATTGACGCACCTGTTCACCCATAGGGATGGCAATGCGGCAGCCACAGCTCTTGGAGCTCTTGACGCAATGGACCCTCCATGACCCGGTGACCCGAATGAAGGCGGTGTCCATGTGGCAATCGACCTCCAGCTCAACCCTGTTCATTGGGAGCGGAATGAGCGCCGGCGGATCGCACCTGCCGTGCACGTGCGGCTGGTAACTCGGGATGTCCGGGTTGTCGACGATGGTCGGGTCGGATATCTCGGCATATACCATCGGAGACGTCGGTAGGTAGGCGTACCCCGCCGACTTCTCCATGGCCGGCGGCGGCTTCGGCGGAGCCACGGCTCGATCCTTCCCGAAGTATAACCGTTTGGATAGCTTGAGACCGTCGTCGACGGCTTTGGAGAACTCCTCGGCCATTTCGGACGATCAGGGATTGGATCTGAGGAGATCGGTGATCGAAGGAGAGAGCTTTGCGTATATACAAACCGCGCACAGAGAGAAAGAGAGGTTTGCGTGTGACCGTTGGGACTGGGATTTCCTATTTTTTTGAATTCGTTTTTGGTAATTTATTTCGGTAAGCTCCAGAGCTAGCTGGCTTCTCGAACAATCATGTGGCGCCACGTGTGCCACCCGCGCGAAATTTGGATCGGCTGTTTCTCGGTGCACGCAATAAAGCAGAGGATTTTGGAAGGTTAATCTGGCTTTAATGGGGTGATTAAGAGGAGATTGCGACTGATTAACACGTGGAGACAGTTGTAGTGGCATTACCTGTCGTCGTTTTTCCTTAGTGGCCCATTAGTTTTCTTTTTAAAGTGGATTTTGACTTGAAAATGACCTCATTACCATTGAACAATATCTTAACGGCCAAGAAAAACATTGAACAGTATCTTAACGGCCAAAAGAATTATTGACTAATATCTTAAATGGTAGTTTATTATTCTTTATTCGGTGGAGGATAAATTCTTCTGTCGGCAAATTATTGGTTAAAAACTTAAAATAAGAAAATTGAAAGCTCTTTCGTCACCAATACAATAATTATTTGTTATTTGATTGATCGTCATTGCCCTTAAAAACTTAAGTTGTTACGAATGAGACAATAATATATAAACCTCCTGCAAATACGGTTTCATGCTTTGTTAGACAACTCATATTGCTAAAACTTACACTCGAGACCTCCAAATTCAAACAACCCGATAAATTGAATTATTATCATATTCAAACAATGAATTCATCTTGATTGAATGTGGGACTCAAATTTAGTAGCATAAAAGACCAATTGTCTTGCAAGTTGTCATGAAACATCACCTTCATTCTAAACATAAGCACATTCATATTGCTTTAGGAGCACATTCATATTGCTTTAGGGACATCATCCCTATGTAAACGAAGTCAACTTTATCCAAGCAATGCAAGGGCCAAGAAAAGCTTAATGCATTTGTTCACTTCTAAGTCTGACAATTCATGAGCAAAAAATGGGTCCTTAAAACGAACCACGGTTCAATATGCCCCAATCTACTTGAAAAAGGAACAAACTTGCTAACAAATGCTGTCCAGCAGTATATACCATATATAATATAAAGGGAAAGGCTGTATATTTGACACTATAAGTACATAATCCAACCAAATTCACAACTAAACTTCTAGTCCTCTCCCTCTACCCAATGTAAAAGGCATCAACGTCAGCATACTATATCCTCTACAAACCCAATATTCACTTCAAGAATGCCCTACTCAGTTCTCATCCAAAACTGGAGAGGGTAATGGCCTCTCAAGCTACAACAAGAGTCTAAAACTAGAAACGTGGAGGGATCGTATGGTTCCCCGTATGTAACTTCTCAACCAATCAAAGTCAGCATGTAACTTCTGTGTGGAACTCTGTTGGTGGCATCTCCCCTTTGATTTTGCATCATCTGTAAGAGCTTATGGCATTCAGATAGAGCCATAAAGGCTTTCAGCCATCTACCTGACCTGTGGAACCCTTTTAAGGCATTTGATGGTAGGTAATCCTCATCAGTATCAATTGCATGGAACTAGATTTGGTTAAAAAGAATTTCATTCCATGTATCAGGAACGCCAGGTAAGCACCAATGCAGACAATCTTGCATGCCCGGTTTGGCTGTGATCCTGAACCGGGATATATGACCCTCGTCCCTAAGCTGGGATAGAGCTGTTATGTCCAAGAGCTTAACCCCTGTTCCCTTCACTGCACCGGCAGCAGATTCATCACTAGATTCATCTTGCAATACGTCCTTTCCTACTGACATAGGATTGGTGTTGTCACAGCTTCCTCCTGTATTCCAGTCCCCACCAACAAAATGCCTAGGTGAGATGGATCGGTAGAATACTTTGAGACCTGGATATTTTGGGAGCTGTGAGTTCACCCAATTTACAACACTGTACACTGTCAGATTCTTGGCCTTCCAAATCACTGCCGTCTTCCTGTCCTTGTTTGGCTCACCCCCAACATACATTATCCAGCGGTTAGCTTTAAGCTTCCCACGATTCCAGTGGTGCCCTGTATTGAGGACCACGATATCAAATTTGTGAAGATATTGGACCAAGAATGCTGGTGGTCTATCAAGGTGCATGGCATAATGAGTGGCTGGGTCTGTCGGATTAATAGGCTCCACATCGCAGAGGCTCGCGGACCAGTAATAGAGGATGGTAGTGTTGGTGCTTGGGAACCGATAAGCCCACCCACTAGGGCGGACATCACCACGTGCTTTGGCTATCCCATACTCCATCCCCACATCTATGACATCATTCCTCTCAATACCACCAGTAACCATGCACATTAAAGATTGGAACTGCTGTCGACCCAATGAATCTCCAACAAAAGCTAGAGTTTTATCTTGCATCCTGAATGCAAAGATACAATAAACACATGAACATAATTATCTAGGATATAGCCAATACCAAAAACAATACAAAAGTAAAAAAGAAGGAAACAAGATCAATTGTTCAAATGAGCTGTTAACCATAGTATACAACAAATTAAAAGAAGGGGATGCAAAAGCAAAAGCCAAACCAAAATCAGGACCTTGGTATACCCATCCAAAGAAGTTAAAACCTTAAAATTTCAAATAGTTAAGATTACAAAAGAAAAACCATTGCGAGGTAGAATCTGATGTGACCATTATTCAGCAAGGCCTAGCAACCAAGGTCTAGGTCGTAGATACTAATGATCTATGAAGCACCAACAGTTGCTTAAAAATTATGAGCTTTGTGTCTGTGCAGACACCAACACGGCATTGACACTCTGCTGACATGCCATGATACGTGTCAATATGTTTCCTCTAACTGACACTCTTCACCTATATGGCTGGACCAGAGTTGGAGGTTCTGAACTTTTGTGAACACAACAATAATGATGATGAAGATGATAAGGATAGAAAAAGTGCATCTCACTTGGCTCTTTTGTTGCATTTTTTGGTTTTGGCAGGAAAGAGTGTATTTTTGATTGTTAGATTTGGATTCAGTTCTGTGATGTAAAGCTTACTAAAATACACACACAAATAAAAAAAGAACAGCAACCATAATTTTATAAACATTTAGCACATATCTCCAATGTATAGAGGAAAGTCGGAAACAATTATTCTAGATTAGATTTATGTGAAAACATTGTAATACCTTTTCAAAAACTTAGAGCCTTCAAATTCTTCCATTTGACAATCTTTTGGCTGCCATCGAAGCATCTCATAGGCAAAATCTGTGCGCTGTGTCAAACGGCAAGCCCACATCCCTGACAACCATTGCTTACAACCAAACCCAGAATACACTGGCTGCTTATTGCCTACAACCCATTTTCCTTTTGCATAATTGCAGACTGGAGAAATGTCAAATAAGATAACAATCACTCCATAATGTATTCACAATATGTAACTTCACAAATAACGTGAATAAGATACAACTGCAGGTGACTTCCATATCCATTCACTACAACAACCCAGAATTTAAAAACATATATAGAATATGGTGAATACAAAATTTGCTTCATCAATATAATAATAGATCAACTAATTACAAAATTTGATAATAAGACCAGTATGTTAATACTTAATTACTTATTTCAAAACCACTAAACCATTTATCAACTTGAACTTTGTTCTATAAAATAACTGTACTAGCTCAACAGTATATAAGGAACATTCAAATTTAAAAAAGGTAACCTTTTCTACAAAAGGAATCAGGACATAGTGTACTTGGGTTCTCTTGATCAACATTTTCCATAATCTTAAAAAGCAGAGGACCTAGATGACATTTGAAAAAAAAAAATTAAAAAAAATTAGCATAATAAAAGAGTTTATTACTACCTGGACTTTCCATGTGAGTTGTTAGTTTGTCCTCATGATTTCCCCCAATAGACGTATTTGTATAAGAAGGATCCACTGGTGCCACTAGAGCCACATTTTGCTTTTGTAGGTCTGAATTATTTTCTTCTGTTTTTTCTGTGTGTCTTCTATCAACTGATGTCCTTTCTTCTAGGTTTGAAGCTTTTTCTCCAACTATATTAACAGATTCTTTTGATACACTTAAGGAAATCCCTGCACCATATGATACACAAAGGTCAAGTCCAAATTATACCATGATGCTCAAAGCATACACATGTGCTCGGATAGTAATGTCAAAAGTGAAACACATTTGATTAACCATGCATAAGGAAATTTAAACATGTTAGTTGGCAGAAAAATCAGTGGCATCATAATAATAAATTCAAGACAAGAATCTGATTTGGTGACATTCTCATGCTGCTCTGATGAAACAGCTTGATAAAGCACGACAACAATACTTAGCAAAGCAACACATTAATCAAAATATGGGCCAATACAAACACTTCATCAATGGACTAATCCCAAGAAGACAAAATAAAAAGGCATTGTCGTACCATTCTTCTCAACAAGGTTTGTTACTTGATCACTATTAATCTCATCGCTTTTACGAGAGTCTTGTCCGGAATCTAGTGGAGATGCGACTCCCAAACGTATTTCTTCTTTCGGGGCATCCTTTTGTGCTAATGTTCCTACACCGTTGCCTACATGTAGTTCTTGTTCTGATAATACAGAGCTAACTACAGGAACATCCCTTAGTTCTGCACCATACATGAAACAAATACAGACTGTGAACAAACATATAGTATAACAACTCAGTGTATTTCTACTGTAAGATACTGATAGGAAATCAATAAATTCCGTCCAAAGTGGAGAAAATATACTACTGGAGACAAACCTGGAGACACCTGCAACCGAGTTTCGGACGGGACCAAGGTAGTAAGAAGTGGAGTTTTCTCCCATGCCCACATGAGAATGGTTGTTGACAAAAGAACTATGGTAATAAGGGATATTTGTTTACCCTTCAATCCATTAAAGCCTCCTTTCATTCTACATACACAACAAAATATCAAATAAATACAATATCTCTGAGCTTAAACTTGTCAAAATCACACAATGGTTTCTGGGTTTTCTTCCAATTATAGTAAGATGATCTTGCACTTCCAAACCCCAATTGAACGCACCGTTTCTTTCATAGATAGTAAGATGATCAAAAGCACATTGCATTTTACAAATCCCAGATCACAGTAACATGTTCATTTCAGTGCATGCAATAGCATTCATTCTCCAAAATCAGATCAAAGTACAAAATTGTCAAAACAGAAAAATAAAAAAAAGAAATGCAACGTAATATAAGCTAGAGGTCTATTAAAGAAGAGAAAAAACGGATCTAATGAATACCTGAAAATAGCAAAGGTCCGATTCCAGCAAAGTAGTTGCAGAAACACAAACTGTGAGCAAATTTGGAAAGTTTTCCTTTCTTTTATAAACAAATCAGAGCTTTATAAACAATGGAACCACCATGAATTTGAAGAAGAAGAAGAAGAAATAGGTGTGAGCCAGCGAGAGTTGGAATTATAAAAGAAAAATGGAAATGAAAAAAATAATAGTAGTTGGGTCGTACGGAGATTACCAAACGTTAATAAATGAAAAATCAGATCCAACGGTCCACAACGAGTTTCAGGATTTTGCTAGCTTTAAGGAGGAAGATGACCAAACGGTGCCGGTAATCCGTAATCGTTTTCATGTGAAACATTTCACGTTTTGATAATCGGCGTCAATCATTTATTAATGAGGAAGTTGACAATTTTTTTTTTTTTGCGAATAATGAAAATGTTAATAAAAAATCTCTGAGATTTTGGCATTTGCGAATAATGGAAATGCAAATGGGGGTTTTGCACTTTTTGGGGTTGATCGCTTTACCAAAACAGAGTTCGTTAGTAATTAATCCCTCTTTTTGATAAGTTGAATGGACCATTTTCCGTACACGTTTTGTAATTGTTCCGGTGAGTTATTAATAAATTAATGCATAAAAAATTTCTCCCATTTTTACAAGTTCAATGGATCCCATTGGAGTTGCATATTCATTTTTGTAGAAAATAGAATTGTGTAGATTGTCTGTTTCAACTTTGAAGAGGCAGATTTCAAATTTGAATATTTGATAAAAATATCAATAATATAAGAATTAAAATACCATACCTCCTATCATGTTAGACTTTATTAATAAATAATAATAAATAGAATTGTGGGGCTTTTATTCCCTGGTCTAACCATGTTGGCTTTGTTGTTGATGTTAGTATATTTGTTGCTAGTAATCTTTGTTAAGTTTAATGTAATATTAAAGTTTATTTAATAAAATTGGTTCTTTTGATAAAAAAATAAAAAAATAAAAGTAACATTCAACGATTACTTGATCAAGCGGCATAAGTCTCATCTTCATATGTGTGAGGTTTGAATTCAACTATTAAGATGATCCATAAGTCTCATCTTTATCTACTTGTACAATTAAAAAAAAAAGTTTAAAAGTAACATCCTCCTTCCACAATGGTTTGGTAGAAAATTACATGAGAATTTTCAAATGTAACATAATTCGTTATTTTCTATTAATCATCTATCTATTTTTGTTTCAATTCGAACAAAAATGACTAAAATTTTGTCAACAAAGAGTCGAGTACAATTCTCAATTAGGAGATCGACTACAAAATTTAGGTTACATCAAAATGATCGAGTCACTATAGACCACCTAGTCAATCGCTTGGTAAATATGGTAGAAGTTAACACTCATATCCTAGCAAGAGCATAATGACAAGTCAATCAACCACCCAAAACCCTTAACATGTTTCAGGTCACTAACATGCTCCACGTTGAAAGCACAACTAGCAAGAAAAATATCATAATGATCATGAACCACAATATCAATCCCACCTTGCTGTCCTTTATATATATATTCCTTGTACTTGTAAATATGACACTTGATACTTGCTAATAGAAACGAGGGAAATTATGCAGCAGTACGTAATTAACTACGTATGTACGTAGGAGGTTTTCCTAATTTCCTACTGTTTTTTTTTTGGCAATCAATTTCCTCCTCTATTTAAGGAGTTAATCTTAGTGATCACTGATCAGTGTCTATCTGAGAAAGCGTTTCCTCCAAAACTTAACGTAAAAAAAATCTATAGAAAGAGAAATAATATGTGAAAGTCCGAAAACAATCTCTTAAGAACGTTGGGTTAGAATCTCGATTGGTGCAATGAGGAATTTCAATTTGACATTGACACATTTGGTAGACATTTTATCAACTAACATGGAAACATTCCAATATCATATAACGGCATAGTCAAAAGTAGAACAAATGGAGATCGATGACAATGAAATTGTATGTTGCCCTAAAGAAGAAGAGAAAATATGTAGCAGAAAAGGAAAAAGAAGGAAGATATATAAAACTACACACGTAACAGGTACAAAGTAGCTAAGTAGATACTTGGTCTACAAAGGGCCTATGGACAATCGTATACGACATGCCGAATTTCCATTAACATCAAGTAATTGGGCTTTCTAGGTTGGGCCTTTTGTTCCACGTCTGCGTCCATTTACGGCATGGCCCATCCCCTCCTCATCAGGAACGGTTGATTTCACGCCTTCTTCACTCACACAGTCACAGTCTCGCCTTTAGAGGAAGAAAGAGAGAGGACCTGAGTGAAGCAGAACCAGTTGTCCCCTCCTCTTACTTTACATCACCTTCAGGTAACCTTAAGCATCGTCCAAACGTCGTCGTACTAGGCTGAGCTTTGTGATGGCACCGGAATCGAACTTCACTGACGGAATTGAATCCGGCAACTCTCTCCAGGCTATCTGCTACAAGCGTGGCTCGCTTCAGCTACTCGATCAGGTCCATCTCTCTCTCTAATTATTCAATTAGTTTCTATATTTGGTCTGTAAGTAGCTCTAGACTAAAAATTATTAGGTCACTTGGTTTTGAACAGAGAAAACTCCCTCTGGAAAGTACGTACTTGAATATCCGGGACTCCACAGATGGATGGTACCAAACCTATACTGGTTGCTTGCTCTTGATTTTGCTTCTTTGTAATGTTCAGTTCAATTCTTGATCTGTAATTTGGGTTGGTTATTAAATTTCAGGCATGCAATCAAAGATATGGTGGTGCGTGGTGCACCGGCGATTGCTATAGCCGCAGCCCTGTCTTTGGCTGTAGAAGTGTTTAACTTGGAGGATTTCAATGAAACACCCGATGAAGCTTCTTCTTTCCTTATCATGAAACTGGATTATCTTGTCTCCAGGTTTAACCATGTCATGATGATATGATAGTAATCTTCAAGCTCTTTAATTCTAGTGTTCTAGTGTTGTCATTGATTATCTGATTTTGTTCAATGCTTCTTCAGCCGGCCAACTGCTGTCAATCTTTCGGATGCTGCAACTAAACTAAAGCAAATTGCAGCCAAGGTTGCCGCCACTACTTCGGAATCCAAGAGTGTGTTTGAGGTGATTTACCCTTTGAGGCATTACTTTGAATTTGATTGTGGCCCAAGACTCTATTATCCAGATATTCACCTACTACTCCTATTGTTTTAAGTTTGTGACGCTGGAAGCGGCCACATGATTCATTGCTAATGCTAATCTTCCATTCTGCTTGCTTTATTTGTTCAATTCTATAGGCTTACATTGAAGCTTCTGAAATCATGCTCAAGGACGATGTTGCTTCGAACAAGGCTATTGGGTCTCATGGAGCTAGTTTTATCCAGGGCCACCTTGACAACTCTACGAGGATTTCTATGTTGACCCATTGCAACACTGGCAGGTATTTCCCAAGGGCGTATCCTTCATGATTTTCACTAAATTATGTGGTTGCCCGTATGGATTTGTATATGTTGCCCCACAGATAAATAAATGAGTAGAGTCATGTAAACCCCACAGATAATGCATTGTGGAGGATTAAACTATATAGACTGAACTCTGCTTATAGAAGTTATAGGTCTTTTCTGACCTTGATGTGTACACTTGCAGTCTTGCAACGGCTGGTTATGGTACCGCTCTTGGTGTTATACGTTCCCTTCATACTGAAGGAGTTTTAGAAAGAGCCTATTGCACAGAGACACGCCCATTCAACCAAGTAAGTATGCACTCTATAGTTCATAGTTTTCTAGTGTAGCATCCTCTACAGAATTCTCCATAGTGTCAACTTATGAAGTGATAAAATTAGTTAAAAGGAGTTGCATGTTGTTGATTGAAGAAAATATGCTTAAGATTTACCATGCATCTCAACATGATAGGAAACTTGCTGTGGTGGTAATTTTTTTGTGATGTGGTATGCAAGTCATTGAACTGTTCGTTGTATTCAGAAAAAAAAAACAAAAAAAACAAAAAATAGCTAAAGCATTGGAATGTTATTGATTTATCGTTTTAAAGTAATTGCAGGGATCCAGGCTCACAGCATATGAGTTGGTGCATGATAATATACCTGCCACTCTTATAGCAGATTCGGCTGCAGCTGCATTAATGAAGGATGGAAATGTGAATGCTGTTGTTGTTGGAGCAGATCGCGTGGCTGCTAATGGTAAATGAAATCAACACGTCCTCACCTACTTTAGACATTCTAATTCTACGGTGTTTGTATAGCTGATTTCTTTTCATTGTAATTCAGGTGATACCGCCAACAAGATCGGTACCTACAGTCTTGCCGTCAGTGCAAAGTACCATGGCATTCCTTTTTTTGTGGCTGCACCCCTGACTTCGATTGACTTATCTCTTTCTTCTGGAGGAGAGATAATAATAGAGGAAAGATCCCCAAAGGAACTGTTGAACACACACGGAGGACTCGGAGAACAAGTTGCTGCATCTGGAATCTGTGTCTGGAACCCAGCCTTTGATGTTACCCCTGCTAGCTTAATATCTGGCATCATAACAGAAAAGGTAGGGGATTACGTACATCTCTGTAGATCAATTACATGATGTTTTGCGATTCAAATATCTGATGACGAAATGTTCTTGTAAGCAGGGTGTTATCACGAAAAAGGGCACTGATGCTTTTGACATAAAGGATTTTGTTCAAAAGGCAGCCTTGCAGTCCAGTGCATAGCCCTGATCGGATTGAATATATACATAGCTAGTTATTGCCGTCTAGCTAAATATGGATGAAAAGAGATCTATGTGCTCTTTGTCAAATAATTGTGAGGATCATCCCGATTGAGGCCTACTTTTCTGTGTTATTGGTGGATATAATAAAGGAAAGAAATTGGAGGGAAAGTAATGTTTGCTTAGGTCTATCCAGGAGTGTGATTATTATTATTATTATTTTTATTAATAAGGTGTAGCAGAGCCTTGAACAACAATATATTTGTGCCAATATACTTGGATGAAGCCCAAGGAAACAAGTCTGATTTCTGAATCATCTTGATGAACCTAAACTCATCAACCTAAAACAAACATGGAGAAATCTGAATTTTCAACCACAATTTTGAATCTCTTGCAATTAATTTGAAAATAACCCATTAATTGTATGAAATCAGTGTGACATTTAAGGAATGTATAGCTTCGGCTTCTTGAAAGTTGAAACTAAGTAATGGGATGTACTTAAAGAAATGTACAGTAACACTTGTTTGTTAAACTCAAGTTCTTATTAAAAACAAGCCAAAAAGCCAGACTATTCTCTCTTGCTCTTCTTCCTCTGGCCTCGTTTCTCTCTTCTTCACCTTCCTTTCTCTTCTTCATCAGCTCAAGTTCTTTAAAAACACAAAAAAGGAGAGTCCAGCGCCACGAAAATGGCGGACCCGAACCCTAACCCGAACCCGACGGTTGAGTCGGATTCCGATGAGGGACTCAGAGTATTTCCTCCGGACAACAAGTTTCCCCCGGGGTTGATTTGTCCGTTTTGTGGAAGGAATCAAACGAAAAAGGTGAGTAATCCACGAGTGAGATGCAGGAGGTGTAAATGCAGAAGCAAATGACTGCATTGAGACTGGAGAATGAGAGGCTTATGGAAGAGAATATTTCTCTTAGAATTGAGAAAATGCAGAAGCAAATGACTGCATTGAGGCTGGAGAATGAGAGTCTTGTGGAAGAGAATACTTCTCAAATGGAGAAAATGCAGAAGCAAATGACTGCATTGAGTCTGGAGAATGAGAGGCTCATGGAAGAGATAATCTCTCTTAGAATTGAAAATGAGATAATCACAGAAAACAGAAATTATCTGAGGGATAAACTGACTACAAATGCACAAGACATTGGAAGGGCCATTAATACCATATATTCTCTGAGGAATACCTGTTATCAGGAATAGCTGTTATATTCTCTTAGGAGTTAGGAGTAGCTCTTAGTAGTTGACAGAATGTAATTACAAACTTCTCTTCTAAAAGTAAATATAGAAGCTTCTAACTGTGATTGATGTTGTTGCTCTTCTATTATTGCCTGTTTTGCTCCTCTATGAGGTGGGTTTGAGCTTTTGAGTGCAGATGTTCCTTTTTGAACTCTAGGTATGCAGAGAAAGGATGCAGAAAATAAAAGAGAAAAAGCTAAGAGGTAAAGAAAGCTGATTCCTTAATTCCTCATGTTTGGTTGAGTAACTAAAATGCAGGATATGCTTTTGCCTTGGCAATTTCTTTAGCTCTTTCTCGAACCAAAATAGATTTGATCAGTTGTCTGAACTTCAGCTTGGAAATGCTTCAATTCAATGTCATTGGAATTGCATTTGCTACTGTATTCTTCTGGGCTTATTATCCCACTCCTAATCAGTAACTTGCTAATTTCGTGCTTAAAATATCAACAAAGATTTGATGAACGTTAAGCTTTACACTTTAGATGCTTTTCTTTTTCGGTTGTTGTTTTCACCCTCCTTGTTATCATACTGTTAAAAATTTGTTTTCACCATCCAGTGCGTTTTAGTAGCAGAAACTTCAGCTCGATCATACTAAATGAGACACCAAGTGCCATGCAATTTCAGGTCTGACCAATTAAAACACGCACAAGGATAGTTTTGTTGCTATTAGCATAATGGCAATGCCAAAAAGCAGTAGTAGCAGAAAAGCAGCTAGCATAGGGTCTACTGATGGGTATAATGGAAAGGAAGCGGGGTTCTGATGATGGTCGAAAGCAGCCGCTTTGGTGGTTGTTGAAGAGATGTTGCTGGTTTCATCACAGTAACCGATGTTGTGGGGATTTTTGGTGGTAATACTTGTATGAGGATGGTACCATTCATATGATATCATTGTTGGCTGAGATAGTGTTCATGTTTGTGTGGGTGGTTAAAGAGAGGGGAGGGAGGGACGGAGACTCCTAATTCCTGGTTTGTGATTATGGCCTCTTTTAGTTGTCTTCTCACTGTGGCTGTTCGGTTACATATTCCGGAAGAAAATACTGATTTATTATTGCGATTTTGTGTAATCCAAAATGCAATCTCTGGGACACTTGTGTCTTAAGAAGAAACAGGACCTGCTTACATGCATATGTAATCCCTCGTGGCTTTTTCAGTCCGCTACCGAAGTGTGACCACAACTTTCTGTTACCCTTCATGCAATTGCAGCATCC
The DNA here is from genome assembly GCA_029955375.1 of Rubus parviflorus. Lineage (NCBI taxonomy): Eukaryota > Viridiplantae > Streptophyta > Magnoliopsida > Rosales > Rosaceae > Rubus > Rubus parviflorus. The sequence continues at coordinate 19,247,422 of JARGGL010000004.1, forward strand.
TGGAAATATTGCTGTGGATGATGTCAATGGTGGAAGGTTGATCTTTTATGATTTCGGAATGATGGGAAGGTAATTCCTTGGCTGTGCTTGCTAATGACAATCTGCTATTAAATATTCTATACTTTGACTATGTTTATGGAATTTAGCAACTAGCTATTTGATGGAAGATTTGGGGACTGAGTTTTTTTTTTGTTGGACATACTTGTCAATAGCATTGCAGGCATCATAACTTAATCATGCCTAAAAGCTGATACTTATATTGAACTGTCTGCGTCTAAAGTCTTCAGCTTCTTGTTTATTTTGTTAAAATAATAACCTAGCCTGTCTGATCATTCAAACTGGTCTGAATGCATGCCATGTCAAACTTGAGACAGATTTGGGCAAATTTATAAATTAACTAACAGATTAGAGACTTACTAGTTTCATAGGTATGTATAACATGCAGTATATATATAGTATGAAACTATATATATACTATAGTATGTATACTATAGGTATGTTTACTTTATATATATGTAGTATTTATTATATACGCAAATGATGCATTCTTAAATTAGATTTGTTTCTTTTCTCTCTCTGCGGTGGTATTGGATGGAACTTGATCCTCGAAAAAGAAACTTGTGCAACACAATCACCATTGGTGTAGACAGATCAGAAGCATAAAGATAAAAGATAACAGATCAAGTGCATCGATCGGAAAAGCAATCCGGGGCCAAATGGGCTTAAGAAGAATCCAGACAAGAGAGAGAATGAGGTTGCAATAGGTCGAAAATCTTAGTTTCTTCAGTTGCTCATAGTTTTATTCTTGAATGTAGACACAAGGATTCATGTAAAACATTTCCCACATACATAATTTTATTTTTCACATTTTCTTAGACCCTATGAGACGTAAAGCAAATACTCGATTATTAATGGCTGAGTGTTGCATAATACTCGATTATTTTTCAATTACTTGTAGCATGAAAAATTTGGTAAAGTGCGTAACACCATTATTAATGGCTGCTATGATTATAAAACCAAGACATATTAATAGTGTTACGGACTTTACCAAATTTTGGTTTTCCTAAAATCGGATTTTGTAACAAAATATATCACAACAAGTCAACAAGCCAATACAAATTCTTACCAAAAAAAAAAAACAAGCCAATAAAAATAAAAAGAGATAAAAGTAAAAAATATAAAATGAAACCAATATGGGGCTGGGGCTGGGCAAATGGAAGAAGACTATGGGTCGGGTTCGGCCCAACATTTTATACCCAAACCAAACCTCTCTTATTCTTCGCTCTGTCATCTGTGAAAGACGAAGAAACCAGTGGCTCTGTTCTAACTCGAGGTTACTTCGCTCGCAAATTAAGTTTCGAATGAAGAAATCAACGTTGCCATTGCAAAATGCAAGCGGCACTAGTAAGAATCGGAACCTCGGAAACGAAGCTTTGGTGAAGCTACTGAGATGGCATTTTGGTTATCCTGAATTCAGAGGCAAGCAATTGGAGGCCATTCAAGCTGTTCTATCAGGTACAATTACATACATATATGCACAATTTACCTACATTTTCTTCATGCCCTAGACTAAACGCCGACGTTTTGTGCATTTCAGGAAGAGATTGTTTCTGTTTGATGCCAACCGGAGGCGGCAAGTCAATGTGTTATCAGATACCGGCGCTGGCCAACAAGACTGGAATCGTGCTTGTTGTTTGTCCTCTAATAGGTGAATCAGATTTTTATATATGAGAAATTGATCATGTTTGAGTTTTGAATTGGTTGGCAAATTCAAGTCTTTGTGCAAATCTAAGTTTGTTATGCATTTTGTGTGTGCAGCTTTGATGGTAAGTAGGCCTGTTGTGGTTGGTAATTTTCATACTCGGAGGACAAAGGTGTGAGATTTTTGGCATTTTTGTTAACCAGGAAAACCAGGTGATGGCTTTGAAGGAGAAAGGAATTGCTGCTGAATATCTATCCTCCACCCAGACAACCCAAGTCAAAAATAAGGTAGAATTTGGGGTTTACCACATCTTCATGTGCTTTGTATTATTAGTTATATACTAAGGTACAGAGCTCTAAGGAGCTTCATAAACAAGCATGAAGTTCATAAAAGCATTGACTAGGAGCATATGCTGTTATGCATGAGATTATGAGAATATTGATGACTCTTTTTTGCAATCTAGATACATGAAGACCTTGATTCTGGAAAACCATCTTTGAGGCTGCTGTATGTGACGCCGGAATTGATTGCAACATCTGGATTTATGACAAAGCTGACAAAGATTCACTCAAGAGGGTTGTTGAATCTCATTGCCATAGATGAGGTCTGGAGCAACATGGTCTATTTACTCTTGACCAGTATACATATGTGGACATTTGAAGTTTCTCAAAAACTTTCAGATTTTGTTTATAAGTTTACTCTCATTTGAAAATTTCAGGCACACTGCATCTCTTCATGGGGCCATGATTTTAGGTGTGTAATGCTAATACATTCAAGCACAATTCATGGATTTCCATTCATAGTTTATATGAGACCCAAATAATTAGGGGCTTTTCATCAGGATATCTAACCATAGTTTACTAAGAACCTTATTATATGGTAGTAAAAGTCAGATTCTAATCCCTCTCTTTGGGTTCTCTATCCCCTTCATTGCCATTTTGAAACAGGCCTAGCTATCGTAAGCTGTCGTCTTTAAGGAGCCACCTCCCAGGTGTACCAACCTTGGCGTTGACAGCTACAGCTGTTCCTAAGTGAGTTTCTTGATGCAGTCTGCACAGAAATTTAGCATGTATTTAGAAATGTGTCTCTCCTTGTCTAGTATATTGCGAAAGCTGCATTCTTCTCAAGGTTTATAAGTGAGCAGTACTTCTGCTTTTAGAATTCGAAGAACTAACTTAGGTTATTTTCTTAATGATCATTCATTCCTTTGTTTTGCAGAGTTCAGAAGGATGTGATAGAGTCCTTGTGCCTCCAAAACCCTTTAGTCCTAAAATCTTCTTTCAATCGTCCTAATATATATTATGAAGGTGCGTCCTGCTTCACTGGCTTATTTCACATCCTGTTTACAATCTGTCTCTTGGCTAATTTCATACAAGCTAAAGTCAGCCACTTGATTTTTACTGTAATGTATTACGGCCTCTGTATTCTTCCCCGAATGGTTTTCTCCATGAGTTTGAGTGAAGAATAGGATTCAAACTTACTTTACATCATTCACATACCTGACTAGATTTCTTTATGATGCAGTTCGATACAAAGATCTATTACACGATGTGTATGCTGATTTGTCTGACGTACTAAAATCTAGTGGAGATATCTGTGCAATTGTCTACTGCCTTGAACGAACCATGTGTGATGACTTGTCTGTTCATCTATCACAAAATGGGATTTCATGTGCTGGTAAGTCACTGTTTATAACTCAACCTGCTATTGCTTGTTTCGCAACAATTATACTTTTTATTTTCCGTAACTCTTTTATTATTTTCTCTGCCATTCCTCCTCTCTTCCTCAGCTCTCTCATCTCTCCTCATTTTTCTCCCCTCTTCCATTTCTCTCCTTAATTATTGTTTGGTATCAATAGACTTTTATTTATTTTTAATGTTATTCTCCTGCTTTCAGCTTATCATGCAGGGTTGAATGATAAATTACGCAGTTTGGTTTTAGATAATTGGATTTCTTCTAAAATACAAGTTGTCGTGGCAACGGTGGCTTTTGGGTATGAATATATATAGCTGTACAATCATTTTTATGCTCCCAGCTCATGATTGGGATTGTGATGTCCTTGTTTTTTCTCCTTCCAATATTTGCGCTTGGAGCTTGTTCTGGTGCATGCAGCTGTAATTGAGCTTTTGTTGTCTCTTCAGGATGGTATGAAACCAAATTCCTATAAAGAACTCTTGAAATTTTTGTTCTTATTCAATTCTCCCTGAAGCTGGATATGTTTAGTAGCTGTCACGTGCCTCTAATGGCTTTTGTGGTGAATTTTAAGGGTATAGATAGAAAAGATGTCAGAATTGTTTGCCATTTTAATATTCCGAAGTCAATGGAAGGCTTCTATCAAGAGTCTGGTAGAGCTGGTCGTGATCGATTACCCTCCAGAAGCCTGTTGTATTATGGAATTGAAGATTGCAAAAGAATGGTTGGTTTAGCAACACTCTTTACTTCTATGCCTACATATATTCTTTGTTCCTTCTTAGCTGACGTTCTTCAATTGATCATTTATTGCAGAAATTTATTCTAAGCAATGCTGAGAACAAGAAATCAAAGGCCTCAAACTCACAGGAAGAGTTGTCGAAAAAATCCCTGACAGACTTTCAACAGGTAACTGTAATAACTGCTATTATGTCTGAATGAACTATACATGGTTGATGTTTATTAAAATTTGAATTCAAAAACATGCAGATGGTTGAGTATTGTGAGGGCTCTGGATGCCGTAGGAAAAAGATCCTCGAGAATTTTGGTGAAAAGGTAGTATTTACTATTGATACATTTGGTTCCTGTGTACTTTGAGTGCAGTATCAAATTACTGACATCATTTGAAACAGGTACCTGCATCACTATGTAGCAAAACATGCGATGCCTGCAAACATCCAAACCTAGTTGCCAAGTACTTGGAGGAGCTCACAACTGCTTGTATTGTTCGGCAGAAATCTGGTTCATCTCGAATTTTTCTGGGCAGGTGCTCTATATTTATATGCTGATCCGTCCAGTGTTAATTATTTAAATGCATTTATGTCTATAAAGCACCTTGGGTGTTGAATTTAATTTTAATGTTTGCTCCAAAAAAAAGAATTTTGCAGTTACCATTTAGCCTTTTAAAGGTTTATCGAATTAGGAGCTTGCTTATTCATTGATGTCTTTCATTTTCAGCTCCTCAAGTAAGGTTAATGAAGATCAGTCCTCTGAATTCTGGAACCGTGATGATGAAGCAAGTTGTTCTGAGGAAGACATATCTGATTCTGATGGTATTTTATTTTCACAAGATATCATTATTTCTTTGGGGCAATAGAAGGGATGAGGATCTTGACAACTGTATGTTCTCACTCATTATGTCCCTCACATCTCAGATGATGTTGTGGACCTTGCGGCTGTCAAGAGCCTTACCAGATCAAAGTTGATCGATGAAAAGTTGGAAGCCTTGCAGCGTGCAGAAGAAAAATATTACCAGAAAAAATCCTCTGATAAGCAGGTTCAATCTGGCATATTGAATGTTTCTGCAGTAGAACTTAGAAGTATGAGATGGCATCCTAATGCAGTTAGAAATATGCTAAAACATTATTGCATATATCACTGTTCATAGATATATTATTCAAATATATATTCGCTGAGATATTTATCCTGAGCTACTCTTTTGCCTAATTTGACGACAGAAGGATAAACTTAACAAGAATGCTATATCTGATACGCTGAGGGAAGCAAGCAAGCAGAGATTAGAAAATGCTGTAAAGCAGGCTCAGCAACGACTTGGAAACTTAAAGTAAGCTCATTGTTTTACCTGGATTTGATATTTTCAGAGAAGTTCTTTATTTAAAATTTACAGGCCATATATGATATCATGACAGCCAGATGTATTGCATTCAATTAGACAACTGTTGTTATATAGAGGTTTAAGGGTCCTTTTAACTGGTTCTCATTGTTATGTTCAACAGACCAGTTAATTACTTAATTTTAAGTTTTCTCACTAGTACTCTTTATTAGTAATCTAGAGGTTCTCATTGTTGGAAATTTTCTATGCAGGATTGAGGTGGATAAATCGGCCTCTTTCCTTGAAAATGAATGTTACAAAAAATATGGGAAAACTGGGAAATCATTCTATTATTCTCAAGTGGCAAGTACAGTGAGGTGGTTATCAACTGTAAATTCAACTGACTTGACTGATCGTCTCGGCACCATTTCTAGTTGGGGGTCAGAGAATTCTCTGCTTGAAACAGAAACTTCTGCAACACAATCACAATTGGTGGAGACAGAAGCTTCTGCAACACAATCACCTTTGGTGGACGGAGCAACAGAAATCACCAGAAATTATTTACATGCAAGTGTTAGATCCGAAGCTTCTGTAGCTGTGTCACCACCGGAAAGTGATTCCCCAAGTACAATGTTGCCACCAATTCCATCCTTCTCAGAGTTTATCAACAGCAAAAAGATAAAAGATAACAGATCAAGTGCATCGGAGAAGCAATCCCCAAATGGGGTTAAGAAGAATCCAGAGAAGAGAATGAGGTTTCAATAAGTCGAAAATCTTAGTTTCTTCAATTCCTCATAGTTTTATTCTTGAATGGGATTCATGTAAAACATTTCCCACATACATAATTTTACTTTTCACATTTTCTTAGACCCTATGAGAAGTAGAGCAATTTCTTTATTCATGCTACTGATGCTAGTAATCCAGTATTATGCAACATTCAGTGGCAACTTGCCAACGAAGTTGTTCTGCAAGCTTCCCAAGTACAGATGATCCTCAAATTCCACAGCCGATGTCACAAACGACATCACGCTTCCATTAGGATCCTCGAGGTTCTTGATTATCTTGCCATCAGTTCCTACATTCACCACCATAGCTTTCTTATGTACTCCATTGACTAGTTCTACTAATTTCCCAGATGTAGCTATCAAGTGTTTGGCTGCTCTGGAGCTGTGCACAAACTCCGTCCCGTCTGAAGTCAACTGCAGCATGTATGTACAGGTCATTGATGCTAGTTAGTACGTGGTCTGCTGCATAATTCATAAACCAAAATATGAACAACCTAAAATTGAGACCTGAAGTAGAGCAATCCAGAAAGACCCATCTGGAGCAAGATTGATGTTGTCCGGTCCACCGGGAAGGTTCTCGACGAAGACCTCCGTCTTCCCTCTCTTCTCTCCCTTTAGCCAATATCTTAGGCACCTGAATCTGCCCCATACAAAACCGACCATTAGTAACGTGCTCATTTTATCACAAAGATGAGCAAGCAAGTGTTACTAGTGTTACATCAATCAAGCTTACTTCCATGTTTCACAGACAACCAGAAAATCTTGGTCTTTTGAAACTGCAACCCCATTAGCGAAACCCAAGCCCTCAAGTAAAATTGAAGTCTCATTTGATGATGGGTCAAACTTGAGCAGCTGCCCATGTGGTTTTGCCTCGAGCACATCCAGATACCAATTATGGAGTCCAAATTTGGTGCTTGCAACACTAAAGTACAGACTCCCATCTGAAGCTTCAATCACATCATCTGCAAATCTGAAATCAAGAACATGTATATGAAGTTAACATCAACATATATGTTTTCTCATTTACTGGGCCTGTGTTTTTTTGTCCCCTCAGACAATTTATTGGTCTATTTTGGCATAATAAGAACCACATGCAAACTGTGCCATGGCTGTGGACCCAAAAGCCTCTAGTGATAGAGTATTAGAGTTAATGAATCAGACCAAAACACTACTATACATCAAAGAAAAATCCCAGATTGAAGACGCAAACAAACCCCAGAAGCAATAGTACTTGGACTTTGATAGTAACAGTCATGGACTCATCTTATATACCAACAAGCCATGATGTGTATGATACTATGAGCATGTTATAGAGTGGTCCCAATTGAATAAAAATAAAGATTCCTTGCTGTATATCTAAGCAGTCCTACAAGTCCCCATTTTTCTGTATGGTAGGAAACTGCCACACCTCACAATACAAGATGATCTACTAGCTTGTTTTGTTTGTGTCGCATCAGAAGAATTGGCATGGCTTTGCACATGGCTCGTTTATGAGAAAACACATTGCCTTCTCCGGTCCTTTTCGATTGTTGGGTGGAATCACAAAACTACAAGCCAGTGGCACGGCAAATCTAAAGCTTTTCTTTCTTCGGTGAGATGAAGAAGCTTGCGCACTAACTTGTTTTACTTACCGAGTTGCAATTGTTTTAGTCTCTTTGAGCCAATTCATCGAACACCTTAAACTTAACATCTTTTTGGGATCTTAACTCCCTCGACAGCTCTTACTAACTTAACAAACATCTTACAGTTACACCCTTCGAGAAAAGAGCAATATATGAAGGTTAAATCCTTGCATGGGTAAATTGCAGGTACTTGAAGTTGAATCACACATTTCAACAAATGGATGCGGTTTTCCAAGTACAGTACACGCATGAATTATGGTGGGGTTTACAGAGGCATTATAAACTAGCGTATAAAGCAGACTCTTACCTTATTTTGGACCCATTAACGTGTGAGGCAAGAACCGTAACACCATTTTCAGTAACCTTAAGCAAACCCTGCAAATCACATTGACATTTTAGTCAAGGTTAAAAGAGAGACCATGCAATAGAAACAAAAAAAAGTTCATTCATCTAACAATATTAGATAAACAACATCTATGTGTCGGGTACTTTGATGATCTAATGAGATGTTTATTTACTTGGAATGAAAATGAGAATGAATTAGAATTCATTCTTAACACTTACCCCCCCGGTTGGTAATCAAACTCCGGATATTCAGGAATGAATTCCTCATTTTTACGTGAGACCCACAATCATTCTGATTCATGTACGTGTTAGTAAACGCATGAGAACTCAGAAATTGATTCAAATTCCTTCATTCTTATTCCAAGTAAATAAACGTGCCATAAATGATTTTTGATTCACTTCATTTTTCTTTATGGAGATATTTTGAAGGGTAGGTAATGTAGAAAATGAAGGGTTCTGATTCTAAGAATATATCCGACAGATGGAGGGAGGTACTAGTGGTTTATAAACAAGGGGCCAGTACTTTATTGCCATTTTCTGGTTAGGAGTTCATGATATACTTGAATTAGGTCGAGGGAAAGTACTCTGAATTACCTGATCAACATCACATGCCACAACATCACCTTCGTTTGTGATAGTAATTCCAAGAACTGTATGACTATTCAACATCTTCCAGTTCTGCCAAGACCCATTTCTGTGAAGCCTTTTGATCCAACCATCTCGAGTAGCCGTGTAGAGTGTGCCTTCTTTATCCAAAGCAATATCCTCTGGTTTCAGAAGTAGTCCATCTCCAAGCTTAATCACTCTCTACATAACACTCAAGAAATAAGGTAAAATAACTGCTACAAAGGGTAAAAAGCATAACATAGTGAAATCTTCAATCATTCTTCACCTGTAAGATGTTGCTTTTAGGAAGAAGTGAAGAAGAAGATGGTGGAGGCAGTTTGAGTGAGACTGGGGATATTGGTGAGAACAAGAAGATTTGAAGTGTGATTGCAAGCAAACATGCCAAAGCAAATCCTGAACATGAGGTTAGAAAATCTTTCAGAGCCATAAGAAAGAAATAAGTAACTTTGACAAGGATGAAGGTGGTGTTGAACTGTTGAATGAGAATTTATGTCATGTGATCATGTGAATGAATAGTAGGATCAGAAATAATGGCTTGAGATCGACAAGAACAAAGGTGCTCATGTCAGGATAATGTTACAGATAGAACAAGTACCCACCGTACCAAAGTAACCACTCATTAGTTAGTAGTCGAATGGGGTTGCAAGTTGTAACTAGCTAAACGAAACATTAAAGTAATTGGTTGTATGAAACGAAATAGTCATATCGGGTGGGGTAATATCAACTTCAATGAAGTGGCACACGGGTGAACTTTTTGCAGCGCTATGCCAATTTGTATGACTCACTACTATGTTCAGATAAATAGGGTGCAAGGGTCGTAACCATCTCATATTCCAAATGAGTTTGATAAAATTTTATTCCCTTTCTGCCTAGGATAAGGCTTATCTATTCACTGGTCGGGTTAGTATCATACATGGGACACATGCTTGTCAAAATCGACCTCATTATCTTCATGGGACACATGCTTTGATAGAGAGCATTTCAAAGATTATAGCAAAAACTGGGTCTGAGAAAAAAATGCCAAACAGCAAATTTTACTCCAATTATTTGGAATACCAGAATGTTCAATATTAAAGGTATTTGCCAATTAACCCTATTACCAAAAAATTATGAGTAAAAGCCTCAAATGGTACCTGAACTATCGAGTAAAGTTTTTTTTAGTACCTAAGAATTTTAAGAACCTCAAATGGTACCTGAACTATTGCATACTTACCTAATATGGTACCTCCGTTACCTCAAATGGTACCTGAACTATTGCATAAAGCTTTTTTTAGTACCTACGAATTTTTTTTTACCAAATATGGTACCTGAACTATTATGCCGTTACCTAATATGGTACATCCATTAACGAGAAAAGTAATGGAGGTACCATATTAGGTAAGTATGCAATAGTTCAGGTACCATTTGAGGTTCCTAAAATTCTTAGGTACTAAAAAATACCTTACACAATAGTTCAGGTACCATTTGAGGTTTTTACCCAAAAATTATTTACCAAATATGGACCTACATCCTATATACTACTTAATGACCCAAGTGAAAACCCAAATTTAGGGCCCGGCTAATTAGTAAGAAAATCCATGACACAAGCCCTTATTTATAGCAGAATTTAATTACAAATGAAACAGAGCAATAAAAACAGAGGGAGAGTGGAAACAAACAGAGTGAGACAGAGTTGAATGCTCTGCAACAATGGCCATCACTGAGTCTCAGCCCAAACCAAACCCTCCTCCTCCAATTGAAGTCCACTGCGTAAAATGCGACTCCTGCGGGTTCACAGAGGATTGCACCCCCGCGTACATCGCACGAGTCCGGGAGCGGTACCAAGGTCGGTGGATATGTGGGCTCTGCGTGGAGGCTGTAAAGGACGAGGCTTTGAGATCAGATAGGCTCATCTCCACCGAAGAGGCCTTGAACCGCCACATAAGCTTCTGCACGAATTTCAGATCGTCTAGTAAGGAAAAAACAGAGCACCCAATTCTCGCCATGGGTCGGGTTTTCCGGCGGAGCTTGGATACTCCGAGGGCGGTCCGGTCCAATTCCAGCTCTTCACTCGGAGACGTCCAGAGGGTTCGTGGGCCGCCGCTGTTTCGGTCCGGAAGTTGCTTCCCTGCTCTCAATAGTTGAGTTGGTTTATGGAGGTAAATATATCAAACAGGGGAACTCTGTTTTTGTTAGATTATTACATCAACATAATTGGGTTGGTTTTCATTGATGCAATTGGTTTTTAATTGCTAAGACTAATGAGTTTGGTTCTCTAGACTTTCAATGTATATATGATTCTCTTTCTTAGTTTCTTCAAATACATTTTTACTCATCTTGTATTGGATTGTTGAGCAATGATCATTAGGTGTTTGTGAAAATGTCTGAGTTGAAATGAATGGCATCATTGTGTTTTTTGAATTTGGCCAATTAAGGGAAATGGGTGTGTGAGCAATTGAGCATTAACTATGATTTTGTTTAGGGTCGGATTTTGATATATTCATGAGAGTGATGCCACTGATGTCTAGGCTATGCTCCTAATTCCAATTATTGGAAAGTAAAATCTGTACAGGGAAATTTTTCTGTGGCAACAGCGAAGCGAATTCAATTTTGATTGCTGGCTTTTCAATGTTCATTGACTGAATCATAATAGCGTTAGATTTTTACAGTTATGCTGTCATTATGGTACATTTTGACACACAATGAAATTTCTGAGAAATTTCCCATAAAGAAATGCAATGCCAGTTTGATTCTAAGGCAGTAGAGTTAATGCACTCTGTGTACTTTGAGAGTTGAGTGACCTTCATTCAGGCCCTTCAACCAACCTAAAGACAATAACTATTAGCTTGTGTTGGTAGATATTTCTGGCAAAAGATTTATTTTTCTGAAGTATGAACACTTGAATCTGACAAAAGAAAAGAATTTGTGGGACAGGTAGATTAGCACCCAATATCTTCATTTGCATAACATGGGTCAGGATCAAGGAAAAAAAAAATTTCCTGATTTCTGTTCAAAGATTTGGCCCGCGGAGTTGTATTGTGACTATTGTCACTCATCTTGAATTCTTTAGATTTTTCTTTTATTTCACAAATTATATACAATTATGTGTCTATTTCTCTTGTCTTGTAACTTAAATAGACTCATGATTGCATAAAATCTATAAAGAAGAACACGTGGTGAGATAGATCGACACTCTAATTACATAAAACAGATGAATCTCAATTCTCTCTTTTCTTTTTTAAGCCAGATTTTATATCATATGTTGGTCAAATGGGATTTCCATTTCCATTCATGGTTTAACCTAGTATGAGTTGAGATTCATGTCATTTCTGTGGAAGTATCATTATGAATAGTTGAATACTGATTCTTAGCTGTTAAGTCAAAAAGACTAGGACTTTTCCGTTATGCACTTTTTCATTAGTAGATTACCTAATCCTATTATAAAATTCAGCCACACTTGGTTTATGTGCTAAATCATTGTCCTTGTCATCTTCAACCTTCACTCCACCGCTTGCCACTGCATTTGAATTGGAAATTGACACTTCATATTCTGCCAACCGCCCATGGTTTCATATAAGATTATTATAAAGCTTCCCTTATTGACAATTAGGGAGTCAACAATATAGAAACAGATTAGTCTCCGACTCATTGATACCACTCCATGCTCTACATGTGGGATATAGAACGCATTTATTATAGCATTAATTTGCTTCCGTAGAAAATGCGTCTGCTGAAAGCATATTAGAATTTTAAGTGCTTTTCATGAAAGCACTTTTGCAGGTGTCAGTCTGACATAGAGTTTTAAGGAATTAAGGTTGTCATTTATCTAAAGAAGCAACAAGGTTATCAACTTGGACCACAATAATCATGTTGGGCCCTTTTTCATTGATGGGTCAGTTCCCAAATGAAGGTTTGAGAAAAGCAAATGAGGACTCAAATGGATACCATTTAAACATTCTGCTATTATTTTTCAAGATTAGAAATCTAAACACCACCAAACTTCATAAAGATCAGTTTAGGCCTCATTGAACATATTCGGAAGGGTATTTGTAACACCTGACAGCAGCTTCTGCAGAATGTACTTCCTTGATATGTCATGACCGAGAAACCACGGATCGCTTACTATGAAGAATGGTTCACTAGCCGAAATTGATTCCCTGGGCAAGTGGTAGTTCACTCCCATAGTTGATTGTACTGTCACATACACGAATTGTTCAAGACATTGATCGAATAACCATTTAGCAGTGCCATAATCGATGTAGATAGTAAGAAGGATTCAAGCAAATTAGTAAAGTGTAATGAAAGATTACCATGTTGAGCGTCTCATGTATTGCTTCCAGGAGTCGCTCCCTGCTTCGCGGCCACCACCAGTTGCCTTTTCTCCACCAAAGGCCCCGCCAATCTCAGCGCCATTAGTAGGAATATTTACATTCACAATACCACAATCACTGCCCTGAGGCCTGCATTGTATGCGGAAATTGCAGTGCAAGTTAAAATCTTTAATTTTCATAATACTAGTGTAACGTTCTAGGCGTGTTACAAGAAAGATGAGATACAGTCTCATAATAACATCTCTCTATGACTCCAATAAAGAGATAAAGTCAGGGAAAAAAAGGCAAGGACATATGATAGATTTTTCCAAACTTTGTAATTGACCATCTTAGAAACTCACCCAATCCATTTAAAGAGAAATTCTGGCTTTCTTGTGAAGATTGAGCTACTCAATCCTTGTGGTACAGAATTGTTCATTTCAATTGCTTCATCAAGAGTCTGCAGATTTTTAAACAACAAAGTTGCAAGTTTTAATCAGAGGACACTCATAAAAGCCATCAATAAGAGACAATTTTCTACCTTGAATTTCATAACATACAGAACTGGACCAAACAACTCTTCTTTCACCACAGCTGCAGTTGGAGAAATCTCAACAATTGTTGGCTGCACATAATTGCCATCTGACTCTACAGTCGATCCACCTACAGCAATCTTTCCCCCCTGAAAAAGTAAAACATAACGTGTAAGACAAGCCCTTTTTATCTTTTTTTTCCTCCATGTATGTATGTTTGTATATAGAATTCTCCAAGAGACGCAGAACATGCCTGAGATTTTATGGCTGCAATCCCCTTCTCAAAATTCTCCTTCGAAATGTGAGTATGTAGAGGCCCAACTAAAGTTCCTTTCTCCAAAGGGTTCCCAATCTTGACTTGCTTGTAAAGTCCAACTAGTTTATCTAATACATTCTGATATATACTTTCATGAAGAAACTGCACTCCAGCAAAGCCATACATGCACACAAATTTGCACATTTAATTTTCAAGGAAAAAAACAAGGCACAGAAAAGCAAAATATTGGTGAAAGAAAGTTCAACTCCTATGGGCTTATTGGGCTATGACCACCATGAAATTACTGAAAGATGACTTGTAGAAATAAACATTACCAATCTACGGCAAGATGTGCAGCGCTGACCAGCAGTACCAACAGCCGCAAACAAGATAGAACGCACTGCCAGCTCGATGTCAGCATCATCCATAACAATTAGGGCGTTGTTCCCACTTAATTCAAGTAAGCATTTGCCAAACCTCTCATTGACAATGCATTGCACCTTCTGACCCACCTATATTTGGTATTGTGGAAGCTATGCTTAGCATCATGGTGATGGGAGAAGAGAAAGAATGTTGGAAGGCACAAGTATGCGACCACTGTACCTTTGAACTTCCAGTGAATGAAACCAGGGGTATTCGTTTGTCTTTTGCTATTGCTTCACCAACTTCAGCTCCACCACAGAAAGCGGTGAATATAGCACCCGGCAAGTTATTTTTCTCAAGAACCTCAGCAATTAGCTTCGTCACAGCAATAGTCACCAATGGAGTTGTTGGTGCACCCTTCCTGCAGTACATAGCATCACATGTAACTACTGTACTATAAGCCATCACATAGTAATACATGCAGTCGTTTTAATAAATTAATCTGCCAAAACTCAAATTTTTAAGAAAATAAGTTACTTACTTAATATATCTATAACAATGAAACAATGAAATTTTGAGTACACTTATGATTTGAAGTGATAAATTTTGTCAAAGTCCAATTCTGAAATCAGGACATATAAAAACTTACCAGACAACGCAGTTACCACAGACAAGTGCAATGCAGGCATTCCATCCTAAAGCACCATTGAAATTATAAAGAAATAAGAATAGTTGGAAAGTTCATTAGTCATCATTGAATTGTAGAGACAAAATAAAGGATATCATTAATGGATTATTAGTTTTCAATCTACCCATATGCTTCATAATCATATAATCATAGTGACCTTGCCAACAGGTTTTCATGACTACAATAATCATATGACTGGGGATGCCTCTAACGCTTAACATTTAATGTAGAAAAGGTAAAATAACAACTAGATCCAACATCATGCGGGGCTTCTTGTGCATAAGAAGGAGTTGTTTAATTTATGTTGCAAGTTTGTCAAGACAACAAAAAACAGGAACGCACCAAGAACAGCACATGGGAAATTGAAAGCAGTGATGACACCAACTATTCCCAGTGGATTCCAAACCTGTGGTGTATAAAGTGCACAATATTGTCAATTATAGCATAATCAAAGTCAGTTATGTAAATGAAAATGGTCAAATTCTAAGAATATATAAATAGACAGATTTATTATGTAGGATCTAGTAATGCACCTCAAACATCATATGATTTGGACCTGCCAAACAAAAGAAAAAATAGCAGATGTTGATTAAACGAAAAATAACAACAATTGGCTTAGCAACCAGAGGTGTTTATGTCTCACTGTGGAGCCTTTAAAGTTACATTAAGCTATTCACATTAGCAATAAAAAAAAGAAACAATAGAATAAAAGTTAAGTTGGAGCTCACGTTCTGAAGGTATGATAGATCCATTCAGTTGTCGGCTCAATCCAACGCAAAAATCACACATATCAATAACCTCCTGCATACATTAGTACCCAGGCGTTACTTAGAAAGTGTAAACCTGAAATTCATTCTTAAACACTTAAATACAGCAATAGCAAACGGCTGCAAAGCTCATTCCCTACCCAACAGATGCATAAGATAGCACTATATCCATCTCTCTATATAGGAATTGCTATAGTATCATCTAACTATGTGTCTATGTACATGAATTATCACAGAATGGATGTAATTAACCAATGAATAATTGAACTATAATACCTGAACTTCCCCAATTCCTTCAGGAAGTATTTTCCCCATCTCGAGGGACACAAGCCTACCCAGATAGTCCAATTTGGCCCTTAATGCATCTCCTATCTGTCTAACAATCTCGCCTCTCTTTGGTGCTGGGAGCTGCACAATAATTAAATACATGAACCTTTATAAACTAAGAATGGAAATGAAAATTCACACAGCATGTCTAGAGTTGTAATGTAATTAAGATTCAAGAGCAATGAAAATGAAGAGAACTGACACTCTTCCATGTCTTGGATGCTTCACTACAAGCACGCAGGCCCTCCTCATAATCTCCTATAGACACTTCCGTGACCTTAGCAATTTCCTGATATCCCAATGCACAAGATATTATAAATTCTGGGTTTGTGTGATTGAATCCAAATCTTTATTTTTTTTACAAAAAGATCAAAACTTTAATAAAGAAATATGGGCACTAACAGCAATTCACACAAACCTGATTGTCTGCAGGATTGAAAGTAGAGATAACTGGGCCAGTTGCCTTCCACTTTCCATTGATGAACCCACCAGGATTTTCTGGAGCCAGACCGATCTTCCCCAGAAATTCATAGTCTTTTTCTGTGCCGAAACTCATCTCTGCATATTCATAACCTCTCTGTCTAAGTCTCAGTATTCACGCATCAAAACAAAATAACAAAAAACAAAGATGGAGTAGAACATATCAAAATACAGATTATGATCACGGGTTGAAAATCACATACCGAAACCAAAAGGCAGTGATCAGCGATCAGAAATGAGAAATGAGAAAATGGGAAATGGCGTGATGGATATGGATTGCCAAAAGCTCGTGTCTTTTATAATTGAACTGGGATGATTATGAGTGTGGTGATTGCTCGAGTGCGTGTTAGTTTAGTATATCAAATTATCGATCAGATTGGAGCGACACGCGGGACAATGTGAAAAGACGAAATGGGCCAACCTCAGCCAGGTGAGATATGAGAAGTAGAGCAGAGACAGAGATGGCCAAGTTTTGGCAGCTAGCTATGGATCTGTATGATGCTACTATGTCATTCAATGCATCATTTAGTGTGGTTTTAAGTGAATGTGGTGGAGATTGTAAAGGCTCAGAAATTACGGATCCAATGCATGGTTTCCGGTGCACATTAAGAACAAGAAAAATATAAATTACAAGCAACAAATAACAATACCAAATTACCAATCGAACAAAAAATTATTTTTTTGTTTCGGACGTGCCAAACTTTTTAAAAATTATGTTTTAGCACCTCCAAAGTATAATAACGAGGCTAACGATGCCTATGCAAGCCAGGCTAACGATGCCCATGCAAACCAAACTAACGTATTATTTTAGCGGTCCAATCACGAGATTTCACTTAAAAATGATGTTCTAACACCATAGAGACTAACACACATTTATGTTTTTGATTTGGATCGAGATTTATTTGTTACGCTTTTCTTTGAGCTTTTTCTTGTTTGTTCAAGTGAGTAAGGTTATGGTATGTTAACATTTCGCATACATAATGAGGAGAGAAAGTCCTTGTTAAGGTAAATAAGGTCCTCATTAAAATAAATTAAGTTCTCATTTGAGTAACTAAGTCATAAAAGTAGTAATTGTAATATTTTACGACTTGACAACACATATTACAACTTCAACAACTCATGTGGTTACTACGAAAAAGTCATCGTTAAAGTAAATAAGATCCTTATTAGAGTAAATAGGTTTTTATTTGAGTAATTAAGTCATAAAAATTATAATTGTACGTATGAGATACGTTAACCTATACTAAATTTTTTCCAAGTACAATGCTATATTTTTGCATTATATTGTCTTTATAGTAATGTTACGTAACATGTCTATGTATCCCTCATATGTTGACGTTTCTATTAAAAGAACAAGAAATTATTAAAACATATATGTAATTTTGTGCTAACATATACTTGTCTTATGATAGCAAATATGTTTGCAACACTGAAATCTTCTTGTATATATGGCACTATGGCCCTAATAAAAATTAAAAAGAAAGCTCCGTTCGTTCAAAAAAAAAATGTAGGAAGAAATTACTGTGAGTAAGAAATGTAAAATACGGCATTCAATTGGTCTCCTTCCCCAATTGAATTGAATTGAATCGACAGCCAGCACCGGGAAGCTACGACGAAGCTGCTTTTATTTGTTTGTTTTCTTTAGCACTCTTTCTGGTTATCAATGACACAGAAAGAGTGCTAAACCCTCTCTCCTCTCCCGAAGGTCCTGAACCCTCGATTACCTTCGAAATTTCGATTGCAAAATACCCAATCGCATCTCATACAATTCAACCCCTTTCTTCAATTCAACCAATTCGGAACCCTAGACTTGCTTGATTTCACTCTGCCGATGTTCCTTTCCGATTTCGATTTGAATTTCCCGGCTAAGGATTCTCAATCTCCTTCTATTCTGGTTCGAAAAATTAGGGTTTGATCAGGAGGGGTCAATCATGGCAGGGCCCAAGTGTTTTTTCGGGGCAAAAAATGCCCGATTTCGTGGGGTTTTCAATGCGATTTGTACTCTGGTGTTGTTCTTCTTGTTCTACAGCCAGGATAGCTTTCTCAAGAGTCCGTTTCTGGGTGCTTCGCATTCGGTTCTTCCTTCTCGTTGGAGCTCCAAAGTTGATGCCTTTCGCAGTCCGGGCAATCGGGTTGAGATTATTCACAGGAGAATGGCCCAGGTTAATGTTACTTCGTCGAATCATAGTAGTAGTAGTGTTAATGGGTCAGATGCCAATCAAGTAACACCGGCTGATCCCAAATTGTGCACCGGGTTGTTCAAACACCTCGGTTATGCTAGCAAATGTGAGTACTTGATTGAGCACCCGGAGTGTACTTCCGGCGGGTATTTCAATTACATTAAGTTCCTTTACTGTGACTGTGAGGGCTTTAACTTTCTGGGGTATGCAGCATTGACAATTTGGTTGGCTGCTCTATTCTATCTGTTGGGCAATACCGCCGCGGATTACTTTTGCTGTTCTCTGGAGAAGCTTTCGAGTCTCTTGAATTTGCCGGCCACCGTGGCTGGTGTGTCTCTGCTTCCACTTGGCAATGGTGCTCCGGATGTGTTTGCGAGCATTGCTGCTTTCGTGGGTAAGGACGCAGGCGAAGTGGGTCTGAATAGTGTGTTGGGTGGAGCTGTTTTTGTAACTTGTATTGTTGTTGGTATTATCTCTCTTTGTGTGGCTGATAAGGGGGTTCAGATTGATAGGAAATGCTTTATCCGAGATATATGTTTTTTCCTCTTTACTATCTTCTCACTTGCTATGATGTTGATGGTTGGGAAGGTTACTGTTGGGGGTGCTATAGCATTTGTGTTGATTTATGTGGTTTATGGGTTTGTGGTTGCTGCGAATGAGCTTTTGAGGGAACATGTTCAAAAGTTGAGGTTGGATGCTGTAACACCATTGCTTCCGGTTAGAGGAAGTATATTTTCACCGGGAAGTGAGGAGGATGAATCCATATATGCTGGGCTACTTGAATCTGAAGAGGGGACTGGCGTACCTCACCTCCAAAGTAAGCTGCCGCAGTGGATGTGGGCTTCGAATGTGGCAATTTATTCAAATCAGAGTTCGAAGAATAGTACAGACAGCTCAAGGTCATTGTGGGGTTGGAACGAAGAGGAACAAATCAAGGAAAACTCTTCCTCTTCTAAAGTTCTATCAATGCTGGAGATTCCATTGACACTGCCGAGACGGTTGACAATCCCCATTATTGAGGAGGATAGGTGGTCCAAAGGTTATGCTGTTGCCAGTGCTATGTTAGCTCCTATTCTTCTGGTATTTTTATGGAGCACTCAAGATGATGTGGGATCTACGAGTATAAAGATTGTGTATTTTATAGGTATTGTCTCTGGTAGTGTTTTGGGCGTTCTTGCATATCTACACACCAGAGCTGATCAGCCCCCTCGCAAATTTTTATTTCCATGGGTTTTGGGAGGATTTTTCATGAGTATTATCTGGTTCTACATTGTTGCAAATGAGCTTGTTGCATTACTGGTGGCACTTGGTGTGATTTTTGGAATTAATCCATCAATTCTTGGATTGACTGTATTAGCATGGGGCAACTCAATGGGTGATTTAATGTCGAATGTTGCACTGGCTATTAATGGTGGCGATGGTGTACAGATTGCAATGTCAGGATGTTATGCCGGGCCTATGTTCAACACACTTGCTGGCTTGGGGATCTCCATGCTGCTTGCCGCCTGGTCTAAGAGACCGACATCTTACATAATACCCAAAGATATTAGCTTGTTTTATACAATGGGATTCCTAGTGGCAGGGCTTATTTGGTCACTCGTTGTGCTACCCAGGAACGACATGCGCCCTAACAAGATCTTAGGAGTCGGCCTTATAACAATCTATATGATATTTCTCTCCCTTAGGTTATGTGCATCAATGGGTGTACTGTCAGTTGTAGATCTATAAATAAATGTTGCATTGGTTGCTAGTAAAGTTGTGTCTTGTACAGCCTTGAGTTGGAATGGCAGTGTTGATGCCATAAGTTGCGTGTTCATCAGTAGTAACTAATATTGAGTTGCTGTCCTTGATAATGTATAACAAACTTCACGTTAATATAAAAACAGATTTTGTTTTCCTGAATTCAATTTGGCTAACTTGTTTATCCTGTGATTACTTGAGTTTGTTATTCTTTAGTCATCTGTATTCTGTACATCTGTTGTTGGAACATGATGATGCTTATTGGCTTTATCGGTTTGTTACATTGTGATGTGATGGTTGAACAATATGTTTCTCGTACTCTTTTTTTCCCCTACCTCTTTAGCAGTGTCTTTGAACTGGTGAATTTCCTTGGGTTACCCATCTAGGTGGCTTCTGTAATCTTGAGTTAGTTGCATGAAACACAAGTATATATGCCTTCGCTGGATTTCTTCTTGAAGTTTGTCAGAGAGAGAGTTAACAAAGGGAATTTGGCTAATGACAACGGTAAATGTGCTGTTCTTAATCTGATCTTTCCTCTCAAACAATGTATGCCGGCCAAGCTCCTCCTCCAATTTTCTCTTTTTAATTTACTTTGGCTACTGCAGTGGTACATTTTAGAAAATTAGGTGACAACCTTAGTTTATTCGTAATCTGTGTAGTATCTAGATTCTAGTTGGCTACTTAGTATTTACTGCCTAGATATTGCATCTGTGGTTCCATTACGTCTATTAATTGGTTTACAAAGCAGGGAAACAAAGCATGAAGCTGAGATCTCTGCAGAACAGTGGACACAAATCTTGGCAAATAATTGGTAGTTTAGCATCAAAGATGTCTACTGTATTATCTAAATAGATGTTTACTTTAATTATTAGTATTATTGTTAAAATGTATGTGCTTAACTGCTTATTAGTCTCTTGTAATCTTATTCAGTTGGAGAGCAAGACAACATTTAGATGTGTCTGTGCCCAACATTCCTGGGATGGCAAATGGGCAAAGCTGCGAGTAAAGCATGTTTCATTCAGAAATGATTTCATTCTTTCTAAGATTCCTTGTTTGGTTAACTGAGATTCTGAGAGCTGGAAGTCCTCCTTATACCATAGCGGCCACCACCACAAGACTGTTAAATAACGTAGGCAAGTAAGATACCCTGTTTGTTTTCCTTTATCTTTACGTTATGAAATTTGTTTCAATTCTGATTGAACTTTGTAATATCTGCATTAAAATTGTTCTAGCTTATTAAGTATTTGAAGTAAAAATGATATATAGGCACATATGCACGTCTTAATCCCTTTAAAGTGCTTGTTTATTTTATAGGGAATTTATGATTTATTGAGAAGGGGGAATATATTACTATAGTACTTTAAGAGTTATGCACAGTGCTGCCCTAAGGTGAAATAGACCCTGTTTCAAAGATGTAGAGGAGTACCCTAGGCCATTCTTCTTTTTAATTCTTCATTGATGAAATTTTAAAGTTTCTTGGGTCATGGTATAGGTTTTAGATATGTTCAAATACTTTGTGGTGCCTCATTCAGTCAAGCAAATTAGTGATGGTGTATCCTTAGGGAAAAGGTTAATGTAGTCTTATTTGCACAAATAATAGATTATATCATTATTTACAAATCAAACAGTTACAAAGATACCTTCACAGCTTTTAACAGATGAGCTGATCCCGATTAGTACAGGTTGGGAGTTGGGACAACTAAAAAATTAGCCAATAAACAATAGGGGAAAGGAGCAAAACCGAGAGAAAAAGAGAGCATGAGCATAATCCAAATGCAGAAAATTGGAACTGCTCAGATCTGTTTTGATGTCTCAGAAAGGAAAGCTTCTCTTTAATATGTGATAGTTAGCACCTGGTGGATTCCCCATAGATGTAATCAAGAATGGCAATGACTCCGAAAACAAAAGCTCGATCTATGCCTGGTGTCACCACAACATGATATAGATCTTTACTTGCCATCAACTCCTCCAACTCCTTCACTCCTATCTGTGCTTCATTGCATTGAGGAACAAATCCCACACATTAAACATGTCAGTAGCAATTCACAGAGGATGAAACTTATTCATGGTTATGAACATTAGCAATCCAGAATGGTCAAGGATATGAACTACTTTATTACCTGTGCCACTATGTTGCCTTTAGAGTCAACAATGCTACAAGCCTTATCAGGGAAATAACCCTTTATCTCGAAGTCCCAATCTCTGTTTTGCGTTCGTTTAGTCGAGATTCTGATTGCCTGAGTCCTTGCCAAACATGAGTTTGGCTCTTTTAAACTGAAAACCAACTCCTGTGATCCTTCATAGTCTAAAGCATAGCCCTTCCATGTCCTGTATATGCTTAGTGCCTCGACCGTCGCTCCCTGATTGAAAATGAAAGAAATGGTTTCTGGGTCTCAATAATATTCAAGTATGCACATGAGCTCGTATGATATGCAGGAACATTTTGGTTTTATCTATGTATGTTTCATGGACTCTGTATTTGGATTTGCAGATTAATCTTATGTAAGTGTACCTTTCGACGAATGAGAAGCAAGGCGTCTCCATTGCCATCTCTCAGAATCAGCTCATCCTTTTTCCCCAGAATTCCACATCCATCGACCCTGAAAGCAACCTTCTGACTACAATCTGTGACTACAAAACCACCTCCATTTATCGCTTGTGGCCTCCTCCTAACTACAAACACACCCTGTGCAGAAGAACAATACATCTTGCTGATTATAGGCGTCATGTTGGTTTTTGCTGCCATCTCTATCTCTTTGTTTATATATTCTCCAACTATGATGTAGAATCAAGTAGCAACTTGAAGCTTTCTTATTGCTATAACACAAGGGATTGCTGTTTTTATACAAAGAATGAGAGAAGTATTAAAGCTTGTTTAGTGGTTTCTGCATTCAAATGTTTGGCAAAGTTTTGACTGGTGTATTTAATACAAAACGTTCAAGATGTGGAAGAATATATCATTTGTGCAATGTGCTTAATTAACGCAAATGAAATTACTTGTTGAAGAGGATGAGTGTTATTAGCCAATCAAAACAGAGAGTGGTGGCGTGGAATCAAAAGTTTGCTGTTGAGGGATCAATGGCTTTTGGTTTAAACTTCAAAGAGATATACCTAGTTTCCTGATTTGAGGAAACCAGTGAAGGAATCCAAAAGGGGTTTACGGAGCCTTTTGAGTTTTGAGTTTGGCAGCTCAAAATGTCTAAAAAGAGAATAATATTGTTTCAATTTTATCACTCGGCATTTATTTAGGCAACAATGTTCTTGATTCCGGAAAGCTGTAGGCATCTTCTACGAGTTGGCCGTTCAAAGATTCACACACATGATCCATTGAATTCTTGCAAGGGTTAGATGCTCATGACCTCACAATTAATCAAAAGACTATCCAAATCAATGGCGAATTTAGAAATTTGTCTTCTGTAAAACACGCTAGACAATTTAACTGGTATACTACATGTTGATTAAAGTAATTGTCTACACTGACACTCGTGTGTATATATATATATATGCTTATGGAGGTACAAGAACAGGACACGTAGTTGTCTTTATCCTATTTGTTTACTTTTGCTCAACTTTAGAATTTTCAGTTGCCCACAAAAGGTGGTGTTAGACTATGTTGCTTGGATTGTTCAAAAAAAAAAAAAAACTGTGTTGCTTGGAGGACTAAATGAC
The DNA here is from genome assembly GCA_029955375.1 of Rubus parviflorus. NCBI lineage: Eukaryota > Viridiplantae > Streptophyta > Magnoliopsida > Rosales > Rosaceae > Rubus > Rubus parviflorus. Next base: position 19,271,537 of record JARGGL010000004.1, read on the forward strand.
TCTTGAGATGAACCTTCTCACAGAAGAGCAATGAAAGGTCTACTTTTGTCAATGATTTGGCAAAGGCCACAACACAAATGGATAAAATGATTATTATTATTCTGTTCCCCATTACCCATTCAAATAATGCACATTACTTACAGACCAAGAATTACTTTTATCTAATAAAAGTATAGTGCAGATTTCTTACACACCAAGAATTACTCTCTCTCCTCCTTGCTCCCCACAAGGCCACAAATTGGGCTGTGGTCCACAATTATTCGTACTTTTTAGTTGGGCTTAGAAACTTTCGGCCCAAAACCACAAAAATTGTGTTCCTGCCTTCCAACACTAACAAAGAGAAAGCTTTAGCCTTCTTTGCTGATTAGTGTTTTGTGCTACCATTATTATATCTATATATTTTTAGGTCTTTTTTTGGGCTAAGAGCGGGCCTGTGAAAGGCATTGCCATACAAGGTCACTGAAAGCCGTCACACGTGTGGAGCGTTGCACGGCCAAGTATAGCAAAAGCACAATGATTAAAAGCACAATGATGGCGTGGATCACCCACCGGCGCACGTTAGCATCTATTCAAGGACAGTGGCATTGGGCTTTGTGAAGCCAACTGGGCCCGGCCCACTTGACACGTTAGCAGTCACCACTCTTTTTGCCGTAGTACCCGAGCAGGGATTCATGGACTTATTTACATGAAATGTCGCTTCGGAGTGGGACCAACCTACGACCCCACGCATGGATGAATAAACGCAATCAATCAAACTGGGGTGCCCACGCAAAGTGTACGTGGCACGTTTGATTGATTGGGCCAGCCTTGAGTGAATTTATGGAGCATTTAACTTAGAAGCTTAGTTTGGTTCACGAAAAAAAAATCAATTCCTTTATTTTTTTATAGGTATAGAAAATCTAAATTCTCTTTATGTTGTGTCTGGATGCGGAATAAAAAATCAGAATTTATATCAAAGTCGGGATTTCACGCATAGGAAATTAGAATTTCGTTGTTTGGCAAAACTAACGTGGAATTCTCAATTTCTTTGCGGGAAAAAAGAGTGGAATTTGCGGCCTCAAAATTCCGAGTTCAAATTCCATCTAAATCGGTGTAATTTGACAATTCCCACATCAAGGTGCAAAACAAGACAAAGCCAACCATTTTTCCTGCCATCTCTATGGCCCCAACTTCCCAACAAAGTGCTCCTCCTGTTGGGAGGAGTCTGATTTCAACCAGAATTTTAATCAAATCAGAAATGGGGATCTGACTATGGATTTTATCAAGAATACCAATGGGTTTCCTCGATCTACTCTCTGATTTCCTTTTGTTCTTAATGATTCCTTCTTATGTGTTTGTCATTCGAAGAGGAGAAATTGGGTCTGAGGATTTCCTCTTATTTCCTTTAATTTTCTGATGCGTCCTTTTCTTTTTTTTGGAATAAACTTTATTAATAAAGACCAGAAGCTAAACCTCATCAAAGTACGTTAGCCATACTGGACTAGAACAAACCCAAACGTCAAAATCAGGAAACAAAAAATGATAAAAAATTGAAGTTTTGTTTATTTCTAGATAAAAAAATGATAAAGAAAGTTCAAAATTGTTATTGTTGTTTTTGCTGCTGTAAAAAAAACATGTAGTTCTTGCAACTTGCAGTAAATTCGAACACACATCATTTTTCTATTTTACCAATGACATCCAAACAACAAAAATTACAAATGATGGGAGTTTTATAATTCCATCATTTACCAATTTCTATGAAAATTAGAGGTGCGTCATCCAAACACACTCTTAATTTTCTTTTCAAGTGTTTGGCAAGGATAGACAAATAGTCAAAATATTTTGTAATAAATGCAAGAAAGTAGAAGGAAAAATGAATCTCTTGGGCTATGGAGAGAATCATTTTTCCCCATATTTTTCTTTCATTCAGGAAAATGTTTATTTTCCCTTGGCAGCCCAAACACAAAAAATGTTTGAGTTTTATTTCTTTTTCTTTCTTTTCTTTTTTATGGCATAAAATTCGTAAACCAAACGAGATGAGAATGTAGTTTGAAAATTGAAGCTCAAAGTCTGGCTACAATTAAATCCAGCTTAAATTTCCCTGGCTATACCTGACAGTGCAGAAGACCATACTTTGGCATAGAAAATAAATTATGGAAAGATGTTGGTGCAAGCATCAAAAGGTACCCATGGGTAAAAAAACAGGATGCGCGTATGAGATTATACCAAGACAAGATATTTACACATAAACAAGCTGTAAATCACTGTCATTTTCTGTAAAGCTACAGTGAATAGTCAGTGATTCAGTGAAATGGTGGAGCCAGAAAGAAAGTAAGAAACTTTGAGTAAAAAAAAGCCAAATCCATGCTTTGACAAGCGATCCAAGTGAAATTTTTACCCAGAGAGAGATTGATTTGACGACGACGACGACGATGATGTTGGTAGTTATTCTCAAAATCAGGGCTGATTCTGTCTCTCTTTTGCCCAAACACACACACACAACGAACACCTCTTTCTCTTTCCTACGCAGCTGTCACGTGCGGTCTGAGGTACTTGCCATCGTGCTTTTCGCTTCTTCTCTGCAATTTCTGCAAAACCCATCAGAGTTTTAGAGAGAGAGTGCAGGTTTGGTTTTGTCAATTTTAAAAATGCACACAAACGAGAGCTTTGCCGTCCATTTTTCCTCTAATAACCAAAGCCACACTCAAATCAAATTAGATCAAATTTCTCAACTTTGCCCAAATGGGTTCGTACAGACACTCGCAGTTGCAGGCTTTTTTCACAGCCGTCTTTACTGTTACCTCCACCATTATTATCCTTATTGGAATTGAAAGCATTATTATTATTATTATTACTACTACAACCAACCATGCACAAAGATGTGCCTCGAAAAACCCTTCCTTCTTTTCAGTCTGTGACAATTTCAATAATGACGCTCTTTTGGGCCTCTCTCTCTCTTTGTTTACCGTTTAAACCTCCCATTAAACCCTCTTCTGCAAATTTCAGTATCATTTATGCAAATTTCAGTACAATACAACTCCTTTCTTTTCTATTTTAAATTTTTTTTTCTTGTTGTGGGTTCTGGGTCGTAATTATCCCTGTCAGAGATTGTAATTACTGCTTCTACCACAAACCTTTTGTATACCATTTCACACCTACCATCATTTGCCGCTTCTTGTTTCTCACTTACCATTACTGCTCTCTCTGCTGCTCTGTTTCGCACTACTAGTAGCCATTACTAGTGCTCTGAAATTTTTCACCATCTTTCCTTCATTTGTGCCCTGAGTTTTGGTGATCCAAGAATTGGGTTTTTGCTCCTTTTGGGCAAGTGCAAAATAGTCTCACCCAAATGGCAGCTCAGTCGGGTTTTTCTGCTCCGGTCGTGCCTTCACTGCCACCGCCGACTCCTAAGTCGCCGCCGCAGTACCCAGATTTGTACGGGAAGCGTAGAGAAACCGCCAGGGTTCAGATGCTTGAGAGGGAAATTGGCTTTCTTGAGGTACTTGCTTTCAATTTTTGCGTTGCACGTACTCCATCTGTTTTGTGAAATGGCCTGGATTTAGTTTCTAATTCTGTGTTTGAGTTGCATATTTAAATCTCTTGAGGACTTGTGTAGTTGACAATTTGAGATTAGGAACTTGATTATTTTTGGGTTAAGATGGTAATTCTGAGATTTCAAGTCTCTTGTTTGTCTTTTTACAAGTTTCAACTTTCAACCAAGCAAAATTACATGTACGTGAAAACAAGCTACCAAAAAAGGAATGAGTAGTCACTTTCCAAGACTATAAACCAAGAAAACAAATTAAAGAGGCACATGAGTTGTCCACTGAAATTTTTTTTTTATAAAAAAACCGTTCTTGGCTTAAAAGCTTTCTGCTTCTTCAATTGGAACACAAAAGATTTAACTTTTGCTTAATCATGTCAAACTGAAAGGTACGACTTCCATTTTTGTGAACTGTAAGACCATGACTAAGAAAATTTTCGCCAAAGGGTGTGTTCATAAAGCTAGACAATATGTTGGTTTAGCAGTTAGCTTAAAGTCAAAGATGGAAGGAATTTGATAATTTAACCCAAGTGTGTAGGAGATTGGTCCTAATTTCTTTTTATGGACTAAGTAACTAGAAAGCTTCAGACCTTCTTTGATAGTAATCTGAAAGGTTGATCCACTGAATGATTTTATTATGTTTGTCTGGTTGGAAAATTTTGGTCAGTTATAGAGCTGTAGTTAGCTTTGTTTTGGACCATAAACCCCACTCCTCTGCAGCAAACGACATGGAGAGTGAACTCTCTAATTATTGCGACCTGTTATCCCTAATCTTCATATGTAGAGACCAGTTGATCAACTTGATTTAGTGATATTGAATTATTCTATGTAGGCACAAGTGCATGATTGTCTTTTGGTTTTATCATAGCTAGTTTCTGTTCTCCTGTCAATTGGTACACTTTAACGTGTTTGTCAGGATTTCATTGACTTCATGAATAGTGATGATAAATCTTGTTGACCAATATATAAGGTTAGTCTTTGTGTTCATAGATCCTTGTTGAAGACAATAAGTTAGACTATTTACTGGAGGCCACCCTGACTTTGGGTTCAAAATATAGGTCCCCAATGAGAAAATTGAGGAAGAGTCTATCAGGCTTCTTAACAAAAATGTACTTTTGCCCCTCTTAATCTCCATCTTAAACCTTCTGTAACCAGGTTCATGATGCTGGTAATGTAGTAGCTTTCCTCTGCTGCATAGTTTAAGTTGTAGTAATAGTAAAGAGCTGATGCTTGAGTGGTGAAGGTACTTTTCATAATTTGAATACGGAATATTTCCACTGGAAATTTGCTTCTTAATTGAGTTTGCAAGTTAACACATTCATTTGGCCTATTGTAGGTGTTTTGTTGATTTGTCATCTTTAGCTTCTGTGGAAAGTTAAACAACTTCATCGATCTTTTTCTCTGTGCAGGAGGAACTAAAATCTGTTGAACGCCTTCAACCTGCTTCCCGTTGCTGCAAAGAGTATGTTAGTTTTTCAATTACCTTGTGTGGCACCTCATTCTCAAAGTTTTAAGTAAAAAGAACTCCAACTGAAAATCTTTTACTTTTATTTGTATAACCATGATAGGACAATGAGGTGATTCTCTTTCTATATAGTTTTAGTCAACCTAGTAAATTGAATACGAGTATTTTGCAGGATTGCCGATTTTGTGACTTCCAACCCAGATCCGTTAATACCTACGTAAGAATGTCACCAATTTTTTTGGAAAGCTAGTTTTCATCATGTGCATTATGATCATTATTTTGTTATTCCTGTCATGCAGAAACCGAAAGAAACGCCGATCCTGTCGCTTTTGGAAATGGCTCTGGTACCATCTTCTCTTTCTTAACTTTTTCTATTTTCTGTTGAATATTATTTTAGCACCATTGAACTGAGAAAAGTTGTGTTCTAGCAAATTTAAAGTTGGTTATGCTAAAAGATCATGAAGCATTTAAATTTTTTCTATAGATAACAATGTGAACCAAGTCTTCATCCTTGGTCCTTAATTATATTTCTGACATTGTGAGTTATCACTTATCCATATGTCTTTGTATTGTCTTGGTCATTTAAAAATCAAGAGTATAATTCATGATGACCTTACTATGATTGATAGAATAAGCAGTAAAACAAGAAAACATTTTGTGCTCAGTTTCCGACAATAACATTATTGACCTTTACATTTAATTTGGCCTTTTTCTTTTTCTTCTCTGTAGATACAGAATCAATCAATGATACATAATGCTTTACTTCCTAATATGACATAAGTTTGTTTGTGGTACAGTGGAATGCCCTGTTTTAGCTTGTCATCGATTTGCTGTTGTTGCTGTTGTGATGGGTGCTCTCTTAACCTAAAAATGCCGCGCTGCTCCTGCTGCGGTCCATGTAACTGCAATCCGTGTGTCAGTTGTCCTTCACTACCAAAGTGGCGATGTTGCTGCTCATGGCCCCGATTCCGTTGCTGCTCATGTCCCCCATCCCGTTGCTGCTCTTGTCCCCCATCCCGTTGCTGCAAAAATAGGTCATGTTCATGCAGCAGAAATTGCTGCATTTTACCTGATTGCTCGTGTTCATGTCCTGATTGCTCGCGTTCATGTCCTGATTGCTCATGTTCATGTCCTGATTGCTCATGTTCATGTCCTGATTGCTCTTGTTTGAATTGTTTCAAATGGAAATGCTCTTGTCCTAAATGTCCGAAGCTACGTCCTTGTTGCTGTTGTACAATAACCTGCTGTAACCCGTGCAGTATATGTTTGTAGTATTCGCGTGCCATCTCTTATGGAAGCTCTGTATCATGGCTTTTCATTTTAACTAGTCTAGATATGCTGCAAATATTCAGGGTTTCATAAAATTGTGAGTTATGAAATAAATTTTATAGTGTTGGCCTCTTGATTGTTGGTTCTCTGATGAGGAAATTCATTATCATCTGCAATTAGTACTCTCAAGTCTCAAATCATTCTGTAAAAAGCTTTAAAAGCCACAACAAGGCCCAGTTTAAGTTCTATATAGAATTTAGAATTCATTGCTAGAATAAATTCTTGCTTGAAGATTAATTGTGATGGTTGAGGTGGGAGGGTGTCAGTTGAGCATTGGAAAATGGAGTAGCATATGGAACTTGTAAGCAATCTCCACTATGCAATTAACATAGTTGTGTCATTCTGTTACATTAGTTTTCTAGCCATGGCATTTGCAGTTCCTTCATAAAGCCATGGCATTTCTAGCCATGGCATTTGAAGTTTGAACTGCCTTTCCTAAAGCCAAAGAACACAACCTCCACATTTTTCTGTTGTTTTGGCTCAACCTACAAGAGTGTCCATGCGAAAGCAACCGGGCTCTTAACTAGGTGTTGGGGGTTCGCCCACAGGATCGAACCAAATTCAGACCTGGCTGTTCTACTGCTGCCCTTAGAAGACACAAAGGTGACCGTGTACCTCTTCTTCTCTCCTACACTAGCAAAGAAAAGCTTGGAGGGTTTGACAACAATATTCACTGCTGGTGGTCCGCTCACAATGACTTTGTAAATGGAGCCTGCAGCCCCTACATTCGTCAACTCACGAGTATATCTCACAACCCTCTTGTTCCTGAACACAACCGAGAAGGACGGGTAGTTAAGTTGTCCAGGATCAGAATACTTTCTTGAGCATGTAACGTTACGCTTTGCAATGACTTGGACCTGTTCAATGGTGTAGTCCAATGAGCACAAAAATGCAACGTAGTCATCGCTCGATATGTCGTATACGAGACCCGGTGAGACAGCTTTCGAGGGGTCGACATGGCCGGAGCCGTGAGCCCATGGGTTCGAAAATGTGCCACTAGCCGCGTCACGGAGAGGGGACTTGGTGTTGTCATGTGTATAAGCTGTTGTCATGAGTGCGGATTTGATTGCACTTGGGCTCCAATTCGGATGGGCCGCTTTGAGCAATGCTGCAAGCCCACTAATGTGTGGGCATGACATAGATGTACCTACAACGTCAATTACATTCTACATGAGTTACAGTTTTCGGACGGATGTATGATTGAATTTCCGATCACTTTCATAAATTCAGGTTAGCAAAATCATGATTATTCTAGCCGTTGGCAAATGACATGCATACCTGACATGATGTTGAACTGACTCTTCCTAGTGTCCTCCTCAAGCCCAGTGGGCCCAATAGCCTCGGACCATGCAGCCAAGATGTTAACACCTGGACCAATCACATCGGGCTTCAAGATCTGGGGAGTCACCAGATTGGGCCCACGAGAACTAAACGCCGCCACAACGGGTGACGGCCGTACATTCAGCACCGTCCCACCGAAGCTAATCACCGCCGTAGGATTCCGATATGACTGAGCATATTGCCTTATCAAGTCACCCACTTTCCTTCCGACGGCTACAGCCGGTAACAAGTGACTGTCAGCTACCAATTCCTCACCGCTGGCGGCAGTGTTGGCGATTATCATCCCTACCCCACCCGCGGCACGTACAACGCCACCTTTCTCGACACGTGCGTTAACTCCTCTATCGCACACCACCACTTTCCCACGTACCAACTGCGGTTGAAGCGAACCGGGCAAGCACAGATTGCTGGAGCTGTTAGACCCCTTGTTGTAAACCAACGCAACCGGTTTATTCCCCATTCCGGTTCCACTGTAAAGGGACACCCCAGTGAACCGGTTCTTGTTTCCTAGCAAAGCGTAAGCCGGGAAGTCCCGGTCCAAGGTTCCGGCTCCAACCGTCATGATCCACGGGGCTGTGTTGGCCAATGAGGCCCTACTGGGCCCACCATTTCCGGCCGAGCAAGACACGAAAATGCCCCTCTCCATCGCAGTGAAAGCTCCGATAGCGATCGTGTCGCGGAAGTACGGTGCAGACCCTCCGCCCAGAGAGAGCGACAGCACATCGACTCCGTCCAAGATTGCCCGATCCATACCCGCGAGAATATCGGACCCAAAACAGCCCGTGGTCCAGCAGACCTTGTAGGTGGCGACCCGCGCGTGAGGCGCCATCCCACGCGCCGTTCCGCTGGCGTAACCGAGCAGGCTGGCGTTTGCCACGAGGGACCCAGCTGCGGTACTGGACGTGTGGGTCCCATGCCCGTCTTGGTCGCGCGGGGAGTCGGCCTCCTTGGGCTTCCTCATGTAGCTTCCGCCGGAGGCCATCTGATAGCCCTTGGAGAAGCTCCGAGCTCCGATCAGCTTCTTGTTGCACAGGGAGGGTCTAAAATCGGTACCCGATTCGCACTGTCCCCGCCACCGGGACGGGATGTCGGGCATTCCGGCGTCGTCGAAGCTCTTAGACTCCGGCCAGACTCCGGTATCAAGCACTCCGACGATGACGTCATTGGAGGCCTGGTTGAGGTCCTGGATCGAGTGTCCGGCCCAGAGCCCATTATCGGTTTCCAGGCCCAAAAACTCGGGGGTCCGAGTAGTATGGAGGTCGTAGATAGTGTCCTCGTAGACTCCGATGACAGAGTCCGACTGCCGGAGAGTCTCGGCCTGGTCGGGATCTAAGGAAGCAGCGAAGCCATGGTAGGCGGTATTGTAGGTGTAGAGGAGGGAATCTGAGTCGTCGGAGAGAGATTGGAGGTGGGCCGAGTACCAGTCAGTATGGGTGGCGAATGAGGAGGGCATGGAGTGGTGTTTCATCTGAACTATATAGGTCTGTTTGGCGGTTACGGATAGACATGGTACTAGAACAACAAGCACAGCTACAAACCACAACTGGGCCTCGGAGGCCATGGCTTCCTAGATTTTGTGATACTGGGAAAATGGAAGCAGAGATCGAGAGAGAGAGACGTACATACAGTCCAGTCCCTCAACAGCTGCGACTGTCAGAACTCACAAGGGATAAAGGTTGAAGATGAGAGAGACTCATGTCGGGTTTATAAGCAACTTGGGGTATTAAATTCGACCTTCATTTTCTTCTTATTACTCCAATGCCACCATCCTTGTCGCTGGAATTATGTGAATATCACATTTTTTACACCAACAAAAAAAATCTCTGAAAATTGTATAATTTTTGAGTAAAAGCCTCAAATGGTACCTGAACTATCGAGTAAAGTTTTTTTTAGTACCTAAGAATTTTAAGAACCTCAAATGGTACCTGAACTATTGCATACTTACCTAATATGGTACCTCCGTTACTTCAAATGGTACATGAACTATTGCATAAAGCTTTTTTTAGTACCTACGAATTTTTTTTTACCAAATATGGTACATGAACTATTATGCCGTTACCTAATATGGTATATCCATTAAGGAGAAAAGTAATGGAGGTACCATATTAGGTAAGTATGCAATAGTTCAGGTACCATTTGAGGTTCCTAAAATTCTTAGGTACTAAAAAATACCTTACACAATAGTTCAGGTACCATTTGAAGTTTTTACCCATAATTTTTTATAATAAAATAACAACCTTAAATTGAATTCAAAACTTCTTACTTACGAAGCAATCGAAAACTCATAACTTTTGTCTTAGTTGCAAATTAGATGACATGGTACGTGTAAATTGACGTTTATTATAACAATTAACTAATTAGCCATCTTCTTGGTACGTAAGTATGGCAATGAACTTCTTAAAACATGGTACGTAATTAATGTAATCAGTTAAGTGTCACATCCTTTATTAAGTAGAATTTTAAAAATGGTTGTTGATGTAGAGTTTATAACAAAACCACATGCATGCAACGACTTCTTAAGCTAGCTAATAAACACCATTAATTAACTGATATCTACTAATTACCTAGGTTGGATAATTACTAACAATTAAGAAAGACGACGATGAAAGGTCTGTGGATTTGGATTGTTGGGTACCTTTCCCTTTCCTACAGTCATGAGTCATGACCAATTATTAATTCACTGGTACGATCGAAAATGCAATTAGATATATATATTTTCATGCATATTCACGGGTGGGTATGCCCTAGATCTTTACATATATAGGTTTTCCTGTACGTGGCTCCATATATATTCATATATGGTATATATAAACGCGTTTAATTAATATATTTTGACATTTTGTTGCAGATGGTTAATTAGTGTGTGTAATGTTTCGATCATCTGCAAGCTTTGGTTTGTCTTGAACGAACATGAAGACGCTGCACAGCTGGAGTCGACGCGTCATTTTAAGTGCCCACAGCCAAACTTATTCATGCGTGGAATTCCTAATTGTGTCTTCCCAATCCTAAACGTACATACAGTTTGATGGTCAAGCTTTTGTCCTCCTTGTCTCCTTGCATTCCAGTGTCCAACTTGATCAGATTCACCTTCAGATCGACATGGAATTCGGATGTGGCCTTTGGTTTGTCTTGATCGAACGAACATCAAGACGCTGCACAGCTAGCGTCTCAGCATCTTTCCGAGCTCGCTTTGCAAACGTGTGAGCTATCATATCATATTGTCAAATAACTCGATCCTAAGATATAATCGATGAAGTACTTAGAGTTATTTTAGGTGGATTCAAAAATTCAATCTCAAATGTAAAGTGTATGATATTTTCATTAAAAAAGTAATGTTTTTTTTCGATAGGAATTAAAAAAGTAATGTTGGGATTGAGCAAGGTCAATACATTGGATTCATTCATTAGTTAAACAAATGAGTATGAGTTTATATTTCTAGCTAGATTGCTGCTTACTCAAAAAGTCAAGAATGTATGATGAGTCATCGAGTCATCTCCTCGGGTGGCTAAACTGTAAATTCGTAACAGAAGTGAGAAGAAAAAAAAAAACAGAAATGGCACGCTAGTCGAGAAAGAAGAAGAAAATTCATGAGGTATAATTTTGTCTTTTCTTCAATCTATTTACTGTTGGAAATGGGAGGGAATGTAACGGCTACATTTATTTTTTTATTAAACAAGAAAAAAACGGCTACTTTGTTTCGTCTGTTAAGTCTTCACTCACTCTTCTTTTGACTGTGAGTCTCTGACTCTGAAATTCTACATGGCAGTGAGGCGTGCATGTAATGTATCTTCTCTCACGCGCTCTATTTTTCTTTTCTTTTCTTTTCTTTTTTTTTCGGAATTTCATTTCCCTCCTTTTCTTTTCTAAATGAGCTGACTCATTTGTTTGGGTTTGATAATGACATGTAATTTGTTTTTGTTCTACAAAAAGAAAGGTAAAGTGGACATAGTTTTACCATTACTATTCTAATTACTAGCAATTTTTCATGTTCTCAGTATTTCTTATCATGTAGCAAATCTGTATAGTGACGGCCGAATCTATACCAGATCTAATCAGATTCAGTTGGATCTTGGCCGGTTCTAGATAGATGAATTTAGGTCGAATCTCTCGTCAAATCGATTGACCAACACTGTTAATGTAGGTCCTGATTCTAAAAAAAAAAGAACCAAAATAACTGTTTCGGTGATTTGTTCCGACCGAATCAAATAATCGAGTGCACCGATTCCACCCTTAGTCGTGTACTAAAAATAATATCCATGTGATCCATTTATTAGATAATCTTTTAAGTTAAAATCAGTTATCTCCTAAGAAGAAAACATCAATCCACCGTGAAATCAATAATTTTTCTCATCTGAAATAATAGAAAAAAAAAATTGAAAACCACCTACTACATGTGCAAGTATGGGAAAACGAAGGAGACAGAGAGAGGTCCAATGATGTGTGAATATGATGTGAAGTGGGCTGGTGCGCACATGCTTGCTATTGTTAGAGTGCCACGATCCAGTGTGGCCCACCTCACGAAACCGCATATAGTGGCGCCAATCGAGCCAATCAAATCCCATTCTCTCTCTTCCTCTTCATCTGCAAAAAAAGGTGCACAAAGTCCGCACGCTTCCACAGTCCTTTGCTTTTTTTCGCAAATAATTATTATTAATTATCCACGCGGTTTATACCATTCAGCTAATCCTCTTTTAATTTCTATTTATTTTCTCACCGACTTTACATCGAAAATTAATTGGGAATTTGCTACACCCTTAAGCTATCAGCTGCATGCTTTGAATCCAAGAAAAGAAACATGGCATGCAGCAAAAGCTTCAAGAATCAAATAAGACTCCTCCCTCCTCCCTCTTTAATTTCTTTTACTATGCATGGGGCATGTGCCTAGTTTAATTTTGCCTTCAAGACCTTTGTGTGATCGATCCACAATATGACAAATTTGATTAAGGTTAGGAGTCGGAAATATGTTTATCAAGTGATGTGGCAACGTACACGTACACGTGGTTAGTTTGTGAGATAAAAATAACTAAAATTCATATCCAATCGGCGAATTATGATTTGAATGAATATATCATAATAACCTATCACATCATCATACTCACAAAATTTGGAGTATACAAATGTGAGATCTCTTCCAATAGTTTTTTATGGATTTGTTTTTCATGTTTCTTCACGATTAAATCGGTGAAGATTGTGACGATCCGATGAGGTGAGGAATTGAGGAGGATGATTTCATTAATCCATTCTTGCTTTAGGGAACAATTGTTTTTTCTTATTTTTATAACAAATCTTATTTAGGCCACATGATGAGTAGTAGTAGTGGATTCCCATTATGTTTAGGATGAGGTCCAACATATAAATTAAATTGAGTTTGGCCATCCTTCAAAAACTTATCGATCATCATTTGCAACACACATTTATGATATTATATCAACCTTCATATCATTTTCTTTGAGATGATCATGGAGAATATTCAAGGTGTTAAAATAATAAAATAGGTAAGCTAATTAGCTAATTAAAGTTAGATTTACATGATGAAGAAACAGCATTATCCACTCAGTGCCACCTAAAGGGTCTACACCAATGGATAAAATATAGTGTTTTCACTCTTTGTAAGAGGACCAAAGTGGATTAAAAGCTCTTTGTATAAAGCCATTTCAACAAAATTGATAGCTGGTAATTTGAAATTGAAGGAGATGCAGCCACAAAGCAACTTTCTTTGATATGTCGTCCTTTTATCTGTCCAAATATGGAAGATAGATTAGAGACTGGGATATCCATGACCTCATCAGCTGCAGAACCACTAGTGAGGCAGCCACATGCGCATATATATATATGTATGTTAGGCACAATGGAGTTTTCATTACAATCTTTGATGGATTTTTTGAATCGGAATGAGGGAATTGAAATTGCCCCCACCACAAGCAATTGCCTTGTAATTCTCTGATAATTGGCATGTCGTAGAGAACTAGCTAGAAGAGCAATATTGAATTGAGAGAATTGTGAGAACGTGGAGTGTTGTCCCACGTTGAAAAATAGAAACCTTGCAAATAAAAACCTTGTTACTCAACAACTCTCATTCATGCATTTTCTCAAACACCTTGTGTGCATCTAAAAGCTTCAACCTTTCCCCCACTTCTTTATAGTGCTTCTTGCTTGCAGGCTTGGTAAAGATCCAGCTGAATCTTTTGGCTACTACCCAGTGCAACTGTTACTAGCTAGTTAAAAGATGCCCAACAATTAATATGTTTTTTAATTTCAAGTGGGAGAGCTTTTACATATCTAAAGCAAATAAAGGGCGGCCATTATATGAATGAAAATGCAATGGAATAATGGATGTCAATTGCCAAAAAAATGATATAATGGATGTCCTCCAACTACAACCCCTAGCTATATAAAGGCACCTAGCACTGTGAGATCCAATTTCCACTACCACAATCCCACATACATGTCACAATTATTAACATACCTTTCCCTCTAAGTAGCCAACATTATGTGGACCATCATTATGGGGTTTCAGTTACACTACTATATTATGTGAGCTAACTTTTTTTATTTTTTTTCCTTGGCCTCTAGAAGATAGAAAAACTCAAATGCAGTTCAGATCGATTGCAGGATCTTGAGCAAGCTCATTTTGTACTCCTTCCCATTTTGCTGAGAGAAGCTAATCTGGTAGCGGATGCCTTTGTATAACTGGACTGTGGATTCATTCTTTGCCTTCAGGTAAAAAAGAAAAGAAAAAATTAAGGAAAACCTAGAGTTATTACTGGCGCAATATACATCTTGGGGGGATGAAAGTAAAAGAAAGATTCAAGCCCAGAAGTATTATATTGATGGATTCATGTGCTAGCTGCATTCCAAGCTTGGTTGATTAATTATTATAAAAAGCACAATCATATCCCTCTTTTGGTGTGCCTTGCCTTTCCTTCTTAAAGGGTGTGAAGTTTAGATCTTTTTTATAAAAAAGAGTGAACCAAACAGAAAGTTCCCTTCCTGTTTCCTCTGGGATCTTGTTTGCTTGCTTCTGAGTTGCACATGGAGAGATTCTATATATTAATTTCTACGTACCCAACAAAACAAAAGCATTGGTAGTTGCTGCTGCATGCTGTCGATCAAAGTATATGTAGGCTAGGATTTTCTCTTCTACTCAAATTATGATCATCATCATAATCTGCATGCTTAATTTGCTTCTGAAGTTCTGATCTATATATGCAAAATGAGAAAATTAAATTAAACATGCAGATCTGTTCAAAACTAGTGTGTACTGAGAACTGAGTACTGTCATCATCCCCACCCATTAGTACATGAGTGCTTATAATTAGGTTTTGGCAGGCCTTGCATTGTTTGGAGTTATAGTCCAGTTGTTATTTTAGTAGAGAAAGCTTTGCTTCAACAGAAGGCCCAAAGATTTGTGTAATTACATGCTACGATGCTAGTACATTACTTTTTTTTTTTTTTGCCATAACACAATTGGTTATCAACATAAATTAATGAGAGAAATAAAACTTAATATAATGATTGGTTGTGACTCCATACTCCATAGACCATAGACCATAGGCATGAAGCTTATGATTGCCCCCATGACATGAAGAAAATCTAACTTAATTCATATTTGAGAGACAATTCATCCTTAATTTAATTTTACAATTACGTCCAGTATGAAGTTAGCTCCTAATAAATATGTTTGATTAATTTTTTTCAGTAGAGCTAGTAACCTTTATATCTCCAAAATCATAGATTGCAAAATTAAGTAGACCATAACATTGATATGTGACGCAGATCAATTCAATAACTTTTTTGAATTTAGATCATGTTTTGAATTCCAATTTCCAAGGTGCACTATACATATATTCTCTTTTCATGAATTTTGTTTTGAAAAGTCCAATTGCTAATTATTTTTTTTTCTTCACAATTCACATATATGGAAAGAAATTATTTTCTTACTCAAAAGTCAACTGAAGTAAAAAGTAAAAATAAAAATCTCAACCGCTATTACACAAAAATAAAACGGTATCATCCTCATCCAACGGTTCACAGCAAACAGGGGTCAACTTCACCTCCCTCCTCAAGTACTATTGATTGCCGAATAGCAGATTCCAAAGATATAGAACACCACCAACAACAAGAGGACAAGAAGGAAGTAACGGCAGTAAACTGCCTGGCGACGGCCGGGTTTGCGACGGCGCCGGCCGCCTTCATCACCTTTCTTCTCCTTGTGCCTCCGTGGACGTCTATGCTGCTTCATGGGTATGTCTATAGTATTGTCTCTTGCCATTTTCCTCTCTCAGTTATCAAAATTTATATCAATTAGTGTTCTGTGATTCAAGTAATTCAAACGCTAGCTTCCCAGATTAGTATACGAAAGGTAGAGAAATAACTTGTCTGTGTGATTCTGTGAATATCATGGAGAGTAAAAGCTATAGATGGATGAGTATAGGAGGAGGACATGAATTATGGCCGGGGTTCCAACTCGATCCGGTGGCCGGCTTAGATGAGGTTATAAAAGATAGAGAAAGAACTTGTTTGTGTAATTCTGGGTTTATTTTGTTTTTAGGTTTATGGTGGGTTCGCTTATATATATAATTAACTTGTCTGATTTCTGAGCAAAATCGAGGCAGGTTCTAGGAAATCATACAGACGCGTTAATGATGAGTTTATTCCCAGTTTTGGCCATTCTCAACTTCTCAAGAATACAAAAATTGCGAATGGAGGTTTGAGTTTAATTTGGATGAGTATATATATTTTGAGCTGGGTTTAGCTTGCAAATTATAGGCTAGGGTACGGCCTTCTGTCTTATGGGCTTATGTACTTGTGTTTAGGGCCTTTGAAGCTATAGAGTTTCCACTATAATATATATCAACTATTCAAATCGGAACATGAAGGAATCGATCGGGGAGAGAATGCATGAGTGAGTGTTGAAAATTAAGAAAGGGATATGGAGAAACTAAGTTATTCGTTAATTATTTCAAGAAAACAAAATCAATACAAATCCTTCTACTGTGACCCTTGACACATGCATGATCACATCTTTGCCGCAAGAGTCTAGACCCCAAACTCTGGCTGGTAGCTAGGTATGTACACAACCTATATAAACAACAGTATCACCAAGAAACAGCTTGAAATGGCGCTCAAAATGGTCAAGACAACTGTTCCGGTCGTCGTCTTCAGTAAAACTTACTGTGGTTATTGCAAGAGGGTCAAGCAATTGTTGACACAGCTTGTATAAGGTCACTGAAGCTAGATGAGGAAGCTGATGGAGGTGAACTTCAAGCAGCTCTAGCTGAGTGATCTCATCCAAATTATTTTGAAAGATAAATAGTTTGGACTTTGGATTATTATGAAACTATAATGCAGAGTATATGTAAATAAGAGTAGTTTGAACGGATTCATTAATTGAGACTTTGAGTGAGAGTATTTTTCTTCTATCATGATCGTGTGTATATTCAATACAAGATTTACATTTGCCTAATTTGAAAGTTAAAAATAACAAAATCGTTGTTTCATTGATCTGATGGGGAATTAATTAAATACTTGAACTAATTAACCTGACTCGATCAACCCTCGTTGGCCGGCACAAGGTTAGAGCTACAGTTACGTACAATCTAACATTTAGAACGCAGATCGAAGAAGCACAACTAAAAAGCTTAACAACTTGTATGTATGTTAATTAATTGGGTACTAGTTGAATCACTAACAAATTAGAATGACCATTAGCTATAATTTCTTCTACAAACGATTGATGTCAAACAATATTAGGAGAGTGTCAACAAAATATTGGGAAACTGTCCTTCCCAGTCATGTAAGTGGCGCATAATTGAAATTTTGTTACGGGTATAACTGAAATTTTAAAAAACCTAAGTTATCAGACAGAGATAGACATGTGCAAAAAGAAATTAGAGACTACAGAATCGTTTCTTTTGTTTTCAGTTAAGAATTCGTGTGACTATTTTGTTTGGTTACTTAATATGGACTTTAATTGATATGAATCGTATGAGGGTAGATATTGCTTATGTATTTTGGTAAACGATGATAAATTAGTAAATATTAATTATTTTGTAGTATGATAAAGCATTCTAATGAATTTCGTTATTATAATTTCATCATTTCAAACATTAGTGATTCACATAATATATGATATTCTCAACTTAAAAAAAAAAAAAAAGTGATTCACATGCATGCATGCTCTTATTTCGTTATGGATCGACATGCATGTATATATGCTCTTATCTGTGAAACTCTTTATCCAATTACCATTTCCGAGTACGTCATGAATTAATTGCACATATTTGTTCACGTTTTAATTTCTTACCTGAACACATACATTGTCGATCGTATGGCATTTTTTTTTTTGAGGAAAACACAGAAACTTTATTAATTAATAACGGATTACAATCCTTAGCATGGGCATCCTAAAAAGGAGCAATACAGACCACACAAGAGGCCTAATCGATGATTCTAAATCTAGAAATCTAATCGATGATTCGAAACCTAGAACAATACATACACCGTGCATCACTGCTGTCAGCAATCGCCAGCTCCAACAGAAAAATTCCGACCAGTATTGCCATTGAGACCAGTAAATCCAATCAAGCTCAATTAGGACCCATGGAAAAAGAAAGTAAAACCACAATCTAAACTTGCATAATTGCTCATGCTTATTCTTAAGCAAGAAATTAAATTGACGCAAATCAAAGAACCAAATTTGATCTATGACTTGGAAGACCAAAACTGCTAAGCCGTCAAAACCAAGCACCCAAAACTTTCCCGGATCCCAGACCTTGAAACCTTGGAGTTGTAAATCTTTGACACCCAACAGACAAGGCACCAACACCCAATCAGTTCGGCGAGATCCGAAGAGGAGTGGTACCACCAGATCTGAAGTCGGAGAATCAAAAAGAAAATCGGGAAGAACACGTTGAAACGTGATCCCGACAATAACAGCAACCACGAACAACCCAATCACGCGCAGCCGAAGAACCATCGGACCTCCCACCCGCATGAGAGTTGACGCAACCACTCTGGACCACCATAGAAAGAGGCGATATGGGGATAATTTGGTCGCCCAAGAACGACCGTTGAAATCAAAGGCAAGAGGCCCTTGAACTGGTAACGGCGCCGCAACGGCACCGTTCATGGAGAGAAAACCCTAGGGTTAAAAATAAAGGCATGGGCAAGCATGCTACAGATTAAAGTGGTATGCTTTTGATTTGTATTGGCACGTCCAAACTCCAAAGAGATGTAAGGCTGCACCGCACCCATTAAGAGAGAGGTAATTAAAGTGATGAAAATGGAATGCAATGTCATTTGAGATTTGACAGACTATATATAAAGAAGGTGACTTAATTATATATTGCCTGCATAGTATAGTAAAGCTATATATTCCCATTGAAAAAGATAAACCAATTATGGACTACATGCATGTGTTGCTATCTTCCACTAAATATATTGTTTATAGAATTGGTTACAAAGAGGAGTATTTCCCGTGGGGCAATAAGCGTAGGCGATCACCCCTCGCTTTAAAAAGCCTCTTCTATCTCTCTTTTTTTGTCAAAGAAATCCTCTTCTATCTTAAAAGCATAAAATAGATTGCCAAAAAAAAAAAAAAGATGAAGATCGATGATTCTTAAAACGCATGCATGCATGTTAGAGTCGCGTAGTGACAAGACAATGTACGTGTATGTGTGTTTCCATCTTGTACCTCGATCATGCAAAAAAAAAAAAATGAAGATTGGATCGCGACAATTAATTGAAAAGCTTATGGAATTTATTGTGAAATTAATGTTATGTCATTTGGTAAACAAACACGTACAACATAGCAGTGTGGTCGGCTCTCTAACTCTAAATTTCAAATCATAATTTAGCATATTTGAAATTTTTAGTGTAGAGGGGAAAATTAAGTAAAAACTGAAAAAATAGGAAATTCAAACGGTCATTTCTTCGTCCTTAATTTTAGAGAATTATTGAATTAGGGTATTAATTATTTTCTCGTTTACTTATTCCTAGTTTGAATTTTCAAGCTCTTGGATCTATACGAGGAGACGTTCCTAAAGAGGATATACTATTTACCATGTGCTTCAAGCACGAAATGAAGCGATCAATAAATTGCCATTTCAGCTTCCTCAAAGAAGACTTTAGGTTATTAATTGGTTAGTGAGAGGTCAATACTTAGACCGTTAAGGTACAAAGCTAGCTAGAGCGTATGATAATTGGCACTTTGTTGATGCTCATATTTTAAGAAACAAATTATAAAGTAGCGATGTGATTCATGTGATTATAAAGAGTCTAACATAATATATATTATTGTAATGTTGTTGAATCTATAAGTGATTTCTTGTCGATTGCCCTCAATTAAATATTTTATCCTCATGAAATTTTTCTAATTAAAACGGGTTATTAATCGATGCGCGCTTAGCTATTGAACTTATATTTAAAAACAAAAAACAAAACTGTTTGATAAAGTGTTTCAAAGAAATTCCTTCATATAAAAAAAAAACAGATCCCTAACTATGTCATTCAATTGCAACCCTAACGAGAAGGATTAACTTATGGTAATTGACTCAACTCCAAATACTATACATGTAAATAAAGAACATAAGAAGAATGATTGAAGTATATAACAAATCATCGACACATGCAAAGTCTGCAAAGTTTAAAGTGCAATCATCCATGCAAGTGACTCACGTATCACTACGCAAAATAAGACAATCATGTTTGACAATTTTTTAGTGTTATAAGTACTTTTTCTTCCCACCTACCTCAGGCCTTCAGCTGTTATAAGTACCCCTCCAACTCCAAGACCATATATCTTATAACACTCCCCACCCCACAACTATAGTCACATTGCCCAAAAATGGAGTCTCTTTCCTGGGCAATTTCGACCCTAGCATTAATCTTTGCTACTCTGACCCTTCTCTCAAAACTTTTCTTCCGAAAAAGCCCCAAACTGAATCTGAAATTTCCACCAGGTCCAAAACCCTGGCCTATCATTGGCAACCTCAACCTCATCGGTCCTCTCCCTCATCAATCCCTTCACAAATTATCCCAAACTTATGGACCAATAATGCAGCTTAAGTTTGGCTCCTACCCAGTTGTTATTGCTTCATCTCCAGAAATAGCAAAACAGATTTTAAGGACCCATGATCATGTCTTTGCCTCCAGACCCCAAACCGCAGCCGGCAAGTACACCACTTACAACTACCTCAACATCACTTGGGCACCTCACGGTCCATATTGGCGCCAAGGCCGCAAATTCTACCTCTCTGAGCTATTCAACTCGAAGAGACTAGACTCTTTCGAGTACATTCGCGTGGAGGAAAATCGCTCTTTCCTCTCGCGGCTTTGTGCCTTGTCAGGCAAGCCAGTCACGCTCAAAGATCACCTCTCGCGCCTGACTCTCAGCATTATAAGTAGGATTGTGTTGGGGAAGAAGTACTTCAGCGTGTCTGAATTGGAGACTTCGATTGTGACTCTCGATGAGTTTCAGGAGATGCTCGACGAGTTGTTTTTGCTTAATGGGGTGTTGAACATAGGGGATTGGATACCCTGGCTCGAGTTTTTGGACTTGCAAGGTTATGTGAAGCGAATGAAGTCCTTGAAGAAAAAATTCGACAGATTCCATGACCATGTTTTCGGTGAACACAGGGCAAACAAGGAAGGTGTAAAGGAGTTTGTGCCAAAGGACATGGTGGATGTACTATTGAAGCTTGCTGATGATCCTAATATTGAAGTTAAGCTAAACTATGACAGTGTCAAAGGATTCACTCAGGTATATATGATGTCACATATTTTTTTATTTATACAAATATGCGTCCATTATATATGAACCTTGCATATTTTTAAAGCAAACTAGAAATCGACATATATATAATGTTTCGTAGCTAACACATTAATTATTCATTCGAAATCAGGATTTAATAGCCGGAGGCACGGATACCTCAGCTACCACTGTGGAGTGGGCAATGTCCGAACTCATGAAACAACCGCACCTCATTGAAAAGGCGACTGAAGAGCTTGACAGAGTGATTGGGAGAGAGAGATGGGTGGAAGAGAAGGACATAGCACAACTTCCTTATATAGATGCAATTATGAAAGAGACAATGAGGAAACACCCAGTTGCTGTAATGCTTGCACCACATCTAGCACTGGAAGATTGCAATGTGGAAGGTTACGATATTCGTAAAGGGACAAGAGTGTTCATAAACACATGGAGCATAGGGAGAAACTCATCGGTATGGGAAGCACCAGAAGAGTTTAAACCCGAAAGGTTTCTAGGGAAGGCAATTGATGTGAAGGGACATAATTTTGAGCTTCTTCCATTTGGTTCAGGAAGGAGGATGTGCCCTGGTTATAGCTTAGGACTGAAACTGATTCGGTCTAGCATAGCTAACATGTTACATGGCTTCAACTGGAAATTGCCTGAGAATATGAAACCAGAAGATTTGAGCATGGATGAAGTTTATGGATTGGCAACACCTAGGAAGTTTCCACTTGTTGCAATTGTGGAACCTAGGCTCCCAATCCATCTTTATTAATTATGACAATGTTTCTTGCTTATAGTTTTTTTTTCTTTCCAAAGTGTAATTAAACCCCTAAGTGTAATAAATCATTCCAAAGTTTCTGATATATATTCTTCACTTAAGTGGATGTAATTTAATTAAATGGCAAAGTTTCTGATATAATTACATTTACCGACTCCATCAACTTTGATTTATTACATTCACTTTTCCAAGTTTCTGATATATATTCTACACTTAATTTACCAAAAGTTGATGAATTGAGTAAATGTAATAAACCCCTAAGTGTAATAAATCATTTCAGTCTCTAATGTTTGTCAGTTTAGTTTGTCACATTTGTAAGTGAATGTATGACAAATATTCTAGTATTGTAAAATTTTCCGCTTGATGTAATCTAAAATTAGAAGAAATAATAAAGTTAGAGGGTTGATTTGCTAAATCCATCTTTTCTTTATATGTGAATCTGATTAAGTTCTTCTTCCTTCTTTTTTTGGTCAATAATTTGATAAAGTTCTTGATATATGTGCCGGCCTTTATTCTTCTATTTTTCTTTAAAGTGGCTAAGCGCAATAATTCAAAACTTTCTGATAGGAAAATCTCAATCCCATAGCTGAATTGATCTATATTTCTTTTGAGGGTAAAATTCCCAAATGGTACCCAAACTATCACGAAATGCACTTTTTGGTACCCACAAATGCTTAGGGAGTCTGGTGGTACCCAAACTATGTCTCTGTTAGCCTTATTAGTACCTCCGTCCAATTTTCCGTTACAAAAAAAAAAAAAAAATTTATCAAGTCAAGCCAAAAACACAAAGAGTGAGTGATTTTACCAAAGTGCCCATGACAAAAAAAAGTGAAATGTTTTTGGTCTAACTTGATGAAATTTTTATTTTTTTTTTGTAACGGAAAATTGGACGGAGGTACCATTTGGGGCTAACGGAGTGATAGTTTGGGTACCATTAGACTCCCTAAGCATTTGTGGGTACCAAAAAGTGCATTTCGTGATAGTTTGGGTACCAAATGAGGGTTTTACTCTTCTTTTGATCGAGTGGTGACCTGGATTCCAAAATTAAGAATAATGACAACTAGCTGGACAAGAAAGATTAGGGCCCAAAAACATGCTTAACCCAAGTGGTATAAAATAGGAAAATGATTGTTGGCCTCAATTGATGCCTAACAATTGTGGGCTCAATCCTATGTGACATGCCACATAACTAAATATCAATTTAAAATTTAAATTCACATAATATATCTTGTCACATCACAATCTTACAATACCAATTTTAACCTTTTATATTTTCCTTTGAATTTTATTTTTTATAGACTTATTATCTGCAATCTAAACTCAAAAAGCAAACAAAAATTAATAAACCTTTAAATGCTTTCAATGAGAATGAAACTTCGACAAAGTGTTCGCAATTTTATTAATAAGCCAATTAACTAACATGCTAATCTTGATATAAATACACATAAATTGATATGTATCTAATTGAAACAATAAAAGCAATAGGTAATGAACATTAAATAATTTTAGAAAATAAAATTATAAAACCATAATAAAAACATACAAAAAAAGGAAATTTGTGCCAAGAACCCATAAAGAATTTGAACTTTCTTTAACAAAAAAAAAATTGGACAATTCTTTTTCCAATCAAAAATTGATTAAAAGATAAATTTTTATATGAAATTATAATCGTTTTTCTTGATCCATCTTTAACCCACATTACAATGTGTCTTCCTCATCATTAAGTAAGAAAAAAATAAAAAATAAAAAATAAATTACAAATCGACAATGGTTTACTATTTTGATAAGGAAAAATGTGCTCATATATCTATATATTGCAAATGAGAATGCAAGCTAGTACATAACACCCTAGTGTAAAAGGAGTTAAGCATGAGAAATATAATAAAAGATTCCTCGAAGGAAGTCCTTCCTCGAATTATGATGTTTTAAGGTTGTTACTTGTAGGGTTTAGGGTTTAGGGTTTGTTATATTTAGGGTTTACGGTTTGTTGTATTTGGGGTTTAGGGTTTGTCGTGTTTAGGTTTAGGGGGTAGGTTAGGTTTAGGATTTAGGTCTCAAAAATTTAGGGTTTAGGGTTTAGGGTTTGTGGTGTTTAGGTTTTAGGGTTAGGTTTAGGGTTTGTGGTGTTTAGGTTTTAGGGTTAGGTTTAGGGTTTAGGTCTCAAAATGTAGGGTTTAGTCTTATTTATATTCTACTAATTACAAAGATGATTGATTGAGTCATTTAGGTAAGGTGGTTAGGTTTGAATTGTGGTTTATTGTTTCAATTAGATACATATCAATTTATGTGTAGTTATATCAAGATTAGCATGTTGGTTAATTGGTTTATTAATAAAGTTGTGAACATTTTGTTAAAGTTTTGATTCTCGTTGAAAGTATTTCAAGATTTATTAATTTTTGTTTGCTTTTTGAGTTTAGATTGCAGATAATAAGTTTATAAAAAACAAAATTCAAAAGAAAATATAAAAGGTTAAAATTGGTATTGCAAGATTATGATGTGGCAATATATATTATGTGGATTTACAATTTAAATTAGTATTTAGTTATGTGGCATGCCACCTAAGATTGAGGCCACAATTGTTAGGCCTCAATTGAGGTCCTCTATCATTGCTCTATAAAATATACTAAATTGGGAAGATAAATGAATCTTACTTTAGAAATACTAATTCTAATTTAGAATAATCACATTACTAGTTTCATTCACGAATGCTAGTTAAACATATTTATTATCTCAAAATCGGTACTCATGCTTGACAGTACTAACTCGACTGTACCAGTTTATTACATGTGCTTAATGATTTGCAATAGTTTCTAAGATACACTAAAACTCGATCACTAACTTACTTTTTATTGTTTACTTTATATTTAATTAATGTATTGTGTCAAATTAAATTGTACTCAAAACAAGTGGTGTAGTAGAGGTTGAAAAAAATTAGAGGACTTAATTAGAATCATGTAGTGTTATCATTTATCAAAAAAGTTGATCAAATATGATTCATCTTAGATAATAGTGTTAAATTAACTTCATTCATAGAAAGACTAGTACATATACGTATATACATGAAGAAATCGATCAACTCAATCCCACATCCAAAGCAAGAACACACATGAACAAAAGCATATATGCAAAAAGATGGAGGCCATAACCAAATGTAACTTAATTACTTGCAAGTATCTCGAGCGTGCGCGACTAAGGCTAGGCTAGGGTTTCCTAAAGGTTGGTCTACGTACTAACATACAAATAATAATGGAGGGTGTCTCTAGCATCACCTACACATTTTAAATCTGAAATGCATGGCTGCCAATTAACATTTTAAATCTATGACATCGACTATGCAAGTAGTAGTGCTTAATAGTTAATTTCATCATATCTGTTTTTTCATATTCATCAGATACCTAATTCAACTTTCATAAAGAAATATTTTTATACTTTCATAAAGAAATAAAAATAAAAATATGAAGATTGGTCTAGACTATCTCTGTTTTTTGTTTTTGTTTTTCTTTTTCGAGAGGAAACGTCAAAACTTTCAATCCACTAGGGATGGTACCAATTATATTAAGCCTAGTGCGAGGATGGTACCAATTACAGAATTAAGCCTAGTGGGGGGATGGTACCAATCAATTAGGGATAACTCAACACTAAAATTAACAATTAATTTAAGCATATACACTATGAACATGCCAACAAATTAATTGATGTTGTGACCTGAATGATCTTGGAAATTAATATATGAGTTGGCCGGTGCAGCACTATGATTTACAAATTGAAAAGGAAAAGAAAATTGTTTATTTCTCTAAAATTGATTCCAGAAGTCCTATAAGTTAATTTGGAATTAAGTACGTAGTACTATAAGTATATATATGAACATCTAGCTGCAAGACCACCTCAAACGACGCTCACCATAACATGGAGGCTTGGGCTGTTCTAACCCTGTCATGTCTATCCCTTCTGGCTCTAATTGTCTCAAAAATCTTCTTTGCCCAACTACACAAACTGAATCTGAAATTTCCACCGGGTCCCAAACCCTGGCCTATTATTGGCAACCTCAACCTCATCAACGGTCCTCTCCCTCATCAATCCCTTCACAAATTATCCCAAGCTTATGGCCCAATAATGCAGCTCAAGTTTGGCTCCTACCCAGTTGTGATTGCTTCCTCTGCAGAAGCGGCAAAACTATTTCTCAAAACACATGATCATGTCTTTGCCTCTAGACCTCAAACTGCAGCAGGCAAGTACATCACTTATAACTACCTCAACATCACTTGGTCACCTCATGGTCCATATTGGCGCCAAGGCCGCAAGATCTTCCTCTCCGATCTATTCAGCTCGAAAAGGCTAGAGTCCTTTACGTACATCCGAGTTGAGGAAATTCGCGCTTTTATCTCACGACTCTATGCCTTGTCGGGGAAGCCAGTCATGCTGAATAAAGAGCATCTGTCACGCCTAACTCTTAGCATTATGAGTAGATGTGTGATGGGTAAGGAGTACTTTAGGGTGCCTGAGTTTCAGCATTCGGTGATGAGACTCGAAGAATTTCAGGACATGTTAGATGAGTTGTTCTTGCTCCTTGGGGTTTTCAATATCGGGGACTGGATACCGTGGCTAGATTTTTTGGACTTGCAAGGGTACGTAAAGCGAATGAAGGCCTTGACGAAAAAATCGGAGCCATTTTACGATTATGTGCTTGATGAACACAAGGCAGAGAGTGAAGGAGTGAAGGATTATGTAGCAAAAGACATGGTGGATTTACTATTGCAGCTTGTTGATGATCCTGATCTTGAAGTTAAGCTCATCAATGACAGTGTCAAAGCATTCATCCAGGTACGTATATTTTTGGCTACAAGCATGCCCTTATCCAAACAATTTTTCCCTTATTGTAATTCTTTAGTATCAATTGTATAGTCTTTTGCAAGTGGTGAAAATGGACCAAACATTTAGACAAAAATAAATTAATCAAATCAATTATGTAGACTTTAGTATCACAATATATATGTAACTTTCGTTTTCCTAGATTGTCTGGCAAGAAAACATTACTGCACGTTTTTGTATTATTATTAACTGTACTGTTGCTCCATTTTGTTCTTTCATAAATCAGGACTTAATAGCAGGAGGGACTGATACATCTACAACAACTTTGGAGTGGGCAATGTCCGAACTCATAAAACAACCAAACCTTATTAAAAAGGCGACCGAAGAGCTCGACAGAGTGATTGGAAGAAACAGATGGGTCGAAGAGAAAGACATTGCACAACTTCCTTATATAGACGCAATCATGAAAGAGACAATGAGGAAACACCCTTCGGTTGTTTTGCTTCCACCACATTTGGCTCTTGAGGATTGCAATGTGGGTGGTTATGATATTTGCAAAGGAACTAGAGTGTTCATAAACACATGGAGCATAGGGAGAGACCCCTCAGTGTGGGATGCACCAGAAGAGTTTAATCCGGAGAGGTTTGTAGGAAACAAGGCAATCGATGTGAAGGGACAAAGTTTCGAATTGTTGCCATTTGGTTCAGGAAGGAGGATGTGCCCTGGTTATAGCCTTGGACTGAAAATGATTGGGACTTGCTTGGCTAACATGTTACATGGATTCAACTGGAAATTACCTGAAACCATGAAAATAGAAGATTTGGGGATGGAGGAAGCTTGTGGATTGGTAACACATAGGAAGTTCCCACTTGTTGCAGTCGTGGAGCCTCGGCTTCCAATCCATCTTTATTAATTAACTGCCTCTGAATGTGATCATCTTCTTGCTGTAACGATAAACTATGTATCAAAATTTATTGTAATGAATGAATAATGAGGCTTCCAGATCGATGAAAACAACCCACTAAATAAGCCAATTGATGATCACAGGTACGTAATAGCTAGCTGGTCATTCTTCATGCTCTATTTCCCTAATTCCCTTTATATCTATGTAATTTAACGGTTTTAATTAATGAGTTTTTCATCCTATATTTGTAAACCTCTAGATCACTTGTAATTTGTTTTTTTCAGCTTTCCAGACGTGAGAGTTTCCTTCCAACAACAACAATTCTTCATCTTTTTTTTGGCTATTCAGCAATTCCCATCTAAATTGTTGTTTTTGATGGGAGAGACAACTGGATATCAACCCAAGTCCAACCCGTATTTCTACAAACACTATTGAGATTTTTTTTTTGCACAAGCATGGATTGATTCTTTAAGCAGCTTAATCCGCCAAACAACTTGGTTTTGACCACACCAAAAAAAAAATTTGTCAGTTTCTCATTTTCCTGCCCCTCTACAATATTTTTTTTTTTAAACTATAGCTAAATCATTTGCATGAAACCTGTAACATAGTTGAGCTTTCGCTAATTAATACATAAAGCTTAAAAGATTTTAAATTTGGGTCCCTATTTTTTAACTTTTGGTCAATTTTTTTTAAAACTAAACTTTGTTTTCAATACAGGTCGACTATGTGAGGAAATTTTTATTAATGAACCCAAAAAGAAAAAGAAATAATTAGAGAGAAATCAACAACTTCCACGTGATAATTAAGGAGAGGAAGTGTTCTGACAATATCTCCAATTGCAAATTAGTTTTTGGGTCTAGAAAGCATTTGAAAAACCGTAGGACTTTGATAAAAAAAAAACCAACTCCCACGTAAAACAAAATGACATAAATTAAACAAACGAAAACCTTAATTAGCGCACGTACCTGGCTGATCTTCTTCATCCACAAAATATGGATGTTTTCTCTTCCCCCAATTGTTGTTTCTTTATAAAATATATATATGCACGTGAGAAACAAGCTAGCTTATATATATGTCACATATATAATATAACAAAGATTCAATGAACAAAGATAAAAGTGACTAAAACTCATTGGTCCTCATCCTAAAACCAAATCCTAGCTAGATTTTGCTTTGGCTTTCTGTGTAGTCTCTGTTCAGTCGTAATGTGTCGGCTAGATGGCAAAGAAGAAACGAAGGACGTACCGGTGAATCAAACGTACGTGATCGAATAAGATGGTTTGATATAACCGTCAATAATACCAAACATTCAAACACGAGTACGTACTACCAAGTTCAATATATATGGATCACATATATAAAGGCAGGGTAGGGTATTATATCTTTACAAATACATTAATTATAGCATCTGCATATATGCAAATAATATTATTGGAGTTCGGGGTCCATATATAAATCTCTCTTTAACCACTAGCTACACTCATGAGTGCCATTAAAACAGATGGAAGAGAAAGCCAAACGAGTTTGATTTTGGATTAGTACGTACCTACTAACTACTAAGAGTCTGTGCATGCATGGAAGAGTCTAAAAAAGATTATCACATTCTAAAGTTTTTGCACCCTCATCAAATGAAGAACTAGCAGAATTGATATCAGATTGAGCATAAAGATGATGCCCAAAGAATTCTTCATTTTCTAAATCACCCCAACAAAATTTAGTTTTCTCTTGTTCCGCTACTGCAGAGCTTGTTGGAATTGGACTTGCAGCTGAACCGGGGATAGCCTGGACTACATCATTAGCATTAATCACATTCAAGATCCCAGGTAAATTTTCACTTGGATCATTGGAACTCATAGCAATATTATCGATCAATAAGCTCATGGGTACTCTCATTAGCTGTGTTTCCAGATTGTGAGGTTCCCTCGATATAAGAAGAAGACTGAGATGTCTCAATATAATACTCACCACTAGTATATAATGCTCGATATATACTTTAATTTCCTTAAACACTTGTATAATATATTCCCAACAACAGGTAAATTAAATCAGAATACATTGGCATCCCCATTCTATATTTTTTTGGAGTAGGCTAAGAGATCCATGCATAAAA
Organism: Rubus parviflorus; assembly: GCA_029955375.1. Lineage (NCBI taxonomy): Eukaryota > Viridiplantae > Streptophyta > Magnoliopsida > Rosales > Rosaceae > Rubus > Rubus parviflorus. The sequence goes on from JARGGL010000004.1 coordinate 19,301,552, forward strand.
CTTCTTTGTAATTAACCACTACACTGAGTCCAATCTTATAAACAAAGAGAAAAAGACTATGATTTCATAAGAAAGTTTGATGATCTCATTGTATTGATAATGAAAGATTAATTACAGAGATCGAGGCCATGAAAGACATATATAGAAGCTCTCTAGCTATGAGTTTTGTTACAAAGAGAGAAAAATGAAAAACTATTACTGATTAATCAAGTCTTATATATATAACCAATACTAAAATATTTCTTCACAAAACCATTATGATTAGGATACGTGATATGATCATCTATACTTGATAAAGACGTACTTGGTAAAGAAGAAATGTTGACTTTCCTAGAAGCATTGACTCTCAACATAATTAAGATGAAAAAGACTAGCTAGCACGAGCACTCCCGTACGTACGAGTCCCGGACCATGCATGTTTGGACTTTGGGGTACACATTAAGATCATCGATGTTAGACCGAACATGTTTTTATATCCCTTCATTTCTTTATTTTTTTCCTTCAAAGTTCAAATTCGAAAACCAATTTCATATATATAGCTCGAGTTAGGTGAGACTTCAATTAATATTTCCCATAGTTAGAAATAAGTATGCAGGTTTTATCTAATAACCAGAGTACGACCAAAAGAGGAAAAGGTTCTACCACAAAAGGTTAATCCTACACTAAAAATTGATCTAATACCTATTGGCCAAATGAAGATATCAGTTAGCTTAATTAGTGACTAAGTCAGCTCATTTTATTGGAAGTTGTTTCCTCATACCTTACTGTTATATATACTGTTCATAGATTGTTTACTTTGTGCCATACTTTGTAGGATTTGATAGAGTAAAATTTAAGTTATGGTCTGCTCCTTTTTTGAAGGGGAAGTTGTTAAGTGATTTAAGGAGTGGTTGAAGTTTCAATACTTCACCTTCTTTTTATAATTATAGGTTGTAAATTGTGTTAATTAATGAAATATATATATCAGAAAACCTTCCACAAGTTTTGTGTCTAGTTTTCTTCACATTTAGTAGTTTAGTGTTGTAGAAGCTTCTTAGTTAGTTAGGCTTTGTTCAGATATTGCCTTACAGCAGCTGTCAACACGTGTCATTATCCTGTAGAAGAGTTAGTTAGTATAAATCCCATAGCTTCGATCTATAGCCCTACTGATGTAATTGATTTTGATGAATCCAAGTTCATTTTTCCTCAGTTTTCTCTTAGCTTTTAAATTTTTAATACCCACGTACGAATATATTGATGGAGCTATAACTTCAAAACCCTCACCAGTCACCAGTCACAGTCCACAATACTTAATGGAGCTGGCTTCTTGGCCTCTTCTAGCATTGGTCTGTCTTGCAACTACTCTAGCTCTTCTATTCTTTCCCCAAAGCCGATCGAGAAAACCGAAATCTCCACCAGGTCCTAAACCATGGCCTATTATCGGAAACCTCAACCTCATGGGTCCAATCCCTCACCAAACACTACACAAACTATCACAAACTTATGGACCAATAATGCAGCTCAAGTTTGGTTCCCACCCAGTTGTCATTGCTTCCTCTGCAGAAATGGCAAAGCAATTTCTAAAAACACATGATCATGTCTTTGCCTCCAGACCCCAAACTGCAGCTGGCAAGTACCTCACTTATAACTACCTCGACGTCACTTGGGCGCCTTACGGTGACTATTGGCGTCAAGGCCGTAAGATCTTTATCACCGAGCTCTTCAGCTCGAAAAGACTAGAGTCTTTCGAGTATATTCGTGTTGAGGAAATTCGCGCTTTTCTCTCGCGGCTCTGTGCCATGTCAGGGAAGCCGGTTATGCTTAAAGAGCATATCTCGCGGCTAACACTAAGCACGGTGAGTAGGATTGTGTTGGGTAAGGAGTACTTCAGCCAGTCTGATATTCAGACCTCGGTTGTGACACTCAAAGGGTTTCAGGACATGTTAGATGAGTTGGTGTCGCTTAGCGGGGTGTTGAATATAGGGGACTGGATACCTTGGCTTCAGTTTTTGGATTTACAAGGGTACGTGAAACAAATGAAGGAATTGAAGAAAAAATTGGATCAGTTTCATGATTATATTCTGGATGAACACAAGGCAAAGATGGAAGGAGTGGAGGAATTTGTGCCAAAGGACATGTTGGATTTACTGTTGAAGTTGGTTCATGATCCTGATCTCCAAGTTAAGCTTACACTAGATGGTGTCAAGGGATTCACCCAGGTACATATATATTACGCGTACGTGTGTTACTGTGTATGTGCTTAATTTTACTCCTTATATATCAATCCGAACTTGTCCATTTGAGTTCTAAATTGTTTTCTTTACTTGTCTTTACTGAAGATAAGAATTTATAGTAGTAGAAGACACATCGATCGTGTAACACTACAGTTAATTAATACTCGATTTTGTACATTGAAAATAGGATTTGATAGCCGGAGGAACGGATACTTCTGCTACGAATTTGGAGTGGGCAATGTCTGAACTCATAAAACAACCGCACCTCATTAGAGAGGCAACCGAAGAGCTTGACAGAGTAATTGGGAGAGACAGATGGGTGGAAGAAAAAGACTTGGAACACCTTCCATATATAGATGCAATCATGAAAGAGACAATGAGGAAGCACCCTGTGGTTTCAATGCTTGCACCACATCTAGCCCTTGAAGATTGCATTGTGGAAGGTTACCATATTCGTAAAGGGAGTAGAGTGTTCATAAACACATGGAGCATAGGGAGAGACCCTTTATTATGGGATGCACCAGAGGTGTTTAATCCAGAGAGGTTTTTGGGAAATAAGGGGATTGATGTGAAGGGACAAAGTTTTGAGCTGCTTCCATTTGGTTCAGGAAGGAGGATGTGCCCTGGTTATGGTCTAGGACTGAAAATGATTCGGTGTAGCTTGGCTAACATGTTGCATGGATTCAACTGGAAGTTGCCTGAGAATATGAAACTTGAAGATTTGAGCATGGAGGAAGTTTCTGGGTTGTCAACACCTCGGAAGTTCCCACTTGTTGCAGTTGTGGAGCCTAGGCTCCCAATCCATCTTTATTAATTAGTTACTTACTTTTATGTTTATGTGAATGTGATGATGATGTTCTTGCTATAGCTCATTTTATGGAGTTGTATCAATGTAAACAAATAAAGTATTTACTAAAAATAAGAGAAATTAAGATCGAGGTGGTTAATTAATTGTCAATGAGTAAAGACAACTATCAATGAAGCTAAGAAATTAGCCTTGATCGAATTAAGGCTAGCTTCCAATGTCGATTAATAATAGCTGTTCAACTCCTCTGACAACAGCCGATGTTTGGCCCTCGGTTGAGTTTTTGCCTTCTCCAAAACAGAAGTCCTTCGAACTTTCTCTTTCTTTCTTTCTTTCTATAAAAAAAAAATTATTGATCAATCATGAATTAATCATTATGTAAAACCTAATTGCCAATTAACTTAATTGAAAATAGAAAGAAAAAAATTCACAAAAACCATGCATTTAGCACAAAGAACCAAAGAATGAAAGAGATAGAAAAATTGGAAGAAAAAAGATTAATGATATCTATGAAATTGGGTATAATTAGTGAAATTTGATTCAACAAATATGAAATAGAGAGAAAGAATGATAAGTCCTACTTCTTAATTCTTTATTTATTGCCAATTGAGATAATATGAGAGATGTTATTTGCTTTAGAGAGAAGATAAAAGAGAATGGTAAAAACCGAAGACAACGAATAAAAGAAGAAGAATGACGCATAAAACTAAAAAACGAGGAAAGAGAGAGAGAGAGAGAAAAAAAAAAAAAAAAAAGGTGTATGTACTTTTAATTTTGTTTCTTATTGTATAAAACTATAAATAATACTTAAAATAAGCAAAAAGATGGAGGTCATAACCAACTATTTTAAGAACAGAATTAAGGTGATCAATAATCAAACCAAAGTGTCCAACTTACTTGCAAGTATCTTGAGCGTGCATGACTAAGGGCAAGTCCGATAGTGAGTGTCAATTGAAGTGCCAAATTCCAAATTTGGCACCCAAATTCCAAATTTGGCACCCAAATTCCACATGCGCAAGACAGTGGAGGGACCAACTGGCGCCTTCCTTTCTCTTTCCACTCGCGCGATTGCGCGTTGCTTGTTTGTTGTTGGCTTCTTGCGCGCGTCATTCCCACCATTCTACTTCTTCTCCTTTCCACATTACAACCCACTTTCTGTGGGGCCCGCGGATTGTTTTTAGCACTGGCCGGGCTCAGTCTGGGACAAATAATAATGGAGGATCTGTAGCTGCACTCACAAATGCAATAATGCATGGCTGCCAATTAAGCAGCACTATGATTTACAAATTGAAAACGAAAAGAATATTAAAATTGTTTATTTCTCTAAAATTGATTCCAGATCGAAGTCCTATAAGTTAATTTGGAATTAAGTACGTAGTACTATACGTGTATATATATATATATATATGAACATCTAGCTGCAAGACCACCTCAAGCGACTCTCACCATAACTAAATTCACATACATGGAGGCTTGGGCTGTTCTAACCCTGTCATGGCTATCCCTTCTGGCTCTAGTTGTCACAAAAATCTTCTTTGCCCAACTACACAAACTGAGTCAGAAATTTCCACCGGGTCCCAAACCCTGGCCTATTATTGGCAACCTCAACCTCATCAACGGTCCTCTCCCTCATCAATCCCTTCACAAATTATCCCAAGCTTATGGCCCAATAATGCAGCTCAAGTTTGGCTCCTACCCAGTTGTGATTGCTTCCTCTGCAGAAGCGGCAAAACTATTTCTCAAAACACATGATCATGTCTTTGCCTCTAGACCCCAAACTGCAGCAGGCAAGTACCTCACTTATAACTACCTCAACATCACTTGGTCACCTCACGGTCCATATTGGCGCCAAGGCCGCAAGATCTTCCTCTCCGAGCTATTCAGCTCGAAAAGACTAGAGTCCTTTGCGTACGTCCGAGTTGAGGAAATTCGCGCTTTTATCTCACGACTCTATGCCTTGTCGGGGAAGCCAGTCATGCTGAATAAAGAGCATCTGTCACGCCTAACTCTTAGCATTATGAGTAGATGTGTGATGGGTAAGGAGTACTTTAGGGAGCCTGAGTTTCAGCATTCGGTGATGAGACTCGAAGAATTTCAGGACATGTTAGATGAGTTGTTCTTGCTCCTTGGGGTTTTCAATATCGGGGACTGGATACCGTGGCTAGATTTTTTGGACTTGCAAGGGTACGTAAAGCGAATGAAGGCCTTGACGAAAAAATCGGAGCCATTTTACGATTATGTGCTTGATGAACACAAGGCAGAGAGTGAAGGAGGACTGAAGGATTATGTAGCAAAAGACATGGTGGATTTACTATTGCAGCTTGTTGATGATCCTGATCTTGAAGTTAAGCTCACCAATGACAGTGTCAAAGCATTCATCCAGGTACATACATTTTTGGCTACAAGCATGCCCTTATCCAAACAATTTTTCCCTTGTGTAATTCTTTAGTATCAATTGTATAGTCTTTTGCAAGTGGTGAAAATGGACCAAACATTTAGACAAAAATAAACTAATCAAATCAATTATGTAGACTTTAGTATCACAATATATATGTAACTTTCGTTTAACTAGATTGTCTGGCAAGAAAATATTACTGCACGTTTTTGAATTATTATTAACTGTACGTACTGTTGCTCCATTTTGTTCTTTCATAAATCAGGACTTAATAGCAGGAGGGACTGATACATCTGCAACAACTTTGGAGTGGGCAATGTCCGAACTCATAAAACAACCAAACCTTATTAAAAAGGCGACCGAAGAGCTCGACAGAGTGATTGGAAGAAACAGATGGGTGGAAGAGAAAGACATTGCACAACTTCCTTATATAGACGCAATCATGAAAGAGACAATGAGGAAACATCCTTCGGTTGTTTTGCTTCCACCACATTTGGCTCTTGAGGATTGCAATGTGGGTGGTTATGATATTTGCAAAGGGACTAGAGTGTTCATAAACACATGGAGCATAGGGAGAGACCCCTCAGTGTGGGATGCACCAGAAGAGTTTAATCCGGAGAGGTTTGTAGGAAACAAGGCAATCGACGTGAAGGGACAAAGTTTCGAATTGTTGCCATTTGGTTCAGGAAGGAGGATGTGCCCTGGTTATAACCTTGGACTGAAAGTGATTGGGACTTGCTTGGCTAACATGTTACATGGATTCAACTGGAAATTACCTGAAACCATGAAAATAGAAGATTTGGGAATGGAGGAAGCTTGTGGATTGGTAACACATAGGAAGTTCCCACTTGTTGCAGTCGTGGAGCCTCGGCTTCCAATCCATCTTTATTAATTAACTGCCTCTGAATGTGATCATCTTCTAGCTGTAACGAAAAACTTTGTCTCAAAATTTATTGTAATGAATGAATAATGAGGCTTCCATATCGATGAAAAGAACCCACGTACTAAATAAGCCAATTGATCACTTGTACGTAATAGCTAGCTGGTCATTCTGCTTCATAAACCATTTCCCTTTATATCTATGTAATTTAACTGTTTTAATGAGTACGTTTTTCATCCTGTATTTGTAAACCTATAGATCTGTTATTGCTCTTCTAAGATCAAACCATGTTACAGAGATGTACGTTAGAAAAGTATTCTTCTTCGATTTGTTTTTTTTTTTCATTTCTTTTGCTTCGACTAATTAAAATGAGCATGCATATAAAGTTTAAAAGAATTGAACTTTTGCTTCGTCTATTTTTAAACTTTTGGTCAATTTTTTTTCTTTCTAAACTGAATTTTGTTTTCAATACAACTCGACTATGTAAGGAAAATTTTATTTAAGAACCCAAAAAGAAAAAGAGTAATTAGAGAGAAATAAGAACTCTCACATAAAACAAAATGACATAAATCAAACAAACGAAAGCTTCAAAATATTTTCAATAGCTTTAAATTATTAAATGCACGTACATCCATGATTAGTACTAGAGAGTAGAGACACAGTAGAACGTACTATAGAAACAACCACCTCTCATCAAAGAAAGATCGAGCTGGATCCATAGAAAGAGAGAGAGATCCTTTTTCCACATGGATACCACTATTATTCTGCTAAAGTTGTCCAGAAATTATTGTGGGAGAAGTTATTCAAGCTGAAGCCTGGGGCATGCGCATGAACTCTGATAACCTGGAATTTCATCCCCTGCTCACTGGATGCAAACTTTGCTTAGTTAGTTTCTTTTGTTTTTGGCCCTCTGGGCTCCTTGTAACCCAAAAAAAAAAAAAAAAAAAATCTTGGCCAAGGCCGAGTACTCCTCTGTACATGAAACTTGAAACTAAATCTTTCAGTCTTTCCCCGTCCTCACTCATCCCTCCAGCCCTCCACTCAGGGGCGGATCTACACTAGGGGCTACATGGGCTATAACCCCCTCAAAATTTTGGTAATACATTAATTAGTATAGGGCTATTAGTGTATTAGTCCCCTAGAAAAAAAAAAAAAAAAAAAACAAGAAAAAAGGGTTAGTCTCTTCCCCTCCTCACTCCCTCATGCCTCCAGTCCCTCTAATAGCCCCCCCCCCCCCCCCCTAGAAAAAAAAAAAAAAAGGTTCCCCTCCTCACTCCCTCACGCCTCCAAGCTTTAGTTCCTCTATCGATCCCTCCTTGAGTCTGGTCAGTGGGCAGTGGTCCTTGTTCTTCTTTCTTCAATCCTCCCCTCAAGATCATTCAATCAATTCCTCAAGACCTCAAACCAATGAATGTTTTTATGAGGTTTACTCAATGGCCCAAATTTTATTTTTTTGCCTCACGGCAAAAAATTTGACCTTATAGAAGTTAGCCCCCCTCCCCACCAATTTCAAATCCTGGATCCGGCATTGAACATAACCATATTCTTGCTAGCCATTGTATAGAGAAGAAGTAGAGAACAATGAGCAAAAACTGTTTTTTTTTCTTTGAGAATAAAAAAAGCAAAGGTTTTATGGTATATGGAAACAGTGGATGGAATAAATAATATTATAATTCTTATATTTGGTGTTACTCGTGTCGGTTATTTGGTATTTTCATCTACCAGTTAGTCTAGATGTTTAGTAGAACTTCTCTCTAAATGTGAATAAGGTCTCAAATTCGAACTTGCTCTTATACAGTTATACTAGATTTTAAAATCGGCTAATTATATCTATTGTGTTTTTTAGGGACGGAGCCATAAATTCTTATGAGGTATAGGATTGAATTTGAATTTTATAGAGATCTTTTTTTTTTTTTGGTTTTAGGAGACAATAATCTATATAAAAAAAATTATTGACCAATCATGAATCACTATGTAAAAGCCAATTGCCAATTGCCAATTAACTTGATTGAAAATAGAAAAAAAAATTCACAAAAACCATGCAATAGCACAAAGAACCGAAGAATGCAAGAGATAGAAAAATTGGAAGAAGAAAAATTAATGATATCTATGAAATTGGAATGAGAGTCTCTAATGAGGACATTATAATAAGGCCTCCATGAGGACCTTAAAACACTTATCATACCGTTGATTTGAAAATCCTCATGAAGTCCTTATTATAAAGTCCTCACTAGAGACACTCTCTAAAATTGGATATAATTAGTGATATTTGATTCAACAAATATGAGATAGAGAGAAAGAACAAATTGGATGTTATTTGCTTTAGATTTTGATGTACGACTTTAGAGATAAGATAAAAGAGAATGGTAAAAACCGAAAACAACGAATAAAAGAGGAAGAATGACGCATAAAACTAAAAGACAAGGAGAGAGAGACGCATAAAACTAAAAGACAAGGAGATATATATATATATATATATATAGTTAAAAAGGTGTATGTACTTTTAATTTTGTTTCTTAGAGTAACAAGAGTAATTTTTTTTTTAGAAGAACATATTTTACTACAATTTTTGTGGTTTACAAGATTAATTTTCATAAAAAAAAAAAAACATAATTGGCATCACTAATTCACTTATTTATCTCTTTACATTAAATAGGCCCCTTGAAATTGATCTATCGTCAAAATACGGCCTTAAACCATACATCGTCGCTACTTTGAAAATGAAAGATGGATATTTTGAATATCGAGTGCAATGTGAAAGCATACTAATCTTAAAAGGATGTAACCTAATTAGTCCAAACAAAATTAGAAATGAATAGCAGCATATGATCTGTGGAGGACCGGCACATATGATATTTGAAATGAAAACGGCATGCCGTCATTTAGCCTAATGACATATTTACTTCTCTCAACCTATAAGACTTTTCTTCAACAAGATACGACTTCACCATCCAATCTAGCTCGTTTTAAGGGTCAACCCCTTTAGGTTTCAAACGATGACAGGAACAACACCACCTTTGAGATACTCAATGGATTGCATAGGAAATTAACCACACTCATTTATCCAACCCTATCCCTAAAATCTGAGATTGAGTTTAGCTTAGGCATAAGCTTTAGCACACAACATAAGGGCATGCAGGCCCGGATGGAATGTAGAATGAGGCACGTTTGGATTGAGCTATCTCTTTGACCAAATTTATATGAAATTATTGAAGGCAGACCAAAGACCTAATGATCGATCTTCAATTATTGAGAGGCTGTCACTACCCATTTGTTTAAATTTTAATGATGGGTAAACTAATAAACAATATATAAGACTTGCATGGGTCAATGTCTTTGGCTATTCAGATATATATATATATATATATATATATATATATATATATATATTGTGCTAAGTAATTATACATGCATTTGGTTTTTTTGGTCTTAATTTGAATATATACATGAAACCAAATCATATGCCTCCAAACTTAATTCAGAGAGGTAGCCACCATGTGTTTGTCATTTTTAGCAAAACAAATTGAACAAGGAAGATCGAGAAGCTCAGAAAACTGTGGGTTGATGATGATAGATTCCTCTATTTCTGTAAAGAAAATGACAAAAGCTTTATAAATGTCACTATGAATCTTCCATATATCTCTCCGCGCTATACTAACACTGCTTAGCTGTGTTTGACAGTGTTGAAAACAATGTTTGATTCAACAAACCTAAGGACAGTGATTACCCACTTTTTGAATCGGCCGGCCGGAGTTTTTGATTCATTCAAAGATGTGTTTGCTACTAATGAAGTAAGAGTTCTTAGCTTGGACACATGCTAATAATAGTGTTTCGTTTTTATGTAGAGTGTAGCAAAATAATTAAATACAAATTCGTACTTTTTTTGGCTCGACATGCACGTATTGAAAATGATAAGTCTGTAACCTCTGTTTCATTTTTTTAGAAAAGAAAATGAAACGTTGAGCCTTCATATACTGCTAAGATGAGAAAACAAAAGGGTTCCTAATTAAAAAATCAATGTTAATTAAGAAAAAACGAACATAGTTGGCCAAAAGAATTAAAGAAAACGTCCATGTTCTCTCACAAGAATTTGTTACACTTGCAATTTTGAAAAATTCTCTATTTACAATGTGAATGTGTGCTTGCTTTACATTATGTTTATGCTATAGTAGTCTAAGCTCCCTTGACTCTATGGGGCAAAGGAGAGTTCAAATCAAGACTTCTGTGATGTTGGCGCATCATATACTCCGAGTTACCATTTGGAGACTTTGGAGGAGTTCTTTGATGATGCCTATGGCCATGGTGGAGCTGATGATTTTGGTGATGGTGGCCACTCTTCTTCTTCGATTCCCTCTGTGTATCGCCTTCCTTTACATCCTTAATCGAATTATCGGATACATCACTAGGAACAGTGTACACAAACGGTCCGCTGGGAATGTCATCAAAATCCTTGAGGGGCTCTAATGTCTTGACCACATCACTCATTTTCGGTCTTTGTTTAGGCCGGTGGCTCAGGCATTGGTAAGCCAATGCAGCAGCCTTTCTGGCCCCCATTTCAGAGTACTGTCCTTCTAGTCTCGGATCCATTATTCGGCTGAGTTTTCGGGGTTCATTCAGCATTGGCCTTGCCCATTCTGCTAGGTTCTGCTCTCTATGAGGACGGCTCTTCTCCACGGATCTCCGTCCTGTTAGTAGCTCCAATAGTACCACTCCGAAGCTATACACATCACTCATTGCCGTCAAGTGACCTAAAAGCAATTTGAATTTTAATCATTCCATCTAATAATCTAGAGCCTTAAACATATATTAATCTGAAACTGAATTGTGTGAAAATTAGTACCTGTCATAATGTATTCTGGAGCAGCATAGCCTTGTGTTCCCATAACTCGTGTCGAAACATGTGTGTCATCTCCTTCCGGGCCATCTTTTGCTAGACCAAAATCTGAGAGCTTGGGAGTATAGTCCTGCAAATTAAAAATCAAAACCATATATGTAAGCATTCAGAAATGAAAGATGGAACAAATTAACCATGTTAGATGCTGAACAAAGCAATACTTACAGAGTCTAACAAGATGTTCGAAGCTTTGAAATCGCGGTATATGACTGGTTTCTCTGCTTCATGTAGGAAAGCAAGACCCTTTGCAGCTCCAAGAGCAATTTTCATTCTGGTTGACCATGGAAGTGATACTGAATACCCTGCACACCAAGAAATTAGACATTAATATATTAGTAAATGAAATTTTGAAAGCTTCTAATTAAAAATGGAAAATGTCTAGAGAAAAAAAAAACTCAGAAAGCATACTTCTAAATAGCTGATTCTCTAAGCTGCCTCTTGGCATATACTCATAAACCAATAGCCTGTGTTCATCTTCACAGCAATACCCTATGAGCTTCACAAGGTGTGAATGCCTCAATTGCCCAAGAAACATCACCTCAGTCTGCGAAAGAAGCAACAAGAAGATGATTAAAACAGAGAATTCAAGAAAAACCCAAGTAATTATTTCTCATTATTGTCCAAAAAATACTCACCAACCACTCCCTGTGGCCCTGTGATCCATCCAAGTCCAAGAGCTTAACAGCCACAGGCTGAGCAGCCAAACCAGGTCTAAGCTTGTCATCAATAAACCCTTTGTGGACCGGTCCAAACCCGCCCTCTCCGAGAAAGTTGCTGGAAGAGAAGCTCTGTGTGATCACCTTCAGCTCCCCAAGAGTAAAGATGTGAAGATTGGAGCCTGCAAGAGATATGGAGAGGTCTTCCGAAAGTGTCGTCGAGCTGGGATTGCTAAAATCCGAAAGCGAAAGCCTCTGGAACGAGTTCTGCTTTGCTATCACTTTTGCTTTGTTCTTGGCAGCTTGGAACTCAGACTTGTAGCAGCTTGGGACTATAGACCACCATGTGATTTTCTTGACCGTCATTCTTGGTAGATCAAAAAATGTTCTCAAACTTGTGTGCTGGTTTTCCGAGATTGAATGAGCCTAAAATTGCATCGGTTTTTGAAGAATGGGGTTAGGAAATAATGAGATCAGAGATGGTGGAAATGATCAGCAATGGTAGGGAAGACTTTTAAAGGAGAGGACAAGGCCAAATATTCAAAATCACCAACTGCCCTCCAAACCAGACAATAGAGAAAGAGGTCTGCAACTTCTTTCTATCAACCCCTCTTGATTTCTTTTAGTTACATTCTTTGCATCACCTTATATTATATATATAGATTTCAGATATAGATGTTACTATATTATATCATAAAATGGGGTGATTAATGAGTCCTTAGTCCACATAGTTGGTTTAATCTAAAATGACATAGCTACCCTCTTGACCTTGACTTCTCATTTGCATAAGGGTGAAAGTAAATTTAGAAAAAATGAACCATTGGGGGTATTTGTTTGATAGAAATTAGTGATTAAATACCAATCAAGAATTTCAATCTCTTAGTGTTTTAAATGAGTGATTTGTCTAAATTAAGCAGCAATAGGGTTACTAAATTTACCATAGCGGCTGAAGAAGAACTTAATGCCAATAGAATAGAACAAAGAAATCCAGCTATGACATTGAAAAGTTTGCAAAGAGAAATGGAGAAAACCCAGCTGTTTCACACTGAGGCATGAAATGGATGGAGGTTTCCTAGTAGTTTAGAGCTTAGACTTGTGGTTAATTAGGAAATTTTTTTATTTTTTTATTTTTTTTAAAAGGAGGGTTGGTCTAGTTGCAATAAAGTTTAGCTTCTAGAACATTGGTTGCTCAATAAAATGCATTATCCCCAAAATGCCATCATCAACCCTCAAATACAATGCGTCATCTTCAGCACAAGTAGGTGGTCGCACAAGTTTAGATCATACTTTACCATTTGGTTTAATAGAGTTTTCTATTTGGGCACACCTGCATATTTAGGGTTTTAAAAAGGGTAGAGAACAAGGGTAGGCGAGAGAAGACAATGGCTTACAAAAAAGTTATGTTAAAGTGTTCGATAAATTACCTTTTAAAAAACTAATGAAAGGAAAACTATATGTTAAACAACAAACTAACGTGCGAGCCTCACCGTAAAAATAAAAATAAAAAATCATAAATCCGTTATGTGGATAAGTGACATAATTGTTGTTTTAAGAAGAGGATCCAAACTTTCAAAGAAATAATATGGTGACCCCCAAGTTAAAATTTATTTTCTTTCAAAATTTTAAAAAGAAAAATAAAAAAATTCTTATTTTGTTTTTTTAGTCAATTGACTCTTATATTGGATTAGTTAGCCTCGTGGATATCAAAAGTGTGCCCCCCTTGTATGGCGGTTAAGGTGTCATTGGTTGCATTACGCTAATGAACTTGTTGTTTCAAAGAGATTAATGGGAATCTTGTGGATGAATAGTAGGAGGGGTCATTGTCTTTGACTCTGTGAAAGAACTCAAGGAAGCTTCGGCAACTTAGCTAGCTATGGAGATTAGGTAATATCCTCATTCATTCATCCATGTAAGATGAGAGTCGATGGGCATTATCGTCATTTCGGATCATAAACAGCGACTATGTCATTGCCTTTAGAAACTTGGAAAGCAAGAATTAATTTCTGCCAAACTACTGAGACAAAACAAATGACTTGATATGACATGGTACTTAAAGGTCGTTTTGATTTGTAAAAAGGTAAATCTTTTTTGACTTAATGTCAGTAAAAAAATGGAAAAAGAACCCGCATGAGAAAATGATGTGAGAAAAATGAGATGGGGAGAGTACGTGTTGAATTGAAAACAAATAATATGGGAAAGATGTTTATTGCTTTGCACAAGGTAAAATTGCCTATGGGTACACGCTTAACTAACATTTAGCAAATGAAATTACTCGTTTGTGGACTGTAGTAGAATAGTATAACACGTGATTAATTATGAGGGAAACCTTTTTTTAATTATCTCCCTAACAAAGCCAATGAAATAGTTAACTAAGGTAGCTCATGATGCATTAGTAGGCATTTGAGAAAAGCTTAGTTTATTATATCCATTGTCTACACCACAACTAAATTAATAATAATGGATTTTTTTTTTCTATTTTCAGGGTAAGCGACAAATATTTTACTGTCATTAATCAATATTACAACCTTGAGAACAAGTAAGTGCAAAAATTTAGTTTAAAATGTAATACTGGTGTCTCATATGACCAAGCAGTTCTTACACAAAATTTGACATTACAAAACAATCTCATCAATAATCGTGATAGTAGTGCTCACTTGTTGAACAAAGCCCTCCAAGGTTGTCAAATCCTTTAAAGAATGATAACTGAAGAGGCTTCTGAATTCACATGTTATTGTTATAAATTTCAAATCACATATCCAAATTCGGAGACCACCCGAATTTCAAATTCATTTCCGAAAACTAACCCGAATTCTATATCTAAATATGAAAAAAGACTTGAGTCCCAAACCGAGCACCCTAGTCGAAGACATATGACATGCCAGGATCATCAGCTCCCCTCCGAACTAACAAATTCAGTGGCCTAGAGGTCGATCAACACCAAACCCTAGCAGTCCAAATCCTCGAATTATATCTGTAATTAATCCTAGTTTAAGCCTTAATTTGTATTATAATAATATATGGGTCATGCTAATGTTTTTCTATTTCACTGTTTTCACATTCACGCATCCATATCCACAACGAACACAACATTTGGATAATATAATAACGTGAGGAAACTATTATCATCGATCTTGGTCAAGAATTAGAATGAATCTGCAACCACCCTACCTTCTGTATGGAATTTCACCAAACAACGAAACCACAAAAACAAAAATTCTTGAAACTTGGTATATATGCAGTTATGTGTCACCTCGACTTCCCAGTCAAACTTGTTTCCATCATGCTAACAAACTTGGAGAATACGATTATTATCATTAATACAAAGACTTATAAATCACCTAAAATTAATGGAATATATATTATTGAAGGACGGTGATGATCAATATCAATTATCAAATATGAATGGACGTGATCTCATCAGATTAATAAATGGTAAGCATGATGTAGATTATGCCCAGTTCAACTACCAAAGACTGCATGCAACTCTCTGTGAAAGCTAGCGTTGAAGTTTTCTTAATTGGTTTTAATTTGGATATATAATTACCAAATACGTGTACATACGTGCTGCAAACTTCTCTCTATATATATACAAGTTAGGCAAAAAGATCTTACTATTCACGCACGGAACATAATATGAGTGTGTTAGAGGAACTAAAACACCAAGTGAATTACTGTACGCGATGGTCAGAGGTCAAACACACCCCCACCAGTATTAGGGCAAATGGTCTATTCTTATTATTAATATTGGGGTTAGATTTAACGGGAATGCAAAGCTTGATTTGGTCTTCTTAACCGTGTGAGAGCCTCAGTCAGCTAGGTATGTAGGATAATTAATTAGCAATATGCGAGGGGTGTGAAAGCTTAATTTGTAGCTTTGTGTGCAAGAACCGTCCACTAAATGCCTTTATTATCTCCAAGGACAAAGGACTAGATAGCTACGAAAAGGATGGGAAATTATGTTTTAGATGATATTAATTGTCACATATAGATCGAGCTAGTATTAAGAATTAAAATTCCAATTAATTCACTCGTACGTACGTATGTGCAATCATCATCTATGGTCGTTGGAAATTGTCTACGCGCACATTATTGATATATGGTAGCTTATATATCAAGCATTCATGCATGAAGGGGAAAAGGTTCTACCAAAAGGTTAATTTCTCATTAATTTGAAATTATGTCTCTCTTGTTATGTATTAGGTTAGTACGTACGTCACCTTACTCGCGTGATAAGCAAGACATACATATACAATTATACCATTAATGATTGACAAATTCACGACATGAGAAACATAAACACATAATTATATATATAACCAGTAACATAGAAGATCTTTTCTACGGATCAAGCATGTATATAACTTAATAAGATTGACAATGAGCTTGGCTTGTGCAGACGGCCAAAATGGGTAATTAAAATCGGGCTTTTAGGGCCGGGCCGGGTTAGGCCTTTAAGGGCCGGGTTTCAATACTCTAGCCCTATCTCTACCCTAAAAATTAAGGGTTGGGCCAATCGGGTCTAGCATACGGGTCGGGCCGGCCGATCTTTAAATGGGTTTAGGGCCGGAGGGCCAAATGATGATCCCTATGTGATTGGTTGCTTAGAAAACAAAGGGTCAATGACTGATACACCGGAGGAAAAAAAGAAAAAATGTGGTTCAATTACAATACAAGGTCACGCTATGTGACAATGTAACGGTCACATCTAAAAATATCTCGTTTGTCATTCCTTCTGTTCTTGATGATATGGCTGGTCTAATGAGATTGCGTTCAATAATCCGAGTACCTCGTGCTGCTCAGTAGTCTTTTTGTTTTTCTTTTCTCTCGCGGCCCCCATGTTACCAAAAAGGGCAAATAAAAAAAGAGCTATAGCTAAATGTTGAATTTAAGTTGGGCAAACTTTGGGCTTCCTCCCTCCCTGAGGCGAAGGCCTGAAATTGGTTTTGCTGAAAGCCCACTACAAGATTTGGGAATCTGAAATAATGAAATTTATTGACAGATAAAGCCAACAAGCTACCTAACAAACTCAGATGATTATATATAATCTTTGTTCTTTAATCCTGAAGAACAGAAAATTCACTATAAAAATACAACAACATTATTATCAAGGATGTTTACAAGAGGTTGAATATTCTAATGGCCCAAACTTGTACTACGTGTAAATTTGATTAATGAAGATTCTTCTGTCACCATATCACTATCATATATATGTTATTTTCAAACCAGCAATTTGGACAACAAGGATGGCAATTGAATCTAGACCAAAGAAATGCATGAATTCAAAACTTATCTACAGTTAACGGCTACATCAAAATTTATGCTTACAAGATACTTACAAAAACTTGGTATTTACATTTATCCCTGTGTCAAGTGTTGGTGATCTCAATTCTCCTTGATATTTTTTTGATTGATATAGCCTGTGTATTCATACAGGCGCAATAAGTACCCATACTTTCCCTTGGATTGTTTTATTCAACCACACATTATTTCCATGCTGTCGCATTATCGCATATATCTTTTTCCATCTTTTGTTGTTTTCCAATTGATAATGCACCATTTTTCTTTCTACTAGTGTATTCAATTCAAAGGCTTTTATTCAAGGCAGTGACAGAATAGCCATGGCCGTCACAATATGAAACCGAAAGCTAACAAATTCAATTATTGTACTCTTTGTAGAGTAGAAAAATCGTCGTTATTAACATAAATATCTTCACTGGTAGGAGGGAAAAAAAAAAACAACATAAAACATATACTTCTTCAACAAAAGATGCTAACCTTATTAAGAATTTAGGATCTCTAAAATCGTATACCTAAGATGTTCCTTACACTTGTTACCCCGAAAAACCATGCTATTAGCCCAAGTAATCATTTTCTTCCGAATTTAAAATTATATAGTAACAAACTTGAAAAACTGACTCCTTTGGATCCTTTCGGCTCAGAAGTGTTATATAAAAAAAAATGAAAATTCTTGCATTCATCTAGTTTGAAGTCAACTTTGGTTAATAATTCGTGGCATTTCGTGACAGAATTGAAATCAACCTATGTAAATAAAACATGCTCCGAGAAAAAAATTCAACAAAGAGAAAATAATGTCCTACGATACAGGCGGCGTGCTAACTGTTGCCGTTAAAATGCAAAAAGCAGCTAGGTCATCCCGCACGTCATCCACAGCAACCGAAATTACCATATACGTATAGAACTAGACAACCTACGCAGCCAGTGCAACGTGGCAAAGTTTCATTGGATTCCCTCGTCCAATAAAAAATCTCCTCCTCGTCCTACAAATAAGCACAGTCAGTCGTCGCCCCACGGTTATCGGAGAAGGACAACATCATCATCACATTAAAACATGGCTCCTCGTCTGATGCTTGTCCTGTCCGTCTTGGCCGTGGTTTTGATCACCTGCGCCGCATCGAGCTTCGATGAGTCCAACCCCATCCGATTGGAATCCGACGGCCTCCGTGAACTGGAGGACCAAGTCATCCAAGTCCTCGGCCGCACTTGCCGCGTCCGGTCCTTCGCTCGCTTCGCTTTCAGGTGAGCCGAGCCACCGTGTACAACTCCCTCCGTCCCTGATTTATCACCGTCCGATCTTCATGATCGGTTGAGTTGACGGTTTTTGGTTTTTACTTGTTTGAAGGTATGAGAAGAGGTACGAGAGCGTGGAGGAGATGAGACGGCGATTCGAGATTTTCGCCGAGAATAAGAAGCTGATTCGATCCACCAACAAGAAGGGCTTGTCTTACAAGCTCGGTGTCAACCGTAAGTCAACCTTTTCATTTCTCTATTTTTTTTTTAAATTATAAAATAAAAATTGATTATTTTGTGCTTAATAGAATTAGTTTGGGGTTTAAGGTTGATTATTGTTGTGGTTCCATCTATTGGTTACAGGGTTTGCTGATTGGACTTGGGAAGAGTTCCAGAGACACAGGTTGGGAGCTGCCCAGAACTGCTCTGCCACCTCAAAGGGCAGCCACAAGCTCACCGACGCTGTTCCACCTGTCACGGTAAATCTATACTATTTTACTCACTAAATTTGCTACCTAGCTAGTGTCCAACCACAACTATGTCGAATGATTATGAACTACTGATTTAGTTTTAAGTTTTTAGTTGACCTTTAATCTAAAGGGTCCATTTCCATTAACATGGGAGCTGCACAATATATACGGTAGAATTTTGTTTCTTCGTATTTTACATGTTAGAAATAAACAAGATTCCGAATGAGCCAAGACTTGAATATGAAATGTTGAAGGTGTCAATCATTTACTAAACAAATTTGGTGAACGTATTAGTGATTTATTAGAGCTTTTCTAATTGCATAATGGATTCGGGTGTCAATTTTTTTTTATTTGTATGTACAGAAAAACTGGAGAGAAGAAGGCATAGTGACCCCAGTTAAAGACCAAGGTCACTGTGGATCTTGCTGGACATTCAGGTTAATTAATTAGCTTTGTTGAGTTTTCAGATCACATAATGCAATTGGTGTTTAAATTATCATAGTTCTAAGGATGCTTAACATATATATGACTCTGCTGCAGTACCACTGGAGCTCTTGAGGCAGCTTATGTACAAGCATTTGGGAAGCAAATCTCTCTGTCTGAACAACAGCTTGTGGATTGTGCTGGAGCTTTCAACAACTTTGGGTGCCATGGTGGGTTGCCATCTCAAGCCTTTGAATACATCAAATACAATGGCGGTCTTGACACCGAGCAAGCATATCCTTACACCGGAGAAGATGGTGCCTGCAAGTTTTCATCTGAAAATATCGGTGTCCAAGTCCTCGACTCTGTCAATATTACCCTGGTAAGCTGAAAATGGGTGTCAAAATTCTCGTATTGACAACTAGATAATCCAACTGAATATGTTTTGCATATGCAGGGTGATGAGGAAGAATTGAAGCATGCAGTTGCATTTGTGAGGCCAGTCAGCATAGCATTTCAGGTGGTCCAGGATTTCCGATTGTACAAGTCGGGAGTTTACACCAGCGAGACATGCGGCAACACTCCCATGGTGAGTTATAATTTTTCTGACCAGGTGAAGGAGAGTATATAATTATGCACTCGTGTTTTTTTTACTGATGTAATCCTATTTTTTGTTGGGCAGGATGTGAACCATGCTGTTGTTGCTGTTGGGTATGGAGTGGAAAACGGTGTCCCGTACTGGCTCATCAAGAACTCTTGGGGACAAAGCTGGGGTGACAATGGGTACTTCAAGATGGAGTACGGGAAGAATATGTGTGGTAAGTGAAGCTTGAATGAGCTGTGATTCAATGTGAATTATTTTCATTTGAGTGCAGCTTTTTATTGATGTTATGATGTGGGTGCAGGTATTGCAACTTGTGCATCATACCCGGTGGTCGCCTAAGTCTCTTCTCGGAAGCAATGGTGGTCGTTATGTGAATAATATGTAATACAAGATTCTTCTGGTTTCAGTTTGGGATTCCAACTTTAAAATGAAGAAGGGCTAGCTACAATGTTGTGGTGGTGATTGTAATGTTACTTGCTTTTGATGCATAGAATAAGAGTTCATTTAGATTGTACTTAATCATGGCCATTGTAATGCAAACAGTAAAGACCTTGTGTATTTCTCTCAAATGGCGACGCCAAAAGATATCAATGTAGTACAGTTTTAATACTTGATATTACTCTTCTATGTTGATTCCTGGGAATTCCAAACTTACAATGAACGATCAAAGAGAAAACAATCAAAAGTTTACGATTTTTAATGACCAACTCTTTTCCCCAAATTTATGAGTGAAGCATTTTGTGTAGCTTTCCACCATCATTTGAATTGAAGCTTGGACAATACAAGTAGTAAAGTTGGAATACATGAACCTAGTTTGTTTCAATTACGATCACCAATTCTAGGAACTCTGTTTCCATAAACTATTTCCCTTTCTTTCAAAAGGCTTCCTCTTTCATGTTTAGCTTCCCTTCTTTCGATTAATACTAGGTTTATGTAGTGCTTGAAGTTCAATGTCGGTATATTTTGGTAAAAGTATTGGAAGTGATACAACAATAACTTCTGGATAATGCAGTATAGCATCGCATTGTGGCAATGATTTTCATGATTTAGAAAAATCATTTGGAAACCAACAAAAGAAACATGACAATCACTTATGGCATGGGAAACTCGCCCGAGGAAACTCAGCCGATGATTATATGAACTTATGAAGTAATTAACATGAACTTGTATGCACAAAATCAATCTCCTATGCGAAGCGATTTCTTGAGTTTATGAAGATCTGTAATTGTTTCCTCCCTCACATCTCTCTTTGCCTCTCCATGTCCTAGTTGCCTCGCAGGGCCAGCCTACTGAAAAATTAAATCACTGAGCAAAAGTTGTATTCGCCAAAAAAAATATACAATCGAGCAAAAATGACCATGGACAAAGTACTTGCAGGTTGTTGGCTCCTTGTGCCACTAAACTGAGCAGGTTTCATTTAGTATAGGGCATACAATCACTGGAACCAAAAATCGAAGCACACTTACGTGGTGGAGATTCAATCAAATAGTCATTGGAATTTCTGCATTTGCTTTCAAGTGATGAGATCTTCCCATTGATGACGCACCCAAATTCCGGTCCTTATATGCGATTTGCTTAATGCGACGGGCTTCACTGGGCATCCCAGCCTTCAAGAGGCAAGATATCAAAGAATCTACAGTGATTTTGTCTGGGGCACAACCTATGTCCAACATCTTATCAAAATTGCCAATTGCCTCGGACATTCTACCTTTCATAGAATTCCCTAGGATGAGAATGGTGAATGTCACCTTATCAGGGTTACATCTCTTCTCCTCCATCTCTGCCACAATCCGATTCGCCTCATCAACATTGCCAGCCTTGCAAAATCCGTCTACCACAGGATTATATATAAAAGGTTTTGGAACAACATTACTCCACTTCAATTCCCTCAGTAAATCTCGCGCTTCATGTAGTTTATTATTCTTGCACAAAGCATTAATAAGGACAGAGAAAGTATATGCACTTGGAGACACATTTTTTGCATTCATCTCATGCCAGAGCTGTTGCCCCTCACTCAGGTGCCCAGCTCGACAATAGCCATCAATTAGGGAAGTGAAGGTAAACACATCTGCGCGATAACCGCGACGGAGCATATTCTCATACATAGCAAGTGCAGAACTCATGTTGCCTGCTTTACCAAATCCATCAATCAGTGCATTAAAGGTAACTGCAGTTGGTCTAACTCCACACTCAGTCATCTTGTCAAAAAGAGCAGAGGCCTCCTCCATTCTACCCAACTTGCAATAGCCTGATATAACCGAAGTAAATGTTATAACATCTGGTGAAAGTTCACTACTTGACTGAACCTGTCTGAGTAACTCACTCCCTCTATCTACCTCATTAGCCTTACATAGTCCACTAATTAGTGTGTTATATGTAACTACATCAGGGGAACAACCAAAACTCCCCATATCACCGAAAAGCGCAAAAGCCTTATCAATTTCTCCAGTTCTGCATAAACCTCGAATCAAAATATTGAACATCCAACTATCTGGACGACAATGCGACCCCATATACTTTCTAAACAAGCAAACAGCCTCATCTACTTGATTCTGTTTAACCAACACATTGAACAAGTTATTGTACACAAAAGGAGATAACCTCAGCTCACTGCAATGAACCTCATCAAGAATTTTCTCTGCAATATCCAACTTACCCATTTGAGCATAGGATGAAACCAACAGTTCTACAACCCATTCATCAGGTGAATGCCCATCACTCCTCATGTAATCAAATACTAACTTGGCAGAATCCTGAAGACCCATTTGGCATAAAGACCTCAAAAGAAAATTGTACGTCCACACACCATGATTTACACTCAAACTGACCCTACTGAGCTCAAAGAACTTCAACCCCAATTTGGGATTGTTCAACCGTTTAATAACCTCGAAAGCTAATGAAGGCGTCAAGTTTTTACTGAGATAGCCCAAGTAAGAATCCAAAGAATAATGCGAGCTAGTAAAGAGAGTGTAAACAACCTTCACAAACCAAGCCTCAGAGTTTAAGATTACCTCTCTTTCGGGGCGAGGCCGAGCTCCGGCGAGACTGTGGAAATGGGAAACGGCGATTTTGGAGGCTCGAGCCCAGAAGGTGGGGCGGGCTGTGAAGAACAACAGGCTCATCTGCACGGCCACGCCATCATCTGGCACAGCTCTGCTCTCGTACACATTCTCAATCAGAATTCCGGTTTGGGTTTGACCGGATTTTCTCACTGAAATCGGATTCGGTGATGTGTTCGTATCCGTAAGCCGTAATCTTCATGGGGATGACGAAAAACCCTCTAATTTCACTATTTCATCATAGCAAACAAAGCCCTTGTGCACCTTCAGTCCATATAGTGGTGAAATTAATCAGAGCGATGAGATGGACTAAAACCCAGAGACGAACGAACAGGGTAATTTTTTAGAAGCTGTAATGGTTAGTGCCTTGGGGTTTTATCTGTGGAGCTTTTCTAACCGGCCCAATTCAGATTTCAGCCTTTAAAATATAATAACAACAACGTGTCGTTTTTTTTTTGTGACGATTTGTTTTGCCACCCCCACCAAAAAAAAAGAGCTCTGTGAGACTCGAGTGTTAAAGCTTGAAGACTGAAACGGCAAAGAGAGAGATCGCAGAAATTTGTGTCTGCCGGAATCAGATTCCAGATTAGAAAGAATGTCAACAGACCGAGAGAGACACGCTTCGTTGCCCTCAACATCTCCCGAGGACGATGCACTGTAAGTAGTGAAGAACCGCCACCAATTTTCCCAAATCCTCGATTCAAATTCCAATGTGCTCACTTTCTGCTACACGATTCCAAAAATCACTTCTCGTTTTCCATTTAGGTTTCTGGATATAATGCACGAGGCTCCGTTATTTGGTCACCGGAAGTCGCGAAGCCTCTTCGGAAGTGTTTTCTACTTGATTCTGCTCGCCGGTTATGCTTCTCTGGCCGTCTCATCGCCATGGATATTTAAACCTATTAACGGATTGATACCGCAATTGCTTTGCAGCTGCAACGTCCTTCTTCTAATTCTCACAGGTTTCATTAAATTTTGCAATTTCTGATGTCAATTATGTAGCTTTTACCTGATTTCATGTCAAAGATTAAATTTTTGATGCACTAAAGATTATACATAACTTTTGCAGGCATCATTCAACAGTATCTGGTATACCAGGTGCAGAAAATACGCTTACAGGTAAAAATTTTAGTTCACTTAGATTTCTATTTTCTAATTTGGAACCAACATTGTATACAAACACAATAAGAGTTAATCATAACTGTTGAAAATGGGAATTTTCTTCGAAATGGAAGTTTTCGGTTTTGATTATATTTGTGCATCAAAACCACAAGTTCGTGTGTTGGGGGGAGGGAGTGATTCTGATGATTGAAATCAATTTCAGTTTCCTTTCTTGTCAACTAGTATTTTACCGTGTTATGATGCTAATCATCTTGTTTTATAAGCTACACCTTACTTGATTTGTTAACCACTGGATGCGCATTGTTTCGTAGGGTTATTATAGTTTCAGCCAGAAGTTGAAGCATATTGTTCGCCTACCTTTTGCAGCTACTGCATATGGTATGTGCGCTGCCTTTTCTTTGTTCTTTTCATTATTTGAAATGTGTTGTGATGGTTCCCATTTTTTATCATCGCAAAGACTAGAAAAGCATATTGTTGTATTATGCACAGTTTTTAGTTATCTGTGATTATTGTTCCCTGGCAATTTTGTTTTCATCATTGTTATGAATGATTCAGTTTCTGAATGTCTTGCTTGAATGTTAGGAACTGCTGCAATGTTACTCGTCATGGTCTGGAGACCCCACATCAATTTCCTCTCTCTCCCAGCAATATTGAGGTATACAGATCACCATTCTATTATGACGCTGGGCATATTACTTCTTTATTACAATCTGTTGCTCTTATCCATTTAACAATTTCTTTGCCTTTTTCCAAATTCATGGTTTCAAAAACGTTTATAATGTGGCCGGAATAGCTAGTTTTCAAATTGTGGCCCAAAGCTATTGATTATTCACAGTTTCTTGTTTAGAATGACGTATACACTTTGGTTGGTATAAATCTAATATGAAACCAAGTTTTGTGAACTGGTCAGTGACTGAATATTGTTTATCCATAATATTTCCAGGGTTATTATGGTAATTGAAGCAATATGTGCCGGATCTTTTATGAGTCTATATATTGGTGAGTTTATTTGTGCATTTTGGGTGGTGCATTTTTGGCTACATTTATTAATGCCGAGGATGAGAAAAAATTGTCCTTATACTCAATAGTGCGTTTGATCCAAAGTAGATCTCTACCAAGCTGATGGAGGTTATATATAATTTTATTGCTGTTTTTGGTGTTTCCAGGCTATGTTCATCAGTACAACTCATTAAATTCGCAGCCTGATGTCTTAAAGTCATTATATTCTCCTCTTCAACCCTCCAGTTCTCTGGAAGGTTTGAGGTAATCATACTTTTTTTCTTATGATCCCCCACAATGTTGCTTCATACCTTTCTTCCATTCTTATAGAGATCAATCACTAGAATTTATAATAGTTCATAACGGAACATACGTCTCTTAGTTGATGTTACTGGAAACTGCTATATGTGCATCCTTATGGAAGAACTTACAATTTTCTGATGCACATGCAAAGGGGCATATGCATCAATATTTCACTTTAAACTAATGCAATATGTGGCCTACATTATATTGATAGGTATCATGATGTTGGTCGGCTCTCTGATCAACAAATGGCTTTGTTGCAATATCAGCGTGAAAACCTTCATTTTTTGAGCGAAGAGGTACTTCTAAAAATGTATTTCTTACATACTAAAATTATAAATGTGTGTTAATATAATATATACTAAACATGTCTTTATTACAGATCCTTCGATTGCAAGAATGCTTAAGTAAATATGAACGGTCTAGTGATGGTAGCACACCTCAGGTAATTGATTACTATTATTGTTGACCACGTTTATACATCTCTTGATGATTGCGTATACTTTATGGTTCTCTAATTTGACTACAAGCGTAGATAGTTTTGGAAGTTTTATCTTATTAATCGAACTGTTATTCTAGAAATGGTCAGAACAATGCTTACTAGTATCTTTTTGCAGGTTGATCTTGCTCATCTGTTGGCAGCTCGTGATCAGGAATTACGGACACTTTCTGCTGAGGTAATATCTGGTTCAAAATACTAAGTGGGGTTTGTCTTTATAGTTTGTGAAAAATAAAAGGTAGTTTTATTCAACCCACTCATCCATTTATCCCATATATCTTTTGACTGAATTGTTTCAATTCTTCATTTACTGTTTTCTTCTATTGTTGCCTATTATCTTAGACACCATTGTACATTCCGTTTGCAAGCTTAAAGGGTTACTTGAGAGAGATATTTATATTGCAGATGAATCAACTGCAATCTGAGCTAAGGCTTGCTCGGTCTTTGATAGCTGAGAGGGATGCTGAAATCCAGCAAGTCCGAACGACCAACAATCAGGTCTCTTCAAAATTATTAGATATTTGGTTTTAATTTGCTCGAGACCCTGAAAATTCTGCTAATCAATCCCACATGTTTTTGTTCTATGTGCCCTTAGATTCCTGTATTGTCCAAATCTTTCCTGATTTCTTATCCTTTTAACTGTAATATACTAATACTTGAACAGTACGTGGAGGAGAATGAAAGATTGAGAGCTATATTAGGCGAATGGAGTACCCGAGCAGCAAAGGTATTGTTATCTCTACTTTAGTATGCGAATGACTATCAACTTTGCCAATGGACAATGTTGCTAACATAAATTTTTTAATTTGGGATATTAAAGCTTGAACGAGCATTAGAAGCAGAGCGGATGTCCAATCTTGAACTACAAAAGAGGATCCCAACTCTCAGAAATCAATCACAAGCGTCAGCTGAACCAACCAAGTAGCTTGGAGCTTAATCACTTATTATAGGCGTGCATATTTGTAATTCTCTTGTATTCTTTTACTTATTTAGTTTATAAAACAAAATTTAGGAAGAAAAATGGACAAGAGGCACAACACATGTACATAACACTTGTGAAGGAACTTTGAAAAGAACTTGAACTCTTTTTCTTGGATACCCTTTTCGCACGAGTGTTTAATTTCTTAAATTCTTTTTTAGAGAAATTAGGAATAAGGACAAAACAAATGTCTTTTTAGGAATAAGATGTATCATAATGAAAATGAAGAAGGCAGAAAAAGGGGAATAATCATAATAAACAATCGTCAAAAGTAATCAGTACATTTGAGATTTGAGTAGCTAGTCTGGAAAAAAGTTCAGAACCATCTAGAATGCTATCTTTTGAGATTTATATAGGTGTAATCTCTTCACAACGAGCATGATTTGCCGAGCAGTCGATCAAAAACTAAGTAGGCATATGTTTACTATTGTTAGGATACACCATGTTTTTGGCTGGACAAAGTTAAGAACAGGCAAACACAGCCGGTAAAATTACATTACAAGCACCAACACAAACTATCTATCTAAAAGCTCAACTCTGTTACAAAGCTTTCCATAGTACAGAAAGTTACGCAATACTATGGCTTGATGATGACCTAAAATTGCCCGTTGCAATCGTTACTACAGTACAACTATTGCTCTATAGCTCAATTACAATGGACTAACATGAGTGGTTTCATTCAAAAAGAGACAACCAAAGACATAGTTATAAAATTCACGAGCTCTAACTACTTCCCCTCCAGCAACGATAGCCTCCATATCGTATTTGCATGCTCTTGTACAGTCAGGGCAGTAAGTCACCTACAAAACAGAAAGCAAATCATTAGCAATTTAGCAGGAAGGAATCCTCAATTTGCAGAAGGTTAGACTTCAAAAGTATTGTCATTGATACTAAAAGTGAAGGACAAGAAAGCGATGATGTTTCTGGTAAAACAAACCTCCAATAACTTTGGCTGGAAATTAGTATCAAGCATGACATCAACACCATACATTGCCCTCGACGTTGGACTATGCATCTCGGGGTGCACTTTTGCAGCTGCCTCAAAGACCGATCGGATCATTTTTTTAACTCTAGAGTGAATATCCATCCATTTAACTACAGAAAAATAAGAGTTCAGTCAAATTCCCTTAGCATGCTAAAATGTGAAAACCTTTTCACTTGGGGGAGGAGCAAATTAATGATACAAACTGGACAGGCTCTCATACCTTGGTGCTCCTGTTCAAATTCTCTTATGAATTCTGATGTGTTCATGTGATTCAGTGTCCCTCGATAGTTCTGAAGACATGGTAACAAAATTATGAAGTATGAAGGAACATATATAGGCATGTTGAATACTTCAAAACCTAAAGCATAATCTTTGATTCTATAGCATCGTTTGCAGAACATACCATAACAGTAAAGTGAGTCTCATACTCAAAAAAACTGTGCTTGTCTAAAGAATATTGGTTGTTTGCCAATCTGACCTGAAATGAAAATAAAAATAACTACTTGAATAAGAGACATCTTACAGATAAACTCCACAGAAGGTAAAATGAACACATTCATAAAGAAAGATTCTACTGAGTAGAGACAATGTGCATACCCAGAAAGTGTCTGAAAGAAATATTTCCAAAGGGTTCATACTCCGAAGTAAGACTATGTAGCGGATATCAAACTTTTTCCCTTTGAATAAAGCAGGGTGCTCAATATACTTCTGACATATCTTTGGTCCAGTCTCCATGAGCCGAATGATAGCAGACAAATTATCAGTGACAGTTGTATCTATAGTTCGTGCCATGTTCCAAGGTTTTAAGATCCACAGATTGTTAAGCCCATCTCTTTTACGTACACAATAGTCACCAATAAGTTGAGATAGATGTGTTTCCAAATTATAAGTTGGCTGCATCCACTCAGGAGATCCAAGTGCCTGTTAAGAGGGGGTAAAAAAATAAAAAAATAAAAAAGCTCAAAATTATAAGTAGGTACTAGGGGTGAGGTGTGAGATTTGACTTTCGGTAAACAATTCTAATCAGCAAGATGATGAAACTTGAAAGTTAATTTGATAATAGATCAAAGTGGTCATTTGAATGAGTATTAACTCTATCGCTCGGATGCAATGTGAATCAGCTTTCCTCACCTTCTGAACAGTCTCTGCCAAATGATGTTTCATGACGATACAAGCCTCATAAGGAAATTGGTTTATGAACTGATTGTCTGTTATTCCCGTAGCTTTCTTCATATCCTCATCCACCTGTTCACCCGTCCATATGATATCTGCATCCTTTGGATCAGTTGCTGTAAGGACCACCCACAGAAAAAGAGAGAAAGAACTGTCAGATCATATAAACTTCAAACATATGCAGTCAAAATATTCCAAAAAAGATTGAACAGGTATATAGCCATAGGGAGTTCAACTTTTTTGAGAAATACAGCAAAGACCTGGTGAATAAAAAGTTAGAGATAGAGTAAATACACACTGATGCGTGGCGCACTATATATTAAGGCAAGGAAACAATTACACTAAGCAAGAACTTAAGAATTGCAGGTCATGCAAAACTGAACTGCAATACATACTGAATACAAACTCTGGACGTGTCAAAAGTTCTTCTACTTGAGGTATATCGGAGTACACACGTAAAGTGCGTGATTCACTATGATTCAAGCTTTTAGTTGGACACGACTCCATCGAAGGAGAAGTTAAACTTTTTGCTTGCAAGTTTTGCCGGTGCTTCTCATACTCCTGCAGAAAGAAAAGTGAATTGATCTCAAGTTTTTTGACAAGCCAATATCTAAAAACAGATCATAGATTTGAACCAAACACAAGTGTTTCAATAGGTAACCATACTCGAATAAAATACTTCTCTGGTGTATGAAACCAAGCTGTAAGTCTGGCAGAACGCTGTTTGTCCTCCCCAATACCAAAAAGATAATCACGAGTGCATTCATAACCCGTTTCAATATTCTTGATTGGCCATAATATGCAGAAACTGAAAATAACATGAATAATTAGTTTACAAATTTTGCTCTTGTCTGGTTCAAATTACACCCATGGCAAAGTTGTATCAGTACAAAATGTATATAACATTTCCATGAACGTTTGTAAAGGAGAAAAACGATTACAGAGCAACTAAAATGCATTCACTTCAAAGAACCTAGATTTCTGCATCTACCTTCCACATTTCCAAGTTCACAACAGGGTCAACAAAATGAATTTTCGAGTGTACTATGATAAAGTAGATACCAAATTCATCTACAGAAGATGAGGAATATTAGACACTTCAAAAACGGAAAACTAAATGAAGAAAGACAAAGTGACAACCTCACAGCTGATGCTAGTGTCCCCTCTGGCATAAAGAGAAAAGGAGCTACTCTGAAATTTGGCTCATCACTATGCCTCAAAGCTGAACCTAGCTCATCCATCACGTACCTACAAAGAACCCCAAAACAAAGCATCATCAGTTCAAAGTTAATTTTTTTTGTAAATTCATGTAAATTGGATGTTGTATAATCCAAAACAGATAAATAACTATACAAAAAGAAGACATACAGGACAGATGTCTCATCTATCTTCTCCTCATCTGCAAGTCGATATGTCATTAAATATTGCCACATTGCATTTATAACACGATCAGCAACAGGCTCATCAGCACTCCACTTAGGAAGACGTGGCTGAAGCACCGAGTCAACCACATGCTTTTCGGTTTCAAATATCTTTGATGCATTGACACCATTCAGTACGGAAAGATTAGGAAGAGATTCAAGAATTTCTAGAGCACTTTCTCCAAGAGGACCAGGAAAATCCACCTATAAAACAAACCAGTTTACATTCTAAATATCCTAAGCTTTATAGTCCAAATGCTTTGTCCAACAAAAGAACCTTTGGACTAGAAAAACAATTTTACCTCCAGAGATTGTAAGGAAGGAAAATTCTTGAGAACATATAACAAGTCACCCACTGAGGTCTCTTCTAATGGATTTCCCCGAAGATTCAAGTATGAAAGACATGGCAACTGAAAAGGTGTAAATGCCTAGAAACAAAAGAAAACCATATCACTGAATGCTACCGGATTGAGCTATTGACCAATAATGTAAGCATGACAATTCGAACCACAAATCAACTGTTTCCCCTTTATCGTACATATGGCCGGATCAGACTTACTCAGCAAAGACAGTACAGTGGTAAAGGGAGAAAGAAAAACCAATGAAAACTATAGAAGACAGTCAAACCTTATTGATTAAATTCTGAATACATCTATCTGAAAGATCAAGATCCGTGACTTGCTGCAATGGACGGTCAGGCAGATCGATGCTTCCTGGATTTTCCTTGTCATACACTCCTCCACAAAACCCCATTGCCCACTCACCAAAATTGGAGGTAAACTTGGAGTTATAGATTTCAAGATTTGGCAATTCTTGAAGAACTTTCTTCTCCAATTCATTGCCACTGAAGTTGAAGAGAAAACACCAAAACAAAACCTCTCAATAAAAATGTATTTGGTTAGAGCAAGAAAGTAAAAACATTTCAGACATTAGTAAACATACATACATACCGATTTTGTACAACTGGGTTATTATTCAGCCAAAGAGCTCTTAGGTTTTTGAATTTGGTGACTTCCTGAACAACTACCTCCACATTGTCAATCTTATTACCACACAAGGACAATGCAATTAAACCCTGAATACATAAACACACTAGAGCTTCAGTAAATGAAGAACACATTTTTCCTAATAATACTAATTGGGTTCATAGAGCATTAGAAATCACATACCGGGCACTTAGCAGACAAGCCTAAAGACGACAGCGTTTCATTGTCCATGTCAAGTTCATCAAGCTCCAACCACTTGACATTCCCATTGGCTTCACTAATTTCATTTTCCAGCACCTCCAAAACGCTCCGTTTTGCATCACCCCCACTCAGAACTTGGTTCTCTTCTGAACCAGAATTCAAATCAGTATCCACACACATTATGCTCGCCATCCTCTCAGCCAATCCCGGAACTTCCCTTAACTACACAACCAAATAAAAATTGAAACTTTTCACCAAAAAATAAAAATAAAAATTGAAACTTTATGTTATTAATCTCAAGTTTCGTGGCAACCAAACATAGTCCTAGAAATTAGGGACAGCTGCAAAACCTGTTTGGAAGCTTCAGAGAGGCGGAAGGTCCAGGCGTGGTCAATGAGGAAGACGTCGGAGTTTTCGGGGATGGAGTCGGAGGTGAGGACGAGGCGGCGCTGACGGCCATCCTCGGTGGGCTCGATTTGGAAGTGGGACCCGCCGTCGAAGCTGTCGGATAGAAGCTTCTGGAAGAGCTGGCGGTGCAGGGACTGGGGCAATCCCGAAGCTGCCAGGAGGTAGCCGTGAACTTTCACGAAGTCTTCGTAGGTTTCGATTCTGTTTGCCGTTGCCGACATTGTGAATGTGGAGTTTGTACGAGGTCTCACTGTCTCTAACTGCTTTTGGCGGCTGATAGAGAGGAGCAGGAGGAGTCGGAGGTTCCAGAGGACTCGGTAGAGTTGTCTTTGAAATTTATATCTGGTTGGGCTTTGCTTGTTTGAAAGTCCATTGGGCTTTATTTGGCCGGAAGTTGTAGTGTGAAAACGAATTGTCATCTTTTCCTAGAAGAGGAAGGAATCCTATTTAGGTTTATAAATATATCAAACACAATATGGTAGAAGTATGGCGTATATACTTCGTATAATCACACATCACGTATATGCTTCGGTATATTTACACGGTTGAATAAGTTGATATAAAATAAAATTAGTTGATAGAAGCAAATTTAACGTGTTTTAAATTCGTATATAACAAGTCTCTCGATAACACATTTATTGATATTTTTGAATGTTAAGTACTAAGTGTGTTGTATTTTGAACTTTTAGTCTTTTAAGTGATGCTCACAATCTTTGTTCCTTCGTTTTTTGACCAAATTCAATTATTCCTAATGACAACGGTTTGACTAGAATAATTGAATGTGGAGACAAAGACTGTGAGCATCAAAATACAATTTCTATCACAAATCACGTAGCAAAAACAAAACAAACATGATTATATACAACCCGTCGTCATAAGAAGAATTACTAGCTTGTGTTCCATTGCAAAGACAACTTGGACAATTAGACCAACATTTTGCGTATCACAACATGTGCGAAGTTGTGATGTGTCATCATCTCTTACGTCCTCCGAGTTCTCCTCCCCCAAATTAATATGCAATGCAATGCACTTGCCAGGTTATTAGGTACTGCAAATATTCGAAGAATCAAAGATATTTCTCCCTTCCTTTCTGATGGATCCATTATTTTAAGACCTTGTGCTCAACTTTCAATTTATGTCCATCTTGCATTCTTGCTTTGCCAAATAACATAAAGTTGCACAAAAGATCACTCAATTAATTATTCGATCTTATAGTTTTATAGGGACAATGAAATGAATCTTAGAGACCAAGTCTCCCTAAACTTGATATTTCCCTTCGACTTTTCTCAAATCAAATAAGATAGGTAACCTTCACATCAAGTTAGTGTAGCTTTTGTCATTTGCTAATCACCTTTATCACATGTTGGCCTATTTTAGTTCGAGATTGTAGAAATATTTCTAGTTTATTTCATTAAAATAAACAAAACAACAAAATAATAACCGTTGTACGTTGTACATTCGCACTCCAGAAAAAACATTCCATGCCAAAGAAAAGGAAAATCTTTATTACCTCTAAAATGTTTTTCCCCAAATGTAATTTTTCAGTCATAATCATCAAACTTAAACAAAGAAGTGGAGCTGCTCTAATAGAACAAGCTAAGTACAATATACGGATATGAATTACAATACGTATTCAGAACTCATATAATATTCTGCACATGAAAGTAGGTCAGAGAGATTTTTGCTATTGCCTATTAAAAAATCTAGAAAGATCGTAGAATGGGGAAACCATCCTATATCAATCAATGTGCTAGAACCTCGAACGAATGTGATATCAGACCAAGATCACAATATGATAAGCCTGGCTGGGACCCTCATTATATTTTTCCCTTATAAGCTAGGGTACAGAAGAATGAGATCCTCTCCTCACCAACCCCTCCTCACCTTTCCTCACCAACAAATCT
Organism: Rubus parviflorus; assembly: GCA_029955375.1. Lineage (NCBI taxonomy): Eukaryota > Viridiplantae > Streptophyta > Magnoliopsida > Rosales > Rosaceae > Rubus > Rubus parviflorus. The sequence goes on from JARGGL010000004.1 coordinate 19,335,459, forward strand.
TGGCCCTCCATTTCGAAATGGAGGGCCAAGATTGTTTCACTTTTCCTAAACCTCATACCCTACCCCCTAAAGTGCAAACAATCTTGGCCCTCCATTTCGAAATGGAGGGCCAAGATTTGTTGGTGAGGAAAGGTGAGGAAGAGTTGGTGAGGAGAGGATCTCAGTCCGGGTACAGAGGACCCTAACTTCTGAGGTCGGCAAAGAGTAATTTAAAGGGCAAAGATTCATCATTATCAAAATCACAGTGGAAACATCCCCATCACTATTCACATCCATAGTCAACCAAATCCTTGTACAACCTCGGAGCATTCCCTTAGACCACAACACACAGAATCCCAGCCACCCAAAAATAGAAAAAATTGGAAGGAACAGATAATTTAGTTTACTGTTCTCCACAGGCCATACTCCAATATTTAAAGCTCTCTAGTTCAATCAGGATAAGGCTTCGCCTCCCCTATTTTATTCTCTTTTTACTCTTTTTTCCTCTTATCCCTTTGCTTATTATACTCGAAATCCCTGAATTCGAATCAGATAAAACTCCAACCCATGTGGTCTTTACCAGCTATATATTAATACCCAATTCCAGTCATTTTTCATCTCTCTGTTGATTTTCAATCCAAAGTTCCAATCTTTCATTTCGACAAAAAAGTTCCAATCTTTCAATCAAAGCTCTCAACTTTGAACCAGCTATTAATACCCCATCTCATTTTTTCAATCCCAAGTTTCAATCTTTCTGTTAAGGCTCTCAACTTGGAACCAAAACCCACATCATGTCTATTGCTCTGGACCGAAATGGAAATAATGGGAATGGTATGATCCAAAGGTCGTCGAGGTTCATCCATGGGATGCCTTGTATTTCGATCTACGACACAAAGGGGTTTGATCAGGATCGTCGTTTGGACTTGGAGGAGGACTCTTGTAGCTCGAGGTCGTCGTCCGTTGGTAATAACAGTGACGTGTCTAATGGGTCATCGGAGGGCGATGAGGCTGAGGTTCAGAGCTCGTTTAAAGGGCCTTTGGACACCATGGACCAGCTTGAGGAGGTTTTACCTGTCAAGTAAGTTAATTGGTACTGTGATCTTGGTTGGGTTTTGATTTTAGTTGGTTGGTGTTGTAGTTTTACTGAATCAGTGAATTGGGTTTTGGTAATTTGGGTTAAAGTTTGATGCTTTATTGGTTGCTTAGCATATTACTGGTTTTTGTTGAATAAAGACTTGGTTTTGAGAGTTGCAAGCTTGTGGGTTTTCTTTGTTAGTGATTCCGTATTATTCAGAAAGCCCCAAATGAAATTGGAAACAAGAAAGAAAGGAAGCAGCTATCTACTGGTTGTGGTTATAGTTTGATGCTTGCTTGGTTGCTTAACATATTACTGGCTGTTATTAAATAAAGACTTGGCTTTGAGGATGAATGAATTATTAGCTGGTGTGTTTCTTCGTTAATGATTCAATATGTACACAAACCCCAAATGTTTGATTTTTTGTATTGGATATAAAAATAAATAGCTCCCAACTTTATCAGAAATTTGGATTTGCTTCTATGCCTTGTTTGGTCTTCGTGAAACTAGAGGAAATGAGAAGAATTTTCTATGCTTGAGCCTTCTGGATGCGGTTGTTATTGTTGTGTTTTGAAAAGTCCAAAGGGAAGTTGATCAAAGCACGTTGTTGTTTCTGTCCAAGTTTCATTCGGATTTTTGTTTTTGTTTCGTCTTTTGTCACTTCTTTAGGCTTTGTTTTTGGTCTTTTACGAATCATCCAATGATGGTAACGTGGTTAAGTTTAACTTTTCTAGCTTTTCCAGTCTCCTCAGCAACCATACATAGCATATAGAATAACTTTTGAGGGTATCAAAAAATGAAGGCGATGCTTTCGTAATGTGTTGGTTTGTTCTTGTACTCTGTCTTATAAGCTTCTATGTTGAAAAAGTTAACGTCATAATTTGGATTTGCTTCAAATGTATCCATGCGGCAGCCTGGATTTAATGTTTTATCTATCAGTATATTACATCCTTTTCTTGTGAAAGAGGGGGAACATACAGTTAGTGACACTTGATGTACTAACAATTGGTTAAATTCAAGTTTTGCTGTTTGGGAGCTTTAGACTTGAAATGAATGGACGAGGTCAAAGGAAAAATGAGAGGGGTAATTGCTTATAAGTGTAAAGTTAAAAGCATTTCGGCAAAACGCTGAAGGGGAAGCCAGTTCGTACTATAACTAGCCGCTATTATAGGAGATCCTTTTTTGTAGGAGCTGATTTCTACATGTTTTAGATGAGTTTTAAGATCATTAAAAATACAAGCTTCAAGCTTGAGAAACATATAGACAAGTGTGATTGGACAAAACACATATCTTATGCTGTCTTTTTTCATGCATTTGACCTCTTATGGTGTTATATTCTCTGTCCCATTTCAGGAGAGGCATATCTAAGTTTTATAGTGGTAAATCAAAGTCCTTCACAAGCCTAGCAGATGCGTCATCTGTTTCTACTGTTAAGGACCTTGCAAAGCCGGTAAATCCTTATAACAAGAAGCGCAAGAATCTGTTGGCCCATGGTTATTTCCAGGATAGAAATTGTAATCACTCTCTGAAGAATAATGCTGGTGTGATAAGGAGATCACCTTCTTCCTGTCGTCCTCCTCTACATCCACACCGTAAAAGATCACCTGGTAATGGATCATCAGATTCATCACCGCCTTCTCCTCCTCAACGAAATGCTCCTTGGCGTTCGTTCTCACTGTCTGATCTACAATGTGTCGCTGCAGCAACGCCCAACATTACTGGCTTTGAAATTTCTAATGGAGACATGGACAACAATTCACATTGACATTTTAGCTTTTATGTTTCATTTTCGTGATTCTTGAAGAATGCTGGTGATGTTGAAGTTTCATTCGCATCTGCATACCACGCCGGGTCATCTTGAAGTTCTAATCTGAGTGTTTCCACATATAGGCTTTATTTTCTATGTAATGAGCTTAATGACTACAATGATGTCATTGTATTATACAAGTATCAAATTTTATGTTTCTTGTTCCAAATTTAGGAAATATGCCCTGTTTTACTACACACACACACACACACACACACACACACACACACACACATATATATATATTGACATCATTTAGAGGGAATGAAACTTACTCGTCACTTAAGCGAATCATACCCAGCATTTGAATTGCAGACCGATGATGTTGACATTAAACTCCTTTGCAGAAGTTCCTAGAGTATACAGGAAACCAGGATCGAACCTCTCATCTATTATGATCACCCATTTTCCGCCCCATCTCACCACCACTTGGGATAAACAGGAAACCACTTTATTTTATCAGATGGTGGTTTTACAAATGAATCTGCTGCGGAGGAAGCTGACAATGAACCTGAACTAACTTTGCAAAGTGTAAAGAGTTAGGTACATGCAAAAACTGATAATTAAACTCAGGTTTTGACCAAAGAGATAAAAAGCAGCAGTAATGAGCAATTAATGGACTAACATGTCAGACTCGGCAATGGCATTGTGAGATTTCCTCCATGCCAAATATGCAATCCGCAGAAACGAGTTGAAGGTTGACACCAGGCTAAAAGTTGCCATGCAAAGATTCTTTAGCGCATTTATTGTGTGTTTGCCAGAATTGATATCTTGCTTAAACTTGATATTTAAACCAACAAAACCATCAAAATTAGCAAAACAAATTGATAAGAACACCATAACGACAGCAGCCAGCATCAGTTTGCATTTCTGGACTGACACTATTTCAGACCCTCTTGAAATGAACCAGGCTTCATAGTTCATAGAGAAAACCAAAAAAATAATAATAATAATTGCTGGTTTCTCTCTCAACTCAAATCTGTTTTCTTCTATGTTTCTCTTTTATTCAGCTGATGATCGATTTTGATTTTTTTGCAGGACGTTCTAGTACAATTTGGTGAAGGGAGCACATTGATTATGGCTTCAAATGCAATAGCAATACCTTTTGTTGTGACACAAGAGGAGGTCAACCTATTCCATGCAATTGACAGAGAGCTCTACACCATTCTGGCGATCCTTCTCTGTCGTGATCCGGTGGAGTCTATGCAGGTTATGGCCTTGTGGCTCTGGCTTGAGAGTGAAGGGTTTCGAAATGTTGTGAAGAGGATGCTATCTTTACCTCTCATCTTGATCAATGAGCTAGCAGATGAGACAGTCACATGCCTCAATTGTATCAATGGAACCTTTTTCTCCTTCTTATCCGAAAGCCATGACATTCCACTCCTACAAGTCTTCATGGCCAAAGAAATTTCGATACAAATCTTCCATGAAAATCGCCAGCGTGCAGCCGAGGGTGTCACCAAAGCTGGCAACACTGTGTGCATCAAAGCTTTAGGTGACATCATGATACAAGCCATTCAAAGAAACATTGCACATCAAAACTCAACACCGGCAAATCAAAGCCAGGTGATGCTATCACCTCCCAATATTCGCCACCAGCCTCCGGTGCCACCACCCGATAGGACCATGTTTCTCACATTCTCTAAGGGGTACCCAGTTCATGAGTTTGAGGTGAGGCACTTCTTTACTAGAGCTTATGGGGATTGCATAGAGTCTTTGCAGATGCAGCAAGTGCAGCCTTGTGAGCAAGCACTATTTGCAAGACTTGTGTTTTATTCTGCAACTACTATTGAAGCCATACTCAATGGTATGAGGAAGGCAAAGTTTACCATAAATGGGAAGCATGTATGGGTGAGAAAATTTGTGGCAAGACGCACAAGCCCTTCTTTGCTTCCACCCATGATGTGGCCTCAGAATTTGCCAGTTTCCTCGATCTCTTAGGTCGTAGTTGTTTTCTGTGGCAATCTTTGTATGGTGAATTTCTGTTGAAATAAATGAGATTTTAGAACGCGGCTCACGTGTATTTTGTGTGTGTTTAAATCTTGGGAAATTAGTGAATTAGTGATCGATCTTCCTAGCAATTAGCGGTGACAAAGATGTAATTTGTTCAAATCATGTCACGTGTTCATTTAACGATCACATTAGCTTATATGAATTTGATATTTTAGATGATGTCGTCATATCAATTGATGTTCATTTATGTTATTATCCCTTTATGTTAAAATAATGAGATTTTAAAACGCGACTCTCATTCCAATTTAATTCTTAGTTTTCTAACAAAATTACACAATATTTACGAAATGTTAATTAATTGTTAGAACATGGTTGCCGCAATGGAAGACACCGCAACAACATTGTCGCTTTACACAAAATATATCATACACATATTTATTATGGAGATTAGCTACCTATATTATTTGGATACTTGATCTTATGGATACCTTAACAAATGAAGAGAGTAGAAAGATATCATACTCTTATTGGTATAGAAATGCTATATTTGAGTCATAAGATGTGGGATCCGACTCTTTTCAAAGTTTTAAGAAATTATTATCTTCAAATTTACTTAAAGAGAATGGGATCAGTAATGAATAAACCAAATAATTTCAGTCGAAGGTGATAAAATTTATTTCATATATATATATATATATATATATTTTTTTTTTTTTTTATTATAGGGAGCGTCTGCTTCATATGTTGGAACTTGGAACTTGGAAGAGGTTAATTCGTGCAAAACTCTACTACGTACTCCAGCTGATCGAGACTCGCACTGAAGTCTTACTGGATTGTTCTTTGACTTTCTCACCGGTTATTGAATAGTGATGAATCTGATCCACACAAATGATCGAATGGTTATGAATACCCCACGTGTAGTAAGTTCACACAAACAGAAAAGGAGATGGATAAGGTCACATGAGTTGCACATGACCCTCACAAACCACGCGACCTCCCTCTTTGAAACCTAATTTCACATCCGAGCCCTCATCTTTCCTCTCGATCTTCTCCTTCATACCCACACGATTACGGAGAAGCCGAAGATGACGTCATCAATGCCACTGGAGGTGAACGAATTGCAGAACAACAATCCCTTTGTTCCAGAGTCACCGATGGATCCAAACGCTCGCATGTAATTTTCTTTTTAACCCCTCTGCTGCCATCTTTTTACTTATCGTCTGTGCCAGATAGTGATTGAAAATTTGTGTAGTTTAGTTAGCTTTGCAATTGTAGAAACCCTATGGTTTAAGATTTTGTGCATTAATCAGTTAGTTTTGCTCTTTATCAGATTGAGATTGGGATCTAGGGTTTACTCACGTTTCTGGTGCGTTTCTTATTTTCTTTTGCTTCTTGATTTAGAATATAAAGAAGATACAGTTTTGAGAATATTTGTATGTTGACGAAATTATTAGTGGCAAATCAACCTGACCATCTCATTTACTTTGATAAAAGCGAATCATCAACGATTTTTTATCTTCCTGGGGGGGGGTTAGAATGCTATGAATCGGTAGTGGTAAAACTTACATTTTTCTGAAATATGATCAGCAGTGCAATTTAAATTTGGTGTTACTTGGATTATAATTGGCCATATCAGTAATTCTTGTTCATGTAATTCAGTTTTTAGCTTTAACTAGTACAAGCTTCCACATCCTCCTCTGTGTATTTTAATCAGTGCAAGCTTTAATGGGCATAAAGGAATATCTGCAGGATCCTAATGGTGTGCTAGATGCTTTGGTTGCCAACTATCTTCATCCGTGTAGTTTGGACAATATGGTGAGTCGACAGTATGGTGGTTATGGGCCTGCAAGTCTTTAGTGCGACTCATTTTTGAAGGTTTGCTGTTCATGTTGAAGCTACAATAGTAGAAAATAAGAACTATAATGAAGTAGTTAATTTTTTTTTTGTAGAGGGAATCCTAGCTATAAATAATCTGGCCCGCTTTTTCTCCAATGGCCAAATAACTGCAAGAATTTTGGCTTTCAAGATGGCTGTGAATTTAATTATCCTTTTATGTGTTCTCATAGAACAACAACATAATGTTTTGTCTATTTGTTTCTAAATCTAATATTAAGATGGCAATTGGGTTTAGAAGGCTTTTAACTTCTTAATAGCATTTCTGATGTTGGCTAACATGACTCTGTAAACTGTTACCATTTTTAGCATATCTTACTAAATTGCATGAGGAGTAAGGTTTGTCACTTTGATCTTGTGATAGTTTAACAGAGTAATGTACTCAATATCGAGTATCCTTTCAACAGCCTCCCTTTGCTGCACTCCTGCCTGTGCTTTTTTGGTTCAGTTTACTTTTTTGCAAGCCGATTGCTTGCTGTACATTTAACTTCTGTTCACTTTTGATTATATTTTCCTAAATTTTTACCTCACAATTAACCGTTATTTATTTTTCAGGATTTTCAGCACCGCATGACCTGAGGCAGCATATTGCGACATTTATTTCGTCTTTGAGTTTTATGTTTTGTGGTTCTGGATTGTATCATTGGTCTGAATATGTCGTTTTGCTTTAATGTCTTTTTTTTTTTTTTTTCACCAAATGTTTTTATGTCAGTTAGATGCGATCAATTAGGCCGAGACTTTTTAACATATATATATAAATTTGCCCTAAAGTCTAAACCTATAATTCAGATACTATTTGTAATTTAACGCATTATTTTGAATTGAAATACAAATGGCTATGAAATGGGTAAAGGGTAGAGGTGAACATTTCTGGCCCTCATACATTATTATTTGGTGGTCTTGTGTTTGAAACTCTGTTCCAGAAAAAATGATAATAATTTTTTTGCTATAGCTCATTGAGTCTCCATTTCAATTGTTTGGCTTGAGCCCTGAAATCTCTTGTCCCATGTTATCATTTTTTGTGTAGTTGTTTAGGTACCCCTTGCTTGGTACTGTTGATAGTTGTTATGTATCATATGGTTTCCCTGGATTTGCACGAGTCTGGTTCAGCCCTCGATATATTATAGTGAAGGACACATAATTTATTTGTGTGTAATTGTTAGCAGATAGGGGAACCTAACTGAAAGCATCAAATTCCATATGTAGTTTTGGGTGGGAATGTCCTCTAGTTTCTACAAAATACATAAAACATAGAGTTAGTGTTAGTAGTTATTGCTTTAGGCTTTAGAACGTACTTTATGCTCTTAGTTCCATTTGCTATATATGCTTTATCCAACTGTTATTCCAGAGCTTTTCGCTGGACAAATGGAGTGGAAAAAATTGTTATATGATATCTGCAAGGGGTCTTCTGTCTTCATATTGTCTGGACTTGTACTCCCAAGATATTGGAGATATGTTTCTCTGCCTGAGTCCAGGTCTGTATATTTCTTTCCACCTACGTTTTGTTAGTTTATAGATATGATTTTACTGCTAAGCGGATATGTGCATATTGTTTAACAGTGGTTATAGCTAGATTAAGATTCGTAAGTAATTAAGCAAATTAAGTATAAATTAATTGAACAGGTTTGGGGAGGTGGCGGAGCTTCATTTGGTTTGCTGGCTTGAGATCCGTGGGAAAATCGATATGGGCATGCTGTCCGCATCCACTATGTACAAAGCTTATCTTGTGTTCAAGTTAACTTCAGATGCTTATGGATTTAAAAACTCTCCTGTGGTGGTCACTGTGGGTCTGGTTGGAGGAGAATCCACTAAGCAGACGGTGTTACTGGACCCAGACTCAGAGAGAAGGTGGATTCAGACAGGTTTGCAAGAGTCGGAGCTCAGAGAAATGGATGAATTTCAACATCCAAAGCAAAGAGCCGACGGCTGGTTGGAGGTGGAGCTGGGTGAGTTTTTTTGTGAAGGGGAAGAATATGGGGGAGCTATTGCATGGAGATGAAGAGAGGTTGGGGTAAGAGGGGTCTATTGTTGAAGGGATTGAGGTCAGACCCAAAAGGATGTAGTTTTGATCGATGTACTTGTATAAACCTAAAGCTTGGCAAAATAAAAAATAAAGTATACATCTAAAGCCGTTTAGAATTGGCTATGAAAACACGTGCGCCGCCATCCCATGGCTCGGTTGCCCTATGGGCCAAAAATGCGAGGCCAATCCAGATTCGGAGGCCCAAGCTTTAACGGAATCGCGACCCAAGGCCCTTATTATAGAAAAATCTTTAGGCCCAATCTCCAACAAAATCGTGACTGAAGCCCAACAGGCTTAATAAGTGACCCAAGGCCCAAACTCCGCGAAAATGTGCTGGAGGCCCAAATTTGAATAATGACACAAGGCCCAAGCACTGGCATAATCCTTAATTGAGGCCCAAAGTCTTGCAAAATAGTTTCTTTAGGCCCAATAACAAAATTGTGACCGCAGGCCCAAACTTTGAATCATAACTCAAGGCCCAAAATTGTGATTGCAAACTGGTATAGTCGTTGTCTAAAGCCCAAACTTGGAAAAATTGACTCGAGGCCCAAACACGAAATCATTACCCAAGGGCTAAACTCTTGCAAAATAGTAACTGTAGGCCCAATAACAAAATCCTGACTGAAGGCCCAAACACCAAAAAATTGACTGCAGGCCCAAACTTTGGAAAAATTGACTCGAGGCCCAAACTTTAAGTCATTACTCAAGGAACTTTAGGCCCAAAAACAGAATCGTGACAAGGCCCAAAATAGCATAATCACTGTGTAGGACAAACATTTAGGCCCATTCTTTGAATACAAGGCCCAAAAAACTGTCCAATCACAGCCGCCTTTCCTAAATGTTGGGAACATGCAAAAATTGACCGCCGCCATTCCAAGATTCCTGGAAATCGTGTCGGCCGCCATTCCAAGAATCCTGGAAATCTTGTCGGCCGCCACTCCAAGATTCTAGGAATTAAATGTGTCGGCGGCCCCTCCAAGATTCTGGGAACTAAACATGTCGGCCCCTCCAAGAATCTGGGAATTAAATGTGTCGGCCGCCACTCCAAGATTATGGAAACACGTGTCGGCCTCTCCAAGACTGTGGGTATTAAATGTGTCGGCCGCCATTCCAAGATTCTGGGAACTACACGTGTCGGACTCTCCAAGACTGTGGGTATTAAATGTGTCCGCCGCCGTTCCAAGATTCTGGGAATTAAATGTGTCGGTCTCCGCACCAAGAATCTGGGCATTAAATGTGTCGGCCGCCATTCCAAGAATCTGGGCATTAAATGTGTCGGCCGCCATTCCAAGAATCTGGGAATTAAATGTGTCGGCCGCCATGCCAAGAATCTGGGAATTAAATGTGTTGGCCCCACTCCAAGATTCTGGGAACTAAATGTGTATATGGTTGGCCTGCGTGTACTGGGCCCAGCCCAAATCGTAAGTAAATACGACACGTGGTTTTTTTTTTCATTTATGAACTGAATTGGGCCTTCATATATTGGGCCTAGCCCAAATGGTAAGAAACATACGACACGTCGTTTGTTATTTCATTGAAAAGCTGAATTGGGCCTTGGAGTATTGGGCTAAGCCCAAATTGTAAGTGACATACGACCCGTCGTTTTTTGTTTCAATAAAAAGCTGAATTGGACCTGTGTGTCTTGGGCCCAGCCCAAATGGTATATTGAAAACGACCCGTCGTTTTTTATTTCGTGTATTGGGCCCAGCCCAAATTGTCACATTGAAACGACACGTCGTTTTCATTCATTTGAAAGCTCTTTTGGGCCTGCCTGTACTGGGCCCAGCCCAAATCGTAAGTAATATAGGACACGTTGTTTTTATTTTATTGAAGAGCTGGATTGGGCCTAAATGTATTGGGCCCAGCCCAAATGGTAAGTGAGATACGACACGTCGTTTTTTATTTCGTTGAAGTGTATTGGCTCTCCGTATATTAGGCCGAGCCCAAATCGGAAGTGAAATACGATCCGTCGTTTTCTTTTTCAATGAAGAGCTAAATTGGGCCAGCCTGGGCCCAGCCCAAATTGCCACATAGAAACGACACGTGTTTATTATTTCATTGAAGTGGGCCTTAAGGTTTTGGGCCCGGCCTAAATGGTCGTTTTTATTCCATTGAGGAGCCGTATTGGGCCCAGCCCAACAAGGCCGAATTTAATAATTTTGGGCTGGGATCAATTTTCGGCCGACCCATTTCTATAACTTTTCAGCCGTAATGGAGTCGAATGTTGTGGTTATTCCTCAGCGAGGGGGGGGGGGGGAATGAATCAAGATGATTTTGAATATTTTGGTTTTTGGCCGACGCTAACCATATTTACCCAGTCCTATTTTTTTTTGTGGACTATTTACCCAGTCCTCTTTCGCAGCTTATTTTTTGGTTCAGTATGATGATTTATCATCTAACAAAAAAAAAAAAAAAGACAAAATAATACAACAGTTTTACAATCCAGGGCGAGAATAATTAAAAAATAAAAAGAAAAAATATGCTTCAAGATGCGTCAATCCCTCCTCGTCAATCTCTCATCAAGATCCTAAAAACAAACAAACAAGGTTTCACAATACGCCACAGAATTTGAACAAAATTGGATACACATAAATATAAGAGGAAAAAGAAAAAGAACAATAAAGAGCTGTCATTGGAAGAGCATATCGTATCACAGGGGGAGAAATTGATTATTTACAAGTTACACAACTAGCATGTGATATGAGTAGTCAGAAAAAATAACAATGAAAGCCACTAGACCACCACTTACTCCTCATGATGCTGAAACCAAAGAGTTGAAGCACTTGAATTAGAAAATTAAAGTTCCTTACCTTCAGAATAGCTCATTAGTCAAGGCCTCCACTAGTAAGGTGAACAGAAAAGGGCCTCCACTAGATCAACCTTGTCTCAACTTCAACCACCAAGAAGCTCTAAATCTAGTTTTGTTTACTATAGATAATCAGAGAATGAACAGAACTCAAATAATCTCTCATTCAGATCTTCACCTACTCAGTGAAAAACACACAGAAACTTATATAGCCTCTTATCCACAACCTACACCTACTACCAAACCCTTTCCTGTCGTCCAACATATGATCATAAAAGTAAAGGCTTTTTCATACTTTGTCAATTAACCCAGTAAAAGCTTTCCAATCCTCCAGCTTTAAACAAAAAAAGAAAGCACAATCAAGATGATAAACTTTCTCAAAGTAAATCTAAAAAAGGCATCTTCATTTTTCCACATCCATAAATAATAAATATTTAAAAACTTAATAATTTATGCCAAATCTTTGATTTGCCTTCGTAGGCTTGAAAATCCTTACCTTTGGATAGGATAGAGGTGCTCAAGCTGATAGGATGGAAGTCCTTACTTTTAAAGACTTAGTTTCCAATAATTATAAATGAAAACATTAAGCAAAAAAAAAAAAAAAAAGATATTGCAGAGTTACTAATCTGTATCGAGAATTACAGGGGTGGACTGCAGTTGGGACGCGAAAACAAAGGACAGAATCTAAAGTTGGAGAGTCACTGATTTACTTTTAGTCAAAAACAAATGGGAAAAAAAAAACAATAAATGAATGAACTCTTGAGCTAATTCCTCATTGTTTTCGCGCATTAAGCTCAGAGAGAACATAAATGGACATTTTAGACAAGCTATTTTCAAGAAAAGAAAAGGTTACAGAACAATCACCTGGGGGAATCCTTTCTGCACGCTGCAGTACCACGTCTCAGAGTCCTGATGAAGCTTATGTCTGACAGGTAAAATAAAGAAATGAGCAAGCGGCATTGGTCCTCAACAACAAAAAAAACAAAACGAAAAATAGGAAAAGAAAGAAATGAGCAAGCGGTATTGGTCCTGTAACTTCAATCCTTTCAAAAATTGACCAAACATCACTCTTTAATTTAGGTGTTTTAGTTGCTGGTGCCGTAGGAGGGGGTTCAATCACATTTGACTCATTATTATAATTCATTCTGGTAATAATAAATTCATCTGTTATCTAACAATTATGGAATTGAAAACAAAGTCCAGATGTTACTTTGAATAAGAGCAAGGTGAGCACAGAGCACCACCACCAATGGTTTACCAAAAACTATAATTCTGTAAACAACCACTCAAAACTTTAATCAATTCTATCAAAACAAGGATTCGAACCAGAGTACCAGACATATAATCAGCACATAGATTCCAAAACTTTAATCAATTCTATCAATTTTAATCAGAGAAATGCTTACCTTCAAAGCCAACTCCAATACTTTGAGATTTTCTTCTCATGGATCGGAACTAGACGACTAGAGGATCTTCCAATTCCTGTGAGCACATACACATGGGACATGAATAAGTTTAATTAGCATCAAAACAAAGGATTCGAAAAAGACGTTTAATCAGCAAATAGATTCGAACCAGGCATTTAATCAAAACAAAGGATTCGAAACAAACCCGTGCCGGAAACAAGGTCAGCAAACCCAGGTTTTGAACGAAAAAGACGTTTAATCAGCACATGGATTCGAACCAGAAGTTTAATCAAAACAAAGGATTCGAAACAAACCACACTTTCAAAATTTAAATCCAAATTGACATGAGACATGAAGATCATCCAAATTGACATACATGATAAATCGACCTCTGAAAATAAATATCCTTCAGAAATACATAAGCAAATCCACTACAAAGCCCATACATATCACGAATTACAAGTATGGCCAATTGTTTAGGCACAACATCAATCATAACAAAATCTGGAAGCATACTTGCAACTACATTATTTGAAGCACTGTCTAAAGATAAAGAAAATATTTTGTTGTGAATATGCCAAGATAACAATTCTTCAAACATATGATTTGCAAGTGACTCTCCCGTGACTCAATCATCTTAAAACAAATTATTCTTTTATTCAAACACCACTCTTTATCAATGAAATGTGCAGTAAGTGACATATAGCTCATCTTCTGAAGTGATGACCAAACATCAATAGTTAAACAAATTTTTCCATCAAACTTTTCAAAAAGACTTAACAACTCATTTTTCTCTTTATAAAGTGTTTCATTACATCTCTGTTACATGTAGAGGCTGAGATTCCTCCATATTGAGGACAAAATGCTCTCTGAATCATTCCTTTAAAATCATGTTTTCAACAAACGTGAAAGGTAGTTCAGATCTAACATCAAAATCAACAACTTTTTTACGAGCAACAGCTTTATCATAAGCAAAAGCTGTTAAATTTCCAACAGAATCAGAACCTAATTGCATCTGCCCGGCTTGGGCTTGAGTCTGTTGACTCTGTTCATGAATTTTTAAACGTCTTCTTAAATGACTAGTACCAGCACTAGGACCGCCTTTAAACAATGTTTTACAACAAAAAAAAAAAACAATGTTTTACAAATACCACATTTATTCTTCGGCACTACTTTTCCATTCTCTGTAACTTCAAACCTTTCAAAAATTGACGAAACATCACTCTTTAATTTAGGTGTTTTAGTTGTTGGTGCCGTAGGAGGGGGTTCAATCACATTTGACTCATTATTACTATCCATTCTGGCGATAATAAATTCATCTATTTTCTAACAATTATGGAAATGGAAACAAAGTACAGATGATGAGCACAGAGCACCACCACCAATGGTTTACCAAAACACTACAATTCTGTAAACAACCACTCAAATCTTTAATCAATTCTATCAAAACAAAGAATTCGAACCAGAGTACCAGACGTTTAATCAGCACATGGATTCCTAAACTTTAATCAATTCTATCAATTTTAATCAGAGAAATGCTTACCTTCAAAGCCAACTCCAATACTTTGAGATTTTCTCCTCATGGATTAGAACAAGACGACTAGAGGATCTTCCAATTCCTGTGAGCACATACACATGTACATGGATAAGTTTAATTAGCATCAAAACAAAGGATTCGAAAAAGACGTTTAATCTTCAAATAGATTCGAACCAGACGTTTAATCATCAAATAGATTCGAACCAGACGTTTAATCAAAATAAAGGATTCGGAACAAACCCAGACGGCCGGAAACAAGGTCAGCAAACCCAGGTTTTGAACGGAGCATCTTAGGTCGGCGTCGGAGAAAGAGAGAAAGAGAGACCGAGAGGAAGAGAGAGAGAGAGTTGTCGCAAACTCGCTACAGAGAGAGGAGACGGAATAAAGGGGAAGTCACAAGGATTAGGGCTTTCTCACCCAAAAAACAGATTTAACGGTGCAGATCAATTTCATTTGAGATCCAACGTTATCGATTAAAGTCATTAAACCAAATATTAAATTTAGGTGAACGGTCCAGATCGAACAGTGTAAGATCCAGCGTTCCTCATCGTGTTGTGGGAAACTTCTTTTAAGATTACAT
Source organism: Rubus parviflorus (assembly GCA_029955375.1). Classification (NCBI taxonomy): domain Eukaryota; kingdom Viridiplantae; phylum Streptophyta; class Magnoliopsida; order Rosales; family Rosaceae; genus Rubus; species Rubus parviflorus. Next base: position 19,350,518 of record JARGGL010000004.1, read on the forward strand.
AATTTCTTTTCTCTAAAGTCCAAACTTTCGAAATTCAAAATAAATAGATCGGGTATCTGAAAAATTTCATAAAAAAATTATTTATGTATATTTAAATTGTGTATATCTCGAAAAATAATTCAGCAAAAAAATCAACTGATTTTTAACAATTTAATAAGTAGTAAGGCAAACACATATTAAAAAAAAATTTCGACCGCTAATAATGAGGAGGATGGCATGGAGAGGATGGTGATCATGATAATAATAATGAGGATGGTGCCGAGGGCCAAGAGGAAGAGAATGCTGAAGACAGCGAGGGCAATGAGGATGGGGACGAGATCCCATCAAATTCAATTTGAGTTCAACTGATCGATCTATCGTTGATGCCAACTGGCCGGCCGGCCGGGCTCCCGGCCAGATTTTGTGCTTCTTAATTTTATGTGGAGCAAAACAATTAATGATAATTCAATAAGTAGTTACTTCATCCAAGTACAGTACGTAGGAATATGTCTCTCATAACACCTGCTGAAGCATATAGCTAGCTAGCTTCTTCTCCTTGCCAATATAGGAAACAAACAATCCCTTAATCTTCAAGTATGAGCTAGCCGGTCTACACGTCGCTTAAACCAACTTCAGTCACAATGCTTTACCAGGCTGCAGCTTCTGTCATCTTTCTAACCAACTTCGGGTTTAATTGATTCAATTAAGCTCAACATAAGGTTTTACTTTACTAAGCAAACATAGACCACTTAATCTCAAATAAAACCAAGGCCCAGGTCTCGAGCATATATGTAATCAGACCCAGTTGAGTCCTCAACCTGTTAAATTCCATCTCGGTGACAAATATGTAATTCTCTCACAGAGTGCGCATTGTATTAGTCCTGTAACACCATGGATCTCACCTCAGTTATATATGACAAGATATGAAACAACAAAACAAATTAGATAAAAAGAGTTGGACTGAGTAACATGTTTGTTTTCATTTCACAATAGTTTGGTTGAACAATGAGAGACAAGTACATTCTATACCAAGAACCTTAATTTGCAGGGTATCTATCTTTGAACAAGAGGGGAGCTACATGATTTCTGTACAGGACAGGAAGTAAGATTTTTGGATTTTGACCTAACTTCATGTTACATGTAGACGCGAGTATTCTGCTGTATTTGTTTGCTTCCAAGGAGAAAAAATCGAATTCATGAATATGTGTTGAATCTGCTTCTAGATCTTCAAACAAAGCAAATAAAGTTGCTCTTCGTCCAACTGAGGGCTCGCCCCTTCAATGATCTGCAAAAGAATGTTAAAATTGCATCAGCTCTATGGAGATTCATCATCCCCTTCTTGTTTAAAAATTAAAAACTGGAGTACAACCTCCAAATGCACAACACTGATAGTAATACCTGAAATCCCATCTTTTCGTACAGCTCCTGTGCATTTTTGTTCTTTCTCTCCACATGCACATATACCTGTTCTACATCTGCGACATCAAAAAAGAAAGGATCAGAAGGGGATTCTTATGTCTTTATTCACCTGCAACATATAAGACATTTCTGTAATCCCAGAAAACAATTCAGCATGAAATGCTTCATTTTCATCTTACCCTGCAACCTTGCTGATTTAACAGCAAACTGCAGCATATTTCTTGCAACACCCTGGCGACGTGCTGATTTGGTAACACACAAGTTTACAATATAACCATAACTATTTGAGGTCGTCTTTTTTATGTTGTTGAAGATGGGACGTTTTACTCGTTCCTGCAATAGACAATACCATGGCCAGCTTAGCAAAGACATTAAAATGGACAGACCGGTAGATACAAATGCCAAGTCTTTAGTTTTTAAATAAAGTGCAATATACCCCTGGAAAGGTCTCTCCATCAAACAAGTACCGGATGTGCAAATCAAGTGTTCCAACCATGCTTTTCAGAACAGTGCGTTTCACACACTTTGAGTCCTTCTTCATCTGACAAATTTGAAAGCAGAACATGATGACCATCAATGGAATATTTTTTAATTTCAACTAAATAGACTTTTTACTCTGTGCAAACAGGGTTGTCTGAAAGGAAGTTCAAAGTAATAAAACAAGAAATATGCTCATTATTGATGCCATACCGTCACAATGCATCTGCATTTCTCCCCAAACTGGGCTCTGCTTTGCCTTTTGATTTTATTAAACTCCTGGAAATAAAATGTATTATTCAGAAATTTATTAGACATATTCCATTGACAAATATTAAGAAACTTAAAGTGAATGAGCCATGCTTACCTGCTCTGTGAATTTCCTTTTGTGGTTGTCAACATATCTGTGTTAATCAAGCGTAGCTAGAATCAGCAGTGTCAAACTCTCCATTTTTTTGATAAATACACTCATTGAAGGCTTGGAGCCCACTAAAGACTGCACATGCAAAGGACTGTGACCCACCATTGGCAGGATCTACCATGGGGGTATCCTCAAATCTCGATTGAGGTCAGAACTAGAAGTTCTGAGCCAGACCTCATTCTCTTGTTTTATCTATCAGCTGATGACTCCAGATGGTATAGACCATCGAGTGGGCGAGTTCAGATGGCATAGACCATCTAGTGAGCCTACCTATGATAGGAACCTTATTTTCCTCATTTAGTTAGAAATATGTGATCAACCAATGAGAGACACACATACACACAGAAGGTGAGGGAAATCTGAAAGTTATAATGAACTACAGTACTCACCGGTCAACATTTCGATCCTCCCAGCGAGTTTCTGCACGTAACCATGCTGCTGTCTACCATAAATCGAAAAACATGCAACCACCACATATTAGTCATGGGACACAAATAGCATACAGCTTGAAAATTCCATGATCAAGATTTTATCATATAGAAAGTCATTACTTACCCAGAATTCTTCATCGCACATGGCTTCTCGTGCAATAAATCCTCCAAATTCAAGCATCTCGTCAGGATCTAAATCTTTATCTGGTGGTTGCCCCCGGTTAAATTGAAGAGCACGGTCCCTAGACAAATCAAAATGAGGACCAGATGGTGTTGGAAGCTCTACTGACAATTCTTCCATCTTCCTGTTATGAGAAAACTTTGACTCCATTTTCCTGTTCATTGGGTGAATAAATGGAAGAATGAGAGATATTTAGCACTGCAAAGATCCTAGTTTACAAACAAAAGGAATGGCCTTTTAATGAATAATAACATATAGAACTAAACAACTTACATGGACCAAACAGAATCAATCCTGTCAAACTTTTGAAGACGCTTTGTTCTGTCATGGGAAAATCTCACCAGCCCAGGTTTCTGAACTGAAATCGTCAACATCATAGAGTTCTTCCTCCAGACTTGACTACGACAGAATAAGAATTGTTTCTTTGAGCTGTCTTATCTCACAAGGATGGAGAAAATGATTCTCAGCATGTGAAACACTTGTTTGATCCCTGCTGAAAGAGTAGCTGTCTATTAGAACAAAAGCAAAATTATTTCAGGAGACATGACTGCGGATAATGGATATATAAGACAAGATGACAATATGTTGGCTTGACTATTTATTGATTCATTCATAAAAAGAAACAACAATCATTCTTGTGACTATTTATTGCTTCACAAAAAAATGGCTTAAAATCTATCCTCTTTTTGGGTCTGATACGAGTGAATACCTGATACTTAGTTCTTACCACATCATATGGGACCCAAAGTCTGGTGTGCCAAAATAGAGGTTGGATTCTAGACCTCTAGAATTGAAGGGACTCAAACTCAATAGTTCTCCTATCCAAAATCCAAATTATTTGTGGGTCAATCTTGGCTGCTAACAGATAAAGCCATAAATGTGTCTTTGGGCATTGATTGGTAAGAGAGTGACTAACAAGTGGGTATGCACTATGCAGCAAACACACAGGTTTGTGAAGAAAACCAGTGGCAGTTGTAATGTTTAATGTTTATGGATATCATTGTCAGGAGAACATGTGAATCCCCCTCATTCGTTTTTCTTTATTCAATAATTTTCTTTCCTATTAGTACTAAGTATTATTTTAAAAAAAGAGAAACAAAAATGGATATCAAAATCTTGCACAAAATTTTTGGCCTTAATGATAACACAACACGTACTTCCTGGAACTTGAATAAAATTTACTGAGGACCCGTCAACCAGAGAGAAGTAATAATCAAACCTCCAAGAGAATTTACCAATGTGGGGGCTTGTAGCTCCAATCGTTCAGAGCATTCAAACCCCACACAAAAGTTCAGTATTCGAACAACTCTTTCCTCCCTTCTTCCTTTAGCTCCTTTATACCAAATCAAAGAAAGAATTTACCAAATAAACTAGTGGACCAAGTCTTTATCCTATTTTATTTTCCGCAATGTGGGGAAAACTAATTAGAATTTAGAAACTATAGTAGACATGGCCACATGACAGCCGCATATGCATATAATTATTTATTTACCTAAAAAAATAATATTAACCACTCAATAATTAACCAATCGATTATATATGCTAACCTACACAATCATCTGTCTCCCTCAATAAGAAAAGAAAATGTCAGCCCAAAAAAAAGAAGATAAAGATAAAATGTTCATACCAAAAAACACCAAAATGAAATCTTTCTTTTGACATTTTTGGTGGGTATAGAGAAAAGGCTAACAGTAACCTCTAACTACTGAGTTCAAGACTGAGTTAACTCTCGGCCAGAGATATCGCATTCGTTTCTTTACAGAAAGCACGCCCAAATTGACAAAGCCATGGCTAATTTCTTCATTTAAAACACTAAAATTCACAGGAAATTTCCGATTAAACATGATAAAGAAGCTTACCCAATTCGTCTCTGACGAAACCAAGCTTGGCGATGCGATTGTGCGGCGACGATATGCAAGGCGCGGTCTGTAATTAATCGGCGGTTAATTAAAGATGGGAATCGAATCGAATTGTTGTTAATCGCAATGGGTTTGATACTTCGGCTTCGATAGAGCTCTGTGGTGGTTATGGCGGTAGCGGTGGTCGTTCTGTTATGGATTTTGGGTGTGGAGAAGAAGAAGCGGTTATTTATAAGGCGGATGGGTTTGTTGAAAGGCGCGGTGTCAGCGAGGCCGAATTTACAAGGCGCGGTTATTTATACGTTTTTTTTTTAAGAAATAAAATGTATTGAATCAAAAAAAAAATGTATTAAAATTTGTTTTCTGTTATAATTTTGTAACAGTTTTTCGTGCCTAAATTGCCAACTCACAAATGACTTTGTAGGTGGCTTTTATTTTTAATTTATTTTCTTTTTCACGAGAGGGGTATCAATTTTATTCGTAGACATAAAATTTCACATATCAACTTACTCGATTAGGTACGATAGAAAACAGCTGCTACTTAAATAATTTCACCGTCAACGATGGTCATTGCATCATCGCCTTTAGACCCTTTAATCCTTTAAGGTTTTTTTTTTTTTTTTTTTTCTTTAGAATTCACCATATTTATCATTTTCCCTCATTTTTAATTCAAGTTCAAAAGAAGATTTAAAGAAAAGGGACTACAGTCGGGCTTCTTTCGATATGGGTAAAGTGGAAAAAGGGAATAATCGCATCGAGTAATCATTGATGGAGATGAAGCATGAAATTTCCTCTGCAAACACACCTCGAAAAGGCGATGATGCAGGCACATAACATTAAAATACATGAAAAATAACCCTCACAAGTCATAAGCTTTACTTCACATACATAACCCAATGGCCACAACCATAGTGACCACATGCAAATAACTCAGAAACTCAGGCTTCAAACTCAGGCTTCACCCTCTGCCCATACTTGTTCTTCATCTTCTCATCGAACTCTATAGCCTTGATCTCTGCAATTTTCGCAGCGTTTTCCATGGATTCCTCTTGAACCTTGACAATCCGCCGACTCCTCTTCTTCGTCATGGCCTCTCTCTCGGCTTCCAATCCCTCGTACTCTCTCACCCAGCAGCTCTGCACCACACAGCTCAACATCAACACCACCATCTGCATCATCAGCATTGCCATCAAAACCCCACATTCCAACCTCACCAGAAGCTTGGCCTCTTTCGGGTCCCTGGGCGACTTGAGCAGCGAAAGGCTAGAACGCTCTTTGGTAAACAAGGCCAGTATGCCAAGAATTTGTCCGATCAATGAGGCGAAGAGAAGGGAGACGTGGGTTATGAAGCAGAGGTGGGTGAGCTGAGAGTAGAAGCCTACGAATGAAGAGAGAAGTGAGATTCCGGAAATCATAAGAAACGCCATACCCATTGAAGTTGGGGGCATTCTGAGGAGGATAGTTGGGACTAGAGAGGTGACAGAGAGTATGAAGAGGATGAAATTCAAGCATGCGAGGAGAAGATTTGGGAAAGAACAAGAGCTCCTAAGATTGGATTTGGAGGCAGACATTTCTGGGTTTCGGGTTTGAATTGCTTCAGAATCTCAGATGGGTTTTTGCTTTGTAAGTGGGATGGGGGGAGATTTTGAAATTATATAGGATAGGATGGGGCAGTGGCATTGGCATTGGCCGTTGAATCCACAACGGCTAGGTTTGCGATGACCCACTTTTGTCCTCGAAAGATGATGTGTTCCCTCCTCTAGGTTTTAAATTCTAAGCCCACAGTAATTATCAGAAATTGTCCTAGCCGTTTGATAGCTCTACAAAGTTAAAAACTTGGAGCACAATTACAGAGCAAGCAAAAGTAAGAACACTTAAAAATCACTTTTAACTGCTTAAATTTAAACATAATTTACATCATGACCCCATACTGAATGATCTTTGCAAACATTAACAAGCTCATTGCGCGACAATTTAAGGAAGGTTCCTCCATTTTGAGGAATGCTGTGCACTTCAATGAGTAGTTTCATCTGTTTCAGTTCTCTGCTGGATCCTGCTGAAGAAAGAAAAACGCACTGAAACATCAAGCATAGCTGTACAAGTTATTTCGTAACAGATTATTCCCAAACCCATCTTATTCATACACCATTTATCGGTGTATATTGCAGCTACACTAACGGCGATTTGAAAAACAACTGGACCAAGAAAAGGCAAGTTCTCAAATTCAGAACACATGGAATTTGGCGATAGACACTTGTCAAGTCAAAAATCGATTTAAACCTGATGATGCCCACATGACTACGAATCATAACGAGGGTTAGGAAAATGAGTACAATTTCAAAAGCGGGTTTTAATGTTCTGGTTTTGGTGTACATCTCATCTCCTGCATCAGATAAACTTTCAGCTATCATCTTTTAAGTCGTTTAAAGTGAATAATAGTTATACCTGGTCTTATACTTGTATCAATCATCCATATCACTGTGTGTTAGAATGCCCTCAACTCTGTCCAATGATGCTTCCAATTTCCCTGTGCTCATGTTAAACAGTGCTTCGCCAGTACCCAGAGCCCTAATCATTTCAAAGTTCAACAATGAAGCACAATTAATCTTCACAAATAAACAGTTAAAGAGCAACAAGACAACAGAGCATATAATTTAAGAAACAACAAGTTATATATTAATCAACAAAAGACCATGAAAAATGAATATGGTTTAACTTTAAAATTATTAGCATCCGGGTTTGATATACACTGGTGACTGGACATCTTGCCTTCTGCAATTCTTCTTGCTTGTAATTTTCATTTTAATCAATGACTTGCTGTTTCTCACTAAAGGGATATAATAAAAATGAATTACTAATAATGATCTATCTTGAGAACTAACTATAAGAGAGAATACATTGAATTTGACATTTATCTGGCCACGTAACTTCGACATCTTTAAATGCACACAAGATTAAGCAGCTTACCCGGTAATTTCTGGAAGTACATAATCTGCCCTCCACCCAAAGCGCAAATCCACACCAGGGCACAAGCCAAGTGATGTCTTATTCCGGATTCGAGATATACCATCTCCACCAAAACATGTAGTGAGCTTCCATTTCCATCCAGTTGCATTCATTTGAAAATTATGGCCAATTCCAACCTGTTTGTTCCAACAGTTTGTAGCGTGATTACTACTACAGTTTGCAGGAAAGTGGGTGTGCATGCAGACTAATATGATTACTGTAAGCTAAGAGATTATCCACTTCTATTAAAGTTGGTAAATTAAGCTAATATGCATGAGATTGTTTTAAAGGGATGGAATTTTCTTTGATGGTGCAGGAAAGTAGGGTATCAGATTGAAAGCATCAAACCTGGAGATTTAGAAATTTAGTTAGAGGAATCTTTTTGGAAAGAACACGGATATCCTGACGGATAGGCTCATAGATGAACTTCCACCTCCGATCAGGAGCTAAGGGCTTCAATACAATCTTTGCTTGATAATCATTGATTGGAGCATTATAGAACTGAACCAAAAGGACCACCTCAATAAGTCAGATTTTAGACAGCACTCTCTATGGATTAATAGTTGAAGATGCTACAATTATAATGCATTGCAGCTTATATACATCAATTTTACATACAATACATATCGCAGAGAAATATACAGGCACATATCATTGTAAGTGCAAAGAAATAAGAAGAACCCACAAAACAAGACACAAATTTCAATCCAAAAGCCAAAAATTCAATGTGACCAGGCCAAAACACTAACAAAAAAAAAACACAATCACATTATCTAGAACTAGAAGTGAGACTTTTCTTTTTTCATGTCATAGACATTTCAAAGAAGCACCCTTACACTAAATCAAGCGAGATTTCCATAACTGAGTGATCTTCATATTACACAACTTTATCATCCTACACCAAAATTGTGTAACAACAGCACCAGAAGTTTATACTAGTCTTCCATCTACATTTTTACAAGCCTATCCAATTCCCCACATAACAAAATTCAAACACCATTCAAACTTAGTTCATGAAAAACTTACACAATTAGTAATTTTCATATATAACATAGCACACTGAGAATTGAGCAATGATTTATCAAAAATTCCAAACCAGGTGAACTGGGCGCATAAGATAACCCTCCAAAAACGTAAAAAAAAAAAAAAAAAAAAAAAAAAAAAGAAGAAGAATATATATACCTCCAGATTGAGACCGACCCTTAAACCCTGTTGTTCTTTCCGGAACTTGAAAAACAACTCGGATGGTATTAAATTGATACTGTAAAGCTCGTCCCACGAATTGGGTTCTACACCATTAGAATTCGAATCCATTTTTGGAACAATCAGGAACAGGGGACTGAAAAGGACAAGGCTTTAGGAATAGTCGCTCTTAGATTCTGCAGGGGTTTTGATAAAACGCAGAGCCGAGCAATCGAGTGAAGCTAAACTTCTTCTGGAATAGGATATGTCCAATGAAGCTAACATATGGGCCATGGTCCACAAATTGTGAAACGAAGGTTTATGGTCCATTTGGGTCCATTCCATTGGCCCACCAAGTTTCACAGTATTTAGCCCAGTAGGGATTACTGACTTCTCTTATAATCATGTCAAAATGACTCAACACTAAATTCCGGGTTGACCAACACAAAATATTGATTAATAACCTAAAACTAGTCATTTTTATTTCTAAAGTCACAACTATAGCGATTTTAACCCTCATGATAAAACTTTTAGAAATTGTTCTAAGGCTTTTTTTTTTTGTTACAAGGAGGCCTTTGGCCTAGAGAAAGAGGAGGGGGCACCAAGTTAGAGAAATAGGGGAGGGTGGGACTCAAATATAGGCTTGAGCTGGGTAAGCTACTGCTTTAATCCAACTAGACTACACCAAGTGCTCAAAAATTGTTCTAAGACTTCTTCCCAAGAGTTAACCATGTTTTAGAAAGCAACAATATCATCATGGCAGCTCTAAACGTGCCAAACCATATCAAGTCCCTTTCTTTTTGAAATTTTTCCGTGCCATAAATTTACTATTGGTAAAGCTTAATTTATAGAACTCCGGAGTTCTAATTGACGGAACTAAAAAATCTCTACCCATTTATTTGTTTTTTTTTTTTACGATTTTTTCCTTTTTAAGACTGAAAAAAAAAATACTTTTCGTGCTGAAACAATTCTAATATTTTTCCGAGCAAATTGAGGGTAACCTATCGTCAAAAAACGACGAACTAAACTGATAACAAGGGGGCTACAGAGCCTCCTCCTATATGCCACAACGAAGGGGCTAGACACACAAGACCGTAAAGGACGATCAAGGAGATTGGAGTGGCGGCCATGGCTGCACACATATTGCTCGACACCGAGTTCGGCGCCTCTAGGGTTTTTGCGAGCAAGAGCTCTCATATTTTTTTTCAAGAAAAATACTCAATGGTTCTATTGTTGGTAAGTATCTTCGAGATGTTGAGAAGATACTTTTGATTTATGCTAGAAGTTATTTAGTAGGTATAGAGCCGAGTTCTCTTGTACTTGGACAAATTGTTGGTGTAGTACACCTTCTATTTTGTTCTACCTTAGCTCAAGTTCCAAGCCATTTTTGGTTTGTGTCTGCTCCCAATCTTGTTCGGGATGCCATTCTAAACGATTGTAATCGTTAATGATTTATTAAACTTGATTTTCAAAAAAAAAAAATTCTAATATTTTTCCTGGTCATAGATTATATTATTCTTATTGTTCTTACAAAAAATAACAATTTTTTTCACCTTATAACGAATATTTTATGGCCCAGTCAATTCTAGTGGCTAAGCCCTTGTCTGTTCTCATTCTAGTGGCCAAACTCTTGCCCTTGCCTCGCCCAGTCTTGTGGCCAAGCCATTGCAAATGCATATGCCCATTCCAATGCTCTTGTCCATCAGTTTAGGGTTAAGGGCAACTACTCGGTGTCCTAATCTGTGTCATCTCCATGCTCGTACAATTAACCATGTCCATGCGTGCAAGACTATCTGTGTCCGATTTTGACGGTCCAACCACACGGTGTCACCCAACAACAATGTTCTAACACCGTGGAGACCGACCCCAAAACTTTCTCTCAAACTTTTTTTTTTTCCAAAACCTTGGTTTCTCACCTAAAATTGTTGACTATAACACACTGTTTTTTGGCCAAAATCGCATGATTTTATTTTCTCACAAAAATCTTTTCACCCTCAAATCATGATTTTTAAGCACCTCTCAAACTAACAAAACGCAAAAATCTAGATCCGATTTTTTTTTACGATTTTCCAAATGTGGAATACGAGAAAATTCTAAAAAACAAATATGGTGGAGATTTTCTAGTTCCGTTAACTGGAATACCTCTTAAAAATCAAGATTTACCGATGGTGAGATTATGACACAGTCAATTTTTTTTTTTAAAATGATGTTAAAAATATTTGACATGTTTCGACATGCCATGACACTTCTAAACATGTCAAACCAACCGAAGTCTTTCGAGTAAGTTTTGATGAGCCCCAATTGATCCCCTGTATTGTAACTTGTTTGAAGTTCATCACTAAAATACATTCTGATCGGAAAAAAGTGACAAAATATAGCTATATAAGTTTATCTCTATATTATATCAAATTCCGCACAACCTAATCGAGATTCTGTCGTTCATCACTAATTATTATATACGAAAACATATCGATAAACCACAAGTGCTAACACCTTATATAGGTGCATCCATCGAATTACCATATATATGTTAATTTTTAGGACGAAAGATGCTGTTTCCAAATGTTGATTGGACCATTTGAATAAACAAGGGAAGCTGCAGCTGGGCAAATAGAGTGACCGGAAAACAGGCCAGCAGGGTGATCGGAATAGAGACCCAATTGAACCTCTTGCTGAGCACAATCGAAATAGTTGCACCAAAAGCTACCATTGTGGCGGCTATAGCAAACAAGAGAGAAGCCAAACCTATGATCAACCTCGTTGGCAATGAGTGAAGGAAATCTTCTTCAGCATACCGTGCAGTAAGGATAGATAAAAATATCAATAGGGAAGTTAGAGAAGAAAACAGAGCTACTGCGTCTGAAACCACAAACACCATGAATATAAATGGCTTGATCGTTAAGAAATTTGGATTTCCTTCTTTGTCGTCGTTGCCTCCAGGAACTGTAAAAGCAGCAGCAAAAACAACCGTAGCAATGAGAGTTGCAACAAGCATGCAAGAATTTGAAGTATCCTTGAGCCATTTCTCTCCGCTCTCGGCTAGGTTTTTGTGTTCCTTGGTGAATACTACTTGAGCAGTCTCTTCATCTATGTTCTTACTCTGCTTATAATAAGGATGAACTAGATTTTCCACCATCTAAACAATTCAAAAATGAAAGAACATGTTAGCAATGTCGAATATGTGTGTCTATAAACTACAAAAAGACAATTTTTTGTTTCGGAATACTAAATACCACCTTGAACCACTGCAATTCTCTCTGCATTTGAAGAGCTGTACCACATACAGATGAGAGTTGAGCCAGAGGTGCCAACTTTGCTGCCAGATGCAAGATGGTGCCCGATCCAAGTAACTTAGATGCCATTAATTTACTGCGTGCACTCTGATTACACACAAGTCGGAGAACCTTTTCATTTCGAAGTTCAATAGCCAAAGGGAGTAATAAATATTCTTCGTTGCTGAGCTGAGCCCATATTAGATCAGGGAAAAAATCGAGGAGCGTACTTATAATTTCAGTTACCCCATTAAGAGTGGCTATGTACAGGGCTTCTGACTTCGAAAGATAATTCAAACACCAAGACACATGCAAACGTGAAAGTTCTAAGCAAATTTGCTTGACTAGTTCAACTGCACAATGATGTCTAAGTTTTGCATCCTGGAGTCTCAAGAAACCAGAAGGTACTGCAAGTTCAAAATGAATGTAAGCTAAAAATGAGTGGAGAGCATCAAGCAGTAGTAGTAAGTACAGTAGGTCAGGTGAGGTTCGAGTACTGACCTATTCGTTTAAGAGCTCCACAAAGCAGTCTTCTTAACCAATGTAGAGCTGCAACAGAGAACCAAATCACTCAAAGAAGTGTCAATTATTAACCTACCATGACTACCAAGATTGATATTCCGTTTGGGTGGTTTCACTTCCACATGATCAAAATTTGACATGGCTTATCCATTTTCCTCTTAACAAAAAAAAAATAGAAATGGTTTGACTTTAATTCTATAGACAGGACAACTACATCATTTTGGCCTTCTTATTCCTAGTGAACACAAACCATTACCATTACAGAGCTCATTATCTAGACTTTAAGTTCAACATATGTAAGTTCAAACAAATGCAGAATTCTAACAAATATGAACATTTGAATATATAAAGTAAACCTGAAGTCCTGAACCTTTTACTTCAAAATCACCTCATTACATTTTTCAACTTCTACCCTACTATAAAAAAAGCTTAATTTTGACATTGTAATTGCTAACTACAGGATGAGATTCATCATGAAAATACATACAAATCACAAATTTGCAGAACCTGACCTCCATACTGTAGTGGTGTTGGCATTCTGTTAAGGTTTTGGACGCTTTCATGGTGACTGGCTATGTAAGCTCTCACCGACTGTGGCGGTCTATAGTCCACTTCAATAGGGATAACTGAAACCAAAATAGAAAATAATAGAGAATTTCTCTAAAATCAGTAGGAGAAACAAAAAGGCATAAATATAATGTAAATTAAATTCGAGAAATGAGAGGAGTCATAACATGGGTAAATGAAGCTTTCCCAAAATCCAAGCCTACTGCCACTAAGGAAGTTTGATTGGTTGCTTGCCAAAGCATATAAAGGAGTACAGTCCTCTTGGTCAGTAGCAGTGGCCAAGTTAGGATGTTGCTGAAGGAGATATAGAGCAACATCTGTCACAGAAAATTTTAAACCAAATTAGTTATTAATAATAAAAATATGGGAAGTGAAATAGACCAATGTGATCAACATAGTAATAGTGTACGTTGTTACCATGGAAACCTGAGGCAATAAGCACATTCATGAGGTGAGCAGCCCACGGACCAGTAAAGGGACGACCAGGTTCCTCATCTGTAGTAACCAACAAAAGGTACCAAACCAATTCCTTGCACAACGAAGCAAAACTAGCGGCTAGGACAAGCGGAGTTCTTCCATTGTGATCTAGTATTTGTGTCAACTTGGGATTTTCCTGCAGCAATGCCTTAGCAGACCTCAGGCAACCAACTATAGCAGCATAGTGGAGGGCCGTGAACCCCAACTCGTCCTGCGCTGCCACTTCATCTGCGGGCATAAGTTTCACTAGCTTCTCCACAAATTCCGAGTGCCCTTCACAAGCCGCAACATGCAATGCGGTCATTGATAAATTTGATATCCTGGCTGTGACTGCATTAGGATCATGCTCCAAAAACCGTCTAGCATCTTCCCAATTGCCTCGGAATGCAGCATGGTACAGTGGTTGGTAGCGATCCAAGTTCACTTGAACATTTTGCAATGATTTAAAAGACTAGTTCAGCTAAAATACACACACACACACACGTACTGATCGATTTGGATAGAAAAACCAAAATACGAGAAAATCTTACATTCTTCAGCAGAAGTTTGATGCTGGGTTGACATAGTCCTTGTTGCAGAAGATGGGTTTCCACCAGTTCTGAGATGATGGGTGCGAGTAGGGACAGTACTAGGACTTTGCTCAACATCCAATGCTAACTGTGTGATTTCACTGTCCGGAAGTGCCATTGGATTTGGATTATGTATGTATGTTATACTTGGTTTCAATGTTAATAAACAGAAGCAGTAACAAGTTGCTTCTTCTCCCCGTAACGAATAATGTCAACATGTGGAATGAGTTGCTTTTTTTCCATCTTCGCTAGAGCTTCCTCTGGGTCCCTTTTTCTCTTTTCTTTATTAAAGTGAACATTAGGTGTGGTTCCTTTCATATTTACCTGTCTATACAAAACTGATAAGCAGGTACAAAGAATCCCCCAGAATTTCTTCACACGTAATTCCTCCAATTTTCAATCACTTAATGGTTGCTCAAGTAACAAGATTCCTCATCATAAAGGCTATCGGGTATAGGCATCATCAAAAATACAAAGATCCAACCACATAAAAGTGCAAAAGGAAGGAATTCCACTCGGTTGATACGAAATGCGTACAAAATTTTGATCTTTTCCCCTATTCTTGATTATGCATGAAGGAAAGGCACTGCTTTCACTTTACAAAAGCAGAAGATACAAGACCAAGTCAAATATGTGAAGATTAGGATTGCACTCGATTCAGCTTCCAAATGATGATGATCCAAACTGAAATTAAGTTGAAGAGATTGACGAATAATGTAATGGACCAGCTGCATGATCAGGCACCTTGATATCTTTCAATATCGGAGACATTCTCACGCCAATGATTTTCACCTCAGGATTTGAGTGGCCACACAGAAACAAATCTGTAATCTGCAAAGAGCACCATTTCATATACTTTTCAAATAAATTCTCAGAGCATTAGTTTGGTCATTTCATTACACCATGGTACAGATTTAAGACACTATAATAACACTAATAATGGCTGTATGCTTGTATGTACCTGAGTGCATCCAAAAAGGTTCAATGTCTTCAGAGATAGGCAGCTGTCCACAATCAAACCCAGGGCCTCATCTGTCAAATTCCGGCACCATGATAGATCCAGACTATGTAAGCTCCTTGAATGTCTGGCAAGTGATATGGCTGTGTTGTGGCCAACCTGAAAAGTACCAGCCAGTCCACAATCATAATCTAATGACACATCTAGTTCTGGCTATGTAAACCAGGCGCAGACATACTCATTCAACCAAAGGGCTACAGCTCAATTAAGTATCATGCAAGATTATCTTGGTTAAACCATAGTTTTGGTTTATGAAATTAGCATATAACAGATAATTGACAATATGTGACAGTGACAGTGCGTGAGAGATTACCTTCTTGATATTATTTAGCGAAAGTTCTTTTAAACACTCTCCAGAAGTTTCCAGGAATGCAGCAATAGCTTCATCACTGAGAAGAAAAGTTGTTCCGTTAGTATACACTCAGAAAAATCCAACTGTGCGCCGCATCAAACTATATAGACACATCAGCAATAAAATAATAGAGGCACACTCACAGTACATTCAATTAACAATGGAATTGCAGTCAGCAACCAAAGCCAGGAAATTATTCAAGTGACAGCGCAACTAAAAACTACCTATAAAGTCATATGCACTCTGTACAAACAAAAGCGTCAATACTAAGTTACTAACATGGCAGTAATTTAGCAAACACAAACTACGTAACAGTGCACCATCATTTACTAGAGAGAGAAAATAATAACTTAGGGAAGCACCTGAATGAATTGCGACAAAATTTCAATGTTTTCAATGCTCGGCAACCATTTGCAAGATATCCTAAAGTAGAATCTGTCAACTTATGCACGCGAACTAGATCAAGCGCACATAGCCCAGAACAAGTTTCAGCTATGACTTTCACAGAAGAATCTGTTAAATTTCTGCACCAAATTGAAAGCAACCATCATATGTAGAATAACAACAAAAGAAAATCAAAGCTAATATAAAAGACAGGGATGTGCTAATATAAAATAAAAAACTTACACGCAATCATTCAAAACAAGCTCCTTCAAATTATGGCCACGAGCAGTAATAAATTCCTTAATAAAATCATCACAAACATTGTCAATGCCTGGTACCCACAACACCTCCAAATGTTCAAGCTTCTTTAAGGCTGGCAGAATCAGTATAGCATTAATGCTTTGGCAATCATTTAAATACAGTTCCCTCAGAACTGATCCCAATGAGTTGGCTAAAGTGTCAATACTTGAGGAAGTGAGAAGGGAGCACTGGCTGAGATTCAGAGATCTTAGAGCAGGGGCAGAAGAAACAAGTGCAGCTAGCCCGACATCCGAAAGACGGCATGCACCACTCAGGGATAAAGAAGTTAGAGCAGGCAGGCAATTGGATGACCGAGCTAAGGTAGAATGCAATATATAATCTGGCATACAGCGCCCACATTGGTCAAGTTGTAGTACCTGATTTCAGAAAAGAATAAAATCCAGCTTATACAGAATGTTCAATCACTAGACAAGAAGCTGTTGACTCCATATTACAATGGACAGAGAACTTCCGCATTACTAAGAAAGCAAAAGAAATGGCCTCAAATGATAAACTTAGTCCTTGTTTTAAACATAAAGCAGGTTGCTAAGCTATGTTTTCAAACTGATCAACACATTCAACTCAAGTTGAAGCCTTCCAGAAAGACATATGAGAAAAAAAATCTAAAAACAGATCCACTCTAAGGTCACAGACCTGATTCAGAGCTGCTTAGGTTGCAATTAACTGACATCGCACTACGATAGTCAAGTTCGAACAGAACCATATTTAGAATTAAGGGAAATAATGTCATCATACCAAAAGGCATATTAGATGCAGAATTCCTGAAATAAGTAGTCACTACCATGAATACCTTTGCATTTTTCTGACTACAAAATCCATGAATAGCTTTACACTTATGTGGCATCAAAATCAGGACAACACTAAAAGCTCAAATTGATAAGAGATCTGGCCAGTTCAACTTTAAAGTAAGATGTGGTCTTAATAAATCAGATTTGCTCTACCTCCAATCCCACTTAATAGAAGCATCAATACTATAAGAGGCAGACCCTAACATCTTATACAAAACTGGTTTAATTAAAATGACTACTGTTAATTTATACCATAAGAGTCCTGCATATAAATTGTTTTGAACCATAATAGCATCCATAAATAGAAAGTTTTCTTTTAAACCAGAAACTATTATCCAATCAAACAGACTGTACGTCTTTAAATCTACCAAGTTCAGAGTACTCATACTCAATACCAATTAACGTTATACAGGAACTAAGACTAGCAAATAAGAGAACATACTGTTAAGTTGCTGATGTCACACAGCTGAAAAGATTTTGTGAACTCTTCCTCTGTCAACCATGAGCAATCCCTTAAGCGAACCTCTGTTGGAGATCCTTGAACAAGAAGTTCGAAGAAATGAGTGTTCATTCTTCTAGAATCACAGAGCAGATGACTGAGCTGGTGCCTCAAAGCATCTGGAACACTCTCAAGTGAAACTATTGCATCAGCATTCTTAGCAAGAACAGACAAACACAACTCTTGCAGTGAGGGGATCAAATTCTTTGAGAGGGCACGATCCTGACTCTTAGGAACCCAATTCACCAATGCTGGCTTGGTCTTGTCTTTATGAGCACTCTGCACTCGCACATTCTTTTCTGCTCCGTCTCTCATAATCTTCATCGCAGTAGAGAAGGGACCAGGCCAATCTTCGACATCTTGTTCAACATCAACCTGAGGAGGCATATCATTCTCCTCTTCCTCTTGAGGATCAAAACGAGCAAACCGAGAAGCATTTTGTCTGGCTATATCCCGAAACCGTTCCATGTATCGATTCCCAGATCTTCCAACCTCTCTTGCATTGGTGTTCCTAGCCCGCATCTCATCTTGCAATGCTACATTCTCCACTATCTGACTAGGACTCGGAACCACATTGTGCACTGAACTCAACAATTCTGATCCCAAATGCAATTCCACTTTGTCATTATCATTCAGTAACAACGCTTCTCCAACCAACTTGTCCTTCCCTTTTTCTTGTCTGCTGTACTTCCTTCTGCCCTCATTTATACCATTCTCACCGGACATCATTTCGTCCTCCGAATCTTCAACAACACCTTCAATTGCACCACTCAACTTCCCCTTCCCTGTAGAACTTCCACCAATTGGAAGATCACTCTGAAACACATTCTCATTGGACCTCTCAACTTCCTCTTCCGAATCCAATTCCACCACATCAATATTATTCACACCCAACTTCCCCTTCCCTTTCTCTCCTCCTCCAGATTCACCTTTGCTCTTCACACTACCATTCTTATCAGCACTCAAATCAATTCCCGATTCTCCATTACTAACACCATCCACTCCTCGCTTCGCAACTCTCTTCCCCGACCGCAAACTCAAAAAACATTTACTTCCTCCATCCTCCTCTTCACATTCTGAAGCCGGCAAATTAATATCGATGTCTAACTTCCTTTTCTTCTTCTCGTCACTATTATCCCCAAAATTCCCCAAATCAGAACTCGGCCATAATTCAGTCAAACCCCTCACACCCTCATCAACTCCAAAGCCCGAACCTTTTCCACTCAATTCGGTCACCATGTCCGAACCACACCCCACTTTCAACTCCTCAGTCCCTTGCTCAACTCCCATAACCGTAACCCTCTTTCCAAACAAATCAAAACCCACTTCACCATTCGAAACATGACCTTCAATTTTTTCCCTAGTGTCTTCTCTCACTACCTCACCGGCCATCGCGCTCCCGACAAGGGTATTCCTCTTGGCGGAACCCCCAGCGGATTCCGGACTTTTCGAAGCGAGACGGAGACTCCGCCGCCGCATTCCCCTGGAGACCAAGCCCGAATCGGTGCCCAGTTTCGGGTTGGGATTGGAATTAGGGTTAGGGTTAGGGTCTTGGGGATGTGAGGAAGTGAGAGGCGGAGGGGAAGACTGGAGAGTAGTAGTAGCGGACTCGGGAGTCTCGGCTGGCGCGGATGGCTCTGATTTGAGCCGCGTCTTGGGGCCATTCGGCGTCGTTTTGGGCGGGGCAACTTCCCGCGACCTAAGAACCGTCATTGAGAGAAGAGAGAAAAATGGCGCGCGAAATGGCGGTTGGAGATGGAGAGTGGGCAGAGAGAATCGTAGAAACCAAAAAAGTGAAAAGCCGAGAAGGCTTGGGTTTAGGTTAACTGGTTTTTATGTTGGGTTTTAATGAGAGATGATTACAAGCCCAAATCCAAGCCCAGCCCTACCTGACCTCCTAGGCACAAAACTCTTTTTTTTTTAAGGGAAACATAAATTTTATTAATTAATAATTTTAAATTTAGAACAATACATACACCATGCATCACTGTCGTCAACAATGTTCAGTTTTAACAGAAAAATTCTAGCAAATATTATCATTGAGACCAACAAAACTAAAAGAGCTCATGAGTGATTATGTCGTACTTGCCTGTAAAACAAAAATAAATAAATAAGTCAAAAAGGCTTAATAATTTCTGGGTATTTAAGTTTTACTAAAAGTAAAAACATTTGGAGGGGGAGATGACTTTGAAACCTTACTTAATTGGCAATAGCACACGCTGCCATAAGGAAAAGTCAGTATTGGTTGGCTGCAAAAAGATATGGGAGAAAGTGAGATGCATATAGCTTGCATTCAAACTAGACAACTTTGATTCCACGTATGAATTTCCTCAATTTGTACACATAATCACACCCATGTGCTTATTTTAATTTTGCTAATGAGAAATATGTTAGTATGGATCATGGCACCTTATATTGCTACTGAGAAATAAAACATGTAAATGCATATTCTAGTGTTCTATTGCGAATTTAAGACCTTATTCGATGAAGTAAGACTAACAGGGAAATTTTTCACACAGTAAATCATATTGCAAGCCTTTTGTTATGACCAGAACTTGTCAATAGGCTTCAAATCGTTTACAAGAACAAGTCTTTAGTTTTGGTTGATGAATTGTTCACCTTGACTCATTGACTTATAAGTTATATTAAATATTGATGCATGTAGCTTCTGATTCTTTTTAATTAAACTTGTGATCAAATAAGAGAATTGTGCAACTCAATAAGTCTAATAGGAAAATGACAATTATAATTTTTGTAGAGATGAGCCAAATGTCCAATTTATAGATCTAAAGACAATCTCAATGTATGACACTATGACATAATGCCAAGGTTCCTTCCAATGATTCATATACGTTTCACTCACTTGGCACATATTTCACTAGTGGACATTAGCAAATATACAAAGATGTTCAAATAAAAACAATTATAATTAACACTTTTTTTTTCTATCCCATTTGGAAATATTTGGATCATTATGGCTTGACCAGAAAACATAGATCTTATCTTTGCCTTTGTAGGTTAAAAAATCTCTCTTTTTGCTATGTGTAATACTTTCTCAATGAGTTATTCGTTGAAATAATAATAAATTATCAATGATAAATCACTTTTAGTCTTTTATGAGCATTTTTCTCATTTTTGTCTGAACCAACTTAGGGTAGGACAATTATTTCAATACCAACGATTTATTTCACTCTAGATGTTGGATACACTATGCATGTTATATGACGCTATACATTGGTAACTTCGTAGAATATAATACTAATAAGTTGGTAAATATTGCGTGTGTCCATAATTTTTTAGTGTTTTCGTTAGTATTTTATTAAGTTGATTTCCACAATAACTTTTCGGTAAAGTTTTGGTTTCGTTTGTTTCATTAAGAAAAAATTGTTTACCAAACATGCTATAACCTATATGTTCCTATGTCTCAATTGCCCCAAATAAAGAAAAAAACATGTCACAAGTCAAGTCTTTGAAAGAAAAAGAGAAGTCAATTTACTATTGTTTTCGGTCAATTTTTTGTTCTCTTAGAAGAAATTATAATTTTCTTTGTTTTTGTTCTTCCACGCTTTTACATTAATACAGAAATGGAATCGTGCGAGTATGTGGATCCAATCCCATCAAAATCTGCTAATTTCTAAGCGCATTTAAGTGTCGCCATCATCATTGGTCATCCTCCCCAATTAAACAAAGCGCAAAATCCAGCATTACCCCATTTCCGATTTCCTTTCATTCATTCTCAGACTCAGAGAACATTCACTTTTAGACACATTGCGAGAGTTAGAGATGAGACTAGATAAGCAACTGAAAAGTGCTGGCCTTTATCTCCTATGCGATCTCAACCCAATCCAAATCATCAATGATAGCAGTTAATATCGCTCACTATAAACGACGCAGAGTTTCACAGAGTTTCGGGTCATGGGTCACCATCATCACCTCCACAACACCACCGCCGACGGCGGCGTCTCTCAGCGAGTTAACAGCCCGAGGTTCTCGGGCGCAATGACTCGCCGAGCTCACTCGTTCAAGCGCAACCCTTCCACCGCCACGAACAAGGACAGCAACACCAACAATGGGAGCTCCCAGAGCAACAACGACGGCGGCGGCAGTGGTGGGTTTAGTACCCAGTACGAGATTGACCTCCAGATGAACTCGCCCAGATCTGAAATCGGTGGGAATTCGGGTTCGGGTGATGGGTTTGACTCGGTTATGGAGAAGAAGCAGAGCAGCCATGTGACCCAGAGAGTGGCGGTGAGGGGTTTTCTGAGGAAGCCGATTGAATCGGTGGTGGTGGAGATGGGATTGAGGGAAAGGAAGAAGCTTGGGCATTGGATGTTCTTTGCGTTTTGTGGGGTGTGTTTGTTTCTTGGTATTCTCAAGATTTGTGCTACTGGGTGGTTTGGATCTGCCATTGAAACTGCAAGGTCTAATCAGGTTGGTTGAATATTAATTGCATTAAATATAAATGTTTATGTGTGTGTGTGTGTGTTTGAGTGAGTGACTGATTCTTTCTGCAATTGTGTATTTCTGCTTGATTAGATTGTTAGTCAGCCAATGATTTTACTGCGTATACATGTATAGTATAGATTGGAAGATTCATGTATATCTGTTACAAAAGGCTTAAAGTGTTCATTGCTTTAGAAATGGGTTGCCCAGATAGATGCTTTATTAGATTTACTTCGTAATGTCTATTTTCTTGCAATTACTGGGACTTGTATGGGAACAAGATTTCGAAAATGAGCATAGAATGTTGGGCGCTTAAACGGTTTTCTCATAACTTCGGCCTAATAGGTGTTATTAGTGGGAGAAAGCAGATCTTTTTGCGGTGCATACCCTGCTCCCATATTCACATGTAGCATGTTCTGAGATTCACAGAATCCAAATTCAGTATTCTCAGTAGATGTGAACTTTTAGATTTTTGTCCTTATGTTCATATATGATAGTTTTTATCTAACATGGTAAAATTGATAACTTGTAGACAAATGTTCAGTGTCTGAATCTGTGTGCTTTTGCATTTCATGCTTAGACGCATTTCATAGCTTTTTATAAACATTCTACCTTCTAATTAGGAAAATCCCGACTCTACCACTCATTCAAATCGGATCTATCAAAGCTCTCATGATTATGGGTATAGAGAGGGAGGAAGTGATGTTGAACGGACTCTAATGATGGTAGCGTCTGGCGTGGCTGGTAGAGAGAATGGAGCAGAAGTAAGTCTTAAATCCTATGTCTTGATCTCATTGTTTTCTATCTTCTCTCCGTTTGGTTGAACTTGAGAACCAAACAGAGAAAATAGGGCCTTCTCATTAGCTCATTTGTGATATTAACTTCTGGTTCAGTACACAGGTATCTGGTCCCAACCCAACAGTGCGAATTTCAGTCAGTGCATTGACCATCCAAAAAGCCACAAAAGTATGTAACTTTCTTTGGTATAATTCACAAAAGAGCAGTTAAAGGCAATTGCACGTACTCTCTCTCTGATTCACCCACTCTGCCTCTGCGTGTAGATTTTTTAGCATGAGGTTTTCATTCTCTCATCTCTTACTTGCATTTTTTGGCAGAGCTAGATGCAAAGACCAATGGTTACATTCTTATAAATGCCAACGGCGGCTTGAATCAGATGAGATTTGGGGTCTGGCTATTGTATATTTTTATTTTTCCAAATGGTTAATAATCTATTATTATAGACTATAGTCTGATGCATGAAAATTTTAGAATGCAGATTTGTGATATGGTTGCTGTTGCTAAGATTATGAAGGCAACGCTTGTCCTACCTTCGCTTGATCACACCTCCTACTGGGCTGATGAGAGGTTGGTTATTTCTTTTCTTGTGTTCTGGATTGATGTGCTGAGATGTTTCATATGTTATTCAAGTTTCCTTATGCTTCAGATGACATTCTCTTCCACTGATATACTCTGAGTTAATTGCTTCTTATCTACTTGCAGTGGCTTTAAAGATCTGTTTGATTGGCAACACTTCATTGAGACACTGAAGGATGATATCCATATAGTTGAGACATTACCACCTGAATATGCAGGAATTGAGCCGTTCAACAAAACACCAATATCTTGGTCTAAGGTGAATATAAACCTTTATATTATATAACAATAAGCATCTTCCTTTAATATTGTGGGTGACTGGGAGGAACATAAATTGAGCCTTCGTTAAGGATGGGGTGCTATGCTCTCTTTGCACACAGCTCTCTCTGCGTACACTGATTCATGCCTGTTAGGCACACATGAAGCCTCATCAGCCTGTTAGATTACAGATGCACCATTTCAATGCGTATTAGTGGATGCACTTTTATGTAATCTCCCAACATACTGTTTCATGTATCTAATAACATTTGTTACCATCTCTCAAATTAACTGTTTTCAGCTGGTATGCATTCTTTTGACCAGGCTAGTTATTACAAGTCAGAGGTCCTCCCACTGTTGAGGCAGCACACAGCAATCTATCTCACTCATACTGATTCTCGGCTTTCCAACAATGGCCTCCCAAGTTCCATTCAAAGGCTGCGGTGTCGTGTGAATTACAGGGCATTGAAATATTCAGCTCCAATAGAAGAACTCGGAAAAATCTTAGTTTCTAGAATGAGGCAGAATGGAGGTCCTTACCTTGCTCTTCATTTGAGGCAAGTATTGATAACTTTAAATTTTAATATTAGACAGACCCTGGTGTGAGTCATATTTGATATTTCAGAGATGAAATGGGCATGCAGTAAATATTTTTCGTTGGTAAAAGTAGGTTTTTGTTTCTTTTCTTTGATAAGTAGGTTGAGTCTT
The DNA here is from genome assembly GCA_029955375.1 of Rubus parviflorus. Taxonomy (NCBI): domain Eukaryota; kingdom Viridiplantae; phylum Streptophyta; class Magnoliopsida; order Rosales; family Rosaceae; genus Rubus; species Rubus parviflorus. The sequence goes on from JARGGL010000004.1 coordinate 19,375,025, forward strand.
GCAAATGTTTTAGACTTGTCCCGATCCTTTTATATAATTTGTAATTTCGATATTTTACTACAGGTATGAGAAGGATATGCTTGCTTTTACGGGCTGCAGTCACAGTTTGACAGCCGAAGAGGATGATGAACTATGCAGAATGCGCTATGAAGTCAGCCACTGGAAGGAGAAAGAGATTAATGGAACAGAGAGAAGGTTACTTGGTGGCTGTCCATTGACCCCTAGGGAGACTTCACTTTTGCTCCAAGGGCTGGGTTTTCCATCAAGCACCAGGATTTACTTGGTCGCTGGTGAAGCTTATGGAAATGGTAGTATGCGATATCTTGAGGATGACTTCCCTAACATCTTCTCGCATTCGACTCTTGCCACAGAAGAAGAGCTGAGTCCATTCATGCATCATCAGAACATGTTGGCTGGTATAGACTATGTTGTTGCCTTAGAGAGTGATGCTTTTCTTTATACATATGATGGAAACATGGCAAAAGCAGTGCAAGGTCATAGGCGCTTCGAGAACTTTAAGAAGACCATCAATCCAGACAAGTACGTTCATACATCCTTGTTCTCTGGTTTTTTGCTTAGAAGATATTATTCTTTTTTTTCTTTCGTAACTTTTTCGGTGCATAAATAATTGTCAATTCATTGTTGATGCAGGATGAATTTTGTAAACCTTGTTGACAATTATGACCAAGGAAAGATTTCTTGGAAGAAGTTTAGTTCCAAGGTGAAAGAGCTTCACCATGACAGAGATGGGTCTCCATATTTGAGGGAGCCTGGAGAATTTCCGAAGCTGGAAGAAAGTTTTTATGCAAATCCCTTTCCAGGCTGTATTTGTGAAACCAGATGGAAAGAGTAGAGGCTGGCTAACAGTTTTGCATTATATGAAGGTGTGAGTTCAGCTAAATGCAAAAGATCTCAAGGTGTATGTTGCCGTTGTTTCAGACATAGTGGCCGAGCAACGGCAATCTTAAATTTCCAATTGCAAAGAGAATTAGTAGGTTGATTGCTCATTCGGAAGAGAGAAAAAAAAAATCCTGGGAGCAGTTGTGGAATCAAGACAAGAAAAAGTTGGAAGTTCTCTAATTCGAGTGTCAAGGCAGAAGTGAAGTCCGGTGTATATCATTCTCCAGAACTACTGGAAAGTAAAAATTGATACCAAGAATAGATAAACCCATTACTACTGTACCACAAGAATTAGAGAATGCTGCTGTTTTGTTTTGCAAATTACTGATTCTTACTCTTCTTTTTCAGAATTTGATAGGAATACAAGGGCACTGAAAGAATGTATTACTTTTAGATTGCAACAGTATGAAAATGTAATTCAAAGAGTATCAATTTTTTTACAAGTTGCTTTTCCATATCATCGATCATCTCATCTGGTTAACCTGAGGAATATCTTCGTTTTTAAACATCAAATCGATGTAGATGACTTAAATTGCAATGTTGCTACCCAGACTGAAATCGCAGAATTCAGAACCTTTACCAAAATTGTAATTCACCCAAATACAAAGCACCAAAAACATAATGGTCCTTGACAAGGGCACTAATTGGTTTTTATATGCAACCATAAATGAATTTAATAATTAGATCCATTGATTCATGACTGGCGAGTTTGGCAGCTTAAACAACACTTTATGGAGTTGAAAAGGACAATTACTTGAAATTACAACCAGAAACAGTTTGTTTTGATCGTCAAAAATAAACAATGAATGGGGGGTTGGTCATCACAAGGACGAGACAGAGAGAAACAGAAAGAGGGTGCTTAAAAGATGGCATCTCATTCCCACAAAATTACAAGGGCTAATTAGAAGCTGACAAAAATGTGTACCCAAAATCACTCATTAAGGTATCAAAGAAAAAAAAGCAGACAAAATTAGATCTACTGTCACTTTGGCTGTAGAATAGACTCAACAAGGTCTTGAAGAGGTGCAAGCTCTCCTTTGTCTATCAACCGGAATTCCTGCCTCACATCAAACAACACAAACGAAATAAATACATTGACACATACGTAGATACATATGCGCATACGTGTGTGTAAAATTTATTAGCAAGGAAAACTTACCCAAGTGAAGAGAACAAAGTGTTTGAAGCAAGTGTTGAGATGAGCTTCTTCCTTCAAACTCACAATTTTCTGGAAGTGAGAGTGATAGATATGCGCATACACACGGAACAAGCGCTTAAAGATGGTCTTGACAACATCGATGAAATTGGATGGAAATGGTGCCCCTGTAACACCACATAAACACCAAATAAGCTGGTGCCTGTAAAGTGTGGGCTTAGCTTAGCTTCAACTAGAATTTCTGCTTACCCAATTTTTGAGGGAAGATTGATTCCTCATCTAGCTGAACTTCAATCCAGTCCATTAAATACTCGACGTACTTTGGAGCAGAGACCTCTATTGGTTTCTTAATGTTAACTCCATCAGCCCATCTATACTCATACCTGTGGAGAGTTTAACTAAAATGAGCACTTACACACCAAAAGTAATAACAACATTGTAAGAAGAACTACTCTATTGAGGAAGCTTGATTATCAAGATAAGTCATCAAAATGCAGAAATTCAATAATCAAAGCCATAAAGATGATATGATTGGGATGATCAAGAACTATACTTTGGTCCTGCAGACATTGTTGGACAATTGACTGGTGTGCAGAATTCGGTGAGAGTACCAAATAGAATGTTCACTTGGTTGAAAAAATCAACAGCTGCGATGAAAAGAACGAATTTGAAACAAGTTCAATACATTGCAAAAAACAATTTTCACAGTGAATAGCAGATAGCTAGTCAAATAAACACACACATATAATTAATATGTATGCAAGCATATGTTTGTGTCTATCATGTAACACGTACAACATCATGATCAAATCGAAAATTTGAGAAGGCGATTGATTCAAAGTTCTTACTGTTTACAGCCAGCCATTCATTTATATCTTCTCCGGGAGGCAGACGTACGGCTTCCCTGAGGTTCCCACTGCCTAAAGTAGCATCAATATGTTTTTGGAGCTGGGCACCCTGCATTTTTACAATACATATATCATCAGCTAAACTTTTTTTTTTTGACAAGAATTAAGAAACACAAAACCTTGACAAAAAAGAGGGGAAAAAAAAGTATGTAAGAGTGGTAAGACCAACCTTGCTTCCTGATGGAGCACTCTTTTTAGGCCGGAATGTCTTTTGATTTCTGTACAATCAAAGATGAGATTCAGGGATGAAAAAGCAAAATCACATCTTCTAAAATCAAAAGGAGAACAAAGTATGGATTTTGTTATCTCAAATGCATGTAACAAGAAGAAAGAACCCATCTTTAACTAGATTTTCCTGATCCAAATTGCAATATCATATCATTGTATAAATAACATGTAAACATATATATCAAAATCTGAGATACATAAAAGTAGATTGAATTCAATGGAATTCATGGTTCTGAGACAGATTATCCTATATTGCATATGAAGGAGAAAAATACAAAATCAATATTCAAAATATGGGATGTGCAAAATGAAAATTATAATCATTGGCAACGTACCTGCTTCCAAGGCCAAAGAGACTCATGGTGTTTCTCTCTCTCTGCAAAATCCCAGGCGATTATACAGGGCTAATTCTTCAAGAACCAAGGAATATATATATATATATAGTTATATACTGAGGTACACTAATATATGTAAAATTTATCTATATATACGAGAGAGAGAGAGAGAGTCACTCTCTGCTTGGCCTCGCTAATGCCAGTCTGTCATTACATCTCAGAATTAGAGAGACAGAGAGCCTGGTCCTCCTTTCTTTCCCATTTGCCAACCCGTTTGCTTACCTGACTCATTCTCCTTATTTCTTTCCAATTATTCCCCCTTTATTTTTTTTCCAAAAAAATATTATGAACACTATCCAAAAAAGTAGTTTACTATATGAACGGTTCCGATCACGACATAGCACTATATAATGAAATGTAGAAGTGAGTTTAAACGAGAGTGTCCAAATTGATTTGAATAAGAGTATTTTTCTGAAAAAAGTATAGTGCTCGTGAGTAAATTAGAAAGAAAAGAAAAATACTAAAAACAACACTATTTTGACGTGACAATTTACAATTGACGAGACATTTATATGGTAATTACAAAATATTGTGGCAATTTTTTTCTTCATCTCTATATTAGTCTTATTAGATGGGCGCCTTGTACAACAATGCTTATTAAGGTCTAATTGATGAATTGCAATTCAATAGGAGGTGACTCTTAAGAATTTATGGTTGATTACTTGAGAGAATTAGAATTCTTTTTTTTGAAAATAGCATAAACTTTATTAATCAATAGAGGATTACAATCCTTAATATGTGCATCCTAATTGTTAGAACTTAAAGTAGAGTTTAACTATTAAAGTTTACATTTTATGAGCTAAATTCTAATCTCTAAGCGATAAGAAGAAAGACGATAAAACTTAGATTTATTAATAATATGAACCGTTTTGAGGTAAGTAAATCGATAATAAATTTCACTTATCTATGAAGTTATCAGCCATTGAATAAAAAAAATGATCGGGAATTTAGCATAATTAAAGAGGACCATCAATGGTGATTAATTTGTATTAGCTAAAGATTTATTAGAACATAAAAGAAGATATGATAAAGTGAAGCTCCAAATCAATCAAGGATAGAGCTAGTCAGCTAGAATACAGATAAAGAACCAGATTCAGCATCTGAGTTGGGAATTTTAATGTCAGGGGTGGGACCAAAAAAAATGATGATTATGATATGCATCTTAGCTGTATGCCTACTGGCATAATATTTGTGAATGATCCTTAAGTTTATCCAACCAAGTTGGGCTGGACAAGGACATTATGGTTTCTAATTCAATTAAATTCATTAATGTACAAACTTAATTAATGGTAAATAGATAAGACATATTTGATTATCAAGCATCTTTGAACTTCCAGAAGAAAAACAGACAAGAAAACAGATAGATATATATACCACATAAATTAAGTTATGACAATTCTCCGATCTTTATATTTTAGTGAAAACCATTTTCGATACTTGTACCCTCGTATAATGTTCAAAATATTTTCTCAAACGATTGTCATTATTCTTAACATAATATATCTATATATATATCACCATATTTTCTAAATATAATTCAAGTGTGTCATTATCAAGTGATGTGGTGGTGTTACTAAAGAAAGCAATGGTTTTTAATTTGAAAAGAAAATGCTTCATTCTTGGTAATATAGAGTGAAAATGAAATTGAACCCTAGCATATAATAATAAAATTCTTAAAAGAAGCTAGTTGACACTTCCCGCCATGTCCAAGCTCAACTAGTCGTTATAACAAACAGAATTTCAAACTCCTCTTCTCTTTATTAGTTTACTACAACCTTCCACAAGTTTTAAACAAGGAGATCGAGAGTGTCAAATATGCCCTGGCCCGAACTTCAATATTACCAGCCTAGGACAGTAGGTACCAATATTATACCTGGGTGGGTTTAATTTACCTGCACAAATAGTCAAATATTAACCTTCACTGATTTAGTATAAAAATTTGAACAATGACTTTTGCCGACGAATACTCCGTCGGCATTGGTCATGTGTAATTTTTTTTTTCTCCCCATATAATAAAATTTATACTTCCGGCCCCTGAACCATTATATTATGGATTTCTCTTGGATTTTTTTTTTCTAGCAATTTCTCTTGGATTCTTAAGTTACTCCCTACACTCATCCTTAAGGCTCCAAATGCTTTCAAAATTGTGAAATTTCTCCTAAATCCTTTAGGAAGCCATTATTCTTCCATTTTGGAATCCTTCGTCCAAAGCCATTTTTCGACGTCTTTGTAGTTTGAAATGTTATTTTAGTATTTAGTGTTTTTGTTATGGTTTATGTCCCTATAGATTATGGCGCGCATTGAGTAACTTTCCTGTAAATTAAGATCGATGCATTTCTTGAAAATATATAAGATGCGAATGGAGCAGTAAGAAGAGAAAAGAAGTTCCACAAGGATACATAGAAAGAAATGTAATAATCCCCTGTGCTAAGTATCAATTAGTACCACCAAGAAAACCCTTTAGTTTCTTAATCTGAGCAGTGTCAAGGAAAGTGGTCTGTGCTATCAATTCGGTAGGTAAATTGCTTAGAAACAGTGAATTCTCCAGAATCTGCACACCAGGGTCTGCACTACTGAAGAAAGCAAATTCAAGGGCTGGAGTATCACCTCCATTCACTTGGAAATGCAACAACCCTGGAGGAATAACCATAATGTCACCCTTGTTCAGAGTTTTTAGATAAACTTTGTTATTCGAGTCAATGAACCCCATAACTACTGTTCCTTCCGCAACAAGTATGATTTCCGACGCTCCGTGGTGCGTGTGAAGTGGGATAGCTCCGCCAACTGCCAAGTCTGCCCGAGCCAGTGAAAGGCCAAGGCCATTCAGACCAGGAAATTGAGATACAAATGCAGGGTTGAGTCTGACTTTATTAATTTTTGAGGCGTTACCGGCAACTTCTAGGCCAGTGTATACGAAATCATCTACCGTAACATTTGCAGGGTTTTTGCAAAAGTAGCCTGCAGGGCTTTGAGGAACTGTGTAGTCTGCGACGCAGAAGTCCTGCACAGCAGCATAGGAAAATGAGAAAATGAGACAAAATACGAACAAGATGGGGAAAATCATCATGATTTAGTGTGAAAAGTATGCGTTGGTTGTTTTAGCCTATATTTGTTTAGGTGTGTCTCTCCATAAGGAAATTGGATCATATATATAAAGTGAATATCTGCCAGCAGTGCAAATGTTTCACTTACTGGTTGTTCATGAGTACGTACAATTGATGTGATATTCTATCTTTCTGAATTTTTTATCCCCTCTTCCTATCTCTATCTCTATGTCTCTGTCTCTGTCTCTTCTATCTCACATTGTACCTTATTCAAATTTTAATCACACTGATATGGTGTCTTAGTGTTTCTACTTTCTGCATCTTGAAGCAAGTTTTGGTGAGGAATGATGTAGAAGCTGACTGGAGATTTTGAAGGGTATGATGCCAAAACGGTCACTCCCATCCCACTGTTGGTCATATAGCTCAAAAAACATGCGTACTGTCTTTGGATAGCTTTCTGACTATTAAGTGTTATATGCGAGTCTGCAATTCAAAACATAGAAGATATGTAAAGAACAAGCATTTATACATTGATCCTAAGATGCAACTAAATGTCGCATCATTTAATTGCTTCTTCATGGGTCGGCAGACTGCACACAACAACTAGTAAACCCACAAGAAATTAACCTCCGAATCCTACAATTATTACAGCACTATTTCTGAAATAGCTACTGAACTGAATTGAACAGTAGTCCTTCTCAACCACAAGGAAACTGAAGTTGAATTCATCAAGTTAATTGACTTTTGAAGTTCAACTATTTTTAGAAGTATTCTGTTTTCAAAGTTGTAAAAGCATCCCCCTCTGTTTTGTTCATTTTGGTTGAGAACTATCCTCTTTCTGTTCCATTGAATCTTTAAATCTCTCTAGCTTCTGAAAATCTGGAGAAAATCGATCATATGTAACTTGTTTGATAATATGAGAATTTCAATTACTTGTGAACTTGTGAGCCTTCAAATTAATTCTAATTACACTACTGTCCCAAGTCTAACTGGAAAAAATTTCTCACCATTTCGAATTATCTTGAAACTAGTTAAAACAATTACTTCCCTCCCAAGTTTCCTATCCAACTAAGCAAAACCATATCATCGTAGGAAAAGAGATCCTAATGCCATAAGGATTGAAAATTAACTGGAGCTGAGGTGTGTGTGTGTGTGTCTATATATATTCCTTTGTCTTGAGTCTGCCTTGGTTTATGATTATGGGTAGCTGGCCTTACACGGTTGGCTTAGTTCCATGGGAAAACTACATACGAATTATGCAATGGGATGATTCTGCAGCAGCGGAGGCATTCAATAATGCAAAAATGCGGTATTGGGGATATTGTAATGGCTTTCCCTGCAGCATACCATTGCCTAATCCTGATGCTTATATTGATGAAATCGATTGGATCAGCATAGGCTCCAACGGTCCGGAACTGATGGAGAAAATCGACAACAAAAAAGATACCAACAAGTTCAAGAGGAAGAAATATGATGGTTTTGGAGTGAATAAAGTGGATAATAACAGGAAGAAATATTATGGTTTTGGAGGGAATAAAGTGGATAATAAGAGGAAGAAATATGATGATGGCCTTTGGTACAACGACTCATCAAGACATAGGACCTCGAGATTTCACCATGATCTTGATCAGAAAGACCGATGGTGGCGGAGGAACATAGGAAGAAGAAATGTTAGAACTTATGATGGTCGTTATGAAAAGTGATCAAAACCAGCTGCTTTCAGGTGTCAGTCTAATTCTAAATATTCAACCTTTTAGTTCATCTTAATTATTGTTGTTAATTAATTGTTAATCTCTTTATTTTGGTACGCTTAGTTTGATCACTTATGTTAAGTCGCTTGGAGCCGTTCTCAGATTTATGATCATAGCATATGTGAATCGGTTTTGATCTATACTATATTATTTATGATTTAAAAAAAATAATAACTAGAATATTAACTAACATTTAAACGACTTTTGAATTTAAAAGTGTTTTATGAGTCCTTATTATAAATTTGGGTGCAAATAATAGGAACAAAAAAGATACCAACAACAACTTACATTGTAATTAAAGAAAACCCAGGTGGGATAACTTAGCTAGTGAATACAATATATTCCTGCATGCTTGAAGCAGTAAGAACACAATAAAAATTCTAAGCAAGCATCCAAATTAAATACAATAACACAAAGTTATTTAATTATAACATTCCTGCTTAGTGGTATATATATAGTTACATTAATTAGTACCGCCAAGAAGACCCTTAAGTTTCTTAATCTGAGCAGTGTCGAGGAGTGTAGTCTGTGCTATCAACTCAGTAGGAAAATTGCTTTGAAACAATGCAATCTCCAGAAGCTGCACACCTGGGTTTTCACTATTGAAGGCAGCAAATAGGAGGGCTGGAGTATCACCTCCATTCTTTTGGAAGTGGAGCAAACCTTGAGGAAGAATCATAGTATCACCCTTCTTCAGAGTTTTTATATAAACTTTGTTATTCGAGTCGATGAACCCGGCAATTATTGTTCCTTCAACAACTAGTATGAGTTCTGAAGCTCCGCGGTGTACGTGAATTGGGCCAACTCCACCAACAGCAAAGTCCGCGCGCACTAGTGAAAGGCCTAGGCCATTCAGACCAGGAAACTGAGCAGAAAATGCAGGGGTGATTCCAACATTATTAATATTTGAAGTGTTACCGGCAACTCCTAGGCCAGTGTACACGAAATCATCTACCGTAACATTTGCAGGGATTTTGCAAGAGTAGCCTGCAGGGCCTTGAGGAGCTGTGTAGTCTGCGACGCAGAAGTCTTGCACAGCAGCATAGGAAGAGGAGAGAGTGAGGAAAAATATGAAGGAGATGGGGAAAATCATCATGACTTAGGTATGTGTTTCCTCATAAGGAATGTGGTATCATATATAGTGACTTAGCCATATATGGCAATTCAACTTTTCGGAATATGCTCTTGTAGGATTAATTCGTAGTAGTCTGCAGTGAGGTGAAATGTCAATGCCTGCAGGTGCAGATCGATATCTCACCTACTGGTTATTGCCTTATTGGTAGGTACGTAGAATTAATTCCAGTGATATTTCATCTTTTTGATATTATTTTCTTGCCAACTTCCTAGCCTATCTGTATCTCTCTGTGTCACATTGAATATATTTTAATATCTTATATATTTTTTTAATTCATTTAACATTATGGATGTGGTGTGTTGTGTTTCTGCATCTTGAAGCAAGCTTTTGGTCACAACAGCCCAACAAGAAGTTTCTTAGTTGTGTTTGTAGATCAGTATAAATACACACATATAATGTGCATGCAATTCAAAAAATAAAAGACAAATCAAATTCATTTATTGATCATAGGATGCAACTATATGTGGCATCTTCCTTCTACAAGCCATACAAAGCTTAGTAACTCGAGCACTCTTACACTAGTAAGACCTGAGCTACACAAGGAAACAGAAAGAGACATTATATATTTAGTAACAATTAGTATTTCGTGCATTCATCAAGAGACCTAATTAGTACCACCAAAAAGATATTTGAGTCTCTTGATCTCAGCAGCGGAAAGGAAAGTAGACTGCGCGATCAGTTTAGTAGCTAAATTGTTTTGAAATAGTGCGGTAGGAAGAAGCTGCACACCAGGGCTATCACTGCTGAAGCTAACAAGCTCAACAGCTGGAGTATTACCTCCATTCACTTGGAAGTGCAATAGCCCTTTAGGGAAAACCATGATGTCACCCTTCTTAAGTGTTTTCAAATAAACTTTGTTCTCCGAGGAAATGAACCCCGCAATTATTATTCCTTGCGCAACAAATACGATTTCTGAAGCACCGCGGTGTGTGTGCATTGGGACAACACCACCAACAGCCAAGTCCGCGCGAGCTACAGAAAGGCCAAGGCCATTCATACCAGGAAATTGAGAAGAAAATGCAGTGGTGATTCCGGCTTTGAACATATTTGAGGTGTTACCAGGAACTCCTAGGGCAGAGTAGACGAAATCATCTACCGTAACCTTTTCTGGGTTTTTGCAAGAGTAGCCTGCAGGGCCTTGAGGAGCTGTGTAGTCTGCAACGCAGAAGTCTTGCACCGCAGCATAGGAAGATGAGAGAATGAGAGAAAATACGAACAAGATAGGGAACTTCAACATGATCAACTTTGAGCAGTAGCTAAGGTATGTGTTTGTTTTAGCTTTATGTTTAGATGTGTTTCCTTATGAGGCAAGAGGGATCATATTTATAGAGGATAATGTCAACATGTTGAGCCACCGCAATTGATTTTTCGGAAGGGATATTTAGATAAAAATCTTTGCCATGCACTTTTATTTTATAGGAAATAATTCATTAACTTTTTGATTATTAAATGTGATCCAATATTAAATTGTAGATGCCACATAGGATATCTTCATACCATATTTATTAATTTATTTAAAAAATTTGCCATTGTCATAAAATATTAATTTCATTCAACTATTTAAATTTTCATTAGGAATAAATTCCTATAACTAATACCATTATTAAAAAGTTTTTTTTATATCTTAATCTATCAATTTACCTACATAAAAAATTAGTTGTCATGAATTAATTTACATACGTACTAATTTAGGCACTAGTCAAGAGCCCAGCTAGATAATTCGTTTGGGCCTTAACCGTACCGCAACCGACCGACTTTTCGGTACCGAAAAGTCGGTACCACAATAGAACGGTTGGTTATTGATATAGAAATGGGCCGAACCAAACATTTCGGTACAGTAGCGGCCCAAGGCCAATTATTGCGGTTACTGTACCATGGTCAGCCCTAATATTTAAATAAAAATCTTTGCCACTCTTATTTTATAGGAAATAATTCATTGATTTTTTGATTATTAGATTTGATCCAATATTAAATTGTAGATGCCACACAGGATATCTTCATACCATATCTATTAAATTATTTACAAAATTTGCCATTGTCATAAAATATTAATTTCATTCAACTTTTAATTAGATTTCCTATAATCAAGCATTTATTCAATTTTCCTTTACAATTATACCTACTATTTAAATTTTCATTAGGAATAAATTCTTATAACTAATACCATTATTCAAAAGTTTTTTTTTATAGTGTATTTACTTTCCAATCTTTTATTAAAAGCTTATAACTTAATTTATCAATTTACCTACAAATCTAGGCACTAGTCAAGAGCCCAGCTATATAATTTACCCAATTTCATAGAAAATTAGTTGTCATGAATTAATTTACCTTCAAATCTAGGCACTAGCTAGGCAAGAGCCCATGTAGATAATTTACCCAATTTCAAAGAAAATTAGTTATCATGAATTAATTTACCTACAAATCTAGGTACTAGGCAAGAGCCCAAGTAGATAATTTACCTAATTTCAAAGAAAATTAGTTATCATAAATTAATTAACCTACAAATCTAGGCACTAGGCAAGAGCCCAGCTAGATAATTTACCCAATTTCAAAAAAGTAGGCAAATTAATGATGTAGGTAAACTAATGTAGGTTAATTAATTCCATAAGAAAATAGTTTAGGTAAATTAATAATTCTTATGGAAGACAAGTAAAAGAGGAGTTCAAACATAATAGAAACATTTAGAATACAATGACATCCGACAAAGCTCATCCACTAAGCACCAAGAACACCAAAACTAGAAAACCATACCAATGATATTTACATAAATTAATGAAAATGAAAGATACGCAAAGAACTCTTGAGCCAAGAAGCAAAAAGATGCAAGTACAAAGAGATAGGCAACGCATGAATTCCTTTTCATTTTTTTTTTGACATTTTTCTTCAGCACGAGAAATGTTGATATGATGATATAGAATGAAGAATTCATAATTGGAACTTAATTACCCTAGCAATCAAAATGCAAAATAGAGGGAGAAATTTATGTTTTACCAAATTCAAAAAAGTAATGGCCGGTGAATATTAAATATTAGCCTTAAGGTTATATTTGGTATCTCAAAATGTATAGGGCTGACTCATCGATCTCTAAATGAAAAAAATATTAATTAACATTGATTCAAGGGACTAAATTCATCAAAAATAAATGACCAGAATTTTTATTAAAAATATAAATTTCGCAATGAATTTTTCCAAATTTTTACTTTTCGGAATGTATATCCATGGACGATGATGATGTATTGTAATCTTAATCGGTAGCCAAGTCAAATATCCGGCTGCTGAGATTGATTGTTTATTTCTTGTGGTCTGGTGATGGCGACAATGATTATGGATATATAATACTTTTGTCACATAAAAGTAAGACTATTTAAACTTAATTTTTTCTGTTTTTGGAAATGCAGTAACAGCTAGCTGCAAAACCACATGATCAGCATTTAATCAGCAACTTGTCAATCCTTGTGGTGATTGGGGCTGGAGGATTCTAATTGAAAACCTCATGCTCCGATACCATGTTAGACAACCATTGTGCTTAAGTTGTTACAAAATGAACCAACATATGATGTTGATATGTAGAATATGAAAGTAGAAGTAGAAATTGCCAATTGGTCAAGACGGTTGAACTGCTTAACAAAAAAGAATATGTCAATCGGCCGGCTAGATGCATGTAGTCGATTTGGAATTTGACTAGTAATAAATACACAAACGTGGACTGTAGGCCATTTTCCTTTTCTGAAAATCTAGGCAATTTCTCTAAGGCAATATATAGTTGGGTAAAAACCTAAAATGGTACCGGAACTATGTAAAATGTTATTTTAATATAGTACCTAATTTTTTTTTTATCACAAATGACACTTGAACTATTATGCCGTTACCAAACATAGTAACTCCGTTAGTTTTATTGTTCAAAGTTACAAAATTACAATTCTACCCTTTTTATAAAATATTTTCTTTATTTCTCAAACTTCCGAAAATCATAAAAATTACCTGGAGTATCCGAAAAATTCCCCGAAAATTTATATGGACTCGTTGTAACGTTTAATTCATTTTCAAGTCCTTAAGTTGAAATTAAGACTAAAAATACTTTTTAGAAATCCCAGTAGTAATTAAAGAGGCTCGAGAATTTTTCAGAAAATTTTCTTTTAGTCGTAATTCCAATTTAAGGACTTGGAAATTAAGTAGAAGTTTTTAGGAATTTTTCGGATACCTGAGCTAAATCAACTAATGTTTATTATTTTCGGAAGTTTGAGAAATAAAAAAAATATATGGAATTTCATTGTATGAAGCATATGACATTTGGGATGAAGAATGATCAGAAAGACTCGGGGTGGGTATTCGAAACCACAAAACTAAAACCGTACACGTTTCATACCGAATCGAAGCGGAACGACTTCATTTTCCATTTTGATACTGGAATTTAAATACTTAACCAAACTGGTTCAAATGAAATTTCGGAAAAATCAAAATTTAACCAACACTTCAACTAGGGCCATAAATGAGACGTAATCTCATTTCAACTAGGGCCATAAATTTTCGCAATATTGAAGTACCGAGACGAAATTCATATGCTATGTGATTTTCGTCAGTAATTTTTGGCACGCGAAATTCGTAATTTCCCGTAATATCTACACATAAATAGCAGAAATCAAAGAAATTTTACCAAAATTTCGGTTAAACTTTGTCCGACACCCGAAAAAAAATTCTAAACATAAGAGGTTTGAGACCTAAAATGAGATTATGGCTATATTTTTGAGGACTTGACACCCATGAATTGATTGTTGGAGATGACAAAACAATCAAAGGGGACTCAAAATGGGACTTGGCACCATTGGTTGGAGATGCCCTTACAACTTACGATACATCAGTCATCAAGAACCACTAGTCATACTCAGGTAACTTCCTTTAGAAGATCTTCATTATTTCACTCGTTTTAGCAGCTAATCAAATCACATTAGCATAACGATATAATACAACGGCCGGACAGTAGTTGTACTAGTGTTTGCATGCATATGTGGAATCTAAATCCTACTATGAAAGATAACAAGGAAGGAACTTAGATAGTACATAAATAACTTCAACAGAAAAGTAAGACCAATTCCAGAACTATCTTTTACAAACGCAGAATATAAAAACAAACTAGGGAAACAATTTTAACTACAGTAAAGTAAATGGATAGAGGGGCAGTGGAGTGCAGACTGCAAACTAGAAATATCACTTCAGTATGCTTTCGCTGGCTTTAGCTCGACAGTCCAATCCATCTTGTCCTCTATAAGACCCATCTGTAATATGGTAAGCACAGAATAGAGCTTCTGCGACACGGCACCAAAACCACCCTCTCCATAAGACTTCCTGTGAGTATTAGAGCAGGACAAGAGATGAAAATCAGATTGTTTTCTCACGACTCACGACTGAATTTGATATTTGAGCATACTAGATTTTCACTTCAGTATGATTTTGCTTGCTTTAGCTCAACAGTCCATTTCATCTTATCCTCGATCTAAAACTTTTGTTTCCCATTTGGGAGATTTTCCTATTGTGTTGATGCACAAAGAAAAAGTTGCTTTCACAGATTCACTACTAGACATATAAGTGATATAACTTTATTACTACAACGGATAACCTTGAGCACTGAAATCCACTCCCAAATTGTTACCATTACTACAACGGATACTCCAGATCATTAACATGTCTTGTACAATTGAACAAGGAAACTTCTGTCTTTCAATTTCTGGATAGATTTCTGGATAAGTTTCAATGTCATTGTACTCCAATATTTGAACATCAGTCTGGAAGCCACACTGTTTCTTGAATTAAAATGCTGCCTAGTGCTTTCAAAGTTATTATTGCTAATTTAATAATGAGTTTCTCTAACTTGGGGGTTGGTCTGTCCTTTTTGACCTGATATCTGATACATTCGTCTCAAGTATTCATGTCGTTTGCTACAATAATACCCCTACATATTATATGTCTCAAGCACTTTCTATTAATTAAGCATGTGTTATTGCACAGTGTTATTGTTTGAGATGATCATTAACTAACATTTAAATTAATTTAAAAGTGTTTTATGAGTCATTATTATAAAGTTGGGTGCAAATAATAGTAACAAAGAAGATATCAACAACAATTTACATTGTAAAGAAAACCCAAGTGGGATAACTTAGCTAGTGAATACAATATATTCCTGCATGATTGAAGCAGTAAGAACACAATAAAAATTCTAAGCAAGCAACCAAAATACAATAGCACAAAGTTATTTAGTTATTACATTCCTGCTTTTTGGTATATATATAAAGTTACATTAATTAGTACCGCCAAGAAGACCCTTAAGTTTCTTAATCTGAGCAGTGTCGAGGAGTGTAGTCTGTGCTATCAACTCAGTCGGAAAATCGCTTTGAAACAATGCAGTCTCCAGAAGCTGCACACCTGGGTTTTCACTATTGAAGGCAGCAAATAGGAGGGCTGGAGTATCACCTCCATTCGTTTGGAAATGGAGCAAACCTTGAGGAAGAATCATAGTATCACCCTTCTTCAGAGTTTTTATATAAACTTTGTTATTCGAGTCGATGAACCCGGCAATTATTGTTCCTTCAACAACAAGTATGAGTTCTGAAGCTCCGCGGTGTACGTGAATTGGGCCAACTCCACCAACAGCAAAGTCCGCGCGCACTATTGAAAGGCCTAGGCCATTCAGACCAGGAAACTGAGCAGCTAATGCAGTGGTGATTCCAAGATTGTTAATATTTGAGGTGTTACCGGAAACTCCTAGGCCAGTGTACACGAAATCATCTACCGTAACATTTTCAGGGTTTTTGCAAGAGTATCCTGCAGGGCCTTGAGGAGCTGTGTAGTCTGCGACGCAGAAGTCTTGCACAGAAGCATAAGAAGAGGAGAGAGTGAGGAAAAATATGAAGGAGATGGGGAAAATCGTCATGACTTGGGTATGTGTTTCCTCATAAGGAATGTGGTATCATATATAGTGACTTAGACATCGCAATTGAACTTCTCGGAATATGCTCTTGTAGGATTCGTAGTAATCTGCTGTGACCTGAAATGTCACTACATTAATACATTATACACTGAAAGTCAATGCCTGCAGTGCAGATCGATATCTCACCAACTGGTTAATTATTGCCTTATTGGTAGGTAGAATTCATGTGATATTTCATATTTTTTATATTTTAATTCTTGCCAACTACTTATCTGCATCTCTCTGTGTCACATTGAATATATCTTTTTTGAAGAATAGTCAAAGCTTTATTAAAAACTATATATGAGGAAGGATTGACATCCTTCAATAATACATCAGTAATAAAACTAGCTAGGAGGTACTTGTCCCCAGTAGAGACAAACATCATTCAGTAAAGCATGCCTAGCTAAGCCATGAGCTACCATATTGGCTTGGCGCGCGGTATACATGAAGAGCCCGGTAAATGAGAAAGCCCTTCCACCACATTGAATGTATCTTAATATCTTATATATTTTTTAGTTCATTTAACATTATGGATGTGGTGTGTTTGTGTACGTTTCTGCATCTTGAAGCAAGCTTTTGGTCACAACAGCCCAAGCTTTTGGTCACAACAGCCCAAGCTTTTGGTCACAACAGCCCAAGCTTTTGGTCACAACAGCCCAAGCTTTTGGTCACAACAGCCCAAGCTCAACAAGAAGTTTCTTAGTTGTGTTTGTAGATCAGTATATATACACACGTACATATAATGTGCGCATGCAATTCAAAAAATACAAGACAAATTAAATTCATTTATTGATCATAAGATGCAACTAAATGTGGCATCTTCCTTCTACAAGCATACAAAGTTTAGTAAGAGACATTATTTAGTAATTATTCGTATTTCATGCATACATCAAGAGACCTTAATTATTAATTAGTACCACCAAGAAGATCCTTGAGTCTCTTGATCTCAGCAGTGTCGAGGAAAGTAGACTTTGCGATCAGTTCAGTAGGTAAATTGTTTTGAAATAGTGCGTTAGGAAGAAGCTGCAGACCAGGGCTATCACTGCTGAAGCTAACAAACTCAAGAGCTGGAGTATCACCTCCATTCACTTGGAAGTGCAATAGCCCTTGAGGGAAAACCATGATGTCACCCTTCTTAAGTGTTTTCAGATAAACTTTGTTCTCCGAGGAAATGAACCCCGCAATTATTGTTCCTTCCGCAACAAGTACGATTTCTGAAGCACCGTGGTGTGTGTGCATTGGGATAACACCACCAACAGCCAAGTCCGCGCGAGCTAGTGAAACGCCAAGGCCATTCAGACCAGGAAATTGAGAAGAAAATGCAGTGGTGATTCCGGTTTTGATCATATTTGAGGTGTTACCAGGAACTCCTAGGGCAGAGTAGACGAAATCATCTACCGTAACATTTTCAGGGTTTTTGCAAGAGTAGCCTGCAGGGCCTTGAGGAGCTGTGTAGTCTGCAACGCAGAAGTCTTGCACCGCAGCATAGGAAGATGAGAGAATGAGAGAAAATACGAACAAGATCGGGAACTTCATCATGATCAACTTTGAGCAATAGCTAAGGTATGTGTTTGTTTTAGCTTTATGTTTAGATGTGTTTCCTTAGGAGGCAAGGGGGATCATATTTATAGAGGATAATGTCAACATGTTGAGCCACCGCAATTGATTTTTCGGAATGTATATCCATGTACGATGATGATGTATTGTAATCTTAATCGGTAGCCAAGTCAAATGTGTTATATTTCTATGTTGAACAAACAGAAATCCAAATTATGCATGAATATATTACGATTATCATATCAATAGCCAAGTCAATGTCTTCAATCCATGTCTAATTAATTTGGTTAATTAGTAAAATGTCGAGTTTTAACTCAATGTCTTCCTTCCGTGTCTACTTGTTACTCCTAATTAATTTGCTATATGCAACTAGTAGTTTTTATAAAATCTTACAAGTAATAGTTTTCTCTGTTTCCAAAGCTTAGCTATATGTGACAAATTGATACCAAACAGTATGAGTTTCCCAGGTGTGACTGAATTTCTAAACGCCGCCATGGCCAAATCAAAGTAGAGCTACCAGCTACATACGACCATATGTAGCCTGACCATCCTTCTTATTTGAATTTGTAATGTTAACCTTCCAATCTTTGAATTCATTACAGGTTTTGCTTTGACATTTGCATGACTAAACCTTCCAGAGGATTATGCATTAATGCATCTAATAATTTTTACCATCAATTACTTGAAACAAACAATGCAGTGGCAGCTGCACCATAGGATTATGTGGTAACAAAACTTCCAGTTTTATCTGCAATTGAGAGAAAAATTGATCGATTTTCATCTCGATCAAACATAATATTTTTGACGAGTAATTGATGGTAAAAATTATTAGATGGTAATATTTTTCACAACTAGCTGTGAGACTCGAGCTGAACCACCACTAAGAAAAGAGGTTGTGGAGCATCAGAAGAAGCAAAGCCAACTTTTTCAGAATCGTCTCTCTTCTCTGACCTAATCTCCATGAGCAGGTGGCTTGACTCGGATGACCCTCCGACGCCTGAAAACGACGCAGTCTCGGCCTCTCGACCACAGCAGTCTCCACCGCCCCTCCATCGCTTGCCTTCACCGCCGGAGCACGGTCTATCCCAATCCCTAGCGTCCGCCAATTCAGACGGTTCGGCCTTCGCTTCTGGAGCCTTGCATTGGAAGCAAAGCGCTGGTGAGAGTGGAGTTTGGGAGCACTGGACCAAGTGCTGAGCTTGGTTAGCTGCTCCATTGGTTCATGAATGGCAAAGTTAATTGCTGGAGAAACCCAATCACTACAGTTTTAGTTCATGTTCTGTTTTTCCTACCCAGAATTGATACTCCCTGCGATCTTCCTCAACATGTTTCTCATCGAAATATTGAATTTTCATTGGCAGAAGCTGTTCACCCAGATGATATGGATGAAGAGTTGGACACCTTCCCTATATCGAAGTGTGGCAGAGATATTGCAACTCAGGGGGCAAGATTCCAGCCTGATTTCTAGATCGAAGCTCTTTGAGCACGGGTTTTCTAGTATTATTTACCTTTTGATTTGCATTCTATTTAGAAAGCAAATTTCTTGAAACAAAGCAACATGTGTATTTTGTTGTGTGTGTTGTTGGTTTCCAGGTTTTGATATCCGGTTAGCAACAACAGAACTTGGGAAAAGCTTTCATAAGTGTACTATCATGACCATTGTTTAGGGTCATTTTGCCAATAAATCAGTGATAATCAAAACTAGGAAAGTAACGGAGAAGACAAGCCGATATGACTCCACATGATAAAAAGCAATCAAGTACTGGAGCAGCAAGTATCCCAAGTAATAACCGAGACAATTGTCTAAAAGACAAGCTCATGAGGCTTCATGCCAGACCTAAGAGAGAATCTTGCAGCTAAGTATGTCTTCAAGTCTGGGACAGTCTCAATGGACTTTATCAACAAAGTATCCACACTCTTCTGATCATCTTTCTTTTCGTGTGGGAGCACGTTCTTTTCCTGCAATTTGTTGTTGGGAAAATACAGCGGAAGAAAATTAGTCCGACAGAAGCTGGTACAAAAATGAACTTTATTCCTCAACTTTGGATAAAACATAACATGGCTAGTTGCTACACAGATGGGAGCATGAATATGGTCTTTATAAAATTGAATACAAAATAAAACTGGGGATGGAAACCAACGACAGAAAAAAAAGAAATATCAGCAGCAGGTGGACACACAATTACAAGGGAAACCTAAAAATAACAGAACATCTGTTCAAACAGATTATCTGTTAGAACATCAAGTCATGATAAGAAAACTATTTACAGAGCTAAAAGACAATGATGACACCTAAACTGTACATTCTAAGTCCATGTGAAGTAACAATAACAGAACAAAATTATAAACTTGCTCAGGAAATTTATTAATGATAAATTGATAAGACTAACCTCTTTCTCTGCCTCAAAGAATTCTCCCTCACCCTTCTTTTTCTTCTTCTCTACAGCCTTTGCAAAATACTTGTCATCAAACTTGTCCACATTAACCCCAGAGATGTTAACCTTGGTGGAAGTGCCAATCACATAGGACTGATTCACACGTCTCAAAGGAACACCATTAATCTTGAATGGCCCTGCAGTGACATTCAAGTTAGAACTACAGGTAAACAAGTTCATTTCAAGGAGCAGACAAGCGCCACGAATTAGGAGACAACTTAGACAACGAGAAAATGACTGGATAAACCAACTCCAAACCTCTGTCTACGAAAAAAAATAAAAATTTACAACTACCGAAGCTAAACTTCAAATATTCCAAGTCTGTGTATATATAAGATCATAATCTCAAGCAGAAACTCATGGATCACTTATCTAAGGTAACAAAGTATGTCAGATAAACAACTAGCTTAGAGTACCCCACGACCCAATAAACAACTATCCCTAACCTAACCAACCATCCTGCGAACAATTACAGTGTGCATAGGAGGGGATTCTTTTCTAAAAACACAAAAAAAGGAAGCTACTTTGATGGAGAAATTTAACTAGTCCTTTTATTAAACAAGATCATTGGCTATTTGGAAGACATCAGGATGCGTTATTAGATAATCTGAGGCTCAAATTGACTCATTATAGGAAATTCATACTCGATCACAAATTTAGACAATGAAGGAAGCATACTGCTATTAACTTAGTCACCAGATAAATTACAATAACAAGACTATTAATAAAGAACAAAACGGTTCTCAGATTCAATTGAAAGTGAAGCTCACCAGTAACAAGAAGCAACCCAGATGAAAGTTGCTTAAGAAAGACAACTCTCTTTCCCTTAAACCTTCCCGCCAATATAATCAACACCGTCCCGGGTGTAATACTCGCCCTAAGTACAAATTAAAAACCCAAATTAAAGAAATTAAGAACACATCAAACACATTTTCTACTTGAAAAAAATAAAATGAGGGAAATTAGTACCTAAGCTTAGTAGGCTTGGGCTTGTGCTTGTTGACGAGCGGCTTCTTCACGTCATCGGCAGGATAGAACTTTGGGGGCTTCACCGATGCGGCCTCAGCTGCTGGCTTGGCATCATGACGTGGGAAAACGCCGCCGTTTTTGGCCTTGATGGCCCAAAGACCACGCTTGTGGTACATCTTGGACCTGGAGTATTTACCCACTCCACGAATCAGATCTGGATTTCGGGTCTTTCTGGGGACTCTCGCTTTTGCTGCCATTGCGACTCTGCGAGAAGACTGTCTCAGAAACCCTAAAACGGCTTTGCGACGGAGGGAAAGAAGTTGATGATGTTAAACCCTAAATATGGTTTTTTTAAGTGGGCCGGTTGCTGAAAGATAGACTAGATTGGGCTACGTTTCTATGTCCCTTACTTGTTTTTTTGTTTTTCCTTTTAATTTGGATTTGAAAAGTAAAAACATAATTTAATTAAAAAGTAAAATCATTACGATTATCAAACGTCAAGCTTCAACTCAATTTCTTCCTTAATTTCTTGTTTACTTGCTATATTTGCTATATACAACCATTAGTTTTTATAATTCATACAAGCTAGTAATAATTTTCTCTGGTTTCAAAGCTTAGCTATATATGAGTATATGACATACTGATAGGAAACGTTACATATGAGTTTCTTGGGTGTACGTGACTAGATTTCTAAAAGCCGTCATGGCCAAATCAAAATAGAGCTACATATATGTACCCTGACTATCTTACTTCATTTGAATTCATAACGTTAACCTTCCAATTTTTGAAGTCATTACGGATTTTGCATGCATTAATTATTGGAGGGTGAAAATATTCACAAGTTATGTACGTTCTTCGTGTCTTGACTGAAAGTTTCTTCTAGAATTGAACTTATCATATACTCATTGCTTCTACATTACTATGAGCCAACATTGTAGACTAATGTACACATACCAGATAGACAAACAACGAATTTCGATCTAAAAACATGCACTCTCATCTTAATGAAGAATTGAAGATACAAATAATGCAGCTAGCATTTGCAATTAAACTTGCAGAATCAAGCATACAAAAACAATAACTACTGGAGTAGAAATTCAGAAAACGCTCACAAACTGACCTGAACAATCCTAAACTTACAGGCCTTCTCAATCACAAATTAAAGCAAGGAAACAAAGTGACATGAATAATAACACATTGGTACGTATCTCACAAGATCGACACCTTAATTAATTAGTACCACCAAGAACACCCTTAAGTTTCTTGATCTGAGCAACGTCGAGGAAAGTAGTCTGCGCTATCAATGCGGTTGGTAAGTTGTTTTTAAACAATGCAAAGTCCAGAATCTGCAGACCGGGGCTAGGACTACTGAAGCTAACAAATGCAAGGGCTGAAGTATCACCTCCATTGACTTGGAAGTGCAACAAACCTTGAGGGAAAACCATACTGTCACCCTGCTCAAGAGATTGTAGATAGACTGTGTTATCTGAGGCAACAAACCCTGCACAGATTGTCCCTTCCACAACAACCAGGACTTCTGAAGCCCCGGGGTGCGTGTGAAATGGGATGACTCCATCAACAGCCAAGTCTAAACGAGCCAGCGAAATGCCAAGGCCATTCACACCAGGAAATTGAGCAGCAAATGCCGGGGTGACTGCAGCTTTGATAATATTGGTGGTGTTACCAGCAATGCCTAGGCCCGAGAACACAAAGTCATCTACCGTAACTTTTGCAGGCTTCTTGCAGGAGTAGCCTGCAGGACCTTCGGGAGCTGTGAAGTCTGCAACGCAGAAGTCTTGCACAGAAGCATGGGATGAGGAGAGGAGGAGAAAACATGTGAAGAAGATAGGAAAAATCATCATCACTTAGTGCACTGTGTGTGCGCTAGATTTTAGGCAATGTTTTGATTTCTTGATAGGGAAATTGGGATCATATATATAGTGGGATAGTGATAATATCTTGAGCTATTGCAATTGGTTGTTGGAAAATTCCCATGAAGGATTCACATGTATTGCAATCTCGAGCGTATACGTTGGTGGAAAAGACAGTTCAATCTGTGATATGCATGTGACTATGTTATTTTTCTCATATAACAACAAGAAGCCTCTTTGTGATTTTTGAAAATGCAGTAAATGCTAGAAATTAGGATCTTTATTACTGTAAAGACTAATCATTGAAGCTTCATCATCAGTAAAATTTTCTAAGTAACCCCCAGTTGGGGAAGTTTATATGTACCAGTTGTTGATGTTGTGCCAGCTTAATTATTACCATTTGTAAAGAACATGACCTTTTATCAGCATATAGTTCTGCACTGTTTTCCGATAAATTACAGGCCTATATATTAATTAATTTCGTGTGTTGCTAACTTGTTTATCTAAGTTGAGAATCGAAGGTTGTGTTTTGACATTTGAGGTAAGAAAATAAAACATAAACCAAATTGTGGTCCTAGATTGAGCACATGGTGCATAAGAAGACATTTTGACAGCTAAAAGGTGCCAGAAGAATGGGGCGGCTGGGAATTCTGTGGATATCAGAAATTCCGCGTCTTCTAGGGTTTTTGGATTTCATCATATATTGGATGGTAAAGAATATTCTCAAATTCTGTCTCTCTGTAACTTAACACCAACGCCACATTGCTTACAGGATATGAGCCATTAATTAATTGTAGACTATATTATACATTAAGCATTGCTACTCTTAATGCAAAGCGTTGGTACGTTTAGCACAATGCAATGGTACTTTTAGTGCAACTCATTGATACTTCTAGTGCAGATCATTGGTTATTTTTAAGTATAATGCATTGGTGTTACCATTAGTGCAAAGCAAATTGGCACTGTTTATGCAAGGCGTTGGTACCCTTTTAATTATTAATTACAATGCATTGGTACTTATAGTGTAAATTAACCATCAGTATTTTTAGTATAAATGATTGATACTTTTTATACAGGTGCTATTTGTGCAAAGCATTGGTAATAATCTGCATATGATCGAAACCTGGTTGTAAGCAGGTTTCTAATATTGTCAGGGTCCTTCGATCTTTCACTTAATGTTGTTGCCTCATTTTAGGTTCCTCAGTTAACTGCTTTATATATGTATATCTGTAAATTCACCAAACAATGCCGCACAAAATATACAAGAATTTCTATGTATGTTTGTATTAATGTGTATAATTAGCTAGTTTTGTCTAGCCAGAAATTAAGTTTTAGGAGTATATATATATCCTTTTCAGTTTTTAATCTTTTTATTTATCAATTGACAGATGCTTATGTAGATATACAAGATAGAAGTCATAGAACATGAATTTTCAGAATTTCAGGTTTAACTAAGATGCAAATAAACGTGGCATTTGCGCGCCTTCAACACAATTGTTACCTCATCGGTCCAACTGGAGCACACAATAAGACTTATACAAGCATACATAAATTTAATGCTGAATCAGAAACCGCTACTGACCTGAATTATCCTACACTTACAGGCCTTCTCAATCACAAAGAGAAAACAAAATGAAATGGATAACATACTAGCTGGTACATATCTCAACACAACCTTAATTAATTAGTACCACCTAGAACACCCTTAAGTTTCTTGATCTGAGCAACGTCTAGGAAAGTAGTCGCTGCTACCAATGAAGTAGGCAAATCGTTTTTGAAAAGCGCGAAGTCCAGAATCTGCAGACCGGGGCTTGGACTACTGAAGCTAACAAATGCAAGTGCTGAAGAACCACCACCATTCACTTGAAAGTGCAATAACCCTTGAGGGAAAACCATAATGTCACCCTTCTTAATGGTTTTCAGATAAACTGTGTTATCTGATGAAATGAACCCGGCAACTATGGTTCCTTGCACAACAACCAAGACTTCTGAAGCTCCGGGGTGTGTGTGGAATGGGATAACTCCACCAGCAGCCAGGTCCAGACGAGCCATAGAAATGCCAAGGCCGTTCACACCAGGAAATTGAGCAGCAAATGCCGGGGTGACTGCAGCTTTGATAATGTTTGTGGTGTTACCAGCAACACCTAGGCCCGAGAATACAAAATCATCCACGGTAACTTTGGCAGGCTTCTTGCAGGAGTAGCCTGCAGGGCCTTCCGGAGCATTGTAGTCTGCAACACAGAAGTCCTGCACAGCTGCATGGGAAGTGGAGAGGAGGAGAACAAATGCAAAGAAGATAGGGAAAATCATCTTCGCTTGGTCCAAGTGTCGATTTTAGTCTATGGTTTAGTGTATTTCTTGACAAGGATATTGGGATCATATATAGTGGGATAATGTGAATATCTAGCTAGAGCCATTGGAATTGGTTGTTTGGAATATGCTCATGTAACCAGGATTCACATGTTTAGTGGTGCTAAACGATTCGGACAAGAAAAACGACAGATTTCTAGCTGTAAATCATGTGAACATGATCTTTTTCACATAAGAACAAGAAGCCTCTTTTTGTTTTTGAAATTCAATGCAGTAGCTGCAAGATCATATTGCCAGAGAGTGAAAATGCTGCATCATACATTGTGGTCCGTGAGTCTTGAGCAAGTGGGGAAGGTCACTCATGGGGGCATAAGAAGACATTTTTACAGCTAAAAACGGGCCAAGGAAATCGGAATGTGTGGATATCAGAAATTCCCCTTCTTGCAGGAAATTTGGAATTCATTATTGGGAACTGAAAAGTCTCTCCACATTCTGTCTCTTTGTAATTAAATACTAACTACAGTAAGATTCTTGTAGAATTTAATTAATATGAGTCAATGTACGTATTGATGCTTTTTCTATATAGCAGTGGATTTTCAGAACATATTTATCAGAACCTTAGGTGGATAAGCCATGCATGTATTACATTGAAGTGATTGCATGTAAGTCCACGCACCCTTTAATTTTTATACATCATTCTACTTCGAATTGTATGAATCTGGAGGTAATTTTTTCTATTGGTACAGTGTAAGAAATTCTTGCTGAGTGCAAAAAAGAGAGTACGTACGTAGGAATCATTTACCTAGCTAGGTTCCACTACTAGTTCTTATGTGTGGTGAGTAGCAGCTTTCAGGATAAGGTAGTGATCAGCTTTTAGGATAAGGTTTTATGATCATGCAATTGCTGAGTGGTAGCCATCCATATCTTTCATTTTCAGCCCAAACAATTAACGAAAGCTCCGTACGTACATAATCTTGTTTACCAAGTTGTACAGAGAACACTAATATGTGATTGGTTTCATCACTTGATTTAAAATTTTACTTCTTTGATAAATGTTGATCGGGACTGATATGAAGAATTGAATGTACACAATTCTTACTCTCTTTTTGAATTTAGGACCTCATCCAAAATTGTGGAGAGACATACCAGTCACGAACTATGAGGATACCCTGAGCTGTACGTACTTAAGTGAGGATCAAGGTGGTGTTTAATTACTCTCTTTTTTATAAGAGTACAAACTAAAAACTGATTATGGCGTTTCGTTGACATCCTTATGAGCAATACCCAGAAACCAAAATCACGTACCAAAGGTCGAACTTAGACCAAAAACCAGAAAAAGGAATTCTGCTAATTAAGTTTGTCATAAATAATGCTGGCGTGACCAAAAAAATCATATGTGGTTCAAGATTACCAAAAAAAAATTAACTGCTAGGGTTTCTTGGTCGATTTGTTGTCGTTTTTTCTGTCTTTGATTATAACTTTATATTGGGCCTCTGCCTTTTGAGTTTGCAGGTGAATTTGGGATATGTAGTTTGGGATGCCCTTTCCTTCATTTTTTTTTTTTTTTTGGGTTGAAACATTTGAATAATTAAAAAAATTACGGGAAAGGAAAGAAGAAAGTTAGAAAACAGAGGAATTTTATGGACTTTTTTGTTTGCAGGGCAAATGCGTGATCTGATAAACCTAGAACTAGAAGCTTCAAAAGGGAAAATACTTTTTCGGTAGTTTTCTGTGTGCATACGTTTGTGTAAGAATAAGAAGATAATCAAATCTTGAATGTAATATTGTTTTCTTTGTTATAAATTGATGAAGTAAATTATAAAATAAATATTAATTTTTTTAAAATAAGAATTAATTATTCCTTGTTATTTACTAGACAACATTGACTCAGTTTGGACTTCGATCGGCCTCATAAAAGAAAATCCGAGAAAAAGTGAACGACTAGAATGCAACTAGATATGAAAAATCCAAAAAATCCAAGTCTCAAAACAGGCACATTAATTGAATATTAGACTTGGTAAATCCCCTTTATTAGTGTATATATATGTGCATTGCAGAATGGAGCTTAATTAACTCAAGCATCAAAGGTTCAAGTTGTTTAAGGTAGAAATTATCCTCTAGCTTACGCTAATTCATTCTATGCATATCAAATTTATTTAAGAAATTATCCTTTAGCTTACGCTAATTTATTTTGTGCACTTATTCAGGTTTACATACATCAATTAACTCATTGAAGAAAAAGAGATGGCAGGGCTAGAATGGATTGCACTCATTACTCCAAGCACCCATGCTCAATTCAAAATTTCATCATCTCATCCCATAAGCTTTTAACACACAAATGGCAAGTGATCGATAGACATTTACTACCTATAAGCTAGAATATCTGAATTCTGCCTTCTTAAGCTAGAATATCTGATTAGGATACAAATGGCAAGTGATAGACATTTACTACCTATAAAATCTAATCCCAAATAGGCACATTATCTGAGTGCATAATCATATATAATTAGGTCTTTCATCTCGGATTTGTTTCCTAGTTTGTTCATTTAGTTCTGCTTAAATACCTGCTGGATGGAGAGAATAGCATAAGAAAAGAGAATAATTTTCTCTCAATATTCAGCAAAGTATATATATATTCAAGTTCCCTACTTCGCTTATACCAGTAAGTAGTACTTCACAAAACTCATCTTGTTGAGGTTGTATGGATATATAATTATATATATATATATGCTTGCTTTAATTAATTTCTAGCTCCTTCTCTTTTATTGAATAGGATGAAGTCACAGGAGTTTAAGAGTAAATCTATTTGTTATATTGTTGATTCTACCATTAATTAGATGTACATGTTTTTGTTTTTGATAGATTAGATCCAATATTCTAATCATGCTCAATGTACGTGCATATCAAGTATCAAGTCAATATTCGTCATATTTCTTCCAATCATATCGAATTTGTGGGAGGTATAATAGTACGTAGTGCAAGAATCTTATGGAGTATTAGGGCTTTTATTACAAATAGTAAAAATTATTTAGATTTCATATTATTGATTTTTTTTTTTTAACAATATTTCATATTATTGATTATAAAAGCATGCGCGAAGACCGCATTACATTTAGAGTGCATGAAACTTAAATTTTTTTACATTAAAAATAGTAAAAAAAATTATATTTCATATCATTAATTTATAATCTGTTAACACGCGTTCACACACATATTTTTACCATCAACGTGACAGACTCGCATCCTTCTTTTTTTTTTTTGTGTTCTTTATTTTGTCTCTCTCCTTTTCTTTTTCTTTTTAATTTCCAAATATGTACGTTATCTATCATATCATGAGTTTACTAGCTTAACCTCTTAAACCATTCCAGCTTAATTGATAGGGATCTCAGTCATCTCACTAATCTATTTGCACACTTTCAGAAAGAGATGGCAGCGTTGTATTGGATTGCACTCATTCTGTCCCTTTTAGCAAGCATTGACAAGCATGTCTCCCTCGTGGAAGCTTCAGACATAGGTGTTTGCTATGGAACGTTAGGGAATGACCTCCCTGCAGCAACAGAAGTTGTCAATCTCTACAAGAAATATGACATCACCAAAATGAGGCTCTTTGATCCAAACACTGCAGCCCTCCAAGCACTGAAAGGGAGCGGGATCAGCATCACACTCGGCATTCAAAACCAGTACTTACCTGAATTGGCAGCGAGCCAAGAAGCTGTGAACGCATGGTTCACCACCAATGTTGAGCCTTACCTTGATGGCATTGAACTCGGTTACATTGCTGTTGGCAATGAGGTTATTCCCGGGCCCTTAGGCAACTATGTTTTTCCCGTAATGAAGTTCTTACGAAACATCCTTGATGGCAGAAACCTGATTGGGATTAAGGTGACCACAGTTGTTCCGGGAAATGTCTTAGGATCTTCGTACCCGCCTTCAAGTGGTGTATTCGCATCAGAGGCTGTTGAAGTCATGACCAACATTGTTCAATTTTTAGCATCAACCAATTCACCTCTTATGATCAATGTGTACCCTTACTTTGCCTATAAGTCAGACCCTGCCAATGTTCACTTGGATTATGCTCAATTCACAGCTACAACCGCGGTGGTTCAAGACGGACCGCTCAGCTACTACAACCTGTTTGATGCCATTGTGGATTCGTTTTACATGGCAATGGAGAAAGTAGGCGGCCCTGATGTAACAGTTGTGGTTTCTGAAAGTGGTTGGCCTTCTGATGGGAGCGGACAGTTCACCACCCCAACACTTGCAGGGACATATAACCGGAATTTCATCAAACACATCGGTTCAAGGGCAGGAACACCAAAAAGACCGGGTCAATACATTGAAGGATACATATTTGCCATGTTCAATGAGAATCAAAAACCTGAGGGCGAGGAGCAACATTTTGGTCTTTTTTATCCTGACATGCAACCCGTTTATCCTGTATTTTAAATTGTTTTAGTGATTATTTTTGTGATTAGACAAATAAAGATTCAAGGCAAAAATGTGCCTATGAATCTATATATGATGTTCAAATGAGAAAAGAGATGAGGAAAATTTGCGCGCAGTTTTCAACTTAATTTGCTCTTGTACTTAAGAAATCAGAAGCATTTGGATCATTCACCTACAAAGTACAAACTCATAATATTCAACAGCGTTCGATCTCTCTATTAATTTTACGAGTTTTTATTTATCCAAAGGAACACGTACAATTTCAACAGAATCAAAGGCGGGAGAGTAGTTCCTCTTTCACACTTGCTTTGTTCAGAAAAGGGTAATCTGTGTACCCAACAACAGGGTCTTGGGTGTAGAAAGTCTTCCTGACATACTTAGTCAAGGGTGCATTCAGCTTAAATCTCAAAACCAAGTCGGGGTTTGAAATAAAATGGCGACCATACGACACTAAATCAGCATCACCGGACGCCACAGCTTCCATTCCTAGCTCTCTAGTAAACCCTCCACTAGCCATGAATGTACCTTGATAAGCTTTCCTCAAAGTCCTCATAAATTCAGCTTCGTCTTGATCACTGCCATGTTTGCCCGACTCTGCTTGACCATAGGCAGCGTAACGAGGCTGAGTCACATGGAGATATGTGATCTTTGAGCCTATGTTTTGTTGTAGCTTGTTGAGCCTTTCAATCACTGCAAAGCCTAGGCTAACCGGGTCGGAGTCCATAGCATCAAGGTGATCAATAGCTGGTGAGACTCTGACACCAACTCTATCAGCACCAATGGCTTCAACAACTGCTTGAACAATTTGAATCAAGAACTTGCAGCGGTTTGCAAGGGAGCCACCGTACTCATCAGTTCGATCGTTGATCCCATCTTTCAAGAATTGATCAATTAGGTAGCCATGTGCCCCATGGATCTCAATTCCATCAAAACCTATGATAAATCATATAAAGATTAAGCCTAAAACTCAAATCTACTAGTACTCACGTTCTCTTGTCATTATGTTATGTTATCAAACTATCAATTGCGTATCACACATTAAAACAAGAGTCCGTCTAACTAATATTCTAGATTGAGTGTTGTCTTTACATATTATGCACATGAACAAATTATGTGGCGAGCAGAAACTGACCTGCTCGAATGGCATTCAAGGCAGCGCGACGATACTGCTCGACAATGTGAGGAATTTCATGGGCTTCGAGGCGTCGAGGCTGAGGGTAAGTGCCATGAGACCCATCTGGCAAGAGGATTTTCCACCTCTTTGAAATGGGATTGTTGGTGGATGAAATTGGTGGTTCCCCACCAGGTTGGTACACTAAAAAATAACCAAGTAACAAAATGATCATTCTAGTGCTGAAAAGTTAATTGCAAAATGAAGCTCTGTGTCTGTGACAAAATTACCTCCATGAGAAGCACGACCTACATGCCAGAGCTGACAGAAAATAATGGCACCTTTGGCGTGAACGGCGTCGACCACCTTCTTCCATGCCTCGACCTGTTCATCTGTGTAAATCCCAGGAACATGTGGAAACCTGATTCCACCAATGGAGTTGTAAAATACGTAACTTAGAGTTCAAGGTTAAAAGAGTGAGCATCCGAGTCATTACTGGTCAAAATGAAATGATTGACGTTGAGAATTACGGAATTACCCAGCGCCTGTGTCTGAAACCAACGTGCCTTCGGTGATCAGAAAGCCGCCGGGGGTTGACCTCTGAGAGTAGTACTCAGCCAGCGCCGGCTGCGGAACTCCGTTCAACGCTCGACACCTCGTCATCGGCGCGAGCACCACCCTGTAATCGGTTAAATCAATCAGAAATTAAAGATAAAGAAAATGACAAGTATGCCCTCCCGAATTTCTCTCTTCCGAGGAAATCGGAAAGCAGCAACCGCGAAATACGGAAGGGTGAGTGACCTGTGAGAGAGATTGAAGTTGCCCATTTTGTATGGCGAAAACAGAGTGCGTGCTTCGGCCATTTCTTTTCCGATCTCAGATCGCTGATTGAAAGGTGAGAAATGGACAAAAGAGAGAGAGCTCTAGTGGGTTTTAATGGTGGTGGACGGTGCCTGTAGATGGCGGGACCCAGTTCAAATAGTAATGGGGAATGATATTCACGTGTGGATTGTTTGTTTTATGGAATAATAATTTGGTCATTTCCAGTATCTCCAATCAATCAATGAAACTATCTGAGCGTTGACTGGAAAATGGTTGTGGTCCGGATTTTGAATTGGGCTTTGATTTTAGTATTGGGTAGGAAGTAATATTTAGGCCCAATGACGTCAAAAATATTTAGCAATCCATTCAAAAATAAAAAGGGAATACCACAGGAAACAAACAATATATGTATAGAAAATGGGAACAAATTCTGAAAAAAAAAAAGACGTTGTGAAACACATGGTTCAGCAACAGTGTATTCCCTTGTCTAAATGACATTACCTTCAATTACGTTTTGCATGTAATGAGGTCATCAGAAAACACCATTGAATCTATAATGTTCAACTCATAAAAGAAAAATAATTAAAATTTATAGTATTCAAGTGTAATCGGGGTGAAGTACTTTTTTCTTTGCCGGTTGTAACAAGGTTTCTTTAATTTATAAATTTCTCTCTCATTTATAAAAAAAATTATAAAATACTGATTACAAAAAATAAAACACATTGTATTCAATCACAATCTCTCTATATGACAAGGTTTTATTTATCCAAAAGTACAAGAACAATTTCAACAGCATGAAAATCACACACTTTGTTCATTCAGAAAAGGATAGTCTGTGTACCCAACAACAGGGTCATGGGTGTAGAAAGTCTCCCTAATATACTTATTCAAGGGAGCATTCAGCTTAAACCTCAAAACCAAGTCAGGGTTTGAGATAAAACTGCGACCATACGACACCAAATCAACATCACCGGAACCCAAAGCTTCCATTCCTAGCTCTCTAGTAAACCCTCCACTAGCCATGAATGTACCCTCATAGGCGTTTCTCAAAGTCCTCATAAACCGAGCTTCGTCTAGATCAAACTCTACTAGGCCCAATTGAACAGCGAAACGAGGCTGAGTCACATGGAGATACGCGAACTTTGAGCCTATGTTGTGTTGAAGTTTATTGAGCCTTTCAATCACGGCCAAGCCTAGGCCAATTGGGTCGGAGTCCGTAGCATCAAGGTGATCAATAGCTGGTGAGATTCTGACAGCAACTCTTTCAGTACCAATGGCTTCAACTACTGCTTGAACGATTTGAATCAAGAATTTGCAACGGTTTACGAGCGAGCCACCGTACTCATCAATTCGATCATTGATCCCATCTTTCAGGAATTGATCAATGAGGTAGCCATGTGCCGCATGGATCTCAATTCCATCAAAACCTATACATTATCAAAGATACATGCACAAGAGTCAAAACTACTAGTATATATGTGCGATGAAGAGTAACATGCTCGATCTTCTCAAACATGTTATGTTGTCAAAGGGTCACAATGGCGACACACGTTAAAACAAGACTATTTGGGAGAGTGACATTAGACATTGTGGAGATGAACCAATTATGTGGTGAATAGAAACTGACCTGCTCGAATGGCATTCAAGGCAGCGCGGCGATACTGCTTAACAATCTGTGGTATTTCATGGGTTTCGAGGCCTCGAGGCCTCGGGTAAGTTTCATGAGACCCATCCGGCAACAGAACTTTCCACCTCTCAGAAATGGGGTTGTTGGTTGAAGAAATTGGTGATCCTCCACCAGGTTGGAAAACTACAACATTATTCAAAAACACAATTAACAAAATGATAATTCCACTGCTGAAAAATAAATTGCAAAAATGAATCTAGCTAGCTCCTGCAACATATGCATGTGTATGTAACAAAATAATTACCTCCATGAGAAGCACGACCAACATGCCATAGTTGACAGAAAATAATGGCACCTTTGGCGTGAACCGCATCGACCACCTTCTTCCATTCCTCAACCTGTTCATCTGTGTAAATCCCAGGAACATGTGCATACCTGCTTCCACCATAACAATATATATAAGAAACCAATTAACTCTTCAAACTATATATCAAATTTAAAATAGAGAACTTACAGTTGGAGCTAGCTAGGTCCAAAGAGAAAACTAGTCCATGAAACATTGAAAATGATTAAGTAGCTAGATTGAGAATAATGAACTTACCCAGCGCTTGTGTCGGAGGGCGAAGTGCCCTCGGTGATTAGAAAGCCGCCGGGGGTTGACCTCTGAGAATAGTACTTCACCAGCGCTGGCTGCGGAACTTCGTTCAACGCTCGACACCTTGTCAGTGGTGCAAGCACCACCCTGCATGCAGTAAAAACAAGAACAAATTCAAACATATATTCAAAACTAAAAATTAATGCATGCGAAATTAAGCACCAAAAGCTTTGATGCAACCACGAAAACGAGGAAGGGTGACTGACCTGTGAGAGAGATTAAACTTGCCCATCTTGTAAGGAGAGAACAGAGTGAGTCCTTTGGATGAAGAATCCGCCATTTTCTTTTTCTGATCCTATTTGAATCTCAGATCAATAAGCTGATCGTATAATGCCCCGAGTTTTAAGTCGTAGAAAGAAATGATAGAGCTTTATATAGGAAAACATGCAATAGGTGGCATTCTAAAACGTCAGCGATGACTGTTGGTTGTTCTTTCAGGTTCTAATCAGTGGCGAAATTTAATTTTGTTGGCTAAGGCCTAAGGGTGTAGCTCGATCGATCTCTCTCCCTGCTTTTCTCCTTAATTATATTGAATACTCTGTAAACAAAGTCAGAGGGAGCATAAGTCCCCAGTTGGAACAAGCTATTATCCGCGTGTGAATTGTTTTATGGATCTCCGACCTCGTTTGTTTTGGAATGAATCTGGTCATGCGAGGATTTCCAATGTAAGACTACGACGTGTTTGACCAGTGTGTTGTTTTGACGGGAAGCTCGTTGACTGGCGTTGATGATTTTGAATTGGGCTTGGTGTTTGATATTGGGTACGAAGGTTATATGTAGGCCCAAGCCTTGGGTGCATGGCGGGACTAAGTGGGCTTGAGGCTCGATCCACTCTTCTTTTCCTTTTTTGTTAAGGACGTCGAAAATGCTACCAAGTTTTATTTCACAAACACAAACAACGTATAGGATAAGGGAACGTTGAATAAAATATCTACTTATATATGTATAATGTATTCATGTCATCGATCTTGCGGTTAGGCTAATGCGCGTTAGATAATGATATTTAATCAAAGCATGCAATTTGCGGTTCAGATCTTTAGAAAGAGAGAGAGGCGTAGAAGAAATAATGACTTTTTCTTAAAAGAGTCATATCAATTAATTATCGTCATTCATACATTACATACTTGTATTCTAGAGATGGATTGCAGGACTTACTGGTTGGGTCTTCTTCATTCTGATTTGTGCCTCAAAAGTCAGCCACACATGGCAACAAAAAGTCATAAATAGCCAGCAAACTGTCATGTGGACCGT
Source organism: Rubus parviflorus (assembly GCA_029955375.1). NCBI lineage: Eukaryota > Viridiplantae > Streptophyta > Magnoliopsida > Rosales > Rosaceae > Rubus > Rubus parviflorus. The sequence goes on from JARGGL010000004.1 coordinate 19,410,560, forward strand.
TACATTTTTTTTTTTTGAAAAATCTTTCCATAATTCTCAAATTCAGTTTTTTTTTTAAAGAGCTCAAATTCATTCCCAGGGTAAACACTTTTGCACACCTCAATTGTGATTAATGAATTTCTACCTTATACATCTATGACCGATTTTTTTTTTAAATCTGTATTTAAGAGTATCACAGCAAAATTAAATTGAAAATCTATCATCTAATTTTATCCAACAATGAATGATTTTGATAGCTAAGACTAACCGTTCAAATTTTAAATTATCCTTTATAAAAAAACAATCAAATCGGAGATTATTCAGTCATTTAATTTTATAAAAACAAATAAACGGTTCTAACAACAACTATTATTATTATTATGAACCGTATATTTATTTCATATAAATGAGTGACCAAAACATTTTCAATTTAATTATTTTTTTTTGAAGTTGATTTTTTTTATATTATGTTATAATACATTAACGGTTAGATCATAAAAATTTAAAGCGAAAATACGTTAATTGCAAATGGAAGAATTCTTGGGTGAACCAAAAATTTATCTTATTAATTAGATACATATGAAAGACTAGGTGACTAACATGCCACAAACCTCAAAAAGTTGTCACTCGTGAACCAGCCGGTGCAAAACCACCAACAAGGTGACCTTCACCTGAAGCGTAGGATCTTGTGCACCACCACCACCACCACCACGAGGAAACAAAATCAAAACCACCAAACCAACAATCTTTTTTATTTAAAAATAAACTATTCTTATTATATCGGGTATAAGGTTTTCTAACCGTAATTATGATAGACAAACAAAGAAGTTCGAAATATAAATTGATCAAACTATTTTTTTTGTAACTTAAGAAAAAGAAGTGTAACCAAATAACACCGTGTTTTTTTTTTCTTCTAGAGGAAGAACAAGTTTTGGATTTAAGAAAAAAATAAAAATAGCTTGAAAAAAAGACCAACTTTGGATGGAAGAAGCAATAATCTGTTCTATATGCCAATGGATGCTGCTCTCCTTCATTTAATAAAATTCTTATAAACATAAAAGTCAATTAATATGAGATCAAAGACTGGTCCAAAACAACATTAGCATTGATCTATGAAAAGGAAATAAAATGAAATAGGAGATAGCCTTTATCTTCTTTCTTTTTCTTTATTGAACACATTTCTAACCTCACATCCTTTCCTTACCATTAACAGCTATAATTGCACATTTGGTCAAATCATAGTGGTTTCATTCTTATCTAATAAAAACATCAATTTTTACCTAACTACTCCACACCATTTTACCCCTTACCCTTCAACCAATTTTTTTTCCTTCTTGTACTTTTTGTTTTCTTTCTTTTTGTGCTATGATTTACCATGTGCAAGTAGACTATCCAAGGCTAAAAATAGGTAACAATTCCAAAGCTAAAAAGAAATAAACAATTCGTTCAAAAAAAAAAAAAAAAAAGAAATAAACAAATTGAAATTTATATACCCCAATAATGTCCTACTGCCCTAACAATGATGTTGTCATGTTGGTCATCAACTTAGAGCTAATCTATAAGTGAAGTGCTTTGTGGTCCCTCCCCTAACAGCATGAGTAAGGGGACAATTTTGTCACCCTCATCATTCTACACATACTCTATCACTTATGAAAAAAAATGAAAAAATACAGCCTTTGAGTAAGAAAAAAACACATTACGCCACGTGTCCAGGAATCTATATAAACGGTGTGAGCGTTTACACCTCACCAACCCCCTCTCCGTCCACAGAAGAAAGGCGCAGTGCGCGCCGTGTGTATCAGAAGGAGAGAGCAACGCCGCACGTAAAGAAACAAAAGCAGGAAAATAAAATAATAAAATGAAATTAAAACAAAATTAATTAAGCTAAATGCATTAATGGGATAGAGCATTGGATGCCCCGGTTACCAAACAGAGTCTTTGTAGTCCGAATAAGAAGACGAGTTGACACCGTTACAAACAAAGGATAGCAGAGAAAAACTGACGTTGCTGACCGTCCCCTCCTTTTTTCTCTTCGTTTTTCTAATTTTTAATTTTGGTCCGAAAGCACTTCGGAATTTAATTTGATTAATTATTTAAAGCGGAGTAATTGTATTCCATCCTCGTTCTCTTCTCCATTTGGTTTTGAGGACCTTGTCGAAGAATAATCAGGGCCGCCGGGATTTAACTATCTGAAATTTCACTCCTCCTTTGAATTTTACCGGCACTCAGGCGAGCTTATAGTTTTATGTTTTTCTTTTCTCCTTGCATATTCAAAATTTTGTGGTGATAATTATAATTTCATTGTTTGTGATGATTATTGCTGTGCTATGGTTTCCCTGTGACACAGAAAGTTTATTCTTACCAGAAAGTTGTTATAAAAAAAATGGTCAGCAGAAAGTGGAATTTGTTCTCCTCTGTCATTTTTTTCTGATTTTTCTGGGCAGCTGTGTAACTGAAATAGCTAGATAGCGTGAACTTTATTGATGGATTTAAGATGGATGAATATACGTCGAAACTTATTAGCTTCTGAGCCTAATGATCGAATTCTAATTTGATTTTCGAGCTCAACTCTAGCTCCAGAATAAGTTATTTTTATGAAAATAATCAGATGTGTATTTGTAATTCATATGCTCATGTACAGATGCTATACTCCTGCAGTTGAATCTGGTTAAAGTCTGTAGTTCTGTACAAAGTTCAGTTTAGATATGTTGAAAATTCTTGTGAAGTTCAAAAATAATGTAATGGAAGATTGAAGTGAAAGTTATACCTACTTGTAGTGGGACGGTCTTGACCATTACAGACATCAATGATTTACTTGACTTGGGAATTTTACAATGATGTGTACTTGTAATTCGTGAGTTATTCTTACTGTCTGAATTTTGTGACAGGAGGGAAGCTTTTTAGTATGGATAAAAGTGAAGAGTCAGGTAGCCCTGGTTGGGGCACTTCGTTTTTCATGCAAACGACGGAAGATGTTGCAAGAGCAGTTGCTACTGCAGCAGCTGCTGCCACTGCCACTCATTCTCCACGGCCGTCAGTTGTATATTCATCGAAAGACGAAGATGGCGGTAGTCCACTTCAAAGACTACAACGCCAAGTTAATAAAGTGCTAAAAGGTTTCTCAAATCCTCCTGAAGTGAAAAGTGGAAGAAGTTACAATCCAGAAGTTTTGACTAGCCAAAAGCGTCAATGGGCAAACTTTCAGTTGCAGCACTTGGTATGCAGTTTCGTTTAGAATCCGTTTATGTTCATGCAACTTACGTGTGTCTGCAATTTAGCAATTAGTTAGTGAATTTTTTTTTTGCACCTTGATTAAATACATCTTTCACTTTCAACGGCTACACAGAATATGGTATTGCAGTTAGGAAGTTAGATTTTACTAACTTACCATGCGCTGTGAGTTCAAGGGTCACATGATGCCTTGAAGCAGTTCTGCATAACCTTAGGTTTCCATATTGGTAATTTCAAATTACATTCATGCATAGAAGCGAAGGTTTCATCCAAAGAGATTCTGTAACATCTCTACTATTTAAGTGTGCAGGATCATAGGTCTTTAAAGGAGCCAACAAGGCTTTTCGAGAGCATGGTAGTTGTGGGGCTTCACCCTAATTGTGATATTCAGGCACTGCGAAAGCAATATTTTGCAAGAAAGTCTGAAGGTTTAGGAAAATTGCGAAGTGCACTTGGCAGTCAGAATCAGTCTCGTGTAGAACCCAATATTGAACCTCAGGTGGGTCTCTTTGTTGCTAAATGTTCAATAGGTTTGCACATTGATGCTTGCAAGTGATTTGACATTTGAGTACTGGATGGTATTAACAATTTCTACCTTCAGGTGTTATTGGTTTACCCTCCGGAAAAGCAGCTGCCTCTTCAATACAAGGATCTCATTTCATTTTGCTTCCCAGGAGGCTTAGAGGTTAGTTGCTTTCTTGATGGATCTTTCACCACTTGTGCTGTTCAATTGATAGGATTGTATATTACCACGCCCCTCCAGTTGTTTATCCATGGTACCTGGAATCCTGGACACCTATAGAGTTGAAGAGTTTTATTTTATTTTATTTTATATATGTGTTTATATATATATAAAAAAATGTTAATAACATCAGCGATGAAAATTGCAGTTGTTTTCGTGACAAGTTTTTGAATGTATCATTGTGATTCCTGTATTTGTGAATCTCAGATAATGTATATGGATATGCTGAATTAGTCTGGGTAAATTTGCTAACGTTTCCAGAACTTCTAGCTGGGGAGAGCTTTCTCCTCTTAAGGAAAGTGGGTGAGGGAACATCATAATTGAATGACACTTGACATTGTAACAGTGCAAATATATAGGTATTGCCTGATTTGTTGATCTTCAGTTATAAAATCTTGTAGGCAATGAAGCAATATTACTCAGATTCAACTTAGTTGTGAGTCATCATTAATAAGTAGTACATAGTGTATGGGTGTAGGGGTGTTACTCTGATACATACTCTGTCCTATTTTCTATGTGCAAGTACCCTTTGTTTTGATTTTTTTTTGGTGCATTTGTAGATTATATTTAGTTAGTCATATGCTAATATTGGCACCTTGGATACTAATGACTTCAGGTTCATGCTGTTGAGAGAACTCCTTCCATGAGTGAGTTGAATGAAATTCTTCTGGGGCAGGTATTGTTCTTGCTTGCATAGTATTGTTTTGAATTAATGCTGATGCTATCATCTTGTATTTATTAACAATCAATCTTCACCAAGTTTTGTGCCTTTCCCCCTTTAGACATTTGTAGATATAAGGTCCAAGTCTAACTCAGGAGTGTATCCAGTTCCTTTTCAAGCTTATTAAGTGCTTTTATTTTTTCTTTTTCTAATTCTTAATGGAACTACTCGGGAGTAATAATGCTCTAACATTTAGCTCGAGTGGATGTAAATCCCCTGATTCCTCGTGTTTCTATTTAAAACATAGGATTAAACCTCAAATTTTCCAGATTAAGTTTACTAAGGTTCTAGGCTGGCTGTAGCATAACTCTTTCTATGGTATTTAAAACTGGTTCCCCTAAAGACAAGATAGTAGTGCTGATTAATACAGCTATGGTAGGGTTGTATAACTTTTCCTGTCTTATATATAATAGCCATTTGAAGCCTTTCAACTGGTTCTTATAAACTAAACTATCATGTGGACTTTCTTCTCCTTTAATTTAATTTGTTATATATGTAACTTCTTAATCTTAATCTTGATTATGCTTATTTGCAGGAGCATTTTAAACAAAGCGATCTGTCCTTTGTATTCCGGTTACAGGTAATTTGAAATATTCTGTATCCATGACTCATTTTTCTTAGGTTTTCCCTGAATTTTGTTACAAGTTTTTTCTATATCTTGACATCCTGTGGCATTTGCCTTTTGTCATACAAACTGATATGCTATTGATGTTGGAGCATAGAATCATTACTGGTGTCACCTGTAAACTATAATATTAGTTCTGACAACATATTGTATTCAAGTTACTACTTTGTTGACTGGTCTTTTAAGTTGGGTTTGTCGTGCCAAGCGGAAATGATTGTCAACAGAAAGCAAAGCAAATTTAAGAGGATTAATTGTTTTCATTGTGTTTGATTACATTTTAATATATTTTTAAAGGACTTTATAGCTCATCAATTAAAAATTAACATACAATATTTAAGCATTACTATCCCATTCTGCTATGAATGTCTTGATTCAAGTTGTTTCTATGACATCACGAATATTATTCCTTCTGCTCTAACCTAAACAATTTCATTTTATTTTAGTTGTTAATTGAGTTCTTTATTTCTTGATGATCCATTTTATACAATCAGGTTGCTGATGATTCAACTTTGTATGGATGCTGCGTGTTAGTTGAAGAACTGGTGCAAAAACCCTCTGGATTGCTTTCCATGATTTCAGAAAAACATCCTTCTCGCCCGTCTCTGAGCCGTCATATATTAACTACTCGGAGATGTTATTGCATTCTCTCTAGGCTTCCTGCCTTTGAGTTACATTTTGGTGTATTGAATAGGTGTGTGCATACAGTGGACGCTTATATTGGTGATTTACATTTAATTTTTCAATTAGAAGTTCATATCCAGGTCTGCTATTTATTGATGCACTAAATGTAAGACCATGTTATTGATATTGATATAAAAATAAATGAGATTCATAGCTCAGTTCAATTTAGGAAAGAAAAATGGTGGCTAAAGGTTCCTGGATATAAGGTGGACTCAAGTGACTTTGATTATATGAAAGGTTTTTAATATCCTGTCTGGCACAAGTTCCAGTTTAGTTGAGTGACTGGGTGGTAGTTTCTGTGTGAAGGGAATGCATATGCTTCACTATTCAGTCTTTGATTGGTCGCATTAGACATTCATCTTTACTATTCCATACCAGCAATAAGATTTTTTTAGTTCTTTGTTTCCTATAAAAAAAGAATAGAAATTTTAGTTATTTTGATTGCTCAACTTTACTAATTTTTGCATTTTCCTGCAGCATCTTCACAGAGGAAAGGTTGGAACGATTAACAAAAGGTATTGGTCTTTTAGATTTAGAATCCCCAAAGGATTATAGAAATGATGAGAATTTAGAAGAAAATGCAGAAGAAACTCCAGATACTGGATCACTAAATAGTGGAACAGAGGACATGGTAAATGGAACAGCAGAATTTTGTCAGTTAAGTCTAAAAGATTCTTCACCTGAGAGAGTTGGCGATGGTGGGAATCACCTAGAGCATCAAATTCTTGATGGGGATTTTAACTTGATGAACAGTAGTGTCAGTGGAAATATTGTTGTTCCAATTGATCCTGAAAGTGAGATGGCCGGTTCCAAAATAGAATCTTGTGCGGAAAATGCAGGAGTTTGTGATGCTGATGATTTCACTACAAACAAGCCAGCTTTTGAAAGGCGATTACCAAATGCTGTTCTACCTCTCTTGCGTTACTATCAGTATGAAAGCTCTGAGTCTTCCTCCAGGTATAACATTGTTTTCTTTTGTGCCTTCTATTGATATTTCTTGCGTTTGTAGTAGGATTTTTTTTGGAGCAGTGGCAGTTATCATTTTATCTCTTCCTTACTAAATATTTGGAGCATAGCAGTTGTACAGATGCTGTACTTATGCCATTTAGAAGTGTTTTATGCAGTTTTCAGGGTTCTCCTAGTGAGGACAGAAATTTTAGGAGTGATGTTGATGATATAGAGACGGAAGAGGCATCTTTCTCCGGCCAAGACGATTCTGACCTCATTGATATTCTTGAATGGGCAAAGGTGCAAAAGAAACTTTTCCTCCTTGGATGTACCTAGATATGATTTCTAAGCTCTTTTTCATGCGAATTTGTGCTCTGAAATGGCCTGTCATAAAATTTTCCCACTTTTCTAGGCAAACAATCATGGATCATTGCAGATAATAAGTGAGTACTACCAGTTACATTGCCCTGCCAGAGGTTCCACAATTAGATTCCATCCTTTGGAGCACCTGCATCCCTTGGAATATTATAGACCAGATGAAACAGTTTTACATATTGGTGGCTCAACCATTGATTTGAGGTCCTGTAGTACAAGTCTAGAATTTGCTGAGGTAGATTGTGCAGATATCCTTACAAACTTTTCCATTTTCAAATGTGGTTGATTTGGGTGAACTTTTTCCTTCAGATTGTCATTTTTCATAAATTATTCCTTGTTCCTGACATGGTTGGTCATCTGCATTTTGTTGTTGTTGGTTGTTATCAGGCACACAGCGCACTTGTGGTAGAGGAGGAAGCAACTGCATTATCTGTATGGGCTATTGCATGCATATGTGGCTCCTTACGACTTGAAAATGTTAGTTAATGGCTCATTTGAGTTCTTCTGACTTCATAAATTATATTCGTTTCTTTTCCCTTTTCTTGGAAGTAGTTAACAGCTTTAACAGTATATATGGAGAAAGTTAACATTGTTAGTGATTTCTTTTCTTCGTTCAATTACATATAAGAAGGTAAATTTATATACTAATGCTCATAGAAGAAACTGAAATAGCTTCTGTAATGATGAACTGATTGTAAAGCAGAAATTTTGCACAAGCAAATTGCTTCAACATTGAGGCCTTGTTTAAAGTGGAAATCAATCTGAAAACCGCCTCTCTATTTCTAATTTTCACTTACTGTTGTCAGAGCAGAATGATATCCTTCATCCTGCATAATTTCAGTTATCTTAGATATTTGTATCTTTATGTCAAGTATTAGCTTTATGAATGTACGGATATTGTCGCTTCTCTTAGACCTGCTTTATGGCATTTTGGCTTATTGGTTCTTCAACCCTTTGCAGGTATTAACAATGTTTGCAGGAGCACTGTTGGAGAAGCAAATTGTAATTATTTGTTCCAATTTGGTATGTGATATACATTCTATCAAGTTTATATGGCCTATTAAAGATTAACAATCCAATCCGCATATTGAGTTGCTGCTTATCTCATTACAAGTTGGAAAAGGTTCAACATCATAGAATATAGTTATAGGTGGTCAAAAACGGTTTAAGTTAGCTTCAGGCTATTGGTCCAGTTTGCACTTCAAAACACAGTAGCTCCTTTCTTGACAAGTCCCAGCACGTCAGGCCCAATGACCAGTTACTTACATTTATGTTGTTTATTATAGATAGCTTTGCACTATTAAGTTTGCAAAGTGACATGCTATAAGTGTTGCCATCTTATTATATTGTATCGTACTGTTACTGTTTTATTTGTTTATTTATGTATCTTTTGGTAAGCTATGTTTCGGTTTAGGTCTAAACTGTTGGAGTAATTTTAAAAAAGTTTGTGAATCATTGTATTATTTTTTCCAATTGTTCTAATTATTCAGTTTCTTGATTTAAAAAGAGATCTACAGTAAAATTACATAGAATTCTTTTTTACTGTCCAGGGCATCTTATCTGCTTCAGTGTTGTCCATTATCCCTCTGATTCGTCCCTACCAGTGGCAAAGCCTGCTAATGCCAGTAAGAGATTTTTCCCGTGAGAAGTAACTTCTTAAAAGACAATAATTGCATCGTTGTTTTCATGTGAAAACTAACACTGCATAAATTTTCCAGGTTTTACCAAGTGACATGATGGACTTTTTGGACGCACCTGTTCCCTACATAGTGAGTTTCTCCATTTATCAACTGCTATACATTGTTTTGAAAAAGATTATGGATCATATACTAATGTGTGTTGGTTTATCTGGATTTGCCATTTCCTTCGTATTTATGCTCCACACTGGGAACCTTTTCATGTTCAACTTATTATTTGACAGAAAATATATTTAACTATTAATCATTGTTTGTTTGTCTTCTCGAAGTAATGTACCAAATATATAACTTTAATGCCCCTCCCCCATAGAAACCATGTTCTGTATGTTTGTTTTTTCAGAGGAACTGTGATGACCCTTGCTTTTTGTTTCTGCATCCACTGTCATCTACTTTCTTTCTTATTGATACTCGTAGTACTATATATGCTATTTGATTGTTTACTAATATAAATTTTCTTCAATAGGTTGGGGTGAAGAACAAAGCACATGAAGTACAGTCAAAACTATCCAATGTAATTCTGGTTGATGCCAACAAGAACCAGGTCTGTTGTTTTTGAGCAATTGAATTTTAACCTTATATGCAACTCCAATATGCTCAGGCTGGTCATTAACCATATGCCTTAAAATAAACAAAGCATAAGTTTGTATATTTTGTATTAACTATTCTAGCATTTTTTTCTTCTTCTTTTAGTTTGCATAATGGTAGTATTTTCTTCTTAAGAAACATGCTTAAAGTTTTCTTCTCAGCATAGCATTGTTATATTAGCGCATCTTGTGTTTAGCAGTTTCTTTTATTTTTATTAATTATGATTTATTTTCTAGCTTCTGATGTATGATTAATGTTCATTAGAATGCAAGCATTACCCAGTACAAAACGAAAGAAAATATGCTACAATCTGATTCTTTTCCCATTGCATGATGTTACAATAGGTGAAGTCGCCAACAATACCTCAGCTGCCACAACATCGGGAATTATTTTCAGCATTAAGTCCTTATCATGCAAAGCTTGTGGGAGAGAGTTTTTTGGGTAGGAAAAGGCCAGTGTATGAGTGCACAGATGAACAGGTATTTTCTGCTTTGTCCTTTCTGGGTCAAAATATTTCATTCTCTTAGTTTCATACTTTCATTGCAATGCATTTATTTGTTGTGTGTAGGTTGAAGCTGCCAAAGGTTTCCTAACAGTCTTAAGATCTTACTTGGATTCTCTTTGCTCTAATCTCCGTTCACACACAATTACAAATGTACAGTCGAATGATGATAAGGTGAGTGTTTACACGATAATGTTCTTTGGTTGTTGTATGTAGGTTATATATGGCATTCTGGCAACATACTGCTATATTCTGTAGTGCCTAGTGTACCATTCGCGTTGAAGTGTTAGGAGTGGAGAGTAGAGATGTTGGCTACTGCTATTTGTGAAATTCATATTCATACGCTTTCCTTTGTGATGTAAAGTTTCATGGGGATAGGCATATATAAGCATGGACGAGTGTCAGATATATGGAACCTTGGCATCAGGCATCGTTATACCATTTGTTTGGGGCCTTCAGTTGTAATGTTGTACTGAAAAAAGAGCAGATCAAATGGCCTATAACTATAGAATGTTGAAATTGCTAAGTTGTAGATGTAATGAGCATTCATATGTAGAGGCACACTCATATTATGATTATGTACTTGGTTTAGTAAACAATCAAATATTAGTGCTGCAGATTGACACTAATTTCCCTCTTATTAGGTATCACTACTTCTGAAGGAGAGTTTCATCGACTCATTTCCTAGTCGCGATCGACCCTTTATGAAGGTGTGTTCCTTGACATAATTTCTCTTGTCCTTGTGAGCTAACTTAACTGCTTGTCGGCTTGTCTTGGAGAATTTGCTAGCTATTCTGGATTTTTTCTCTCTATGTATCTGTTTTAAGTTCATTATGGATGCTTTTTTTAAAAAAAATCCTTAGCTTTTCGTGTTTTCTGAAAGAGACACAACCCGATTTATCTTTCTGAAGTTGGGCCACAGCCTTGATCAAGAATTTATGGTGTTGGTTTCTGTATTATTTTTTTTTTTTGAATGACTTCACTAAGATGTCACAATGAAGAAACTAAGTTTTTAAACAATTTATGTAAATACTACGCCTGATGTTAACCTCCCTTTCTCTTTTACTTTTGAAAGTGACTTGTAATCTTGCTTCAATGCTTACTCTGGAATCTGGATGCTGTTTAAATTGTATGGTATAAAGCTGAAGACACACTAATATATCCTTTTCTTTCCTAAATGCTATGCAGCTTTTCGTGGACACCCAACTCTTTTCTGTACATACGGATCTCGTTCTCTCTTTCTTCCAGAAGGAATAGTACTGTCCTGCAATGAAAGTTCAGTAACCTTGAGTTATATTTTCCTATTGTAACCTGAACGTAAGTTCAGTAATGTAAAATTGCATGATTCATGAGTTCAATCTTGTTTCTTGAAATGATGCATCTCTTCTGCAAATGAAGGTTGCTTTTTTGCCTTCTGTATCATCATGACTTTGTATTTCAATATATGTAATACAGAATTTAGATCCCTGAGAGAAGTCTAGTATCCTGCTTGAATTGTAAATAATAATAATTTTGTTTTTTATTTATTTATCATAGCTGCCTTAACTTTTCCTTCCATTACAAACTGCATATAGGGCATTATGGTTTATGTAAAGTTAGAAAATAACTTTGATGATAAGCAAATAGATTATTGGGAAAATTTGAACCTCTTTGGCCTTTTTCAGTGTGGCTTGAATCGATTATGTTGGTTATTAGTCAAAGACAGCAATTATGCACATTGTCTTGTACTTTAGTCTTTTATCAGTTTCTTTTGCAGAGTAAAACTGTAAAGGTCAGAATTGAATTAATGGTGAAGTTCACATTTTAAGTAGTACGTACTAAGTAGTACATACATATTTTTTACAGGGTAGAGTGATTGAAATGATTCTCACATTACTTGATAAGTTAATGTCATTTAATCATTGTTACTTTGAAATGAAGTGAGAAAAGTGTAGTTTGGTCTGCCAACCAGTGGTTAGGGATATTTGAAGGCATGCTTTGGTTCAAGTGGGTTCTCTGGTACAAAAGAGAAAAGGTGATTTGCATGTGTGCTCAGACCTGCCAGGTGAGAGAGAGGGAGAGAGAGCAAGAGTACAAGAATAGTTTGAAGGGAAGTAAATGCAACCAAACTGCAGGAAAGCTCTTAAATACTTTGGCTTCTTGTTTCACTCTAAAGCCCCACCACATTCACAACCAAGTTCCCAACATATTAATTTTTTTACTTTGGTGTAAAAATTGCTTTTCACTCTGATGGGGTCAAACATGTCATGCTTATTAGTCAATTTTTTTTTATCGGGGCTTATTAGTCAATTCAAAGATGGCGTTTTCTGCTTGAAACTGGGTTTTAGTGTTTTACTGTTTTAGAAATCGACCCATTATTATGGCGGTTTCCCTGCTGATGTAATCTAAAATCAAAGAAGCAGGGGTCAACTATTGAGTCTTTAGAACCTTTTTTTTTTTTTTGTAAGAAAGAGCATTTTTTTTAGTGCTATCTCATGTGGATTTCGACGCCCAACATGAACAACATCACCCTAAACGAAAGAACACTTATATTTAACATCAAACAAAGAGCCGTGAAGGCAAATACATAAAAAGTCTACAGCAACATTAGTTGGTTAATAACTTGTATGAAGATCGGTAAAAATGGGAAAAAAGAGTTAAAAGTTTAGAAATTTTTACCATGTTATGTAGCATCACATATCCCGAGTTTTTAAACCATTAGATTTGTATTTCATTGATCTTTATATCGGTAGATTCGGTCAAAACTAAATTTTACAATTTTTCAAGCTCGGAACATATGAAACTCCGGAGCATAATAGAAGCTGTGTCAAGAGATATTTGAAATATTTCTTGACTTGAATTTGAAATCTTCCTATCAAGTCCTAAGACATTAACTCTGCACATTCAGTCCACGTTCAATGACCTGCCATTGAGATGATGGGCCTGCCACAGATCATGGAAACCCACTTATAGAGGTGAAGAATTTCCTTACTTTCAAAAAGACGATGGTTATTTCCATGAAACTTACAGATTTTACAGTTCACATGAAGAAGAAGGGTCATATGTGCTTAAGAGCGTGGTGTCTGAGAAAGAAGACAAAGCAAAGCAACATTAATAGTGTGAAACCTGAGCGTTTCAAACAAAACAATAAAAAAAAGAGGGGTGCAAGTAATAAGTGGGTTTCTGTTCTGATCAGAACCGAAAAAAAAAGAGTATTCTGCTCTGAATCACTGGTTTTCTAAATTTCTGAAATTGAAAAAAAGCCAGATTGGAAGTGGAGGTAAAGGAACAGAGAAAAAGAAAAGTAAAAAGAGTGTTAGTAGCAGTAAAAGCCTAAACCGTACAATCATCTGTGCTCAGACACCAACTCTGCAGAGTCGTCAGAACCAAAAATTAATAGTAAATTGTGATAAAGACTTTTCCTTTATTTATTTTTTACTCACTTTCTTTTCAGTCTTTTCTTTAGTTTATGGGTTTCCGTAGAGATGTCAGAGACAAGAGCTGCCACAACAGCAGAAGCCAGAAGCAACAGAGGTGCAGTCATAATACGTGCAGAGAAGAGAGAGAGTGAAAACAGAGCAAGCGGTGGCATGGCAGTAGCTGAGCACTGTAATTCAGAACCATTAGTTTTATCCATGTACAGAAGATTCTGCAGCTAAATGGTCCCTGAAATAAATATACCTACTCTATTCTACCACACCCTCCTCTATTTTCTGCTCTATTAAGTATTAAATCATGCACACCCTCCTCTCTGCTCCTCTGCTTCTCCATTTCTCTCTGAACCTGTCTGTCTGAATAAGTTTTGGGGTTTGATTTCTTGGGGGGTTTCTTTCTGTGCTATCTTTGAACAATTTCTTGGGTGTTGAATGATGAGTAGTAGTGGGAGAAGCATGAGGTTTCCTTTTACTCCATCTCAATGGCAAGAGCTTGAGCACCAAGCTCTGATTTACAAGTACATGGTTTCAGGCATACCCATTCCTCCTGATCTCCTCTTCTCCATCAAAAGAAGCTGCTTGGACTCTCCTCCTCTCTCTTCAAAGCTCTTCTCTCCTCACAGTAAGCCCACTATGTCCTTATGTAAAGATTGAAATTTTTTCAATGTTTTGATGTTGTGAATAATGGAGTTTTGGTGTTGTGAATAATGGAATTTTGGGCTTCTTTGCAGTTGGGTGGAACTGTTTTCAGATGGGCCTGGGGAGGAAGATAGACCCAGAACCAGGAAGGTGCAGAAGAACAGATGGGAAGAAATGGAGGTGTTCAAAAGAGGCATTTGCTGATTCTAAGTACTGTGAGAGGCACATGCATAGAGGCAAAAACCGTTCAAGAAAGCCTGTGGAAGTTTTCAAAGCAACACCACCAACATTAGCAAATTCAAACTCAAGCACATCACCAATCACCAAGATTATCAACCCCCCTCCCAATTCTCTAAGCACACCCTTCCATTCACTATCTTCACTCTCATCCAATGAAAGTAGCTACAATAGTAGTACTAGTACTCATCTTGATGATCATCCTTTCCTTTATTCAAGGCCAAACATTGGGTTGTCACAACAAGAAAGAAGCACCTCCTTGTTTTTGGACTCTGGTTCTTATAATAATCCCCTGCATCCCAACTTAGAATACAGGTGATTAATCTGTCTTAAAAGAAAGTTACGAACTTTATTTTATTTTATTTTATTTTTTGGAGTGTCAATTTACATTTTGATGGTTGTGATTGTGTTTTGCACAAGAAGATCAAACAGGTTTGGTTATGGGGTGAAAGAAGAGGTGGATGAGCATGCATTCTTCTCAGAACCTTCAGGGAGTGTTAGAGGAGGCTTCTCTGGCTCTTCTTCATCTCTGGATCATAATCATCATGAATCCAATTGGCAGCTCACAATGAGTTGTTCTAATTCCTCTTCAAAACAGAGGACCTGCTCTGCTTTACAAACAGAGCACTACCCTCACTTGCAGCTTCAGAACTTCACCGACTCCAAAATGGAGAGAAGAGAAGAAACCCAGAGAACCATTCATCACTTCTTTGATGAAGGGCCTCTCAAAGATAGAGATTCATCATGGCTTGATTTGGATGATAATAATAAATCATCAAACAGTGGATCAGTTTCCACCACCAGACTCTCAATCTCCATCCCAAACTCTGCTCATGACTTCCCAATTTTCAATTCCAGAAATCATCATGGTAATTATTTTTCACCTTTGTATTGATTCTTGAGACCCAGATGTGATTGTTGTCTAATAAGTTCATTTTGTTTTCTTTTGCAGAAGACTGAGCAGTTTCCTGTACTGGGTTTCTGAATCAGAGGGCCAAAACTGTACTTACTTGGTGTCAACTCTTTTTTGTGTAAGGTCTAATTAGTAATGGGAGCAGTACTATTTTTATTTTTTATTTATATATTTAGTTTGAATGTGGTTGGATTGGATTATTATATAATTATGATGCGTTTTAAATGAAGGATCCTATGTATGTCTCTGGCCATCATGGTGTGATATACCAACTCTCTTTGCAATGCATATAATTGTTCCAAATGAATCAGGCATTTCTGTGTTATATTTTAGGGTACCATATTGATGTTTTGTTTGTTTGAAATCATAATTGAGGGGTTGGACCCAATGGACCCAAGGTTGGCTAATTTGTCAGTTCTGAATCTGAATTCACCCAGGTTATGTTGGCAAATAGCATACCATTACAATCCTTGTAATCTTCAAAACTAAGGCAAGCATTGATCACCCTTATAAATATATCCACCAGCCACTACACTGAGAAAAGGACACCTCATAAATCTCAAATGACTCTTCCCTTTCTCTTTGGGAGCTGGCTAGAGTCTGGTTACAAAGACAAAATGTTTGTAATCTAAAATCTAACAGTAAAATGCATGTGACTGAAGAGATACAGTCAAATAGATACAATATCTTTGCTAATTACAGATACAGAGGAACCAAAACCCACATACTGCTATCAACTTATGCAAGTCTTGCAGTAATTATCCCACTCCCCGCGAAAAAGAAAGTATGAGAATGAAAGTTGTTTAGCAATACAGATTTGGCAGCCAAGCTTTTGCAGAAACAGCACTAATAAGCTGAATTGTCCTGAAGCCTCTGTTGGGTGGTGAGTGGGTCTGTGGTTGGGTTGGTCCAAAAAGACGAAAGAAGAGATTTTGCAAAGATTTCTACACTACTCACCTTGATAGAGCATGAGCACTCTCAACCGTCTTCATAACTTTTTGATATGAACGACCGACATGAGTTCATGAGCAATTGAAACAAATCACATCAGATTCGTTAAATACACGTAAACAAACCCAGCGTTTCGATGCTCAGAATGAAATTGAATCCTTGACAACGCATATTAGGTGAAGATGCTGGGAGCTAAGCACAACTAAATCAGGAAAGGAATGAAGCTTCTATTACTATTGAGTTTTTGAAGTACAGAATACAACTCTGGGGGACCACAAACACCTACAAACAATGTAGTGATCCTCAGCTAATGGCTCAGGCCCTCATGTTGAAGACATAATTTGTTCAAAATTGTACATATTTACTCCTGATCTAGTACAGTTCAAGATGATGGAGATTAATCCTCATCATCAAGAGCAGCATCCCCATTCGGCTTATCACCTCCTTCTCCGCCATCACTCTGAACATCTGCAGAATTTTCTCTTCTAGGACTGGACTCCGGCTGCCTCTCTTGTTGCTCATCATCATCATCGGATTCTGACCATGCCCGCCTCCGTCGACCTGCAGGTGCAGCCTAGACCATAAAGATAAAATAAGTTACAGCCAGCAGGAAGTGACATAAACATCGACATTAATTTACTTGGATTCTTAGCTAAGATATCAGTGCTTCTAATTGAGAGAACTCGGACACACAACTAGAGAAAGTTTTTACAACCTCATCCTCAACATCGGAATCTTCAATCCCAAAAGCTGCTTCAAGAGGATTTTGAGCATTCTCTTCATCATCCAGCTCATTCATCTGACCTGTGAACTCCCTGTAGTTTGTGTTGGCATCTTCATTTTCTGGTGCTTCCTGATCGTCCATCTGCTCAGCTTCTGCTTCCTCCGTTTCATAACGCGACCTTGAGTACTTGTCCTTCTTTCTCTTCTTTCCACCTTTTCTCCTTCTCTTTTCACTATGCCCGCCCTCCTCCTCATCCATCTCTGAAGGCCTTCGCTTAGAACCAGATGTACTACTCTTCCATTGCTCCTGAAGATGCCAATATATTGAAAAACTTAGAAACATGAAGATCTAAAAGTTTATGTCATAAATAAATAAAAGCTATCCATTTTCTGAACCACTAGAATCCATCTTTTTATACCTGTCAAGTTGGCCTATTTGGATACTACATTAACAGTAAGATCTCTCCAGAACTGACAGGGGTAGAGGGTTTTTCACACTCCAACTGTAGGGGCTAGTCATAAGAAAATACAAACAACTCATTTATCAATCTTTACCTTTATCCGCTCAAAATGTTCCTCCTGTTGTCTCACTCGCTTTAGTTCATCCTCTTGCATTCTCCTCTCCAACTGTTACAGAAAAGTATAAATTAATGTAGGAAAAAAAATTACAGAAATGCATCACCACCATAGTTGTATACAGGATGAAGCAACTTTGAATACTTAACCTGGAACTTCCTCTGTTCTTCAGCCTTACGTCGGGCTTCCTCAGCAATTGCCATCTGACGAGCAAGTTCTTGTTTCTGCCGAACCTTCTGCTCTTCATGCTCAGCTGCTGTTAAATGAACTCTTGCAGCATCAAGCAAGTGGCTGCAATACTCAACATGAGTGTCAATCTTTTTCTCATCAAACCCATGAAAGTGAAGGCTGGAAGCAGCAGACAGTTGTCTAAATAAACGAACAGCATTTTCTAGCTCTGCAACTGTTGACCGGACCTAAACATGGACACGTATATGATGCTATGTGTGAGAATAAATGAAATCACAAATTAAACGTATATCCAGTGACAAATAAATGACAAGAAATACTTCAAATAAGGTCTTGTCAAACCTCATCCACAGATTTCTTTGGCTTTTGTAAGGTTGAAGCTGAGAACTTTTGCATTACAACACCTGCATCAAACCTCAGCGTGTAATTTGAAGGTGCCAAATGAATGGCTCTCATTAAAGTTTTTTTGCAGTCTTGCCACTGCTCAGCTTCATAATGCGTACGAGCCACATACAGTAGGATCTGAGAGTCTGTGTTGTTAAAGAACTTCCTCAAGCAGTTTTGATACTGCAATATTACTAGTCATCAGCACATGCTATTTACGAAAAAACTCTGGATGCATAAATAAAGTCAGATAAATAGAATACAGATGAGATGAGATGAATTCACCATTTTCACAGCCAATGCAAAATTTCCTTGAGCAAAATAAACATGTGCCAAATTTATCCACACATCTGGCATCTGAACAAAAATGTTCCCACTGGCAGCTTCTTGAACCTACAATAGGTCAAAGGCAAACAGAACCGCAACAAATCTTAAGTTTTGAAATCTGCATCTACCAATGATGTAGTAACACATAATACATTTGAGAATTTGCTATACTACTTACCTGTGTAAAAATGTCTTTCGAAACATCAAAGTGACCCTTCTCTGCAAAGACCACTCCAGCACCATTGGCAGCATATAAATTAGCAGAATGTTGAGCCAGGACCTATAAGCATTTAAAAAATATTTAAAGAAAAGAACTATCAGATTTTTCAGGGACAATACCCAATAGATGATAGAAAACTGGAGCAATAACTCATTGATACAAGTCTAACAAATATTAGGGGAACATAGAATATAGATTGATCACAACTATCTTAACCAAAGCAAAAATTAAAGAAAGATCTTGTATGTGTGCATTCAATCTTAAAGCCCATAAACATTACATGCCAAGAGAATGGCTCTAAAAGGGCAGGAAAAGAAAATAAAAGTAATAAACCAACATACTTTAGTGTAGAGTTCTTTCGATTTTTCCAGATGTGTAGCTTCCAACTTGGGATTTCTTTTCTCATTGCGAATTGCCGCAAAGTAGTTCCAGTTTCCCTTAACAGTGCCAAACAAGAATATAAGACATAGATAGTATTAAAGTAACAGCAGCAAATGCAATTAAGAAAAAAGAAAGTTTCTGGAAATATAATTTTGGAAGGTTTTTGCAAAGTACCAAAGCCATCATTAACGTATTATTCAGATAACAGAAAAAAATTGGGAGAAGGATGCACACTAACGAAATACACACCAGAGAAAGAGTGGCATAGGAATCCTTTCCCTCAGTTGCTTCACTAGCTGCCCGAAAGGTCTCTTTTGCCTTAACCCAGTCATCATTTTTTAATTCCAAGTCACCAAGCATTAATAATGCATTTGGGCACTTGTTATTCACCTTCAGTGCATCATTAACCTACAGAAAGGAGTGTGTCAGTTTTCGGAATAGTGTGTGTGTGTGTGTGTGTGTGTGAGAGAGAGAGAGAGAGAGAGGGGAGTTATATGTATAATAACAACCAGTTCAATGCTTAGTTGAAAATTATTTCGAGCTTTTGCAAGGGCAGCAAGTCTCAGATAAGCATCTACATAGTCTGGATACTGCAAATAAGAACATATGTTAAACAAACAAACCCAATAAACAAAAAAATTTGGACCATGATACATCAGAAGACTTAAATATATAAAGCACATGCAATAAAATAAACACATGTATGCACGTGCACAAATAGAAAAGACATACCTTGAACAAAATCAAACGGTAAAATATGCTTGCCGTTTCAGTGTTATGTAATTGCTCAAGTAGTCTGGCAAGGTTAAATAGTGTTGTGACTTTATTCCAAGGTAATTCGACTAAGTGACCATCTTTCTCAAGTTGATGAAATATGTGCATGTCCTTGTATTGAAAAATAGATGCATCAGCATCAACAGATGGGACTTTTTCTTTACCATCAATGAAGGCCACCCATATTCCATCACCCAGTGCCTCCCTGAAAGTTTGTTGAGCAAGCTGACAGATAGAAGAATATACATACTTGTCAATCTATGTTTCCTTTGGATGGAAATTACAATAAGATTCCAGGAAAACAAGCAAAAAAAATCCACAAACCTCAAATTCTCCCCTCTCAAAATGAAGAACCCCAAGATTGTTAAGAACTTCGATTGGTACCTCCTGACCTCCCTTCTTCAAGAGATTACGTGCCTATAGTAATATTTGATGATTATTCTTCAAAGAAATGGGGAGAGAGAGAGAGAGAGAGAGAGAGAGAAATGTTCAATATAATGAAAAAAAACATTTGCTAAAAAGAAATTCATACGGTTTTTAGGCAATCCTGAGCGGCTCCAGCATCAGATGAAATCAATAATTCTCCCAGATCAAGAAATGCCTGCATTATAGTCAGATAAAAGGTGCAAAATAAGGACATGAGGTTAGAGCTTTACACAAGGGTTCAGTGGAGCACTCCACTGGACATGTCCTATTATAAATGTTATAACTGGGTTGATTACCTGGGCATCATTTGGGTCAATTTTTGTAGCCTTCCTCATAAATTCCAATGCCTTCCCAGTCTGCCCAAGCTGAAAATATATGTGACCAAGAACCTATAGGAAAGGAAACTATTAGTTGAGAAACAAACAAAAAAAGATCATTAAGGCCAACATAATTTGATTCCAACTCACTTTCAGTGTCTCGCAATTATCAGGGTAAATCTCCAAAACCTTTTCAAAGTTCGATAGTGCACTTTTAAGATCTCCCATCTTCAGTTGTACTTGACCCAAACCTGACACCATGAGCCGAAAGTTACGCACAGACGTAAATGTAAACCATGTTACATGAATATGAAGCCTGCATTACTATGCAGACGTTGGCATACCACTAAAGAATGTCATAGTAGCACTAGGTAGACCAACCAAAGTTCTATAGTATGTAATATGGTATAAACATAGTAAGTCAAACACAATCAGGAAAGAATCAAGGTGCAGACAATTAAGGGCCTCTTCGTTTCACATGTGACATATCTTTTCCTTTTTGGCATATCTTCCATGACTACAATAATGATGATTTAAAAATATGAATTCAGGGACAAGAGCATAACAATGAAAACAAAGGATGCGAGCAACCAACAAAAGAGACAGAGAGAGAAATTATGTTAGAAGCCTTTTTCTCATGATAGCAGAGATCCCCCAAACCCGCTTGGCAGACCCAGGCGCAAAACTGGGGCCTCCTGCGTAACCTTAGAACCTTTAGGAGACGGAAAACTCAAGCAAATAGCTAGATGGGCAAGTATTGTGAAGGGGTTCAACCCCAGACCGCATGGAAGCAAGCCATGGACCTGGTCATTCCTACTAACCCCTCGGTGAAATTATGTTAAAGTCTTATGAAAGATATATTAACTACTAAATCGAAATCATTACTAATACTATGCCAAAATATCTGACTCATTCAAAATTTAAACACAGAAGATTTTTTATGACTGATCGTAACTGACCATAATATGGAAATATGAATTCTTGGGGTTTACTAATTTCCTTGACAGATGCCATGTAGTACACTCCCGCCTTATCATAGTCCCCCTGCAATGCAGTGCAATCAAACATTGCTACCATTAGTAATCCAAAAGAGTCATCAGTGAAACATGAAAGACTAAAAGTGCTGGTGAGAGGTGACTAAAATTAACGATATTAATGTCATCAAATCAAAATAAGGCCGGAAGACTTGCTAATAATAATCTACACTAGTTTGAAAGTGTTGCATTGCCGGCAGTGACAATTTCATAACAGGGCCAACCTATTTATTTGTTTCTCTAGACACCACAATAGAAGATTCAGTAACATGCAGAGCTAAATGCTGCATAAGATATCAATCAATTTGCCCACAAATACACACTGAAGTCCCCAAAAAGACGAAACATCTTTTCCTCTGCTTTAAAAACTTTTACCAACACAATGAGACAATGTAAAGAACCCTTCATTATCTCGACCTCATCATATAAAAAGAAACATAATCTTTTTACCTTGCTATGGTAAGATCGTGCTAAGTTGTAGTAGGAATGCGACTTTGTTGGTCCATGATTGGTGACAGCAAGTGCAGTCTCAGTCAGTTGCTCAACTAAAAAGTGTTGACCAGTGTAGAAAAAATGGTTTGCCAGATAATTTAAGGCCATTGCACAATAAGGGTACAGCTCAAAAGCTCTCTGCATTTTTTCCATTCCTTTCCTTATTCCAGTAGCTATCAAATGTAATACAGCCCGGATATTAGACTTCCCAAAGGACAGAAGTATGGACATATGATGATAATAATAAAAAAAACAAATAACAGTATTCGTTTAAGTAAAATATAGAATGCTGACTTTTATAGTTGTACCTGCATTTGTATGCAAATCCAAAATTGCAAGAGCAACAAGAGCCTCAACATTTTCTGGATCTAACTGCAAGTACAAGTTCATGAAGTTAAAAAACTGTGGCAGGTAAAAATGCAGATTCACCTGATATTAATGCATCATTAAGCTATCACTTGCCTGTAAGACCCGCTGAAATGCCTGCCAAGCTTTTTCAAATTGACCCATTTTGTAACGACAGAGACCTATGCCAAGTCTTACAGCCGCAGGACAATTGGGATTCACTTGCAGGGCTCTCTGTATGGAACTTCACAGTTAAAACAACAAACTATCTAACTAAAGAAAATTTTCTAGGCTAGTCATAACCCCAACCAATTCAAAAATAAAGAACAAATCTGGAGGTTAATAAAGAGTGAATTTGTTGGGTTCTACAGGTTAACAAACAGGGGAATGAATACAAACCTTGTACAGCTCCAATGAATCAGAATATTGCCCACGATTGAACTCAACGCACGCCTGCAGATATTAAGGGCAACTAATTAAAAGCAAATTCAGCATAACTAATAACTGAAAACCCCAATTCGGTCTATCTTGCGCTCTACAGGTTAACCAGGTCTATAATATTTCGATAAGTTCCCCCTAAGTTTACTTCCACAGCACCTACCACTAAATTTCCACTCTCCTCCACTCTTGCTAACATTCAATTTCCAAAGACTTTTTGCGAGCCAATTGCCACGCTCATAGCTCATAGACATGCGGGACATCACCACAGTGGACACCCATTGAAAATTTTACTCTCATAATCAACAGAATTCAAAAAAAAGATTTTTATAAGTAAGTGAAAGAATTGTGCAACAGAAGGCATACTGATTACGTATAGCCAGAAGAGCAATATGTGAACAAAACTATTATCCTCTATTTTCTTTCTGATATGCTGAAATATTGATGACATCTTCATGCATGCGATCCTTAAAACACTGCAAGTATTATACCCTTTTAAGTAGAGAGATCAAGTACAAACCTGACCCAACAGGGAAGGGACGTGATCACGGTCTCCATCTAATACAATCTTGAATGCATTAAATGCCTGATCTACTTCACCCTTAGCCAGTAAAAGTTGACCTGTAAGTAGAAGACAGGTAATGAACTTTAGAGAATCTTAACATGCATGGTCTAATAAAACATAGACAGCAAACAGTTTTCCCCTACATGATTTCAGCACTATAGATCCTTTTGTGGCACTCATTGAGAATGCTAGACCAATAATAGCACGAGTAAGCAGTAGATGTATTAGACTGACACCAGAAAGACTCAGAATATAAATTGAGAACAAGATGCAACTTTATGTGCCATACAGACAGAATGACACAAATTTTTTTGGATTTCATAGTTCACAACTGCAACAAGAACAAGAACATAAGGCCAGTTCCTAAAAACTCTAATTTGCCACGCTGAGCACTCTCTGGGATGAAAAACTATAGACCAACTACTTGGCTAGTCTTGGGGCACCCTATGACATGTGTAAAACACAGTCCAAGCCAAACTCCAGCAGATGACAATCTCTTTGGTCATTCTAGTTGCCCGCATGAGCCATATGCAGTAAATAAAACGTAATAAACAATCTAGGATGCCTACCTTTCCCAACCCACGTAGAAGGCTCATGAATGTCAATTCTCGATGCTTTGTTGTAAAATTGTGTCGCTAAAATGAAATGCTCCTCCTTTTCTCTCTGCTTCGTCTCAATTTTTCCAAGGTAGCTGTAATAGGCCCCTAACGCATTCAAGATAGCAATCCTCTCGTATCGAACATCAGCATAATACTCATCAATCTCTGCACCGTTGCAAAGAATAACAACCAACATTATTCCACAACAAAATATGACAAATTAAGCACCAATAGCAAGTACAAAACAAAAAAACGAATACGAGAGTGGAAAAAAAAAAGTGTGATTACCAGGACTGGACCCTTCCTCCAAAATCTGGCGGAACTGTTCAAGTTTCCCTTGCTTGAAATACTCTCTCTGCAGCATTACCAATACAAAGTAAGTTGTTTTTGCATTGAAGAAACTAAATTGAAACGAAATTGCTCAGAACCCAAACAATCATGTAGTGAATTAAAGTCTCGAGCTTTCGCCTCAAGCAGAATCGGCAATTAGAAATCGAGAAAATTCGAACCGCGATAATGAGCCAGAGATCGAGAGGGGCTTGCTCGGCCTTGAGGATGTCGAGGATATCAGAAGCGTCCCTAGGAAGCTGATCCAGAGCAACCCTAACCTCCTCCTCCGAATTCTGCACCGGAATATACACTGACGCCATTGATTTCCCAAATCACCGAAACACCTAAGCAAGAAAGTTCATTCAAACGAAACCCTAGCTCCGTATCTCTCTGTTCGCGTTCGTGAACTGGACGAAGAATGAGCAACAGCCGCGAATTGTAAGAAATCGAAAGCTGACAACTTTGAAGTTTTGTGAGACGCAGAGGCTCTCAGCCAGTCCCACAGTCACCCTCCATTGCCGTTTAAAGTTTCTTCCTTTTAAGGTTTGTTTGGCAACCGACCAAAAAATAAAGGCGATTAAAAAGCACTAAAATATTAGGGCACTAAAATACATACACTAGCTGATTTAATTGCTCCCTCTCCCTCTCTTCCTCAAACCTCGACCTGTCATCGCCGGTCTCTCCAGGTATCGCTCTCCCTCCCTCGTCTACAATTTTGGTGCAGCTCTCTGATTTTCTTAGATAATTGCTTCAACTTCTGATTTGTGCTCAGATTAGGGCTTAGCTCTAACTTAGGGATTTCTTCTCCATTGAAATTCGCATAGACACTGTTTGAATCGAAGTTAGACTCTATGTATTTGATATCTGGTTGAATTTTTAATCATTGTGAATTAGGTTTAAGAATCTAAATTTGATTTTGTTTCAGTCATTTTCAGCTCATTTATGCATTTAAGGTTGTTTTGCTCAAGTTTAGCTTAATGGCCTCACAAAATTATATATTTCGGTGATAGAATATAAGATTTTATTAAGTGAAAAGATGGCTAGATGTTTAATCCTCTTAATTTTTGTCAATGACTTGCAGACAATCTGAGCCCTGAGCCAGGACAGTTGAAATCCAAGACGATGCCACTCAAATGGTAAAGAATAAAGCTTGAAAACCCTAGTGCAAGGTCTGAAGTAATATCCATTGTTTTTAACATTTGATTTTTTATGGTGCAACTTAGGGTTTTGCATTGGCAACCCAATGCAGGGACGACAGTGAACAGTCAAATCATAAACGAAGTAACTCAGGTCGTTGAGAGCATCAATGGCATTAAGGAAGGCAGGTGGAAAGCCACCATCACTTTCTACAAACCCCTGCTTCGCGGTAGATTTCTCATCCTGCATATTTTCGTTTAATTTCGATTTCCAATTTTGTTATATGGCTTTTGTTACTTTGTAAAAGATAGATTTTGATACACTCGTGTATGTTTTGTATGAATGTATATGTATGCACCAGAGCAGGCTTCAGTGGGGGAATTCCCGCGTGATTTCTTGGGGATTGCACTGCCGGAGCAGCCAAATAAGTACTACCTTATAATCCGGAGCAGCCACATAGTTCTTGAAGCTGATTCTACAATTACAATGATTATGGAGAAATTGCAGTCTTACAAACAAAGGGTCTCACTTAATTTTGAGGTTCTTTCCTTTTCACACTCAATTTTAGTGTAATTCGAATGTTTGATATCAGATTATTGACGTCCAAGGAGAGAAAATTGATTTATATGATTCTATGGGTTTATGGTCTATTTGTGTGTAGGGATTTCATTATCAACTTGGCGACTTCCAATTGAGAGTGGGGAAAGTTCTTCCAAATCACTCAGAAAATTTAAGAGGAATAGTTATGGAGGTAATGGACTCCGTTAACAGAGTGCATTTTCTTCATTTGAGTGCCTGTTCCTGTGTTCTAGAACCTCTGGTATATATATATACCACAAGAAGATGGGAATAAATTATATGCTGAAAGTGCAGAGCTATAACACAGTACAATTAACCTATTGGAAGTATTCACCAAAATGTTTGTTGTGTACTTATAGTAGTGGATGATAAAGGTCGTGGAGGTACACACTGTCAATATTAGGACATTTTCTGCCAATTCTGACTAATATATGAAAGTTGGTTTCTTGTTGAATATATTAGGCATGCACTTTACAGAATACCAACTGGATCTATTTCTGAATCTCCCTATTAACTTTCAATAACATGTTAGACAAAACACGATTTATGAACTAAAAATGTTCCCTGCTTTTAAAATTACTCATAGGATTGCATTTACTTTCTGCTCTATCAAACAATCTAGCAACGTAGATGTGAAGAATTTTTCCAGTCTTCAGATTGTCGGTCCTTAATATAGCCTTTTTTTGTCCCCTTGATTTTCTTTCTGTTAGCTGTTAATCTCGATGAAGATTTTCATGTATTGTCATTGTGCTATCCTGCTAAATCCTTTTTTATTGAAGTTACTTCGTTTATATATAGGTGGAGTACCTTCCCATTTCTTCAATGGAAAAAGCAAGGCAAATGATGGAAGAGTTTATGGATATATGGAAACAGGCTGTGTCGAAAAGAACGTTACCAGGCCACTTTGTGCATATGGAACCAAACTTTGGTGAGTTTGGCCTTGGAGACCAGTATACTTCACAACACACTGCTGTCCAGTATGCTGCTGTTATGCATCAACTAATTGCGACCGTGCAAGCAGTATCAGGAAGAAATTAGGAAATGATGAACAAGAAGATCATGTATGTCACTCGTACAACTGGTTTGATGTATTAATGTTTTCAACCCCAGTTGACTAACATAAAATGGGGAGGAATGAACATCGGCATTAGGTTTTGGTTTTCCACGGAAGACAAGAAAGTACATGGTAGGGTTTGTGAAACAGAAAACATAGACTTACTTGAAAACTCTGTTCTCATCACCTTGTTAACTTCTTTAAGAGTTGAAAGTGTGCTTTGGTTGTCCATGGAAAACAAGAAGCATATGGTAGAGGTTTGAATGCTTTGGAGTAAGGAAGGCTGCTTCTGCATTACTTTCTGTGCTCCTTCCTTTCTAGTAGAAAACCAGTGAAATAGCCTAAACTTCAAATTTTTTCATTTTTACATGCCCATTACAGAGTGAGAATTTTCATGTTATGATTTTCATATCCCATGGAAGAGTGTGAATGCGCAGAGCTTCATTCTTATGTCTCCAAGAGTTGACGAGAACAGAAACCAATTTATGAAAAACAATTACAACACATAAAAGAACTTGGAGATATCTCTAGTTCGGGACAACTTTATTGGTCCAGCTTTGCCTTATTTTCTTAAAGAGGTAGTGCTATTTTATTGGCCAGAATCTCAAATACGTGATACTCCCGGGCTACACAACAATTACACGTGTAAACCCTAAGCATTTCAACAAAAACCAATGCGAGGAAGAAAAATATAATAACAAAAATGGAAAAAGCAAAGGGTTTTAGTTTCAGTGCGTAGCCGCGCAGTGTGAAATAGCAGACGTCCACGTGAAGGCACAAGCATAAATAGATTATAGAGCCGCATAACCCATATTGATAGGAGTATAAAATCTCAGTTTCTTGAAAGGTACAGGGGTTTTGGTTCATTGGCCACCCCCTCCCTGTTTTCTCTCCACCGCTCTCTCTCTCATTCTTTACAGGTTAGCCTCCACCATCTTCATCTTCATCGTCATCATCATGGTTTCACATTTATCTTCATCTTCATCATCATCATCATGGTTTCACATTTATTACTAGTTTGCAATCATGGGCTAACTAAGTTTTCAATTTTTTTTGTTTATGTTTGCTCAAGATTCTATTTTTAGCTCCAATGGACCAACCGCCAAAAACTGGTGCTACTGCACCCAGAAAGGTTTGTTTGTGTTTTTTTTTTTGATGTACTTCCTTTCCTTTGTTCAATGTTGTTTATATTGGTGTTTTGCTTTATATTGCTACAGAGGAAATTCATACCAAAAGCTCGCCCAAAGCCGGAAGTTAAACCGTATTAATCCCTCACTTTCGGTTCAAACCAACGCATTTTATTATTGATTACCCTCTTTTTGCTTCTTTGGTAAATGACTTGTCTTATTCTTAATCGCTCTCTGCAGCGACTTGGAGGAGGAAGAGAAAGCTCATCATGCAGAACAGGAGAGGGAATTGCTCAAACGCATCCATGTATATATATCTCACTGATTGATTGTTTGGTTTCCATTTATATAATTTTAATTTCTGATCCCAATATTTAATCTTATGTATTGTCTTGTTTTCTGTCTTAAAGGAACAATCTTTAAGGGTGAAGCCGAAAACCGAAAAGAAAGGTAAATGCTCTTCTCCTTTGGGACTCTTGGATTTCGATTTTGGAATTCCAATTTACTAGGTGGCAAGTGTATAAGACAACATATGTAATTCTTCACTCTTATTCAGTCATCCAGCACTTGAATTAAACCAATGAATTTCGAATCAAATAAGTTGTGATTCTATCAATGACAACAATGCTATTAATTTGCAGTGAAGCCTGTGCAAGTTGCATTTGGTCACGGGGGTGAATCGTCATCCACCATAAGATCATATGGGACTCCCAGGGGTTCTAATGGTATGATCTTCTTCAGTGTAGTCTTTTATAGTTTAGCTGTTAATGGGATGCTTCTAGTACATCACTCTTGATGGTGTTTCTGCAGGTGGTGGTTTCAACCCCAAAATGGAAGAGGAGAAAGAATACAAGTCACCGTTTGTAAGCTACATAGCAACCCAATATATGCAAGCCAAAATAACTACAAATAGTTGTTGGATTTGTGGGTTTTTTTTGTAGGCCTGTATGTCTGTGTTGATGACTTTAGTTACTTTTTATATTTGGGATGTTGTTGCAGGATATCTACAGTCATTACCCTGTATCTCTTCCTGTGAGACAGCCATCTTCTGAAGATCCTGGTATGTTTGAGATGAATCTGAGGTTTAGCTTGCATAGATTTTCCAGTGAGATATGATAGGCATTTCGGATAGTGTTAGCTCATCATCTCTATATTCAAGTTCTACAAAAAGCACAGAAATTACATTATATAAAATGTGATTGGTATAGCATTAGTCAGTCTTTCTTGCACAACAACATATATGTTGTGTGTGAAGTGAAGGTAAGATCAGGTCCTTGTTAACAAGAAAGGGCAAGACATTCTGAGAAAGTTCAAAGAAAAAAAAAAGAAAAGGAGAAGTATACAAGCGATTCTAAGAATTCAAGCATTTTACACTATAATAGCATAACAATGCTGAAACACTTTTTACCTATAATACAATTGCCCCAGCAAGATAAATCCAATTTACTGCAAGTTAATATGGTTCATTATCGTGTGGTTTTTTAATTGTGATAAAATTTAGACAGAGAAGCAGTGGATTTTTAACATGAAACATTGTAGCTTGACTCATTTCTTTATGTTTGCAATCTGAGTTCTGTGTCATCTTCTGTCAAGGTAAAATGTGACGTGTGTTACATATGAATGCACCTAATGTTCTACAACTTGCAGCAATTCTTAACCAGCAAGAATTTGGGGATGGTTCAGAGGAATCAACTTATGATGAAAATGCAACACCAGCGGCAGATGATCTTGATCTAAAGGTTGGTAATCTGAATAGTAAAGTTCAAACGATATATGCATGCTTAAATCTTTTTTATTTACTTTTGAGAGTTTGTTGGCAGGAGGAAAATAGAGCAACAAGTATGTTTTTTCTTCATTTACCACCAAACTTGCCTATGTTAAAGCAATCAGCTACAGCAAATGGCCAACAGAAAACCAATAGCTCAGGGGCACCGGGAGGTGCACGTAATCCAGAGAAGCCTTGTTCTTTGGGTGAGTTACCAGCTGGCTTCATGGGTAAGATGCTGGTGTACAGAAGTGGTGCTATCAAACTGAAGCTAGGAGACACCCTCTACGATGTGAGTTAATAATGAAGCAAAATGGATGTCTTGTCTTCTCTTCCCTTCTTGTCCCTTAACCACTCATGCTATACATATCTTCTAAAAGGATATGATATATTCTTTATGTTATATGTTATATCAGATAAACATAAACTTTTGAACTACTCAGGGCTCATTAACTACTACATACGTAATATAAACTCTTGTCAATATTCTGAGTCACTTGAAAGTGGAAGATTGGGATATTAAATTTCTAACTAATATATCTCTTATCTTTTGGATGGATGCAGGTCTCCTCAGGAATGAATTGTGATTTTTCCCAGGATGTTGTGGCTATTAATACCACAGAGAAGAAGTGCTGCATTATTGGTGAGCTCAACAAGCGAGCTGTAGTGACCCCAGATATTGACTCCGTTTTGAACGGTATAGAGAATTTATGACAGTGCTGCTCATTTGCAATACAGTTTTGGTCTCTGGTAACCCAATATGCTTTTGAGGAAATTTTGGGAGTCTTCATTAGAACTATCAGAGGAAATAGATGACAAGTTTCAATAGCAAGATAAGGAATTTTTGCTAATATACCAGCCACAATAATTTGCAGCAAGAGTTTATTGTTTGACAGTCGTGTGAAATTGCAACTAATTCTCCATTTATCTGTTTACGTTGAGAAAAAAATTATATTATTCAATATATGTTATTTTTTTAATACAAATGTCAACTGTGGATTAAACATAATATGTGATAATTGACATTTGTCCGTTTACACTATAGAATTGTTTTCACAGGAAAACTTGTGTCTTGTTTATTCCAACTTCCAAGTGATCTCTGGTTGCTAATAATAGAATTGTTTTCACAGGAAAACTTGTATTTCGTTTATAGCTGGGTACCCGAATTACACAACTAGAAAGTAGAAACTACACTTCCACCTAATCAATAATGATCAGGAACAGGGAAGATAACAGAGCTAAAAAAAAGGAAGACACTGAACTTAATGAACAAAGCCGGTGTCTAGAGCTTGTTCATTATGAATGCACTCTAGAAATGCAACACACATAGTTTGTGATTCAAAATCACAATTATTTCGTGATTGAAATTTAGACATTGCAGGCTAATTAATGCAATCTAGAGTTGGTGCAGTGTAATTTGAGCTCCATGTTGTGGTTGAAGAATGGCAAGAGTGTAAGGAGCATGAGTGTAGGAAGGTGAGAGCTCGAATGAGAAATGCTGTAGAATCATAGCCAAAGCAACTTTTGCTTCTATCAAGGCCATATTTTGGCCGATACAGATCCTCGGCCCCCACCCAAATGGAAAGAATGCTTGCTGCTGGTCCTTTGATGCCTTTGAAACTCCTTCGGAAAACCTCTCGGGTTTGAACTCTCCTGCATCGTCACCCCAAAGTTCAGGATCGTGGTGAATGAGCAGTGTAGGCAGAGTTAGATCAACTCCTGCTGGAACAACAATGTCTCCTATTGTGGTTTCCTTGTAAACATGTTGATATGAAGCAATTGCAGGTGGATACAACCTTAGGACTTCATTAAGTATCATGGTTACCTGCAAGAGAATTTATTCAATTATTTGGGGGAACGAACTACGTGCATATTTTAGCTTTAAGTATTTGTCTAGAGCGAAATACTCACGATCTTGAGGTGGCTTATAGCTTCAAAATTGGGTTCCTTTTCTCCACAAACTCTTCGGATTTCTTCCCTTGCCTTTTCTTGCCAACTTGGGTGCATAGCCAAGACAATCATGGTCCATGTTAACAAGCTTGAGGTTGTTTCTTGCGCAGCAAGGTAGAACTGTTTGCATTCCTCAATCACATCTTCAATCGTCATCATCTCATTGCTTTTTGTGCTGGTACTTATATTTTCTGATAAATGTGTCTGGCTATTAGACTGCAACAGCAGGCCTAGCAAGTCATCAACCCTTGATTCACCGGCTCTTATGGCATTCATTTTCTTCTGGATTATATTTCGTAGCATCGATGTGATCTCATTGTGCAATTTCTTTCTCCTTTGATTCTTCTTTGTTGGAATAAATCTGCACTCAACAGTTGTTAAGACGTCAATTCCTATCAAGTGTAGTAGATATGAAAGCATGAAAGATGCTAAACTTTTGTTTTAACATGGCAATATATGCACCTAAAACCGGGGATGTGTAAGGTTTGCATTGCTTCAATGGTTAGTGTTAAAAGCTCTCTTTGAAGCTCAAAGACCTTCTTCCCTCCTTCATAGGTGCTTCCAAATGCTGCTCGAGAAATAACATCTGCAGTTAGTTTTTGAAGTTCAGGCCAGATATCCATTTCGCAACTTCCTTGAAGAAGAGAAATCTCCATTTTCCACTGTTCTATCAATTTGCCACAACTGACTACAAATACAGGTATCATTTCCTATAAGAGAAACAGACTAATAAGTAATTAATTGATTAGGAGAAGTAGAGAATTAAATAAGTAAACTGTAAAAGTAGATGTCATAAATGAGCAATATAGGGAATTAGGGATTCATGGAACCTTGAGCTTTTCTAGGTGGAAAGCTGGATTGATTATCCTTCTGTGTTTGGCCCATTTCTCACCCTGTAGAGTTGATAGACCCTTTGTCAAAATCAGAATTTGAGGGTTTAGGGGTGGCTTATGGAAGTGACCTAGCTTGTTAGACAGAACTTCTTTCATCATCTCTGGGTCCATGATGATCAGTCTTGGTGTAGTCCCAATCCAACACATTGATATCCTCCCTGTACATGTTTAAAAACATGACAGCACGAAATAAAAACCATAAGCACAATATCAGATTATCATCACAGGAAACATACGCAATAAAACTAATTACAAGGGGTGTGTACCGTATTTCTGCACAGTATTTAGGGTGAACGGGTCGACACGTGGAACAATCTGGTGGTTTAGACTCATGGGTTTGGACCATGCTTCCTTTATCTGCCTCACAAACTCTTTCATGTCCCCAATGAGTGGCCTGTAAGGAGTGCCTCTAATCCCTTGTTGCTTCAACCGCCTCTCTAGCAATTTGGGCTTCCACCAAATGGAGTAGAAAGCTTTAACACCACCACATAGCAGCAGGAACAGTGAACCTGAAAATAATACCACATAATAGTCTTCCATTCGTACTCAAAAAAAAAAAACTGAGAAGATTCTTTGGATGATATATTGATGTTTCACAACCTGAAATCTTTGCAATTATATTCAGCTTCGAAACATTATCCGTAGATTCTGTACCAAGCAAGACGTTTGACCTCTGAGCTTCTAGTCAAATGTTAATCTTGTAAAGGGGGTAAAGAGTGTTGTTTAATTTATATATATTGTATTTGACCCTTTCTGTTAGCTAGCTACAGATGTAGCTAGCATGAATCAGGTTTATATTACTTTGACTCATTTATCTTAAAGAAAAGGCATAATTGTCAAAATGCCCCCTGAATTTGGCCATAATTGTCAATTTACACCCTAAATTTGCAATTGCATCAATTTACCCCCTGAACTTGGTAAAAATTGTCAATTCGCACCCTATACGTAAATTTTAACTTTTTTTTTCATTCAATTTTGTGACATGTGACATTTATGTGAGGGGTATTTTGGTCATTTTATGATATATATTTTTAGCAAAACACAAATATACATAAAAATTACATATAAAAATTATATTAAAAAGAATTAAAAATCCAACTTTTTAATGTAATTTTTAAAAATTCACCTAAACCCTAAAAATTCACATTTTTATGTATATTTGTGTTTTTAATGTAATTTTTATGTATATTTGTGTTTTAATGTAATTTTTATGTATATTTGTGTTTTTAATGTAATTTTTGTGTTTTTCTAAAAATATATATCATAAAATGACCAAAATACCTCTCACGTAAATGTCACATGTCACAAAATTGGATGGAAAAAGTTAAAATTGACGTATGGGGTGCAACTTGACAATTTTTACCAAGTTCAGGGGGCAAATTGACAATTTTACCAAGTTCAGGGGGAAATTGGTGCAATTGCAAGTTCAGGGTGCGAATTGACAATTTTTACCAAGTTCAGGGGGTAAATTGACGCAATTACAAGTTGAGGGTGTAAATTGACAATTATGGCCAAGTTCAGGGGGCATTTTGACAATTATGCCTAAAGAAAACTAGAAAAGGAATAGGGTAGAGTGCTGGCTTAGGATATCGAATAGAGTTATGTCTCCTGTTTGAGATGACTTTTTCATAGTTTATCTTATTCTGGGGTTACTGTCTTCGGATAAGGGAATTAAATATATAGTATTGGCCGGCCGGTGAGATCCAAATGTATATTTCCGTGAGCATCAAGCTCATGTTTGGAGGACTAAATGTATACTTTTGCTTGAGGATCAAGCCTTGAGGACTAGGTGTTTTTTATTGATGGAGAGGCCAAGTTAATTCTATCCAGAAGTCAAATGTTGAATCATTTAACAAGGTGATGGACCTGAGAAAACCAAATTGACCCATTGCATAAGACCAATGGTACATGGAGGATTGAAATGCCAGCCCAAATTTAGTCCAATCTAATTGAATCTATTTAACAGGGTTGGGCTATTGCTAAACACTTATTTAGCTCATTGTCTTTTTTTTTTTTTTTTGGACAATGATTTAGCTCATTGTCTAGATCATACATTGAGAAAGGTTTGTTTAACCCATTTCAGATTCTTCATTTAAAGAACTTTTTTGCAAGAACTAGCTAGCTAATCTCTACAACTATTAAGAGAAGACCTTTTGTTAACCATAACCGAATTTTTTTTAACTTTAATAACCCTCAAATATTAAAGAATTATGAATAAAATATCAACTGTCAAGGAAAAAAAACGTCAAAAATAAAAGAATTTATAAAAGAATTTAAAAAAAAACTAACTACCCACTACTTTTGAAGAAAAAACTATTCAAGTGTGTTATCGTTTCCAGTATCCATTAGCAGTACTACTAATAATTTAAGAACATCCGCATCAAAATTAAGTCAAACTGATCAGCGAGACAAAATTGAGCTCAAATGTATTCAGATAAAACTCATCTAGTTTACAATCTTACTTGGAACAAAACTAATCCTAATATTACTTACTAAGCTATGTAGTTCTATTGATTAAAGAAGAAAAAAATCACTTGCACACAAGTCCGAAGTCTCGGGTTCAAATCATTAATTTTCTCCAATACCTAATTATCCCAAAAAAGAAAAAAAGGGTTAGCTAGCAGTAGTCAATTTCTGCAATGCTAGCCAAGGGCCTACGTATTCCTTTCGCTTGCTGCGATTTAACAAAGCTTTTTTGTTGGCCACTCTATCTTTAGCTTCTTGATACATATATAGATATATCGACTTTACATGCATTTCCGAAATTCTCTCCGATACCGATCCATCATCCATTTGAAAATTATTATAATTATAACAATTTTTAAATGGATCGGTTCCTTTCAAGGTGTATAAGATAGATCAGATTAGTCAAAGTATATGTCCCAAGCTTGTCAAACTTGTCTTTGTACCATATGCATCCAATTACAAATAGGGAGAGCTAGCTAGGTACGTTTTAGGGTTAATTTCTCTCACGTCCTTCTATATATATATTCCCTCTGAATTGTAGTGAAAGGCAATGGATCGATCACGTACTACTTTTCTTCGATCACAACACTTTACCAACTTAATTTCAGTAAAACCCTAGCCCTAGCTAGCTAGCTAGCTCGATCTTTTTGGTTAATTACTTGGGAATATAACTAGACTTGACTGTTCACTTGCCGTATGGAAATGCACGAGTGGAGTTTAATTACAAGAAGCTTATTTATATATATGGATCACATTGCTTCACTGAGTAAATATTCTTCCTTCAGGATTCATTCTATATATACTGCCACACACATAAACTGGAACAAGATAATATCTATATATAGAAGGGGATCGATATACATGGATGTGATGGAGTAGGTAGCAATATGATGAATAACCACTAAAACAAAAGTGATATATATATATATATGCATATACTTGAGCTTCAAGGAAAGAACTGAGAATATGCATAACAATGAAACTTGATCATATATATGTACGTACGTATACATATCCATAATAATAATAGCTAGCTTTTAATTTCATTTCAATAAACAATGTGAGTATTTCTAGCTAGCTAGCTAACTTGCATCATCTTGAATATAATTTCAAGAATTCTGTTTTTACTTTATATATGATCATCAAATGCTAATGGTAAAGATAAAGGGAATCATATATATATATCAAACTATGAGATAACAAAGTAAACCACGCGCGCTATAAGCAAAAGCAATGGCTGGAAACATGGAAAAGAAAAATACATGACTAGTGTTCCTTGTTATTTCCTTTTTCCTGTTGAACATGCACAGAGCAATATTTATGTTATTATTGTAGTGAACAAATTATGATTATACTTTCAATTTCTTAATAATATGACTCTAATAAACAAAGATCATATCCTAATGTAATAGAAAATTTTAGACAAACACTTCAAATATTCAAATCCATCAACAATAGATTAATACTTTCGTTCCCAAAAAAAAAAAACTAGGAATTTACCTTATTTTTAAGGAAAATATTCTTGTCCAACTCCGGTTGGATCTCTGTGTCCAAACTTTTTCTTATTGATATACATTTGACAATGTAATTTCATGATTTGAACCGTTGATCTTGTTAAGCAATATTTATATATCAATTCTGCAAAAAATCAAAGTAAAATGCCGTTTTGCATGTGAGGGCCGGGTTTCACTTTCACATTCAAACTTTATTGGAAATTAATTATATAAGGTGCCATTAACCCTAAAGTCCTAAACTATTTTGCTTAGAACCAGCTAGTTGCACTATTACTTGTATTAATCCATGATTGAGGACGCTTTTGTTCCTAATCGATCACCCCCAACCCCAATGAGAAGTCAAGCCCTTCTTTTGCCGTTTTGCACACAGAAGGAAGAACTAGATGGAACAAATGAAAACGTCTTTGAATTAGACTAATTAATTTTTCCCAAGAATGAATACTGACCGTATATACATCTGTAAAATTAATGATGACAGCTGAGAGCTAATCAAATCAATCACATGTCTTTAGGTCAACACTGTCGATGACTCTTAGCACGAACCCTACTAATTTTGTTTACTATCCAGTTATCAATTAATCACATTGCTCAAAAAAAAAAAGTTATCAATTAATCACGGTTGTTGGGTCTACCACCCCATTTACATGACGATGGTTTATTGCAGCTATTTCCTTTCTGGTTTCTTTTTCTATTTTTGCGTAGTATCTGAAACTTTAGATCGACATCCTTGTCTTCTTGTTTAGGTGAATTCAAATTTGATTTCAATGTATTCATTTCTAGCTAATATTGTTCCATTTATGGATGGCAAGGGTTTTGTTCAACGAATTTGAATGCATGTCGTATGCAACGACGCATTAGCCGAGTGATTGCATGATCGAATGACTTCCTAATCGATCAACTAAGGCATAAAGTGTACAAATTTGTGAACGTGCATTCTTAAATCGCTTAACACAAAAATAGTCATATCCAAAATAGTGAGTTTAGACGTGTTTCCACCCATATATGTTTTTTTTTTATAGGCATGATGTATATGCTAATTAATTAGTCAAAGACGCAAGAAAGACGTTTTGTAGTCTCTATTTTATCTCATGGAAAATTTTACAAATCAGTACACAATTATTCTAATGTCATTATCAAACAATGAGGAAAATTTTGCATTTAGGCAAGTTTCAACAAAGTAAAGATGATATCAATTAACAGTTAATTAGTAGGCTTTTTACCAAAAAAAATCTATTTACCCTATATGTTCTAAACGCAAACACTTTTGATACTCTTCGATCGAGTCTTTGATAAAGTCCAAACTCTAGGGCTAGGACGGAGTTGGAGTGTAAATTAAGTTGAACATACAAAAAGTTCTTGTTCCAGGGAGATACACCATGAGAGCATATTCCTAATTCCATCAATGAATAATAATAGACCTCAAATCCTTTCAAAAAAAAATAATAGACCTCATAATTATCTTGCATATAATTATTTATCTCCATAAATATTTACATAGAAAAGCAAGAAAAGTTGTAATTGGGATCGAAATAAAATGATTAAAATC
This sequence comes from Rubus parviflorus, assembly GCA_029955375.1. Lineage (NCBI taxonomy): Eukaryota > Viridiplantae > Streptophyta > Magnoliopsida > Rosales > Rosaceae > Rubus > Rubus parviflorus. The sequence goes on from JARGGL010000004.1 coordinate 19,448,950, forward strand.
TATATGACAATGTGACTAGCATGAGTACTACAGCATAGATCACGACAGCATATATATAAGATTATCTTAATCCTCCACTTAATTATTTAGCACAACTTATTAATTATTTAGTATGATTTTATTTTTTAATTAACTTTAGCTAGTATGATAAATATATAAATTACTAGCTAGCTAGCTAGCTATAATACTATTGTTATAATTATTGATCAACTACTCTCTGCAAGTGCAAGCCACTCTCCTTGATCAGCATCACCATCGAGAAAAGAATTCAATGACTGGAAATTGAGGACCATATTTGGTTGAAGTTGATCATCAACAACACAATCCCCACCAACATTACCACTCCAATGTTGCTGTTGCAGAAGCAATTCTTCAGAGAACAAGTGATCATCACCACTCGCAAAATCCGTACCGAGAAGATTTGACGGGCAAAGCTCCGAGTTTATGCCAAAATCGAACAGAAAATTCGATGACGAAGATGGCGACGACGACAACCCATGATCAGTATTAGGCTGATGATCTACTTGTTGATGATGATGATCCACAGGCTTGTGGTCATCCAAAAGAAACAACCCTTTGTAGTGTGGATTGATGAGAGCTTTGGTGCACTTGGCAGCTTTGGCTCTTACCACATTATGGGACAATGGCGAGGCGATAACATTCTTGGCCTTCATGGATTTTGGTACGTCTTCACCACCAGCTTGGGATAATGAGCCAGCTTCTTGGTCTTGAATTCTTTTGCTCAGATTGGTGTTCCAGTAATTCTTTATTTCATTGTCTGTTCGCCCTGGTAGCCTGCCCGCTATTAAAGACCATCTGATCAAAGTAAAACCCAGTATTTATAATTTTATATATCAAAATCAGCAAATTAGTTTGCTTATGAAAATTAATAACCCAAATTGATGAATTATTCATTAGGATTACCTGTTGCCCAAGAGCTTGTGAAGCCTAATGATAAGCTCTTCTTCATCGGGTGATATGTTGCCTCTCTTAATGTCTGGTCTGAGATAGTTTAACCACCTAAGTCTGCAGCTCTTCCCACATCTCTTCAACCCTTTCAATTATAACATTGCATAATTAATTAATTAATTAGAATCATATATGCATGCATATCAACTCAGAAAACCCAGAAAAATCCATTTCTCTAAATTCTGATCTAATTAATTAATTACCTGCTTTTTTGGGGAGGTTTCTCCATCTGCCTTCACCATGAACTTTGATGTACTCAGTGAGAATTCTATCTTCTAGAGCGGTCCATGCACCTCTGTTCAAGCCCTCCTTAGCACAACAAGGGCTTCTCCCCATTATTCAAGTACGTACTTTTGGTTCTTGAGCTGAAACTTTCTTTAGCTTTTCTCTGGGTTTTGATGAATTTTCTAAACGTGTGCTTCTTTGATCTGGTTTCTTCTTCCCCTATAGACTTGGAGACCCATGCTTTTATAGCTGTGGTTTTGGACAAAAGAATGACACTATCTAGCTAGTGTACGTGGTCCAAGAAAGAGCTGAGGTCATCTGTAAAATTAGGGGTGACTAGTAATAAAGTAATAGAAGCTTCTCAATATATCAAAATCAATAGAGATTGGTTGGAGAGGCCAAAATTTTTATAAACTCTAAGGTAATGTTATATTTTTTTAATGTGGAATTCACATGCATTCTCAACACGTTACCGCACGTGATGGTTGGAGATGCCCAAATCAGGGGCGGAGTTAGAGTTCAAACTTTAGGTGAGCTAAAAAAAATTCATTAAGCATTGAGAAAACTTACAAAACCGAAATGAAGTAAAATGGAGGACTTGCCTCACACTGCAAAATTGCAAATATAAAATGGCATTTAAATTACGACGTACGATTGCCAAGAGACTGAAAATCATCAATATCTATAAATTGATTTTGCAACAACTCAGGAGTCAGGTCTCAGCAACCAAACAACCAACAATGATTCAAATATTCAATGTGATGAACTGATGATGGATGAGTTTAACAATTTAACTGATTGACAGATGGATCATGGACTATTGAACAATTGGACTAATCAAACAAAATTGAAAATTGAAACATCAAACATATAAATTATTGCTCAAACAAAAAAGTTAAAACTTGAAAGGGGAGACAAATAAAAAATTGAAAATATCTTGAAACTACTATCAGTAATCAGTTGAAGAACTTGGAGAGTTTGAGAAAAAATGTGATTTTGTGCCTGTGCCTCTCAGGCTCTCAGCATGCCTTAATTTTGAAAGGAACGGATGAACTAGAAGTTTTGTCTATTGAGGCTTTTGAGTTTTGATAGAATACTAACAATCTAATATGCTTTTGATAGAATACTAATAGTCTAATAGGCTTTTGATAGAATATTAATAGTTTAATACACGTGAAAGAGTTCAAAGAAGTAAAAGAACAAAGCCAACATGAACGGATGAGCAAGGTATTAATAATTATTAAAAAAAATAATCAAGCGTGCTCTGCATACTAAAAATAAATGAAAAAAATTGCCCAACTAAAACTGGGTTAGCTACCACATAGCTCCGCCCATGGCCCAAATCCTTATAAACTCTAAGACGAGGTTATATTTTTTCAATGTAAGATTCACATTCTCAACAACTAGCTATTTTCTTTGAAAAAGCATCTCACTTTTAGAAATATTTGGGGATTGAAAAAATAAAATGTGTTAGAGCTCTCTAGTAGCTTCTTGTGCACTTCAAAATCATTTCGAACTGTTTGTTTCATACTTGGAGTATATATGTATTGATATGATGGTACTAAATATTAGGTCGAAATGCTTCCAAATTTGAGACCTAAATAGATATAGATAGCCCACGCTGAACAATAATGACAAGAATTATAATCACCATTTGAGACCTAGAGTGATATTAATTAGAAGCACTAGCTAGCTCGATGATAATGTACGTTTTAATTAATCATCATTAATTTGGTCCAAATAATTAAAATCATGATCAAGTGTTGAGTATCTATTAATTGATAGAGACTTGATAATGGCTTATATAATGTGGTCATGCAGTCACCCTAGCTTTGCTAGGGTTTAATTAATTATCATGCAATGGTTAAGAAACTTGTTTTCTAGTTAATGTGTGTTAGTGTGTATTGACGTATATCTATTTTTGAAAAAAAAAAAAAATATATATATATATATATATATATATATATATATATATTTATAGTTCTCTTCTACGGTTAACTTCAAGTGCGGTTAACCTTCTTTTATCACACCATTCGAATAGTTTATATGTTGATATTGTACGTACGATCGACCATGCAAAAAACATTGGCTGAAATCTGGGAGTTAGTGTATTACTTATTTTGTTTTATTTATTTGATTTGATGTATTTTTTTTTATTAGGGATTTTCTCTTCAGAAAGGATCTCCCCCAACCCCTTGAAGAGTAAGCCGAGGAGACTAATCTCCCTTCGCAGAACGGGCTGCCGTTGGCCACTGTTGTGATTTGATGTATATTCTTTCATCATGGATCACTCACAAATTTAATAAATAGAAAGCATGATTTCTTCCCACAAGAAAATAACAATACCATACTGTTTTTACTAGTATATATAGTTGGCGGATTCTATATGCGTGATTTTAATTGTTTTCAAGATTTTGTGATAAGTAAGTTATGCGAGCAAAATCTTTCTCACCACATTATTTTATGAATGAGTGATTAGCACATGATTTATGTTGTAGGCTATTAGATGAAAAATACCAATATTCTATATACTTGCATGGTCATTAGTCGACCAAGTCATTTTCATGCATTTAGCTGTGAAATGAGAGTCAAATGACTAATTAGCTAGAAGATAACAATAAATATTAGCCAAAAAAAAAATATGTAATGCATAGACCACTTTTCTTTAATTATTTTGTATATATGAACAAAATCTCCAATTTGAATGCAACTAAACCACATTGCTTCCTCTACTCGTTAACTAACATTCTAAGAAAAAAAACTAACATTCTAAGAGAGACCCTTGAAAGTTTGTTAGGTTAATTATTGTAGTCGCCCACACATTATTTCCATCTACCTGGTACATAATTTTTTTTTAGATAGTCCGTGTCTTCATCGGACCTCCATATATATGTTGCAGTTTCTGTTTGTTATAATTATTACATGGATGAGTTAGTTTTTTTTTTTGAGAAGATAGTTTATGTGTTTCTTAAAGTACAGATTGTATAGATCAATACCAATTAATGAAGAAATTGTTTAAGTTTGATGTACATACGTACACTACTGTTAATTAATTTGGCCAATTTCGACCCTAACTGTTTGTTTTTGTGGCCGGTACTTGATTTTCCAAAACGGCATCAAGATCCGACGTCTTTTCTGATATTTTTCGATCCTTGTTTACTATGTACTAGCACTCACTATCTATAATTGGTCGTAATAGTGAAGTGTTTTCATAAGATCGAAAAATCAAAGTTGCCTATCTATCATTTTTTACGAGTTTGTCAAAGTTATTTCATAAAATTGTACGTCGTCTAAATTTCATAGATCCTTATATTTGTTTTGAGCATATTTTCTGTCATATATAGAGTGACTGTTTTTCCTAGCTAGCTAGCACCTTCGTACCAATTCTGGATCCTCAGGTTCAGGTTAAATTTGTTTCATGGAAAAAAAAAATCATCGAGTTTGACCCCCCCTAAAAGAGAAAGATCAAATCATGCTACTAGCTAAAGTATGAAATGATTAGTGACATAAGTAAACGAGGATGGAGAGCCGATCGATCATTGATGTGAATTGTCAAGGGGTTGTTGGAATTAGAGTGAGTAGTTGGTATATTACCAGATCCAAAGCCCGTTAGGGTTTTCATAGCCTCAAATATTTCAAAAGGCCGCTCTTTCCCTTACATTACCTGAACTAGATTACCTCCATATATGTTATCACATTGCAGGTTTGGCCATGTGATAGCATTTTGTTTCCTGCATATATAAAAGGAAAACTTAATTGGATTCAGGATCCAATTATTGGGTAACCCCATCAATTTCTCCCGAGAAAAATGGCATCAAATTGAAAAAGATGATGCTAGCTATCATTACTGTTTTGGGGGGGGCTTTTGTTACCTTGTGACCTTGTGTCATCATATATATACTTAAAATAGCTATCTCTCCATGATATAAGAAATTTCAAAAGGAAAAGGACAGAGTCGAATACTTACAATAGTATGATGAACACATTTTGTCAACTTCTAATGTTGAACAACTTTAATTTAGAGCAATGGTTTCACAAGCTATAAGTAATAATGAAAATATCAAATTCTTAGAGTATTAATTTTTTTTTAGCAGGCCGGAGAAAAAAGATACATCTTCATCATCAATATTATTAGGTTGAATTGGGTAGTCATGAGTACTAGCCCTCCAAATTTCCGACCACGCTTTGTCCATTAAAAAATCCTCCAGGTAATTGCCTCCATCATACATCATTTGATCTTCATGACACTCATTGACTTGAGGTTGCTGCAAAGCTGTAGTACTTTCGAGCATGACGTCCGATATGAGAAGGTCATTGATGTTGAAATCCATTAGAAAACCACAAGTATTCTGCTCCTGCGCAGCTGAAGAACACGGGATTTCAGTACAGAACTCCGAACCAGCAGGATTAACTACTACATTATTGGTATTATTTCTGCAGTAGTCAACCATTTGACGATCATGATTGAGTAAATGTGATGGGATGACAACCTTTGTGCACTTAACTGCTTTTGTTCGAATCACCTCCACCTGTTTCTTAAACTCCAAGGATACTTGTACCTTCGATTTCATTGCGCATTCTTGCTCATTACTACCTTTCTTGTTGTCACTTTGCTCTGATGAACATGATCTCTTGCTCAAATACGTGTTCCAGTAGTTCTTGATTTCATTGTCTGTCCGCCCAGGCAATCTCCCAGCAATGAGTGACCACCTAATTAAAAACACCACCATATATAACACATGTTTAGTATTAGCTAGGCTATTAGCTAATTAATTACCTCGGTATTATTATGATGCGCATTAGATAATTAGACATCCAATTCCTGAGCAATGACCCAATTACAAGAGCGGGCTCTACCAACTCAGCTATATTCCCCCAAGCCAGGTGGAGCATATATATATGTATCAAATTTTAGTACTAGTTACTGTGTAAAATGCAAAGAAATTAAGTGTAGCTATTAAGAAATACCCTTTCCTTAATTTGTAGTAACATTGCATATTTGCATGTGGATTTTTTGACATATACAAAATGAATGTTGTTATAAGCTAAGAAGAAATTAATGTATACCAAATTAAGATAACATTATACCTATTTCCGAGAAGCTTATGCAATCTGATAATGAGCTCTTCTTCTTCTTCAGAAATGTTACCTCTCTTGATATCAGGCTTGAGATAATTCAGCCATCGCAGTCTGCAACTCTTCCCGCACCGGGTTAACCCAGCTTTTTGAGGAAGATCTCTCCATCTTCCTTCTCCATGTGTTCGAATGTAGTCGGTGAGGATATGATCTTCCATAGTAGACCATGATCCTCTGTTGACCCCTTCTTTTTCACAGCATGGTTTTCTCCCCATGTTCAAAATATCAGAGACGTGCAGAGAAACTGTTTGTGAATTGTGAGTATTTATCAATGAGATCAGCCTTCGAGTACTGAATTACACATGTGTGAATGCGAAGGCCTTCATGGGGACAAAAAAGCTTGGTGAAGATTCAAACGCACCAGGAGCAGTACAATATATACAGTACCTTATTCTGCAGACGAATTAATCATTTATAGTTAGTGTAAGAACCAATTATTGGAGGGGTAAACCGGCCGATACAGTAATATTTTTTCCCATCGAGGCAAGACTAAGACTACCAGGAGCATGGTGGAAATTAAGTAGACGTTAAAGCAAGTATATACTTAAGCTGCCGATCGATGGCCTGAAGATCTAATCGACCGGCCGGAAAGTATTATCATCACAGGCTACACTTGGCCATAGGCCCATAGCATATGTCATATTCAGTAGCACGAGATGAGTGAGTCGTCTTTCTCATGATCGTACGTCCTACGTTGTGGTGGTCCAAAATCTGAAGTAGCTACAGATAGAGACCCATTTCAAATTAATTAATGCCGGAGAAAGATGTTGAAGGAAATAATAAGCTCAACAATCACGTACGTTTGAAATTTTCTCTGACACTTGGATAATAATTTGCGTACCATATTTATATCTCTCTCAAATAAATAATTTTCACTATGGAGGTGTAACAAAAAAATATCATAAAACTAATTTATCAAATATAAGCATTGGTTTTCTTATCGCATATAACTTTTGAATAATTAATATGTAAAAAATACTCGGTTAAAATTTATTAAAGAAGAAATAATAGATTTAAGGTCAATTAACCACTATATATGCATGCATGTATATGTCATGTGTTGAAAATATTTCAACAGTGCACGTTTTTGAAATCCAGAAATTATATATTCTGCGAAGACGATTGAGAAGTGGGGTTGAAGTTATGACTTAAAAATTATTAATTCTTATTATGGCTGCAAAATGCAGGACTTTGTTGTTTGTGTGCGTGTGTTTGTAGCAATATATATATATAGAACGAACTATAGAAGGCTCACCACAAATTGGGAAACGGGATCATATGTATCTATTGTACTCCTACCCATCAATATATTTCAGTCTCCTCCTGTTCTTCTTAATTTAAACCTAGCTAACAGTACTCGATCATGTGGTAGAATTAGGTGTCAAAATTAATATGAAACTACAAGACCAAAAATATTAGTACATTATTGTATGTATTATTATTAGTTAATGTACGATGTACCTAGCTAGCTAACAGTACATTAATGATCCATCTAAAGGGACCATATTTGGTATGCCAATAAAAATATGGACCATATTTGGTATGCCAATAAGAAAATAAAAAATTGAAAAATAAGATGGATGAATGAGGTTTATTGTTCCATTAGAGCAATGGAAACTCTTATAGAGGATGCTATTGTTGGATTTGTGGCTGCATGAGTCACTATTACCATTGAAACAAATAATAGTCCCCTTGCACCACAAATGAGACTAATTAAGTAATTATCAAAAGAAGCTAGTGGTGGTTTTTGTAGTAGTGAATGTACGTATTAATTACTATTAGTTAGTCCAATTCGCGGGGAAGAGTGTAAAAATTAATAGATTATGGATTATGATAAGTATGTAAGAGATTCAATCCCCTTGTGAATGTGTTTTTACATTCTCTTTTTATAATTTTTCTAAAGGGCAATAGTAATTATGTGCCCAGGACTAGCTAGGTGTAAATTATTTTTGTTTAACAATTAAATTCTCTCGAATTGAACCGTTGAGGTTTGCCCAAAAAAATAAAAAAGAGGTTCAACCATCTCTAATATAACAAAAAAGACGTAAAAATTCACTAGCTGACTTCTGATTAACAGTTCTTGTAAAGGATATGTGACTGCGCGCCTTGATTTGTTTCCAGACGTCGTTCAGTTTAGGATCATTTTTGGACTATAACCTGTTCATTCTTGTAAAGGATACAGTGATATATATTGTGGCATCGATCTCTATCATCAAACTGTTCATTATTTAGGACCTATATGGTACAATATGACGGCCGGGGACCTTAATTCTGAGGCTGCGTTCCTGTCGATCAAGTGCGTAGCTCAGAGCCTAAGACCACAAGATCCACATGGGACGGCGGTCTCTATACTGATCAATAATACAAAAGAAGAAGACAAACTCAACCAATTTTTCCCAATTAAAGGGGCACAAAACCTAAAAGAAACACGACTTCTACGAGACAATATAATGATTTGTATCAGATCTTCGTTGGTTCATTTTCACATGTGGTCCGAAAAGAACTTCTAGAAGGTTAAAATAAATGATTTATAGAGACGCTTACAATGATTACTCATCAATAACGATTATCCGAGCACGAGCTAGTGAATATATAGTACATCCATAATCGTGTAGTTAGAGTTTCGAATTTCGATTATTTGTTCATGTATATCTTATTTTGTTCTAAACTACTTCATTTATTTTTAATAAATAAGATGTTGTAGTAGCATCTACCAAATTTAGTAAGACTCGTATTATTATTATTGTTAAAAACACAAACGATATAGCACGAAAGTGATGAATTGACATAAACATAAAATTAAGGATCTTATATTGTACGTCAATGACTAATTAACCAACATCCCTGCTAGTAAATTAAGTAGTAATACATATTATGTCTGTGAATAGTTAACCCTAGCTAGCTAGCTCGATCACTCATAAATTACGTCCACGAGTTTTTCACGTTTGCATTATTATGTTATAGAGTCGGTACGTTCTTTTGAAAAAATCAGCCATCTGGAAAAAGAGACCTAATTAAACTAGATCATGAGATTGGACCCCCATGTCTCATGTTCATATATAAACAAACAAAAAACAAATTAATGTGTACAGTACGTAGTGATCTGGGAATTAATAGGTCAAGTTGTGAGAGTTTCATACTATTATTGAGAAAATGGCTCGTTGTATTTTCATACATTGTTTTTTTTTTTCATAGATTGTTTAACAAACCAGTCTATTTATAGCAAAAAAAAAAACAGTCTATTTCACACATATATTCTTTTCCAAGAAGAACACATATTTAAGTTTAGTAGAAATTAAAATATCCAATCTCAAATGAGCAATAGATAGATAGAGAAGATCATTATGTATCGCCTTGCAAAATTTTGAATTTTTGATGTAGGATACTCGTCTCAAGAATGCGTGACTGAGCCAAATATATATGTAAGCTTATATCGTGTCATTATGCAGTTAATGTATCCCCAACGTCAAATTATATTTCTGACCATTTAACGTACTTACACATTGTTGTCTTGACAAACTGTCAGCTGTGAATTTGAATGTTTGGTGGTGATGGCTGCGGCAAGACGACTAATGACTGTTAGCCAAAAAAAAAAAGTACTCTTGGACTGTGGTAGTACATTTTATAGGAAGCATTGGGCCCTTAGAATTAGGATGAAGAACACAAATTAATACTTCGGTCAAACATACATCAGTGCAGAAATCTAATTTATATGGATCCGGAGGCCGAATAGTCTTGCGGATAACATTGTACGTTCGAGGATCTAGTGATGAAACATATCGTTTTAAAATTTCTCATAAAATTGTCATGCCCGGGAGATCTAAAATGATGGGTAGAGTGGTTGGCATGTTTATGTGCTCGATCGATCTACTAATTAATTATGCAAACCTGCAGCCACGCACAATCCAACCTAATATAAATTTCATAGCGTACGTCTTGGCCTTGGTACATCCAGTGAACCCTGCACCGGCCTTTTAACGTCACCACTGTAAAGCTAATGGAAGTCGAAAGAAGCTTCAGTGGCACTGTGAATATGAGCACGTACCGTTGCTCCATCTACCAACGGTTGTTAATTGGTTCTGAAACTGCATGCATGCATGGATCTACCAACCAAAACGTGCAAGGCAGTCCATACACTTTACCTGAAACGTGCCTGTTAAACCATGCATACCACCTTAGCTAGTTTGTGCCCAAAATGACATCGATCAGTTATGGAAAATAAGAATTTTTGACGTAGACCTCATCAGCTTATAAATAAATGGTGTCTCCCTAGTAGTTTTCCCGGTTCAAGTTCAACGCTATCATAACTCATAAGGTAATGATAAAAGAGTACGTCTATCAAAGCTCAAACAATGATCATCTATTATTGGTCCTATTGACAGCTGGATGGATAGCTTAGTCGATTGCTCTGCGCTCAAAGTCGAAGTGTCACATTTTCAGAGATGGATTTCACGGAGCTGAAAAAGGCGGTGGAGGAGGCGGAGCCAGTCGACGCCCACGCCCATAACATCGTCACCATTGACTCCGCCTTCCCTTTCATCAGTGCCTTCTCCGACGCCGACGCCTTATCCTACGCATCCCATTCGCTCTCCTTCAAGGTGCGTATTACTCCCCTGCTATCTTGCGCCTCTAACTGAATGGACTAGATTCACATTCGACTCACTCAACCTCAAGTCAAAGTTAGATTGTTGATGATGTGATGCATACACGTATTACATTAATTGCAGAGAAATATGAAGCATGTTGCAGAGCTCTATGGCTCGGAGAAAACCTAGCTTGGATGCGGTTGAGGAGCATCGGAGAGTCTCTGGACTACAGGCCGGCCATTAGCTCCAGATGCTTCCAAGCTGCCAGAATCTCTGCACTACTTATTGATGATGGATTGAAGCTTGACAAAATGCATGACATAGATTGGCATAAGAATTTCGCACCTGTTGTTGGGAGAATTTTGAGAATTGAGTTTCTGGCGGCTGGGCAGATTCTTAATCAGGTGAGACACGTACTTTTAATATACAGTCAATGAATCGTATGGTTTCAGTTTATGATCGATGTGTTAATTTTGTGATGGTAGTTATAATATTTTACTTCTCTGGAGTGTGGATCAATTTAGTGTTGCTACAAATCATATTCATTTTCGTTGTTTTGTACGTTAATTTGTGTTCCTTTTAGGAGTTGCCCGGTGGATCTTCTTGGACATTGGATGTGTTCAGTGAAACATTTTTGTTGGAAAGTTGAAGTCATGTCCTTTCTGTTAGCCCGTGGTATATTTTGTCACCTTTTCTTATAGTGAGATAAAACTGAACTCCCCGGTTTAGTTGATTTCTTAACACATTTTCTGATAAAATTTTTGGCTTGAAAAGCATAGCTGCATATCGCAGCGGTCTGGAAATTAATACCAATGTCACTAGGAAAGATGTTGATCGAGGAAGGCCTTTCTGAGGCTATACAGGGTGAGTATTGCATTTAGATGCTGTTTTCTCTGTACGTGTTAACCGGAAGGTACGTATGCTAATTATCCTATCTCTGCAGCTGGAAAGCCTGTTCGCATATGAAATATGAAACTTAAGTCAATATTAGAAAAATAATTAATTACAAAAAACCTCCCGAACTATAGGATCATTTCAATTTCATACCCACGTATCAAATTTTGTCATTTTTATAACTCACGTTTGATTTCGCTAACGATTTCATAACTCACGTCAACATGCCACACCCTTTCTCTATATGCTTACGTAACAATTTATTTATTTTAGTGATGGTGTGATTAACAAATTGTGTGTTTAACTTGTAAGTTTGAATTGCACAAGTAGTTAAGAATTCTTTCTTTTACATTAGAGTTCTTTAGAATTGCATTTAGGGTTGGTAATGGTTCATGACTATGGTATTGAATATCAATATTTTCCTCATCAGGGTAGAACAAGAGGAAATGGTTCTGGCTGACATGCATCTTAAACCAGGTGAAGCATGGGAATATATACTGTCCAAGAGAGGCCTTACGAAGGGTTTCGAAAATTTTGAAAGATGAATTCAACTTGGTATGTTAGATCGATTGTTTGTATCTTACATACCTATACCTATACCTATACCTCCCTTGAGAACAGAGGATTAGGGGTGAGAGTACGTTCTAGAAACAAAACTTAAGTGCTATTTGTCCAGGAAATGAATGCAGGATTTGAAAATGAATTTTTTTCTCTTGAAGAGTATACTAAGGTATGAGATACACTCCCATATCTGGGTAAGTTTGTAACATGGACATTTTACACACATTGTGACTTGTGGTACACAAATAAAAAAAACTTGTGCAGGGATGCTGCTTCCCCTTTGTTTCACGAAGTTATTGCTGCTCTCCAGTCCTTGAATATATATTACTGTAGATCGAACAGGTGCACACAGCTTGCCTGCATGCTGCTGACAACTTGATTTATACCCGAGAAGTTATTAGGGCCATTGCAAGGAAACACGGATTGTTGGCAACCTTTATGCCAAAGTACGTATGTTGTTAATTTTACCATACATTAATTACTGCAATAATTATGCTGTAGATTTCAACTAGGCTGAAAAAATTGTTGGATTTGGGAATTCTGTGTAAAGTCTGTGGAGACTGCATGTGTAATGAGTTCATATTGTAAGAGGGGTGTGTGGTCTCTTGGGCAGGTATGCACTAGATGAGATAAAAAAATCTTATGTACCGTTTATGAGAGTAATAATATCTACGAGTAATTTGTAATTATCTACTCTCCACACTATAACATGTGCTGCCTTATCAAGTGTTTTCAATTGTTGAACAACCAATTCGACAATTTATGGTTTATTCTACATTAGGATTTCATATTAACCTTATTATATTGCTCCTGCTATTGTTCAGGATGCCCCTATTAACGATCGTAATCGTAATCTTATTTAATACAAGTTTACTTTCTTTTCAAAAAAAAGTGCTTTCAATTGTATTTATAGGAAGCATGGGATTGGGCCCTTAGATTTTGGATGAAGAACACAAATACTTGGGTCATACATACAACAGTGCAATTTCTTACTAAAAAAAAAAAATATATATATATATATATAGTTATATATACATACATACAACAGTGCAAAAAGTCTAATTTATATGATCCAGAGGCCTAATCGTCTTGGCTTCCAAACCTGAAACTAACTATGCGTATGAGTAGGGTTTTGGGGTCCTAAACCCCACTGAGCAGCCTGATCATATATTCATATGCAACTTTCATTTCGAAAGGTTGTTAAAAAAAAATGGCAAACTTCTATTAGGAATGCAATTGAAAATCAAGTTGATACAAACTCAAATTTCAAACTCAGCACAATACATATTCCTGTAACACCTTATTTCACCAAAACTAAATTCATACATCAAAAGACAATTGAATTACCGGAATCCAATAATCTTCAGAGACTTGCGGACTGCGGCGACGGAACCACGTAATCAAGAACGATGACGCTCTCCAAGTACTCCCTAACCTTGTCCTTCTCCAGATTCACCAGCTCCTCCTTGGAATCCACCGCCTCCATTTCGCTCACTCCCTTAAAAACCGCCACCGACGCGATCGAATACCCTTTCGCCCTCGCCGGGGAGAAGTTCTCTCCGGCGCTAATCTGCTCCACCTCCCTGAATCTCCCTTTGATCCCATTAATCACCTCCAAAATCTCACCGTTGGCCGCTTCCCCCAAATTCTCCTTCAATTTCAAAAACGTGACCCGGATGGCGGACCCGGGCGACGGTGGGCCCGTCAACCCCTCCGAGACCCAGTCAACGGCCATGACGTCATCGCAGATTGGGAGGACGGACTCCTTGACCACGCTGACGTGGTTGGGATGCGCGGAATAGGCGGCGAGGTCGTCCTTGGTCCTGTAGCGGCTGTGGAGGAGGTGGGTGAAGGCGAAGGGGGAGGATCTGGTGCGGAGGAGGGGACCCGCGGTTAGGTGGAGGGTGAGGTCGAGGGAGATCAGGCCGTTGAGGCCGTTGACCATCGCGTTGACCTTGGACGGGTTGGTGTTCTCTTTGACCTTGAAGAGGACGATGTGCTCGATGACGGCCGACGATGAAGACATCCTGATGGTGGTCGTGCGCGTGGGTGAGAAGGTGAGGAGGCGTTTGGGAGGTGAGAGAGTGCGAGGGTTTAAGAATGTGCGTGTGACCTCGAGACACAGAGTCGTCGTCATATCCGGAGAGAAATGAAGTTTGCGAGTGATCTGTGTTCACTGATAGTGATGGTGGGAATGCTACTCAACTAAATTGGGCCCATTAGAAATCAGCTTTGAGCTAACTTAGGCCCAACATAATTGTAAGTAGGCCCATTTAAAATTGGAACTCAAAGGGAAAGAGAGGAAATAGGAGACTAAACATAATATCTAAATGGGAGGAAGAGAGTGAAAAGTTGAAGAAGAAAAAAAATGGAAATGGTATTTGGAAAATGACACTTAAAATTCTCACATTCGGCCATCTTAAAAAAGGACATGTTGATTAATTTTCAATTGGGCTTCTGGATTTAGGAGGCGAAGATTCGGTGGCCCAATAGCCTCGGCCTCCAAACCAGAAACCAACTATGACGTATGTATGAGTAAGGGTCACTATAAGTAGACACAGATAGATAGGTAGCCCAACTTCATTGCCATCCGGATATGACGACGACTGTGACTGTGTCTCTCAACAACGCCGCCACCCCCACATTCATAAACCCTTCATTTTCTCGCACTCTGTCACCTCCCAAACGCCGCGTCCTCACCTTCTCGCGCACGCGCTCCAATGTCGTCAGGATGTCAGCTGCCACCCAAGCCGTGATCGAGCACATCGTCCTCCTGAAGGTCAATGACAACGCCAATCCGTCCAACGTTAACAAGATGGTCAACGGCCTCAACGGCATGATCTCGCTCGACCTCATCCTCCACGTCACCGCCGGTCCCCTCCTCCGCACCAGATCCGCCCCCTTCGCCTTCACCCACCTCCTCCACAGCCGCTACAGGACCAAGGACGACCTCGCCGCCTATCGACCGCACCCCACCCACGTCAGCGTGGCCGAACAGTTCGTCTACCCAAACTGCGATGACATCATGGCCGTCGACTGGGTCTTGGAAGGGTTGACGGGCCCGGTGGACCTGTCGCCCGGGTCCGCGATTCGGGTCACGTTTTTGAAGTTGAAGGAGAATTTGGGGGAAGCGGCCAACGATGAGATTTTGGAGGTGCTTAAGGGCAGATTCGGGGAGGTGGGTCAGATTAGCGCCGGAAAGAACTTCTCGCCGGAGAGGGCCAAAGGGTATTCGATCGCGTCGATGGCGGTTTTCAAGGGAGTCAGCGAAATGGAGGCGGTGGATTCCAAGGTGGACCTGGAGCTGGACAAGGTTAGGGACTACTTGGACGGCGTCATCGATCTTGATTATGTCGTTTCCTAAGTCTCTCTCTCAACAACTGGCTGTGATGTATGAATTTAGTTTTGGCGAAATAAGGTGTAGTTTTGGCGAAATAAGGTTTAGTTTTGGCGAAATAAGGTGTTAGCTGAATTTAGTATGTATTCCTAATATCATCACTATAAATTTAATTTCGAGTTTGCCATTTTTTCAAGATTCTTAGAAGAACCTTTCGAAATGAAAGTTGCATAGGAATATATGATCGCACTAAACTAAACCCTACCGTACTGAGCAGAGCAATTATTTCTGAGTTTCTCACTTCGATCATCTTTCTGCAATTATTTCTGAGTTTCTGCACTACGAGCATTTGCACCTGTTGGCCAATTTCAATGTCAATAGCTAAATTATTGCCAATTGATGAATGCAGCCATGTGATTTGGCTCTGTCAATTAATGGAGCCCACATGCTTAGATTAGGCGACTGTTGGCAACTAAATTGGACGTGTCAATTACTTCAAATATTCTCGCCAAAAAAAAAATTACTTCAAATAGTGTAATAGTGTATTAGTATTAAAATTATCTTTTATTACTGCATTTGAAAACTGAAAGTAATTGTCAATTTAGATAAATAGTAAATTGACAAACTGTCAATTGGATACATACATATTTGATTTATTAATTAATTTACGAATAAAAATAAACTTAAAATTTGATTAATTAATTAATTAACGAATGAGATTAATTAATACACAATTTAATTTTTAGAAATATTTAGGGGATTTCCAATTTCTGAAAATTTTGGTGTGGGAAGTGAATAAGAGTTGATGAGTATTTATAGAATGTGTTTTAAAACAATTGGGAATTTTTAAAATATTTTCTTTTTTTTTTTTTTAAAGAAAAATGTTTTTTTTTTTGTTACAAAAGAAAAAAGTATTTAAACTAACCAGTTGTAATTATATGGGATCAGAAAAAGATAAAAAATTAAAGCTTTTTACTGTTAACATCACCACATGTGACTATGTGAGTGGGGTGGGGCCCAGCCTTGGGTCGACCAAATCGGTTACTAGCAATTAGCAGGACCCGGATCCTCTCCTCACCAAGAGGATCTCTTATTTTCCCACCAAGAGATCTTGGCCCTCCATTTCGAAATGGAGGGTCAAGATCTTTTGGTGGGGAAATAAGAGATCCTCTTGGTGAGGAGAGGATCTCATTCCCAATTGGCAATGCAATTGCCCAACCAGCTAGGTCCCAACAATTGCCCAATCAATTCATTGTCTCTGTTTTTTTTACTTTTAAGTTTTTTGACAAGCAAATGAGCCTACGGGTGTATTTGCTCTTAGAAGAACTTTTCTAAATGTAGGAATATATGATCACACTAAACTAAACCCTACCCTACTTAGAGCATTTTCACCAAGGGAGTTTGGCCCTGTTGCTACATAGATGCAGCCCCAAAAAATAAAAAAAATAATGAAAACCTAACTTACACCCATGATTTTTAGCCTAGTCCAAAACTGACCTGAGGCAATCCTCAAGGCAAGACTAGCCCCAAGTTTTGACCCAATTGCCATGTGGCAACCTAAAAAAGTGATAGACCCCATAGAATTTAATTCTCACATGGCTATATTTTTTTCACTCACATGGGCTGTTTAACTCACATGGGAATATGGGATGTTGCAATTTATTTAAAATTTACAATAATTAATATTTCACATTTGCAATAAATAAAAGAATATATCCTTCTAAAAAATATAAAAAATATAAAAATGTGACTTTGCCTCAGCCCTAACGAGTGGAAGCAACCATCAAAAAGTACATAAATAATAACTGCCCCAAAGCCCTAGAGCCCCAGATCCCCTGCCCTAGAGCTCCAATGGGTGAACATGCTTTTAGCAGAGCAATTATTTATGAGTTTCTCCACTTCAACCATCTTTCACCCTATGCCAAAACCCAAATATTCATAGTCCCACCATTAGCCATATCACACAACCCAATAAAAAAAATTTGGCATTCCTTCAACAAGCAAGCCATAGTGCTATACCCATCTATTTTTTTTTTACATTTCATTTTTGTTCCTTTTTTGCCCCTACCACCTTCAACAAACAATTTCACAATTACATGCGTGTACTTAATAGTTTTTAGCTACAATATTTTTTTCTCCTCAAAGTTTATATTTATAATTTTGTTAATAATAAAAATTATACCATTATGAAAATCTCAACGAGATCTTTCATTTGAGTCTAATCTCAACAGTTTAAAGTTTGGTTTACTTTTTACTTTTTATGTTACACTTTACTTGTATATGTATTTACTATTTTGTCAACTGGATTCAGTAGTTGGTGAAGTGTCCAACGGTAAAGAGACTTGGGTTGAATTCTAACTATGGAGCTTGGATGCTGGTATGGGAATTGCAAAACTAAAATTGGCAGTGATCTTTTCATCTTTTGTTAATTTTTTTGTTAAGAACTTTGGAGATTGTGACGAACTTATAGTATGTAATAATTTATTAACTTGTTATGATATGTAATAATAAAGTAGTGTATTGCTTAGCTATGATCCCTTATGGACTTATGTAAAAATTTATCGACTTATTGACGATGTTGGAGGGGCGGTATAATCCCCCTTGCTATGTTTCTCAAGCTTATCTTGATGACCTGGATGATATTGCTAGAACTAGAAGGGTTGCCTGTAGCCAGTTTGGCTAAGTTTATTAGTTATTTTTCTGTTTTAAGCCTTTTAGGCCTCCATGTAACCAAAAACAAAAAAAGATGTTGGAGGGGCGGTCGTATGGTGGCCTGGTGAGGATGCTACTGAACTAAATTGGGCCACTTAGAAATCATCTTTTAGCTAATTCAGGCCCAACATAATTGTAAGTAGTAGTCTAACTGGGCCCATTTAAAATTGGAAATGCAAGTTCCCTTGATTAAAAGGGAAATATGAGGCTAAATGGTTGGAAAAGAGTCTAAAGTTGAAGAAACAAATGGTATTTGGAAAATGACACACTATAGTTATCACATTTGGCCATCTTAAACAAGGATATGTTCTAAAAATTGTGGCAATTGAGGCACTAAAATTCAAATTCAAATTCCTCCCGGCCAAAAGTCTTGATCGGTGGATCCCTAATTCCCTTCGACTCCTTGGTGTAAACACATGTACTGAACTTCTCTTATAACAATCTATATTAATTTGACTGAAAAAAAATTGGAAAACGCATGGTGTATGAGCTTAATTTCCCCTTTTTATTTTGGGTCGTCTCTTGTTATGCTTGACATTGGCAAAGGTTGCTACAGCTTGAGGGAGGGTCTTCACATTCCTACACTAATTTTGTTCCAACCATTATGATTGGTACGTACCCAAGGATATGGTTGAGGGCCGGGGGAATGTTAAGGGTAGTAGGAATTTCACATTATTAGTTATAATTATATTACACGAAATTGTAGTGCTTTGTATTCTCAACAATTCAGGCAAAATGTAGTCAAGCACATAAGTCATGTTCTTCTTCTTTCTCTACTTTCTCTTCTTTATCTTTCTTCTTCAACTTGTCTGGTTATTTTAGCACTTGGTCTGTCAATTTGCTAGTCAAACCTTTTATATCTCGTTTTATCGAGATTACATTAACGTGTATCATCGAACCCCGGCCTTGTAATTACAATAACCAACCATTAAAATCTAACAATTAATTGAAGTTTAAACGATGGAGTCTAGATCGAATTTCATTATTCAAACATTTCTCTATGAAAATATGGATCACATCATCCAAGCAGCTAAGTTCTTGATTACAATTAATATCCAGCAGCCAATATTTATTACATTCTATTATACGAGTGTTTTATGAAACGTACAGTACTTGAAAATTCGGTTACATGTTATAGATTGAACAATGATTTATGTGGAAGCTGCTACTTGTAGGAGTTGCTTCACCTTTTCAATGTATTCAGCAATTGCTTCCTCTTGGGTCTTCCCTGAATAGCATACAATAAGTCAATTAATATGTGTTATTGGCAAAATATGGATACAGTACTAATTGTTTCAATGATAAAATATAGGGTTAATATATTCTTTCATTTTGTATTAGTTAGTGTTAAGTACCTTCCACTGCTTTCCATGCATCCCATTTGGCCCTCTCGGTTGGGCTAAAGAACCCAGGTCGATCTGCATCGATCACCAAAATAATTAAGGATTAAGGAGTGTACGTGGAGTACTGATCGAATTAGGAAATTAAGTAAATAATCAATATATTAATTAAGGGGTCTGCAACTACTGACTAGTATTAACGGAGCCAATGGTTGCTTGCTTGTAGAGGCCGTACAGTACTAGTTTATCTGCATCCTTTGTCGTTGGGGGTAAAGACTTGGCCTTGTCTGCATATTCTTTGAATTCCTCCTAAATTAGGTTAATGCATATATGTATGCAAACAACATTAGTTAATTACTTGATCAATTAAACTTGCTTGAAATCATGAATGGTTGTAGAGAGAGAGAGAGAGAGAGAGAGAGAGAGAACCTGCAGAAGCTGAGCCATTGTAGCTAGAAAATATGATAGAGATTAGTGTTGGCAGTACTGAAGGATAGTAAGTAGTACTGTGAATATATGAATGGTTGTGGCCGGGTCTTTGATCTTGTGTCTGGCAGTTGGTGTGGTGGGCGAGATTGACAAAGAAACTTTTGTATACATATACATGTAGGTGTAGATGATTACAATGAATCTGGGTCATGGTGAACGTACGTAGCTAGATAGCTCCAGATAGATGCACCAAAACATTGATAGGACTAACCGAGGAACCATATATGCGCAGTACGTACTACTGGTCCACGTGCACCACGTCTCAAATTAATTCTATCCATCTCTTGATTCTTATGAAACAAGGTACGTACGTACGTACATATATACTGGGTAGGATTTCAAGGTATGTACGTATCGATGTAGAGGTCGCACAAGAAATGCTGCTGATCGATCATGGTCTCGTATACTTGAGGCCTAAAAGTGTTTGATCGAGCATGCACAATGAGCAGTACGTGAGCACAAAAAGAGCCTAGCTCGACCAAGATGCTAGCTAGCTAGCTACGAGCCTACGACCATATATATATATATTTATATTTATTGCAGAAACAATTAATACAGATCAATCATCGTTGGTGAGAAAATTCCTCTCCGGTCCATTTGCTTCGTTGCTTTGCATACGCATGGCTACTTATGATCGATCGAGAACATGACAGAAAATAAAAGAATTCATCACCCCACTGAAACAAAGAAGAAGAAGAAGAATATATAGTATTATAAAGTCCCGCGTGTTTAGTGGAAACTGAAACATTTGCCTCCATATTGTCTCCTATTTAGAAAACCAATCCTGAAGATTACAGATAATCATTGAAATCATTAGCGCTTTAAAAACACTACTAACTGTGATCTCCTATATTAAATCACAACCAACCAACAACATGACCGTAGAGAATGACTGTGCTTACGGTGCACGGACGAGTACTCGATCCTTCCCTCCCCGAGAGCCCTAGACAGCTAGACTACCCTACAAAGGCCAAAATGCCCCTCTTGTTTATTACATATGTTCAACTTAATTGTGACAAGGACAATGCCAAAGAGATTCTTCCACTTAATTACTATACTTGTTGTCTAATCCATAGTTTAATTAGCGTGACCCATATGGGTTTGGTCATATATTATATACTTAATTATGAGAAAGTTAGTAGGAAACTAGGAAAGTGATATGTCGATGAGAATCTTATTGGCAAATGGATTTAGATTAGATTAATTAATTAATACTCTTCTTCTTCCTTTTGTTTGCTACGTTACAAAATACAATATCTTCATTTTTTTTTTTAGAAGAAATACAATATCTTCATTAGTGTGATTTGAAATCGGGAATCTTATCTAACTAAGGCTCAAAATGTTCTTTACGGGACATTAATTAATTAATTTCATTACTTATTTTCACATAACAAAGGCACACATGTACTAATTAATATGAAATGTAACTCATAGGTCCTGTTTTGTTCATTAGAGCGAACGTTAGACATAGGAATGATGGGATTTAGACAATTCAAAAAAAATTATTTAAAGTTCTATGAGACTCAAACTTTTAGCCAAAAACTAGGTCAGTCATGACTTGAGATTTGAGACCCAAACATAAACAAATACTTCAAAGTTCAAACGAAGTTATGAGTTTGAACCTAAAACTTGAGAACCCAAACCAATTAAGATGGTTAAATAGTTTCAATGGACGAGAATTTGGGCACAACTGAGTGAGCTGACCACTAAACCACTAGAGGTTATTCCTATTTCATGAACAACTAGAAGTATCATGACATTATGAGAAATAGAACATCTAAATATATATTTTTTTACCATATCATTTATATTGTATTGAACGCATGCATTTTCAGCGTTTTAATTTAGATCTAGTTTTTGCTTCACTCTCGATACTAAAGTTATGATTATATTAAACACTTACTATATGTTAAAGATCAAACATGGTAGATGTATTTTTTTTTTTCATAAAACAAGCAGCATGTAATTTCATCGCACAATGCAATAGTGATAATCAATCATAGGGACTATATAGATCAGAAAACAAATGGAACGAACAAAAACACTAGCGTTGGCTAGCGTGCCCACATGATTATTAATATCTTTTATTTTTTGGAAATTAAGAATATGTATATATTACGTTGAAGCATGATAGGAGCGGGCCCCACGTCGAACGGAAGAATTAAAGCAGGAGCAGCAGCAGAGCGAATCAAGAGGCTTGGGAGGCTGGTTAGGTTCGGAACCTGACTGCCAGATCTTCCGAGCCTCACTTGACACGCGTCTCTGCATCATTTGCTGACAACGACTCTGTCCCAGGATTTTGCTTCTTTTAAATAATAATATAGTTTTTTGTTGAAATTCCACATTTTCGTTTTTTTTTCTTTGCCAATCAAATCCACATTTCCTAGATATAATTGGTCTGCTTTTGTTGTTTTTTTTCTTTATAGAAAGCTGATGTCATATGTATTTTCCGGAAATTCCTTTTACTAAATAGTAAATAAGTAGGGGGAGTGTTGACCACTTGACCATTTGAGTTTAAAAAAACAAAAAACATAAGTTCGGAAATGTCAAAACTTTATCCTTTATATATGTAAATAACTAAATATAAAATGGCTAAAATGATGAATTTATTGGCTAATATGATACATTTCTTCTTTATTGCATTAGGAGTGAATGTTTTTTTTTGTCAAGATTAGGCGTGAATGTTGAAGCACACTTTGTTGATTTTTTTTTTTTTAACAACAGTACTACTAAATTATGTAAAATATGTTTTCTTTACAAGATTAAACTTATAAAATGGTATTTATGCGGTATCTATCTTATCCAAAATATTAAATGTAAATAAGAGATTATGAGCTAAACTCATGAACGGCCGGTTGTTGCATAATTTAAACTATGTAATAAAAAATGTCTTTTTTTTGTTTGATGATAGTTAGCGTTTGATTGAATGCTTTGAAGTAGACATCTGTTAAGACACAAATGCTATGTCATGTATTGCGAGCAGTAGTAAAGTCCCGAATTTTTTTTTTTTTTAGGGACAAGATGCCAGTTAACATACACTGTTTACATAGTATTATTTGTTTTGGCCTATTCCAGACATATTACATAATGCTAGTGAAAATAACATAACATATAAAATTACTCAATATTTAGGACAATCCAACTTCGTTGATATTTATATATCGGCCAATTATGACCCCATATTTTTCATGTATTAAGTGAGCTCATTCATATCGAATTGTACATAAGTATAAAGTTTATTTTAGATTGCAACCGCATTATTCAAATGGTCTCAAATTTATCGTAAAAGTAACGGACGGTAAAAGATTGTCTTATCATGACATAGTTAGATTTTGTATTTTTAGACTAGTAAATTTGTATGACCAAATTTAATACTGAAATAAATAAGTGAAGACATACGAGTGACAACACTTTGAGCCTTTACAATACTTGATAATTGCAAGACACTTACATAAGTAGTTAATTATATTTGAAATAAGAAATGAAATGTTATTTTTCATTACTTCAATGATGATGCAACGCTCAAACAACTATGGCATTCGAGAGTGTAAAGTGCAATCAACTCTTTTACAAAAAAGATTTTTTCTATTTTCGGTGCCACCACTCCTACTCAGATATTTTCCAACATAGAATTCTAGTGGAATGAAGTTTGTGCTCTATTTCTTGCTTCTAGTTGATCAACTTCCACGTCAATCACACTTTATTTGTCTAATCACAACAACTACACAAGTAGATAGACACACACTACACATTCAATCAGTACTGTTGTTAAATTCTAACAGATCCATCATTAATACACAGACCCAATTCGTATGAGCCATAGATCCAGATTTGGATCCACTTATCACACATTCATTAAGTAAACAAAGAGAAGGAGATTTATTAAGTAAACAAAGAGAAGGAGATTACTAAGAAACAGTGATTAATGGGTCCCTAATTATCTCTGTGATTGCATCATTAATCACTACCAACGTGGACCATAATTGGGGAGAGATGAGGAAACACACCCAAGCAAATCCCAACTGAATCCCAAAAACCAAACCAAATAAAATAGGAAATAACAGGTGGGATTTAGATTTTATACCATTTGTTATTACAAATTTATTTATTTATACCCAAAAAAAAAAAAACCAAAATATTTAGACACACACTGAGAGAGAGGGTCCGAGCGTGACTGTCAAATCTACATATTCTCTCTTTCTTTCTTTCTCTCTCTCTAAAGAAATTTCAGAGAGGAGGCCTCTTCTCTCTTGTCTCTCTGTTTCTTTCTCTTTCTTCTGTTCTCCGGAGATTCGATTCAATCGCCGATTTCTTGCAACGTTTTTCGGGAATCCGTCGTCTTCCTTCTTTCGTTCGTTCGTTCCTTCAATCTCTGTCTTATCGCAGAATATAATGTTCCAGATTTTCAAGGTATGATATTTATTATTAATTTAATTATTGCGCTTATGATTCTTTTGGAAAGGAAAGCAGAACCAAAAAAAATATCTCTCTTTTTCTCAGCTGGGTTAGTAATAATGAGTTTATGGGTCTGTTCAATTTTCAGCTGGGTTCTCAACACATTGAAATTCTACTTTTTGTTATTGGATTTTAGAGTTTTTCAAATGAAACTTTGAGATATTTTCTAAAGGATTTTTCATGGTGTTGGTGGAGTTTGTACCTTTAAAAAAAAAATATTATTGAGTGTATTTAGTATTGTTGTTCCACTTCTGGAATTTTATTCTTCTGCAAACTGCAAATTTTCATGTACTGTTAACGTTTGAATTCCCCTATCAGTCCTTGTTCTAAAACTCAATTTGGAATTATGTAATTTACTTCCAAACACCCATTTGATACTAGTTAATTTTCATTATTTATAATATATTTCTTGTTTTTTTTTTTTAATCTTTTCAGTTTGCTTGTAAAGATTAATAATGCTGTCTCTGCAGTAGTACTCTCATGGCCTCATCTTCTCTGCATCATTGACTGCTTTTTTTTTTTTGGTCTTTGAGATTCTTCTTTGGGAACTCTGAGCTTTAGGTGGGTATTTCTTAGTACACTAAAAAAGGTTCCTTTTTATGGAAATGGGATCTGCTTTTTCCCCATCTCATCATAAATAACAACAACAATGATATTAAAAATAATAATTTTTAAATAATAATTATAGTAACTGCTGGTCCTGTCAAAACAAGAACCCATGGAGATGATGATTTCTTCCGCAGAACTTGTCTCATGTACACCAAAATGATTTGAACAATTCCAGGCCTCCTTCATGTTTTTTATTTTCTGGGTTTCTTTTGGTTAGTGGAAGAAGCATGTAGAGAAGAGATAAAGAATACATCTTTAATATTTGATTGAATAAAGAATGCGTCTTTTTTGATGATGGTGCAGGCCTGGCTCTGATTTGGTGGTGTACAATTGTGACCCAGAAATTCAAAACACAAAATGGAGGGGGACACATTTTCTGGGCTGGTTGGCAATGGCACCCAAATTGATGGCAAAGTGTTGCAGACCTTTCAGAAGAGCTTTGTTCAAGTCCAGAACATTTTGGACCAGAACAGGTTGCTCATAAATGAGATAAACCAAAACCATGAGTCTAAGGTCCCTGACAACCTCAGCAGAAATGTGGGTTTGATCAGAGAGCTCAACAACAATATCAGGAGGGTGGTTGACCTCTATGCTGATCTCTCAAGCTCCTTCACCAAATCCATGGAAACTTCATCTGAGGGAGACTCCAGTGGTGCTTTGAAAACAGATGGTAAAGCTGGGCATAAGAGGAATAGGCCTTCATAGACATAATAATAAGAATAATTGTCTTGTTAATTCTTTTTCGTGGTGGGAAGAAATTAAATAGATGATTAATTAGATTCTGTAACTTTCTTTTTTACTGTATCTGTGAACTGTCACTAGATCTTTTCTTCACTCACTTGTTAGACAATAATTGCCTCCTGGAATTCCCATTTCATTGTAAGTCTTGTAACTCTTGGATCTAATTGAAGAAAAAAGTTCAAGTGTTTGTGTCATGTAATATCTCTTTTGGCTTTCTTTTCCTTTTTCAAATTGTCAAAAAGTAAATGATTTTTGCTTAGGGAATTTGGAGAGAGCTGATATTCCTTATTCCAAAGATAATGAAAAGGAAAGAGTACAGCTTTTTTTTAACTTTTTCTGCTTGTCAACAAAGACTAAAAATTTGGTGTGTGTCTATACATGAATCTCCTTTTTCATTAAGGATCAACATTAACTTTTGATGCAAGCACTTGCACAGAAAACCCTTTTATTCTTTCATAAACTGAGAACTGAAGTAGTGAAGTGAACAGGTGGTAGCAGACTGTTTCCACAGTGATCTACCATGAATCCAAAGCTAAGCTCCTTTTTCACACACTTGGTTTTTTGGCTGAGGGGAGATTTTGCTGGCTTGTTTATGCATGATTTTGTTTCTGTGAAGATGCTCTGAAATAATTGGAGAGAGAGCAGCTTTTTAGATAATCTTTATGGTTCCCAATCACACACCACCACAAGAACAGAATCTCAGATAAGGAGATGATGGGCTTTTTTGACCCATTTTTATTTGTTTATTTTGTTGTAATGTAACACCAATGAGGTTCCTTTTGATGGTAGAAAAATAAAGTATTCCATGGGTTGTTTAAAACAAAGCACTATAAGTTCCAAGAGACAGACAGATATG
Organism: Rubus parviflorus; assembly: GCA_029955375.1. NCBI lineage: Eukaryota > Viridiplantae > Streptophyta > Magnoliopsida > Rosales > Rosaceae > Rubus > Rubus parviflorus. The sequence goes on from JARGGL010000004.1 coordinate 19,475,860, forward strand.
TATGAACAGTGACCCCCCAACAACATGACAAAGAGGACCCCAAAGGTTCTCTCTTTTGGGCATGTAACTCAACTTCTCCATGCTTTTCATGCTCATGCTTATCCTTTTTTTTCTTTATCATAGGAGAGCACAAAGTCGAACTACACTTTACTTGAAAAATATGTCTTTATTATCAAACCAAATACTAATTCGGTTTAACCATTTCTCGATTTATGCATGTCATTTTTATTATTTACGAACTATGTTAATTTTATCAGATATCTTTGAAGGTATTTTTTTTGGTTTCCATTGTTTAATTGGTTTTATTTATTCCCTTTTAGCAATAAATGACCTTTATGAATATCTTCAAGTTGTGGTGATTCCTTTGCATGATCATGATCTCTCTCTCTCTCTCTCTCTGATTGAGTATGTGTCTTTGTTGATGGACCCATTTTTGTTATGTTGCAAACCTAATTTCCTGATCTTGGGAGAGATAGAGGGACCCAAACATGAGTGATTGCTGGAAATGGTTTTTGGATGTTTGAATATTCGTCGAGACTTTGAGAGATTGCTATCCAATACTACTATGATTCCTATCTACAAATTTGGACCAATATATAAAAATACAGTTCTATTCGACTGCGATATGCTCGTGGCCAAATGGGTTACATAGGCTTTAAAGTGATCATGCCCTCACCTGGTTGCAGATTTGCAATCACATTTATGCAGAGGTGTAAAGTGGACCGTACTTGCTAACTACCAACATAATTTTAGGTCTAATTGCTCTTTAAGATGCTATTAATTCTAAGTTTGGTCATATGCACAATGCACTTACCAATTTTCGGGATGCCAATAAAAACAATCGTCTTCACCAAGTTTATTTTCTTTAGAGCACATCGTAGAAATGACAACATATGCTAATAAAGTGAAAAAAAATGTGCAAACAAGGTAAATTAGCGCATAAGCTTCTTTAATTGGCTTTTAAATAAAACTTATCAAGTCCCTCACTCGTTGGGCAAAAAAATCCGTATGGGTCACTCTTAGTGGTATTACATAAATATCATTTATATTCTCTACACTAGATCACATTTGGCAATAATATGTGATATTAATGCCAAAGTATTATTATGAGTAAACCACCAACTTATATTTCTTACATTGTCGTAGCTCTTTTTCGATGTGAAATTTTTTCTTTCTACCTCGTTGATTTGTATTGAGAGTTTGAGACACACAACCCCAATACCACTATGCACAACCATGTTCATGGTCCAACTTATATTCCTTGTGTAGTGTTTACTTTACCAAGTTACCAATCAATTGAAATTCATTCTTAAATGCTTAATTTGCCAATAAAAAGTCTTTTTTGCGTTAGGCGTTTGTGGTTGATTGAGAAGATATTTGAATCGGATATCGGATATCTATGCCAATTGAACATAAAATGATATAATTCGTATGCGCATCTTGTCATATCGAGCATATTGTAAATTTGTAATTGTGACAAGATGGACTTTTGCCGTCTTAATAAAACCTCTTACACGTGTATCAAAAGAGTACATATTGGTCTAATTTGGGCATTTAAAAGATCACAACCCCTTTCAATTAAAAATTGAACATAAAACCTCTCTCAAGTCTCAACTAATTGGATATAGCTAGTTTGGTAATGACAGCAAACCCATGAAAACAACACCGGCCAACAAAGATAGAACCTCGTCCTTGTGATCAAAATCAGTCACAATCTTTGATCACACCGTCGATAATCTCCCCAATACGAGCTGGCCAACAATGCATCTCAATAAACAAATTAAACTAGTCCAGGCTTTAGTCCAGTGGATCAAATTAAATAATAATAAAAAAAACCTACTAAGACCATGATCCCATTTAATTAATTAATGCATGAGTGCTTAAATTAGTTTAAAGCTTGGGTAATCAAATCATGATTAGGGCTAGGAGATCAGATGGTTGGTCCCTAAATCAGGCCAGACAAATTAAACATATTGCTGCTATAAAAAACTTACATCATGCATGTGCCAGTTTGTGCAGTGGGGAATCTACTTTTTTTTGTTTTTCTTCTTCTCTCTCTCTCTCTTTCCTTGTGTTCCTTAAATTTCAAGCAAACAGGTTGGAAAGGTTGTCATGTCTAGTTTTAGTTTTTCCCTTTTAATTACAGACTATAAATAAGATCCTCCATCTACACCATTTATTAATCGGACCCAATTAGGTAATCACACTATAATAATTCACGCCCATGCTTGGGAAATCCCTATTCTGCCATTGTAGCACTACCAATGATGATGACGATACCCACTTTTCACATTTTGTAGGGTACAGACCTAGCTAATATTTGTAGAAAAAAAAAGTAATTTTGTGTGTGTTAGGCCGTTTGGAGCATCGTGCCTAGCTCACAGAAAGAAAGTGTGTGAGACCCAATATGTATGGGGGAGTTTCACTTTCTTTTTTGCGTGGGAGTCCAAAATTTGATATGTTTGGAACTTTGGACTCGCATAATATAGCTTGGACTATAGCTTAATTTTTAAGAGATTCTTCGACATAGGCAAAAGTTGTTGAGGGAGTGAAGCGTGGGTACAACGAAGCCAAGGAAACGTGTTTGCCAAAATGAGTAATAGCATTTAAACAAGCAAAATAATCTAGTGTGCGAACTTATTCAATTTTTTTTTTGTGTATGTATTGAAGCTTCGTGCACTAAATGCTTCAAATATCAACATGTTCTTCTAGATAGAGAAAAGATTTTCTTTTATGAATTATAATCATGAATCAATATGTCGTCTGTAACTCCATATCATAGGCCCAAAAAAGAAATAGACTTAGACACTTGCCCATTACAGTTATGGGCCTTAGATTTATGTGATTATGTTCCCAATACCCAAAAAAATCAGTAGGCCCAAAACCAAAGAAGAAGAAAAATAAAAGACAAACCAGAAGCAATCTCATCCGTTCACAAACCGATCATAAACGCATCTCGACCGTGAAATCATCTCCACCTATACATATAAACCCTCCTTGTATCCTCGAATCCCTATCGTGGTGCTAACAAAGCAAAGCTAGGGTTTCCAGAGCTCCCGCCACCACATTTCAGATCTCGTTTCTGCAACTTCACAAGTCTCGAAAATGGCGACCCAAATGAGCAAGAAGCGAAAGGTTAGTCCCTCTCCCTCCTCCCTGTTCCTGTATCCACAGAAAGCATAAGAAGAAAATCAATCTGAGTTTCAACTGAATCGCTTCTCTTTGTGTTTGTTCGCAGTTTGTTGCTGACGGAGTGTTCTTCGCCGAGCTGAACGAGCTTCTGATGAGGGAGCTCGCGGAGGACGGCTACTCCGGCGCTGAGGTTAGGGTCACACCGATGCGTACTGAGATCATAATCAGAGCCACTCGCACTCAGAACGTGCTCGGAGAGAAGGGAAGGAGAATTAGGGAGCTGACCTCAGTTGTACAGAAGAGGTTCAAGTTCCCAGAGAAAGGTGTGGAGCTTTATGCTGAGAAGGTTAACAACAGAGGGCTTTGCTCTACTGCCCAGGCCGAGTCTCTTCGCTACAAGCTTCTCGGAGGCCTACCTGTTCGCAGGTCTGTGATCCAATCGATAACCAATATTTCTTTTGCTGTACTGTGGATTTATAGTGATTAATGGTTGAAGAAGCTCGTTTTATTTGCTTTTGAGTGCATAGTAATCTAATATTTGGTTGACAAATGCTTTTGATAATTTGCCTTTGCGATGGGACTTCATATTGTTTTGATTGCCTGATAGTTTTATCTGAAAAATCAGCTGTATGGCTCTTTGCGTTTTGGTTATATGTGGCTTTATGTCATCTACAAAGCAGATTGGTGTTTTGCTACCAACTCTGTGTCGGAAGTTGACGAAATTGATTCAGATCGTAATTGATTTTGAACCTCCATGCCATTATCGTTGTGACATGTCTTTGTTTTCATGAAGTACGGTAGGGAGGGCACATGTTTAAATATTTTAGCTACTCTTTTTGGTTCTGTTGTTTGTGACCAGGTTCTAGCTTGACTGATAGTGGTTAGTGTAGCGAGTCATTTACAAAGTAATCTGCTGAACTGTTGGTTCTGGGGATGGTCTACATTGTTATTTGTAATTCAACAACTTGCTGTTGGCTCATATTGTGGAGGCAATTTTATTCTAGTGTATTTGGTATATGAAATATGTGTTGTATAGTTTTGCTGAGATTCTGTTTGATGTGGTTGCGAGTCATCTACAAAGCAGATTGGTCTTTTGCTACCAACTTTGTGTCGGAAGATGATGAAATTGATTGACTTCCTCCTTGTCATTATTCTTATGAAATGCTCTTGCTTTCATGTAATTACCTTTGGGAGGGTACATAGTTAAATATAGCTCTGGTTCTTTACTTATTTTTAGTCATGTTTTAGCTGTACTTCATCCATATTTGCAGATTTTCTTTATTCCACGTCTCTGCGCATCGTTATGCCAAGTTATTTCTGTGTTTTGGTTTATGTACACTATTTATAACTCAGAAATTTGCTGTTCAAACTGATTGGGTCGTGGAAATCAATGTTCTTTTGTGATTGGTTTTATGTCATCTACAAAGCAAATTGTTTTTTTTTTCTATCAACTTTGTGTCGGAAGATACAAAAAGTGATTGACATCTTCCATGCTGTAATCTTCGTTAAACCTTATTGTTTTCATCCTGTAACCGTAGGGAGGGTACATGCTTTAAAATGCCATTAGTTTTGGTCCCCTTAATCTGTAAATATTTTTACATTTTTTTATGTTATTGAATTGAAGAGGGAGAGTGATGTTACAATTTGTTTCATATAAAATGTGGTATTGGGCACTGAAGCTTTTCTAAACAATGCCAACAATGACGAACCCTGTTCACTTTATGTTACTTACTGACAAGATGTTTAGTAACTAACATATCATTGTTTGCTCCTTTCAGGGCCTGCTATGGTGTTTTGAGATTTGTCATGGAAAGTGGTGCAAAGGGTTGCGAGGTGGGTTTGACGCTGGTTTTTCTACTCGGTTTTAATTTGATGTTCAATGCTATTGGTACTCTAACAGATGACGTCTCATTGGTACATTAACAGGTGATTGTTAGTGGAAAGCTGAGGGCACAGAGGGCCAAGTCCATGAAGTTCAAGGATGGATACATGATTTCTTCTGGTCAGCCAGTTAATGAGTACATTGACTCTGCTGTGAGACATGTTCTCCTTAGACAGGTTTGACCCCATCACCTGGTTCTTTTTTCCATCATCATTTGTGGGTCGATTTTCTATCTGGTAATGGTTCACTGTTATTAATTTGTCTGATAACATCTGTGTTTGGATGCAGGGTGTTCTTGGTATTAAGGTCAAGATTATGCTCGACTGGGATCCCAAGGGCAAGCAAGGCCCCATGACTCCTCTTCCTGATCTTGTTACAATCCACCAACCAAAGGATGATGAGTTTGTCAGGCGTGCACCAGAAATAGAAGCAGCACCTATTTTGGCCGCAACTGATATTGAGGTCCCAGCAATCCCGGCGATCCCATCAATCCCTGTGGCTTAAGACATGTTCTGAAATACTCAAGTTTATAACTTTAGCTTCAGGCTCTTATATTTTTGATGAAAAGTTTAGCCTCAGACTTGGTTGTTCTAGTTTTATTGTTTCCTTTGGCAAATTTTGCGTACTAAAAAGATGGGGCAGATCTTTTATCTTGAATTGTTTCATACTCCATACTTTATTTAATATTTTCTTAAGTTTAAGGATTTTTATGAATTTTCATTTGTTCACTTCTAGTTCTTTATCAGTATCACTGCCTTCTTTAGATCATCTTCCGATGGTTATAGTTTGTTCACTTCATTGTTAACATTGGCTATAGTTAACCATACTATTTCGTTGGCCGAGTAATTGAAATTACTTGTCCTTGACAGGAAAGATTGAAAACTTGGTTGCCCCTTTTCATCCTTAAGCCGTCTTCAATGTTATTCTTGAAAATGAAAATAATTACAAAGATCTTCAGATCTTGTACAAGATTTTGTCCAAGTCAACAAGTTTAGTACTGATCAACCTCTTGACCTGTATTAGCAAATAGATGTAGTTTACTCTTTACTTTGAACTGAAACTTTGATAGAAATATGCTCGATAGAAACTTTGAACTGAAGAAGAAAGATATATTTCTCATGCCATGGAAGCTTGAAAACACTTGTGATCATTTAGATTAGGAAAGTCTCCTTCAACTTCCAACTGGCCTAGCTGAAGTGTAGCCTAGTTGAAGACTTGAAGCCATGCTCAAACCCATTATAGCACTTCTGATTTCTCTAGTATCTGAACATTGTGTTTCCTTTGGCCAAAAGAAAGAAAAACAACATTGTTTTTCCAATATAAACAAATGGAAAAAATCTCTAACGGAATTTACGAAAAAACACACTCAAATTAAAGTTTTGCACAAAATCGGCATCACGTGAGGTTCATGTAAGTGATGTATGGTAGTTTGTGTTCCGACCCATCATTAAGTACCGTACATGTAATGCACAAACGAAACTTTACAAAGTGTCATTCGAACTCTTTTAAGTGTCATTTGAATATACTAATCACGTGATGGTCATGTCAGTGTCGATATGTTATTGAATCAAATTTGGTAGTTTCTTTTCTGGGTTTTTATCATTGGTAGGGTCTGGACTTTTCGTGACCGGACAAAATAGGGTCCGAACTTAAAAAACAATCAATTAGGTGCCTGGACTTAAAAACATAACTCATTTAGGTACTTCCGTTAGATTTCCGTTTAAGCTCCGTCAAAAATAAGGACAAATAAGACATTTCACTCTACTTTTCATAACGAAATGACTTTTATGGCCTCATTTTTTTTTTTTTTGTAAATTATTTACTGATTTTTTTGTTGTTGTATTTTTTCCCGATCTCTTCTCTCTCCCCTCTCTCTCTCTCTCTCTCTCTCCCCCCTCACTCTGTCGCCGCCGCCCACCGGTAACCATGGACTCCGGCCACTCTCTAACTATACCCTCACTCTGTTGCCGCCGCCGGCCGGTAACTATGGCCTCCGGCCGGTAACCATGGCCTCCGGCCGGTAACCATGGCCTCCGGCCACTCTCTCTAACTATCCCCTCACTTTGTTGCCGCCGCCCTCACCTCCATATCGCGCCGCCCAATTCACCGTGCACAGCTCAGACCCGACCACCACTTCACTAAAACCACAGCCAAAATACTTCGATAGGGTTTGTGGAATTAATTGGGGATTTGGAAGTTGAGGAAGAAATAGAGGAAGAAGGAGAGAATATTACAGAGGAAGAAAGGGAAGAGAGAAGGAAAGAAAAAAAAAAACTGGAGGAAAGAGGAACGAAGAACAGAAAATTGAAGGAAAGAAAAAAAATGAAGAAAATAGAGAATTAAATGAGGAAGTATGTTAGGAGCTTATTTTATAGTAGTTAAATATTATATTTGTATAAAATTTAACAAGAGAAACTTGTGCTTTGGTGGTTAAGGTGTAAGGTTTTAATTATTTGATTAGAAGTTTGAATCTCACCTCATACATAAGTAATGAAATTTTTTTTTTATGAAAAGTAGAGTGAAATGTCTGATTTGTCCTTATTTTTGACGGACCTTAAACGGAAGTACCTAATTGAGTTATGTTTTTAAGTCCAGGCACCTAATTGATTGTTTTTTAAGTTCGGACCCTATTTTGTCCGGTCACAAAAAGTCCAGACCCCACCGATGATAAAAACCCTTTGTTTTCTAGACTGACCCATTACGCATAGCACAAAACTTTACGAAAGCGTCATTTAAACCCTTTTATGTTGTTTTCATAAGTTAAACATACTCATCACGTGACGTTCATGTACGTGACATGGCCGTATTTGATATTGAATCGAATATGGTAGTTTGTGTTCAGACCCATCATCTCCTAACGTACATGTAACACAAAAAACGATACTTTATGAAAACGACATTCGAAACATCTTTAAGTGTCGTTTTCTTAAATTGAAAAATACTACTTTTGGTAAAATCCTAAATATAAATTCAATGTGTCAAAGACTTGAGAATTACAAGTTACACTACCAAATATTGCAGTAGTGCTGTTTGAATAACCAAACTCAGTAAATATTTGTTTTGACTCATCATTTGGTAAGTAATCTTGGTAAATAGATTTGGAGAATTTAGCATCTTCCTAAGCTGGTTCACATGTACACCAAGCTGGTTCATGCAGTGGTGCCTTTGCTACACATCTGAATCAGGCTTGGTTGGCCTGGTAAATGCATCACAATTCACCAAGTAAAACGATTCAGTCTTTATCCTCAAAGCAAGCAAAGCCAGGAATAGAACGTCCGTTACGTAGTAACGCTTCATTGCACTAATTATAAAGAGAGACTCACTCACATTGTTTATACTTGCACTCTCAGAGTTAGTTTGGAGCTTAGCTAAGCTAGCTTGTTTTTTGTTTAACTGGTTCTCCATCACCAAACACCAAAGTGGTCATTTCTGTGTGCTGCTCTCATGGCCTTCTATGCTCCTCACTCAAATCCTGATCAGATGTTTATCGATCTCACCAAGAACGATGATGATGAGATCCCCCAAAATGATGAGAGTAGAAACCAGCAGGACCAAAATGGTGAAGAATGGTTCGAAGAGCAGATAGAAGCCGATCTAAAATGGTCTTTTGCCTTGAACAGGTACGTACCCTAGCTAGTGAATTATTCAAAAATCTTTTCCACAAACTTTGTCACATGATTTTTCTTTACCTAATAAAGTGGTCTGTTTCAGGGTTTTGCTTACAGTAGCAAGTGAGTTCCAACATGTAGCTCTTATAGACTCGAAGCGATTTGGCAAGGTTTGCTAATCTACATATATCACAAATTCACAATCACACACATAATGGTTCATGCAGATCTTGTTTTTGGTGTTTTAGGCTCTGGTTATTGATGGAAAGTTGCAGAGTGCTGAAAATGACGAGTTTATTTACCATGAGTGCTTGGTTCATCCTGCTCTTTTACTGCACCAAAAGTATCATTTCATTTAGCTTGACCCTTTTTCCTTTCTTTCATTTTCATTCATCTTTGTTCAAATTAGTAATTGGCAATTTCAGCCCCAAAAATGTGTTCATAATGGGAGGTGGTGAAGGGTCTACAGCAAGAGAGGTACTCAAGCACAAAGATGTGGAGAAAGTTATCATGTGTGACATTGACAAGGTATGAACGATGCTCTTGGCATGGTCAGTAGGCTTATGGTGTTGTTCTTATTTAATAATTTTTTCTTCTTTCTGCAGGTGGTTGTCCTTTTTTGCCGGGAACATCTCGCAGCAAATAGGGAGGCATTTTCTGATAATAGGCTTCAACTTGTTTTCAATGATGCCAAGTGAGTAGTAGCTAGTTTGCTTGTGCCTTAGTTTTGTGTGTGAATCCAAAATGAAACACTTTATGACAGATAGTATATCTTTTTTTAATTTTTTAATTTATTTTTATGATGATGATGATGATGCTCTAAATGTTGTGAAATAAAGATTTGATGCATATTAGTAAACTGAACTAAGACTAATTGTTGTGATTAACTAAAGGGATGAGTTAGAGAAAACTGAGGACAAGTTTGATGTGATTGTGGGAGACCTACCAGACCCAATTGAGCGAGGGCCTTGCAATAATCTTTACACCAAAATCTTCTATGAGCAAGTCATAAAACCCCACCTCAAAAACAATGGCATCTTTGTCACTCAAGTAAGTCGTATATTATAGACATAAAATTCCAATATGTAATTACACTTATATATGATAATTCCAATATGTGACTGATATGTTCTACAGGCTGGTCCAGCAGGAATTCTTTCTCATAAGGATATCTTCACCTCAATATACAACACTGTAAAACATGTGTTCAAATGTATGTAAAGTCATTTTCATTGAAATTTTCCAAATTATGGTTATGAAAGTGGTTAATTAAGTATCCCATTGATATCTATATATACCTTCTGCAGATGTGTTTGCATACACAGCTCATGTGCCATCATATGCAGATTCATGTGGATGGGTTGTGGTAAGTGCTACTAATCAAGTAATTAATCACTGTGAATTTAACCAACTTCCCGGACAGCATTTAAAAGCTTGTTTTCGTTATCTGAAATGGATAGGCTTCAGATCAACCACTCAGATTGGATGCTGCACAACTCAATAGCAGGATTCAGGAACGAATTCGAGGCGAGCTACTCTATTTGGATGGTGCTTCCATCGTCTCATCAACTGTGGTTAACAAGATGATCTACACATCGTAAGTACAATTTCGATTATCTCAGTTACTCTACTCAAGAATTCGATACTTAATCTTCAATCGTTATGCATGCAGTTGTGTGTGGATGGTTCCTATACTGAAGTTAGCTTCTTCTTTTGGGCTTATGTAGGCTTCTGAAAGAAACCAATGTCTTTACTGAAGAAACTACAAAGTTCTGCTATGGACATGGACTCACTGGTGATGCGCAAGGCAATGAGGTCTAAGTGTGCTATGTGCTGCTATTAGAAAGAAGGCCAGTGATAAGAATAAAAGTATTTGGACAATATCTAATCTAAGAACCTTTTTTATTTGGTGTGGATGTGAACTCTGAACTAGTTGATGCTTTGCAGAGAAATAATTGGCTTTAATCTCAGACTTATGGTTTATGAAGTAAGCAGCTTCCAAAAGATGTTACTATGTTGCATTGCCATAATTCCATTAGTGACTAATCCCCAATTTTGGTTTGAAGTAAACTACTGCAAACTATAATCCATTAACAAGAAAAGAAGAGACAGAATCCCCAAATCAAGTTAAACAGAAACTATAACCCATCAACGAGTTTTTATGTTGATGAACGATCATCTGTTAGGTACTGAAAACATTTAAAAGACGAAAGTAAAAGCGATCTCAAAACATAGAAAAAGAAAAATAAATTTTGAATATATTTATACAGTATAATGAAACGGGTAATTTATGCAACATCTTGAAATTTACTATACAGTACATATTTGGAGGAGTTAAACCCCGTTCTAAATTCGAAAGTCCACTAAATTCTTAGCTAATTTTTCAATTTTTCTTACAGAGATCTATGGCCAAAGAAAACACCTAGCTAGCAACAGCTCTAGTCTCAGCGCTGATCCAAGCAACTCAGCTTCATCAAGAGGGCAGGGAGAACAGTGAGGAACGGACATCAAGGAATTCACAGCCCACTTCAGCATCACTGTTTTGCTCCCTGTAAATGTGTGAGAGGCATACTATCCAATCTTTAGCGGTGAAGTCCTGACAGCTTCTTATAAGATTACATAAACGGTGCAAGTTATCCAAAGGTTGAAGAAACACCGAGCTTAGTAGAAAAGCACTTCACCACAGACCACAATCATTCCTCAGCACATATCGCTCCAGTAGTAGAATTGAAACTTCGATTAGTATTTAGTTGATGTCCGCCCGGTTCTAGCAGGAAGCTGCCAATTAAGATGCACAATATGCCTTGGAGTCTTACTAGCACAAAGAGGTGAATAATTCACACTTCTTACTAGCAGCTCAATAAGAAATAGCATTGGATTGGCCAAGTAAGACAATGCTCTCTACGAAAAAATCCAGGAAGTAGTACTTATATCCCTTAGTTCCAAAAGCTGTAGCATATTTCCTCTCAAGATCCACCCAAAGCGGCCCTTCCCCCATATCCCTCTTGAGCACTACCTCTCCATTGGTTGTTAAACTAAGCGGCTCGTATGTAAATCCTTGCAGACGTACACAGAACAATATAGTCCATGATTCAGCTACACCATACTCGTTCATGACCCACATGAAAAAACCAGAACTAGTCGGCTCTTGTCCTATGAGTTTGCACCTAATCAAAGCAAGCCACTCCCTATATTTTGAAATATAGCACAACTCTCTCCTCAAAGCTTCGGGCACCATCATCTCGCTGAATAACTCACCGCCTAGATCAAAACACACAATGGCATTGTCCTTGTTCTTCTCGCGGCGCTGAACCACCCAATGCAGAGCACCATTGACAGAAACATGTCTATGTTCAAGACTACAACTATGACGACTAGGCATAAAATCTAGAGGAATACCACCAAGGCTCTTCCATGTCCCCCTGGCTAAGGAGTAAACCTCAACCTCACGAAAGCCATCACTCAACAGTCTCAAAACCTTGTAGTCATTGTTCCGTGGATCATAACCAAACCCGAAACTTTTGATAACCTTATTCATATCCTTCTGGGTAGCAGTTGTGCTAGGCAAAACCACAAACTTTCTAATGGATGGGTTCCAAATTAGGCACAGAAAATCAGCAAGGCATATGAGTCCATTACAAGTTCCAACCACATCGATTAAAGGTGGTGCCTTCTCTCTTTGCAAAGCCCTATTAGTGTTATTGTGCCAATACTCATCATTTGTAATAAAACGGAACGGGCTTTCGAGCTTAGTGTACTCACTGAATTCAGGGATTTCCCAATGCAACGAGAAGAACGAACGCTTTTGCTCCACGTCGATTGACCTGAGCAGACGGAGATGCTGGCCGTTGTGCTGGTTGGTTTGGACTGTGCGGCGGAGGTGGCTGTGGGTGAAGTCGGAGCTTGTGATCAGAGACCTCCATGATTTGCTCACTAGGGTGCATTTGACAACGGATTTCAGGGGCAGCCAGACAAGGATTTGTTCTACGACTTCTTCCGGTAAATATTCTGCCATTGCTGCGTTTTACTCTCTCCCTGTTTTGCCCTAATTTGAAGTCTTTGATGGAAGACTTGGGGGTTTGGGGTTTTATGAAGAACTGGAGTGGGCTGCTTGTGATTTTGGGAGAAATGAGATGGAGTTGGGAGATATGCTTGATGTGACCCCCCTTGTTTATTTATTTATTTATATAGACTTTGTTTTTGGGTCAAGGGTGGGGGATTGGTGAACAAGGGCACCAAAGCTAGCCAGAAACAACATGTCGTATTTTATCGTTTTCGTGTCAAATCGTATTGTTTTCGTGTCGTGTAAAGTATATCAAAACTTATCTTCCAAATAAAGGAGATGCGGGGGTTGGTAAAATAGAGGACAAGGCTTGTTAGATTGACAACGTATCGTATTTTATAGATTATGTGACGCAGTATCAACGTTATTTCGTGTCGTGTAAAGTATATAAAACTCAGATTTTAAAAAAAGAAAGTGTGGGAGTTAGTGAAATGGGTGCTCCAAGACCGGTGGCGTGTTGTATTTTATCGATTTCGCGTCGTGTCTTCACGTTATTTTTGTGTTCTGTAAAATATATTGAATTCGAATTCCCAAAAAAGGAGGTGTGGAGGGATTGGTGAAAAGAGAGTTTACCGAGGTCCAAAACGAGAACAACAACACAAGAATCCTAGCCCATAGTGCTAATAGATAGCAACCATCTGAGAAGCAAGTCGTCAAACATGTAATATGTTCTCGAAAAACCTCTAGAAATGACACTCGAGATTTGTAAATAATTCTTAAAAGTCGGTGGTGAATTCCATATCAGATGTTAGGGAAAGTTCACAGAGGGAGGTAGAAAATTACGAGAGAAGCTTTAGGGAAAGGCAGATTACAATTTACAAGAGAAGTTTTACTTGTTTTTTCGAAGTAAAAAATAATAAAAAATTGGCTGGACAGGAGGACATAACTGTAATTTAAAATGTAAGCGTCTTCATATATAAAGATCCAAGTCCAGTAGCAGACCCAGTTCGAAATTCAAAATCCCTCTTCTCTCTCAGTCGGTTTATCTTCCCCAAACACCCCGCCAATCACACTCTCCCTCTCATTTCCTCGATAATCTCTCCTTAATTCCAAATCTACCCTCGCTTCTACACGTTATCTACGCCCATAGCCTCTAAGTCGTCCACCGCCTGACCGCCATACGCCTAGGGTTTTCAGAAATGCCGGTGCAACTGACGCCGAACGCAATCGCCGCGATCATTGGCGGCGATTCCAACTTGAAGCCACTGATGCAGGTCACCGATATCAAGCTCATCGGCACGCAGGAGAGGTACCGTTTCATGGTCTCTGATGGCGTTTGGTCTCAGCACGCCATGGTCGCAACTCAGCTCAATGACCGAATCAAGACCGGCCAAGTCAAGATAGGCTCCGTCGTCCAGCTCACCGAGTACATTTGCAGCGACGTCCAGAACCGCAAGTTCGTCTCTCTCTTATTTTCGATTTTTGGTTAATTAAGATTTATTTTGATTATCAGGTGTGATTGTTTCTTCTGATGTGCTTCGTTAATTGCTTTATTTTTGTGCTTGAGACAAAGATGTAAATGTGTCTGTAACTTTAGGATTCTAATTCACTGGGATGAATTCAAATTTTGGAAGCAAAACGAGCTTTATAGAGCTGAATCAAATTGAATGTTGTTGTGGTAGTTTGAGAAATGGTTATAGGCAATTTCCTTTCCCAGAAATTGAATACTGCTGTGGTAGTTTGAGAAATGATCAGAGGCAATTTCCTTTTCAAGAATTTGAGTTTTGAAAATGTGAGTAAATCATTTTCTAAGCTCAAAAGTACAGGAAAAGTTGCACTCTAGAAACACAATCTCGAGGTATTTTTGGACTGTCTGTAGTAATTGAGGATTTTATTTTCATTTTGTGGATTGGTGCAAGCTAGCTGTTGTATGTATCACGTAACTCTGTGCTTGGTGTTCATGTAACTTGAGAAAAGATGTGCTTTAAATTATGAAGAGTTTATCAGAGCTAGGTTTCTTTGTCGAGAAAAGGGGAAGCTAATAATAATGTAACTAGAAAACTTCTAATTGATGTAAGCTGCGAAACCTTGTGAATGAATTTGAGCAACCATGACATTTTGATAATATAGGTGCTGGGTTTCTTGTTGATACTTGGTTATGTTTCCTGATGCAAATTAAGTTGCAGCGGGTTTTGACCTTGAACTCTTGTACAGGATTATTGTTGTGCTGAATATGGAAACTATCATACTGGACTCAGAGATTATTGGGCATCCAAAAACATTTAATGAGTCTGGTCCAACTGCTCAAACAGCATTGCCTAATAGCAATTTTCAGCAGTCTGCCAGGGATGGAAATAATCATATGGTTGGCCAAAGGCCTATTCACAATGTGCAGAATCTCAGGCCTTCTTTTCATACTGAAACTTCTGTTCACAGTATGCCAAATGTCAGACGTACATTTCAACCTGAAAGCTCTTTTCACAATGTTCCAAATCCCAGACCTACATTTCGTCCTGAAAGCTCAGTTCACAATGTTCCAAATTTCCGAGCTACTGTGCAACCTCCTTACCAGCCACCTCCACAGTATAAAAACCGTGGCACCATGTTCAAGAATGAGGCACCAGCACGTATTATACCTATTAATGCTCTGAATCCTTATCAGGGAAGGTGGGCTATCAAGGCAAGAGTCACTGCGAAAGGGGATCAGCGTCGGTATAATAATGCTCGAGGAGATGGTAAGGTTTTCTCTTTCGACCTCCTTGACTCTGATGGGGGGGAAATACGAGTGACCTGCTTTAATGCCGTTCTTGACCGCTTCTATGATATTATTGAGGTTGGCAGAGTGTACTTGATTTCCAAAGGTAGCTTAAAACCTGCTCAGAAGAACTTTAATCATCTGAAGAGTGACTGGGAGATAACTTTGGATGCAACTTCAACAGTGGAACTGTGCCCTGATGAAGATGGTTCTATACCGGACCAGCTGTTTGACTTTAAGCCTATTAGTGCAATTGAGAATGCTGAGAGTAATTCTATACTTGATGTTATTGGTATTGTGATATCTGTCAACCCTTCTGCTACTATCCTGAGAAAGAATGGTATGGAAACTCAGAGAAGAATTCTGAATCTAAAGGATTGGTCAGGTAGAAGCATTGAGATAACTCTATGGGGGGAGGTCTGCAACAGGGAAGGTCAAAAGCTGGAAGAGATGTTGGCTTCTGGCGTTTTTCCAGTTCTAGCTGTCAAAGCTGGGAAGGTTAATGACTTCAGTGGGAAATCTATAGGAACAATTCATTCTACGCAGCTATACATTAACCCAGACTTGCCTGAGGCTCATAAGGTGAGGGACTGGTTTGATCGAGGAGGAAAGGATGCTGCTTCCATGTCCATTTCTAAGGAAATTATGCCAGGAGGGGGATCTAGGAATGAGATTCGCAAAACTGTTTCTCAGATCAAGGATGAGGGTCTTGGAAGATCAGATAAGCCAGACTGGGTCACTGTGAGGGCCACCATATCTTTCATTAAAACAGATTCTTTCTGTTACACAGCTTGCCCGCTGATGATTGGAGATAGACAGTGTAGCAAGAAAGTGTCGAGGTCAGGAGACAGAGGATGGCAGTGTGACAGGTGCAATCAAGAATTTGAAGAGTGTGATTATAGATATCTTCTTCAAGCTCAAATTCAAGACCATACTGGATTGACTTGGGTGACTGCTTTTCAGGAATCTGGGGCAGAGATCTTGGGTTGCTCAGCAAAGGAGTTGTACTTTTTGAAGTATGACGGGCAGGATGAGGAAAAATTTGCAGACATAGTCCGGAGCAGTCTTTTTAACCAGTTTATGTTCAAGCTTAAAATCAAAGAGGAGATGTATGGCGACGAGCAGAGGGTGAAAATCACAGTGGTTAAGGCAGATAAGGTGAACTATTCTGCTGAGAACAGATACATGCTTGACGTGATCTCGAAGCTTTCTAGGTAATTAACAAGATTAAGTTCCCCATTAATTTGTTTCAGAAGAGGTAGATTTCTTTGCGCGGAGATTATTTACACTTGTATTGGAGAAAGCTAACTCATAACTTGTTAGCATATCAGAGTTTATGTAATCGTTGTAAAACCTAGATGTAGTCACCGGCTATTCCAGAAATTTCGGAATTGAGTTGATGTTTGTTCTTCTGAATTCATGATAGAATTTGATTCATAACCAGATATTATGTAATTTCAGTTATGCAATTTGCTGCTTTCCGATTCTGGGTGCTTCTCAATTGGGTTTTGAATGTATGAATGAATGTAGTTCATTGTTGAATTCAAAATGGAAAATGAAATTTCAGCATTCACAGTTTCCTGAGAGGAGGGAAGAAGAGTCATATTACACGATGATATAGAACGTAAACATAACAAGCATTACTAAACAGACACATGAAAAATCAAGAGTGATTCTCCATCAAAGTGAATGACATTTCAATATTTCTCAGCCCCTCTTAACAGGGTCGAAATTGGACACTCCCACTACAGCTCCAATAATCACAACAAGTACAGTGCCGCCGGCCGCAATGCTGAGCAAGAAGTTCTTGAGAGACGGGGAGACTCCGGACGCGGCTTCTGCCACCTCCGGGATCACCATTGAGGCCGTGAGCGCCGCGGCCGTGATTCCGGTGACGGCCTTCTCCTTCAGGGATGCCCTGACCTCAAGTCTCCCACTTGATCTTGATGGTGAGGACACAGCCTTTGAGGGCCTGAGAGGCAGTGGCTTGAAGAAGGCCTCTGAGGATTGAACCACCCTCTTTTGGGTGGTTGCATTGGGTAATGGCATAGCCATTGTAACTGCTGTGCTTGAAGCCATTTCTCTCTCTTGGTTTTTTTTTTCTCTTCCTAACTTTGAAATTTTTGTGCTGAGTTTGAGGACTTGGTGTTGGTATGAAGGAATTTTAGTAGATTTAGATAATCATAGAGGTGGTGGAAGAACAGCAAGTATAATGAGAGGTGGAAACACCATTGTCAATTATCCATGTCCTAGGTGGCAGCTCCTCCATTGGGATTGGTGGATAAGGTTATCTGATTGGTCCAATTAACACCCAGATTGAAATTTGTACCTCTTTTGTTTTTGTTTTTGTTTTTAATGATCAATAGTCTCACATTGGTCTAATAATCAAAGGGCATATACTTTCTCAGAATTTGTATGAGATTACAAAACCTTGATTAAGGAGCCTTTTTCATTCTAACGTTGATTTTCTTGATGAATGACAGATTTTAGTTCCTTAATTTGATTGGTGATGAGATGACAGGATGTTGACTTTCTCGGTCAACCGCGGATTCTGCTCTCTTGATCTGCTTGGCGGATATTGAATTTAAGGACTCGTTTGCCTTTGGTAAAATGTTTCCCATACATATTTTCTGTATCCAATAAGTAATCAATTCTACAATGAACATGAATTCACTCAAAACTTGTATGAAGAATTTCAAAGATACAACAACATCACAAACTCACTATCACAATCCCGGGAAAATTTGTCACCGCCATGAGGGTGGAAGCTCCGAAGGAGCAGGAGTCCTGAGATAAATGTCTTGAGGCAGGAGGTGATATTTGATATCAAGCTCTTCAAATATTCTCTTCACCTCTAAGACTAGGTCTGTTCTGCGGCTGGTCTTGTCTCCATAGTTCTGGAAATTTATAGTATGCGTGACGTACAGAGCCATTTTCATCTTGTTTACATCCTCAATCTCCTTCACTGCCACACTATGGGAAGGACGCCAGTGCTGAGGCCTGCTTTCCAAGTACCTGAAGTTTTAAAATATTTCTTCAACAATCCATATATACTAGAGGTGTGCAAGTGCCAGTAAATAATAGAGAAGCACAGTAAGTTGGAGTTAACATACTCTTTCATTTTGACTTTCATTTTGACAATAGTCTCAACTGTTGTAGAAACATCAATAGCGAATTCAACAGAATCACCCATCTCCGGGCTCCTATAATAGTTGCTGATGGGTTTACTAGCCAGTACTGAATTGGGATAGTATATTTTCTCATTGTCGTATCTCAAGAAGATCGTTGTCAATATGTTCATCTCTTCAACAATCATCTGTCAGGTTTCAAAGTGTCAAGTAGGTTCTTTTATTAGCAGTAAAGGTAATTTAGGATTTCAAAGTTACCTGTACTCCATCAACAACACAACGGTCCCCTACATCAAATGGGTGCATCACGAAGACAAATATGATGGCTTCAAACACAGTTTTAGCAGTGTTGCCAAACACAAACGCCACCAGTAAAAGCTGTGATGATATAAAGACCAGTATGTTGGTTGTCAAAAATCCCATCAGAAGTAACCACACGATAAGGACCACAACAAGCACAACCACTGAGCCAAGCCTATTCAGCTCCTCTATGGCTGTTTTAGTATCATTTAAGGAATGTGCCAATGATTTGCGTTCATTGTAAACATTCACCTGAAAAAAAAGAACAATGTTAAAATACATAAATTGGAATCTTTGACAGAAGATTCTGAGTTCCTACATCAATGACATGATTGAACTAGGACCCTAACCAGAGGGTAGTTTTAAAGATTAATAGTTATGTGTGACTACAGGATGTCACAACAAGTAAACTTAGATTCTGGTTGTATTTTACATTTCACAGTAGATAAGTACCAGGTAAGCACAAAATGGAATGTTTGAAGATTATATGAACTCATCCGAAAACAGAAGATTGAAAAGAATAATGTGAACTGGAAAAGAAGTTACCAGCCAGTTCTTCAAAGATTTTTTCTTGATCCTTCGACTTTCTACTGCACCTTCAAACAGAGGAAGTACCAGCTCGACTTCCTCCTTTTTCATGAAGCGACAGAGGTCATCTTCCTCAATGTACCTAGTTCATTTGACAGGCGTGAGAAAACTATATATAAAAATGCAAGTCACAAAAAGTTGAAGGAGGATTTAGAGAAGACAAAAATTCTCACTTGCTACCACGCTTGGCTACATTCAGGAAGATATCATAAGCTGCAGCCCTTGCTTCAAACTCACTAGTAATCTCTTTATCTTTCTGCTCACCCTCCTCATCGTCAATATTGTCGAGTGTGTTGGAGATAGTAGACAACCCAGAACGACTTATCACATTAATCAACCCTTTCATTGTCCAAGCAGAAATTTTATCCTGCTTCATTTTCGAAAGTTTTTCTACATCAATCACTTCTTCTTTGGCCGCTTCCTTCCCCTCATTTTTAGCTTTTGGCAAATTTTTAAAACTCAACTGGCCACTACTTGATCTTGTTGTCCTCCCGATTTTTTCAGCCATCTCCACCAATGGGGGCCCCGAAAGGCTGCGGAGAACATACTGATGAAAGATTGATTCTTTAATCCGATCAAAGAACCTGGTGGACTGAAAAGAAGTGGCTAAAAGCTTCACCAACAAATTCTTCAACAGCCATATGGCTGCTCCAATTAGACAAGAAGCCAAACCCCTAGTAACATAACCTAGAATCCTGGATGTTTTCTTCGACCTCTTCACTCCATGGTCGAACAACAAAGCCCATGCTAGAAGAATCAAACCCAACCAAATAAACACCTGCACACTTCTGTGCAACCCATACACAAAATACAAAACCTTCTTCTTGAGCAGGTAGTTCGTTTCGATCAAGAACACCAAAACATTAATAAGCCATTCTGTGACCAATCTGCCACACAAGACAACCAACACCAGAACACACCATTTCCACAGTTCCAATTCCCAAATATATGTCCTCTCCAACTTATTAACAGTTAAGCAAGCAACTAAAAACCCAATAATGCACACAAATGCAGTCCACTCAATCAAGGCCAACTTTTTGAACTTCTTACCGGACTTCTGGTGCACCTTAAGATTGGCAGTTTTATACACCTCCTCGTCATCATCTTCGTCCTCCTCGCCACGTGGCGTTCCGATCAACGGTGTTCTTGGGGTTATAGGAGTTGATCTTAGAGTGTCTCTTGGAGTAGTGGCTGTGGCTTTGGTGCTTGGTGAAGCCACATTTGGTGAATTGGCATTTGACTTCCTCTGAGAACTTTCTTCAGTAACCTTCACTTCATTACTGTAAGTTGGCTCCACGAACCTCGATTTGGGTTTGGAGAATGCTGACCTGGCAAGCGAAACCCGGCGAAGCTCGCCGGGGATTCTGGGCGGCTTGCCGGCTGCGGCGGGACTCGGCCTTGTAATCTCCGGAGAAGCAGAACCGGGGGCGACCCTGAGCTCCGTTAGCTCAAGATTGGAGTCTCGGAACCCTTTTTGCGGAGACCCAGTTCGGGAATTCTGCGGCGAGAACATAAAGGTGGAATCTTCGGTGCCGGAAATCTGCAAAACGACATCGTTTGGTGTGCCTTTCTTCTCCTCCATGGTGACTTCACTCTTTCAATGTTGCAGAGGATTCGCAATTCGGATAGGCATTAATACACTAGATAAAGTTGGAATCTTTTGGCCGGAAAGTTGTCAACTTTCTGACAGAAATGGAGCAATTTCATGGTTTTATAGGAGGCACCAATTCTCTGAAATTAGTAGGAATTTCTGGGAAAGTGGGTATTAAGAAAAATGGAAGCTATTTCTGGTTTGGTTGTTTTGGGGCTGCAAATTGTTGACCGAGACTGACAGAGAGACAGAGCAAGACGTTTTCATGGCGGTTTGTTCTTCCCGGGTAACCTTATTAAGGCCGCGAAATTATTCACCAAAAAAGAAAGAGCAACTAGTACTTGTGCTTCAACAAGTCCAACAAGAACCCAACAAAAACAAATGAAATATCTTGGTAATAGAATTTGATTACAAAATTATATAATTGCTTTAATCTGTCATTATAGCCTTTCATTATGAACAAATTATATATGGCATTTGTTGCAAAGCTTTCTCTTTAAATTATGATCCCATTCCCATCCACTAATCATATAATAAAATAGTCCACGTACCGAAGGGATTGGAAATTATCAACATCTTGTCTCTTAGACTTTGTGAAATTATTATTAGAAATGCTGGGTTAGTTGGTGGCCCTGTAGGCGGCGCTGCCCATATATGGCAGCCTGTATCCAATTCAAGGTCTTCGCTCTTCAATATATGTGTTCAACAATGAATTCACATATGTTTAATTAGTTTGTAGTGCTGTGAGACAATTAAGTCACAAGCATGCATGTGTTAAACAATTATTGTCCAAAAAAAATGTGTTAAACAATTAGCAGATGAAATTAAATGTTTGTAATGTGATTGTATTTTCCATCCAAATTTTTTTATGGCGGAACAAGAATTTTCAGTACTTTTTGCTCAGGAATCTCATAATTTTAGGACCCCGGCCATTAATTTTGATTAAAGGTGATTGATCGTAAGTAAAGTACATTGTCATAGCAATATATGTAGATCGAGTACTGTATAGTTTATACGTACACATCTGCCTTTATTTCTCAATTTTCAGGTTAATTAATAATTTTGGGACACAAGTTTATAAATGACGACCTAACTACAAAACTATGTCAACCCTCCAGTCAAAGTGTGGGTCGAAAGTTAGGCCATACGCACTTATTCTAGTTTAGATGTTAATATCATTACTTGTGTGTAATCTCTAATTTTAGGTCAATAATATACGTATTAGATATATTAATATTGTAACTTGTATGTAATCTCTAATTTTAGGCTTATCATCACAAGAGCTAAACAAACAAAAGATATTACCGGTTGATAATTTCATTGAAAGCGTTATTGACCTGAGTAATTTTTGTCTTTTGCAATTCATAAATAAAAAAGTAGTTGATATTTTAGATGTAGTAACCGTAAAAACAAACTTTATTTATTCATAATTTATCTAAACAAAAAAAAAATCGAGATTAAAGTGAACAGCTAGGAACACTGATTAATTCACATATGATATATATGATCATAAATCTTGTAGCTAGCTAGCCTCCCAACATAAGTAAATAAACTAACAACAATGAGAGATGATCGAAGGCTGAATTATTAATTGAAATTCGACCACTAAATTCATTAGTGAATGACATAATCTTAATATCCTCCAACATCTCAATTATTTATGGGTTCATTCCACAATACGATCATAACATTTAGAGGTGTACGTACATATTCACACATGCACACACAGTCACACACACACATATATATATATACTTATAACAATTGTCTTACCTTCATAATTAGTTATCATGTTAAAGAGCGCAACTCGCCTTCACATGAAATTCAAGCCAGAAGAAATGAAATGTATGCCTATAAACAATAATAGATATTCATCAATCCAACATGAGAATTAGTAGTGCGGAAGCCGTTTTCATACATATTCTCGATCACTTTCATTTTATTAAATCCAAGCTTTTTCTTCGATATATATTTTTTTCCTTCTGGTTATATATTGGAGTTTATTTTTTTATTTATTTTTTTATTTTTAGATAAACAATTTGATTGTTTCTTTTGTACGTTTTTGGAATGATGCCATTTACCAAACTCAAGTATCATTAGCTATATTATTATTTTATCATTTTACTCCATTTATTTTTCTTCAATAAAACAGTTGCAAAATTCTTTACATGAAATAATTGGAAGCTTAGCTCACACCAAAATGAATAACAACATTGTTTATATCACTATAAGAAAAGAAGCGTGGATGGAAAGATGTATGAAATTGAACAAAACGACCTATCAAACAAAGATGCCAAATTATTAAACGTAATTATGCAAGCATGGTGTCCTAATATACTCACAATTAATTGTTGAAAAACGTCATCTTTTTCTAATATCTTGCTGATCGACATTATTCCAAGTTCCACGTACTGCCTGAAGTATAAAGCATGCAGCTAGCTAGGGCACGTTTTCATAAAAACCATCTTCTCCCTATGTTCCTCTGCCCCCATCGATCTTTCTCATAATAACCACCGCTATATCTCGGGGTACAACGTCTTGATGATGGTGTGTACCACTTGTTCCCTCCTCCTTGCGCCGCCGCGGCTTTCTTCGGATCTTGAGAAACAGGCCGAGGTAAATCCCATGGATTTTCTTTGTTGGTATCTTTCTTCAAATCCTCCTTTGCATCTTCCCACGGCCCCGGCCCCCATCCGACGCAGAACGAAGGATCCATAAGAGCCTCAAGACCCACAATAACAACCTCACCATCACTTCTCCCTTGACTAGTTTCTTCCTCGTCCAAAACCAGTTCCGCCGGGTTGCCGGAGTCGCTCCAATCTACTTCATCAATATTAGCGTCCGGATCAGGCAATGGCACGTTGCAGGGAACCCCCTTAATCTTTGCCAAGAACCGGTTTTTCGCATCCTCAAACGCCTCTTCAACCGCAGAGTCATTCCACCTCATAACGTTTTCATAGAGCTGAATATACTTCTTGGAATCCACCAGATTCTCCCATAACTCTTCGCCCACCGACAAGTAGAGTTGCTCTTCCCAACTATCTTGCGGTGGCTTTGAACCAGCTTTTTGACTATGACAAGTGCGATAGGTTGTACTACTGCCACCTTGCATTTTAGCCATAGTTGTGATGATCGATGATTGAACCAAAGAAAGCACGTACCAAATTAAGAATTAAGCACAAGAAAAAAAGAAGAAGGCTAGGGCTAGAATTAATATCTCAAGAGACGAATGAATATATTAGAGGTGCATGGTCAATCGTTATATAGAATCGGTCAGGTCGGTTTCTATTAATCCCTCTTGTACGTATTTGGATTTCCTTTTCCTTTTCCTTTTCCTACAGGGATACGACGTTTGGCTGTTAGTTTCTATTTTCTTTTTCTTATTAATTTGTACTCTTTGATATATATCCTACTTGGGAAGAAATTAAAGTTTTCCACTTAGGAAACGAAATCCAGTAGGAAAGCTATTTATAACCTCTCCATCAAGGTAATGTATAAACATTTTTTTTTTCATTTAACCTCAGAAAGGGATTAAAAACTTTCTCGTTTTCATAAAAGCAAAAAAACTTTCTCATCCTAGATGTCGTTTTCTATATGACTGTAATCGTATGTAAGTTTCAATAAAATTTCCTCATTTCCAAAAATAAAAAAAATGTACTTAAACATTCTTGCTCTATTTCACTAAAAAAAACATTGTTGCTCTACAATACCCAAATTATCATGAAAACTTGCATTTTAATTAGTTTTATGTTGATTTCTTCCATCCTTACTGAACTCGGCGTTTTGAGCATTGGAATTATTTTTTCTAAGTTCGAAATAGAGTAGTTTCTAAAAAAATTGGACCATGGGGTATTGGGATTAGAGATCCTTTAGTCGTTTAAACATTGTTAACGGGCATCTTAATTAGTTTCAGACGACTTTGATGTTAGGAACATGATTGTGAGTATTTGGGCTCGATAAAAAAAGGTTATTTTGGGATTTTTTTGGCTTATGAGAATCAGGTGGTTCATAACCTTCTTCCCAGGCCATCCACAAAATAGACATGCAGGGAAAAAAGAAGAGAGAGAGAGAAGAAGAAGAAGAAGTTGACATTTAGTAGAGTTACTAATATTTGATATGCATTTTTTAGATTCGTAGACTTGTGACATGAGTTAAATAAATTAAAGAAAATGTATTGAAAGTTAGTAATTTCAGTGAAAATGTTATTGACCTGCAGTAAATTTGATCTTATACAGATTAATAAAGCAATAGGCGGTTAGTATTGGTAATTTGTAGGGGATCAAGAAATTCAGTAACGAAGTAATAGGATATCAAGTTAAGTTCTAAACTAGTAAACTGATTCACATATTCTATGAAATTTTCTATTAATCCTTCCCCTATTAGGATTTCCTTTGCATACAAGGAGATTGTCCAATCCTCAAATGACTGCTATCGAGATTTTCTTTATTATATATGTAACTGATTCACAACTCATCGCGAGCCGACTTGGGTACTCCACCAGCTGAATACTGTAGTAGTAACACTAGGTATCGCCTATGCAAAGATACTAGTACCTACTGCATTGCCATCAACTCTCTAGCTTCTTTCCACTGCAGAGTTGATGGAACTAATATGTTTTTTTATTAGAGTAAAAAGAATAATCTGGCTAGTGGCATGACTATATTGATTGCACTATTGTTTTCATTTCACATTTTTCCACGAATAAGATTTTACACATTGTTTTGAGTTACATTAATTCATATCTTATCTCCAAACCCAAAAGGAGAGTTGAGATCAAAGTGGTCTAATAATCTAATTAGTAAGTTGGTACCTTCACACTATTTTGTCTATACCATTTCTACCTCTACTGTTAACTTTCATGTGTGATACATGAAAATGGAGTAGTTCCCAATAGGTATACATTGTGTTATTTTTTCTAGATTGAATTTTGTGTGAAGGACGGTGTGTCATCTCTAACATGATAACAAACTATAAATTCATTCAAAGAATTTTAGCGTTTAGAAGTTTATGTGTATGTTACAATTCTTGTACACATTATAATTAATTATATGTGTAACCAACTTAATTAAGATGTTAGAAGAAATTAAAAGAACAAAAATGTTGGTAACATATTTCTTTTGAAGACTCTATATGTTATGTTGATTTTCTCAAAAGACAGTTTGAAAATACGCGAATCATATGTAGTGAAGTTCATGCACATCAAGTTACCCTTTTTTGGGACAATAACTTTGGTTTGTTGCTTAGTTTCTATATTTCTACTTATTTACTATTCCAATACCAAACTGAAAAAAAAAAAAAAAAAGGTTTGACTGCTTTCTAAGATAGCTAAAGAACTAATGAAGTATGAGTGAGAATATATTTTCAATTGGATTTTTTTTATAGCAATATTTCCAATTGGGTTACCAAATGATTTTGGTATCAGCTGGGTCCAATAAACCAAGAAAAATATGGGGTTGCTGAACCATTTTTACTAAAAAAGAAAATACTATTGCTTATATGAACGCCAATAGACCCAATCCCTTCTAAAAGTATGTATCAAAAATGGTAATCCAACTTGTAAACTTGTATACATAGAAGATTAGTGAATAAAACAATTGCCGAATGAGTTAATTTGCTTTTAGCATATAGTACTGGTCATTGAAAAGAGAACCATCTACTAATTTATTTCTTTTTGCTCCAAGTCAAGCATCGGCAGACTAGAGATAGTGAATTCTTATCAACAACATATTCAATCCCTCTCATCCAACCTTTGCTTTGGTTTCTTGTGATTGTGCATTGCTTTGTCTTCATTCAATCATTCTCTAACCCATTGTTCATAAACTAGTTTATATTCTACAACTTCATAACCACCACGGCTTTCTGATTAACTACTTGTTAATTAGTTTTATACCAAAGGATATATAGAACAAGCTAAGTCGTTCAAACTCAATCGCTCCTCTCTAGTCTCTGCAATTTTCCTTTGATACTATCCCCAAACTCAATCATGAACATGGCACCAAACCCGTTTCCGAGCCCCTTTTCACCACCCCCACCTCCGTCTCCTTCGCCAAAAAACAACTTGCCCATGTTGTATTATGGCCTCATAGTTGTTGGAACTGCCGCGATGGTGTTAGCCATGTACAATCTCATCTTCATCAAATGGTCCGCGCCGCGCCACCCCCCATCATCATCACCGCGAAACAACATTCGATCCAACGCTTTTGTTGAGGCTGCAAGATCAGCGAGGAGCAGGAGCTTCGAGAACTTGGACAGCTTCAAGTACAAGAAACGGAAGGAGGGGTCAGTGGCTCAAGATCAACAAGGTCAAGTGATGATTGATTATGAATGCGCGGTTTGCTTGTCAGGGTTTGAAGATGGAGAAGAGGTAAGGAAGCTGCCAAGCTGCAACCACTCCTTTCACGCTCCCTGCATAGATATGTGGCTCTACTCTCACTCCGATTGCCCGCTCTGCCGTGCAACGGTGCCGGTCGTTTCGTGGTGCCACCGAGAGTTAACCACTAACACGCCGGAGGAGCATTCCAGAGAAGTCCTGCTGGAATCCACCAGCATCGCAGTTTTGCCAGTTTAAGGTTTTTCGATCTTTCCCAAGAGATGGAGAAAAAGAAAGAAAATTAGGACTCTTCCGTTTTCTTTGTCTTGGGTTTTCGTGTTTGTTGGTTTGTGATACAAGGACGATGATAACAAGGAATTCATGGTAGAAAACAAGGGTCGGGGGACATTGTGTCACATTTTCCCCATCAGTTAGACCCAACTTAAACTGGCATGGTCTGCTCACTATTGTATATGATACTGAAATTTTTGGTGCTTGGCTATATTGAGTTGCAAGTTGCACACTTTTATCTTAATGTTCAGAAAAATATCACATCAAAGATTATCAACTTGAACTCTACAGTTGATTCCTCAGAAGGTAGAATTTGAACTCAAGGATTCCCATTGTAAAAAAGATTCTTTGTTGTAAAAACATATCCCTGTTCCATTTTATCATCTTTTGGAACGTCAGAAATCCAATCCCCTGTGTTCACAATCAACATTCAACAACATTCCGATCGGATATGACTGAATACAATTTGAACAGATTGGCAAAGTATTCAAAACACCTATGGAACTAGGACCTATCTACAACATGCATTGCCATTTCGGAATCTCTGAGTAATAGTATAGACTTACCAAATGTAATTTTATTAGAATCTGCATATCCTGATCCGAAATTGTTTTGAATAATTTTCACAGATATTACAAGGCCCAAAAGAAATCTCACCTCACACTATGCCAACAATATAGTATATACAAGAAACAAAGTCTACATCTTTCTTAAATTGTCTAGCCTCGCCTGTAAATCACTATCTATCCCACCGTCATCAGTCGCAGCTGCTTCCACTTGTGCCACCTTGCCCCTTGCAGCTGGTGCAGCCACAGAGGCTGATGGCGCATTAACAAGCTGCATTGAATAAGAACAATAAAACATTGTTAACACTGCTCAAAAACATTTTAAATTTCCTGGTCAACCATGGCGGAGAGAAAAGCATATGAGTGCTGACTGATGGAATTACCTCTTGATTGACGTTTATTCCGATTTCATCAAGAACTTGGTTAACTAGCTCGTCTGTTTCCTCCTCTTCCTCATCTCCCTCCAAAGCATCATCAATGGCATCTCCCATCACCTCAGTTGTCAATTCCATCTTCTCATTCTGCCTCTCAAATTCTTGCATAATTTTCTGCAGTGATGGCAAGTTCATTTGCCTATTCATCTGACCCATTGCCTTTGTCACTCCCTTCATTGCCTCTCCCATCGCTTGAGTCGATTTCAGTGTCTGAACAGAAAAAAAAAAAATTAAGAATACAATTCGTCCATTAAAAAAACCACAAAGTCTTAAAAAGTATGTCAAGTCAACAGGACTAAAAGCTCAGAGAAAGGTGTTTATTCTTTTGTTAAAACAGTAGTTTTTTCTCGGTTAAAGAGTTTTAGCTGTCGGTAGCCAAATTACAACAGTTGTATATTCTAGGTCAAAAACTACCACCGGCAAATGGTTTCTATACATTTTTCCTACCATTAACTTTGCTAATTTACCATACAATATGATCTAATCCGTAATTGGTGTGAATACAAAGAAAACCAACCTATGCACATAAGATGTCAATTTGACCACTAAAAGCACAGAAATTGCAAGCCTCTCTTACAACCACTGATTAGCATATAAAAATAATAATTTGGGAACAGCTGTTCAGGTTATCAGCAAGGTTAATTTGATCAGGTTTGATTTTATATTCTGTATCTGTTTTCCTCCTTTTTACATCCTAAATACAACTAACTTGCAGGTCATTAAACGAGAAGAAAAAAAAAAAACTTAATACACGCCAAGTTGAAGCGAAGAAAACACCAAGTGTTCTCAAGGTCAAGCAAACACACCATCCATACAAGAATGTAATAATCGTGTGTGAATTGCAAAGAATATTCCATTTATATGAATTAAAGGGCAAAAAACAGAAGTAGGACGTACCTGGATTCTAAGAGAAACACCCTGGAGTTGCGATTTGAGCTTATAAAACTTTTCAATCTGATGTCGTGTTCGAACAAGGTCTTTTGCCATAACTCTAACAGCTCCCTGAAATAAAATTTGACAAATAAAAACCTTTGTTGAGCAATTTGATCATCAACCTACAGTCTATATGATACAAGGCAAATGGGAAAAAAAGTTCAATGCATGTACAATGTCAATAGCCTGATAAATTCTAGTACAGAGATAATTAGGCGACGACAAGCGAGGGAAGTTTAGGTATGTGGTTAAAAGTAGCTCAGCCATAAAATGCATAGGAAGACACTACAATTTCCCTTGCCAGAAGAAAAAGCAAAAACAGCAACTAGTAGAGAGAAAAAGAAAAACATACCATCTGTCCTTGCTTAGCACTCTTCTTAATCTCTTGAATTAGTTTCTTCTCTTGCCCTTGGAGGGCTCCTCTCTCCCTCTCTATTTCTCTGATAGATTTATCCAACATCCTCTTGTTTTCCCGCAGGAGTTCTGAAAGCACAAATTCACACCCATATTAGATCTTCGCTTATAAATGATAATCTCAACAGAAAATTGATACTAATAACAAAGAAGCGTTATGTGCCTGGACTGGAAGAAATAAATCAATCCCCACAGCAGATGGACACCATCACATACTAAACAAAACAAATTTTACAACCACAGAACTCAATTATCACTCAGAGCAATGACATTCATATTTATATATGCTAACTAGTGTACATAATCTCTTCTAGCTTTGTGCTTCAAATACTTAGATTTAGAAGTCAGGATATTCGCCTGGACTTGAAGGTCTTCATCACTGTGGAATATACATATATTGCAAAACAAGTACTAGCAAAACTATTAACTACAAACATTGAATTTGATGGATTATATAAAGTCTTATCTGCCTCCAATTGAGCATCATGGACACAACTAAACCACAAAAAGACAACAATTAACAAATTTCCCAAGCGAAATACATAAAAGATCATTCTTTTTATTTCTAAACCAGTCTCTCTTCGATTGCCAAAACTCTATTATCTAGCAAGAGCAGCGCCACCAAATAAACAAAATTCGTATAGAACAAGCTGCAATATTTACATCAGTCATGGAAATTCAACGAATTGAAACTCTTGGAAACCTAATTCATAGAATAAAAGGGATACAAAAAAGCAGAAATTTGATCAATTTACGAACGAACCTGCGGGCGTTTTCCGCTTGCCGAAGATGAAACTCATGGCGATCGATCGGAGGGTCAAAACTCAATCTGAATGTCGCTGATCGGATCGGGTCGTATCTGTCTGCGTTCAATCTGGAACGGATTGGGATTCGAAGGCTTTAAGCAATCGTCGAGCTTTCTCTTACGCGGTGAATTTTGGTGTAGTGGTTAAGGAATGGAATCACAGACGAAGGACGACCCTCATTTGCACGCGGCACCTTCAAGTGGTGGGGCCCAGATGATCGTTATTTTTCGCACGCTTTTTGATCGCTGCTTTTCTTGTTTTGTTCCTAATATTGAGGCCCATGACTTTCTTCAAAAGTAAAATATGTGAAGCCCAATACTAACAACATTGGAGGCCCATGTGGTCCGCGGACTCTTTTTTTTTTGCCCTTTTTTGGTTTGAATTTTTACTTCTTTTTTTTACCCTAATTTTTCGTAGAGTAAATCAAAGAACAAGAGAAGCTATGGGTTTTTTATTTTTTTTTAAATGGAACTGGCGGGGGTGGCAAGTGTTTCCAAAGTGCATCTAAGACATTTAAAAGATGAACCGATCTCCAAAAATCTATGTCGGTGCTCCGATATGGAAAATTCAACTCAATTATGGCGATACTAACCTCAATTAGTGGGGAGTCATACTTTTTTATTAGGAGAGGCAATGACGACGATGACATACGCTATATTCCCTCAATAAAGACACTAAGATGGTTAAAGCGCCAAAGAATGCATGTTGAGGTGGTTTTTGAGGTTACCCTCATTTCTTTTATTTTTCTTTTAACTTGTTCAAAATGTTACTCTCTTTCGCGCGCATTGGATATTATCATGAATAGCGGTACTCGGGACGAACTTAAGAGGGTGCAAAGGTGAGCATGCAATTGCTCTCACTCAATTTTATTATTGCATATAGTATTGAATCACATTTGTTCTTGTTTTTCGCATCAGCCTCATGAATCCTGCCACCGCTTATAATATAGATTGTAGTAGCCGTGGAGGGACAGTAGGATCAACATGGTTATACATGTAACCAGAATTGCATAATGTATATTGGACTTGTATGTTTTTCGGTATATATAATGCAGAATGTAACACTGGCAATGGCAGTTAGCAGAGTACCTAACCACCATTTGTATGAACCACCACACTATTGAGACAAATATGGGGAGAGGATCCAACCCAGAGATAGCTGGTACGTACTTGTGGTCCTCCTTGCTAAGCTCTACTGATAACTACGTATTTGGTAGCTCCACGTGCCTTTGTTTTATATCATCATTGATTCATTTCATTGTCCAGGGCATACGCCACGAGTTTATGCATGGTGGTTGAGAAACATTAGTGTCCCATAAATGACAAATGCTTCATATTACGTACGTATCCAGTATTAGTAAACCAGATGAATATAGTCTGTAGATTTGTTGCCTGCAATCTTAATTCTTCTCCCTAGTTTCTATTTCTGTTCTTGTGTCCGTCTTGTAGATGCATGATTGATTATATATGATTATCTATTTACTATTTGCCTTTCATCATCATTTTGATACCTAATAACGTGTACTTGTAAGTCGTTTCATTTGCCGACCACCGAAAAACCCTCATTTTCCGATGATCGATGTGTTCATCAACTCATGTTATAGCATTATGATCGGTTGGCTTTCTCAAGTGATTAGGTTTTCCATCCCTTTAAAATTCACAGTTCTTCAGTTACTTTTGAGAAGAAAGTAATCAAGTGCAGGTGTAGAAAGTCAATGATAGGGTCCAATGGGGGTGTCCCATACACATATCATCCCAAGAACATATAGTTAGTTCACAACTTTTCATTTTCTCTCCTATCCTATTCATATGGTGTTAAAGTTTGTTGGGATTTTTGCTAGAAAATCTTCATCTCAGCTTAATTAGCTTGCAATGTATTTTGACTTCTTAAGATTCCTTGTGAGTGGCCCCTTCCTTGTCTGCCAAGTCTCCAAACCTGTTCATGTCCATGTTATCTCATGTCTCCAACATTTAAGATCACTGTTGGATTACTATTTCCTTCTTGTTTCATACATTGTGGTATAATGGTTTATGAGGAAACCCAATAATGAAATCATATTCTAGATGAAGGAACCAAGAAAATTTTGAAAATGATCTCAGTTTTTAATCATTTCTGGTTTATTCTTGAGTTTAAAGTAAGAGGAATTTTCACCTGACACTACTTGAGGTTGTTGAGGCCATGTGCTTAGGCCAGTGGAAAAGCACCCAAGATAAACTAGCTTTTCACTTTTCTCTGTTCTCTAGTAGCAGATGAGATTTGTGTTTTTACTTTTTTTCATTTTCTTCCTTTTCTAATCTGCTTTTTTCACAAGTACTTATAGTTTAAGCGTGTGGATGTGACATTCAACAGAGAAAGTAGTGCTTCTGCAGAAAAGTAGCTTTGTCTAATGATTTTTCAATGCTTTTGATTCTTGCCAAAGTAAGACTTAACTGGTAGTAAACTGCAAGAAATTAACAATGATTTACAACAAGAAGGAAATAATTTCTTCATGAATTTGAAGAAGAAAAAAAAATTACAAAATTAAGCCTTTAGCAATAGCTTGGTTGGTTCTGAAATTAGTGGTTTCATACACTGGAAGTTCTTCTGTGTATCTCCCAATCCCAACTGGTTGATTAAGCTCGAAAAGATCTGAACTTGAATAGCTCTCAGCATCACTTTCATCATCATCTTCACAGAAACCTCTCAGAAAATTTTGCCCAGAAGTTGTTGCAAGTTTTTGAAACGTGGGTTTCGGCATCAAACTCGGATCTTTTTCATAAACACATTTATTGCTTGAAATTTGAGAATCATCTTCACCAAGAATCACACTTATTGGGTAAAATTTCACAGACCTTTTGTTGCCATTGCTCGATTTCTTGGACGGTTTGCTCAAACAGGACCTCGAGAATGTTGAGGCCGAACAAGAAGAGTAATTAGACTTGGATACATGCTCTGAAGTACTCACGTCTTCTACAGCTCCAACGTAACACATCTTGGCCTTCTTCACATTCCCGGAATTGAAAATCGAGTTGATGAAGCTCGCAATTTTGCCTCCGGGCGAAATGGGTTGCTTCACTTTCTTCAATTCGCCGTAGATTTTCAAAGCCTTGAGTTTCGTCTTCGTAAACCCACCACCACCACCACCACCACCACTCTCGCTCTTGGGCTTCTCCAAATCCTCAGAGCGAATAGAGACTACTACTGAACTCTGTTTTGATCTTCGTTTATAGCTCGACTCTGTTTGGTCCGAAGACGAAAATGCAGCTCCGGAGCTCGAGTCTGACGAACTCGAAGCCGAATTGGTGAACATGGAGCTGTGAACACTCTGCCTTTCGACCCAATTCTCGATCATAATGGCTCGGCGAAGATTGGTTCTCTCGCTGCTGCCTCCTTTAGTCTCTGCTCGCTTGGAACCAGAGTTGCTCTGTTTCTTCGATTCTCTGACATATCCCAGATCTCCTTCTCCACCGTTGGATTCATCGATTGAGCGATAGATAGAGTCGAGAAGAGAGGAAGAGAAAGATGGGTTTCTTCTTCTTCTTGGGAATTTCTCTTCCTGAAGTGACCTCTCCCTCATATACATGGTGTTTGGTTAATACAAATTTACAGGGCAAACACAGAGTACTTATAGGCACCAGAAACAGAGTGAAGGAACAAGCTAGGAGTGTGAAAGTAGAGAGAGAAGAGTAGTTTATAGGGGGAGTACTGCTGGAGTGTTGGGTTTGAGAATGTCAAAAGCTGCACAAGACATTAATAGAATTGCAAGTAGAGTAGCCTCATGTGAAACAAGTAAGAGAAAACAGGGGAGGGATTAGATTAGATTAGATTAGATTAGATTACAAGCTTGCTGTGTGTTTTTTTCACGTGTCGTTTTGTACTGAGTTTTGCGTACAGGAAAGAACAATGAGGGTTTTCAAAAGCGGGGAGGCAGAGACTGACTGAGTGACTGGGAAAGAAAGAAAGAAACGCAGAGAAGAAAAAAGTTAGGTTTGGGAATATTTAAAAGCACTGGCCGTGCGTGCGGGTGAATTATGCTTCTCTAGGTCTTCCAGGTTGGCCTCCTATTTTTTTTTTTTTACAACGAGCCAGTAATTTTCTTTTTCGAATACAAGTTACTACCCTTTTGAAATGCTTTAATAAAAGAATGGTGACAAGCGGTAACTCCATTTATTGTTTGGTTACCGATTTCTTTTTCTTTTTTTTTTGCCAAAGGAGAAACAGATATTAATAATGAAAATCAAAGTACATCGGTTGGTTACTAATTTACTATGAAGACGCTGTTAATTTTTTTCTTTTTTTCTTCTTAGAATACAAGTTACTGAGTCACTTATGAAATTGATGAGTTGATTCCTTGTTTTAGAGGGTAACGACTAAAGTACAAAATTATTCTATGTCCATTAGGTACTGAAATTAAGAGAACAAGTGTTAATATGAAGCGTAAAATCATGTGTTACTTGAATTACTCCAATCCCATTGAAAAGGTTTAGTTTTGAAAAAAAAAAAAAAAAAATCATTCCCTTACGTCTACGTGTATAAATTCAGCGAAAGGGCTTTACCAACTTTTGCGGAAGTTGGCAATCACGTGCGATAAATGTTGGGCCTGAGGATTGGTGGCCCAATCTGTATGAACTCAGCCCAATATGGAATGAATATAGCTTTTACTTGCCAAATCTCTAGTCCGAGTCGTTTTGTTGGTTTTCTGTGTACTGTGATTGAACTGCAAATGGTTGCATGCTCTTAGATGAAAACAGACTTTTTTTTCTTTTCTTTTTTGAGGAATATGAAAACAGACTATTATTGGATGAATGAGAATTGAGAAATCAAATGTGTCATGTTCCGGAACAACTCGACTGTTATTGGAAGAAACCATGAATCCAGTCATAATGTGTCAAGTTCTAATGGAAGAAACAACTCAAATGTGTGAAAGAATTCCCAGATGCAGACGCATGAATCATCACAGATAGGGTCAGCTGCAGACAAGTGAGTGAAAGAAGAAGGAAGTGCAACAAAATCTTCCCAAATACTTGATCTCTTTGCCCTTCGAATACTTCGAGTCAAGATTCATCATAAAGGATTTTGATTTATAAGCTTACAGTGATTGAAAATGATCATAATTCATGTAATCAGGTTCTGTGTACATCAAGAAAAAACCTACACTCAGCTACCCTCATATTGAAACAACAAAATCAAAATCTCAGTGAGTTGTAGGTAGCCTCCTCAGAAGCAACAAGAGCAACCATATGGACAAAGCAACTCATCTTGTGTGTAGATAACAAGCCCATCGTTTGTTCTCTTTTTCATCACCATATTGTAAAAAGAGGAGTGATGATATTTCACGTTCTTTCAAGTGACACTATTCATAAGAATTTTGCCTAGTTGTGGTTAACCAAGTTAGAGTAAATTTCAGTTGAAGTAATGATCATTTGGATGAATCGCCTTCAGTCTTTTCACTTTCCGGTATGTAATATAAGAATGTACTGCACATGAGAAAAAATTAAAAACTTCATTTACTGCTTCTAAAATGTCGCGAAGATGGAGAACATATCCTTGATCTGGTATTTTCAAGATTCAGATACAACTGATGCTCTTCATACACCCATAAACACAGAAAATAACAAAATTGAAGTCTATGACCCCCCACTCCCAATATGAATATATTTTGGATCATCAACATGGGAAACTTTGTATGCATCTCTCTGAACATCATGAGGTGCCGGTGACACCCATTCAGATATCTAATTATCTATAGACAAGGCTTCACCAGTATGGCAAAACCAAAAGTAAAACATTCTTAAATGAAACACCTCCAGACTCCGGAAAATTAAGCACCTGCATCCTCCCAAGTTTCTCACTCACAAGTATTGTTCATGTATCCTGGCCCGATTCTCTTCCCACCACAATCTGGCGTGCATCTCCCCGAATTTTTCTCGGCTGCACCACATATAAAAAGAAGACACAATTCATGTCAAGTCGATATCATTCCAAATCATGATAACAGAAAAACACGAGAAAGAGAACTACATTCCCACAATCGAGTAGATTATGGTGTAGATGAACCACCGAAGACAAAAAGAATTAGTGGAAGACTAATGTTGGTGTCATATTATTGTGTCCCTTATCACTGGCAATTCAAGTCATAATTGTCAATGAGTTGAACTTCCAGTGTGCTATAATGCCCATGTAGGGACCCTGTGCCAAAAATCAAGTCTACTTGACTAAAAAGCATTCACTATGACCTGAAATCTTGCAATGTTTCTATAAAGCTCTTACTGTGATGATGAAAAATTTCAAAAAAGTCAACTATAGTTGCATTTTCGAATTACTGTCCAATGAGGGTTGAAAAGTTCAACAATTAGCAGGATGTTTACTTGATAGGCCACAATAATGGTAACCAGTAAATTTTGGCATCAAGATCAAAAACCCAATGCTGATAAAACTCCAAGCATCCATTGGCTGAATATGGTCATTACTGGGGTTAAAAGCTGCTCAAATGGTCTTATGTTGAAGTTGCTATCAGTATATACAAAGTGAGGATGTATGCCTAAATTTGTATCACAAAGTTTCTCAAACTATTCTGACTCTTAATAGTTGCAATAACACCTAACATAAATAATTTGGATCTAACTCTACTCAATGTCTTACTAACAAAATGGCTAAAGCACATTCTCCAATTTGTACTATGGTGCAGTTAAATTCATGGTTTTAAAGAATATGCACCCTCAGCCTGACCATTAAGTTGTTAAGAATATTACCTGAATCTGACTCGTCTAAGCTCCCGTTTGCCACCTGGCAATGCTCTGATTGTGATGTAAACCCCGGGCTCATCCTGTTCAACCCATTCAGTCTCCAAATCACTAGCATTGCTGATAGATAGCTCCCCTGAGCGATCTGCATCCCTTGATGAACTACTTCTTATAGAAGCATCCATGGATGATGTCTCTGTCTTGGTGCCACTTATGCTGGAGAGTTTTGGAGTGGAATTCATACCACCTGAATCACAGTACTGGCGGGACTGCATTGGATGATGATCAAGTGAATCTGAGGATGAGTAGCCCATACCCATCCCTGGTGGACGGTACAAGTTTCTAGGTAACCGTTCTCTGGTTAGTGGTGGAGTTACTGGGCTATCTTCTACAGATTCCATCTTTGAACTCTGTATCGAACTCTGTAACAAGAAAACAATAGTACATAAGTGCTAGGCCTCAAAGCAAATGCATAAAAGTGTTTGCTGATTTGAGTAAAGAAAACTAATCTAGACAACGTAATTGAGTAAGGAAATAACATTATAGTCAATTTTTTACGACATAACGAGCTAGGGGCTTACCTCGTCTTCAGATCTTGGCGGGGTTGGAAGTGGGAACGCTTGCCGGTTAAACCTTTGAACATTGTAAAGCTCCATGACCCTGTCATAGTTCTCAGCCCACCACCTTTGCGCTTGCCATTTGTTAAATATCTCTCGACTAATCAGAGAAGATAAACAAGAATTAGGAACCCCTGATGTCATGAAATTACTGCATGAGAAATAAGAAGAAAAGGCATGTGGGAAGTATAAAACTTGAAACAAGTGTAAATCTTCATCTTGGGCACTATGATCAGTATTTTTCTGTTCCTGCAATTTAATCTTTAACATCTTACATGCTTGAAAATCAATTCATCCTCTTGTGGTACATTTGCAAAATTAAGTGTTGCTGAATGTTAGGTAGGTCACACTCCATTGGAAGCAAAACACCTTTTGACAAAGGGTATTGTACATGTAAATACAAATCAAAAGCAAAAACTACATTTCGGTGCATGGAATAAAGTGGCCTACAAAGTGGCAAACCCATCAAACATAGGTGTTCTTTATTGGCCGATCAAAGTAGGTGGGTTTCAAAAGCATTCAATCCATGCTAGTTTACATGACCAACCCAAAATCATAGAATCATTTGAATCAATCAACTTTAGAATAAGTTTGAGATTAAAGTCAAGTCCATAGTGTTAAAATTGCTATCAATGTGGACCAAAAGCTACTATGCTACTATGAAGTCCTAGTCCATTGGCAACATGAAGCTAATGGACGATGCTTACACTTTGTCATGTACGTAGTTTTGGAGTGACAGCATTCTGTGGCTCACTAGCAGTTTCAGGAGACAAAGAAGATGG
Organism: Rubus parviflorus; assembly: GCA_029955375.1. Classification (NCBI taxonomy): domain Eukaryota; kingdom Viridiplantae; phylum Streptophyta; class Magnoliopsida; order Rosales; family Rosaceae; genus Rubus; species Rubus parviflorus. The sequence goes on from JARGGL010000004.1 coordinate 19,514,722, forward strand.
CACAAGAAAACAAGGCCACGGAGAATCAGGCAGGCGTGATGGAATTGATTAAAAGAAAGCAAAGGGTTCTCCGACACGACGACAACACTCAGTGATAAAGCTTCCTAACACAATCAAAATTGGCCCACCACCCACCACTTCAATTCTCACTCTATGAATTCTCCTTTTGGACTTTTCTTTCCTTCTTTTTCATAACGAGGCGTGAAATTTACTGTCACCTGTAGGACCAGACCTGGCCTCCGTTCCCACCTAAACTCTAATTCTAAAGTAGTGTTTGGATGCCAAGAAAATTGGTAGGATTTTTTTTTTTTTTTTTAAAAAGCGCAAAATGGAACAGTCTATACAAAAAGTTTATGTCATGTTGAACCACACCGATATTGAATAACTATAAAGCATAAGATTCGGGTTTCACAGTTGACGACTAATCCTACAACTGTGAGAGCGTTCAAGTTCAAGTTGAAGAGCATTGTAAAACTTTGGACATCGAAAAAGCAATAAGAGCATTGGATCCCCTAAAATGTTAAAATCTTTAGTGAGGTCATATTTTGAACCATCCAAAATAGAACTAAACATGAACCATCCAAACATGACCTAAATTACTCAAAAATGACAAATGTTAGATATCCCCAGTGGGGGACTTGACACTGTGACATTCACAATCAAAAATCCAAAGACGAAATTGCAACCGTCAGATTTCAAGAACGTACCTGAACCTAATGCGCTTGAGATCATTTCCGCCACGTGGCAAAGAGACGAAGGTGATGAGCACTCCGGGCTCCACCTGGGCCACCCACTCCTTGGGTTCTCTCTCTTCTACGAAAACGACCGGGTCGACTCGGCGACCACTGGCCGAGTTTGGCGTGCCTTCGCCGCTTGAGATCCCTTTCAGCCTGGCCTCCATCTCCTTCCCCCAAGTCCTCGGCGTCGTGGAGCTCGAGCTCCCGGTCCGCCTGTACGACCACCTGAACCGGTCCGACTCGGCGTCCGACTCGCCGGTTCCCTTGAGCTGTCGACTCTGAGACGTTGCTGGACCGGTGCAGGGGTTGCAATGCCTGTACGCTCCGGAAGCCTTCAACGCCATGTCCTTGAGCTGCAAAATTCTCACCGGAAAACCGCAATCAGAACTAAAACGACGACGCAGAAATGAGAAATCCCTTGGAATTCTCCTCAAGTTACAGTACCTGGAAGGTGAGGGATTTAATGGCCGCTTGTTGTTTATTGGCGGCGTTTGGGGTGTTGGTGGAGTCCGAGACCTCGGGTTGACTCAGTGACTCGTCGCCGAGTTTCTTAGGACGAGCTATGCACGTCAACATTTTGCTCAAATTCTGAACGAAGAAGAAGAGTTGATGATGCAAGAACGAAACGGAGTATATGGCAAAACGAGGTCGTTTCTCGCTTAGAATCTGGCCCCAGAGCAAGAGTAAGCTAGAGGAATTGGGTTCGGTAACTTGACGAAAGCTACCACGAGTACTACTGCAACTGTTTCTGCCCAGAGACCTTAAATTACGCTACCAGAAAGATTCGATCGCTGTGAAAATAAAAAATGCATGAAGAATGATAAAAAATAAAAAATCGAACTAGATTAAATAACAAAAAAAAAAAAACAAGAAGAACCAAGTCACCAACCATCTCATTCTGAATTTTCTGAATCGGAGTTAATGGTGATGACTGATGAGTAATGAGAAACAGAGAGTGAGAGTGCTTGTTTTGGCTCTGCTTTAATTGGCTATAAGGACGCGACGGGTTATTTCTGTGCGACAGTGCGTTTTGTCTCTTGTGATGTTACCCGGTACCGGGTGATTACCGTCTGTGCGTTTTGGGTACTAGGTTGATCGGTGGCCCAGCTACCAACCTGGGCCCCTGGTTTTTCATTTTTGTGGGGTCCATCGTGATTATGGGCTTCCAGAAAGGCCTGTTTCGAAACAATTTTGTGGGCTACTATTGACGATGACGTATGTGGCCCAGCAATAAGTTAGGACTAGAATAGCAAGTTGAGTTTGGACCACGATGAACTGATTAACACGTCTTCAGTGAGTTACATCCATCAGCATGGACCATGTTCAGCAATTTCAAGCTACATGGATGGAGTAAATGCAGTAAACTAGTGAAGTATTATTATTTACCATTGCCTCAGAGATGAAATTGAGATTTTTGATAGCGTCTCGATTGCCCTATCAACAATCTCTTTTTCACTGGACTACACCTCTTTTCCCTTTCTCAAACTAAATGTTGATGGTGCGGTGGATTCAACAAATGGTCTGAGAGGTTTGGGGGCTGTTCTTCGTAATGAAAGAGGTGAATTATTGCTTGCTATTTCTGAAGGCATCTGAGAGGTTTGGGGGCTGTTCTTCGTAATGAAAGAGGTGAATTATTGCTTGCTATTTCTGAAGGCATCTGAGAGGTTTGGGGGCTGTTATTCGTAATGAAAGAGGTGAATTATTGCTTGCTATTTCTGAAGGCATGAATGATCATTTTAGTGCTAAAGCTACTGAACTTTATGTTGCAGCCTTGGGACTCCAGGTTTTATATCATGCTAGGTTTTCATTCAGATTGCATTATTTTGGAAATGGATGCTCAAGTGATTATTAATGACTTGCTTAGCCAAGATGCTAATTGCTCGGTTGAAGGCATGCTAATATAAGATGTGAAGACTTTTTTCACTAAGGTTATTTGTACATATGCTCCTAGGAAATGTAATCAAGCAGCGTATGTACCATCTAGGAAAGCGCTTTTATTTCTTGCATTTCAAGTTTGGGTTGAAGATGGACCACAATGGTTATCCGATGTACTAATAGCTGATGTAAACATCTAAGTTGCTTATTTATGCAATTCTTCTTTCTCAAAAAATAAACATGTACGCGTTTACGTAAAGTTTACGAGTGATTTTAGCAGTGTCTATATTTGTTTTTTTTTTTTAAGTTCTAAAGCCCTTTTAGCGTTAGTGAACAATCATTTCATCGGTACTTTCTCAAAAAGTTATTTGATGGAAGTATGTAATAATTACATATTCTAGTGAAACTTTCATATATATATATATATGTGTGTGTATCAATTATTTTCTTAATGTAGTTACTTTCTCTTGTAAATCTCAAAATTTAGAAGTCTTGAAATATTAGAAAAGTGATTGTCCAAAAACAAAAATTAGAAAAGTGTGGTGCCTTCACAATTTTTATATTTTTTTTAGAAGGTCTTTCATAAATCTTAAAATATTAGGAGCCTTGGTCTTACGTAAATTCAATGATATTAATTTTGTTTTGACTGAGATGCATTTTCAATGATTGAGAAGCCAATAATAAAGACAGCCACAGCCACTATCCCCTCACCATCTCCATCTACATTTCGGACATTTCCCATTATTTTCCCATTTAACAACCTCAATGTACTAAAATAAGAAGACTACAATATTATAACTATAAATTTGGGATCCACACAGACAGTGAATACTGGTCTGGAAAAAGACATAGACACTATTGTAATGAAGAATTGAAAAATTAGACTTAAAAGCTTATGGTTTTTGGTTTATGGATGTTTATGGTTTTTACCCAATAAATAATTACAAGCAATGGTAACTCACATCAAATGAGAAAATGAAATAAAATATTTCAAATCAATCGCCTATGATCATTTAGTTTAGTGACGTAAATCCTTCTTTTGTAAATAAAATATTATGATCTCAGAGCATCTCTAACATAGTAGCTAAAATGAGATTTTAGTAATATTATATCTATTTTGTATAAAAAAATCAGCTTCAGCAGAGTACCTAAACTAAAGTTAAATTTCACTTTTTGTTAAACTAATAGTGAAATATAGCTAGAAAATCTGAATAGCTAAACCAATACCTATATTTTTCTCTCTCATTTTCTCTTCTCTTTTGCCACATGTCAATGTATTATTTGATGAAATTTTTTATATGACTAATAAATAACTAATGTTATTGGAGTGAAATTGTTAAATTGCTAGCTAAGTTTTATTTTTCTAAGTATTTTAATTTTAAAAATGAGTATCATTATTGGAAATGCTCTCAACTCTTGTTGTCTTCTACCAATTGGGTCGCATAATTGATTATAACTCGAGACGCACTGTTCACGGCTTATGAACAGTGCAATGAACAGTAAAACAGTGGATCACCGATTAGTATATAATAAATTTTTGAGCAAAAGATAAAAGCAACCAATACTTCAATTAAAGATTAGATTTTGTTTTTGTACCTATTCACGCATAGATTCATTTGGATTATTATTACCAAAAACACTTAAAAGAAAAGATTTTTTTATTTTTTTTTGAAAACTGAATTAAAGAAAAGATTCAGTTGGGTTGTTGCTACCATTCAATGAATGAGACTCAAAAATACCACCGTCTGATCGTATTCCAGATGATCGCCACGTGTCCTGCAGAAATCCACCGGGACCCACACAGTTCTGGAACAACCTCGTTCCCTCCAGATGTAGCAAAAGCACAATCACAAGGAAGCCCAAACCAGGACAGTGGGAAGTAGAAGCAGAGCCACTCAAATTACGCCACCTCTCAATCGCCGGCTAAGCTCTCTCGCTTTTTTCCTCCGGCGCGTCAATTCTAGGCTTAGGGTTCTGATCAGATGCTTCGCTGAGCTCCCCCAAATCCAGTACTGAAAAGCAATAAAGGCTCCCGCTTTCGTGTCCACCCGAAACGATGCCGTTTATGAGACGCAGAAAGGGGAAGGATTCGAACTCGGAGCCCGCCCCGATTGACGACGACAGTGAAACAGAGAAGGAACACGAACCGGGTCAGAAGAAAACGGCTCGTCGTAGAAGAAATCCGAATTCAAATAGATGGTCGTGCTTCGCCAATTGTTGCTGGCTCATCGGAGTCATATGCTCGATCTGGTGGTTCCTGCTATTTCTGCTCAACGCAATGCCCGCTTCGTTTCCTCAGTACGTGACCGAAGCGATAACGGGTCCTTTGTCCGACCCGCCCGGCGTGAAATTGAGGAAGGAGGGATTGACGGCGAAGCACCCTGTGATTTTTGTGCCCGGGATTGTGACCGGTGGGCTTGAATTGTGGGAAGGGCATAACTGCGCTGATGGGTTGTTTAGGAAGAGATTGTGGGGTGGCACGTTTGGCGAATTGTATAAAAGGTTGGTGCTTTCTTGGGTTTTCTACTTAAAACAATGAACCCTTTTTTTTCTTATGTGTTGTTTGTCTGATTTCTTTAGTTATTTTAGGGTTTGTGGATTATGGTGTACTTTACAAGGAGTGATAGTGATGCGGGATATTGATTTCGTTCATTTTATGAGTGGCATGTGTGTTTGATACTTAAAAGGTTGATTGTGCCAAAACCAGTGCTGTGAGGTTGCTTACTTTAGAAAATGCTTTAGCTAAACGTTAGGCCTAACCAGTTCATCAAGTGAATGAATGAGTTGATTATGGGGTGGGTCTTGGAATATATACACTAGGATGCTAGCCAGTTAAACCGTATGACAAGCATAAGTGAACTTTGAATGGTAAATGTGAAGAAATGTTAATATGGAACTTGGATTCATCTTGCTGGTAATTGTGGGGAGTTACTGATTTGCAGAATTTATGTACTGTCAGTCCTTATCACATATGTTAGTTTGGTCAGTTATTTCATTCCCTGACTGTTGATCAATAGCGTGTTCTGATTTTCCTCTATCGCCTTGAAGTTCCTCAATAGTGGTTGTGGAATTGACTCTTACATGGTTTTGCCCTGTGATTCCTTTCATATTTCACAGACCATTATGTTGGGTTGAGCACATGTCTCTGGATAATGAAACTGGACTGGACCCTTCAGGTATAAGGGTCAGGCCTGTATCTGGTCTTGTGGCAGCTGATTACTTTGCACCCGGTTATTTCGTCTGGGCAGTTTTAATTGCTAATTTGGCTCGCATTGGATACGAGGAGAAAACCATGTATATGGCTTCATATGATTGGAGATTATCGTTTCAAAATACCGAGGTATTGTTACATTAAACCTCCACTGATCGAAAGCTTTTTGTTACCTCGTAGTAGCAGTATATACTTACTGTGACAAATGACTTACTGTATTTGTCTGCTTGATTGCCTTTACCCAGGTTAGGGACCAAACTTTAAGCAGGATAAAAAGTAATATAGAACTTATGGTAGCTACAAATGGTGGTAACAAGGTGGTTGTTCTCCCGCACTCAATGGGTGTTCTGTACTTTCTGCATTTTATGAAGTGGGTTGAGGCACCGGCACCAATGGGAGGTGGGGGTGGATCAGATTGGTGTGCTAAGCATATTAAAGCTGTCATGAACATTGGTGGACCCTTTTTAGGGGTTCCAAAAGCCGTCGCGGGACTTTTCTCTATTGAGGCCAGAGACATTGCTGTTGCCAGGTTTCTGTCGTTTACTTTAACACCAGATTTTCTATCCTGCTTTGACTAGTCTTCTAGACATGTATGGTTTTTGTACTCTGCTTTGGCTCTCGATGAACTCCTAATCCATATCCTTGTTACAGGGCTTTTGCACCAGGTGTTTTGGATAAGGATGTTTTTGGTCTCCAAACCTTACAACATATGATGCGAATGACCCGTACATGGGATTCAACTATGTCTATGTTACCAAAAGGCGGGGACACTATTTGGGGTGGTCTTGATTGGTCACCTGAAGGAAACTGTCATTGCAGTGCAAAGAAGGTGAAGAATAATGATACCAACAATGCAGATCCAGATGGAGTAAATTATGGGAGGATGATATCGTTTGGGAAAGATGTAGCGGAGACACATTCCTCCAAGATTGAGAGGATTGATTTTAGGGTACCGTTCTGTCTTCAAGTATAATTACTATAATATATAAGTCATTCCATTAGAAGTTTATCCTCTCTCTCTCCTATCTCTCATTCTCTGTTCTGGATGGTCCATCATATCTATTATATCTCATATCAGCATCTAGTAGTTTACCTAGCATCTCTAGTTATTGGATTTTCAATATGGGAATATTTATAAAAGATGTGAAGAATGGTTTTGTATTTTGTCGTAAGTTGATCTAATTACAATGCTTTTGTGTGTCAAATGACATGGGCACAAATGATATGTTGTATTTTCTCAGATTGTATGTGGAGGGTGACGTTTTCATTTTTTATTGCTAAAATGCTCATCTTGCCATATGAGATAATGACTACTATTTGAACATGTACTTAATATTAGACTCAAACATGAGGTATTTATCATGCCTTGAAGACATTGAATTAATCAAAATTCGAAGTTTGCTATATTTGTCTTTGTCTGGCAAGATGTATACCGTCTTTTTCTTTAATCCCGCGATACATACTGTGATGAGATATTTTGTACATACGCTATAACTAGTAATTGTTTTAACTTGGATCACTTGGCAGGATGCTGTGAAGGGTAATTTACTTGCGAATGCTACCCAATGTGATGTATGGACAGAGTACCATGAAATTGGTGTCGGCGGTGTCAAAGCCGTTTCAGATTACAAAATCTACACAGCTGGATCAATTTTGGATCTGCTTCATTTTGTTGCCCCCAAATTGATGGCACGTGGGGATGCTCATTTTTCATATGGGATTGCGGACAATTTGGATGACTCAAAGTATGAACACTACAAATATTGGTCGAACCCCCTAGAAACAAGGCAAGTTTTCATCTTTTCTATGCTGTTCTATCAGTAACCACTCCCCCCCCCCCCCCCCCCGCCCAATGAATCATGATCTGAACTTAATCTAGTCTATCCCTCTTTTGATGACCATTGGTCAATGTAACTAGTGATAATGCTATTAATTGTTTCAGCATGCTCTTCTCCAATACCTTATATGCTCAGATGTAAAATCAACAAGTAGGAAATGCCACATTTTGCCTAGATATTTAAAATTATTCTCCTAGTGGTTTTGGGGGCTAGTTTCTACTATTTAACTGCTGCTCAGTGCTTTACCAAAGCTGGAAAAGGTCGTAATCATGTGATTCTATCAAGTTTTTTTTTCTTTTTCGGCCAATGTCTATCAAGTTTTGTATTATTACTCTGTAAAGCTTATAAATCTAAGTTGAATATGTTGATGATGTGGTTTTTTCCTCTTGGTCCAGCTCTAATTTTTCATTCCTGTATTACTTATTTAGTTGTTCTTTCTGGGATTGTGATTCACTAGTGTTCATTGTTTAAGCACATTGCCTGTTCGTAGTGCTGTTTTAACTTCCGCCTGCTTGTGCAGATTACCAAATGCTCCGGATATGGAGATCTATTCTCTGTATGGAGTTGGAATCCCTACTGAAAGAGCATATGTGTATAAGTTAACTCCTACTGCTGAATGCTACATTCCCTTTCAGATAGATACGTCAGCAGAGGGTGGAAGTGACAATCCGTGTTTAAAAGGTGGAGTTTACTCCGCTGATGGGGATGAAACTGTCCCTGTTTTGAGTGCAGGTTTCATGTGTGCTAAAGCCTGGAGGGGAAAGACCCGATTCAATCCTTCAGGCATTCGTACTTACTTAAGGGAGTACGATCATGCCCCTCCAGCTAATCTTCTAGAGGGTCGGGGCACCCAAAGTGGTGCTCATGTTGATATAATGGGGAACTTTGCATTAATTGAGGATGTTTTAAGAGTAGCAGCAGGCGCTACGGGAGAGGAATTGGGTGGAGATAAAGTGCACTCTGATATTTTCAAGTGGTCTGAAAGGATCAATTTAGATCTCTGATTTACATGGTAAGTTTCTAAAGAATACAACCACATCATGCTTAGCTCTTAACCAAAGGATAACCTACTGAAATTGCTTTCGTGGTTTCAGGCTTCTCTTTCTTCTTTTCTGAAGCTGGAATACCATTCTTTGTTTCAGTAATCCCGTTCTTGAAGATACACCTGATGAATTATCAGCTGCCAATGGTACCGATAGTCGGAATGAGCGGGCCAGTTCTTGTATTTGCTTTGAAGCCTTAGAATTTAGTAGTAGATGCTGAAACAAACCCATCATTGGTTTGGCGAGCGCACAATCGGCTTAAAGAATCAGATCCCACGTCATTCCAGGCTCGTACCAATTCAGGGGCAGCTTACTTACACAGTAACAGTTCATATAGCTATAGGATTTTGGATATTCAATTAATTTATTGGATTATATATGTCAATAAACTATTCAATTAATTAACGTATACCTCTTGTATCTGTAATTTCGTTGTCGTACTTTATTTCTGTTGTGTATATATGGATACAGGACTAGCCAATCTTGCAAGAAACTGATGTTTGACTCTTGCACTTTTTCAGACCAAAAAAAAAAACTCTTTCACTTTGGGTGTTGAGAAGGAGGTCTAGGAGTATTTCTCGAGGCTAAAAGAAAATTTTGAAAAGGGTAGATCCAACTTCTGTGTTTTTTTTTGGGTTTTTTTCAGCAACAGTGTCTGAACTCTTGTGCCCCGGCCAAAATGATACCCAACTTTTAAAAAGAGTCAATGTGGTACCTGGACTCTAAATTTCTTATCAATTTCATACCTCTGTCAAATTTTCTGTTAATTCTCAATTAAAAAGACACGTGTTGGTCACTGAGATATTAATCAATACTTTATTAGTTTATTTTTTTCTTTTTGACTTCCACTTCTCCTTTTTCTTTTTCTAGAACCTTTTCCCTTCCTCCTTTTTTCTTTCTTTTCTTTCTGTTTCTTTCTTTTTGACTTCCACTTCTCCTTTTTCTTTTTCTAGAACCTTTTCCCTTCCTCCTTTTTTCTTTCTTTTCTTTCTGTTTCTTTCTTTCTCCTTCCCCGCGCGAATCTCTCTCCCTTGCCTCACTGTTGCCGTCGAGGCTCCAAGCTCCGGCCACCATCACACAACACCCGCCCCTCCTCGACGGAGCAGACGGTGCCGGCGAGTCAGGGTATTATGGTATTTTTCACTACGGCGCAAACTTGGTCGGCCGACTCCAGCGAGCCAAGTTCAGACCTCCGCGTTGCCTTCCGATGCTGGTTAGCAGCGCCGCACACCGGTTCTTGATTCTGGTTCGGATCTCGGTTCTTCTGAGGTGTATTGGGATTTGGGAGTGGTTGTATGGGTGACTTGTGATTGGATATGGTAACCCATTCCCAGAGAAGTAAATATAAAGCAAAAGGCCAAAGATCGAAAGCTCACCAGCCTGAGAAGGAGGTGCAGGCTTGGAAGGCAACTTGGCCGGCTTGGCATCCAGACCCAGCTTGTTCGGCTGAGTCTGACCGGAAAGAGCTTTCTTGGGTGCGGCAGCAAGCTTCTGTGGCTGAGTTGCGCGCGACCAGCAGTGATGGGTCCTCGACATCATCGTCCCCCAACAAATCAAATGGGTTCATCGTCGAAAGATTGATACTTTAGGGGTCAGACGTTAGAGAGAGGGAGAAACAGAGAGAAAGAAAGAGAAAGAAAAGAAAAAAAAAAAAGGAGTAAAGGCAAAAGGAATAGAAAAAGAAAAAGGAGAAGTGGAAGTCAAAAAGAAAAAAATAAACTAATAAAGTATTGATTAATATCCCAGTGACCGACACGTGATTTTTTAACTGAGAATTAACAGAAAATTTGACAGAGGTATGAAATTGATAAGAAATTTAGAGTCCAGGTACCACATTGACTCTTTTTAAAAGTTGGGTATAATTTTGGCCGGGGCACAAGAGTTCAGACACTGTTGCTGAAAAAAACCCTTTTTTTTTTTGTGTGAAAAGGGTAGATCCAATCATTGTAATACGATGAGAAACTTGGAAAACTAGTCTCTCCGGACCAGAGAATCAACATTTTTTAAGAGAGTACAAATATTTCTCGACTTTAGTTGACTAGACCTGTAAGGAAGTTTGGGGTGTTGAAATAATTAAAGAGCAACTTGGAAAACAAGTCTCTTTAATTGGCCATCAAATTAATCTTCCAAGGTAAATTGAAAAAAAAATCAAATCCTATTCCCTGTATGCTTTGGAGTAAAATCTAAGTTTTCTCTATAAATATAGTCTGCGTCGTATTCAGGCCGCTGCGTATCCAACTCTCCAATGGCTTCATCACCCGCTGTTCCTTCCGATCTCTCCTTCGAAATTCTGACCCGAGCATCCTTAGATACCCTTGCTCGCTGCAGGCTCGTTTCGAAACAATGGAACCACATGACATACGATTCAAGATTCAATAATCAACTATGTGAGAGAACCAAAACAACATGCGGGGTTTTCATTCAAAGCTTGTTCAACAATAAATATGTATCCATCTTTGTGCCGGTCGTGGATAATAATGCAAACTCCAATTCTGAGCTATTGTCCCTGAGATTCCTGCCTCACCCGGTTAAGATTGAAGCTGCTCATACAGGTATTCTTGTTTGCGTGGGCCGCAATTCTCGTAATACTCCTCAGTACTATGTCTGCAAGCCAACCACTAAAGAATGGGAACAGATACACAATCCAAAGACAAGGTACATGACCGAACAAACTTCCTTAATGGTGTTGAGATCAAATCCGTTAAGGTACAAGATTGTCCGTTTCTCGAGACCCAAGTGTCCGTGTTCCAAGTACAAGTCACAGCTATTCTACAACCTTAGGTGTGAGGTATATGACTCGGAAACTCGAGCATGGAAAGAGTTGAACAATGTGGCTTTACCAAATGGTATTTTCTTGTGCTTTAAACCTGCAGTATCGGCATGTGGTGCACTCCACTGGCTCTTATCAGACAACCGAGTCTTTGCTTTTCATGTCTATGAGGAGAATTGGGAGACATTTGCATTGCCATGCCCGACAAGTGATAGTGAATCTTACAAGCACAATGTGATGAGTAAGGTGGTGGAGTACCAAGGTCGCCTTGCATGGGTTTGTGAACAAGGAGAGGACTTGATGGAGCTGTGGGTTATGGAGGACTACAAGAACAAAGTATGGAGTAAAAGACAGATCATAAGGATCATAGGACTGGATCCGTCTACTTCTCTCGGAACTCTTTGCAGTAATGATGTTGCACTCATGAGGGGATTTTACAAAATAATATTTTACAAGTTTGAAGATGAGAGCTCCAAGATTGCAAAGCTAGAGGATATTTCTTATCCTGATGAGATCTACATGTTGCAATCAGATTCCGAGCCTACTGATTTGAGAGGTCCATTGAAGTCTTCGATCAGCAATGAACAGATGGTTTCGCGGAGTTAAAAAGAAATGGTCTCCTAGAACAAAGTATCGCCTTGGGATTGCCGGGAAATTCTAAGGTACAAGTGTTATGTGTGCCATACAGGTCGTGTCTTTGTTTTTGAATTTGCTGACTCAATTAATCCGAGGGTTGAAACAGTATCTGTATTGTGGATGAAGTCAGGATACTCAGTTTTCTGTATGATTCACATGTTTGCAGCTAGTCACTTTGTTTTGTTATATATGTTTTAGACTTATAGACTGAAAGTACTTTCTCATCATATTTCACTTGATTTTTAGCTTCAATTGATTGAGGAGTACTTTCTCTTTTGTTTGATTTGAATATTCATTCATTGTAATGCCTTGGAATAGAATCTAATGTCAAGCAATTCTTTTTCATTCTGCTCTGATGAGATTTGCATATATACTGCAAATTTGTATACTTGGCATATATACTGCTTTTAGGATCAGTATATATATAGTTTATAAGAATGTCGAGCATAGTTCCATTTTGTTTTGTTATGTTTTAGATTTGTAAACTTAACTGAAATTGTATTACTTTCATGATTCATTTAGGGTTATTATCATGAATGATACCTGAACTATACCTCCATCTTATCGATGATACCTGAACTTCATTTTTTGTCACAAACGATACCTAAACTTTTCGTTTTCATCTAAAGTGGTACATGAACTTTATTTTTTGTCACAAACGGTACCTGAACTTTTCAATTTTGTATAAAGTGGTACCTGAACTTTTCGATTTCGTCTAAAATGGTACCTGAACTTTTTGTCACAAACGGTACCTGAACTTTTCAATTTCATCTAAAGTGGTACATTTGGTAATTTTTATTTACCGAATGTGGCCTTAGGTACCACTTTAGACGAAATCGAAAAGTTCAGGTACAATTTGTGACAAAAATTAAAGTTCAGGTACCATCGATAAGATGAACGTATAATTCAGGTACCATTTTAGATTTTTTTCCATTCATTTATGTTCTCCCAATTTTGGTAATAGTTTTGATCTAATTGTCTTTTTTTTTTCTCCCAAATTGTGTGAGACTCGGTATAGAATACAACTTTCAGCATAATTTGTATTATGAGTTGCTCACTTAATTTCAATTATTTAGGTTTGAGAAGCTAAGATAAATGAGAGAAATGAGATGCAAGAATCCAAAATTATCAACGACCAAGCTTGTGATGTGTTTAGTGCTTATATCACTTACTCACCCATATTGTTATTTTTTATTTTTTTGGCTAATCTATATTGTTATTTTCTACACACATGAACAATTCTGTCACGATATGATAGCATTGCTGCCATTGCACAAACACATGTACGCTATAGGTCAACACCTTTATTGGTAAAAATAAACAGAAGTATCATCCTTTCATTTTAGGAAACCATTGATGCTTTTCTTGATTAAAAAAATAAAAATAAAATTATGATGTTTTTCCATTCCATTTCAAAAAAAGCTGATGATTTTATTGCTATTATCTTGATTCATGTGGTTAATTAAATTAAACCAACCACCTCATCAATTACGTCTTAGGTTGGTGGCTTTTACTCCAATCCTCTCCAATCTACTTTTCTCGATCGGGTCATTTAGTAGTGATTTTTCAGTTTGAAAATGTTAAAAAAAAACGAGGATAAAATAGCAAAATGTGAAGCATCCCAATCTACTAGAATCTTCGCGCAGAATCCTACTCGCAACAGGTGGAGCGTTGGAATCACTTTCTCCTCACACGCAACGTATTTGTGGTGGCAGAAACAATCGGACGCATTTGTGGTGGCGCGTGGAAAAAAGCGCGTGGGGAGAAGGCGACAGATACAGTGAACGGCGGCTGAGTTTGAGAGTAAGTGAATGCAGCCAAGGCTAAGGGCGTTGTCTTGGGCGTGCGTGTGGGCCACCACGAAGAAAGGAAAACGACAATATGCGGAAAAATACAAGAAAAAATTTAGAGAGAGAGTGAGTCAGTGAGATGGTGGTGGGTGGTGTGTGTGCGCTTTTAATTAAGAAATTTATGACTCTTCTTTTTTTTCAAGTGCTGTGTTGTCAATCACAGCAGTGCCCAAGAACAAGGAAAGGGAAACAAATAGAGACCGAGAGAGAGTGAGAGAGAGAGAGAGAGTGGTTGGTTTTAGAGAGAGAGAGAGTTTCAAGGTAGGAGACAGATATGTCCATGTTCTTCCCAACAGTCATATTCTTTGCTTATTCATGCCTTGCCAGATCCCAAAGGTTCCAACTTTTCTATTGCTTCATTTGGGGTTTCTCTGTTTGCTTTTATCTGCTTTTGTGTTTTTACTATCTGAATTTTTTTTTCCTTTACTGCTTTGTTTGTGGATGGTGGATTTAAATGTCTAGGCTTTAAGTGGGTTTGCTTCTATTTGATGTTTTGTGGTTGCATGTGGTGTTTGAGATGGTGATCATGATGATGATGATTTTGTTTTGGTTTTTGGCTGAAGATGATGGGAAAGTAGTTTTGGTAAAGTTGTGTAGCTACCATTGGTTTCTGGCTTTATTGCTGTTTTGGGTCTTCTGCTTTCTCCTTATCTTTTGGTGATGGGTATTCCTTTTCTCACATTTTCATTTTCTTTTTGCAAATTTTCGTGCTTTTCTTTGTTTGTTCATATCTCGAATTGTTGCTCTACTTTGCGTTGCTGGGCTTGAGTAACTTGTTTATACTAGCTGAAAAAGGCTTTTTTTTTTGGCGGTGTGGTTGGGATTGGTCTCAAATTCTCAGTCTTTCATTGATCTCTTTCTGTTTTCATAAAAGGCTTTGACTTGATTTGTACATACTGATGTTGCATGTAAATGGAAAGCTCTCTAGTATGTCAAGGCAAATTGAGAGGTTTTATGAACCTAAGCAAATAAGATATATATCAAGAACATGCAGTCTGTGGAAAGTAGAAACTCTGAAAAATATCTTCTCGGTGTTCTCTATGCATGTAGAGTGTGAATTTTTATTTAAAATGTTTTCAAAACAGGATTACCAAGTTGTTTTCTGTGAATGTTTCATCTGCTGATGTAAATCTGGTATGAAGTAGCAGAGGTTTTTTTTCTGCCATTTAATATTTGTTAAGTGAAATGTTTTGGAATAAAAGGGGCAGTCTCATGCTATGGTAGTTAAATATTGATGATGGAGTTGCCCGTAAAATTTTCTGTTGAGGCTTTGGTTTGTATTTCACTCCACCCCTTTTAGCGTTGTGTTGATTAATCTGGTTTTAAGCTTCAATTCATATTGAGTACTTCCTCTTTTGTTTATTTGGAATATTCATTCATGTTAATCATGTGAGAATAGAATATACCGTTGAACAAATCATTTTCATGCTGCAAGTTCTAATGAGATTTGCTCAGGTTCTATAATGCACAGCGTGATTGAATGGTTGCATTACATGTTCCATTTGACCTGTATTTAGTCTGAGTACATAGTTTCTAAGTGTGCCAAGTATAAGGTTGTCCTTATAAAGGATCTTTTTGATTTTGCATAAAAATTCAGGACACGTTGTTAGAGTTAGCTATACCAACTCAAAACTTGGAAAAGAGAAGTTTTAATCAAACTTCTGTCCAGTCAATGCCCATTAATGCTAACTGCATGTCGTGGAATCCAAACAAACGACAAATTTCACCGTCTTCATCGAAGGATGTAAGCTTCAAAGTGGATCTTCCGCCACAACTTCGTCATGATGCAAAGCATTTAGGACTTCAAGTACTACCTGACCACGGATCATGCACAGCACAATCAATTGTTCCATCTCAAGATCAATGCCTTTCATCAGAATCTGGTATATCTTCCTGGTATTATGATCTTGTAATAGTATTTGGGTCCACTTTGCCTCAACTTTATTTGGGTATCAGACTTCTGAAGGACTCCGTTATTATGGTAAAGAACAAATTATATATGTCCTAAGAAGTAAAATTTCTGAAGATTGAGAACAGCTTATAGCATATAATAATGGTCATGCTACCTTTACTATGTTGCTAAACAATGGATACATCTTTAATACTCCATAGTCATATGCTTACCAGTATAACATACTTTGTTCCCCTTGTTTCTTTTACTTTAGTTCTCTAGTTTTTTAGTGCCCTTGAATAAGTTGTTCCCGATGCTCCCAGGTGAGGATGAAATACGTGGCAAGGGTGTTGAAGGGAAAAAGAAGCCAGCTTTGTTGCCGAGTAGTCTAGATCTCATGTCGCATCCTTCTCAAGTTGGTTACAACAATTTAGTGGTAGGTTGAGCTGTTATACCCAGAATTTAGCTTGTTAGATGCTTGTTAATTTGCCCTTCTCCTTCCTTGCAGAGTCAATTCCATCCTTATGCTGATCATTACTTCGGTGGATTCATGACTGCGTATGGACCCCAGGCTATTGTAAGTTTTGCCGAGTACAGTTGTTTTCATTTGCCATTTATCTGTAACTACAATGCACTGCCATTCTGTTATATTTAGAAACAATTACATGCAAGTTGAATTGCTAATTTGAAAAAGGTGTTGTAGTATATTCATTCACTTTCTTGTTTCACAGGGAATGCAAGGTAATTATGTTTTAACATTTTATTGTTGAATTTATAATCTACCATTTTTCACTCCATTGATCTAAGCTCCATTGTCCAGAATATCCTTATTAATGTTTTAGAATTTGTTGCGATTGCTGCTACTTTTTATGTACTTACAATTGGAAATGGACCAAATTCAGCCCCCAATGGTTGGCATAGCACCTCCACGAATTCCATTGCCTCTTGATCTTCAAGAAGACGGACCCATTTATGTCAATGCAAAACAGTACCATGGAATCCTCAGAAGGAGACAGTCACGTGCAAAGCTGGAGGCTCAAAACAAACTTCTAAAAGCTCGAAAGGTATGTATATTAGTACATCGAGAAAGTCTTCTTCATTCATGTTAACTCTTTTGCTGCATTTGATACTTAAGTGTACATTTTAAGTTATGGATACATTACTAGCATGTCAGTGGAATCGATTGTGTAGCAACAAGAAATTGATACTCATCCATCAAAACCAGTTGCTATCCTTTTTCTGAAGTTGTTCTCCTTTTAAATGAATAGAGCCTTACCCTTTTTTTTCTTCCCGCTTTTAAATGAATGCAGCCATATCTTCATGAGTCTCGGCATCTCCATGCCCTGAATAGGGTAAGGGGTTCTGGTGGACGCTTTCTCAGCAAAAAAGAGCTTCAAGAGTTTGATCAGAGCTCCCATCATGTTTCAGACCCCAACTCACATCAGCAGAATACACAGGAGAGAGAAAGTCAACACTCGGGAAGCAGTGATTTAGTCACTGTTGGTGCAAGTCACTCGGGCATAACTAGTGTTTCCAATACCAATCCTATTTTTCGGCAGCCAGATCGCAGGTTCTCAGGCGGCATCCCTCCTCACATGAGTGGAGCCATGCAATTCAGCGGCGGGATTATGCGTGGTGGAAACCAGCACTGTGCTTCTGTTGTCCGGTGAGAGGTGAGACCGTCTCACTGGTCGGCAATTCATCCTTGGCTTTGTCACTTTCGACAATCTACAATTTTTACTATGGAAGTGGCCTTTTGTAGACCCTGTAATGTAATGGGGGTCTACAAGTGTTATGTGTTTTTTAATTATGAGATTGTTAAACAAGAGGAACTGGGATTGTGTTCGAATTTCAAATGGGTGTATGTATGTGACCAAGAAGAGAAGTTGGGTTATTACTTGTCAGATTCTGGTAGTGTTCTTATGAGAAATGCTTTGCGTTCTTATGACATTTCTTTGATAAGATATGAAGCTGAGTATGAGATTTGGGTCGAGATACTTTTCTTCAAAATTTGCTTTGATCTTATACATAGCCCTAAATTATCATAAACCCAGAACCCGGTCCAGGTGGACCGGGTGTAAGGCTGGAAGAACAAACATCTTACAACAGAAAAAATAAAAAAAAGTACGAACCGACAGGACCCATCTTTGAATACATAAATCCCAATGTTTGTGTTTTGCTCATCTGAAAAAGCCACCTGGAATTTTAACCCAGAATTAAAGTCTCCCTGCATTTTCTTTTTAACTTTCCAGCGAATTAGAAACGGAAATTAAATTGGCTCCAAAAAAATAAAAAACAAAAAGGAAAAGAAAGGGAAAACGGAAATTAAAAGAGGCAAAGAGACGAGAAGGAGGCAGAGGCAGAGGCAGAGGCAGAGAGGAAGCATGGTGTCGTACGTGAGTGCGTTGCTGTACGGCGTCGGAGGCTTAGTAGTCGCCGGCATGGCTCTACTGGTGGCCCTCCAAGAGAGACTGGTCTACGTGCCGGTCTTACCGGGCCTCACCAAGTCATACCCGATTACCCCGGCCCGGCTCCGACTCACTTACGAGGACGTTTGGCTCCGATCCCCAGATGGCGTTCGCCTCCACGCCTGGTTCATCAAGCTCTTCCCCGACTGCCGAGGTCCGATCCGATTTTCAACCCGATTCGTTTTTTTTTTCTTCGTTTAAATGTTTGTTTGCTTTGGATTAGCTTGAATTGTGCTGAATTTGGTCATGACTTTACTGAGCGAGCGAGTTAGGGTTTAGTTAGTTATAGGGGTTAATGCAATTACTGAACTGATTTTAGCTTATTGCGATTTGATGCTGCTTCTGTTTTTCACTAATGGATTTGATATTGTTGACTTCGCTTTGAATATACCAAATGCATCTGTTACAACAGTAATTTTCATTCATTTCGCATGCAATTCGTTCCAAATTCTGTGGAATTAGGATTACACTAGACAGTTTTTGTGAATTTTTTGGTTTGTTCTTCATGCTCAAATTGTTCTCTTGCTTGCTTTGCAGGTCCAACCCTTTTGTTTTTCCAAGAAAATGCTGGAAGTATCCTATTCTACAGAATTGTCAACTTTATTACTTTGATTAGGAGACGTTAGCATTGCTTGTGTTAGTGATTTTACATTGTAGTTTACGTCTACTTTTTGTGGACTTAATTGGAGTCTGGTATGCTTTGTTGGCCTTGACTAGTTACCTGCAGATATTGCGCATCGTCTTGAAATGGTCCGCATAATGTTGCAAAAGTTGCAATGCAACGTATTTATGCTCTCGTATCGAGGGTATGTTCCTGCTATGGTTATATCTAGTCGTTTTGTTATCTTATCAGTAGCTTCATTGGGTTAATAAAAAAAAGAGGCTTGTATATGCATACTGATAGTCTTTAAATGCAAATGTTCTATGACATACACAGTTATGGAGCAAGTGATGGATTTCCTTCTCAACATGGAATTACTAAAGATGCTCAGGTATATTTTCCGGTTAAGGGATGATTGAAACCTACTTTTTATGTTGCGGTGCTGTTTTTTACTGTTAATTTCTCTTCTGTTAGGCTGCATTGGATCATCTTTCTCAGAGGACTGACATTGACACAACTAGAATAGTTGTCTTTGGAAGGTCACTTGGGGGTGCAGTTGGATCTGTGGTTGCTAAAAATAACCCAGATAAGGTATCTCTCAAATAATTCTTTTGCGACTTTATGTTTTTGCACTTATTATATGAGAAAAAGAGGGGTTTGAGATGGAGAGCGAATCCCCCTAACCCCCAACACAGATACACGCAACTTTTTAAGCTGTTTATTTCACTTCTCTTTGTATAGTGGAATATGATTTCCAATATTTTCAGCAACCTTTTCTCATGAATAATTTTTAGTCACCTTTATGACATCTTCATTCATAATATGTTTTCTTCAATATGTTTGCAGTGAATTTCTGCTTTTCTTGCAAATTTCAAACGTGCTAAATTCATATTACTAGTCGTATTATATGGTCCATTTTGTTGTTTTATTCTTCAAAATATTGGAAATTTTGCTGCCAGGTTGAAGGTCCCCTTTAGTTTTATTTAGAGCTGGTAGGCTCAGACAGTTTGTTTTTTTTCTTTTCTTTTCTGTCTATGCATTGCAGGTTGCTGCACTGATTGTTGAAAACACCTTCACATCTATTTTGGACATGGCTGGAGTTTTACTGCCTTTCCTGAAGTATTTTATCGGAGGCAGTGGTTGCAAAGGTCCTAAAATCCTTAATTTCCTAGTACGTTCTCCTTGGAGTACAATCGATGTCATTGGTGAGGTGAGCTTACAGGGTGGTAGAATCTCTTGTTCCTGGCAAATAAACATCAAAATGTTGAAATCCTATATTAGACATTTATCTGTCACCTTTTTCAATTTTCGGCTTCTTTCTGTTTTCTTATATGAATGCACCACCTCTTGTTCAGAATATCTGAAGTGGAATAGCTAAGTTTGCATCTATTTATTAAAACCATCATGCACTTTATAAGGTAAATAGAAAGTGTAAATATATGTCATCAGTTTTGCAGTTCTGCAATGTTAATACTAATAATAAGACATGTTTTTTTGGAGCTGTGAAACTCCCTCTATAAATATAAGTTGCAATGCATCAAAATCAACTCCCTGGTGTGAGTCACTTTTGTTTTGCCATTTCCTTAATGCTGTGTCTCTTCTGATTTCACAGATTTACTGATACCTCATATTCGACAATCTTAAATGCAGGTTAAGCAGCCGATCCTATTTCTCTCTGGTTTGCAAGATGAGATGATTCCCCCAGTCCACATGCAAATGCTGTATGCTAAAGCAGCTGCTCATAATAGGCAATGTATTTTTGTGGACTTTCCTAATGGTATGCATATGGATACTTGGCTCTCTGGTGGTGATCATTATTGGAGAACAATCAAGGAATTTCTTCATGAGCATGTTCCAGAGAGAGAAGATGATGATTCATCAAAGAATGATACCGGTGAGTTTTTGTTTGGCCAAGAATTAATGGTGATAAAAACGATGTTGCAATGAACTTTGTCGTTTAGGGATTACATGGAATTGATGCGGCCCTACCACTGGATGATTTTTTTGAAAATATATTGATATTTCTGGTTGAATTCCAAACTACATGATTTGACCATCATATATACTTTGTTACCGTAGCATTTGATATTTTTTGGGAAGTCCCTCGTCTGGTGAACTGCTCATGTGTATTATGCATTCACCTCTTCTCAAGGCTGTATACTTTCATGTAGTTAAACTTTTGGATATAGAAGTTTTCCTGGTCTTCACAAAATTTAGGCCTCATTACATGCATTCTTATACTAATTTTCAAAGTACATCAATATACACTTCAAGTTTTTAAAGTTTTTCTTTTTGGATGTTAAATTGTTAATCTACTTGTTACTACTCTCTTGCTTACCTTTTCCTATGCTTCTCGATGCTTACTATATTGTTCTCCACTCTCAGACGTGGGGGCAAAGTGATTGGATGGATATTAGACTTCTCCAAGCATATCATTGGCTCCCCCGCAGGACTCAAACATTTTGTACCTTTTTTTGAAGCTGCAGCAATTAAAAGCTCTCTTTGAGGAGTCGCTCTTCCAAGATCCGCCTGCACCACCTGTTCAGGTTTTGCCTGTAAAAGAATTTTTTTTTGTTGGTTTTACAAAATTCAGAAGATGCAGACATATGTGGGTGCCTTGGATAATACTCTATGGCTTCTGACACACTCACTCTCAACCTAATCTGTCGCTGCACTAACTAACCCCCATTGTATGAAATAAGAAGTCAGTCTTGGAAATATATATATATATATATATATATATATATATATATATATATATATATATATATATATGTCGAGTTTTAGCACTGGACTGCATGTATCTCAGTTATTCTGGTGTTTTAGGACAAACAATGCTATAAAAATTATTAGTTTGAGATTCCAAGTCATTCAAAGCTTTGTGTTGTTGATTAGCATTTACTGCTGAATACTACAGTAAGACATGCAAGCTACCAGTGTATTGTTGTGTATTGAGCAATTCAGATTATCAAGGTGGCGTTTCTTCGGATTTATTCTCTTGTTCCTCTCCTAAACTATACAAATTTAAAAATTTTAAATTCACTTGCGGATGAATAAGTCATTGCCCTAGCTTTGAATTGTGCTTGCAATGACGCTGCTCATGAGGTTCTATCCGAGGCGCATCTATTGCGGGATTGTCTACAATACTCGGGAGTACCAAAACTCCCCGGATCCAACGCTCCACAATTAGGGCGAAGTCATCTAATCCAAAGGTGCAAAATGAGGGAGTTTGAGTACTTGGGAGTACTCTTGAACTTTCGATCTATTGCTGGTTGAACACTATTTCCAAACCCCCTCTTGGGCCCGGTTAAGCCCAGTGCCCCTGATAATTTCTATCCTTGGTGGTAAAGTCTAAAAAGACTGCGGTTAAATGCGTCACACATAAGAGTTAAGACACCTTATAACAAATTTAGCCGCCCTTAAAAAAGAAAATGTTCCCAATAAGCGAAGCAAAATGATGCTTCATGCATTAAAGCATTGAATATTCGCCCCTATCTCACATCTATTCATGTTAATGATTACATTGTCAAAAATAAGAGAGATCAAAATCATGGGCTTATCACCAGCCCTGTTTGACCAGAAAGTGAAAAACCACAAAAATGTCTCGCAATTATGTGTGTTCAGTAGTGGCATATTAGTCAGTATAAAAATTTGGAGCTCCATGTAAATGCATCACTCCTCCATTTTCAAAGCCCATTTCTACATGTCAATAGACTCAATTGAATGATGAGCGCTCCGCCGGGGTCACGGTGGTGCTCCTCCACTATCCGCCGCGTACGACGTGTGGTCCAAACCGGGACACGTGTATGCTCCGTACAAGATCTGATCCTAAAGGTTACACGGGACCCATTACATTCCCTCCTATCCGTTCGATTGCAAACACTGTATCTGGCGTGGACCACCGATTCAAACAACCACTGCAGTACATGGAGAGAAATCAACACTCAGCAGCATCACACCAAAAAATTCAATTTGAAAATCGTTTCAAGTCCGCAAAAACCTTTCGGGTGGGTGAGAGGGAAAAGTTTCGGTCTTTCGCTCCACTTCGATTTACAACTTCCGCCAATTCAGCAACGCCACGTCACAAAAGGACTACAACTTCCAACAAAGGCAAAAAATTTACTCTTTTTTTGGCCCTTTAAAAACGTGAGGGATACAGGGCCTTGTTTCTCTCTCTCTCTTCAGACTTGCTTGCTGCTACTGAAAGCGTTTGGGTTTTTTTCTCTGCGTTAAGCCTTAGCCGTCCCATCTACATAAATACGGTTAGTTACTATTTGGGAGCCTAATTTACGATTCTACCCCCTTCTTCTCCCTCCAGCTCTGAGAGTGTTCGGACATGGAAGGACCAGGAGCAGCAACAGCACAGCTCAGCCCGCGCACCGTCGAAGAGGTTTTCAGGGACTTCAAGTGCCGTAGAGCCGGCATAGTCAAAGCTCTTACCACTGGTCTCTCTTTCGCTTCTTTTTTTTTTTTTTTTTGAATTTGTCAGTTATTATTCGGTTTTCTAATTTTTCTGTACATGCTGAGTGTATTTTATTTTTCTTACATTTTCCCTGCTTTTTTTTCTTTTTCTTTTCGGTGCAGATGTTGGAGAATTTTACGAACAATGCGATCCTGGTGAGGTTTCTCTGCTTCTGTGTAATTTATTTAATTTTTTGGTTTGAAATTGACAAGTAAAATGGTCATGCTTCAGCTTTGAACTTCCACGAAGGCGTTTTCTGGAAATCTGGAAAAGGAAAAATGTTAATATTTCCTGTGCTCACTGCTCAGTGCTTAGGAAAGAAATTACACTGTTACAGTATTTTTAGGTGTGTAGGAAACTTTTCTGTTTAATTTCTTCTCCATTTTATTGACCAAAAAAGAAATTTCTCTCTCCCTTTGAGTTTTTAATTTACTCTATTTTAAAAAATATATATATCTACTTGGGGTCAAATTTTTTTTCCTAGAATGTTGCTTTCTGACTTTACATATGCATAAAATTACCCACTTTTTTTTTTTCCTAGTTTTGGTGCTTTAACGTTTAGTTTGGTTCATTTTATAAATCCATAACAGCCTACTGATTTCCCATTCGCTTGTTCTCTGTGCTCTTTGTTTTTGCGTCTTGCTGATTTTTGCCTGATGTGTTCATATTTCTCGAGTTGTGTGGAATGAGTGGTTACTGCATCAGATACATCAAGTAACAACTTTTAAATTTCCTTGGCTTTCTTATTTGAATGAAGTTCTGTCGTATTATTCTTGCCATCGTTTTTGAAAACCACACCTTTTTTTTAGTCAAGCACCCATTTTCCTGGATATATAAGTTGACCTTGATGCATTTTATTGGTCAACAGTCCCCTCTTGACTGAATTTTGGTAGCTGCTAAACCGAGTTTCACTTTGTTGTAGTAGTCATCAGAATTGGGCTCCTTGTGTGTTAGTATCTGTATTGCCTGCATAACATTTCCGTTGACAGTTGCATGTTATGCTCATGCTTTTTTTTATTTTCTATTTTTGCTATTAATATACTGTGAAATACATTAAAAATCTGTAAGTTTCTTAGATTCTGTGTGGCATCCGAATGGTCGGAAGGGATGCTTAGTGTGTTAACTAATTGGTGCATGTTCAGAGAAGGAGAATCTTTGTTTGTATGGATTGCCTAATGAAGATTGGGAAGTTAATCTACCTGCCGAAGAAGTTCCTCCAGAGCTTCCTGAACCTGCTTTGGGCATCAACTTTGCCAGAGATGGGATGAAAGAAAAGGACTGGTTATCTCTGGTTGCAGTTCACAGTGATGCATGGTTACTTGCAGTGGCTTTCTATTTTGGTGCCAGATTCGGTTTTGACAAAGCTGACAGGTATGTGTATTTTCCTTCATGCTGCTATCTGATGCTTTTGTTAATGTTGGCAAGTAAAGAATGTTGTTTGTGAGCTGCTTTTGTTTTTATTTGTTGATCTCGTCTCTATTATTACTCTCTATCAATTAATGTTGTCAAATCCATAAGCCAGATCTGAAGATAGCAAAGTTGTTAGAAGTTCTGAAAACCCCAACGCGTATTGAAAACGGAATACCTGATAAGATCAAGTTTCTGCGTTTCATTCTCAATTAAATCTTAAGCTTGTAAATCCTAGGTTTAAATAGTGGTTAAGAAACTTAAATCTTGAAATATATTGGATAAAACTCATATATTTTGTTCAAAAACTAATATAGAAAAAGCAAAAAACTGGTTTTGGCTGAACAAAGTCTTGTGTGATAGGGCTTTAAATGAATAATATCTTGTGATTCAATATTTCATCATCCATCTTAGATGAAAATTTTGATGCAGGAAACGTCTCTTCACTATGATAAATGATCTTCCATCAGTATTTGAGATTGTGACAGGCTCTGTGAAGAAACAGGCAATGGAGAAGTCAGCAGTTTCAAATAACAGCATCCATAAGCCAAAGTCAAGCTCTAGAGGGGTAAAAAAAATTGTTCTTGATTTAAGTCTTATTGATTAGTTCTATCAATCAGGAAACCTGGACTACCAGTAAATTAGTGATTGAGTGTTCTATTGATATCTGAGTGTGCTTTTATTACTCTATCTTTATGTTGTGTGTGGTCACTGTGGTGCATAAGATGGATGAATTGCCAGGAGTTTATAAATATTGAGTTTTTACACCACTTACTATCTTATTTTAGGATTTTGATTTTCCCACTAGTAAAATCCATGCGTTAAAGAACTATATATATATATATATATATATATATATATATATATATATTAATTCTCACCACTTACAAGACCAATTGCCCAAGTGTAGTATTGAGTTTTTCACTGCTCAACATTTTCGTATAGGATTTTATTTTCACCAATACTGCTGTTGGATTTTATTTTCTCTAGATTCTAATGATGTACACACCTAAATTTCAAGTTGCTCTGTTATAGTCAACCATTCCCTACAGGAGTTTTCAAATTCTAGTATAGAAGTGCATCACAAAATAAGAAATTGAGTAAAATATGCATGGAATACTTGAAATTGCGTGTTTATGGGGGTTGGGTAGCTTAGTCTAATATGATTAGTTAGATGTCTTACCTTCTCCAATCTTACTATTCAATTAACATCGTAATCATCCACATACCAAACTTAAAGCAGATCTATTATTTGCAACCATTCCATGAATAAAGTTCAAGTCTAGTATAAATCAAACTTATCTCTGTTTCTGCGGGAGCGTTACTAGTATGTAAGCATGCAAGAAATATCAAATCTAATATGGCATAAATGAAACTTGAATTTGTTTGTGTATTGCCTAGCGTTTAAATGCATTATTTCTTTGTTGAATGGCTTAACATAAATGAAGTTGGGGCCACCTAACTACTGTAGAAGCCAGTTTATAGCTCTTTAGAAATGCTCGTGTGCAGCTGCCATGAGGCAGTGATTACCTTGAATATTTAATGCTTTCTAGGTTAGGTCCTAATGCTTTGTGCTTGGTTTATGTTATGTTGCTTATTAATGATGATCATCATTTCAGTGATACATTACCTTATTTACATGTTACTTCTACTGATCCTTTGTCCCGGAACAGCGAGGCTCTGAACCAGGCAAATATTCAAAAATGCTGCCAAAGGACGAGGACGAGGGACTGGATGAGGAAGATGATGAGGAGCATGGGGATACAATGTGTGGTGCCTGTGGGGAGAGCTATGCTTCAGATGAATTCTGGATCTGTTGCGACATTTGTGAGAAGTGGTTTCATGGAAAATGTGTGAAGATAACTCCTGCCAGAGCTGAGCACATCAAGCATTACAAGTGCCCTGCATGCAGCAACAAGAGAATGCGGCCTTGATTTTGCAAGAAGGTGGATTAGTCGTAATTAAGTCAGGTTGGATAGATCGAGCTAACTATTTAGAGTTATCTGCATGTGAGCAGTGGTGGAACAACGTTCAACGTAGTACTTTGTTCTTGGTTATCTTTTTCGTTGGATATATATCTGTGTTTGATAATTTGCAGGTTCTGAACTTGGGTGTTCTATATGATTGTAAACCAGCTTAGTGTTTTTCAAACTGTTTCATGCACTTGTTCTGACAAATGCCTTGGGCATTAAACTATCTTCTATTTAATTTCAAACTTCAATCTTGTTATTATGATCTATTCGTATGTGGTTTTTGTTTCACTAAAGTTGTTACTCCTGAAATTTAACTCGAGCCGTGTGTTGCAATTTTTGCAAAGGGTTTACTTGTACTGTTGTACGTGCTATTCTCTTCTCTGAGCCAAAGGGCTGATCTTTATTGATGTAAAACAGAGATTACAGGGCGAAAGATGAAGACTTACAATTTGCTTCAAGGAAACCAAATCAAGTTACTTAGCAGAGCAATCAGAGCAATCAAGTTACTTATCTTGACTGTGTATCTTTCTTTTATATTCAGTTGTTTTCCGCATTTTCTTGAACCTAGGCGGACACAATCATAATATTTTTGAGGTAACTTCTCTATGGATTTAAGAACTGGGTCGACTATAAGAGCATGTGCACCCGACTCTGTTTAGACTAGCTTATACTAAATTATAAGCTAGTCTTTCTCAAACACATATGCAACAGGCTCTATTTAGACTAGTCTATATCTAAGCTAGCCTTTCCAAGAGGCTAAATATAGACATGATCAAAAGCTAGGCTAAATGTGATAGGCAATGGTACAATGAAAAGAAATGAGACTCTAGACTTTAGACTTTATGGGTGGAAATACAAAAGTGATTAGAAGTCTAAATTGATGAATAGTATCACTTTTAGAGCTTAAAGTTTAGTTTAGACTTTAGAATTTAGACTTGATGAGTGCACATGCTGGGAACGACGCATGTGTTTATATTTATATTCATGAACCGAAGAGCGATGAGAGAGAAGCAAAGGAAAAGAATGAGCATCTTTTGCTTGCACTACAACTCGGACAAGTATCAATCCGATCAGTAATACTATGCGAGGAAGAAGATGGATCATCTCCATGCTCACACCATTAGTTACCCTAGCCCTCAAGTTAAGCAAATATTAAAGCAAATATATATTAAGCTACAGAATCTCAACCTCCAGCCCTTTTCATCACACTCTTTAAGGATTTTTTAATTCATATAACTTCATCTTCCTGTACAATTTATCTTAAAGCATAGTTTATTTATTTTTTGGGTTTAGTAGTGGATATAATTTGATGTTGTATTGCTTTCCAAGTATTGGCCAAAAAAAAAAAGTAAGCATTTCCGGGCACATGAAATTTCTTTGGGTCTGTTAATAAATTGAGCTAATTTTTAAGATATTAACTTTTCATGTTTCGATGTAGTATTGTCATGCCACACTATGTAGTACGCATTTCCGGGTACGTGAAATTTCTTTGGGTTAATAAATTGAGCTAATTTTTAAGATGTTAACTCTTTACATCTTGATGCATTGTTGTCATATAGTATGTTAAATTTTTTTGGATTAATAAATTGAGCTAATATTTAGATATTAACTTTTTATGTCACAATGTAGTATTGGCATGGCAGCCAAGCCAATTGATTGATAATTTACCACATAACCTCGTACCCTAAGTTGTTCTGTAGTCCTGGACTACCACGTGATACTGTCAAGTGGTGGTCCTGGCCAATAGCATAGCGACACTTTGGCAGATTGAATATATGAGGTGAAAAAAAAATAGTTTTTTTTTTAAGAGGACCAATCAACAACAAGTGTTTGCTACGTGGACCAATCACATTAGTCCGAACCACAATACACGTGATGATCCGAGACTATATAATAATTTTCCTGATTTGAGCCAGCTCCATTAGAAATTTATTGCGTAATGCATGTTCTTCAAAGCCCAAAGGTTATGACTTCCACAAGAGACCGAAACTTAATTAGTGTCATTTATTGAATAAAAACAAATATATAGAAAATTAGTTCTTTAATTCGTAAGTTCCCACTTTATTTAATTTCTTCTTTTCACACCATTTAGGTGCCATTTATTCTTTTCTTCTTTCCACAAGATTTAGATCTGTCAAAAAAAAATATAAATATAAATGTAAGAATTTAGAATATAGAATATAGTTTTTCCGCACAATCTATATATGAAACTGACATGAATATATGTTTCATGTCAAAGAAATGAAAATGTATATGGTGATATGATTGACGTACGTACACTTCAAGTCCTTAGAATAAGAGGCAAACTAAATTAGAATTATGTTTTAGATCAGGACTACCAAATTTCTATCCAAGTGATCTGATGAAAAAAAAAAGTTGAATACTTGGGATATATATGTATATATTTGCATCTTTATTGGGGATATATGTATGTGATATCAGTGAAAAATTGAAGAGCGTATATATAGCTAGTAAGGAAATCCATACCACATTCAAAGTTTTGGTTCCGGAGGAATGTGCTTTTCAACACATTTTTTGGTAAGTTTTTTCATACATATCACGTGTTCTGCTTTAAATTTGAGGAATTTTCTTCTATTATGTGATTTAGCTTTGTTATACGTGAATTTCTTTCCACATTTTCTAGCAGTTAGAATAAGACAATTATAATATTCTTGAGGCAACTTCTTTATAGATTCAGAAGTTGATTCTTTAAGGAAATGAAGTGCGGATTTAAATCCACGAATTAAAAATAGTGAAAGAAAATCACGAAAGAAGAGTAAACTATAAAAAGTCGACGGATGGGAAGTATCTTCGGCTTGCACTACAACTTGGATAAAACTATCCATCCCATCATTAATGCTAAAAATTTCTTGTGTAGCTGAATCATCTTCATGCTTATACCAGTCCAATCAATAGTTCTACGCTTTGATCTACTGCTCCCTCTGTTGAGATATTTTCTAGCTTATTTGGAGTAGTTAGAGACAATAATTTATAGACTAATTGCAACCCTTTTGCATGAGTAATTCTATAGATAAGATATTTTAAGTATTTTTATTATTAGTAACGAAGGTGATCAAATTTATTTCATAATGTATATTTTTTTATTATAGAATTTATAGTGAGCGTCTGCTTCATATGTGGGAAGAGGTTAATTTGTGCAAAACTCTACTACGTACTCCAGCTGATCGAGACTCGCACTAAAGTCTTACTGGATTGTTCTTTGACTTTCTCACCAGTTATTGAAAAGTGATAAATCTAAGCCACACAAATGATCGAATGGTTATGAATTCCCCATGTGTAGTAAGTTAAACACAAACAGAAAAGGAGATGGATAAGGTCACATGAATTGCACATGACCCTCACAAACCACGCGACCTCCCTCTTTGAAACCTAATTTCACATCCGAGCCCTCATCTTTCCTCTCGATCTTCTCCTTCATACCATACGATTACAGAGAAGCCGAAGATGACGTCATCAATGCCACTGGAGGTGAACGAATTGCAGAACAACAAGCCCTTTGTTCCAGAGTCACCGATGGATCCAAACGCTCGCATGTAATTTTCTTTTTAACCCCTCTGCCATCTTTTTTACTTATCGATCGTCTGTGCCAGATAGTGATTGAAAATTTGTGTAGTTTAGTTAGCTTTGCAATTGTAGAAACCCTACGGTTTAAGATTTTGTGCATTAATCAGTTAGTTTTGTTCTTTATCAGATTGAGATTGGGATCTAGGGTTTACTCACGTTTCTAGTGCGTTTCTTATTTTCTTTTGCTTGTTGATTTAGAATATAAAGAAGGTACAGTTTTGATAATATTTGTATGTTGACGAAATTATTAGTGGCAAATCAACCGGACTATCTCATTTACTTTGATAAAAGCGAATTATCAACGATTTTTTATCTTCCTGGGGGGGTTAGAATGCTATGAATCGGTAGTGGTAAAACTTACATTTTTCTGAAATATGATCAGCAGTGCAATTTAAATTTGGTGTTGCTTGGATTATAATTAGCCATATCAGTAATTCTTGTTCATGTAATTCAGTTTTTAGCTTTAATTAGTACAAAATTCCACATCCTCGTCTGTGTATTTTAATCAGTGCAAGCTTTAATGGGCATAAAGGAATATCTGCAGGATCCTAATGGTGTGCTAGATGCTTTGGATGCCAACTATCTTCATCCGTGTAGTTTGGACAATATGGTGAGTCGACAGTATGGTGGTTTTGGGCCTGTAAGTCTTTACTGCGACTCATTTTTGAAGGTTTGCTATTCATGTTGAAGCTACAATAATGAAGTAGTTAAAAAAAAATTGTAGAGGGAATCCTAGCTTTAAATTATTTGGCCAGCTTTCTCCAATTGCCAAATAACTGCAAGCATTTTGGCTTTCAAGATGGCTGTGAATCTAATTCTCCTTTTCTGTGTTCTCATAGAACAACATAATGTATTGTATATTTGTTTCGAAATCTAATATTGAGATGGCAATTGGGTTTAGAAGGCTTCTAACTTCTTCATAGCATTTCTGATGTTGTTGGCTAACATGACTCTGTAAACTGTTACCATTTGTAGCATATCTTACTAAATTGCATGTGGAGTAAGGTTTGTCACTTTGATCTTGTGCTAGTTTAACAGAGTAATGTACTCAATATCGAGTATCCTTTCAACAGCATCCCTTTGCTGCACTCCTTTCAACATAGAGTTAGTGTTACTAGTTATTGCT
The DNA here is from genome assembly GCA_029955375.1 of Rubus parviflorus. Classification (NCBI taxonomy): domain Eukaryota; kingdom Viridiplantae; phylum Streptophyta; class Magnoliopsida; order Rosales; family Rosaceae; genus Rubus; species Rubus parviflorus. The sequence continues at coordinate 19,546,195 of JARGGL010000004.1, forward strand.
TTAGGCTTTATGGGTAGCCAATTTATGATTTTAGTTCCATTTGGTATATATGCTTTATCCAACTGTTATTCCAGAGCTTTTCGCTGGACAAATGGAGTGGAAAAAATTGTTATATGATATCTGCAAGGGGTCTTCTGTCTTCATATTGTCTGGACTTGTACTCCCAAGATATTGGAGATATGTTTCTCTGCCTGAGTCCAGGTCTGTATATTTCTTTCCACCTACGTTTTGTTAGTTTATAGATATGATTTTACTGCTAAGCGGATATGTGCATATTGTTTAACAGTAGTTATAGCTAGATTAAGATTTGTAAGTAATTAAGCAAATTAAGAATAAATTAATTGAACAGGTTTGGGGAGGTGGCGGAGCTTCTTTTGGTTTGCTGGCTTGAGATCTGTGGGAAAATCGATATGGGCATGCTGTCCGCATCCACTATGTACAAAGCTTATCTTGTGTTCAAGTTAACTTCAGATGCTTATGGATTTAAAAACTCTCCTTTGGTGGTCACTGTGGGTCTGGTTGGAGGAGAATTCACTAAGCAGACGGTGTTACTGGACCCAGACTCAGAGAGAAGGTGGATTCAGACAGGTTTGCAAGAGTCGGAGCTCAGAGAAATGGATGAAGCTCAACATCCAAAGGAAAGAGCCGACGGCTGGTTGGAGGTGGAGCTGGGTGAGTTTTTCTGTGAAGGGGAAGAATATGGGATGGATTGTATGGAGATGAAGAGTGGTTGGGGTAAGAGGGGTCTATTGTTGAAGGGATTGAGGTCAGACCCAAAAGGATGTAGTTTTGATCAATGTACTAGTATAAACCTAAAGGTTTGGCAAAATATAAAATAAAGTATACATCTCAAGCCGTTTAGAATTGGCTATGAAAACACGTGCGCCGCAATCCCAAATCTCAGTTGTCATATGGGCCAAAAATGCACGGCCAATGCAGATTCGGAGGCCCAAATTTTAATGAAATCCCGACCCAAGGCCGGAATTCTAGAAAAATCTTAAGGCCCAAGCTCCAACAAAATCGTGACTGAAGCCTAACTCTGACGTAGTCAGTGACCCAGGGCTCAAACTCCGAAAAAATGGGACTGCAGGCCCAAACTTTGACTAATGACTCAAGGCCCAAAATCGTGATTGAAGGCCCAAGCACTGCATTAATCAGTAACTAAGGCCCAAAATCTTGCATAATAGTTACTTTAGGCCCAATTAAAAATTCATGAGTGGTGGCCCAAACTTTGAATAAAAACTCAAGGCCCAAAACTATGATTGTAAACTGGTCTAGTCGTTCACGAAAGCCCATACTTTAGAAATATTGACTCGAGGCCCAAACCCAAAATCATTGCCCAAGGCCCACTCCTGCAAAATAGTAACTTTAGGCCCAATTATAAAAACGTGACTGAAGGCCCAAACTCTGAAAAAATTGACTAAGCCCATACTTTGGAAAAATTGATTCGAGGCCCAAACTTGAAATCATTAGTCAAGGCCCAAAATTTTGCGCAACTTTAGGCCCAATAACAAAATCGGGACTAAAAGGCCCAAAGTGGCTAATTTGAACAAACATGTAGGCCCATACTTTGAACACAAGGCCCAAAAATCTGTGCAATCACCAGCCGCCTTTCCTAAATGTTGGGAATATGCAAAACATGACCGCCGCCATTCCAAGATTCCTGGGAATTAATGTGTCGGCCGCCACTCCAACATAGGGAATTAAATGTGTCCGCCGCCACTCCAAGATTCCTGGGAATTAAATGTGTCGGCCGCCACTCCAACATTCTGGGAATTAAATGTGTCCGCCGCCACTCCAACAAACAGGGAATTAAATGTGTCCGCCGCAATTCCAAGATTCCTAGGAATTAAATGTGTCCCCCGCCACTCAAACATTTTCGGAATTAAATGTGTCCGCCGCAATTCCAAGATTCCTGGGAATTAAATGTGTCGGCTGACAGTCCATTATTCTGGGAATTAAATGTGTCCGCCGCCACTCCAACATTCTGGGAATTAAATGTGTCCCCTGCCACTCCAACATTTTGGGAATTAAATGTGTCCGCCGCCATTCCAAGATTCCTGGGAATTAAATGTGTCGGCTGCCAGTGCAACATTCTGGGAATTAAATGTGTCCGCCGGCACTCCAACATTCTGGGAATTAAATGTGTCTCCTGCCACTCCAACATTTTGGGAATTAAATGTGTCCGCCGCCATTCCAAGATTCCTAAGAATTAAATGTGTCCCCCGCCACTCCAACATTTTCGGAATTAAATGTGTCCGCCGCAATTCCAAGATTCCTAGGAATTAAATGTGTCGTCTGCCAGTCCAACATTCTGGGAATTAAATATGTCCGCCGCCACGCCAATATTCTGGGAACTACTGTCGGTGAACTACTTTAGACCCAATAACAAAATCGTGACTGAAGAAATGGCATAATCAGTGTGAAGGACAAACATTTAGGCCCATACTTTGAACACAAAAGGCCCAAAAATCTGTCCAATAACCAGCCGCCTTTCCTAAATGTTGGGAACATGCAAAACATGACCGCCGCCATTCCAAGATTCCTGGAAATTAAATGTGTCGGCCGCCATTCCAATATTCTGGGAACTACACATGTCGGATTCTCCAAGAATCTGGGAACACATTTCGGCCGCCACTCCAAGATTCTGGGAATTAAATGTGTCGGCCGCCACTCCAAGATTCAGGGAACAACTGTCGGCCGTCATTCCAAGATTCAGGGAACACATTTCGGCCGTCTGCCGCCCTTGGATAGAATTTATTGGAACCGCTTTATTCCAGTTCTCACTGGGCCGAATTTAAAATTTTTGGTCTGTGTCAATTTTGGGCCGACCCATTTACTAACTATTATTTGATCGACTAATCTTTCATATTGTAATGGGTAAAGAGTCAAATGCTGTGGGTATTTCTCCGGGGGGGGGGGAGAAATGAATCAAGATGTTTTTGAATATACTGGTTTTTAAAACCATATTTACTCGGTCCTATTTTTTTTTGTGGACGATATTTACCGTCCTGTTTCGCAGCTTATTCTTTGAGTTAAGTATGATGATATCATCTAACAAAAATAAAAATAAATGACAAAATAATACAACAGTCTTACAATCCAGGGCAAGAATAATTAAAAAAATAAAAAGAAAAAAAATATGCTTCAAGATGCGTCAATCCCTCCTCATGTTGGATCCTAAAAACAAACAAACATGGTTCACAATAAGCCACAAAATTTGAACAAAATTGGATACACATAAAAGGAAAAAGAAAAAGAACAATAAGAGCTGTCATTGGAAGAGTATCGTATCGCAAGGGGAGAAATTGATTATTTACTAGTTAAACAACTAGCATGTGATGTGAGTAGTCTGAAAAAATAACAATTAAAGCCACTAGAAAACCACTTACTCCTCATGAAGCTGTAACCATGATGATGTACCATTGCTTGTTGTCGATACTTTTACTGCCTGAAACCAGAGAGTTGAAGCACTTGAATTAGAAAATTAAAGTTCCTTACCTTCAGAATAGCTCATTAGTCAAGGCCTTCACTAGTAAGGTGAACAGAAAAGGGAAGATTAGATCAACCTTGTCTTAACTCTCAACCACCAAGAAGCTCTAAATCTAGTTTTGTTTACTATAGATAATCAGAGAATGAACAGAAATCAAATAATCTCTCATTCAGATCTTCACCTACTCAGTGAAAAACACACAGAACTTATATAGCCTCTTATCCACAACCTCCACCTACTACCAAACCATTTCCTGTCGTCCAACATATGATCATAAAAGTAAAGGCTTTTTCATACTTTGCAAGGTGATAAGCACAATCCCCCAGCCTTTACCCAGTAAAGGCTTTCCAATCCTCCAGCCTTAAACAAAAGAAAGCACAATCAAGGTGATAAGCTTTCTCAAAGTAAATCTAAAAAAGGCATCTTCATTTTTCCAAATCCATAAATAATAAATATTTAAAAACATAATAATTTATGCCAAATCTTTGATTTGCCTTCGTAGGCTTGGAAATCCTTACCTTTGTCCTCATAGGATAGAGGTGCTCAAGCTGATAGGATGGAAGTCCTTACTTTTTAAAGACTTAGTTTCCAATAATTATAAATGAAAACATTAAGCAAAAAAAGAAAAAGATATTGCAGAGTTACTAATCTGTATCGAGAATTACAGGGCAGTGACTGCAGTTGGGACGAGAAAACAAAGGACAAAATCTAAAGTTGGAGAGTCACTGATTTACTTTTAGTCAAAAACAAATGGGAAAAAAAACAATAAATGAATGAACTCTTGAGCTAATTCCTCATTGTTTTCGCGCATTAAGCTCAGGAATACATAGAGAGAACATAAATGGACATTTTAGATAAGCTATTTTCAAGAAAAGAAAAGGTTACAGAACAATCACCTGCGAGAATCCTTTCTGCACGCTGCAGTACAACATGTCTCAGAGTCCTGATGAAGCTTATGTCTGACAGATAAAATAAAAAATGAGCAAGCGGCATTGGTCCTGAACAACAAAAAAAACAAAACGAAAAAAGGAAAAGAAAGAAGAAAAAGAAAAAAAAAGGAGAAGAAAGAAATGAGCAAGCGGCATTGGTCCTGTAACTTCAATCCTTTTCAAAAATTGACCAAACATCACTCTTTAATTTAGGTGTTTTAGTTGCTGGTGCCGTAGGAGGGGGTTCAATCACATTTGACTCATTATTACTATCCATTCTGGTGATAATAAATTCATCTGTTATCAACAGTTACGGAATTGAAAACAAAGTTCAGATGTTACTTTGAATAAGAGCGAGGTGAGCACAGAGCAGCACCACCAATGGTTTACCAAAACACTATAATTCTGTAAACAACCACTCAAAACTTTAATCAACTCTATCAAAACAACGGATTTGTAGCTCATCTTCTGACGTGATGACCAAACATCAGAAGTTAAACAAATTTTTCCATCAAACTTTTCAAAAAGACTCGACAACTCATTTTTCGCTTTATAAAAATGTTTCATCATATCTCTTTTACATGTAGAGATTCCTCCATATTGAGGACAAAATGCTCTCTGAATCATTCCTTTAAAATCATGTTTTCAACAAACGTGAAAGGTAGTTCAGATCTAACATCAAAATCAACAACTTTTTTACGAGCAACAGCTTTATCATAAGCAAAAGTTGTTACATTTCCAACTGAATCAGAACCTAATTGCATCTGCCCGGCTTGAGTCTGTTGACTCTGTTCATGAATTTTTAAATGTCTTCTTAAATGACTAGTACCAGCACTAGGACCACCTTTAAACAATGTTTTACAAATACCACATTTATTCTTCAGCACTACTTTTCCATTCTCTGTAACTTCAATCCTTTCAAAAATTGACCAAACATCACTCTTTAATTTAGGTGTTTTAGGGTTTAGGGTTCAATCACATTTGACTCATTATTACTATCCATTCTGGCGATAATAAATTCATCTATTTTCTAACAATTATGGAATTGGAAACGAAGTACAGATGTTACTTTGAATAAGAGCGAGGTGAGCACAGAGCACCACCACCAATGGTTTACCAAAACACTATAATTCTGTAAACAACCACTCAAAACTTTAATCAATTCTATCAAAACAAAGGATTCGAACCAGAGTACCAGACATTTAATCAGCACATAGATTCCAAAACTTTAATCAATTCTATCAATTTTAATCAGAGAAATGCTTACCTTCAAAGCCAACTCCAATACTTTGAGATTTTCTTCTCATGGATTAGAACTAGACGACTAGAGGATCTTCCAATTCCTGTGATCACATACACATGTACATGAATAAGTTTAATTAGCATCAAAACAAAGGATTCGAAAAAGACGTTTAATCATCAAATAGATTCGAACCAGACGTTTAATCAAAATTAAGGATTCGAAACAAACCCAGATGGCCGAAAACAAGGTCAGCAAACCCAGGTTTTGAACGGAGCATCTTAGGTCGGCGTCGGAGCTGACGGAGAAAGAGAGACTGAGAGGAAGAAAGAGAGAGTTGTCGCGAACTCGCGAGGATGTTCGCGACAACGCGAAGAGAGACAGAGAGAGGAGACGGAATGAGAGGGGAAGTGATAACGATTAGGGTTTTCTCAACCTAAAAACAGATTTAACGGTCCAGATCAATTTCTTTTGAGATCCAACGGTACCGATTAAAGTCATTAAACCAAATATTAAATTTAGGTGAACGGTCCAAATCGAACAGTGTAAGATCCAGCGTTCCACATCGCGTTGTGGGAAAATTCTTTTAAGATTAAATAATTTCTTTTCTCCAAAGTTCAAACTTCCGAAATTCAAAATAAATAGATCGGGTATCCGAAAAATTTCACGAAATTTTTATTTATGTATATTAAAATTGTGTATATCTCGAAAAATAATTCGGCAAAAAAATCAATTGATCTTTAACAATTTAATAAGTAGTAATGCAAACACATATAAAAAAAAAAAAATTTCATATGGTATATGAATTATGGTCGAATGCAATATTAGGTACTTGAATTTTCATAAATAATAATGCTCATTTAGCCCTTTTAGTAGCTCCGTCTAATATTTCGTTAAATTTACACCAAAGTCGACTAAAATCTTCTAATATTGATGGAGGTGAAGAGCGATCAAGAAGGAAACGAGTTGGAGTAGCATAGCTTAAACTTGATCATGAGAGCTAGGGGAGAGGCTACAGGGTCTTCCCCCAAATGATCTGCTTGCGGTGCATGAGTTATTTCCATGAAGCCTATGATAAGCAAAATTAACATCAAATTAAATAATTAATTCCAGCCATATCTCTAGAGCATAGCGGGTTTGGGTTTTTGATTTGTTTCTGGTGATAGTTGTAGCGGATTTGTGGTAGGAATATGAACTTTGGAATTTGGAATACGAACTACGGAATTCGGACTTCGGGATTCAAGCAAGAGAGTGTTATTCTATGATTGTTTAGGATCAAACATGCTCTGATACCATTTCAATAATTAGAATATGAGAATTCTTTAAGTGTATTCTCCTCCATTGTAGAGGGGGTATTTAAAGTGTTGCAAGCAGTATTCAACTAGGTAACTAATAAAGAGAATCCTAATACAATAAATACATAATAGTCAACGTGGTGACTTAAGGAAAGTAAACCTATTACATAAAGATAATATATTACAGCTCATTCCAACAAACGACATATTTTCACTTGAATCTTGACCGAAAGCCACCATACACAAGGGTTAAAACTTACAAGAATTTCTATTAATTAGTGCGTTAGTGTTTTTTTTTTTTTTTTTTCCAAAATATACTTTTCATCCTATCACCCATTCAAAAGACATTTTTCACTTTGAAACCAACCAAAAGTCACCCAACAAGTTTTTTTTTATTCTATATGAATGTAAGTAGGCTTGCGGTCTAATGCAAAACTTGGCTTAAAAAGAATCCGGCTCCTCTCAAGTGAATGTATTAAAAAATTTGTGGAGTTAATAGTATCTTAGCCATTCACGTGCATAATCTTATCCATGTTGATGGGATTTTACTGAGTCACATCAACATAACTTGTTTCTTATCAATTTTGTATACATTGTTCCATCAGCTCGACTTCGACTACTTCTTTTCCGCGGTTTTCGTTCTTCTTTGTTCACTCCCTAGCTAGTCTCTTATTTTTTTTTCGTAAACAATAAGTCTTCCTTTCTTGTTTCCTTTTGTCTAGTATTTTTTTTTTGTTGCATTTCGAATTCACCATTAGTCTTCATCTTCCTTCCCCCTCTAATTTTGTAGTTACTTTTACCTAACACTAAAAGGAGCTTCCCTAAAGTAATATTACACCTAGTACAATGATCGCTTTAGGCACAATTAAAAAACAGCAAATTACAAAAGATAAATATGAAAAACGACAATAGACTCTAATTTTCTGTAAGAAACAACTTGTAATAAATAGCCACTACTACACGTACCCAAAACTTTCTCTAAATTACTTTTAGTAGTGGCTATTTATAGTAAATTAAAAATATTTACTAGTTTATTACAAAGCATTTGGAGGAGAGGCTTATGACTCTGTTGAGCATCACTCACAAGATTCTCAAGAGCATTCTAGGAACCTCAGGACTAGGAGCTTAATCAAGTATGTTTCCTGCTTGTAATCTCCTGTCCTGTTCCAGGTCTAGCTGGTCCCCTGCGACCTTTGAACCGTAATCAAGTATTTTACCGTCCAAAAAAAAAGAGACTCAAGTCTCAGGAGGTCAACCTTTCTTTGTGCCCAAGTCTATCAAACAAGAATACAAGATGCATATGGTTCTTCATCAATTGACCCAAATTATGGAAGCTTCCAAGGGTCCCAGTACTGTCCCACCCTGAAAACGTTTGAACAAAGCAAAGCATTTCTCTTCTCTTATCGAATCAAGTATAGGGTCAAATTCGTTGGACGCAAGCTTCTTATCTTCATTAGTATATTTCCACATTTACCAGACTACCCCATTCATCTTTATTCTCCTCACAAATGACTCCAAAGCTCTGACTTTTCAGCAAACCCAGATCGAAGAGAAACAAGGGCGAAGAAGATGGAGAAGAAGCTCTCAGATGCAGCTATGGAAGGAAGCGTAAAGATGCTCAATGATCTACTGCAAGAAGACCCACTTGTTCTAGATAGGGCTTTAGTTTCCTGCTTCTCAGAAACCCCACTTCACATCGCTTCAATGTTGGGCCATTTGGATTTGGTCAAGGAGCTACTGAGTCACAAGCCCGAGTTCGCCTCCGAGTTGGACTCGCACGGGTCAACGCCGCTCCACCTAGCCGCGGCGAAAGGGCATGCGGAGATTGTGAAAGAGCTGCTCTGGGCGGATTCGGCGGCCTGCTTGGTGAGGAACGGAGATGGGAGGACGGCGCTCCACGTGGCGGCCATCAAGGGGCGAGTCGAGGTGGTGAGTGAGTTGGTCCGGGCCAGGACTGAGTCGACTCGGGCGTTGACCGATAGAGGCGAGACTGTGCTGCACTTGTGCGCTGGGCATAATCGGTTGGAGGGGTTGAGGGTTTTGGTGGAGGCTATTGGGAAAAATGATGAGCTTGTGAATTGGAAGGATAGTGATGGCAACTCCATTTTGCATATTGCTGTGGCCAAGAAGCTAGTTGAGGTATGCTTTTCAGGTTTTGAAATTTGTATCTGTAAAAATCTATGGTTCTGGAATTGAAGTTTACTCCTTTAACTATTTATGCAATTTGGGTTTTTGGGGGATTGAGGAAAATAGCATAGGATAGTTCATGAGGGCTTGTTGGTGTTTTCTGGTTGTTAATGGCATTGAGAAAGTTTGCAGCTTCAACTAGAACTTATATTGAACATGCAGCATTTAGAAATCACTGATACTAATAACTTCTAAAAATTGGTTCTTTAAGTGAATGGATTTTTTTTGGTCAATTAACTGAATGGATTAGTACTGCAATTTTTCAGCTGAACATTTGATACTATAAATCTCTGAAAAGGGACCGATATATTTGTATGGTTAGTTGCATTTTTGTTCACTCATGGGTGTTTGGAATTGTTTCAGATCATTAAATTTTTGCTTACCAGTACTGGAGTGAATGTGAATGCTTTGAATGCGAACAGCTCTACCGCATTAGACATTCTAATGCAGAGTCCTAGAGATTTGAGGGACATGGAGATTGAGGATTCTCTTCGAGGGGTTGGGGCTCAAAGGGCAAAGGATGTACGTTCAATTGAGCACAACTGGGTTCCGAAAAAAGAACCTCAGATGGCTCGACGTCTAGCCTCAGTAGTATCTTCGAATGGGGAAAGGACGATAACAAGACGTGTGACCTCAGTAGCATCCACTAGTGGTGAACGTCAGACAACAAGACTCCTAGGCTCAAGCCGCTCAACACAATCCTCAAAAGAGAGTGATTCGAACAAACCGGGTGTGAATCAGAAGTCTCATGAGTGGCTTGGTAGGAAAAGAGATTCATTGATGGTGGTGGCATCACTGCTGGCAACTGTAGCCTTCCAAGCTGCAATAACCCCACCTGGAGGTGTTTGGCAAGATGACTACCAAGTAGACGAAAATGGCAACCCTGTTGCTAATCCTCACACCGTAGGAACATCTGTCATGGCCTCTACCAAGCCGAAAGACTACGGTGTATTCATGATTGTAAACACAATCGCTTTCCTCACATCCCTGAGCATAATTCTTCTTCTTGTTAGTGGACTGCCTATAAAAAAGCGGAGGTGGATGTGGATTCAAATGGTCATAATGTGGGTTGCCATCACTACACAAGTCTCAACTTACTTTGTCTCCCTCCGTCACTTGTCTTCTCCCGACCAAAATGTGCAAGGCGTGTTGAAGCAGATAACAGAGATAGCACTTTTGACATGGTTGACTTTGATGGGGCTTGTTTTCGTAGGCAATGTCATTCGTTTGAATTTATGGGTTCTCAGAAAGTATGGTTATATTAAGCCAAAAGAGGAAAACCCATCAGCTACAATTGTTGAAGAACTTGAAGAAGAGGTGTAAGTTGGGGATTACAGTGAGTAGTTATGGCAGTCTTGTTGGTGTCTCGGGTTTTTGGTCATTGATGTGTTTAACACTGGATTATTTAATGTGTTATACCTCCTTGATTGGTTTCTGCTAGTGATATGCGTTTCAGAGTAGTCTCTTAGAAAGTTTTGCAGTTGTGCCTTGTCAAGTATGAGATTCAACGCTCGATGATCTGGTTTTTAATTAGCAGCAAATCTGGCTGAAGACGTTGTCAAGACTTTTTCTCTGTTAATTAATAGTTCATTGTATGCTTTATGTAAATAACTCGAGGAAATATACTTCAGTTCTGATTGTTTCGGTTGACTTGATAAGAATGACACTGTTATGGTCCTGTGATAAAAAAAAAATGTAATGACACTGTTTTACTTCAGCTCTTATTGTCTTTACCCAAAATGTGAAGCAAATGGACGAAAAATTCTGATGCTTGAATGAAATGAATAAAAGAGATGGCTTCTGGCACTCTCAAAATTTCCCAATTAGTTTCTTTGCGATCAATAAACTTTGCTTAATTATCACCCATGAAAATTATCTCAAAATATTTGAAAATAAAAATTTTCATAGAATCCGATAATCCGTTTGCTATAGCAAAGAAGTTTTTCCCAAGTTTAACGAAGTTCTCACAATTAACTTATGCAACAATCAAAGTTCATAAGTCTTTAAACTCGAACAAGGTTCCAAAAGTTGTTTTAGAATCATTTGAGAAGAGTTCAAAAGTCGAAAATTGCTCTACTAGCTTAGAAAATAATAAAAGCAAAAATTATTATTAGGGTGACTTTTGTCGATGAAATATTCATCGACACAAGTGTTCCTTATTAATTTTTATTTTAAATTCTAAACAAAAAAATAAAAATAGATGGTTTCCGGTCTCTAAAATTTTTCCAATTAGTTTCCATGCATCAATAAACTTTGCTTATCACCCGTGCAAATTATCTCAAAAAATTTGAAAACAAAATTTTTATAGAATCCCTGTGTTCTATCTATAGCAAGGAGTTTTTACCAAGTTCAAAACGCTTCTCACAAACCAAGCAAGAATCAAAGTTCGTAAGTCTTTTGACTCAAACTAGGTTTCAGAAGTTCTTTTAGGATCATTAGAGGAGAGCTCAAAGGTCAAAATTTGCTCTACTGGCTTGAAAAATAATAAAAATAAAAATAATTATTTGGGTTCCTTTCACAAGTGTTCCTTATATATATAAATTTTTTTATTTTCAACAAAAAAAAAAAAGAGAGATGGCTTTCGGCACTCTAAAAATTGCCCAATTAGTTTGCTTGCGATCAATAAACTTTGTTTATCACCCGTGAAAATTTTCTCAAAATATTTTGAAAATAATTTTTTTTTCATAGAATCTGTGTGCTATAGCAAGGAGTTTTTCTTAAGTTCAAAATGCTTCTCACAAACCATGCAAGAATCCAAGTTCGTAAGTCTTTTAACTTGAACGAGATTCCATAATTTGTTTTAGGATCATTTGAGAAGAGTTCAAAGGTCGAAAATTGCTCTACTAGTTTAGAAAATAATAAAAGTAAAAATAATTGTTAGGGTTACTTTTGACGACGAATAATTCATCGGCACAAGTGTTCCTTATAAATTTTTATTTTAAATTTTCAACAAAAGAATAAAAGAGATGACTTCTGGCACTCTAAAACAGTAAAACTTTCCCAATAGTTTCCTTGCAATCAATAAACTTAGCTTATCACCTATGAAAATTATCTCAAAATATTTGAAAATGATATTTTTTTTATAGATTCCGTTTGCTTTGCAAGGAGTTTTTCCAAGTTTAAAAAAGTTCTCACAACCTAGAATCAAATTTCATAAGTGTTTTGACTCGAGCAAGGTTTCATAAGTTGTTTTAGGATCATTTGAGAAGAGTTCAAAGGTCGAAAATAGCTCTACTAGCTTGAAAAATAATAAAACTAAAAATAATTGTTAGGGTAACTATTACAAGTGTTATATATATATATATATATATATATATGCATTTTTTTTAAAAATAAAATCAACAAAAGAATAAAAGAGATGGCTTCCGACACTCTAAAAATTGTCCAATTAGTTTTCTTGTGATCAATCAACTTTATTTATCACCCGTGCAAATTATCTCTAAAGAAAATAATTTTTTTCATAGAATCCATGCAAGAATCAAAGTTTGTAAGTCTTTTGACTCGAACGAGGTTTTAGAAATTGTTTTAGGATCATTTGAGAAGAGTTCAAAGGTCAAAGTTCAAAAATTGCCTGACTAGTTTAGAAAATAATAAAAATAAAAGTAATTGTTAGGGTGACTTTGGCGACGAAATATTCGTCGGTACAAGTGTTCTTTATATATTTTTATTTTAAATTTTTAACAAAAGAAAAAAAAAATGGCTTCCGACTCTCCAAAAATTGCTCAATTAGTTTCCTTGCGATCAATAAACTTTGCTTATCACCCGTGCAAATTATCTCAAAAAATTTGAAAACAAAAATTTTCATAGAATCCTTGTGTTCGATCTATAGCAAGGAGTTTTTACCAAGTTCAAAACGCTTCTCACAAACCAAGCAAGAATCAAAGTTCGTAAGTCTTTTGACTCAAACTAGGTTTCAGAAGTTCTTTTAGGATCATTAGAGGAGAGCTCAAAGGTCAAAATTTGCTCTACTGGCTTGAAAAATAATAAAAATAAAAATAATTATTTGGGTTCCTTTCACAAGTGTTACTTATATATATATAAATTTTTTTATTTTCAACAAAAAAATTAAAAGAGATGGCTTTCGGCACTCTAAAAATTGCCCAATTAGTTTGCTTGCGATCAATAAACTTTGTTTATCACCCGTGAAAATTTTCTCAAATTATTTTGAAAATAATTTTTTTTTCATAGAATCTGTGTGCTATATAGCAAGGAGTTTTTCTTAAGTTCAAAATGCTTCTCACAAACCATGCAAGAATCCAAGTTCGTAAGTTTTTTAACTTGAACGAGATTTCATAATTTATTTTAGGATCATTTGAGAAGAGTTCAAAGGTCGAAAATTGCTCTACTAGTTTAGAAAATAATAAAAGTAAAAATAATTGTTAGGGTTACTTTTGCCGACGAACTATTCGTCGGCACAAGTGTTCCTTATAAATTTTTATTTTAAATTTTCAACAAAAGAATAAAAGAGATGACTTTTGTCACTCTAAAATAGTAAAACTTGCCCAATAGTTTCCTTGCAATCAATAAACTTTGCTTGTCACCTATGAAAATTATCTCAAAATATTTGAAAATAATATTTTTTTTATAGAATCCGTTTGCTTTGCAAGGAGTTTTTCCCAAGTTTAAAAAATTTCTCACAACCTAGAATCAAATTTCATAAGTGTTTTGACTCAAGCAAGGTTTCATAAGTTGTTTTAGGATCATTTGAGAAGAGTTCAAAGGTCGAAAATAGCTCTACTAGCTTGAAAAATAATAAAACTAAAAATAATTGTTAGGGTAACTATTACAAGTGTTATATATATATGCATTTTTAAAAAAAAAATCAACAAAAGAATAAAAGAGATGGCTTCCGACACTCTAAAAATTGCCAAATTAGTTTTCTTGTGATCAATCAACTTTATTTATTACCCGTGCAAATTATCTCTAAAGAAAATAATTTTTTTCATAGAATCCATGCAAGAATCAAAGTTCGTAAGTCTTTTGACTCGAACGAGGTTTTAGAAGTTGTTTTAGGATCATTTGAGAAGAGTTCAAAGGTCAAAGTTCAAAAATTGCCTGACTAGTTTAGAAAATAATAAAAATAAAAGTAATTGTTAGAGTGACTTTGGCGACGACATATCCGTCGGTACAAGTGTTCCTTATATATTTTTATTTTAAATTTTTAACAAAAGAACAAAAAAGATGGCTTCCGACTCTCCAAAAATTGCTCAATTAGTTTCCTTGCGATCAATAAACTTTGCTTATCACCCGTGCAAATTATCTCAAAAAATTTGAAAACAAAATTTTTCATAGAATCTCTGTGTTCGATCTATAGCAAGGAGTTTTTACCAAGTTCAAAACGCTTCTCACAAACCAAGCAAGAATCAAAGTTCGTAAGTCTTTTGACTCAAACTAGGTTTCATAAGTTCTTTTAGGATCATTAGAGGAGAGCTCAAAGGTCAAAATTTGCACTACTGGCTTGAAAAATAACAAAAATAAAAATAATTATTTGGGTTCCTTTCACAAGTGTTCCTTATATATATAAATTTTTTTATTTTCAACAAAAAAAATAAAAGAGATGGCTTTCGGCACTCTAAAAATTGCCCAATTAGTTTGCTTGTGATCAATAAACTTTGTTTATCACCCGTGAAATTTTTCTCAAAATATTTTGAAAATAAATTTTTTTTTTCATAGAATCTGTGTGCTATAGTAAGGAGTTTTTCTTAAGTTCAAAATGCTTCTCACAAACAATGCAAGAATCCAAGTTCGTAAGTCTTTTAACTTGAACGAGATTCCATAATTTGTTTTAGGATCATTTGAGAAGAGTTCAAAGGTCAAAAATTGCTCTACTAGTTTAGAAAATAATAAAAGTAAAAATAATTGTTAGGGTTACTTTTGTCGACGAATTATTCGTCGGCACAAGTGTTTCTTATAAATTTTTATTTTAAATTTTCAACAAAAGAATAAAAGAGATGACTTCTGGCACTCTAAAACAGTAAAACTTGCCCAATAGTTTCCTTGCAATAAATAAACTTTGCTTATCACCTATGAAAATTATCTCAAAATATTTGAAAATAATATTTTTTTCATAGAATCCATGCAAGAATCAAAGTTCGTAAGTCTTTTGACTCGAACGAGGTTTTAGAAGTTGTTTTAGGATCATTTGAGAAGAGTTCAAAGGTCAAAGTTCAAAAATTGCTCGACTAGTTTAGAAAATAATAAAAATAAATTTATTGTTAGGGTGACTTTGGCGACGAAATATTCGTCGGTACAAGTGTTTCTTATTTATTTTTATTTTAATTTTTTAACAAAAGAACAAAAAAGATGGCTTCCGACTCTCCAAAAATTTTCTCAATTAGTTTCCTTGCGATCAATAAACTTTGCTTATTATCCGTGCAAGTTATCTCAAAATATTTGAAAATACAAATTTTCATAAAATGCTAGTTTCTCTAGTATTGATGATATTTGGTTAGATGAGACACCCTCTATTATTGAGGATGTTCTCTATGAGGATCTCTGTAAGTTTACTCGGGGTCAAGGTATTACGTCCCCCTTGAGTCACAATCATCTTTGATCAATAAATTCTCTTCTCGTAAAAAAAAAACACTTTTCACAAATTATACAAGAATTAAAATTCCTTAAGTCTTTGGACTCGAAATAGTTGGTCCCCTTTGGGCCTTAATGAAGTATTTTACCGTCCAAAAAAAAAAAGGACTCAGTACAAGATGGTGCTTTATCAAATAGACAAATACCAATTGGCCCAAATTATTGGAGGGAAAGGAACTATTGAAAGGGTCTCGTCCCAGTACTGTGCCACCCTCAAAACGTTTGAACTTTGAACAAACCAAAGCATTTCTCCTCTGATCTTACTAAAATAATCGAATCAAGTTTGGGAATTGTGGGTCAAAATCGTTGGCTACAAAAGTCATATTTATTAGTATATTTCAACATTACCAGACTACCAGATCCATTCATCTTTAATCTCATCACAAATGACTCCAAAGCTCTGACTTTTCAACAAACCCAGAAGAGAAACAAGAGCGAAGAAGATGGAGAAGAAGCTCTCAGATGCAGCTATGGAAGGAAGCGTAAAGATGCTCAATGATCTACTCCAAGAAGACCCACTTGTTCTAGATAGAGCTTTAGTTTCCTGCTTCTCAGAAACCCCACTTCACATCGCTTCAATGTTGGGCCATTTGGATTTGGTCAAGGAGCTACTGAGTCACAAGCCCGAGTTCTCCTCCGAGTTGGACTCGCGCGGGTCAACGCCGCTCCACCTCGCCGCGGCGAAAGGGCACGCGGAGATTGTGAAAGAGCTGCTCTGGGCGGATTCGGAGGCCTGCTTGGTGAGGAACGGAGATGGGAGGACGGCGCTCCACGTGGCGGCCATCAAGGGGCGAGTCGAGGTGATGAGTGAGTTGGTCCGAGCCAGGACTGAGTCGACTCGGGCGTTGACCGATAGAGGCGAGACTGTGCTGCACTTGTGCATTGAGCATAATCGGTTGGAGGGGTTGAGGGTTTTGGTGGAGGCTATTGGGAAAAATGATGAGCTTGTGAATCGGAAGGATGGTGATGGTAACACCATTTTGCATATTGCTGTGGCCAAGAAGCTAGTTGAGGTATGCTTTTCAGGTTTTGAAATTTGTATCTGTAAAAATCTATGGTTCTGGAATTGAAGTTTACTCCTTTAACTATTTATGTAATTTGGGTTTTTGGGGGATTGAGGAAAATAGTATAGGATAGTTGATGAGGACTTGTTGGTGTTTTCTGGTTGTTAATGGCATTGAGAAAGTTTGCAGCTTCAACTAGAACTTATATTGAACATGCAGCATTTAGAAATTACTGATACTAATAACTTCTAAAAATTGGTTCTTTAAGTGAATGGATTAGTACTGCAATTTTTCAGCTGAACATTTGATACTATAAATCTCTGAAAAGGGACCGATAGATTTGTATGGTTAGTTGCATTTTTATTCACTCATGGGTGTTTGGAATTGTTTCAGATCATTAAATTTTTGCTTACCAGTACTGGAGTGAATGTGAATGCTTTGAATGCGAACAGCTCTACTGCATTAGACATTCTAATGCAGAGTCCTAGAGATTTGAGGGACATGGAGATTGAGGATTCTCTTCGAGGGGTTGGGGCTCAAAGGGCAAAGGATGTACGTTCAATTGAGCACGACTGGGTTCCGAAAAAAGAACCTCAGATAACAAGACGTCTAGCCTCAGTGGTATCTTCGAATGGGGAAAGGACGATAACAAGACGTGTGACCTCAGTAGCATCCACTAGTGGTGAACGTCAGACAACAAGACTCCTAGGCTCAAGCCGCTTAACACAATCCTCAAAAGAGAGTGATTCGAACAAACCGGGTGTGAATCAGAAGTCTCATGAGTGGCTTGGTAGGAAAAGAGATTCATTGATGGTGGTGGCATCATTGCTGGCAAGTGTAGCCTTCCAAGCTGCAATAACCCCACCTGGAGGTGTTTGGCAAGATGACTACAAAGTAGACGAAAATGGCAACCCTGTTGCTAATCCTCACACCGTAGGAACATCTGTCATGGCCTCTACCAAGCCGAGGGACTACGGTATATTCATGATTGTAAACACAATCGCTTTCCTCACATCCCTGAGCATAATTCTTCTTCTTGTTAGTGGGCTGCCTATAAAAAAGCGGAGGTGGATGTGGATTCAAATGGTCATAATGTGGGTTGCCATCACTACACAAGTCTCAACTTACTTTGTCTCCCTCGGTCACTTGTCTACTGTCGACCGAAATGTGCAAGGCGTGTTGAAGGAGATAACAGAGATAGCACTTTTGACATGGTTGAGTTTGATGGGGCTTGTTTTCGTAGGCAATGTCATTCGTTTGAATTTATGGGTTCTCAGAAAGTATGGTTATCTTAAGCCAAAAGAGGAAAACCCATCAGCTACAATTGATGAAGAACTTGAAGAAGAGGTGTAAGTTGAGCATTACAGTGGGTAGTTATTGCAGTCTTGTTGGGGTCTCAGGTTTTTGGTCATTGATGTGTTTAACACTGGATTCTTTAATATGTGTTATGCCTCCTGGAGTAGTATATGCTAGTGATATGCGTTTCAGAATAGTCTCTTAGAAAGTTTTGCAGCAGAGCCTTGTCAAGTATGAGATTCAACGCTCAAAGATCTGGTTTTTAGCAGTAAATCTGGCTGAAGATGTTGTACTAGTCAAGACTATTTCTCTGTTAATAGTTCATTGTTTGCTTTATGTAAATAACTCAAGGAAATGTACTTCAGTTCTTATTGTTTCGGTTGACTTGATAAGAATGACACTCTTATGGTCGAGTGATAAAAAAATGTATTGACAGTGGTATTTTACTTCAGCTCTTATTGTCTCAACCCAAAATGTGAAGCAGATGGACGAAAAATTCTGATGCTTGAATGAAAACTTTGTAGTATTGTTGACCGAGTTTGAGGTCAACTATATCCAGATTCAATGGAGAAATCAGTGAAAAGAGAGGATTATAGATAAAAGAACCACAATACCAAAAATTTATTCATTTCATTGCAAAACATTCCAACTGTTGCACGCCAACTACAGCAAAGAAAAGCTTTGAACATAACAACTATTGCACGAGTACTTGCTAAACATAGGGATGTACAACAGAGAAATGAAGATTCATTCGAAATTGCAGCCTGAATTTTGATCTCATGTTGCCGGTCGGTTGCATGTTTCAAGCAAATACAAGAATAACTTCACAAGCACAACGATCAAACTTGTCTGGAGTCTGGACTCAATGAACAACCTCTTTACATGTACTCCATTAACAAGCCAGCTGAATAGGTCAATAGCATTAACCCATTTGGAATCCCAATGAGATTCACCATTTCTCACAATAGGGTATAAACCAAGGTCACCAAGTACTCAGCACAATCTAATAGTTTCATTTGGTAAAATAACATTGGGGTTCCTTATATGCGGATTTAGTGCTGCCAATTCCTTCCATTTTGATCCATCGCCATGAACACGAGCTGAGATGCTCCACAACGTATCACCGGGCTGCACTTTTGTTGTTGCTGAAGTAGAAGATTTCGGAGCAGCCTTGGCCTTTGACTTCAGAAATGGATGCTTATTGTTTTTCCCCATTCCATTCGCAAGCAACCAGCGGGAACCAGATTGTTGCTGGTTTGCATTACCCCATAGCTTCTTTTTTCCGGGCTCAGTTTTCAGACCTGCGACATGGACTTCAGTGATTTTAAACTGAGGAATACCTTCCTCTTCAGGAAGTTTGTCATCTTTTTTCTCCTCTTTTATCTCCTCTTTTACCACTGACCCGGACTCATCATCCTCTTCAGTAATGTTCCTCAGTTCTGAAACCGTGCTGTATATTTTGGGCTTTGGTGGGAGAAACACTCTCTCTACTTGAATAAGAGCAAGCATTGGGGCCCCAACAGGCTCATAGTTTCTTAGTGGATCACGAAGTTGCACCATTAATGCTACAGTGAAATTGTTCCCCAATAAGCCACACTTTCTTGCTCCTTTGCCACGCCTTCTCTCTCCCTTCGACCCTCCACGAATCATGTCCAAAGAGTTTGCATGATGAGCCGCAAGGATTTTGGTAGTTCTCTCACTAATATGATCTTCATCATCAATTTCACCAGAATCAAGTTTCATCCATTCATCAAGAGTTAATGAAAGTCCCATTAGTCCGTCAACATCATTGCCACCATCTTTTATGTCCAGCAACTGCAATCCAGCAGCTCCCTCCAAACCAAGGAGTTCACCAACATTAACTCCCTTGCCCTGGACAGCTGAGTTTTGCATAACAGACTGTGTGCTGATGCTTGAAGGTTCATCCACATCTGACATCCCGGATTGTATTCTCAACCCCTCAATTGAAAGTGCTTCAATTTTATCCATGGCTAAAGGTGCAAGATCTTCTAGAGAAACATATTCTGAGGCCATCTCATTTCCTACTGTGTTTGTGTTGGACTTCTTAGACTTGGGCCCAGATGAACTTCCTTTAACTCTTGTTCGCTCCCCAGGTGCCTCTTGCCCAACTACTGATTCGTGCTGCGAGATACAATCCCTGCAATAATAAGAATGATATATTATAAAGTAAACATTTACCAACAATGTAAGGGAAGAGTTGGATTTTTTAACTTCACAAACCAGTGTAAAACTGGACCTACAAACCTCTGGGGTCCTTCCAAAGCAGGCACAGCTTCCCATGCTACTTGCTGCATTGTTTTTCCAGTAATATCTTCCAAGGGCATTAACTTATTTGCCTGCATAGAAAGCTTTTCGATTCCTACTGATGCCAAATGCTGCAACATATCCATTACCCCAGAGCCCATTTCTGCTGGTACCACAACTGGGCTAGAAACCTGCATGATCAAGTCCCCGGCACTTTTAGTGTTTTTGAAAAGTGAGGGATTCATGGACCGTAAAAATCCTCCATTCTTTGTCTGAAGAAAAGGGCCTATGCCTTCTCCAAGTGGAGGCAATTCAAGTGGATCTTCAAGAGGCGAATCTAATGGACTTCCAAAACCAGGAGAGCTTTTTGGTGGAGAGTGCTGAAAAGCCATCTCATTCAAACCCCACTCACGCATTAATGCTTCTGTCTCCAAGTCTTCCAAGTTTTTCGCCTTGACTTTACTCCTTGCTGGCTGAGCTGCCATCTGATGCTCCTCCTCTGCAGCTTGAATCATGGAAGAAAGATCAAAATTCTCAGATAGGTTGCCCCATTCAGACCCGGTTGCATCACTGTAGCTACATTCTGCTTGGTCATCAGTTCCTATGTCAAAATCATCAAATAAAGAACAACCCTCAGCGAGGGCCTCCTTCTCAAACTGTCTGAGCAGACGCTCTCTTGGAGACTCGGGTTCACTCTCAAAACTAATGCATGATGGACTTTGCTCTATCCCTAGCATGCTCAAGAACTCATTTGCAACAGATTCTGTAACATCATCCAAGCTACAGGACCTCCCCATCATATTTCTTTTATATAGTTTATCATCCACATAACATTTTAGGTCTTCAGGAGATTCTAGTCCTGCTGCCTCCAAATCTGACACAATACTTAAAGCCGACTCTAGCTCTTTCATAAGTGATTCTTTGGTGTATAAACCATTTTCTTTGGAACTGGAATTACATACCACAAGCTCATCCGTACAACCACCTTGTCCCTCAACCTGGGAATGGAGCTCAGTTCCGTCTTCAGCTGCTACCCTTACACCAGTGGTGATTTCGGCAACATGACCTTCTGCTGCAGAAGCATCAGCAGCCTCTGTAATAACTTCTGATTCCATCAGCTCCATTGATGGCAGTTCTATGCCCTGCTCAACTACAGAAAAGTCATCATCCTCACACTCATTCTCTACAGTTACTTTACTAGAAATAGGCGAGGCGAAGGAACTCGTATTTATGGACTCAACATGCTCAGTGAGCACTTCAAGTTCAGGCTTGTAATCAACTGGAGTATCCGACTTCTCTTCTTCATCAAATTTCTGATAAAGCACATTTACCGAACTGGAAAGTTCCGACCGTGATATTGGTAAAATCTCATGAAGATCCTTTATGTCCTCTACAGAGCGAGATGAGGGCCTTGAACGCTGATTAGGAAGACTTCCACCACGCTGCATACTGCTCCTGGCATCAACCTGACCATATTTTGTCCCTGCTTTTGCCAAATTCGAGTTACTCTGTCTCGAAATCACCCCCTCAGGAGCATTCTGGCTATTTCTTGTTGCACTGGAATTATCCCCAAGCACTGTATACCCAAAACTAACATTCAGTGTAGCACCTTTAGCCTTTCCTGATAGTTTAAAACTTGTTGTCCAGTTCCCTGAGCTCTTCTCCTCTTCTAACTCCTCCAATGTCAGAGGAAGCAACCTCGTGAGATCAATCCTATGCTTCCCCAAATCAAGTTCTGGTGCACCAAACACGGAAGCATATAGCAAAAAATGCTTTGCCTCATACTTTGCCGAATGATGGGGTCCACTCCTACTACCATATACTGAGCATGTGTGAGTCAATTTCTCTTCAAATTTTGCCGAGCCTCGAACAACCTTCATTGGACTGGTAACGAAAATCCCATCCCTCCTCTTCCAATGCACACAAAGACTAATGTTGTTCAAATTGGAGGGCAACCCTTCAATGGAATGTACTTCAAGAGAAAAGCAGCAGTTGAACCTACGGTTTCGGATATGGGTAAGGGCCTTCAAGGGCTTCCAATTCCAAAATGACCTCTTCTCTTTGAGCAATAAGTTATCACCACCAGACTTGGGCTTTGATTTTGGTTCAGGCAAGAGGGTCTTCCCTTGGGATTTCGACATGTTACTCCCTGTAGAAATTGAACTACTACTCCTAGAGGGCTTTTTGTCTACGTATAGGGCTTTGCTTATACTCTCAATCTCATTCAACAATTTCGCACTACCTGAATCCCCACCCATTTTCCTCCCACCTTCAAATTTTGACGACATCTTCTACCTTCATTCACACAGAGCCCAAAATTCAAAACAAAAAAAAGAAGAAAACAATCAGATTTTGCCAAACCCATTTCTACTAGTTCGTCTTTACAATTCAAATTCATTAGGGAAATCCTCATTTCTCACAAAATAAGCAAATACACTATAAATTGCATTGAAAAATGATAAAATGAAAGCGAATTGTAATTACCGCTTGGAGCTGGCCGGCAACAGAGACTTGCTGGTGAATCAGAATCAAAACCCTAAATTACCCGATCAAAGTCATAGCCTTGTTTTGCTTGTGGAAATTTAAAGCTGGGATTTTGGAGAATAAGTTTGAGGATTTAAATTGAAAGAGGAAAGGGGGGAACGAAATCCCGAAATCCCGAAATCTTACACAGAAACAGAGAGTTTCGGAGTTTTCTGAGCTGCGTTAATGTCGCCAAAACTCTCTCTCTCTTTCTGCCTATGTCACTCTTTGAATTGCCGCTGCCTCTTTCAAACCAAAATTACAACAAATTCAGAACAAAACAAAAACACAAACAAACAAGAAAGAGACTAGAGAGTATGTATTTCCACACAGAGCCCGTGTACTTGTACGTTATTTAACTCCTACCCGGTGATTTTCTGTATTTGTAGTATCTACCCCTGCATACTTTATATCCTTGTAATCTAGTCCTTTTTCTTTGTTGCTTCTTTGTGCTCTAATTTGATCACTATGTGGGAGGCTATGAAAAACGAATATTTAATTTTTACATAATATGTTGAGAACTTAAACAAGTATCTAGAGAAAAGACGTAACCTTTATTTCGTAGAAAATTTGTGTTAGACTTAACATGGTCGCATAATTTGATAATTGATATCCATAAGACCATAAGTGGCTAAATTAAAAAAATTATGACATCTTTCTATGGGGCTTAGCTTTAGTTTATTGTAATTAAATTCCCTCAACTAACTAATTACTAAAGTTTATGATGAAAAACTTGTGGGCACTAATGTGATTAGGCCAAAATAAATATTTTGTCCCTTGCAATAGGAAAATGGGTTACATCAATGTAGTAGGAACACACTTGGATGTCCCATTTGGTTTATGAAATACTTTCTCTTCGTCCTTTAGAAATACTTTGCTTTCATAACCATCACATTAACATGGGGTACCCCATAAAAAAAATAAAAATTAACATGAAGAGCAATTAAACATATTAACAGAGTGTTCTAGATCTAATCAGTTGTAATTAATTACTATACAATGTGTTTATATATGTAAGCTGTATTTGTTTTTAAGTTTATGTAACAAAGTTATTCTAATTTAAAAAAATCAAACAAATTTGAACGGTTGAACTATATATAATTATGGGCAATCAAACTGAGAGGGTAATTAAGCTTACAAGACAGCCTGTTATTATTGATTAGAATCACAATAATTCAAAATTTCAAATATCAAGCAGATGACCCACCTAGCTCACAAATTTTTAAATGACGCGCCAACTAGAACTAGCTTGTTGGTCTCTGTCTGTCCCATTATGCCATTGAATTTGAATTCAACCTCATAATTAAACATATATACTATGTATCTATCTTGACAGAAATTCTCCAATAGAGGGAAAATTCTACAATGCCCAAAGCACTAGTGCTTTGCCATGTCAACAATAATCCGGATCGTTGGATCTATAAATCTTCATCTTACTTCTTATAAAAATAAGGTATTAACAAAATCAAGAGCACTAGTGCCCAAAGCACTCAAAACGTTTCTGTAATGGACACCCAGCAAGAAGAGCTCGAAAGTTGAAAATAAACACCTTCCAAGTTCCAACTTGGGACTTGGAGCTTGACTCGTTTTGTGTGGGATGATCAAGGCATTGGGCCCAACTTGGTCTGTCTGTATAAAGCCCAATAATTAACAAGACTGTTTTGAGCCCAAAAGGAGAAGAGCCTTATCTAATTCAATTCCCCAGCAAAAGTAATGATTAAATGGATTAGCTGTCTTGGATTGATCATTGGAAATGACCATACTCAAGTCCATGCCTCATAATAGAGTAGAAATATCCCCTCCTCCCGATACTCGTATTTTTCTATGGGTGTTACCATCATGCTCTGCCACGTATGTCTGCACATAATCAGTAGCTGAGAGACGGCCACGTCTCCTAACTCGTGGCACTCTCTCATATATCACTTTCTCCTTAAGAATAAACTTTTTTTTTCCTTTTTAGTATTTACCATCGAAAAGAATAATTTAATATTTACTTTGTGCTTCTTTTTTTTTTTTCAATATCATTTTAATCAACCTGAAAAAAAAGCCTACCAAAATCAAAATTACGTATAACATGCATGAAAAGTTAGATTCATTTTTGAGAAGGATGTAAAGTTAAATTTAAAATTTACATTCGTAAACTAATAAATTTCATATTTTTCAACCACCGTAATATAGCTCGGTTATTCAATTTATGCACTTTATAAAATATAATAACATTTTCAATAAGGTAAAATTGAACGATAAATAGTCCAATCAAGTGACCAAATGGGCATTTTGTTAATTTTTAGCAGCAATAAAAATCAAATTTAAAATATGAATGACTATAATTATTTGACTGCACAATAAAATTTAGATCTCTCCTGTAACCAAAAAAAAAAAAAATTAAATATCTCTGGTTCTTTTGATCAATTTAACTGAAATCTGTGTCGTTGGTACTTGGTACCAAGTACCAACTTCCTTCTTTCCCTCCCCTTCTCTCTTTTTTTTTTTCTCTCTCTTCTTCTCAATCTTCTCTGCTCTCCAATACCAAACAATGGCTGATTTCGAAGACCCTGTGGAGGAGTCTATGGAGGCCGTCGAGGAAACAAATGGGGATTCGTTTTACAGAGTGAAGCAACGGTTAAAAGATCGATCCAAGGTAAGGCCTTTCAGTTAGTTACTTTTTCTTATTAGCGACGCAATTCGTCATTTTTGATTCGTTTTGGATTGTGGGTTGTGTTTGTTTTTGGTTTTTCTGATTTGGGGAATGCTTGGTTTTTCAGAGAGTGGCTCAAACCAAAGAGATTTTGTCTAAACAAGCGGTTCAGACCAAGGAGATCCTCTCCAAACAAGCTGTGAAGATCGCAAAACAAGCTGAAGAACATGAAAAGTTCATCAATAAGGTGGGTTACTTCAATTTTTGATGTGAAAACAATTTGATGCGGTTGATTAAATACCATGTTATAATCTTTGTGTGAAGTGAATGTGGTTTATGCTTGAAGTTTGATGCTTTTGTAATATGAGTTCTTTTTTGTTGCTTATTAGGTGACACATCTTGTAGGGGTCCTTGGTTTTGGTGGCTTTTGCTTTCTCTTAGGAGCAAGTGAGTGTGTGATGAACATTGCTCTGTTTAGAAAAACAGAAATTCCATTCTGTTTTTGTGTATTAATTTTTTTGTTTTTTCTATAACAGGACCTCAAGATACTCGATATGTATATTGTTTGTTCTATTTCATCTTTGTTCCTCTTCGTTGGATATACTATCGGTACAAGAAATGGCATTACTATCTCTTGGTAAGCGTTGTGATTTCTTATGGATTACTTTGAATGTTTATTCAGTTAAACTTGAATATAGGATTATTTGTGAGGCAAATTCTAGTAGTATATTGTTTGTAACATATTGATCATATACATTGGAGAAAAAGTTATTGCAATTTGTATACGAGAACAAAATCATATAGGATGGTTTTACCATTTGCAACACATGGTACAAGTTGATTGTGGGTGCTACAAGGATGGTGAGAAAATGGTTTCGCTTTAAGGTAGTCGGATGACTTTAGGCGAGATAGAGAAGCAGAAAATTCATTTCTATCTGAAATTTTTTTTCTCCTTATTATTGTGTCTTACATTAAGATACCAATCGAGTTAGATAATTAACTGTCAGTTTAGAATTAAGAATGGGGACCAGGTATCTGGGTTAGCCAATTTCTATGCTCTATGTTTACAATTGAGCTTGGTGGAACTGTTTTAAGCAGTTGAAGATGGTGTCTTCACCCTTTCTTTCAGTTTCAATTACAGTATTTTCAGTCCTTAGAATTCTTTGCTAGTTCTCTTATATTTTCTTACTTTGTAGTAATTTAAAGATGAAAAAAGGAAGTGATGTATTGTTTGTATGTCATAGGACTTCTGCTACTACGCCAATACGATCTTTTTGATTGACCTTCTTCTATATCCAAGGAATGAAAAGTTTTTCATGGTTTGCTTCTCGTTTGCTGAGGTAAGCAAAAATTCAGTTAACCTTTTTTTTTTTTGAGGAAGTAATTCACTTGTCAATTGCCGACTCTTTCGAATGTGTCTGCAGGGGCCATTAGCATGGGCACTGATTGTTTGGCGTTGTAGCTTGGTTTTTAGTTCACTTGACAAAATTGTTAGTGTCCTCATACATCTTTTACCTGGTGAGTTGGTCCTTTCATTAATTACCTTACCTCTGAAATAAATTTCTAGTGATTTTTTTTTCTCTGGAAATTGCCTTGAGCAGTCCCACTTGTTCTGTAGCGTTTGTGGAATCTCTGTACATATATGATATCAGAGAAAGCTTCCATCATGGTGGTTATATAGTTGGAAGGAATTTGTGATGGATATTATAGATGGACCTTTGTCTCATATAAAAATTAAAACTTTATGATCAACTGTCTTGTTTTCGTGATGATCAACCCTCATGGGTCAAGTTTATGTTCCATAAGCTGTGATGATCTGTTATGTTCATGCCCCTGATAATATAGCTTTCTTTTCAGGGTTAGTTTTCTTCACTATTCGATGGTGGGATCCAGCAACAATGGCGGCCATGCATCCTGAAGGAACTTCTCCTAGAGCTTCTTGGCCTTATGTAGAAAGCAAATCTTATCTGTGGACATGGTTGTTTTTGGTGCCCTTGGTTGCATACTCCCTCTGGCAGGCTTTGTATTTTCTCATTGTCAATGTTTTACGTCGACAAAGACTGTTAAGGGATCCTGAAGTGATGACTTCTTACAGGTTCTATCTCTCTCCCTCCTCTTTCCCTGTCCTTTCTTGGTTCATGTCCTTTCTTTCACCCTTATCTTATGATTTCATTTTTGACAGAGAACTCTCAAAGAAGGCACAGAAAGCAAACAATTTGTGGTGGCGCTTAAGTGGTTTGCTTGGGGATCAAAATCGGTTGTTCATGTACATTGTGCTCCAAGCCATATTTACTGTGGCAACCATGGCACTCACAGTCCCTATCTTCTTGTCGTATGAATTACATGTAGTTTTCCAGATACTCAAAGTCTCTGCATCTGTTTGGAATGGAGGAAGCTTTTTGCTAGAGGTAATGCCTAGGCAGGTGATTCTCAAGGAGAAGAAGAAATCAGAAGTTCAGCCAACAGAAACAGAAACACAAACACAGTTGGACCAATCCCCAGATCATGGTGGAGACGCCAACAGTTCTGTCGAGGCATGTCAGACTTGCCAGTCCTAGCAGCTGTTGTAATATCCATTTTAGTCATGTTGTATTGCTATAGGTAGTTCACTCATAGAAATTTATGTTTATTTTACAGGCTGATAGGAGTGATTGTTTTATGTACAAATTTGAATTCTTTTCCTTTCTTTCTTTGGAGTACACAGCATCAACAGAACTCTTCTATTTATACTCTTTTGCGGTATGGTGCAAGACAATCCTTCATTTTGTGGTTTGAATGGCTAATACGAGTGTGAACGACAATATAGAAGGGGGCAAGGGCATAATAATAAGGAAAAAAAACTCAGATAGAAATAATTTAACTATGGACTAGCAAGCTACCGACTCATAACCAATTCGCAACAATATACATAACTAATGAGTAATGCTCGTTACTTTTAGCTAGCCATGGATGAACTATCACTAAACTACAAACAGAAAGAGGAGAAAGTTACAGAGACATCAAATTTTTCGGTACCTCTCACGAGCATTAAACTCATTGGGAAAACTCTTTCCATACACGCCTCCAAAACCCTTATGAACTAAAACCCAAATGGAAAGAAGAGAACCCATAAAAAACAAAGTCAAATAAATATATAACCTGTATTGTTGTTATACATGAGGTTCCATCTACTTTTCAAGTTAAGAAAAAAATATTACACCACTTAATTACAAATTGCTCCCACAACCACAAAATAATGGCCTAACAAAATGCTTTCACTCAAAAACCAGTAGACAACCTTCCTTTAAACCTGACAAACAAGAAGCTACTGGGCATCACCTATTACCGGGCATTTCATCACATAAATTGTGATAGCTACGGCTTTCTAACAAATACCCTCCTGTTGATAAAACTTGAGGGAAAAGAATGAACTGGCCCAGCCATCGATCAAACCAAGATAGATGGCATGAGCTGATAAAACAAGCACTATTCACATGGATGAGTACAAACGATGAGACTGTATGCACAGGTTTCAGCACATCAATTGATGTACTTCTGTGTCTCGGATATAACCATGAGGACTGTGATTTGAACATCAGAGACTACGACCATCAACATCACTCTGAGCGGGGGAGTAAGAACCCAAACCCAGAGTGTTCACGAATCAAAGGCGGAGGTTCAATGTCGGTTATATCTACTTGTTGCATTGTCTTGGAGATGTCGTCCACCGAGAATGGTATGCTGGATTTAAAATTCATAAAATATAAGCAACAAGAAAAAAAAAAGTTAAAAAAAAAATCCTGAGCTATCAAATACAGAATCCCACTGTAACTCAGAATCATGGATTATTACCTTGAGTCGTCATCCAGTAGGAAAGAGCTGCTTACAGCATTGTTGGAATCCTCGGTCATCATGACTCTCATGCTGGATATAACCTGTATCAACCGGAATAATTTACTTAAAATGTTTTGAAGAACAGAAACAGGGTCCGGAAAACAAAAAAGCCAAAACCCAAGGACAAAGATTACAGATTAAATACTGTCTAATGGATCGCACAAATCTGGGCCTTTTGAACTTACATCTGAAGACACACTATGGGTACCATATTTGTCATCCCAGTACATTGTACTGATCCTGTACAACTGCTGTATGCTAAGCACAGGACAGAGTTCTTTGGTTATTTCGTTCAAGGTCTTCTTCGGCTTTTGATGTATGACCTGAATTGTTAAGAAATTTTAAAAAGTCAGCTAATTCTACAATACTGATAACTACCAGTTATTGTAATTGAAAGATTATAGACATGAATTTTACAAGGAATCCAACAGCCTGCCTGATATGCTTCAATTCATCCCAAGCTGAGCCTGCATACTGTAGACATAACATTTCAGCCAATCCGGAACATAAGAGTCTAAGACATAAGAATCCAGAATATAAAGTCATTCATAAGAGTGTTGCGTGGCTCTTACTTCCTCACTTGCCCCATAGCACCATTGTTCTAATTCAGCCAATCCGGCTTTTACAAACTCCCCATTACTGAATGAACAACACTCCCGCCGCAAAAGAAGACTGCAAACAATAATTGAAAAGAAGCCACATAAGCTTTAGAGAAAGTGACCCCCATTACAGAAAACTGATAAGCACGACACTAGGATGATATATATATATATATATATATATATAGAGAGAGAGAGAGAGAGAGAGAGGACTGATTGGATCTACCTATTGAATAGCTGAACATTGATGAAGGAGAATATCTGAGTGAACACCTTGCGGACCAAGAAGGGAGGCACCTGTGTAAAAGACATAATATAAGAGAGTACTTCACTAATAACAAATTTCAACCATCTCTGGGGAACTATAGAACTCACATAATTTGCTTTCATTATCTTCAAGTAACTGTCTAAGCTTTTCACAATGCTCTGCCAGTGAGCAATTAAAGCTTGCTGAGCGACAGCATTAGCTTGGGCACGTCCTTTCACTAAACTAGCCCGTGATGTCCTCGGTGCCTGCATAGAATGGAAAAAGAAATGAAAGTAAATTTTCCTGCTGTCCAAGTTGGTATTGCCATCATTTAAGGAGGAGAATATCCACAACTATGACACAAGGGTTATCCAACCTCTTTCTGTGTCTGCCACACAGATGATGGGGATGTAAGAATTACGAACTATTTCAGGGCAAGGACAGAGTTGTCAATTTCTCTATTGTTAGCAAGACTGCTTTTTGGGTCATTGTATAGCATCTTGAGACACAGGTTCTTATTTTTACGATCTTATAGCTATGGATGCTATAGATTACCACAAAGGGATTTTTAAAATGCCCTGGTAGAAAACTAGAAACAACTTATATGATATGATGGCTTCTTTCTCTTTCTATCTACATTAAAACCAACTGTAGCAGTGCCACAAAAAATTAGGTTAACCTACCTGGATACATAATCCAAGTAATGGTGAGATCTCTTTCTTTAAATTGTCTCTCATCATTCCATATATCTTCTCAAGGAAGGCAGTCAGCTGCTGCTTAAACAATAATGCAGGATACTTGGCCTCAACTTGCCGTAAGTCATCCAGTCTACCAAGTCCTCCTCGACCATTAAGAAAAGAGAGTCCCGCACTTTGTGGAGAGGCTCGTAAACCCTAAGATTGAGGGTAAAAATGAAAAATGGGTTGACAAATAAGGATAATCAACAATGTGATCCAACAGACTTCTAATAAAGGAATATATGTATATATATACATATATGTAACTGTAATTGCCTCGAACCTGAGACATCCTTCCAAAGAGAGATGCTGATGATGTTCTCCGCCGTTGTGGTGTCAAGCTAGCTGCTCCACTTGCTTTAAGGGTATGTTGGAGTAGCAACAATAAAGTTGAGGTATTAGATAACCAATAGGCTAATGTGTCATTATTGTCCTGAACCTGCAATGAGGAAATTTACCAGTACTATTACATGTTATAGAGTCTTCAATATGTGCTTTAAATGATGAGATTAAGAAACTATGGCCAATTATCAGGCTTGGATCTCTTAAAACCACAAAAGCAACTTACCTCTATGGCTGAAGCTACTGTTTGAATTACACGGTCGAAAATGCCAGTCCTTTCCACTTCAAATGATCTCCAGTGAAGAAGACATTTGTATATGACACAAGCAGCAATTGGTCTTCCCCCAAAAAAACCCAAATCTTGTGATATACACTTGATCAGCAACTCCTGGTTCTCCTGAAAATAGAAAGTCGATTTGTGATGAATTATTAGAAAGGGGAAGTGAAAACTAAGATAACAGAGCATGCCACTAGCCACTTACCTGCTGCTTTTCATTGAGAGATTTTTGCGGTTTTTCCTCAGACTCAGGCTCACGTGCATTTGATATGGCAAGAGTCATATCCTGAAGCATATATCAAACAATAAGCAATACAAGTAAAAAGATAATATATCATCCCTTAAACTTTGTGAAGTTCTCATTTATAGAAGCAATGACATCCACTTACGGATGTGACCTTGGACTCTCCATTTAGAACATTCCCATTCTCTGGTGTTCTCTGCAAATTTCAAGAAACACTCATCCAATGAGCTTAAGTGACAATGCAAGTAAAAGCATAATGAGTATTGAGCTTGAATACAATAGATACCTGAATAATCACCGTCTTTGGTCTTGATGACAGAGCTTTTGGTGACATGGTCAGTGCTTGTTGACGAAGTACTTGATTCTCCGACTCTGTGCTGGAAAGTTTCTCCTCTAGCCTGAATTATGGAAAATAATCAACTTGAATGAACATGACTTCACAGCAGAGAGAGAGACTTTGCATGTAAACAAACAATTACAGAGAAGTGCACATGTCAAGACAAGATGGCATAATGCAAGTCAAGGTGAGAATTCATAGCAGGTTATAAGAATATCATTATGGTAAACTGATAAAAAGGAAAAACTCATAATTGAGTGAAGGGCAGTTTTATTGATTGACAGAAAGTGAACTTGCTGAACCTACTAAACAGAAAAGTAAATCTTGAGTCAGTCAGGCATGAGCTGACTGCCTCTGGTTACTATAGAAAGTGTTTACAAACCTCAGTACAGATTCCTGAAGCTGATCTACTTTTCTTCCAGCATCGTCAAGTTGTCTGGCCAGCTCTGCATTTCTAGCCTCAGCATCGGTACAAGCCTTCCTGGCCTCTTCTGCTGACTGTCTTTCTGACAGCAGCATGGTCTGTACATTTGGAAGGCCTCATTAAGTCAGCATGCCCATGAGCTCAGTTTTGAGGTAAATCATCACTTATGTGCTCAAAAGTCATACAAACAATGACACCAAGGTAAAATATGAACCTACAACCAATCCCAACTAGGACTGTCAATCTGTGAGCTAAGGCTGGGAACAGCCCAGCTCAGTCCGAAGAGCAATGGTTGAGCCTGAGCTCACCCAACCAATATTTAAGCCAGAAGTCTTAGATCAAACCTGGTCTGTCGGGCTTTTTGCCGAGTTAGCATTTCAAGGTTTGACCGTTTTTAACTACACATGATATAACTAGAACTCACAACTTTTAAGCAAGAGAACATAAGCTTATCCACCACTGCAAAGACTTATACTGTGCATTTAAATTAATAAGAAATATCTGCTACACATCAGGCCCGTCCTATTTGGACTTATTTAAGCCTAGCCTAGATCAGCCCGAACTTCTTCTATTTTCCATTTTTTTTTTGTCAGATAGAACTCAGCTAACAGGCCAGACAGATTAGGCTTCAAGCTAACCCAGCTAATTGGCAGTCCTAACCCCATACCCGCACAACCAGTTGGGTAAATAAAATTGTCCCTTATGTCTGCATTGACCTCCACTAAATAGAGAAGTCCTTGAGATAAATTATTAATTTATTATTTTTTTTTTTGTGGAAAAATGCATTATTATTATCGTTACACTTTTACAAATGCTTCTATGACAAACTGGTAGAACTCAGAGAAGAAGATATTTCATCGGCAGAGAATTAGCAAATCCAAGTTAGAGTGCACACCTTCAAACTCTCCACCTCAGCTGATAATGAATCAATTTTTTCAGTGTCTTGAATTATAACAGGAGTCTCCTTAATGACAGGAGGAGCTTCTTCGATAGCCTTCTGAGCTGCTTCTCGTTCTCTAATTGCTCTTGCATTTGCTTCTTCTAGTTGTATTTGCATTGCATGCAAAGCTTCTTGCAACTTAGCAGCTTCTTGGGCTTTCTCCTCTTCCAAATCAGTCTGCATTTCAACTCAACATAAATTAATTTATAGTGCGAATAAAATTGTTTCAACTTTCCCTCACCCACCAACAAGACGAAGGATACTAGATAATAAATTTAAAAATAGAATTACCCTTAATCGCTTCTCAAGTTGCACACGATATGTAAGTTCTTCCACACGCTTTTCTAATTTGTCTTTAGCTTCTTTTAGGGCCCCTGTTTCTCTTGCAGCCTAAATTGATATGAACAGCAGTGGAATTATACACAAATATTACATCTTCCTACAAAAACAAAATTACAATAAGGAGTCTGATTCCAAACCATTTTGAGATTTCGGAGCTCTCTCCGGGCAACCCTACGCCTCCACCCACACTGAGTAACTATTGCAGCCGTTTGGAGACTCCTATAATATGAATATGCTATGTGGCAACGCAAATGAGCCTGCAAGCAACCAACAAAATGATCACACAATATTCATTTCTCTGAAACAACTAACATGAAAAGGAGCATTATTGTTCTTGCAGTCATCATGCAAACTAAATTAGCAACACACATCTAAAAGTTCCTAGACCTCCTTTTCTAAATCTAAATTTTGAGACAACCCAATCAGGAGATTAACGAAAATCAGACCTGGACACAAATGGCAGCCTTAGTTTGCTTTCTGAATCTGAAATCATTTCGAGCAGTCATTGCTCTCAACCCTGTCTGTAATGTGATTGCAGACAACCGAACTCTCAAGTAGGATTTCCTTGCAATGTATCTCCGGAAATCTTTCTGTATCTTGACAGCTGCTGCTTCTTGCCGCAGCTGCTCAAAAATTTCACGAGCAGAAATACCTATATACCAAGAATACAGTTATATTCTGGAATACCAATGGGATACAAGAATCAATAAATAGAATAGCATACATTCTAGGGCGAGGGATATTTCATCCACATTTTTCAGAATTCAGTGTGAGATAAGTTCTATTCTGTATGAAATATATTAGCTTTATGATATATTTAAATTATTATATCAAACTTTACTCATTATTATATTCCAATGATCATTCCAATTAAAAATTATTAAAGTTCCATGATATGAAGTTCAACATCTTCACAATTAATGGATTAATACATGCCTTTGTTTCACAGTAAATAAATGCCATCCGATTGAAAGCAAAAGGTATTGAGCAAGCACTATTTAAGTGGCAATTTAAGAAGATACCTCGCAAATAGGATTGTAATCGAATAGCAGCTTTACGTATTGCAATGAACTCTTTGCGTGCCATATGGGTACGAATTTGCCTTTGTATGGTTCTGGCTGCATTTCCAAGTACCTCTGCTCTTCTTGCATCCAACTCAGCCATCTGACCAGCTCTTAGGAAGACCTTTGTCTTGCCTATCTGCCAAGGCATGTCGAAAAAATGAAATTGGAAAACAACAGCAACGTTGAAAAAATGCTTGGCAAATAATGAACAGTCGAGCAAATTATGAAGACATAAATAAAATATATTAACAACAGGACAAAAGCAGCATCTAGATGATATGGTTTAGCAGTAAGCACAAGGAAACACAAAGGAATGACAGAAAGCTATTAAGGATAGCCATAGGTATGGACAGTCACGTTTACATACAAATCATTAGGACAGGGGCCACAACCAGGGTTGGTGCACTGATGGCCTCACCTTAAGAGCATTGTTAATAAATAACAAATAAGCTCGGGTATAAAACATAAGGTATATAAGGGCCACACTACTCCTACAGCCATAGCTAAGTAACATCATCGAGATGATATAAACATAGCAATTTGAATCACCTGATAACCAGCCAATCCCATTTTATCCAGGATCATTTGACATGCAACCTTGTCCTCGCAGCTGTTCAGGGAAAAGTTAAAAACAGTTCAGTAACACTTCTGAGTTCTGATATATAATTTATATATATGAAATCTATACTAGCCCTTAAGAAGAATCAGTGTCCATATTTTACATACCATAAGAACTAGAAAAGTAAAAAATAAATACTTACTTTCCTTCCAAAACATCAGGAGCAAGAACCCCAAAGCGGTGAAGAAACTCATAAAATGTACGTCTGGTAGGATACCCAGCACAGCTGATCCTAATCGCCTCAAGGACACCCTGTGACATATATTAATGACTTATATAAAGCTACCCACAGAACAGGATTGCAAATGATAATTCTTGCAAGATTATACAGCACAAATGAAGCACAAGACAAATGTATGGGCAGCTCATACTCACACCACAGCGTAATTGTTGTATTATGTTAAAGTTCTCAAAAATAGCAGGCTTGAGGACATTGTTTGGCTTCACACATCTGATATAGTGAGGTTCCGTTGAATTCAAGGTCTCCATCAAAGATTGAAGTTGTAACTGCATTTTCAAGAAAAAGAAACTTAGACGTTGTTCCATAACTTTATTTTTCTGATATCTAAAAATGGAACCAACCATGGAGAACTAAATGCTCAGCAAAATAAGTTAGAAACGTATATTTAATCCAATTTTTTTTTTTAAATTCTGACAGTGATACCTTGAAGCGTGATCCAATGGACGAAAATTTCGAAGACTTGGATGATTCCTCTGGAAGTGGAGGAAATAGCCCTGCCACAAAAGGGCATTTGGAGGCTGTCAATAGATCCTGGTGTTCCGCCACCACATAATCTTTGTTTTTATCAATGAACTGATCAGCGAGATAAGTTACCTGAAATAAAATTGGTGATATATTAGTACAGAATTATAGATTACAAGAATGTTAAAGAGGAACAGGACATGTATAAAGATAAAAAAATGTATACCTCTCCTGCGTAGTGAGAGATGGTAAAACTAGTACGAGAAAGCTTAGGTTTGATAAAGCGCTTGTTGTTTTTGAATGTCTGATATAACTTCTGAGCGAACGTTTCATGTGTGGATTTAGGAAACATACTGTGTGAAGCAATGAACCGACATGAGCCCAACCAAAAGGAAGAATATAAATCATGCAAGCATGAGTAGAAGAGTTCATGAACATCAATGCTTTGTAAAATATAGGACAGCATTACACATACAAAAGCTAGAGTGAGTAATTATCTTGCGAAGACGAGAAATCCTCATCAAACTTATTTGGGAAAACAAAAATTGCAGGAGAGAAATATTAGCTACATACCAGGCTTCATCTAAAAGTGAAATTATTCCTCCTGGTTTCTGAAAAAATAAAACAACTCAAGTTAATAGAATAGGAAAGAACCATAATTTTCCTATTCTCTCATTTTAAAGAAAAAAAAACATTATGAGTTTGTAATTGTGTAAAACATGGTAGCCATGTTGGATAATTAAAAAAACGTAACAGCAAGCAACAACATATCACCTTTTCAATCAGATCCAGCACATCTTGGTTATCAACAAACTCAATGTAGCTCCAATTGATTTCTTCTTTCGTATATTCTTCCTGTTCCATCTTAAAGACATGCTGCAATGTGCAATTGCAACAGATTTTGATTAGGACTGAACAAGAACTAGTATTAAAAATAGTAAGAGAGACCTATGCAAAAGTTACCAACCTGATTGAAATGTTGTTGCAGCTTCTCATTTGTAAAATTGATACAAAACTGCTCAAAACTATTCAAAAGGAACCATGTCAGCTACAAGACCACATCTTACAATGCAAAAAATATCTAAACCTGGCATTTTACCTATTGAACTTAAAGCTCTCAAACCCATATATATCAAGAACTCCAATTAATGATTTCGAGTTTGGATCTTGACCAATTGAGAAGTTAATTTTGTCCACAAGCCTGTATAGATTGATGAAAACTATGTTAGAACAAATTGGAATAATTGTAGATAGGCTTAAAGTCTATACTAGATATTATCATATTAAAATAGGATGTCCATGGCTGCATATGCATGGACACAAGAACATACAGTGGCAGTGGTAAGTAAGTCACAATACCAGTCAAACAAACGCGAATAAACAGTTTTAGCCAAGGCATCTCTGCTAGCCAATGCAGAAACAGGGTCAAGAGTCCTTGTGATGACCTCTTCTGGTGTCACCATTACACGTTTAATCAGAGCATCTTCCAAGCTCTTGGGATCACACCTACAATAAAGCATAATTGAAGTCTCTGGCATTAACAATAATAATATTGGAAATGCATCCAATGCAGTAAAGATCAAAGGGAGCATACTTAAGCAGCTCAGCTGTCGTACTAAGATGGAATCTAGACTTCTCATCCTTAATGACAGAAGAATCAATATCCTCTCCTTTTGCAAATTCAACATTCCCAAGATGCAGAATTGCAGCTACCACCATAAAAATTGCATCCTGTAAAAAAAATTATTACCGAACTGAATGTAACACCTCACTCAAACTATATCATAGAACTTCTGAGTTCAGATAACACCGACCTGCTCTTCGTCACTGATCCCAACTACATCCATAGCCCTTCGGGTCGCAGCATATTCTTCACTATCATCTATTCCATCAAGCGCATAGCAACTGGATTGATTCAAGTAATGGTAATCTTTAAGGTTTCCCAACTTAAATTTCTCTCTATCCTGAAAATTTTTAAGAAGCAAAATTATGTTATAGCATATGACTGAGGGATGGTTGTGGCCAGATATTTGGCCACATTCAATGTCAAAACAGATTATAAGTACCTCGGGTGGTGCAGCACAAAGAAGGTAAAAGCAGTGATAGTTTCTTTCAGGATCTGAAATCTGGCAAACACGAGACCTTTCAAGCAAATACGTTCGTATAGCTGCTCCAGAGATCCTCCCACTCTTATCGAACTGGATTTCCACAAATTTACCAAAACGACTGCATTGTATAAACAGAACAGACATTGAGAAGTGAAATAACCTCTGAGAAGTGAAACACATACACCAACTTCCTGTACATGGTGTATTCTATGGATTACAGTATATATAATAGGGGGTGCTGAAGACCCAGAGTTTCCAAAACTACAGAAAAGCAGCCAGTCAGAATTTCATAAAAATTTAAGACCAACTCTTTTCTATATTAGGATTAGCACACATTTCCATACTGTTGAGAGTTTCTATTAATTTCTTTCATTTCTTATTGAATGTTTTCCATCATTCATTTGACAGTTGAAATGATGAGATGGGAACCAGACACATTTACAATCCCAGAGTGAACAAAAACTCACCTAGAGTTGTTATTTCTGACAGTTTTCGCATTGCCAAATGCTTCAAGAACTGGATTGGACTGTAAATAATCAACCAGTAAAACCATTCAGGTAAGAGTAAACTATATTAAATTTTCAAGAAAAATATTGAGGAAGAATATTATATATTAAACTATAGTCTTAAAAAAGAATATAGTTTCATCATACTTCTAGGACTTGCTGTTCAACTGTCCGCCCTTCTACACCAGATCGGCCACCAAGGTATGCAAGATATCGCATAAGCATCTTTGTCGTCTCTGTTTTACCAGCACCACTCTCCCCACTGACCAGAATTGAATTGCTCTTTCCCTCGTTGATCATTGCTCTGTTACACACAGTAATGAAATAGTAAGAAGATGACAGGGAGAAAGCGGGGTGGGCGAATTGAGAAAATATATATCACATGTGACAAGACATATTTAAGTTACCTGTATGCAACATCCGCAATTGCAAAAACATGAGGACTTAACTCCCCAAATCCAGCTCCTTTATATTGTTCCATCATATGTGTGTCGTACATATGTGGTAATCTTTGAAATGGGTTTACTGCAATCAATATATTTCCAGTGTATGTCTGGGAAGATATACAACAAATAAGCATACAAAAACTTTTCTTACGATCGAAAATTTCTTCAGTGCAGAAAAAAGGAGAAATTTGTGTATCTTACATAAATTTCATTAAGTTCATATCTGGTCGCCAAATTATGCAGAACTCCTGGTTCATGCAAATATGACAGCTTTGTCATGTCATCTACACCACCAGGAGGAGCTTCAGTATCCTCT
Organism: Rubus parviflorus; assembly: GCA_029955375.1. Lineage (NCBI taxonomy): Eukaryota > Viridiplantae > Streptophyta > Magnoliopsida > Rosales > Rosaceae > Rubus > Rubus parviflorus. Next base: position 19,585,774 of record JARGGL010000004.1, read on the forward strand.
GGAAAAACTTTTGAGATATGTGTAACAACCTGCAACCAGATTTACAGTTAGTGAAAGTTACAAGATCTCAGATTTTAAATTGATCATATGTGTGAAGAAATTCAGGATTAGTTAAACGTCAAGTTTCAACTTTAAATGACTAAATGAATGTCGATGCAAAGTTCAAAGCAGAAAATATCTTAATCACATGCAAGCTCCACATTGGAGCAACTGAAGTTTTTAATCAACAAACTTATTTGCCCATCACAAAATATAAAGATGGGCACAGAAAATGCATCAAGTATGACTCACCTTTTTCCCATTTTTGGTTTGGACGTGAACTTCTTCCCCATTAATTCGGGAAACTTCTCCACCAACCCATGCTTCCTTTGGATCTTCAACCCAGACATGAGAGCCTACAATAATGTTAACTGGTGGAGCCTGAAAACACAACCACATTAGAATTGGAAACAGTTAGAACGAACTACAAGAAAATATAACTGTCACAATGAACAGATTACTATGTCACAAAAACCTATCATTCACACATAGCATACAAATACAAAAAGCAACATTAATTAACAGGATCACCAAATTATTTGGATTCTCTAAAATGAATGAAGCATTATATTAACAACTAATCTCTATCATAATAAAGTTTATAGAACAGCATGCACCAAAGAAGTTAAATTTAAAAAAAAAAATTAAAAGTACGAGGACGAGGACGAAAAGGAATTAAATTCAAAAGCAAACCCCGTATGAGTGAGTACATAATCAGCCTATTGTAAACAACACAGCTGTCCAAAGCAATTCATTGGAAATTGTAGGAAGCGTCTTGAAAAGATTGGTTCTAAAAGATGAATCAAATAAATGTATTCAATGCCAATAAAACTTTTCAAAAGACAGAAACTTATCAGTGAGGTTCTATGTACACTCGTGGTACGCCATGATTGCAAAAGCTACATGCTAATAAACATTAACAGGCAACAAACCACATTGTGCGTAGCCATGCCAGTGCACAACCAGAGTTAAAAATCCTTGATTAACAAAGCCTATCAAAATACAATCGCCAAAGTCTTCATTAATTTCAAGATTTTACCTTGCCCCCTTAGTTCTTATGGAACCTTTTCTTTTTTGTAATAACATTTATTCACTATCTGACATCTACTTCAACCTATCACTCGATTACCCCTAAAATGCAATCAAACTAGACAGTTATCCACAAAAAGCTGATTGCTTTCACCACAATGCTTTTGCTAGACTTTACCACTAGCCTCTAAATCAATACTTAAATCCGTTTATTTGTTTTTATTTTCACCCTAACAGCCTAAGTATTCATATTCATTGAATTCAGTGCTTGCGAATTGTTTCCGCATAGAAACCAATTTTGAGAAAGCAGAAATTAAACTCCTGTATTTGCCATTGCAACATAGTTTGAGCTACAGACTTAAAACCAGAAAATCACAACTATCAAAAATTTCAAATTTTTAGAATCAAAGACTAAATCCAAGTAAAACTTATACAATCGGACTTGGCCAATCAATGAATCAAACAAATCAACTAAACAACCACATAAACAAAAAAGAATCATTTCCAAATTTTTCTTCAAAATTACCATATCGATTGTGCTCAGCGATCGCCTCCGCTAGCTCATCCGATAGGCGACCGAGTCAAAGAGGAACGGACTCGGCGAGTCAGATCGGAGAGCAACCGACTGGTAGCTTTGGAGCTTCAACGGCAATTCTGAGAAAGCAAATTTGAATTTCGAGCTGGGAGAAGACGATAACAGCAAGCGAACAAAGCAGCCAAGCAAGTTTAATTTCTCGCCCCTTTTCCAAAGCTTTTTTGGTTTTTTATTTTTTTCTCTTACGAAATTGAGGTATGGAAGCTTATATACGAAAAAGCAAGCGAAAGGCTTTTTCAAGCTCCTCTGTCTCTTTCTCTCTCTAAGTTTTTGAGTTGCTTCTGTAGGTGTGAGTTTCTCTCTCTAGAAAATGTTTTCTGCTTCTTTTTTACTGCTCTGGTCAGCTGGGGTCCTTTGAAAGAGAGAGAGGGGTTTTTCGTGACCTCCACAAACATTGGCTTTCGGCTCTAAATCCGACAATGGAGAGAGCTATTTAAGCACCAACAAGAAATGAAAATTGATGTATTTCGGCCAGATACTTCCTGATATTTACCGAAACACCCTTCCATTTTCGAGGACCCCTTTCTTTTTTTTTTAGTTCGACTCCTCATTTAAGCATCTTGAACGGCGGGCCGGAAGTGTTATTCTCACTCTTCGTAAGTTTTTGTTCAGAAATTTTAAACTTCTGATACGAACTTTTCATCTTCTGTCGATAAGATTTCATGTAAAATGCAAGAAGCTTTATTTGGTTGGACATACTGTGCAGGTTATTTGATGATTGTGAAGCGTCGAGCATGTGCAGCGCCGTGCCGGAAATAAATACTTTGCATCGAACGATAATATACTTATCGATAAAGACGATGATCTTACATAGGAAAATTGTCTATTTTTTAAATTTTCAACATGACAAGTGTTTATAGTGGTCGTATTTTTTTAATAAAAAATTTAAATTCAAATAAGTTTGAACATCACTCTTCATTTGGTTTTGTGGTTGGTGGGAATTGTAATCACCATTGTGTCAATTTTTTTCTAAACTAATATGTAGAATTCAATTCGAGCGATATGAGAAATACTTGACACAAACTTGCCAAATCTTTTGGATCAAAAATTGGAAACCCTATCTTCTCTAAGATGGCTTTCCTTATAAATCTTTGGTATCCATAAAAGGTTGGGAACATTTTTTTGGTAAAGCCCATTTTGAATTTTGGGTACGTTGAATCATTTCTGAGGCCATTAAATGCACTCCCACTGTAGGGCTAACCTGGTAATTCTGTGAAACATTAAAGGTAATTTTTTTAACAAGTAATTAAATATAATTTCCGACAGAAATATTCTTAGAAAGTGAATTACGTTTTACGACATGACAATCTGATTTCCGCTTACAATTCGCTGGCGCCTGAATCTTTTATACCATATACATTGGGAACCGAGAAAACCTCCGGTACAAGTCACTGACACTGAATGTTGGTGTATCTGAGTTGCCAACTTGGTTGCCATTCCCCCGATCAAAAGCAAATTATAAAATTAAACCAATAATAACTACACGATCTATTTCATGTGGGTGGGGCCAAACTAAAATGGATGAAAGAAAACCATTTATGTTGTGTGTTTAGGGCCGGGCTCGGCTGGGCCATCCCAAGCCCAAAACAGCAAGAAGCTAAAATTTACTTCTTTTTTTTTGTCTGAAAAATTTACTTGATAATTAATTTCATTTTTATTTTATTAATTTTGCAGTCTAGTAAAATAATGTAAATAAAATTAGTGTTGAATAAGTCGGATTTTTGAATGAGCTTTGAGTTTCGAGCTTTGGGTCGGGATTTTGATTGGGCCTGGGCTGGGTTATCGATAGTTTTAGAAGTCCAATACTATCACAGTTGAACTTTGGGTTTGGGCTTAGACTTTATCGGTTCAAGCCTGTTTGGATCGGTCTTTTTTTTAGTGGGTTAAGTCAGATGTCTTTGACACTTTTTTTTATAGAGTTCTAATGTCACATGTGTTGACGAAAGATTCGTCAGCAAAAAGTCTCTCATAAAAAATTAAAATATTTATGTGAACGAAATTTGTCGCAAAAACCTATCATAAAAAAAAAAATAAAAGCCTCTTGTTAAAAATAAAATAAAAACACTTTTACCGACAAATGTTTCATAGGCAAAAATCTTGCATAAAAAATAAAATAAACACACTTGTACCAACGAATGTTTCGTTTGTAACAACCTTGCATAAAAAAAAATGAAAACACATTTACGGACGAATGTTTCGTTGGTAAAAACCTCTCATAAAAAATAAAATAAAAAAGAATACACATTTATTGACGAATGTTTCATCGGCAAAAGTCTCTCATAAAAAAAATACGCTTTTACTGACAAATGTTTCATCGATATAAGTCTTTCATAGATGCGTGAATAATTTTTTAAAACAAGATTGCATGATAGTAATATTTTGGGAATGACTATCTTGGACATGAGACGATCCATGTAGTCATTATCAAGTTATCCAAAATAACTCAGGTGGCCTCTCCAGAAATGTAAAGCCAAGTCTAGCGATGGACCATTTGGGTAATGCAAACCATAAAAATTTGACTTTCACTTTTTTGGCGATACCATATAATTTGACTACAGCAGTACTATAGTTTTTTAGGGTCGAGTTGGGATGTCACTCTCTTATGATTTAGACCCCAACATTCCACATAAGGTTAAGCAAACCAGAGCTATAAACTTGTATAGAACAAATTTTTTATTTTTTATTTTTGGCAAAATATGAGACCCAAATTTGTTGGTTTGGGCTCAAATAACATTATCAAGGCAATGACCAAATGTCAAACTCACTAATTATCACCAAATTTGCCAAAAAAAAAAGTTGTCGTTCATATCAGAATTAAAACGTGGATATTTGGACGGGTGTCATAGATGGCCTACTCTTTCATCCCCTCACTTAAGACCACCACCACCAGTCCACCATTTAGTAAGGAGCAAATTTGTCCATTCCTATTTTGCGACATTTTTTTTCTCAACTATACATGATTTCTCTTTTATCTTAAACCTAAACCCCAAATCCTACACTTAAGGAAAAAGAAAATATAAAATATTCTCATAAAAAAAGAGGAAAATATAAAATATAAAAAATTATCAAGTAACTATAGTTGGAATAAACAACTTGCGAAAAAAAAAAATTGGGACACATGCCCACCCTAACTAAGGGTGGCCGGCAAATTTACTCAGTCCCTAATAACCGAAACCCAAATAAGCGCCGCACACATCTCACTTCTTCTGACTTGTGTAATGGCTTCCTCTTCCATATTCCACCCCTCTCTCTCCTCCCTCGCCCCAAAACGCACCGTCTCGTACCCAAACCCAGCCCCCAAACGCCACCCTTCCTCTCTCTCCGTAACCTGCACCTCCTCCACATTCGATCCCACCACAAACAATACCTCTCCTCCAGCTCAGCAGCCGCCTCCGCCAATCCGAACCCGCGCCGCCGATGAGAACATTCGGGACGAGGCCCGGCGCCACCGTCCCACGCCGCACAACTTCTCCGCCAAGTACGTCCCGTTCAACTCGGGCTTCGCATCGCCCGAGTCGTACTCGCTCGATGAAATCGTCTACCGCAGCCGCTCCGGCGGCCTCCTGGACGTTCAGCACGACATGGAGGCCCTGGCCAAGTTCGATGGCGCGTACTGGCGCCGCCTCTTCGACTCGCGCGTGGGCCGCACCACCTGGCCCTACGGCTCCGGCGTCTGGAGCAAGAAGGAATGGGTCCTCCCCGAGATCGATGACGACGACATCGTCAGCGCGTTCGAGGGGAACTCCAATCTCTTCTGGGCGGAGCGTTTCGGCAAACAGTTTCTGGGCATGAACGATTTGTGGGTCAAGCACTGCGGGATCAGCCACACCGGAAGCTTCAAGGACCTGGGCATGACAGTCCTCATCAGCCAAGTGAACCGCTTGAGAAAACTCAAACGACCTGTCGTTGGAGTCGGTTGTGCTTCCACCGGCGACACCTCGGCAGCTCTCTCGGCCTATTGCGCCTCCGCAGGTATCCCTTCAATTGTGTTTCTTCCGGCAAATAAGATATCCATGGCGCAATTGGTCCAGCCAATAGCAAATGGAGCGTTTGTGCTGAGCATTGACACGGATTTTGACGGCTGTATGAAGCTAATTAGGGAAGTCACGGCGGAATTGCCGATTTACTTGGCCAATTCTTTGAACAGTTTAAGGCTGGAGGGGCAGAAGACTGCGGCCATTGAGATTCTGCAGCAATTCGATTGGGAAGTTCCTGATTGGGTCATTGTTCCTGGTGGCAATTTGGGTAACATATATGCATTTTACAAAGGGTTCAAAATGTGCCAAGAATTGGGTCTGGTGGATCGGATTCCTAGGCTTGTTTGTGCTCAGGCGGCGAATGCCAACCCGCTTTACTTGTACTACAAGTCAGGGTGGAAGGATTTCAAGCCGGTGAGGGCGAATACGACTTTTGCTTCTGCTATACAGATTGGTGATCCTGTTTCGATTGACAGAGCTGTGCATGCTCTCAGGAATTGTGATGGGATTGTGGAGGAAGCTACTGAGGAGGAGCTGATGGACGCAATGGCTCAAGCCGATTCGACTGGGATGTTCATATGCCCTCACACCGGGGTTGCTCTAACCGCATTGAATAAGCTTAGGAAGAGTGGGGTGATTGGAGCCGGTGATCGGACAGTGGTGGTTAGCACTGCTCATGGTTTGAAGTTTACACAGTCTAAGATTGATTATCACTCCAAGGCCATACCGGAGATAGCTTGCCGGTTTGCCAATCCACCCACGGAGGTCAAGGCGGAGTTTGGGGCTGTCATGGATGTTCTACAGGAGTTTTTGAAGTCTAAGAAGTGATGTATCAATGTAGCACTTGTTAACTTGTGCCCTTTTCTTTTTGCTTTGGTTTTGCTTTTTGGATTTTGGTGTTGCACAGGTTGCTTATAATTTTCAGGGAAATTCATTTCGTTTATGTTCTATACTTGCTTGGTGATGCCCTCGTAATATAGCAGGGATGTAAAGTAGAATAAGCTTTATTTACCATCAAGTGTAACAGGGATGTAAAGTCTCTCATACTGTTTGCTCGAATTTGTGTTTTCAAATTAACAAGGATTTTCCTTTTCCCACATGCCTGGAGTTGGAATGATTGTGATGAGTTTCCCATGGTGGTGTCATGTCATGATTTTTCTTTTCAGTTCTGTCTTGCTTTATCATTATTAAGTGCTTGAACAAATTCCATTATTGAACATTTTGTGTTTAGTTTTTGTGGTGGCGTCAAGTCATGAAGTTGAAGCATCTTGTCCTCGAAGTGATCACTATCAGACCAATATTTTACATGAAAATCACTATCAGTTCAATATTTTACATGAAAATCTCTAGCACTCCTTTTGTTCGATCATCAAAGGTAAATGAGAGGACTAAGAGGAGAGTAATATTGATTTATTTGGACGATTTTGATTTAGCAAACCACAATCCACAACTGAAATAAAAAAATCCAATTTCGGAACAAATGACAATCGACTCAACTCGAAAAATGACCATAAGTTAACTGTTAGGCTAAGAGCCTGAAAATACAAATTTGCAAGGTCATTTTCGAAGGGTTCAGTTTCACACAGATGGCAACACGAGGTGTGCTCTCTCCCTAGGCTTTTTTGTTTGTATATATTACAAACATATCAGAGAAAGGTGTCAAACAAACCAATGTCATGGTGACAACCGGATAAAGACCACCAAAACCAGTGAGTTGCGGCAAACACAAATTTCCAATGTCCTTCCTTCTCCCCATACGACCCTCTTCAAGAGTAGTCATACAGTGATATGCTCTTGTCATCAGAGACACTAGCAAGTCTACCAGGCATTCCTCCTGGTCGAAAGGCCACTCCCCATACTTGGTCATTGTGGTTGCTCATTGTCTGCACAGCGGCCTTCATGCCGATATCCCACAACTTCACAGTTCTATCACTTGAACCAGTTGCAATGGCCGCGCCATCCGTGCTTGCGTCCACACTAAGGACCCAGCCATTATGCCCTGACATGGACCCAACCTGGGTTTTCCCCTCAGCATCATACATGTGCACATGTTGATCATCCGAGCCAGTGAAGAGTAACCGTGGTTCGGCAGGAGAGAACACAAGAGACCTTACGGGCATGCAGTGACCTTCCAGGTGGTGCAGGAACTTGCCACGATCTGTGTCGAAAACAGAAACAGTTCCATCCATGGAGCCACAAGCTATACGTCTCCCGTCAGGGCTCCATGCAACTGATAGCACAAACTTCTTACTGCTGCTTTTGTCAGCAGGCTTGGTTCCTTCTGGGCGAGGAATTGACAATGTGGCAACCAGGTTCCATGTGCTGGTGTCCCAGATCTTGACTGAGGCACTACCACCACCTGCTGCAGCTAGCATGGTACCCTGGTCATCAAGAGCTACAGGTTAGCGTCACTTTGAACTTAAACAAAGGGGAATGCTGTAATACTTCAAAGGTGAAGCAGATTTTTTCGTCATTGTGTTTTGACTCGAATTGCTAATCTTACTAATTTGGGCATTGTGGTTTGCTCCGAAGTAATTTGAGTATAATTTTAACTTCTGTTAGGCAACATTCACCAATTTACTTCACTGACGGAAATTAAAAAACACACTCGAATTGCTAAGATTACCAATTTGTCATTGTGTATTACTTCATCAGCAGTTCGAGTATATTTTTTAACTTTCGTCAGTCAACTTTACCAATTTGGTCCATGGAGATGCTCCGCTGACAAAAATTAAAATGTACTCAAAAACACAAGAACCAACTTGGTAACTCTAAAGTATTTTCAAGTCAAAAGCACAAAACCAAAATTGTGGTCAACTCAATTCAGTCCCTCCAAACTTGCTTTAGAAAACAAATAACTGGTTTCGAGTTTGAATCAGTCACTCACATGCTAGCAACTTGTAATGCTATAGAAACTAAAACACATCTCAAACTTTTCACTTCAGCTGTTTAGTTTCCTTCTGGTTAAATTTGATTGCATTCTCAACCTCTCATTATAATCATTAAGAACTAACCTCTCATTATAACAATTAAGAACTAGAATACTACTCTTTTGGTATCTCTGGATATACTGATTAACGAAAATCTAGAAAGAGGCAACCCAACCAGATCTATTGTTCAAATTCCCACAAGTTGTAGAAAAATTTTATGCATAGACACAGTAAACAAAAGCCAAATTTATATACGTAAGCATTCATTAAAACGGTAAACAAGCCCTAATTCAAAACTCCAAAGTTTTCAACATTGCAATGTACCTGGGGATTGAACCGTAATTGCCAGACTTCAGAGGGCGGAGCCTCGAGACTGGCGATGGTGCTGTTGGAGTCAACGTCGAAGACCCTAACGAAGCTATCGAGCGAAGCAGAGGCGGCGATGTAGCCGGAGGGGTGAGCCGCCACCGAAGCCACGCCGAGACAGTGGCCGGTCATCTTTCCCCGGTTCACGAGCTCGTCCGGTTGCCATAGCCTCACGGTCTCGTCAAGCGACCCAGTTAACAACAAAGCGGGTCGGCTATCGGTGGCCGGAACCCACGTGACCGCCCATACCGACTCGTCGTGCGCGTCCTCGATTGATTTCAGTCCTGCGAGCTTCATTGATGCTTTGCCCTAGTGGTTAATTCTTCCCTCTCACTTTTCTGTTTCTCTGGTTTTTATTGTTTGGGTTTTAACTGTGGTTGAAGTTGTTGGGCCTATCTGAAATTTCTAGTCCAGTCCAGACCGGCACACAGTGAATCCTTTTATGAGTTCAAGCCTTCCAGTTTTTTTTTTTTTTGGGGAAGTATATACAAGTTCAGAATTCAAAACAAAAAATAAATAAATTTCGGAAAAAGAACTGCAGTATGTCAAGTCCCATACGAATGAGGTTTGAAAACACCTTTACTGACTAATAAATGCTTCTCATAAATAATAAAATAAAAAGACAAATGTTTCGTCAATAAAAACCTCGCAAAAAAAAATAAAAAAAAATTTGAGGACACCTTTATCTAACCAATCCAAAGGGGTTAAAATTGTAGATTCAGGCTGGCATTGAACTGTCCATATTGTAACCAAAACCTACTTATCATTTATGTCACCGGCCATACACAACTACTTTGGACCCCTTTGAGGTAAGGCTATTTTGTCCATTCATCTGTATTCAAGTGCTTGATTGGTGAACATATAGGCCCACTTAAAATTGCGAAAACTGGAAGCTGGGAACAGATGAATCGGTGTGCTTCTCTTTTTGTTCGTAAAGGCACTTTGGGTAAAAATCACATTACAATAGCCCTTTCTTGCTTCAAGTTTCGCTTGTCTAGATTTAATGCCAGTATCAGCTAGCTTATGCAAAAGTACATGAATCAATGTCTATTGAAAAGTCTCCTGACTTGCCTAACCTGCACTCTGTTTCATCAATGAATTCTCCTCTACTTTAAACCACCCTAACAGGGCTTTGAATTTGACATAAAGAAACCATCCCATCTTCACAGTTCAATACTATGCTGAACCAAATATCCATAGAGACTTCTAGTTTTAGAGAATTTATAGGCAACAGGGTTAAAGAAGCCTGCATACAGAGTCAGGTAATAGCTAGAAATGTTCTGCTCATACATGGTTTTCTAATCGAATAGGTCAACTTCATAAACTCAAACTCAGAAATTGTTACAATACCAGTACCAATACACATCGAACTCTGAAATCCAAACTCGGCATTAATGAGTTCCGAGATGTGAGGGAAAAAATAAGATCACACCCAGAACCCATTGGCCGCAGTAATATGATTATACACACTCATATCATATCATCAAACAAGTCCAACCAACCAAGAATCCAAATTCACAATCTCTTATATGTCTGCTAATGGTGCTCCAAATGATGAACTAAAAACACAATCAGAGCCCTAATTTGCTTGCCTTGCATCTTTTCTTTACTATGTAGCTGTACCATACTGTGGTGTAATGTGTTAAATTGACTGTAAATCTGTATGTAAAGAAAACCAGTGCTGTGCTGTGATGTAGTTTTGGGTTTGACCCTGTCATTTTATCTTCTTTTCCCTCAGTGAGTTCATCTTCTCCAGCCTCCACTCATCTCTCAGCCTGGCAATGAAGTTGTCAGCTTTCGTGTTAACATCAGGGCTGGGACAGAACACTGACGGAGACCCACGACCAGCAACACCATCCCCACCGTCCATCACGTTGACCTGAGCTGATTTTGACTCCTCCTTCCCAGCTGGCACTGCGTCATCAACGTCCGCCGGTTCAGGAGACCCACAGCGGGAGCTCTGGCCGCTCCGTATCTTAACAAAGTCCCCCCGGACAAAAAACTTCATCTCCGGCATCTTGAACGGCGGAGGCGGCGGCGGAATCGGAATTAGCGGACTCTGGCAGCCGCTGTTCACATTGTCCTCGTACAAGTTGTTTGGTTTTGCCGGCAATGGAGGCCGGCGCCGGGAATGTCCCGCTGGCGGTGGACGTGGCGGGGTTGGTGGTGCCGGTGGCGGCATAGTGCTCCGGCTTTCGCGTTTTCGTGTTGAAACTGTCGGCGGCGGCGGCGGCGGAGGCGGTGGTGCTGTTGAGACCGAATGAACCTTTTTAGCTTTGCTTCCCTTTTTGAATAGATTATGAAAGACAGAGGAAGGTGGTGGCGGAGGTGGCGGTGGAGTCGGTGGCGATTGTTCAGGCGGAGTGGCAGTATCGTAAATGTTTCTGGCGACCTTCTGCTTCCTCTTCCTCTTTCTCTGATTGGAGAGCACCGAAGCCCAAACCATCGCTATCTCCTTCTTTACGTTACTTTTTCTCCGTTCAAGTCTCCCGTGTTTCTGGTCCGATCTAACCCGCATTGGGGACGGCGGTGCTGCTGGCCGTGCCGGCGGTGGAGGCGGAGGTGTCGGTGGCGGCGTAGATCGAACTCCATCGAATTTCACCTCCTCCGCTCCTTCTTTACGTCGACCAACCGTCTCATACGTCCTTGACTTCTGATGACGCGGCGGAGGAGGCGGAGGTGGTGGCGGCGCCGGCGAGGAAGATTGAAGGACGAAAGTATCCACCGGAATCTCCTTAACATCATCGGAGTCGCTTCGTCTGTGGTGACGTCGGTGAGTCGTATAGTTGCTGATTTCGAAGTCATCAAAGAAGCGAAACTGAGACTTACTCTGATCATCATGTCGAGTTTCCCATAGAGACTCAACTTGCCTCAGATCCGGGTACGAGCTGCTGCTCCTCCTCAACCGCCCGCCGCCGCCGTTTTGCGGTGTCCTAATCGGAGTATCATAGATCTTGGCCGTGCTGTCCGAGTATCCAAACCACTGCTGCTGTGGAAGGACCGATTCCGATTCTACAGATGAAGTGTTTGTGTTAATGGCTGAACCAAGTAAAGGGTCAGAAGCATTGTGAATATGAATATGATCGTCCTCGGGATCAGGTAAACCGTCGTCGTTTCTCTTGGCAAAAACGCCGCAGAGAATTGCGAAGATGACGAGTAAAACGTTGAGGGAGTCCCAGCTTTTCTTGACGGAAATGGTGGGCTGGAGAATTTGAGAGGTGAGAGATAGAAACGGAGGGATGGCGTAGATGAGGAAGAGTAATATGATGGTGGGGAGGAGGATGATAAGAACTGGCGGAGTGAGAAGCGGAGACGATGATCGGTGACGGCGAGGCATGGTGGTGGTTTTGGTGGGTCTTTCAGCGTTGGTTTAGTTGCGTTGTATAAAGCTTTTGAGTGTTTTTTTTTTGGCGTTGTATAAAGCTTTTGAGTTGGGTTTGGCTTTGCTTGTGGAGAAAGAGAATAAAAAAATCTTAGCCGGGAAAGGACAGAGATACTGTGTGAAACTTGAAATGAAATAATAACAATTTCTTGTACGTTTGTTCTTTCTTGTTATTAAATTTTGTAACCTCACTCTTACAACAATATTTGTAACCTCGATCACTACTTAATGTTGGTATATTCATTTTACTCTCCAAATTATAAATTTGTAATTTTTCAAATTTTTGGTCTCCAAATTATAACCTCGATCATCCTAACAACAATGTTGGTATATTCATTGTGCTCTCCAAATTATAACACGATCGACCCGTCAATTATCACTAAACATGTCGATCGAAATGTCATAATTCTTCTAACAAACTAATTATTTTAATAAGCGATTTTAACCAAAACACTGATAGATCCACAACAATGAGATTCGAAAACTAGAATATATATCAAGAGAAAATGTAGAAACAATACAATTTGAATTGTTGGGGTATGAATCGCGTGGTTATGTCATTTACTTCACACCGAAACAAGTGGATTATTATAATCAAAATGTTAATCATGCACTATACATAATTTTAAATGGTTTGGCTTTATAATATAGTTGAGTGTAATCCCTCAACTAATATAGTTGGCTAATAAACAATACTACAACGCCAAAATAGAAACTCTTTTCAGAACCTTCAAGTAGGAGTCTTTAATCTTTTATCCCAATAATTTGATCCCCAAAGATTCGTACATACATATATATATACGAACCCCTCTAAAGTATTTTTCTAAGGCAAGCAACTCCATATTGCATATTGCACGTGTAGTCCTATACGACAGAGAATCCCTCAACCATTTCCTCCTCTTCTTCTTCTTCTCCATTATTTGAATGATTGTAGCGTGGTTATAATCATTGAAATCCCTATCCTTTACCATAAAACACCAAGAATGTGCCTTTAGGTCACATTCTGTCAAAACAAGCATATTTAAAAAGACCCAAATATTGCTTTATTAATTACTATGTGCTGTTAGTTTCAATCGGTTTATGCAGCTCCTTTTCTTGCTTTATGCAAAGTTAAATGAAAATTTCCTCTTCTCTTTATCAGATTACAGCTTAAACTTTTGAGGCTAGTGGTTGTCGTAACGGTTTGATGTTCAATCCTAAATATTCGTCCCTAGAGTTGAGGGGACCGTACATTTTTTTGCAATTTTTTTCCAAAACTGTTGGATTCAGATTGTAAAGGAGGCATTGAACAGCATTTTTCTAATGGTGGCTTTTGAACTGTGATGGATGCCAACCCAGAACCAGTCTTTGGTGTGTGGAAAATTAAACATGGAAAAGCTCGGAGCGTGACAACTAAGAATAGGAGTTAAATATGATAGAAGGAGAAGCACCAAGGCATGTTTGTGGGAAAAGCTATAATTTGAATCCTAGTGCTTTTAGGTTAACCAAGTCCCACGCTTGTCCCTGTAGCTACAAACTCAAACAGTGATACTACTGCTGTAGATGAGAGAGAGAGAGGTCCCATGGCTGCAACTTTGAATTTAAACAACACCTTCCATGGTTAGATATGAGCTGTCGCTCTGTGATTGGTTTTTTGGCTTGACATTTAGTGTATGATTAAAATTTGGAGAGGTAGGGACTCTGGGTTTTTGTTGCAGACAGGTTGAGAAAGAAAGGACATCCACAAAGACCAAGTACTGTCGTCCAAGTTTCTACAAAGGGGTAGCGTCTAATTAAGCAGATCGACCCTTTTCTCTCACTTTTTCTTTTTGTTTCTGTTAATTAACGTGAACATTTGATCGACACATGAATTGCATTGTTATGGCTTAGTTAGGCAAATTGCAAAGGCCTAGTTTAGTGAGGAACCAACGGCTTGCTGGGATAGTGGAACATAAAGGGGAAACGGGCATTTGAAATTTTACGAAATTTTGTTTTTGACAAGTACTGATATTAAATACAACATTTTTCTGATATTAGTCGGTCTTCATATAATTTTCATTGATATCGAAACTTAGTTGATGTATCCATTGATATCTCCATCTATTTTTTGGCTTTATTTCTTATGAACACAGAATAAAACCCAAAAACATATGGGCCTTTTAGTGGTTAGGACCAGTCCACTAGTGGCGGGAAATTGAAAAGTTACCTTCATTTGGGCGGGAAAGTAAAAACATGAGAGAGTAATTTTTTTTCAAACTGGAAACAACAATCACATATATACCTAATTGCCTTGGAGCTCTCTCTCAAGTCTCAACTAACTATGAAGCCGCAGCCTATGTTCTATCTTCAGTATTAATTCTCGATCTCTGGTGTGACCTAGCTTTTGAAGGTAAATTTCTATTCATTTGTTGTCTATTAGGTCCTGCACTGCATATATACTTCTAATGTGGGAGTGGGAATCACTATTTTTGTTCATTTATAACTAAATCAAGAAAACTTCATCAGTATTTTACTTGCTATCAGAATTTGGTCTAGAACGTTATTTGTTTTGCTCTTACTACCAATTAAAATTGGTTAATTGGTATTTTCCACCATTTAAAAAGGAAATAATTGAAAAGAAAAGTTTGACTAAAAACTATTTAAAAGAAAAGGCAAAAAAAAAAAAAAAGAACGAAAATATTTTGAAGACCAGAAGGTCATTACCCTTTCCTAATAGGAAATGATCAAATGAGTAACCAATAGGGAGTTGGAAAGAGGTAAAACCGATAGAGTTTCCTACTATGAATTGGAGAATTAGTCCGTTTCCGAATTGGAAATTAAGAAGACCCCTTATATAATTCCACCCAAGCTTGTTTTGAATTCTCAGGAGAATCGGAGCACAGCCACAGGGTCATTCAAACATGAGCATGAAGATGATGAGAGGTAATTCTAATCGGTCTTCTTCTGGGCCTTCAAACTGCGCCAGGAGAACGAGTTCTTCGTCTTCGAATTTCAAGGCAGCTAGACAAAAAGCTACTCCACGGAGGAGCAAAGATCCTATGATCGATCTCATCCAAGACATTCACAGGCTCGACATTCACAAGCTTACTGAAAATCTCGATCACACAGAAACACCGGGGTTCATAAAGCGTAAGATAATACACGAAATCGAAGCAAGACAACATGATGAAGATGATGCTACTGCTGCTGCTGCGACTGCTGTGATCGTTGAGCGAGCACCTAAACGACCACCTGCACGAGTGAAACTCTCTACATTCTTAATAGACCGGTTGTATGATCGACGTGGACTGGAGCGAGCCAAGGCATTGGCCACAGTAATTACGCTACTGAATGACCAAGACTTGGATCATGATGACCTGAAAGAGAGATATGTTGTGTCTCTTCTCTACCGATGCCTACACAGTTTGAAGAAGGGTTCCACCCAAGAGGTGCAATATTCACTGCAAGTCATCGGCTTGCTCTCAATCATCGTCGATTGTCCGGAAAAAATGTCTGAAATTTACAGAGAATTTCTTGCTGTAGCTTCCACCAAATATTGTCTGAAGAAGGCTGGAACCAATACAACAAAGATGCTGGAATGTTTGGGTATGGTTACCTTTTTTGGTGCAATTAATGCAGAGGAGACTCAAGCTGCAATGAAGGTTATATGGGACTTTCTGAATCCTATATCTGAATCTGGCAGTGATGATGTGATCAACAGAAAAAAGCATTCGCCGGAGATCCTAGTTGCCGCGATATATGCTTGGTTGTTTCTTCTCACTAGCATGGAAGGATGGCGACTGAACCAAAGGTATTGGAACGGGGCTATTTCCTTCTTCATGGACTTGTTAGACAACAATGATGACAAATTAGTTCATGGAGCAGCGTGTGCAGCACTAGCATTGATTTTCGAGACTGGTAGCCTTGACAAATTCTGGAATGGAGCAAGTGATTCAACCTTGTCATATTCGCAGTTGCGAAAAACACTCAGGGCGATGATTTTGAAGAAATTGAGGGGTCTTAACATGAGCCTACATGTTGTGAGATATTTTGAGACTCTTTGTTGCCCGAAAGCATGTTTAACTCTTTGTGGAAAAGAACTGGTATTGTCATCATGGTATCAAGTGATTCAGTTAGAGTTTCTGAGGAGTTTTCTAGGGGATGAGTTTGAAAACTATGTCGCAAAAGAAGAGAAACTTCAGAGTTTCTTTGAGTTTAATCCTTACAGAAATAACAATGTTGGTGAAGAACTATATGTGCCTACGATTGAAAAGATAATGGTGCATATCTTTATGCCCGAAGGAAGAGATCCACAAACACTGACAGCGGAAGAAAGGAAGAAACAGAGAGTGTGGAGAACTTCAGTTCGGGACAAGGCACAAACGCTGTTAAGGGCCAAGCATAGGCTACTGTCACAGCAATTGAACTGCTTTGATTAAGGCCAATTAGTTAGCTTAGTTGAATATTTTTCTCTCTCTTTTGTTTCTTGTATTTTCCTTTCATCCTTTTCTTTTCGGGTCTGTACATTAATGAATTCATGGTATTGAATATGATGATATCTCTTTCTCCTATCTTCAATTTCATGTCAGTTGCCTTTGGTAAACAGAGCAAGAAATGCGTACTACTGATGCAGTGGTACAACACACACTATGGAAGTATGGATGTAGCTAGCAGCAACGAACACTCAAAACTACACACACCACATGATTCTCATCTGTTCACTCCTTTGGAAATTAGAGAAATGCATGTACCATACATGTACCAGCAGCAACTCACACTGAGAAATGCAGTACATCTCTAACTCTTCTACATAAGACCATTGAGAGTAGTCTATACCTCAATGTTGCAGTTTCTCATTTCTTCATTATTCACTCTCTCACTCTTGTCTCTTCATTATTCACTCTTCAAACTAAAATCAAGCAGGTTATAAGCTTCAGCTGCAAGGTTTGTATACAAACACAATCAGGCACCAATGTATTTACTACTCTCCACGTTTAAAAAAAAAATAAAAAATCGCAGCACTGTAAAGACGAGACATATAGTCATAAACTATAAGCTATGAGTGTGAAACTTCTCCCAGACTCCCCATCTTTAAATCCACAATGTTCTTCTAATAAGGGTAACCCAATTTCTTCAAAGAGGTGTCTGCATAACCTCCAATTGCCTAAAATGAGAATGTCGTCTAAATTCACCTTCAAACCCACCCCCACCCCCCCCCAAAACAGCTCACCCTCCTATTCTCCTAAATCGAACAGATAGTTATACCACCTCATATAGTGGAACATAAAATTCAAAGAAAATAACCATCATATACAACTACACTGTATGCTAAGGTAGAAGAATAACTGCAATCCAACGACGTATACTTCCATTTGAACTGCATCCTTAATCTTAACCATAATTTTCTTCTCTATGTGAACCCGATGCCTATCTATATTTGCCTTCTTTGTTCATTAAGATCAAATTGAACTCTCTGGAGTTCCAGCTAAAGTGAAGCAATAGTATACTGTATACTAGTTAGTTAATATTGCAAAAAGACCATACATATTGCACATCACAACTCATAGTATGAGGATACTGGAGACTCATGTAATAAAAAAGGATGAATGGGCACCAAGGAATGTAAAAACATATACAGATGAACCAGAGTCATGATAGAATCAGAGTATGAACAAAAAGGAAAGAAAAGAGACACACAATTTGACTGATATTGACATAGTCAACCATCAGAATATTTCCTCATATCATATTCATAGCTGTTCATGACAATGGAATATCATATTCCTAGCTGTTTCATACTTTCATTACAATTGTATCTCATATTCATAACTGTTTCATTACCAAGGATCTCTGCCTCTCTGCCTCAATGCTATATTGATATGGCAGGCTCCACAATCCAACTACAATTATAGGCAAAAGTAGCTACCTAGTAGCTACCAAGTGCTAAAGGTATAAGATATATCCTAATATAAGCATGTACTACTTAACATATAAACCCCAAACCAGAGCTGAGCTAACAACAATCTTATCCATCACCCAAATCTGTTAGTTTTTACGAGCCAAGAGTAATACCATTATGCTTTTTCCGACTCCACATTGCGAGCAAAATCCATGGCGTCAGCTAGGGTTTTGGGGCGAAACCACTCCACCTTACATCTTATATGCTCCTGCAATCCGCCGATGAAAAGGTTCATCAACTGCTCATCGGTCCACTCCGGCGGTGGATCCCTAGCTCCGGCAGCCAACCTCAGAAACTCAATTTCGTACTCCTTCACCGATCTCTTCTGCTCGAGATTGCACACGGTGGCGATGAGTGTCTCGGGTCGAAAGAATCGCAGAAATTCATGCCTGAACAGCGACCACGACGAGTTCGAGGGGTACCTGGACTCGTACCAGCACATCCACGGACTCGCGTCGCCACGTAAGCGATTCGCGGCGACCTTGACTCTGTCTTGCACGGGAATGTTGAGGTAGGCGAAGTGGCGCTCGGTGGCGGTGAGCCAGTCGATGGCGTTCTCTTTGCCGCCGCGGCCGTGAAAGACGGGGAGATTCTCGAGCGCGATGAGCTTCTGGAGTTGAGATTGTGAAATGTGGAGATCGTTTTGCTTGGTTGCGATAGAGAGAGTGGAGATCTGAAGCTCCTGAATCCGAGACTCCAGAAGCTCAATGGAGCTCTTCGATTTTGCTTCCGTGGAATTGGAATTGGAATCTACGCAGCTCTTGTCAGTGGAAACGGACTGAGACTTCTTTCTTCTGCCCATATTCTCGGAATCAAAGCTCTTAACAATGGAGGCCTAGGTTTAAGGGACAGTGGGACTCTGGTCTGGTACTCGGGATTTGAATAGACCGTAAAAAGTTATGGAGCCACGAAATTATTACAGTTAGTTTTGGAACAACATATAATGTGGTAAATAAACATGACGCAAGCGCGTAGTAAAAAACAATAAAGCTTGGACTTGTTCTAGAGAGTTATATTGGGCTTTAAGATGGGCCGAAATGGGCAATTTATACAGCTAAATGAAATGGCTCGGCCTCATTTCGGTCATAAAAATCCCAAACAAAAAACCCTAGTTCCTGTAAAATGTCTTAAACGTTAAACCCCAGACAGATCACCTCCCTGGTCGTTGTTGAGCTTCCATCTCTTCTGGGTCTGTAAATTGCACTCAGAAGAAATGGTGTGGTTTCAATGCGAGGACTGTGGAGACAACCTGAAGAAGCCCAAGTTGCCCCACCACTTCAACACATGCTCTGCTCGCAAGGTATCAGACCTTTAATCTTATTCTTCAGTCTCTCACAGATTGATGACTGTTTTTTTTTCTTCTGATTTTTCAGCTATCGTGCATCGATTGTGGAGAGATATTCGGGCGAGAAAACGTTCAGGGGCACACACAGTGTATCACTGAGGCGGTGAGTCTCTTGTGGTCTGCCTATGTTCATATTTTGATTGGATGCATTCGGTTACTGAAAAGCCTTATATTACTTGATGAATTGGGCTCCCTTTTTACTAAGTACAATGCTACTAAGATTTTAGATCGGCTATCTCATTTTCATATTGTTCCCTTATATTGTTATAAGCTAAAGTTTATAGCATATGTTTTGGTGTTGGTTTCAGGAAAAATATGGTCCCAAGGGCCAAGTGAAAGCTTTGAATGGCGGGGGAGCCAAGCCCAACAAGGATTTGAAGCAGCAAGCCGACTTTGATATTACTGTTGGGTTATCTGAACGCCCTCCATGGTTTTGTAGGTATATTCACTTTTCTAAGGGATGCATAGAATCAATCAATGCTGTGAATTTCCCATGGTTATTCGTGATATGTCCTGTTAAATATTTTGCTGCATTCATGGTGCTGCTGCCTATTGTAAGCAATGTGAATTTGTGGTGTTGGTACCAACTAAGTAGATTTCATGTGTATGAGATATAATTTGGCTAGTTCTGCAGTGCGGGAGTCGGTTCTATATCCATTATTGGGTTCTGAATATATTATTTTGGATAATCTCTATTTGCAGTCTTTGCAACACTAGTGCGACCAGTAGGCAGACACTGATGCTCCATGCTGAAGGAAAGAAGCACAGGGGAAAAGCTCGAGCTATCCATGCTGCAAAGCAACAGCCTAAGCAGCCAGAAGAATCCGCTCAAGTTACAAAACCCCAACCTGAGGAAACTCCAAAAGGAACGGAAGAACCTAAATTGCAGGATGCATCAAGAGTCGATACTGAGCATAAAAGTTCCGAAGCAGAGAATGGAAACTTGCTATCAAAGAAGAAGAGAAAACTAGAAGAGTCCAAGAATGATGAATCAAGGAAAAAGACCAAGGATACTACATCAGGGGAAGTAGGCAATGAGAATGTGATTCAGAATGGGAAAGCAGAAGCAAACGGAAAAGAGACCAAGTTGAAGAAAGATAAGGTGGTAGAATCTGACTATGACAAGGAAGAACCTGAGACAAAAATAAAGTGGAAGAAGTTGATTACATCAACCTTAAAATCGGTAAGTATTAAGTTACTTATATAAATCCCACTATTTGTGGCAATAGTTTATGCACACATTTGAGCAACATACAAAAAGAAAACAATTATCTTACTATTTCTGTACAGCACCATTTGTGATATGAACTTATTGGCATGAGAAAACTTTCCATTCTGCAGAATGGGACCATAATTAAAGAATACAGGCTTTGTTCTTATATAATGACTTCCCATCTGTATTATATAATTGCCAGTTTTTAAGTGTATACGTAATCGACATTTTACATTGGATGGTGCAGAAAGATGGAGTTCTGAAGATGAGAAAATTGAAAAAACTTGTTCTGAATGCGATTGCGGAATCTGGCATAACAGAAAATGAAGACAAACTGAGTCAAACCTTTGAGCAAAAGGTTACCCAACTAAACTTTGTTCATTTTATTGTTTGTCTCTAAATAGCGGTTTCAATTGAATATTGACTCCACCGTTAAATTATTTTTGATGATATTTTTTGTTTCGTACCAGATCAATTCAAGCTCCAGATTTAGAGTTGAGAACAAGTATGTGCACTTGGCGGCCAGGGATTAAACTACAGTTGGTAGCAGAGTAACTGAGAGTTCTAGCATGATGTTGCATTGCTATAGCCTTCATCTATCACCCTTTCAAATTCAAAATGAAATCCAGATGGTCAGCTCGTCCTCTTGTTGTATGCCGAGTTAGGAGTCTAGGATTTGGAGGAGCTTATGTTATCTCAGACATTTTATCTGTTTAAAAAGTTTTCAGAAGAAATGTCTCTGTGATTCTTGTATTTTCTCGGATTCAGACATTGTGACGATTGGCTCATAACAGAATATCCATTCTTAACTGCCCCCTTTTGGTGGTCTTCCCTCTTCAGTAATGAAGGCTGTTCTTTGTCGATCACAGGTCTCTACCAACTCAAGAAGTGACAGCAAGCATGGAATATGTTAACCTTCATTATAAGCATTTTGGTTAGGCCTCTGAAAATGTATGCTTTAAAGATTAGATGGCTTCATTTCTCAACCAAGAATAACTAGTTCTCTCCATGGATACTGTCCATCGGGTCCTACGTTTCGACTTGCATAACCATCTGCTTAGGCAATGTGAAATTGTAAACATGAGATGTGCTCATCATCGAAACATAACAAAGATGAATTCTTTAGGCAAATTTTGGCTGGTAATGTGCGGTGTGGCTCTGGCCTTGGTACTGACGACAACCACTATATGAACTAAAATGGTTTCAAGCCCAGAAGTATCGGTATGTATAACAATCGAGTAATGTAATATCAAGCACTGGAAATGAGTTTAAAGATGGGACGTATTCAGCAGAACCAACTCGATTTATCCATAACTCACTTAAAACAAAAGGCCAGTTCTTAAAGATTCCACAGCTCTATATTACCACTATAAAATTCTGTGTAATTACAATGTTTATAAACATAATTTCTCTTGCATCCACTTGATAAAACAAAAACAAAACAAAATATGAATATGGTTGATCTCCATTTTAAGCTTGTAGTGTAGACGTCTGATGAATTGTTGAGGAACAGTTCTTTTCACCTGTTTCTTTTTTCTTTCACCTTCCTTTCTACTGAAAAAGTTTTAATCTCCATGTCTATACACTCCGATCCAATCCAACTATGCTTTCTTCATGCTTCCAAAGATTAGACACTTTGAATTGGATTACGCAAGGCTAGAATAACAGAAACAGTATTATGACCACCAGCACAACAGAACAAACCAGTGCCTGCAACAATTTCATAGTTATGCTAATTAAGTCAAGAGGCTGAAATATATATATATATATATATATATATAGAGAGAGAGAGAGAGAGAGAGAGAGAGAGTTACACAAATTGCAGAGGCTGCTAGTCCAGCTCGCTCCCTAGGATCTTTGCGATAGTAATTTCCAAAGTACAGAACTGTGGCATAGTACCACATCAATGGGAAGACAAAGCCTAAAAGAAAACTGCAATGCAAGAAATAAGAATGGGAAAATGAGAAATGAAAAATAAAGAGGGAGAAGGAATCAAAGATACTCACGAAAACCATCCTATCCCACAGCCAAAGCATGGAAGCTGTTTCTCATAGATCCCTGATGGAAAGTCCTCTGCATCTCTAATAAGGGTATATCTGCCTTTTTCAGGATCCACAGTATCTGTTGCTTGCCCTACCATGACCACAATACCTCTCACTTGTCTGGATAAACACTTGATAAAAAAAAGTTCCAGTTTCTATAAAGATGTTGTTTATCCATTGAAAATATAAGTTCTATATATATTTCAAATCAGAGTCTTGAGCTTTGTTTTGTTCCAACAGCTTGAAAGTCTAATGATTGGGATAACACAATCATTAATTGTAGCATGCCAACAATCACATTGAAATCCCAACATATAGACAATGCATCTTCCTCTATTAGGATGTAAACAACTTGATTAAGCTCTTAACATACGTTCAGATAAAATAGAAAACTAAAATGTCCTGTATTGATTGAATATTTATAACTGGTGATACTAAATTCCAGTCACAATGTGTCGAGAGATGGAGAGAGAGATGAACATCAAAGTCTAGCCAATTCGTACTCTGACTATCTTCACATGCATCGAAAAATGATACACTACCATTCCAGAAAAGTAATGTCAAACATATCTAGACAGTAAGACATCATGATGGAAACAGTGGATGAATGATACAATGAGGAATTTGATATTAGCCATGAGAGGAAGACTGATATTTGTCATTTCCATAAGTCGAAACTGACGGTCTCAAAAGTCCAGACAAGATATATACCTTTAAATATTGAATAATATCGAGCTGACGGTCTCAAAAGTTGCTTTTCAGAGGATGATCTCACTAACTCAACACCGTTTCTCAAATCTTCTGCTGAACCTTCTGCAACACCAATAAATTCTGTATCAGAGTTAGTGAATAATATGAAACTATGAGACTCATCGTATTAAATATTTTTGTGGGCATCATTTTATATATTATACAATGATGTGTAAGCCCTAGTAATGAAGAGAAGTTTGAGTACTTTGATCCATATGTGCTAGAGCAGATGAACTTGACGAGTCAAAAGTCCTGACTTTTGTTGCCACACCTCAATGTACCTGTTCCACAATATTAGAATTTCACTTCAGATCCAAATTATCCAGAAACTCTTTTGCTCATGATCTCTGAGAAACCATTTATCTTTACCGGCTTGCAGATCAAACAGAAAACAACAAATGCAATGTGGGAAGCTTAAACTATCAATTTGCAATTCTTTACGGATTAACAAGCCCTCCACTTATTATGGTTAGAAATCATTCAGAAGCAAATTCACTCATAACAATTTAAAGCATACCAGCGTATGAACCCAGTAGCATTGCTACGCTCCAGTTGAAGTGGAAATTATCACAAATCTTAAATAGTACTGATGCATAAATACTTGGGGCATCAATATCTTAGTTCTTGGGTCCTCAAAAACTCTACCAATACAATTAGTTCTTGGGTCCTCATAAATTTTTCATTCTTAAAGGTCTACATATCTATGTATGCGTGGAAAATACCTTCCCACAATTCCAAATCAAACCACAACTTTTAACATTTTCAGCACAATCCCAATTGAAATGTACAATAAGCATACAACAGCAAACAACCATAGAAGATAAATTCTTGAATGCCCATCAAGAATTAACAAAAACCTTTGCAAAAGCACTAATCTTTATTTACATTCCAGCAAATCCCAGAAGATAAAAACAGATATTCAAACAAAGAAATCATGAACAATAAGAATTTCAGACAGAACGAAATGGAAGAGAAGGAGGAGCTTACTTACCTATGATTTGCAAGACCTGAAATGCGAAATTCTAATAAATTTTCTTACACAGATCAAACTAGAAGACGTAAAGAGACGGGGTCTTTGGGTATTTGAGAGGTCTATCAAGCAAGGCTTGGCTTCCTTCAGCATTAAACCACTGAAAGCTGAAGAAAATTGACTCCCTCTTTGTCTCGGTCTCTCATAAAATGAGAAAAAAAAAATACATATGTATTTATGACATACTTATCTGGTATTTTTGTATTATTTCGGCTTTGTATAAATAATTAATTTATTTTCGGTAGTTGTTAAAATTATTTGCAGAATGTTTGGTGGAGGAATCGTCATATGATTGGTAAATTGTTAAAAAAGACAACAAAGCCCTCGGTTTGACTCTCGTTTTTCTACAAAGCTGTGGGTTCTCATTGGTGAGAGACTCAGCCGCCTTGTGCCGGCAATGATTGGGTAGATACCAAATGCTTTTCTTTCTTTTTAGGTGTTTGTACTTTGGGAATTATAATCATATATAAAATTATATCCGTAACATTTTATAACCCAAAAAAGCTTCATCCTAATATTTTAGTGCCCTCCAGAAAACAATCCTAAATATTTTAGTCTTTTCCGTATCAAAAAAAAAATCCTAAATATATTAGTTGCACACCGTGACACCTAATTGGGTTTATAGCTGTATTTCACACATACAGACAGTATGACTACATAAATAATGATATATAAGTTATATATGTTATGAACAACATCAATTACATGAAATCCGTTGTAGTCTAGTTGGTCAGGATATTCGGCTCTCACCCGAAAGACCCGGGTTCAAGTCCCGGCAACGGAAGTTGTTTTGTTTCATATTTCGATTCACTTTTAATTTTGGGTAAATTAATTGGCATATGATCAATGATTGAACAGTCTCACACACCAAGTGAGTGATGTGACGATCAGTATCAGAGATCCACTTTGAAGTTTGAATGCATTACTACCTATAAATGTGGCTTTTTAATGTTAAATATGAATTTTAATTTTATGCTACGAAGACAGTTCATTTCACCTTTTATTTTTGGGGGCATTTTCTTTGATTAACACAGTTCAACTACTATATATATATGTCTTGCTTTATCCCCACCACTTACCAAAATATAAAACAAGGAGCATTAGTAGTAAACTTGAATCAATGGGAAAAGTTAAGTCCCAGTTTGGGTTATGGTGGTTGGCCTGGTATTGGTTGGTGTTGCATTGAGTTGAAAGGAATGAGTAATTAGCAACCCTTAACCTTTTACTTGGCTTCTGATTGATCAACAAATTTCATGCAATTTCCTTAATTGTAGCTTTTCCATCATTGAAGCAAGACTTGTGTAATCCTTCAAGTTACTTAGGTTGCAAGTTGGCTTAAGCTCGCCTCTTCGTGTTTGTAGCCTGTAACTTGCTAGTTGATGATCTAATCTAAAGAATCAAGTTTCTATAAACATAACACTTTAGTTTAAGGTCAATAAGATATAAACGATTTCTAAAGGTGAACTTACTCATTCATCCCAATTATAATTAACGAGTCATCATTATACTTTTATAATTATAATTGTTCATCTATTAAAACATTAGTTTTAAGGTTATTTACGTGGCCAAAGTCTCTTATTTGAGGTCTTTATACCACTCGAGGACAACCAATTAACTGTCCTTAAACTAAATAGTGAACCTAAATATTGTCCTTGAACTAATTAATTGTAGGGTTTAAATTGTATAGTGGGCCATGTACAATGAGGCCCAAATATACCGGTCATCTTGCTCACGAGTCAGTAGTCACTACATATATCCAGGTGTCCCCACGTTCGAGACTCCATCCTTCTAGTGAATCACAGACACACTCTTTATAAATATTCTCAGGTGCTTCAAGAAACTGCACAAGATGGGGGATGAAGGGGGTTCCGTACGCGTGTCAGGCAGTAACAGTGTTGATCATAATCACAACGATGATCAGAGCCGTCAACACGACATATACCCTCTCAGTTGCTACTACTTTGGATCCAAGGAAGCCATTCCATTCAAGGATGAGACTTTAGCTGATCGTGTTCAGAGACTCAAGTCCAAGTATGAAACTTTTTATTTTTTTATTTTTTTTTCTGAATTGGGTTCCTTCTATTTTCAATGACTTTTACTTATTTTGCTTCAAAATGTTGACTTTTATATTTGTTTTTGTGTGTGTGATTGTTTAAATGTTAGCTATGCTGCTTATGGATTGAGGACTTGTGTAGAAGCAGTTATTTTGGTTGGTTCTCTGTCCTCATTTAATATATTTTATTTATTTTTTTCTAACTTTTTTATGAATTGGCAGTAGTCTGGTATTGTAATGGGATTAGACACCACCAAATTGTTTTTGGGATTTTACATGAATAGTGTTTTCTTGATTGGTATACTTATTCATGAAACTTGTGTTTAACTCAGGTCGAGTTGTTCAAACATCCTCATATACTACTGTTGCAAGTTCGAAATTGCATCTTTAAGCTTCCTGGAGGTCGCTTAAGACCTGGTGAATTAGGTAAAGTCATCTGCTTGTAGAACTCGGCGGAGATACTTCTGCCAAGGCTTTTTTTCTAAATTGGGATTTCTTTTAACTCTCAGAGATTGATGGCTTGAAACGAAAACTGTCAAGGAAGCTTTGTGTCAATGCAGATGGTGATGGCATTGCTTGGGAGGTACAGAACAATGTGTTAAAATTAGGACGCTGATAATGTGGAATTCTCATTGACAGGGTTGTTATTACAAATTGCTTCGATGTTTAGGTGGGGGAATGCCTTGATGTATGGTGGAGGCCCGATTTCGAAACATTGCTCTGTCGAGACTTGCCTTCTACAGAAAAGAACCCAAAGGTAGCTAGTCTGGTCTTACTGTGAGTAATGCTAAAGAAACCACAGATTATTCAATCACCTTAGATTTCATAAGGTGTTAGGTAAAGTAGAGTTCTAACTGTTATGAGCTAATATGGTCGAAAAATGCGGTGTGAATAGCATTGTTACTCTGCCCCAAAGGCTTCAACTGGGTACTTCAAATTCTTATATTTGTGTCATTGTGCAGGAGTGCACAAAACTCTTTCTTGTAAAGTTGCCAGAAAGTCGGAAGTTCATTGTACCCAAAAACCTAAAATTGCTGGCTATTCCATTGTGCCAGATCAACAAAAACCGCGAGGTAATTAACGTTGAACTTCATAAATGTTTGCGACTGATTAGATGAGTTATGGAGATTGAATCAGTCTAGTGGTAACTGTTTGTAATTGTTTCATGCTTGTAGACGTATGGACCCATTATATCCGGTGTTCCAGACCTGCTATCAAAGTTCACCTTCAACATTGTAGAAGATTGAGATCAACTTGATTTCAATTACAGAGTGTGCATTGTGGTTTGTAACTTTGTATACGAGGATAGCAATAACAGGGCATCTAGTTCTCTGGGAATTTTGACAAATGCTTCTGCAACGTATATAGTTGACAGTGATATGATTGTAGTTTTGGAGACACCAATATAAATTATACTTATGTTTGGTGTGATATTACTCAGGTATGTTCTTTTTCCAACTTCAAAGTATTTTATGAAAATTACTCAAATAAATTGTTGTGGAAATGATTACATGAAAAGCTGGAGTACTCAGTTTTTTCCGATGACGATATAAAGTCATATACTACTGTGGGGAATAAACATGGTTCAAAACTTCAGCAGTACAACAATGCAACCTAAACTTCATTCAAGCCACTATAGTCAGCTCTCTTGGAGAACTGGAAGAAAAAAAATAGGGCATCTAAGGCCATATAGCAACTCTAAAATTTATGAAACAGTTTGTTGGAAATAGAAGAACATGACCTGGGGACCAGAAAGCCTCCAGTCAATATCTTTTTGTTTTTCCTCATTAAACTGGAAGTTTATGACTTTCCAATAGCACTCTGTCCGGGTGCTTTTGTGATGCAGTTTTCCTTCATCAAGTCTCTGACTTTCTCGACTTCATCCCACCTGCCGTCTTGTGCATATATATTCGACAACAACACATAATTCCCCGAATTCCACGGTTCAAGATCGATAAGCTCTTTAGCTGCAAGTTCCGCAAGCTCTACTTCGCCATGAGTCGAGCAAGCACCAAGCATTGAACCCCATATGGCAGCGTTTGGTTTCATAGGCATGCTCTTAATCAGGTCATGAGCCTCCTTCAGACACCCACTTCTGCCAAGAACATCAACCATGCATCCATAATGCTCTAGTTTAGGCTCAATTCGGTGAATTTCAGTCATCGAAGCAAACAAATCCCTTCCCTTTTGGACCAAGCCTGCATGGGCACAGCATGTTAAAGCCCCTACAAAGGTCGCATCATTTGGTTTCTCATCCTTGGTCATCATCTCCTCAAACAAGTTGATCCCAAGTTCACCTCTCCCATTCAAAGCATATCCCGAAATCAGAGAGTTCCAGGAAACAACATTCTTTCGGGCCATTCGATCAAAAACACTAGATGCAGCATCCAAATCTCCAAATTTACAGTAAAAACTCACAAGTGAGTTCCCCACAGATACAACTTCTTGCAGAAGTCCTCTAGAATCCGTATAAATGTGTATCCATTTCCCAACATCAACAGCCCCTAAGCGAGCACAAGCAGGCAAAACCGAAACCACAGTAGCCTCGTCTGGTTCAAAACTCTGATCCCGCATCTCATTAAAAAGCTCCAAAGCTTCACTGTCCCTCCCACTCTGTGCTAAGCAAGAAATCATCGAGTTCCAAGAAACAACGTTCCTTTCACTCATCTGCCTAAACAAACACAACCCCGTATCGACATTACCCGTCTTGCAAAACCCACGAATCATCAAATTCCAAACAATGACATCTCTCTGAGACATATCATCGAACACCTTCTGTGCATCCCCCATCCTCCCACAAGTCACATACAGCTCAATAATCCCGATCCGAATCGAACTAAACCACTCAAACCCAACTCTCAGAACCTCTCCGTGGACGCACTGGCCCAGCCTATAATCACAAATGTTCGAGCATGACTTGAGCAGCGGCGCAAAAGTGTACTCATCGGGCCAAATGCCTCGGTCTTTCATGAGAGAGAAAATGAATAGGGATTTTTCAAAGGGCTCGCAGAGTGAAAAGCCCTTGATCATGGAATTGAAGAGGAGGATATTGGGGTTGTGGGTTTGTTCGAATATGCAATTCGCGTAGTTCATTTTGCCTAGTGAGTAGCAGACGGAGACGAAGTGGGAGATGACTTGGTTGAGTTGGTCAAGGCCATGGCGGAGGAGGTGGGCGTGGATTTGACGGAGTTGGGTTCGGGTTTTGTCACCGTGGAGGAGCCGGACAACCCTCCGCTCGGCCTCACGGCAAACGCTGCTCATATATGGTTTTCTAATGTTGGCGGGATTTGCCGATTTGGTGGTAATGATAGTTATCTCACTGTGAAAAAACGAGTCCTAATTCCTAAAACGGTTAACCATATATTACCCCACTTGTTTTACCATCTCCTAAAATTTTGGCATCAAATTTCTCAACATAAAAGTTAAAAGAGTGTAAACGACTTTGCTTGTTTTCGATCAAACTTAGTCGGTGACATTCAAGCTTGGTTTGCAAGTTTTTTTTTTAATTAATAAAAATGCTAATAATTAATTAATGCTCAATTGGCAGAGGATAAAATGCCACAGCTATAGGCTTGGACCCAGGCTAGGCTAGGACTGTCAAATTTACACATGGGTTTGTGTCACGTGATGTGCATATAAGTGGAAATTCTGGAATACTTGCATCACAACTTATCAAATTGAACTATATCAAAAGCCAGTGTGAAACGATGGAACATCTATCACCATCTATTCCAATAAGTCAAGAACGTGAATTTCAGATGAATACTGCCCTTTCATTTTCTCTATGTGTTACCATTCCCACACTCACACGTGCTTTTGATTTTTCTTGACTTTTGTCCTAATTTTTTTTTTGCATATTGTCAAATGGGATGTAAATTTCTGTTTGAATGGCTAGGTTAATAATATGAACCTGCATGTTGTTTTCTTGGGTCAAACAGCAACTTGATTAGAAAAATGGAGGAAGTAAGTTAGTCTTACAGAATTAAAAAAAAAAAACACTAGCTTAGGATTTTGGTTAAAAAAAAAATAAAAAGGATTTATTTTCAGGGAAAAATGGAGAGGGGATGTTGTATTGTTGAAATGTCAACGGTGCCATCTTCTTCCTTTCCCGTTTTCTGAGAAGGTTGAGTGGTCTTCTTCCAAATTTCCCAACCTCCATCCAACACTAGTACTAGTCCAACTGGTGAGGTCCCACCTCTAATTACTATTATTTTAATCCAAAGACTCACCCTTTCGACTCTGGACCAAGAGCAAGAGCAAAACTTTTTACAAAAGCCGAAGCCATAGCCATAAACAAGAGCTCAAGTGAACAACTGTTTAAGGCTGTTTGAGCAAAGAGCAAAGCCCACCAAAATCATGAACAAGGGAAGCTTCGGCTCTAAGCTCAAGCTCACTCTCCCTCCTCCTGATGAAGTTTCTATCAAGAAGTTCCTGTAATTCTCTTCTCTGGCTATTTTTATGTGTTTTTGTTTGTATGGTATTGGTATCTAATTATATTCTGTGGTGGGTTTTTGGTAGGACTCAAAGCGGTACGTTTATGGATGGGGATCTACTGGTTAATAAGGAAGGGGTTCGGATCGTCTCTCATAGAGAAGTTGAAGTTGTAAGAATTTCGAAGTTCAAAGTTTTTCTTTATTTCCAGCAAAACCCATTTCAGTTTTGTTTCGAAATTGATTGTTAGAATTGTATTGGTTCAGCATTATTGAGATTAGGATTGTGGGTTTTACTTATTATTCACCTTAAGCTGTGAGTCTCTGACTCTTTAGCTGTAAGATTACCAAAGTTCATATCCTTTTCTTTTTCCAGCAAATTTCCATGTCATTTTGTCTCGAATTGAATTTTGTAAGTGAATTATACCGAGTTGTTCCAATCTAGTCTGCATTATTAATATTAGGAAAATTGGTTTTACTCATTACTCAGGCTCATATATTGTGAATCTTTAACTCTTAAGTTTCATGTGAAAAGAAGGGGTTTTGAAGTGTTTCTGATTCTTTTGTTCTTTTTCTTTTTTTGTAAATGGAAATGAATTGTGCAGCCACCCCCTATTCAAGCAGCAGACAATCAGATGATTCTAGCAGATCTCTATGTGGTTAAAGTCATTGGGAAAGGAAATGGCGGGGTTGTGCAATTGGTTCAGCATAAATGGACTGGTCAGTTTTTTGCGTTGAAGGTATCATACAAGACCCCTCTGTTTCGAATAATCCCTTTTATTGTTTTAGTCAAATAACTTCTTGTGTAGTTCCTTGAGAAGTTTGCATGTCCTTATCGACTTCTCCTGGTCCTCTTATGAACAACATCTTGTTTTCCCTTGACTAAAGCATTTATAGATTTTTGAAAACTTACGTTATAAGTTGCAATTTATTTGGTTGAGTGAGTTAAGTGAAGATCTCGTGAAGTACTGTTTAGATTGCATACCATGCTCGGAAGTTAAAACTGAGTTCACTTGCTTTTTCTTTGATGCAATACTACATGTTTTAATAATCTAAACTATTAAGAATTATTTGGTTTTCTGGGTGGTCTTGTTTACTTCATGCTTCTATCGAGTGTAGAGCTCTTCAACAGTGTAGCTTTTGTTGAATATTTTTGCAAAATCTATTGTTTACTCCTATTTCCCTTTGTTTTAGCAGTGTTCTTATGCATTTCCCTCATTCAGGTAATCCAAATGAATATTCAGGAGTCTATTCGCAAGCAGATTGCACAAGAATTGAAAATTAATCAATCATCACAATGTCCATATATTGTTATATGTTACCAG
The DNA here is from genome assembly GCA_029955375.1 of Rubus parviflorus. NCBI lineage: Eukaryota > Viridiplantae > Streptophyta > Magnoliopsida > Rosales > Rosaceae > Rubus > Rubus parviflorus. The sequence continues at coordinate 19,618,197 of JARGGL010000004.1, forward strand.
TCCTTCTATGATAATGGTAGCATTTCAATTATCCTAGAGTACATGGATGGTGGGTCTTTAGCAGATCTTCTGAAAAAAGTCAGATCAATTCCAGAGCCATATATTGCCGCCATGTGTAAGCAGGTAAATTACCCAACAAGGTTAACATTAATGCATACACCTTCAGAGTTAATGCATGAATTAGCCCTGAAACTCTTGTTCGTTGTGATAAATATCAATTAAAACATTTTATTTTTCTCCCCTTCTTATTGATGCAGGTGCTGCGTGGTTTGTTGTATCTTCATCATGAAAAACACATAATTCACAGGGACTTCAAACCCTCTAACTTGTTAATAAATCATAGAGGAGAAATTAAGATAACTGACTTTGGTGTGAGTGCAATAAAGGCAAACACCTCTGAACAGGCAAATACGTTTGTTGGCACGTACAACTATATGTCGGTGAGTAACTTAAAAGTATATTGTTTTAATAAACATCTTGTTTCTCTTTTGTTCATGGTTTGGGGTGCAAAGCTTATTCTTCCTTAACGGGGAACTAACTGTATCTGTCAAATTTGTTTTGTAGCCAGAGAGAATACAAGGTAACAGTTATAGCTACAAAAGTGACATTTGGAGCTTGGGCTTAGTACTACTGGAGTGTGCGACAGGTAAATTCCCATATACACCACCGGATCAAAGTGAAGGATGGGAAAACTTTTTTGAGCTTATGAGTGCCGTTGTTGACCTGCCACCACCTTGTGCACCTTCCGATCAATTTTCTTCAGAGTTCTGCTCATTCATTTCTGCATGGTAAAGATTAATTTTGCGTCTTCAATAATCAATACTAAGTTGGTGGTCTTCTGAAATGTGAGCTACTTGGTGCAACTGTTTGAAAAATCGAATAGATTTAAGTGTTCTCCATTTAGTGATGCTTTGCATTTTGGTCTATATCTGTTAATTCTACCTTGGGGATCTTTTCTTTTTTTCAGTGTACAGAAAGATCCTAAGAAAAGATTGTCAGCACATGATCTCCTAGTAAGACCTATAAAACCCTTCGTCTTTTTGAGTGTTTATCGTACTAACTGGATACTTTCATTCTGATGTGGTTTTCTTACTGTTTCTTTTTCTCTTTTTGTGTGAATTCAGGCGCATCCTTTCATCAGCATGTACAACGATTTGAATATTGACCTTTCCTCTTACTTCACTGAAGCAGGATCTCCACTTGCAACCATCTAAACCTATTGGGTATGTTCAACTCTTGAGCTAACTCCAAATCTTTGAACTTGGAATACAAAATTTCCAGCTTTTCCATATTAAGCTCATAGTAAGTGACTAAGTGCAACTCCTTTTGGTGTACACCATCATGTAAATATGCTTTGCTGTGTCATCAATTGTGCTCATTTTATGCTATGAGGGAACTAAAATAGAGCTTCTTTTCTCTGTTATCCTATTTCAGAATAAAAAAATATAAACTCTTGCTCTCTCTCTCTCTCTCTAAATTCTTCTTTGCAAATTCAGGGATTGATTGGATTATAAGATGAGTCCTCTGCTCTCAGTGCTGCCTATTCCAGGATGGGGACTGCCTAGGTGTTAAGGACTACAAGGTAATGCCCGAAAATCAAAAGCTCCGGTGAAGGCTGTTGGTCACTTTTTCCATTACTAGTTCCCTTGGTAGAGTGAGGGTATTTTGTAATTGACAAATTATTATTAATGTTTGGAATGTTGGATTTATGACTACTAGTTGCATCGTGTACACAAGTGAGTGAAGCTAACAACAGCATATTGCTGATAACTGATAACTGATAAAAAGTGTGGTACCCTGTTTCGCAATCAGTAATTACCAATCAATTTTGTTTTTCTTCAATAGGATAACTAGCATATGCGAATGAAAGATCTCATTAGGGAAAGTAGCTACCAGAAGTTCAGAAAACCACTGAATGAGTTCTAGTAATCTCTGGCTGTCACTGAATTGGCAAGAACTATTTATAAAGAATCACAGAGATATATAGCATACAACTCAAAATTAATTGGTAATGAGCGGATAGGCACAAGATCTTATATATTGTTATGTCAAGCTTGGAGTTTCGAATGGGATTTTACATCACAATTTGAGAGACAGACAATGAACAAAGGAGAAAGGAAACAAAAGGATCAGAATATCATTTGTGAAATTCATGGACCTCTGTTTTATGCACAAATTGATATAATGTAAAACAAAAGCAAAAGGTGAACAAAAATCTTAAATAAGCTATACTTTGTTTATGCAGAAGAGTATTCATGACCACACTCAACCCAAGTGAAAACTAATGGGATGAGTGAGTCAAATTAGTGATTATGATGACTATCTTATAATGTAATAAGGACTGTACTGGTGAATACCACTCTTTAAACTCCGTTAAGTTTTCTTCTTAAACTTCCTTGACACTTTCAAGTCTACCACTACCACAGTGATGTTGTCTTTGCTTCCCTTTTGGATTGCAAGCTTTGAGAGGTACACTGCTGCAGCTTCAGCAGCAGGATCAGCTCCCTCACCCCTTTCAACTGTATCACCATGCTTTTTGTGCCACACAAGGATCCGCCTCCGCGCAATGTCACAGGCCTCCTCGTTTGTCATTACATCCCACAACCCATCGCTTGCTAGGATTAGGCACTCGTCTTCCTTCTCTCGAGAAACAAACATGATCTCTGGATCCGGTATGATCGATGGTTTCAAGTATCTGTCACCTGATAATTAGATTGAGTATCTTCATCAGCATTAGGTCCATATTAATATACAAGTACATATATAGCAATAATGAGCTTGAGCTCATACCTATGGACCTTGACATGGCAAGAACACCAAATACACGAGAACCGTCCCACCGTATGACCTTGCCTCCTGCAGCCTCAATCCTTTCATATTCGTCTTCTCTATCTGGCTAAAACACCGGAAGAAAGCTAATCAGTTATGAGCTGCAAATTATTTTCCAAATGATATAATGGAAAGGAAATTAAGATAGACATATAAGAGGCCTTACTTTGTGATCTACTGACAATGGCATGGCCACTCTTCCGCGATACAATACTGCTCTCGAATCACCACAGTTTGCAACTATAATATGTGTTGGACAAACAAAGGCCACTACAGCAGTAGAACCGACGGTTTCAGGAGCAATAGGCTCAAGACAACCCTCAGAAGTGTTGCTTGCATTAGTGCCTTTCGGAGCTCCTCCAACCTCGGCATCAACTTTCATAAAGCAATTGGTGAAAGCCTCCTTCCACTGCTCCTGCCAAGACTCCCCACTACTTTCATTCAAGCCCGCTTTTGCCATATCTATCTCTTCAACCAAAGCCGAATGCAAACGTTCGCGACAATATTTAGCAACCTATTGATGAATATTTAGTGTTACTACTTACCAATTAACTTGAAGAATTCATCAACACATAGAAAGAGAAATCGATAAGCATAATACCTGAGAACCTCCATGTCCATCATAGACTCCAAAGAAATGTGCAGTTAGGTGACTTGGGTTTTGGCTCATGTCATTCAAGACACAATCATCCATTAACATTTGAATAGGAATCTGCGAAAACCTTGGCACAACTGCAACATCATCTTCCATCTCTGGCCTCCTTCCACAGATTGATGTGTAGCCCCAAAATGGCGCGCGATCCAAATCGAAAACCTTCCCATTTGAGCTTGTTCTACAAATTTTCTTTGCCGAATTAAGGGATGCATCACAAGTGTTAGATCCACTGCAAATCTCACCCTCATCATGAACCAAAGATTTGAAGCATGAATTAGCCAGAACCCGATTGCATAACGGCATGAACTTGCTCTCCTTACTCCCCCAATTAATGGTTTCACTTTCACTAGAAATCAGATCTCTGTTTTCATCCTGTGGATTTTTACTCCTGTAACTTTGACTTCCACAAGAAATGGACTCGCATGGTAAATTTGGCTTTGAAGAAGTGTTGGATAACAAGGTTGATGTGTTTGATATTAGCTTGAGACCAGTGATTTCCCTTTGCGTTTTCACTGCTGACTCCTCATGGATCATATTACCTAGCCTATATGGAACTGCAACTGCTGGAGCTATGTCTTCCATAATAGAGTCTACAATTACTTTCCCTGTCTTTTAATGTGTATTAGTCTAAAAAGAATAAAAAACAATGATACAGAACAAGTTCTTTCTTCACTAAGAAATCAATGTTCTATTATCCAAGACATGATAAGAAACACTTAGATGCCTATGAGTACAAATTGAATTGAAATGGGAAGTTGAATCTGATGCTTTTGTGGTAAATCAAAGAATATGCTTGCTATAAATAGAAAGCTCCAAGATCACTCTCAAGCTCTACAGCTCTGGACTCTTCTCAATTAACCACAGGAGCAGAATAGGATAAGAACCAAAATCTTCTTTTTGTGATCTCTCTACCTTTTTACCAACCCAGTGATGCATAGGAAAGAGAAAAGAAGAGAAAGCAATAGATGAACTGAACCCAGAAAGGAAAGTCTCTGAAATTTGAGTTCCCTGGATCAGAGGCAACTCACTTCAGCCTCTGAAATTTTGGGGTTTCTCTCTTTCTCTACAACTTTCCTGTCTCGACTAAACCAACTTCAACTAACTAATCAAAAGCAGAGAAAAAGCAGAACCGAGTCACCTACAACTTTATCTTTTCTTATCTCTCAGCTTTTTTCAGCATCCCAAAATATTATTATGCTCAAAACTTGACAAGAAACAAAAATGGTAGAGACAACAAAAGAAGTGTTTGAGTTGCTCAACTTTCAAGGTACTTAAGCTGCATGCAACTATTCCAAGTTCGCAAAAGAAGAGGACGCCAAGAAGGATCGAAGTTATAAAATGAAATTGATACACCACGTGTTGGAGATTTATCAGAGAAGGGAATTAACCCAAAGCAAGGCATCCACGTTATCAACTTAATAATTATTTAAAAAGTGGGATAAAAATATCCCAAATTCCCAACATATAAGAATCATATCTTCCAAAAAGTGATTCGTAACACCCTGCACCTAGATAATTATAAACAAAAAATAAATAATATAGAGACTATTCCAAGGATTTCTTTTGAAATATACTCGTATGTATTTTAACATCGCACGATTATGATACAAGTAAACACATAGTTAATCATTCAAGTTCCTTCATTCTAAACAAACATCTAATGATTTTCAGGTTTTTTGTCCCAAGAAAACAGTAAGGATTACACTCTTTTGATTGAGTCATTTTCGCAAATTACTGGATTACAAATCCGACAATGCAATTTCTCATAAGGAATGTGCTTATTGTCACATCTTATTTTTATGTTTAATTAACTTGCACCCAAAAAAAAAATATAGTTCATTATTATTATCTATTGTTTTCAACATCCACGTTAATGCAATAAGAATCATTAAATTAGTAAAATTTCAACTAAATGGTTCATAATTATTAAACATAGGTATTATTCAACATGATATTAACCAAGGAATAAACCGTGCTATTTTTATTTTTTTTGGTCAATATTCCTAACTCGTTGTAATTTGCAAACCCAAAGCAGGTTCTGCATAGAGTGTTTAAATGTGAAATTGACTATGATAAAGATAAACCAACCCAACCGTCCATGAGGAACTGACCGTAAACCTGTCACGTCATCACGAGTAGGAAAATGTTGTTAAAGGGGAGGTGTGACGTGGTAGGGTTAGAGTGGAGTGTCGGGGGAGATGTACCACTTTTAGATAAACAAACCAATCAGATCAGATGGCGAAACTGGTTGAATTGGATTCATGCACTGGATTCTTAGAAACTGGGACAGACAGACAAACAAACACACAAAAAAACACTCTACACAGAGAGACAGAGAGAGAGAGAGCCAATCCAATCTTGTGGGATTCTTTCTCTCAGTTTTTTCTTCTTCTTTGTGCCGTAGTTTCGTGCCGAAAAAGCTTCAAACAACCGCCCTCTCGTCTGCCGACAGGTGTTGCCAATCATGGGTTTGGTTTTGGAACTCTCACACGCAAATACATGATGTCCCAACATTTTATCTCAAGCAATTTGTTCCCACAATTGTTTTTTTTTTTTGAGGAGAAGATCAGTTGTTCCCACAATTAGAAACTCTTTCCTTTTTTTTAGTCCGGTCAAAAAGGAAAGAGTATTGTTTTTTTTTTGGGAACTCTATCATGCTCCCGAGTATCACACGTGGATTCAAATTTTCCAACTATTAGATCTATTTTTTCACTGAATTTAACGGTTAAAATGTCTAAACATGGTAGCGTTAGCAAGTTGGCAACAATGAATTAAGAAACAATGTTCAATAACGTATAGAATTGCTAGTGTAGATATAGAATCTAGGACAAATACAAAATAATTAATCTTACGAATTTAATTTTATAAAATAAAAATATTAATTCGTCTGGCAGCAAGTTTGCTATCAAATAATGTATTAGAATACATGTTTACATGATCTGTGAAATAAATGAGATCCCAATACTAACTGGTTTAGCAAATTTGGCAGATCTAGTTAACAAATTGGCTCAATGTAACATACTTGATATGAAAATTGAATCCAGAGACAACTCTCTGTAGAAGGAAGGTATTTTTTTTTGTTTGTTCAGTTATAGATGGAAGGATATATGTAAAGAAAGACGCCTTTGTCAGGCTGTTCATAAAAATGATTTGGCAGATACAATTCTAGAAACACAGAACAATTTTTTATTTTTTTTTCACCCTTCCAACTTCAAATTCCTAACCCCAAATTGTCCTGCCAAAAAAGATAGATATTTTGTGAATTTGTGTATGCCATGTGCCTTTAGTGAATGTGATAATGATAAATTCAAGTCACAAGCCTAGGGAGATATAGGCTCCAAACCTAGCTTCTAACCCAAACCCCAGGAGTCCAGGACTGGACCCCAAGCTTCCAACCCCAAACCATCATCCCTGTACTCAAAAGCTTGATTCATGATTGCTGAACCCCAAACCAAAAGACGACAGAGAGATCAACCAAAAGAGGCCAGCATTCTTGGCCAAAGGTCAACCATGGCTGCACAAAAGGTTAATAAAATCTGGGTGAATAGACTAGAACGGGAGATGGCAATAAGTACTACTCTGCCCATGTGGTGTAAAAGGCCAAGGAAGAAAGCAATTGTGAATATGGAGACGACCTTTGCCTGGAGAACGAGACTGAAAAAAAACATTTTAGCCTAATGTCCACACCAATTGACTGACCTTTCTTTTGTTTTAAAACCTGGCAATATATAGAACAAGTAAAACATAAGGATATAAAAGAAACGGTCTATGAAAGTATGAAACTACTAGAGGATAATGCCTTACCAGGTTGAGATCAAAGGAAGATTATTCAGCAATCTGAAGAGATTACAAACTAGGGGTCACCAACAGAAAAATAAAACAATGACTATGAAATTGCTAAGAGGAGTTCCTCTTAGGATGCGGATATGCAAGGAAAATACGGCTGCAACACAAGCACACAAACAGGTAAGATAGGTACAAGATATAATCCACCATGTAGTGGAAAATAAGGTAACTAGTATATATATTTAAAGAAACAGCACCAATCAACCACAAGTAAATGATTAGGGCCTCAAAGTTGAAAAAATCAAGAAGAAATCACTTCAAATGTACTCAAAAGCTCCTGATATTCCTATTCGAACACAGTAGTTACTACTTACTAATAAAATACACGAGTGAAAAAATGGACAGTGGGAGACAAGTAATTGCAAGCTTGTGAGGCAAATCCCTGATGTTTGCTAAAAAATGGTTTTGAAATTTCATACACAATTGCCATAACCAATGTCTTGTAGAAAATAAACTAAAAAAGCAACTTCAAGTGTCATACCCTGTGAAGAAACCGGAATCAAGCAAGGCACAAGATGGGAAATTTGGAGGGAGCTAAATTTCAAATTCGGGATTATGACACAAATAAACCTCAAACGAGGTTATAGCACCAATGCCACCTAAAAGCATAGGAACCAAGGGTGTAATTGCACACTCAGATAAAGAAATCAAAACAAATCCGGACATGGTTAGTGAGTAACTATAGGCTTAGGAATAGACTTACCTCAGCATTTGAAATCAATGTCCACAGAAGAGCACTTAAAAACAACATCCAAGACATCTGAGCTATTAAATCCAGATACAGTATATCCTCTCAGATGTATGAAGCAGGTCCACAATATCGAAATCTGCAGCAAATTATGTCTGATTAGAAGCAGAACAAAGATGGACAAGCATCAAAGATTATATTCAGAAAGCTGTATACACACCAAAGTAAAATAGGCTGCAAGCTGACTTGGAGAGACCAAAACCTCATGCGGCCACATGTCCTTCTGGTACCAACTTACTTCATTTTTAGCAGATGACCAAAAGATCTGTAGAAGAATCATAAACCAATAGAGATAGGGAAGGCAAAACCTCTCACTTTGCGTCTTCCAGCTAAAGAACAATACATTGAAGTAAGAGCTGATTTTATTAGGAATATAAAATGTATGTACAAGAGGGCGTTGTTCTCTGATTTGTAAAAACTACAGACAGGATACATTGTTTTCTAAGATATAATCACTAGACATACTAACTAGTGCCTTGAACAAAAAGATCTTTACAGTCAAAGTCACCAACTTAATACAGGAGCAAAATCCAAAACATCCGAAAGGTTCACTCAAAATTCAACTTGCGTAGGAGCCTACAAAAGAATCTATATAACCTACTTGTCGACCGGTAGCCAATTGACTAAGCTTGTAACTGCGACTGGATAGTCAAATGACTTCATATAACTGGTCATATCTTGAAACAGCAATTTTGTTTCATTTGTCAATAGTATAATGAACAAGACTATACAGAGAAGCAACTTCAAACCATCATATTTAAGTCTGAAAGGTCATCCATTGGAATTTCAAGACCCATGAAATCATGATCTTGTAAACCATCATCATCGATATTCAACCATGAACCTAAATCCTGTCCTTGATCATCAATATCATCAGGAACACCTAACACATCCATTCCTGGTAATTGTAGGTGAGACAAGTCGATGGACTCTGGGTCATCCATTGCATCTAAGGCAAACTGATCCTTTTGCTTGGCATTCCTACTGGTAGTCATTTCACCAGACTTTGGTACAGAAGGCAAGGTTGGTTTGGGTTGTTCTGATATCTTGCCAACGGGACCATTTACTGAAACAGATAGCTGAGTTGTTTTCTGCTTAGGCTTCGTTTTTGATTTTCTTTCACCCTTAACATTGGACACTGCTGGCCGACCAATTTTAGCAGTTCCATTTCTAGATAAGACCTCCCTGTTGTGCCCTTTTCCATCTCTATCCCTCTCACTCCTCTTTCCCTTTGCACTGCTAGATAGAGAATTTCCAATACCCGGGGCATTTGAAGTCCCAATAGTACTACCAACATCATCAAGCGACAATTCCCTCTTCTTCACCCTGTTTGCCCATGTTTCTTCTCTACCAGTAGTTGGTTCAGGTAAGTGATTTAAAGGTGGAAGCACATCTGAAGAAGTAACATTATTATCCATATTCTGACTAAACTGTGAATGGCTTTGCTTGGAGCCCATGGAAGCTGCAGAAGAGACCAGATACCAGAAAATTAACCTTTCAGAAAAAGGAAATGTACAAAAAAAATGACAGGAAAAAAATATTCAGAAACTGCAAAGTTCCTCCATGCCACTATACAATGAGAATGCATCGTAAGATATAGGGAACATAAAGCACATAATTTGTTGAGGGGCGACCACGGTAAATACCTGAAACACTACCTTCCAAACAACGAGCGGAGGCATATGATTGGGTGGATTCACCGTCTGCAATAGCCTCTGCTTGTCGTGTTCCATTAACGTCGGAAGCCCCAGAAAGAAGTATATCCCTATATATAGTTTCACTGAAGCAGCTTGTCCCTGTCTCTTCATATTTATGGCATCTGTCCAATGTCCGTTTAACAAATGCCAAGGCCGCTTGCTTGGCCATTTTATTACTTGAACTCTTTCCCCCAGTGGCATTTGGACCCCAACAAGTCTATTGACAATGATTAAAATAAATGAACTCAGCCACCATCTATGCAAGTCAATTGTCAAGACATAGCTCCAGAAGTATATGAAATATTTGGATAGAAATATCAGCATTAAACCGTTAATGGCAACAGAGGGGTTCAACTCTTCTTTTAAAATATTTTGCAATTCAATTTAAATCATAAGCAAAGGCAGACACTGTTAACATGTGTGTTGTATACTCGAAAAAGAAAAGAAACGATGCAACCACATAAATAAGTGTGCAAGCACGTACAAATGTGTGTGCGTGCGTGTGAGAGAGAGAGAGAGAGAGAGAGAGAGAGAGAGAGATTAACCAGAAATCATTCGAGTACCAACAAGATTAACCACACACCATGCCATTTTAATACCCAGTCACTCATATTCTGGTCCATATGCCAAATAAATTAGAGCCACATATTATCAGGAGTAAAAAAATGAAGCAAACCTTTGACCAGAACCAAGGGCCTTCGAAGAAAGCATTAGTCTTTATTTTATGAAGCTATTATAGATCACTTAGAAATTGCAGCTGTAAATTCTGGTTGTTAAATTGATATTTGCAAGCTGAACAAGTGGATAAAGACCCATGGAAAACAAAGGATACGTATCAAAGGTTAAAGAGATTACCAAATACTTCTCATAAGCCATTCCAACGAGTTTGTCAAGGGCACGCTGTTCTAGATCCCTATATAAAACAAAGATTCAATTGTTACGACGTACAGAAGGTTACACAGAAAAAAAAATTATCACACAGGGTAAAGGTCTAATTACTTTGCTTGGCGTTCTTTCTTTTCTAAGGCCGACCTAAACAGTCCACCAAGCACCCCTTTCTTGTTGGAGACCTTTAACAGCAGTAAATATAAACATTATATGGAAACCTTAAGAACAAGGTTTATTATAAAATAAAAGGCACAGTAACTATATTGTAGCAATATATCCAAAATGATGGACAAAGGTACATATCCCTCGTATAATGTTATGATACAGCAGTCAGAGGATAAAAAAAATACCTGTTCATGGTACTTCTCCTCTAATTTCCTAATTTCCCCACTGATTTCGTCATCCCCCGTCTGTGCCATGTCAGGCTTAACAAGAACATGCAAAGATACATATTAATTATTAACAGGCCATGATAAAAAGGGATGAAATACATCATTTCAAATCATTCAAGAAAAGAGGAGCTCTGCCCTCCGAACCTCAGCAGCAGAAGAAAATAAAAAGAAAGAGAATAAAAGCTTCAAAGGGAGAAGCTTTGTATGATACATCAACTGAAACTACACTAATAAGAAAGCAGCTAAGCATAGAAAATCACCCACTGATTTCGAAATATGTGTGTGCGCATACCTGTGGTGTAATAAAACAACCCCCACCCCCATAAATAGCAGGCAAATTGAGAGAGATTATAGAACAAAAGGGGGAAAAAAAAAGGTTAAAGAGTTCTTTTAGAAGTAAACCTACCAGTGGCTCAGGGTAAATTCCAATACTCTGAATCTCCAGTAGAAGTTTTTCATTTATGTGCATGTTACCATACTGGAATTCTGAACAGGCCAAACCAGACAAAAATGCTTGGTCCGGAAGTAAGCCATTTTGGGAATGACCAAAGTTTGAAATTGTTCTGTTTGGGATGCGGATTCCGCCTTCAAGCTCATCATGGTCCGGCCTCCCAGTAATCCTATAACCATTTGAAGCAGCATTCCCAGCAAACTGAAAGTTAACTTGAGATTGATAATTCAGACCATTTGATTCCACCTCTGCATCTAGATCAGATTCAACTCCATATGCATCAAACATAGGATCTTCATTTCCACTACTAGAATCCTCTTCTGAAATTAATGCAGCTATGAGTCTCTGACAGAGGGGAATTTCAGTATGATTCCCGGTGCCTGGCACTAATTGTTCTGGATGAAACTCTCCACTCCTTGGTTCAAATTCACTCAACCCAAGTCCATTATGGACAGTAAGGCTACCATCTAAACTAGAAGGGACTTCGGCGGGAGTCGTCACACTAGAATCCATGTTTCCCTGATAGATTAATAGACAATTAGAATACCTTATTACCACGGCAGAGACAAACACATATATACCAAGTATTGCCAATTGTACATATATACCAAGTAAAACAATTTGGTCGTATGGCAATGTGTATCAACATCAGTTTGTAAGACAATACTATCACATTTTACAGGCATTGCCTTTTGTACATATATACCAAGTAAAACAATTTGGTGGCATGGTTATGTTAATGAACATCAGTTTGTAAGACAATAATATCTGATTGAATTCATCCCCTAATTAAAAAGGCCATTACCTGTTGTTTTAGGTAATCTATGTCTGCATCAGACAAAAAACCAAAAAATGGTTCCATTTGCTTCCAAAATGAGCTGGAGAAGGAATGAGCTGTGGACATAATCATATTACTAATTAAACAACGACATTTACATAGGAATAAGATGACACAAATTTCAGTGAGAAAGGTACCCGAATCAATGACAGCTTTTGCAGCAGTCACTAGCTCTTCATGTCCATCATCTGACCCAACTGAGAGAATTGAAGCAAGAGTGAACAGAGAACAAACAAAAAACACTCTTACTAAACAAAGAAAGGTAAGTTAAGAAATTATTCCGTAAGAATTTTGAAAGAATAACTACCGAGAAAATCTGCTGCTGTATTAATTGCTGTATGCTTTTGACGTGTATAGGGCTTTCGATCAGAAAGTCTCCTAGTTGGTGGACGACCTGCCTTGCTGCATAAGAAATTAAATTAAACTATGAGATTCAATCCAAGTAGCAATGTTTCAGACCACGAAAATATGTTACTTGTGACATAATTTTGAAAGAAAAATATACACAGAATGTTATACCTTTCACTCTTGTCTACACCAAGTCTGGAACTTCTCAGCTGTTTAGCTGTACCAACATTTCCCATCTTCTCAACCGTCATTGGGACGAGAGACCTTGTCGAAGCAAAACCTCGTCCTGTTCTCCCTTGCCTCCGAACACCATCTCCAAGCTCTTCCCCAGCAGCCAGCTTATTCTTTCTTGACGGCAAGACCAGACTGGACACCTTTTGAATTTGAACATTCTGTCCAGCTTTCTCATCTATCTCATCAGACTTTTTGCCTTTATCTCTGGATTTGACCTCAGCAACTCCTGATTCCTCGCTCTCTGATAGTGCAGCTGAAGACAAAGGTTCACCTTTCAACTTAACTTGCTGAGGAGAGCTTCCAGGTAAGCGTCTGGCAAATCCTGGCCCAATGTCACTACCAGTGACGTCCGATGCACTATCCATAGCAGGGTTTTCCTCATTATTTGAAACAATAGGAACAAAATTTGATCGTCTAGCAGTGCGAGAGTTTTTCTGTGGTCTCTGGCCAGCCCATTGAGGTGGGGATGAAGATCGTGCCGATGTCATGCGTTTGCGATTGTTAGCTCCAACAACAGCAGGGGGCTTGTTTGTACATTGAGATATCTCCCAGTCATTAGGAACAGTTGCTCGATGAACAACTGGGGACAACTTGGGTGTGACAGCTGAGCCTGATCGTGGAGCCCGAACAGATGCATTCATCTTTGTGCTAGAAGTAGGACTAGCGGAATTAAAATCATCACGAACATTTGCCCTGCAACACAGAGTACAAAGAGAGAAGTGTTAAGCCATACTTGTAAAAAACAAATAAGTATACGAACGAAGAGTTAAATAGGCTAATCCATAAGCAGGCAATGGAAGGTGGTAACAGCTATATGGTTCACTCCAAAAGATAATAACACAAGAAAATATTAAGGATGTTATGCATACTTATTAACAGCTCTGTGGTTCACCCTTTCCTTATCTGAACCAATAGGGCGATCTCTCTTATCATTGATTAAGGAAGGGTTGTCTGGTTCAGTCTTAGGGATGGATGAACGGAAGGCTGGCCCAGTCGGTTGTGAAATTCCATCCGACTTTCCAATTCCAACAGCTCCATTAGCAACTCCAGGCCTGTAATAATATAAGACGTGAATATTACCTCGCAAGATATAACAGATGGCTATCACCAACACAAGACATTTAAAAGTGTTTCCAAAGTCATTTTTCTATGAGAAGCAAATTTTATTCTGAGAAACTTGAGGAAATCCCAGAAAAATGAAAAAGCAGTCCATCAGACACCTAAAACAACCACCAAACATCAAAGCTCAGTAACCATTTAGTATCTTCGTTCAAAAAAAAAAAAAGTAACCATTTAGTATTACGCTAAAAGGAATTATCTTGAAATTTTTGACAAAGATGCCCAAGTAATTAATTATAAAACTTCAATGAAATAACATGTAAACAAAAAGAAGAGTGAATCTTCTATCACCCATCGTCAGAAAGTTTTGATATGATGGGAAACCTTTAGCTCTCTTTGCTATGCGCTGGAAGCGTAAGAGAGAGGCCTGTCTCATGCTTTCTATTTCCAATCATGGGTTTTATTGTAATCAAAATTTATCAGTCCCTGCTTGTAGGAGGATATCCTTCATTAACATGGAGTGCTCTGTGTTTTATCAACCGATGAACAAAGTACAATGAACAAAGTCTTGGTTGGTAGTTATTACCAAAAGGAATGGCTTTAAAACTATAGTTTGTAAATTTCTTCTTATGCTTAAGGTGATTATGATATTCTCGATTAAAAAGGAAGTTGTTATTAACACTCCAATCATGCGAATCTACACTCCAAATTAATATTTTATTATTACAAAAGGAGTGTAGATTGACATTGTGGGAGTGTTAATAACAACTACGTTGCAAAATCCACCAGCATTCATCATACTTCTCAATAATGATTAATGACTAACTGCAAGTGCTCAAAGTCGCATTAAAATGTTTTTTAAATAATGGGACGATAAAACACCATTCGCAAACAGATAGAGGGAAGAATATAAGGATATACTTACTAGAAAAAACAACTTAACCATATAAACAGGTATCATTCTTTTTGCTTGATTTGTCCAACTTCTTTTACAACTTTTGAAGGTATATCAAGTTGTTGTTTCTACAATTTCTCTCTCGTCATCAATATCCAAACAAAGATTAAAACATAAATCTGCAATTAAATCTCAACTATCGCAAGCCTCAAACCTCAAATGCAGAAAATACAATGTTGGTACTTTGTTAAAAGTCCAAAATATATTGTTCAGTTTTTTACTGAAACTGAAGATAAATACTCTTCCTTTTTATAATAAATACAGATTTGTTAAAGTAGACGAGTAGTCCATTAAACACTAAACAAGCCAAACACCAAAACCCAGTAGCCCTCAGAAGAGGACACCAAAATCAATTGTTCAGTTTGTAAACTAAACTGAAGACAAATAAGCTCTTTATTTTATAATAAACACAAACTGAACTAAAAAAAATACAAGTAAAGTGGACGAGTAGACACAACAGCCACACATAAAAACCTAGTCCTCCTAACAAAATACCCCCCCCCCCCAACACACACACACACAAATCAAGAATAATTAAGCTCAAAACTGAAGATAAGTACTGACAAACAACTTACAAAAATGTTTAATCAACTCCCACATCCCCTATGTCCCCTCAGTGAAAAACTGAAAATATATAAAAAATAACCATAAGTTGGTCCAGATTGACCAGTTCACTCGGATTTTAACCTGAAGAAGGGGTATGTCGGTCCTAAGTTCCTACTGACAATCAAGTTCTTCAAAATGATGGTCTAGTTGACATATACCAGGAATGGATACATTTGCGAAGATGTTACATACTATCGATTCAAACAGTCTTTTCAGCAATAAGAAGAAAAAAGAAGATGCATGTACAGTTACATTTTAAAAGTAATACCTGAACCCATGGGAATCATTGTTTAACCTTGAACGGACATCATTAACAGGCTTTTGCTGCAAGCCCTGTTTAATTTCACGGTAGCCGTCACCAACTGGTTTACTGGTTACCATTGGAGAAACATCTGGCTTTATCCCAGAACGCTTTTTCTTCATTTTTGACTTTTCCCAACCATCGACACCAATAGATAAATTGCGTTCCTCTCCCTGAACTGCACCACCACTTGCAAGCCTTAGCATTTCCCTATCTCTATCTACAGCCCCCGAAGGCCGTACAAGAGTATTACTTCGCACATCCATCTGCATTTGTCATAGTTTTAGTCAGTTTTTGATTATATGAGTAATAATGCATCATATAGCCCTGGTGTCAAGTTAAAGGTAATTAGAGACATTATCAATAATTTACATGACAATATGACATAGACTCTTCCATGGATAGGCAGCTAGAATGCACAGGATCAAAGGCAAAAAAAAAAAAGACATGATGTGGCCTACCCAGCCCACAGAACCAATAAAAAAGTATAAAACAAAGATTCTTTCTCATAAATATGTGCAATTCAGTATGCATTATAAGTTATAACAAGACAAGAAAAAAGTAAATAAGGACCGGTGAAAACGCTTCAAAATGAAAACCACCAATGAGAGGATTCATCATCCAAGCAAAATGTTCACATTCATGCCATTTGAAAAGAGATTTTTAAGTAGAAGAAGGCTCAAAAGTATGTCAAGGTTATGTATGTGTATAAGCCCTACACGAAAAGAAAAGAAGAAAAAAGAAGAGAGAGAGAGAGAGAGAGTAACTCAAAAAAAATATTGCGATTTTTAAAAGAAGCTACGGACAAAATATGGTGTAACCACAGATACAAATAAAACATTTCCTACAACCTAATTCCAAACAAGATATTCACATGCAGTACTCAAGAAGGATCATAATATCAGTGAAGAAAGCAAATATAGCAATAAAATGTCCAGATACCAACCCTCACATCCACCAAAGAAGTACGAGTGCGTTTGTTCGGGACAGAATTTTTGGTCCTTTCTTCTGACTTTTGCTGCTCAAGTTCAAAACCACCTGCCACAGAATGACTCTGAATACCAATCTTACCCATGTTTGGCCCCAACATTGACACCACACTAGACCGTTCATTAGAAATTTCTGGTCTTGATCTCTTCTTTGATGGTACACTGGGAAAAACCTTGTTGAATACAGATAATGCTTCATTGAAAATTTTTACACGTTCCCTGTACAAGAATCGATGTTATGGACTAGTTACAAGTCACAACTTCAAACCAAAAATGCAAAATTTACACATAACTACCTGGCTTTAACACAGCTTTCACGCAGACCGGCCTTGACTCGTTTTATATCCTCCGGTATTGGGGCTGGTAGCAACTTGCCTTTCACAGAACTAGATGGAGATTCATCAGGTGAAATGCTAAGAGCAACATTCACAAGTCTTTTCAAGTCCCCTTGTCGGTTAGACTTGTGCTCCGCAGCCACCTGTTTTGGGTCAAAGCGCAAGTATTGGAGGAAGTTTGTTACATCTCCTTGAGCTATTGCAGTTGTGCTTCTTGACATGTTTGGAAGTGAAGATAAAATTGGATTTTCCATGCTCTCGCGAAAGCTACCAGGTCTTTCCAATGAAGCAGCCATGTGGGATCCACGCTGCCCACTGGTGTATAATGGTCTATCCGGGCTACCAGAAGAGAGATCAAACTTGTTAGAAGTCGCCATTGCATTAGTTTCAACACATTCTCCGTGTCACAAAGCCAGTAAATACAGAGGTGCATGACAAAGATGGGGAACTACAGCACATAAAGCCCAACTCCTAAGAACAATGACTTGACAGTGCACCTGAAACAGATCAAAATCATGAGAAGAAATAAACAAGCCCAACCCAAATTCCTTTTTGAACAATAATAATAATCAATAAATCTTCAACTACATTGCTGTTTGAGATCCTTACTACTCACAAGAAAAAAAAAAAGAGAAAACTGATTGGAAACCTATGCAAAGTAGCCAAACACAAAAAATATACAAGCAAGAATTCACTAAGATACATAAAGCCATAAACCATGCAGCAATAAAGATGGATCCCTTATTTTTAAGGCAAAGAAACTCAAACATTTTAGATTTAGGGTAGAGGCACATATAGATTCAGAGTAATAGTTCACAAGATCACAAACCCAAAATATTCAAACTAACTCACAGACTCTCCTATGGGACAGGAAGAAGGAGAACGAGAAGGAAAGAAATTAACCTTACTGATAGAGTTCAATACTATTATGCATAAAGGGAATGGGTGAAGCACCCATTGAGAGAGAGATTATCAACATGCTCTCCCCCAATATATAAACAATGTAGCATACAACTTCACAGATCATGTAAACATCATAGATCAGAGAAACTGAAAACAAAAATCAATGCAAACAATGCCCATGGTAAATGAAATCATGCACATAAATGGAAATATAAGACAATGTAGTTGCATCTCTATTACTGTCAACATTATTCCATTCATCATGATCAAACTAAATTTCAGCACAAAGACTAGCACGTTGCATATATAACAAAGGTAATTGCGACTACCAGGAATCAAGCATTAAAATTCTAACATTTATGGAAAGTGAAACAATAGATTAGGAAATCAGATAAGCTGACAATAGATTCAATGTATGAGTTTCTGGTATTGGCTGACTCTCCCCATGCACCGAAACCCATCAGACGACCCAATTAATATAACCATGAACATATAATTCAATACCGACCTGCAATTCAGTTTTAACTTAAAACAAGATCGACAGATAATTAAATGATCACCACTATCCCAAATTTTGCGAACGTAACACCGCAGTCACAACGAGTACTTTTTCCTTTTTTGCTTAGTATTATTATTCTTGCTTGTTTTTTTCCTTCTTTAGAAAAACAATTCATTTCTTTACTCTCTTTTTTCCTGGGATGGAGGAGGGTCCAGCTGTTCCACCTAATTAAGTTTCCTTTAGTTCAATGTGTTCTAAAATTTCACTCAATGAGACTGAATTTTTTCTTTCCCCATTTTTCGTAATTCTATTTTGCTCAGAATTCTCCATTCTAATCACCAATAGCTATGCCTAACAAAACAGATGCTCAGTCACATAAATTTTGGTTTACTCTAAGTTGTGTTTACTCTCTAAATTTTGTAATTTTTTCAATCTCAGCTCATTTTTGAAGAAAAAAATCACCGCAGAAAATAAACGGAAACCCTAGAAGTTAAATCTACAAGAAACCTAGCAAACTGAAGCATTACGAAGCTTCAATCATATGCCCAAAAACAAACCAAAAATAGAAACATAGGAGTTAAATCACACAAAATTTAATGGCAATTGAAGTTTGAATTTGAATCTATACCTTCAATAGGCGACAATGATGTCTCAGTGGCGGTGGAGAAACGGCGATTCTGCGATTCGTAGATTCAATGATACGGTGGAAATTGAATATTCCGAGGGTTTCCAATAAATTATACGAGTTCGGAGCTCGAAATCGAAGGTTCGTACAAAGCCATGGAGGACGAAGAAGAGCCCTGTGTTTTGATCGGCAATGAAATGGCACCTAACGAAATTACTGCCATGCCCATGCGTTTGTTTTATCTCTGAATTAAAATAGGTGGCGAGGGTGGGGTCAGTTTGGGCAGAAATTTGTTGAGCCGGCTCAAATTACAGGCTTAAACAGCTAACAGAGTGTTTCCAATAAATGTATGTACAAATATGCACATGGGAGATGAATTTTGGAGGTGAAAATTATTGAAGCCTTCGAGGTTTTAATATATTGGAAATTTGGCGTCATATTTCCTTATTAAGTACCGTAATACTGATTTTTTTTTCCTTATCAAGCAAAACAAATATCTGTTATTTTTTAGATAATAATCTGTTATTTTTCAGACAATATTGCAAGATGTTGGTATGGGAGGAGGGTAGGTAAATACAACCGTAATACAAATGCATAACCGTTTATATACATGTATATATTATTTCACTCAAATAATATTAAACTTGAATTCACTTCATATCGCTACACTAATCGATCAAGTAGAAAAATATTGAGAATCCAAAAGTAAACTTATTAAGGTAGACAGGTAGTGAAGTTCTTGTCCTATCAATTTTTGCGAATTCGGCTTAGTCTATAACGTGATGATCACATACATAATTTAGTCCATTTTATAATATATGAGAAAAATATGTACTTTTGGATCTAAACTGGCCATGCATGGTTTATAGTGTATTGGAAATAATAATGTGCCCATTTGATTTCGTTGTCCTAATAATAATATAAATATAGTTTAGTTCGATAATCTCAAAAAGTAAATTGAAAGTTGAGGGTCTCATTTTCATAGTTCACTTCAAACTTTGGAAATCCCATATAAGATGTCATGTAAGGCGAGAATCGATGAATTTGGAGTTTCAATGGTTCGATGACTGTAAAAAAAAAATATATATATATATATATATATATGTTGAGGGTCTCATTTTCGTAATTTGATTCAAAATTATAAAATCTCATGTATGACGTGACGTCATATAAGGCGAGAATCGATAAAGTTGTTGTTTCAATGGTAATAATAATTATAGTTGGATGACATAAAAA
This sequence comes from Rubus parviflorus, assembly GCA_029955375.1. NCBI lineage: Eukaryota > Viridiplantae > Streptophyta > Magnoliopsida > Rosales > Rosaceae > Rubus > Rubus parviflorus. Next base: position 19,638,631 of record JARGGL010000004.1, read on the forward strand.
GAAAAGAGATAGAAAGTTGAGAATCTCATTTACATATTCAATAATTCAAATTCCAAAAATTCATATATGACACCATATAAGGTGAAAATACACAAAGATGTAATTTCAATGGTAATGGTAAATCAATATTGTTTTTGTCCTCAAAGAACACCCTACTAATTAGTTTTCTCTACCAAAAAAGACCAACTAGATTTGGATTACGAGCAGATTAGGTTCTATGTAATTTGATAAGGAAAAAAATATCACATTATTGTTATTAGTTTTTACTACGAATTGTGATACCACATATCATATCTGTCAATAACGTTCAAGTTACATGAGCTTGCTGACTCAACTGATTGTGTAATAAAAAAAAACAGAATAAAAAAGTTGATTATAGTTGAACATTTTGGGAGAATTCCCAAAAAAAAAACACCAAAAAGGGCACCACAGTACAAACAATTACCGAAAATATAAGTCACCATAAAATTTCAAAATCAATGCCAAAGGGGCATTTCATACAATTCCAGTTATCAGGGTGGTCATTGTTTAAAATAGCCAGTCTCCTAGAAAATCAAGAGAAGGAAGAAAGACCAGGAACCGCCACAAGTGAAGGCATGTTTTTTATCTGCCAACCTGGGTAGTCAGGACCTCAACTACTTGGATACAAATTAAAGCTTTCAAAATCTACTGCTATTCCTACAAAACAAACCCATCAATGGGTCATCTTGAAGTGTCTTCAACATTACTGTACACTTGGGAGTTCTGGAAGATGTAGCAGTCAACTTGGTTGATTAGGGCAAAACCTGACAGAAAAAACAAGCAGGAATGCCCTACATATTAATAGAAGGGCCTTGTCCGCCTGTTACACTAGGTGCTGCAAGTCACTCTGACATGACGTCCCCTGAATCAGCAAGCACCTGAGCTTCCATGTCATCTACCGAATACTTGGTGGAGTAGTCCAGTACAGAATCACCTAAGAGGACATCATTGATTAGACATAGTTCACTCAATATTACACTTAAAAACTGAAGTTTAGGAAACCAGCTCGGGATTAAGATCTTATTACTGTTTGCAGAGTCGATGGATGACCTGTTTAGTGATGTACTCCTCTTTAAACCTGTAAATGAATCAAAATAAAGAATAAGATGTTATGGGAATAATAATGACAAATAAAAAAGGAAGCTTGACAAATTGCCAATAATGTTTCTTATTATATGAAAACCCACTAGTGTCTACAATCTAAAGGAAACAGAAGTCAAGAAAATTATACTTCGGTAGAATGATATCTCATACCTTTGACAGCCTCAAAATTCTTGTATGTATAACCAACAAAACTGAGATCTTTAGGAGTCAACAACATCTGCAAAGAAAGTATAGGACATGGTTAATAAAGTGCCAAGGTAAAATTATAATTAAATCAAAGCTCCATGAGGTTACCAGCATAATGCTATTGTAAAATAACAGGGATTTTCTTTTCCCCACACTTTTCCTTTCTGAGGAAAAAAAGTTTTCCATAATAACAAATTTATTAAAAAAAAGTTTCCATAATAACAAATTTATTAAAAAAACAAGAAAATAAGCACACGACTGACATGAGGACTTAAAAATAAATGTGTCAGTGATCTTAGATAAGTCCAAAAAACAATCTAAAAGAAGAAAAGGATGACATAATGACAACAGAAAAGCATAACTACAGTATTTTAAGAAGGCTCTATTAATATCAATAACCCTCGACCCCTCTAGTCTATAGGAATACTTCTAAAGCGAGTTCAAACCTACAATTATTCCCAAACAGGCCGTTGAATTATTAATACGCCTTATAGAGTACAAAGTATTAAGCATACAGCATCAAATTTGAAATATAACAAACCAATATCTCGAATGTACCCTGTTAGGCGTTTTTGATGACAAAGCACCAGATAGATAGAATTGAAATCAGCAACTTTAGTCTTTGACTTATGTTGGCTATGAAACCATACCTTTCTCATTGGTCCAGATCCAGTTCTTCCGGGCGCTGGTGGATCTACCTGTAGCACAGTAGGAATCTATTTTTAACTAAATACTGTATATGAAAGGAAACATAATTTTCCATATTAAACAGAGGAAAAAATATCTGCTAAAATCGAACAAATTGAAGGGGAGAAAATAAAAAGAAAAGCATAGAGGTCACAGCGCAACGTGGAACCATAGAATTCAAGGATGAAAATAATTAAAATGTGCTGTTCATCGTCTCATTAGCAAATTTCCAAGGTTCTCAAGAACTTTGCCCACAGGTCATTAATCATGAACTGGTGAACAAACCAACATGCTCTGACCCATAATGTTCTAATATCAAGTGACATAAAAATGTGAAAAAACAAATGCATTCACTTGAATTTCAGACACAAGGGCACAGAGCAAAATTTACTACCAATATTAAAGGAAGACATGAACATGCAAGACCTCACCTCATCATATTTCATAAAATTTTGAGTATCGAGTTCCCCATTGACCTCTGGTTTAAATGCTGCCTCCATTTCATAAAGTCTGTCCCACAGAACATCTCTGAACCAAGGATGAGCCTGATCAAAATTTAAAATGAAAATACTGATTAAGAAAATCATGCAACACTCTGAACTTAACAGAAATAAGAGAGAGGGAGGGAAAATACCTTAATTTGGTCTGCTGTACGAAGCCTATGTTCAACATCACAGAGAAACCTACTAATCAGATCCTTTGCTTCAGGTGTCAACCTTGCCTCCACGGGAAATTTTAAGTGATTTTTCCAATGCACAATCTATAGATTAAATATGTTAAGTTGAACATAAGAATTTATATTAACTTATAATAAAACTTTAGAAAGAAGCAATGGCCTAGAGAAGGCTACACAAATCTTCTTTAGTAACCACATCATCTAACAAGTGTTAAGTTTTGCAAAATTTACTATTTCAAAATACAATTCAATTATTGTGAGAACACCAACATGGAAGAAGATGAACCAAAAGTCAATTGGTATTCTATACTCCAAATAGAAAATATAAACAAAACATAAACTCATCGCAAACTAACCTTTCTGCATGTTGTTACTGGATCATCAGAGTAAAATGGGGGATAACCAACAAGCATCTCATACATTATCGCACCAAGTGACCACCTACAACCAGGATAGGTAAGATAACCGAATGATTAAACTTATCATACACTATTTTAGCTATTACAGCAAATCTAATGACAATGCAAAGATCTTCACTTGAAAACACAATCATAAACCTCTATGTAAATTTATATTTGAGTAAGAAAGACAAATAAGGAACAGATAATCTAATTGTATGAACTTACCAATCGCACTCCATGCCATATCCCTTCTTCAATAATACTTCTGGAGCAATGTAATCTGGTGTGCCAACTGTTGAATATGCCTATCATTAAAAAACAAAGTAGTATGAGTAGAATGGGGAAAGAAAATTCTCTAAGGAAACATATCTTTGAAATTGTCAAAATACACTATAACAGTAACTCTAATGTACTGATAACATTAAGCTCATCATCCAGGAAATTTGACAGATCAAATAACGGAAATAAGAGAAAAAAAAACTCTGCGTTTTTTATATTTGATACAGAATATGTCCCCAGACAGAACCATGCTTTTGTATTTGGAGTCAAGCATGCTATATATTTACTGATATAGTGGGATTAATGAATTCAAGCTAGTTTCAGAAATATATCATTTCTTGTATGCTCCTCTGATCATCTACTAACACTATTATTGCCACTCAGGCCACCCTCCCCATTACACTCTCAAAACCTTTGTCCTCTTTAAGCATATGGTTTATTCTATCCAAGGAAGGACACTTCTTTTGGTCGAAAACTTTTGTAAACAAACGGAGATGATTGATTACATAGGAAATTCATTTTGATACTATCAATTCTCTCTTTAAAACTATGCCATGTTACTTCATATAGAAATAGCAAACATCGGTTGCTTGCACTTTAACAGTTAAGGATACAAAGCAATACAAGAAGAATCTTTTCCCTACCAGTGTTCTCCTGTTTATCTGCCAATGCTGAAGTTGCTCAAGCGGGCTTTTCCAGCGCCTCCCGTTTTTGGTTTCTGGGGAGGATTCATCAATATCCATTGTCTCATGCAAGTTCTCATCATCGAGGACTTCATTTTCATTTATGGAAGATAAATTTGAGCAGTCAAGAGGCTTGCAAAGACCAAAGTCAGAGAGCCTCATGTGACCATTTTGGTCTAATAGAAGATTGTCTGGTTTTATATCTCTGAAAACAGATAAAGAAAATGCAAGAATTACATTATGTTACCCTGATACATGACCTATGAAGATAGTGCAGCTGAAGAGAATCCTTGTCCTCATATATTGGCAAGTAGGTAAACAACAGGGATGAACCAACCTGTGAATATAGTTATGTTTATGAATAGATTCTATTGCCAGAACGCTTTGAGCAATGTAAAATCTAGCAACAGTTTCAGTCAAAGTCTCTTCTCTTATAAGAAAAGTCATCATGTCACCACCAGGTAGATATTCCATAATTAGATACAAGTATTCAGCATCTTGAAATGAATAGTAGAGTTTCACAATGCAGTGACTGGCAACTTCTGCAAGCAAATTCCTTTCAGCTCTAACATGTTCAACCTGCATTGTAGACAGAAAGCCAATGAGTGCATATATTTGCACAAAAAGAACATTGATGAAATAATATCCTACTAAATGACATGGTCATCGAACAAGGACCAAAGTCCAAAGGGATCATTATTGTTGTTAGTCCAGCTAATATGGACGACTAATATAATTTCAGAAACTAAGGATTTATTCATCTTCACCATTTAAAAGGAAGAAAAAGAAAAATGGAAATGCCAAATAAAAACCAACTACATAAACACTGAAATTTCCATGTCAAAACACTTATTAGACAGTAATCAATAGATAAAACTATAATAAATCTGTTTCTTTATCAAGTAAATCAATCGTATTGAGTAAAAAGAGGCAAAATCCTAAGAATTTGTGCTGAATTATTCACGTAGACTAAATGAATATCGCGCATTAATTCTTCAAGGAGAGAACACTTCACTAGCACAATCATTGTATATTTCACAAGAGTACATCCAACTATTAGAGACATTGAAAAACACCAAAAAAGGAAAACGAACAAAACAGAAGTGCACCACAGACCAGGTTGTTTGGTTTTCCTATGCATCATGCAATACAGATGATTAGACAGGTCAACCACCTACGTAAATGGTTGTCAGACAAGTTTTGCATGGTGTCCATTATTCACAGGCATTAAATGGTTGTCAGCTGTATAAGAAATCGTATAAAGTATCAAGTAAATGGCATACAGAACCTGTCCTCTGCTGAGCATTTCTGACTTCTTCAACTTTTTCATGGCAAATATGTTGCCCGATTTCTTCTCGCGACACAATCTAACCTGTAATAATATTAAAATAAAGATTATTGATTAAGGAAGTTCCAAACATAAGCTAAAAGAATATACAGAACTACAACAAGGGAAAATGAAAAACAAATAACCATCATACCCTTTTCTATGAATTAATCAACACTTATAACAATAAACAACTCACAGGCTGCTGAAATAAGCTTATGTTGACTTTCTTTGCATATGAAATATTTAAAATGGATACAACCAAAAAAAATTGTTTACAAGGGAAAAAAGTAAAAAAGAGAAAGAAAAAAAATTAAACCAAGCATCTATGCATGTTGCAAAAATTATGCGTATTTCTAACCTCTGCAAAGGCCCCTCTCCCAATTATGGTGAGAAGATCAAAATCCTCAACACCAATCTTGTGCCTTTTAAGTCGCATATATTCGGTCTCTGTGCGCTCCAAATCCTTCAATCGATTGATCTGTTCCTCCTCTGGTACATGTTCAGACGCCAACTTCTTTTCCAGCACTGAGCGTCTGGAAATAATAAAACCATGTGAGGGAGATATCAAGATCAAACACTGAACAGGAACTTTATCGTCTAATCATTGCCAATTTTACTTTAGTTACCGCAGGTAAATGCATTACTACGAACAACTGTAGCAAAGATTACTACGAACAACTGTAGCAAAGAACAATGCAAAAACCTATTCAACACTAGAAATCTGAAGTCTGTGCCTCTGTGGCATGCTTGCAAGAATGTGGGAAGGAGAATTCCCAGATTGGATTTCGTAAGAAGAGCCAACCAGATATAGAAGATAATAATGGTGACAAATACTGCAGATATAGTTTTTTTTACAAGAAACAGACTTTTTTGTGTTTTTCTAGAATGAAACAGGCAGAACCTACTGGCAGGGATGAGAAAAACAGAAATGAAAAACAATCCAGATGCACAAATTCCCATGTGAAAATGTCTGTAGATGTCTGGAAATGATAAAAAGTATGCCCCATTTTTCATATTACCAGGCTAGCCCTAGCTAACACATTTAAAGTAAGACATGTATCTCACTTATTGCAAGAGTGAACCAGCGAAGGAACTCAAACCACACGGTCAAACCTCAAAATAATATACACTTAATAACTTTCTCAATTTACCTCATTAATTACTTTTAAGGTAGTTATAACTATGACAACCCATTAACCAATATTTTTCCAACTAAAGATTCTGCGATACATATTTTAGAGGCTGAAAACCTTAAAACCAGTACCGGGCAGTTCTTCACTAAATCTTATTCAGCATCCAATGTTTGATATTCCTTATAAGGTTTGTGTATTTTGTTCATTAAGTCAAATAATATGCACATTAGGACATGTAAACACAATTCAAATAATACTTTCAGTTCATGCAAGCATACACATTAAACAAAAACCAAAAACAAAAGAAAAACAGGAAAGAATTCCCTCCCACTCCTTAACAAACTACATTGGCCTCTTTTTGCTTTGGATAATGCACTTCCCTCTAGGGCTGCTTCTACCTCATAGAAGCAAAGCCGGCCAGTGATATAGAATATCATCATGAATCCCATTTTCCATACAACAATTAAATCCCAACTCTAAACAACATCAAGTCTTCTCCATTCGCATCGCATTGAATACCCAGGAACAAACAGCCCCGTTTGATGAATAAATCACAGATACACAATCGAGGGTATAGTAAAATAAAAAAAATAAAAAATAGATCATTGTAAATAGTCAAAGAAAAAAGGTAATAATAGGTTGTTATTGATTTAACCTCTGCTTACGATCTTGGATATGCTTCATCTGAGCCTTGTAGTGGCTCTCTATGAACTGCTTGGCCGCAGCGACCCTCTCCAGGGTCAAGCTCGACCCGACCTGCCCGTCGTCCGCGGCCTCTCCCGAACTGGGCCCCACCTGGCCCTCCTCCATTCCCTCCTCCGCCTTGTTCTGGCTCTCCATGTTCGTTCGTTCGTTCTCTCTCTCTCTCTCTCTCTGGCCTGAGAAATTTCGGTGATTGTGACGAGTGACAACGAAGCACAAACTCCGGGGTCGGACGAATGAGTGAGAATGAGAGACCCCCCCTCCCCTCCAAAAACAGCTTCTTTTTATTTTTCTCTCTTCAACGTCTATTTTGTCTACCCGACACGTGGGAGTGTGGGATTGGATAGTGTGCTGTGCTGGGGAGCATGTCTCAATAAGAGAGATCTTTTTTTTTTTTTGAACAATGCTCAATAAGAGATATCTAATTGTATTTTTTTTAAAAGGTATAATTTACGGATTTGGAAATTGTCATTGAATTTGATCTAGGGTGGACGTATGTAAATTTGAAAATGCGAAATTTATCTACAAGTAACACGTTTTTTGTCGAATCAAAACTAAAACGATATTTATGATGGTCGAGAACTAAAAGATTGGACGATTTGGAATGTTTATTCTAAACTATGCGTACATTTGTAAATTTGAAAGTACGAACATTCATTATTTTTGACGGCTTTGTATTGTACTTTAATAATTGACATTTTTTTCAATATTTAAATTGTATCGGTAAGTACTTGTGTGTCCTATTAAATTGAAAACTAGATGACTCATGATTTGACCAATTTTGCAATAATAATTCTCGATAATGGACTTACAAAATAGACAATTTTGATCGTTAAATTGTAATCCGATTTACATCATGATACTTACTTTAAATCGGTCTTCTATATATGAACAAACCAATAAACATTACATCTTTTGTTCAATTTTGTTACCTCCTCCACTCTTCACCCTTTATTTTATTTTACATTTTTGCGAGGGCATATTTTTGGACGGTCTTATTTTTTATTTTTTATTTTATTATTTCTTAAACTTTTAGAACTGAAAGAAAATTGTAAATAAATAAGAGTAAATTATCTTTTTTTTTTTTTTTTTCTGAGATGACTATTTAGACATAAAACAAGTGCACGGACGAGGAATTGCAAGATCCAAAATAACAGCATGGGCCGTTTTGGTTGGATACTGTGTCTGGAAAATTGACAGATAAGATTTATGGATGCTGTTCTGTACTTGTATTGTAGGAAGTTATGAACAGTCGGCAGTGACACCATCAGACCAACTGTATATAGCAACTAAATTGAAGGTTTGATACAACAGTATTAAGCAAATACTACTTCATTTGCCAAAGATTCTTGGGTACTCTCAAGAGTATTTACTCCTTCTGGCGTGTAGGCCACGTGCATAGTATTTAAAGGACACGAGTCATTCTCAGCCGCACGATGCATCACATGGTTGGTTTATAGACAAACGGAAGTAATGGATGGAACAGTAGGGGAAACGGAGACCAAAAAAAAGTAAAAGCAACGTGGTCTTGATTTAAGCCCAGCAAACAAAACAAAGAACACTAAGAGGAAATCATTCAGATCTGCTTATTTTTCTTTTAAGTCTCAGATCTATCTACATGAGCTATCTACATGAGCTTGTCCCGTACAACACAATCACAAAAGAGGCAAAACCCATTAAGCTAATCACAATAAAGATTGAAACTTTACAAGAACAGATCCGAAATCATTAGCATTCCTGCATTTTCTGAGCAACCAAAGAGTTACAGTGGGTGGGAACTGGGAGATCGGGACAAGCTAAGCACGAAGTGAGGGAGATCGTTTGCGAGGAACAAGCTCTGCAATGGGTTCGTCAGCAACTTCTACGAATCGATGGAACAAGCTCTGCAAACACGACGCCAAACAGAGCCGCTGTCAGAGATTTCGGAGATGCTAATCTTCCATTTGTGTTACGATTCCGCCAAGAGAACCTCCGGATCTATCGAGTTGGGTTTCTCCCTCTGTGGGTTACGAACCCTAATTTTCGCGTATGGGTTTGTGATGACGGGAAAAGCCATCGAAAAGTATTTGAGAATGGAAACTAGGGATGGTAATTTCAGTAATAACTTTCCATCTTTTTTTTAACCTTCAGGGCCTAACGGGCGACCCACTGACGGTGGCCAAATTGGTAACGTCTGCGTGTGTAGGACGCGCTGAACAGTCAGGGGGAGTAGGTTATAGGTAGTTGTAGGAGTACACAAGAGGCTTCCCTTCATTTGCATGAAGAAGACTTTGGTGTTTGTTAATTTACGGAAATATCAAGAGTCTAAAAACACTGAAGTATCGAAAAATGTATTGACTGAAAAGTGCAACAAGAAATTTTCGGAAAATGACTGTATCCGATATTGTACTTGTATGCAACACGGTGTACAAGTGATTGTGATTCAAGAAACAAAAAAATAATTTTCCAGTTGTAAATACCAAATCTTCATAAGTGGAAAGAGTTGTTGACAATTTTTTTTTTGGTGATTAAAAAAAAAAGTGTACTGAGATAATTAGTATTGTTGACACTTTGGTGTCAAAGCTTTACCATGCAATTAGTACTGAGATAACCTCATCGAAAAAAAAATTAGTACTGAGATAATGTCATCTTTATCTTGAAACGTCAATTGAAATCCTAGCTAGCTGTCTTCTTTAATCAAGATCCTCTTGAAACGTCAATTGTAATCCTAGCTAGTTAAAGTTTACCATGCAAATACTGACATAATCCAAAGCCATTAATGGTGAGAGTAGACCAAAATCACAATGTGCCAAAGCTTTTCCAGAAAAGAATCTGACACCAAACTCTTGCAGCATGATTCACGAGTAAGGGAAAGGTCGAGTGAGATAAAAAAAAGAGCGATTCTTCACGTGATTAGAGAGATAGACACATAGTTATATATAATCGGTGGTATTGAAAAAAAAAGATACATAGTTGAATACAACCGATGGAGTATTGAAGAAAAGTTGGAAAATAAGACCCAGTTGGAAAATAAGACCCAACTTGTCTTGGATATATTTGTACAGCTAATTCTCTTTTACATAAAGATTCAAGAGTAAGGGTGAGTTGAATAAAAACGAGTATTTTTTTTTTTCATGTAATCAGAGAGATAGATACATGGTTGTATACAACCGGTGGTACTAAAGAAAAAGATGAATATATAGTTGTATACAGCTGGTGGTATTGAAGAAAAATACGAAGAAAAGTAAACCCTAATTTGTCCTCAATTTTTGAAGAAAGTAATTATTTTTTGTTGAATACTCCAGTGAAACTAAGAGAAGCAAATAGCTAGCTTCAATGAAACTCATGAGTCATGATCACCAAGAACCATCACTGTCTCAAACTCAACAGAGCTAATTAATGAGAACTGGAGGGTTTATGTCTTCTTCTTTTTTTGTTTTGGTCTTAAGTTTATGTCAATTACTTCAATCAATCTATAGCTTATTCATCGATGCCAAGAAAGGGTTGGTTGAGGTCAATGAGCAGAGTAGACGAGTTTGCTAATCTGAAGCAAACAATTCAAAGGTCAGAGTAAGGTGGGGGCAGAGTAAATTATAAAGATGGTGATGCCAAAAAGATAAGGCAAAACGCGTTTAAAATCAGAAAGAAAAGTTTGACAAACTGATAAGAACTATGACTGCCAAAAGCATTTTTTTTTGTAATGTTGAAAAATTTGGGCTCTGATGTTGCCATTACAAATTCTGTCAAACCTGGTACCATGGGGTCTCTTTGTATACTTTAATTTTGTTGCCCGGAAGGAAAAAAAAAAAAAAAAGTTGACAATGATAGCAAAAAACATTGAACAGAAAATCTCTACCCAGTTATAGTCACTCAAAGTCGCATAGCAGAGATTAAAAATGAGCTATATATCACAAGGACTAGAAAATAGTCTATCTTGTACACAAAACATCCAAGCCAAGCTGTACCTTCTTCTATACCGTAACATGTAATTCTACATATGACCAAAAACTGATACAAATATTTAACAGAAGTAAAAATGGCTAATGAAACCCAGTGCCTGCAAGGCCATGGTGGAGCAAGTTATGAGCAATGTGATCCCTAGCTTGAACTGCAGTGGCAGACCTGAGACCATTCTCAGGAACCATCTCATCATCAAAGAGAAGGAAATCGAGGTCGGCGTCGAGCTCATCGTTTCTCATGGTGCAAATGTTGTGCAGAACACAGCAAGCCCCCAGCACCACAGGCAGGTCCTGGAGCTTGACCTCTGTCCTCTTCTGCAAGCAAGACCACCTCCTTTTGAGCCTTGCAAATGCGTCTTTAGCAACGCTTTGAATCTCCCCAATTTTTTCATTGAAGGCGTGTTGGGTCCATGTTAAGTTGTGGTGGGTGTAGGGAACCAAAACCCAATCCATCAGAGGGTGCCCTTTGTTTCCCACAACCCAAACGTCCTGCAATTGGCCGGAGCTGCCTCTTCGGTACAGAGCAGAACTCTCCAAGACTTTGTCATCAGGCATAGAACCAGGCCAGCCGACGCAAATGTCCGTGAACACGCCTTTCAGGTCAACCACGCCTTGAACTGTGATGGAGTAAGAAGTCTTCTGGTTGCGCTCCGTGTGGCGCTTGTTGAAATAAGCCGCCACACTCGCCTTGGGAGCTATGATTGGGACATGGGTTGTGTACATGGAGCCACCAACATTGGGTATGCCCGAAATGGATTCGAACTCGTCTTTGATGCCTTGCAATCTATTCTCGTCAGGCCAGTGGAGATACTTCTCCATTAGAACAGTCTTGATAGCCAAGCAGACCTCCAGCACGAGCTTGTGGCAAGTGGAAATGCCCAGCCCGAAACGTTTCGAAACCAGACGGAGCGGCTCGCCGGTGGCCAGCCTCCATATGCAGACCGCCACCCGCTGCCGCACCGGAATCGCGTCGCGCAGCATTGTGTTCTTCTTCGTCACAGCCGAGTCCAGCTCCTCGCAAATCATGTCGAATGTGGCCTTGCTCATCCGAAACGCCTTCCGAAAATCGTCTTCCGAAACGGTCGGGCTGTTGTAGTGGTCCCACCAGTCCTTGGACCGGTCCTTAACCCACAGCCTCCGGTGCGGCCCGGCTGCCGCCGGAGCAGCCTCCGCGGTGGCCAGCGTTACAGTCTCGGCGGCCACCGCGGCCGCGGCAAAAGCCTCACTGCGGCTTCTTTTGCCGCGGGATTGTTCCAAATTGTCCAATTGGGAATTGGTCTGTTGAAGATCAGAGTAGTACTGGTTCATCACTTGCGATTTCTTGTTGTAATTGGCTTGGAGGAGCTCCTTTTCCTGGTGAGACTGAGCAAAGTAGTGATCTTGCTCCTGCTTCTCTTCCTCCTCCAACAATATCAACGAGGTGAGTATGTCCTTGAATGGGATCTTCTTCTTCATGTCCTGTTGGGCGCCATTAACGTCGTCGTCGTCCTCCTCTATCTTTCTCCGCTTCTTCAAGCCAGCAGTAATATCATTCATCCCGAAATCTTGAATCTCTGGATATAAGCTGAAGAAGTTCAAATACTCTTCCTGATTAAGAAATGTGAACGGGGTGACTTCCATGAGCGAATTTGAGAAATTGGGTTTGTTGGGTGTGAAAGTGTTTGAGGAAATGCCTGAATGTGAATTTGAATGGTTTGAGTGTGGAGATGGAAGGTGGACTTGGGTCATATTTATATGGGTCTCTTGAGAAGCGTGTGCGCAGGTGTGAACGCGGTGAGGGGTCGCGCTAAGCTTTTGACGGTGACTTGACCTTTTTTGGATTACTATGAAAGAGAGAAGCTAGGGAGCTTTACGCGGTAGTCTATGGGGATCTGAGTTTTTTTTCGTTGATGGTTTTGTGTTATAAAAACGTTGGGAAAAAAGGAGGAGTGGGGGTGGTGAGAAGTTTCGTTTTAGGGAGGAAGGAAAGGAGGAAAGAGCCAAAACCAGGAGGACAGATTCTGTCAATTAAACAAACTTGGCTTGTACTCAATTGCCAAACAAACTTTTGTTTGCTTAAAAATATCTAAGAATCCCCAACCCAAGGGATCCACTATTTCTATTTACAACCCCAAAAAGTAAAGCTTCAAGGTGTTTTTTTTTTTTTAAAAAACTATGAGATAATTAATAAGAAAAAAAAATCATGATTGAGATGTTAAATATATGTCGGTATTGAGATGCAAATTATACATATTATAATCAATTATTCTTCTCACAAGAACGACCAAAATTTATAATCGAGACGTTAAATGTTGGTACATAAATGCAATCATTCGCAATCGATATGTAGTAATGACAATTATTCTCAAGATTTGTTCGTCGAATATTGTGTCTCTAAAGTTCTGTTATTGTTCATTTTGATAACAACAAAGTGTGATTGACTTGTCGTGTATATATATCGTCAAAGACGACAAAAAATCATAAACTACACGTATCCAAACATTCGAATATTTTGCATAGATGATTATTCGAACTTAAAACTTTCCAAAAAATTTCTATTTGTTTCAAATTTGTGACACCAATAGATTGTTTTATTTTCACTTTCAACGTGTAACTGCTTTCTAAATTTTTTGATAATACAATTCAATTCAATTGTGCACATTGTATTTTGCATAATCTATGTACTCTCGCACATTGTTGTGTTCCAAAAGGATTTAGTCAATACGCTAGGGAAAACAAAAAAAATAAGAGTTAGCATGATGAGTGCAGACAAAATATAAGGTTGAAACAGAGAGTTGCTAACATTTCTCCCTAAAGCTTGATTATCTATATCTAAAGTGTCATAGGAAAAATAATTTGTATCATTTCTAAGTGATTACATCATAAAGCTTGATTATCTGTATCTAAACAGGCACGAGAAAAAAAATTTGATCATTTCTAAGTAAACAACTTTTATATTTATTTCGGATTTACAATCAGTGCATTCCAGCACAAGTATCTATCAATATAGAGCGAAGACTTATCACTCCAACATGTCCTGTTAAATCATTAGTAACACTGTAATACAAAGGAGACATTACCATTTTTATCATCTAGGCCATTTTATCGTTTTAGTTTCTATTGATTTCAACAAGCCAAATAAGTAAGGTTCAACCGCGTTGAACAACAGAATATGGTCAATGCTACAAATATTGATATATTGAAATCATTAAATTAATTAATACCCTATCAACAAAAGAGTTAGCAATCTCATATATGATCAAAACTAGCTGTAGTACACACACCGTGAATCATGCCCACGATAGCAATTGTTTGACATTTCATTTTATATGTACGACATATATTGCAATCACAACCCTAGGTCATTGATCATCATGTTAGCTAGTCATCCTTTTGTTTAATTAGTGTGAAAATTCAATAAAAAAAATATTCATGATCGAGACGTTAAATATATCTCTAAGGTGCAATCATTTATAAATTGGCCAATTTTTTTTTAATAATAATGAAATACTAGAAAAGAATGGTTCAGATGGTCATCCTCTTTGAGGCTTTGGGTCGTCTCGTATTTGTTTTAATATTTACTTAGGCATGTCAACGGATTTTCACAAAACTCTCATTATTCTTATGACTTATGTACTGATATTAAAATTTTCTTGGAAATTTTAAATAATAAAAGCAATATATTTAAGATAAATAAGGCCTATAGTTGAAGTCAATAGTATCAAGAGTTTAACTCGTTAACATATATAATTAAGCTTATTAGTATTTTTAATGCAACTTATAATCGATACTTTTAGCGAAACTTACTAATGATTTTAGTTCAATAACACCCCAATAATATTTGGTCCAAACTCAATTAAAATTAACACCACAATAACACAACTCCAAATCTCTTAGGCTCTTACACACACACATATAGTCATATATATATATATATATTGTGGATATATTATTTAAAAATTTGAATAGCTAGAAAGAAGGCCGATAGATCGAGGAAGCAATCACAAGGGGTACTTATTGAGCTGCACGTACTATTGGGCCATAAGTCTGGGATAATTTGTGAAGGGATATATTGCTGATGCATTGATGAGGTTGGGGTTGCCAATTATAGGCCAGGGTTTGGGACCGGGTGGAATTTTCAGATTCATCGATCAGTTTGGATTTTTGAGACTATTAGGGCCAGAAGGGATAGGCCAAGCCTCCATATATGTATGTAAATTAGTTATGGCCTAGATGTTCGATCAATAGGACTACAGGAATCAATTTTAGAGAAACAAACAATTTATTTTTTCTTTTCCTTATCAATTTGTAAATTGATCACAGTGCTGCACCAACTCAAATATTTCCAAGATCATTCAAGTCACAACATCGATCAATTAATTATTTTGTTGGCATATATATATGTTCATATATAGTGTATAATATAGAAGGGTTTTTATCACAAATGGTACCTGAACTTTACGTGAATTATATACATGGTACCTGAACTTCACTTTTGATCACAACTAGTACCCGAACTTTTCGTTTTCATCTTAAATGGTACCTGAACTTTTCGTTTTCATCCTAAATGGTACCTACAGTCAATTTTCAGTAAAAAAAAAAAAAATTTGAAAAAAAAAAAAAACTCTCTCTCTCCCGCCGGAACTCTCTCTCCTCTCCCTCGGCGCCGCCGTCAACCATCTCCAATGACCACAAAGTTTATATCAACATGTAGAGAACAATCCAATGATGAAATTATGTAACTACATCAAGGTGAGATTCAAAGTAGATCGAGTGATATTGATGCCGAATGTTCCAAAAATCGAAAAGTCGACGACCTCAATCCTCCACGTACGGCGGTCAACGTTGAAAATTGAGGGTACCACGAGGTTGCTGGGATGGAGGGCTTCAAAGCCCAATAGGTTTGGAAGATCGGAAGTGGCCGGAGGTGGTGGCGCCTTATGGTGCAGAGGGAGAGGAGAGAGGTTACGGGTGGGGGGGAGAGGGAGGGAGAGAGAGAGAGAGAGAGAAAGAGAGAAAAAAAAAAAAAAAACTAAATTTTTTTGTTTTTTTTTTCTTTTCAATTTTTGACCGTAGGATGAATTTGTTTTAATTTTTTAACGGTAGATTTGACGATAGGTACTATTTGTGATCAAAACGAAAAGTTCAGGTACCATTTGTGATCAAAAGTGAAGTTCAGGTACTATGTATATAATTGAGGTAAAATTCAGGTACCATTTGTGATAAAAATCCTAATATTTTATTTAGATTACTTTTAGACCTCAAAGTAATCTAATGGCTTTTACCCGCAACGAAGCGACAAAAACAACCATGATACAAGGGGCAAATAAAAAATAATAAAAATATAATCTAAGTAAAATATTTAGCCCAAAACAAGTGATACAAGGCCCACACAAACAACGACTCAGTAAACCCTAATACGTACATTCCTAAATCAAATTATAATGATTCCTTTTCTCTTTCCTTATACACCGACTGGATTCCTCTAGGGTTTTGGTTTCCAATCAGACTGAGAAAAGGAGGACGGCCATATATATATATATAGGAGGAGATCCAAGCAGTTATATATTTTTTTAATTTTGTTTGATTCATCGGTACGTAGGAGGCGATCTGGAGATGCCGAGGAAACAGAGCTCAAAGACGAGGTTGATGAACCTTCCCATGGAAACCCTCTTGGACATCCTTAAGAGACTGCCTGTAAAGTCAGTCTGTTGCCTCCGATGTGTCTCCAAGACCTTGTCAGACATGGTTGATCAGCACACACGTTTCCTTATTGCCACCAATGCTATTGCTGAAGCAGCACCTCAACTTGTGTTGCGTCATGTTACAGCACGTCCTATGAGTACTGGGAGATGGTTAACGGCCTTGGAATCACTGAATTACGATGGCAGCCAAGAGAATCTTACTCCCTCAGAGACTTTGTCCACATGCGACGACGAGAAGTTTTACAGTGTAGATTTTGTTTTCTACGACTTGATTTGCTTGAAGAAACGAGAAAAATATGTAAACTGTTTCTTGATCAATCCTCTTAGTGGAGAAGTTCTACAAATCCCAACTACAAAGCTTCATACAAATACTATATGGTCGTTTTATGATGATTGTTATGGTATGGGATTTGATGATATAACTAGCACCTATAAGATTGTCCGTCTTTGTCAAATTTATAAAGAAACGTATAATTTGGAGAACGGCGTTGTAGAACAACATAATTTGGAGAGCTGCGTTGTAGGACAACTTCTTGTATTGGGCACAAGCTCATGGCGAAAGATACCAGTACCCTCAGTTCTTTCTCGTGGCTCCCTTGTTCGCAAGAAGAGTACGTGTATGTGCACATGGAGATATGCATTGGTTGTTTGAAGAAAGAGGTGATGCAGGAGGAATCCATATGGCGTCTTTTGACTTCAAGAAAGAAGAATTCCATTTGACTCCCATTCCGGCCACATCACAAATGCTATTCCTGCACTTGATTACTTTGAGGGAATCTATTGCCCTTGTGCATACTAATTTATCAAGAAAGAATATTGATATATGGGTGATGAAAGATTATAATAAAAAAGAGTGGAAGCGAGAGTACGTCATAAATCTCCAAATGCTTGGATCAGATGTTGGGTTACAATATCGATGGAATACTTGCGGTGAATGGGAGCATGGCATACTATTCATGAATGAAGAAGGTAGCATATTATTATTTTGGGATGTAAGGTGTGCTTCCATGAAATGTGTAAGATGTCCAATTGGGAGGAAGAAGTGGCACAACTGTGAGCGAATCTTAAGTCTTAAAAGGAGCTTGATTTCCCTTAAAAAGTTTGGAGATTTGGTTGAAGATCTAGAGCCAGATATCAGGTGGTCACAGCCTGCTACATTTCTCTAAAAAGTACTTGTGGCAAGTTTGAAGAAGCAAATGTGTGGAACTTCTTTTATTTGACAATTAAGGTAGCATCAAGCATTAGTTTTCCATCGGTTTTTATCTAGAAGAAGTTTTTATCGATTTTATATAATATTAATTATGGCATTCTTGCACTTGATTAGTTTTAGATTTTCTAGCTTGGATGTAATATTATGGCTATTTTTCTCGTGATCGAGTGAATTATTATTATTATTTATTTCAATAATACCATATCCCAAAAGGAACAACAATTAATTCAGGTTGCATATTACACATGCATTCATGCTATGTTTTGTGATCCAATTTCTATGGAGAAGCTAGAAATAAATGGTGATTTCTGATGAACTGATTTGTTGAAGCATTAGGCCTCAAAGATCATAGAAATTTCATGCACTAGGCATATATGCCGTATGTTGTTGAATTTTCTGAGAAGTGTATGGTGAGGATTGAGGACTACTTTATTGATACTACCCAATGTCATTGATCCGATCGATATCCATATATGCCCGAGTCACTCACTTGCAGCCGTTGAATTCAAATACTAGGCTTTGAGGTTTGACTATCAGAAAGTACTGGTGAAACTGAATTATATATTCATGCATAATGTGATATTAATGCGCTGCCTGATTACATTCACAAGATACAAATGTACAAATAACTGAACTGAAGAAATGAAATAATGTCTTCACTTCTTTTAAAAGTGCTCATTCCACAGAAAAATCAACATCTGAATCTTGAAGCAACCTAATCAAAACAACCTTATCAAATTGAATAATGTCTTGAGAATCCATCTCCAAAACAACCTTATCAAAACCACCATGAAAAGCAAGTTGTAAACCCATAGAAGCTGCATATAATTCAGTTGCTTTAGGGCTGAAATTGCCAATTAAACCTTTCGAACCTGCCAACATCATATAATTCAGTTACTTTTAGCGTAACTTACTAATGATTTTAGTTCAATAACAATTAAAGTTAACACCACAATAACACAACTTCAAATCTCTTGGGCTCTTATTGTGGATATATTATTTAAAAATTTGTATAGCTAGAAAGAAGGCCGATAGATCGAGGAAGCAATCACAAGTGGGTACTTATTGAGCTGCACGTACTATTGGGCCATAAGTCTGGGATAATTTGTGAAGGGATTGCTGATGCATTGATGAGGTTGGGGTTGCCAATTATAGGCCAGGGTTTGGGACCGGGTGGAAATTTCAGATTCATCGATCAGTTTGTGCGTAGTTGGAGGGCCAGAAGGGATAGCCCAAGCCTCCATGTATGTGAATTAGTTATGGCCTAGATGTTCGATCAATAGGACTACTGGAATCAATTTTAGAGAAACAAACAATTTTTTCTTTTCTTTTCCTTATCAATTTGTAAATCGATCACAGTGCTGCACCAACTCAAATATTTCCAAGATCATTCAAATCACAACATCGATCAATTAATTAATTTGTTGGCATATATATATGTGGGTAAAAACCCAATTTGGTATCTGAACTATTGCCAAAGGTACTTTTTTGTACCTACAAATTTTTTTTACTCAAAATGGTATCTGAACTATTGTGCCGTTACCCAAAATGGTACGTCCGTTAACTTGGTCGTTAAATATGGTTCAATTAGGTACTATTTTGGGTAACAACGCAATAGTTCAAGTACAATTTTGGGTAAAAAAAATTTGTAGGTACCAAAAAGGGCATTTCACAATAGTTTAGGTAGCAAATTAGGTTTTTAACCTAATTAACAACCATTGGATCTGATTTATGGTGGAGACAAAATTATAAAATTGTATTTTTTTAAAAAAATTTAGCACAACGAAAATTGATAAAAACAAATTATATATATATATGAATTTATAGAAAAAATAATTAACACAAGAACAAATATTAAACCTAAATAAGTATCGTGAGGGTGATGAATCATGCCTTTGCTAAGTTCTTTCCAATTGAAAATAATAATAAAAAAATTCTATAGAGATTTTTTTGATAATGAATATATATATATTTTTTGTGAAAGATAATAATTAATATTTTTTGGATTTCATTTAGTTAATTTTAATTAATTAATTAAATTGTAATACAATTTTTTTTGTGTGACAATTTTGTATCTCATTTTAATGGAAAACTTGACGGAGGTATCAAAATAGGTAACGACACAATAGTTCAGGTACCATTTTGAGTAAAAAAAATTTGTAGGTACCAAAAAATACTTTTATCAATAGTTCAGGTACCAAATTAGGTTTTTACCCTATATATGTTGATATCTAGTGTATATGCTTAAATTGTTTTAGTGCTGTGTTATCCTTAATTTCCGAGATCCATCCAAATAATTTCAGTTTATATATTATATTCTTGTCTAGTAGCTTTGTCTGTAGTTCCACTGGGAATATCGGAGCAAACCATCGATCTGGTCCTGTAATATGTATATACCATTCGATCCCTAATTAATTAATTGATTGAAATTAAGTTTTGACGTTTCGATCCGATTCTCTCGATGAAAGTTGATCGAATTAGGTATCTGATCAATATGAAAGAAGAGATATGCATGATGAAATTAAGCACTAGTCTGCACGTACGTACTACTACTCGCATAGTCGACATCGATGTATCCTTCACTCCAAAATCGATCTGGGCAGCCATATATATATATATATATATATGGCATTTCAGATTCATAATGCATGGTATATAGGCATCGATCAATTGCAAGGAGCAAGCCCAGTATACTCAAGTGTGTTGCTGACTTGCTGTCAACCGGAGGAAGCTGATCGATAATATGCAGAGGTCAACAACACCCTAGTGTCCCAAATCCCAATTAAGTAGAATTGAAGCCACCACTCCCTGAATTTCAACCACCAAAAGATATTTAACACATCTACTACGTACAGTACACTCGATCACATTCTTCTGTTGAAGAAATTCAGATCATATATGCATGCGTCATGTGGTACGTTTTAAAATATGGTCTGAATTTCAACTAGTTAGTATATATATATATTCGATCATCGGCTAGCCATGCATTAATTGTCAATATATATATTCAAAGTTACATGCACGTACTGGCCGACATGGACTCAGTAAAGTAGATCTAGCTGACTTTCTTATCGGCTAGTTGACTGGAAATATACGTCTTGTTATAATTCATGAGAGCTAACTTCTACCATATATATCCTCAATATATTATTAATTTGATCATTGGATCTTAGTTACTTTCTTATCGGATCCATAAATTAATACACCGAGTATGCATGGCATGCATGCATGATTGAGTTTTCCAGTTATAATCAGGACTTCTATGCATGCATGATTGAGTTTTCCAGTTATAATTAGGTACACGTACTTGATTCCATGTGATTGAGTTTTCGGGTTATAATGAATTAGGACTACACTTCAGATAAATCTCTTGACACTTTTATTTTATATGATTTAATTTTTTGACTTTTTAATTATTAGATTTAATTCAATATTAAATTGCAAATGCCGTCCATAATCAAAAATTATTTAATACAAATTAAAAGCTACAAAACTTTATATGGAACAATAGAGAAAGCAGTACAAAAAAAAAAAACGAAGCAATGAGTCAACATATTGATCAGCAATACTCGAGCTGAACTATTTAGAAGAGGAAGACAATAGTGATTGGATGAGATCCTCGTTAGTACACAATTTTCTCTCTTCATTTTTACCCCACACCACCAGGTAAAGTCCGGCTATGATCAACACTGCTCCAATAATGCTGAAGTAGTACATTAAAAGAGTAAAAGACAATCAGTTGCAAATGAAGATGGAGAAATTAATTAATCAAGAATATATATACATGCATATCATGCAGGTGAATTAGCAGAATGAAACCTACCCTCCCAAGTAGAATTGTTCACCGAAAATGAGTGAGTCCATTATAGCTACAAGTAATGTCTGCAGAGGCAGGTACACAGAAACGAACACCGGCCCTCCTCTTTCGATCGCCCATATCTGTATCGCAAATGCAATTGCTGAAGTCATCACTCCCTGCAACCACCATTATATATATGTTCACTTAATTTCTCACATTAATTAATTGTTCTGTTACTTGCTATAAATTGCTAAATTTCAGATCACATGATTAAGGTCATGACCGACGCAAAGTTGACCGGTCCGCCAATGTGGTCTAAAAATATGGTTCATCTAGCATTATTCATATAATGTATTATTAATTTGGAGTTAGCTAGGACACCAACCGTGTAGAGAATAGCGAAGACTTCAACACCAGAATCGACCTGCCATGCTTGGGAATCTCTCTCTATAATCCCTGCAATTGCAGTACATTGCAGAATGCCAAAAAAGCTAGTATAAGAGGAGACCGTGAGGCGAGCTGGGTATTTCTTCAAAACAGGTGCTTGTAGCACAATCCAGGTAGACCAACACAGGCAGTGACCAATTAGATATATGCAACCCAATGTCCAATTCGTCTCCTCGGCTTCTCCAGATAATGAGAACAGAAAATGATCAGATTGGTTTAAATGTTGTGAACTACTTGGAGTTGATCCATAAATTGTTGGCCCTTTGTAAAGGACTATGACTAAGGCTCCAGCAACAGAAGCAAGAGTTCCAAGCACCTTGGCTTTGCCATCTTTTCTATTCAAGTGCACTTGTTCAATTCTGTAACACAAATATGAAAATGATACTAAATTAATTAATAACTAGCATACACCACCAGTACTAAAACTAGGTGCAGTGCTTTAGATAGAAGATCATTGAAAGCACTTGATTTAGTAGTGTTTGAAAGATATAGCTAATAAAAGGTGCTTTGTGGGTTTTATATATTTCGAACAAATGAGTTTTCAGCAAAAATTGCGAGATTTGTTGGACAATACTCAACACAATTACCACAAAATATATATACAGATTCCGGAATCTGCCAAATGATCGAGGTGAAAACAAGCTAGATGAGCTATATATATATATATATATATGTTTACCCGAATAGTGCAGCCATGAGAAATGTTATTGCAGGGACTGAATTCTCCATTGCAGAAGCAAATGTGGCTGATGTGTTTTCCAAACCCAAGAGGTACAATATTTGATTGCCTGTGATCCTGTTACCAAACTAAAAATGAATTAACTAACTGCACCCTCGATCGTCTACTAATTAGTAATAACAAATCATACCCAATAAGTCCCATGAAAAAAAACTGCACAACAAGGGAAAGAGTCAGTGGTGGTCTGTCTTTCCTGCATAGAAAGACATAGATCGAAATTAATTAGTAAGTTTTGCGAAGATCGATAACAAATGCTAGCTATATATGAACCATATATATATATATATATATATATATATATATATATATATACCTCTCTAGAAAGTATGCAAAGGGAACTAGCAGAAGCAGCGCGGTGATGTTCCTGTAAACTGGGAAAACCAGCTTGCTTACACCCATGTCAACCGCAGCGCTGAGAATGATATGTTGGCCTGCATAACAGAACTGCAGGGCAGTCACTGCCATGTGAAGCCGGACACGTTCAGGCACCATCTTCTCATAAGCTCTACTAGTTGCCGATGATAAACCTCCTGCCTCATCAGCCATTAATGTACGTGGCAGCAGATACCCGAAATCACACAGGAGTGTACTGTAAATGCTTGAGATCGATCGAGGCACCATATATATAGTGCTATTTATAATCAAGACGTACCGTATTTTCACACATGATTCGATTAGATTATCGAGCTAGTGTCAACATAACATAACAAAACATGTGTCTAACGAGACATTTTTTTTTTTATAACAATACATATGAACACTAGCTAGATGGACGCACATTAATTAGATGGGCGCTGGCGCGTCTGGAATTGACCAGAGGTACGTACCGTTCAGCGCTGTTATTTTGGACTTTTTTTTTCTTTTCTTTTTTTCTGCAAATCTATCAGATACGTACGTTTACAGCCTCTTATGGATAATGCAAATCTATCAGCCTCTAAATCTCTATATCTTCTTCTTGTCTGATTAGCTGTAAGCTTAGTTGGATGGCATATCATATATATGCATATATATATGAATCATGATTATGCGCGAATGTGATGGAGTATGTCTATTAATTTAAACAATGTCATTCTTGTTCGTTGTAGGACTTCAGTTCAAGCCGGCTTAATATAATATGTATGTTTACCATCACCTTTAACTGTGACAACTATATGCGTTTTCAGATGGTAATGGATATATTCAAGACAATTAAGTACCATAAATATATGAGACTAGCTAGCTAGGCGCTGATGCTATCGTTTCCAGTCGCGCAACTCGTGGAAGGTATTTTAGTATAGATATTAAAAAAGTAACTACTCTTTGAAGCCAACTAATTTTTGTAACCACGTACATATATAGGATCACCCATGAGAATCGCGATCACAATTGGTAGTATATATAATCTCCCGACCCCAAATGTACGTGGCTGGGGCAATTCCCAACCTTTACTCCTTTCCCTCTGGACTGAGAATTAATTTCATCCAACTGCATGCATGTATTTTTGGGCTATTTAATGTGATCGATGTTGGGGTAGAAGTGTAACATTGACAATATATATGTTCGCCTTGACAACATATATATAAGCACCGGCATGGATCATTTTCAGATGGTAATTAATGGATTCAAGACAATTAAGTACTAGCATGCATGATATGAGATCGACTAGGTGCTGATGAGCACATGCAAAACTGAACCCCCACACTGGCACAGGACCAGTGTCCAGTGGTTGTTAGTCAATTTAAAGGAGGTCTATCAAGAATTGAAGCAGCTTGGTTTCGCGGCTTTCATTTATAGATCGAGCAGCTAGGCACGTTCATGAATTATTAATTCCATCATCTCGATCAGCTAGAGATTGAGTCATGCTTGTCTGTATTTGAGTCATGCATGTCAGTCTCTTATATATATATCCCAGGTCTTGTAGTCTACTATAAATTAATACCTCTTTGATTTGATTGATTGTAATCTCAGTTTAAGTTTTTGAGAATTATAGAAATACAATAAGAAATTGCTCCATCAGATTCTCCCTTTGGATCAAAGCAAGAAAATCTGATTTTTTTTTGTTAATAGGGAAGATCTTTTTGGACGTGAAGTCAGGAAGAATGGAAGATCAGATCTTTTTTTTGTCAAATAAGGAAGATCAGAACTCATCGAAAAAGAAGGAAGATCAGATCTTACATATTATACAGTTGGTTTCGAAAATGAACAACACATGCCGTGCGGCCCATATCAGAAATTGCTCCTAAATATAATTGTAATTGTAATGAACATTACATTTTTCATAGAGATGTCAAATAATTAAAGTAATATATTTAAGAGAGATAAGGCCTAAGTTGAAGTCAATAGTATTGATAGTTTAACTCGTTAAAATTTATAATTGGTATTTTTAATGCAACTTATAATCGGTATTTTTAACGTAACCTACTAATGATTTTAGTTCAATAACAATGACATTTGGTCCGAATTCAATTAAAACAATAACACAACTTCAAACCTCTTACACTGTGAACCACTTCACCCTCGAAGACATCATGTTCCAAAGCAGACAAACCATGTGCAACGGTAGTTCACCATCACGAAGATAAAAAGAAGGCATCAAAATTAGACCACAGAGTTCCTGAGAATAACACCAAAATAATGACACAACACTAGAATCAAAACCTCTAAACCATAGCTCAATTGAGTAGAGACTTATTTTTTTTTTTTTTTTCAAACAATAGTAGAGACTTATTAAACCTAACAAAAAACAACACCCTAACAAAAAGCAGAAAGACGGCCCATAACACTATGCCACAAAGCCGCCGTCAGAACGATATAGGTGAAGAGAAATTGGATCCCATTTATTTTCTCTGTCATCACATCTTTTTCCCTAGAGAAATTTTATTCACACACCTCTATATACTAGATACACACCCCTTTTTTCCTACAACTTACATAAGACTTTGTGGGTACGTAAAATTACCAAAAGAGACATTTATATATTAAAACTAAAGAAACATAGTTGAAATAAACAATCCCGCATTAGAGTTTTCTTCTCCTCTACAAGAACGACGTGAATACATTAAAACTATGAGAAAGAAACATATTTTCAATTCAAAAGGTTACTAAAGGCCCACTTAGGGTTGAAGTTAGGCAAGTCTTGACCTCTGTCAATTGAGTTTTGCTGAACAGACTCGAGTCCCTCGACGCAGTCAATCCATAGCCAACCATCCTAGCAAACAATTGATTAACACTTACAATACTTTTTGATGAAATTGCCAAAGGAGGTTGACACCTACAGTTCAGAACTTCATACTTAGCTATCATCTCACTCTTGAAGCCCTACGACAATTTTAGTTAGAATCTGCATCTCTTTCTCATTGTGACGATTATGAAGGTTCAACTAGTTAAACTCATATCCTTGGAAAGGACACAAAGATAATCTTATTGTTAGGGCAGCATATGATTGACAATTACATGATCATTTTCTTAGCTCGAACATAGAAACTTGATGAAATTATAATAACCATGACTAAAGGAGTCCTTTTCCTCCTTCATTTTATTATACAAAGAACTAAAATTCATGTCGATTTTCTTTTCTCATCGCAGTTATAAATCGAAATACAGTTCAATGGGCAAACCCAGCAATCTAACTGCCAATCTGCAACCCAATCCTCCATATAAAATGAACCACTCCCTTCCTAGACACACTTGCATTAATGTTCACGGAATTATTTCTTAGCACATACTTTCATGCAGAAATGCATTGGTTCAATTCCCAATCGATTCTTCACTAAACTACATCGCTTCAGGCCAACAAACTATCCATGTCATTGAACAGTAAGGGCAATATTTTACCAGTAAAAGGCATTACTAATACTCACAAGGATTAAAATACGAACATCAGATAGCATTGCAAACCTATTGAAAATTCCTAATTCCAAACCCAAAAACAAAAATTGAGGAATATATTCTTGTCATCGATTTTAATTCAACGCGGTGAAACCCTTCAAGGAAGATCTCAACTAGGTGAAACCCTTCAAAGAAGATCTCAACTAGGTAAAAACCTTCGAGGAATATGCATAATTGCATAATGTTGAGTTTAGTAAATAAGTTGTTTGCATCTCAACTAGCATAATGTTGAATCTTCTTCGGGCATACTCGGGCAGATGCGATTATCTTATTCTTAATGTTGTTTGCATTTTTTTTTTTGAAACAGACGTTGTCTGTTTATTTAGAAAAAGGATGTGGGATGTGTATTTAGTAAATAAGTTGTGTATTTAAAATTAGGGTAGTTTAGGAAGTTTGAGGTTGTGTATCTAATAAATTGTGTTTCAATAAAGTTAATAGGTGGTGTATTAATAATGGGGTGTGTATCTAGTATTTAGTCATGTGTGAATAAAATTTCTCTTTTCCCTATTATAGAATCACCCACAAAAAATACAACGCCTTTCCTTTTTGGTCAACCAAAAAAAAATGCTCATGATTTTCATTTATTTCGTTAATTTCTTTTAGGTAACTGTAGTGACCAGTGAGTGGCGAACCAACTATCGTGAATTTGTGATTCTGAGTTCACCAAGAAATAGACAAAACCCAGATGAGCAGCTGCTCTTTCATGGCTTCCCTTCTCAGTCCAGCCCCAACCATTACACTCCAACACCAGGTACTTCTATCGTTCCCTTCTAATCATATAGATTACAACTTTTTTTTTTCCTTTTCTTCTTTTGGAGTTGGACTGTTCATTCTAACATGTTGTACAATTTCTTTGATTTGTTGGTGGCAGAAAGATTATTTCAGGCCCAGCACTATATCTACGAACCCATCATCCAGAATTTTCCAGAGAAATTATAGACGCGATGGGCTTTGTTTTGTGACAAAAGCTAAGACGAGCGTTGGAGGAGATGTACTGGAGAAACAATCAGATAGTATTGATGACAAGAAGGGTGATTCTTCTTATTATTTGATCACTTCATTTGATTACCACAAAATTGCTTTCTAAGTTTGGTCTTGGAATTTTGCTGTGCCTGATTAATACATGCAAAATTCATAGCAAAAAGGATAAATTTGTAGTTGCTTTCAATTGGATTGTAACTTTTAGTTTGTGAGGAGCATGATATTATTGTTCACCAAACTCTGGTTTGCATGCTTTGCTTCGTTTCTTCATTTACTTTTATTTTTCAATTGTTGCGCATCTGTTTTGAGTCTGTGTGTGTGAAAATGTTGACCTGGTGTCACCATTTTTCCCTTCAAAAATAGGACATTATATTGCGAAAATTCTGCCATACTGATCAGGCCCTTGTCCTAAAAGTAATGGAATGTTTTTCGCGGCGAAACTGTCTTTATGGTAGAAGCACTCGACTATCGTTAGAATGTTATCTTTTCGGTAATATTAGATGTTAAGAGCTTAACAGTATCATAATGATGGTCATGTGAGAGGAGATTGTCTTTGTTCTCTGTGGCTTGAAATCTTACATGTTCATTTGTTGATACTGATCCAGATTTTGGAGTAGTCAGTCTCCACCATGTTGGAATCTTGTGTGACAACTTGGAGAGGTCGCTCAACTTTTATCAGAACATTCTTGGTATGTTATGCTTTTTTCCCCTTAGCTCCTTCTATGTTTTATCATCTACCTAATACATGAAAAAATGAAACTTGTGATTAAGAACAATGTCTTGGATCAACATTAGGTCTTAAAATTAATGAGGCTAGGCCAGATGACAAGCTCCCCTATAGGGGTGCTTGGTTATGGGTGGGTTCTGAGATGATACACCTTATGGAGCTTCCCAATCCTGACCCTCTAACCGGAAGACCCGAGCATGGAGGCCGTGACAGGCACACTTGCATTGAAATTCGGGATGTGTCTAAGCTGAAAGCGATCCTTGATGAAGCTGGCAAGCTTTTCTTTACTCATCTGAAGTTCGTTTCATATGTGAATGATTTTGGAAGCAATGTTTGGCAGCTTACTTTGCAACTATTTCTACTACAGGTATTCCCTACACACTCAGCAAGTCTGGGAGGCCGGCAATTTTTTTTCGAGATCCAGATGAAAATGCTCTGGAGTTCGCTCAATTCTGATGGCTGACATGTTACAGCATCCATTGTTACATTGTCATATTGATAAATGATAATGCCTTCAGGATTCCATTATGTTCATGCACTGATAGAAATTATAGAATTTGTACAGATATTTATGCATTCGAACGATGACTATTATATACGCTAATGGTGTACTCAGCTATACTAAAGTGAGTAAATAATATGTGCCAATGGGACTTGTTAGGTTCCCAGATGGTTGGAGTAACTCTCTAATGCTGGAATGGTTGGAGTAACTCACTAATGCTGGAATGGTTGGAGTAACTCGATTCTCTCTAAAATGTCACAAATGAAACAAAAGGAAATAATTGCACTAAATCTTTCAAGACTAGCACACATTTCTTGTTGATCTAAACATGACACAGAAAGAAAAGATTATTCTTTTGCTTGTGCGTATACAATAATTACATCCAAGAATTGTTTGTAAGCTGAACCCTGTTCTAATATATACTGTTTTGATCTTTGATGACTACGAACTTTGAATGCTCAATTTCATCAGCGCATCCAAGTGAAAATAGAAGACATTTAATCCTGGTATGTACTTTCTGCTTTGATAAGCCTGCAAGAACTGGTGCAAAATCTAAACGTCTACACTCGGGTATGTCACGCGTGACCTCCACTCTTGTATAGCTGAATGCAATGTATGGTTAGGAGTTAACTCAGAATGCTGAAGCCTAAGCCTTGTCACTGGTGATACGTTGTGCTTGTCAAGCCATGCTTTGATTGCTCTGTACTCGTAAGTAAAACCATCAGCAGAAATGTGTGGATCGTCCATGATTTCCTGAATTAACCACAATATGATTCATCGACAGAAGCATGAAATGAGATGCATTCTAAAGTTCAAAGAGAAATAAAATCATTTTACCTGAAGTATTGGACAATAGTAGTGGCTTGGTGCATCAATATGGTTTCTCTCAATCTTTGAACTAGAATCTGCAATATCAACGAGTCTTTTGAGAACTGGCAAAACTTCAGTTTCAAGATCCGGTCTATCCCTGCATCTAAGTTTTGAACACATTAATGCAATTCGAGCCAACTCCTCTGTTTCAGCCAGTGGCCAATCTGTAACTGACTCATCCAAAATGTCAGCAAAAGAACAATTTGCTATTGCATTTTCCACAATGTACATAAGCCTATTTGGATGCCGTGCTGTCAATACTTGGAGGATAATAACCCCAAAAGCATACAAATCTGATTTGGGTCTAACTGTGCCAGTTCTCTGATACTCTGGATCCATGTAAAAGAGTGTACCAGCAATAATTGATTCTCTGTACTCCGTTATGTTGTCAGGCACAATGTCTGTAATGAGTTTAGCCAGCCCAACGTCCCCAATTTTGCTCAAGTAATTTCTGTCTAGTAAGATATTACCCGGTTTTAGATCTCGATGCACAATAGGCTCCTTCTTTGAGTTGTGTAAGAATGCAAGCCCACACGCTATTTCAAAAATTATCCGGAACCGAACAGTCCAAGGGAGTGATGGTTTTCCATTTCGGCGGTGGGAGATATAATCTTCCAAGTTCCCATTTTCCAGGTATTCATAAACTAGGCAACCGATCTCAGGACAGGCTCCAAGAAGCAAAACTATGTTCGGATGGTGTAGCAGGCTAAGAATTTCAACCTGCAGAAATTGGCAGAGAACATAAGATAGCGTTTACATCATGAAAACAGCAACTTGCTTGATCTCAGGATATATAAAAGAGAAAGGAAGATGGTCCCACTAGTCCACTACAGGATCAAAGAGAGAGGCCATCCAAGCTCAGGAAAAATAATGTGGAAGACTGGAAGCTTCTGCCATTACTCATAATGCTAGACTACTAGACTACTAGTATTGAATTAAAGACTATTGATTACTGAAAATGGATTATCGCAACAGTTTCATACTGTGCATAAGTCAAATATTGAGAACAAATAAAAGAGCAACAAGAAAAAAGCCATAATAGTAAACCAGTGCAATCAAATGGTTTCAGTATTACTTAATTAGTTAAAACTATATATACCTCTTTCAGAAACTCCTCTTTCTTATCGACTGCATCAGGTCGAAGAACCTTAACAGCTACCGGGGTTTGATCAAGACTGCACTTGTAAACTTTCCCATATCCTCCTTCACCAATGACATTAGTCTCTGAGAAGAAGTTTGTTGCTATCTCTATTTCCTTCCTACTGTATCTCCTATACCTACTATCACTTGAGAAGAGTGCATCAACAAATTCTTTTTTCTCTGAGGACTCTTTCATAGCATTTAACTCAGCAACTTGCCTCTCATAAGCCTCTTTAGCAAGCAAAACTTTTGCCTCCTCAATCTCCTTCCTGGCCTTCAAATGCTTTGCTGCCTCTTC
This sequence comes from Rubus parviflorus, assembly GCA_029955375.1. NCBI lineage: Eukaryota > Viridiplantae > Streptophyta > Magnoliopsida > Rosales > Rosaceae > Rubus > Rubus parviflorus. The sequence goes on from JARGGL010000004.1 coordinate 19,670,035, forward strand.
AGCAGCAAGTTTTCTCAAAGTTTCCTCACTTTCAAGAGCAGCATTCACTTTTCTTGCTTCTGTAAGGCATTCAGAAGAAAGTAATTGAACCTGCAAAAACATCAACGTCAATACCTGAGATAAATCAATAAAAAAACTTTGAGCCATTGTCCTTGGTCCTCCAAAATCATAATGGTTTCCATATTTTGTAGGCATGTCTGAGAACAAGTATGCCAAACTGCGTGTAAAATTAATCTTGCTTTGCTATCAAAAGAATAATTTTAAACTTGGTTTTTTTTTTTTTTCAAATTTAAAGGAACCTAGTACAAACCCATTACTAGTGCAGTATCCATTGTTATTTTCTCGGTGACAGTTGATCATGTTGGCACAGGTTAGAAACATCTTACGATAGTTAACCTCTCACCTTGCTTTGGGCATGTACCAGTTCTTCACAAGCTCTTTTGTACATGGCAATTGTATTTTGCAATTCTACACGCAACTGTTCTACTTCAGTCTGCACATTTGACTGCAAAATAGTAGTTCATATGAAAAATCATCCAACCACCTCATGAGGATGATAGATATATTAGCTAAATACTAAAAGCAAATCGAGCTCTTGGTATAAATTCTCAGCATTGTTCACCTTTTCAGTGTTTGAAGAAATCGAGGAACTTCCACGCTTTAAAGAAATAATCTCAAGGTTATCTTCCAAGTTCTGATGATTCCTTCCCTGATCCATACTAGCATTTGCAGGAAATTCCATATGCGTAAATGCTTCAGAACTTAGATAACTAAGGTCTGACATTGATGGTGCTCCATAAACTTCATGAACTGTGGATTCTATGTAGGAAGAACGACTTCCAGTTATCTGTTCATTAACTTCTCTGGAACCGCCTGTATCCTCCCCTCGAGCAGACAGCCCGTTAGCAGTGCTAGACTCTATATATGAGAAGAAACATTAAGAACATTACAAATGTATCAACTATAAAAGAATCACTTGTCAGTTGTAACATACCACAAGCAGATGAGGGACTAGCTGATTTTGTGATAACTCTTTGTTTCGAAATGACATAAATATCACAAGTATCAGGAGCACATTTCAGAACAACAGTTGGTATGTCGGGTCCCTTCAGTTTCCTGAACAAGTCATCAAGGAAAACTTAGCCTTAAATCATTGAAAGAATGTCACTTTTTAATCCAGAAATTTCAAGAGCTACAAATTTATAGCAACACAATAGTAAAAATTTCAAATTGTACACATGTAGTTAGATAACTAAAAGCCCAGAATCATGGATTCTGAAATATTATCCACCATGCAACATAATAGTAAAATTAGAATTGTAGCAAAATATAGATTTACCACCATACCTGGTTATGTAATTGGAATTGCTAGAGCCCAACACTAAACAATTGAAATCAGACTGGGATATGAAGCTTAGAAGCCCAGTTGCAGGATCCTCATCCTCTAATACCAATGTTTCCATCTATACAAAAGTTACTGAAATTATTATGACTACACATTCAATATGGACAGTAAATTTTACGAGCTAGGTTCATAGAGAGAAGTTCACCTTCTTTGATTTGCATAGCTTCTTCAATGGAGTAAAAACCTCCGCATGCTTGTCCTTCATGTCCTTCACATACGTCGCCACCACACTCTCGTCTAGCTCGGTCACAGGGATGCGATCTCCTGCTGCAGAAACCACGATAACAACACCAAAGCACCAATAATCAACTCACAAGTAAACAAGAGAGCAGAGCATCAATTCAATAAGAGAGAAGGAAATATTACATGGAGTTGGAATTGAAGTGATTCTGGGCATGACGTGGACCAAGACGAAGCGATCGGCTCTGGGCATGAGATTCTCCACAGCCCACTTCACGGCGCGTCGACTTCCATTTCCATCGCCGCCGTTAACCGCCACCGCCACTGACGTCATCATTCAACCAGAGTACTTCCGGTCGCTACGTGGCTGGGTTTGTTTCGTTTATTCAAAACTCATTTTAAAGTTTGGAGCGTTGACTGATATTATGGTCGTCGTGTTGACTTCTATTATCGTAAGATTGGCCTAGGAAATCCAACGGCTCTTACAAACTAGAATGGTATACATCTAGGCCTCTAGGGCCTAATACAAAGAATCTCATCTTCCTATCACACCCCAATACAATCATTAGTGAAGCCATAAAATTAAAAAAACGAGATACGATCAATTAGTCCAATTAATCATTACAAACTAAATTCTCAAAAAAATGAGTTAGTTGCATTGGTTAACCAATTTTTGAATTAAAACGTAAATGCCACTACTTGCTAATACAAATTGTCACTCTTAAGCAAGAGGTTGGAATAGACAAATAATAGTCTTTTTAATAAATTTTGTTCTCAAAGATCCAAGTGATTTGTGTAAATGAATGCCAAAACTTTTCATAAGAAAACACCTATCAAGTGTAGAAACATTAAAAAAGGTTTCTACAACGTTAAAGTGCCTTGAACACATAGGCGGAGCTATAATTTGAAATTTATGTGGCTATATATATAGGTGGGCTTGACTAAAAAAATACATACTAAAACCAAAATAAAAAATGCAGCTGAAGTTGTGTAAGAACACTCATAGTTTTGCCACTGCTTAAACATCATTTCAAATTCTACAAATGATATTTTTATTGACATAAAAAAAACTGAATTTTTTACTAAACAACATTTGAAGTACACTACTTCTCTCACTTGACCTTTTTTTTTTTATTATTACAAAAGAGAAGTAAAGACCAGAGGGAGAATCCTCTCCTACACCCAAGACCAAACCAATCAAAGGTGAAGGCAGAGGAGGCCCTCAGAGGAATCATATTGAACCAAATCCTACTATCTTCGGTCTCATGCCCAAGATTAGCGAGTGCGTTTGCAACTGAGTTGGCTTCCCTGTAAATTCTCTCACTTGACCTTAAGATGTTGAATTTGGCCATGTTTCGAGAAACCGAGCGAACGCAACTAGATTCTTGTTGTTCAAGCTAAAGTTGCCAAAAATTTCCTTCATGGCCCAAGCATTTGCCCTTAGAGGCTCACCTTCTTCGTCCACCGTGACTCTTCTAATCGACTTAGCCACCGCATCACTATTGAATGACCTATCTCGATCATTTCTTGGTATTTCCAACCCGACTCGCTTGCTATGCATGAGTCTCGCGATCAACCCTTGATCCGAACTTGCCCCAGAAAATAAAATTAACACTCGACCGAGCCCAAGTGCCTCGATAACTGAACTCCAACCACAATGAGTCAAGAAACCCCCAATCGACGAGTGTGCCAAAACCCTAAGTTGTGGTGCCCAACCCCTCCATATCAAACCGCGGTCCCCCATCCGGGTCTCAAACCGGGTGGGATGATACCCGGATCTTCAACTAATTGACGATTGCTGAGCACCCAAACAAATGACATCCCAGATTTATCTATCCCATGTGCCAACTCGTGCATCAATTCTCGACTCAGAGCCACCTCGGTACCGAGTGCGAAGTAGACCACCGATTTTTCTTTCTTCGTATCAAGCCACTCTCTCAGCAATTGCCACTTGTCATCTTCTAATTGGTCAGCACGGTCGGCGTCTTGTTAAACCGGTGGCAACAAGCCGAGTGGAAGCACGGGTTTGCCATACAATTTCTGGAGCAAACTCAGTGAGTCAGCATCAAATTCGGGGCAGGTCCTTGTGGCCACGAAGTTGCAACCTTCAATTGCTTTCGCGAATCTCTCGAAATCGGAGACCTCATTGTCCATGCAGTCCCAGTGACTGACCATCTCGTACAGCTTGAAAGCAACTTCACAACCAGGGAAGTCGATCCACTTGGGGACGACAGTGAAGTCCTCAGGTCGCTGACGCTGACGCTGACCACTGAGCAACTCCGACGGCGAGCCCAAGAAGGCCATGATAGTGGCATTGAAGATGGTGAAGTAGACCGAGTTAATCCCGAGCCGAGTTACGATTGAGGGTAGCCAGAGGGACGGGAAATCCTGGACTATCCAGTTGACGTCGTCCAGCTGGTGTTGGAGGAAATGCGTGAGTGGAAGCTCGAGCTTGTCGTAGGCCTTTTTGAGGTATGGGACTTTGTGGATGGGTAAGTCGGAGGTGGACTCCGCCGATTGCGGAAGACCGTCGACGGCGGGCATCGGAAGCTCGATAAATTTGATGAGTGGGGATAGAGAGGAGGAGGTTGAGAGGCGGTGGATATTTTTAGGGGTGGAGATGAAGGATATGCGATGACCCTTTTGAGCTAAGAACTTGGAGACCTCGAGAAATGGCATGAGGTGGCCGTAGGCTAGCCATGGGAACATGGCTATGTGAAGAACCTTCTGGTTATTGTTGTGCTCTTTGATCATCTCCATGGTTGCTAGCTTAAGCTTGGTCGATCTACCAGCAATGATTATATCACAATAATGAATGATGGTTGAGAAAGTTGTAGTGGTGGTGACTGGTCGTCGTGGTGAGCGGTGAAAAGATAAGGAATAGGAGTATAGCCGTACGTATAGGACCCAAACATGGACATGAAGTGATTGTTATTTTCAATCATATTCAATAATTAAATATTGTTAAATTTAAATTTAGAGCGCCAGATTATTATTTTTTTGGTCATATTAATTGTCTTTTTGGCTAACGTCATATTAATTGTTGGGTAAAATCCTCATATGGTATCTGAACTATCACCAAATGCAATTTTTGGTACCTGAACTTTCATAAAGAACTTGGTGGTACCTGAATTATTCCTCCGTTAGTCATTATAGTACCTACCGTTAAATATTCCGTTAAGTGTTTATGTGGCATGGGTAAAATAGTCATTTAATTTATTTTCAATTTTCAAAATAAATTATACAAAAAAAAAATTTAGATATTGTCCACAAATATACAAAGACTAAAAAGAGAAAAATTATTTTTATTTTTATAATATAATTTATTTTTATTTTTAGGTTTTTAATATAATTTATTACCATGTAGGTGGTTTTATTATTAATTAAAAAAATAAAAAATAAACTATATTAAAAAAAGTAATTTAATTTTTTATTATATTAAAAAATAATTATAATTTATTTTAAAATTTAAAATTTAATAATAAAACCACCTACATGACATCTTTAATCCTGAATATTTGAGAATAAAATAATTTTGCATCTTTAATTTTGAATGTTTTGAGATAAAAACTCTAATTTGATTATGTTAATATAAATTTAATTTTTTTGCATAATTTATTTTTATTTTTATTTCTAAATTTAATAGTAAAAAACTTTTAATGACTGTTTTGCCCATGCTCTAGTCACCAAATTACAAGTTTTACTCATGCCACACAAGGTTCGAAAAATCGCTAATCGCTAGTCGAGCGGCGGGTAGGGGATTAGCGATTAGAGGATTAATCGGGGATTAATCGGTTTGTATTTTTTTAATTTTTATTTATTTTATCACATATAAATAAATAAATATAAAATACAACCTACAACTATATCTAGTAATCTTCACATTCTCTCTCTCTCACTACTCACCAACACCAATCCTTAATTGTTTAATTCCTTATACAATTAAAGATTGGTATTATTAAGTCACTTACTGACTTACATAACTCTCTCTCTCCATCTCACTTTGCTTTTCTGTTATTTTCCTTTTTTTTGTCTTGGGGAATTGTATCACTCTCTCTCTCCCTCTCACTTTTTCTTTCCTTTTATTTCTTTGTCGGGAGAATCTCTCTCCTCCTCTCACTTCTTCTTCAGTCCTTGTTCATCTTCTCTGCAAATTCCTCTATCTCTCTCCTCCTCTCACTTCTTCTTCTTCAGTCCTTGTTCATCTTCTTCTCTGCAAATTCCTCTATCTCTCTCCCCCTCTCACTTCTTCTTCTTCTTCAGTCCTTGTTCATCTTCTTCTCTGCAAATTCCTCTATCTCTCTCCTCTTCTCCGATCTTTTTCTGTTTAACTTCTTCCTCTTTTTTCTTCTTTCCTAGATGAGAAACAAAACTGCAAACAGCAAGTTCATTCTTCTTTCCCAGATCTTTTTCTTCTTCCCGATTTTTCCGATTTGGCCGATTTTGGCTGATTTTGGACGATTTTTTGGGCGATTTTTTGGAGGCCGATTTGCCCAGCCGATAGAGCATAAATCGAATCGGCTGGGTACCTTGTAGCGATTAATCGGGGATTAATCGGGCCAAATCGGGGATTTTTCGAACCTTGATGCCACATAAGCACTTAACGGAATATTTAACGGTAGGTACTATAATGGCTAACGGAGGAATAGTTCAGGTACCACCAGGTTCTTTATGAAAGTTCAGGTACCAAAAATTGCATTTGGTGATAGTTCAGGTACCATATGAGGATTTTACCCTTAATTGTTTAAAGAGGCTTATTTTGACGTCTCTTGGGCTATGAATTCCATTTCACTGTCCTATTTCTTAGGGAATAGTAAGATCGCTTGGCTAGGAATTCAGACGGCTCTTACTCACTAAAATGGTAGATTTCTATTCACCAAAAGAAGAAAAGGGTAGATTTCTATATACACCCCCATTTCACAACTGAAAACAAGCATATTACTAAGCCATAAAGGAGAGCAGTTATGATTAATTAATTGAGCCGGTTTGGGTTAACTAGCAATTAACTTGAAATGTAAAATGCACGACACAAATACAATCTAGTAACACAAATTTTCACATACAACAACTCCAAAAGAGTGGTTAAAAGTTTGTACATAAAAATTGTTTTTGCTCATTATTATTTGTATACTTGAAATTCCAAGTACTTATGAATACGTGTAAAAAGTAAAAATATTTCACAAAAAGACACCTATCAAGTATTGTCCAAAAAAAAAACCTATCAAGTGTAAACAACATTGAAAAATTTATTAACAACATTAATACATTTTAATTTTCTCTCAAACTCTACGAAAGACACTTTTATTAACACCATACATTTTTAACACTATTGAAAAATACACTCTTATATAAGGTTGGACTTAAGATGTTAAAGCTGGCCAGGTTTCGAGCAACTGAGTGAATTCATCTAGATACTTGTTGTTCAAGTTCACGTGGCCAAAAATTTCTTTCATGGCCCATGCATTTGCCCTCAGAGCAGTTGCACCAATGAGTTGATCCAATTGCCAATGGGGTGATTGGCCAAACTTCATGAATGCAGCAGTCATTGATTGCCCGAGCAATCAATGGTCCCTGCCAAGTCGGGCAATTGGTGGCCTCCACTCACGTGGGGCTGCAATGGGCACAAATTTTTTTTTAAAACCTAAAACAATCATGTACACAGTATGAAATCAATGGGCCAGATTTCATTAATTTAAAATCAATGGCTCATATTATTTTACAACAGTCAAGTGGTTTGTTTAATTATTTTAATCCAAATAAATTCGAAATAATTCAAAAAAAAAGTTTTTTTTTTCCTCTATAAATACCCATTCACTCTCCTAAACTTCCCATTCCAAAATTTGCATTTGTAATTTAATTAATTAATTAAATTTTAAGTTTAATTTCATTCCTAAATTAATTAATAAATCAAATATGTATGTTCAAATAGTGTATTGGCATTCGAATTGTCTTTTATTGCTGTATTTGAAAACTGAAAGCAATTGCCAATTTGGGTGAATAGTGAATTGGCAAATGATCAATTGGCTTAGCAAATTGGCAATTACCCTTAGCGGATGGTGAATAGTGCATTTGCTCTTAGTTGTTCACCTTCTTTGTCCACCATGACTCGTCTCATAAACTCGGCCACTGTATCCTTACTAAATGACCCATCCCGATCATCCCTCGGTATTTCCAACCCGACCCGCTTGCTATGCATCAATCTTGCGATTAACCCTTGATCCGAACTAGCACCGGAAAATAAAATCAACACCCGACCGAGCCCGAGTGCCTCGATCACCGAACTCCAACCGCAGTGAGTCAAGAAACCCCCAATAGACGAGTGAGGCTAAGTTGTGGTGCCCAACCCCTCCATATCAAACCGCGGTCCCCGACCCATGTTTCAAACTCGGGTGGAATGAGATCCGGAGCTTCAGTTAATTGACGATTGCCCAGCACCCAAATAAAAGACAACCCGGATTTCTCTATCCCATTTGCTAATTCATGCATCGATTCTTGACTCAGGGTCACCTCGGTACCGAGTGTGATGTAAACCACCGACTTCTCTTTCTTGTTATCAAGCCACTCTCTCAGCAATTTCCACTTGTCATCTTTCGATTGGTCATCTTGTAAAACCGGTGGCAGCAAGCCGAGGGGAACCACTGGTTTGCCGTACAATTTCTGGATCAAACTCAGTGAGTCAGCATCGAACTCGGGACAGGTCCTCATGGCCACAATGTCGCAACCTTCAATTGCAGCTGCGACCCTCTCGAAATCGGAGACCTCATGTTCCATGCAGTCCCAGTGAGTAACCATCTCGTGCAGCTTAAAAGCGAAGTGAAAATCAGGAAAGTCGATCCACTTGGGGACGACGGTGAAGTCCTCAGGGCGCTGGCGTTGACCGCCGCGTAACTCGAACGGCGGGCCGAAGAAGGCCATGGTAGTGGCATTGACGATGAAGAAGGACACCGAGTTGATCCCGAGCCGCGTAACGACTGGGGGTAGCCAGTGGGACGCGAAGTCCTGGACGATCCAGTTGACGTCGTCGTCCAGCTGGTGTTGGAGGAAATGCGTGAGTGGAAGCTCGAGCTTGTCGTAGGCCTTTTTGAGGTACGGGACTTTGTGGATGGGTAAGTCGGAGGTGGACTCCGCCGATTGCGGAAGGCCGTCGACGGCGGGCATCGGAAGCTCAACGAATTTGATGAGTGGGGATAGAGAGGAGGAGGTTGAGAGGCGGTGGATGTTTTTAGGGGACCCCTATGCGATGACCCTTTTGAGCTAGGAACTTGGAGACCTCGAGAAATGGCATAAGGTGACCGTAGGCTAGCCATGGAAACATGGCTATGTAAAAGCTGGAACGTGCGTTTTTATGTTAGGATTGATGTTATTGTATCAATTCCAGTGTTCTGAAAAAACGAAAACAGCAAAGAACAAGCAATTTGTTGAAGCAGTGAAAAACCTCAATTTGAGGAAACAACACTGCGGAATCCACTATAAAAAGTTGAGATGAAACTCTTACAAACAAAGGTAAACCTCGATTACCATTACAACTAGCAGCCCTAGTCTATGTGTCTGTCTTGAGTCTTTTTCTCATCAACTTCTTCTTCTGGGATTGCAACACGTATTTCAATCCTGAGTCTGCACAACTTCTCTGCTAGCCACGAAATAATGATACAATATTGAACCAAGGATTCACCTCACATGTACAAGTGAATCCCCAAACGAATTATGCTTTTATGCTCTGATATGAAAGCAGCAACACATGAGATAAACAATAATCTCTAGCCTCAAAGCATCCACAACGACACCTGTGTTAATCAGCCTATATAGGAGCAACGACTCCCCCTCACTTTAAAGTTTTAACCCTAATTGACTTCCTATCAGGAAATATCTTTATTAAAAAGATGGCTAAATTCAATTTACTACCCTATACTTTACACTCAAAATCAATTCAGTCCCTGTACTTTCAATTTCATCAAAAACACCCTTATACTCTATAGATTTGATCAATGTCATCCAATTGTTAAATTTGAGATTTCTGATGAGGGCATTTTCGTCATTTTCTTCATAAACCCTAAACAAAATACCTCTATTTATTATATTATTAGAAATAAAATAAAATAATTGCATACCTTCAAAGTTAGCATTATTTTATTTTTTTCATGCTAACTTTCAATTTATGAAATTATTTTTTTTCTATTAATAATAAATTTTTTATTTTATTTTATTCTGGTATATAACTCTATATATAATTGAAATAAAATATTTTATTTTATTTCTACTAATAAGAAATTATTTATTTTATTTCATTGTCGTATCGTATATGACCCTATATAAATATTTTATTTGTACTCTCGTACTAATAAAATATTTATTATTATTACTACTAAAATAAATAAGAATACAATAAAATAAAATATTTATTATTATTAGATATAATAAAATATTTATTATTATTAGATATAATAAAATAATTTATTATTAGTAGAAACAAAATAAAATAATTTCATAAATTGAAAGTTAGCATTAAGAAAATAATGCTAACTTACAATTTATGAATTTTTTTTATTTTATTTATACTAATAAATTATTTTATTTTATTTCTACTAATAATAATAATTTTTTTTTTCAATGCTAACTTACAATATAATAAATTATTTTATTTTATTTCCATTAATAATAAATTATTTTATTTTATTTCCATTAATAATAAATTATTTTATTTTATTTCTACTATTAATAAATTATTTAATTATATTTCTACTATTAATACATATGAAATTACGAAAATACCCTCCAGAAAAAGCCCAAATCTGATGGTTGGATGAGATTTATCAAATTAATAGAGTACAAGGATATAACTGATGAAATTGAAAGTATAGGGACTGAACTGATTTTGAGTGTAAAGTATAGGGTAGTAAACTGAAATTAGCCCTTAAAAAGATTATCAATTATGAGATAAAACAATAAAAGATTTTGCTGAAAAGATCCTAAATCAATTAGGATTCAAATACAATTAATAAACGCAACGGAAATGATTTGATTTCAACACAATTAAATCAAGGATTTAATTAAGAAAATCATCTATTCAAAGAAACCATAATTATATACTTACCTTCCTAAGGTCACGTAGGTTGTGGCTCATACTTTTATTCAAACAAGGTGTGTGTAGGAATGCCAATATACTAACAGGCTATGTGAAGAACCTTTTTCTCTCTACTCTCCATAGTTTCTACCTTGGTCGATGATCGATTCCATTTATCACACATTTTATAGAGTTTAAGGTACGTAAAAGAGAAGAGATCCCATTGTTCAATAATTTTCCTTCTTTAATATATCTTCAACCAATACATTTATGGGTTTTTATCATCGATAGTGTCTGAACTTTTTGTGACCGGACAAAATAGGGTCTGAACTTACAAATCAATCAATTAGGTGTCTGTACTTAAAAACACATGCCATTTAGGTACTTCCGTTACATTTCCGTCAAAAATAAGGGCAAATCAGACATTTCACTATACTTTTTATAAGCAAATGACTTTTATAGCCTCATTCATATTTTTTATTTGTTTTTTATTTTTTTAAAAATTAATTACTGATTTTTTTTCCTTTCCTAATGACCCGATCTCTACTCTCTCAGTCTCTCCCCTTCCCCGTTCCCCAATCTCTCTCTCTCTCTCTCTCTCTAAGCAATCACCGCCGGTAACCATGGCCTCTGCCCACCGTCAAGAAACACCGCTGCTTTGCGCACCCAGTCCTCCGCCACCGCACCTCCATTTTGCGCCGCCCAATTCCCTTTCTCTCCGCTGCTCACACACCACTAGCAGCTCCCATTCATCGCTGCCATTGCTCAGTTCATCTTCTCTCTCCGCCACACCTCCTCTGCAATTTCCAGCGCACCTCACATTCTCACAATCACAGCACCCAGTTTCAATTCTCCTCTCTCCACTCTCGCTAGCTCTCGGCTCATCTCTCTTCCTCCAATTCAATGTGGAATTGGGGATTTGGAAGCTGAGGAAGAAGAAAGAGGAACAAGGAGAGAATATAGGACTTACAGAGGAACAAAGAGAAGAGAGAAGGAAAGAAAATAAAAATAAAAAGAAGAGAACTGAACAAAGAGAAGAGAGATGGAAAGAAAAAAAGTGAAAAGAAGAGAACTGAACAAAGACAAGAGAGAAGGAAAGAAAAAAAAAATTGAAAAGAAGAGAACTGGAGGAAGAGGAACGAAGAAGAGAGAAGGAAAAGGAAAAAAAAAAAGAACTGGAGGAAGAGGAACGAAGAAGAGAGAAGGAAAAAAAAAAAAAAAAGAACTGGAGGAAGGGAACGAAGAAGAGAGAAGGAAAAGAAAAAAAAAAGAAAAAACTGGAGGAAGTGTGCTGGGAAAATATAGTAGATAAAATAAATATTTGCATATAAATTAACAAGTAAAACATATATCTTGGTAGTTAAGGTGTAAGGCTTTTATTGAGAGATGGGAAGTTCGAATCTCAACTAGAACAAAACTAATAGGAGATTTTTTTTCCCTAATAAAAAGTATAGTGAAATGTCTGATTTGTCCTTGTTTTTGACGGAGATTAGACGGAATTGTAACGGAAGTACCTAAATGGTTTATGTTTTTAAGTACAGGCACCTAATTGATTATTTTGTAAGTTCAGACCCTATTTTGTCCGGTCACGAAAAATTCAGACCCCACCGATGATAAAAACCCTACATTTATATACAGAAAGGAAACAAATCGAGGGAGATCTTCAACCAATACATTTTATATAGAGAAAACAGATCGAAAGGAAGATCTCCGACATGGACAGTTATTGCTAAACAACAGCCATTGGTGCTCGGTCTCTTCGATCTGTCACTCTTATATACAAATCTGCCTCTCCGATCCCAATATATATATATATATATATATATATATATCAAATGAATAATGCTATATGAACCACATTTATTTACTAAATTGTTAACCACAGCTCTCTGAAGCAGGTGAGACCGTTATCAAATTTGCTCCATTAACCTATAATTTGTATGTATTTACATAAAAAACCAAGTGACTTTAAGAAGTGGGTGGCTGGGTTCTTACTCTTAAATGATCTAAACTGTGTTCTAACTTTTAAGGGAAGGAATTCAAGTTAACAGTGAGATAGGTTCTTATCATAGTGGCTCCAGTAGGATCTGATAGTAGATGTCTGACAAGGCGCCTTCTCAAACTATTTGGTGCTATAACAAACATATACACGGCGAAAAGCATGAGATCAGCCGAGGACAGAGACGAGCCGAGAAAACCCTGCCACATCCTGCAAGGGAAGAAGCAACACCATCCATTATTCAAGTTTAGTTCACGGTTGAATTAAACAGCGTTATAGTTGTAGATTCGAGACAATGTGCTTTCGAGTTGAGTTGTAGGCTATAATGTATGGTTCTGTGATCAGTATAGAAGGACAAAGCAATATCATAGAGCAATAATTTCAAGGAAAAGCATTTGATATGATGTAGAAAATTGATCATACCAAGTAGGTAAGCGGAAGAAGGTATGGAAGAATGTCCTAATGCCCTCAATGTCCAGTTGCAGAATGAGCGCTAGTCCAAACAGGAAGAATGCTCTTTGGCGTTTCCTTTCTGGCGGCCAGAGAGTATTCCAGGCTGAAACGAAAAGATTATATCCAATGAAATGTAATGCAAATTACAAATCGATCACAAACTATGTCTCTCAATCTAAATTGGTATATATCCCAATAACAACTTGCATGCAACGACACTAGGGAAGAGAGAAATGAGTTCCCTTTTCAAGCAAATTATCATTCGAAAGCTATATTGGAGACTTCGAGGATGAGGTCTATAGGTGTATACCTTGCATCGAGATATTCTCATTACTTATTTGACGGCTACGACTGGCCTTAGGATGATCCTGCTTCAAAATCTTTGCAATCACAGAAGCATATTTTGGAGCCTCCGATAAAGATCTCACAACTGAATACCCTGCTTGATGGTAGAACTATATTACTCATTTAAACTGAGCAATTGGGATAACCTTGATAGTTAATTGGTTTTAGTTATTACCTGTGGCTGGATGTACCATGCTGGCAGCAGCACCAAATGCCAGGTTCTTTTGCTCTGTATTCGGTAATGACCCACCCACTGGAATCCAAGACCATTCCTACATTGATTAGGGTAAGATTATGCCCTGAATGAAGATGAAAGAAGAAAAACTAATGTGACAACCATAGTTTGTTTCTCTAATGAATGAAGATGAATATGTAATCGTTCCATTACATGGCATTGCATAAAACCCTCTTCAGTCTTCTTGAAGGGAAAGATGGTCATCCATCTATAAAAATTTAAGAATTGTACTCTGTTCATAAAAGTTACCTCTTCATAAGTTTTTATAATACGAATTCCCATTGTCTTTAACCTCGACAAGAGCTTTTTCTTCAATAGATCAAAAGGCATGGCATCTTTCGAAGCCAAGCAAGTTTCCTGCAAATTAACTTCCTCTAAATAACTTGCACATGAATCAAGTAATTTAACAGATGGCTAATGCACATCCAACAAACCTCAAAGAAAACTCTTGTTGGGGACATGGCCATGGCATAAAGAAATGTTGGATATTCTGCTTCCGAACATGAAACTTTTTGTTTCGTGTAGTCTCTATAATCCATGAAAACCATCAGGTTGGGATCATATGGATAGCTTTCCACCTGAAATTGCAAGTCAGAATGGACACAGTATAAGTCATCAAGAATTCTCAGCCTCGTTTGGAGGGATTCAAGATCATTTGCACATTATGAAATGCAGCAAAATAAGGAACATAAAAAGAACTATAATGAATTACGTTTTTTGTATTTGGCCAAGCAACTATGTCAATTTAGCACTAACTGAAAACATAATTCCTACCTCAACTTCCACTCCATAAGCTGTTTGGACAGAGACCTTTGGACCACCCACCTCATATTGCAAAAGCTTCCCTGAAGCAGCTCCTGATGCAACAGTAGCAAGCCTATAATACCGCGTTAGAAGTTTGAAACAATGTGTAGAAAACCAGGTTTACCATCACTAAAAACTTGAATTAAATAATGATTCCATCATACCTAGAGGGGATAACGATACCATGGTCGCATGCTACAAGACTATGGCCATTGCTAGCTTCAACAATACTTTCCACCCTTGAACTAAGGTACGAAACCCCTGACTCTAGACACCTAAGAAAATCAATAAGAATCATGTAACTACATAGAATTGCATTATACACAAACACAAGCATCCATGAGTAGAAATGTCGAAGAAAGATGATAGTGTCTAGAGTCTAATCACCTTCTTAAAAGCTCCTCATGGAGCAAATTTCGACACACACGACCGTAAGCACGGCCGAACAAAATGGGGTCACTGTCATCATCAAGATACACAATGGTGTCCTGCCAAACATGCTCAATACACCCTTCTAGTCCAAGGTCTGAAAATGTCACAATCGAAGCAAATAGCAATGTGAGCAGAGTTTCTGAAAATGTCACATTACATTTTACAATATGCATCATAAATTGACTACCTTTGAATTCATCTTCCCAAACACCATAGTTGTTTGTGAAAGGGAGGTCAGGGCCAATAAGCCCAACTTTCAATCCCAACTTGGCCGACTCTGCAGCCAGAGCAAGACCTGCTGGACCACAACCAATCACCACCAAATCCAGTATATTATCCCCTACTGATATTGGTGGTAGCTGCAAATTCATAATTAACAAGTTCACAAAATTGCTGTGAATTTGATATACGAAGCCTAAAAATATAACAAAGCAGAGACGTGAATTAACCTTGTCAGCGAGCTTGGACTGCTTCTCCATGGTCTTGTTCTGCTGCATTTGGACGAAAAGAAGCTCGGACCCACCGCCCTTGACGTAATCTTCCTCATCCGCGAAGCCTTGTTTCACAGCCACACCCACACAGCTTTCGCTTCCCGCATTGGCTCGCACTTGGAGCAGAGAATGCTTGTTGTACAAAGTACCGTAGCGAAAGATAGGAGCTTCCTTTTTACTAGTTGGGATAACCCCTCTTCTTACAGTCGGCCAAAACGACACCGTCATTGCCGTAAAGTTCCGAGCGCCGAGTCCAACGCAGTCCATGACCAAAATTCAATTCTCTCTTTCTAGCTAACGTCTTAAAATTTTTCCCAACTAAGCGCCTGGCATTTAGACCATCTAGATTCTTGTAGGGATATAAATGATATTCGGAGGTGTAGAAATTAATATCAAACGAGGGCTTCAACGGAGCTGAGGAGTCTCTCAGCGTGAGAGCGAGCTTCTTGGCCTGTCACTGCTTCTTGGGGCGTTGCGGATAGGGAAGGGAGTTATATGGTGCGCTTTAATTCGCGGAGTAGTTAAGACGGTCATCCGAAATCGGCCACGTGGAGAATTCCTATTTGCTGGAACTTGGAGAAATGTCCCCTACTTGCCTTATCAATCCGTGTAGTGCCGAGTTGCCGTTTCGGGCCTGTCTTGATAGTGGTTGTGTGTATTCAACTATTCATGTAATGTGTATGCTTCCGGAAGCTTGGGAGACTCTCAACAGTTTTAGGGCACCATATGTTTTATGATGTAATGTGGATTTTCGAATGTTTCGAGCTAGGTATTAAATTGTTATGAACAAATAAAACTTATTAAAACTTACTTATTGAACTTATAAACTAAACATAAATACAAACAAACGATGCACTTACCCAATGAGTTTGGTTTAGTGGAAGCATGCTAAGCTGCAAGTGGGGCGAACGCTACAGTGATACTCTTGGTAATAAGAGGTCGCTGGTTCATACCCCAGCTTGTGAAGAACATCCCTTGGGAATGGATCATACCTTAATTGCTCCCGGCCCCGAAGTGGTAGCCCACTTTGGACCACCATTTTTATAATAAATACAAACAAACGATAACTTGACCTAAAAACGTACATAACACTTTAATTGAGACATAATGGATGCGATAAAGCATCAATGGAGAGCATGGTACTTGAGAAATGACATTTGAAAGGATTATTTTTTTAGTTATTGTTTTTTTTTAATTGAATTATTGAAAATTTGAAATCATTTTTATGGGCTTAAACATGGGCCGGGGACAAATTAAAATACTCTACAAGGTCCAGTCTAACGAGTATTTTTATTTATTTTTGGACCGGATCCAGTTTAGAGCTGGGTGTGTCGACTTGAATCTTTTATTCTGTTTTACATGAACCCTCGCTTTTAATTTCGTAAAGGAAAACCGAAACGAAAAGCAGAGAGCACCGTGTGTATTCGCGGCAGTCAGTCGTAGAGAGACTGATATCAGTACCAGAGAGACAGCCAGAGACGGAGAGCGATGGGAAATCCGAAGCAAAAATGGACATCGGAGGAAGAAGAAGCGCTCAGAGCCGGCGTCAGAAAACACGGCACCGGCAAATGGAAGGACATCCAGAAAGACCCTGAGTTCAATCCCTTCCTCTCTTCTCGCTCCAATATTGATCTCAAGGTCTCTTTCTCTCTCAACCTATAATTGTATGCCTGCATATTTGTATTATAGTCGAGAATCCAGAATTTGAGTTTACTGTTTACTGCTGAAGAAACCCAAGAAAGTTGTTTTAGGCTGTAAAAGTATTAGCGTTTAATGTTTTAGGGTTTATTGGTATCAAATAAGAGATAATTGAATGTTAATAGCTTTGGTCGTCTGGTATGCTAAGGTGTTCCCTTTCACTTGGACCAAAATTTTGTTCTTTCTTCATTATTCAAGTGTTAGTTGCTTATAAATTATAATGATAATCCAAAACACAGTTTGAGACCTATGAATTTGAGGTGGTTGAGTTTTGCTTTTAGTTTTGTGGATTGAAATGGTGAACCAGGGTCAAAGAAATTACCATTTGTGTTTTGTCCTAGCATCCGGTGTACTTAACCAAACTTCTGTTAGCTTGATAAGTCATTGGAGCCACTGCCAATTGGTCTATTTCTGACATGGTGTTTGACTTTTTGTTAATGTTACATCTTGTAAAGTTGTAAGGCATTGTACTGGCATAAAATCTACAATTGGATTCGACAAAGCGTAGGCTTCAAAAGTTTCTTATTTTCAAACTTTCTCTCATCAGTTTGCTACATGGAATTTGGGTTTCAAAAGTATTTTGAGAATGGTGTGAAATCCTTTTAGTCGGAAGTTTTGAATTTGTTGTCAATGAATTACAGCTTCTTACTATCAGAACTACTGATAGACTTATCTAATATGGTACCACACTATAACTTTCTAATCAATTTTCTTATGTCTGGTCTGTGCTCATATTGTTTTTTTTCTTGCAGGACAAATGGCGGAATATGTCTGTTAGTGGCTTGGGCCCCAGAGAAAAAGCAAGGATGAAACCAAGAGATAGTCCTGTTACTTTATTCTCCAACCCACAGACTTCTGCTGCTGCTCCTGTTAAACGTGAGCCATCAGCAGCTCCTGTCAAACGCGAGCCATCAGCAGCTCCTGTCAAACGCGAGGTGGCTTCTGTCAAAGGCGAGCCAATAGCAGATGATTCTCCAACAGAAGCAAAAACTGAAGCAAAAACGGCTCCAATGTATGATACTTATTTCCCCTTGCCTTTTTTTTTTTTTTTTTTTATAACAGAAAAGATATGCAGGTAGTTCTATGATATTGTATTACTGGTTTTCACTAAATGTATAACCAGAAATTTTTTAGTTTGATATTGTGAGGAATGATGAGTGGAAATAAAACATGGTTACAATAGTAAACAAGATAGCTTTTCAGAATTGGTACAACGGTTGATGAAGCCAAAGACCCTTCACTTAATAAGTAGATGTCAATTGCTAATGTTTGTAAAGAGATATATAATCCTTGAGCTAAGTTGATAAAGACTGGGTCATTTGAAACCAGTTCTATGGACACAAATAGATACTATGAAGTAGTTTCACATGTAAAACTCCTGATCTGAGCCTGTATACTGCCTACTTCATACAATATGAATGCATAGTTCCATGGCATAGGTTTTTATAGAACACATTCAAAAATTATGCCAACTAATTGAATGTATAACTAAGGTGCATGTGGAAGTGTAGCTATCATCATCTGAACTGTAAAACTGCTCTCTCTTATAATTCTTATCTTGGTGCAATAATTATCCTCATGGGTGAATCTTCTTTTGCCTTGGATTCCATGGGATCACATGGGCTCTCTCTCTGCAATCATATTATTGTTTAGCCTTAGTTACAATGCTATGCTTTATCACTCCTAAGCCTCTCCCATCAAACATCTGTAGATTTCATTATTTCTAGGTTGTGTTCTAGACCCCCATAGTTATCCACTGCATTTTCTCAATTTTAGTAACTATAATAGCTAGAGAAGATTCTGTCTTCTTATTTGGGTCAATGATTTTTCCAATTACTAAATATAGGTACAATGCAATGATTCTTGAAGCACTTTCTAACTCGACAGAGCCAAATGGATTGGAGACCGGTGCTATTGCTAGCTTTATTGAGGTATGCTTGAACGTTAAGCTCTCATTTTTTTTCCTTTGAATTTGCTTTTTAAATCTTGCCTATCCTTATTAATTGTTTTACTATAGACGAAGTAGTTTACTTTGTTGTGAAGTGAAGTAATATTGTCACGCTCCAATAATTACCCCCACTAAAAATTCTGCATGCTTGTATAGTTTCAAAATCTTGCAAATGATGTGGAGGGTAATTATACTAAAAACAAGGCTAAGCCCCATAAAAAGTATTCAGTGGCATAAGTTTTTGTACATTTTATTTTCTTTATGGCTTGCCATGGTTTGTATAGGCTGAAACACACTTCCTAATATATAACATTACTCTGTCTTTGTCATGTGTTAAGTTGAAAGAACAATATATCTTGTTTACAGTTATTTTTTTTTAAAATTTTATGTTTTTTTTTTTTATAAATATTTTGGTCTCATCAATTGTTGTTGGTTAAACTCGCCTGCACTAGAGTAAAATCCTCAGTTGGCCACTAAATTCATGTTTCAGGGAATCATGGTACATCTTGTGTCCATATGTTAAAGCTGCAACTTCATTTTGCTTCTTGAAAATAATAAAAATATAGACCATTGGACCTTTTCTGTTTTATATTAGCTACTCGATAGATTATATAACTTAGTACTTTAATACCAGTCAAGCTCAGGTATGTCAATAATCTTCAATTAGATAGGCCGAATCGTTGTATAGAAATATTCAGTATTTGTTTGATCTTGTCTTTTACTTCTTTTGCTGGCTAGAATAAAGTTTTCTGAAAATTTCAATAAAAAACCACCCAATTTTGTTTGTTATGGAAGCCTCTGAAGATGTAACCTGCTTGCTATTACGGTTGTACTGTCATGAGGTGTACTGAATGTTACCTTCTATAGCTTAATTTTCATTTTTATTCCTACAGAAATATTATTTAATGAAAATATGTTATGCAGCAAAGGAATGAGGTGCCCCAAAATTTTAGAAGGTTATTAAGCTCAAGGTTGAGAAGGCTGGTTGCACAAGAAAAACTTGAAAAGGTGATTGGTTTTAACTTTTTCAGCTCAAATTATCAGTGAATACTGGCTGTATTCTTTGTGTTGTTTAAAAAACTAAACTATTTGAATATGCTAATGCTATATTCTTTGTGCACTATTTTATACTTGGTGCAATTCAACACCTATAGTTTCTTGCCTATTTCATTGCAATCTGAATTACATGTACAATAGCAACTTATTTAAGTTATCATATCATTGAAAATGTAGATTCAAAATTGCTTCAAGATAAAAAGTGACTCGTCAGGTGAGACAAAAGCACCACTGGCCCTAAAACAGAATGACACAACACCGGCACCAAAACAGAATGACGCACCACTGGCCCCAAAACAGAATGATGTCCAACCTACGCAATTGCAGAGTCCTGGTGATGTAATCCCCTATGAAACAGTTGAGGAAGCAGCAGTGGCTGCTGCCTACAAGATTGCCGAAGCAGAAAACAAATCATTTGTGGCAGCAGAAGCAGTGAAAGAGTCGGAGAGGGTTTCACAGATGTTTGAAGACACAAATTCAGTGCTCCAGTTGGCAGAAGAGTTTCTTAAGAAATGTAATACTTAAAATTCCTAATTATCATAGATTCTGATTCTCCACTTTCTTTTACTATATGTTGTTCCCGATTTGACAGGGTTTGTAGGATGAACTGGTGCTGATAGCATATTTTCTACTTTCTTTGACTATATGTTCCCGATTTGACAGGTTCGCAAGGTGAAGTTCTGCTGATCGTGTAAGATCTGAATTGCTGCGCTATCCAATTGGAAGATGACCCCCTGTGATTAAAGAATTTGTAAAGTTTTATTTGCTATAGTTTCATTTGCTCCTGAGGTACAATCGAGCAAATACTTTTGCTGCCCATTTTCCTAATAAGGAATACACTTTTTCAGACTGGATCTGGTGATGGAGAATTGTTATCGATTGATCTCTATCAAATAGCATAGATTCTACGATTTTTAATGATGTAATTTGTCATATCATTTAATGATAGAAACTACAGCTTTCCGGTGAGGCTAGGGCTTCAGTTACTTCATGACTCACAAGTGCAATGGAATTCATTATTGCCAGCATGACAGCTTGTTATGAAATAGAATTCATAGCTCAATCATGCCAAAAAAAAAAAATCATGCGTAAATTCCTTTATTAAAGAAAAGAGAATATTTGTAATAAAAAAAAAACGAGAATATTTGGAACTTATTCTTATTGTCGACCATGATACTTTGCTTTGCCTACAGAACAAGCAAGCAATTTTGTTCATAATCATAAAGGATGAAGGCAACATCGTGAAAGTTAAAGGGACATGGCCTATATGCTGAAACAGATCATAAATAGCATAGAATCTAATTGTTATCAATTCTTGGTGAAGGAATTTGCCATTTCATTTAAATGATAGAAACAACGGCTTTCCGGTGAGGCTAGGGTACTTTATGCCTTCACCCCTGAATGATCAACTAGAGCTGCAGAAACATGAAGTAGCATAACTTTTCTTTAAAATGAAAAGGCAGAAGAAGAATCAGTTATAGGGAAATGTTCGTGATGGTGTAAAGTGTAAACACAATTCTATTTCCAAAATAACTCTTCTTTAAAGGGAAAAAGATCCAAAGGATCATTTGCATAGCCAACAACACAGCGCCATTGCCTACACAGTAAGCATTACAAGTCATTGGTTCTCTAAAATGCATTACAAAATCTCAAATCTTTGTTGTGTTGATGCAGAGAAACAAGACAAATGAAAAGCAACAGATACCTAACCAGGAAAATAAAAACACCAAAATCAGACTTTTCAGTTCGCAGTGCAAAACCGAGAGTGAAAAACTATAACAGTACAAGCCCAAGCTCTGCAGGTTTCAATGCATTCCGCATCCGGTAATTGTAAAGATAATAGTGAAGTTGCCCGTCGCCAGGTCCAAATTTCAGTTCTTTCAAAAATGACTCATTCTGCATGACATCCAATGCATTGAAAACATCAAAATCCTTCTGTTTTGCCACAATAAGAGCATCATTCATCAACTGAAGCAATGGAGTCTTAGTGGAGACATTGTAGTATGAGTAAGCAGCCTTCAAGATCGAGTAATTCTGATTTCCAAGGATAGATGAAGGAAGAGTGTAGAAGCTGCAGAAGTCTGTTATCTCATGAGTCTCTGGGCTCTCAACCAAGTAACTGTCCACCACATTCTCCTCTGGGAGAAGCCAATGCTCCACATCATTTTCGTCAAAATCTGGGGCAACAACAAACTGGCTCAAGTAGTTCCTAAGCAATCGAGTAACAGCAGGGACATCATGAAGTTCCATCTTTCTGAATCCAGGAGTAGCTGGTGAATCTGGTAACTTGTATAGCTTTATGGTTCGGCTCATAGTCATCCTTGCACCAAGCCTCGAAAACCCAACATCAATAAGCTTCTTTGGATTCAAAGACCTATGCCAGTACTGGCAAGTTGTTATTGGAGTTGGGAGAACCACTCCAGCTGTATAAGCTGCTTGCCAGATATTCTCCAAGTGAACCCTCCTTGTGACCTCCTTGATCATAACAGGTGCAAGCCTCTTAGACCTAAGCTTCTTATGTACACATAAGAAATTAATCTCAGCCATTTTCACAATCACATCACGGACCCGGATTCTAGCAGGGACACCAGTAATAAAAGCAACCAGCTTCTTATTAGTTTTTGCACGAACCCCAATATGCCAGCTCCTATAATAGCCAGGAGGGTGCAAAGCCCACCTAAGAAACTCCTTCGAGTAATTGAACCTAAACATGTTCTCATCATCCTCAACATAATTGTTCTTCAACAGATTGTAGACCTCAGTGCAGGTCTCTTCGGAGTCCAGGTCAC
Organism: Rubus parviflorus; assembly: GCA_029955375.1. NCBI lineage: Eukaryota > Viridiplantae > Streptophyta > Magnoliopsida > Rosales > Rosaceae > Rubus > Rubus parviflorus. The sequence continues at coordinate 19,692,931 of JARGGL010000004.1, forward strand.
ACGTAGTCCATTCGTACTGACTCGGTAGATTGTAAGGCTCTTGTTTGACCTCAGATAAGGGAGTGGGAGGCTCAATCGGGCCCTCGGGCAGACTCACATCACCAAGATCCTTAAATTGACCAACAGGCTGGGTCTCCCAAAATGTGTGCCTCTTCCCAACAGACATTGAATCTTGAAACTTTCTGACAATGGTTTCCAATGAGCTATCATCCTTAGCAAGTTGGCTTGCATCAGAATCATGATCTGCTTCTTTAGGTGACCCAGGTTGAGAATTGTTATCACCCATTTCAACTACTTAACCTTGACTCAAATTCTTAAGTGAAAGTATTGTTATCTGAAGCACAAAAATAACCAATTCAGACTAAAAACAAACATTTAAAGAATTTTAGCAAAATTAAGATAGCCATATCTCTACAACAGCAATTCTTTTCCAATCCAAGAACTTTACAGAACGTCCAAACAGTTTTCTTCTTCAAACCGACCCATAACTGTAAAAATTCCTACATGCAATCGATGAATACCACAATAAATCTAATCCAGTAGTAATCAAACAGATCTGTGAAATTTAACTCGAAGAGCAAGAAAAGGAAGAAATAGACTCACAGTTCCAGTGGACGAGAGCTTACTGGGTTGATTCTCCGATGGGATTGTGACCAGAGCTCAATGGATCTTGATTTTGATTTGGGATTGTTGGAGATGAATGAGAATCTTTTAGGGTATTTGGTGAAAGCAAGCAAGCAAGCGGCTTTGAAGATGCCGCTGGGGTTGTATTTTATGGGTTTCAAGAGAGTTATTAACTAACGAAACGAGGACTATAGCATAATGCGCCTGCTGCCCTCCACTTTCTGCTAAATATCAATAAAACCCCCCAGGTTATGAATAATGCTATTATTGCCCTTTTTATTTCACTAACATCTTTACATCTCCATTCTCCAAGCCTCAAACTGAACATGATAATTTGTCGTCTTTAGGCTCTTAGCTAGCTTAATTCAAACCCGACCTCTTTACTTATCATTTTGAAAACTATGATCTCTGAATGTTTTTGCAAAAATTAACGGATTTGTTGTGGTGTTTTCACAAACTTTATTTGCTTTTTCTTGTTTAAATAAATAAATAAAATTATTCATAACATAGATTAATAACACATCAACCATTTATGATCTTAATGGATGTTCCGCCTCTAGTTATAAGTCATTCCCGTATTTTGCCATATTCATGGATTCGGTCCTCCAAGGCCATTAAAGTTCAGTTTGTTTTTGTTGTTTTTTAGAGTTATCTTCAACCTACTCATGAGTCATGACTAGATTGATCGATTTCAGGTCAAGTAGGAAGAACGAGAAATTACGAGATTAGGCTGGCAGTAATTCAGGTTGCTTTCGATACTTAATTCATGTTGTACTCATCGAGTATTCGGGTCACCGCCATCTCCGGTTTCGGGTATTTTTGCTGTCCCTATTCGTGAATGGGCTGGCGGTTAATTTATGTATCAACTGATTAAAGGCCCAACCCAACGCGACCGCTAATTCATCCATGTCTAGCCCAATTACACCTGATTTGCGCCAAACCAGTGGAGTCCTAGTTATTCGCCGTGTTCGATTTCTGCTCCACTCAGTGAGAAGCCTCAGAGATTTCACAAAGCTCAACTGAACTGCTACTCCGCCATTACCAAATCGACATGTGCGGGGACGCAAGGAACTGGGACGAAGAAGCCTATAGGGAAACCATATTGAAGGAGAGGGAGATCCAAACCCGAACCGTTTTCCGAACCGTTTGGGCTCCCTCCCTTAACCCTAACCCGGACACCATCGTCGTCGCCTCCAGTGATGGATCTGTTTCTTCCTACTCCATCCCCTCCCTCATCTCCAAGCTGGTACATACCTCATTATTCTCCTCTTTACTCATTTTCAACATTGTTATTATTATAATTCATTTGTTAAATTGCTTCGCCTTTGGTTGCAGCCGCTGGGTTTTAGCAATGTGAAAGCTCCATAGTAAGTGTGCCACTGCTACTTTGTATGCAACTGTACGGTGTCGTTTTAACCATTTACAAAGGCTGCGAATGATGGAATTTGAATTCTTGTGTAGCTTGTTAATGGCTGAACCTAATTGCTTCCTTCAAGCACATGAGGGGCCTGCCTATGATGTTAAATTTTATGGTCATGGCGAAGACTCTATGTTGCTAAGGTACATTCTGCACTGGTACTATTGCAATGTACGTTTGGTCATTTCTTAATTTCACCGTATTTGAAGTAGTTGATTTCCTCGGATTCTTACATGTAGTTGTGGCGATGATGGCCGAATTCGAGGATGGAAGTGGAAGGATTGCACACAGTCAGAGGTGCCTATTCATTTGCCAGGTGATATAGGTTTTCGACAGATGACAGCTTACCACATTTTGCGAATTTAAATTATTTTGCATTCTTGCTTGAATTTGATATGTTGCTTCTGTATATGAAATTGACTTTGATCCTTTTTACTTAATTTGTTCACTTGTTTGTTTCTTCTTGTGTGTGTAGGAGACCAAGTGAAGCCAGTACTTGACCTGGTGAATCCTCAACATAAGTAAGTTATTGAAAAAACAACTGGCTGCTAGCCACTCTTTCGTCCCCCCTTCTAATTGCGTAATCTAGTGCTTAATATATAGGGTTATCAGATGACATAGGTATGATATGAACCTACAACATATAGGAGTTTTCTTTTCTTTAGAGGTCAACATAATGTTTGCGTCTAGAAGTCTTACACTGATATAAATCTTCTGGAAGAAAGACATTAATTATCCTCTTTGTTCACTTATTCTGGTTTTGAGTTTGCTCATTATGCTTTATCACATGCTCTCTGATTATTTCACAAAGTTACTCTTTTTAACATGTGTTGTATATTACTGCTGTCTTTTCAGGGGTCCTTGGGGGGCTTTATCTCCAATTCCTGAAAACAATGCTCTTGCTGTTAATAATCAAGTATATGAATTTGTTCTTAAAGTCTATATATTGTGTTCTTATGAGCAGTGGAAATAAGTATGTTTTCAAAGTGTATTAATACCTCATTTACTACAATAGGGAGGATCCATTTTCTCTGCTGCTGGTGATTCTTGTGTCTATTGCTGGGATGTGGTATGTATTTGTTCAAGGTGAATCTTTACTCATATTATGAAGTGTAAGTATAGAAAGATATACTTATATTACCTTGCACGATGTCCCATTGTTCTTGATTTAATCTACTTGCTGCACTGACTGATTCCAGCATGATTTATATTGGAATTTTTTAGGAAAGAGGTCAAGTCAAAATGATTTTTAAGGGGCACTCAGACTACTTGCATTCCATAGTTGCCCGAAACTCTACCAATCAGGTGAAGCTATATTCTTCTTTTTCAAATTGATCGTTACACCCACTTATGATTTGTTCTGGGAAGTGATAATTGGTCTGGCAATAAACCACCCTTTCTTGTAATTTGATCTCTTGTTTTCATTCCATCTAGCTGTGCAATTTGTTGTTTAAAACTACGCACACTTACACAGAATGTAATATGTACTATGTGATTGGAATTATTAATTATCAGAATTACTATTACATTGACAACAGTGTGCACAGAGGTACTAGATTTGGTGCATTATTTCTCTCACTAAATGTGTTGCTTTTAATTTTCCCCAATATTCAGATCATAACTGGTTCAGAGGATGGGACAGCACGTATATGGGGTAAGAACAAGTCATTTCTATTTTCAAGCACTATGGCAGAAAACTGTACTGAATTTTCTCTAATAACAACCTTTTGTTCTTTATTAGTTAGTACAGTCCTGTTTTCGACCAATTATTGTATTTAAATAATAAGTTGCATGGAATTGTTCTTAGTGGATGTATTATGGTTTTTACCCAGATTGCAAAAGTGGAAAGTGTGTTCAAGTGATTGAGCCAGCAAAGAATACTAAATTGAAAGGGTCGTGCGTGAGTTGCATTGCTCTTGATGCAAGTGAAAGCTGGTTGGTAAGCATTAATGTGATGAGTGCAAGTGAATAATGTCATTTTTCTTCAAGCTCGTTGGTCTTCAAATTATTCATCTCTTCAAGTTGGTTCCTGCTATGACCTGATTAATCTCATTTTCTTTCATAGGCTTGTGGTAGTGGTCAGAGTTTATCAGTTTGGAACCTTCCTGCTTCTGAATGCATTTCAAGGACTTCAACTCGTGCATCTGTACAGGATGTAGTATTTGATGAAAATCAAGTGAGCTCCACCCTCTTTATTTATAATTTGCTGATATTCATACTATTTAGTGTTATACAAAAACAGATTAACTTTTTTCCATATTTCTCTAAAGAAAATTCCATATTTTTCTAAACTTCATTTATCTCACTAGTTATTGTTGCTCCTCCTTCCCAGATATTAGCAGTTGGAGCAGAGCCTCTACTTAGCCGTTTTGACATAAATGGGGTGATTCTCTCACAAATGCAATGTGCTCCTCAGTCTGCCCTTTCTGTCTCATTACAGGCATCTGGGGTAAGAATTTAGCTTGATCTTGCACATCTTACTTAAACAATCTTTGTGGCTTCTTATGTTATAGAATGTTGGTCACTTTGTTATTAGATTATATGAATACTCGTTAGTCATGAAAATCTGTTCTCTTTTCTCATGCCACTGCACCATTATTTTGTTCAGGTTACAGCAATAGGAGGTTATGGAGGAGTTGTGGATGTTATTTCCCAGTTCGGAAGCCATTTGTGCACATTCGGCTGCCGATGCGTTTAAATAGAGCTCACTTGTCTTTAGATAGAGGTCACTTCTGCAGTTTTAATGGCGTGCTTGAAAGTCGAAAGAAGAGAGAGCCTACAGAAGTATGCAATGATTGGTAAACCTTGTAAGAACCATATAAAGCATGGATGTGATGAGAGTTAGACAGTTGCTGAAAGGGTAAAATTGAATCTTCTTGTTGTAAATGTAACTGGCACATTTTTCCTCTAAAACAAGGTATTCAGATAACATAGGTGTATGAAACTATGCGCATTATTCGCATATGAAGTATTTATTCCTGTAATATTTTGTACTATTATTTTTCCAGTCCTATAGAGAAAGTAAGAAGTGAATAGAGAAATTAAAAGTTTGTAATTTTTGAAAGCAAAACATTACAACATACTATAGTGTTTCTCCAGTCCTATATATTACTGAGAATGTCGCGAAAGAAAATGAGAGCTCCGGAGCATGATTGAACTTTTGATAACAAAAAGTTGTACTGAACAATAGTTAAAAAAAAAAAATTGTACAGAACAAAAAAAATATACATGAAATAATTTGGGTCAACCCAAAAGAATAAATCAAAAGAATTGGGTCGTACCGAAAAACCTTTACAAAATACAAATAAATACCCAACTTCTTACTACAAGTCCAGGCCCATACGTTCCCATTCCCCTGCAGCCAGTTAGTGGCCGCCACGTACCCGTACGCCTTATATTGTATAGCATCAACCCTCGCTTGCCCAGTTACACTTAAAAAGACTCACTCGTTCGCACAAACCTCAACTCCGCGGCGTAGATCCGAGGAGTTTCAGAAACCCTAGCTCTTATAGATCGATCTCTCGTGTCTTTCACTCTTCGACAAATCATCATCCACAGGTATTCCTCTCTTAAGCTTCGCTTTTTAGGTCCGTCTTTATCTTGACCACTCCTAACGCTGACTACGATCCGGTACTTTATATTCTCCTTCTTCTTCTTTTTTTTCTCTCTCTCTCTCTCTCTTAAAGAAACTGTTCGAATCTGAATCGGCCTGTTTTTGTTGGTTTTGATTTGCTGTGTGTTTTCTTTTATTAGATTTATTTTTGTTGAAATATTTATGTAATTTTGTATTGGATGTCTTCTGCATTCTTTTCACAGAAGTTGTATTGATGTTCATAGAATATGGAATATGTTTGTTTATTTGGAATTTCGTTTAGTTTGGTATCGATCTTTATATGCTTCCTGTGGTGGTTTGATATATTTTTCACCAAGTTTTCCCATAGCTTCAATCGCTGAAATTTTTGTATTAGTGCAGCTGATACTGTTTCATTCATTCTTCTCATTATATGGTTTTCGATTTTAGCTTCACAGTTTAGTTATCTCATACTTGAATTGTTAGTGCTGTTGATATCCCAAAAAAAGTGTTTTTTTTTTCAAAAAAAAAATTGTCTTTAAGGTGTTAAACCTTTTATGGATTTCCTTGAAATAACTATAAAATCCTTAAATTTGATAGGAATCTGAGTTAGTTTATAATTATAGCACTGTCAAACAACGGGAAAATCTGTATAGTTTACTTTTTACCAAGCTGTACCACTTTGGACGATTGTTAATGTTTTTCTATCTAATTGTACTTTTGCAGTCATGGCAGCACCCGAAGGATCACAGTTTGACACTCGTCAGTTTGATACCAAAATGAATGAGTTGTACGAATTCTTTCTCATTATATACTATTCAACTACATTTTTAGATGTACAAGCAGTTCTTTTGTTGGGCATGGGTAATCAAATTGCCGTGCTAACTGTTCTCCCATGTTTGGTGAATTTATTGATACAGGCTTGCAACTGATGGACAAGAATTCTTTACTTCATACGATGAAGTTTACGATAGTTTTGATTCTATGGGCTTGCAAGAGAACCTGCTGAGGGGCATTTATGCTTATGGTAAATATAATTACCCTCTCGTTTTCTTTCTCTCCCTTATCGTTGTAATAATTGGTTGTATTGTTTTTTATATAACCGTGAAATTTGAGCTACTCATTGTGTATAGATTTCGTAATGAAGTTTTGCATGCGTTTTTTTTCCCCTTATGATTGAACACATGATAATTCTGTATCCAGGTTTTGAAAAACCTTCAGCCATTCAGCAAAGGGGAATTGTCCCCTTCATCAAGGGTCTTGATGTGATTCAGCAGGCTCAATCTGGAACTGGGAAGACAGCTACTTTCTGTTCTGGTATTCTTCAACAGCTTGATTATGGTTTGACGGAGTGCCAGGCCTTGGTTCTGGCACCCACTCGAGAGCTTGCCCAACAAATTGAGAAGGTCATGAGGGCACTTGGAGATTATCTCGGTGTGAAGGTGCATGCATGCGTTGGTGGAACTAGTGTCCGCGAAGACCAACGCATTCTGTCAAATGGAGTTCATGCTGTTGTTGGGACTCCTGGTCGTGTCTTTGATATGCTAAGAAGACAGGCACTTCGCCCTGATCATATCAAGATGTTTGTCCTTGATGAGGCTGACGAAATGCTCTCCCGTGGTTTCAAGGACCAGGTCTGTTTCCAAGACAATTTCCTCATATTTATGTATGTGTTGTGCTTGATGAACTTTATGGTTAATGAGTATATTCTGCAGTAATCCATATGCATGACTGAATCATGTGCAAGGCTTTTGTATGTCATAATATTGGTGTAGTTTGTTACAGCAATCATCCTGCAAATGATGATTGTCTTCTGTTTGAAGATTATTAAGTGTCTACTTACCTTTGTGGAGTTTTTGGTAACTCATTTATGTGTAAGAATTAAGAAACTGAGATGACTGAAAAGGCTAAAAACTAATCACTACAAGTTATGTGACGTCAAATTATCCTGATTCACTGATTTACCTCCAGTAATCTCTAATTTTTTTTTTGTATATGTTATTACCTTGCTTCATAATATTTCGTCCTGATATGGGTTTTACTTAATTAACTTGATTCATCGACATCATTACCTTTTACTAAATTGAATTTTTTTTCCAGATCTATGATATATTCCAGCTTCTTCCACCAAAGATTCAGGTCGGTGTATTTTCTGCCACAATGCCACCCGAGGCACTGGAGATCACAAGGAAGTTCATGAACAAACCTGTGAGGATCCTTGTGAAGCGTGATGAACTCACCCTGGAAGGAATTAAGCAGTTTTATGTCAATGTGGACAAGGAGGAATGGAAACTTGACACTCTGTGTGATCTTTATGAAACCTTGGCCATTACCCAGAGTGTCATTTTCGTGAATACTCGACGCAAGGTTGATTGGTTGACCGACAAAATGAGAAGCCGCGACCATACAGTCTCAGCCACCCATGGAGACATGGACCAGAATACCAGAGACATCATCATGAGGGAATTCCGTTCTGGGTCGTCTCGTGTCTTGATCACCACTGATCTTTTGGCTCGTGGTATTGATGTACAACAAGTCTCCCTTGTCATTAACTATGATCTGCCTACCCAGCCTGAGAACTATCTCCATCGTATTGGTCGTAGTGGAAGATTTGGTAGGAAGGGAGTTGCAATCAACTTTGTTACAAAGGATGATGAGAGGATGCTGTTCGATATCCAGAAGTTCTATAATGTGGTAGTGGAGGAGCTGCCTTCAAATGTTGCTGATCTCCTCTGATGAGATTTTGTCGTGCTTCTTTATGACCGCGGGAAGTTGGTTGTGGAAAGTTGGCTTCTGCTTAGTAAGTGCTGTTTGACGTATCTTCCTGCTCTTTTTTTGGCCCTTTCAGCCCCGCCACCTCCACCATTTTGTGTCTTTCTCTTATATTAATTATAGATCTAGTTCTTCTATTTGTGGTTGTTGGAATGATTATTTAAGTGGTACAAGTACATTTGCAATGTGAAATCCATCATTGCCTGAATTGGTGTGGTGGCAACTGTTGTTGCTTACTTTCTAGCTGCTAAACTTCCTAATGTATGTACTTCGGTTTCTTAGATTTCCATGGTTTTTGGTTTTCTAATTTCTTATCATTCATATGAATCTTCACTATCGCCAAGAATGACTTGGGTTTCTTAGTTGGTCTATATCGGCATTCTCTCTTGCTGCTATGTTGGATGAGATTCCGAATTTCATCAGTAGGTGTTGGTCTGCTGCCAATTTCTGCTATGGTGTGTTGGATGAGATTCTAGGTTCTACTCCAATTGAAGCATCTCCTCCTCCTCTTCTAGAGAGACGGAAGTTCGCCATTTTTATGATTTATGTTTTGCCTTTGGGTTTTTCTTCATGTTGAGACTCATTATATACGAAAAGAAAATGATATGGTCCTCTTTGCCTTCGTAATTAAGGGAAGCAGTAGGTACGTCAGGTGTGGTGGATTTGTGCGTAGATTCTTCATGTATTTTCAGACACTTAAATATAGGGGTCAACTTCTATTACATCAACCGCGTTCTTTACGACTCTTTAAGATATTATTCAAATAACGATGGTATGAGTCATGATTAGTATTCCGCACGAACACGATTCGCTAACACGAATTATACTTGCTAGCGTTACGCTAGGACGTTAATCCGAGCATTCTAAATCATTAATAGGATTGATTAAATAAATAATTAATATTTAATACGAACACATTTAGTGTGATTTAAATCATAACCCAAGTAGAGTCTGGATTTAGGTTTTAATTACCACACCATAAAGTGACCTTAAAGGGAGGAACTTCATTCCCTAACCAAATATATTAAACCTATTGACCCACCAAAAATGGTTCGTCTTAATTTAATAATTTTCTCAACCTCTTTATGTTTGTGGTACCGGGAAGAAAGGACTGGACGCGGTTGGGTCTGAACAGTAAAAACTCTTGTTGTTTTTCTTCCATGGGACCAGGTCTGCAGGAAGAAGAGGCAAGCTTCCTCATCTCCCTCTCTACTCTCTCTCTCTCTCTCTCGCTCCAAGCCAAGCGGCTCTGGTTTTCTGATTGATTTCGAATTTTGAGAAGGACAATTTCTTTTTTGCTTCTATTTTAGTCCCACCTCCACTCAGTTGCATCATCATCACTGATTTACCAATCACCACACCAGAAGGAAAATCACCATCTCTCTCGTCTCTTTTTCTGTCTTAGCAGTGTCGCTTATTATATAAATACTGCTAAGCTTTTCCACACATTCATCGCCACTTTGCCAATCCTTCGCTCTCTGCATGACCGAGGAACTCTCTGGACTCTGAAGAAGCATAATAAACAAACTCTCTCTCACTCAATTTCGTTCTCTTCTTTTCTTCATCTCTGTTTCTCATTTGAATATAAGTAGGTATTTCTATTTTTGTGTCCGTGGATAGTGGCTCTTCTTCCATGGTGATTTCAGATTCGCCTGAGGACGTAGGCGTCGCCGGCACCGCCACGAGTCCGAGGACCGAGTCGGATCTCAACAATACGCTCCGGCGGAGACCGATCGCAACAGTAGCCGAAGGCGAGACGGATTCGGATTCCAAGGACGGGAATTCGCTGGTCACGGACTCCACCTCCACCTCCACCTCCAGTGAGGACACCGTGCTGGCGAAGATCAGTGGAGAAGATAATAAGGCTCGGACTGAAGCTTCTGTGGATTCGGTTCATCGTAGCGGGGAAGAGAAGAAGCAAACCGGTGAGGATCGAGGAGGTTCGGGTGTTAAATTTGCTTATCGGCCTTCCGAAATTCCGGCTCACCGGAGAATCAAGGAGAGTCCACTTAGCTCCGATGCCATTTTCAGACAGGTAGTGATAGCTAAGACTTAGCTTTCAATCAATTAGAAGCTAAAATTGGGGAATGCTGGCTTTAAAGTCTGGAAATCTGTTCAATTTTGATTATTTTTCAAGTAATTCAGTAATGAAAATGTGTTTGTCAAGTAACAGTTTCTCCTTGTTAGCATTGTAGTTTAGAGAGTGTCATCCTAATTGCTAGTTTTACTTGTTGTTTGAGGAGCAGAGCCATGCAGGTCTCTTCAACCTGTGTATAGTAGTACTTGTTGCTGTAAACAGCAGGCTTATCATCGAGAATTTAATGAAGGTTAGCCGAAAGCCTGTGTCTTCTGTCTTTTTTTATCTTCTTTTTTTTTACACCGTTTGGCATCCCCACTCCTTTGTTTATCTTTTGTAAATTGTTGTTTTGGCGTCATTGATGTAGATGTCTTATTGCTTAATTTTCTTGCAGTATGGTTGGTTAATTAAATCTGGTTTTTGGTTTAGTTCAAGATCATTGCGAGATTGGCCCCTTCTAATGTGTTGGTAATGCTTTGTTGTATCTCTGCTACGCTCTTTTTGTTAAAATCTGTGGTCATCCAGTTCAATTGTTTTTTTTTTTCCAGTTCATATTAAAATTGTAGGATATTTACTCTGCCGTTTTGCTTTCACTTGCAGCCTTACTCTTCCTATTTTCCCACTTGCCGCCTTTCTAGTTGAGAAGTTAGCACTACAAAAGCGTATAAAAGAATCTGTGAGTTATCCATTTTGTGTTGTTTCACAAGTATAGTTCCCCAGGTCCCAGGAATAAATGACATGTTTTACTTTCAATCTCGGAAATATGAATTTCTGGTTTGACATTACAGGTTGTTGTTTCTCTTCATATCACCATTACCACAACTGCACTTTTGTATCCGGTTCTTGTGATTCTCAGGTAAGATTGAAATAGTATTGATTTTTCATTTAGTTGCATTCCCAGTTTTTTGGTGTCTATGACGGGGCCATAGTGACTTCATAGGAGGCGTTAGCTTTGTCACCGTTAGATGCGGATTTATTTTTTCTTGCAGAATATATGTTCCACTGATACTAGTGGTATTGTCTTGATTTATAATGAACTTCAATAGGAGAGGCTGTTGTTCGATTTGGTTAATGATATATTTTGGATGGCTTATATTCAGTGAAGATGGTCTATGTGATCAATGACTTCAATTTCTGCAGGTGTGATTCTGCTGTTTTATCTGGCGTTACATTGATGCTCTTTGCTTGCATTGTGTGGTTAAAACTCGTCTCCTATGTGCATACAAACTATGATATGAGAACGGTTGCCACATCAGTTGATAAGGTAGGAACAAATTTCTTATTTGGATTTCCTCAGAAGGTTTTGAATTAACAATTAGGATAGTCTTTTTCCTGCCTCGTTATGAAGAGTGAAAAAAGCTAAAAACCACAGATTATCCCTTTATTCATAGATTTTTTTTTCCTGCATGGATGTTCAATATTCTGCAATAATTTTTTTTTCCTGACAAGCGATTGTTTTTAATCCATGAAATCCTTGTCTGATGCTAGGTGGATGTTGTGCCCGGTTCTCCAAGTGTGGATTGCTCTCATGATATTAGCTTGAAAAGTTTGACGTACTTCATGGTTGCTCCAACATTATGTTACCAGGTACTTGTACTTTCCTTTCAGAAATTAACGTAGGTTTTTTTTGTCTGTCAATCTATTTTCAGAATGTGCAAGTACAAGTTCTGAGGCCTTAACGTTTCCTTTTTATTGTTTCCTTTTCCTTTTTATTTAAAAAAGAAAAAAAGATTGTGTCTTGCAATACAAACTATATGAGTATTTTGCCTAATTTATAAACTGTCATGCAGTCGGTTACTCTATGGTATGTAATATTGTGCGCAATGCAAGCTTTAATTCTGCTTTAATATTTTTTTCTTTTTGGTTTAACTCATGTATTTTCATTGACTCGTTTTGATTATAGACTAGTTACCCTCGTACCCCATGTGTTCGAAAAAGTTGGGTGTCCCGTCAATTTGTCAAGTTGATCATTTTTACTGGAGTGATGGGATTTATGATAGAACAAGTAAGTTGAAAGTTTCAGCTTTTAACTAGCTTTTCTCTTTTGTATCCTTTTGATCATTGAGGAATTGTGACATCTGTATTTGTCTACACTCTGCAGTACATTAATCCTATTATCAAGAATTCACAACATCCTTTGAAGGGGAACCTTTTATATGCCATAGAGAGGATTTTGAAGCTTTCTCTTCCTTGTTTATATGTGTGGCTATGCATGTTCTATTGCTTTTTCCACCTCTGGTGTGTCTCTAAATCTGTACTGTGCACTCCTTCCCTCTCCCATGTTAGCGAGAAGTCTTTGCTTACATACAGTGTTGCCAATATAGGTTAAATATTCTTGCTGAGCTGCTTTGTTTTGGTGATCGGGAGTTCTATAAAGATTGGTGGAATGCAAAAACAGTTGAGGAGGTAGGTTTTATGTCCCTGTGAAATGCATTAGTAGTTCGTTCTCTTATAGTTCTTTGCTGACATGAAATTTCTGACCTTTGACTTATGTTGTATGGCTCTTCTGGGTTTTTGGCTGTCATCAGTATTGGAGAATGTGGAATATGGTATGTATGTTATCTCTAAGTCAGTTGTTTGGGTACCTTTTTCCATGTAGGTAAATTATTACCTGGATATATTATGCTTTTGAATCCACTATTTTTCTGATCTATGATGGGGATAGATTCTAAGTTTTGGTTTCTATTTGATATTCATTTGAGTCTAGGTTGCTCATGGGACTGTAATTAGCTTGGTTCTTAATGTGTGGAGTTCCTATGCTTTCAAATAAGAGAATAGGTGCATTCCCATTGACAGCTTGCACTGTCATCAACATCACCTGTTCTGAGATAGTTGAATGTAGTATAGATTTCTGTAAATATGTATACACTGAATCTTCAACTGTTTGCTACTGTAGCATTTAAAGCTCTTTATTTTGTATTAATTGTGTCTATTTACTTCAGCCTGTGCATAAATGGATGGTTCGCCATATCTACTTTCCTTGCTTGCGACATGGAATACCAAAGGTAACAATTTTTCCTTATTTTCATCTTGAGTGTTGCTTGATGAATCAAATTTCAACTTGTTTAGAAATTTCCAAATTAATTGTTCTCTCTCTGCCATGTTTCAATTCAGGGAGTTGCCATCGTAATTGCCTTCCTAGTATCTGCTGTATTTCACGAGGTACATTGTTTTGTTTTTTATTGTTATATTGTTGACTCTCTTGCTCATAACAAGAACTATATTTATGACTCTCTTCTTCATTATAGCAGTTGATCAGTCTTTGAGTTTAGTGTTTTTTCAGAAAATCCATTCCAGTGAATATTTAGGTTCAGAATTTCTCATTGAGAGTGTGAGAGTTGGTGGAGAGTAAGACTCTGGAAATTGACACACTATCATCATTTATGGAGTTAGTCTAAGATAAAACTGAAAGAGTGGCTATTTATGCATACACACCTAGAAATGTGTGCTGTTGAGATAAAGCACAATCTTGATGAGCAAGGTTGTTTTATTGGAAGATCTTGATGATCAGTCCTAGTAATGTGATAAAAGTGGAATATCCATACGTCACGTCATAAGAGTGAATCCTGATGTCAGGACATGTTTAGAACCTCTGTATTGTTGCAGTATGAACTATAACATTTGACTTGGCCCATAAACAAGAAACTATTGCATTTGAGCATGTCATTATGTGCTATGCTATAACCAGAGCTTGGCGATCAGCAATGCAATTATCTGAGGATCAATTGGAACATTTTCCACCTTCTGTTTTAGGTGTTACTCGTATGAATTCTCTTCGCTAGGTTTTCTTTGTTTGCTGCCCTGTCTTGTTCTGTGTATGTTTGCATTTTCACTACCTTCACATTCCCTTGGTTATGGACTGAGTCACTTACATGCCATGAAATCTTGTTTAATTCATCTACAGCTATGCATTGCTGTTCCTTGTCACATATTCAAGTGGTGGGCTTTCATGGGAATTATGTTCCAGGTATAGTATAACCATTTAAGTTTAAGCGTTTTTACTTCAGATAAATGCCATTTTTGACTAGCACTCATTTAGAAGATGATGATGCTTGTTCATTAATGTGTTTTTTTTTTTTTTTTTTTTTATCACAGGTACCACTGGTCTTGATTACAAATTACCTGTGGGCTAAATTCCAGAACTCAATGGTATGTCTTGTTTAAAAATATATATATATATATATATATATATATATATATATATATATATCCTAGGTTACTCACTTTGTTGGCATCACTCTCCCAGTTAAATTTAGTTTTTGTAGATAATTGTAAGCTCAAGGTAAACTTTCTATATATCTGCACTTTACAACTTGACTTTACTTGCCATTCTATTTTTTTTTTTTAGATCATTATGTTGGTTTAATTTCCAGGTTGGAAATATGATCTTCTGGTTCAGTTTTTGCATTCTTGGTCAACCCATGACGGTGCTTCTGTATTACCATGACTTGATGAATCGGAAAGGGGCAAACTGGTAAATGTAATGACAATAGAAGCAATTTTGCCCTACATATTCCTGCTTTCATAGTTTATACAAGGCAAGTTCCCTCATGGCTTTATGCTGCTGCTGGTGAGTGGTGACCATCATGTATTCATGCCTCTCCCTTTGCAATGTACTCATTGATCCATAAATTTTTCATCTTGGGCATATATTTTTTTGTTATTTCAATTAATTCTATATACAACTTTAGAATGTAATGACACTAGCAGTATTGACCTAGTTGCTTTTTCCTATTCTACGAATAGTTGGAAATTTTGTAAATGTTTTCAATTTCGATCAGTTCATTATTTCATTATCCTCCATTTTTTCTTTATGAGAAGATGGTTCTAGTTTTGAATGTAAAATCTATAACTATATGCGGTACGGTAATGACACAGCGGTAAGAGGTGAAAATTATTTGCCAAATTGTTTTTTGGGAACCGCAATCGCCTTGAAAGATGGATGATCTTGCAGTTTAAATTAGGAATTAGAGTTTGACAAAAAAAAAAAACCTTGCAGTTTACCGCGACTGTGTGCTTACCATTTAGATATGCAGCTGTAAGAGCATGTGCATCCATAAAGTCTAAAAACTAAAGTCTAAACTAAAATTTAAGCTCCAAAAGTGACACTATTCATCAATTTAGACTTCTCATCACTTTTGTATTTCCACCCATAAAGTCTAAAGTCTATAATCTACCTTGTTAATTTTGTTTTCAAACAAGTTTAACACCATTTAGTACCTTTAGCCTAGCTTTTGGTGAGGCTAAGTTTAACCTCTTGGAAATGCTAGCTTAGATATAGCCTAGCTTAAAAAGAGTTGGCTGCATGTGTGTTTGGGAAAGACTAGCTTATAATTTAGTATAAGCTAGTCTAAACACCCATGGGTACACATGCTCTAAAAGTAAAACGCATTCTAAAAGTCTTTGGTCTGAAAATAATTTCATATATGTTTTCACGTGAATATCAGCATCTGGTAGAGCTCCACTGAAGAGTCCACTGGTACTATCCGCAGCTAATACAAACTCCTCTTTCTAATTATCACCGACTAAACACAATCTTAGTCAACGCCTGGCCGAATCATACTATCATATCGAGGAGAATGAGCAATATCAATAATTATATGACAATTTGCCGGTAAAAGTGTCACCATCTCACAAGAAGCTTATTATTCACAATTGACTATTTTACACAATCTAATCTCACAAGAAGCTTATTATTTTACACCTTCTCCACTTGAGTAGAGAGCTCCAGAGAGACACTGAGCCTCCAAAGTTGAGATCTTGAGCCAGAAACCATGGAAGATTTTCGATCCAAGTCATATGGGCACGGAAGGATGGAGCTGGAGAGCTACTACGGAAATGGGTCATCTGGCATTAATGGGATGCAAGATCTCAGGTGTTATAGTGCCTCATTTGCATACCCACCAAAAACCCAGGTGGGTGGCACCAATAATGACGACAACAACAACAACAACAACAAGTTCAAGAAGGGCAAGTCGGCAAATGGGTCGGCTTCGAAAAGCTGGAGCTTCAGTGATCCGGAGTTGCAGAGGAAGAAGAGGGTCGCTAGCTACAAGGTGTACACTGTGGAAGGGAAGCTCAAAGGCTCTCTCAGGAAGAGCTTCAGGTGGCTCAAAGAGACCTGTGATAGAGTGGTCTATGGCCGGTAATGATATGATTGGTTCATCAATATATATATATTGGTTTTTGGTTGTTTGATTTGTGCACTGTATCTGAATCTTCCAGTGTTGCTGTTAGAGAAAGTCTAATGAATCCCTAGTGTTTGTTTGGTTATGATTGTATTTGTATATTCTGAATTTTTGGTATCTAAAATTTTACCGATTCCATTGAAGCCTTAATTTCTGCTGGTTCATATTACAATTGGGCAAAATTTGGGTTCAATTGCAATTTCATTACAGCAGAATCAGATAAGAGGGGATTAAGCTTCCATGAATTCATCCCCTCCTGATCAATGTCCTTGCAGTCGCATTCGACTTTGAGGATGTGAGTCATTTGTAACTTTGAAGCAAGAGAAATGCCCAATAAAATTCAGAAGGGGGAGTCCAGTTAGGGGAGCACATGGGTCTCAGTGGAATCATTCCAGTTTAGCTGATTCATAAAATTCAAGAGCTCCAAATTTGGCTTTCGAGATGGGTATGTCAGGATTCGGAGTTGCATGAGACTTTAGAGCAAGAAGGTTTTGCCACCAAGAATCAAGAGTAGTGACTCTTTCCTTGAGGGGGCAATAACTTACTGAAACAGATTGATACTTAACAGGAACAACATTACATCACAAAAAACACCAAAGTGCAAAAGGAAAGACTAAAAACTTACCATTCCAAGGTGAGTGTTCATCTGCAGCATTTACGGCCACGCACAATGAGAAGTTGAAGTTACTACATTAACTGCAATCAGCGATTTCCGGCGTCACATGTCTCTGCCTCTAACTCCAACTTGTCAATGAGTAAGAATAGTGTCGTTACGCCTCGGTGGCCTGTCAGGAATTGTACCAGGCTTGAACTTTGAGGCTTCATGTCTCGCCAGTTCAGGAGGAACATGACTGTTACTCTGAATGAGCTTCTGCTTGAGATCATAGAAGACATTAGTGTCGTGCATTGTCAAGAATGTTGTGGCTACACCAGTCTTCCCTGCACGGCCAGTACGTCCAATACGATGGGTGTACGTTTCTATGTTCGCCGGCATTTCATAATTAATTACATGGGCCACATCAGGTACATCAATACCTCGTCCCATAACATCCGTTGCAACAAGGACATTATATCTCTTGGTCTTAAAACCTTCGAGTCTCAGTTCTCTCTGTGGTTGTGGTAAACTCCCATACAAACTGGTCACATGATGATATTCATTCTTAACCAACCTCTTGACTAGATAATCTGTACTTTTCTGTTCGTTAACAAACACAATAGCGGTCTTATGATCACGAAGTACTTCATCAAGCAATCTCTTTAACCTCTCAAACTTGTCCGACTCCTTGCTGATCATGACTACATTCTGAGTGATCAAATCAGTGGTCTTTCCGGCTGTGCCAATTGTGACCACAACAGGATTTCTCAAGTAGTTGAGGGCAAGTCGCTCCACAGCACGAGGCATGGTGGCACTGAACATGTAAGTGGTTCTGTAAATCTTCTTGTCATCGAGCTCTTCATCCTCATTTTTGGGTTTTAAGTTGCTCGAAGGCATTGCATTCAAAACACCAGCAACCTGGTCCTCAAATCCCATATCAATCATCCTATCAGCCTCGTCAAGCACAACATAGTTGCACTGATTCAAAACAACATAACGCCTCTCCAAACAATCATTCAAACGCCCCGGCGTGGCAATGACAACCTCACATCCTTGTGCGATCCTAAAACCCTGTTCCTCAATCGACTGCCCACCAACAATAGAAACCACCTTCAAATAATGTGCAAACTTGACAGTCTCTTTCTCAATCTGCAGGGCAAGCTCGCGAGTAGGTGCCAAAACCACAGCATAAGGCCCTTCAGCCTCATTCTCTTCACTAATAGGAGGCAACCTAGAAATATAATCCAACATAGGAAGAACAAAGGCAGCAGTCTTACCAGAACCAGTCTCCGCAATGCCAATGACATCTCGCTGTTGCAGGCCAAGAGGGATTGCTGCCATCTGAATCGGGGATGGCTTCTTATAACCAGCCATCTTCACAGAATTGAGCAGCTCCGCACTCAATTTACTATCAACCCAATTCCTAATAGGTCTAGGAATCCTAGACCCTTTGTAGGAAATATTAAAGTCCTCTTGGAAAATCCTCCAGTCCCTATCATTCATCTCCTCCAGCTTCTTATCACTCCAATGTCGATCGACCTTCATATCAAAAGCATCATAGACTACTTCAGCAGCGTCCTTCTCTCGCTTGGCAGCAAGCTTCTTCTTCTGCTCGCGGCGGTCGATTCCGGCGCGAAGGCCTCGCCCGAACAAGAGATGGGCCTCGTGAGGGTTTTGGTACAAGGGGTTCATGTCCCGAGAAGTGTCCTCGGTGCTGTCCCAATCGAAAGAGAACCGGAACTTGTCGCTAGGTTTAATCATGACACGCTTCTTAGGCGTGTTGGAACCTAGATACTGCTCTTTAATGGCTTCTTTCTCTTTCTCTAAGCGGCTGGCCCTGGCCTCCTCTTCGCGCTCCCTCTTACGGTTCAGCCTCTCCGATGGTGAATCATCGGAGGAAGAGCGAGAATGAGAGACAAGGCGGTGTTTCTCTTCTTGGCGGCGTTGTAGGGCTGACTGCTCGCGTGCGGCTTTGGTTAAGAAAAGGGGTTTCTTTGAGAGTTCCATTCTGTAAAAAATTTGGGTTCGATCTGCAGGAGGAGAAATCTCAAAAAAGGTAAAGGTATTTACAGGCCGGCTTTCTTCAACAAGGAAAGTATTAATCAAAGGATACGAGGTATTTATAGTATTTCAGGTTTTGTACAACAAGAAAGTATATCTAGGATACAAAATTACAAAGGTCCTTGGATTAGGAGGATTTTAAAAATCCTAATTATATACGGAAAATGCAAAGAGTGCACTCTGTTGTTTGAAAAGAGTGCCTCCGGTTCTCGACAATAACGGTGATGGACGCCGAAGAAGACGCCCGCCCTCGAAGCATCACCTCCGGCGATGCCCTGCAGCAGCAGCAACGATCCGTCCCAATCTCACACCTTAATGACAAACTAGTAAGTGATCGAAGAAAGTGATTGATTTTCCTAGGGATTATTTTTTAATCAAATAAATAAAGAATAAGTGTCGCTGGTTGTTGTTGATTATTTATTTAGGAAATTTATACGGCAGAGCCCGAAGACGATGATGCTTCAGAGAACGAGGTGGTTTTTGCTCCTTCACAGAATTCGTTCGTGGACCTCAACTTGTCGCGCCCTTTGCTTCTTGCTTGCGAGAGACTTGGATTTACCAAGCCCTCTCCACTTCAGGTTCGTTCTCTGAAAGACAGACAATTAATGCACTTCTTTGTTTTTCATTTTCATTTGCATGTATGTTGACGATGCCTGAATTTAGTTATTGGGTGGGCTTGTGTAGGCAGCGTGCTTACCATTAGCCATGGCCGGCCGTGATATATGTGGGATTGCCATTACTGGTTCCGGCAAGGTAAAGTAAAATTAGTTTGATAAGATTACCAATTGATGAGGTTATGGACTGTGTGTGTGTGTTACTAGTGTTCTTTCTGTTTTGGCTGTTGTTAATCTTGTCATTTTTCTTTCTTTGCACAGACGGCTGCCTTTGCATTACCAACTCTGGAGAGACTCTTGATTCTCCCCATGCCCGAACAGGTGCCTCGTATAAGGGTCCTTGTTTTGACTCCAACCACAGAACGAGGCCTTCAGTAAGTTCCGCCTTTTCTTCTTCCTTAATATATGATATGATATGATATGATAGAAAAAAAGAAGGACCTTTACGAGTTTCATGATTGTCAATCTAATTCTTGTTTTAATGTCCTATTTGAGTGCACTTCCCTCCCTTAATATATTATTTCAATTTAATTTTTGTTATTCTTTTGTCTTGCGTAGTTAGTTTTGGACCCTTTTTTTTTCTTTTCTTTTTTTAATAGCCTTTGATTTCAGGGTTCTAAGTATGATTGAGGAACTTGCTCAGTTTACTGATATCAGTTGTTGCCAGGCTGATGGAGAGCTTTCATCAAAGGTTTGAATAATTTACTTTCATTTCTTACAATGATGTCAACTGTAATTTTAGTTTCTCCCCTTTTTTCTTCCATCTTTAAGAAGGTACCTGACCAAAAGAGATTCTAATTTTATCTATTTGTAGGTAGATTGTAGTTATACTCAGACCTTTTCTACTTTTTCTATTTTCTGTTTTGTGAATTTTTACTTGATTTATGACACACCGTCAACGAAAAAGTTTCTGTTTCTAGGCCATAATGCTAGGATGTCTCCACTATCCAACTCATTGATTTTATCTTTGCAATTTGCATAACTCAATTAGGTATTAGGGGAAATCATATCACACCTCACAAGGGAAAAATAAAACATATTAACTGAAGTTATGTATCCATGCAATGAAACGTTCATGCGGCTCATTACATAATGCTTTCCAGTCAATTTCTGTTTACTTTTTCACTCATAATTGATGCCATATTTGATCAGGTGCAAGAGGCAGCCTTGATATCAAAGCCGCTTATTGTTGTTGCTACTCCAGAAAGCATTACAGATCATTTACCCGATTCTATGTCTCTGGATTTTACAGCTTCTCCAGAAAGCATTACTGATCATTTACCCAATTCTAT
Organism: Rubus parviflorus; assembly: GCA_029955375.1. Lineage (NCBI taxonomy): Eukaryota > Viridiplantae > Streptophyta > Magnoliopsida > Rosales > Rosaceae > Rubus > Rubus parviflorus. The sequence continues at coordinate 19,714,142 of JARGGL010000004.1, forward strand.
GTCTGTCAATTTTAAAGATCTCGATGTTCTAATTCTTGACGAGGCAGATAGACTCTTGGAGATTGGATTTAGTCCCGAGATTCGCAAGCTGGTATGCCATGGCCTCTTTTGGTGCATGCAAAAATTGTGATATGGCTGCTGAGAACAAACTATGCTGTTTTGCTTTACCCTTTTGGAATTATTTCACACATTCTAATTATTTATGGTTTACACCCCAGGTTTGTTCAGGCCCCAAAAGGAGACAAACCATGGTATTTTCAGCTACGATGACTACTGAGCTTGATGAACTTGTCGAAATATCTCTAACCAATCCAGTACGCCTCTCAGCGGACCCATCTGCGATACGGCCAGCGACATTAACAGAGGAGTATTCATTCTCTTCCATTTGCCTGCTGCTTTAATAGACTTTTATTTATAACTTTTGCTGAAGTTAACTCCATAATTCAATTGGGAGCACGTGTATGATAAAAACATGTTTTTTCTATGAATAATCACCTTTCTCTGTGGTCTCATTCCAACTGTACTTTAGGGTGGTTAGGATATGCCGAATGCGTGAAGTAAATCGGGAAGCAGTTCTACTTGCGTTGTGTTCAAATACATTCACTTCTAGAGTAATCATATTCAGGTTTGTAGGCTTGCTGGTAACCGTCATTGTCTTCCTGAAGAAATACCGAGTTTACTCTCCCTTTTTTTATATTGGTTGATTTGTCAGCTCTGTATAATCAAATTCATTTTTCTGTCAGTGAAACAAAAGTGGCTGCACATAGGCTGTATACTATATTTGGATTAGTTGGTCTTAAAGCTGCTGTGCTTCATGGAAATCTTCTTCAAGGAGAGCGCCTACATGTGAGTAACTTGTATGCCTAGATGAACAGTTTGTTTGTTTGGGTTCTTTGTATAATCAGTTAGTGAACTAAGCCCCTATGTATGTAATCGAAACCTGTTGGATATTTGTTCTCTTACTTGTTAAGCTTGTTTCCTTCTCTCTTTTTTTTGTGTAATAATTTTCTTCTTTATTTTAATCTCTGTATAATCCTACCTTTTATTGTTTGTGTAGGCTTTGGAACTTTTCAGGAAGCAGGAAGTTGATTTTTTGAATGCAACTGAACTGCTTGTTCTTGTAAGAGCTGGTTCTCATTTATTCTTTTGTGTTCAGTACTGCTTATAGATGTGTTTGAGCATCTTAGTCACTCATGCCTTTGATTTTAACCTAGCTCCCCCATACTTTGGCCGATGTTACTTATACTCAATAGTCAATATCACACTGCCTCTGTTACACGTAGCAAACCACACATTTCACTGATGCAAAAGACCAAAAAGTATGCTGATTGATTGTGGCCTTGGTACTTAAAACTGAGATTCGCCAAGATTCATATGGATTTCCAGCTACAATTTCCAAGGGAACTTGTGCTACTTCATTATCATACTGCACCACTTCTCTCTGAGTCCACTTGTTATCCTGCGTGTTTGGGGGTGTGTGTTGGGAGAAAGGGGAGGGGGTTGTGGTCTTTTCATTCCCCTCATCTTGATAGTATGAAATAGAATAAGTTTTCTGCTTTGTGGCAATTAATAAATTGTTAATTTCTGTAGGGGATTGACAAACCTGTTGCCGAGGCAGTTATCAACTATGACTGTCCTTCTCAACTTACAAGGTAATGACTGAATCACTCATTGTTGCAATACGTTCATGCATTCAGCATCTCTACCATTAGCATTCTCATAAACTGCTGCATACTTCCACGTTGTATTTTATATTTCATGCATTTATGGTAGGTGCATGCTTTCTTCCACTTTCATCTCATTTGTGCTTCCTTGTGATTTCCGCCTTGTTTGTTTGCGGGTGTAGCTATGTTCATCGAGTGAGTCATACAGCAAGAGCTGGCAGAGAAGGACATGCTGTTACTTTTGTGACAGATAATGACCGATCTTGTTTAAAAGCCATTGTGAGCATCATCTTCTATCTCATTATGTTCTAAGGCTCGTGCCTGTTTCTTCTTTAAACTAATGTTTTTTTGTTAGAGTAAGCTGAGATCTTGCATTTACATTTTCACATTTATTGTGCTCTTATCCTAGAAGAAAATTGATGTTTGATGGTATTAGTAAAATAATGATATTAACCTTCCCTTTACTTGGGGGTACGGTATTCAACTTAACAGGCAAAAAGAGTCGGTTCAAAGCTGAAGAGTCGAACTGTTGCACAAAAATCAATTACTAAGTGGTCTCAGATAATTGAGCAAATGGAAGATAAAGTGACCAGAATTCTTAAAGAAGAGAGGTTTGTAGTGTTTTCCTTCACAAAGTTTTACATATTTTGATGGTCTTTCTTGAAACTATTTTTGATTGTGAATATATGCAGGGAAGAGCAAGCACTAAGAAAAGCCAGAATGGAAGCAACGAAGGTATTTATCACCGCTATTTTTTCAATTGCTACGTATTTGTTGGCATTTTGAGAGCATAATGAACAATCAGATGGCTAGGAAAGTTGGTTTTACTTGTAATCATGAGTCATGACGCCCATGGGAGAACAAGCTTCTTCCTAGCTGTTTTTTGTGGGTTAGAAGGGTGGGGTTGGCCAGAACTTTAAGTAGGCCAGAAGAGGTCTGGAGGTTGAGTTTAAGACCACGTGCAGATAACTTTTGGTGATCATGTCTTGTTTACTCTCTTGTTTGGCCAGGCAGTAGTCATTATAGTCTTGTAGGTAGAGGTAGAGGTAGAGGTCTGAAAACATTAGTATTTGTTTTTTGGTTAAATGAAAATTCAACCAAAACATTAGGTTTTTATTCGTTAAATGAAAATTCATATAAAACATTAGTCTATAAAGAAGGGAGCTCAGGAGCTGTATGGTTAAACTGTTAAAGTTGTAACCTTTGCTGTTTTTTATTGCTTGCATCATTTCAACACATGAACGCTAATCTTTCCATTTTAAATTCCGTAGTCTGTAATGTAAAGTTTCTCTTTGTTTTTATTTCCTTCTTCAGGTTCAAGTGCAGAAGTCGAGCATATTTGTATGAGTGCTTTAAAGGATCCAACGGAGCTTCTCTGTCCCTATCTTAATGAATGTTGTATGTAGTTGGCTTGTCCAGAACGAGAATTAGAATACTATTTATTTAGAAAAATCCCTCGAGGATTATGAACATGAACTAACTGATAAGCATGTATGGATTCACCCGGTGCCCCCTAGGGCGTCCTCATGCTTTCTATTTGTTATTTCGATTTTTCCCTCAGCAAAAATATTAAAAAAATAACTAAATCAACTAATCAAGTGAACCTTATTTCTAAGCATATGATAACCAGGATTATTCTTGCATATGACAAAAAAAACATGATAGAATAATCCAAGATTGTTTTTAACTTTTAATGGTTGAAAAATACTCATTCTCTAAAGGATTTGAATTGTTACAATTACATTATGAAACTTCAGTTATGCGAAAATTTACCACGATTCAGACACTTTAAACTTTTTAACCATTAAAGCTAATCATTAAATTGTAGGGCTGACTGCTCGCGTGCGACTTTGGTTAAGAAAACAGGTTTCTTTGAGAGTTCCATTCTACAAAAATTTTTAGTTCGATGTACAGGAGGAGAAATTTACTAGGATCGAGAGATCCTCTTCTTGTTTGTTATTTAAGACTCAAAATAACAAAGGGTATAATCTTCTCGAAAACGATCGTGAAATCTCAAAGAAAGTAGAGGTATTTACATGCTAATCATTATTAATCTCGGATACAATAAATCCGTAGTAAATCAATATTACAGGTTTTTTTTTTACTTGTAGTATTAAGATTAATTACATTTTACCTTCTGAACTTAAGGGGAGTTTTTAATTTCATATCCAAGTTTTAAATTTTGTCATTTGCGTATCCGAACTTAGTTCCGTTAATTATTTACATATCTATGTATAAAAATTTGTTAATTTCTGATGTGTCAGTTGGTGACATGGCACTGCCATGTGGATAAACAAATTAAAGAAAAAATAATACATTATTTCAAAACTAAAACCCAAAATTTCCAGCGCGCTCGTCGACCTAAACATACCCAGTTCCCCACCCCCAATTCTCTCCTCTTCCTTGACCTAAACATACCCAAATCTACAATTCAGATCGGCGATTGTGGCGGCGAAGCACAGCGGCGATCCGATCTGCGACTTGGAGACCCTGATCGATTGCCGGCTTCAGGTACATAGTTTCTGCATGTTTTGTACTTTCGATCTGGGTTTTTTAAGTTAAAATCACCCTCTGTGTTACTTATATATATATAGTCTATTGAAATTGAAATCAGCCTCTGTATTACTTATATATATAGTCTATTGAAATTGAAATCAGCCTCTGTCCTTCTAATATTTGAGATTTTGATGAGATGGAAGCCAAAGGTGTTGGAGGGGAGGAGAGGGTCTTGTAGTGGTACGAAATATGTCGATAGCATTTGAGGTGAGAATAGCAATTGGGTCGATTGGGAAGGGAAGATGCTTCAGTGTCGGTGTAGACTGCGTAAACAAGCAAAACGTTGACCGAGCTTGAGGTCGGAAGGAGAAGGAGAATGGAAAACTGGTTTTGTAAAAGGGTTTTTGTTTCCGCAGTTTTTGGTTTTTGCTTATGTGCTGTGAATTTGTAATGAAATTGGCTGCCATAGTTGTTGATGTGCTCTGTTTCTTTCCTTCTTTCTTTGACTCTGTTTTTTTTTTGTTTATCTTCCTCTGTGATGAAGATTTACTCACAGAACGATTGTTTTTGTATTTTTTTTTCTTTTGCTTTGCAATTAAAAAAAATGAATAAAAAAAACAATTTGGTTGTATATTTGCTTGAAGAAGGAGAACAAGAATTGTGGCGTGGGTGGGGGGAACGAGGTGGCTGACAATTTGAGCTACATTTGGGTTGTTAGTTTGAAGTTTTGAATGGATTGCTTATTAAGGAACTATGAGTCTAGTTGGAGATGGGTATTTTGCTGGGGTGGTAATTTAAGAGAGGAAATGGAGCTATGGAAGATTGTTATGGCAGAAGTTTCCCTTTATAAACTACCTACTTTTGTTTTAAGATATTCAAAGGCCACCTTTTCAGTATGCAGATTTCATATGTAACAAGAGTAGCATGGTTTTAATGTAGGGATCTCTACACATTTGTAGTTCCCAACACTGTTTTAATACTTGTGAATCTCCTGTAATGATAGCAACCTTGAGTTGGGTTCATTTGTGGCTGGAATAATGATATCAACCACTGACTTTGATCATGTACTCTTCGGCCGTTTTACTAGTTACCTAAAATACTGACAATCCCTTTTGTAGAAAAAAGAAAAGGAAAAGAGAAAACAGATGTTTTGAACCAATTCATTGTGGGATCTGATGTTTCTCTGCAGTATAGGTGGAACCAATTGATAACCTATTTGCAGCTCTCTTGCTTTCAAGTATTGGAATGCTCATACATTTACATTTCTTGTGGCGCCACGTAGACATACTATTAGCATCTCTGATTCTAGTTATACTTGTATAGACTACTGCTGTTGCTACTATAGTTATCGAGTTCATTTGATTTGATTCATATCTTATTTGTGTCTGACAAGCTAATTTAATAAGCTCCTAACTTCAAGTATTACTTTTAATAGGTTGGAGTTGCTTAACTTGGAGATTTTGCTTATTCCTCTCAGGGTCAGTCATAGTAATGGAGGTATGGACTATATGCAGTAGGCATTTGCATGTCTGCAGTTGTACTTTTGGTTTTCTTGAAAAGCATAGAATTTTGGTGAGAAAGGTAGCTTCGGTTGAGTATTGAATTTTATCACCAGGATTTGGTTTGAATAGGTAGCTGTCTGAATGATAAAAGAAGTCACTTACAGCTTCATGACAATACTTTTGCAACATAAGAACTTTTGGGACTTCAATGTGGAATATGATAGTATTTCTATTTTTCTTTCATATCTGCAGGTTCATTGTTGGTGTACTCTACCAAATATTGTTGTCATCTTGTAATAAATAGTATCCACATACTTTCTTGGCTTGATTTCATCTCATTTTGTTAATGTTATTTCCTGTTATTTTTCTACAGGGGGAGATGTACCTGCTTCTTCTTGGAACAACAGCAAAGCTTAGTAATTTTTCTCTATTTTAGGATATATATATATATATATATATATATATATATATATATATATATATATCTCTCGTTATTATTAATGATTTCTTCTCCTTCTTTTTTTTAATCTTTCTTTATTATTCTAATCACTCTCTTTAGGAGTCCTTTTTTTATGATCTCTCTCTCTCTCTCTATTTCTCTTTTTTATGATATATTTCTCTTTCTCTCTTTCAGTCTCTTTTTGTTGCTTTTTCATGATTTTTCTTTCCAAATTTTCTTTGTTTCTTTTTCTGTTTGCTCGTGTGATCCCTCTTTGTTTTTGGCTTTTTGCTCTTTTATGATCCCTCTTTCTTTTTGCTTTTTTTTTTCTTTTGTGATATCTCCTGTGTCCTTTTATTTCTTTTTATTTTTTTCTTTCACTCTTTTTCTTTGGTGCTTTTTCATGATTTCTGTTTTGAATTTTTCTCTATTTGTTTCTTTTTCTTTTCGATTTTTTTTTCTGTGATGTCTTTCTCTCTATTTTTTTGGTGTCATTTTATGATCTCAATTTTTCTTTCTCCTTTTCTTTCGTTCTCTCTGTTTCTTTCCTTTCTCATCTAAATTTTATTTTTTTTGTTTCTTTTTCCTTTCGTTTTTTTTTTTGTGAAGCCTCTCTCTCTCTCTCTCTCTCTCTCTCTCTTTCCCATTTCTGGTCTTAAATGGTCAGAAATAACTTTAAGTAAGTACTAACTACTAAGTAGGCCAGAGAGGTTTAGAGGGTGAGTTTAAGGCCACTTGCAGATAACTTTTGGTGATCTTGTCTTGTTTGGTTTTTAAGGCCAGGCAGTAGTCATTATAGTTTTGTAGGGTTTCAGTCTGAAAACTTTTTGGGGTTAAATGAAAATTCAAATAAAACATTAGTATTTTCCATAAACAAGGGGTATACAATTAAAGTTGTAACCTTTTGCTGTTTTCTATTGCTCCTTTAATGCTTGCATCACTTCAACACATGAATGCTAATCTTTCCACCTTTAAATTCCGTAGTCTGTAATGTAAAGTTTCTCTTTATTTTTATTTCCTTCTCCAGGTTCAAGTGTATAGGTCGAGCATATTTGTACGAGTGCTTCTCTGTCCCTAGCTTCGGGTGATGACTGACTTGTCCAGAACGAGAATAAGAATACTATCTACATAGGAAATCCCTCAAGGACTATGAACATGACTGATGAGCACCTATGGATTCTGGATTCACCTGGTGCTCCCTAGGGCGTCCTCTTGCCTTCTATTTGTTATTTCTTTTCCTCAACAAAAATATAAAAAACAAGAAATAACTAAATCATGATTGCATAATTGCAGTCTTGGATATATGGAAAAAAAAAAATCATAGAATAATCCAAGACTGTTTTAATGGTTGAAAAAGGCTCATTCTCTAAAGGATTTGAATACATTATGAAACAGTAATGCGAAAACACTCCTAATTTACGGGAACTTTAGATTCTCATGCGGGCCCAAAATAAGGCCATGGATACCAACTAATTGGGCCTGGCACAGTCCAAATCGTCCCTTAAAAACGTTATTTTACATTTAAAAGGATAATTGGGCCTAGCCCGGCCCAAAATGTAACATAAAACAACCTGTCATTTTTAATTCAGGTATTCCGAGGAATTGGGCCTGTACATAATAGGCCCAGCCCAAGTCCTCAAACCGACGTGTCGTTTTTATTACCAAAAGCGCCAAATTGGTCTCATATATTCACAAAAAACGACGTGCCGTTATTCACATAACAGGCCGAATTGGGCCTGTTCATAATAGGCCCGGCCCAAATAGTCTCAAAAACTCAGGTCTCTTTTATTCCATGTAAAGGGCTGAATTGGGCTTCTTGGTACAAGGCCCGGCCCAATTTGCGTCATAAAACGACAAGTCTTTTTTAAATTATCATATACAACGAAGTGTCGTTTTTTACGTAACGGGCCGATTTGGGCCTGCTCGTAATAGGCCCGGCCCAAATTTTCAGATAAACGACGTTTCGTTTTTTATTTAACGGGCCAATTTGGGCCTAGTAAATAGGCCCGGCCCAAATTTTTAACATTAACGGCGTGTCGTTTTTTCGTAACGGCCGATCTGGGCCTGTTCCTAATAGGCCCGGCCCAAATTTTTAGAAAAACGACGTGTCGTTTTTTATGTAACGGGCCGATTTGGGCCTGTTTGTATTAGCCCGGCCCAAATTTTCAGATAAACGACGTTTCGTTTTTTATGTAACGGGCCGATTTGGGCCTCGTTGTTAATAGGCCCGGCCCAAATTTTTAACATAAAAGGGCGTGTCGTTTTTTCGTAACGGGCCGATTTGGGCCTGTTCATAATAGGCCCGGCCCAAATTTTCATAAAAAACGACGTGTCGTTTTTATGTAACGGGCCGATTTGGGCCTGTTTGTAATAGGCCCGGCCCAAATTTTCAGATAAACGACGTGTCGTTTTTATGTACGGGCCGATTTGGGCCTGTTTGTATTAGGCCCGGCCCAAATTTTCAGATAAACGACGTTTCGTTTTTTATGTAACGGGCCGATTTGGGCCTCGCTGTTAATAGGCCCGGCCCAATTTTTTAACATAAAACGGCGTGTCGTTTTTCCGTAACGGGCCGATTTGGGCCTGTTCATAATAGGCCCGGCCCAAATTTTCATATAAAACGATGTGTCGTTTTTTTGTTACGGGCCGATTTGGGCCTGTTTGTAATAGGCCCGGCCCAAACCATCACATACCAACGAAACGTCGTTTTTACTTAAGGGCCGAATTGGGCCGGGTCCAAATTTTTATATAAAACGACGTGTAGCTTCTTCACGTAACGGGCCTATTTGGGCCTTGTTCGTAATGGGCCCGGCCCAAATGGTAATAATAAAACGACGTGTCGTTTTAGTTCATATAAAGGGCCGAATTGGGCCTGTTTGTAATTTGTCCGGCCCAAACTGACATAAAAACGACATTTCAAAGGCTGAGTTGGGCTTGCTTTGTACTAGGCCCAGCCCAAATTGTGAAAAAAACGACATTTTAAATGGCTGAATAAGGCTTGATTTTTTTCAAAAAATATGAAAATTGAGGCAAAACAAACCACAATAGACACCACTTTAAATCTGGGGCAAAAGAAATAGGCACCCATCTCTAATAATTTTGTTATTTTCTTTTGGAAAAAGAAAATTTACATTGTTTATCACGCAACTGGATCCACGTGTTAAAAGCACAATTTGAAGCAACAAACACTTCGAGCCCTCTTCCATGGGTAGTAACTGAGTTCAAGTAAAAATCACCTCTCAGACCCTCACCTTTGATATATATTTTTTCGAAAACCTATTCTCAAGAAGAAAGCATACAATCAAATTAAGAGATTTACAGCAACCAGCAGACGTCAGCATCTAGTAATGAATCCTCTCCTCATGGTCTAACTGCAGGCCTTCAAGGCCTCTAATGGCAGTTTCATAGTTCCTAATTTGAGAGCTATGTCTACCTGTACGAGTGGGGTCCAATGACTCCACCGGTGAACTTCTTTGGCCACTTGAAATTCTGTGGCCTGCTCCAGGACTAGCATCGGTTGTGCGAACACGGTGTTCAGACTCGCTTCTTCCAAATCCCTCACGGCTGCTAGAAACAGCAGGTCTCCTTGATGAACCACTAGACCGGCCCATGATATTGGGATTTGGTAACTGCAAGTACAAAGCATGCTCATAAGATTTTAGATATTAGACATAAAAGCAGATCTATTGTCCGGCAAGTTTGTAATATAGAGGAAGAAGACTCGTGGGTCAATGAGTGTTCAAACCATGTTATTAAAAGGCTGTAACAGAAGGCACTGAAACAAATGCTGAAGTCTTCCAGCACAAATGGGGACAGAAAAAGTCACTAGCCACTAGAGTTTTAGCATTACTGTCTATAGAAAGATATAAAGTGCTTCCACGTCCCTCCGAGTCACCAAAAAATGGACATAACTTTCTAATTTTCTATATTCAAAATACAGCAATTTAAATCAACCCACCAGATTATTCTCTCTAGTTATTGCAGAATCAATAGCAATTGAATTTCTCTGCCTTGACACACTCGCGGAATTCAGAGCTGGCCCAGGTATTCTCCGCCGAGAGGAATCCAATGAGGATAAACCAGCTATCCGTCCATCTTCCTCACCTGCAAGTCAGGAAGCAAATGTAGTTGAAGGAATCATCTTATATTTGAGAGATATGGCACTAGATCAGGAAACCAAATAGTAATAATAAGATATAGTACATTTCAAAGGGGAAAAAGTAACTCCATAAATTTATGAAAGAATTATTTTGAAAAGTTTACATCCTTAACATAAGAGAACAAGAAGAAAAAGCCTCGGATAATCAATCTCCTAGAATAATGTTAAGATTCATCTGAAACAATGCTAAACAACTACCTGTCTGCCTGTCCGCAATTGCAGGAGCATGCGGCATTCCAGAACTAGTTCCAACACCCTAAATGAAACACGATGTCAATACAAATCCATCAAAACATGATAAGAAACAAAATCAGCATAGTACAAAAATTACAAGGGCACGGGTTGGAGGTGTAGCCAGCTGTGATTGCTGATACTTCAAAATTGTCCAGTCAAACACATAATCAAACTGAAAACCTGTAGCAAACACAATGGATACAGAAGTGCCAAAATATGAGATCAACACAAATGCATAAATTAAAATAATGTAAACAATGCGACTAGAATGCATATAGTAGGAAAATAGATTTCAAACCTTCACGAATGAAGACATCGCGGAATATTTTTTTCAGATAAACATAGTCTGGTTTATCATCAAATCGTAGTGAGCGACAGTAATGGAAATACGATGCAAATTCTGTTGGATAACCACGACACAAGGCCTGAGAAATCATTGAACAAACCAGTCACAAGATGCCAGACAAAAGGCCTGAATTGCGCATACAACCACAATATTCACAGACAACATACCTCAATTGAAGTGGAAACCTTTTTTTCACTAATTTTTTCGTATTTCTGTTTCTTAGTTCCCGCTTTTAGTCCCTGCCAAGGAAGACTAAAAGAAAATAGGATTATTAAACAAAATATCAACAGATAGCAGTGCCAAAAACAAGTAAAGGGTCTTCAGAGATAATCACCTTCCCTTAAGGAAGTACATAAGGACATAACCAAGAGATTCTAAATCATCCCTCCGGCTTTGCTCTATAAAGTTCAGAATAGCAGAAAAGAGATTCTAAATCAACATTACTGAAACAGATATAACACTTAACTGGAACGACATTACATTACAAAGAACACCAAAGTGCAAAAGGAAAGACTAACATACCAATTCCAAGGTGAGTGTTCATGCTTGCATATCTTGCTGTTCCAGTCAAATTCTTGTTTTCTCTGCAGCGTTTGCAACCACGCACAATAAAAATTTCAAGTTATTTCATTAACTGCAATCATGGTTTTCTTTCCAAGTATTTTCTTACACCATACTTCTCCAGTTCCATATACAAAGAACATGTTAGAAGTCACACCCACACACATTCATCATTCATTCTCACCTGTAAGGAATATGTTGACGGGTTGTACTATCCCGGTATTTCTTAGCCAGACCAAAATCAATCATGTATACCTACAAAAGTGGAAATCAATTAGCTTATTAGTATGGGCACCTCGATATATGAAATACACACAGCCAAAGCAGATAAGCATGCATACAAAAATTAGATCAAAACCTGATTTGCACGCCTTCCCAAGCCCATGAGAAAATTGTCCGGCTTGATATCACGATGTAGGAAGGATTTAGAATGAACAAATTCAACACGATTGATCTAAAAATACATGTCAAGATTGTCAGAAATCAGTACTCTACAACAAGTAAATAAACCAATACAACGACTGAGCATAGACTCAATCACGACCTACCATTTGATCTGCAAGCATAAGAACTGTCTTCAAAGAAAGTTTCCTGCTGCAGAAGTTGAATAAATCTTCAAGACTGGGGCCCAGCAAATCCATCACCAAAACGTTATAATCTCCTTCAACTCCAAACCACCGCACATTTGGTATCCCAGCTGCAAGTACCAAATTTACAAATCAGAAAAACTTGTAAAACTTGAGATCAACAGTGTCAAAAATCTATGTGAAAAAACCACTCATCAACTGAAAAAGTTCAAGAGTTGACATTACTTCCTCCTTGTAGGATCCTGTACAACTTGGATTCATAAAGCAGCTGAGGATGTTTTGTCTTCACATTTTCCTAAACATTGGAAACATGATCATTAGCTGAATATGCTCCATAAGAACCATCACCAATAACATTTTAAAAACACCACCACCAAACTTCAACACCTCACTCTTTACAAGGATATATACAATTCCAAGCAGTTTTATAAATATTAATCAACCAAATTCATTAGCAGAACTCAACCAGAAACAAGGAAATTAGAGGATTGGCCAACTTTCTCTCAGTGGTAGTGATTCTCATTATTAACCTAAAAGTCAGAGACTTTGGGCGATTGTGGTTCGTTACAAACAAGAACAGGAAAAGTACATGAGAAAGCAAAGCTTATACCACTAATGCAATCGACATAACCAGAAAATCTATTGATCTAAGAATTAGTTGTTCCCCAAATCTATGGTTCAATGGCATTACTAATAAAGTGAAAGCTGAAGCATGTCCATCAGTCGAGACCATGAACTTATAAACCATTCTTACAAATTTTCAGAGCACAGATTATACTTAATTTACATATAAATGGGCATCAAACAAAAGTCAACATCAGGAACTCAATTGTAACAGCAACACTCACCAGCTTAATCGCAACCTCTTCGTTCGTCTGAATATTTGTACCTACAACACCAAACCAATCACAAAATCAATAATTTAAGCAACTCCATGAATACCCAAATCCATATCTGCAAATTGACCGCAAGAGGAAAGCGAACCAAGATAGATCTCCCCGAAGGAGCCGCTACCGATCTTCCGGCCGAGCCTAAACTTATTCCCAACACGAGGCTCCATCTCCGCAACCCGAACAATCGAAAAAACCCTAACCCTAAAATTACAAAACTAAAAAATCGAAACTATGGAGAATCTAGAACACGAGCGCCGAGCAGCATAACAGAGTTTCGCCGACTCAAACCACCGCAACGACACAGGATTGTCGTCCAATTGAAGCAATCAATAAGCAAAGAAGCAAAAGCAAGCAAATAAATTTGTACGGACAGCAATGCACTGGGGCCGGTTGTGGGTTCTTCGTGTTGGAGAGAGATCTAGGGTTAGTGATTTTCCTTTTCTTTGTTTATTTTGGGGGTTAAAAGCGCTTTTGGGTTAAATTTACAGAGAACGAGAAAAGCAAAGGGCTTATTGGCTTATTCATATCCATCCCCAACCTTCCTTCTTCGCTTTTGATTCACTTGGAGCTAAAGTTTGGTGTGGGAGGGATAGAAAATGTCTTTTTTTTTTTTTTCTTTTCTTTTTTTTGGTGATTTGGTGTTTTGGGTTTTTGGGGTCTGGAAACACAAGCTTGTCCACGCGTGACGAAAGCTGTGGTGTCACGTGACTTTTTCTCCAACGAGATGGAGGAGCGTACTTGACACGTGGTCCACCTGTGTTTGGTTTATCCGGGAGACCTTTTTTTCAATTTTCTTATACAGAACCGTGACCCATTGTAATATATTTTTTTACCTTTCAATTACTTCGGTAAATAGAATAATGGTACAAGCTAACTTTAGATGTAACATTTTCCTTGACAGAATAAATAATTACATCCTCTTGATGTGTATGCATTTTTTATTTTTTTGATGACAAATTTACAATACAAGTAAACATTTGGTGACTTGAATCATTGCATAGGGAGCTGGAAGACATCCTCTACCTAAACTTTACCAAATAATGAAACCAACCATGATCATTATTTACAGTAAAAGGTAAGAAACACCGGCCTTTCTGATACCTCACAATATAAAAAAGTAACCACATCAATTAACACATGAATTATGTTTTTTGTTTTTTTTTTTCACATGAATTCATTTTCTAAAGATATATAGTAACTCTTCTAGTGATTTTCCGGCCTCTAAATTTAGCCTTTTTTAGATACTATTTTTTTCAGTTGTGCTAAAATTTTGTGACTACGAATTATATTTTAACATCTCTTGTACTTTGGAAAAAAAAAAAAAACCTCCACATATATAAAGCTACCTATTAAAACACAATCTTTTTGTCCAATTCCCATAAAACAACACATGGAGAATTGGAAACAAAGAGAACATCTTGATATTCATATAAATATAGAAAAGTTAGCTAGCCATATATACACTAATTTCATTGTTGTAGCTAGCGACTCTCTTTCTGCAATAACTGTAAGCAGAATGCTTGACCAAAAAGGTTGTGTTTGAGCCTTGAAGTTCCAAAGTAGTAGTTGAATCCCAAACAAACAAACATTTATGGATTAAAGAAAGTGGAGCCACACTTGCATTTCCAACCCTCAGGCTCATAATTGGAATATTGAACTCCAATGTGATCAGTGGTTGTGGGCATCTGAACTGGAACACAAGGGACACACCCTTCACACCTGTGAGCACAGTTTGGTGGTATTGACCCAAGCCTATTCATCAGCCATCTATAATACTCCCCTCCATAGTTCTCATTCACTCCTTCTTCAAAGCTTTTCTGATCAACTCCCTGAAAGACAAACACAAGAATACATATATGGAAAAGACAGAAATGCCAAAAAATTAACAAAACCCAGAAATTAAAGAAAAGAAAAGGGAGAGTCTCAGAGTCTTATGGGTGATGGACTGTTGGTTATGTGTGCATGTACCTGTTTTGAGTCAAAGGCAGCTCCTTTGGGATTTTCATTTGGGGTTTGGTCTGTTTGGTTCATCATAAAAATGGGTATTATAAGAAAGTTAGTAAACATGTTATTGGGTATGAGAAAAAAAAATGGCATTACATATAGATAAGGAAGAATATCTAACCTTGTTGATGAGGAAAAGGCTTGATCATTGTTAGAGAAACCCAACTGAGAAGAGAAACCACTAGAATGCAGCTGCATACTTTTGATATCTTCATTTTTATACTGAATGAAGGGGGGGGGTGCAAATTGCAGGAAAGGAGAGAGACTTGGCTAAAGAAGACTTGAAGTAGCTAGAAAAACTACTAGTGAATGAGCTACAAGGCAAAAGTTGACTGCTTTTGTAGCCCAAAAAAGCCAATTTGAACAAACAAAGCCTATTGAAGACAAACTGTAGTGCTCTCTCCTTCTCTTTCTCTCTGATTTCTGGAGGTTCTGGGGAGAGAGAGAGAGAGATTCTGCTGTGCTTTCTTATCAAACAGATGGAATGCTATAGAAGAGTAGCTAGCTCTGTCTGCCTATCTCTCTCACTTTCTCTTAAGAAATAACAAATTGGGGCTCGTTTGTCAAAGCCAGAAGTAGAACTTTTCCCACTTAATATGTGAAAATTGATAGTCTACAAGAGCACCTATCAATCCAGTAAAATGCCTAGACTGCAGAGCCTTAGACTTACTCTGGTAAATATATATATACACAGATTGAATTGATACTTTACGTACTTAAGGTAACTAGGAAACTTTTCACTTCAATGATCCTCCACTATGTAAAACTTTTAACTTTTAACCCATTCATTAAATTGCCTGCATGTGCTTATTATATGCATGGTGCAGCTTTCAGTTCATGAAAAGAGGGCATCACAAGAATCTCACAGTTTCAAATACCCAAGCCATATGTCAATATCTTGTATAAATTATAATATAATATAAGAAGTTTAAGAAATTTTGTGTTAATTTCAAGTTTCAAAGGACAGAACAGTCCATCTGGGTGTGCCTGCCTCTAAAATCTGGAGCCGTCCATTTATTTATGAATCATGAAGATTATATGAGATTGATGATGGTGAAAGCACAGTAGTAATTGTGTTAAAAGGAACTCGCTGACTCATTAATTACTATATTTGGTTATCATAGCAGTTTGTTTTAATGAGCGAGCTTAATCAAAAGAATGGTGCTTGGTGCAAGTTAGTTTGATTCAATAATGAAGCACACCACTGTCATTGACTGCATATTCAAAACGGTTCCAACCCTGGCCTTTTCCCCTATCCCCCGGAAAAGTAAAATATACTTCATTTTTTTTTTTTGATAAGAATAAAATATGCAGGGACAAATGGACAATTACATCATTAGTTGGTGTTTTGAATTTACATATTTTTTTCATTATTTTTTACTCTAAATGACTCACGATATCATTTTTTTCGACACTTATCGCACTTTGAGAATCAAAACAATCTGACTTGCGTCTTAGATTCTCATTTATTTTACTGTACATGAGTAACACGCACTAGATGCATATGCCTGAAGGCTGAAACTTGTTTAGAACTAGTTGAGACATTATGCAGTTGACAATTAAAAATAAATAAAAACAAGTATATACGTACAGTGGTTACATAAAGAGGTTGGTAATGCAAGAATTTTCGAATGCGCGCAGTTTTGAAGCTAGGAAGAAGTGATTTTGTGAAAAGCACAAGCCCAGAAACGCGGTACAGTATGTACTTGAACACTAGACAGAGACTTGGGCCCAGTTTGGGGCAGCTTAAATTAAAATAAAAGCTGATTATTTATTAAGTTAAGCAAGTTGAGTGTTTGGTAAAACAAAAATAAGCAGCTTTAAGAATAATCTCACACTTTCCAAGAGAGCTTATGGAAGTTGGAAATTTGATACTTCTATAAGCAGCTTCTAGCTTTTGTTGTATTTCCCTTTTGACTTTACCTATATTAAAGTTTACCAAACACTTAAACACTACTTTTTGTATTCACATCACTTTTAAAAGCAAAATTTACCAAACACGCAACTACTTAATTTCAAAGCTGATTATTCTCACAGTACAGCTACAGCTGCTTTAAAAATAAGTTAAGCTCCACCAAACTGGGCCTTGCAGTCACTGCCAACACCCCCGCCCTATCTAACCTATCCAACGTAGAGCCTAGAGGACGAAGAGGGAGGCCTTACCCCATGACTTCACTGCCGATAAAAGTGCTTTTACTGACGGTACCACTACGTCTACGGTCAATCCATCCTTTCTTTTTCTCGTTGGTTTGGCTGCCTAGGTACCTTTTTTACTAATTTGTCCCTACCCATCATGCATGGCTGTGAATGACAATGCCGTACGTAAACAGAGATAGTTAGGCTACAGAGATAGCTTGGGGGTATACACTATACAGTATACTGTACTGGTCCATATATATATATATATATATTGCTCTAGCTAGCTAGCCATGACTCTATGAGAGAGAAAGGCCTGGAATATATATATGCTCAATGTGCTAGCTAGCTGCTGCTCTACAATTGGCTTCTATTCACAGCGCGCAGAGAGTTAATGTTTCTTTGACCAAAATTAACTTCTGCTCTACGTGTTGGCCGGGATCGTGTCATGTTTTTGGATACAGTTATACTGGTTGGAATTCGTTGAAAAATTTATATACAGCATGCATCACATATATATATATATACATACATACTGCTCCGTGCTCTTCAATTAAAAAATTAAAGGAAAAGGAGAAATCGGTCCAATTAATTAAGAATGTATAAATGTGCTGTGGATTAAAGAATGTTTCTCTAATCCCATCAAGAGCAGAGAGATTTGGTTCAGTGAAGAGCAGCAGGCTGCTGCTAAATTAGCTCGATCTAGCTTGTTGAGGTGTACTTTTTGTCTGTTTTCGGGTGTGTCAGTGACTCAGTGAGGTGTGATTAACTGATTTGATTACTCACTTGTGTGTTGTCTCTCTGCCGAGACAGAACCTCCTATGTATGATTTCATAATTATTTTTTTTCTTTTTGCAGTCACCATTAAACACAGATTAAGCACACCCTTGTACTTTAATCGCACTAGTATTTTTATTCACCAAAACTAAGAAATACCAATGCATACTTTAAACATCTTATTTGTGTGCGTATTATATTGATTGATTACAAAGTATAAACTACAATATAACCGTCTAGGTTGGTTCGGCATCTAACATCTAGTGTCTCTTAGCTTTCCATTGATCATACTTGGCTTGGGTGATCGGAGAAAAAAAAAAAACTACAATATTGAAAAATTAGAACCATCACATTTCAATCCGAAGGCATAAGCCTCCAATTTCTCTTTTACAATAAAAGAATCAATTAAGCCCAACCCGACCCAAAAATACAGGAGTCGAAAATCGGGTAAAAAAAAAAATTGAAGCCATTTACGAAAAATAAGGAATCAAAATCAGTGAAAAAATTTAGAGTCAAAGGAAGAAAAAAATTGGATTAATCCCCTTAACCCCTCCTTATTTGGGCACAAGGAGTGCCCCAACCCCAATGGTAGAATCTAACTTAGTTAGCTGCGGCAATTTGGGTCCTCGGACTAGGCAGGCCCATATATGCAAGCCTGGGTGAGAGCCGGATCTTTGGGCTGGGCCTTGGAGAAGGAACTGGGCCATAATTCCCAGGACCAACCCGTGGCGATAGGTTGACTTGTTCCAATGCTCTGGATTGTAGGTCACTAGGGTAGTCTCGCACACACCCGATTCGGGGTCCAGTTCCTGTAGACCACTTGCATGACAACCGCTTGGCCATGGTAAACACCGGTGGTTTTGCACTGCCACCGTCAACCTTCTTCTGTTCTTCCAAATGAACGGCGGTGATCGGTGCCTTCTTGATCATGTCATCGACAGTTGTTGCAGTTGCATTTACATTCTCCGATTGTGTTGACTTAAATGACTTTTGCTTTGTTAGTTCCTCCCCTTCAGTTCTCTTCATTGAAGGATAGTCATCATCAATTGCACACCTCTGTGGAAAAGAAAAAAATTTGACCAACATGTTAAATGTGACTAGCTATAATACAAGGCTCAACAACATACGGCTAGTACCAAAATTTATTCACTAAACGACGTAACACTGCCGCATCATTTAGTGAACAAATCTAATAACAGTAACATTATTGCCATACAGAAATACAAGGACATTTACCTTTACATTAGTGAGATCAACATGATTATCTTGGAGGAAGCTGATGAATTCCATGAAGTTCTCTTCTGTAGGGTGATAATGACCACTGTATGGCCAAATAGCCTGAAATAACAAGTTCAAAGTAAGTTAGAATATGGCATAGAAACTAAGATCATAAATAACTTTATAATGTGTTGTTTATTTCAGAGGCATATATAGCACAATTTAGTACCTCAAGAATTCCATCATGAGCAACCAATCTTCCTGCTGCTGTGGTAGCACCTCCAGATAGAAAACTCGAATGTTGAAACTTACCCTTCTTCTTCTGACCCACATACAAAGCCCTTGTTGTGCTTAGCACAAAAATCGATTTTGAACCTTCAGTGCTATTCACAAGCTTCCCATTTTGCTTATAAATGAGCTTCCCATCTTCCACTACTACTTCATAGGCTTCCCTTTGTTTCTGGAATATCAAACACAGGATAGCACAATCAGATATGTATGTATTGATTTGATAATGCAGCAGGCATTTATGTGTCAAGTGTAAATAGAACTAGCTAGGAGAAGGTTTAGAACTAACCGGTCCAAGGTACTCTATGCATTGACGCTGTAGAACTGCCCTCGAGCATTTCTCCAGATTTAATTCTTTGCCATCTCCAACATCAAGCCTGCATTATACCAACTGATCAGTAAGTTATAAAGCAAAAAAAAATTGAGAGTACATTTATGTTCCATACGCTCCTACAATCAACAATAAGAAAAATTACTTACCAGTAGAAGAAAGGCTGAGTGCTCTCACTTTCAAACCAGATATCATAGTAAAAGTGTAAGTTGTGTCCATACCGATGGCGCGGATCAATCTGCAGAAGACATCAAGAGCAAACAGCATAATGTTAGACCATGAGTACGTAATTGAGTACCCTAATGTTTTATGAGGAACGTACATTAAGTTTCAAAAGAAACTAGCATCGATCAAAAGTGGTGAACTTACAGCTTCAAGCCAATGTTGAAGAGCTAACTTCTGTGCCTTCTCATCCTTAGACAAACCTTTTCCAACCTGAAATAACAGAGCAAGTGTTAATACTCAAATGAGTCCCCAGTAAGCAAAAGAAACAGACATAGACAGAATGTATAAGAAATATAACACACCTTGGCAGCTTTAGTCCTGGCCCTTGCCCACCGCGAAACGGCAGTTTCTGGCTTCTTAACGTTGAAGACTGACACGGAATTCTGTTCGAGAGCTGCATCTAATGTCTTCCACCTGAAAATCATTTGAAAATAACAAAATCAATCAAACCATTTTTTTTATCAAAAAAAAAAAACTAAAATTCAAGCATACATTCAAAATAAGCAAGTGACTAAATAATTACCAGAGCTCCTCAGCCACCACTGCACAATCTGCAAGGTTTCTTCGAGTTCGATAACTCTTGTAAACCTTCTGAAGTGTCACTGCTGCAGCATCAAGCTCCTTAACCGGTCTAGGCGAAAACATAAATTCCGGTTGAGAGAGAGCAAGTGCAGGCATTGGTTTATGCTTCAACTCATTCTTGCCTCTACAAACATCTGACCCTAACATGTCCTTCAATGAGGGATTCCTGTCCAGCATTACATTTTCAGGCTTGCAATCCCTGAAGCGCGTCGAATTGTTAAGGCCACCTAACTTGTCAGACTTATCGGAGACGGTCATGGTTTCGGATTCTGAGCTTTTCTTAAAGCTGTGTGTTCTCAGAATCACACCCCCATTTTTGGGACTGATCAAACTGATGTTGTAAGCCAAATCGAAGAAATTATGCTTCACAATCTCTTCCCAGGCTGAGGCAAGCAAGGACAGAGATAGCCCCATAAAAATTGCTCCACAAGGGCCTCAATTCAAACAAAGCCAAAAGGGATGAAGGGTTTTGAGAATATCCAAAAGGGTTTGGAGAATCCAAAGGTTGGGAGATCAAATCTTGCACAAGTGATTGTATGACTCTGACTTGCTTATCTCCTTACTTATATATAGACCGGCCTCAAAAACAAACAACCACCCCAACTAGTCCCTTCAAATACGTGTCAAGGAAATTGAAAAGAAAAATAACAAATTGGGTCTTTGAATTCTCGGACAACCAAATAGGGTTACTTTGGAATTGGAGGAGCTCTAGATTGGGTGGATTTCAACGTTTGAGTTTTCTTTGGTTCAAATGGCACGAGAGAGGTTTGAGGAATTCAAAGCTTGAGAAATGGTTTTGAGTTTGCGCAATGTGAACAGGGGGTTTATAAAGGTTTTCCACAAAAGCATGGGAACTTGGATTTGGCGGTCAAAATTAGGAAGCTAGCGAGCTTTTGCCTGGTTTCCGTGAAAAAACACAGAAGCTAGTGCTCTCTTTTTAACTCTATTATATATGGAACAAACTGGGATTTTTGTGTGCAGCTTTTGTTGGTTCAATTTAATCAAAATCTAATTAATAAGGAGTCAACAACTTCAATTTGGTCATGGTCCTCATGGACGCGGCTCTTAATCGAAACACAGAGAGTCATGTATTGTAGCGTTTGTTGCTAACTGTAGCCGTCACTGCGTCTGTTTTCTAATACCTTTATGTCCCTTCTTCCACGCACTCGTCAATTTACCATAATACCCTTTTCCTTTTTTCCATCATAAATTATTTTCAACTACTTTTTTTTTTTGCCATTTAACTACCTTTCAAAGTTCTACCTACATATGGTCTTAATTTAGATTAAGGATCTAACATCAATTCATATCTTCGTTCAAAAAAAAAAAAACATCAATTCATATCAAAAGATAATTAAATGAAATTTTGTGATGCACGTTATAATATCAAGAGAAATGCTCACCAGAAATCCATAATATCATATATGTTTTTAGAGTTAAGAACAAAAGGATTTACATTGTTAAAAAAAAAAAGGAACAAAAGGATTTAGAACTAGGTTTGATAGACATCACGATTGTAGGAAGGTACGTACTACTTATGAATATTCAAACGAAGAAAATTTTAACGTTTTATTGGACTCTATTAAAATAAATCGCTCCGTTGAGCATCAGTATATTAACATTTTGGAGAAGACCAATGCAAGAGACAACAAAATAAAAGAAAAATATCGCTACACCAATGACTATAGTAATTAATATTAGAAAACGTCAAAAGTCTTTCGATCCTAGTTTACCGACACGTGATGTTAGAAAAGTCTAAGATCTAGGTTGTTAGTAATGGATTAATTAATGGAAGTTTAGTAGTGATACATGCATATGCATAGATATATCTATACTATATTTAAGAGAAGAGATATTGTTAATCAAAACTGATTTTTTTTACGTAAATAACTTTGAAATATTAAAAAACTTTGTAAACCAAATAACTATCAAGGACAATTATATCAAATTATAAATAAATTTTAATAAAATAAATAAATAAATATTATCTCATTATTCATTTTTTTTCCTTAGCAATAACTGTTTCATTACATAATGTGAGAGGTTGTTAACATGGATAATGATACTTTTACTTTGATTAAAACTTGTAATTAATTTATTACCTAGGTAGCTAGAAAACTATACTTTTACTTTCACTACGCACGACCAGGAGTCCATGAAACAAGTCAACAACAGAATTGATAGACTAGAAGATGATATTATTATTGTAGATGGAAGATGTGAAATTGGTATCGTCTAGTACGTGCCGCTTTGCTTGTGAAGTAGAAGACGTGTTTCATTACTACATGAATACTACAAGTCTAGAACACATGCAATGAGTCAATATTATAAATTAAGAACATAGATAGTTTTATATATAGTCAACAGTCAATTCAAGAAAATGGAATGGCTATCTATCTATTCAATTTGCTCCCCAGTTTGTCAAACAATCAATGCAATTAATCTTCCTCGTGAACTACACCTTTGCACGTACGTCTTACTCATCCTCAAGACATATTCAATCTTCCTTACATAAAGTTCTACGGTTAAACCCTAAATTTAGTTCTGCCATTTCAATCCTAATTGACTATTTTTTGTAAACTCTAATCCTACATTGATAGTAATTGTTCATTGTAGGATGAATGGATAAAGAGATTAGGGATACGAGGATGATTTTGAGTTTATATATATGCAACTCTAATCCAAAGCGTTTTTGTTGAATTATTTTTTTTAAGTAAAGATTAGGAAAAAAAACTATATCATCAAAGTCTTATAGCTACCTATTAAAAATATAATTTCATCGATCACCTTTGTATATTAATTAACAAACTGATCCATAGATTAATATAATATGTTCCAATGATTTGTTGGTATTCAATTACAACTTACAAGGTCGGCTTAATTTATTCTATGATCGAATTATAAAATGAGTGCATGGACCTTTAAAATGGCTGTACCCTAAATGTCAAGGTGCTGATTCTATTTAAAACTCTAATACCATACTATAAATACATCAACTTAGCTCCGTTACACAATTGCATACCCTCGTTAAAAATTCCGTTAAAAAAATTATGTTAAATGATGACATGGCCAATTAACTGCTTATGTGGGACCAACTGGTGCCACATAAGCAGATAGCAGCCACATCAACAGTTAACTGGCCATGTCATCAGTTAATAGATTTTTCTAACGGAATTTTTAACGAGAGTATGAAATCATGTAACGGAGCTAAGTTGAGGTGTGTTAATGACAAAATTTGAAACGTGAGTATGAAATTGAAAACGCCTCTATAGTTCGAGGGTAAATTGTTATTAATCCTTTAGTTAATGTAACACAAACATTCGCAAATTTATGTTCTTTTATTTTAGTATTGCATGTTGGAGAGGGACACGTCAACTTACACAAATTAATTATTTGTTATCGTTTTCATTAAGACAAGAATAATGATCTGCCATCGTTTTCATTATAGTAAAATGCACTACGTCAAAGCTATTAGGAACTTCATATATACTTAATTTTACATTTGTGTTCATGTTGCAGGAATCATTGTCAATCATCCATGTGTGTATCATGGAGCCATTATAATGTTCTATCTATTAACCGCATGTATGGTGTATGACATGTATCACGTATTTTTTATTGTTAAGCTTAATTTTATAGCGTGGGATGTATCGTATACTAGTGTATATAATAAAAGTTCATGATATCAACAAAGGAAAAAATGAAAAATGTGTGATGCATGTTCGTTTAAAGAAAATTTCCATTCTTCATTTCTCAAAAACAAAGACCATCACCAACTCGTATGTACACGACAGTTCGACCAAGATTTTTCTCTTGGTGGAGATTACAGGGGACAAATCAGTCAATTAACAAAAATTTATGCGCAAACGGGGGTATGGGTATTTTCGTAAATTGGTATGGCGTTGAAATAGTCCATCTGTCCACATCATGGCAGATTGGTAGTTGACTAATCAACAATGCTGATGTGGCCTCTGCTTTATCCCGTGTGTGCATGGTTCTGTCAACTCTAACGAAGCCGCGTTTTCGTTTTCCACGTACAAAACAAAACTAGAAAAATAAGTGTTGTTATTAACACTTTAAATTGTTATTAACACATTTTTTATATTTTTAATTTATTTTTATTATATAAATAATTTATAATGTCTTTATGTTATTTGAAAAAAATTGTTTTTGAAAATGTAAAAGTATGTTAATAACAATTTAAGATGTGTTAATAATAATTTCCAAAAAATATTGCCAACATCCATACTATAAAATGTTAAAGTTGTAATATACTGTATAAGCCAACACCCGTACGTATTGGTATTGAATGTCGAGCTACCACGTCCTATTCAATAGCTTTACAAATGCAATGAACCAATCACCATTATTAAATTTCTTCTTCTTCTTCGATCTCAACTAGTTTTCAATCTTTGACCATGATGATATGGACTATGGAGGTCCATACCCATCAAAATCTCATTAATGTTTGAAACAAATAAACAAAAATTGCAGATAGGGTATGAGTAGGATTTCCAACTCATGCTCTTGCAGTCTTGTTGTTATGTATATATATATATATATATATATATATGTCTTTTCTGTTAAGGATCTCCTTACTTTTTTGAGTTAAGGAGTTTTGATCACAGCCGTCATAGCAAATCATTTAAAACATATCTGACAGTTAGGTCCCACATCTATTTTGATCTGACGGCTGAGATCAAAACTTATTAACTTAAAAAAGTAATGATCTCCTTACCTGAGAATCATTATATATATATATATATATATATATGAGTATGGGACAACACTACTTTTTCAATTAATTAAACACACCCAATTAATTCATAAAATAAGATCATTGTTTATGTTAAATCAATCTTCTCATGCATTGTTTGCTAGCTAGTTATGGCAGATACCAAGAAATAATGAACCAGGAAAATGGAGATCAATGAAGAACAGTTCAAGAAAATTGGGTTGACCAACAATTTGGACCACTTAATTGAATTGATTAACTATTACTAGCAGCCTCAGTTTAGCTAGAGTTTTCAAACATTGATTTGCAATTACTGTACAAACTAAGACCTTGAAGTTGAACTAAAAGCAAGATATATATGGTTTTTAATGTGTTTCTGGAAATGCTGCAGCCTACAATGCAGAGAAGAATTTAGGCTGAAGCTATTTTTCCTGACCTTCAAAGTTGATGTCTGCTGCCTTGTTTCTCAAGTCTCCAACTGTTTTTAGCTTTCAGTGGTCAAAGTGACGATTCTCAAAAAAAAAAAAAAGTGGTCAAAGTGACGCAATCGAATTTAATCCTTATCTGAAACCTGAAATTCAGGATCGTTTTAGAAAAGAATTGCTCTAATGTTTTCCTTTGGGCCATATTGTTATGGCTCTTGACAAAAATGGGCCTGGTTGGTTAAGAGTAATCCATAAATAATTAGAATGAAACACAATCCTAAATCAGAATGCAACACACTCACAATGTGTAAGTGTAGATATGATTACATTGTAATCCTGTATACAAATGTTGGTGTTGTAAATTTTAGCAAAATATGTCTAGAAATATGATACCTACGATGCATAAGGAAGAGGTTTTTCTTTAAGAAATATATATTTTACGAGAAAGTCTTGAATGGTGTGGTGTCACATTTAGGTTACCATAAAAATTCATATTGAAAACCGAAAACGCCTTTATTTCCTTTATACTTATACTCGTGACAATCTTTTATAAGGCCAGTCATACTAATTGGTTGGTCTACGGAAGATTTTTATTTTTTCTTTACCCTGGAGTTTTTTCTTTAATGACATTTTATCTAATTCTTATAGTTTTACAGTTTATTTATGCAGTTTGCGGATTGCACTCTTACAATTAGATTTTTAGAGGCTAATTGTATTTTTACATTCTATCGTTTCATTTGATAGTTACATCGTGATTTTAATTGACTTGTATGTTTTGATTCATTTTATACGACGGTCAAATTGGAAATTGCATTACGAGAAGCACGACCGGCGGAAAATGAAGCTAACTCAACAATTGAATGAAAGTCAAACAACCAAGAAATAAAATAATAATAAGTTTTGTATTTCATACCCTCGTAGAAAAAAAATATATATCCCTTATAAAAAATACGACTTGACGACATATATTTAAAACTGAAAACCCGATGAGAGGGACACCTAGCGTTCAACTAAAACAATCGAATCAAATCAAAGAGTGTTTCTATTGGGACCTTCAAATTTGCTCACTTGACCTCACTCCATTATAAATTATTAAATGACATTTATAACCTCCTATAAAATGACTATTAAGGACAATAATTATACCAAAAAGATATCATGTTTATTTTCTCTAGAGTTTCTAATTCAATAATATTAGATTGCATTCTTTATTATTTTCCTTATCTATTTTTATTTTCCAATTTCACTACATACTCATTAAAACATTTATATATATTTAATAAAAATTAAAACTATGATAGATCATGTGACATAAAAATTTGTATCATTTGTTGAACGCATATTGGTGATAGAGAACAAAAGAAATTCTACTATGACCTAAATCTAAGTCTATCCATTATATTTGCAAAAAAAAATAACAATTAAAAAAATATATAAAATATTTAATCATGAGGTACAAAAAATAGATGAAAAAAATAAACAGTAAGAATAAATGATTTTTTTTATTGCACAACTAAAAGAGAAAAAAATAGTTAAAAAAAAATTAAAAAAAAACAAAGAATAGTTCATGCTAAAATATTTTCTTGTTGATTAGAAATTAATTAATGGATGTGTGGTGAGTAAATTTAGAATTATAGTAGTAATTTTGTATATTTAATGTGAATTATATCATCATGGTTATTTTAGGAATTTAGAAGAGGTTTAGTAAGCAAATCTTGTATTTTAAAAGCAAAAAGGAGGTGCAAAGAGTATAAGAGGTCAGGTGAGCAAATTTGGAGGTCCTAATAGAATTTCTCCAAATCAAATCACAAAAAATTTCTCATATAAATAAAATTTCGCATTCACCTCAAATGAGAAAAAATCAAATCGGAATCGAATCACGTTTATCTCCTGGCGGCCCCGCCGCCATTCTAGCTCTTTGTAAGTTTTAGGTAGGTAGGACCAACCATTGCGTTGTCCAAATCGATCCATTTGTTTAATGTTAGTTGTTGGTTGCTTGCCAAAAAAAAAAAAAAATTCGATCCATCTTGGTCTCATCTTTTTCTTTCTCGTTCGCTCTGTGCCAACCATCTCCGATGGCCGAATCCAAACCTGGCCCAACACAACCTTCATCATCAGGTACGATTTTTCTGACACTGTTAATCTGCAATGCTCGTTTTGATCCTATTTGGATGATCATATTTTTTTCAGGGAAGATTATTGTAACTTTTTTATTTTCTGTGCTGGGTTTGAGATTATGAGAATGGAAAATGAATACTTTGAATTTATTAACATTGGGATTGCTTTGTCTGTGCTGAATCTGATCATCATGTATCTCTACCTTGTCTAGAAAAGGGAATGAATTGTTGATCAATGGGGTAAATTTCTTATAAATATTTAAAATTTCTGACAGATAAAGAAGTAAAGGCACCCAATTTGATTGAAAGAGCAAAGGAAGAGATTGGAGCAATGTTGCATCACACAGACAAATCAAATCACCAGCACAAGGAGACTCATGGTTTGCGTTCAGATATTGATGAAAAGACTCCATTAGAGGAAGTTAAAGCACCAAATGTGTTTGAGCGAGCAAAGGAGGAGATTGTGGCCATAGTGGAAGCAATTCATCCCAAGAAAGAATCTGAATCCGGTCTTGAAACTAAAAAGGAGCCAAAGCAGGACAAATCTGATTCAAAATCAGGTATGGAATTCATGAAAATGCTGATTATATGAGATTGTTTCTGGGTACTTTTAATTGCATAGGCCATAGGACTAGTATTTCTAATGAGATAAAGAGCAATGAAAAGTGGTTGAGAACAGGCATTTGATTTCTCCATCATTAGTACAAATCACATGTTAAGCAATGACATCTTCAAGTTTAAAAGCCAAAACTTGGGTCTTCCTTTGCCCTTAGTACTATTTCATGTTTCAGAAAATCATGGCAAGTCACCTAAATTTATAGATATTGCCAAGGGAAAGATTGCAACAATCATGCATCATGACAAGTCACCGAAGCTGCACGATAAAGAAACTCATGGAACGAGTGATGACATCCACAAGAGCACCCCAGTTGATCGCGTCAAGGCTCCAAATGTTTTCGAAAGAGCAAAAGAAGAAATCGAGGCCATTGTCCAGACGATTCATCCTAAGAAAGAAGAGAAGAATCCAGTCTCCCCACCTAAGAAGAAGGAAGGTGGACAAGAGGTGTCAATCGGAAAAGGGCCAGAGAAAATGTGCTCTCCTCACAGCAATAATAACAAGGACTAGTCCTCAAGTATGGTAAACTTGTAACATTTCATACTCGTTGTTAGTGACATTTTCGTTACCCAGTTACTTTATGAAATCGATGCGAATTCAAAAGCCTCCCACATGGGGGGACTTTATTTATCAATGACATGCATTGAAATAGACTTTTTCTTTGCCTGAATGCTTGATAGTCTGATACTGATGGTAGTTGTATTTAACCAAGCCCAGATTTTCAGATCAAATATCTTCTTCTGCTTCTATTTAAAGTTTTAAACTCAACAGTTGCCTTTTTCATATATGTTAGAACCGACCACTACTTTTTGTGTTCGAAAACAAAGAGACAAACTATACGTGGAAGCCAAGCCTTAAAAACGACGGCACAGCAAAGCTTTTTGAGTGATCGGGTCTTTTGGATTCACTCATCGTCACCCATGTTGTCATGTGGTGTGATCATATATCACTTTCTGAGTCAAATCCATGGTGCTTCTTCCTCACCCAAATTTCCCGTATTTAAGCAGCAATTGCTCTCATTACTCTACCAACCAAATATACTAGATTTTCAAGTTCAACTCTGGAATTTGGCATGGAATATACGAAAACTTGTGTTTCGGATTCGAACGACGTCGTTAGCAGTAGCATATGTTGTATAGCTCAGCACCACTCTCCCTCTTCTTCTTCTTCACCTCCTCCTGATATCACATCCCTCAAGCGCCTCTCCGACAACCTCGAATTGATCGTTCACTCCTCGGGCTTGGAGTTCTTCGCCGATGCCAAAATCGCCGTCAGCAACGGCTGGGAAGTCCCCGAATTGGTCACTCTTTACCAGGTAAAAGAGGCGCGAAATTTGTTTGCTTTAAGTTCAAGGTATGCTTAGTATTCAAAAATTAATGTTAATTCCATGTTAGTATTGCAGATGTATCTGCTTGATATTCTTGAGAAAATAGCCATAGATGACATGTTGGTGGTTCTGTATGTTGCGAATATGTGCGGCAAATCCTGTGAGAGATTGATTGGGAGATGTTTTGAGATGATAGTGAACTCTGATGTTGATATTGTCACTATTGAGAAAGCCTTGCCTCAACAATCCGTGAAGCGAATCACGGATTCGAGGTTGGCTCTTGGCTTGAGCAGGGCTCAGAGCAACAATGCTGCTAGAAATTTTCCGGACAAGCACACGAAGAGGATTTACAGGGTTTTGGAGTCGGATGATGTTGAGTTGGTTCGAATGCTGTTGAAAGAGGGGCATACTAATGTCGACAATGCATATGCGCTTCACCAGGGCTGCGGATTTTTTCAAGTCGAATGATGAAGGCAAGTCTTCTTCCAACGACTGCTTGTGCATAGAGATATTGGAGCAAGCAGAAAGGAGGGATCCATTGCTTGGGGAAGCTTCTCTTTCGCTTGCAATGGCTGGCGACGATCTGTGTATGAAGCTCTTGTACCTTGAGAACAGAGGTAATTCTCGCCATCATTCCTGCTCTTCGGAGGAATTAATCCAATGGCTACCAGTAAAATCAGCTTATGAAATCTGATCATGTTATTGACTGATTATTTCTTGTCTCAGTTGGGCTGGCAAGGTACCTGTTCCCCATGGAAGCAAAGCTTGTAATGGATATTAATCAACTTCCGAGTTTCCATTAGCCAGCATCAATTCGAAGAATCTTGCCAGTTCCCAGAGAACGACTGTGGACTTGAATGAGGCACCCTTCAAAATTAAAGAACACCACCTTGCCAGACTAAGAGCACTATGTCGAGCAGGTAAGAAATCAGTGTTTCACACACACCACATGAATATGAACCTTCACATTCCTAGCATTTAGCTTTGTAATCCTAATAGTCTTCTGCTTATTTGTGGACAGTGGAAATCGGGAAACGCTTCTTCCCTCGTTGTTCAGAAGTACTGAATAAGATCATGGATTGCGACGATATGTCACAGATTACATACACAGGGGATCACAGTGCAGAAGTACGG
The DNA here is from genome assembly GCA_029955375.1 of Rubus parviflorus. NCBI lineage: Eukaryota > Viridiplantae > Streptophyta > Magnoliopsida > Rosales > Rosaceae > Rubus > Rubus parviflorus. The sequence goes on from JARGGL010000004.1 coordinate 19,744,938, forward strand.
CTCACGAAGAGAAAAAGGTACATGGAAATCCAAGTACTAAGTAAAGCTTTCGATGAGGATAAACAGGAATTTGATCGTTCTGGAATATCGTCTTCCTCATCTTCTACATCAGTACGAGTGGTGAGGCCTAAGCTCACTGCCATGGAATGACATGCGAGTCAAACTAGTAAAGAGGCAGAAATTGATCGTCATCCTGTATGTTCATTCTTGGCTTCTTCATCTTTTTAAGATCATAACTCTGTATTACATAGGATCATAGGAAAAGCGGGAATTGAGTTTGTCTTATGGGGATGATGTTGTATGCTGTCAACGCATAAATGGATATGTATGCAATCTTTTTGCCTCATCACTCTTTATGCAGCAGAGTCGGAAGTAAAAGCCTGAGACATAATACACCCTAAAGCTCCTACTCTTATGAATTGACGCAAAAGTGAAATATGGTATAATTTACATTATATTTGTCTGATCAAGCTGAGAGCTCAGGAGAGAGATCGATTTCTACGATTGAGGCCTTAAAGAATATACAAACGTAAAATGGGAAAAAAAGAAAAAAGAAAAGAAAAGGGGGAATAAAAGTAGATAGAAGTATATACAACTACAAAAGACTCCATAGCTGCAAGGTTAAGGAGCTTTTGATTGCATCTTCATTCTCAGATCTTCACAACTGTAGAAGCAACAATCCCCAAAACCCATTAGATTTTACCAAATTTACAAAATTTTAAGAGACATTCATATTGAAGAGAACGATAATAAGATATACCTATGAAATCAAGGCACTGATCCAACACAACCAGCTTGCTCCACCAGGCAATTACTAACATATCCACTCCAATCACGCGGCTTGACAATCAAATCCTCAAACTCGAGTGGCTCGGTAATCAAATCCTCCAATTCTTGGTAGAAGTACGAGTCATTCACTGCAAATTCATCATCGAAAACTGAATTTCCTTCCAGCAATTCCTCGGACACATCATGATAAACAGAGTGCATATCTGCATGTGGCTTCTGATTTTGAACCGAACTTAATGATTTATCAACCATGGAAGCTGACAATGTGGTCTCTTGCTGTGGAGGAACCACTGCTTCTGGGACCTGAACACATTCACCAAAGTCCTCAAAGCCTTGGGCTGAAAGTAATCTCCTTCTCTTTCCTAAATCGCCCCCATCAAGCTCTCTCTTCAACATCCTCTTCTGCATTATCTGCTGCACAAAGTTGGGATTCCTTGTTGTCTTTGTCAGAAAAAACAGCATCCTCTGCTGCTTACTCTCGGAACTTCGAATCCTCTTTTCGACAGCAGTCAGTTGATGCTGCGAGTACTTGTGCTGTTGTCTCAGGTTCAAGATTTCCACCTTCAATACGTCCTGGTCCTTCTTCAGAGTTTCGAGTTGGGCTTCCAACCCGGCTTTTTCGGTTGAATCAGCAGAGACTATGCTTCCTTGTAGCTGCTTGTTGTACCTGCTTCTTCTCTTGATGCTTTTCAGCAAGTGCTTCTTCCCTCCTTGAAACCCTTCATTTGCAAACTCCCACCTATCCGGATCAACCTTCTTGAATCCCTGAATTCAAAATCAATACAACCCATCAATAAAGCAAAAACTAAGACTAAATAAACTGGTATCAAATCACACATGAATGAAACTCTGATTTGCAACAAGTAGTACTAAAACTAGGATCAAAATTCGAAACTTTACGAAAGAGTTGGGAAGTATTCACATAAGTGTTGAGCTGGCGGATGAAGCTTGAGAAATTGCTGTGCTTGAAGTACTTGGGCAATAGGGTCTTGGAGAACTCGTGGGAGTCCCAAACTATGAAGCTTTGGCGAGCTTCGCTCCACGACACAACCGGGTCGGTTTCCGGGTCGTCCACCATTTGAAAGGTTTTGTTGAGGAACGGTGGCGGCCCAGTTTCGAGCAAACACTCCATGGGCTTGGGCAACACCATGGATGAAGATGAAGAATGTGATCCATTAGTATTATTACCACTATTGAAGCAATCTCTGCAATCAAAATCATCCACAACAAACTCCATGCTTTCTTCCTTGATTTGGACTACCACCTCTCGTTTCGCTAATTCCAAGGTCTCGTTTGGTATCTCCACTTGCTCTGTGAGTTTTGGTGAAGCGGTGGAGGAAGAAGAAGAAGAAGATGACCCATCAAAATTACCACCTTTGCTAGTCACCGCCTTTGACTCTTCCACCGCTTCTTCTGAAGTGTTTTTGGGTTTTGAAAACTGGGTCGTCGATGAAAATGGTGAACAAGATCCACCAAAACCACCGTCAGGAACCACCATTTTTTGTTTAGTATGCGAAGAGGGGTTTCAACTTTCAAGCGAGTCTGTGAAGCTAATAGTGAGTAAAACGGCGGGTAGTGAAAAATGCAGGGCTTTATATACACAGAGAAGATCAATTGTTTTTTTGTTTGGGTTTTTTCGGTTGGAAATTTTGCCTCTTCACTCTGGGTTTGTGAGAGTGACAGTAGGTGAGTGACTGAGTGTATCCATTCAAGGAACAAGGCCACGTGTACCAGTGTTACCAACATGACCCCATGTACTTAATCCAAGCCCCTCAAATGTCTAGAAACTTCCAAATCGCCCCAACTGAACTCCCAATTTAAAATTTGAGACAATGCTTCAGTGCAGCACAGACAACAGGTTGAGAGCGTGTGTGTGGAGGATCTAGGCCGTTCTATGTAAGTAAGTCAAATTTTCATCAAATGGTCATAAAATCTAGGCCGTATGTTTTATTTTCCATTTCCCAATCCGTCACCACATGTCCGTACAAATGGACTCGCAGATTGCCGCTTCCCTTTTTTTGTTTGTTAAATCAGTGGAAATGAGATTATGTGGCAAATTATTGAGCGGTGGATGTCCACGTGACTAATTAAACGGTCCAGATCATGCGGTTTCTTGAGCTTCCTGGTCGGTCCCTCATCTGCATGGGCGCCATCTGGTATCAGCAGGTGCATGGTGCATCATAGGACTCGGTTCCGGGGCTCTCTTTATCCGATGAGCAATGACATTTGCTGACGTCACCTATGAACCTGGTAGCCAGCCATTCGTGGGTACGGTAGTGTCACGTGGCCCTTTTTACAGTGGTGACTGACTGACCGGTGAGTTTATGTTAAATGTACGTGTTTTGTTTATTTCCCATGTATATATTGTCGCATCACCAAGCAGTAAACTGTAACTCATTGAATCAAGTTGAATCTACCAAGAATTATTCAGTAATTGTTAGTACTTGAACGTGGCTGTATGCTAAATCAAATTCACTACATGACCGATTAGAAAATATGAATGCAGGGCCGTTTTAACAGTGAAAAATTCTATAGTGCTCTAGAGTATGAGTGTTGTTCAATTTTGAACTATTGAAACCAATCAACGGAATAAAAATATATCCGAATGAAGAAAAAAACATTAGCTCCAGCACATGAAGAAAAAAACATTAGCTCCATCCAAATAGAAAGCCTAGTATGTCAATTGTCAAGTTTAGGCCCTAGATGATTTTGGGTTACAGACCACTTTAGTGACTTTACAAGCCTAAAGTTGGACTGCACTCGTTTCTTTGGTCACCTTTTGGTTGCTATTTTGATTGTAATTGCATATATATATAGCTAGAACTATATACGAGTATGACCAAGCTATAATTACAGCCAGCAAGGTGTAAAAAGTAAAAAGTAAGGTTAACAAGTTTTGGTTTGACCATAAGACGGTCAAAACCCAATTCATAATCTCCAATCTGCACCATAGTACTTATGTCAATTAATGATAGGGAAGAACCATATATAGTACAGTAGATGAGTAGAACATCAAAGCATCGATCAACTAACACAAATTGACATTATATATACTATATATAATGCCAAGCGAACAATATTAGAAAGTGCAGACAGCGATCCAATTCGACACTGATGTTTGAAGTTCAGATTGAGCAGTTGGAGGAATAGACATGGGAGTAATTGCAACCTGTCATACCAAAAAAAAGGCAACAAATTAAACACCATATATATCAGCAGTTTAAGGCTATGAGTCTGATCGAAATGAAGTGACGTTGAACGAATCGAATTTCAACTCACAAATCCATCCTCAAGTGCTCTGATATCAAGATCTTCGTCTACATTTTCCTGCTGCTCCTCCAAGAACTGCATATAGAAAGCAATGGATGGGGTTTAGCTTCAGTTACATGGACACCCTCTTGGGTCCTCCCTAGTTCTGAATTGAAATAATGGAAAAATATATAGAAATGCTATCATAGATTTCTAACAGGGTTAAACTTTTGTGTCATTTCGAGTCGTATGTGACTGCTTGTTTATACCTCTAAACGAAAGCATTTGACTGTTTTTTGGGAGTTCATTTTTCTGGCAGCACCAACTGATTCAATCTCCACATTCTTGCGCTGAGAGTTCAAGCGGCGAGCTGCACCCTGAGAAAATCCAAGGAAGGGTTAGCCATATTCAAGGATGAACACATTAAAGCATTGCCTAAAATGAAACAATTAGAGCTGTTTACTTCATTACTTGTCATCCAAGAAATAGACAGTGCTACTTACAGCTATAGAAGCTTCTCGGCTGAGCTGTGCTAGCTGAATACCGAGGCTTTGCTGATTGGACATGAAATTTGCAGCAGGAGGATGTTTTTTTGTTGACACAGCTTTCCAGCTCAAAGAGGACCTCCACTGACTCTGCCTGGTCACTTTGAAGCCCTATTAAACCCAAGCAGGTATCCATACATATGTGAGCCACCAATCAAATTAATGATCAAAATCAGAATACTAAAACGTGGTTTCATTTGTAATCATTGAAGAGTTAATACACTAGTTAATTATTAGAAGAGCTAGCAAGTAGCAAACCTTATTTGTTAGAGGACAACTAGGAATCTCAATATTGAGTAAGCAACTTTTGGGGAAAACTCCCTCCTGGATCCCTTTTACAGCTGCAAATATTAAAGGTGAGCACACAGTGGCTGCATCCTTCATATCACTTTCACAACTCACATCCTTCTTCCTAAGAAATCACACACACAAAAAGTTACGCTATTGCGATGGGATGGAGACAAAAAACATATAACATACTAAAAATGGAAGATGCAATCACCAATTCAATGATATGCACAGAGAAGGTACACCGCATATTAATGCCTCTCTGGCTCCAGCAACAGCACCCGAGTAGAACCTATTATCAAGCCATGACCTACTTAATGCCCAACAAAGAAGAGAAGCGCAATAAAAACAAGTCGGTCATGAGCCAAAAAGAAGAAGAAAAGTGCTACTTACATGTTGTTTCCAGAACTTGATCCTCTGTTTATTCCACTGACTACCTGAAAATCCAACTTACCAATCAATAAGAGTATCGAGTGATCTGAAGCGAACAAACTTGTATATGAAAACCCTGCATATATACCAGAGCAGGCTTTGACCAGTTGGAGAACAATGCGCCTGATAACGCTAAAGAGACGCAATCGGCAGGGGTCCCTGATTTATATTCAAGCACATTATAATTAGTATATAAGTTGCTGATATATATATATATATATATATATATATATATAGAAGGCCGGAGAGGCATTACCAGAGACTTCAAAAGCAGTGGCGCCGTTGATTTGAGCCGAAGACACAGAGATTGTGTCACCGACAGTTACGGAGTGACCAGCCACTGATCTATCTCTGCGCAAGCGAAACAGTGCCTAGCTTACTTTATATTCATTTTTCAAGCTTAATTTTGTAGCAATTTTGGTTAGTAAGAAAATGAAGGAAAACATAAAATAGTTGAGGGGAGAACTAACGATTTAGGAGCGCAGACGCAAACATCAAGGCGACAATCGACAAGGAGAGCTTGGACAAGAAATGTGAGACCAGGAGACTCGATTCCCTCTCCATTTGTGACTAAAACCACTGGCTTTGCACACTCCTTTTCTTTAATGGCCTCCGAAGAGCAACGGGCAAGTTTGTTTGGTTCAGAGGCAACACCGTCGCTTTTGCGAGCCAAAACTTGTTGAAGATTCGAGATCAAGCTCGGAGGCATGAAGTTGCTTTTCAGAGAGGTCGTCATTCTAGTAGTGTTGCTCGCTCGTACTGAAAAATGGAAGGAAAGAAAAACAGAGAGATGGGAGATCGATCTGTCTCAACTCTCAACTTTGAAGATTCTTTAAATCTTTTTAGGAGCGAAAAAACCCTTCACAGAGTGGGGTAGACGACCTTAATCTTTTATTTTCAAGGGATTAATCATTATGATAAGAGGCCTAGTTATGAATTGGTCTCCACTCTCAAGTGGTGTCTATGGAGTTCACAGCTCCTTTAGGCCCCAGTAGAAAAGGTTTAAGCATTTGGAATGTAATGATCGAAGCTCCCTCGCAATACTTTTGAAATTGTCATAAAAGTCACAAAAGCATCTGATAATTAGGAAATTGGAGGTTCCTTAACATCCATCATTGGATTTGACTAAAGAAGAGTAAGGAATTTGATTATAAAGAAGGGAAGGTATTCTATGCACGGAACATGCACATGCACGTAGCGCTGAGGTGCACACGATCATGATTTTTAACGGTCAACCGTTATGATCAAATTAGTCAAACAAAACTGAACCGTTGAATCTCTATTTGGACGGCAGAGATTGAACGTGATGTTGCACGGACCGTGCATAGAATAATTTCCGTATAAAGAAATGGGGGAATTCTCATCAATGGCCATATATATGGTCCACTTCAATACCCAGACTTGATTCACAATTTAATGCTTTTTATCCTTTTTCCCCAATCTTGAAGCAAAAATGGTCCACTTCTTCTTCCTGTAAATACAATACAATATATAGCTCATTTCATTCACATGGACTGGGGTAAAGGGCAAGAGATAATCCAATTGAGTACTCAAACTAATAAAGGATTTTGACTCCTGGATTGGAGACAACTTTAATATACATCAGATCCAGGACTCAACTTTAAGATGGCAGCTATCCCTATCCCAGCTGAAATCGAAATCACATTACGTTGCAGCCATCAAAGTTGGCCCATTCTTGTGAAGTAAGAGACTAAGAGCCATAAGGCCCAGTTTTGATAGGTCCAAATGAAAACATTTAAGCAAATTCTTGCTCAAAATAAAAGACGTTCACCTTCCAGATTGCAGATACCCTTCAAAATTAATAAGATCAAATCATACTCCTTTTCAGTTTTCTTTCTATTTTCTATTTTGGAGCTTAACCAAGAGGAACTTCCTCCTTTTCAGTGTCCATTCTTGGCTCGTTGCCTCTTATTAATTCTTAATCGATAAATTGACAATTGTTGAAGGAAACCTACTTTGTGTGTGCCTTGTCAACCTAGGATTAGATTAGGTAGTATGGCATAAGGATTACTTATTGAATAGAAGTCCTATTGGGATATGGATTGTACCCTTGTGTATCTCTATATATAGAGGCACCTATTCATTAATAAAGATACTCTCTATTCTTGTGCTATTTGCTCTCTCCTTTACTTTCTGTCTTGTGATTGTTTCCATACATACTTAAACACGTTATCAGCACGAACCTCTAAGCCCTGAGATTAAAAACCCTAGAAACCCAAAATCCTAGGTTTACCGTGTTCATCTTACACCGCTGCAAACAATCAGCCCGCTCCTTCCCGTCGACCGTTCGACCCTCTGCCATCGACCGTTCGACCGTAAGCCCCTGCCAGCCCTCTTCCCTTCTTCCTTCCAGTCGACTGTTCGACACCAGATCCTCGACCGTTCGACGCTGCATCTGCCGGCCCTCTTTCTTCTTCTCAAGGTTCAAGGTCCCAAGTTTCAAGAATCAAGACTCAAGAAAAAGAATACCAAGTAAGCTTTTATAAACGTTGCTGCTTTATGAATTAAAATTCACCTTTCTTTTTCTCAAGGGACTTCCAACATCCCTCCTCTACCTCCCACCTTTCTATAACGTGGGATTCTTGAATCGGACCTATCCAAACTATGAGAAGCATTAGGGGAGTGATCGAGCTTCATATCGCTTGCGGTATGTGTAAGTCATGAGCACCTCTAATGTCATCATGCTATTGGTGTGAGCCCAAGAGCCGAATTATGGGGATTCGAGCTAAGACTCCGGATAAGATATCCGTAAAGAGAAGAGACCTTGAACAAGAAGTTCATTGAATAAATTACCTCCGGATGAGGAATCCGTAAGAGAAGAAACGACCTATGGTTCATAACCTAATTCCTACTAGGCTCACCTGCTTGGGTATGTCTAGGTATGTGATTTGAGATAAGTGGTATTAAGGGAGCTTGCTCACACCGACATCTCTTATTATGTATCTAGTTGTGCTCAGGTGGAGCTACCGAAAAGTTTTAGGGTTATAACCATACTACACCAAAGTTTCACCTAAATCCAATACATGGAAAACGTTTCTTGGAAGCATAGCTCAGAAACTAACCTCAATTCTCTTGTTGTTTCAGATGGCAAATAACCTGAACAAGTTGGACTTCGCACCTTTGGATACCACGGGCATTGGATACCATAAGTGGGTTCGCGATGTACGCAACCACCTGAAAGCTCAAGGAAGCATCTCTGCAATCCGTGAGCCCCCTGCAGCTGCACCTGCTGATGCCGCCACACCTGTGGAAGGACCACTGACTGCCGCCGCCGCTGCTGCTGCTGCTGCTACTGCACAAGCCACCGCTGATGCTTTAGAGGCTAAGAATGCCAAAGCTATCATTCTGATGATTCGTCATATGGACGAATCTCTACAAGCCGAGTACCTCAATGAGGAAAATCCCAGAACACTATGGGTTGCACTCGAAGAGCGGTTTGGCAACGTTCGTGAATCCCTGCTTCCTGAACTAGAGGTGAAGTGGCAACTACTGCGCTTCTGTGATTATGCCTCAGTCCTAGAGTATAACTCGGAAGCACTCCGCATCAAATCCCTCATGGAATTCTGTGAGAGGAACATAACCGATGCGATGTTGATTGAGAAAACCCTCTCTACCTTTCCCGTCTCTGACTTGGTAGTTGCAAAGAACTATCGTATTGAAGTACAGAATAAACGGATCACAAGATTTCATGAGCTTATCTCTGCTATCTCTGTTGCTGAAAAGCATGAGAAGATACTTGTGAAGAATTATAATGCGAGGCCCGTGGGAACAAAACAAGTTCCGGAGACCCATTATAATGGCGCCCCAAAGAGAGGCCGCCGCGAGCGAAACTCTAAGCCTAGGGACAATATTGGACGTCCTGCTCCATATAATCGCTCTGCTCAAGAAGGTAGTCGCCAAACTAGGCGAAGGGGAGGCCGAGGAGGCCACCCAAGAGGACAAGGCGCCGCCGGTTTCAAGCCAGCAACTGGCGCCAATGCTGTGCCACTCAAGAAGAGTGCACCACGCGTGAATAACGCTTCTCAATCAAAGGATTCCGATCAAACATCTCTGTGCTTCAGGTGTGGAAAGACTGGACATTGGTCCAAGATATGTAGAGCCACTCAGAGTGTTGCTAATGCATACAAAGCGTATCGTGAAGCCATGGAAGCTCACAACATTGAACAAGAGGATGACGAAGAGAACGTCAAATTGAAGGTTGATGACTTTAAAGCTGGGAAGAATGATGATACTCCTGATTTCGCTTAAGTCTTTATTTTCCTTAGTATTGTTGATTTAGTTTATGGTCAATGACCAAGATTGGAACTTTTGATGTAATTCATTCGGTTTATATCTTTAATAAAATTTGGAGTTGTTTGCAATACTCAATTTTAATTATGAGCTTTCTTACTTAGGAATGAATTCCGGAGAACTTGAATGTCTAGCTGATAGCGGAACCACGCATACCATATTGCGTCATAGGCAATTGTTTCTTGACATGATGCCTTCACATTCATCTGTGACTACGATGGCAGGCCCATCTAATCTTGTGCAAGGAAGAGGACATGCCCAATTCCTCTTGCCTAATGGCACCCTAATTGATGTCACTAATGCTCTATATGCTCCAAGAGGAAATAGAACCTTGTTGAGTTTTAAAGATATAAGAACCAATGGATACCATGCTGAAACGCATGATGAGAATGGAAAAGAATTCCTTTGCATTACCTCTAATGACTGCGGTAGAAAACGCATCTTAGAGAAGCTTATGTGTCTCTCTAGTGGTTTATATGCTACCACTATCCGAGCTATTGAATCAAATAATGTCATAAGAGATGACCTCTTAGATTCAGACACATACTGGCTTTGGCACGACAGGCTGGGACACCCTGGACGTGATATGATGATCCGTATACTGAAAACCTCACACGGACATCCATTTTATCGAGCTAATCGAAGCAAGAATCAAAGTATGATTCAAGGAGATGAGACAGCCATGAGAAAAGGCAAAAGTGCCTCTGTCCGCCGCCTGTCGACCGGTCGATCCATTCCTATCGAACGGTCGACCTCGTCCAGCGTGCGTCCCCGACCGTTCGAGCTTCCTGTCGAACGGTCGAACCCCCTCCAGGGAGCGACTGTCGACCGTTCGACGCCTCTGTCGAACGGTCGAACCTCCTTCCGGAACGACCGTCGACCGGTCGATCATTCGGATCGAACGGTCGACTGGGACAGTCCTCAGAAATTTTCTGACGGGACAAAATCCTCCTATGCTTCTGAAGCTCCCAAAGCCACACGTAAATTATGCAAAGCTTGTTCCTTAGGGAAACTGGGACCAAGACCGTCCTATGCAAAGGATTCTAAAGTACTTCTCCCATTCTTACAGAGAATCCAAGGGGATATCTGTGGACCTATTCAACCACCAAGCGGACCATTTAAATATTTTATGGTGTTGGTTGATGCGTCGACACGTTGGTCGTATGTCACGCTATTGTCCACTCGTAATGCTGCTTATGCTAAACTCCTAGCACAGATAATTCGCCTGCGGGCTCACTACCCGGATCATCCTATCAAATCTATCAGGCTTGATAATGCTGGAGAGTTTACATCGAAAACTTTCGATGATTACTGCATGTCTATTGGGATGGATGTTGAACATTCAGTTCCACATGTGCATACCCAGAATGGTCTTGCAGAGGCTGCCATTAAGAGAATACAAATGGTAACACGGACGTTGGTAATGCGCACCAACCTTCCTCTCTCTGCCTGGGGACACGCAGTATTGCATGCAGCCATGCTAATTCGTCTGAGACCCACAGCCACCCAACCCTTTTCTGCGCAACAGCTAGTGACTGGGTACGAGCCAAGCATCTCGCACTTACGCATATTTGGGTGTGCTGTCTATGTGCCTATTACGCCGCCACTGCGTATTAAAATGGGTCCTCAGAGACGAATGGGCATCTATGTTGGTTTTGAGTCACCAACTATAATCCGCTATGTAGAACCCTTGACAGGTGATCTATTTACCGCAAGATTTGCGGATTGTCACTTTGATGAGACAGTCTTCCCGTCGTTCGGGGGAGATAAGAATGCACACATTCAACAGGAACGACAAGAATTGTCATGGTCTGTCCCCACTCTGTCTCATCATGATCCCCCTACTGCACAAAGAGAAATAGAAGTGCGTAGAATTATAGATCTTCAGAAAGTCGCAGACTCTCTTCCTGACGCTTTCTCTGATCTTGCTAAAGTGACTAGATCTCATATACCAGCTGCAAATGCACCTGCAAGGATGCAAGTACCTGAACAAGGACTTGGACTCAAAGTCGCTACTGCAGCTAATCCTATGGGAGGGACAGCTGGTGGCGCCACTGCCAGTAATGGTGGTGATGTGGCTTAGGCCGTGGCTCCGCTGAGGAAGCGTTGGAGGCCACCAGGTTCGAGGGATTCGCGCCCTAGGGAATGGGCTGCGATGGCACCAAATAACCCTCTCATCATTGATACTCAAAATCCGTCCATGAAAACGTTCCGGATTACGGTTATGTCCAAAAGACATCTTCGGGGGACGCCCTGTCGCTAAGACCTATCCGTGGGAACCTAGAGATCTCGATTATTACACTAGTGTACATGAGACGTGGGATAGAAACTCCATCACAGTTGATGATGTGTTTGCATATGCTTGTGCACAAGAGTTCATTGAGAATGATGATATTGAACCTCGCTCCGTTGATGAATGCCGACGTAGAAGCTTATTGGCCTAAATGGAAAGAGGCGATTCAGGCTGAGTTGGACTCACTAACAAAGAGAACGGTATTTGGGCATGTTGTGCCAATACCTTCTGGAATAAAACCTGTTGGATACAAATGGGTCTTTGTTAGAAAGCGTAATGAGAGAAACGAGATTATAAGATATAAAGCTCGCCTTGTGGCGCAAGGCTTCTCACAACGCCCTGGAATCGACTACGAGGAGACATACTCTCCCGTAATGGACGTTATAATGTTCCGCTACCTTATCAGTTTGGTAGTTTCCGAAAAACTGAATATGCAGCTTATGGATGTGGTCACAGCGTATCTCTATGGGGATCTAGATACAGAGATTTATATGAAGGTCCCTGATGGGCTTCAGTTACCCAAGTCAAGTGGCTCCAGACCACGGAGCGCGTTTGCAATAAGGTTGAAACGCTCACTATATGGATTGAAACAATCCGGACGGATGTGGTATACCCGTCTAAGTGACTACTTGCTTGGAAGAGGGTATGTGAACAATGACTTATGCCCCTGCGTGTTTATTAAGAGAACAAGTTCCGGATTTGCAATAGTAGCTGTTTATGTTGATGACATGAACCTCATAGGCACTCTTGATGAACTAAGAGAAACCGCTGACTACTTGAAATCTGAGTTTGAGATGAAAGATCTTGGGAAAACACGGTTTTGTCTCGGTTTAGAACTTGAGCACCGTAGTAGTGGGATTCTGATTCATCAATCAGCTTATACCCAAAAGATGCTCAGGAGATTTAATGTGGATAAAGTCCATCCTGTAAGCACTCCCATGATTGGTCGCAGTCTAGATCCAAAGAAGGATCCGTTTCGCCCAAAGGATGATGGTGAAGACGTTTTAGAGGCTGAGGTACCGTACCTAAGTGCAATAGGCGCATTATTGTACTTGGCACAGTGTACAAGACCCGATATCTCCTTTGCTGTTAACTTGTTGGCTAGATTTAGCACTGCGCCCACGCAACGTCATTGGACTGGCATAAAAACTATCTTTCGTTACTTAAAGGGTACGATTGATATGGGTTTGTTCTTTCCCTACAGAGAGTTTCGAAAATATGGCAAAATGGGTGAGGAACCCGTGCCTCCTGTCGACCGTCGACCGGTCGACGCCAGGCCGTCGAACGGTCGACCGACGGACAGAAAAGCTGACGTCCCCTTTTCCCAAACATCTTGTGATATTTTGGTTGGGTTTGCTGATGATGGGTATCTCTCTGACCCATATAAAAGTTGTTCCCAAACTGGTTATGTCTTTACCATGGGTAACACCGCGATATCTTGGAGGTCTATAAGCAGACTCTTGTCGCTACTTCTTTGAACCATGTTGAGATTATTGTTCTCCATGAAGCAATTCATGAGTGTATATGGTTAAGGTCCATTGATACACATATAAGAAGTACATGTGGTTTGAGGTCAACCACTGATGAACCTACCTCTACTTATGAGGATAATGCTGCCTGCATTGAGCAGATGAAGCAAGGTTTCATCATAGCCGACAACACCAAGCATATATCGCCTAAGTTCTTCTATAATCAGCAACAGCAGAAATTCCTTAAGATTAAGGTTAATCAAGTCCGTTCTGAGGACAATGTGGCAGATTTATTTACTAAGTCATTGCCTAAATCCACATTTGAGAAGCATGTGAAAAACATTGGTTTGCTTAAGTTATCTGACCTCCCATGATTGTGAAAATCAGGGGGAGACACAGACTTGAGGGGGAGTCTAGTGTCCATGCAAAAGTTTCCAAATGTGAAGGGTGTGTTGTACTCTTTTTCCCTTCGACCAAGGTTATTTTTATCCCACTGGGTTTTTGTTACTTGGCAAGGTTTTTAATGAGACAACGTGAGGAGCACCACCTAGTGTTGACGCCACAAGGGGAAGTGTTGAAGGAAACCTACTTTGTGTGTGCCTTGTCAACCTAGGATTAGATTAGGTAGTATGGCATAAGGATTACTTATTGAATAGAAGTCCCATTGGGATATGGATTGTACCCTTGTGTATCTCTATATATAGAGGCACCTATTCATTAATAAAAATACTCTCTATTCTTGTGTTATTTGCTCTCTCCTTTACTTTCTGTCTTGTGATTGTTTCTATACATACTTAAACAACAATAAGCATTTCCAGCATTAATCACTAGCCTATTGTAGAGTTTATTTTATTGGAAGGTGTAGAATTAATTCTGTTTGAGTTTATTTATAATAATTTTGTGTTTAGATAAATTAGTTTTTTTTTCTCAAATTGTAATTAAAAACTGCAATTGCAGTTGGGACATCTCCAACCCAGGGGTCCTTGGGTCTCATTTTGAGACTCTTTTGTTAAAATGGACATCTAAAAATAAAAAGTCTCAAGTCTTATAATTATGGCCCTAATCCCATATTTGGTCTCAAATCTAGACCTATTTAAAGTCCGGTCTCATTTTGAGGCCATCTCCAGTAGGAGTGTCATACAGTGACCTGTAGTCCTTTTTTGCATAAAACAGTCTCCAACAAGGATTTTTCAAAGGGCTATAGGGGTAAGGTCAGAGCCAAAGGGTGGGCTAGAGCCCTGAGCCGTTCGGGGACCACGTGCTGAGCAGCATTTTTTTTATATTGGGCTGAAGTTGGAGACGGTCTCCAACAAACATTTTTTTATAGGGTTTTTTTCACCAACAGTGTCTGAACTCTTGTGCTCCAGCCAAAATGATACCCAACTTTTAAAAAGAGTCAATGTGGTACCTGGACTCTAAATTTCTTATCAATATCATACTTCTGTTAAATTTCTGTTAATTCCTGTTAAAAAAACACGTGTCAGTCACGTGGGATATTAATTTTTCTTTTTTCTTTTTCTGTTCCTTTCCTCTCTTTTTTAATTTTCTTTTCTTTTAGTTCTCTTTCTTTCTTTCTCCTTCCCTGCACGAACTCTCTCTCCCTTTGGCACAAATTTGAGAAGGAAGAAGACGAAGACCAGAGAGCCCAAGAAGCAAAGAAGAGATCTATGTCCCCATGGACCTCCCTCAGTACCTTCACCACCATCCAAGGCTCCTTCTCACCCTCCCTCCTCCGAGCCAAATTTCCCAAACTACCATCACCACAACAATTACCACCACCACCACCACACTCTGCCTCCCCCGTCACCTCAGCCCCCACAGCTCCGCCCCCCTCCACCTCCACAATCTCTGTCTTCCTACAAAGCTCTACCATCCCCTCCGCCACCGCCACATCCCCAAAGGACCTTCTCCCCACATCCAATCGATTCCGACCATTCCAGAACGGCTCGGGCCAATCACCAAGCGGCTCTCGATGCCGCCTTGCGCCCTCGTCATCGCTTGTCCCAATTTGTTGACCACCACTACCACGAATCCGGCCCAGATTCTTGGGACCGGTCGAGGAATTACTCGCCGCGTGATTACGACCGTGAATTGCTTAAACCCCAGTATAGGCGCGATTCGCAATCCGATGGCGGCAACGCTAGGTTTAGATCCGAGTACGAACGGGATCGTCGAGCGGAGGATAATTTCCGTCATCGCTCAAACAATCACGACACGTCGTATCGTGAAATGGAGTTGCAGACTTCTAATTCGAGTTCGGGTTGCTACGATGAGAGCGCGTATGAAGAGTTGTTGAAGAGTGGGAGGAGATATGAGGCGTATGAGATTCAAAGGTGGGGTCTTGAGAGACCTCAAGCCGAGGAAGATTTGTACGATCCTTTCGAATTGGATGAGCGCGATGAGGATGAGGATCGAATTGTTTCATAGAAAAGGGATTATTACGGTTCCGAATCAGCAAGAATCAGTAGTAGTAGGTGTTGTGTGATGCTGGCCGGAGCTTGGAGCCTCGACGGCAACAGTGAGGAGGGAGAGAGAGTTTGTGCGGGGAAGGAGAAAGAAAGAAAGAGAAATGAAAGAAAAGAAAATAAAATAAAAAAGAGGAAAGGAACAGAAAAAGAAAAAGAAAAATTAATATCCCACATGACTGACACGTGTTTTTTTCAACAGGAGTTAACAGAAATTTAACAGAAGTATGATATTGATAAAAAATTTAGAGTTCAGGTACCACATTGACTCTTTTTAAAAGTTGGGTATTATTTTGACCGGGGCACAAGAGTTCAGACACTGTTGGTGAAAAAAACTCTTTTTTATAATATGGTCATGAACTGTTAAAGACGGTTAAATTATAACTCTTACTATTTCAATAAACAATATTATTTTAAGAACTATATGTTAGTTTCGGAACCTAATTTAGCCCTTCTTATTGAAGATGGCATGAGACGCGACACCCGGGAGTGGCCCTATTTTACTATTTTAGTCTTCCCACGTTTAAACCTTTTTTTTCCTTTTTTCCCTCTATGGACCACTGCATACAAATGTACAACAACTTGGGTGGTTTTGGCAAATGAGAATATAAGAATATTCATTCATAAACAGACGAATATTTGATAAGGTTGGGATTGTGATCTATAGGTATCAAATGCAAAGAACGAGACTACAATAATGCAATTAGCCCAAAATTAAAGTATTAAACAGAGGGACCATAGCCACAAGTATACACGTCAATAATTTGGCCCCAACACATGGTGTGACACTGTGACAGCTACCATTTAATAATAAACTAGTACTTCTCCCATCGGAGGTTGCTTCCTGGTGTACGTATTAAATATTCTTTTTATTCATTTATTATTATTTTTTACAAATGATTAGCTTTACTGACTCGTGCAAATGTTAAAATATTAAATAGGGATAATTATAACTTTCGTCCCTGAACTATGACTCGTTCGACACTTTCGTCCCTGAAGTTTGAAATATATCACTTTCGTCCCTGAACTTCAACACCAACTATCACTTTCGTCCCTGACCGGAACAAAATTGTGCAAAACCTATGCCAAAATGTTCGCAAGGATGAGAGAAGTAACTTTTATAACTGGGGCTAAGCTCAATTCGGCCTAGAATGGCTCGAATTTAGCCCGAAAGTCGATGGTGGCCGAAACTTTAATTGTAAAATTCTCCGCCATCTGACGACGGTTTGAGGCGAGGTTGGTGGCGTTGAACTCGCCTCAAAGCCCAGTGGGTGTTGTCCTCCGATTTGGCCGGAATTAGAGGTTTATTCGGTGAAAACCCTCGGTCAGGGACGAAAGTGATAGTGATTTTCAAACTTCATGGACGAAAGTGATATATTTCAAACTTCATGGACGAAAGTGTCGAACGGGTCATAGTTCAAGGACTAAAGGTGATTTTTTTCCTATTAAATAATTTATTAGAATTATTTATTTAAGCCCCATCAAATTAAAAATAGGACATCTGAAGTTCTAAACTAATTAGTCGTTTTGTACTCGGCAACTCGCGAGGTTTTATTATTTTTTTATCATGTAGTTTTATTGTTTTGTCTTTAGTATATTTAAATTTATATATTAATTAATAAGTAGTGTTGTGAGTCGTACGTCTATTAACTCAAGTAGAAAAGAGAGAAAAACAAGAGAGCGAAGTGTAGAATTAATCTATTAATGTTTGATCAATTGGTGTATCAAATGGTGATGCCTTAACCTCTTTATATAGTAGAGAGGTTGATGTGTATTCATGGTACATCATAATGAGGAGAAACTCTTTAGTTTCCCCACTATCATCACTAACCCCACTAACCCCATTAACTATATCATTATGTCCTCTCATAAGTGGTGTAACCCTTATGGAGTTAATAGAAATAAATACCAAAGGTCTTGCACAATGTATGTAGTCCACATCTTGTATCATGTTCGTACGGACCTTAGTTTAATAGACAGTCACCCCATAATGTGTCCTACAACAAGTAGCAAATTTTGAGTTTTTAAATATTTACCAAAAACTCAAGTTATATATAGATGAATTTGGAGATTGGGTAGTTAAAAGATTGCAGAGGAGACATATGTCTACATGATCGAGGATTATATATTTCTGAATTTATTGTGCTAAACGTCAAACTTTCTTCTCAACATATTCGTCGAATGGTTCGTTAATTATCATTTAATACTTTGTAATTTACACTCATATTTGTGGTTTTAATTTCGCCAAACTGCTTCATATATAGATTTAAGAATATTTCATGCAATTCAACTATGTTATTTAAAATATCGTCAAATGGTTTTGTTATTTTCTGTCGCAAACTCTTTGGAGCTATAACTTTGCTGGCGTGGCATGCAAATGAATGCATTCTCTCAACAGAATATTGTATGGCAATGAAGAATTGCATTGTGAACCTAGCTATTTTCATCGTTCAAAAAAAAAAAAACTAGCTATTTTCCATTTATATACGTATGATGCTTCAATTATCCCTATACCTTTGTAGGAAATTGAGACCTAACTTGGTTGTTGAATATATGTTTATTTCCCTAAAAAAAAAGTAAAAATCTCAAATAATACCTAAATATAATCGAATATTACGCATCTTAATATTGATTTATTTTTCCATCGCTCACTAATCACTTGGCCGGGCTAGCCCAAGGACTAGTTGTTCGACTTTATTAACGTACACTTGGACTGCAACGTAGGGCTACTAGTCCATTATTATCGCACACGTGTACAACAAAATCTAATTCGATGGTTTCAACATATTATTCAATTCGAGTTTGTTCAAGACTCGACTGAGCATCTATCTCAACAGCGCCATTGGTCTCCAAGGATTGCTTGTAGGTCATTCCACGATATGAAGGTGGGCGATACTCATCAACAAACTCTGGTGCCGGACACACAAATGAGTCCGAGGAAGGTCCATGAAGTGTGGCTACTGAGATCCTCTTCACTTCGTTGTTGCCCACAACCACACGATGAAGAGTGCTCTTGTACTTCCCATTTGTTAAAATCTATAGCAATAAATTAACAACTAATTAGTACCTGCATGCATGTAAGTGAGTTTATATATATAAATAAATTAATAAATAAATTAATGTACCTCAAGATGATCCCCAAGGTTTATGAAAATGGCATTAGGAGGCATGTTTACATCGATCCAGTCTCCCTTATGGGATAGTATTTGCAAGCCACCATTCACGTCTTGAATGAGTGAAACAAAGAAGCCAGGATCAGTATGATTAGGCAAACCCATGCAACTTTTTGATCTGAAATTGGGTGGGTATAAGTTCATGGAACATATATCAAACCCCGAGTCAAGCTTAAAAGCTTTTTCTATGTAGCACTCTTCAAATCCCATGGCTTTTGAAATTGCCTTTCCCAAACCGTGCACTATCCCTCGCATTGTTTTGTAATACTCTTCCATAGTCTCACTGCACAACGTACACCGGGCATTCATTATTATATATATATATATATATATATATATATATATATATATATATATAGGGTCCGGATCATGGGACACATATTTTGACACATATTTTTACTCATTTCCAGATCTAACGGTTCTGATCAGATCTAACGGTTTGCCAAAACTAATCAGAACACCGTTAGATCTGATAAGAACCGTTAGATCTGGGAGGAGTAAAAATATGTGTCAAAATATGTGTTCCATAATCCGGATCCATATATATATCGCCCATTAATTTGTATTTGTAGCAATACGTTAGGTATGAAAACAATTAATTAATTAATTAATACCTGAAACCAGGTGGTTTAGTAGGGCAATGACATTGAGGATGTGCAATGACCTTGAGATATTCCCTATTCTCCCCATGAGTTGAATTAACACCCCATCGGATTTTATCTGTTGGATTCTTTTTCTGGTACTGCTTAATTCGGTCCTCTATCTCTCTTGGATTGAAGAAATCGGATAATCCCTTGAAAACACCCTCCAACATGCTATCCGGCACGCCATGATTCACCAGCTGATCCATCCATAATCAAATTAATTAATTAATACTTACTTGTGCATAGATCGAAGACTTTTTTAAAAAAAAAAATAGCAGAAATTTTATTAATCAATAGAGGATTACAATTCTTAATATGAGCATTCTAAAAAGGAGCAGTACAGACCACACAAGTGGCCTAATCGATGATTCAAAACCTAGAACAATGCATACACCGTGCATCACTGCTGTCAACAACCAACAGAAAAATTTCGGCAAGTATTGTCATTGAGACCAATAAATCCAATATAGCTCAAGGAGAACCCATGAAAAAAAAAAAAAAACCACAGTCGGAACTTGCACAACTGATTATGCTTATTCTTAAACAAGAAATTTAAAAGACCCAAATCTGACTTAGGTTAAACTTTAGCAGCGCCCCACTAGTAATAAGGTAGCCTACTTGGAACACCAAGGTTGTTGAGCCGCCAAAATCGAGCATCCAAAACTCACATGGATCCCAGATCTTGAATCCTTGGATTTGATTGACACCCAACAGAACCGGCAACGACAAGCAGAAAACTAGATCTAAGCGAGGTGTCAACCATCTCTGAGAGCCCAAGAGACGCCCTACAGGAGCATAACTACCAAATGCCTGAAAAGAGTATGACGGACAAAGCCGTCCTTGTGAGTGAGAGAGGCCAAGACTGTCCTCACCATAAGAATTAAGCCGCACAAGCGATCGCTAACGGCGCTAGAATTTACTTGATGAAAAATATAGAAAGAAGCCAGAGGTTAGGAAGATAGCACACAAAAGTGCTACTGGATTTGATGCGCATATAGGCGTTACTGAGAAATCTCATTGGGGCTAGAATTTTGCTGGAGAGAAGACTCTCATTCCAGCTGATCCATCCAGAATCAAATTAATTAATTAATACTTATATACTTGTGCATAGATCGAAGTCTAGTTAGATCGATTTAAAATTAAAATTCTATTTCCTTTCCATATATGATATATACATAAGAAAGAATCTAGCTAGCTAGCAATAGATATATACGAAAACCAATTAAACACAAATTAACATACATAGAAGGCGCCAAAGTCCTTGCAGACTTGGGCGATGTGTTCAAGGGCTCTGGATCGTTTATCAAGATCATCAGAGAAGAGCATCGTGAAATCAACTGTGGGGATTTCAACATCATCAACAGGCACAAAGCTACTGTCATTAGGGTTCTTGGTGAGGAAGGATGAGCTGATGACAGTAGCACTCTTGGAATCAAAAGGCCTCTGAGTGATGAGCACTGGACTAATCGTCTCTTGAGCCATTTGTGTCTTTTAGCTAAAGAGAAAGAGAGAGAGAGAGAGGGAGAGAGAGGGAGAGTAATTAATATCGATCGAGTTTTGCCTGCTTTGGTGAGGCTACGTTCTTCCAATTTATAAGGGTAATGTGAGGTCACTACTCACTCGCTAAAAACGGTAGTGAGACAAAGAAAATTGAAAAATATCTTTGTGCATTCATGTCGGTCCATATATATGTAGGAGAGCGTCTTCTGTCCACAGCAGTGGAGGTTCATGGCCACGTTTTTGGCACTTGCACGTTAAAAACAGTTGATCCGTTAGTCATCTGTTGGTTAGTCATGTCCAATAGTCAACCCACCAAACAAAGTTCCAAAAATGGTGAAAGGCAGTAAAAAATCTAGTCTTTACACTGTTCTTCGTCTCTCTCTTGCAACATACTGGTCTTTTTATATATATTTTTTCTGGGTTTCTCTCTTAGACTTGCAGAACTGCTTGTTGAGATGGATCGGGGTTAGCCCACTGCTCGCTTATTGCAGTTTCCATTGACTGTAAGAACCCGGCCCCAAAATTCTTATTGAAATAAAAATAGAATGAAATAAGAAGTTGGTCGTAAAATAAATGACACCAATTATCTTCAATCCTCAAAATCACTCACAGAGCCCAGCCACCAGTTCATCTCTTCCCTCTTCTTCTCTCTGCACCCAAAACGGGGCACCCATGGCAGCCCAAGCTTCATTGAGGAATTCTGTAATTCCAGTCATCATCAAGCTCACCTCCACCTACTCTCAGACTCCACTATCACCACCAATTTGCAGAATCACCACAAGCTCACCATCACCATGCCCAGAACTACTCTTCACACCCAATTCTGGGCACCCAACACCACAACCCGAGCTCCACCGGCGCCGTTCGTTGAGCACCGATCACATCCATGCCGCCGCACTAATCACAATAGCAGCCTCTGCTGCTTCGGTTGGTGATTGGGAGCAGAGGCGGGACGTTTGATTTTTCCGTCGATAGTGAATTCAGATGATTAAAGGAATGACTCCGGTAGCTAAGCCGCTCCCTCCTCGACAACGGCCGGAGGGACGCGGCCTTACCTCAACTGGGGCAGAACTTTCAAAATCCCCAACAATTCCATCTGTAGATTTCTTACCCCTGGGACTCACTTTCACCTCGTTGACTGACTTCATTTTTGGAAACAACTCTAACTCTAACGTTGACTGCCTTATTATTTTTTTTTTTTTTAAAAGAGGATCAAAGGATTTCACTCCTACCCCATGGTGACTCGAACCCATGACCTGAATCTTAGGGTTGACTGCCTTTGTAAAAGTAAGTATGAAGTGACAGCTTGGATTGATTGGAATGTATTGGACGGCTGAGATCTGATACTTGCTATTAAAATATTGATCGCGTGTCAGTCACGCGCGCTATGAATGTCCACTGCTGTGGACAGAAGAATTTCCCATATATGTAGTAGTACTTAATTTGCGGCTCTAATCTTTTTTGGATGAAACCTAGCCTAGCCTGTCGATCACCCATTCATTAAGTGACATCTGTCCTCTTCAACACTCACTCAATGTTAAATCTGCATGCATATATGCAGTTTATCATTTTCTTCTGTCTCGGGCCGATACCCACACCCAGCTGACGAAATCAATAAAGAATTCATTGCGCAGGTTATCCACACTGGCACAGCCTGTACCTAACTGCCTATATATGCACAAGCAGGTCCTGCAGGGTACGTACACACACTACCCAACGTCTCAACAAGCTAGCTAGCTAGTGAGGTTTTGACCTGAAATGGAGATAGGCCGGCCGGAGATAAGCACTACGTTTCATTTCACGTCTAGATAGATTTTTCTTTTAAGTTTAGATTTCAGTCTTAGTTTTAGCATGAGCTAACTAACGTGTATGCACCACATAGAAGACCGCGTTGATATATTCGAGGTGGGCAACAGAAGGGTACTTTTTGTACCCCAGCAGGAACGGATAGAATTTTTGGCGTTTTTAATATTTTTTTCGGGTTATAATAATTACTTTAAATATTGACCGTGAAAATTAAATTGAAATTTATTTGGAGCCGTCGGATTGCTTTTTTATACCGTTAGATTGGGTATTATTTATAAAATCATTTCGGTGAAACCAGGATTGTCCATTTTGAAATGGACTGATCCGGGCCGTCTATTGGATTCAATCCGTTGGCCCAGTCTTGCGTTTCTTCCACACTCCCCATTCTCTGCTTTTGTCTCTTATGCCCAGTGTTGGTTTAAGACTTGCCCAGTGTTGAGCATTTCCCAAATCTGGTGACATTTTGAGCACAAAACTCCATGGTTGGAGATGCCCTAACTCCACACTTGCATTTCCAGCTTATGGGCTTGTAATTCGATAAGTCATCGCCTCCTCTAGAGTAAGCAATGCTCATGGGGTTACATATGAACCAACTGTATTCTTCCATGGCCAAAATTGAGAACGGGTGCAAATGAGGAAACCCATATTTGGAACACTAAAACTATAAACAGGACTGGACCCAAGAGTTAAGATGAGGATCCAATTAAAATTTATAAAAATTGCCAACCTGAAGCAATTTCAGTCAGACAGAGAGAAATACTTCTTCCTGTAAATAAAATTCAATAGCTCATTTCATTCACATGGACTGCAGGCTGTATAGAAGACTTTGGTAAAGGCTGTAAGAGAGATAATCCAATTGAGTACTCAAACTAAATGGTACAAAATAATAATATTTTGACTCCTGGATTGGAGACAACTTTAATTAATATAACGATGTTCATAAGATCCAGGACTAGTTGGATTATTAGCAAAGAGCAGATTACTTCTCGAATCCAAGTTCCTAAATCAATATTCAGACAGAGTGCAGTGCATAAGTATTTACAATTTAAGCTGAAAATATGACTGCAAACTGATAGCTGTGCACATAGTGGCTCTAAAACTAATAACCCAATCCATAGCAAACTGGTAAGTAACGTCAATACCCAAGATTGACTGCAGAAGTGACAAGAGGATGATTCCAGTTTTCAACAGTGATGGAAGGTTACGTTATCACGACCATCTGTTTCCTATATAATATGGCAGGAGAAAGGTTAGGTTTTCTAAACCATATATTGAAAGAAAGATCTAGGGTACAACCGAAGAAGAAAATGACAAGAAATTACCAAGGACTCAACTTTAAGATGGCATGCAGTTACAAAATTTATCCCAGCTGAAATCGAAATCACGCAAAAGAAGATCCTTGGTCACCAGAACCTATTACATTGTAGCCATCAAATTCTATATAAAAGGACAGAAACAACGAATAGCCTTTACCTGATAGCATAAAAAGGTATATTGCTTACAGTAGTGAAAGATGCAAACTGTACCTTTGTAGACAGCTGCTGAAATTAGAAGAGTGACTTACTACATGTGCTGATTTGGGGCAAGCAAGATGCCAGAAATAGCCTCGTGCCTTTTCTGATATATTTTATCACACAGAACAAACAACAACCTTCATTCTGGGTGCAGGAGCTCATCTTTGCATTCAATCCTGTCAAGGGGTAAAGTCTCTGTTATACACCATGCTAACACATTTACTGCTTGGTTGTACTGCCAATACCAGATAAGAAATCCAAAATTTTAAAAGCTTTTCCCGAGTCATTCTGCTTGGTCACCCTATCAACCTGTGTAGCAGTAGAACCAATTGACTGATTCGTCCTTTTCATTTCATACTTTGCTGCAAATGCAAGTGTCGAAAAGAGTGACCTCTGATTCACCGTGTCTTTATGGAACCTGGATGCTGTATGATCTGCAGATTGACCTGAAGTACGTGGAGAAGGCCTCAATGAGATTGCACTTGAGCTTTGGGGTTTATCAGCTGTACTTTGACTCTCACTAAATCGCCTATCGTTAGCATTATCTGAACTTGAAGATAAGCTAAAGGGGTTTCTGGTGCTAGAATTAGCTAGTGGAGCTTTCCCAAAAGATAGAAAGTCTGCTGCCTTTGGTTGTGCAGGTTGATTAACTTTTAGCATCCCATTCCAGTTTTGAACAGTCTCTGACACACTTGGATTTCTTTGGTGACGGTCTTGGTTTTTGCCACTGGAACCATCTGGTGATGCTTTTCCAAAT
Source organism: Rubus parviflorus (assembly GCA_029955375.1). NCBI lineage: Eukaryota > Viridiplantae > Streptophyta > Magnoliopsida > Rosales > Rosaceae > Rubus > Rubus parviflorus. The sequence continues at coordinate 19,770,173 of JARGGL010000004.1, forward strand.
GATAAAAAATTTATCCCTTTGGGAGTGACTACTGGTGGAGTTGTCGTCAAATTCTCTTTGGAATTTGGAACAGAACTTGATGGACTTTGTTGCATCAGGTTCCCAGCTTTGGCACCAGTAAACCTATCTGGGGCCAAGACTCCTTGCGTAGACTTACTAGAATGAACCAACAATGGTTTCCTTGTAGAAAGGAAGCTAAATCCTTTGCTAGCCATTGTAGGTTGTTCCAATAGAGTCCTTGCCATAATCAGTTCAGTATTATTGTGAGAATGAGTCCCTGAGAAGTGGGGCAAGGCATGGGCATTCTTTTGGGAGGGACTGCCAATCTTTACTTCCACAGACCTGGAATGACCCCGCACTGAGGGAGGCACCAATTCAGGTATGCTAGCAGCAGTTGCACCGTCTTCCTTTGATGGAATCTAATAAAAATTATAAATTTGATCAGCATGTTAACTTATTTTAGTAGCAGCTGATAACATAATTTACACATGCAATATAGTGTAATGATAGAACCTTGCAAGCAGGTTTAAATTACAAGTAGCTCAAAATAGCATCTTATACAGGCAACAATGTACCTTGTGTGAAAACAGACACCGATCACCTCTGATGCAGGAACCATTAGCTACAAAATTGTCACAGGGATACTTAAAAAGCTGATGATCGAATGGGCAGTCGTCCCCTTTCATGCATGACTGGCGTGAAAAATAACAACAGGGCTGCAACACCAGAAACAAGATGAGGAAAGTGCATTAAATCCTTCATAGAGCTTACATAGCAATTGTAGAGAATCATTTTCCAATTAGATGTTTGAAAGGCAACATATAAATAGCTTTACTTTCTCAATTTTACGGAAAATGTTTGAAATATTTGCTTTACTCTCTGTTAAACTTGGCAAGAACTAAAATATAACAAAAACCGATGAAAAAGAGAGCTCTTCTAGTACCATTCCCACTCAGATCACTATGTTTTTCCAGCCCCCTAAAAAAATGGGAAAAAAACCCTGGACAGTAATCCTACCTTTTTTTTTGTTAGTTATGAATGATGGTCATGACAGCCCTATTTCCTTTTTTTTTTTGGACGAATGCCCTATTTCCTTTTTTACTTCCAAACTGTTTGCCATCTTTAGTTAAATTTACAGAATGGTATAACCGTAATTCAGAATGGGGTCCCTAATAGAAGCACTCTTAAAAAAAATTATTCCTGTAATTAAAGCACCTAGAATCAGAAAAAAGCATTAAGAAACGAGTCCAATGACCATACCTTGGATTTTGTTAAAGGCACTGTATCATGCGAAAATTTGCACTTGTCACCCTGTAAAACATAAATAAATGATAATAATGAGATGCTATGGAAGGAAATCAAAGGATGCTTGACACCCAAAGACTATTTTTTTAAAAGATAAAAAGAAAATAAATTGCATGGGAGAATACTTGTGAGGAAAAAAGTGCAGAGTATGCAATCAAGGGTAAGAAATCAAGTAGTTCTGCAATAACAAATATCACACAGCTGCTCCAGGACAAGTATAAAGTAAATTTCAGATCATTTAAAATATCAATATCGAGTGAACAAATAATAGGCAGAATTGAGCAGTGTACAACCTCATGGCACCTTCCCGCAAGATAATGGCGACAATATATTACAGGTTTTGGTTTGTCTATTGAATGAAGTTTCAGCCTTTTAACACCTAGTTTTCTGTTATTCTCTGCTCGCTTCATTCGTTCTCTTGCCTGCAGGATGCATCAATCAAAAGACATATTATATACATTTAAAAGCATATATCCTATAATTTGTAAATTACTTTGTAATATGAAACAGGATGAGCTCCAAAGAGATTCACAACAAATCTCTTGCAATTAAGCAATAGGCAATACCTTTTTCCTTTGTTTCTTTTCCTTTGAAGGAGGACCACGCTTTCTTTTATTAGAGACACCAGCATCCCCCTGCACATGACCAAGAATAGAGCATACTGGTTAGATAGGGACCAGAATTTCGTGTTGATCCAGAGACAAATCCATCTTGCTGCATCTTTCTTTGGAGAAAGAAGTTTGTGACAAACTATAACCTACTTAAATTCAAGTTTCTGAAGCAATTTTTTTTCCCAAAAAAGTTATTAAGCAATTACAATGCAAGAGCACTATATTTATCTAAAATGTATGTCAATTGCACCAAAAGATACTGTGTTTGGAAGTGAGAACTGGCTCCCTACCCATAAGAAAGAGCCATGTTGAGGAAAAAGTGGAGAGTTTCTGCTCAATGAGCAGAAGCTTTAGAGAATTAAGGTGGCATATTGATATGTTTCAAAATGGACCAAACTCTTATGAATAAAGAAATCACCAATAAAAAAAAAAAGGTATGCAAGTCATAAAGATACCATATCTTCAGATGTGGTTCCAAGACTTCCAGCTTCATTGTCCTCTGAGCTTTTTTCATGCAATGCTTGATTATTAGTACAAGCTGCTTGAAAGCCAATACCCCACCCACCTCTGCTATCTTTCTCTACAATTCTTCGGCTCTCTAGAAAAGGATCATAATCATCTGCCTCTATAACTTCTATAGTTTTCCCCTGAACAACTTTCAGTCTACCAATTGACTTAGTTGTACTTTCTTTGAGTTCCACTCCTCTAGGATTTTGGAATTTGTCAGCAATGCTCATCAGAAAGGAATTGGAGTCAAATTCTTTGCCAATTGCTTCCTTGCCAGAGTGCTCTTTTTGATTGATTACATCTTTAAATATTTGCACCTCATTAAGCTTATTTCCCTCAGGTCTTTCTGTATCATGCGAAAGCATATCAGTTGATCTGTCATCCATCCCATCACCAGAAATTTCTCCCTCTTCCATATCTCCATCATTTATATGGTTGGAAGAATTCACTTCATTTGTGGGGCGAACCATCTCCAGTTCATTATCCTTCAGCTGCATTTCATGCTCTACTTCCAAAACATTAGCTTTCTGTGACGAACTTTTGTCTTTGCTCTCACTAGGCTTTGGAGCATCGGTAACCATATCTTTATCTAAAGAGAGACCATGGACTTCAGGCACCTTTTGACTAACGTGTTCTGGCACCTCAAAGTCTTCAACTTCGGTAATGGGAATAAAAGATTCCTCTGCACCCCCAGAAAACACAGAAGTCTCCATTGCTTTTCTTTGGATTATAGGCTCTACATCCAATGTGTTAATCTTCGACAAGGAATGTTCATTAGACTCTCGTTCATTCTGAATTTCACCAATCACCACATTATTAATAGATGAATCAAAGGTGTCAGAAAGCTTTTGAACTACATTTTCAGGCATCACTGTAACACTATTCTGAGTGTCATCATGTTCTTCAAGGTTATTCAACAATTCAACCTTACCGTTCACACCCTCATTCAGTGGAGCCAATGATGTGGTTGAAGGTTTAGGAGTGTTGTCATCATTTCCTTTCACAATTTGCTCCAGTTCATCCATCAGCATTTCTTCAGGACCAAACTCCAAATCTTGAAAATTAATGCCGAAGGTATTTTCGAAGTCCATCGTGTCCATCTGTTCCGGAAAATCCTCATTCTCTTCCACCCTGAAGATTTCCTTTATCTGGTCAATTTTTTCTCGGAGACCATTAGTATCACAACTCTCATCAACCACCATTACTTGTTGAGCTTCCGAATCATCGGAGTTCATACTGCTAAGGTTGACCAATTCAACATTCCCACATGCTTCTTTTTCAGTTGCTTCCCCCAATTCATTACTGCCATTATCTTAATAGAAAAATAAAGAACACCAAAATCAGGCAAAAAAAATAAAAATTCTAACCTAAAATTAGCTTAACAACAAAAAATTTCAACGCTATAACTAAAGCCTTCCAATCGCCAAAGAGATAAAGAAATCAGTTTCACTACAAGCTAAGAGAAAGAGACGTACTATTTCACTGAGTTATTCGATTTACTCAGTAAACAAACAGAATCAAACAATGAGTTGGTGCAGATTCATTACCTTGATTAAGCTCGTGAGGTACATTTTGGGCGGAAAAGGCAATTGAATGATGCGACTCGTCGTAGCAGTGAGATAGAATCCGAACCAAAGTACGGTGTGTTTCGCTCTTGAGGCTTCTTCGACGGTGAGGAGGGAAAGAGATTAGTGTTTCGGAGGGTTTTCCAGTTTCAATTTGGGGTTCCTCCATTGTTGCAAGAAATTCGGAGTCTTTTCTCCAATCAGAAACCCTATAAAAGGGTTTTACAGGGTTGGCAATTAGGCGTTAACCGCCTCCGGAATTCGTTAGGACCCGGGACGACGTTAGACGGGTCATGGGCCGAGTTTGTGCTCAAAAAGTTAAGTCACTTAAGTTGTGTTGGGCCCAAGCGATTACTAAAATTTGACCCGAAATGATCCGAATTCTAATTTCCACAGTGGCTTAAACCCTAGCGAGCAAGATAGTGGTCTTCTGAGTTACTGGTTTGTCCCCAAAGCGAGCTTTTTGGCAGAGCTGAGAAAATGGTGGTGAGGCTCCGATTAGCGAGGTTCGGATGCAAGAACAGGCCGTTCTATCGGGTCATGGCGGCCGATAGCCGATCGCCCAGAGACGGCAAGCACCTCGAGGTTTTGGGCTATTACAATCCCTTGCCAGGTCTTCAATCTCTCACGCTTATATTTGTGTTTGAGTTAGAATTTTTTCATTTTTGTTGGTTTCTTATAGGGTTTTGTTACTGTTTGCTAAGGAAATGTAGAACTTTTTGTATTGATAATGGTAGAGCTGAATTTCATGATCCTGGATCAAAATTGGAATGGCTGTAGAAGCTGATGAAAAATCAGAAGGTTGCTAAGAAATGATTGGAAAATATATATCTGGCGCATTTTGAAATACAAAGAAAGATTAATGTTTTGTCTCTGATCTTTGTTATGATTTTGTGATATGCTCATTGTTTGCAATGTGTATTTGCTCTGTACAGGCCAAGATGGTGGTAAGCGAATGGGTCTGAACTTTGAGAGAGTGAAGTAAGTGACTTTCTTCAATGCCTCAATAAGTTTGTTTCATTTTTCTTGAATTAATGCTTTGGAGGTACTAGCTTACTCGGTAGAATTTCAATGTTTTCAGGATACTTCATGCGTCTCAATATATACTAAGATATAATCAATCTTTACTTTGAGTTGATTATATGCTTGCTTATTCTTCCTCGTGGATATTCAAACAATCACTTCAGTGCTACGATTAAGCTGTGAATATGCATTGTAAAGGAGGTGGCACATGTTATATGTGTAAACCCCTTCACATTGATGAAGTCTATAATTTAGGCCCGCACTGAAAATTAAATCACATTTTGATCGAGGGACTTTGTTCATGGAAATTACTGCAAGTTTGAAATCTAAGACTTACTCGTGGATTTTCTTGAATCACTGCTTGTCAATAGACTAGAGCTACTTCACTGTGAACTTAGTTAATGGAATTTTATTAAAGTGAGAAGAAGTTGAAACAAGTTTTCCTAGGAGATTGTTATTCTGTTCTGTATTCCTATTGTAACAGTTAATGCCTTCTATTATATTGCATCTGTGAACACCTGTTTATGTATCCAAGGAAATGAATAGATGTGTATGACTTAATCGTAAGCTCAGCCAACTGTTGATTTATCAGAATTGCTAATTTTTTTTTGTTTAGGGGTAGTAAGTGGTTACTTCAAGTTTCTAAGTAATTAGCAATTTAGTTTTTGTTTTCATTAGGTCTATCATTCTATCCAACCAATGTTCTCCACACTTTGTGCAGGTATTGGCTATCTGTTGGCGCTCAGCCTTCTGATCCTGTGCAGCGCCTTCTTTTCCGAGCAGGATTGTTACCTCCAACACCAATGATGGCAATGGCGCGTAAGGCTGGGCAACGTGACACACGGCCTGTAGATCCTTTGAGCGGACGCATCTTGACTCCTGAGAAGCCAGCCAATGCTGATCAAGCGAAAGATGCTGAAAACGCTGAAGAAAAAGAAGCTGAAAGTGCTGAAGTTAATGATGGTTAAGACAGCGCAAGAACTCAATAAAACTCTTTCTCAAAATTCGTTAGATGTTTTCTTAAATATCTTCTGTATCTTTTTTAGGGCTAGGGAGGTTGCAAGAAACAATCTTCCATATCGGCTTGCAGGACAAGCAGCATGGTATTGGTCAGTTCTGAAAAATTATTCCCCAATTCATTGGAAGAGAGCAGCTTGTGAAGAGATTCTTGTACTTAATGTAGGACTAAGAAGTGTGATCTAATAGCTACTGTATCACATATTTTGCAGAAAATAACTGTATGGTATGGTTGATTTTATCAAATAGTTAATACCATATTGTATGGTATGGTATGGTTGATTTTATCAAATAGTTAATACCATATTGTATGGTATGGTATGGTTGCTATATAAATTTATATGGCATGTGTTCATTGCTGTTATCTGGATCTTTTTTCTTGAACCCATTGTTGAAGACAAAGTAATTGCTCTTTAGGGAATGGTCCAATTCCATGAGAAATAAGCACAAGGCTTCGTATTGGGTTGTAACGGCTTAGCTATAATGCCCCTAAAACACACACTGCAAGCGCTTCCTAAAGAAGGATCTTGTATGTGCTTGTTCTTAAAGCACTGGAAATGACACAGCGCCAAAAGGTTTGGTGGCTTACGATGCAAAACTTGTATTAAGCTTAAAATAGGACTGAACTGACCCAACCTAACATGCAGGCTGGCTCAGGCTTCATACCTAATTCTTTTATGAGGTTTGGTGAGGCTACTATATTCCTTTAAGCGTGCACAGCTTTAGCTTTGACAGCATTTTTAAATCATTGACAATTTGGTAATAGGAGTAATTGGGGATTTACAAGAATGGAACCTAATATTTGAAACTTACTATAAATAGCATTTCATTTAGATTGATTTTCATTTTTTTTACGTAAATGTTAAGTATTTATTTTGTTGCACGACTTTAATTTGGGTGCTATTTTTGTTAATAGCCAGAAAATTGTCACAATTTAGTCAATAATTCGCATTTAATTTCATGTCTCGCCCAATAAATAGGGGAATTTTCCAAAAATGAGCCACTTACAAAAATGACACTTTTGTTACAAATTCTTTTGGTATCGTTACATGCATGTAAAGTTTTATTTACGAGGGTAAAATAATTTACGCGCGTAAATGGACCTTAATCTTTTCCAAAATTGACACTTTCATAACGAACTCTTAACGTTTGCGTACCGTCTACGTAACGTTTTCTTTGCAAGAATGAAATCATTTACGCGATGCAATGCCTTATTACTTACCTCTTTGGGCCCTTGGGCCTTTTCCTGGATCACCAACCCAGCCTGGTGGATACATTACCTATTTGGGCTTAGATACCTTTCCACCGTTCATAGAAATTTATTTACAATAATTCCATTTTAAAAAATTGGACAGCACAGCGGCAGTAATCCATAATAAAGAGAGACCAAGTGTCTAGTTTAAAAGGAGGGAGAAGGATTTAACGGAGGCCACACCGCTTTCTCTCTTCCCCTCACTCACACCGCTTCTAGGGTTTTAGCTTTGCCGCCTTCTCCAACCTCTCTCTCTTTGCCAATTGACCAATCAGAATGAGCAGCGACAAGGATAACAACATCAACATGTCCGATCTCGCCTCCGGTGAGTAGTTCTCTCCTTGTCTCTCTGTACGCGTTTGTAATCTGTTGTAGTTATCTTACACTGCTTCTTGATTTTGATTTCTACAGCTCTCAAGGAAGAGAACCAAGAAGGCATCCTCAACGCTCTCAAGGTCAGTAGCCTTAAGTTTCAGTTTATCAAATTAATGTATCAGCCTTAGCTTTTCGTAATTGAATCGTGTTTAAGTGTTTGATTAGCTGATAGAGTTGGTGTTTTTGGTGTCTGCGCGTAATATGCAGGGTTTAGCTGGTCAGCATGTGGAGGAAGTCCTCAGCGGTTTATCTCCTAATGTCAGGAAGCGCGTTGATTTTCTCAGGGAAATCCAGGTATAATATTTTTCTTGCTTACACTACTGTGTTTAGGTTATATGGTTTCGATTGAGATGAGATATTTCTGTTGTATATAATGCTTTAAACATTGCCTTTATTCAACATTGAGCTCCAACTATTTTGCCATTTTCTTGGAGAATTTGTTGATGCAAATGAGCACTTGTAATATTGACTTTTGACAACTGTACAAATTTTGAGGGAGCTCCCTTCTAGGGTACCAGACTGGTTTATTATTTATGTTTTGTACTACAATTTCGCTGAAGAACTTTTGATATATATGACTGTCGATGTTTATTAGGGTGAAAAGTTTTTTTCAGGTTTTAATGATTCTCTTAAAATAGTTTGACCAGAACATTGTACATTCAACTCTTTGTTGAGCCTTTCATGTCTTCTTGCAAAGGGCTTGTAGCCAATTTCTCTGGTCTGATAGTGCTATTTGTTGAAGGAAACTTCTTTGCCACCTGATCATTATATGGTGAATACTGAAAAATTGCATATTTTAATTCAAATTGTTTAATACCCTTGGATTTTTTCAACTTGCAGAGCCAACATGATGAGTTAGAGGCCAAGTTTTTTGAGGAGAGAGCGGCACTGGAAGCTAAGTATCAGAAGTTGTATCAACCCCTATACAGCAAGGTATCCGACTGGTCTACTGCACTGATTGCATATATTTAGCATATATGTATGTGGAAAACTTCTTTTGCCAGTTCTCTGGACTTATTTTTTTTAAATAAGCTACATGGCTCGCTGATTAGCTTGTTAACTTTTTTTGTCCCATTGTAGAAACTGTTTAAGCCTTAAAATTGCCTAAAGCCAACAACGGTTAAACCTAATACTAGTGCCAATTGATCTAATTAAGTGCACTAAACACCGGCATTCAATTGTCCAGTGGAGAGGTAGACACTGATTATGTATATTGGTATAGATGTTTTTATGTCTTTTGTTTTTGCTGTTATGTTCTAATTCATGAAAAGGTCTTCGTTTGAATGTTCCTTGTATTATGTACACCTACTTGATACATTCATAGCACATACGGCTAGTTGGTTCAGTGAATTGCCCCTGTATTAGTGGCTGCCCTTGCCCGTGTTAGCAATGTATTAGTGGCTAATTTATGATTATTATGAGATTTATTAGCTTGTTGTTATCTCTGTGCTTCTAAAATAAAATTGTAATGATCTACTTGACAGCGATACGAGATTGTTACTGGTGCTGTTGAAGCTGAGGGAGTTACTACTGAAGCATCCACAAATGAAGAGGATAAGGATGCCGAAGGTACAGTTTGATAAATATCCAGGACCTTTATTTCATTATTGTTTGTTCTGTGACAGTTATTTATTTATTTGTTGTTGCGTATGTAATTTGCAGAGAAAGGAGTGCCTGATTTCTGGCTGAATGCATTGAAAAACAATGATGTGCTTTCTGAGGAGGTGGGTTGTTTGTACATGATGTTTCTTATATATTATGTTAATATAGGTGCATGTTAAATTAACTGTTTTGTCTTATTTGTTGAAATCAGATAACGGAGCGTGATGAAGGAGCTCTAAAATATATTAAGGACATCAAGTGGTGTAGGATAGATAACCCTAAGGGGTTCAAACTTGAGTTCTACTTTGAGACTAATCCATTTTTCAAGAACACCGTCTTGACAAAGACGTATCACATGATTGATGAAGATGAACCCATTCTAGAGAAGGCAATTGGGTAAGTTTGGTTCCTATTTTCTGATTATGATAACAGCGTAGTTTCATGTTTTTACTTCTGTTATGAGGAAGGCATGTGCATGCTGGCTTGAATTTACTTGACATTTGGTTGGCACCTTGTGATTTGTAGAACGGAGATTGAGTGGTATCCGGGAAAGTGCTTAACACAGAAGCTCCTTAAGAAGAAGCCTAAGAAAGGATCAAAGAACAATAAGCCAATCACAAAAACTGAAAATTGTGAGAGCTTCTTCAACTTTTTCAGTCCACCCCAAGTCCCTGAAGAGGATGAAGATATTGATGAAGATGCTGTAAGCCAGTCATCATCATGTTGTTTAAGATGTTTGATTGTTTGCGTTGTCTTATTGTTTGTGGTTATTTATCTCTTCTTCTTTCTTAACAGGCCGAGGAACTCCAGAATCAGATGGAACAAGATTATGACGTTGGGTGAGTTCGTTACTGTGGTTTTGTGTCATTGTAGTCTTTGTATTATGTGTTTTAATGAACTATTGCTGGATGTCCGGGGCTTTTGTAATAGAGTAATTTGTTGACTTAATTCTTCTGCTATTGGGATTACTTTTGCCTAGGTCCACCATTCGAGACAAGATCATCCCACATGCAGTGTCGTGGTTTACGGGAGAGGCTATCCAGGATGATGATATAGACATGGATGATGACGACGACGACGAAATTGATGAGGATGAAGAAGATGATGATGAGGATGAGGAGGAAGATGATGAGGATGATGATGAAGATGAAGGCCAAGCCAAAAAGAAGGTATCATTTTCAGTTTAACTATCTCGACTTATATTTCCCTCATCAAGTTTTTCTTTTGATTATTTTGTTTGAAATGATGCTAATTATTCTTTGTCAAATGGTTGGAACGTTTCCACAGGGATCAGGTGGTCAGAAGGTATGCTAATTATTCTTCTTTTCTTAGTTTGGTTATTATTTAACTACACCCCTCCAAGCTTCGAGAAAGTTTTATTACTTTGCTTGTAGTTTTAACAGGTTGTATTTGTTCTAAGATGAACTTTTGTTTGCGTGTCCTGATGACTCTTGTTTGTAATGTAGAAGAGTGCCAGAGCACAACTTGGTGATGGTCAACAGGGTGAGAGGCCTCCAGAGTGCAAACAGCAGTAGATGAATTTGATTGATGCAGAAAGTGAGTAGCTGGGAGTTCATTGGACCTTTATGATTTGAAAAAGGGTTGTTGGGCAGTTTTGCATGGTGCTTGATCACTTCAATATATTTTTACCTTAAGTTTTATGGGCGATAGGGGGAGTCTTTTTATTTGTCTTTCTTTTTCTGGTTTGCTTAGGGAATGTGTGAGGGATGCTTGTGATTTGATGAATCATGTTGCTATTTGATGGACAAGGTTTCTAGTCGGTTATTAATGGTGTAATTTTGGGTCCTCTAGTCTCGCAAATTTCTCCTATAATGGTTTTTCGTTTCAAGTCATCTCGCTTTAATTAAAGGCGATGTGTATTTGTTGGTTATTAATGATATTTGGTTCTCTAGTCCTCTTAATTACTGTCATTGTTTTGAGATAGATATGGGCCAACTAATGGTGTGAATGGATGGATATTAGGCTCATAGTCAACTTATTCAGACCAAAATAAATAACAGATATACATCTGCATAATTCGACTTTGGTTCGAAATCAATTTGCTCCAGAACTGAACCACGAGTTCAGTAACCAGGGTATAATAACAAAAGTAAAAGGAACAAAATTGGGTTACTCATACAGTGCCAGTTTTAACAACTATATTTCTAAGTAAGAAAGTCATTGTCAAAGGTAAAAAAGAGAATGATAGGAGAAGAAAAACGAAAGAAAATACATGAATCAAACTTCAAAGTAAAAACCAAGATAAATACATGAAGCATGATTAACCTACAGTACACAGTAGTAGTATTTAATTATTTAGATGGGTCGTGACCCGGCCCAAATAGTCCGTCTAGTCTCCTGTCTCCACTCCGACACTCTCCACTTTCTGCGATACTCAAAAAGGAGGGAAATCAAAAACCCAAAACCCTAAAAACCACTCTCCCTCTGCCATTGCATATATGCATGGCTTGGCTCGACTTATTTTTCTAACTATTATCTTCGATTATTCTTTACTTCGCTCAGAAATCGATTCTCTGTTTTGATTCTGGAGGAGCTGTGGAGGTTCCGAAGCTTGGAGGTCGTTAACTATGGCGAGGCTTCTTCAAAACGCTCTTTCTATGAAACGTTTTCTATTACCGCCGCAGGTAATCATTTTCTCATTTTCTTATTCAAAGCGTCTGGATTTTTAGCTTTGGTTCTTCGGAATTCGAAGCAGCTGTGGAGTCTTGTGAGTCTACTTTCCTTTTGTTTTGCAGGGATATAGAAGAGGATTATTGGGGACTTGTACTCAGCTTTGCAATTTTTCTTCTAAAGGTGGTTGCTTTAAGTTTCCTCACTCTTTTTTGTTCTTATGGTTTATGCATTTAGCAACTTAATGTGGTAAATGTTTTATTTCTACCTTTTATTTCAAATGAAGTCTGGAAATTTTATATGGGAGCTTTATATATATGAAGGCCTGAGAGAGTGATGGTATTTAAGAGTGAAATTTGACCAAAAAAAACGAAATTTTCTTCCATTAGTATGGTACCATGTAATATTAGAGTGAATATTACCCCTCATCTTCAAATTCTGTTTTTAAAGTCGTTTGAAATGAGGAATTCTGTTGGAGTATATGCTGCATAAGACATTGTTGAATCTAAAATTTCAAATTATGATTGAAGGTAGAAAGAGGTCCAAGTCTGATGGAAGTGACTCCGGCGGAGAGAATATGTCCAAGAAAGATTTAGCCCTCCAGCAAGCACTTGATCAGATTACGGATTCTTTCGGAAAAGGCTCTATAATGTGGCTTGGTCGGTCTGGTGCTCCTAGAAATGTCCAGGTTGTATCCACGGGATCTTTTTCTCTGGATCTAGCACTGGGAACTGGTGGCTTTCCAAAGGTAATCAGTTCAATGTTTAGGTTTCCTATAGCTAATAGTCTTGATCACATATGCATTTTTCTGTGCATAGGGTTCAAGACAGACAGCAATTTGACCTTATAGTTCAGTGTGGAATATGTTTTCTGTGTGTGATATCCCTTTATTGAATTTCTGTAGGGACGTGTTGTGGAGATATACGGTCCTGAGGCTTCTGGGAAAACTACTCTCGCTCTACATGTAATAGCCGAAGCACAGAAACAAGGAGGTAACACGAAGAATTCCCAAAATATATATATATATCTTTGTTTCTCTAATACATCTGATAGTTTCAATAAAGTACTTCCAAATTTATGATACCTTCTACCTTTAGTTTGGAGGTAAAGTAACTTATTTCATCATCTGTAGTAGTGTAGTACATAGTTTGGCTATTGTATGTGAAAGACACCTTTTTCCTTCTTTAGAACAAGCTTTGACATTTACTAATGAAGAAAAGGTTGTGACCATATTTCTGGTGTGCTTTGTGTCAACGAACTTATAATTTTGTGTTGGGAACTACCATTGTATTGTGTTCCTTGGTTAATGCCACTTTATGTAGGTTACTGCGTTTTTGTTGATGCTGAGCATGCTCTTGATCCTACACTGGCTCAGGCGATTGGGGTAAAAACCGAGGATCTGCTTCTATCGCAACCTGATTGTGGTGAGCAAGCCCTCAGTCTTGTAGACACTCTAATCAGGAGTGGTTCAATTGATGTTGTTGTTGTTGACAGTGTAAGTAAGGAGCTCTTTGCTAACATTTTCATTATTGTGGTAAATTATCCAAGCCAGTTTTTTTGTTCCCTGGACGTGGTTGATGTGTTCTTCTGGAGTCCTTGTGGTTTTCATTCATCCTGAATGTTCCCCTTCATATCATTTCAAAAAGGCTTTTGTACATTGTACTTGCCTAGACACAATTCATCTTTTACATTGCTCAGTGAATTGTAGATGAAATGGTTGCCATATGATGACAGGTTGCTGCCCTTGTGCCTAAAGGTGAACTTGATGGGGAGATGGGGGATGCTCATATGGCAATGCAGGCTAGGTTAATGAGTCAGGCACTTCGCAAATTGAGTCACTCTTTATCTCTATCCCAGACAATATTAATCTTTACAAATCAGGTATCAGCGTTGGGTTTCTCTGTTATATTGCTACTATTTGAATTTTTTTTTTTTAAAAGTACTAATAATACAGAAAAATACCCTGCAAATTTTTTAATTCTATGAATTTTATAAAGGCTCAATTAAACTTGTTTGGTTTTACGTCTGTACCTAATCTATTCTGACCTAGTGGTTGAAAATGCGATTTGATATTCACAATTTCATAGAAGATCAACTGGTATCTGTTTTGAAAATCAGGCTTTTCCTATTGTTTGTGTTTATCTTCAGGTCAGGGCTAAGCTTTCTACTTTTGGAGGATTTGGTGGGCCACAAGAAGTTACTTGTGGTGGCAACGCTTTGAAGTTCTATGCTTCAGTGCGCCTTAATGTTAGGAGAATAGGGCTTGTCAAGAAGGGTGAAGAGGTAGGTACAAATGCCATTTGTCTATTTTGTTCATGGATTTGAACTTTGTTGTGCAGAGTGGTACTGTCCCCGGTAGCCATTACTTATATAGCATAATTATTTAAATTTGAACTGGTGTTGAGTACCATTTAATGTTAATGAGACTGAAAGTTTTGTTGCCTTTAATTAGGACTACTCTCAGTAGACTATCCAGTCGTTGTTGGGTGGATAACCTATCCTCTTCATATAACATGGCATGCATGTTCTTCTTTTCATGTTTTGGTTGTAGGATTAGATACTATGGTGTTGATGCATCCTTTTGAAAGAGATTAATTTGTTATGCAGACGGTAGGGAGTCAAGTTCAAGTGAAGATAGTGAAGAACAAGCTCGCTCCACCTTTTAGAACTGTTCTGTTAGAGCTCGAGTTTGGTAAGGGATTATGTCGTGAAGCTGAGCTCATTGACTTGGGAGTAAAAAACAAATTCATCACAAAAAATGGTGGACATTACAATTTAAATGGTCAAAACTTTCATGGCAAAGATGCTTTGAAAAGATTTTTGTCCAAGGATGATACTGCTAGGGAAGAGCTTGCAACGAAGCTTAGGGAGAAGCTAGTTGATGCTGTGGCAGACAAGGAAGCAGAAACAGAACCGTTGAGGGAAAGCCCTGTTGAGGAAATTGTTTCACCTGATTCTACTGATGAAGATGCAGTTACGGCAGTTGGAGCGTAAGTGTTCAGGTGTCCTTAAGCTGCAAGTTAACGGCTTCAAGTAGTGCTCTAGGAGCTACTACATTCTTCTCCTGCTCAGCTGGCACAAGTAGAATTGTTAAGAAGCCTTTGTTTCAGACTCGGTTGCTCCCCTTGTATATCAGTATTGTTATTAATCACTATATGGCATTAGTTCGGCCATGGGTGTAGTGAAATTTTGTGGGTATTCGGGTGTAATTTGGAGGATGCACGGCAATCTTGATAATGTTCAGCTGTGGGCTGTAGCTGTTGTCAACGAGGTCGAGTCTATATCATTTTAGTAAATTATGTGCCCTAGTGTACTATTTTGACAACAAATTCTCGTGCCTGAAACAATTTCCACCCAAAACACAAACTTTTGGTTGATTTAGACTTTCATCTCTAACCCTCTCTACGTGAAGCTCATCTGAGAAAACCAAAATATCCCCAAGTAATAAAAGTACTACTACTTGGAGATTGACAAAAACCAAGAGCACCAGTAGCTTTTAACGTCAAATTGATAAAATTGACATTAGCTGTTAAAATTCTCAAAAAAAAGTTGGTGTCGATGATACGGAGCCCTATACACCAATTGAGTTTTTCTTTCAATTTTGTGTGAGCTATTGAGCTCTTCTACGGAGTAATTTATAGACTTATAGGAATTCAGATATTAGTGAATCGTTTTTGTCACAAGGTTGAGTGTATTATGTAGGAGTGCAGCAGTTCGAGCTCTCTGTCCTAGACTCCACAGGAAAGGCATTCCTAGGCTGTTTAGGTTTGCTCATCCAACATGAGGCCTATATATACATAGTTACATACCATGTTTCTTAACTCACATAAAACACTAAAGAGAGCTGTCTGGGTTCACAACTAGACAAGAGATGAAATTCCACGACTAGAAATCAAGGAATTAATTACTTTGTAAAGTGAACATTAATTAGTTATCAACAACGGGAAACACATAAGTATCTAACTAACATTACTTAGCTTTCCAGAAAGTTGTAAATTGATTTCACTTCTTATGGTGAGAGTCAGCCTGAATAATTCAAATTCGAAATATTATTGTAATTAATTGACATCCGGCCATTATCTATTTATTGATTTATTTTTATCATAAAAAAAATTGAACTTAAAATCTTATCATGATCATTAGTTTAGTCGTTAAAGCAAGAAATTATTTGATGCATGTGTGAAAACAAATTAAAAAGAGCAATACTATGGTCTTGATTGAACAAGTGCATGCTATAGAACATAATAGAGAGTCAAAACCGCCGTCTCAAAAGCCTTGTATGAATTATTGTTCGAATTCCATGGAGAAAGTGATTGACTAACCCTTTGGAATTTCAAACATATATAATAATCTATAGTTAATATATATATGGGATTCATGCATATATATCTATCTATCAATCGAACCTAAAGTTCTCAACCACCGAGCATGACATATATATATTGACATGGTGCTGTGGAAAAAGTGATTTTTTGATGTTGGACCAACATTTTGAACTTATAGAAGATTCAAAATATCAATCAATTTTAATCTCTCTGTTGGATTTGAATGAGCGGTTACTTTACAGTCTCTTCCTTTATTTTGCAGTCAATTTGGGCGACACATCAATTTGTACAAGAAACAAAAATTGGTCTCCAGAACCCACAAAGGAAAATAGGGCAAAAGAAAGACCAGTTTTGGCTTTGGCGGGCTTGACCCCCGAGTGGGGGATGTCCCAACAAATCTATTCTCCTATATATATATATATACATATATAATCAATAAAAGTACGGTAAAAATTGCTAAAAAAAAAATAAAAGTATGGTAAAACTTTTAAATAAAAGAGAAAATAAAAAATTAAATAATGTATAAATAGACTCTCAATCATAAATAAACAAAAAATTGTAGAAACTCGGCAAATAATTAAATGGAATAGATTATGTGTTGAAAAATAAATCGGATGGCGGAGAGGCTCGAAATAGGGACAGCAACTAAGCAAGCATCCACATATATATCAACATCTTGACTAGTCAAATATTGAAAAGAACAAAATTGAGTGGCTCCTATTATATAAGTGCCACGTCACCAACCACCCTTCTCACTGCTTCCTGGAAGGCAGACTCGTCCCACTCGTTCTCCTACATATAAACCAACAAAATTAATTAATCCCTAATTTAACTAATTAATTAATGATTAAAGTGTAAAGGACCCCCCTTCCTTCTCATTTCCTAGCTAATTTTATATTAATTCATAGTCTTGTTCAATTATTAATTTCATACTCTCTTCCTCTCATGCATGCATGCCACGGTTATAAAAACTACCTTTAATTTACCCTAAATGATAATTTAGTATTTAAATCTACAACAACCAAAATAAAACTAAATAAATGATTGTTTGAGAGAAAGTTAATGTTGAGTGCAATTCTTAGAGTTTCAACATATATATGATATTTCATGTAACTTTTGTTGCAATTTTATTTGATGAATTAACTTTCCTAGAGATGCTGGGAAATAAGCAAGGTTAATTTACTTTCACATGCAGATGCTTAATTAGTTTAACCACTAATTGGGATTACATACCTGATCATCAATTCTTAATCTCAAGACCAAGCGGTTGATGTTAGGATTTGATTCTGTTTTCAAAGTACTTGCTTCCATGGACACCAAGCTCACATTCTTAACTTGCTTCAAGAATTCCAAGATTCGAATTACTATATTTTCAGTGGAAGATTCTCCGGATCTTACAATCACCTGCAAGTCAATAATTTGCTGATGATCTTGATCTGTGGTTGAGCCAGATACATGCGTAAGCGTAACACTAACTCTCTCGCTTGATGAAGAACCAGCTGCGTCTTCTTCGTCTTTAGCTATAAGCCTTGCAGCTGCCTCTAGCTGCTGGTTTTTTATACTAAGCTCATCAACTTGAGCTTTCAAACTAGTCAAGTACTCCCTTGCTGTTATAAGCACTGATGCTTTGTCTTTCTACACGTACAATGAGAATTAGACATGGGGTTACAACGTACGTACTTACAATCAAACCAGTACATGGTCATTGTACATAGGTTGTTAAATGTCATTTACATAACAATTACTCTCGGATTGACAATTTCATAACATAACATGTTAGATTTTACGTACTGGTCTAAAAATACTTATTGTCCAACAAATATACGTACCTTGGTTCCCGGAGGAAGTAGCGATTTCAACGAATGAAAGCTTTCGTTGAGTTTCTCACGCCTTTTGCGCTCGGATATCATATGATGCAATTGACTGGTTGTGGGGCGCGTGGCAGCTGTTTGCATACCTTGATCGCGAATTCTCAACAGATTCAAGCTTCTCAAGAAGGAAATCGATCGTTTCACCATAGTTTGTTTACGTACTACTAAATTGGCAGCACCTTTCGTTTGTGTTCTCGGGCCCAAAGGCGATGAGCTATAATATTTGAAAGCACTGCTGGGTTTTGGGTTCAGCAGGCCATGATGATGATGACTAGAACTAGGAGCCGGATCATTATTCAATGCTGGGGGTACTAATTGGTGTGAAGTTATCGAAGGAGAAGGAGAAGTCAGAACGGCAAGGATGGCTCTTGTAATTTCAGCATCTTCAATCTCTGGAGCTGGTAATTGGATGTTCCCTCGGATTCGAGAAATTGCTTGCATGGCTTGTTGATGAGGACTAGTATACGTACTAGTACTAGTACTACTAAATATATTTGTAGTTGGCGAAAAAATTGGTTGCAATAATGAAGTAAAATTTGTAGTAGTAAAGACTTGATCAGCTGGAATATTGAGAGAATTGGTAGGAGTACTAGTCGATGTTTGAATAGTGTTGAAGAGGAGGGAAGAATATTCGGGGCTATCCATGGTTGAGAGTGATCTCAAAGATGACGAAGACGATGAAAGTGGGTTTTGCTGCTCAATATTTGCCCTATTACTGCTGCTAAGAACTACTTCAGCTGTATGTGAAGGTAATTGTGATCTAGAGAAAGCTTCTGGCAACATCCAGCTTCTCATGATCAGTTCCTTTTTTATGTTCATCTACAAATTTAAACAAAAAAAATCAATTAAAACTCAATTATACTGATAAATTTTTGTTATGATTGGTTATGGAAAATGCAAGCTACGCTAGTCTTACTTGAGACACATTGGAGAAGCCAATCTCAATCTCTCCACTCTTGCACCCCATGAAAACTGCAGTCTGTACTAAGAGAAAAGGAGTATCACTATGAGTATATTGTGTGTGTGTGTGTGTGTATATACATATATTTGTGAATGAATTATGAACATGCAACATACCTTAATCCTTGCTTCCTGATAAAATTTCTTCTGAATTTCAACTGATGCCAGTCTTTGGAGGTCCATTTCTTGCAACTCTACATAGGCAAGTTCATTCCGGAAAGCGAATCCTGGAACACATCTGATCATATATTTGAAGATATCAATTAGACTAATAATATTGTCCAATCTAGCTATCAGAAAAAATGTATAAGAAGACCAGTAGTGATCATGTACATGCATGTGCTTACTCATTTTGGACAATCTGGAACATTGACTGCCGATACTCATCGAAAAGCCTCCGAGCTAAACTAACTCCAGAAGACGATGAGCTAGCTGGTTGGTTTTCTTCATCATAGACACCATCAAAAAACAATAAACAGCTGCATATATATACATGAATGGCTGCATTTAGTGCATATACAAAACACACACACACACACATATATATATATACAGAGAGAAAGAGTAGTGGAAATGTATATATACATACCTGGGCATATAAGACTGCCATAAGCAAATGTAAGAGCAGCTAAAAGAGTGCATGACAAGTTTAAGAAAATTGGCGCGAGAGCCTTCATCGAGCTGGAACGCAGCGTCCATATACACCAAACAATTAATGGAGGCTGGATATGTTCAAATTTGCTGCAGATCGACTTCAATTCAGGGGTAAGAAGTATCTGGAGTCTCGACCTTTCCCTTTGGATTCCTACGTATGCGTAAGTATTGCAATCGGTTTGATCAATCTTATGTGATTTGACTGTGTTCCTGCTGGTCCTTCATTTTGACAAATATGCAGGACATCTAGAGAGAAAAGAAAGAGTCTTAATATATCCTAGCTCAGGATCTTATTTATATATATATATATATATATATATGAGCTGACGTCACAAGTAGAGAAAATTAATAATAGAGAGAGAGAGAGAGAGAGAGAGAGAGAGAGAGTTGAAAAGTTGCGGTGAGGGAAGAAATTGGAACAAGAAGCTAGAAGAAGATCCCAACACAACTAACAACTAAGGAGCTACGTACTAGCTACCTCATCAAAGAGACAAAGAGAGAACCAGATGCATGTTGTGTGCTGGTTTGGGTTAGTGAGGATATGATGACTATAAAAAAAGTTGTAGCAGATGAGAAATTGAAAAGTAGTAGCAGTCGAGTAAAGCAAAGAAAGATAAGAAGCAGCCAGGCAATAAGGGAGAGCAATAGAATTTAATTTGTACTAGTAGTTTGCGCAATTGTAATAGATGAGATCTGAAAAAAGAAAAGTAGTGGTCAAAGTCCACCCACGACTCCAGTTGAATAATATGCATCCATATATAGGCCACTTGTGTGTGTGATAGATTTGAAAACAGTCAAGGGAGGAAGGCAGACAATAGTCTATATATACTGTCCCTATCTGACTTTCTAAATTTTCCTCTAAAGCTCGCTCCTCACTTAGTCCTTCCCACGTACGTACTTACTTCTCTTTCCATATTCCATTTCCACACATGCTAAAATTACCATTTCTTTGTCTACCGGTACCGGAGCATATTGAATTTATTTATTTCAATAAAACCATCCACATATGATGATTAAGAACTCACATTTACCTATTCAAAGTTGGAACTCTCCCTTCCTTTTAGTCTTTTCTAGCTTGTAACACGTACAGGAGATACATTAACAATCTATATATTGCATAGTACGTACGTTAATATATGCAATTGTATTATAAATGTTTAATTAACGGTATTGCTTTTAGAATTATCAATGACATTTCAAATGAATAAAAACACTTCTAGTTAGCTAGTGATGGTGGACAAAAATAAATAAAAATGTTGTTTAGTAATTTTCTCGATCATAAGCGCACATTTCGCGTATTTTCGATCTTGATCTTGATCGAGCACTTTTGACTTCTTAATTTTACAAGATCGAGTTGATCACTTAAAATTTTAATAAAACAAATAACATGCTTCTAACAAACATGCATCAAGCAAAAGTACTGTGGGGAAGCTAGCTTAATTAATTTCCTACAATTAAAACGAGCTCTTATACATTCGTTTATATGTATACACGTACACATTTTCCTATATAAGAGAAGATCTTCCATTCTTCAATACAATAAGGAAATTACGGAGCCGAGTGAATCGAAGCTTCTCTCAGCTGGTTAGATTTAAGTAGCAGTTGGAAACTTTAGAGACTGTCTTATATATTGCTACCTGGTACGGTTGACTACTACTGCATTCACACCATGCATGCACAATCAATTTTATATTTATATACATACCATTCTATCACTCTAGAAAGTTGACAAGTCCGAGCTGCCGCAAGGACTGCTGGTAATTAAGGGACACTCTCATATAGCTACGCACAATTAGGGTTTTGGGTTTAGTCATATATATATACATATATAGTTATTAATTATCAAGTTGTGTACATTTTCATAGCTTTATTCTATTTAATATATTGGTAAACTTTGCCATTTGGTGTAAGTTAATTATCAGACTAGTTTAAGGTTTAGACGTGAAGGTACAATTAATGACTATGCTATCAAAGGCAAAACCTGCAAGCATTGTGTGGGTGTTTACTATATAGCTAGCTAGAGCTTATTAGCTAGTTGTTGTGAAGCACTTTCTTTGAAAGAAAAAGGTAAAAGTGTAAGTATATATATATCTAAATAAGTTTTAGTACTATAATCAATCTAAACCTTGTAATTAATCTAATGAGTAGAGTGAAGATTCCAAGGAAATAGTTCTTTAAAAAAAATACCAACTCGATTAGAGGAATGAATTAATACCACGTGGTCTCACCGTACCGAAATTTTGGATATTTTGTTTTTTGGATTGGCGAAGTCAAATGCTTGACCGGGGCATGGATCTTGTCGTTAGTGGATTCTTAAAGAGCGATTGTTAAGAGAAGCATAGCCACCAATTTTTTGATCGAGGAAAGAAACATAGCCACCATTTGTTAATAGTCTTCTCATCTTATAGTCCTTGATCATTAGAACTAATATATAATCTCTCTTTCATTAATAATTAAATCCAATCTGAACTGAAAATGTCGATCTTAATTGTTTCCTTTCTGTTGGTTATTGTTTGTTCTTGGCTTAATTCTTAGATTATTATGATTTTAATATATATGACTTTTTTTTTGTACAGCTTCCTTTTGTTAGAGCATCTTCTAGGGGTGTCCTCATGACCATCTCTCTCTTTGGTCTTGAGGAACGATGGATTACCTTGTCCTCATGTGGAGGAGCTGTAATGAATGTTGCTTTGGAAATTAAAAACTTAGGTCCGAACCAGATGTCCGACCCCTATCTTATTTGCATACATTCAGCAAACTAGTTTCATGATCTGAACCATTCATCTTTTAAATTAACTTTTAAAGATCATGTCTGCAAAAAATCATCCAAATTGAAGATCATTAACTCATCCAACTATATCAAACAAATGAACGGTTTTGGTAAAAGTTAAAATTCTCATGACCAACCGTCTATTTGTTTGATGCAATTGTATGAATAAACGATTACCGTTTACGTTAAATTTTTGCAAAAATGATATTCAAATGTTGATTTAAAAGATGAACGGTTCAGATCATAGAAATAAATCATCGAATGTATACAAATAAGAGAGAGTTTGGACACTTAAGTCCGACATAGTTCGGACCTAAGTTTTTTCCGTTGCTTTTTTCCTCATATAGTTTATTTAGCTTCCTTGTTCCTGATCTGCTCTAGGTTAGGCGGAAGTTGTCTTTCCTGTTTTGTTTATCGGGTCTAGTTCTCCTACCCACTTTTCACTTGGCTATTGCTTGTTTTTAGCATTGCCTTTCTATATTATGGTTGCATGAATCCATTTACCCAAAAAAAAAAAACTTCTTAGGGGTGTCCAGGTATATTACCTATATATGTTTATATATATCGAGGAACAAAGAAAATAGATACTCCCAGTTAATAAAATTGTGACATGTGATCAATTTCTTTTTCATTAACCTATAAAACATAAAATACTTATACTTAATTACCTATATATGTATTAAAAGTATAAGGAAACCTATAAAAGTAAAGTATTTTCTTTGTCCAGTTAATACTACTTACCTATGCATTAATTAGGAGGCTTTAACTGAATCTGATCGGAACTAATTAAATCAATAAACTCAGCAGATCGACAGAAATAGGTACAGTAAGTACGTTATACTACTTACCATTTTTTTCTCTTCCAGTTACAGTTAAGGTAAGTAAAGTCCTATACAGCTCGGGATAATAGTGGCCATAACTTTGCTTAGAAACTTTCCAGACTGGTAGCAGCTAGAAAAAGCTTTTCCTAATTCCTATCACTAATGCATATCTCACCACTTCTATATATAATCGATCAAGAAAAACCAAGAATACATTAATCAATCAAGAGAAAATAAGTCTCTCGCTACTTGCATATATGTGTCGGGTTGATTTCTCCCTTGGATCGATCTTCTAATTGGTTTCAAAAATGGAAGAGATAAACTCGTCATTAACAATTACAAGTAGTAATCCTCTTAATTTTGTGCTACTAGACGTCCTCCCAGACTTGAATGATCTACCAAGAGACTCCGATCCTCGCGTTCTTCTCCCGGATTCGAATGATCAACCGAGAAGCTCTAGTGTGGAATCTCTCGTTCTCTCGGATTTGAACGATGAGCTAAGAAACCCTAGTGTGGTACCTCTCACTCTTTTCCCGGACTTGAATGATAAACCAATAAACCCTAGTTTCGAATTTCTCGTTTCCGTGGACTTGAACGATGCGCCACGAAACCCTAGTGTGGTATCATATCTCGATCTGTTCCCATCAACAGTAAAAGAAGATGACAAAGAGGATCAACGCTCAATAACACAGAGCCTCGCCATTAGCACTAGTACTAGTACTAGTATTAGCACTAGTACTAGTACTAGTATTAGTACTACTCCTACTTCAACTTCCATCTGTAGCAGCACTACTACTACGGACGACGTACAAGAAGAAACCGTTGCCATTGCTCCTACTCCATGTCTACTAAGCAATACTAATATTGTTTCCAGTAGCATGGATTATTCTCGTGATCCTCCTAGTGTTTCCATTAAGAGAAAAGCAGTGGATATCGACTACTCTTCTCCTCATGATCCTTATCCAAAAGGACCAAAGCGTAAAAAGGAAGACGATCCTTGTCTTCATTGTCAAAATCCTAGAAAGAGAGATGCTCCTCATCCTAATCAAAAACGTGAAAAGAGCGGCTCCATAGATGAGACTCTTTGCCATAATATTAAGGTGTCAATCATTCTGACTGTGAGGAACATTCCCACCAAGGAGGTTGGAAGTTTAGGTGATGTAGAAGAGCTTGCAAAACAATTTATGCAACAACTCAACATGATATGTCGTTTAGAATAGAACAACGAGATGAGTTATGGTGTTTTAATTTAAGGGCCAAAACCCAAAAGTGCGTTTATGTTACTAAGAAATATTGTATATATATATATATTTATGCCTCTTATAAATTTTGAGCCGATCGAATGTAGTGCATGTACATCAATGAGGTTATGTTGTCTTGGTATAACGTCTTCCATTGAATAGTGAAGAACTCAAGGTTGATGAACCCAATTGAATGATCGAAGAAGATACCTTAACCCTTAAAAAAATAATAATAATAATAATTTACCTTATGTGGGAAGCGATGTGTTGAGACCATTTGATTTCAAGGTCAGAGGCAAGTTGAAAGCAAAACAATTACTTGGGAGGTGGCAACTTTGAGAATCTTCTAAACAATAGGGTTCAAAATGTATGTAAGGCCATCTCCAATAGGGGGGCTAAAGGCTTGAAAATAGCACAAAATAGCCATTGGCCTTCTCCAATGAAGGGCTATGCCAAAACAATTTTTTTTTTGAAGGGCTATATGGGTCAAGAGCTAAGCTTCATTTAGCACTTCTAGCAGCCCATAAAGCCCTTAGGACGGGGCCCAGTGCATGTGAAATGGCTGATGAAATATTGAAGGGCTACAATTTGGCCTCCGACCGGTTGAAGACGGTTAAATTTGGCCCTTATACTATTTGGATAAATAGTAAATTTTTGAGAGGCTAAAATTTAGGGTAGGTCAATTTTAGTCATTCCTAATTGGAGATGGCCAGGGGCTATACTATTTGGTTTTTGGCCAATTGATGGCCTTTGGACTATAGAATGATAATTCAAGAGTGAAGAGAGGTCTGTAAACTGTTGTACTATTGCAGAGCAAAAGAGAAGCAAAGGCGTTGGGTTACCTTAGCCCTTTAGGAAAAGTCATCTAATTTCCATTAATTTAATGCTGCTCTCAAATTCTTTAACTTCTTCCGTAAAGTTTCCTTCACCAAGACTCACTCTTCACCAGAATCGCAGCCCAAAACGAATCGTGAAAATGGCACAGACTGCCCAAAACCCAGGTAAGAAAACTCATCATCTCATTCATATATGTATGGTTTGTGTGTTTCAGTGCTTAGTTGCTAGAAATCCAAGCTGCTAGTATGTATTATCTGATTCACGAATCAATCTGAGAAGCTGAGACTATGAATTTTCATTTGGGTGCTGAAATTTTCTGACCAAGTTACCAACTTTGCAAGAAATTTAGTGATTTCTTTGTTAATTGCAGTGAACCAGCAACTGAAAATCATTGTACCCAACAAACATGGTGAAAAACTTGTGGGCATATTACATGAAACCGGTTGTGGGGAGATTGTAATCTTATGTCATGGATTTCGATCCTCCAAGGTTGGACTTTTTAATATATGATGTGTTTCTTTCTTTTGAGATTGAATTCCAGCTTTGTTAAGAAAATGGCTATGCAATTTCGATTGGTTACATTTAGTATCTAATTTGTAGTTCGGTGCCTCATTCATGAGAAAACTGTAATGCTGGGTTGGCTTCATGATCAGATAAAATTTTATAGCCTCTCTTTCGATTTCCAGGAAACGACTAGTATTGCAAACATTGCTGTTGCATTGGAAAATGCAGGAATTAGTTCCTTCCGTTTTGACTTTGCTGGAAATGGGTAAGGCTGTGGACCTTGGTATATGAGTTTAAGGGGTCCTATGAAGAATTTCAGATCTACACATTACATTGGTGCTGATTTAGTTATGGCATTTCTGTTTTCAGGGAAAGTGAAGGCTCCTTTCAGTATGGTCACTATCGTAGAGAGGTAGATGACTTGCATGCCGTAGTGCAACACTTCTCTGGCGAAAACCGCATACCAAGTGTGATTCTTGGGCACAGTAAAGGTGTGTTGGATTGTTTCTCAAATTTTGTTAAGTTTAATGAAGCATTTGAATTGGACTCATTTTAATGTGCTAGTATCCGTATCACAGTTTGGAGTTTGGACCATTAGTTAGCTTGAGTTATTGTTCATACTTGATAGATATATGTCACGGTTGATATTGGGTGCAATCGTCTTGAAAATATAGTACTTGTTTAACTTACGCCAAAATTATTGCTGAACAATGTTGCTGCAGGAGGCGATGTAGTGCTCCTATATGCTTCTAAATATCCTGACATTCGTACTGTTGTTAACGTTTCTGGGCGTTATGATTTGAAGAAAGGCATTAAAGAACGCTTGGGGGAAGACTTTATGAAAATAATCAAGAAGGAAGGATTCATTGATGTTAAGAATAAGAAAGGTAATTTGCTAAATCTACTTTATGTGTGGTGCAAAATCATATGGTAGGCCAGAAATGGCATAGATATCTTTAAGCTGTATCGGCGTCTATATTCATTCGCTTTCTGGACACTGAAAAGTCATCTTCAGTGTTACTGTGTAAAGCAGGTCCAAGGCTCTAGATTACTACCTTGGCCTATACTATCTGTACCTTATATTGCTTTTTTCATATTTTCTAGGAGAGTTATCGGCCCAAAAAAATATAATAACTGGCAGAGTGAAAGTGAGAGAGATTCTTGAAGATTGGCTGCTACACTAGCCTGAAAGAGTCAATGATATATCATATATGCAATCTCTCTCACACACACACACCTACACAAGCTGGAATGCTGGTCTTTCACACAGTTAATGGGATACTATGCTTGCAGGAAGTTTCAGTTATCGTGTGACTGAGGAAAGTTTGATGGATCGCCTAACTACAGATATGCACGAAGCTTGCCTTCAGATTGACAAAGAATGTCGGTAAGCAAACTGTGACTAATTCCGTCTTGTTTGTTTAACATGTTCATTTTCCCTTCCTGTTTTATCTTATTTTCTTGCATTTTCTGCATGACCAAGTTTATTGGTGATTCTGTATTTAGGGTGTTAACTGTCCACGGATCTGCTGATGAAATCATCGCTGTTGAAGATGCATTAGAATTTGCCAAGATTATACCTAACCACAAATTACATATTATAGAGGGAGCTAACCATAACTACTCCTCCCATCAAGCCGAGTTAGCATCAGTTGTTGTGGACTTCATAAAGGCATCTTTGCAGCAGGACAAGGCTACTTCTAAGTAGACCCTTCTATCCCAATCCCAATCAGTATAAATTGTCTGGTGGGACTTTTCCTTGAAGTGATAAGTGATAACGAAGTTAGTCATTGCATTTGTTAATATTGATTATTGTGGGACTTACCGCGACATTCATAACTACCAAAGACCTTCGTTGGCCGACTTGCTGCTGTGCCGGAAAAATCAGATACTTGGTGACCTCAGTTAAAGTTTAATCTATATGTTAGTGTTGTTCATCTTCTCTATTATGTATGCAAATCAATGTTATACATGTATAGGGATTTTCTTAGAAACTCCAATTATTTTCTTGTGACTTTGTCAATTTAGTCATTTTTCTTCAAATTCAATAAAGATTGAATACAATATGGCTCCTATTCTCGTAATACAGTTTTGTTTCTCAAGGTCATAACATGATGTCGAGAAGGACCGAAATTGCAATAAATTGTGAAGTATGGGACTAAAAACAAACTAATAAAAACATGGGGACACAAGTACAATCTGACCAAAACAGCGTGGCCAAAACACACTTGACAAACGTACTCCGTTGATAATTTCCATCGACTAATCCTGCTCTGAAATCCTTCAACTTCTACTAAGATTCCCATCACTAAAAATTTACGGTCTTTATCAAAATCGCACAAAAAAAAAATCTTGAAATAAATGGCAGAGGCTGCACAAAACCCAGGTAAGAAATTTCCCACTCATATATGATCGTTATCTGTATTACTATGATAGTTGCAAGAAATACAAACTACTAGACTAGTGTGAATTTTTATTATTTGTGCTAAGATTGTGAATTGCACTGTTTCAGTGACCCAGCAGCAGAAAATCATTGTGACCAACAAACATGGTGAAAAACTTGTGGGCTTGTTACATGATACTGGTTATGGGGATATCGTAATCTTATGCCATGGTTTTCGATCCACCAAGGTGGGTCTTTTCTTCATTTTGGAATTAAGTTTTACATTCATTGATAATTTTATCTTGAAATTCCTCATTAATAGATTAGTAATTAGCATATAGATACGAAAACTATATAGTTCAGTTGGCTTCAAAAATGTTGACAGCTTATATCTGTTAATTTCCAGGAAGACGCTACTATGGTGAACCTCGCTGTTGCATTGGAAAATGAAGGAATTAGTTCCTTCCGTTTTGATTTTTCTGGAAATGGGTAAGTACTAGAGAATTAAAAACTCTTGAATTTAACAGGTTTTGTGAAGAATTGAGTTGTGTGTATGGTTAATCTCTCTAACCTTGTAGTTGTAAGTGTGGCTCCATATTTAGTTGGCAAGCTTGCTTTATCTCTTGTTATGAAGGACAGTCTTGGGAAATTCAGATCTAGACATTACAGTGAAGTTGATTTAGCTGTGTTAATTTGGGTTTGCAGGGAAAGTGATGGCATCTTTGAGTATGGTAACTATCAGAAAGAGGCTGATGACTTACATGCTGTAGTTCAGCACTTCTTGCAGGGAAGCCGTGTAGCAAGTGTAATTTTGGGGCATAGCAAAGGTGTGTTGGTTGGTTTTCATGATCAATATGTGAAATTTTACTGTTACAAATTGAGGAAAACGTACTATTATCAATATCGACCATAAGTTAACTTTAGGTCTATACGATGCTAGCAGCTTAGTTGTTAGCAAAGTTATTGTAGCTAGTGCTAAAATTATTGCTGAAAATGTTATTACAGGAGGTGATGTAGTGCTCTTGTATGCTTCTAAGTATCATGACATTCATACTGTTGTCAATGTTTCTGGACGCTATGATCTGAAGAAAGGCATTGGAGAACGCTTGGGGAAAGACTTTATGGAAATAATCAAGAAGGAAGGCTTCCTTGATATCAAGAATAAGACGGGTAATTTGTAATTCTTCATTTGTGGTGTTTTCGAAAAATTCTTATCTGAGGCCTAAGATGGAATGGATATAAATATTTATATAGACCTTTCAGTTATTTAGGCATGTCTCCAGTTACTTTCTGGACGCTAGAATGTCCAAGGTCCTGGATTATTGCCTATGATTCTATCTGTTCCTTAAGCATAAAACTGCGATTCACTTGTTATCGAATGATGACGGACCAACGTACCTGTTTTCATCCTTTCAAAAAGAATTATCTGTAACTAAAAGGTTCAGCAATAATATTGTTTACTAGGAGGTGTTGATTATCGTGTGACCGAGGAAAGTTTGATGGATCGGCTAAGTACCGATATGCATGAATCATGCCTTCAGATTGGCAAAGAATGCCGGTAAGAAAATTGTAATTAATGACTTCTTTTATTGTTTTCTTTTCTTAATTTCTGCATGACCAAGTTTATTGGTGATTCTGTATGTACAGGGTGTTGACAGTCCATGGATCTGATGATGAGATCATCCCTGTGGATGATGCAGTGGAGTTTTCCAAGATAATACCTAACCACAAATTACATATTGTGCAAGGAGCTAATCATTGTTACACCTCGCATCAAGCTGAGTTAGCTTCGGTCGTGGTGGACTACATAAAGGCAGCTCTGCAGCAGGACAAGGCTACTTCCAACTAGGTACTCTATGGCTCTATGCCAATCAGAATATAAATTCCTGAAGTTGTACCTGTTGATGATTAGGTGCCTGGGGGTTCCATGAACTTGATGTAGTTGGATACATACATTTAAGCTTTGTCATAAGTCTGTGCTTATTAATAAAAACCCACATCTTATCATGGTGGCTTGTGAGAAAATTTAACGGTTTGACTGTTGCACTTTTTCTTTGTCAAAGAAGTTAATTTCGATTTCTTTGCCATGATCTGTTGCATGCAATAGTTGAGAACTTAAGGATGCAAACCATTAAGTTAACTCAACACTCATTCAGCAAAGGTCGTTGCTTTGTTGTGAACTTCTATGCGGAATCATTTTGCGACACTGAAGATAGGCTTGATTAGATTTTTCAGTTGGTATAAGAATGCTCCTAACTTCATCATTACAGAGGATGCTGTAAACTAATAGCCAGCAGAAAAGAGGCAAAGCTTCCCAGAATACATAACTTGCCACCACTCTATTATCAAATGGCAGCTACATCTTCTGCTTGCTAATTGCCTAGCTTCCACATCACAGCATTCACGCTAATGAGTCTGGTTTGTTGTTACACGAAGACATTTCAACAAATTCTTGGTGATTCTGTATATTCAGGATGTTGATCGATAGTCCATGGATCTGCTGAAGATGCATTAGAGTTTTCGAAGATAATACGTAATCACCATTACCATGATTTTGATAACTGAAGTCATAGCATTTATCTGGGGCATGCACTTATTCTCGTGGTAAATTCCCCGAGTTACAGTCGCAGAAATGACTGAACTAATTATTGATGACGAAATCGGACTTATATCTAATTGTTTATGGCGTCTATTTAAGTATTTATTTCATAAATTATTCTATGGTGTGTTTCCCATGTAATTATTACTTTATTAGAGTACCAAATAGTCAATTAACGATCTGGATCTGGATCTGAATCTGAATCCCTCATCTATACATACATTGTATGAAAAATCAATCTGAGACACTTGGCAATAATTTAATTCATGCGTGTCCCACCTATCCAGAACAAATTATTTGACTCAATTATTATGTCAGTAGCAAACTTGAGCTAGGTAACTTCCACTTCCCTTATTGCTGCCCTCAAATTGTAGCAAACTTCCATTGTTGCTGATCCCTTCACCAAGTTTACTCTTGACGAAAATCGCAGCGCAAAACTAATCTTGAAATAA
The DNA here is from genome assembly GCA_029955375.1 of Rubus parviflorus. Lineage (NCBI taxonomy): Eukaryota > Viridiplantae > Streptophyta > Magnoliopsida > Rosales > Rosaceae > Rubus > Rubus parviflorus. The sequence continues at coordinate 19,801,478 of JARGGL010000004.1, forward strand.
AATGGCAGAGGCTGCACACAACCCAGGTAAGAAATTCCACCATCGTACTCATAGTATATGTTTGTATATGTATGCATGTGTTGGGTCCTTTTATCCAAAAAATAATAAATCTCAGCTACTGAAATTTTTTCATTCTGAACTGCAATGTTTCAGTGAGCCAGCAGCAGAAAATCAGTGTAACCAACCACCATGGTGAAAAACTCGCAGGCATTTTACATGAAACCGGTTCTAGAGAGCTTGTTATCTTATGCCATGGAGCCCGAGCCTCCAAGGTTGGTTTTTGTGATACAAGTTCTTTTCCTTTTTGTTTTCTAAATTTTAGTAGTGCAGATTGATCAGGAAAGTTGACTGGAAGTTTAAGTTATTTTCTCTCATATGAAATGTTGATTGTTGGTATGTGATTTCTACGTCCATTACTTAATAATGACAATGTAGACAACATTCATGAAGTTCTAATCAATTCATAGATTAGTACCTCATTCCTTAATTGTGGGTAAATTTTACAGCTCATGGCCGGCTCTTGATTTTCCAGGGGCACGAAATTGTAGCGAACCTTGCTGTTGCATTGGAAAATGAAGGAATCAGTTCTTTCCGTTTTGACTTTGCTGGAAATGGGTACGGTACGGTTGTGGTTTATCACTGATTTTTAGCTCTTAAACTTAACAGGTTTTGTGAAGAATTCAGTTGTGTGCATCTCTTTAATAAATCTCGTAGTTCTATCGCAATGCTTGTGTTATGTTTTGTTATGAAGGACAGTCTTGTGAATTCAAGATCTATGCATCACATTGATGCTGATTTAGTTGTGATAATTTGGTGTTCAATTCAGAGAAAGTGAAGGCACCTATCAGTTTGGTCACTTGTGGAGAGAAGCTGATGACTTGCATGCTGTAATCCAACACTTCTCTGGGTCAAACCATGTAGTAAGTGCAATTTTTGGGCACAGTAAAGGTGCGTAAAAATTGTTCATGCTTGATAGATCCATAACTGCTGATATTGGATAAAACCATGCATATTGAAAATACTGTATTGGTACACAATGCTACTTCAGGAGGCGGTGAGGTACTCCTGTATGCTTCTAAGTATCATGATGTTCCTACGGTTGTCGAAGCTTCTGCACGCTATGATCTAAAGAAAGGCATTGAAGGACGCCTGGGGAAAGATTTTATGCAGAGAATCAAGAAGGAAGGATTCATTGATATTGGTAATATGATGTCCTTATTTTACGCGTGTGATCATTTCCAGAATTCATATCTGAGGCCAAAGAGGGCATGCATATATTAATAGATATACAATGTCAGCTCTTTCGGTGCTTGTATCCATTTACTTTCTCAACGCCAGAAAGTCATCTGCGTTATATCTGTAGGCTTGTACTATCTGTAGTCATCTGTAGGCTTGTCTATCTGTTCCTTAAATGCCTTTCTTCTTTCCTCTTTCTCTGCCCGAAAGATTAGAGGAAATGTGGTTCTGTGGTTACATTATCAACACCAACTTACCTGTTTTTTTCCGTTCATTTTTCTCTTCTTAGAATTTTGAAATGAATTATGTGTGACAAAGATCGAGGTATAGAAATAGTACTAGTTATATAGTTGTGAGTCAAAATTTAGCTCAAGAGATAAATGCAAAAAGACTAGATGCTTTCAGTAGCTAACTGAGGCTTAGGGTTTAGGGTGAATGTGTATGCTGGCCTTTCACACAGTTAGTTGTTGCTATGCTTGTAGGAAGTGTTAATTTTCGGGTCACTGAGGAAAGCTTGATGGATCGCCTAAGCACGGATATGCATGAATCATGCCTCAAGATTGACAAAGATTGCCGGTAAGCAAACTGAAATTAATAATTTCTAGGTTAACAGCTAGTATGTTTCCTTTTCTTTTCTTGCTGACCAAGTTAATTCCTTTATATATACAGGGTGTTAATAGTCCATGGATCTGCTGATGAGTCTACTCCTGTTGAAGATGCATTTGAGTTTGCCAAGATCATACCTAACCACAAATTACATATTATACAAGGAGCTGATCATTGTTACACGTCACACCAAGCCGAGTTAGATGCAGCTGTTGTGGACTTCATAAAGGCAGCTCTGCAGCAGGACAAGGCTACTTCCTACTAGCTATGCCAACCAATTAATTCATCGGCATTCAAATTCCTGTTGTGTACGTGTGTCCTGTTGCATACTGTACCCGTTGAGAAATATATGCCTCTCAATTTTCTCATGCTGAATTCTGAGATAATGTAACCCTAGTCTTTTCCGAATCTATTTTCGATCAATGATGTTAATTTTGTTGTCTTTCCGTAATCCATCTGGTGCATTTTCCAAAATCAACTGTCAATCTGGTACTTTTGATCCCACCCTTCCGTAAAGAGCCCAAGAGGATCACGCGCGCAATGGTTTATAATTGCCTTCCTTCCAAAAAATTGATATATGATCTTTAGTGACGAATAAGTCGTCAGTAAAGACTGTGTATATTTTATTTTTTATTTTTTTAGTTTTATTTATCTATACTAAAAAACTAATACCCAAAAAAGAATTAATGTATGACTTTTGCTAACGAATGGGTCGTTGGAAAAGGCTTCCTGTTCCAAATATTTTATGTTATTTTCCTTCTTAGCAGTTGTGAAAAATGCCTTGATAAATTTCAAAGATGTGGATTCTCATAAAAACCAAACCTTTGGTCTATTCTCAAAATCAACTCACATAATATATACAAGATGGGGTTACAACTTGTCCAAGTTTAGTAACCATCATTACCTGTTAATCTGTCCACAAAGTTTCCTTAAAAGATTGATTGGACTCATTTAAGACGACTTGCAAAAAGTCCAGCTCAACACAAGCACGGACGGACGTGTCGAATCTGAACAACCAGAAAGGCGTGTGAGAGTCTGGCTTGCACAACTCTCTCCAATTTTGACTCCCATTAAACTATAAAGTTTCCCCCACGCGAAGAATCCGATTCCCGAGAGCTCAGAAAGGAAGGAATAACAGATATTTTATTGAAGACCCTTAACCAAATCCATCATCTCCTGAAAAATGGCACCGGCAGCCCAAAACTCAGGTAAGAACTTTCATCATCTACTCGAACTTGTTTGTATATAAGTTACAGTATTTCTACAAAATTAAAACTGCTAGTAGAATCTGATTCAGGAACATTAATTAAGTTGTATTAGAATCTGACAGACAGATTCACCAAGTTTCGGACTTTCTAAGAAATTTAGTGGTTGCTTTTGTGAATTGCATGGTTTCAGTGAACCAGCCAGAGAAAATAATCATAACCAACAAACATGGTGAAAAGCTTGTGGGATTATTGCATGAAACCGGTTCTAGGGACCTTGTAATCTTATGCCATGGAGCTCGATCCCACAAGGTTGATTCTTGTGATTTATGAATTGCATTTTTTCTTTGTAGTTGTTGATTTTTGGATATAGTATGTAATTTGTTGGCCCATTTCACAATTATGACTATGTAGACAACAATTATGATCCAACTTTTGATAAATTGATATATCAATTCATTCATTGTGTCTTGATTTACAGGGAGACAATATTATGACTAAACTTGCTCTTGCATTGGAAAATGAAGGAATTAGTGTTTTCCGTTTCGATTTTGCTGGAAATGGGTAAGTCTGTGGTACTAAAGGATTTAAAGTTCTTGAATTTAACAAGTCCTTTACTGTGTTGCTCTTAAATCTTAATTGGAGCAAGCTTGTGTTATGTCTTGATTTGAAGGATGGTCTTGGGAATTTCATATCTACAGATTTACATCGATACTGATTTTGCTGTGGTATTTTTGGTTTTCAGAGAAAGTGAAGGTACCTTTAATTTTGGTCACTACTGGAGAGAGGTTGATGACTTACATGATGTTATCCAACACTTCTCTGGGACAAACCATACAGTAAGTGCAATTCTTGGCCACAGTAAAGGTGCGTTGGTTCTTTCAGATGATCACTGTGTGAAATTTCACCATAATAAGATAGAGGAAAAAAATTTGGTCATAAATTTAAATCCATGAAACTTGTTAATGTGTTGGTATCTCTTATTATAGTGTGCACCATAAATCAACTTTACATCAACCAGATCTTAGCAGCTTAGTATCTGGCAAATTATTACTGTTTTGATATTGGATATCACTGTATTGAAAATGCCATATTGCTACACTGCAGGGGGGGATGAGGTGCTTCTGTATGCTTCTAAGTATCGTGATGTTCGCACGGTTGTCAATGTTTCTGGACGTTATGATCTTAATGGAGGCCTTGAGCTACGCTTGGGGAAAAACTTTATGGAAGTAATCAAGGAGCAAGGGTACATTGATATTAAGGATAAGACAGGTATTGATATATATATATATATATATATATATATATATATATATATATATATATCCTTATTTTGTGTGTATGGCGAATTCCAAAATTTGTATATAAGGCCAGAGAGGGCATGGATATCTAATGTTTCAGCTCTTCTGACACTTTTCTTCATTTACTTTCTTGACACTGGCATGGTTGCTATGCTTGTAGGAAGTTTTGACTGTCGTGTGACGTTGGAAAGTTTGCTGGATCGCATGAATACTAATATGCATGAATCATGCCTTAAGATTGACAAAGATTGCCGGTAAGCAAACTGTAATTAATCCTTTCTTGTTCTGTTTCCTTTTCCATTTTTCGGTTTTTTCTTGCATCTTCTTCTGCATGACCAAGGGTATTGGTGATTCTGTTATTCTGTATGCAGGGTATTGACAGTCCATGGATCTGATGATGACGTGATCCCCGTCGGAGATGCACTAGAGTTTGACAAGATAATACCCAACCATAAGTTACATGTTATACAAGGAGCTGATCATTATTACAGCGCTCATCAAGCCGAGTTAGCTTCAACTATTTTGGACTTCATTAAGGCAGCTATTCAGCAGGACAAGACTAGTTCCAACTAGCTACTGCACACCAATCAGTATATATAAGTTTCACTGGGTGATAGCATTGCATATATAATTTGTAGAAAATGTGATATCAGACGATAAGGAGTCGCGCTTTTCCTTAATATTGTGCTTTAATAACTGAATCCTCGTCTTATCATGGGGTTACCTCACACATATAGTCATTACATTATCTCAAAAGTGAAGCATTTGTATTATGAAGGTACATTACATTCTGCATTTCTGCAGCATGAATCACCAAATTTAATGAAGAACATGATCATGATTGGATTGATTTTCTTTTTCCATTGCCTATGATTTAAAGCATCGTCTTGCTATGATGAAGATGAAAGATGTAACACGATTGATTTACCTCATACCTCTGTATTTTTTTATTTTTTTTTAGTCGGGATACCTGTTTAGGAGCACAAACTAATTTAAGAGATGGCTGATGGTGCTGGACCAATTGAAGTTGACATGTGTTGCTTTGTAAGGAAAAACAACAATAAGAAAAATAATTTTGGCAGCTAAAAATAGGGGTGAACCATTGTAATTAACAGAGAAATCTGGAACAAATCATTCTTATTTACAATTAATTCATTACATCTATTTGCACCATTGAAGTAATGCAGATGAGCACTTAAATCACTATGCATACATCTCCTTATTTTCCTCTGCAATATGAAGCTATTTATCATCTACACAGACATCTACAATCTTCATCTCTGAAGTCTATTGCGAAACTAGTTTGGAAATATTCCTGGCTTGCATCATAGCGGCCGAAAGATGAATGCTTGGACATCTGCAATCATTTTGAGGAGTTCATAGAAGATCAAAAATCATACTTTCGTGCCAACTCGTGCATTCCCTCAGCAATGTACAACTATTCATCTTATTTGCAGACATCAGCAATCTTCATCTCAGAATTAGCAAACGGCTGGGTGGATTACAAAACTGATCCAACAATCTCATGTTCGTCACAGTTATCCTCATTGCCACTATCATATACTTCCAAATAAGCTTCTTCCCCTTCATCCTGGTTCAAGAAAAATCAGAAGCAACTTAGAATATTTAATCTAATCTGAAGAACCTGTTCTGGTTAAAGTTGCATGCAGTTCAGAATAATCACAAATTATAATGTATAAAAAGATTGTTAGCTCACTACTGCAGAAACCCACCATAATGAAAAACAAAACAAGAGAAGTAAAAAGTGTATCTATAGATAATAGGAAATAATTTCCAACTTAATCCAAGACTAAAATAGAATCATTCACATGATAGTAAACTCTGAATGAGAATTATTGCAGACCAGAAAAAAATTTAGTATTGGCACAACCAAAAAGTAGTACTTGTTGGCAACCTAAAGTGTCATTTTTACATATGAGGCGCGTCGTACTAACTCAGAGTGTGGCATAGATGGGTCATTTACCTCTTCACTTTCACTGGAGAAAAGAGAATCATCTAATGTTGAATGCAAGGTTCTTCCATCATCGACCATTCTCCCATTTTCCATTTCCTCCTGAACAGCACAAAAAGATAGATTATAAGTAATGAAACTACACAATCACCATATCCCAGTTCCTATGAAGCAATGTGTATCTTACTAGTTCAGATTTCAACAACGCAATTCTCTCCTGTAAGTCTGAGAGATGATGTTTCAATCCCTGCAAAAGATAGGAAATGTATTAGAATGAAATAATAGTCATTGTTTAAGAAAAAACATCAAACACCATTATTTATTTATAAGGTCACCTCGCGTCTCTGAAGTTCAATTGACCGAGCCAATGCCTGTCTTCGTGTCAATAAATTCCTAGGCCTTAATGGAAGAGGGCATTGATAGTTCTTCCCACGATATACAATAATTGCATACCCTTTGGTAGTCTTATCTACAGATACTAGCAGCCCACCACTCTCCGCTTCCAAAGAGATTGCAATATGCTTGACTTGCTGAAAACTTTTTCCTCTCACTATTATCTTCACCAACTCTCTATGCTTCCAGTGCAAGTGCATATTCTCTACGGTACCAGAGTAAACCTCTCGCCTCCCTGAAACAAAACTCACTCAAGCATTTGACTCTCCCCTAAAAATTCATTAGAATATAAAGTACAGCTCTAGAAGAGGTTCATACCTAAAAGTAGGAAGGGTTTCATACTGAGACCAATCTTACGAAACAAGAATCTATCCTCATCCGTTAGGATTTCCAAATCATCTGGCAGATCTGCTGGTTCCAAATTTTCCTGCACTTTTGCTAAAGCCTTCTCAGCCTTTTTGAGCTTCCCTTTTGCCTACAACCATCCAGGGTTATAAATGTCACAATTTATAAATTTCTTAAAGATGATGTCCCAGATTTTTAATTTACAAAATTACAATACTTGGACAAATTGGATTTTTGACTTACAAGAGCCAGTTTCTTCTCGAGGTGTCTGACTAGAGATGCACGTTTAGCCAAAGTTGAATCTCTCGTCATTTTATCGACATCTTCAATCGTCAGCTGGTTTCTCCAGCGAGTGGTTGCTGCCACGGTTTCAGCAAGGGTTCCAGCAACCAATTGGCCATTAGAAGCTTTGGATCGTGACTCAATGTAGTCAGAGGTCATTTGTCGTGCCTGTTCCTCCTCATCTTGTTGGAGATCTCTTAATTCTCTCCTCTCTTTTAATGCTCCAGAAACAACAGATGGCAAGAAGTCATTACCCCTGTAAAAGACAATAAAATCTTTGTTTCTAGAGAGAAGTGTACCCCCTGTCAATCTCTGCACATGTAAAATGCAACAGTGGTCATTAGCAACGCAAGGATCGACAAATGGGGTATATCCATATATCACAGGGTAAATAGGATTATAGCAGCTGCTAGAATAGGAAAGATAGGTCAATAGTATCCAAATGTATACTCAAGATATGTGTTTGTGTATTTTACATAAATCTTCTTTATATTCAAGTAGCAATGCAGATCAGGTTTCACCTTGAGTTCTTCAGCCATTCTTTCATTACATGTGTTCTGTACTCCACGTTTGATGGCTATCTTCGTAATAGCACATTTCTCCCACATCTTCACCATAGCCTTAGCCAGACCTTGCAGTTCTCTATTCCTTCCTGTGACAATTTATTACATGCAAAATACTTATAAGAAAGAAGATTTGCTTAATGAAAATAAAATAAAATCATATGCAATAGGTCTTACATACCTAAAGCAAAGTGTGGAGGTGCAGCTCTAGCAAGCCTACGGAATTTTGTCATGTCCTTGTCTCTTAGACCATCTCTTACCCCATAAGGGAGAAGTCTAAACGGAGTTTTATATCCAGGAACCACAGGAGGAAGCAAGTCAGCATCCACAGGCAATGGCTCGCGGCCTATCCAATTCTTAAACCGTGGACCCAACTCATCTAACATATGGTTTAGATCGCTCAACTCCATGAGTTCTTTTTTAGATAAATCCTTCAAATACTTTGGAGAATTTGGACTCAAAAGTTCTGCAGTACTAGCCACATCCTTCACTCCTCTATTGTGTGTGCCATCACTTGAGACGTTATCCTCCAAGTCTTGCAACATATGTGAACCAGTCTGGCTCTGTTTGGTATATGATTTTACACACGGAAGATTATATGATATTCCCCTGTATAACACTACTGAACTGCCTGATCTCCATATAACCAAACCTCCGGTTTTACTCTGGCAGAGAATAAAAGATAACCCTAAATAAGTTACTAGGACACTCAATTCTTGCAAACAACTTATTAACAATATACAACATAGCTGTTATCAACATCATTATTGCACCTTTCCAATTCAAAATAATTCACAGATAATGCAAGTCAGCTGAGACTAACTTAATCACTAAGAGCTAAAAAGTGATTGAACAATTCAATGGATACAGAGGAAAGAGTAAGATATAACAATGTACCAACACTAACCTCTAAAATGCCATGAGTTCTTCTCATGTTAAGTGAAAGAGGCTCTTCAAACTTCAACTTGACCACTTCATCCACCTTCCACTTCTCACGTATAGCATCCACCAAAGCCTGTGTGATACCGGCAGCTCCGACTTTAGTCCTCTCCAGCATCCTCAGAGAAATATTCCTTAGCCTCCTCAACTCATGCTCTGGAAGCAAACTCTCCGCCGAAAGCGTGTTACTCCACTTCTTTCTTATCTTATCTCCTTCCCCAGAACCCAATTCACCTTCTCTCTCCCAAGGCAACCGAACAGAAGCTCGAGAATCACTACCAGAAGACACAAAAGTTTCCACATTTTCACTATCCCCAGATAGAGTTTCATCCATAGCAACCCCAATTAAGCCTTTTGGAATCACTATCTCCTCCTTTTTCGAAACCCCAACTGAAATTCCATCAGTTTCTCTCCCCAATTTGCCATTGCTATCAAATTTTACTTCAAAGCTTTTCGAAACCCCAACTGAAATTTCATCAATTTCCCTCTCCAATTTGCCATTACCATCACTTTCTTGCTCAAATTTTTCCGCTTTAATGGCACCACTTGTAGTATCAATCTCACTACGCCGGCCAAACCCATTGAGATTTTCGCCGTGTGCAATACTGCGGTGATCGGTTTCAGGCTCAGAATCAACCCGGGGATTAATGGGTTTGCTTCTATGATCCCATGGGGCATAAATTACAGGGTTTGGCAAAGAAAAACTCACTTCCTGAATCAATGGTTTAGACACTCTAATCTCTGATTGGGAACTTTCCTGTTCTTCTTCCTCTTCCTCTTCTTCTTCTTCTTCTTCTAGTTCCTGCTGTTTTTGCCATGGAAATTTGTCTCTTGGGGAATCGACTTTCATGGACCATTTGTCCTGAATTTGCTGAAAGAAGCTTGGCTTGGGCTTCCTCTTCTTCTTTGTGGGCTCAATCGCTACTTTGATTCTTTGGGGTTGCAGCTGCTGCTGTGTTTCAATTTGGACAGTCTTACACGAAACTCTGAACCTGTGAGGTCTGCATGTTCTGGAAGAGTGAGTTTGAGGCTGTAGACGAAGAAAGCACAGAGAGTGAGGAGCATCGAAACTGCAAGAAGAGGAAGTAGTAGTAGTAGTAGTAGACGGGTTCACTGAAGATAAATAAAGCGCCATGGCAGTGATGTTGAATATCTTAGCCTTCTATATACCAGTATACCAGACCAAAGAAAATGATTTTGGGCTCAAGACCATGGTTGGTGGGCTTGAAGCACTGTCCCAGGCCCAATTTGAACTAACTGTTGGCACTTCAGAGGTGCATATCTTAACCTACTTTCACAGGCTCTTCACTCTTGGGCCCATTTACAATTTTAACCAGGTTCCTGAGTTTTTTGCTGTCCTACGTTTTAGGACTTGAAGTCGAAGTGGTTTTTTTTTTAAGTGAGTTGAAGTGGTTTTTAGGAACATGTATATTGCACACGATGATTTGTTAATGTACTTAGAGCATTTCCAACAATGATACTCATTTTTAAAGTTAAAAATACAAAAATGAGATTTAGTTAGCAATTTAACAATTTCACTCCAACAACAGCTATTTATTAGTCATATAAAAAATTTCATCAAATAATACATTACGTGGAGTAAGAGAAGAGAAAAGAGGAGATAGAAATATAGGTATTGGTTTAGCGATTCAGATTTTCTAGCTATATTTAGCTACCAGTTTAACAAAAAATTAAATTTAACTTTAGTTTAGGTACTCTGCTAAAGCTGATTTTTGATACAAAATAACTATAATATTACTAAAATCTCATTTTAGCTGCTCTGTTGGAGATGCTCTTGAGCATCTCCAACAATGATACCCATTTTTTAAGTTAAAATACCTAAAAAAATGAAATTTAGCTAGCAATTTAAAATTTTCACTCCAACAACAATAGCTATTTATTAGTCATATAAAAAATTTCATCAAATTATACATTAACATGTGGAGAAAGATAAGAGAAAAGGGGAAAGAGAAATATAGTTATTGGTTTAGCTATTCAGATTTTCTAGCTATATTTAGCTATCAGTTTAACAAAAAGTGAAATTTAACTTTAGTTTAGGTACTCTGCTGGAGTTGATTTTTTTATACAAAATAGTTATAATATTACTAAAATCTCATTTTAGCTACTCTGTTAGAGATGCTCTTATATTATCTCGCCAAACGATCTACTTATTTTTCATGTACATTTAAAATTACCATTTAACCTATCAATGGTCTATATTAACATACTTATATATCACTGCTAATTTGACATATTGAGCAGGTAATGTTGCATTTAAATTATGATATTAAATTAACAATATACCAAGATACCATGATCATTAAATTATATTTTTTTTGCTGAGGAAAAAGTAGTAGAGTTGCTTTCATTTAGAGCATCCACAGTGAGAAATAACTTATATTTAGACTCGAGTCTGTGTCATAATATATACTTATATACTTATATACTATTCAGAATCCAAATATGAGTTAAAAAATGAGTCATGCACTATTAATATCTAATAAAAGTAAGTTTTTTGTACACTATTCAAATTGTCTCATATCATTATTCCATTCAATTTAGACCCAAATTTGAGTCTAAAAAATAAATTTTCACTCTTATTGCATATATATATATATACAATGATTCTTAGGTAAAGATGTCCTTACTTTTTTAAAATGTAGAGTTTTGATCTCAGCCGTCAGATCCGTTTTAAATTATCTGATATGACGACTGAGATCAAAACTCCGCACCTTAAAAAGTAAAAATTAGCTTAGTGAAGAAGCTATATATATATATATATATATATTTGTGTGTATGTGCACGCGTGCGGAGTTTGGGCAGGTAAGCCTTGTTTTGTTATTTTATGTTGATGAGATAAGATTTTATAATATTTATAGTGGAGCTGCATTGAGCTTAGGGGGAGCATGTCATCATGTGACTAGAGGATTCTGTCCTATAAATCAATGGGATGCTTTTATCACTTTCCAAGATCTTAATGATTCACCACAGTGTGTGAATGTCTGGATCTTGTCTAGCAAAAATCAACGAAGACAGGATAGAACACATAAGTTGATGGAGGTCCTTTTTATGTCTCCTAGTTGCCTGCAAGCTGCATTTGAGTCGGACAAATCTTCTACAGTACGTGTAGGACTTCCATATTAAAAAATTAAGAGTTGATCTATATTATATGTGGATATACTTAATTGCTCATCCTCTAATTAACTTCTATCCATTTGTTAACTATTATTACATTCTTTGCTACAATGACATTAGCTCTACTAGTAGCTTAAATGAAAATGGTATACAATTCATGTGGTCATCTCCAACAATAGGGGTTAGAGTGCTAAAGGTCACAATTTGGCCCTCTAACAAGAGCTTAGTACGTAGAGGTCTAAAGGGCTATTGAGAAGGCCAAAGAGCTTGGGGTAGGACTAAATATAACCCTTTGAGTAGCTCAGGTTGAGGGTTGTGGGTACCATCACATGCTAGAGAGAAAAACATGCATGGCGGACCCATGCACAAGTTTCTAATGCACTCGTTAAACATGCACTAGCTCTCTCATTTAATACATGATTCAAGGGCAATGAATTTGTTTATCATTTAAATCCAACGATAATCGATCGAACACAATCATAAAAATAACATTAATTTCGAAGGCTAAAATATAGCATTGGGTCTAATATAGTCCTGCCTTACTAGAAATAGACTTAAACTTTAAACCACGATCACACTCTAAAATGCACCTAAAGGATTTAAGATGAACCAAATTAACCATTAAAGTATTTCTAAGATGCAAAATAATTGCATTCGAACATTTTAGGAGCGGATTCATTCTAGGACAATTGAAAGCTATCACTCTTATTTGCCAAGTAATTTTATAGTATAATTTTTGTAGCCTTAGTTAGTGTTCGATGAACCATCTCCAAAAAACAAAAATAGAAAATAATGATAACAAAAAAAGCTAAGAAATTTCTAAGTGTGATACATAGAATCCGAAAAAGTTAGAGACTATTCATGTTACAAATTAACAATATTAAATCATGTTAAGGGATAAGTTTCACATTCATGTTATGTTGCGGAGGAGATGGCCTCAGTTCAGAAAATATATTCTGAAAGAGATGTTAACCAAACAAAAGACATAATTCTTTGATGGCCAATGACTTTTTGTTAACGCAGATCGATAATTGCTTACTAGCTAGCTTGGACTAAAAAAGAAAGGGTTTTTTTCAACAACAGTGTCTGAACTCTTGTGACCCGGCCAGAATGATACCAAACTATTAAAAAGAATCAATATGGTACCTGAACTCTAAATTTCTTATCAAATTGATACTTTCGTTACATTTTCTGTTAGTACAGTTAAAAAACATCACGTGAGGGTCACGTGGGGTATTAATTCCGTCTGTCCCTCTCCGAGTCTCCGGTCATCTTCTTCATCTCTCTCTCTCTCTCTCGTTCTGCTCTAGACACCCGAAAAAGGCACCCATCGTCACTCCCTCTCCATCTTCTTCAACCAACAACCACCGGTTCATCATCAACATGGCAGCCCTCAGCCAATTTCATAGCCTTCAATCAAACTCCCAATCTCTGCAATTCCGATCATGGACCATCACTGTCCTCATCAACCAACAATTCAAACCACTTCTAGCTCCACCATTTCGATCACAGACCACTTCCAATTCAGTCCACTCACAAGTAATTATCAACATCCAGGTATTGCCTATGTATTTCCTCTCCCAGATTCAACCCCACGATTCCCAAGAAAAATCAAAATAAGAAACAAAAATGGAATCTTCCCGATCTCTTCCTCTCCAGCTTCTTCTTCCCGTTCTCCCTCTCTTCCCCCTCTCCTTCTTCCTCCTCTTCTTTCTTTTCTTTTCTTCTCTCCTCTTCCCTTTCTTTTTCTCTCCGCACCTTCTCCTCTTCTCTCTGCACCCACGTCACGCCGCAGCTCCAGCTGCCGTGCTCATCCACCAACGCCACCATCACCGCCGGCTTCTCTAGCCCGTGCCCAATTCTCCGCCGATCCACCACACCTGCCACCGTTGCAGCCTTGTCCCGCTGCAGCTCACCAATCAAGCCCAAATCTGGGCATCCAATTTCAATTTACAGCAATTCAATTTCACCTGCAATCAACAAGCATCCAGTCACAATCAAGCAAACAAGCTGCAATTGCACAACCACAACCATAGCAGCCCCGCCGCCGTACCCTTCGAAGCTCCACACAATCCGAGCCCATCTGGCCATCTCGGATCCACAACCACAGTTCATCACAATCACAACTCAATCCAAAATGGGTCTGGGTCTGTCTCGGAATCCTGACTCATTCAAGAACTGCTTCAGAATAACCTCCTCAACGTTCGAATGGCTCTATGCCTTGCTCAAGCCGTTGCTGGAGTGTAGGGACCCAGTCTGGGCGCCTCTAAATCTGTCCGCTGAGCTTCGTCTCGGTATTGGTCTGTATCGGCTGGCCACCGGAGCGAATTATCCTGAAATTTTGAAGCAATTCGGGGTTTCGGAGTCGGTGGCAAGATTTTGTTCCAAGCAATTGTGCAGAGTACTACGAACTAATTATCGTTTCTGGATTGACTTTCCCAACCTGGATGAGTTCGAATCTGTATACGCGGCTTTTGAAACCCACACCGGGTGCCTTTTGGGTGTCTAGAGCAGAATGAGAGAGGGTGCCCTTTTCGGGTATCTAGAGCAGAACAAAAGAGGGAGAGAGAGAGAGAGAGAGAGAGAGATATGGAGAAGATGACCGGTGAGGGACAGACGAGATTAATACCCACGTGACCCTCACGTGATGTTTTTTAACCGAACTAACAGAAAATGTAACGAAAGTATCAAATTGATAATAAATTTAAAGTTCAGGTACTATAGTGACTCTTTTTAATAGTTGGGTATCATTATGGCCGGGTCACAAAAGTTCAGACACTGTTGCTGAAAAAAACTCAAAAAGAAAATTACTCTGTCTTTTGCGAGAACGTGCAAATCTCAAAAGGCAAAGGACGGTGTCCCTATTTCCGAAAACGGTTCTTTCTGCTTGACAATATCTTACTCTGCTCGAGTGCTCTAAGCAAACTAGATCGAAAAGCGCTTTTCTTCTGTTTAAGCAAAGAAAAGCAAAAGTGCTTTTTTCCTAATTCTCCTGTCTGGAAAATGTAACAGTAAGAGAAACACATTCATTAGTTTAAGCAGGAAGCAAGGAATTGGTTGCCAATAACTCAAAATTCTAGCTAGGGTGGCTAGTTGCTTCTGCTTCTGCTTCTTCTGCTGTTTATATATATATGTATATTCTGAGTGCTGCATTGTCTCCTTCATCGCCTGCCGGCTGCAGCAATATGATTGTTGGAAACATTCTTTGCGCTTTGTTCACAAAATCCAGCACTAGCTATATATGTCTTTTCGAAGCCTGGCTAGCTAGCCTTAATATATATATTGGCTGCTTAATTAGCTTCAATTATATCAGTGAGAAAAGGTGATACAATTTCATTCCCTACGTAATCAAACCCAGCCAACTTGATCGATCACTGTTTTACATCTAAACATGTGATGAGCTACGATAAGAGGATGATTGATTATATAGTAGAGTGGTCCTGCTGGGAATTGATTAGACAGGTAGGGTTGAAACTAAGCATGCATTGTCTCTTCTATGGTTATTTATTGAAGAAACCAAAATTTTCCTTTTTTATGCTAATTAAAATCTGTATTATTCACAACGTACGTACTAGACGTTAAAATGGTTTACCATCCAACGTACCTCTATTATATGCATGTATGGTGTACAATGGGCAGGAATCTAACATAGTACAAAGGGAACATGGGTGCTGGCCAGCCAACTCCATGTCCACTATTAATTCATCACAATCTTAATTGGTACAACTATATGTATATAGAAACTAATCAAGTTGTACGTACAGGGTAATCGAGATTAGACATGCGCTCATTATTGTAACTTTCGTAAATATATAGGCTAGTTTCCGAAAATATATAGCACAACTTCTCGTTAGATCTTATTAAATAATTAATATATGATAGTTTTTTTATAGTTTATCTATGCAGATTTATGATATAATTTTAGGGAATAGGATAAAACATGAACAAAAGAAATCAAAGAAGATTAGCCGCGAGATCTCATTTACAAATTACTTACAACAACCTATGTTATCTCCGTGAACTACCCCATTTGAGAAATTTATTAGTTCATGTTGGATGATAAGACGACAAATAAGATAGAGATTATAGATTTGATAAGAAACCCCATGTTATTCTAATGAGTCTTCTGAGTTTAATTTCATATTTTACACTTCCAATAAGTTCACAAAGCTAGACTAGTGAATAATCTTTACGCACCAACGGTAGGTACAAAAGAGAGAAGCCAAAGAGGAGTACTAGTGCAATTGAGATATATTCCTGGTAATTAAACTTTTATTCATAAACTATCTGCATTCTAATTGCCACACAAAAAAAAACAATCTTATTCTAAATTAAACTAATACATTACTACCTTAATGTAGTTCTAAATGAACATACATATCCATAAATTCTTCTAGCTTTATAATACATCCATGGTCGGAATTATTAAATTTTTTCTTTAATATGAAAAATTCTTTGTCCTGGGGAAAGTATTCTCTTGGGATCAAATAGTGCTTTCCTCTTCTGGATGATTTTCCATTTCGAGCCAAAATGGCTCATCCAACCTTTCTGTGTTTTGTAGTTGGGAAGATACTGCTTCACATCAATGCCAGCTCTAACACAAAACTCTAATATCTCTTTGTTTTGCTCCTCAATTGCCTCCCACCCATCAAACCCAGATGCATGCAAAAATCCTACGGTGTAGAACACATCTTCTTCAGGTACAACGGCCGACATCCTCTCATCCCATCTGCATTTCAATTAATTTCAAAAGGTTAATTATTTTGGTTCAAATAAATTATTTTTATTAATTAATTACTGTAGAGATCATCAGTAATTGATGTCGTTAGTAAAATAGTCCGAATCATTTGTTTTAACAATTTTTCTCAACTGTATGATCGAAGACAATTTATCTTACTTGCTCCGGTTCATTGGGTAAACGAGGACTGGTCCAGTGGTAATATTTTTCTTAAGAACAATGTCCTTGAACACGCCAATATCAAAGTCTGAGATGCGACTTTTTGGAATAAACATGTTAAGCCATGGATGAGGAACATCCCATAGTCCTTGTGACTGAAGCTTTAGCTCTCCGGTTCGAACTCTATTTAGAAATTCGACATATGACACATCATTTCCGAACATAAATCCAGGAAGATAGTTAAAACCTTTTAGTAGAATTTCAAGCTCCTACAAAAGAAAGAATAAAAATAAATTAGATCAATCATTAGAGTTAAACGCAAATTACTATAAGCTAGGTTGAATATTTACCTTATCCACGGTGGTTTCAGTGTGATGGTCATAATATTTAGCTACTTCTAGACAGTAGATGATGCCATTTTTGGTTACTTGAGAAATAATTCTTTTGTGAGAGGATTGTGGGTAAAATGAGGAAGCTCTCCAATTATCCGGGGGACCCTGGTGAATTAGAAGTGTGCCTTCCAAATAATCGAGGGCATTGCTTTGTTGTCTCCCATTGATTGAGATTAATTGTTCTTGGTCTCTGGAAAACGCAGAGAAGTCACTGTAAAGCATTCGCACCCACTTGACCTACAAAGCCAAATATATTCACCTAATTAAATGGAAAGTGACATATAATAAAACTTTAATCAATCGTGTAGATTAATGATGTAGTTTATATATATATGTTAGGACAAACTCCCTTGAGTTTAAAGGACGGAATTAAAAAGGGGTCGTTGATGGGGTCCGACCCAAGAAAAGAAGAAAAGTCAGGAAAAAAAAACAAAAAAAAGGAGTCCTTATGTGATGGCTGTGATGTTCACGTTTAAGTGACATAGATTAAGTCATTTTTTGAACTAAAAAAAGTTTAAAAGGTGCAGTTACTTTTATATTGAGTTGTGGCTTTGAACTTAACAAACTTGTCACGGCATTGGTTTACTTAATTAATAATTGTAAGTATGAACAACTAACATAATCCCCAAAGACAAGGGTCCAAGTCAATTTATATATGCCTGCGCAGCAAATATTCATAGATATACGTACCCTTTTTGGTGCTGGCTCTAGGGCAATTCTGGCTCTGGATATAATCCCAAACTGACCTAACCCTCCAAGAACCGCATAGAAAAGCTCTGCGTTCTTGTTTGGGGAGCAAGTCACAAAATCCCCTTCTCCTGAAGAAACACAAAACCCTAATTAATAAGCAGTATAAGTAACAAACCCTAGAAAAGAGGGTGCATGCAAAAAAAAATGGAAATTAGTAGAAATTCCGGCCAACATAATTAATTAGGATGATGAGTAACAACCCACTTGTTAATTAATTGTAACCAAAAAAACCCACTTGTTAATTAATCATAATTTTTGGCCAAAAACAAATAATCATAATTAATTAATAATTTTCGATTTTTGTTAGTACTGCGGTTATGATCATGATCAGCTGGTGTGAATCAATAATCCTAAGATTTTCCCCTAATGCGTGGGGCCCGGTGGAACCAGCTTCAAACAAACATTAGTAAATGCGTTGGAAAACAACTGGTTTTATTTATGTTTGTCAACAACTATTTTGTATCTTTACAATGTTGTTGTCATCACACTGATCCCCAGATCACACAAAATAATAATTGTGAGAATTATTATATATATATATATATATATATATATATATGCACACAGAGAATAATAATAATTAGGACTTAGGAGTAGTAATCAAATTTTAAACAGAGAGATCATACATACCAGTGACAACATCCATTTCGTAAACATTGCTGATCTGAGGACCGAACCGAAACGTCTGTCCGCTGATTCCGGCGTTCGACAGCGTCCCGCCGACCGTCAAGTACAGGTAGTCGGTCCACGACACCGGCGACAGTCCATGTTCTAATGTCGCATGCAGAACATCCACCCACAGCTGCTCGCCACCAACATCCGCATAGTAAAACGTCACGTCGTTGTTGTTGGTGCTGGAAAGGACTTGGATTCCGGAGCCGTGTTGTCGGCGGTGGTTTCGCAAGGACGACATTTCCACCACGACCCCATTGCGAGCCATGGCCTGTCCACGTGTCGAGTGGCCCTGGCCTTTCGCAGCCACGCCAAACGGAACGGAAACATTGTTTGCGAACTTGATGAGGGACGAAATGTCGTTTATGGAAGATGGGTAGAGAACGGCTGCTGGGTTTTCGCTGAGAATATGGCCGTAATCAGTGGAAGCTAAACGAATGGCTTCAGGGTCGTCGCGGAGTTTGTATCCTACGGTGGAGATCAGGCGGCTCATAATGACTATGGCTATGAGAAATGTTGGGATTAATGGAGAATATTTCTCGGCCATTGAAAATGATCGAGAAGAGAGACGGACGGAGGCGGAGATAGAGATAGAGAGAAGAAATGGGTAGGTAGGTAGGTGTTTTGGAGATTAAAGGGTGGAGATATATATAGGGGCCGGGAATAAAGCTGCATGAGAACGAGGGTGAAAATCTTGGATTGGCAGAGAATGAAATCCTTGGCGAGCGTGAGTGTGGGGAACGACGTCGTAAGCTCAACACGTATAACTTTCAAAGATACGCAAAGGACAGGCCTTGGATTCATATATTATTTATTCTTTTCTTTCTTTTAATTTTCTTCTGATGCAACGTCATGAATTACTCGGCAAATTTGTATGCGTTTTGAAACTGTGTGTGGAAGATTCTCAGCAATCCACAGAGCTAGCTCCATTAATCTTGTGGGCCATTTGGAGGGTTGAGATTTCTTCATCTGTGGGGCCGACTAGCTCGATTCGTTTCCGCCGTTGGATTGAGATTCTCTAGGTCAAGATATGTCAAGTTTGGTCAATGTACGTACAGTATTTGCGTCTAAATTGTTATTCAAGATTTTTTTTTTTTTTTGTACATGGGGGTCAAGGTCTTTGTTTTCTAATTTTTAATTTAAAGATGGATGGATACGGAAGATGCATGGTCAAAAATTTGGTAATCATGAAAAGGATCTTTGAGATTCGTTTGGATTTTGAGGTTCGTAGAATTTAATTTTTGCAAACAAAAAAAAAATGTGGGAGACATGAATCAGAGATTTTTCTTCAATCCTAGATTCGTTGTGTGTATCTACAACTACAAGTCATGGGTTAAAGTCATCGGGGATATAATTACAAGTTCATGGTTTTTCCATATGTCACCTCGAATTACCATTTTGTTTCTATTGCGTAAGTACATGTTCTTAGCAAATCATAGAACAAAATGGGAAAGCAATATTACATGGTAAGTATTGAAGGTCAAAAAGTACATATATACTTATTATAAGCACTCAAAATTCCTTTCACATTTTTAGTGGCGAGAGTCTCTCTAATGAAGACTCGATAACGTCTTTCGAATTAACGGTTGGATAAATAATTTAAATTTTAGTTGATATTTTAAGTCCTCAACATGCATATCATTAAACCGTTGATTGAAAATCCTTATTGAAATTTTATTCTAAGGTCGTCACTTAGTTATAGAGCCAAAATAATTTCTTCATAATTAAGTGGAAAACACAAGAAAATATATGTTTGAGACATTTCATCAATATTTTGTTTTAATTATGAGAAAAAGCTAGATAATAAACAACTTAGTTTTTTTGGTTAAATAGTAGTGTGTCTAGCTAATAAACAACTTCTGAGTGCATTGCATGCATTGATAAAAATATAGCAAGAAAACAACATCATGCCATGCACACGCGAGAATCTGTTGGTGTTAATTCACCAGAATTTTGGCGCTGCATGTTTAGTTGTTCTGTTGTTTCATGGCGTACGAGTTTATCATAATATTGATCGATGCTTAATTGCAACAGAAAACATATATATATATATATATATGTGGTATGTATTATTATTTATTTATACAAGAATGAACCATCAAGTGATTTATTAATTATATATGTTCTAGTTTGTACTAAAGTAATTATTTTTTGGTCAGGTTGTACTTATAGCCAAAGATTTTTCCGGGTCCCAAACGAACGTCGATCATATATGTTGGACTAATATATTAACAAATATATAAACCCCCATTAATCAACAGATAAATCTTTGACCTAAAGATCTCACAAGTACACAAAAAAATATATATTCTATATAGCATATAATTCACTCAAAAGAAATTGTACATACTATAATATACCCTAGTGTTAAGAATGTAATCTAGACACATGCTATGATGCTTAACCTACAATGATCCCTCATGAAGCTACATGAGATGCTATTAATTATATCACTAATTAAATAAGTTGATAGGTTGTCACAGTTGGACCAGGATCTGATTTTTCTTCTCGGTTTAGGGTTATATACCTTCTTAATTTTGTACGTTAAGCAGATAATAGATGAAATCGCTTAGGTAATGACACTTTTTGTCGTGATCTTAAATGGTAGATCATTACTAAAAAAAATTGATAGGATGTTAAGTTAATTAGCTTAAAATATATAAGATACTAACATTATGAAAACAACTAAGCTAGCATACCTTTGCACATGCCCAAACCGTGATAGTTAGGTCTTATACCTAACAAAAATGGATGGGAAAAAATTGGCAGAAAAGTTTGGTTGTATTATTTGAGTATATTCTTTTCGATTTGGAGCCTAGAGCAGCCTAATTAAAATACATTACGTATTAATCTAGCTATCTACTAAACCCTAGAAGACACACTATTAATTTAAAGATCCAATGGTGACTTTGGAAACAATCTTAATCATTGTAGAAGTATAAAACAAATGGAAGCAGGTGAGTAGAGTACTACAGTCTATAATTATATGAAACTTAATTCTTTTTTCTCCTTTTCAGATCGATGTACGTTAAGAAATACGTACAAGCGATCGATCACATTTATTTAGGTAAGTAGTTCTAGCCCTGTGAGGACTCCGCTAACTTGTGGAGTTGTAATTGTCAAAAGAAGTTAATTTTTTTTTCTTTCTATGATTAAAGTTGACATATCTTATCTTAAGGATTCTACTTGTAGGACTATATATGCTTGAACTTGCCTGGAATTAACGTAGTATGCATGTTGCCGAATCTCATTGATTGAATTGCCAAATCCCATTGATCAAACCTTGATGGTTAAGTTGAGGAGATGTTATATGAAATATTAGTAATATGTCTACCCGTTGCATTAATTATAAGTAGAACGTATCAGAGCCAAAAATCAACTGTGATTAGGTCGATAGGGTTGGAGATAAGATTTCGAAAGCTCAAGTACGATTTATATAAGTGGGGGTCGGGCTTTACTGCTTTATCAATCAGACAATATTGTCCCCACTTAACTTTCTTGGCCGGACAACAATAGGTGTAAAGTTTTATCCTAAAAGACATCAATGACTAAACCACTTGATTATATACCTTACGTTAATGTCTTTGGTTTGATGTAGGACTTTCTATTTCTACATTCTTAGTTTACTTCGAGCCACACAACCACAACAATGCTCTATGAATAGGGCAGACCTTGCATTAGGATATTTTCTTGACTGCAATGATTTTGATCTTGATCTTGAGCTCGACCTTAAACCCTAATCCCCTAAATCCTCGAGATCCTAGATCTCTAGGTCTTGAGATATATATATATAACAATATCCGTTCGAGAGTATTATCTAGGTTCATATAATAAAGAACAGTAGTTGGAGTAAATATATATAGCATCATACATGCGTCACATGCATGACTTTCGAGTTTGAGCTATATCTAAAATCACTATCGAGCAGCTAGATATTCATGGAAGTTGATCCATCGACAAGGGTCAAATCTAAACCTTGAACTACTTAATGACTCTGAGGAAGTGGCTAGCTATGATCTCTCTTGGCGATCGACAACTATATTTCACCAAATATGATATTAATGTATCTGGTGCGTACTTGTCCAGCTAGATATGAATCTGGACTATAAAATTTTGTCAAATTGTGGACTTTGAAGGGATCTCCCTACCAAGATTTAGAGTATCAGTTTTAACAGCGAAATGGCAATGAAGTATTCATTGAGCTTATGGATAGATGTCATCCGTACGCTTGTTCATCGGCTAGCATATATAGCATACATATACCTACTGACCATGAGCGAGCGAGCGAGAGAGAGAGAGAGAGAGAGATCGAGAGGGTTTTGCAGACAAAGATGAAGAGGCCTCGTGGGTGGGGGGACTAATCTAAGATACTCAAAATCTTTATAGGGATCCAGCTCAAATACAATACAATATCACGTGGTCCAATTCAAAGAAACAAACAAACAAACATAGCATATAAACTTATATGCACCCACCTCCAAATCTATGTCACATACTCTCCAATGCATGCTAGCTAGCTAGCAAGCTCTCACGTACTGCAATCATCATCATATCCACAATGTTGTGTGACTTGATACAAGTCATTCGTACGTGTGGATGAAGTTACTCTCAAGTTAAGAATGATATTGGTGTATATGTAGTTCAAGATTAGCAGTGGATCGATCGGAGCTAGCCACATTCCTTGACCGATCAATTTAGAGGGTGCTAGCTAGTTAAGGCAATTGTTCGGAACAAAGTGTATATATAACGACTTATCTTGAAAAGACTAAAAGAAAGATAATTAGACAAACAACATAATTAATTAAGTTAGTTCGTAAGCTTATGCATCTCGCGGATAAGAAAAAAAAGAATCGTGAAATTAATCTTCAAGTTAGGTGTAGCGGGAGGTGGTGGTAAATAAAAAATGGTGATTTGGGTTAAAGTTTGCGCGGACATGCGTATCTATGGCGTTGTACAATTACGTGATGATGAGGAAAATAATAGTTTGGTAAAGTTTGACAAATCGAACCCACATCGATCATGAGAAACTTGCAGGTTTAACCATGCTAGCTCCAGTACTTTGATATTGTCTGTATTATGGAGGTCCTTTGGGAAACAATGATAATTGAGATGGGGGCCAACAAGGAGAGACAGTATATTCTTCAAAGAAATAGACCCCATATCCTTTTTGGGATTTTGTGATTGGATGGAAGCCATAAATGGTAATCGGATTCTCTTGTAATTACAAGCTCATTATATATATATACCCGGGATTCACTGATCGATGTGGTTAATCTGACAAGTGAGAACCCTAGCTAGCATAGACTCGGCAAGGGTCGGAGATCAAGTAATTATTTTTATTACTGTTTACGATTTATATATGTGTTTATTTTTTTTATTACACGCGTGTGTGATCGATTTAGTGTACATGCTATACACGTACATGATATAGAAGAATTCTGCAATAGGGACCTTTTTTTTTGATCGGGTGCAATAGGGACTTTATACATTGAATGATCGATGTTACTGTAACTCGATCAACATTCCTCTAGTATTGGTCGATCCCACCAATATATTGCAAGCTAAATTAGTCTTTTTCTTTTTGGGTTTAGCCGGAGATGGGGAATCATACATACTATAGTCTATATATATGTATGTGGATCCGACACAAGTGTGTCAACGTCAATGTCTTGTTAAATAACATATGAAAATGTTTTATGCATGCATGTTTTGTATCTCACTAAGAGTACTTTAACTTGTTGGTTAGAGTATTGTCCAAAACTCAACACTAAACTTACGTTCTAACAATGTTATTACTTTAAATTAACAAAACTTAAACAAAGATCGACCACTTCATTGGACACAATACTATATATATATATATATACATGGCCACATAATGTATCCGATATATGTACGTATAGACTGCATGTGTAGTCAATTTTTAACTTCATCTATGTAGGAGAATCAATGCAATCAATAAACGTAGGTACGACATATCCAATGGTCCAGAGAGTTGGATTGAGAGAGATTTGTTTCTATATATCAAGTCGATGGTACTGAGATATATACTGCGAGATCTTAGTATGCCCGGCCCCTCTAGGATTCCTTCTCTCCCACATGTTCATGTTGATCATGTCATGCAATGCAATATATATTATTTGGTTTCTAGCTCTTTCGATCGGATCTCACTCACTATCTGCAGACCTGTTAATCTTGTGTGTTGTCCATGAATGCATGCCGTGAATGAGTGAGATTTTTTTTCAACGATTCAGTACCTGCAGCCTACCTGTATTATCGTTTTCTGTTCTTTTGCTGACTTTTTGGGTCCGTCATGTTCATGCATCCTGTTATTGTGTGCAACCAAAGCAATCAATAGTAAACTGATCGATCTAATTAACTTGGAGAGATATGTATATGACCGATTAATTATAGTGCCTGCATATAGCCAGATCGAGCTAGCTCCTCATAGTACAATGAATTGGCAACGTGTTGAGATCGAACTTCTACCATACATATGCACCTCGATCTGTATCGCACACTTGAGGTTCTTTCACAGTTAAATTTACCTTATTCAACTAATCTAGCTAGCTATTTGTGAAAACAATGTAGAGTAAAGCTATAAAACGATGTACGTATGATATCAAGTTTATGCTTGCGATTACTAACAAAAGACTCTTAAAATAGACCCAACTCTAGTTTTGATTCTTCGAAATTAAAACACAAGCGCGCATATATATTAGATATTATTTCTCGAGAACTGCTTCAAGAATTAAAATTATTTATATAGTAAAAGAACTTTGTTAAAAAAAAATATAGTAAAAGAACTAGAAATAACACACATTAATTAGTAGAAACTCAATCAAAACCCTAGCTAACTCCCCCTTGATCCAAATGTTCCCCAAGATATCGATACTCTCATTTTAAACACTCGGCTGCAAATTGCCACGCTTGTTAACATATGGTTGACAAGTTTGATCAATCATGAACTTCTACAAACTTGTACACACCACCACACATTTTCATATTCTTTGTTTGTTACATTAGAAGAGATCGAATCTCTTATCTAGTCTAATTTTAACCTACTTTTTCACACTTTCTCACCACTTGGGCTAACCTCGGCCAAGGGCTTAAACAAATATGAACTGACTAGGTTTTATTAAAAGACTACCATAAGTCCACATTATTAGTTTATGTGCTAGCTAGCCTATTCATCACAATACACCGACTGAGAATTCTTCGTAAAACGATGTGAAATCGCATTGATTAGTTAATTAACTGATCATACATATTAATATTACAATTAGCAACTTGCAAATACTAACAAAAGACCATCAAATTAGGCTCTATCTCCTAGATTCTATTTCCAAAATGACTTCACATGCTCAAGTATACGTAGTACATAAATAGAAGGATTTTGAAACCGATTCTGATTACCTCTTCGATCATCAATTGTATATCAAGGTGGGACAAATGATGAACCCTATTCTATTAGGGTTTTTGAGAGTTGAGGCCAATTGTGAGTTGGGTACCAACTAATTAAAAAATTAGAATAAGGTGGGACTTGTCATATCCATTCCAATTTGCATGGGTCTTTTCATGAATTTGCCTAGTGGGAATTCATGTTATATTGACCAGTCCCAATCCTTGTCGAGAGAAGTTTCTAGCTAGCAGACAAGAAGGTTGCAATATTATTAAGCAAATCAATCATTATTCAATGTTTTTGAAGGTGTGTAGACACTGTCTCGATTTACTTGGTCTTAACCATCATCCCAAGCAATAGAAGCTTCTTCTTCTCTCCCAGCTGGTCTTTGCAGATGGTGCCAATTTTGAAGAAATTAAATCCCATCAACCAAGACCAAGAAATTTCAAACGTCCAATCTTCATATGCTCCACTCGGTCCTATTTATTATTTTGTCCAGGATATCTAATCCATTTTTGGCAGCATATGGTAATTAGAAAGGAGTAGCTAAGTGTGAATTGGATATTCTTTAGAATTTATGGAGCGACAACAATCTTAGTCACAATCATTTCATGAAATTAATCTGTAAATTCATTCTTTAAACGATAGTTAACCTAGCGATGTAGATAGTAGAGACTATTTCAAAGATTTTACAACCAGACTGTTTAAATTCTCATTAAACCGGCCTGCAACAAATTAATTTTGGCACTATAACATAAAACTTTAATTTACATAAAACCTTAATGTAATTTTGAAAAAAAAAAGGGTTTAGTTTGTATATGCTTATGAAGTCCTTAATTTAGTGAGTGAATTTACTGAAAGACGGAACAAACAAAATTAAGCGTGAGGGGAACTAATCAAACTTAAATTTTTTGACTCTCTTTCTTTGTGTAATTTGTTTTGGGGTTTTTATTTTTTATGTCCTCCTCTCTATTTTCTCTATTCTGTTCTTTTTTATTTGCAACATTTTCTCTAAATTGCAGCTATTAACTCCTCAAATTCAGTTAATTAACCTTGATCCCAACTAATGGGTTATTATTCCTCGTTGGAAGTAGACGTAAGACACAGGTTGCCTACAGGAACCTCATTAATTAATCCAAAAGAACAAGACGTATACTAATTTTATATAACATGTAAACATCATCGATCAACAATTAATTGAAACAAAATCTTATTGCTTACGGAAGAAAAATATATATGTTTTAATTTGTACGTTGTCCCATGAAGATCAAAGAGAGAATAATTTTGACATTGCAAAGATTCTCAGATATTGCTGCAATATTTCAAATGCAAGATATGCTCTAATCTCCAGTGACATGCATGACTTGAAAAACATCAAATAATGGAAGATCTCTGAGGAAATCTACCCTTAACAAGTTAGTCAAAATAAACAATGGGTAGTCTGAAGTCTGAACCAGGCAGCTATTCAAGATTTAATGACCACATATTTGGTTGATACAAAACGTGCAAATCCAACTTTCAATAAGAGAGTTAAAATCTTGGAAGCTTCCGCCTTGTTTTTCCTTTGTTCCATTAATTGTTTTTTTTCTTTCTCTTTGCCACTTTGTTTTGTTTTGGGGGGTTTTGTTTTACGTCCTCCTCTCTAGTTTTTCTATTTTGTTTTTGTTTTGTAACTTTTTCTCTAGGCTGCGGCTATTAACACCTCAAACAGAGCTCACTACATCGCTCAATGACGGAAGGTTACTTTGGAAGTTTGAGAATTCAGTTAACCTCAATCCCAACTAATGGTTATATATTATTCATCGTACGTTGGAAGTAGATATAAGCTAGACAGAAGTTGTGTAGAGGAACCTTATTAATCCAAAAGAACACGATATGTACGTACTAATTATATTAACCTGTAAGTACATCATCGATCAACAATTAATATATTGAAACAAAATCTTATTCTTATGGAAGCAAAATCTGTTTTTTTGTCCCATGAAGATCAAATAATTTTGACATTGAAAAGATTCTCAGACAAATTAAATCTGCAATATTTCAAATGCAAGATTTGCTCAAATCGATCTGCAGTTAGATGACTTCAAAAACATCAAATAATGGAAGGATATCCGAGGAAATCTACCCTTTACAAGTTAGTCAAAGTAAGCATTGATTCATTCAAATTCTCAAAGTAAGCGTATCAATCAAATCAAAGAAATTCTGGGTTATGTTCGACTAGCTAGTTCCACTGTCAAAGTTGAAGGGGATGGTTTGTGCGCTCTACATGGGGTGTTAATAGCCTCACAATTTTCTCCATGTAGTGTTCAAACTTCACTCATTTACTTATGCAAAGGAATGAAGATAATTAAGTTAGAACACTAGGGGGTCTGGCTGGTCTGAACTCTGAAGTCTGAACCAGGCTAATGACCATATATATGGTTGATAGAAAGTGACAACAAAACGCGAAAATCCAACTTTTAATTGATCGTAGATATAGCAGATCTGAAACAGTTATTTTCTCCATTTCACATTATATGATCCATTATTAATCATCGATCAGCAAAAATACAAAGTAGTCTGCCTCTCAATGTGCTGTCCAAATCATGGTAAGCGATATCTACACTGTTAATCTCAGATATGCTATCTTATTGTTGTGATTCTTGTGATTCATTCTTTTATTTATTCTTGGACTGATTCGTACCCTATCTTGGAATTCTGAAATGCCAAGATTTTGTGTTTCTTTGTGATTATTTTTTTTCTTCAATAAAAAGCCGAAGGGCAATACATTATACATGCACAGAAACCCTAGTTAATTAGGGCATATGTGGATGAAATAGTGCAACATAAATATTACTTTATTCATCCCATATTACACTTGTACATGCATGTGAATTTCAAGTTTTGTTTATTATTATTTTTTTTTTTTTGATAAGCGGGTGTCATAGACATATAGTTAGCTTATCAAACTTACTGTGTAGGTGTACCATTTTCAAAAAATTTCAAAACCAACAGTGAAACTATCTTCAAGAATACAGTCGAAGCATACACAGCTACCCCAATTACTACTCCAATTCACACTACCTAGCTTAAATTACAGGTCATTGAAAACCCTTTGTCCCGGGGCTAATATGTTGTTTGGATCAAACTGAACCTTCATTTCCTGGAAACTTTTCCATTTTGATCCAAAATGGTCTATCCAATCCTGCTGTTTTTCGTAATGGGGAAGGTACTGCTTAATCATAATACCAGCATCACTACAAAGAAGTATTTTTTTTCTTGCAAATCCAACTTTCAATAAGAGAGTTAAAATCTTGGAATTAGCTTCCGCCATGTATTTCATCCTTAATTTGTTCCATTATTTTATTCTTTCTCTTTGCCATTTTGTTTTGTTTTGGGGGGTTTTATTTATTTTATGTCCTCTGATCTCTAGTTTTTTTTTTTCCTCTAGGCTGCGTCTATTAACACCCCAAACAGATCATGGAGCTCACTACAACCCTCAACGGCGGAAGGTTACTTTGAAAGTTTGAAAATTCAGTTAGCCTCGATCCCAATTAATGGCTATATATTATTTATCGTTGGAAGTTGATATATATAAGATCCAAGTTGCGTACGTACAGGAACCTTATTAATCCAAAACAACAAGCTAGACATGTACAAATTATATTAACTTGTAAGTACATCATCGATCAACAATTAATTGAAACAAAATCTTATTGCTTATGGAAGCAAAATCTGTTTTTGTTGTGCCATGAAGATCAAAGAGAGAATAATTTTGACATTGAAAAGATTCTCAGATAAATTAATCTGAAATATTTCAAATGCAAGATTTGCTCAAATCTGCAGTTACATCACTTCAAAAACATCAAAGGATATCCGAGGAAATCTACCCTTAATTAACAAGTTAGTCAAAGTAAGCATGGATTCATTCAAATTCTCAAAGTAAGCATATTAATCAAATCAAAGAAATTCCCGGTTATTTTGGACTAGTTCCGCTGTCGAGGTTGAAGGGGATGGTTTGTGCTCTTTACATTGGGTGTTAATAGCCGCACCATTTTCTCTAGCTATGTAGTGTTCAAACTTCACTCATTTACATTTGCAAAGAAAAAAAAAATTTCACTTATTTACTACAATAAAAAAGAACGAAGATAATTAAATTAGAACACTAGGAGTCTGGCTGGTCTGAACTCTGAAGTCTGAACCAAGCTGCTATACAAGATTTATTAAGAGAGTTAATAATGACCATATATATATATGATTATATGGAAAGGCAATACAAGCACAGAAACCCTAGCCTAGTTAGGGCATATGTGGATGAAATAGTGTAACATAAATATTACTTTATTCATCCCATATATATTACAAGATAACACTTGTACATATGTGAATTTCAAGTTTCTTTATTATTTATTTATTTTTAAAAAAGGGGTGTCATATAGACATATAGTTATCTAGCTAGCTTATCAATTAAACTTACTGTGTACCATTTATAAAAAATTTCAAAATAACTAAACATGTTTTTTAAACCAACACTCCAATTACTACTCCAAGATTACAGTCGAAGCATGCACAGCTACCCCAATTACTACTCCAACTCACACTACCTAGCTTAAATTACAGGTCATTGAAAACCCTTTGTCCTGGGGCTAATATCTTGTTTGGATCAAACTTAACCTTCATTTCCTGGAAACTTTGCCATTTTGATCCAAAATGGTCTATCCAATCTTGCTGGTTTTCATAATGGGGAAGGTACTGCTTAATCATAATGCCAGCATCACTACAAAATTCTAATATTTCTGTATTGACTTCATCAAATAGCTGCCATTCTTTGAGCCCACTTGAATGCAAAAGCGCCACAACATAGAAAATATTTTCCTCTGGTATAACTGCAGACATCTTATCATCCCACCTGATAAAATTATGAATATATCAAACAAATTATTTATCATACTAAAAAAAAATTAAAATGGGAGTTTTGTCAAAGATCGATGTGAAGATAAATGATTGTGTTATGCTCACTTATTTTGGTTCATGGGGTAAATGAGAACAAGTCCGGCCGGAACCTTTTGTTTAAGAAGAATGTCTTTGAAAACACCGGAATCAAAGTCCGCAATTCGTGATTTTGGTACGAAGAGATTCAGCCATGGATGAGAAATATCCCATAGTCCAAGTGATCGGAGCATTTCCTCTTCGGTGTGCACTCTGTCCAGAAAATCTATGTAGGATACATCGTGCTGGAACATAAACCCGGGAACGTAGCTTAACCCTTTGAGCAATTTTCCGACCACCTATATCCCCAAGGAAATTAGTTTCAAGCCAGTGATCAAGTGAATGACTATACTTATATTCTACCATTCTTGAATATAAGTCATAGAATGGTAGAATATACTAAATTGGGCTATATAATAGAAAAATGTTATGTTACCCTAAAAATTAGAATATGGAGACTAAAATCACCGAAAGGTCGATTACACAGACACACCACAAGGTTTATATGTTATGTGAAAATAATGGGATTAGCCTCAGGAGATATCTGAGTAATTAATTAGCCTAATCGCCAAACCGAAAACATAAAATTAAGAACACTGGGATCGACAAAATCAAATCGATTTAAAAAAAAAGTGATGATAGTGATGATGTACCTTGTCTATAGGTTTTTTAGTGGTGCCATCATAATATTTGGCTAATTCTATGGTGTAAAGGATGCCATATTGGTATAGTAGAGAAGTTATTCTTGGTTGATCTGCTATTGGATAGAAGGAAAGGTCTACAGGACCCTGCTGCATAAGAAGGAAGCCTTCTACATAATCAAATCCATCATTTCCCATTCTTCCTTTGGTTGAGATTAAACGTTCTTGGTCTCTTGAAAATGCAGAGAAGTCGTCGTAAAGTAATCTCATCCATTTAGCCTGCCAAAAACAAATTCACCATACTCAAATAATCAGCAATAGCTAAACTCAAACTCTATTTTAAACAAATTAATTAGAAAAAATAATAATAATAAAAACAAAAAGTATTACCCTTTTGGGAGCTGGCTGTAGGGCAATTCTTGCTCTGGTTATTATACCAAATTGGCCTAAACCTCCAAGAGCAGCATAAAATAGCTCAGGTGTCTGGCTTGAGGAGCAAGTTATTAAATCCCCTTTCCCTGTATAAAAGAAAATGAAAAATGTCATATATAAATCTAAAAATTGCACATATGCATGTAAAACTTACATAGGTATGTAGCCCTATAATTGTAGGGTAATCTCGCCATGGAACACCTTATATATATGTATACATTTGGAAATCATTGATTTGATAAGTTTTGGAAGTTAATGGGAGGTCAAATATTCAATAGGATTGTTCAGGTGTGGTTTTCATTTTAATCTTATGAATATGAAGCCATAAGTCCAAAAGGGGAAAAAAGGGTGTCAATCTTCCAATAAATATTGCAAAATGATTCAGTGATATATATATAACTTTATTACCGGTTATGACATCAAGTTCATGCACATTGGTGACCTGAGGACCGAAACGAAACGTTTGACCGCTAATGCCGGCATTGCTGAGCGTCCCACCAACACTCAGGTAGAGGTAGTCGGTCCACGAAACCGGTGAAAGACCATGATCAAGTGTTGCACGCAAGACATCGATCCAAAGCTGCTCACCGCCAACATCAGCATATGAACCCAAAGAAGGGCTCTCCGAGACCGCAATTCTCGATCCGAAACTACTCAAAGCTGTCATGTTTATGACAACGCCGTCGTGGGCCAGGGCCTGTCCGCGAACAGAATGGCCCTGGCCTCTGGCAGCAATGCGGAAAGGCGTAGAACCATTGTTTGCGAATTGTATTAAGGTTGCTATATCGTTTGTTGAATTTGGATAAAGAACGGCAGCTGCGAATTCTTGGACAATATGGCCATAATCTGTAGAGGTTGAATTGATGGACTCGGTGTCGTTGCGAAGCTTCGAGGCAATGTCATCGGGTAGTCCGAGTTGGCCTGTCACGGTGGCGGAGAATATCAGAAACCCTAGGAGGAAGGGAGTCGTGAATGCAGTAAAGAAGTCGGCCATTTTTTAATTGCAAGAGAGACTGAGAGATCGAGGTGGTTGAAATGAGAGGGGGAGGGAGAGAGAGAGGTGGTATTTATATAGAATCATAGATAGCCCCCTAATTAAACAGATAAACCAAAAAATTTAGTGTTGGATTGGGAAGCATGGAGTGGCGTTAACTAACGTCGTTTAGTGGCCGGCCAACTTGGTATGCTTTTCCAAATGTACGCAAGGAGAAAGAGTACAGTAACTTTCATAATAAGCTTTTTCGAAGTTACGTCATGGGGTAAGACCCTAAAAATAGTACTAGATATTGTTTCTCTTGAAATGGTCGGTTTGTATAGCTAAGCAGCGTGCTTAGTTCTGACTTGGAATTAGTCACACTGCTAAATCTGAATTATTGTATCATTGTTTTACAAGCGACGACGTATATCTCACACATTCATGGGATCTTCACTTCAAAATATGCAAGTCTTTGATTCTCACTCTGTACCCACCATTCAGTGGACTCACAAAACCGCGTTCTTAGAATACCCCTTACCCTACGACGTACGTACTACTATCCTTCACCATTCTCAAACCAGCCTTAAGAAACCAAGTACTTTTATACATGTCAATCTAAAAGAAGGCCTCTTCGTATAAAAGAAATGGTCATTTGAGAACCATTACTGCAGTGACTTGGGTTACCTTCGGGTGTGAGAACTAATTTAGAATCGAAACATGATTGAGCTCGATCTTCTTCATCTCTCACTAGACTGTAATTGACTGTATATCGAAAGCTATTTTACTCCTTTTGGGCAGAAGAATAGAAGCTTCGTCAAACCTCATAACCTACACTGATCTCATGTAGTTTGTAATAGCTGGAAGATTAAAACGTATGGAATGAAATCATTTCGTAACCCAAAAATTTGCACATGTTTCTGGTTCTCCATTTGCTAAACTCATGGAAATTAAAAGATTACAGGAAGCCGCAGCCAGTACTGCGACACAAGGATAAACTGTGATATTTAAATTACCGCTAGGTAATATGTGACACACAAAAAGAGAGTAACTGGCACACAAAATTGCCCCTATACAACCCAAATTATAGATCCTGAAAAACTCCAAAATTATACTGTTCTTGCAACTAAGATACAACAGACTCTTAAGAGGGGCAAAATTCTCATTGGCCAGAGTCGTCTTGGAATGTCACGCAGCTCTTTACTTTGAGATCACACTGAATCTGGTTAAAGCTCACACCAACAGGAAGAAGATACCAAGCTCTAATTTATTTGTGTGCCATGAATACCATTTAAACAGCTGGGACTTTTCTGCCATCTTCAATAAAGAAAATTGCAGATTCTGGGACCTGAGAAAAGAAGGAGAAGAAAATATCTTATGTTTATATTAGGCCAAACAAACTAAGCACATCTTCCAACTTTAACCCAAAAATACTATAAAGTGATCTTATTACACAAGATGACCATAAACACATAAACTCAGTCATGTTTGAGTGCATGTTCAAGTTTCTTGGTCTGATAGTAGTTCATGTTCAATTCATAACAATCTCAGTTAAGAATGCATCCTACAGCCAAGGTTTTTACAATTGAATCTCAATGATAACTTGAGCAATTATCCATACTACATACATCCAGCCTTACATTGTTTTTTTTTTTTTTTGTAAGTCAGATAGTAAAACAAAAATACAAACAAGAAAAAAAAAATACAGAGAAGAACACTGATTTCAGAAAATCAGACCAAAGTCCAGGCATGGTAATTGGAAAGTTAAAGCATTGTTTTGGCCTTCTATATTACATATCTCCCACTTAATACATAAACAGAACAAAGCATGAAAAAATAATCTTGAAATCCAAAAATAGAAAACAATGACAAAAGTTGTAAATAGAGAAGAGTCAGTTAAAGTACAATATGACGGCACCAGAAAATGTTCATGTTGCATGCTGGATATGTCACAAAGCTAAATTTTGGCCACTGTTTATATTCACATGTTTTAGGTTAACTTGTTATTAAGATTGCGATGTTAATGAGCCATCTAAGGCTTTGAAGATCCTATTGAAATCATAGAACTATACTGGCATCCTCATTCACTCACTTGGAGTACATAATAACTTTAGCCTAGAGTCTTGTACACAAAGCAAAAAGAGATTAACTTTCTTAGGGAAACTAAAGAACTTCTGCCGTTCAAACTAATAAACACATTAAAACCACACATTTCAAAGAAAGAGAAAACAGTAAGTGTAGTAGCTTACATCAGGCCAGGTATCTGTAATAAACTCCACAATGTCATAAAATATATCCCCTTGAACATCAATTTGGTCCTTCTCAGTTGGCCCCTGAGAAAAAATCATAAGAAAATATAAGGACAAATAGCTGAACATAATTCAAAATCACTTCTTAAACTATAATCACCTTAACAACAGAGGCTCCTGTGGCAAACTTCTTCCCTAACTTCTTTGAAGCATCACTAAGTTTGACACCTGAAATGTAATCAAAGATACTAGTTAATGATTGTCTCAGAAAAATAAGAATCTAAAAATAGAAAAACAAAGGATGTAAAATAGCAGATTGCTCACCAAAAAGCTCCAGCCCTTTGACAGTGGTGATACATTTTCGCTTATTGCGTGTAACCTTTTCAATAATAACTTCCAGCTTCTCCTAGAGAAAAAAAAACAATAGCAAAATTTAATCATTCTAATCTAAAGGTTCTCCCAACAAACGCCGGTCTGTAACTAGTTCAATCCGCAGAGGTTCTTTTCATTTATGGCATGGTATAAATTTTTTTTTTTTCAAAACTCTTACCTTTTTCTTAACCTTCCCACCCGGAAGCCGCTTGACCTCTTCTTTAGGTGCTGAAGTTCCACCACCAGCAATTGAAGAGTGTCATTATATTGTCAATTTGCAAAGCGGAAAACAAACGCTTCCATATAAATTCAGCAAAACAATGTCCAAATACAAAAACATGATACATCCCAATTCATCTGATAGCTGCCACTCATAAGTCCTAACATACCAATCACAAAAAACACATAAAGGAATACGCACAGAGCAATCTGATAGCATAAGCGCATGCTTATGCACTGCACTGCACAAACAAACGTATACACACATATAAATTCAATAAGCAAGATTATGCTCCTCATTAATAACCAAAGACTATCCGAAATATTTACAATCAGCAACAAACATACTTGATTCCCTACCAGAGGTTAGTATAGCACAAAATGCATCCAATGCATTCCAGAAAATGTACCACATACCACATACCACATACGTACATACATACATACATAATTGCGTACATACATCTACACATACTTATAATATTACCTGAAGAAGCAGCAGCTCCATCGCCACTTCCAAAAGAGATACCGGTGGCGTTCAACTGATCGGCTACTTTATCAGCCTCCTTGGCAGTAGCATCTTAACAAATAACACAATAACAATATCATAAACAGATGATTATTTTCTATTGAACATGAAAAACTAAGAA
Source organism: Rubus parviflorus (assembly GCA_029955375.1). Lineage (NCBI taxonomy): Eukaryota > Viridiplantae > Streptophyta > Magnoliopsida > Rosales > Rosaceae > Rubus > Rubus parviflorus. Next base: position 19,838,072 of record JARGGL010000004.1, read on the forward strand.
CAATAAACGGTGATTAAAATTAAGTTACAGAGATTAGGGTTTGGGGAGAAAAGTATAAACCTTTGACGAGATCGGGGTAAAGCTCCGGGGCGTTTTGGATCAACCAGGGCTTGCATTTCTCGAAATCGGGTCCGAATTCACAGTACTCTGCTGGTAAACTGCACACCGCACAGTACAGTACGCGCACAGGTTGGGGCTTCCCCGCCATCAGAGCTCAACCTCAAGCCCCTTCTCTATCTCTCTCTCTTCCTCCTCCCTCTCTCGCCCTCTCTCTGTTATTGGGAAAGCTAAAACGCTGCGTTTAGACCACGCAATCCCTGAATTGAAGACGGTGTGTTGCAACTTCTCGATGACCGATGGGATATATTTGACTACTTGTTTGTTGGATTAGAACTTTATGAGTGCGAAGTTGAAGGCCCAAGTAGGATATAAAAGTGAGCCCATTCACTTCGGACGTTTATTTTTTGTGGAGTTGTTTTCTTTTTGTTTTGGGTTTTTGTTGTTTTTTTTTGGGAATTTTGAAACTTCCTTCACTAGGTTTAGCAAATACCATTCATTAGTCAATCAAACTCATACTGTAATTGTCGCTGTCGTATAGTTCTCCTAAATAATTATTGGACTATGTGCCCTCTAAACAACTTACTTAAGAAAATTACAATCGATAAACCCTTACGTAAAGAGACTATAGGATAGAAAAACAACCCGAATTTCTACTTTAGAATTTGGACGAATCCTAGAAAAATTACTCCATTTTTTATCCGTAAAGTCTCCTAAGGAAGCTTGTTTTGCTTCATCAGATCCCTAAAGTAGAAATTTGGGTTTTGAAAGGCAACAAATGTGCGTTATGCAAATCCAATTAAATTCTAGATGCCAAAAAATCTCCAACAAAATCTGATGCTCTTGAAAGGACTTTAATTACCTCCATATTAATTTAGCCCCCTATTTAATCCCTAGTATTGCACATTTCAGTGTTCTCTGTCTTTGCTAATCATGGATAGGGAGAGTTCATCACCTGCAAATCAAGCTTGTGCTTCTTGCAAGCACCAGAGGAAAAAATGTGACCCTAATTGTGAATTGGCTCCATACTTTCCGGCGAGTAAGTACCATGAGTTTCAGAACGCTCACAAACTCTTTGGCGTGAGCAACATACTGAAGATCATGGCCATGATTGAACCACATCAAAGACAAGCAGCTGCTGAAACCATACTCATGGAAGGGAACGCTAGGAAGAGTGATCCTGTGCATGGTTGCTTTGGTGTGATAAAAGATCTAATGGCCCAGATTTCGTTTCATGAGAAACAACTCAGTGTTGCGAATCAACACCTAGCAATTCATAAGGAGCAGCAAATGAAAAATCAAGCACAAGATCAATCTGATTATCTGAATGTCCTCCCTGATCTAGTAAGACCCTGAATTCATTTTTTATCACAATTTCTTGAGAGAAAAGTGTTATAAAATAATAAATATCAATTTTAGAGCCCGATCGAAATAACAAACATATATCATATATGTCGAAGTATATATATACTAATCTTAGTATTTTGCGAGTAATAATGCAGCCCAATGAATTAATGGAAGACTTAAAAAATTTTGAACATGAATACAATTATTGGTCGACTTTGGAAGGCGCAGATAACGAGAAGCCCTTTGACATGGAGCTCATGGAAGCATTTGATGAGCAAGGGAATCCTCTTATATGTTTCAATGGACAAGCTGGAGAATCCAGGTTTGAATTTTGAAACTGAAACATTCTCTAATCGATCACATAATTAATTTAGTGTCACTTAAATTGCAGATGCAATAGTGATTGTGTACGTTGCGCTTGTGATATATATACTAAAAATTTCTGTAATCGATTTGCATGTGTCTAATAAAAGCAAGGGTTTGCATGCACCTTTTATTTTTTTTAAAATTAAATAGAGAGTGAGGCGAGATTAACTCTTGAGTGGTGCTCGATTGGCGCAAAATGCTAGAGGCATGCATGTACAAAGGGTTGGGAGTTGGGAGTTGGGAGGCTTCGCATGCATGTTCCCCTATTTTATTAAAAAAGAAAGAAGAGAAACGAAAAGGGGACATGAAGCCTTATCTATATATCACTAGAATATTAAAACGCAAATGGCCGGAGACGATGCCTCCTAATCGATTATGATAAAGGAAAAAATTAAGAAAAAAACAAGTTAATTATTTCTTCTGATAGCATGCATGTTCTGGATTAATATATGTTTTCCAATGAATAATAATGTGCAGTGCTGCTGCCCCCAAGTCCCAACAATGCTTGGAGAATGAAAAAACAGAAGATGAGGCTGGAAAATCATCCACAACGTACAAGAGAGATGCACATCAAGAATGAATTTCAGTTGATTGAGTTCAGTAATTACTTGTTTACTTTAACTGTACGTACCAAATTTAGTTATTGTCCAAAAAAAATATCAAATTTAGTTAACTGATCGAGTTGAAATGTAGCTCTACATCTCTTCTTAAAAAAAAAATGTAGCTCTACATCCACATATACTATGATCGATCTTGTACGTAATGATCGAGCTTGTGTCCTAGTGCCTATATATGAATCCGCTTCTCCATCATTGGTCTTTCCTAGCTAGTTTGAATTCCATCATATTCCTACTATATATTCTTATATATATATGACTAGAATTTTACGTACCCAACTGTAAACCTGTTCATATTTACAGACTAGTACGTTATGCGTATTGATCGATGTTTTATCTTGGAGTCTTGCATGTACATCGCTACATGCTTATAAAGAGGCTACAAATTAAGTCTTTAATTAAGACGTACAACATCTTTGAAAAGTCTTATATATGTATGGCTCAAGTGAAACTCCATTTGTCAACGGTACATGTATCCCAATAAACATAGATTACTACATTGATAATATGTCTAAACCATTTATTCTTAAGATATATTAGTTTTCAAAGATCATCAAAAATCAATTAACTCTCATATCGTTTTTCTATTTCATTTTGCCGAACAAATTGACGATCGATATTAAGAACATTGTTCATTGATTTGATAGTTTGATACAGACCATAAGGATCATCTCTACAAAAGAAAAAATTAATCAAATTGGAGATCGATTAGTTATTCTAGTATCAAGCAAATTAATGGTTGTGAGAACAATTGACATTATCATGACGAACCGATATCCATTCATTTAACACAAATGCATGAATGACTAAAATATATTAATTTGATTAATTTTCTACAAAGACCGAATACCAAAAATGAATCTTAAGTATACATCCACAATTTAAAATATCAGAATCCCTTAGATTCATCCACTAGTCAGAAAGAAGAACATGCAATTAATTGAGAAAATCAGTGTTATATATGTTATGTCATCATCGAAATAACAATTGATCAAGAAAGGCAACATAAAAAAGGATAGTATTGAATGACCAAATTATTGATTAAATGTGACAACCGGAAAATTAAATCGCAGGAGAAGATAGAAAAAAGATTATATTGTAGGGTACGTAAAGATAGAACCGAATTTATAATTCATTCTAATTAATAGGAAAAATTCCTTAAAATGGCAAAAGGGTCACCATATAAATTGGGGCTCTAGCTAGCTTCCACTTCATTCGATCACCAGCAAACTAAGAGATCATCCAAGAGTACTACTGTGAGAGATAAAAGCTAGGAGATAGAAGTTTATAGGAAATTAAGAGTGTGTAGCTAGGCAGCTATGGCCGGTACAGGTGTTTTGAGGATTGTAATTTTGGTGAGCATGCTTGCGATTGTACTAGCTCGATATCAACTCGGTGACGATGATACCGTTTATCGTTTATTCTTCAACAATGGTGAGGCCTCATCATCGTCATCACTGGTTCGTTCCAACACCAGTGATAATGCAGTGGTTCCAAACTGGGGTTATAGAAATTCAGAATATTGTCTCACCAAGTGTATTTTCGAATGCCTTGTTACTTTCTGGGAACTTTCGTGTACTCCAACATGCTTTCTGAAATGTAAGGTTACACCACTGCCGCCCCCTAGTCCACCCAAAGCTCCTCTGCTAGATTAATGCATGAACGAGTTAATTATATATATATTGCTGCCTCTGCTTGCTGCAAATATATAAATAAATACGCTACCGGCCGGGAAATAATGTACGACGTCCTGCATATTTTTCCTCCTGTTTTGGGTTGGTATGCCTTCATGGATTAATGAAATCCTTATATATGTAACCAGAACAATAATGACACTGTAGTAATGCTCAATATATATATGTTTTTCTGATTTCTATCTCTTTAATTATTACTGAGGCAATTACCATAGCCATTTACCAAGAGAATTTAAAAGCTAGCTAGCAAGCGGATGGACAACCGAAAATTCAAAAATGCCATTCCTTAAGAAAACGGCTCTAACAGTCTCACAAAAAAAAATTGTAAATCATTATAAAGCTTCTCTGAGCTTATCAGAGATATAGATATACAAGGTTTTAATCCTTTTTTAACGCTCTGGAGAGCCATAAAACCCTAGTTCTTTGTCTAGGTTTTTTTTTTTTTTTTTTTCTCATGGCTCTGCTTGACTTGGATTTTTCTCAAAAACAAACTCCCAAAAAAAAAAAAAAATTCATCGTCAGGCGTTTAAGGATCGTATGCATGCTCTGTGGCTCTGTTCAACATATAAAGGACTAATTATATGCATGCGATATACCTTCTAGAACACAAGGCTCAGCTTTTAAATATTTTTGGACACTTAATTTGATTGCCCACAATAACGTACATCAGTACATGACAAGGTTACAAGATCATAAACATACCGGCCATTCACAAATAAGATTCCTATATTAAGGAACTCCGAAAATTTCCAAGACCAGATATATCATGCATAGTTATCTAATTTTAAGGATGAAAAAATTCAAAGAAGATTTAAAGCATCAAACAATTGGTGCTTTAACGGATCTAAATTCAATGTATTTTCAGGAATTGTATCTCTTTACCCGGAAGGTATTCCATGCACGGAACGTGCACATGCATGTAGCGCTGAGGTGCACACGATCATGATTTTTAACGGTCAACCGTTATGATCGAATTAGTTAAACAAAATTGGACCGTTGGATCTCTATTTGGACGGCTGAGATTGAACGTGATGTTACACGGACCTTGCATAGAATAATTTCCGCTCTTTACCTTGTATCTTTAGGAATCATAAACATTTGGGTTTGCCAGTAAGAACTCAGCTCTATACAATTTGATTCCCTCGGATATAAGAGCAGAAACTTAAGTGCCTCAAATTGCAAAAAAAAAAAACTCTTATAATAGTTGAAATAAATTTAAGAGTTTTTTTTTTGGATGAAGAAATTAATAAATTTAAGATGATCAATGAATTAATAATTTCCACTAGAAAGTGAAACAAGTGCTACATTTCCTGTAGCTTGCACCTGTATGGATGACACCTGTATGAATTACTTCCGGGGATGTGGCACCTAGCCTGTTTCACTTGTTGACTCTTATAATAGTCAACAAAAGCTACGTACAGGTGCAAGTACGTTGGAATAGAGAATCCGATTTCAACTAATTTTGGTTCAAAGATTTCCAATTTTGAGTGACACCCAAATTAAATTCGAAATCTGAAACGCCAAAATTCAAAAATTACGATTTGAAAATCGAAGGACAATGATAAAAACACCCAAACAAAACAACCAAATTCATGATTAATTTCCTTAATGTAACAAACAAATTAAAACTTAAATGGTAGGAGGAGATAGAAAAAAACTAAATCGTAGGTCAAGATAGAAAAAACTTTATAATAGAATTTAATTAGTAAGATCAATTCCTCTAAATGGCAGAAGGTTCACCATATAAATTGTGGCTTTAGCTTCCACTTCATTCACCAGCAAACTGAGAGATCGAGTTTCGAGAGAGATACAACAGAAATTGTAGGCAGCTAGCTATATATATATATATGGCTACAGGTGTTTTGAGGATGGTGATTATGGTGAGCATGCTTGTGCTTGTTCTAGCTCGAAATCAACTTGGTGACGACGCCGTTTACCCGAAAGATGATGCCCCTAAAGCAGTTGATCATGTATCATCGTCTTCATTGGTTAGTTCTAATACCAATGATAATGAGGTGGTGGTTCCAAACACGGGTGCGGCACCATATTGTTTAACCAAGTGTTTTTTCGACTGCCTACCTCATTTCTTGGAATTTCAAGATTGTTATAAACTATGCGTTCACTATGCCAAAAAATGCATCAGACGACGGTGTAACTCTGTCGTCTGATGAAGTTCATTGCTGTTGTCTAGTAGCCTGATATCTGTTAGGGCTATCAAACAACGGAGATTCTCCGTCGTCTGATATACAATCAAACAACGAAGTTTCTCCGTCGTCTGATATACACTCAAACAACAAAAACTTCTCACAAACTGTTGTCTAATAAAACCTAAATATTAATATTATAGGATCATTTGTGGTTTATCAGCAACTTCAAAGACAATTATATGTTGTCTGTATCAGACCTTAACATCATTTTCTTTATAATATAAATTGTTTGAATGAATTTAAGAAGACATTATTTATTCAATGTATGTGGTTTGTTGCCAATATCAAAGACAGTTATCTGTTGTTTAAAAGTAAAAAATACTACAGTTTTGAGAATGATATGTTGTTTTAAATGATTTAGAGTGACAAATTTTAGTGTTTTTCTGTTGTGCTATGATTAGATATGCAACAAGTATATGTTGGTTTTATAGTGGTGGAACAACACTAAATTTTGTTAGTGTGGTTGAATTTCTCTTTCAGCAACAATTATATCTTTGTTTTTGTTGTCTAATATTCTTTTGGAAATCAGCTTGTCATCTCTAGTGGTTTTGAACCATATACACAATAAACAAAAGTTTGCTCATGTTATTGGTTCATTCTGAAAACAACAAGTCATTTCACCAGCATTCACCAAAATACATCCATAATATAATTAGATTGTTGCATAATTACAAATAATTCAAAATGTGCATCTGTTCACTAAATCCAGAAAATAAAATGATCGATCAAGGCTACCCAAAAAGTATCACATCCTGTATTGATCATATATATACGACAAAAAACTAAGACTTTTCTCCACTCATAATCAGTCTCGCTCCCAGGTATTACTGGTTCACTCTTAGAATGCCTAGTATGCTGCTGCTGTCCTAGAGTAATTAGCGCCTTAAGGCGAGCAATCCATACCTCTACCTCAGCTTTGTCCTTGCGGAAATATAAAGATGAAGCCAAACTGCCAAAGTAGAAATGCAGATGAAGCCACAGGAAAAGTTGAAACAAACTTAACTAATAACCAAAATTGCATGTGCAACAAGAGCAATATTAATGCTATGTCTCTATATTAATGCTATAATGTCTCTATAGGCAACTAAGAGAAAACCAACCTTATAATAACATTAAACCAAGCTGGTTTATTTAATCCCTCAATTTTAACTCATATAAGTATTATGTAATGCAGATGCTCAAAGAAAATTCAAATGCACATACCAATAAATTTTAAAAGGCACCAGATGTGAGACTAAGGGTAAATGCATATCCAATACAGGAAGCAAGACTAACAGTCAACATATAAGTTATTGCAATACCAAAAGCTGAAACAAAAAGCAGTTGAATAGTTACCTTGCTTACACGGAGGTGAGGGCTGAAGATGAATGTGAAACTGAGCATTTGAATAGCCATAATTACATATTGTGGGTGTGATCAGAAGAACCTACAAATTTTCGAAATGCATGAATATTGAGGAAACTTGCAAACTCAAAAATGCAACTTCCATCCTGAAATACATAATACTAACTACTAACTACTAACTACTAAGGAAATGCACATACACAAATACACATAGACACATGCACACATTATAAAAATGAGATTGCAGAAGATGTCTCACGAATATTAGCACTATTGTTGTTGTTGCTGCTGCTTTTGCAGTAGAGAGTGAAACTTTAAAGAAAGCTTACCGAACATCTGTGTAGTAGTGCTTCAGCTGAAAGAAATCCCTTTCAAATGCATCTTGATCCTCAGTCTACACGCTAAGAAGAACAGCTAGCATTCTCATATATATCCCCTGAAAGTTGTCAAACATTATAGTATAAGTGAATATGCAGATAAATATCTAGAAACTAGCATATAATTAGGTAGCATAATGAACTTTAAAATGAATACTAAATCAACAGCATATTTTGGTTAAGAATGTTACTCGCTATTTCTAATTCCTTGGCCGCATTAGGTGTATCTTGATACAGGGATGGTAGGCTGCTGAATTCAGTTAGCATGACCTGCATAAACAACAACCAAGTTAATTCAACCATACAGAAACATCAGAATCTAACAGAAAATGAATTCCTAATGCCTCCAAAGAGTGTGTATGTGATGCATGTCTTCTCCTATCAGCTTAACAACCAACTGAAGGTCTAACTGGGATCTTTTGGCACACACACACACACACATATGATCACGGCGAGAATTGCACACTATTAGGTGTATTAGATGAAACTCTTTTTTTCTATTTGGTCTTCAAGTCAAGAATTGCACACTATTGTTTCAGCGCGATGTCATAAATGTATCTATTTAGGTTTCACATTAGTGCTCTTGCCTCACGTCTCTCTTATACAGATTACAGCTAAATACACATACCCATCAAAACAAAGCTAAAGAAACCTGCACAAAGAGATACACATGTACAAATATTTACATTGTAGCACAGCTACATAGTAGCATATGTAGTCCTCCACTTATGCACTAAGTGCAAGAAGCCAAAAGTAAAGAACTTTATAATAAGCAATAGCAAAAGAGCCTAACACCCCACGGCTCTACTAACACCAAGCACTAAGGATTGACCGGAAAACCTAATCACATCGCTGAAATTTACAAAATTGATAGTCTAATTTAGCATTACGCAGGAAAGAAGACAACTAAAGGTTATTAAATCATGTCGCTGAGAATTTCAATTTTAGCAAAGAAAGTTAGGGTTTGAACATCGGTAGGTACCTTCAGATCCGAGAGGAGATTGGCAGTTGTATCGAAATCATTACGGATAAACGCTGCTTTGAAACGCCCGAAGTTCTGAGCTAGCTCGTTCAGCTTCGTATCCATTTTTCGTCTTCCTGGACTTTGCCTCTTTTCTCTGATTTTGCTTTCGCTTTTCGTTTGCTTCTCTCAGACTTCTATCACTCTTATAGTCTTATGCTTCTTTTCCAACAAGAAATTACATTTGAAAGGGATTCAGTTTGGTGTATGTAAATTGAATGAAGCCAAAAAAGGCAAAAATTGAATGAAGCCAAAATAGGAAAGAACCTGGCAGAAGGCTATTTGCAAATCCCAGTGGCGCAAGCGTGATGGTGACTGCTGTGTCACCGGCGAAGATCCGGTTGACGGAGAACGAAGAGGGGAGATCCCTGATCTGTTTCCGCTCCTCGAGTCTGACACCTCAAACTCTCTCTCATCGATGAATTAAAAGAACCCATTAGTTTTTGTTTGGGGTTTCCTCAAGATGTGAAGAAGAATCGGTGTCTGCGAAGAGCCGAAGAGGAACTGAGGTCTGAGGAAGGGGGAAATGGCATGAGAGGGAAACAAAAACCCTCCTTTGGTTTTAAGTGGGAAACGAAAATAGAAAATTTCGTTAAGTGTGAGGAGATTTGAAATGGGGAAAGGGGTTACTAGGGTAGTGAAGTGAGAGGGAAACCAAATGTCAAGTGCGGGAAATAAAATTGGGTGAAGACTTTTGACCAAAAAAAAAACTGGGAGTTCATCAGACAACATTGATATCTATACCTGTTGTCCCTATTTTTTTATAAAATTCCTTAGATAACACATAAAACTTATACCTGTTGTCTCAAATTTACCAATTTCCTAAATGAAAAATATTATGAGTTATGTCTTATTCAGACAACAGATTTAATTTATATGTCGTCTAAAAAATTCAGACAACAGAAAACTCGTCGTATGTCGTCTGATGTGTGTCGTCTGATGCATTTTTTGGCATAGTGGTTGTGAAATGCCAGATTGACACTCCTCCAGCTTCTCTGCAACATTAACGTTTCGGTTAATTACTGGGGATTGCTGTCTGTTGCTGCAAATAAAGATAAAAAAGATGAAGGAAATAATGTCCTTCATATATCATCAATCGCAACCCGTTTCGTAGGGCTTGCTTGTGCAGAATAATAAATTATTATTATTATTATTGTAATTCCCTACATTTGTAATAATTATTATTAATTTCAAAATTTAATGGTAAGAACAGACCAGTTCTTTTTTTATTGCTTAATTTGTATAAGAACAGACCAAAACTCCATCCACACTTCCTGGCATGCTACTTCAGAAAATAATGCTACTCTTTCATGGAAGTATATATAAAAGTTTTTTCATGGAAAAGTAATATTGGCGGTAAGTGAAGCCATATAATTAACTCAGATCGATAGCCTAAACCCTATTAAACATGTACATTGTTATGCATGTGAACATATTATAGGAAATTGTTACCTTTGCATTTTGTTAAGATAATTTTTTCAAACAATGTAAGGGTATTATGAATAATTTATAAAATAAAAATAAATTTAAAAATACAAAAAAATGTGTTAACTTTGTATTTTTGAAAATAATTTTTTCAAACAATGTAAGGGTATTATGAATAATTTATATAGTAAAAAAATTAAAAAATACAAAAATGTGTGTTAATTAATAACAACACGTACCCTTTAGAAATTGCGGTACTCTTTCATGGAAATAAGATTATTCTTCATGGAAAGAAATATTGGCTGTAAGTGAAGACATAGAAGTCATAAATGTCCAAACATGATATTGCCCTCTTTTCCGAAGACTCCAAGTTTAATTTCTATTGACAAAAAAAAAATCTATCAAAATATCGTTTTCTTTCTTAATATTTGGGATCTCAAGCATCTTCCTAATCGAGTAGTATATATATTTTTTGAAACTAAAAATATAACATCTCACTTACAAATGAGAGCATCTCCAACAAGGCTAGCTATCTATTTTGGCTAACAAGTAAAATACGTCTTCAACAATTCTCTCTATTTTAACTAGTTTTCAAATGTAGATAAGTGTCAAGCTTATATCGTTGTTGACTCGTTACTTAATTAAACTATACACCATTAATTTGAGACTTTTTAAATTTATTGATTTTGCTTATAATTGATTTTTGTGGAACATATGATGTTGTCCAACGTGGACTGAAGCTAAAGGTGCAAGCTGGATTAGGAAATCCGATTCCAACCAATTTTAATTTCAAGATTTCCGATTTTGAGTGACATGCACTTAAATTAAACTCGAAATATGCAATGCCAAAATTTAAAAATTTACGATTTGTACATCCAAGCGAAACACCCATCCTCATGGTGTGTAATCTATGTATATAGTTACTCACTTACTCTAAACAAAGATTGAATATTTTACATCTACGTACAATTTTAAAACATCATAATCACTTAGGAAGAACCTGCAATAAATGAGGAAAATTAACCTTATGTGATCGATCAGCAATCAACAATTGGTTCAAGAAAGGTAACGTAGAAAAGATTAATTAAATTGAAAGACCAAATTAAAGATTCACTTAATGAGACAAATTAAACGAAAATTAAATTGTAGGAGTAGATAGACAACAATTAAAATGTAGCTTAAGATAGAATACAATTTACAATACATTTTAATTGGTAGGATCAATTCCTTAGAATGGCATAAGGATCACCATATAAATTATGGTTTTAGCTTCTACTTCATTCACAAGCAAACGAAGAGATAATCTGAAAGCTAGTAGTGTGAGAAAATACAAATTAAAGAAGTCTGTTAGAAATTAATTAAGGGTGTATAGGCTGTACGTTATATATGGGTTCAGGTGTTTTGAGGATGGTATTTTTGGTGAGCATGCTTGTGCTTGTTCTAGCTCGATATCAACTTGGCGACGACGCCGTTTATCCTAAAGATGAAGCATTCGATCATGTATTCTCCAATAATAATGGTGAGGCCTCATCATCAACATTGGTTAGTTCCAATACTAATTATAATTAAGCAGAATGAGGTGGTTCCAAACGAAATCTCAGGTGCCACACCAGATTGTTTAACCAGGTGTTTTATCTTCTGCTTACCTCGTGTCGTAAAATTTGGAAAGTGTTATGAACCCTGCGTTGTGAAATGCCAGATTGATACTCCTCCAGCTCGTCTGCTAGATTAATGTTTTGGTCAATTTTACTGGGGATTAATTGCTGCAGTCTGATCGATCTGTTGCTGCAAATTAAATAAAAATAAATATAAGGAAATAATGTCCTACATATATAGTTTGCTACCTGTTTCGGGTAATTGGTATGTTGCCTTAGGGCTTAGTAAAATCCTTAATATTTGTAATAATTTCAATCAAGAAAACCATTCCTTTAAACAAATAGTTATACTATAGAAGACATCAGCAGCTATAGTTAGGGACTTGGGGTACGTATAAGAGGATATGATATATATAACAACATGATAGAAGACTTTATGGTTGTGCTTCGGAAGTATTCAATCGGAAACAAGATACTTCGATCAATTCCATTTCAAAATGTTTTCGAACATTGATCCCGTTAAGAACATGAAATTTTGAAAAGGTTCGGAACATGACATTTTCAAAATTTTAGATATAAGATTCTTGATCGATGTTTTAAAAAAAAAAAAACACAAACAAACCATTAAATAGATTGTGCGAGAGTTGACATACATGACAAATTGACAATAGTTAATGACATGCATGACAATAAACTAAGGTCTCAAAATGTTATGCCTTAAAAAAAAGACCAGTAACTGCATGCCACTTAAATAACTAATTTGGCTGACAGAGCTGATCATCTCAACTATGATTTTCTTGACTACAGTGTTGCACTTTGGACAGCATCAAGAGGCCAATTTCTGAGAATTATAATTAGTGTTTTTTTTGGGGGGTCAATTATAATTAGTGTTTTGTTTAGATAATGATGAAGTCTATCACCTTTAAACTTTAAACTAATGAGCAAGTCTGTCACCTTTCATTGTTCTTTGGGATCATTATTGATTTATTTCACCAATGCATTATGCAATTAGCAACCATTGATCATCTGAATTTATTAGAATACCAAAATACCATCAAAAGAAAAAAAGCAACAACCTTGTGAAATTCTTAAAATGGTCCACAAAACAAAAGAAATAAAAATTTCACACCAAAAGGATTAATTAGTTTCTCTTGAGCATTTCTCTGTAACGCAAGAGCGAGTCGAGCCTTTGTAACTTGAGCTGCTGCTTGAACCTGTTAATGAAGTCGTCAGCTTTCGCGTCAACTTCTTCGTCCTCATCTTCGAATCCTCCCAACGCCGATTTCTCGCTGGCGGACTTCTTCATCACCTTCTCGGGTCGGTTTTCCGAAGCTCCAGAACCCGTGTCCGACTTGCTCCGATGAACCAAATGCTCATGCCTCGGGTTCGGGTCATGGGACCCGGTCGGGTGAACATCTTTACTTTCCTGGTCGGGTCTGTAGAGAGAGGAGAAATCCATCGACTTGAGGCGGGCCAAGAGCGAGGGAGTCCGGACTAACCCGGTCGAGTTGTCCGGGGTTGGGTATTGCGTTACGTGTTGGGGTTCCGGGTCGGGTTGTTGGAAGTTGTAGTGGGAGAAGTCGATGGACCTGACCCGCTCCAAGAATGATGGAGTCCGGACTAACCCGGTCGAGTTGTCCGGGGTTGGGTATTGCGTTACGTGTTGGGGTTCCGGGTTGATTTGTTGGAAGTTGTAGTGGGAGAAGTCGATGGACCTGACCCGCTCCAAGAATGATGGAGTCCGGACTAACCCGGTCGAGTTGTCCGGGGTTGGGTATTGCGTTACGTGTTGGGGTTCCGGGTCGGGTTGTTGGAAGTTGTAGTGGGAGAAGTTGATGGACCTGACCCGCTCCAAGAACGATGGAGTCCGGACTAATCCGGTCGAGTTGTCCGGGGTTGGGTATTGTTGGGGTTCCGGGTCGACTGGTTGGAAGTTGTAGTGAGAGAAGTTGATGGACCTGACCCGCTCCAAGAGCGAGGGAGTTCGGACGAGTTGGGGTGAGCCGAAGAGACCGAGTTGGTCGTGTTGGTGTTGTTGAGGCTTTCTGTTGAAGCGATGGGAGAGGACGATGGTGGCGATGGTGAGGTTGACGAAGAGGAAGAGGGAGGTGGGTGTGAGCCAGCTGAGCATGAAAGCCCACATAGATGATGATGAGGTTGATGGGTCTGCCATGGTGCTTTTCTGTGAGTACTGTTGCTGAGTGTTGTTGTTGTTGCAGAGAGAGAGAGAGAGAGAGAGAGGTGATAGAAAATGGAGGTCTTTTTGTGAAACTGGGATGGAGAATTACGTGTCTATAACTATAAGTAGCCAAAAGCTATTCTTGTTGTGATGTTTCTTTGTTTTCTAGTCATGTACGTCTGAATGGAAAGTATCGGAGGGCCACAGGGTTTTGATGTTTCAAACATCGAAATTGATGCATAAGTTTTAACGTTCACTTTTTTATTTTTAGTTGGTGAAAATAGAAATTACAAGATAAAACTTCCATTTCAATTTTATCCAAATCGATTAAAATTGAGATCCAAATTTCATGGTTTCAAAAGGACATAATTTTACATTTCTCTGTAAAATAAATTGATAAGCCTTCTTCTTTTTACACACAATACAAAATTTCTCAATTAAATCATTAACAAATTTCCCACATTTTCTGACATAAACTACATTGTTGACATAATTGCTAGTTTATCTTTATCATTATATTAGGTTTGTTTATAGGGCTATTTACCAATACCTACAAGACCAACTTATCAATTCCCAGTAGCAAAACTAGTATAGGGAAAAGTCCTAAAAGGACTACTTGTTATAAACAACTTCAACTTAATCCAAACTGACACTATTCTAAACAGTATCATGCAATAATGGTTTAATAACAAACTTTCAGAAGCTAGCCTTCAACATGCACCAATTTCACCTACTGCGGTTACTTCCAGGGCGGAATCACTGCTGCCTCTTAGGGTTTAGGATTAAAAACAAAGCATGATAATGAGGAGTTTAACATCAAATCTGGAAAAGAGAGTTTTGTTAAAACATAAAAGGTAAAAGTAGAATAAGAAATATTTTTGCGACGGTTTATTCTGGGCACAAACTAGAATTTCTTTATTCAAACATGATTACAGATAAAACCCAGAGCCTTACTCTTGGGTAAACAGCTATAAGCTGTTTAGCTACTCATAACTAAATACAAACTTACTTGAGAAATAAAAGACTGAAGCTGAACCAGGGAGCTTCGACTCACACTCTTGGCTTTCTACTCTCAGATATCTCAATGATAGTTTTGATTTTCGATGCCTTACAAAATGAAAGAAACACTCCTTATATAGGGAGTGGAACTCAAAGCAGAATTCAAAACTGAAAATTAAAAGATAAGATCCAGCTCATGTGGACCCTTCAATTATGCTATTCTTGGTGGAATTTCCTGCTGATGATGCTACTTGTCTGGTGTCGGCAGAAAAAGCCAGATTCCTTCTTGATAAGGTTTGGTGCGCTTTCAGCTTTCCATCATATTTTCAATGTTGGTTAGCGCTTCGTCATCAAAGGGATAATTGGGGGACCCTGGGGACCCTGTTCCACTTGCTGCTCCTTTGTCGTAGTCTTCGACATGGAAATCTTCCAGATCTGAGTCCGGGTGAATTTTGTAGGGATTTTCTTTAGCTAGATTCTCTAGCCAGGTGTAGGTAGCTTTAGTGCAATCCACCTCATCTCTTACTAGTGAAGAGAAGCAATCACATGCTGTTGGTGGGGGATGATCATAGCTGGTGATTATAATTTTTTCACCACTTGCTAAGAGATTCACCTCTCTGTCTTGAGGGATAATCTTTTTTATGAAATCAATAGTCATTGCCTTGATCCAAGGGATGCTTTGATTTGGTTTTCCATTGAAACCTGCCACTGCTGGTTTATCGTCCACTGTAGGACCGTTGATTAATCTCACATAGTGATATGGCGCTATATATTCAACAGAGCCATCTTGCCTTCTGATCCACTCTGGTGGAGTTGAGATAAATTTGATTCTCAGAATGCAACCATCTGGCCTGATGTTCTTGACCGTATTGACTATGATTGCAGGGAGACCTCTTAAGTCATCATTTGTTTTAGTCCACAGATTATGGACAAAACCATTTTCAATAAGCCAGAGCTTATGATTCTGGTGATGATCAGCTTGAACGTTCACCACATATCTACCAAAGAAAGGACCTGATACAGGAAACAGAGTACCTGGTAATCCTTCGTCTCCAGTTGTTCCGAGGACATTGTGGAATTCGAACCACTCAGGTTCTGTTAGGGCTTTTAGAGGAACCCTTGCACTTTCTGGTGAAATAACAATTTCAAGCTTTTGTTCTTTTTGAACATTTTTTCCTCCGTCATGGAGTTCTTCTGTTAATGCGAACAGAGTAGAGAACATCTGTCTGGAGTTTTTCTCTTGAAAGTTATACAAGAGATTGTCGAGCAAGACCTTCTGATCTGCAGTCAAGCGTCTTCCAGTTCTGTAGACATCTTTGTCAAATGTTAAAAGTTGGTAGCCATGAACTACCGTTGTTCCAGTTGGAACATGTCTGCTTTTGGGCAAAGCAGCAGCCGTCAACGGGTTTGATATGCCTTTACCGCCTACCGTTTGAGACGGGCTAGCCAGTCCTTTCCCTTGGAACTGATCAGTTGTTAAGGTTTCTTTTGGAACCTTGGTGTATGTCTCGAGGACATTTTTCAGGGATGACTCTTCATCATTCATTCGGCCTTTACCTTTATCAGTTCTTCTGAACATCGCCATCTCTCTTGTGAGGGCGTCTGGGAGATAATTTTTGCTACCTGCAATTAATTCAACATTATAATCATATTGATTCAAAAATAATTGCCAGTTAGCCAGTCTACCTCTATCAGCAGCTTTATCAAGTTTAAAATTTTTGAAATTTTTGACTCTAGCACAATCAGTTCTAACCGTAAAGGTTTTTCCTAAAAATGCGGGAGAATTCAAAATGGTTTTCTTGACTGCTAAAATTTCTTTTTCCCCTGTGGGATAATTCTGCTCTGCAGGGTTAAATTTACCACTGCAAAATTTACAAATCTTTTCGATGTTAGTGCCTGGGGTTTTAGCTAAAACTATTCCCGACCAGTAATTGTCACTAGCATCAGTTTGTAGAATGATTTCGTCATTCTCTTCAGGTTGTTGTAAAGGAGGAAGATTTTTGCACAAATCTTTTATCTGCTTCACAATTTTTTCATCATCTTCTGTGAATTTCCAAGTTCTCTTAGAACTTGTCTTAGGAGATAACATTGCTGTTAGTCCCGAGATTTTGGGAATAAAATCTCTCCCATAGTTTATGACTCCTAAAAATCTCTGTAGACTTTTAGCGTCAGGGATTCTGTTTGGAAACTTCCAAACCTTTTCAAGGATATGGGGTTGGAGTTTTATCTCTCCATTTTTTATATTGATTCCGAGGAAGTCAACTTCATCTAGGATAAAGAAAATTTTCTTTTCTCCTAATATAATTCCATGCTGAACTATCAGCTTAATCACTTCATGAAGATGCTTCATGTGTTCTTCTCTGTTCTTAGAGAAAACTAATATGTCATCTATGTAGACAACACAGAATTCTGCTACATGCTTAAAGATATTGTCCATCTTTCTTTGAAAGATTGATGGAGCTTGTTTTAATCCAAACGGCATGACTAACCATTCATAATGACCCTGTGGTGTTCCGAATGCTGTTATCGGGATGCTTTCAGGATGCATCTTGACTTGCCAAAACCCTGATTTGGCATCGAATTTTGAAAAGACTTTTGCTCCTTTAAGCTGGTTAATCAACACTCTTGCTTGAGCAATTTGATAACCGTCTTTTACGGTTTTCTTATTGACATCTCTGTAGTCAATAACCATTCTGGCTTTTCCTCTAACTTCTTCTGCATGATTTCTGACATAGAATGCAGGAGCATGATGAGGGCTTGTAGATGGTCTAATCAATTTCTTTTCTAAGAGATCAGCAATATCTTTTCTGAACTCTTTTTGATCTTCTTCCTTATACTGAGGAATGACTTTTACATGACATATAGCATTCATATCATGTAGCTTTAATTCACAGACTACTGGGTCTTTTTCCCAGAACTTTTGAGGATCTGTATCAATGTTTTGCTTTAACATTTTCTTTATCTCTTCTAGAGTGAGTACCTTCTGTTTTTCTATTTTAGTTTGAAGGTGTTTGATGTTGTGTTCAAGAATGAAGCTTTCTTCTTCATTATCTTCTTCTTCTTCTGAAGAATCTTCTATAAGCAATTCTTCTTGCTTTTTATATTGCAAAACTGTTTCAAATCTTGGTTTATATTCACCACGATTTTGCTGCAACTTCTGATATTGTAAGGTGAAGTTTGGACCAACAACGCTTCTTGCTTGTTTGAGTCTTTCTGTCCAAAATGTTTTATCACCTTTCTCGAAGCCCATAACTGCTTCTTTTTGTATTATTGTCTGCTGTAATAGGAAATCATTTCCTAGCAGTATATCAGAACCTTGGCCTTCTGCTTGCCATATGGTTTTGATTGTAAAGTTTCCACCACCTATGGTGATCTTTACATCTTTTGCTACTCTTTTCATGGAAAATCTGCTTCCATCCATTTGTATTCCAGTAGCAGTTTTATTTTTATCTTCAGTCCAGAGTTCTTCTGGAATAGCAAATCTTTTTGCTATAGTGAATCCTGATCCACTATCTACAAAAGCATGTAGATGATATTTTCTATAATCAGGAAACTTTAATCCAATCTCTATGTAGTTGCTGAATCTACTGGTAGAGATTATTTTAGATTGCTGAAATTCTATTGACTGTGAATCTTCATTAGTCAAAGGTTTGCATCCTTCTGTAGGACACGGAATTTCTTCCATTTCTATTTCTTCGTTGTTGATCTTTTCGACCTTTTCAACCTTTGAGGCTGGTTGTATTATACAGTTTGGATGGACTAAGTTTACAAAGTCTTCTTTGTTATTAGCAAACTTAGCTCTTTCCATATCTCTGGCATATAACTCATTTCTTTCTGCCAGTTTTTCGAAGTATTCTTCGTATTCTTGTTCAACTAATTGGCTGATTGAACCATTTTTTGTCTTTCTTCGAGCTTCAGCTATAAAGCATTCTTTGTGATATGTGAAGCCTGTGCTTTCACAGAACATTGGGAGGCCATTAGTTTCATGACATTGGCAATAGTCACAGAGAAACGAACCAGGCATAATACAGTAAGAAGACATTAATTCTTCTGTAGTATTTTCTTCCCAATTTTTTACCTTGAGAACATATACTTCTCTTTGGTATTCTTCTTCTGATTCTGTATCAGATTCCGAAGAGCTATCTTCTTCTTCATAGGCTGAGTAGATAGATAGACTGTCTTCATCTTCAGAATAAGCTACTTCGTATCCTTTGATATTAGCTTCTTCTATGATGTCCTCGTATTCTTCGAATAGCAGGGCTTTTGAAGTTCTTTTGTTTTTCTCGGGACATTCATTGGCATAATGCCCTTCTGCCTTGCAGAGCCAACATCTGCATTTTTTCTTTTCAGGTTTTTCTTGAGACGGAGATTTCTTTTTGAAGAATCTTTTCTTCTTGTTGAATCTATTTTTTCTAAAATTGGAGCTTTTCTTAAACTTCCAATTTTTGTTCTGGTTTTTCTCAAACCTTTTTGAAAAGATTTTATCTTTTCTTTTCTTCTTCTTATGAGGATCTCTTATGTTATGACATCCCCAATTTGTAGGAGTATCGAGAATTTTATAGCAAAAATTCTCATTTCCTTTCAGTTGCTTTCTAGCCATCTTGGATTTATTATTTTCTACACACTGCTTTCTTAACAGTTCTTGTATTCTTTCTGCAACTCCTCCAACTGTAAATCTTTCTAGAGGACGTTCAGCCATGCTTTCTGCTACGGCAATATTCCAAGGGGCTGGTAACTTCCTATGAAGTAGATTAACTAGATTTTGATCATCTAGTTCTCCAATGGTACAGTAGTACTGTTGGAATTCATTTAAGTATTCTTCAAAATATCCTATGTCACATATGGACAATTTTTCAATATTTATTCTAGCAATTCTTTTGCTTCTTTCATCATGGCTCGTTACACTGCCACAGAATTGTTCATAGAAAGGAATAGCAAAATCATATGGATTTTTTGAAGATGCTATTTGTTCTAGCCAATTTTTTCCTCTTTCGGTTTCTTTAAACGTGAGGTAGAATTTTTTGGCTATTCCCGTAAGGGTTGCTTCATAGACAATCTGCATGTCTGGGGGTTCTAGTTTTCCTAGTGTTAAGGCTCCCATTAAAAAGAGACTTTCTACCCATTGATCTATAGTTTTTCTTTTATCTAGAGCTTTCTCTAAAGCTAACCATGTCCCATGGTTTGTAATAGGGACTCTTGGTATATCATTTACTGGTATATACCTTTCGGAGTTTCTTTCTCCTTTTTTACCCGTAGGGGCTTCCTTTTTTGGAAGTCTTATCCAGTCATCATCCTTGATGATATTTGTTTTTGTTCCTGAGCTTTCTCCTGTTTCCATATTCTGGAAAGGTTGGATTTTTCGCTCTTTTTTGCTTATCTTAAAATTTTCTATTTCTATGAGAAGTTGTTCTAACCTTTCTAGGTTTTCGCATGTTTCTGCTTCTTCATAAAGCTCGTAAAGCTTTTCTGACCTTAGCATCTTTGCAGGTCTATGTAGTTCTAATTCGAACTCTTCTTGTTCATCTAAGTAATTTTTTGTACTGGTAGAGGAACCTTCTCTAACAGTATTACTTCTTCTTAGACCTTGCAGGTTGAGGTTTTTAATTCCTCTATTTACTTCTTCAATATTCACGTCACTTTTTCTGTGACCTTCGAATCTAAGACTGATGTTTCCAGTCTTTCTGTCTTGATAAGACTTTGCTATTGTATTTTCTGGCTGTAATTTTGGACCAGAGAGTTTCCATTCTATTGGAAATGTTACTTCATCCCAAGTAACTTTCTTTATCTGCTCTGAGCAGTTTCTTGGATTGGTAATGAAACCAGTAGTGAGACCAGGGATGTTTGATATCTTAGTTTTGGGCTCAACTGTTGAACTCATCAACTTGTAGTATACTCTGTATACTATTGCAAGTTCTTGCATGTTTTCTTTCATGGTAATACCATCTGTTTTCACCCTTAATCTTAAGGATTGTACTGCATCTTTTAGACTTGTAGAGAAATTTGGGAAACAGTTGAAGTATGCAACTTGATTGCATAGAGACGCTTCAAGTGTTCCTAGAAGACTTTTCTGAAAGTCTCCTAATCTATTGTCTTGTAGGACACATAGAACCGAACAATTTATGCCTTCTCTGGCTAATAATTTTATGCCTACTTGGACTGCTCCAATGTGCATAAATTCATATTTTTTCTCTTTTGCTCTAGCAACTTCGCTTGGTGTTATCATTAGGAGATCTGTTTCTCCTGTATTTGCTGGAGTTGTGAATTCTAGCATTTTGAATTGATGGCTATCCAATAATTCAAAATTTCCTCTTTTATATATTTGTCTGAATTCAAATTTTGGTATCGAAGAGTTTTTTACTCTGCTCTCGATTTCGTTGAATTCAAATTCTTCAGCGTTTACTAGCTGAACTTCTTTTTTCTTTTTGAAGATACTTAACATTTTAGTATCTCTGATAATTTCTTTAGTTCCCTTTTGAACTTTTGATATATTAGTCAGTCCTGTTGACTGTTCTATATCTGGCATGCTAAATTTAGCATGTTGTATAGGTTTTTCTAATGGTTTAAACCTATTATTTGTTTTAACAGACTGTTCTGTTATTTTTGGAAAGAGAATCTGTTTCTCTTTATTTTTTGTTAGTATTTTTACTAACTTTTCTTCTTCCTTTTCTGGAAGAGTTTTAATATAATCGAGCTTTTCTTCCAATTTTATTAATTGGTCGATTATTTTTTGAACATTCTCTAAACTTGTGTTGCATTTAGAGATTTCTTCAATAGTTTCTAGATGACTTTCATCTATTCTTTTTAATAGAGATTCCAGTTTCTCTATTATTTGTTCAGATACTGTTCCCATTTTGGGAAATTTTGAGCTAAACAAGCTCTGATACCAGTTGGACTGCGGATCTAACCGATGCTCAAATCATCAAGCATTTCTTGATAAACTTCTAGAGATTTTTTAGCTTCGTCTACTCTTTCTCTAGTATTTCTAATCCTGATTAGGATAGACCAGAAATTTGGTGATTGAATGCTAGTATTTTCTCGAAGACACACAAGATCTTTTAATTTCTTTCTTTCTCTTTCTAGTTCTTCTGTAGAATCTTTACAGTAGGATAATAAATTTTCTCTAGTTAGTAGAAGAGGAAGACTGCTCATTAGACTAAAAGTCTACTCAGGCGAGATTCTATCTCTTTTTTCTCAATTAAAAGATTTCTTATGAGATCCTTTTCTATTCGGATTTCTTCTTCGAGGACTATCTTCCTTTCTTTAGCTCTGCTAAGATTAGTGGTTCGGATATGATCTATCAAGAACTGTAGGCTTTCAATTCTTTTATAAGCGTTAGCTATAAACTCTCGTTTTAAATCTAAACTTTCTCTTAAATGAGAAGAAATAGTGCAGTAATAAGCAATATTATGAGAAAAATATAACTGTTTACCTTCGAGTGTAGAGGATAGATCTTAGCTGCAATTGTTAGAACAAACTAATTCAAAGATATGGGCCCACAACGCTCCGCCAGTTTAAAGGGGTTTTTTTTTTTATTTTTTATTTTTTTATTTTTTTATTTTTATTTTTATATATATATATAGAGGGTAAGGTTGGTATTTAAGAACTATTGCATAGTGAATTTGTACCGCATGGATACAAGTTTCCTGCTTTTGTAGTTTTGGGTAATTTGCTCTTGTTTATATGAGTCAAACTCACCTAAATGACAGTTTTTGAGTCTAATGTACACCAGACTTGGTTTTCTTTTATTCCTGAGTTTCTTCGGGATGCCCTTGTTTTCGATTGTAACTCTGTCTAAAGTTGTAATAATATTTAATTTTTTCTAAAAAAAATGACAGTTTTTTAGGAACTGTAAGGAACATGTGAATTTGGTGGCTGAAAAAAATGGATTTAATTATTTTAAAGTTGCAAGAGTTTGAGTTTACATTAATTTGCATCAGTAAAAGTCTTGCTTTTGTTGTGATATAGCATGACATACTATTCATCGTCTTGACTCACCAACCCTGAAGAATCATTATATAAGACCAAATATCAGCGAATTAAGGAAATCTATGCTCGAACCTAACATTTGACTTATTATGAAAATGCAATCGAATAATGTGCAGGACTTTTGCAAAGCTAGTTAGAAGTTAAACTAAGATTTGTCTAGAAGGTGAGCTATAGCTGATCACTTGATTAGGAATGGACATTTTTGTATTGTTTGTACGAAGACTAGGCAAGGCAACGGAGCATGACTATGTATGGACACATCATATATATAAATATGGTGCATTGTCTAGCTAATAACTGTTTTTGTACATAAAAAACGGTTTAATTCTAGAGCGCTACTGTATATAAAATTAACAATTTTTTTTTTTTCATATAATACTAGTTAAATGTATTTATCATCTCTAAACTTAGGTTTCTCTTGCTTGATAATCGTTCAATTCATATATAATTTTGGTTAGAACGGTGTCATATTTATGTTGGTTCCAAGCAATGATCAACTCAATACTACTACGTACCTCATTGTATCGCGTTTGGGTGGTGGATAGACGTAGTGCTACAAGAAAAGTTGAATCAAGTTTAGCTTCGTGATTGCAATTATAGAAAAATGTGATCGTGCAGCTGGTGATGGATACTTGTGATTTTATAAAACTCTCATATCCATCTTAGATAAAGTAGTTTTGATGATCACTTTTGTTATAATAACATGCAGGGACATGATGAAGCTGCTTCCCCAGTCCCAACTTAAAATCATTGCACGGTTTTTACATATATAATTGTTATACAGTCGCACAAAGCAAACCTTTATATATGTGTAGCTTTGTGAGTTGTGACCCCCATATTATCCCGCACAGAAAAGTGGAATAATGCATGTTAGCTAGGGTTGTGATTCAGCAAAACTTTATTGGTTACTTGGAGCCACCCGAAAGTTTAATCATTTTACCTTGTAGGAAAAAAGACTAAATACTAAGTTAAATAATTAAGCATGTGATGGAATCCAAGAAGACCAAGACCTTATATGAGATCAGATCAGTGACCTGGGTCAACTGTCACCGTCAGTGTGTCCATACATATGCGAAGTCAAGGTCTTCTTATTTTCTTATCTGCTTAGTCACTATGGTTTATGGACGTTCACACTTGAGCTACCGTATGCATGCATGTGCTTGTTGATATCTGTGACCGTTGGATAAAGGCTGGGCCACTACTGTACGTACTGTTGAGTTTATGGTCTAATATTTAAGTGTGAGTATGTGACCAAAACCCTAGTCTTCGTCATGTGGATATGGACCCATACCTGTTGAATTTATGGTCGAGTGGGAACACTTTCTATTTTCCTAACCCTAGCTACCCACTTTTTCATAGAAATTAAGAGACATGCCCATAATGAAATTTGAAAAATCAGAATAATTTGTTCGTTTGATTCTTATTTCTTAATCCTACGGAAGGGGGGGTTGAATTTGGGACTTATTGTATTGAGAAAAATACTATTGGACTAACTAGACCTCGGTAACGCACTGGTTCGATTATTTAGGTTTTGTTTTGCAGATATGAATCTTAGAGGATTGATCCACTCTACCACTGGGCTCTAAATGATAAAGCTTAAAGATCAGGCCCATTGGATTTTGTTTAAGAATTAGGCCCATTTAGATTGCCGGAGGAGGAGACACTGAATCAAAACAACCTTCTCAGTCCGCCGGGTCTCCAAATCCCGCTTCTCTGAGTTTCTCACTGTCCATGGCTCCACCGAAAATCTTACTCTGCGGCGACGTTTTGGGAAACCTCAAGCAGCTCTTCAAACGAGTCGTCTCGGTCTCTCTTTCTATCCACCTCTATATTCCTCTTTTGACATTTCATTTAACTCCTCATTTTGTAATTCGACTCTGTAATTAACTCCTTCTAGGTCAACAAATCGGCCGGTCCATTCGACGCGTTGTTCTGCGCCGGCCAGTTCTTCCCCGACTCGCCGGACCAGCTCGAGGAGTTCACGAATTACATTGAAGGCCGGGCCGAAATTCCTCTCCCGACCTACTTCATCGGCGACTATGGCGTTGGCGCCGCTAAGTTCCTATTGGCTGCAACCAAGGACTCCGGGAACCAAGGCTTCAAAATGGACGGCTTGAAGATGTGTAACAATCTCTACTGGTTGAAAGGCAGTGGCAAATTCACCTTCCACGGTAAAATTTAGTTACACATTCAGTCGTGAATTGAAAACTGAGCTTGAATCAATTTCAGTAGTTTACTTCAGTTTTGGTTTTGGTTATAACTTGTATAGAGCTTAGCTGAGTGTGTGTTCCAACTTCTTAGCTTATGGTTACTATTATTTGCGTACAATCAGATTAGTTGTTGATCAGTTTGACTAGGAATCACTTCTATTATAATTAGATGCCAGTGATTAATGTACAGCTTAGAGATTGGAGTCCTTGCGTGTGGTAAGAATGGAGGAATTTGTAAATGTTTGCAATAGCCAATAGCATATATGCTGATAGTTTATACTGTATCGTTTCTGCTTATAACTGATTGATGAACTCATGTCTAGGGTTATCTGTGGTGTATTTATCCGGTATGCAATCTTCTGATAGTCAACAGTTTGGGACATACAGTCAGGATGATGTTGATGCATTGCGAGCAATTGCTGAGGATCCTGGAATTGTTGACCTGTTCCTAACATATCCTTGCTTCATTATAAGTAACTTCATTTTTATTTTTAAGAGAGAAAAAGAGGCTATATTTTTTTGTTTCTGGACTGTGTTTATGATTTCCTTGATTCATTATTACTAACAAATGGCCAAGTGGGGTTACAAATAAAGCAGCTACATCTGATGTTCCCCCAGGAGCCTCTGAGCCTTTTGGCACCGACTCTACTGTGGCAGAGTTAGTAGCCGAGATCAAACCGCGGTACGGTATTTTGGAGATTACTGCATCATGTACTCTATTTAATGGCCTGCATAGCAAACAGAATAAGTTTTGTATTTGCATTGAGCCTCTGTGATTCTGATCAAAGTTTGTCCTCTGTGGTAGCTATCATATTGCAGGCACGAAAGGCGTGTTCTATGCACGTGAGCCTTACTCTAATATTGATGCTGTGCATGTGACCCGCTTCATAGGTCTTGCTCCTGTTGGAAACAAAGATAAGCAGGTTTGTTTTCTGAGCATTACTTCAAATAACATTCATCAAGCAGGTTAATATCATTATTTCATTAATTTATTTGGCTTTTCTATAATGCTCTGGATTTCCCCTGCTTCTCAGAAATTTCTTCATGCGCTTTCTCCTACTCCAGCATCTACTATGTCTGCTATTGAGATTAAGACCAAGTCAGCAAACACTACCTTGTGTCCATACACTTATGTTGAGGGAACAGCTAATGCGAAAGAAGGTGCAAAGAGGTCTAGTGATAGTGTTTCTGATTCTGATTCACAGTACTGGAGATATGATGTCTCCCAAAAAAGGCAGAAACATGGAGCTGGAGATGGTAATAAGCTGTGCTTTAAGTTCGTATCCTCTGGTTCTTGTCCAAGAGGGGAAACTTGCAACTTTCAACATGACATGGATGCAAGAGAACAATCTTTGAGAGGTGTTTGCTTCGACTTTATGAACAAAGGAAAGTGTGAAAGGGGTACAGATTGCAAATTTAAGCACAGTTTACAGGATGAAGGTGAGAGCTATTCTCACAAGAGACGCGGCACTGGAAATGCTACCAGGTTGGTGTTTGAATGTCCCTTTAACTCAGAAAAAAAAATTGTGACACTGAGTTTGATCTCCCTTTTAATCTAACGTACACACATTATTCACACATTATTCCGTGCTATGTTTTTGATTATCTATCCTGCTAGTGAGTTACAGGTCGACAGAGTGCTGGTTTTGTTTGTCGAGCTCCAAAATAGAATCACATCTATTTATCAGCTTAGGGGAGCATTACTACTGTGCACTTGCTAAAGGCCCACTTGTTGAAGACCACGTATTGCTAATCCCTATTGGGCATTCACCCAATACCCTTTCTCTACCCTCCGAATGCGAGATTGAGCTTGGTAAATTCCAGGATAGTCTGAAGAAGTTTTACAAGAAACAAGAAAAGGAAGTCGTTTTCTTTGAGTGGGCTTCAAAACGCTCAAGTCATGCCAATCTTCAGGTAAGGATTTATGTTGCAAATGTTTATTGAAGTAGTTTCCTGCGTGGATCACTTACAGTATTGTTGTTTTGTGTAGGTCGTTCCTATTCCATCAGTCAAAGCAGCTAGTGTTCAAAATATATTTCACTTAGCTGCTGATAGGCTCGGCTTCAAATTTACGACCATGAAATGTAAAATTCTAGTACATGTTTGTCAAGATTCCTATATCTAATTAACTATAAGCATTCTGCTTCCCTTAAAACTTTGGCCAAAAATTATCGTGCCCAATATAAATGTAGTTTCTTCAAGTATAATTCTGAGGAACAAGATATTACTTAGCTTCTACTGTATTTTTAACTGGTGTTTCTCTTTCTTGCAGTCAGTAACAGTTCTGATGGGAGAAAATCGTTAAGGACACAGTTCGACAGTAATTTTAGCTTCTTCTATGCTGAACTCCCTGATGGTACAGTCCTATCACATTTAATTGAGGAGACCGAGAAATTCCTAGCCCAATTTGGACGGGAGGTGAGCACACAAGTTCTACGGGCAAATTTTTTTTCCTGAGATCTGTCAATGGGCTTCAGATATACAGCCATTTTTTTTTTTCGTTCTTTTCTTTCTTTCTCTCCAAGGTTCAATGATTAAAATTCAAAATGATATGGAACCCACTATCCTCTGTGCTTGATGCATATCCTAAGATATGATTTCTGCATGTGCTACTTGTGCAATTCCATCATTTGAAATTTAGCTCATAAGTTTCAGTTTAGTTCAGATTAGAACTTATTCTTGACAGAAAAGAAGTTTGAAATCTCATGGCAAATGAAATATTTTGCAGGTTATGGCAGGTTTATTGAACAAGGCTGACAGGGCTGATTGGAGGAATTGTACAGATAGCAAAGAAGAGGAAACAAAGATGGTGGAAAAATTCAAGAGTGGATTTGAAGAATTTGATCCAAATAACTAGTTTTTCTCCGAAAAGGAAGTTAACACCGAGAGCCCTGATCTAGTGACCCTAATGTGATTTCAAATGTACTTTGCAATTTCGCTGTCTACTGGTGAGGTTCACCAAAACCACCTTACTTCCTTAGTATTCATTTTCTTGTCAATTTTGAGAACCAAAGCCAAGGATGCTCAATCTATGTCATTGTTTTGTCATTTATAACAGTGCTGAGAGTAATTTTTGGCTGTAAGGTGGATAACAACCAACCCCAGATGGTCTTTGTTCAATGATGAGGATGAGTCCAGTAAGTTAAACCCAAATGCTGTTTTTTTTTTAAGCCTATTTGAGCTTTGGATATGTGATATGTCTGCATCCGGCCCTTGTAGTTTTCTGCCATCTTCACTCTTATCAGACCCTTCCATATCACAGCTCACTATACTATTTAATTCAGTTCCAATATTGGTAGCCAAGATTCTTCTTTTATAAGATTTCTTCCTTTGTTTTTTGTGGTTGATTTTATATTGAATGTTGCAAGCGGAAAAAGGCTGTGGCTGACATGTGTTGGAATGTGTTCACGAATCAAATCATAGAACTATATTATCTGATTATCATCTTAGTCATTTTCTACTTCATTCTAATTCTGATTTCCAGAATTTCTGCAATGACCAAAAGGTCAAGCACCATTGTGGTGTCCTATACTCCTATATATGCTTCTGAAAGCTCTCAGGGTCCAAAAGATCATAATGATCCTTCATTGTGCTTGTTGAGAATTGGGGTTAGGTTGGAATAGGACTTGGGAGCCAACCAGAGTGGGCGAGGAATATTCATATCTAGAGGAGAGGGATGTTTCTTTTCTTTTCAGCCTCTGCAAAGCTGCAAAGGAAGCAATCAATGCCCTATAGAGTACGCTGTGTCTTAAAATAAGCACCAAGAATTATACAAATTCTTCCTTGGAATTTTGTTTATGTATTTATATTCGACTCCTTTAGTCCTTTGGATATGAATGGCTCATTGACCTACTTATACATTAAAAACAGAAAAGGCCAATGACACTGATAAAACAGATAGAAAATGAATAACCCCCATTTCTACTTGGATTTGTTTTGTTTTGTTTTTTATTTTTTTTTCGGACTTCATTCTGCGAACCAAACGGGATTGAAAGACGGAAAGTAATGATGTATTCTATATGGTTGAGAATGCACTTGAGATAGTTAGAAACTAGCCATCCCAAGTTCCCAACCCTCTTTGTTGCTTCAATTCCTAGTGAATTCTCTCTAGTGAAAAAGGGTTTCTTCACGAAGAAGATGGTTATAAAGAAGCTTTGAGGAAAACAGTAACGTGCCCCCTTTATTTCTTGGTTATCAAATTTAACAAAGTTGAAGTGAGTTACAAGAAAACTAAGGGATCACATCATCACAAGGTAGTTTCCTCCACAGCTCCACTCTAATGAGAAGAGAAATCATTGTGACAATGAAACCCCAATTTTGACAGACTATTATTTGTGTGTGGGGTTTCATTCATAGAGCCTCAGATGTGTTGGTCCGTGAAGGCACTCAAGTGAAAAAAGGAAAAAGAATGTAACCAAAAAAAGGGAAAAAGAAACAAGAAAAGAAAAGCAGAACGTGTTTGGGGACAATGTGAAGCACTATCTAGATTTTTGATGGTCCACTGTTATATCTATCATGTGGGGTGTGAGGTTTAGTGGCTTTGTCAAAATCCCATAATGTTCCATTTGTCTGATTAAATGCATACGCAGTGGTCAAGTTAGGAAAGGAATTGATTCTTCTTGGGAAATAATTATTACCTAATCTTTGTTTCTTCTCATTTTGCAATGAAGATGAGATGACTTATGGTTGATCAACTTGGCCAGCAACTGGGAAATAGAGAACTTGTGCGTCCACCAGTTAGCCCTTTTTATTTACTCTGCATTCCTTTTGGTACTACTAATCCCAATCTTTTGTTTAGAGTGTTGAATTGAGCTTATAAAGTTAATCTAAACGAGATTTGTATTGAATTACTACCACTATTTGGTAATAGTGACAGATTCATGAATTTATCTTTTTATGAATTAAGAAGTTCATACACTAACTTGTTTTTCTTGACAATTTATCAAACATTTTGACTTATATCTTTGTACTTTCTTTACCCATTCGGTGTCTCTTGTTTTCCTAAACTCATTTCATGCATCGTAACAAACCTTTTAATTCTACAACTTCAAAGAAAATATACAACTTCAAAGAAAAGAGTAAAAATACATAGAGCTACTTCCAACACCCTCTTGGATCCATCATGTTAGTCATGAACCAATATTTTTGTTAGCTTAATGTTTATTATTGATTCATTTATTAACTATTTAATTTGTTTTTCCATTAATCACTTAAGTTTATAGGGTCAAAAACTCAAAACCAAGTTGTGTCAAAAAAAAAATTTGTGTCGGCTTGGTTTCCGAATATGGTGTTTTTTTTTTTGAGACAATTCCTAATATGGGGCATCTTCAACACATTATCATGAGATTCATGACCATTATCAATATTTGTCTTCTTCAAATTCGTCATTTTTGCACCAAGTAAACAAGCACCGTTGGCTCCATTATAGCAACCCTTCAAGGCTTTAACTCTTTAAGTGTGTGGTTCATTCTCCTTTCTAATTTCACTACTAGTTTTCCATTCATTTCTGGTCTCCATATTTGAGCTAATAAGCTACACAATAGATTAGGCTGATTAGCATATTCTATATATTAAGGTGTTTCTGCTCCACAACGCAATGAAGGCAGTCTCCAAAGGTAGTTTGGAAAGTCTAAAAATTTAAGAATATGGACCCTATAATTAAATACTCAACATCAACCCAATTCGAGTAGGAATTTCCAGTTGTATGTTCAGACTTCAGACCTTACTGGTCAATTTTTAAATTCAAAATCTGAAATCTTCAACTGTCAAAAATTTGTACTGTTTTTTGGGATATGGGTCGGGACAAATCATTGACATATGAGTCTATGATGATATTTTAACTAACAAAAGCCTGACTATCTGTGTTTCTGTTGCAAAGCCTTCTTCTTCAATCCACATCTTTTGAGTAGGAAAGAAAAAACAGTAGCCACATACTTTTAAATTTCCCAACCAAAAAGAAAATTACTTTTTATCTGATGAGGATGCTGATTGCTAAACCACACAGTAACCTGTATTTAAAAAGGTTGAGTTATCCAGATCAATGAAGAAAAGGAGGGTGATGTGTCAAACTTGGATTTAGACGCAAGGCTAATTCCTCAGTAAAAGTCCACTACCCCCATGGCCAACCAAATAGGCAAGTAACCACCAAGAAGTCAAGAACAAGAAAATGAGTAAAAACCCATTGAGAAAATTCCAAGAATTTCAACCCCAATTAAAAGTTTTGTACTTTGGTTCATTCCCCATTAACATAAATCTGCCTCCCCACTAATAAAATATTAACCAAGCATCTGTTTCTCCTAGCTCTTCTCTCTCTACCCCACCCAACTCTCCCTCTCTCTCTCTTAGTTACAAAGTCTGTTCCTTTAGCAGTACTGTAAGGTTGTAGTGAGTGTATATTATTATTAAATTTTTGTATTTCTGGTTTTGCTTCAAGTTTCCAGTTGTGTTTTTACAACTCATGTCTGTAGAGAAGGTTCTATCTTTCATGGAAATCTCAAAGCTCTGCAAATTTCAGAGCTTTGGTTCTCAGGAAGCTAGAGGATTATTAGTTCTCCTAGCTCTTCTCACCAAACCCAGTTCTGGGTATCTCAATAAACTTCCTTCTTCTCATTGCTTCCATCTCACTACTTGTGGGTCTTTTCTAATCTAACTCACCTTTTGTTCTTGCTTCAAGTTATCAAATCATAGAATAATAATAATTAACTTATTCATTTGTTACTATTATTTTATTGCTCTCTGATTACTTCATCATTGAGAAGTGGGGAGTAGAGATTTTGAGATTTGGTGTTTTATGGGATGGTGATGACAACCTTTCTCCAGCTGGTTAATCTCTGTGTCATTGGCTTTGCTTTAGCTCTCCAAGGATCTACAGGTAAGTTTTATTCTTCACAAATTTTGATCACTGTTTCATATAAGCATTGGAATTGTTGAATGAAATAGTGAATTTGAAAGCTTTTGTGCTTCAGCAACATTGTTGTGATCTGGGTCTCTGAATTTCATGCTGCTATTGTTTGTTTACAAAACCAAATAATGCAGCATACCAGGACATGCATGATCAAATGCTGTGGTCACATCAAATGAATTAATTTTGGCACTTCGATCTGAACATATGCTCATCTTATCGAATTGTTTTCTAAAATTTGCCTGAATATAGTTTTGACACCAGAACTCGCAGCTAGTTGGTCATCTAGTGTATACTAATGGCTAGTGTTCTGTTTTGGAAATGATAATTAATGTCCCCAGAAGTACGGTAACTTAGCTACTTCTATCCTATTTTGGGTTTCATTTTGATCTGGGTAATGCCTTACCATTGAGGTTTCTTCTGAAGAAATGCCCAAGTATAAATCGTAACGTTAGTACAAATATGGTTCGAAATAAGAATGAAAAGTATGAAGGGTTAAATATCAGATTTCCATAGCTTGTTTTAGTTTCTTTTGTTAAGAACCGCCCTTTACTTTCTCTCAGGGTTAAATCTATCACCATCACCAGAACCTCTCTCTGTGAATCCTCCTATTGAAACAGCACATGGTCCTCTTCCTCACAGTAAGTCATTCAGAAGCAATGTACCAAGCCCAGCATTACAGCCAAATGGTAAGTCCTTATCATAAGTCTCACGACTGGCATTTTAGATTAGAACACCTGATTGAGCTCCTAATTTAACAATCCAGGGTCGGATTTGCACCCTGTGCCTGCAATGCCACCTCTTATGCCTCCCCCAGTGCCCCCAAAAATGGAAGCACAGGTACCATCCCTTTCACCAAGTACTCCGGCAGTGTTGCCACCACAGAATACAGCTCCTCCGCCATTAGATGTACAAAGTCATGCACCGTCTGTGCCACCAACTGCTCCCCCAAAAAAGCTACCAGTTAATAATGGTCCTGTGTCAGTGCCAGTTGCTCCAGGTATATGACCGGCCATGGCTATTTCTGTGATGATTTTTCTGTTGAATTGGTTTCAGAGTAGCTGTGTTTTTTTTTTTCCCTCGCTTCTTAATATACAGTACCAGTTGCAACACCTTCAAGGAATGTGGCACCAATTTCACCAGTCATCAACTCAAGTACACCAGAAACTTCACCATCAAGCTCTCATCAAAGAAATGCGCCAGATAATAAGGTTCCCATACCAGAGCCAAATGCTCCAGGTACATATAGGATATTGTTATGACATTACTACATCTCAGATATTGGTTCTAAGTCGGTTACTTTATTTCAAAATACAGCACCTGTTTCATCACTGCCGAGGGCATCGGGACCAAATTCATCTGTAGTTCATTCTACTGCACCGAGTATAGCACCAACTATATTACCTGGTACACCTTTTCTTGATTATTGAAAACTAAACCTTCCGTTAGAGGACTAGTTAAATTGACCCTTTCTTCTGCTCTCTAATAATGCAGTACCAGTTGCATCGCCAAGTAAACTGCCTCAAAACCCACCGTCCAGTCATCCAGTTACACCGGGAGAATCTCCGTCCACTCTTCCTGGTACTACTTTAGAAAGAATTTTGGTTAAGCTATGAAAAATTAAAAATGCTGGTAGAATAGTTTTAAAAGGGAGTTGTGTCTCTTGAAAGAGGTTATAGTGGTCTCTCTTAATATTTTGAAATCCAATTATAATCTCAATATATTGAGGTTGCAGATCCTGAAATCTCTCCTGTATCATCTCCTCCCCCAAGCATCAATCATAAAAAGGATGGAAGGCCAGTTGTTGCACCACCATATGAAGCTCCGAAGCCATCACTACCCATGGGCCATACCCCAGCCATAGGTATAGAAAAATCACATATTTCCTATGGATTGCTGCTTAAAAGTTTGTGTTGTCAAGTTTATAATTTTAGGTTCTATGCTCTGCTATAGCTCCATCTGTCAACAAACCTGTGGTATCATCTCCTACCCCCAGCACCAATTGGAAAAGGCATAAAATGCCAGTTGTTGCACCACCAAATGAAGCTCCCAAGCCATCGCTGCCCACGGTTCATACCCCAGCTGAAGGTATAGAAATCCGCACATTTCAGACTGGTTGCCACTTGAAAGTTTGTGTTGGCATGTTTACATTTTTAGTTTCTGGCATCTGCTGTAGCTCCTTCTGTCCACAAACCAGTGGTATCATCTCCTACCCCCAGCATCAATAGGAAAAGCGGTCAAATACCAGTTGCTGCACCACCATATGAAGCTCCCAAGCCATCACTACCCATGGGCCATACCCCAGCTAAAGGTATAGAGAAACTGTATATTTCACATTGCTTGCTACTTTGAAGTTTGTGTTGTCAAGTTCAAAATTATAGTTTCTGCGTTCTTCTATAGCTCCGTCTGTCCACAAACCTGTGGTATCATCTCCTTCCCCCAGCATTCACTGGAAAAGTGGTCGAACACCGGTTGTTGCACCACCATATGAAGCTCCTAAGCCATCACTTCCCACGGGTCATTCCCCAGCTAAAGGTTTAGAAAACTACGTATTTAATATCGGTTGCTACTTGAAAGTCTGTTGTCAAGTTTATAACAATTGGTTCTGTATTTTATTTATTTATGTTTTCTGTAGCTCCTTCTGTCCATAAATATGCGAGACATTATAAACTTGCTCCTGCACCGTCTGATTCATCCGTTGAACCTCCTTCTGATAAAGGATATCATTCTCCTGCATCGTCGCCTCCAAGCTCATTGTATAAGCATCATCATACAAGGAACAACATCACCAATCCTTCTGCTGCACCATCATATTCGGTTTCTCCTTCCATTTCAAAACAGCAAGGTTTCATATTTTACCTGAATTACATGTGACAAATACAATTCTTCAGCTTGTTATGTTCTTTGACATTTTAGCCTAATTTATCATTTCAATGCTTTTATACAGGTCCAGTGATTGCACCGACATCGGTTGAAACAAGAAGGCAAAGACACTATGCTCCTTCACCCCTATATGCAGGTGCCAAAGCATTGAGTTTTTAGTGTTCTATTCCACTTATCATCGGCAATAGAAACTTAGTTTTTCAACTCTAACACAATACCTATCTGTCAGGGTCTTCGGCTCCCCCATCTCATTTACCTGTCACTCCATCAGCAAGCCATGTTTCACCCACTCCTTCTCCATCTCTTAAAGATGCATCTGACTATACCAAAAGTAAGAAATGCTCACGTCTCTGGTCGTATTTTTTTTATAATTTCTGTTACTGTCTACTACATACTTACCTGCTAACTTATGTATACTATTGTCAGCGCCCCCAATTCTTTCTCCATCAGGGTCTTTATCAACAAGTCCAAAAGTGCCACCTCTGCCACCAGTTCAAGCATTTCCACCTCCACCTCCCAATGAAGGTATATATCTAGAAATTTTTGGTTACCTACTGGTTACTGGTGTGTCTTTCCACTTTTTGGATCCTACAATATTCTTCTTTAAACAAAGTCTCATTTATAGGTTCTTTTTGTAGATTGTTCATCTTGCACAGACCCCTTAACAAATACTCCTCCTGGGTCACCTTGTATGTGTGTCTTGCCAATGCAAGTTGGACTGCGCCTTAGCGTTCCTCTGTATACTTTTTTCCCCTTGGTTTCAGAGCTCGCCCTGGAAATTGCTGTGGGGGTTTTCATGGAACAAAGTCAGGTTCGCATCATTGGAGCCAATGCAGCTAATCAGAGCCCAGAGAAGACAGTAATCCTTATTGACTTAGTTCCCCTGGGAGAAACGTTTGACAGCACCACCGCTTTTTTGACTAACCAGAGATTTTGGCATAAACAAGTTGTTATAAAAGCATCCTACTTTGGGGATTATGAAGTACTATATGTGCGGTATCCAGGTATATAATAATACCAGGTTCTCTCTCTTTATATGTATATGTCTTGTAATATAAATAACTTTTATCTATATGTATAGGTTTACCTCCATCTCCCCCTTCTTCGGACGCTGATGTAATAGATGCGGGACCATATCCTGGTAATGACAATAATGCGAGGGCAATAAAGCCCTTGGGGGTTGATGTGCCCAAGAGGAGGCATAAAAATGGGCTCAGTGGTGGCATAATTGCTATTATTTCTCTGTCAACCTTTGTAGTCGTTGCTTTATGCTCTGCTGCTGCTTGGGTTTTCCTATTCAAACCCAGAGACCGTGCTTCTCAACTATCATCAACTCCACGGACTTTGCTACCTTCTATTGGAAAACGATCAGGTAATAAGAATTGCAGAAATTTTATGGAAGGGTCCGTTTTGGCATCACTGGTACTTTAAGCAGTGTGGACTTTAAGAGAGCATAAATTTTAAATTTGGATAATTGGTTATCAAGTACAACTGTGGTTGATCCAGACTATTAAATTAGCATCTCTAATAGGGAAAAGACCCGATATTTTTGCAGGTACTGCTGGGTCTATGAGGGATAGTAGGCACAGTTCTGCGTCATTATCATTTGGATCTAGCATTGCAACGTATACAGGATCTGCTAATACTTTCAGTGCAAGTGACATATCGAAAGCCACTAATAATTTTGATCCTTTAAGAATACTCGGGGAAGGTGGCTTTGGGCTTGTTTATAGTGGTGTTCTTGAAGATGGGACCAAGGTTGCTGTCAAAGTTCTAAAAAGAGATGATCAGCAGGGTGGTCGGGAGTTTTTGGCTGAAGTTGAGATGCTCAGTCGCCTTCATCATCGAAACTTGGTCAAGTTGATTGGCATATGTGTAGAAGAGCACCGCTGCTTGGTTTATGAGCTCATTCCTAATGGCAGCGTGGAATCTCATTTGCATGGTATTTTATTTTGTTCTTTACAGTTTATAATTATTCCATTCTTAAGAATGTGCTGAAGCATTCTTTTTCTGTCCATTTTACTTGGTTTCAGGAATTGACAAGGAAACTGCTCCACTTAGTTGGGGTTCCCGGATGAAGATAGCACTTGGTGCTGCTCGGGGTCTGGCATACTTACACGAGGATTCCAGCCCCCGTGTCATACACAGAGATTTCAAATCCAGCAATATTTTGCTGGAAAATGATTTTACACCAAAAGTGTCCGACTTTGGTTTGGCACGGACTGCACTGGACGAGGAAAACAGACACATATCAACACGTGTCATGGGAACTTTCGGGTATGTCCTTTGTCGAAACCTCTAGCATGCTCTTTCTTGAACAACTTGTTCTGATATCTTTATTAGTTCCTTTGATAGTATGAAATTAATCTCCAAATTCCTATGATATATCCAGGTATGTGGCTCCAGAATATGCAATGACGGGGCATCTTCTTGTCAAGAGTGATGTTTACAGCTATGGGGTTGTCCTTCTTGAACTCTTAAGCGGAAGAAAACCAGTAGACATGTCACAGCCACCTGGTGAAGAAAACCTGGTTGCATGGGCCCGTCCGCTGCTCACAAGTAGAGAGGGGTTGGAAGCACTCATAGATCAAAATCTAGGATCTGATGTCCCATTTGACAGTATCGCCAAAGTGGCGGCTATTGCTTCAATGTGTGTACAACCAGAGGTATCTCACCGTCCTTTTATGGGGGAGGTTGTTCAGGCCTTAAAACTGGTATGTAATGAGTTTGATGAGGCAAAAGAAATTGGTTCGCGGAGTTCTAGCCGAGAGGATTTGTCCATTGATATGGCTGCTGCCTCAGAACAGATGCCGTGTCCTTTCCAACGCCAATATTCTGCTCCCACCTATGATTCCGACCTCGAGACAGAGAGGGAAGCATCATTGTTGAAGTTGTTCAGCACTTCTGTGAGAACTGGGAGGGAAGATTCTGAATCATTTCGGAGGCACTCGAGCTCGGGTCCTTTGGGAACAGGAAGGAGTAAGCAGTTCTGGCAGAGACTGAGATCATCCGGTGGCAGTGTGAGTGAGCATGGGTTTATGTTAAACTTACGACGGCAAGGATCCCATTGAATGCTTGTAGAGAATATCATAATAATTAGACATGGTATGGTTACAGGAGCAAGTATATGAGCCAGGTTTGTTTGAATTATCAGAGTTGGCGCATCAAAAGTTTTGAGGAGGCTACAAGAATCTTTTTTATTTGTAAATTTGTTTGTAACTTGTATTCAGATATGAGATGCTTGCTCTTGTTACAGATCGAAATGTACAGAAGCTTTGTACCATAATATGCAATCTGTTCCCTTTACTTGTAAACTTAAACTTCAAAATAATATTAAGGATATTAATACTAACGGAAAGTACCTTATGAGGACTTGAAAGTTAACAACGGGAAGTCTTCAATGAGTACCTTAAAATTAACTTTTAAGTATCTCATCGGTTTTATGTAACTTTTATTTATTAACTTTTAAGTATCTCATCGGTTTTATTTAGAGGAAAATGCAACTTTTATTTAGAAGAATCCAAAGATGGATTGAACTTGGGCATCCTCTCCCAAGTTTACAAGATCAGTATAAAATGTTGAGTTTGGTACCCAATTGTCGTTTTCTCTTCAAAAAATAAAAATAAAAGAATAAAAAAAAAAAAATATAGGTAAAAACTAAAACGAGATGTCGTTGTTAAGGAGCGTACCGAAGACCCAGAGGATCCAAGTTCTTTTTCTCTCAAATACCACTCTGAGCTTCCTTGCTTTCCCGAGTCCTCCACTGTGTTCGATCCAAAACCAGAGCGTCAACGACTTTGTCCACTTGTCTTCTTCAATGGTAAGCAGACCACTCCAAATCTAATTTCGCTTCTTCTTCGTTTCGCTATTAATCTGAAATTCTAATGCTTTCGATGCTTTTGGTTTTCGATTCAAGGCTCCGAAGCCCATCACCAGTCCAGTTCCAGACGCGTGGTACCCAACCCTATCCGTCGTGATGCTCTCCGTCGGCCTCCTCTTCACCGCTTCCTTCTTCATGTGAGTCCGATCCGCCATAGCTAGATCTAGATCTTAGCTCTTGTTTCAGTTAATTCCCATTTTTATGTGTACAGTCATTTTTTTGACAAGTTTTTGATCGGAAAATTAAGAATTTTGAATAAGCAAAAAGAAAATATCATTTTCGTATGTAGCAGAATTTTTGTTTGGAACCTGTATTGCACCAATTGCACAAGTACAAATTAGTGAACCAATTTAATACCAAGGCAGAAAGGTTATCACTTATCGGGCTGTTTATTGAGAGGTTTGTAGGGTCTATCTTTTATCATTTTCTCAAATGCTTTCACCAGTTTCATGAAGGATCAAAGTGTAAAACTTTAGAAATGCAAGACTAAAATAAGAAGCCGTGTTTCATTATGGATTTGCATATAAGTGAAAGGAGATAAAGCCTCGATGGGAATCGGAGACATCACCTTATAACCAATAGTAGATTATATGTTACTTCAATTTGTTGGTTCATGAAGGAGCTGTGCCACGCTCATGCTTTAGGTTAAAAATGGTTTGCGGAATTTTGGAAATGTTTTCAAAATAGTTCTGGGATGAATCGGCTGCCTGTAACAATTGTTTGCACTAGTGAATTCTCATGTATTATCTTGATTGATTGAGGTTTTGCATGGTGTAGTATTGTTACAAGCCATCGGCTTTCCCTCTTTATGTAAATACATTTGTCAGATTTTGTATTGATCAACTCCTTCATCTTCTGAAAATAGTAGTAGTTAATGAAGTAAATATCTATTGCAGCTATGAAGCAACCTCTTCCAGGAAAAGCCGCAGTCTTGCTAAGGAGCTTACAACAGGAGCTGTGGCCTCTGTCTTCTTGGTGTGTTTTTAGTTGGAATCCTCAATTATCTACCGAAACTTATACTAGATGTGCTCATTTTATTCATGTTTCTTACAGTCCAACTCTTATTGGTTCTGTGCAGGGTTTTGGATCCTTGTTCTTGTTGCTTGCTTCTGGTGTTTATGTCTGAGACTATGAGTTGATGAGATTTTGTTGAGAAAGACTAGATTTACATGAAGGACAATATTGTTGGCATTGTTAGTTAATTCTCTGTGGTATCTTAAATGAGACAAATTTCAATATACTGGTCTTTTGCCTAATGTCTCAAAGGGTAGATATTGAATTGCTTGTCTGTGTTTGATAGATCTTTTATTGTCGTTGCGGGTATGAGTATGGGATATGGAGTTCAGTGTTAAGGCACTGTGCTGGCGAAACTCCGAACCCAAATGTTGGGAAGATATATTTGAGGGCAGCCTAAATCTAACAATCGAAACAGGTTGTCGTGGTGTGCACAACAAAGCAATTGATCGAGGAACCTACGGTTTCAGCCTGTCTAGGGAGTTGGACTCGAAAATTAGGCAGGTCAATTTTGCCATTTTTCCTCCCTTCATTTTACCTATTTCATGGAAGAATCTCGAATTTAAATTGCTTCTTTGTTCTAGAGAACATTAACACTTTCTGTATTCCCCCAATTACCAAACATATAACCCAAACCTTTGCAGTTACTTTCAGAATCTCGCTTAGTGCTTTCTCAGAGAACCAATACGCATCAAAATGCATTTGTTATAGGCCATTCATTTCGTAAGATGGCCGGCTTCAGTTTACTTTGTTTCAGCTCTTCGACTTCAACATTCTGCCCGGTTCTATATTCAGAACTCTATTCTTTGATCAGGATTTAGGCGAGCTTCCGGATATTATCGTGGATGCATTATACAGTACGTGGATTTTCCCTCTCAGTCCTTAATAAAATTGGTCTTTCCCATACAAGGAAAATTAATTAAGATGGGTCAGGTGTCTATTGTCGCCGACTAATATTTAGTTTAGTGGTAAAGTATTTCGCCGCAAATCACTTGGTGTGGTCAAGTTGGCAAACTTGTACCATCCAAGTTGGGCGAGAATTGTTCCTGCATCCTGGTAATATGAGGTTAGAGGTTCGA
The DNA here is from genome assembly GCA_029955375.1 of Rubus parviflorus. NCBI lineage: Eukaryota > Viridiplantae > Streptophyta > Magnoliopsida > Rosales > Rosaceae > Rubus > Rubus parviflorus. The sequence goes on from JARGGL010000004.1 coordinate 19,879,253, forward strand.
AACTCAGCTTGGGCAGGTTTGAGGGGCCTTCGGGTTCATGCACCTGTCAAGCACCAGTGGATAGCGGCAACCCGTTCCGCGAAGGGAGATTAGTCTCCTCGGCTTATCCTTCATGGGGAGAGAATCCCTAATCAAAAAGTATTTCGCTGCAACAAAATATTCATCCATCCTCTTAAAAAGAAAAAATAGAAAAAACTCACCAAAAAAAAAATGAAACTTGAATAAAAATGATTTTATTAGGTAAGCGCGCTGACGCGTGTGTATCAGTCACATTAAAAGTGCGTGGACGGAACACACCATCAGTCGATCAGAGTCTTCTGGACACAGACCCTGAGAGAGAGAGTTAAAAACCAGAGAAAGCGGTGAGAGGGTTTTGAGTGGTAATAGGGTCCGAAGCAGGAAGGGTTTTTACTTGTACTCATACGAACCAGAGGAGTAGTAGCCATGGAAACTCCGTCGCAGCAGCAACCGCCAGTGAAGAAGAAGGAGACTCGGGGCCGAAAGCCCAAGCCCAAGGAAGACAAGAAAGACGATGGCCACTCAGCTTCGAAATTGAAGAAGGCCCAACAGCAACAACAGCAGCAGCAGCAGCACAGCGTTGACGAAAAGTACACTCAGTGGAAGTCCCTCGTCCCTGTCCTCTACGACTGGCTCGCCAACCACAATCTCGTCTGGCCCTCTCTCTCTTGCCGGTACTAAACCCTAGTTCTACGACCTCGATTTAGGGTTTGAGTTTGTTGTTGCTCGATTTTAGGGTTTTGTACGTAGGTCTGTGTGTCTGATTTTAGGGTTTCTCTTTTTGTCAGGTGGGGTCCTCAGCTCGAGCAAGCTACTTACAAGAATCGCCAGCGTCTCTATCTCTCTGAGCAGGTAAGCTTGCTCATTTTTTTTTTCCATTTCTTTTTATGCTCCGTTTTTCGGCAGTTAGAATTTGAATTGTTTAAAATTTGAAGAACAAATTCTGTATATGGATTTGCAATTTAGAAATGATACTCCTCCCTCTAGTCGGGGAGGTGGTTTTGGTGATTGTATGGTTAACTGTAGTGTGTGTTTGGTACATTGGTCTACTTTCGTGTGGAGATATAGACTGTGTTAATCACTTAGTCCTGAACATCTGTACTTAAAATGTTAAAAAAATTGTGTTTTTGTTGGCAGACTGATGGCAGTGTTCCAAACACTCTGGTCATTGCAAATTGTGAGGTTGTCAAACGTAGAGTTGCCGCTGCAGAGCACATATCTCAGGTTTGCGTGATTGTTTCAATTTCTGCATGTAGAGTAGCACTCCAGTAATATCATTAATGGTTGCTTAACTTTTCAGTTCAATGAAGAAGCCCGCTCACCATTTGTAAAGAAGTACAAGACCATCATACATCCTGGGGAGGTATGATTTGACTTGAAAAATGAGAGCTGATGCATTTAGTTTTTATTTTTCTTTTGGGGAGAATTGATTGGTGTGACAAATGAAAGAACAACTGGCATCTTTTGGTACAAAAGTGAGGGGGGAATATGCTTGCCATTCACACTTCTAATATTTCTCTTACTGTCTTAGAATGTGTTTGTGGATTCTTTCTTGTCCCAATTTGGCTCTAAACTTGTTATAATGGAAGTTTTTCATTTTCTTGTAGTAATCATTTCATGATTTGGCAGGTAAACAGAATTAGAGAACTTCCGCAGAACACTAAGATAGTGGCAACACATACTGACAGTCCTGATGTAAGTATTTTTCATTCTTTAATTTCCGTTGAAAAGTATGTGGTTGTTGTCTAGGTTTCGTTTATATATGAAGTTCAACTCGTTTTGGAATTTTTCCAAAATTCAGGTTCTTATTTGGGACGTTGAGGCTCAACCTAACCGTCATGCTGTCTTTGGGGCTACAAACTCACGTCCAGATTTGGTAAATTTTTGCTGCCACTACTCTTTTCCTGAGCATTCATTTAGTAATTTCTTAGGTAAAAGTTTCCAGAAACTTTGTATATACTACTAAGGTGAAGCAATTGAATTTGCATCCAGAGGATAAATTCAGCATTGATGATTACATGATACATGTCAAAAGTCTAGGTTTACATGATTTGGAATGGAATTCTGCGCTCATTGGGTAACTAAAGATTATGCTCTTTCCTGATATGGAAATTGCGAATTAGATAAATAAGTTTTGCATATCTGTTTAGGAGAGAGGCCCAAAGAGTTACTATTAAATGTCCTAAAGATTTTACTTTTCTCTAGACATAGCTTATTATGCTATATAGCATATTTGAAAAAAAACAATGCATGATTTGGATTGGCTTCCCAAGTTTCTTTTTCCATGACTTCCTCTTTTGTCAAATCTCTAATTAATAAGTAATTTGCATGCTAAATTGATTAACCACTGTGGTAAGGGGTCAGAGAAATGCCACCTTTCCTTGACCTTTACTTACTACTAATTTCTTTTTTCAAATCTCGACTGTTTATCCTTTCAGATTTTGACTGGACATCAAGATAATGCAGAATTTGCTCTTGCAATGTGTCCAACTGAACCCTATGTGCTCTCTGGAGGTGGGGAACCTTTTTGTTTCTAGTTGCTTTTTCTTGATGATGCTGCTATATAGATTTGTTGTAGTATCTGTGTTATTACTGTTATTCTGCTTAGCCTTATAGGTCACCAAGATCCTTTTGTTTGAACTGTAAAACATTTTGGTCACAGGCAAGGACAAAACAGTGGTTTTGTGGAGTATTCAGGACCATATCGCAGCATCTACCACAGATCCAGCAGCAGCCAAGTCTCCAGGATCTGGTGGATCAATTATTAAACAAAGTTCGAAGCCTGGAGATGGTAATGAAAAGACAGCTGATGGCCCTTCTGTTGCACCAAGGGGTATTTACCAGGGGCACGAGGATACAGTGGAAGATGTAGCATTTTGCCCAACTAGGTATGTTTGTGGTAGTTGAATTTCTGTTGAGTTTAAACAGAATGAGTTGCACAACCTAAAGATGAACTTCATGCTTCCTCATTTACCAATCCACATTTCTTTCGTATTGCAGTAACCATAGATATAACTAAACTATTAAAATAAAGGAATGCCCATTTTATTGTACAGTGTACACCATATCAGCTACGATTTCTGTAGTTATTATGCCGCCCCCCCCCCCCCCCCCCCTCTCTCTTTTTCCTTTTTCTTTCTAACGATGCTACATCTCTACTAAAGCTCACAGGAGTTCTGTAGTGTTGGTGACGATTCCTGCCTTATTCTATGGGATGCACGTGTGGGTTCTAGCCCTGCTGTAAAGGTAATGCATCTCGTTTTTACTTTTTCTCTCTCTTCTATTTGTCCTATGGCTTGGGCAATGTATTGTCAACCAACCCCAAATGACATCACTGGTGTGAATAGACTTGCATACGTGTTGTAGAAAGTTCCTGATAATGTCTGTTATATCTTTGATGTGCCCATTTGTCTGTAGGAGACTTTTTATAGGGTATGAAATCTGATACTCAAGAAATGTATATTTTCTGTAATTATACCTGATATGTCATTTAGTTAAAAGTTTATTGCCTCTTGATTTCATCAATTCCATGGCAACAAGACTTTACCCATTGCAAGGGGCATCTCAGTTGCTCGAGATGCATAAAAGTCCAGTCTGATTCATGTTATAACTTTCTCGGTTATTCATTTTAATTTGAGCCAATTGGTTATGTGAATTTTGTGGGAATCCTCGTTCTGCATGTTTAGGGGTTTGCTTGTAGCCTGATTAAATACTCTTATGGCTGGTCTGGGAGTGACTTGGGTAGAAATTTTCAGAGTGGAAGAAGTTTTCCCTCGATTGTTTTATGTGGTGTTGACCAGTCAAAAATATACAGCTCTGGTGCTGATGATGTTGGTCTCTGTTGTTAAAGTTAATCCATTGAAATTTATTTCGGGATTTTTTTTCTGGTATTGTGGTATTTAGAGATAACTAGAGTTGGGTGACTGGTAAAACACTTTTTATTGCATCATTTCATTCGTATTTATGCACCTTTTATTTGGTCTTGCTATATTTGTCTTTGATCATTAAACTTGGATGGTGCCCTTTACTTTATGCGCCTATTTCTTTTGCTCTTATTTAGTATACACGTTTGTGTTTCTTGTTTCTGACTAACAGGTTGAAAAGGCGCATGATGCTGATCTTCACTGTGTTGATTGGAATCCCCATGACGATAACCTTATTCTAACAGGGTACGTTCTAATATCATACGTCTCTTAGTGTTCCTGCATTGCCAATTCTTGGATTTTGATTGTGCTTTATTGTTTGCACAGATAGGAAGATATGATACTTATTTACTGCATCTATGTTGGCATGATTTCTTAACAGGTCAGCAGATAATTCTGTTCGCATGTTTGATCGTCGGAATCTTACCTCTGGTGGAATTGGGGCACCTATTTATAAATTTGACGGTCATAAAGCTGCTGTTCTTTGTGTCCAGGTAGTAATGTGCTTTGTGTTTCTATTTTTCAGTTCTAAAACTTTCAACTTTATTTAAGGAAGTGCATCTGCTACAAGAACTGCGGATTTGTGTCTGTTCTTACTAAATCACATCTCTATTTCAGTGGTCTCCAGACAAATCATCCATCTTTGGAAGTTCTGCAGAGGATGGTCTTTTAAACATTTGGGATTATGAGAAGGTATGGAGGTTTTCTTGTTGAGAGAAAAAAGTTGGCTTCCAAAAATAGTAATTTAATTTAAAGTTCTTTTTTTGGTCGAGTTTTTAATTTAAAGTTCATATAGTGATTTTATGTCATTTTCTTCAATCTAATTTTTTACATGACAAGTGTTCAAATAATGTATCAGTTTTCTTATAGCGTGAATTGTCGTTTTTTTTTTTCTTCTTCTTTTTCTTTTCCCCCTCTCCCATCACTTCACCAGACATCTGTTGTAATAACTTCATCTAAACATAATATGTTGCAGATCAGTAAAAAGGAGCGAACTTCAAAGAACCAAAGTTCTCCACCTGGTTTGTTTTTCCAGCATGCAGGGCACAGGTTTGAGACTTCCTCTTCCACTTAAATAGTTTAAACTGTACTCTACAAATCTTTTCCAACTTTTGATGTGTATCATACAAGACTATTGAATACTTGTTCTTGTTGGTCAACTTTATATGTTCTAAATTCTGGGTTATATCTTTCTGTTATATGATCATGCTAGTAAACTTTGACACTAGTGAAACATCCAAATGACTGGCCAAACTACGGAAATTTTTGTTTTTATCTGTTTCTGAAATGAGGTGGCATGCTAGTGATCTAACACTGTCGAAGTTTTCTTGTGTAAAATTTGATCCTTGCCTGAATCGTTTTTTATATAGATATATATATATATATATATATATTTTTTTTTTCCCTCTTAGTCTCCTAGTTTTCCTCACATGCTTTGCTTTACGTCACATTTTTATGCAGGGACAAAGTTGTTGATTTTCATTGGAATGCATCTGATCCATGGACTGTTGTTAGTGTGTCTGATGACTGTGATACTACTGGTGGAGGGGGGACGTTGCAGGTATCTTATTTTGTGATTTGTCATGGACATTCTTTTAAGTAAGGAACATATATAAGAACTGAAATCAACGTTGTCAATGCTGAAGGGAGCTGTAATGACTAATGAGAATCCTTATAAAATGAATATAAGCACTTGAACTTAATATCCTCCTTGAGAAATTTTCCACTGGGTGAATTCATGTGCTTTCAACCCTATCTATTTCTTAGATGTAAAATGCTTTTCAGAGCATTAGTGATGGAAAAGACAAGTTGGGAAAATATTTCCTTATAGAGCTTGAGCGTTAACCAAGTAGCTATGATGCCATGATGGGTTCATTTGAAAATGGGACTTGATTTCTGAAACTAGCAATTTCTGTGCAGATATGGCGCATGAATGATTTGATCTACAGGCCTGAAGAGGAGGTTTTGGGAGAGCTTGAGAAGTTCAAGTCGCATGTTATTTCTTGTGCGAAGCCTTGAGTGTCAAAACTGAGGAAAATATCCTTTAGTAGCTTACTTATGAATACCCAACTATTATGCTAGAGGTAGGATGATTTTCTAGGTGTGCTGTTAGATAATCCTATTGGATATGGGAGATTCAAAATGAGATCAAAATTCATGTTACTTGTTATGTCTGGGCACGTGCTTCAGCAGTGAGATTCTTTTAACCTAGGTTGCTAGCAACGCTTAATCTATTTTGCCATAAACTTCAGGTGTCAGGACTGGTCTAAATTTGTTTTTCGGACATATTTTAACCTAGGTTACTTGTTATGTATGCTTTGAATTTTTTGTTTTGATTTTTACATTTTTCAGCTATGACCACGACTGCATAGATTTTGTCTGACTTTGTTCCCAATGAGGTCCTAAATTTCATCCATTGATTGGGCCTGAGTATGGGCCTCTAAGGTTGGGTTTTCAATCACCAAAAATGGGCCTTAATCTGGGCCAATTTTAATCGGCTACAGGCCCAAGTTTTTGAAAAAATTTAAACTGGCCCATTTTTAATGGGCTTCGGGGCAAGTAATGTGGTGGGCCCATTCTTAATGGGCTCCAGACCAAAGTTTTTTTGGAAAATATTAACCTGGGCCGATTTTAAATGGGCTTTCGGCCCTAAGTTTTTTTGGAAAATATTAATCTGGGACAAATTGTAATGGGCTTTGGCCCTAAGTTTTCTTGGAAAATATCAAATTGGGCCGAATTTTAGTGGAATTTAGGCCCAAGTTATTTTGGAAATTTTATTCTGGGCCGATGTTAATGGGCTTCAGAGCCCAATTTTTTTGAAAATAATAAACTGGACCGAATTATAATGGGCTACAGGCCCAACTTTTTTAAAAATATTAAACTGGGCCCAATTTTAATGGGCTTCGGCCCCAAATTTTTATTGAAAATATCAAATAGGGCAAAATTTTAGTGGGCTTCTGGCCCAAGTTATTTTATAAATTTTATTCTGGGCCGAGTTTTAATGGGCTTCAGGGCCCAATTTTTTGAAAAATATTAAACTGGGCCCAATTTTAATGGGCTTCGGCCAAAGTTTTTTCGAAAATATAAAATTGGGCCGAATTTCAGTGGGCTTCTGGCCCTTATTTTGGAAAATTTATTCTGGGCCGATGTTAATGGGCTTCAGGGCCCAATTTTTTTTAAAATATTAAACAGGGCCGAATTATAATGGGCTTCGGCCCTAAGTTTTTTGAAAATAATAAACTGGGCCCAATTTTAATGGGCATCGACCCTAAGTTTTTTGGAAAATATTAAATTGTGCAGAATTTTAGTGGGCTTCTGGCCCAAGTTATTTTGGAAATTTTGTTCTGGGCCGATTTTTAATGGGCTTCAGGGTCCAATTTTTTTGAAAATATTAAATTGGGCCGAAGTATAATGGGCTACAGGCCCAAGTTTTTTTAAAATATTAAACTGGGCCCAATTTTAATGGGCTTCGGCCCTAATTTTTTTTTTAAAATATCAAATTGGGCCAAATTTTAGTGGGCTTCTGGCCCAAGTTATTTTATAAATTTTATTCAGGGCCGAGTTTTAATGGGCTTCAGGGCCCAAATTTTTTAAAAATATTAAACTGGGCCCAATTATAATGGGCTTCGGCCCAAAGTTTTTTGGAAAATATAAAATTGGGCCGAATTTAAGTGGGCTTCTGGCCGAAGTTATTTTGGAAATTTTTTTCTGGGCCGATTTTTAATGGGCTTCAGGGCCCAATATTTTGAAAATATTAAACTGGGCCGAATTATAATGAGCTACAGGCTACAGGCCCAAGTCTTTTTTCAAATATTAAACTGGGCCCAATTTTAATGGGCTTCGGCCCTAAGTTTTTTAAATATCAAATTGGGCCGAATTTTAGTGGGCTTCTAGCCCAACTATTTTACAGATTTTAATCTGGGTAAATTTTTAATGAGGTTAAGGGTCCAATTGTTTTGAAAATATTAAACTGGGCCGAAATACAATGGGCTACAGGCACATGATTTTTGAAAATATTGAACTGGGCACAATTTAAATGGCCCTGGCCCCTAAGTTTTTTTTTAAATATCAAATTGGGCCGAGTTTAAGTGGGCTACAGGCAAAAGGCCCGAGTTATTTTGGAACCTTTTTTCTGGGCCGATTTTAAATAGGCTTCAGGGCCCAAGTTTTTCGGAAAATATTAAACTGGGCCCAATTTTAATAGCCTTCACCCCGAGATTTTTTGTTAATTATTAAACTTGGCCAAATTTTTATTGCCTTCAGGCCAATGTTATTTTGATAATATTAAACTGGACCATTTTTTTTGGGCTTCAGGCCTAGGTTAACTTTGGTCCTTCAGTTTATTTTTTCAGTGATTGGGCCTTCATTCACCAATTGGCCTTACTTTGTACCCTTTACACCAATAGGGCCAGCGTTTGGGCCTTAACACGTGTTTGGACCTTAAGTCACTTATTGGGCCAAAATTTGGCCAGAGTTAGAGCCCACTGTCCACATTTTGTAAGAAATTGACCCTCTAAAGTTGGGCCTTCGGTCGCCAATTGGGCCTAAATTTGGCACATCAGCACTTATTTTTCAAGTGTTTTGGCCTTAAAGCAGCATTGGGCCTGGAGTTGGGCCTTCATGCCATCTAACTACTTGAGTAATGGAAGCCGCACTTGTTACTTTAATTCCGTAAACCGGCGCACGTGTGTTCTAAAAAATTGAATTTTTTGTTTGAAATACATAGCCAATTTTAAACGGTTTTAGATGTATAAAAAAATTTTTGGTGAAGAAAATAAAAGTCTCCTAATTGTTCGCAGGAAATTGACATGGTGAAAAAAAAAAAAAAACACATTAAAACATAACGACATATGCCGACTGATGCCGACTCAGTAGTGTTCACATGCTCATCCAAGTCAATGCTCAGTCATGCTCAGCCACCGTTGGATTTGAGCATGACTGATCATTGACTTGGCTTGGCTGAGCATGTGAACACTACTGTATACCGACTAATGATACTATCCAGATAAAATATAAAACTAAAGGACGAGTTATATGTCCCAAAATGCTGCCTCAGGACTCAGGTCATGCGGTGTAGGATATCCTGAAGAATAAATAACAGAAAATTGTGAGGTAAAAATTTATAAAAATATAATCAAAAGTTAACATAAGTTAAATGTACAGCAAGTTATTGTCTTGCAAGAAAGTAAACTAAACCAAAAAAGCACAGGCAGGAGTGCAACAAAGGGAGGCTGTTGAAAGGATACGCAATACTGATTACATTACTATGTTAAACCATCACATGATCAGAGTGACAAAAAAACCTTACTCCACAATCCAATTTACTAAGATATGCTACAAATGGTAACAGTTTACAGAGTCATGTTAGCCAACGACATCGGAAATGCTATTAAGAAGCCTTCTAAATCCAATTACCAACTCAATATTAGATTTAGAAACAATAGACAATACATTATGTTGATGTGGATGAATAAAAATGCTTACAAGTTTAGAGAGCGCATCCAATCTCCTGAGGGATTTTGGAGGCTCGGGGGTACTCCTTATGTTGTTCTATGAGAACACAAAAGGATAAATACATTCACAGCCATCTTTAAAGCCAAAATGCTTGCAGTTATTTGAGTACTTAACCTAAAAGATCTAGAGAGTTGGCAATTGGAGAAAGTGAGAGAGATAATTTACTAGGATTTCCTCTACAAAAAAGGCCATTCTAATTACTTCATTATAGTTCTTATTTTCTACTATTGTAGCTTCGACATGAATTGCAAACGTTCAAAAATGAGTCATAGTGAAGACTTACATGCCCATAACCACCATAAGGTCAACTCACCATATTGTCCAAACTACACATATGAAGATAGTTGGCATCCAAAGCATCTAGTACACCATGAGGATCCTGCAGATATTCCTTATGGCCATTAAAACTTGCACTGATTAAAATACACAGACAAGTATGTCTAATTTTTGTACTAATTAAAGTTAAAAACTGAATTACATGATTGAAAATATTATGGACAAACTTTCCAGGTCCAGCTTGACATTTATAATATATATATATATATATATATACATATGCACTGTTGATGCTCATACATAACAAGAATTACTAGTACGGCCAATTATAATCCAAGCAAACACCAAATTTAGGTTGCACTGCTGATCATATTTCAGAAAAATGCAAGCTTTACCACTACCAATTCATAGCATTCTAACCTCCAGGAAGTTCAAACACCTAAAAAAAAATCGTTGGATGATTCGCTTTTATCTAAGTCAATGAGAGAGTCAAGTTGACTTCCAACTAATAATTTCATCAACAAACTAATATTATCAGAACTATAACTTCTTTATATTCTAAAACAAGAAGCAAGAGAAAATAAGAAAGGCACGTCAGCAAACCCTAGATCCCAATCTCAATCTGAGAACAACACTAACTGATTCAAGCACACAATCATAAACCCTAGGGTTTCTACAATTGCAAACCTAACTAAACTCAACATTCCGTACACAAATTTTCAATTTCTCCCTGGCACATGCACTCACAGACGACAAGTAAAAAGGAAAAGAAATACATGAACAATCGCAGGTTCGAAAAGAAATACATACTTGGATCAAAGGTTTGTTCAGACTTCACTGACCCAGCAGCTCCATTCTTCTTCATAGCTTCGAAATCTCCAAATCCACCATCCTTAAACTCCAATAAAAATAAAATGAGGTTTAGGTTCTTAATCCAATCTAAAACTTAGATATTGAACCGAAGAGAGGCTCGAGAATTACCTAATCGAGACGGTTCAAAAATCCGGCAGCCGTGAACAGCGGCGCTGCAAAGCTTCAGGCGCGACTACCGGCGCGTGCCGTGTCTCTACGGCGTCGGGTCGCGACAAAGCTTCGAGGTTTGGCTCTCCTTCATCTTCTGAGTCGATCGATGGTGGTGGTGATGTCAAATCGTGGCCGGAAATGGTCGTACTAATCCAGCGGTGGCGCTGTAACTGTGCACGACGCGTGCGGCGGCTGGAGGTGGTGCATGGTGAGGTTTCAGGTGGGGTTTTCCTCGTCGTCGAGCTCTGGGCATTTTGGTGTGGGCGGTGTCTCTCGCCGGTGGTCGGAGGCCATGGTTTCCGGCGGCGACAGTGAGGAGGTTAAAGAGAGAGATCGGGAAGAGGGAAAACGAGAAGGAGAGGAAGAGAGGAAATAAGGGAGGCTGCTAGGGTTTCCAAACCCATTTAGGTTTTATACCCATTTAGGTTTTATACCCATTAGCGCGGAAAGTCGAGAATGCCCTTAAGTATCTGAATTAATTTCCACACGAAATTGGGCCTAATTTGGGCTTCAATACACACTTTAATCCAATTGCTTTTGACCTTTTCCGTCAACTAAAACCCAACTCTTTTGTCGAACTTATTTTCGTCAATAAGACAATAACCTCATAAACTCATCAAGCATGAAAAAAAACATGTCCAAAAATTAAAATTTATTTTCCCGAGGCTCACAGTTACTAGGATGGCCAATCATGGTTGAAGTCTCCAAATCATAAAAATAGGTACTAGAATAAATTACATTTCACAGCAGCATTAGTGAATCGTAACATCCTGACTCTCTGAAAAGTAATGCACCGGAAAAAATATAAAAGATAGTATTAATCCTTTTTGTTTCACTTTCATTGTATAACAGGGAAAAACTTTGATACCAATTTCCAAAAAAAAAAAAAAAACAGGGAAAAACTTTGATACCTAGTTCCAACAGCTCACTCATCCAAGTAAATATGATAATTAAGTAGATTCTCATTACAAAACGCACATTGTTATACCTATCATAATTATAATTTATGATAATTCTAAGACAATTAGCAAAACAAGGACGGAAAGAAATACCTCTTGCAATCAATCGCACTAGAAACAATGGTAACCCTAGATTCCAATCTCAATCAGAAATGTAGCACATTGACACACGGTAACAACTGATTCATAGGCAACATCATAAACCCTAGGGTTTTCATTACGAACCTACAACCCAAAAATGCACAATTCTTACCTACACAATTGATTCACAGGCAATTTCATTCTCCCTCACACACGCTCAAAAACGAAGAGTAAAAAGCAAAAGGAAAAGACAGAAGATCGCAGAGGAGTTTGGGAGAAAACGTACGAGTTTTCAGAGGAGATGATGGTATCGATCCTTCGTCTGTTGACTCTGGAACAAGCAGTTGTTCTAAAAGCCCATCCCCTCCAGTAGCATCGAAGATGACGACGACATCTTCGATTCGATTCTTCGCCTCGGCTTCTCTCTGTAATCGTACGGAGGAGAAGAGAGGAAAGATGAGGACTCGAATTGCAAAAGATTTGAAATTAGAAAGGTAGGTTTGAAAGAGGTTGCGTGGTCTATCTGTCTATGATAGTAAAAAAGAGGTCGCATGGTCTATGCAACTGGTGTGATGTTATCATTCTCTTTTTTGGCCAACGTGTCACCTTATCTTTTAATCTTATTTTTGTTGTGCATTTAAGTTTTTTTTTTTTAGAATAGAAAACTTTTAGAGAAATTTTATTCACACATGACTAAATACTAGATACACACCTCATTATTAATACATCACCTATTAACTTTATTGAAACACAATTTATTAGATACACAACCTCAAACTTCCTAAACTACCCTAATTTTAAATACACAACTTATTTACTAAATACACATCTCACATCCTTTTTCTAAATAAACAGACAACGTCTATTTCAAAAAAAAAAATGCAAACAACATTGAGAATAAGACAATCGCATCTGCCCGAGTATGCCCGAAGAAGACTCAACATTATGCAATTATGCATATTCCTCGAAGGTTTTTACCTAGTTGAGATCTTCTTTGAAGGGTTTCACCTAGTTGAGATCTTCCTTGAAGGGTTTCACCGCGTTGAATTAAAATCGATGACAAGAATATATTCCTCAATTTTTGTTTTTGGGTTTGGAATTAGGAATTTTCAATAGGTTTGCAATGCTATCTGCTGTTCGTATTTTAATCCTTGTGAGTATTAGTAATGCCTTTTACTGGTAAAATATTGCCCTTACTGTTCAATGACATGGATAGTTTGTTGGCCTGAAGCGATGTAGTTTAGTGAAGAATCGATTGGGAATTGAACCAATGCATTTCTGCATGAAAGTATGTGCTAAGAAATAATTCCGTGAACAATGCAAGTGTGTCTAGGAAGGGAATGGTTCATTTTATATGGAGGATTGGGTTGCAGATTGGCAGTTAGATTGCTGGGTTTGCCCATTGAACTGTATTTCGATTTATAACTGCGATGAGAAAAGAAAATCGACATGAATTTTAGTTCTTTGTATAATAAAATGAAGGAGGAAAAGGACTCCTTTAGTCATGGTTATTATAATTTCATCAAGTTTCTATGTTCGAGCTAAGAAAATGATCATGTAATTGTCAATCATATGCTGCCCTAACAATAAGATTATCTTTGTGTCCTTTCCAAGGATATGAGTTTAACTAGTTGAACCTTCATAATCGTCACAATGAGAAAGAGATGCAGATTCTAACTAAAATTGTCGTAGGGCTTCAAGAGTGAGATGATAGCTAAGTATGAAGTTCTGAACTGTAGGTGTCAACCTCCTTTGGCAATTTCATCAAAAAGTATTGTAAGTGTTAATCAATTGTTTGCTAGGATGGTTGGCTATGGATTGACTGCGTCGAGGGACTCGAGTCTGTTCAGCAAAACTCAATTGACAGAGGTCAAGACTTACCTAACTTCAACCCTAAGTGGGCCTTTAGTAACCTTTTGAATTGAAAATATGTTTCTTCATCATAGTTTTAATGTATTCACGTTGTTCTTGTAGAGGAGAATAAAACTCTAATGCGAGATTGTTTATTTCAACTATGTTTATTTAGTTTTAATATATAAATGTCTCTTTTGGTAATTTTACGTACCCACAAAGTCTTATGTAAATTGTAGGAAAAAAGGGGTGTGTATCTAGTATATAGAGGTGTGTGAATAAAATTTCTCAAACTTTTATTAATAACCAAAAATTACAAAACAAGGAAGCGACAAGTTGTACATATACCTTCACTCACATCTCAAGTGATAGAAGCCCTACGCACAATCCTAGAATAGATATTGGTTTCAAGAAGATCGTTTGCCTTACTAGCCTTCATACATTATGAAACTCGTCTGTTAGTAGCATGATTTTGTAGGTATGATATGTAAGTTGCAAGGCTTAATGAGATCAAAAGGAGATCAAATTCATGCTACTAAGTCATTGTTATGTCTGGCACACATGCTTCGCATAGGTTCATAGCAAGGCTTAATGTATTTGGCCATATTTGTTAGGAGTGATCTTATTGCTCTTAATTTATTTTTGGGACATATTAATACTATGAGTAGGCAAAAATCTATATATCATAAATTTTTTTTGTTTCGATTTTAACCTTTTTCATCGATTGTGATAGTAAATATTTCGTCCGAATTTTTTGTTGACAATGAGTTCCTAAATTTCAGGTTTGGGCAGCTCGGGCAACATGGACAAATAAAACTAAAATGTCGAACCAAACTGCCTCTAATTTGGGTGTGTATGAAGTTACCAAGACTCGTCCAAAATATTCAGAAAATATTCCAAGACACGAAACTCTAATCCGGATCGGATATTGTTTTCATGAATTTTCTATTCTTCAACTATAAAAAATCTGAAAATATATTTGATGCCTGATTCATTATTTGATTGGTTCATGTGCGATAAATAGTTAAATACAAAGTAAAAAAAGATGGAGATATTGAGTTGCAGCGCTGAGATTCCCAAAATCATTTTTTTTTGTTTTCCCATTTCTCTGTTTTTGTTAGCACACATGCCACAAAGTCAACAACGATGCAGATATATAGTATACTACATAGATGGAATCCGAGTCTGATTCACTGAAAGATGGGCAGCCTCTTCTTCTTTGTCCTTCTACTTTCACTTGTTCCTTGGTCTCACTCTTTCTATGGCGATGTACCTCGGGATTTTAAGAACAAGGTAACTTACTACTTCCAATTTCCTTCCTCCTCGTAATCTCGAAAGCTTAACCCTTTTGTGTTTTTTCAGAGAATTAGAGGTAGAGGAAATGATCATAGTGCATTCTAGAAAAGCAATAACCATTTTAAAGTAGTATAATATGTAAGTCCTGGTATTTGTGTGTGTAACTGTAGGGAGATACACTTGAAGTAAAGGTAAATAAGCTATCATCCATCAAGACACTGCTTCCGTATGACTACTATTCCCTCAGTTACTGCAAGCCTCCAGTAATTTTCAACAGTTCTTTAAGCCTTGGAGAAGTTCTTCGAGGTGACCTCATCAAGAATTCGGTCTTTACTGTGAGTGTGCACTTCCTAATTTGAAAGCTTGTGACTTGTTTTACTCAATCTCTTAGGTGTTAACTGTGTCTGTAACTGTTGTGTTCTGTGCATCAGTTTAAGATGAGAGAGGCAGAATATTGCAAAGTTGCATGCCGAGTAAAACTGGATGAAGCTTCTGCCAAAAGATTCAAGGAGAAAATCGATGATGCTTATCAAGTAAACATGTGAGTATTTAGTCAATGTTCATGATGATAGGTTTGTGCTAGCTTCCGATTTGTGTACTATACGCGTACATTGCATTGCAAATTTTTAGTGTCCTCTTTCAAAAGTAAGGCGATTATAGTTTGCCCATTTTGACGCACTTTTTTATTTTGTCATTGATTTCCAGGATTCTTGATAACCTTCCTGCTGCAGTTACACACGAAGCGAGTGAATTTTGGGATGGGGGTAATAAGTCAAAGATATATGTGTCTGGACTCGTGGTTGGGTGGAAGGGATATGTTGCTGAAGTGAGTTTTCTCCACCTTCTCGATCATGTTATTATTTTAATTTCCAGCAAAATTCTTGTTGCTTCTTGTTAACATCTAATTCACTGGCACAGGGCAAAGAGGAAAGACATTTCATAAACAACCACCTGAGATTCAACGTCATGTACCATGCGGATCCAGAGACAAATTATTCTCGCATTGTTGGTTTTGAGATTACGCCATACAGGTTCTGTATCTAGTTTTAACCCCGGCCCGTTCTAACTTCAATCTAAAAATCTTCATTGTCTGTTATTAATATTCATCGATCAGCGCATTCTTGCCTAGCCTGTTTCAATTTGTACTTTCTCCTCCTTTCCTATTGTAAACAGTGTTAATCATCAGTATGAGAAAACCAAGTTGGTCACATGCACAACCGATACTTTCATTCGAAATAGCAATTTACCACAAGAGGTTGATACTGATAAAGAAGTTGTCTTCACATATGATGTATTGTTCGAGGTAGCCTAATTCCTCAGCTGCCCGTCTTCTTTTCTCTTCCCTAGCCTATAATGCTGTTCAGTTGCTTATATGCATATTTCCATCTGTTCAGTCTAGTGATATCAAATGGGAATCGCGTTGGGACTCATATCTCTCCATGGGTGATAATCAAATCCATTGGTTTGCTACGATCAACTCATTGTGGTCTATGCTCCTCCTTTCTGGAATAGTAGCCATGGTCGTGGTGAGAACTCTTTACAAGGATATTACTAGCTACAATCAGTTGGAGACCCAAGATGAGGCTCGGGAAGAAACAGGATGGAAACTGCTCCATGGAGATGTCTTCAGGCCACCTCAAAATGCTACTTTATTGTGTCTTTGTGTTGGGAATGGTGTCCAACTTTTTGGAATGGCGCTTGTCACCATGATTTTTGCATTGCTGGGTTTTCTTTCACCGTCGAACCGAGGTGGCTTGATCACGTACAGCAATGGTTGTTTTGTGGATGTTGATGGGCTTATTTGCGGGATACTCCTCAGCGCGTCTGTACAAGATGTTTAGAGGCACAGAATGGAACAGGATCGCCTTAAAGGCAGCCTTCACGTTCCCTTGTATATTTTTTGGAATATTCTTCATGTTGAATGTTTTAATTTGGGTGGAGAAATCCTGTGGTGCTGTGCCGTTAGGGACAATGTTTGACCTAATGCTCTTGTGGTTTGGAATATCGGCGCCATTGGTTATTCTAGGCAGCTTCTTGGGTTTCAAAAGGCCAGCAATTGAGGATCCAGTCGAAACTAATGAAATCCCAAGACAGATTCCTAAGCGAGCATGTCACAACATTAAGTGGGTCTTGTCTATGCTCATGGGAGGCCTAATGCCATTTAATGCAGTGTTCATGGAATTCTGTTATATACTGAGATCCATATGGCTGGACCAGTTGTACTACTCTTTTGGGTACCTCTTCATAGTCTTTGTTATATTTTTAGTCACTTGTTCCAAGATGCCAATTCTACTCTGCTACTTCCAACTCCGCGGAGAAGACTACCATTGGTGGTGGAGAGCATACTTGACTGCCGGCTGCTCCGCTCTGTACATGTTTTCTTACTCCATATTCTATTTCTTCACCAGGCTGTGGATTGAAAAGTTTGTTTCTGCCATCCTTTATTTCGGGTACATGTTAATTGGATCCTTTGCATTCTTTCTCTTGACTGGGACAATCGGCTTCTACGCATGCTTCTGGTTTGTCCGGAAGATCTATTCTTCTGTCAAGTTTGACTAATCCATCGCCACCATCATCGATGAGGATGTAGTTCAGCAGCATTTACTGTTCGTAAGAGTTCCATTTTCACCCATTTACAGTTCGTGAGACTTCCATTTTCACCCTTCCAATAATCAAAATACTGTGACAACCAGTTTGAAATTGTATCAAATCTATTTTAGGCAGTGCAAGACTTTGCTTGGACCCCTTATTTCTCAGGGAGGAAAAGGCTCGTACAAAAGTCACGCACGTAGCAGCCAATAAACGCCTATGTGATTTTCGTAATGACAGTTCTACCCGTAACAAAAATGCAGAAAATGAATTACATATTTCTTTCCTGCAATATTTGTACAACATGTAACATGTTTTCCATGTCAAAATCAAGTAAATTATTTGAATTAGAAAGTTGTATTGTTTTGTAATAATCAACCCTAAATGGGTAATTTTGTGTGTTGATTCTTGTCACATTATCATGTTTGTCTCATCCAATATAAATTGCTTGTCAAATAATTGCAAACCATGAACATTGAACACCATAGTTCTTTTGAATATGTGAAGTATCGGTTAAAAGAGTTTTGACTTATCCATTTATTACCAGATAGTTTTGGGTTAGAAGTCTCAATTTTTTTATAGTTTCAAAGCGGGTTAGTTTTAGTGTTAGGCTCAACGTTCACACGTCATTCAATCTAAGTTATTCACGTGTTTGGCTTGAGTCCCGTCACACGTGAGGAAATGTGTTAAAATGTTGAGTATATCTTATAAAGTTTTAAGTTTTAAGGACTCTTCACTTATTGCTCATTAATTTTTTGTTAGATGCCCATATTCCTTCAAAACAAAAACTAAGGAGATTAAAATGAACGAAAGTATGAAACTATATTTATCTAAAAAAATAATGTTCTCTCTTACATATATGACATGTTATATTTTTGGTATGTCATTTTCAACCATATTAAATTTTGATTTTATTTAATCAATGAGTTCAGAGATGTACATCCTATGTAATAAAAAAAAAAAGATGTACATCCTAAAAACATGTATGATTAGATTGTATGAAATTAAAAACATTTCCATTAATTTAATAATTAAACAAATTAACGAATTAATCTCGCAACACAACTCGTTAGATTTTTAGATAGATTACTTGCCTTAAGAGACGGAAATAAAATTTTATGGGTCATGGATACCAGTAGGTTGTTAGTTATCACAAACATTAAACCCTACTCAAAAACTTGCAAAGCAAGAAGACGAGGATCTAGAAATTTCCACTTTTATACAATCCCCGAAAAACCATTTCACGAGGTCTGTTTTTGGCATACCGATATGTCACTAATCGTCTTTTCACATCAATCCATCCCCCCTAACCGACTAACCCTACCCCACCCCGTTACTCTCACAAAAGCTCGCGCCTTTTCCTTGCCTCCACGTCAGCACGTCCGCCACGTAGCACCACACTCTTGTCAAACCCCTTCAAACGTAGGATCTCCCGCAATGCTAACATCAACGGTCCAGAGGGATCGTAATACGACCTTCGCATAGGACCCCACCGTGTTTGGGACCCACCGGAGGAACGTCGCGTCGAGTCTGTCAGGTATAAATACAAAACCACGCACCTCACAGCACCTCCCTCTCTGCTCTCTCAGCTTTTTCCGTACTCTTTTTTCTCTGTGGAAATGGAGGACACGCGGAAGAGGCCTGGAGGTGACGTCACGGAGTCGGAGTCGGAGTCGTCCACGAAGAGGCAGCGAGATCAGGCCGAAGAAGGCGGCGGCGACATTACGGCTCCTCCGGTGAACGACGTCGTCCTCCTCGACACCAGCGATGAGACGTTGAGCGAGCTCGCGAGGCTTCTGGACTGGGACTACCGGTCATGGACCGCCGCGAGCGCTCCGGCGAGGGTCATTTTCTCGGCGGACCCGTACAAGACGCCGAAGGTGTTCCAGACGATGTCGACGTCGTACGTCACGATCAACGGCAACGAGGAGAGCTGCGGGTCGTCGTTCTCGGACGCGGAGTCATCGGTGATGGCCAGCGTGGACACGACCGGGCGCGACATTGAGCAGGTGAGGCTCGATTATGAGTGGTATGAGGCGGAGAAATGGGCGGAGGGGGTCGGGGAATGTGGATTTGACGACGGAGCGTGGGAAGTAAGGGAGGAGGCGGCGCGTGGCGGAGTGGAGCTCAACTTGGACTTGGAATGGGATGATGATGCGCTGGCCAGGTTTGTAGGTGAAGACCTCAATTGACACATCCCGATTGCTACTGCTAACAGGTCTACAGGTAGCAGCGTTTTCGATCGGTACTAATTTCAATGTTTGTTAGCGTTAATTAATTTTCTGTGATCTCAATTTGGTGGTCATGGCGGTGGAGTTGTACACAGTGCTAAACACAGTCTAGTCTAAGCTAGCTAGAGTTCAATTTTAATTGACAAAAATTAGGATACACAGAGACGAATTAGAAGAAGAAGAGGATTGGTCTATTTTGGAAATTGAGGGAGTGCATGTGGGTTAATTAGCAACTAGGCAGGTGCTAATTGTAACTAATTAAAGACTAAAAGAAAGGGAGACTTGAAAAAGAGTATGTTTTCGTTTCCTTAATTTCTCTGCAGCCCTTTTTGATTTGCTTAATTAATTGTTTAGAGCATTCCGTTCTGTTAATTACTCATTATTAATTGTTGGGAGACTGACCGATTGAATCAGTGAATGGTACCCTAGCTTGTTGTTATTGTACAACATTGACTGCCCAGAATAGGATAACCAAAACTACATGTTCATTTCAAAACTGGGTAATGGTCTCCAAATATGGTACACACAGGCGTCCTTGTCCTTGACCTCCAGTCCTTGCTGCCATTAGTAACTGAAGCGTTGCTGTAAATGTAATGGGGGTCCTAGACTCTCCTACCCTAATCCTACCTCATCTGTTATTTTCAGCATGCGGATCGATGCCTCTTTGGGCTCTTATTTCAAATCAAAGATATTACATCCATGGATATTTATCAATTACTATATATCACTTACCTAAATCGTGGACTAAGCTAACGCCAACTCAAAGACATGTGACAAATATAAACTATAAACAATTAAATTTATATGTTAAATCAGTATAGATTTAACATGCATGTTTATTAGTTTTTCGGTGCTAGTGTGCTACACATTTTTTATTGTTATTGTGCATGGGGAAAAGAGAATGATGATGTCAATCATGGTCCTCCATGAAGAATGACAATTCAAATTGGTTTAAATCTTGGATTCCTCCTCCCCTCAATGTCATTAGAATCAATACGGATGCTTCTTGGCACCAACAAACTCTTTCCAGTGGAATTGCAGCAGTGGCCAGAGATATGTATGGGCTCCTGATTAATGGTAAGGCCTTGAAAATGCTTGCCCCCTCTCCTTTGACTGCAGAGGCCTTGGCAATTCGTGAAGCTGTTTATCTTGCTCTGGAATACCCCTCTCATGAGATAATCATTACCTCAGATGCTAAGAACCTCATTGATAGTCTCCAGTCAAATGCTCCCATCTCCGATTGGAAAGCGGCAACTGTCATCACTCAAGTCCGGTATCTCTCTTCAACCCGGCATTTTAGCTGGTCTTGGACTAGCAGAAAAGCTAATAAAGTAGCTCATCTTGTAGCTTCTTTAGCTCACAGTGGGAAGTGTCCTTCCGACTGGGTTCATAACCCTCCTTCCTCCTTGTCTAAAATTCTGTTGTTTGATGGTTTACCAGGCCCCCCAGTGTAATTTGGCTGGTTTGGGTTTCTTGTTCTTTGTCAAGGGTTCTGTTTCCCCTTGTTTAATGCAGTTTTTCTTGCCAAAAAAAAAATTGGTTTAAATCTCTTTGACGAAAAAAAATGGGAGAAATTCAATACAAAACGTCCAACAATCTCAGAGGCCCAATGTGTCCCAATGCCTGCTAATCAATTTGGATCAAGTTCTTAGTGTGGCTAAAACTTACTTCGGCGTCAAAGGCCCATTTATTGGGCCATCTCTGGGCCTTATTTTGCCATCACAGCCCAATTGAGAATATTTTTTTTTTCTTTTTGTGATGGAAATCAAAACAAAGAACTACAACCCGAATAAGTTAAGAGTTGCAAAACTTGCACTACACTGCTCACCTTCTTCGCTGGACCCATCACAACAATGCCTTCATAACCTCCACTGTGTTTGGTGATCAAGTCTTTTGCCGGGGTGAAATTATCAAATAGCGAATTATGCCATTCATTTTGAGTAAATCGTGACCAACTTAAGAATCTCATATTGTTTCCATTCTTTGTATAGGAATTTTTGTTGGACCAAAAAGCTTGTTGCACTCATTTTTTCTCATCATTTGATGTCCAAATCATTCGCCAACCATCGCTGCTTTAACATTGTTCAAAGCTAAAGTTGATTGAAAGATCGAATCCATATATATATATATATAAGTGAGTGGATAAGCTATAAATAGAAAAGTATAAGATTTCAAGAATGGGAATATTAAAGGTCATAGCTAGGTAGTCACTTGGAAAATTAGGCCACTTCATTTGATATCCCAACATGAAGAAAACCATTCAAAGGAAGTAGGGGTACCCAACAAACAAACAACCGGGGAAGAGGGGACAATTTGTGGCTCAAGAACCCTAATGCTAAAGTCTATTGGTCTATAAGCTTTTTGGTCAAACTTGAAGGGGGTAATTGATATTAATAATATGCAAGACCTATAATTTCACAATTATAATATAGATTAAAACGATAATGCACGTAGGATTATATATCATAACACTCATACGTGTTTGAAGTATAATATTGTGGGTTAAAAACTTACTTATCATCTTTACGGATACTCTTAAGCTCTATACGTGATTATGATGCAGAATAGAGTTGTCATTACGTCGGTTTGAATTGGTAATAAGCATTATTAATTTCAAAACCGAATATTATAATTTTGAATTTGATCAAGCTATCAATTACTAACCAAAATTTTCGGTATTTAATCATTTCTACCAATTATAAATATGCAATGATTAAAAAATGGAGATCAAAATTGTGCTAAAAGTTATTAAAAGAGGTGAGTTCACCCAACATTATTTATGCAATGATGTCATTCCATGGCTGCTTTTGTACCCCATTCGAATCCCATCATTCTCCTATCAATTCACCATCATACCAAAAAAAAAAGGAGATTTATGGTCTCAATCATCAATGTCATTCTCAGCAAAAGCAAGTATAAATAGTTAAATACAATGATACCTTTATATTTTTCACAAGAAAAATGTTCATTCTGTTACAGTATTTTTCTGTTATGTGGATTGTGCACAAGTAATGTTTAACACTGGAAGCAATATAGCAAACTAGTACACATTGTTTTCCTTGAGGAAATAAGTACAATTTGCATCCCTTTTCAGCTTTTCTATTGATTTTTCCTATATTATTGTCATATCTGCGCTTCCTTTGATGAAGATTTAAAAAAAGTTTTGGATATTGTAAACAATTGAATGGTGTCTTTCACAATTAAAGGAACTTATAATTTTTTATATATTTTTTTAGAATAAAGGAACTGATAAAATATGTACGCCTATCGGCTTCGTTTATAATAATAAGAAGGTTGGGTCATAGTATAAAATGCCATCATGGTACTTATGGCCCCCAAGATTCGTGGTTACCTTTACTTCTCAAGCATACAATCCAAAGCATAAGTTGACCACAATATCTCAATTGTTTATAGCTTAGGGTTGATGCAATCATAAAATATAGATCCCATAGGAAAAAAGAAGAAATCTTTATACAATATTCTTAGAAGTGCTAGAAACGCCTTTTAATAAAATATAGTTTAGTCATCTATGTTGGTGAATGGTGATGATTTTAATCTTTAAAGATAGTTTATAGAGTAGACTTTTGCAAACTCACAAAATTGCTCGCGAATTTACAGTAAACGCTTGTGTTTTTGGTGTATTGTTCCAGAGGACTTTGTAGTGAAGCATTATGAAAGGGTCCCCAGTCCCATAAAATGTAATTCTTTCTTTTGAAACCGACGAACACTCGCCATAACCAAAAAGAAACAAGTGGCCATGATTGGTAAAATCATGAGACGATCAATTCATGAATGATGACGCATCCCGCAAGGACGGTTCATCAGATGATCAGGACCGTTGAATTGCTCAGTTGGTGAGTTTGTCTCTTGTCCAATGTCCATGTGAAGGGTAGGTGAAAGGCCCTATCAGCCTTTAAAAGCTTCAGATGTTCTGGGCTTCACCAATTTTTCATCTTTTGCTTTTGCCTTGGGGTAACTTTGCCTCTGAGCAGTAAAATGACTGAGCAGTGAAATGTACCTGATGCAATCATAGTTTGGACATAAATGGCAGCAGCATTTAGGGATACTAGGACAAGATTTCATCAGCACTGGTCTTTTAGGTATATGAGCCATATAATTGGGGTCTTTGTATAGAGCTCAAAAAAAGTAGAGCCCTGTCTTCATTAGAAAATTAAATAATGTCTAGTCCTTAAAGCCAAATACCGTAGAGGGAAAGAGGCATAGACCCCCTTATAAAATCCTCATCAGTAATTCAATCCCACCTCACAGTTGTTCTCTTCCCCTACACCCTTTTCCTTTTGTGCCCATACCCTCTATTGTTTTTGTGAGCTAGTGAAAGATTCAAACTTTTTTTTTTTTGGGGGCTGAAAAAGATTTAATTTTGGTCTGAAAGATTCAAACTTAGGAGCAAAAATGGTGGCCAAGAAACCAAGAATTGTGATAATTGGAGCAGGAATGGCTGGTGTTACAGCAGCTAACAAGCTCTACACAGCAACTGGGTTCAAGGACTTGTTTGAGCTCATTGTTGTGGAGGGTGGGTCAAGAATTGGGGGTAGAATAAGCACTTCTGAGTTTGGTGGTGACCGGATTGAGATGGGTGCTACTTGGATCCATGGCATTGGAGGCAGCCCAGTTCACAAAATTGCTCAAGAAATCAAGGCCCTTGAGTCTGAGCAACCATGGGAGTGCATGGACGGGTCATCTGACGAGCCCAAGACCATTGCTGAAGGTGGGTCCGATGTGAGTCCAACTGTGGTCGATTCCATTTCCAGTTTGTTCAAGAATTTGATGGATTATGCTCAGGGGAAGAAGGTGTTCGAAGAAAGTCCTGAACCAGATAGCAATGGAGATGTTGAGTGCGTGAAGCTTGGAGATGAAGCTTCCGGTGTTTGTGCAAGCAATGGTCATCATGGGAAGCTCAGTGTTGGTTCATTTCTGCGAAAAGGGCTCGATGCTTATTGGGTTTCGAAGAAAAGCCAGGAGGAGCTTAATGGCCATGGTGAATGGAGCAGAGAGTTGCTAGAAGAAGCCATTTTTGCAATGCATGAGAACACCCAGAGGACTTATACATCAGCTGGGGACTTGTTGACTCTGGATTATAATGCAGAAAGCGAGTACCGGATGTTTCCAGGTGAAGAAATCACCATTGCTAAAGGCTACTTGAGCATAGTTCAATCACTAGCCTCTGTTCTACCACCTGGTGTGATCCAATTAGGCAAAAGAGTCAACAAAATTGAATGGCAACCAGAGACCCATGTAGAGATGGATCACAATGGTTATGATTCAAGGCCTGTGAAGCTACACTTTTGTGATGGATCAGTTATGTTGGCTGATCATGTTATTGTTACTGTTTCTTTGGGGGTACTTAAAGCTGCAATACACCAAGATTCAGGTATGTTCAGTCCTCCTTTGCCTTGTTTCAAGGCTGAAGCAATATCAAGGCTCGGTTTTGGTGTTGTTAACAAGCTGTTTCTGCAACTGAGCTCGACCCATGTTACAAAAGGCCAAGATTTCAGCAAGTTCCCATTTTTACAAATGGTGTTTCACAGACCAGACTCAGAGTTCAGGCTTAAGAAGATTCCATGGTGGATGAGGAAGACAGCTTCTCTTTGTCCACTCTATCACAAATCCAGCGTCCTGTTAGCTTGGTTTGCAGGGAACGAAGCACTTGAGCTTGAATCACTCAAAGATGAAGAGATCATCAATGGGGTTTCTGAAACAATGTCTAGCTTTCTATCAAAACCCTACAAGAAAGATATAGAGAATTCTCATTCCAATGAATTAGGCAATGGGCATGTGAATTATGATGAGGAAGACTGTGAAGTGAAATTTGCAAAGGTTTTGAAGACTCAATGGGGCAGTGATCCTTTGTTTCTGGGATCCTACTCTTATGTTGCTGTTGGATCAAGTGGTGAGGATTTGGACACCATGGCAGAGCCATTGCCAAAGTTGAGCAGTTGTGATGGGGCTGCTAGTGCTACTTCACCTCCTTCACTTCAAATCCTGTTTGCAGGTGAAGCAACACACAGAACCCACTATTCTACAACCCATGGAGCTTACTTTAGTGGTCTTAGAGAAGCCAATAGGCTTCTCCAACATTACCACCACCATGTTGGGGTTTAGAAGACTTAGTGAGACTTTTACTTATTTATTTTTGAAGATTTATTGCGCTATGATATTAATCATATATTGTCATTTTGATAATTTAGAACATCTTTGTTTCTCTTTATTTAAAGTGGTTGAGAGGGTAAGAAGACTAGGGGAGGGATCAAAGAGTGAGAGATATGGGGACAATTTGTTAGATGTACTGCATGAATTCAAACAAGTTTCTTTCATTTTTCCATTGCTTTCAGCCTCTCTCATTTTACTTTTCTTCTTTGACATGGTATTTGAGATCAAGTTTGACAAGTACAAAGCAAGAGAGAGATAGATAGGGCTTTGGATGCCACCTCTCTTCCCTACCAAGTGTCTTATTTTGGATTTGCTCAATGGACAGGATCCGATAAACCCGCCCTTTCCAGCTAGGAGTCTTTTCACCAGTTCCTTTCCTGCACTGACAATTTGTTTCACTGCCCTCACTGCCCATGACACTTCTTGAATCCATACATAATTACATACACATATACAAGGCTTTTGCTACTACATTCATTGCATTATTATTACTTTTTTTTTTGGCAAAGATTCATTTCATGATTGAGTTCTTATTTGTTTATATATAATTTTTTTTTTATGGGGGTGAATGATTCCTTTGATAGAGTTGGACCTTTGACAACTTGGGACAATCAATGAGCTGGTGATTTCACAGGAAAGTGGGATAGAAACCACAACTCTCTCATGTCCCATCTGAGCAATTCTTGTGTTTTTAGTGGCCAGTAACCAGTTTGTCTTTAACAATGAGATAGAAATACAGATGCTCATTGCTTATTGTTAGTGATATCTGATCTCCTTGATCTTTTGAACAGAATCCCTCTTGAAATCAGAATGATTTTTTTTTTATAGGTCCATTCCAGGTAATTAAATATATACACATACAGACACACACGTGTGTAGGTGTGAGTGTGATTTGCAAAGACACATAATGAGACAGTTTAGCTCTTAATACATAGCAGTAGAGCCACACAGTGACATACCCTACTTGGTACCATTAGATTTCACTAGCTACATAGCAAAATCCAGTGACCTACCTGTGCTAGAGCCTAGAGACAGAAAATGACTGTCAGACAAGCAACATAAAGGTGCTTAGATAGTAATTTGTTCAAAGTCTAAACGTGTTTAGATATGGAAGTTCGCACTGTAGCTTGTTTTAATTGTTTACTTTCTTTTACTTTCATTTTTTTTGAGTAATTAATCGAACACCGTAATGAGTTTTCAATACTTTAACGAGTGAAGAAGAATACTAATAACCCTAATTGACTTCACCTGGATCATATCCGCGAATGATCCCATCCGTTAGATTGCCTATTTTGAAACTAATCCAATGGTTTTGATTTGCCTTGAAGAAGGTCCACAAATCCACATGCCTAAATAACAGAAGTATGCTTGTTTATATTAGTGAGCAACAAATCACATGATTTAAGGGCACTAGGTTGTTGTTGTGGCCTGTGGGAGACTAAACTTTCTGCTGAGGTTTTTGGGTTGAAAGGTATCCGTTTGGATTGGAAGTGGTGTATGGTCAAATCAATCAAGATCTGTTCGTAGAGAGTCACTCACTCTCCATTATTGTTGTAAGATTTGCAATGACTCTTCCCTAAATTGGTTTGGCCCACTGGCTGTCTCTTTTTACCTCCTGTGGGCTTCAATCACTCTTTGATGATTGTGCAAATCACAGACCATCTGTCACCAAGTCCTTGTCTGCTTCATAAACAAACAACTGAGAATCTCTATTTGCTGCACCAACCCCACCCCCCACCCACTGCTGATCCAACATGTTTATTACTTACCTTGACCATCTTTTGCCTATGATCATCATCATTGTACATTCTGATGAATAAAATATTAGAATTTGAACTGACAATGTATATCGAGTTAACATTCTGAGCCTAATTCTACACAAAAAAAATGTGAAAACCTTGCATATAGGTGCAGTGAAGACCTTACAGATAAGTGCAATCTTAGGAATTAACAAACGAACTAGGAACGAGCGCGAGAATTGAAGTTTGGAAAGAAACCATAATCAAACAGTTGCATATTAATACTGTGTGCTTTTCCATATTCAAAAGCAGAATCACATCGCATTTGGAAAACCAATGAGAAAACTACACATCAAAGGGTAAATTCCAGAACTTGCTGCTCGATCAATTCTACAAATCTCATGTCCCTCTCATCGATTCTCATTCATTGTTTTAATATGAATCGGTGAAGTCTCTGAGACCACTGGCTACAGATAGTATGGTACTTCTCTATGAATTGACCACACGTGCAACTTGTGCGGTTCACAGTGCAAGATGTTACCTCTCATATATTTCTTCATCATACGACTAGTATTAATTCCAATTTTCTTGTGAACTAAGAGAGACGTAGATATGCAATGTTGCATCATTCCCACTTCAAAGTCTTATTAAGGGTTTCATAACCATGGAGTTTTTCTACAATATTGAACCTGTTAAATGAGTTCGATTTAGGCTTTAGTTGATTTAGTTTTTGGTGATTCCTCGTTAACGGCTCTTAGTATATTCCACATTAGCAATAAACAATATGGTAAATTTTTTGATTATATTACATATTAAAGAAGAAACTACCTCATCAAACTGTTATTATTCATAATCCATTAACATATATATTAAACAATAAAATAGCTTTATAGGTTATAGTTATAGACTTATAGTTATACTTGATGATCTATGTGATATCTCTTTCTAAATTGTGAATCTCATTGTCTTCCCCACCTTTGGACAACAAATATCTTTTGCTTTATGTCTAACATCTTTTAAATCCAATGATCTCAATATATGTTGGCTTTAGGTTGAAAGGTTTTACACATATGTGATAGATTGTTTGAAGCTGTCTCTATGCTTTATTATCATTCTCTCTAAATGAAAATATCTTTTCAGACTTTAGTGAGCCAATGATGCTCAAAGCTAAGATAAACAACGTTTAATTTAGTAACTTATCTTGTTGGTATCTAAGATTTGCTTTAACAAGGCATTAAGGGCAGGGAACCCCCTTAACAATATCTATATATTTTTCCTTTTCCTTGCGAGGGAATCTAGGGTCTACTCATAGGGAATAGCTAGGGTCTTGGGGCCTTGGCTAGGTGGAGTTTGGAGGCTTCAAAACCAACAATATGTTAATGTCTAGTTCCTTCTTGTATGTGTAGCTCCTCTGGAAATAAACAATGTCCTTGATAGCAATTAAAGCACGTACCATGCATCTTCTGAGGATTTGTCCTGCTGATCATAAACAATATGGTCCATCCATGTTTAACCAGTCTGCAGAGGACAAAATGTTGAATCGATCAAACGCAACTTTGGCAAGAGTACGTGGTACGTGGTTAATTACTTTCAATTTTCAGGTAAATGTAGTAAGATGTTGCATGCTTAAATGGTAGTAAAACCATGCATAGATTAGGGTTTGAAATTAAGTTAGTAAGGATGAAGCATGCTTATACGAACAGTAAAAATGGTGCATGATTGGTTTGTTTAAGTTTATAATAAAGTACCGAGTACTATCGTCCGTCGTTATTCATGCTTGATTTGAGATAACAGATTAAGGCCTTCGA
Organism: Rubus parviflorus; assembly: GCA_029955375.1. Taxonomy (NCBI): domain Eukaryota; kingdom Viridiplantae; phylum Streptophyta; class Magnoliopsida; order Rosales; family Rosaceae; genus Rubus; species Rubus parviflorus. The sequence continues at coordinate 19,908,732 of JARGGL010000004.1, forward strand.
GTAAAAATATTCCAAGAGTAGAGGATCTATATATGTTTAGGAAAAAAGAAAATAAAAAAGGTCGTATATATAATTTGAGTTGGAGCAACGAGGGCACGAGGCATTTGGGAATATTAGATAATTCATATGTACAAGCTTATAAATACCCAATTACTCTCATTTTTCATTGATAAAATGTGCTTTACATCCCTCTAATTAACTTGTTTCCACAATTAATGTCAAAAACATTTCTTAAAAAAAAAACGATAATTTTTATCTCCATCCGTTTCTAAAGTATTTGATCAAAAATAAATGAAGAACAATAGTACAAACATAGACAAATATATATATATATATATATATATATATATATATATATATATATATATATATATATATGTTTAAGAGATTAGGGTTTTATATTTCTATGATCATACCCTTAACCATTTTTATGCAAGCGAGGCTAACTGTGTCCAATTTTAACGGTCCAACCACACGATGTCACCCAACAATGTTGTTCTAACACCGTGGAGACCAACCTCAAAAAATTTTGTCAAAAACAAAAATATTTTCGAGACCTTAGTTTTTCACCCAAAACTGTGGATAACATACAGTTTTTTGGGCAAAATCACATGCATGATCTTATTTTCTAACTAAAATTTTTTCACCTTAAATCATGATTTTTAAGCAATTCTCAAACTGACGGAATGCAAAAATCTCAACCTTATTTTTTTTTACAATTTTCTAATGTCGGAATACATTAAAATTCGTAAAAAAGAAAATGGTCGAGATTTTCTAGTTCCGTCAACTGGAACACCTTCTAAAAATCAACGTTTACCAATGGTGAGATTATGACATTGGCAAATCTCATGAAAAAAATGGTGTTGACATGTTTCGGCATGCCATGAAACCCATAAACGTGCCAAACCATGTCAAGCCTTTTTTTTTTGGAACTTTTTCGTGCCAAAATCTCACCAATTGCAAAGCATGATTTTGAAAATCTCGACCGGTTTATTTTTAAAGATTTTTTCTGTTCTCTGAATTTGAAAAATAAAAAATATATATTTCCCGTGCCAAATAAATTTGGGAATTTTTTTGATATATATTACATTATCCTTAGTGTTCTTGCGAGAAATAACTATTTTTTACCTTATAATGAATATTTTATGGTTCAGCTCATTCTAGTGACTGAGCCGTTGCCCTCGCCTATTCTTGTGGCCACGCCAATTCAAATGCATGTGCACATTCCAATGCTTTTGTCTATTAGTTTAGAGTTAGGCGCAAGTACTCTGTGTCCTAATATGTGTCATTTCTATATTCGTATCCTTAATAAAAAAAATTAAAGATCCACCTTTATTGATGAAAAATTCTTCGGATAAGGTTTTTCATAATAATTTTTTATTTTCTAATGCTAGCGAAAACTCAAATTGTAACTTCGAGCCAAGCCATATATTATGAGGGACGTTGTTTTCATTCATGTACAATGACTAGCCAAAGAGACAGGAATACAAATCATTTTATATTCGATAAATTAAAAAAAAATGAAGATCCACTTGTGTTGACGAACCGTTTATCGGGCAAGATTTATAAAAAATGACTAAGACAACATCCCCTAACGAATGGTTCGTCGGTAAAGATGACTCTTCAAATTTATTTTTTTAAAGGGAGATCTAAATATCTAATGATCTATGCTATTATGACTATTATCAATAGCCCGCGGCTTTACGGGGCACCGGCCCAACAATAATAAGGTTAAATTGTCTCAATTTGGCGCGAACCCGATTACAGTCGGCTGCGGCCTTCGAGTCTTCTTCACCATGACTTCAATGCCGGAATTGACCGATCTCTTCGCCCGGCTCGCTTCCCACTTAAACAACACGTCGTTGCCTCATCACACCACCAAAGAAGTACAAGACGAAGCAGCTCTGGACCTATCCATTTCCAAGCTGAACCAATCTCTGAACCTCAACGACAATTCTAGGGTTAGGGTTTTGGACACGGTCCTATCTCTGATGTGCTTCAAAGCACCCCAGGTCAGCTCTCTCAAATTATTGATTTTTCGTAAACAAAATTGTTCATTTAGGGTTTCTTATCTCTGCAATTTTATTGCAATTGCTTAGGTTTTTGATTCCGTAGTTGAGTATTTGGTGAAGACAATTGTCACCGTTTTGTTGTCTTCTATTCGTTGTAACGTCCTGCGGTCTCCGAAAGATGAGATTTTGCTGATTGGGAGCTCAATTTCTCATCGAGATTGTGGCAATTTGATCCAAGCGTGTGCTGATATTCTTGGGAAATTGGAGGGACATGGTGGGTATGCTAGCTCATTTTGTCTTCAAATTTGGATTCGATTTTTTTTATTTTAGAAGATACTATTTTTCTGATTGAATTCTGATAAGAGTGTAGTTTCAATTTGTTTGAAGGTAAGCTTTCGGATTCTTTACTGTGTGCCATTGTAAGAGCTGCAAGTTCAGCATCTCTGTACCGGCAGCTGTCAACACCCATTCGTGGTGCGAAATCGGTGGATGCGAGGAATACCTTGATTTCAAAGGTGCTATGTCATTTGCCTAGAGAAAAGTTCGTTGAGAAGAACAAAATAACTCTCAGGTACTTGGAAATGGGTTTTGGCTGGTGGCAAATTTCTCTAGCATTTTTTTTGTGTTATTGTAGTTACAAATTTGGGGGTTCTGATGTCTGCAGATTGCTGGTCTGGTATCTTGACTCACTAATTTTGAAGCGTGATGTTTCGAACATCTTGCAAGTAGCCATGAAGAGGCCATTCCTTTGTTTGAGTAAGGAATTTCATGAGAGTACTGAGTGGCGCTCCATTATCACATCCTTGGTACTTTCTCCCATTATGTTTGTTGAGGCCAGAGCTTTGTTGCACAGATGGTTTCTAGTCACGTGAGTATATTTCTCAATGACAAGGATGTTTAAGTTTCTCTATTAATATTTGTTGGTTAATCATTTCTCATGCTTGAAGAAATTGAAGTTTTATGCAAAATTGATTCGAAATGCAAGATTCTAATCTAACTTGATATGGTTTGTTGACTTATTTTTGCATCAGGGGTCTGGCTTCTGTGCTTGAGCTTCTAGTTCAATTGGTCTCAGTGACATTAGATGTGATTTCGAGACCCATGTTCTGGGACTTATCAGCAGAATTGGGAGGAAAGTTACCGTTCTCTAATGCTTATTTTCCCTACAACCACCAGTTGTTAAGGAACTTGGCTGGACCCCTCTCTTATGATGATCTCCTACAACTAGTGCATGAGACAAGTGAACCAGTACCTTCTGCCAAGACTCAACTTTACCCATCTATTAAGCCACCTATACTGAAGGTTGCGACAGTCGATCACAAATCTATCTGGTAATTTCTTACCCCATCATTCCATGTGAAAAAAATGGCATCTGCACCATCTCAGAGTCCTACAACCAAAGACTGATCCACAAAATGTTGCATAGTAGGTCTCTGGCCATCAACTTCCCAGATTGGTTCTACTTCGCTTCTGCATTGCTCTTCTCGGACAAAAGTTCTCATGACAGTTGTCATCCAGCATGCATAGTGGGGGCATCCAAAATTGGGAAAACACATTACAAAGAAGTACATTCTGTTGCTGCAGCAAGGTACATTGCCTGGATTTTGAGTCCCACTAGTAAATCTCACCAGGATTTGCTGGCTGATTATTTGATTAAAATATCAGATTCTTTGGCTTTTAAACATTCACATGACAAAGAAACATTCTTCTACAAGAAGAAACTCAAGAAACTCAAACTCTGTGAAGAGGACCATAATTCCACAAGAGACTATGATCATCAAACTGTTGCAGTCTGGCTCAGTGGATTCAATAATATATACACAAGGTATTGCAATGAAACTGTTGACAGGTCTACATGTGAAACAAAACCATCCGGTGGTCTTAGTCTGCAGAAAAATGTCATGTTCCGGAGAATCCCGCTAGGTATCTTGCTTGGTTGCCCCCATCATCTCAGTGAAGATGGAATGGAACTGCTGCTGCATTATGCCACCACTGGTAGAATTTTCCAATCAAGGGAAACGAAGACTTCCGGATTTAAGCATGTAAAATGGAACTGCAAAGGGCAAAAGAACCTAATTACATGGAGTGATGAATGTAACGAAAAGGAGGTTGTAGCAGGTGCCTGTCTTGTCTTCAGTTTAATTGATATTGTTGAAAGTATGTCTTCTTCACTGTTCGAGACTGAAGAGGATGGAATAGACTTTATTTGCCGGGTGAAAATGCAGGTCAGCAAATACTTGATAAAATGCATCAATAGGTTGATTGAACTCAAATTTGATGATGAAAATGGGGTGGTGATGGATCTCTGCCGTAGATTGGAGCAGTGGAGACATCAAGGACGAGTAGTATTAGAGCTCCAGAAAGATCTTGACGATGTGATTCATTTCTTAAGTCAGAGATTTGCTTTTGATGTTTCATGAATGTGAAGAAAACAATGACAAATCTGTACGAAAAGTATTTGTAAAGAATTGTTCTCTCTCTCAAATACCAACGTAATCAATATAAGGTAAATCATATTATTGCATTATTGATGTTGTCTGTACATAACCAAACCAATCATTTTTGATTCTCTACTTTTGGCATTTCAAATGGTTGGAGCCTTGGATGTCACTATGTTATAGAGGGTCTGCCCTAAGCCTTCGTAGCTTCGTGCTACCAAAGAAATCTTAGTCGGATCACCACCCCATTCTTCAAACACCACCAACAAATTCTCACTCTGGTTCAACCACGAGCGTGGAACATGGTACCTGACAACAACAGCTCTGTTATGATAACTCTAATTCACAAAACAAAGAACAAAGGCATAAAATTAAGAGGATGAACTTTCTGACCATCTCTGAGAGGGCTGGCCACAATTTGTTCGGCATTTGTTTACGGTATAAGTTCCAGCATAGGAACAATTGCCACAGGTACCCTGAGCTATATATCCAGGCCAGTGGCGTCCAATGCTCTGACCATTGACCCATACTTGACCTTTTCCCATGCTACCCAGATCTAAAGCTAATGGAGCATTACCTTCTGGTGCAGTTAAAATAGACTGGGAATATCACAGCACAAATTAACATCTTGGTTTTGATTAAACCCCTCATGTATCATGTACTTGCAATGAATTTACTTACCTTGTACCATGTAAGGGGTTGTTTTTGAGCCAATAATGATCCTTCTACCCATTCAACAGAAGAACTCCCTTTAACAGTATGGAGGCTTAAAGCTTCACCTTTCATACCAATCTGCTCACATATACATGCCAACAATTCTAAGTCTGGTTCAATTCTTTCCAAGGGGAAAAGGAAAGGGAAGCTCTATAGAAAGTGGAGGAGAAAAGCTGAAAGATAGCAAACCTTGAAGGTCCATTTCCACCGCGACATGTCCCATGTTCCCGAATTCAGACCCTTCAATGTGACCGGCCCTAGAACTCCGGCATTCCAAGTCTCAAAATGCAGACCAACATTCTTGATTTTACACCGCAGAAAAAAGCATTAATGTCAATTGCCATCTTGAATGTACTTGAAAACCATGATAACAAGAGAGAATGAACTAACCGGCAGACCAACAGCGATGCTTAGTAACACAAGCTTGTTGATGCCAGCTTGGAGCTTCACATTGTCACTAAATCTTAGTTTAGGAAACGCCAATCCCGCATAAACAGTTCCTGCAATTAAGGTAGACAATGTTTAAAACTTAAGCTCATTCAGTTGTACCACTACATGGATTAACATAAACTGTCACCCTATTTCATCTACCTGATAGTTGACCATTCACGAAAACATGCAAGGCATGCCCCGCTGAATCAATAGTCAGAAGAGGGTAAGATCCATTCTTTAGAAATTCTTCATTAGGACCTATTGTGATACTGAGTAACAGACAGTTAAACTATTATCAAACGATAAAAACAGAAGTGTAATACACGTTTCCCATTTACATTCTCTAAGAAGGCATTGGCTTAAAACACTTACTCTGTCATGTACCATAAGTAATCTGTATCATCCCTAGTTACATTTATTTGCTCATAGAGCCCATCCAATGTAAATGTATTGTCATCAGTAGAAGAGGCAGTTTCTTCGATGTATGACTGCCAAGAAAGAGTAGTATTTACTGGTGTCATCTTCATCGGCGGGCTCTGGCCAACCTTAACAAAAAACAATCTTATGTCAGGATAAATCAGAGGAATCTCCAAGTAGAAATTAAAATTGGACTATCTAAATCAAAATGGGGAATAAATCAAAATCTTCAAACATAATTAACTGTATTCTGCTCACCCTGGCAGTGTTGAAAACTTCAGTTTTACAGTCTGGGAGAATGCTTATAGACCAAGGTGGCAGCTTATATTTCTTATTACCAAAGCTCACTCTTGCGGAGTATTTTGTGTTGTAATTTGCAAGAAATGCAGCACACCCAGAACTTGAATTGAATACATGAGCCTACAACGATTAATCATGAGTTCATGACTTTGATCAAAGAAACATAACATCGTAAGATGTAGTCATTTATAGGTTGCTGCAAAACCTTACCTCTTGACTATTTCCAAGTGATGTCACTGCAGGATCTGTAGCCACTAAAGCTGCCTCAGCTAATTTGATGGCTTTGTGCAAATATTTCAAATGACTCCACTTTGGTTCCCTCGGTAGTCCTAGCATACATAGGCAAATCAGTATTTATCAATAATATGTTTTTGCACTATACATATTTCAAATTCGATACTTGAGAGTTGAGAAACACAAGAGACTTTCTCTAAGATGATGTTGGGTTTAGTAGGGTAAGGATCAAATGTATACAGTAAGAATTATGAGCCTAACATTATAACAACCACGTCTACGATAGGATGCTAATCATATTTCCTTACCATATTCATCTAAAGGTGCATCATAGTCATAGCTCGTTGCAATGAAAACTCCAGCAGTTCGGCCAAAATTAGTTCCTCCATGATACTGGAAAAATGGGAAGAAAAGACAATAAAAATCAGAAAATGAACTCTCTATTAAACATCATAAAGATAAAATAAATTTGGAAATAAAAGGATAATAACTAACCATGTAATAGTTAGCAAAAGAACCACCATTTTGTACAAACCTTGCAACTGAAAATGCCAAGTCTTGTGCAGGTCTAGTAGGAACTGCCCCACCAAACTCTGTATACCTGTTAATTATATCAAGAGGCAGAATTGGAAAGGATTGAAGAACAATACAACGTAAATAAATGTTTGGGTTGTCCAAGCAAACATGTGTGACATACCAGCCAGTCCAGACTTCAGTCCACATTTTGGGTTTATACTTCTTGTTTGGAGTGAAGTTTTCACAGTAGAAACCATTGCAAGTATCAATCTGTCACATAATAAATAAATGATAAAGAGTTAGAAATAAGAAGAGTATTGAATCTGTCACATTCATCCAATTGATGACAATGTCAACCAGAATAAACTGATTTATAAAATCTAAACAGAATGTGACAAGACAAAGTCGAAAGAAAAATGTTGAATAGAATGTGCAGAACAGCTTACAATTGGGTCAGGAGCATCCTCTTGCTTGCACATTATCCATGGGACACCGGTGTCAAGACCGACAGCCATTTGAGCTGTCCAATTAGTATATGCTTTACCAGGTGCACCGATTTCCCACTCCACCGGTCCAAACTCATTTTCTATCTGAGACAGAATAATGGGACCTCCCTGAGTTTGGAACATCCCTTCTGCCTTCATCATACTTACAATCTTCTCCGCAAATGTTTGCATTGCTGCCTTGAAAGGCTCATTGTCTGTTCTAAACTCAATCCCCGGAACATATTTCAGCCAAACAGGGAATCCACCAAAGTTCCATTCAGCACAAATATAAGGGCCAATCCGGAGATGAACATATAGGCCTGCTTGTTGTACAGTCTTGATGAACTTGACCAAATCATATCTATCCTCAAAATAATACTTCCCTGGAGAAGGCTCATGCCCGTTCCAAAACACATAGGTCTGTATAACATCTAAGCCTCCATCTTTAGCCTTCTGAATTAAATCTGGCCACATCTGTAATCACACACACCAAAATAAAACTGTTAGTAATTTGAAGTAAAAAAGGGATTAAAAAAAAAACAGCATACATTACAAACCACAATGTATTATTAGTACCTCAGGTGTGCTTCTGGGATAGTGGATGGAACCAGAAATCAGAATCCTCTTCTGTCCATCAACTAATATCGCTCTGTGGTCATAACTCACAGAGGCTGTAGCAGAAGAAAGCCATGAAAACAAAAACAACAGCACCAACAAGTTAGTGCTGGCCCTCAACTTGTTACAGTTCCACATTGACTGCACTACATCCATGGACAAAGAAGATTATGAAATAGTTAGAATTCTAGAAATCGAACACCAAATACACTAAACTCTCTCCAGCAACCAAAGCAAACGAATAGAATTTATTTAAAAGTCTGAAAGATTGCTGGTGACTTGAAAGAAATGAAGTCTATGCTAATTTATAATGCTCTTTTCTAATTTTTTTGTTACATATTTAAGCCAGAGGCTAGAAGACCCAAAATGCTAAGCTCTGTTAAGTTGTGGGTTACTTTCCTTAATTAGGCCATATCACAACAATCACCCCTTTCAAAATAAGCAATACTTAGGGCCTTGGTGAAGGCATGTTGTATTCTATTACGTAAAGCATTTTACTGGCTTAAGAGAATGGAAAATGTCACAAGCGTAAGGGTTCTAAAAATATCCCCCAAATTGGGTGCCTTGCACTGCTTGTATTCATCTTTATCGCATAAACTTCCAAAAAAAAATTATTGGATGCTACATTGCTACTATAACATTAATTCAATTGTCAAAAAAATAATACAAGTTGGCATAAAAAGGTCTGAATTACCTTGTAACCAAAAAAAAAGGTCTGCATTACCTTACAAGCAACAAAGTTACTACAAAAACAATTTTAGTTACCCAAAAACAATACGTACAATTAAAAATGATCGGATAACATGCGTTGTTGTATTGTAGAATTTTTCATGTAAGAAAGCATAGTCCTTAAGGTTGACAGTTTGGTCAACTGTTTTCTGCCTACATGGATGCTGATGTGGATGCCAAGTTAGCACCACGTAGACAAAGAATAAAAAATAAAAAAAATACCAAAAAACAAGCAGACCAGCTAAGTCATTCATTCACTGCAGACCGTAGAAGTGAAATTTTGTTTCTTGTTCTGACTTTGATTTTCTCAGCAACCAAACATGAAAGGAAGAATGAATGTCAAACCATAAATTTCTCGGTTCGAATTAAAAAAGAGAGTACCTTTCTCCACTGTAGTACTCATGGGGGCTCGTCCCATCCATCATCGGCCGGCCGAGAACCGGAATTGGGTGGGCGACGGTGTTTGTTGCGGCGTTGCTGTTGTTGAAGAATGTGGAAACGACGCCGTCGAGTTCATTAAAGGGCTTTTTGTTTGGAGGAGATAATCTCCAAAGGTGTCGACTTTAAATCTTTGATTTTTCTGTAACATATTTCAAGAAATTTATTGAAATTTCTCTCCCATCAGAATTATTCGAAGGGTCTTCAGAATTTTTTGTTGTTGTGGACTTGTGGTTGGAAATGTGATGTGGTAGTAAAATTTTGTGTACTATTGCATCACGGGTCTGGCTTTGAGCTTCTAGTTCAATTGAAGAGACCATGCTTATAATCTGTTCTCTGTTGTACTTACAAAGAAGACAGTTTTCTTAACTCTCTGTCAGACACCATGATATGAAGGTCATTAATTAAGTTAAAACAAAAGCTCAAATGCACTTCAAAAGTAAAATCTATTAATTTTTCAATTTATTCTTACAAGCAAGAAGAAATTGCTTTGCTCTTCCACACTTTTTTACAGATACAGAAAATGCTTGCGCACGTCTAAGGGCTACATACTTTGTATGTGGACCTAGTATAATACCTATGTGGCTATGTATATAACCAAACATTTTCACTATTTACATTTTGCTAAATGGTTGTAAAGTAAAGGCCTTTATATGTATTGAAGATGAACTAATATGAGACTTCATTATTTTGGTCATCTTCAAATCTGCCCAAAAACTTCAGGAACTCAACTTCTTGCTACCAAAGAAATCTTAGTCGGATCACCACCCCGTTCTTCAAACACAACCAATAGATTCCCACTCGGCTTCAACCACGAGCGAGGAACATGGTACCTGTAAACAACAGCTCTATCACGACCACTCTATTTCACAAACAAATGCATAGAAATGAAGGAAGATGAACTTTACTCACCATCTCTGAGAGGGCTGACCACAATTTGTTCGGCATTTGTTTTCAGTGTAAGTTCCAGCATAATAACAAGCGCCACAACTACCGTGTGCTATATATGCAGGCCAATGGCGTCCGATGTTCTGACCATTAATCCACATTTGACCTTTTCCCATGCTACCCATATCTAAAGCTAATGGTGCATTTCCTGGTGGTGCATTTAAAATAGCCTTGTACCATGTAAGGGGTCGATTTTGAGCCAATAGTGATCCTTCTACCCATTCAACAGAAGAACTTCCACTAACAGTATGGAGGCTCAGATCTTCACCTTTCATACCAATCTGCTCAACACAAGTCAACAAGTCTTGGCTTCAATTCTTGCTAAGGGGGCTAAGAAAAGTGAAGCTTTGTAGGTGAAGAAACTGAAACAGAAAAAAACTAAAACACAACAAACCTTGTAGGTCCATTGCCATCGGGACATATCCCATGTTCCCGAATTCACACCCCTCAATGTGACCGGCCCTAGAACTCCGGCATTCCATGTCTCAAAATGCACACCAACATTCTGATTTTCATTACATCACAGAGAAAGCATAAATGTCAGTTTCAACATCTAGTGTTTTTAGAAACCATGATCATGACAGAGAATTGAGGCAACTAACCGGCAGACCAACAGAAACGCTAAGTAAAGCAAGCTTGTTAATGCCAGCTCTTAGCTTCACACCCTCTTTAAATTCTAACTTGGGGAACTCCAATGTTCCATAAGCAGATCCTGCAGTAAAGGTAGACAATTTGTTAAACTTAAGCTCATTCACAAGAAGCGCTAGATGGATTAAACTTTCATCTACCTGATAGTTGACCATTGATGAAAACATGCAAGGCATGCCCAGCTGAATCGACAGTGAGAACGGGGTACTGTCCGGTTTTTAAAAATTGTTCATTAGGACCTATTGTGATACTGAGAAACAGAAACTCCAGTTAGGAACTTGGAAAAGGCAAATCACATGAAGAAAGACTAGAAAAAAGATTATAAAGTACTTACTCTGTCATGTACCACAAGTAGTCTGTAACATCCCTAGTGAGACTTATTTGCTCACGAAGTCCGGCCAATGTAACTGCATTATCATCATTAGAAGTGGCAATGTCTTCGATGTACGCCTGCCAAGAAAGGGAGGCTACTGGTGTCATCTTCGTTGGAGGGCTCTGGCCAACCTTTACAAAAGAACAATCCTATGTCAACATACATTATAGAAATCTCCGAGTAGAAATACTACATGGAGAAAAGAGAACTTTCAACTACAAATCATGATTTTCTCCTCACCCTTGCAGTGTTGAAAACTTCAGTTTTGCAGTCAGGGAGAATGCTTACGGACCAAGGTGGCAGGTTATATTGCTTATTCCAAAAGGTCACTTTGACGGAGTATTTTGTGTCGTAATTTGCTAGGAATGCAGCACAACCAGATCTTGACTGGTATACATGAGCCTACAAGTATTTAATCTTCAATTTGAGAATCACAGTAAAATTCAAAGAAGCGTAATTGATAAGGTTTATAACACACTTATTTTTTTTATGGCCTTGAGCATATTTTCAAACACTTTTAAAACCCTTACCTCTTGATTATTTCCAAGTTTTGACACTGCAGGATCAGTAGCTACTAAAGCTGGCTCAGCTAACTTGATGGCTTTGTGCAGATATTTCAAATGGCTATACTTTGGTTCCCTTGGTAATCCTGGAACAAATAGGCAAAAGCACATGTTAGGCAAGTAATAGACTTCCTGTAAGATGATGTTCGGTTAAACTTTTGTAACCAATTCCCCATGAGGGAAATATTAAATGTGTAAAGTAAGGATTATGTGCCAAAATCTATGATGCTAATCCCATATTAGCATACCATATTCATCTAGAGGTGCATCATAGTCATAGCTAGTTGCAATGAAGGGACCGCCAGCAGTTCGGCCAAAATTTGTTCCTCCATGGTACTGTAACAAAATCGGAGTTAAAGACGGTAAAAATCAGAGAATTTTACCAACATCAGTAAAGATAAATTTGCTTGGAGAATATATTACTAACCATGTAATAGTTGGCAAAAGAACCACCATTTTGTATAAACCTTGCAACTGAAAATGCCAAATCTTGTGCAGGTCTAGTAGGAACTGCCCCACCAAATTCTGTATACCTGTAAAGTATGTACAAAAAGTCAGTATTAGGAAAGATATGAAGAACAATACAAGAAATAATACCCACAGAAATAAATTGTAGGTTGAAGTAGTAGAAGCAACATGTGAGATTTACCAGCCAGTCCAGATTTCTGTCCACATTTTTGGCTTATAGTTCTTGTTTGGAGTGAAGTTTTCACAGTAGAAGCCATTGCAAGTATCGATCTGCCACATAATAAATGACAAGGTGTCAGAGATATAGGGATACCTTGAGTAGTTGACTCTTCCTTTTTGTAGGGGGTACAAAACTGGAAGCTTTTGTTTATTGTTTTTAATGGCAGAATTTATTGGACAGAACAGATTCAACTGCTGACTAAACCAACCAATAAATGGACTTTCATGTCCACAGCTTTGGCAAAGACGAGTCATCAAAACTAAAAATAATGAAGATAGGTGTTTGACGAAATGCCACAAAAAAATTAAGATGATCACAATTGAACAAGTAAAGCAAAGCAAAGCAAATTTGTCCAATTTCACAGGAAACTGATTGAGAAGTTCAGATCTTTAGAATAATTATATGAACTGGGGACAAGCACTACCATGGCTAGCCTATCCAATTAGTTAAGTTCATAAATCATAACATGCTGGCTGTTTAAAAACACCCACCAAGAAAACAGGGCCACACTAAATGAAAGACAGATATGCAATTATTGTGAGATAATGACTTGAAAACATTGAAAAGAACGAGCAGAAATAGCTTACAATTGGGTCAGGGGCATCTTCTTGCTTGCACATAATCCATGGAACCCCAGTGTTGAGACCCACAGCCATTTTAGCTGCCCATTGGGTATAAGATTTACCAGGTGCACCAATTTCCCACTCTACTGGTCCAAATTCATTTTCAATCTGTCAAATCAAATTGGAGAAAAAATAGTCTTTAAACAACTTTACTCTTTGACTGCCCAATATTTATTTCCTTAGCCAAGAAAAACAAAATGACAAAAACCCTGTTAAAAGAAATAGAAATTGACTCAATTCTAGAAGCATGGCAAAGACTGAGTTGAACAAGTTTTTAACCTGAGACAGAATTATGGGACCTCCCTGAGTCTGAAACAGCCTTTCTGCCTTCATCATGTAGACAATCTTCTGTGTAAATTTTTGCATTTCTGCCTGGAAAACAGTTGATTAAAAATGAAAGTTAGCTAATTTTTTATTAAAAAAATAAAAGAAATAAAAAGGAGCATTAAATGTAATTAAAGATTCTTAGTGCCCAACCATGAAAGGACGATTGTCTGTTCTGAAAGAAATTCCGGGAACATATTTCAGCCAAACAGGGAATCCCCTGTATCAGAAACAGAGCAAAAACAGAATCATGAATATGGCCATGTTAAAATAAAAAAGACAAACTTCGATAAGATATTGGGTTCGCAATTTTACCCAAAGTTCCATTCAGCACAAATATAAGGGCCAATCCGGAGATGAACATATAATCCTGCTTGTTGTACAGTCTTGATGAACTTGACCAAATCATATCTATCCTCAAAATAATACTGAAATTTTGAAAAACAAATTTAATTGCCAATTTGTACAGAAGCATAGCTATGTTGCATTAGAGAACAGAAAAGTAAAATGCTTTTGAACATTACTTTTCCTTGACTTGGTTCATGCCCATTCCAAAACACATAGGTCTGTATCACATCCAAGCCTCCATCTTTGGCCTTCTGAATTAAATCCGGCCACATCTGTAAACCCCAAAAATATCAAAATTTGAGCTAATAAAACAATATGAATTTGAATGCCTTGAAAACCCAGAATAAATATGAACTGCATTGGCATTAATAGTACCTCAGGTGTGCTTCTGGGATAGTGAATAGACCCAGAAATGAGAATCCTTCTCTTTCCATTGACTATAATAGCTCTGTGGTCATAACCCACAGAGGCTAAAGCAGAAGAGAACCATGAAACCAGAAACAGTAGCAGGAACATGTTGGCCTTGGCCCTCAACATGTTAGAGCTCCACATTGTTTGAGAAAATCTAATGAGACCCAGGAAAGCCTGTCTCAAAGCAATGAACTTGAATTTGTTTTATCTCACTTTGGGACTTGAATATTGTATATATGGGGATTTGGTTTTGGTTTTTGCACACACACGCTTTCTTTTTTATGCTTTTGATATTTAAAAAGAAGGGAGAAAGAGAGAGTGGCAGTGTATGGATTTGATGGGGTGGAGAATTTGGGAGAGAGAGTTTGGTTTGGTTTAGTTTAGTTGAGAGAATGGTTAGCTCCGCAACTGCTTTATAGAGACTTGAGGAATGTAACTATGCAACGGAAAGGGACCCACTTCTCGGTTTCGGGGCGGCACTTGTTGAATTTGAAGCGTAGATTTTTTTTTTCCCTTCAAAATTACCAAAAAGAAAATCTTGTCAAAAATCAAAATGATTTAAGATAAATGCAAAATACAGAAAACAAAAGAGTGGGTTGTCCTTGTTCACCAAACCAAACCTATTCGAAGGGATAAATCCTTGAGTAAAGAGGGCCAAGAAATTCTACCTATATCGAATAGAGAAGATTTCGAGCTATTACTAAATGGTGTTTTCCAACCACGGGTCGGCTTAATTAGCGTTATGAGTTGAGATTTTATTTTGAGGATACATAATTAATTGCATAATATTGATGTCAAAAGTGATTGTTCCGCAGTTGGTTTGTGTAACTCTTGAATGGGAGAAGCATAGTTTTGAGATAGGGCATATTGAGGAGGATTGTGGTTATTTAGTTCAGAATAATGATGTCCAAGTATGTCATGTCTCTACAAAAGTAAATAGTGTAGTTTATCTGTTAACTCACTTTGCTAGTTTAATTATGAGGATTGTTTTGTTTTTTTTTCAAAGAGAAGTCTTCATATGTTATCGAACTATACTTTTTGAAGATTATTAATTTTTTTTCTAATGATTTCGATTTTTTTATCCCTGTTATATTTTCACAATTTACATGTAAATGCTCAAGACTGATTTCCAAATCCTACAAGGGAAGACTTCCTAGACCAAATAGGAAGGCTAAAAAGCAAGTAATGAACTAGGCCTTGTAGGTTGTTTGTTACACTAATTTCCTATTTTAACAAAGGCTAGCACCAATTGGAAAGGTGGATTTAATTCTTTCCTAGTATATTAATTACCCTCACTCACACGTAACTAGGCTCTACAAACTTTGGACTTTGTAAACATATGTGGCATTATCTAAAGTAAAAGGATTAAGGAATTTTACTCGTTTAACACAATGAAAGATGCATGTGATGAATGGGGTCAAAAATAAAGTGACCAAATTGGTTGCCTTTCACTGCAGTCGACTGTACATTTGTGCTCGTCTTTCTTACACAAGGATTCCTAAAGAAACAAATCACATTATTAACGAGTTCAATTATTTTATTTATGTCCAAAACTAGCTAGTCGCTTTTATGCTCATAATATGCTTGATATAATCTAATCCAAAGTTTTAGGCATAAAAAAGTTATGCAAATGTAGTCTTCTTAGAAAATGCTTACGGATCGAATTATTGGAGCTTATCCTTTAAGGGCTAGCTGTTTAGTTGACCCTTTTTTTTTTTTTTTTGAGAAAATAAAATAAGTGATTGTTATATGATCTGGAGTTTGAAATAATTTGAAGTATTATTGCATGCCACTCAAATTGTTAATGATACGTCTATTTTATTTGACATAAAAAGAAAAAGAAGGATGCTTCAATTGGTGAGCTAGGCTTTGTCTAAAACATATAAGAAAGCATTTCATAGTAGTGATTGTCCATGCCGGCAACGGAATCTGTTAAATATTGTTTGAGGACAAGAGGTAGTAGTAAAGAAAAAGAACCATACATTTGTTTGAGAAGAAATTTGGGAATCTGCTTAATTGTTTAGGATTGTATATATAACGCAATTGAAAAAAGAGACCCTACCGGCCAAGATCGATTTGGATTTCATTTCAGATGAGGATCCTTTTCTTTTTCATGTATATAAGAAATTTGACAATGAAAGATTCTATATATATTTTGCTTTGGGATAATATGATCATAAAAACTTTTGTTGCCCTTTTCCTTTCATTGCCTTAAAAATCACTCATTATTAGATTCATTTGCTAGCTTGTTATTTTCAATAGTGTATTATCATCAAATTAAAACTATAATTTATTTTGATTTAATTATCCTCATTATCCGATCAAATATCTTCTTTCGAAAGCGTAAATATTTCTATTATGCAATCATGTCCGGATCCAAAGATGGCAAAATGAGGTACATGAAACGTTGTGAACTTCATTTTTATGACTCGCATCTTGAGCTCTCAAAATCTCAGATATACAGATCATGTATAAAAATATGGATGTGAGTTGATAGTAAGTTCACAAAAACATCTTCATTTGTTGATAAGATTAGCAATCAAAGAGTACATGTATGACAACATATTGTTGCGTTGGTTGTCATGAGTAAATCCAAATAGTCTACGTTGATGTTTAGGAAAGTCAAAATGCAATAGTAAGCTTCGTATAAAAATTTTAAAAAAATCATCTTAATTTCGTGAATGATATTTTGAATACTCTACGTATATATATTTCTCTTGAAGAAAATTATTTTCCTTTTCAAAATGCTTTGTTTAAATTATCAAGATCAAATTTTCACCCTGGATATATATAACATTACCAATCATGGCATGCCGCCCGGAAAGTTATTACCAAAATTGCTGCTTACGTCTAAGTACAAATCTATTAATCCTGTAGATAAGGAGCAAGTTTCAGACCAACTCATAATGTTTGTTGGTCTAAATCGAATACTAAAATGGGTTTCACAAATCAAGAAATTAAATTGCAATGAAATCACCAAATTATTATAGTGATTTAGTTACTCTTGGTAGCTCATAACGACTTTTTAAGCAAAATCAAGTGAGCTAAGTACGTAACTTTATACAACAAGTTACGGGCATTATAATTAGTTGTTCGTGCCCTTGTGCAAGTGAACGGTTTCAAATTTATGGATGGTGCGAAGCATATTTGTTGGTGCCTACAACAATCAATAGTTGTCAAAAACAGCATTCATCTTCCTAATTAAAAGTTAGAACACAAGATGCATTGAGTTGGTTGGCTTTTAATTTTGATGTCTATTATAATGGTTAAATGAAGCAATCAGAAGAAAATTAAGTTTCCCAAAGAGAAAAGAAACAAAAATATTAAGGAAGTTGTTATAAAATGGAAGTTTGATAAGGTGACTAGTGACCTACCACTGAATAACAGAATAAGTTGAGTGTAAGACAATGAGTCCATAATTTTAATTTGAATAAAAATAATAAAAACAATTTCAATTGCATAAATTCAAACTTGTAATTCTTTTCAATATCTTCCTTGAGCTACCTCGAGATCGGTCCAATTTCCAAGTCATTATATTTATTTCATGCAGGTCATTAATTATAGGACTACAGTGTAATGTACCTAATTAATTAATGTGGTACGTACAAGACTTTATTAATCAAACAATCAAGATTAATTATATTTAAAGCTTAAGTTTGATTAATTATTAGAATGCTCATTTAATTTGATTCTCATGGTGATCGAGTTGGTGACATACAGACACGCACAACACTCAAAACTTACTTCTATGCACACATAATTGTTGTTTGTACATGATTGTACATTAAGTATTATCTGATAGATAATCCAAGCAAATTAATGGATGTGATTTAAATTATTTTTGTTGGTGTTGTAAACTTCCCTACTCATTTCTAGCTTGGAAGGGTCATCGGCCTTCTCTTAAGCTTCGTGGGTAAGGACTTGACTTGCCCAAATGATGAAAAAATTCGAAAGCTGATATCGTGGTGGTGGCCTGGAGTCTGTAATTGCTTGCTCTAATATATGAAACTAAAAACTGTTTTTTTTTTAATAGTCATATATATATATATACAAGTTATTAAACAACGGACAAATTAACGTGATTTACTAGTAATTAACTGGTATTTGTATTTGTATTGTTTCCTACTCTTATATTTAATTGGAAGGATTCCACTAGCTAGCTAAAGAGAAGACTTATGTTTTAATTAAAATATTTCATGACATAGGCAGAATAGTTTAGTTTAAAGAGATCATGATAGGACATAATTTGCATTAATACTTTGCTTGTTAGGTGTTTAGACTTTCAAAAAGTGATCCGTGAAAATAATTCTTGTCCTCCTCCTCTAAGCTCTAACTAGAGGCCGTGATATGCATCTATTTGTGTGTCCTCGAGTACACGTACTTCATGTTTTCTTAGGATGAAAACAAGAGTAAGGAATGAATATATCTAATTAATTATATATTTCTGTATCACTAGTTTGTTTTGCCTAATTTTAATACTAGTTAAAATTAATTTACCAATCACTTTGTTTTGGTTCAGTGAGGGAAACACTACGTACGTACTATGTTTGCATCCTCTTTTTTTCTCGTTTGCATAGTACGTTGTTTATGATCACTTCTATCTTATGTGTTGCGCTTCCACCCAATAATTAATAATCGTCAACATCAAACAAGTTAATTAGTTAATTACCAAACCTAACAAAATCCTTTGAGAAAGAGAAAAATTGGTCCCAATTCCCAAAAGTACGTGGTGAGATGGCTGGGCTATTTTGTCACGCAGCTTCATTTTGTAGCTCAAACTATAATATGGAGGGTCCCAAAGATTCCTTAAATTGTTATAGATTTCATACTGTTGCATGACCCAAATTGATTTGTTAATTTTTATAGGTCGATCAGCTTTATATCAGTCTTTCATTTGTTTACATTTCTCTGCACTCACCAAGTCACCATTTTATATA
The DNA here is from genome assembly GCA_029955375.1 of Rubus parviflorus. Lineage (NCBI taxonomy): Eukaryota > Viridiplantae > Streptophyta > Magnoliopsida > Rosales > Rosaceae > Rubus > Rubus parviflorus. The sequence goes on from JARGGL010000004.1 coordinate 19,927,925, forward strand.
TATGAATCTAAAAAGAGTTTTATATAACATATATGTTAATGAAGTTTAGACATATTTACGACTAAAATTAAGAGACACATATTCATATAAATTTTTTTGATCGAGTGCAACAATATATTCCGTTTAATACGTGTCTAATAATTTTTTTGTTCAAAAGTGTGTGTATTTTAACGAATATTTCAAAAGTATCTTTAAAAAATTCATACGTACGGGTACTAACTAGGATACAGAGCCTCTTGGAAGCATTTCTACGACTAGTTACTTGCTCGCAATAAGAGTGTTAGTTGTACGCGTACATTTTCCCCATCTAAATCCACTCCCGATTCTTTGCGATACATATATAGCACAGGGGATTGGAGGCACCTCGATCCTGGCTATGGCCAATGTATATCCTTCCAGGCATTTGGCTAAGATGGATGAATTAAGTGTAACTATTAATTATAACGTACATCTCCATCGACCAATAATGAAGCTTAAATTAATTGTGGATAATAACGATTAGCGTACGTATGATGATCGATTCGTTGGCTATCCATCGCTCTCTTTGTGAGCCGGAGCGATCTGTACTGTCCCCAGAAGTTGAACACGTCACGTTTTATATAATTATTAATTCGAAACCCTAAAGCAACGCCCAAACTCTGTCATATCCAGTGCCATTAAGTCGTTAATATATCCTTTCCAAAACCGAAAGCATCAATGCACTGAATCTACTGCACTCAGATCAAATCTGGCTTTTCCTAGCTAGCTAGAGGATGATCACATCATCAGCTCATATATATGCTCAGTTGCCCTAGTTGATCCATCTTAGATATTATCCGGGACCCTTAACATATATATATATATATAGAACAAACTTCCTATTGCATGCTCTCATGCAGATGATCGATGAAACATATATATATAACTGCGACGATGATGATAGGGCAGCAAATAAGAAATCTCTAAACGTTTAAGGTTCACCAATTAAAAAAATATTAAAAGGAGGAGATAAAGGGAGGCTAGGCCGGCCATTGGGCATGCAATTAATTAATTAGGGCATCTAGTTTGTTTCTTGTTGTGGATGGGTTTGCCAACGTTGAAGATATGAGGGCCATATTGATTCGGTAATTATCCATACTTCTGGGTTCTGTGGGGAACCGTGGGATCCACGTCATCCTTAATACTCAATTGCTTGGATGAAGGGAAAAGGAAAGCAGCTGGTGCAGCAAGGTTGATGATAAGGTGCTGCTGTCTCAAGCAAACCATCTGGATCCCATTTCTCACCTAAACCATCGATCTAGATGGAGAGACCGAGAGTTGTACGTTTTGATCCAATTAATTCGATGGAATGTTTACCTTAACCAACATTTTGGTTTTCGAGCTTGAATACTATTTTGATCACAATTTTAGCATCAACATACACTAATCTATATGATCGCTGGAACTTTAAATATATATTACTATTTTTTATTTAATACTCATACAAAGAAAAAGGATTGCAACTAATCTAGAAGGAGGTCTTTGAATTTGGCTCTCCGGGCAGCCCCATGCATTTCTCAATTTTTTGTTTTTAGTCAACTAAATTTTTTAGATTTTTATTCTGATTTGCCTAACAATGAATAAAAATGACGAGGCATTCTTATCATATTAAATTGTAATGTGTTTGAACGAGGACCATGCATGATAGTTACATTTTCAATTATCCATGACTCCCAAGTCATATATGATGTTATAAAGTACGAAAGTCATATATATATATATATATGTACATTAGACCACATGCACGATGCGTATGATTGATGATCAGTTGAAGCTAGCAAGCCATCTAAATCCTAATGTCTACCACCCCATCCTTGTTATATAGTCTACTTTGGACAACCACCAAAAATATTCAATGCATGCATGTCCTTTTATATTATAAATTGAGTACGTTCCTTTTCATTTGATTAAGATGTTAACATTCTAATAATATAATAGTTCGATAACATAATATATCAGACAGTTCGATCGCAAGTACGTCATAAGTGCATGTCATTCATTCAATAAAATTTGAGCTATATGTAGTAGTATTATCAGAAACTCAAAATAACAATGTAACAACATAATATACCAGCTAGATATTTCATATTCGATAAACTAAGGTTATTTTATAAGCACACACATATATATAATCAGGTAGGGCATCCTTATCCAGTAATGTTTGGCAGGTCCACGTACATCCTAATCGGCAGTATAATTTGAACTTTGGTGCCGCCCATTCATTCATACATGCTATTCCAAATTGATCGAAGTGACAAAAGAGGTTTTCAGGTTCTGTCAAATATGTTGATTAAAAAGCAATATATACATGGGGCCAGAAAACTGAAAGCCAATAAACGGTTGAATATATATGCATGGCAAAACAAAGTAGTAGTATCTTAATAAATTGATGTGTAACAAAGGTAGCTTGAAAAGAAAATTATCCCATAGTGAATGACATATTTGACTTGACAACTATATATTTTAGTATTATTAGGATATCCAATAATTAGCATTATATTATTTTTTTGTCAAGACAATAATTAGTATTATTAGGTATGCAAATTGAAGCTCAAACCGACACCTAATCTAATTTCCTAGGTAACTAAATTTCTCCATTAATTCTTGGTTAGTTATAGGATATCCAACTGCTCAACTTAATTTCCTAATTGACATTGAAAGGTTGAAAATACACCAATTCATTAATTTAACCCAACCAACTCCCCCTCCATGATCGAGTCTCCAATAGTCGATCTAGAACTAGTTTTTGATTTCAATTTTATTGACAAAATAACTGAAATTTCTTACGTTTCAGTAGAGTCCAGCAGTACCTACCGGCCACTTTCCCAACCAATTAAAATGCAAAGTTTTCCTTATAATATATAGTTGGCTACTTGGCTCAATCTCCCTATGTCATGCTAGCTTTTGTTGGCTAAGTTGGGACCAGACCCCTGACTTGGCCGGTTGCAATTGGATCAAAACCAACCAACCACCAATGATATATATGGGGTAATGGAAAATGGGTTCATCCGCTCTCTTGATGCTTGACCAAACTTACCACTTCACGTCTCCTTTGATGACATGTTGTGTAAACAACTTGGTGGTCGAGTTTGATCAACCAGATAATCGAGATGGAAGGTTCGAACTCCAGTCTTTGGTGCATGCACTCTCGATCTACTACTACTATTAGATTGAGTTTCGAGTAGTAGTAGATGGAGAGTGCTGATATATACCAATTCGGCTTAGAAGACAATTTAATATATGCTAATTCTCCATCATAAACTAATACAAGAAACATTATAGCTGGTTACGTGGGGCTAATGAGATGTCAAATACATCACATATATGTAGACAGAACAAGCTGTCATTGTTTGGTATTCAAGTTACACTAAAATCTTATAGATATTTCTTTAACGGAACTACAAGTGGTTCTTTAAGGGATAAGAAGAAAATAAAGCCTTTTAATTTTGATCCATTCCGAGTCATGCTGTAGATGGAAGAAGAAGAAGAAGTGGAGGAGCTAGCGAGTTCCTTATCCTGTGTGTTTTCATAAGGTGATGAATTTGATTTGACACGTTTGATGGGCCTATATATGATGACCCTTTAAACTCTATCTAATATTAATTCTTTTTTGTTTAATTAGGCTGCCACCACAATCCACAATCTTACATTTTAATCCAATCCTTTACAACATTGAACAACCGGCCTCTACTTTACATCATTACATGTATAAATATATCGAGCGAGAGAGACTCGATTGATTTGGGGTGAATGTCTACCGTGAGGACTTCGGCTGTAGCTATTCATCGTGAAGTCGATCTGCACTCTTCAATATTTTCGTAAGTACGTAATTCAATGATCGGAATTGTTTATTTCTTAATTTTTGCAAAAAGAGTCATTTCTACAAAAAAATCAGTCAAATCAGATTACCGTTTAAATATTTGATTACCCTCAACACTTGCCCATTTTTGATTACCCTCAACACTTGCCAATTTCTGAGCCAAGCATATGGGCCTTCTCTACTAGTATGGCCTTTGTGCATGTACCACCCCCAAGTTCTCTACACATTAAATACACGAGTCACCGCCAATGAATCCAACAACAGTCGCTTCACTAGTGCAGGAAAGACCGCTACAGAATCAGCAAGCAGCATAGGCCCTTCCAAAAAGAACAAGCGGTAGGCTCAAGAAGCTTAAGCCCATCAAAATCATCAAGCCCAAAATACCATACAAATAGAAGCACGTACGTACATGCAGCCTTGAGTGATGAGAGGCCAGACTTGAATTAATACAAAAATAACTAGAAAGTCAATTACCATTCATTTCTCCTACATGTCTCATACCAAACGTCTAAACCACGATTCTATATAGCTTGATCAGACGAGAGTTGATTTGTCACCTTAGAATGGTATGACACTAGAAAATTAACCACAATTAAAATAAGTCAACTCTCTAGAAGGATTTAATGACACTCATTCTAGAGTGTCATTAGAATAAGCTAGTTAACTCTTAACCACCACCGGTGGTCGAGTAGGTTGAGCCTCCAGGTGTGGTACCCCCCACCCGGGTTCAAATTCCGCTGACTGCGGATTGGAGTTTAAATCTCAATTCATCATGTGGCTGGTCAGGGGGAGGAAGCGTTTTGACAAGATCCCCGACTACATATTAGTCCTTGGACCTAGGAAGTCTTTAGGAAACCGTAGGGTTTCGATTAAAAAAAAAATCAACTCTCCAAAAAATCATTAAACGAGAGTTGACCATCCTTAATTGTGGTAAAAGATGGGCCGAATTGCCGTCAGATTGTATGTGTAGAGCCTCCATCCTTAATTGCCATCAGATTTGTATGCGTAGAAACTTAATTTGCATTGGTCAAACATGCATATTTGTGCACTCACTGTTTGTTGTTGAATGGTCCCGAAAATGACAAACGTACGTGGAAAAGAAAAAATTCAGTAATTCCCATTGTCGTTGTAGTGGGAATGCACATTAAACGTCGGTAACGTACTGCAGAGATTCAGATGAGGAATTTCCATTCGAATTTTGGTCCACTGCATGATCGAGTACCATGTGAATTGATTCTCTACTTTTTCCTTACCTGAAATTAATAGTACGTACTACTGTCTAGCTATATAATTAACTACCCCAGAATTGGAGAAGAATACACAAATCGAATTCACCAACTCAACTTTCGTTCACATTGTTAAGGGTACTATGTACACGTGTCTTAGTTTGTTAGGTGATTATGTATTTAGTTTGTTAGGTCCTAGAACTATATAAGCTTAGCTCCAGTCCTTTGTATCCAATAAGTTGAAAATATACACGAGGTTCTGATTTTTCCTCAACTTCTCTCTGCTCTCTGCTCTCTTTCTCTTTGCTTCCTCACCATTCTAACACACATATCATCGATCATCATCATGGTTTCCCCCATCTTCTTCTTCGTGTTTTCTCTCTTTCTTTCATGTTCCTATGCTGAACATGTGCAAGACTTCTGTGTTGCAGACTACGCAGCTCCCCAAGGCCCTGCGGGCTACGCTTGTAAAGACCCTGCAAAGGTTAGTGTAGACGATTTTGTCCACTCGGGCCTTGGGGTTCCTGCTAACACTTCCAACATTTTCAAGTTTGGATTCACAGCTGCATTTGCTTTGAACTTTTCTGCTCTCAATGGCCTCGGCGTTTCCGTGGGTCGCTCCGACATTGAAGTTGACGGAGTTGTCCCCATCCACTCTCACCGCGGAGCTACAGAAGTGGTGGTTATTGGGCAAGGGAGTTCGATACTTGGCGGGTTCATTGCCTCGAACAACAAGGTTTATCAAAAGATTCTGAACAAGGGTGATACTATGGTTTTTCCTCAAGGCTTGTATCACTACTTGGTGAATCAGGGTAAAACTCCGGCGGTTATATTTGTTGCTTTCAGTAGCGAAAGCCCAACTGTGCAGCTTTTGGACACTGCACTGTTTCAAAACGATTTGGCTACTGATATCATAGCAAAGACTACTTTGCTTGATCCTGCTCAGATTCAAAAACTCAAAAGACGGCTTGGTGGTACTAATTAATATATCTTTTCATGTACCAAAAGTAGTAGCTAGGAATATTATAATTAATGATGAGTATTGTTCACACTCTAAAGTATTAATAACACACTCATTTTATCTATCTTTCTCCTCTTTTTTTCTATCTCTCTCTCTTTCTTAGGTGTGTTATTAACACTTTAGGATGTGTTAATAACAACACCCTTAATAATGACCTATTGGGTCATCCTCAATTTCGTTTTTGCTAGTTTTGTTCTTTGATGTTTGTTTGCTTTGGGAGGTTTCGGCTTGGTCCCCCTCTTTTGTATTCCTTCTATTTTAATTGATTTGGGTGTTAGGGAGGGTACTCCTCTCCTATCACTCGTCTTTGAAAAAAAAAAAAAAAAAAAACAACACCCTTAATAATATATTAATGCCTAACCTTTTAATTTCTTTTCGATCAGCCCTTTTTGCTATACTGCATTGTGTTCGATCTTATTAATTGCTTCACGTACCTTTTATATTCAATTATCATTTTCATCAATAAAAAGTTGGAAGAAAAAGATTGTTGGCCTCATTAAGGCCTAAGATGTGGAGGCCTTAATTATATGTGGCATGTCACATCATATACACATCATTAACCTATTGCCAAATCATTTTAGGCAAAAGTCTATCATACCCATCATAGATCTAATGGCTACTACTTATTCAACTTTAAAACTTATCAATTAATTATCTTTACAATTATAATTAATTATCTTTACATATAAAATCTTATCAATCAATTATTACCTTACAATTATAAACGATTGACATTAATTACCTTATCAATCAATTACCCTAATTACATTAATTACCTTACAATTATAATTAATTATATTAATCATCTTTACAAATATAATTCTTATCAATCAAAGAGAATCATGCCCTTTAATATATAGAGTAAGCCTATGGTATGTTAACATTTCTCATACATAATGCGGAGAGAAAGTCCTTAATAAGGTAAATAAGGTCCTCATTAGAGTAAATTAGGTTCTCGTTTGAGTAATTAAGTCCTAAAAGTGGTAATTGTAATGTTTTACAACTTGAGGACACATATTACCACTTCGACAACTCATGTGGTAACAACGAAAAAACCCTCGTTATGGTAAATTTGGTCCTCATTAGAGTAAATAGGTTCTCGTTTGAGTAATTACGTCCTAAAAGTAGTAATTGTACGTATGAGATACGTTAACATACACTAGAATTTTCCTAATATATATATATATATATATATATATATATTATATAAAAAAACCCTAGCAATCTAACTTAATTGGAAAGAAGATATAATTTGGATGAACTTTAATTGAGATTACAATTATGGAACTATTGTTTATAACCACATGAGAGAACTATTGTTTAATTAATTGCAAACGAATCAAATCACTTGCTTTCACTAAACTTCGATTCACATGACAATGTTACTACCTCATCATCATGGAGAAAACAAAGACAACTAAATAACAAATTGATAATGCTTAGTACTTAGGATTTAGGAAAGAATGTGCTCATATATTCATATATATAGTGCAAATGATAAGGCATGTTAGTAGATAATAACCTAGTTGCGAAGATATCAAGTAATATGTCCCAATATGATGAGCATGATCCATTAATTAGGAAGACTTGAGGAATTACTTGTAGCTAGGGTTTTAGGGGGATTACGTTTAGAATTTAGGGTTTAGAATTTAAGATTACGAGTTTAGAATTTACAGTTTAAGGGTTAAGGTTGAGGAGTTAGAGTTTAGAGTTTGTGGTTAATGCATTATTTGTGGCGTTAGGGTTGAGGGATTAGGGGTATGGTAGATTTTGGGTTTAGGGTTGAGGGATTATGGGTATGGTAGATTTTAGGGTTTAGGATTTAAATCCATACTATTTATATTTTAGATCTAGGGTTAGTAATTTTTTTTTCTTTTGTATTTTAGATTGCAAGTGATAAATTGATAAAATGATAAAATTTAAATCAAAATTTGATAGGGCAATATTGGTTTTGTGATATTTGAAATATTAACATAGATTTAAAAATATATTTTGTTTTATGTGACATGGCATGACACATAGGATTGAGGCCTCCACATCTTAGGCCTTAATGAGGCCTCCTAGCATTGCCCTAAAAAGTTACAATTAACGTCATAATTTATAGGGGCATAAACCATAACGAAGACCCTAGACTAGCTAGTTAGTTCAACTTTAAAAACATAAAACTAGTTTAAAAAAAAAACATAAAACTAGTTAATTAAATCGCCTTCTCCAAAAAAAAAAAATGTAAAACAACCATAATAATATTGGGTTGTTACAATTGTGTGCTTATTCAATTTTGAATTTAGACAATTGTGTGGTAATCGCGTTCTATTGTGGAATCAACTTAAAAGACCTATTGTGTGATCGAGAATTCTTGATTAGGTATAGGTCAAGAAATGAAGACAACAAACAAAGAAAAGGGAAAAGGAGAATCACAACATAGATCAGCTATATATGATTATATTCTGTGAAGCCAAATCAAAACATAGAATCAAATGAAAAATAAGTAGATATGCTCAGACATACGCATGATGTAATGTCCACTACAAAAACAGAGTAAGACTTGTAAGGTCATCACGCATACGCAAGATTCTTGATCAGTTTTAAAGGTGGCCTGTACAGGTTAAAAAAAAGTAAGACTTGTAAAGTCTTGAACCATATATATATAGCTTGACAATTAATATTTGGCTGAATTGGCTCGAACTCAATTCCCACATCTAGATAATCGAGGTGGAGCATTGGGTGAGGAGGAGAACGTTTCCACCGGAATAGAACGATATATAGAGACCTATTATATATGTGTTCAAAGATTTTCGGAAACAGAAAGTCAGTATAGTATATATATTTCCCTGATCGACTTGTGCATGACTTATTGAAGGCGTTCAAGGGCAAGACAAATCCAAGGTGATTATTGTTCTTACGTAGCTAACAATTAATTAATTGGTGACTGTTTCGATCGGCTTTCAACTTTTTTTCGTCTTGAGAGAAGAAAAAGCTTAAATTAGAAAAGTCTCGCACCTAGAATAAATTAGAAAAGTCGCGCACTTAGAATTTTCGTCTTGACAAAAGGAAAAGCTTAAATTTTACCTTTCTTATTGGCAATAAAAAAAACTTTTTTGAGTTAGGAACTTTCTAAAATAAACAAGGGGTAAATTAAAAAATTCGCACACCTAGAATTTTCGTCTTGAAAGAAAGATTTTCGCGCTCCTAGAATTTTTATCTTGACAGAAGGGAAAACTTAAATTTTACCTTTCTTATTGGCAAAAAAAAAAATCCTTTTTGAGTTGGAGCTTTCTAAAATAAACAAGGGGTAAATTAGAAAATTCGCATACCCAACAAGCCCTATATATACATGACTAGGGCATGCAGGAGTGCAGGAGTGGGAGCACCAGGACATCCATCATATCGCTTTCTCAAAACTGTCAAGAGGATTAACATGGCTGCTGTTACCTTGAGCAGTAGTTCTAGTTACGACCTCGTATCACTTGATTTAGTAGAATGGGCAGCAAGTCTTCCTTTAATTAGATGTTATGTTTTTGATTCTCGATAAGTTGTTTGAACCCACAGATCATGTTCGTTTTGCTGCAGTCTGCAAGGGATGGAATTCTCTTGCAGAAGACTACTATAAAAATTCGACACGGGGATCTCGTACGCTAGTTCATGAGCCCATGCTCATGATCCTTAAAGAACAATTCGAAGGAAAGCAAAGAGGAGGAGCACTATACAGTGTTTCTGAAGAAAGAGTCTACTACAATTTCCAGTTACGTACGTACAGATTCCCATTACTAATCATTATGAGACCAAGAGTTACTATTGCGGCGCTGGGCATGGTTGGTTGGCCAGAGTTGTTCTTAATCCGTTAGACGAGTTCCACAAATTGCCAAAACCCCCAAAATTACGTATCACTCTCCTGAACCCTTTCAAATCAGAAGGGGAATCCATCGCTCTCCCTCATTTTCCGTTGGGAGAATATTACTTTGGACAACCCACAGATGCGCGACAATATAATATATATGAAGGTTGTTTTGTCTGCTGATTCGACTTTGAATCCGGACAATTATGTGGTGATCGTGTTCTGCGGGATGTTGATTTCGATGCTTGCTTTCACCAAAGGAGAACCAAAGTCTTGATTTGCTTTCACCAACGGCTTCGTTGTGGGCGAAGTTGAGGTACAAAGTATTGGAGACGATGCACTGTTCTTAGGTGACAACAATCCGTCGGTGTCTGTTTTGGCTTCAAACTATCCTGGGTGTCAACCCAATTGCATATACTTCACCAATAATAAAGTGCCGTTGGATATGGGTATTTTCAATTTAGAAGACAAAACCATCAAGCAACGTCCTGTTCTTTCGTTCTGCAGACTGGAGGGCACAAAATGAAAACCAAGAAGAGTGGGACGACCTTAGGCTTACTTATTAGGTATATTTACATCTTTTAATTAAGTGTTTAATTTGATTTTCCTTGTGATCCATCTTGTTCCTTTTTGATTGAATTAAATGCCTTCTATATACTTATTTAATATATCAGGTAGTCTGATAGGAAGATTAGGCCGAACAATAAGAATCAGAGGATTAACGTACATGTCTGCAGATGTTTCAGTAGAATGGGCACCAACTCTTCCAAGAGAGGTTTCGAAGCAAAAATCTATAACAACATTGAGTTACCAATGCCTAATCATAGTCACAAAAATCTACAGCTATATTATATATTGTGGATGTGGGCATGGTTGGCTGGCCAAAGTTGTTTAATTTCTCGTGATGCATTTAGGGTTCACTCGATTTAGAGGATGACTCAGCAATTCCTAGGCACAGCATGCACAACGCTCACTTTGGATTACGCCACCGTGCGTACGATGGACTCTGCCTGCTTCAACTTCATCTTAGTTAATTACAACGTACTTCGATCATTTTATTAGTTTTACTTTTGTGATGATAAAACTTAATTTAGAGGATGACTACCTCTACATTTTACGTTTTCACTTCATTGGTCAAATTTCTTTCAAGGTCATTCAATAAGATTTTTTTTGGTTCTCTCATTTAGAGCAAAAGATGAGATTTTGTTTTATCATATGTCTTTCTAATCACTAGAACCTTACATAGTTACACACACACACACACACACACACACACACACACACACACACACACACAAATATATATAGGTATTTTTTTTCTATCCCTTTCGTGGTAAATTAAAGTTCATATGTTATGCACCCACTATTTTGCTCATCCCAAAAGAATGACATATATCCGCTACAGAAGAAATAAGCCAACCTATATATATAACTTTGATCCAGAGGCCCAACAAAGCAAAACAACAGAAACAATCAGTACTGGTGAATCGTGAATGGGAGGCTGAAGATTGAATATAGCGGCGGATCTCCAATACGACGCCGGTAAAGTTTCAACCTTTCTTTCTTTCTTTTCTGCAACCCACATAACTATCAGTCTCTGTCGGTTTTTGCTTCAAAGTATCCTGGGTGTCAACCAAATTCAATATACTACAAACTAAGATGATTCACTACATAAATTTGTTATCCCTGATCTTGATTGATTTTGAAGTACCATGCCATGTGATATGGGTACATATCTTCAGTTTAAAGAACGGAACCATTACACGACATTACCCTTCAATATTTTGAGACAAGCACCGGCAAGTTCTGCTTTTGGATTACGCCACAATTTAATGGACTCTATTAGGTAGCTTCCACTTCATCTTAGTTACTACTTACTAGAATATGCAACTCGATCTGTTTGCTAATTATATGTTGAACAACCTTACAATAGAGAGTGGCAAATATCTCTGTTTGTCTTAGATAGTCACTACAAACTTAGATTAGGGTTACTCTACTCTCTATGTGTGCATTGTGCAAGGATTCATTCACTTCCAGTCCTCTACCGGCTGTACTTGCCTGCTTCAACCTCCTCTATTACTGTTATATATCTCTGATATGATCGATCCAGCAAATAACTATATATCAAGTACTCTGCCTCTTTGTTTTGACTTATTGAAGATATATATATATACATATATACGTACATATGTCATCTCAACCCAAAGCATATTAGGCTTGAACTACAATAATTTTGTTTAAAGTTTAAACAGAAAAAAGAATAAAATCAATCATGCATGGTGGGTTTGTTTGGATCATGTCGACATACCATGCATGGACCACAGCAGCGCCTCATGGTAGTACTGATGATGGGGTGAAGAGAAATGGGTGAAGGGCTAGCTGGGATGTCAATAAGGCAAATAATAATCTTCTTTCTCATGACTGTTTACTGTTTAGTAAAAAGAGTGCTAGATACCTCTTCTTTACATTTACATTTACATTTTCTCATTGCGGTACTCACCTAACTGTTATCAAATAAGTAATAAATAAGACAGAATGTATCAATTAAATACGACGACAATTAATAATCAAATGAATAAATAAAAAAAATATTGATGTTTAGTTTAAAAAAATATATATAAATAAATCAATGAGAAGTGAGCCTCTCACCTCACTAGTAATATTGTGATTTGTACCATCCATATTTTACGTTATCTTCAAAAATTATTCATGCAAAACATTAGTTATATCGACCGTTGGTCATTTCATGACCGAAATTATCATTTCAATTTTGTCCAATAAACAACATTTTTTTTAAAACTCTACAAAGGTTTCCAACAAAGCTGATTTTCTATAAGAATAATATTGAAAAAGACCTAAAAGGAGTAAAAGATATGAAGTTTTAATGATTAAGAGGTATTGCAAGTTGATCAGAAGGTGAACGTTCTAATATTTTATTTTTTCTATTAAAAAAAAAGATTGTCATCTCGGAAAAAAAAAATATATATATATGTATGTATTTCCATAACGTATCTAGGGCACAAGATCGAGATCTATAGTGAGAGTGAGTTTGGGGCCTTTTTTTTTTTTTGGACGAAAAAAGAAAAGAAAAAGGCTATGATATGAAGAAAACTGTTTGGGGCCTTTTGCCATTGAAGAAAACTGTCATGTATTATATATATGCTATGATATGATCCGAATGCCAATGGCAGTCATGGACCTCATGCATGCTGATATATATACATATATTATGGTCCCTCAAATATTGAGGCAGACTAATATGAAAACTACACATATTTGGACGCACACTAGATTAGTGACAAGAAAGGATATACAAGATAATTTTGTTGACAAAAGTCCCAATCAATGTGTTGCAGCCTCAACAGGGCCAACATGTACAGGAGTGAACCATAAACCGCATACGTAGCTTGCCTCGTGATCATAAATTATTATGTGCTTCTCAGCTCTGATCGATATCCAAGTTTGATCCATTCGATATCATATATATGTGACTACGTATACTACTCCATCTTACTCGATTGAAATATACGTATCTTTGTTTCATTTGTTCTAATTGCCTTTATAGGAATAATGGATATGTTCCTGCTCAACCATTAATTCATCAGATAATAGATGCAGCACACACGTACCCAACAACACAAAGATTCTCTACATGTTACTTGAATTAATGCTATTGCAACCCCATTTAGGGTTGACTATATATGGAGAAAAATATACGGTACCTAGTTCATAATTACTCAATAATTAAGTTTCGCCCTACTTTTTCTGCGGTGATTAGAGACCGGATAACCATTTGCTTTAGGGTAAAATCCAGATATGTGCAACAACTAGCCAGCAAGCTACACAAATGAATGGTGGGATGAATTGACCCTAATTCACTTGAGTGAAAGTAATATTTAACTTTACTGTTCATGATTTTTTGTTTCTTTTTAACTAGAGAGACAATTAATATGCATGTTTGACGAAATGTTGTTTATAAATGAAGCAAGAGAAGATCGATGAATATACACATAACCATATTCTATGTCATAAACTTCTGATTCTAACACGGATAAATCTATGTGTTTAATTAATTAGGATTTGAATCTAAGATTAAATTGGATTGACTATGTATGCGGATTCCTATATGGGAGATAAAATGTTGATAACTAACAAAGCCTTCTTTAATTTTCTTTATGTTTTCCAAAATCTAAGAGATATTACCCATGAAAGAGAGCTAGGGTTTTCCATATATATTTTCTAGTATATATGACAGAATACTGCATGATGTTGTACAACAGTAGAGGTTGATGGTCCAACCACTAACAACATACATATATATATATATACAGTACAGTTAGTACTTCTTTTGTTGATAAATTGATAGCATGCATTTCTTACTGGAAGTGTTATCCATAAAGATGGGCTCTCTCGTTTCATCAATTAAGCAAAGACAAAACTAAATATATATATAGTATATATTTCTTAGCCTAATATAACAAATTATGGAACCAGCTGATAAATCATAGAACGTACAGTAACATGAATGACAACAGTAACAGTACCCAGCAGTTTACTTCCTTGGGAAAAACATCTCTCTCTCTCTCTCTCTCTCTCTCTCTCTGTGGTGTAATTTGAGAATTAAAGAACATACATACAAAATAATGAAATAAATAACTTGGATTTTTCTTTCCCATCTCTTCTTATTTTTCCCTACCAATCGACAAACAGCAGAACAATACGTACGTAAATATGACACAGATTTGGAGCAGATGGCCGGCCGGGGAAAAAAAATAGTATACAATAATTAATGCATGTGAGGGGCCAAGGGACCCAAGTTTTAAACTTTTAAACTTTAAGAGCATGTCCAATGAAGCTTATTTAGCCTAGTCTAAGCTAATATATAGGCTATACAAACCAAAAGTCAGCTCCAACAACATCATTATAGACTTGGCTAAACACAGGCTGACTTTTGGAAAAGGCTAAACTGAACATGGTCAAAAACTAGGCTAAACTTTTAATCAACGGTCATGATTGAATAGTGATAAGGATCAAAGGCTGATTAACAAATTAGACTTTAGATTTAGACCTTATGGGTGGAAATACAAAAGTGATGAGAAATCTAAATTGATGAATAGTGTCACTTTTGGAGCTTAAATTTTAATTTAGACTTTAGTTTTTAGGCTTTATGGATGCACATGCTCTAAGGATCGATGACTTGAAAAATGCTAAACAGATTTAAAAAAAATATGCCATGATAAGAGAGACATACACATAAAATATATAATAATATGACATAGTATCTAAGTTTTTCTCCAAACAAAGTGTGTATGCATGTACGTACGCGCCAACTAATTAATCTTCGATTGGATCGATACATATACATGTTAAGCGAAGCATTAATCTTCATTGCTCATACGTACTCGTCTCAATACCTCACTATAAAATATAAATGGAGGCTAAGGTTGTATGCATGTGTAATGTGGTTGGTAATTGCTGTATTGCATTGTTTACAAGTTGAATCGAATAATTGCAGAAGGATCGATGTTGATGTATATGTACTGATATGTATATGCAAAAACATGTGTGTGTGCAGAGGAAGAAGAGGCTCTACATGCACAGAGAAATTGAATAATTGCTCTACTACATGCACAGAGAAACTGGGGTTACTAGCTGCTAGCTACCTGTTTGATCGTTCACGTGAGCTGCTTAGGGTTGACTAAGGACATTCAAGGTAAAAGGTATTAATTTAACTATATTCCTAGCAAAGTTCCAAACTGGCTGGTCAGTCATCGATTTTTTACCAGGCCAGTCAATTAAACCCTAATGTAGTTTCTCTACAGGCTACCTGAGTTTACTGCATGCTGTTTCATATGTAGAATGAGATCGATATATACATTTAAACGTTATATTAATTAATTTGAAAAGAAGTAGGATAAATACTGAAAGGTGTGGGGAGGGGTTTGGTCCCTTGCCTGCAAAAGCATTCATTGCCTTTTGGCAATAGTAAGGTGAGGACTGAGGTATGAGGAGGACATCTTCCCCATCCCCATATATGCAATTATTAATATAACCCCCAACGTACTCTCACAGCTGCCCAATGAGCTAGCGTACCTCACATAAGTTAGTTTTTAGTAGCATAATACAAAGAAAATATAGAGTAAAGTCGATACATCCTGATCGATAGTCCCATCGATCGCTAGTTGGTAGTCCGTAGTCGATCTCTTCGATCTTATTGAGTTGGAGCTGAGAATCATTATGCATGTCAATTCTGGTCCCTTCTTATTCACACTTGTGCAATAGTACTCAACTAGAGTATGCTATACATACATATATATATATTAGTAATTTTCTTTTACGAAATTGACAATCTAGTATGTTCTATTTTCATACAATAAGTCAATTCTGCATACCAATTAAATCATATGTTTCTTAGGTGTGTGAAATCATAATCGAAGCTAGGCGTGGCTTTGATACACAATTAGTTCAATGACATTTATGTCATATCATATATCTCACAATCTCAACAAATTTTATGATATATCGTAGTTTTGATTGTTAGAAAAGAAACAGGTTCAAAAGCTTAAGCTGTTAAGAGTGTTAGGATGTAATTAACTAGCCTTATCCTATACACACAAAGAGTTACAGTCGATGCGGAGGGAGGAGATGTGTCCCCCATCCTTCACCTTGCAAAGCAACACTTAAGTGTCGATATTATGACCTTCTGTGAACAAAGTTGTGATACCATGTTAGACAAAAATATAATTTACTCTAAAAACTAAGATGTTTTAATTAGAAATCATGAGCCTAATTAAGCAAGATTATGTTTGTCAAGCTTATAATAATTTGTGCTCAAACTTGATCCCAAGAGTAAATGAAAGCCTTAGGGTACGTAAGGGCTTAGATGGTCAATTGCACAAAGCAAATTAGCGAAGTTAGTTCTGGAGATGATTGGTTTAACGAAGATGTGTAGTGTGGGGATATGTAATCCTATAAATTTGTGTGGCTCCAATCGAATTTCGAGTGTGTACCATAATTAATTTTGTAACTGGCCGCGGCCTGATTGTGGGGTGAATTTTTTGGCAGCAGATAGGGTTTGATCGATATGGGGTCTGTGTAGTAGCATTCCACACATCTCCTTTGGCTTGTCTTTTTTAACTTGTTTTCTTTGGCTGTCTGGAAGTCACGTGAATGTCTTATTATTAAAGCACTAGCTATGTCTCTCTCTCTGTTGCCCCAATTGCCAGTTGCCAGTCCAACCCTCCTCGATCATTTCTTCTTTAAAAGCCCTTCACCGCTCTACTGCTTAGGCCCTTTTGCCTCTCTCTGATCTCTGTCTCTACTCCCTCTCATGTCTACTCTGATCTTCCACCTTTACTGGAGTTCATAATATCATTGACTACTGTTCTTTGCTGATCTCTTCAATGGCTCCACCTTTTCTTGAGCTTAGTACTATTGGAAGTCATGATCCTGATCAATATGATCATCATCACCATGATCTCTTCAATTATCTAGAGCCTCAATCTTCTTTTTCATCCTCTACTTCCTCTTTTTCTAGTCCCATGTTCTTAACTCCAGCTCAAGTCCAAGGACCAATATCTGATCACTACTATAGAGAACCGCAAAAATTTCAATTCCAGCTACTAGAGGTAAATTAATTTTATGTGATCCATTAAGGGTTTTTTCGGTTTCCTAATTTTTGCTATACATCCCTAGCTAGCTCTCTATTTGTCTAATCACTTGAATCATTTACTTGTAATTTTTAGGCTGATCACATTGCTTCGTACGGCGGATCATGTGATCATGATCAAACCCTTGGAAATGAAGGTGAGCAAGGTACTCTGATCAATTTAAGTATTGATTCCAAGAATGGAGCTGATGATCACAGAAACCATGAAAATCGAAGCAGTCGTGCTGAGAATATTTCGGTTAAGTGGATGTCTTCGAAGATGAGGATCATGCGGAAGATGACCAACCCGGATCAAACAATTAGCAGTACTACTACTACTGCTGCTGCTGCTATTGATAGTACTGCACCAGTTAACTTCTCATCATCACACAACTTTGAAGAGCACAAGCTGCATCCATCATCACCTATGGGAACTGACAGCTCAAACAACACGAACCCGATTAGGGTTTGCTCCGATTGCAACACTACCAAGACACCTTTGTGGAGAAGTGGACCTAGAGGTCCTAAGGTAACTAATTAATCTTCTTTATATCGTTCTTTCTGACTAGGTGTACCTTTTTATAAGTTTCTTTATAAAATAAAAAATAAAATAAAAATCTCGTACTCCGAGGTTTCTAAAAAAAGTTAATCTAACGATTAATTTCTAGCTTCACTACAACGGGGGAGTTAAATGATCATTGTAATTCAAATTAGATAGTATTCCTTTTTCCATTTTGACTTACACAATTATGTTGGATTACTAGTCACTTTGCAACGCCTGTGGAATTCGGCAAAGGAAGGCAAGGCGGGCCATGGCGGTGGCAGCGGCAGCAGCAAACGGCACAACCCTGGCGGTGGAGGCGGCGCCATCTATGATCAAGACGAGTAAGGTGAAACTTAAAGACAATAAAACTATTCCATTCAAGAAAAGGTGCCACAAACTTACTACCTCCCCATCACCTCGAGGCAAATCAAAGACGACCAAGCTTTGTTTCGAAGATTTCACAATTAGCAGCATGAATCAGAATTCAGGCACTCCTCCTCCTACTACTACCACCACCACTTTTCAACGAGTTTTCCCTCAAGATGAGAAGGAAGCCGCGATCCTGCTAATGGCCCTATCTTGTGGACTTGTTCATGGTTGAGAATCGGAGTTCCGACCCTAATTCTTTTCCTAATCAATTCCACTATCTTTTGTAGTACTATTTTAACTAAATTAGAACTAGATCGAGCAAGTTCAAGTTAGATAGAGTGAGAAAGCAACAAAAGCAGTGAGGAATGAAGTTCAATAAAAGACAAAAATAAAGTTTAACTATGTTGTGATCCGAGGAGTTATGAGAGCTAAATGTGGTGTAATATTTTGAACAAGTTGATAATTAACCAAATTATGGTTAATTAGCTGCTCGTTCATCTTTAAATGTTTTGTTGTATGTGTTATCAATTGCCATCATATACCTAATAAATTGTCCAAGGTTTGCCACAAGTACTAGCTAGTGCTACTCGATCCTATTCTTCTTGAGCTTGTCTTCTTGTTCTTTGTTTTCCAGTGTTAATCGTATATAAGGTAGCTGGCTAGGGTTCTTCGTTATTCAACGAAATTAATTACCGATCGATCAATGATGCCAAGTTGCCAACTTTTGTAATGTTGATCGAGTGGGAACAAAATTTGAGTCACATGATCAGTAATAGTACTGCATGTGCAGAGTAGGGCACGATTATTGAGGGCTGCAGATTTTCCAGCACACACACACACACATATATATATATAAGTACAAGTTGAATTAAAACTTGATGACCCATGGAGCAAATTGAAATATAAGGAGGCTTTAGATGGAAATCCAACTTAGCTAGGGTTTTGATATCAGAAAGCAACAACTGGACTTTTTACAGCCTTTTATTGTCGATCCATTTTTGTCTGGAAAAGCTTTCGAGGCCTTACTGGCTACGTAGCAATGATGATGGTGATGATTCAGAGTAGACGATAAGAGCTTTTTGAGGTGGGAAAGGTCACCTAGACGACTGTGTACTATACTCTTATTGTCTCTTATCTGATCGATCAGACAATATTGTCTGGATTCAAACCTGATAGAGGAGCTAGAGCTTAGCTACTAGTCTGGAAATAGCAGTAGTACAATTAAGGAGAGAGCGACTGAACTTGTATACTGTAGCTGCAGAGACGTGCCTAGCTGCAGCAGCCTATATATATGTAGTTACAGTCAAGTACTTCAAAGGGATAAGATTAGTTAAAATTCAGAAGTAGTACGACTTTGAGTTTTCCTGTGTGGCATCCATAAGAGCTCTGGCCAAATCATTTGGCAACTCTATTTTATGGACGAAGGCCATTTTTTGGTGATGATTTTGTTCTTATGACCAAATCATCTTTCAAATTAAGATATAGAAGAGTTTAATATCATTTTGTATATGATATTTTTTTATTACACAACAATATAAATGATTACTAGAGTTAAACTCAGGAAACCTTAATTATAGTAATCATTTGGTGAAAGTTTACAAATATACATGCAATTGGTGAAAAGTTTACGTACAATGAATTAGCTAGACAATTTGTGTCTCAATACATTAACTCTTTGATACTGGCCGGTAGTCTAGATTTCTACGGAGACAGATCAACTCCATGCAGTTGTAGACTAGCTCTCTTGCGGTATATAGTTGTTTACTAATAAAAAAAGCTAGTTTACCTTCCAAAGCTTGTCTACTACCAAAATGTATCTATAAGGATCGAGAACACACTTTTATTAGACTATTCTTAGGATGAACTTGCTCTATCATTCACATTTTTTGTGATTAACAAATTCTTATTTTATATTTTCATAATCCAAACAATTCATTCAACTAATCACCCTTCAAAGTCATCACCACAAAAAATCAATCTAATCAAATATCGAAGATCAAAGATCCTTTTAATTTTTTTTTCTTCATTTTGGGCTAAGACTGTTGGAGGTTAAAGTAGGTCAAATGTTAAATTTGAAACAAAAAAAAAGAAAAAAAAAAGACTTTTTTCCTCGTATCAAACAATGGCAAACCATCTATTTTGGGTATGAGGATGTTGATATCGAAAGTGATTGTGCTGTTCTTGTTAGACGGCTATCTACGGATAGAGAGGATTACTCGGAGGTTGGTAGGATTTTAAATGATTGTTATTCATACCGGAGAGCTATCAAATCTTGTCGAGTAAGTCATGTTTATCGTGAAGCAAACGGTGTGGCCAATAGGTTAGCACACCTTGCTAGTTGTTCTAATCTTGATGAGTTTTGGGTAGGTGAGACTCCTGTGATTATCCAGGATGTCCTCTATGAAGACTTATGTAATAGTACGCGAGGTTTAGGCGCTACGTCCCCCTCGGTGTATAACTCAAGTTCTACTATCAATAATATTGGTATCCCATAGGTGGATACCTCCCCCTTTCAAAAAAAAAAAAACAATGGCAAACTTTCCCCTTTCAAAAAAAAAAACAAAGGGGTAACAATGGCGAACTTTCTTGAGATGACTTTGACCCTTGAATCAAACGACACGTCGTACCACACCACACGCAGTTTCTAACCGTTTACTCCCCCAACTGGTAATTCGGGCGTTGAATCAAACGATGAAAAGAAGACCCGTATTAGAGAGAATTTCAAGTGGGATTCATGGATTCCTCTCCCCAAACAGTCAAACCAGAAATAGACCGCTACGCTCACACATGGCGGAGCCACCAGTACCGCCAACCGAACACCTCGTCAAGCGCTACAAGTTCATTTGGCGAGTCCTCATGATCTCCAATCTCGCTCTCGGAGGTCAGCTTCCAGCTCTCTTTCGGTCTTTTCATTGGATTCAATTATGGATTCTGGGTTTGTAAAACACCAGGGTTTGATTAAAGTTAGAGTCTTTGAGCAATGTCTGGTAGTGGGTTTTGTTTATTTTAGCAGAAGCTTCAATTAAGTGATATGGGATGTGTTTTTTTCTTTTCTTTCAGTATTGTCCACAATGTGTTTGATCAATTGACCCAGAGCTGAGATTTAACTGTTACTTTAAGCTATGCCTGTTTGATGGTTCATTTGTTTTCATTGTTGTATAATCTAAACTGTTCATGGTAAAGAGTGGTAGCAGCTATTTGATAGAATAGGCACATAGTATACCCATGGGATGTGTAAAATCAAACCAAACGCTAGAAATCTCATACATTAGAAGCTTAAAAATGTGATTCTTAAAATCCAAGCTGGAGTAACTTGACATTGAATATTTGAATGTGAACTCCTTAATCAGAGAATCTGGGTTGAACAATGACCGAAAAGTTTCCCTTATAGGCCAAGAACTATTATTCTGCCTGGTGATGGCCATAGTATCGACACTCCAATTCATATTCAAAATATTGTCTTATACCATAGTTGAATCTGATCATCTTAGCTTTTCCCATAGCTGTTAAAAGGGGATTGTTAGAGTGGTGTTATGGATTGACATCGCTTTAATTGCATGAAACAAGAGGCTGCCATTGTTATTGTTGTGAAGATAGTCATCTTGGTATGGAAAATCTTTTGTATCCTTCTTATTTTCATGCCTTGTGAGTTTGTCTGTCTGAATGAGCTATATGATTGGGCGGACTGGCTCCCCTGGTTCATCCTCCCTTAGGAAAGATACTACCCCTCTCCACCCTGATAATCAGAGGGCTATTATGTACCATTCCCATTCTGGACCATAGCCACTCCCCAAGTTTCCATTTCTTTACCTTGATGACATGAGACTGCAAACTGGTTGATTATCAGATGGTTAATCTGGATTCCATCAATGAATTCATCACCCGTTTCCTTAGTTATCTTATCTTCCCTCTTTTCCTTGATTGATCATTTCTTAGCCCAGCAACATTTGGTTAAATAAGTTCGTAACTTAACCTCAGTTTCATTCCTTAGTTATCATTATGATTGATGTCTGTAGCACATGATATTGTCACGGTATGACTAAAAACAATTGTAGTCAAATTCGTAACTTAACCTCAGTTTCATTCCTTATAGAGTTGATATGATAATAGGACTCAAAGTTCATTGACAGGAAAGACAAAAGATTTTACTGACTTGCACCCGACCTCTTGCAGGTTACATGTTTATTGGGGCTAAGAAGAGAGAAATACGCACCGTGAATAAGAAGAAAGCTAAGGAAACAAGCATTAAAAAGCACAAAGCTGTAGTTGAAGAAGTGCCCTCTCCTCCTCCAGCTCCTCCTCCCACAACTCCTACTACTTCTGAGACATGGGATTTGTGAAGGTGCAGCTGCCTAACCCTGAACATCAGCAACACGAACTTTTCAAGTGGATGTTGATAGTAAAAGAAAGTTGAAATCAAGGATCCTGAAGAGAAGAAGCGAAATGATGAAGAAAACATCATTCTTAATCATTTTTTCTGTGCAAAACCTATAACGAGCTTTTAATTGGTGCTTCTCTTTACTGACAGAATTCTATACAGAGAAATGTTGTTTCGAAGTATAAACCACAGAACTTAGATTTTCTTATCTTGGGAGATGGATATTGAAGTTGATATTTGCAGTGCTTTGTATTCTTGTTAGTTTCGACTGCAGTAAATATTTGCAGCAGGTGAATTAAAGCCTTGTTAGGGGAATCTGTTACAAAATGTTATATTTTTTTATATTATTATTATTTAATGATTGCATAGCATGGAATGAGGAATTAGATGCAATATACAAAACTGAGTTGAAAACTCAGATTTTGTCATTAACTCCCTTCTGCCCACATTCAAACTATAGTATTGTCACAAAAATCCGACGCAAGTCTTAAAAGGATGGTCAAATTCATTTAGTTGTTACTCAAATGAAGAATAATTCATCTCATTGATCATATACCAGTTGTTAGTTGGGACAAAATTATGCACAGAACAAGAGTCGGACAGAAATAACGATTTTGTCATTTTGCCTTTTGAGCGCTTTGAGTTTGAGACTTCAATGTGGATGTGATTAATAGAAGACCCACCATTTTAGTAGTCCTTCTCCCTCCTCTAACTACATCCACACTTTTCAACCAATCCCATATTTCCTCTTGAAGACTTGAACCATTCATCAGAACTTAGAAGTTTGCAAACTGAATCTGCTGGTCTTAAACGGTCAACTTCCGTGGCAAATTTTTGCCTACAATGCCAGGAACAATCTTAGTTTCAGGTACTAACAGCTATAGTCTTCAATTACATTTCAAAAATGGACTTGACATTATAAGTTATGTCTAATATTTGTTTATATGATTATTGAATCTCTTCAGTTCTTGAATTCATGGACCTTCCATCTTCATCACCATCTTCTTTAATATCAATAAAGGGTAAGCAACTGTTTCCTCTGAAGTCAGTTTTCTTCTTAATATGTCTGTCTGAAATAACCAACAATTTAACAAAGGGTTCACTGTATTTACATGCAGTTTCTCTGGGGCCAAGATCAGAGTACCAAACTTGGGAGAGGAGAGACTTGTCCTTGTAATGCTCACCATCATTCACTTTGATCTTAAATGCTATTATACTTGACTTGGTATCTAATCCAGTTTGTGCTCTTGTACAGCCCATTGACGACTCTTCGGGACAATTTGATTGTTCTTCTTCAAGATTCTGAGGGCAATCAGTTATCAGAAACAGGTTTGTCCAAACAATTATATATATAAGAACTTATACCAATTCTAAAACTGGGGAAGATGGGTATGTAATCATCTCTAGGACTTGCAGGTATTGAGACCAGGTCCATAGTTGAGAAGGGTGTTTGGGATGATTTCTTTCCCCTCAAAGGAGGTGGGTTTCTGCATATGAAGTTTCAGTTTGTACTCAATGAACAAGAACGGAATCGAATCCGTATGATGGTACTTTTTTGTGATGCTGTTTCTCATTTTTAATGACTAATTTCAGTTTGTACTCAAGTTATTGTCAATTTGCTTGCAGCGAGAATCCGCAGTGAAAAAGAAGCATGGGGAGTTCATTAATAGCAGTCCCATTAGTATGCAAAGTACTCCTAGTGCCGGGATCAATGTTGCATCCTCTTTGAGTCTTCGCAATTGGATCTCAGGTTCGATTTTGTTCTCCTAGTAAGAAAATACAGAAACTTTAGGTAGAAAATGTAATATAGGAGGGTTAGTGAGACAAGTACTTAGTTGTCAATGTGGAATTGTGGATTACCTTTAGTGAATGACTTTTTCTTGATATCTGAGGACTCCATTTCCTAAAATTGAAGCCATAAGCATTGAAAAGGTAGTTGGCCAAGTTTGTCTGGATGATAAACTTGGTCTGAAATGGTAGTCGGACTTGGAACTTATCATAATGAGTAAGAAATTTACTGAAGTTGAAGAGTGATCTTTTTGTTCTTTTAAGTAAAAATGAAATTTACAATGTACTGTTGGTGAGTTCGTTAACGATCATTGAACCTGTTTTAGAGTGATGCAGATAGAAATGAAGAGACTTCATCAGCCATTACTGTGCAGCAAAGAGTTAATTTGTCTCCAACTGAATTGAGTCGTGGGAAGTTAGTTGATAACATCGATGCCCAACCACTTCCTGCTAAGATTCCTGCCAAAGCCATTTGTGCTGATGAACCTGCTAGGTTATTGGGAGGCTCACAACCAGTTGTTGGTTCAACAAATCTTCCTAATCTTCAGGAAGATAAGCCTCATAAACTCGAGAAGCAAAGCCCACCGGAGAAAACTTCTAGAAACGTAAAGAACATGATAAGTGCCTTTGAAACTGGTTTAGCTGAGGTATGTCTGCAGAGTTATCTACATGTTACTGCAAGTGGATAACTTGTTTTTCCTTAGTAATAATGCGTTATGTTTGCTTCAACGACAGGATAAGAAGCCTCGCATCAAACCTGCTTCACTTGGAGCTTTAGGTGGGACTAAATCATCACATGAAACAGGTATAAAGAGTCGATTCAAACCATTACATCAACAAGTTGATACAAAAGAAGATAAGCTCCTCAAACATTTCAGTACAACATCAACATCTGAAACAGTTAAAGTTTCGGCAAGGGTACTTGATGATCAAAAACATGAACCTAGTAAGATGCTTGATGGAAAGAGAGATTCTGGTGGCAGTCCAGTTATAAAGGAGAGTCATCAGCCAGAAATCTCTTCCACAAATTCTCGAAAATCCGACATTCAAGGAGTTGCAGCCCAAATATATACTTCAATAGAAAACTGCGAAGATAGGCACAATTCCTTTGAGAGCTCTGGTGGATGGATGTTTCCAGATGAAGCAATACGATTTTGTATAACAGCTAGTGGTAAAAAGGTGATGGATTTACTGGCAAGTTGCAGTTTGATGAAGCCAAATATCCATCAAGAAAGAAAGAGTTTGTCTCCTCCAGAAAATGTAGAAGACCAGCAGGTATCTGAATTTTCCTGCTGAACTTCATGATTACTTATTACATTTTGAGTTATTTTGGTTAATATTTTAAATTCATCTATATCTGAATTGAAACATGAGATATTCTGAATCTATTTGAAATTGAATAACGCGACTTCTTTCAAATGAAAGTGATGTAGTGGAACTGGTGTTAAGACATTATATTCTAATCATTGTGTAGGATAATGTGGATGGTGGTAATGGTAATGAGGTGAACAGAAATGAGAAGAATCACAGACCAAAAGAACTACATAAGGTTGAGAATTCAGAAGAAACAGAGACTTCTGGGGTGGCAGTTGGACAGGTTATATTTCTCTCACAAATACCAAAAAGATCACTTTGTTACAGTTCTTTAATTAAGTGATGTATAATTCTTTTATGACTTTCTACTAAGAAACTAGGTTGATAATGTAGTTATAGGTTGACAGAGTAATAGAGTATAATGAAAGCCCTTAAGGCTATAGATTTAAGAGTTCAGATTAGAAGAATCAACAAAGAAATAGAGTGCAAACTGTTAATTATGAAAATAGTGCTGATATCTCAATTATTTTATCTTTCAGGCAATAAAAGTTGCAATAATGATTGGATTTGGAACACTTGTTTTCCTCACTAGACAAAGAAAAAATAGGTAAGCATTAATTTAAAGATCAGCAGGATGAGTATTTCTTCTCCTTGCTCTTCCAATTCTATGATTATTTGAATGACCGCTTTTCGTTGCAGATAAAATTAGCCTGTGGATACTCTTTGGTTATCATCCAAATTGGGGTGAGAAGAGTTGGAACCACCATTTGTTGATGAGTCAGATCAATTTTCTAAACAATAATTTTTATTTTCTATTCCTTTTTAAAGTTCCATTTTGAGATGAATGAGTTAGCCACTGTATACCCAAAACAAGCAAGCATATATACTTATCACTTAATCTCCAATTCTTTCATTAAATTCATTAATAATGTACTAATCGATCTCCATTCTCCGAATTACATCCTAGTTTTCAAGTTCCCCTCATAATCCAAACTAAAGAAACGCACCCCAAGTGTATCAATCAGTCCTGTGAAGCAGAAACAAAGGGTCGTCATCAATTACCAAAATCTCCAGTCGACACATTCCGGACAGTAGAATCTACCACGCTGATACGCTTTCCATCTCCTTTTTCAGGGACATTTTCGAACGTGGTGATCCACGAATATTAATTGACGATCGAGCTCGTGGGTAGTCAAGACAAAAATTCAAGTTAATTTGGAATCCTCGATCCGTATCCCCGTAGGAGTGGGATATCCTAACTTACCCGGGTTTGGGCTGACTTGGGAATCAAGTAACACTAGTTCAGTAATCACTCGCCTATACACTACCTAGAGGTAATTTCATACAAATTGGTTTCCTTTTACACATCTAATATTACTGGAAGCGCATAAGGATTGTCCTTATCACTGTAGGACTGGGATATCCTAGAACGCACCAAGTTAGGAAACCCTTTAAGACTTTGGAATCCTTAACATAGTTAATACGCTAAAGCCTTGCTGTCTGTATATATAAGACGGTAGAGTCGTCTCAGTTTTTAATGTACAATTAAACATTTCCACACTTCCTCTTTCATACATACAATTTGTTCTCAATGGCTTCTAGAGATCACAAGTGCAAGTTCTACAACATCAAATTTTACGAAGATCGCATCAAAACCATAGTGACCTCGGACGCACATACTGTGGATCGGTGGATTGACCAGACTTATTACGTTCAAGGTGACAAGTTTCTAGTGGGGCTTGATACTGAATGGCAATGGGACCATGAAACTCGAGATTACGAAGTTGCAGTTCTTCAACTTTGCGTGGGTCGACATTGCCTTATTTATCAACTCTCCCACTCAGAAAGTACTCCTCAATCTCTCACATATTTCCTCAGCGATGAAAACCTGACCTTTGTTGCTAAGGAAGTTCGAGAGGACGTGACTCGTCTGGCTCGTCAAGGACTACATGTTTCGTGTGCTATGGATGTTGGTCATATGGCTGCAAAGAAATACAAAGACAAAAGCTACAAGTACAAGGGATTGAAGAAGTTGGCGATGGAGTTTCTGAACAAGGAGATGGAGAAGGATAAGAAAATTACAAGAAGTCGTTGGGGTAATGAACGACTCAGTCGACTTCAAGTGGAGTACGCTTGCATCGATGCTTTCGTTTCGTTTCAACTAGGAATGCAATTACAAATGCCCTACTCGAGTGAAGAGAGAATGGAACTTTTCGCCGAGACAAAGGGAGGGAAGAACAATTCCAACCGCAAGAAGAATCACATCATCCAAGAGGAAGCCATTGATATTGGGGATTACAGCAAGATTGTACCAACCGGTTGGTTCTAATGTTAGGAATGCTTTTTTTTTTTTAGGGATTACAGCAAGATTGTACCATCCAAAAATGTATTTGTTGGTGCACTCTGTGCTATTAATTAATCAATTTTCTTCAAAGCATAAGAATTGTTGTGTTGTAATATTCTTAATTACGAATTCTGCAAGGTCTGAGAGAACCGAATGGTCAATGTATGAGTAACCATAAGGCCCTAATGACTTAGAAATCAAGTAACCTATAGCGAAGGACCCCCAATTTATTAGGAAAATCTACAGAACTTTACTTCTTGTGGTGGCTTAATTACATCAAGGGTTCATTTTATTCACAAAACTTTACTTCTACAGATCGAGTGGGGTGGTAGGGGAGAGAGCTGAGTATTGAAAATGGATGAAATGTGTTGGTCTTTTTCATATAATGAGTTATCTTTAGAAAAATGATAAAAGTTCAATTGGTTTATGGAAAGCACTCAAGCAGCTGGTTTATCTTTCATCGATCAGCTATTTAGTGGGAGAGAGAGTGATTAAGCAATTCTTTTCACAGAAAGAAAGAGAATGCAATAATGTGATTCGTCTTTTCACTACAGCCTACTCCACCATCCAACACACCAAACTGTTACCAAAAAGTAACTTCTGAGAAAAATCAAGGTCAAAAGCCAACAAAATATAAGTGCTTAAATCTTAATTGATGCATGCTTCATAAGCCTAATAAGTTTGATCAGTCACTCTTTGAATAATCAATTAAATATAATTCCCTCAGTCTGTTCCACCCAGTGCTGCGGTTTGCTCTTGCCCGCCATTCTGCTTGTAAGGAAGAAGCTGCCTTATGCTCCAAAGGAGAATGCTTTAGATCAGGGAAGTTCAAACTAAAATGCAACCGAAATTTAGAGACAACTCTCTTCAAATTGTTAACACTGATAGCAAGTGCTTCAACTCTTGTCTGGGCCATAACTGTTTTGGGGGAGACGGGCAAATCAGATAAGGAGGCAAATACAAATGCCCAATCTAAAAGTTCGTCTCCAACGAAATCGTTTTTCTCAAGGCACTTAATGATTGAGGAACCACTCGTACATCCACAAGAATTGGCATTAGTACTGGTTTTATAGCTCAATGCGGTGCCATGCGTGATGAAGAGCACATTCCAAAGTGGTTCCTCCTCTCGAATAATATAGCAGCTTTTGTTATAAGTCACCAGCTCAAGATGTTTAGCGATTTCTTTCCACACTCGTATATTCATATTTTCGAACATTGGTGCCTACAAAAATTGATTACATATGTACAATTAGTACTCAAGAAATTATAATGCAGAGATTAACCAACAAGGAACATCTATATCTATAATCTATGGGTGATAACTTATATTCCACAAATGTTTAATTTCTTCTATACTTATTTATTTTCTGAAAAGCTTGTTAATTAATTATGGACAGACATACTAATAAGACCGTACTAAAACTCAATGTAGATGCGGTCGGCCTGTTGGTGAAGGAAAGGAAGCAAGGCTAGGGTTGGTGTTGGCGCATTAGTAAGAGATAAAGAGGCTAGGGGAAACTTAAAGGTGCTTTGTGTAGCTCTTGGTCTGGTAAACTCTCTGCGCGCCCATGCAACTGAAGCTCTGGCGTTACTACATGGTTTGAAATTTTGCCTACAGGAATTAGGATTTCGAAGAGTTGAAGCTGAGAGTGATGCAGCTAATAATGTACGTTATTGCAACCTTTAATTATTAGGGAAATATCCAATAGGTCCTAAATTTTACTTTATATTTCCCATTAAGTTTGAGAATTTTTAATTTTTCCCAACAGACCTAATTTAAGCCTGTTTTACTCCCATTAAGGACAAAAATATTGAATGATGATTTTTTGTGACATTTTTGCCCTCGGAATAGACGTCTTGACTGGAGTTTTGGCACCGTCTTCGTCTAGCCCGTGGGAGTGCTCTGATCGAGTACGGTGTTGGTGGTGACTGGAGTCCGATCTGGGCCGTGAAATAGAGGCGCAGTGATCGGAGCAGTGTAGTCGCCGATCCTGGTATGTTTCTCTCTCCTCGAACTCTTTCACCTTCGCCGTTTCTGGTCCGTGTGTTGACTGGTTTCTCTGGGTGATGATGGTAAAAGCCTTTCATTGGTTGCAGAAAAAAAAAAGAAACGTGGTTTGGTTGGGTGCCCAGAGCAACTCTGGGTACCAAGCTGTGATTACAGAATTCGGAATTCGAAAATTTGTGGTAGTGGTGTTTACTGATATGAACTTTGAATTCGGATTCCAACTTCAGGTTCGGATTCGGGATACGAACTTCGGATTTGGAAATTTGGAATACGGAATGTGAAAATTTTGGTTTACGGATTCGAGCATAAGACTGTTGTCCTGTGGTTTTAGGATCGAATACCCTGTGATTATGCAGTACTCGATGTTTGGTTCAATAATGACAATTGGAGGAGTGATTGGTTCATTGGTAAATGGAAGGATAACGGATCTCATTGGTCGTAGATGTGTAAGTTTTTTGCATTAGCATTCATCTCTAGTCTTATTCAGATGTTCAAACTATATTATCTGAAAATGTTATGTTCTTTTCCTGTTGAATTTACCTAACAGACGATGTGGTTATCCGCAATATCCAGTATTGCAGGGTGGTTTACCATAGCAATTGCACAGGTTTCTTCTATTTTC
This sequence comes from Rubus parviflorus, assembly GCA_029955375.1. Lineage (NCBI taxonomy): Eukaryota > Viridiplantae > Streptophyta > Magnoliopsida > Rosales > Rosaceae > Rubus > Rubus parviflorus. The sequence continues at coordinate 19,958,860 of JARGGL010000004.1, forward strand.
CATCTCCATACACATTTAATGAATGCAAGATTTTTCATATTCATGGTTTACAAAAACCGATGTAAATGTAGGCATGTTACTGATACTACGTATATCAGTAATTGATCAATTCAATGTCTGATGTAGAATGCTTGGTGGCTAGATATTGGACGATTGTTATTAGGATTCAGCATAGGGATTATTTACTATGTGGTATAAGTCTACTTAATTTGTTTCTTGAGAAGATTGAATTCAGTTGACTACTTATCCATATAGCACATATGTAATGAAACAACTTCTTATTCATAAGCAGGTACCTGTGTACATTGCGGAAATAACACCTAAGAATCTTCGAGGAAGGTTCACTTCACCTAATCAGGTATGATGAGATAAAGTTCTAAGTCGATCATTATCTTTGTGTTTCCCAACTCTTTCTAGCTAAATTTACTGCACAGTTGATGATTAGCTGTGGCTTTTCATTGTTCTATTTGATTGGAAATGCCATAAGCTGGCGCACCATGGCTCTACTCGGTAAAGTATCCAATCCTTGCATCAAAGTTGAATCAAACATTTAATACTCATACATTATATCATCAGGTGCTATTCCATCCCTACTACATATTTTAGGTTTATTTTTCATTACAGAGTCTCCAAGGTGGCTGGTGAGTCCAATTCAACTTTTGTATTGGAAATGTTACTGTAACTAAAGAAAACTTTCAGTATGAATGCTCAAATAATTGATATATATTTGTCTGCAGGCTAAAATTGGTAGACAAACAGACCTTGGAGCTGTGCTACAGAGTCTTAGAGGAAAGAATGCTTGTGTTTCTCAAGAAGCAGCTGATATCATGGTAACTTAGCAAGTTCCAACTTCTCAAGAAGCAGCTTGATTGGCTTTGGCTCATCTGCTGACAAAACAATTGGAATTATTTCGTGATGACAGCCATGAGTGATTGGAGGCACGACTGTGAACTGGCTGAGCATGAAAGAAGGAATCCGATATGGGAAACAAAGAGAACCGGCGGTGCTGGTGGTCTAATGAACTGGAGGTGGAGGCCGGTAGCGTTGTTGTGGTCTGTGAGCAAAGTGCGAACTGGAATTGAGTATGCTTGTGTGCTGGAACTAGAGAGAATGGGGCCGGAGAACAGGTTCATGAGGAAGGACGCCGGAGCCTGCTGCTTTGTGTGTTTCTGTTTGTGCATTTTCTCTAAAATAAAAATTGGGTCTGACATTTATTGGATACATGTTTGATGCTGGTTAATTACCTTGAATTCTTGCATTTTTTTTGTATCGAATCCGCATTTGGCTTTCTTTGGGTTTGTGACTCTTATAGAAAATGAAAGACATTAAGTGCTTGAATCCTTGATCTTTATTGATTGAGACCCAGAAACTAAAATTTCACTGATCTTATAAAATTTTATTGTCCAAAACAGTTTATTGACCTCAATCAAATTTTATTTACCTCAATAAAACAATTTATTGACCTCAATAAAATTTTATTGAGGTCAATAAAATACACAAAAATGATGCTCTTTTGTTCTGATTGAGACCCAGAAACTAAAATTTCACTGTTCTTATAAAATTTTATTGACCTCAATAAAATACACAAAGGTGATACTCCTTTGTTCTTTGCTAATTGAGACTCAGAAACTAAAATTTCACTGATCTCAAAAAAATTTATTGACGTCAATAAAATAGTTTATTGACATGAATAAAATTTTATTGAGGTCAATAAAACAATTTATTGACTTCAATACCAATGTCACCTCAATAAAACAGTTTATTGAGCTCTCATTGATCTCATAAAAATTTATTGACCTCAATAAAACAGTTTATTGAGCTGAATAAAATTTTATTGAGGTCAATAAAACAATTTATTGATCTTAATAAAACAGTTTATTGACCTCAATACCAATGTCACCTCAATAAAACAGTTTATTGAGCTCAATAAAATACACAAATGTGATGCTCCTTTACTTTTGGTTTTGAACAGTTTATTGACCTCAATAAAAAAAGTTTATTGACTTCAATAAAATAGTTTATTGACCTCAATAAAAAAAGTTTATTGACCTCAATAAAAAAAGTTTATTGACCTCAATAAAACAGTTTATTGACCTCAATAAAACAGTTTATTGACCTCAATATAAAACAGTTTATTGAGGTCAATAAAATACACAAATGTGTTGCTTCTTTACTTTTGGTTTTGAATAGTTTATTGAGCTCAATAAAACAGTTTATTGACCTCAATAAAATACACAAATGTGATGCTCCTTTACTTTTGGTTTTGAACAGTTTATTGACCTCAATAAAAAAGTTATTGACATCAATAAAAAAAATTATTGACCTCAATAAAAAAGTTTATTGACCTCAATAAAACAGTTTATTGACCTCAATAAAACAGTTTATTGACCTCAATAAAACAGTTTATTGACCTCAATAAAACATTTTATTGACCTCAATAAAATTTTATTGAGGTCAATAATATACACAAAAGTGATGCTTCATCGTTGCTGCACTGACGTTCTCGTTATCGACTTCAATAAAATTTTATTGACCTCAATAAAATTTTATTGACCTCAATAAAATTTTATTGACCTCAATAAAACATTTTATTGACCTTAATAAAATTTTATTGAGGTCAATAAAATACACAAAAGTGATGTTTCTTTGTTCTTTCTCTCCTACCACAGAAATATACGTTTTCTCAAAAAAAGTTATTGAGGTCAATAAAATTTGTCAGTGACAGTTTCGTAATTTTTGTAAAATGTATAATTCAGAAACGTAAATTGGTCAATTAATGGACTGGGTGGGCACCGTGTTTTTTCCTTGTCCTTGATGGTAAATATTTGTCCAACTTTGGACCTTATGGTCAAGGACCCTATTTTTTTTTATTGTGGTGAATAATCTTTTTTATTGTGGTCAATAAATTTTTTTGAGGTGTTTGAAATTCAATCTCGTGACCGATAGGGCATCGTTGCTGCATTAGCATTCTCGTATGTCGATTTCCATGGAAGGCACGACATTGATCGAGTTAATGGCCCTCAATGAAATCTGTTAAGGGCTCTTAATAAAACATCTAAAATTTTTATTTCTCTCTCAATAAATCTGTCAATGACCCACATTAAAACATCTAAAACTTTTATTGAGGTCAATAAATGTCTTTATTGTGATCAATAAAAGTTTATTGACCTCTCAATAAAACCTACAAAATTATAGCCAAATGAAAGATCTTGAAGAGCCTAACGACTTTATACCTTATGGTTTTTCTAAATAACCGACGGTTTGACCGGAATTTGAAAAGTAAATCGACAGTTTGACCAAATTTTCTGGGTTCAAGATGAGGACTATCTTTCTCTACTAATAGTAATGCTCCGTAGTCTATGAATCGGGGTGGATTTAATCCACATAGGAACTTTAACCTCCTCCTGTCTCCAATACCGCGATTGGTGTGTTTCATAACAAAAGAACAAGTGCAGATTAAAGCAAGCCATGACTTACGTACGCAACCAAGTCGTCGTAAAGATTTCACCGGGAACCAAGACAATATCTAAATATTTTACCCTCCAAGCCATGACCTCAATAAAAAATTTATTGACCTCAATAAAAGTTTATTGACCTCAATAAAATTTTATTGACCTTAATAAAATAATTTATTGACTTCAATAAAATAGTTTCTTGACCTCAATAAATTTTTTTAAAATTACTCTCCAAGCCATGACCTCAATAAAACAATTTATTGACCTCAATAAAACAATTTATTGACCTCAATAAAATTTTATTGACCTCAATAAAATACACAACCGTAGAAGTATTGTCCTCATTCTATATCAACCAAAACGCCCATTTAATTCAAAAGGCACATACTTCACTCAATAAGCTCAAGTTTCTTGGATCATTTCAATAATGCTCAGCCATGTGAACTTTTTGCTACTTGTGAATGTCTAATGTGATCCAGCTCAATGCATAGCCGTTGATATGATAGTTCAACTAATACTATGAAACTATTAAAGCAACGATAATCATAAACTTTGCAACATTGATTCTTCTAAATTTGTTCCTCATTCTAAAATTCAATTCCCATTGATCCCCGTATATATGCACCCAATTGCTTTCAAAGTCTTTGCTTTGCTCAGTTCAATCAAAATAGAACTTTCAAATTTTTTCCTGTTTGTAAATTTCTCGATATGTTATATATTTACGGTAAATAATTTACCCAAATAAACCCATAATCCAATTCACAAAGTCGAAGCTAACACATAAGAGAACAAGTACCTGGTTTTGCAATAAGATACCAGGAAACTTTAATGAAAGGTAAATTCTGAATCACAGGAAAGAGGCCAGCTAAAATAACAGGAACAATTAATGAAATCTGGGCAGTGATACAGATTTTGAACATCATTATATATATCTGCAAATACCAATTTGCAAGAATACCGACCTATGCATTAATTAAGCATTTCATCCTATGAAGTATGAACCTACTTGATAGCAATGCTACAGAGACCAATGCAACCAGAGGCCTTAATATTACTGTCAATCAAATCATCAAAATAGCCAAAAAAAAAATCAAAGAATCGCATGTATATATCAATGTAACAAGAAATGATGCTTGTTAACTTTTGGCTGGAAAATCCAACTGACAGAGCTGCTCTGAGTTCAAAGAAGCAAAGCATGAAATTTCAAATACCCACATCCCAAAACCACAAGACTAGTTAAACCAATCCAAACCCAGATGAGAAAAAAATCAAAATAGGCTGGCGGCGTTCATGTCTTTCAGAGACTAAAGACTTCTGGGCTTTTTGTCTGTGAAAACAAAAACTTGAGAAAGCTTCAGGGCACCTGAGTTTCCTTCCTTAATTTCGAACTCCTCTCCGATTCTGCCGCACAATCGACCACGCCGATCAGTCAGCTCTCTCGGATTCCTCAGCCACGCCGATCCCAACTCGGAAGTCTCCGCCGCTACACCTCTAGCACTCTCTCACCACTCCAGCCGCCATCTACACAAGGGGGAGAGCGAGAGAGAGAGAATACGTGAAAGGGAGAGAAAGAAATGGCAGTGGCATTGTGTAATAACTGAAAGCTGTATGGATATTTTGGTAGTTTCGCGTGGACTTTAGATTTAAATGGGCCGGGTGGGCACCGCATTTTTTAGGTCGAGTGCATGGTAAATAATTGTCCAAATTTGTCCTTGCTGGTCAAGAACCCATAATTATTCTGACAGGGACCTCGATCAGTATGGAAGGCTCAATTTTTTATGAGATCAGATCCTTGCAAGGAAGTTTTGATGCACTTTCATGGAAGAAAATACCGCGCAGTTGTAACCAAGCTGCACATACTATGGCGCAAAAAGGTTTAGCTGCTGCTGGAGTATGTTTTTGGAAAGAAGCAGGTCCCCATGGCTAGAAGAATGTTTAATTGCTGAGAGCCAAAAACGATTTTGAATTAATTAAAAAAATTAATTATAAATATAAAAAAATAAAATGTGTTTTGGATGAGTTTTAGAAAGTGTTTTCAGGTTTTTCAGGTTATTACCACACTTTGCCCTCAGTTTGTAGACTTGATTGATTATTAATAAAAATTAATCCATCTGATAAAAGAGAAGAAAAAAAACCGTACTAGAGTTTTTTTTTATCAACATTAAGTGTACTGAAGATTTGATCCTCTATGTGTATATACATAGAGGACCATTCTCCCAAGAGATCAATTTTTTTTTGTCAATCTAAGGGATTGCTTTTGTGACACACTTTCCAGTTGCATTTCTGAGCGTTCAAGAAAACATATATTTGATCCAAGTTGAGTATCTAAATGATTTTTGAACTTGCTCATTTTTTGCAAGCACGATCTACGTCTAGAAACCTAAAATTTGAACAGTCAAGTTGTTAAAATGCAATTGAAATATGGGTCGCGCAAACAATTTCTTAAAATAACAACAACAAAAAAATCTCTTGGTTGAAGGGTCATATATATATACACTGTGTCACTGTATACACACATTCACATTAGAAATTGCAACACACCTTACGAGTGTGAGAGTGGGCAACACACTAGTATATATATATATATATATATATATATATATATATATATATATCTTCATGCGGGTACATTTAAATATAAGTACGAACTAAATACTTACTTTCTTTAAAGAAGCCGAGCTCATGATCTGTCTTTTGTGTGCTATAGGAAGAAGAGAGAAGAAATTTTGCACATCAACATCTTTGTTTTCTTCAAGCTTTCGTTGTACGGTTTTCTTGATCATTATCTCCAACTCCTTATTGTTTCCAGAAAGGTAGTTTCTAGATAACCACAAATCTATATCTGGAGTCATCATTTGCATCTTTTGTCTTGATTCAATTAGATGTGATCTTTTTTGTGACACCTGCATATGAAGTTTATTCCATATATAACAGAGTACGTGTACGGGCTGGAAGGTTCATATTGAACTTAATTTCTACAATTAAAGACTACTAATCAACACTAACCTGCAACATTGTATTGAGATATATTAAAAACAGCGCCAAGCCACTTGTACATATCAAAATTGAGAAGATATTTTCTATCCAATAGAAACTGGTCTCCAGATTTGAACCATAAGAACTGCATGCAAAAAAAAAATGTAATGAAATATATTACATAGTTTTTGCTGTAAATTATTGTAATATGTTCAAAATGAAACATCAAGCAGTAGTCGATCACGTGTGTGCAAACCTCAAATTACGCAAGCCCCACCAAAAACAGTGCAGAATCTTCCATTGAACAGCCCTTGACCTTGTAAAGTTAGATCGAAGAGCATATTGATATATGCCAAAATCGAACATTGTTTTATTATCCTCTGGATTTATAGAGCATGATGCCTTTACATTCGTTACTAAATGACTATAGAGAGCTTTACACAATTCTAGTTGACTATAAAGTCTTATATTTTTTTTTTTTTACACTATAATATTTATTTTGATTATAAAGGTTATATGGGTCGCGAACCGGGTCACGCACGGGTCGACGGATCATGACCCGGGTCGGACTTATTTTTATTTTTTCTGGTCTTCCTCATCTTCTCTCTCCCTTTTTTCTCGTCTCTCGCTTAAGAGATGCTTTCCTCAGCCGTCTGGATCTTGCCAATTTGGGGCGGATTTGTTCCGATCTGATGAGTGGTTGGGGTTGCGTCGACTGTGGCTTGCAGATCTTGTGTGATCGGAGGAAGGGGGTGGATGGCCGGCGTGGTGTTTTGGATTCGATGGGTCTTGCTGCGGTCGATGGGTCGGCATGTCTGTGGTGCTGCTGGTCATTTGGTCTTCAATGTCAGGCCGTAGAAGAGAGCATAAATCCTTCTTTTTCAATTGTCAACCGTGGCTTCTTCTCTAGCTAGATTGGATATTTGGGGCTATTGATTGAATTGCAAACGCTGTAAGCTAATTATCAGTTTAAACGTTGAACCTAAATGTTATTGTCTTTCTCATATCAAATCAAAAGCTATTCACTTGATCGGTCAAGGTCATGAACATATATATCTTGTCTGTAATTTATATTAATTCTATCTAGAACGACTTTGTTCCTTATTAAGGGAGCTGTATTTTATTTGGGTTGGGTACTATCAATATCAGATAGACTAAATTATGATACTGTTAGTCTGTTACCATTATCCATATTCTATCAATTGTCTTGTTCATTAAAGTTTCATTGTGACCCTTAATAACAAATTTGGTTTTGTGGTACGTAAGTGTTGCTTTCAATAATCATTTTGGATCTTTAGTATATGAACAAGAAATGTTACTATGCATACTGTTAATTAGTATAGTAATAAAGTGTTTGGCCTAGCTAGTTTGGGAAGGTAATTGAATTTTTCGGCCAAAGTGGTTTGTTTAATTGTTTTTCTAATTCAAAGTCTAAGAAATATAAGTGTGTAATGACGATTGAAAATGTGTAGTAGAAACTATTTCAATTTTGTAGTGGAAGCTCATTCAAGTGTGTAATGACAACGTTTTTGAATTGAAAATGTGTAGTGACAACTCTTTCAATTTTGTAGTAGCAACCTCTTTGAATTGAAAATGTGTAGTGAAAGTTTTTTTGATTTAGGATTCTTATGTAATTAGGATATCCTGTAATTATGGGTAAATTATTTTCTATTAGAGTTAGACTACTCCTTTGTACTTGTATATATGCCTCTATTGTGGGATGAATAGAATTATTGAATTAACCCTGAATTGAAGTATTCTTTTCTACTGAAGCTGCCTTATGCTCCAATGGAGAATGCTCTAGATCAAGGAAGTTCAAACTAAAATGCAACCGAAATTTAGAGACAACTCTCTTCAAATTGTTAGCACTGATAGAAAATGCTTCAACTCTTGTCTGGGCGGGTACATTTATAATATAGGCATCTTTGTGCGGGTACATTTAAATATAATTACAATTTGTTGGAGTACAGAGACATTTAAATATAATATAGACAAATTAATGAAAGATGATGAGGACAGTAGAAAGAGTAGCTACTAAACTCTTTTGTTATTTGGGAGGAAATGGCACAACAAACTACTTTGTTTTTGATTGATTGCCTTGCTCTGAGCTGCTTAGAGCTCTTTCATTGATACATATATATAGGACTTACACACCGTGCATGCCTAATTGCATACCTAACTCAATTGTTGTTTATTACATAAAATGCATGTATGCCTAACTAACGTAGTCATACACCGCTGCATGCTAAACAAGACTATGATTAATTAATCTAGCAGCCCACATGCTTATTGACTTCTAGAAGAGCATAGCATTAACTTTAACACAAATTAAATACTTACTTTCTCTAAAGAAGCCAAGCTAGGAAGACTCATGATCCGTCTTTTAATTTGTGTACTATAGGAACAAGTGTCAAGAAATTCTGCACATCAACATCTTCGTTATCTAGAAACTACCTTTCTGAAGACAAGTATTCGAAGAAGGTGATCATGAAAAACGTACAACAAAAGCCTGAAGAAAACGAAGATGTTAATGCAGAAGTTCGATTCTTGCCGACCGTCTCAATCATGTCCATAGGGAGAAGAATGTACGTATGTTGTGGCTGATGTTCTTGTCAAACGAAGTATTCTTAGTGCGAAGGGATTGCATGTTTTGACTCAGACGTACGTGTCGAAATGTTAAAGGATGTGAAAATAACAATGTCAGACGTGTTGTTGGCTCACTATCCCAATTATAATGGCCACTTAAATTTCTGGTTTTCAATATGAACTAAACCTACTAAATTTGTTATGCATGGTACGTATAGAACTATATCCACTTAATTAATGTCGTAATTGGCAAAAGAAAAACCAGAAAGGCTTAATTGACCAAAAAGATCACTCTGTTATATGACTCTCTACTGCATAAATGTATTAAGAAACTACATTGATAATGTAGTTTATAGGTTGACAGAGTATAATATTATGAAAGCCTTTAAGGCTATAGATCGATTTAGGAGTTTAGATTAAGAGATCGAATCAACAAAAAAATCGAGTACAAACTGTTAATTATGAAAATAACTAGCTAGTATGTACGTGCTGATATCTCAATTATTTTATCTTTCAGACAATAAAAGTTGCATGAATAATAAAAGGATTTGGAACACCTGTTCTCCTCACTAGACAAAGAAAAGATAGGTAAGCACAAAATTAAAGATCAGCAGGATGAGTATTTATTTATTCTCCTTTCTTTGCAATTCTATGATTATTTGAATGGCCGGCCTCTTTTCGTTGCAAATAAAATTGGCATGTGGATACTCTTTGATCGATCATCATCCAAATTGGGGTGAGAAGAGTTGGAACCACCATGCCAATTGTTGATAAAAGCCTTGGTGAGCTTTCTAGATCGGTACGTACAGATAAAGACTCTACAGGGCATATGGAAAATTGGGTCCTACGATCGATCTATATATGTCTGCATGCTCAACATTATTGCATATTGCGTGACAGTCGTGTTCTTGATTGATGGCTGAGAAAACTACAAAAGCTAGTCTTTTTCGCTTAATTTATTTAAGTCCAGTTGCTTTTTATGGAAATCAATCAATTATCTACTTTATTAAAGCTAGGGAGAGCAATTCTTATTTGACGGAAGAAAAACTAAATGGATAATTTTTAGACTCTGGACATTATTGCGCGCTATCTTCCATATTTTTACCTACTAGCTGTGGTGACTTTTCGGGCTTGGACCCATCATTTTGTAGTTTTGTTTTAATTGATCGATGGAGAACAAAAAAAAATCTAATTGAAAATAAAAATAATTTTTTTATTCTTTTGAGTCAAGGCCAAAAAACAAAAATCAGCATCAAAATAAAGAAAAAATATTAAATTGATCGCAACTACATGGCTAGTTGGCTACTTGGCTACATCCACTGAACCAAACTGATAATTTATTTCAAATAAAAATTCACGCTCTCGGCAGAGTGAGACGTCATGTGTAGACATCATCCCAAAATTAGTCTATCTTGTTTAAAACCAGTATAAAAGGGAGAACCATATATGCATAACGCAAATCGAGTTGAGTTGTTGGTAGTAAGAATTATCCAGAAAGCGAATCCTTTGTTCAGTGACTGCAAGTCAATCTCAGTATTGGATAAATAATTAAATATATAGGAGCTTGCTTGCACTGTTGAATATGATCAACAAGCAGGGAGATGAGCATGCATCATTACGGTTAGTTCTTTTTATTCTCTTTACTTCTTCTTTATAGCTTAGTAATTATATTTTCCATTTACTCCTGAGTTGAGCTATTTATCCCCCCCCCCCCATATCCATTAAATTTCTAAGGTTTAATCCGTTTTCCATGTTGTCAAAAATAAATAAATATGTTTTTCCGTCTTATATAAATTTTGGAATTTCTGTCTTACCCAAAATAAGGATACATATAGAAACCCTAAAATTTGAAGTATATGGGAGAATTGGCGTATTTTTAAAAAGTGGGTGCAGAAGATGTAAATTTTCCAAGTTTTTTGTTTTTTGTGACTGCAATGGGTTACGTAGCGTATTGTTTCGATGAAATCTTGTATCTAGCTATGGTTTGGTTTATCCTTGTGCATTATGTTATGTCTTTCGTTTTATTGTTCGATGCCTTGGTGCATCTTTGCATTGTAATTTTCAATTTAATTTAATAATTTTTTTGTCATTTCCTCTAAAAAAAAGGCTACTTCAATGATTTAACCTAATCTTATCAAATTTTGATGTAAAAAAATAATAAAAAAGAACCTCCCTCTCCCTCTTCTAGAGACCAGAAGTAAACAAAAGCATGTACCTCATATAATTTCTTTTTTAAGTATTTGCGGATTTTATATATAGGGTTATAAATCAGCTTGATTTAGTTCAAGTTCAGTTAGATCAGCTCATATTCGTGAAAGATGAGTTAAACTCAATACTAAAATTGATAGGAAAACTGTCGAGCTCAAACTTGGTGTTATTTGGCTTCGAAATCTCGTGAACTAATCATATATATTTTTATGAACTTGCTTAAGTTTGTTTGTACTCGACTCATTTGTTATAGCTTAGATAAATAGATCAAGAAAATATAAATCTAGTAGTTCGGAACATAAAAAATAGTTAAAGAAATTGTTATATATAATTCAATTTCTGACTCTCCCTCACCACTTAGCTAATCTCAAGGGCTCTTAAATTGATTATTTAATTTTATCAAATTATGTGTTCTACAATATTATCCTTAATTGTACAATAAATTAAATACTTGGTTAAAAACATATTAACTAGCAACGGGGGTTTTAGGGATACCAAAAATTCAATCCCTTAAACACCTTTTGTTAATATATGAGATGCGAGGTTAACATGTGGTACGGTAATGTTTGTCATACTTTAATTTTACATCTAATTGAACCAAAAATTACATTTAATTGAATTAAAATTACCATATTGACAACAAAATTACCACATTCGTTTTACACTATATACACATTCTGCCCTTAACACTACCTTATAGCTACGTTTTTGTTTCGTGCCCCTTGACCCCTAAGGCCACGAAATAGTGTGCCCATTGACAGTGCCCACCATGTGGAGACGCAAAAAAGGGTTGGTGGGCTTTGCTGGCGTGGGTAATGCTCACAAAGGCACGATTCACTTTTGTTTCGTGGTTTAATTTCAATATCTGACATTCAGGCCCACACCTCTACAACACCCACGAATTCATACTATTCGTGATTGCTTTCATTATATTATTGATATCATTGTTTAAGCCCATTGAAAAGTCAAACTTTACTTCAGTGTACATATACAATTATACATATAGTATATTAACTAATTTCAGAAATGCAAATATAGTAATATACCCATAAAAGCACATACAAACTACAGTATATCAATAGATATATTTGCATTGATATACCAAGTAGAGTATATGATACAACACTACAACAGTATTACTAACTACTACTACGAATACTTGAATAATTCCCTACAATGTTACAATTAAAACTCTTCATTACCAACTAGCTAGTATACATCACTACTTCTCTATATTATTTGTTTAGATACCAAACTAACTCTACTGCATCATCAAGCTAGGCTTCTTCTGACTTCAACTCCTACTGAATTCCAACTGCAGCTGCAACTCCTGATAATTCAGCACACAAATAAAAGCTATAAATTCACTGATTATATACCAACCAATAAGTTATTGTCACTCTGATATGAAATGGCAATCAAACCAATAAAATGTAAACCAACATCAAATCTTTACCAAAAAAAGAAAAGAAAAAATGTAAACTAGCCTCAACTATATTTGCAACACAGTATATTTACTTGAGATTGGACAGAATGAAGACTTGTCCTGATAAAAAGAAAACAATCAACATATCAAAAAAAAAAAAAAAGTATGGGTCAGCTGTTATGCAACAGTATGTCAACATCAAAGAACTAATTTTACTTGTAATCAGAGAACTAACCTGTTATGCAAGTATGAGCTATATTCTACCTGTTACCTGCATTTAATTAATTCTCAGCTCATAAGATAGAAATCTTGTTCAAGTGTCCATCTATAAGTAATTGAGCCCAAAAGTACTAAAAGGTTTCAAGACCAAGTGTCATATAAGTAAACTTAAACAGAAGACATGTAGTAGTCATTAAGTATTGTACCTTCATAAAATCCTTGCAGTAGGTTACTTGTGAAGCCAAAATCAACAGCAGACACAAACAATTCAATTCATGATCAAGAGCATTTGGTTACATTTATACGAATAGATACAATACTGAGAAGTAGCTGTAATTTTATTAATGTTACACTAGTGTAAGAATTGTAACCAAACCCGCCAAAACATAATAATAAGAAAAAAAAAGTATAGTAAATCAATGTATAATTGCCAATCTTGAAAATACATTTCTCACCAACACACAAGAACCCATTTTTCCTTCACAGGCTTCAAAATGAACAAAAGTCAGTAATAACAAAAACACCTCACCAATTGGTGTCAATTATTCAATATGCATTGAACTGAGACCAAGATGCATGCATATATTTCCTTTAATATATATGCGTTTAATTAATTTATATTGTGTCTTGTACTCAGTAATTCACAACAGATTGCTGAGGAGAGAAAATCTCCGAGTAGAAAACAAAAATTGCCAGACGTAGTAGAGGACATTCAGAATCCACATGATAAGCTGAAGAAACCGAAGTGGGATGTGATCTTTATGATATCGTGTGCAATTGCCGTCTTCATTGATCCTTTGTACTGTTACATTGCCGTTGTTGACCATGACAAGACCTGCTACCTCTGGGACCAAACGTTGATGTGGACATTTATGGGCTTACGATCTGCTGTTGATCTTTTTTATATATTCAACATTTTCATTTTCATCTGGCGAACAAATATTACTTGTGCTACACTACTACATGCAGCCTCGACCTGGTCCTGGAAAAAAAAAGATGCTACAGTGTTTTTTGATAAAAAGATAAAATCAAGCATTCGTAAGCTTTCTCAGGTTCTACCTCGCATTTTTGTTGCTCTTCCAATCCTACAGGTAACAGCTAGAACCCGGCCTAGCTTTTAATTTGAAGACCCATATATCCATATATATATATATATTTGCTGCATGCAAATTAATTGATTACCATATATATATATGTGCACAAGACACGTACAGATCGATGGTTAAATGTGATATCTATTAAATGAATTTAACTGTGATTAATTGTACACTTAATTAATGTGTCTACAGGCAGCGATACTCGTCGGAAAATATACAAACATTGATAATTTTAACTTGTTTCTGGTCACTCCGGTTCAATTTATCATGCGTGTTTACTACTTCTATGAGTCACTCAGAGGACTTCCAGACATAGCAACCGAAGTAGGAAGATTTTTTCAAGCTATATTGGACCTTCTTCCCTTCCTGCTTGCTGCTCATGTGAGTTTCAGTCTTAATTTAGATATATCTCCCATCAGTCCCATGTTTAATTTTTTGCTACATAATTATGCATTAATTTATTAATTTTTATTGCAAGCGTGATAGATTAAGCAATGTGTGTGTGTCTATATATATATATAGTTTTAAGTTATTTAAGGTATTGTAATCTCAACAGTTGGATTTAATATATATGGCTTAAATTCACTTGTCTTTTACAATCTCTTAAAAACTTTACCTTTGACGAACACTACTATATATATTATATAAAGCTATTTTTTTTTGTCTAAATATAATACTACTCTCTACTTTCAATTTTGCAGCTATTTGGAGCCTTGTGGTACGGTCTTGCTCTTGAACGAGAAGTAGATTGCTGGACGAATAGTGCCTGCTTGAATGATACAAATAAACCGATATGTGATCATTACCAACCAAGTGATTTCTACTGTAATATGACTGAGAGCAACAATAAGAACATCCCTAGCACTCATTTAAAAATAAATGAAACATGCAATATATATGCAAGTCCACCGATATTCGACTTTGGCATTTATCTTCACGCTCTTCAGTCTGGTATGACAAGCTCATCAACATCACTTACACAAAAGATGTTTCAATGTTTCTGGTGGGGTTTACGAAATTTGAGGTATATATATATGAAGAATGAATTATATTTAGTAAAGAAAAGAAAATATAAAAAAAATCAACTACAAAATACCCCCTTATTTTAGGGTCATTTTCAATTTCATACCCAAATATCAAATTTTGTAATTTTCATACTTCATGTTTGATTTCGTTAACGAATTAAAACATATAAGGTAAGATTTCGTTAACGGAATCACACGTGAAATATTAAAAATAACAAAAAATTTAGTTAACAAATTCATACCTTAGAGGTATTAATTCGTTAACGAAATCAAATGTGAGGTATGAAAATAATAAAATTTGATACTTATGTATGAAATTTAAAATGACACTATAATTTGAAAGTCTTTTGTAATTAATTAAGAAAATAAAAAATAACTAGTTGCTTAACACTAGTGTGGCGCCTATCGAAAGGCTATAGTATATGGTACGTGGCTTTGGCTTAACTTTAGTAGTTAATTTACTCATATACCCAAATTCTTGGGTTTGAGTTTCCTATCTCTCAATGTTCCTACTTAACAAAGCATGAGAACTTCTTTATACGTACACGTGTTTCTAATACATTTCTTTCTTGCAGTTCTTTTGGTTCAAATCTTCAGACCGGTCCCCGTATACTGGAAATTATCTTCTCCGTGCTGGCATCTATAACTGGGTTGGTCCTCTTTTTGGTATATCTCAATGCAAGAGTTCAGGTTCGTGGTCATCTGCCTCTCTGTGAAATATTAATTGTCTTTATACTAATTAATTAATATTGTCTTTAAGCTGTACGTGTGATTTTTCTGGTACGTCTACGTACATGTATTAGGAATTAAGGAGCATCAGTAGTACTTACTAAAACACAGTAATTACGTAATAAAAGAGACAAACTGATTGATCAGAACCAAGTAGGCCGGATTCAAATATGTACAAAACTCTAGTCGTGACTCTTTATATCTCATCAACATAACTATCATTTCCTGATTAATTATTTGATAGTCTTTTGTTGAACGGATTAAGATCTATCTATCTCAGTGCTCGCCTGCTTAATTGTGTAGCTTGGACTTGGCTAGCTCATATATACATATGCTCTTATACAATTTCTTACAATTGGCCCATATATAGGTATCGTCTAGCTCTTTATGCATATTAATTGGATTAGTTTTATTAATATCAATCTATTTAATTGTTGTGGATTAAACATATGCAGGTTTTAAAAAACATGTCAATAATGAAAAGGAAGGTGAAAATGATCAGTCTAGAGGTAGATTTGTGGTTATCTGAAAACGACCACCTGATCCCTCAAAAAGATTGGGAGCCTGCAAAGAAGATGATCATGAAAAAAGTAGTACAAAAACTTAAAGAAAAGAAAGATATTGATGAGAACAATATCCTCAATATTCTCCCAAGGCCTATCATGGACAAACTTCG
The DNA here is from genome assembly GCA_029955375.1 of Rubus parviflorus. Lineage (NCBI taxonomy): Eukaryota > Viridiplantae > Streptophyta > Magnoliopsida > Rosales > Rosaceae > Rubus > Rubus parviflorus. Next base: position 19,975,257 of record JARGGL010000004.1, read on the forward strand.
CTTGGATTCACTGAAGAAAGTAAGTTGCATGTGTGTGTGTGTATCTCTTTATGTCTCTTGAATACTAATTGTATATGTGTTATTAATATTTGTAGGTGCCCATGTTTAGAAATATGAATGAACAAGTACTGGAAGCAATACGCAAGCATCTTAAGCCAGTGATCTATACCGAGGGCTGCTACATTATTCAAGAGGGGCAACCGCTTGAGATGATGCTCTTTATTACGCAAGGCACCGCATGGACTTACAATGGACTTACGCAAGGCACCGCATGGACTAGTAGTACCAATGGGGCAACAAGAAGGTCCTCAGTCATCAAATACCTCAAGGGAGGTGATTTGTGTGGAGAAGAACTCTTAAATTGCATATCAAGACTTGCTGCTTTTTCAGACTTTCCCATCTCCACCAAAGTTGTGAAAGCCCAAACAAGAGTTATAGGATTTGCTCTAAGGGCGGATGACTTGAAGAGTGTTGTCTCCAAATTTTTGTGGCATTTTATAGAGGACTCTCAATTACCGGAGTGGAAACATGTGGCAGCTTCTTCCATACAAGAAAAATGGCGCCTCCATAAGGCTAGGGACCTGACCAAGGCTGAGGGTAGCAGTTCCTTCAAATTGGAGAAACTTCTGTAAAACTACGCACATGTACTGATCGATCGATCATCATACCACCTAGCCTTTTAGCCTCTTTACTTATATATGTGTGGGTACGTAATTAAACTTTCTTGTTTAATAAATGTAACTAATTAAGAGTTGAGTGTTGAGATTAAATAAATTTATTCTAATTAAGTGTTTTATTTTCAACACTAGAAATTAAATCTAAATGTGAGTGACTAAAATGAAGTGAACATATATATCTAGTGATGATACGGTATGACACGGAGACATTTGACATATTCTACTAATCGACATATTTCCTTAATTACATGAAATCTCTTACTGTATTTTGTGTACAATTTTAAACCTAATTGTCTTAAAATAATAAAATATATTAAGAAGAATAAAAAAAAAATTAGATAAAATATATTTTTGTATTTTATCTAAATACTTGATGTTTTCTTATAAAAATTTGTTGGGCAAAAGGTTTCTTCAATGTTAATTAACCGCACCATCCCTAGCAGACTACAAATTACAAGTTGCACAATTCAGTCGACAATTGAGTTTACATGATTTCCAGTAGGTTACACTAGATTAAGAAGAATGTTTCATTATTTTTCATTGTTTTTGTTTTTTTGGGATCTTTAGCATTACTCTTAAAAAAAAAAACTTTCAAATTTTAGATACGAAAATTAAATTTATTCGAAAAGTAATATTATTGGGTTTCATCTACGGTACATTAATGTACCGATACATCGAGTAGACTAATTTGATACGGATGTAGACTAGTTCGATATCAAGCCAAGTTAGTTTTACCAATACATAGAGCTAGTATACTTCTGTATCGAACTACTCTACTTACTATATATATCGGTACATTAATGTACCGTATAACTTTTCATATTATTAAAGTCCAAAACGCAACTTTAGATAATTTTTTTTTTGGACAATAATTTTTTTTTTGTTGAGAGCCCAATACGCGAGACGAGGACACAAAGGCTGAAGTAAGCCCAATAAGAGAATTAAATATGAAATCAAATTAAAAATAAAAGCTAAAACCCTAGGCCCCAAAAACCCTCATTCTGCTTTGCTGCATCAGTCCCTGTTTCTGGAAAACCCAAAAGATTAGAAATGGTCCGAAGCATTAAGAACCCTAAGAAAGCCAAAAGAAAGAACAAGGTCAGCACGAATCCACTTCCTTTATCGTTTATTTTGTTCAGTCAATCAGGGTTTATCTTTCGCCAATTTAATTGAATGGAATTTTTGTTAAGGGCTCAAAGAAAGGAGATGGGTCTTCTTCGTCTTCAATACCGTCGATGCCGGCAAAGGTATGGCAACCAGGTGTTGACAAGTTGGAGGAAGGCGAAGAGCTCCAGTGTGACCCTTCTGCTTACAATTCTCTCCATGCCTTCCATATTGGCTGGCCTTGTCTGAGGTTGCTCTCACTTTGCTTTATTCTTATTTTAATTGCCTGGAAATTACAGGAAAGGCATAAAGTTGAAATTTTGAACTATGGGTTTTAGTTATTGGATCATGATTAGTTTAATTTTGTATAACTTCTTTGATCCAATCTTAAATTGTTGTGCTTTGTTGTTTTTCTTAGCTGCTATTAGTATTGCTGTCTTTGGTTACTCTCATTTTTCACTTGCAAAGTCGAATTTGTATACTTGATTTGCAGCTAATGATTTGTATGTTATTTAAGGATTGACGGCTCATCCAGTTTTAGAGAATTTAGAAATTAAATTGATCATTAAAAGTGAATTACTTTTGGCAGCTTTGATATTGTAAGAGATACATTGGGGTTGGTTAGGACAGAGTTCCCTCATACGGTGTACTTTGTTGCTGGGACTCAGGTGAACTTTATCTGTTAATAATTTGAATGGCTTGTATATCGATCTTTCCTTCACCTATCAATCTCATCATTCTTGATGATGAAAATATGTTGTTCTGCAGGCAGAAAAAGCTTCTTGGAATTCTCTTGGAATATTTAAAGTATCCAACATTTCTGGGAAGAAGCGGGAAGCAGTGCCAACCAAACCTGGAGATGATGACTCTAATATGGATAGCGAGGATAGTGATAGTGATGAAGATAGTGATGATGAGGAGCTCGGGGGATCTGGCGCACCAATTTTGCAGGCAATCTATTTTTTTTCTTGTTTGCAAAATCCCATACTTGCCAATTCACTTCTCATCTTTAATTTTGACCTCATCTATGTGCATTTCCAATGTTTTTGTTGTTATGTACAGTTGCGCAAGGTAGCTCATGAAGGATGTGTGAATCGTATACGTGCCATGACACAAAATCCTCATATATGTGCATCTTGGGGAGATACTGGTTATGTGCAGGTCAGACTTTGTGTCCTTATATCCTGGATGAGTCTTCTTAAATTACAGTTTCAAGTGTGTGCGTGTGTGTACATATAGGATGAGGTCTTCATAAATCATAATTTCAAGTGTATAGACATACTTGTTCTTCTTTCCACGTTTACTTGGATTTTGACTCGTGAAATTCATACCTGAGGAAGCAGAAACAAAAGAAGATAACAAATGCTAGATTTTGTTTCTGACTATAAATTTATTTAATAAAAGACTGAGAAAGGTATTCATGAAAAGGGAATACAAGTTCCAGATGGGGCCGAGTAAAGTATATTGACGTGAAATTTGAATTTTTGATTGTTTTTATATTCAGCTTACAGCTAGTGACCTTTTAGATTTTACTTTGAATGTGACCGAATCCTTCTACTCTTGCAGGTTTGGGACTTCAGTTCTCATTTAAATGCTTTAGCAGAATCAGAATCAGAAGTTAGCCAGGGACCTTCCAACCAGGCTCCATTGTTTAAGTTTGGGCATAAAGATGAAGGATTTGCTCTCGACTGGAGTCCTCTTGTAACTGGAAGGCTTCTATCTGGTACTCAAAAGGTTCTTTTTAGTTTTTGTTTCAATTTTTTTTTGGTTGAAACCAATGATTTATTGATGTTCTTCAAAGGGGACTGCAAGAATAATATACATCTGTGGGAACCTTCATCTGATGCAACATGGAATGTTGATACTACTCCGTATATTGGGCATATTGCAAGCGTGGAAGATCTGCAAGTATGTAGCTAAGATGGGAAGCTATAGTTGGATCTGTTGTTTTCAGCACATGGATTCAATTGTACAATCTAATTTGTGTAATTTCCTTCATATTTTCCAATGCTCTAACAACATTTTGCTAACTCTTATCTGTGCAGTGGAGCCCTACAGAGCCTGATGTATTTGCCTCTTGTTCTGTGGATGGGAATATAGCAATATGGGATATCCGTTTAGGGAAGTCACCTGCAGCTTCTTTTAAGGCACATAATGCAGATGTGAATGTTATTTCTTGGAACAGGTGCTTAAACTCAACTCTCTCCTGTTTTTCTTTTAATTTTTAATTTTTAATTTTGGTTTTGGTATATATTCTACTTCATATGATATGATGACCCCTGTATTTAATTGCTTTTGGATTAGGCTGGCTAGTTGTATGTTAGCATCCGGAAGTGATGATGGTACCTTTTCCATTCGTGACCTTAGATTGCTTAAGGTACAGCATTCTTTTGCATGGGTTGAATGCTAAATACAACTTTTCATTCATCTGACCTTTTCCCGTAATCATTTACGATGACTGTTAAACAACGTTACTGGTGTATCTTTTGGGGTTCATTTGACATTTTCACTGACCCTTTGTTGATAATGCTGAAAATGATATACCCTGTTTCTTCTATCCGGCACACAGGATGGAGATGCTGTAGTGGCTCATTTTGAATACCATAAACACCCTATCACGTCCATCGAGTGGAGTCCACATGAAGCTTCTACTTTGGCAGTGTCATCTTCTGACAATCAGCTAACGTAAGTAATATTAAAGACACAAATGACCTAAATGGAAGCCTATAGTTTTCTGCTCTTTATGTTGGAACTCAAAATACATTGTGATTTGGCTGTTATTGCCAGAATATGGGACCTTTCTTTAGAAAATGATGAGGAAGAGGAGGCAGAATTCAAAGCCAAAACAAAAGAGGAAGTGAATGCTCCAAAAGATTTGCCTCCACAACTTCTATTTGTTCATCAGGTATATATTAATTTCAGAATGTTCTACTCCAAGAAGCCTTCACTTGTTCAGTCAATTTAACTCATTATTTATTGTAACAGGGACAAAAAGACTTGAAAGAACTTCATTGGCATTCACAAATTCCTGGCATGATCGTATCAACTGCAGCAGATGGTTATAATATTCTGATGCCTTCAAACATACAGACTACCCTTCCCTCTGATGGTGCTTGAAAGTTTCGATATCAGTATGCTTCGTCCACTGTGGAAAGTGGACGCATCAGATCATGTTCCAAGAATGGGATGGCATGAATGCTGAAGCAATTACATATGAGGAGTGACATTTTGTTCCTTTTGTTTACCTTTTTCTTCCGTTCTCCCCATTGTGGGGGTTTGGTTGTGTATGGTACACATCTACAATCTTTGCCTAAAGGTTTTGTATTACTGGAAGTTTTTAAATGTAGTCGTCTCTCAAGCTTAATTATCTCATTTCCCACTGGTGCTTTATGCATGTGTGGTAAAAACAGAAATTATATATGAAAAAGTAAATATAAATCCTTATACTGATGTATGTCAAAAAAAATGGAGAAGCAAGGAAAACTAGGAAGAGAGATGCAAAATTTTAGAGAACTAAGAATCTAAGATTGTGTCATTGAGGATAATACAAGAGACATCATTCACTCCTTGCAGCTACAAACATGTTCTAAATAGTATTTGAAGTGAATAGTGAACACCATGAACATAAACATTGCCGCGAGCTGTCAAAAAACAGAACTCCCTAAAATTACAAGGGCGGTAAAAATAAGAGATTCCTAGCTTTGGTCATTAAAACTCAGAAGCTGCCTCATATGTGACCCAATACCCCCTCCATATGATCCCCTTTGACAAAATTGATCTTGTATAAATGCAGCACCACTACATGTGAACTGGCCGACTCATCACATTTGCATAGCATGTCACAACTTTTTTCAATTTTCTCTATGAATTGACAGGCTTTCCATTTAACTTGGGGAAAGGATCTTGCTTGCTTAAAACCACAACTTTACTCTTGTGTGCAAAGTATCCTTTTACCAGACTTTTGTATATTAATATGGCCATTATGCACTCCACCTACAAATTGCACCAGATATTTGATTAGATAGCCTATCAACATCGGCACTGGTAACGAAAGATAAAGATGGAAACTGGAAAGGGACAGCGAAGCACGTACCTCATCGACATCAATGTCCATCTCAAGCCATTTCAATGCCTTGACAATTACTTCCAACTTCAGCTGGTGAGCTTTGCTTGGGTCCTTTTGCTTTTGGATAATGTAACTGCACAATGGACATATCGTCATCATGAATTGAATCTTCAGAGAATTGTACTATGAAAGGGCAAATTTATAAAGTGACATGGGAACTTACATCTTTTTCAACAATCTCTGATAGACCTGAAGTTCCAGCTTCTCTAGGACAAGATATACACCAGACCTCAAGAACCTGATATAATTCAAACAATTTAGCATCTTACACAAAATGCAGTACAATCTCCAGCTTTTCACAATGAAAGCAAATCATACCTGTCTTCATGCTCTTGAAGAGCATGCCGAAGTAGTCGGAGGTCGCCTCTTTTTAGAGCTTGCACAACATTGCTATACTGTGAAAGCAAGAATGCTGTTACTAGAAGTCAAATGAATAAATGAAAACCAGCACATTATAAGTTTTGGTTCTGAATCTGTTTGCCTCACATTTATCTTCCTTAAGTTGACTGGTAAATAGACTTTATCTAGCCATGCAAAACTAAGTGACAGTAGAATATCTCATTTCACCACATCAAGCATTGAATAGTTTACCTTGTAGGAAAAGGAAATAACAAACAAGTCAAAGGAAATGTCATACCTCCACGAGGTTATACTTTTCCAGAAGCCAATCGTTTGGTATGATGCCTATTGAAAGCTTGACAGGTATCAAATATTTCAATATCATCCTAAGCAAATACAAACAACAAAAACATGAGTCAAACAATAACAAGATCTACAGGAACTAGTAAATCTCATGTTTGACTTCTCATGCCAAAATGTTTTACAATCACATAAAAATGTCGGCGGTGAACCATATGAGATAAGTTGGCCAATTTTGATGCAGGTAGCACCATCATTTCAACAATATAGAAGTATCATGCATTCAATTCTTTATTGATCATTAAAATTTCAAGGGCTACCAACTATTATTCAGGAGCAGCTTGTCCAAATATCAAAATCAAATACTGGTATCATCATCGTTCAAATAAAAAGATTATTCAAGATGAAGAATGTACCAGCACAACAAAAATAGCGCCCCCCCCCATCTATAAATATACCCCTTAAAGTCTATAATACAGATGCCAAATATATGCAGCAAGCACACCTGAACCGAACCTTATATTTGCGTCACTCCGAGGGTTGCAATGCTTCAAGGCATAAGACAATTTATCATCAGCCTGCCAGGTAATAGAAGTAGAATTAGTGAATATAGGCCTGATGGAAACCCAAATTTTTGGTCCTAGAGATTTTGCAATGCATAGATACGTATAATTCAGGTAAAGATGAACAAATTTATGATTACGTGGCACATCTTCTGAGAGTCAATGTTGTGTATGCCTTTTGCTTTACTTATAATGGACATAAGGCATAGGATGGAACTGCCCATTTTGTGTCTCTAAATTCAAGCATTCAAGGCTCCAGAGGGTAACCCTCAAACCATACCCAAAAACGCAACTTAAATAACTTAATAAAATAGAAATTTGAATATGAGTCACATCACGAAATCCAGGTTACTTACAGCAGGGAAATTTTCATTGAAAACTTCTAGACGGCCTGTGTAATACATGTACGTAACCTGCATATGAGCATATCATAGCACAGCAGTGAGAATAAAAATAAAAGAGTTGTAATCTGAGAACCAACTCAAAAGGGAGGGGGAAAAAGAAATAAAAAGGAATGAAAATTGCATCTGCTCAATCGCCAATTCTGACCTTATCTCTCTTAGGGAATTCCTCAAAATCAAATATTCGTGCAGTTTCAATACTCCTTATCACACTGCGACAAAGGTGAACTGTACCAAGCTGCAACATAGTAAAAGTTATTTTATCATCATGCAGCTCAGACTATTCATGTTTTCTTCAGAATTCAAAGTAACCTGTTATAGCTAATTCAGGCACCTTTAAAAAGTACTAATGAGCAAAGTATGCATTAATATTACCTTAAAGTAGACTTTAAACAACTGGCAAGTCACGTATAATGCTCCCACACGTTTTGGGCCTTTTCCCTATAACGGATGCACCATTAAAGAGTTAGCAGTAGTTATTCATAAAATCTACATATTAATTCTGAATTTAAAGAAAGATCACAAAACCCCAAGAAAACAAAATTCAAAGTTTTATTGTTCTAAAAGAATGATCAAACCAAAGGAATTTTCAATCAAATAGCACAAATTTTTGGTAAGAGAAGCAAGAGAAGTCGAATCTCAAAAGTAAGAAATCTTACAGCAAGAACCCCAAATACTTTCATAAGGAAAGAGCCAGCTCCCTTCAACTTCTCCGGGGATTTTCCATTTGTAGCCAGTTCCTTATCAGCCTACAAATATACACATAACACTCTCACTTTAATCCTCTTCCCAACATATTCACAACCAATGGCAAAATACAGCACACATTTTTCGATAAGATAATAAAGCACACACCAATCTTTTTACTTTTTTATTTCTTCAAAAGACACTTTGTCTTACCCTCTCAGCTAGAACCCTGATTTCATAAACCATCACATACAATGCTTGCAAAGCCCAAGCCGTGTCCCAGTTTCTAAACTCCTGAATAAAAGCACTGCATATCCACCATCACCAATGGTCAAATACCACACAGAAAATTACACACAATGGAAGTTCACTAAAAGCAATCCCAAAGATGATTACTTTGCAGCTTTTTCAAATGCTTGGTAGGAATCAACGAAGCTTCCGACTCGGTAACTTTGGAAAGCACGGAACAGATGAACCAGAATTTCACCAAATTGAGAGTAGTTATCGGACTGTTTGATCAATCTATTCGCATCCTGTCACAGAATAACAACACCAATCAAAACCCTAACCCTAATTGAATGAAATTACAGATACCCGCACGCATTCATGTAAATGCAGGACCTGGAAAACGTTGAGGGCATCGGCGAGGGAGAGAATAGAGGGGTTGTTGGAGGAGAGAGAAAGCAGCCGCTTAAGAGAATCTCCGTCCTGGGACGAAACGGCGTCGCAGAAGCGGTTCAGGTAGTCGTTGATTCTTCTGTGGGCCTCTCCCATACTCAGGTACGCCATCGCTCTCTCTGCTCAGACACTCAGTAGCTCCAAGCACGCACCTTTTTACTTGATTTTGGGTCCTTCTTCAGCAAAATACAAAGTCATGACGACGTCGTTGCAACCAATAAACAAACGACGTGTCGTACGGACCTTTCTTCAATTATCTTCAAGCTCACACCAAGTCCACCACACACCAAAGTTGAAAGCTGACTTTCACCAAACTGTTCTTCACCACCACCAAGACCCAACCTTTAACCCTTGAATCTCACTCAAAATCGTACCTTTCCCTTTTCTCTTTCTCAATCAGGGACTACCCATATCCCAAAACCTTCAATTCTCTGAACCCATTTGTAGAATCACCACTAAAATCACTGTTTTCCCAGATGGGTTCGGATACATTGCCCATGAAACCCTCACCAATTCCAACCCAAGACGAAGACCCTCCAAACCCATCTGCGGCTCTGCTCTCATTCAACACAGACTCGACCTCTTCACCTTCAAATGGATGCCCTTCTCACAAACTCTCCATCATCTTCATCTCTCTATTGCTCATCACCTGCATAGCTCTCTCTGCTGCTATAGCTTTCGCTTTCCTCTTCTTCTCAAACCCATCAAACACCACCACACCCACCTACACCACCTCTTCAATCGACTCAAAGGCTCGACCTTTAGCAAAACTAGACCATCCGGTGGTTATATTGGTCTCCTCAGATGGGTTTCGATTCGGGTACCAATTCAAGACCCCGACGCCCAATATCGGCCGGCTTATCTCCAACGGGACCGAAGCCGAAACGGGTTTGATTCCGGTCTTCCCAACTCTAACTTTCCCAAATCATTATTCTATTGTCACAGGTCTTTACCCAGCTCATCATGGAATCATCAACAACCACTTTGTGGATCCCCACACCGGCGAGTTCTTCAACATGGGAAGCCATGAACCCAAGTGGTGGCTCGGCGAGCCGTTGTGGGAGACTGTGGTTAACCATGGTTTGAAGGCTGCTACATATTTCTGGCCTGGTGCTGAGGTAAACAAAGGCTCTTGGACTTGCCCTGCAAAATATTGTCAGCATTATAATGGCTCTGTTCCTTTTGAGGAGCGGGTTGATACTGTTGTAGGGTACTTTGATTTGCCTAGTAGTGAAATTCCTTATTTTATGACACTGTATTTTGAGGACCCTGATCATCAGGGTCACCAGGTTGGGCCTGATGATCCTGAGATTACTGAGGCTGTTGCTAACATTGATAGGATGATTGGGAGGTTGATTGAGGGTTTAGAGAAAAGAGGGGTTTTTGAGGATGTGACTATAATTATGGTAGGTGATCATGGAATGGTTGGTACATGTGATAAGAAGTTGATTTTCCTGGATGATTTGGCCTCTTGGATTGAAATTCCTGGGAGTTGGGTCCAGTCATATACTCCATTGCTTGCAATTCGTCCGCCTGCAGGAGTTGATCCTTCAGATGTGGTTGCGAAGATGAATGAGGGTTTGAGTTCGGGGAAGGTTCAGAATGGGAAGAAATTGAAAATGTATCTGAAGGAGAAGCTTCCTAGTCGGCTACATTATGCAGCTAGTGATCGAATTCCGCCTATTATAGGGTTGGTCGAAGAGGGGTTTAAGGTAGAACAAAAGAGCTCAAAGAGGCAAGAATGTGGAGGAGCACATGGTTATGACAATGCTGTGTTTTCTATGAGGACCATATTCATCGGCCATGGTCCTCAGTTTGCAAGAGGGCGCAAGGTACCAAGTTTTGAAAATGTCCAGATATACAACTTGGTCACTAAGATTCTTAATATCCAGGGTGCACCTAACAATGGGTCCCTATCATTTCCAAAGTCTATTCTTTTGCCTAGTGCTTAGTATCCGTCTCCCAAGCATTTCCCCAGTGCAGTCAGTTCTAATGGTTGGCGAGATTTATGAGGCTTTGCTCTACGAGCTTTGTCTGCTGAAGCATGCTTAGATTATGAAGATTATTCTATTCTTTTGCTTCATTCAATAGGGGCAGCACATGTAAGAACGAATCCAACTTCTAAAATTATGAGTTGCACTTTTGTATAGGGACATCATGTGGTAGAATAATATGTTGTCCAACTGCTTAAATATGTATATCATGTTGGAATGGATATATTTTCGGTATTGCCTGAAAACATGTCTCAAATCTGTTACTGCATTCATATTTCTTCTTTCGATCTCCATGGTTATGGATTCATCTTTATACAGATAAGTAGTAGGGCATTGCAATTGCAATAGATTGTCTAAATTTCTTTTCTTGGAGAGCAATGTTGAGAATGAGTATGATAAGGAATTGGTTTTCTTGGAAGAACTTCCCATTGCAGTAGTCAATTTTCAGTGCTTGCTTACAATCAAAGATCACCAAAGTAGGTGATTGATATTATTGCTGTTGGTGCTTGGTGACCACAAGTTTTGTGATGTAGATGGAGCCACCCTCCTCTGTTTGTAGACGTCTGAGACTTTCGCATAACATGTTTAAAATGCCCTTTGCACATTTGAATAGTAGTTGAGCTATGCAAGTAACAAAGTCGGTTGATTACTTGAATGTGAGCAGCTTGCTAATCATATGATGTAATTGTCAGCAGTAAATGAAATTTCATGAAGGACATATGCCAATTGGCGCTTAGTTAAAGAGCTTTGTCATTGTGTTTTTTTTTGGCAAATAAAGAGCTTGTCATTGACCACCGATGAGAATAAATTTCTAATAATTACAAATATATTCCTTGAAAAATTTGATTAAATGAGAAAAATTAGTAATCTAAACTTCTAAAGGCATTGCAATGACAGGGTCCTCCAAGTCAATGCCCCAGACCCCAACCACCCGAAAGCACTGAACTTGGTGCAGTTTTGATGTTTATTGATTTTACAAATGTCAATCATTTAATTAGTACTTTTATATCTCATGTCTAGTAAGTTGAAATTTCAATTCATCATGTGAATTTAATAACGAAAGAAAAACAAGAACAAATTGGAAGGTTGCAAAACGTAACACATCCGACTCACTAATTTTATAAAAATAAAACGTTAAGAGACATATTTAGATATTTCATCGATCACCGCCCATCCAAAATTTCTCATCTGCAATATATCATTATCTCAAAAAACAGAATCAAGGTTTTGTTTGTTAAATCCCAATTAACGGGCGGAATACCCTATCTAAATTCCAAGCGGAATATCCAAATAGGTCCCATGGGTGGGTAACCAGCACAATAATAATAACATGTGAATTTGCAAAGGTAATTTAGAATCAATCAACTGCAGCAACAAAAACAAACCTCGTCTCTTTTTTGGTACGATCTGGTTCACACACACAGGAACAGGGGCCACCCGTAGATACTATTACTAAAGCCATGGCCTTTCTTCTTCTTGTTCTTCTCTGCTTTTGACCCTCCTCCCATGTACTTCACCTTTCTCAATATTTCCAAAGCCCTGGTTATCTATCCACCTGTCTTCTTCTAACTCTGAAAATTAAATGGCTGATGTTGTTCGATTACAATTCCATTCGCTTCGTTTCTCTTCGTCTCTGCTCACCTCTTTGAATTCTCTGCAACCGGGTCTCTCGGTTAATCAAAACCCATTTAAGAGGGCATATGCGCTCTCGGATTCTTCCCTTCCTCGCTTTGCTTACAGACCCAGAAAGCAGTTGGTACATTTCAAGGTAATTATCACCATAACTTTCTCAATACTTTCTTATCTGTTTGATATTTGCTTGAATTTATGAGGACCCTTTTGTTCAAATGTTATGTTTAGGCCATGTATTGTAGTCTTTTGGGAAAACTGTGGTGAATTAAGTTCTAATTACCAGGTCTTCTGCACATTATGAGAGCATGGTAGGGAAACGCATTTGTTGACGCTGTTCAATTCAATTGGAATTTCGGACCTTTTATCTGTTTGTTTTGAAATTGGGATTGACACTCATTTGTGCCAGAGAGAAAGATTGAGAATTTGACGTTTACACTTTAGATAATCTTTGGTTTTGATGACTTCATGTGATAATGTGATATGCTGACTCTTTTGTTTGATTACCATAATCTTAGATATTGGTTTCATAGCTATCTTATGGCCACAATATGTACTGTAGTTGAGGAGTTGAATGAGAATACTTTCATTTTTATGGTTTTAATGGTACGGTTTTTGTAAAAATCAAAGAAAAAACACCCTGCATTGTTGCATTGACCATTCAATCTTTCAGTTTTCTGTGCTCGGTTTTAAGATCTAGATTAGCATAGCTTGGGATGGCAGTTGCTAAATGTTTGTCTTATGGCTTCTGTGTATTTTTGTTATACGCTTTGCTTCAGGTACAAGCAGCTGTTGCTGAAACAGACCAGCCAAAATGGTGGGAAAGAAGTGTTCCGAATATGATTGACATACATTCTACACAAGAATTCTTGAGTGCTTTAGGTCAAGCAGGCGATAGATTAGTTATTGTAGAATTCTACGGGACTTGGTGTGCTTCTTGCCGTGCATTATTTCCTAAGGTAACAATTGATTAAGTTGGGATCCATATAGAAATTGGTTCTGTCGAATTAAGTCTTGCCCTGCATCAAGGTTTTCTTTTTAGCTTAACATGTAAAAGACTTTTCTTTATATAAGGACATTAGTGAAGTAATTGATGATTTATCCTATGGTGGTATAAACCTTATGAGCCATTGTTAATGCTGAGCATGACTTGGTAAATTCAATTTTTGTTGGGCATTTAAGTGTCTTCTCTTTTCTACAGGTATTATTTCTTGTGAAAGGTATATAGTGATTAAAGAAAACATTATATTTTAACTAATATGTGGAGACGTGATGGCTCTCGACGAAGTCTCAGCTTTAAAGTGCCAGTGTAACATAAGAAGCAATAAATTTATATTTGTGAATTTTTTTTTCCAACCAGTTAGATAATGTTAAGTTTATCAAGTTTCAAATTCACTTTTATATATAGAAGGTGCTATGCATCCTGATATTTTTGTGTAATGCATATGTCAGCTCTGCAGAACGGCTGAGGATCATCCCGAGATTCTATTCCTGAAAGTCAATTTTGATGAGAATAAGCCAATGTGCAAGAGTATGAACGTGAAGGTGCTACCCTTTTTCCACTTTTACCGTGGAGCTGAGGGACAGCTGGAATCCTTTTCATGTTCACTTGCTAAGGTATGCTGAAAGTGAATGCTACTGTTGAAACAATCTCTTCCAATATGTTTGAGTCCAAACTTATGTGTCGTGCAGATAATGTGGATGCTGAACTTTTAGTATTGCTTTTAGGAAATCTTCACATCCTTTTTATCGTAATACATCTCATCGTTTCATATTCTTCTGCAGTTCCAGAAAATAAAGGATGCTATTCAATTACACAACACTGCTCGTTGCAGCATCGGCCCTCCAAAGGGTGTTGGAGATCTTAAACTAGAACCTTCCTTGGTTCCCAAGGACAAACCCTCAGAATCTGCTTCAGCATAGAACTTCTTCAACTCAAGCGATTGTATTAACGTCCATATTATCAACCCGTGCATAGTCAAGTCAGCATTCTACATGTATTCTGTATATTTGCTTCTTTCTATGTAAAAGAATTCCATATGTTGCTATTCAGCCACATTCTTTGTCATTCTTGTTCTGAAAGCCATGTATGTAATTCAACATTCAGTGTATAAGCAATTCCAGGTTCTTAATATGAGTTATTTATTCTGTCACCAAGTTTTTGAACAACTGGTTTTCCTGGTCCAGTTTGCCTTCATGCATGTCTAAGTGTCTGACAGACTACCAACCAATTTAGTCATACCATAAATCTCATTTATCCAACATCTTATCTGAGAAGAGAAATAGGACCCTAATCCTTAATGTTTTCTATTTTAACACGTGGCAATGTTTGAGTGGATTAATTTATAATTTGATAGAAATTAGCAATCTTAATCCTCATAAAATCCTATGGATTAATTTTTCTTGAAGACCAATTCCGTGAAGATCATTAGATCAAGGCCTGTAATAAAGACCCAATGCTTGAATACTCTCTCCATTTTTTAAATATATGGCAGTGAAAATCTTAGGATCTCAATCCCAATTTATTATTGGATACGGTTTCATAACTCCAATTATCCAACACATTTTGCACATTACTCATTTACCCTTGACCGCTAATCTCTTTTGGATAAGTTGTATTAGTTATGGAAACAAATTAAGCGAGGATAAATGGATAAAAAAGATTTTCGGACTCCCCAAATTGAATTTTCGGATTTTACCTCCTTGTCAAGTCTTTTTTTTTTTTTGGCAAGGCTCCTTGTCAAGTCTTTGAACATACCATTCGCTTCCTGCCTCCAACCCTATAAATTATCTCCCAAACTTTGCAGAGAAAACCATCGTCTACTTCTTTGTTTCCTTTGCATTTTGCTCACTTTTTTCTTTGCTTAGTCTTCAAGGTTCTCTAGATTTTCTAACAATGGCCGATCCTTCTTCATGTGCTCATTGCAGCATCTATGAGAGGTTGGACTGGACGGAGTCTGCTCACCGTGATGAGATCTTGGCCGTGCTTTCGAGACTCGAAAGCAAGGGCAAAGGGTTTGTGCCACCCCAGCAACTTGTTTCTGAGTTTGAAGCAATCCCTGAAGCCTTTGGAGAAGTTTCTAAGAACATTCAGGAATCCGTTGTGTTACCTCCATACCTGGCCCTCGCTGTTCGTCCGAGGCCCGGTGTTTGGGAACACATCCGAGTCAACATGCAGACACTCGATGTCGAGGAGTTGCCTGTTGCTGAGTACTTGAACATCAAGGAGGAACTCATCGATGGAAGGTAGATTTACATTTGCCTTTTCTCTTACTTTGTTGCTTGTTTATGTCAAATTAATATTTAACAATAGGATGCTTACAATGTTTTTGTGTGTGTGTGTGTTCAATTGCAGTGCTAATGGGAAATTTGTGCTTGAGTTGGACTTTGAGCCATTCAATGCATCAGTTCCTAAACCAACTCTTTCCAAGTCCATTGGAAACGGAGTTGAGTTTCTCAACCGCCACCTCTCTGCAAAGCTCTTCACCGAGCCGGAGAGCATGCATCCAGAGCTGCTCGAGTTTCTCCGCCTTCACAGCCATGAGGGCAAGAACCTGATGCTGAATGAAAGCATTGAGGATGTGGATGAACTCCAACATGTTCTGATGGAGGTGGAGGAGTATCTCTCGACACTCTCCCCCGAAACCCCATATGAAGTTTTGGAGCACAAGTTGCAGGGTCTTGGCTTGGAGAGAGGTTGGGGAAACAACGCTGAGCGCGTGCTTGAAATGATCCAGCTTCTCTTGGACCTTCTTGAGGCCCCTGATGCTCGCAATCTCGAGAAATTCCTCAGCAAGATCCCCATGGTCTTTAATGTTGTGATCATGTCTCCCCATGGTTATTTTGCACAAGACAATGTCTTGGGATATCCTGACACTGGTGGCCAGGTTAGTTAATCACAAGCCTAATAAATGTTTCATGTATAGGGTTTAGGGTTTTTAGCATCATTTGTTAACTGCGATCATTTGAGTTTGATTACTTGATAATAATTTTCATTTTGATTACTTTTGCTAGGTTGTTTATATCTTGGATCAAGTTCGTGCTTTGGAGAATGAGATGCTTAACCGTATCAAGGAACAAGGGCTTGATATCACCCCTCGCATTCTTATAGTAAGTTCTGTGAATAAAAGCTCCTAATTTGTTCGTGTAATATTCAATGATTTTGTACATCAATCTAATGTACATATTGTTTCTTATAACCAGGTTACAAGGCTCCTTCCTGATGCTATAGGAACTACATGCGGTCAGCGTCTTGAGAGGGTGTATGGAACTGAATATTCGGATATCATTCGTGTTCCCTTCAGAACAGATAATGGAATTGTCCGCAGATGGATATCAAGATTCGAAGTCTGGCCCTATCTAGAGACTTATACTGAGGTTAGGTTTTGAATAATCACAATCTCGTCATCATTTTAGCCCTGTATTTCATTCTAGCTAAGACTAACCAAGAGTTTTTCTTGTTATTAGGATGTTGCAACAGAACTTCTCAAGGAGTTCCAGGGCAAGCCTGATCTCATCATCGGAAACTACAGTGATGGCAACATTGTAGCCTCATTGTTGGCACACAAATTTGATGTAACTCAGTGCACCATTGCTCATGCCTTGGAAAAGACAAAGTACCCTGATTCCGACTTGTACTGGAAGAAACTCGAGGACAAGTATCACTTCTCTTGCCAATTCACAGCTGATCTCATCGCCATGAACCAGACCGATTTCATTATCACAAGTACCTTCCAAGAGATTGCTGGAAGCAAGGACACTGTTGGCCAGTATGAGAGTCACATTGCCTTCACAATGCCAGGACTCTACCGCGTTGTCAATGGCATCGATTGCTTCGATCCCAAGTTCAACATTGTTTCCCCAGGTGCTGACATGGACATTTACTTCCCTTACACTGAGAAGGAAAGGAGGTTGACATCATTACACCACGAAATCGAAGAGCTTCTTTACAGCCAAGTTGAGAACAAGGAACACTTGTGTGTCTTGAAGGACAGGAACAAGCCAATCCTCTTCACAATGGCAAGGCTTGATCGCGTGAAGAACATCACAGGGCTTGTTGAGTGGTATGGCAAGAATGCCAAGCTTAGAGAGCTGGTTAACCTTGTTGTTGTTGCTGGGGATCGGCGAAAGGAGTCCAAGGACAATGAGGAGAAGGCTGAGATGAAGAAGATGCACGAGCTGATTGACACCTACAAGTTGAATGGGCAGTTCAGATGGATTTCTTCCCAAATGAACCGTGTGAGGAACGGTGAGCTCTACCGCTACATTGCTGACACTAAAGGAGCTTTTGTGCAGCCTGCTGTCTATGAAGCCTTTGGCTTGACTGTTGTGGAGGCTATGACTTGTGGATTGCCTACTTTCGCTACTTGCAAAGGCGGCCCGGCTGAGATTATTGTGAATGGAAAATCCGGCTACCACATTGATCCATACCATGGTGATCAGGCTGCTGAGATCCTTGTTGATTTCTTTGAGAAGTGCAAGGTTGACCCCTCACACTGGGACACGATTTCCCAAGGAGGCTTAAAGCGTATTGAAGAGAAGTAAGCAATGCCTTCCCTAAACCCTAATTTGTTTTTAGTAACTTGTACTACAAGTTATTCTGTACTTAAATGTTTGTCTTGTTTTGTTTATGTAGGTATACTTGGCAGATTTACTCAGAGAGGCTGTTGACCCTGACCGGAGTTTATGGCTTCTGGAAGCATGTGTCTGACTTTGATGAGAAGCGTCGCTATATTGAAATGTTGTATGCCCTCCAGTATAAGAAGTCCGTTGAGTCTGTTCCTCTTGCTGCTGAAGAAGAGTGAAGAAAAGTTGGAAGAGTGAATAAAAGAGCCAGAAGCAAAGCAATTTGGTTGGTTGGCTCAGAATCATGAATTTTTTTGTAAGGAAATTTTGTCTAGGAGTTTTTTACTAGGCATGATTATCATTGTTTTAGTCTTTTAGATTACCTTTTTTATTTTCATTTTCCATTCTGGTTGGAAATGAACTTTGGGTTTTTTTTTTACCCTATATTACAATTCAATTAAGTCGACTTAATTTGGTTCAAAAGTGTTCATATCTGTACCAATTTTATATGGTATCCAATCTTTTATCCAACAATTATGGTACTAATTAATTACTTTCCATCTTAATTTCCATTATGTATGTTTTAACTTAATTGGCCTCAACTACATATTGAAGTCAACTTTGCTTCAAATGTTAACGAGTACCAATCTCATATGTGATCTTGTTTTGAAAATCCCATCTTTTTGATCAATTATAGTATCCATTTCCATTATGGTTGGAAATGATTGAGTTCATTGTGTTTTTACAGCTATCTTGTTTTTATTAAGAGAAGATTTGTAACATAAAATCTTGGATGGAAGACAATTGTATTTTTTATTTTTTTTCCTTTTTGTGAAGTTGGTATCTCATTCATTACTGTGGTCTAGGAATATTGATAGTCATAGATTTTGGGCTCTACGACTATTTTGATTTTATTTTAATATAAATCATATATTAAATTATGATTTTTTTAGAGGGTAGAATAAAATTAGTAATAAGATAAATACATTAAACTACAAGCATTTAGTCTAACGGTAAGACAGTTTTTCATTTTGGTTTGAGTTTACGGTTTAAAAGTATTTTAGAATCTCAATAAAACTCAACGCGAGACTTTACGAACACCGAAAATGCTTCTTTTTATTTAGACAAATTAAACTATAAAAAATTTTAAAATATTAATTTTGAACAACTTGTAGCGACGAAACATTCGTCGCTACAGGTTGTTCAAAATTAATATATTTTTTTATATTTTTAAATTTGATCAAATGTAAAAGGAATTTGTTTTTGGAGCTCTTAAGCTCAATGAATTAAACAACACAAAAAAAATTCATCAATACAATGGCCATCGAAATCAGGTTTTTGCTTAGTTTGGGTAAATTGTACGAAATTAAGGAAAAATTCATTATTGTAACACATGATTTAATTAAAAATTAGCATATTAAAAATTCTCAAGGCCGGTTTGGATTTAGGGTTTAAAAGTATTTTAGAATCTGAATGAAACCTCACACAAAATCTTATGAGTACCGGAAATGCTTCTTTTTATTTAGACAAATTAAACTATGAAAAATTTAAAAAAATTATTTTGAACAACTTATAGCGACGGATTGTTCGTCGCTACAGGTTGTTCAAAATAATTTTTTTAATTTTAAATTTAAACAAATGTGAAAGTACTTTGTTTTTAGAGCTCTTGGGCTCAATGAATTAAACAATGCAAAAAAAATTTGACAGCACATTGGCTAACGAAATTGAATTTTCACTTGGTTGGGGTAAATGGTACGAAATTGAGAAAAATTCATTATTGTAACACATTAAAAATTAGTATATTAGAAATTCTCTAAGCCAATTTGAGTTTAGGGTTTAAAATTATTTTAGAAACTTAATGAAACCCAATACGAGACCTTTACGAGCACCAAAAGTGGTTCTTTTTATTTAGATAAATTAATCTATGAAAAAGTAAAAATGTTTATTTTGAACAACTTGTAGCGACGAAATGTTCGTCGCTACAGGTTGTTCAAAATAATTTTTTTTTTTAATTTGAACAAATGTTAAAGTATTTTTGTTTTTAGGGCTCTAGGGCTCACTGGATTAAACAATGTAAAAAACATTTGGCAACACATTTGCCATCGAAATCGGGTTTTCGCTTACTTTGGGTGAATAGTGCGAAATTGAGAAAAAAAAATCATTATTGTAACACATGATTTAATTGAAAATTAGCATCTTAGAAATGCTAGAGACCGGTTTGGGTTTAGGGTTTAAAAGTATTTTAGAAACTCAATGAAACAACGCGAGATTTTATGAGCACCGGAAATGTTTCTTTTTATTTAGCCAATTTAATCTATGAAAAAATAAAAAATATTTATTTTGAACAACTTGTAACGACGAATAATTCGTCGCAAAAGTTGTTCTAAATAAATATATATTTTTTTAAAATTTGAACAAATGTAAATGAAATTTGTTTTTACTTTTTAGGGCTATTGGGCTCAATGAATTAAACAATGCAAAAAAAAAAAATTAGCAACACAATGACAATCGAAATTTGGTTTTCACTTAGTTTGGATAAATGGTACGAAATTAAGAAAAAAAATTCATTATTGTAACATAACCAAACATTATAGTACAGAAATAGTAACCCGAACCAATTCAAATCGTGTGCAGCTCTTCTATTTAACCATATATACATTTATACAATATAATTTTTTTTATATATATACAATTACAAATTATATTTTTGTAAATTAGAATATTTTTTTTGGGTCTATTTTTAGGGTGTAGTTTGGTAAAAGTACCTTTTATTAAAAGGTTTTTATGCTCTCCTCCACGGCTCCTCCCCACCTCTTTTCCCTTACCTATTCCACGCTGCGGTTTCCCTGATTCAGTCTGAAAGAGCTCTTGGCTACTTGGCATTGGCCGCCGGAAAATCAATGAAAATCCAATAGAGCAACAACCTAGATTAGATTACATAGTGCGACTGCAGAAATACCCAATTCGTATCTGAGCGAAAATGGCGAGCTATATGTGGAGGAAATACGCAGACTATGTGTACACAAAATGGGAAAGAATGATTCTTTGGAACATGGTCGAGCCCTACACCAGGCCCAAATCGTTTACGCCTCTCGTCACTATCTATGTCGCCGCTTTCTACACCGGAGTCATCGCCTCTGCTATCACTGAGCAGCTTTACAAGGTAATCGCTTTGCCGGGTCTTTTTACTTCGTATTACTATTATTATCAATTTTATGGGTTAATTTGATGATCAAGACCAAAATTTTCATATGGGGTTTGGGTTCTGGGAAAGTTTTCAACAGGAAGAGGAAGTTGGGTTTTTGCTCTGCGTTTTCCAACATCTAATTGCTGCATAAATTCACACTTGAATGAGTTGAAGTCTTGAATAAAGTGTTGTAAGAACAAGTAGAGCATGTGAATTTGTTTGAATGATGTATGGTCCAGCTTCAAGGTATAAATTGTAAGAGTTCATGTCAAATGGGAGAAGTGTTAGACCTGTCAATAGGTTTGGAGCTGAAATGATTAGCATTGGGGCTTAATTGCCTCCAAACACTTGGTTGATTGGGTCAAATAGGTCCAATTCAGTTCATTGTCTATAAGCTTTTGTTGTTTCCATCTGCTTTTAGTCATAGAGCTGCCATCTGAAGAGAAGAAACTAAAATGCTTTCATCTTTGAAATTAATCAAAGAGAATTGGGAACGTGTGTTTTTCAGTTCTTGCCATGAAAGAAGATTATTATGGTTGTGATCATCAACTCATGATTGACATTTCTTTGATTTTGAATCTATTGAGTGATTGGTGAAGAATTGAAGTCTCACTTTGGCTATATGTCAGTTTAGTGTATGCTGCCAAATACCTTGTAGCTCATTTATAATAGTCTGCAGTAAGAAATTCATAATGTTTGCAGTTGTTTTAATTATTTCAGTTGTAATAGTCGTTTTCATCGTTGGTGTTCCATAACTCCATAAGTGTAGATACCAACTCTCAATGTGCCTGCTGATCACTTATATGATCCCAGATTATCTTCATTTCTCTTTCGACGGCAATTGTACTGTGTAGCTTTGCATATCTTTCTGTTATCAAAAGTTCAATACAGATAAATCTGTTCATACCGATTTCAAAGACCTATATGAAAATCGTAACTTTTGGTATTCTGCAGGAAAAATACTGGGAAGATCATCCTGGGCATGCAGTCCCTCTTATGAAGCCAAAGTTTTATGGAGGACCTTGGAAGGTAGAGAGAGGAGAGGTTCCGGCCGCTCTCCCACAGCCATAGACAAGTTGGAGAAATTGTTTAGGAGTTGTTTGCAAGATTATGTTGTTGAATGCCAAGGGCTTATAGTGGCAAGAAGAAAGAATGAGAAAAACAATATGAATTTGTATACTGTTTGGTACTTCTAGTAATATCCCAACGTGATCTATTTAAAGTCTATCTTTTGAAACTCCATTCAAAAATAACTTGATGAAACATTAACCCAACACGTACTGATATATCATCTCTTCTGTTACAAACCATCTACCAGAAACTGGTGTGACTCAGTTACATTTCACAATCCTTTCCCCTAAATTAGATATCCAAGCTCCATGTTCTGCACTTGTTCTTCTCTCCGTCTCTGTCACCGTTCCGGACGATGACGACCTACGGAACTATCCCGACAGAACCACTGCCATCCTCGAACCTAAATTTCGTTTCACAAGCAAAAGAACAGATTGAATTATGCCTTGGCAAACAAAGACCATGGCTGGAGATGATTCAGCTCCAAGATCTCAAGCCTCCATCCACCTTCAACCAATCAATCCAAAGAATCAGGACAAATGTCGCCTTCTATCGCATGAACTACGCCATTATCATATTTTTCATTCTCTTCATAAGCCTTCTATGGCACCCCATCTCATTGATCGTCTTCATCGTCACCATGGCTGCATGGTTGTTTCTATATTTTCTACATGACAAACCCTTGGTGGTTCTAGGCCACGAAATCGACCAACGAGTCCTAATGGCAGCTTTGTTTTTAGTCACAGTCCTCGCCCTTTTCCTTACCAATGTGAAATATAACATTATAATGGCACTCTCAATCGGCCTTGCGGTTGTTTTGGTTCATGGAGCCTTAAGGGAGCCTGAGGATGTCTTCATTGTGGATGATGACGAAGGGCTTGGATCAGGTGGTGGACATGTTCTGAAAGTCCCTATGAAAAATGCTGCATCTTCCTCATATTCTTTGTCCCAATAGTAAGGGATTCTTTTCACATTTCGAAATTCGAATCTTCCTGTTCTTTTTCTGTTTTTCCATTGTTGCAAATAGATGGTGAATTATGGGTTTGGTTACTTGTGTCATACACAGGACGGCGAATGATCTGTAAATCTGTGTATTTGATCTGATGCAATTGAGTTGAAGCTGCAAAGAGAAGGGAAAGTTATGCGCTTCCAATATGAGCCGTGATGGAAACAGAGTGATTCAATATGCTCAAGCAGCGACACATTTCTTTTCATGCAAAAAGAGACTAATGGATTGATAAGAATGTGCGTTTTCGCAGAGAAGAATCAAGAATGTTTTAGTAAGAGGAAGAAGAAACCAAAGCATCATGCATGGCAATATGAGTGACTGGTTTTGCTAAGGCGCTTCTTCAGCTGGATTGTGTAAATGATTTTAGGACTAATTGTTGGATTGTAGATTGAGCTGTAAATTTTCTGTTCATATTTCCCTGTGGAGCAGAAGATGTGCTAAAATTTCAAGCACATTGCTAGCCTCATTAGGATTCATTACCAGAATTGGATGCTGAGCTACATTGCTAGGTAATAGAAATTAGGGTTATAACCTTATAATATGTAAGGGACTGCAGTTTTTTTTGTGTTACAACCATGGCATATATGTTTGTAAATTTTTCGGTTCATATTTCCGGCTTCTTTTCGTTTGGATCACAAAATGTAATAACATTTCAACCACATTGCTAGCCTCTGTAGGATCAGATACCAGAATTGGATGCTCAATGTGCAGCCTGCAATATTGCTGCAATTTTGGCATCTCAACTTGTTTGATTCTGAACATAGGCATTAAGAACATGGTTCCAAACTGTCACAAGGGTTTGTTATCATTTTCTAAGCTAAATTTCTAGGTGATAGAAATTAGGGGTATAGCCTTGTAGGTCTTGAAAGCTCCACTTTGCAGATTTCAGTCACTATCTTTACACATTGCTTGTAATGTAGAGCAACCAAATCCAAGAATAGACAGATTCAGATCATATCCCAAGTATGCATTGAATCAAAATATGGTCCCAATTTGTAGTGAATAGAACTCTGCATCGATTCGATACAGAGCCAACTTGGAAATCTTTGATCTGATCTTCCTTGCTTACACGACTGTCAAATCCAAACTTACCCTTCTATCTTAACCCCAAAAGGCTAAAACGCACAATAGCTTAATGGATCAAGATTCATTAGGTTTAAAGAAAGGTGAACATTTTGGATTCAACAAGTGTTTTATAGAGCCATAGAGGGTGGAATGTTGGAAGTCCACCTCAGTAGATATTCCATAAGCCAATCAACTTGCTATTATGAGTGGACCAATAGAGTTGAATACTGCTATATATATCTACACCATCCATATATGAGATAGGGGGAATCATGCTTTGTTTTTGGCTGACTGTACTAACAAAAAAAAGAGCTTTTTTATATTAAAAAAAAAAAAAACTTTTGAAAAAAGTTGGAAGCCACTACATGCCAGCCTCAAGGGGTCATGACAATAACGTAAAGCAGCAAAAAGGGTCAAATTAGCAAATCATGGCAAACTAACCATGAATGCATACAAATGCTAGAGCAGAAGCTAATTTGTTTATGTATGGTCAAATTAAATAAACAAAACATGAATCTGTTATATCAGAAACTCAAACCAACGAAATGGGTTTTCCCAGAGAACGAAGTACATCAAATTAATCCCATTCCCATAATCAAGAACAAGCCTTTTTAGTAGCATTTGCAATGGCAAACCCGAAATTCTACTTTCGGAGAAATGGCCTGCAAGAACAACCTTGCTGTGAACTCTTAATTTAGTTGTTTATACAAATTCATCTTGTGGTGCTCTAGTATTTGATTGAGTAGTTACAAGTAGAGAGCAGAAACAGAAGAGAGAAAACAAAGTGAGACTATTACAAAGTGGATCAATTGCATGGCATAATGCAGCCAAAGCATGCTTGTTTTTTTTTATCATACACAATTCTGATAAACTAT
This sequence comes from Rubus parviflorus, assembly GCA_029955375.1. NCBI lineage: Eukaryota > Viridiplantae > Streptophyta > Magnoliopsida > Rosales > Rosaceae > Rubus > Rubus parviflorus. The sequence continues at coordinate 20,000,527 of JARGGL010000004.1, forward strand.
ACCAGAAACTCATCTTTCATTCTATTCATTCATCCCTAACCAGATAACCAACCCAACAACCCAATAGCCAGAATCACAAGCACCTCACTCATCACTTGCAATGGAAAACCCGAAATTCAACCTTGGGAGAAATGGTCTGCAAGAGCAACCTTGCAGTCTGCTCTTGCTTAACCAAAGCAACCTCCTTTTCCACCAGAACGGCAGCCACAATTTTGTCATACCCAACACCGCCGCTGACAATATAATCCACCAAAGCTGCCCGAACCGGACCCATGCTCGGATTATAAGCAGCAGATTCCATATACCACCCTTTGTATATCTTCCCCTCCGAGTCCAAAATGGCCACACCAGATGGGCACAAACTGTAGGGAGCATGCGACTTGTTGGCAGCCTCAAGAGCAGCTTTTATTAAATCGTTGCTAAAAGTTGGCGATTTGTTGCTAAAAGTCTCGGATTTGTTGCTGAAAGATAGGCCATTGTTGTGTTGTTCGAGGACTAAGGGCACGTCCTCGCCCAGAAGGTCTTCGGGTCCGAACCGGTGGGGGAGGAGCTGGAGGAGCGGGCTGAATTGGCCGCACGACCCGTCCTCGGCGGAGGTTATCAGGACCTTGATATCCTGGGCTCCGCGAATTTCCTGGAAGAATTGGCGGCAATGGCCGCAGGGCGCGGCGGAAACGGCCACGTATTCGAGGCGGGGCTCCGACTGGATCGAGAGGTTGGTGACAAGGAACTGCTCCGCGTGGACGGAGTAGTGGAGGGGGAGGCCCGGGAACTCCAGGTTGACGCCAAAGAAGATCCGACCCGAAGACCCGTACCCGATGGCTCCAACGTGGAATTTGGAGATGGGAACCCGGGCGAGGCCCTGGGCGGACTTGACTAAGGAGGGGAGGAGCTGGACGACGGTGAGGCCGGACTTCTTCGCCATGGATTCGGCCTCGGAGGCTTCGATTACGAATCTGGGTCGGTCCATTTCGACAGAACCGATGTTCGGGTCGACCCGGGTTTTGGACTCGGATAGTTTTGGGATCAGAGAGAGGATCCGGGGAATGAGGAGGAAGACCGAGGGAGGGAATGGGAGTTAATTTATAGACGTTTGTTTTTGTCGAAGTTACTGTTTTACCCTTCTTCTTTTTTGTCTTTTTTTTTTTAATAATGATTTTATGCTTAATATGAACTATTTTTTGGGTGCTCATATTGCATCTTATTGTTTGAAAATTTTCAATTAAATTTTAAAGTAGTAAAACATAACATGATTTCAATTGCAAGATCCATTCACCAAAGATCGGTCTTCTACTAAGGCATCAATTCACATTATGTGCATGAATGATGCACTCTAGTACGAATGTAAATATTTTAGGACATTTGAGCGAGGTAAAATATTATAGTTTTTATGAAAATGAACTTATATTGAAGTCAAATGCCATATTTTGTTAATTTAAATATGAAATTAAAACTTTTTAAAGTAAAGACTTGCGATATAGAAAACTCACTATAGTTGGAAAAAAAAATGTAATTAGCCTTTTTCCCTCCTACTATTTCTTTAGAGCTAATTGAGATCTTATTCAAAGAAGAATTAGTTGAGTAAAAGCATACTCTTTCTTTTGAATTGAAAAAAAAAAAGTAAAAGAAAGATCCTTTAATCTAACTATGATGTTCTCATAAGCTCACTGATTGTGAAAGGGCCTAGATGTACTTACCCATTAATGCAATATTAAGTACATTTAGATATTCAATATTAAAGAATAAGTACATTGAATTTTAGAAGGGACTGGCTGGACCCTTAATAAAATAAAAACAATGTTAGAAGGGGATGGATGACTTTTGTTGTACAAGTCTGCTTCTTGCATGTGATGCAACCAAATGAGTGTATCATAAGCCTTTCCTTAATAATATTTTACCTCTTCTCACTGTAGTTGGTCTAGAGAATATATAAATATTCAATTCACAAGATAAGATAAGATGGTGTGATTGAATGGTTTTCTTTGCTTTGCTGCGAATGTATGTCTGATTATATCAGAAATTGAGATAGATTTCATTGGATAAATATATATATAAAAAAAAAAGCAAAAGGGTTTATAACACAAACTCTAATGCTCATATCCATTTGTGTTAGTAAACATGTATAATCAAAATGATTTTCAGATAACCAAAAAACATATCCTTTTGTAGTTTTGTCAAGTACTTCTCTGAAATGTACTTATGGTCAATTCAGACAATTCTGATCATCTTGGTGTTTGCAATTCAGTAGTACAATGAAGCTATTACCACCACTTGACATGAATCACATGATTAATTCATGAACATGAATAAGAACCTCACTTTACACATGCAATCATGCATCATCTACACTTGGATCATATGCTTTTCACATCTAGTTATTTAGTTAAGCATGGGATTCACACTCATTACCTTCTTGGAGTTTTCTCTGAAATTTCAGCTCCAAGCTAGCATTTGCAATTAATTGTTTATCTCATATAAGATATTGCTTAAATACTACACTGTCTAGTCAGAGAGTGCTGTCACTGATTTTGGAGCTTCCTTCCTAAACTAGATGATGATATAATGATCCAGCTTTTCTTGTGTCCCCTTCCTTACCTACCTATCTACACCAACACCACATTTTGTCTTCTTCCAATTTGAAGTAGCTAGATCTAAGTTAATCTTGAGCTCATATCTGTATCGTCTACTTGTTTACAAGCCTTATTTTGTTTGTGTAATGTCTTCATCAACAAAGATAGAGACACATGCATACACCTTTTGCGGTTTGGTAAAATACACATGATTGTGTGTTAGGATATAAGTATCTACTTCTTCTTATACTTAACAAGTGTAATGTATTAGAAGTTAGAACACTATCATCTTATAGCCACGTAAATTGCTAGTCCACCACAAATGTGGCACAATGTGATCCAATTCCAGATACTCTAAACAAACAAAGTCGGAAGACCACCCTCGGTTTCTTCTTCATTTTTGTCAAATTTGGTAGCTGCTGACCTTTTCGAAGTGTCACTAAATACTTAAAAAATGCCCAAATGTACTGGAATTGGACTCAGACTCCCTCATCGGCTACCAATTTTAGCGGGTGTATATCCTTGTTCTTGTTCTTATTCAATCACTAGTGCAGTTGGGTCTGTTCCCAATCTAGCGAAAGTACTAAGCAAGTGGAGCAGTGGAGGTAGAGCGCCTCGGCGTTTGGTGTTGGGCCTTGGCGCCTCATTTTGGGCCCAGTTGATGAACATGTCTGGTGCTGTTGGCGGCAAAGCTTTCACTGCCTCTGCGAGGCTGAAGAGTGGTCCTTCCTTTGAAGAGGTAGTGTTTCAATTCATAATTGGGGGTAAAGTTTTGTTCTTTATCCTATCCTTATTGATTTGGTTTCTGGGTTTTCACCAATTTTGGATTTTGATGATAGATAGGTGCTGTTTTGATTCTGGGAATTCACATTTTTTGTATGAGATTCTAGGTTATATCTGAAAGAGAAAAAGCTTTAGTCTTTTATGATATTGGGCTTTGCTTCTCAAACCCTTTTCTGCAAATGTAGCTATAAGTGTTGAATTCTTAATATTAACATATTGGTTGGTGTTCTGAGTTTTTGTAATTCTATTTGACATGCCTAATTTCCTTATGGTTTTGTGTCCAATTATAGATATTGAAGAATGTGGACTGGCCAGAGCAGATTCCTTACAAGCCGGAGGATTTCCAGCGCTATGATGAGTAAAGCCTCTAACTTTTGCTTTTACATTTTAGCGTTAATGTGCTTGAAAGTTCGGCTTAACACTGGGAGGGTTTAACTTTGATAAGTTCTAAAACTAGAAGTTGATTTCATCAGATCATCAGATACATTGTTTTATGAGAGTCCGCGCTTTGTGACACATATTGATGATCCAGCCATTGCGGCACTAACCAAGTACTATTCTAAGGTGTTTCCTCCTAGCAACAGTCCAGGAGTAAGCATGCTGGACATGTGTAGCAGTTGGGTGAGATTTTTAAGTTATAGTGTGAGCCTTGTTTTGTATTTTACATTTTGTATCTTTTAGGAGTAATAATCTGGGATTGATGTTATATGTAGGTCAGTCACTTTCCACCAGGATACAAGCAAGAGCGTGTAGTTGGAATGGGAATGAATGAAGAAGAGCTGAAGGCGAATCCGGTACTTCTTTTTTGGTTATTCATGTAGACTAACTATTTTGACGATGCATCCATGGGCAGTTAGTTGCTCATTTCAGAATCTACACATGTCGACACTCGAACTGTTGTCCTTACTTGCAATGCTCATAGCCCTTGATTGGGAGTTCTCTTGCAGTATTGTTGTTGATGCCTAAATTAATGGGTTGATAACTTTATACTGAACCCAAGTCATGTAAAGTAAATTCCCTATAAATGTTAACCTGTTCTAGTGAAGAATAGACTATACTTAGACCAGTTTCTGATGATAAGTAACATGCCATTTCTTAATTGAAAGATAACATATGTGCATAAACTCTCAGAGCCCGGAGATCTGTATGAAGTTGCAAAAGTATGGTGAAACTTGTGCGTCTTCTTTTTCATTTCAATGGTGGTTATTGACTATTGATAGCACATGTATAGTGATATGAGAATATCCTCATTGATTAAAACTTTTGTAGGTTTTGACAGAATACGTTGTTCAAGACTTGAATGTCAACCCTAAACTTCCCTTTGAAGATAATTCTTTTGACGTGATAACTAATGTAGTAAGTGCATCTTCTGCCATCGTTATTGTTTATCATCTTCTGAATAGAATTTGTGTAAGTGGTGTATACTTTTGAAAGATAATGTTCTTTACTGCTCTTAGATCTAAATAAAATTTCACAATATTGCAGGTTAGTGTTGATTATATAAACAAGCCTATCGATGTTTTCAAGGAAATGTGCCGGATTCTTAAGCCAGGCGGACTTGCTATAATGAGGTGAAACTATCTTCTCCTTTCAATTATCTATGCTTTCATCTCAAACTTAATTACAAACTTGAAATCATCCCTTAGGATCTCATAAGGGCTTTTACGGACAGAGAAGTGCTTCAGATTGCCTCTGTCGTTTTTCTTAATCTATCTGGTCTCTCTTCTCAACCAAATCCAACTCACTGACAATGCCTAAAAACAGCTTTTCCAACCGATGCTTTTGGACAAAAGCAATCTCAATATGGACCTCAACTGGTGATGCTGATCATGGTTTGATTGTTGGGTCATACTTCCACTATGCTGGAGGATTTGAACCTCCTCAGGTACATTAATGCCTTCTTTTTCCGTTGATTTCATTCCTTTTTAACCACATATAAGTTCTCTTCACACATATGAATCCTTAATTATTGACGTGTTAAGGCAAGTATGTTAATAGTAATGACTTTGCCTTAAAAACCAGTAATCCATTGATTGTAGTTTTGAAAACTGTGCTACTGTTTGCAGGGGGTGGATATTTCTCCCAACCCTGGACGCTCAGATCCCATGTACATTGTATACTCTAGAAAGTTATCTGCGGTATAATTATAAATATCAAATGTGAGAAACTTCTTTCTTTATTTTATTTTTTTTATGCAAAAGAGAAAATGTTATTAATGAATGAAAATTAATTCACAGTCATTCTGCAAAAAGAGTTCATAGTTACTGAACTTGGCTAATGCTCTTGTAATCTTGTTTTCTGTCTCCAGCTACAAAATTCTCTATTTAACCAACAGAGGCAGTTTGAGAATGTATTTGTAAGAAACTGATAGTATTTTTGCTGTAAGCGCTTCTGTTAGAAGTTCCTTGTGGAAAATACAAATGCTTCTTGAGCAAGTAGTTATCATATGCTTTTCACAACACTTTTTATAGTTTCCAAAAGCACTGTCAATCGGCCCTAGAAGTTCAACTATTATATATATGGAGCACCACTGTTTAATTTATTCTCCATTGTCTTATAATCACAAATAATTATTGGAGACTTGAAACCTTGATGTTGTGAAAGTTGGTCTCTATAGTCGGTCAGGTCAGTGCATCAAAAAGTGTGCATCAAGAAGCCACAATTAAGCACCACGGAAGCAGAAGCATCTAATACTACCACTAGTAGAAAAAAGCTGAGGAATGAGATTCTATTCTCAATTTCACTACCTGTCCATATATCCATCCATTCATAAATAGAAAAATAAAGAACAGAGGAATATATACAGTACAAAACGCTATTGATGACAAAGACACATTAAATCAAACAAAAGGATACGACTAGACCAGTGATGTCACCATTGGGCTGTGTTTGGCAACATCCCTAAACCCTAAACCCAACCCTGCTTGTAACGGCGGAAGAGCTCCTCCGTTTGGGCATTCTTGAAGGCGCTGCAGGCAACGACATAGACCCAGATGAGAACCACCACCGCTACGATGAGAATCACGTTGGCTCTTCTCCATTCTTTTCTCAGGTTCCCTAGCAAACCAGCCCTGCAAGAGTTGCAATTGTAGCACAGTATGTTTTGGTCATTGTTCCACAGAAAACAGTCTTGGTCTGCTGAGGGGTTTACTGGGTTTATCCACAGATTTGGGTTCACATAGTTGTAGCCACAAGCTGTTGGAGGTTTACAGCATCCTGACTGAAAAACAAGAACAATGTTATAATAATTAAGAAGTAACAAAAAGATAAAAGGGTAAAGGAAAAAAAAAACCCACCTAATTTTGTCACTATATGAATCTAATGCTGGCAAGCATAATTTGTTCTTTATCATCTTCTTCCATTGTGACCCCAATTATGGTTATTTGGAGTACTTTAATTTGGTCTACCTTCCATGATTTCTATAATAATTCAGAAGCAATTGCCATCCAGTAGCGTAAAGTTTGTGTCTTCTTTTTCCATTTAATTCATGGACCACATTGGAAGGTAGATAGGGGGCATTAGCATTAGTGTTGGCTCTATACTAAAACCCAATTGGTGGGTCCAAATCACTCCTAGACTTCTAGTCCTGTTTTACAGCATTTGAATTTCTGGTTCTAACATGTAGTCATCTAGTTCACAATGTGGCATAAAGTTATCAAGGAACTAAAGACCTGTTTGGATGTACCAAAATAAGAGTTCATCTTTTATCAACTTCCTCTGTGTAGAAAGTGTAAAAAGTTGGAACCTTTTTCATCAAAACAGTAATCAAATCAATAATCACAGTCAAAATCATCTTCAAAAAGATTGATATTCACCATGTTAAGCAAACAAACAGAAAAAACAGAGGAATTAAGAACTTGTTTGGAACTAAGGACCTCATATGATAGCAATCACAATGTGGCATTTGGGAAAGTTATGAAGGTACTAAAGACCTGTTTGGATGCACCAAAAAGAAGATCCCTTTATTCTTCTAAATTAAGCACTATCAAGTTATCAACTCCTTTTGTCAAAAAGGTGAAAAGTTGCGTTCTTTTTCATCGAAACAGTCGATAATCATCTTCAAAAACATTAAATTCTAGGGAAACAGAGATCGAAATGAAATTAAGAACTTGCCTGAAGAGGAGAGATGTGAGCCGCAAAGAACTGATCAGCAGTGATGTAATTCTGAGTAAGCTCAGGACAAGTATCAGAATCAGCCAAACAGACCCTTATCTTCTGCCAAGTCCCGGAATCAGTAACGTAATCTCTAAGCCACTTGGAAAACTCATCAAGCCGGTACTCCCTGTAGGCCCTACCGGGCACGACGTAACTTCCGTCAGGCTTGGTCACGGTGAAAGCGAAGATAAGCACCACGAGTAGAAGAATTATGAGGGCGGCCATACAGAAGAGGTAGAGAGCAAGAAGGCCCTGTTTGTTGAAGTAAGCGCCGATGAAGCCGGCGAGGGAGACGAGGAGGATGAGGACGCCGAGGACGAAGACCGGCCACCGGAACAAGTGGATGCACTCATTGTCGGGCTTGGAGGCCAGCCATATGCCGGCGGCCATTATGGGGATGGAGCACATGAGGGCCATGAAGTTGAGGATTGCGGTTATTTTGTTGCTCACTCCCATGGTTGGTGGAGAAGAGGGTTTGCGTTTGCTTTGCTTTGTTCTTAGTTTGTTTTGGTGTGAAGGAACATGGGTTTATGTATACATGCTTGCTTTTTATGCTCAAGGGCATTTGGAGAATTGGAGTGAACCTATTTTTGTGTGCATATTGGGATTTGGGAGGGGCTCTTGTAAGTTGTAACTTTGTAAGAAGTGTTAAGTGGTGCGATCTTATTGGCCAAGCCATATATTCTTGTCTTATTGTTACAAAATTAGGTATATAACACAGAAATCTCGAAAATAAAGCAAAATTTGTAGTTCGAGTGGTGAGGAGACTATACTATAAACTATTTAATGCTGAAAAAGCAATCAAGGGAGGGCTATGATCGCAACACTAGTACACCGTAAAATTGACCTCTTTCAATTTTGAAGTACTACATGAGTAATATGATGCATTTACAACTTACACGTGCTAGGTTGTATGTTTGAACGGTTTGACTAAAGTTCGACTATGATAAAAATTCAAACTAATTTCATTGTATATAAATTTTAAACTTACCGCTTCATATTCAATTGATTATTTGTTGAATGCTCGGAGATCTCTCTCCATTACACTTTTAAAGAGCCGCCACTTGGACGGGTGATCATGTGATTTCCAATAGTAATGGTAATATTGTATTAGTAAAGTGCTTCTCTTTCAAATCAAAAGTGGTACTCATGACTAAATGATCATGATGACTTAGTGATATTATGGAATACAAATACATTACAACCTCCCCAACTACAAAAAGCTTGCGGATAAAGCAAAGAAATTGCATAAAGTTTTGATCCGTATCCATATCAGAATTTTTTAGTTCACATGCCGTTGTCCGTTGAAATTACCCGAGATGAAACCGCGTTTGTCAAAAGTGATTCTACCACGCAAGCGAAAGCGCTTCCAACGCGCCCAGAGTCCACGTGACCCCGGCACGTCGCATGGATTTGATAGGTCCTCGGAAACATCAAGACCCGCTTCCCAAGTCCTAAGTTCAGGACTGTGTTTGGCAACAAGTACAGGACTAAAACCGTCATTATAAAACGAACGTTTAACTTTCCCGCGCGTTATCAAACTCTTAAAACCCTCCCAAAACCTCCAATCGGCCAATCCAATTCTACGGAGTTACAGAGAGCGAGCGAAAATGGAGCAATGGGTCCCACTCTTTGACATCTTCTTGAACTCTCCGACGCCCGAATCGGAAGCATCGACGTGGTTGAAGCAATCCTTCAGTGCCTCATCATCAACCACGGCGCCGATCACTACAGGCTCTCTCCTCTCCTTGCTAATGAAACCATTGGACACAATCGATACTTCTACTGGAGCTCCGTGCACAAATAGGTGATGGGTCAAACCCCAAATTGTATTTCGATGAGTTTCGATTGATTTGGATGCTGATAGTCTGATACTGAATTTTACAGGGTGATGTTTATACAGACTCTACCGAATATGGTACAGGCGAGGGTTTTATCGTTTCTTGCTTTGGACCGTCAGAGGTTTTGTGGCAGGGACTTGGCTAAGCTGGCCAGGAACGTTTTGAGTGGCACTCAGGGGATTGATTTTTGGGTCCAGAAAGCTGCACGCAACCTGCTCGATGTAATGTCTGAGTCAAATTATGAGTGGATTTCTTGCTTGAGTTTGGATTCTGGTGAGGAGGAGGAGGAGGATGAGTTTGACTCCTTGCCGGATTGGCTTAAGGATTCTGTGGCTGAGAGTGATTCTATTCTACCATGGCTGCCTATATCGGCTGAGGAATTGAATTTGAGGACAGTGAGCGGTAATTGTGAAAATGATGATGCTTCATTGAGTCAAGTTGGAGGGGATGCAGACGAGGATATGGATGATGTTTTGGAGGAAATGAATATTGATTCTCCAACAAGTGTTCATCTTGAACTTGAAATTCAAGAAAAGGCAATTAGTTTGAAGGAGCAGGTTGTGAATTTTCAATCAACTTCTAAGACTGTGGGATTAGCGAATGAAATTCGGGAACTTTGCTTGGAAAAAGGAGGAGATTCTTTCGCGGTGTTGGGTCTGATTGAACCTTGGTTAGCTGATGATGAGACTGCTTCCGTTCTACTTTCTCATCTAACTAGTGGAAGTGAGGAAGAGCTTACTTGGCCAAGCCAGGTTCTGTGTTCGATCATCCTTCCCAAGTTGTTGGTTCTTGAGGAACCAGCTTCTCGTGTGCTAATGGCTGCAACAGTGGAGTACTGCAAGCTACATCAAAGGGCCGCTGAGTATGCGCTCTTATTTCCACTGATTCTCCGACAGGAAGGCATCAACAACCCTATATATGATGTGATCGCAAGGGTCATCAAGGAAAGCTTGCACCCGGCTCATGTCTCATCTTTCTGTCAGAAGCTGCTGTGCGGAGAAAAAGACGAGAGGAGAGTCATCTGTCTTCCTTGCCACAAGTATCTGATAACTCATAAAATGGTATGGACAGAATCATTGTTTAGCCTGCTCCAGAGCATTTTGAATCATAACATTCATTTTACACAGAGTTCAGTTGACCATATTGTCTACCAGGTTCAGCAATTGGCTGAAAAATTTTCCAACTCTCTGAAATTTGGTAACTTTTTGTTATGTTTAGTTACAAAATGCTCTCCATTCTTGAAGCCTCACAAGTTTATGTTGACTAAAGCAGTTGAGCAAAACAAAACCTTCCTAACTAAATCTATATTATGTAAATTAGCTGGCTTGTAGCCTTTGTTAATTGTAACTCTTGGAAGAGTTTTGGTGTAGTGATCCTGTGTCTGTCCTTGAGAATGTGCATTTGGAACATGTTATAACCTATTTGAAGGCTGCTTTTTTTTTCTTTTTCTTTTTAAATGATATATATATATATATATATATATAGCACTGGTTTTTTTCTTTAGTTTTTAGACCTTGTACAACAAATCAGAATCAATTCACGAAAGAGAGATAACAAAACATATATTGCTTCCTCTTGAAAGCATAGGAAATACTAGTTTATAGAAATAGTGCTTCTCTCACCGGGAAGTCTTTCTTTTACTTTGATTAGTTATGTAGATGACATAACAACTTTATAAGAACAAAACCAAAAATACAACTTATATGATTGAGAAACAGAAAATTTATGTGACTGGCACTTTTAGGTAAGGAAACCATTGTTCCCATTGGCCATTTGTTTCATGGATTCGAATCTGGGGCCCTTGTCAGAGAACTTTGTGGTGGCATAAAGCTTCAGGTAATCTTGAAAACGGAAGCGATTGGGGTATAAGAGTTTGGGAGCTGGAGAGATAAGGGCATCTCCGGCAGGATTATAGAAGGTAGCAATGGAGAGTCTGCTTCCATTCTTGTCTGCCAAGACACGGTGCAAAGTACTTTTGTACCTTCCATTACTCAACACTTCCAGTTGGTCACCTGTGTTCACAAAGATGGTGTTGTTCTTGGATGGTGGAATTGCAACCCATTTTCCATCTTTGAAGAATTCGAGACCAGGAACTTGGTCGTCTTGGAGCAAGAGTATGATCCCACCAGCATCAGTATGCTCTCGAAGTCCTCTCACAAGTTCTGGCTGAGAACACTGAGGGTATTTTGCAACTTTTGTCCCCACAGAAGGACCCTTGCTACCTGCGAATGCTTCCTTAATGTTGTCCTTCTCCAAACCAAGATTCTCACACATGAGCTCCGAAAGTTTCTCTGCCAGGTTAATCAGCTGAGCTATGTACTCATTCATTGTTTTGCTGCATTTCATGCATAAAAGTCAGTATACATGTTTGGAATTGAAGTGTCAGTTTATAGTTTATGAGATATGATTGATAATTGACTTACCATAGATCCTCTGAGATGTTTGGAATTGCTTCAATATTAGACGTGGGGCGATGCCAGACGAAAAAGGTGGTTTCCCAGTCTTTGTCAGAGGTACTGTCTTTCTCTAAGCTTTTAGCCATCTCTGACTGATAAAAGCTCTCTTTCAAGTTTTGTTCATAGTATTCATTTACCAATTGCTTCACTCTATCCATCAGTTTTTTGTTGATTCCGTGGTTCTCAATCTGCAAACATTAAGCAAATATTAGTTCTGCAATAGACATCCATTTAGAAAAAAAAATAGTGATCCTCTTTACTTGAAAGAAGCCCCATTGCTCGCAAGCTTGGTGCAGAAGAGCCATTGTTTTGCTCCTCTCTTCACCATTGATCTCACCAAAGTCTATCACAGGGATCTCCATTTCCTTCATTCTCTCTTTTCCTGATGTAGAAAATAGGTAAATGCAATGCCAGTATATATAGGCCCAGAAATTACTGTGCTTACTAATATTATAATAGATGTGGACCTTGTTCAAAGGAGAATTGCTTGGGCAATCATTTGATCTTCTGATAAACAAGTCAAACAAGGTCTCTCTAGTAAACCCGAGGTTTTGTTTCTTAACTGTTTTGCAAGAAAAACTTTCCCTGATTAACTTTACCCCCCTTTTAATTTGCCATCATCATGTGCAGCACTCTCTATCAATCTCCTTGTGTTCATATGTGTCTGCCTAGTGGGCTTGTATTATTATATGCATATTTTTGTTCAACGCTTACTGTGATCAGCTGTTTTGTGTTTGTAATTCCTCAGTTTAAACAAAACCAGGGGCAGTTTGAGTGTGACATACTGACATAGTGATATTGAATGAATTGCCATTCAAACAGACAGAGAAACTGGGGGCAGAAACTTTGCCAGTGGGCGCTTAACTTCTAGCATTAGGCTTTTTTTCTCTTTTTTTGGGCTAGAACTACAACATCTAGAATTAGTTGGATCACACAAATTTCCTTTGATACCCAGCGACTCTTTTATCCTGCAAACCCTACAATCTTTAGGAGACATGAAACTCTAACAAATCGCTGGCTTGTTGGATCAGACAGTTAAACACTTCCCAATCGAAAACTTAAGCATACTAACCTTGATCAAGAAACGGTTTAGTTAGTTAACCTTTGTGATTGTGCAGCATGTCATGTTTATTGGGTCTGGAATATGATGACCATAAGTATATTTTTATGTAATAGATTATTAGCATGTTAGTTTGGGCTCTTTTTTTAATTTGATTTTATATATATATATATATATACGCATTTCAATGCCGTTTTTTAACAAGGAGCTAAGTTAAGTTGCTTGAGGACTTGCAAATCCACAGACAGATCTGACATTTTAAAGAGAATCTACTGAATTGCGCCTTAAAAAATATAACGAAGATCTTTCCCAAGAATGCATCAAAGGACAGCCCTAGCTTAGTTGTAGGTACTAGAACCGAAGCAGATACAAGTAACTTGGTCTACTTTGATTCGAGGGGAGGGGTCCGTCTGGGAAAGAGTAGAGTTAGATATTTCATATATATATATATATATATAATTTTTTTTTTTTTTGGGTTACAAGATATTTCATATTTTGCATGCCCATCTCCCTATCATAAAATAATACTTGACTTATCAAAAAAAAATAATACTTGAAAAAAAAGAAGTGAATATTTTGTTGAGTGAATTACATTTCACCCTTGATTAACGGAATAACTTCATTTTGGTATCCAATGTTTAGAACGTAGTTACGTACGATTAGGAAATACTCTCATCCAAATGAGTTTGGATGAGCCCGTCCAAACTATCTATTTTTATGTATATTCGGTTTCGTATTTTCATAATCCAACAATTCATATTTTAAATCACACTCTAAAGATTATCTATGCAAAATTTTAATAAAATTGGAGATCGTTTGATCATCCAATTATATCAAACAAATTGACGGTTTCGGTAAAAGTTAACATTCTCATTACAACTGTTTATTTGTTTGATATAGTTGGATGATCAAACTATCTCCAATTTGATTAAATTTTTGCATAGATGATCTTTAGAGTGTGATTTAAAAGATGAATGGTTAGATTATGAAAATATAATGTGTAATAAGTAAAAATTGGATGAGACTCATCTAAATGAGTTTGGATGAGACTCATCTAAATGAGTTTGGATGAGAGTATTTTCCCGTACGATTTATCCCTATGATTTATTATGTCTATTTTCTAAGTTCTCATCAGTTTAATAGTCATACAGTTTCTCTTTGGGTGTTGTTATTAACACACCATATTTTGTTAATAACACACCCCTTCTCTCTATCTCTCTCTTTTTCTTGGATGTGTTATTAACAAAATAGAGTGTGTTAACAACAATACCCTTTCTCTTTTGATAAAGAGAAAAACCTCCATATGGTACCTGAACTATCACCAAATGCAATTTTTGGTACCTGAACTTTCATAAGGAACCTGGTGGTACCTGAACTATGCCTCCGTTAGCCATTATAGTACCTACCGTTAAATATTCCGTTAAGTGCTTATGTGGCATTTTAATATAGTTTATTTTTATTTTTAATTAATAATAAAATCACCTACATGGTAATAAATTATATTAAAAACATAAAAATTGGTAATAAATTATATTATAAAAATAAAAATAATTTTTCTCATTTTAGTCTTGAATTGTGGATAAATTATCTAAATCTTTTTTTGTATAATTTATTTAAATTTTAAAATCAAAATAAATTATCATTGTTTTTAATATAATAAAATTTAAATTATTTTTTTAGTATAGTTTATTTTTATTTTTTAATTAATAACAAAATCACCTACATAGTACTAAATTATATTAAAAACATAAAAATTGGCAATAAATTATATTACAAAAATAAAAATAATTTTTCTCATTTTTAATCTTGAATTGTGGATAAATTATTTAATTTTTTTTTGTATAATTTATTTAAATTTTAAAATTAAAATAAATTATCATTTTTTTAATATAATAAAAATTTTAATTACTTTTTTGAGTATAGTTTATTTTTATTTTTTAATTAATAAGAAAACCACCTACATGGTAATAAATTATATTAAAAACATAAAAATTGGAAATAAATTATAGGGAAAAAATCACCTTTAGTCCCTGAACTTTGACTCATTCGACACTTTCGTCCCTGAACTTTGAAATATATCACTTTAGTCCCTGAACTTTGAAAAAAACTATCACTTTCGTCCCTGACCGAAGTTTTCACCGAATAAACCTCTGATTCCGGCCAATTCGAACGACACCACATACTGGGCTTTGAAGCCCTCCTTGAGGCGAGTTAAACGCCACCAACCTCGCCTCAAACCGTCGCCGGACGGCGGAGAATTTTACAATTAAAGTTTCGGCCACCACCGGCTTTCGAGCAAAATTCGAGCCATTTTAGGCCGAATTGAGTTTACCCCAGTTATAAAAGTTACTCCTCTCATCCGTGCGAACATTTTGGCATAGGTTTTGCACCATTTTTTTCCGGTCAGGGACGAAAGTGATAGTCGGTGTTGAAGTTCATGGACGAAAGTGATATATTTCAAAGTTCAGGGATGAAAGTGTCGAACGAGTCAAAGTTGAGGGACTAAAGGTGATATAATCCCTAAATTATATTATAAAATAAAAATAATTTTTCTTATTTTTAGTCTTGAATTTTAGGATAACTTTTCTAATTTTTTTTTTGTATAATTTATTTTGAAAATAAATAAAATTACTGTTTTACCCATGCCACATAAGCACTTAACGGAATATTTAACGGTAGGTACTAACGGAGACATAGTTCAGGTACCACTAGGTTCCTTATGAAAGTTCAGGTACCAAAAATTGCATTTGGTGATAGTTCAGGTACCATATGGAGGTTTTTCTCTTTGATAAAAGCATATCTTGAAGTTCATTCTAATTATGTGGCCACCACTTGGTCTACGAAATCAGTGCATAAAGCACCAATTCCCGCTGCCACGGTTGCGCCACAGCGCGCGTAAAAAAGATTCAGAGAATCCACGAGTACAAGCAACCAATATATTGACCATGGACCTGCATTGGCCATCATGCGCCGTCACCACACCCAACAAGGACCCTATCTTCTTCCTACACCTGCAGCCAAGGAAAGCACCGTTTATCTACCCCCTGACAAGCTTGCTAAAACGTACATTGTGGTGGAATACACGCGCAGGCGTTCCGCTCGTGGGATTTAGCGGCACCTGAGTCCCACACCTTGCTTTGCTTCGGAGGACAAGTTTGTACTTTCACATAAGCCACTCCTCCGTCTCCAACTCAACTGAATTTCTTTTTTTTCTTTTTTCCCTCTCGTTCGTTCCCTCAAATCCAGAATCTCTCTCGGAGAAAGCTAAACGGAAAATCCAATACGACGGCGTACGCACGGCGTCACTGTGCACCACACAGTCTAGGCCTCTGCAATGAGGCTCCGACCTACTACGGTACTCCCACTGCTGTTTCTCTGCTTCGTTGCTATTCCTTGGCTCGAATTCCCACTTGCGGCTTCCGCCGAGTCGAACGAGTCGAACTCGGTGGCGGAGGAGATCAATGCCGAGTCGGACAAATCCTCGCGGGCGAGATCCACTAACGACAGCTTCGCTGACATGATTGATCGGGCTCTGGAGCGGGAATTCCCTGAGAATGAGCAAAATCAAGGTTCTTATATCAGAGCTTGAATTTCTCGCTTTGCATTTTCTTTTTAGTCTTTAAAATTTCTTTGGTGATTGAACTTGGAGATTGGATTTTAAATTCCGGACTTAAATCTCCTGTCTTTGGCATTGCATTGCTTCAATTTCATGCATTGTTACTAAGTCTGTTTGGTTATGGAAATTTTGGATTTATTTTTAAATGAAGAAAGTGGATATCGTTATGTAAAATTTGAAGCATTTAGTTTTTGTAGATGATTCTCTAAATTGTGTCTTCTTGTGCAGCCGCCGATGCTGGCAGCTTCAATAATAGCGTTAATGAACAGCAGGTAGGTGCAAAGCTCAGCTGAAATTTGTGATTTTAGAGTAGTGTGCTGTTAATGCATGTGTTTGATGTTTTCAAACCAAAAAAGAAAATGTTAATGTAACTGATGTGTTTCTCTGAGCGCTTTTGCATAATCCTTGGCCTGCATTTTGAAGATGTAATTTTGTTTATTAGGCGACTCTGGAGACCGTTGCTAGAGTTAAGTCCAAGAAAAATGACAGCAAGGAGGAGAAGTATGTGCTTCTATCTCGTGAACAGAAGACCGAATATGTTAATTTCCATTTATTGGAAGTGGTTGTAAATATCGAAATAGTAATACATGAAGTGAGTTCGCTGACATCTTTGTGAGCCTTGTGTTAGGTCATTTCAATTTCATGATGTATTCCATCTGGAGAATGAGAATGGAGCAGAAGATATGCCAACACTAATAGATCGCAAGGTATATCTGCTACCTGTCATTGGTTCACACTATATATTTACTACTGTGTAATGTAGAAAAGTAACATAGAAAATACGTGCATATAAGATGATGTAGATGATTTTTATATAGTGCCGATGACATAAAAGCACACATTATTTACAACGTCTTGTGCTTGAAGTTGATACTTTTTGACATGCTGTTTTTTTTTTTAATCAGGACAATGTTTTTGTTATATCCAATCGCAAGTCAAAATATCCTGTGCTGCAACTGGACTTGAGGTCAGCTTACAACTTTTTTTGTTGTTGTTCCGATTGCCATTTCATTTATAAGTGACAGAAATTGTTGGTTGATAACTTGATATATCCTCTTCATGTTACAGACTGATATCAGATCTGGTAGTTGTCATCGTCTCTGCAACGTGTGGTGGCATTGCCTTCGCCTGTGCTGGACAACCTGTCAGTCCTCTATCACTGCCTTTTGCTTTGTTTAATACTGAACTTCTTTTGAAGATTGGGATTTATTTTTTATCTATTTTTTGTTCATATTGAATGGGGGGATAAGTCCTTGGCATTTGTACATAGTTTTTTCTTTGCTTTTAGATCTGCTTATTGTCCAAAAATTTATCTCCTTTTACTTTCGAATTTTTTTCAGGTTATTACTGGATACTTACTAGCAGGATCTGCCATTGGACCTGGAGGCTTGAGTTTTGTCAGTGAAATGGTGCAAGTATGTTGTCTTTATGCCTATACTGCCTGACTGATTCTTTGTTTTGGGCTTCCCCTAGTGACCGTTTCTTCAAGATTATGGTTTTAGTTGTTCCATTAGCAGATTCAAAATCATGAGTACTCATGTTCCATATACTAGTTCGGTCTTTTGCAATTCATTTTTGGTGGAGCTATAATTTTCTTGCCATTCTTTGTCATTATGATGTTTTAAACTGCTGATTGTTCACGCACAATTTCAACACGCTATACATTTTCAATTAAGTGCATAAAAACTGTAATAAGCTTCTTGGTGTTTGGTTGCTTTCTTTGTTGTTTTAAAAAAGAATGCAAGAAAGGGAATATATGGGTATACTACTGCTACATTCACTTGACGATTAATAGTTGTCATATAATTTATTCTTTATTGACATTTTTAGAGCTTCATATGTATCACTTTCATTTTCTTATTAAAACATGCATGCAGGTTGAGACAGTGGCTCAGTTTGGGGTGATATTTCTTCTTTTTGCATTGGGCTTGGAATTCTCAGCTACTAAGGTTGGCATGTACCCTTAATGTTGCAGTATACTTTTGGAATCTTGTTTTTCAATTAATTTAGGTCATGATACTACCCTCTCCTCTTCAAGTTTACAGCTTCGGGTTGTTCGAGCAGTGGCTGTTCTGGGAGGTTTACTGCAGACTTTCCTATTTATGTGCTTGTGTGGAATAACAGCCTCAGTAAGTCTAGCATTTTAATCAACGCAACTTATCTAATAATGTGGGAAGAATGCTTGAAAAAAATTATCAAGTTGGACTTCGTGTGTTATCCAATTGGACTCCCAATTATCATACTTGAACTGGGAATATAACTCAAGGATGGGAATTTTCATTATGATTGTTTCTACTATCTCCGTTTTTTTTTCCTACTGCTTCCAATGGATTCTAATGCTGCACAGCTGCATATTATTTCCAGTTATGTGGTGGGAGACCTTCTGAAGGGGTATTTGTTGGTGCATTTCTTTCTATGTCTTCGACAGCAGTGGTAACTCTCTTTGCACTGATATCTGTATATTTTCTTTTTTTATTACCTTGGGGAAAATATATGAATTAATTACCTGTTAAATTTGTAATTCTTGCGAACGGGTTGTGGTCGTCTTCATCTAGCTTATGGGACATTAGAACTACTTCAAAATAGTTTATATAGGCATGCATGGAGTTTTGTTTTTCTTCTATAAGAAGGGTGATGCTGATATGTAATCGCATGGATTGTTGGTAGTAGGATATATATGTATATATTCATAAATATATATATATATATATATATATATATTCCTTTCTAGATATTGAAAGATCAACATTTTCTTGTTAATCTCATCTTTTTTGTTCTGCAGGTTTTGAAATTCTTGATGGAAAGAAATAGTATTAATGCTCTTCATGGTCAAGTTACAGTTGGCACTCTTATAATGCAGGTTGTGATAAATTTCTCAGTTTGCAGCATCATCACTGCTAAGCTTTTGCTACCTAGTATTATAAAAAACTAGTAAAAAATTGTACATATGATTTCTCACTGTTTCAAAACTGTCAATTACTAGGACTGTGCTGTGGGTTTGCTATTTGCTCTGCTTCCAGTTCTTGGTGGTACTTCTGGCATTCTTCAAGGAGTAATATCCATGACCAAATCGTAAGTAAAGATCATTATAAGGCATCCTGTTATACAGGTGTATGTAATTGATGAATTGATGATAAATGCTTCTGTCTAATTCATAAACAACTCAACACCTTGTATCTTGTTTTCATGCATATGCTTGCCTATTTGAATTGTGCACAAGTGTCATGTCTCATTTCACATACTCATTTAATTATTACAGGTTGGTGGTGTTGCTTACATTTTTGGCCACATTATCAATATTATCACGTTCTTGTGTACCATGGTTCCTTAAGCTTATGATAAGCCTATCTTCTCAGGTATTGACAAGTCTTCATTTTGATGGACTTTGATGCTGTAACATTACAGATTATGTTACAGAAAAAAAAATTGTGTGCAGACTAATGAACTCTATCAATTGGCATCAGTGGCATTCTGCTTACTTGTCGCTTGGGTTTGTCTCGTTTCCTACTTTTAACATCTTCCATTTTATAGGACATAGATAATTGCAGTTAATATGCATTCGGATCTATCTAATGCCTCCCAGCAGATACGAATATAATACATGCATTTTTATGTCATTTCAGTGTAGTGATAAGCTGGGTTTAAGTCTTGAACTCGGTTCCTTTGCGGCAGGGGTGATGATATCAACAACTGATCTTGGTCAACATACACTTGAACAAGTAAGATATTTTTGTTCATTTTTGTACTTGACAAGTTGTGAGGTGCCCGATTTTAGTTTTTTTTTTCTTCATGCTCTCCCTTCCTCGTATGCTTCAATTTCTAGTATATGTTTCACATAAGACTTTACCTATCATTGTGATACTAATGTACTAATGTATTAAGACTTTCATGTTAGGAACAAGTGAATGTTTGAGAGAGCCAGTAAAGAATGCAGACCTTCCAAATTGTTTCTATTTGAGAAATTTTTCCACAATGAAACAGGAGTAAAAAAGTCAGCAGCTGAATAGAAACTGAACAACTATTAAAAAATGTAATCATTTTTGAGTTTCTAAAATATAGAATGTGATTCTTCCAGTTGAATGTACAGAAAGTTGAATTTTCCTCGCCAATTGTCATAATGTTTCAATTGAAGACACTAATCTTCACACGTGTTTCTGTTCTTCTTTGTGGTTTTCTGTCATGCAGGTTGAGCCCATTCGCAATTTCTTTGCTGCTCTTTTTCTCGCTAGCATTGGGATGTTAATAGATGTTCAATTCCTTTGGAATCATGTTGATATTTTATTAGCAGCTGTTATATTGGTAATCGTTGTAAAAACTGTAGTTGTTGCTACTGTTGTCAAGGGATTTGGATACAACAACAAGACTTCCCTTCTTGTAAGATTTCAAAAACTGCTAATATATCTATTTATTTCATACATTTTATTGACCGAGGGGTCTTACGTTATCCCATATGTGTAGGTTGGAATGTCTTTGGCACAAATCGGAGAATTTGCTTTTGTTTTACTAAGCCGCGCTTCTAATCTTCATCTTGTTGAGGTGTGCTTTACCTGTAAATTGCCCTTCTAAGAATTTTGTTCTAGATAGCAGCTAATTTCTTTACATTTCCCACTACTAAGTCTAAGGAATTAACTAAAGCTTAATATCAGCTTTTATTGTAACTGAAGGTTTTATCACTAATGCAGGGTAAACTATATCTACTGCTTCTAGGCACAACAGCTCTTAGTCTGGTACGTGAGAAATTTGTTATATGTTAGTTATCATTTGTGGCACTGTTTGAAATCAGTGTTCTCAATCTTCCTTTTTGCTGATACTCCTTGTGTCTCCGTCAAGTCGTTTTCATTTTGCTATTTATTGGAAATTTTGATTTTTGTATTGTACCACTGCAGGTCACTACACCATTGCTGTTCAAGATGATTCCTGCTGTTGTTCATCTTGGGGTGTTGTTGCGGTGGCTCTCCCCTGATAGCCTAAGTGAGGTAATGATCTGCACCTAAATACTTCATGAATTTTCACCGTGGGGAAATGTGTGCCAGTTTACAGTTGTGCATAATTCTTATTGGAGCAAGTGTTTTGAGGTATCTTGAATATGGTTTCTCCTCCCAGATTGGTTTTAAAGGAGACGGCTTTCGCTCAGATGGTGCTAAGCGTATTGCTTTCTTGGTGCGAGAATCTCATCATTCATGATGTTAAATAAAACATGGGCCGGAAAATTGCAATGTTCAGCCTTTGGGGTTGTTATACTCTGAAGGGCAGGTATTTAATAGTGAAGAGGTCGACTGACTGAAAAATCTGTATACTGCAAAGCTCTTCAACTGCAGCCTACTTTCCATGCATCTTACTGACAGAGCAAAACTGAATCATATAAATGCTAATTGCGACCAAGAAAAAGACAGCATGGTAACTTTTCTCTTGTAAATTAGTATACATTTTGTAATGTAATTAACCCCTTGCCCCCTCTTGAGGTCGATAATTTTTGTTTTGTTTTTGCCGATTTTGCTTGCGTTTGTTTCCCCTAGTTGAAGATCAGTGTTGTTCCGATCAAAAATGTATCATGGATTCGTTCTTTGTAATACTACCACAGTTCTCTTTTCCTCTCTGTTAGGATTTTCTTTTTGTTTCAAGAATTTGAGTTGCAATGTATAAACACTCTGATTTTTTAAGGGAATAGACAGATAGATGGCTTTATAGGAAATGACATCACATGCTTGTATATATTTTTTTAGTTCATGAGTCATGACATCACATGTTCCTGATTATATCATAGGTTTCTCCGTTTCTCATCGTGTCATCAGTTCATGTTTGTATCACAGTTCCTCCTTACATCACCAGTCACACTTGTATGTATCATAACTTCCTTTGAATCACAAAGAAAAGGCAATTGTAACCTATGAAGGTACGTACAAGTGTGACTATTGTTCGATATTTATAAATCACATTGGGTATCGAAAGCTATATGAAGGTCGGTTTTTCGTAAACAAAGACTCCAACTTGTGAAGCAAAATAAAAGGTAAAATTAATAATTTGCACTAAAAATCCCATGATCGGTTTTGTTGGGGTCGTGACGCCTTCCCCGCCTGTACATGAAGTATTTTTATTATTATTATTATTTTGTTATTTTTTAAACCCTAGGTGAAAAACTAATTTTCGTAAAAATGTGAGGTTCCTAAACTCTTATTAGCTATTTGAATATTTGATAAATATATAGTATTATATATGCCGATGTAATTGACGTGTTGAAAATTATGGTTTAATTAGTAATACTTAGAATTTGATAAATTTGTGCTAGTCTGCTAGGTACCCTATCTATATAGGTTTTAAAATAGCAGAGCAGAACGAGAAGTTACTATCTTCATCTGTCAACACAAGAGAATATGAAAATTAGACAGAACCACAAATTAAGAAAAAGAAACTGTAACCTCACTGATAATTACAGGTAACATAAAGTAGTAATAATGGTAGGTTTCTGAACCTTAAAGAAATCCCAAACAAAGTTGACCTACATATGAAAGCAGAAAGTTAATTGATTAGCCATGCATAACCCACCATATTAAAGATGATCAAGGACATCGATCGACATGTTATAAGCAATAATCTTTTGGGGGTAAACCATGTTTAGTATTTTAAGTATAGGGTCAAAATGACCATCATAAAAGATAAAGGTGTAAATGGTATTTTTAAACATATGATGAAGACCTCCATATGAACTTATATATGCAAACATGTGAACTCGTTTTAGGAACTGCAGCAGTATCGATCTCCAATATGTACAGAGAGTCGCGTACAGATTGAATAATCAATTAAGGGGATGAAAACGTAATAATCATGAATTAAATTAACGACTAATTAAAGATAGAGATAGAAGTATTAATAATTTCTCCATCAGCAAACTAAGATAGTGGGTAATCCACGTTTAACGTACGTACTGATATAGATCGTTCACTAGCTCTTAATTACTTAGTACGCAAATCTTAATTAATTGGGGGTTAAGTAATAATTAAGAAGCTGATCGATGATCACCATCACGTAATCAATATATGTATGAATTTATTAATTGCATGCATAATTTTTTTTTCCTTGCATGATGACTGATCGAATGGCATCATACTAGATTATGCGCGCGGACCTAGATTATCATTAGTTTATGAAATATGGGTTTGATCGCAGCGATTGTGCTTTAAGTTTAATGCCTAAATTGACTCAAATAATCAATGAACAAACAAGATTAACCAAGAAAATGAATCAAGCTAGTTGAAATATATATATATATATATATATAGCAAATAAAAATGGCATTACAAGTTGAAGCTAGCTGATGTCATTTAATTTGCAGCTGAACTAACAATACAATGACATCAATATTATGACATAAATGATAAACGTGTATATATATATATATATAGATCTGGAAATAGCTAGGGATCTTAAAGATAAGGGATAAATGAAACTTGTACGCATGCATCTGCTTGCTATAAGAAACAAAGTCCTATCCTCCACAAGATTCATGTGAACATTAATATGTGGGTTTCGATTGGGTAACGTTCCAAATAATTGGACACCACACAGAGATAGTTACAGGTACTAAAGAAGACAGAACATTGTTTGTTGAGATGTCCCTGTAATTTAAAAGTGATAATAATTATGACAGATCGCGTATCAGACAACTGCAGACATACAAACACAAAAGATCTAAGTAATTCTACAATATTAGTACCAATTTGCAAGTACATATATTCTTTTTCTTTACATAGTATTAAAAAGTATGAGACTTGTTTCTTAATTTCTTTGGCTAAGTAAGTACCAGATGTGTTTGATATATATATACATCACGCATATAAACTTTAATTAGTCAGAATTAATTTATGTACCTATGTAGAGGTTAGGACACATTTAAAAGAGTTCGACTCTCATACTTTTTTCTTGAGCTTTTGTTTCTTTTTTGTATTGGAAAAAGACGGATTTGTGAACTTGTAATTTAACTCTGAAGTCCCACTATACTTCTACAATGAAACCCCACTCGAACTTCTACCTAGCCCTTTTAATGGAATTGACAGAAAGATACAAAATCTATGAACTGTTAACTTTACTAGACATGATCGAAACTCCTAGAACGATCGATACTGTGTTTTCTTTTGAGCTTGTGGACTAGCTTCATTTCTTCCTTATCCTAAAAGTACTATATGCATGTGTCAGCTGTGTTTGTCACACAATTAAATTTATAACACTTTGTCTTTCTGATTGATCTTAATTATATGTATGTATGGATATGGATTTTCTGGAGGTCAATCCAGAACCCTCAATTTTGCTACATGCCGTCAAGACAGAAGAAACTTCTCCAACATTTAACTAAAACAAAACTAATTGTTGTCATGGAATTGATATATCTCATAGCTAGACTTTGAAATATTCAAACTTTCAGAGTCTTGGGTCTTGGGAATGTTTTCAAAACAAATTAACAAGTTCTGCTTTCTGCTATATTCCTAGTCTTGTTTTTTCTGCACTAGTGCATCTTTGTATATTACATATATATATATATTGAATTTGGACTTCAATTTCCTCATTGCATAATATTAATTGACTTCAAAAAGTCAAGAACTACATTTTGTGATATGATGGACCACCCAGTAAATTGTCTTGGTGAAGCTACACAGAAATCACTGAATGCACAATTTCTCTGCTCTTAGAATAGGGCCTAAAATATAGGACTCGATCAGTGTCCCAATTTATGTTTTTTTGGTCCCGATTCAGAATTTTAATTGTAATGTATTTTGAATATGGTAATTTTCAGGCATTTGCCAAAAGCCTGTAATGTCTCTATCTGGGTATTTATTCACGTACCCTAATAATTAATCATGTACGTACCAGTAAGCTTTCACAACTGCTAAGCGTTCCCTAGCTAGCTATAAACCATATGCTGCTAAAATTGGAAGAATTGGAATGCTCCTAATCCCTAGTTTTCACAAATACTAGCTCGATCTTACTTCTTATTTATTAATTGCATGCACCAAACTTGTGCAGGTTAATTATCAATCAATTAAAGTCTAAAACTTTGTCCAAAACAAAAAAAGTCTAAAACAGTATTTATGTCATAATTAAAAATTGATTGTACAAATGTTGATGCTAATTCTAGTTGTCACTTGTCACACCTGTCATTTTTAGGAGGTGACCGATTATCTCTGTTAAAATTAACAAAGAAATAATGTTGCTTGTCATTTCGAAAACTTACTATAGCTAGTTAGCCCCATGATTAAAATAAACCAAGTGAACAGAAACCCCCAATAATGGTTAGGTATCCAATTTCAGTACTTCTTGAACTAGCTAGTGATGAGGAAGATGCCAGTATATATCCTTGAAGAAATGTTTAGACTTTAGAGAGATATATATGTTACTTTTTTATTAATTAGAGATTCTCTCTCCAGGAAAGATCTTCCAAACTCCTCCGTAGAGTAAACGTACCAAAGAGACTAATCTCCATTTGCATCATTTGAAGAAATGATTAATTAATTAGTCTAAATAATTTTATCTCTAAAATATTAGAAATGATCATGAAGAGGTACCAATAATTGTAACATGTAATTAACAAAATTAATACATGGTTAATTAGCACAGCCACCATTAATTATTTAATCTAGATAGATCTATATATACATATATATTCATAATATCTAGCTAGCTAATTAAACTACTTCCATAATTAAGTCATGGATACATGATCCGTTTATTCAAGAGAAATAAGATGGAAGAGGAAGAAAAAGAAAATTTAAGAACATATACTAACTATATATTATAAGTAAAAGTGCCCATGAATTAATAATATATATGTTCCTTGATCCTCTTCAGCTAGCTAGCTAGCTAGTCTTCTTGGGTTAACTTACGTCAAAAATGATCTTCATGATTACTATAACTCTGGGATCAAGTAACACTAATAGGTCCAATATTGAGGAGAGGGCCTCCTGTGGGGGATGAGGACGACGATGACGATCTATTTTGTTCCAAATTGATAGGCCTAACCGGCGCAGCAAGCGTGAGCTCTAGATGATCAGGTACTACAGATGATGATGATGATGATGATGGAATATTACTAGTGCTGAGTTTTGATGATGAAGCTGCATTTGAATATTTCAGCTGGGAATCGATCAACCCGTAAATCCATACAGGCATAGCGCGATCACGAGCACAATCATGATGATGTGAATTGCCTAAAGGAGGAGTAGTACTGCTGTAGTCAGCTGGTTTTTGTTGATTATCTGATGGTTTTAGATTTTGTGCTGCTGGGGTAGTACTAGTACTAAGTTGAAGCTGAATATTATGCTGGTGAGGGCTTATCGGATTAATATTAACACATTGAGTAGGAGCTGGATCAGTACTACTTGGCTTGGATTGAGTATTATTGCTGCTGCTTCCAAACTGTGTCAAATACAATAGCGTACGAAAAATTCAATTAGCTAGCTAGTTCCTATATGTTTAAGATAAATTCAATTAAGCTAAATAATTAGTGATGCATGATAGTTAATTAATTACCATATCGAAGAGGCTTGAACGACGCTTCTTCTTAGTGAGGGTGGCTTGCCTGAGAAAATACTTCTGAGCATGGCTAGCAACTTGGGTTGGTGTTCTTGTGGTCACATAGTTCCTAGAGATGCCTCTCCAGTCACCCTTCCCTAACTTCTCAAGCCCCATCAGAAATGTTCTGTGTTCCTCTTCTGTCCACGGAACTCCTAGAATACATAGAAACGGGTTCATAACTAGAAACTTAATTAATACGCTCAAGAACATAGATGAAAACACAAATTATTGCTAATATTAATGAAGAAAACTCAAAAAAGAAAAATTTAAGGAGAAAGTGAGTACCCTTTTTCCTGTCTTGGGCACGGCATATGAGACCATCGGAGAGATAACCGATGGAGGCTTTGTGATGATCAGAATTTTCGTTATTATCAATGGAAATTCTAGAAGAAGATGGGGATGAGGATGAGGCTGAAGACGTGGGCAAGCAATCCATGCTAAAGCTTTTCTTCATCATCATGTTCATGGCATTAAAAGAAGATATTGAAGAAGACATATGATAATCATGATGATGAAGTTGAACCCCAAAGAGCCTAAATCCATTACTAGTTGTACCAGCAAAACCAGTAGTGGAAGTGCCTCTGAAATTTGTACAGGTCCTTGAATTATGGCCTATGTTTCCACAATGTGAGCACTTTCTGCCCATTTCTGAAGAGACAATTAGCACTACTACCTCCTTTACTAAATTCTCTCACACTATTAACGGCCGACACCCCCACAATTCCAAACCCAATGAAAAACTCTCAGAGAGAGAGAGAGAGAGGAGAAATGGGAATAAGTAGAGAGCTAGATAGATAGAGTTAGCTAATCTGTTTGGTGGTATATATGATATGATGATGGGGAGGTGGGGTTTATGAAAATGGATGCACACCAAGAGAAGATGATTGGATGGACTTTGTTTATTGTTGGATATTTTCCAACTTGGGTTCTAAACAAAAGAATTACTAGTACTATATATACTACTATATAACTACCTCTCTCTCTCGAAAAAAAAAAAAAAAAATCTTATCTTATACAGGAAAGCTTTGTCCTCTGGAGTTTGTAGCATACTACGACATGAATGAGTTGGGGACCCTTTTACATTGTTTAGTTTCCTTTTTAATATAGGCCGCCAATTAATTAGTATTTCTATATATAATTAGTAAATAGGTACTTAATTCGTATCTAAGTTATTGTATAATGAATTATGTATATCCCCTTAGTGGTATGTACTAGATAGGAGAGAGAGAGAGAGAGAGAGAGAGAGAGAGAGATGATCTGCCAATATCTTGGAAGTAGGTAGGTGACTAGGTGAGAAATATCAGAGGAAAATGAAGACATTTGGAACTTGATATTTATTTCATTTTCATAGGAACTTCATACTTGGGACTTGGGAGAAATTATTATGTATATATTATGTTATATATACCTTAAGTTTTTTTTTTTGACAAATATATATATATATATACCTTAAGTTAGCGGTGTGTTTTTTTTAACTTAAATGTCGCAATGAATTAAAATAAAATATGTGGGAAAAAAATTTATGATTATTCATCACAAAAGTTTAGAGCTTTATATATATGCGAGTATAACCCTAAATCACATCAGCGATGTATTAGTTATGTACATTAAGTTACTACTGACTCATATTCAAGAATATATATATATATATATATATATATATATATATATATATATATGAATTAATGTACTAAATTCATAGTTAGTTCCATCAAAATTTAAGAAAGTTAGGTTCTTTCTGATAGGTCAACAGAAAAATATGCCTAAATTAATGCTAGATACATGCATGATTAAGACTTCTAGGCTTCTAGGCCGGTACTAAGGTTTTCAGGGAATTAGAAACCAAAATGTACTCTTGCATTCAACCATTCAAATCAGTGGACTAAATGCTCAAAACAAATGAATCATTATCACCATATCTGTATCATCGATTAGGGATTTAATTTCCTATCATCAATTAGGGATTTAATTTCTAGATTGGTAGACGTAAACTTGTATTTATGCGGCGGCTGATTATCAATCGATCTATATCAGTACGTTTCTTATGTCTTACCTAACTCTTTATCCTTGAAAGAAAGAAACACTGTTTGACGTGTCATACTTAATCGATCATATCACCTATTTTTATTAATTAGTAAATTAGTTTCTTAATCCATTGTATATGGCTAATGACTTTATCTATAAGGTATCAGTGTAGCACTACACAAAATTATATAGATCGAATCCTCAGCAGTTTGATTAAAGGGAAGGAGAATAGAGTATATTCCCTTTCTCATATTTAATTTGGTAAACTAATATATGCTCATGTATGTACTTCTAAATCTAGATAGGGACTGAGATATAACATATATATTGGATATATACACATCTCTCACCCACCCACTTCTGTTTTACTTAGTAATCTTATTATTGTGATCATACATGGGGGCCAACTTGAATAGTTGTTAAGGATTTCAAGCTATAACGTACTTAGCTAGTTGGAAAAATTAATTGATCCAATTAATGTATTAGGAAGCCTAGTTGAAAATTGTTTAGTCTTTTCTATGTCTGAACCAGGAAACACTTCCATATTATTCATATTATTGGGATGCATTTGGCATTATTACGCGAAGGAATCTTCCCTAGCTAGTATGAAACGAGAGGATAATGGTACTTTGGAAAGTTTTCTATTCTTGTTTGACTAAGTACAATTATAAGTCACTTGCTTTGGTTTTTTTAATAGAAATGTAAGGGAGAAGTTGATATCCCCAGCTTGATATTAATAATAATTTAATTATGAGAGAAGTTGATGATATACCTTAATCAATTTATAATATATATAGCTTCTGAAAGAAGTTGATATCCTTTAACTAATAATGCTTAGTTTTTCCAATCTCATACAGGTCATTTTATTAAGACTATTTTAATTAGTTAACTTTAATCATTGAGGCCTCTAAATGGCATTTGAGCTGCACCCATTAAAGATTTTAGTTTAAAACATTTTGCTATGCCAAAACTCGATGCTTGCATGATTATTACAGGACCCGGATAAATTGATAGTTCAGTATATTAAAAATGCCATTAAAATCAAAGTGACTGAATTAATTTGATTAAATGTTATTGGCTTATTGCATGGTGATAATCAATTCTCACCTTTTGTTAAGCTGGAGATACTGTGTTCTCCATTTTTAATGGAATAGGGATAGAAAGACAAAGCTAGTAGATCAGCACTACTGGTTGAGCACTTTAAATTGACAAAGGGTATATATAGGGTGGTTAATTTGGGGGCTATAGCCTATGAGCTAGCTAGTGCTGCAAGAATTGGTGAGCTTGAGATCATCTTCAACTGAAAATGACTCCAATATCTTATACATGCAAGCTCAAAGCAGGGAATATTTATATAAGTACCAAGTTGCAAACAGATGAAGTACTACTATTAAGGCATACATATGATTCTTTCCAACTTTAACTGTAATCTTTGGTGTACTTGCTAAATCATTTATTTTCTTTTTAAAGTATCTATAAAAACTTTGATGAAGATTGATTAGAAACCATTTTCTTTCCCATAATTGCTTTAGCACCAACTCAAAAGGCATCAACTTTACAAACAACAAATGGCCATAAGTGTACCATCAGCCTGAGTTTTCTGAAGTACTAAAAAAGCACTGCATCAATCTAAAGAATAATTAAGCCACTCATGATCATCAACTTTCAAATTACATCTAACACTTTATAGTAGCCAATTGTAATCACTATTATCCAATGCAATTCTATCTTTTTGGGGTCTAGTTTCCTTCTCAAAAGTCATACAAATATGTAAAGGAAATAGAGAGAATAATATTTGAAAAAACCTAGCTGCCATTGATAGGTAACATGGCAAAGGCATCATACAATGGAATTAGTTCAAATAAGGAAAAAAGTTGAAAGAAGGGACGAGGTTTCAACATGGGTCATAATCAAATCTAAGGATCTCAACTGCTCATTATTATTTAGGAACTGATCGAGCACTTGCCTTTAAATCTCATTTTCATATCATATTGATTATTGCATTAGTTGTACAAAGCCATTATTAGTGCTAAACATTACATCACATGCCATAATCCAGTAGTAGAACTGCAATTAAAGTAGAGGAATATACAATGTACAAGCACTCAGCATCTTTCTGTACAAAATATAATTTCATATCGATCAGTAGTCACAAAAGAAAAAGATCGAGAGGAACTGATGGTATATATTAATATCATTAATTGTCAATTGCTTATTATGTTAATCTACTAATTAATCTAGTACTACTATTTTGTGGAGGGGGGAATGATTGTAGTAGTTGGAGAAAGAACATTAATTGGTAGTGCTTAAAGTCCGTCAAATTTATTGAAACTAAGATTTTATTATTGTCCAAAACAAAAACAAAAAAACTAAGATTTTATTGTACTCTATTTTTATTCTATATTTTCCTGCTACCATAGAATGACATTTGATTTTTGAAGTAGTGTCCTCTTAGCTACACAAGGAGGTACCCTGTTCTTTTTCTGAGTCATTGCTTCCAAGTCAAAGTTTAAGAAAGAATCTTTTTGTGCAGATGAGGAAACTTGGAAATTCCAACCATTTGGACCGCACTGAAAAAGTTTTATCATTCTTAAGATTTAACAAAACCTTCGGTTTTGAAAATTTGAAGTCAATCTTAACGCAGATCACAAGGAATTGTATCCTGAGCTGGTGGAATGAGTATCAGAAATTGTAAAAGAATGGTTCATATGGAATTCATACAAGCCTTCCTAGTACCACCCTAGAGTATTCATATTTGCTCAGTATAAGAAAAGAAGAAAAGTATTCAACAATGGATAGAAAGTTCTTTGATTAGTTTCAGTTCCTGAAGCAACCAGGATGAAGTAGTCAATGGTCACAAGATTGAACAGCTAGCATTTTGTTTTTATAATCAAAGTCAATATGCCCTTTAATGAACTTCAATTGATTCATGGCCATTGCAATCAAAATCACAAAGTATACCAATGGACATTGGGAGCTGAGAAATTTCAAAATAGTATGATAGAAGATTTTATGTGGATTGGCTTTTCAAAGAAGCAAACTTCTAGCGTCAATAATACTCAACAAAGTATTATTGAGTATTATTGACTCTAGAAGTTTCTCCCAAATTTTAGTTACAAAATGATCTGATAGATGAGATGTCAGTGTCTTATGAAAAGGAAACTGAAAGTGAAACCAAATATAAACAGACGAGGCACTACCATATCAATTGAAATCTAGGATTTTGAAATTTAATTTAGTGCATGGAGCATTACTCTTCTAGTAGACTAGTACCATAACTTAATACATTATTCAAGTAAGCACAAAGGATAAGAAAAATCCATCATGTAACTGAAAATGCAGAACAAACCAAATTTCTTGGATTTTCTCTGAATTTAGAGACCAACTTGTTTATACAAACATGTGCTTCAAGGTCAATGTTAAAGGGAAGCATAAAACTTAACGTATGTTCATTTTCATAACTTGAATGAAATTGCATAATTTAATTTACAAGAAATGTTTCACAAGCTGACAAAACTTAATACTCCTACGGTATGTTATGCATTTAAATTTTCTCTCCGTATTCCACCCTTTCACCAATGCAAGGATTCTTTCATCCAAAAATGAGAATTGTCACAGTATAGATCTTCACTACAAAGGAAATCAAAAGCTGCCTGGTAAGGTCCTCATATAGCATATCATCAACATCATCAGTTTTCGCAAAAGCAATAGCAGTTAGATCACTGCAAAAAGAAGAAACAAAAACCACATTAACGGCCATTATTCAGAAGTTAATGTCTCGTTCTTTCTAGTTATGAAGGATTTTGGTGAAATATGATGCAGATAATGTTCTGTTAGTTTTTAGATGTGAAATATGTATACATAGATACCATTCAAGTTGGGGGCAAAAGGAGAAAATGTTATGATAACTTATATATCCCCCATGGTAAGTTTTCTTTCTTCTTTTCTAAGGAGAGCTGTTATAAAATTGTTTTCCTCCAAATAAATAAAATAACCTAGTACTTTCAAGAGCCATTCCAATGTCTGCATTTGCATAGTCCACGTCTTTTTTCTTTGAAAGAGTCGCGGATAGACTGCAACATGGAGCATACAGCAGGTATATGAGACAATTTATCATGCAGCTCCTGCAAAATGAATTTCGCTTCCTTGACCAACAACATAAAGTATAGATTATAGACAGAGATGGTGAGGATCTGGTTGAATGTGATACCACTTCAGCAAGACGTTCTTCAAAACCACTGGAATTTGCATCAGCAGGCATGAATATCTTTTGGTAAGCTGTTCTAAGACTTCTGATCTAGATCCTTGCCAAAAGGTATAAGAGCTCTTTTAGAAGTGGAACTAAACATAATGAGATCAACAATTAACATAAATTGATTAACAAAAACCTCTGCGGCTGTGAATCCATGACGCCGTAGACCCTCAAGGTTTAAACCACGGAGTTGAGCTCTTTCTCCTGCAACCATCATGTACTTTGGAACATCTTGTGCAATCTTTAGGCATATAACACAAGAATATAAAATCAAGATTGTACCGTGGGAACATTAAAAACTATGTTATGGCTACACCAATAAAATGTACTAGTACATATCAGCATATCTTCAGACCAAAAGAAATCAGCCTTTAGCAAATAGAAACCGTATAGTGTGCACTTCATGTTAATAGACACTGTTTCAAGTACTGGCACCAAGGTAATAGTTCAGCAGTGCCTTTTCGACATGAGCAATTTGGGCAAATTTCCTTGATACATTAAAGGATAGCGTATAATGACAGAGGTAAATGGTAAGGCTATGTCATACCACAGAGCCACCACCAATGAAAGCGAAAGAACCAACATGACAGAATTGATGAACAACAACAGCCCCTGCAGTGTGAGCATGATCCTACATTTGAAACACAACTATATATCAGGTACTACAGGCAGGATAGATTTATCTTACATGAACTATCCCAAATCAATTTGTGAGGTTTTTTAAAGCCAGAAAAACAGAGTAAGGTTGCATTTAGATATAGAAAATAAAATAGAAGGGATTTCCAATGACAACATTTTGGATTTGAAATAAGTGAACTAAGTACAATGTATGATTTTAATCGGTTAATCAAAAACATATCTTTATCCTGAAATTCGAAATGTCAAAATCCAAATAAAGCACAAGGGCTTACTTCCACCACAACATGGCCTGCTAGAAGGGTATTATTTGCCAGAATGATGTTATTTCCAACCTTGCAATCGTGAGCAATATGGCAAGAACCCATGATAAGATTGTTATTCCCAATAACCTGATTACATAAAGCTAGTCAAAGTATGAAACTTTATACACAGGTATAAGTGAAAAAGATATGAGCATATCCACAAACTGTTGTATCACTAGACTTCGAAGATCGGTGGATTGAGGCATGCTCTCTGATCTCATTGTTGTCCCCAACATCAAGGAAGCATTCATCCCCTGACTAACTCATAAAACACATACACATTAGTGAACTTTCTCCTGAAATTCAGCATCCTATTAACTTTGTTATATACACAAACTGACCTTGTATTTCATGTCTTGGCATTTAACACCAACCACAGCATGGTGACCAATAACATTATTGCATCCCAGCACAGTACGCCCCGGAAGATCATCACCAACAATGGCACCACTGCCTGACAAATTTTTCCCCACATTGAAAAGTTTAAAACTTGAAAACACGAAATGAAAGAGAAACCCAGATTGGAAAGAAATCAACAATGCATTTATTCAAAACTCACGTCATCAAAACACAACTATCCCCAACTTCTGTACTTCCGAAAATATGGCTTCCGGGATGTAACCGGCAGCCATTTCCAACCTTCACGGACGACCCAATAGTACAAAAGGGTCCAACTGAAACACCCTGATCGTAAAAACCACAACCCACAACCACACTATGAGTTTCGTTCAAATTTGATTGAGAAGTGAAGCAAATTAAGTACCTCGCCGAGAACGGCATTGGGATGAACGATTGCAGTGGGGTGAACGAAGCCGTTAGAGGAGAGTGTGCTGCAGAAGCGTCGCAGAGATAGAGAGCTCACGCTGTTCAGCGCAGAGAATAAGCGCTTGCTGCTAACTCTGAATAGCGCACACATGGTGTTCGACCAGTGACCTCAGTCAGACTCGGACACTTACTTTCTTTTCCTTTTAATCCTTCCCTGTTTGTAGCTTTTTTATTTTTTGGGCCCAAACTTGACAATTTTTTTTTTTTCGGTCGTCCAAATTTGAATGGGAGAATCATAGAGATTTTGAATTCAGGACCTCATGTAAATCGAGGTGCATTTTGATACTAATGTTAGATTTGTTTCAAAAGTTGTTAGGAAATGATCTGACAATGCACTCCAACAAATGAGATGAATAGAATAAAATTTCATCTTCGGTTTTATGGTACGGAAACTTATGAGGAATTGATTACAGGCAGATCTCTCTTACAACTATATACTACAAAAAACTACATATAACTATATTATGCTTCTTTTATTCTTTGAAGTACAGAAAATTGTATCGCTATCATTGTCTACAAAAGTGTCCTCAGTCCTCACAAACCCCCTCCCCTTCATCTAAGGATGATTAAAATTCATGGGAATGTCATCACCTTCCAAAATCCGAAGAACCTATATGTAAGACAAATAAACAAGAATGAGATTACAGTTAATTCTGGGCAGAACTGAATTTCAAGAGGCAATGTATGCTAACTTCCACTGATACCTGAGACATTCGAGGCCTGGAATGAGGGTCTCGCCGGATGCACAAGGAAGCACATCGCAGCATGTTACTAACTTCTTGCTTCAAATAGCAGTTCCTTAACCAGGGGTCTATCAGTTCGTTAATGGCATTCTTTTCTAGCAAGGGTCGTGCCTGGTCACCACACTCATGAGCGTAAGCAATCGCCAAAAGAAGATCATGTAAGATTAACGTATGATTATCTATCTTGAACTTTGTCCACTATATGATATGCTGTATAATCTCAAATTAGAGTTGCCTTTACTCATACATACCCATTCACTGAGGCACTGCTGGCCTTTGGGCTTGTTTATGTCCATAGCTTTCCGTCCCGTAACAAGCTCCACAAGTACTACCCCAAAGGAATATACATCAGTCTTTTCTGTAATTTCTCCACTTTGAGCATATTCTGGAGCCAAGTAACTACATTACAACAAGATTTCTCAGTTAGTAAAACTTTTTTTATCAAGCTGTAATTTTATAATATGAACAACAGCTTTATTTTTTATTCAAGTCCAATGGTCTTACCCAAATGTTCCAATTACTCTTGTTTGCATCCCAATATCTCCATCTGGTTGCCACCTTGCTAGTCCAAAATCTCCAACCTGAATTCAGAAGTGGTGAACTGTCACTCCAAGTGATTCATGCTAGAGTTTAAAGCTTCATCCTTGGTGCACATACAATTTGACACAAAGAGAATACTCATACGAGGAGTGATTCATCAAAGGACAACATACAATTGGTGAAAAGAGCATTTGAATTTTGTAAGAGATGAGATATACCAATGGTTCAAAATCATGGGTTAGAAGGATATTGTTAGGTCGCATATCACGATGGACAATGCAACCTACTCTACACTCTTCATGAAGGTATCTCAACCCTCTAGCTGCTCCAACTGCAATTCTTTGTCGTGCAAACCATTTTAACGGACGTTGGTCTTTCCCTGCAAATTTTAGTGGTGCCATTAACTTCCTTGGCCACAGAAGTGAATACACCATAACTTGTATAAAGGTATTGAGAGTGATGCATACTGGCTATTGACATCAATCAGGGGTAGAGGAGAACCTACCATATAGATGAGAATCCAAAGAACCATTGCAGATATATTCATAAACTAGCAACCTTCTTCCATCCTCCACACAGAACCCAATCAGCATCACAACATTGCGATGCTGTGCACAGCTTAAGACCTCAACTTCTGAGCAGAATTCCTGATCTCCTTGAGAACTAGCCAACTTATATTGCTTGACAGCGACAACCTGACCATGTGGTAAGACACCTCTATGTACGGAGCCAAACCCACCTTCAGCCAAGAAATTTGCTTGAGAAAAACCACATGTAGCAAGTTCCAACTCTGCATATGTGAACCACCTAGGAGGATTCCCAAAGACAGGTGCCTTGTGCTGACATACAGAACACAATGGAGGAGGGATAGAAGGTGAGTTTCTGGGTAGGGAAATTGCTTCACGTACACTTCTGCTCAAGTTCAAATCAAGCCTATAGTTCAAGACTCCAACATCAGGCTCTCGATTTAAATTAGCTAACTTATCCAGCAAGGCTCCATATGCTGAAATCAGAGACTTATCATACGGTCTCTCTGAACCTCGTGCCACATTTCTTGAAAATTCACCATCAGAACTTAGATAATCTGCCATCCAGGGCTGGCAATATGAACTCGAGAAATAAGGACTTGTCTTTTCATTATTAGTCTCATTGTCAGATTCATTCAAACTATCATTTCCTTCAGTGGCATATGGAAATTCTTGCTTCAATCTACCGAGAATTCCAGAATGCAAAAATGATTCAGTCCCCATATCGGAGCTTGATATAGATGATGTTCCAATATCAGTCGCAGTCAGAGGTGACTCATGGTCAAAACTACTAGTAGGAGTCACAGGTGGCCCTCCACTCATATTCCACTGTTCAAACTTGCTCTTTATGTGTTTTGGAGAAGATTCTGGTTCAGACAATGTAGGGCAAGCCACTTCAGGTTCCATTTTTGGAGAATTAACCAAATTTAAGCGAAGAACCTTAGGCCCAGATCGTTTCATAATCACAACATTGCATTGCAGCTCTTCCATGCAGTATTTCTTTTCATATTTCAATTGTCTGTGCAATATCATTCAAACAAAACTGATAAGTTGAACAGGCAGAAAGGGACGAAAACAATATTCTGGAGAAAAAGCTTTTTATGCACCAAAAGTGATTGCTAAAGATTAACATTATGAATTCAACAAATGATGCCATTGTATGTTATCACACATAAAAAAAGCATGCCTTATAGGAAGAAGTCTTAAGCTAGAGAATATGATACTAGAAATTAAGGTTGCATTTAATTTATTACTTGTCCAATATAACCCAGTTTGATTGAGCTTTCTTCGCTTCGGCAGCCACAGCACCACATGGTGAGCCAGAGACAATTTTTATCCTGATCTTTATCTGTAACAGAAAATATAGTGAGAGCAGATTAATATTAGATATGAAGCATAGAAGGACTAAACATTGGAAACCCCACTGATGCACTGACCTTCTCTGGATCATAAACATCTTGAAGCTGTAGCACCATCTCAGAGCATGAGTTCACTATCTCATCCTTATGATCTGAAATGGTTCCTGTGAGAGACCAATGGTGACTTCTGGTGCAATCGCTGGTAAATCTTGCAAAATCCCATACCCTATTACCTGAACATATGGTGTTTTCATCAACGATCTACTTTGGCCTCAAGAGTTCATAGAAATCCAAGCACAAAAAGAAGGGTAAAAATTCCATCAAACAAAAGAATCAGATACATCTTAGGCATAGTTCAACTTGGCTGTGGTTTCACTAATTTTGAAACTTGTTAAAGTACTTCTGTCAAACATAGCATGCCATGGATAAGGTCTTGAAATACCCAACAGGTAATTACAACAAAGTAGGAGATAACATACTGCCAATTCACTACAAAGTTCCTTATACAGAACTTCCTTGTGATTTTCATAGACACATGGGTGTGTCAAAATGAAGTAGAATACCATACTTAGACATGCCACACCAGATAGTTTGACCAGTCATTATACAAGTATATATAGAAGATCAATTGAACCCCTAAACAATTAAGTTGTGCCAATTGTCCTAAAAAGGGAACAATATCAAACAATCAATGAAACTAAACAAGTAACCATGAAACCTCTTATCAATCATTTGAAGAGCAAAAGTTCCTTATCCAGGAACCAGGGTATTGCAACTTACTTAGATGATACATGCTAATTACCAAGTTGATGCTAATAACCATGCTAATTCTCATTCAAAGGCACAATATATTTTTCTTCAATTAAAAGAAAGACATGGGTGATTGATTACTTGATGTGTGTGAAGGAATGACCGCTAAAAGCTTAATGTAATCTCCAGGTTGCACAACATGAGTCAAAGCCCAGACCAGAGCAGTGTTCGGAATTTCCTTCAAAGCCTTAACAGCAACCACCACAACTTTCCCAGCCACCACTGAATTCCTCTTCTCTTTCATACTCAGCCAAGCAAGACCCAAACTTCCTCAACACACCCCAAATTCAAAACCCATATCCCAATTCCAGAGTGTGTTCAAAACAAACAAAACCCAGAAGCAGAAAAACGTGCATTATCACTGTGGGAATCAGAAACCCCCAAATGAATGAGCTTTTCTCAGATGAAAAAAGCAACACCAAAGTAGAAGAAGACACGCACTGTCTTCAATGTTTGCTTTAACCAGTCACTGGCTCATTTCCGTTAAAGGACACGTCAAAGTCCCAAAACCCTCTCTCACTCACTCTGTGCGACTCTACGAACACTATAGAAGAACCTTTGGGATTAATGAAAAACAGAACAAATCAAGCACAAAGTTTTGGTCTTTCATGGAAATTGAGCCGACTCTTTTGCATGTGGGATGCGTGTGAATGTTATAGAAGTTTTAAGCAACAATTTGATAGAGTCTTTGGAGAGAGACAGCAGCAGGTGGCCTAAAGTTGGACTTTTTTTGTTGGTAGATTCTGATTTGGGCTCCAGCATAATTACAAGGAAGAAGCGCCAAGAGGGAAAACCGATGAAACGACAAAAGAAATAGAGGGTTTTAGCTTAAAACGACACTGGCCATTTTGCAAATATGATAACAGGACCATATCTAGATCAATGATTGGAGCATTCTTTCTTGCTCTCTCAAACTACTCTTAAATATTCTTGTTATTTGTAAGTTGCATGTGGAAATATATCTGAGGGAGATTGTGTAGTTTATTGTTTTGTGAATTGGTCAGTGGGGTTCTTATATATGATATTGATTAGTGTTTGTCTTTTAGTAGTTTAACAAGGGATTATATCATATGAAATTTTCCATAAGTCATAACTACAAAGATATTATTGTCTCCTCAATACCTCCTTTAATTGGCTTTTGATTTTGAGGAAAAGGGTATGTTAGGAGAGAAATTTCATAGAGTACTAGGCTGTTAATCTTAATATATAGTGCACTCAAGTAACAAACTTTCCGGATTAGTGGTTTACACAAACAATATGACGGCATGACATAACAACTTATTTAGCTCCTCGTTATTTTTTTATTGGCTTTTGATTAAGAGAAAAATGATATATTAAGGAAGATTTTTCATACAATACTAAGCTGTT
The DNA here is from genome assembly GCA_029955375.1 of Rubus parviflorus. NCBI lineage: Eukaryota > Viridiplantae > Streptophyta > Magnoliopsida > Rosales > Rosaceae > Rubus > Rubus parviflorus. The sequence goes on from JARGGL010000004.1 coordinate 20,040,960, forward strand.
AATATGAATGGTACACTCAAGTAATAAAACACTAGTTTAACTATATCACGTTATGACATAACAACTAACTTAGTTTGGTTGTGTTTTATAATACTTTTTAGTTTGAATTAGTTAATTTGTAAACCGTAAGTTGGCTTCAAAGTTTAGGCAATGAAACCTTTGATCATTATATTTAAGAGTATTGTAAGCAATCAAAAAATTGATGACTTTTGTCCTTTCATAAACAATCAAGAATCATGATGGCACAAAGTTATTTTATTTGAAATAAGTTACTAACTTATATTTAAATATAATAAAAATAGGCAATTTTCTTATGCTTTTTTACACAATAATAAAAAGAATAATGATTTTTATTCTCTATGGATGTGATTTACTTTTTTTTATGGAGAAAAATCATATGCTTTTCTTTATTTTTTCTGTTCTATTATTTTTCTCCAAAAGATGGATGTATTTTGGATTGATAGGCAAGTAAACAATGACTTCCTAGCTACATAATTATTCGAATCTCAAATTTAAAGTCGAAATCCACCTCCCTTTTCCTTTTATCCAAAGGAGCTTCAATACAAAAATTCTAGGATGCATTAACATTATCACATCTCTTTTGCCTTCATCTCGTGCATTTTTGTTGCTTCCTATATATCGTTTTCTAACTCTATCTCCTCAAGAGGCAACTTGGTCATCAAATCAATCAAGAATCAAAGACCTAATCAGTGGAGGCCTAAACTTTCAGCTTTAAGTTATCAGTCAATGAAGAAGTAGGTACATATATACATATACTACAACACTGAATTCATAACAATGTTCCAAGCATTGCAGGACATATAATAACATCAGCATGGTTGTCATCTTATCTACAAATTGATCAAGTTATAAATATGCTCATTTGGTCATTTCCCTTTCTTGCTCATGAAGTCATGATCATATTCGTTTTTGGCATGAAGTAAGAGTAGGACTAGTTCTCGATGAGGTTTTTTGGAGTCGAATTCCTCACTAAGCTTAATCGTAACGCAATTCAATCTCCACCTTCCTTCACCACTTGAGCTAATCTCAAAGGGCAATACTTCAGACATTTTACCACGTCGAAGTACATAGAGGAGAGTTGGTGGATATAAATATTGTGTCCAAAAGAACAAAGGAATTGGGCTGGGCTGGCCCATACCCCATTTAAATGGAGCAGGAAAGGAAATGTTGGCGCCGTTAAAGGGCGTGACCAACGGTAATTTGATTTATTTTATGAACACGTCTGAAGCTCTCAAATGGTAGCCAGCGACTTGACCGTTGCTGTCGAAAGGCTGAAGAGGGAAGAATGCAAGCGCACAAAGCACGACGCCCACTTCTCCAATTGGAAGGTAATTACGCTAATCACGGACGATAATTTGTCTCTCTGTTGGTTGGAAAATCTGAATTTTACTCCCTAATCTTTCCCTTAAATTATGTCTCTCTCATTACCCAGATCCAGAATCAGGTTTTAAATGGTATTTACATTCTGGGTATGTTCAATTTGCTATGAAATTTAGATTCTTGTTGGCCCATCTGATTGGGAAGACTATTCACTGGGCAAGGAAGGAGCTGAAAGATACAGACTTCATAACCTCCCCAAAAGTGAGAGTCCGGGACTCTACGAACTTGGGATTGCTGTTTTGCGCGGTGGTTTAGGCCGTCAGATTGAACCGGATCAAATAGTCCCGGTTTATCTTGGACAAGCTGATAGTGTGAGGACAAGGCTTCAGCAATATGGCCGAACTGGTGCTCATTTGGGCTCAATTGGTCATCCGAGTGACCGAAGCCGAAAGGGGCCTGGATTTTTTGAGGAGATACTGGCAAGAGGCTACCCCATTGTGTATAGATGGGCTCCTGTAAGTTTATCTATATTGTTTTGCCTCCTTTCAATTTTACTTGGGTTGTGCTGTTTGTTTGTTTGTGTGATTGTGGTCAGTGTTGATGTTATTGGGGTATGCAGTTTCTGTTTTGCTTTATAACTTCTCTTATGTTTAGTTTTGTCTTCCATATTCATATTCATACCATTACCACATTATCTGGACTGGATTGAACATAGTGAAACTTGGCAGGGAAGATGTGTGTTATAGAACATTAAGATTTTAGGTAGTGGGTGCTTCTTCTTTCTTCATATAGTTTTTCTAATATATACAACTTTAGTGTCATGGGGTAGGGGTGTGGCTTTTTGGAGTTGATAGTGAAAACATTGGCAAATGCATTATTTCCTCTATGTAATTCAGAACCACAGTATGGCAAGGGAAGCATTGTACAGATAGAACCTGTCCTTTATGAAATTTTTCTACTTGTTGTATAGACTCAGCTCGAGGCTTTTAGATGTCTTTACTTAACTTTCATTTAAGCATGGCTGCGTACATTCAGATTCATTCTCATTCACATACATGCTATTATACTAGAGATACATCTTGGTGAGTGATGCATGGTGCCATTATGTGTGATAGCAGTTTGTCATAAAAAGAAAGAAAATGTGTGATACCAGTACTTTTGCGTGCATGTTTGGGCATGTAATTGGAAGATATGAATGATATTTTTCACTCTTTGTTCATTGTCAAACAGATGAGAACCAAAAGTGAAGCGCTGAAAACAGAAAGTCAGCTGCTTAACACATTTGATTATGCATGGAACACAAGCATTAATGGGGTACGACGCCCTGATGATGTCCTTCAGAAGCTCAAGAAAATTTCCTCAAAATCTACCCGATTTGCTAATATTGTTCAGAGGCTTCTGCCTTCCACCCAGAAGCAAGTCGGTATCAGGATTAACTCAAGCAAACTGGTTCCAACAGAGAAAAAATTCAGTGACTATGCTGATAGGGAGAGCCAAAATCTCCTTGCTCAAGTTTTTAAGTTGGGCAGATCACAGCCTAGATTAGTTTTGGATAGAAGTGGGATTACTCAGGAGAATACCATAATCTGTGGGGTGGCTGCAGCTGATGGGTCTATTTGCAGAAGGCCACCAGTTCAAGGAAGAAAGAGGTGCGCTGAACACAAAGGGATGAGGATCAAAGGGTCGATGACAGTTATGATATCGAAAACCAATGTTGAGTCAAAATGCAGTGTTATCAGCAAAATAGAACTTGCTTGTCATGATGCATCAAATGTCAAGTATGAACCAGTAGAGCTTCCACCAGTTCAAGTTCATGTTAGTGAGAGCTCTAGTTCGATATGTGGATTCATCTTGGCTGATGGCTCCCCTTGCAGAACAGAACCAATTCAAGGAAGGAAAAGGTGTGATGAGCACAAGGGGAGAAGAATTCAGAAATCCAATCATAAGTCAGTGAAAGAAGAAAAGGTCCAAATATGTGCATGATGTGTTAATTTACAGAACGGATCTATATCTATACTATACAAGAACTGCTCATGGAAGGAAGAGGTGTGAGCAAATACTTTTTATTCTATATTCATGTGATTTATTAAGATAGACTTCATATTCTGTCAGCTTTTTCTTTCGTTCTTTTGCTCTATTATTTTCTCCAAAAGATAGATATATTGTGGATTGATGGGCAAGTAAACAGTTTCTTCGTAGCTATATAATTATTCGAATCTCAAATTTAAAGTGGAAATCCACCTCCCTTTTCCTTTTATTCCAAAGGTGCTACAGTTTTGTAGGATGCATTAACATAATCTTATCTCTTTTGCTTGATAAAGTTGCCTCTTGAGGAGAGAGAATTAGAAAAGGACATATAGGAATAGGAAGCAACAAAAATGCATGAGAAGTTACTTTTGATCTTGAAGGTCATCAAATCAATGACCTACCAGGCCTAAACTGTCGAAAGGATGATGAAGAGGGAAGAATACAAGCGCACAGAGCACGACGCTCTCTTCTCCAATTGGAAGGTAATTGCGCTAATCATGAACTGTCTGTCGGAAAATCTCAATTTTACTCCCTAATCTTTCCCTTAAATTATGTCTCTCTTATTACACAGATCCCGAAACAAGTTTTAAATGGTATTCACATTTATTTAGGTCTATTTATTATTACCCTAAAGTGTGCCATCTATTGTCTGGGTTTGTTCAATTTGCTATGAAATTTAGATACTTGTTGGCCCATCTGATTGGAAAGACTACACACTGGGCAAGGAAGGAGCTGAAAGATACAGAGTTGATAACCTCCCCAAATATGAGAGTCCGGGACTCTACGAACTTGGGATTGCTGGTTTGCATAGTGGTTTCGGCCGTCAGATTGAACCGGATCAAATAGTCCCGGTTTATCTTGGACAAGCTGATAGTGTGAGGACACGGCTTCAGCAATATGGCCGAACAGGATCTCATTTGGGCTCAAATTTTGAGGAGATACTGGCAAAAGCCGCAAAAGGCTACCCCATTGTGTATAGATGGGCTCAAGTAAGTTTTTCTCTATTTTTTGCCTCCTTTCAATTTTACTTGGGTTGTGCTACATGGTGAAACTTGACTGGGAAGTTGTGTGTAGAACATTAAGATTTTAGGTAACTTGACTGGGAAGTTGTGCTTCTTCTTTCTTCATATAGTTTTTCTAATTTATCTAACTTTAGTGTCATGGGGTAGGGGTGTGGCTTTTTGGAGTTGATAGTGAAAACATTGACAAATGCCTCTTATGTAATTCAGATTTCAGATCCCCAGTACGGCAAGGGAAACACTGTACAGATAGAACCTGTACTTTATGAATTTTTTCTACTTCTTGTATAGACTCAACTCAAGGCTTTTAGATGTCTTAACTTAACTTTCATTCAAGCATGGCTGCGTACATTCACATTCATTCTCATTCACATACATGCTAGTATACCAGAGATACATCTTGGTGAGTGATGCATGGTGCCATTGTGTGTGATAACAGTTTGTCATAAAAAGAAAATGTGTGATACCAGTTTTGCGAGCAAGTTTGGGCATGTAATTGGAAGATATGAATGATATTCCCTCACTCTTTGTTCATTGTCAAACAGATGGGAACCAAAAGTGAAGCGCTGAGAACAGAAGGTCAGCTGCTTAAAACATTTGATTATGCATGGAACACAAGCATCAATGGTGCACGACGTCCTGATGATGTCCTTCAGAAACTCAAGAAAATTTCCTCAAAACCAACCCGATTTTCTAATAATGTCCAGAGGCTTCTGCCTTTCAGCCAGAAGCAAGTGGGCATTAGGATTAACTCAAACAAACTGGTTCCAACAGAGGAAAAATTCAGTGACTATGCTGATTGGGAGAGCCAAAATCACCTTGCTCAAGTTTTTAAGTTTGGCAGATCACAGCCTAGGTCAGTTTTGGATAGAAGTGGGATTATTCAGGAGAATACTATTATAATTTGTGCGGTGGCTGCAGCTGATGGGTCTATTTGTAGAAGGCCACCAGTTCAAGGAAGAAAGAGGTGTGCTGAACACAAAGGGATGAGGATCAACGGGTCGACTCAAGTTAGCATATCGAAAACAAATGTTGAACCAAAATGCAGTGTTATCAGCATAAGAGATGCATCAAATGTCAAGTATGAACCAGTAGAGTTTCCACCAGTTCAAGTTCATGTTAGGGAGAGCTCTAGTTTGATATGTGGATTCATCTTGGCTAATGGCTCTCCTTGTAGAATAAAACCAATTCAAGGAAGGCAAAGGTGTGATGAGCATAAAGGGAGAAGAATCCAGCAATCCAATTATAAGTCGGTTCAAGTTCATGTTAGGGAGAGCTCTAGTTCGATATGTGGATTCATCTTGGCTAATGGCTATCCTTGTAGAACAGAACCAATTCAAGGAAGGAAAAGGTGTTATGAGCATAAAGGGAGAAGAATCTAGAAATCCAACATAAGCCTTGTATAGTATAGCTATAAAGCAGTTCAGTAAATTAACACACATCAATACATCATGCACATGTTTTGAATTTTTCTTATTTCACCTTTATGCTCTGTAATCTGTATTGTATGTCATTGTTGTACCCTGTATCTTTTTACAAATTGGGGCATGATTATTTGTATCATGTATACCTCTCTATAAGCACTTTTGGCTTTCTATAAGCACTTTTACCAAAAGCATTAGTCTTGTCCGTCCAATATTTTTTTTTGTTTTAATTATAGTCTTCTCGTTTTTAGGAGATAGAGCAACACTGCAACAGCGTAACCACATAATCAGAGTCGCAGACACAGCCCCTGTTTAACAAAACACCAATTCACTGCCGCAGTAGCATTAGCAGATAAGATGCCGGCCGGTGAGCTCCGGCAAACAGAGTCCTCAGAAGCCGAGGCCGAGGCCGAGCAGTGGTTGTGGGCCCAGATCAAAGCCGAGGCACGGCGCGACGCCGAGTCTGAGCCGGCGCTGGCGAGCTATCTCTACTCAACAATCCTCTCGCACTCGTCGTTGGAGCGATCGCTGTCGTTTCACCTCGGGAACAAGCTCTGCTCCTCCACGCTCCTCTCTACCCTCCTATACGATCTATTCCTCAACACCTTCTCCTCCGACTCCTCCCTACGCGCCGCCGCCGTTGCCGATCTACGCGCCGCGCACGAACGTGACCCCGCCTGCGTGTCGTTCTCTCACTGCTTGCTCAATTACAAGGGCTTCTTGGCATGTCAGGTAAATAATCCAATTTCAAAGGTTCAAAATTTAGTTTGAATCAGTAAAAATTTTCAGTCTTTTAGCTAATAATTGATTGATTGATTGATTTCCGTTTTTGTTTGTTAGGCTCATCGAGTGGCTCATAAGCTGTGGATTCAGTCACGCAGGTCGCTGGCGCTTGCGCTCCACTCGCGGATCGCGGACGTTTTCGCGGTGGACATTCACCCGGCGGCTAGGATCGGAAAAGGCGTGCTGTTCGACCACGCGACTGGCGTGGTGGTGGGGGAGACGGCGGTGATCGGAAACAACGTGTCGATACTGCACCACGTGACGCTGGGCGGGACCGGCAAGGTCGGCGGAGACAGGCACCCCAAGATCGGCGACGGTGTCCTAATCGGCGCGGGTGCTACGATTTTGGGGAACGTGAAGATAGGAGAGGGCGCGAAGATTGGGGCCGGGTCGGTGGTGCTTATCGATGTGCCGGCGAGGACCACGGCGGTGGGGAATCCGGCGAGGTTGGTTGGCGGGAAGGAGAAGCCTTCTAAACATGAAGATGTTCCCGGAGAGTCCATGGACCATACCTCGTTTTTATCTGAGTGGTCTGACTACATTATATAGTTCCGTCAATTTTGGTTTTGCTTGTGACTTGTGACCCAATCAATGTATGCTATGTTGTTGAAGTTGAACAATAAGACTACCTAATTATCTATTGGACTCGTATCGGTTGCTTGTAATTTTGTTGAAACTGAGGATGAAGAATAATGAAGCTCTTCCATTGCATCAAATCAAATCCCCACATTCAACCAAACTTACCATAATGTAGCCAAAATGTATCATAAAATTCTAGTTTAACTTGCTTTCAGCAAGTGAATGGGAAGTGATTTAGGAAAGGACTTCAAGATGGGACTTTAGAAGGCAACGAGTAGGAGTCACTTACATGGATAAAACTTTGTTGTCAAGTCCATAAATCCTAGAGAAGGAAACAAAGATTTTCACTAAATTTGGTAGCCATACTTACTCCAGACGTGTGATTAAGAATTTTGTTTAACTAGAGAGGTAACATTACCAATATCATATCAATATTTTGAACTATTTTTAGTTTTTACCAGCTGAATTTATCGAAAGTTTTATAGTGTTTCGGAGTATTGAAACTTTAGAGCCGGTAGCCGTTAGATTAGGTAATTGTTTACCGTGTGCCTTACACAATGAGTTAATCCGATGACTTTCGACTCCTGAATATTGTGACAACCCCCTGAATTTACCCAAACCGAAATTGAGTTGGAACACTAACTAACACTGAAGCTGGCAAGCTGCACTAGAGACTTGATTTTCAATAACAAAGACCTTATCACTAAAATACTTGTCACCAGTAGGAGCAGTTTTTGCACAACAATGGCTTCTGTGACTTCTCTTCAGCCAACCAACTCCATAATCTCCTCTCGATTCAAAGCTCGGACCAGTCCGAACCCTAAGCCTGATCATCTCTTCCTCAAAATCCAACCTTTCTCTTCCTTCAGTCCCACCCCATCCAAACCTCTCTGCACTTTCGCAGTCCCCAGTGCCAACAATCCCAGAGTCAATCGCCGCTACGACGGCTCCTCCCAGCCCCAGATCACAAGGCCTCGCTCCAAACCTCAGTACAAGACCCAACCTTCACACAAGGACAGCAAGTATCTGAACCGAAACGAACCAAAATTGAACAGCGATGAGTTAAACAATCAAAATGTGAGTGCCCCATTATGGATTAACACGAAAGATGTGGACTTGATGGGCTTGTGCAAGGAGGGTAAGGTCAAAGAGGCGTTGGAGTATATGGGTCAAGGCGTTTCTGCTGACCATGGTGTTTTCTGTATGTTACTGGAGTTCTGTGACGACTCCAAGGCGCTTGAGGTTGGGAGGAAGGTCCACGAGTTCATGAAGCGGGCGCCTTTTGGAGGGGATATTGAGTTGAACATCAAATTGATTCAAATGTATGGGAGATGTGGGAGCATGAGAGATGCACGCAAGGTGTTCGATAGAATGCGTGACAGGAATATGAGTTTGTGGCATTCGATGATCAATGGGTATGCAGTGAATGGGCAAGGTCGGGAGGGGCTATTGTTGTTTGAGCAAATGAGGAATTCAGGATTGAAGCCTGATAAGGAGACCTTTTTGGTGGTTTTGGTGGCGTGTGCTAGCGCAGAAGCTGTGGAAGAAGGGTTAACATACTTCGAATCGATGAAGGATGAGTATGGGATTGTGCCAGAGATTGAGCATTATTTAGGGGTTATTGATGTTCTTGGGAAGTCTGATCATTTGAATGAAGCAGAGGAGTTTATTGAGAAAATGCCATTTGAGCCTACGGTGGAAGTTTGGGAGGCTCTTAGGAACTTGGCGCGAATTCATGGAGACATTGAGCTTGAAGATCGTGCGGAGGAATTGTTGGTTAGTGTTGATCCTTCTAATGCCAATGCTGATAAAATCCCATTGCCTCCGCGGAAGAAGTACTCTGAGATTAACATGCTAGAAGAGAAGAATGAGGTGAGTGACTATCGGTGTGCTAACATTTATGGAGAGGTATATGAGCAATCGAATGGTTTGAAAGGACAGATGAGGGAAGCAGGTTATGTGCCAGATACTAGATATGTGCTTCACGACATTGATCAGGAAGCAAAAGAGCAGGCTTTGCAGTATCATAGCGAGCGTTTGGCAATTGCTTATGGTCTGATCAGTACTCCGGCAAGGCAAACTCTAAGGATTATAAAGAATCTTCGAATCTGCGGTGACTGCCACAATGCAATAAAAATCATGTCAAAGATTGTAGGGAGGGAGCTGATTGTTAGGGATAACAAGCGGTTCCATCATTTCAAGAATGGGAAATGCTCCTGTGGAGATTACTGGTAAAGTTATCGGCCTATAGGTGATTAAGGCAACTGCAATGCAGCAAGAGAAAAATCAAAGGAAATCTTTTTGCTAGAAATTGACTTGTAGAATTTTATGAACATGTACATTATCCTTGTACTTAATTCAGTTACATTAAATAAAAAGAAAATTTTAATGATATGTTTTTGGTTGGTATTTGATTCCCAATGAAATAAGCTAAAATGACTGCAAAGCATCTGTTTTTGGCTGGTTACATTATCCTTGTGCTATATTCTATTTCTGAAAGCATCTGTCTGATATTAGATCTCCACTCCGAGCACAGCACTTGGCCATCATCACCATCCTTGTTGGTTCCTGTTTTGCCCTTTTTCCGTAGAAAAGAACACAAGCAAAAACTGGTATCTGCTTCTAGGGGCAGTCCCAGTGGCAAAAAAGTTTGTATAGAATTGAATCTCTTTTGCATTTGTTTTCTCTATAGAAGAGAAGAGGAGGAGAAAAAAATCGAAATGGAATCTGCTTCTGGGTGCAGTGGCGAATAACTCTGTATCAGTTAATCAGTTCAAAATCGTACCAATATACTTTGAATTTACAACATCTTCAAGGACCAGCTTGTTATGAATTATAGAAGTAAGAAATGTTAACTGCATAAAGATAATGACAATCTGCTGTATGCTTCAATTTCTACCGAAAACTTCAACACTCTTGTTTGTGTGTTGAAGCTTATTACACAAATATAGTGCCATTACAGAGTTGAACTTCTGGTTTCTCCTTATGTACTTCTCGTCTAAAAATACATTGTTTCTCTGTTTGGAGTCCTTTAGTACAAAGTAGTCTAATCAATTATTTCTGCGACCTTAATCAGTGAAACTAGAGCTTATAAGATCCCTGTGGCAAGGGATATAACCTATGAATATGCTACTGTTCAGCTTGAAAGAATGATATGTACAGCTGAAAATCACCTTAATGAGCTAGTCAACCTAATTGACAACTGAGAATAAGGCAAGCAAAGCTCCCAATAATTTGTGCACGTGTGTTGCCTGAAGTGAAAAATTGGAAGAAAAATGTCATTCGGAGTGAAGCGAGGATGGCTGGGTGTTTCTTTCGTTGGTTACCACTTCTTTCACAGCTTCATCCCGTGATGGAACTCGAAGGTTGGACTTCATAACATCGTAAACAGTAAATCCAATTGCCACAGATGGTACAACCTGCTTCACATATGATTAGCAAGATTAGCTACAAAGGTGAAAATCATCTGATTAGCTACAAGAAAGAAGAGCGATATTTCTGTGAAGACCGAAAAGAATGACTAGGTTTGCCACCTTCAAGTAATTGATGCTAAGTCCCGAAAATAATTGCTTCCATCCTTGCTTTTGAGCGATCATAACAAGGCTTTCCATTGTTCCTTTCATCTCTGGACTGTTCGATGCCATGAGTCGTTGAACCTATTCAGATGATTTTTACCCATTAATGCCACAAAATTTTCTGTCAAAATTTATTTTCAGGATCAAGTATATTATTACCTGCATTTGCCTCCTCACAACATCAAGGGGGTATGTAAAAGTTTGACCTAATAAACCAGCAACAGAACCACATACAAGCTTCACCATAATACTGCTCTTCTGCTCCTGAGGGACATAACGCTTCATCTCCTCATAGAAGTAGAACTTCAAACCGGCATATGGGAAGATTCCATAAAGTGATGGAGCTGATAATGATGCTAATGTGTTAAATGGAAACCTACAGAATCACACAATGGCACCAGTAGATTATACAAGCAGTTTTCAAATTCATACCAACACCACGATAGAGCCCTCTGAATCCAGCCTCTTTGTAAGTCTTCGAGAAACAATCAATAATTCCTTTATAAATTTGTTCATTATTCACTATCCCTTGGACACTTAACTTTGGCGAACCAACAACCTGTGGAAACAAACATGCCTTCAGTCAAAAAATTTCTTCGAAGGGTAAAGAGCAACTGATTCCTTGACTATTGAAACCAATCTCATGCACTTGAGAGAGAGTTGGATCAACCTGTTTCCCTTTTCAACATTTACCTGATAAGCCAACTTGGTCCGAACTAAATCAAGAGGATAGGTAAAAAGTACAGCTGTTCCTCCAGACAATGATCCGGCAACAAGATCAAGAACAGGTCCCCGCCCCCCATCAGGAAAGGTGAGGATAATCCATCTGCGGTATTGCTCATAGCTCATATAATGCAGGGCTGCATATGGAACAATTCTTGCAACACTAGCTCCATTTCCTCTGAACAGAAACCACTGAAAATTTATTAAGTGGCCAAGAACTTGTAAACAACACTGACATTAATGATTATGTACTCAGGGATCCACCTGTAGAAACCCATCAGCCCTTCTGTCTTTGCAATTTTCTTAACGGTTCCAAACAGCCCTAAGCTCTGATATTCTGACCTTCTGGTCTGCAAAAGATAAACAAGCAAGTTGTCATATTAGCTTCCAGGGATAATCTACTTATTCATAAATGCCAAATCCACCTATATATGTTTCCAATGGCCATGTGAAACAAGGGCCTATCTTAATTTTCTTTTATCACCTCAAGGAAGAGTAGACAAAAATCAAACCCCACAACTTGCAATCTACCTATCTGTCCATGTAAAAACCTTACAAAGTTCTCTCCTTTTAAGTTTTTTATTTTTGGATATGGGAAGTTGAACAAAATAAGATTTCTGCTGCTTGGGACTCCTTAAATTTTCAGTGTGCAACTGTGCATTGAATCATTGACCACCCCATGACTACCTCCATAGAACTAAGTCAAGGGGAAATAAGTATTGAGGCAATCAAATAAAATAAGCCCTTGAATAAAACTACAAGATCATACTTTTTAGAATTACTACTCAATCTCAGACCAACAAACACCCAACACAAACCACTTACACAATCCATAAAATTTGCACTACTTCAGTCAAAACCAGTCATCCCAACTCAGAATCTATAATCTACCCACCCAAGAAATCAAAGATATAAGAAACCCAAAAAACTCAAACACCCAATAAGCTAAAATGCAGTACTAATTTCCACCCAAAAAAAAAAATGCAGTACTAATCTGTACAGTGCCAACACAAAAGGACCGATCTTTGTCTCTATCAAAAACCAAAACTTCAGAAAAGCATAAATTTTTAAGTCCATAGTTAAAATTGTACCTGAAACAAAATCTTAATACGCTCAAGAGGAGCAACCACCGTCTTTGCAAAACCACCGGCGACGCCTCCGGCAATTAGCTCCTTGGCAAACACAGGCATGGCGTCTATTATCCCATCCACGAACATATTCGTCTCTCTTTCTTCTCTCTTCGTTGCCATTGTAGCAAAACCAGAGAGAAAGGAAGAGAGAAGAATCGAAACGTTTCTTTGTCTGAGCTGCGGTTTTTATATGTATCGGAAATCTGACAAGTCAGAGAACCCCACGCTTGACTTAGATTCCATTTTTTTTTATGTAAGAGAAAGAATTATTGGTTGTGGAGGTTGTGGTATGCTACTTGCAGGTCTATTTTATTCGTTTCGAATGTCGGAATCGGGTCCGTCCGATTAGTGGACCTAGTTTCCAATCATTGGCTTAACTACAGAATATGCCAAATGTGGTGTTGTTAACTTTAACTCAATATAATAGTCCATGTTCCTTACCCAAAAAACAAGTCCATGACTCCATGAGTCCATCGAGTTTCTCAATCACCACTCACCACTCACCAGCACATCATCATATAGATTTTTTTTTATTTATTAAATCTTCTTGTAGAAAATTGAATGCCTTATTCATGGACTGAAACCAGTATGCCAGTGATTAGTGTCATCAATTCAGATTTATCTCAATTTTTTTTTTGTTTTAACTCTATACTTCTATAGTCAAGCCAGCCAGTTACTCAGTCAACATTATGCAAATATCAGAATATTATATAACTTTGCAACATGTGCTTTATTGTTTATATATTACTTTTTTATAATTAAGCAACTTAAAACTTTAACGTAGAATAATACTCTTAACTATTAGATGGTTGATAGGATATATTAGATAGGAAAAAAATCACTTTTAGTCCCTAAAATTTGACTCGTTCGACACTTTCGTCCCTGAATTTTGAAATATATCACTTTAGTTCCTGAACTTTGAAAAAAACTATCACTTTCGTCCATGACCGAAGTTTTCACCGAATAAACCTCTGATTCCGGCCAATTCAAATGACACCACATACTGGGCTTTGAAGCCCTCCTTGAGGCGAGTTCAACGCCACCAACCCCGCCTCAAACTGTCGCCGAACGGCAGAGAATTTTACAATTAAAGTTTCGGCCACCACCGACTTTCGGGCTAAATTCGAGCCATTCTAGACTGAATCGAGCTTAACCTTAGTTATAAAAGTTACTCCTCTCATCCGTGCGAACATTTTGGCATAGGTTTTGAACATTTTTTTTCGGTTAGGGACGAAAGTGATAGTCGGTGTTGAAGTTCATGGACGAAAGTTATATATTTCAAAGTTCAGGGACGAAAGTGTCGAACGAGTCAAAATTTAGGGACTAAAAGTGATTTTTTCCCTACTAGATATATTAGAGAAATGAGAATATGATAAATTAAGTACTGATATATTCTTTTTCTGGAAATAATATTCCCAGAGCCTTGATGAAAGGAAAAATGTCTTGTCAGAATCTACTTCTGTTGAATCAAATCAAATTGATTGAACAAACAATGACAGTTAATGAATTGAACAAAGAATGACTGTTCACAATTTGCCCAAACATCACCTAACCAAGGAGTTCCTAACTTAGGCAGAGGCCGGAAAATTTTGGGTTTCTCCACAGCCATCTTGTAGTTTGATCAGAAGCAACACAGTCAAGCATCAATGGCTCCGATTACCTACAACTTCGGAACAAGGTTGGTTGGTTGAGACTTAGAGATTTTGCGAACGAGGGTTCCAAAACCACGGAGAGCCCAATAATCTACGAGCTTAGGTAACATTTAGCAAACCTGAAAACGGAGGGTGACTATTGCATTCAAATCTGTGTTGCTTCCAATTGTTTCAACTGCTAGTGACGAACAGTGAGAGTTTGACAGTGTGCTTCATCAGGCATAGCTGGACATTTCTCGTCAGATGAGTTCAACTGACTGGAGTCACTGCATTGGATTTATTCAGTAGAGGTTCATTGGATAAGGTGAAGCAATATCTTTGCAAGCTCCTCTCCATCACTCCATTCATGGATATCAGCCTTGATAAGCATTCGGTTGCTGCAAATGCGATCCCATAGCGGATAGTCCTTCCTTGGCATTACATGGTCTCCCTCTACAAGCTTCAGAGTTGGGCAAAAATCGTTTCTCCCATCTCCAAGGTAGATGTATCTCTTCCTCCCATTTTCAGAAGCAGAAGCTAAAAATTGGTCAATCACCTGACCCTAAGATTGAAAGCATAATTAGAAATTGAGCACCACATTTAAGGATTAAAGCTACTTTAATGAGAAGCTGGAATGAATTTTTTTGCAGTTTTACCAAACTGAATAAGGAAATGAGCAAAAGTGAGACTGAACTGAAGCACACATCTCACTGACATGTTACAAAGTCACAAAAAATTTTCCTAATAGTGAACCATCTCTTAACCCCGTAGCAGATATGAAAAAAACTCTTAATGTTTTTGTTTAATCTGTAACGGTTAGGAGGGTGAATGATAGAAATAATATTTTCATTCAGTTCTGCACATTCTGCAGCTCAACCTTACTTTTGTCTGTGGTTAGCCTGGAAAGGTTCGATGAAGCTGATAACTCTATAGGGACTTGAGTCTCAAGAGTCAAAACTTATCACCCAGTCAAAGTGCATCCACTTTTTGCAATGCCACTGGAAACAGATCGGAAAGAATGTGCAACACTTGAATGTGGCTCCTAGAGGAACTATAATCTTTTGCGGAAAGAGGACCATATATATAAGAGAAGTGTGCATATGTTATTCTTGAAACAATTCATTTCACTTATATAAGGTTAAATTAGCACTAGTCATTATTTTGCCAAAATGTGAATCTCTTTAGTTTTCAATGACTCCGCCATGAATATAGTACTAATAGTGAAGATTACAACCACCTATAGGAAGAAAAAGCAGTCACAAACTGAAACATGTGTACATTTTCTTATTGCATGTTTCTGGTCCAAAGCATAGAATAAACAAGTCATAAACTATTCACTGATAACCTTTGTGTATTAGTCTCTCAATATCTCTGTAGTATATGCAAGTCATATCTAAAGAAAAGCTCCAACTGTCACAAGTCACAACTAACCAGTTCTCTGATCAAGCACCTGGCAACCTTGGCGGAGTCTGATGCAAAACTCGTAAGACAGTAGAAACAATAGAACATGCATGGAGGGGATATACAACTAAAATGGACAATGTAGTGATACTATGTGTGCAGATACATCAGACAAAAACAAATGCATACTGTTATGATAATTTGAATTACCTTGCACATATTTGAAGGGCAAAAATTGCAACCATGAGAAGATGAGACTGGATCATGGTAAGGAAAAATTCTTAGTCTTCCATCTCCATCTACAAAGCTTGGGTTTGTGATGATCTGTGAGAAGCATCCCAACAGGCCATGGTATTCCAAGATTGACTCGATGAAAAACTGATTTGCATCACTAATTATCTTTAAGTCACATCTGAAATGTCCAAATTGAAAACCACAATGTTTGAGCACAAAATCAATAAGGACACAGAAAATTGACTATAAATAACATAAAAAGCTTACCCTGAAGCATGAGCAGACTTAATAGCTGCAGTTACTTGTGGATGCATTGGAGTTCTTTTGAGGCAATCTTTAATGTCCTTGGAAGTATTTCCTTGCAAATGGAGCTCCCTCATCATTCTATCCTACAGTGTTTAAAGAGTTAGCATTAACAAGGCTAGTTTCTTTGGCATTCTAACTGGTTTTTCGATTCATGGTTTTCAGTAATTATCAAAAGAGGGAGGGTGGGAATCAACATTAAGAAACCCAATAAGTCCATGATCAATATAACAAGCCACAAATACAAGTAATTAACATCAGTAATTCAGACCCTAATAGTCTAGCTGAGACATATAAGCCTCATAATCATTGAGATGGTTCAACCAAGCTATAATTCAACTCAAAATTCACTACAGTCAATACTGTAATAAGAAATTCTTAATCTTTTTCTTGTTCATATTTGCCAAGTGTTCAAATACTTTTTAAAAAAAAAAACCTTTTGATCCATAGCAACCAGACAAAGGAAACAACTTTGAAATACAAAAAGAGAACGAGAGTACAAACCATGAGTGAGTTCCATGGCATAGTAGAGCGAAGCTCATTGAAGAGCTGGGTGAGACCCATCTCCGTCACCACCCACCTATCGCTGTCATCGTCGATTAGGGTCCGGTCGAAGTCAAAAACCACCGCTGTTCCCGCCATTATGAGCGCCGGAGGTGGTTTTCCGGCGACCCAGAAACCTGTTTCACTGTAACAGCTAAACTTGCCTACTGCAAAGACTTTGGTGATCCTTCATTAAAAAAAAAAAAAAAAAGAGACTTTGGGGATCTACTACAACTATTAGTATTTCTTGAAAAAAAAAATGATTTCTTTGTTTTGGGCCTTTCTTGGAATTTCAAGAACAATGAATGACAGTTTGTTAGAGAATGAAATCCTAAATTCTTAATAGGCCATTAGGCCCATCCAAAGCCTAGAGAAAATTTTCCTCTTAAAAATTCTAAGCATTAAAATAATCTTTCACCAAAAAGGACCAAGTTCAGAGTTTTTCACCAAAAAGGACCAAGTTCAGAGTTTTTCACCAAAAAGGACCAAGTTCAGAGTTCAGACCATGCAAAGATGTGATGGAATTGTAACAATAAAAATGTGATGAAAATTTTAAATTGTACCAAATCATGATTAGGATGGTTGAATAATCATTGAGAATTTGAGAATCTTCTTCTATTTGGAAGATTGTTGATGCACCACCTTAGAGAAGACCAAAGAAATTCGAAAGGTTTTTGTTTGCATAGCAAAACAAATTCAATAGACATAACTAGCGATTAGAATGAATTGAGTCGAATAACAAAATAATAAATAGCTTTTATCTATTTTAGAGATTAAGCCATCAAAATTTAATTTGCCAAAACCCCATCCAAAATCTTACAAAAACTTTTTTTTTTTTGTAGCCTGATTAAAATACATTTGCACCAAAAGAAAGCCAAATTCAGACAATGCAAAAGATGTGATGAAAATCATATTTTGCACCAAATCATAAATTAGGATGGTATGATTAATCATTGAGTTAGATGAAAGGCAAGCAACTAGAGGAGTATTGTACCTTCAAAGTAGGGTCCATGGCCCACATGGGACCCGCAGAAAGGAGCATCCAATAACGGGCCTACACGTCAGTAGGACAGCAAACACCTTTAGTCAAACCACAATGATAGGGGCGTGCCACTATCATTCCTTTGGAAGTCAATTCACCGAACCGTAATTCCGGTGCCGTAAAACGATCATCTAATTATGGTAATTCAGTACGGTGAATCGTTAACGGATATTAACCAACGGCGTCGTTTGGCTAACCAGTTTAGTTTTAACAGCGGGTAAAAGATCAATGACTACATGTTCCGTTAGTACGGAGCGTCGGTGGTGGTTAACCGCAGGTTATTTATTCGGTTTAGAGAGAGAAACAATTGCTTTGTATATAAGCCACACCGAAGCCAGAGGCCTACATTTCTTGAAGAGAGAGAGAGAGAGGGCTGTGTTTGGGAGACGCGCAGAGAGAGCTTAGCCATGGCTGAATCAATCGATGCCGTCTCCCTCGATATGGAGAAGATCTATCTCGGTGGAAAGGTTCGCCCTTTACTTCAAGATTTGATTTTTCAGTTTTTTTTTTTCTTTCAGTTTTTGTTGCTTGATTTTGTGCTTTGGGTTTTGGCTTACGAGCTCAGAGTTTAAGTTGATTGATATGAACTTGTTTGGCATTTTGGGCTTGAGTTTAATCTTTGCAAATTGAATTTTTACTTCTGGCTGGGTTCGAGTTTTGGAAGACTGGTTTGCATTTTGGGGAATGTGGTATGCTGTTTTTGAATTATTAGTGTATTCTGTGATTGGTTGCCGAGAAAATATAGGAAAGGAGATGGGAAACCCACATTTTGTATTCTGGGTTCTTTGTTCAGCTCAAGTTCTTTGGCTTGGCTTGGTTGAACATGAAGAACATAGGAGCATTTAATTTCTGATATTTTCTAGATATGGGTTTGCTAAAGATTTAATTATTGGGATACTGAAAACTGGGGAAATGGAAATTCTGGATCTGTATACGTCAGTTAACATTTTTGCTGAGTTTAATTTCTTTTCCTTCTTACATTTTTACAACATATCTTTCCTTTCATGTATGCATTTTTCTATATGGGATTTTTGTATATGTTAACATCTTCTCGCTTAATGTGCAATCTCACTGATCTGTTCCAATGGTGAAGCTTCTTTTTCCATCCTCCTTTTGTTTTAATCTCGATTCAGTTTGTGAGCTTTTGTGTGAAAGAATTGAATGTTTGGGTCGAAATCGGATTATCTAGTGTATGAAGTAATGATTTAGACCCTTTGCTCATTTCATTGGAATTCAATGTCAACTGGATAATATGGGTTTTAACTATCCTCGTTCACTTTTTTGCTGTTGTGTTTTATTGTTTGTTTCTTCTTTCTTTGTTGATTCTTTCCTTCTTGTGTGTTGTTCTTTGTTGGAAGGAAGTCAGTTCTCTTTGGTTTATTCTAAGTGTATAACAGTCTATTGACGAAACCAAAGTGATACCTTTCTTTGTCTTATTTCTCTATTCTATCAACAAATCTAGCTGTCACTTTAGCTTGTCATTTCTATCTTATTTTTTATCGTTCCAGATTAGTTGGTCAATTTCTTCTTTAATCCAATTAGATTCCATGCTTCTCTTTTTAACTGTCATCACTTTCTTTTCTTTCTTTTTCTAAAGATCAAAATGATTGATATCCAGTACCACTTATTTTTTTCACCTATTTTAACAAAGTTTATGTTAGTGAGGTGTGGTTTGAGACTTTGAGTTCCCGGAAAAAGGTGTAAGTGCACATGGGAAGCTCTTTAGGGAATAAAATTATCTGGAAAAGCTGGATTCCTAGATTACTTGGACATTGTAGATAAGACAGGGCAGATATCTCCTAAGTAACGGCTATATGGTATAACAAATTATTATGGTAGTAGAACAGTTTATTTTGTAGCTTTGTGATTGTTTCTCTAAATAATAAATTTTAGTTTTTTGATAAGAAAAAATTAGTTTTTGATGTGCAATCTGCATGCCTATTGTTGTCTTGTTCTTTGATTGTTACTCTGTTCATATAACAATCTCATTTATTGCAATTTTTATCCTCAGGAACATTTTATTCGAACTGGCTGTGGTTCTGTGTCTGTTATAGTGTATGGAGACCAAGATAAGCCTGCACTTATCACGTATCCTGATTTAGCTCTAAATCGTAAGTGTATTATATCCTATTTCACTGGCTCCATTTTTTAAATGACAATCTCAGAATTTACTTTTTGCTGTTTTGGATATTTTACTACATCGTGTTTTTAATTGACATCAAAGTTTTTCCCTCTTTTCTTTTTCATAACATAACTAGTCAGATCAATAAAATTCATTGTTCCTAATTCACTGATTTTTTATTTTTATAATTGAGCAGATATGTCTTGTTTCCAAGGGTTATTCTTTTGTCCTGAAGCAGCTTCTTTGCTGCTCCACAACTTCTGCATATACCACATTAGTCCTCCTGGTCATGAGGTCTGTAAATGTTTCCCTTTTGAGTACATTTCTATTTTAATTGTTTCTTAAATCATATTATTTGTTTAAAGAATATTTTTATGTAACTGAATGCTATTATTCACATAGTTTCTGTTTGGAACTTTTGCAAGAGTTCTTGCAGTTAGGAGCTGCTTCGATTAGTCTAGATGATTCTGTGCCTTCTGCTGATGACTTGGCAGATCAGATCCTTGAGGTTCTCAACTTTTTTCGGTAATAACTACCACTGTTTCTTCATTTAATTAAATTGAAATTTCGCATTTTTGAAACTTTTTCTTGCTGTTTTCTGTTTTTAAGACTTCTGATGTTCGTAATGGTTGCAGTTACATGTTGGTGTAGAAGCGGATTTCCTTTTCGCTAATCATGTTTTATTTTCCATTTCTCTGATGAGATCTTTCACAATAACTAGCTTCTGATTGCACAAATTTCTCCTTTTTCAGGCTTGGTGCAGTTATGTGCATGGGAGTGACAGCGGGTGCTTATATCCTTTCCCTATTTGCTGTAGGTTCTCCTTCATTTTTTGTACTTATGTTTTTAAATACTTCTATCTTAGTTTATTGATCAAGTTTGTGCTGTAGATGAAATATAGGGAACGCGTTCTTGGTTTGATACTCGTGTCCCCCTTATGCAAAGCACCGTCTTGGACTGAATGGTTTTATAATAAGGTACGTCTTCTTAACCTAGCTGGCTCTTTTTTTTTTTAGTAAATGTGAAATTTAAATGTTTACTATACCTATGTTTACTTGTAATCTGCAGGTGATATCAAATATGCTATATTTTTATGGCATGTGTGGTTTGCTAAAGGAGTGTTTGCTTCAGCGTTACTTCAGTAAGGTATTGTTGTGCTCTAACATTGTATCCTCTTCGCCTTCTATTACCTTTGGTAGATTGAGTAATGAGTATGTGATACATCTCAACAGGAGGTTCGTGGTAGTGCTGAAGTTCCAGAGTCAGATATAGTTCAAGCTTGCAGAAAAGTAAGTGCTTCAGCTAATTTCAACTTCGTTTTCTTGAACTCCATGTTTGCTGGAATTTGATTGTTTGTGATCCTTGTTGATGTTATAATGGAGTTGTTATCTGTTTGATTTACTTGGCATGTTTGCTTCTTCAGTTGTTGGAAGAGAGGCAGAGCTCAAATGTTTGGAGATTTCTTCAAGCAATTAATCGGTAAATACAATGCTGAACTTGCTTTTTATCTTGCTCTCTGTTTTCCCCCTTGACAGAGAGAAATGGAACATTGTTTAATGTATGGACTTTATTTTTTTGACTTACAGGAGACCTGACATAACTGAAGGATTGAAGTCACTAAGGTGCCGCACACTCATTTTTGTTGGGGATAGCTCTCCTTTCCATTGTGAGGCTCTCCACATGGCCTCAAAGTTGGATAGAAGATATAGTGCCTTAGTAGAGGTATGTTGCAACTTGAATCTCATTCCACTTCTAGCAATAATTCATGTCTGTTTAGGTGTGCATGATAGATATGATCGTGCAGAGAGTGAGTGGAATAACATTCTTAATGTTTATGGATGGGTTTGGTTGTTGGTGGCGCAGGTCCAGGCTTGTGGATCCATGGTGACAGAGGAGCAGCCACATGCAATGTTGATACCCATGGAGTACTTCTTCATGGGGTATGGTTTGTACAGGCCGTGCCATTTCAGCGAGAGCCCTAGGAGCCCACTCAGCCCATCTTGCATCTCCCCGGAGCTTCTCTCCCCAGAAAGCATGGGTTTGAAGCTAAAACCAATCAAAACCCGTGTTTCACTCGGATTATAACATGGCAGAAAGAAAGAATTCGGATGGAAATAATTCGAAGTGATCGATCCAGCTGTGTATGTGATTCAGAAGTTGCTTCATTTTTTAGTTCTTTGTTCAAATTTTTTATTGTTTAAGGAAAGGGAAGGGGTAGAAGCGCGGCTGGAGGGAGGGGAGGGGGTTGGTAGATACACAAGGGGAAGAATATATCATATCATATCTCGTATATTATATAGGAAGGGTAGGAGACTTCCTTCATTCTTTTGTAGTCACTCATAATGGAAAATCATTCCTTTGAGCTGTCTCTGTCTGTCTGTATATTCATTCTGTAAACACAACACTTTGAGGATTGAATTTTATTTATGATGACTCAAAATCAATAATAGAGGGGGAACTTCCCATTCATTCATGTATCATCTTCTTCTCTTTCAACTAATGATCATGTCATTGTGCTGCGCATGATGCACAACCATTGTTGTTGCCCTTGTCAAAACGTCAAACAAGATCATGGAGGATTCATTCAATTAACTTCAAGAGTGTAAGATCACCAAACTAATAAATAAATAACTCGAAAAGGTTGACATCGGCTCAAGCTTAAATTTACATCAACCTCTTGACACACTAATTGGAGTGAGAGAACACAAACCCGAGTATTATTATCAAGCGTTTACTGGTACTAGTTTTGTTTTTCATTGTTTGATACTCACTAGAGAATGTCCCTTCCATATAGTATGCACATTTTTTTTTTGGTTACATATATATATAATATGCAGTTATGCACATTTTAAGAAGGGGTATGAAATACTTTTCAATATATTTAACCAAAGAAAAGAAAAAAAGAAAATACTAATTACGCCAGAATTAACCGAGCGACGTCGTTGCGGTCATTATCTACATTTCTTTTCGTCCGGACAACTCCGAGGCCGTAGAAAACGATTTGCAGAAGAAAAACCCAGGGTTTAAGTAAAACCCTACAGCATAGAGTAGTGAAGATAGAGGAGAGAGGATAGCCAGAAAAACAGTAGAAACTTCCAGAAGAAAAACGACCGACTGTCAACCGCCGTCGTTCATTAGTCGCCGTGGTCGTAGCATTTGTAAGTGAATACATGAAAGTTCTTTTCTTTTTCGAAAGTTTGTGCTTAATCTAATAGTTGAGTTTAGCTTATTTACGGTTGTAGATTATGGAATTTAAGTGTTTATTGGGTAAGCCTTTTGCTTTTGGGTGTGTGTGTGTGTAAAGCCTTGTTCTTTGATGCATTTGATTAATTAAAAACTGTTTCAAATAAATAGATGGACTGTGACCTAATTGCTCTGGGCATGTCACCTGGTTTTCGAGGCCTCTTATTGCCAATTTGCCAAAGAACAACCACTTATTCGGTTCAATTACATAACAAGATTAGTCCCAGTGTCAGGTCACTGTTGCTATCAGTTAGATTCAAGTCTTGTTCTTGTACTGCTCTCAATGTTATTGACTCGAATCCCAACAGTGATTTGGTTCTCAAACATACCCAAAACTCAGAGATCCAGCTTCATCAACTTGGATTAAATAATGGGAATGTGCCTGATCAGGAAATAGTAGGAGACAATGTGAAAGCCAGGCCTTTGGTTCGGAATAGCAAAAAGAGCCTTATACTGTATTCTGGGATGCTTCGCACCTGTGCTTCACAAGGGTCTTTGAATGAGGGGAAGGCTGTTCATGGGCAGGTGATAATGAATGGGATACACCCAGATTCGCATTTGTGGGTTTCATTGGTTAATGTTTACTCAAAATGTGGGGACTCTGTGTATGCACGCAAAGTGCTTGGTGAAATGCCTGAACGAGATGTTGTGTCATGGACTACTTTGATTCATGGGTTTGTAGCCAGAGGTTCTGGTGTTGATGCTATTAATTTGTTCTGTGAGATGAAGAAAGATGGTACAAGAGCAAATGACTTTTCGTTGGCTACTGGTTTGAAAGCATCTTCTTTGTGCTTAGATTTAGGCTTTGGAAAACAGTTGCATGCTGAAGCAGTGAAAACGGGGTTCTTTTCGGATGGTTTTGTTGGGTCTGCTCTTGTTGATCTTTATGCAAAATGTGGTGAGATGGAACTTGCCAACAGAGTGTTATTGTGTATGCCTGAGCAGAATGTTGTATCATGGAATGCCCTGCTAAATGGGTATGCTCAGGAAGGTGATGGGAATCAAGTTTTGAAACTGTTCTGCAGAATGACTGAATCAGAAATGAGGTTAAGTAAGTACACCTTGTCCACTGTCCTCAAGGGTTGTGCAAACGTGGAAAATTTGAGAGTAGGCCGGGTTGTGCATTCTCTGGTTATCAAAGTTGGGTGTGAGTTTGATGAATTTCTGGGTTGCAGTCTTGTTGATATGTACTCCAAGTGTCGAATGGCAATTGATGCAGTAAAAGTATTCAGGAGGATTAAAGTTCCTGATGTAGTGGCCTGGAGTGCAATTATGACTTGCCTTGATCAACAAGGGCAATACCAGGAAGTGGCTCGGCTATTTTGTTTTATGATAAACACAGGCATCTCACCAAATCAATTTAGCCTTACTAGTATTATTAGTGCTGCCACTGATCTTGGAGACCTCCATTTTGGTGAGAGCATCCATGCTTTTATATGGAAATATGGGTATGAATCTGATCTTCCAGTAAGCAATGCTCTAATCACAATGTATATGAAATTTGGATGTGTGAGAAATGGCACTCAGGTTTTTGAGGCAATGACAGAACATGATCTGATTTCATGGAATGCTCTTTTATCTGGAGCGCACAATAATGAAATGTGCGACCTAGGGCCAAGAGTCTTCCACCAAATGCTCATTGAAGGTTGCAAGCCCAACATGTACTCCTTCATTAGTATTTTAAGATCCTGTTCTAGCCTCTTGGATGCAGGTCTCGGGAAACAAGTGCATGCCCATATTGTCAAAACAAGCCTCCAGGATAATGACTTTGTTGGGACAGCTCTCATTGACATGTATGCCAAAAGCAGGTTCTTAGATGATGCTGTTATAGCTTTCAGTAGATTGAGTAATCGAGATATCTTCACTTGGACAGTCATTGTTACTGGTTATGTACAAACTGATCAAGCAGAGAAAGCTGTTGCTTGTTTCAGTCAGATGCAGCAAGAAGGAGTGAAGCCAAACGAGTTCACTCTTGCTGGCTGTTTGAGTGCTTGCTCTCGCATAGCTATGTTGGAAAATGGGCGGCAGCTCCATTCAATGGCAATTAAGGCTGGGCATTTGGGAGATTTGTTTGTTGGTAGTGCACTCGTTGACATGTATGCAAAATGTGGATGCATAGCTGATGCTGAGGGTACCTTTGAGGGTTTGGCTTCCCGGGATACCGTCTCATGGAACATCATGATTTGTGGAAACTCCCAATATGGACAAGGAGAGAAGGCTCTGGAAGCCTTTTCAAAAATGTTAGACGAAGGTGCCATACCAGATGAGATCACTTTCATCGGTGTTCTTTCAGCATGCAGTCACCTGGGTTTGGTCGAAGAAGGGAAAAAGCACTTTGACTCACTGAGCAAAGTTTTCCAGATCACTCCTACCATTGAACATTATGCTTGTATGGTTGATATTCTTGGTAGTGCTGGGAAGTTTGATGAGGTTGAAAGATTTATTGAGAGGATGAAACTGACACCATATGCCATTATTTGGGAGACTATTCTTGGAGCTTGTAAGAAGCATGGAAATGTGGATTTTGGTGAAACAGCTGCAGGAAAGCTTTTTGAGCTTAAACCTGAGATGGATTCGACTTATATATTGCTATCAAATATCTATGCAAATAAAGGTAGGTGGGATGATGTTAGAAAAGTCAGGACATTAATGTCCAGCCAGGGTGTTAAAAAGGAACCTGGTTGTAGCTGGGTTGAAGTTGATGGACAAGTCCACACTTTTGTCTCTCATGATGGTTCACATCCAAGAATCAAGGAAATCCATCTGAAATTGGAGGAACTAGGCGAAAAGCTGACTTCAGTTGGTTATACACCAGAAACTGAGAACGTTCTTCACGATATCACTGAAAGAGGAAAAAAGGAACATCTCCAATATCATAGTGAAAGGTTGGCTCTTGCGTATGCCCTTCTAAGCACTGATCCTGTAAAAACTATTCGTATTTTCAAAAATCTACGCATATGTGGGGACTGTCATGATGTTATGAAGCTCATCTCGGACGTCACGAATCGGGAGATAATTGTTCGTGACATCAAGCGGTTTCATCATTTCAAAAATGGCACTTGCTCCTGTCAGGACTTCTGGTGATTTTGGCTTTTGAATAGTGAGTTCTAAACGTTGTTGTAATGAACTATGAACAACAGGAGATTCATGGTAGTGCTGTAAGTTTCAGATATTAAAGCATGCATAAAAGTAAGTCCTTCAGCTACTTAAACTTCTTTGACCTGAACTGCATGTTTGATGGAATCTGACTGTCTATCTTTCTTGTTGATTTTCTAATGGTGTTATCTGTTTGATTTACTTGGGGTGTTTGCTTCTTCAGTTGCTCAAAGGGAGGCAGATGTCAAATGTTTGGAAATTTCTCCAGGCAGTTCATTGGTAAAGACAGTGCTGGAGTTGCTTTCTTTTCTTTTCCTTTTGTTCGTTTCATTTTATTATGTTGTTTTCTTTTCCTCCAGACGGAAATGCAACTTTCTTTTTCCGACTTGCAGGAAACCCGACATAACTGAAGGGTTGAAGGTGCTGAGGTGCCACACATTTTTGTTGGGGATGAGATCCTTAATGCACTGAGGCTCCCAACATGACTTCAATTTGGATGGAGATATAGTGCCTTAATAGAGGTATGCTGCAATGTGCTTGTTAGTTTTAGTCTAGCATATAGATGTCCATGATTGATTCATAGATACGGTTGTGAAAAGTAACAGTAGAATTAAAGAGCATCTTCGATGTGTATTATAGAGGGTGACGGGTGGGTTTGGTTGGTGGTGCAGTCCAGGCTTGTGAGTCGGATGGTGCCAGAGTAGCCACTCCGTATGGTGGTGCAGGTCCAGGCTCGTACAGGCTGTGATGTTTAGGAACTGCCCTAGGAGCCCAGTCAGTTAATCTCACATCTCCCTGGAGCATCTCTCCCCCAGAAAGCACGGGTTTGAAGCTAAGACCCGTGTCTCAGAATTGTCACAGATTGATGTTGCATCATATCCCCCTCCAATGAAGATTTCTTTGGGTTGCAACTCTTCTCTCGACACTCATTGCCATACTCCAAATTTGGATGCATCTCATAGAATGATGGAAGAGAGATGCATAGATCACATAGGAATAGGAATACGAGTTTGAGTCGAAAATGGCTGCAACTTACAAAAAGAAAGGTTTGGCGTCTATTCTGTTGGATTCTTTTGTCCGATCAATAATGCAAAGTAAAAGAACGGCAATAGCCAATAGTAGAATGGTCTCCCCCCTGTTTTCTGCGAATTGGAACATATAATGCATTGGCTTTGCCACTTTGTAAAAGAATAACAAAGAGCCATAAAATATTTTGGAAGTGTTTAACAAATAGTTGATGAATTTCTTTCAGACAAAAAGCAACTGTGACAAGCCTCATCTAATAACAACAAAAGTGATGCACTTTTAATACAAAATTTTTAGAATTCATATAAACTCCTAGCCCTTCAGCATCAGTCTCCAGACAGCATCCCTGAAAAATTATACTTTTTATAGATAGCTAAGCATAACCTTAGTGCTCTTCAGAGAGTGCATTCTCATCTTCTCATGCTCTTTTCATTCCGAGTCCTCATCTTCATTCTCACTGTTTAGGCTATCACCGTCACTTTCGCCGTTTTCCCCTTTCCGTTTTTGTCCTCTTTTTTCCACTGATGTCATTGTAAGAGCAGCAGCTAAAAATGCAGCGCTCATGTATTCATTCACCTTTTCATCATCCGCATGTTCCTCTCGTCTCTTGTTATCAATGTAAAAGATAAGGTTATCATCCACTGCATTGCTGTCTAACTTAGAAGCTGGTGGCTTGAAGTCTGGTTTAGATATATCAAGACTGTGATACTTCAAGATACTATCACCAAACACTAAGAAGCCTTGACGCTCGAGGTTAAGAAGCCATTCTGGAGAATGAGATGAATATTATACAGAGCATTAGTAATATGTCATAGTTGATGTACTACAAATGGAAGTAAGCAGAGCTACTTACTTATAAGAGCTTTAGGTGAGGTTCCATTTGATTTGATCGAACTATCCTCCACAGGAATCTGATTCTTTACCCATTTAACTATTTGGGAACACAATTGTGAACTGGAAAATGCAGTTGTATAAGAGATGCTTCTCCTTTGATCGCCATGATCCCTGAAGCATGCCATAAAATGATTAATGGTATCATTAGAATTTCAACAACAAGAAGAAATAATCCATTTCAATTTCCTCTTTCTGGACATGTAATTATATTTGCTGTTTGTTTGTTACCTAAAATACTCCACTGCTTCATGCGCAAGAATCAATCTTCTCATGGCAATAATTTTCATGTGCTCAGCAGATATGTGAATCGCTTTCTCAGGATTAAGGAAAGAATAGTCAACCAATACGATGGCATCATACAGCACTTTCCTCAACAAAACTTCGTCTTCAGAACTCTGCATATAAAACCATGATATCTTCTTTAGTCTATACCTTTAAGATCATCTCAAAACAAAAAATCTTACTTCCTATGCCGAATAGAGTCAAGAAACTAATATTCGAGGAGAACCAAACAATATGAAAGATGTAGTATCGAAACTAAGCATTTTAACTTACCAGTAAGGAGGTAACAGGCAAAGTCTTCTCCAGCAGCATCCTCAAAAGGACCTCTAGTTGACACAAAGAGTAAGAAAGTTGGCACATTAAAATATGAGATCAACAAAACTATTACCATTGTCGGAGACATGAAATACCATTAAGTGAAACACACTGAATGCAGTACTCGAAATATACCAAACAGATTTATACAAGCATGATAGAATTACACCCTTTCTTGTGAAATCAACGAACAGCAAAGCCAGAGATAAAATAGTTATACACTAAATTCTCAATGTCAAGTGTTTGTAAACACCTTGATAACAAATACACATTTGTCTAATTCAGGCAAAAATAAAACAACACTAACCGAAAAGGTAAATGTTCCGAAACCCAGTGAAGGAAGCAATAGCCCAAGTGCTCAACTCTGTCTCCAACTCCTCCCTTGAAGTCCCAGCTTTGCAATTCAAGCACAGTTTCAACAAAAACACCTCTGCAATAACAACTCCAGCCAAGTAATTCACATCACCATCTCTATCACTAAGCCCTCCAAGCACGTCCTTACTCACCAACGGTAACAAATTTCCTACAACCTCATTTCTGTTTAACCAAACACAACTTAAGCACTCAAAGGACCAACCCGAATTCGAATTAATCAAAGGGTCCTCCTGACCCAATTCCTTGCTAGAACAGCACACATTTAGAAACCCCAAAATCACTCCCATCAAATTCTTCACCTCTTTCATCACTTTCTTCTCTCTTTTCAGTGCCAAGTCCCTCTTAAACGACTCCACAACGACGTCGTATACCAACCGCACCACCGGAGCAAGCAGAGCGATGCTCTTCGAAGAACTGCATGGAGCTGAGCACGCCGAGACTAGCTGAAACAAGTCCTTTGCGGCTGATATCCGGTCCAACATGTCGTCTTTTGGGTGGTTCCGGCTGCGAAAAATTAATGCCGTGTAGATCCAGATGGATTCGAGAGGTGGGTCGACTCGTGCTTGCATTAGTTGGTAGAATTTTCGAATCAAGTGAGAAAAGTCTGGGTATTCCTTATGAAGTTCATCTACAACGTTCTGAATTGATGGGGTTAGCTTGTTCTGGCTAATTTGGGGGTTGGAGATTGCTTGGTCTAAGGAATCTGTGTAGTCGATTAGAGAGGGAACCATGGTTGAACTCGGAGATTGATCAAATTTGTTTCAGTGAGAACAATTGTGACTAGTAGAAGCTGAGCTTAAGCAAAACCCTAACTTTATGTAAGAAGCTGTTAGCTGGGTAGGGTTTAAGGAAATTTCGAACGGTTTTTGATACTGTCATATTTAGCCTCGTAAAAGGGGTCGGATCGGTTTCGGGTGCGGGTCAGAGGTAAGGGTCGTCAAAGGCCAACGGTCCAAGCCCACGATCGAGGCCCACGGTTAAGTCAAAGGTCAGTCAATTCTCCAAGTCCACGACCCACGGTCAACAGGCAACGGCCCAAGAACAAAAGCAGAACTGGCCCTAATTTAATGAGCATGGGCCGGACTTGACCAGCCTGGCCCTAAATCACAGGGATAGGATCGGGATGGGCTTTTGCCAAATAAATAAACCCGGTGGAAAAAATCCAGGCCCGAACGGACATTAATATAACACATGGTCATCAAAGGCCCACGGTCCAGGCCCACAGTCCAAGTCAACGGTCCAAATCAACTGTCAGTCCATGGTCAAAGTCAACGACCAACGGTCAACAGTCCAAGCAAAACGGCCCAAGAACAAAGGCTGCGCCTAAAATGGACAAAAAACGAAGTGTCCCGTATTTACAAGTTGGGCCAAATCTGTACTCTGCCCGGCCCAAATAATCACACAAAAACGACGTGTCGTTCCGTAACTTTTAAGAGACTGAAAATGGGCCTGGTCGTACTCGACCCAGCCCAAAATGGACAAAAACGACGTGTCGTTTTTACAAGCTGAATTGGGCCTGGTTATACTCGGCCCGGCCCAAATATTCACACAGAAAACGACGTGTCGTTTTTCAAACATTTAAGCAGCCCAAAATGGAGAAAAACGACATGTCGTTTTTACAAGCTCAATGGGCCTGGTCTGTATTCGGCCCGGCCCAAATAATCACTAAAAAAACGACGTGTCGTTTTTTAACATTTAAGAGGCTGAAAATGGGCCTGGTCGTACTAGGCCCAGCCCAAAATGGATAAAAACGACGTGTCGTTTTTACAAGCTGAATTGGGCCTAGTCCGTACTCGGCCCGGCCCAAATATTCACACAAAAACGACGTGTCGTTTTTCAAACATTTAAGAGGCTAAAAATGGGCCTGGTCGTACTAGGCCCAGCCCAAAATGGAAAAAAACGACGTGTCGTTTTTTACAAGCTGAATTGGGCCTGGTCGAACTCGGCCCGGCCCAAATATTCACACAGAAACGAAGTGTCGTTTTTCAAACATTTAAGCAGCCCAAAATGGAGAAAAACGACGTGTCGTTTTTTCCATGCTGAATTGGGACTGGTCTGTTCTCGGCCCGGCCCAAATAATCACACAAAAAACGACGTGTCGTTTTTTAACATTTAAGAGGCTGAAAATGGGCCTGTCGTACTGGGCCCCGCCCAAAATGGAGAAAACGACGTGTCGTTTTTTACAAGCTGAATTGGGCCTTGTCTGTACTCGGCCCGGCCCAAATATTCACACAAAAATGACCTGTCGTTTTTTAACATTTAAGAGGATAAAATGGGCCTGTCGGTACTAAGCCCAGCCCAAAATGGAGAAAAACGACGTGTTATCTCGAACCCTATTGGATGAAAAAACTGGGTCCACCATACCATACTCTACTCAACCAATGAGATGCAGGTAAACACGTAACGAAAAAACTTAGTCTTAGTTCGAACCTGGAATAAATCAAAATAATTGATAATATTGTTTTGGTGCAAATCATCAAACTACTTGTGTTCTTCACTGTTTGATGGTCTTTTCATTTCTGGGTCTTTAGAGCTATGGCGAAACTAAGGGCAATTTTTACAGTGCTAGTGATCTTAGCATGTGTGTCAATCTCTGAGTGTGCGAAGAAGCCGGTGACTGTTGCTAGGAAGGAAGACATTCCGTACATCAAATGCCAAGTCTGTGAGAAGCTTGCAGCTCAGTTACACCACCAAGTTGAGAAGAAGCAAGCTGAGATCGAACCCAAGAAGGTAACTTTATCATCTGGGTATTCTTCCGGAGACTTGAATATGCTCTTGTTTGGAATTTGATTAATGGGTGTTGTTCGTTTCGGTGAATTTGAATGTGGATGTTTTGTGTTTTGGCGCTAGATCTCGGAGTATCAGATAATTGAGATCACCGAGAATGTTTGCAATTTGAAGAAGGCAGAAGCGGATTGGATTTTGCTGATTGATATAGTTGAACAAGGAGATAAGTTGCAGGTAAGAATTCGTTTGGCTTTGGATTTGGTTTAAGGCCTGTTAAATCGATATGTGGAATTTGTGCTGCTTGACTTTTGTTAATTCATTGTTGAGTATCTTTTTATGGACCCAAATTTTAGAAATTGTGTTTTCATCAGATAAATTTGATGTGGTTTATGTCTTTTAAGTATTACAGTGTTGAACTGTGGATAATTTTAATTCAAGTCCAATAGGCTTTAGTATAGATATTTTGTTGATCATTATCCTGACCTACATCATTTGATACTTTTAAGCTGGTAGAACAAGAATCTGAAGGACAATGCAATTCTGAATGCAAGACAATAGAGCGAGCCTGTCAGGAGGTAAGGTTTTGTAACTCATTTTTTATGTTATTGTGTATCCAGATTTTCTTGTACAAATACTCTTTGCAGGTAATGAAGTTAAATTCTTTGGCTTTCCACTCTGTTTTCGTTTATATTGAATGAGAGAAGTGGAAGGATTTCTTAATTGGATATGATCATCTACATTATTCTAGTATTTCAATTCATTCTCTCTCTTTACTAGCTGTCCGTTTTTTTTAGCCTCATTGTCATCCACTACACTCTAATTAAAGTGCTAATCTGTAATGTTGTAGGTTCTGGGGTATTCTGATACTGATGTCGCGGAATATCTATACAAATCCAAACCTGACATTGATTCCTTGGTTAATTATCTATGCAAAGACCTTACTACAGCATGCAGTGCCAAGCCTCCCCCAGTTCCTAAGGTAACAGCTTTCTTGAGTGATATTTAAGTCGATTCATTATTGACAAATTTGTAAGGCATCATCCTTTGTTGTTTATCTACTGAGACTAGGGATCTTTGTTATCATTAGTCCGTATGTCTTAAGTTCATGTTTTGAGCACTATAAACTAAAAGGATGCTCTTTTGAAATTTGTTTTTACACCACAGTGGGCTCATGTGTGACAGCCAAAGGTGTCTTTATTTCATGACTGATAAAACCATATAATATGCTTCAAAAATCCTATAGCAACATGTACAAATTTCAGACCCTAATAAGGCTGATGTGCAGATCCATGAATGTTGCCTTGTTTATATGTTATCTCAAGCTCAACCACTGTTTTTAACCACCTTGATCATTTTTTAGGTCAAGTATCTCTATATTGCATAGGATAATATACATCTAGTGATTGACTATACACAACGTGCTTTGAAAGCAACACAGTTATGTCTCATACTAATGAACATGTAAATATCTTGCATCTCCCAGGATAGGACTCCTGGAGAAGTTTTTGTGCCCAAGTCATCTAAAGAGGCAGAAATGGAAAAGATATTGAAATCTATGGAGGTAATAGTCCTTTCATTGACGCAGAGATTCATTTCATACCATACTAGTGTTTGCTGAATGTTGTGCCATGTTCTGGTTTTCCGTTCAGGGTATGCCAGGAGCCCCAGGCATGAAAATGTACTCCAGAGATGATTTGATGAACATGAAAAATTATGGTGGCGAAGATGCTGATGACGAAGACGATGATGATGACGACGACACTCAGTTTCCCTCAAAATTGGTAATTACAAGTCTAGACATTCTTCATATGAAAATCGTACTGTTTTTTTCAGCGTTTAAAAAATTTTATTGAACAGGGAAAGGCTTTGAGAGATAAAGAGAGTGCAAAGAGTGATTTGAAACGGAAGATCACCCATGGAATTATAAAGACCAAGGACACACTAAAGAATCATGCAAGCAGAGTCTCTAACTGGTTACGGCAGAGGTGGAGGGGACTCAAAAAGGCAACTTCAAAGAAGAGTACAAGGGCCGGCAAGGCAGAGCTTTAGAACACTGAATCACACAACTATAGGAATTGTATTAGAGCCATTACATTTTTGTTAAAATTGTATCAATATGAGTTTGCCATTAAGTAGGAAGTTGAGGGAAAATTACAGTTGTTTTGTTGAAGATTTTGTTTTCATCACATTCAGAATACCTAGAAATTTTGTTTATTTCCTAATTGTATCAACTTCGGCATTTTCCTTCGTACATGTTTTGTTGTCTGAAAATGCACTGTTTTACTTTGGATGGCAGCCACAATATACACTACCAAAAGATAACTATCGTATCATTTTCATGAATCAACGAAAGTAAAAAACAGATTTATAGAAACTTGAATAAACAATCAAATACCAAACCTTCTAGCATCAAAATTTTGATATTACAACTTCAAGAAATGAATAGTTAATAGTACAAATGCTACAAAGCTGCCTCCAAGAACATTTGAATCTAGTTGGAGGCAGCTTTTCTTAACACAGGTTGAGCAACGATCCACAACATTGAGTTGTTGCAAATATCGATTGATTTCTCATGGAACAATAAAATAACGCGACTTAGCGCATTTTGTAATATTGAACCCTCGAAACTGTGCATCGCTGGCCATTCAATGAATACTTGAGCATTATATCAATATCACGGGGATTCTTTTTGTTTTGAGCCACAGTCATGGTTCCAACAATTGACTCTCCTTGACATACTGTCAGCACATCTTCCAAGTACAGGACTGTTTGCTTCCAATGTGTAGACCGCGATCTTGGCCCTGCATTATATTTCATGTTGTAAGAAAGATGGTACTTATGAGAAAGCAATTGTATTATTAAAACCTGGATATATCCAGTTACCATGGCTCCTAACACAGTCGTGATGTAAGCTTAGCCTTTCACAAAAAGAAAAAAAAATCTTACAATGTTATTGATTTTGACAACATGGAAGCAAATGAATAAAACATCTGTTTTTTACTTTTTTTCTTTAAGACTTCTTTGTTGCCAGTATTTCCAAAAGGAACTTTGATCAGGACAGAAAACGAACAAAAAATAGGAGGTAAAGAACACAGATGCTGACCTGTGGAGAAGCCCATAAGTTTATGACATTTTGTAAATGACACGTCAAAATAGGCTACAAGAGCATGAACGAAATCATCCCGTTCAGCAATAAGCTTAAAAGGAGCTGTGAAGGAAGCATCTCCAGGAGTCATCTTAGATATATCCATTGTCTGAATGAAGAAAATTGGAGAATGTTAGTGAAGGAATAAAGAGGACAAAGGACTTCTCTGATGCAGTGCAGCAGGGTGCACAGGCATATGTATTTCCCACCTTTAGTAGCTGGCTGTTTGTAACAATTTGGTTTTGGTCAACTGTGTCCACAAGAGGCTCCATCATGGCTTGCTTCTTGATGCAGCTCATGTCAAAGCCATATACATTATTCCAAACTGGAATATTGGGAAAATTGGAAGAGGAAATAAGCGAAAATTCCAACAAAAAATAACAACAATCTATATGTAAATACACAAGAGATCAGCAGGCTTACATTCTATCTTGTCTTCTTTGTACTCTGCATCCTCAATAGCAGTCAGAAAGAGAGAACATTTGTCAGGTAGCAAAATTCCATCATCTACCTACAAACAAAAAAAGAACGCACATTTTTCCAATAAATAAGCCAGAGCATGATAGATCTTAGATTTGAATGTAACAAAGAGTATAACCTAGCTCTTACTTATCCTATAGGATCCCAAAACACATAACTGAAACGGAATTATCCCTTGACAAGGGCAAGATGAACCTAAGCCACCCAACTAAAAGTATAGGTCTTTTAAAAAAATAATAAATAAATAATAAAACCACACTGAATTGACAATCTGCAACTTTGCATAAGGTTTACTTATTCTTGAGCTGGATATCACAAACAATAAATTTGGATTGTAAATAATACTTACAAGCCATTTATCACGAGCATAGAGGACCGTATTCAACATATTCTCAAACAACAAAAAGTATCCCATCCACTCAGAAATAATTATATCCACTTTAGCAACTGGAAGCTCAAGTTCTTCAATCTTTCCTTTCAGAACGGTTATAACTGCATTTATCAAATACCCGATGAGTAAGCAGGATACTATTCTGTTAGGACATGTCAAGACTCAAGAGGCAGATCAGAGCTAAATGCAGGTATGAACTACAAAAGCATTACCATTAGAAAACCCATTTGTTTCAACAATCTCTTTTGCCCTCTCAGCCATATCTGAGCACTCAACCTGTGGAAGGCAAATCAACATTATTAAATAGATCTGGTCAGACTACATAATTAGGAAGTCTACAATGTACTTATAGAAACTCATTTGTCAACAAAATCTCTTTGAGAAATACATACTGCATAAACATGCTTGGCGCCAGCTTTTGCACAAAATAAGGACAAAATTCCAGTCCCAGCTCCCACATCAAGAACAATTTTGTCCTTGAATAGAAACTTATTCTGATAAATAACATTTTGATATGTCTTAGTTCTCACTAGATCCTTCAACATCTCCTGCAACACAACAATAGCCAGCGCATGTAATGACAATTTGCAAGAAAGTTACAAGAACAAAATACAAAACTGCTTCGCATCCAAGTCTGGGACACTTACTTCATGAATACCTGCAATCACAGAAAAAACACTAACATAAGCCTAAGCCTTCTGTTGCAACTGTTCATCAAAACTAAACAAGATAAGAAAAAATTGAATCACACCACATGCAATTAATTAAAAAGAACACGGTTGTAAAGAAATAACACACGCGTTGTCAATCACAAGTTCAAGAACTTCTTAAACAGTATATAACAACTCTATACATTTAGATTAAACATATATGAATACTCTGCCATCACTTGCTCCTCTGGTAATCAAACCAAAGATCCAAATCAACTAAAGCTAACAACCAAGTTCAGTACTTTATAAAGCCACACGAAAAGCCAATCATAAAAATCAAAACTTTTCCTCTTTTCATGTCTATTTCCTCTCAGTTTCCACAGCATTAAACAACTTTTTAAACAGAATATAATAACTCTATGAATTTCAATTTCGATTAGACGCTCTGCCATCACTACATTATTGCTTTCTGCTCCAGCAATGGAACCAAAGCTACAACTCAACTGAAGCTAATACAACCAAGTTCAGTACTTTATAAAGCGCACCACAACCCAATCATAAAAATCAAAACTTAAACCAACCATTAGTAAGAGAAAGAAAATTACCGAAGTGAGAGTAGGAGTCGAAGTAATAGTCGGCGCTGGTTTTATCATTGGCGTCAACGAATGAGACCTCAGGCTCGCCCATTGAGTCGTCAACGGCTTTGTCAAGATCGGGGTCGCACATGGACTCGTCTTGGTCTATGAGAGCTTCGTCGTCTTCGAACCGAGTGGTGGAGCCTTGGGGCAAGTCGCTGAAGCCCGTTGAGCTCGGATTGCTGTTCTTGGTGGTTTGGTTCTTTCGGCGACCCATTGAGAGAGGATTAGGGTTTTGAGAGGGTTTTTTGGGTACTTGCTCGCGGTTTGAGCTTTCTTTACCTTCAAGTGGATGCGAGAGGGGTCGTTATATTGTCACCGCGGGAGAGCTCAGTACAAGCTGTTGAAAGCAAACGACGCCGTCTCCTCCAAAGAGAATAGGGATTGACCTTTTGAAACTTTTTTTTTTTCAATGAAATTCCCTTCTTAGGTTCAACTCCCATTTCAAGTTTTGAACCTGTTTTCTGTTTCTTTCACCATTTTGGGCATTAAAGTAATTTTGATTTTTATAATTATTTATTTCTTTTATTTGTAACCAATAAATACATAATTCGTTTAATTAAATTTTAATTGTTGTCAAACCGTCTATTTGAGAACAGGAAACCCAACAAAGGGGGCGAACTCAATTCTCATCTAGGGAAAATTAAGCAAGTATTTGAGCTTTGGATTTCTTCCACTGTTCAAAGCAGAAAAATAATACTGAAACAAAAACAAAATAAGAAATTTGGAGATGCTAGCTAGCTAGCTTAACAAAGGGGTCCAAAATTTTAAGAGACATG
Source organism: Rubus parviflorus (assembly GCA_029955375.1). Lineage (NCBI taxonomy): Eukaryota > Viridiplantae > Streptophyta > Magnoliopsida > Rosales > Rosaceae > Rubus > Rubus parviflorus. Next base: position 20,078,876 of record JARGGL010000004.1, read on the forward strand.
TTCACCCAATTGGTTGGGTCTTTAGGCACCAATAAATGGTACAAACCATGAAAGACTTCGAAAATGCAATGTCATACCACTACACATAACTTCAGTTTATAACAAATATTGAACAGCTGATGATTTTATTTAAAAGTTCTTCTTGCTATCACGAATAAAAGGATTCAATGAGAGCACATCAACGTCACTCATCAAGTGGCCATGGTGCCCCTGACATTACTGCTTCGATCTCGCCTATTTCCCGAGGAACCTTAGTCATGTTCTTACAACCATTTGCCGTGATATTCTACAAAACCCAGAATAATTTATAAGCATGCAAAACAAATAATATCACATACATGAAGTCACAAAAGCAAGCTAGTAGAAGGCATGATTCATAAGGGTTAATATGCATGTGAATATGCTAAGGGGAAAAAGGAACATGGGTCGACGCAACAAAAGGCTATCATCCGGGTTCAGAGAAAGGGGGTACCACGTCGCTTTCAATTCGAACTCCACCAAAACCTTTAAATCTGCCAACTGCTTCATGATTGAAGAACTTGGTGGTGTTTGGACTTCCCATGGCTGGAATCAACAAAGCATCTATGAAGTAGCAACCAGGCTCCACTGTTATCACCTACAAAACAAGCCCCCCAAGACAAAGCATCAGTGCAATATCATTTTAACCAGAGATTAAAAATTTAAAAGATTCAGAACATTCAGTGAAATGATTTGATTCATAAACAAGGCAAAGAATGAGAAAAGGAAACACACAAAAAATTCATTACTGACCATCCCCTCTTGCATTTGTCTTGTTGTACGCAAAGACTTCAATCCAGGTTCTTTTGGCCTCTCAATTCCCTGCAAAAATAATTTAAATGCTGAATGCTGAGATCTTCTGAAAGATAAAACCACAGAGGATTAGCTGATAACTTAATGATAAGAACCTTTAAGTAGCCACCAGGATCATGAGTGTCAATACCAAGCATATGCCCAAGCCCATGAGGCATGAAAACAGCACCCAGTCGTTCAACCATCATATCATTTACATTACTAGAACCAAGCACAGTGAGCAGATCCTTTCGAAACTAGAGATAACTTGCAAGTAATTAATATACTAGAATACATAATTGAGATAAGATTATTACCCATTTAGAATGCCCCCTCTCTTCAATGACTCAAGAATTACTTTTTCTGCTAATCTGCAATTGTAAGGAGGCAAAAGAATCAGAATGGACACCACATTACCAAAATCCTAGAATTTATGTTTAATATAGTCATACTTGTGCATATCAACCCAGCTTACTCCAGGTTTCAGTGTCGATATGACAGCATTGTGAGCATCAAGAACAGCCTGCAAACAGGATAATTAGAAACAAAATAAATGTACCATAAAAATGCTAAAAACATAAAATTATGCTAAGCACAGCCTGCACACAAGGCTAGAGTCCTAAGCATGTGAACGCAGTTGCACGCGCGCGCACTCACACACACAGAGCAAGACAAACACTGAAGATATGATCAACACCATAATACCAATTACTTACATTATATACAAGGGATTGGTCGGAGGTAAACTTTCCGTTCACCTGCAGAAAAAAGTTGAAAGAATTTTGAGAAACCTTGGGGGAAAATAAAAAAATTATATATATGCATTGTGCCCAGTACTCTAGGAAAAGCCTTCTGCTTCTATTTAGTAGCAATTTCCATGGTTTAGAAAACCTTGACTCCGCGGATTCCAGGATATGTGCTATAGATCATAATTCTTCTCACAAATTTCATATCAGAACAGTAATTCCAGACATTGCTAACCAAAACTTCTGTTTAATTTATTTGAGGTTTCCAAAAAGTTTTTGTTAGTTCATTGACATAAAAGGATCCATGCTCATTCAATTAAATGTCATGCAAGGATAAAAGAAGATTAATCATGATGACAATGATAAACAATTACTTACTGTCAAATTTAAGAGCACCATTTATCTATATAAATGGAAAACTGAAAATTCACAAGGAATGACTCACGCGGGCACCTATCTAAAATTGAATTAACTTGATAACTTTAAAAGTCTAGGCCCACTATTGAAGTAGTAAATGGCAATATCTCAAGTACACTAGCAAGCTAAATGTACAATTGCAAAGATAAATACATATACTCACAGGGTAGGAACAAGTAATGTCAGACCCATAAAAATGGTATTCAGCTCCCATATCAAGCAATGCCAAATCTCCATCTTCCAAGGTCTACACAAAGTCACAAAAGATGTCATGATGATTTTTACAAGGTAACAAAGTACTTCAGAACTTCAGCTGGGGAAAGTCTACTTTACCCTGTCATTTGGAGCTGCTGCATGCCCATAATGGAGAACAGCACTGTATTTTCAAAGAAATTAAAACTTCAGTCAACCTGTTTACAATTAGATTTATGTCAATATGAAGATATTCATACTCTTGGTGAAATCAAAAGACGGGTTAACACTGGAACTAACAGTTAGAACTCCAACCAAATTAAAAATCCGGTGATCTTTTTCCATATTAGTACTATTACAAACAGAAAACATCAGAAGGCTATAGTTTTAGTTGGGATTAAGAATTTGTTAAGAATCTTAAGATGTATGGTATTAGAACATCATACAAAGTATGATAGAGAAAATAAAGGTGGAGTACGATATTAGTGGATTATTGAAACCAGTGTTATGGAGGGGGGGGAAACACTATTAACTTTTAGTTAAGAAGGAGCTTACCTATTTTCGCCAGTAGCACAAATACAAGTATATGAGCAATGTCTACAGCCACCATACATGTAGGTGTGGTGAAGGAATATGCTTTCCAGCTGATACTCATACATGCCTACCCTAACTTTTCTCATGACCTGGTCAGAAAGAACAAGCAATAAATTCGTTATATCAAGAATAAGAGTGTCAGACTAAGAAAAAGATACTCAATTTCTGAAATATTTCTGAATATATAAAAAAAAAGTAGTCCAAATCTTCAAAGTACACAAAGTTCATGCAACAGTGAATCACTTATCCTTTACTGAGCTTGCCATCAGTTAGATACATAAAGTGCACACGTGAATCAAATAACTTTCAAGAACGAGATGCAGAAATATATGTTAAATGTACATTTACTGCTGAAAAAATGTATATCCTGAATAAAACATTTGGCAAACATTTCACAAAAGGTTACCTCGACATGAGCTTCAGAGCTTATATCATTGGCAAACTGGATAAGGGCAAGCTCCAGATCTGACTTTATAACACGGCATTCAGTCAAAATCGGATGCAAGGTAGTCAAGTCCGTGTCACACTTATCAATCCCCTATAGAAAGATTAAGAATACATATTCAATATAATATTCCAATTAAAATAAATATAAAGGTGTTATATATATACCCAAAAGAACAAACAAACAAGGAAGTTTATCACTAAGCCTTGCGAAGAAAATAGTTGAGTAAAGATATACACACTGTTTTGCAGTAATCGTGTCAGTGAAGCATTACAGAGACTGCAATACATCATTACTGTGAATATTTTTATTTATTCAACCTAAAACCCTAAACCAATCATGTCCACCTGGACCAATACATGGTGCAGCAAGTCAGATTGTGACAGTATGAATAACTTCGTTGAAATAGATAGGGAGTCTGAGAAAAAACCTGAAATTCAGCTGGTTTCGAGAAGTTATCACTATCAGTGTTGAGTCCATGCAAGAGAAACAATAAAGGTTTACCAGACCCTTGGTATTCATCTTGTAAAACTTTTGTAATCTCATCAGTATAGTATGCTACGCTAACCATATATCTTTCCTGCAAATGAAAGACATAAGCGTGAGCCAATGAGTAACGACAGCATTTTACACTGGCATGAAAAAAAAAATACAATTAAGCCTTCAATCACCTTGAAGTAGGATAAAGGCTTTATCTCTCCCAACCAAACAGCGTAATCAGCAGGTAATCTAGGAGCAAAGAGAAAATATTTACCAGTTGCAATGTCCTTCAGGAAAAAGGGTACAACAAGATTAGTTCACTAGAACACGTCCGTGTAACCCATAAAAGCAAACTTTTTTAAGAAATGACAACCCAAAAAATACAAATTTACATTCAAGAGCAAGAAACAACCCAAATGTCACAAATATGTACTTACTATAGCACCATAGAAACCAGGTTCTCTTACTCCAAACAAGTAAGCAAAGTAACTCTCCTGCCTATAAACAAAATCAGACATCATTTAGAAAATAAATAATCCATCCTTTAAATTTAAAAGCATTGCAGAGCAAATAACTAGTTGGAAAACACCTTTGATAGAAACATGCAATGATCTCAACCAAGTGTTTACCATATTGATTAAACAACAATTCCTATTTCGATAGGTTAAATCAAGTGGAAAAGAATTAGAAGTAAAAGCTAGTTAGTTATATTGGATGATGCCAACGATCATATTATTCATTTTCATATATATACTGGTAGTTGATGGAATCAAACACTACTTAAACACCTGAAGACCTCGATGTGATCAGTGTCATAGCGAGTTTGCTCCTCGCCTCCCTAAAACAAATTGACAACAACAACGAGTTGATGGAAATCGAAATCGAAACTGTTTTTGTGTGAAAATAAAATAATCGAAATGAAGTAGAAGAATAAAGAGCGATGATTACTTGGAGTAAGACGAAACCATGGAGGGGACGAGAAGACTGAGAGAGGTGGTGGCGAATAGAGGTGAGGAGCTTTTCGCGGTTGCGAACGTGGAGTTCGATTGGGACTGTCGGAGGAGTGAGAGATGATGGCGAAGCCATGACATGGATTCTTCCAGCTCAAAACCAAAGCTACGACGTATTTATACAACGTAAGCCAGAACTTGGGCCCTTTTGGAAGTCTTAGAATCCATAAGGCAAGTGGGTGTTTGATTCAGAACAAAAGATAAGGAATTAACAAAAGACAGAGAGCACTTAAAAATAGAAACAACAGCCCAAATACGAAACCCACCCAAACAGAATTGTCGTGCCGTAAGTAACAATGGGTCATATCCGAGACTTGTAATTCTACACGTAATGGTTTGGTCCTTATCTTTCCCTTGCCTTGTACATGTAATGGTTTGGCTTGATTTTTTACGAAACATGAAGGATTCTAATGCTCTTGCATATGTTCTGATCGTTTGGTATCAGCTTTTTGTTTGCTAGAAACAGTCTTATTTTTAAACAGATTTCTAAAACCCCTCACCAGGTTCTGTATGGAGCTGCAACTATGACTATGCAGTATCAGACTTGTAATTCTACTCCCTTCTCTTACGAGAAGAATGCATAATAATCAAATCCGCTGGAAACCTCCTACTCCTGCTTTTGTTAAACTTAATTTGATGGTTTACAACAAGCAATAATGCAAAAATGTCATCAAATCCAAGTTGAAGCTAAAATTCTTATTGATAGCATACTCTGTAACATTTCTACTCCTTGGCGCATTTGAATTCTAGTCCGAGATATCCAACTTCTTGCTCAAACTTGCACAAATATTTCATTCACCCATATTTTTAGAGAGGCAAATTTTGTAGCGGACTTTCTTACTAATTCTGGTCACTCACTACAAGTTGTTACATTGATCAAGTTTCTTCCCTCCAGTAGTTCTCAGGCTTTCCTGTTGGATAGTTTAGGTATTGGATGTTTTAGGAATTTCTCTTTATAATTTTTTTGTTTTTTTCTTTTTGAAAATGGTTTTGAGAAGCGTTTCCTCGTACAAAATCGCTTTTGTCAAATTTGGAAAGGGTTTTTAAGCCTTTCAGAAGCAATCTCAAACAACCCCAATAATTGCAATAAAAAACCGGAAGTACACCCTAAACAGATTTGTCATACAGCTATGAACCCTAAACATATCAAAACCTAACAAGAATAATAATTTTAGAAACCACCACAAAACCAGCAATCAATTCAACGCTCAAGCCACACATATCAGATTTCTAGATTGGAGGTGAGTTGTATCCCAAGTAATCGTATTTGTCTTCTCTGCAAATTGTTTAGAAGGTATTTTAATTGACGGAATTCGAAAATCTACAAATTTCACTTTTGGCATTTTTGTAAATATTAAAAATTAAAAATGCGGTGGCAATTTTGTAAATATTAAAATTTATAATTTTTTGGTGGTCTTATGAAGGATAAAAAAATTTGGTAGCTTAGAAAATAACAAGGTCATTTCTTATCTACAATTTGTTAAAAAACAATTTCCGAGACCTTAGTATCTCACCCAAAAGAACCAAAACTGTGGAGTGTGGACTATGGCACACGGTTTTTTGGTTAAAATCGTGTGATCTTACTTTCTCACCAAAATCTTCTCACCCTCAAATTGTGATTTTTAAGCACTTATCAAACTGACGGAAAACAAAAATCTGGTTTTGTTTTTTTTTTTAAGATTTTCTAAAGTCGAAAAACTAGAAAATTCATAAAATAAAATACGCTATTGATTTTCGAGTTCCGTCAATTGCAATATCTTCTAAAAATCATGCTCCACAAATGTTAAGATTATGGCATAGAAAAATTTCAAAAAAAATCTACAGTTCACAAGGAGGCATGCAAAGGTGTCTCTCGCCAAGTCCAAACGTGTCAAACCATGTCAAAACCCATTTTTATTCAAATCTTTCCGTTCCATAATCTCGCCATTGATAAAAGATGAATTTAGAAGTTTTTCAAATTAACGGAATTCAAAAATCTCGATCCATTTAGTTTTTAAGATTTTTCTCGTTTTCCGACTTTGGAAAATAAAAACAAATACTTCCCATGTCGAAAAAATTCTGAAATTTTTTCTTGTCATAGATTACATTATTATTAAAGTTCGTACAAAAAATCACAATTATTCATTTTAACTTATGATGAATGTTTTATGTCCCAGTCTATTCTAGTGGTTGAGCTCTTGCCTTCGCTCATTCTTGTGGTCAACCCCCTGCCCTAGCTCATTCTTGTGGCCAAGCCAATGCAAATTCATGTGCTCATTCTAATGCTCTTGTCCATCAGTTTAGGGTTAAGGCAAGTATTTTGTGTTATAATATGTATCATTTCCTTATAATCGTACTTTTAACCATGTCCATGCATGTGAGACTAACTGTTTCTAATTTTGGCGGTCAAACCACATTTTTTCACCCAACAACGATGTTCTAACACCGTGGAGACCAACCTCAAAAGCTTAATCTCAAAAAAAAAAATTTCTAAGACCTTGGTTTCTCACCCAAAAAAGTCAAAACTGTGGACTATAGCACACGGTTTTTTGGCCAAAATCGAATGATCTTACTTTCTCACCAAAATCTTCACACTCTCAAATCATGAGTTTTAAGCAATTGTCAAACTGACAGCATGCAAAAATCTCGACTTGTTTTTTTTTTACGATTTTTCAAATTCGAAAAATTAGAAAATTCATAAAATAAAATCCACTCTTGCTTTTCGAGTTTTGTCGATTGGAACACTTTCTAAAAATCATGCTCTACGAATGATGGGATTATGGGACAGGAAAATTTCAAAAAAAAAAAACTACAGATCACAAGAAGGCATGACATGGTGTCTCCCACAACGTCCAAACGTACCAAACCATGTCAAGACCCACTTTATTCAAATCTTCCCATTCCATAATCTCGCCATTGATAAAACATGACTTTTAGAATTTTTTCAATTAACGGAACTCAAAAATCTCGTTTCGTGTATTTTTTACGATTTTGAAAAATAAAAACAAATACTTCATGTGCCGAAAAAATTATGAAATTTTTTCTGGTCATAGATTACATTATTATTAAAGTTCGTATAAAAAATCACAATTTTTTTATCCCGATTTTTTTTTATGATTTTCCAAATTCGGAATAAAAGAAAATTTCAAATAAAAAAAAATGGTCGGGATCTTCTAGTTTCGTCAATTGAAACTCTTTCTAAAAATTAAACTTTATCAATGGTGAGATTATGGCACATGAAAATTTCAAGAAAAAATGATGTTCACAAGATTTGACACTTTGACATGTTTCGGCATGCCATGTCACTTGTAAATGTGCCAAACCATGTCAAATCTCTTTTTTTATTAAATTTTCCCTTGCCGAACACCTTTTTTTTTTACGATTTTTCAATGTCATTTGGAACACCTTATAAAAATCATGCCCTATGATTTGTGAGATTATGGAACAGAACAATTTCTAAAAAGAAAATGTAATTCATAAGGAGGCATGTAAAGGTGCCCCCCGACAAGTCCAAACGTACCATATATTTCTGAACCTTGTTTCTTATTCAAAATTGTGGACTATAGCACACGGTTTTTTGGTCAAAATCGCATATTTCTTCTTCTTTTTTTCACCAAAATCTTTTCATCCTTAAATCATGATTTTTAAGCACTTCTTGAACTAATGAAACGCGAAAATGTTGACCTAATTTTTTTTAAAGATTTTTCATAGTCAGAATAAAAGAAAATTCGTAAAAAAAAAAAGTCTAGATTTTCTTGTTCTGTCATTTGGATTGAGTTTTAAAAATCATGCTTTATCAATTTTGAGATTATGGCACAAGAAAATTTCAAGAGAAAATAGTGTTGACAAGATTTGACATGCTAATGGTATCCGATGATGTATTTTTAAAAGTTTAGGTATCTCATTGATCACTTTTGAAATAGCAAATAAAATAATAATTAGTATGTAGTTTTCAAATAAAATACATCAAATGACTGATATGCTCTCATAATTAACAGACAAATAACTAAAAATGGATAAAGGTATCCTGATGATTTTTTATGAAAGTCCAGGTACCTTATTGATCAATTTTAAAAGTTTGATATCTTTCTATCCGGTGCGTGAAAGTTTAGACCCTGCTAGTGAAAAAAAATCTATTAAAAACACATAAGAAGAAAACAACAGTAGCTAGAATGTGTGTGTGTGTGTGCGCGTGCGCGCGTGCAAGCAACCATGTGTTTGTTCAATTTTCGAGGGCATAATAAGAAAACGAACTATTTCATGAGTTCCAATGTAAGGCCATGTAGGAGATGATTATTGTCATGCACCTAATCCTTCATGTTTTTTTTTTTTTTTTTTGGGAAATAAGGGCAAGCATGCCTTTACTCGGAATCTTATTGAAAAATAAAGTACAAAGAGGAAGGAGGACTAGGCCAAGACCATTCCCAAAAAAAAGAACAATACAAGAGACTAAGACGCCTCACAAAGAACAGACCAAAAACAAACACAACTAGAGAAAGACAACAAAACAAATCATAGAACTAAGCATAACGATATGAAACTGCAGATGCAAGGTCTCTATCGTAGGACGTAGCGAGGAACATCGGAAGAGAATCCCACCAAAAAGAACCATCATGAACTGCACCAAAATTAGCAAGATGATCTGCCAAAACATTACCTTCTCTGTAAATATGAGAAACCCGAAAATTAAGATGTCGTGTGATGTGTAGACAATTTAACCATGGGATATGAAGTCTCCAAGGGACCAAATGAGGGGAATGAAAATAGCGAACCACCAAGACCGAGTCTGTTTCAAGCCATATGTGAGTCCAACGTCGAACCCAAGAAATACGGAGACCTCAAGTACTTCGTGTTTGCTAGTACGTACGTACGTACGTACGTACATATATATATATATATTATTCGTATGTTGTTAGATTGTGAATCTAAATTAATTTTGGGCATAAAAGTTTATTTATTGGAGTGTTATATATATGTTTCGGATTAAGAGCTTGCATGACAATATATTATCGAGAGTGAGTTTTTTTTATGTTAAATTTTATGGAAAATTGAAAGTGAAAAACAATCGGGACAAACTCTAAATCAATAAGAACTTGTGGAATAAACCCATAGAAGAATCAAGTTGTAAGAGAGATCAGAGATGGCCGGCATTAATTCAGCTAGAGTTGAATATAAAACGATGTTATCTCTAACTAAGACTCTCTGCATGGATGTTCTTGGATCACAATTTAGGGAGTACAATAAACTTTCAACTATGCAATTATTAGCTAATATATAACCTAATCAATAATTAAAATATATGCATTTTTCAGAAAGGAATGGAGGAAGGCACATGATTGACGGAAAATTTTCCCAAAAAGGTGATTCTTTGCACGTATGTGGAAACATTTCTTTGATTAATACATATTCAATCATAGAGATATTTAACAAAATTAAAACATTGCTAGTGGAAGCCAGGGAAGAAAACTATATATATATTAACATTGAAATGCAGAAAGGTGATCGATCATGCAAATTGAATATGAGTATCAATGCATAATTGGTAGTCAATGAGTCTAACATAGTCTATGTGGACTCCGGTGGATCACATACTAGGGCAAACAACATTAGGAAAATAGCAACATACACAAAGCATATATTTGTGTACGTACACTATATATATATGGTAAAATCTCAAATGGTATCTCAATTATTGCGTCATTAATAAATATAGTACTTCCGTTAACTTTTTTGTCAGTCATTAAGTTGGCCTATTGCGCCGTTACTAAACCATTTTATTTTTACAAAGTATGATACTTCAACTATAACGTTGTTACAAAAAATGATATCTCAATTATTGCGCATTTAGCCATTTACCCAAACTAGACCTCAATTATTGCACCGTTACCAAAATGGTACCTCAACTTAACGATAAACTAACAGAAGCACCATGTTTATTAACGGCGTGATAGTTGAAGTACCATTTTTTGGTAAAAAAAAAAATTGTAGGAACTAATTAAAAATATCATTCTCAATAGTTCCAGTACTATTTGAACTTTCCACACACACACACACACACATATAAATAAAGATATGCATATTTGTTAGATTTAGCAGCATATGCAGATGCAGAAGCTGCAGAAGCTGTAGGAAATTTCTAAGGTAAAGACCATTATGGCTTGTGGCATGATTCTGCTTAATTAGACACATTAGTAAACAAGGTATGCCCAAGTTGTGATTATGTGTCTCTCAAAAACTCATAGCTATGGCTTTCACAAAACGTGTTCGTACAAACACCACAGGAATCGTTGATTATTATAACTAAGTACTTACCTCTGTTAGAATGGACATTAGCAGCTTAGCTAGCTAGTCATAAACTTAATCGAATGGAGGCAGCAGAGTAAGTATTAAGATTTGATCACCTACCCAATATTCTACATTTCGATCTTGCTATATCTCTTCGACATGATCTTTCCTAGCTTGATTACAATAAACTTAGAATCCCAAGTGGCACATTGTCATTGGTGATATATCTTTCACGAAGATATTTGGCATTTGATTGAAATTGGGTTACAAACATGCCAACTCACATCTCTTTTCAGTAAATTAAACCCTCATTTCATCATATCTGTCCATTCTTCAGATTTTCTATTCTAGAAGTATGGAATGATCTGAGGGATTCGAATATGAACTATGAAGTCTTTTTTGGCTGCACCAAATGCACTAAGGCTAGCTAGGCATGCTACTTAATTAAGGACACAAAAACACTTATGTATCTTTTCATGATTCTAAAAGTATGAAACGATGATCCGAGGGATTCGGAAATGAACTATGAAGGTCTTTTTTGGCTGCACTAAATGCAACAAGATAGCTAGGCATGCTACTTAATTAAGGACACGAAAACACGTATCTTCAGTATTACTGAGTTGTAGTCCTTATTAGCAACACAAAGTGACATATAATTTGACTCTTTTACTTAATTAGTAGATGTTGAATTGACACAGTAGCTACTAAACGATTAAGAAAATCCCATCAATCCCAACTAGCTAATAGTATAAATATATTCCCCACAATGACCCGTACAACTTTCTAATTTATATATTTAATTAAGCTGATTAATCAGATAAGCTGGGTGATGCACTGCAAAAAGGCCATATATCCATATCTTGGACAGTAAAGCTATATTGGTCTGTCCATGTCATACGTGTCGGTCCCATTTTCTGGTGCATGCTAGCTTCCAATATGCAATGTGCGACACACCAGCTTTCTTAGAAATGAGTTCGAGTACATGATTAGTTTCTTAATTAGTACCTGATTTATTAATTTTGTAGTTGATCGATATAGTTAGCTTAATTGTAATGGCTGCTGCAGAAGCTGGTTCTTATAAATATTGATAGTTTGATACAAATACGTACATCTTATACTTAATCTTAATTAGGGCTTAAGTTTTAGACTTTAAGTAAGCAATTAATTAATTAGGATTTAGGGCTTTGCTTACTAATCAGTGAAAATAAATCCACCCTAAGCTAGCTCCGTGTTCTCTGTGATGATGATAATATATATCATGAATGTACGTAGAATGATGTTTAGAGGGCAACTTGAGATGCAACATCTCTCGAGGAACATGTAGGTTTATTTTTTTACAATCAATTTCTTGCTAGCTTTCCAAACCAATGGGCAACTTTTGCTGGGTTTGAATCTAATTAATGAGATGAAAACCGCTTTCCACTGAGAATACACGCAGTAGTGTAATAATCCATGACTTCAATCTTATTATTAATATAACATAGCTAGATTCTTTTATCTGTGTGTGTAATCTTATATAAAAATGAAGTTCCATAACTGATGCAGACCTTTAATTTGTTTGGTACTTGTCTCTTCATTGCAGGCTGAATAAGTGAATAGTCGCCCTAGTAGTCGTCATCTGGTAACACCATTCACGTTCTCTATGCTTGCTAGCCTAGCTGTTTGGTTCTTGCACATGGTTAAGAATATTCACCATCGTGAGCCCCAAAATGTACATACATATTTCCCCCTTTTCCTTTTCTTAATTATTTCATTACGTACTATTCCTGTATTACTGATTGTTTTCTAACAATGTTAAAGTTTGTAAAATTATCTCGAATTATCCAATGATATATCAATACACATGTCAATTAATATATATATATACACGGCACAATCTAACGTCTAGCATGTATAGAAATTAACCAGTAACCACAGTATTCTGCTGCACATAACAACAACTCAAACTTGTACAGAACTTAATAGCTAGACTTAATTGAGAATTTGAGAACCTATATATATTATCATTTGCAATCCTAAAAATAAACCCAAAAGATGCATCTCCAAAAAAGAAACCCAAAAGATGCATCTCCAAAAAAGAAACCCAAAAGATGCATCTCCAAAAAAGAAACCAAAAAGAAGTTATAAATTATGTTACAATAGAGGAACAGGTTCATGGATGTACGGAGTCAGCAGATCTTTCACAAATCAGAATCTTAATCTTGGGTAATTAATTGGTATCTTTGTCAGGTCCTCGAACTTAACCACTCTTAGATCTCCTCAAAAATTAGCTTGTACAAACATTACTTCTTAACCAATATCAATGTTTGGTTTCCATGAGAGAATATATATGAAATTTAGGGTTTCCCGGCAAGGATTTGATTTGTCATAGATTGTGAAGTATATACATGAGGATTTGTTAATTAAGAGAATTAAGCACATCTAACCACTATATTCGATCGATGTATATCCTAAACATATCTTTTGGAGATTAATTAAGATATTTGAAGTGGCAAGGATCTTGCCTTGGTTGGTACCCCCATCCAAGGTTCGACCCCCAACACACCCAACTTAATGCCTTTGCTGGTAGGTTGAGTACTGGGGTCTTGCGGGACCCATGCACATGCTGGAGAAGGCGTTAACTTTCAAGGGAGTCTGGGCTCAAGCAGCCCGACTGATGGATGCATGCGGGTCCTTCCACATGTCATATAATGTGGCAGTTATGGCATGTGGATTTTGAGACGTTGCGAGATCTGTCTGCTCTCACCACTGGTAAATGGCTCTGGACTCAGATGTTAGTTGAGCTCCTACGAGCAACGGGTAGTTCATAATGTTCTTGGACTGGTGGGCTGCCTCCCCCCTGTCCAAAAAAAAAATTAAGATAATTAACAGAATTTAATTAACAGTTGGCACGTAGTAGATGTACATGATCGAGATTAACACTACATCTATAAATGGCCAGCTTTGATACATATTTGATATATCTTGCTTACGTTAAAGAATCAATATATGATTGATTCTTTTTATATTTTCGAAGAAGTTTAGGCAAGTTGAGGGGGACCTTTCTTGTTTAATGTCAAGTTAATAAACTATAACTCTATAAGCCTTTCAAACCCTATATAAGGGCTACTTTTGACAAAAGGTTTCATTCAAATCAAGTACATGCAGTTCGCTGCTCTCTCATTTCTTGGTCATAACAGCTTTCTTGAAAGGAAGAACTCCTTCTAAAAGAAAGCTAGTTATGGCTATAGAGATTGAGCGACCTTCTCCTTCTGTTGAGCTATCAAAAATAGCTGTTTCTGATACTCATGGAGAAGACTCTCCATACTTTGCAGGCTGGAAAGCATATGACGAAAACCCTTACGATGAATTAAGTAACCCTTCTGGAGTTATACAGATGGGACTTGCAGAGAATCAAGTAAGTAATTGCTCATGAGACAACAATTAATCAAATATTATTTGTGAATTAATTCTCATTTCTAAGAATTTTCATCTAATATTAATTTGTTATTTATGAACAGGTTTCATTTGATTTGGTGGAAGAGTACTTGGAACAACATCCAGAAGCTTCCAATTTGGGATCAAAAGGGTTTAGAGAGAATGCCTTGTTTCAAGACTACCATGGCCTTTTGTCTTTCAGAAAGGCAATGGCAAGTTTCATGGAGCAAATCAGGGGAGGAAGAGCCAAGTTTGACCCAAATAGGATAGTCCTCACTGCGGGTGCAACCGCAGCCAATGAGCTGTTGACTTTCATTCTAGCTGATCCCGGTGATGCTTTGCTAGTTCCAACCCCATACTATCCAGGGTAAGAACTACTTCTTCTCCATCCCTCTAATAAGTTCCACTTGTCAGATATAGACATGCAATGTTGTCAGACTATTTGACAAAATATACATCGAGACAAATGTGCACCTCATCAATAGCGTTATGCATAATTTCTATCAATAGATATATATTTTTATGATCATAACTAATGTTTTCCTTTTTTCTTTTCTTTCAGATTTGATAGAGATTTGAGGTGGAGGACTGGTGTGAACATTGTACCAATTCACTGCGTCAGCTCAAACGGCTTCCAGATTACTCCTCAAGCTTTGGAAGCTGCATATAATGAAGCTGAATCCAAGAACATGAAAGTGAGAGGGGTACTCATCACAAATCCATCCAACCCATTAGGTGCAACAATCCAAAGGCTAGTCCTTCAAGAGATTCTTGATTTTGTCACCCGCAAAAACATCCATCTTGTATCGGATGAGATCTATTCGGGTTCCGCCTTCTCATCTTCCGAATTCGTTAGCATCGCAGAGATTCTTGAAGCCCAGCAGTACAAGAATGCAGAAAGAGTTCACATTGTTTACAGTCTTTCTAAAGACCTTGGTCTTCCCGGTTTTCGAGTTGGCACAGTATACTCATACAATGACAAAGTTGTGACAACAGCAAGAAGAATGTCTAGCTTCACCTTAATATCCTCGCAAACACAACAGCTCTTGGCTTCCATGTTATCTGACAAGAAATTCACCGATAATTACATCAAAGCCAATAGAGAGAGGCTGAGGAGGAGATATGATATGATCGTTGAAGGCTTAAAGAGCGCCGGAATTGAGTGTTTGAAGGGTAATGCTGGCTTGTTTTGCTGGATGAATTTGAGTCCATTCTTGGACACACCAACAAGGGAAGATGAACTGGCCATTTGGAATTCTATGATGTATGAGGTGAAGCTAAATATATCTCCAGGTTCTTCTTGCCAGTGCTCTGAACCAGGTTGGTTCAGGGTGTGCTTTGCCAACATGAGTGAGCAGACACTTGAAGTTGCACTGAAAAGAATACATAATTTCATGGAACAAAGAGAGAAGCACTAGCTAGTAGCTAGAAATCATTTTCCTCTATTTCATCATCCTTATTTTTTTTTAATGGTTCCACCCATTACTTTTGAATCTTTTGAGGACAAAATACCCAATTCAAAAATTGGATTTGTCTGATCATGACTGTACATCAGATTGAATTGAAACACAATCTTGTTTTCTTGCTTGAAGAAGCAAGTTTCACACAAATTCATTTTGTATAATGGATAGAGTTCGAGTTTATTTTATGCCTCTTTTCGGTATGTTACTTTTTTTCTTTTGACTTGTCATGCAATCAATAGGTTGGTCTGAAACTTGTAAGTTATACCCACTACCCACTACATTTTAAGCCGATTATTTTTAGATGTGACGTCTTGCTCATACTCTGTATAATATTTTAAGATGTATTGATTAGAGCATCTCCAATATCACTAGGACTACGAGAGTCTCACTAAAGACCTCCTATTTACGAAAGGAAGACTTATACCATTACCTAACAATCTCCATCATCAATATAAAAATTACTATTTGTTAGTTGGAATGACAGAGGTATTGTTTCACTTATTTCCACACCCTATGATATATGTACAAGTATTTAAATTATTTTCATGATGTTTTTAATCTATTTTCATTTTTCTACATTTTTTTTTCTCTTAATCTATCAATATATTGATAAGTAGAATTGATAACTAGAGTTTTCCTTTAGATGATATTTTTGTTTATGAACTTGTCGATGAGGTATAGTAAGTGGTTAACCTTTTATCTTTGCTTCAGACATAAATAGTTATAGTTTGAAGTATCATATTTCAGTGAGTCATATATGTATTTGTTATGAAACATTTCACAAGAATTATATGAAAGGTCTTATGACATAGATTCAAATTAATTTGTACCTCTGTTAGGTGAATAATATGTACCTATTTGAAATGTGAAAATTATACCTCTTTCGGAGGTGAAATATCAATCTATATATGAGGTGAAATATCTACCTCTATATGAGGTTAAAATCTACTTTTATATGTGGTTAAACACTTATGTATGTAAATTTTTTTGGTTATGTAATTTGCAACATATATGTAAAAATGAAGTCAACCTAGTCACACAACATATATATATATATATATATATGTTGTGTGACTAGGTTGACTTCATTTTTACCTTTTATATAGTTAGGTTTGTTTCATATTTTCTAGTTTTTAATGAATTTTGGGGATGATTGGTTTAGATAATTAAGGGTAATTAATATGTATGAATTCAAATTCTAAATTAGGATAGAATGCATAATATCAAAGGATTTTAATTTGTTTTTTTTTTATTTACCTTGAGGAGTAAATTGGACACAACAAAATAATTAATAAACCGCAATTAAAAAAAAAATGTAACAGGACTACATCCATTATTAAACTACGAAATTGGAGAGATTTTTTCATGTGACCGTCACGACATATCAAATATGTGACTTTCCAATAAAAACTTGACAAGTTGAATTTTTTTAACACCTCAGCATTGGGTAAATCATGAACCCTGAACCCTACCCTAAACCCTACTCTAAAACCCTAAGGATCTGTGTCTAATACTGAGGTGTTAAAAAATTTATACTTGACATATTTTTATTGAGAAGTCACATATATGACATGACGTGACGATGATTTCTAAAAATTTCTTTCATTGTAGATGCTCTTAAGCAATGACATTTTAGTATTAGAGTTTTTTTATCCAAATCCTTAAAAGCTAAAAGTTTTTTCATCAATTTTTTGAAAAAAATAATTAAAAGTCAAACTATGAGCTACTTTTAGGGAGCTACAAATTTTGGAAAATTCTACAATATGTTAACCTATCATGACATACATACAATTACTACTTTTAGGACTTAATTACTCAAACGAGAACCTACTTTATTCTAATGAGGATTTTATTTACCTTAATTAAGACTTTTTTGTAATTATCACATGAGTTGTCGAAGTGGTAACATGTGTCGTCAAGTGATAAAATATTACAATTACCACTTTTAGAATTTAATTACTTAAAACTAGAGGTTTTTTCATTAAGATTCAATTTCATGAGAAATTTTTTGAAATGACCGTCACGCCATGTCATATATCTTATTTGTGTGTTTTTAGGCAAAATTTAGGGAGAAGGTAAAAAAAACGCTCAATCCATACTCTTTTCTACGTTTTTTTTTTAAAGGATTTATACGCTTTTAAAATAAGGAAATCGCTAGGGGCTCTTAAATTTGTGGAGAGAGAAAGTGTATAATTAAACTAATTATCTATTTAAATTATAATTTTTTCTTTTATTTGTTTGCCATAATTTTTTTAATTAAAATATTACGAAAAATAAATTGTTGCTTCATATGATTTTCATGGTTGGAGCAAGATTTTTGTGGTTTCCTAAAAATAACTTATAGTTGGACTTTTAACTGTTTTTTCAATAAATTTAATTAAAAAAATAGAAAACACATTGAAAATATTCTAAACTAGCTAAAAAATAATTAGAATAGTTACTTGGGACTGCAATAATGTGAATCATGTGATTATAATTGTGCAAACCATGCATGCATGTGTTTCAGTTCAATTTTCGAGGCCTCATTAGCCTATAAATATATATAACATACATATATGAACTTTCTCATGCATGATCGAGTTCCAATGTAGAATGAGCCACGCATGATTATTTGATATGCAGCTGAGCTTGAGTATGTACGTGATTGCCTGGTTGGCAACGAGCTGGAGACACCAACAGAAAATGAAAATCAAGTAAAGAGTCAAAACAATTCAATTAGAAAATGGAATAAATTTGTAGGAGAAGTTTTGAAAGTGATGTATAAAGATTTCAAAACCACAAGAAACTTAATCAATCATGCATGCATGGCGCGTCGATCTTATATATAATTAATCAAGAGAAGATCAAATGCATGAAGCAATCTTAGTCTCTATCTCTAAGCCTGTGTGCATGGCTGTTCTCGGATCAAATTTAAGGAGTATGAACTTCAACCATGCAATTATTAGGTTAAAATATATACAGTTTTCTCTTCCAAGAACGTACGTTTTAAAAATGCGGAAGCCATCACTTAAAAAATAATGCTTGATGATCAAAATTACTTATATTATAGATCCTTTTTTAAAAAAAAATTATGCAAAATTTTAGTTCTATCATAAACTATTTAGCCATTTGATTTCAATTTGTATACATTTGTTGATAATATTGTTTCACAATTTTGGATGACCAAATAGTTTTCGACCAGCATGGCTGAAATTAATCAGAGTTAATTATCAAAAAGAAATCTAGGAGATAAACAATTTCGATTATTAAAATATATTGTGTGATTGTCGAAAAAATTATGTGCACTTTTCAAATATACATGCGTTCTTATTGAAGAAATCCTATATATATATATATTAATTAGTTCTTCCATCACCATCATCTCAATGGAAACTCATAGAGTACTATATATTTTTCAGAAATATGGGAGTTTCAAATGGTTTGTTCTTTTTTTTTTTGGGTCGAAAAGCTTCAAATGGTCTGTGACTTAGAAAATTTGCACAGAAAGGTGTTTCTTGGCATATACGTACATATGTAGAGGCATATAGCTAGGAAATAACAGAGAAGAAAAGTTAGTGGAGTTTTAACATTAATTATATATTGCAGAAAGGTGACATATTACTTAAATTAGGCCTAGCTTGATGATGAATTATTGGTAGTCAAAGTCCAATAGTCTATGTGGGTAATGGTGGATCGCATAACCAGACCAAACAACATTAAGAAAATAGCAAAAGTACAGAACGCAATATGTATTAGTGTACTAAATGCAAGGCTGAGCATATATTCTGCAGAAAAGTGCAGGAAATTTCTAAAGACAGAGACAATTAGGGTAATGGCTAGCTTTTGGGTAGACATTAGTGAACACTCGGCTGCCCTAGTGGGATTATGTCCCTGAAAACCTCAATTGGTCGGGAAATCGATCATATGGGGTTCACAAAACGTGTTTGTACAAACCCACAAAGGAATCATCGATTATTATATATACTAATTCAAGGACTTATGCCATTGAAATCTTATTACCAACTACAAAGTACAAAACCTTATACCAATTCAGCAATAGAGGCAAAGTCAGTAATAACATCTGACCTACCCAATATTCTACTATTCTCACTGTTTAGCCTCCACTTTATCTTAGCTAGCAAGATTATAATAAAGAATCCCAAGTGTCACATTCCCATTGGTATTGTATCTTTCCAAAAAGATTTTTGACCTTTGATTAGGTTACAAACATGCCGACTACTTGATATTTCGTTTTTACAATTTTGCAAACCCTAATATGATTACCTCACACAGATTATATGCGATTGTTGCTCACCCCTCTTCCTCTCCTTCATATGTATATTTTTTGGGATAAAATCTGAAATAATCTTGGGGAATATGGAATCTGAACCTCTCCTCTGTACCCTTTACCACATATTACATAAACAGATGCATTTAATACAATAAAATTAGATTTTGGAATATTGGGATTTTCTGCAAGGCATATCTTTAATAAAAAAAAATGGGTTAACATTATGATTAAAGAAAGGAGACTGAAAAATATAAGAGGTTAGTTAGTTAACTAATTGGATTCTCAGCAATGCATGCCAGTGTCGATATAGCTAGATTTCCTCATATGATCGAATATTTGGAAACTACCGAAGTGAAACCTACGTACCCAAATGAAATCTGCTTAGGCCGACCACCATTTTCAAAACTGAAACAATACTCCGATGACTTACCCGGCCCTCTGAAAGTCATTTTTATTTTTTTGGTAAAATCTGAAAGTCATTATTTTCGGATAGCTAACTACACAAAATGCGGTAGTATCTAGACAAAAAGCACATATATATTAGTCGATTGTAGTCCTTATGAAGAACATAGTGTGGCATAAACAATTAAGCAATTAAATCCCACCAGAACTTTTTGGTTTAGTCAATTAATTAATTAGAGCGCGCTAGCCAGTGAGTGATGCTGGGAAGATTGGGGCTATCTTGGGCAGTACTTCTCCAGCTGTGAGCTCCCCATAAAGCCAATTGGCAACTGGCCTGTCCTTGTCATACGTGTAAGCACTAATTTCTGGGGAGTTTCCATGACATGTTGCATCTTTAGAGTACTCCGAGTGAGTTGGAATCCAACTAGCTAGGAATGTGAACACTTTCTTAGCAAATACCTCTACATGAAAATATTAATTTCTTTAATAATGTGTAGTACATAATCCATTAAATTTGTAGTTTTTTTTTCTTGCTAGTACATTTGAAAGTCATCACTCTAACTGCGTTTCTAATGAGGTAGTTTTGAAGGAATAATTTCAGAATGGGGTTGCAGACATTTTTTTTTTTTTTTTTGGTTATCGGGATGGACTGAAACTAGGCGGGTTTGGAGAAGTTGAAGGCAAATTAACTCCGCCCCAAACCCTAAGTACGGAGTCACATATATAGAGGCTTGAAGTGGCTCTTGTCCTCAAATCTCAATGCAACTCTTTCAAACCTCATTGAAACTTCTTTCGATGTTTTAATATTGAAGAGCTTGTCATCTCTTTTGGACCCCGTAAAAGCAAGAACAACTACCTACGTGCCTACGTACCTAACCGATCGCTCCACCTTCCTATTATAAATAGTATGAGTTCTCTCTAATAAAGTGAAAATGGCCCTTCAAATGCAAGAGATCATAGTACTGTAATTGCCCACGACTGCAATCTATAGCTCATTATACATAGAGATAGATATAAATTTGAAGTTCCATATCTGGATACCTTTTGGGCGATACTAGCTTGTCTCTTCATTGCAAGTGAACTGAAGTCGTCATCTGATGATCACCCTATTCACGTTCTCCTTTTATGATGTGCATAATGTTAGCTACGATTCTATCTATTGATTTCAAATCTCTTATGGCTAGCTGTTGAGTTCTGCACATGTTCATGATCGACCTCGAGCCCCCACTTAGAACATATATATTATTCCCCCCGCCCTTATCATTTTCTTTTTTTTAATTATGTGACCATGCCAATAGAATCATTTGTTTAACTATCACAATTGCTTTCTTAATTTTCCCATCTTTGGCTGCTTTTTCCATAGGCCAGTTAGTTGAAAATCTACACAAAATCAAAGATACGATCTCAACAAAATATAGATATCCTCACGGCGAGAAATTATTTGGTGTAGTTTGTTTAAGTTTTAACCCTAAATTCTAAATTAGGATGAATTATTGTAAGAGCATGCATGCATTATGGATTATATATATATAATTATATATGCAACAAATATAGCTTCCACATTATTAGCTTGCCATATATTATAATTCATATAAGAATTTTATATACGAGAATTATGTCTAAACGTATATCTATAGCATGCAAGCTAGAAAACGAACCCTCTTTCGTCCAAAAAAAAGAAGAAAACGAACCCTCCATTTGGATATCATGGGCACTAGATGGTCTAATTAATTACTTAACATGCATCGATCTCATAAACCACTGCATTTTTCTCTAAGAAATAATTCAAACTTATATTGATCAAAACTCAAAAAGGAATTATAAATACCGTTGCCATGAATTAATGCCTGTCTGGGGTCATGACCAGATCTTCCTGGAGCTTCCATATATTTTGTCCTAACCTTAGATAATTAATATTCAGAATATTCTTAATTAATCATGGCTAAATTGGTATCTTTGTCAGGTTCAGCAGGACTTAACTATATATTACTCTTCAAATATTTGGTTAATTATCAGCATGGAGCTTAGGAAAAACTATTTTGTATATTTGTTACACCACTTGTTTGTATTGTTCTACTCAAATACTATTACGTAATAAAATAAACTATATTCAGAATTTTAAAAATTATGTTAAATTAATTATAAAAATAAATATATTATAACATTTGAGTAGAATGATAGGTGTATTGGAAATTTCAAATAATCACTTAGAACTTAAGGTCCATTTATAATGAAATGGATTTGAAAAAAATTACAATGATTTTCAATTTTTGACAATTTTTATAATAGAGTTTGAACGGCAGGGATTTGATTCGTTAAGTCTATAGATCTAGAAACCTAACCATATCAACAAATAGGTCAAGTACTTTTCCAACAGAGAAATGAGATCCATAAATTAAGAAAATATAATTTGTCTTCTACACTATTATCCACCATATTCGATCTGTATAATCTTAGGATGATTGAGATAAATCAAGGTTTGGTAAGATGGAATATAGAAGTCTCAGAACCAACCATTGTCAAATGAAATAAAAAAAGGCTTCCAATAAAAAACTCTATCGCTAGCTATAGGAAACCGGGGCCTTCCTTTTTTTTATATGGACAAATCCTTCAAACCCCTTCCCTTCCTTATACCCTTCCTTATATATAAGGGGAACTTTGGACAGGGGTTTCATTCAAAGTCCATCCTAAACCAAAGAAAAAACCCTAAACATTCTACAAGAAGCTAATCATGGTTATAGAGATTGAGCAACGTCCTTCTCCTTCTGTTGGGCTATCAAAAATAGCTGTTTCTGATACTCATGGAGAAGACTCACCATACTTTGCAGGCTGGAAAGCATACGTTGAAAACCCTTATGATGAATCAAGCAACCCTTCTGGAGTTATACAGATGGGACTGGCAGAGAATCAAGTAAGTGCTAGCTCATGAGACGTTGAAAATCGAATTTATTTTTCTTTTGCATGTTGAGTTTTCACCTCACTAACATTAATTTGTTGTTTAAATTCTTCAACAGGTTTCATTTGATTTGGTAGAAGAGTACTTGGAAAAGCATTCAGAAGCTTCCAACTGGGGATCAAAAGGCTTTAGGGAGAATGCGTTGTTTCAAGACTACCATGGCCTTTTGTCTTTCAGAAAGGCAATGGCAAGTTTCATGGAACAAATCAGAGGAGGAAAAGCCAAATTTGACCCTGAGAGGATAGTCCTAACTGCAGGCGCAACTGCAGCCAATGAGCTATTAACTTTCATTCTAGCTGATCCTGGAGATGCTTTGCTTGTTCCAACCCCATATTATCCAGGGTTAGAACTACTCTTCATCTCTCAAACTTCGTTCTATATGTCTTTAATTTAGGGTACCGTTCTCATGTCAGATACCTGATCATATTTGCAGTCTGGCAATATAACATGCATGTGTCACATGTTTATAAAATACTTTTTGTAATTCAGAAAGCTAGATAATTACATTTCTTGAGTGCTTTCAGTTCCATATATATACACATCCCTAATTTCTCAACACTAATGATCAACTCATATTCCTTCTTCAGATTTGATAGAGATTTGAGGTGGAGGACTGGTGTGAACATTGTACCAATCCACTGTGACAGCTCAAACAAATTTCAGATTACTCCTCAAGCTTTAGAGGCTGCATACAATGATGCAGAAGCCTTGAACTTCAAAGTGAGAGGGGTACTAATCACAAATCCATCCAATCCATTAGGTGCAACAATTCAAAGGGTAGTCCTTGAACAGATTCTTGATTTTGTCACCAAAAAGAACATCCACCTTGTCTCTGATGAAATCTACTCAGGATCCGCCTTCTCATCATCGGAATTTATAAGCATTGCAGAAATTCTTGAAGCTAGGATGTACAGGGATTCAGAAAGAGTTCACATTGTTTATAGTCTTTCCAAAGACCTTGGCCTTCCTGGTTTTAGAGTTGGCACCGTATACTCATACAATGACAAGGTTGTAACAACAGCAAGAAGAATGTCTAGCTTCACCTTAATATCTTCTCAGACACAACATCTCTTGGCTTCCATGTTGTCCGACAAGAAATTCACCGAAAATTACATCAAGACAAATAGAGAGAGGCTGAGGAAGAGATATGATATGATCATTAAAGGTTTAAAGAGCGCCGGAATTGAGTGCTTGAAGGGTAATGCTGGGTTGTTTTGCTGGATGAATTTGAGTCCATTCTTGGACACACCAACAAGAGAAGATGAATTGGCTCTTTGGAATTCTATGGTGCATGAAGTGAAGCTGAATATATCTCCCGGCTCTTCTTGCCATTGCTCTGAGCCTGGATGGTTCAGGGTGTGTTTTGCTAACATGAGTGAGCAAACACTTGAAGTAGCAATGAAAAGAATACATAATTTTATGGAACAAAGAGAGAGAAGTAGGAATCCATTTTCCTCTCTTTAATGTTCCTTGAAACTTTTTAAAATGGTTCTACCCATTTTTATTCTTTGGAGGACAAAATCTCGTTCTTCAAGAATTGGATCGATGTTTTGTTAATTGTTATACATACTGTAGGTTGATTTGTACAAATTGTTGTTTTTTCTTGCTTGGAAAAGCAAGTTTCACTTGATCAAATACAATTTGTATAATTGATTTATATTTATTTATATTCACTTGATCAAGTTTCGCTCTTTAGTTTATATTCACTTGTTGCAGTTTCGCCTCAAAGTGAAACTACAGCTCGAGTCACTACCGTAGCATAAGGTCTCTTCAGGCACTGAAACACAAAGCATCAGGTGAATAACCGTCAACATGACACGAAAGTAATTAACAACCCTAGATCTACAAATATATGTAGGAAGTAAGTACCTGAATTTTTAAGGTAATTTCGTATGCCACTAATTATTAGTTATAAACTTATAAAACATTATGTAAAATTACCGTACACAATCAAGGTTAAGACTTAATCCTTAGGTATATATACAGTTTCATGATTTTCATTAATGAACATATATTTTTAGTCCCTGTCTGGTAGCTAGTTCGGGTTTTCGTTAAACAAATGATAAGTAATTAATAAGTTTAATGTAGAACTGTACGTACGTAGCGATGAACTTAAGACTTGACTCTTGAGAAATGCCATTCGGCTACATCTGCAAATAAATCAACTATGGATCGATCGAGGACGTACTCGACTCTTGAGCAACAATAATTTGGGTGGAGTCTGTCATTATCATGCCATACTCATATAACCTGGCTTGATTAAGATGTAGTAGGAAATTTAATTTTTCCTTGACAAATAGGAAAGTATATACGTAGTAGTTTTGTTGGTCAAAGCATATAATTTATATATAAGCATTGCGTACCATGCTTTACCAAATATTGGTCCACCAGATGAAAAGATCGAGCAGGCCTGCTAGGATATCCATTAGTTAAGAGAAAGGCTAATTAGTTTGAAGAGATATTTCTTTTTTATCAGATCGAGTTTGATTGGGGAAAGAAAATTAGTAAGAGGTCAAGAAATTAATTATAAGATCAAGCAAATAATAGGGTTGCTTTACGCATAATTAACTTGGTGACCTCAGGATGCACATCAGCTAATGTAATCATATAGTATATATATATTTAGTTGTCTAAATCGATCAACATTACTACTTTAGAGCCTGCAAACCCAATTGCTCTATATCTGAGTTTAATATTACTTAAGCGTAATCTGACTTTACTAATTCCATATGACTTCAAGATTAAATTATGCAGATTTAATTTCATGCATCATCTTTCCCTTATTCTGGTTTAAATAAATGTAACCTTTATTGTTAATTGGTTGAACTTTAACAGAGTCAATTCCTAACAATTATTTCTTTATAACTAGTTTATGTGTGTGTCTCTGTCTAACATTACTTGGAATAAGATATTAGTATATTACCTTACTTTTAGTCCCCCATTAATGTACATATAATTGTTTAAATTTTGGTTTCAAAAAAAGAAAAAAGAAGCGGTTTAGAATTAACTAAAATCTGACCATAAATAAGTACTCCATTAAGTCTGATATATCTTCCCTCCCATAATTTTAAGTCTTCTTCTGTACGTAACTAAAGAAATTTGCAGTTGTTATGATTTCTTCACTTCCGTGACAGAGCGCGCGATCGAGTTCTTGTTGAAAATTTCTTGAACACGCAAAACCCTAATATTAATCATTTGAAGTCAAACGTCAACGGTTGAATCACTAATTAATGTACGATAGCTCCCATGACAATTCATACTAAAACGACGAATGAATAACCAATCACAGCCATCCAGATCATCCCCATGTGGTTCACGATCCCAATTATCATCATGCATTCTGAGTAAGCTAGGAGAAATTTTTCCAAGGGACCGTCAATCCACGTAGGATATGTGACAGTCCATTAACCAAATGACACGTGGCCAATACAAAAAAAGGCCTTAAGACCCTGTTTGCTTCTCGCCTTCTCCCCCTTTCTCTTCCCTCTCTCTCTCTCTCTCATTCTTTATTTTTCTTCTCTGCCCAGTTCAAGAACCACGCCCAGCAGTCCAGCACCACCTCCCATCGAGCCCGTGCCCAGCGGTCCAGCCGCCGCCGCTTCTCTCAAACCCGTGGCACCCAGAGTCCCAGACCACCGCTGCACCCAACTTCCAGTCCCAATTCCGTCGTAAACAGACCCGCGCCTATCCCTTTTTCTCTTCGCCTCTGGCCGTGCCCATCTCATCAGCCCCGACAACCTCCCTTTCTCCGCCGTGCTCCAATCCGCCTCTCTCCCTTTTTCATGGTGAACAACCACACAAATAATTGGAAATCATGAACATAGAAGAAAAGAAAAGAAAATTAAACAGAATAAATTTTTTTCAAGGTGGTGCTGGCCGTGGTTTTGAATTGGGCAGAGAAGACAATTAAAGAATTAGAAATAGAGGAAGAAGAGAAGAGGGCAGAATCGCAGAGAAGAAAGAATAAATAATGAGAGAGAGAGAGAGAGGAAGATGAGAGAGTGGGGAGAAACAAACAGGGCCCTAAGGCCTTTTTTTTATTGGCCACATGTCATTCATTTAATGGACCGTCACATATCTTACGTGGATTGACGGTCCCTTGGAAAAATTTCTCGTAAGCTAGAGCAATCAATTAACTACTCCATGTGTTTGATGATTTTAGTCTTGCCGTGAGCCACTGGGCATTGAACAACCTGGTTCAACTTAATTAACCGATCGATCTTACTACTTATATTCAATTGAAAGTAAGAGCAAAGCTTTCTGTGGCGTGATGAGTGCCATGTATGGGTCCACAATGATCTCAATCAAATTAAGTGTATTCAAATTAGGAAACAATAAATAGTTAGGATACTGGCTCACAAAAAAAAAAAAAAACTCAATCACTAAGGGGCTGTTCGGTTACGTTTTGTAAAACAGTTTTTTGTATTTGTAATATGAAAATGCCTGAAAAATGCGTTCGACAGCCATTTTTGAAAAATGAGATTCATGAAACAAGGAATACAACTCTTAATTATAGTGTATTTGTTGAAAACGATCAAAAGACGTTTTCATTGTTTTTGAAGAACAAACTTTGTTCTAGTCAAAGCTGGGAGAGAAGAGAGAGTGGGCAAGAGGACTGAGGGAGAGATGAGATCGAGATGCGGCTCCGAGGATCCACGGCGGAGAGGATTGGAATTGGAGCCGCCGGAAGAGGAGGCTCGGTGGAGCTGGTCTGGGCCAAAACAGGCGTGGCGTTGCCGGGTTTGAAGAAGAGGTGTTTGGCTGGAGGTGATAGACGGTGGTGAATTGGGTTATGTGATGGTGGCGCCGATCTTCTTCCTTGTCAAGTCTGCTCGATCTCGTTTATGACGTCAGCTTAATCTCCCCAATTGTTGCTGTTATTGAAGCACTTCGGTTTCGTCTCCCTGCTTAATCCAACAATACCCATATCGTCTCCCTGCTTGTTGATGATGCTATTGAAATCCCTTGCATTAATCCAGCAATACCCATACCCATATCGTCTCCCTGCTTGTTGATGCTGCTATTGATTGTATTTGTTTTTTGCCAAATCAGATTGTATGAGTAGTGTTATTGGTGCTGGATTGCTTGTTGTGGCAGAGGTGATATTTCCAAGGTTGATGTTCCTGTTGATCACATGCTATTGATTGTATGGGCGGGGTTACTGCTTACTGGTGTTGGATTGCCTGTTTGGGTCTATCTTCCCAACTCCAATCTTTTTTTTTTTTTTTTGAAAAATTTCCCAACTCCAGTTTCCAAACTCTTCCACCGAACACTCTTTTAAATTTTAAAAATGTAAAATACAATTTTACGTTTTCATTTTACAATACAATATTTATAAAACAGTTTTGTAAAACCTTACAGGACAGAGCCTAACTAACTAACGAGATCGATTATATACCAGATTGATAAAAAAAAAATCACGTATAAAAAATCGATTATACTAACTTTATTATAATCACGTACTGTGGTCCTGGCTAATGTGGTTGGTCCACATAACAAACACTTGATGTTGATTGATTCACTTAAAATAATTTTTCCTTTTTCGGAATCACAAAATAATTCCTAACCACGTGGATATATACTTTCCTATATGCTGAGTAATATTACTAAAAGAGAAAGAAAACCTTTACAAAATATGAAAGAAATCTTGTGAAAATCGATCAATATTCCTAATGTATATCCTCATAAACTCTCTATATATGGCGATATATAGTTGCATTGTTTTTCCATAATCGTTTCTGCGTGTGTTTTGAGAAAGCCATTGTCATACACCGTGTGCGGTACTTAGAACTAAGAAGGCTATGGCTAACTCGGACACACCACAATCGAGTACTCAGAAAAATTCTAAGCAAAAGTTGTTATCCAGACGAAAATCATACAACAATCGTTCGTCAACGTTGAAACGGAAGGCGAAAGAGCTATCTAAGCAATGCAAATCCCAGGTCTGCATTCTGAGCTACAATGGCTCCTATGATAAGGATTTCCAGGTGTGGCCTGAAGACCCAACCGTGGCGAAAGACATCATCATAAATTACACAGAAGCTGTTAGTAAAAAAAGATCACGTAGTAGCAACCAAGAGCTCAACCTCGCGGATTGCTTGACTCGCAAGAAAAAGATGAAGCTTGACGGTGGGAAGGATTCTGATGAGGCACTAGACAAGTTATCCGGAGAGGCGTTGAAGGATTTATCTGGTTTTGTGGAATCCACGTTACATAAATTGGAACATATACTTGAGGGATATAAATCTCAACCTATCGTTGATCAACCATACGACAACGATAATTGGAACCCTCTTAAGCTCAATGGAAATCCCTCGAACAATGCGATTTTCAAAGGTTTTGATGCAAGTCAATCTTCTATGCCCACCGTAGCAATTGTACCATGTCAAGCTTGTGATCAGTACCCTGATTTTCAAAGTGGTATTGGGAGTTGTATTGAACCTATCATTGATCAGCCCTACGACATCAATAATTGGAACCCTCTTGAGCTCAATGAAAATTCATCGGACAATAATGCAATTTTCAAAGGTTTTACTGAAGGCCAAGCTTGTCAGTACCCTGATTTTCAAAGTGGTAGTGAGACTGGGAGTAGTTTTATTAGTACTAATAATAGTACTATTGATGATCGTAGTAATGTTAATGTTTATGATCAATGGGGCATTTTGCAGCCTAATGAGTATTTTGGAACAATGGAAAGTTCCAGTTTGATGGGGGAGAATTATAGTATTAACAAAAGCTTAGTTAACAATGCATTTACTCCCTCTAATTTTGTAAATTGCTCCAACAATATTGCTTCTGCAGGGGCATCTGGTTCTTCTACTCCATGTACTGATCAATCAGGGATATCGTGGGACGATTCATTATTAGGGTTTGAAGACACGGCGCCAGCTGACAACTCCTTTTGGGAGGATATTCTACTGCCTTGGGAGGAACAAAACAACATGAATCTTCTTCTTGATCAGAATGATCAGCAGTTTAATTATGGTGGTTCCTCAATCATCCCCTATTGATCAAGTGTTGTTGATTTAGGGCAAGAACTAGCTAGCTGGTTTGCAATTAATTGCTTACCTTAGGTTTCCTTTTGTTTTTTCTTTGTTTCCTAGCGTAAGCCTAGTTTAGGTTTTGAACATTTATGTGTAAATATTTTTCCAAGCAATTCCGGGCCAATTAATCGAAGCGGCTTGGCCTCCTCTTAGGGCCTAAGAGGGAATTTTTAGAATACTGCGTACAATCACTTCTCTAATAAAATACTTCTAAATTGTGATACTTTAGTGATTGAATATGACATTCCTATATCAATTCAAAACCACATAATTATTGCAATATAGAAATTTTGACTATTAGATACTACACAAACCAAAAATCGAACTAGGAATAAAGGTTCTTTAATTTTATGATTACTATTTCCAACTTTTTATATAGATACTACAAGTCTACAATGCAAATATTTCATCCTCATTTCTCATATATTGGATATTTCCTTAATTTTTTTTATATGTTTTCGTATATTTTAGTTGAATTTAGACATAATCTCTATAAAATGTATATGGAAATCAAAATTTTGTCAATGTATCCATCAATATTTACCAAATCTCAATATTTTCGTTGTTCTTGATACTCTAGTCAATATTTTAGTCCCACAACATTATGCTTTGTGGCTGTGGACTTTGGCCCAACAAATTGGGCTCGCCCACCTTCGAAGTCTACTGGCTCAAGATGGCAAAAAAAAAGAAAAACCCACATTTTTGAAGGGAATTTCGAAGTTGCCACTGCTATGAAATAAGTAAAGAAGCCCAAAGTGTAAAACCTCTCTATCTCTCTACCATCGCACATTAGGCCGCAGCGCAAGAGCTTCGCACAGTCTGATTCTCTCTCTCTCTCCGGCTTTGCATTCGAATCCGACGACGGTAAAGCCCCTCTCGATTTGCTTTCTCTGCCTCCATTTTACTGCTTGTTGATTTATCTAAAGCCTTCCTCGTTTGCTTGCTTAGATCTTGCGCTTTGTTACTGATCTGTTTGTGCGATACTTTGATTTGGAAATCGAGGCATGAGAATCAGTGTTGAGATGGGGTTTAGACCCAGAAGCAAATGTTTTTTATTTTTTCAGTAGTTGGAAGTTTGCTGCTGAATTAATTAGGCGAGAATTTTAATGATTAGGGTTTTGAGCTCAATACTCAGAAGCTTAGGGTTAAATTATTTATTTTTGATATTAGAGTCAATTTAATTTTGGTGAAGAATTTATAAACATCGAGTAGGAAATTGTGGTGTGGGTTTTTTAAAAGAAGTTGCTAATATTAGTTATCTTTGTTGAACAATTCGATTTTTTTTTTTAGAAAAAATTTAGTTTCAGGGGTTGTTGACTGTTTATTGTATCATTCTGTGGTTATATTGTGAATGTAGGATTGACTTGGGAATTGATGGCATCTCAGTTGCGTCAGTTGCAATCTAAGGCTTGCCAAGCAACTCAATTTTTGTCCAAGCATGGGACTACCTACTACAAGCAGTTGTTAGAGCAGAACAAGCAATACATTCAGGAGCCCGCAACTGTGGAGAAATGCAGCGAGCTGTCAAAGCAATTGTTCTACACTCGACTTGCTAGGTTAACCTTCTGAAAAGTCTTTGTCTAAGCATTGAATCTAGAGTAGAAACCATTGAGAAAGTTTCACATTTGAACTAAGTTTTGCTTAAAGTTTTAGCTGTGCTCTTAAGTTGTGACGTTCATTTATGCAAGATGATTCATTATATGTCAGAGCATACCTAGTAGGGCTTTTTGAAAGTTGATTCACCTTATTATCACCTAGAGAGCTTAAATGGATTAGTGCACAGTAACTTGATGGACTAGATGATTTCAGAACTACTATTTTCAATCATTAGGCTAAATTTTTTAAGTTCTACGAAAATGTTTTCTACACCTGGTTTACATATCTAGGGATTAGTACCTCATTTCTATTTCATATTCCATGAAATAGAGAAAGTCAGAAACCTCATCAAGCTGCAAAGCTTGAATTGTTGTAGATGCGGTTATTGCACTGAAGGTAGATTCTGTTACTTGTTTGTATTGCCTCTGTTTACTTTCTATTCGTTTAAAAAAAAGTTAGTGCTTGTGAAGAGGTTGATCAAAGTACCTGTTCTCTACTCCTTTTCTTTCTGTTAACAAGTGCTCAAGGCTTTAGAGACTTGATTTTGTTGGCAATTGTATAGAGCTTGTCATTTTGTTTCATAGACTGATGATGTGGAAAAAAAACTTCTGTAGTTTCGAAATTGCTTGATTTCAATTTGTTTATGGTCATCTAATGGTTTTAGCGTGTTTCTGAACAAGGTTCTGTTTTAACTGTTGACCTGAAAACCAATCACTGAAAATGCATTTGATACTGTTGTCTCTTCATTGCGTTCAGTTTTCCTAGTTATTGTGCAATATCCTAGATGTCTTTTCTTATGATTTGTGCATATTTATGCTACTTCTTCTTGGAATGTAGCACCTTCATTAAAGCTACACACATATGCATATTTCCTACTTTATCCGACTTATTTTGAAATCTTTACAGTCTTCCGGGTCGGAAGGAATCACTGCAGAAGGAACTTGAGTATGTCAAGAGTTTGTGGAAGAACAGGCAGGAGCTGAAGGTTGAAGATGCTGGCATTGCTGCTTTGTTTGGGCTGGAGTGCTTCTGCTGGTTTTGTGTTGGTGAGATTGCAGGAAGGGGATTCACTATCACCGGTTACCATGTCTGAGAACAACCATTTGATAAAATGTTTGTAGGGATTTCATGTGTAAGCCTCTATTTTCAGTTGCTTCTGAACTTCGGGTACTCTACTTGCAATTTTTTGTTTTCCTAAAGAAATTTTTGAAGCTGAGAGGTTGGTATGCAAGTTTGACAGCCATAATAATCAATGTAATTGAAAGGTAACATGGATGGAGTTTATCTGTTATTTCTCTTGGAAGCAATTGCCATTGCTCATTAATGATGATAATACTGCATGAATTTTATTTGATTCACACCTTCATCCCTTCAACAGTTCAACCTCTGTGAACAACTTCTTGTATTTCTCTTTGGTACCAACTTTCTCTTGTGCTTTGATCAATCTCTTGAATTCAATGTGGTGTGATGGGATATTGATGGTTGCAGCCCAATGATGCCAATCTGAGCATCTGCTGAGCATCAGCGAATCTCAAAGGGATTCTTGTATTTGATAGAACCTGATTGTATGAGGTTTGAAATCTTAATATATTATGACCCATGTGAATGTTGGAAGAAAGTTGGAGGCAGAAAAACCGAATGGTCAAATTTCTATGGGAGAAGTAGCCATTGCCTTCTCTTTCTCAGCTTGGCCATTGCTAATGTTTCTAGTTTCACACAAGCACTAGCGCCGGTACTGTAACCTTTTCTTCAGTTTATGGAAGGAACTTTTACGCCAGAATCAGTGTTATTTTACCACACTCCGGAGTGTATGGTACTCTCGAATTTCCCACCGGATTCAGTGATAAAAAAATCTTGAGTAGGTCGTATTTTCGAGCAATAACTGTATAAATGATAGATTATCGCGGACTTAAAACATGTTCCGGAGTCTGTGAAGGTGGATTACTCAATTTAATGGTTGGAAATTAGGATGGCAGAAAATCACTCCCCTATTTATTTTATGGTCTTTGTTTTTTAAATATTTTATATAGGCCTATTGGCAAAGCCGCCTAAGGCTAGTTTAGTAATATCCAATAGCGTCATTCCTTCCAATGAAAGAGAACTTGAGCAACACACAGACAACGCAAACAAGAAACGCCAGAGGGAGAAGAGAAGACGACGAGGGCTTCAATCTCTGCAAATCGGAATGTTGGGAGCTGCCGCCGTAACGACACGTGTCGCCGCGTCATTCGCCGTCGTTGTCATCTTCCTCACCTCCGTCGCCCACTGCTCCACCAACGATTCCGAGGTAATGTGAAGAGAGAAGAAGCATGGAATTCGGAGCTTCGGATTTTTTATTATTATTTTTTTTTTCAAATTGAAATGTAAATTAAAATGAGGATTTTGGGATGTGCAGGCGACCTGCAGCCGAATCTGCGCAGCAGAGAACTGCAATTGTAAGCTCGAATCCGTTTTACTTTCTCAAAATTCATCTCTGTACGTTCTAACATTGACCAGATATATATTGTAAATTCTTCTATTGTTTAATGTTTTGTTTATTGCTTGTGAAACTTAAAGCGGTTGGGATTCGATACGGGAAGTACTGCGGAGTAGGGTGGACCGGCTGCCCTGGAGAGAGGCCATGCGATGATGTGGATGCTTGCTGCAAGATTCATGACGAATGTGTTGGTAATAAAGGTATTGCCTTCCTCATTAAGCAACACTTTTTGGTGATTGAATTGGATTCGATTTGCTGTGCTTGTTTCAATTTCTCCACATTGATATAGTAGTAAGGCTTTAGATAAACTTTTATTTTGGATCAGGAAGTGAAATGTTTGGTGCCAAAATGTGTTTCGCATTTTGGCCCTGTCGAGGGGGAAAAAGTCATACCTTTTGATAAGTAGGAGTGAATTGGGTAGCAAGTTAGAGACACGTGTCTTTTGGATGATTGATCAATTAGGTGAATTGGATATGTGAAATGCCAATTGAATTTGGTCCTGTTGAACTTTTGAATTGAAAAAGAATGAACCTTTTGATATAGGAATTAGTAGTGAATTGGGTAGTAAGTTAGATTTTTGTTCTAGTTTGAGACACCTGGCTTTTGGATTAAGCTGAATAGGAAGTACTGTGTCAAATGCCTATAGTATTTGGCCTGATGAACTTGTGAGTTGGAAAAAGAATGAACCTTTTGATAGTTAGGAATTAGTAATGATCGAATTGGGTAGTAAGTTACTACTCTAGTTTTATGGGCCTACGGTTGAGGTAAAAATGGGATTGGTAATTTTCAGTTCACTCATTCAAAGATATACCGGTCATTTGTGTTCTTGTTGTAGTAAAAGAGGTTTCAGCTTTATTTTTCCAAACAACATAGGGAAATGTAACCCTATAAACACCAAGATGTCATCGGTTGAATTCCAAGCTTGGGTGGCTTCTAGTCAAGAAATTGATCATTTAACAAATATAACAGCTCTGGACCAGTGTAAAGAACAGATAGTTTAAACTTGAGGGCTCAATGGTGTGTTTGGTTATCTGACCTCGGTGTATGTCAGAAGTAAACATGCTCTTTTCTTAGAGTTCTTAACTATCAGATCAAGAAATCAACAATCAAATACAACTTAGATAGTGTAAAGAAGAGATTGTTTAAACTTGAGGGATAGATCAGCCTGAAAAGAGAAGAAAAAAGAAAACTTGAGGGCTCAATGGTTATCTGATCTTGGTGCATCCTGAAAGTCAGAATAAATATTTTCTTCTCAGAGTTATGTTATCTATCAGACCAAGGAATTAACAAAGAAAGAACTTCGAGAGCGTGAATTGAGTGGATTTTATTTTCCGCCTTCCTATCCACTTGCTCGCTCAGGAATTGTTGATTGCTTGTTATCACAAATACATATTTGTCAGTTGAAAATTTCTTTCTTTTGGTATAGCATGTTTGTTTCACAATATATTGGTTTTTGTAGGTATTAACGATGTAAAATGCCATGAGAAGTTCAAGACCTGCATAAAGAAAGCACAAAAATCTGGGAAGGTTGGATTTTCGAAGCAGTGCCCTTATGAGACAGTTGTGCCTACTATGGTGCAGGGTATGGACTTGGCTATCTTATTCAGCCAGTTTAGTAACTCAAAGCTTGAACTATGACTCGCCAAAGAGAAACCTTGTCCCCAAAACAAATACTCTCCAAGACCAAAGAATGGGATTGGAACTCATTTAACATGACAGATTATAGTGCGCAGGATAGACTCATAATCTTATTTTGTATCCTGGCTCTGATAGACTTATATACTTTCTCTTTTACAGTTCTTATTTTAGAATCTAGAGCAGTGCTGTTCTTGAGATGTAAACAGCTGACGCCATGGAACTTTTGCAATATTATTCACAATTTCCAGTAAGGTTAACTATTTCTGCTATCGCTTGATATATATATAGTTTATACATTGCTCATGACATGTCTGTTGATTAATATAAATTTTAAACCTCGCATTATAGAGCTAAACATTGTTGCTACTGTGAATCAGAGAAACACGTTGCACAAAGAAATCGATAAAGCAATAAATTTCGTAACAGTTTTATTGAGCTAGTTTCCTTGCAATCAAGACAAAATATGAAACAAAATTCAGGCCCTTCCGAGGCTGGAAATACAACAACATTAGAGGCTTTGCCACAGCGACCAAGCTCCTTCAAATTTAACCGTGATAAGGATCTCAGACCATCTCGTCTCTCCGTCCACTTCGATACTCTACCACTTGCCAACCCTCAGCATCAATAACAGGCTTTGGTCTTGATTGTTTTTTCTGATTCTCGTGACCAACCCCATTAACATTACCATAGAATCTTTGGCCAGAACCATTGCCCCCGCCATTAGTAAACCTTCTTTCATTCCCATAGTACTTTTGGCCAGAACCATGACTCCCGCCATTAGTAACCATTCCATTACCATTGTACCTTTGGCCAGAACCATTACCCCAGCCATTAGTAACGCTTCCATTCCCATAGTACTTTTGGCCGGATCCATTACCACCGCCATTAGTAACCCTTCTTCCATTCCCGTAGTACTTATGGTCTGGTCCATTATTAGTAGTCCTCTGGGTACCACTGTGATAGGATCTCTCCGAGGAGACAGAACTAGTAGTCTTTGTCAGTGGAATTACTACTTTTTCCTTGGCAGCTGGTTGATTGGTCTGAGTAGTCACCGTAGTAGTTTTGGGAACTGATGCTGCTGTTGCTGCAGCATTGTTGTTGCTTTGTTTTTTCTGAGCATCTTCAGCAGCATTCTTCTTTAGCAAGGCAGTTGCATAAGTCATCGTGTTGACACCCTCTTGAGTTTTCAAAACAGTGGCTTGAGTCTCCGCAACAGTGGTGGCTTGAGTCTCCGCAACAGTGGTGGCTTGAGTCTCCGCAACAGTGGTGGCTTGAGTCTCCGCAACAGTGGTGTCTTGAGTCTCCGCAACAGTAGTGTCTTGAGTCTCCGCAACAGTGGCTTGAGTCTCCGCAACTGTGGCTCGAGTCTCCTTGCAAGGATTGTTGGTTGGTCTCCTTACAAAGATCTGTCCGACATAGAAGCCTGTGGAGCCAGTAGCAGCAGGTTGATGTTGATAGTGATTGATCTTAGAAGCATCAGTACTACTAACTGCAGGCAGTGACTTGGCCAAAGAAACAGGAAGAGGTGCAGCTGGTTTTACTGGAGTTGGGGACTGGCGACTAATGTCAGTGTTTTTAGAGGCATCTGCAGTAGTATTTGGCACCACCTTTGCCCAAGCAACAAGAGTAGGATGCACAGTGGTCTTCGCGGATGCAACAGGAAGAGGAGTTTGAGCGGCTTTGACATGAGCTTTCGGAACAGGAAGTTGCTTATGGTTATGACCAAATTGATGATTTCTCAATGCAACTGTTTGCTTAAGGAGAAACTCCCTCCTGTTCTTTTCTTCCTCTTCTTTCTTCCTCTTTCTCTCCTCATCAAGTGCCTTGTTCCTCGCCTCTCTCTTCTTGTTCTTCTCTTCCTTCTTTGTCTCTGCTGCTACAAAGGCTGTCTCTGCTAGGGCAGCCATTGGATCGATGCGCAAAGAGAGTGATGAGGGCCTAGGGTTTTCTGAGATCACAAAGAGAAAACACTATACATGAAGGCTAGGGTTATGTTTCTGATGCTATTTATAGGCTCATCATGACAAGCGATCGATACAGACGTAATCCATGAATAGCTAGGATTAGGAATAGGAATGGGAATACTATAGTCTATAGGATTTCCTTAACTGATCAGGTTATACATACTTGCTCCCCAAGCCAAAATAAACCCTACCCTTTTTCTAGAATCGTCTCTTAATTAATTTCTTGCCCATGCAATTCCACCTGATGGCCGGCCCAGCCAAGATTTAATCTGTGATTTGATTAACTGATTGTTGTATATATCATGAAATTGTTATTCCCTGATTTAGTTTAGATCGATTTTCTTTCCACTTTATTTTCATTGAAAATCTCACACATTATGAGGTTTAAAGTATAAGTTAAAAGAGTCTTGCATGTATAAATATATTTAAAGAGATATATCAGCCTTTTACAATACTTGCGCTTAATTCAAGCCAAACCCAAAACAAAATACTTGCCGTTTCTAGGTAGGAATATGAATTGTTTTACTTTTTCCTCTCTTTTTTTGGGGGAATCTATAAGTTGTTTAATAAACTTTCTTATAATTAAAATAAACAATAAAAATCTTTCATGTAAAAAAATAGGAAAATAAAAATTCATAAAAAAAGGTTTGTTCAGCCCATATCTAATATGTCATCTGACATGACTTGAACCTGATTAAGATACGACAAGAAACATTGTTGAACTATAAGCTTTGCCAATCGCCACCACCCACCACGTACGTACTCCAGCAAGGTGACAATTTGCACTTTGGTGACAACCTACCGGATCAATGTCATGGTATTAAAAAGAAGGAATTTTCTCTCCTCTTTAATTATCCCACTTTAATATGGAAAGGACATACCAGAACTTGTTGATATCCGAGAGCATTTCTCAACTAATTATGGAAAGGACTTTGTCTCTGCAGCTGTTGAAATCCGCCCTGATTGTGGTGTCCATCGCATGCATGGTATGCTTGTGGAAAACAAGGGGTAGAAACTGATCATTTTCAAAGCATTCAGCTAATTTAAATGCTTGTAGCTCGCTCTGAACAAAACACGGATCATGAAGTCCACCATTTCACAGCCAAATGACTTCTTAATTGCCTGTAAGTTTTGATGCTTCAGGCCCAACTTCAGACAGTGAAGAGGAGGAGTTAGACAAGTCTAAGGTCGTTATTTCTTAACTTTCTCACGAGAGAAAGCAATTAAGGAGTTAAAAATAGAGCTTTCTTTCTCGGAGAAAAAGGTTTGTTAATGATGAATTGCATATATAGCTAGTACTGGCATGGTGAGCCATCTCCAAGGCTGCTGAAATCTAGATTAGATACAAACAATGTCAAGGGCTATTTTCAAACGCCGCCACAGTTATAAAAGATATATAGCGAGGTTTCAAGTGAATGTACGCAGTGGTTGTGCAAGGGACATTGTATTGAACTTTGGATCTTGAGAGGTGGCCGGTCTTCGGAATAAGAATCCATCAGCTAGGCAATGTTGTTGAGTCGGGCTCTGATTCTCTGAAGTAAAGGCGAGGAGGTCAAGTTATTCGCTTTCATACTTCAATTCAGATGATAGTGAGGCTGATGAGGAAGATGATCCCAAAAAGATTTCCACCAGCAAATCTCGTCCGGCCGAGTAGTACTGCATGTTCTAGATCGAAGAACTAGAGCCTTTTCTTCAATTTCCGATACACGTATTTCTAGCTGAAAAAACTTCTTCTTTAGCATTATTGTGTATAACCGTTATACAACCTGTCTCAATAACAAGTACATTATGCAACCACTAACAAGTATATGTTAAATTTTTGGCAAAGACGTACAATCTATGAACAGCATATGTAGAATGTACAGTTCCAAACATGAAGTTACCTTACAATTTTTTTTATTTTTTTTGGACTTACGAGATTAGTTAGAAGGTTGAAAAAAATGTAGTTGGGGGAAAATTAAGTGAGGAATCACAACTTTATGTCATGGTGGGTCAACGACTCTTATTAAATATGCCATGATTCT
The DNA here is from genome assembly GCA_029955375.1 of Rubus parviflorus. NCBI lineage: Eukaryota > Viridiplantae > Streptophyta > Magnoliopsida > Rosales > Rosaceae > Rubus > Rubus parviflorus. The sequence continues at coordinate 20,119,083 of JARGGL010000004.1, forward strand.
TCCAAATCCAGACATTAAGAAAATTATTAAAGTTAATTGTATCCACGTCTCATCTCCTTCTAATTAAACTCACAATTAATGGTGGGATAATTCTTGGGTTCACCCCTTGGTGAATTTGCATATTCACTCCCTCTTATAATTAATGCATTTTCACTTTATAATTTCATAATCTAACCGTTCATATGTTAAATTATCTTCTATAGATCATCTCTGCAAAAAATCAATCGAATCTTAAATTGTTTAGTGATCCAATTTTATGAAACAAATGAACGGTTCTGACAACAATTACTATTATTATGATTAACCGTTTATTTATTTCATATGAATGAGTGATCAAAAAGTCTCCAAATTGATTGATTTTTTGCATATGTGATCTTTATATTATGTTATAATATATAAACGGTTGGATCGATAAAATTTAAATTAAAAATGTGTTAATTACAAAGGGGGTGGATATGCAGGTTCACCCAAGGGGTGAATCCAAGATTCAAGTGAATCAAGTTAGATACGAGGAGAATGTGGCAGATTTCTTGACTAAGTTTTTGCTTAAGTCCACATTTGAAAAACATGTTAAAAGCATTGATATGCTTAAGTTATCCAAGCTCCCATGATTGTAGGAATCAGGGGAAGGTGCATACATGATCAAGGGGGAGTATGATACATACATGTCACTTTCAAATGTGAAGGGTGCGTTGTACTCTTTTTTCCTTCGACCAAGGTTATTTTTTCCCACTGAGTTTTATTGTTACTTGACAAGGTTTTTAATGAGGCAACACGGAAAACATCACCTAGTTGTGACCGGCACAAGGGGAGTGTTTCAAGATATTATTATTGTGCCTTGTCAAACTAGGACTTTAAAATAGGTTTATCCTTCTAGAGTATGGATTGTATTTAGAATAAATTTCCTACATCAATACAGATTGTATCTTGTACTTCTCTATATATATATAGAAGTCATTATTCATTAATGAAATACATCATATTCTCTGCTCATTCTCTCTTGTTATTTACGTTTCCCTTAGTGGGTATCAAACAAACATAAGTACATGATCATCCACTTTCTGGCACATGAATTGAATTAATAAAAAAAAAGGGGGGAATTTTCTCTTCTCTTTAATTATCCCACTTTATTACAGAAAAATAAAACGATTAGACAACAGTAAGCAGACAAAAATAATTAGCTCAGAAACTTTTAAAAAGGGCAAGGTAGTTAGCTAAAAAAAAAAGTCAAAGCACAAGGTTACAAAGTGTCAAAGTCCGTCCAGTTATTGATTCTTCCCTACACCTACCCGCACCTGAATTCATTTTCCCATTCCCGTGTGATTAAACTAATGGAGATGCTCCTAACTCCTAAGGAGAAAAGTCTCCTCTTTCTCATGTGATTGAAATCAATTTCCCGGAAATTTCAGTTGGATTTCCTTTTCCTTCGTCTCCAAGATTTTTTTCCTTTTATACTTATTTTCCTTATTCATACACCAAATTATTTTTATTATTATAAATATATCTCACACACGCTTTTGAGTTTTGATACAATCAAGACCCCCATCTTGATTATTTCCCGTCATAAAGTTCAAAGCTTTGCTTTCGAAGAATCACAATTTTGATCGACCATGCTTCACAGGAGCTTCAAGCCCGCCAAGTGGTAATTTTCTTTTTCTCTTTTTTCCCAGAATCGTAGATAAAGATTTGTGCTTTGTGTATGGATTTGGGGTTTTACTGTTTGATTAATGAATTTGGGGGCGTTTTTGATTGTTTTGGATGCAGCAAAACGGCATTGAAGCTTGCCGTTTCGCGGATAAAGCTGTTGAAGAATAAGAAAGACGCGCAGGTGAAGCAGATAAAGAGGGAATTGGCCCAATTGATTGAGAGTGGTCAATACCGGACTGCTAGAATTCGGGTTCGTCTTTGATCCTTCATCAAGTTAATGCTTGGTTTTGTGTTTCTGCTTCAGATTTTTTGTTTCTCTATTTGACCAGTTCTTTGTATTCTGATCTCTGATTTTAGTAGCAGAGTGTGCTTGTTGAAATTTTCATTGTGATGAAGTGCACTTTTCTGATGAGTTTTACTCCTGTTCTGCGTCTCAGGTTGAACATGTGGTCAGGGAAGAGAAGTTAAGGGCAGCATATGAACTTATCGAGATATACTGCGAACTTATTGCAGCACGATTGGCTATGGTTGAGTCACAAAAGTATGTAAATCCATTCAATCTTGAATTATCTTTGCATTTTGTTGTCATCTATGTACTTTTAGGTTCAGATTAGCTACATTGGTTTAAATAGATTGATTGGTCTATCAAGTTGAAGAACCGATAGAGGAAGATACAACTTTAATTTTGGAGCGATATGGCACAGCTAATCCAGGATGCTTTGGGGACTTTGCAGTCTGATCAATGACACTAAGACTTTGTAGCTTCAGTTATTCTGTTTGATACTTAAGTGCCACATTGTAGGAGTACTTTAACATAAAAGTCTCGGTTAGGTGCATAGCTTATTCATAAAGTTACCAGTATGACTTAATTTCTGCGACTAGGGGTATCCAGTTTAGAACCTATTTTTGTCTATGTTTGTTTCTTAATGGAATAAGTGATGTTGTTTTATTGTTTTCAGTATTGCATTTTTCTGTTATATCTTTGAAAGAGCGCATCATGTTGATTTGTTTAATTTTATTTACAGAAACTGCCCAATTGATCTGAAGGAAGCAGTATCAAGTGTAATGTTTGCATCTCCAAGATGTGCGGATGTACCAGAACTCATGGATATCCGCAAACATTTCACAGCAAAATATGGAAAGGAGTTTGTCTCTGCAGCTGTTGAACTGCGCCCGGATAGTGGTGTAAGCCGCATGGTATGTTTCTATAGGTGTAATTTCTTTGGATAATCTTAATATGGAATCTGAAATCGGGCCAATTCGATATGGCAGGATTGACTTTGTCAAAAGTCAACAGATTAGTTTTACTGATTATATTTTCTGTTTTCTTGTCAGTTAATCGAGAAATTATCTACCAAATCACCTGATGGCCCGACCAAAATGAAAATTTTGGCTGCAATTGCAGAGGAACATAATGTCAAATGGGATCCTGAGGCATTTGAAGAGAAGGCTCCTGAGGATCTGCTGGTAAGAATGGTTTGTTCGTTCATTGCTTGATATTGCATGGATGACATAAATCTATAGCTTTATGTTTGTCTCTTGTACACTGCATTTGTTTAGAACATGTCAGTTGATTAATATAATTTTTACTTTTGAGCAGAATGGACCAAATACTTTTGGCATGGCCAGTCAAGTTCAGCTGGATCCTGCTCCACCTCCACCTAATCATGATGTTAGGGGACCTCCTAATGTCCAAGTTCCGCCTAATAGCATGGCCAGTAAAGCTCATGTCGAACCTCCCCGTGGTCCAACTCCACTTGATCAACCTCCTAATGTTCAAGTTCCACACAGAAATTATGAGAATCATGATGGACCCATGAACTTTAATGAGCAGAATGCAAGATCATCACCTCACTTCCGGGATTCTGCTTCTACAGATGTTTCTGCGAACAAAGCAACCACATCTGGAAAATTTCATCCAGAAGAGAGATCTTCAGGTACATCAATTGTTACATAAAGATTGTGATTTATTGAAATTAAGTAATTACTGGTTGTATTTTGAATTTTTCTTTTATTGATACTTAATTGCACATTTTCATACAGGAACTAGAAGTGATAGGTTGGAAATGCATGCATTTCCTGGGGATGGACATGCTTCAGGTAGGCAGAACTGGAATATGCAATTTAAGGATGCTGCCTCTGCAGCACAGGCAGCTGCTGAATCAGCAGAGCAAGCAAGCATGGCAGCCAGAGCAGCTGCAGAACTCTCAAGGCAATATTCGTCAGAAATACGCAATAAAAGTAACCAGTCAGCCTCCGCGACAACTAATACATCTTCCATTAACAATGACCATTTGGTGAATAGTCTCAATATGGCAGACCAACATCCTCAAAAGAAGTCACCTGAACATGAAAGGCATAACATTTTAAATGAAGTGAGCATGAAGAGACAGTCTGGTAATTCTGAGGATATGCATGCAAGTGAGATGCAAGCTGGTTTCAAACCTGAGAATATTCCTTACTTTGGTGATATAAGATCTGAAAAGAAATCTAGCAGGACTGCCTCCCCATCTAATTTAAGCTTTGGTAGCGATCATCAGGAAGATGTTTTGAGAGAGAATGACCATATTAATTATTTTGCAGATATGAGTACTGGAAAACAATCTATCAGGTCTTCCTCTCCTTCTCATTCAGGAAATTTTAGTGATGATCACGTAAATGTCTCAAGTGTTCCTGGTGAGGATTCTTTTGTTAGTGATGTTAACATCCATCAGAGCACAATTGGAATGAATTCTGAGGGAAATGCTTCTCTGGTTTTTGATGACTCTGGTTCGGATGATGATAACTACAAGGGACAAGGATCAAGTTTGTTTTTTTCTTCTCCTGGTAGAAACTCATTTTCAATTCCTTCAGCTAGTTTAGATCCTTGGAGCTTTGAGCAAAAGACAGATGAAGTACCATTTAAGTCCATTTCACAATTAAGTTCTTCATCAGTGCAACACTCCCCCCCTGTCTTTTCTGAAGGCTTGACGGGTTCTACAGTCCCTTCAGAACCCAATGACTTCTTGCCTGTTACTTTTGATGCTTCAGATGGCCCAAGTTCAGACAGTGAGGAGGAGTTAGACACGTCTAAGCCTGAAGGTTTGACGGGTTCTACAGTCCTTTTAGAACCCAATGACTTCTTGCCTGTTACTTTTGATGCTTCAGATGGCCCAAGTTCAGACAGTGAGGAGGAGTTAGACACGTCTAAGCATGTCCTGAGCAAAGATTCTAAATTTTCTCATGAGAACACTGTTCAATCCACAAATTCTGGAAAGAGCCAGAGTGCAAGCCATAGGTCATTAGCATCTTCATCCTACGATGAGGTACATCCTGAGAGAAGCCAGGGAGTTGAATATAGAGTTTTCTCCGAGAAAAAGTTTGATTATGATGAATTGCCCACTAGTCAACCATCTCCAAGGATGATGAAATCTGGATTAGATACAAATGTCAAGGATGATTTACCTCATACAGTGAAAGACGGTGAGGTTTCGAATGAATGTAGTTGTGTAAGTGACACTGACAATGAGTTGTTGACCTATGGGGCCTTGAAAGGTGGCTTTCGGAACAAGGGTTATAGGCATCCACCGTATAGTCGGAATCCATCAGGCAATGCTTTTTCGGGCAAACAAGTTACTGAAGGTACTCCAACAGTCAGGACTTCGGTTGTTTCTCATACGTCTAGTGAAGAGCCATATAGCCGGAAAGGGAGCACGAAGCTAAATAAGGAACAAAGTACAAGAACCCCAGTCACATATGTTGCTCCTGATGATGATTCTTCAGAGGATGAACTCTCACATGAAACTCTAAGCAGTAGTCGCCAAGACCTGTACAATCAGAAATTGGTTTCTCAAGTCGTAAATGACGATTCTTCAGAGGATGAACTCTCACATGAAACTCTTAGCAGTAGTCGCCAAGACCTGTACCATCAGAAATCAGTCTCTCCAGTAAAGACAAGCTCAACGTCCACATTTTTCTTTAACTCAGAGGATAGTGAGGGGGAGGAAGATCTTCCTAGAAAGACTTCCACCAGCAATGCTCGTCCAATTGCTAGATTTTCTAGAAGGACACAACCCTCTTCGAATTCTGTTAGAAGTTCTAGCTTAAAGACAACAATTGTGCCTGATGCACCAAGGACTTCAGACTACGGAAAATCCTCTTCAAGGAGTTCTGATGCCACTGAAACTGTACCAGAGCCCTCAGGTAGTCGGGAGTGGCATAGACCTGTAGAACAAACAACTTCTAATCCAATTCCAGAATCCAAGAAGTCCGGGACATCAGTCCATGGAAATTCCTCTTCAAGAAGTTCCTATACCACTGAAACTCTACCAAGTGCTTCATCCCAGATCAAGAGCTCAGAACGCTCAAGAAGTCAGGAGTGGCGTAGACCAGTAGAACAAGCAGCTCCTAAACCAATACCAGAATCTAAGAGGTCCTCCCGTGTAGAGACTTCAAAATCATTTACAAGGGAGGAATCATCCAATCCCCCTCCAGTGATTGTAAGATCAGAAAGCAGTGAAAGTTCAAAATCCTCGGGTTTTAAGTCATTTGCGAGAGAGCAATCGTCCAATCCTCCTCCAAAGGTTGTAAGATCAGAGAGAACTGAACCTTCAAAGTTCTCTCCTCCAAAGTCATTTACAAGGGAGCAATCATACAATCCTCCTCCAAAGGTTGTAAGATCAGAGAGAAGTGAACCTTCAAAGTTCTCTCCTCCAAAGTCATTTGCCCGGGAGAAATCATCCAATCCTCCTCCAAAGATTGTAAGATCAGAGAGCACCGAGACTTCGAAGTCCTCAAGTTCTTCAGCAGAGACTCCATCTAAGGGGAAGGCTTCTCATGTCCACCCGAAGCTTCCCGACTCTGATGACTTCATTGCCAAGTTTATGGCCCTCAAGCAGAATCGACAATAAACCAATTTATTTGCACATACCAATATAGTATACATTTTTTATGTGAGTATCATGGTTTGTTATTCTCAGTTACTTGAATTTTTATCGACTGTCGAGTAAACTTTTGTGACAAAATTGAGTCCGTATTCTTTTCTTTTTTGTATGTATCATGGTTTGTTAAATAGTTCTGTAATTAATACAGTATTATATCTTGTTACCTAAAGAGTTTAATCCAATATCTTGTATTGTTTGGCTTACATGAGTCACTATTCTACTGTTTCATTGTCTGATGAACTGGTTTGCTTGGTTGGGTTTGTGAATCTCTGATTAAAGAAAGATAAAATGTCCATAAGCCAGATTTCCCTCGATCAAAAGCTTAACCATTTTACCCAACACTATAGTAATGAAACAGGTTAAAATGGAAAGCTTGTGACCCAAAAAATAGGAAAAGATGGTAAAGTTCAAAAGTGTGCCTATATCGTAAACTCGCTACATATTTGCACAGGTTCCTTTGCTATATATTCAGAACTTCAATCCCATAGGTTCAAGTCAGACAACATTCTGGGTACATCTCTCTATTTGAAAAGTTATGATCCAAATTTAACAATGTGAAAATCATTTAATTATTTTCGTTTTTCTTGTTTTTGTGTTAATCTCATGCTTGCTTCTAACTCCATGCATTTGTTATTACCATTATTCAGAATTCTTGTGCATTGAAGATCAATGGAAAACACTAGAAAGCAAGTGATGACCAATAACCCAACCTTATTGCAAAGCGAGGAGTTACATGAGGTACAGTACTCGATGCATTTGTCTATATATAAGCTTGGATTTGGAATACATTTATCTATAAGAAAGAAACTAATAAATAAAGTACTTCTGTACTTCTCATTCATGTGACATAGTATATACTGAAGACTTGTGTGTACCCAAGAGAACCAAATCCTTTGAAGGAATTGAGGATTGCTACTGCAAATCACCCTATGTAAGTCTCCAAATTTCTTACTGCTATAACAAAATGATGGAGCAGTTAAAATAAGTTATGGTCTAATTATTAGCATTACATTGAACAGGGCTTGCATGGGTACTGCACCTGATGCAGGTCAGTTAATGGCTATGCTCTTGAAACTTTTGAATCCCAAAAATGCAATTGAAATTGGAGTGTTTACCGGATACTCTCTTCTCCTCACGGCTCTGATAATTCCTGATGATGGCAAGGTTGGTATATATATACTATATAGAATATATATCGGAATATTTCTGTAGCTAGACAATATGACTTGTTATGTTGTCATACTCTCAATCTGGTTAGGGAACATTACAACTCATCTATAACCTATCTACTACATCAATGCAGATTACAGCCATAGACATCAACCGAAAAACATACGAAATAGGCTTGCCAATCATCAAAATAGCCGGTGTAGAGCACAAAATTGACTTCATTGAGTCCCCAGCTCTGCCTATTCTCGACAAACTCTTGGAAAACGTAAACATAGAAGATATTGAATTCATTTTATTCTTTGCTAAGTTTCAAGTACGTGCTTGAAATTGGTTCTTCTGGTTCATGTTTCGGTGTGCAGCCAGAGAAGGAAGGGAGTTTCGACTTTGCTTTTGTTGATGCGGACAAGAACAACTATTGGAACTACCATAAGCGGCTGATGAAACTGATCAAGATTGGTGGGATGGTTGTGTATGATAATACACTTTGGGGAGGGACAGTTGCTCTGCCTGAGGGGGATGTTCTTGAGGCCAAAAGGGAATGGAGGCAATGTGCAATTGAGTTTAACAAATTGGTTTCTACTGACCCTTGCATTGAAATGTCCCAAGTTCCATTGGGTGATGGAATCACAATTTGCAAGCGCATTTGCTGAATAAAGATTAAAGATCGAAGAATAAGAAATTATGAGGCTTATGAGCATAAGAGTCGAGTACTCGAGTAGAATATAACAAGTGACAAGGCTAGGCCAATAATTGACACCAAACTCACATTATAAAGAATGACCTGGGGAATCATTGATCAAGTCAGACATATATATGCTATGTAATTTGAAGATAGCTAGACACTGATAATACAGACATGTCTGTAAGTGGATTATATATGGTGTTTTGAAATAATATAGTAAGATACTAGTAATTAATAATACAGACATGACCTGTATTGCTTTTTGGGATGTCAAATTTGACATCGACCAAGAGGGACTGCCATCCACCGTGGCAATAACAGTTCGGTTGGAGATGATTTTGGCTGCCATTTGTTACCGGCCGTTGGCCAACCAGCTGTCATTTGACAGTTCGGTTGGGGTTATATATATATATATATATGGTACGTATTCAGAAATATAATACTAATAATACAGACGCATATATGTATGTATATAAATATGATATACAGGTATTCACCGTTTACACCAAGCTAGCCAGAGGACTTGCAAAGGTAGTTCAAAACTCGCAGCTCTCTAGATTCCGGCCACCGAGGTAGAATTGCTTGGTTAGTATGTCTTTAATTCATCATTAATTTCAGGTTCCTCTTTCTAATTAATTCATGATTACAATGCAAGTTCTACGGATTGATTGTACGTACTACGTACTTTGCATCATAATTTCCTCTTCTATATTTGAAATAGTAACAACCAATTTGATTGTGATATATAAAAGGACAATGGAGTACACAGGAAGCAAGAAGATTCTGCCTAATCCAGTCTTGTTGCAAGATGAGGAATTATACAAGGTCGATCTTGTGCTCATCCTCCCCCTTTTTTTTATTGATTATATATCGCGATGAATCATTCAAATTTCTGTTCTATCAACTTCTGATACGGTAGGAGAATGGCCTACTAAAAAAAAAATTAGGGTTTGATTGCTAGCTGGAGCCTGAGAACATCCAAGGAAGGCAATAACTTGCTAATTGAAAATAGTAACGTACATTTTCTTTTTACTTGTGTTTGATTGCAGTATATACTAGAAACTAGTGTGTACCCAAGAGAACCAGAGCCACTCAAGGAGCTGAGGGATGCCACTGCAAAACTGCCCAAGTAGTTAATAATTATATATCTTCAACTTAATTTTCTTACAGTTTTACTATTGTACAAGTAATTAATAATCTGACCAATTTTTTACACGTGAATTAGTGCCTGGTTCGGTACTTCACCTGATGCAGGTCAGTTAATGACCATGCTCTTGAAACTTGGGAATGCAAAAAAGACGATCGAAATTGAGTGTTTACTGGCTACTCTCTTCTCCTTACTGCTCTCGCAATTCCTCATGATGGCAAGGTACGTACATGCGTTTGCTAGCTTTTTATTAATTTGTAATCACTTCTAGATCTATATATTATTTATTAGCAAATTAACTAACAATTAATTAATGAGAGCTAGGTTACTAATATGGATACGATCGATGATATATATATGCAGATCATGGCCATAGATAGAGATCGTAAGACATATGAAATAGGCCTCCCAATCATCCAGAAAGCCGGAGTAGAGCACAAAATCGACTACATTGAATCGCCAGCTCTGCCTGTTCTTGACAATCTCTTGGGGGAACCAAAGAATGAGGGTGATTTCGACTTTGCCTTTGTGGATGCTGACAAAGGTAACTATTGGAATTACCATGAGAGGCTGATGAAACTGGTCAAGATTGGTGGGATTGTTATGTATGATAACACATTGTGGGGAGGGGCAGTGGCTAAGCCTGAAGAGGCTGTTCCGGAGGCCAAAAGGGAGTTAAGGCTATCTACGATTGAGTTTAACAAGTCAGTTTCGGCTGACCCTCGAGTCGAAATTGCTCATGCTTCTGTAGGAGATGGGATCATCATCTGCAGACGCATTGGCTAAGTTTCTCTGATCTGCGCGCAATGAATGAATAAGTGGAGGTTTATAGCTTCACAAGTTGATGTTAATACTTGCCATCACATGTTTTTGGATTGCTAGCTGTTTTATGTCTATGAATGTGTTGGATGATTTGAGGTGTTAACCTCACTTGTTTTTTAATTGAAACTCAATGATGAATAAGTATCTACTATGACAAGCACATAAAACTACTTAAATCTTATAAAAAAAACAAAATAAAACTGCTCAAACAATTACTAATTAAGAGCATCCACTTTTTTTTCAAAAAATATATCCTCTTTCAAAACAATACTAATTTGTTTACTAGAAAAGAGCAATTGCAAAAAAAAAAAAAAACCATTATGATATGACTTAGCAAAGTCATCCATACAACAGACACTATAATCGATGTTAAAGTTATGCTATACTAAAATATTAATAGTCCATGTAATGTTTTCTTTTTTTTTTGGCTAATCCATGTAATGTTTTCTAAACTCTAAACCCAAAAATTGTTCGAATGCAAAGAGACATTGCAATTTTGGTCGTGAATTAGGATAACCAAGCCAGATTGAATCAACAGATTTCTGATGTAAGGCTTGGTGAGATTGAGAGAGTTGGAATTTAAATTTGCTGCCCACTTATTAAACATGGTTGTATACATATATACAATCAATGTATAGGTCTTTCTCCTCATTATGAAGCCGGTCACATTTAATAGGGAAGAAAATTCAAATATGAGAAAGATGTGCCCTTTTCATAATTTCTGTTAAGAAAGGGGGTGTGACCGTAATACATCAAACTTGTGGGGCTTGAGTTTAATTAAGCTAGAATTGAAGGAATCTCAATAAAATAGTAAGAACACCCGTTTTCTTGCTATTTCCACTCCACTCCACTCTCGAAATTAATATTTAAATATTTTCGAAATTAATATTTAAATATTTTTAAAAGAGTGGAATGACAAACTAGGAGTGGAAATAGCATTTGTCAGCAATAATAATCAGTGTTTTCAGACCTTTGGCTCCAATAGGCTCTTCTTCTCTCTCATTTACACACACCAGAGTGAGCAGAGACTCCTCAATTTTGTGTACACAGTGAGAGCGAGCGAGTGGAACAGTCCGAGAATATCACCTGCATTGTTCGTAAAAACCCTAAAGGTAAGGGCTTTCATTTCACTGCTCTCTCAAAAGCCAACATTTTGACGATCAGGGGTTTAGGGTTCTACCTACACTCTGGTCAAGCGCACCGTATGGCTCTTGTGTTTCTCTTATGGTTTTATATTAATAGTTTGATGATCAAAACTGGAAATTTCTGGGTTTGGGTTTGAATTTATTTATTTATTTTTATAAATAAGAAATGTTTCTGGAGGGGTTTTGTTTCTCAAAACATTTGTTAGCTTGGATGGGTTTTTTGGTGCTGGGTTGACTCTAAATAGGTGCTTGTTTAAGTGTTTTTACAGAAAGAAAGTATTTTTCCCTCGTATATTTGGTATGCATGTCTCTCTATGTGTATTATTTCTCTGCTTTCATTTTCTCTTCATGTTTGTCTACTAAGAGTACAGTTGTTTGATGATAAAATTTGGATGTTGCATGTTTTTGTACCAAGAGTACAGTTATTTGATAAGAAATATTGGATATTGCTGGTTTAAAGTTTTATTAAAAAAAATTGATGGAGGGATTTCTTCTTTTGAAGAGGGTTGTTGTCTTGGATGAGATTTTTACTGGTTTGACTCTGAAATAGGTGCTTGTTGAAGTGTATTTACAGAAAAAAAGGTATTCCCTCCTTTACCCAACTAATCAGGGAAGAGTAATTCCAAGACTGGAATTAAGATATGAGCTGGTTATCTACAAAATAAAGAAAAGATGTACACAACTGGAATGTATTATTCAATTTTTGTGATTCGTTTAGGTGATATTTAGGCCGTATCATGTAGTCTTGAAGAAAAGCTTTTTTATGCTTTAGGTCGTTTTCTCTACATTCTTACTGAAAAATGTGCTGCCTTGTTGGGGCACAGGAGTTTTTAAATATTCCTGTTTTATTTTCCATTTGTTTCTCTGCAATCAATTAGCGCATTTTGGTTAGTAATTTTTTTGCTAAACTGATATTATATGCATTGTTCATCTTCTTGTGCTCTAGACGGATATTGAATCCAATGGGAGCGTCATCGGATGCCAAGGGAGAAATAGGTATGAGTAGCAAGGGAAAAGGCTTTTCCAATGGGGATATTGATGACATGGATATTGATGATGATGATGAACTTGATGATTCAACTAGCATACATGATCTGGGAGAAGTGAATCTGAAGGATTTCTGTAAGGAGGCATCAATTTCATTCTTCAATGAGTATGGCCTTATTAGTCACCAAATAAACTCATACAATGACTTCGTTGAGAATGGTATACAAAGGGTCTTTGATTCTTTCGGTGAGATTCCAGTTGAGCCTGGGTATGACCCGTCAAAGAAGGGGGATGCCGACTGGCGATTTGCTTCTGTCAGGTTTGGGAAGGTTACCCTTAATCGACCATGCTTTTGGGGAGGTTCTGACAATGATAAGGAGTATAATATGTTACCTAGGCATGCTCGGCTTCAGAACATGACATACTCAGCTCGGATGAAAGTGAATGTTACTTTAGAGGTAAATAGGTTCGATAACTAAGTTCATTAAATGCATGATGAAATTTTACTTGGTCTTATTCAGATTAGGTGATTTGTCTATAAATTTTTGCACTTTTTCCTTGTCTCATGCTATAGATCACTTATCTAGCCAGGGTACGGAGTTTCAATTTACATATGCATTTGACATAATGTTATTTGACATCTATTAATTTGTATTATGCTTGTGTGCTCACACACATATAAATAATATTGTCTATGTGATGGGTGTCATTTTCTGCATAATAATCTGAAAGATTTGTTTCTATTTCAGAACTTAATAATACCTTAATATGTATGGATATTTCTGATGTATCAGGTATATACTCAAAATCTTGTCAAAAGTGACAAGTTTAAAACTGGAAAAGAACAATATCTGGACAAGCAGAATGTAAAAACAGAAAGCAGGGACGTCATAATTGGTAGGGTCCCTGTAATGGTGAAATCTGACTTGTGTTGGATGAAGGAAGTTGAGAGAGGTGACTGTGAGTTTGACCAGGGAGGCTACTTTATAATCAAGGGTGCGGAGAAGGTGAGCTCAGAACTGATTTGATCTCGTTCCTGGATTTCTAGTTTGTCACGTGTTCCTGGTTATTTAATGTGTAGAATGTTCAACCTTGGACTCTGCTATGCAAGGTTTAATATCTTTTTTATGCATATTTTAGTGACATCTGTGGGATGTGTATTGCAGACATTTATCGCACAAGAACAGAGCTGTCTGAAGAGACTTCTGATTACAAATAATCAGGGTCTCACAGTAGCATATAGGTCGGAGGTCAAGCGGCATAGGCTCATAATTAGATTATCCGGGATTTCAAAACTTGAAAATATTGAAGGAGTGGAGAAAGTCCTGTCAGTATACTTTATGTCAACAGAAATCCCTGTTTGGATTTGGTTTTTTGCCCTTGGGGTTAGTTCGGACAAAGAAGTTATTGATCTGATTGATTATGGCAAAGAAGATGCAAGCATTTCAAACATACTGTTTGCCTCAATTCGTGATGCTGACGAGCGAAAAGATGACTTTCGTAGGGGGAAGAATGCTCTGAGATATGTTGACGAAGCGATAAAGAATACAACATTTCCACCTGGGGAAAGCATTGAAGACTGCATTGGCACGTATCTGTTTCCCAATCTGAGAGGCATGAAGCAGAAGGCTCGCTTTCTTGGGTATATGGTGAAGTGTCTTTTACAGACCTTCAGTGGCCGGAGGAAATGCGATAACAGGGATGACTTTAGAAACAAGAGGTTGGAGTTGGCTGGTGAGCTACTAGAGCGAGAGCTGAAGGCACATATTGGACATGCACGGAGGCGCATGGCAAAGGCTCTGCAGAGAGACCTATGTGGTGATCGTGTCGTCCGCCCGGTGGAACACTATCTAGATGCTTCTATAGTCACCAATGGTGTTTCCAGAGCATTCTCTACTGGAGCGTGGTGTCATCCTTTCAAGAGGATGGAGAGGATATCAGGTGTCGTGGCAAATGTTGGGCGAGCAAATCCACTGCAGACAATGGTTGATATGAGGAAAACACGCCAGCAAGTTCAATACACTGGCAAGGTTGGAGACGCCAGATATCCGTGAGTACCTTTTTAACTATTGTGTCATGCTTCCCTCGCAACAGCTTTATCCTGGTCAACGGTGAAATGAATGTTGCTATAGCTCATCTGTTAGTGCTCAGCTCTATATATTTATTTATTTTGGCCAAAGGGTCTTCCTTATAGGATTCATTTATGGAAATGAGTTAATGACTTTTGGATAGTGGAAGAGACACTATCACAATCTTACAGCGTTATATTACTTCAGTATTCATAGGTTTTTCAAATGGGAAAAAATTAACACTAATAAAGCCCTGGACCTATTAAGTTTCTTATCTTGGTTATAAATAACTGGTTATATGACTTATTAAATTTTTGGTTGAATTGGAGTGTAGTCTTATTCTGTAATCTCTTGCCGTTCTGTTATTGAAGCGCATGCTCTAAGAATAGATTTGAAAGTTACTGTTATTTATAATAGGGGCTGGCGTCAGCTGGAAAAGGGTCATATATATTTTTTTTTTCATTTTTCTTTTCAGATGTGTGTCTGGGCTTGCAAATGAAATTGATTTTGGTTTCATCAGTTTATTGAGCTGCCATTTCTATCATGTGAACAAAAATATATTCTGTTGTTTTGGTTGTGTCTGGGAATCTATATATAAACCACCTAGGATACCTGCATATTTTAGCCTTGGGGGTTTAATGTTTAGTACTTTAGTTTTATTTATTCATTTTTTCCTCATGAGATATTTTGTACATTGTAACTGTGGTTAATAGAAGCTTGTTGATGCAGGCATCCTTCTCACTGGGGTAAGGTTTGCTTTCTCTCAACCCCGGATGGTGAGAACTGTGGACTTGTAAAAAATTTGGCTACCACTGCACTTGTAAGTACAAACATATTGGAGCCCATATTACCCAAATTGTTCCCATGTGGCATGGAGGAGTTGGTAGATGATACTTCTACTTCACTGGATGGGAAGGATAAGGTTTTTCTGAATGGTGACTGGGTTGGAATTTGTGAAGATTCCCAAAATTTTGTCACAAAACTAAGGACTCTGCGACGCAGGAAAAAGTTGCCACATCAGGTTTTTCTCTTTTTCAGATTTTACATTGCCTTGGTTTTGGTATGATTGCTGTGATTTCATTGTGCTGCAGTTTAGGCAGATTTATTGGATAATGATGTATAAAAAATGACTTTGGATGTTACTGTTTTATATAACAGCTTCAGGGCCATAGCTTTAGGGGCATATGTTTTCCTCTTTCCCTAACAGCTTTTCTTTTTTCACTTATTCTCTTCATCTCAAGTGTATATACATCGTAAGTTATATGATTTGATTCTCAAGAAGTTATCAAATGACAAACGCGTTTTTGAGTACAGGGGTTTGTTTCTTCCTACCTTTTTGATACTATTGTCTTTTAACTAGGGATTATTGTTTTCATGTTTCTTGCTTTTGTGTGGTTATTAATCTTTAGGTAGTGCACAAAGTTTTAATTCATCTGCTATTTGAACAATGATTTTTTTTGCTAATAAGCAAGTTGCATGTGTATTAGGAAGGACGTCTCAGTTTTTAGGAAAAAGAAAAAAAAAGACACTAAATTTTTGGTAATGATATTGTTTCAGGTGGAAATCAAAAGAGATGAACAGCAAGGAGAAGTGCGCATATTTTCTGATGCGGGAAGGATTCTACGTCCACTCTTGGTAGTTAAAAATTTGAACAAGATTGAAGTACCAAAAGAGGAAAAAAAATTGAACAAGAATAATACAGCACCAAAATGGGAAAAATTTACCTTCCAAGATTTTCTCGACAAGGGAATAATCGAGCTCATTGGTGCAGAAGAAGAAGAGGATTGCCGTACAGCATGGGCCATTAAATATCTATTTATGGAAGAACAGGGGAAGTCAGGTGTCAAGTACACACACTGTGAACTGGACATGTCATTTTTGTTAGGTTTAAGCTGTGGTGTCATCCCCTTTGCAAATCATGATCATGCAAGGAGGGTGCTGTACCAGTCTCAGAAGCACTCTCAGCAGGCCATTGGTTTTTCTACTACAAATCCTAACCTCAGAGTGGATACTCTGTCTCACAACCTACACTACCCCCAGAGGCCACTTTTTCGTACAATGATATCTGATACCCTTGGAAAACCAGGATACCCAGTGGGCCATAACGGTATTATGCCAAAGCCTGAGTACTTTAATGGCCAGAATGCAATTGTTGCAGTCAATGTGCACCTAGGATATAACCAAGAAGATTCAATAGTAATGAATCGGGCATCACTGGAGCGCGGTATGTTTCGATCTGAGCACATAAGGAGTTACAAGGCTGAAGTTGAAAACAAGCTCTCATTGGAAAAAAGACGGAAGCCAGATGAGTGTGTAAATTTTGGCAAAATACAGAGTAAATTTGGACGTGTTGACAGCCTTGATGATGATGGATTCCCATGTATCGGTGCAAATCTGCAGAATGGGGATATTATAATTGGGAGGTGCAGTGAATCTGGTACTGATCATAGCATCAAACTCAAGCATACTGAAAGGGGAATGGTTCAGAAGGTTGTACTTTCCTCTAATGACGATGGAAAGAATTTTGCTGTTGTATCTTTAAGACAGGTATGTTTTCCATAATTGTGCACTTACTTTAATTTGTGCATGAACATTTATTTGGAGGCCTTAACATCCACATACGCATGCCAAGTTATGTATTTTGGGTATACCCCATAGATGTTTTGTGGTGAATATATAGAATGTGTGTATGGAAGATGGCAGCAAAATGCATATAATCTGCTGGCCTGCTGCAAATAAATCCAACATCGAATAATATGTTTTAGGGCCTGCCTATTGCTTTCCCAATTTTTACTTTAAAAAACTAAATTCCATTAACTAATAACATTTATAATTTTTTGGTTTAGGTTCGTTCTCCTTCTCTTGGAGACAAGTTCTCAAGCATGCATGGGCAAAAGGGTGTCCTGGGTTTTTTGGAGTCTCAAGAGAACTTCCCTTTCACAATACAGGGGATAGTTCCAGATATTGTAATTAATCCACATGCATTTCCTTCAAGACAAACTCCTGGTCAACTCCTAGAGGCCGCTTTAGGGAAGGGGATTGCCTGTGGTGGTTCAGAGAGATACGCCACCCCTTTCTCTACTCTCTCTGTTGATGATATCACAGACCAGCTTCATAGGTAACTCCGGCATTCTATTCATATGATTTGTATGCTACCTCTACTTTATGTTTGTCCCTATATTCTACATTTCACACTTGCATTGCTCCAACTCTATTACTTCTCAGATTCTAATTTGTGGTGGTTTCTCTCGAAATGTGTTTCTATATGGACATGCAGTGAGCAATTTAATGCGTGGCTTTCCTCAATTTTAACAATGAAACATATTACTGTAAAATTTAAACTATTATATGAAATATATTATCAAACTCTGATCCTAAAACCTTGTCTGTTGAATAAGCAAGAATTTCTCAATATTTGTCCTTGGGTTGCAGTAAAGTGGACTAGTTCACTTGGGTTTGAGGTTAGTTGAGTTGAGCTGCTGCATATTATGTGCTGTGATAAGACATGGACTTGCTGCATCTATAGGCAATGTTGCTGAGTGTACATGCATGGTGTGTCTGGACTTCTATTACATGTTTACCACTGTAAAAGAGAGTATGGTTTTCTTCTTTCTAATAAAGTCAGCAAAAAGAAAGTTAAAAGGCTTCTGTACTTTGTTGTCTTGATTATGTTTATGCCATG
Source organism: Rubus parviflorus (assembly GCA_029955375.1). Taxonomy (NCBI): domain Eukaryota; kingdom Viridiplantae; phylum Streptophyta; class Magnoliopsida; order Rosales; family Rosaceae; genus Rubus; species Rubus parviflorus. Next base: position 20,137,356 of record JARGGL010000004.1, read on the forward strand.
AAACCTTGCAGAATGTAGTGTAATTTGCCTGTAGGTTACTAAGTACCATAGTTTTGGCCCTTCATTTTTCAGTTATCCACTCCTTTTCAAGTGGAATTTACATGGCTACCTACTAGATTGTTCTGGTGTTTAAATCTTTAGATGATTAGAGTGATTCATGTATTGTTTAATATCTTTGACAGAGCTGGATTCTCTAGATGGGGAAATGAGAGAGTCTACAATGGTAGAACTGGTGAAATGGTTCGCCAACTGATATTTATGGGCCCAACGTTCTACCAACGTCTGATTCACATGTCCGAAGACAAAGTGAAGTTTAGGAACACTGGGCCAGTTCACCCTCTCACCCGGCAGCCAGTGGCAGACAGGAAGAGATTTGGTGGCATAAAGTTTGGTGAGATGGAGCGCGACTGCCTTATAGCCCATGGAGCATCAGCAAACTTGCATGAACGCCTCTTCACTCTCAGCGACTCCTCCTTGATGAATGTTTGCCAGAACTGCCAGAATGCAGCTAATGTGATAGAGCGCAAAGTCACTGGTGGCCGCAAAATCAGGGGTCCCTATTGCCGGGTTTGTGACTCTGCTGATGACATTGTGAGGGTGAATGTACCGTATGGGGCGAAGCTTTTGTGCCAGGAGCTATTCAGCATGGGCATAAGCCTCAAGTTTGAAACCAGGCTCTGTTGAGTGAATGTATGAGTGAGTAGTGAGCATCAGAACTCGTTTTAGGAGCAATATAACTCCGTTATGTATCTGACTATGACTTTTAATTACTGCTCATTAGGTTTCAAATTTCTAGTTCCAGTTGTTTAATCCTAAATTCCTAACTGTCTCTTTAACTAAGAGTTGTAAATCTCTCTAGTCTCTGTCTGCAATTTAAGGTCCTTGACTGTGATGACTGATTCTTGACTTGTGAGATTCCTCAAACTACTTTGATAAGTAGTGGAGGGCATTGGCAAAGACTGGTGATCGAAATCATGATATAGCAGGTCTCTCTTTTTTTTGGGTTAATGACAAGGGACAAAGATTTCCTGGGTTCCCAATCCGGTCTATTCACTATTTCAATTTGACAGAAGCTTAATCTTTGAGAAGACTAAAAGTTGATAATTGCTGCTCTCATGTCTACATGCCTACTTTTGTGGAGGATAGTTTCGGTGTGATTAGGCCACAAGATGTTCTAGCTTGTTTAGCCTCCGAACCCAAATTGCACTCCTATTTCGACTAAATCCTAACTCGAAGCTAACCACCACAAACTCGGAGGCCACTCAAATCTCGAACTCGAGGCTTGGGTAGCCTCCGAACCCAAATTGCAACCCTAACTAAGCTTCTGTCCAAACGACTTCGTTTTTGTTAGTTACTTGGGTCAAAAAGAGCGACAATGCAAAGGTGTCGTTTGCTCATTACCCAGCACATGGTTTGCGGTTGAAAATAATTAGATTGTCAACTCAATAGTGTGATTCCCAACTCGTATTGTAATGGTATTTGATCATTTCTTCTGATAATTGTACTGTAGACTCTCTGCCATCGCTGCAAGTTCAAGGCCCTAACTCGCCGTTTGATCATCACTCAGTCACACTCGCACCACCATCTTCTTCGTTTCCGGTACTCTCTTACTTACTCTCTTCCACTATCAAACCCGGCCATGTTAAACTGTATTTTCATAATGAATTCATGAATATCCAAACTGCAAATATACTTTTGTTTGTGCTTTTGATGGTAGCTTTCAGATTCAGGAGTTGTAACGAAATTGAGCATATTGGTTCATTGAAATTCATGAAAGTGGAAATTAGATGTTGTTTGATTCTCTCTGTCCATGGAAATTTACTATGGTGTGAATCACATAAATCCTATCCTTGATTGATCTTGTAAAGACTAAGGTGGTGTAGGGGTATGATCTTAATGCCAAGAATTATTTGACCATAAATTTTCGTTGCAATTATGCTCTGCCCTTGTGTCTGATTTAATTTTAGTTGCTTTGATTGCTGCTTCCTCTTTGCAGACACTATAAGGACTCTATTGTGAAGTATTTCAAGAGAAATGGAACCCGGCGCGAGAAAGATCTCAAAGGGACTATTGCAGAGCGATGAATTATATCAGGTTTATCTCATTAATTTCTGCTATGCTTTACTCTCCTTTCTTTTTGTTTTGTTGAAATTGTTGACATTGTTCTTTAACAATGTGGTAGTATATCTTGGAGACTAGTGTGTATCCACGTGAACCAGCTCCTCTCAAGGAGCTAAGGGATGCCAATGCCAGCCACCCTCGGTAATCATCCTTGGCGCTTATCAATTGGCATACCATTTTGAATGTGTGAAGAATCTTAAGCATTTTCTGGTCAAATTGTATCGGCGAGGATTATTAGCTTGTTATATTTCAGGGCTGGGTTGGCTACTGCACCAGATGCAGCTCAGTTACTAGCCATGCTGTTGAAGCTGATAGATGCAAAGAAGACAATTGAAATTGGAGTTTTCACGGGATACTCTCTTCTCCTCACTGCGCTTACAATTCCTGAGGATGGCAAGGTCTGTTACAAAATCTTCAATCTGCTTTCTTGTCACTCTAATCTAAAAAAAAAATACTATGTTGAAAGGTAGTCAATGGTTACCTTCTCAATTTGACACTATTTATGGTTCTGAATACCTTGTTGCAGATTGTAGCCATTGATATAAACCGTGAGACATACGATCAAATAGGGTTGCCAATCATAAAAAAAGCTGGTGTTGAGCACAAAATTGACTTCATTGAATCTGAGGCTGTACCAGTTCTTGATAAGCTATTGGAACATGTAAGTAATTAAGAATAGTGCATTTCAAATCTTAGTTGTAAAAATCGGAGTGATTAAATTGCAAAAACCATGATTATGAACTGGGTCGTAAACTGATATGGTTATATACTATACCACATAAAGTAGTGATCTAGAAATACTGAACTTTTTCAAACATTTAATTTTATCTATCCCTCCCATTCTGCATTCTCATCATATCATCTCATGTTTGTTTTAACATGCTTACTGCAACTTGTTTGCTCTCTCTTTGGTGGACTTGCAGCCTGAAAATGAAGGCAGTTTCGACTTTGCCTATGTTGATGCCGACAAGGTTAACAATTGGAACTACCACGAGAGACTAGTGAAGCTGTTGAAGGTGGGTGGCTTAGTTGTCTACGACAACACACTCTGCAGAGGATCAGTCGCATTGCCTGATGAGTTGGTTCCAGAGTTGAGGAAACAGCGCAGACAGGCGGCTATTGAGCATAACAAGACACTTGCAGCTGATCCTCGTATCCAAATCTCGCATGCTTCTGTGGGTGATGGGATGATGATTTGTCGCCGAATCATCTGACTTTGGCTTCACTGTTGAAAATCTAATATATGTAGCTTGCTCAGTATAATGTAATAACACTTCACATGCTTCCTTTGCTTATGAGATTGAAACTAACTTTTCTGAGCGTGAAGTACTCCATTGCTGTAAAATGTTATATCTATTGTGTGCTTTATTGCTTACAGCTTTGCTGAGTTGAACGCATGAAAAACTGACCAAAAGTTACTCAAATTTCATACACCAGCTGACCAGCTTATAATATTATCTTTTACGTTATGTTAGAAAAAGATAAATTATGATCAAATGCACTAGTGTTAAAACAACGGCAATGAAAAGAACGTCGTACATTGATACCAACAAGGGAATCTGGTACGGCAGTGGAAAATGTGTCAATAGTGGTTGGTGGTGACTGGTGAGTCGTGTGTATCGTTGAAACTTGAAAACGTATTGCTCATTTATGGTTGATGTGTATCGTTGACTAAATGCGATCGCTGCAAATTCAAGGCTCAGTCTCGTCCTTTGGTCACCGCTCGGTCACATCATCTTCTTCGTACTGGTACATTCTCTTTCTCTCACTTTCACAATCGAATTCAGTACTCTTGGAAGATGATGAAACTGTATATATGCAAGAAGTTTCAGACTGCAATTTTTTTTTTCTAGTTTTAGATGAGGAAGAAATGAAAAATACCCAAGATTGTAACTTGGGTTATATGTAGTCTGATTTTCTCTGTTCATGGAATTGTTTGAATGAAAGTTTGTGATTATTGTTTAGGCGTCTGTTCCTGATTCCAATGACCTGCAATGCTGCTGTGCCTTTTGCAGAATTTTCAGAATTGTATTGTGAATATATATTGTCTGAGAAATATGGAGTACAACAACAACAAAGAGGTATTGCAGAGTGATGACTTGTATCAGGTACCATATCTCATTCTCTCAACTTTTGGTATTCTTTCGCAGTTGAAATTGTTCGCATTCACATTGTAATTCAACGATGTGGCAGTATATCTTGGAGACTAGTGTGTATCCGCGTGAACCGGAACCTCTCAAGGAGCTTAGGGTTGCCACTGCCAGCCACCCCATGTAATTATAATCACCCTTGTTACCTTAAATTGCTACACATTACTAGCAACATCTCTGCACTTACATATGTCTGACCCAGTTAAGTGATAACCAAGCCATAACAAGCATTTCTTTATCGAATTGTGTCGAGGAGGATTATTAGCTTGTTATGTTTCAGGGCTACGATGGCTACTGCCCCAGATGCAGGTCAGTTGATGGCCTTGCTGTTGAAGCTAGTAGATGCAAAGAAGACGATTGAAATTGGAGTTTTCACGGGATACTCTCTTCTTCTCACTGCGCTTACAATTCCTGAGGATGGCAAGGTCTATTACAAATCTTCATTCTTCTTTCTTTTCACACTAATCTAAAAAAACAACTTTGTTGAAAGTTAGCCAATGCTTGCCTTCCATGGATCTGACACTAGTTATGGTTCGGAATACCTTATTGCAGATTGTAGCCATAGATATAAATCGTGAGACATATGATCAAATAGGGTTGCCAATCATAAAGAAAGCTGGTGTTGAGCACAAAATTGACTTCATTGAATCCGAGGCTGTACCAGTTCTTGATAAGCTATTGGAACATGTAAGGAGTGATTAAATTGCAAAAACCATGATTATGAACTGGGTTGTAAATTGATTTGGTTATATACTAAACCACATAAAGAAGTGATCTAGAAATACTGAACTTTTTCGAACATATAATTTTATCTATCCTTCCCATTCTGCATTCTCATCATATCATCTCATGTTTGTTTTAACATGCTTACTGCAACTTGTTTGCTCTCTCTTTGGTGGACTTGCAGCCTGAAAATGAAGGCAATTTCGACTTTGCCTATGTTGATGCCGACAAGGTTAACAATTGGAACTACCACGAGAGACTACTGAGGCTGTTGAAGGTGGGTGGCTTAGTTGTCTACGACAACACACTCGTCAGAGGATCAGTCGCATTGCCTGATGAGTTGGTTCCAGAGCGGAGGAAACAACGCAGACAGCTGGCTATTGAGCATAACAAGACACTTGCAGCTGATCCTCGTATCCAAATCTCGCATGCTTCTGTGGGTGATGGGATCATAATTTGTAGCCGAATCATCTGACTTTGGCTTCACTGTTGATATATGTAGCTTGCTCAGTATGTATAAATAACACGTCACATGCTTCCCTTGCTTGTGAGGTTAAGACTGTAACTTTTCTGAGCGTGAAGTTGTAAATTGTAATGAAGTATTCCATTGCTGTAAAATGTTATATCTATAGTGTGCTTTGCTGAGTTGATATAATTCATTCTTCAAAAATGAATAAAAGTTTGCAAAAATTTCATACACCTTATAATATTGTCTTAGATTGTTAGATGTTAGAAAAGTCACAATATATACTGTTACAAACGGCCATGAAAAGAACGTCGTACATTGATTCCCACAAGGGAATCTTGGACGGCAATGGAAACTGTGTGAATAATGGTTGGTGGTGAGTCGTGTGTCCAAGGAATCCTCGACTCGTTGAAAACGTATTTACTCATATATGGTTGGTGTGTATCGATGACTCGCGATAGCTGCAAATTCAAGCTCAGACTCGTCGTTTTGTCACCACTCAGTCGCATCATCTTCTTCGTACTGGTTCATTTTCTCTCACTTTCACAATCGAAAACTGTATTATATGCATGAAGTTTCGGACTGCAATTATTTTTTTTTTCTTCTAGTTTTAGATAGGGAAGAAATGAAACATACCCAAGATTGTAACTTTCTGATTAGTAGTAAAGAATTGGGAGACTTGGGATCAAAATGGATTATATGTATTCTGATTTTCTCTGTTCATGGAATTATTTGAAACTTTGTGATTATTGTTTAGGCGTCTGTTCCTTATTCCAATTCGACTTGCAATGATGCTCTGCCTTCTTAAGTGTTCGATTTGTAGAGTTGTTTGGGTTAACTGCTAATATCTGTTTGCAGAATATCAGAATTGTATTGTGAATATTGTGTGAGAAATATGGAGCACAACACGAAAAAGGTATCAAAGGGACTATTGCAGAGTGATGACTTGTATCAGGTACCTTATCTCCTTATCTCAAGGGGTGTGTTTTTGGTGTTTAAATTGTTCACATTCATATTGTTGTTCAACAATGTGGCAGTATATCTTGGAGACTAGTGTGTATCCGCGTGAACCGGAGCCTCTCAAGGAGCTTAGGGATGCCACTGCCAGCCACCCCAGGTAATAATAATCACCCTTGTTATCTTAAATTGCTACACATCACTAGCAACATCTCTGCACTGACATATATTTCTGACCCAGTTAAGTAATAACCAAGCCATAACAAGCATTTCTTTATCGAATTGTGTCGAGGAGGATTATTAGCTTGTTATGTTTCAGGGCTGAGATGGCTACTGCCCCAGATGCAGGTCAGTTGATGACCATGCTGTTGAAGCTAGTAGATGCGAAGAAGACGATTGAAGTTGGAGTTTTTACCGGATACTCTCTTCTCCTCACTGCTCTCACAATTCCTGAGGATGGCAAGGTCTGTTACTAGTTTATCAGTATCTGATATTTCCTGTTATGCTAAGCTAAAAAGAGTACCTTATTGCAGATTGTAGCCATAGATGTAAGTCGTGAGGCGTACGATCAAATAGGGTTGCCAATCATAAAGAAAGCCGGTGTTGAGCACAAAATTGACCTCATTGAATCTGAGGCCCTGCCAGTTCTTGATAAGCTATTAGAACATGCAAGTATTACTCATTTTTGTTAAACCCCTACCGGCTAAACAGCATATTTTGCTTTCTCATGGTTTGGAGATTTTTGCAGCATGAAAATGAAGGAAGTTTCGACTTTGCTTTCGTTGATGCGGACAAGGTTAACTATTGGAATTACCATGAGAGACTCATGAAGCTGCTGAAGGTGGGAGGTATAGCTGTCTATGATAACACTCTATGGGGAGGGTCAGTTGTAATGCCTAATGAGTCGACTCCAGAACGCATGAAACCAGGCAGACATCATACTATTGAGCTTAACAAGTCACTTGCAGCTGATCCTCGCGTCCAGCTTTCGCACGCTTGTTTGGGCGATGGGATCACAATTTGTAGGCGACTGTACTGATTTCTTCTTGAAAGTTGGAAGCCTACTTGTGTAGCTTGCTGTTACATTATTTTGCTACCGTGTTCTGAATTACAAGTTTTCTGAAATAATACATATATTGCTGGTGTGATCTCTGCTTATTTGAACAAAGGTTTTTCAAACTGAAGAATTGGTCCTCTTAGAATCATCTTCATGGTGGATTGACATAATTTATAACCTGGAATTCATGTAGGAGTTCGAACATGAAATGGAACAAAATGGTCACAAATGAAAGTAATTTCCCCAGTTTGTCATCTCAATTCTCAACCTCCAAGGACATATATAGAAAACGAGGCACGATCTAACATTGCCGAAAAATGCGTCAATTCTAAAAATCAGATGCATACTGCGAGCCTAACCCTACATTATTATCTTGCAAACAGCATACAACCTCAAAATGGCAATCATCCGCCAGTCTAAATGAATCTTCACGACCACAATCTGTATTAAGCTGTAGTCTTGATAACTTTCTTTGCAAATGTCTCGGCAACCAGAACAGGGAAAGCAATTGTTGCATCGCAGTGCACCTGGTTCAACCAAGAAAAAGGAGGGAAAATAAATCAGAATAGAAGACACAGGATTCAAACACGCAAGGTACAGGATAAATAGGCTTGAAGGATTCACACTTTGGTGGAACAAAATATGTATATGCACGCAACCAAAACTAAAAGGCAATAAGCTAAGACATGGCTAAACCTTGACAGTTTTAGCAGAACCCCGTATTTTGCCCCATGATACAGCCTCATCAGGACGAGCTCCAGAATCACTACCATCATACTCTTGTGCAGTATTTATGAAGACAGCATAATCCGCACCATTGCGCATCATATTGGCATTGCAAATGTGATGTTTGGGCAGGCCTCCTCCGAGGATAATCATTCCAGTCTTCCTCGGACCTGCATGGACAGCTTCACCATTCATGGCCCTAATATCTGTTCAAAGGTCATGTATTTCGTGAGTTCATTTCTCGAGCTGCTAATTATCAGCTGCAGTGACAATGTAACAAGCAACATACCTTGCACTATGTCAACAATCAGACCTGGGCTGCGGAAAGAATGGAAGTACAACATGTCTCCCAATGAGCCATCTGTTATGGATGGACAGTAAACTGGGATGTTGTTCTGGAAAACATCCAAAAAAAGACATCAATTCTTACTGCAAACACAAGCCCCCAAAACTAAAACAGTAAGATGAAGTCCTTAAAACTGAACCCAGAGGCCACAATTAACCATTACTATTCATCTGATTCCACAAAATTATGCGTCTATGAATGCGTTTATCCAACCAGATTTAGACTTTACACCGAGCAAACATTACAAACATATAAGCTTAAGAGCTAAAGATAAAGTGCTGGACTTTGGTTGAAACTTGCCTTGTATGCCCAATAAAGATACGATCTTTCATCATTTATTTCCTTCCCCAAGCGTGCAATCAATTTAGATGGCGTCCACAACACATTCTGCCACAAGCAAACCACTCAATCAAAACCCAACAACCACTAAAACCCCAAAAGAAAACCAAAATTTAAAAAGAAAAGGGTACGTGCCTGCTCAATTTGTTCCTTCAACATCTGATCGAAAATGGGTATGATCCAATCCTCAAATTTGCAATAGTTATCATTAGGAACAAGCAAATTACCGATACGATTCAAGCCTTTGGACCTCAAATAGGCTCCTGGTAGAGAGAAATCACCTTTAAAAGTAGGCGCAAGGCATTTTATAAGATCTTCCTCTATGCCACCTGCAGTTGTAACCACAACATCCACCATATGGTGCTCCACCAAGTATCTGAATGTATCTCTAATCCCAGAAGAAACCAAATTCGAAGTGAAACCCAAAAAGACTTTGCATTTCACTGACTCTCTGTATTTCAAATCCCTCTCCTCCTCACTACAATCCTCTGCTATAGCCTCGTCTGCTAGCCTCCAATCTAGCTAAAGAGTCCAGTAGTCCAATCACAATGACAGTTTGGTAAAACAATCACATTGCCAAGGGCATTTCGGGAAGAGAAAAATTACCATTTGGTTAACGATTTGGATGGCTTCTCCGAGATGAGTGGCTTGGAAGCCGGTGGTGAGCATCGAACTAAAGAGACGACTGTAATCTAGTCCTTCATTGAAATCGTACCCTCTGATTTCACTGAGTTTGCCTCGTAAGTTCTCTGACTCTTTGAACGCTGTGGAGTGCGCGCTTGCAATTAGATCGTCTTCCATTACTTCGCTAGGGTTCTGAAATCATAACAACAACGATGGAGTAAGAGATGAAAATGTCTAAAGCGTCAAGTAAATTTCATATTAACATGGAAAGGAATCTTCTTTGACTCTCGTCTTTAATCACTTCTACAGCAACAAGTTAAATTTCAGGTGTACGGACAAACTTACCAATGAACGACGGTGACGGAAGCAGAAGCGCCGGTGAGTGAAGAACAGATAAACCGATTGTTTGAAAAGGAAGAACAGTGGGAAAGGAATGGATGAGACACACAAAATGGAGATAAGTCCAGGTGTGTTAAGAAAGCTAAAGAACTTGTCTTTTCACCTTTGTAGTAGTAGTCAATTTGATTCTTGTAATTTCTATTTAGCTTTGTAATTAGGGTTTTCATGACTTCATCCATACAAAACTAAAGCAAAGTAGAAAACACAGAGACAAAAAAGGTAACAGGAAATATAAAAGGGGCGTTCCGAGAATCGAACTCGGGACCTCTCGCACCCAAAGCGAGAATCATACCACTAGACCAAACGCCCGGTTATATTAATTGTGGTTGTTAATTACAATAATAGAATTAATTTCATGTTCTTGTAGTTAACATATAAGTGTCTAGGGTTTTGTATTTAACCGAAGTAGCGAACTATATAAATAAGACGACCCAGCTCATAAACCTGGAGCCTCCACTACTCTCTTTGCGAGAAACCCACTGTAGAAGTAAGCCTTCTTCATCATTTCTAAGATCTCTCATGCGCCGATTTGACTTACCAAATCAAACTCTGATTTAGTCTTGTATTTTTCTGATCCCTTTGTCTCGGTGACACAGCTAGCTAGGCTCCAATGGCGACCGTTCCAGGCCAGTTGATCTGGGAGATTGTGAAGAAGAACAACTCCTTCCTGGTGAAGCAGTTCGGCCGAAGCCACGCCGGCGTTCGATTCAGCAAGGAGCCAAACAACCTCTACAACCTCCACTCCTACAAGCATTCCGGTATTTCACTCCCCCTGAGAAAATTGCAAACCCTAGAAATATGTGATTTGTGGCGATTCATTTGGATTGTTTGTTGATTAGGTTTGGCGAACAAGAAGACGGTGACTATTCAGGCCGGAGGCAAAGACCAGTCTGTGGTGCTCGCCACCACCAAGACCAAGAAGCAGAACAAGCCCGCCAGTTTGCTTCACAAGTCTGTCATGAGGAAGGAGTTCTCCCGCATGGCCAAGGCTGTTACCAATCAGGTACCGAATGATTCGATTTAGGATATTCTGTTGATGATCGAAATGCTAAAGTTTAATGCTACTTTTATGGCTGTAAATTTGTTGTGAGGAATGAAATGAAGGTTAATAACAATGTCATTGTGATGTTTTTACTGGCGTCTGTTTGTTGAATTGTTGTTTGGATTGGTTGCTCAAGTGTTTAACTATTCCACAGTTCTAAACTTTCCACCTTAGTAGCAGTGATGAGCAGCTAACATATAAGAAAATCTCACTTTGTGTGAGATCTTCAATGAAATCGATTTGTTACGCTTGGCTTCTGAGCACTTATTTAGCTTTGATGAATATCATGCATGGAATAGAATGGGTGCTGATAATGACTGATGTATCATATATATTGGTTCATTTTGCTGTTCTTATATACTGGTGTTCTTTTGTGGTTCGCTTCCTGAATAGCAGGAAGTGTGATAAATTATTCTTTTTATTTGCTGGCAGGTTGCCTTAAGTTTTTTACCTTTTTTCTTTTCGTATCTCTGTAGCCAGAGTTGTAATTTATTCAACTGTGTTCCGCCTTAATAGCAGTGATGAGCAGCTAACATATAAGAAGATCTCACTCTGTGTGAGATCTTCCATGAAATTAAATTGTTACGCTTGGCTTCTGAGCGCCCATCTTCAGTGAATTTGGATGTTTTAAAGTTTTGATGTTCTTGTTGAGTCTGCTTGCCAAGATGTTTAGCATAAGTCTGATAGCCTTTTCATTTTTGTTTGGTTGGAAAACATGCCTCATGTTTTTAACAGTTCTTTTCTTATCTATTGATCTCTGTAGCCACAGTTTTGTAAATGTCTAAATAAACTAGTTTTCCAGTTAACCTCTATAGCAGTGATGAGCAGCTAACATGTAAGAAAATCTCACTTTGTGTTGGATCTTCGATGCAATTGAATTGTTACGCTTGGCTTCTGAGCACTCATATTCAGCATAAATACATTTTTTTTTAATGTTCTTTACTTCTATATTCATTTTGTTGAGTGAGTGAAAATGGACATTCTTTTTAGGACCTAAATTTGTCAAGCAAAAAGGGAAATCAATACACATTGTGACATATCAATCTCTTCGATTGTCTATCTATTTTTTGTCTCTGAAGGTTGCGTGAACATCTGTTGCAATAAATTTGATATTGTTTTGATATAATAACTTACTGAATGTTATGTCAATTGTTCCAGGTGGTTGATAACTTTTACAGACCTGATTTGAAGAAAGCAGCCCTTGCCAGGCTCAGTGTAGTTCACAGGAGTCTCAAGGTCTCAAAATCTGGTGTGAAGAAGAGGAATAGGCAGGCTGTTAGGACCCCTGTAAGGAAGTGAAATACGACGGAAAATGTGTCTCACAGTTTTTGTTTGGTGTTTTGAGTTTCCTTTTTTCAGGTTCAAAGAGATGAATTTCCTTTTTATGATCCGTCTTGTAAGGAATGTGAAAACTTTATCCTTGTCACTAAAAAAGGGCTAGGTCCTTGTCTTTATTTTCCACCAAATTTTGCTGAATATTGACTTGGTTATGCTAAGACTGATTATGTAGTTCTTAGAAATATCTTAATCATAGATGTTGCTATTTGCTAATTGAAGACCTGCAACAGTGTTTGTAGGTTGATGTGATTAGTTTCATGTTCTTTTATGACCACAAGGTGCGGTAGCTTTCCATGATATTAGTGAATTTTAACCTTAGCTTTAATATGCGGCTCAAGTTTTTTTTTTTTTTTCCCAAAATTTGAGGTGCATATTCTCTCGAAACCCAGTTTACTGCAAGAGACAAGTACTCCTAGTCTAAACCTATTCATCAAACTGAAGTTACTGAACTCAATTCTGACTACAGAGAAAAAAACACTGAACCTTAATGCTATCTTGGTATGAAACCGTTGTAGTTCTGCTCTCGCACGTTTTACTTCATAGAGCATAGCATATCCATTCTTCTACTGCAGAGTAAACAAACTACATAAATCTTGCTTCGGGGGACTATAGGATTTGCCAGTTACGATAAACGAATTCTTACCTCATATCATTCAAACGAGTTCTTGATAACGTGCAATTAATATTTTGGAACTAAAACTTGTTAATCAAAACTGGAATGAACAACGAGGTCCATTCTGGGTTTGAGCAAGAGTTGTTCATTCATGTCCGAGTCAACTCATTTTTAAAGATCGGGCCGAAAATGCTCTTTCAAGCACAGGCCTGTGCTGACGGCTGGCCCAGAAAGGACATCACGTGCGATGCACGAGAACTCTGAGAGTCGTCTTTACCAACATTTGGTTGCTATAAATATCCCTAATACCCAATTGCCCCCATTTCTAACAGTCTACTTTTCCCGCCTCTCTCCCTCTCATTTCCCGCTCCGAAAACCCTAACCGGAAAATGGGCCAGAAGAAAGGACCCGCCGACGATACTGTCGAGCCTAAGAAACGACGCCGCGTCGGCTTCTCCAATGTTGGTCAGTCCTCTCAATTTCGATTTTCGGAGTTATTTTTCCGTTGCGTTCTCGAAGCACTTTCATGTGTTCTTTCTCGTTGATTTTGATTTCGGTGCCGTTTTCTTTTGTTTCGGAGCTAACTTCTTCATTGTTTGTTTGTTTTTGTTGATTTGGGAACAGATTCTGGAGTGGAGGCCAAAGATTGCATCAAGATTTATCTGGGTATGATAGGTTCTTATGCGCATTTACTGGGATTACTGTATTAGTTTAATATAATTTTGTTGATGCTAGTTTTGGTTAACTTTTATTTTTCGCTGATTTGGTTTTATATTTCAATTTAGATATTATCCTTGAACATTAGCTTAATGAGCTGTTTGGTACTTACTGTGGTTCGTCAGAGTCGGTCTGTTGGTCAGCAACCAAACACTTGTGATTTTGCCTTGACTGGCAAATGAGTTATTCGCAAGTATTAGTGGAGATTTCTGAATATATTGAAATTTGCTGGTCCCTATGTGGCCTTTGGCTTTGGGTGAGGGGTCCCAGGTTCAACTAGCTTTCAAACCCAAACCCTAGAAATTGAGATAGAGACTGTTTAGAAGATGCTATGGTTTGCTCATTTGGTTGAAAAATTTTAGTTGTTGGTATCATAGTAAACTTAATATTTTCATGATTTTTGTATTCTCGTGGTCGGAAATTACAAATTACCTTCTCAACTTAAAGGGATGTGGCATCTGGTAAATGAATGTGAATGTGTAGTGAGTTTTGATTTTAAATTTGTATGAGTGAATGCATACAATTGCCTTACGATTCAACTGATTTTGTTAATTCTATATCATATGCTTTAGATTCAAACAGGGCAACCCTTAGAGCCATGCTCTAGAAAGAAATTTAATTTTGCACTTGGCTATGTGTCTTAACAAGTAAACCTTTAATTTTACGGGTCAAATTATCAGTGAGCAACTCACGCTGGGAACTTCCTATTAGCTTTGTATATGATATTGTTTTTCATTCTATGCTGTGAGTCTTGTCTATTTTTAAGTTCTTATAACTCTTTTTCTCTATAATATCTCAATATTTATCACCACATGCATGCTTAATTAATGGCCATTGTCATAGTTTCTAGCAAAGAAGAAGTGGGTGCTTCAAACAGCTTTTGTATAGATCCAGTTGACTTGAATAACTTTTTTGAGGAAGATGGGAAGATATATGGTTACAAAGGATTGAAGGTAATCTTTATCTATTTAAGTTGGTTGAAGTTTATGTCCATATCACTTTCTGAACAGCTGTAATCATTTTAAACGTGTTCTGATAGTTTGAATTGTATGATTGAGAATAACTTGTTTATTATCTTTCATCATATGCAGATTACCATATGGGTTAGCAGTATGTCATTTCATGCATATGCTGATATTGCATTTGAGAGCACAGCTGATGTAAGTACTGTCATTTTGTTGTACTCTATCTGTCTCTCTCTCTGTATCTATCTTTTGCTATTGTTTTACTCCTAGCTTTGTGTTTATCAAGTATGTCTTACTGATTGTGTTTGTTAAATGTTATAAGGGAGGCAAAGGGATCACAGATTTGAAATCAGCTCTTCAGGTATGGATTGATTCCCATTCCAAACCATCACTTCAGTTTAGTATGTTGTTAGTTTTCATGATTAGTTGTAAGTTTTCTCCAGAAAATCTTTGGTGAGACCCTTGTTGAGAGTGAAGAGGAGTTCATTCAAACTTTTTCAACTCAGAGAAATTTTATTAGGTAATGTATTATGGATTCATTAATGCAGATCAAATATAAAAATTAGTTTATATTCATATCCTTCAATTTTTCGTTTATTTACTGATTTCCTTTCAAATGTGTACAGATCCTTCATCTCAAGTGGAGAGGTGTTGCAGCAGAAGGCCTCATCCACTTCTGATGTGGAGGTGCTTTTTTATGTGCTAAACTGTTATTTCTTAGATAAAAATTTGTAGAAGTTTTTCTTGCATTTGTTAACAGCCATTACTTTCAGGTTGTTCGCATGGTTGTGGGCAAGACAGCTGCTGGACCCCTTTACAGTCGCTTGATTCCTCTTGTTTTTCTTCTTGTTGATGGTACTTTATTCACTTAATATACTATTCTTGTTTTGTTTCCGTTTGGTGGGGTTGCTCAAGTGGCAGAATGTCATGTCAAGTTTTAACCAGTGCTGTGTTCTGAATTAGGTGCCAGTCCAATCGATGTTTTGGATCCAAGTTGGGAGTTGTATCTCCTGGTCGAGAAGAAAACAGATGAGCTGGGGGACATCTACAATACATTGCTTGGGTTTACAGCTCTGTATCGTTTTTACCATTATCCTGACAGTTCTCGGTTGAGACTTGGCCAGGTTTGCTCCTTGCCAATATCAGTTACTAGTTATGCATGCTAAGAGAACCAGTTTTTGGATTCCATACTATAATTTGTTTAAGCAATTTTTCATGAGACTTCTTGTTGATGGCAGATCCTGGTATTGCCTCCTTACCAGCATAAGGGTTATGGGCGGTACCTTCTAGAGGTTCTTAATGGTGTTGCAGTATCTGAAAACGTCTATGACTTCACAGTTGAAGAACCATTGGACTACTTCCAACATGTACGCACTTGTATTGACGTACTACGCCTTCAGAAATTGGATTCAGTTCAGGATGCAGTTAACTCAGCAGTTTCACAACTGACACGAGGAAAATTGTCAAAGAAGGCAAACATCCCTCGACTAATGCCACCCACAAGAGTCATTGAGGATGTGCGGAAAAGCTTGAAAATTAACAAGAAACAATTTCTTCAGTGTTGGGAGGTTTTCATCTATCTTGGCCTTGATCCAGTGGACAAGTACATGGAGGATTTTGTGAGCATTGTCTCTAATCGCATGAAGGAAGATCTCATAGGAAAAGAATCTGGGACTGGTGGGAAGCAAGTGATTGAAGTTCCAAGTGAATATATACCTGAGATGTCATTTGTTATGTTCAAGTCCAAGGCCAGTGAAGCTACTAGCACCGTTCAGGTAGATGAGAATCAACCAAACCAGGAAGAGCAACTCCAGCAGTTAGTTGATGAGAGAGTGAACGAGATCAAATCAATAGCAGAGAAAGTATCTCAGCATCGTACAAGCATTGCCGAGTCATCTTAATGGTCTCCGATTTTTGATGCCTTTGCATGTGATTCCGTCGATGCAATCTGTAGGTTAGAACTGTTGGTGGGTTGCAGGATCCTAGAGGCTTGTGTTGTAATTGAGCACTAACTATGCTTTCACTCTGTTATCTAAATACTTTTGAGAACTATTTTTAAAGAAATTTAGCAACCAACGCTTTTCCCTCCCTAATTTAGCTACCGTTTCAGTTGTTTTTTCAAGAAGAAAAATTATTATGATAGTTACTGTTGGAGCTAAGAGCCATAGAATACAGGATGCTTGCGTTTACAAATATAATCCTTGTTCATGCTAAAATTACAAATATAATCAGTGTTCAGGCTAAAAAGAGAAGAAAAAGTATAAGCCAAGTGCCAATGGAACAGAAACGTGCAAAATCTACTTCTTTCTGTCAAAAATGAATCCTTTATTACAAGCTAAATTACTGGATTGAATTGTGTCCCATTTTAGTTCGCTAACTTTTCTCTTGAGCAATAGTACATATACATCTTCAACAATCGGAACATGGGTTACAGGATCCTAACTGTTCTTCTGTACCCAGTATTGGTTCTTCAATCATCCGATGTTGAGCATATGAAGCAATGAATGATTGCACCAATAAAGAAACCGTGGATGCACACAAATTGGCTAAATCTTGTGAACAGTATAGCCCGCTTCCTCTGATGTCATGTTCTCCTTCCAGTGTTCAAATTCAGATCCACCAAACACCACTTGCTTGATTCCAACAAAGCTGTACAACATAAAATATAAGAATATATGAAGCTTTAGAAGAATTTCAAGCAAATCAAAGATGTCACTGCTTATACAAATATCTGACTACATCCCACACCCGCAAAGTCTAATTATGCCAAGGAATCAACAATCAACAATCAACAACTATTAATCTCTGGAAATGCCCATGGAAGATATAACATGACTATATGTCTTTTACACGATGGATTTGGATTGTCAGTAACAAAAAAGGTGAACAAAGATAAAGAGAAGATATAGGGATTTGAGGAGCATACTCAGAGCTTATCTGAGTCAATGCATTTATGAGAACATCCAGTATCAGTGGTTCTTTAGTACCAATATCCACCCTGTCAATACATTTAAAATTGGTGAGCAAGAACCATCTACACTTCTGTCTCCGATAATATAAAAGAATCAACATATGACGAAGCATCAACATAAAGCATTGCAAAGGATTATAACAGTTCTGCAATTCAAGATGAGCTACATACCAAACACGTCCCAAGTTGTCTTGAATCTCAAGATCACCAATATTGTAAAATGTAGTTGGTGTCACATTTGCTCCCTGAATGGTATCATAGCTTGGTCGTTTATCCAAAGGAGATTGTGACAACTGCATGAGTAACAATTAAGTGCGTGAGCTAATATGGGTCAAAAACTCGCATTCTATTTTCCAAGAAAGAAACTTGCTATAAAGTCATCTATGATATATGCATGGGTTACCAGCTACTATGAGAATTTTTTAACTGAAATTTTAAAGATGGATTGAAATCTTACTTGCATATTCATGGAATTGCATCCACCCAAGCGTCCAATAATGTGCCATGATCGAATAGTCTGTAAGCAAGCCAGATCAACTAAGTTACTTTAAATCATTCGCAGAGGGATGTATTATCAAGTTAAAATAAGTTCCTTACATCAGAAATTAAGGAAACATCCTGTTCCAATGGAGTGTTGTAGAACTCGAGCCATATATACGAATTTGAGAAACCAAAGCTGGTAGTGTCAGGAGCCAAGAAAAAGTTAGTAAAAGAGATGCACTGATGATCTTCATTGTTAAACAGGATATTGAACAAACAAGACTAATAGCTTGAAAAATATAATACATGACCAATCAAAATGTGCTGGCAGAGGTTAGTTCTAGGCATGAGAATAGGGTAGATAATTTCCTTGTTAGGGAAAAAAAAAAAAAGGTAAAAGAACACCAATTAGGTTTTCAGAGCCTGATCTCCTCAACCTCATTTGAAATGCTACACAACATTCAAAGAGAAAGCTCATATTGATTTTCTTATGAACAAATTCACAACATTCTAAAGAATAATTCAAATATGGCAAGCCATTATGTCATTGCACAATATGCATACATTTCTGCAACAACAGCATAATATCATTTGCTTAAGTTAAGCATCACAGTAGGTACAAGTTAGCATATGGACTAGAAATCAGAAGAACAAATTGCTTTCTGTTCCTACATCATCTGAACTTACTCGTTGAATACCACTTTCATGGGTTCCCCTGAACCAGATTTTGTGTGCAATATCTTGTTCCTTTTCTTCCTCAACCTCTCTTCCATCTGCAATTATGTTAAACCCCGTTTCAATTCAACTCACAAATCAAAACTCCTCAAAACTCAAAAACCTCTTACCATCTCACAATTATATTCAAAAACACAAGCACCAGAAATGTAAGAACCAAACTAAAACCACCACTTCCCAAAGAAGAAAGTGAAAATTTGCAGAGAAATTCCAATAGTGCAAAAAAAAAAAAGGGCTCACCTTGGACCTAGCCTTTTGTGGGTCATCAAGACAAGCACCCATAATTTCAGCAAACTCGGGGTCTCGATCAAATTCCTTGCCTTCTCCTCTCCCCACAAACCCACTCCTACTCGAAAATCCATCTTCAGCTTCATCCTCTTCATCATCACCATACCCAACTTCTTTACCATCTTCTCCTTCACTCTCTTTCTGGGTCTTCAACTTTAGGCCCCGACCCGCTTTAGCAACAAATATACAGGTCTTGGGATGACCACAAAAACTCTGAAACGGAACTCTAACTGCCCAAAATGGCGGTGAGCAGTTCTCCTGGCGGGAAAATGAGGATAAGGGAAAGCCAGGACTTTGAAGAAACGGTGCGCATGTGTGTAGGATAACCATGGTTTTAGCAAAAAAGTTCAGTCTTGGAGACCTTAACTCGCTCCTCTGGTTACTGTTCGGAAATCGGAATGCTTCATTTCTTGAACTGAGCCGAAGAGTGAAAGATGGTGAAACCGAACACCCGGTGAAGGCCCAAATTTTACAAGAAAAGGCCCAAGTTTACAACTCTTGGGCTCAGGCCCACGTTAACAGACTTTGGGTTCAGGCCCAAGTTCACTACCTTTGGGCTCTGGCCCGCGTTGGCAGCTTTGGGCTCAGGCCCGCGTTGACATCCTTTGGGCTCAGGCGCACGTTCACAGCCTTGGGCTCAGACCCATGTTCACAGCCTTTGGGCTGAGCCTCACATTCAGCCTTGGGCTCAGGCCTACTTTCAGCCTTTGGGATCAGGCCCACGTTCACAACTCTCGGGCTCAGGCCCACGTTCACAGCCTTGGGCTCAGACCCATGTTCACAGCCTTTGGGCTGAGGCCCACGTTCAGCCTTGGGCTCAGGCCTACGTTCAGCCTTTGGGATCAGGCCCAAGTTCCCAACTCTCGGGCTGAGGCCCACGTTTACAACTCTTGGGCTCAGGCCCACGTTTACAGACTTTGGGTTCAGGCCCACGTTCACTGCCTTTGGGCTCACGCCCGCGTTGACAGCTTTTGAGCTCAGGCCCACGTTGACATCCTTTGGGCTCAGGCCCACGTTCACCGCCTTGGGCTCAGACCCATGTTCACATCCTTTGGGCTGAGGCCCACGTTCAGCCTTGGGCTCAGGCCTACGTTCAGCCTTTGGGATAAGGCCCACGTTCCCAACTCTCGGGCTCAGGCCCAAGTTTCACAACTCTTGGACCGAGGCCCAAATGAACAACCTTTGGGCTCAGGCCCACGAACACCATCATTGTCAAAACTGATAGCACGTCTCGACCTGTAAATGAACACAGGAGTCCGTAGCTTTTGAGTTTTGAATTCGAGAAAAAAAAATATAGTTAAGTCTTTGTCAAAAAATAACTGAAATCTGAAGCGTATACAATCCAATTCCCAATTTTTAAGGCAGAGACAGACAGTGATGGATTTGCTTCCGGCAGAGAATTCAATCATGGTAAAGAAAACTGGGTTCAGGTCACTGAAGCTCGTGAACATAGACATGGACCAAGTTCTGGGTGACAAACCCGTTGGAGTTGACTATGGCAGGCTTGATAATGGTCTATCTTACTATGTTCGTTGCAATTCTAAGCCCAAAATGAGAGCAGCCCTCGCCCTTGCTGTTAAAGTCGGGTATATAATGCTTTCTCTACTTCTTTTTGTTCATAATTCAATTGAATTTGGTTTCTTTTCATTGTATTGGCTCTGCATATTTGTTTCTTGATGGGTGTTAATTGTGTTTTTGTGCTCAATTTAGTCACTTTGGGGGTATGTAGGGAACTGTTGTTTTTGTGTTGTAGACTTGTAGTGTAGAATTATTGATAATGTGATTTACCCCATAAGAGAATTAATTGAGATTTTAATCGTACATGCCAAAAGTGAGCAATGTATTGCTTAAACAGAGAAGAAGACTCAAAAAGGTTAAAAAAATTCAAACTTTATGTATGTGCGTGAGTGTACAAAGGTCTTTGATATTATTGGGGTCATGGCAGATCAGTTTTGGAAGAGGAGGTCGAACGAGGAGTTGCCCACATAGTTGAGCATCTTGCATTCAGTGCTACTCAGAAGTACACAAATCATGATATAGTCAGATTTCTTGAAAGTATTGGTGCAGAATTTGGCGCTTGTCAGAATGCAGTGACATCTGCTGATGACACTGTTTACGAATTATTTGTTCCTGTTGACAAGCTTGAACTATTATCTGAGGCCATTTCTGTCTTGGCGGAATTCAGTTCTGAGGTATTTACAATTTTTACCTTGTTCTGTAACCCTCAGCAATTTTTACTTAATTTGAATTACCGGCACTGTGCAGATTCGTGTCTCAAAAGATGATTTAGAAAGAGAAAGAGGTGCTGTTATGGAAGAGTACAGAGGGAATCGGAATGCTACTGGAAGGATGCAGGATGCACATTGGCTTTTGATGATGGCCGGTTCAAAGGTACTGCTACTAAGAAACTAATTATATTTAACTACTTTGACCAGGAGATTTTTAATTCTATGATGAGCCATCATTTGTAATGTTTGCAACTTCGCAAGTACTTCTACAACATTCTGATTATACAATAGTTTCATGTGTACTTTAGTTTATCATGGCACAATGCACCATGCACAAATATAGTGATAAAAGGTTGGAACTTGGAATTAGTTTTTACAGCGGCTTTTACTTTATATAAACTTAGAACAATGTTGCCAACCTAGTAATAGCTGAAGTGAAGTTCTTAAGTTTGCTATGTTATGATTGCAGTATGCTGAGCGTTTACCTATTGGATTAGAGAAGGTAATTCGAACTGTTTCTCCCGAGACTGTGAAGCAATTTTATCAGAAGTGGTACCATTTAAGCAATATGGCAGTGATAGCTGTAGGAGATTTCCCTGATACAGAGGTCAGATGTTGTCGACATGTTAATTTTCGCATTTGAATAAGCATAATTTGTAGTCAAGATATCTTAACACACTCTCTTTCTCTCTCAGAGTGTAGTTGAGTTGATAAAGAATCAATTTGGACATAAAAGTTCTGCACCTGAGCCTCCAATTATACCAACATATCAAGTTCCATCTCATGAAGAGCCACGATTTTCATGTTTTATTGAATCTGAGGCAACTGGGGTTAGTACAGAAATAAATCATAGTATTGTTTTTGTCAATTGATGTGCTCATTAGCAAAACATGCAAGTGATATATTATATGGAACTTGTCATTTTTAAATTGAATTTGCCTTCTTGTAGTCTGCAGTGATTATTAGCTATAAGATTCCAGCTGGTGAGCTGAATACAGTGAGGGACTATAGGGATTTACTGGCAGAATCAATGTTCCTTTATGCCCTAAACCAGAGGTTCTTTAAAATAGCTCGTAGAAAGGATCCACCCTTTTTCTCATGCTCAACTTCCGCAGATGTTCTGGTTAATCCCTTGAAGGCTTATATGATAACTTCTTCTTGTAAAGAAAAGGGTACTATTGAGGCCCTGGAATCGATGCTGATTGAGGCATGTTTTTCATCCATTTCAAGAACTCTACTTGATTTTGTTTAATTTTAAACTAATCATTTTAACACCTAATGTTTCAGGTTGCCAGGGTACGGCTACATGGGTTTTCAGAACGGGAAGTGTCTATTGTTCGAGCGTTACTGATGTCAGAGATTGAATCTGCCTATTTGGAACGCGATCAAATGCAGTCAACTAGCTTGCGCGATGAATATTTACAAGTATTTCCAAATTGTAGTTTCTTATAGTTTTTCGACTTTTAATGACTTCTGTATTGATTTTGAAAAGTTATTCACCTTTAATTTTCTCTGGGCAGCATTTTCTCCGTAATGAGCCTGTTATTGGGATTGAGTATGAGGCTCAACTCCAGAAGACCCTTCTACCTTGTGAGTCATTGCATATCCAAATGTATTGATTTCGCAACTATATAACAATATATTGCTCTACTCAACAAAACTTTTATACTTGTAGATATAACAGCAGCAGAGATATCCAAATATGCTGAGAAGTTACGAACAACGTGCAGCTGTGTCATTAAGACAATTGAACCACGAGCTTCTGCAATAGTAGATGATCTGAAAAATGTTGTATCTAAAATCAATTCCCTTGAGGAAGAAAGAATAATTTCTCCATGGGATGACGAACATATTCCAGAAGAAATTGTTAGTACAAAACCTAATCCAGGGTAATGGTGGACCTTAACTTCTCAGCTTTGTTTTTTCTTTTCTGTGTGCTTGTTATTCCTCTTCTGGTTCACGTGACTCACTTCTCTGTTTAAATTTCTTGTGTTTGGTTGCGTGCTTCTTGATATATGTCTGTTCAGAGTAGAATCTTATATATTCTACTCTGATTATGAGTTCTGCAATTTCTTTCATACTGTTTTGCGAAACCTCTATGTAGTCATGTATTCTTAGCCTCTTTAAATTATTGTTTCAGGAATATTGTGCAGCAATGTGAATATTCAAATATTGGAGCTACTGAACTAATTCTATCAAATGGCTTGAGAGTTTGCTATAAGAGTACAGACTTTCTCGATGACCAGGTACAATTCTGTCTAAGGTACACTCTATTAGCAGTATAAAATGCAAATTGCCTCAGCCAAAGCAATGCAATATCTGTAGTTCAGAATTTATCCTTGTTTGTAGTTGAAGTTATGAACGCAAGACAACATTAATCATTCTAATTGATCTCTAATATGTACTGCTAGGGGAAGAGAAAGAAAACCGTATTTTGAAATGAACAGTTATTAGTTCAAAATCTAATTGATGAGTACTTTTCATTGATGTGGTATATATGACAGGAAAACAAATGGTATCCCCTATACGTCTTAATATAGGGTCGAGGCTTAACCAGGTTAATATAGCATGATATTCTTTGAATAGTGAGCTAGGAAACACAAACCATTATTCAACGTTTAGCTATTTTTTGCAAATTCACTTTTAAAAGTTTCCCGTGATGTTGCAATTTATGCCAACTTCAACTGATCAACAAATTTATTGGTTATCTGTATGGCATTTCAATAATGAGATTGGTAAGAGGTAGGTTAAAAGAAGTCTATTTTATCTAATACTGTCCTTTGCAATCATTTGGAGAGAGAGTTTCCATATAATAGTGGCATTCTGTTCTATGGGAACACTAAAGATCTGTGTAATATGTGAAGTAATTTTAAGCGTAGGCTTACAGTCTTATCAGTACTTTGTTTCGGTAGGTTATCTTTACAGGGTTCTCATATGGGGGTTTATCCGAACTTCTTGAAAGTGAGTACTTTTCTTGCTCGATGGGGCCAACTATTGCAGGAGAAATTGGTGTATATGGTTATAGACCTTCAGTTCTTATGGATATGCTTGCGGGTAAGAGGGCCGAAGTCAGCACAAAGCTTGGAGCATACACGAGAACCTTTGCTGGTGATTGTTCACCCTCAGACTTAGAAACTGCCTTGCAGGTATGTTGCATGATTGTCGCTCTTCTACTGGAATGCACATAAGGAGTAGTAGATAATGATCACAATATTGCAGTAGATTGTAGAATAAAATAAAAAAATTAAGAAAATTCATACATAGAGTTGTCTTTAGTGCTGGAGCCTATGTTCTCTTTATTTTCAATTCCCTGCAATGGTTTAGTAATTTCTGTTCTGGCAGCTTGTGTATCAACTATTTACCACAAATGTAACACCAGGAGAAGAAGATGTCAAAATAGTGATGCAAATGGCAGAAGAAATGGTCCGTAATCAAGACAGGGATCCTTATACAGCATTTGCGAATCGTGTGAAGGAGCTAAACTATGGGAACTCCTATTTCTTTAGGGTATGATGCCCACAGTATGTTGATTGTTGTTTTCGTTAATGTCGTGTGCTGTAGTTGTAACTTTGGGTTAAATTATACATTTTGCAGCCTACTAGGATAACTGATCTTCAGAAAGTTGATCCACTGAAAGCTTGTGAATATTTCAACAAATGTTTCAAGGATCCATCAACCTTTTCTATTGTGATTGTTGGGAATATTGATCCCTCTATAGCACTTCCTCTAATATTGCAGTATTTGGTAAGTAAGTTTCCTTTTTATTCTACCTATGCTTGGACTACATACGTGTTAACAGGTATGTGATTTTCCGTGCAGGGCGGAATACCAAAGCCTCCTGAACCTCTCATGCAATATAACCGCGATGACCTCACAGGGCTGCCATTCACGTTTCCTAGAACCATAATAAGGTACAATACAGTACAAATACACATACTGGGATAACATATTGTATTCATGTTGGTGGTTGAAGGTGTTTCAAATGTGAGACATTATCGATGCCTTATAGAAAGAACAATTGTCTATGGTGGTTTAATTAAGCAGCATCCCAACTCTGTCTTGAATTGGTCACCCAATTCCCTATGTTGGCTGTTTGAATTTGATTTCTATACTTGTCTGACATGTAATACGCCCCCATATTTCCTCACAATATTACTTGAACATTTAGTGCATGTCTGAGTATCTACTACCTTTTGGATCCAAATCCCTTCTAACTGGATGTGCTTGTAGAGAAGTGGTTCGCAGCCCTATGGTGGAAGAACAATGTTCAGTCCAGCTTTGCTTCCCTGTGGAGCTGAATAATGGAACCATGGTGTGTGGCTCTCTTTTCCTATATCATTAGAAAGCAAGTGATGTTTCATGATGTGGCCTTTGAGGAGTTCAATTTTACTGATGATTTCTTGCTGGGCAAAACCTATCAAATGGCAGGTAGAAGATATTCACGTTGTTGGTTTCCTGAGCAAACTTCTTGAAACGAAAATAATGCAAGTTCTCCGGTTCAAGCATGGACAGGTGTGAATGTGTCCTGGAACTCCTGATAGTTTTTAACTTCTTGTTCTATTATTCATTTTCATCTTCTATGCTGCAGATCTACACTGTAGGTGTTTCAGTATTTCTTGGCGGTAATAAGCCTTCCAGAACTGCTAATGTTCGTGGTGATATAAGCATAAATTTTTCTTGTGATCCAGAAATTTCCTCGAAGCTGGTTGGTGATTTTTTAGCTGTACGTGTTCTTGTTTTTAGTTTATTAATTGAATGGTCAGTCAACTAGCAGTTCAATGCCATTTAACAGGTTGATCTTACTTTGGATGAAATATTACGTCTTCAAGAGGAAGGGCCTTCGGCTGAGGATGTCTCAACCATCCTTGAAATTGAACAAAGAGCCCATGAAAATGGGATTCAGGTGATTTCTTGTTACAACAGGGTATTCTTCAACTAGGTTGTTAATGACAATCATCTACTGTGTAAAGTTTCCTGAAAGGGAGAGATGAATGAAACAGGTATGATTATATCCACTCAGATTTCTCTTGCTGATTTCCCTATGCTCTTTCAGGAGAATTACTACTGGCTGGAGAGGATTTTACACAGCTACCAGTCAAGGATCTACTCTGGTGATGTTGGCACTTGTTTTGAGGTTGGTTGCTATAACCATGTTTGTGTACTGCATCCTACATTGTTAAGCTCAGATTTGTGTCTCTAAATTGTTCAATTTCTCGATGAATCGGTTAGGGTTCCAGCTAAAAGTTTTAAGTGAGGTTTTAAGGTAGAATTTGTGGGGGAAAGAATTCAAAATGATTATGTTACCATCACTGTCTTTGTTGCAGATTCAAGAGGAAGGTCGGTTAAAAGTTAGACAATCTCTGACCCCAAGAACAGCGCAGTTAGCATTACAAAGCATACTACCTTATCCTTGCAAAAAACAGTACACTGTAGTGATCTTAATGCCCCGTACTTCTCGCTTTACCAGTTTTGGAAGAGATGCTAAGGTGAGTTACTCTAGTCAAATTTGTTCTTGAATTAATCATCTCAAATCATTTCTGAATTGCTGTATGACAAAATTTAGTTTTCCTGGTGCTCGCAGATTATAGCTGGCCTTGCTGGTCTCGCAGTTTTGGGTCTTAGCTTGTGGAGACGTTCACGAAGTGCACTAAAATCCTAGGTGACATTTACATAGCAGAGCTCTAGATACAATTGAAGTGTGAAGGTTCCTGTTACAAATTAGGACGGATATTCTTTTCATCTCTAAACTGTAGAGGAGGTCCATATAAGCTTTGATAGTAGCATGAATTTCTGTAGAACCAGAATTAATGCAGAAGGGTAAGATGGAAAAAATACACAATTCTATTTCCCCATTGGAGGCTTGTAACATTGGTATTTATTTTCTTTGTAGCTCCATAAAATGTAGTATTATTTCTTCAGTAATATTATTGGGAACAGAAATTTTGGGACAGTGGTTAGAAAAGTTGGTTTTCAATTTTCTTGCATCTATGCTTGGAACTTTTTATATCTAAACAGATTATATGTAGTATCAAAATGCTTTGCCAAGAAAAGTCGGGTTAAGATGGATAAGTTTGATAAAATCCCGGAAATGTTACCCCTACCGAAAGGAAGATGTTACCCTAGATCAAAACTTACCGCTTAAAGAAAAAAAAATTCAATAATATTGTATTGCTTCAATCGTATTTTTTTTAGAGAAGAAATGACAAACTTTATTAATCTCAAAGGAGTCAAGTACAACTTTCAATGGAGGGTATATCAAAGTGTGTCATACTAGTGGGGATACAGACTATAGAGAGCCATGACCTAAATGATGAGTCACTTAATTGGTATTTCGATAAATATGTTGAAAAGTTGCATTTCAAATAACTGATTAATATTCACAAACACGATAGGGTTCTAATTCTAGACTAGTTTGAAACAATCTAAAAGAGTTTAATTCGAATTGGACTGAGGCAACGAATAGGTATAGGTAGATCGTTAGGGTTTTAGGGTTTAGAGAATGAACAGTGCTAACTTGTAAATTTTTTTTTTCCCGAGCAATAATGCAGATTATCTTGCCCAATTGGGTAATTGCCATGTGTCATATGAGAGAAATGGAAGACGGCGTCGTTCATGATACTAAAAGCGACGTGTCGTAGGACTAAGCAACCCGACTTTGATGGACGCTTATAAAGGTGTATAAACTAGGGTTCAGTGTCTCTTCTTTAGTTGATCTTCCAGCGCCTCTCTTCCGCCTCTCTCATTCTGCATCGCTTCAAGCCTTGAGGTCTCTCTCTCTTCTTCTTCTTCTTCTTCTTCTTCCTTCTCCTCTTTCTCTCTCATATATTAGCTTAACATGAAACACTACTCTTAACGCTCAAATGGTTCTCTATCCGTTTGGTCGCTGAGAAATCGAAGTAAAACAAAATGAAACAATTTCTCTAGATTTATGTTTTTCTTTTGAAGCCCTAGTCTTTAAAGCTATGCGCATTTTTTGTGAACAAAAATATTGAATTTTGGATGGTGTTTGCTGTGCAGGTACAGTTGAAGAAGAGGAGAGTGTGAAAATGGTTGAGAAGACAAAGGGACGAAAGGAGGAGGTGGTGACCAGAGAGTTCACCATCAATCTCCACAAGCGCCTTCATGGCTGGTAATATATTATCCCATTTTTTTCATGTTTTGTTATATTATGTATTTTGCTTATGCTGGATTCGTCATTTGCATCATTATTTTTACTTGTATTGTTTGGCTAGCTTCATATTGGTCTGTTCCGTGATATTTATTGGAATTTAGCTTCATATGGTTTTAGGTCTGTGAAAGACGGTGACTTTTCTTTGAAATCAGTAATGATTTGTTACACACCTACACGGGACTTATCTGTTGGAACTTATTTAAATCATTTCATATGTGGTATCCATGTATGCTATTTAGTTACTCAACTAGAAAGATATTGTTGTGTCGAGCGACAAAGAAGTAGAAAAAGGAAGGATGTGAAGGTGATTTTAGTTGAAAACTGGGGCTTGATGGTGGCTGTCACTTGCAGGAATGGGGTTAGAGATGGACGGTTGTAATGGGGTTATATTAAAGTGGTTATGATTGTCATAGACTCATAGTTTAGAGTGATTAGAGATTGGGTATCGTTGATCAAAGTTGCAGGTGGAGGTGCTGTCGCGGTGGTGGGTGGCATTGATGTCACTGGTGTAGAATGTAGATGGTGAGACTGCTTGTAGGTGACCACTGTGTGTTTATGTATGAACTAGTGTAAACTGTGGGGCTGCGTCTTGGAGTTGTTGCAGAGGTGCTAATTGATGACAGCGGGTGGCACTGGGTTAGGCTTTGATGTTGTGAACTTAGGGTCTCATAGTCTTGGACCTGTATGGCTAATCGACTATGTTAGTCTGGGGACACAGAAAGTTATGTGTAGTCAGTGCTTATGTGTATTTGCTTTCGTTTGTGATGGTTGCTTTTCTTCAGTAGCTACTGCAACCACATATATCTCTCCACAGATAATCTTCAATGTTATTGCTGTCTTGGCACCAACACACTCTGTTGTGCAAATTCATGCTGTGTCTTTATGTTTTGTTTTGTAACTAGTCAAAGATGCAAATTGTTTAATAAACTCTCTGAACTTTAATGTCATATGCAATCTGTAATATCAATGGCATACAATTAATTTCTATACTGTCATAAATAACAGCACATTCAAGAAGAAGGCTCCTAATGCCATTAAGGAGATCAGGAAGTTTGCCCAGAAGGCAATGGGAACAAATGATGTCAGGGTAGATGTGAAGCTGAACAAGCAAATTTGGAGCAGAGGGATCAGGAGTGTCCCAAGAAGGATCAGGGTTCGCATTGCTCGCAAGAGGAATGATGATGAAGATGCAAAGGAAGAGCTGTACTCCCTTGTTACTGTTGCAGAGATCCCAGCTGAAGGACTTAAGGGGTTGGGCACCAAGGTCATTGAAGAGGATGATTAGTTTATTTTGTCTGTTTCAAGTAAGCTACTCTCAGTAAGCGGAAAAGAATTATATTAAGCTTTTTGGCAAAACCTTCAGTGTTATGAGAACAAGAGACTTGTTTTTGTTGTTTCGGTAGTTTGGAGTATTTTGTTTGCCTAAATATTCATCATCAGTATGTACTTTTGATTTTAAGTTGTGCTTTTCGGGTTATTTTTATTTCTCAGCTCTTCTTTCTCTCTCTCCCTCTGCCGAGATTTGCTTTTCCTTTTGAAGGAATGGTGCTGATTCTTCTGATTATCTGAAATTGAGTTTGGTGGCCGAGCTGCCCATCGGCTCCTCACTATGACGGTCATCAAACTGATAGTCATGCATGGCCTATAGCAATTATATTCATACATCACTAATCAGTATCTTAGATTATCCCCTCCCTTCATTCTCTATCTTATGGCTTAGCACCAAGCTGTTAGATTTGTCTTGTTAACTCGTTTTCCATTAATTGCAGCTTTAGAGTCGAATCATGAGATTATCCTTTAACAATTAAAAGCTTTTACGCCCCACCTTAGGATTTACAAGGGTAAATTTAAAACTCATTACTAATGCTCATGCAATATCATATAGAACATTAGAACAGATGCTTATAACAAGTTTACGAGTTACGACCTCCAAGTTCTTTAGCTATAATGATTTAAATTAAATTAACGAACTATAAAAGAATATGAAGGTGGTTCAATATGAGAGATGCATCTGCCGGTCTTCTAATACCGCACATTGGTTTTTGGCCAAAATTGCATGATTTTATTTTCTCACTAAAATTTTTCCACTCTTGAATCGTGATTTTTAAGCAAACTGACGGAACACAAAAATCTCGAACCGATTTTTCCTTATGATTATTCAAAGTCGGAAAACAAGAAAATTCATAAAAAAAAAAAAGATTTTCTAGTTCCGTCAATTGGAACTCCTTTTACATGTAAATTTCAAGAAAAAAATAGTGTTGAAAAAGTTAGTCATGTTTCGGCATGCCATTACACCTCAAAACATGTCGAACCAAGTTAAGCCACCTTCTTTTCGAAATTTTCCTATACTATAATCTCATTTTTTGTAAAGCAAGATTTTCAGAAGGTGTTTCAATTGACGAAACAAGAAACTCTCGTGAAGATTTTTTATTTTTTAATGATTTTCCAATGTGTCCAATTTTGGTGGTCCAACTACACAGTGTCACCCAACAACAACGATCTAACACCGTGGAGACAAACCTCAAAAAATTTCTCAAAAAAAAAAAACTCATTTCCGAGACCTTGGTTTTTCACCCAAAATGGCTAAAACTGTGGACTATAGCACACGGTTTTTTGACCAAAATCGCTCGATCTTACTTTTTCACCAAAATCTTCCCACCAACAAATCATAATTTTTAAGCACTTCTCAAACTGACGGAACGCAAAATCTCTACCCGATTTGTTTTTATGATTTTCCAAAGTCGGAAAACCATAAAATTCATAATACAAAATCCGCTCTTGATTTTCGAGTTCTGTCGATTGGAACACTTTTAAAAAATCATGCTCAAAGAATGATGAGAGTATGGCCGGCAAAATTTCAAAAAAAAACTTCAGTTCACTAGGAGGCATGCCAAAATACCCCTCTGTCACGTCCAAACATTCCAAACTATACCAAGACCCATTTTTATTCAAATTTTCCTTGCCATAATCTCACAATTGATAAAACATGATTTTTAGAAAATTTATCAATTAACGGAACTCAAAAATCTCTATCCGTTTTTTTTTTACGATTTTTCCCGATTTCCGACAATGGAAAATAATAAAAAAAAAACATACGATGCCGAAAAAAGTTGAAAAAAATTATGAATTTCTTTCCTAGTAATAGATAACATTACTCTTATTGTTCTTACTAAAATTTATAATTTTTTTTTACCTTATGATGAATGTTTTATGGCCCACCTCATTTTAGTGGCTAAGCTCTTGCCTTCGCTAACTCATCCTTGTGGCCAAGCCCCTGCCCTTATGGCCAAGCCAATGCAAATGCAAATGCATGTGTTGTTTCCAATGCTCTTGTCAATCAGTCTAGAGTTGAGGGCAAGTACTCCTTGTTCTAATTTGTGTCATTTGCATATTAGGCAAGTACCTTTAACCATGTCCAAGTAAGCGAAGCTAACTGTGTCCAATTTTGGCGGTCCAACCACACTATATCACACAAAAACGACGTTCTAACATCATGGAGACCAACCCCAAAAAATTTCTCTAAAAAAAAAACTATTTCCGAGACCTTGGTTTTTCACCCAAAATGGTCAAAATTGTGGACTATAGCACACGGTTTTTTGGCCAAAATCGCTCGATCTTACTTTTTCACCAAAATCTTCCCACCTACAAATCATGATTTTTAAGCATTTCTCAAAATGACGGAACGCAAAAATCTCAACCCGATTTTTTTTTATGATTTTCCAAAGTCGGAAAACCATAAAATTCTTAATACAAAATCCGCTCTTAATTTTCGAGTTCCGTCGATTGGAACACCTTTAAAAAATCATGCTCAAAGAATGATGAGATTACGGCACGGCAAAATTTCAAAAAAAAACTTCAGTTCACTAGGAGGCAAGCCAAAACGCCCCTCCGTCACGTCCAAACGTTCCGAACTATACCAAGACCCATTTTTATTCAAATTTTCTTGTGCCATAATCTCACCATTGATAAAACATGATTTCTAAAAGCTTTGCCAATTGACGGAACTCAAAAATCTAGATCCATTTATTTTTTACGATTTTTCCCATTTTCCGACATTGAAAAATAAAAATAAAAACTTCCAGTGCCGCAAAAATTTTAAAAAATTCTGAATTTCTGTTATGGTAATAGATTACATTACTCTTACTGTTCTTACTAAAATTTTACAATTTTTTTTTACCTTATGATGTATGTTTTATGGCCCACCTCATTTTAGTGGCTGAGCTATTGCCTTCGCTAGCTCATCCTTGTGGCTAAGCCCCTGCCCTCCCCTATTCTTATGGTCAAGCCAATGCAAATGCATGTGCTGATTCCAACGCTTTGTTCTGTCAGTCTAGAGTTGAGGGCAAGTACTCCTTCTCCTAATATGTGTCATTTTCATATTAGGCAAGTACCCTTAAACATGTCCAAGCAAGCGAAGCTAAATATGTTCAATTTTGGCGGTCCAACCACAGTGTATTACACAAAAACGACGTTCTAACATCGTGGAGACCAACCCCAAAAAAGTTCTCTAAAAAAAAAACCATTTCCGAGACCTTGGTTTTTCACCCAAAATGGCCAAAATTGTGGACTATAGCACACGGTTTTTTGGCCAAAATCGCTCGATCTTACTTTTTCACCAAAATCTTCCAACCCACAAATCATGATTTTTAAGCACTTCTCAAACTGTGGGAACGCAAAAATCTCTAACCGATTTTTTTTTTATGATTTTCCAAAGTCGGAAAACCATAAAATTCATAATACAAAATCCGCTCTTGATTTTCGAGTTCCGTCGATTGGAACACCTTTAAAAAATCAAGCTCAAAGAATGATGAGATTATGGCACGGAAAAATTTCAAAAAAATATTTCAGTTCACTAGGAGCCATGCCAAAATACCCCTCTGTCACGTCCAAACATTCCAAACTATACCAAGACCCTTTTTTATTCAAATTTTCCTTGCCATAATCTCACAATTGATAAAACATGATTTTTAGAAGATTTATCAATTAACGGAACTCAAAAATCTTATGATGAATGTTTTATGGCCCACCTCATTTTAGTGGCTGAGCTCTTGCCTTCGCTAGCTCATCCTTGTGGCAAAGCCCCTACCCTCCCCCGTTCTTATGGCCAAGCCAATGCAAATGCAAATGCATGTGTTGTTTCCAATGCTTCAGTCAGTCTAGAGTTGAGGGCAAGTACTCCTTGTCCTAATATGTGTCATTTCCATATTAGGCCAGTACCTTTAACCATGTCCAAGCAAGCGAAGCTAATTGTGTCCAATTTTGGCGGTCCAACCACACTGTATCACACAAAAACAACGTTTTAACACCGTGGAGACCAACCCCAAAAAATTTCTCTAAAAAAAAAATCATTTCTGAGACCTTGGTTTTTTACCCAAAATGGCCAAAATTGTGGACTATAGCACACGGTTTTTGGCCAAAATCGCTCGATCTTAATTTTTCACCAAAATCTTCCCACCCACAAATCATGATTTTTAAGCATTTCTCAAACTGACGGAACGCAAAAATCTCTAACCGATTTTTTTTTATGATTTTCCAAAGTCGGAAAACCATAAAATTCATAATACAAAATCCGCTCTTGATTTTCAAGTTCCGTCGATTGGATCAACACCTTTAAAAAATCATGCTCAAAGAATGATGAGATTACGGCACGGCAAAATTTCAAAAAAAAACTTCAGTTCACTAGGAGGCATGCCAAATAGCCCCTCCGTCACGTCCAAACGTTCCGAACTATACCAAGACCCATTTTTATTCAAATTTTCTTGTGTCATAATCTCACCATTGATAAAATATGATTTTTAGAAGCTTTGCCAATTGAGGGAACTCAAAAATCTAGATCCGTTTATTTTTTACAATTTTTCTCATTTTTCGACATTGGGAAATTAAAAAAAAACTTCCAGTGCCGCAAAAATTTTAAAAAAATTCTGAATTTCTATTACGGTAATAGATTACATTACTCTTATTGTTCTTACTAAAATTTACAATTTTTTTTTACCTTATGATGTATGTTTTATGGCCCACCTCATTTTAGTGGCTGAGCTATTGCCTTCGCTAGCTCATCCTTGTGGCTAAGCCCCTGCCCTCCCCTATTCTTATGGCCAAGCCAATGCAAATGCATGTGCTGATTCCAACGCTCTTTTCTGTCAGTCTAGAGTTGAGGGCAAGTACTCCTTCTCCTAATATGTGTCATTTCCATATTAGGCAAGTACCCTTAAACATGTCCAAGCAACCGAAGCTAAATGTGTCCAATTTTGGCGGTCCAACCACACTGTGTCACACAAAAATGACGTTATAACATTGTGGAGACCAACCCCAAAAAAATTCTCTAAAAAAAAAAAACCATTTATGAGACCTTAGTTTTTCACCCAAAATGGCCAAAACTGTGGACTAGCACACGGTTTTTTGGCCAAAATCGCTTGATCTTACTTTTTCACCAAAATCTTCCCACCTACAAATCTTGATTTTTAAGCTCAAAAATTGACGGAACGCAAAAATCATTTCCCAATTTTTTTTTTTATGATTTTCTAAAGTCGGAAAACCATAAAATTCATAACACAAAATCCGCTCTTGATTTTCGAGTTCCGTCAATTGGAACACCTTTAAAAAATCATGCTCAAAGAATGATGAGATTTTGGCACAGCAAAATTTAAAAAAAAAAAACTTCAGTTCACTAGGAGGCATGCCAAAATACCGCTCTATCACATCCAAACATTCCAAACTATACCAAGCCCCATTTTTATTCAAATTTTCCGTGTCATAATCTCACCATTGATAAAAGATGATTTTTAGAAGATTTATCAATTAACGGAACTCAAAAATCTCTATCCGTTTCTTTTTACTATTTTTCCCGATTTCCGACAATGGAAAATAATTAAAAAAAACTTACGATGCCGAAAAAATTTGAAAAAAATTCTGAATTTCTTTCCTGGTAATAGATTACATTACTCTTACTGTTCTTACAAAAATTTACAATTTTTTTTTACCTTATGATAAATGTTTTATGGCCCACCTCATTTTAGTGGCTAAGCTCTTGCCTTCGCTAACTCATCCTTGTAGCAAAGCCCCTGCCCTCCCCCGTTCTTATGGCCATGCCAATGCAAATGCAAATGCATGTGTTGTTTCCAATGCTCTTGTCAGTCAGTCTAGGGTTGAGGGCAAGTACTTCTTGTCCTAATATGTGTCATTTTCATATTAGGCAAGTACCTTTAACCATGTCCAAGCAAGCGAAGCTAACTGTGTCTAAATTTGGCAGTCCAACCACACTGTATCACACAAAAACGACGTTCTAACACCGTGGAGACCAACCCAAAAAATTTCTGTAAAAAAAAAAAAACCATTTCCGAGACCTTGGTTTTACACCCAAAATGGCCAAAATTGTGGACTATAGCACACGGTTTTTTGGCAAAAATCGTTCGATCTTACTTTTTCACCAAAATCTTTCCACCCACAAATCATGATTTTTAAGCACTTCTCAAACTGACGGAACGCAAAAATCTCTACCCGATTTTTTTTTGGGTAAAAACCTCAAATGGTACCTGAACTATTGTGTAAGGTATTTTTTAGTACCTAAGAATTTTAGGAACCTCAAATGGTACCTGAACTATTTCATACTTACCTAATATGGTACCTCCATTACTTTTCTCGTTAATGGATGTACCATATTAGGTAACGGCATAATAGTTCAGGTACCATATTTGGTAAAAAAAAATTCGTAGGTACTAAAAAAAGCTTTATGCAATAGTTCAGGTACCATTTGAGGTAACAGAGGTACCATATTAGGTAAGTATGCAATAGTTCAGGTACCATTTGAGGTTCTTAAAATTCTTAGGTACTAAAAAAAACTTTACTCGATAGTTCAGGTACCATTTGAGGCTTTTACTCTTTTTTTTTATGATTTTCCAAATTCGGAAAACCATAAAATTCATAATACAAAATCTGCTCTTGATTTTCGAGTTCCGTAGATTGGAACACCTTTAAAAAATCATGCTCAACGAATGATGAGATTACGGCATGG
This sequence comes from Rubus parviflorus, assembly GCA_029955375.1. Taxonomy (NCBI): domain Eukaryota; kingdom Viridiplantae; phylum Streptophyta; class Magnoliopsida; order Rosales; family Rosaceae; genus Rubus; species Rubus parviflorus. The sequence goes on from JARGGL010000004.1 coordinate 20,173,823, forward strand.
CAAAATTTCAAAAAAAAACTTCAGTTCTCTAGGAGGCATGCCAAAACGCCCCTCCATCACGTCGAAACGTTTCTAACTATACCAAGACCCATTTTTATTCAAATTTTTTGTGCCATAATCTCACCATTGATAAAACATGATTTTAGAAGCTTTGTCAATTTACCGAACTCAAAAATATAGATCCGTGTATTTTTTACGATTTTTCCCATTTTCCGACATTGAAAAATTAAAAAAAAAAACTTCCAGTGCTGCAAAAATTTTAAAAAAATTCTGAATTTCTGTTATGGTAATAGATTACATTACTCTTACTGTTCTTACTAAAATTTACAATTTTTTTTACCTTATGATGTATGTTTTATGGCCCACCTCATTTTAGTGAGCTATTGCCTTCGTAGCTCATCCTTGTGGCTAAGCCCCTGCCCTCCCCTATTCTTATGGTCAAGCCAATGCAAATGCATGTGCTGATTCCAACGCTCTTTTCTATCAGTCTAGAGTTGAGGGCAAGTACTCCTTCTCCTAATATGTGTCATTTCAATATTAGGCAAGTACCCTTAAACAAGTCCAAGCAAGCGAAACTAAATGTGTCCAATTTTGGCGGTCCAACCACACTGTGTCACACAAAAATGACGTTATAACACTGTGGAGACCAACCCCAAAAAAATTCACCAAAAAAAAAAACCCATTTCTGAGACCTTAGTTTTTCACCTAAAATGGCCAAAACTGTGGACTATAGCACACGGTTTTTTGGCCAAAATCGTTGGATCTTACTTTTTCACCAAAATCTTCCCACCCACAAATCTTGATTTTTAAACACTTCTCAAACTAACGGAACGCAAAAATCTCTACCCGATTTTTTTTTTTTTTCCAAATTCGGAAAACCATAAAATTCATAATACAAAATCCGCTCTTGATTTTCGAGTTCCGTCGATTGGAACACCTTTAAAAAATCATGCTCAAAGAATGATGAGATTACGGCACGGCAAAATTTCAAAAAAAAAACTTCAATTCACTAGGAGGCATGCCAAAACGCCCCTCCGTCACGTCCAAACGTTCCGAACTATACCAAGACCCATTTTTATTCAAATTTTCTGTGCCATAATCTCACCATTGATAAAACATGATTTTTAGAAGTTTTGTCAATTGACGGAACTCAAAAATCTAGATCCGTTTATTTTTTACGATTTTTCCCATTTTCCGACATTGGAAAATAAAAAAAAAATTCTAGTGCCGCAAAAATTTAAAAAAATTCTGAATTTCTGTTCTGGTAATAGATTACATTACTCTTACTGTTCTTACTAAAATTTACAATTTTTTTTTACCTTATGATGTAAGTTTTATGACCCACCTCATTTTAGTGGCTGAGCTATTGCCTTCGCTAGCTCATCCTTGTGGCTAAGCCCCTGCCCTCCCCTATTCTTATGGTCAAGCCAATGCAAATACATGTGCTGATTTCAACGCTCTTTTCTGTCAGTCTAGAGTTGAGGGCAAGTACTCCTTCTCCTAATATGTGTCATTTCAATATTAGGCAAGTACCTTTAAACAAGTCCAATCAAGGGAAACTAAATGTGTCCAATTTTGGCAGTCCAACCACATTGTGTCACACAAAAATGACGTTCTAACACCGTAGAGACCAACCCCAAAAAAGTTCTCTAAAAAAAAACCATTTCTGAGATATTGGTTTTTCACCCAAAATGGCCAAAACTGTGGACTATAACACACGGTTTTTTGGCCAAAATCGTTTGATCTTACTTTTTCACCAAAATCTTCCCATCCACAAATCATGATTTTTAAGCACTTCTCAAACTGACGGAACACAAAAATCTCTACCCGATTTTTTTTTTTTATGATTTTCTAAAGTCGGAAAACTATAAAATTGATAATACAAAATCCGCTCTTGAGTTTCGAGTTCCGTCGATTGGAACACCTTTAAAAATTCATGCTCAAAGAATGATGAGATTATGGCACGGCAAAATTTCAAAAAAAAACTTCATTTCACTAGGAGGCATGCCAAAATACCCCTCTATCACATCCAAACATTCCAAACTATACCAAGACCCATTTTTATTCAAATTTTACGTGTCATAATCTCACCATTGATAAAAAATGATTTTTAGAAGATTTATCAATTAACGGAACACAAAAATCTCTATCCCTTTCTTTTTACGATTTTTCCCGATTTCCGACAATGGAAAATAATAATAAAAACTTCCGTTGCCGAAAAAAATTGAAAAAAAATTATGAATTTCTTTCCTGGTAATAGATTACATTACTCTTACTGTTCTTACTAAAATTTACAATTTTTTTTTACCTTATGATGAATGTTTTATGGCCCACCTCAGTTTAGTGGCTAAGCTCTTGCCTTCGCTAGCTCATCCTTGTGGCAAAGCCTCTGCCCTCCCCCGTTCTTATGGCCAAGCCAATGCAAATGCAAATGCATGTGTTGTTTCCAATGCTCTTGTCAGTCAGTCTACAGTTGAGGGCAAGTACTCCTTGTCCTAATATGTGTCATTTCCATATTAGGCAAGTACCTTTAACCATGTCTAATTTTGGCGGTCGAATTACAGTGTATTACACAAAAACGACGTTCTAACATCGTGGAGACCAACCCCAAAAAATTTCTCTAAAAAAAAAAAACCATTTCCGAGACTTTGTTTTTTCACCCAAAATGGCCAAAATTGTGGACTATAGCACACGGTTTTTTGGCCAAAATCGCTCGATCTTACTTTTTCACCAAAATCTTCCCACCCACAAATCATGATTTTTAAGCACTTCTCAAACTAACGGAACGCAAAAATCTCTACCCGATTTTTTTTTATGATTTTCCAAATTCGGAAAACCATAAAATTCATAATACAAAATTCGCTCTTGATTTTCGAGTTCCGTCGATTGGAACACCTTTAAAAAATCATGCTCAAAGAATGATGAGATTACGGTACGGCAAAATTTCAAAAAAAAACTTCAATTCACTAGGAGGCATGCCAAAACGCCCCTCCGTCACGTCCAAACGTTCCGAACTATACCAAGACCCATTTTTATTCAAATCTTATGTGTCATAATCTCACCATTGATAAAACATGATTTTTAGAAGTTTTGTCAATTGGCGGAACTCAAAAATCTAGATCCGTTTATTTTTTACGATTTTTCCCATTTTCCGACATTGGAAAATAAATAAAAAATTCTAGTGCCGCAAAAATTTTAAAAAATTCTGAATTTCTGTTCTGGTAATAAATTACATTACTCTTACTGTTCTTACTAAAATTTACAATTTTTTTTTACCTTATGATGTATGTTTTATGACCCACCTCATTTTAGTGCTGAGCTATTGCCTTCGCTAGCTCATCCTTGTGGCTAAGCCTCTGCCCTCCCCTATTCTTATGGTCAAGCCAATGCAAATGCATGTGCTGATTCCAACGCTCTTTTCTGTCAGTCTAGAGTTGAGGGCAAGTACTCCTTCTCCTAATATGTTTCATTTCCATTGTCATTTCCATATTAGGCAAGTACCCTTAAACATGTCCAAGCAAGCGAAGCTAAATGTGTCCAATTTTGGTGGTCCAACCACACTGTGTCACACAAAAATGACGTTCTAACACCGTGGAGACCAACCCCAAAAAAGTTCTCTAAAAAAAAAAAAACCATTTCTGAGACCTTGGTTTTTCACCCAAAATTGCCAAAACTGTGGACTATATAGCACACGATTTTTTGGCTAAAATCGCTTGATCTTACTTTTTCACCAAAATCTTCCCACCCTCAAATCATGATTTTTAAGCACTTCTCAAACTGACGGAACGCAAAAATCTCTACCCAATTTTTTTTTATGATTTTTCAAAGTCGGAAAACTAGAAAATTTATAATACAAAATCCGTTCTTTATTTTCGAGTTCCGTCGATTAGAACACCTTTTAAAATTCTGAATAAAAATTATGTATTGGAACACCACAATTCATAATAATAAAAAATACTTCCAGTGCAGAAAAAATTCTGAAATTTTTTCTAGTTATAAATTACATTATTATTAGTGTTCCTACTAAGTGTCACAATTTTTTTTTACCTTATGATGAATGTTTTATGGCCAAGCCCATTCTAATGGCTGAACCCTTGTCTTCGCTCATTTTTGTGGCCAAGCTCTTGGCATCGCCCATTCTTGTTTCCAAGCCAATGCAAATGTATGTGCTCATTCCAATGCTCTTGTCCATCAGTTTATTGTTTAGGGCTAGTACTCTATGTCCTAATCTGTGGCATTTTCATGCTCGTACCCTTAACCATGTTCATGCAAGCGAGACTATTTGTGTCCAATTTTGGCAGTTCAACCACACGGTGTCACTCAACAACGATTTTCTAACACCGCGAAGACCAACCTGAAAAATCTCTCTCAAAATAAAAAATAACAATTTGAGACATTGATTTCTCACTCAAAACTGTGGACTATAGCACTAGTCAAAGATTCAAATAAAAACATCAACATCATCATATTAACATCGAATTAGCAAGGATATATGTAGAAGTTGAAATATATAAGGCACAAACATTGCCCAATCTCTACATAATCCTTCCCTTCAAACCTGCATAATCTGACCCTATTAAAAAAAAATCTGATAGGGTAAACAATATCCTCATATTTTTACCCAGATACCAACTTATATCCTTTTTCTCCTTCTTTGTTCTTTCTCCAATTCCATAGGAAACGCTATTCCATGCCGGTTGATCAGTGCTCTTATATGCTACAAACACAGATCTGTTAAAAATTTAACCAGTCAGTTATCTCAATACAAAAGAAGGTAAGAAAACAGGCCATCAACATGACGCTAAGCATATACTTTCCTAAACAGTGAATAAGTGATTACTTAATTTTAGTGGCATAAATATACTTTTACTGCCAGGTAAAGCTGTAAAGAAAATTTCTCAGTACAAAGTAGCCATGAAATTCAACATATATCAAGCAGCTGCACATCCCTGGCGGAAACAATCTCATTGTCAATGTGAATACCACAACTGAATAGCTCATTCTGATTCTGTAGTATTGCCCATATGCAATCCTACTGACTTCATGTTCCATCTGACCTTTGCCTTCATTTTTCACAAAAAGAAAGTTAGATACTATATTTCACAAAAGATTACTTGAACCAAAACAAAAGTAATCAAGAATACACAATAAAAAGATTTCAACTTAGGGTACATTCCTATGAAGCACGCCCTTTTCCCCGAGGCATCTTCTTTGAAGTCGAATCTTCCACGTCCTTTAGCTGGTAATAATGCGGAGCTATTTCCACCAACCACTCCGGATTTAGTTCTGAAACCTGTCTTATATATTCCTTGGTGGTGAGAACCAACTCATGGTACAAAACCCATCTCGGAAGCACCTGTGCCAGCCCTGAGCTGGGGTGTACATGGACAGTCTGTCCATTTTTAACTCTTCTATAAGATCCATTCTTTTCCAACTTTGCAGAATGAGGGAAGTAACCCGAAGTAATGGTCTTCTTTATAGCGTCTAAATCTACAGGATTCGAGGTGAGCTCAATCTCAACCCTCTCCAAGAGCCGCTCAAGCTGATCCCGGATATCTCTTGCTCTTTTCATGCTCCTAACTTGTATATAATTTTCGTAACACCACTGCATAGAGTAATTTGTTTCTTTCCATGCATTGTAAACATTTAGCAACGCAATGTGATCTCCCACATTGCCAATGTGAAAATTTTTCTTTGCATTGTCAGCATACACTTGTTTGTCCTTGGGACGATAGAAGATTGAATTACCAGTAGAGAGCATGGCAGCAATAGAAATTAGCTCCTCTGAGCACTTGTACTTGTCTGAAGCAACTATGGCCTTTGACAACATTGGATCCACAGGGAACTCAGCCATCTGTCTACCAACCTTTGTAAGTTCCCCAACACTATTTAGTGCCCCTAGTGCAAACAACAGTTCCAAGGCTTTTATCAATGCTTCAGCTGGTGGAGGATCCATAAAATCAAAGTGTAGCAAGTCATTGATCCCGAGGCTCTTCAAAGTAAGAACAACATTAGCAAGATTAGTTCTTTGTATTTCTGGTACTGTGTTATTATCTAATTCTTTTATAAAATTGTCCTCAGTATATAAACGGTAGCACTTACCAGGGCCAGTTCGACCAGACCTACCTGCCCTCTGAATTGCCGACGCCTTTGAGATGGGAGTGACTTGCAATGACTCCATCCCGGTCCTCGGATTGTAGGACTTCATCTTGCAATATCCAGGGTCAATAACATATTTGATCCCGTCGATAGTCAGCGAAGTTTCAGCAATGTTTGTGGCGAGGACAACCTTCCTAGCCCCTTCAGGAGTAGGCTCGAAAATTTTGGCTTGCAGCTCACTAGGCAAGTTTGCATATATGGGACAGATAATCAGCTCAGCAATTTTTGTCCCTAGACCCCTTGTCCTGTGCTTCAATATTTCGTTCATGGTTTCGATTTCTTCTTGTCCAGTGAGGAACACCAATATATCTCCAGGTGGTTCTGTTACATGGATTTGAAGTGTACTCACAATTGCTGCATCTAAGTAATCAGCTTCTGGTGCTTTCGTGTAGAAGACATTAACGTCGTGCAGCTTTCCTGGAACTATAAAAATTGGAGCTGAATCAAAATAATCACTGAATTTCTCAGCATCAAGAGTTGCACTAGAGATAAGCAGTTTAAGCTCGGGTCTAAACCGAGCAATGTCCTTCACTAACCCAAATAGAATGTCAGTCGAGAGTGTTCTCTCGTGTGCCTCATCCACCATCAGCACACTATAGCTTGCCAAATCTGGCTCAACAAGGAACTCTCGCAACAACATTCCATCTGTCATGTACTTCACAACAGTCATGTCAGATGTGCAATCCTCGAAACGAATGGAATAACCTACTTCATGTCCGAGCTTGACACCCATTTCTTGAGAAACCCTGGCAGCAACACTCATTGCAGCAACTCGACGCGGCTGTGTGCACCCAATCTTCTTCCCACCCTTTGTGTATCCAGCCTCATGCAGAAACTGTGGTATCTGTGTAGTTTTCCCTGAACCAGTTTGGCCTACAATAACAATAATTTGATGTTCCTTAACAGATTTGAGAAACTCGTCACGCATTTTGTACATAGGTAATGCTCTTCTCTCGTTCTGGAGCTTCTCCATGGCTGTTTTTGCATTCGACTTGAGTAACTGATTGGTCTTCATTTGCCTATCATCATCATCATCATCAAACTTATTCTCTCCCTTATTCCCTGACCCCTTGATGAACTCAACCTGGGCCTTTTCAAACACAAACTCATACTCTTCACTTGCTCTCTTTTTGTTCTTTGAACCAAAATTAAGCCTTGCCTTTCCAATTTGGTGATCCTCCCAAGCTTCCTGCTCTGCATATGGACTGATCTTCTTCACTCCACCATCCTTGTATCGTTGCAACGCCACCGAAAATCTCTCCTTCTGATTAACACCACCCTCCATATCATCATAGGCTTCTGGAATCCGGTACTCATTGACATCATCATCCTCAACTTCATACTTATTCACAAGCTTGTACAATTTTTCCTTGTATTTGTTTCTGCATTGCTCTGCTTCAGTGAGCTTTACCCCTTCAAATATGTACTTCTCATCTTCTATCTCGTCTCTGATTTCCTCCAGTTTCTTCTTCTCCCTTTGCTTCAAATACTCTTGCCTCGAAATTTTTCGCAAACTTTCGACGTCATGATCAGCATTGTTCGATCTTCTCCGATTAGATTTCGGCTCGGTCAATTTTCTTGTGGCTGCTTTGTCCTTCTCCTTTAAATTTCTCTCCAGTTGCTCCCTCGCTCTCTGATCTTCTTCTTCATCATCTTCAGGGCAAGTTCGTCTTTTCACACGTCTCTCTTCTTCTTGTTCGTCTTCATCTTCCAGAAGATCGTACCTTTTACGACGCAAAACCGCAGCTTTTCTGTTTTGGTTCAGAGCAGATGCTTTGTGCGGAACTTTGGCGAAGATTTCTTCCGCGAACGACGTCGTTTCTGTGGTGGAGGACCATCCAGAATCGACGAGCATGTCAACCACACCGGCCGGCGATGTTGCTTGTTTAGTTACGGCGATGATGTGCTGAACAATTAAGGGCTGAGCATATCCGAGCAGGGTCATTACCCTGTCGGAGACCCATGTCTTCAGATTGTTCTGGCTCTCCATTGAAAATCAAATCTTGATGGGATTGAAAGTTTCTGGGGGAGAAAACGGTTAATACTATTTAAAGGCAATTTAAAGAGATCTAATTCCCGATGGACTAGGCTTACTTGGGACCCAAGTGTTTTAGGAATCCTAAACCAAATCGTTATTTGATACTATAATATAAAAAACAAATTCTCTCCTACTTTGGAACAAAAAACCATTTTCCGTCGGCAGAAGTTGTTTTTTGTTCTCTTTTTTTTTCTTATGTAAATAAAATAATTATTTTCCGGCCCTATAATGATTGTGCGGTTGGTCATCTTGAGATTCTAGCCTAGTAATTGGGCCATTGCAGCCACGGGGATGGGTAGGTGTCCATGGCATGGGAGGGAGTACCTTACGCCAGCAGGGCTGCGTTTCACCATTATACTGTTTTGCAAGAGAGTGCCATTCCTTACAAACCAATGTGAAACGAAGATGGTCAATCGGTTCCAACAACTTATCCAGAATAAGAAACACAACATCTGTAGGAAGACTTGCCAATGCTGATATTGATAGGTGGCTGAATGTAGGAGCATCCACATTGTAATATTCTTGTCTTGAGGCTTCACTACTAGTGGTTCTTCTTTTAACCCATCTGATCTCTTCCTCTAAATTACTTAACTTTCGCTTCGTTGAGTACTTTCGTGCGGCTGCTGTGTCCTGCGCTTGAACCCGTCCGCAGGCCAAGTTCAACTTGTTCATCAGCGGAGCAAGTTCAGCTTCAACTTCAGGGAAAATTCGTCTTTTAATCCGTCTAGCTTGTTCGTCTTCATCTTCTTGACTCGTCAACATGTCCAAATTCGTCCTGTAACGTTTCTTATTGGCCAAGAGAAGAATAGGCATGATCGTACTCTTCCCCTTATCGAATCCTGATGGATTATCGAATTCTATGATCACATCTTTTTACCTTTATTATATATGCAATTCAATTCCACTGTGGTCCTAAACCGAGTATATATAGGAAACTACTAAACCAAATTTGGAAAGATTAGGACCCAAGAAAGAATTAATGCTACAACCCTTCTGATTGTTGTTATCTGTTCTTTCTGGATTTGGTTGTTTATGTTGGTTTTTCTGCTTCTATTGTAGGTTTTAATTCTTAATGGATCTTTGGAGATACAATAATTGTTGATTCGGGATAGTAAGTGATTCATAGGTGTGAATTGTGGAAGGCACTGAGAGCACGTTAGAATCAATTCGAACTTTTTAAGGATATATGGATGCAATTATTTGTGGCTCTCTGTTTTGGTTTCTGTGACTGCTATTCCAATGCCCATTTTGTGTTTTGGATTATTAATATGGTAAATAGCTAGAGTAAATTTTATATTGCAAACTCATTCCTTTTCTAATGCAATACATATAATCTATATATAAATAAACTATATATGAAGTCCTTCTCATTTGACCAGTGAGTTAAATGGTCTAAATTTGTATTATCTCCATTTGAAATAGTCAACAAATTAACAAATTCAAAAGTAGTTCAACCTAAAATCTAATACGAACAGAAAATGGTAACAGATTGGTAATCATAAGGACAAGTTCCCTCCACCAAAAATTGTACTCGTGAGCAGAGAAACCATATAAATGGAGACTTTCACTTTGTTACAACTACATGCTGAGTGCAGAGCATTCCCTCTGTAGTCGATAGCACAACCATCTTTGCTTCTAGTTCCGGCACCAAATTCAAACTTGAAGTCTACTCCATTCCACATGCACATAGCCTCAAAGTTTTCTTATCTATCTCCGATCAATATCAAAGATAAAACAACGATGATGTTCAGCTGGCTTTGTAAGCATACATATAGCCTCGAAGTTTTCTTATCTCTTCTGATGACTCGATTAGCAGATGATCCACATAAAGACAGAGGCCAGCTCCACTGCAATTCCAATATTTAAATATGCATCCATGAATTGATGTGAAAATAGTTGATGGACAACTTAAGGATGTGAATTACATTTTAGCATACCTTATAGGTCCAAATGGAAGCCAGATAACATCCCAGCGGAACCTTGGCAATCTACAAAATATCATACTAGTTTAGAACAAGTGGGTGAATTATATACAATGCCCTTCGCAATGAAGGAGACCTAACAGCAATTCAAGATGGAAACAAATTGAATACGAAAATTGGAACTTGGTCTGAAAATTGAATTCCATACTATGTTCCGTTTTTAAAAAAGACGAAGGAATGAAGGACCACTGTCTATGGAAACAAATAAGGAGAAGTGAGTAAATGGAATTTTATTTTCATACACTATCAGTGAAACTTTCATTCTATTTCATAGTCAAAGTAATAAAATTTCTAAGCTGCGTTGATTTGTAGAAGACAACAAAAAGTTACAATACTGGTGATAGAAATTAAAAGATAATCAACTCATGTGATGTGTGTGTTTGAGAAGTAAACATACCTCATCATGTAATACAGCCAGAAAACTGCGAGTATGATGCCAGTAAGGAATGAGTACCAAATCCATCGACGGTGACGCTTTGAATCATGAAGTAATCCTATGATTGCTAATGAACATGCTACAACAGCTAGCCAATCTGCAAGTTTTAATCAGCTAATTATCTAATCTCAAAATAATGTAACAAGACAGACCATCTAAACAGATTACTATTCAGTAGTATACATATACTAGTAATGCCTGTTCCTACATGAAACTAGTCCAAACAGGTCAATCTCATATAAAATCATGCACTTTAAAGTCAAACCAGTGAAGCTACCACATAAAGAATTTTGAAAGGACCAACGATTCGCAACACATTACTAAAATGCTATAACTATCCTATGAGTCACGGCTCATAACTCTGCTACCAACTGATGATAAGTATTGGAAAAACACACCTGCAGATATAATCATCCACGAGTGCACCTCCTCCATGAAGTAAGCATGATAACGCTGTTGATGGAGAAAAAAGATTCATCCTTTATGAAAATTAAGAAACTTGTACATGCCAAAGATTAAAAAACTTAGTTCTAAACTTTTCACCAAATGTATACTAAGCAATACCAACTAATTTGTGATTATTCCCACTCAATCTTAAAAGGGTTATCCTTACCATTAGAGTAATTAGTAATTGAAGCTACCACATACATTTTCAATAATGAAAAGCCATCCCAATTTGAGATGGAAATAGACATACCAGTTCCCATGGAGACGAAACCTGCTGAAAGATTGAGTACAGTAGAAAGGCAGCGAAGCAAAAGAGAAGTGATGCAAACAAAATCTACCAAAAGAAAAATCAGTTCATAGTTGCAATAGAAAAGAAATCAAGTAAGAAATTTTAGTTGGAAAGAACTACATATATATATATATATACCCTCCAGAAACGACTTTGTTGAGCTTGATTCCTTTCAAATGATCGAACCAATTCCTCTTGTTCTGCAAAATAAAAAAATAAAAAACCATTGAAATTGGTCCGGCAGCAAAATCATGGATAGAAATGAGAGGGATGATGGATGACCTTGGGAGTCAATTGGACGAGAAAGGTTGAGAGACGGGTCGTCCCGAGTAGGAAGAGAGAGCTCATCGTGCTGAGACTTTCTGAATTTTCTGGTCAGCTTGTTCATCCCTAACAATTAATTAAGAAAGACCCAAGATAACAATTTCTCTCCGTTGATTTTTTTCTTTATAATGTATCTGCTTTTGGTCTTCGAGATAGTGGAAGTGAAAGAAGCGAACTTGTTTCTCAGCGGAAGTGAAACTGGTGACTATTTCTTGCGTCGCTCTTGTGCCGTCGATCAAGTGGCCTCCCACGTGTGGCGGTATGATAACTAAAGCATTTTTTTTAGTTACATAGGGGATGACAAAAAAGAAAAAGAAATATTTAACGAGGTTGACATATTTGCCAATGTGTAAATTATTTTTTTTGGATAATATGTGTAAAATATTATTAACATCAGAATAAATTGCATTGGATATAAGTATATAAGTACGAGGAGATCTCAAAACAAAACAAAAATGTTGGAGATCCAATATTTGACTCATAGTCCCATACATAACCTAACATGAAAGCCAGGACTCGAACAACTTATGTTAATCCAAACTCATGGAGATTACAGTGCCTCCAACATTAGGCTTCTATGACATCGATGCTGGATTTCCCACGCCCCGCAAATTGTACAAACGTACAATATCATGTCAATATATCGATCACATATTGTTTCTACATCTGTCTCTATGAATCGAAGACTCAATAAACATATATATATTCACCCTAGCTAGGAAGTTGCAATGTTAATCTTACTGATTTTCCAGACTGATTGCAGTAGAGGATGGCCTCTTTTAGACATTCACCGCGTATTTCGGGAGTCATTGCAGAATTGGGAGAACACGGTACGTGTAGTGGTGACTGCACAAGAGTAGTACTTGGTGTCTTGGTTGAGCCGGCGGCATCATGACCGGCCTTCCCTCTTTGTTTCTGTTTTTTTGCTGCAGGGGGCCTTGGCTTGATGCATCTCCAAAAGTGCTTGAAAATCTTGGCAAAACTTTCATGATTAGGGTTTGCCAAAGAAGAAGAAGAATAAGAATAGCTATTTGATGATGATGATGAAAAGGTAGTAGCAATAGAGGTAGTTCTGCTACTCGAGGCTTCTGTGGGTTCGTATACCCAGCAATCCCGTGTCCTATCGGACGTCAACTTTATAGCCCCCATCACCAACTTTATATCCCGTCTTACAGTTTTAACTTTTTACTTTTGTATCAAGGTAGAGATCTAATTGAGATGTTTGTTCATGTATATATGTGCAAGCTTCGATCAGAGGTACTAGGTTAGGTTTATTTACTGATGTGGGCTTCTGTTCCGAATTAAGTCTGGTAAGAAATCACATATATAGTGAATCAATTAATTACTACTGATTGCAGATTTAGCAGCAATCTTAATTATTCATGTGGATTGGGATTGTTTGGAAGCAGAATTAACGTGTGATTTTGTTTCCTTGTGTGTTCCCTCAAAGGTAACCTCCAATTTTAGGAATGATTATGATATGCATCCAATTATTATCATTAAAGATCAATCATTAATTATTGTGAAATCTTCTCATAAAAAATCTCATGTTTATCTCTTTTGTTCAATAAGATAAGAGTAGTGCTACATATCTCCAAATTTTTGTGCAAAATTTCAATCGATGTGGTAACATCTTCGGTCCTCTTTATTTTTTTCTTTATCTTCCGGTATTTGGGGATTTTTTTTATTTATATAATCCTTTAGGTCAGTTTTTTTTTTTTTTTGCTTCTTTTTCCGTGACAGAATCTATTGAAGAATTTGAAGTTGCAACTATTCCTCAATTTTGAGCCTGAAAATGTGAGTATATAATCACTTCTAACATCAACAGGTTTTTTTGGACAATTTTTTTTTTGGACAATTAACATCAACAGGTTAGCTGAAATTATTTATACCAAGTCAGCTTTACATGTGGAAAATGCAAGAATTAAAATGGTTTTACATGAGTAGAGCCTTTACTATCATCCTATCACTTCACAGTTCATCATGAAAGTTCCCTTTCGTTGAAGTAGATTTCTTTTTTTGGTCTGACATTGAGGTAGATTTCGGTTGGTTTTCCAGGAGGTACCTGGTGGCCAGCGATGCATGGAATGCAGCTCCATATGGAAGCACGTCTTCGTTTATTCTGAAATCTGGTGAATGCATTGGTTTGAACTGTCCTTGAGAGTCATTCTTCATACCAAGAAAGAAGAAATACCCTGGAATTACTTCTTGATAGAATGAGAAGTCTTCTGCCCCCATCAGTGGTTGCTTCTCAAATATATTCCGAGGGCCCAGCAAATCGCCTGCAACTTTCCGGAAGAACTCGTGCAAATCTTTGTCATTTACAGTTGCAGGGTAAAACGGCTTCTCAATTTCATGGAACAAGACGGTTGCATTGCACCTCTGAACACTGGCTTGTCCAGTTATAACCTGCAACTCACATTTTATAGAATAACATTTATGAGGAACATTTAAAAAAGAGGAATAAGTCAGCACAGAATATTCTCAAGTTCAGCACCCAGGATGTACCTCTTCGATCCTTTGTTTAAGTTGAATAAAGCTTTCCTTTGAAAATGCCCTGAAGGTACCACCAATTGTAACAGAATCTGGAATAACATTGAATGCACCACCTCCTTGGAATTTTCCAACAGTCACAACCTGCAAGATATGCTTTCATGTAACTGGATGGATACGGAGTAAATGGCGATCTGCTAGCAAAGGGGGGCCTAACAAGCATATGAATAACAGTTGACATATAGCACCGTTTAAGGTGGTGGGAAAGTGAATTGCTTTTCATTGCTTTCTATATTTAAAAGGGAACTTGATCTGGGTAGAACTTTTACTTCAGAAATGAAATTAAAAAAGTGGAAGCTCTATAAATGATGACATAGATTCTTCATGACACAACAGCATCCTAAGGACAATGATCTAAATGGGCTACTGGTTTCAGTTTGTTCTGTATAATACCATTAATTAAGAGGCTACACAAGTGAAGAAACTAAGGGATTAAGATTTCACATGCTACTTGCTAAGTCCCTGAACTACAGATACAGGTATTTGAATCAATCTGCAATTGGAAGGGAACAAAGACTTGACAAGGGCATTTCAAAAATGCAGAGAGAGAGAGAGAACAAACCTGTGAATCCAAGGGGTCGGCTTCACGTGAAACAAGATGTTGCAGACTAACAATAACATTGGAAGCAGCCAAGATTGGGTCTATTGTGTGCTGTGGAATCGCAGCATGACCCCCCTTCCCATTTATTACAGCTTCAAAAAAACCACTCGCAGCCAAAATAGGGCCAGGTCTGGAGGCCACTGAACCAATGGGGTGTTCAGAAGCGACATGCAACCCAAAGATGGCACTGACATGTTCCAGCACCCCTTCCTCTATCATTTTCTTTGCTCCTGCACATCCTTCCTCAGCTGGTTGGAAAACAAGAACAACAGTTCCCTAAATGAAAATAAGAAACATCTGAGAGAACTTTCTTAAGGAGATAAAAGATATATTCCATGACAGTCTGTTAATCAGCTGGCAGAAAAAGTAACTCAAACGATGTCTGGTCTAAGAACAATGCAACTCGATAAATAAAACCTCTAATTATAGCCTGCATTTTTCAAAATTTAGAAACGTTAACCAGCAAGCAACTTACTATATCCATAATAAAGAAAGATTACATCTGAGAAAATGCTACATTGAAAGTATAAAATTCATATGATTGACACTCCACTAAAGAATGCAACTCTCTGGTATTAGTTATAGCACATAATCACATAGATGACATAACAAGTCAGTATTATATACTTCTTGAGTCAGTAGTCTAAGATTTATGACATTTACTATTGGGGGCCTAAGGCTCTAAGCTCTTCTTATCTTCATGAGACGGCTAAACCAGGCTCTCAATGTAGATTCAGTCTCCATCCAAGAAACTTAAACAGACACAAGGCCTAATAATCTCCATAAACTGATCTTCATGCTTATATACAGAGATTGCCCAGCTATATTAAATTGCAAAAAGTCCATATCAATAGGAACTAATTCCACATAAAATTAGACAGTAAGAAAACTATTCACACCAATCTAAGAACCAACTATATTATTTCTAAAGACAATGTCTATATTCATTTGAAGGTCATCCCAGAAAGAGACCTGTAATTGGTGGCGATACTCTTGAAGTATACTTGCAGCTCCAAGAAGCATGGCAACATGAGCATCATGTCCACATCCATGCATCTTCCCTGGAATTTTACTCTTGTGCTCCCACTCCACACTCTCCTGCAACACTCAAAAACCCAATAATTGTCATCAATTATTCCCTTCTAGCTTAACCTCAAATCAATAGTAACTAACAAAATTAGAACTGTTTAAGACACTGACCGATTAACAATAGCAAACAACAGTAAAAAGAAATTAGATGGTCAAAATTCTAATACACCTGCATAGCCAGAGCATCCATGTCGGCTCTAATTGCAACAAAAGGTGGACCACCGGTGCCAACAAAGCCAACAACGCCGGTTTCAGCCAAAGGGTATTTGTAATGGATGCCCAGCCGGTCAAGTTCAGCTCTGATGAGCTTACTGGTCTCAAGTTCCTCATAACAAAGCTCTGGCTTTTCATGGATTTTCCTTCTGATACTCACCATACGATCGAAAAGATCCTGCCTTTTAGCGTATTCAAGAAACAAGACTGGGATTTGAGCCAACTGCTCTTCTGGGCTCAGTGATTGGTTTGAGGAAATGGGCAGTGGCACGATCACAATGGCTATGAAAATCAAGGAGACCCATTTGGGGACAGCCATTGATTGTAAGGCTGAATGATTGAATTTGAGAAGACGGAAGAGTTAAATAGTTTTTTTTTTAGCAATGGAAGAGTTAAATAGTTGATTTCAGAATGGGACAGGGACTCTAAGACGAAAGGTACGTAGCCGGTGAGCAATGGAGGGTATTTTACACGTGCTGCTTCCAAAAAACAACTTGTCGTTTCTTGAACATTCATGTGTAATCTGTGAATGGGATCAGTCATTTACATCAAAAGTTTCAGTGATACATTCTGTGACGAGAAAAAATAGAATCAACCGTATATTTTCCGATTGATTGAATACAAATTTCATCTGTTTAATTAATATTTTGAATACGACCATATAAGTTGGAAGCAAGCAAGGCCGTAGATCGATCCAACTCGATCAAAATTTCATACAAAAAAAACAGCCGTACTGTTCAGGCATTGTACAGGCCTGAAGGGCAATTCTTAGGCCAGTGCTTACCGTGATTATATATTACAAAGATAACACACCATTAAAACAGGGCTAAGCAGAGCTGCTATTATCTTCAAACTCACCAACTAGTTCAGATTAATTCAGAGCCATTTTGTGGTCAGATTCAGGATCAGTGTCAGGGCCAAGTGTGTTGTATGCTGTGCTCATCCTTCTTATCTTCTAAACCCTGGTTTCCATCATTTATAAAAATTTCAGGGTGGTGATGATCATGAAGCCAAAATGACTTGGCTAGCTGGATATCAAGAACATACTTACCTTCAAAAACCAAATATTGAATTCATCCAAAATTACAACTTTGGTACAACATTTATTTAA
This sequence comes from Rubus parviflorus, assembly GCA_029955375.1. Taxonomy (NCBI): domain Eukaryota; kingdom Viridiplantae; phylum Streptophyta; class Magnoliopsida; order Rosales; family Rosaceae; genus Rubus; species Rubus parviflorus. Next base: position 20,191,065 of record JARGGL010000004.1, read on the forward strand.
TAGGGTAGCTAGTCTACTAGCCATGGTAACCTAGCTAGCTATAAGAGAGATACTCTGCAATGCATCTAGAGGCTCAAAATGCGCAATGAAGAAGGAACAATTACCGAGTCTTTGCATTTGAATAAAGGCATTGGAAGCAAGCAAGGCGAGTCAGGGTCCCGTACGAGCTGCCTCAAAATTTATCCATATAAAAGCAGCCGTAGCGTTCAGGCATTGGGGGACCACGATATTTTCCTGAAGGGCAATTCCTCGGCCAGTGCTTACCGTGATGACCACAAAGGGTACACACCATGTAAAGAGGACGGTTATACCCGGAGCGACAATTGTCAACCCCACAGACCTTACAAACCATTACATATCCCTTTTCAACAACTACACCACCTGGTTGTTCACATTCAGATTCAGAGCCAAGCGTGTTGTGAGGGCTGTGCTCAGTTTCAGGGCCAAGTGTGCTGTTGTAAGTATGGTGTTGCTCATCATTCTTATCTTCTAAATTGTCAACAACACCTTTCCATCATTTAAAAACAAAATCAGGCCAGCTGGGTACGTGGTGATCGATATATATATATATATATATACATGATGACACAAACAAATTAAAGATCATGAAGCCAAAATGACCGACTTAATTGGCTAGCTGGACTTACCTTCAAAAACCAATTGATCGAATTCATCCAAAATTATAACTTAATTTACAGTACAACGTACATTTCCTCATGCATGAGATCGACAGATCTACACGCTCAAACTTCAATCCATGCATGTTAGATCAGACATTAAGCCAAGCACACAACATATCTGGACCGGCCACCACAACAAAATGCGTAATGAACAAGGAACAGATCGAGTCCTTGCATTTATATTTTCCATCGATCTCGATCATTCAAATAGAAAAAGCTTGAAGCCTATAATTAATTATTCATACCCAATCGATCTAATAAAGAAAATTAAAGCATGCAAGAAAACTCGAGAAATCCTCTGAAACAAAGATGAGATCGAAGCATACCAACAGGAAATGGAATCGCCCTACTACTCATGGCTGGGGACTAGGGTTTTTTTCGGTTCTAACTTTTTGTTCTCTCTCTAGTGTTATCAAATTCATCCCCGATACGACGTCGTTTTGACTCCCTGAGGGACAAGACGTACTCAGCCGTCCACTAGAGTTTGATCGTGCCACGTGGAAATTCATTACTCCAATCAACAACGTAGAGAGAGAAAAACCTGAGAAAAGGCAAAGCCAGCTTCCCATCTCCTTCTTCCAACACAACACGGCTAAGAAAACCCAATTTCAATCCTAATTAACCAAAGCGGCCAAGCCGATTTCATTTCAGTGATCTCTCTTTCCCTCTTCTCTATTTCCGATCCGATCCCTCTTCCTCAGCATATCAACATCTGGCGTAAATTCCCAGGTACGAACGCGTAATCTATCTATCTATCTGTTTGTTGATTTCAATAAAAATTGCGGGGGTTGATTCTTTGCGGTGAAAGCTTCGATCTTGATTGCGGGGGATTGATTTTCGGATTAGGGTTTTTGGCACGCGTTGACGTTTTTTCTTGTGCTCAAGATTGAGAGGGGTCGATAATCGCAAAGCACCAACCATGTTTACCAGGCTTTTTGGGAAACCGAAAACGGAATCCAGTGCCCTAAGCACCTTAGACAAGTTAAATGAGGTACGATCACCGCTTATTCATCATTACCACAATTTTTTCATTTCTGAATTATGTAACTATAAAATTTGGCTTTCATTTCGATACTTGCATTGAATTGGCCTCGGAACTTTTTCTCGTCTAGTTTTCTTTGAATTTGTTGATGCAATCAGGTTGTTGATGCAATCGGAAGTAAACTATTGATATCAAGTTGATTTCTTACTGATTTTTGCAACAAATGCCATTAGTGAGTAGTGAAGATAACACCTATTAAGTTGGATAGACTTGGTATCATGATGAACTTTGTTTTTGGTTGGGTGTGTTTACACCCGTTATTGTTCCTCTTTAGCACTTGCTGATTTCCACAATCAAATTCTTATACTATGGTTTATGCTTGTACAGACGCTTGAAATGCTTGAGAAAAAGGAGAAAGTACTTCAGAAGAAGGCTGCTGCCGAAGTAGAAAGGGCCAAGGAGTTTACCAGAGCAAAGAATAAAAGATGTATGGGTGCTAAGTTTTTTTTTGTTTTTTTTTTTATGGAGAATTTGGATGGTGATCATCTAATTATTGAATCATTTTCTAAGTAATTTATTAATCTTTCCTCTGAGAGAGGACTTATATACACTCCCCATTGTTTAGAATAGGTTTACATTTTATAGCTAGGTTTGAGGACATTAATATATCTGCTGTAACTTTGCTATTTTTGGCGATATAATGCTTATTTATGCTACAATTTCTTGTTTGCTTCTACTGTTTTTGTAGTATTTTCTGAAAATTGTTCCTTCTGTTATAAAGCGTATTTTTTCTTTCTGTAACTTAATCTGAGTAATGAACTTTTTCGGAGGGTTTCTTTAGTTTGTATCCTGTGATGTTAAGGTTGTATTCAGTGCAGAAATCTTATATTGTAGCTCTGAAAGTCATGCTATGAAATTTAACATTCTAATTCTAGATTTTAAGTAGGTCAAATGTATGAATGGTGGTAAAGTTTAAGGTCATGGAGAGGGGCCATAGACCCATTTTTTGATTTGGAGTCAAACTAAAGATGTCTTGTCTGTAACTTCTAAAATTCTAGTCGTTTTTGACTGAGACATATGCTTTATCTTTTGCAGCTGCTATACAGTGTTTGAAGAGGAAGAAGCTGTATGAACAGCAAATAGAGCAGCTTGGAAACTTCCAACTGCGAATTCATGATCAGGTGATGTTGGAAATTGGAACTATAATTTCTGATGCTTTCAATATTGTTTTGTAGATATGTTCGGATTTTTGGTTTTTAATTGATGGAATTGTGCTGTATTAACGTAGGACATGTATTGATTTTGCAGATGATAATGCTAGAAGGTGCAAAAGCCACTACTGAAACTGTAGATGCCTTGAGAACTGGAGCGGCTGCAATGAAGGCAATGCAGAAAGCAACGTATGTAGTATTTTGTTTTATTTTATCATATTTGCACGTACAAGATTTGGCTCTGATAATATGCTTAACTTTACACTTTCTTAATCTACTCGCTCAAATTCTTTGAGCTGACAGCATTATCTAATGTGCAATCTGCTGTACGGCTCAGATCTGAAAATGAAAATAGTCTTAGTGCAAACTTAACTTTTACATATGTAATTGGAAGAACAAAAAGCCTGCTAATCACATTAATCTCGTTGTTTGGAGTGATTAGTTATAACACTGTTTGTCCTGGGCTTGCTGATTATGGTTACTCCTGAAAACAAAACATGATTTGGGAATTATAGGTTTTATTGACAACAAAAATGGTTTGCTTTTATACAGGAACATAGATGATGTGGACAAGACCATGGATGAGATTAATGAGCAGACAGAGAACATGAAACAGATCCAGGAAGCTTTGTCAACTCCACTTGGTTCAGCTGCTGATTTTGATGAGGTTTGTATTATCTTAGTGCTTTTCTTTTATCCATATAATGGATCTGGCTTGTTTAGGACATATTGTTTTGTATTTTTTGTTGTATCTATTCAATAAGTTGCTCTGCAGATGTTGAGACAATTTTTGCTGTTGCAGGATGAATTGGAAGCGGAACTTGAAGAGCTGGAAGGTGCCGAGTTGGAAGAACAACTTCTTCAGCCTGCAACTACAGCTCCTGCAGCTCCAGTGCAGGTCCCAACAGGAAGGCAACCAACTCGTCCTGTGCCCCAGAAACGCACTGCTGAAGAAGATGAACTGGCTGCTTTGCAGGCTGAGATGGCACTATAAGAAGGTCCATTTCTCAGTTGTAGCTTGAATTTATCCGTATCATCAATGTATTTATTAAGATTACAGTCTCCTGGTTTACAAATTTGTGGGCTTCTATCACTTTTGTGGAATCAAGTTCATATTTTTGAATGGAATGCTTTATTAGGACTTATGTAAATTGTATTCAAACCGATTTCACTTATATGGAGTTTGTCTTCTTGTGTTTTGTGTTAAAAAGTTGATTTTGTTTGTTAGAATTCTGGCTTCTATCACTTTCGTGGAATCAAGTTCATATTTTTGAATGGAAGGACTTACGTAAATTGTATTCAAACGGATTTCACTTATATGCAGTTTGTCTTCTTGTGTATTGCGTTAAAAAGTTGATTTTGTTTGTTAGAATTCTGCAGGTGCGTCTTCTGTGGAATGGAACCGAACGAATCTGTGTAAAGAATTGGTGTCATTTTATGATCTCCTACCGCGCATCCATATTGCTTTGTGGCTTCATTATTAAACAGATTGTATATAAAGGTGGCATAAATTCAAACAGAGTCCCCTTTTGAAACTTGTATTCTGCGTTTCAGAATATTCTCTTTCTTTTTTACTTATTTTTCTCTTGGAACATTTGTTCAATGTTCTGTCGAGGATTAATGAATAGCCATTTTGTGATATTACCAAGTCAATAATGCTAAATGATTGCTGGATTCTACATCAAGACACTGCTTTATTACTCTATCGCCCATTGGACTTGACAATTAGGTCTTGGTCTTTTGAGTTCTTGACCGGGTGACCCAAGTCAATAACGAGAGGAAAGTCTGATGCTTACAATCACCGTCTCCTTGAAGCAACAGGTTTTCAATTCAAAGTAATAAGAAGCAATCCCTTTTGGGAATTCCTCTTAGTTGCCATAGTGCAGTGTCAAACACGTCTGTTTTTTGGTGACATTAGTATGCAAGTGCGTTATGCAGAAATGAAATAGCTAAACATTCAAAATGGAATTTGGAAAGAATGGGAATCCATAAATGGTAATAACAAATTAACAAGAATTAGACATAGCTAGCCACAGCAAGCCTTGGTATGAATAAACAATCTCCTATATTTTCATTCTCCAAAAACGCTCCATCAGTGAATTATATAGGTGAGCACCAGAGCAAATACCATTAGCGCATACGCAATTCCTTGATCCACTGCTACCCCTGCACACCAAATATCACAATCAATACAATCCAATTGAGAGCACTAAGCACGCCCCTAAACCCTCGGGTTAGTAGGGTACCCCCACCCGATAACGGTGAGTAGCAAACCACAATATCATCTCATTGAGATAGAGAGAGAGGGAGAGAGAGGGAACCATCGCTTGTAGGGGCAGGAGCTGGTGCAAGGCTTTGAGCATTGATGGAAGGTAGTAGAAGAGAAATGATGATTGCAGAGAAAATTGCCGTGACAAAAAAGTGAAGTCTCAGCATCTCCATTCTTGACTCTATATATGACACAATGGGCAAGTGAGTTTTCGCTTGCTTCTTCGACACAAGGTCTCTACGAAAATGTGGATGGGGGCAACACTAGGCATCTCAAATTTATAATGAGAAAGACTGAAAGAGCAAGCCAATGAAGGACCACTCTGGCTTATAATTAGTGTTAATTGCTAATTAACATGGAAACTCTAGAACCTATGGTGTTGATGGGTGCCACGTTTACGGCCAAGATTGACAGCACGTTAAAACTCCAGGTAATGTCGAGCTGTTTAAGCTGGACCTCAACAAATGAATTGGGAATCCCTCACATGGATCAATCCTGATTCCTAGTTGTAAATGAATGATATGACTCCACTCGTATATATTCTCACTTATTTTCCATTTTAAAGCCGCACCAAATTTCAAAGAATGATTGAGCCGTTGGCCAGGTATAAATTAATAGACATAAGAATAAAACTGACACAAAACCAAATCCAACAGCTAAACGTTGGAATAGACAGATTTCAAACCTTACCTCTTCATAATGGAAGATTCTAAAATTTGAATACCTGTAAATTGACACAAATACAGCCAAAGGGCTCATAATTTTCCAGCTTTATCACCAACTTAAAGCACCCGATTGAATCTTTGCATGATCATACTTAGCATTCAAATGTGCACCCTTCTTACAAGAACGATTTCATAAGCCTAACCCAGACAGCAGCATTCAAGTAGCAAAGTTGAAATTATACAACAAAAACGTCTGCTTGTGTATTATGTTCGACATCCTAAGGAAGCATGCGCCATACTATATAACCGTAAGATTGCCTTTCTCAGCATCTAATCACCAACTGAGCTCAGTGGAACTGGTGACATCTCCAGATAGTCAAAGTCTTCTGTTATTCCAACCTACATTCAAAATTAGAAAGAATTTTAGAGAAAACTAGATGATGAGCTTCAATTGGAGCATGTGCTTTCAGCTCAAAATACAAATGAGACTCTCATTTTTTTTTTTAATTCAGTTTTACCTCCTTGTACATGTGTTCAAGCTGCTCTTTTGCAGACTGAAAGTTATTTGAGCACCATTGACGCACTGTGAAAATGTTGTCTGCACAGTTATAAAACCATTGTTAGTAAAGACTAATATAGAATACCACTAGAGTCCTAAGCCTCTGAATTGAAATCTGTAACCCAAAATATTTGTCAAGGTCATACCTGTCCATCGATTAGCTGCTTCATGCGCAACTTCAATTGCATTCTCTGCCAACAAAATTACAATTTGGTTAGCAACTCAGTACGGTTAACACTGAAAGAAAGGAAACACCTAAAAGTTCTAAAATGTTAAAAGGGTGACTCTAAAATGGTTCAAGAATCAAAAGCAATCCTTAACTCATTGCTTCCAAGGCAGCTGGATCATTGTCTGCATACTGCCCCATCTCTTCCTGAAAATTACAATAGCCTCCAGTCACAAAGTTGATCAAATTATTCATATTACTCAATGCAACCCAAAGTTCAGGATAGACTCCAACCTTCAGCTTATTGTAGTTCAGCTCAATCTCTTTTAGCTCAGCTAAGGCCTCGTCTCGTTCATCCTGGTAAAAAACTTGAGGTTCATATGCATGACAACCACATAGAGCATTCTTACAAAGTAAAAGAGATACAGCTTAAAACCACTCACAGATTCCTCTCGTCCCTTCTTCAGCGCATTACACTGGTCAACAAGTTCTACATGCCGCTTCTTACTGCTTTGGAGATCAGATTCAAGTCTGCTGTACACATTCCTTAGCTGCCCAACAACAAAACACACGAGCGTGAATTTACTTGTACAAATTTAAGCACAATCCTATCCTATATACTCGAGGTTGAAATCTAAGCCATCAAGTTTACCTGATTCCCAGCAGAGCTAGGGAGACTCCAAAAGTACACCTGAAATATTAAAACTATATACATTACAAAACGCCAAGATAACCAAAACAAGCATAATGTACCATTTCTTCAATTAAACAAGCTCTGAAAATTCATGTGGCATGCAAGAAAGAAGCCCTCAATTCGAAACTGTATACAATTGGAAGCTCTCAATACTTACAGAGGTTCCTATCTTGTCTTTGAAAACGAGGTCATCATCCACCAAACTTTGGATCACATCTTTCACAGACTGAGTAATAACACCTTTCTTTGGGCCCTTCTTCTCAAGCTCCTTTAGCTAAAATCATCAACATTAACATTTCGTTACGCAATAAAAGCTCAAATTGTGGACATTATTCAGAATCTTGAAGAGATCTAAGAACAAATTTGAGTTCAAAATAAACGCATTTGAAGTTGCAGCAACAAATTACAATCAAAAAGGGGCTTACAAAATAATTGAAACTTAGAGTCTTAGAGCATAATAACACTCACAAGGAAGAAATCCTGAGAATCGTAGAAGATCTGAAGCATCTTCTCACGCTTTTCCTCCAACGAAAGGCCTCTTTTCTTCGACTGAAGAGCAATCATAAACAAAATAGAGAGGAGAGAAATTTCAGAAAAACGATAATATACTCAACATGATTAGTTTCTAGTTGAGAAAATAGCTAAATTTCATATGAAATTAAGAATCATAGAGACTCTTGCTCTTTGGGGCATTTTGTCAGTAACCTGACGGAGCAAAATCAGGTACGAATGGAGAGATCTGAACCTAATGTTTACGAGTGAGATAAAAATTGAAATCGAAATTAAACAAGAATTAGGGTTTGGAGAGAGTGATTTACCATTGAGGCGAGCTGGATCTGGATCTGGAAGACGACTCACGACTTGTTGAAGAAGCCTCTCCTCCGCTCCCAATTCTGAAATGAAGGTCTAGTGTGGCGGGAAATATTTATATTTATTGCGGGAGTGGCCGGGTTTACTGCGATGCCCTTGTTCACTGTCGTTGAAAACCCACATGCCGTTTCGATGCAAATAGTGATGTCATTTTGAGGTGCTATATAAGTTTATGAAGGATGGAAAAAATGGTACGTCACAAAGCAAAAAGAGACACGACATAGATATGCTCTATTCGTAAAGATCATCAGGTCCAAGGTTCGATTGGCATTACCTACAACAACTAGAAAAAAAGAGACATAGATATGCTCAAAAAAAAAAATGAGACATAGATAGAACTGCCAGCTGAATGTGCCCCTCTAATTTTAGATGCTAATCATGTTTAGCTACTAGGTCAATATCTATAATAATTAATAAGCACACAGTTTCCAACTGTTTATTAACAATTTCCTGTTCTTGGATAAGTACTTTTCAAAAGGTTTTCTTCTTCTATTTTCTTGATACTCTGTATTAATTTGACCTTACTATAAAATTTGGACTACAGTTATATGCTAGTTGGAGAACATTTCAAAGGTTCTAGGCAGCTCCACCTACTTTGCTCTACATCTTTAGACTTGTAGTTGCGTCTCTTTATTTCTTTTCCTTTTTTCTTCAAGATTTATTTTTCATGCTAAATTAAACTAATCACAATATGCACCTACCAACTCTCCAATCTCCATGTATGTGAAATCAATATTTGAAGAGCCCTAACCAGTTCAGAGATTCCCGAGACCAAGTTGCTCTCTTAGGCCTTAAGAAGAAAATGTCAACTGCTGCCTTCCTCCTCCTGTTTCTGATCTCTGCAAGTTTAGTTCAAGCGCAGCGCCGAATAGGTCAGCATTTTCCTCAGAAACTAAATGCTATAGTTCTTGTTGATGATTGTTGAAAGAAGCTGTTTTTTCAAGTGATGTCTTGTGATCTTAGCCTTTTGCTTGTGCTTCAATCAAAAACTTCAATACCAGTCAATCCAATAGTTTGCATATATAACAATCGAAGTTTTAATTTGCTCATTCTTTTGAATTTCTAATCCTTATTTAGTTTTTGTTGTTCTGGTTTAGACTTCATAAGCATCGACTGTGGTTCTCCCTCGAAGCTTTATGAAGACATTGATACCAACATAACTTACTCACCAGATGAAAATTTCATAGACACCGGAATAAACCAGAACATTTCATCTGAATATATGTATCCAAACAATCCCAACCTGCCCTTTCCTCTCTCGGACCTCAAGAGTTTTCCTCAAGGAAACAAAAACTGCTACACTTTGAAACCTGAAGCTGGGAAAGGAAGTTTGAATTTAATAAGAGCTTCTTTCTTGTACGGAAACTACGATGGAGAAAACAGGCTACCGGAGTTTGATCTCTATCTTGATGTCAACTTCTGGTCCGTGGTGACATTTGGAAATGCTTCTGACATTGTTACAAAGGAGATTGTTGGTTTTGCACAATCTGATGTCATCAACATTTGTCTTCTAAACAAAGGTTTAGGAACTCCTTTCATTTCGGCATTGGAACTTAGACCGCTTAACAGCTCAACTTACAAGACTGAGTTTGGGACTAATGCATCATTAGTACTCTTTGAAAGACTAGACATTGGATCAAGCAATGGAACAGGTAGGTATGCAGATGATGTTTATGACCGCGTTTGGTCTAATTACATCTCTCCTTCTTGGGATTCGGTGAGTACTTCTTCACCGATTATTACCTATGAAGATGGATATAGAGTACCTTATGAAGTCATCAAGACTGTAGCTAGACCCCGGAATGGAAGTGAACCTTTGGAGCTGTATTGGAACACAACTGACTTGAATGCTCAGTTTTATGTTTATATGTACTTTTCTGAAGTGGAGCGCCTTGAGAGAAATCAGTCAAGAAAATTCAACATATCTTGGAATGGATCTCCATTGTTTGGACAGTTTATTCCTCGTTACTTAAAAGCAGACATAATATCTAATTCAAAAGCTCTGGTGGGAAAAGATCACCGAATTTCTATATATAAGGTGGAGAACTCTACCCTTCCACCGATTCTCAATGCTTTTGAAATTTACAAAGTGATGCAGCTTGTTGAATCACCAACTTATACTGAAGATGGTACGTCTTCTTTTGTTAAAATTCATAATTTAAGTGCAATGCTATGCCTTTTCAATTTTGATTAATATTCTTCACATTGGTCCTGTTTATGCTCTTCATAAATGCAGTTGATGCTATCATGAATGTCAGAACTACATATCAAATTAAAAAAACTTGGGCTGGTGATCCCTGTGCACCTAAGAATTTCTCTTGGGAAGGTCTAAAATGCAACTACACCGTTTCAGTTCCTCGGATTATTTCCCTGTGAGTCCTGGTGAACCAGTATTAATGCAATCTTCATTCTTTCTGTAATCTATTTTATTTCTAACCAGAGTTGTTTTTATTGTGATTAGGAACTTGACCTCAAGCAGTTTGAGTGGGATAATAGCAGCTTCCATTGCCAAGCTCTCATCATTAGAGTCTTTGTAAGTATCTTTCATTTATGATTCTATAAAGGCTCATCTTGTTGAAGCTATTCATTTTGAAATGCTTTGTCCCAGGGATTTGTCGAACAATAACTTAACCGGACCAGTGCCTGAATTTCTGGGAGAACTAAAATCTCTCAAGACTCTGTAAGTGTCATGGTTACATGATAAAGGACTCATAGTTGTGCTAGAAAACTAATTACATCACTAACAATTGAAATGCAGGAATTTGAAAGGTAATCAGTTGTCTGGTTTTGTTCCAAATTTTCTTGTGGAAAGAGCAGAAGCTGGATTACTTGGACTAAGGTGCACCTTTTCATCTCAATGCAAACACCGAAAACTTTCATCTTGTGTTTGCAATACATAGCAGAAGTGGTTCATGTTCTCCACCATGTAATATATAACTGTGTCTTTTTCTCCATTTCAGTGTGGACAGCCAAAATCTTTGTGGCTCAGATTCATGCAAAAAAGAGAAGAAAATTGTTGCTCCAATAGTTGGATCATTATTATCAGCACTAGTAGCCCTTATAGTGCTGATACTTGTATGGAAACTGCGAAGAAAAAGAAAATCAGGTACTTAATTTTCAGTTATGTTTCACCTTTTATAATTGTCACATTAGTGACATTACCATGTTTTAATCAAACTGAACAACACTTGAAATGATACAATACAGTAGTATTTTCTCATTTGAACTCATCGATCACTTTTCATTGTGTATTCAAGCAACAGAAGGAGAAACCTTTAAGAAAGAAGGAATACCTGTTGCATCAAAGAAGTGCCAATTCACTTATGATGAGGTTGTAGAAATCACCAAAAACTTCGAAACTGAAATCGGGAAAGGGGGATTCGGGGCTGTGTACCATGGCTACATGAAAGATGGCACCCAAGTTGCTGTCAAAATGCTTTCCCCATCATCAACTCAAGGACCCAGGGAGTTCCAAACTGAGGTTTGTTGGATAGAATTCCTCGAAAAATTCAGTGCAATGAAAATGCTGGACTCATTGGTTTTAATTTCGATGAGTTACTTTTTCGTCTGTAGGCCGAGCTCCTGATGAGAATCCATCACAAAAATTTGGCCTCATTTATTGGATACTGTGATGATGCTGACAACTTGGCTCTTATATACGAGTATATGGCTAATGGAAACCTTAAAGATTACCTCTCAGGTAAACTAATCTATGTTAAATTAAGCCTAGCTAAGCCATCTTAAACCTAGTGAACATTAGAGTTGAAAATATTTTAATGTCACATTTTATGGTTGCAGATAAAAGCTCACGTATGACTTGGAAATTGAGACTTCGCATCGCCATAGATGCTGCACAAGGTTAGTGATCCCTGTTAATAAAATGCAATTCGATCATTAGTTCTCTAATTTCCTTCGAATTTACGTTGATTGTGAAATTTTGGTCACAGGGCTAGAGTACTTGCACCATGGATGCAATCCACCTATTGTACACAGAGATGTGAAAACTGCCAACATTCTCTTAAGTGAAAACTTGGATGCTAAGATAGCAGATTTCGGTCTTTCTAAGGTTTTCTCCAACGATAATGAAACCGATGTGGAAACCAGAGTCATGGGGACAGCAGGTTATCTAGACCCAGAGTATGTCTCAGCTTTCTCATTCCATTAGTATCACTATTTTGATTATGTACGTGACAATATGACATAATGACCAAGTGTTGTCTCCAGGTACTACAGTTCTCATAAGTTGAATGAAAAAAGCGATGTGTATAGTTTCGGGGTAGTACTATTGGAGCTGATCACAGGCCAACCTGCTGTCATAAGAAGCGACGAACGAATCCACATTGTGCAGTGGGTGAATCCTCAGCTCCAGAAAGGGGATATAGCGAGTGTTGTTGATCGAAGAATGGAAGGAGATTTTGATGTGAACTCAGTTTGGAAAGCCTTCGAAATAGCAATGACATGTACAACTAGAACCTCTCAACAAAGAGCCACAATGGGTTTTGTGTTATCTGAGCTAAAACAGTGTTTGGAAATGGAGTTGTCGAGGAATCGAGAAAGAAATTCTGGATTGACTGAAGAAAGTGGGGATACATTTGCAGCAGCATATAGTAGTTCACCATATAATAGTTCCATGTATACAGATTCCACTAATGTTGATTCCATGACAGAACCTTTTGGTAGGTAATAGCAAGGGATATGATTTTTGGCACATATATAAGTTTCTCTGTAACTTCATTATTTTGGTTCCTTGGTACATAAGTCAAGCTTGTGGTTCCATTTCTTTCAGACCAATGAATGGCTTTTCACTTTTTCGATGTGAAACTAGTAAAGCTCTAATCTAAGCCACTCTTTCCAACAATCTACACCTTAGCATGATTTGAGCCAATCTCCAATATTTCTTGTGATCAAATTCAAAAGGAAGCTCTTTAACTTTCAAATTGAAAGCGAGAGACAGCAGCCCCAAGCGGACTAGTAATATAAGGCTCCAATTTAAGCTACTCTTTCTAACAAGAGGTTCTCGGATGAATCCCTAAATCAGTCCAAATTGTATCCTGATTTGCCCGCGTGTATTATCTATTACTATAGTCTGCATAAAGTAATAAACATCACGATCATGCATGCATTGACCTGAAAGAATTCACTGTTTTATATGAAATACTGAAGGCTAGAAATGTGATCGACATTAGAAATTCTCCTAATAGACTAATATATAGACTCTTGACTGTTGCATGTACTTGGCCGAAAGGATTCAAATAGGGTTGCAGACTTTTAACCTCTAATATGATATGATCATGAAATTTCAAGGAAGAAGAGAACAAAATTGAATTATGGTTTTATAAGGGAGTTCACACGAGCCACTTACTGAACCAAATATTATAATTAAGCGTACTCATTTTTGTCTTGCATTTTCAAATTTCAAGTACAAGTCTACGCCCCTTTTCCCAATAATAATATTATCCACAGACTAATAATACCATTCAGTGCATTCACACTTGTCACTTTTGAAATTGTCAATGTTCAAACTGACTATCCATGAACCATTTTGACTACGTATACTTTGTGTTCATATTGAGGCCTACAAGAATGAAGATGTGGTTAAAAATTAATTAGCTTGAAGTTGATTTATTGTGGATGAGTTGCGACTTTTGCAGGACTATAGTGGAATCAATCTGTTTAAATCTCTAAGCCTTTTATGCACATTCATTGTTCTTTAAGTCATCTTAATTGTGAGAAATTTAATGATTTATTAACGCGTCAATACATAAATGTAGATTGACTTCTTGCAAATATAGACCGGTGCACACTACGAACATACCCTTATATGGAGTTGGTCTGCCACTGCGCGCATAGAGTTAGTCTACATTATATATTGACGCGTTATGTTATTCCGCAAGGAACTCTCTTCTAACTGTTTGTGCGCGCAGACATGCATGGTCATCAAGAAACTGACGAAAATTGGTAAACTCGATCATTCAAAGAGTATGATATTGAACTCCATATATTACATCAATGTACGTATAATTAATGAAACATGGTCTTTATCAGATGCATGGAGACGTCTTCTTCGATCGAAATTGGCTGCCGATGCAACTATCGTGAAGCATTGAACAGTCGTCAGAAGCAAACAAACTACTGCTGACTACACCCCCTTACAATTATGAAATATTATATATATTTACACAGTGAAACATTCCAAGTGCGAAAAAGAAATAAAAACAGAGAAATTTAACATTGCAAAACAACACCTAATTAAATCCATGCATGATTGGTGCATACATTACAATATATAGTAACATTATCGATCTGGGTCTCTTCTTTCTCCTTTGATCGATCTTATTTCCCTTTATTACATAATAGTTTGTGGCAGTTTGATGGATAAGAATGTGCCTAATAACCAAAGCCATCCAGAAGAAAATGATCACCATGCCCAGGAGGAGGAGTCTCGAATCCCAAGCCCATAAGAAACTCGTTATAATTAATATTGATACCTGCTTCATATCCAGACCACAAGGAACAATGGTACTGATCCAGCTGAGGCTGAGCCAAACTAGATGAATTGGGAAGACTTGAAACTTCCCGAGATAGTGAACTGTGTCTTTCACTAGTGCCGAAATCAGAAACTTCCATAGGCTTTGAATGAGAAAATTGATGATTACTGGGTTCAAAATCTTGCTTTAGTTTATCAAAACTTTGCCCCGAGCTTACATTCGCTAGGTGTGGTAATGTGCCACCAAAACAAGATGATGACGTCTCGGGGACATGATCAGGGGTTTCGATTTTGGGAGGAACTGAAGCCGAAAGCTGAGCCGTGTTGAGATCACTGGTGTTTCTAGTAGCCACATTGTAGTACTTTCCTGCTGCCAGTAGCTTTTTCTTCAACTTTGTATTCCAATAGTTTTTCACATCATTGTCTGTTCTTCCTGGCAGTTGAGAAGCTATGACAGACCACCTGATCCCAAAACACGTACAGATAAGCATAAATAAAAATAAGTAACACATACACCTTCACAAATCACAAGTAAACGCTACAAAAGAAAGTGGTAGTAGTAGTAGTAGTTCGAGTCTTTACCATGTTGTTAAGATAGGTATTGAAAGCATTTACAACCGTAGGATTGGGAGTGAACCGAAGACTAAAATCAAATCAAACGGTTAAAAATGCGTTTAACACCCATGTTGAACAACATAGTTACAAATTTGTAGTAGTACAATATCCGTACGTATGAATATGAGTGCCATAGTTATTGACTTGCCTACTTCCAATGCTACAATAGAGAGTGCTGATAACGTTGTCTTCCCCCTCGGTGAAACTTCCGCGCTTGATGTCTGGCTTAAGATAGTTCAGCCATCTCAAACGACAACTCTTACCGCAACGATTCAGGCCTTAAACAAAAAAAGTTAAAACTAATTAACCATCAGGAAGATGGGATTTGATAAAAATGCGCGTCAAAAGCAATAGAAAGATAACACTTAAGTACCTGCTTTGGTTGGGAGAGCAATCCAATTACCTGCAGTGGTGCCATGTTTGTGGAGGTAGTTCTTGAGGGTGGTGTCTTCTTCAGGAGACCATGGTCCTCTTTTCACTTTAGATTTGTCACAACATGGAGCTCTTCCCATGGCTAACACAGTCGCACACTCTTTGAAATTCAGCTCAACACCACCCAAAGCAAAAGCTAGCAGAAGACACAACTAGCTTGGCCAGGACTACTGAAGAATATATATGATGATGAGATGGGTAAAAAGTTAACTAAAAAGAGCTTTAGAACTCTCGAATTTGTCTGACTAAGCTATATTTATTCATTTTCTTAGTAGAAAAATATTCCATTATGTAGTGTTTTTCTAAGAGAGACTATCAGACTAGTCAAATTCAATGTTGGTGTTTGAGTAAGCACGCAATCTCATTCTTATGCTATGAAGTACAACTTATAGCCAATTCCAATTGCCAATGGCATATAAATGGGGTTTTGGATTGATGGCGGGTGAATGCTGCCTCTTAAAGTTAGCTCACCGTGGGGACAAAACAATTTTTACCGAGAACAACCGAACCTGCAGGCGGTCCACTTAGGTCAGGTCTTCCTTGTTGGTTTTTTAGTGTCGGTGCACATAACGACTCGGATTAACACATTTTAGTTTGACACTCCATTCCTTTACCTCGATAAAAAAAATTAAAAAAAACTTGCAATAAGTAATTTCTACGGTATGTATGTGATAGATTATTTCTAGCATTAGTGATAATTAGTATTAGGCATAAACATTAATGGTGTTCGTTTATCCGTGCATGACCAAGAAAAAGTTGGTCAATCACCCTTGAACATAGTTTGGTAGGATTGTAGGAACACAATTAAAGAAGTAAAACTGAAAGTTTGGGCAAAATGTCCAAAGCTTATGTTTATAATTTAAACATACACGTACTCCTTCCCTCTTGGATCGATCAACTAATGAAAATGGATCTCTAATTCTCTATACATATCATTCTTTGGTATACATTAGATTTTCAAGAGAGAACTAAAACCACGTTCAATATCTGAGCTAACTGCTAGCATGTTGATAATCTATGAAGTGTCAATCTGAAATGTACCTATTGCGGTCGAGTTGAAAGTTATATATACATATTATTATTATTATTTTTTCGAAAATGAAGTACTAATTAACATTATTAATTGTTCAAACAAATTAATAACAACACTCAACTGCTGCTCCTGGATTCGCTTCTTGGCTGACTCCAAGGAAGTGTCTGTCTGCCACTGAACATCATCGTCGTCGTCTTGAGCAGCTTGGTCCTGGCTACGAGTAGAGGAGTGATCCTCATCAGAACCGGCCAGTGCTTTTCTTCTTGCTAATTGATGCTTTAGAGCCACAAGTGCCGTTCTTCTTCTTAAGCTTCTTTTGCTCCTCATCAGCCATGGCCGGCATTGTTCTTCTTCTGCTGATCTGGAGGGTTCTTGAGGATAAAAGTCGTAAACTTGTCCCTCATGTCAACATCAGACACAAACCCACATGCAGCACATTTCAGAGTGAGCATCTGTGTCTTGGTGATGATTATTTCAGTTTCAGGGATACCACAACCATAGCACTGCACATATTTCCCAATGAACTTCTCAACAAGTCCGGCAAGCTTTGCAGTGTCATGAGCACTATTCACATGGCAATTTCCAGTCTTCTCATCTAGCTTTGATCGATTGTGCTCCAAGCGCACAGCCGAGATACTTGGTAGTATAAGAAGCAGGTCTCGCCAAGGCCTTTGCAATTTCCACCATGCATGTTAACCACGTACATTAGTCTTTATGTCATTTCCTCTACCTTCAATCTTCGTTAATTATCATCTTAGGCATCTTATACCTATAGAAGGCATCATCGCGGTTCGAAGCACCAATATTCTGTGGAGCCATCTTCAATAAGGCAACCTCATTCACCAGCAGTTAATCTGTACTTTTTTTCTAGTAGGACAATATTCACCAAGCAATCCAATTGACGACCAATAGAGAGAAGCCCGTCCAGACATAAAATAGGGTACAAACTTCACACGTACGTACGTACACTCCGGCCACTTTGACAAAATGAAGACTGATCGAACTGCCAACTTCCTTGATTTCCAACTCTCTAGCTTGCTGTCTCAGTTTAGTTTACTGGTCTCTATAGTATATACGTACGTACTACTATATATTTACGAGACTCTACACGCTAATCCTATTAATCATTGGAAATACAATAGGTAAATACCAAGTCCAACAGGGAATAGGAAAAGTAAGTATACTTTCCTTGTCCTTGGTGGAATCCGACTCCACCGACTCAAACATGTTTAATTCGCCCTTCTCTGTTTGCGTTGCAAAGGGAAAAGAGAGTTTCTTTTTGTGAAAAATATGTTGGTTAAAGTATGATTTGAGTCCATGGCTAATGCCACCTACCTATCACAATCTTTAAAAAGGAAAATATTTCTTTCATAACATATGCAAAATTGAAAATATTAAAAATAAAATAAGAAAACAATATTTGCCGACAAACGGTTCATCGCGAACAGTTGCTTCCTTATTATTGTTATTAAATATTAACTTATAATAGTTAGAAAATCAAGAAATTGAAAGATAGAACCCCATTTTGATTCTCATCTCTTAGAGTTGATATTTCAATTATTAATAATGCACATTGGGCATCAGTAATCATTTCGTGTAAAATGCTCTAAATTTTTCAAAAATTGTTTGCTATAGCCACTTTTGGACAAATTAGGCAATTTTATAAATTCATACCATAATTAAAACATGAGTGCTTGGAGTAATAACTTAATATTAAATTGCATGATTGTTCAAGAAGGAAAGCATTTATTTAAAAAAATAGGCAAAAGCAGAAATATTTAAAATAAAAAAAAGCCTTTACCGACAAACGATTCGTCGGGAAAGGTTGCTTCCTTATTGTTGTTATTACCATTAACTTATTTTTATTATAAAAAATAAGAAATTGAAAGATAGAACCCCATTTTTATCCACAACTCTTGGTGTTAGTATTTCAATTATTATTGATGTACATTGGGCATTAGAAATCATTTCGTGTAAAACGATCTAATTTTTTCAAAAAATTGCTTGCTATAGCACACCACTTTTGGACAAATTATGCAATTTGATAAATTCATACCTTAAATAAAACATTAGTGCTTGAAGTAATAACTTAGTATTAAATTGCATGATATATTGTTCAAGAAGGAAAACATTTATTTAAAAAAATAGGCAAAAGCAGAAATATTTTATTTAAAAAAAAAAACAGCCTTTACCGACGAACGATTCGTCGGGAAATGTTGTTTCTTTATTGTTGTTATTACCATTAACTCATTTTCATTAAAAAAATAAGAAATTGAAAGATAGAACCCCATTTTGATCCACAACTCTTGGTGTTAGTATTTCAATTATTATTGATGTACATTGGGCATTGGAAATCATTTTGTGTAAAACGCTCTAAATTTTTCAAAAAATTGCTTGATATAGCACACACCACTTTTGGACAAATTATGCAATTTGATAAATTCATACCTTAAATAAAACATTAGCGCTTGAAGTAATAAGTTAGTATTAAATTGCATGATTGTTCAAGAAGGAAAACATTTATTTAAAAAAATAGGCAAAAGCAGAAATATTTAAAAAAAAAAAACAGCTTTTACCGACGAACGATTCGTCGGGAAATGTTGTTTCCTTATTGTTGTTATTACCATTAACTTATTTTTATTAAAAAAATAAGAAATTGAAAGATAGAACCCCATTTTGATCCACAACTCTTGGTGTTAGTATTTCAATTATTATTGATGTACATTGGGCATTGGAAATCATTTTGTGTAAAACGCTCTAAATTTTTCAAAAAATTGCTTGTTATAGCACACCACTTTTGGACAAATTATGCAATTTGATAAATTCATACGTTAAATAAAACATTAGTGCTTGAAGTAATAACTTAGTATTAAATTGCATGATTGTTCAAGAAGGAAATCATTTATTTAATAAAATAGGCAAAAGCATAAACATTAAAAAAATAAAATAAAATAAGGAAACATCTTGTACCGACGAATGATTCATCGGTAAAGGTTGCTTCCATATTGTTGTTATTACCATTGACTTATTTTAATTAGAAAATCAAGAAATTGAAAGATAGAACCCTATTTTGATCCTCGGCTCTTGGGGTTAATATTGCAATTATTATTAATGCACATTGAGGGTCGGAAATCATTTTGTGTAAAACGCTCTAAATTAGGTAATTTGATAATTTCATACCATAATTAAGGCATGGGCGCATGGAATAATAACATAGTATTAAATTGCACTTTATAATTTTTTAAGAAGGAAAGCATTTTTTTAATTTTGTATTAAAAAATTAAATAAGGAAACAATATTTTCCGACGAATTAATGGTCGTCGGAAAAGGTTGCTTTCTTGTTGTTGTTATTACTGCTAACTTATTTTAATTAGAAAATCAATAAATTGAAAGATGGAATATCATTTTGATCCTCACCTCTTGGAGTTGATATTTCAATTTTTATTAATGCACATTGGTCGGAAATCATTTTATGTAAAACGCCCTAAATTTTTCAATAGTTGTTTACTATAGCACACCACATTTGGACAAATTTGGCAATTTTATAATTTCATACCATAATTAAAGTATGGGTGCCTAGTGTAATAACTTTGTCCTCTTTTATGAGTTTTTTTTTTCATTCATTATTTGTATTTTGCTCTCACACTCTATCTCTTTCGGCTTGCCTTACTCGCATAAAAAAAACCCTCAATTGCAACTTTGCAAGTGATGAGTCAAAGATCTTTTAGACAGATGAGTCGACTCAATTTCAATCTATATCTCTTTCGGTTCTCACACTCCTCTATCTCTTTCGGTACTCACATAAAATTCAATGGAAGTATGGACCGGATTCTCTGCTCATCCTCTGTTTATTCAAAAAAAAAATTATATATATATATATATAGATCGAAGTCGAAGTTTGAATACACTATATATGTACATTAGGCAAGTTAGGGGACTTGGCTCCTATTGATTCCGAAACTTCACCTCATGGATGAAATTTTTAGTATGTTTGAGTTGGGATCCAATTCCAATTTCATAGGAACAAGTCATCATACTACAGATTAATAACTTAATTAGGACATCCCAAGAGGAGAATCCAAGTTCACAAGGTTATACTTAATTATCTGATGAGAATCAGGGTCCAAATCATGCCAATTGTCTCTATGTTGCATACTTGCATGGATGCAAGTTTTACAAACAGATAATTAACAAGGGCAGAAACAAGGGGGATATATATTTTAGTAAACTAGGCTTTTTTTTTGTCCAAAAAAAAAACTAGGCTTTGTTTCTTAACAAATCATAGTAATTAAAATCCTATAAGAAAAGGAAATCACAATCTCACAAGAAGAGGACTATAGCAAAAATATATTATTAAAATTAAATAATAATGTAGAAGAATTTGGTATGAATCAAAAAGAGGACATAAATGCATCAAAGATAAAGGTGGTGTTTCTCAGCCCATCATAATTCATTTTTTCTCTAACTAATTTGCCCCTTCATTTTTTCCTTAAATTTCCAAGGCCGAGCCTTAACATTCTTTTAGAACGTTGCAAATTAAATTTCTCTATATGTGTAGTTATGTGCATGGAATATTTATGAATATGCAGGAAATTAATTTTGCAGATTACTTCATTTTTAATCCCCATTACCAGTCATAAATCTATCAATTAATCTAGAGGCAAATTATGAAGTGGTTAGCACATTTCATGGCATGCATGTGATATATTATAACCTTTTAATCACACAAATCTCGTACATTTGTCCAGCCCTACAAATAAACAATCTTCCATTGCAATATTTAGTGCATTCAGTCAGCATCATACTCATGTTGAAAAGTTTCTAAACCACATATATAATACATGTTTTAATCTCTAAGATACATCATTGTCCAAAAAAAAAATCTCTAAGGTACATCAGACACTTAAATATTGAGCCAAAAGTTTGGCTTTTGAAACCATCGGCGCACGACAGAGACTTTCAACCACCCAAACCCTAATTTTGTATCATTTTAGTTACTTACCTGGTTTGACGGTAACCTCAATGTGCTGGAAAATTACACTACAAACTTGCCCAATTTTCATGGTCGCCGTCTTGCTTTATAGATAGTCATTGACAAATTCACACACATTTCAATTCTAAACTCACCTTGTCTTCTTTCAATAATGAACCCACACCAATTTTTCTCTTTTGAGGACTAAAATTACTATTAACACTTCAATGGAGGACTAAAAGTACTAATGTACAATGGGGGTCTACAAGGAAAATGAGTTAACTGGTGAAGGTAATTTCCTTGAAGGATGTAGATGGGAGATGTTTACCGTTGATTTTATAGAGAGGCTATAGATTTTGACTCATTAAACACTCTAGAGTTTTGTATTTTAAAATTTTAGATTATGTATTTATGTATACAAAATTTTAAAATATATAATTTTTAGTGTCATCAGTTAAAGTTTAAAATGTGTTTGCCTCTAGATAACAAGTTAAATGTTTGAAAGAAGTGATCGACAAAATATTTTAAATGGCTAAAATAATAACAGCTGAGTAAAGTAAAACAAGTTGGTTTTTGAGTTTCTTCACATATCTTGCTTCTAAGAAGGAAAATACTTAAATCCTACTTTTAATATGAGATTAGCAGTGGTATGAATTAACTTGTGTAGAACCTATTAACCTAACCCAAATACAGTTTTTTTTTTCACTGCTAGAAGCCAAAAACGTAAAAGATATAATGCCCCCTATTGAGTTGAAGAAAATTAAGGTTTGATATGTGTGGAGCTCACATACATTGTTCAATACAATAATATCAAATAATCAGTCCACTTCCATTGATACCTGGAGTTTTCAATGCCTAAACTTGGATATTCTTAATGGGATACTTTGGCATTCTTGTTGGCATATATCCCAAGAATGAATAATGAGTAATTCAGAACCAGAAGAATTCATTCAGCCTCAAATTCTGCATGCAATACGACATGGACCAAATTGGACACTCCTTTTATGTGATGCGGCACATAGCTTATGACTCATAGACACGGACAATGACACTTTGGATATTGAATCCCTTAATAGAATTATTCTGCTCTTCTTGGTTTATCGGCAACATAATACCGCTGCTTTAATCTCGCAACTGCATGGAATTGCAGTGAAAAAAACCCTGATGGCTTTCATGAAACTATGAAAGTCTTAAAAACAGTGGAAGTTCTAGTATTCCCGAGTGTCAAAACCTTCAATAAGTGAGCTGCTATATTAGTGAATACTTGGAAAATTTTATTACTCCGGAGCACTATAGACCGAGAGATCGAGAACATGCATGTGGAAATCTAAACATACATCAGAAGTGGGACTAGCGGCATTGTTAGGAGTTTCATTATTTGATGAATCCCTCCAATAAACCACACCGAATACAAAGAACCATTTAGGGATAATTATGCATGTCTAAATCAGAAGCATGAAGACAAGCATCATGATATTGACAAGCTGTTTGCTTTATCAGAAATGATCAACTGGTGTAAGCAAGCCTAGAATAGCATGCAGTTTCAGATGCAACACCCTGACCCTGACCCTCACCCTGTATTATATTATATACCAATAAAGGTCAACAGAAGAGAAAATATCAGATAGCTCACACCTTAAGATATTGCGTGCGAAGGGGTTAAGTATCTCCATCTTCCTTTGTCAGAGATGCAATTATTTCCACCCATGTAATTAGTACCATTGATTTCTTTGTCAGAGACATTTGTTTCCATTGATTTCCTGTTCATGCTCCATAATTACAGAGATGTCATGTGAAGCCTTATCGACGAGAAAATTAAACCTCACCCGCCCTAGTTAATGAGGCAACAAAGACGGACGAAGGATCTAATCCAAGTCTAGGTCCCAAACAAAATGAATCAAGAAGCAGAGCAGGGTAAGTGGTACACAATTAATAAGATTAATCATTGATAAAATATAAATTACATTAATAATTGCATTGGGATGAAGAGCATTACATAAATTTTTACAATGGTAGAGATCAGTAAGGGGGCAATAGTGATGATGATGATGATGAACACAGTAATTAACAAAAGGGAGGGAATCATACTCCACTCTGCTTCAACTATATACACAACAAAAGGGCATTTCTGTTTTTTTGTTGTTGTTCTTAGTTTCTTACCAATCTAAACTCTTGCTCTTCTACTTCCTTGTCACGAAAAGACCGCACGATTCACCGATTCATATTTACACATAATCTTGAAATTTTCAACTTGACTTCGCTTCCAAAATCAAATTCCAGCTCTCCCTCTGCTTCAGACACTATTCACACATCAGAGAGATCAAAAGCAAAATAGGGATAATTAGAGGCCACCGAATGAACCCAAAATAGAATCATAAACAGTAAAATCCTTGTCACGACATGAGCCACTTTGGCTCATTCATTCTCAATTCACCAGCTCAGAAACCCATCCAACATCCGGCGCTCCAGACGCCTGGGTCGGGTCGACCCGCTCCAGGGAATTCTCCTCTCTCAGCTTCTCAAACATCTTGGCCCTCAAATCCCTTCCAGACTCCACCCTCTCCATCGGAGGCTCTTCCTCACAACCCTCGTCACAGAGATCCAGGAACCCAATTGCAGACCGAGCCGGAATCCTGGTCGGAGTCGAAGGCAGGCTACAGAACCCGGGTCGGAGCATGGACCCGCGTGGAGAGACGAACCCCCCGGGTGCCCCGACTTGGACATTCCAGGAAGCGGGTAAAGACTTGACCTTTCCCAGTTGCAAATTCCTCAGCGAGGCCACCATTTCGCTCATCGAGCTCGAACCCAGAGACCGACTCACTGAACGAGTCATGGGAGAGACAGGAGGAGAATCTTCCGGTGAAATTGACGGCGGAGTCGACATGAAGGGCAGACCTTTCCCGCACGAAGCAGCCTCGATCGCCTGCCTGAGTGGAGACCCGTCGTACGACTCGGCCGAGTTGGACCCTCTCGGACTCTGCTGAGGCAAAACCCTAAGCTGCTCCGGTGTATGAGCGAAGAAACAGACTCTTCTCTTGCAGCTCGTGCCGTCCTTGCACGGCTGAGTCCGGTAACGGGCTGGGTGGAGCCAGCACTCGAAAACTCCATGAGCGAACTCGCACGAGTCGCCTTTCTTGCAGTGACCTTTTCGGAAATCGGGGCAAGCCGAACCCGAATAATGAAACTTCCTCGGGTCGCGGCGCCGGGCCTTCTCTCCCGGGTGGGCGAACGGACAGTCGGTCCAGTCATGCGACCTGCCACGTGCGCACCGCCTCACCTTGAACTCGAACATCCGGAAATGGTCGCAGGAGTAAGCATCGACCGGAGAATCCGAGTCCAAACCCGAAATCTCGGAGTCCGAGTCCGGGTCCGAAATCTCGTTGGAGGGCAAGTAGCACTGGAGAGTCGCCAAGGCTTCGTTGAGGTGGTACGGGCTGTTTGCATTGCCGTCAGAGCAGACGGAGACGCCGCTCAAGGGGTAGGGAGAGTACATCTCCGCCGTTGGATCGTCCAGGGTCAGCCACGGAGGGACGTGGATCGTCGGATTGGGACGGTGAGGTTCTCCGAGCATCATTTCGTTTCGTTGGTGGTGGCTTTGATTTGGACGGTTGTGTTTAGGGGAACAACAGCTAGAGTGGCTTTGTTTATAAACTGCTTGACAAGTGGGGGTTAACCGTGGTTGAGTTGTGTGTTAACCGTGGTTTGTTTATTAGATTCTAGGACCTCCGTTTACCGCTCCGGTTAAAATTATTATACTTATTAGAAGTTTCTGGGTCACTATACTTTGGGACAGGTGGAATTCTGTTCTCCACGTGCGTCTCGCTAGGAGTTTGGGTTGCTCAAAAGGTGCAACATGGAGGTCTCTGATTCAGCTGTGAGATGTATCAACTGAACGTCCTGTTTGTTGATCATGGGTTTGGAGTTTAATTTTTACTAAATTTGGGAGGGGATTTTTCCTTTTTGTTTTTTACTATATATTTGGGTCTAAAAAAGAAAATTCACATTAAACGAGAAACATCTTTTGCATAAAGAGGAAAAAAAAAAAACGAGAAAGTTCTGGATTTCAGAAATTATTATTTTCTTTTCCACAAACAAATTCCACCTTAGGGTTTGTTCTTATTTGGCAAATGCTTCAAGTTTTGTGCTTCACTAAAGAGACAAAAAAATGTACAGCGACTGCCCTTTTTCATTTATAAAAACTAACCTCATGCCCGAGCGATACATGAATTATTGGTGAAGAAAAAAAGAACATGAAAGTTTCCTTATTACCTTTTTTTTTCATATTTATATTTTTCTACTTTATACTATAATAACTTTTTTAAATTATTTTATTATGATTTTTATTTTATATTATAAAGGGTATTATAGGCGCTTCATAATTTGATAAAACATTTGACACCAAACCCTACACTTCCATTTATAGTAGTAGAAATTAACTTATTTAAGTCAACTTTAAGTGAAGTTAACATCAAGGTCGACTTAAAAAGATAATTAGGGGTGATGCTACTCTAGGTTATACCCACTACACTAATCTTGGATAGGTGCAGATCCTAATATTTGGTTTGTAGTGGCTTAAGAGTTGAAATGGCTTTAGGGCACAAAACAAACATTTCATATTCATAACTTGGAAATGTTGGTGTGACTTGGTGTTAATCTCAATGAAGAAATTTGTAGTGAATTTAGTTTCCGAATTAGATGCATAAATACAAATGAATTTACTTAATTTATTATTGGTAAGTTCTATATATTCTTGAGATCATGATATCTATCGAAGAAAGATGAATGTGATAACACAGAAAAAAGAAACGCTATTTGATCGATCTTTTTAGATTCTTTAGGCGTTTGGCTGTGAATTAAATAGATAATATGTCTTGTTTACTAAAAGATTGAATACCTTTAATATGAACATATGAAACGGTATCATCTCAATTGAGATATAAATTTGATTTACTTTGATTTCTTTTAACATTATTCACGAGATAGAAAAGTGCGCATTTCATATTCATTGACTAGCAGATAATTAGTTTCTTCCTGCAATCAATACTAACGTTGCTCGGAAAGTCAAGGAATCACAATCCACATCCCACCCTCTCCATAAACGTCGAAGCCATGACAAGGATGTTTCCCTAAACAAAGTGGCAGGGTCACAATCTTTACTTCTCTTGAGAAATAAGGAATTTAGCTCCAAATCCACAACCCTGTTTTGCTACATTGAGGATTTAATCAACTGGTATAACCAAAATGGAGTATGTGTTCCCTTAATGCCATCCAAAATTAATTAATGATGGAGCTGTAAGTATATTTGTGGCCTTGAGCTTCATGTTTATCCGGCCACTTGAGGGAAGGTAGATCGAGATCGATCACATTCATTTACCTGATACCCCTTTTGGCAAGTAACTAAAGTCCATCGAGCAGCCCTAGCTAATTAAGTATTAGCTTTGTGGATATTTTGACCCCAGAAGAATAAAAAAATGATGAATACTATTTCTAACCTAATTAATCTGCTCCTTGAATTTATTTATATATTGAATACGAGAGTAAATGCCGCTAGGGCGACTTTATTTAATTAAAACGCGAGTGACAAAAATAAAAGCTTAATTATCTCGGTTTTCTTTCAAGCAATGTGAAAATTATTTACCCTAGAAATATATATATTGAGTTATTGACGATTGCTTTGTTAAGCGTCAAAAACGTAATAAATGAAGGATTTAATTGTGTTAGCGGGGAGGTGGACAACCCTAGCTAGTCCATTGCTCAATACAAAATGAGTCATTCTCATTAATCTATTTAATTACTTACCGACTGATCATTAATCTTTTCAGTTTGATCTAATAATATGAAATCATTAAACGAGGGGCTTGGGGTAGACGTGGAGGTTAATGAAGGCAGTGCAGGCAGGCATGTGCATTTGTAGTGCTGCAATGGAACTATGGAAGGAAGCTAGATAGAATGAGTGTGGTCAAGGGAAAGCATATAAGGGAGAAAGCTCTGCCACGCCAAACTTTATCAATGCTGTTTTAACATAATTACATTACAAAACTCTATCGGCTTGTAGCTATTATCATTAAGCTTTCAAGGCTTTTGTAGATCCTTTTATTGCAACACGTAACCACTCTAGTTAAGGGATGCCCTTAATTTGTAGGACCGAATAAACGAGCATAGGGCATAGAGTATTAACAGCGAGGGACTTGCCGACTTGGGCTTCAAACTGTTTATAAACTCTCGTCTAGGGTTAGGTTTCTTTATTAACTTGTGTGTAGAGTCTATAATGCATTACCAAGTCTAAATGTAAAGATAGACAAACTTCATATGGTTCGATCTTGAGCATTCTTAATCGATCTAATATCAATGTATATTTTTTTATGGAAAGATGACCATGTATATTAAGATTGAAAATTATAAATAATGTTACACCCTTTTTAGAGTACGATAATAAAAAGACATCACTTAAGTAGTTTCAGTTTATACTGAATTTGATATAGACACTACGGAACACCCAAAACTTTGCACTTATAAAATTTAAATCGAAGTTGACTGTATTGATATATTAATAAATATAAACAACCCTACATACTTGTATAAAAAAAAAATCCTAGAAACTTAATAGTTGACAGTACGGAACACCCAGAACTTGGCACTTATAAAATTTGAATCGAAGTTGAATGTATTGATATATTATTAAACATAAACAATCCTACATACTTATATGAAAAAAAAAAACCTAGAAACTTATGTAAAAGCTAAAAAGAAAAAGTGTCTTGAGGACATAAACAATAAGTTTCACAAAAAACTAGATTTTTTTTTGTTGATAATTATTTTTTTTTGTCAAAGTTGTTGATAAAAAATTTAACCACCCTACAAAAAAAAAAACTTAAGGGAAGCAAAACCCTATTGATAAAAAAAAAAAAAAACAAAAAACAAGCCCTAGCCTAACAGATGTGGATAAGATTGTGAAGGGAGCCCTTATACAAATATATTGTAGGGCATTGGTCTTGATTCACGGCGTCACGTGAAGTGTTGACGGAGAAAGGGCTAAAGAAGAGGGGGTGCGGTGCGACACATGTCCTAAATTAAGGGCACTGCAAGCCTTGAGCATCCCGACAAAACACAACTAAGCTCCCTGTACGAGAAATATCCCTTCCTCTACCCTCTCGGTGAATGCGATGGCTGTACGGATGCCATCCACGCGTCCCTAATTTCTGCCTCCACTGCGAGACTACCGTACACGTGTCCTCGTCCTTTTCCACTCACTCTGGGAAACGACAAGGCTGTCCTACAACGACTGCCACGAACACCTCTCCAGCACGTGGCGTCATCTCCGTGCATGATGCCTCTCGAGATTCGCGTGCTTTTGACACTTCTTTTGGAATTTTAATTTTAATTGACCGCCTTCGATATTATCGTTTGGATGACGAGCAGGGATGAAGTGCTACTCGGAAGCATAAACAAGTATACGCAATCACTCATCAAAGGTCTAAGATCAACTTCAAGTGAAAATGATAATGATCTCCATCATTGTCGTGGTTTACAACCATAGATCTAAGCTCCAAGTATGGAACTATTACTATAAATAGTAGTCACACTTGACAAGGATCATCTATATTATTAGCCAAAAAAAAAAGGATCATCTATATTAAGCAATAATAGTTTTCCTTTCTTGGTAAATGACATTTTTGAAGGACCATGCCATTACCATGTGAGGTAGGGAAATTAAAGTAGCCCTATTATCCTTAGGGTAGTCCTATATTTCCTTTTCATCATAAAGCAATATTGTGACATGTGTCACGTACCCTATACTGCTACACTACAGAGAATTGTTACTTGCCTTACAAACAAGGTACATGTATGTAAAGACTAAATACCAAGTTACCAACTACCACGTGATCACTCATCACGAGTTTCTCTTTCAGCCAACACTTGTGAGATTTCTAAATTCAAGTCATATTGTGGAAATTGGTATGCATGTACTCTATTTAATATTTATTCGAAAGTTCTATAATATATATTTTTTCGTGTAAAAAAATAAAGTTCTATAAAATATTTTTAAATATTAAATTTTGAATACGTGAATTGTTAGATTAGTCATTATCTTTTATATATTTTGGTTAAAAAGAAAAGAGCAATTTGAGCTTTTAAAAGTAAACTCTTTCATAAAAATGAGATGTGACTCGTAAAAAATTCATTCTCCAACTTATTGCACTCACTTATATATTTATGTTTGTTGTAACTGTCTAAAGACAATATGTGGAGAAGGAGTTCCCTTCACATTGTATTAAAATGTGAACATTCTTATCCTGACGTGCAAACTAATGATCAGAACCGTCTATATTTTAGGTTATCCTTCAAAGATCATTTGATAAAAAAAAAATTTCAAATTTGAAATTATTTAGCCATTTGATTACCACATTCATCGTTTCAACTTTATCTGACGGATTGTATTTGTATGTAAACTATACAACAAACAGATGACCAAACAATCTCCAATTCGGCTGATTTTTTGTAAGGATAATTCTTGAAATAAATCTAAACGATGAGCGGTTCCGATGATTGAGTTATGTTGCCAATTAGTCGGAATAAAGATGTTCGCATTTTAATACAATGTGAACGTCCACATGTGAATGAGACTGTGTGGAGAAGATATTTATCTTTAGAATAATTTATAACTTCCAAGTTGCCTAGTGATCGATATTACTTTATTAGCATTAGGTCCAAGACTCGAAAGATGTTGACGTCAAACCTCGCCTAATGGTAATAAAAGATGTGTAGTTGGGAGAATGATAGAGTGTTGGATATATAATTTATGTTGTTCTTATGTGACCTCGGGACAAATTAGGATAACCAAGATAACTTTGTTGAAAAACTTGAAAGTGACTCATTTTATGGAACTACATTGTTTTGACACACCAAGTGTCCTAAGCCGATCTTAAAAAATTAAGAGAAAATGAAATGAACTGCTAGCTTGCTCCATTTCTAACAAAGAATCTACTCTTATTCCTCTATACCACATCAAAAAAAAATCACACCGATGTAACAAAGGAATTTTTTTATGGTCCCGTTACGTCACGTAGTAAATGTGACGGGTTACTATGATTGGTAGCCTCAATAATTTATGATTTCTCTACTCAATATTTTATTATTCACTAATTATTTTATTACACAACCACCAATTATAGTGGTCCGTCACATATGCCATGTGGCATGACGGGACCATAGAAAAAATTTTCCGTGCAACATCCGATTCATTTTTGGAGTTCGTAGCCAAGAGGCTAATTAATATGGAATCGAAAATACTCTTTCGAAAAGTAGGTTTAAGTACACATCTCAATTCTAAAATTAACAATGATGACTAATTTTTTCAGCGTAATTATACATCTAACTTACTACTGTATGACATATTATATATGTTATCAGATTATTAATCTATACTATATTTAAGAGAAGAGGACTTGCTCACCAAAACTGAATTTTTTTTACTGATATAGCTTTCAAATATTAATTTTTTTTGAAATATAATTAATTAATAGGGACAATCAAGACAATTCACAAAATAGAAATAAAAAATAAAAAATAAAAAAACTACTCATAGATAAACTTTCAACCTCTACGGAAATAATTACCCCACTATTTATAAAGAAAAACTGATTTGTCAATATTTGCATAAATAAATGTCTCACATTCTTCATATAACTACCTTCATTCCCACATCTATCGGGAGTATGGATATTTCTAGCTAGTATATATGATAAAAAGTTAGAGTTAGACTATATATACTGAATGGTAGGCTTGATCATTTATAAGATATGTAGTTTAATACTTTGCATTAGTGGTGGTGGTGTGTGGTCATCATTCAAGGGTAGGCTTTTAAAGTCCTCAATCCAAAGTCTATCTGATCGATCGAGCTCATAGGTGGAGATTTTGAAGTGACTGAAAAGGAAAGCATGCATGCGAATAATGATCGATAATCGTGTACGCGCGGGTAAAGAAGAGTAAAAGAGGGTTTGCTAGCTCTAATGTCGATCTCTATCTCTATCTGGTATTGCCCAATCAAACTTTAGCTTGTTTAATTTGAAACCTTCGGGTGATGTTTTATATATATATGGCTTTTCCTTAATGGAGCTGCTGTCAACGTTGTTGGGATTTAGAAGATCTTGCAGATTTATTCAAGTGAATGAGATGGAAAGCTGGAAAACCAAACCTAGCTGCTAGCTGAATCCCCTGTAGATCGATATGAATCATATGATCCATGCATATATGTCTTTGGTTTAGTTTATAGGCAAGTATACAGTAGGATACCTCCCAAAAAATTGTGTGTAAGAAACAAGACAAGTAAACAAAAGGGCATTATTCAATATTTTACATAAACCCTAAACTCTAGTATGCATGCTTAGTTAAACCCTAACTACCTCAAATCCAAATTTGACCCTAATACTACCCTACACCCGGCCAATTAATTAAGGAAATTGTGAATTCTGCTTTGTCAATCAAATTAATCAATCCGTGTGCATGGGTCGATAATATATATAGAAAAATATTTGAGTGAGGAGATGATCAATTCGATCTCATGCAAGTTATTTTGTGTCTGTCAATTAATTACTATAAAAAAAATTAAACTTGGATTTCCCTTTTCCAAATTTTATAAAGTTAAAGTCAAAATTACATGCAGTGCCAAATTTAGGAAATTAAGGAATCCGGCATTCCGGTCTATAAGAGGAATAAACAAGACAACTTGTTGAATAGTTCATATGCAATAAGACTAAAGCGGGATGGGATATGATCATATAAGGTTGAAATTACTGGTCCAAAAGATAGAATATATATATATATATATATATATATAAATTGGGCAATTCCGAGCCCACGTATTGTCGTATTCTTGCTCAAAACCTGGGTTAATAGCTTCTACACAGTTGAAAGCAAAACTGATGTGACCAAACAACAACCTCATCATACTTGGTGATTTTTACATCAAATTAAGGCAGCATTTACTGATTTTTACATATCAT
Organism: Rubus parviflorus; assembly: GCA_029955375.1. NCBI lineage: Eukaryota > Viridiplantae > Streptophyta > Magnoliopsida > Rosales > Rosaceae > Rubus > Rubus parviflorus. The sequence goes on from JARGGL010000004.1 coordinate 20,223,703, forward strand.
ATAGCCGCCCCCCTGCCAACAAAATTTGTTAGACCACTAATTTCCCTTTGCAATAATAGGAAATAAAGGAGGCACGAACAATATTGGGTTATTAACTTAATTTGTCTCTGCTTTTGATCTTTTGCTGAGATTCATATATATTGCGATATTAGTGCATCGAGTATGAAATGAGCAGTACTGTAGACCCTTTAGTCTCGGCATGTTTTTGGTGAGTGTTTTAGTTTAAGAGAAGCGTTGCTCTCTTGCTCACTGCTCGTTCTTTAATTTAAGTCTTGCTTCTCCTTTGTATTAGCTACCTAGTTTTAGATAGCGGACCTAGTGGTAAGCATCGATTTTTGTCCTCCTCCTAGTACGTGGTAATCCAAGACGCGCCCCTAGAATTGTTGAGCTGAATTGGTATCCTCCTTCTTTTGGGTGGGTTAAGATAAATACTGATGGTGCATGGAGGAGTGGTCTGGGTGTTGGGGCTTATGGGGCTGTCTTCAGAGATGATAAAGGGTTTTTTTTGGTGCTTTTTCCTCTTCTTTGGACATTCCTAGTTCCGTTGCAGCAGAGGTGATGACAGTGATAAAGACAATTGAGCTAGCTTCGGTAAGAGATTGGAAATTTGTTTAGTTGGAGGTTGATTCCTCCCTTGTGCTTGATTTTATTCGATCTCCTTTGTTAGTTCCTTGGCAATTTCGTGTGTTGTGGAAGAATTGTCTTCACAAGGTTTCGATGATACAATTACGCTCTTCTCATATTTATCGGGAAGGGAATCAAGTCGCCGATGCGCTTGCCAACTTTGGCCTCTCCTCTACTGGTATGACTTGGTGGGATTCTTCTCTGGACTTTATTTGTTCCTTTATGGAAAATACTCTCATCCAAACTCATTTGGATGAGCCCCATCCAAACTCATCCAATTTTTGCTCATTACACATTATATTTTCATAATCCAACCATTCATATTTTAAATCACCATCTAAAGATCATCTATGCAAAAATTTAATCAAATTGGAGATCGTTTGATCATCAAACTATATCAAACAAATGAACGGTTGTAATGAGAATGTTAACTTTCACCGAAACCGTCTATTTGTTTGATATAATTGGATGATCAAACGATCTCCAATTTGATTAAATTTTTGCATAGATGATCTTCAGATGGTGATTTAAAAGATGAATGGTTAGATTATGAAAATATTATGCCGAATATACGCAAAAATGGATAGTTTGAACGGGCTCATCCAAACTCATTGGATGAGAGTATTTTCCTTCTTTTTATTCAGAGAGATGTATTAGGGCTTCCCAATTTTCGCTTTCGTTAATAGGTCTTTTCTTGTTTTGGTGTTCTTGGTTGAGAGGTTTTGGTTTTAGTCCCCCTCTATGTCACTTCTTTCTTTGCAATAAATTCTCCTCGGTCTGAAGATGTTTTCACCAAAAAAAAAAACATCAATTTTTGTCTTAACTAGCTTAATTTCACCCGCTAAGCGAAAGGTGATTGAGTCTTAATGAAATTGTCCATACATTCTACTCGCGTGTACTCTCACTAGCTTAATTATTGGCCTTATACCCTTTGTACTCATCACTTGTATCTCTCTATGAAATTGTTCATACATTATGCATGCCCACAAAAAAAAAAAGGTGTGAGATGGTCGACTTTTAGAACATGATAATGTCTTAAACTGTATAGATCCAAGTATCGAACCCTAATTTGCTTAAACTAGTAGATTTTTCATATGCAAAATCTAGTAATTAAACCTTTTTTTTTTTTTTTTTTGAGCAATAGTAATTAAACCTTCTTAAATTAATAGAAATGAATATGAGTTTGTAAAAAAATACAGAAAAAGGATAAAGGAAAATGAATTAATGTGAGATCGAGTTGGGGGCAATAACTTGTGAAACTCATTGATGTAGCTAGCTAGGTTTGTGTCATGTCGATCTTCTGTGTATGAGTCTCATGAAGTAGCTGGCTAGGTACAACGTACGTGCATGGGGTTCTTCCTTGTTTTAATTAACTGAGCTTAGGATATATAGGGATAGATCCCCATTAATTTTAACCTAACTTTTACCAACTTCTGGGCTTCTGGGCACCATGGCATATTGCATGCATATATATATATAGTTCAATTCAGTACGTACGTACGTGTGTACATATACGATGCTTCAACTCAACGTATGAGCTAGGTTATACAACGTACGTACTGTAATGATACTAATAATAATAATCTTAAAGGTCAATTATATATGCTGCCTAAAGATCGACATTCGTTCGTGGTGGAGGGCCCTGGAGGCTTGGGATCGGAGACTGCTCTGAAATTAGAGACATGGAAATGAAATTGACAAAAACCAGCCACGAACGTACGTACACTGATAATCTGATATATAGGTAGGAAGAAGATCGAGGATTAATATCAACCGTAAGATGTCACTGTTAATTATTTGTACTTACATAATTATCTAATTCTTCTGGTTCTGGGGTAGGAGTTTATCTTCCATCGTCAATGAAAGAGACAATTGATAGATTATAGATTTGGACCAATGCAAGAATATTTATATATATATATATATATATGGAGTGTTAATCACGACAAGATTAATGTAATGTTTGTCCTTCAATTTCTAGCAAGCAAAATATCTAAGCTATAACAGTCTTGAGTGAACATGAACTTGCTGTGTTCATTGTGTTATTTAGGGAAAATATTCCTGCGTTTGAATCAAAACGTACGTATCATACATAGTTATATCATTTTTGTTTATTATTTAATATTTGTGTATATGAGTAATAATTGTAAATTCAACAATTATTCTCGATCACTCATGATGGAATGATGGATGATTGATTTGTTTTGTATTTTCATGGAATAACGTTTTCGGCTAAGTAGACATGACGTTGCCAATGGTAGTATAAGAGCATCTTTAGCAATACTTGTTATTTTTTAACTAAATTTTAGCTAAAGTAGCTAAATATCTATTTTGGCTAGCCAGTTTGAAAATATGTCTACACTAATGCTCTCTACGTACTTTAGCTAGTATTGAATTTAAATCATTTTATTAATGAATAAAAAATAGTTTAAGTGTATTTAATAATTACACAAAACAACTAAAAATAAATGTTTATAATTAACAAAAATAATAAAGAGTATTATCTCGCTTTCTATATTTAGGAGCCATATAGCTAAAAGCTAAAATAAAGAGTCACTTAGGAGGCTGGTGCAGCTACTAAAATAGCTGAAAAGCTAAACATGCTCTCTAAGAGCATCTTTAGCAGACTCTCTATCTGAGCTCCTTAGCTATTTTAGAGAGTCTGTTTAGCTTTTCAGCTATTTTAGCAGCTGCACCAGACTCCCAAGTGGCTCTCTATTTTAGCTTTTAGCTATATGGCTCCTAAATATAGAGAGCGATAAGAGGCTCTCTATTATTTATGTTAATTAAAAACATTCATTTTTAGTTGTTTTGTGTAATTATTAAATACACTTAAACTATTTTTTATTCATTAAAAAAATAATTTAAATTCAATATTAGCTAAAGTAGAGAGTATTGGTGCAGACCTATTTTCAAATTGGCTAGCCAAAATAACTTTTTAGCTACTTTATCTAAAATTTAGTTAAAAAATAGCTAGCATTGCTAAAGATGCTCTAACATATCTAAAAAGCTAAGATAGAGAGTCTGCTAAATATGATCTAAGCCTTGATGTATGTAATAGTTGTAACTTGGACGATTGTCGAATGAATAAAATTTGTTTCCGTAAAAAACAAATTCTAATAAATGATTTTTCAAATAATCAAACTCCTTAGAGATTGGCCTCTAAAGGATAATTCTTGGGTACCAGCCAATCACATACTGACACGTGTATTTTTATTTAAAAAATAAAATAAAATTACTTTAGCTGAATTGCACGTTATCTAACGTCGTCTTCCCCAAAACATGTCCGTTCTTCTACCCGCTTGCAACGAAGGCTTCACTCCTTCAAATTAAATCTTTTCACAATTAATAAGCACTATCAAGCACAATTGGGTTTGTCTATTTCATGGAGGAGAGAGACGAAATAGAACAAGTACATAGCATAAGATTGAATGAGATTACAACTAATAAAGGAGACAATTGCAATAGAAGGAAAAGAACCCAGATCAGATCCAAATTCACAGTTGAGAGGGAGGAGCAAGCAGACCATCAAATTTCAGCACCTTCACCAATTCTCATGGAAGAGAAAGATTCAAAGGCAAATTCGTAGAAGAGAGAAAGAGCACGAGGCCAAGCAGCCTGGGTTAGAAGCTCATCGAAGGCCGGCAAGCCCGTCTGTGATCGGCGACTCGATGGAACTAGATTTTGTTTCTCTCTTCTCCAAGAACTTGGAGAACCCAGCAACTATGGTGGGAGATGATAGAGAGGAGAGGTTGGGTATGAGTTGATGTTAGAGAAGAGAAGTTGATACAGACTTGCTGAGTTACAGAGAGGAAGAAGAGATGATAGAGTTTTGCCAAAAAAAAAAAAGACGATAAAAGCACGGCGTAAGTTATGGTCAAAATAGTAAAATAGTGTTTTTTTTGTTTTTTTTTAATAAGAATATATGTGATTGGTTGATTGGGGAGGAGCCGAGGAGGTGAATACTCAGGTTCACTTCTTTTTCACGCTCATTCTCTTCCCAATTCCTGATTTTCAGAAACTACGCCTCGTTCTTTCTCTTCCGATTTTTTTTTCTTTCAGGTTGTTTCTACAATTATTTTTTATTTTTGATTTCAGGTACACAACCCAACAACGGCCCACAAGTTTGCAAAGAGATGAAACCTAGAAAAGAGAAAGTGGTTGCGCTATTTGTCTATGATGCTGTTTAATTCAATTTTCATATAATTATAATGGTTGAACCGTTGAACACACCTTTGACAATGAGGATTATTGAAATCAACCATCTTTTCGATTTGCCTTCCTTCTAAAGCTTGGACCTAAAAAAGTATAAAGTTTGTAGAAATCTCACCCAAACTAGATTTGAATCATTTGATGTTCATCTTTTGCCGAACCAAATTGTCCAAAAAAAAAATTTCCCAAACAACAAATATCTACTTTTTGGTCCACAAATTACATCCCAAACTGTGGAACAAAGTACTATAAAAATTCTCTATCAAAACAAAAAAAGTACTAAAAAAATATCACTACCTAGATTGAGCCATAGATTGATAATTCGAGATCCAAACAGAAAGGTTAATTATTGTTAGTAGGCCGAATATATATAGCTGCCTAAACCTTGAAAAGGTTCTAAACTATTGAGACCTAAATAAATCAGATCAAATAAACTCTTCCATAATTTTGGTTCATCTGACTCAGACCAGGCCCAATTTCTGTTACCCATTTGTTGAAAGGGAGCTTTAAACTGCACCCTAAATTTTGATCAATACACCCACAGATCGAATACCCATTAACTAAACCATCAAAATTCAATTTAAAATAATAAGATTGCATTCCTAACTAAAACGTTTTCTTTGTTCCTTCATCACAACAGAGTTCTGTTTCTTTTGAGTCATTGAAATTTACGTCCTATCAACCAATTAAGCAAAACATGTATCTTGTGTGATGACTAAAATTTTTCTCCATCTCTCACTTGATCTAGATGACATTTTTCTTAACTATTTTTGCTATGATATTGTTTTTGATGTGCGGTGCACAAGTTTCGGAGATTGTTTGGAGCCACATTAGGGAATGTAGTTGGTCTCTTTATTAGTTAAGCTAGTGATTAAACTGAATATGAGTTTTTGTCACCTCTAATGTCTCCCGTGGATGAGTACTACGTCATTTTTAAAATGAATAATTGAGATGCTTCACTAAAAAGAAAAAATGTATTATATACTGGAAACAAATCTACTAGAGGCATATACTAGCTAACAGAAAATATGTATTCAAATTATTATTGAATATATACACAAACAAAAAGACATACAACTCATTTTCAAAGAAAAAAAGGACATTCAACTTGGGGGGTTGATGTCAAGATCATGTGTTTTTATTCATAGGGTGCAAATTGAAACCTGAAATAAGAAAGGTCCATATATATACGTACATACAGTATGTGGAGTGAGTTGACCTTTATCGTTATTATAAGAAATTGAGAATTACTACAACTGTTACAGTTGTATAAAAATCAAACGTTTTAAAGGCTGCCTGAGATTTTTCTCAATTATAGATCGAGAAAAATAGTACATATTAGTCAGCCATGACTAGATTCCTTGTCAATAGGTCCAGAGAAAATATTATTAGATATGATATCCACGTACTTGTGACTCAAAATGCATGCCCTTCAATTCTAAAATGAATTTACAATCTTCCTAATTTCGTAATCTGGGCTGCACTACGTACGTCTTATCAGTTTCCCTATTAGCTGTATTTGAACGTTTCATTCGTTTCGTGATTTGGATAAAATAGTTATGGAAAAGATAGGTTTTTCAGTTGAGGACTCCATTGCTTCCATATTTTCATGCAAGGACATTTATCGAACTATAAGAACCCCAGTTTGCCTACATATCTTCACCACAGCGTTTAGTTTCTTCTTTGCTTTGAGTCTTTTTCTTGGTTCAAATTTTGGAGACAAGGATGACCATCCTCATTGAGCAACCTGACCTTAATGGTATGCATGTATCATTAAGCCTTTGTTTTTTTTTTTTTTTGATTCTTCTGCATTGTGATCTTAGTATTTATTGTGTTCACGTTTCTTATTATAGTGCCACAATTCGAGGACAAGAAGGTTTTTGATTCTGAGACCAATGAAGAAATGTGTGAATTGGTATTGGATGGTGGGTTTGTGCTGCCGAAAGAAATATCGGACAACAATGGATGTGTGAAACCAGAAGTTCTTGTGTCAAACGATGAATTCATTGCCCCTGACATTAATGCATTTGGCCAGACATTCAGGTTCGGATTCGTATAATTTTCTTCGTTCGATTCCATTTTCGTGTTTGAATTTAAGTCCGAATTGATATATGTGCAAATGCATTGCAGGGATTATAATGCGGAAAGTGAGAGGCAGAAAAGTGTGGAGGAATTCTACAGATTGAACCACATTCATCAGACATATGATTTTGTTAAGAGGATAAGGGAGGAGTATAGGAAGATGGATAGAATGGAAATGAGCATATGGGAATGTTGTGAGCTCCTCAATGAGGTTGTGGATGAAAGTGATCCTGACTTGGATGAACCGCAAATTGAGCATTTGCTGCAAACTGCTGAAGCAATTAGGAAAGACTATCCTAATGAAGATTGGCTGCATTTGACTGCTCTTATTCATGGTATATACCCTTTTAAAATTCCTTGATTCTGAACCTAATTAACCTTGTCAACTTAATAGCTAGTTTATGTATATATAGAATTCCACATCTGCATTTGACTTTGGGTTGCTTAATCTTAATTGTATGTTTTTTTTTTCATCAGATCTTGGAAAAGTGCTTCTTCTTCCTAGCTTTGGAGGGCTTCCTCAATGGGCTGTTGTTGGTGAGTATTGTGTTTTGGACATGGAAATGTGTTGGAACTTTTCTCTTAAGTTTTCAGCTATTTCAATTGAAGCCAATTTTATGTTGCAGGAGACACTCATCCTCTTGGTTGTGCTTTTGATGAGTCCATTGTTCACCACAAGGTATTAACTATCAAAGATCTAGCAAGGTTGAGTAGTACATCTCCAATGTGACTATTATTAATCAAATAAAACTAAACTTGTTTGTTTCTTGCAGTATTTCGAGGGCAATCCGGATCACAGCAACCCTTCCTATAACACTAAGAACGGAGTTTACTCCGAAGGCTGTGGACTTGAGAATGTCATGATTTCATGGGGACATGATGACTACATGTACTTGGTATGCATTCACACAATTCTGAGCAGCCAGTACTAATACATGTACTTGTCATAACCCTTGTTTAGTTAACTTGTAAATTGAATGTGTAGGTGGCCAAGGAAAATGGAACAACTTTGCCTGAAGCTGGATTGTTTGTTATCCGCTATCACTCCTTTTATCGTAAGCACCGTACTCAAAATCTTTTCGAATAATTCAGAGAGTTGAGTACTTGAATGTGATATTCATGTTCAATTCTAACCTATTATATATTTGCAGCTTTGCACAAGTCAGGGGCATATAAACACCTAATGAACAAGGAGGATGAAGAGAACTTGAAGTGGCTTAACATTTTCAAGTAATCTTCCTTTCAAATTCACTTGATTAATTACATATTCTATCTTCCTTTCAAATTCACTTGTATGTTATCTGTTGCAGCAAATATGACCTCTACAGCAAGAGCAAGGTTCGAGTTGATGTCGAAAAAGTCAAGCCCTACTATTTATCTCTTATTGACAAGGTGACTTCTCTTCTGCAATTCCTCGATAATTAGGATTATGAGCAATATTTATTATCTATATATCATGTTCTAAATTGGCCGTGTGAATTTTATTTCAGTATTTCCCAGCAAAGCTCAGATGGTGAGGCGTACTAGGGACCAGGGAGACCAACGTTTTGCTCTCATTCAAAATGTACAAACATTGGTTACAGAAGAAGAGATGTTGTGCTCCCTCCATTGCAGAGACTTATTTAGTAGTTTTATCTATGTATTTACTTTTAAGAAATGTATTCTTGCGCTTGTATGCACACTACGGCAATACCCAATTCCACAAATAAATAAAGAAGTTATTCTTGCATCTTTTATTTAGCAGTAAATCCATTTGTTAATTTCCACATTTCTTTTGTTTTCAAGTCTTAACATATTTCTATCGGTATAACTAGCTTTTTCTAGTGTCATAGTCAATTTTTGTAATTGCCCTATATAAGTTGGAGGAGTTCGGAAACTAATAGCTAGGATTGATATTCTGATTAAAAAAAAAGAAAAATATTCCCATTTGTACAAGACAACACTAAAGTCCTATTAAAAGACAAATGAACTATTAAGTGACTATTCATGAATCAAATAGTCAAAAAACTCTTCATGAACCTAACAGGGTTGCACTACCTAATGCACTATCGTTATTATATTGTAGCTTATTAAGTTATGATGACATTATAATAATTATATACATATATAGCAAAGAACCATATGTGAAGGTTCATTCTCAAAAAAAAAAAGAACCAAATGTGAAGGTAGCTTTTAACGGCGGTGGATTTGACAGATCATTCAACAGGTGCCATATACCTACAATTGGTGTATAAACTAAGAATAACTTATAGTGACATTGAAAGGATAACGAAATGACATATGCTAGTTTGTAGCAAATTCGTTCCCCAAATCGACCGTGCACCTGGAAAGTTGGATTGATTACAACGTTGAATTGAATTTTGAGATGGAAGAAGTAGATAATTTATAGGTGTCTGTCTTAAAATGAACCTGTGAACCTTAAACACTTCAAAGGAATTTGGCACGTGCCATGCACACGTGTTGTGTCTCTGTCTCTCTGTCTCTTCTCCTTCCACCAGGCATCAGCTCTTCGTCTTCTTCCTCTTCCTCTTCCTCTCTGTCACATTCGCAAAGCAACAACAGACACCATAACAATCCTTTGTTTGCTTACCATTTTCATTCATCTAATTCATTTTCCCAAAAAAGGTTTGAGCTTTTACGTATTTACGTCTTTCACCCATAAAATTTTGATTAAAGTCCCAGACTTTGATCCAAAATCCTGCTCAATCCAATACCTGTACCCATGTAACCCCGAATTAAGGTTTTGCATTCCCCCAATTTGAATTCACAATCAATCTCCTTCTGGGTTTATCTGTGTGATGAGTTTTAAGCCTTCAAGATGGTTCCTTTTGCCTATTTTCTTCGTCACCTTTTCATTCTCAGCCTCTTGATCCTTTTCACCATAAACCCTACTCTCTGCACTGATTTGGGCAATGAGTTCTCGATCGTTAGCTTTGATTTTGATGATTTTCATGGAGATTACACGCCTCCATCGCCGCCCCCGAGTCCGCCGGAGCCTCACCCTCCCTCACTCTCCTGCCAGGACGGTCTCGATGGATTTGGGTCTTTCGACACCGTTTGTGAGCTCAATTCAAGCTTGACTCTTGAAAATGATGTGTATATAGAAGGAAATGGGAGCTTTTATATTCTCCCTGGTGTTAATTTGAGCTGCCCATATTTGGGTTGCTCCATTGTGGTTAATATTAGTGGAGATTTTAATTTAGGTAGCAATTCAATGATTATAGCTGGGTTAGTTTCGGTCAATGCTTCCAATGCAAGCTTGTTAACTGGGTCAGTGATAAATGTTACCGGGTTAGCAGGGGCACCGCCACCAATGACTAGTGGCACACCAAGGGGTGTGCAGGGTGGTGGTGGAGGGCATGGTGGGAGAGGTGCTAGTTGTGTCACAGACAACACTAAGCTCCCCGATGATGTTTGGGGTGGGGATCCATATTCTTGGTCCTCTTTGGATGAGCCGAAAAGTTATGGGAGTAAGGGGGGAACAACTAGTAAGGGAGAGATGTATGGTGGGGAAGGAGGTGGAAGGATTTGGTTGGAGATGAAAAGCTCGATTGTTGTTGGGGGAAGTCTTTTGGCTGATGGTGGTGATGGTGGTATCAAGGGTGGAGGAGGTTCAGGAGGCAGCATATACATCAAAGCTCGTAGAATGTAAGTACTTTAACTGATGTTTTATTTGTTTGTTTAACTTGAAATAATGACTCACAAATGCTTATGTATATTGATATGCTCATTCGTAAATTTATATACTGTCGGTTTGTCATGTTTGATTGATTGTTGCATACCTCTTCCATTGCATGCCACATGTTAGAAGTGTTCATATTATTATTCTCCATCCGTGTCTGCATATAACAGATGGATTAATGTATCCTCTTACCTATTGGTAGTATACAATCTTTTGGCAACTTAATAGCAATATAAGGGTGGGAATCTCTGATGAGATATGAAACAGGATAATACAAAAAATCAAATTCTTGTGGTAAAGAAAGGGATTAGGGAGAAGAAGAGTCTCATTACATGGTTACTACATGCAGAGTCAGTGGTGGATACCCTACATTTTGCTTTAAATGCCATCCGGTGGGGGCAAGGTCGACTTTGTTAGCTTTGACATTAACATTGTTTAAGTTAAATGTGGACAGTTGGTAAATCATAGCTAGATAAAAGTTCAAACACTTAATGCATTGTGGCTAAGAAAGCTTCACAACTACAATTATTTTTCTGTGAAGAGCAGGACTGGAAGCGGCAGGATAAGTGCAGTTGGGGGTCATGGATTTGCTGGAGGTGGAGGTGGAAGAGTTTCTATCAATGTTTTCAGCAGGCGTGATGAACCAGAAATCTTCAGTTATGGTAATACTCAGATTTTTATTTGAACCTAATTTGTATATGAAAACTCTGTTGTTTCCGCACCAAAAAGAGCAACTGTGTGCTTAAAATTTATTTTGTGCAATATTCAGAGGAAGAACTTATATTTGAAAGAACCATTGAAACTTCCTTGCTTTTGCATAAACCTACTGGTATATTAGTTATGTCCGGCTTCTTCTGGCAGGGGGAAGGAGTTTAGGCTGTCCTGAAAATGCAGGTGCTGCAGGGACATATTATGATGCCGTCCCTCGGAGACTTATAGTCAGCAATCATAACTTGTCCACACAGACTGACACGCTTCTGTTGGAGTTTCCTAAACTGCCTCTTTGGACAAATGTTGATATACAAGATCATGCCAAGGCTTTGGTTCCTTTGTATTGGAGCCGTGTTCAGGTCATTGAAGAACTAACATCTATTGCTCTGTCATCTTACTGAACGTCAATGTATTATGCAGTACCTCTCTAGTTGATGTTAGTTTCTCTTAAGACAAAAAAGCTTCTCTTTGCAGATGATATTCCAATCCTGCATATTTTATTGGCTCTATTCTTTTTTCTTTTTAGTTTTGTTAATGCTTTGTTTTGCTTATTTTTTTCATTTTCTTAATTTTTAGTGGAAGTTATATGTAACAGAAGTGGTAGGTTTCAAATTTTAGGGAACCTAGTAGTTTTATTATCTTTTAAAATTAATTAGTCAAGGATTAGATAGAGCACCTACTTTTTACTGGTCGATTGGTTGCATAATGGTGGACTGAAATTAAGAGACACCTCTAAGAGATTAAAAGCATTTAATAGAGAATTGTAACAATTGTTTAACACCCATAATTACTCCAACTTTTTTTTTCCTTGAATGTAGAGAAAAAGTTTCTACTATGCCTTTTAAACTCTAGTACATGCAATGAGGGTGCTTCTTTCTTGCATGTTTAACTTTTTATGCTTTGTGTATAAACATGCTTTATTTATGGGTTATGTTTTGCAAATCCCTATTATTCTGCTATGGTTATTCCTTCAATCTCTGGGACAATCTTTTTCTTCATTCATGGAGGCAGCAAGTGTTCCACAATGAATGCTTTGGTGATTTGGTATTTCAATATGAGGGGGCATACAGAGGCTAAAACAAGACTATCACATTCTTTGATATTATAATTTCCAGTGTCAAATTATTGGATTTAAGTTGGTCAGGGCTGATGCAAAGAATTTTTGCAACAATAATACTAAAGCAAATTGTTCATTCTTGTTAGGAAAAGTAGTGCGTACAAATGGTGATTCATAGATATATTATAAATTAGTTTGTATTTTGTAATACTCTTCTGTTAAAAATTCAAGAAGCATCATGGGAATACAAATCCAAGTCCCATGAGTTATCTGTCAATGTTATGTAATAATACTCTTGAAATGAACTATGTTCTTCATCATGGTATTTGTGTTACTATATTGATATATTAATGCATTTTACAGGTTAGAGGTCAAATTCGTTTATCATGTGGTGCAGTTTTGAGTTTTGGTCTTGCACATTATGCTTCTTCAGAGTTTGAGTTAATGGCAGAAGAGCTTTTAATGAGTGATTCTATTGTCAAGGCAAGTAGCAGAGTCTTTTCTTCTATTCTAATCTTTAATGTAGAATTTCTGTTGTCTTCCCTACATGACCAACAATTGCAATCTCTTTGCATTCCCCTTCTTGTGTCACTACTATTTTTTGATTCTACTGAATATAAGATGTTCTTACTGTCTTTTCCTTATAAATTCAGATATTTGGGGCTCTTCGAATGTCTGTGAAAATGCACTTGATGTGGAATTCCAAAATGCTTATAGATGGTGGTGGCGATGCACTTGTGGCAACATCCTTGCTTGAAGCAAGCAATTTAGTGGTTCTCAGGGTACATTGTAAATAGAACCTTGATTATCAATAACCTATTGTGTGTTTATATTGTCTAGATTATAAAGTCGTGCTTTGTATTTGGTTGTCAGGAGTCGTCTGTGATACATTCTAATGCGAATTTGGGAGTTCATGGACAAGGTTTCTTGAATTTGTCTGGGCCAGGAGATATTATTGAAGCACAACACCTGGTTCTGTCTCTATTCTTTAGTATCAATGTAAGCTGCAGATTCATTGTGTAGATTCTATTGGTTCTCTGTGATGGGAATATGAAAACTAATATTCGTTACTTGATTTTGTTTCTTGAGCATAAATTCCATTAATGTATGTATGGAAACATATTCTCATTCACATGGTCTTGTTACACCCGTTCTGTGTAAAATTTTAAATTGTGCTGTTGATTTGTGCACTAATCATCACTCACCTTGTGGTATTGCTATGCATCTGCATACTGAATTTCTGTTTCTAATATAAAGGTTGGACCTGGATCTTTTCTGCGAGGGCCTCTGGATCGCAGCAATAGTAACATTACGTAAGTTATAAATCCATAGTTCTTTGTACTGCTATTTTTTTTTCTTACTTTTTATGAATTGATATTCACTTTTGTAAATGGTAGGACACCCCAACTCAACTGTGAACTCCCAAATTGCCCTATGGAGTTACTTCATCCACCTGAAGATTGTAATATGAACTCTACATTGACCTTCACTCTTCAGGTTTCCCATTGATACAGATTGAGAACTAAGTACTTATCTTGGTCAATTCGGTAAAACTTTTATAATGGTTGAATGAATTACACCTTGTGTATCTGATGAGGGGTTGGCTTGGATTGCTACTCCAGATCTGTCGAGTTGAAGATGTTATTGTTGAAGGCATTATAACTGGATCTGTTATACATTTTCACTGGGTTAGAGATGTAGTTGTACACTCCTCAGGGGTGATTACTGCATCTGGTCTGGGTATGCCTTCTGGCTTTTATTTTTTTAAAGATTTTGACTTGATTGGCGACCTGAATATTTGGATTTGAAGTAATAAATGAAATTTGTTAACCTTTGAAACGTATAGTCCCAGAGTGTCGCAATTTTACTGAGGGTTCAAGTTTCAGATTGACCTAAAACATGCATTCTAAGATCTAAGAAATCTTGATTTTGAATGTGTAGGTTGCACTGGTGGGCTGGGTAGAGGGAGATTTTTTGTAAATGGGCTTGGCAGCGGTGGTGGGCATGGTGGCAAAGGTGGAGATGGGTTTTATGACGGAAGTTTTATTGAAGGTGGTGTATCCTATGGAAATGCTGATTTACCTTGTGAACTTGGTAGTGGTAGTGGAAATGATAGTCTAGCTGGTGCAACAGCAGGTGGTGGTATTATCGGTAAGATTTAAATTATTTTTTCACAACTTTATGTAGAATGTAGATAACTCTTGTGCAATGGTAAAGGTCTTGGAGGGCTTGATTTGTACAGGCTTATGCGACTATATAACTCCGATTCATTTATTTCTTTTTCATACTTCGTTCTGTGTATGGGGTTTGTTATCCTGAGAGGCTCATTTATTGAATGTAGGCAGGATTTCTAAAACATATAGAAATAAGGTATTTCAGACCCAACCAGAACATTACAATAACTGTCATGGATCAGATACTTAAATAATAATTTTTTTTTGAAAGACATTGATTAAAATTGTTTAATGACTATTTTATTTCTTTTGTTTCTTTGCCTGATGTGTAGTTTTTTTCTTGAACAGTAATGGGTTCATTGGAGCGCTCATTGTTTAGTTTGTCTCTTGGGGGCTCTCTTAAAGCTGATGGAGAAACTTTTGGAGAAAGTTTTGCTGAGAAAAATGGTAGGACCATTTCAAATATAGGTCCTGGGGGTGGATCTGGTGGAACCATTCTTTTGTTTGTTCAGACATTAGCACTTGATGATTCTTCTACAATCTCAACTGTTGGCGGGCATGGTAGTCCTAGTGGTGGTGGCGGAGGAGGTGGTGGGAGGATTCACTTTCATTGGTCGGATATACCAGTTGGGGATGCATATCTACCCATAGCAAGCGGGGGCGGAAGCATTAATACTGGGTTTGTATCTGGAAGTTATTGCTTTTCACAGTTCGATACATTTCCCTTTGCAGATTTAACTTCTATCAAGAAAAAAGATCGTTCACTGTTAAAAAAAAATCTATTAAGTGTGATTATTTGCTCATTTAACGATAGGTGTGTTAGCATACGTCCACTTTTCCTAGTAAATTGTAGTTATTTATTTATTTTGATCTGATAGGAAGTTGCTTTTTAGAGCACCTCCTACACCTTGGGAAGGATGGAGTGTGAGTTTGGATTCTTTCTCTGGTAGTTATATCTGTACTTTATTTAGTTCCAGAGGAAAAAAAGTGATCAGTGCAAGAGGTTAAATTCTTTAAATAGTTGGAGAAGGCAAGTCAGATGAGGTCAAATGAAGCTCCAAAAATGTGTTAGGTACTTTTGATGTACATGATCTGTAAGGGGGTGTGAGCTTCACAATTGACTCCTTGTTCCCTATATGAAGCAAGGGAAAGATGAAAATAAATAACTGCCATATTTGTCCCCTAATATTTTTTACTAAGCTGATTTTTTGCTTGTGATTGAATGTTCTTGTTAGAAGCTCAAACATATTTGTTAAAATACTTAATTGCTCAAGTAAGTAGCTGGTGATAAATCGTTGCAAATTAACTGCCAACCAAATTTTTAACATTTGTTTTGCTGAATATGTTTCAAAAATACTATTTTCCTTATAATAAGTCATTTCTGGTATTGCGAGATCATCACTTTTTAACCATATTTCCTCTCTCCTCGATGGCAGGGGAGGATTCGGTAGAGGAAATGGTCGTGCTGGGCAAAATGGGACTATCACTGGAAGGGCCTGTCCCAGAGGGTTATATGGTATCTTTTGTAAGGTAATATGCAATTCATACTTTTACTTCTAGCATGGAGCTAATAATCATTTTGCTGAATAACTAATATATATTATTGTTGTAGTTGAGAGTTTCAGTTGATGCCAATTTTACACTGGTTGATTGTTTAACTGGAAATTTCATTGGCTAGTTATGTTAGTGATACATATCCTAGATCTTTAAATCATGTGATTTTTAAACTAGGGATACATATGATAGGTCAACAAGTTATTGGTTCGTATTACGTTCCTAAGCATATTGTGCTCTGTGATTGTAGGATTGAGGATGCTTTCAGTACAGCTTGCTTATTTTCTCTTAGTTATTCACATTGATGTTTACTATTTGAGAAAATTGCACTGCAGGAATGCCCTCTTGGCACCTTTAAGAATGTCAGTGGCTCTGATAGATCCCTTTGTCATGCTTGTCCGTCTTTTCAGCTTCCGCATCGTGCCATATATGTTACCGTTCGGGGTACCCCTAATTTTTTCTCTAGTTACTTTTTTGTGCAAAAGTTTTCATGCTTGCGTTATTTGACATCGTTTCTCATTATTTATGAGGACCTGGAAATTTTGATCGACAGTTTGCTGGTTTTTATGGATATTTGTTGTTTAGACTTGTGTTACATGATTAGTCCTGTAAATTTTATGCTTCAGTTTGGGAGAATGAGCTCTTTAACGTCATTCAACTTTTATCAGGTGGTGTTACTGAGACTCCATGTCCATACCAGTGCATTTCTGACAGATATCACATGCCAAACTGTTATACAGCACTTGAAGAATTGGTATACACTTTTGGTGGACCGTGGTTGTTCTGTCTCATTCTGTTAGGTCTCCTGGTCCTCTTAGCTCTTGTGCTCAGTGTTGCACGAATGAAATATGTTACTGCAGACGAATTACCTGCTGCTGTACCTGCTCGACGGGGCTCTCGTTTAGATCATTCTTTCCCTTTCCTTGAATCGTTAAATGAGGTTCACTTCCAATCCCTTCCTTGGGCTACTTCTGTTTTCGTTACTGAAATAAGGTTCCTAATAACCAGAGTAGAGTGCTCTGCACTTTATATCTCGTTAGGCGTAATAATCATCTGGTCATGCAGGTTTTGGAAACAAATAGACACGAGGAATCTCAGAGTCATGTGCATAGGATGTATTTCATGGGGCCAAATACATTCAGTGAACCTTGGCATCTACCTCATTCCCCTCCAGAACAAATAACAGAGATTGTGTATGCTTTCTTTCCCATTTTGGTATATGATGAATTTGGTAGTTGGGTGTACATTGCAAAATAATGCTGTGGCATCATGCCTATGTTCGGTTATGCAAGTGCATCAATCATTGGTCATAGTTTCATTTTTAAGAAAAGTTATGTAAACTTTGTGAGTGTACAAGTGGTTAACTACTTCATTACATGGCAGATATGAGGATGCATTCAATAGGTTTGTGGATGAGATTAATGGTTTAGCTGCTTATCATTGGTGGGAAGGATCAGTCTACAGCATTCTTTCTATTCTTGCCTACCCCCTTGCATGGTCATGGCTACAGAGTCGACGGAAACAGAAATTACAACAACTTCGTGAATTTGTTCGATCAGAATATGATCATTCTTGCTTGCGCTCTTGTCGTTCACGTGCACTGTATGAAGGGATTAAGGTTTATTTCCAAAGAAATCCTTTGTTTGAAGTGTTTCCATATATGTGCACACATAATTTTCATTTTGACTCATAATGTTTTAAGATGTTAAAAAACCTGGAACAGAAATCTTATCAGCTGGCCTTTTGTCCGCTACAGATTTCCCTATATTTACATGAGTCTTATGAACTACAAACAAATAATCAATTTTTTCATCTTTTGTTTCTAATGCAATTATGCTTATGTTCTCTTGCTAACAATTTTTTATAGTTACCTAACAGGAAACATTTTGTTAAGTTTGGGTTTGGTTTAAGAGTTTTAGTATTTGCATTTACTGTGTTGTACTGCAGGTGGCTGCAACTTCGGATCTGATGCTTGCATATGTGGACTTTTTCCTTGGTGGAGATGAGAAAAGACCTGGCCTTCATCTTCATCAGAGATTTCCAATGTCTATAATTTTTGGAGGAGATGGAAGTTACATGGCTCCTTTCTCTCTTCACAGTGACAACATTCTTACTAGCCTCATGAGTCAGGTTTGTTATCTATTCCTGTTTAGGGTTGTCTTTCATGTGAAGTTCAGCTCTTATTGGTATTTAAATGAAAAGACTTCTGATTATTATATTTTGAATCTTTCAGTCTGTTCCACCTACCATCTGGTATCGGCTTGTAGCTGGTCTAAATGCTCAATTGCGCTTAGTCCGGCATGCACACTTAAAATTGACTTTTAGTCATGTTATTAGCTGGCTTGAAACACATGCAAAACCCACTCTTGGTGCATTTGGCATACATGTTGATCTTGCCTGGTTTCAGCCTACAGCGTCTGGATATTGCCACTTCGGACTTGTGGTTTATGCTACAGAAGTTGAAAGTCTGCCACCAGAACCGGATGATCAAGATGCATTCTTTCTACCAGAAAATCAGTCACGGTAACGACCTGCTCATGATTTATCTCTGTAGCAAGTTATTTTCCTTAAGCCTTACGTTTCTTCGACCTTCTGAATGTATTGCAGCACACCAAGAAATCATCGGGAAAACCCATTTGAATATTTGAGACTCATTGACCTTTGGATGTCTCAAAAGAAGTTTTCTGGAGGGATTTTACACGCCAAAAGCTTGAGGACGTTTAAAGAGAAGAAAGCTATATGTTATCCCTTCTCTTTCATAATTTATAATGCTAAACCTGTTGGTCATCAGGTAGCGAGTCTTTAACTAGTGCTCGTTATGATATTTGGTTGTAGTTGTTAGCTATTCTAACTCTCTCTTGCATTCTTTCTTCTTTTGTCTTAGGATCTTGTTGGTTTGGTCGTCTCTATTCTACTCTTGGGAGACTTCAGCTTAGTTTTGCTTAGTTTGCTGCAGCTGTATTCTATTTCACTGTTAAGTTTATTCTTAGTCTTGTTCATTCTTCCTCTCGGCCTACTATTCCCCTTCCCGGCTGGAATCAGTGCTTTGTTTAGTCAAGGACCTAGACGTTCAGCAGGTCTAGCACGTGTATATGCTTTGTGGAATATCACATCCTTGATCAATGTTGTAAGTTGTAGTGGTTTTGTTAGTAATCAAAGAATAAGTACATACATTACAAGGTAACACTATTCGATGCTGCTGATGCCTGAACCCTGACAATTGTCTTTGGTGACAGGTAGTTGCTTTTATGTGTGGATTGATTCATTATACGACTCACTCAAATAAAAGGCATTCCAACTTTCAGTCCTGGACTTTTAGCATGTAAGTTCTTCGCTTAGTGGCAGTAACTTCCTGATTATCCCTCCTGTGGTAAATTGGTAATATTGACTGCAGCAACTTTAATCATCACTGATAAAAACTCTTGTCTGCAGGGATGAAAGTGAATGGTGGGTGCTTCCTTGTGGTCTAGCACTGTGTAAACTTGTCCAATCTCGACTTATTGATTGTCATGTGGCAAACCAGGAAATTCAGGATCACTCGTTGTACAGCAATGACCCTGAACACTTCTGGCAGTCGTGAAGAGATATGCATCGACCCTGAAGAGCCCAAGTTTTTTGTTTCAATTTAAATGTTGGTATATGAAGTCCCTTATAGGAACTCCTTTTTTTATCCAGGCCATTTTTTTCCTTCGACTGCGGTCTTTTTGTTACAGTACATTGTTGACCTCTACAGTTCTCTCAAAATCTATATGGCAATTTGCATTGTAGTTTGCCTACTCTTTCTTATGCAGAACCAAATTAATTCTCGACTGATGTTTGATACACTTGGACAATTCCATTACTTGCATTGGTTGATTGGAATTGGCTTTCCCTGGCTATTGACATTTTCATTACAAAGCCCAACATATTGAATAACCGAAAAGTTCTCGACACTAATTAATCCTCAGAAATCCGAATTCTTGACATCATTGGTTACGAAAAGCCTAGTTTGGGATCCTCCAACGACCAAAGCCTAGTACGGCCATCATGTACACAAAGTTATCTTTGCTTTGTGTCAAGAAAATTCAAGTCTAAAATTGTATGTAAACAGCAAAAAGGCATTTTAAAGCTTCACACAAGTTGCAACTTGCAAGAAAGATCCTCTTGCTGACGTGTCAGCAGTTAAGTGGTTGGAGGTTGTCCAGGTGGAGACGGAATCTGAGCACTAATGATGGTTAAGGTTTCCTTTTCTGCTGCGGGAATCTGATCACTCAGAAGAAGAAGCCAATCAAAACCAGACTTTGTATAGGGTTTAAAAAGCTGACTAGATTAAGAATGGTGACAGCGAAATTACCAATAATTATAATCGAATTATTATAAATGAGGCATCGCCAAAAATCATTGAACTCCAATAATAATTCCTGCCACTCTTCCTAATCCACCAAACTACATTTTCTCTTTCTCGCCGTCTCTCTCTCTCTCTCTCTGATTCTGAGGGCTGAGCACAACAGACAGGTATGGGGCAGCAGAGCTTGGCAGCTCCACTACTCTCCGATCAGAACAAGAAGAGCTGGAGTGCTAGAACTAGAGCTCTATGGCTTCTCCTTGCATTTACAGCCATAATATGTCAGTTCGATCTCTTTCTTTTATCTGGTCTAAATTTTTCACTTTCTGATGTAATTGTGTATTCGTGTTGATCTTTTGTTCTGGCTTTGCATGATAAAATTGGTTTTCAGAACCCATTTTTCTTTTGTCCTGTTTTGCGGGAAGTGTTTGACTTTCTTCAGAGCGGTAGATATGTTGGCATTAGAGAGACCAAAATCTTCAAAATAAATTCTCTGTGTTGGGATTTTGGATAGATTTAATTTTGTCTGTGAAATGGTACTAAAGTTTTGATCTTGACTACTCTTTTGTGCTTTCTTTATGTTCTAGTTGTGGGGCTTATATTTGGAGGCAACACAAATGGCTGGGTGGTACTGAGAGAATCAAATAAGGGGATTGAAGCAAATGATTCTGACATTGTTGAGTCAGAGCATGGTGTTGTTGCTGCTGATGATGCCCGTTGTTCCGAAATCGGTGCATCGATTCTTAGGCAGGGTGGGCATGCTGTTGATGCTGCAGTGGCAACAGCATTGTGCGTTGGCGTTGTTAATCCAATGGCAAGTGGAATAGGAGGTGGGGGTTTCATGGTTGTTCGATCTTCAGCAACCTCGAAAACCCAAGCTTTTGATATGAGGGAAACTGCTCCTTCAGCTGCTTCACAGGTTCAAAAACCCTCTCTTTTTCAGCTAAGACAATCTATTGATTGGAAACCATTTGTCTAATTGGTCATAACCGTTAGAATTGTACAATAAAAGTTAATAACTTTCAGAGTAATTTCCTCCGTATTTATATGAACTGTGATTTTCGAAAAACAGAATATGTATGAAAACAATCCTGAAGCCAAGTTAGTAGGTGCATTGTCAATGGGGATTCCTGGTGAGATAGCTGGTCTCCATGAAGCTTGGTTACAATATGGGCGAATGGCGTGGAGGTCTTTATTTCAGCCTGCAATCAAACTCGCTAAAGATGGATTTGAAGTTGCTCCTTATCTTGGAGGACATATAAGTGCATCTGAAGAAATGATTATAAAGGACCCTGGCTTACGGCAAGTGTTTGCCCCAAACGGGAAGGTGTTAAAGGCAGGCGATAAGTGTTACAATGTGGAGCTTGGCAATAGCTTAGAGTCAATTGCAGAACTGGGGCCACAAGCCTTCTATAATGGTAGTCTTGGTGAAAAACTTGTGAAGGATGTGAGGGCGGCTGGTGGGATTTTGACAGTGGAGGATTTGAGGAATTACAAAGTGAATGTTACGGATGCCTTGACTGCAGATGCCTTGGGATATACTATATCAGGAATGCCACCTCCTTCAGCTGGAACTTTGGGGCTTTCTCTGGTGGGTGCTTTCTCTTCCTATTTCCTTGTTTACCATTTTGTTCCTTAGCTTAATTAGTCTTTCCTTGACGATGTGAACTTTTTACACTAAAAAAACAGATTCTGAACATCTTCAACAGCTATGGAAATTCTGATGCAGCAAACGGAGATCTTGGTCTGCATCGCCTCATTGAAGCATTGAAACACATGTTTGCAGTCCGAATGAATTTGGGTGATCCTGCTTTTGTAGATACGCATGAATACGCGTCTGATATGCTTTCCCCATCCTTTGCAAAGGAAATTCAGCAGAAGATATTTGACAACACGACTTTCCCACCCGAGTACTATTCATACAGGCATGATCACCCGACTTTTTGTAGTCTAAAACTCTAAATTAGACCTTTCTTTCTCCACATGAATTCTTGATCGACCTCTGAGTCATTATGAATTCTAAAGCTATTTCAGCTCATAACTTATCAGGTGGAGTCAGCTCAGAGATCACGGAACAAGCCATTTCTGCATAGTAGATGCAGAAAGAAATGCTGTATCAATGACAACCACTGTAAATTATCCTTTTGGAGGTGGAGTGCTTTCTCCTTCTACTGGAATTGTGCTCAACAATGAGATGGGTGACTTCTCAATTCCCACTGACATATCGCCAGACCATCTCCCTCCTGCTCCAGCAAATTTCATCGAACCAATCAAGAGACCTTTATCTTCCATGACTCCGATTATAGTCACAAAGGTACGAAAGAATACTGCATAGTACGTTACTTAACGTGTCACCAAGAAAATTGTAGCCATTAACAATCAACATTGTTGGTCGTTGCAGGATAACCAATTGGTTGGGGTGCTTGGAGGTAGTGGTGGTATGAACATTATTCCAGCAGTAACTCAGGTTTTTCTTAATCATTTTATATTGGGGATGGAGCCTTTAGCTGCTGTTCAAAATCCAAGGGTCTACCACAGGGTAAGTGTTTTTTGTTTTAATTCTTTGGCATGATATACATTAAGAACGCTCAACTCTATTTTTATTTGTTGATTTTTCTGTTAAATAAATGCAGCTAATACCAAACATAGTGTCCTACGAAAACTGGACTGTTATCGATGGAGATCATATTGAGCTTTCAGACGAAAAAAAGCTCTTCTTGCAAGCGCGGGGTCATGAATTGCAGGCTAAAGCCGGGGGAGCAATCACTCAGCTAATTGTTCAAAGACTAGGAAAACCTGTTAAGATGGGCAGGAAAAGTGGTAAAAATTCAAATGAAAAAGTATTCCATGGTACACTCACTGCTGTAAGTGATCCTAGAAAGGATGGAAGGCCCGCAGCTGTATAATAATATTGCAAATTGTTTGTAGATTAAAATGTATGTTGTTGAGGGCTAGAATCGGGTGTTGCTCGTGTAAATATCAATTGGGAACTTTGGCATGTTGTGTTTACCAAGACAGAATTTCAATAAGACCATAGGCTATGAACGTGTTCTTTTATTGCCTGATTATAATCTGATGAAATCTCTTAAACAAGTAATAGTGTGCATGGAGGGTTTTAATTTGGCTAATTGCACTGTACTTGGTTGACTACACATCTGTGATGCTCACACGTTCAGTACACTGACTGCCCCTTCCCAATAACCAACATATACGGCTAAGAGGTACAGAAGGAGGAGATCGATCCAGCTAAGACGTCTAGGTACAGAAAGAAATTAAAATAATAGGTAAATTTAACTGAACTGCTCTATTCTAGCTACTTTTGATCATTTATATGCCAGCTTAGATTTTACAAGCTTGAGAGAACTTCATGACTCCTAACTTTGGACCGTCAATTCATATCCATACCAAATCGTAATCTCTGATCTTTTGAGCACACACGGGATACGAATTTTCTGTCACCTTATCGATGCATTTGACGGTGAAACATGTGGTTACACGTAATGGGCATCGAGCACTCGTCTTTTTTCTCAAACTCTTTTGAGCAAATGACACACGTACTCTCCATAATGTGTGCATTGCTGCAATATGAAACGGCCGTACCGGCTGTAGTTCTGGTTGTGGGTATAGAATGGCAGGCGGCGGTCGAATTCAAGATTCGGTCCAAGGCAAGCCTTCATCTTCCGATAACAATATGCGAACAGATTCATGACACACCACTACTGGCTATGACGTACGTACAACTTGAGAGACAGACTCTACTTTGAGTTTACTGAGAGCTAGGAACAAATTAAGACAAACTGGCCGGCTGTATTATGAATCGATGATGATTATATATAGATCGCGAATCATACATGATTCCTGAATAGCCAATGTAAAATATTGAAGAGAGGAAAAAGGAAACTGGGGTCTCCCCACTTTCCCTGGCTTGTTAGGAATCCTCCTGAGCCAAGGAAACAACATAAGTTACTAATTGGAGGATTCTTCTTATATGATTTGTATTCGAGCTCTAAAACCTAAAGTCATCCTCATGGGATTTGGAATCTCATATATTACGTATGCGACTTTGAGTTTAACCCGATCGACACTTCTTTATGCATGTTGGGTTATTGCTATAACCCAAATTAATTCACTATTTTTCTTTTCTCCAGTTTTTGAAAATTTAAAAAAAAATCAATATGCTAGCTGATTAGAGAAGAAGTTTGATATGATCGAGAAAACAAACATAAGACGCTCATACTAATTAAGTTTGAATCAAGTTCGTAGGGCATATTTTATTATTATTATTTATTAATAGAGAGAAGTTTGTAGCCTGCAGGATTTAAGTATCTACAAGATGAAAGGATTATACATATATAGTCGAAGATCAAGCCTGACGAAAATCAGGATTCGTAATCGGATTATTGGAAATGAGAAAAAAGGGAAATTCAATCATGCATCTTAATTGATATACACATATCTTCAATCACTCAACGTACAGATTCAACACGTGCAGAAATGAGAAGCAAGCTAGCTAGGATACACGGGCAAATCTGGCCATGCTAAATATGTTTCAATCAGCTAGCTAGGGTTTTTCTATTTTCACTTCGATACTACGACGACAAAGCGGACACGAGTCTTCTTTCACCTTATCGATGCATTCACGGTGGTACGTGTGCTTACACTGCTTAAGCATCGCGCACTCATCTTCTTCCTCAAACTCTCCCAAACAAATAACACACTCTTCGCTGTGAAATCCAACCTCCACATCCTTTTGGTAACGAAAAACTTCATAGCATGGGACCCTTACCTTGTGCTGTTCTTGTTGTTGCGCTGCTTGTGCTTGCGGCGGAGTTGTTGTTGGTAGCGTGCCGGATTCAATATCATGGATTTCGTCCGCTCCAAGGCAAGTCTTCATCTTCGTGAAACAATATGCGACGGCTTTACAAAATAAGTAGGGAGGATAGTAAAATGGAGCCATAATTATGTAACATGTGTAGATAAAGGCTGTGGGAAAAGTTAAGATGAAAGTAAGTATCACGAAGGCGAAAATCGCACCTAGGATTGGATACAATTCCATGAGACCACCACTCTTGATCGAGGTAGAACGTACTTAATCAAGATCGAGTAGGTAGGTACTATTTTCAGCTCGAGATCGAATAGAGAGAATGACTAAGCTATTCGACAATAAATACTACTTCTAAACTAGTACCAAGTTAGCAATCCTCATCCGCATGAGATTTGGAATCTCAAGACACAGTTAGAAGTCAATATATAATTTAAAGGTTTGGGCAAACAAAAAATTAGATATGGGAATAGTTTCCATGAAGTTATAATGTTTAACTTGTTACTGCATAGATAAATAAAAAAACAGGAAGTAAATTTTTCATTAGAAAAAAAGAAATGTGTTATAGCAAGATCTTTCGACATGACCAAAATTATTCCGAGAAAAAAAAATTCTATTTGTGGTGCTAAAAAAAATCGTGAGATTGGTTTTTATGTAGTTGTAACGTTTTCCTATCATTACTGAACTTTTTATGAAAAAATTTCTATGTACCAAGTTTTGTCAAGGTCTGGGCGTCATCTGCAATGGGAAGAAGGGGAGGTGTAGATAGGAAGGAAAAAAAAAGAAAAAAAAAAGGGATATTCGATGTCAAAATATGAAAGATATCTATAGATGAGAGGTCTCTAGCTAGAACCACCCTAAAACTATTGATTCCTTTTTTTTTTTTGGGGAAATATTACTTATAGTTATTAAACTATGCTCCAATCGACACTTTAAGAAAAATGACATTTAAGTAATATGCCCCAATCCACACTTTCATTCATGACAATCTTACTTGGATCCGGATCAGGGGACACATATTTTGACACATATTTTGACTCCTCCCAAATCTAACGGTTCTGATCAGAT
The DNA here is from genome assembly GCA_029955375.1 of Rubus parviflorus. Taxonomy (NCBI): domain Eukaryota; kingdom Viridiplantae; phylum Streptophyta; class Magnoliopsida; order Rosales; family Rosaceae; genus Rubus; species Rubus parviflorus. The sequence continues at coordinate 20,250,013 of JARGGL010000004.1, forward strand.
CTAATGGTGTTCTGATTAGTTTTGGCAAACCGTTAGATCTGATTAGAACCGTTAGATCTGAGAGGAGTCAAAATATATGTCAAAATATGTGTCCCCTGATCCGGACCCATCTTACTTATATACAATTATTTTTTTACCTTATGATAAATGTTTTATAGCCCACCTCATTCTAGTGGCTGAGCTCTTGCCTTCGTTCGTTCATGTGGCTAAACCTCTGCCCTCCCTCATTCTTGTAGCAAAGCAAATGCAATTGTATGTGCCCATTTCAATGCTCTTGTACGTCCATCAATTTAGAGATGAGGGCAAGTACTCGTTGTCCTAATATGTACCATTTTCATATTAAGCAAATACTCTTAACCATGTCCAAGCAAGAGAAGCTAACTATGTCCAATTTTAGCCATCCAACCACATTGTGTCACCAAACAACGACGTTCAATTACCGTGGAGACCAACCCCAAAAACTTTCTTTAAAAAAAAAAATCCGAGACCATGGTTTCTCCACCAAAATGGCCAAAACTGTGGACTATAGCACACGGTTTTTTGGCCAAAATCGCATGATCTTACTTTCTTACCAAAATCATATCACCCTCCAATCATGATTTTTAAGTACTTCTCAAAATGACGGAACGCAAAAATCTAGACCTGATTTTTTTTTACGATTTTCCAAAGTCGAAAAACCATAAAATTCATAAAACAAAATCCACTCTTGATTTTTGAGTTCTGTCGATTGCAACACCTTCTAAAAATAATGTTGTACAAATGATAAGATTATAGCAAGGAAGATTTAAAAAAAAAAACTTCAGTTCACTCGGAGGCACGCCAAAGTGCCCGCTGTCATGTTCAAACGTGTCAAACCATATCAAGACCCATTTTTATTAAAATTTTCCGATGTAATAATCTCACCATTTATAAAACATGAGTTTTAGAATTTTTTTCAATTAACGAAACTCAAAAATCTCGATCTGTTTATTTTTTACGATTTTTTTCTGTTTTTCGATATTGAAAAATAAAAAAAATAATTTCAGTGCCGAAAAAATTCTGAAATTTTTTCTCATAATAGATTACATTACTCTTATTGTTTCTACTAAAAAATACAAATTTTTTTACCTTATGATGAATGTTTTATGGCCCACCTCATTCTAGTAGCTGAACTCTTGCCTTCGCTCATTTTTTGTGGCTAAGCCCCTGCCTTCCCCCATTCTTGTGGCCAAGCCCATGCAAATGCATGTGCCCATTCCAATGCTCTTGTATGTCCATCAGTTTAGAGTTGAGGGCAAGTACTTCTTGTCCTAATATGTGCCATTTTCATATTAGGCAAGTACCCTTAACCATGTCCAAGCAAGATAAGCTAACTATGTCCAATTTTGGCCGTCCAACCATACTGTGTCACCAAACAACAACGTTCTATCAACGTGGAGACCAACCCCAAAAAATTTCGTGAAAAATAAAATAAAATTTCGAGACCATGGTTTCTCCACCAAAATGGCCAAAACTGTGGACTATAGCACACAGTTTTTTGGCCAAAATCACATGATCTTACTTTCTCACCAGAATCTTACCACTCTCTAATCATGATTTTTAAGTACTTCTCAAACTGACGGAACGCAAAAATCTCTACCTTATTTTTTTTTACGATTTCCCAAAGTCGAAAAACCATAAAATTCATAAAACAAAATCCACTCTTAATATATGAGTTCCGTAGATTGGAACATTTTCTAAAAATCATGTTCTACGAATGATGAGATTATGGCAAGAAAAATTTAAAAAAAAAAAAACTTCAGTTCACTCGGAGGCATGCTAAAGTACCTTCCGTCACGTTCAAACTTGTCAAACCTTACCAAGACCCATTTTTATTAAAAATTTCTTGTGTCATAATCTCACCATTGATAAAACATGAGTTTTAGAATTTTTTCCAATTGACGAAACTTAAAAATCTCGATCCATTTATTTTTTACGATTTTTCCCGTTTTCCGATATTGAAAATTTTTAAAAAATAATTCCAATGCCGAAAAAATTCTGAAATTTTTTCTGATAATAGATTACATTATTCTTATTGTTCCTACTAAAAAATACAATTTTTTTTACCTTATGATGAATGTTTTATGGCCCACCTCATTCTAGTGGCTGAACTCTTGCCTTCGCTCATTTTTTGTGGCTAAGCTCCTGCCTTCCCCCATTCTTGTGGCCAAGCCCATGCAAATGCATGTGCTCATTCCAATGCTCTTGTACGTCCATCAGTTTAGAGTTGAAGGCAAGTATTCCTTGTCCTAATATGTGCCATTTTTATATTAGGCAAGTACCCTTAACCATGTCCAAGCAAGAGAAACTAACTGTGTCCAATTTTGGCTGTCCAACACACTGTGTTACCAAACAACGACGTTCTGTCACCGTGGAGACCAACCCCAAAAACTTTCTTTTAAAAAAAAAAATTTCGAGACCATGGTTTCTCTATCAAAATGGCCAAAACTGTGGACTATAGCACACAGTTTTTTGGCCAAAATCGCATGATTTTACTTCTCACCAAAATCTTACCACCCTCCAATCATGATTTTTAATTATTTCTCAAATTGATGGAACGCAAAAATCTCGACCTGATTTTTTTTTACGATTTCCCAAAGTCGAAAAACCATAAAATTCATAAAACAAAATCCACTCTTGATTTTTGAGTTCCGTTGATTGGAACACCTTCTAAAAATCATGTTGTACGAATGATAAGATTATGGCAAGGAAAATTTAAAAAAAAAAAAACTTCAGTTCACTCGGAGGCACGCCAAACTGCCAAAGTGCCCCCCGTCACGTTCAAAAGTGTCAAACTATATCAAGATCCATTTTTATTAAAATTTTCCAATGTCATAATCTCACCATTGATAAAACATGATTTTTAGAAGCTTTTCCAATTGAAGGAACTCAAAAATCTCGATCCGTTTATTTTTACAATTTTTCCCGTTTTTCAATTTCGAAAAAAAAAATACTTCCCATGCCAAAAAAAATTCTGAATTTTTTTTTGTTATAGATTATATTATTCGTAGTGTTCCATTTTTTTTTTTCACCTTATGATGAATTTTTTATGACCCAGCCCATTCTAATAGTTGAACCCTTGTTTTCGCTAATTCTTGTGGCTAAGCCCCTGCCCTCGCCCATACTTGTTTCCAAGCCAATACAAATGTATGTGCTCATTCCAATGCTTTTGTCTATCAGTTTATGGTTTAGGGCTAGTACTCCGTGTCCTAATCTGTGGCATTTTTATGCTCGTACCCTTAATCATATCCATGCATGCGAGACTAACAGTGTCCAATTTTGGCAGTTCAACCACACGGTGTCATCTAACAACGATTTTCTAACACCGTGGAGACCAACCTGAAAACTCTCTAAAAAAAAAAAATTGAAACCTTGATTTCTCACACAAAACTATGGACCATAACACTAGTCAAAAATTCAAATGAAAACATCATCATATTCTAACAGCGTAGTTGTTGGAAATTCTGGTGGCCGTTGCGGCGGCGGTGGCGGCAAAGGCAGAGTAGTAGTTATTGTTGGTACTTGTTGGAGCTTTTTATTATTGAGGATCCCGCAGATGCAACAGACTACTGGTAGGAAAAGTGTTGTACAGACAATTACACAGAACATTATTATCGTTTTTTGGTCTTCGCTCAAATTTTGGGTTTGTGAGAGAGAGAGGCCTATAAAGATCGAAGTAACGAAATCTGGATTCCTGATCAATTACTATTTCCTTACTGGGGAGTTTCAAGTCATCGGAGTTGTGGTGCGTTTACTTGGTGAGAAACAATAGTCACTCCTATTCCTCTCCAATCTTGTATTTACTAACCTTAGGGACTATTGATTCCAACTTCCATCGGGAGTCACTTTCATACCATAGGAATTAAAAAATACTGCTGGCTAAGCTAGTAAGCTTCAGTAAATGTATGTGAAATACAAAGGCTGCAGATTCATGAATGATTTCTATGCTAAGAGTCCCCTAGTACAAAATGTTTAATATAAAGACCAGAATGCTGTGATGCGATAAAATAAACCATAATATTTTATGAACAACTTCAATAGGTTATCGAAGCCCGGCCACCAAGAAGCTCGATACAACCCTAGGCAGTCTAGCACCTAATCTGGCATTTTTCAATAGGTTTTGTCCATCAGCTGTATCGGTGCCAGGATGTTAGACTTGCTTGTCTCGACGATACACCCATTCATGACCATTTCCTCCAGCATGAAGTGCGCTTTCTCCAAATGGAACATGATGTCTAGTTCACACTGCAAATTCAAGTGAGAAGAGAACCAAAATCACTCTATTGAAGCCATAAATGTGGAGCACTACAAAGGAAAAATTGCTAGTTAACTCCAAAATCAGAAGCAAACAAACTTACCACATTGCCAAAATGGCGGTCCATGGTTTCAACCAACAGATGTATGAATTCCAAAATTGCAAGCTCATTCTGCAATGTAAATGACAAGAAAGGGGCAACAGATTAAGAAAAAAATGGGCAACAAGAGAATAAGTTTTGATATGAGATAAAACAAACAGAGCTTTCATTAGAATTTTGCTCATATTAGAAGAGCTTTGCATCAAGTTCATCTTCACCCCCTCTCTATCTCCCTGTCCATTAGGTCCATTAGATAGGGCATGCTAAATCCACTGAAATGTTAGGACTATTCCCATACCCATAATATCCCTCCTCAGAAGCCAGAACTCATAAATAAAAGACAAAAAACAACCCCATGTAGAATTAGTATTGCTGATCTGTATGATCAAGTCATGCTTGATCTCTTTGTGAACTACAGAATGTCAAAATGCAGGCATCAACTGATCAGAAGGGAAAGAAAGTAGCTTAAGGGACAAAACGTAACTTACTTCTTCATTGTCTACTCCAACCAGGAAAAACAATGAAGCATAGCGCCTGTAAATAATTTTGTAGTTCCGGTGCTCGACAAATGAACACTGTTCCACACACAAAAAAATATTAGCAACATAAACAGGAATGAGTGCTGCACATTATATGCACCTAATGATACAAAACCAAACAAGAACGAAAAAAGCATGATCAAATCTATGGAATAAACCAGAAAAATGCCATAGATATGTAAAGCAAAGAAACAAACATAGCCAAACATGACCAGCATCGTAAGAATCACTTCCACAGAATGCATCAGTCACCTATAGAAAAAGGCAGCTTACAAATCAATGCAAGTAGTGAACTCCTACATATGATTTACATTCAGAAGGCCCTAAAGATATGAACTTCTAAAAGGGCCCAGAGACAATTGAAATTGACAACAAGGTCCAGTAAAATACAGCCTAATGCAAATCAAGGATCATGCAGCAACTGTTTAAAGTTGGAGGCTTGGAGCAGATAAGAATAGAAACAATTCATTACTGAATCCACCAATCTAACTTTTAAAATCAAATTTATTAGGGAGTTGCAACTTCCATCTAATTCAAAGCATGTTACCAAAAATTCGATCTTCCCGGTAACGAATTAAAAAATTTCGATCCCAATTGCACTTGTTGTTGATGAACAAGTACAATACAGAGGTCAAGATCTCAGGAGGACATGCAAACCCAGAATTGAAAAATAGGGAATTTGGCAATTTCATGCTTCATAGATTCGTTTAAGGCATAATCGAATCAGATTTGGAATTAAATTTCGAATCTTTGAGATGATATATACAGGGCAAAGCAACCAATGATACAAAATTGGAGTGAGTGAAAGAGAGAGACCTGTTGCTCGTTGCGGGCGAGGCATTTGCGGACGATTTCAGCTTCAAGAGCTCGCCTTTCTTCGAGGGTGAGATATTCGTAGTACTGGGCAAGACGGGTCTGTCCCTGTTTGTTCACCATCAATATGAATCTGATCCCCATTCTTCTCTTCTCTTCTCTTCTCTTTTCGTTTGTTTCTTACCAGCACAAAACTCGACCTCCCTGGCTCAGAGACAACACGTCTAGTACTTGTATTTTCCTACCAAAAAAAATAAGACTTTTGAAAAAAAAAAATTAATTTAATTTATGGAAGGTAAAAATAATTATTTGTATTTTGTAAGTGTTCCGTTTGGTTCAAACTTCAAACGTGATAGTGACATCATTCTTATATACCAAGTTTGGTTTATTTCGGTTCGGTTTTTTTTTTACCAAAATCAAAATTAAACCAAATTAATTTAGTGTAGTTTAGCTTTTGAGTTTCGGTTCTGTTTTGACTCAGATTTTTTTTTTTTAATATATCTAATGAGGGAAATCTATGGCATTTCCTTGGGTCTTCTTTTAGCTTTTAACCTTGTTAGTATATTTGTCCATCTTTAGGTCCAGATTTTTTTTCCACAGCATTAATTTATTCTGTGGAAGCTTAGTTGGGTATCATATTTATTTGTTATCTCTTAGAAATTGATTGATAATTAGGTAATGCTTACAGATGGGAACATAAAAATCATCTTCTTATTAGCCTGCTGACAACAAAATTTGTGAAAGCTTATTAGCTTCAGCTGTAAAACACTCTATCCCACACCCACCCGAATTCGAGCCTCTTCCCATAAAAAAGAGTTGCTTATGCATTTTGATTCTAACAAGATCAAAATAATGGGACTGCCAATCTAAGGAGCCGTATAGTACTGATCTCAATTACAGGTATAACTGATTTCCTTGTTCACCAAATTGTCATCTGAACAATGTTCCTGAATTTCTTCATCTCTCTTGTCCTCAATGACATCTTTAGTACTCAAAAAACTTGGCTGGTTTGTCGAAGATAGGAGCCGAGCCCACATTCGGTCAGTTATCACAACCTTGTGCTGCTTCTCAGTGATTCTCTGCAAATCAACCACCCAATAATTACTTCATGAAAATGTTATATTGAAAAGAAAAACTAGTAACACATTTTATGGATGAGGCAGTACTCACATGGAAAGGTATATAAGAATTTCTCCCATTGACAGGACCTACTATAAATCCTGTGTAGCCTGCCATTGCTCCATGGACAGCACTTTGAGCAAGAAGAGTGCAGTACACATTATCAGAACCGTTGCTTGGAATAGCTCGGATCATGTACGTAGGATCTGCAAACAATGAAGAGCGAGGTTTGATTGATTGTTCCGGTCATTCCTACTATTTCACAGTACAATGTATAAGAAAAAAAGTTGTGAACTAGCTACTAACCTATATATTTGAGGTTGATGGGCATTTTACTTCTTTTGGAGAAGTGATCCTGCAAAAACCAAAAGAAACAATGTTAATGGAAATGGGTTTACCAACTTATATATAATGGATTTGAAGTTAGCATATGACATCTTCCAAGTTACGTGAGCAAAGCAAAGGACATAAAGATTGGATATCAGAATCCTGACCTTGATCTGCTGGGAAATCCATAGGCCAACATCTTGGAGGAGCTTGTTTCCTGAAGCATCTTGTTTGTCCATAGAATTAATGCTTTCAGAAAGAAGCTCTTGCCCAGCACCTTCAGCCATGACAATAACCATGTGCCCATTTTCTTTGAGTCGTTTTTCTATGTATTCAAAAAGTCCACCAGGACCCTCAAGATAAAAGGGTGATTCTGGAATCAAGCAACAGTCTACATCTCGGCTTGCAAGCGTTGCATACATTGCAATAAACCCTGAATCACAGCTTCCGGATTAAATTGTATATAAAGCATGGCGCAGTCCCAGACATTAACACTTTATTAAGGATTTTGAAAATGCAGGGTGTCATGAGAAAGGAGGAACTTACCACTATACCGACCCATCACCTTCACAACACCAATACCATTCTCAATGCTTTCAGATTCAACATGTGCTGCATTGATTGCACGTTGAGCCTCCTCAACAGCAGAGTCAAAGCCAAAGGACTTGTCAATAACCTGTATCATATCGATCAACAAGAGACAGCGTTTAACAGAAGTTTTTGTGCATTTGTGACAAAAAGGTAGCTAGGCTGCACCCAAAAGTATACCGGAATGTCGTTATCAATGGTTTTAGGGATTCCAGCAACTACTACTTTGAGACCACGTCTTTTAATTTCCTGCATGATGAATAAATCATAAGTTTCATAATGTTATAGACATAAATATAGGCAAGCAAATGGCATCTGCTTGTAAGTGTTTTGGAAGATACCACACCTTGGCCAATAGAAAAGAAAGGTGTTTTAAGAAAATGACCTACTCATTTACAGTTATTAATTCTAATGATATTGAGGTACTGGAATTCTTATAAAATTATATTACCTCATATATTACAGATGCTCCCTTCTGGGTTCCATCTCCTCCAATTATGTAAACCTGTAGCAAGTTCATGCAATGGTAAGGGGAACTGGATCAGAACAATGCATACAACAAGTGTTGATCCATGAATAGCAGTAATTGATCGATTTGAAAATAATAGAACACCTGATTGATTCCTCGATCTTGAATGCTGTCAACTATCTTTGATTTGTCATGGCCACCCCTTGATGTCCCAAGGATTGTTCCACCACGTTTGTGGATATCATTCACACTCTTTGGAGTCAAAGGAATCGTGTTTCGCGAATAGAAACCCTTGTATCCTCCCTACAAATTCATTAGCCAATGATGATGCCATTAAATCACACAATATACAAAACTAACCAACTGATCCTTCATTCAATTAATTCTTTAAATTTAAAATTTTCAAACTAATTGGGGAAACGAAATAGTGCAGTAATCACTTACTGTTATCCCTGAAACTTTCTTTACACCATACATATGGTGCAAGCCACATACTATCTCCCTAATCACTGTGTTGAGTCCAGGGCATAGACCCCCACATGTCACAATACACGCATGAACATCCTCCGCCTCAAAATACACCTGAAAAACAAGAAGAAATATAGTCATTGACAGCACACGCTATCTAGTCAATTCAACTATATGCATAAATACTCAAGAACATACTCTTTGACGCGGTCCAGCACGCCGAAAATGAATGCCCCTAGGACTATTCTTGTGAACAACAATCTGCAAAAGCAGAAGATAGGAGAAACAATACTTAAGCACAACTGTAAATGTTAGATCAAAACATGATAAAAAGGGATCGAGTTTAAAGATCGAAATGGAAAAAATCAATGACAGTAGCAATATCTGATATGATATGAACATCTTCTCAGCAGAAACATCAAATACCAAAAGAAATCCATTATCCACATGAAAAAAGCTCACATTTTGGGCAACAGTGTCATCCACATTAACAAAGTACTGCCTGCAACCCAATTTTCAATAAATCAGTCAATTCTGGATGCCACAGAAATTAGAAAGACGCAAAATTTAAGATGAACACAACTTACTTGACTACAGAGTATGCAGGATTGTCTTGCAAAGGATTTGTGTAAGTCTACAAAAGGCCATAAAAAATAACCCATTACCACAATTCAAAAAAATAAACAATATATATAGCTAAAGACCCCCATAAACCACAGAAAGTTTCCATCTTTTGGCGGGCTATGAACTTTAAATTCTCTATCGATCATACAAACAAAAGCTACAAATCAACTGCAAGAGAGAGACAGAGAGAAAACGACAACGTACCGGAAGATTGGGAATGTAATCAGAGAAATGCGGCACATCTTCGAGCACATAACCATTGTCCCCAACCACAATCTTGGGCTTATTTTCCATCACAACACGAGGAGACCCGACCTTATGACCCGACCCGGAAAAGCTCGTAAACGAATTTCTAGAACCACCCGAACGCGGAGTGCCAACGGAGTTTGAATCCGAACCTGGAGGCTTCAGAGACATGATTGCAGATGAAGAAGAGTAAACAGAGTCCATTGGATAGAAGATATAGACGACAAGTAGTTTGAAGTCGTATTTGAACCAAAGAGAATCATAGTAATTCAAATTTATAGCTAGACTGAAGAACAAGCTAGAACCGGTGGCTGCTTTGAAAAAAACCGGTTGCTGTAGGTTTGGGTTTTGACCAGTATAAAAAGGTGAGCTTCACGCTTCACAGATACTTGGAGAATAAACCAAACCCCTGGTTTGGAAATATATAGAAACTTAACGGCTGGAAAGTTATTTAGTAGACGTGGGAGATAAGTAAATTTAAATAAAAATTAATTAAAGGTTGACCATGCAAATTTAGGCGCGGAAATTGAGTTCACGGGCTGGTCAATCCGGGTTTGCCCGGAAACAAGGACTCGGTTCGATGGGTTTGGATAACGTCGGCTGCAGCTGAAAAGCGCTTTTTCTAGAGAAGCACAGATTCACGAGGAAAGTGATTATTATGGTTGGGAGAGAAAAGCACAAAACAACGCGGGTTTCATGGAGGGAAAGGACAGAGTTGGAATTTGTCACATTGGACAACTCAGGGTCTTAATTAAGCTTAGTAATTATGAGTGAATGATGAGATTGGTCGGTAATCATTCACATGTGTTGGGCAGTTGATATGTCACTTACCTTTTTGTTTAGTTATATGTTGAAATCGATGACTCTAATCCTTTTAACGCTCCCTCGCTACTCTCATAATAGATTGAACGTTGGTGAAAGAGATTTTGTATGGATCTCTCCCTTATTCCAATGATCCAAACTATTCATTTTATGTTTCTTGGCAAAATTATTTTTTATGATAGTACGTAAATCGAAAATAGTGTAACTATCATCTATATGCTTAAAGTTTTTTTCAACGCTTATGTGCTTAGTATAGAGATGAATAAATAGTTCCAATCGAATAATGCTACATATCGATCGAATCATTTTTTATGGTACATATCGATCGAATCATTTTTTATGGTACATGTCGATCCATCTCTTGGATAGATAGAAGGTAGAGACGTTTGAGTTTTTGATTTTTCATTTTGTCAAAGAGTTGAATAATGCTGATCGAATCAAAGGTTTCATCATTATATATTAGATTTATGCAGGAGGTGTATGTTGACCTTTGGAATAACAGAAAATGGAATTCTAATATATTTTATTTTTCTAATTCACATATCGTCATAATACAAGTAGGATAATTTTCCATCAATTTTGGAGTTGAGCTGATGACCAATGAATCCACTGTAGCTATCTTCATGAGCCGCAATGCATATGTCAATGACCTTGTTTGACAAGTGGTCATCTTGATAATATGGCTGCTCAATAAACTCATCAAGAGGCATCCACTGAAAAAGTAATAATAATAAAAAGAAGAAGAAGAAGAAGAACATGAAAATTACACCAAGCAAAATTAATCAGAAACTAAATAAGTGAATAAGAGTGACTAATTTTATTACCTTTGCAGCTTGGATTTCCTTGTCATCAATGATTATCTCAGATGACAAAGGCTTAAGCATGCACACAAACAGCAAATCTGACTGCTCAAATGCAACCTTGTGTGCATGTCTTCCAAGTTGAACATGAGAATGAAATATAACAAGCAAATAGAAGAAGATCGAGTTAGGGATTAATTAAGTCGTACCCATAAAGCTTAAGTTGTACGTGAGGGAATGGACTAACAATATACGTACATCAAGTAACTGTATGCTTGATGCTTCTCGATCTAAGTTCTCAAAGTAATGAACATATGTAAAAGATCGAAGTAATTAATACCTGAAAGCTACCATTTTAAGGAAAGTTGTCTCAATCTGCAGTAGTGAAGAGAAATGAGTGACTAAGAATCAAGCAAGTGATAATAATGATGAAGTCAATCATACACAGAATGATAATTAAATATATTTCTTACCCCAGTTTCTTCTTTCACTTCTCTTATAGCACCAGAGAATATATCTTCAGACTGAGGACAGAAGATAGCTTGTTATCCTAGAGATATAGTGGAACTTGTGTTAAAACTTACTAACTTAGTGATCAATTCTATAACATATTTACCTTGTTGATATAACCAGTGGGCAGTTTCCACACACCAGAGCAACTACAAGGACACTTCTCCTTTACCACAAGAACCTAATGTTATTGTAGTTTCATATCAGACTAAATTTTATGAGTTTTGCAATAATGGCCCTTGTTGAGGTCAAAAAGCTTGATATATATATATATATATATATATATATTAATGATCATAGATATATACCTCTCTTATTTCATTGATTACAAAAGCTCCAATACCAATTTGATGTGAAGGGCTATCAGGAAGCATACAAGGCTCATTTGGAATCCAGTATGTTAACATAACATATCCTGGTTCAGCATGGTGATAGTTGAAACCCTCCTAAATACAGAATTAATATGTTGTGATAATTAACAAAAATAAACCTGATTCGGAAAGTATTAGTTGCATTGATGGTAACAGACAATCGGACAAGGATTATCGAATTGTTACCTGAATTGCAATTGGGACAAGATCAGCTTGCTCTTGTAGTATTTTGAGCCATACACCCTTTTTCCCCTGCATTTCACATTTGATCGAAACTTAATTTAGTTACATAAATGGCTCATGATCAGAGTTTTATGTAAGTAGTTAGAGTTGCCACTTTTCAGATAGAATGGTAAAACAATGTTTGATATATATGGCTGAACAATGGCCAGGTTATTAATGTTAACATTGTATTATAGTGTTTTTCATTCACATGAATTAGACCTTCATTTTCCAGTTGGACAGAGAAGCCTGAACAGCAGATGCAAAAGCATTTGCACTCATGGGTAAGCTCTCTGGATTAATTACGACTCCACCATATTCGTCGTTCCATGCATCAAGTAACTCCGGCGTCACCACACTTGGTGAAGATATATTGGGAGACAAAACATGGATTGCTGTTTTCTTAAAGCCGGCCCCGAGAATTGGCAAGCAAGAAAACTTGAGTTTGGCAGTACCGGAGGTTTTTGTGAGAATTGGTTTCTGCACAAAACCTGAAACAACAGAATACAAAGTTTATTGGCAACCATTTATGAGGTAGAAACTAGAAATATGTTACTTGGCTTAGAAGTAAGAGCTAACCATTTGACAAACCCCATTGGACAGTGCAATTTTTGGTCAAGGAAATCGAAACCATTGTTGTTGCCATGGTTTTCTGGTCTTTGAAACACATTAGGACAGAACCAAGGTACTATTTGTATATAGGTAGCCATTGCAATAGGATGATGATGCAAATTGATGTGCTGGAGAAAAAGAGAAGAGAATAATAGCATCTGCAGGACAAGTAGGAGAAAGAGATTGCATTTCTAATATATATATGCAGACAACTACATTAAGGGTGGGCATAATTTATTCTCTTTTGCTGCAAAAAAAAATGCATTATATTTGTAGTTCTGTCATCCAAAGGCCTTATTTTTCTTTTCCTCTCAATTGCTAGTTAAATTTAAACTAAGAACAAAGAGGTACCCTATAATGGGATAGAAGCAACTGCGACTTCCACTAGTACTACTTATCCATTTGTCTATGTAAAAAAAAGAAGATAATATTCCCTTCCATTTCAAGCAATAGGCATTCTATGAATACTAGAGGAATATTAAGCATTTTGGACTTCAATGCATAATATATATGTCATACCTTTATTGATTAAGAGTCTATGACATATTAAGGGTGTTCATGTTCATGTTCATATCTTCAAGCTGTAGAAAATAAATTTGAGCTAATTTTGCTGTCCAAGTTGGCAAGATTCCATAGATTTATATATCTTGCAACAGAAAAAGAAGGGAGTGGCATGGCATGGTCAATATCTAAATAGAATATTTAAACTAGAATCAATGTCTCATTTCACTGGTTAAAAGGATTTATTCAAATTCTTGCATGGATGCTTATTTCTTAGGTTGCTACAATTGAGTGATTGGAATGGGGGACCAAGAAGGTTCCCAATACCCTATGCATGAGTTGCTGGTTTTAGGACACTAACTACTAGAAGCTTACACACATTCCTGGCAGTCCAGTCCATGGTTTTGAGACCAATTAACAAGAAGTTTCTTGAATTCTTGAGTATTGTTATTCATAAAGTTGTAATAAAAGAAGAGGCCGGATTGACATTAACTTTTGAGTCTGTGACATCCACCTCAGGCTTTTTCCCATTTCACTTTGAGTTTATATCAAGTAACAATTAAGAAGATAGGGCAACTAAAGGATAAGACACATAGGTAAATAGATGTAGGAAAGATGTACCTAAAGACATTTAATTGAAATGGGAAATGAAAAAAATGTTGATAGAACAGCGTTTCCATACCGTGAAAGCTTAAATTAAAAGTTCAAAAGTTATAGATGGAATATGAATTGTAATCCCACGATTTATTTAATTTATTGTGTTAGTTGTTTCTCTGGTAATAGATTAAAAGCATGTATGGGAAAATCAAAACAATTATATCCTAGTGATACAATGATTCATGCACAATTTCTTTTATATGACTTCTTTGTATCCTCCTCATCCACTTCAAAAAGAAAAAAACATGACTCTGAGGATATATATGGTTCTTGAATTATTTCTTAAGACACCAAACCACCTGTTTGAAAAACCCAATTAAGTTGTATATTACATAATATAAACATATAGTGTTATATCGACTCAATTCGAGGTCTTTTGCTTAGTTACTTTCAATATCGCAATATATATATATATATATATTGTCATATTGATATACATATTGAAAATCCTATATTCATTTGGTTTGCAAATACCATCCGCGTTCTAGTCATGCCTAAGAAAATAAGTAGGAGAGAAACATGCAATAATAATGAAAATTACGAAATGTAATAAAGATGATTTATGAAAAGGCGGCATGTACATGAGCAAGCAACGTATGTTTGATTTATTTACTTCTATTGACAAGAGATATTTAAATATTGGACTTCATCCATCATTGAGTAGGCAAGTTGATCTCAAAATGAGGATTTTGCATGCAATTTTCATTTTGATGTAGCTTGAGCTACTCTTGTCGGAAATCCATACTGGTAAGCGACTACGAGAGTCTTTTTTAGGTCCATTAATCGGGCCTCCTCTCCTCTGTATCTCTGTGGCCTGTTTAAGAAACGAAATACATCTCACGACCAAAAAAAATGAGGAGAATATGACGAGAAGTACTCATACCCAATGTGCCAAGAAAAAATAAATAAACATTGATACAAGAAAATATGCGAAAGGAAAATTCAAAAGTGTCCTTTGTTTTTGACCCGGTTCAGTAAGCCCAAAAGTGGTGCACGCTTGAAGAACAAGGCATGTACATAGATGCTCATATACTAGTGCTGCGTTGGCACCACTACGTCCGTCGATGTAGACATTCAATCAGTATCTCTTCGTCAATTGAACGGACCAGAATTCTTCCTCTGGAAAATTCCACACTGTCCGACCTCCGCAAACGGCATTCTTAGTGGCGCACATCACACTCACACACAGCGAGTCTCTTCCTCCAAATTAGTCCGTACAGTCGGGGAATATCGCCGTCGACCGCCATGTACAAGACCGCAGCTTCACGCCTTAGGGCTCTCAAGGTCAGTAATTTGGCTCTCTTCCTCAAACGTCTGATTCTTAATTAACGGTCAGTGATCGTCCGTCGATTAAATACTGATTGATTGACTGTGTTCTTTAGTTATGCGGAAACTTGTTAGTTGTTTGCGCAGAAAGAGTAAAGTTCAATTCGCTAGTTTAGTAAAGTTTGTTTTGAGCTTAATGCCAGTTTTGGTGATTCTGTTTGGAAATTATAGGAAACTCGTAGATGTATACTATGCTTTTAGTCTGATGGAATGTGACTTTGTTATGCTCGGATTTTGAATTGGGGGATTTCAGGGCCGGACAAGCAATAGAGGACTGGCCAGGTTTTCAACTTGGGGTGAAGTTTCCACTGCCACCACCACAACGGCAAAGCCTTCTTGGTCTCCTTTGGGTGGTCTGTTTGGTTGGCTGACCGGAGGACGGTCCAGGTCTATGCCTCCCCTGGACTTCCCACTCGAAGGAGTCAAATTCCCACCTGCATTGCCTGACTATGTCCAATCAGAGAAGCCCAAGATTACAACTCTCCCCAATGGTGTCAAAATAGCTTCTGTGAAGTCAGAGGTATGAATGGAAATGCTTATTTTCGGAGTTCCTTTTGTGATTGTTGTTTGACTGGTTTCCTTGAAAAGGGGCATTGAGAATTTAAACTGATCACTGTTATTTTGCGGTTTTTGACCAGAAACCTACAGCTTCCATAGGTTTATTTATTAATTGTGGTTCAGTCTATGAGACACCAGAGTCATCTGGGGCCTCACACCTGCTGGAGCGAATGGCTTTCAAGACCACAAGAAACCGGAGCCATTTGCGTATTGTGCGGGAGGTGGAGGCAATTGGTGGCACTGTGCAAGCCTCAGCTTCTCGGGAGCAGATGAGTTACACCATTAGTTCCCTGAAGACTTATGTTCCTGAAATGGTAGAGCTGCTTCTTGACTCGGTTCGGAATCCTGTTTTCCTGGATTGGGAGGTCAATGAGGAGGTAAATTTTCACAATCCTTGTGCTCTGTGCGTCTGCTGAGAATTTGCATCTTTACAGCTGATATTTGTATCATTATCTGCAGCTTCACAGGGTGAAAGATGATATTGGTGAAGCCTCGAAAAACCCTGAAGCCCTGGTTTTGGAAGCAGTTCACTCTGTTGGTTATAGGGGTGGCTTGGCAAATCCACTCTTAGCCCAGGAATCTTCAATCAGTAGACTAAATAGTGAAACTTTGGAGGAATTTATTGCTGTAAGTTTAATAGTTTCTTAATCCATGTTGTTAACTTTAGCTTTGTAAGTTTGTTAGTTAGTTGTTGCATAAATGCGTAGTCAATCTTTCTCAATAAACTGAGATTTTCAATTAATTTTTCAGGAAAATTATACTGCTCCTAGGATGGTACTGGCCGCCTATGGTGTTGAACATGAGGAACTTCTGAAAATTGCGGAACCACTTTTGTCGGATCTCCCGAGTGTCCCACTTGCCGAGGAGCCAAATTCTGTGTATACTGGAGGTGATTACCGTTGTCAAGCTGATTCAGGGGTGTGTATCCCATATGTCTTATCTGATTTTTCTATCCCCTCTTTCTTGTTCGTCCAGTAACTTATAATTTTATTTTCCTTGCAATACAGGATACTCATTTTGCTCTCGCATTTGAACTTCCTGGTGGCTGGCTTAGGATGAAGGATGCAATGATTTTGAATGTTCTTCAGGTCTATATATAAACTCCTTCTGCACACCCCCCACCCCCAAATGTGATACTTTCCTTTAGTGTACCTCTGAGTGTTCCATCTTAGTTTGTTTATTATATGTACATTATTTTTAATTTTGCCATTTGAAGGGATAGAAAGTTCGGAAGCAATAATTTATCTAGCTTACTGTAGGTGCTAATGGGAGGAGGTGATTCATTTTCAACTGGTGGACCTGGAAAAGGGATGAAGTCACGTCTATGTAAGTTGTAGAAATACTAGAAAACACACAAACAAAAATTTACATGCTGCGGAAAGAATAAAGGCACAACATGGACGTTAACTTGAGCGGCATTGTTTATACATTTGTAGTGCATAAATACATTGGTCAGTAGATCCCATTTTTAAAGTTCAGCTATACCATTCATTTGGAAATGAACTGCCCATTTTTTATTTATTTTTTTATTTTTCGATTAAATAACCCTGGTATCTGAATATATGTGCTGTTGTTATGAGCAGATATTCGTGTGTTGGCTGAACATGCAGAGTTCCAGTCAATGTCAGCAATCAATAGCATCTACAACAATAGTGCCATTTTCGGCATCCAAGCTTCCACTGTAAGCAACTACTGAATATCATGTGTTGATGTACTATCCAAATGTAAATTGTATGTTCTATGCCATGCTATAGTCAATAAGCGATATTGGCAAACTTCAATGGATTTCAGGGTTCAGATTTTGTGGCAAAAGCCATTGATATAGCAGCAAATGAGCTTATTGCACTTGCAACACCTGGAGAAGGTTATCTTGGCTTTCTTTGATTCTTAATTGCCTTGTTTTACTTGGGGATTGGAAACCTGTCACTGACATGTTCTTTTCTCTCATCCACAGTTGACCTGGTACAGCTAGATCGCGCTAAACTGTCAACAAAGTCTTCCATTCTTATGAATTTGGAATCTAGAGTGCGTAAACAATTAGTGTAATACCTTAATAATAATAAAGCCATATTTGATTTATTCTTCTAGGATCTGTATATTTAGGCATCAGGATTTTCTCTAAGTGTTAGTTTCTTATTTTTTATTTGCATTCTGTAGATGGTTGTTATAGACGATATTGGGAGACAAATCCTGACCTACAACGAATGGTATGGCCTTCTCATGACTGTTTACAATCTTTTCACTTTTTATCTGTTGATGGGAGGAAGAAAAAGGATCTTGTTGGTTTTTGCTCTGTCTTCTGCCATTTTCGTTTGATTGCAAGTGTCAGATGAACAAAGCTTAAAGTATTGCTAATGATAACCTTGCTTGCTAGTTGTTTTCTCTGATGAAAATGACTGGTTTGATTATCTTTTGCATGCATATTGTGCTATTTTTTTTGTCATTACCAGTGTACTGTATGATTGGTATTTGGTAATGATACAATTAGGTGCAAAGCCTGAATTTATTTCACAAATTGAGTTGTTCTGGCCTTTTCTAAATTTAAGTACTCACCATCAGTGTCAGTACTCTCTCAATCCCTCCCTCCCTCTCTCTCTCTCTCACACACAGTTTTAGAGGAACTCCTCGGTGTGTCGATACCATTTCCTTCCTACCTGTTTGCATTTCGCATAAACCACTTGAAAGAAGTTTGTTTCTGGTATATTTTGTTTTTTCTCTTGTTCCTTAGGAAATTGGAGCAGCTCATGAAGGCTTTAGATGAGGTTTCTTTGGAGGATATTACTTCAACTGCTCAACAGCTTTTATCTTCCCCTCTTACAATGGCTACATATGGAGATGGTAATTTCCCGCTCAATGAGATATTCTATTTATGTTTTAATGTTTTATACGTTTATTTTGGCAACTAACTCTGTCTTTTCACAATCCTGTTTTGCAGTCACTCAAGTCCCAAGCTATGATTCAGTCAGCCAAAGATTTTGCCTACCAAAACAGAAAACATAGTGGGCAAAAAATACCACTTAAAATGAAATTGCTTTCATATCCCGTACTGGGTGTTTACCTACTGTCTTTGTAGTGTTGACGTATATTTAAGCATCATACAGAAAAATTATGATAGATCTCTGGTAGAGTTTGTAATCGCTGAAGCAAAATCCATGTTACTCCAATTAGGAACTATTTTTGTGATTGGATTTGCTAGCTTTACTGCATTAATATATGAACATAGAAGAGTCACAGATCTCTTGGGCTGTTTCTTCTTACTTCTTTCTTTGGGCCATTAGCGAGTACATGTCTTTGGTTGAGTCCATACCCCTCTGTTTAGAAAGAAATGTACAGAAAAGTCAAACACAAATTGGTGAAGAGATGGAAGCAACGTTTGGAAAGTAGATAAACCTAACATCAGCATTTTGCTCCCAAGTATTAGGAGTCGTACCAAACTCGAATGATAAAACTTGCACGTACACACTCTTTCATTCTTCTATAGTATATTGTAGAAAATTAGATTTAAGGGCAACATTCTCAAAACGTTTCCGTATTCTCGATTCATGGTGATCAGGCATTATGTCTTCCCGTTTCAGTTTTCTTATAAAATTATAGATGTGACGAGGACTTGGTTTCTCACTAGATTCCAATAATAAAAGCAAAAAATGGCAAAATTCTCGATAGTTTTTTTATTTCTTTTCTCTCTCATATCTATTTTCTCCCCAACTGGGAAAAAAAAGGAAAACAAAAAAGAAAAAGAAAAGAGAAAAACAAAATTATATTCCTCTCTTTGTCTCCTCCTATTGTCTCACTTTCCACTTTAAGAAAATCATTATGTGAGAAATGGGTTTACCATTTTATGTCCACCATCCATTGGCACTCGCAGCAACCACCACCCATTCGCAGCTACATTTCTTATTGATAATGAGAAATGTGTAAACATGCACAAACACCATTATGATAACAAACTCATTCATGAATGTTTTTCTAATTAAAGTACGTCGTCTGCTTTCTACAACATAATTTTGGTGCCAACGTAGTCTTCCATCTCAGCCATAGAAGTAGTCTCCTTTTGCATTTCATAGCAAAAACTTACAACCTACATATGTTAACGTCTTGAATCTCAAAATCTTAGAACCGGCCCTAATGCAAGCATGAGAAATGTCTATAGTTTTTCAAGCAATGTTTTAAAAGACTGCCCGGATTTGAAAAGGGCATGCATGTGCTCAAATAACAATTTTGCGAGAAGCAATTTCGTTTGGTCTCGGACATGATGACGTTTTAGAAGTCCTTGTCCTTCCCGATATTATTGTTTTGGAATGTTCAGCAACTTTTTGTAGCATATATAACCTAATTAATTCATCTACACCTCCGAAAGTGCATGCCGATCAGTGCATGCAGTATCATATCATAGCTGCTTTTGTTGAATATCAACATAGGTGATAGGTATAGTATGGTTGGGTTTCAATTTAAAATGCAAATTGGAAGCTTGTGTTAATTCTAAAATTTGTTTTTGTTTTTTTTTCTTTGGTTGAATCTTGACATGTACCAAGTAAACAAATATTCCCATACATGTGTCTACTCAAATCCTTAAAGAGGGGGTATTTTCCTCATAAAGATGTGCCCAAATAATGCACTTACTTTGCAAGTTCTTGGAATATTTGATATGCAATACAGAATTTGACCCTTATTCGATATATATATATATATATATATATATATATATATATATATATATATGTACGTTGCTAATATTCCATCCCTCGTTTTTTCCCCTCGGCTCATTCAAGAAAGGACATAGGTATTTCTAATCTCAAATTAAATACATTTTTGGATAAATTTACTCATGGCACATGCATAGTATCAAATGAGCATAGAATTGTACTGTTAAGATATGTGGATTCTGCTGTTGATTAGTCAGAATTAATCAACTTATAGGATATGATCCAATCCGGACAATCTGATTCTTCATTCCCTTAATTGGGACAAAAAGAGAAACCAATCCAAGGTTTCTACAAGCTTGTTGAATGGTTTTGGATCTAGAGGTACACATTAGACAATTGAAGGACCCCAAAGAAAAAATTAAGGGCTATTTTGCACCTTTACGCGGAGTGTGTTTTACACATTGCAGTTATCGTTGAAAAAGTTTCGATGCTCAAAGTAATGAAAAGTAATATTTTATTAATTTTGTGCTCTAACATATATGTCGTGATTGAGTTAGTATAATAAGTAACAAGTTGGGGTAGAATGATTAAAATTTACGCCGTCAAGTAATGATCGACTTACATTCTTTGTAAAAAAATGTCATAGCATATGATGAGTTAGTTACATCGCGCCCTTAACTTATCGTTCAAAATGTCGACTCTCAAAATAACGAAATGTGACATAAAGGTTTTGGCCGGATTAGCCTTTAAAATTTCATTGCACATCCTAAAGCACGTGTCGTAATTTATTTATCTAAGTATCCTAGTGAATCACGTGAATTAACATATAAGCAAACAATAATCTAGATTACGATATTAAATATCACAAATTTTTTACACCTCAAAAAGAAAAAAGAATAGAATAAAAGAGAAAATCAGACAAATGAGCAATCATGGACACCTATCTGTTGTGTAAACAGCATGTTGGACCATCCATCATTTTAATTTTGACTGCTTGAATGAATGTTATAAACGTGAAGGCTCACCATCATCTGATGTAATATCAAGAAACTTTTGATAGCAAAGATTTCCAAAGGCCAATTAAGGGTCATAGGGCCCACATAAAGGTAGGTCCTTCTATTCTTTCATATAGGAATATATAGGAGGGGGCTGCATAATTGGTATGAGTGTCTAGTACTTGAGATATCTCCCCTTAAATAGAAATAACACAAGCTGGAAATTAATAAAGGGGAAGAAAATATATAGTACATGTAAAAAAATGATGATTTCTTTTTGGATGAGGTAATTTATAAATTGGGGGTGCTTCTGCCTCAAGTCTGCTAGGTTTCTTTTTAATATGATTTTGCATACGGTTTTAATAGAAGGGGTAGTGGTGGTCCATCAAGTACACTGCTCATTTGCCTTGCATATCAAGCAATCTTCTCTCTAATCTCTCTCTCTCTCTCTCTCTCACTCTCTCTCTCTCTCTCTCTCTGCAACATTCATGGCAAAAGCATCATCATCACCACTCCATCTCAAAACCCATGTGAGCACCTATCATCTTTTCTTCTCTAATATTATTTTCTCCTTTTTTTTTCACAATCTATTTCTGCCTTGAAGGAAAAATTTGGCTTATTATGCATCTTAGTTAACTAAAATCTGATATACATCAAAACTGTGGGAGCACTGTAATTAAATTCCTGATTTCGTCTTTAGTACTCAAAGTCTTACTGCCATGTATAAAAATAATAGGTTGAAGTATATATCAATATATTATATATGTCTGTCTTTCTTGGCCAAAAAAAAAATACGTCTGTCTTTTTTTGGGGTCTTAATTAAGAATTTTTGTCGTAGGAATTTAAATATAAACTTTATTTTATTGACATTCACCTTTTACCATGAAAATACCAACCATAAAATATTGGGATAAATACTTCCAATAAATTGATATAAATAAAAACTATCAGCTTAGCTAGCTAGAACGGCAAAGATATGAGATGGGGTTAGTTTGCTTTTGTATTAGTAACAGCTGTGAAGGCCGTTTCATGCCTTTTGCTTTTGTAGTCAAGGCGCAAACAAAGGTGTGAGTGTGAGAGAGGCCTTGATGAGCTGAGCTGAGCTAGCTTTTTTTTTTTTTTTCACAAACTAAAACCAACTTGGCATGGTTTCCTTTCTTTATATCCTGTTGTTTCTGTTCTTGTGTGGGTTTCTCTCTCTCTCTCTCTCTCTAGCTCTCTCTCTCTCTCTCACCTAGCTAAACCGCCAAGCTTAATAGGCTAGCTTCTTAGATTAGCAAAGCTAGCTGCTGGCTTAAAGGTACAAGGGTTTGAGGGCAACTTTTCCCTCTTTTTCTCTCAGCCCCTTCAGTTAAAGTAGAGACTGGACAAGGATTTCTGGTGTTTTCCATATGGTTAAAGCAGAAGAAGAAGCAGGTTTATAGCTCAACCTCACTCTCTTTCACAGTTTCCTCTTTCCCAATTCTCTCCTACCTCCCTCCTCTTCTTCTTCTTCTCCTTGCTATTTTTTTCTTTTTTCTCCTCTTGGGAACTTCATATTTCTCGTTTGGGTTTTGAAAAAAATTATTCTTTTGTTACAAATCGATCTTCAGAACTATTGGGTGTCCTATATAATTTTTTTTTCCTATAAAGATTTTGTTTTCTTCATTAGCTTGATGAAGCTGTTGTTATGAATACCACCCGAAAATTCTATATAATTTGTTCTTTTTTTTTTCATCTTCGATCAAGTCTGTGAATTAAGTATAGTACCAGCTCTATATATATCCATCAATTTCATTCTTTCGCATCGCTTCCCTTTATAATAAGACCCTAGTTCATGATAGATCTCAATCGTATTTTATATGTATATATGATTTCTCTATATATATAGCACGAGAGCAAAGAGGTGGTGGGATATGAGAAGCAGGCAGTTTTACAAGGATGATCACAATTTCATACAAGACTGTTACAAGTTGACGAGTTTTCGAGAAAGAAGATAGCAGCATCTTAATCATATATTTCTTCGTATAAGGTTGAAATAATGAATAAGAGTAATATCAGAAGCTCTGATCTCATTGATGCCAAGCTTGAAGAACATCAGATGTGTGGATCCAAGCAGTGCCCCGGTTGTGGACATAAACTTGAAGGAAAGCCGGTATGTACGGATCGAAAATCGATCAACCAATCTGATAATATTCTTGTTTGCTTCCAAATAAAGATTTTTTGTTGGCATATGCTTCTTGTAAATTGTAATTGACAGTAATTATTTTCTGTCTCAAGTAAATTAATTTTGATATTAATTTATGTAAATTAAAAGGGTACTTCATCTTTTTCTTTTTACTTTAATTTCTTTGTTCTAGCTAGCTAGCTAAGCTAGTTCTTTTTCGCTTTCAATATATTTATTACATGAAAATGGAATTAAATGGTGCAGGACTGGTTAGGTCTACCAGCAGGAGTGAAATTTGACCCAACAGACCAAGAACTGATTGAACACCTTGAAGCAAAAGTAGAAGCCAAAGACACAAAGTCTCACCCTTTGATTGATGAGTTTATTCCTACCATTGAAGGAGAAGATGGCATTTGTTACACCCATCCTGAAAAACTTCCTGGTCATCGTCTACTCTCTCTCCCTCTCTCTCTTTTTCAAGTCTTAAATTAATGAGAACATTGAAATTTTATGGATTAATTTCAAGTTTTGTTGGTTATGACTTTGAAGACTAATAACATCTCTCATTTTGTACAACATATATGAGTTAATTTTCCATACCTAATTGGTCAACCTAACTTTGACTTTGGGCATACAATTCTTCATTTCTTGCAGGAGTGACAAGAGATGGGTTGAGTAGGCACTTCTTCCACAGACCCTCCAAAGCCTACACGACAGGGACAAGAAAGAGGCGAAAAATCCAAACTGAATGCGACCACTTGCAAGCCGGCGGGGAGACACGGTGGCACAAAACCGGCAAGACCAGGCCGGTGATGGTAAATGGCAAGCAAAAAGGGTGCAAGAAAATCCTGGTCCTCTACACAAACTTTGGGAAGAATCGAAAACCCGAGAAGACCAACTGGGTGATGCACCAGTACCATCTGGGCCAGCACGAGGAAGAGAAGGAAGGGGAGCTCGTAGTTTCGAAGATATTCTATCAGACGCAGCCGAGGCAATGCAACTGGTCGTCTGACAGAACAAGTGCTGCAAGTGCAAGTTTAACTGGTGAAGGAAGTAGTGACTTGAGAAGAGACAGTGGTGGTAGTGGGAGTTGTACTTCTTCTAAGGAAATAAATATAGTATCCCATAATACTCATCTTAGAGATCACCATGATCAAATGTCTGCAGCAGCAGCTCAAGTTAATGTTGTTGCTCAGCCATTATCGAGTTACAATGCCATAGACATTCATCAGTTGAAGTCCGACCATTTCAGCTTTGTCCCATTCAGAAAAAGCTTTGATGAGGTAGTACTATATATAATTCTTCTTTTTTATCATATTTATCATCGTGCATTAAGATTAATTAGCAGTTTAATTTCTACATACAACTGGTTAAACATCTTTGACCAAAAAAAAAATATTAGTTAAACATCCATGCAACTTAATTAGTTACATATATACATAAATGCCCGATCTAGGGCGGATGCCTGCAGTGCGATCTTTTAATGGAATACAAAGGTCGTTTGAAAAGTACGCACTGCGGAGAATGTCCGCTTCTTATATATATATTGTTAAAGAAAGGTATTAACATTGCTTTCATTTGCAGCATGACTACCAATGTCATGGACCTCTCTTGATTATCACTTTCAGCTCAAAAATCTTGAACTTACTCACCAAATGAAAAGGGTACAATGGCATTTGATCGAAATTGATCAATGCTCAAGCTTTCTTAGCTAGAAGGGTCGAAATGAACAGTGGTTGATCAAGAATAGACTTGGTAACGAATTTTCTTGATATATATATATGTCGATTTTCAACAGGTGGGGATAGGAGAGGCTTCAACGGCAAGGGAAGCCAACCTTGCATCTGGCACTTGCGAAGACATGCGTGAAAGACCACAGCATCACCACGTGGCACATGATCAACTACTTCATCATCATCAACATCAACAACAAGTACAACATGAGCAACAACAACAACATCAGCAGCATGGCCATGCACATCATCAACAACAAATTGCGACGGCAGCCAGCTTCCACATCAGTCGGCCTTCGCACCCCATATCCACCATCATCTCTCCGCCTCCTCTCCACCACACCACCTCCATCATTCTCGATCAGGACGCCTACCATGTCTCCCGATCAATAATGCTCCAAAACGAACATTTCCAGGTACCAAATCCTACTTACTTTCATGAGTCACGCACACTCACCCTAGCTAGTAAATTCGTCATCAGGATTATTATTTAGTGTATCGGGTAACAGTGATAACATGGTGTGTCACTTCACTTAAATGTTATCACATTTTTATTTTTTATTTGTTTAAATGAACCTTAAACTCTCAAATAGAAATCTGAAATCGATTTAAATCATTGTTGCCGCATGTTTTATTTTAATGCATAACTAGTAGTATCGGAGTAAAACAATACACATTGCATGGTCTATTGAATGTACAATATATTTTTTCATCAAATTTCTCTTTAAAAATAAATAAATAAATAAATGAATTCTTTAACAATACTTGATCACATTGTCTATCTAAAGGTTTTCTAGCTCAAGAGTTGAACAGTGAAACTCCATTGTGTATAAGCCATGTTGTACATGCATGTGTCAAAAACTCAAAACTCATCTAGTTATGTTGCTTTTAATATATGTCTGCTAAATTGCAAACATTAACCTGTCTTTTACCTTTTAATCCTTGATGAAGACAAATCATTAAACTTAATTAATTAGCTGGGTATTTATTAATATTGGTGGTTAATTTGTCTTTTCAATGCATGCATAAACCCAGCAGCAGCAGCAACAACAACAACAACAGCAGCAGCAGCAGCAGCAACAGCATCAGCATCATAAACAGATGGGAGCGAGGTCAGCATCTGGCTTGGAGGAGCTCATAATGGCCTGCACTTCGTCCAGTAATGTCAAAGAAGTGAGTAGTTTATATCAACTTTTTGACTCGGAATTTCATGAGCTCTAGTTTGTCATAATACCATTAGCAAATTACAAAAGATGGAAAGAAAAAAAGTTAAGTTTGCTAAGGATTAGAAAGGACCAAAAGCAATAAAATCATCAATTTCTTTATTACTAATAATTTAAATTAAAGACACAGAAGCTAGCCAAACCCTTTTTTGCCTTTTTCTCTTTATCCTTTTAATTTTTATATGTTTTTCATCCATATGTTTTGGGTGGTTTCATAATTCTCTCTCGTAAAAGAGCAAAAGAAAAAAAAGGAAGGTAGACACTTAGCATCATATCTAGACTCCAGTCTAAGACTAAGCTATAGAATATAATCTTTCTTGTTACCTGACTGTAAAGCCGTAATTATGCCTCTTGAATAATTTCAAACCAAAGTTGAAAACACAATTAAAGCTAGTATGCATGTGAACTTTATTACCACTATTTTCCTTTACTAATAGTATTAAAATCTTGAAAGAACTCAAGTAGAAGCTCTTTTTCTACTGTTAGAAAACAAAGGTACTAATGACCTAAAATTGCAGTTTTATTGAGCAGAAAACTTAAAACAATGATATGCAAACCCTAGCTAGCTTTTATAGATGATCGATCCTAATCGTGGCACGCTCGCAATATATGTTTTGTTGCAGGAGTCATCATCCATGGCAAACCCTCAAGAGGCAGAGTGGATGAAGTACTCTTCATTCTGGCCTGACCCTGACAACCCAGATCATCATGGATAGGCGCGAGAGGAAAATGAAAAAGCAGAACACCATAGAGAATAAAAACAAACAAAACCCCGAGACAACATCATCATCATGATTAGTATTTTGAAGCCACAGCCCTCTGGATCAAGTTGCTTTCACATTCAAACGTGAGGCCAGGAAACCATATCCAACCATTGATGGACCATACATGGTTTGGTAGCTCTTTTGATTTCTTTTTCTCTCTGCCTATATTCTCTTGGCTCTCAACTGAATTGAACTAACTAAGCAACGGTCCATGTTTTCGAAAAGAAAGAGAGAAAAGAGAACAAAAGGGGGAAAAAGAAAAAGAAGGTTCAAAGAAAAGGCTGCTCCTCTCTTCTGACAAGTATATAGAAGGAGAGAACCAAAGACCCAAAGCAAAGCAAATCCAGTCCTCCCTGCATGAAAATCATCACCATTATCATTACACCATATATATCGTCTTTATATAAGCTAGCCTATTCTTAATTATTATTTTATTATTTCATTATGTTTGTATAATGCTCCTTTCTTGTTCTTTACAGAGGAAATACCAAAGAGGTTGCGCCAATTGCAAGATAAACTTTGTTAATTGTGCTTTGGTTAGTCACTTTGTTACTAAAATATGAATAGGGGGTTCATATTGTTTCCCTTTATAGAAATCAAAATGTGTTAATTAATACAGTAATGTTCATTCCCCAGAGTGCTGTACTTTTTGTCCACTTCTGTCAACATATTATATAGTATGGGAAAAATCAGAGAATTAAAAAGAGAAAAAAGACACATGAAATAATGGATTCTTCATGTTGTACCCTCACACACACAGATATATATATATATATATATATATATAATGTAATTTTTTTTCTTGGATTTTTAAGCTGCTATAAGAATATTGATGCCCTAGCTATTTTTTTTAGGCACTGGTTTAAACACGTACTTTAGACACCACGTGTATACATGGATATGTTAAAGCAGATTTAACTTTCTTCTTCCTTTTTCCTTTTTTCTATTTAAATTTTTTCTGCTTCTTTAATTTTCATTCCATTAGATGCTTCTGTTGCCATTGTTATATCAATAACTCACATTAAGTAAGGAAGTATAAATGCAGGTGTGTGTATATATATATATATTACTGATTTTCCAGTATTGAATTCTCTGCATGCATGCATGCATGCCTTCCACAGTTTGCAGAAAAGATCGAATTCTTTGCCTTATTATGAAAAGGAAGTTTGCTTTTCTTAAGGTGCTCTAGTCGAATTGATTTGAGGCCTTGTTCCCTCATTCATTAGGTTAAAATATAAATTAGTGTCACTTCATGAAAAGTGACAAATGAAATATCTCCACATACATAAATAGTAGAAGTTACTATTTATGAAAAACTTGATATCATTTTCGAAGTAAGTAGTGCATGGCTTTTATGCTCTTAAAGGTCGTTTATGGAACGTCAAATTCTAGCCACGTACTAAAAATGAAGTGAAAGTGGAATTCAGCTAATTTTATCTAGCATCTTAGTACGTATGATATTATATAGTAATTAAGTCTAGAGCTCCCTTCTTTATTTGTTACCTGAAACCCTACCTTCTTTTACTTGAAACCTTCTTTGTTGCTTTATTCTATTCCAGATTCGAGCTTTTTGAGCAGCATTATTATATAGAGTAAAGATGTGCTTATCTCTATTGCCATGAGAGAGAGAGAGAGAGAGAGAGAGAGAGAGAGAGAGAGTGAGTGAGTAACGTGCATGCTATTCTGATCTTTGTTAACATTCATGGGACGTGCATGAAATAAAGGTAATTGAAACCCAACATATGGAGGGTATAGGGCTCTGCAGCTTCAACGTAGTTTCTGAAGGGAATAAAGAGGGAACTGAACCAAGAATGAAAGGACAAGAATAAACTTTAAGCTTCAAAGTGACCTACATCTCCTGCATTATCCTATGTATTCTATCACAAACGTACAGTACTTAAACATATCTATATTCTTAAATACAAATTTTGTAAAATGCTTTGCATATCCCCTAACAAAATTATCAAGTTAAATTAATCCAGGAACAACGTACATATATATATATATATACTATTTAATTCGAATATTAATTACTCCCTCGAATTCAAAACGTACATTCCAGGACCTTTTCCTTTATACGCTGGTTTAGGTAAACAATATCAGAATCTAAAAACAATGAGTTGCAGCTGTAAGCCAAACACTGTTTCATCAGCTGAGAGAATCGAAATATTATCTAAGGTGTAAGAGTACGTACGTTGATGCTTGGTTTTACCGGTACCATAGATGTTAGCTACTTGCTAAAATAAACAAAAAGAGGAAGATCCAAATGAAATATAAAGAGGAAGTACTGTCTCTTTCCTCAGGCAAGTATGCAATAGAAAATGAAATAAAGGAATGCATGCCATGTCCTGTATCGACTTCAAATTAACCTAGCTAGCTATATATTATAAAAAGGTGATATTCAATTCTTTAGCTTTATGGAAGATTTTGGATGCTTTTCATCTTTTTTGAGAAGGTAGTATTAACTAGTAGAGAGTAGAGAGGGTATAGCGAGCGAGCATACTTGCTGAGTTTGCAGAGATTTGGTCCCAAAAAGAAGTTGCAGGAAGAATTATGGTTAGTGCAAGGACGAATATAACAACATGCATGCATTGCATTAGCCTAAAGCCAAACCTAACCTTTTTTGGATTCTTCCACAACCAAACAAACCCCATCCTGCAGCAGTTTTGCTTTGCCTTTGCTTTTAGTTAGTTCACCCGCTTTTCATTTTTCATTTTCATCATCTATAATTCTATATATATATATATATAACGGACACAACCACCATGCACTCATCTTCCCACGTCCTACTGGTTTCTGCTTGTAGCTAGCTAGGTACTTGTAGATTGCACTTGCTGATTGACTAGTTAGTTTCCCTTCTTGATTAACTAAGAAATTGTTGCTACTTTGTTTCGCAAAGGTAGCTAGCTAGTGACCAAAGTATTAGAACAAAAATTGAAGGATTAATCTTAACAATCCCTTCCTTTCTATACAATTTTACCTCAAACTCCTCCGTGTAGGACATATGAAAGTATGGTTCCATTAAATATCTGCACGTCGACTTACAATAAAACATGTGAAGACAAGAATTTAGTAGTTCCAAATTCAAAATTAATTGTTACAAACTTAATATATTGTAACATATAAGTACAATAATACACCATTATAATTTATAAGATCTCTAGTGGTGGTTGTCCCTGAAAGTGGTTGTAGTTAGGTGAGCATATAAATATCGTGCCTCCATGTACTAATAGAGATTCATTTAAGCAATTAACTACTTATGTTATGTAATAGAAGGATCAATATAGGTTTCTTTTATATACAAGTGATGAAAGTGTGACACAGTCAACTCTGAAGTCAAGACATTTTCTGTACCGATATGCTACACAACACAAAGTCCGGCCCCATATATATATGTATGTCTTGGCAGCCTTGCCGAATGAAGTTGCAAAAGGAGCTTTCTTTGAAAAGCCAATTTCCCCATCAGTTTTAAAGTCACAGAGAATATGGTTTTTATAAAATTTCTTCATGTCATTGTCCAAAAAAAAAAATCTTCATGTACAGACTAATTGGGCAAATGAGTGTCCCATTGGATAATTATAATATAATGGTACAATTAATTATTGTGTTGAAAATTATGTAGATGATAAGGTTAGATAAGATCATAAGATTATAAGAAGGAGAAAATGACAGTATATGAACTACCACACCGAGTGTATGCTATTTAAAACGGTTTGTCAACATCCGTAGTAAAAAATAACATGCCCTTTAGCAAGATTCGAAAAATGGATAAGCGATAGTCGAGCAGCGGACAAGAAATTAGCGCCTAGGGGATTAATTGGGGGATTAATCAATTTGTTTATTTTTATTTTTATTTTATTTTACCACATATGAATAAATATATAAATGCAAAATTGAATGATATATCAAAATATAAAATTATAAAGTCATACAAATGATTGAAAACATGAAAAAAAAAACTCAAAATATTAAGCATAATAGCTAGCATACTTATTTATGAGTATTTATTTAAAAAATAAAAAATTTAATCCCGATTTGGGCCGATTTTTGGCCCATTTTTGCCGTTTTTTTACTGATTTTTCAAAAACCGATTATAACCTAGCCAATTTTTACAAAATCAAATCGACAAGATACATTTCAGCGATTAATCGGAGATTAATCAGACCTAATCGGAGATTTTTCGAACATTGCCCTTTAGCAAAGCGAGTAGAGAAGAGATTACTATATATGATTGTAAACTTGAAATTGGAATGGACAAAAAAATGTTTCAACCTAAAGATGGGTATGAAATAAGTCCAATAACTATTTGGGCCCAAACCTAAATATTGGCTTTTAGATGGTCACTGGGGTTTTATACCAACATTTCGAAACCTGCTTAGAATTTGCAGCCAAGGAAAAATCTAGATCCAACCACATCAATGACAGCACCAAGGTTAAAGCAAAATGATCACTGAAATTCCGCAAATTACATAGTGCGATTGGTACAAACTAGGAGATTGACAAGCAAAATGACAACAGGAAAGGAGAAAATTGACATACTGTTATGTACAGAACTGCAATACATTTCCTCAGCCATTGACAGAGTGTTTGTTATACACAACCTTGAACAAACGCCGCCGCCTTTCTTTCTTTTCTTTTTTTTTCTTTTTTCTTTCCTTGATTTCTTCATTTTACCTTCTCTCTCATGAACATGAAGATACCGAAAACCTTGGAACTTTGTAAAACTTCCAAAATTGTTTCCTCCTGTACAAACAAACAACTCGTGCCACTTCTTCTATGAGGGGCTCAGCAAGCGCGTGGCTCTGGAACTGGCAGCCGCCTTGTAACTGGTCCACCAGAAACTTTCAAGGATGCAAAAAGGCAGGATAACCGCGCTATCATGGGGCTGGATTTCACCATCTTAGGTACCATTGCCAACTGCTTACCAGCATTGTTGTCATAACTGCCATGATACCCTTCAAGATCATCTTTCGTAATAAGAACTGCATCTCCTGAGGGAGAGCATGCAATAGTAGCTCGACTACAACTGCTGTATTCTTGAACAGCCTGCTTATTATTTAAGATGTAAGCAACAGCAGAAAATGGGAGTGGGAACTAATGAAATCAGTTGCTGACACCGACCAAAACATCAAACGAAAGGATGTTGCAGATTTAAACAAAATGCTTAAATTCGAGAAAAAAATACCTTCCACTGTGAGGGCGCAAGCAGCACACGCGGCCTTCTAGACCGCACATACTCCAGGGCAGCAGACGGGGTCATATTCTTGTATTCCACCTGCAGAAAGTAAATCAACTCAATCCTATGATGTCCAAATGGTCGAAAAGGGTTTGTGCTCAGTAACTCTTCAGCTAATCAAATCAGACTTTGAAAGAAAGAGATAGTTACCAAATAGCAAAGTACAATGGTAGTGCTCCTTCCGCGGCCTGCTTTACAGTGAACATAAGTAGTTCTACCACATGATGTGTTCTCTGTATACAAAGAAACAAACAAAGGTTCCATATTAAAATAACATTTACACAAACAATAGCTAAGAGATCACAAACTATAAAATTAAGGTGGAATAAAATCACTCACTGTGAATGAATTCCACAGCCCTGCTGATATCTTCAAATGAAGGCGCAAAGAGATAATCACGTGTGGGGATTACTAGATGCTCAATTCCATGGGCCTGAAACACATCAAACATCTCAAAAGGATGAGAACAAATTCTAAACAGGGACTTTAAAGACTTGAATGCAATCTTCTTGCTTGGTCGCTAATAAAAAATAGAAAAAGAAATACAAAATCATTTTAATTTTGAAGTTCCAATCTCTGTGTTCTCTCTTTGTTGATACATCAAAAGAGAAAAAGCTGAATTTTATCTCCCAATATTTTCTTTAGAGAAAAAGTAGACACTTTGAATAACTCATCTAGCTACTTCATATCATTCAAACAAAATAGGTAAAGAAATTGTATAGCTAACATGCTAACAGCAACTAGCAACCAATAAGCATATGGTGCAGAGAAGTCACGCACATGATACAGGGAGGAAGGGACCAAAGTTTCATAAGGTTCGTTGAGCGTGATAACACCACCAACACCAAGTCGCTTCAGCTGGGGAACATCTTTGGGGAATGGAACCGCGCCAAGGAGCACAAACTGAGAGAACAACAGCACTCATCCATTAAACACGATAAAATGTGCAAAGACATACTTTCAATCAAGGTAAGACAGTACAATACAGACTTGCAAAAAGGCACTGTAACAACTAAATCTAAAACAACTCCAAGACCTGCTTAATATGCATTCAATCAGCTGATAAGCTCAGTATATGTATCTTCTTCATACACTTGGTCAATTGAGACATTTAATCACAAGTGTTCAATCAAACAATATAACACATAAATCTATCTTTCAAGAGACCTGAAGAACATGAAAACCCTACAAATCAATTAACTGAAGATCTGCCTTCCTCTTACCTAATAAAAATTTATCGGAAAAGTAATCAATTCCTTTAAAAATAAAAATTGCTTCTTGTTTCGAAATCAGCTTACCAGCAATCAAATAATAATTGGTTTAAAATCAAACAAGTCCAAGAACACCAAACACAAAATCAATGAAACGAATCAAAGGAAAAAAGTCAAAGATCAAAACCTGGTCAACTTCGTCCCACCATCTGAACTCAGCTTCCATCTTGTTCCGAAGCACATTATACAAAAGGGTCGGGTAAAAAAGGATCCGAGCCCCGGCTCCGACCAGCGCTCTCTTGGCGTCGTCAACCCTCACTATCTGCCTCCCGTGAGCCCCGTCGCTCCGATCCAAATCCGGCTCATCCAATTGCTCGATCTTCATCTCCCGCCGCCACCCAATAAAACCCTAATCACCAAAATCCAAATTTTACACAGGCCCAACAAATCCCCAAATCCAAATTTAAAAATTTTCCATACTCGAGGATCAAGCTGCAGAATTGAATGAACCGCCAAATTGGGTACCGATCGGGTAAGAGATTTGAGGTTGAAAAAAAGGAAATTGGGAATATTCGAGAGGTAGGCTTATAATCTAAATTTGGGGACTCAGAGAGAGAGTGTGTGTGTGTCTACTGTAACTTAGATGCCAAGGAATTTTGGATTTTTTTTAATAATAATGCCAACAATTTTTTAGGGAACTGAATCGTAATTGTAACAGTCAATGTAGGAAATAGATTAGGAAGGTTTTAATTAACCCCCAGGATTTTAGGTGTAATTACGTAATGCCTAATAGGTGTCGGAAGGTGATAGGTGGATTAGATTTTCCTAATTGTGAGTCAAAAGTCTGAAAGCGGTTAGTTAAAAAGGAAAAGAGAGGTTTAAGGGGTCTTTAGTAAAAGCATTCAAAACCAAGAAAATTTATTTAAGAAATAATTTGAAATGTGCTTTTTTCACAACCTAGAAAATTAAAAAAAAAAAAACAAGTATGTTTGGGTTGACTAATAGTCATTCCCTTCACTTGCAAAAGAAAGAATTTTCTTGATTATTCTTGTGCGCTGAGATTAGATATCAGGGTGTGAACTTTGAAGTTTGAGCTCATATATAGGTTTTAGAGTTTCAAAAATACAAGAAGAAGAAGGGTAGCTTTAGGCTTTAGCTCATAGTTGGGTAGAGCTGCTTGTTTTTGAAACCTGGTGCCCATTCCTTAAAAGGATCAAAGAGAACAAACTGTTGGTTTCGGAAAGACCTAAAAGAGGTGTCACATGGATTCCTTCACCTTGAACTAGAAATAGCAATTCAAAATTGAACTTAGAAGAAGAAAAATAAAACTTTAAGTAAAGGGTCATTTACCTTTTGTTCCTAGAATCAATTTGGTCTATCTGTCTTCAATTTAGTTAGGTTGGTCCTTGAATTGTTATCACCAACCAAATGCGGTCTGTGTTTCACCTCTTTAGCCAATTTTGTTTCTATGGTTTAACTTTTTAGTTAATTTCATCTATGCATTTGACAGTTAGGTGCACGGTTAAGTACTAATTTGACGGAAACTATTAGATTAATTTACCGAGATAAACAATGAGGATATTTTTGCTCAAATGGTACTACTGAAAAACCCAAAATATCTAACCCTCTTATAAATCATGAGTAAAAGTGTAGTCACATAAGGCATGTGAATATAGCTAGTGATGCCTTTGAGTGCAGGAGGACCAAGTGGTGGTGTGGGAGGTGCAGCATTTGGGCATTTGGGTTGGTGTGAATGACAGTGACAGATATGTAGTTGTTGATGATTCTGGTAGTGATGTGCTTCCCATTGAACTTAACCCTCTTGGATTTACTTGGTTAGATGAATATTGTATTGCCAACAGTTGCCATCTGTTCCCTATCTTCCAGAACTACTGGCAATGGCACTTTGATTTAGTGATTGGACTGGTTGCTGGAGTCAAGCCTCAATTATTACTTGAAAACACTGCTACTAGATAGTTCACTTATTGTTTCACCAATTCACTTGTATATATAGGCCTACCAATGTTGCAAGAACTATCCCATTGGGCCACTATCTTCTTGGGTCATCAAATTTCTAAGCCCAAGTTTTCTAAACCCTAAAACTCCTCCAATATAAGATCACATGATCTATTGCTATCTAATTGATACTTTATAGAATAATTGATGCAATATGCCAATATGTTCCATTCCTTGCACCAAAATATGTTCCATTCCATAAATGTACTGAATGGATATGGATATAGGGGGAACAACGAAGAATTGACATTAACTGCCATTAGAAAAGCTCACCAACCAAGCACAAGCACAAGCACATGAAATACAGGTGAGCTTTGGGTATAATTCTGAATTGCCCATATGCATTCATTGTCTAAAAGAAAGAAAATGCATAGGGCCCTCTATCATATTATTTACTGTCAATCAAATTTAAGTTCTTACCTAATATACAACTGCCGCCTGGATCCTGCATTTTGTTTTTTCCATTTGCTAATTGGGTTATCACAAATGTATAGAGAAAAAAGAAAATAGTATTGAAATTCTTGTGGCCAAGCTTTATAAATACAACTACTTTTCGGGGCATCCGCTTATAGTGTGGCAATTGAATACTGGAATCTCTTCTGGGTCTTTCCATTTTGTTTTGATTTGGTGAATGAGATTATGACTTGCCATGGGAGCTAGCTGCCATCCAATAGAGCAAAGCAGCAATGTAGCATGCGCTTGCTTTTTGATTGATATTCACATCATCAATCTCTCTTTTTTCCAAATGATGCATTCTGTACCAAACCCACATCACCTAGATAGCACAGACACTACATGTTACTATGCCTGCAGTAGAGGCTGTACAATGCCACATTTGCAACATCATTATCATGTTAAGTAGCTCCATTTTACATTATTGTAAGCAAATGCAGATTATATGAAATGGTTTAGTGCTAACTTATTTTTTGAGGCTTAAGATTGTAATTAGTCAGAACTGAGAGGATCCCAATCACTGTCTTCATTCATGCACTTATGCTGTCTAGTTGCAAGTAATTGAAACATGCTTTAACTTTTACTCATTCCAAAGCCAAGCAAATAATTCCCAGCTTTGTTGTGGATCGACTAGGAATTAATGAAGTTCATAATAAGGTCAGGCTATTAAATGCCATGAACCAAAGCAGATGGGGGGCTTAGTATAAGTTGGTCTTAACATTAATTGGTTGTAGAGTGTAGACTTATTTCATATCTGGGAATCTGGGATATACTGCTACACTTTTTTAAGAGAATCAAAATACAGTCTTTTCCTTTCAAACATTAATGTATAAGTTGAGCTGGATTATAAGTTTTGTAATCAGTTGGGAAAACTTCTGATTAGGTGCCTATTCATATGAGATCTTGACCTCCTGTTTAATTAATGGGGATTAAGAGGTCTAAGCATGGTTGAAATTTCATCTGATCAAGCCTAAGCACAATACTTATCTGAAATGAGTCAAATGACCAAGATCAAGCTATAGACTGATTCTTAATGAGTCATTATCCAAAAGAGTTTCTTTGATTCTTCTCATTCAGCTCTCTCCCACTTATCAATCATTAGGAACTAAATCATATTATTATGCAAGTTCATAACCACTAATTTACATTGTTTATGTGTTTTGGTGAGGATATTAACTCTGAACTGACCAACCTTCTCTGTCACCTTGAATACTTCACCACTCATGACTCATAAGTCAACAAGAGCACAGAAAAAAAAAGTAAAAATCCAAGAATAAAAAAGATAAATAAAGAAGTGAAAACGAAACCAAACACCATTCATGACCAAATAACCCCACAAGTTTGTCTCTTCAATGCTTCAACCACATTTGGACAACTTTACAAGTAAAACCCATCAAGCAAGCATTTTAGTGTTTTCTACTGAGAAAATGGAGAACTGCTGGCTTCTAGTTTTTCTCCTACTACTCATAATCCCCATAGAAGCTGGTTTTGGTGTGGGTGGTGGTGTTGGAGTAAATGTTGGCCCTGTTGGTGGTGGTGGTGGTGGCAGTGTTTGGATTGGTGGAGGCATCAATGGCCCAAATCCTCCATCTGAGTCTTCATCTTCAGGGCTTGACAGAGCCTACACTGCTCTCCAGGCATGGAAATCAGCAATCTCTGATGACCCAACTAAGGTTTTGGACACTTGGGTTGGCCCAGATGTGTGTTCTTACAAAGGGGTTTTCTGTGCAGATTCTGAGGATAGCCAACAATCTGTTGTGGCTGGAATAGATCTCAACCATGCCAATCTCAAAGGCACTCTTGTCAAAGAGCTCTCCTTTCTCACTGAAATGTCGCTGATTCATCTCAACAGCAACAGATTTTCAGGCACAATTCCTGATACTTTCAGAGAGCTGAACTCACTCCAAGAGCTTGACCTCAGTAACAACGAATTCTCAGGCCCTTTCCCCACAATCACATTATACATTCCCAGCCTTATTTACCTAGACCTCAGATTCAACAACTTCACAGGGTCAATTCCTGCAGAGCTATTCAACAG
Organism: Rubus parviflorus; assembly: GCA_029955375.1. Lineage (NCBI taxonomy): Eukaryota > Viridiplantae > Streptophyta > Magnoliopsida > Rosales > Rosaceae > Rubus > Rubus parviflorus. The sequence goes on from JARGGL010000004.1 coordinate 20,288,416, forward strand.
AAACCTAGATGCAATCTTCCTCAACAACAACCAATTTGAAGGTGAGCTTCCTCAGAGTTTGGGGAATGCACAAGCTTCTGTCATCAATTTAGCTAATAACAAATTCAGTGGCAACCTCCCAAGTAGCTTTGGGTTTATGGGTACAAAATTGAAGGAGATTTTGTTCCTCAATAATCAGCTAACTGGTTGCATCCCTGAGGGAGTTGGGCTTTTTACTGAGATTCAAGTGTTTGATGTGAGCTCCAATTCTCTAATGGGTCATTTGCCAGACACAATTTCTTGCCTCCAAGAAATTGAAGTTCTCAACTTTGCACACAACAAGCTATCTGGGGTTTTGCCAGACCTGGTTTGCTCTCTAAGAAGCCTGGTCAATCTGACTGTTGCTTACAATTTCTTTTCTGGGTTTAGCCAGGAATGCAACAAATTGTTATACAGAAATGTGGGGTTTGATTTCTCATTGAATTGCATTCCTGGGAGGAACATGCAGAGACCTCAGCCTCAGTGCTCTTTGATTCCAGGAGGTGGGTTGAATTGTCTGAGAATTCCTGGGGCAAAGCCTCTTGTTTGTGGTTCAGTCCTGCCATGAAAATTTTAAGGAGCTATCAGTCTTTGTACAAGAGGTTGGTGAATGGCTTGTCTTATCTATTAATTTCATAGCAGCAATTATCATTCATAGCTTCTGCTAATTTAATTTCTTTGGTAACTCCTACCTGCATCTGGAAAAAAAGAATTTCCAGGAAATGGCTTGATGATTAGCAAAGTTAATCAAATATAAAAATGGATTCACTGCTTGGCTTGTGACATTTTTGTGGAATATTATACTGTGGTCTTTTTTTTTTTTGTTACACTGTGGTCTTTAATTATATGCGACGATATCTAAACACTTGAAAGGGTTTATCTGCTTGTGTCACGTGACATCTGTGAACCCAGAAAAGCTTGATTTGCTATTTCCCATTCACAGAGCTCAAGGCTTTGCGTTAAGGAATCTAGCCAAAATATATAAATATCTAAAAGGCATGAAGCTCCATGTTTCTGATGAGAAATTAGTAGAATTCGAATGGAATTTACTTGGTCTGAAACAAGGTAACTGAAAAAAAAAAAAAAAAATGTAGCAGACATTGATACAACTTGAGAAACAAGCATAGTTATCATACAAGGCTTTCTCCAAATGGCAACCACAATCAAATATCACTAGGTAACCGGCCATGAGTAAAAAGTACAAGAATGCTAAGTCGTACAACATATTACACAAATGTTTAGGCAATGTAATACATTGGATTGGGAAGTTTAAAGGAACGTCGGGCAACTGCAAAACCCAACAAGTCGCTCCATTGATCTCCCGAGCTCCCATGAATTCGATAACCTTGGTTTATCAGTTCTAATCTCTTCTCGGATTTGTAGATGGTTGCGAGTTTTCCTCTATCCGAAGGTCCCCTGTATCATCATCATTAACTTAAGCTTAGTAATCCTCATTATCAGACTAGTTTTGTACCCATGTAAGATGTGTATGTATTGCTTAAAGAGAAAAAGTTACTGATGTTACCTCAGTAGCAGTCTCTCCCAATTGTTGAAACCTGAATATAGGAGGTTTTTCACCGTGGCATTTCTCTGAAATTCGCCCCGCCCAGTTAACAGGAAAATCTTGAAACCCAACCGTTGGAGCCCCTTGTACAGATTCAAACTTGCTGGGATAGCAGGGGCCTCAGCCAAATCCACCCACTCATCAAAAGATTTTTCATTGAATGTCTCTGATCTGTATGAACATAGACCTAGTCAGTTTCATCATATAGCCTAATTAATTGACACAGTTACAAGCATTCATGCAATCCAATAATCCTGCCTATGTTAGGAACTCTGTAATTCTCATTGCTACGGGAACACAATGAACCATCTCTACTAGCATTTATACCTAGAAATCTCCAAATTCTTCCTCTATCGAACCCTACAATCTTTACGGGATTCAAAACTCTAGTAAAATAGCTAAGTAGGTAGGGCATCCGACTCGGCCACAATGACAAGCAACCTATAGACCTATGCCACAATGAGAAGCATTCCCTACAAGGCTACAATCCCGCTTGTTGCATTTTTTTTTTTTTTTTGACTAAATAATACCTATGCTAGTTCGAGATCAAGCCAAGCAGTCTATCAATGCATGAAGCCGGTTTACTTCTACATTGAACTAATGTACTTAATGTATCTGTACATTAATGTACGGTAGAACTTTCCTTTTAAAATTCTAAAAACATAAAGAGATTGCGTTGCTGGCTAACCTGGCTTGCGAGGGATTTTTCCATGTGCCGGGTACTCCACGTGTCCCTGTACCCGGCCACAGTGATTGGCCACTGTGAATATTATATAATTTGTTCATTCTATATTTTAATCCGGAAAAATTATTTTATTGGCTGGTGGCCAATCACTGTGGCCGGGTACAGTGGCCACGTGGCGTACCCGTCCCATTCAAAAAAATTTCCCTGGCTTGCTACCAAGAATGTCAAAAAAGCATAAAAGAATTGTGGGCCTGCACTCAAGCATATATCACATGATCACAGTGTCTATGCGTTCCAATTGGCAACTTCCCATTCGCTAATCCCACCTAGAATGACCAACCAATCACATGCTTACTACATGCCTCTACCAAACTAGGACAAAAGTTCCTAACCCTACATCATTGCAGCAATCAGAAATTCAACAAATCCAACGGCCATAAAACAATCAAACTTACCCGAATCCATGAGCCTCATAGTACGGCAAGTTGGAGAGCAGAGTCTCATCGATGTCGAAGACCCACGCGTCCTTATCATCGCTGCCGAGCTTCACGACCTGACCGAACGCCAGCGAGTAATTCGCAACGACCCCCGAGTCGGACGCGTACCGGTCGCCGGTCATGTACTCCTGGACGAATCGGACGCACCTGGACGGAATGCTGGACCAGGTTCCGGCGTCATTGGTCTCAACGGAAAATCGCCAGCTGTCGCAGTAGAGGTTGTCGTTTGCCCGGAGTTTTCGGCCGTCGGAGATGTGTTTGTTCGGCGTGATTTGGAGGATGGACTGGGACAAGGCGGTGGGGATTGTGACGAGGACGATGAGGAGGAGGAGGAGGCGGACGGAGTCCATTGACGGAAAACCCAGAAAGGTCTTTGCAGCAAAAGAGCTTTCTGGTTTTTCGGTCCTTCGGAGATTGAGAATCGAAAGGGAGGGAGAGAGAGATAGAGATAAGAGAGACCTGCAAAACGGAGGGAGAGAGAGAGAGAGAGAGAGACTTGTTAACTAAAAACTGTTTGTTTCTTGTTATCTTCCAACACAAAAAGTCATGTCAAAATTTTGGCCGGTAAAAAAGTATTTGAAATACAGTCTTTTTAGGTTATTTGTGGTAAATAATTTTAACTTCTTAAAAAAAATTGAATTACAACGTTTATGTTTTACCACATTTATAAGGTTCATAATATTTTTTCTATATAATATGATAATGATGTAATTATTGGAGTTTCATAAGAAAAACGACGTGTTTACGTTTGCAAAAAATTTGATTATGTAAATCGAAAATTAGTTCATCAAATTTGATTTGTTGAAGAAGGTGTTCAATAACACATACCTTATACCAATCGAGTATATTGGTCCACTCACTGTCTTTGAAAATAAGTTGGTGAGCTTCTAATGGTGTTTTTCGAATTGTTGCGGTTTTTATTGTTCTTAATCAAAGCTCTCATTAATTGTAATTTGAAGCTCTCACTATACTTTTTTTTTAGATTAGACAAAAACAAAAAGAATAAAATCTTTCTTCTATATAGGAGAGTACTCAAACAATAAGTTTTGTAATTGTGTGCTTAATATCTCTCATCAACAACCTATTTATAGAACTCGATAGGGATTGCTTAAAGCCTTAAATCCTTGCATCTACTAGGAATTTGATATAATTCTCTTTGGGTACTAATGTTGGCAAATAAAAATAAGACATGTGTCATAACTTAGTTGACAATCAATTACTTGGCCTCTAAATAAAATCTAAATCCGGTTCGTAGGTTTAACCTAAAGCCCACGATTGTATGCACCTCCTACCATGTTGAACCATAACGGTGGCATATTATTATATATTTATTTTTTTTTTTTTTGAACGAATGCATATTATTATATATAGCCTCATTCTGTTTGGTTGACATATAATCCCCTATAAATCTATAATCCAATAGTTCTTAGTACATTCAAAATAATTTTTTTTGTGTGTTACAAAAATATATTGTAAATTTTTCGTGAATTTGAATGGACAATTGTTTCGTGACCTGTGAGGTTGAAGTTTAATTGTGAGTACCTTGTAAATAGATGATAGGATTGATAGCACAATGCGCGCTGTGAGAAGAGAATTTCTCTATTCCAATTTGTTTACAAAACCCAAAACTACTAGACCAAAATCACGGGTAATAATCGAAAAAATTTAAAGATTTGTGCGAAATATTAATCAGCAGGCCAGGATGAAATAAAGAATGTGGAGAAACGATATACATATTTTCTGCTCAAACCAACAATGCCTCAAATTAGCAAAAACTAATTGGTTGTCACAGCAGCAGCAGATAGAATACATATTAGGAGGAAAATGAATCGAAAAATTTGAACCAGTTTGTACGTAGCTAGCTAGGAGGAGCAATTCTGTTCATCATGGCAAAGCTCCTTCCTAAGTTTGTGTGAGAAGAGTTGGCAAGCGTCCATGCTAAGATCAATGGCAGCAGAAAGTGCTACAAATAGAGCAGCATCAGCCATACATGTTACATGTTGCACTCCCACTTGCACCATTGGCTTGCTCATCTTTCCTTCCCCTTGGACGCTCGAACCCATCACAAACCCTTTAACCGGAGACCTCGAATAATTCAAACCCGAGTCTCTCAATAGCCGACTGTCGATGCAAAACTCCCCGCCCCTTTTGACGCTCAATGTAGCTTCGGCAATGGTAATGCTGCTACTAGGCCCGTTGTCGGTGACAAGCTCAAACTTGTAGCCCAAGCCATCGATAGGGCCTCTCTCGCGCCAAGCCTCCAAACGGCCCCATGGCTTCCAGTTGTTGACAGAGAAGCCATGGGGTCGGAGGATGAGCCATGCACCCGGATTCGACCTAGAGACCCTGTCAGACCCGGGGGAGGGTACAAAGGGCGTGATCATGGAAGCGGCTGCCACAGGGGAGCCGGATAGATCATGTATCGTTATCATCCAACCCTTTCTTTCCCTTCCTGGCCTTTCTCTTTCACCGGAAAAGGTTCTCCTCCATCCTCTATTATTGTTGCTGGTGAAATCTGGTGGCAGAGATCTGATTTCAACACAGTTGATCTTATATATTAGCTAATCTATTTGTATGATCGATCATATATATGTTTAATTAGAACAGAATATATATATACAAATATGAGAATGGAGTTGTCAAATAGGAATATAATCCAAAACACAACATGTAGAATTGAGACCAAATATCTTCACATGGGAGGGAATCCCCGACTATATATCTAATGAGACAGTTTGGAAGTTGACATTGTCTGTTTGACCAAGTTTGGATGTGCAACTCCATTGAATTGTTTTAAGCTTCTGTGTTTTCCAAAGCCACTCTTAACTGAATATCAACACGATTATTAATCTTATTGATAATTCTACTGACCCAAAAATAAAGTACTATGAATATGGCCTATCATATATGAATTTTTCAACCATTAAATCTATTTGTTTACTAGATTGAACGGTGAAAAGTTTCGAAATATGTCGTACTCCGGAATTCGATAAAATTTTCGGCATGTCAAAATCACATAGCCCTAACAAGAAATTCTGTTAGTCCGATTGGCAATTCAGATTTGGCCACGACCCATGAAAAGAAACGAACTAAATTATCACCAAGGGAACACATGAAGATGCTCTAATTAAGCACGAAAGAAACGTAAAATTCTATAATGAACCAACTTTTGGCATGTGATTGTTTTGGACTCCAGCTAGATAAAGACACTGACGTACACTTCTCACCCCAATTGCTTAACCTAAGGCTAAACCCCCACCCCACCCAAAAAGTAACTTTCTTTCCCTAACAAATAACAACTATCCCGGCTCACTTTAGCAAAAAGACATAATTAGCGACTAGAGTGCGCCATTAAAGTAATAAAACTCACCGAAATCTGGAATTACGGTCGGCACTGAACTTGCAGCTAAAAACGGGCTGTCGTATATCCCGGCCCTGAATCTGGAAAACCACTGGGCTACACTCAGGTTCGCCACCGAACTGAAAAACGAACCGGGGATCCGGTTCCGCCCGGACCGTCATGTGCAGCCTCGAGGAGGGCTTGTCCCGGTCGCTCCCGAGCTTCATCCACCCGTTGTGGATCACCCTGGCGCTGGACCGGGCCGCGTCGAGGTCAATGCTGAGGTTGACCCGACCCAGTAGCTTCCCGCTGGTGACACCGCATGTCCGGCCCATCCGCCCCGTGTAAACAGAGACGCGGAGCGTGATGGGCTTTCCCGACAGCCGTCTCAGCGCGGTCGGGTCCAAGTTGAACCCGTGCGCTGAGGTGGACGAGTCGGGAGGGGAGTCATTTGGAGAAGTAGAGAGAGTGAGAAGGGCCGTTTGGGGAGGGAAATTCTTGATTCTGAGCTCGCAGAAGCAGGGAGTGGTGGATGAGTGAACTCCGGAACCGGCCGGTTTGGTCGCGTGCGGGAGCTTCAGAGCGAGAGAGTCGACCAGGACCCGAACAAAGGGGCACGGATCCATGAAAGCAATTAATGTTTAAATTCCTTTCTCTCAGATTAAGGTGAATGTCGGTCTGTGTGAGTGTATATATGGAGGGTTGAATGAGAGAGACAGAGATAGATAGAGTGGAGACAGCTTAGGCTTAGGTTTTGGTTGTTTGGTAGTGTTGACATGCATGTACCATTGTAGATAATTATATGGTATGTCAGATGGACTGAAATGGATGATGGGTTGGTTTGCATGTTACCAGTTTTAACGTTTCGCTTTCTCCAAAGGCTTTGTATATATGTATCAATGTATGTATGGTCTGGACTCTGGAGATGAGTGTTTCTTTAATCACTTTTACTCTACTTTTTGGATTTGGATGGATACTGGGAATCCTGTGTTGGATATTCAATTCTTGATTAGGAGTTGTTTAATTAATTAATAGGGTTTTACCAGTACGTACTGAGTAATAAAGAAAAACCTAGTCGATCATTAATTGCCATCTATTATATTGTAATTAGTACGTAATTTGTTATAATTGCTTTCTTGTGACTTCTTGCATGCAATATGCAATGATTATTGATTAAATTACTAGTTAATTTCTTCATTGATCCGTGAAAGGTTTAGTGGAAAACTTTGTCATCTTCTTCAACTCCAAGAGGCAGTAAATTAAGTTCATATATTTTACCGAGTTATTTTTGTTAACTCCATCTCTCCCTTTAGGTTAATTAAGAGGGATAACATTATATTAATATACAATTATCAATTATTGCCAGCTTTGAATAAATTGCACTGTGACATCTATTAAAGCTCAATGCCCTCTTAAGGGGGTTTGTGGTTCTATAGGAAAAAGGTATCGTTGAAATTGATAACTGGTGATCTTACTCAATAATTATCCACTACTAAAATCAATATAATGATTTCTATATCAACCGCATAGATGTAATTAAGTACGAGCTGGGGGTAATTTGCGTTGACGATTGTGTATGTGTCGCGTTGAAGCATGAGTTGTAGAGAAAATGAAAGACACAAACACGACTAGTGATGGCACTAATGATCATGAACATGGTCAGTGTATTAAATAGATGACACGACGTAATCCAATGTTGCACATCTAATAAGTTAATTGTGTTATATAAATGACAAAATCATATTACTTGAATTGTAAAGTATATCGTTATACTCAAATATCACATGTTAAAATAAAACATCTATATACCAAAGATCGAAAATTCAATGTTTCTTCAATTTAGGATGCAAAAATAATATATATCAACGTCATGATGGTATACAAAATTTCAAAACAATTTCCTTTTTTTTTTACAATAATTACTATTCAGTAAATGGAATATTCATCGGTATCAACTTATGCCAACAATGTGCAATTTGGATAAGGTTTTGAACAATTTTAACTTTTGGAATAATTGATACCTCGAGTAAACTTTGCGACTTGGGTTGGGTCAAGTCTCAGTCAGTCAGTCTAGTCTCAAAGTCAAAAAACTAACTTTGCGGTGATGTAATTTGCAAATGTAAACAAAAAGGGTAAAAAGGACAAATTAGGCAAGAAAAATGAAAGAGGAGAGAGAGAGTGGGAGACCACAGTGGGGCCAGAACAGCTGGATAGAAGCTGTCACCACGTTGTCATTCAAAGCCTACCTGGATTTTTATACACAAGATTTGGAAAATACCAATCGGTAAAAGGGCTATTGACGTGGCATTCCTGGGCCGCCTAATCAACCTTTTCTGACGGCGTTAACAACAATCTTCAATGCTTTTTTTCAGTAAATTTAATTGTTTCTTCATTTCTGTATGAGATTACCATTCCTTTTTCAGTAAGATATTAGTAATAGCCTAACAATTTGTATTGGCTTGAATGTTATTACCAAAAAACAAATATTTTTCTTTTTTTTTAGAAGAAAAGCAAAGATATCTTTAAGGATAGAATTGTATATTATTAAAAAGTAATCTTACATATGTTATTGATAGAAAGAGTCACTGCTATGATATTGTAAACAAAATACGAAAACTAAGCTAAAGAGTTTATGACTATACTCAAATGCATGCTGATTAAAAATTTGAAAGTAATGTTATTTGATCATATAATATATTTGCAACTTTTCTTTAATTTTGGTTTATTATATTTTAAATTCTACTTATTATATATAGTGGGACTCTAATATACAAATGGTAATTGGTCAAGGTGACAAGGTGCATGTATATATGGCCAAAATAGAATTAAGTTCTCCATTGACAATCAAATTAAATGTCATATGCAATGTTTCTTCTTTCATTTTTTTTGCTCATATACATTTTGAAAATTTTTGTTTATGATATTTTTTTTTTAAAGAAGGAGGATGTCAATACATTAAAGTAGAGAGAGACAAAAATTACAAAGTGACTCACCCACTATAAATTTGTCAAAATTGAGCCACCGCCTAAATAAGATTGCATTTGAGGTGCTAAAACTCTAAGTAACCAAAGTAATTTTACACTACTAACTTACTAAGAATCAAAAAGAACAAATCAAAATCGAGATCCAATGATCCATTTAATTTGTCATTAGTGGGTGAGCTAGGTACTTGATTAATTAATTAAATCATTTTGTTTTCGCTGCAAAAGCTAATTTATCTTTGAATTCATATATTATATATATGGGTGCATGCGGTGTGGGGAGCCAGCATGTAGGTGGTAGTGGTACAACCGGCCATTGCGGCCTTGCCTATATTGTAATCGGCAATCTCATTTTGAGGGCATGATGCTTGTTGCTTTGCTACGCTACCAAATGTTCCACTCCTCAAAAGCTAGTCGACTGATCTCTCATCATGTCGAATTAATGTGTATACTAAATATATAAATCCTATACATAATCGATCATCAATTAGCCAAAATTATAACAACAAAAATAAACTACCGTCAAGAAACTTGAGAGTTGTGGCTCATGCAAGTATATATATATATATCCTCGCACAGAGGCAAAGATATATAACAAGTAACGGATTCATAAATTCATTTTTTTACGTCTAGATCTCTAGATTGGTAAGAATAAAAGCGTGTGTATCTCATATTGTTTTTCTTCTCGAGAGTAACCTTTAATTAATTACGAATACTTATATATAATGACTTTATCAGAAATTCGATGGAGGACAATCGCATACGCTCATCACCTTGAATCCACACCCTATTTGAACTATTAATTATATCTACAAAAGTGTCAAAAACTGTCCACCATTGGAGTCAGGAGGCTCCAGTCTTCTCTGTTATTGTTTAATGTTAACAATTACATCGAGTAGGACATGAAAATCCTACAATCGATCTGTTTAATTTGGTAAAGCCGATCAGTCCTAATTTGTTAACGTTATGAAAGGGCATAGAGACAACCCATTTGGTTGTAGTTTTGTCCCAAGACAAAGTTTGCATGGACCCCAAAAGACATGAAAAGATTTTTGTGTTGCCTTTATATATTTGGTCCTTAATTTGGAGGGTGCTTGATAATAGGGTTACTTTGACATGGTCATGGTCTTTCTTTCCAAATAAGCTAGCTAGGTTTCCAGGCAAGCAATGCCAGCATGCATGCAGGGTGTTTACCAACACTGAAAACAGGTCATTTGGGCGTGTATACATTATCTCCTTCAAATTAAGTATACACGCTGTGAAGGAAGGAAAATGGAATGAAATAATAATAGAATAATATTGCTTGCTGATGAAGGTGAAATTCACTATGAATAGGATTGTGAAACTTACCCTACTTTTATTATCACATGATGAAATTACTTTCTCTTTTCTTCTAACAATTATGATTGCTCTCCGCGCCGAAGTGGAAGAATTTACCTCCTTAAAATCTGATCTTATGGACAAAGATTTCAAATTGGGAAATCCTCGGAAGTAGGAGACCATTTTTGGTTGAAATGTACACATACAAGTTTTGTACAGCACCGAGTTTCAAATTCCAATCATTGACAATCTGCACCACATACATCAAAAATACATATATGCCTGGTTAATTACCAGTTAAACATTTTAATCAAACTAAACCGAAGTACAAAATTAACAAAAGAAAGATATAGATTGATAGGCATATATATATACACCTCAAGAATATATATTTTCATATACATATAGAGTTTTGGCCTCACTGACAGATTGAATAAGCTTATCAATTCTAATAAGGGGTGTGGCTATGGTGCTGTGACATAATTTGTTACAAGGTAATAATTCAGCAAATTGCAGAAACTTGAAGTTATCCAGGTAATAATTTGCAGCAAAACATCGTTCGAGCGTTAAAACATTTAGATTTGGAGCAAAAATCCTTATTGATTTGGCGTCATAATTGATGCAAAATATGGTCAATAGGCTCTTGGCTTCAACGTTGATACTGTTGAAAACACCACTTATCATCAACTTTTGAAGAGAAGAGCTAGATTAAGTTTTTGCACGAATCGGAGAGCCACTTCGCAAACAAGTCTTCTTCCACAACATGAACACCAGAAAGGTATAAGGCTCGGAGGTTTAATGTCGAATTATTTTTCCATCTAGCTAGGGTAATGTTGGAAAACACAAGGCGGCACAGTAAAGAAAGGTCTCTCTATAATCCAGTTACGTTGTTGGAGATGGAAATATATATCTCTTTGACATTTTCACTTGCAGCTAGCTGCTGTACTAATCTATCTCTCCAACTGATCTTTAATTCCCTGCAAACTGGTTACTTATTTCTGAAAATTTCCACCGGAGCTCAGAGTCACTTTTCAGAAATTCAAACAACTTTTCTCTTTTTTTTTTATTGGATCGCCTCCGATTTTTGCTGAATCAATATGCAACGTTGGAATCTATGTGCATAACTTGTTAAATTCTTTCGACAAGGTGCTGTCTCGAGCAAGGTCTTGAATATCAAGGTAACCAAGTATTTCGCAGTTAACTTCCTCCGGTCCGGTAGGTCACCGAACCTGTTCCGATGATACCGGTCACCGAACCTGTTCCGATGATTTTCTTCATCACGCGGTTGCGACATGGCTCAATACACCCAACTACCTAGCTAGCTTCAAGATCAACAAGTTTGAATATGATGATGTGATGATAAAAAGTACAACATGATGAAACCCCAAATTCGGATGCAGCAACCAAGTTTCAAATCGACCGAATTTTAATGGGCTTCAGGCCCAACTTTTTTGGAAAATTAAACTGGGCCGATTTTTAATGAGCTTAAGGACCAAGTTTTTGGGAAATTGTTAATGGTCCGAATTTTAATGGGCTTCCCCCAAGTTATTTTGAAAATATCAATCTGGGCCGAATTTTAATGGGCTTCAGGCCCAAGTAATTGGGAAAATATTAAGGGTCCGAATTTTAATAAACTTCGGCCCAAGTTCTTGGGAGATATTAATGCGCCGTTATAATGGGCTTTCGGCCCAAATTATTTTTGAAAATATTATTCTGTCCCGAATTTTAATGTGCTTCCAGCCCAAGTTTATTTGAAAATATTATTCGGCCCGGTCCAAATCCATGAAGAAAAATGACATGTCGTTTAGTACAAATAAACTGGGCCTTATGTGTACTTGGGCCGGCCCAAAACATTATATAAAAAGACTTGTCGTTTATTTATAAAAGGAGTTGGGACTGGCATAAACGACACGTCGTTCTTTCATCTGGATTGGGCCTTTTCCATACTTGGCCAAGCCCAAAATTTTTTAAAAAAACGGCACGTCTTTTATTACAAATAAATTGGTCCTTATATTCGGCCCGGCCCAAAATGTTTGGGGAAAAACGAGACGTCGTTTAATTTAAAAGAGAATTGGGCCTCCTATAAACGACACGTCGTTTTTCAAGCGGAATTGGCCTTTTCCATACTCTGCACGGCCCAAATTTTTTCAGACAAAAGTACAGGTCGTTTATTAAAAATATATTGGGCCTTTTGTGTACTTGGGCCGGCCCAAATCGTTAAAAAAACGACACGTCCTTAATTTAAAAAAGAGTTTGGACTCGTATACACGACACGTCGTTTTTAAAAGCAAGATTGGGCTTTTTACATAATCGGCCCGGCCCAAATCGTTATATGAAACGACACGTCGTTTACTTAACAAAGAGTTCTGACTCGTAAAAACGACGTGTCGTTTTTTAGGCGGAATTGGGCCTTATAGTCGGCCCGGCCCAAACTGTTTTGTGAAAAACGACACGTCGTTTAATTTAAAAGAGAATTTGGCCTGGTATAAACGACACGTCGTTTTTAAAGCTGGATTGGGCCTTTTCCATAGTCGGCCCGGCCCAAATTTTTTCAGAAAAACGACAGGTCGTTTATTAAAAATAGATTGGGCCTTTTTGGTACTTGGGCCGGCCCAAATCGTTAAAGAAAACGACACGTCGTTAATTTGAAAAAGAGTTTGGACTCGTATAATCAACACGTCGTTTTTGGAAGCAAGATTGAGCTTTTTCCATAATCGGCCAGGCCCAAATCGTTATATGAAACGACACGTCGTTTACTTAACAAGGAGTTCTGACTCGCAAAAACGACGTGTCGTTTTTTAGGCGGAATTGGGCCTTATAATCGGCCCGGCCCAAACTGTTTTGTGAAAAACGAGACGTCGTTTAATTCAAAAGAGAATTTGGCCTGGTATAAACGACACGTCGTTTTTAAAGATGGATTGGGCCTTTTCCATACTCGGCCCGGCCCAAATTTTTTAAGAAAAACGACAGGTCGTTTTATAAATAGATTGGGCCTTTTGTGAACTTGAGCCGGCCCAAATCGTTAAAGAAAACGACACGTCGTTAATTTTAAAAAAAGTTTGGACTCGTATAAACGACACGTCGTTTTTTGAAGCAAGATTGGGCTTTTTCCATAATCGGCCCGGACCAAATCGTTATATGAAACGACACGTCGTTTACTTAACAAAGAGTTCTGACTCGCAGAAACGACACGTCGTTTTTTAGGCGGAATTGGGCCTTATAGTCGGCCCGGCCCAAACTGTTTTGGGAAAAACGAGACGTCGTTTAATTTAAAAGAGAATTGGGCCTGGTATAAACGACACGTCGTTTGTAAAGCTGTATTGGGCCTTTTCCATACTCGGCCCGGCCCAAATTTTTTCGGAAAAACGACAGGTCGTTTATTAAAAATAGATTGGGCCTTTTGTGTACTTGGGCCGGCCCAAATCGTTAAAGAAAACGACACGTCGTTTTTTGAAGCAAGATTGGGCTTTTTCTATAATCGGCCAGGCCCAAATCGTTATATGAAACGACACGTCGTTTACTTAACAAAGAGTTGTGACTCGTAAAAACGACGTTTTTTTTGGCGGAATTGGGCCTTATAGTCGGCCCGGCCCAAACTGTTTTGGGAAAAACGACACGTCGTTTTATTTAAAAGCGAATTTGGCCAGGTATAGACGACACGTCGTTTTTAAAGCTGGATTGGGCCTTTTCCATACTAGGCCCGGCCCAAATTTTTTAAGAAAAACGACAGGTCGTTTATGAAAAATAGATTGGGCCTTTTGTGTACTTGGGCTGGCCCAAATTGTTAAAGAAAACGACACGTCGTTAATTTAAAAAGAGTTTCGACTCGCATAAACGAGACGTCGTATAAATTTAAAAAGCGTTGGGACTGGTTTAAACGACACGTCATTTTTTAAGCTGGATTGGGCCTTCTCGATACTTCGCCCAACCCATACAAATTAATTGGGCCTTCTCTATACTCGGCCCGGCCCAATTTTTTCCGAAAAATATACGTCGTTTGTTATAAATTGGGCCTGATTTTATAAAACGACGCGTCGTTTAATTGAAAAGGAGTTGGGCCTTCTATTAGGGCCGGCCCAAATTGTTTCAGAAAAAACGATACGTCGTTTAATTTGTAAAAGAATTTGGTTTGGTATAAACGACACGTCGTTTTAAAGCTGGATTGGGCCTTTTCCATTCCCGGCCCAAGAATTTGGGAAATATGAATGGGCCGAATTGTAATGGGCTTCCGGCCCAAGTTATTTTAAAAAATATTTATCTGGACCGAATTTTAATGGGCTTCAGGCCCAAGTTTTTTAGGGATATATAAACTGGGCCGATTTTTAATGCGTTCAGGCCTAGGTTTTTTGGTAAAATATTTAACAGGGCCGAATTTTAATGGGCTTCTGGCCCTAATTTTTTTGGAAAATATTAAACTGGCCAAATTTTAATGTGTTTTAGGCCCCTTTTAGAATTGGACCCAGATTTGGGCCGGAAATTTGGCCCAGTTTAATATTTTCCAAAAAGGGCCAGCTGGTTAAGACCTTGGCCATTGGGCCTTTTTGGAAAATATTAAACTGGGCCAAATTTCCGGCCCAAACCTGGGTCCAATTCGAAAATAGCAAAAAGCGATGTTCAGCCCAACCCAGGTCACTTCAAAAAATAGGCCCAATGGCCGAGGTCTTAACCCGCCCCGGCCAACACAGGCCTCCTTCAAAATTTAGGCCCAGGTCTTACTCCGGCCTAATTCACAAATAGGCCCAAAGCGAGGCCGAGTCCAGTACAGGCCCACTTTAAAAAATAGGCCCAAACGCGAGGTTCTTACCCGGTCCACTTCAAAGAATCAGGCCGAAAGAGCCGAGCCTCAAGTCCATTTTAAAGAATCAGACCTAAAGGCCCAGGTCTTACCCGGCCGATTTTAAATAATGAGGCCCAAAGCAAGGCCAAGCCCAGCCTCAGGCCCACTTAAAAGAATTAGGCCCAAAGGCCCAGGTCCTACCTCCGGCCCAATTTAAAGAATGAGGACGAAAGCAAGGCCAAGTCAAGCCCACTTCCAAGCCACTGTTTCAGCCAGCTTTCGGGCTCACTCCTACCTTGTCCGCCATCCTGCAGCCTGCAGCCGATCAAGAAGAAACGACCTGCCGAAGATTGCAATTACCGCCAGATCTGCGGCCATCCAACCTCGAAAACCCCTGGGATAATCGGCCGTTTACACGACGACCAGACCAACTTGTATACTGGAAGCAAGCGATACCCTTCTTCAAATGAACCATGCATTGCAGCCATGATGCGCTCCTTGCCTCGTCAAGCTTGCTTGTATGATAAGGACCATGAACTCGGTGAATCTCCTCCAGTATCTCCTTTGGCTTGTAATTAGGGTTCTCTCTAAGCCGTTGCTCCACAGAATTTGCAACCCACTGAACGGAGGCTTGCTGATGGCCAAGATGATAAATTCCTCCACATGTATGGTCCTGATTGTGAAAGTTGGAACTCCTGGGAGCTTTGCAGCCTGAATACGCCATGGGCATCCGTCACTGGCACATTTGGCAATGAAGCGAGTCTTGTCAGATTTAATAGTCTGCATTTCAAAGTGTAAGGCAATAGCTGTATGCCTCGAAGCTCTCCGGCAGCTCTTGACATCAGGGAACTCTTGCCCCACTGCCAACTCATCTCCCAAATTCAAGTGATGCCCATGAGTCTGTCCCAATTCTAATTCATGACTTTGCCCTGTGGACCAATACCTGCTGGTTCTGCCCCAAGTGCTGAATTGTGACTTTGCCCAAGTATCAAATCATGGTTAGCCATTGATGAAATCAATCAACAAAGAAGATAACAGATCCACAGCCTCTCAAAGCAACTACCAGCTTATAGTTGGAAACACTGCCTTCTAAGCTGTATTAAAGCATGCCTACAACGTGAAATAACTACCGTCAGTAAAAGAACCGAATGCCTCCATCAACACTAAAATCCACGCACATCTCCTTATGATGAACAAAATAATGATAAACAATAAGAAATCCAATTGAAAAGTATGAATAACACACTTATTGAGACACTTTTTTTATTTTTTTTAAGAAGTAATGATAGCCTAAAATCCACACACATCTGACATCTCCATGAAAATAATGATATAAACAATAAAGAAATCCAATCAAAAAAATCACGATAACACATGTAGCAACACAAACGCTTAGCAATTTTAGACAATATTTCAATTCTCAATTCTCCAGGCCCGTATGCAAGTAATCCAGTTTACAAAGGAATGCCTAAACCCTGACCAGAAACAATGTGATTGTAAAGAAAATGATACCAACAGGAGGAGGAAGAAGAACAAAACAATCTAATACTGCACCAATTGTTATACTAATACCAGAAAAAATAAACCAAGCTAGAAATCATGAACAAAACATATGACACTAAATAATCCACAACAATATTAAAACAAAAAATGACTCATCAACTTAGATTGTTAAGAGATCAAAACCAATGATCCAAAACAACCACCATGTCCTTCTGATGAGAACAATGTGAAAAGAAAGGAAATTGGAATTTTATCTAAAGTTTTCACATAGGAGACTCTAGTAAAGCATAAGCACCACTCAGGTTATCTCGCCACTGCCATCAACATTGTCTCAAGTAAGCTTTCAGTTCCCAAGTTACCAAAAGAGTACACTAATAGAGTAAAATGCAGAAAGTAGTTCAAACCATCATGCTCACTCTAAACGAACATATATAGTTTGTTAACAAATCATCACGGCTAAAGTTCAAATCTTTGAGGAAGACATTTACTATTACAGCTCCATATCTTAACCAAGCAGCTAAAACAATAATCTTTGAGGAAGACAAAGAGCTACCCACAATTCAAAAAAAATCGTTACACTTGCACCAGAAGCCAAATAAGCTGATTTAACACAAAGTATTGCAACCCAGTAAAAAGCTCAAAATCAAACAACCAAATCAAAATAACAAATTACCAGCCTCCTCGATCCGAACAAACAAACGCGCAGATTTTCCGATCTGAAAACAGAACGCCGGATCAACACCTCTCAACATGGTTGAACACACAGAAATTTCCAGGAAAACCAGCAAAAATATGGTTAATAGCTCCCGTCTCCTCCTCAACCCTAATCGCCACAATTCACCATTCTCTTTCACGCCGCGCTTTCTCTTACACGGATGAACTTCGAAAACTGCGCTTCTCGATCGGCGTCGTACTAGGCTCGTAACCGAGAAAACCGGCCATGTGAGTTTAGGGTTTCTTGTTTTTTTGGGAAATTGATGTGAGTTTAGGGTTTAGCTCTCCTAACTTTGTCATCCATACTTTTGGGTGAGTTGGCTGGACCGCTGGACCCATAAACAACAAGTGCTTTTACACCCAACCCATCTCCAACATGTAACTGAGCAGGCCCATTATCTGAACACTCATCTGGCCCAACCCAAACCCATCGCACGCTTGTCCCAATTCGCAACCCAATCGCACGTGTAAGGATTAGGAAACGTGCACGGTAACTAAACAATTCAGAAGCTTCTGGTATGAGGAGGAACCTCTTATTTTCCTTTTCTTAATTTCGAACTTGTTTCACAGAAGCAGCGAGCAATTTTAGAGCGAGAGAGATCTCAGCTGGGTTAGCACTGAAATCAGTTTTGAATTCTGGGTCTGCAATGTCTACTCCTGCTGAGTAATACCCTTATTTCCTTCCTCTTTATTTCTCAGATTCATAGATTTTTGTTTCCTGTTGTTCTTTGCTGCTATGACTGCTTTCGTTTCTATGCTGGGTTTTGGGTTTTGTATTATTTTACATAATGCCAGTTTATTGCTTTCTGCAAGTTGAATTCTGGGTTTGCTTTGCTTTAGTTATTCATTGGTAACAATTGGTGTCCTGGACTTGAATTTAACTACGTTTATGTGACGCTGGACTGATCCCAATACATTATATGGCCTTTTATTTTTATTGATTATGAGGATCTGTACAGTATGATAAACCCAAAGCTTAACTCTTAAATGGGATTCCATGAGATGTTAGATGTCACTTATAGGGCTTGGTTTTGTGTGATTCTGGAGTAGCACAATGATAGAATGAAGGTTTGCTGCTTAACCAGGGTTTTGCTGGAAATTGTAAAACTTGGTATATAGGGCAAAACCCCCACTTATTTTGGGTTTACTTTTTATAATCACTCTCCGAGCCTTAGATTTTGTTTTACTTGGAATCCTGTTAAAGGAAAAATCAGATTCGTACCTTAACTGTTTCTTGTTGTTTGGCCAGATGGCATCAGATGAAGTTAGAATAGCAACAATGCCTCTAGTCTTTTAGTGAAAATATAGTATTATGATTCCATATAATTTTGTCTCCATGTGCTAATGGTTTCACTCCTGTTTACAGTGATTGATTATGATCATATAATTATCTTATGTACCTGTTATTGTATTCCCTGAGATACAATTGTTTTAATTGCTTCTTTTGATCATCCAACTAGTTGTTATTCGCTTGTTTCAGATTCTATCAGTCACTCCCACCCATAAGCAAGGCTTACGGGACCATCTGTGTATTGACAACTGCCGCCTTTCATTTGGGACTTTATGATCCTCGAACTTTTGCATTAGTGTATGGACCTGTATTTTCACATTTCCAGGTATTGATTTCATGGAATAGGTATAAGATTTTGTGTTTAGTAGTGAATTAGAACTCTTCTTTAACTTCACCTTCTGTTCTAGGTGTGGAGGTTGATTACAAATTTCTTTTTCCTCGGGAAGTTCTCTGTCAACTTTGGAATTCGCCTTTTAATGATGTAAGTAATTGTATGATCCCTAATCAGATGATTTAGAAATGGATCTTTGTAACATCTGTGCTCGTCTATCATTTTCTCTGGATTATGCAGTCAAGCTGTACTTCTCCTTTTAGAATCTTAGTGTTATCCCTTTTATGCACCACAACATCGTGCATAGAAGGAGATACATCCATTCTTCTTTTCCTTTTTTAACCAATAAATCAGTCGATTATTTCAATAAGTTAACTAAATTAGTGGGGCACTAATACAAAACTGTTAAATGATTGTACAGAGCAAGATACGGAGTTCAACTTGAAAAGGGACCATTTGAACGGCGTACTGCTGATTTCTTGTGGATGATGATATTTGGAGCCTTGACATTATTGGTGTGTGAGTTGTATTCATTTTATTTTTTGCAATTTAATCTCTTTTCAAACAGGACAAATTTGTTTTACTGTAGTGTCTAGGCTAGCTCATGGTCATGTCAGTTGTCTAGAAGTTGTGCTTGGTTTTTACTTTTAATCCTGAATTTTTTATATTCTTGTTCAGTTTCAAATCAGCTGATGCAAATTAGTGAAGTTGATGCACATCTTATTATTCTAAATATGGTGTTTAGCTTGCTAGGATCCTATTATGGTTGAAATGTACGCCATTTGACCATTATGATTTTTCACCTCTTATGCTTGTCTTGAAATTGTAGGTTTTATCTGCCATCCCTCTGTTTTGGTCTCCATTCTTGGGGATATCTCTTGTGTTCATGCTTGTTTATGTCTGGAGTAGAGAATTCCCAAATGCTAATATCAACTTATACGGCCTTGTGCAACTTAAGGTACAGACGTTTGTATACATTCGAAGGTTCTATTTGGTGATTCTATTTTGTGTCTGCAGCTGCATATCTTAATGTCTGCATGCAATGTCAATAATATTGTGATTGCAGGCATTTTATTTCCCCTGGGCGATGCTTGCTTTGGACGTCATTTTTGGTTCACCAATTTGGCCAGACCTGCTGGGAATCATTGCTGGACATCTGTATCACTTCTTGACTGTGTTGCATCCATTGGCAGGTGGAAAGAACATATTAAAGACTCCAAGATGGGTGTATCCTTACTTTTTTTATTTTCTAAAGTGAGATCATATAATGCATTCATATATCATCTGCTTGAACTTACTTTCTCTCCCTGCTTGTCCGTTGCATTCAACTAGTTTTGTTTTAGATCCATATTAGTTCACCTTAAAAAGATGTAGCTCCTCTATCATCATAATCTTCTTTTGTAGTGTTAGTAGTGTTTGTTTTCAGTCTCTGGTCCATCAAATTGCAATGCTTTTGCCATACATGTTACAGTAGAAAACTAGTGGCTCTATGCATCTACCATATGGTAGTGATTGATTTCTCACTGTATCAATTAAGCAACTACTTGTCCCTATAGCTTTTCTTGACTGTTACTGCACAGACATAAAATAGTTGCAAGATGGAGGATAGGAGCTCCTCCACCAACAAGCCGAACCCAACCTGCCGCTGCTCCGGGTGCTGGTGCGGCTTTCAGAGGGAGGTCTTATCGACTTAATGATTAATTGTGGGGCTAAGACACCCCCAATCATTTCAACATTCTCACAATCTTTGCTGAAGGCGAAACTAACAAGCGGAAAGGAAGCACTTTGGTGATAGGGCTTTTAACTGTTGCATATGTTAGTAGCAAAAGTTTGTTTTTCCCCCTTGCGGAGGAGTCATTTTCATAATTTGTTAAACCATGTGAAGAGAAAGGAAATTACTTTAGACATAGCTTATAACATGACTACATGAGTAACTCAGTACGCGTATTGAATAGATGCGAATGGTGTAGAGGAAATTTTAATATCAATTTCATTCATGCTGGATGCACCATCAATTCGAATTTTCAAATACAGCTGCTTTCCCTGGTTCGTACTTGTGACCATTTGCTTTTGCTAACAATTGGGTTCCTTGTCTTAGAGGATCAAACAGAGGATATGATAATCACATCATCAATATTACGCATTTAGTTCAACAGTCATGAACCTTAAGCCTTCATTCATTGCATTTCAATGGCTACTTCAATTCAACCTCTCCAACACTGCTACAATACCTCAATTTTCTTCTGCGTTTTAGGGTTTCGTATATGGGTTCGTGTATTTGAGAGAAAGAAAGGACTACTGTATTTTCTCTCGGCAATTTCAGATTATGTGGAAAGGAAGAAAGTGACATGTAGTAAGTTTTAGGATAAATAGTAATTTCTCAACGGAAGCTGAGGAAAATTCGTGAAATAGAGCAAAGACCATGGGTAAAATGACACTTGGTAGAGTAAAATATGAAATTAGAGAGAGAAAATGGAGGTGAACCATCAGATGAGATCCATGTTTCTTAGCCTTCAAAGCTTTCTCTCCCCACATTTCTCTCATTTCCCTATTTATAATTTCCTTGTCA
Source organism: Rubus parviflorus (assembly GCA_029955375.1). Taxonomy (NCBI): domain Eukaryota; kingdom Viridiplantae; phylum Streptophyta; class Magnoliopsida; order Rosales; family Rosaceae; genus Rubus; species Rubus parviflorus. Next base: position 20,310,006 of record JARGGL010000004.1, read on the forward strand.
AACTGAGCACCACTGACCAAGCCACAACATTAACTCCAAAAAAACCATTCAAGGAAGAACCTCTTCTCTTTTATCACAATATATCATCCAATGTTATAGGCATAGCCTATAAACAACAAAGAAGAAGCAAGAAAGTAAACAACATTAGAGACACAGAGAGTGACCAGAGAAGGAAAAATGTCTTGGCAAACTTACGTGGACGAACACTTGATGTGTGACATTGACGGCCAAGGCCAGCATCTTGCTGCTTCTGCCATCGTCGGCCATGATGGCAGCCCCTGGGCCAAGAGTGCTACCTTCCCTCAGGTCCAACCCCACTATTAGTACTCCATCCATCTTTATCTCTTTTATGTTAGCGGAATAATGTCAGGATAACATAACATGTCGCGATTCACAATCTGACAACATAACATGTCATTATCTTCTTGTCTAGTGTTAAACGTGGCTGCATTGCATATGCAACATTGTGCTTGATGAAAAAAGAAAAGAAAATGCATGTGCTAATTGTGGATTTTGGTACATTGATTAAATTATTTGCAGTTTAAGCCTGAGGAGATCAATGGTATCATGAAGGATTTCGATGAACCTGGACACCTTGCTCCGACTGGCTTGCACCTTGGGGGAGTAAAGTACATGGTAATCCAGGGAGAGCCTGGTGCTGTTATCCGCGGAAAGAAGGTGATCATCTTATCTCTCTATAATTAACTCTGTCAGCCAGATCATCTACTTGCTTAGTTATCAAATTGCTGTGATAGAAAAACCTACGCTAAATGTATGGATGAGTCTAGTAGTCTTGGTGCTTACACCAAAGACCCATAATTTGTAATTGATTGCAGGGCTCTGGAGGCATCACTATAAAGAAAACCGGACAAGCTCTAGTATTTGGAATCTATGAAGAACCAGTGACTCCAGGACAGTGCAACATGGTTGTTGAGAGGTTGGGAGATTACCTTGTTGATCAGGGCCTCTAGGGCGCTTATCTATCATCAAAATGTCCTAGTATTCACTTTTTGGATTTTTTTTCTTCCATTTTTTTGGGGTTTTGGTTCCAAGTTTGCATCTCCTTCATCCAAATTAGCCTGCAATTGGTGGTGAAGACATTGTTGCAGACAATAACCATGCCATGCCAGAAGGACTAAAAGCAGTTTGGTGTTTTGGTTGTTTGATCAATTGCATAAACTTGATATTTTCATGATATAATTTGTATCCTTTATTCCCTATTAATTTATCTTGTAGCTTTTCTCTATGATACATTATTTCGTTGGTACAATCTTAAAGAATCTTTGTCTGGCAAAAGTTTGCCAGCACATATTTGAAATAGCTAGCTGGTATGATTTGTGATTTTTTTTTCTTTCTTTCCATATATTTATGAAAATGGTTGGTTACAATAATTAATAGAATAGCTAGCCATATACATATGGTGAAGCATCTTAGTTCTATACTTCTCTTTCACTTTTGCCCTTGGCCATCATTGATTCACCCGTATGCCACATTGCTAGTAGTTGGCACCCAGCCACCCAGTGGTTGTTCAAAGCATAAATCTTCAAGTTTTGTTGTTGGATGCTTAAAGAGATCTCATTTATAAGTTACGCAGACTCTTGATCACGTTAGAAAGTCTGACATGTTATGTCGTCAAATTTAAACCAAACACAAATTCATTGATGAATGAATGGTTCAGCTGGCAAAGAGAAGATTTGCCATTATTAATTCTTAAGCTCATGGAGGACCTCAGAAAGTGCAAGTTGATGTCCTCACATATCGTAGGGAATATCCAGTCAAGAAATCTTGGGAAAGGTATGGGACAGAAAATCCAAAGTTGAATTAGATTTACATTTTACCAGAAAGAAACCAGTACTGTGACTGAGAGAGAAATTCTCTCATAGACTTAGCTTTCCCAAAAGTTATTTTATTTTATTAAAGTTGGAAAAAGCAAAGATCAAGATTTTATTTAGAGGAGGCATGAGCTTGTGAGAAAAGGGATTTGATCATTTGACAACTAGCTCTCATTTGATTGTGTAGGGTTGGCTGCAGGATAAGATGCTCTAATGAGCTGGTGTATTTGCCAGTCTATTCAATTTTCTGTTATTTATAACCTTTTAGTCTCTAACAACACTGTTAAAGTTACAATCAATGAGATTTCACCTTCTTATCAACAGTTTAAATTGCACATCAAAGTATAAGAAACCATGAAGAAATGCAAACTGAATGATTAATGCAGAAACCAAATCCTATTATTGTAGAGGGTTTTGGAGCAAACAGTTAACATAGTAGTTAGATACAAGAAGGAAAGAGAAACAAAATTTACACACAAGGATGATGAGGGTTAAATGAACCTATATCCATCATCTATGTATCAATTATAAGGACAAATTGAGTGATATAACTTCACACAATCAGAAAGAAAGTAGGAATGTATTCCTTGCAATTATATAGTTCCAACCATACTTATATCATATGTTAATTTTGAGACACGATAAATAAACATTCACATTCTCATATTAACAAAAAATTATATCTTTTTTGATATATTATCGAAATGAATATACGTTGCTTATGTTTTATGTGTAGATATTGAGTTCTACCGTGCTAGTGTGTCATAAATTGACTCTCTTTTGTCTGTCTAAAAAAAATCTCAATGACTTGGAGTTTTTACTCTAGTAAAAAGAGATGGGGAAGAGTTTGAGAATTTTTTGGAGAAGTGTTTTCTTATTTGTCTCAATGGACTAAAATTATAAATGGAAAAGCTTTTTTCGTTAATAAAGAAAATAAAGGGTGTCAAATAGAAGAGATTCTCTCTTCAATATTTAAAGTGCGTGCGGTGCGTGGTTTCAACGCTGAAATTCACTAGAAGACTAGAGACTGAGCAAAACCAAAACCAAAAGCTTGCGACTTTCTTCCCCACAACTCCGATCACTGCAAAATCAAAGCACAGAAACCTCAAGATGTCGTGGCAAACTTACGTTGATGACCATCTGATGTGCGAAATCGAAGGCAACCACCTCTCCGCCGCCGCCATCATCGGCCAAGACGGCAGCGTTTGGGCCCAGAGCGCCACTTTCCCTCAGGTTCCATCTTTTTGCTCAAATCTCTCTTCTTTTGGTCTATTTCAAAGTTTGATTCACTCAATAAACTGATTAGCCCCTTTTTTAAGCGATTGTTTTGGGTTTATTTAGTCACATCTTGGGTTGCATACGAACTGTTTGATAATTGGTCTTGGTTGTTTGATTTGGTTTTTGGGTTATTGTTTGATATAGTTGAAGCCTGAAGAAGTAACTGGCGTTATGAATGACTTTAATGAGCCTGGTTCACTTGCTCCAACTGGGTTGTATCTTGGAGGCACAAAGTACATGGTGATCCAAGGAGAGCCAGGAGCTGTCATAAGAGGGAAGAAGGTAGCTGAATCTAATTGTTGATCCTTTTCATGCTTATGCATTTTGACCCAATTCATGGTTTTAAACTGAGTTTTGGTGACTTTGATTTCAGGGCCCTGGTGGAGTTACTGTGAAGAAGACCACTATGGCTTTACTGATTGGGATTTATGATGAGCCAATGACTCCTGGGCAATGCAACATGATTGTTGAGAGGCTTGGTGATTATCTGCTTGAGCAGGGTCTCTAGACACCTTGTATGTCTTGCTTGGTTTGGTTGCACTGAAAGCAGCTACATGTACTAGTTGTGCTGGGTGATAACAAATTTGGTGCTTGAGAAATGATGATTATTGTCTGTGTCTTATTGTCTGTGTACTACTATTTTGATGGATAGTATTGTAAGATTTGAAAGTGAGGTACTTGTTACTTCTGGATTTGAGTAGATGGATGTGGCAAATTGATTTGGATAAATTTATAAATACTTTTACTTCAGGTTGTGCAATTGATGGTGCTCTCTTTTCAGTTTTTGTTCAATAAAGACATGGATAAACCAAAACTCCTTTAATCATCAAAGTTTTTAGCATACAAGAGATCATAGCTTACTTGTACATTCTTCCTTGAATGAATGTATAATGCTTGAAACTGAAATGATGAAATTCCAAAGTTCATGGCATGGTTTCTTACAGACTATCAGGGCAATATGGACTTTGAAGATTTTTTTTATCTTTTGAGAGTTGGTTAGTATTGTTCTTGAGGTTTGAGCAAAGGCGATGGGGGTGGAAGTTTAAATTTCAGAAGTGATGTAGTTTAATTCCTCTTGTAGGCATTTTTAGTCGGTTTGGGGAATGTTTGTTTTATAGTACTTGGAAGGTTAATTAGATTCTATCAAATGAGAGGAAGGGCCTTCTGATACATGCTACACTAATTCCTATTGCTTTGCAATTATATATTTTTCAAGTGTAATCTACATATATTGCAGATTGTATCTCACAGATTCAAACATACTCATTCAGTGTTGTTTTCTTATTCTTCATATGATGATCGAGAAGTTCATGGTCACTCCCCATTAGTTTTAAATTCCCAGCAATACAAGAAAAGAGAGAAACAAATCCCCTAGACAAATGTAATAAAAATATAGAGACTTTTAGCAAGTTTCTTCTTATTGTTTGTCCTTATCCCTTTCCAACTCTCCCTCCAACCTTGAATTTCCCAAGGCACTTCTCTTATCTAGCCAATTGATTATGTCTGAAAACACAATCTGAGTGTTGTCATTTGGTTCTCCATAGAGCAGACCATGCCACATATTTGGGTACAACTTCAATGTCTTGTCATAACTCGACGCCACCTCGTAGAGCTGTTTGCTAACTGATGTATCAGTAACTTTATCATCTTCGCCATGGAGAACTATGAACGGCAATGTGACCTCTTGAAGCCTCTGTTCAAGATCCGTGCTGACCCTCAAAAGTTCATAGCCGGTTTTCAGACGAGGGCGGCCTTTGTAGCAGTAAGGGTTTTCTCTGATCTGTTTCCTGACCTCAGGTACTTTAAAAGCAACATCAATGATATCATTTGTAGGGATGAGTTTCCAAGTTGGAATAACCCTGCAGAGCTTTGTCAAAAATCTGATCACAATAGGAGATGGCCTTGTATCGTCTGCAATCTTACACATGGGTGCAACTAAGACTGCACCATCCCAATATTGTGGCTTTTTCCTATGAACAAGCAGAGCCACTGCTCCTCCCATTGACTCTCCCAATAGATACCTCATTTTTCCTTTGTTCTCTTTGCTCTCACATATGTTTGTGAAGTGGTCGGTGCAGTCGTTAACAACATCATCAAAACTCTTGACATAGCCCTTAAGGCCTGCCGATTTTCCATGGCCTTCGTAATCTATCCCGTATACGGCAAAGCCTGCTTCGGCTAGTCTGATTGCGCTACTGCTCATGGTGATGCTGCACTCCATGGCATATCCATGGCAGATGAAGATCAAGGCTTTGGGAGGTTTGTTATTTTTCGGAAGCCATTTGCATGTGAAAAGCTTCTTTCCTCTAGAGTTTGAGATGAACTCCTCTTCATATTTGACATTCCCCATATCACAGGCCATGATATTAAGAAGAAGCCCGAGTTGAGATATGAATTTCTCCAACCTCTTTTATTAGGTCAGACGTGTATTTATATACATCCATAACTCTAACATCTAATTTATATTTGGATCTAACATCCGAAACTTTTGAAGTTTGGTTTAGTAGTTTCCAACTTGGGTTTGGACTATGTGGTTTCCTATTTGGGTTTGGAATAGCAATTCTAGTCTCTAGTACAACTCGGTTAAGGAATCCTAGATTCCTAGTCGGTAACCCTCTCTATAAAAAGGCAAAGGCCTCCCCTCTACTTTTTTTTCTTCTAAACAACATTACATCAACATTGAATTTTCCTGCGAATCATTTCAATGGGGATGAGTCGGCACAGAAGAAGATCGGAGTCCCCCGAAAGCAAAGAGAGCCATGCCCGTCACCACCGCAAGAAGAAGCTGTCTGTGGAGGAGGAGGATCGAATGATCGCCGCGTACTTGGCCAAGAAGGCAGAGAAGAAGGCTTTGCGAGTAGCCAAGAAGAACAAGACTGACACATTCGTGTGGCGAAAGAAGATAGAGCGTGACGTTTGCCAAGGCCGTGTGCCTCTTGAAGACTTTGCAGTTCAAGATGAGGAAGAAAGGATGGCGGAGATCGAAAAGGTCAAGAGAAGAAGGGAAGAAAGGGCACGTCAAAGAGCACAGCATGAGGAGGAAATGGAGCTGCTAGCAAGAGAACGTGCCCGAGCTGAGTTTCGAGATTGGGAGAAGAAAGAAGAAGAGTTCATCTTTGAACAAAGCAGAATCAAGTCAGAGAAAAGATTGCGTGAAGGGCGTTTCAAGCCGATTGATCATCTAGTTCTAATGTCTAAGCATCTCAATGGCGGCTCCGAATCGGATGACGATTTTGATGATATGGGGATGGATAAGGAGGAGCCTTACATGCATGCTTTCAAGGGCTTGGCAGTGGAGGGATTGGAAGAGCTTCGCGAAGACATCAAAATGCATCTTGATCATTGTGACAGTGCCGCACCAGCCGATGCAGATCTTCATCGGTTTTGGGAGGCTGTTTTGGTGGTTTGTGAATCAGAGATAGTCGAGGCTCGGAGAAAAGATGCAGCGGATCGAGCTAGGGTTCGCGGAGAGGAGCCTACCGCGGAACAAAGAGGCTTGCATTCTAGTGTTGAAGCAGATGTCAAGGCTGTTCTAGATGAACATTGTACTTATAGTCAATTGGAGGCATTACAACTCGAAATTGAGTCACTGATGCGTACCGGACAAGCCAGAGTTGTTGAGTTTTATGAGGCCGTGCTTACACGCCTCCCTGTTTTAAAGGCCAAGGCATGTTTGAAAGAGCTCTATACTAAAATGCTGCTGCACAAGTATGTGGTGGATGGTGAAGCAGAGAACTCGGAGACAGTCCACGGCTCACGAGCTGAACCTATGGAAGAGGAGGAGAGGGAAGAAGAGGATGATGGATCATATTCACCACAAGTATTTGATGGAGATGAAAATGAGAAAGTGATTGACGCCGAAGAGGACAGGGCCATGCTCGAAAGGAAGCGCTTGGCTGTGCTACAAGACCAACAAAGACAACGAATTCAAGCAGCTATGGCAACAGCAAAGCCACCTCCACAAGAAGATGACTTTGAGATGAAGAAAGCGGCAATGAGAGCCATGGGAGAAATGCAGGAAGGAGATGTGTTGTTCGGCTCCGGTTCTGAAGTGAACCTCGACTTAACACACAACTCATGGAATAATGACAAGTACCGGCCTAGAAAGCCCAAGTATTACAACCGATTTCACACAGGATATGAATGGAACAAGTACAACCAGACTCACTATGATCATGATAATCCACCTCCAAAGGTTGTGCTAGGATATAAGTTCAACATATTCTATCCTGACCTCATTGACAGGACAACCACTCCGAGTTATACTATTGACAAGGATGAGCATGTAGATAACAATAGCAATGACACATGCATTATAAGGTTTCATGGAGGGCCACCTTATGAGGACATTGCATTCAGGATTGTTAACAGAGAATGGGAACGCTCTCATAAGAAGGGGTTCAAATGCACATTTGAGCGTGGCATTTTGCACCTTTACTTCAACTTCAAACGATACCGCTACCGCAGGTGATCGACACTCTGCCTGGTTTTCCGGCATCCTTCAGATATCCATACCATTCCCAATTTCCATCAGTTAATGTGTTCAACTGATTCTTTGTTTAGTTGTTCCCTTTAGTGTACGTAATTCACAGAACGTAACGAACTTGTTTTGTTTATTGAAGAAAATTGCAAATGCTTGTTGATCTATGAATCTAAAGTGGTGTGAATTACACTGCCTTCTTATTCATGGATATTGAAAATGACGTTCCTAGTTTCTTGTGGTTCATTCATAGTAATGTACTAAATAATTTTAAATTCTTCCCAAGGTTCTTCAAAGTTTTACAATTCAAACCTACATTGCAGATTGTAGCTCACAAAATTCCAATTGTGATTTGAATATCAACCATCAGATGCTGCAACCCTCTTTAATTAAAACTTAGGCCTCTAAATTCATGCCATCCCACCGTCAGAAGAATTAACACTATTATACAAAAAACTGGGGGAGCAGATTGATCTAATACAGCAATTACATTCTTTCTCATGTATCTGACTGAAAAACTACCAAACCAACACTTACACAACACCACTCCCTGCAGTACACGAATCACTGCAATACAAGGATAACCAATTTTCGTGGCACAATATCTTCTGCTTCTCAGCCATGGTCAACTTATAAAAAGAAATGATATGAAAGTCACTAGACAGCAAGTGAAAATCCATGCTGGAACTCCCTTCACCGCGGCAGAGGAAGAAGTAGAAGATATTGCTGTTGTATTACTTGCTATAGTTTTGTTGCTCCTGTATTCAAAGTTGCAAGCCAAGAAAGACAAACTTGGTAAATACAGAGTTAACACTGATATTGATAAACAAAATCTGGAACTAGGGTTGTCGGATATGTAAAACTTACCCAGCAGTCATATAGAGGCAGCTGTCATAGCCTGCACGAATGAAATCAGTTTTTTGTTAGTCCTCTTAAAGGAGAGATTCACAAGCATGAAGTAAACAAACAAATGTGATAAAAAAGAAGAGGTTAGATCCTTGTAGACATACTTGGGTTCTTATCAACTTTTATCCCTGACCCTCCAAAACTGCAAGCAACATCAGTAGCCCCATTTTGCTGGTAATAAACATTGAACGCGTAAGATGCATGAGACACTGTATTATCTGGCTCAAAACAAGGCTGGCTAGGCTGAATAGGTGTACAGTCCACATTCCCAGAACCACAAGCCCAGTCTAAGGCATTCTGCAAGTCCGCTTCAGAAGCCTTACTTGAAGCAATGCACCAAGTCGTTGTTCCATTTGAACTGGTAACATTAGCCTCTGGGGTCATATCCACAGCATTTTTTCCAGTGAAATCCAGGTTGTAGACGCTTGTCTGGTCCGGAAAAAATAGACCCCAATTTCTCTCAGATTCCAACCCAGGCTTTCTATTTTCATTGAACAGAGAGAAGATGTAAGTGTCCAGCTTCTGTCCAGGCTTTGCAGGAGTACCAGTATTGTTAATGACATGGCGAATCAGATTGGCATTGTAAGTTTGGGCATTATCAGGAGTTGCAGCTGTCTCCTTTGGCGATCCTTTCGACGGCCAGCCTGTCTCGGTTACCATAATATTGATTGTTCTGAAATTCAGAGCCATCAGGGCATAATATAGAGCATCAATCTGAGCATCAAACATGTTAGTGTACAGCAAACCCGTGTTTGGATCAATAACTTCTGAGGATGCCTCAAATAGAGCGTAGTCTAGAGTGACATTGCTCGGGGAATCTCTGTAAGCATAGTATGGATAAATATCAATCATGAAGGGTGACTGGTTTTCGGCAAGAAATTCCAACATGGGCTTCAGGAAAGACGCGTGGCTGCTGCTAAACGCTCCCGCAGAGGGAGGGAATGATCGGGACAGAACACCGAGGGAATGTGTACTTGATACTTTAATCTTCTTACTAAGACCAGCTTTCTTCAGTGCGGTGAGGACATTTCTCATGGCAGGTACTACAAGGGCAGAGATATTACCGGTGGTCTCGGTAACTTCAGCGCCAACTGTTATGTATGTGATCTTTGTAGCCGGATAGTAAGGCAGAATGCTGTTCTTCAGCCAGGTGTCTGCATTAGATTGGAACTGGGAAAATGGCAACAAGTCTGAATTCGGAACCCCAATCATAAGTTCAATACCGGTGTTTGCAAAGGCCTTGAGGACCTGTATGTTAGAGTCATAAATCCTAACATATTTGATGTTGTGAAGCTGCACAAGCTGCGCCGCTTTGTCAGGTGTAGGAAGGTCATCAGCATTTCTTCCATAGCAAATTCCCACAATGCTTCCTTGGCAAAGATCTATAACAACAATTCAGACGAATCAAGCAAATGAGTATTCATTGAACTTTGAAGAAATGGGTTGACAAAGGACTGATTAGGAAGGACTAATTCAAATATGGAAACACCAAAAAGATTGTAGGACCAAAAACCAAAAACATACAGTGTCAAGTTCTTAATAAAGTCATAGCCATTGTAAAACAATTTCAAAATCGGAATAAGGGTTTCCCTTCAAGATAAATGGTAAGTCAGGCGGCAAAAGAACCCTATCAACTACTCACTTCAGCTTATAGGATTTTTTTTTATTAAAAAAAAAAACACTCACACAGTTAACAATACTTGTACGCCTTCTCATTTTTAGCCATTTACCACAGCAAAAAAATTATAATGATTGTTCCTTTCATATCATTTTTACATATTGTATAATGCCAAACTGGATAGGGTCAAGAAAACTCCATTATTGAATTGTAGCTGTCCATCAAATGCACAATCAGAAACCCCACCAAGGCACCAACTTGACAAAAATACAAATGCAGACATGGCAGAGCTCTACAAAAGAATATTATAGGAAAAAGTTCCAAAATTAAGCATACTAGGCTATTAGATGAATACTTCAGTAAACCTACCAGTTGACCAGAAATCCAAAATATAACCAGAAAAGTTTAAAATACATTAGCTCAAGTAAGATTTCAATAAAAAAATTAGAACCTTGGAGCTAAAAGTAAGGTACGCCTACATTACTCTCCCACCAAATACCAATTATTCCTCGATAAATATACGAACTTGAATACTTTAATCTCCTAAACTCTTCAAGGATCACAAGCAACGCCTTAAAAGAAGAAAATGAGAGAAGCCCGATTGGCAAATAATGCAGCAAAAGTTGTGCTTGAAAGAAAACGCACCGACATTTTCCCTTTCATGTGTGGATATGCAATTGATAATCGGATACCACTAGTTTAGAACAACAAAGATCCATACAAGGCCAACGCAGAAAAGCAAATTCTAACCCAGACATTTCATCAAACACCACTAGCATGATAAACAGAAAGAAAGCAAAAGACAGAGAGATTAAAGAACCAGAAAGAGAAACAAACCCAAAAGCACAAGGAGCAGTGAAGTGGCAAAGACAAGCTTGAACCCACTCGCCATTGCTCTTTCTCAAACTGCTGCTGCTTCAGGCCACAAACAAACCAAGCAAAGTCTTCAACTTTGTTGTTAGATGGCAACGGCTCTATTTCCTTTTAGCCCAGAGCTCGAGAGTGAAAAGCACACTTGAGCAAAGAGCTTCGTGGAGCTCAATTTTGAGCGGTACAGTTTTGAGTGCTTGTGTCAGGGACACAGTTGAGGAGGACCGGACGCGAGGCCATGTTTATAAAATGTGGTTTAATCAAGGGCCTCGGTTCCGGAACTTTTTTGTATGTCTGCTGTTCCCCACAGATTTGTATGACTACTTAAAGTCACTGTTTAGTTTAACTAGACGCCACTTAAAACGGTTCCATTCCCAGGTCTGCTGCTGCCTGCATGGGTTTAAATATTCAATTCTTCTGCAGCCAAACAAATCTTTGTTTCTTGCTTTTTGGATTTTGGTCTCCCTTTTTTGTATGAGATCGAAGTGAAAAATCTAGGGTAAAACCGTAAATGTACTAGTCCTAGATTTACTTTTGCTAGAATTTTTATTATTATTGGAGAAAAAAATCACAAAATAAAATTTCAGTTACGACTACAACCTCGTTGTAAACTAATCGATAGAAATTGAAAAGGTTAGGAAGAAATTAAGGTAGAGCAATCTCTGAAAAATTCATACTTATCATCAAATTTTGGAATTTCGGCCGAGTTTGCAAAACGTTCAAGAAAAACAGATAAAGGTGCGTCCTTTTATGTATATGCAGCGATCTGTCTTCGCTTTTTGTTTTTTTTTTTTCCGGCAATGTTATACCTCTAGCTGTTACAAAAATCTGATAATGCAGCTCTTGAACAATAATCATTTCTATTTCTATGTAATTAAACACTAAAAACGAACACGGCATCGTTGTTTTTGGTAACATTCTTGAATTTGTGGTTGATGTTTCAGAAGTAGTCATGTCACAACCATACGAAGAAAATCAAACCGGGTTCAGCGACTTACCGCAGGAAGTTATGTGTGAAATACTTGGTTACCTTGATCTAGAAGACCTTGCTCGATCAAACACCTTGTCCAAAGATTTGAACAAGTGCTGCACATTAGTTCCTAGATTGCATATCAACAGACCAAACATGAACGGCGAGGAAAACACAAATAAGAGAGACAACTTCTTTGAGTTTCTCAAAGGGTACTCTCACAAAGTGTTTGAAGAAAAAAGGTTGCGTTATATCAAACTGTGTTGGGATTTTTCGCTCTGCATTGATGAGGAAGAAGATCATGTGGAGGCGTGGCTTAGTAGAGCTGCAAGAGACACTAATGTGAAAGAGATGGATATTGACATCAGCTGCACAAGTGCATACAGACCCTTTGTGGTGCCGCCTTGTGTCTTCCAACGCTGTCCATCCTTGGAAAGGCTTACACTGAAGGTCTACAGAGGCATTGTCAACATTGGCCATGCTTTCGCGTTCGATGCCCTCCGCTTCTTAACACTTGGAGAGGTTGAGATTGCAAGCGACAACTTCTTTGATAAGTTGCTCTCAGAATCGTGCAAAAACTTGCAGGAATTGGTTCTTGTAAATATTTGTGGGGGAAAGAATCTTAGCATTACATGTCATTCTCTTCAAACCTTGCATATAAGAAAGGATTTTGGTGTTTTCGACAGCATTGATGTTGAAGCTAGGAGCCTCAAGAATTTAATCACAGAGCAGGGGTTTTCTCCTGATATGAATTCATTAAGGATTTTTGCTCCAAATCTTGTTTATTTAGTGATGGAAGGAAGTGTTGCCAAAAATTATTACCTTGATAACTTCAAGTTTCTGCATTTTGCTCAAGTTCATTCTAAAACTCATCCTCACTATATTTCCAACTGTATTGGTCGAAATACTCATAAGCTGCTTCAATGTGTGAGTGAGGCCAAAACTCTACATGTTGGTGAAAACTTTCTCGAGGTGTGCATAACATAAACCTTTTTTCCTTTTTTTTAAAGTAAGAAACTAAGAATAGAAAATAATGGAACAAACAACAAAGCTTTCTGTCTTTCAATTTCTCAAGCTTCAACGATTTCTTTGCCTTTTTAATGTTGCAGGTTCTTGACGATAGTAAGCTGCAATTCAGTGCTGTACAGGACTTGATTGTACATGTTGATTACGTTGCAAAGATTTCCCCAGACCCAGTGATGGTTCCTTACCTCACGAGATTTCCCAACTTAAAATTCCTATCTATGAGATGCTATTTTCAAACTTTGACATATCCAATCATTTCTGTAAGTTTCAGGGTTTCAAAATAAGAAGCATCCCCTATTATCTCTACTGGTTATTCTTCAATTTTATTTTTTTGACCAATTTTTTTTTTCTTTTTGAACGTTGATAGCTGAAAGCAAAGTCACCATCTTTGGAGGCAGAGAAGTACTGGGAATCCCACGAGCTGGATTTTATTCATCAAATAAAGACTGTGGAGATAGATCTTCACAAAGTAGATATCATCAAAATGGAATTAGTCAAATATTTGCTCAAGAATGCAGCAGCTTTAGACAAAATAACCATCTACTATTCACCTCATGAGTTTCCACAGCCATCGGATATTGGTATTGGACTTGATCATGAGCATTCAACAAGGCTTGTTCTGCAACCTGTTGGAACATTTAGACTCGATACTGCTAGTTTGGTTCAAGTCTAGTAGTACTCATATAACTTCAAGTATCTACAATTTGCAGCTGTTTATTTTACAGACACTGCTACAGAAATTGATCAGGAGAACTCAACGAGGCTTGTTCTGAAATGTATCTCATGCAGATACATCAATGGAATGTAGCTTATAATTTTTTTGTTTTGGACACTGAATGTAGCTTATAATTGATGAAACCAAGACAGAGACAGATTCATAGCTGGTGTTTAAGATTGAACTCCATGCTAGTTTGGTCCAACAATTTGATGATTTCACCTCTGGGATTCTATTCTATTATCTTTTTCTTTTTTTTCCAATCTTTAGTAGTTTGATGATTTCATGTTGTAAACTGTAATGTGATCATAAACTTTAGAACAATAGAATCCCAGAGGTATAATATTACAAAAAGAAAAAGATTGTGTGTGCAGAAAATTCATGAGCTGATCAGAAACATATACAGGTAAAACAACATTGAAGATCAGTATTATATTCCATCAAATCCCTCAATTAACATTGAATAGGTCTCAGGATGAAGCTTGTAACCCATATTCTCCATGACACTAACCAGCTCAGAGCATCTATTGATATGTCCCCTCTTAAGTAAACCTTCAAGAAGAACTTTCCAAGCTACTTCATCGTAGTTATAGGCGCAACAAAGTATACTAGAGAAAACAGAATTTGCCTCGTCGTTGTTCTTTTCTTCAAAAAGTCCACATACAAGCGATTTGCATGACTCCAATGCTGGTAAATAACCAAGCTCAATCATAGCATCCACCAGAATAGCTGCCTCTCCATACACTTTCAACTCACAGCAACATTTAACAAGAGAATTACAAATATCCTCACTGGGAGAAATGCCGATATCCCCCATATGACCATATAACTTTCGGGCAACTTCCAAGTTCCTAACTTTGCAAAGTGCTACTATAAGCTCGCCATAAGTGGTTGTATTTGGTGCGCAACCATGTTCATCCATCTTCTCAAGGAGCTCTAAAGCAATTTCAAAATCCATCGTCTTCCATATATCAGCTGATGGGACACTTGAAACCATATGAAGTCCTACTACATTATTGTTGGTCTTCAGCAACTTTTCATTTGAGAGGTGTTTGATTAGTAAGGAATAGATGCGATGACAAGGGTTGCAATGAGCATCAAACATGCGCTTAAAGACATCAAATGCAGAATCTATTAATCCCAAACGGAGATATGCATCAATTAAAAATGCGTATGTCAATGAATCTGCAGAAATTCCTTCTTCATCCATCTTAATCATTACCTTCTCTGCTTCTTTTATATTATCTACGCTGCAATATGCATGAATAAATGTACTGTACATAACCGCATCAGGTCGGTAACCAAGAGAAACAAATTCATTCAAAAACCTATGAGCATGGTCGAAATCCCCTTCTTTCAGCACGTGGTTAATTAGAACGTTACAAGTGTGGACTGTAGGCTTCACACCAGCACTTAACATCTGTTCCACCACTGATAATGCTTCCTTTGTTTTTCCCTCTTTGCACAGCCCACCTATGAAGGCACGGTAAGTATATGAGTTTGGGAAACAACCCTCAGTAAGCATTCTATCAAATAAAGTGCGAGCATCATCGATTTTCCCGACCTTGCAGTAACCATCAATTAAAGCAGTAAATATGACTTCATTAGACTTGATGCCTTTCTCCTTGAGAGAATCGAAGAGGGATTGAGCTTCTTCTAATCTCCCCAACTTACAGAGAGTGTCGATGATAACACTGTAAGTCCACTGGTCAGGAACCAAACCACTGTATTTCATCAAATTAAGCAACCTATAAGCACTGTCTACATGACCTGCTTTACACTGCCCATTGATCAACGAATTATATGTAATCCGGTCTGGTGAGAGCTTCCGTTCAAGCATCCTGTCAAGAAGCGCCATTGCCTGGTGTACATTATTCCTTTTACAAAACCCATGAATCAATTCAGTGAACGTGCGAGCATTTGGATGACACTTATTTGATTCCATCAAAGCCAGAATCCCAAATGCAGCATCAACCGCTCCCTCCTTGCAATACCCATCAATCAGTGCATTGTATGTGACAACATCTGGAACCAACCCTTTCTCCGACATCAAGTTTAGCAACTTTCTAGCATACTCGAGCTTATTTTCATCACACAGGCTGGTAATGAGCACATTATAAGTATTTACACTAGGCTCACAACCCTTCTCTTTCATCTCTTTAAACAAATTCATGCCTTGTAATCTCCTTCCCCCTCTACACAATGCATGAATAAGAACATTATACGTGGGCGCATCTGGAAAACAATCATCCTTGTCCATTTTAGAGAACAACTCGAAAGCCTCGCCACTCCGGCCAGCCTCGCCACTCCGGCCAGCCTCGCAGAGCCCGTGTATTAACACATTATAGGAAACCACATCTCTTGCACAACCCTTGGTGGGGATTAGCTTAAAAGTCCTATAAGCACTATCCACATCCTTATTCCTACAATGCCCCATTATCAGGGAATTGTAGGTGTTAGTATTGGGCTTCAAACCTGCCTCGACTATCTTGCTCACATACAAACCTGCCTCAACCACATTGCCTAATCTACAATACGCATTCACCATGATATTAAATATATGCAAATCAGGGGATATTTTATCCTCCAACATTTCCAAATACACCGTTTTCAAATCTTCAATCCCTAACAACTTGGAAATTGAGAATAGCAGAGAATCGTAGCACCTGAGAGTGAGCTTGAACCGGAATTCGAGGCTGAACCGCCGCAAACGGTCGAGCACGAACCGGGCGTCCGCGGGTGAGGTGGAGGACTTGATCATCGAAATTCGGATCCTCTGGGCGGGGCTTAAGAAGCCGTTTCGGAGGAGAAGGGTGAGGAGGGAAGAGTGGGAGTGGACGTTGTGCTTGAATTTGGGTTTCTGGGCGATCCAACTGAAGAAGTGGAGGGCGGTTCGGGGGTGAACCGGGTTGAGGGAGAAGAGGGAGGAGACGTGGGACGGGGATATGGAGGGGATTAGGTTTTTGAGGGAGGGGTGTTTTTGCCAATTTGGGCGGGAGAGGATGGCGAAGAGCTGGGAAGGGAGATTGTCCAGTGGTTTTGGAGGAGAGGCAGTGGAAGAGAGGAAGAAGAAGCCCTGTTGCTTCAATGGGCTGATCGTGGCCGTCAGTTTTCTGATCATCAAGACGACTCCTTTACTCGGCGGCGGCGTGGCGCGACGGACATGGGCCTATTGGAGGTGGAGAAGTTTTTCCAACGTCAGATGAGGTTGAGAGTTTTAGGGGTTTAGGGTTTAAGGCTTTTTTTTCTCTTTTTTTTTTTCTCGGGGTTTTAGGGGTTGAGATTTGGGCCTTCAGCTGTCAAGGGCCTAATGGCCTATAGGCTTTTAGTAGACTCGTCCGTACAACCATATCTCACTATGATTTTTTTTTTTTTTTGGCAAACATATCTCACTATGATTGACGATCTGATTAAGCCAGAAAAAGGTGATAGCACCATAAAACAGTAGAACCGTCTCTACCTGATTGAACTGAAAGAAAATAACAAATTGTATTATTACAACGGAAACAAATATTTTTATATAATTTTCGCGGTCTTCACCGTTTGAATTTGTTTCTTCTACTCTCTCGGTCCAAACTTGACCCTCATCTCCGAAAAATCGAAAGGGCAATTTCGTTGAAATCTCAATAGCGCAAGGGCAAAGGATGAAGACGAAGACGCCATTGAATCTGAAGAAGCAGCTCAAGCTCTCTGTTCCCGCTCAAGAAACCAACATCGCCTCCTTCTTGTGAGTAACTCCATTCATTTCTTTCACTGTTTCTGTATGAAAAGATTTCATCTTTGATTTTGATTTTGATTTTCCCGGAATTTCTATTTTTGATGCTAAGAAAGTGACACTTTAAGAAAGAAATTAAAAAATTTCGAATCTTGGATCTTTGATTACTAGCTGAGATTGATACTCCTATCTGGGTTAGGGTTTTATATGGAAAATTCATAATTGGGGGACTTGATGAATTTAAATGCCTAAAACTATTTATTAGCTTTCTTAATTTGTTGCTGCTAAGTGGAAAGTTTGTGTGTCTTGTTTAGGCTTGTGGGTTTATGAAAGTTTTCTGCTTTACTCTCTTGAATTTCAGGACTGCCAGTGGCACATTTCATGATGGGGATCTGCTTCTGAACCAGAAAGGTTTGCGGCTTATCTCCGAAGAAAAGGAGGTCCGAGTAAGTTTAATTTAATTACCATAACAATAATTGGCTTCTGGATTGATATATCCAGTTTTCGTTTTTCTATGATGTTTTAGAGTTCTATATTATCAATCATGTTCATCTGATCCTAATTGCATATTAGTTTTGCCCGGCGATGGGTTTAGTGATTGGTTGCCCATTTGGTCATTTGATATATCTCTAACAGTATAAGGGTTAAGACTTAGAAGTGATGGAATTTGGAGACCTTGTGGTTTAGGAGGATCTTTGGTGATGAGGGCATAATGGCATAGCTAAGTAGTGCTTGATTGTGTTAAGCTGTGTATTGCAGAAGCCTGACCAATTAGCCTTTAGCCTTTAGGAAACGATGGAAAGTTGTTGCACCATTTGATTCTTTAATGTTCTTGGGTGCAAAAGTCATGTGCTTATGCCACAAACCTTTGAAGATTGATCTCATATTCCTAAGTTACAGGGTTGACTTCTCAAGCTTGTTTTGCTTTTGCATGCATCATGAATACATGCTCAGTGTTCTCATTTTTCGATCTATATATTTGTTATAATGCAAAAAATCTCCTTACTATATTGCCTATAACCTCATAAGATTCATTGCCTTTTTTTGGTATATTTAAACAGCCTTCTGATAGTAAAGAGCTCAACGTTGAATTTTCCTTGGAAGATCTTGAGACTATCAAAGTCATTGGGAAAGGAAGTGGTGGTGTAGTACAACTTGTTCGCCACAAATGGGTTGGAAAACTATTTGCCTTGAAGGTCAGTTCTAGCAAATACAACTGCTTCTTACTGTCTTGTGCTTTTACTGTGTTTTAGTCAACTTCCTGTTTCGTTGGTTGTGTAAATCTATATGGCCTTGTCTCACGTGAGAAGGAAAAGAAAGATCCTCTTAACCATAAGGCCTGTGTAAAGGTATTCATAGTTCTAATAGATTTAGGACACGTTAAGACTTTGATCAGGGTGGAGAATTCAAGCAGAAGTGAAACAAAGTGATGTTTACTGATAGTAATGTGGTAGTGAAAGAGGAAGGGAAAAGAATCTCTCTGTACTACCATTTGCTCCTTTCCTTTTGGCAACTCTTTTAAAATTGAAAATGAAATGTTGGTGGAGGTTTTGGAATTTTTTTCTCTAAAGACTTAGATTAGATGCAACCAATAGGAATGTCCAAAATCCTAATCCACCCTTCCAAAAAAGAAGAACGTGAAATTCTTTTGTAGCATGTGGGGCAGATATAAATACCTCTTAGTTATGGCCCTATTGGTTGTCAGAATTCTAATCTTCGTTATCTATTTCATTTCTCTCAACCTAATGCTTATAATTATATTCACATATATTTCTTACCTCAGCTATAACTATGGATCTTCTTTTCTAAGTTCAGTGGTACATGTGATAAATACGTGATAGAACGTCTGCTCATAGTTCAGGGAGTTAGATAAATGTTTTACTGAGGAATTCTTTCTTTTTTATGTTTTACAGGTGATCCAGATGAACATACAAGAGGAAATTCGTAAACAGATTGTGCAGGAGCTAAAAATAAACCAAGCAGCGCAATGTCCACATGTGGTGGTTTGCCACCACTCCTTTTATCACAATGGGGCCATTTCTCTTGTGTTAGAATACATGGATCGTGGATCTCTTGCAGATGTGATCAGACAAGTTAAGACAATTCTTGAACCATATCTTGCAGTCGTTTGTAAACAGGTATATGAGTCTATCGCTTCTTAGTTAAATGTCAAGACTAAAATCATTTTCAACAGTTTGAAGAAGTCCTCTTTTCCCCTTGGCTAAAGATCTATACTTATGTATCAGGTTTTACAAGGTCTTGTCTACTTGCACAATGAAAGGCATGTAATACATAGAGACATAAAACCATCCAATCTGCTAGTAAACCACAAAGGGGAGGTCAAGATTACTGATTTTGGTGTCAGTGCCTCGCTTGCTAGCTCTATGGGTCAAAGGGACACATTTGTTGGTACATACAATTACATGTCGGTATGTGATGATCCTTTTCATTCTCTCTTCCTTTCACTACTGTCTTTCTTTTCAAGTTTGGTACACACTACAGATAAAATGCAGATTATGAGTTCTGAAACAATGACATTAATTTCTCTTTCAGCCAGAGAGAATTAAAGGGGGTACTTATGACTATAGCAGTGACATTTGGAGTTTAGGCATGGTGGTACTTGAGTGTGCTATTGGGCGGTTTCCTTACATGCAATCTGAAGATGAACAAAGCTGGCCAAGCTTTTATGAGCTTTTGGAGGCAATTGTTAGTAGTCCACCGCCGACTGCTCCACCGGATCAATTCTCCCCCGAGTTCTGTTCTTTTGTGTCTGCCTGGTAATCATATATTTGCATGCATTCTTCACCTTTAAAAATATCCAATTCACAGCAATGTGACTGTTTCTATTTCCCTTTGCATTTGCAGCATACAGAAGGACCCTCAGCACAGATCATCATCTTTAGACCTTTTGGTTAGTTAGCTGGTGTTCTAATTTTGTTAATTTTGTAATACTTAGCAATTGCCTTCTTCCTTTTTTTCTTCTTTTTTCAGTTGAAAATTGATAGCAAACTCACTTTGTTCTTTCAGAGTCACCCCTTCATCAAAAAGTTTGAAGACAAGGACATTGATCTTGAGATTCTGGTCGGTAGCTTGGAAGCCCCTGTAAATTTTCCTAGATAGATTATCTTATAGTGAACTTTTGAGGATAAAAATGCAGGTCTTACTACTGCTGCATTGTAATATTTAGTTACTGCTGTGTGGCTATTGATTTTCACTTACAAAGTTACAGCTTCTCTATGTACTGGTTGTATCAAAACCTTCATACCAAATGTTTTCCATTGATGATGTCATAGAGATGAGATTTCTTTTCCTTTTTCATATTATGTACCCTTTTTGGATTTTTGCTGGAAGAATATAATGGCCGACGTTATATGGATGTGGTTACAGAAGAAGAGGAGGAATAAGTGAGACATAGGGGGTGGTGTGATGGGGTCAAGCCGGCAGAGCCGCAGAGATAGGTTTCTGTGGGCATTAAATTTATATTCATACACCAAGGTTTAGACTTTGGAGAGGTCCAAGTCCAACAGATATGGGATAAGATTTACAAAGATTGAAGAAGAGGGTAAGATTTACAGTAAGCAGAAAGCAGCAAGCATGTGGTGGCAGTTTGAGTTCCCATCAAGACCTAATATATACCACTCCAATAGTCCAATCCAATCATCATGACCTGTCCCTTAGTCAACCTCCTTATCCTCATTCCCTTCCTTCCTTCCTTTCCAAACCAACCCTCTTCAAAATAAACAAATAAATAAATTCTTTATTAAACCAACCCTGGAATTTTGATTACATTTGAGCCACTACTTTTTTCCTTTCTTTCTAAATTAGCAGCATAAGCTGATGTGGGTTAATAAACATACTTAATACTAGGGGCACCACATCTAAGACTTTGGAATATCACTAGGGCCATGTTTCTTACTATTTTTTATAGATTTTTTTAATCTGATTAGGACATCTTTCCGACCCAACAAAAATGATTGCATGAACAGAACATGGAGGCTAGGGTTTCTAACATAGTCAAAGAGGACAAACAAGGAAGCAACACAAACAGAAACACAATGTACGCCAGCAAGCATTGTCCCAACCAAGGGGGGAATCAAGGTAGTTTCGTAGTAAAACTTTGTGTCAAAGACAAATGTGAAAATGTGGACAATTTTGAACCTATTTGGAGCATCTCCATTAATCAAAAACTCCCTTTTCTTTTTTAATTTGCATTTGATGCCTTAAATCATGGGAATATGCTAATCTGTCACGGCTTTATGAGGCAAAAGTTGCCTAAGATGGTGACCTGAGTATGAGAAAGGAGAGAGAGACGGTGACTCAGATATGGATGCCTTCAAATTTTAGAGCTTATCCTCATTTCTTGTACTATGGGAAAGCAAATAAATTTAGACCATAAAGATGTGATAAGTGATAATGACAAATTCTGGGATAAAGCGTTGTTATAATTAATAAATAAATAAATAGTAACGGAATAGTCAGTGTTATCCATTGGCTCGTTATTAAACGGAAACACCACCAAGTGTTTTATCCTATTCCAATCAGGCATGGAAGCTATGTATCCTATATATATATATATGCTCCCTTGAAAACAACCTAAATGGAAAGTAAATATTCTAGCTACAAAGTCCTTCAACGCCAAGTCTAAGATCTTCTTCTTCATGGGTCTTCAAGAAGCAAAGGTTATCGGAGATCAAAACAGGAAAGAAAGCGAGATTGCTTATCAGGGTTTTCAAGACAATTGGGTGGTCAAGGAAGACTTCCCTGAA
This sequence comes from Rubus parviflorus, assembly GCA_029955375.1. Lineage (NCBI taxonomy): Eukaryota > Viridiplantae > Streptophyta > Magnoliopsida > Rosales > Rosaceae > Rubus > Rubus parviflorus. Next base: position 20,332,182 of record JARGGL010000004.1, read on the forward strand.
GATATTTGTGATTCAAGATCCATAGACTCCATGGAATCATCATATTCTTCGTCTTCATCAGATTTGGTAGAGGATGCATCTTCTTCTTCTTCCTCATCATCATCTTCAAATGGGCCTCTTTATGAATTATCTGAGCTAATGATGCAGCTTCCTATGAGGTAAACAATAAGCTATACGTACATAAGTTTCCCTTAAATTCCTATATATGATCACTATTATTATCTTCTTTCTGTGTTCTAATTTGGTTGGGTTTTGATTTATGCAGGAGAGGTTTATCAAAGTTTTATCAAGGAAAGTCCCAATCTTTCACATCTCTGGCAGGTGTGAAGAGCTTAGAAGATCTTGCAAAGAAGGTGGCACCTTACAGAAAGAAAATGAAACCATGCAAGAGCTATGGAGGGGATTTAGATCGTGGTCACAAATCCTATAGTACAAGTCCTAAAGCCATTATCTCAAAGAAAGCTATTTCAAGGGGTTCTTTCTTGTATTCCATAAGTTCTACTACTACGAGGAAATAATGTATTGGGTAGCTCTAGGCCAGCCAATAGCCATTCCTATATATACAGAAGAAATTCTTGCATGGATTCTGTATTGGGGAGTTGGTTTTTGATCTGGGTTTTTTTGGTATGCCATGGAATAGTTATTGTTAATTTGGGACATTTTGAGGCTCTACAATTTCAATTGTTATGGCGGGTCATTTGTACATAGTGAAAATCCATCACCTTTCCGATTAGCTTTTGTCTGGACTCTTGAGTATTGGTAGGTATTCGATCCAATCATTATTTCTTTTATAAAAATTTCTGACTTCACCTTTATTCTCGAACCTGGATTTTTAGCAATGGATTTATTCGGTGACTGAGCAACCGATACTCTTCGTAGCTTCTACAACGAGTTTATGGGATTCTTGAATTAAGAGTAAAATGGGAAATTTTGAGGATTAAATACTAATTTTGAAGGAATGCTTTGATACAAAGATAAGAAGAATCTTTTGCCAGATGTTTTGGTTTTATTCTAGATTCCTAACAAACTTTTTTATCTTTACTATTTCAAGTGTTTAGGGTTTAAATAGATAGGCATTCTAGGAGTGATAATAACAACTCCCTTATTCTATTTGAACCAAAAACTTCCTTCCTCATTTGGATGTGCTGAATTTTATTTTATTTTTCTTCTAATTATCATTCTAAAACATTTACCCAATATTTAGTAAATAAAATAAAATCCATAGCTGACAAATTAAATATATTTCATCAAAAATGCCATCCACTAATATCTGCATACAATTTTACAGTGCAAAATAGAAATCAAGAACTCAAAATCCATATGTTAAAGGTGGCTGTAAAATTACATTGTTGAATGGAATAATGGATAAACATATCACATCTTGTACACTGCTTCGATCCCGAGAAGATAAAAGCATTTCCTCATGACTATGGCTGTTGCTTCACAAAGCAAGAGTCTGCTCGTTTCCTCTGGCGACCCATTTACCTGCCAAGTTTACAATGTAACAAAATTGAATTAGACTTGTGCGATTGTCTTCAATTAACGCACACCAAGATAAAGCATGAGGCAAGTAATCGTGGATGATAGATACCTGGCAATTGGAATAAAACTTTCCGCTAAAGATTTCTGATAGATTATACAAGTATTCACACAAAACACTCGGCAACAGATTAGTGATAGCCTCCTCCACGGTCTGGAAAATGAAAGCAAGATGTAATGGTTACAACTTAGAACCACGCAAATCATAGCAGCAACCAACAAAGATGAGAGCAAAGGTTAGAAAGGCAGCAATTAGTTCCACTTATGCATGTCCTTACCTCAGTAAACTTTAATAAGTGAAGCGCCAATTCACGCTCACCCACATGATCCAACACAATTTCCCCCGTCTGTATCAAACAAAAAATGAAATCAGACCTTAGCAGTAAGGAAGTTTCAAATGTGTCAATTGAAACCTACAAGCACTGGGTCAAGTGTTCAGAATACAAGTGTATAGACCTACTTGCAGAGGATATATATGTGGGTACATAGGCCTCTCATATGTATAGTATGTAGATGAACAAGCACTGATAACAATGTGACATATTGCAGCTGGACTTACTTTTTTCAATTCGTCAATGTCTTTACCAGATTTCCTTATTATCGAACAGATCCGAGCATGCATGTAGAGCAAGTAAACAGCAGTGTTTCCCTGCTCAAATAGTTTTGAAACAGTAGTACAAACACAGCATTAGTGCAATAAAACATATAGGAAGCTAATTAGAACAAATTGCAAACACAATCTTCAAACAAAGTCAACTGTGACTAGGAAATTAGAAGTTGTTAAAATTTCAAATATAAGTATACGATAAGAAAACCACAAAACCAGGTGCTCAACTAGCTTCACAAACTTTATAATTTATTTGGAAATCTCCTAAATTTAGGATGATATTTCTACCATTCAACACCAAATTAGCCATCTTCCAAGGAACACAGTTTTCGGAAAAATACCATTGATAAGAACTATACCAACCCATCCAATAATTCAGCAGATGTTAACGCACCTTATCATTTAGCATCTGATTGAAATCAAAAGTGTAATTGGTCAATCTGTTGTTCTTCAGATCAGCATACCTGTCAAAACATCTAATCAGAAAAGGTACCAGAACTAAACAACAACAATAACAATAATAGCAATCTGATGACAGTACAATTTGTTGTAGCCATGAAAATTATGAAATCCTTTACTCCACCTATAGGTGAAAATTGTGGGGGGAATCAAGCATTAGAAGTAAAAAAATAATTGCATACCCAGTGACTCCTGGTATACTAACTAAGAATTAATAGCAAATCAATATGAAAACCCAGGTTTAGTTATGTCCAACATAATTTGTGGTATCAAAGCAAAGATTCAATGAAAGTAGAAATTCTCGAGACAATGAGCTAGAACAGTAACATTACTTGACAGGACATTTACAAAGTTGTATTCAAGTATCTAAATATCCTGTTTTAATAAAACAGGCAGGACTAAGTATGCAAATATTCATGTACATCCTTCCAAGTTGCTTTTGACAAAGAGCTTTTAACGATTCCTAAGGTCTTCATGCAACACTACATTAAGTAGGATAGTCTTGCTAAAATAACAAGACTATTCATAATGATGAAGACAATAACAATTATTGCGTCAAAACATGATTATAAGCTCATAAAAATTCAGACAGCTTACTTCACAGCACCATAACCAACAGCTTCTGCAGTTTGCTCAAGCTCCTCTTCAGTCCAGTCTTGACCCTGAACTGATTATGATTAAAGAAATACTTATCCACATCAGAAGCTTGAAAGGTTAAGTACTTCACATCAGAAAAAAATATATATATATATCCACTAGGTATAACCGTATAACTGTATAAGTGAGATTCTTGCAAATATATGCTAGAATGAGATAACTTTGCAAATATGAGGAAGATGCAGAGAGAGCTACACTACTAGATCATTCAATGTCATACCACGCTGGACAAGAGTTGTTTTGCTTCGGCTCTTGGCTTCATCAAGTAAATCAACCAATCGAACCACCTCAGAAGAGCGAGTCCGGAAGCGTTTGCCATCTTCTCCAAGAACAAGACCAAAACCAACATGGTTAACTTTAGGGTAGCCATCAGCTGGAAGCCAACCTGCAAGTGCAGCTGCCTGAAACAAAAAAGCAAAGTTATGTTTAACCACATAACAACAATGGAATATCCCATGCCTTAGAAGGCAGGAAGAAGATAAACTTATATACAGTTCAACTTTCCAAGGATATTGACCCACAGCCACAAATCAAGGAGACAGGTTATGGCTTTTGCTACATACCTTGAAAAACATCTGAAAGTGTTGCTGCTGGCCAACATCAGTAACATATATTATCCATTCAGCTCTCTCCTCATTGAGCCGATACCTATATATTGCAAGCAGCATTGTCAGTAAGGATGACAACATCTGCATAATTAGGCAGATCAGACAGAACAGTAATGATGGGATATGACTGACTGGCTGACCAAGAAGTTAACTGCTCTAACACACATAATCCAAAATTCAATGAATTTCAAATTTAATGTTTGACGAACCAAAGAGCTGCCAAATCAGTTGAAGCATAATTATAACTGCCATTGCTCTTCACAACAATAAGGGGGATGTTAAACCCCTCAAGATGGATTACACGAGCACCCTCGCTTTCCTCAATCAGTCCTTGGCCACTCAAGTTCTCTAAGACCCCAGGAATATATGGGTTATAAAAGCTTTCTCCCTGCCAGAAACCAAAGGACATACTTCAGTGCCCAAGCAACTAATGATGCTAAACTAAATCCAAAAGACATACTTAGTATATTACAGATACTACAATAGAAGAACTTCTTGCATTTCCAACTTGAATGCATAATAATATGTTTCCATTGTTTTGTCCTTTTGGGGTCATAAGAGTGAATGTCAAGTGTACCAGTACATTATATGTAAAAGTATCCAGAAAATGCACTAAAGTAAACATTACCTATGCATGGTTATAAATTACTTTTTCTCAAAGTTACCTGATAGTCTGATACTCCAAACCACTTATGCACAGCTATAGTTTACCTTCTTGTTGTTACTTCAAATTCTAACCCCTCCCCTTCCCGCTCAAACAACCAAAGAGACTTTAAATGACTATTCACATTACTAATCAGAATACATACTAAATTTCATCTTCATTGTTGTGCAAGGATATGTATGAGCATCAGAGCATGACATACTCATTGTTGTGATCATACAGTAATACTTATAGCCTGAAGGGCTAAACGAATTTCATTTATTGCAGCTAGGCAGAACCAAGAGTACATATTTTCTAATGTCCAAACACAAGAAAAGGATGCAAAAGCTAAAGTACGTATTTGAATTAGGTAGTTTCCACCTAATTTTACAAAATTGGTTTCTTAGGTAAAATTAAAGAACAAAATTTAAAAGATACCTATAAAAAGTAGCCTGTAAAGTCAAAAATCTGGAACATACCTTTTCCTCTATCTGAATTCTGAGGCGTTGATACACCATTTGATACTCTCTACGGCTGATTTCACAGATTTGGAGCCATGCCTCACGGTACTTGGGTGTCCCACCCTGCAAATAGAGTTGAATCAAATGCTTTCTAACATTATGGACAAAGAGATCAACCTCATGTATTTCTCAAAATAGAATAGATGACTCACCTGCAGGGATACTACTGCGGCTTGTGCTCTCTCCTTGAAAGCAGGATCCTCATCAAATTTCTTTTTTGATTCCTTATAGAATTCCTAACAAAATGCCACACAATTATAGTCACTATCGATCATGTCATTTAATTTTCTGATTCATCTTGGCTAGGAAAGCCAAACAGAATGGGGTTATAACATTATTGCATATAAAAGCACAGTATCATCAGAAAATGCTAGTTTTGGACATGCATTCATCCATTCACCATTTAATCCCACGTAAGCCCATCTAACCAAGGCTCCATCCAAATATTTCTCAATTAATTGTTTGAGGCCCGACCCGAACTAAACAAAAATAAAGAGAAGTTACCTTCATTTTGGGCTAAAAAGCACAATATTATGTTTTATAGCACTAACTTAATCCAATTGAAAAATATGATTGAGTCACTAATCAATATGCAAAATGAGGGAGGTGATTTAAATGACAAAAGAATAGAGAGAATACTTTCACTCACCTGAAGATCACCGATGGCCATTTCATTAACATCTTCCACGTTTGGAAACATTTCGAAAAGGTGTTGAATCAACATGCCAAACTGCAATATCCATAGAACTTCTTTGAACAACATATTACTGATTTTTTAAAAAAAAAAATTTAAAAAAATAAAGGAATGTTTCTTTATAGATTATATTGTAAATGGAACTACGAAGAGATAAAAAAGAGATCTGCCTAATGGCACCCCCTCCAAAAACAGCCTGTACTCTCAATGTCAGAGGGTTCCATGGGTTACAGGGTTACAAATGAATGTGTCTACATTTGGTTGCATGTATGTATATAAACATAGACATATGTACACATAAGGCATGTACCACAAGTTAGAACAGAGTGAACAGTTTTCGTTCATCATTAATTGTCTGGATTATCTTTTCTAAGGAAGAAGATACAAGGCATGGCCATCAGCTCAAAAGAAAACAAATCTACAGGGCTAAAACTTCAGGCAGGAAACCATGGTTTATTTACAATGAGCGAAAACTTAAGGATGCCATAAACATGATCAGTTCCAAACCAATACCATAAACATGCTATCCAAAGCTACATTTACCTGTGTTCCCCAATCACCAACATGATTGCGCCGAAGAACTTCAACTTTTGAAAACTCAAGCATGCGAGCTAGCGTGTCCCCAATAATAGTAGATCTCAAGTGGCCAACATGCATTTCCTTTGCAATGTTAGGTGAGGAAAAGTCAACAATAGCCCTTTTGATCTGAAGCTGTGGTGCCCATGTGTCGATCCCATCAATAAGCATCTTTTGTAAGCTCTGAAGCAACAATTTTCACAGTTACGATTAAACTAAAAGAATACAAGTTGCCAAAACAAAAGTTTAAATAAATGAATAACTGAATAAGATCATATGATCTCTAATCACGTATGTACTCTTAAACAATACCTTAGCCATCCAATTGTTCGACAACACAATATTAACAAATCCAGGCCCTGCCACAGAGCATGACTCTATTATTTCTGATTGCGGAAGATTTCCCATGATGGCCTACAGAAATTCAAAACCAAATCATATACTGCTATCAAGCCAAAGCCTAAAAAGAAGCAATAATCATCCAAAAAGGACTCCAACTGAGAGTTTGAGAGAAGTAAAGGTCAATGGCAATACCTGTCCTACAGATGGAGGACCCCTGAACACCGTTCCCTTTCTCTTAATTTTAGACCACAAGTCCATAGCATTGTTACTGCATCAAAGAATAGGCATCTTAATGTAATATCTCAGAAGTAAATTTGTGCAGGACATGAATAGAGACCAGAACTTAATAATCACAGCTAAAAAAACCCTAGTATATACCATTGATAGTCTCCAAATCTCCCAGCGGAAGGAACAACCACTGGCTCAACATTTGGCTCATCAGGCGCTACTGCTCTAAGGGATACTTCAAACAGTTTTCCTAATTGCCGCTTTAAACTTGCAACATTCTCTTCTCCCTGCGCCACAAAATTCAAATTCAGCTTCAGATACACAAAAGGCAACAAATCCAAAGAAAGCTAACTCTATTTTCAAATGCAACTTGTCAAAGATAACTTACAGCTGCCATCGTTGATACTGAGTGTGCCTTTGTTGCAGTAATAAGCTTTCTAGATGTTGCCTTCAACAGTTCTGTCTAGTTTCACAATGACTACATCAAATTACAATTACAACTATGAATTTCCTACATTGAATTAGTGTAAAACCTAAAGGACTGACAGAATGAAGTATGAAATTCTCAGTATCCAAGTAGAAGCACGTATAAGAACGAAGCGATATATATATATATATATATATATATATATATATATATAGAGAGAGAGAGAGAGAGAGAGAGAGAGAGAGAGTTGAGAGCTTACCGGCGGCGGGGAAAGAAGGCAGAGAGAGTCGACTGAGAGAGTGAAACGGCGAAGGAGAAATCGGCGGCGGTACTATCAGGTTTATGGAGGACCCTAACATTGCTTTTATTTTCTCCCTCGAATTTCTTTATTTATGTATTCTTTTTTTTTCTTTTTTCCTTTTCCGGTTTTTTGCTTGGAGAAACGGCTTTCTTTAACTACTATTTTTTTTTTTGTACCGGTCGAGTTAGGCTAATAAGACGTCGCCATGTCAGCCAAGAGAGGATAAGGGTCCCACGCGGTGAACGGGCTGAGAAGTTCAATTCTCTACACTTTGGACTTTGGTCTTGGAGTACACGACAAGCCCAATCAGCCCAAGTTCAGAGTTTTGTTTTCCTTGTTCAAGTGGGAATGTCAATTTTTTCAAGCAAATAAAGAAAAAAGGAGTGTCAATTCGTGAGAGTATGTCCTATTTGTTGATGTCATGTCATTTCGTGTTTCTTTCGAATACTAGCCCTAATTGGATCCATTTAACTACTTGAGTCGAATTCAAATAATTTAACACTTTGTATTCGCGTTATCTCGTTTATCTTATAGACTATACTTCGTACAATTCTTTAATTATTTTTTAAAGACACTAGTTTTTTAGTGGCATTCATTCGTAGCGGGAAAAATCCAAGTTTGAAAAAACAATCAAACTTATTAATTACGATATTAACCATCTTACAATGTTAGTTTACGTATCTATTTGTTAAAAAAAATGGTAATTTTGTATTTTAAAACATTACACCAAGTAATTTTTTTTACCGGCCAAAAAAGTTAAAAAAAGTAACTTTTTTAGAGCGGTCAAACAATTTGAGCCATTTTTACAGCCCTACTTGCTGCCAAGCTCACATGCTGTTGTTTGCTTGGTCTTATCCGATTGCTTTCCTCCAATAAGAGTGGCACACGTACCCACAAACCCACCAAAACTAAAAACAAGTAACTTCCACGTTGAGTGCATAAATAGAGCGACTACTGTTACACTGATCCCATAAGCAGTTGAAGGATTCAGTTACAGAGAAGAAGAAGAAGAAGATGAAGAAGAGTGGGAACGGGAAGAGTCAGAAGGGAAACGGGAAAGAGGAGGTGAAGAGGGACAGGAAATCAGGGACGGGCATGAATGGGTCGCCCAAGAAAGGAGGCCATGGCGGCAAGTTCACCTGGGCCGGTGATCTGGGCTACTCTACAGCCGAGATGGGTTTCCAGAAGGAAGTCGTTGATGCCAAGGATCCAAACTTTGAAGACTCAGTCGAGATCGCAACCGTCTGATGATCATCATGGTATTGATCCGTGATCTTGATCTTGATCTTGATGTAGTTTAAAGTTTCTATGAATGAGATCGATGTAAAATAGATAAGGCCACTGGCCACAAGAGGCTATGTTCCTTGCGATGTGCTGTGTAAGACTTTGAAATTATGTCAGTTTTTTAATCATTGTGATGAAAACACTATGCAATTTGGTTGGTGTCATTTTCTCTTTAAATTTCAGTCAATTAAAACAAAACTAAAAATAGTAAATCAGATGAAACAGACACAAGCCCGTCTAGCTCAGTTGGTAGAGCGCAAGGCTCTTAACCTTGTGGTCGTGGGTTCGAGCCCCACGGTGGGCGATTTTTTTTAACTGTTTTTACCAATTTAATTATAACCCTACTTTTCTTTTTCTTTATTTCCTCCACTTAATAGTATTATTTTCCTTTGCTCTCTAGGAAAACTATTTACTTGTACATGTGTGTAAAGCTAATTTCCTTATTAGGAAATCATACTTCCTAGTTAACGTGAGTAAAGTACCTTACCTACATCAACTTGGAAACCCAAAAGTGTACTCGTATAAATTATTCACTTGCCTGTTCTTGAGTTCTTGTACAATCTATTTCCATAGCTAGCTAGCTAATTATCTCCCTTAAGCTCAAGAATTTGTCTCATGGCTCCAGCTCAACCTCATCTTTTTGAATCGCCATCACCATCTCCATCTCCATCTCCATCTCCATATGATTTACACATATCATTACCGCCGGTCGGTATTTGGGCTATGTTGGGTGTCATGCTCACGATATGGATAATAACCGAGGCCTATCGTTTAAGAAATTGTCAAACCCATGAAGATTCTGATATTGAATCGGGGCAGGTACCAACACCACTACCAGCAACAACAACAACCCCAGAATGGATAAAGGATGTAACTCTCATTTACTTCCATAAGAAAAACGGATATGAGAGTGGTTATGATCAATGTGCTATTTGTTTGGTGGAGTTTGACGAACAAGACAAGTGCGGGGAACTCAAGTGTAAGCATGGGTATCACAGTTATTGCATTGGACAATGGTTAGCAGCTGGTAATTCTACTTGCCCGATATGTCGTGAAAGTACCAAAACTAAAGCACACGTATAATGTGTCACAAGTGTAAGAATACCTACCGACTTTATTTCTTCGATAAATGATATATCTACCTAAATCAAATTGTCCTACATATTTATGGTAAAAGTTTTGCCGTCTTTAAGATGTACTTGTGCTCTTGCAAAATGAAGTTGTATGTTTGTGAGTTTCTTTATACTTTTTTTTTCTATGAAGGAATGTAGGTATTTTCAGGGGTTTTGAAAAAAATATACTCAAAGCTCCTTCTCAATTGATTTTAGTACTGTCATTAATATTGTTGGGTGAGGTACACAGTAGTCGATATGTGGGAATTTGGTGGGTTATTTGGGGCATGTTAATTCTACTACCTTTGGAAAATATGATCGAGACAAGGGCATGCAACTCTTCGTATATATATATCCACTCCATGTCTGTTCTATTTGACAAATTACTTTCCCAAAATTGATGTTATCTACTGTCATTAATTATCTATTCAATGTTTGCAAGTTTGTTTAGTGGTTAAGAAAAATTACATCTACCTCAATCGGGTAGAGTGACAGAAATGTACTCAACTTTCAAAAGTGATCAATAAAGTACATGAACTTTCAAAAACACATCATCGGGATACCTCCGTCCATTTTACGTTACTTGACCGTTAATTATGAGAGCATATTAGTCGTTTGACATATTCCAACTTTCAAAAGTGATCAATAAGGTACTTGAAATTCTAAAAACGCATCATCGAGATATCTCCGTCAATTTTTCGTCATATCTCAGTTAAATGAGATCACGTGTGCCCCATGTGAGATATTTTTCAGGGGTTTTATGGTATTTTCTCATTTTTATTTGTTTTGCTTATATCCTCTTCTTTTCTATCTTTTTCTCTTCGACTCCCACCGAGATGAGAGAATGAATCAATTGTCACCAAGATATGAACTTTCCGTGAAAAATACTACAATTTCAAGAAAATTGACGAAGCGCTTGATTTGACGAGAGCCGGAAGTAAATTGTTCGGTTTTCAATAGCATTGATAAAATAATTACAAATGAACAACCTCTGTTGAAGGTTATTTTGTTGGCAAAAATAGTTCAAAAGGATTTCTGCTCTAGCCTCTTAGGGTTGATCTTTTAAAAATCCTTTCATGAAATTTTTGGAGTGGGAAAAAAAATGCAAGTCGCTTAAGTGAAGCAATTAAATTTGTAATACCCCGAATTTTCGTATTTAATTTCTTGAATATTCTTGAAATTAAATAAAGAATTAGATGTTAATTTTCTAGTCCAATTTATGAAGAAAAAGTATTTCGGAATGAATATGTACTCGAAATGTTTTATTTTCGAGGGGTCAAAAGTTGACTTTCTTATTCGTTGATTTTCTCTGATGACTTCCTTCACAAAAGTTGTAGAGCTTGTTGATACGAGTTCGTAGACATGCGGCACACAAAATTCTGATATCATACGAAGGAGTTATGGTCAGCGGAAATTTAATGTATTTTTGAAGCTTATCTGACGCAGGTGCCTATTTCGTAAAAACTGCACCAATGTGTTTATTATTTGAGGATATGGTCTTCTAATGAATTGTTGTAGACACCTTAAAGAAATTCTCAGAGTTGGAATCATCTGGAAATCATATTTTCAGATTTAGTTATGATTTTTACGAGATACGTAGAGCACAAGGAGAAAGGAAATTAAGCTGGTGTTGCTAGCATGATCTGATTACTTGACTTAATCCCACATGAATCACACTTTAGAGATAGAGATCTGATTGCTTGATTAATTTTCACAAAAAAATCTGATATGTGTGAACACAATCTTGTTAAGAATATTTTTTACTATTTGGTTAGATATATTAATTAAACTAAACTAGGTTAAGTTAAGCTAACCTTATGTTAGTTAACTTACCTCTAAAATTCTATAAATATAATGGTTCAGCCATTGAGTTCTTTGCCAATTCACTTCTCTCTTGCTTCTCTCTAGCTCCTCTCTATCTCTCTTGCTTAATCTCTCCACTTTCTCTCCGAAAATGTTTGTTTACGATCCGTAGCTCCGATTGTTAATCCGCGAAATCCTATGGATTCATCTCGATGCCATCTTCCTACCCTTGAAAATTCATGTAAGTACATAATACATCCTTATAGTCTTTTATCTTTAAGATTCATCAAATTGCATGATCAAGAAGAAAATAGAAAGGAATAAGTTTTATAGAAAACTTAAGTCCTCTTTTCTGAAGTTATTCCGGCAGCCAACTTAGGAACCTATAAACACATATTTCCGATCACTTTATCATCTGGACTTCTTCATGAAAGTTGTTCCAAATTGTGTCTTCTATTGTGTATTAAAATTGTATGATCATCTAACGAGCCAAACTCTCTATATCTAAGTTTTAATCCGGTATACTCACTGAACAACCTCTTATGTTGTTCATAATTTCAAGTGGTCATATCTCACTCACTTCTTAATCAAATTTGATGATCTTTATATCAAAACAAAGATTAGAACCTGAACTTCTAATCTGGAGAATATCACAACTAATTTTCGGGTTTACAGTAACGGAATAATTTAAGTACAAAGGGTTAAAATAAAGTATAATTATTTCTGGACTGTTTGGTAAATCCTGATTTATGGACTTAGACATTCTGGACATGTTTACTTGGACTATATTATTGAATTCCTTGTGAAAATCCCTTCGAAATGGTGTACTCACTTGCTTGAATCGGACTTGCGATGGACAATTTAACGAAGTTTGAAGTTTGACGATTCTAATCGGAGAATCATTGATGAACTGTTATGGTTTTGGACTTAAGAACTAAAATATTAATAATAATCTGATTTCCTTATATAATGCTTGTCTTTTATTTTTACTTATATATTATTCTACATATGTTTATGTTTATTTGCTATAAATTATGATCTTGTTTACTACAAGAGTTTAATTACTTATGTTTTACATATGCTTCTTCTTTATATATGTTTTATTTGCACTTGATTATCTATTAATCTTATATTGGTACATAATTTTGTTTACTAAGTGAATACATCAACTTAGTATTATACATGTATGTTAACATGTATGGAAGTATATATATATATTGTTAAGAGTGTATTTGAGATATCACATGCTTACCTTGGTAATTTACTTGATTATGTGATTTACCTACTTATGTCTTTCATCTATATCACATATGCATTCATATGGAAGGCTTAAGTATGTGTATACGTACATATGTATATCTTGTTTTACATATGTTCATGCATAATTGATATATAGATTTTTAATCTATATTTATGTTTATTTGTCATATATATTGTGATCTATAACTTGTCTTAATTGAAGACTATATTTGTGAATCTAATTATGAACAAGAAGTTGTGAAGTCGGGTGTATGGAACAACCCCCGTGCTTAAGTGAATTACTGGTAAATTTTTGTGGTGAGTAGTTAAGCTATGGGCTCAAGTCCCTACAGATAGTGCACTATTAGACTCATAGGAAGGAATTGCCGACCTTGAGTGTACATACTTTGGTGATGGCCTTGGTATGCTGTTGCTTACCCGTACAATTGGTACGCGGATTTTTACCCATGCTTGGTATTTTGTACCTTGGACTTGGGAATTTTTGGGGGTTTATGAATTGTTATTACCAGTCATCTTAAAATATTCACTGAGAAGATAAAACACATATTTAATATTGGAATATGTATTTGTGATTTTGTTATGATATTGAGCATACATTGTTTAGAAATAATCAATATCTATTTATGAAATATTGATAATATGCTATGTTGCATACTTTGTTTAGAAATAATCAATATCTACTTATGAAATGTTGATAATATGCTATGTTGCATACTTTGTTTAGAAATAATCAATATATACTTGTGATATATTGATATTGTGATATGTTGATCGAACATATATTATTTTGGGTTATATCAATGATGCATTATCAGTCGATTACATTTGAGACTGAATTATTTGGGTTAAGACGTTCTTGATATATGTGGTTTATATTGAATAAAATTGATACGAAGCAATATGAAATGTTCTTAGTATATTTTTGATTGGTTGTTCAATTTTGATGTCTTATAAGATACATTAATATAAGAATGTAAGCTGTACTTATTGGGCCTGTGTTGCTCATGATGCTACACCTTCTTGTTTTCAGGTTACGATGCTTGGGGAAAAACGGGATGAACATATAAACGAATGTTTTTCTACCATGATTTTAAATTCAATCAATGTAAATGTCTTTTATTCCGCTAAACTCTGGTATTGTAAAATTATAACGATTTTAAATAGAAGCATTTTCAGACATTTGTTTCATTTGATTTATTTTGTTTTTAGAAATTTAGTCACACCGCAAATTCGGGCACCATATTTCAATATAATATTGGTCTCGGGTTTGGGGCGTGACAAAATTTCCTTTAGTATAGCACACGGTTATGGAGAGAAATAGCATTCTTCGAATTTTCCAAGACGTTTCGCTCATATTTCATGAATAATACTATAACCACAAGGAAATTGATGAAGCTCTTGATTTGACAAAAAGCCGGAAGTAAATCGTGTGGTTTGTAATAGCATTAGATTGAAAAAATTTATATACATATGAATAACCTTTGCCGACGACTATTTCGTCGGCAAAAGTTATTCATAATTTTTGTAAATTTTTTTTCACAAAATGCAAAAGGAATTTCGGCTCCGGGTTTGATCTTTTAAATACATAATTTGACGAGTGCCATACGTAAACGGTTCAGTGTTTAATAGCATTAGATTGAAAAAATTTATACACATATGAATAACTTTTGCCGACGACTATTTCGTCGACAAAAGTTATTCATAATTTTTATAAAAAAAATTTCACAATATGCAAAAGGAATTTCGGCTCCGGGTTTGATCTTTTAAATACATAATTTGACGAGTGTCATACGTAAACGGTTCAGTGTTTAATAGCATTGAAAAAAAAAAATTATCACCAGCATGGTCTAAACTTTGGTGTACCGGATGGTTCTGATTTCTGAACCTTGTGGTCGTAATTAAGTTTGAGCCCCATAGAACATGTAGTGCTATTTCTTTGAGGACTATCAAATTTTTACTAAACAAAAGTCTTGTGGCATCACTCCCTAATCCCTATCTGTAGTTCATGAATAAACTCCAAGTCGTTCGGCGCGAAAGAAAAGCTACCATATATCAAACTCAAGTTGATCAATAAACTCCAGATTTGAGATTCCGGAAATAGCTTTAAATCCATGGCTTTATATTCCGAGATTTGAATTCGGTAAACCCAAAAAATAATCTGAAATTTGAATATATATTGTAGGTAATGACGTATGATTAAACTATACAAGCTATCATTTGAAATCGATCTGCATGGTATTTCAGTCCGCGCGCAATTAGCTATCGATCATGTTAGTTCCCCATTGATGATTTGTGCTGCATGTCTCACAGCTCTAGCGACTCTCCAAATTTCATGTTGTACAAATTTCCATGACTCTGCTGTCTTCAGTCTCTTTGCCTTTTCAATGGCTTCATCTACACCTGGGAACGATTTAGATCCGTAATCATCGTTCCTTGAGGGCCCATAAATCTGCAAAAACATTACACTAATTGGTCCATTTTGTACTAATCACAATCCAAGATTGGTTGAGGCTTATGCAAGTCAACTTATCATGAGAGATATTGATGATCAAAATCAAATACGAACAATAGAAATAACTTCTGTTGAAACTTCACAAGGAACATACCAAATGCTTATACCATGACCTTCCAAATAGTCCATCTTGATCGGTAAATGCCCGCTCTGCCATCATTAGTCTGTCATTCAGCTCTCTCACCTTTAAATGATCTTTCTTCCATATTGAAGGCCAACTTTTGTTTTGTTCTATTTCCTGTACAGTTATGCTTCCATTTTAGGACATTCGTGAAATCAAGCGTCGATTAAGATTCATAAGCAGGAATGCACGATTGATACCTTTCTCTGGTTGTTAATTTTTGTAGCTGCTTTTGTGAGCTCCTCGATGGACTTGAACAGAGGAGTTAGGTTTATGTTATTATCTGTGATCTCGACTTCCAAATCCTTCATGTATTTCTGTCAATCCAGGATTCAATTTTCAATATCATACAAGTATCATTCAGGTTGACTGCACAAAAGGCTTACTCCCATTTCTCTCTACTCTATCTATGAAGGAATTCGTTCATAGAATGCTTTTTGATTGCACTACTTTTTTTTTGTTTGAAAACAACCGTACATTTGATATATTATGTCAAAAGTGCATGCAGTGGTTGATTGAAAGACAGTGTTGCCTTACCTGTAGCTCCAGTGCGTAGGAGGTATAATTAAAAGGCAAGAATTCTGCATCTGCTAGCCAAAGAGCTATCAAACCCCATAAGCTTGCCACTGTTGTCAATACTAGTGTTAACTTTATTGCATTTGAATGTTTTATTTAGTCAAGTATGAAAATTTCATTGGAGTTGAAGAATGAAAAAATAAAGCTAACCTGCAACATGCCTATGAAAGAAAGGATCACCAAATTTTTCCATCCATACAAAGTCATCATACAATGAATGGTAAACTGGGTACCCTGCAATTTTAATATGATTTGTAAGTATTTTTTCAGAGGCAATCATGGTTAACATAGCTTTAGTCGCATCAAATGTGTTGTTAGTTGTTACCTTTACCGAAAGCCAAGTCAACTGACGGAATTCCAACATATTGAACAAAAGCTGCAAAATCAGATTCTCCACTTCCCAGCCTGCCAATCTTCGTATGCAAAATACAGCTTCTTTTAGCTCAATAGTTAATTTTGTTACGTTTTAAAACAACAACAACGGAGTTTTGTACTTTGTCAGAATTCAGTAACCTCCATTATAGGGGAGTTTTGTGAACCAATTGCTTACCGTAGGCGAACTGCTGGAACCAACCCATGCTTGGTAGAGAGTTTGTGATGAATTATCTGGATCTTTGACCTTCAAATTCAAATTTTGAATGACTGATATGGGTAAAAAAAATAGTGTTAGAATATGTAGCTATACTTTTTTGCAATACCTGTTGAGTAGCTTGCTTAAGAAGTTCATCAAGCTGTGGAGTTGCAGAGGCCCAGAATCCTGGCGCATATACTGCGCTGTCAACATTCAAGTAAGCAATAGCCTTCGAAGCTAGCATGTCTCTGTTTTCTTCTACCCATTCAGTTGATCCTATCTGCAAACATTATTTAGTCTACATTTTTAAAAGAAAATTAGAAATAGAAATAGTGAGAGAAAGAGGGAGACCAGGCCATATTCCTCAGCATCCCAATTGCACAAGATAATTGTGCGTCGAGGTTTCCACCCTTTTTCCTGCAGCTTCCCCAATCTTTGAGCAATCTGCATTACACATCAAAAGGAGCCTGTGTTCATTTTTCCTTGTTGAGAAAGGAAATCACAATGCTATATAATATAAATCCAATATTACCTCTAGCAGTGCTGCAGTGCCACTATTTGGGTCGACAGCTCCAAATGTCCATGCATCCCGGTGATTACCCAGAATGACAAATCTGCATATTTTTGGCAACTAAAAATGGGTAATTCTTTCCTTCATAGAAGCCATTGTAAACTGAAATCCTAATAGTAATTTAGTAATATACACTGCTGAGGCTTAAATGCTACACTTGTACTTGCAAAAGCTTTGAAACTTACCTATCAGGTTCTTCTGCTCCTTCTATGACACCAATCACATTCTCAATTTTCCCTATTACTTGCTTTCCCTAAATCCAACATCAGAATCAGTGCAAACATAGAAACTAGCTTGCTGCATATTTAGTTCTACTTCAAGTCAAAAAGGGTGTCATGCTATAGTCATAAACATACATACACATGAATGTGCTGCACTTGATTTAATAGAGACTTACAGTGTAGCTGAGACGAGCAACCCCAGGACCTGGACCAACCCTATAAGTTGGGGCATCCCCACTTCCCTGCCAATCATCATTCGCCACTTGTCCTCCAATGGACCTCAAAATGGTTTCACCATCAGCCCCAGAAATAGGCAGTGAAGGTATCAAAGTCAAATCCCCTCCCTTCTCCACTTGCTCATCAGAAAGCCTCTCACACTCTTCACTACTCGCCCAGCCCGGCGTCGTTGGGTCCCCAATTCCGTTATAAACGGTCCCCACCTGAACCCCGCTCGGCGGCAGCCACTTATCCTCCGGAAACCACCTCCCGCCGCCGTAGTCCTTCCTATCCGTGTACACCAAAGCCCCGATCGCTCCTTCCTCATAAGCAATCCGCACAATGCTCCCTCTGAAAATCGCTCCATACTTGGCCAACACAATTTTACCAGAAACATTGACCCCCATTTGCTTCAGAGTCTCATAGTCCTCTAACCGCCCGTAGTTCACGTAAACCACGTGACCCGTCACATCCCCGGATTTCGCGTACGCGTGAAATGTGGGGAGGACTTCGCCTGCCACGTCAGCGTAGGGGTCGCCGGGGTAGCTTTCCTGTTGGAGATTGAAACTGATGGGCGGGGATGACGGTGAAGGAGTTAGGGTTAGGGAGCGGGAGAGAGGGTAAGTGAGGGCCACGTGGTAGGGGGTTATGCGGGATTGGAGATTGGAGGAGGAGAAGATCGAGAGGACGTAGGCGGCGGCCTCGGCGTTGGCTTCGGTTCCGGCGACATGGGGGCGGCGCGTGAGGGTGTGGAGGTGGCGGGAGATGGAGGCGTTGGAGGAGAGGGAATCGGAGATGAAGAGGGAGTGGTAGAAGGATTTCGGGGTCGGAGAAAAGAGGAGGAAAGTGATTGAGGTGAGTACGGCCACCAAAGTGGCGGTGGCAGTTTTGATCATTTTTGCACAAACTAGTAAACTTTTGGATTGATTATGGAGCAGAGCAGAGTATCAAATTTGTAAAGAGGTAGGCTTCACGTTGTGGCTACCGGACTTCCCCAATTTAGAAATCGACGTTTGGGACTGTAGAGCTTCCTGTTTTTAGCTATGGCGGTCACTTCAGTCTTCATCTGCTGCCACGTTGTTTTCTTAGGTCGTCTTCAAAATGTCAACTTCAATATGCTTTTCCCTCTTTCACCCAAAAAAAAAACTTTGCCCTCTTTTAGAGAAATAGATATAACTAATAGAAGAGCCATGATTGGTTATTTATTTACGTACTTGCCACTGACTCTCCTCTCGCAACATTTGTTTCTAAAGAAAATTGTAAGGTATCGTATACCAACTGCGAAGATACACGATCGCTTTCTAGCTTTTGCAACACCCAAAGTTGTGTGATGCCCATAAGGTCTTGATAAAATATGTGAGAAAAGTTCAACTAAATAAGTTATATCGACCCAATTAAAAAAGAAATAAACGAATACATTGTTAGGATTTTGGTTCATGGATATGATAGAGCTGGGCAAGGGCGGAACTAGAGTTCTATACTGGGGGGGGGGCCAAGAATGCTGGGGAAAAAAAAATAATGGCCAGGGCATGCTTTGCATTGGTCTATTGGCTATTGGCTTGGTCTATTATAATTTTATAATGTCAAATTAGAACTTCAGAAACGTTTGGGAGGGCCAAATACATATAGAATAAGCATTTTTTTCTCAATTAACTTGATTATACCTATGCATAATATATTGGACAAAATCGGGGAGGGCGGGGGGGCCGCCAGTCTACACGTAGGTCCGCCCCTGGAGCTGGGCTATCTAGCAAACGATTGTGTTAAGAGTCAAAATATTGAGATCAAATATTAGAGTGTCACATGTCCTAATCATGAAGGTTCAGTTAATGAGAGATACTTGTGTGATTCAATTGGTTACTACACATATAAGGACCACTTCAGCTTTTCTATTTTCTTAAGCAAGGTCTGCATTCCTTTCGTTTTCTCTATAACAAAATCATCAATACCTCTCATGGCTTCTCTTTTGTGATTTATCTCAATTTAATCAATACAATAATGAGTTTCCAAGCTTTATTATGAGATTGGAGGAATGTTGGATGATGATATGGGGATGCCTCAACCTAATGTTGTAATTAATTTGAAACATTCAGTTTGCTACAGTATTTTTGGAAGTGAGAGATGAAGAAGCAGAAACCTATTCAATCTAGTGCGAGCTTCTTATTAAAAGTCCCATTTCTAAGAGAGGGAAGGATATGAGGCGTAGAAGTTTGATAGAACCAGCATCCGATGTGCGTATCTTTACCAGAGGGAAGGATAGTGGCAAATACGTAAATAAAGATGGTACGATGGTTCTTATATTTGTTAGTTAAA
The DNA here is from genome assembly GCA_029955375.1 of Rubus parviflorus. Classification (NCBI taxonomy): domain Eukaryota; kingdom Viridiplantae; phylum Streptophyta; class Magnoliopsida; order Rosales; family Rosaceae; genus Rubus; species Rubus parviflorus. The sequence continues at coordinate 20,352,344 of JARGGL010000004.1, forward strand.
TGTATATGCAAGACGCAAAAGGACAACCACGTGTCGATGACAAGCAGGTGCGTCACTTCGATAGTATAGTTTATGATTTTTTTACCAAATGATTGAGACGATTTCCAAGTTGTTTTTTTTCTTCTAAATTTTTTTGTTTTTTTTATCTCTTCTCAAATTTTTTTTTTTTAGAAGAAAAAGAAAAAGAAACTTTTTTTTTAATCGTCCTATACTTTCGAGATAACAATCCCAAAATAGATTATTGATTAATCATTAATCATAAACCCTGCAAGTCTGGATTATTCTCTTTTCATGGTGGATTCATGAACTACACCTTTTTTTTCTGAAATTATTATCATAATCTCTTTTCTTTTCTATTTTTGTTTTTTATGACATGTCTATGTTTCTTCATTTTGCTTGAGAATTTTTGGCCTAATTTTATCAACGGAACCAAAATTGTAAGGACCCAGACACAAATAAGTACCCGAACCCTCAGAAAGTCTCGGAATGCCCAAACAGGAGATGTGCCCATCCTACACAAACTTAAAATTGGGCACCAAAAACAATTTATAAAATAGGAGGGGTAAATACACTTAATTGAGAATTTCCGCATTATCAAAATTCTTAGTTCCCTTCTCATTTAGGCATCGGAGTGTTTTTTGTTTTTTCCAATCAAACTAGACATCTATTTCCTACTTCCAATTCTTGGCCTAGTCACATATTGCGGTAAGTTTTCTGCTCGCACACTAAAAGCCTCAAGGTTGCGTACATATATATATATTTAATACAAAAATTTGGATTCTTGGTAAATATTCAAAAACTCAATATTTGCCCCTCCTAAACTATATTAGCCAATATACAAACTTAAATAAAATAAAGGCAAAATAGTAAATAACATAATAAAGAAAATTAAAACCATTATTATGAAGACCTACACTAACTTGTCCACTTGTCTATTTATTATACATATATACATATTATTTTTTAATTTTTTTTATTACAAAACCGAATAACAAGTAATGCGAAAAAACTAAATAAGCGAGAATGTTTTTCTCACGCACGAATGCCACCTTCCACAAAGAAGCGCAAGGCTAGTATATGTTTATACAAATATGCAGCACTATTATTGAGCACATTAATTACAAGGAATTATTTCAAACCCAAAGAAGCAGCAACTGGTAGTGCAAGTACTACACAAAGAGAGACGTGGAGATTTGATTGTTCCATGACAGAAAACTAGTCCTTTTGCCACCCGTGTTCATATCTGGTAATTCCAACACTTTTACATCACCAAAATTCTCCACAGAACACAAACCCTTCAACATGATCGAGTCACTCTGTCTACTTCCGCAAAGTGGGCCTCAAAAACCATCCTCTCAGCTACACCAACTACTTCATTTTCATCACCCCAACCATGGTCGGTCACATTCCAAAAGTAATTAATCAAAATGGGGCTGAATTATATATCTGTGGCCAATTATTAGAGACTGGGTTATAACTCAAAGGCTGGCATTATGCTAATGTTTTAGGCAATCACAGAAAGAAACAGCCCCATTATTGATAATCCCTTGAAGAATATATTCACAATCCGCACAAAAAACAGAAAGAGAGACACTTCACGAGCACCACCAAACAAACCCCAACAAAAAAGTGCAAACAACATTTTTTTTTTTTCTGAGAAACAACAATTTTAACCAACAACGTTTTTATTATAAGCACACAAAAGCTCAACCTGTCCTCTCCTCTTGTGGCTCAGAGTGCTTCTTCTCTCACATGTAAACATAGAAGAAGAAAACCACCCGTGACTTCTTTGATTCTCCATTTCACTACTTTCCACCTAAACCAAACCACCAAAAACTTGTATATAAACCAAAACTAATAACATACTCTTTTCTCATTCCCTATTCTCTTTTTTAAAATGCCAACATTATTCCAAAGCATTTTCTATGTTTCACTTCTTCTTCTTGTCCTAAACTCTACACAAACCCTATGCCACACCAAGGGAATTCGGCCGGGGAACTCCGCCGGAAAAGTACATCTATCCAAGAACATGACCCGAGCCCAATTCTCGGAGCAGCAATTCATGAAATGGGTCAAGTTTGTTGGGAGCCTCAAACACTCGATTTATAAGAATGCGAAGAACAAGCTGTTCCCTTCTTACACACTCAATGTGGCTAAGAACCCTTCGCAGGGAGACTTCACCAAAATTCAGGACGCCATTGATTCTCTACCCTTCATCAATCTCGTTAGAGTCGTCATCAAGGTCCATGCAGGTGTCTACACGTGAGTAATTCTCTATCTGTCCTCTTCCTTGTGGAGTTGGTCTCTGTCTTTCAACTTTTGCTTGACAAAATTATATGATCTTGTATTTCTTGTGATTAACTGTGCAGTAATTGCTGAACTTGTGAAATGGTTTTGATTTTGTAGGGAAAAGGTGAACATACCGCCATTGAAATCGTTTATAACTATAGACGGAGCAGGGGCAGATAAAACAATTGTTCAATGGGGAGACACAGCTCAAACGCCATCAGGTCCGAAAAAACAACCAATGGGGACTTTCAATTCTGCAACTTTTGCTGTGAATTCGCCTTATTTCATTGCCCGGAACATTACTTTCAAGGTACGTAATGTCCTTTATTAACTCACTAACCAATCAATTAGTATTCCATCTCCGGTGTAATTGTACTCTTTATCTACAGAATACTACACCGGTGCCGGCGCCGGGAGCAATTGGGAAGCAGGCAGTGGCGTTTAGAATTTCAGCAGATACAGCAGCCTTCTTGGGGTGTAGATTTTTGGGAGCACAAGACACGCTCTATGACCATTTGGGAAGGCATTATTACAAGGATTGCTATATTGAAGGTTCTGTTGATTTCATTTTCGGAAATGGGCTCTCCCTATTTGAGGTAATTAGATCATCATTTTTCACATTCTCGACAAGCATTTTTTCTTGGTTAATCTTCAATTATGTACAACTCATTGATGATTTGAAAAATCTATTCCGTATATCATATATGTATAGCATAACGCTGTCAAGTGATATATCCAACGAATGGTTGCTTGACATGTAGTTGGTCTTATAAAGCGTAAAAATTATATATAGGGTTGGGGTTTAATTAGTTATGGTGTTTTGGACATCCGATCTGAACCCTAGATTCTCCGGTCACATTTGGAGCAATAAATGGTCGAATACACTAGTGCCTGTTGTCATGTGATGTCTCCGATATACAGAATATTTACTTGGTTATTTGACAATGAAGTGAAGTCAAGGTTCTTGACCACTGGTGTCTTGTGTTGTGTCGTATTAATCCTTGTGTTCCAGTCTCGATCACGTACAAGCTCATCACATATTCACATATTCACATGTATGAGTGCGAATTTGGGCAGGGATGTCACGTGCATGCAATAGCAACAAACACGGGGGCATTAACGGCGCAAGGGAGGAGCAGTTTACTGGAGGAAACGGGGTTCTCGTTTGTGAACTGTAAGGTCACGGGTTCAGGAGCTCTCTATCTTGGAAGGGCTTGGGGACCCTTCTCTAGGGTAGTCTTTGCCTACACATATATGGACAACATTATCATGCCAAAAGGCTGGTACAACTGGGGTGACCCTAATCGTGAAATGTACGTAACTCTCTCTCTCTCTCTCCCTCTATTTATGTTACCATTGCATGTGTTATGCTCGAAAACGACATTGTTTTAGGATTTTCAGTCATACTTTTCGTTTTTAGAGTTTTGCCATCTATAGCCTCAATCATATAGCAAATCCATTAACTCAGCCAGGAATTTCTCTTGCCCTTGTATGAAATTCACCGATGTCCGAATCGACGTAGTTTTGAACATAAACACAATCTCGACACATAATCCAAACTCATTTCCCTCATAGTTTTCTTTTTCTTAGATAAAAAGTGAAAATGGCCCATTGATCCACAGGAATCACCCATAGGTCTATCCCTTCAATATAAGCGTGCCTAGCGCCTTTGGCCTTTTGAAAACAAAATGGGCGGTTTACAGAGAGCACCTAAAAGGCTAAAACCATGTCTATATGTCATATAGCACTTTTCCTGTGCAAAATCTACGTGTAGTGCACCACAAGAAGTCCATAAAAAACCCTATCTACCTACTCATACATTACCGGCCTCATTCATGTTGGCATATTATAACCAAAGCCACGCCAGCATCTATATATATATATATATATAAGTTTGGTGCAATGGTGCTGCATATATAAGCCACCTACCTACTACTCCTACCACTCCTTCCTCAGCCAGTTTTGGTTTCTTTCTTCCTTAGTGAGCATGCGCAATGATGATATTGTTGGTTAATATTTACATCTGTATATTGTTGTGGCCATGCAGGACTGTGTTTTATGGGCAATACAAGTGCACAGGACCTGGGGCTCAGTATGCAGGGAGGGTATCATGGTCTAGGGAACTCACTGATGAGGAAGCTAAGCCTTTTATTACCCTTACCTTCATAGATGGCTCTGAGTGGCTCAAGTTCTGATCATCACCTACTAATATACATGACTAATTGTTTATCTTTATAAAAGCCCATTTTTACTTATAACCTTGGTTAATATATGATTGTGATTATATATGCCATATCAAGCACATCTTTTACCAGAAAAAGAAATCATTGACAATTGAATTAGATGGGGAAAAGAATTAGAGACTGGACTTTGGCTGTCGCATAGATTTCAAAATGGAGTTTCTAAAGCTAAAATTGTGCCCCCAAACCCAAAACCTCATTTACAATCCATAACTTTGGCCCATTACCAAAGACAAAAATTCCATCACGTCGGCCGGATCCAAGAACCGAATCCGGGTCCAAAGTGGGAACCCGAAGTGAGACGGTCCAAAATTATTCCATCTTATTTCGAATAAAAGTCCTACAAAATTGAGGCAACCATTAGAAATACAATACCTACTTCATCCAAATTTTCTTACCATAATGAGGTTTATAAAGCTATCTAAGACATCTAGAAGATGCTCCAACCGCCTGAAATTTATTTGTACATGAAATATCAACCCCAAGTCACCCAGATCAAATTATTTTTACATTAAATAAAAATTGAACATAGTTAAAAAAAATTGAACAATGACTTTTTCCGACGACAAATTCGTCGCTACTAATCATGTGCATCTGTTTATTTTTTCCTCTTTATATGTAAAATATATATTTCCGGCCTCCAAACCATCATGTCATAGGTTTTCCTTAGTTTATTAAGTTACTCCCTACACTCGTCCTTAATAAGGCTCCAAATAATTTCAAAATTGCTCAATTTCTCCCAAGGCTTTTAGCAAGGGGTTCCATTAATTTATTTTGCACAACGTTATGAAATGAAAATTTTCTTTAGAACATTATAGTAAGATATTAACACAAAATTAGTCAAATTATAAACCCTTACCAAAACCTATTTTCCTTCAATTTTTTTTGTTGCACCAGGACATACTTAAAATCTGAAACATTTGAAAGATACCAACTGACGAAATCTTATTGGGTTATCCTCGATCAACAATGTGACTTATTAGCCTACTTTTTTTACGATTAATTCTGCTTACCCCTTTCTCTTTTGCTATTTTTCCTTGTATTGTTTTCAAAACCCAAAATTAGCTCTCAACTCTTATAGAGAAAGAAGAGCATAAAGATGAGTGCAGGCCCAGAATTGGGGTAATTTTAAAGAAGGAATGTGGTAACAAACTTAAAGTAAAGATTAGTGACAGAATTAGTGACTTTCTATTATATACTGTATCCCGAGGACAGAGGCTATGTACTTGGATAGGAGAGGTCACTAATCTTTAGGGCTCTGCATGCAGCAGCCTGACCTGCAGCTAAAGCATCAGTTCTGAAAGCTCCCTTTCATGAAAACAAAGCTTTGCTTAGATTCTACCAAGAAAGCTCGAAAAGAATGTGGCTTTACTTTGCATCAGATCAGAGTCCGGCCAGCCTTCCCATTACCCATTGTGACAGGTCGTCGAAAGCTAGTCATCATTGGCTTATTATCTATCTCCTTTCCCTTGGAAACTGAACGTACACTAAAACAGATTACTATCAGAGTAATCCATAACCAACTGTCTAACTATATATGAAACCGAATGTACACTAAAATACTACCATTTCTTTCTCTTTAATTTCTCATCCTCATATCACAGTGTGTGCGGACAATTGTACGACTTCGTTTCATATATATATATATATCCTATATGAGAGTCATTCGCAATTAGTAGGAAAATGCAATGCAATCTAATGATGGAAATGGTCTATTTTTTAGATCTTAATTGAAAGATTTATCTTGCCTAAATTACCATTAGATGCATGTTCATATTAATAAAATGCAAAATTTATCATTTTATCTAATGATCAAAACCGTCTTTAACATACTCAAATGCAATATTTATTATTTAATCTAATTAATGATAAAAACCGTCTATCTTTTAGATCTTTATTTTAAATTTAATGAGTAGAATCGTCAGTATTTTATCTAACAAACTCAAATGATATTTGTTTATGTACATATTACATGACGAAACCATTTGCATTTTTACCGCTATAATTTTTATGAAAGAATAGACATTATCTTTCATCTGATTGGTTTTTTGCGTTCTCTTCTATCAAAAAAGTAAAAAGAGTCCTCTCTGTTTCCTCTGATCTTACAAGGTTCTCTACCATTCATGCTCTGAAAAATGTGGGTAGAATATATCATACGGTTGATTAGAAACATAGTCACAAGAAAGTGAAAAGTACGAGCCATAACAAACCAAACCAAGTAGGGTCATTGATACAGAATTCCCTTCGCAGAATCAAACAAAACCTTATGAATTCGCAGAGAGAAATAAACGCAAGAGAGGATGAGCCTTTCGAGAGCGGGATGGTTCAAACTTTCCCTTTTTCCTTGTCTTTTTTGTTGTTGTCAATATTCAATAATGAATCCACTGGAAAAATGTGGAACATCTTCTTCTTTGGGTAAATACCCAAAGTATAGGACTTAACAGAACCAAATTGCTTCACATGTCCGAATAGTAAAGAATAGTAATATAGTCCCGTGTGGAATATATTGCAAGCATTGTCTTGTCAATGCAGTTTCTCTTGAATAATGTCCGAATATTTACGAAGAGAGAAAAAATTATGTTACGGATGTATGTCATACTCCCAACATTTCTATGATGAAAATAGTAAAAAATGAGAATTAAGAGTTTCGGATTTAGGATTTAAGGCTTGCATCACAGCATTGTCAATCACATCATGTCTAAACCCTAAATTCTCGATCACATGTGTATGCTATACTCCGATTATTTATACAATTGAAATTAGTGAAAAATAAAATTTAACGGTAGAAAAATTCAAAACATATATGTCCAAGTTATGATTGAGAAGAAGATACATGGTCTTTAAGTATTGGAAAGACATTGGAATTAAGAGCTAGCTTAAATGAAAGCTGATGATGATGAGCTGGGATTTGACTCTGCAGGACCCAAAAATACAAATTTGTTTTCTTTCTTTCTGAGAGAAAAGACAAAGCACTCTGCAATTCGATCATAATTAGACAATTGCTTCCATTGCATTCATATGATTAACACTACCAACCCCATCATCATTGCATTAGTACTAACTTAATTTCATCTACAAGCATCTGAAATTTCTGGTATAATCCCTAATCTTTTTTGTAAGAGCTGAACAAGGTTAGCTTGAAGACCTGGTTATAATAATCAACATCAACACCTCCTTAGCAAGCTATTGAAATCTGAGGACCTATCAAACTTGCCCATCACAGCATTCTTGAAATTAATGGCTTCCTGGACTTGTGAACAAGACCTCTGCATTTTAACCCCACTCAGACTGTTCCTTGACTCCAGCAATTCATTAAGCGAAAGCCTCTTCTTGGTTCCCGGCTCCGGCCTCTGTTTCGGAGCACTGTGAGACCTCAACTTGGCCTTGAAAGACTGAGTGCTCGCCATGTAATTCGGGTAGTTCCCAAATCCCCTGTAAAAATTGTCGGCGCAGACACTCTTGGCAGGCGTCGCCGGGGCATTAGACCCGCACGAGTTCACAAATCTCGGCGTGCTCTGCGCAGTGGAGAATCTGCATTCCTCTCCGGTGAGTCCCCAGTCGGAATCTAGAAAAATCCGGTGGTCCGGGAGTGTTATCCGAGCCGGACAGCAACAGGGGAGTGGAGAAGACACTGCCTGGTAAAATGGGTCGTCACTGAATTCAGAGATGGAAGTGTTGGTTCTGCGAGACCTTGATTTGGGCCTTCCTGTGTCAACCTCCACAATCTTGGGGATTTCATCAATGGTGTTAAAACTATTGTCCAAAGAAGCAGAGAGCCTCCTGCTGTGGCTCGGAGCCGTGTGCTCACTTCTATTCTCATCAAATCTCTCCTGCAAATTAAGTTTATGTGAGTTGACATTTATGACTCAATTAAATGCAGAACTGATCAAATTGTTTTGAAATCTGGGGTTTTTTTTACCGTGGATTTTCGTGCGCGGATTTCGAATCTGTTGGCTTCACTATTGGAGAGGTTGAGATTGAGTCCCCGGGATTTATGAGAACGAACAGTGGCTTGTGCTCTCACCAAAGCTTGCATACCATGGAGTGTAGCAGTGGCCTGTTTCCTCACTAAATAGCCTCTCACTAATGCCTGCAACTTCACCAGTCCTTTCAGAGCTCTCAGGGCTTTTCTGGCCTGCATTCAATTCACAGTCCAAAAAGGACCAAAACCCAACAAATTATTTTCAGTTCAACAGCAAATTCCATTAACTATAAGCAACAGATTAAGTACACAATGAGATGAAATTAAGCCAAAAACACACATACCAAGTATCCCCTGAAGAAAGTTTGCACCTTGACGGCAGCATATCTCTCCCGGCCGCCGCCAAACATGGTGCCTCTGCCATTGCTAGTGAGGCGGACGACCGCCACAGCCGCCTGTGCCGCAGCGACTGCCGCATCAGCAGCGGCGGCCGTGGCGGCGGCCACTGCAATTGCGTGCTTGCTCTGCTCATCCTCTGTTTCACTGTAGTAGGATCTGAGCCAGGCGGCCTCGGACGGTGAAATGTTGGGTGGGATAGTGGCCGGATTATGACAGAGCACACTGGCCGGAGAAGTCGCCTCCCTCCCAAAGCTTGAACCTTTCTTGTATTCAAAACAGGAAACTGAAGTTGAATTTGAACTGGGTTTGTTGTGTTGGTCTCTCTCTTTGTCTCTCTTAATGCCAAACAAGCCCTTGAGCCACCTTGTTGCTCTACCCATTTTTCAGGTTAGTGTGTTTGAGCTTTTGAGAAAAAGAGAGAGGGAGAGAGAGAAGAGCAGGGTTTAAAGGATTGAATGTGAAAGCAAACAATGAAGACAAGGACGGTTTCAGGGATACAGCTCACAATCTTAGGTACTTTCCCTGGTTGCGGAAAAGGGTGAAACAGAGTTGTTAAAGAATGAAATCTTTTGCTACACACAAAAAAACGTAAATGTTTCTCTCTCACTTTTTTCAAATTTGTGTTTTTGAAGATTATTTAAAACGAAGGGGGAGGAGGATTTTGCGCCACAAAATCCCAAATCCCCAAGTTTGAATTAAAAACGGCAACTTAGAGATGAGGGCAAAAACAGAGGGAGTAAAATAATAGGGAATTAGAATCAGATTCTTTGTGACTGGATATTTTTTTTTTTAAAAGGAGAAGAAAAAGATTAACAGTGGTGCTTTGGTTTTGGACCCGTCTTTCTTCCCCAATTAGGCTTTGCTTTCTTTGTACATGAGAAAAGGAGGGATCAGTGTATACGATAACTTTGTGGAGCGACGTGTCTTAAAAAAGAAAAGATTCTTAACTCAGTGTCTGACACTCTCGTGATGCCCTTGTAATTTAGATAATGGACTTGGTGATTGATTCATTATGTGCATACAACAAATTAATACTTGATTAAGTAAAAACGTGTTTGAATCCACTCCATTTTGGCTATCAACTACGAAATTAGGGAGGCCGGAGGTCTTCTTCTTTCAGCTCTGCTTCACAACTAGTACGTATAAGTAAAGAGAGGCGTGTCAAGCTCAACTCTTTACTGTGGTTTAACTTATCGGATGAACACCTATTATAAGTTGATAACATAACACCGACTTATCTAATAGTAAATTTTACACAAAATGTTAGCATATGACACAAAACTACCCAAGTGACAATATTTTTGATTGAGTTAATTGCAACATGATACACTTTCTTAGCGAGCCAATTTTGAATTAACATGAAATGATATAAAAACGCAATTACTTCAAACTCAAATCCGCTAGCTTTGTATATCGGATTGGCAAGTCCTATCCAAGATTAAGGATACCTCTCTCAACAGCTGTGTGTATATTGTGGGATGAGTACAGCCTATATGTAAAAGGTCCTCCATACCAGTGTACTAGTCATTTCATACTTCATTGTAAATCAAACATTTCCAATATTAAAAAGGGTATGAGTAAAATTGTAACTTAATTATATTGACTTATTGGCTGGATTGTTCGGTGAGATCCAAATGAGGTCAGAAAGATCTTTGTATTTACGGAAATGCTACTTATTTCTACAGGTCACAGCGTTGACGAATCGGGGAGGCTTCCGTCATTTTGTGTACTAATAATATCCATTCGCAGGACTTTCACAGTGGCAAGTGGGTTTGAAATTGGGCTTGGGCCCATGGCCCGTAAATGACAATTCATAAATGCAGCTCCCGTGAAACGGTGACGCATTTGTTGATCATTTTGCGCACAGTTTCTTTTATTATGAAAAAAGGTTCGATCTTTACGCTCCACTCTCTAAGCTCTATATGTCACTTACAAATAGCAACGAGTTTGTTTTGTTTGGTAACCAGGAAAAAAAATGTCTACTAAAGTAGCAAAAACTTATGATCGAGCATGTTTACCTTTACTCACTCGCAAAACATCTACTACTTAAGCTCTCATTCCCGGTTTCTCTGTCGTCGTTTTGCTTTCTAATTACTTAAGCTTTTTAAGATTTATGTACGTAACAGGCTCAATATTAGGCATATAGCAACAACAGTACCAACACTGGTGAAAGGCCCTTATCATTCCGTTCAATTCGTATATCCTTGTCATATATCTGTCAATTACTCAATTAATTTACTATCTCCAGGTACTATCTGATGGTGCAGAATCTCTTTGTACTATCTGATACAACATTTCATAATCCTATTTCTGTAAAAGGAAGAAGCAGTCGTGAAACAAAAACAGATTACAAATTAATGTTAAAACTGGTCCTTGGATGCTACCATGCATGCATATTTTTTGGGGGGTACGTATGACCACATGTTTGTCGCAGCTCATAGTTTTGTCTTGAGTCTTGACCAATCATATACGGCTCATTGGACTTTGGGCCGGCAACTTAACCTACGCAATGTGCAGCCAACACACCAAATCTGATATGTGTTTATAACATACTGTAATTAACACACTCAAAACTATACATAGGCAATCCGCCTTTATCGATCCCATGTAATAACAAAAGACCTCTCACGAGAGAGTATACTTGTGCAAAATAAATTTATGAGTTAAGGTAGAATATCCCATTCTTTTTCATTGTGTAAGCACCCACATCCAGTTTAATGTACTTCCCTACTAGTAGTTAATTACCCGAATCTATGTTCGTTACGTAATCAGTTAGTATGAGCAGTATGAAAACGATGATCCAACTCCCAAAATTTATACTTCCACTTGTATATATATACCTGCAAACATGCATTAATCCAAACCACCCAAAATTGGACACTGGCCTTGTCTATATGTTATTAATTTGGATGATGATTTGCAAGTAGCTAGCACTTTGAATTTGTATATAGCTAGGCATATGCTATAAGTTTAGGATGAGCATTGAGCAACACTTAGAATAAATGGACCCTCGTGTCGACCTGAAAGGGGGTGGAAAATGATGGGTTTGGAAATGAGAGGAAGATGGTGGCACGTACAGGCCATGTGTGGAGGAGTTGATCGAGTACCTCCTGAGGGGGGACATCAGACATAAGACATGCCTTGCTATTCCCATTGGAGAAAACAAAGCAAAAGCTCTGCTTAGCCTCGCTTGTAAGTAACCGAGTAAGTAATAGGATAATATTCCGTGCAAGTGTATGAAATTAATGCGCCTATCTAGCTACTAGCTTCTAGCTTCTAGCTTCTAGCTTAGCTCCTGTTGCTTACAAGGTGGACAAAGGCTATGTCCCTCTATGCCCTAGTTTAGCCTACAAGCTACTATTAATTTCACCAGTAAGGGCCAATGGGTTATGGGGTTACAGAGAGACAGCCATGATGGAGTAGTAGGTTTGGGGCTGCTTTGGTTCGATCATATATATATATATATATATATATATATATATATATATATATATATAATGCATGCCATTGCCAGCAAGAACTAATAGTAGTCTTGTAATTAGTTTAACGAAGTACGGTTTAGATAAGGAGACAAGATAGATAGAAAGAGAGAAGGAGGATTTATATTATAAGGCAAAGCTTGCAATGCCATGTGATCACAAGCACAAGATAATCTTAAATTTGTCTTCATTTTTCATATGTATTTAACCCTACCTAGCTACCTCAAATTCAGAAGCTATATATAAATATCTGTTGGAATGGATACGAAGTAGCGATTCTGAGATATATATATATATATATATATATATATATATATATCAGTACTGCATGCACTGTTGAGTGGGGTTAGAATTGCATTGGATTTTTGCCAAAAGCGTACGTGTAAGTATTGGAGTGGGGTTGTTAATGCTTTGGCCTTTTCCAGCCCAGCCAATTTGAGGCTGGAAAATGCAGTACTGATTTGGCATCTTGGTAGCTGCATCGCCATGTTTGAGTTTTCACCAGCACCTATTTGTAACAGCTATAGCTCATTATATCCATCACCGCAGTGAAGAGGATTTGAACATTTTCTTCATTTTGATGAACTATCTACGTAAAGCTACAGCAGCAGGACCACCATGATTGATCGAGGAGCTTTATATCTTTCTTTCATGTACATTAGTGCAGCTGTGCAGGTGCATGACAATGATAATGGACACGCTCAGATCGAGGTTCAAGTCTGGACCATGCTACGTAAGCTAGGGTTACAGACTACGTACAGTTAGCAGCCTTAAGCCCTAGCCTACCTTGAAGCGGGTTGATTTTTAAAGATGCTCGATCATCACGCACATTCCCAATGCGCAAACTAGGTTGATTAATTTTAAGAGATGATCATCATGCATCCTCCTTTTCTTTTTGTTTCACAAGGTTTTATTGGTCGGAAATTCTCCGTTCGAATCTTTCTTCTCTAGCTAGTTAGTAGGTGATATCAATTCATTAGCTTCTTTTTCTTTTGTATACTACATACAAGAATGATTTAGTCTGTCGGAATGCAAAAGCATGGCCACAAGAAAAAATTACATAATAACTAGTCATCCGTGAATCAACTTATAACTCTCCGGCCACTTACAAAAAGAATACTTAAAAATGTTATGGGCAATTACATAATTGATAGTGTGAGTAATTGCCATGGGTATCACATATCATCAGAAAGTTGACCGACCCAATCACGACAACTTTGGTGGCGTGCCCTTAATTTGTGCTAATCTATGCTTACATGTATAATTATAAATATTTTTTCATTAAAGAACAGGGTACAAATGTACCATTGAGTTGTGCTCAGTCGCGTACGTATGCACATACGTAGTAACGTACTAATGCCCATGCATCTAATCGCTTAGTGGCTGATCCGATGAGGTTGACATTCACTTGGCCAAACAAATCAGGATGGGTTGACTTGTGTTTTGGCCAATAACAATGCATTGATAATTGCAAATTAGTAGTTAATTTACTACATGCATATGCACCAACTATACTATACTTTTAAGTACAGATAGAATCATCTACCATCTTCCACATATGCATATATATCAAACTCATTTTTTAATTTTACCTAGTTCATTTTAATACTATTTTGAGTCGTACTATGTCTATTTCCCCAGTATTAACCTTAGCAATTAATTAAAATTAAATGCATGAAACTGCCCATTTGTTAGCTGCATCACACTAGTTTGTCAGAGAATACTTTGGTGGAACAGTCATGTAAGCACCTAAATCTAAACCGACCAAATGTGGACACTCAATCCCTCGAATCCTAGCATATTGAAAAATAAATAGAAAACCCCCGGCTATAATCAAGCAGTCCTTTCTTAATTTAAACTAGAAATATTCAACACATCCGATAGGTGTGGAAGTGGAGATAGTTACCTAAAAGAAGTGCGTGGTTAAGCAGTTATGTAATTTTTTTTTTTTTTGCTCTTCATGATTTAACATTTTTACTCTCTTCTGATTAATTGGTTTTCAAAATATTTTAATATATGACAAAACCTATTTTCTTAAATAATAATATAGATAAAAATAAAATATTTGGATGAGTATGTTAAATTCACCTCCCAAAAAAAAATTATATATATATGCATCATGTACTAATATCTGGATTTTGAGTGAAATATCAATATTGGGATGGAACATGTTTGTCTTATAATATTCAAGTAGTACGGGGGAATACATGCAAAGTAGTTATGGTTGTACCAAGTGGTAAAGGAGAATAAGAGAAGGGATTAGGTCAAGGGGTGACAGCATCTAACACGATTCAAAGTTTCAAACTCCACGCTAAGCTAGCTCTCAATTTTGATACGATTGCACTCGTCCTTGCCCTGAATGTTTAAAGCACAATGAAAGAAAGACGTATAATTAAGAAAATTGAATTAAAATAGAAAAAGAACTATGCAATATAAATCACACGTTGAACTGACTCTGACTAATAATAATTCAGACCAAAAATGAGAAAAAACGAAGAAGACTAAAGTATCTAATTAAATCTAGTTGGTGGGGGCTTGTAATAAACTAGCAAAAAGATCCAGAATTAATTGCGGAGAAGCAAAGCATGGCCAAAGGAAATCATGGATTTGACGGCATGGAACCCACAGATTTCGCTTGGTACAATACCAACAAAGTTAAGGCCTGGAAAGTCAGTTTACGAATGCAGATTTAATTGGCATAAACAAGCTAGGGGAGATTAATCAAACTGACCGACTCGGCCGGCCAGTAACAGAGAAACTACTGTGATTTTTGACCAAATTGGCGTGTATATATATATAAAAGAAAAAGTACGTACAGAAGCAGAGTTGTCCCAGTAGTAGTTTTGATTAATTGAATGAAATGACATGAAATGAAAGGGCTGATTCCCCCCTCGTGCGCTTTCTGCACAAACAGGTCGTGCATAATGCATGCTTCTGAATTACAGACAACACACAACAAACACATGCTTCTCTTTCTCTCTTTTTCTTTGTCTTTCTGAGCTGCAAACCATATATGGTGGTATCTATCGAAAAAAAAAAACCATATATGGTGGTGGTGGTGGTCTTCGCAGTTTTGAGTTTTTCTGAGCCTCTTGCATTATTACAGCCCTTGTTTGTTTCTTTGGGTGCTTCAACTCCTTTTATCCATATCATAGGGACACAAATGAACCACCTGAATTGCATTTCCATCCTTTAATTTCGAGGCATATATATGTGTGTGTGTCCGATAAATGATATTTATATATTAGGGCTAGCTTGTCAAATATATATACAGTCGTTGATTTATATATGTATACCTAGCTAGCTAGGTAGCTACTACACGACGAATGCGAATCCCATCACACTTACACATGGAATGCTGTGAATGTTGTGTGTGCAGTTTGAAACTTTGAATGAGGTTTTGTCAAGGTTTGAATAATATATAGGGTTTTGAGACTAATGTGTCGAAGCACTCAAAGGCGAGCTCATAATTGAGGCATCTTTAAACAATGGAGAGAATTTCTCAATTAGTACCTCTTATCACTTTGATAGGGATCGAGATGTGAATGATTAATTGTACAAGGCAGACGTGTTGTCAGCCAGTAAATCGGTCCCCCAATCACTTGGTCATATTGTAAGTAAAACTCTATGATGAATAGAAGACTTGCACGGATGTTCTAAAGAAACATTAAGTCATGTTCTAAAAGATAAAAGAAGCTAATCATGTAAGAAACCAACGTATGTATAGTTTCAAGTAATTTGCCTCCATACGGTACGAAATTGTGAATCAAACACAATTCTATGTCCAACCTACATGCTATGATGGCTTTTTTTAAATTAGGCCTAGATTTTTTGAGATGAAATGCGAGTATACGCCAATTTTTAATTTTGTATCCGATGAAAAATAGAGTCGTCTAGGTCTCATAATTCCCAAAGACAATGAGATAATTAGCCACATTATTGAGACCTCTTTACTTGGTTAGGGTGCTTTACCTAGGAATGTATGTTATTTTTTATTATGTCTAAAATAATTCAGATTGAGCATAGTTGAGCCATGTTTTACTGTTAAAAATTGAAGAAGTAGACATTTATTTCACTCGATTTTTCTTAAGGTTATTGCGAGAACTTAGCTCCTATATAACTCATACATGATTAAGAACTTCTGCTTTATACGTATGTTCTAATTGATAAATTTTTTTACGTGTACGTTAGAGTTTTTCGTAACTATCTACAAGATAATAAATCGAAGCTTAATTACCCACCAAAAGAAAAGGGACATCGATCAAATTGGGACTCTTGCTTCCACTTTTTCACCTATTATCTTTTTAGTATGTAATCACATCATACGATCATTACGATCAAGGACTGTGAGTTTTGCTTAAGCTAAGTAAAATCAACACAGCTGGGAATTCACGATTGGCCGGATTGAATGATTAGGGTTGCTGGCATGGGACCAATCTGTGGAAGATAAGGTCAAACTCGCATTGAAGCGGTACTCATTGCCAGGTGTCGAATTCTGATTGGAAGCTAATCGGATACTTTAGAAAGGCTAGCTTAGCTTGTCCACCCAACATAGTCATGGAAGGAAAAGATCAAACATGTCCGAATCTTTGAGACATTTCCCAATTGCCCTAAGCACTTGTTACAGAGACTCCAGTGTACTAGTTTGTCTCGGTTAAAAATGTCATTCACTTCAACCTTTTATCCAATCAAACTTATATATATATGCAAAAAGCATGCCCCACCAATTTTACGAGCATCCAAATTCAAATATTGTCTACGTCAAAGCTAATTTTTTTTTATTTTAAAAAAAATCTCTAAAAAGAATGAAAGTGACGTACACTAAAAAGAAAAAGAGGGAAAAAGAGAGGGAGAAGAAATAATTATATATATAAATAAATAACAAGTGGCAAAAATTACATGTTGGTAATCTGGTGTGGATTATCGAGAAGAAGGCACAGTAATGATAATCAATGGGTGCGCTTGTTCAGCTTCGCAACCACTGCTACTTGGTAGTACGACTTCACACCCGGCGCACGATAGCGCCTGGGCCCTCTTAGCCTGGAAATCCCAGTCTGTGGTCCCAACAACATACAACATCAGCCCTGCACAACAAATCTGGGCCGACAGCAACCCGATCCAGAGGCCATTAAACCCGACTCCGAGCCAGAACCCGAGCCCAATCGCCACGGGCATGCCTACCAGATAGAACGCGCTGAGGTTCACGTTCGCTGCAGTGGACGGACGCGCGCTCCCTCTGAGGACCCCACACCCCACTGTCTGCGGGCAGTTCCCGAGCTCGCACAGCCCTAGGATCGGCAGAGCGGCCGACGTCAGCCGTATGATCTCCGCATCGTTCGTGAACATCCGGCCCCACACTCCTCTCATCCCGGACGCGAAAGTCGTGGCGGATAGCCCCATCACGAACGCCAACATCACCGCCACCAAAGCCGATAATTTGGCTCTGTACGGCCGGTTCCCCCCGAGCTCGTTCCCGACCCGGGTCGACACTGCGAATCCGAGCGAGGATGGGAACACGTAAATTAACGACGTCGTCTGGATAAGCACTCCCATCGAGGCGACGGTTGCTTTGGGGTCTACAAGGAGGCCACACAAGACGATCATGATCTCGTACCACCACCATTCCAAGCAAACGGAGACGCAGCTCGGCGCGGCCAGCCGGAGCAGCGGCTTCCAGCCGGTCAAGCACTCCCGGCTCGGTGCGGTCCACGTGGGCACGTGTAGTCCGGTAGCCCAAACGTATAAAACTAGAGATAAAAGGACGAAGAAATTGGAGGCCGCGGAAGCCGCAGCGACGCCGGCGACGCCGAGGCGGAACCGAGTGACCAGTAAGAGATTCATGGGCAAATGAAAGAGCGCTCCGGCAAGAGATGCTAAAGTTAGGGGGTGGGTGATGCCCTGAGCGCGAAGGTAAATGCGGATTGGATGAATGAGAGAGTTGGTGAAAAGGTCAGGCAGCGAGAACATGAGATAGGTGTGAGCCATTCGTGTGATATTTGGGTCCTGGCGAAGATGTAACAGGATTGTGGAGATGTTGAGCCAGAGAAGCGAAATGGGCAGTGACGAAACCGCCAGAAAGATTACAGAGCGGTGAAGTGTGACAGAGAGAAGCTTGGGACGTTGGGCTCCGAAGGCTTGGGAACAGAGCGGCTCCATGCCTAAGGCCAACCCCGACAGTACGGAATAGCCAGTGATATTTGCGAAGGCTATGGCCAATGAACCGGCGGCGAGTTCTAAATCGCCCAACCGGCCCAGGAAAAGCATGGACAGGACGGAGCGGAAGTAGAGGATGAGAGCTGTGATGAGGATAGGGAAGGCCAGGTTGAAGAGGGACTTGGTCTCTGTGACTATGTCTGTGATGCTAATTGGGCTGCTTGTGAGTTGGGGTTGGGGTCGTGGTTGTAATTGCTTTACACCTAGTTGTGGCTGCTCATCTTTTGACTTGGGTAGAGATAACAAGAGGTCTAGAAAGAGATGGGCTTGTGGCTGTTGATGAAGCTGCTCTGTTTTCTGGGTTGAAGAAGAATTAACAGAAGGGTTTGGGTTACACATGATCGATGATGATGAGAATAATGATCACCAAGTGTGTGTTTGATGCAGCTATATATAAATGATTTGTTTGCTTTGAATGCTCTGTTTTTTCAGCTGGCCGGGAGAGATACTCTCGTAGAGAGCACTCTAATGTCTTCTAAGCCTTCAAAGATAGATGGATGGATAGATTGGTTTTTTTGCCGTAGATGGGAGGGATATACAAGTATTAATAGAGGTGCTTTGATGCTGGGGCATTTCTGTCTTTTACTTCCTGTGAATTTTTAACTTTCTTTTATCTTTATGCTCTGTTTAAAACTACTTTAAATTAACACTACACCCAAACTTCTTTTGAAGAAAAATGTGAAAGTATATATATATATATATATATATATATATATATATGTGGTTTGAAAAAAAAAGAGACGTCAGAGATGTCAGATTACGCAGAGGTTTCAATTTCCGATGAGTGAAAATTTTCATAGAGGGGTTGTTTTCCGGTGATTTTACTTTCAAAGAAGCTCGATCACTAATTCACTAGATCGTCATCACATCACTTTCTCTGCTGTGTGTCTGTGTACTCTCTGTGCTCTCTGGCTTTACCTACGTAGATTTTAGTAATGTACTTCTTCAAATGACATTTGATTCGAGCACTCTCTTCTTAAGGGCGCCCATGCAAGAGGAGAAGCCACTTGTGTATATATACCTCATCAAGTATATATTCAAACTACAATATGCTGAACTATATGGTATTTATACATGATTTTTATGACAGCTAGGGTACGTACACTACTATTAGCTACCTTTTTAGATCATGTTATAACAACTAAAATTAAGACTAAGATAATATAAAATTAGAAACCGTGTGACCCTTGCTCTAATAAAGTAGGGACGAGAATAACATTGGTTAACTTCAGTCTACTTCCAATTGACCTAATACGGCATGCCAAATGAACCTTTCATGCAGTGGCCGGCGCAGCCAACTATGGATTGAAGGAGGGCTTCTTCACTGACGAATCCTCGGATGTAGTCCAACAAGCCATTCTACATCGTCCATTCTAGCTCCACACTCCTACTCGCTCCTACACTACCGTTGTAGACAACTATTGGTAATCAATGTCGGGAAGTTTTTACTTATTTATTTCTATCTTGGTCACATTATTATAGATCGATAACTAGAAGCAAGAAATGCCTTGAAAAGACTAACCAAAAGAAAAATTGGAAGCAAATTAATCTCTGCCAAGGTTTTGCCAACCAATAGAACCCATGATTTTAATTAGAAGGAACTTTTACAAAAGCAATACAATATGTATATAGCTTTGTAATCGCGTATTAATTTCTCTCATATGTGTACGTATATATAGGAGACATAAATAGTAAGTTAAACAATAATTAACAAATGAGTTATATATGTTAATTGATGTTCCAAAAGGTAAAGACTAACCTAATCAAGGTTTTATATCTCCTAATTGGCATGCAAGTATGTAGAAGACAGAGACATTACGTTATCTGAATACAAATATAGATCGGAAAAAATCTTAGTCTTAGACACTTTTTTTTTTTTTAGGAGAATGGTAGTCTTAATTAGCTAGCTAGGCATATATACATAATAGGATCGATGGGGTTGAATAATTGATTAATCATTTCGGTTGTTGGTTTTCGGAGATCAAATCATCGAAGTCATTGGAGAATAATTGGATGATTGACACGTGAGGTCACTGTCAAGGTTGTCACTTGCACTTGGTTTGAGCTAGCTGAGGATTTCAAAGCCTGCATGTACACTACTGCTACTTTCAATTCGTTCAGTTTTTTCTCTGGTGCAAACAAAAAATGATGAAGAATTCGGTTTTGGTCATAGTCTCATAGATAGTAGAGCTAAGAAGTAGGGAGGAATTGAAGGCCGGAATGGGAATGGGATGGCCGGTGGGGTGGGACCCCTGTGGCCGTTTGGGTGATCTGATTGGGCGACTGGAGTTTCTGAAATGTACTCTAAATAAGGTCAGGCCACTACACGTCAGCAAAATCACCCCCTTCCCATTTTACTTCCAAAAATGCTGTCGATGGACGTTGCCCTCCCTCCAAAGTCTTATCCCACCTCAGTCTTCGTCACTCCTCCTCCTCTTGCTTGATGGATTCTTGAATGGTGGGTAGTCCTAATACTCATCCGCGGGAGTGAGGCGGGACCAGCTTACGTTCGTGAGTTCCGCTCCGCTTCTCCAAACATTAACTCTCTGACACGACGTTTTTCTTGAAAATTAACTAAAGTCTCGGTCACCGTTTGATCTATTTCAATTTGATATGAATCGTTTTAGCCTTTTAGGTCAAACAAATCTTAGTCTCGTTCTACAAATTCGTAATATTTTTTATTTTCTTAGAGTGAGAATATAATCACGTACATAGTTGATTTGTAGATGTGTATATCCTAAATTCCGAAGGAAAGCATCTACATATGTATCCAAAAAAAAAAACTTAAACCTTATATTGGTGGACCGTAAATCTAATATTATACGTTAAAGAAAGAGAAATAGCCAAAAAAAAGAAAAATAAATAGATCATCGCAATGGCAAGGTCGCACAAACCATAATCTTAAACCCTCGGTGATGATTGTGATGATCTTGATTTGTTCACTTCATGAAGTCGCATTAAACACAACTCTAATTTCTCAAGTTAGAAATGTCTCACAATATAAAAGAGTAAAAATATACGTAATAGATTACCTATATATCTTATGTCCATACATATATACATGTTAAGTACGTCTTTTACACTCGTTAAAAAAAAAAAAGTCCTTTACAAGAGATTATTTTCGTAGGGTACACGTGCATGCCAATACAAGATCTGAGTCGACGATAAAAGCAGAAAGGTGCAATAGGTGTATGATGGACGGTGGAGTCGTCAGGACCTCGCTGGGTTTCCACGAACATTTGGAAGGAAGGAGACAGACTTATATTTATGCCTTGAATCTTGAATCCAATGAAATCTAGCAGGCTATTTATCATTTTTAAATTTACTTGATTTTCTCTAATTAAGCTGTTACCTCTGTGCTGTGCATGCAATGATCGATCGAGTCTATCTCTGTCATTGTTGAGTTGGGTGTAATTGACTGGTATTGTATTGTCGGTTTCTATGAATTCACATTGTTTAATGATCGATCACAAGAGAATAGAGATGTGTGTTTATATATATATATGTATATATTAAGATAGATAGAGGGGGATGTATATATATATATATATATAGCTAGATAGATGGAAATGAAGGAAACATGAGAAATGAACAGTAGAGGTGGGGTGTGCTGGCGTTGGCTTAGTGAGTTGTCTGGGTGGCTCAGAATCAGAGAAAACTGAGAATTAAGATGGAGAAAGCTAGCTACAGGATCGAATTCGAATACGGATAGCCAGCTTGTGGTGGCTTGTAGTGGGGTTTACTAGTACGTGAATATGACACACACATTTCTAACCCTTAAATGATCCAAAGCTGACACTATTCTGTTCTTGGATGCCTCTACTTCTTTGGATCGAGCACACTGCACCACTTCTTGTTTCAATAACGGGAGCCCGTGTTCCCCGCTCTACGCCTACCTTACAATTCCTCCTAATAATCCTAACCCTGTTCTGTACTGTGGGCTCCTTCGCATTTTTGGATCCTTCCCAAATATATTCACTATTATTCAACTTAATTATATGTCCTGATATATATCTACAAGATCTTTTTTGTTTCATCAACTTAATTGGTTCAACAAAGTTTATGTCTCTTCTAAAAAAAAATTAAAACAAAATTTATGTCTAAACGATATATGAACTTGCGGGTGAATTGATCAAGTGACTCAAATATTCATATATTAGCACTTATATCGGATGATATGCAGTACGTGTGTGTGATCTATCACGTGAATATGACATTGATATCAAAATCGAGTTAGAACATCCAAGACAACTAGTAAAGGTACCGGGACGTACTAAAGTTTTCATATAATACAAACTTTATCCGATGTGGAACATGCATATCTCAACATTCTTTTTGATTAAGCTATCAACATAGTCCGGAACTATTTTTAAAAATAGTGAATATCAATCACTGAATTTGGACTTAAGTTGTTTAAATGAAAATGAATAGCTGAGTGGCGGATCTTAATGGGGGTCAAATTAAGATGGCCATGGCCCCCCAACTCCCCCCAAAAAAAAACAAGAAAAAAATTTGCATCTTCCTTATATTATCATATAAATTGTGCATAAATAGTTATAAAACTATTTAATTTCTATTCATGGCCTCTTCATTTAATAAAGAATAAAGTCATACGCGATCTAATTTAGAATTTCCTTAAATGAATGTCATTAAATGTCTTTGTATAGTAATTATTAATTCAATAAATGTGGTAAAAAACTATCTAATTTATAATTTCCTTAAATCAATTTTCATAATTGTTTACTTGTTCGCCCCTCCCGAGAATAGCTTCTTGGTTCCGCCACTACTGGCCCAAAGCTCAGCCGGAGCTCCTAGGTAATTAAGTATGTATATATTCATTAGAATGAGTGATTTAGGGCTTTTAGCTAGTGCTTAGGGTTTCATTTTTCTTTAAAGATATATTTTTTTTGGACAATATTGTTAAAAGATTCTTTAAACATATATAGTTGGTAAATGATCGATACTTGGTAATTAGATGTTTATAGTTTACAGACAGTACGTAGAAACCCGATACATAAATGGTATGGTTCTTGGTTCTTGGTTCTTGGTTCTTTGTTATGTTATCATTAAAGTAAAGCTGAATATCACACAGGATTAATAAACTAGAAGATGAAAAGCGATGTGCAGAGAGAACGGCACAGGTGTTGAACAGAGACAGTAGAGGCCTTTTTTGCTAGAGAATATCTTGGCTCTTATTGGGTGGGTTGTGAGTAGGTCCCCAGTCAGACATGGTAGTGGGGCACTGATGCATGGGCAGCTAGATAGATAAGCTCTAGTGTGTTCGCACAGCCACTTGATCGATCATGGAAGCACATGATCACCTGCAGCATGC
This sequence comes from Rubus parviflorus, assembly GCA_029955375.1. Lineage (NCBI taxonomy): Eukaryota > Viridiplantae > Streptophyta > Magnoliopsida > Rosales > Rosaceae > Rubus > Rubus parviflorus. The sequence continues at coordinate 20,376,218 of JARGGL010000004.1, forward strand.
AGTTAGCTTAAAATTGAATTTTCTGGCTTTGCAAAAGCTCCATCTGTTTATACGTACGTACGTGACTGTGTTTTGCTTGGTGGTGTGACTCCCTCGTTCAACCAAAGCTACTGCTACCTCGTAATTAAGTATTGATCGATCTACCCCTTTCTTAATAAGCACAAACTTTCGAGTGCATTAAGATTAAACAATCTTAGACCAACTAAACCAAATAGTGCACATTATATTGTAAATTAATTCGTAATTAATGTTACTATTTTTTTTGTTGACAATATAGTTTTGTTATTATCTCATACCAAAATATTTGAGTGACATGGTTTATTTTCGTCTTGCTTTCGCAACTACTCATCACGTATTGTTCACATATGTCGAACAACGTCTTTATAAAAATTTTTGTAATTATTCCATACAACTGAAGAATTTTGAACTCCATGAGTTTTATTTCCGTAAGCTCATGGGATTAAATTAAGGATGACCAAACCATTTTAACTTGTGTCAAAGCTCGCTAGCTAGCTATTCATAATTTTCTTCCCTAATCAACCATATATTCCAATAAATCTCCATATATATATATATATATATATATATATATATTTATATATTCGGACTTGGGAGTTGTAAGATATCAAAGTCAACAATATTGTAACCAACCCATGTGGTTGAGTTGGCACGGATGCAAGGTTGGGAACCCCCCAACCTGAGTTCGATCCCCAACTTGGCACACTTGGGCACATACTTGAAATATAGTTGTGTGAAGATTGGCCAGCTAGTTTGAGGGGCCCGCTGTGAGTGGGTTCGTGCGCTAGCGACCGAGAGATTAGTCTGGCATTAAGGCTTGGCCCCGCAATACCCCGGTAATGGGTGAGCGGGATGGGCTGCTGGGATACTCGTCGGGGGCTTCGGCCCAAATTGCATGTGTTCTTAGGTGGGTGCTGGTTCCTGACCGGCCCACCTCCAATGGATCAAAAAAAAAAGTCAACAATATTGTGAGATATATATGCAATATGTAGCCAAATTGTATATTTGTATTCATTGTTGGCCAACTTTGATTAGTTTCCTCGTCTAAAATAATAATTCAAGTAGTGTACTATTTTTTTCTTTTACAATTTAACTGTTGTATAGGGTCCATTGTGCATTATTTCTGTCATAATTCAGTAGATAATATAGATAATTCTATAATTTTTTTTTAAAAAATTGACTTTTGTTTATGGGATGGCTTTAAAGCTTTTTTTTTGGGTTACATTGGGTGGAGGCTTTAAAACATTTTGTGGTGCTAGTAAATTTTCTTTTCAAGAATAATTTAAGATTTCAAAAACATATCTCCCACCCAACAACCATGAACGATGACCTTACATATATAGTTACAAGGAATAGAAGTTTTTTTTTTCTTCATACTATGATCATGAAAAGGCAAGACATAAAGAAAACTAATTTAAAAAGAAATGTTGAACATTAGAACTATATGGGACGCGTGGCAACACCCTGATTTGGCAAGAAGAAGCAGATCGAGAAGCTAGCTATTCCCATAACTTGGCCTTTTTTCATATCCTAAGATTTTTTATGACCTGATTCCCTTTTGAGAAAAAGCTTTGCTCTCGATCCTCAGGATCACATTGATCTGCAAAAAGGCACAAGCAACCGCAAAGCAAACTCTTTACTCTTACGGTCTTACCTTTCCACCTACACATGCTGATTTTTTTTTCTTTCTGAAATATGCCATTTTACCTTTTTGTTTCTATATATTATCTAGATACGTACCATCACAGTATATGGAGCTCAAGGCAAAAGTGGGTAGCGTTAAATGCCTCGGACTCTAACCAAAACAAGAAAAAAGTAGGGTTTGGGTGTCCAAATTGGGTGGTCAAAGAAAAAGACCCAACGTTCCATCCACTATTCTTATAATGGTTAGTGAGTAATAGACTTGAAAAAAAATTAACGTGTGAGAAAATAAGTTAATAATGCATATCAAGATAATATTTTGCGCCCCATGCATCTAAATCTGATAATGTATATCAAATTAACACAATAAATTTTCATCGACTAATCTGTAGCCGGTCTTTTATTGGTTCAGCGGTATAGAAAAGAAGTTTAATTATACTGTCGTCAAAAAGGAGGAAATTAACAATAGTACTAGTGCCCCGGCTATGAAGGAAAGCAATCAAAAGGAAACAGAAAGAAGAAATTGAAAATAGGCACGTGAGATATGGGAATTGGGAAGGAGTTGGAGATGGGTCTTTATAAGGCCAGCTACTTGTCTCACACGCACAGCTCATCTCCATGCATGTCGATCTAAAATCCCATCGATATGATCAAGATTCCAAAAGCTTAGCTTGCAAAGCAAATAAAAAGAAAACCCTAAATCTACAAGAGCCTCTGAACCATGATCGTTTCTCTATTAAAATATACTAATTAGGGTTTGATCAGTTTCCCAGCTTGGAAATTTGGGTGCTGTAGGTTGCCAAAATTGTCACAGAAAAAGAAGGAAAAAACAGAACCACCAAGAAGAGACCCACACGCATGCCCTTTCCCACGTGGGACGCATTTCTGCACATGGCATGCAAGACATTCTTGTCCAACTCCCACACTGTTGCTGACCTAATTCATATATTTAGTCCTGGAAAGCTAGCTAGCTAGCTTCTCGTGGCCAAAGGTTAACTGAGCTTGGTCTTTAATCGACTGCTTATTAACTAGCTACTCGTTCAGTGTCTATATATGTTGCACTTGGACTACGTACTACTATTAGCTTGCATTTTTGACAATCATGGGTCAAGGACTCAAAAGAAAGATCGATCTCTATAGCTAGAACTCATTTTCGTCTGGTGAAGGCCGGGGGAAACAAGCACACAACCACTTGATCTATCTCTTCCAACTTACGTGCTAGATATCTCTTCGATCGGGACCCCTCCAATACTGTTTAGGGTTGGACTCACTACAGTAGTTAAGAGAGTCATGTAGTGAGATTATGAAGAATAACCATGTGGCCAAATGGGCCCTAGCCACGTGGAAATTAGGGTTAGACAATCTCATGATGAGGAGAATATATTTTGGTGGGGGGTCGTTGTGTTGCATGGGCTCGCTAAACCGTCAATAATCTTTCTACACGTTCGTTGGTACGTACGTATGTGAGTTAGTTGGTTGGGAGTACTCGTAATATACAATGAGTCACTAAATTGGTTGGTCGGACAGACCACATGGACGATCAAGTTGTCCAACCCAATATTTTTCCGACTGTACGTGGGGAGGGACCATACATACTTTATACAATAAAATAGCTTTCTAATGATAATGTTTGAAGATCTAGAAAATGAAAGGTTATAATTTAAATGATAACATCGTGCCGTGATCGAGTTATGAGATATTGATAGTTTTGTATTATAAAGTAACTTGATGCAATAAATATAATAAAAGTTTGGTTCGTGGAATCCATAATTGATGCGAGAATGAAGGGCGTGCACCAATCGAGCTAGAATTGTCAAAACCCCAATTACCCAATTCCATTAGTATATAGCAGATTGTTGTTGACCCCAGTAGTAGTCAATCAATTAAGGAGAATGTTACACATCTTAATCATTAATCATACTTTAATTAATCACTTTGTTCAGATAGATCAATTATGACCAACCTTAATCGAAATGGGTCAAATCTAAATTAAGAAACAGTTAGTCAATAACAACCATAATCACCAACTAAGAAAGCAAAGATAATCTAAGGTTTGACAAAATGGAAACAGGAATCGCAAAATAAAGTGAGTATCAAAGCATGAAGGTGCGCGTTTATCCGCGATTAACTAAACTAAAGAGATGAAAAATGATGAGGGAATAGATTTGGCTCGATATGGGGGGTCAAGTTTCTGATAACATGCACCAGCGATTTTTGGCCGGGGTGAGAATATTGGTTGGACAAAGTAAAACTTAGTGAGTCCAAATCAATCAACATTAAGTTTGTTCAATACATACCATCTTTAATCAATAATATCCTACCAAAAGGCCTACGACCTCCACCAGCTATAACTAGAAGGATTAGGAAAATAATTAACAAAATTATGAATGTAAAAAAGCATGTTTCTTGCTTCACTTTTTGTGGAGTGATTCACGGTTATGGCTGGTACATGTTCTTTAATTCAAAAAGATATCATGATTCTACAAACAAAGTGAGCTAGACAAACTGCCTGGCTTGTTAGAAAATGTTTTGTTCAATAATCGAAACGTACCCTAGCTAGCTAGTTTTGGCATTACATGACAATTCAAATCCTAGGAGATTATGTAAAGGGTTTCTAGCTAGCTTCAATGGTAGAACGTACGTACACTTCATCATCACATTGGTACAAGAGGTTCGAGTCTTGCTTTCCGGATCGGATGATCGAATCAAACTAAACCCTAGATTACCAGCGCAAGTATTTTGTTAATTAATATCACCTAGCGTGTTCATTTGTGTCCAATTCACAGATCCATATACAGCTTAATTAATTGGTAGAACAAATTAGCATTATTGCCAATTAAGCTGCATTACTACTTGTAGCTTCTGCTCCATAGTTGCTGTCATACACAAGTCACATCATAGAACAACTACTTCAGTAGCAAGCTCCAAGTAATTGCATGACAAGCTAAATTATTGATGATGCACAAGAGTCGAAAGCTTTCTATCTTTGTCATACGGGCGGCCCATGCATGTAAAATGTTTATCAACAACAGTTCAAGATTACTATCTTTATGAGCACCACCACAGAGCATGCATTAATACTGTATATAATTAAGACTGACGAACAGCTACAAATTAAGCAATGAAAAAGATCGAAAAACCGATATGATGGAAATGGTTTTGGGAGAGATCGATTACATGATTGCTAAATCCCTCAAAAGTGATATATATACACCACCAATATGAAATATCATGAGAATCTAATCATTACGGACAATCTAATCATCAATGTCTATGTTTTAGTGATGCTGAGAATCCAAGCAAACTACATCCCTCAACTCCCATATGAAACATGACATGAGAGCCCAGCCCATATCCATGTTTTAGTGATGAGAATTCAAAACACCATTTACTCATTTAGTAGAGCTCTTAACCTTCCTGGACAGTCCAGGCCCAGCCCATAAGAAACATGACACTTGCCCAGTCTAGAATCCATTAAACCCATAAACCCTTCTGTTCTTCGTCTTTGCAAACTGTGAAGCTTGAGCGGCCAACCATGGCACCTAAACAACCACCCAAGAGGACGAAAATCGCTGAACCACCGTCTCAATCTCGCAGGTGATCACTAATCCCACATACCCTTTTTGTTCAATTCAAAATTTTCCATTTTTAATTTTGGGTCTTTGAATTTTGGGTCCGTGAAAGTTAGAATCTTTCCCTGTCAAATTAGAGAGATTCTTTTCTCTCAGGACAATCCAGTACCAGTAGCGTCGTTTTCTTTGGAATTTGAATTGGGTTTTCGTAACACGACAATTAATAACTGAAAAGGGCATCGTCTCCTTCCCCCAAAAGGCAAAACAGACCCCTTCCACAGTCGTCTTCCTAAACGACAAGTCGTTTCCACCCGCACATGTCTGGTTTTTGTTGTTTTTTGGATTCTCATTAACTGGGCTTTGTTTTTTGTACTAGGGATGTGAGGAAAGGCACAGTTGCAACTTCAGTAACAGTGAGAACCTTACTTTGCTCCTAAATCTCCATGGCCACCCAAACTAGTTCTCAATTTCACATTTGTATAATTTATGTGTAGGTTTCAGAGGCTCAAACTAGTAGTGGTGGAGTCAGATTGAGTAGTAGTATTCAGCAGGCTAGAGATTTTGCAGTAGCACAAGCACAACAAGATGGTGTCCTTGGAAACTTCAAGATCTTTGATTCACCCTTTGGCAATTTTCTTGTTCCTGTAATTCCAACTGCCAAGGAACTAGCTGATGATTAGTTTCCTATACAAATGAGGAAATGTGATTTCATTACATATATGTAGAAGAATACTTGAAGAGTATGAATGAGACCGGTTGATCTTTCTATTAGTGCGCTCTATCCTGTTTCAATTAAACAAAACAAGGGTGGAATATATTCATTACAAAGAAGAAGAAGGCAAAAAAAAACCAGATCATATATTCGATCAAGAATCGAATAAACATGGAAGATGAAGTAGTCAAGTCCATCTGTCTCTCTTAGCCAGCAGCACACAACTTTTCCCCAAAACAGATTCAGCATTTTGTTTGTTTTGTGTTTTAAAAAAAAAATTGACAAATTCTGCATACTCCACCAACCAATCAGGTTCTGTAAGCAAATACCTAATTTTGATCCTTCCAATAACATTCTGATAAATGAAGATAATAAGATGCCCATAAAATGGAGGAGGCTTTGTCCGTGTCCCACTGGAATTGATTTCTCTTTATAACAATGGTTAGGCAAAGTTTGTTTTTTATTCAGAACCACTTTTTGGGGTTCCCATCTTTTGATGGAAACCTCCTACTAGTGACAAATACCAAATAGAGGGGCCAATGTGATTAGCAATTGTTAGCCGCTAATCTCTGTACAGTATGCTGGATGTAAATCATTAGATACAACTTCGACTATGGACTATAAGAATATAAGCTCTAGCTTCAAGAGCTATAATGTTCACATGTAATGTATAATGATTTTAAGTAAGATTGGAGTTGGATATAATCTAATGTTTTTGTAAACTTTGTATGTTTTTTAGAATTTATATCTATTGAAGAAAACGACAAAGGGATAAGATCATTGAAATGAGAAGAGTTAGAGAATTAAATTTTTGACTTTTTAGTCTTTACCAATCGATCAATGTGCAATTTATTTAATTCCAATGTGGTCCAAAATATCTTCATTGGTTTTGTTATATACTTTATGTATAGTTCGAGCAAAGGGTCAATAGACTTGTTCTCATAGACGTAGTTTTGGTGCTGTCTCTAGTTGAATGTTTAGTGAATGGTTTCACATCAACTCAAGCGCCACTTGCCCTCTTCTTTCTCACTGATGACTAATTGCTCCCGATAAAAAAAAAAATATGACTAATTGCTGACTTGGATTATAGTCAATTTTGGATAGTTTAGTTGTGAAATTTGATAATCAACTCAGATTTAACATGTAGCATTGCAATTCTTTAGGCCAAACTATTTTAATCTCTCAAGTTGAGGACAATTGACCACACACATGGATGTTACATCATAAATATTTTTGTTGTTTATTAGAGTATGATTGGACAAATGTACATCATATTTCTCTTTTCTCATGATCGAAAACCCTCTTCAAATATTTTTCCTTCACAATTTTAACCCTTTTCCATTTAACCCCCAATCCTTGGTGTTTTTTTGGTTCTCAATCATGAGAGTACAACATAAAAATCTGAAAACCCGTAAAGGTATGAGATCAAAGAATGGGATGTGAAGGTTTGCTAATCAAACATTTTGACCTCTCGTTAGGATCACACACAAGATGCAAACCTATCCTTATGAAGCATTTAGTTTTGGTTGGAAGCCAAGAAAAAAAAAAAAATCCCAACTTTACACATGTGCAAATCAGCGACCACCTCACACGTAGCCTTCCTTAAACCTGAAAACTCCAAAAATCACCAACACCTCATGGAATCATGTTCGTCCATATGAACAGCCCCCTGACACTGACAGGCCCAATCTCGTAATTTCCCCTAAAAAAAAGAGCCCATTTTTTTTTCTCTCCTAGAAAGTGTGAGAGAAAATTGGATAGAAGAAAAGTTTAGGAGAAGAAAAATACGATTTTATACGCTTATTTTTAAAGAAAACAAAAGCACACTCATTTCTCGTTTCGTTTTTATTAAGTTTTCTCTGCTCACAGTTCGCAAGACATTCGCTGAGAATTTTCTTTTTCCTTAACGATTTTCCATTAGTGTCCCTCGCGATTCCGATCTGGGTAGGGCTATTACTCTCCTTTTTACATTTGTTCAATTCCCAATTGGTTCCTGTCTTAGTCTCTGAGCTTCTTCACACTCGACAGACTTCATGCACTTACAAAAGCACGAGTCTTTGCATCAATTCGGATTCGGGAGGCTTTGAAACCGATCAAGATTCAATCTTTGGAGAGAAACGCAGTCTAATTCGGTGATTTTGTGTTCAAGAGGTGGTTATGGGGAAGGTGGCGGTGGGGGCGGCGGTGGTGTGCGCGGCGGTGACGTGTGCCGCGGCGGCGTTGCTGGTACGGCGTCGTTTGAAGAGCTCGAGGAGGTGGGCCAGAGCGATGGCGATACTGAGGGAGTTCGAGGAGAAGAGTGACACGCCGATTGGGAAGCTGAGACAGGTGGCGGACGCCATGACGGTGGAGATGCACGCCGGACTTGCATCAGAAGGTGGCAGCAAGCTCAAGATGCTCATCAGCTATGTTGATAACCTCCCCACTGGGTATTCTAGCTTATAACACCCACCCTTTTAACTCTCTCTTCAGTTTTCCTATTTCTTTTGTGGATGGGGATTGAAAGGACTCGTAATTTGAACTTTGATAGTATGAAAATTGCGTCTTGGTTGCTTAATTTTGAACTGTGATTGTATTTATTGGTCGCTCGGTTGTTTGAATTGATGATTTACTTGTCTGCTCTGTTAATTTATGGTAAAGATCGACCTTTTTACTTCTTAGTTTCTTGAAATGGTCAATTAAGGACAGGGAGTGTTCCGGGCTTTATGAGTACATAAGAGTTATTTATGTTTGTGTTATGCTTAGTTTCCTTTTCGTGGAAGTTAGTTGCATGATTCTGTATTGGGTATACAATCTACCTTTTCATCTTTACTCCTTTATTTTTGACCAGCATCACCTTTGCTCTTTCCATCTTTGTTGTCTGGTCACCTAATTCTCCTTTACTGTTTTATCAATTTGCCCCTGGTCATTGATCGTAGGATCTATGAAATTTCGGTTTTCATTTCAGTCACGTATGACTTTTTTTTGGGAATGGTAACTTTTTTATTTGATCTAAATCTAGAGATGATGGTCTGCTTTTACTAAAGTTAGCGGTAAGGCATAGCGGTAGTGGGACTTCACTTCACAGAGTTACAACGTTTGCAAATTTGGAATTTATGTTTTACTTATTAGTTTTCATGTTTGGTATGTTCTTCATGGTGTGTGGCTGTGTTATGTCACGACTCATGGATTCAGTGTACTTCAACTGTATTTCAAATGGAAAAGCGGGGCAGCATCAAGTCTAGAGCTTCAGGAAGATTGTTAGAAATGATTGTGTAATTCATAATTTAGATACCGAATTGCCATAGATATTGAAGTCTCATACTGGGTAGATTATATTGATGATTTCTACTTACGCCAGCTGAATAGCGGATATTGTTGAGCCCTATTGAGGGGCTATTGGAAGCATAGTACACTTCCCTTACTTTTGTCCTTAATTTTTCAGGGATGAGAAAGGACTATTTTATGCATTGGACCTTGGCGGGACAAACTTCCGTGTCCTGCGTGTACAGCTTGGTGGGAAAGAAAAGCGTGTTGTTAAACAAGAATTTGACGAAGTTTCAATTCCACCACAATTGATGACTGGGACTTCAGAAGTTAGTATTTCTTTAAGCAATCTATCAAACTTGCTTAGAGTTGTTTGTACTTTGTACTCGAAACTAATTTGTCATGATTTGGTTTCAGGGATTATTTGATTTTATTGCTGAAGCACTAGCAAAATTTGTCGCTACAGAAGGAGAAGGTTATCATCCTGCACCTGGTAGGCTAAGGGAGCTAGGTTTTACCTTCTCATTTCCTGTATGGCAAACATCAATTGCATCAGGGACCCTTATCAAGTGGACAAAAGGATTCAGTATTGACGATGCGGCAAGTCTTAATTACTTTGACACTTCCTGCTATATTGATATTGCCAGTTTTTGTCTGTAGTTAGTTATGTAGGTCATGTTTGGGTTCCACTTTGCTCATAAAGTGGTTTTTGAACTTTCTATCCATGATCTTACTAAGCATAAGCTCTACCTAAAAGTTCTTTTATCCATTGTTTATTAAATCCATTTGAGAGAATATCATATGGTCTCCTCTTGTGACAGTTTCCGTTTGCTAATGTTGATGCAGGTTGAGCAAGATGTGGTGGCAGAGCTCACCAAATCAGTGGAAAAAATTGGCCTCGATATGCGTGTTACAGCTTTGGTAAGTCCAATATGGTTTGTAATTTCAACAGCTCTGTTTTTCCTGTTATGCTCCGAGGAGCTGATTTACGCCTGGTTTGATATAACATTGACGGGTTAATGTTTTATTGCTAAATCATTTTGGACAATCCTAACTTGCCAGGCTTATGCAGGTCAATGATACAATTGGGACATTAGCTGGAGGTAGGTACCACAATCAGGATGTCATTGCTGCTGTCATTTTGGGCACTGGAACAAATGCCGCCTACGTAGAACGGGCACATGCCATTCCCAAATGGCATGGTCTTCTACCTAAATCAGGAGAGATGGTTAGTATTTACTATATTCTGCTGTCAAAATTCATGGCCAAAGTTACTGTTCTCTTATTATCTTTGCCCCTACTCTCGTGAGAAAGGAATTTTTGTGCTTTGATGCTTGCTGCCATGAGTGAATTCTATCATTTAAAACAGAGCTAATCATTACTTATTTTCATGAATAGGTAATCAACATGGAGTGGGGTAACTTTCGTTCATCTCACCTTCCACTGACAGAATATGATCAAGCCCTTGATGCTGAGAGTTTGAACCCTGGAGATCAAGTAACTACAACGTTTTCTTTACATGTTTTGCCTATGGTAGATGGCTTGATCTAGATTTGACCAGTGATCTGATTTTGGTTTACAGATCTTTGAGAAGATTATTTCTGGGATGTATTTAGGAGACATCATGCGCAGAGTTTTGTTGAAGATGGCTGACGAAGCTGCCTTTTTTGGTGACACTGTTCCACCCAAACTGAAAGTTCCTTTTATATTAAGGTATATGGCAATATTTTTGAATGATTATTCAGCCTACACCTTGTATTTCATGGCAGTGGCAACTTGTTTTACTTGAAGTATTTATAGTCTTTCTGCATTTGTTTCATTGAACCCATTTGTGTAAGTGGAGCAGTTGGTTCCAAGTCTTTATGTTGTTGTAATATGTGCAGGACTCCTGACATGTCTGCAATGCATCACGACTCATCTCCGGATCTGAAAGTAGTTGGGAGCAAACTCAAGGATATCCTAGAGGTACTTCACTCAAGGATAACTCTTGCCGTGCATTTACTTTTATTTTTATTACCTTTTTCTCATTTTTTTTCTCTGAGGGTCTGTTAGAAAAGTAAAAACAAGAAAAGGTTGAAACTGCTATATATTTAATCGAATCACATTTTCATAGAGTGCATATGATAGATCATGTTTTTATTGTCTAGATGGCCATAGTCAAACATACAATTCTAGAAATGAGCGACTGTAATTCCTTTTTATCTTTTAAATTCTTTCTTAGTCAATGTCAAGACAGCAGAATGAGTTCTGGTTTTTTATTTGTCAACAATTGTCAGATCTCCAATACATCACTGAAAGTGAGAAAGGCTGTTGTGGCGTTATGCGACATAGTGGCCACTCGTGGGGCCCGCCTATCCGCTGCTGGGATCCTGGGAGTCCTTAAGAAGTTGGGTAGAGACACAGTAAAGGATGGAGAGAAGCACAAGTCAGTGGTGGCATTAGACGGTGGCTTGTTTGAGCACTACACTGAATTCCGCGTCTGCATGGAGAGTACTCTCGATGAGTTGTTGGGTGATGAAGTTGCCGAGCACATTTCCGTTGAGCACTCAAATGATGGCTCTGGAATTGGAGCTGCCCTTCTGGCAGCCTCTCACTCCCAGTACCTTGGGGTAGAGGAGTCGTAAAATAGTAAAGACCAGGGTAGATGAATGAAGTGTTACATTCTCAATTTTTGTATATTTTGCTTTCCCCTTACCTTTTCACAATTTGCCTCGGTGCAGTTGGAGTTGCTCTGAGAGCTCCTATTCCGAGAGATGTTGCATCCAATCCTTAAATTATGGTCTTTCAGAGCTTGTAATTCTCGAAGGATCATAATTGGTAGTTGGAGTTGACAGTTGGCTAAAGCTTTAGTGTTACGGCCTGTTGTTTTGCTCCTTTCTGGGTGCGTAGGCTTTGTGTCGGTATAAGTGTATGAGATCATTTCTGCTGGATTACATAATAAAATAGGGGAATGTAAACTGAGTAGTTATCTTTGGCGGAATACTCTCTCGTTCTCTATTAATAAAACAGGATTTTTATGGGTTATCAGAACTGTGTCCCGTTCCTTTTCCTTTTCTCTCTGTGGTTGGAGATTTTATTTGAGATGATTCTAGTGTACTGATGGTAAAACTAGAATTGAACTTCTATCATCTGCATTTAACATACTGAAATGGTCACATCTCTAATGTACATATGCAAATCTCAAACTGCCTCTACATGATCTAGTGTTCACTCTGCTATTAGTATTATCTTCCTAAATGCCGCAGTCTTATACCTTGGAGCAGCTTGAGATCTATCAGAAATGGAAGTCTTGTTGTCCCTTTATTGGTTTTCTCTTGTTTGAGTCATCACACATTTGTTGCCAAACCATTATATTCTTCCAAACCCCTCTCACGCTTTGAATTCTTGAGGAGAGGAGCAGCAGCATACTCAGTCTTTTCCCTGCGAACTGATGGAGGACACGTTCGAACCAAGATATGCAGAACCTCCTTCATGGAAGGCCTATTAGAAGGAAGGGTCTCGGTGCACAAGATACCGAGTTGGAAAACAGCGCACATTTCATTCAAGTAACAAGGTTCTTTGACGTCCTGGTCCAGAGCATCGGCCATGGGGTTGCCCCCTTGAGCATGACGCCTTGCCCATTCGGCAAGAGAAGTGTGTTCATCGCCTTCATTGGGTTCCCTACCAGTTGTCAACTCCAGCAGGATGACCCCGAAACTATATACATCAATCTTCTCATTCACTCTTGTGGTATGTGCATATTCTGCCATCAAATTAAGAAAATCAGTTTACTAAAATTGTTAACAAATAAATAAAACAGTTCTCTAGGTACTAGCATGAGCATTTGTGTGTATAGGTTATTACCTGGAGCCATGTAGCCGAAGGAACCAGCAACAGCCGACATTGTAGCAAGTTCTCCTTGCTTGACCAACATCTTGGCCAGACCAAAATCCGCTATTTTCGCGTTGAAATCCGAGTCCAATAAAATGTTTCTTGATTTCACTTCTCGATGCACAATGGGTGGAACACAGTCATGATGCATATAGCAGAGGCCCTTAGCAGCTCCCAATGCAATCTGCAACCGCTTAGGCCAGTCCAGGAAATGGAAGTCTTGTTGTCCCTTTATTGGTTTTCTCTTGTCGGAGTCATCACACATTTGTTGCCAAACCATTATATTCTTCCAAACCCCTCTCACGCTTTGAATTCTTGAGGAGAGGAGCAGCAGCATACTCAGTCTTTTCCCTGCGAACTGATGGAGGACACGTTCGAACCAAGATATGCAGAACCTCCTTCATGGAAGGCCTATTAGAAGGAAGTGTCTCGGTGCACATGATACCGAGTTGGAAAACAGCGCACATTTCATCCAAGTAACAAGGTTCTTTGACGTCCTGGTCCAGAGCATCGGCCATGGGGTTGCCCTCTTGAGCATGACGCCATCCCCATTCGGCAAGAGAAGTGTGTTCATCGCCTTCATTGGGTTCCCTACCAGTTGTCAACTCCAGCAGGATGACCCCGAAACTATATACATCAATCTTCTCATTCACTCTTGTGGTATGTGCATATTCTGCCATCAAATTAAGAAAATCAGTTTACTAAAATTGTTAACAAATAAATAAACCAGTTCTCTAGGTACTAACATGAGCATTTGTGTGTATAGGTTATTACCTGGAGCCATGTAGCCGAAGGAACCAGCAACAGCCGACATTGTAGCAAGTTCTCCTTGCTTGACCAACATCTTGGCCAGACCAAAATCTGCTATTTTCGCGTTGAAATCCGAGTCCAATAAAATGTTACTTGATTTCACGTCTCGATGCACAATGGGTGGAACACAGTCATGATGCATATAGCAGAGGCCCTTAGCAGCTCCCAATGCAATCTGCAACCGCTTAGGCCAGTCCAGGAGAACATGATGGACTGAACTTGTGAGGTTTGATAGGGATGGCCTGTTTCTCTTGTGCAGCCATCGATCCAGGCTCCGATTATCGGAGTACTCGTACACAAGAAGTTTTGAAGTCTCACTGGATATGCAGCACATCAGCTTCACTATGTTGGCATGTCGAATTGAGCTCAGTATCTTGACTTCAGCGAGAAACTCTTTTTCAAGCTTCTGCTCCATCATCTTCTTGTTGGTCCAAATTCTTTTCACGGCTACAACATTATCTGTGCGATTCACAGGTACACGATAGACTTTTCCTGATCCACCACTTCCAATCACATTGCTTTCTGTCAATCCTGACAAGATTTTCGACAAGGTGAAATTCAACCTCTGAAATGCAGTGAGCTTCCAGTCCGAGTCTGATCCATCCTTTCTCCTCAAGTAACTACTGACCAAGAAGAATAACAAGCAGGAAACCAACAAGAAGAACACCGCGCTTAGACTTAGAATCAAAGCAAGAGACCGAGTTGAAATCTTGCTGGACTCTGGTGATTGAGAGCATATATTGAGATTCATACCAGCGATGCTAGCACAGAGGCCGGTATTGTTCAAGAAGCCTCTGTCATACGCAAAGTTTTCAAATGAACTTGGGATCTTGCCAGTGAGGCGATTTGAAGAGAGGTTGAAATTGGTGGGCCTCAGAAGGCCAAGTTGATTTGGAATTTGGCCAGAAAATTGGTTTTCAGATAGGTCCAACCCAGTAAGGGCTGGCAAAACACCAAGTTTCTCTGGAATTGGTCCAGAGAGTTGATTTCTACTGAGATTAAGAGCGGTTAGTGAATCCCATGATGCAATATCTGATGGAAGTGGCCCACTAAGCCGATTCTGATCGAGTAAAAGAAGCATCAAGCCAGGAAGAGTAGTTAATTCCTGAGGAATACTACCATTAAAGAGGTTATTACCGGCATCAAAAACTTGCAGATTCTTCCAGGAAGACACCCCTCTTGGAATCTTACCCGAAAACCTGTTGTTTCTGATTTGCAGCCTTCGAAGATTATAAGCCATCTTCTCAGGAAGCTCACCCGTAAACAAATTGTTGCTCATCATCACATAACTCAAGTTCAGTGCTGTCCACATGCCACTAGGAATGTCCCCAGATAACATATTATCATAAACTGTGACTATCAACAGACTATCGCATTTTCCGAGAGAGCTTGGCAGCTCCCCAGTGAGACTATTCTCATAAGCAACAACTCCTACAAGCTTACCATGATAACACAGATTATCTGGCAGTTTTCCGGTAAGCCTATTCACCGAAACCTGGAAATCTTCGAGCTGCGAATGCCTCCCCAGTTCTTGAGGAATTGTTCCTGACAGATTCATGTTGAACATTTTGAAAATCACAAGATTTGGCAGGCGGCCGATGCTCTCTGGAATCTCACCTGAAATATTATTATAGAACAAACTCATGTCCCTCAAGTTGGTGAGGTTTCCGAAATCTTCTGGTATCGGTCCGGTGAGATTGTTCTCGGAGATGTCAATGATGCTCAAGTTGAGTGCTTCAACCACTTGAGGAATCTCCCCTGAAAGCCTGTTCTTGAAGAGATATATAATACTCAAATTCTTGAACAAAAACACTTTGCTTGGGATTTTCCCGCTCAAACTGTTCTCCGCCAAATCCAGTTCCTCCAGTGCTTCCAATTCCCCAAGATTCTCAGGCATTTCCCCAATCAAATTCGTTTGGCGAATCCTCAGGGTCTTCAATTTTTTCAGCCGGGTGAAATTGAAAGCTAGCTCCCATGGCGCAAGATCCGGATTCCAAGAGAGCCAGAGGAACTCAAGATTTGAAAGGGTACCTATTTCTGCGGGGACAGAGCCGTTGAACTGGTTCAAGTATAAATGCAAGGTTGTTAGCTCCTGTAACCGCCCAATAGACGCCGGTATGACACCGGAGAAGTTGTTACCGGCGAGGATGAGGGTCTGAAGCCGAGGCAATCTGTCGATGTCATCGGGAATTTTGCCAACAAAGTAGTTCTGTGAGAGGTCTAGATACTCTAGCTTGGAGCAGTTGTAGAGAGATAATGGGAAATCTCCCGGGAGGTAGTTATCGCCGAGATCGAGGTGTGTGAGGTTGTTGAGGTCACAAATGAAGGGTGGAACTGGTTTTGTGAGGTTTACGTTGTACAGAGTCAATCCGGTAACGGAGTTCCCGGTGCAGTTGAGCTCCGGCCAGGTACAGTGGGAAGTAGTGTTTGATGAAATCCAACGGCTGAGGGCGGGTACGGAGTTAATTTGCCAATATGACTTGAGTTTTAGCAGGACTGCTTGTTCCTTGTCTTGAAGGGACTGACAGTTGGCATGAACGAGAATCAGGAGGAAGAGAAGGAAGCGGAATTGGGTTGGGTTAGTCATTTGGATATGGAGGTTTTGGTGATGTTTCAGGACAAATCAAGCTCGATCATTAGAGAATGATATGAACACTTTCTTTTAAGACGAAGAAACCAATTGTGGAAATTTGTGGTTGAATTTCGTCATTGAAGGGTCATCAAGGCATTTGGAAATTTTGGGGAAGACATGGAAAAACATGGTCAATGGGGGGTAGAGCACCAACTAGTGGAAGAAGATTTTTTTTGGACAATAGTGGAAGAAGATTTAAGGCTATCAATTAGCTGATCAATATTGTATTTGCTCGATCTACAAGCAAGAAATAATAATATAGATCACCTAGGTGACTTCGATATGTAATTGTATTGCAGCTTTGGAAATAGGGGCAGAAAACCACGTGGTATTAATAGATTTAAGATTTTATTTTGTTATTAGAAATTTAGAAGAGGTTTGTTATTTTCTAAATCCAGAGGTCGAATGACTATACATAATTTACGTCACTCAACGTGTTGGGAGCGTTGTAGATCGGAAATGTAAGACTAGATAGTTGGCTAACAAAAGAGAAGTTTCCGGGAAAGGTGAGGAAGACGTACGGCTTTTGAAGTTTCCGTGAATGTGACCCAACACTAAAATGTGAACAGAGAACGCCTTTGTTGAACGAAGACCAAGAAAACAATATAATTTGTGATTGAAGACTTTGACTCCATTAATTAAAGTTTGGTTTGGATCCCCGATTTTCCATCCACAGTTCTGATTCTTGTCTAAGATTAGAATTTCTAGCACGTCAGATTATTCAGTGATACTGACGCGAAGAGAAACAGGGGGTTTCTAGTAAGTCAATACTAACCCACCCAGAAAAGGCGCAGGCGTGCTTGATTTTGGGGCTAAGTATGAACGTACGTGCACATCTCCACTCTGCTTTCTTCTGGAAGATGTTTACATTCATTCATTCAGTTGATTTCAAGAGAAAAAGAGGAGTGTACTCGACTAACACAAATTAGTGACGAATCTCGTGTTTTCCTTTTGAAATTAATTTCAATTGCATGGGACTGTTTTTGTCATTACACTTTACGTATAGATTCAGGCATTACAATCGAAAATCATAACAATTAGTTAAAGATTTGGTATACATGCTTAAGGGCCTAAACTCTAACACCAATAGTTGAAATGTATCCATCCATCGGACAGTTTGCTACCCAATTTTCAATTTTTTGCTGCAAGTCGAGCATATGTAGGAGATAAATTCTAGCTCTAAACCAATTTATGAACTCCATGTTTTCGATCACAGGTAGCTTTTATTTCTTTTCATGAACCAATTTGTCTCTGTCGATGATCTATACTCGTAATCTAAACAGTTACAGAACAAAGGTATTACTAAAACTCAGTAAAACATTCATTCAATTCCACAACATACAAAGGCAAGGCATTATCAAATTCCAACTCAGATCGATCGATCGATCAGTATGAGAAATGATGAACATACATACCAACGTACTCCTCCCCTTATTAATTTGTGGGAGTAGATTCAAGTGACACATTGTTGAGGCGCTCGAGAGACAGAATGAGAGCTTGTGCGCCCAGATTGCCGTCGCCGTGAGCCTTCAAGGACAAGTAAAGCTGGTGAGCGAGAGCCAACCCAGGCAGAGCCAGACCCATTTTCTGGCACTCGTTCAAACATATCCCCAAATCCTTGACAAAGTGGTTCACATAGAACCCCGGCTCGAAATCCCTCCTCAGAATCCTTGACCCATACAAATTCAACGACCTCGACCCGGCGGCTCCGACCGAAATTGCATTCAGAAACAGCTCCACATCCAGACCCGCCTTGTGAGCAAACACCATGCCTTCTACTAACCCCACCATGGTCGAAGCTATGATCGTCTGGTTCGCTAGCTTCGCGAACTGCCCCTTTCCGCTGCCACCCATGTAATTAACCTTGCCCATCACGCCAAATAGGGGACTCAGCTTCCGGACCACCGTTTCCTCGCCGCCCGCCAGAATCGCTAGGGTTCCGTTTTTCGCGCCGACGTCTCCGCCAGTCACGGGCGCGTCGATCGAGGAGCACTTTTTCGCGGCGGCGGATTCGGAGATCTCGACGGCGAGGGAGGGCTCGGATGTGGTCATGTCCACGAGGACGCCGCCGGGGCGGAGGCCGGAGAGGGCGCCGGTGGCGGGGTCGAGGAGGACGGAGCGGACGTCGGAGGGGTAGCCCACGATGGAGAAGACGACGTCGGATTGGGAGGCGACGGCGCGTGGAGAATCGGCGAGGTGGGCGCCCAAGTCGATGAGGGGCTGGGCCTTGGAGAGCGTTCGGTTGAAGACGGTGAGGGTGTAGCCGGCTTTCAGTAGGTGGCCACACATGGACCGGCCCATTACACCGGTGCCGATCCAACCCACGCGGGTGGTTGATGGGCTTATGGTGAGCTCGGCGGAGGCGGCCATAGTGCGGCGTCGGAGGAGGGAGAGAGTGGTGAGCTGCTGGGAGGAGACTTGGGGAAGGAGTGGAAGTGGAAAGCCCTTGACTATTTTCAGCATCACTTTGCGTAAACCAACGGTGATTTTTTCTCTTGTTTTACAAAAATCAACGGTCTAGTTTCAACACATCGTTTTTCTTGAAAATCGACGGTCTATATGAAATTTGTGGTAACAAAAGAACAAAACAAAAATTTGTTTTCCTTTTAATGATTATAATTTCATTTCATTGTGATTACTGATTAGCAGAAAAATCCTGAGCAGGATAGGAAAACTCCTTTTTCCCAATTTTGATGTTAAACCCTAATATATATTATGAAATCAAACATCAATTCTATATATATATGTCATGCTACCCATGAATTAAAAGACAGATTTTATACATGCATGAAACCATAAACCACTGATATTCATATTTACAAACTTGATCAATCAACATAAGGGTGTATATTAGTATCTTATTTCAGCTCTTAATTCTTTATTCTTATCCTTTATTTTGATTTACTCAAATAACAATTAACCAAGTACCTGTTTTTGTGTAACTGCATATATGTGTAGTTGCACCCTTTATTTCCTTGTTTTAACAGTTAGGTCCCTTGTCTTACTCTCGATGATCACGCACTTTGCATTCAGTGTATATGTGTTTGCACCTAAAATATCTCATTTAATTCATTAATCAATTAACTTTATCTCAGAGGGCAAATGCTATAGCCTATAGGTAAAGATTCAATCACAACAGATCATGAAGTCAAACGTTACAACAGATCAGATGAGCTCTGTCTAACAGATCATACTACTTGAAGAAACTCTTCCAACGCTCTGTTATCATTGTTGACAGTGTGTCACAAACTCACAATTGAAAATGCTTTTTGGACTCAAACCAACATTTGTAAGAGACTGGAGAATGCAATATTTGAAGCCCAACACTGACTCAGAGCTAATGTATGGACTAATCAATTCAGAAACTAAAACTCTTTGCTGTCAAGTGTGCATATATAGTTTAACAAAAGTGTTGGTTGTTTTCATCTACATTTGGCTACATTCTTTAAGCAATTACTTCCTCCTCTCTTTAATCTGCAAAGGTGTACTACATATTTTCTCCACTACTTTGTGAATCTTATCTATTAATTACAGTTTGATATTCTGATTTCCATGAAATCTCAGAAAACTAACAATCATCTATGCCCAGAGAATTGTAGGTACAAGTCAAAATCAAAAGACTGGTAGGTTAGCATTGTACCCCATCTGTCCCAGAACCAAGAAAAAGAAATGGTTCCTTTGCTAATTATATATCCAGAATGAGCTTGTGTCTTTTGCTAACATGGTCCAATGCCAGCAAAGCTGGCAAGATTATGTGATATGTGATGTGATGGAGAACAAGAAGTTGTTAATATTTATAGTAGGATGCTCTCTAATTTGCCTAATGCCTCTGCCTCCCACTGTTTTAGGTTCTGGTTAAAAGCTAAACCATATCCAGAAGCCTCTGCCTCCCACTGTTTTAGCTACATTATAGGTTAAAAGCTAAACCAGCCCATTGACAACCCACTTAAGTCAACAAAAACACCTAAATTTGCATAAATCCTTTCCAACATTTTGTGATGATTGTCATTTCACTAAAGAAACTATCGTCCACAGTTTCACCCTCTTACTTTACTTCAAGAAGTAGCTACTAGGGTTTTGTAAGCGGTTTCATCTTTGTTCCTTCACATATCGATTTAGAGGTTTGTGGAGGTAAAAATTTTCGTGGGAATGTTATGTTAACAAACTGAATTTTGCATCATACATTCAATGGTAGTTTAGAATGACAATCGAACAACATAAGAGGCTAGATAACAAAAGACCGAGAACATTACGCTAAGCAAAAGTATACATCTAGCTACTCGCGCATATTGACTGGGAAGTACTGGTCTGAGTTTGATTGATGTGGTGCGATTTATTCCTTTGAGAGTTACAAACATTGTCATATTCATATATTCATGGACATGATATAAACGCCGGAGTTTGTTCCCAAAGTCGTCTCTGCAGGTGAAACTTAACTTTCAAAGGTTTTGTGCTAGAACCATGTGAACCACGATATGATCTGAATTTGAAATTGGATATCTCTCAGCACAAGCTAAACTGGCTAAAGCTATACATGATTGGATTTGATCCCCAAAAGAAATGGAATATCCACAGCTTCGTCTATAAAGTATAAACTATCATTTTGTGGGTCCGAGAAATGAATCTGATCGAGTACAGAACAGATAGAATACGTGGATTTCTTAATTAGTTATGAGAATTATAGTCTTTCATAATTAGACCATCTTTTATGTTTAGCCAAATTATTGTCATGTCCATGTAATGAGCTATTATTAATAAAATTCAATAGCGTACACGCATCTTCTCGATTCATAGCCAATAATTACAAAAGCTTCACCCTAATGTCTCTTATTTTGTCAAAATTCAATAATGAACCACAAAACTCCATGGTTAAGGTTGAATGCTACAATCTCATTTACCTAAATTATTTTTCTTGCAAAAACATAAAAAACGGTGCTCGAAAATATTTGTTTTTATACCCTGTATTCAAATTAAGCCACTAAGCATGTTGTCAAATCTTGAAACGAAAACTCGACTTTAGCTTTTGTTTTGTAAACTCGACTAAAATGGGTATCGACTCTTATCAAACAAAATTTTGTTCTTCGATCAAAACTTGACACTCATAAAGCTTAAGTCTAAAATTAGAAACCAAAGTACCTACATAAAAAATCTCTCCTAAAGTAGCTTAAAAATCAACAAATTAAAACTCGAATAACCCCGGATAAGATCATCATGGTATTGAACGCTTTGACGGTCAACGTAATGAAGTTGTCAAAATCGTTTCTTCAGTTTATGTTTCTTAATCAATTTTCTCCACAAACAAACAAACAAACAAGAAAATGGTATTGGGGAGTGGGATTAGCAAAAACCAGAGTTTAATTAACGAGAAAAACACGACAGTGAGAGATTCGGATCATAAATAAGCATCTTCTTTCTTCGCCAATCCCCAGCTCACTTTCTCCCTATAAATAAATCAATTTTCCAACTGTATCTCTCTCTTTCTACCTTAAAAAACCGAACTTTGCCAGCGATCAAAAAGCGAATAAGAGAAAGGATTTTGATTGATTGTGTGCTGTGCTAGTGTGCTGTGCTGTGCTGCGTTGTGCGGTCAATGAGATTAGAGCAGCCAATCAAAGCTCTCATATCTCTCCCTTCGAATTTTATAGACTTACCCGCTCTGTCACACCAGCCCTTTCACTCTCTCTCTCTCTCTCTCTCCGCGTTACATTTAACGACGCCGTTCGAAGATTTAATCGTCCATGGCGATCTGAGAGAAAATGTCCGCGTAATTCAAAAACTAGGGCTTCTCTTTGTCTCCGAGAACGGAGAGAGGCCGCTTTCGTCTTCTTCATCATCAAGATTGAATTTTGAATTCTCGCAATGTCTACATTGGATCCTCCAGATTCGTTCCTCTTCTCCCTCAGCAGAACGCTCTGTACTCCCTTCGCCGTTTTCATCCAGCTCCAGGTTTCTTGCTTTTTCTCTGTCATTTTTTGCTCCGCTCAGATCCGGCCCTTTTTCTCTGCCTTGGAAATTTTGTTTCTTTATTGGAATTCAGATTCTGAAATTCGACACTCGAATTTTGAAAATCTTTGATTTTGCTTTATGGCGGCAGTTTTCACTTTCAATCGTTTCAGACACTCATTTCTTGATTTTAGGATCAAGATAGCTGAGAATCTGAACCTGCACCACCTGAGCTGTAAATTCTTATTTTGTTTTCGTGTGAAAATCCGTATTTTAGCTGCATACTGGAAGTCAAAGATTTGATTTTTGGTCATTAGACTTTGGATTTTTGCATGTTTAACCTGAAATTGCTATAATGATACTGTGTTTGAGCAATTACATTTGCAAGGTTAGGTCACTCTTTGGTAATGTTTCGATTTTCTGTTCCAATTCTCTTCTTATTACCTATCATTTTTAATTGACTAGTATAATGTTTCGGTGTGACGACTATACGTATCTAATTTCATTATTGGCGCTGTAGGGATGTCTAATCTGTTTGACTCTTGCTTTTGGGTGGGCTTGTGCAGCTTATGTCAGGTACTTGAAGTGTAGTGTCAGCCATTGGCATGCCCTTTATGGCTTCTTCACTGTTACACACTTCCATTTTGTGTTTGATATTCAACCTTTTTTTCTTCTTCTGTTTTTCCTTTCAGGAATAGAGAGATTAAACGAATGAAGGATAGTATGAAACGTGGAAATAGCTTTGCTTTCCTTTGCCAGGATATCATGGAACTTGAGCACTCAAATCAGGTCAATCTGCCAAGAGTATCTGTTGTTATGCCTTTAAAAGGATTTGGAGAACACAATTTACACAATTGGAGAAGTCAGGTGAGGACCCATTTCTGTGTTTCTTTCAAGAGATAGGTGTTGTTCATTCATATTACTATAACTATTAAGCTAAGTTTTACTAGGTATGGTATGCGTAAGTATTTTTTGTGTATATAGTTGTTAGTTTGTACACATCCATATCTAACACGGATGCCAAGTCCTTTCCTTAGTTTAGAAGGGTGTGCGTGTATTCTCTCCTTTGGCGAAAAGTACAAAATGAGCTAAAACCAATTATAATGCTAGACACTTCCTAAGTAATTAGGTTATAGTTGAGTCTTTCAAGTTATCTTTAAAGCTTACTGTTCACATTTTGGGTTTAATAGTTGATTTAATATGTTAGATTGCACATTCAAGGTTTTCTCTCAAATTCCAAAGATTTGCATGGTCTTAACTGCTCATGGTTTTGTTTTATTGATGAACACAGATCACATCTCTCTATGGCGGTCCTTTAGAATTTATTTTTTTGGTGGAAAGTACAGAAGACCCTGCTTACCGTGCTGTATCTATGCTAATATCAGAGCTTAAGGTATATTTATATCATTTTGAAATCATTTCTTTTAAAAATATGAAATCTCCTAATAATCTGGAAAGCAAAATATCTGAGACAATGTCATAACATATGCTTGGATGCATAATTTGTTTCTTCTGGATATGTTTGAAATTGCTAATGTTGAAACTTAAGCAATGTTATTAATTATATTAACCTCCTTTAATTGTTTACCATGGTTCCCTTACAGGATGAGGTTGATGCTAAGATTGTTGTGGCTGGTCTTTCAACAACCTGTAGTCAAAAAATTCACAATCAATTGGTATGTATATAGTGTACAAACTAGTGCATTATTTTCTTTTGTGCTTGTGGAAATATCAAAGGCGTAATACAACATATGTTTTCTGTGCCGCTTGTGAATTTTACTCGCTCTTAGTAGTGTACGATATCTCTACTAGATACTGGATTAGATTCATGTAAAATGCCAAGGAAAGTTTCATTTACATGTATATATGGAAATTTGACTTGAGACTTATTGCCTGCTATATTTAAACTTTCTGCCTCTGCAGTCTGTTCTTTGAAGGATGTTAGTTTCTTGTGCTTTTTGTCATGTCAAATCGTCAATTACTAGATAGTGATGTCCTTTTGTAGGTTGGAGTGGACAAAATGCATAAAGACAGCAAGTATGTATTATTTTTGGATGACGATGTTAGGCTCCACCCTGGGTCAATTGGAGCCCTAACTACTGAGATGGAGAAAAATCCTGACGTATGATCCTCGTATTCTGATAATATATATATTTTAACCTATCTTCTAGTTTTTTCTGGTTCATGTGGTTAGTTAACTGTGGATTACTATATGGTGTTAATTCTGTTGAAATGATGTGCAGATCTTCATTCAAACTGGATACCCTCTCGATTTACCTTCAGGAAGTTTAGGGAGTTACTGCATTTATGAATATCATATGGTATGGAACCATCAACTACTTGTACAATTTCTTTTTTCACTTTCGCGTATCTGTAATCTAAAGTATACGTACACGAGTATTAATTTATGTTTCATTCTGTATCACAACTAATGCCAATGCTCTCAAAATTAGATCAAGTACGATTACAAAAACAATAGTGGCATAAATTAGAGTTTTGGGATGCTTAAAATTATATTAGGATGCAGGAACATGTTCCAGGCTGACTCACTGATATCTGGAATTTATGTTGTCAACAGCCTTGCTCAATGGGATTTGCTACTGGTGGAAGGACATTCTTTCTGTGGGGAGGTTGCATGATGGCAAGTAGCTATCACCTTCTTTAAGCCTAGCTTACAATAAATTCGAGATACTAGCCTAACTGTTTGAGATTGTTTGCAGATGCATGCGGATGATTTTAGACTCGATCGCTATGGTGTGGTCTCAGGGCTTCGAGATGGTGGTTACTCTGATGATATGACTCTTGCGGCTATATCTGGTATATTTTTATTGACATTTTCTGTTCAACCTCATTCAGTAGGCATAGGTGCATTGATCTTGGCTGATTAAGGCTTTCACCAAAGTTCAGTAGCCTTTTTAGTGACTATGCATTATTGCTGATGTTATTGACCTTTTCCAGGGGCTCACAAGAGGCTCATCACATCTCCTCCAGTTGCTGTCTTTCCTCATCCCCTTGCAAGTGATCTTAGTTTCTCAAGGTTTGTGATGCACAATTGTTCAAATGCCAAAACTATCATACTTCATCCCTAAGAAATTTGGCTTATGTAAATATTTTGACTTCTGTGTAGGTATTGGAATTACTTGAGGAAGCAGACATTTGTACTGGAATCATATTTAACAAAGGTTAATTGGATTATGAACCGTGCATTGTTTACTACCCACTGCTATCTCTCATGGGGTCTTGTAACACCATACTTGATGGCCATGGTTCATGTCACTGCAGCCCTACGAATGTATATTAAGGGGTATTCAATTGAGGAAACCACCTTCACTTTTGGTGGTGAGAACCCTACTTTTCCTTTTAGATAGGTCAGTAGTGTTGTTTATAGACTACCTGTGGGGAAAGTCAGTATGGAGGATACAGTTTAATTCCCTGCTTTAGTAACTCCATTTGTGGTGCATAGGGTGGGTAATTTGGACAGAGTACTGCAACTCGAGGTTTTAATAAAGATCCTGATGTCCAATAAATGCATCTTGTGTTTCACCTTTCATTAGTGTATCAATATTACATCTGATAACGAAACCTTTATCTCTGGAGTTAGAAGTGCAAATTAGAAAAAATGTGCCACCCTTTTAGTGAGAGTCCTTTTTTTTTTTTTCCTTTTCTTTCAATGCAACCATATTTGTAGTCCTGACTGTTGTAATCACCTCAGGTTTGACACTGGTAGGCTGCCTTGCTGTATGCACTATTGTGGAACTTCTTTCAATGTGGAACTTGACAAGGATAGAAGTCCATCTATGCAACATGTTATCACCAGAGGCACCTAAACTCTCACTTGCTTCATATAACTGGGGCCTTGTAAGTATCCTAGTTCTCTCTGTATATTGGAGAGACTCTGAATTTCATTGAAACAATTTATGACTTCTATTTATAGTAAGTGCACCATTTAACTTCAGTTATAGGGAAACTTTTATCAAGATCCACTATTATAGTAAGTGTTCTTGCTGACTTATATCTCAAACAATCTTTTCCTCAGTACACATGAATGGATTCTTTGACATATGGGTGGCTGAATGTGAATTGTTGAGTTTGGATGTAGGGAGACTATACATATAGATGGAGGCCCACCCTGTACCTTGCAAATTATAAAGTAGGGATTCAGGATCAGAGGTTCTGAAGTAGGACTTGCTGCAATCAAAGCTTGGATTCCATCTAGATGACCACTAACTTAAAAGACCAAAAGGCCCAAAAATATGCACGCACTGTTCTGCACTTGAAATACGGCCAAAGAAAGTTTAGTTAGCTAACTGAAATACTATACCTATCTAAATGTTATGATGAAAGTTCTGTTTGGAAATACCATAAGCAGCAGATATTGGTAAAAACATTATATGTAGACATCTGAACTTCAGTTTACAAGTATTTAGTTGGATATCTTGATGCTAATGAGTACTTTCTAATGTGAATTTACTGTTTCTTAAATGGCAGGTATTCATTGCAATTCTTGTAGATAATTTTTTGTACCCCATCTCTGCCTTTCGTTCTCATTTTACTCAGTCTATCAATTGGTCGGGTATTCGATATCACCTAAAGGAGGGGAAGATATTCAAGGTATGCTGACTAAGGCCTCTCCTCTAACCTATAACAAGTTAGTTTGTGCATATGTAATGCAAAGTAAGAAGTTTATTCTGACTTGCTCTGATGTATTTACACCGAAGATTGAACGAAGCAAGGATATGGGTCCAATATACACGGATTTGGGAGGAAAGCATTTAGGGAAGAAAGGAGCTCCTCCAAAGTTGTCATTCCTCAGCTCTTTGGCCAGAAGTTTGGCACAGTGGCATCAACCGAAGAAATATGATAGCTAAGAAATTTGCTTAGCTCAAGTGAAACATCATCTTGTGATCAGTTTGCCTAGCTCTCAAGATCGGATGGGTGACGAGGATGTTGGAAGAAAAATTTGTTGGGGTTGGATTGGTTGGCGATTCAATTATTGGTTATTGATTAATGTGTTTTTTGGAATTTTTGCTTCATTTTTTAAACCCCATTCAAATCCATTTGATTCTTCAGCCTCAACCCGTTATGTCTGGGTTGATTTGTAACTGACACTCTCTCTTTAGTTCTGTAACCTATATTCTTATACAGAGATTCATATGATAGTCAGTAGAGATGTGATTTCCAATGCCCTTCAAGTCTTACTGAGATATCTTGGTCCGAGTACATATCCGTTAACTTTAACCTTTTAAATAGAATTCCTCCTGTTACTTTGCCAGTTATCCCCTTTCCCTTCATTTGATCATGAGTTCCTTGATGAGTAAATTTATAATTAGTACGGGTAACTTTCAAAAGAGGGGTGGTAAAGTGTGAGGTTTTCGTGCAAGTAGAATTGAGTTTGACTATCAGATTGATCACTAAAACACAATAATCTGGGGCTTTCGGCCAAAAAAACACTCAGAAACCAAATCCATTAGCAAACGGGTGATATAGAAGTACAGAGAATATTTGAATACTGAAAGAATGCTGGTGGCTAGAAAATAGAAAGAATGCTGGTGGCTAATATAGAAGTACATTCTCCCAATGACTAATTACTTACGGCTCCAGGCTCCAGATCTCCAATATAGAATTCATGAACCATGTCATAGACTAGGCTAGCATGCTGTGGCCTACAAAACATGGAAGTGAAAATTAACAAGAAAATGTCAGCAACATCATTACCAGAAGCTTGTTGATGCAATAAAATGTAACAGTGCAGGTGCTAGGTTCTGACAGAACTTCATGGGAACAAGAAATTCCACCTGCACTGATCATATCTGTCTATAAAGATGGAGATCCCATTATCGTTTTGCACTAGGAGAACAAATTAAAACACATTATGTATGGTGATGTAAAGCTTACTGTGGAGAAACCATGATAGAGTGAAAGATGTCAAAATGGTTCATTATACATATATCATATATGTAGTGCTATATCAGTTTTCTGGGTTTCATTTCCATACAGCCAGACAATCAGTTCAAGGCCTCAGATGAGGGTTGAGAAAGTCACTATGTCATTCTGTACTAATAAGATTAGTTGACACCAATCAGATGAGACAAGATTTGCTTAATACTATCTAGTCACAGACATTATCAACACATCTATGGAAATATAAGTTCATGAGACATTGTCACCAAATTTTATGGGGGCAAACTGTGTTGAGAAAACAAGCTTATTTGCTTATCATTTTGAAAAGGGTCATGGCAGGGAAAAGCATTTCAGTATAAGAGATACTACTTACCCGTAAAACCCAGCAGTTGAATCATCCCCAGCATGTGCGAGGATGGCATCACCACCTGGGTGTACCTCTACATATGATGTGAGGTCATACACCTACAGTTGTCGAAAAAAAGATGCAAATGTGAAATGTGAAGTCACATGAAGCAAGCAGAAGAGATCTCCTTAGAACTGAAAAATCATGATATTACCTTGTTTTTGATAATCACCCAACAATCTGTTCTTTTATTATGCAAAGAGACCTCAGATTTAGTGTATATCTTGGCTGTCTAAAGAAAACAGGTCATTCACTCAGCCTTAGTAGTCTGGCAATTGAAATAGCATAAACATTTGCTCAAAATTCATTGGTATTTCTAGAAAACTGAAAAGATAATATCCCTTGGGTCCTAAATTATACCTTCTCAGCTTTAGCATTTGACTTAACTTTTTTTGAATTCCCTGCAACCAAAAATATTTTCTTTTTTATAACTCAAACTCAAAATTTGGTTATAAAGGTTCAAACTTTTTTAGCATTACAACAACTCATAGTGAAGATTACTTTTGTTCTTTTAAGATGAAAAAGAGAAAGGAACAAGAAAAATACCAGATGGGATCAGAATGAAAGCTCCTAAAAAGATACACAGAACCAATGCCACCACAGCTAGAATCATATTTTCAAGCTGAGCCCTTCAACTGCTGAATCAGAACTCAAACATAGCACGCAATAAATCCCATCAAAAGAATTCAAGCATATGCATAAAAAAATTTAGCACAGATGAATGAATTCTATTATGATCTTGATCAAATGGGTATCACTTAATTTAACACAATGCATAGACTAAACCATGGAAAAGAGACATACATGAAAAAGAAAATCTCAGAAGCCATTGAAGATGGGATAAGAACTTACAGAGCACCAGTGATGCAAAACCCGAACTTCGATTTTCTGCTGAAATTGGATTCTAGAATTGTGTTTACGTGTTAAGGAAAGAGAGCTGTTAGCTTTAACTGGAGATTCAATTTGGATGTCCTGTTTTCTGCGGAGGTTCAGACTGGAGAGTTTGCACTGCAGTCATGTGATAGTAGAGACTCTGACTCTGATTGTACAGACCCAATGGGCCTGGACCTCGACTCAGTTCCAATTATGCAAAACCGGTCCAAATTTAAACAAAGAACAATCATTAATGTTGTAAATTTATTTATTTTATAAGAGTATTTGCTTAAATTTTAATTCATACGAATTTCATTTATGTTAGTGATGATAATTTTTTTTTTTTTGGAATATGAAAACGGATTCTACCAAATTCAAGATTCGGGTAAAAATTACAGACATGAATAATATTAGTAATTACATGAACACGTACAGCTTAATTAGAATCTCAACTACCTAGAGCTCCCTAATTCGTTCACAATCTATGGTACTGTGATGACAAAGCGGACAA
The DNA here is from genome assembly GCA_029955375.1 of Rubus parviflorus. Taxonomy (NCBI): domain Eukaryota; kingdom Viridiplantae; phylum Streptophyta; class Magnoliopsida; order Rosales; family Rosaceae; genus Rubus; species Rubus parviflorus. Next base: position 20,406,353 of record JARGGL010000004.1, read on the forward strand.
CGGGTGAACATAGCTAAACACTTGCGGATACATTCATGGTGAAAAGTGTGTCGACATTTATCTAGCATGGCACACTTGTCTTCCTCCTCAAACTCCATCAAACAAATAGCACAGTCGCCACTGCAAAATCCAATTCCTTCACCCATTAGTCGATATTTGAAAGCCACATAGCCTTGGGGACACTCAACGATGCTCTTCAGCAGTTCCTTCATCAGCACTGGAAGTTTTGTAATGATCCCCCAGCAGAGTGAACAAAATGGGACAATGAAGCAGTGTAATATCTTAACACAAATTACTCCAACCAACAAGGTTGCTGTTATCATAGGACCACTGATAAGTAATATCAAAACAACTGGAAACAGGAGCATCAATCCTACTAATCTGTAAGCGACGTAAAGTCTAGATCGATGACCTCTGCGGGCGACCTTTATCTCATGATCACAATAAGCTAGGAGTCTGACCTCTATATCATGATCGAAATAAGTCGAGAGTCCAATGAGTATGAGATAGAGTAACATCACACAACTCCAAGGTTGATCATATGCTGCTAGAAGAAGCCGAAGAACCGCGTGATCCATGACCGATGGTGTCCAGTATTAGCTGGCTAGAGCAAGGGCGAGGGATATTTAAAGAAGCCTAGCTGATTAATCCGGATGAGCCAAGGAAATGTTAGGCCTAGGCCTATTAGGAATAGGTAAACCTGCAAAAATATTGAATGAATGTGTTGTTCAGATACACCTAGTCAATCCCAACAGATTCAGCAACAGCCAATAGCAATAGACAATTGACATCAATGAACCATTGTCATAAGCAAATTCAACATCAACTGATTCCTGATTTTTGAATCCCAAAACATCAAAAGATTAAAAATTGAACAAAAATCCCCTGATAGACAGATTAAATCAATTTAACAGTAAGAATGCCTGAGATAATCCCTAAATTTAACTACGAATTGAGCCCACTAGAAAACACAGCTAAACCCTAAAAAAAAAATCCCCAATTTGTACCCAACCAACCTAAAGAACAAAATTGAACAATAATTCAAATATATACTTAAAATTTTCGAGATTAAATACTTGAGTGCTTCACCTTGGAGAGAAATGGAGAACCATCAACAACTGGAGACGACGGCTTGAAAGTGAAGAAGAAGAAGAAGAAGAGGGCTTATACTATCGAAGAGTGAAAACATAGTGGAGACGCCGATATCAAACGATGTCGTAACACTTGTCATTTTTTTTTTTTCAACACTTTTGATAATTACCTTTAAGTCCTTTTTTTTTTGGAAGTGAAATTGGCTTCATGCAAATTCGATATCCCCAATTTCTTCGTCCATTGGGTAACTGAAAACCACATAGCCTTGGGGCCTCTTGGCGCCGATTCTCACCAAAAGAAAAGTGGCATTGTTGTGTAGATGTTGCAACAGTTCAATTAATCGTCTTCCTCCTTGAGCAATACTGGACGACCAGGACTATACAAGAACAAGAACAAATATTCTAATCCTTTGAAGAAGACGAAATCCAATTCCTTTACAGAGTAAAAGAAAAATCCAAACCAAAAGAAGTTTGAACAAGATTTGGGTAAAATTTAATGACATTAACATACAAGCATTTTTGACATTCAATTAGCCATTCATGTCTTAACCAAAGGTGAAAAAAAAAAAAAAAATTACATTGGGACTAATTTGTATATCAATTAGCAGCTACATCAAGTTCTTTATTTTTGAGTGCACAATCTTTGATACTTTGACGACAAAGCGGACAACGGGTGGACTCAGTTAAACACTTATGGAGGCATAAATGGTGAAATGCGTGTCCACATTTATCTAGCAATGCACACTTGTCTTTCGTGTCGTACTTAATCAAGCAAATAGCACACTCGTCGCTGCAAAACCCAATTTCTTCGTCCATTTGGTAACTGAAAATCACATAGCCTTGGGGCCTCTTGACACCGAATCTCACCAAAAGAAAAGTGGCATTGTTGTGTAGATGTTGCATCAGTGTAATCATATATGGGCCAGCAGTGACTATTAAGTCATATATGCAGGGTAACATTGGGATAGAAAATCCAATGCGGAGGATTGTAATGATCCTGGAATCAATGGAATATTCAACACTGGAAATAGAACCAAGCACGATGGTGCGGACTAGAAAAATAATTAGTAACATGAGTATACTCACGACTATATCTATGGCGGGGGCGAGTTCAGGTTTGGCGACTCTGATTTTCTTTTCGACACCAATTATGAAACAGAGGACTATGACAATGGGAAGCAATAAAATCGCTGCAGAAACCACAGATTCCATGAGACAGAGTTGCATAGTATCTAGCTTTCAAGTTAGTTTCAAACAAGTTATATGTAAACTGTATGGCTAACCCAATAACCAAAGTTTCGTAAGAGCTAGAAAAAACATCTTGTTTCTAAAAACTAGCCTTGTTTCCTTTATATAGGGACTGTAAATATACTAATATTTTGAACCATAAGTAATCCCACTGAGCGAAAGAAAAGAGAAAAATTAATGGTATTATTTATTTTTTATATACAAGAACATGAATTCTAATCCTTTAAAGAGATGGAATCTAGTTCCCCTGCGGAGAAGTAAAAGACAAATTTAATGAAAATCATTCAGTATTGGACTAAATGGCGATTTTTTTTATTTTTTTATTGTATAGAGGAACAAGGGACTGATTAATCCCATTGAGCAGAGGAAATTAAAAGGGCAAAAAGGATTGTTACTTCGTGGGTTACCTAACAAGAAAAGGAAACTTATTAGGCTATTCGTGGAGGTGGATTGGGTTTAGAAAATGGGAAATTGTGAATCAGATCCAAGATTGTGAATACTGGCCGGTGTTCTATATTTGCTAAATCATCAGCTACTAACATGCCTTCGATCATGATATATGTATGTTGAAGATGAACAAACTTCTGGAGTAGGGATTTGATATCTTGAAATGTATATAATCAGTGTCATAGTAAAAGGTGATGGAGAAAAAAACAATTACATTAATTGGGACCAATTGGTATTATCTAGCAGCTACATCAAGTTCCTTATTCTTTTGTACAATCTTTGATACTTTGACGACAAAGCGGACATCGGGTGGAGATAGCTAAACACTCATGGAGACATACATGGTGAAATGTGTGTCCACATTTATCTAGCAAAGCGCACTTCTCTTTTTTCTCGAACTCCATCAAGCAAATAGCACACCCACCACTGCAAAACCCCATTTCTTGATCCGTTCGATAACTAAAAATCACATAGCCTTCGGGCCTCTTGGCACCGATTCTCACCAAAAGAATTGTTGCTTTGCTGTGTAGCTCTTGCATAAGTGTAATCGTCTTCCTCAAACAATATGGGCCGATGATGACTATTAAGTTAGATACAGAGAGTAATACTGAGAAACACAATCCAATGTGGATGACTGTTATGATCGTGGAATGGATGCAATCAATCAAAACGTTGTGGAGTATTAAAACAACTAGTAACATGAGTATATTCGCGAATGTATCTATTGCGGGGGCGAGTCCAGGTTTGGCAACTCTGATTTTATCTTCGAAACAAATTATGAGGAAGAGGGCTATTAGAATGAGAACTACAACCACAAAATAGTTCTCATGAGAAGACAGAGAAATTACGGAAGCCATGACAGAGAGCTAGCTTTCAAGTTAATTTCAATGGAGTCACTGGGATTGTTTCATTTATATAGAGGAACAAGGGACTGCAAATATAGTAATCCCATTGAGCAGAGGGAAAGAGAAAAAAGGAAAGTTACTTGTTACCTAAGAAGAAAAGGAAACATATTAAATTAAAGTTAAATATAAATTTATTGCGCCTAGACGTGGAAATTAAGGTCAAGATGAAGTCTCAGAGAATTTTGAACAAAAATTATTTGGGTAAAAATTAGTGACATGAACATTAGTTACTGCTTACTAGTACTGCTTGACATCAGCCAAAAAAATGTAGATAAAAATGTTGCAAAGCAAACTATAAGCTCCCAAAATCATAAGCGGGGTTTAGAGGCGCCACGTAACTGTTCTGACTCTCCAATAACTGTTGTGCCAACTCACTATCGATCACTATCAAAGTATTAAGAACAAACAGAACACTTAATCCACACGTAATTAACATGATGACCAACTATTTGATGATTGCTGAATCACCACGTGGCACATCATCAAGGTCTATGACTCTATATATAGTAGCATGCCTCAGCCTCACCAACACGATTCCAAGCATCAAGGTCCAGTGTGTACCCATCAAGCGGCTGAGTAATTTGGTTTCACACTTGAAACGTACTGCGCGCAGTACAGTGCTTTACTGACTATCAACCATCATAGACAGTCTGTCACACCCTAAATTTTCCTCCACCGAAAGCCACTATCAGGAGGAAATGGAATAGAATAAAGTTACCAAATTGAAAAGAATCAATCTCCCTACAAAGCTAGCTACAACTTTCTCCATCTTTTCTAAAGACAAAGACAAACAGTTTCCTTCCCAACAAAGAAAGCTACAGCAACAATGAGTTGCTTCAGTTCTTGCAGTTCCAAATCCAAATCCAAATCCAAATCCAGCACCAATACATCACACTATGAGCATCAAACTGCTGCTCAGCCGGCCCTGCAATACCAAGAACCCCCCAACAAAAATATCCAACAGCAAATCCTCCTACAAATCCCAGGATGCAGAGTTCACCTCATGGATGAAGGAGAAGCTCTAGAACTCACTGTTGGCGAGTTCATTCTCGAAAACATTTTTGATGAGAATATCTCTCTAGCCACCATAATCAAAGTCGGTGAAGAGCTCCAGTGGCCCTTGACGAAAGACGAGCCTGTGGTGAAGATTGATGCTTTGCACTATCTCTTCACTTTGCCCATGAGAGAGGGTGATCCTCTGAGCTATGGTGTGACTTTTCCGGAGCAGTATGAGAGTAACTTGGGATTTCTGGACTCGTTTTTGAAGGAGCACTCGTGCTTTACGATCACTTCGAGTAGTACTGCGAAGAATGTTAGAGGTGTTGATTGGAAGGAGTATGCTCCGAGGATTGAGGACTATAACAATGTGTTGGCTAAGGCAATTGCAGGGGGGACTGGTCAGATTGTCAGGGGGATCTTTATGTGTAGCAATGCTTATGCCAATCAGGTTTGTTTTATTTTGGCCTTGTTATACTGCTATACTAGAATGACAAGAGTACTAAGCATAACATATCAATATATGGGTGTCCTGTGTTTACAGTTTAGTCAATATCAAACAAGAATAACACTTACCTTTTTAGTATATGGTGTCCTGTGTTTACAGTTTAGCCAATTTGGGATGTGTTTATCTTTGTTAAATTTTCATTCACCATATATCTGGGTTAATTTCTTGCACACAGATGCATAAAGGAGGGGAAACGACATTGGCCCGTCCAGTTGAGGAGAAAAGGTTTGTGAAACAAGAAAGTCATAGCAAAAGTTCTAATGCCACAAATAAGAGTGGAATGAACAAGAGCTTGAAACGGTAAAGTCCCAAATTGAACACAATTTACTTGGAATATCTTGTGAGCATGATCGAGCAGGTTTTAATTAAGCTTTTCTTATATTGCTATTTTCAGTGTGAGAAGGTTGTCAAAGATGACATCAAAGTTGAGCAAATCTATGCTTAATGGGGTTGGTATCGTGACCGGATCAGTGATGGCACCTGCGGTTAATTCCAAAGCAGGGAAGTCATTCCTAGCCATGGTTCCAGGACAAGTCCTCTTGGCTTCACTTGATGCTATCAGTAAGTACCCCGAATTATATACATTCTTTTACAGTACGTGTAAATTCACATATTAAAAAATGTCGTCCAATTCTGAAATCTGCAGACAAGATTTTGGATGCTGCTGAAGTTGCCGAAAAACAAGCCCTTTCTGCTACCTCTGGTGCTGCAACTAGAGTGGTCAGCAACAGGTAATTTCGATCTCCGTTTGTACAAATTTGTATCCCAAGTATATAGTAGCATGTATCAGCGAGTGTACGTACAACTAACAGCTATAATTCTTATGCAAGCGTTATTTCTGATGGAATCTTGTTGTGATATGTAACTTGAATTGCTATTATTGTTGAGCACTAGGTATGGGGAAAGTGCAGGGGAAGCAACTGAGGATGCGTTTGCAACGGTGGGGCATTGTGCTAACACTGCTTGGAACATCTTCAAAATACGAAAGGCAATCAATCCAGCATCATCTGTCTCTACAGGACTCAAGAATGCTGCAAAAAATAGAAACAAAAGTTTCTGAAGGTCAACAGAGATCACTGTCATTTGATGGAGGTTGTGCTAACAATGAGTACTGAGAATTCTCTCTATTGATTGGTTCAATTGTAAACTCTACTGCTTGTATTGGGTGTCAGGGTGTGTGGATTTCAAGTTTTAAACTTTATTCTCTCTTCCCCTACTTTGGCAGAATGTTATATGTGAATCAAATTAGATAATGGTGTATTAATTACTGTATTGCATAGCATGGTGTAAGCATTTGACTTGGTTTATGTGTGCAAAACTAATGAAAATGCCTCACTATAGCACGTAGTATCATTTAAAATTCTTTTCATAAGATTATTTTACACATGCAAACAGGAGGGAACCAATCTCATCATTCATTTAGCACACAAAGTTTGGCTTTTCATTTGTAAGGGTTGAATATAGAAAAGTTATAAACGGACGATGGAAAAAGATTTTTGAATGGATAAGGAGATAAGAATGTTGTAATGAACTAAATCAACTTTAAAAATATTATTGTGCGACAAATAGATGAGTTAAACACTAAAATCATACTAAAATCCTACAAGACATTGATCCCTAAACCTCAAGAACATTACTGTGAGGGGAAGCAACACTAGCTAGATCAACTTAAAGAACATTAGTTTGACCTAAACCCTGACCTTGAATGATACGGAGTATAAACATAGTATTAGTATTGACTCGTCTATGGGCGTAAATTGATAAAAAGTGTCTTACTATGAGGCACAATTTTCATAAATTATATATTTTTCCATCTTTATGTGTTCTTGGTGTTAAAAATTGTTGGTCTTGGAACTGTTCTTGGTTAGAACACAGAGTTTCCTAGTACTACTAAGTTAACCTGAGGTGCTGACTCCTACGAACCGTACGACAGCAAGTACAAAACTACGTATCTTAGTTGAGTCGTGTCGGCAGCTACAGAGCCAGAGTCTAACTCTAACACACACGCATTGCCCTTTTTAGTTGAGTTGCCAATTTTACCTTCGCAGCCGCCAAATCACATACAACCCCCTTTCCGGGCAAAAAAAAAAAAAAACCTGTACGAGAACTCATGGAAGACAACGACGATACTCAGCAGCTGAGCATATACAGAGCGGCGAGGACCATAAAGCGTCGGGACAACAGCCTCTACAACGCCCTCAGATCCATCTACGACGACTCCGTCTTCGTTGGCGAGATCTTCCAGCTATGGCCCGACCTCCCTCTCCTCGCCAACCTCCGATGTGGTCTCTGGTACTCTCGAAGCTTCCATGCCACGTGTTACTTCAAGTCCACCGACGGACACAACAACAACTGGTCCTTCAACACCTCGCGGCTCAACCTCCACGTCGCTCAGCTCGCAGGTACCCTCTGTGTTCGCTCTGTTTTTGGGTGTTGGGTTTTGGATGTGTTTGGGTTTTGATTTGGTGTTGAATTGGGTGCATGGGTAGGACAGAGGGGCGGTTGTTTTATTGTGGATGCAACTCGGAGAGGGAAGCGGTTTCCGGACAGCATGTCGAAGACGATTCCGATTTGGACGTGCGTTTTGAATCGTTCGATTCGAAACCATAGGAACAGAATGCGGCAGAGCGCTCTGTTAAATATTGGGGTGAGTTTAGAAACAAAGATTCAAACTTTGGCAAATTTAAAGCCTGTTCTAATTGAATTATAAGTGTGATGAATTGGGTTAGTTTGCTCTGTATCTTTAAGCAATTTGGATTGAACTTGCCCAAGTCATGTGGTTATCAAAGACTAAAGATCATGACTCTTTTACTTCTGTGTTCTGTTTGTAAGTTGAAATTTCACATTAATCTATGGGCTGCAAAAGGGCAGAGTTTGATGTGGTTTTAACAAATTTTAGAACTTGTACTAATTTGAATGACTTTGCATCTGTGAGAAAATTTGTTGTGAGATTATGTTAATTTACTATTCTTTTCTTAGTTATATGGTTGTCAAAATTGCGACTTTTTTTTACATTTTTTCTCTTTAGGAGTCAAGTACTTCAGATGAACATTCTGAAGATACAAGACAGATGTCTGTTGATTGGGATTGTTCCTTGCATCTTCCCCTTTGGGTTTCTGGAACAGAGAGAGCTTCTATCGAGAAGCGATTAGAAGAATGGACTCAACAGTTGGACGCGAGTGGAGCCGATATTAGGTCTCTTGCTTCTTGTTTAAAAAAGCCCTTACGCCCTCTATGGATATCACAAAAAACTGTCATTTGGTTGAATGAAGTTCCTGATCATGAGTCCTGGGATTTCACTCCCATCATTCTTGTTTCCGCCTCTTCCCCGAGTGGTGCTGTACAACGCAGGACTAGTTCAGAATTTAGCTGGAATTATATCCCGGGAGCTGGTGATGATGAAGAAAGCTGGGCAAGGGGTTTAACGCCTAGTGTTTTTTGGAATCGTGCCTATGATATTATAAATGCAGGGCCTGAATTGTGTAATCAGATGGTTGCTGATTTAGTTGAGAAGGATAGAGTGTATCGGGCTCAAAGAGGAGAAGATGCGCCTCAGATCACTGTCAAGGACCCAAAGTTGGTACCAAGCTCAGATCATTGTTCAAATGTGTCAAAGTTAGCTTTGGATATTGCAAACATGAATATTGATCAAAATTCTTCTGATGAAGATTGTGTTATATCTTGGCTTGGTTCGACTAATCTTGCTGTAGGCACATCTCAAAATGGTATGCTGAATTATGAACTCTTGTTGTGTGTTAGCAACTTAGTATCCAAAATCAAACAACAAAAATTCATACAACTAGACCCTTCACTTTAGACATTCTTGTCTTATGTTCATATATCATCTATCATCTCCTTCACTCTGTTTCTAATCTCCATCTAGCTTTCCTCAGCAGCTTTATCTAATTATTTATCCATTTATTTTTCTTTTTTTGTTCTTCATGCATCTTACTGACCCTTTGGTTTACCTTGTTTGGTGTAGCCGGAGTATCTAAAGTTGACTGCATATTAAATTGTGATAAGGAGTCTATCTCTGCTGATCCTAAAGCATATTTACATCTTCCTATGGTGGTGAGTCTATAAAAATAATAGGACAGCATTCTCTTATTTTAATTTGTCATTGTCTATTCATTCCACTAACTCTCAATTTCTTGGCAGACGTCAAAGTTTGATCGCTTCTCCTTGTTAAATAATCTCCCTTCTGCAGTGAACTTTGCAAAGCTGAACCTCAGCCAAGGGAAGACGCTTCTAATTTGTTGCGATAATGGTAAAAACTTCATAATAATTGCCTAGCATGGAATTGCATTTTGAGTGTGTTTAGATGGCCTTACATGGAATTAGTGTATGGCTGTATACTAATATGTTCCATTGTTCTCTGCTTCTAGGGGAAGATATTAGTGCATGCATCTGTCTGGCAATCTTGACAGCACTATTTGATGATGAAGGTATACCTTACATTGGTTATTCGCTTGCAATTTCTCTTTGTGTGCTGTTCATATATCGTCAGGATTCATTATAGGTTTAGAAGCCGTAGCACATTATTCAAATGCCCCTCCCATTTTTTGCTTATGCACTTCTCCTTGGTATATACCAATTATAGATATCTCTTATTCTGGTAAATTATAATCATGCACTCATATTGTTGTGTAGGAATCATTTAGTTTTAATGTCCTGTTGCTATCTTGGTTTCCTTCAATCTTTTGTTGTCTCATTATATTCTAAACGTCCTATTTTTCATTAGGAACCTTCGATGGTGGAAACTTCTTCAGTAAGACATGCATTACTAAGTTGGAAATGCGGAGAAGACTCATTACTATCTGCAAATATGTAGTCAATGCCAGGCCATCAAGAGGAAATCTGAAGCAGGTTTTTAGTTTTCTTAGTGGTGGAAGAATTGGTTCGACGGACAGACCTACTTAGATTTACATTTGCAGGGATGCTATAAGCTGATGACGAGTTTCGTCTGGGATTAGTTGCTCGAATAAATTATGAAAGCTCTGCGCTGAAATATCGAAGGTGCAGGCTCTCCAGGCTACGGCAAAACAATTGAGCTTACTTTTGACTCATGGGTGCCATTCTGTTGTAGTATTAATGTGAGGCATGGAAAATTTGTATAAAATGAGCAAAGCATTCATTGCAACAAACGAAAGGAACTTAGACTATAAACAAGCCTTGTAGCTTCATTCTTTACAAATTTGATCGAGAATTCACTTGGGCCTGTTGATCCAAGGCTTTAGTGTGACTTATAGCACATGATTTAATTATAAAATAGCATCTTACAAATTTTTTAGGTCAGTTTGCGTGAGTGTTGAAAAGTATTTTAGAGTCTCAATGAAGCTCAACGCGAGACCTTACAATCACCGAAAGTTCTATTCTTTTATTTCGTCAAATTAAAATTTTAAAAAAATTAGAAACAATTGTAGCGATTACATGTTGTTCAGAATAAACATTTTTTTAATTAAAATTTAAACAAATAAACTTTGTTAACACCATTTTTTCTTGAAAAATATATGTAATGTAATCTCACCATTAGTAAAACTTGATTTTAAGAAGGTGTTCTAATCTCGACGCTTTCAAAAAAAAAATTATTGTATTCCGACTTTGGAAAATCGTAAATAAAAATCAGGTTGAGATTTTTACATTCCGTCAGTTTGAGAAGTGCTTAAAAATCATGATTTGAGGGTGGGAAAATTTTGGTCAGAAAATAAGATCATACGATTTTGGCCAAAAAAACTGTGTGCTATAGTCCACAATTTTAGGTGATTTCCTTAAAAAATAGCATCTTAAAAATTCTCAAGGCCGGTTTGTGCGAGTATCCAAAAGTATTTTAGAGTTTCAATGAAACCCAACGCGAGACCTTACAAGAACCGGAAGTGCTTAATTTTTATTTAATCAAATTAAAAGTAAAAAAAAATTAAGAACACCTGTAGCGACGAATACTTCGTCGCTACATGTTGTTCAAAATAAACATTTTCTTTTTTTATAATTTGAACCAATGTAAAAAAAAAAAAAAAAATTGGGGCTCTTGGCTCAATGAATTAAACAATACAAAAGAGCTTTTGCAACAGTTTGGTCATCCAAATCGGGTTTCACTTGATTCAAGTGAATAGTGCGAAATTGAGAAAAATTTCATGTTCTAAAACATGATTTAATTAAAACATAGCATCTTAGAAATTCTCGAGACCGTTTGCCTGAGTGTCCAAACGTATTTTAGACTCAATGAAGCCCAACGTGAGACCTAACAAGTACCAAAAGTGTTTCTTTTTTTATTTTGTCAAATTAAAATTAAAAAAATGTAGGAACACCATTTTTTATTGAAATTTACTGTGCTATAATCTCACCATTCGTAAAATTTAATTTTTAGAATTATTCCAATTGAGGGAACTAGCTAGAAAATCTCAACCTTTTTTTTTTATGAATTTTCTTATATTTCGACTTTGAAAAATGGTAAAAAAAATGGGGTCGAGAATTTTGTTTTCCGTTAGTTTAAGAAGTGCTTGAAAATCATGATTTGAGGGTGGGAAGATTTTGGTGACAAAATAAAATCATGTGATTTTGGCCAAAAAACTGTGTGCTATAGTCTACAATTTTAGGAGATTTTCCTAAAAAATTGCATTTTTGAAATTCTCGAGGCCAGTTTGCGCGAATTTCCAAAAGTATTTTACAATCTCAATGAAACCCAACGCGAGACCTTACAATCTCCGGAAGTGTTTCTTTTTTATTTCGTCAAATTAAAATGAAGTAAAAATTTAGGAACACTTGTAGTGATGATCACTCGTCGCTACAGGTTGTCCAATATAAAAAAAATATATTATAATTTGAACAAATGTAGAAGTATTATTTTTGGAGGGTTCTTGGGCTCAATGAATTAAACAATGCAAAAGAACTTTGGCAACACATTGGTCATAAAAATCAAATTTTCACTTGATTCGGTGAATTGTGCCAAATTGAAAACAAAATTCTTATTAATTATATCCGTGTGAGATTGCATATCTTTAAATCTTTTTATTTTGCTTGGCTATAATTGGAAAACAAAAAGGAAGAAGCACTTAAACGCACCTTGCACCAGAAAAGGCGGTGCTCCCCACCCTAGCCCTATAAACTTTAACTAACCAATTAGTAATCTTCTTCTATCAAGTTGAAGTCATAGAATGTAACCAAAAAAAAAAGATGAAATCATAGAAATTAAAGGAAGGCCAAATTCTTTGTTTATATTTGAAAGTGATGGAAAGGCCTCACTTTCACTTTGAAAGTGAGAATAATGGAGCTCTATATATGGCCCTTTCTCGATGACTCGATGTGCCTTCGTCATGTTTGCAATTTTCTTTTACTTTCTGTGTCGTCATGTTCGTGGACACATTTTGAAGTCCTTTCTTTTGCCAACTTTTTCTTTACTAATCATACTCAGTGAACAATCCCGACCGTGAAAAACTTGCGGACTCAGATTAAAGTGCTAGCTAGCGTACGTAGGACCAATCTCTTTTATATATCCCTACTACTTTTAGGTTTATGAATTTCATTTTCCTGGCGTATTCGATCTAAACTTTTGTTTTCATTAATCGGTTGTTAGTTAACAGTAATCTTGATGTAGTTCTGATTGGGACGTTCATATTTGATCTTTGTACGCACGAATAAGTTCATGCATGTGTAGGTCTATATACATATGTCCCCAAGAAAAGTCAGCTAGAACTCCTTCGTACCAACCAACTAACAATGCAATTCAATCATTGGAGTTATAAATCTTTCATTTTCGTTAGAAAATTATGTTCGCCAAAAATCAACTCTACCGAATATTATTTGGTCATGTAACCTATGTAAAGTAAATAAATTAACAAAATAAAATATAGTCCGTCGTATAATTTAAATTGATGATTTTGGTAATTAAATGTCTAAATATTTTTCAATCTAAAATGATGATTCCGGTAATTAAATGTTTGATCAAATATTTTTCGATTTCACTTATTCTTTTGCAACGAATGATTCTTGAAGAATAATGCTGATTCTTGAAGAATAATCCAATACACGAATTAATGGGTTTTGATCATTAGATTATAGGTCGTTTGTGAGGGTGTTCTCACGTACGTACTTAAGCTCCCTATATATCGTTTGCCTTACTTAATTAGGAGCCTCTCTGCCGTACAAAACATATTTTTTGTTTCTTAAACCAAAGCCACCGATCGATCGAGAAGCAGAAGCAGAACCTGGTTTCCTACCAAACTTGCTTGGAAAAAGTCGCGCGACATATATATTAAGAAATTAAGTTGGTGTTTAAAAACTCTTAACGAACCCACTATTAGTCTATTACCGATATGAACGAACGTGTATATATATATATATATATATATATATAAACTCGGAATCGCTAGGCAGATACGACTGTGACTTCCCCAATCAATCAATTTTATTAGCTCGATAAGATCCCTCAGACATTCTCATTAGGGTTTGCCTAAAAAGAAGTTAGTAATGAATACTTAATTTGCTCATTAATATATTATATTATAAAAGTACTTAAACCTTTTTAATCGCGTGGAATGCCTACTAGCTAGCTCAGTAGATTAAACCATTCTTAAACTTCAATTAGGGCATATGATTCATATGCTTCTAACAAAAACGCCTACAACAAACATTAGTTTAACCATGTTCAAAGCAAAAGTTTAGAGTGTTGCTGGCACATGAGCTTTTGTGGGATTCATTGTTTTGACCATTAATTGAAAAATGAACTTTAAAAAAAAAAAATTATTTATGGGTTCAATTTTTTATAGTGGGTATCTGTAATGTAGGATCAACTATGTTCTTGTACAAGAGGGTGGGCCAATAAAATGATACCTCCACTGCTCCACATTGTCTCACGAATATGATTGTTTACTAAGTCCACTAATTGAGCTTAATTAGCACACCTCCTTTGTTAATTAAATATTGTTATAGCTATTCTCCCTATTATTAGTACAATACAACCTTAGTTTGCGCCGGGAAATCCGGGACCGTCGATCTATGCAACGTAGAGCTTGATGAGAAATTATTTTGTTCTTTTATATATGCAAAGTAATTATTCGGTTTCATTGGCTTCTCATACTGTGACTTGTTATTAGGGCAACGTACGTACGTACATACCTATATATGCACCTTCTTATATTCGATTAGTAATATATTTAGGAAATCCTGGTTACTAAAACCCATTTTCACAGAATGATTTCGAGTTCAGATCACACTCAAAGGAAACATATTGTATTAAGAGTCTCCACGAGGAGAAATACTTTAGATAACAATTAAGGTGGGTTACATCTTTTAAGAATTCTTAATAGAGAGAAATTTATAGTACTCGAGCATATGTCACTTTGGAATATTTCATAATATCTCATGCTTCAGAGTGCGCGCATACAGCAAAATAAGCAAACATGTAAAACTTGAAATACGTACGCTAGCTAATCTATACAGAAAAAGCAACACCCTCCTTATTTTAACTCTTCTTAAAAGAAATTTTAGTAAACATAATTAGGGCAACATGATTATGTTAATCATGTTGCATTTGCACGTGTGTTGTTGAATATTATACAAATTAAATTAAGAATATTCTTCAGGGGGGGTGATTTTTCAAACAGATTAACCAAATGTCAATCTGCGATTATCTTTTTTCATTTTTCTTTTAGGGTTTAGGGTAGATTAATTATTACAAATTAAGCTTGCAAATTAAGGTTATAAGATTCTTCTTTTCCCCGCTACGAAGAATCAGATCATATTTTTTCATGTAGAATCAGACCTATATTCCTAAATATATATTAATCTTTCACAGAATCCAGACATACATGCATGATTCATGTACATGCATGCATGCATATATCCTGCGCGCAATAAGCAAATATCATCCAATTAAGAGACTAAATTATTAATGAGCCTTTGCAACCTTGCAGATCGAGACTGTCGTGTTGATCATAGATGGAATATCAGTACTAGTTGCTATTGCTTGGCTCCAAATATTGCATCAACCACCTGATTATCACTTTTCTTTTTTCTTAGTACAGGTAATAAGCAAAACATATAAAAAGTTTTTTTTTTTAATCTGTTTAGTTTTTGCAACTAATTCATGAATAGTAAGTCTTACATGTGTTTGTACCAGTGCCCGACCAAAGGGATATTGGAATAATCTCTTGTCGTCTAAACGTGTTTCACCTTGATTAACCGAAAAATATGACTAATTAGCTAGAAATTAAGATGCTTCAACACATAACAACCAAGGATAAATTACTTTTTTCTTTGGACAAGGATAAATTCAAAAGTTTGGGGTTTCTTTTAGGAGCGAAAAAGTAAAATCTTCCATGTTGAGTATATATTTAGTTCTTTTTTTGTTTTGGCCAAGAGTATTTAGTGCTTTCTCATTATTATTCCAAAAACGGCATGAGGACGAAAATGGTGGAGCATGGACGGCTAGATCTGATGAATATCTCATAGAATTATATATAGGAAACAAACACATGCATTAGTTGGCTATGATCTAAAGATTAATTATGACGGGGACCATCTGATATGATGATCGATCTTAGCCAGTTATTAATTAGGTTAATTATATGTATACATTCGATGTAAATATTAATAGCCAAATTGAATTATTGTATGTCATATGTCTTTACTTGACAGAGGAAGCCAAATCATCTACAGGTCATCATAAAATTAAAGTCGATTGATTTATAGCTAAACTATAAATTGAAGATATATAGACTTTTCTTTCGAGTTTTGAAGCCATGCATACATGTTCTAGCTAGTATATATATATATATATATATATATATATATATATATATATGTCTTACAAACTAAGTAAATGATCGATCGCTAGCTAGTATGCACCAAAAGCATCAATTAGAAACTTAAATCAATCCATACATGCATATGATCCTGCAGTTGGACAATATTAGAATAAAGAAATTTTGATGGTACGTTGAGAATTTGAGAGAGAAGAGAGTAGGGTTCCATTTCCATTCCACAAATACATACAGCTAAGGATATGGTGGGATGACATGATATGTACAGCTAGAGGAATATACTTGACATTGGAAAAAGAAAGAAAAAGAAAGTTCCCCATTTTATATCTCTAACAATATCGTTGATATTCTAGAGATCAACTAAAGGTTGTTTTCTTATAAATATTAAAAAACAAAAAAAATCTTATCATTTCAATGATTTCATTGTACGTACATCACATCAAGAATTGCAGTTTAATTATATTTTTTTTTCTCCTCGTGGTCATACTCTGGTTTTGCTTTATAATCTAAGAACATATATAAGAACGAAAGTAAAAATTCCTGTTGTGGATGTAACAATGATTTGTAAATATTCTGTCACATGCAAGAGTCAATGAATCTTATTTTCTTAATACATATATGTGAATGTCTCATTTACTTAGAGGTTGGGTCTATTTGACTCATATATGTCATTGATGATGGATAAACATGTAATTGAATTTAGAAGCTAGGGATATCTACGTGTGGTGGTGGTGCATGTTGCCACAACCGGCCATTCCCATATCAAATTTGTTTTATTGAACAATCAAAATTTTCTTTGTTCTTTTGATAATTTTTTTTTCTTCTTAAAAAAAAAAAGAAGGACTGTATAGATGCTAACTTAATTAGTGTACAGGCTAGGCCGCTCATCTGAAAACTTTTAGGTATTTATCAGTTAAAAGCTTTTATTTTTTGGTACATAACTTTTAGAAGGAAATTAAAGTAGTCAAATTGGGTCGTCCCTCTTTCCTTCCTAGAATACTTTACTGTTTTGGCACTAAAGCTAGCTCGTGCAAGATGAAATTAATAGCTATAGCCAGTGGGAGCCGAGGTTCAGACTAAGCCATGCCATCGATCGATTGGAGGACAACATAAGCTAATGAAAAATTGATTAAAAATGACTAACGACATGCGTGTTCAAAGTAAATCTCACAGGAGCACGATATATAACTAATCTAGCTAGCTAAAGGAAATAATGAAAATTTAAGATTTATATATTTAACAAAAGAAATGCGAGCGAGCTAATTGGTCAGTACTCAGTAGTATGGTCATGGTCAACCTTGTTTGAACACAACACTACTACTATACTAGTTCAAAAATGGGAAACCCTTGTTCTCATGCTGTTGAAAGTAACAGCCACCACCATGACTCCATATATATGAGTATATCTTTAACAACCCCACATACAAATTAAAGAAGCTCATGACAATAAATTAAGTGTAGCTTCACAGAAACCACTACCCTACATCACTTTGCTTCTTGCTATATATATAAATATATAAAATTCCATATGAGCATCTCATTTCTTTGAGCGAGCTAGCTAGCAACGCGCTAATAAGTATTCAATCCTTAATTTTATGCATCAACTCTTTTTCTTCTTCTTCTTCTTCTTCTTCTAGACCGGCCAGTACTAGTTTTGCAGAGAGTTTTTGAGTAGCAAAATGGGATCTCTAGAGAAGAATGAGAGACATGAGAAAGAAAAAGAGAACAAATCAGCAGATTCAATATTCAAAATTTTCAGATATGCTGACTGGGTTGATGTTGTGCTAATGATTTTCGGAACAATTGGAGCTATCGGAGATGGCATGTCTACAAACTGTTTGTTGCTCTTTGCCAGCCGTCTTATGAACAACTTGGGGTATGGTCAGAATCAGACCCAACAGAATAATAATCATGGAAATTGGATGGACGAAGTTGAAAAGGTCGGTGTTCTCTAGTCAAACACTACTCACTCAGTGTATCTTGGTTTTCTTTACTTTTCACTCAACTAACTTAATTATGTCTCACATTTTCCGTCTTTTGTTTGTGTTTCTGTTAACAGTGCAGCTTATACTTTGTCTACTTGGGATTAGCAGTAATGCTGGTGGCTTTTTTGGGTAATTTAATTTCCAAACCCCCCCCCCCCCCCCCCCCCCCCCCTCTCACTTTGTCATTCGCTTTGCTTTCCAAGGACAAATTTGGGGATATACGTGTTTGATCGGATCTATGTGGAGCAAAATTAAAGAAAAAAACCCAGTTCACTGTGTTCCTAATACGCTGACAGCATCGATCTGTCAACAAAATTAGGTATAATAAGTATAAAATGAAAAGGAGGAAAAAAGAAAAAAAGAAAAAAAAACTCCCTGTGGTGGAACCCTAAAACGGATAAAAGCCCTAGTACTCTAAAATATATGGCCGTGGGTTGGAATCGAAAGTTTGATATATATAAGATTCTTTACAAGTGAGATCCAGATCCTAAAAGTGACAATGTTAATGGTTGCAGAAGGTTATTGTTGGAGCAAAACCAGTGAGAGGCAGGTGCTGAAGATTCGTTACAAGTACTTGGAAGCCGTTCTTAGTCAAGAAGTTGGGTTTTTCGATTCACAGGAAGCAACCACTTCAGAGGTGATCAACAGTATATCAAAAGATACTTCTCATATACAGGAAGTTCTGAGTGAAAAGGTAACTCGATCACCATCAACTTTTTATGGTACAATATTAATCGATAAAAGCTAGCATAAAATGGTAACTGTTCGATTTGATTTTTACTTTTCAATTTTGATCAAGTAAAAATGTTCACCCAAATAATTACTGCTATATATGAGCAAATGAGACATCATTCGATTGAATGAAATTTCCACTATCTCAAGGTGAGTTTCCTAATTATTAGGAGTATTTAATGTAAAACGTACTAATCTAGCCAACATGCAATGCAATTCAATGATTGAAATTGTTCATTGTTACACACCTCTCTTCAAATTAAGGGTATGGGTACCAATTTTTTTTGTTAATTTCTGCACTTTTTATAGAAATGGATATCGAATTAGATTTCTGTGGTTAATTTTGTTTTTCCTTTTATTAGGTGCCAATATTTTTTATGCACTCCTCAGTGTTCATCTCCGGGCTTGCTTTCTCCACTTTCTTGTCATGGAGGCTCTCCTTGGTAGCATTTCCAACACTACTACTTCTTATCATACCAGGAATGATCTATGGAAAATACCTTCTTTATTTGTCTAAAAAGTCATACAAGGAGTATGGCAAAGCAAACACCATTGTAGAGCAAGCTCTGAGCTCCATAAAAACCGTTTATTCGTTCACGGCTGAGAGGACAATTGTGGAGAGATACTCAGCAATATTGGAGAGAACAAGCAGACTAGGGATCAAGCAAGGCATTGCGAAAGGTCTTGCCGTAGGAAGCACAGGGCTGTCGTTTGCAATATGGGCATTTCTGGCTTGGTATGGAAGCCATTTGGTGATGTATAGAGGTGAAAGTGGTGGCAGGATCTATGCTGCTGGCATCTCCTTCGTATTGAGTGGACTGTATGTGCTTCCCCATCTCATGGATTTTGCTTTATAATTTCTTTAGCCTGTTGTTATTCACAGCTTAATTAGTTTGAGTGTCAAAAGTTAGAGAGTCGATCAACTAATTTTTCACACAAGATATATTTCATGTTACCTTATAGCTGATGAGATTATTCAAAGTATAATCAATTCTTTTTCAAATGTAGTCTTTTAATTAATTCAGCCAATTAACCTTAATAATGTCATAATTTCATGTTACTATTATGTACAGATGATCAGTTGCTTAGTAGTGATCTTTTTGTGTGGGAAAAATGTGCTAATCAAGAACAAAATTAACTACGTACAGAGAAAGATAGAAGATGCTATACAAGTATACAACAAGTAAAAACCTCACTAAACCAAACAATCTTAGACACGTACTATTATTTCAAAAAGTCACAACTACTACTTTTTTTAACCTTTATTTTCATGGCCAGCATAAACCTTTACCTTTATTGGCACTTGACATGCATATTGGTCACGCACAGCGAATATTATCATTTATATATCATCCAAGCTATTTATATTTTCTGGTAAAGATCACCGTACTAATGAAACTTACCAGAAAAATGTAATGATAGTGCTCATGTGAAGATCGATGCATGTCCAATATTTCACAACGACTTTTGTAAACCCTACTTTTAGTGCACACAATCTTGTTAATTTTAGTTCTAGGTATTGGTACTTTTAGTTTAAGAGAATCAGTATTTCCAGTGTGCAAGGCATTAGTATTTCATGCATGATTTTAAGCTAGGACTTGTATGCATCGTTTAATATTCATATACTATTCAATTCCTCTAATTGATAGAGGAATATTTAGCATTTAAAATCTGGTGAACTATTGTAATGCAGATCCCTGGGAATGGCACTTCCAGATTTGAGGCACTTTACCGAAGCTTCTATAGCTGCATCACGCATATTCGACAGGATTGACCGAAAGCCATTGATTGACGGTGAAGACACAAAAGGACTTGTGTTGGAGAACATTAGAGGCGAACTAGAATTCATAGATGTTAGATTCACATACCCTTCTCGTCCGGATTCCACTGTCCTCAAAGACTTCAATCTCAAGGTTGAAGCAGGGAAGACCATTGCACTTGTTGGTGCCAGTGGAAGCGGCAAATCCACAGCAATTGCATTGGTGCAACGCTTTTATGATGCAGATGATGGAGTTGTTCGGATTGATGGTGTCGATATAAAGACACTTCAATTGAAGTGGATAAGATCCAAAATGGGACTTGTTAGTCAAGAACATGCCTTGTTTGGTACATCAATAAAGGAAAATATTATGTTCGGGAAGCTTGATGCCACTATGGATGAAGTCACAGCTGCGGCTATGGCTGCCAATGCTCACAATTTCATAAGGCAGCTTCCTGAAGGATATGAGACCAAGGTAAGGTAAATATATACTTAAAAGGATATTATTTATTGACATCTTGACGATGATGTCTTCACTTGTTAGAAATAAATGAGGTTCAGCTAGCATCGCCCCATAGTTGAAGAAGTACTATACTTTTTAACAGAGCTAGTGTATGTGACAGATTGGAGAGCGAGGAGCGCTTTTATCTGGGGGACAAAAGCAGCGGATAGCAATTGCTAGAGCAATTATCAAGAACCCTATAATTCTTTTACTTGATGAAGCAACAAGTGCTCTTGATTCTGAATCAGAGACACTGGTCCAAAATGCTCTTGATCAAGCCTCCATGGGAAGAACCACATTGGTAACTATTGTAACAAGAAAACATATATGCCTTAGTGCTTTATTGCCTTCATCATCTCACAATTTTTTTTTTTAATGAACATGATCAGGTGGTTGCTCACAAGCTTTCTACAGTTCGAAATGCAGACCTCATCGCGGTGGTCAGTGGAGGTTGCATCATTGAAATAGGCTCACACAACGACCTCATCAACCGTCAAAATGGGCAGTATGCAAAGCTAGCAAAGATGCAGAGACAGTTCAGCAGCTTTGACAATGTAGACCAAGACCAAAATTCAGATACACGCTTGTCTTCAGTCACAAGAAGCAGTGCTGGCCGGTTGAGCACAGCAAGATCTAGCCCTGCACTGTTTGCAAAATCACCACTAGCCATTGAGACCCCAGCTCAATCTGTAGTGTCTCATCCCCCAACTTCCTTCTACCGCCTTCTCTCATTAAACTCCCCTGAATGGAAGCAAGGCCTAATTGGAAGCCTCTCGGCGATAGCCTTTGGGTCAGTCCAACCTATCTATGCCCTCACCGTGGGTGGCATGATATCGGCTTTCTTTGTGCAAAGCCATGAGGAAATGCGTGCTCGAATTCAAACATATTCATTGATCTTCTCTGCACTTTCCTTAATCTCCATGACTTTGAATCTTTTGCAACATTACAACTTTGCTTACATGGGTGAGCAGCTCACAAAAAGAATCCGATTGCAAATGCTTCAAAAGATCTTGACCTTTGAGACGGCTTGGTTTGATGAGGAGCAGAACACAAGCGGAGCATTGTGTTCGAGATTGAGCAATGAAGCTTCCATGGTGAAGTCCCTTGTAGCAGACAGAGTTTCTTTATTGGTCCAAACCACTTCAGCCGTCACAATTGCTATGATATTGGGACTAATAGTGGCTTGGAAGCTAGCACTTGTTATGATCGCGGTTCAACCACTCGCAATTCTTTGCTTCTACACCAAGAAAGTGTTGCTCTCTAGCCTTTCAGCCAATTTTGTCAAGGCACAAAACCATAGCACACAAATTGCAGTTGAAGCAGTTTATAATCATAGAATTGTGACTTCATTTGGGAGTGTAGGGAAAGTGCTCCAAATATTCGACAAAGCTCAGGAGGCACCGAGAAAAGAGGCAAGGAAGAAGTCATGGCTGGCTGGGATTGGAATGGGGTCAGCTCAGTGCCTAACATTTATGTCATGGGCATTGGACTTTTGGTATGGTGGTAAATTAGTTGAAAAGGGTCAAATATCAGCTGGGGATGTGTTCAAAACATTTTTCATATTGGTTAGTACTGGTAAGGTTATAGCAGAAGCTGGGAGTATGACTTCTGATTTAGCCAAGGGTGCAACTGCAGTTGCATCTGTGTTTGAGATTCTTGACCGGCATTCACTAATTCCAGGGTCTCATAATGTAAGTAAGAAATCAGTACTAGCTAGAATTTTAAATGTTTTGCAATTGGTTAAATTGGGTTAATTTGTTCTATTTTCAGGTTGGGGATGAAGATGGTACTAGTGGAATCAAGTTAGAGAAAGTAACAGGGAGGATAGAAATCAAGAAAGTAGACTTTGCATACCCAAGCAGGCCAGAGACACTGGTGTTGCGCCAATTTAGCTTGGAGGTCAAGGCAGGCACAAGCATTGGACTCGTTGGGAAAAGTGGGTGTGGTAAGTCAACTGTGATTGGACTGATACAAAGATTCTATGATGTTGAGAGAGGATCAGTAAAGGTGGATGGAGTTGATATAAGGGAGCTAGATGTTCAATGGTATAGGAAGCACACTGCCCTTGTTAGCCAAGAACCAGTGATATACTCAGGCACCATCCGCGACAACATCATGTTTGGGAAGCTTGATGCCTCGGAAAATGAAGTCGTGGAGGCATCCAGAGCTGCCAATGCTCACGAATTTATCTCGTAAGTATAAAGCAATAATTTTTTTTTTTAGTTTTTATGTGCTGATATTGTGCTTATGTCTAAAACTACGTTGTTTTGGGTATAGAGCCTTGATAGACGGGTATGAGACAGAATGTGGCGAAAGAGGAGTGCAGCTATCAGGAGGGCAAAAGCAAAGAATAGCAATTGCACGAGCAATACTTAGGAACCCTATAATACTATTGTTAGATGAGGCAACAAGTGCTCTTGATGTGCAATCGGAGCACCTTGTGCAGGAAGCACTGGACCGAATCATGGTTGGAAGGACCACAATTGTGATAGCACATCGACTTAACACCATCAAAAACCTCGAGATGATTGCATTTGTCGAAGATGGGAAGGTAGTGGAGAGAGGCACTTATGCTCAGCTCAAGCACAAGCGCGGTGCCTTCTTCAACCTTGCTACATGTCAAACTTAATTTGGTGCGCATACAAACATATGATGTATAATGGTGCATGCATTTATGCCGTTGGTGTAAACTGTTGAGCTCAAATGGACAAACTTGCTTGATGAAAATAGAAATTAAGTTCATATATATATATATATTTATTCTCTCTAGCAGCATACATGATTTATGGACACCAAAGTAAGGTACCCTTATTTATTTTAGGAAGAAAACTACAACACAAGCAACAAAAGTACTATAGATAGACCACTTAATGGTTGTATTGCAGCCATTACATCATTGTGCTTTTACTTGGGGCGCTGAGCAGTCTCGACAGGCCCAACTTGCCTGAGCAGCTGAAAAAATTAACCAGATCGAAGAAAACATATAAGAACATAAGCTATTCGTTTACAGATCAAAAGAGAAAATGTCTGCTGCTGCATGTGTGTTTTAGAGAGAGAGAGAGAGAGAGAGAGAGATAGAGACCTGAAAATAAGGTTCAAGATTCCCTTTGAGCTTCTCGTGCTCATCTCTAAGGCACAAAAACTGAGTTTTAAACCTGCTCATATGCATCAATGGACAAGTTAATAATATTCGCCTGTAATTTCATGCCTAATAGCTAACTAATAATTAAGGTAAACAAATAATGGTTTCATTGTTCTATATTTTTCAATCAAAGGATAAAAAGGTGATCGATCGAGTTAGATGAGAAGTGCTCTATTTCACCTTTCAATGTCGCCGTCTTTCAGAATTTCTCTCAGTTTGTTGATTGCACTCCACACCTTGGAAGCACCAACGCTGTGATTGATAATAGCAAAAATGGACAAAATTAATAAGTCAAGCACAAGGAAAAAAAAAAACATAATGAATGAATTCCTACCTGGAGCTGCTACCTTTGAGTTGATGGAGATACTTATCCATCTTTGGGAGATCGCAGGGGGATTTCTCCCTGTGAAAACATATATAAATAATTAGCCATCATCGTTTGTATTTAATGTTAAAGATGAATGGGGAAATTAAATTAAGAGATTAATGTTGTACTAGCTAGTAGTAGTACTCACAGAGCATGCTCCACAGTAGCTATCAGTTTGGTAGAGTCCCTGAAAAACATGGTCATAACCTCCTCGGCAAAGTGGGGATTGTCTTTGTCTTCCAACTCCTCAATTTGCACATAGTGCTTGTCAAGAATTCCCTGCACAGTGACCAATTTAATCAATTAATGATTTTCACACATGTACGTTACTAATACCAAAATCAATGCCATGGGAATTGCTCAAGAAGATAAATTAACCTCATCGAAGAAGGATTGCCTCATGGTGGCAAGTTGTTGGCGCAAGACTTTGTTGTCTTCCATTGTTGCTAGCTACTTCTCAGATCAAATAGTAGCGATGAACCACAGTTGTGAAGCTAGCTAGGCCAAGCACCATCATATTTATATTCATGAAAAGTAGTCAGGATAGAACAATGCATTTATTCATTTTTGAAAAGTCCAGATTACAGAATCTGAAGAGCAGAAATGGTTGATCATTTGCCTGTTAGGTGACAAACATGTGAAAAAAGAGCAATGTAGCCAATTATGGCATGCAATTCTGCCAAGCTTCGAAAAATAAAGTATGCTTAGGACAATCGCCCGCGCGCGTGAGTGACTGTCAACTATTGATGTGCGTTGCTAATTATTCACGCACAGTTATTAACCGTTGATGTGTGTTGCTAATCACTAACGCGCCAATGCCATAGACAATTGTTTTTAGTATCCACTTTTGTTTATGTCCTCGTATCTGTTCGGTAGATCGTAAAATAAATGTGTCGAGATTTTGTTAAAACTTTCTCGTTCTTTATAATCGATATGGATTCGGGAGTAAATTCAATAGCATAATTGTTGAAAATTTGGATTTGCAATACTAAAATTAACAATTTCAAACTGTTTTTACATCACTTGAGCAGATTGTTTACTTCTTTCTACGGGCGGTCAAAATTTAGACAGGTCCGCCAAATCAATCAACCAATTTGGCAAAAGTTTGATGAATTTGACAGATTCAATTCCATTTGTAGATCCAAAATCTACACATCACACCTCCCTTAATATATGACACAATATTGTAGTTGCTAACATTGGTGGATAAACTGCTATATGCCTATATTGGTGCCCTATATACATCAAATGAACTTGAACACAAGACATGATTTTACATATTCTTCCTAGGAAACTTGGTCCAGGAATGAACTTGAACACAAGACATGTAGTTTTTTCCTTGATACTACATGTGGTAAGCATAAGAATAAACAGAATACTAGTACTTGAAGCACTTGTAGAAGAATTCCATTAGTCCCTCCTGTCCTTCGATGTAGAGCAAAGTAACATTTTCTTAAAAAAAAAAAAACAAATAATTACTAGGATACAAC
Organism: Rubus parviflorus; assembly: GCA_029955375.1. Lineage (NCBI taxonomy): Eukaryota > Viridiplantae > Streptophyta > Magnoliopsida > Rosales > Rosaceae > Rubus > Rubus parviflorus. Next base: position 20,432,282 of record JARGGL010000004.1, read on the forward strand.
ATTCATTGTAAGGAAATTAAATTTAGGAAGGCACACACACTGCTGAAGATACCATGGTCCGAAGTGCTGACTTCAGAAATATTCCACCAGATATCTGCATTCCATGTCGCACTTCAGAACATGTGTTAGAAAAAGAAAGAAAGGGCAGATGGATAAAAAGAAAATCTATCTTGCCATCACGCTTTGCTTTCTTCTCTTTACTTCATGCTCAAAAAAAATAGTATCGAACAAGTTGCTGTTTGCTTAGTGATCTGTTACTCTTTTCTCGACCAAACCAATTAAAATTGAGGATTGATCTAGTGTTTCATAGTAACAAACCAGTATCCAGTTGTTACAGTTGGAAGAGATTGATCGAATCAGCTCTGTAGTCGGTACAGGTCAGATAAAAGTAGCTGAAGGCTGAAGGTGGGCTACTGATTCTGATCCAGTCATTTGGATGATCAGTTAGAAGAGATGGAACGTCTGTCACTAGATCTTTCCTGCCTCACCTCTGTCATTCAGAAGGTCTGAGAATAGAATTGGATTATGGCCAAGAGAGTATAGATTTTTGTTACTCCACTCCTACTTCATTGCCTGGGCTGGCGTTTTCTTTTTGTTTTGAGATCAACAACTATAATGGATATGTTGTCGGAACTCTGTCTTCCATATGCAATTTCTGTCAGATGATCAGCAACAGATTGTGCTGCAGAAATATCATCAGTACTCATAGACATGGACCTTCGCCGCCTTCTTAAGATACGCCTAGCCACCTCCCCGACCTCTTCATTAGTCATGACATCCCAGAGTCCATCACTTGCCAAAATCAAACACTCATCCTCATCAGTCCTTGCTGTGAATGTAATCTCAGGAACTGGAACAATCCAAGGCCTTAGATATCGATCACCTGAAACATAACCACCATTAATGATCCTTTCAGCTGAAATGTGATTGAAAAACTTATACAAAAGAATATTAGAGTGCTAGTATCAATGTGTCTAATTGGGTCCTCGGTGATATTAGCATACTAACTACAATCAGCAAGAGAATTAAACAACAGGCAGCTACGTATTTGCACACTGATACAGTACTTAAATGAACAAATAATTTACCAACTCTGACCTTCTGCTTATGATTTGTACATGTAGTTATTACATCCTGAGAAAAAGATAATTGACATGCAAGTTCCACACCTTCCTAATGTTCTGGGGAAGTTTAGGACCAAGCATGGTCTTGTTCTCTAGAAACTTCAAATAATTTTCGCTCTGTGCATTCAATCATTTATCTTAACCCCAACCACTTACTGAATGAATAACAAGCTCTTGTGCGTGGTTATGACAAACAATATGCTAGATAGCATTTTGTATAATTCAAACAGTTACCTTGCTCAGTAGTTATAGGAAGTTAAAGCATTTGGCAATGCAAATTAAGTAGAGAAAGAGATGAAAACCTATAGCTCTTGACATGGCAAGAACTCCAAACACCCTTGCGCCATTCCAGTTTATGACTTTCCCTCCCTCTCCTTCAATTCTCATGAGTTCGTCTTCTCTATCAGGCTGTAAAAGCAGCAACAAGAAATAGTATGTCCTTAATGTTAAAAAGATGGTATCAATGATATTAAGATGTGCTTAACTTTTGAACTGTTCTCAACCCTACTAAGAAGGAACCTTTTTTTATATCACTGAACAGATTTTCCATAACCTTTGGAAACACAAGTTTTGCTTTGATAGAAATTGACCGAAAAAGATATAATTCTATTCAAGTAATTGCTGCAAATAGAAGCAACACTATATAAACTCAATGCATCATGAACAATTAACTGAAGCAACATGATAAGAATGGCTCATTCTGTTTAAACCTATGAAAAACTTGAAAGAACAGAAAAGTTTCTAGTGTGACCTTCTGATCAACAGTTAAAGGGATTGTTTCTGTCCCTCGGTAAAGAACTGCCCTAGAGTCACCACAGTTCGATGTGATAATCTGGCAACCAGACAGAACGACTACAATTGCCGTTGATCCAACCATCTCAGGCGCAATTGCCTCTGTGAGGACCTCATTGTCAGCCTTCTCAAAACCAACCAAGAAAGTGGTCTCCCACCTCCTTTGCCATTCGCAGCCATCAACTGTCTCTCGATCCCACTCTTGTGCTATTACTTGATGCATTCGCTCAGCACAAAATTTAGCCACCTATATATGTATCATAGAATGGTGTTAAATGTGGAAAGATGAGTTCTTTTCTTGCTACAGTGTACTTTGCAGTATAGCCAATAGAACTGATTCGATAAGTAGACCTTTCTTGAAACTTGGGAGAAAAACAGTTGCAAATACTTTTGACACACAAACAAATCATGACCTGCCGTGCGATTTCAGAATCTGATCATCCTTCCGAGGACAACAGTATGATGAAGATGGTAGCTAAAAAAACATCCAGCAAGTAAAATATTTAACCAGCAGTTAAATTGGACAGGCAGGTCTATTCAACTAAAGGATAAGGCTTAGACATAACATGCATGATATGCTAATTATGTAAAAAAACATTCTCACCAAATGACTATTAGACACAAGGAAACAACTTCAAACAATTACAAGGTCAAAATTTAACTGCAGCAAGTAAACCTTTGATTAAATTCAATTTACATTCATTTTGTAACAGGTAAGACATAGGAGAAGCCACTCAATCATGATCAAGATGTAAGAAAATTACAGGAAGGGACCCAAGAACCCACCGTCCCTTCATTATAAATCTACAAATGAAAACACAAGCGCACAAAGAAGGAAGGTCCCACTTAGATTGTTCTTTCCAACAAAAATGGAACCTCTTTGATCCTGGTGATTCGTCCTCATCTAACGCCCCACCAGCAACCAAAGTGAATAATATAATTTACTAATTCTTTCTAAAACAAATAAAACCAGTACCAAAAATGTAAAGCCAGATTTAATTCATAATTCACAGTGGGCCCCAACATGCTGCATGATGCGCCTGTGACGACAGGGCAACGCATACTGTTGACGTTAGCATCTATCCCATGCACCAAAAAACAGGTTCACTGAACAGAAATAGGCGTTAGCCAAAAAACCAAAAAAAAACGACGGACTTTAACGACACGTGTCCATGCTGAAAACGAAACTCTGCCCACTCTTTGCAGGGCACGTGTCATCCTCTCTTAGAAGTAATCACAGCTTCCACCCTATAAATATTCATAATTTCACACTACAGCTACTGTTACTCTCTTATTTTTATTCTTTTCATATCCTCTCAATTGAAAAACAAAAAATCTTAAACAACAAAATAAATAATTTATCTAACCCGAGCAAATCGAGTCAATTTTCTCGGAAGAAAAAATAAATGAAATTGGAAAAATCAAAATTCAAAAATAGTACCTGACTGCCGCCATGGCCGTCGTAGACACCGAAGAAATGGACGGGTGAGATCTCGGAGGAGGTTCTAGAACCAGGAGCCATACAACCTCCCACGTGATCGCACGTGCGACCCATAAACCCCGGAATAACGGCAACAGCGTCCTCCATCTCTCTCCGCCTCCCAATCACCGAAGTGAACCCCCAAGTCACTCCCTTGTTGTTCCTCCCCACGCACTTTGGCCTCGCCACCGGCGCCAGATACGCCGGAACCTCGCCGGAGATGCTCGTAGTCATCCTGGAGAACTCGCCGGAGCTGCTGGTGGTGCTTCTGGAGTCGTCCGCGGTGAGTATAGACGACAGGCTGGAGCTGGTGGAGGCCAATTCCACGTCGGTGAGGAGCGAGTCGTCTCGCTCGAGTTGCTGCTCGTCCTCTGTGGATTCCATGTTAAGCCGAGAGGGGGAGAGAGAGAGAAAGAGAGAATGGGATAAAATAAGAAGAAGGGAACAGCTGGTAGGGCGACACGTGTGAGGGGATACAAGTTCGATGACACACGCATCCGTAGTGAAACAAGAGAAAAAAGAGAGCCATTGATTGTAGTCGTACTCATTAGCTTTTCGCTGCACCGCTACGTGTCCTTCTTTCAGATGGCCCTGCCACGCTGGAGAGTTTTAATTCTCTGCTGGGATGTGTTCCCTGCACCGCGATTTACCTATCATCTGTAACTCTCTGTGCTAAAGATTGTCTAGTCAATCTACGAACCATGAGAAGTCAGTTCCATCCAATGACGTGGCAGATGCGTGTCCACTGATTACACTGTAGGCGGAATGTAGGAGATTTTTGCCATGAGGAATCTAATGTATGCATATGGTGGACCCTAGCAATGGTACACCATCTCTATAATAGCAATATGTGGCACGCTGGAAGGAAGTGGGCCCAATCCATTAGGTAGAATTTGACATTTTTACGATGAAGTGTTAGCTAATAGGGTGACACATCTTTGTATTGTATTAACGAGTTGTGTTTATGTCGTGACATTTTGTGTGAATGAGTGGTATTAGTATTGATGTGTCGTGGTTCAGATATGAACTACTTGAATTCTAGTTCGTCTGTTAAAAAAATAAAATAATAATAATAATTTTAATTTAACCGGTCAATTATCTGACGGATTATAAATAGCTAAATTCATATCCAATTTGTTGAATTATCCGATATTCAAACCAATAACCCACTTTGTATTAATTTGCAAATACGATATGAATTGATTAATCAGAGATGTGATACTTACTAGCATTGCTAGATGAGTAAATTATTTCTTTGAATGTGTTAGTTAAGAAAGAAAGGTATTTGGCAAAGCTAGCTTAGCTTGCTATGTTTAGTTACATTAATTAGGCCGTGCCACGTTTTAGGCTCTTTGCATGTTCAAGTACTTAATGAATTCACCTCTAAAAAAAAGTAGTTTATTAATTCTAATCAATTGAAGGAGAGATCGATATTAAAAGGGAGTGGTTGTCAATCATAATATGTCATTTAGAAAGAACCATCACTTAATAAACTATGAGACTAGAGTAGTTCGATCAATTTTCTATAGTGTAGCCTTTTCTAAAGCACCTAGCTTCCAGTCTCTATACCCAAAATGATGGGTACGTACATGATGAAGCACTTTCCATATCCATTAATCACATTTGGCCTAATAGCATTGGTTAGAAAAAATTAAGGATTCAAATTTTATAAAAGACATTTTCATGCTTGGTTTAGTGGTCCATTAACCTAGCTTGTATTATTATATGATTAGAGATAGATTTTTTTAGCTCATGAATTGAATTGTGAATGACAATTTTGTACTCTCTAATTCTCGGATTTGAAGTATGCAGTTTCTTTAGTAAAAGTTAAGAAAATAGGATGCTTATATATGCTCATATCAGGTAAACCTATGTATTTTATATCCATAAGTTCAAATTTAGGATGTGAGCTTATAAGTTGCAATTAAGCTTATATATGCTCATTCTTTTACTAACTTGGGCCAACTAATCATAGTAATTGGTCTTCAGGGTTGTAGCCCAATTAAGTTTCCTTAATCTAAGCAGACTTGAAACATGTTTTGCACCATAATATGATATTGTGAAGAGCCCAATAGGGTGTTTTTGAGGCCTGATCGCGAACCAAGAACGACCCAATTGATCCAGCTCAGAATGCTATGGGCCAGATTATTGAGCCTAGCTAGCTAGAAGCCTGACTCAGTCTGTAATATTATTATAAGTTTATAACATGTGGTACAATTATATATGCTGCATCTAAATTAGTGTGAAAGCACTATGCTTTTGACCTTGACCAATTTATAATTCAACTGGATTTAAGTATGTTAATTAAATTTATAGATGGTCCAATTCATGCTAGTGGCATGGCGGCCTCTTCCTTACAGAGAAATGATCGAAATAGTTGAAACAGAAACAGAGCAAGTTGATCTGATCTTTGCGTGGAAAGAAAGGGACTGCTTTTCCTCTATATATATATATATATATATATACGTGTGGTTGATTCCTATAATATATACGTAAGAGCCTTTACAGCTCTCATTCGTGTGTATATAAACGTACTGGTATTTGGCTTGGATTTCTCTACAGAAAGCGTAACAAGTAACATTAAACTTTCAAACTCTCTCTATCTCCTTACTAGCTAGCTCCCATGGCAACTCCATCCAGAAACCCTTTTGTAACAGACGCCGCCTACGCAATCGATCTGTGCTTTGATCTGGACGACGCGCTCACGCTGCCTGATCAGGATACAGCCGGCTATCGGATTAGTTCAACGACGTCGTCGGAGACTGATAGTACTAGTAATGCTTTGGTAGCCAGCCTGCCGACGGTTGCTGCCGCTGAAGGTGTAATTTGCTCAGTTTGTGTGGAAGGTTTCCTAGCAGAAGAAGAAGGAGGTGGTAGATGTAAGCAAGTCCGTTGTGGGCATGCCTATCACGAAACTTGCATAACAAAGTGGCTTTCCAACTCCAACTCTTGCCCTCTCTGCCGCTCCACCATCATCGACCCTCGTCAGTAAATATTGTTAACCCTAATCTGAGAATATATAGTAACCCTAATATACGAGTTTATATGTACGTAGATGGTAGATTGTAATCATATTAAGGATATATATGACTATAAATTCTTGAATATGTACAATGAATAGATTTTTGCGTCTGATTAATCCTTGCTTAATTAAGGTTCTTGTGATTCATATGACCGTTCTTTTATTGATGAATAATAATACAATAATCTCAATATGTAATGGATTTGCAAGCAATGAGTTCTATTAATGTTGGGGATTACAACGTCAACTTTGTTTTTGAGTAAATAATATCAAGTTTAGGCATGCATGTTCTAGCTAGCTTACCAGTATTAATTAGTGTTTATTAATATTGTTAGTATTAGGAGGCAAAGCTAGCAAGCGGTGGTTCATGCCACTTTTAGAGGCTTAATTCCAATCCACAAATATTAATGCATCATATTCATGCGGTGCATGGTGTCCTCACCTAGCTAAATTGTATAGATAAAATTAAAGTCAAATTAATTTGTTCCCCAATTGGCATCCACCCTAGCTATAGTTGACCAAGCCATCGATATCCCAAGTGCATTATTCAGATTTCAGACACTATAATCTGTATATATATATACCTATCTTATTCATCTTAGCCAACTTGGGTGATAACAACATTCGCCAAAAAATAATTAAAGCTAAGCTAGTGTGTGACAGCAACTGTATAATAATCATAAGTCAAATACGCCAATTTGCATTGGTGAAGGGGGCAAAAGATATGTTCACTCTTCCTCCAATTGTCTATTTCTAAACGAGTCAAATGATCGATCTCGAAGCCAGCACAAATAATTAAACATTTCAAACGGAAGTTATATATTTATGTATTCAATAATTTGTAGGATAGGTTTTCTGGATTGAATTCCCTACTTCGATTTCCCATGCTTAAATCTGTGGGAAAGAAAATCAAGGACTAGCCGACAAAGTGGAAATCCACAGATATTTTCACATCGGAGCCAAGTCAAATTTAAATAATTGTTAACTTACTCCAACCTTTTATATATGTAGGAATTATTGGATGAAATCAATGTAATTAATCTCAAAACAACTTGTGGGTTGGGTATATATTTTTCATTATTATCTTTGGGGATATAATTCAAACTAAGCTTCATCATGGGTTTGACATCAATATTGTCTTTTTAGGCTAAGTTACTAGAAAGAGTTAATATATGGGAGAAAACAATAAGATTTGATTTTGACAACCAATTAATAATCATTATCAGATGGTCAATCAATGAATGTTTATTTTGCTAAATTGGAGGACGAAATAACATATAATAATTCATTTCTATCGATAGTACACGACAATAGAAACTAGAAAGTAATTATCTTCAGTACAAATGGTATTCCCTATTTATTTTGTAAATATTTTATCTTTTGCCTATTATATTAATTAAATACTTTATTTTTTAAACATTCAACTTAATACCAACTTATTACTCTAGGCACCCATATTTTTGGGTACAAAATTAGTAATTTGCCTAATTTGTACAAAAATTGTGTGCTAATAGCAAACAATTTTTAGAAAATTTATGACGTTTTACACAGGATGATTTGCCTAATTTGTCCAAAAATAGTGTGCTATACATCATCAATTCTTTTATAAAAAAAGTTTCGGTATTTTACACAAAAATTATTTCCAACACCCACTGTGCATCAACAATAATTAGAATATTAACCCCGAGAGCCCTAGATCAAAATGGAGTTCTTGATTGTCTCAAATTAAACAAAAAAGGTTAACCATATTAACAATAATTGGTAATCAACCTTTCCCGACGAATTATTCGTCAGGAAAAGTGGTCTTTCCTAATTTTTTTTTTAAATTAGCTTTTGCTTATTTTATGAATTGATCGATATTTTGGCTTTTGAGATCGCGGCAACCCTTTGATCTCTCATGCTCCGATGCTCGCTATTTATCTCGCTCGATTGAGGGCATGAAATCAAGGAGATCGAGGAAACAATGTTGTCCTCGTCAAGTCAGGAAACCATCCAACCAGGATTAGACATACCTCACCAGAGTCTAGTACTACAGCACGACTTGCAGCAGCTTTGTGATTTCCTTCTTAACAACCCGGCCAGGAGCAGCACGATGACACCGGACTGCGATGCGTACCCTTGAGACGCTGAGCAGTTCCATTGAGATCGAAATTGAACAGTACTCGTAAGACTTTGGACGACCTTAGTTCAACTTAATTGTTTGGTAGAGCAGATGCCAGAGGCTATGGCAATTGATGATGTTTGTACAGTTTGTATTGAAGGTTTTCAAGGTAGTAGTTGTAAGCAAACCCAGTGCAGCCATGTCTACCACCAAAACTGCATAGTAAAGTGGCTCTCCGGGTCCAAATCTTGCCCTAACTGCCGCTGTATAATCATAGGAAAAAAAATAATGTCTTACGCGCGTCCACCCACATCAACGGATCAACCTACAAGTGATGTTTTAGGTATTCCTCAATTTCATTTTTGTTAATTAGCCTATTTTTTGGATACTTTCTTGGGGGTTTTGAATTTTGGTCCCCCTCAGGCCCTCACAGGTTGTGCTTTTTTACTTCAATTCCTTCAATAAATTGGAACGATAGGGAGCCGGCCTGCTATATATATCCATCGTTTGCCTAGCTACCTACAAGTTCTCTTTGTATATATAGTTCTGTATATAGTGAATAGTCTATGGGTAGCCGGGTTGCTTAAATTAACTGTGACAGTTCAATCACATGCAATCAGGGTTTAACTTTTAAGTCTTAAATTTTAAGTATGGTCTCCTTTGTATCTGTGAATGGAACTCCAAATTAAAGGGGCAGGGGCCCGAAAAGTTTCAATTTTATATGTGAATTCTTTTCTAATTTCCAAAATGTTCAATCCAGCAACCAATCAACCAGGCCTTAAGGGGTGAGAAACAAAAGCTTCCCAGTTAATCTGAAACCACATTACCGATATTTTTTTTTTTGGCAATTACATGATAATACATTAATATGTAACAGGCTAGGAGACAAATAACGTACGGACGCTAGCTTCCAAGAAACCAATCACTACAATACTAACTTAGGAAGGAATAGGATTACCTGCAATTACTCGATCTTTTCGTACGTATAAAGTACGTACTTTAGTTGGTTTACTGGTACTAGGATTTGAAACAGGAATGATTGATCAAGCCTTAATTACTCACTTAGCTAGGAAGGATATATCTTTAATTAATTCTCACGTCGTATAAAGTAAGCAACCCTCTCTCTTTCTTGCTCTGATAAAACCCTATATATATATCTCTGTCAGTCTCTCGATCGATGTAGAGCTAGAAATTAACAATTAATGTCGCTCAGTCGGGAGAGGCAGTCAGAGAGGGCCCAGAATCCGACCCGTAATCATGAGACTCTGCGCCGTCGCGGTGACACTTTGCGCCTTGGCAGTAGGATTCTGAGCCGTGAAAGTGACATTGTGCGGCGTGAAAGTGAGATTCTGCTGCGCCGTGAAAGCCCCGACCTTGAGAGTGTGCTCCGTGACCGTCAAGCTCTGCGCCGTGACCATGAGAGTGTGCTCCGCGAATGTAAGACTCTGCTCCGTGAGAATGCGACGGTATTGGGCAACATCAACACCAACAACATTAATTCAACTAGTCTGCGCAATGCCCTAACCCGACTGTACGAGGCTGTGCTCAATATCCATGAGCCAATAACGCGCCAAATCAACAACAACATTAGTGCAATCAGACGCCATGAGGATGAGCTCCGTGCCCACCATGAGTCCACATCGGATCGATGGCACCGCCGCAACAACGTTGTTAACAACGTTAATGATGCAAATAGTGTGGTGGCCAAGATGCCAACGGCTATGGCGATTGATCATGACGCTTGTTCCGTTTGTTTCGAAGTTTTACAAGATGATGGTACTGCTAAACAAGTCCTGTGTGGCCATGTCTACCACCAAAAGTGCATAGCAGAGTGGCTCTCCAGGTCAAAATCATCTTGCCCTATCTGTCGCTGTACAATAACCTAGGAATTAATGGTTTGCAAGTTTTAAAATTTGAATAGCTAAAGCCTAATGCAATTATAGGGACAAGCTAGCTAGAAATAATGTCGTCCAGTGAAAGCTAGGAGGCCGCTAGCTGCTTCATGATGACCGTCGGACTCTGTGCCTTGAGTCCTTGACCACCTTGAGACTTTGCCCAAGAGTTAGCTACTACTTTTTTAAGAGCAGTACCCCTAATTATGATGGCCTTGATACGTGGAGGTAAAAGATTCACAAGCAATCCAAAAGGTGCAAAGTTTCAAACTTTCGATTTTCTCCCAAGCTATTAAGGATCGCAATGAGGAGGGTTGGAGATGGGGGATCAAAATACTATCCCCATCCCCATTCCCGAAGCCATTCCCCACACCTATTCCCGACTCATATAGATTTTATTGATCCCATATTAATATTTCCTTATTGTATTGGGATTGAAGTTTTTTTTTTCATTAATATATATATTTCCGTATTGTATTAGGATTAGAAGGATTTTCTTTTATATATTTGGAGGGAATACAATTACTAATTTCGTGTCAAGTAAGGTTGCTTACATATATCTCTTTGCATTCACTCTCTAGAAACAATGTCGTCAAGTGAGGAGAGGCCACCGGTTCATGATGATGGTCAGATTCTTTTGAGCCTTGACAGCATGTTAAGTCGACGTGAGCTTTTTTTGAACCTTGAGATGGTCGAGACTCTGTCCCGTATTACGGACCAATTAGTCCAAGCCCCAGTCGTATCCCGATCCCGTAATGATATACTCCTTGTCCAAGAAACTCTGGAGGGCCGGTGGCGCAACAACAACATTAATGATGCAACTAGTGTGGTAGAGAAGATGCCAACGGCTATGGCGACTACCGATGATGATGTTTGTTCAATTTGTTTGGTAGGTTTTCAAGGTGGTGCTGGAACTGCTAAGCAGCCCCCCTGTGGACATGTCTACCACCAAATTTGTCTAGTAACGTGGCTCTGCAGCTCCAAATCTTGCCCTCTTTGCCGCCGCACAATAATCTAGCTAGGAACTATATATCAATGTCTTACTTCCACCCATATCAACGAACAATTGCTAGCTAGTTCTCTGATTTGCTGAAGTTATCTGTGACCGTTCAATCACATGCATGACTTTTTCCAATTTGTTTGGCTCTAATTCCTGTGTTTTCAACCTTTTTTTATAATTAAGTTTTTGTTTCAGGTTCAATAACATAATTTATTGGGAATATTTTTACTCACCTCCCTTGGTTAATGGTTATATATTCATTGGGTCACAGCGAACCGACTGAAGAGAAACTGGGCCAATTGGCCCATTAGCTATAAACTGTTTCACGCCTTTTGAAAATCTTTCTATTTTACTTATCAACTATGAAGAACATGGTGGCATAATATTAATGCTCATTGCTGAGTACCTGTTCTATATTCTCGATTCTTTTTTTTTTTCCAAGAAATCCAAACTATCCCAATTTATCTGCAAATGGATAACGGAATCACAAACGGTGCTGAAGCTGCAACAGTCTCGGCCCTCAACTGTATTGATCTCTCTCTCTCAAGCTCCGATATTCACCAATCCGTCTCTCTACTCAAACAGGTTCACCATAAAGTTTCAAACTTCCATGTTTTTTTCTAAGTGCTCACTAATTAAAGAAAGCTCTACCAAGTGATACAAACTAATCAAATTCCGGGTCTAGGCGTGTTTGGAGTGCGGTTTCTTCTACGTGGTTAATCATGGAATAAGCGAGCAATTCATGGATCAAGTGTTTTCACAGAGCAGGAGGTTGTTCAGTTTACCATTGAGTGAAAAAATGAAGCTTTTGAGGAACAAGAAGAACAGGGGATATACTCCTGTTCTTGATGAGCATCTGGACCCTGAAAACCAAGTTCACGGTTAGCTATTTATGCCACTCAGAAACACTCCTGCAGAAAAGCACTATTAGTTTTTTCTTGATTGAAATTCTGGGTCTTTGGTAAGAATTGGTTCTTGTAGTAGGAGATTACAAGGAGGGTTATTACATAGGAGTCGAGGTACCTGAAGATGACCCACTAGCGGAAAAGCCATTTTATGGGCCTAATATTTGGCCAGCACCAGGTAACCAACTAAAACAAGTAGAATTGAATTGGCTGATTTATAGCAAAAGTTGATCTAATTTCTCATTCCATTTTGCCTTTGGAGTATCTAGAAGTATGTTATTGATTTTTTATATCTTTGTTGTCCTTGTAGATCTGTTACCTGGGTGGAGGGACACCATGGAAGAATTTCATAGACAAGCCTTGTAAGTTGTACACTTTTTACAATACAGCTAAACATATGATTTGTAGATGGAGAATATTTGTGTATATGTGAATACAAGCTTGTGATTCAATGTTCGTCTGGCGTGAGATGTCTGAGAAATTACTTTTATGAACAGATTAGCTGTGATTACATGTCTGCAAGCCAACTTTGCGATTTTGTTCAACAGAACATCATAGTGTCTAATTGTTATGAGAAGTGAGAAGGTTGTTTAGCATACATATGGTGTGCCCAAATGTCGTCTTCAGGCTTTTTGAAATTAATTGGATCATTTGACTTCATGTTTTCGTCAGATTTCTTCTTTCTAGAATGTTTTCTTTTCTATATGCTGGATTCAAACGAAATGTTATCGGCTGTTTTCATGTACATTGTTTCAGAGAGGTGGCTAAAGCAGTTGCTAGGCTCGTAGCCCTTGCTCTTGATCTAGATGTTCACTTTTTTGATACACAAGAAATGCTTGGCGAGGCTATTGCAACTTTGCGCTTACTGCACTATGATGGTCAAATTTCAATCAAAAGTTTTGGAGCCTTATTATGAATCTCAGAATTAATTAACTAGTTAAAATGGCGTCACTTTTTATATAGGTCAAATTTCCGATCCAGCGAAGGGAATTTTTGGAGCTGGAGCTCATTCTGACTTTGGTCTTATTACCCTCTTGGCAACAGATGAGGTCGTAGGTCTCCAAGTAAGAGAAGGCTGCTATAACCTTCATCTATATATAAAAAGATAACTTTCAGTAGACGATTTGTTATTTCGATATCCATATTTCATTGCAGATATGCAAGGATAAGGATGCTAAACCTCAAGTGTGGGAATATGTTTCTCCAAAGAAAGGGTTCGTAATTCTACCACTGGTGGAGATTGACAGCATTAGATTAAATTAAATCTGGTTGACTCATATGTGCTACAGACCATAGTCACATCATGTTTAGCTGGTTAACATGTTTTGACTCTCTCAATAGATAAGACTGAAATGTCAGAGATGATACCACAGTAAAATTAGTTTTCTGTTTCTCTTTTTGTTTCAGAGCATTTATAGTGAATCTTGGTGACATGCTGGAACGGTGGAGCAACTCTATTTTCAAGTACTGTACATCTCTCTTAGTTGCAACAACAGTCCAGACTGCATTTTTATGCTCCTGAATGCTGCATTTGCTACTCATTTTGCTCTTCAAACCATATGTGCATTTTCCTTTTGGAATTCTTATATTGAACCATAGTGTAACACAAGTTCCTGATTGTTTTTTGTGCTCAGATCCACGTTGCATAGGGTTGTAGGGAACGGTCAAGACAGATATTCTGTAAGGCCCCTTTTCTTTTCTTTCTTTGTTTCATGGAGTACAAGGCTGTTTCAGCTTTCAGAATTTCAGCTTTCAGAAGTGTTATAGAATAATGCGTGATTGCAATGCCTAAGATTCTGTTGTTCCTTACTTCCTTATGTCTATTATCTGATTTAAATTCTGATTGTGCATGAGCTCAATTCCTTGTTCTTTTGGATTTACATGTTTCTTAATGGACTTGATTTATCTCATTGCCTTCTTTTCTTGGGCAGATTGCATACTTTGTAGAACCTAGTCATGATTGTCTTGTTGAGTGCTTGCCAACTTGCAAATCAGAAGAAAACCCTCCCAAGTAAGTTGTGACCACAGATATGATGCTATCACAATTATATAGTTATCTTTAAGAAACTCTAAGCTCTCTCTTCTGATTAAAATGATTGATAAGTTTTTAATGGTAAACTCGCTGTTTGACTGATCGGAAGATATGTACCCATAATTAAGTGGCCAGTAAAGTGACTCTGTTAAAAGTAGAATCATAAGCATTTGAGATGATATTCTTACTGTTCTTTGAATTTCTTCATTTGTCCAATTTGCCAGGTTTCCCCCAATCTTGTGTCACACTTACTTGAGCCAGCGGTATTATGATACTCATGCTGATCTGAATGTCTACAAGGAACCTAAAAAATAAGTTTGTGACAGCTTCACCAGTTGGAGATGAATACTCTTTGAAGATAGCTAGCATAAATTCACAGATGCTTCAACCCTATTGTACTTGATAATTTGATAATGTGCTATACTGGGTTTGCATTCCGCATACTTGGTATGCTGACACAGATCCCCTCTGTAAATTCATATGATGTTCTGGATTGGTATCCTACCACTCAAATTTTTTAAACCATTATAGAGATGTGCTTCAGGAAACAATTTAATCAAAATGAAATCAGCTGTTGCAGACTCTAGACTTCTGAATTGGTCCATGACGGGTTGTTGTGATCAAATATCTGGGTTCTTATAGAATTTGTTGAAAACATGGCAAACAGGCCCAATGAGGAAATTCACGAAATAAAACAGGTTGTTTTAAATTTCAGAATCATTTATATGAGGTTCGCCCAAGGTTCTATTGTTCGTTATGTCTACTATTTGATTCAAATTGTGATTTTGGTTGATGTATATTATACACTCAAAGAATGAACAATGACCCTTCATGTTTTTAGTGAGATAACAATGGTGGAAGTGGTCTTCTCTTTATCATTTTTGCTTTGCAATAATGCTCGAAAATGGAAAATTGAATGATAAAGAATGAAAGATGACAAAACGACCCACCACTACCTTTCACTTTTGTATACGAGTGCCACCATTTGCTTCAAAAGAGTGGTCTTACAAAGAGTGCAAATGGTTTTAGAATCGGGCGAAATCTATACATGAAAAAGTTGGCGAAGAAGTAGAAATCGTGTTGATTGGATCTTAGCACCAACTCCTAACAAATGATTTGAGAACTGAAAAAAATTCGATTGTAAAGACTAAATGAAGGCGTTTCGAGGAGGAATACTAGTTCAAGCGAATCACCAAATGTGAGCTGCAGAGACTTGGTGAGTTATGTTGGTTGGAGATGAATTTAAGAACCATAACCGAAGCATAAGCTATATAAATTGGAAGCTGTACATGGATGCACTGATCAAATGCAACACACTTAAAATCTTTACTTTATTTGCATATAGAAATACATCGTTACATTATCTTCACTAATGTACAAACACCATCTTCACTGACATAACACAGCATTTTTCAAAGGACACCATTTTTTTTTCACGAAGCTTGATAACAAGGTTTTGGGGTCACAGACTGTTTACCGGTAGTTTCTATAGAGAGGACTATACATGCAACTCTCAGCATACTTCACAAGATTCTCAGGATGAGGGATTCGTGTAGCCACGCCTACAGAAGCAAATATAAGATGAAACGAGTTACAAATGACTGGTAGCACTACTACTTTTTGTCAGTGTATCTCCCAAAAGTAGATAAAACTCACCAAGTTCATATGCTTTAGCGGCTACATTAGCAGCTATCTGGGCAGAAATCTTTCTGATGTTAGAGAATGGTGGAAAAATAACTCCTTTATCGAAATTCTCCTGCGAAACTTGTCCCGCCAAGGCTTCAGCTGTTTGTAGGAGATGCACCAAAAATTTGAAAAAGAACAAGTGTGAAACTCGGCATCTTGACTAGTTCTAAATTCTAAAGCTTTTTGAAAGATTTCATCATTCTGAATATGCTGTCTACTTACAGGCTGCTAGAAGCATATCATCATGCACACGAATTGCTCCAGAGATGACCAAGCCAAGACCAAATCCGGGGAAAATGTAAGCATTGTTGGACTGCATTAACAAGGAAAGCACAAATCAACTCATGTTTTTAAATTCGGTCTTTATAATACAAGATCACATTTGTGTAATTACCTGGCCAGGAACAAAAACTTTGCCATCATATTCAACAGGATCGAAAGGACTTCCGCTAGCAAAAATTGCACGACCCTTGGAAATGAAAGCGGGACAAGAAACGTGGAAGAAAAGTTAATTTTATTTACTAATTGGAACTCCTTTTGCAAAAATAATAATGACAAAAATAAACAAATCCTTAAGCAAGTAAATCTTATACCTTACTCCAAGTATAAGCTTCTTCAGCTGTACATTCTGACTGTGACGTTGGGTTAGAAAGAGCCATAATGAGAGGTTTCTGCAACATTCGTTTCTCAATTTCAATAAAACAGGTTTACAAAAAGTTGTCTCACATGTGAGATAAGATAGACATGGAGTGGGGGAATTAAAGAAGGAATGAGAGGAGCACCTCATTGAAGGAGGATAGTGCCTCGATCACTTCCTTTGTAAATGTTCTTCCAACACCAGATGATCCAATAAGAATTGTGGGTTTAATTGCCTAATGGAGTAAAGCCGTCCAATAAAAAACAGGATTATCAAATTATTCATCAAATTTAAACAAAAAAAGATATATGATCCTTTGATTCATACCTTGACAGCATCTAGGAGATCCTTAACAGGTTCATGTTCATGAGCCCAAGGCTTCTTAAAATGTTGAAGAGAATCTTTACGAGAGCTAACAATTAGTCCCTGCAAGATAATTCATGTGCTACGTAAAATGTGATAGGAAGTAAGAAAATTTAATAAGAGAGTGAAAATCAGCATCTTGATTGAACAGTTACCACACCTTTGAATCAACAAGCCATATCTTCTTGCGGGTCTCTTCCACCGGAACATTTGTCTGCAAGAGACGAAAAAAACTGAATAACTGAAGATCATTGATCAATTATGAGAAGTCCTTTACATCTCAGTTTGTTAAAAATTTGATACCTTTTTTGAGATCTCAAGAGCTATTAGCTCTGCTATACCTGTCCCAGCCTACAATTATGAAGCAACAAAAGCAGGATGAGAATTATATTTCACAGTAACAGTTGCTTACTTCTACCTAGTTGACATGAAACACCATCAATATGAGATGGTGAAGAAGAAATAGATGAAAAAAAAGTCTTACTTCCCCAGCACCGAGGAACAAAAACTTGTGATCAGACAGGGTACCACCGATCAACTTTAGTGCAGCCACAACTCCTGCAAGAACTACAGCTGCGGTCCCCTGAAACAAAGAAACAATAGTTCATGAGGGAAAGACCTAATCGCACAAGCCGTAAATTGCAAGCTGCATCAGCAATCTACTTTGTACCTGTATGTCATCATTGAAGACGAGATGAGTTGTCCCATATTTTGCCAGCAGCTCAAATGCATTGTGGTTAGCGAAATCTTCAAACTGCACATATCAGTTTAAGGCTTAGACAACATCAGAACTACATGAACAAATTTATACTCTAGAAATCATGTCACTAAATGACGTAACATAAAACGCAAACCTGTACAAGAACTTTTTCGCCATAGTTCTGCTTCACAGCACTCATGAACTCATGTAAAAGCTCAGCATACTCCTGCAAATCATTTTAAAACTCTCTCATCATGATTTGGGTTAAATAAAATGAATTGTAGACTATGCAGTTTAACTAGAGTAAAGGTGCATGATCAAGAAGTTACAGAACCTTTCCAGTCGCCCTCTTTTGCCTGAGTCCAATGTAGAACTCATCCTTCAGCAACTGCTCATTATTTGTCCCAACATCAATGGTTACAGGCAAACACTGCAGAACAAAGTCCAAGGAATTTTTGGTCATAACTTATAGATCAACAGTAGGACTCATGCTTTTGAAGCAAGTTTATTGTGTAAACAATGATATAGTTGCACATAGGAAAAGGCTTACTGCTGAGGGACGAACTCCTCCAAGTGCTGTGTACAAAGCCAACTTCCCTACAGGAATTCCCATTCCCTGAAACATGTCCAACAATGCCATGTGAGGGCAAGTAACTTTCCATCTCATGGTCGTTTTGCCAAAAATGTTTACGATTTAAAGGAAATGATTACGAACACTCGACCTGACAACCTAGGTCACCGAGTCCCAATATACGCTCACCATCAGTCACAACAATAACTTGAATACTCTTTTCAGGCCAGTTCTTCAATACCCCGAGAATTCTACCCCTGCAAGTTAAAGGATTTTCATGTGATCAGAACTTTATGTTGTGAAAACTGAAAAATCACAGGTGTAAATAGTATACAAATACTCTTACTTCTCTTTCAGACTTATGTAAAGACCCTGAGGGCGCCTGAAGATGCTTCCATATTTCTGGCAAGCCTCACCGACAGTTGGAGTGTAGACAATCGGAAGCAATTCCTCGACATTATCAATGAGCAGTTTGTAGAACAGCCTCTCATTCCTCTCCTGTTTGACAAAAAAAAAATTGAATGATCCTCTACACTCTTGTTTCAGCATAAAGCAAATTGCCTAAATGTAAATAGTAAAACAAGTCCACATTTTGATTTAACACATTACAAGGTAAAAAGATACTTGTAAAAGAAACACTACCTGGAGTTCGGTCAGTGCCATATATTTTTGCAGTGGGACTTGGTATTGTCTAATATTGTGAATCAACTTCTTTTCCTGGTTAATTTGGGAAAAGAAAGAAAAAGTTTACCTAAAATGTTGACAATGTTATCAATGAAAAAACCCCAAAAGATTAGCTCATACAAGCTAACATGCCATGTTAAACTACCCGAAAGCTTAATAATCGAGGAACACAAATGAAACCTGAAGTTGTTGAGTGGCAGTTGCTGGAGGCAGAAGACCACGCAAGTAATGAGCATCCCTCTCTTTCTCGGTAAATGCAAGCCCTTTGTTGTACTGGGGATCTCTCAGCAAAGAATACCCACTGCATCATTTTCCCCGCACAATCAAAACAAGTAATCAGTTACTGATATTGAACAAAGTACCGTTTTGTACTTGATCCAATTGACATCATAAAAACAAAAAAAAACAAAAAATTCCTATAGAGAATCAAAGTCAATGTTGTGCAGCCTGAAATTTCGGAAAATGGAAGGAAGGTGAAAAAAGAAGAAGGAAGGCATCAAAATTTAAACTTTTCAGATACTAAACAAGAGAGAATCGGAATCCTATATCAGAACTACTTCATAAAGCATCATAGTACTAGCTATTTAAGGTTAGTCGCTCCACGTGGTTTGGTCCTACAACATGTTTACTGAAACTCCATGAATGATCAGACACAGCATGATGTGAACAAGTACTAGGGATTTCTGACCTGGCGACAGAGTAAGTCCAGGGAGTGACGAGTTGGTCCTCGGTGGCAGCATCCTCACCGTAAACGTCCTCAACGCCGCCACCGACGGCGGATTTGGGGTCGAGGTCAAGCACCAAAACTCCGTCCCTCATCTCCTTGAGTGTGCTCTCCATTCTCAATGACCTTCCTTTACAACCGACTCTGCGACTTGTGATTGAAGCAAGAGATGATACAAAGCTCTGCGTTGCTCTGTTTTAATAAGCAATAAAGAAATCAAGGACACATGTTAGTGTCTTACATGAACATCGCCTCAAACCAAATCACATTATTATAAAGTCAAATGGGAAAGTGGAACTGTAGGTGAAGATAGAAAGGGAAATTAAAGAGGGAGAGTCATTTTCGATTCTTCTTCCTTTCTTTAATGATTTAGGAGTAAAGAAAGAAAAAAGAGAGGAAATTTGATTGATTAAAAGTAAAAAAGATCGGAGACTTAATTTCTTTTGTAGTATATATATATATATATATATATATATATATTTATCGGGTGGTCATGATCGTCCAGTGGAAAATGGATAATTTTCATGTGAAAGTGAAAGTAAGACTAAGACAGACTAACAGAGACATGGTTTTTGTCTGTGTTCGGCGAAGAGAGTTCGTTTGGATAACGAAGATTAGATACACGTGTCCCTCAGTGCTGTCGGTTAATCATGCATGTAATATATTTATATAATCAGACATTATAACATAATCCAAAAAACATATACAAATTAAAATTGAAATATCAAGAACAAAAAATAATTCAATATAAAGAAGATAGCTATGAATTTCTTAACGTTTTTGGCTGGAGCAAAGTATTCTTTTTATAAAGCTTCCCCAATTATCATATCCGTTCTTCTCCGTAAGACGCAGCTATGAACTCATTGTTTTCTAAGAAGCTTTTGTTTAAATGACCGAAAATGAAGAAAGTCAAGCTTTTGTTTTGGTGTTTGTGTTTGGCCCCAAGCATATTCGGACCCCAAAAGAAGCATCATTGTATGAGTTATGGCATATTCAGTCGTGTTAGTGTTAGCCACGTATGGCTTACATGACATTTGGGGAATGGTCCTTTTGCCCAGAGCTGTAATTGGATTCTAGTCCATTTTTCTTTGGGTCGTTTTCATTTTGGTCAAAACAGTGATTCAGAGAACACTTGCTTTTCATTGACCTATATACATTATAATATACACATTAAATAATTACATACAATTGCTACACCATCTGATATACATACAACATTAATTCCTTGATTATAATCAAGGATTTAGTTACAAATGTCCTTCAAAACAGTGGGTAAAACCCTAAAAGGCTTTTCACCTGGTTTCAAACTCCAGTCCTCATGAAGCTGGCATAGAGCTTCACCTGCAACTTTCCAAGCAAAGCCACATTTTCCGACATCTCCTACACCCCTATCAGTCCTAACACTCCTCGCAAAGTCATAACACACATGATATATAGCCAGTGCCTCGTTATATATTTGCTGCCTGTGCCTTTCACTTTTCTCAAACTCCTCAGCCTCATATAGAATCTACCATGCAAAATGCCGTCAGCAAATTTATATGTTTTTCATTATTGACAAGCATGAAATATACAGAGGTCAAAGATTAATTAATTACCTCTTTATACTTTCTTATGACGCCAGTGGCAGCCTGATTTTTTCCCTGTTTATCCTCGTCTCCTAAGGCAGAGGTCATCTCATTCCGGTAATCTTGGTATAGTTTCTTCCACTTTTTCAAGCACTTCTCAGGGACGTCAACTTCAAAAAGAGGCAGTTTCCGGATTTCTGCGTAGAGGAAAAGCATGTTAAAACTTTTTTTTTTAATGGACAGGAAATTTAAGAACCAGCTAACGTTAGAGAACTTTGATCACCTTTGAAAGAACTGTCTTCTGTCTGATATTTTTCCACGGTGTCATAAATTAATCCCAAAATGGAAGTTGAATGGTAGGACTCTTGATTTTGCTTATCCATGAAATGGGGGAACTTTGACACCTTCAATTCTTTTGGAACTACAACCTGTTTTCACAGAACGTATATTTAGTCTCAAGGCACAAGTCACTTGAAAGCACTACAAAGATCAACAATGCATGCTCTAAATAATCAAAACTAGCTATTAAATTTCCAATTCCAATGCTTGACGTCAAATATAACCGACCTTTGAACCTTTCTTTGGTGCATCAAGAGCTTCGTAGTATATATCAATCAATCGCAGTATATTTGCCGTCACTTGGTTTTTCTCATCAATACTACTACTATCTCCTAATGTCAAAAACCGGTCCATCAAAGCCTTCCAGTTATCAGCTGCCTCAGTCATCGCGTTGCTGAAAGCAGAATTTGCAACAAGAATCAAAGAATTTAGATCTTTATAACAAATCTTATACTAAGAATAAGACAAGAATAACAGTACTGTGAAGTGTGAACTATATTGCCAGGGAATGCTGTCTTACAAGTTACAACACACACACAGAGGGACAGAGAGAGAGGCCTCATTCAATACCGGATACCATATCAAGCAGGATGGAAACCATTTAAACTGATTTCTTGAACTTATAAATAATTTTTTTTCTTCTAATTTGGCCTGATTTATATGAATAGTGATGACTACTTACACCAGAAAATCAATAAAATTGAGGTTCAACAAGTATCTTGAAACATAATAATGGATTAATGGTCACCAACTTTTAGAGTAGATACAAAATTAATTCATATGTAGTTTCTCTTTATCAATATAATCAATGAATGATGCTTGGTCACACGTCATTAAAAATGATATCAAAAGGTTCTGTATAAGGTTAAACGATTGAGCAAATAATAACTACGACACAATAGCTACAACACAATAGGAACCCAACTCAAAAGAGAATTTGAATGTAATACAAACTAAATGATTATAAAATATAAATACAAAACATACCTTCGTTCAAACCTAGTCGTCAAGAATAGTTTAATGAGCTCATCTTCTAGATCATCATTTAAAAGCTCAGTTGGTCTTTTACCATCAACTTTTTTAGTAGATGGAGTTTCAATCCAAGGTTCACTTGGTTTGAACGATTCCAATAGCTGAAGTAATTCCAATAATGAGTGTTAAATATAAAAAGGAAACTAGATAACATCAATTAATTATGAAGATAGCGATCTTGAGAACTTTTTGCCTTTTTGTGGTGTTCTAGCACATAATGAGCCAGAAAAAAGAATTGAAACAGGAGTGTGGAAAAAAGGTAAAGAGCAATACAAGCCACTTAAATTAATGCCAATGAAGATTTAGACAAGAATCATATGGGCTGTCCAATGCCCCAAACTTTTTAGATGAAATGAATGATATATAAGAACGTTTAACAAAGCATGGATCATCATCAAAGAAAAAAAGAAAACAACACGATAGTTAAGTGGTACGGAAAACAAAATTATTTGCAGTTCCATGCAGAGATTGGGTAAAGTAATGCTTAAGTGCCTGTGCATGCTGAATTCATAACAAAGTGAGCATGATTTATGTAAATGCCAACCTTAGGGTTTCTGGAGATCCAGTACAGATCACCATCAAAATCTCCACCAGCCATTTCATCAGCAACGGAACGTGGACCTTTGCGAGAGAAGAATATACCGTATTTGGCATTTCCAACAACAGATTCTAACTCCTTGACATAGGTAGCTTTTAGGACATGAATATCACCAAAGTGTAAACCAGGATTCCGGTACACCAGAACCTTTCCCGACAGCTGTCCATCATTACTGCATATATCATTAGGCCCAAAAAAGAGCCCCTCAAAGTGTAAGTGAACCATAAGCATCAACAAGAATGTATAACAACACTAAACTTGATAAAGAATTCTAGCATAGGATAATCAAGAAAACAAGAATGTACAACAACAGCATTAATATAATGATATAATTGAAGGAAGCCAAAACAGATTTCTAGAAACAGTTCTACATGCAATACAACCTAAAATGTATAAGAATTTTTGCTTTAGTATCCTATCAGAAAAAAAATACAATGCATTAGTACCAAAATGATTGTCAAAGCTTTCTAACAAAACGTATATCACACATCCATACAACATTACTATTAATTCCAAAAACCGTATCTCATAGCTAATGGCAGGGCATGGACCAGAAAAATGAGGACAATGTTTTGCTATGAAACAAAAAGACAAGATGAAGTAGAACCAAAGGAATGTCTCAATTTAATCTAGCTACAGTGTAACAGATATTAAATATATTATCAAATTCAGGAACCAATTTTATATAACAAAGGAGAAACATAACAGAAATCATACATACAGGATAATGCAAACTTCATCTTTTTCTAGAATCCCTGTTGGATCAGCTGTCCCCATCAAATAATATGAATCAGGAATACAAATTTTCCCTTTTTTAAGACTGATTTTTTCCTCTTTCATTAGGACTGATAGACGATGTTGAACATATGATTCTTCAAGAGGAATACCACAGGAGATCATTTTCGCCACATTACTATTGTCATCAATCTCACCATATATAAGGGAAACTGCAAATACAGAAAATGATGGAACCAATCAAGGAACTAGAAATGCTGAACAGAAAACAAGTGGAACGTAAAAGAAATATGACATTGCTACTTACCTCTGAATGCTGCGCGTGTATTGCAGAAAACACCACGAGTATCTTCCAAAGCTTTCGTAAGTAACTCCATGAAGTATTCTTTTGGTACCCCTCCATGGTATAAAAGTGCAATTAAGTTCCTTGACAAATATGTTTTCTTAGTAAATTTACTGCAAGATCAAAAGTTTATGTTAAGCATTCTTTTGGTACCCCTCCATGGTATAAAAGTGCAATTAAGTTCCTTGACAAATATGTTTTCTTAGTAAATTTACTGCAAGATCAAAAGTTTATGTTAAGCATTCTTTTGGTACCCCCTCCATGGTATAAAAGTGCAATTAAGTTCCTTGACAAATATGTTTTCTTAGTAAATTTACTGCAAGATCAAAAGTTTATGTTAAAATTTACACCTTAAATAATAAATAATAGAAAGAGGTAATGCTCGCCCTGTATCTGAAATTCTCTTTCATATCTAATTCCTACTACCAAAGTCGTCCTCAAGACAAGCACAATTGTCCTAAAAAAATACTAGCATAATTATTGTGATCTAAATCTTCCATAAGCATTGGAAGACAAAATAGTCTCATGTCAAATTACGATTGGTTCACTTCTGATTAATAGAGCGTATGCATGTGCGACAAGTTTGTCACTCTAATATACTCGAACAGCAATGATTATTACTTTCATATGGAACTGTGGATGATATTTACCTCAATTATCATCATTATAATTATATCATAATCGCCAACCTAGTCTAGATGATAGCTGCAACATTCAATAGTTCCTTATGTTTAGCTCCAGGTTTATTTCTTCACCATAACAGTTCAATTCTTTTACCTATTTAAACTCTTCTCTAAGAGCTGAATATACACAGAAATATTACCAACTTCTACCTGGTATCAGAGCAGAGATCCTTCTGTCTGTTAAGAATTTTTCTTTTTCCTTTCCTCACTCTTGCTTCTGATAGACCAAGCTATATAATATTCCAAAAATGTAGGTAATTTACCAGAAAACATTACTCAAAGAAGCTCATATTCATATATAGCCAATCAACTATTAATATTTGGTAATTTATAAAACTCTTTGTCCTTTTCTTATTTTGTTCAATTGTATCCTTGAAAGTATTTCATAACACATGAAATCTGTAAAGTAATTGAGAAACTGTATAAAATATATACCAATAAAAACCGAGTCGATACAGAATAACTGATTTCATATCAACTGCAGGGAGCAAAAGCAATGAAATTATGAAAAAAAAAAAGAGTTAAATGATGGATATACCTTGTTCCCACTATCTCCAGTGAATTCACTGTTTGACCATCTGACAATTTTGGATCTGCTTTAACTTTAACCATTGACGGTCGAATCTGAATTGTTTTTGGTGGCAGCTGCAAATTTTGATATAGAAAATGGAAGATGGTGTTCAATATCAAAAGACAACTAAACAAAAAATGAAAAAACGAAGAAGGAAGAAACGACTAGTAATCAGAAGATTAAGAACTAAGAAGTATTCCTAATCAAACATAAACCTTTTAGATTGTATTACTTCAGCAATATTAGAAAAATTGCATTCCTGCCCGCGGTCAAAATGATCCTTTCCAATAAGGACTTTCCATACTAATCAAAAACCAAATGAAAAAAGTTTTACCCTTGTACTAAATTCATAACTAGCTCATCTGGTCCATGTTAGCATAATAAAACTCCTTCGGTGGATAATTTGGAAAATAAATATAATATATATATAAATCTCTTGGCTTTGATAAAATGAAAAGAAATACAACTTAAATTGAACTTTCCAGGGGCCCATTTATATGAAAGATTTAAAATGAGGGATTTGGATTGAAAAATAAATAAAA
The DNA here is from genome assembly GCA_029955375.1 of Rubus parviflorus. Lineage (NCBI taxonomy): Eukaryota > Viridiplantae > Streptophyta > Magnoliopsida > Rosales > Rosaceae > Rubus > Rubus parviflorus. The sequence continues at coordinate 20,458,403 of JARGGL010000004.1, forward strand.
AAATCAGTTACCCATATGAACTTAGAAACATTAATATATAAATTTGGTTATTCATAACTCATAAGCAATGAACAACTCTAAAAATTTTGGTTTTTCATTGCTTATAATTTGGTTATTCATAACTCTGATAAATCTTTTGGTAAATTTCTTGATGAGGCTTCTAATTTTCCAAGCTTTGAGCCTTACGATCAGATCTGGAAAGCAAAAGTTCCTTCCAAGGTTAAGATTTTAGCTTGGGCTGTGGCTCATGGTAAGATTAATACTTGTGACTTGGTTCAACGGAAAAGACCAAATTCTTGCTTATCTCCTAACTGGTGCATCATGTGTAAAAAGGAGCAGGAAAATATCGATCACGTCTTTCTTCATTGCCCAATTGCTCTGTGCCTCTGGATGAAATTATTCAGAGAAGTGAATATCAGCTGGGTTATTCCTAAACGATGTTTTTCTCTCCTTTGTGAAAAGCATAAGATTTTACGAGGGGGGGAAGGAAGCCTAAGGTTATATGGGGTTGTTTGGTGCTTGCTGTTTTTTGGGTATTCTGGCTGGAAAGAAATCAACGAATTTTTTAGGACAAGGTGGGAGCGGATCTTGAGGAGCTTTGGGACAGAATTAAGTTTTGGAGTTCTCTGTGGGTTTCGGTTACTCATGAGTTCAGAGACTACTCCTTCGCAGTTATTCTCAGGGACTGGAAGGCAGCCGCTCTTTAACAAAAGTTTATATGGATTTTATTAGAATAAGAAGTTGAGAAATCTAATTCTTTCTGTTTACTTCTTTTTTTGGTTAATTTCTATTTATTTTGTTTTTAATTAAAATGGTATCAAATAACTTCCAGTTGCACTCATGCACATAAACGGAGAGCGTTAACAGCTCCCTCTATCTCCCTCTTTCGCACTCACTCTTTCACCCATACAGAAAGACAAACAATGTGGTGGATATCAGAATTTGTAATGATAAAACATGGAACCAAGTTGGCTCCAATAAGAAGCAGAAAACATACCTGCTTATTGACAAGAAAAGTTCCTTTCATAGCCAAGCCTTTGAAAAAAAGTCGGAACTGCATGAGCAAAGGCTACAGGGGGAGGGGAAAAACAAAAGCAAAAAGGGAATGAGAATACACTGCAAGCGCACAAATGCAAAGAGAACAGAAATTGCAATACTAAATCCACATACCGGTTCCTGAGTTCTAGAGCCTGGCGGTTTCCATTCCAGAACATTGTTCTCAATTTCATCATTAGGATCAATAAGTCCCTAAAGCACAATTCAAAGATAAGTCATGCACTTGGGCCTTGGGGATGTGAAGTTGGTTCCTGGCCTATGAAGTACTTGGGCCTTCCCTTGGGCGGGAACCCAAGAGCATTGAATTTTTGGAACCCAGTTATGGAAAAGGTAGAGAAGCGTTTGCAAAGCTGGAAAAAGGCCTTTCTTTCTAGAGGGGGAAGACTTACATTAATTAGGGCAGTGTTGGAAGGAATCCCAATTTATTATTTGTCCCTATTTAAAATGCCCATTGGGGTGGCAAGAAGTTTAGAACGGTTGATGAGAAATTTTTTGTGGGAGGGTTTAGAGGAAGGAATGAAAGACCACTTAATAAGATGGGAGTTGGTGGCTAGAAGCATTGAGAAGGGTGGCCTTGGGGTGGGAAACTTAGTAGAAAGAAATAAGGCTTTGATTGGTAAGTGGTTATGGAGATTTCCGTTAGAACCTGATGCTCTGTGGCATAAGGTGTTAAGGAGTATTTACGGAATTGACGTTAACGGTTGGGACGCTCAACCATTGTTGAGGGGTTCAAGTCGAAGCCCGTGGAAAGACATTTCAAATGGTTTCTATTCTTTCTTGGAGTGCTGCTCTTTCACAGTGGGAAATGGTGAAAAGATCAGATTTTGGGAGGACATTTGGTTGGAGAAGGAAGACTTGAAAACTTTGTTTCCCAGATTATTTAGGTTGTCGTGCAAGCATAATGAGAAGATTGCTGGGTTTGTAGATTGTTCAGTGTTTCCTTATAACTGGAACTTGGGTTTTAGAAGAAATTTAAACGATTTGGAAGTAGTGGAGTTTACTTCTTTGTCTGCAAAACTGGACAGTGCTCGTTTTTTTAATACAAGGGGGGATGCCAGACACTGGTCTTTGGAAAGGGACGGGTCCTTCTCGTGCAAGTCCTACAGAAGTTTCTTTGTCAATAATATTGCCTTTTCTGACTTCAGTCCAAGTGAACAAATCTGGAAAGCTAAGGTTCCAACCAAGGTACATATTCTTGCATGGCTAGTGGCTCACGGGAAAGCTAACACCTGTGACAACATTCAAAAGCGTAGACCTTCTCACGTGCTTAATCCTCAATGGTGTATTCTTTGTAAGGTTGGGGAAGAGAGTGTTGATCATCTTTTCCTTCATTGCCCCTTTTCTATTCAATTATGGTGGAGATTTTTCAAGGAGTTTGGAGTAAGTTGGGTTATTCCTAATAGCTGTTATGACTTGTTAAGTATTTGTTTCAAGTGTGGCAGTAGAGGCAAGAAGACGAAAATCCTTTGGAGCTGTAGAATGTTGGCTGTTTTTTGGGTGATTTGGTTGGAAAGGAATAGGCGAATTTTTGATGATGTCCCTGGGTTGTGTGTAGAGTCTCTTTGGGATCGAATTACTTTCTGGTCTGCCCTTTGGGCATCGGTCACTGCTGAGTTTAGACATTACTCACTCTCAGCCTTAATGTTAGATTGGAAAGCTGTAGTGTCTTAATAGTTCTGGGTTCATCTTTAGTTTTGTGTTGTCTCTGTTGGTTGTGTTTCTTTTAGCGTGTTTTGAAGACTTCTTGTCCTCAAAGTTCTGTGGCTTTTGCCCCTAATAAAATATCAGTTTCTTTCTCAAAAAAAAAAAAAAGATAAGTCATGCACACAGACGAAGAGTAGAAGAAGAGGAGACTACATGGAGTTGTAGCCATAAATTCAGATTGGCTCAACCATTGAGACAGAGTGCAAAGATAAAAAGGTTCATTCAGTTCCAGCAAACTAGGAAGCATAAGAGAAAATCATACTTGCAGAAGGCACACAGTGATGGGGCATAAAAATGACTCTTAAGTTTTTTAGCTGTGTGACAGACTACCCTATCATACCATGTTATGCTGATGGAAGTTGAGAGAATGGGAAGTGTTGTCCCACATTGCATAAGAGCTTATAAGGGTTTGGGCCTCTCCACCTAGTGCCAACTGGTTTTGGGTGGGATGTCTAGATTTTGTTAGAGTTGGCTGCATTTCTGCTCAGTTTTTATTCCTAACTACATACTTGAACTTATTAACAGCATTGGGTCACAGAAGCAATATCAAAAGAATGCGTTGTAGCATCTATCAGAATAGTTCAACTGTTCACCTGATGACCAAGAAATTCGTGTCACCCACCCTTGGATTTAATGTCAAGGGTTGAGATTAAATGAATATATTTAAAGTGTTTGAGTCTCAAACCTAGATTTTAAATCCAAGGGTGCATGACCACAAATTTCTTGTTCACCAAGTGACCAGGTGAACACTCTATTACATCTATTCTTCCTCTGTACCCATTTTCATAGTTCTAACCTAAATATGGCAATACAGCATATTGAAAATCTACTAATTTCAAATATTATCCACTAAGTTGAAGACTAAATCTTTTGCAATCACTTGATTTGAAACCACTATCTTCATAAGTCAAACACCAATAATGTAGACGATAATTCAACTATGAGCTTAGTTATTATCCCTTCAAATAATATACATAAACTTAAAAGCACACTAAAACAGAATCACAAACCTCAATGTGTTCATTATTGATATACTCTTTGCGTACTATCTCAGGACAAAGTAAAGCCAGATCCTCAGAAATGAATCCTGTGCCATCAGTATGTATACGAGGTTTTTCATCTATATATATGCGATTACCAGATTCATCCTGCAATTCACAAAAATAAAATAAATAAAGTAAATAAAAAAGAAGAAGAAGAAATATAACCAACTACATTGAAAATGAAAAAACAACCAAAGAAAAGGAAATATAAACATAATTAGGAAACGCAAGAAAGTTCATGGAAAAATAGTTCTAAGGATCATACTAGACAGTATTCTTCATCGATGAATTCAACCTTGACAACTGACCAATCTACTTCTAAGCTTACTGTCTTGGACAAAATGAGTGATAACCTGATTCCCCAACAAGGATGGTACTTTAGAATCATAAAGGGAAAATGGTTCCATACAGCTCTGGAAATATATTTTAGTTCTATAAACAAGAGATACCTCGCCATGTAGTTGGCCACACTAGGCCCAGTGTGTACGTGCGCAAAAAGACATCTTCCTTCATGAGTCGTTCTGTTAGATAATATATAGCATGTATCCCTGTCTATTGCGGCATTTGAGCCCACGCGAACAAAGTAACATTTCACAGGTGATGAAGTTGGGTCTTTCAACTTTTTCTTTTCTTCGTTACCACCATCTTTGAACACTGACTCATGACCATTATATAGAGAGAAATGATAATAAGTTCTCAACAACACACTACTAAGGAATCCAAATACCTAGGTTAAAATAACATAAAAAGAAGTTCCAGTACATAGAATGATAGAATCCCATTCTGCTATGCTAGCTAATTGCTATTATGGACCACATACACATTCACGCATGCATGTGTCCACCTGATGATTGTAACAAGAAAAGAATGAACCATTCTGAATTAGCAATTTGTTTATATGAGGTCATTAGAATTATGAACCCAATCAAGAAAGCTACATAGCAGAATAATTTCAATAGTGGCTAGGGAAGTAAAACGCTTCAAAAACTGGAAATACAAAATTCAACATATGAAGGCTCGAAAAGCGTACCAAAGAAACCATATTTCCGCAAACCAACAAGAATGCCTTCTCTTATGACCCTGCTATATGTACCATAATTATTATCATAAGGAATACCAGAACCTCCCCCTTCGGTAAATTTCACCATCAAAACATTATCATGTCCGAATTCTTTCTGAAGGAGAGTTCTTGTTTTGTTTAGGAAGGGACCCTGAATTTATTTTAAAAAAAAAATGTTACCTATCCAATGTCTGTAAAATGAACTGTCAACAATGGTAACAGCAACATGAAGATTGTGAACAGAAAGCATAGAATTCAGTGGAAATAAATGCATATTTTTGTGCAATTAAACAAACTGATTGAGAGTAGGGAAACAAACCTTGAATTTGTAACTCCCATCCACGGAAACATAACAATGATAGAGGTGTGTTCTTCCAGAATCCCAATCAGAATACTATAATACACCCAAAACATGAAAGAGTCAGATATAGTAAGGGATACCGGGGTGGCTTATGCAGGTATTAGAGAAGACAAACAATGATTCTTTAAAATGGTCATAGAAAGAAGCTAACAATTACGGGTTAGAATTTCTCCTTAAAATCTCAAGACCTTCAAAACTGTGTAACAAATTAATATCAGTATTTTAATCCCTGAAGTAATTCAGTAAAGTCTAGAACTACTTAATCTAATTTGCATCTCAAAATTAAAAAACCTGATGAGTGAAACGCTTTTACCAGAAAATCATTTAAGCTATAGCTCAAATGATCAGTTTGATGCAGGATATTCTGTGAAGAATTACAAGGAAAAGCTTCTCTCTTTTCTAAGAAAAAGGTACCGAAATTGACATGCTTGAATTACTAATGGTGTCCAATATTCTTTTGTGAGACTTGAATAGCAACTAACAAGTAGAGCAGGATAAGTCAAAATCAATTAGTGCAGATTATAAACGGTAAGGCATTAATATGCAGAAGAGCAAGAATGAGAGAGTGATAATCACCAATCGTCGTTCATTCTTGCCAACATTTTTTTCACCCAAAACTTCCCAAACTTTGGTCTCAAACTTTACCATTGGCAAATTTTTCCAGCTCCTAATATCCTCCGCCACTATGACATCTTTTAACTTCGTTCTGAAAATGAATAAATAAATAAAGACGGCCGAAAGCAGGGAAACATTTTAATCAATATGAGCTACAAAACCAAATAAGCAACGAAAGGAAAGAAAAAAACAAACTTTTTCATACCCTCCAGCATAACTCAATATCAGAAATTGTTTTCTGAATTCGAGTTCTCCCAGAGCTTCCAAGTGAGCTTGTCCATGGTCTCCAGGATGGTCTAGAACTGGGGACGGAGTGACAGACTCACCTGTACCAACACATACTCAGACTCACATGGAGACAGAAATGGTTTTAAGGTAACATAAAACACCATTGATCACAACGGAAAGCATCAAATAAAGTATTGAAAGTCTGACCCTGAAAGCTCTTATAAAGTTGTACAGGAGTAACAGGAGAGGCAGATAGAATTTGAAAAGAAGAAGTACGTCCCGCTTTAGATGAAGCAGAGGAAGAGTGTTGCCCATTGCACATTGTTACCGGGGAAGGAGTGACACCTGCACCGGCCAGCACACAATCAGGCTCACATGGAGACAGAAATGGTTTTAAGATAACATAAAACACCGTCATTACTGAAAATCTGACCTTGATAGCTATCATAACGTTGTACAGGAGTACTAGAAGGAGCAGATAGGATTTGACAAGGAGAACTGAGGACAGCTTTTGAAGAAGAAGGTGAAGAATAGAGCGGTTGTCCATTGCACATTGTAACCGGGGACAGAGTAGGAATCTCACCTGCACTAACAGACCCAAACAGACAGAAATGGGTTTATGATCTACATAAATTAAACACTATTTATCGCAATGAAAAACAACAAAGAAAGTAATACAAGTCTGACCTTGAAACCTCTCATAGAGTTGTCTAGAAGGAGCAGACAGGATTTGATAAGGAGAACTGAGGACAGCTTTTGACGGTGAAGAGGAGGAATCCGGGGAAGGGCTGGGACTCTCACCTGCAACAATGGACACTCAGATTCAAACAGAAATGGGTTCTAAGATGTTCATAAATCATCGTTGATCACAATGAACAGGAGAATGCTCTCACTCGCATTAACAGAACTGGCTTCATGAGATCACCATGAAAAAGCATCAAATCAAGAAATTAGAGTCTGACCTTGAGAGCTCAAATAAAGCCGTTGAGGAGTAACTGAAGAAGTAGATGGGCTTTGAAATTGACAAGTATGGACTGGAGAAGCAGAGGAATCAAGTCCATTCTCTCCGGACTGCTCTACAACTGCAACACCACCACACTCAAGACTCAAATTGAGGCAGAAATTGCTTTCCAACTTCACAGGAAGTAAAATACAGTAGGTAAAATCCAACCTTGAGATTGAGGGCTCAGATAAAGCCGTGCAGGGGGACTTTGCGGTGAAGAACAAGTAGTACGGACTGTTCTGGAAGGAGACGGAGATTCATTGTCTACCTTCCGGATCATGAAACAGATGAATCCGTCGAGTGTTCTAATGGGAGCTTTGCTGTTGTAAATTTGGTCCAGCACGTGGAGGGCGTTTTCCTCGGTCATTAAGGCCAGCCTCCTTTTCACGTCATCATCCGGCTGGGGCTGGTTTTTATGGTTACATATTCGATCCAGCGATTCCTGCACGGAGTCAAGTAGCGGCACGCGGTGCAGTTGTTGAAGACGAGCGTCGGCGGCGAACATGGTGGGAGTGGTTGGGGCCTATAATGTAGAGTGGAAGGAGAAGAGGAAGAGTGTAGTAAGCGGTTGATGTTCTTTCCCGCTCTTCCACCACACCACTTGCAAGTAACTGCGTTTCCGATACATTTTTATTTCAGTCTTCTTCTTTTGATACGCCATCACGCTTCCCGACAACCAACTTTCCAACGATCGTGTCTCTCTCTGGACTCTGTTGTGTGCTCAGAAAGCTTTTCCGAGTAATTCCCGGGAGATGAGATTGTCGTTTCTTGTATTTCCTTCTTGGTACCATTGATAAACGACGCCGTTTACTACCAAATTTTCAAACAGACCATCCTTTCTGTTGATATCCAAGATGGATTGACGGGTTAAATTGAACAAGGAAATGACGAATTCCTTGATAATGATTCTTCTCACACGGAGGAGTAATTAATTTACAGAAAAAATCACTTTTAGTCCCTCAACTTTGACCAATTCGACACTTTCGTTCCTAAACTTTGAAATATGTCACTTTTGTCCCTGAACTTCAACACCAACTATCACTTTGGTCCCCGAGCCGTACTGTTCACCGAATAAATCTCTGATTCCGGCCAAATCAAACGACACCACATACTAGGCTTTGAAGCACTTCTTGAGGCAAGTTCAACGCCACCAAATAATCAAAAAATTAAAATTTCGATCACCACCGGCTTTCGGGCCAAATTTCGGTCATTTTATGTCGAATCGAGTTTAGCCCTAATTATAAAAGTTACTTCTCTCATCATTGTGAACATTTTTGCATAGGTGTTGCACCTCGATTTAACGATAATGACTAAAGTGATGCAGGGTATTGAAGTTTAGGGACGAAAGTGATATATGTCAAAGTTGATAGATGAAAGAGTCGAACGAGTCAAAATTTAGGGAGATTAAAAGTGATTTTTTCCCATTAATTTATAGACAATTTAGTAATTTACCTACCTGCACTACTCCTATTACTGATACAGCACTAGTACTACTCCCATTACACAAAATGTTGACTCACCTCAACATGATGGACATGGAATAAAGCTCAAATCTTTTTTCCGACACAAGAATCTTTTAATAAAAAAAAGGGACTTTTACAGGCTTTATGTCCATTGAACCAAAAGCTCTATAGTATAGGGAGTCATTATTCCCCGGTCCCGAACCATACCTTTTTGATTATGCAGTCACTCACCACCAAAGATGGAATCTTGACTCGGATTTTCTGACTACATTGAAAGCTGATTAATTAAAATTAATTCTACTAGGATTCTCAACAACAGCTCAATACTAGAGCACGTGTTCAAGGATCGAAATATAGGTTAAAACCTCAAGACAGAAAAAATGGTCTAATTAGCATAAAAAGCCGTACGTTTACGAAAAATTATACATATTATCCAAGTCTAAATATGCAGAGTATTAATTCAAGAACAAGTAATCCTCAAAATTATAGATTTTCTAATTGACGAGACAAGACAGTGAGTATGCAAATGTATATCTGAATGTGTTTTGGTGATAGAGAATAATGAATTAAGAGAACACAAAGTTCCCGAAACCTTAGGATTGTTAAAATGGCTGATATGAACCATGCATACACAGATACATGGCACATTGACATGGAAATAAACTGTCATGATATAAAAATCTTTTCTGCTTTTTGGTAAAAAGATTTGAACATTGAAACTTGAAACTTTTTATCCTATTAGAATCTTGAGACTTTTTATCCTATTAGAATCTTGAACCTTTTTATGCGGGAGGTTCTTTGAACATTGAGTTGGGTCCACGTACTGCAGGGAGGTCCTTTTAAGTGGATGACTCATCAGGCCGAACTTTTGTCGATCTATACACTTGCATGCAATGGTATCAAGATAAGTTGATTTGTATCTTACACCTTAATTTAATGAGGATAAGTTGCTTGCTGCTGGAGTAGTTTTGGTTTCTCATCTTATAATATATAAGTACGTAGCTAGGAGATGAATCTAGCTACAGATTAATATATACTACTAGTCCTGCAATTTGATACTGATTCCCATGTGCTAATCGACTTTGGATCCGGGATTTTTGTGCCAAAAATTGACTTTGCTGTTAAATTTGTACAATTGATCCATTTTTCCAATATTGGGGGTGCTCCTTGAACCATTTCAGAATGAAGTCTTGAGTGAATTTGTCAGTTTGAAAGCCGTCCCACCATTTGATCTTGTATGTATAAGACATTTTCCCAAGCATCTACATAATCCCAATACGTGTAGAAACTTGGAGATCGAAAAATTGTGTGAAAACCTTTTTGGAGTCATGGGGTGCTGATTCCAGTCAGCAATTTTGATTTGCATTTTGGAATATGAGTAATTTGACCGTCTTTCATATTATGGGTGATATTGACGGAATCAGTGTCGACCAGAACAAATTCATAGAAAGTCTGGTTTTTTGAAGGATCTTTTGAGATGAAGAAATAATTGGGGTAGGTTAATTGTTTGAGTATATATTTGATAGGGGTCATCACCAGTAATTTCTGGTTCAACAAACGAAATTGTTTTTGTAGCAAGTTTGACAATTAATATAAGGGCTTTTGTTTGATCTGTGTGAGGTGGTAGGTTTGGAAGGGGATGGAGTTGAAGGAGCTTCTATGGTAAACCTCTTACCAAGTTGCACAGGATCGAGCAATAGAAGAAGAAGCAGAGGCTCTTGGATAGGGTGATTGTCCATTAATTGTTGTTTCCAGGTCGATCTGCAACAACACAGTCATGCAGAGTCATAAAAATTAACTAACTAGGCTATAGCTTTAGTTGGGCGTATCTAATCTATGATCGATCAACTACCCGCACAGCTGAAATGAAGTTGCTGAGGGAGGAATAAGGGTCGTCACAGAAGGGCTTTGAAAATAAGAGGTACGGCTAGTTTTATGTCTGGGCTGTTGTAGATTATCTGTAGGACCTTCTTGTGTGCCAGCTCCTCGCTGAGAGAGGCCAGCTCCCGTCGGACCTCGGCGTCCGGCCATGCTTGATTTTTCTCGATACAGATTTGACGGAGAAATTCGTCCACCGAGGGAAGGAGATACACTTCCTCCATAGATCGATATCGATATGGGGCACAAACTCTACGTAGAAGCGGTTCTTGTCCGTGTCAACTTTTTTATAACCAAAACCAAAAGCGGCACGATAGTTTGTTTGTACCCCCATTTATTTTCTTCTAAAAGGAAAGAAGCAAAAGCTTTTTATTTATTTATTATTATTTATTTTTTTAAGGAAAGTAATTTGCATCCGAGACTTCACCACTAAGATTACCAATGGAGAATGTATAGTTTCTTTCTGACTGGGTTATTCACCTTGACTCTCTTTTGTTTTAGGATCTTTAAATCTCTCTCCAATGAACCTTTTGGTGCTGTTTCTGTAAACCGTTGGGTCAAGTAAATTAGTTCCTTAATGTTGATCAATCGCAAAAGCATGTAAAATTGCTTATGTGGTTACAAATTAAAGATCTAAAGTTTCACGAAACAGTTCAGTGCAACATTTCAAAAGGAGTGATACTGGGAATAAGTTTTTGAACCTTGATAATGATGAATATACACATGTATTTCACATTTCACAAATAAGAAAAGCAATTCCTGAACAAATACAAACCGAGAATATAATGAAAGAATCAGCGGTTGCTAAATATGTATAAGAAAATTTCACATCTGCAGCGCAGAAGCAAGTTTTGGATGTCCAAGTCAGTGCCTCACTCGTTATTAGGATGAAAGAGGCAGACCCCTATTCTATTAATTGCAACAGCATATCAACACTTTCGTGCACATCCTCGACAAAAATTGGAGATAAAATAAACTATATACCTTCAACCAATGATCAAAAGCTTCACTCACATTTACTTTTCATAATTAGATGCATCATTCGAGGCATATTCTATGCTTGTTGAACTTCGAAGATTTTTGTGGCAGTAGCTTCTCACATGGAGCAACTCCCAAATCATGGTAAGTTGGTGTTAGCAAGTCCCATCGACTCTGCAACTTCTCTAGCTGAAAAGTCATCTGCTTGTGCCTGCATAAAGGTAGACATTCAGAACAGCTATGTATATTATACATATTGTATAGGCTGAATATTGGCTTCTCATACATATTGTGAAGATATCCATACCTGAAGGCGATGCAGCAAATACATCAAGAACAGATGCACAAATACCTGCAGATGGTTTATTACGGTTATTTTGTGATAATTCACTCCACAAAGTATGTCTTCTTAATTAGACTCTTCAAACAAGTATTCAACTGTTTTACCAGGTAGAATAGCAAGATAACTCGAGCTGTTGGATACCGCCACAGAAATTTTGTGGCCCTGACAGCTCCTGAATCTAATAGTTTTGCTGCCTTCTGCAACTGCATGAGACAAGGAAAAACTTAGAGTCAAGCTCAGGAAAGGGTGATCAAGATAGTGAGGTATAAGTAAATTTACCTGCATGGTTGCCCCAACCATATGACGGTGATACAAGGGAAGAGGCCTGCAGATATTAGTTTCTAATAAGTTTCCGAAGATTAAATAATTATATGGCGATAAAGCCACAATAACACATACAGACAAAATAAACTTAAATGGCCTACGAGTGCACTCGAGTTAAGGTGTCCCGATAGATGATGGCCAAGTATAAAGAAAACATGTGCTCCTTGTTTATTAAAGCTATGGATGATTTGGAATGAGACAAAGAAAGACCACTTGGATAGAATTCCCATCCTGTGTGAGACATTATTTCATGGGTAGGAAAGGAAGTAAGAGTGGGTGAGGATGGCTACATCATAGTCTCAATCTTGTCAAGGAGAGGTTTGCACACTGGAAAAGAGGGGCGGCTTTGCTTGTTCTTTGTTTTATCAAAGAAGAAAGGATGGGCTGGTCTAAGCTTAAGGTATTACAAGGATTAGAGAAAAGAATCAAGGAAAATCATATATGGGTTTCTTAAAGAGTGAACATACTCAAGTGCCTTCATTTCAGCGTCTTCTTCCCAGGATGCTGATGCCCGGCGGGAAACTCTACTTCTTTCTGCCTCTACCTGTTTGATATAAAGTGACTTCATATGCAGAATCAAAGAATGAAATAAAAATAAATGGAAAAGTTAAAATCTATCAAAGTAAAGAAACAAAAAACACCTAGTGACAGACCTGTGCTTCCTGGAGACGCTTCAATTCCTTCTCCAATTGGAACTCTGCAGCAGCTTTTTCACTGGCCATGGTTTCCAGTTGTGTTTGTTTGTAGTACTGAATAATACATAGAATAAACTACTCATCAAAAAGGCCTGAAATGTAACTGGCGACGTAAATTAGTATTTCTGAGTCGAGACTTGAGATTACCAACAAATCAGTTAGTTCACGGTAGCGTTTCTCTAGCTCCATGTGTTCCTGCAAAATGGCAAACATAACCAATAAGTAACATAATACCCAAGTACAATATAAACGTAATTCATTATAGGATGAAGATGCATATGGTGAAGATAACAACGCGAGAGAGAGAGAGAGAGAGAGAAGAATGGGAGCAACAGGCGGACAGTTTACATCGCACTGTAATGCTGAATCAAAATAGATAGTTTGTAGCCAACCCTAGTTAATGGAGAACGCTTTGTTCTGTCTAAATTATCTACCAGCATTATAACACATCACTTTAGATTTAACTGAACCAACCAGAGGAAATAAAGCATCAACTATATGTTACAGGCTTAAGGACATTCTGAATTCCTCTTGACACCTAACATGAATTAAACAGAAGGTTGCCACCCCATATGAATTATCAAAAATAGAAATGACATCAAATATTTGAAAAGGTCAGTAATGAAAAACTGAGCTGAGCTTTAGAATCAGGTTACCTGACGTGAGTAATGCTCTGCATCCCTCTTCATGGCAGCCATCTCAACTCTCATTTTTTGCACTTCGGCCTAAATCCAAATATCAGTAAGTGATAGAAAACAAGTAGATCAAAGAGGCAAAGAAATTCAACTCAAAGATACAAATTGATCAGAACACCAGTATTATGCAACAAACAAAGGGTACTTACCTCCAAAGAAGAAAGCTTGCCCTCTGCATCCCTCTGACCTTGGCGTGCACGTTCCACTTCTTCCTGCCACACCTGCATCTTAGTATTCATAGCTGTAAGTACAATTATACTATGGTGAAGAGACCAAGGGGTCAAATGTAAAACCAACTCGAGGAATACCTGAATCATTTGATTTGCTTCTTCTGGTGGCTTCTTTTGCCCACGCCGAGCACGAGCTTCCATATCTTGTAGCTCTTGGTTTAAATTGGCACATTCAACCTGATAGCATATAGTGCTAATTATAAAAGAAGCTTAAGACAGTATTTTGTTGCAGCAATTGAACAGAAACTGTGGTAAAAGTATGTAAAATGTCTTTCTACCTCAAGCAATGCCATCTTCTGCTCAAGTTCTGATGCCTTTGCTGTCCTCTCATCCGCTATTCTCTAAATAAGAAAGCATTTATAATATTCAGTAAACTATGCTTAAACTCACAATTGTGAAAATTCATTTGAAGAAAAGAAAAAAACAGAAGAGTGGGAGATACTTCAGTGTAGACATAGAAGTAGTAGTTATACAGCAGAACTCAAAACTTCTGAGATGTTTATGCAAAGTACAAATCACTCAGTAAAGCTCCACAACGATAAAAAAAAATTAAAAATTAAAAATTTGTTGCAAGGAATCAAAAGATTGTAACATATTTGAGATAAAAATATCTAACATGCACTTGCATTGTTATAGCAGCCTAAGAATTACCCAAAGAGTTAAGGAAGAAAAGAAAACTACTCTCATTAACAAAAAATGCTGGTGTATCACTTGAGGCAATGAATTATAAATTTGGAAAGGGCTACTTTACCTGAGTCCTTGCCAGGGCTGTGGATGCCTCAAGGGCTCTATGTTCCAATTCTACTTCTCTTTCCATAGCAGCCTGTTTTACCATTAAGTGATCAGCACAGCACAAGAAAAAATATAATAGTAGATATTGTTCTGGGTGCCCACCAGTTTGGTAGCATTGTGTGCAGTGCGCTCTTCTTCAGCTCTCCGTTCTACAGAAGCCAACTCCTCCCTTATAGCCTGAGGAATACATTCTCACTAATTTCAGAATCTAATGCTAAAAACAGTAAATCCAAATGCATGCGAGGAAGCATCATAAAATCTAACCTGCATCATTCTTGTCTCCGTCAGTTCCCGGTTTCTCATTATAGATTCCATGTTTGCCTGATTTAAAAAATAAAAAATAAAAACTTAAGTATTCCCAAATCATCAACTAGACAAAAATCCAAGTTTAGAGCATCCATAATTGCATTGATTTGTATAAATGGTAGGTCAAACGAGTAGAATAATAGACTACCGGAAAAAAAAGAAATGAACAAAGTACTTCACATGAACCAGCCCCAAGTATTCCTGAAGTCTCTTCTTGCTACGTGCCACTGACAGATGCAGTGGGAGGGAGAGAGAATGAAATGGGAAAGGAAGATTGTGCATGAATAATTATATTAGGTTAGTGTAATGAACCTGCAGCGAAGCCAGATTTCCTTCAGATATAGCAGACTGTTTCTTAAGTGCATCCATGTTGCTGACAAGTGCCTCAATTTCAGAATTCTTTGCTGCCAAGGCCTCAACCATATTTGACTCTATTCTTGTCACTTCACTTTTGGATGCTGACAAATCTTTTTGTAGCTGCTTTATCCGAGCCTCATATGACTTACTCAGTTCTCTCTATCAAAACAGCAGTCAATGCGATATCAATAGTGGTATATCATGTGCATCTATGTTTAAGACTTCACATAATACTTGAAATAGAAACCAGAAAATGTCTCACCTCTGACACGAGAAGTTCCTCTAGCTGTGCATTCTCAGATTTGTATTCTTGAAGTCGGGACGAAAGTCCGGCACAAACCTAATCATGGTAAGCAAATGGTTAACAAAGCATTCAAACAGAAGACTTTCAAATTAATCAGTAAGAAATTCTAAAGGATCAGAAAGCCTCATGTGAGAAATATCAATTTAAGGCAACCTTTACTAGAGACTACTGAACAAAAGTGGCAGTCCTACTTAGATGAATTGAGACTGCATATTACACAAGTAATAAAGATAGAGTTGTATTAGTAGAGCTTACCCTCGCTAACCTTGCTTCTTTAGACTGACCAGTGGAAACAGCAGTTTTAAGCAATCCTTGAGCCTGCACATCAACTAAAGAAACTACTCAATAATAGCCTAAAGGGCAAGGTTACAAGATTCAAATCCAAAACAAATGAAGTATATGATATTCTCCCCATAATAAATAACTTACCTCCTCAAGTTGATCCTGTTCCTGTACTTTTAAGGGAGAACTACCAGCTTTAGGCTCAAGCTGCTTACTTCTCTCTATGACTGGTTCCTCGTTGCCATCAGCAACTTCCAACTGATTTTTTCTGTTACTGGGGACATCGGAAGTTATAGACGGTGATCTCTCTTGGTCAAAGTTTGGAGGAACATCTGCATCTTTATATCTGTTATCTTGGCCAGCATCAACTGATTGAACTTGATTATTTTCATGCACAACCTCGACTTCTTTGGCAATTAATGGCAAAAGATGTTCTTCCCGACCAACTGAGGCAATCTCATTCACAAGCTCACCATTTGAAGTTGATGTGACAGCTTCCCTATCAGTAAGAATTGGTGAAGCTTCCAGTTGACCAGCATCAGTTTCACTGACTCCAATTCCTGGTGTCTCTGTTAAAGGAATACTAGCTGTTGAGTCTTTCTCGAGATCCTGTTCCTGCTTGTTGATTGTTTGGATCATAGAATTTTCATAGGGTGTCCCCTCATTGTCATTTAAATGGACATCACTACCTTTTTCGGGTGTGGCATCTACTTGTGGAGTCAATATATTAATCTGTTCACGTGCAGAATCACTTGTTTCTGTAGATTCTATTTTGTTATGAGAAATTGTTTCAGGAGATTCACTTATTGACTGTCTCTTCTGAGCCTGCAAACACCAATTGTGTGAGACAATAGTCAATAATTATCTGTGTCTCTGTGTGAAACAATGTAATGTATGCATATAGGTAAACTGGCAATACCTTGGTCTTCTTCTTTGTCCTCTTGGCTTGAGATCCTTGCCCATTAGAAGCTTCTTACAAGGAAGACAGGAACAAAAGTTAGCAACCGATATGATGGTCTTCTAGTTAACTGACAGACAGAAGTTGATAAAGTAACGACTGAAGGTCAAGGCTCTAGAATGCATCCTAACAGTTCAATATCAACAAAAGAGGAGAGGCACCAGCTAGATTAGTGGGTAAAGTCTCTTAGAGTCAACCCTATTTCCAAGGATTTAGAATAGGGATGGCGCAATTCATGGATTTGAAGAGCCGTTATTTAACACATATTGCAATGACTCAAATGAAGCAAAAACAAAAAATGCATATAAGAGATGCCAACACAATTCAAAGTTAATACCTAGTGATTGGGAAGCCAACTGCTCATCCGACAACTCATTGACAACCAGCTTTGCCCTTCGATCAACAACTTCAAACAAATCTGAGGCCAAATAAAAGCATTATAAACTTTCACACATTAAGAGGACAAGAAATGGCGTTTTAATGTAAGGAATTCTCATATGGGAACTTCTACAAGGATGATACAGAGGAAAAATAATCGTGTGTAGTAGAATATGGGTGGTGCAGGTATTAGAATTGGGAGTACCATATAACCTCTTTTCTTTTGTGATTTGAGTTTTTTGGTTAGTGAGAAGTAGTAGTCTTGAACTGAACTTAAAAGCTTTATCTGCATAAGTCTTCTACACCAATAAAGATAAAGAAATCTCCAGCCTAAAATAACTTTCTTTCACATAGTAGTGCTTATACATGACTTAACTGATAGTACTGGTTTCTTTTTTTTTTCCGGGCCAATCATAGTACTGGTTTCTTACCTAAATAAATAAACAAAGTTCCTCTGCTGATAGGGCAATAAATCAGACATTCGTTAAATCACTCAATATGCAGCCATGTTGCTACAGCCATGAATGCACAAAAGTCCTAAAACTAAATAACACCAGATTCGGCTATTCGTCTAGCTCACTTTCATGTTATTTTGATATTTTCACAGGATTTATGAAATGTGAATTCCATAGAAAACTCAAAATTACTGATTAAATAGCTCAGAGCTTTTGGTATACTGTGAATCCAACCCAACGGCTTCAGACTTATCAACCATACCAATCTTGTTGCCTCCTTATCCAACCTAACCCGATTGTGCTATATTAAGTTTATTAAGCCAAAATCTCGTCGCACATTGTATTATTCACAAAATGCCTGAGCATTCAAACCTAAACACGATAAAAATCTTGATGCAACCCAATAAGAGAAAACAAAAAGATTGAAAGAGGAATAGTAGATGATCCAAACCTTCAGCAGCTTTGAGCCACGAAGCCATTGGAAACAAACCGAAATCGGATCTGTGGCGATAATCGTGGCCTAGAGACAGACTGATGGAGCTAACATTGACGAATGGGCGAGATCGCAAAAACGGGGTCGTTTGAAGTCCGATAGCTCGAATTCACCAGATTAAGGCCTCCGGCGATCTGTGTGAAATGCATGCGTCGTCTCAACTCTCGAAGGGAAAGCCAGTCGTTAGTTGGAGAAGGTTTTGCGGTGACGAGTAAAACTGAAGAAACCGAGAGATGGTTGTTGTTCAGGTAGAGACAATGACCCGCGTATCCGTACCCGGGCAATTTCTTTGCCACGTGGTAAATGTATAGGGACAAATCTTGGAGCTGGATCAATGGGCTTTGGCTCGAGTTCCTTACGTACTAGTAATCAAATCTAGTCAAATGTGGAAACTAAGGCCCAAATTCAACGGAAATTATTCTATGCACGGTCCGTGTATCATCACGTTCAATCTCAGCCGTCCAAATAGGGACCCAACGGTCCAGTTTTGTTTGACTAATTCGATCATAATGGTTGACCGCTAAACATCATGATCGTGTGCACCTCACACACTACGTGCATGTGCACGTTCTGTGTAGGGAATACCTTCCGCAAATTCAAACCCAATACACAACTTTATTTTTTTTTTGTTGGAACACCAACTCTAGGAAGCTAGGTCATCATGTCTATTCTTCAATTAAAAACTAAAGAACACTGAGGGAGACGTAATAATCCCGTTGAGAAAAAATTATTTGAGAATCGGACTTAAGCATGATCAGTCAACCGGCCAAATGGGACCAACATCGTCCGTATAGAAAAAACCACATTCCCTTTCAAGACATGAAAAACCAGAAGTGACATTTTTGCCACCGAACACTGACAAACCACCCTGCATCAATGACATCTTTGTCAAAATCAAGTTATTGTGCCAATGTTCAAAACTACACTAAAACCGATAGTTTATGTGTTGGAATTGGTTTCCATCTTGAGGAAACAGCCGCTCATCGCACCGAAATGCTTCCATAAAACCACTACACTAACGATATGTTTACTTACTTGGAATGAGAATAGGAATGATCGGAATTCATTCCTAACACCTACCCTCCCCCCTTGGTTATTAAAATCTAATGGCATGTTTACTTACTTGGAATGAAAATGAAAATAAATCGGAATTCTCATTCCGATTGAATCATTTCTAATACCTATCCCCCCTTGGTAATAAAACTCCGGATATTCAGGAATTGATTTCTTTTTTTTAGTCACTTTTTCATAGGACCCACAACCATTCTGATTCATGTGCATGTTAGTAAACACAAAAGAACTTAGGAATGGAAATCAATTCCTTCATTCTCATACTCATTCCAAATTTCCAAGTAAGTAAACATACCATAAATATTTTGGAATAGATTCCTCACTTTTACGTGGGACCCACAGTCATTCTGATACATGTACGTGTTAGTAAACGTATGAGAACTCATAAATTGGAATCAATTCTTTAATTCTCATTCTCATTCAAATTAAGTAAATGTGTCATGCATAAATTGAGAAGCTTCATATTCAAACAATTAAACCCACAATCATCTTCGAAGTTTCATAACCAATAGGTGCAAAAAACCAACAAGTTACAACTCACCACTCACCAGCACTTTAACTAAACATATGTTGAACCAAAAAAAATTTAATGTCTTGAACGGTATGACCTCCAAGTAATGAAACTTTATAAAATTTTCTGTTTTTTTTTTTAATAAAAATAAAAAATAATTGCAAGAAAACTCAAAACTTTATTGATTGGATGATAATGCGCGTACAATTAATTAATAGTCAAATTGAAATTAAGCTGAAAGAGAAAGATATATATATAGTGCTTGATAATCAATTTTGTGTCGAAATCAAACGGTCCATATCAAGCAATCATGCATGGCAAGGCGGCAAGCGTCTACAAGGCTGGCATGCATACCAGTTGGCTCTACAAATTTCCAGAAGGACATAGCAGAATATATAACGTATACAAAATGAAAAAAATCTATATATATAGTTTGTATGCAATTATGCAAATGAAAGGTAAGCGTGGATTAATTGATGAAGTTTTATCACAATGCATTAATTTAGGACCTAGGAGAGACAGTGATCGAGATTGAGAGGCTCTTTAGTGCTTGAGATAGACTCTTCAAAAATCATGCAACACAACATCACAATCTCTCACCTACTCTTTATAATTAGCGAGCTAGCTAGTCAATTTCCTTTGCTTCTTTTTTTAATTATTTACCACTCTATTTAGTATTTACCCCCTCTAGATCTATAAAGCCGACAATGATCAATTAAGATTCTCATATAGTTTTTCGGAATTAAGGTAAACTTTAATTACTTTTAAATGGTTCGGAGGGAATTATATATTAAATACTTGAATTTGGTTAGATTTTTTTTCTTTATTAATTGGTTTCACATATAGCTATTTAAACCCGCGAACTATATATGCATGAAGTTTTTACGTGTATATATTTATGTAAATTAAAGTTCAAACATCTAACCCACTGATCGAACAAACTAATTAAGTATCATTTATGACTGACAAATTAATTGGTTGAATGATCATCAATCTATTCAACAATTACTAATACGATTTTTATTTCATGGTTAATTCGAGAGTTACTTTTGTTCTCTATTCCATAACGGTTGAGTTATTTATAGTTTTAATTTTTGAAAGTCGAAATATGAAATAAAGAAAAATTCAGATGGACACACTTCACCTCCCACCATACATATTAAATATATAGTTGAAATGAAAGGCGAAGATGAATAAATGTGAAGGAAAAGATAGTTTAGGACCCTGAAATTCATTATAAGCACAGAATGATGTATTTTTTTTTTGTGTGCAAGACAATGATATTTGGGTTTAGATCGAGCACACAATGATAATTAAAAAGTACGTACATGTTGTGTTTTCACACGGGTTCCATTGCTCATTGTTAAAAAGTACATACATATACGCATAGTTATAAGGAAATTACTAGATAAAACAACTAAGTCTATGTTTAAAACGTAAATCTCAAAACAATATCGAACAAAATTTAAGATCATAATTATTGATGTGGTTGTAAACCATATGTTGTAAGCATTTCATTTGATCGACAAGTAAAAATAAAAAAGTTAAGCACTTGCCTCTAGGGTAAATGAGAATCAAGAATTAGGTTATGATGATCGAGACTAAGTTAAAAGTTTGACCCTCTTTAGTACGTAATAAAAAAAATTATAAATAAAACTTTTATGCTTGTATAATTAAAATGGATGTTAAATTAGCACAAGCCTAGCTCCTATCACTATTATTAAATTCTTAATTGTCTCTCTTTAAATGAAAGAGAATTCTCTTTAAAAAAAATGAAAGAGAATTATATATATCTAATTTCTAACCAAAAAAGTAGGGAGATGTCTAGTTATAGACACTTTCTCTTAATTGTAACCTGCTCCAAGTCGATTGTTTCATGAGGAGGAAAATGTAATATATATCACTAGATCAAGACAAAATTGTTTCCAATTAATCAATTGCAATTTGTTGATATTACAAGACACTGAGACAGACCAAGATTTGTTCGATCACTAACCCAAAAAGGACAATAACAAGAGGCCAGGACTCTAATTAACCAGATTTTAATCAACCTAGCTAGCTGTACAAGGAAGTCCCTCATGGCATGGCCACCATATAAATGAAAAAGCTATTATAAGTGAAAATTTGTAGCGTTCTTTATACGATGGTAGTGACCCTCCAACAACGCAATGGAAAAAAATGGACGAGAACCACTAGCATCACTTTCACAAACAACACTACACAGACAAAAACGCTAAACCCTAATAAATCCAAAGCTCCTACTCACCAACCTCGATAGGCAATACATTAAAATTCCACCCCCCAGTATCGAGCCAAGCCAAAGTGCCAAACACAACGCTCCCTTTAAACTTTAAAGTCCCTTTAACCCATGCAATTGGTCGCAGTAGGTACGATATTGGCATAGCTTTATAAAAAGACGAGAGGTCACCCCTGGCCTTTTCCTTTTTCTCTTTCACCATGCAAAGTTACAAAGACATAAAGTGAGTGGAAGGACCAAATTAAACGTTGCCAAAACATAATTAATCACACTTATTGATCTAACCTTAAGAGCCACGTGTACGGTTTCATCTAATTCACAAATTACGTACCGCCATATTAGTAACGAAAAAAATTCATTTGTGGAAAGTTATTATATGCAGCGGCCGGTTATTTGTAATTGAACTTTCTTCTCACAACATGCGTACTGAATTCATTGTTAAGTAATTAACGAAATTCACGTACATGTTCTTCTGAAAAAAGGAAACATTACAAAAGATACATATAACTGGCACATACGTACATACAAAAATTCTTTGCGTGTGTGAGTTTATGTGCAAATCATAAAAGCTTGATGATATGGCAAAACATGCAAATTAACCATGCATACAGTCAAAGCAGGTCTGTAAAGACCCTAGCTGCTTGACCTATAGCATGGAATTAAGATTGAAGATTTAACCCAGGTGGTCATTTTTCAAGATCGATCGATCCATCTCATCGACTACGCAAAGCACGGTATGGTGATTCAAGCGCAGATGTCCTTTTCTGCAACTTGAGGTCTTTATAGAACTTCTTAATAAATTCCTCAGCTTCCTTGTCCACCTGGCTATCCCCCTCCTCCTTTATCGGAAACGGCGAGTCCGTTATCCTCAGCTGCCTCACCATCGGACTCTTCCCGAACCCCGGCAGCGTCACCAACGGCGACGCCTCAGCCACCATCTCATTGTTCAGCATCTCCAAAACCCTCTGCACCGCCGCCGCTGTGCTAACGTCGTCATATTGATAGGCCGCGGCACTAGTACTTTTCGAAAAATGTCCGTGGTGGTGCCTGTTGCGCTTGTGGTGGAAATGGAAGGGATTGTGGATGGCGGGGCTGTTGCTGCAGCTGAACTCGTACTCCCGCGGCGTGACGAATGAAACGGCGTCGTTGGAGCGGCAGCTGAAGGCGGAGTTGGCCATGGAAGAGTGGTGGAGCATGACGAGGTTATTGGCGATGGCTTTGCTGGCTAGTTTGCCGCGCTTGAGCATCAAATGGAGGTCGACTAACAACTTGCTCTTGGACAAGCCCTTACGCAACATGAAGAACACTATTCGTACTAGGTTCCATAGCTTCTTGGCCACCACAGACGGGCCTGGTTCGCCCACTTCCATTTTTGAGAGAGAGAGAGAGAGAGAGAGAGAGAGAGAGAGAGAGAGAGAGAGAGGGGTAGAGGGAGAGGATTAATTAGAGGCTTTTTTGTTGGTACGAGCTTGTGAGGGGGAGGGGGGAGAGGTATATAAAGGGCTTGGAAATAATTATTTTATTAATAACGTTTAATTCTCTAATTGCATAGTGGTGGAGAAGTTTTTCCGTCTCTTCTATAGCGCGTGGTCACAAAACCCTAAATTATGTAGAGAGTGTGTGTCACGCGCTGTATGTGGGGAAGGTGATTTGGGTTCCGAAGTGATAGGAATTGGGGAGGGTTTCTAAATTATAATTTAGGTTTGATTTTTCTTTTGGTAGTGGTTTGTAATTTTGTATGATGGAAGGCTCGGCGGATTACTAGAAGGTCCCTAGGGGAGAACCAAATTACTTAAGGATGCCATCACATTCAATGATTCAGATATTTGGGAAAGTCCCAAATGTCAAATAGAGTTTGCCCTACATACTAAAGGTGCTTCAATCATTTTTACGCTTCTTGGAAGGAACCCTACATATTACAATGGAGGAAAATTAGAGTTGGACAAAGAGAAGATGAAATAATTAGGATAATTATGAGAAAGAAATGATTGTATGTTTGAGAGTGCTTATCTATTAGGGGAGTCTCTAGTGAGGACCTTACAATAAGAACAAAATGATGACTTTCAAATGAACGGTTAGATGACTTACATGTTTAAAATTTAAAGCACTCATCTAACCGTTAATTTAAAAGTCTTCATTTGGTTCTTATTGTAAGGTCCTTACTAAAAACTCTCCCTATCTATTAGAGCAATTTTAATAGTTGGGGCCAAACCCATATTTGGCACCTAAAATAGCTTTTTTCATCTCCAACCATGCAAACTCAATGCTAAATTCAGTGCTAAAATAACCCCAGTGCCAAACCAAGTGCTAAACTCAGTATGTGACTGAGACTGGTGCCACAATTTTTGGGCGGCCTCCACATAAAATTGTTGTGTTGATACATGAAAGAGAGATGTGTTCAGGATGGTTTGACATTTGGGTTTGACACCCATTGTTGGAGATGATGGTTTAGCTACATGAATAGTGTCAAAATATATTTGACACTTAAGTTTTGGCACTACCATTGGAGTTGCTCTTAGATGCACGAAAAAATTCCAAAATAAAAATATATTGCTTGTCACAAATTTATTTAATATCATTTTGTAAAAGAACGTCTTTAGTATACTTAATTTTCTTTTTTATTTAAGTGTGGATGAGATTTCAAATTCAAATCCGCCCCTCTTCCAAGATTTTATATATATATATATATATATATATATATATATATATATTTTACTTAATGTGTGTAAAAATGTAACTACATATTGTTACAATGTACAAAATAAAAAAAGGTAAGTAGCAGCAAGTGGAGGACCTTTTAGACAGGCAGCTAGTAGAACAAAATTGTATGAGTTTCTTCTAATCATTTTGACACGTTAATTTGTGGAGAAAATATTTCATTCATCGTAAGAAGTCCAATATATCAAAATTTCATTCTTCATAGACTCATAGTTCATAAGTAGTGCAATCAAATTTTTGTACCAAGCTAATTAATATTGTAGGGGCAGCATAAAATTAATTGAGTGCCATAATTAGCATGCATAAAGGTCAATTTGACTCCATTGTCAACTGCTATTACAATCCAGGTAACGTACGCAGTAACCACCAACTGATCACTAATCACATTTAGACATCAAATTACGTTAGTGGTATATTGAATGTGGACTTATTAAGATTATGATGAACTGTTGAGAAAATTGTCATATCAAAAGTTTGGCGTTCGCTACGTACTATGAATAGTAACACTTGCACAGAACTTTTATTGATCTACACTAAAACAATTAATTGGTCCACAATAAATATTTATGACTAGTTTTTTTGTATTTAAACCATGTCAATCACAAGCCTAACAATTTAGGGAATACATAGATATACCTCTAATTTTAGAGCAAACAATGTCAATTACTCAAGAAACAATTAAACATATGAAATATTATTGATTGGAAATTAATGAAATAATGTTACTGCATGTCAATTCATGCATAGCTCTGTTGCAAGAGATGAAAGAAGGAAAAAGAAAAAGAGGAAAAGCTCCATTAGTCCACTCCATAAGAAAGGGTCAAGATCGACAAGTGTAAAAACCTGATATAAATATATAGACGCAGTAGCGCTAGCTCCATATATAGTAAACCAATTAGCTTGGTTCATATATATATATATATATAATATGAAGCTATATAACCATCTTTTTTGAGTCCCTTGCTTGATCAATTAGGTTAATCCACATATAATTTTGGACGGAATAAAAAAGGAATTTTCTCGTATGGAAATCTTCCTTGCTACAGCTAACAAGTAACAAGTAACAGGTCCCATGGAGAGAGATCGATGGAGTGACCCACCGGCCAGCTGCCTGACAAAGTTGACAGGATTCAATGAGAGCGCCTACTCTGAACACGTGGCCATCTGCTGAATCTTTCACCGTACGTACACGATATATACGAAGCCCACTATTTGGGCATTCTTCTGTTGATGAAGAAATAAGCAAGAACGCCCTCGATCTCTAACCCTAATTTTAGTTTTATGCTCTAATATTTTTCTTCCTTCTCCTCCAAGGACATGCATTGGGTCAATAAATTAGATCTTTTACGCCACACGAAGTAGTTAATTAAGACATTAAAATATTGATCATATATGTTTTAATGTTTCACGATGAAAATGCTCGAAAAAACTTTGCCAACTTGATCAAGAAAAGCACAAATGGTGCCCTTGCTTTTCCTTTCTTTCAACCCTAAGTAAGTGCTTTTCCTTTCACTAACTCCACCTACCGGCCGTGCTCGCTAGGAAATGCAGTTGTGCAACAATACCTTGGTTGGCGTGCGGATGTAACATAAATATGATTATTTTGTTGATGAAGACTAAGAATAGTTGCATGTTTATATATTTGAAGTACTCCTAGACGATTCTTAATTGTTAATGTACAAGATTAAGGGTTGAGATTATCTTGTAATCATGCGGATCTCTCAAACAAATATTATGTTGGTAGCCCGTTTCGATGACTACATTTTTGTTAAAACAAAATAGGATCGATTGTTGATTGTTGTTTAAGAGTATTGCAAGCGAAGACGTACAATTACTTTTACTAGCTATAGCTAATTATTCTATAATTTATGTCCAACTATTGAATTGATAAAGAGATTGATCGATTAAACCATTTCCGGCCTCGTTCGATCTTTTAGATGTAAATGCACTATATATATGTTTGTTAAGATGTATAAAAGAGATCTACGTTCGGGCAATAGATACATACGCTAGGGGATTAATTAAGGCCGGAGAGCACAAAGAGATCAAGAGAAGGTGAATGTTGAAGGGAATAACCCTCAAACACCCAAAAAACAGGAAAACTACCACAGTTAATTAAGCAAGTTGGCGAGTTCTAGCTTCTCTAGATTTTTCCATTTTTTTACTGAATCCACGGTGATACACTGACACGTATAACTACTTAACGAGGAAAGCAAAATTCCTGCTTTATATATCTAGCTAGTCTAATCGATCGATCATATATATGGAGTACTTTCATGCACATTTTAAAATGTGGTCGATCGATCTCTATGCATGTTTAGTGTGATTTAGTCGTGTGTTCTAGTCCTGCATGCAATTTTTGAGCATGTGTCTGCCGCGTTCTCGATCATAAGTGAAAGGCGGCCATTCAAATGCAAGTAATTATTGCTTCTGAAAATGATTGAAGCTTGATTAGGCACGCACGATGACTCAATCAGTTGCTTCTGGAAGCCACATATATATATATATATATATATATATATATATAACACTTTCGTTAAGGCCGGTGTATATATGTGGTGGTGAATGATAGATCTGAATTCCATTATGATCGAGTTTTCTCACTTCTCATATGTATATGCACTCAGCTCTACAACTTTAGGAAAAGAAGCTGAAATTTCTTCAGGGCCGGGGAGCTAGCTTTATGGTTGGGCCATATGAAAGAACTGCGCGCCTTTTAAACCAATCAGCAGGAGCTACCTAGCCAGAAAGGAATCATAAGGCGCGGGGACCTAAATACCTAATGCCATCGATCTGTCAACTACTACCACTTTAATTACCTAGCTACTACGTACGTTCTCCTAATTTTAAGGCGTTGATTTTTCTCATGCTTGATCATCATGTATATATATGCATACAGTATTTCGCTTCCAATTGTTTTCCTGGCAATGTTATATTCATGGGCCATATCTTCTATCATAGTAATTAGTTGCCAATAAATAACTCTTGATTAATAACTCTATCATAGTAAACCCTACCACCTTCACGTCTTCACCGTCTTCCATCACCTCACCTCCGACCGTAGTGTTTTTTTTTATTATTAGAGATTCTCTCTCCAGGAATGATTCCTCAACTCCTCCGGAAGATAAGCCGAGAAGATTAATCTCCTTTCGCGGAACAGGCTGCCGCTGGCCATTGGTGCTTGACATGTATACGAACCCAAATGCCCCTCAAACATGCCCAAGTTGAGTTTCGAACTTCTGACCTCCTATTACCAGGATGCAGAAACAGTTCTCCTCCAGCTTGGATGATACAAGTTTGCCAACTTGACCACACCAAGTGGTTCCGGCGGTAGTACTTGCATCCGCCATTAATTAATTAAACCATTTTATTAGATGAGGTACGTACGTGTTCACATAATATCACTAGTAGACATATATTTTCTCTTGGTTGCTCCTTTATCCGATTGTTTGGTTCGAGCATAATTAATTTGATTAAGCACGTTAATTGGTCTCCATTTGATTGGATCCTTTATGCTTTTTCTAATTAATTTATACTCCAATAATTAATACATATATGGGATTCAGGAAAGAGACAAACTCATGGATCAACATCGTAGGACACTTTTACTTCTTTTAATATATCATTTGGGTGCTTCACTTTTCGTATTTGCTTCAAGTGGAAGTGCAGAACAAAGTTTGTGATATTCAAATATGTGGGGACTTGGGAATTATTTATTTTGTTTTTAGTCCGAAGAGACTTGGGAATTAGGATTGGCTTGAACTGCTTTTGGGTTTCCATCGAAGACAAGGATACCTTATTGTGTGGGAAAATTGGAAAATTCTACAATACCCAAAGAACTAGTGCTTAGGCATGCATGTCAGCAATAATTTGGATCATTGGATCTATCAATCTCCATTTTGCTCCTTTTAAGTGATGCCTTAAAAAAATTCAGAATATTAGTGCCCAAAGCACTCAAGACGTTCCCGGGAAAATTAGCTAACTTAACATTGATGGTCTTATATTGTCTTTGGCAATATTTGAAAAACAAAAACAATACAAGAAAAACTGTTCGGTACTCAATAATTGTATAAAACTGGTATGCATTTAGTTTCAAGAATTTGAATTAGTATTATCTATTGATCGAGTCCGAATATTTAAGGTTATGAGTCCCTTAACTAATTGCTACATATTGAATTAGGGTTAGATGTAGTTATCTAAGTTCTACGTATGTACCGCTTAGGGTTATGTATCTTAGGTTATTTACTACATGTGTTTAAATTATAGACGTATTGATCACATATAAGTATATGACATAGAGAGTGGAGATAAATTTGACCCGACTATTGAACAATCAAAATTAAAGTCCTCAACACGGCAATGAAACATATACTAATAATTCATTGAGATATTAATTAGCAAGTCCCAAACATGGAAAACGAAAAAACAGACTAAAGACGACATGAAGATTGATTAAGAAAACAAGTTGGTCCAATTGAATGACCGTGCAAGCTAAGCTAGGGCATACACAATGAGCCCTACTCACTCTAATTTCTTTGCATATATCCACATGCACCTACATCGATGATTTTTCCTTACTATTTATTACATATAGAAACTAGTTTATTATTATTAATTATATCATTAAAGTGCATATTAGATATTTGAGTGTGTCCTAAATTATTGGTGGTCCAGGGAAGGATGATATGAACACCTAAATTTAGGGCTGTGATTTTCACGTAAGCTGCGTGTCCTTGTTTGTCAAAGTCGTCTCTCTGGGCAAACCCTAGCTCTCATTCATAATGATGATCATCATCGTTGAACAGCTTTCTCATCGAAGTCGTTGTAAGTGCATTCCTCTCTATAAGGCATTGGCTTTAACAGTTGCCATGTGGCCGATTCATGAGGGTGTTTGGCGGCCAGAAGAAACGTCGTCGTCGGCATTAAATTGCAGAGCCAAAGCTTATCTTCAACATCATGATTAATTAGGAGGTATAGTAGCTCGCGATCTCGATCTTCTTTTTCATGCGTGGCCTCATAAGGCTTTGCAAATCACATATCAGACACTATAGAGAACGCATGCCACTCTATAAGTAGATATATAGAAGAAGTATTTCATATACTCCATTATAATCTATATGCGCAGCTTAAAGAATAACCAGTTATCAGTCGGCCAGAAAAAAAAAAATCTTAATAGTTCAACCACACAAAAACTCTCACCCCAATTTCCATTATTTCATCCTCAATATGCGTTTATAAAAATAATAACTCGTATTCAACTAGCATTTGGTCTAATGACCGGTAAGATATTTTTATCCAACATATATAAGTTAGATTAAACCTCTATTATCTTATTTCTTCCAATAACTAAAGCTTTTTACCAAAAGAATAAGAATAGAAATTTAAGAGAAGATAAAGTTTGCTAACTAATTAACGTTGTTAAAGTAACTCAGTAGACAATGTCATTATTCACACACCTTCAAAGTCACTCTCTTTAATTATTTAATTCTTCCATGTGAATTTGCTAGAACACCATCTTTAAAGGGAGTATTGTACAATATATAGGTCAATGAGTATTATGAACAACTCACATGAAAATGTTAAATGAAAATTGAAGAGAATGTGTAATATTGACTTTTAGAGTGTGTGAAGTTTTTTTTATCGAAATCCTGCAGTATTCCAAACCTGACAACCATAAACTAATCCGCAGTCGGAAGTCTTGTTAAAACGTTTTCCTATAGTAATGTTGTAGATCGAAAAAAAAGGAATTTCGAATGAGCTTCGGTGTTGGGCTTTTGTTTGGGTTTTAGGTCGAATGTATTGATAGTATTAGAAGTCCAAGGCCTGCCCAAAATATTTCGGTCAAGCTTTTGGACTCGGATTTTTCGGGTTTCGGCTAAGTTTAGATTTTTAGGCAAATAATCGGGCTTTTATTTTTTTGGGCCATTTGGCAAAGAAAGAAGAGTTTTTGGCCCATTTTTATAACTCTACATGTCAAGGAGGTATGGGTCACAATTGACCGTCTCTTGACTCTCTTATTCCCGCAACCTCCATGACAAAGCGGTTTGTGATCGTTTACGAAGGCGGCGTCGGCAACACGTCATTCACGAAGCCCCCTCTTCCTCCTCCTAAATTACCCTCTCTACTTCAACATATTTTCGTAAAAGCCAACTCTCAAAGAGTCTGGTCTGCGGGGCACTTTCGGAATCACGCACCAAAATTAACCGCTCTCTCGTATTTTCCTCGACCCTTTTTCTTCCAGTCCAATAGAACCAGCTATGAAAACGACGCAGAAAATTCCAATTGCAGTTGTAGGGCTCCTGGTCTTTCCGTTACTGATAAGAAGGTAAAATTTTCACTCAGCAACGAAATAATTAACATTATTTGAATTCCTTTGTTTTCTTTTTTAAATTTCCGAATTATGGTGTAAATTATTGTTGAATCGTTACTGGAAGAGCTATTGCTAAGAACAAAGGAAGAAGAAAGAATCCAAATTTTAGAGTTTTTGCATCTGTAAGTACAATTGGTTTGAGGCATCTTGTAAATTTTATGAGCTCGACTTTGATTTGGACTTGGTCAGTTGGTTGACTGACCCAAAGGTCTGATTTTCCTTTAGTTTCTATAAGCTCTCAGCAAGCAATCAGAGGGTTGTCTAGGTTTTATTTGTTTTTCTCTTTGCTTTCTTTTAAATTAAGTAGCTGTGAAGTAGAAGAAGAAGTTTGAATAGGGACAATAATGGGTAGTTTGTGATAGTTGGATCTAGTTCTAATTTGTTATGGAGCCAAAGGAAAATACTCAAATAGTTAGAAGAAGTTGGCTTTTGAGTTTTTCTGTTTGCAGTTGGTTTACAAAGAATAAAAGTTCTTTGCTGTGACTGTGAGGTCTTTTGTCTCAAAAAAAGAAAAATTTGTGAGGTCTTTTGTGAGTAATACATTTGCTTCTTTATCCTTGTGATAATTTCATTGAGAATTGATAAGAAGCTAAGCTCATTACCTTTTTGAAGCAGATATATTGCAGAGTTTGATGAATACCCAGTCTAATGGCCGCAGCCAGAGACCCAAAGGGTTCAAGGTAAAGCTGGCCTTTCAGATTGTGTCGCTTTTGGCGGTTTGCTTCTGGTTGCTATACCAAGCAAAGCAATCTCATGACAAGGACTACAGGGGAAGTGTACAGAACAAGGTCAGTGAAGAACTTGGTTCTGGTATTTTGGGGCGTAAAGCGAATTTAGGTGGTTCAAATATTGCTGGAGAAAGCGTAAATGATGGAGATCGAAGTGGTGGGGTTGATGTATTAGATGGAAATGTTGAAGAGAAGAAAAAAGACTCTTCTTCACACAAAGTAAATGATGATACTCACGGAAATGATGTGATACATGAGGGGAAGGAAAGTGAAAAGGAAATGGAATTGAAATACAAAGGACTAAACGTTACAGATGATAAGTCTGATATTGAACTGAAGGCAGATAATGAGGCAGTGGGACTCGACGAGATTTCATTGCAAGACAGAAATTCCCAAGTGGGACATGAAGATAAACAGTCAACAATGTCGGATCAAGATGGTGAGAAACATGTGAAGAATATCAGTCATGATGAAGTTGGAAAGGATGAGGAGCAAAACCCACATGTTAATCATGGTGAGCAAGGACATGAAAGGGAAACACAGAAAGATTCGGAGGCAAATGACTTTAGTACTAAAAATGAGGTTTTAGTTCAACCTACTGAAAGCAAGAATGACTCTCTTCAGGACCCAAATTCAATGGTAGATGGAGTCCATGGCTTTGATGATGAGAATGGTGTTCCCGTAGATGGTAATGATATCATAGAATCCAGAGTGACTGAATCAAGTGGTGATGGTGAAATCAGTTTACATGAAGAAATGTATTCAAGTTCAAACAGTCAAAGTGAAACCAACGAAAGCACTGAAAGTGAAGAAGTTGTTTCTAGAGGAAATGGTGCTGATTTTGAAGCCGGAAGCAAAATCTCGGTAGAAGAGTCAAAACCTAAGGCAGAAACAAGTTCTGAAACTAGTGTTCATGTAGATACCCCAAGAATCAGTAGTGTGACAGGAACTACAAAGGGAGGCAGTTCAGTTTCAGATTCTTAAGTGAAACAGACGAAGGTCCCTAACATTACGAGTTACAATGTTATCCACGAGATGACGAAAAGTCCAAAGATAGAAAGTGAGTTGAAGTAGTTAAAAACCATCTAATACATCAAATATATTGTCATGTAAGTTGTTGACATGTTTTATGTGCTTAGATCATGATAAGGGGCTATCCTGTATTCTCAGTGCTATCCTATTACACACACACATGAGTTTGGTTTTCAGTAAGAAGAGGAAATAGTTCTGATCTGTTACCATGTTCAATTAATAATACCATTAGCTCTGCAATTAATTTGTATCTTACTCCATGAACTTGTTCCTGTTGTTTTTAGTCTGAAATCTGCATAGAGGTTTCCACACCTCTAATTTGATTTGTTCTGTAGCCATAATGCATGTTTTTTTCTGGAACAAATAACCTCTTTTGGTCTCGTTAGTCGTCAAATAGGAACCGCATTTTTGTTCAAGTTATTCGAACTTCAGAAGTTGTTCATCCAAAGCATATAGCAGTTGTTCATGCAACTGGAAAACACGGTATTCATTGTTTTGCTGTGACGTTTTTGCTATATCGTCTCTCTATTATCCTCAGCAAGCTGAGGACAACTAAACAAGGATTGAAGAAATCCTTCTACCCTGTTTCTTACAGATTACCACAAAACTCTTCCTCTAGTTTCATCTCGGAGCAGACTTGGACTAGATTCCAAGTCAGTGAAATGACTTGCCCTACTCTCACAATCATGCATGTGGTTGGGTGCCTAGTACAATTATTTGCGTCCACTTGAGTTTTGAGGTACCATCATCTTGGAGACTCGGACTAGATTCCAAGAGAGTGAAGTGACTTGACCTAATATCACTGGGTATCAAGCATGTGGTTGGATATCTAGGAGTACAATTATTTGCATCCTACTTGAGTTTTGAGGTACCATCATCATATCGATGTGATTAGCGATGACATGAAACTTGAAGTCGATCAGCTAGCTCAACTAAGTTAGGAATCCAGATTACACTAGATAAATGAGACTAGATTAGATGAGGAATCCAGATTGGAATTAATTGACTAGACTAGATTAGATCGGAGAGGGCAACTCCAATCCATTATTCTTGCGTTTGATGAAACCAGACTCAGATTGGATTAGCCAAATTTGAATTTTTATTTTACAAAAAAGAAAAAAAGTTGATGCTCAACTAAGTCTGTAAGGCATATCAGAAAAAAAAAATTCAATAATTGAGAGGTGTTAAGGATTCTAGTATTGATGGAGTTTATCTGCGTGACAATGTTGTTTATAATTTTGTAAGTTGAGAATGATGTTATTCGGTCCCCCTTGTACATGTAGAATAAGTAACAAATACTTCCACGGACTCATCTTCGACAACTTCTAGCTATCACATGGAACTAGAGGAAATCTAGCTCAATATCTCGATCATGATGAAGACGTATTATTGCATCAAGTAAACGTGTTAGGCCATATGAGAAGGTTTCCTGCCCCAATTTTGGTGTGTATGTACAACTGCCTAACTGGACTGGACCACCGCAATCCTAATTTCTCTTTGCCAAAGCTTCTACAACCATAGAAATTCCTACGGTAGATACATATCTCTGCGGGAGAGTCTTAGAGTCGACGTTTACAAAATAGAACAAAATGTAGATCTCCACTCTTTCCAAGCCACTGTAAGAGCGTAATTCAAAGGACGTCGGAACATAAAAATTCCTACAACGACCATCGAAATTTCGATCCTATGATAGATATATATATTTATGTATGCAAGATGGATTTAGAGTTGGACGTTTGCAAAAAAAGAGAAAGTGTGGACCTTTACTCTTTCCGATAGAACTGCATGAATTCGATAACAATTGTAATACACATCGATGGTAAGATTGAAAAATGCAAACGTATATACGTACAACTTAACAAGTGTCCTAGATGGAAATATATAGCATCGATGGTACAGCTAGCCTCTTATATATATGCCCTCTTAGAAGACATATCCTCGAACCAAGCTTCCATATATTGTTAGCTTTCAAATAGAACCTAGCGAGCTACTACCCAAATGGCTCACGATCACCAGAAGCAACCGAAATGGGAAGGGGAGGCTAGTGCAGAGCTACGAGGTCCAAAAGCAGAACAAGTGTGGCCTTTGCTGGAGGACTTCTTCGGCCTACACAAGTGGTTCCCAACTCTCACCACTTGCCTTCCGGTGCAAGGCGTATCCGGTCAACCAGGGTGCGTGCGCTACTGCGCCGGATTCAAGACTCCGGTTGATCGCGAAAGCGGCCAGCTAGAGAATCTGAACTGGACTAAGCAGGAGCTACTCTCCATAGACCCGAGCCAGATGACCTTTAGCTATTCCATTATAGATGGGAACGTTGGGTTCAACTCGTACATTTCGACTGTACAAGTGGTGCCAAAGGAAGGAGGGTGCAGCATTGTGTGGAAGTATGAGGTTGAGCCGGTGGAGGGCTGGACACTGAAGGATCTGGACACGTTTATTGGCACTGGCTTGCAAGTCATGGCTAGCAGAATGGAAGCTAGCCTCTCTCCAACGCCAAGTTTGAGCTAGCTAGCTAGCTTAATTTGTTCCATGAGCAATCTCGATCTCGATCGACACTAAAATTAATTAATTTGCTGCTGTTTTGCTTATGGCCTTCATAGAATAAATTGTTGGAGATGGTTGTAGCTCTTACTATTTGAATAGATAATGATATTTGGAGGGCTCAAATTTAGTCCTGGGAGCATTATAGCATTCTACTGCTGAGATGCTTCATGCTTGTACTCTTTCAGCCTTGAATCCTTGATAATGAAGTTTATCGATTCTTAAAAAAAACAAAAGTAAAATCTCTTATAATTATGAAAATAAATTAGATGTTAGTCCGACGATTTTAATAGAAAAAGATCAATTCTCGTTCATATTATAAGTCGATTTATTGGTAGCAGATAACATAAATATTTCATGATTTTCTGTAACATCTTACGGAGTGTTCTCACCGTTGTCTTAATTTTTTTGTTTTACCTTTTTTTTTCTCTCGTTGCAAAAAGTACCGTTAAGGCCTTTTTATTCGATTTCATTATTTTGAAAAAAGAAAAAGAAAAAAAAAGAGCGAGGCTGAGGGTGTGACTTGAAGCGTGATTTGAAATGGGAGATCACACACGTGCCGCCCTGATTTGAA
Source organism: Rubus parviflorus (assembly GCA_029955375.1). NCBI lineage: Eukaryota > Viridiplantae > Streptophyta > Magnoliopsida > Rosales > Rosaceae > Rubus > Rubus parviflorus. Next base: position 20,494,206 of record JARGGL010000004.1, read on the forward strand.
CCCAAAACCAAAATCCCTCTATCCCTCTTTCCTCCTCCTCTTTCTGAATCATCAAAGCAGCCATGGAAGCCATACTCAGAGACTGTGTACACCACAGTCTTCGCGATTTCCTCTACCGAAACGCCATTTTCCTATGCGAGCGCCTCTGTGCCGAGTTTCCCTCCGAGGTTCGTACCTTCTTCTCCACCAACTCTTTACTCTATGTTACTTCCCCCTTTGTTTGGTTACGGAGAAAACCCTAAGTAAAAAATGGAGGAAGATGAAAATATTCGAAATTGATTCTGTTTAGTGTTTCACGTTGACCAGACGGAAACATTAGCGCCGTGTTATGATCGATGCTTCGTATCACTTACTCAATTGCTTTCCTAAGATTACTGTAATTCAGTATCTCTAATGGGGACCTAGGGTTTGATTGCTTTAGAATCTTTTGGACATTTTTTTTTTCCACAGGGTTCGCCTTCCTTTTCTTTTCTTTTTGGAAATTGTTTTCTTTGAAGGATAAGTAATTAGGCGTAGTTCAAATAGTTGCTTATGGTTTGTTATTAGCTTTCGACATTGGAGCTTTGGACTGTATACTTATTTTGCAAAAAATCGTGAAGTGGTGGGGTATCTTGCAGAGTGAGGTTTCTTAATGTGATTCCGCAGTGGATTATTGTGATGGCATTAGTTACAAGGGTGATGTACTTTGATATATATGACAAGAAGCATACTTGTTCTATAATTTTCAATTGTTTATTAGAAAAAAGGGTCCTTGTTATTTGAAGAAATTGTGCTTGTTAACTGTTCCCTTTATGGTGCGATGGGTATTGTGCTGTTTTTATAGCTTGCTAATTGTTTATGGAGTCATTGACAACGTGTTCTACTGCAGACAAATTTGCAATTGTTAGCTGGCTGTTACTTGCATAGTAATCAAGCTTATGCGGCATACCATATTTTAAAGGGTAAGCAATATCATAATGCATACTCTCCGAGTATACTTTTAACCTTCCAGGTTCCTTCCTACTTTTCTTCTTTTAATTGAGGTTTTCTAGTTCCAATTTGTTGTTTTCATCATACTATTTCTCATCTTCGTTCTGTTGATTTTTGTGAAGGAACACAAGTGGCTCGATCCCGCTACTTGTTTGCAATGTCATGCTTTCAGATGAATCTTCTTAGTGAAGCAGAAGCAGCATTGTGCCCTGCTAATGAGCCTAGTGCAGAGGTATTGGAAGCTGTATTTCTTTGTGAGCTTTATGTCAAAAATAAATTCACATGATTATCTTTTGAAGTATTCTTTAGGATTTGATTGCTTTACCAAAGGGTGACTTGCTCATTGTTTCTTTATGCAGGTTCCAAATGGTGCAGCTGGTCATTACCTTCTTGGGCTTATTTATAGGTCTGTTTTCTTATGGATCAAACTTCTAGGGGATATATTACCATTGCCAAAGACATTACTGGTACTTTCTAAAGGACCAGTTTATTAGTATTCATCTCGATGAGATGTCAGGCAAAAGAGCATTCCCATAATGGATGTATTTTGACATGATGTTATTGATTTAGGAGGCCTCCTCTCTATTATACACACACATGTGAGAAGTAATTAGTACTTGTAGTGTTGTTGATCCTCCCAGAGATATCAATTGGTGTTCAGGCTTGTATGTTGTTTCTCCTATTATTGTCGGCCAAGATATCTGTGTGTCTAGAAATTCTTCAGATTGTCAAAAGTATCCTCTACTAGGATGTTCTCTCTCTCTCTCTCTCTCTCTCTCTCTCTGTGACACACACACACACTCCCTCACTCTCTCTATGCTTGCATGTTTCTTGGGACATATGGCTTTGCTGTGTTATACCAATCTGCATCTGGTACCATATATGTCCTCTGTAGCTTATCCAAAACCCCGTATTGACGTAATGCTTGAATGTATGCCAAACAGCTTATCATTCTACTGCTACTTAAGTTTCATTTCTACATATATTCTATTTTCTGTATTTCCTAGGAATTCTGTGCTTATATTGTATGATAATGTCCATTTGCTATTCTTCTTTCAAGTATTACATGTATGTATATGCATGCCCCTCATGATATTCTTGCTTATTGGTTGTTTTATTCTAGGTATACTGATAGAAGGAAAAGTGCCATCCATCACTTTAAACAGGCTTTGACTGTAGACCCTTCAATGTGGGCTGCGTATGAAGAGCTGTGTGTGCTAGGTCTGTACAAAGTTTCACAAGCGATTTTTCTTATTAGTGCAGCATATTTTCCAATATCATTAAGCTTCATTGTGTAACAACTTAAATTTTCCAAGATATCAATTTGGATGCATGTAATCATGCCTGGAATTGGACAGTTTTTAGCTGGCGTTTTTTATCTCGGGTCTATCATTCTATAGATCTGGTAATCTGAGAGTATGTCCAGTTATGAGTATATAATTCTTAATTGTTGGAAAAGTCTGACAACGATGGTCATGATATGAACTGATCATGCAACAATTGATGAGGTATAGGAATTTAGCTTAATGAAGTACGGAAGTTCTTGGTAGTTCAACTTGAGAAGTGGAAAACATTTCTTAAGAGCAGAACCAGTTGATTTTCCTTGTGAAGTTCAAAGTTCATAATATATGCAGTTTATCTTATGCGTTGAATTGTCGTTGCAGTTTTCTTTTCTTAATTGTGATTATAACATTCTAGTTATCAATTCTTTGTATAGCTGAGAACTGCAGTATTGACTTTTTAGTATGATTAAGTGCCTGTTGATACATATCTAAAGGCCTTATGTTTTCTTTATTCTAGGTTCTGCTGAAGAAGCAGCTGTGGTTTTTGGGGACGCTGCTGCTCTTTCCATACAAAAACAGTACCTACATCATGGATTAGCTTCTCAAAGTTTGCTCACCACAAATGACGATTGCAATTTAGTTTCTGGAAGGAACTTTAGCTTGGAAGATGTTAGTCCAAGACAATTGAAACACATGCAAGGCAATAATACAAGAGATAGTTCTGGAAATTCTCATGTTATTTTGGGAGGAGTTTCTGGTCAGCCTACAAATGGCAGTTCTAACATATCTTTCTATAACACTCCTTCACCAATGCCTATGCAGGTATATATACATTTTTCCTTCATATTATTTTCTAAAGTCCTCTCACATATTGCTCCATCTATTTTCTTTGTCACTTTGCTCAGTATTACTCTCGAGTAAAAGTTTCAGATATATTATTTCTATTCTGGGCATGCGACCACTTCAATTAGGTTCTGTGTTGAAACAAAATTTTTAGTTATTAACTCATAAGTTTTTTCTCTTCAATGTACATAGACAACTTGATGTAGAATAGGTTGGGGATATTCCTACAAATGGATATGCAATAAAATTTAGGGTTTGAAACATGTGGTTGTATAGGCTTAGCATTGAGGAAACTTAGTTGCTGAAATTCTGAAGGCAGGTAATCTTATTAGTTTGAGGTTAGCTTCAAGGGTTATTTGGGGGATATAGGACGTCAGCCAATACTCAGGGTTTAGAAAGGATTGGAAGGAAGGGAAGGAGACAGCACTTCCTTTCAAATTTCATTATCAATGTGCTATCCCCATGTTAAAAATTATAGAGGAATCATTCTTGTCCTCTTATAGGATTCAAGTTCCCAACTAAGATAGCTACGTAAGAAGCATGTTGCTAATCAACACTCATGAAAAACACATTCCTCTAATTAGAAAGCCTAAAAGCAAAGATAACATCAGCAAATGTAAAATTACACAGGACTTTTGAAGTTTCATTTCTGCCGGCTTCTGCTGTACATATAAATGCTTTATCTCTAAAATTGAGGACTCAAATTTGAAACAATTATAGAAGAGACTTAAATGCCATCCGATGTTTCTTGTGGGTACCAAAAGTGAAAAATTGAAACTTAAATATGTCAGAAATAGAAAAACACACAAAAAGATCTGCTAAATCTTCTCAATGTTGCATCCTCATTACTCTTAGTTTCCCTGTTTGCAGTTGTCAGGTGTTGCTCCACCGCCAGTGTGTAGAAATGCTCTGCCGAATGGCCTAAACCTCAGCTCAGGCACTGATAGCTCTCCTAGGTCAACTGTGAGCTCTACCATTCAAGCTCCGAGAAGAAAGTTTGTTGATGAAGGAAAACTTCGAAAGGTAGCTAACAATGAGTCAGCTATTCGATTGGTATGAAGAATCATATTCTTTGCTTTCATACTTTTCTTTTTTTACTAACAATAAGTCAACTATTCAAGTGTATGTATGGTAGTAATATAGTTTAAATTGCATCTTTATAATCATTTTACTATTTTCAGATTTTTTGTTTGTGGACTAATGTGTATTATGAACCAAATGTGGAATTTATTGTGAATTACTGCCGAGGATTTCAGCTGTTGGTTTTTCTATGAAAGGAAATTTGTGCAGGGAGAGTCTTCATTGCTATTAATATCACCTGTTATCATGATATCCTGTCTTTAGTCTTCTACTGAATCTATCGGTTTCAGTAGGGCTGGTTTGGGAGTTTGACCTTTGAAACCATTATGTCATTTTTCTTGGCCTTTTTGCACTTAGTCAGTTTCTACACTTCATGCTTTTCTTGTTTTCTTGCTTCATGCGGGCTTACACAGAGGTTACTTTTCTTGTTGGTGATGTTGCCTTCCGTTCAGCTTTGTTGCAATTATTCGTTTACATTGTCATGTTGATTCCTTAACATTTTGAGATCAATGAATATTTGTCTTCTTTTCAGATTTCAAGTAGATTATCTTTTGATTCTGGAAACCGAAGGAGCAATAGACTTGCTGCCGAAGCAGGGGCCAACACCAATGCAAGTGCGTCAATGGCAGCCGGAAATGGAACTACCAATTCATTTAAAAATATTGGAAGTTCTAAGCTGGGCTCTGTAGCACGCTCCTTGCCAAGTCGTAAGGGTCAGCCATGGGCCAATGAAAACCTTGATGAAGGTGATGCAACTTCTCATTTATCAGTTATTTGGTGAAAGTGAACCATACTAGCATTTAGATATTAACAAGCACAAGAAGCCCTTTCTTCACCATTGTACATAATTCCATCTGTCTATTTCTAGAGAAACAACAAATGAAGTTCTGTACATACTCAAAGTAATTGCATTCTAGAAAAATTCGCTTCCTATAAAACTGCTTTTTAGCTACTAAATCGGAGTTGGGCCTTTTGAAATTGTCTATGTTAGTATTGGTGCTTCTTCATTAGATAAGTTCTTAGAATGAGATAAGTTCAAATAAGTTTCCAGGCTAATACAACTCCTCCCTTTACACTTGTTCTGTCCATTAGCTTTTTAGCTAATAGTTGTGAAATTTAACTTGCGTCTTATATAGGAATACGGAATGAGACATTCGACGATTCCCGTTCAAATACAGCAGCTATTTCTGGTTTTACTCCCACTAGTGATACCAGATATCTTGAACAAGAAGGAGCAGCGTTGCCAATTGGTGGGGGTATTATGCATGCTTCAAGAGTTATCAGCGGCTCTTCAGAAATATTGAGCCTTTTGAGAACTCTTGGGGAAGGCTATAGGCTTTCGTGCATGTACAGGTGCCAGGTACTACTTGGCTTTTGCAAAATAAATTGAGTATAATATTCTCATTTCCTAGCTTTAGGTTCGATTGTTTAATATAGCCTGTGTTGCGCAGGATGCACTGGATGTCTATCTGAAACTTCCATACAAGCATTACAATACAGGCTGGGTACTCTGCCAGGTAGTTTCTGCAGTTCAAAGCTCTGGGATGGATTTCTATATCATCTCCTGCTGTGACAACCTTGTACACATGCATTGAATGTACTTATATCAAGCATAGGATTCCATCTACCCATTTCCTGCATTAGTCGTCCACATTTTAGTGATATTGCTGGATACTTTTGATTGATGGAGGTCTATATAAGTTTTAAAAACTATTATCAAGAGTGTTTTCCAACAGTTCCACATCAGATTGGGAAAAAAGGGGACGTACAAATTTCTGTTGTTTGTATGATATTTCTTGTCAGCAGAACCTGCTTCATTCACCTTGTCATCTTTTGACAATTTGGCCTTTTTGGCTAATTTAAATATCATCATAAAAAATTAAAAATAGAATAAGAATGATGCTGAATTAATTCATACTTTATATATTCTCTCTTATCTACTCTTCCATGGTTTTTCGATACCTAAACCTTCTTTCTCAATATATCCATGCGCACCACCAACTTCTATTCCATTCCATGCCATGCCACTGCTTCCTTGGATGATTTCACGTTATACGTTTTAATACCTGCATATAACTGACTATTTTGGCATTCTTCAATTGCAGGTTGGAAAAGCTTATTTTGAATTGCTAGATTATTTTGAAGCTGATAGGGCCTTCAGTCTGGCTCGACAGGCATCACCTTACAGTTTAGAAGGAATGGATATATATTCTACAGTTCTTTATGTGAGTTCCCACTGATGTGCATGAAACTATTAGATGCTGCTTTTTTTTTTTTTTTTATAATTATTTTAGACAAATGGTATTTAGTTTTCAGAGGATGTAGATATTACATCATCAGTTTGGTTGCTCCAGCTAATCTTGCTGATATACAGTTGTTGGCACTAAGTTTTCATTGTTAAGCTGCTCAGTTTGTTCTCTGTAATGTTAAAAGTTCAGAAGGAATGGAAATACAAATATACACAACATATATTCACACGCCTGAAAATATGCTAAAGTTTTTATGTGAGTCTGCACACCTTGGTTTTCTTTCCTCTCAAATAGCTTTCTCAATCTTTACTCATGATTTTGTTAGTTCGGGCTTGTAGTACAACTGTACAACCAGGTGATTAATGTTTAATTGCTTCACTGAAAGTTATTCCAACTCTTTGCAGCTTTTGAACGAAGATATGAAGTTAAGTTACCTGGCACAAGAGCTCATATCAACTGATCGCTTAGCTCCTCAGTCTTGGTAGATATATCTAGCTCTCACTCAGCATTCTAATCAAAATTTTGTTTTAAACTTATCGATCATTTAGCGTTTGAGACCAAATTTATTTTTGACCCACTCATATGGTAGCTTTTGCGGGTAATTTTTGCAAATAATAGCCCATTCAACCACAATCTTCTTTGTTTGTTTATGCTTTAGCTTTTGAAACAGACTTGTTTTCTCTGTGTTTACAATTTTTCACTGGGCGATTTGTTCCCTTTAATATTTCCTTGACTTCACTAATGTGGGCACTAACATTTCATTTTTTCCAAATAAAAAATGAATTCGGTTGTTTTCTCGTAAACGGTCTTAATGTTCACATTGTGTACTAATAAATTTATTTATTTTTTGTTAATTTACACTTAAATCTTCACATAGGACACATCTGATTGGAATAATGTATATGTACCTGCCTGTGTGTTTGATCGATGGATTGGGGAAGGCCCATAACACTATTTCTCATATGAGTAGCAAGTTATTTGCTTGTCCACAGATCACATGATTGTGCTCATGAGTCATGACTAATCATTGTGTTTTACCAACTCAATTTGTTGTATTTAATCGTCTTCGTGAACATTGCAAAGAATGTATTTTCTCCAATTAAGTAATAGGCCATAATTATTAAAGTTTTTTTTTTCTTCTGAAATTGTATGCAAAGTTATGACTTGTTGTTCCTTCTTATTGATTGGGTTGTAGGTGTGCAATGGGAAATTGCTATAGCTTGCAGAAAGATCATGAAACTGCTCTGAAGAATTTCCAGCGAGCTGTTCAACTTAATTCAAAATTCACATATGCGCATACCCTTTGTGGTCATGAGTATGAGACAGCCTTTTTTTTTTTCTTCCTTTCATCATTTAACATATGAAAGTGAAATTCTCCTAAAGTCTTATTTTCTGATTCTGATGGTTCTGACCTTGTACTAGATATGTAGCTCTAGATGATTTTGAGAATGGAATAAAGAGCTATCAGAGTGCACTTCGTCTTGATGCAAGGCATTATAACTCCTGGTTTGGGCTTGGAATGATATATTTTCGGCAAGAGAAGTTTGAGTTCGCGGAGCATCATTTCCGGATGGCTAACCAAATAAATCCATGTTCGTCTGTTATTGCGTCTAATCTTGGCTCAGCATTGCATTCTTTACAGGTTCCGTTTGCTGTATCAATTTTAGAATTACATCTTCTGGAAGTTTTACTTTTATCTACTAACTAATTAATTTTATTACTGGAATTGTGTTTGTATATGGCAGAGAAGTGATGAAGCTTTAGCTATAATGGAGAAGGCTATAAGAGCAGATGAGAAGAATCCTGTTCCCATGTATCAAAAGGCTAATATACTAATGAGCTTAGAAAAGTTTGATGAAGCTTTAGCAGTCTTGGAGGAGCTTAATGAATATTCTCCTCGTGAAAGTAGTGTGCATGCTTTGATGGGTAGGATCTACAAGCGGCGAAACATGCATGACAAAGCAATGCTTCATTTTGGTATTGCATTGGATTTGAAACCGTCTACAACTGATGTCACTGCCATTAAGGTGATTGGCTATTTTGTCTGCCTTACTTCATTTACAGTTATAGTTGGTAACCATGTTACCTGCAACATTCAGAATTTTGCTTCTCTGCTCATCCATTCTCATCTCTTGATTTTGAACAGGCTGCCATTGAGAGGTTACTTGTACCGGATGAAATAGAAGACAACTTGTAGATCTACTTATTTTGGATTTGCAGTAAAAGAGAACATGGTGTAAATTATCCGGCTTAAAGTTTGGCCACGAGTAGTGTAGTCTGCTTGTGCTTTCGATCGTTTACGAATGGCTTAGTTCTTAAAGTTCAAGCTCCCGCTGCTTCCCTGTTAAACCGGGCACCACATCTAGTCTGTAGATTGTAAAAAGTGACCTCAGTTTTGTAGGTGATTCACATACTGACAAGGATATGACGAGTTGTAGCTGCCATACTTGTACGGCTAGTTGTATCATGATGTTGATGAGAAACTGCTTGTATCTTTAACTTTGATCAGAACTTGTCTATAATCATAATTTGCTTTGTTCTCCGGGACTAAAATTGTTAAATTCTTCAGATCAAATAAAAATGTCTAAATCTCTTCCGAAAATTGTAGCTCAGGGAAGGATGCATTCAATGATTGGATTTTATTCTACTGTTAAAATCAATAATTCATCATACTGAATCCAAAATTTGAATGCATTGTCTCTCACTTTGTTCAATAAGTCTTCTCATCCCATTCTAAGAGTTTTTCTATTAGGACTTCCAAATTTCCTCACTAGACCTCCTTCTATTTTGAATTATTAAATTACTTATTTATCCTCGTATAAAATAACAGATATGGACAATAAATAATAAACTCAACACTTTTTCTATAGACTTCCAATTTAGTTTTAACAATAGAAACCCTAAACTCTCATCTTGGTATACGTGCGTGATCTTTTTCTCAAACTATGAACACTGAACAACATAAGAAGTCATAATTGATTGAAACAAGTTAATCTTTATTTATGGAGACTCAATTCATGATTTCGAAACCTTCAAACAAAGTATTGATTGATGATATCTACTATTGTTAATCCCACTACATTTATTGATCATAATATTAAGAGTAAGGATTCTAAGCTCGTCAAGTCCAAAGACCTGAACAGTTGGAAGGACAACGAGAAACATGTTGTTGAGTGAAGGCTTCAAATAGCGGAAACAGGAAGTCGGGATATCATTTTGGAGAAAGTTCCACCCCTTAACAACGTCTTCACTAAGTGATGCAAGTTGTCGCTATTTTCATATAAGAGAACGACGTACTTATGACCCTCCAATCTTCCAAGAATTATTTATGACGTCTCAACATCAACTAAGTATACAACTTGTTCCACTGCTGCAGCAAACAACCTGACTTAATCATGTTGAATCCTTATCTGTCTTGCTCCAGAAATATTAAGATGCACAGTCTAAAAAACAAAAAGATCAAGAATGTAAATACTATATTAACCAAGAATTGAAGATTTTCCTTGTACTGCAAACGCATTAAAATAAATTATGTTTTATACCTCAAAGTTTTTGACAGTCTGCACATTCCAATAGAAGACATTAGAGCAGACATCCATAGAGCAAAGAATTGTGAGTAAAGAATTTGCCAGTTAATCTAATCTTCATTATGTTGTATTAATTTTCTCCTATATCTCAGTACTATATATGTGCAAAACTGTTGAAGCATTTGTTTTTAACTTTTTATTGGCATAATTATTTACTAGGTGCTCAAAAAGTTTACTTTCATCCTAAAGATGTGCTAATATTTGTCATCCCATTTTACCTATATGTGCCCCTCATATATTTGTGATCATATCGTCACATCATTTCTATGCAAATCTGAAATCTCTTTTTTTAATTTAAACCAATATATTAACAACATATTGAAAAGATAAAATTAGATGATAGTTTTTTTTTTTTTTTACGCACACACACCCCCACCCTATCCCACCCAGGTATATAAAGGGAGTCGAACCGAATCTCTCTTGAGACAATTTTGGTGTCAAACGACTACACCAACCACCTCGGAGGGTCGGATGATATAAAAGGGCAACAACGAAAAAAGGGCTAAAGAATAACAACAAAGGCAAAACGCAACCTCACACATACGGTAGTCTCATTTTCCTCTTCCTCGATGGACGACCAGGCCCAACCACCACCGCCTTCGAATTCGAAAGAGCACGATGATCCAACGCCGGAGGACGACGACGATCCTTCCTCGACGGTCCTCGATCTCACCAGCTTCCAACTCCACGACCTCGACTCGGTCGAGTTACCGCCGAGTCTAACCGAGTTAGACCTCACCGCTAACCGGCTCTCCAGCTTGGACACTCGCATTGGAACCCTCTTCAACCTCACCAAGCTCTCTTTCCGCCAGAACCTGATCGGTGACGCTGCCGTGGAACTGATCTCCGGCTGGGACGCCCTCTCCGGTCTCGAGGTGCTTAATCAAATTGAATATCTCCAGAATTGTATTCATTTTTTTTTTTGGGAAATAAAGTCTGAATATGAATTTCTTTGCAGGAGTTGGTGCTGAGGGATAATAAGCTAATGAAAATACCTGATGTTAGCATCTTCAAGAAGCTTCTGGTTTTCGATGTTTCGTTCAATGAGATTACATCTTTGCAGGGGTTATCCAAGGTCTCCAGCATCCTCAAGGAACTCTATGTGTCCAAAAATGAAGTTACCAAGATTGAGGAGATTGACCACCTCCATCAACTTCAAATTCTTGAGCTTGGTTCGAACCGATTACGGGTTAGTTCTCTTTGACATGAAGGAGCATTTGAAATTATCTACATTGTCAATGTCTAGTGTAGCATACCACCTCATTAAGATTGTATGCTGAGATCAAACATTGATAGCTTTATATTTGAGGCAAAATTGGAGTAAAGGCTCAATTGTGAGCGCATCTGGTGCCATTTCAGGTGATGCAGAGTTTGCAAAATATGACAAATTTACAAGAGCTGTGGCTGGGGCGGAATCGTATCAAGGTAGTGAATTTATGTGGGCTGAAATGCATCAAGAAGATTAGCTTGCAAAGCAATCGCTTAACTTCTATGACAGGATTTGAGGTAAGTGGTTCGTTCGCCTTTCATTATATGTAATGGGATAACTTCTCAAACGCTTTTGTTATATGATTGTTAAAGCTCTACCCTGCCTTTTCCAGGATTGTGTCGCGCTGGAGGAACTGTACTTGAGCCATAATGGTATTTCCAAAATGGAAGGCCTCTCAACCTTGGTTAACCTGCGCGTCTTGGATGTATCTAATAACAAGCTAACATCAGTGAATGATATTGAAAACCTAACAATGTATGCATTCTCCTCTTAGTCACTCTTGGCTTTATACTGTCTCGCCTTTCATTGTTGATTCTACCTACTGATGAGAACCTTGTGTATAGGTTAGAAGACCTATGGCTTAATGACAACCAGATAGAGTCAATTGAAGGCATTGCTGAGGCTGTTGTTGGTTCAAGAGAGAAGCTGGCTACTATCTATCTCGAACACAATCCATGTGTATGATTATCTGCAACATCTTTAATAGTTCTATTACTGTATTATTCCAACATACTTTAGCTGCCAGTTGAAGAAACTTAAAATTTATCTTTTAAAAGTGTTAAAGTGCTATGTGAGAGTTCATGCACCTCCAAGGCTTGGCTGAAAATGCCATGCTGTAGCCAAATATAACGTCTAAAGTGGTGAAAGATAGTAGTTGCAGCAGCATTACGATAGTTTGCTAAAGTCTGATGTTTGGTTATGAGAGAAAAAGGGTAAACTATTGGCTGTGAGAACTGTGGGCATGATTATATGATAGCTTTTAGGGTTTCATGTGCAATAGTAGCAGTGAAGACCGGATAATCATACATCTGTGAATGGGTATGGTGTAAAAGATTGAAAAAAGTCCTTGCAACATACTTTTTTTTTTTTTCCAATAAGACTCCCTTACACATATGCATATATAATAATATGTCCTGCATCTTCCTTTTCTGTTGAAGAATATCAAAAGTATGTTGGCATATGCGTTTTGTATGCTTTTAACATTATTATATTTGATCATGCATCTCCTATTTCAGGCAAAATCTCCAAACTATTCTGCTGCGTTGAGACAAACCTTTCCGAACATACAGCAGATTGACTCTCATATATTTGCTTAAAAGTTACCGTGGCTTCAGTTTTGTCAACATGATTTCTATGAAAGCACTAAAAATCGATAGCTGCAATACAGGTGTTCTTTCTTGACTGTTTATGACATTCGCCCATATCATATTAGTGAATATCTCTTCAAAAAGTGAAATTATTTCATAATGTTTGTGTTCTCACGGATGATATTTGCAGGCCAACTGTGGTTCAGGGCTCATGCTTCACGAGACTAATTCAATGGATGCCCAGTACCAAAAGGACAGGGTATAAAATGGTTGCCTCAATTTCACTTGGCAATTGATTGAAATCAATTTCATCAGTTTTCAGTGTTGTTTACCGAATTTTGATGTTTTTTAGACCACCCTCTTGTTACTAATTATATGAGGTGATGTTGAGATTTTAATCCTTCCTATATGACTTTGATTGTATTATGTTCATGTGAGATTTCAAATTTTCAACTTACAAATGTACCAAAGGCTTTACTTCTTCGCCAACCTCCCTGTGTACAATTGCTATCTCATTGTTGAATTGTGGAATCCATTTACAATTTGCATTACAGTTGATTTGCCTAATGGACCTGTTGAATGAACATCACTCATACACTGAGTTATACATCAAGTATAAGATGCATTGTTCTTTACAAACGCAGAGTATATCAAGTGGGTAATGCAACCTCCATAAAAATTATTGTCACAACAGTTTCTGTAGAACAAATTAAACACTAGGTGAAGAAAAGCAACTGGAGCCATTTGACAATTAAAAGTACGAATATTTATAGTTCACGATAAAAGGAATCACTCTCATCATTATACAACCAGAGAAGTAACAAGCAACACAGAACTTAAAAACTGGAGTTGAAGTTTCTAAGAAACAAAACAAAAACCAATACAGATCGGCTTCCAAACCAGCCGATTGGGACCTGCTTAGCGACCCCTTTCAAACCCGATACGACTTCTTCCGGAACCCATATCAGAGCTATCTCGCATTGAAGACCCAGCAGTTGCGTTCAATGTCCCCCCTCTGCCAACTTTTTCCATAGCCTTCTTACCCTTCTTTACCTCTGTCAAGAACTGGTCCAGACCAAATGGATCAGCTTCTTCAGCATCCTTCTCAAATTCAACTGGTCCATCTCTCCGACTAGTCCTCTCAGACGCTCCTGAGAATCCTTTGTCAGGTTTGAAGCGATCAGTCTTCATAATCTTATCCAACTGCTCATCAGCACCTCCATACACCTCAGCATCAGCATCCTTCTTCGGCCTGTACAAGGTTGATAAGGTTGGCTGGGCGGTAAACAAGCCCTTGTCATAAACATTGTACTGGTCATCAGTAGCAAACCCAGAGTCCATTCCCTTCTCCTGGTTGAACAGCCTCTGGTCATACATAACCTCTCCCCCTCTTCCTGCTCCAGCAGAAGCCATGCCAAGGGCAACTTTCTCACTAACATCACGATCCCTATCTCTTGTAATTTTACTCTTCTTCCCCATTGCAGCATCTTTGGCCTCCAATCTTCTCTCCCTTTCCCTCTCTCGGCGTCGCTCCTCACGGATCTTCTCCCGCTGCAACCTCTCTTCTTTTTCCTCCCTTGTCTCCTTCGGGTAATCCATCTCCTTTTCCCTTGGACGTTCATAATCCCCTCTTCTATCAGTATCCATGGCTGTTCTCTCAGAAGGCATTGCAAAGGAAGCAGGGGGTGCTGCACCTGTTCTCTCAGAACGAGCTTTTTGAGCTAATGCCCGCAGCTCCTGCTCTTTCCTATCCTTCTCCTTCTGCATCATCTCCTTTTGAACTTTAGATCTCAATTCAACTGCATCTCTAGCCTTCTGCTCTGCTACATACAAAGACTCAGAAAGCTTTGCAAAATTATCGTTAATCTGAACATCTTGAAGGCCTCTCCCATCAGCAGCAAGACGTTTGTCCAATGGGATTGTATAACCTTTCGGGTTCTTCCAGTTTGAAATGCAAGGCGGAATCTTCCAATCCTGCTGGTCTTTAACAGACACCGGCCGGGGAGGGGAATGCAGGACCGGCACAGGTGGGGACCCGGAAGCCCTTGGAACACGCTTATGCTTGAACTTGGGAGGCTCAAGTGGGTCAACAGGCATCTCCACCATCCTGATAATCCTCTCCTTCGCACCAGAATTAAACGCCACTGATTTCTGTGATGGCTTATACTTGATAAACTTGGAGTCTGACGACTGTGTGGCTACATTTTTCGGCTGTGCAGCGCTCAATCTCACATTCACAATCTTCTCAAGTGCGGCTTTTGTTTCTGCTGTCGTTTCTTCAATCTCTTTCTGCAACTCCTCATCCTCCTCCTCACTCATTGCATCTTCCTCGTCCTTCAAAATTTTCGGCACAAGATCCTTATGTTGGGAGTAGACAATCTTCCTCGAGTTCTCATTCTGCTTAACAATGGCATCATACGAAATGTTTCCCCGGGAATCAACAGTAACCGGAAGAACCTTAGTTCCGGGCTTTGAGGACTTGTCCCTGCCCATGCCAAGTGGGTACTGAGCAATATGAATCTCAGGGAAAGCACCCCCATCCCCAAAGTCCTCTACCTTCCTAGGAACAAAACCTTGACGCTTTTGGTAAGGAGGCACAGGCTTAGGTTTGACCACAGCAGCTTTTTCTGCCTCAGCAGCTGCACTGAAACGCTGCTTGAACCACGGATCGTTCGAGTGGTCATAATAAGTAGTGGTGGTTGATTTCGCAGGCGGAAGAAGCTCCTTCAGAGCCGTCATGGTGATAAAGCTATTCAAACAAAACCAACCAAAATCAGAGATTTAAGACGATACCCAATCGACTTGAACTCAAAATATTAGCAACTAATAAATCCCGATACGAACATAAATTAAACAAAGAACCACCTAAACCGAAACCAATTTGAAGATTACTAACATGAAGATATGAACACGTCTATAACACAAATTATGAAAAACCCTAACTTTAGATCAGGAAAAAAAATTGGTTCACACCCTAAAACAGATTGAAAAATAAATAAAAAGTAGCAGAGACAGAGAACCAAATATTGACCTTAACGGCGGCGAGAGGTTTTCTGAACTTGGGCGGCGGCTTTAATCACAACGGTAAGGTTCAGGATCAGGGGGAAAACTCAGAGAAGAAGAAAAGAAAGTCGATGTCTATTTGCTCTGTCCATTAATATAGATGGATAGAAATTTAGAATTTTCTTTTTTTAGGAAAATATATATACATTGGGCTGATCCATTGTATGTGGTCCAGTTCTTGTTGGATCACCAATGTTGTTGGGTCTTCGGCATACCAGTACTGCTCAGGACACCCGTTCTCCTCTTTTATACAAGTAGGTTACGAGACCGCCGGTTACTTGGGCTTTGTTTGAGCTCACCTATTAGGCCCACTCATACTTGCATTCCAGACTTCCAGTATCCTCCTGAGCTCGTCGTACCACATCATGCCACGTGACAAGACTGCGTAGTGCGAGACCAATCACGAGCTTTGCTCCTGCCTCGCTATCTGTTTTATAAAACAGAAGGACGATTCCGTGATTTCGAAAAACTCTCAGGGGTAGTTTTGGTTAGTCCCTCTCCCTCTGTTTACTTAGCAAAGTCTTCTCCCCCACTCCGAAGTCGGTCACAGCCCACAAAACCCTTCCTCAGACCTCAGTCTTCTCTGTGTCTCTCTTCCTCTCTGAAAAGCTCGGAGCTGGTTTTGGTCGTCAATGGAGGCCTCGGAGACCTCCAACGGAACAACCTTGAGGAATGCTTTTGGAAATGTCCTCTCCTTCTTCATCCTCATCCTGATCGGCGTTCTGGCATTTTCGATCCGTCTCTTCTCTGTAAGCTTTATGATCAATATATATTCTTCAATTTTTCTAGATCTAATCGTTCTTTGCTATTCAAATTCATTGTTACTGGTATCGCTGCCTTGAAAATTCAGAAAAATGTATCAATACTACAATTTCTATATGCTCGTGTACATTTAATTATAAATTATTCAACTTTTGAATCACAGTGTATAAGTTCAACGAACCAAATGCTAGTTTTGTAATCGTTTTGTTTTAGTTCTGTAATATTGAGATTTAGAATTGCGATTTATCATTCATAATCTCATTTCTCACCAAGGAGTGTGTTAATACTTACGCTGTGTTGATTTTATGACTAATACTAGTGCTCACGGTCTTGTTGCTTTGGGAATTTATCTACAGGTCATAAAATACGAGAGTGTTATTCACGAGTTTGATCCTTATTTTAATTACAGAGTTACTCAGGTTGGTTTTATTCTCTCATTTGACATTGGTTCGCGCATCTTCCACTTTGGTATCTATACTTCTAAATCACTACCCTTGGAATCTCTGTTGAATTAGGTCTGCTTGAAAACTAGGAATTTATTATCATATTATTATGTATCAATTCATCTTATTATATTGCAATGATGCAAATCTATATAGAAGATGACACCCTTGTTTGTTGGTTTCAGTTTCTGACAAAGAATGGAATATATGATTTTTGGAACTGGTTTGATGACCGAACCTGGTAATTTCTTCTACTTGTTATGGCTTATCAAACCTCATGACATTTATGCTTTAGATTTCCTTTCTGGCGGGTTACATAATCCAGCAATATAAATTTACACATTTTTAAAATTACATTTAAGGTATCCTCTTGGTCGTGTGATTGGTGGAACTGTTTACCCTGGATTGACCTTGACAGCAGGAACCCTATGGTGGTGAGTATTACATTTATATAGAAATATTAGTACTTTTTTTTTTCTCCTTTTCTTTATGGATTGAATTTGATATCCCAAAAGGAGAAAAAGAAAGACAAAAAACTGAAGTATTCCTATGTCAGTACAGTATGATATGTTTGCTCTCTTGTATCAGGTTGTTGAATTCATTAAACATTCCTCTTTCTGTGGAAACTATTTGTGTATTTACTGCACCTATATTCTCTGCTTTCACATCCTGGGCAACTTACCTTCTGACTCGGGTTTGTATTCAGCCCTTGGTTATTTCTTAGAAGTTAGTTATTTCCTCCAATATGTGGATTTGATATTCAATTACCTATTTTTCAGGAAGTTAAGGGCTCTGGTGCTGGACTAACAGCTGCAGCTCTTATCGCAATGGTAAATTACATACCCTTTTTTCCTTATGTATTTATTGCTGAATGTCACTAAGATTTGAGTATAGTATCAGTGCAACATATATGCAGCATTAACCAGTAACTATTTCTCGGAATCATGCATAACCATGTCTGCCATGTGAAGATTCACTTCACCTGGCTAGAAATACTATGGGGTTTTGCCCTAACAGAAACGTACAGCTTTGGTCACTATCCCCACTTGTGCTCTGCTCAGTCATAAATTCATAATCTGAAAATACTGCATGTTTTTATCCTAAAAGATGTCATAATGTAAAATATGCAGTCACAACTGGGACAAAGTTTACATAGAGTTCTAGCTACTTTTGTAATGTTTTGCATAGAGCTCTTGTAGCTTTTGAATGTATGTGTGAAATATGCATTCACAATATGTACAATATGCTCTAATGTATAATATGCTATCTCATCTGGTTGAGACTAGTTGACATAGAGTTGTTGCTGTTACTTCTGTATGGATGTATTGTACTATACGACTGAAATTATTCTCTACAACATATGGAAATGATATATACGAATGTTTTGTTGTGGCCTTTTATGTTTTTGTTTGCAGGTCCCGTCATATATTTCTCGATCTGTAGCTGGAAGCTATGACAATGAAGCTGTGGCTATTTTTGCTTTGATCTTCACTTTCTATCTCTATATAAAGGTTAGGTTTTGCAAAAGACAACTTGTTTCATTTTTCGGGGTATCATTAACATCTAAAAAATGTTTTGCTCAAAGAATGGTCTGATTTTTTTGACTGTTGAATAGTTTCACCATTTGATTTTTGTTCCATGGATATATCATTTGCACAGACTAAATGAATTTTTCTATAACATGCTTCAATTTCTTCTGACTACATTATGCTTTATGTGCAGACACTGAATACAGGATCCCTCTTTTATGCAACTCTTAATGCCCTAGCATACTTTTACATGGTAAGTTTTTTTTACAAATGTTGTTTGTGCCCTTATTAGCTTAATCTATTTCACGTCGCATTCAATTTCCTGTGCATATTGTTTCAATGTTTCAGGTTTGCTCTTGGGGAGGCTACACATTTATTATCAATCTTATTCCAATGCATGTGCTTATGTGCATTGTAACCGGTCGATACTCATCACGACTGTACATTGCATATGCTCCTCTCGTAAGTATCATTGCTTATGAAGCTAACCGTGATTGAAAACAAGAAAAATATGCATTTAGCATTGAAAGTATAGAATGCATACTTACATTCTTGAGATTTGAAAGTTAATAAAACTCATCCAAAAGTAGGTTTAATTTTGAGCTAGAAATAAGGTTACATAGAAGAATGTTTTTTCTATTTCCTGATGGAAACATAGGGTGATAAAACAAGTGTATCCTTGTAAAAACATTCCAAGTACAGTTTTCAAGATTCTGTTGCCATGCTGATTGTCTCCCTCTTTTCTGAAAAAAAAAATGTGGATTGTCATTTCTTTTGAATATATCAACTGGTTGTGAAAGTTCAGTACATACTTCATTTCCTTTTGAACTTTTTGCTACCTGTCTTTGAAACACTAGGATCACTGTCATGAGTAATAAATATTCTTTGCACGTCTCCGTCAACTTCTAATCAAGGAAGCACCATTATGTTAATACTCTCTACTTCATAAATGGCATTCTTGGTTCCTGTTGAAATCATAACTTTTCAATGCAGGTTGTCTTGGGAACATTATTAGCTGCTTTGGTGCCTGTAGTTGGATTTAATGCAGTCATGACATCAGAACATTTCGCATCCTTCTTGGTGAGTGTTTACCAACTTCCTTTTATCACCGACTTTTCATTTTTGATACTGGAGCTTGTCTCAACCATGGGTTGCCTACTTAACTAAAAAAATGCGTGTAAATAACATCTTGGTAGTGAAATCAATATGTGCTTAATCATGGGAGCAACCATGGGCCTGACCATTCCACTAAATCCTTGTTGGTAGAATTAGGAGCACCTTCAAAGCTAACAATAGAATTGAGTTGAGAAAACCATGGGCCTGTCCATTTTCTTCATTTGGTGCGGAAACTAGATTCCTTGTACTTTATATCCTATGTATTTGATTGTGTCATGATGATTGTGGCATGTTGCCAATATATACTTGATAACATGTTTTCTTGTTGGTAAATATTCTTCTGCAGGTTTTTATTATTATACATGTGGTCGCATTTGTGTACTATATAAAAGGGGTTCTCACTCCTAAAATGTTCAAAGTGGCTGTGACGCTTGTTCTATCTATTGGCCTGTAAGCATTACTTGTTCTGTTTTTTTAAATCTGCTCAAACTTTCATGCAATGAACACAATGGATATCCATGCCTCATGTGTTACTTATTTTTCAGGATAGTATGTTGTGCTGTGATAGCAGTACTGGTAGCTTTGGTAGCTTCAAGCCCTACAAAGGGGTGGAGTGGGCGAAGTCTAAGTCTACTTGATCCGTAAGTACATAATTCACTATTTATGTGGCTTTTTTGTTTGCTAACTTGTGGTCTTATGGATGAACTAGCATGGCCGTAGTCAGACATTTCATTATGGTTATAACTATAGTTGGATTTACTGGCTCCTAAATTATCATAAAATCTTGCTAAATCCTGAATTTGAATACCGAGTGATTTGGGGAAATGGCATGATAGTATCTTATTTGCTAAAATTTAATGGATTGTCATGAGTACCAACAGTCTCTGTCAAACTACTTGCTATTACTGTTCTGTTGTAAACCCCCCCTCTCTCTCTTCTCCCCCCCCCCCCCCCACACACACAACTCCTTCCAACTTTGGGATGTTAGAAACTATTTGACCTGTTTGTATTCTGTAACTCTTATTGAATTACCTCATGTTATTGTGTGTAGCTGAAAAATGTCCCTGACTTCGCAACTTCTATTTGTGTTACATGTATAACTTTTTTCCATTTCAGAACTTATGCAAGCAAGTACATACCAATAATTGCTAGTGTTAGTGAGCATCAACCTCCTACTTGGCCCTCCTACTTTATGGACATTAATGTGTTGGCATTCTTAGTTCCAGCTGGCATTATTGTAAGATTCCAATCTCCAAACCATGTTTTTATTTTTATTTTTCTTAGTTACTATATTTATACTTTAATTTCCTAAGTTACCTTAGTTTACTTTTTTGTTTCCTATGTTTTCCGCGTCCCTAACTGCTGTTTTAATGGTTCATATCTGTTGTTAGGCATGCTTTTCACCCTTATCGGATGCAAGCTCTTTTGTCATCCTTTATATTGTAACATCAGTATATTTCTCTGGAGTCATGGTAAGAATTATTGCGGGTTATTTTTTTTTTTTTGTTGAGAAAGTGTAGTTTGTCTTTGTTCCAGCTTTCCTGCTAATCCATGTTAAATATTAATTTTTGGTAATATTACAGGTGCGGCTTATGTTAGTACTTGCTCCAGCAGCATGCATCACCTCTGGGATTGCTCTCTCTGAAGCTTTTGAAGTTTTCACACGATCAATCAAGTTTCAGTTACCTGGTTTACCAGGAATTTTACCAGTTGATGTAAGCATGCATTCTTTATATTGTTAGTTGATATTAGTCCAACTTTGCTCAAGTTAGACAGCATTAAATTTTTCCTTTTGGACATCAAGGCAGGGGAGACCAGTTCTGATAGCACAACAGTGCCACTGAATGAAGCGCCTAAGACAGATAAAAGTGGAGAGACATTAAAGGAGAGACCCTCAAGAAAGAACAGGAAGAAGGAAAAAGAACCTGTAGAAAAGCCTTCTATCAAATCTCAAATTGAAAAGAGGCTTCTGGTTTTACCTTTTGAGGGATCAATTCTTGCTATTTTTCTACTCGTGCTGCTGGGTGCCTTCTATGTGGTATAGTAAATTTCTTTGTTCTCTATTTTTTATGATACCAACCTTTTATCTGAGTTCTGATTCTGATATGCATAAATTCTATCTGCGCTAATATGGTGTTTTAATTTTTTTTGATAATAGTATGTTATGGTGTTTGAACTCGTACATCCTTCTTACTTTGTCAATTTTCATGCATTTATATTTTCTAATTATAGTTTCAATGGGTGCATAACATTATGAAGTGGAGGACCTTTATATAATAAATGTGTTTCCTCCAAGTGAAGAAAATATTTAAAACAGAAAGCCATTTATCTATATCCAAATGAACTTATGATTTTCTTATAGAGAAGCAACTTTCTAATTTCCTTTTGGATTTCTTCCAATGAATTTTGACTGATAAGAGGGCCTGTGACGATGAGTTATGGTTTGTTCTGTAGGTTCATTGTGTCTGGGCAGCAGCAGAAGCTTAT
This sequence comes from Rubus parviflorus, assembly GCA_029955375.1. Classification (NCBI taxonomy): domain Eukaryota; kingdom Viridiplantae; phylum Streptophyta; class Magnoliopsida; order Rosales; family Rosaceae; genus Rubus; species Rubus parviflorus. The sequence continues at coordinate 20,516,194 of JARGGL010000004.1, forward strand.
TCAGCCCCATCTATTGTTCTAACATCTCATTCACATGATGGTCTCCATGTTTTTGATGATTTTAGAGAGGCTTATGCATGGCTAAGCCACAATACTGAGGTGGATGATAAAGTAAGTTTCTCACCATAAATTCTTTTCCCCTAGTATGATTAGATTTTTGACAGACTGGACCTGCTAATAATTCAAGCCGACTGACAATTCCCAACCTCATGTATTTATGGAGGGAGAATTGGAATATTACTATATCCCTTCCTCTTTAAAATGAAGATATAACCAATATTTATTCTTTCTATAATCTTTTTGCAGGTTGCATCTTGGTGGGATTATGGGTACCAAACCACTGCCATGGCTAACCGCACTGTCATTGTTGACAATAATACCTGGAACAACACACATATTGCAACAGTTGGTACTGCCATGTCTTCTCCAGAAAAGGCTGCTTGGGAAATTTTCAACTCGTTGGATGTAAAATATGTTCTCGTTGTTTTTGGAGGTTGGCTCCTTTTTCCATACCAAGATCTTATAAAAGAAAGTGAAACTTTATTCTGATTTATGAATTTACTTATCAGGTCTTGTTGGCTACCCCAGTGATGATATTAATAAATTCCTATGGATGGTCCGTATCGGAGGTGGTGTATTTCCTCATATCAAGGAACCTGATTATTTAGTGAGTTATTTCCTTCACTGTTCCCTTTCTTTCCCCTTCTTTGGTGTAACTGACTGGCTGTCAATTATTTTAATTTTTTTGGAAGTATTTCAGTTATTAGAGTTTTCAATATCGAGTCATTAACCATGTATTTACCTCGTCTTTCCTTCACCAGAGGGATGGTCAGTACCGGATTGACTCTCAGGCCACCCCCACCATGCTAAATTGTCTTATGTACAAACTCTCTTATTACAGGTCTGCATTTGCCCGAAGTTTTTTGTTTATTTTTAGAGTTTTATTTGTTCCTGCTGTTGGTAATATATTGTACATCTCGTCTTCTTTACTACAGGTTTGTGGACACGGATGGTAAAGGCTTTGATAGGGTGAGGCGAACAGAAATTGGGAAAAAATATTTCAAGCTTACCCATTTTGAAGAGGTCAGATTATCTAAACCTTTAATTTGACGCCATTTTGCAGAACATGGCTCATGTTACTATACCCTTCCAATATGTTTGAGTAATACAACAGTCAATTAATGTGATAAAAGAAAAAACAACAGTAAATTAGATACCTGTTTTCCTTTCATATTATAAACAGTGTTTTAATTGAATCTGTTTTATTTCACTGTGAAATGGAGGTTATGTTGATGAGCTTGACTAAAGGCAGCCCACAATATCTCCTTACTCCTTAGCTTTATCTCCTAAGCACATTTTCTGCTTCTAATTATGTGTTGGATTTTGACTGATTTAGGTATTTACAACTCACCATTGGATGGTTCGGATATACAAACTAAAACCCCCAAAGAACCGGATCCGAGGAAAGACTAAAAAATCAAAATCGGTATGTTTCATTATCACTGTTCCTCAGTATTCTGTTTGGCTATTGTTATTGTTTGGACCATTTTTGCTGCGACAGGAATTACTAATGCTTTTTGTCTTGGCAGAAATCAAGCTCAACGATTAGCGGAAAAAGAAGTGGGACTAGAAAGAATCCTTGGCACTAATAGTCATTAATTTCTAGCTCACATTATCTGTAACTTATGAATGTATACAAAAGCGAGGGCCTGTAGAGGTTGAAAAGGCTGAGAAGGCATAGTGGTCATTTCTTACGAAATTCAAATGACGATCAATTTTGCTGTCACTTTGGTTGATTTTTGTCTTGTACTCTTTTAGTGCATAAACTTTAACACTGTTAGTTGAAAAGAACTCTGCAAAAACCTGGCTCATCTACGATGTGTCGTTTTATAAAATTTTTAGATGAACGACGTGTAGTTTTATGCAATGACTTGGGCCGGGCCAAGAATATATCAGGCCCAATTCATTTTTAATAACAACGAAGTGTAGTATATGCAATGACTTGGGCCGGGCCAAGTATAAACCAAGCCCAATTCATTTTAAAAATAAAAGACGTGTAGTTTTACGCAATGACTTGGGCCGGCCAAGAAAAAATCAGTCCCAATTCTTTTTTTAAAAAACGACGTGTCGTTCACACCAGGCAAATTCATTTTTTAATTAAACGACATGTAGTTTTAAGCACCGATTTAAAATGCGCGAGTACAGATTTAGAAAACGACGTGTCGTTTTTATGCACTGACTTGGGCCGGGCCGAGAATAAAAGCAGGCCAATTCATTTGTATAAAACGACGTGTCGTTTTATACAACTATTTGGGCCGGGCCCAGTACAGATAAGGCCCAATTTATTCCAAAATAAATTTGGGCGGGGCCGTGTAAAGAACAGGCCCAATCCAGTTTTAAAAACGACGTGTTGTTTACACAAGGCCCAATTCATTTTTTTAATTAAACGACGTGTCATTTATTCGGGAACAATTTGGACCCGGCCTTTTTGGGCCGGCCCAAGAACACAAAAGCCCAATTTATTTGTACTAAACGACATATCGTTTTTGTCCAAAGATTTGGGCCGGGCCGCGTTTAAATCAGGCCCAATTCATTTATTAAAACGACGTGTCGTTTTCCGAAGTAATTTGGGCTGGGCCGAGTACAGAAAAGGCCCAATGTCGTTTTTCATAAACAATTTGGGCCGGGCGGAGTAAAGAAAAGGCCCAATCCAGCTTTAAAAACGACGTGCCGTTACACCAGGCCCAATTCATTTTTAATTAAACGAAGTGTCGTTTTTTCTGAAACAATTTGGGCCGGCCCAAATACACATGAGGCCCAATTTTTTGTACAAAACGACTTGTCGTTTTTCGTTAAGGATTTGGGCCGGGCCCAATATTTTTAATTAAACGACGTGTCGTTTTATAAACGGATTTGGGCCGGGCCGAGTTAAAAATCAGGCCCAATTCATTTGTAAAAACGACGTGTCGTTTTTATGAAATAATTTGGGCCGGGCCGAGTGTTGAAAAGGCCCAATTCAGTTGTGAAAAACGACGTGTCGTTTTTATGGAAAAAATTGGGTCGGGCCGTGTATAGAAAAGGCCCAATACAGCTTTAAAACGACGTGTATAGAAAAGGCCCAATACACATAAGGCCCAATTTATTTGTACTTAACGAGATGTCGTTTTTTCTTTAACAATTTGGGCTGGGCCGTGTTTTAAATCAGGCCCAATTCATTTGTAAAATACGACGTGTCATTAATGCATCGATTTGGGCCGGGCCAAGTACTCATAAGGCCCAATGAATTTTTACTAAACGACGTGTCGTTTTATGTAACGATTTGTACCAGGCGTAGTATGAATCAGGCCCAATTCACTTTTTATAAACGACGTGTCGTTTTTCTGCAATGATTTGGACTGGGCCGAAACAGAACAAGTAGAACTGTAGTTGGTATTTTTTCGCCGATGGAAAGCTTTCCCGCCAAATCAATGAAGCTTTCCGCTTACCTCCACGTCATCACTCTCCTTCTTCTTCATCGTCGTCCCCAGAATCCCCCAACCCTAGATTACCAACCGCCAAAACTGCATCGTTCGATTCGTTGAGTACAAGAGAGCATCGTGAGTGAGTGTTCCATCGGATGGATGGGATTGGATCAATTCCTTCGGGACTGGTTTGGATTGAAGACTCCGTGAAGGAATTGCTGATTGGGAAAATTGGGGCTGGTGAATGCGGATGTGAGGTATGGGCTGTTGGATTCAATGTAGAAGAAAGCTGACGGACCTCACCAGATTCAGGAAAAAGAATAGTACTAAATAAATATTCGCTGACGGACCCTTGAACATTAAAAATTCCAAGCCTTGTGCATTAAGAAGAAAGTCCAGTGCTCCCTTCAAGTTCTCGACCGACTAACCTGTGATGAATAAATACACTATACATGTGAATATTCTGCCCCCAAATTGAACAGCTCTTCTCACGGAAAACATAATCTCCGAAGCTGTTGAGGCCGAAATGACCCTAGTTGCCATGCATTCAATTCATCACCACTGTTACAGCTTCGTAGGCAAATTATAAGTCTTCTTCAGAAACTTGGCTGCAGTCTCGTCATTCCTATGACATAAGACACGTACAAGTGTGTTCGGGTCATTGGAATTCCACTTATCGGAAGTTGGAGGCAGTGGCAGCTGGGACTTGGCAGAAGAGCCATACTTCTCCAGAGTCGCGCGCTTGAACTCTTCAATAAGGCTATCGGTACCAGTACAGTAGAGAGGAAGGATATCCTTAACAGTTGTTGACAACTTATCTATTAAATCAGCAGGCAATCCATCCCCATTCGACCAGAACAGATCGGTCAGAAATTTAAAATCTTCCTCTATTATATCTGAATCTTTCTGTGTGAAACTGCGGGAAGGGCCTCCAGCTAACAAAACCAACAAGAACCCATCAAAAGAAGCTTTCATTACATCCGTAATAACACGTGTTCTAACTCTGTCGTGAACAGTTGACGAAATAATCTCCAAAAATTGCTCAAGTGCCTGAAGAAAAGGCTCAATTCTAGAAGAGGAAACATCCACATTATACAAGCCATCCCAAAGAACATGACTTAGTTCATGGAAAATGACCTTGTAAGCTGTGGCCTCACAAAGTTGTTGGATCCCTTCTACACAAGCAGATGCTGAAAGCTCAAACATTTTGCCCATCCCGTTCACAACATCTCCCTTTTGAGTGGATTCCAAGTTCCCAAGATGAGCAATTATCCTCTTCTCAAAAACTCCCAACTCCATTCGAATAAGCTGCAGAGTATTAATGCGAACACAAAGTTGCGGAATCCCAAAGGAACTATCCCCATTTGTATTTCCAACCTGAGATTTCCTCCTCTGGTTTATATGTGACCTTTCCTTCTTCTTGAATACACCATGAAATTTTGATCCTGCTGAACATCTAGTCAAAGCAGGCATAGTGGGAATGAAAGTCATTCGGGTCCCTGCACAGATCACAGAAAAGTACTGGTGGTTATAATGGAGATTGAAAACTTAAAATTCAATGCACAAGAGCAAGCTTTGAAAGATATATACCACAGCCAGTCTTGGCCTTCGATACGTAGTATTGAAGACATCTATCAAGACCAGTCTTCAATTCTGGAATCAAGCCAGGATGCATTGGTATGGGCAACATAAAGAATGCTTCCAATGTTTCATCTATAATGCGTAAAACTTCAATGGCAGAAGGAGCAAAGCGTTCTTTGTTTGCTTGTGGATTCCAGACCTGTAGAAATAAAGTTCACAACTTCAAATCAAGTTGGGCAACTGAAACTGACAAAACCCACTGTGGGACACAATTCCTAAACCTCTGAATATGGTGTGTTAGAGAAAAACTCAAGCACAGATTCTTGTCCTTGTTTGTTAATTCTTGTGTGTTGCTATAGAAAATACATACCTCTTGTTGCAGATTTCTGTCAACCCATTCCTTCAGCCTGTCCACTCTTGTCCTTATCCAAGCCTTTGCCAGGTCAGCCATTACAGCTTCAGCCTCGTAAGGAGGCATCTCCTGTATGATGGATTTACCGCCATCCTCACTATCCACTGAATCTTCGACAGCAATCTGCACAAGATCTTTCTCCAATTTGTCAGCGGCTCTCAGCACTTGTACAGTATCAGGAGTCAACTCACTGATACCCGCCACAAATTGTTTGAGCTTGTCTCCGTAGCAAGAATGCAGCGTAGCCATAGCAACTCCTGTTGCAAAAGGGTGCCATCTCTTCAATACTGGACCAAATATTTCCTTCTCACTAAAAGCCAGTTTGCTAACATCTTGGGCAAGGACAGAAAGGGCAGGAATATGATTCTTTTGGCTCTTCAACAGGCGCTTGCTGGAGCCCACGTTTTCCAGTTTCTGCTTTAAGAAATTATACAGAATCTTGAGCAATATATTTTACAGAGGAGAAAAAAAGGAGAGACAAGAGTTTGGTGATATTTCAGTATGAACTAGGGAAAGTAATTATGACAATTTTTTTTCTTGAACAATAATTATCACAATTACATAGTTAAAGTTCATCACACTGATTTTCCAATATATAAGTAACAGACATAACAAAACGAAGAGATAATTCCTAGCAAAATATACATTATGTACAGCCATTTTGTATAATTGTTACTGAAAAGGAGTATGGGAACTTGCCTGAGCAAAAGCAGTGCGTAGTGATGATCTTATGTAGGTGTCAACCCTGTCACGAGCCACATCAACTTCTTTCCTCTTCCTACGATACTCATGAGATATATCTTCTACTAGTACTTTTGCTGATAATACCCCCAGGGAGACAATGTTTTGCATTGATTCAATATTGCCACTGTTGAAAACATTACGGTAGGCAAGAAGTCTTTTCTCAGTCCAACCCAGTATCAAATTTAATGTTGAACTTACTATCTTCAAATAAGATGGATCTTTTGTGGCATTGGCATCTTGCTGAACTTCCGCCAACAGGTTATTGGATGCAAACAGCAGGTCATTATCCACTTGGCCAGTTGTAACATATCGATGAAATAAAACCCATGCGAAACAAAGATTATGCAGAATTTGGTTTATACCAAGGACTACCCAGGTCTTCTTTATGAGTTCTAAAACCTCATCAAGCTCTTCAATAATAGAGGTTTCTTCATTCAGGTCAAAACATGATTCTAGGAGCTTTTGGTAGAGCCTGAGGTTCAATGGAAACCCATCTGCCCAGTGGCATGTGTCCGAAACAGACCCATCAAATGATCTGCAGGCAAGAGACATAACAACACTGCGGAGAACTTGCATTGTCTCGGTGTTCTTTCCAGTTTCCATGGGTTTCTCTAAGGCCCCACGAATAATCTTCCGGAGCTGTTGAGGAGCGGTGTCTTTTCTATCTGAAGGCATATGAGGATGCAACAGAAGTCCCACTTCAAGAACCTTCAAATTCCTCCTCTGCCAAGCTTCATACTCTTGCTGATTGGGAAAATCTAAAGACCTGAAATGCTGTAAGAGCTCCAGAGGCAAAACCATGCACTCTATCTTTCGTCCGAGCTAACACAGCACAGAAAGAAACCCCGAAAATCAACAAATTGGGATTAAGATAACACAAACAGCCAAAAACATGTATTCAAACTAATTCACATACCCACAACCCAGTAAACACAATACAAGCATAATTTACTAAGAAATGAGACAAATGTACATTAGAAATGCCAAAAAAACAACAACAGTAACTGAATAGTTATCAATAAAACAAAATTTACTAAAATTTTTGATTCCTCCAAACACTTGGGCATCAGAAATAGTTATCAATCGAACATTCAGAGATTCATTCACAGTTGGAATTTCCTTATTTGATAATCTGAGAAACCAAGACATGTATCCAAATTTCGAAAATTTGAAAACAGAGTTTGAGATCAGAAATCACTACTAACCTGACCAGCAGCGACTCTGAGAAGGGCTCTCCTGATTCGGGTATCAGTCTGCTCCGAAACCCTCATCTGCACCCTCATAAGCTCCCATATCGACCCGGACCGTTTAGCACTACCGAGTCTCCTAGACGACGTCGTTTGCTTCAAACCCAGAGCCTTCTTTGCCGATGACGTCAGCGACCTCTGAAGCGATGACAGCGAAGTTTGGCCATTCCGGTCAGCCTTCTCGGACTGTGGGGTGTAAGTGAGGGGTTTGGGCCCGGAGCTCCGGCACGCTCCAACTAGGATCTCGTAGACGGTTTCTCGGAGGTCCGAGTCCGAGAGATACGGACTCAAGTCGCCAAACGGGTTGGGCAGGTCTTCGACCGGGTAGGCGGGCATGATGGGTTCGGGTTCGGGTTCGGGTTCGATTGGAACTTGAATTGGAATTTTGGTGTGTCTTCTGGAACCGAAGGAGCCAAATACTCTGTCTCTGATAATCTGGGCCATTCTGAAAAGAAAGGAAGAGACTTTGGGTCAGTGGAGAGCTTTTTGGGTTTGTGTTATTCTTGCTTGACTTTGAAGGAAGCCATGATGATGATGATGAAGTATTCAAGTGCGGTGTTAGAAAGGCACTGAATTTCAGAAAAAAAAGATGGGGAATTTTGCATATGGTGACTTTCTTTCTTTGCTTTTATGGTACAGACTACAGAGAGAAAGAAACAAAGCGAGTTTTGATGGGATTGAATTTTGGGGGAAGATGGGTTTTGGAGGAGAGAAAAGGAGGACTCTTTTGAAAAATAAAAAAATAACTAGAATATATGTAACAGTTAACAGGGAGTTAGATTTGGTATTATTTTTTATATATGAATGTCAAACTTGTCACCATGTCTATGAGTCTCTATGACTATGTCTTTGTACTTGTAAACAGAGCTACTCGGTCTGAGTTCGGAATAACATGAATGGGTCTCCTCTTTGTCGTCATCATCATACTATTTCAGCTTCCATCTTCATCTCCAATTTTGCTTCTTTATTAAGGAAAAAATAAATTTCAGGCTGAAGTTTTAACAAAGAAAAGAATTTGGACCACCGATTTGTTTATGTACTTGGCTGAGCCCACCGAACCGAATATTGGGGGAACGTGACACTTTGGCAGTACCATGTTGTTTCCTGGATTACCACTTCCAACTTCCCAGTTTGTGCTAGTTTAGAATTTTGTCCTCCATAACTTAAAATAACAATCTGGTAATTGTCCTATCCATGACCAAAATGTAGTAAAGTAAATCTGGCTTTGAATGAAAATCTGAAAAAATTGAAGTGAATATCTGCGGTTAGGTATATGGTTCAGCCAACAAAGGTGAATGCTTTAATACACCTTTTACCAGATCCAACCTCACCTATATTTCAACCACAGAAAATGAAATATAACCCACCAAGGAATTTTCTATTTAAATTTCCAACTTTTCAACCTCATGGATTGACACCTCTTTATTCTTTTTATTTTTTGTTGGTTAAGCATCTGCTGTCACAAGCATTACCACCAAACCAAAACTGAAGTAAAAGGAATTAGAGGAAATATTTACTTGATTTTCTTCATTCAGGTCAAAACATTCTTGGGCAGAAGCTAGAGAACCCAATGGGACACAAGGCCTGCATTAGCATTTGGCTGGCTCTATAAATAGTAGTTTGAGCATATCTTCCATTCGGCACACTTTTTCTTTTTCAAGTCAATGGGCTTCTTCTCTTCATATTCTGTGGATTTGTCTTCAGCCAACAATAAAACTTGTTTGGATTTGTATGATTGTATTTATCCTATTGTTTTATGTAGATGTAGTTATCACCTTGCCCTTTGGACACTTATGACCGTTGCTTACGCGTTTAGCCAGACAATTAGCTAAAATTTCCTGCCCAAAAGAAATGGTATTAGGAAATGGTCAAGTCTCACTTAACTATATGAATATAATCAATCGTATTAGTGAAAATACAGAAACTTTGTTGGGTGCTCAATCTCACATTATAAGGTACCAAATTTCAGACTAGTTACCCATCATGTAGTTTGAGAGAGACCCATATAACAGAAAACTGATTCAAATTCAAGTGAGGGAGATTGCAATCTCACATGGACCTTCACTTGTTTCAGCCCACCAAGAATTTGACTTTCCTCCATAATAGGATTATGAAGCTCTATGCCCACATTCATCATAAGTCTCTAAGAAAATTCGGATGCAATTCAGAATTTTCTGAATTTTCTTTCTAGTCTCAACTCTCAACCCCAAACAAGGACAGGTTATATATTGTTGGCCCATAACTGTCTGAGGGCTGCCCAATGAGTAATGGCAAGGCAAAGGCCTATGATACTATACTCAAACAGCCCTATATAGAAGATCGAGATTGATCGTAAATTATTAAATCATTATGAGTTGAGATTTTCCTAGTCTGTACTTGTTTATTTTTTTTATTGTAGCATGTAAATTTTCCAAATACATATCCAAGTATGTAACATGTCAAATACTATTTTTCTCCAAGTACAAATTGTCTTGTAATTTTTGTTTCTTCACATCAAATGTGGCTATGCGAATCAAATGACAAAGAAAATTAATTACAAATGAATCAAACAGAAAGAAAGAAAAAAGTGCAAATTAAGGATGATAATACTTTTGTACTCAATTATCGAGATAAATATAAATATATTTTGTTTTGCAATTTGAACTGTTTCGTGTCACGAAACGAACAATACCACGTCATCATACATGCGATTCATTTCAGCCTTTTTTTTTTCTTTAATGTGCAACTTCACATGGATGATTTGATGTGGTAGACTGGATCCGGGAATATTATGATGATGAGATTAATAATAGATTGCGATTGCAATGAAACACCGATCAGTGTGCAATTCATTAATATTAAATTAAATTATTAATTGAAAAGGTAACTTTTATACTATACAATCACACGTGGGGTTGAATTGGAAATATGACATACCACGTGCGAGTGTCCAAGACTCGGTGGACGCCGCAAATCCTTGGGACCCTACGGGGCTCCTCACCGTAAGAGCACAACACCGCCCCAAGATTTCACTGCCACGTATAACGTGACCGGAGTCAGAGATTTTTTTTTAGGAATACCGGAGTCAGAGATTTGACCACATAAAGATGGGCACGATGTTTGATTCGATACATAGGTCGGCAGAATACTATTGGTTGTATATCTATGACATATGGTACGTAGCTTTGGTCTTCATAAACAATAATTTGGAGGAAGAAAGTCGACTCTCTGAACTGTTATGTAGCTATGACATAAATTGTTCATTTGTTGTCTGAATTACTTAATTTTTTACTGAAATGATCGACCCTTATACTATGATTTAGAAAACCCTAAAACTGCAACGTGGGATGGATCACTACTTTGGAACGGATCGAAGTGTCTAAATTGATTTTCTCTTACAAAAAATAGTGTCATGTACTCTAGACCTAAGAGTTTCCCATTGCATTCATGTGAAACAATACAAACTTAATTGGTTATAATATGTTATTGCAATTTGTGGTACGTCTAGCAATAATTTGGAGGTAGAAAATGTAGGTGATTTGATTATCCTACTATATGATCCACTCACATTTCTTCTTCTTTTTATTTTTATTTCATGAGTTGTAACTTTCTACCAAATAGACTTTTGCTATCGAAGCCTCTACCACCAATAGCTATAGGGCTGGATGGAACATTTTGTTATGGTGTTAACATCATCTTTCCATTAGAAAATGAGATTAGATTTTCTTGTCGATCTCTTGGAATCTTGGATGGATGAGCTTTTAGAGAAAAGATTTTGCACATTTTCAATTTAAACCCTCCACCAAACAAATTAGCCTTTTTTGAACCAGATAGCAATGTGAGCTCAGCTATAGGCTTGATACCATGTATTTAATATAATGGGAATCAAAAGGGTTAATTATATCTATGTAGATATATATATATATATATATATATATATATATATATATCCTTGTCTTTCATTTAGTATTTGTCTTTCATCATTGCCTAGTTATTCATGAGCTAGTCCAAATAGTACACCAAAAAGTCGACCAAAAGATTCGAAGTGGCAATAAACGTGGAAGGCCAGAAAGTAGATTGATCGAGAGAGGTTCTTTCCGACAAATTATTATGTTCTTCCTTCTACCAATATTGTACTTCTGTCATTTTCCATTAATCCAAACATATATATATATATATATATATACATATATTATGTGGGAACGTACTGAGAACTCATCTAATTAAGAGTAGTGGTTCTAAATGCAAAGTACATTAGATCGAGTATTACATATATGATCGATGTGCATGCTCCAAATAAATCACCAGGAGGCAGGAATATATCTCTATGGCCTAGGGGGCAGGGGCCCAATATATACATATATAAGAAATTAAGATAAAAGATAAACATGCATGTGTGAAGGAAGCAGTAGTGCACCAGAAAGGAAGCTAGGTAGAAATTAAGAAGATGGAGGAGATCAGTATTGCCTTGGTGAATAAGCTATTAGCCCTACCAAAATAAATGTTTGTTTTTCTGACAGCTGCAAATCTTGAAAGTTGTAAAAACGAATAATTGAAAAAAGCTAAGGTCCCCATCGGTCTTTGACTATTGCAGCAGATCGAGGGACCATCACTTTTAGTTTTACCATATATCATATATATCGCTCTCAGATGATAAGGTAATTACCCTGCAGCGACGATCAGGCGTTGACCGCCGGAGACGCGCTGGTTCATCAGGGACCAGTACTTACAGTAGAGTGCCGACAGTCGCTGTCGATCGATTAATTGGTCTCTAGCTGTGACTAGTTGCTACTACGTGTTTGACGTCTGTGTCCTGATCCTCGCCATCTCTTATCTAGTTCATCTATCTTTCACCGTCCACACGGCTCCAATGCCGACGCCGACGCCGACGCCGACGCCACAGTGGTCTACATCGATCTACTCGTTGAATGAATTGCTTCAAGGCCAAGACAAGCCTTGCACTGCCTAATCACTACATGTTTCTATATGTACGTTGGGGTCAATCATATACATGCATGCGTTTTGATATATATTAGTCATCAAATAAGCTTCAAATACTATTTTGTTAATTATATTAATTGATTGAACGTGCATTTACGTTTGTTAATAAGAAGGCTCGCTAGGATATACACATATTCTTATAATTTATGTTATCGTTTGGTCATCTATTCGATCATTGTAGAGTTCGTTTATACTTTATAGACAATACTACAAGAGCATATAAATTATTGGAGCACTCATATCTTTCATTCATTTTGTTTTTTAAGTGATCGAAAATGCAACTACGTACTTACATTACTCAAACAGTAACTCATTAATTGGGGACATTCTCTACACCAAAACGATGATGGGAATTTAATTCAACCAAAAAAAAAAAGGTGATGGGAACAGTTACAATGTTGTCAATTTGCTTTAACACTATGTCAACCTTTCTTTGTTGGGTAGGTCCTATGTGTTGGATTCCTGATCGATCACCTGTTAATGCTGAATAATATTGATGAAAATATGCATGCCCCTATAATTGTACGAATGAATTAGATTGCTGGCTTTTTATAAGCAAAGCAGTCGCTAGTTGGGTTTGGTTGTACTTCTCTGTCTATATGATTACAATTCGTTCCTATTAATATCTGTTTAACATGTATCGTGCCATACTGCCATGCATAGCCAATTGTCAATGGTCAAGTTTCATCATCATATGATTCATATCACTTGCTTGGCCGGCCACTTGTCAACGATGTGCCTCTTCTGAATTCTAATGATTAAAAACAAAAACAAACAAACAAGCTAGTAAAAATTAAGCCTTGTACTCATCATGGTAATTTGACAAAGGGGTCTTTAAAAAATTTAATTACTTTCGACTATTTTCATCCTATTCGATACATGCATGATGAAGGTTTAAATCAAAATATAGTAAGTCCTTGAAAATAAAAAATTAGGTTAAAATTCAATCTCCTCTAATTTAAATTATATATTTCTACCGTTTCAATTAGGTTAAAAATAATTGACCCAAAATTTATGTAGCCTAGAAATTTCTATCGAAGATGTTTCAGTCCGTACGTAGATGCAATGGTGGACGGACCAAAGATAATGTTGGTCAATTTAATTTGTGAAAATTCAAGACACAATATATATATGCATGCATGGATAACAATAGTCCAACCAAGGCATGGGGTCAAATATTTTTTAATGCTCTTTTTTAAACATTTTTTTATAATGACTCTTTTTTAAACATTGATTAATTAGTTTGTTAGTTTTGATTTGATACGTGGAAGAAGGATCTATGAAAACGTGACAACAAAGCGGTGGTAATTATATCGTAAATATCTGATTATGCATGCATTATCAATCAATGGAACCAAAAAGTTAAGGATCCTAAGTTCGATGCCACTCGAGTATTCTTAATGTCTCTCCTTTTGTCTTCTTATCATTGTCGTGATCATACCTTACAAATTGAATCCCGACTGTTTCATTTGCCAAAAGCCCCATCAACAAAGCTAGTGGTCTTGATCATCATAGCACTTCATCATTAGGAATAATCTTCTGGGTTTATTAGTAAGAAATGTATTAATTAATTAGAACAAATTAATTAAGCAATAATTAAGTCTTTCTCCGATCCTCTGTACAATTTAAGAATGCAATATCTCTATATATCTAGAGCTAGATTATGAATTGCTGTGTTATGTGAGAGTACTTCGGAACATATCATATATATATATATATATATATATATAGGTGCTTAGCTAACTGAGTCATGAAATTAGCTAGGGTCAACACAAATTAATTTAGGTCAGGAAATTAGAATCACATTGCAATCCCTGTTACTTGTTCTACAAGCTACGACAATTGTTGTATTAACTTAAATAAACTATGATAAGCAGCATCTAACGAGCTCGCTAGCTCTAATATTAGTTGGACCATATATATATAACTTTCAATTAATTTTGTGCAGCTCTGCGTGCGTGGAGCGATACACATCAATTAAACACATAGCTCATATTGTAGTACGTTAATTATGGGAATTGCTAATCAAACAAGTACGTAGTTAAAATAATTGAGTGAAGTTAATGAGACATAAAACAACCTCGAGATCCCTAAACAATACTAGCTTATATATCTAACTTCTAAGTACAGATAATGACGACCTACGACTACTGAAATAATGACCTGTGACCGGCCTCCAGATAGCTAGGGGTTGGCAAGCAATAAGCCTATGTCTACAATATCAGTGATATCACTATCACTATCACTATCGATCTTAACTTTGATCAATTAATCACATACGCAGTCCGGGAACACAATACACTTAAATAATAATAAATAAATAAATAAATAGTGATCCAACAATAAAATTTGTGAGCAAAAGAGCCGATCGATCGCTAGAGCTTAAACGAACAAAGCTCAAACTTCAACAACTACTTAACTTGATTTGTCTCGTGATGAATATGAGTTGAGTCGACTTTTCGAGAGTTCAAACTCAGTTTGTTTCTATTGAAAACCATGTCCGAACCAACTAAAACGAGTTGTATCAAGTATCAACCGATTCATACCCGTAAAGATATGGTATTACTATATATAAAATATGTATATTCTACTAGCTAGATAGTATTAACTTCAACTATGGGATATATGAGGATTGAGGAGTATATATAGCTATAGCTCGAGAGAGATAGAGAGATCTAAAAACAATCAATCTGGGTCGTCCCGTGTTGATCGATCGATTAACTCCAAAAATGGTTAGCTAGCTAACTAGGATGAGTTTCATAAATATTTGGAACAATATTATTAACTGTCTGTCTCGTCTTACCTGGTAACTACAGGCCCCCATAATATTCAGGTCGATCGATCAGTCATTGTAGTACAAGACTTCTCCTTATTAAGAGAATGGCATGGGATCCATATATATCGAAACACATTAATTAAATAATTAAAAATAAGGGGCCAGTCACCTTTTATCGAATCGTATGGAACAAATTAAGAATATGGTCTCCATCTCCAGGAATATCGTACCATCAAATCATACCAACCACCTTCAAAGCTTAGCTAGCTACAACAGACCAGTGCTTTCATATATGTATTTATATATGCAGGCATATGGATCCGATTGATTCATCAAAACAGCAGATAAATGAAAAGACCAAAACATATATATGTATGATTTCACATGCATATATAGATCTTAATATAAAAAATTCGATCGTTAACATGGGTGAACCGTAAAACCCTACAATCAACTGATATATATGATATTTCTAGAACAATTAAAATAAAATCAGAACACATGCATTCTGCTGTACCAGGGCCTTTCCATGCACGATTAATATTTTTTTTATCATCGTTCGTCATACTAAATTAAGGAAACAAACTGGTCCTCGTCAATTTAATTTGAGCGGATACAAAGGTTTAGGGTTTCATGTATAGAAACATGTGCCACGGTATCGTATAATTAATTAATAACCTTAATTATTTGCTAAAACCCTGGTTCCAATGTGAATCACGATAATCAAAATTTAACAATGCAATTAATTAATGGACCGGCCAATGGTGTCTTCATGATTCAATCAGATCTAAAGTACGTACGATGGTCACATAATAAACTAGTAATCAAGAATGATTAGTACGTTCATTGATTGATTGACTTGGGATGACCAAGATTAATATATTTATTAAACAGTATATTCTATTGACTTACTTTGCATGGAAGTTAGCATATATTGAAACTAATTACTTTAATATGTATGTTTTGGAGATTCTATATATTGACTTACTATGCATGGAAATTAGCATCCAAATTAATATGTGACCAAGCCCTAAGCCTAATTATAAGCTTAAATTATTCCATCTTCTTTTCACGGAGAGAAAATACTCTTGTCTAAACTAGTTTGGATGACCTCGACGATTTTGGTAAAAGTTAACATGATTAGTACCAATCGTTCATTTTTTTTATGTAATTGTATAAACAAATGATTATCTCTCTTTTTGTTGATATTTTGTAGAGATGATCTTTAATGATATATTTAGAATATGAACGTTCAAATCATGAAACTAAGATGTATAGTAGCAAAATTTGGACGATGCTCATCCAAACTAGTTTAGGTCTAACTATTAAAGTTCTCAAATTTCAATCATGATGAGTAGATGATTATTAAGAAACCCCAAACTAGTTATTAAAAATTTGTGTAAATTAGTTTAATCGATCAGAACTACAAGTCTGCTACATTCCTTGGAAGATTAAATTCACATTTAGAATATATAATCCAGATACAAATAATTTTTTTAATACAGGTATGAAAGCATAGCATATGCTTTTTTGGCAAACGCGATCAATTCCTTAGATATTCAAAGGTCAACTTGAGAATTAAAGTAGCACGTGTGACATATTACTACACCCACCACCCAATCAGTTTATAATTCTGATGCCAATTGTTTTTTGTTTTTTTTGAGCAATTTCTGATGCCAATTGTTGAATGCTTCATTTCCTCACAGCAAATGACTAATTAATCTGTTGCCCGATCACCTAGGGAAAATTACCCTACACTTTATGCCCTAGTTTTGTCATTCATGCCTTTTCTATCAAGCTCATAACGAATATTAATTGAAACATGCATATAGGTTCACTCTTACTCAAAGTACTTCAAATTAGAATAACAAGTAGTGATGAGCTTGTGAGTTGGCTTAGGTTTTGATCTTAAGGGACTTCACGAAACAAGAAACCTAAATTAACGATTGTATTGTGAGAATGTGGAGTGTTATCCCACATTGGAGAAAAAAGATCTTGCAAATGTGCTTATAAGGATTTGGGCCTATCCAACTATTGCCAATTGGTTTTGATTGTGACGCCCAGATTACTTTATCATGGTATCAGAGCTGCAGGTTTGCCCGCGTGTGGAGCCAAGTGGTCACACGTGCTCCACGTCACTCAATATAAGTTGTCCACGTGTTTGGCTTGAAAATTCGCCACACGTGCGGGGGCGTGTGAGAATGTGGAGTGTTATCCCACATTAGAGAAAAGGGACATTGCAAATGTGCTTATAAGGATTTGAGCTTATCCAACCATTGTCAATTGGTTTTGGTTGTGACGCCCATTACTTTATCATGTATCACTATTCATATAAGTGGTTTAATTAATGCTTTCACTTTGTAGATTATCACGGAGGATATGTTTCAAACTCAATACCTTCTAAACCGTAAACCTTAGACTATCGATCGAAAAAGGAAACAGATCAACAAGTCTCTCACTCACTCAAGGTAAATGAGCATGACACATTTCACCTTTGCTAAGAACATTCTTAATAAGCTAAATGAGTGATCTGATCAATATATGTCATGTCCAGTTTGACAAGGTACCCGATTGATTGATGTTGAGGACTTAAAATATAACTAATTACAATATATATTTCTGGGTTTTATATCTCTGGAAAAAACGATATCCTACAATAATGATGGAAAGCAGATTAAAACAAATCTGTGTTAGAAGACAAAACCTGGTAATCAAAGAAGTGGGTCCTTAATAATAATAATTTGTTTTGCTTTCACATCTTTCCAGCTATGCAAATATTAGCAATGGGGTCACACCAGATGTTTGACTCGAAATTTTAATCCAACAGATGGATCATGGAGGAGCCAGCCAGCAGTGAAAACCCAGATCAATTATATATGGCATGGCCGGGCCGTATGTACGTTTAGGATTTTTCTGTCTAAATCTTTATAATTCGTTGAAAAGCTTCTCTTTGTAATCAACCTCACCAAACCCATAATCTCCTTTGGCACTTGTTATACGTATGAACAAAAAGTTGACCATATTTTCTTTTTCTTACAGAGAAAGTTAAACACAAGGTTACAAACTAGCTAGCTCGCACGAGACATCCACCACCTTGCATCAAAGTTTGATTCCATCTGTTTCGCCTATATATATATATGTTATGCGTCAAGCCGATCAGTTGCAGATATATACTTTTGCTTCTTCTCTTAGTCAATTTCTTTACAAGTGTCGTTGTATATATGCTCTTAATTTAATTTTGACCGGACGGAATCAAATTAATTATGACAGAAATTTTGTGTTATAATTTTCTTTTCATTTATTGAAAAAGAGAAAAAACAAAACAATATATATGCTTGTGTATCCATGTGCTAGGAAATCCATGGGTTTCGATCAATTTATTCGGCGATTGACATCTTCCAATCCTCTAATTATTATTTACATGATACACTTTCAATAGCTTATTGCTGATTTGGGGGGTGTTTATATAAAGGTTTATACTATGCATACTAAATAAAATGGAATCAAAGAGGTTAATTATGTGACATATCTGGCTTGGCAGTTGGCACAAGGTATAAGTATTTTCTTCATTAGTCGCATGTGCAACCTTGTGATCAAAACCACAATTTATTATTCTATAGCTAATCTGTTTTTCTTTTTCTTTTCGTATATAATAAATAACTCTAAAAATTCGATAATCATAAAAACAAAAAAATATTGAATCATATACAAAATGGTCTTACTATGTCCTAAGTCATATGCAAAATTAAGCATATGTTACAATATTCGTGCTTCTCTAATACATGATGAGCCGTAACACATGTAAAGAATGTTAAAAGACTGAAAACCGTACGCACGAAAGATGCAATTATCCATGGAAGCGGGCTTCTTTAATTTTGTCATAAACTTTTTTGTAGGAGGAGTATTTCTATCCCACAAATTTGTTAATTTTTGTTTTGGTCCTAATTTTCCATGTCAATAACTGAACTAGAGCAATACAACTCAATTGTTGCATGTACTATAGTTTTATGATGATAACCCCTTAACTAGAACTTGGTAGCTAGTTGTCTAGTACAAGGGTCAAATTAATACCAACAACTATTTTCAGCTTCAATTAAAGAAGTAGGAAAAAAAGGACAAAGAAAATCCTAACAACCGTATATATGAAAGCCCCTATTAAGTTTGGGTATTATATGTAGCCGTATTTTACAGTCCAGTATCCATATTTCTTAAGTTGCATAGTAATAAATGTTAGTGATGCTCTGCGATTTTATCAGCATGATTAATTGTTTATAGCAAGAAAGAAAGAAAAGTGCAGGCATCAAACATTTGAATATTAATTTTAGCAACAAAAAAAAAAACATTTGAATATTAATAATTTGTAAATACAAAGAAAGGAGTCAATGAGTAAATACACTTGTCAGAAAATACAAGGACCCCTGCATACTTGTCAGTGCAGTAAGTCCCTTTTACTAGACAGCAATTAATCTACCTATACTTAGCGGAACAATACACGATTTGTGTGAAATTTGGCTTCCTTTTTATTTTGTAATGATTATTTTATCACATGGATGTTAAACATGTACACATGGCCAAACGCAAGTGGCCAATAATGTATTTAACAGAATCTAATTAGGGTTTTTATTTAAAGATTTGTGTGTACTCTAATTCAACCAAGAAACTATTTTTGTAGGTACCATGCATGTATTCTGGCAAATCTGTACTTTGATTGAAATATCAAGTCTAGCACAACATGTGAATGATTTCCAGTTTATAATAAATAAACACTACCTTAATTAGCTCAATCTCACCAAGTGAATTCCGAATGCATAATCATATATATCCCGTTTTAAGAAATTATTATTACAATATTTTACGAGACTTTCTACGGTGTTCCATAATGACATATTTTGAGTTTTTCTACCGTTGTAGAGTATTGTGAAGAGTTGGGAACATGAGCAATGAGTTGTAAAAATATTTATGAAAAACTAGGAAAGACCGAAACAATTTATTGTATTTATTAAAAAGAGTGAGATTTTAGTTGAAAGAGACTGAGATTTTGTGTGTGGACCATTAAAAATTTGTCCAAGGCATCACTGAAGAAGCTCACTGGAAAAATAGTAACAAAGTTGAGGAGCAAGAAAGAAAGGTATATATATAAGCCCTTGAAATAGAACAAAAAATATTGATAAAAAGGGCGACTCATATATTAGCAACAACTTTTCAACTAATTAAAAAAGCACACGTGGCACAGCCACCAAGCAAACAGGTGAAGGTGAGGTGACATTAATGTTGCCACCACAAGCCCTCAATACACTCGGCTGGCTCCGGTGGCATTAACATTTCGTCATCCCTAATATACCCATACTCTTCTCCGAAATATCCGTTTTGCCACCACGGCTGCGGAGGGTAGAGCCACCCCTCCACCGAGTCCACGAACACGAAGTCATTCCCCCACTCGGACGACTCGTAACTCGTTCCCAGGCTCGGCAGCTCCACTATCTCTCCCAGCTCCTCCGGCGTTCCGGCCAATGATGACGAAGACGACGACTGGGACAATGTCGATGACGATGAAGACGGCGGCGGTGGCGGGGTTGGTGATGGGTTTAGGGTTTCCATGGAAGCGGCTTTGGCAGCGGCGGCTTGGATGTCTCGGGGCGTGTTGGAAGCGGGTCGGGGCAGGGACCCGGATAACCCCGGGAAGTTGAGGATGGCGGAGTCGCCTTTGATGCTCAACGCCGCGACGTCGTGCGCACGCGCGGCCATTTCAGGGGTGGAGAAGGTGCCGAGCCAGATCCGATTCTTCTTCCTGGGCTCGCGGATTTCGGAAACCCATTTGCCCCAGGTCCGCATTCGGACCCCTCTGTAAACCGGGTGCTTGCTGCTGGTCTCCCTGGCCCGTTTGTTGTTGTTGTTGACCCGTTTCTCAGTCGGGTCGGTGTTTCCGGGTAACGGGTTATTCTGACCCGGCTTAGGCAAGGAGTGCGAAAACCGAGATGAGGAAGAGGGAGAGGAGGAGTTGAAGCTGGTTGACTCGGTGGTAGTCTCTGTGTTGTAGGATGGGTCAGTCGTCATTGATGAAAGAAAAGCTCGGACCTTTGGGTTATGAAACCAACCGAACCAAAGAAAGAAAGAAAGAAATTCTTTTCCCTTCCTTGTCTCTCTCTTTTTCTTACTATAAATAGCATGTAATGCAAGTCTGAATTGGGTTTTGGAGCTCTACCACAGTGACTGAGTGAGTGAGCGAGCGAGAGAGAGAATATAGAGTTGGAGAGCGTGCAGTGTTGTTTGCGTGTGTGAGTGAGCAAAAATATTGACTCGACTCGAACCCAAGCTAGCCAGCTTTGAAAGAAGAAAGGGGAGGGGGGGTTTTAGTAGTAGAAGAAGATCAAGGAAGACTGAAGCTTTTCAAGGCGAAAACGTGGGCTTTGCTGAACCCATCGCTATCATCATATCTTTTCGAGCACCCTTTGTCATTTTTCTTTTTCGGGCCAATTAAAAGGAAAATGGGTTTTTGTAAATGAATTTGTTGCGGTAATTTCTGTATCTTTTTTTTTGTTTTGGTCGGAGTAATTCTGTATCCGCAATAGGGTAATATTGTAGAGAAAGCAATGGGACTGTGAAAATGATGAGGCTACATTGCACGGTCTCTTAAAATTAAGCACAGCTGGCTTGCTACATCACACACCACAAGCCGTCTAGGACAATTAGGATTACGGATTACCGCAGTAGGATGGGCTACGACCCTGTGTTGTACCACCAAATCCTCACTACCTTAATAAATCTTTCCTTCAATTTTCACCTATCCCCCACCCCCCCCACATCACAATGATTCAATAAAAATCGTAAATCATTGGGTGTATCTAATATATATGGTTGATGTGGTGTATTATTTTACTCGGTTGTCGTTACACATATATTTTACATAAATAATAAATTAGAGTCGTCACATATAGGGATCGAAAATCGACACCGCACTATCGCTCTGTCGACTTCAAGTTTAGCGGTTTTGTTTGGCCTTCAACCACCGACAATTTAATAGTGATCACCGATTTCTCTTTTCTCTCTCATGCAAAAATTGATCATACTCGATAAGGAGATTGAGTAACGACTAATTGAAATGACGAGTAGATTGTAGATTAAAGCTAGATATGCAAATCCTCACAAAAATTAACAGCACCGGTGGTGTCGGTGTCCAAATTTTAAGAATCGATCTTGCCAGTCGGTGGTCGGTTATAGCCAAAATCCGAAAGTGCCGGAATCGAGACCACCTGTAACCACGTGTTTTACTTTACGAGACTTTCTTGTCACTGTTATTTCAAGAAACTTATTTTTCCGAAAAAAACTTGCTTCAGAACCATTAAAATGTTCCACAAGGAGAAAAAATACATTTATTTTTTGGTTCGAACGAAAAGTTAATGCATGTTGTTAGCTTTTAACAACCGTCTACATATACTTTCACGTGAGTATTCATGGACAAAATTGCTCTCTCCAATACGTTAAAGTTACTGCGCTTTGCTAATTTTATCAGAATTTCTAACGCATAATAATGCACAAGAATAAAAAAAGTAGGTTAATTGTTGTAATTTCCACTAAAAAAAAAACCATTCCCCACATACATTGCCAAAACCAATCTTTAACAGCTAGACCCATCTTTGTCGCTGGTAGTCTGGTACTACAGACTACAGAGAGTTGTACAGCTTCATTATGCTCTTCTAGTCAGATTTTTAATACTGCTTTTCATCTTGGGGGTACCAAGAAAAATGGGGTTACTTCGATTAATTAGGTTTACGTTTACCAGGCTTCATAATTGAGATCATATATGGGATTTTGTTTTATTTTTTGGTACCAGCAACTCAGCAAGCGGAGTATTGATTCCATTAACTTCCCAATCACAGGGATAACATAATATATTTATCTGGAAATTAAAGCAGTTCTTACGGCCCCCAGAAAAAAAAATTAATATTCTATTGCAGATCATTTCCAGTTTTTAATTTTATATACTTCTGAACGATCCAGGAAGGACTAGGAGACTAACTTAGAAAATGAAATCAATAATCGGACAAAAAGTGCCTTTATTACAGGTAAATTGGACCATCTGAGTCCCATAAAGAATCCATAAACAATTGTCTACGTTCTTGAATCTTTACTATATTATATTAGCAATTGCTGTATATGCTCGAACTATATTGCAGTCTCTTACTCTTATAATCATCTCTGTAAAAATTGTTGCAGTAAAAACGTACTAGAAACTATCAGTCACTATCATCTGGTCCAAATTAATCCAACTAACTAGGCTATAGCTAGGGTTAATGAGTTTTATGTTCATATTGTGCAGTCGACTTCATATCCATCTAATTAAGTACGTACAGATCGAGTATGGTAATGGTACAGTAGAATGGTCTTATCAGTTTTCAATGAAGCTGGAATTAGTTGGTGCGGATTCTACAAAACAAGTTCATGCATCAACCATTTTGGCCCCAAAGAATTTTGAACCATTTTTCACGTTGTTCATTTTCTGGTTCATTTTACTTGTTTTGAAGGTGTTCAGATATATAAGAGGAATCAGAATTCCCTCTTTCGATCATATATAATAAATTTGATTTCGTGGTCCTTTCCTAGAAAAGAAGTACAGATAGAGACTTTTCTAGGGTTACATGTTAATTGCTTCTTCATTTCCTCATAACTACATGCATATCATGTCCAGAGGATTATACTTTGTACACAAGTAGTTTATATGCGAGGAGGAATGCTATAGCAACTTTCTTCAACCAACCTTTTCAGGCTACTATTTTCTTATTTTTCGTATGATAATTTCATGATACAAACGTTCATTTAATTTCAAAATAATCCTTTAAAGATCATATATATATATAAAATATGCCATATATATATAGGTCTTACACGTACATTAATGTTTTAACAAAAGCAAGTGACTTGGTTGACTAATCCATCTACGTTATTGATTTTTTTTTTTTGCAGAGGGATCATTAAATTACTATATGCCATAAACTATAGTATGAGAACAATTAAAGAGAAAAATTGGTTAGCATTCCTCTTACGTGCATGACATCATTCAAACCCAATGAAGATTTTAATCTTTAAAAGGCTCCCAATCAATGTACGTGTTCCTCCATGAAGAAATGTGAGGTCCAAGACTTCCCAATGAGCCTTTCAAATCATGATTTGCTCAGTTTCTTTGCCAAAAAAATCATGATTTGCCCTTACAAATGATGCATTAACCCAAGTTCTTTATGCCATGCTGTTCATCACAAACGGCTAAACATAAGTAGTTGAATTATGCCATACATTGAGCTCTTCTAACTTGAAATTAGAGTCTGCAGGATTTTCAATTTTGTTTCCGTTTCATTTATGCTATTTTTTTTGATACAGAAAACACTAAAACAAACTACAAAGAGAAGTCTCTAAAGCATTCCGAACTAACATTATCAAAGTTAAAAGCATTAGAATATTATCGTATTTATCAATTGAGGTCCCTAGCTAGAGATCGAACCTTTACTTCCATGGCCACAAATTTAATCTTTTAGAGCATGTGCAATGGGGCTTCTTTAGCATAGTCTAAGCTAATATATAGCCTCAAATTACCAAATGAGAGCTGCAATGGGGACATTTTAAGCTAGGCTAAACATAGCCTAGCCTCAGCAAAAGTCTAAACTTAACAGAGCTATAAGCTAGCCTAAACATGGAGCCTATTAATGACATCGATCAGCCATATGCATTTGCTGGATGAAGCAAACAGTGCAAAAAATTGAAATACATTTTAGCTTTAGACCTTATGGGTGGAAACCCAAAAGTGATGGGTAGTCTATATTGATGAATAGTGTCACTTTTGGAGCTTAAATTTTAGTTTAGACTTTAGAATTTAGCCTTTATGAGTGCATATGCTCTTATGCGTTTAATCGATGCATGCATGGTTGCAAAGCCTGAATATAGTCTGACATGCATATTAACTGGGTCCTATCCATTGGAAAGGGCATGTCTCTACCAATCAACAGGATTTTGATGCCAAAATCAATGTACCTAGCTTTGGAGGTCAAAATTAGTTTGATTAATACAGTGAAATTCAGAGCTCACAATGTGTAGATCATGGAATGTATCAAAAGCCAACATTATGAGTTGGGTGAGGAATTTAAGTTGCCCTAAATTCTCTTATGAGCTAGCTAGGTACATGCATATTTCATCATATCTACATAGTAGGAGTTCCACAGGCAGTACATATTTCCTCATCGAGATTTGCAAGTTCTTTGATTTTTTTTTAATCTATTATCAATTAATTTTACTATTTTAGATTGTCACGGTATCAACTATTCACTCTAATCATATTCAGCCCCAAAGACCAGATTTATTGGGTGCCTAATGTTTTATTTACTAAAAACATTGCTAAAGTATGTATTCTTAGGGTTTAGGCCGGGTAGCTATAAGGACTTTTTGTTTCATTTTAATAAAAATAGAGAATTAATTAGGTCTGTCGAATTGGTCATTTATGGCACAAAACGCCTACAATTTCGAAGAAAGGGACCAACAACAAAAAGAAATTTTGTGATCTCTTATATTCATGAAAATGGAAAATGACTGTTTTGTTTTACGATACTTTCAAAGGGAAAAAGTGAAAAACTAATAAAGAGTCTCAATGGTAAATACTGTTTTCTTGTGTAGAAAGTTAAGTTTATGTATCTTTCATCTTCTCGACTAACTCAAATTAAACAATGTTGCAAAGCCATTTGGAGCCCATAAAAATTAATGGGTCATATAGTATTGACTCAAGTAAGGATATGTGATCGAATTGAAGAGCACGTTTGAGGAGTAGTTGTGCAGAGAGCAGAACCCAACCTGCATTTCATCCATTAATATGTGGAGCCATCTGATAATTTTTCCTTTTTCTTTGAATTTAACCATTAAAAAAGCATGTAAATATGCTCATTAATTGCTCTCTACGTACGTATCTCATTCACATGCAGTTCATGTGTCACCCATACTCAAAGAGTTAATGGATCAATTCACGATCTTGGTTTTAGAATAGGCCTTCTGATTTCTCAAATCTAGTTTAACCTTTTTGTTTTTCGTTTTTGCCTCTTTCGAAGTCTCATATTAATTAGTTTGTTCTACATAATACTATTAGCACTACTGTGCCATTATGTTATAACAATATGTGTAATGGTAAGTTGCTCAATTTGTGTAATCGTATGATTTTTATAATTATTGCCATTGCCAATATTTTTTAAGCTGTGCAATAATTGTTTAAGTTTGCCCCTACAGGTTACCCGAAAAAGTAAAAAAAAAAAAATTAAAAAAATTATTTTTAGCAACTTGTAGCGACGAACGTTTCGTCGCTAAAAGTTGTTGAAAATAAACATTTTTTTTTATAAATTGAACAAATGTAAAATGATTTTGATTTTAGAGCTTTAGGGCTCAATGAATTAAAAAATGCAAAAAAAATTTGGCAACGCATTGGCCATCGAAATTGGGTTTTTGCTTAGTTTCAGTGAATAGTGCGAAATTGAGAAAAATTTTCTTATTATAGCACACGATTTCCTTAAAAAATGATATATTTGAAATTCTAAAGACTGGCTTGCACATATTTTCATAACTATTTTAGAGTCAATTAAACCCAACTCGAGACTTTACGGGCATTGGAAGCACTTCATTTTTATTTCAACAAATTAAACATTAAAAAAATACAAAAAAATAATTATTTTGAACAACCTTCAGCGACAAACTATTAGTCGCTAAAAGTTGTTCAAAATAATATATATTTATATATATTTTTTATGTTTAAATTTGAACAAATGTAAAATATTTTTTTTTTTTTATGTTTAAATTAAACAATGCAAAAGAAATTTGGTTACACATTGGCCAGCAAAATCGAATTTTCAATTAGTTTCGGTGAACGGTGAAAAATTGAGAAAAACTTACTTATTATATAATACACGATTTTCTTCAAAAATATATCTTTGAAATTCTAAAAGACCGGTTTGTAGGTTTTTCCATAACTATTATGATTTTTTTAATAATTTTGGAAAAACTTGATTATATTGTTATTTTTAAAGATAACTATTGCCATTATAAAAATAATCGCAATTGTTTTAAGTTTTACATCTTTTCAATACATTCAGCACGCAGGCATGAAGTTGCTGCCATGGATTCAATGGCAAACAAATTAAAGCAAAGAAAAAAGGAAATGGTAAAGCAAACAATGGTCTGGCTTTAACCAAGGCATTGGATCAATTCATAGCGTTTCCCTTTCCGAGCTCTACAAGCAGAGTTAAAATAGCCTCGCACATTTCAGAGGCATCAGCCTCAGTAGGATTATTTTTCCTTGAAGAATAAACCATCCACGCATGGTCAAGCTTCCGATCTGGCCTTACTACAACTGAACCCGGAACTTCTGCATCACGGCATGTCACTAACCCGTCACTCTTCTCCCCGTACCTGAGCTGTAGGTGGAGTGCGCACACAGCCATTGCCGCAGATAAAGGAATCACTACCGGCATCTGGTGACTTGCTTGAACAATGTTATCCGATTCTTCATTGCCGAATTTCGGAAGGGGGAGCCATGGAAGTTCTGCATGAGCTATATGAGTCATTGTGGCAAGGACTCCAGGGGCAATGCTTGCCTCGGAATGGAAAGAAATCAGAGGAATTTGCTCTGCAGGAAGCTTGTACTTCATGATGAATTCCTTCCTCCTGTCATACGTAAGATCCTCCAATGCCCGTATGTCACCCTATAACATGACCATAAAGAGTTATATTCTGTTCAATCAGCTCTCCTCATTTTCTCACTATAACAAGAAAAAAAAACAAGAGTACGTGTAACTCGATCATATACTTGAAATATTTAAAGACTGAACAGAGCTCAATGCCAGCCAACTTTACCCTAACTGAATGTACAAATTGCATAATGACTAATCAGGTGCTGACTGTTTATACTGAATGTATTAAGTAGAGTATAAGACGCTGAAAGTGAAACCTATAAGAAGCATAGGTACTTGCACGAGAAACCACAAGACACAGAATACTTAAACATCCTTTTGTAAAACCTTTTGGAGGCGGATAGGAAGGAGTTCTATGATCTCTGAGAAACCATATTAAGCATAACTACACGTAGGAGTTCCACAGGCAGTTCATAGAAACTGAAGTTTCTTGAATTGTAGATTCTTCACCGATGATTTATGGCATTTCCACACACAACTTATAATTGTCTACTTGCTTTGATACATACACATAGGAATGAACTACTTCAGGCGTAAATGTTTAGTAAAAGGTAACTCTTACCTTGATTAGCTTGCATATCAAAAACTCCATAATCCTGCGGGTTTCTTTGTCAGCAACCTGGCCTTCACGAAGAATATCAGAAGCTAATGGAGTGCCACCATATGGGCACTGTACCAGTGCTAAACCAGCAACTTTGTCTTTCAAATCATTCCAGTAGATTGACAATGCAGCTGCAGCATCAACACCACCCTTGCTGTGCCCTAGCAGCATCACACGCTTACCGGATCCCCAGTAAAGCTCCTCAATATATTGCTTGAGTTCCCATGCGTTGTGCTCAACAGATACCTTCACACAAGAGAAGGGAAAGCAAAAAAGATGATATTTTCACAAGGTCCATGGAGAAGAAAAGATAATCAAGAAGAAGGTGAATATGCAATTATTAGTGATCTTAAAAACATCCAGTCATTAGTGAATACTTAACCATACCGAGGTCAATCTCATAATGAATACTGAGTAAACATTTATTACCTCGCTGTGAATTTTCGCAATATGGCATGCTAGACCCATCTTCGAAAAGAATCTCTTGGTTCCAACAAAATACAACGGACTGTGATTGCTAAAGAGGCCTGGAAAAATCAAAGTTCCTGTAACTTTAGGCACCCACACTAAATGCAGATTGAACAATGGGGAAGAACAAAGTCACAGGTGGGAAAAAGGGAAATCTTCTTATACCCGGAATCAGTAGATAAACAAATGAGTCGGGCAGTGTGTGCTTTCCCTTCCTGAAGTACAATGGATGACATACGTATAATATATAAATACATATGAACCATTAGTAAACTGATACCAGATAAGAGTAAACAAAACAGACTATAGTAACAACATCGAACACAGTTCCTTAACAGATATCTTACTAGCTACCTTATTCCTGCAAGCAATTCCAAGAATCTTTCTGTACCATCCTCTACACAAGGCAGGCTAGGAATGCGCTGCAACCATCCAATATCATCAGATGAACCTCGCAATGTTCTCTGTACTCGAGATGCGATGCTACAAATGCAAAAACGAACCTTTAAACCATATGAAAACCTAAACAATGAATAAGGATGTGTAAAGGCAACAGATTAAGATACAATAAAATCACAATCCAACCTGAAATAAATTAAAAAAAAAAAACCACTCATAGACTCTATGGCATATGAATCCATCAGTTGACATGATCAAAAATCTACTGTATTACCTATGAACTCGCAAATGAGCACTTCTAACATATAAGAAAGAACTTCTCCAACAAGACATTGCCAACCTCCAGGCAAACTGTAAACCATACAATGGCAGCATCAACCTACATCAAACGGAATCAACAACAATTTAACATTGTCGATGACTAGAATAAGACTCAAGAAATGCAAACAATTACAGTCAGTCATTCTTGATGATAAACACTTGCACTTAGAAAGTGAAGGAGTTCTCATAAAAACTAGATTATTTGCCTGACTTCAATTTTTGAATACTTGGTGAAATCTTTAATGATTCATATTTGCATAAATCTAATTGGATAGAGTAGTATAACCCTTTACAAATGAATGGGGCAGCCGCATGACTGGAGTTGGTTTCTACAATCTCAGATCTCGTATCTACAAGCAATTCGTCCCTGGGGCCCGAGATTCTTCTTTCACAGATTCCAGGTCCCCGATCAGAAATATAAGGTTTTGAAGATGATGAAGAACCTTCAGAAAACGATTTACAAATGCCATGTCTCAGTGATTTTAAATGCTGTCCACCAGAAATGTTCACCAAATCCAAGTATCTATCAGCATCTCTGAGAGCAAGTTCCTCTGCAATCACAATAGACATGATGGAATGAGAATTATATGAGAAGCAGAATCATGTTCGACTGAACTGAACTGGACTTAAGCATAACAGAAAGCTGTAAACAGATACAAAGCACTTAAATATCAGAGGCATTGTGTAACGATGACAAAGAGAAATGTGTAAGCGAAAAAACTGACCTACATATTGAATAAATCGACGACCAATATAACTAGCCAATATCAATAGACGGTCAAAAATGTCATCCATTGATGAGAAGAACCCCAATCTATCTATAAGTAGACTTGTGTTCATCTCGGTATCATTATAGGCCTGATACAAGGACTTACATTAGATCTTTAAACACAAGTTCTGAACCAAACTGAAAGAAGTACAGATATTATGTCAGAAATTATGAAACTTTACAAATTTTAATCTCTTTCCAAAAGCTACCCACAAGTAATAATCCATAGATGCATAACAATCAGCTCATGTATGTGACAATGGAGACATGTTTAAACATTATTATGACCAGTCATAACATCAGTAATGCACAATCGTAATAGGTGAAAGACTAAAAGTACTCACTGTTAAAGGCATTTCAGATATTTCATTTTCAATATATACATCACCCATTAATTCTTCGAATCCTGAATTACGCAACAAACAAAAATGGTTAAGGCGGATATTAGACGACTGCAGAACAACTCAAAAAGGATGAAACTTTGACAGAATTAGAACAAAACCATGAACACCCAGATGAGCAAGTGAATCATATGAATGCAACCCATCATCATTAACACAAAATGTAACCAATATATCAGATAGAGCAACTTACAAATGAAAGAGAGACAAATCTGCAGGAACCCAGAAACAGGTTTTTGTTCAGAAGCCAATTCAATTTATAGAGGGAAGAAGAAGGTTTAGATTTTCAAAGTTTAATTTTTTGAAAAAGTGAGGTATAAATGACCGAGAGAGACAAGAGCTTAGTGTATATTTTGGGAATAGTACCCACCGAATGAAAAGGAGCAATTGATGATCGTTATCCAGTTCGCCTTTATTTTCAAGAGCTCTGACCCACTACACCAATAAGTCTCTTTCTTTTAAGTTTTAACAGATTTTAAAGTTTTTAACCGACACCAACTGTGAAAACCAGATTTTGCGTTGAGTAACATTGGAGACAAGATTAGGACAAGTACACATGGTGGATTCCTGTGCAGAGTGAACCAGGTTTGAAAGACGGAGGAAGAAACGCGTGGCGTGTTGGAAATAAACTCTGGGGCGTTACCGTGGAGAAATCTCATTTGTCGAGAGAAGCGTGCTGGGAAATCCAATTAACCGTCACTAATGTCTGAGCTCACCAAGTCCTCGAAACTTCTATAATGCTTCGGAATATATCAAAATTTCGGTGGCACAAAGTTGATATATCACTTGCAAAAGGGGAATAACTGTTTTATGAAAAATGGAACAAAGATTTCAAATTCACAAAAATGTAATGTGAGTGTCATTTTTGTGCAAAATTTTAATTCGGGTGTTCATACGCTTGTTAGGAGTATTCAATTTACAAGGTGAAAATACAGAAGTTACAGTAATTTTCATAGGTAGAATTTAAACAAAAATTCTTTTTACAACTTCACAGGGAGGAGTATTATAAAAAAAAAAAACTTCACAGGGAGAGAAGAGAGAGAAACAAGAAAAAAAAAGCCTCATTTCCACCTAATGCTGCTGATCTTTGGAAACTTCAGTAACCTTACCTGAGTTTGATCTGAAAAACTCTATTATACCACATTGAATGAAGTGTCATGTGGAAGAGATCATACTTAATGGGTTTAGGATGCCACAGAAAATGTTTCTGAACTTTCCTAACTGCTAGTTGCATCTGAAGGTACTTCTCTTCTGGTATTGAAAGCAGAATGTCTTTCAAGTTTGGAATGTCTTTCTCTGCAAGGATTAAAGAGAAGGCCCTCCAATCCAAAACCTCGAAAAATGGTGGCACAAAGTTGTCAGATATGATGACAGGGATGCACTCGTAGAATATTGCTTCAACCACCCGGGGGCTGTTGACCTCGTAACCCTTGGGGCAGATACAGTATTTGCTGCTCTTCATAGACTCGATGTAGTTCATTTTGCTTGCAACTCCAGGAGGCATTGGGCCAAAGATCTTCATGTCAGGGTCTTTGTCCTTCCAGTACTTCAGCAGAATCGGACGGAGATAGCCATGCATATTTCCAGCATAGAAAGCAAGAGCCTGCCTCTCGGAAGCAGGTTTGCCTCCGAGATCTCTAAGAGGATTTCTTGCAGAACGAACATATGTTTCTGGAAGAGAGACGTCCCTTCCTATTTTAAAGCCTTGAGTAACATCAGCATTGCAGAGGGCCTTGATGCAACGTTCCATATGGTGCCTAGTTTCATAGGGAGCCTACAAAAGTCGATTTCTCATGTTAAAAGTACATAGATACACATGCTAGTATGAAGAAAGTACGTTTATTCTGAGATGCAACAAGCACACTTCTACAGAAAAAACATATGATTCTGCAAATGGTGCTTTTTTCAGCTTACACAAAGTCCAAAGGTTTAGATCATTGTGTCCCCCAAGTTTGGACAGGATGTGGTATTAATATGGCTCAATATGAAAGGATTCGTTTGGCATTAGGTCATCAATCTCAAAGCCATTTGTGGAATCTCATTCTAGTATCTTATCATATTCATAAAGATATTATTCATCCAGGCAAAAGCAAGAAAGCGGAAAGATGCATACCCAGTCATGGCAGGCAACAAGAAAATGATCTGCTCCACCAGTTCTGTTCCAGTAAGGATACTTTGCTGCAATTGTTTCAGAATACTCCTTCAAATATTGGCGTAGGTTTGTCCGGTTGTGAGAGTTACGAACGTACAAAGTGAACTCTAGCATCCTTGAACTAAATGGCATATAAAAGAGATGAGCCTTTCGTGGATCCTTGACAACAAAGCGCCTATGCCCCTCCATCAGTTTCATGAACCATCCTTCGGAAGCATATAATCCCTTTAGTATTGGTTGATGAAAGATGGGTTTGTTTCCCTCCTTGTAGATATAGACTTTCAATGTGCGTTCCATAAGTTCATAACTCCTGAGAATGCATCAAAATGTCAGTTTAAGAGAGTTTACTTTCTTGTAACCAAAAAAAGCATCAGTTTCTTCAAAATGGAAAATAAAACTTCAAGTTTGGATAAAAACTGAATTAAACCCTAATTCTAATTCCACTTACCTTTTAAACATTGAAACATTTCGAAAGAGAGGGGCATAAAGTTCTCGATCATTTTTGACCACAGGAGGATGCTCAATCTGTGACTTCACAGCTAGAATATCCTGGTCACGTACAGAGGACCATCGTGGTCTCTGCAATCAAATAAGAAATTAGGATCATTTACCTAAACTGAAAGCATTGAGGATACGATTAGATTAGCCGCAGAAATTTTTTGCTATATTTATACCATTGCACGTGCTTTAGCATGGTGCCGCACCAATGTGTGGTTCATCTCATGTATTGATGTTATTGACTTTGGCGGCATGTTACACCTCATTTTCTTCTTCCCAGGACTTGTCATCGTCACAGAACCATTTTTTATAGTCACAACATCACTTTCCAGGGAAGCAGAACCAACAGAAGAGCTTGCATTGAACACCAAGTAATTTAAATCGGTCCCGTTTATTAATGAAGCTGCTGCAGGTAAAATGAGGGGAGAGGACAGAACAGCAGTTTTGACACCCTCAGAATTCTTTGCTGTCAGAGTTGTATTTTCTTCCAGAGTATTCTCAGTAGAAATTTCATCTTTTGATAACACAATTGGCTCCGGGAAATCATACCAGGCTTCCTTTTCCTTTGGTTCATTATCACGCGCAATCTCTCCTCCAAGACTAGAGTTATTAGCATATTTATCCACCCCACCAAACCTAGAAGGATCAATCGAATCCGAAGAATTTACTGTAAGAGGATTGCGGACCATCACAGATTTGGTAGAAGAATGGACTGCGAGGAAGCTACCTGTGACTTGTTTTGGAACCTGACTTTGAGGCAATAGAGACCGGAGGGCATTTTCATAGGGAAGCAAAAGCCACTGAAACAATAAATAAGTAACAGCTACTACCCCCAGAACTAAAAGCCGTCTCCGGGTATCTATATGGCATAGCTTAAGAAATCGAAATGAGCACTCCATACCAGGCACTAATCCTTGCAATATCAACAATGCAGAATCTACTCAATCATCTTAGAAATATAACATCAACTTGTTTCCCAAGACCTGCACAAGATCCTGGAGCAATAAAATTACAGAGTCAAGAAAATGGGTGGGTGTTATATACAATCATAGGCATTATAGACAACCCAGAATCACATTCAGAACAACAAATACAGAATTTGAAGCATTAGTATTGGGAATAGTAAACATGTTAATGAACACAACTTAGGTTGCATCCCATGAACAGTTAGATACTTAGATGTGTCCTGAATTGAACTTATAGTGAATACAGAAACAAAGAGGTTCAAAGAATTAGCATTTCCAGCTCATTCAGATTTAGAAGAACATGTTAACAGAATTAATTGCAGAAAATATAATTTGAAAGCTGGCTTATTAGAACATTTAATTCTTTGGCAGTGTCCCTGATCTTACTACTAGTCTGCTAATTTGCTAATTTGCTAGTCTGCTAATTTAATTCTAGTCTGATTCTTTGGCTTATTTAAATATCACATATACCTACCTAAATATGTATTTATACAAAGAGAGCTTCTTAATCAACAGTGTAAAACACCCAAAAGCATTATCCAGAAGGAATTAACATGAAAGATTAAGAACTGACCTGAGGTTGATTTTCTTTGGTTGTTCTTTGAAGCCAAAACCCAGAAAAGAAGAAGACTGGGTTCAGTTCAGTTCAAGCTCTGCAAGTGCCAAAGAAAACGACTTACCCAAATAACCAAAATAAAAGAAAAAACACAACTTTCCGTTTGGCTTTGAAAAATGGAAGGAAGTCCGTTTTAAAGAGCGCCATTATTGATTGGAAAAACATTTCATTATTTTTCGCTGACATTATTTGTTTTTATTAGGGCTTTGTGCCCTTGCAAGTTGCAAGTTGCCACAGACCATTTTAACCAAAGAAAAAAGTTGCCACAGACCATGGTTACTATTATAGTATTTAATGAGGAATCTCAACCCACTATGCTTTTACCATTAGTTATTACTCAAATTCCAGGACTGCCACTGTTGAGTAGTGCTGACCGACATTTTGGGCATTATCGGATGACAGTAGTGTTCACATGCTCAGTAGAGTCAATGCTCAGTCATGTTCAGCCACCGTTGAATTTAAATCCAACGGTGAAGAATGATAGTCTTTTTTAAACATATTTTTTTTTTAAATCCAACAGTGACTGATCATTGACTCTACTGAGCATATGAACACTACTGGATCTGCTGATTCTGATTCTCTACTAGAAGTAGAAAATACTGAAAATGCTAGCATCATCATCTTGATCCTTTGGGTTAAAACTACCAACTTTTACAGA
Organism: Rubus parviflorus; assembly: GCA_029955375.1. NCBI lineage: Eukaryota > Viridiplantae > Streptophyta > Magnoliopsida > Rosales > Rosaceae > Rubus > Rubus parviflorus. Next base: position 20,551,953 of record JARGGL010000004.1, read on the forward strand.
CATTTACCACCAAAATTAACGCACCATAGATACAAATTTACAAACAATTTCACTGACCAGTCTATCTTTATAACAATATAAGGTTAAAATAAAAATATTAATATAAAACAATAAATAAAAATAACAGGTACAAATATTAAATCGAGGTACCCATTCAATGATAACTCTAAACAACTTTCCCTCCATTTTTGTGCCTTTAGTAGGCTTAGTATTTCCGGCAATTGCAATGGTTTCTTTATCTCTTCATGTTCAAAAAAACAAGATTTTTTAGATACTATAGGGACAAATCTTATCCATTTTTTTTTTTTTTCAAAACTGACTTGGATCATAACACCCATATCTATTTAGTAGAATATGGTATAACATGTTGCTTCTTTCGAGCATAAGCTCTTATGTATGTGTAAACATGATATATGGGTAAATGAATTTTTCAAATGGATCGGCATCGGGGAGAATTTCGGAAACGTAAAGTCAATATATCTATATATATGTGGATATCTATAGGAAATCGTATGAAAGAGATGTTATTATTTTAGTTTGGATCTAAGCAATTCGATGAATTATTCTTAAAGGTTCACATCATTAAGTTTCAGTACCAAAAAACCCAAAACTCTATTGCTTTATCATCAGATTTTTATCTGAAGAATTCTGTTGTACCAAACTGAATGAAGTATCATATGAAACAAGTCATACTTGACAGGTTTCTTGTGCCAGAAGAAATGTTGTTGCACCATCTTTACTTCCGACTTCATCATCAGGTACTTCTCTTTTGGGATTGAAAGCAGAATGTTTCTCAAATTAGGGATATCCCTCTCTTGTATAAAAACCGAAAATGCCTCCCAGTTGAATACCTCAAAGAAAGGAGGCACATAGTTATCTGATATGATGACTGGCACACACTCTTGGAATATGGCCTCAACTACTCGAGGCGTATGCACCTCATAACCCCTGGCACAGATGCAGTACTTGCTGCTCTTCATGTATTCCCTGTAAAGTCTTTTGCTTTCAATATCTCGGGGCATTGGGCCAAAAATTTTCATGTCTGGCTCTTTGTTCTCCCAGTATTGTAGCAGAATTGGTCGGAGATAGCCATGCATACCACCGGCAAAGAAGGCCAGAATAGATCTTTCTGAAGCAGGTTTTCCTCCCAGGTCTGCCAGAGGGTCCTCCACGGAACGTATGTATGTAACAGGTAGACTGGTGTCCTTGCCAATTTTGAAATCTCTAGCAACATTGGCATTGCAAAGAGATCTGATACAACTCCCCATGCACTCGCTTGTGATTTTGGAGGCCTGAAATTCCATATTAATTACAAAGGGTGTATTAGATTAAAGCTTTGATTTAGAGGATAGTATAATGAAAGAGTATATTGCATTTCAAAAGAAATTAAAGTTCCATTATCCCCTTGAAAAAGGCAACAGAGCAGCCTCTTCATTCGGGGATTATATGAACCTCCATGACCATTATAACTAAAACTAACACAACAGAACCCTACTTCGTCAACATCTACCAAGTAATAAAACATATTTAGGAAGCTTAAGATCATGGACCAAGAGTTATTGGGACTAATGCATGATGCCTGAGGTGCTGAGTAGTGTGTAAAACTTATAATCATTGGGCCTCACCAACTTTTGACAAGACAAAAGTTTTCTTATGCAATACTATCGCAAGGTTCAAGCTTTGGTGATTCAAAAACTACAACATGAAAATTATATTGACGAATGAGAAGCATACCCAGTCATGACAAGCAACGAGAAAATGATCTGCTCCTCCTGTTCTGTTCCAAAAAGGATACTTTTTTGCAATTAATCCAACATAGCGCTTCAAATACTTTTCCAGACCCTGCTTGTTAGTGCCATTGAGCTTCAACCTCAGCATATGCGAATCGAAGGGTAAATAGAACAAATGAGCTTTTCTGGCGTCCCTCACAACAAAATTTTTATTTCCTTCAATTAGTTTCATAAACCATCCTTCTGAGGCATAAATCCCCCTCATCAAAGGCTGATGGAATATGGGCTTTTCACCTTCCCTATAGACATAAACTTTGAGCTTGTGCTCCATCAAGTCATAACTCCTGCAATAGAATATGTATAAACGCTATAGATTACTTGATGCCCTACATTTCAAATTTTCAACTCTCGAGACAAACAAGACAATATTTAATTAAAGTAATATTAACACTTCTATATCTATATAGTGGATGCTCATGCAATGCCCAAAAATCACGAAGAAAATCTTGAAAGACTTCAATGATGAGCAGATGTTCGAAATGTACCAAATTCAAAAACATAGACATAGTTTAAGCAGTTGACAGGCAATCATAGAAAGAAAAGAATGTAAAACAGTTTATAAATGCATACACCTAGTGGATAGTTCAACCTTATCAAAACAAAACGAGCTTACCTTATAAATTTGGAAAGATTTCGGAAAACAGAAGCACTAAGTCCTGGATTGTCCCTTATGATTGGAGCATTCTGAATCTTCAGTTTTGCAGATTGAAGTTCCCGATCACGTGTGGAATACCGCTGTGGGTTCTATTGCCAATAAAAGTACAGTGAGAATCCAGAAACCTTAACTCATTCCTTGTTGCTCAAATTGGAACCTCAAATTTAAACATACCATTGAACTAGAAGAGATGGGGCTTCGGAGCAATAACGAATTCATCTGGGATATTGATGTTGGTCGTGGATTCCACTTCCTTAGTATGGAAATACTAGTCATTGTAGAATTATCATGCAAGGTGACTGAAACAGAATGCAATGGCTCAGTCTTCTTATCCTCAATTTGAATTTCAGTTGTTTGTTTGGTGTTGCCCTTTGAATCTGCATTCAAGTTTTCCGGACTATCTGTAGCGGCTCCTTGAGATACAACTGATACAATACCAGCTCCGTTTCGAAATTCACTGGCCGAGCTTGTTTTAAGGTCATCATCTGCCTTGTTACTCACAACTCTACTACTATCCCTCGGTACGGAATCATGTCTCAAATCTATTGTCTTTTCCCCACTGGAAATATCATCTTCACTTCTATTGATTCCCACTGGATAACTCTTGTCAAGGGTTACATTACTTGCATCTTTCTCTAACTCAAACTCCTTGTTCGAATCACTGTCAGTATTCCCATGCCCAAATTCTTCCTCTAAATCCAAAACATCAGTCCCCACTACACCAACAACATCAAACTTCCTAGACTCTGAATTGTTTGAACTGGTAAAATTACCCAACACTGTGACTATTGAAGCCGAACCAGTATAAGCAGGTGAAAAGTAAAAGTTTTTACCATAAGGAAGCTCAAAACACTGAGGCACAACTACAAGAACAACCGCCACACCGATTATCAACAGTAGTCTCCGGATTTCAAAGTTGCATAGTCTCTTGGTTAGAGCAGCAATATCCATAGCACAAAAATTGCAGAGTCAAGCAGTTGTACACTTCAAACAAACAGCTGAAAAAAAATTAAGACTTTACATCATTATTACACCACAACATCCCCAAAAATCTCAAACCATTTCCCAAGAAAAGGAATCACATTGTTGTAATATGGAGATTCCGCCAAATTACAGTCATAGATTTTAAAGGTCATATGAAAGATTAGTGGAAAGAGAGAGAGAGAGACTAGTTAGAGTACCTTGAATGGGTTTTGGGTGAGCCCAGAAGAGACCTGTTTAGGCTTTGGTCAACTTTGGGTTCTGCTCATCCAACTCAAAATGCTAGTTCGACTTATGAATCTCTAGTTCTTTACAGACTCCAGCAAGGGAAGTGGAAGCAGTATGTACTGATAAATACCCCTAATGTTGAGCAGTATTACATTTGAACCATTCATTCGTCATTATTGCGTTTTACGTGTCCTGTTACGACGTCGTTTCAAGGTGTATCCGTTGCTTCTTCTAGCTTCGTACTTGGCCGTTAACCCCTTAAACCTCAATCTGAGAATTCCCCCAAAAACTCAAACTTGAAAAACCCCTAGTCTCAAGTCTCAACTATCAATCTACGTCATTTCAATATGATTGTTTTCTTCTAAATCTCCAAGCTTAGCCTTCTGGGCTCTTCAATTTGCGGTACCCAACTCCTACTTGGACAGCAAATGGCGCTAAATTTGCCGACTTCCTGCCCAATTTTCGCGCCACCGCTGAACCCAAACCCGACCCATAACCCGCTCCAGAACCGCCCGCCCACCGAAGTCCGATTCGCACGGTGGAACAACGCCAACGCCGAGAAATTCAACCAGCGCCGGCGGGCCCAGCAAGAAATCGAGGACGATATTCGCCGCGAGCGCCGCTTCGACTCAGCCGCCAGAATCGCCACCGTTTCCGACTCCGATACGACCACCAATACCGCCACCACCAGCGAAACATTCAAATCCATAGGCACACCTTCACTTCCATCGAGCCCTTCAATCCCAGGCAAAAAATCCAAATACTCCAAGAACCCTAATCCTAACTCCGACTCGCACCCCGCGTTTCGCCGAGTCATCAAACCCACAAAGCTCTCGAGTATTTCCAGAGAGAAACCAGAAATCGACAGGAAAGCTAACATTTCTATCGGCGACGATGGGCTTTCGTACGTCATCGACGGAGCGCCTTTTGAGTTCAAATACAGCTACACCGAGACCCCGAAACAGAAGCCCATTAAGCTGCGGGAGCCGCCCTACGCGCCGTTCGGCCCAACCACGATGGGCCGGCCGTGGACGGGTCGGGCCCCATTGCCTCCGAGCAAGAAGAAATTGAAGGAATTCGATTCGTTCCAGCTGCCGCCACCGCATAAGAAAGGGGTTAAGCCGGTGCAGTCTCCGGGTCCGTACTTGCCCGGGTCGGGTCCCAAGTATGTGAAGTCTAGGGAGGAGATATTGGGGGATCCATTGACGGATGAGGAGGTCAAAGACTTGGTTAATGGCTGTCTTAAAACCAGGAGGCAACTCAATATGGGTAAATATATCATCTTCAGTTGTATTTTCCTTTCCCCTTTCGGAGTTTGATTCACACTTTTGAGATTTTGAAATGGGTGTTCAAATAAGTATCTGTTTGCTTGCATTGCAAATGGGTATTCATGAATATTGAGTATTATGTTTGCCATTTTGTTCCTTGAGCACCCAAGTCTGAATGAAACTGAAGTTGTAATTGAGTACTTCCAAATGCAGAAGAATAATAAACTGAACAAGTTGAGGGTAAAAGCTTATATGAGTTTTTATGCCTTATTTGCTCAAATTGACTGTTGTAGGTAGAGATGGTTTGACCCACAACATGCTGGATAATATACATGCTCATTGGAAGCGTCGGAGAGTGTGTAAGATAAAATGTAAGGGAGTGTGTACGGTCGATATGGAAAATGTGTGCCAGCAATTAGAGGTTAGTTTCTCTAGCTGTTGCTCTTCCAAGTTTCTATTTTGTGTGAGTTTTTGGAGATGCCTGTAGTAGTTTAAGTAAGTGGAGTAATAGCAATATATGACTCGTCATCTTTTCGTTTTACTATCAATGCATTTCAGTTTTTTTCCTAGGTTGTTTTTCTTTGTGCTTTTAGTTCCTTATTCTTGGACATATTATTTCACAGGAAAGAACTGGAGGGAAAATCATCTACAGAAAAGGTGGGGTGATTTTCCTTTTCCGAGGCAGAAACTACAATTATAAATCTCGGCCGCGGTTTCCTCTCATGCTTTGGAGACCCATCACTCCTGTATATCCAAGATTGATTCAGCGGGCTCCTGAGGGCCTAACGGTTGAAGAAGCAACTGAAATGCGCAAGAAGGGGCGGAATCTGATACCAATACGCAAGCTAGGTACCATGATTATGCCTAATTTTGTTAAACCTAATGTTTAGAGTGACAATAAGAATGTTTCAATTTTGTCGACACGGAAACTGATAATGACCAGTTTGTGTTTGACAGGGAAAAATGGAGTATACTCTGACCTGGTAGACAATGTCAGAGAGGCCTTTGAAGAGTGTGAACTAGTGCGAATAGATTGTCAAGGGATGAATGGGAGTGACTACCGAAAAATAGGTGCTAAACTAAAGGTCTGCTAGTTTAGTTTCGATTGTTTATAAGAATATTTCTGAATGTCATGATAATATTCTTAACGAGGCATGTAAAGCAAATTTTCCAAACCCTTAAAATGCAGGATCTTGTCCCTTGTGTGCTAATTTCCTTTGAACGTGAGAACATTCTTATGTGGAGAGGACGGGAATGGAAGTCTTCTTTCCTAAATCCGAAGAATGATATTACGGAAGTCAAAGAATCTGATGTTGATGATTCACCTTCTATTGCACCTCTCTCGGAAGGCCAAGAAGCATCAACATCATGTGCTTTTACAGCTTCAGTCAAGGATGTCATTCCTGAAATGAACAATACTAGTACATCCTCTATTGGTTCTGAAGTTGTGGGTGCAGAGGGAAGAGAGGATCTATCCCCTTCACCGTATATTGAGCCATGTGCCTCGGTTGATACAGTTTCCACTGTGGAAGGCACCTATGAAACTGTAACCATCTCAGATGTTAAAGGCTTTAGAAATGATGAAGCAGAATCGGAAAGGAGTGCCTATAGAAGTTCAACCATACCACACAATACCAGCTATGCTGATGATGAGCCAGAAACGATTTTCAGTACATCAGGAACTGAAACCATATTGGATGATACATGCCATTCTGATGAAGCATCACCAACTACTACAGTGGGGGCTGGGACCATGCCAGTGACTGTTGAAAGCGCTGAAACGAAGTTGGATCCCCTCATGGTGGCCCCTGGTAGTAATGAGAATCCGCAAGATGCTTCAGTAGACTCACAAAATCTCATTGACCAAGCAAGGTTGAGTGCAGCTTGTAAAGAGAAGGTGCTATCACTGTTGAACGAAGCTGTTGGAAGTGCGAGTGCACTTATCTTAGACGATTCTTCCTTGGATGCTGACATTATTTATCAGAGGGCAGTTGATCTCGCCAAATCTGCTCCACCTGGGCCAGTGTTTAGGCATCGGCCTAGGAGAGTCACAGTTCAAAAGAGTAAGAGGCTAGTAGTAAGAACCGAGAAGCAAGAAGGCACGGATTCAGAAGTGAAAGAGATAACAGTTTATGCGAAGAAGGGAAGTGAGAAGAAGGATTCTAAAGTTCAAAGAACAAGAACAAGAGATTTTGGTGAACCTCTAGATACCGTTGTACCACAGGGAAGCCTGAGAGTTGATGAACTTGCTAAGCTATTAGCATGATATGCATACTAGCACTCTGTAGATGTATTTTTGCATATGCGATGCTGTATAGAATTTTTGGTGATACATTCTGCCTCAATCTTACATGCCTTCCTTTCACTCATTTCGTCTCCATTTCACATTTCAATTGCTGCATTTTCCACATATTCTACCAAAGCTAAGAAGCCTGTTGGTCCAACTTCACAACGGTTTTGCAAAGATGTTGAGAGAATACTAATGTTGACAGTATCTGCTAGGTCACGTCATTAATCCCAATCAGGAAAAGTATTATTCTAAAGACGAAAGGGCATAAGAGGATGATGATGAACAATTAAGATATGGTCCATGGGGATAAGGATGATGAACAATTTGACCACTGTATCTATTATTTAAAGAAAAAAATTTGACTAAATCAGACTAACTTAGATTTAGTTTAGTAAACTAAATCTGTTCTTGTCCTAGTGTCCTACATGAACCAACTCTTACGGAAAGTGAAGTCGTTCATAGCCAAGGAAAAAAGTCCAAGATTTTCTTTTACAATTAATATTCATTTACTAATTGGATTTCTAAAATATTTACTACTAAAGTAGTCAGATACTCAGATAAGACGTAAAATTGATCACAAGTCATGCAATATGGATCGAGTTGTCTGCACTGGTATTCACGTATCAGTTGAAATTAATTGTTGATTATTTATAAACTAAAACTGGATTCAGAAAATTAAACCAACTATGAGTAGGAAATGTGATCAATGTTTTCGTGCTAGAGATTCTAAACTAGTGCTCCTGACTTGCCATTGGGTTCAACTGGAACTTGCTCCCCATCTCCTACTATTCTTTTCCAAAACCAGTGTTTCTGAAAGAGAAGATATACTTCTTCTATCGGGACCTGCTTTGTTTCCGGCAAGAGGAAGAAGATGAAGCTACTCATAATGATTATGAGGCCTGCAAACAGCAGAAATATCCCGTATCGAAGATGGCATAGTGCTGCAAGGAAGCACTGTGCTATCAAAGCTGTGAAGAAGAGGTTGACACACACCACGACACTCTGTCCTGCTGATCTCATTTCCAAGGGGAATAGCTCACTCGGAACTAGCCACCCCAAAGGACCCCAAGACCTTCCATAAGCCAAAACAAATATGCATAGGACAATCACAAGGAAGATTCCAATTCCTTTTGAAAGGGTTTCTCCTTGTCCGAACTTGAGTGCTAGAGTAATGGCCAAAGCAACCTGCAGCACAATCTAGCTAGTGAGTAGTATGCAATACAAATTACTGAAGAAAAATGCGCTTAATCGAGTAGTACTTACCAAGCAGCATATCATTTCAGAACCAGCTTCTAAGAAGAAAGCTCTTCTGCCAAACCTATCAACCCAAGCCATTGAAATAAGTGCTGCAATAACAAGCGCTCCGCTGGTAAAGACAGATGAGTACAGAGCTGCCCCTGAGCCAAAACCCAAGCTCTGAAATATGACAGGGGCGTAGAAGAGGATAGAGTTCATGCCAGTGAGCTGTTGGAATGCAGGGATGCCCAATGCCCCGATCACCAGTTGGGGACGATTTTTTCGTGCAAGTAGATTCCTGAAAGGGTGCTTTACGGCTCGAGCTGCATTGCTGGCATCAACCAGGTCAGCAAACTCGGCATCAACTTTTGTGGTACCTCTCACTTTCTCCAGTACCCTTCTTCCTTCTTCTAACCTGCCTTGTTCTACAAGACTGTTTGGGGTCTCAGGAAGAAAGAGACCCCCAACAAACATAAGAACTGCTGGGACTGCAGCTAAACCAAGAGACAATCTCCAACCCCATGGATGAATCTTATCAGTTCTGTAATTGATCAAGTTGGCTATCAAAATGCCCAAGCAGGTAGTCAGCTGAAAAAGTTGGTTTATCCTTCCTCTAATTTTCGCAGGAGCCATTTCTGAGAGATACAAGGGAACTGCCTGGATTATACACACAACATGAAATTAAAGCTGTTAATACATTCATCACAAAGATGGTGTTAACTCTCTTTGGTAAAGTGCATTAGTGAGGCTTACTTGATTTCCAAATCCAATGCCAATGCCAAGAAATATTCGTCCCATTATCAACATTGCAATGTTTTTTGCAGAAGCATTCAGGGCTGCTCCTAAGAAGAAGCTGATTGATCCAACAATGATGCTGGCTTTCCTGCCTTTGCTTCGGGTAACATAGGAAGCTCCAAATGTCGAAACCAGGCCAGCAAAGTACAAAGAGGATGTAAACAGTGTCAGGATCTGGTTATCATATTTACAGTAATCTGTCTCATTGAGGTGCATTTGTTTCCTTCTATAAATTTTCGGGAAGAATTCCTTCAAGAAATCATCCATGGAAGTCACTCCGCCTGAAATTTGGAATGGCAAGTAAAACTACTTTTGTGATTTTGGAATTATATACTGAAAGAGCAGGTATGTAATTTTTAAACGTCATGGGATATTGCTTGTTGCAGAGTACAGATGGTATACATTGAATGCCTATCTAAATTTAGAGGAACTCTTATTTCTAAGGCTTTTACCTCTTTTTGTGGATAAGGAAATCACAAAACAGATATGTTCAGTTGTTAGGTGAGGCAGCACATCACTGATGGTATGTTTCAATTAACTATTTGGAAAATGATAATATAGAAACTTAGAAGAAAAAAGAAAGAAATGCAGAATCAGTACAGAATATTCCTTAAAAGCATAGAAATTTTTGTATGGAAACAAAGAAATCTTCCTTTTCTCTCCATATGCCCATAAACATATTTCTTCAAACTCTCAATGTTCTGTTTAATCTAAGAGGCAATCGCAAGAATGATGATATATCATATTGGTTTTTAATCTAAAAGACTAATGAAAAAGGAGAAAAAGCAAGTGTCAAACTTTATGGAGAAAACCTCAGTCTGACAAACATGGTCACAAGATTTGCTGATATCAGTGAATTATAGATACCCAGAACAACGTGTATGAAACACAAAAAGGAGAAGCCAATCAATCTTTGATGTCAAAAATTGTAATTAAAGCAATGAAAATAAAGACCGACCTGAAACACCAAGATCATAGCCAAAGAGAGAGCCTCCAAGAGCTGCAACAATACATGAAAAGATGAAATACCTAGTAATTCTATACTCATATTGTTGAGCCCTCTCATGTAGTACACCTGCTCCTCCAAACCCTCCTGCCATTCTCTCAATCTCTCTCTCTCTCTCTCTCTCTCTCTCTCTCTCTGAAATCAGAACATAAACTTACACAAGGGAATGAAGGTATAGAATAGTACAAGTGAGCAGGGACTTATAAAGAGCTCGATTGGTCAACCCAATAATATCAGACCCAAGAAACACAGCTCAATTTTTTAAATAAAGTGATTAATTATCTGTATCCTTTATCTTTTATATATTTCTACACATAAAACAAAAACAAGTTGAAAAATGAGAGAAGGACATGCATCGACTAGTTGTGTTATATTATTGAGATCCCTATTAAGAATAGTATAGCTGATATTTAATATTATTTTTACATTGAATCTTGAAATAGTCCAGCTCTAATGGATGTCTTTTTCTACCAGACAAAAATTATGGAGGAGTCATGAACCTCATCATGCTTGACCCAAAGTTTGGCTAAAATTTGGGTATAACCCATTGCTTTTGTTATTCAGTTTAGTTTTAAGAAAAATAAGTAAATTATATAAGGTACCAAAAAAAAAGAGTAATTAAATATCATCAAGTAATTCCTTCATATTATGGTCAAAATCTGTATAACAGTAAAAATCTAGAACATTATTTTTATGAGATGTGAGAAGATTTGCTTAACTGAATGAATATCGGAACTTATCTAAAATTTTATTTTAAATTGTATTGAGCAACCATTGCATATGGATAAGGAGACAATGAATTCAATTTCAATAAAAGAAAAAAGAAAAAAGAAGGAGATGATGAATTAAGCAGCAACAACGTACAGAAGTTGACTCAGAAGTATATAAAAGGTTGAATATGACCAAAACTCTTGACTTTGTTTCAATCTTTATCAACTATGAATCAAGACTGTTAATTAGTTTATCTAAAAAACTCCTCCAAAAAACTTTGACAAAAAAAAAAAACTTATCCTTAAAAAAATGAAAAAATCGTCCGGCAAATAATGTTCAAAAGCTGCTTCTAAATAACATGATGTTTCCGGGTTCTGAAGATTACATTTTGCTATACATGGATGATGCTTTGATTCATATAAGTAATGCTTACTCGTTGGATGCTTACATTTTGAAAAGATATAAAAACTAGAATTCCACACATGCATGCACGTACAATTTCGAGAATTGGAATATTGCCAAACAATTAATTAAACCAACTCGATCGCACGATCGATCCTCAAGGCCATGAAAAAGGGAAATGCATGCCATCAATAATCCAAATAAGCTCGACCAAAACAGAAGGTACATTATGTAGAGATCTGAAATGGGACCAGCGGGGTCTTTCTACTCTCTCTAATCGCCGATCGGTCGGTCTCTGAATTGGAAGTTAAGCTAATCGTTCAGGGGAGTGCCTCCATTCGGCCCAAACTTTATTGTTAAAAAAAAAACAAAAAAGGGTAGAGATCTGAAACAAAACAATGAGAGTTTAGGAACTAATTAATAATTAAGTAAGTGGTAAGGATAGGAGTTTAGGAACTGGTGTGAGCCACAATGGAAGCACTAATGTAAAGTATCTGTCAGTGTAATTCACCCCATGATAATCATCTGGAAAATGCATAAACAGCTCTAACTTTCTTGCACCAAGTTTACACTTGACAATACCAAGAGGTTCGACAGATATATACACAACATCCTCATTATTTGGGTTGAAAGCTAGCACATTATGAAACATGTCCGCGCATCTAGCGATCCTCTGATCTTGGCAAGTGAGAAATATGTTGTGGTAATCAACAACTCTATGTATCAAACACCACCATTTCGATGATCCTGCATGGTCTTCTAGTTTCTTCAACTCCCAAATCCCCATCTCATTACCAGACCGTAAGACCATTAGTTTGCAGGCCCGCAGACAACCTTGCCACTCGAATAGATACACATAACAAGTTTTATCAAAATCGTTTAACTGCGGTGACTCAAAGATATGACCACAGCCACTGAGTGGATCCAATTCATAAGTAAAGCAACTTATTGGCGGGTTAAAATTTTTACCCCACCAATACAACTTGCCATTGCAAACCCTGCCCGGAGACAAGATATTCTCGTTTGTACCCCCAGATTTGTCAATGTCTCCCGGGCTTAAGCTTAATTCTATCTCCCTCCATTCACCCGTCTCAGAAGAGAAGATATCCATGGCCAATTCTGAAACCGAACATCGATCGCACAACACTCCACTTGTAATCAGCATTAACTTGGGTACAAGTAGTACTAGGTATAATAGAGATCACAAATGAACGCCACGTACGTGTGTGCGTTCGTAAGCTCTAGGGGGGAGAGGAAGAGCAACATATTGCTTGGTGTATGGATTGCAGATGAAGTAATCGCCTTCATAATAACATGTTGCGGATAACAAGACCAAGTCATTGTGCACTCCTCGCACAATTAGTCCCTCCTTGTAAAATATCTTGTCTCTGAGAGGAGGGAGCATGAAACTCAGAGACAAAGTGCTTGTGAGTTTGCATTTTGTAAAATTCTATTGACGATTTTTTATTGACTTCAATAAAACAGTTTATTAACCTTAATAAAATTTTATTGAGGTCAATAAAATACACAAAGGTGATGCTCCTTTGTTCTTTGCTGATTGAGACCCAGAAACTAAAATTTCACTGATCTTATAAAATTTTATTGACCTCAATAAAATACACAAAGGTGATGATACTCTTTTGTTTTTTGCTGGTTAAGACTCAGAAACTAAAATTTCATTGATCTTATAAAATTTTATCAACCTCAATAAAATTTTATTTAGGTCAATAAAATACACAAAGGTGATGTTCATTTGTTCTTTGCTGATTGAGACTCAGAAACTAAAATTTCACCGATCTTATAAAATTTTATTGACCTCAATAAAACAGTTTATTAATCTTAATAAAATTTTATTAAGGTCAATAAAATACACAAACGTGATGCTCCTTTGTTCTTTGCTGATTGAGACCCAGAAACTAAAATTTCACTGATCTTATAAAATTTTATTAACCTCAATAAAACAGTTTATTGACCTCAATAAAATTTTATTGAGGTCAATAAAATACACAAAAGTGATGCTCATTTGTTCTTTCCCTCTTACCATGGAAAGTATTGATTCCTTAAAATTTTTTATTGAGGTCAATAAAATCTGTCAGTGGCAGTTTCGTAATTTTATAAAATGTATAGGACAAAAACGTAAATTAGTCAATTAATGGACCGGGTGGGCACCATGTTTTTGCCTTGTCCTTGATGGTAAATATTTGTTCAATTATGTCCTTATGAGTTAAGAACACATTTTAAAAAACATGTTTACCGATGGTGAAGTTTTGAGAAATTTTTATTTTTTTTTGCCGAAATCGGGTTTTTTTTCACCCAAAATCGTGGATTATAATGCACGATTTTTTGGCCAAAATCGCATATTTTTATTTTCACGCCAAAATATTTTCAAACTCAAATCATGATTTTTAGGAACTTATCGAATTGACAGAACGCAAAAATATCTACTCATTTATTTTTTACGATTTTCCAAAGTTGAGAAACTAGAAAATGCATGAAAAAATAAGGCTCCGTTCGGTAATGTTCTCCAAAACAATTTTTAAAAAAGTGTTTTGCAAAATAAAAACAGAAAATTAAATTATGTGTTTTTTATATTCAAGCACATGTTCGGTGCTTTCAAGCTTCAAAATACCCGGTACTCTTCTTCAGTTCTTCTTCTCCTTCCAGTCCAGTCCTCACAAATTCCTCAAAACACTTCTTCTTCTTCCTCTTCCTCTGCCCAATCACCCACCAGCCTTGTTCTTCTTCTTCCTCGATCTGCTCCTTTCTTCTTCTTCTTCTTCTTCGCGCCGATTCCTCTGCCCAATCACCCACCGGCCTTCTTCTTCCTTCCTTAATTGGGTTTGGCTGGGTCTTCTTCTTCTTCCTTCCTTCCTTAATTGAGTTTGGTTGGGTTCGATGTTTGCGTCTGACGACATGTCGAAGATATATAGAAGACGACATGTCGTATATATGGAAGATGGATTGGGCCTGGACTGTACTGGGCCCGGCCGAACTCGTCACAGAAAAATGAAATGGGCCTGGACTGTACTCGGGCCAACTTAAATCGTGGGATAAAAACGACACGTCGTTTCCATGAAAGATGATTGGGCTTGCACTGTATTGGGCCAACCCAAATCATATCAGGTCGTTTTTCTAAAAAATATTTGGGCCTTGTTGGTACTCGGCCAATCCCAAATCGTGGTAGAAAAACTACACATCGTATTTGTGAAAGTTGGATTGGGCCTGGACTTTACTCGGCCCAGCCCAATTCATCACAAAAAACGACACCCCACTTCGTTTATTTAAAAATAAATTGGGTCTAGTCTGTACTCGGCCCAGCCCAAATCGTCACAGAAAAACGACAAAAATTACGCACTAACAGTGTTATAGATTATGTACTAAAAAGTACAAGACAAAAATCAACCGAAGTTGCAGCAAAATTGATCGTCATTTGAATTTCGTAAGAAATGACCACTATATATTCTCGCGGCGGGAAAAGAGTAAAGTTGAGTGCGAATTGGCGGGAACAAATCGGACGCCCAAACATTCACATATAATTCAGCACCTAGACGATAGTCCAATTTCAAATTCCGAAACCTCTTGTTGGCAAATGGGAAAGAGAAAGAGAGCTAGGGTTTCTGAGCAAAAACAAGCACCAGAAGACGAACAACAAATGGACGAAAATCACAACGCCTCTTTAACTAACGAGAAGACTCTCTACGAGATTCTTGGTGTGGACAGAAGCGCCTCCCAACAGGAAATTAAGAAAGCCTATTACAAATTGGCACTGCGACTCCATCCTGATAAAAATCCTGGTGATGAGGAAGCTAAAGAGAAATTTCAGCAATTACAAAAAGTGATCTCGATTCTTGGGGATGAGGAGAAACGAGCACTCTATGACCAGACTGGTTGTATTGACGATGATGACCTTGTTGGTGATGTTGCTCAGAATTTGCATGAATATTTCCGAGCATGGTATAAAAAGGTCACTGAAGCTGATATTGAAGAGTTTGAAGCGAACTATAGGGGATCTGATTCTGAGAAGAAAGATTTGATTGAGCTCTACAGTAAGTACAAGGGCAACATGAACAGACTCTTCTGTTCAATGCTTTGTTCAGATCCTAAACTTGATTCACACCGCTTCAAGGACATTCTTGATGAGGCTATAGCTTCAGGAGAACTGAAATAAACCAAATCCTAGCCTACACAAAATGGGCAAAGAAAGTATCTGAAACAAAGCCTCCTACTAGTCCTGTAAGGAGAAAGAGCAAGTCAAGTAAACAGTCGGAACCAGATCTGTATGCCATCATATCTCAGCGCAGGAATGAAAGGAAAGACCAGTTTGATTCTATGTTCTCTTCTCTAGTCTCTAAATATGGCGGGAATAATGAAGCTTCAATACCCACAGAAGAAGAATTTGAGGCCACACAGAAAAAGCTTGAAAGCAAAAGGTCCTCGAGAAAATCTAAGCGCAAGTAAATTTACTCCGTAAAATTGATAATGTGCTCAAATTTATGTCTATCAACACTCTAACGTGTTTTGTTAGAACTAAAAAAAAAAAAAAAAGACCACTATGCCTTGATTGCCTTCTCTGCCTTTTCAACCTCTACAGGCCCTCGCTTTTGTATACATATGAAGTTACAGATAATATGACCTAGAAATTAATGACTATTAGTGCCAAGGATTCTTTCTAGTCCCACTTCTTTTTCCGCTAATCGTTGAGCTTGATTTCTGCCAAGACAACAATTAAGCATTAGTAATTCCTGTCGCAGCAAAAATGGTCCAAACAATAACATTAGCAAAACAGAATACTGAGGAACAGTGATAATAAAACATACCGATTTTGATTTTTTAGTCTTTCCTCGGATCCGGTTCTTTGGGGGTTTTAGTTTGTATATCCGAACCATCCAATGTAAATACCTAAATCAGTCAAAATCCAACACATAATTAGAAGCAGAAAATGTGCTTAAGAGATAAGCTAAGGAGTAAGGAGATATTGTGGGCTGGCTTTAGTCAAGCTCATCAACAAAAACTCCATTTCACAGTGAAAGGAAAACAGGTGAATCTAATCAACTGTTGTTTTTTTCTTTTATCATATTAATTGACTGTTGTAACTAAGAAGATAACTTAGGAAATTAAAATATAAATATAGTAACTAAGAAAATAAAAAGAAAAACATGGTTTGGAGATCGGGATCTTACAATAATGCCAGCTGGAACTAAGAATGCCAACACATTAATGTCCATAAAGTAGGAGGGCCAAGTAGGAGGTTGATGCTCAGTAACACTAGCAATTATTGGTATGTACTTGCTTGCATAAGTTCTGAAATGGAAAAAAGTTATACATGTAAGACAAATAGAAGTTGCGAAGTTCAGGGACATTTTTCAGCTACGCACAATAGCGTGAGGTAATTCAATCATTCAATAAGAGTTACAGAATACAACCAGGTCAAATAGTTTTTTTTGTGGGCGGGGGGGGGGGGGGGGGGGGGTGGGTTAAAACAGACCTAGGGCTGCCACTTTTTACCGAACTTTCCGAACCGACCGATTTTAATTTTTTGGTTTGGTAACCGACTTTTCACAAGCCGAAAATCGAAAAAACCGAAACCGATGAAAACCGAAAAAAAAATGGTACAGAAACCAAAAAAACCGAACCAACCGATTACCGAAAAATATTACCGAAAATAAACCGAATCGATTATTACCGAAATAACCGAAGTATATGCTGATATATTTTCCGAAATATACACAATTTAAAAATATATAAATAAATAAACACCTATTTTTTCGTTATACTCATACATAACCCTAAAGTTGGGAAATTAATATTAATATGTAACGAGTGAGGTAAATCATAAGTAAAATATGAATTTAAGATATATTGAAAACAAATTAGACCGAAATACCTCGATGAGTGTTTACTCAAAATTTACTTTTTTGATTCGTTATTTTTTTGGAAGAAAAGCTTATAGACATTAGTCATAGAGCACGTCGTTGGTTTACCGAAATTCCAAAAATATTTAGTTTAACGAAGAATAAAAAACCGAAAGGATCCGAAAAAATACCAAAAAATCCGAAAATATTTGGTTTACCGAAGAATCGAAAACCGAAAGGATCCGAAAAAATACCGAAAAACCGAATTCCGAAATATTTCAAATTCGAATCGGTAAGGCCGAAACCGATCCGAAATTTTTTGGAATCCGATCGGTAAGGCCGAAAACCGATCCAATCCGACCGAGTGGCAGCCCTAAACAGAACAGTAATAGCAAGTAGTTTGACAGAGACTGTACTAGGACCACTTACATTTTCATGACAATCCGTTAAATTTTAGCAAATAAGATACTATCATGCCATTTCCCCAAATCACTTGGTATTCAAATTCAGGATTTAGGAAGATTTTATGATAATTTAGGAGCCGGTTAATCCAACTATAGCTATAACCATAATGAAATGTCTGACTATGGCCATGCTAGTTCATCCATAAGACCACAAGTTAGCAAACAAAAAAGCCGCATAAATAGTGAATTATGTACTTACGGATCAAGTAGACTTAGACTTCGCCCACTCCACCCCTTTGTAGGGCTTGAAGCTACCAAAGCTACCAGTACTGCTATCACAGCACAACATACTATCCTGAAAAATAAGTAACACATGAGGCATGGATATCCATTGCGTGAGAGTTTGAGCAGATTTAAAAAAACAGAACAAGTAATGCTTACAGGCCAATAGATAGAACAAGCGTCACAGCCACTTTGAACATTTTAGGAGTGAGAACCCCTTTGATATAGTACACAAATGCGACCACATGTATAATAATAAAAACCTGCAGAAGAATATTTACCAACAAGAAAACATGGTATCAAGTATATATTGGCAATCAAATACATAGGATATAAAGTACAAGGAATCTAGTTTCTGCACCAAATGAAGAAAATGGACAGGCCCATGGTTTTCTCAACTCAATTCTATTGTTAGCTTTGAAGGTGCTCCTAATTCTACCAACAAGGGTTTAGTGGAATGGTCAGGCCCATGGTTGCTCCCATGATTAAGCACATATTGCTTTCACTACCAATATGTTATTTACACGTTTTTTTTTAGTTAAGTAGGCAACCCATGGTTAAGACAAGCTCCAGTATCAAAAATGAAAAGTCGGTGATAAAAGGAAGTTGGTAAACACTCACCAAGAGGATGCGAAATGTTCTGATGTCATGACTGCATTAAATCCAACTACAGGCACCAAAGCAGCTAATAATGTTCCCAAGACAACCTGCATTGGAAAAGTTATGATTTCAACGTACAGGAACCAAGAATGTCATTTATAAAGTAGAGAGTATTAACATAATGGTGCTTCCTTGATTAGTAGTTGACGGAGACGTGCAATGAATATTTATTACTCATGAGAGTGATCCTAGTGTTTCAAAGACAGGTAGCAAAAAGTTCAAAAGGAAATGAAGTATGTACTGAACTTTCATGCACAAACAGTTGAAATAATTTCACTCTTTGAAGAAATATTCACTACTATGATATGGGCAAATGTCATAAACAGTCAAGAAATAACACCTGTATTGCAGCTATGGATTTTTAGTGCTTTCATAGAAATCATGTTGACAAAACTGAAGCCACCATAACTTTTAAGCAAATATATGAGAATCAATCTGCTGTATGTTCGGAAAGGTTTTTCTCAACGCAGCAGAATAGTTTGGAGATTTTGCCTGAAATAGGAGATGCATGATCAAATATAATAATGTTAGAAGCATAAAAAATGCATATGCCAACATACTTTTGATATTCTTCAACAGCAAAAGGAAGATGCAGGACATATTATTATATATGCATGTGTAAGGGTGTCTTATGGCCGGGGGCGGGGGGGGGGGGGGGGGTAAGGACTTTTTTCAATCTTTTACACTATACCCATTCATAGATGTATGATTATCCGGACTTTTTTCAATCTTTTGCAGACTCAACAAACCGAAGAGTAATAACTAAAGGTGGAGAAAATTAAGACTCTCATTAGGGTCCCAAATCATCATATAAGCCAACGATGATAGAGAATTATTAGCAGCAAGAGCTACAGACTAAGGAAAAAAAATAGTAAAAAGCACAAAAAATAAACTCAGGCTAGCATATATTAGAACACTGAAATTTTCATGAAGTGTTTTTCTTGTCGTGTAAGTGTACCCGGCGCCCTACCTTGCCACTAATTTTTGAACCGGTACTTTATGCCAATGAAGCTATATAAATTATATTATAAACTCCCTTTACTGCCGAAAAGAGAAACTCCATTGAACAGCAGCTATGTAGAGGCAGCTTTATAATGCAATTAGAAGACTTACATATACAGGAACAATTAAATTAAGTGAGAGACATGCAATGCATTTAAATGTTGGATTCATTATGATGAATGATTGATTTTAACAGCGCCCTTGTTATAATTAAAAAAGTTGAAAATAACATTACTTTCCCATGAGAAGTCTAATTCATAGGCACCAAATAATTCCTTTTTCCATACGGCAAATGGTTAAACGTCCTTTTCCTAGATGAAGTAGAGAAATTCACTCTCCCTATGAAGCTATGACTCGATCGAGCAACCATGAGCTTATAAATAGGCAATTAGAAACTCTGTTGTTCGTAGTCAAAACCCAAAATTTCACACCACCTGTAAGTTTCTAGTGCAAGATTATATATATATATATATATATATATATATATATATATATATATACTTATATACAGTGATAGGGGCAAAGGATCGACCTCTTTAGAAGGCAATAGATCAAGATGGAGAACAATAATAGAAATATGCAGAGAGACGGGAAGAAGAGGGTGAGGCGAAGGCATCGGTATGATCATAGAGATCATGGTGATCATACACGTCGATGCAGAAACCATAAGAGGCATGTTAAAGAAGATGATGGTGATATTCATAGGGATAAGGGACACCACCAGTCCAAATTGCGTGAGGTTTATAAGGGAATTAGCTGTAACAGAAAAGTTTTTAGGCAAGAATATGATGATCATGATTCCAAGGAAATCAGGAAGAAAAGGCGGAAATCGGAGGAACTGATCAGCCATGATTTAAAAGAAGGTCAGGACGACTCTCTACCATTGTTGCTATCATCGACGACAGTCGACTCAGATGTAGTTGTAGCATGGGTAAGTCTTCCTAGAGATGCTGTGTTTTTTATCCTAGATAAGTTGTTGGAACCCATTGACCATGTTCGGTTTGCTGCTGTTTCAAAGGAATGGAGATGTGTTGCGAAATATTATAACCATACGACTCAACGTTGGCAGAAACTACTTCCCATGCTCATGGTTCCTACCGGATCTAATGGCGAGCAAAAACTGTACAGCGTTCCAGAAAGAAAATTCTACGACCACATTCGGTTACCAGTGCCTTATAATGACATGTGTTATGGGTCTAACTATGGTTGGTTGGCCACAATAGACAAATCTCTGAAAGAAATAACGATAACTGATCCGCAAAAAAACCCTTTCGGAGGGGAAATAGTAGTGGTCACTTATCGAATAACTTTGCGAAACCCTTTCCGCAAAGAAGTAGAAGCAATTCATCTTCCTCCCTTAAATTACAGCTTCCTAAAAGATGATGACCGTTATACTTATTTAGTCCCGCATGTTATCTTGTCCGCTGATCCTACTATGCATCCGGAAAACTATGTAGTCTCAGCATTTTGCAATCATTATATGCCGTTAGCTTTTATTAAAGGAGGACACAAGGAATGGGTTCAATTAAAGTCTTCACGTGTCGTCCAAGGCAACCATATGTATTCCACCGCTATATTTTTTAGGAACAAAATCTATGCCATTGATGACTATGGAACGATGATGATGGCAGTCGATGTTAATAGCAGTATTAATAGTCCAGAAGAGAGGATCCTCAAAGTTTCACCTGATCGGTTACCTTGTCTGATTGGTGCCAAAACTCATCTTGTGGAATCAACTAAGGGAGACCTATTATATGTTCGAAAATGTTATGACCGGAAGAAAGCAGCTGGTGTCAATAACAAGTGGTTGACTATCACAAGCTTCAGGGTTTACAAGATTGTGTTCAATGACCAAGATGAATCCGCTGTTCAACTGGTTGAGATGAAAACCATTGGTGATGACGCTATATTTTTAGTTGACAGTCATTCAATGTCTGTTTCGGCTTCAAACTTTCCTGGATGTCTGCCAAATTCCATATACTACACTAGTAATGACTCGAGAAAATATTTTCAGACTTGTAAAGATGGCAGAAAATGTGACATGGGTATATTCAATTTAGATCTCAAAATCATGACCCCACTTTACTCCTCTGAAGATCAACGCTTTTGGAACAATTACATGCCGCGTTGGGTCCTCCCATCTTTTAAGTTTTAACGGACTCTTCTTGTAGTTCATGGATATAACTACCATTCACTTTATTTTAATTTTGACATGATTTTTTTCATTTTTGTTTCAATTATTAATTGTTGGTTAAATTCATTTTATCTCTCTAAACTTTATACCTGAAATCGTTTTGTTCTCAAACGTTTAATTTGATCACATATGTCCATCAACTCTCCAATTTGATCCATCACAGAACGCAAAAATATTAACTAGTTTATTTTTTAAGGTTTTCCAAAGTCGCAAACTAGAAAATTTCATTAAAAAAAAAAACAATTTGAGATTTTCAAGTTCTGTCACTTAGAACACATTTTAAAAAACATGTTTTACAAATAGTAAAGTTTTGAGATTTTTTTTTTTTGCCGAAACTATGTTTTTTCACCCAAGACCGTGGGTTATAACATACGATTTTTCAACCAAAATCGCATGTTCTTATTTTCGCGTCAAAATATTTCCACACTCAAATCATGATTTTTATAGAACTCTCGAGTTGACAGAAACCAAAAATATAGACTCGTTTATTTTTTACGATTTTCTAAATTCGGAAAACTATAAAATTTATAAAATAAAATAAAAATCGAGATTTTCGAGTTTTGTGAATTAGAACACATTTTGAAAAACATGTTTTACCAATGGTGAAGTTTTAAGAAACTTTTATTTTTTTGCCGAACCGTATTTTTTCACAAAAAACCGTGGATTATAACACAAGATTTTTTTGCCAAAATCACATTTCTTATTTTCGCGCCAAAATATTCTCAGACTCAAATCATTATTTTTAGGGAGTTCTCAAGTTGACACAATGCAAAAATATCGATTTGTTTATTTTCTACTATTTTCCAAAATCGGGAAACTAGAAAATTGATGAAAAATAAAGGGTGTCAAATGAGAGAATAAATTAAACCAACCAGAGTAACTCTGTAATTAAAATAAGGATCAAACTAGTGAATAACACTCTCGTATTTTATGACCTGTAGATAAGTTCCCAAAGCAACAAGACCGTGAGCACTAGTATTAGTAGAAAAAACAACACAGCGTAAGTATTAACACACTCCTTGGTGAGAAATGAGATTATGAATGATAAATCGCAATTCTAAATCTCAATATTATACAACTAAAACAAAACGATTACAAAACTAGCATTTGGTTCGTTGAACTTATACACTGTGATTCAAAAGTTGCATAATTTATAATTACATGTACACAAGCATATAGAAATTATAGTATTGATGCATTTTTCTAAATTTTCAAGGCAGCGATACCAGTAACAATGAATTTGAATAATAAAGAACGATTAGATCTAGAAAAATTGAAGAATATATATTGATGAATGATGATTGATCATAGAGCTTACAAAAAATGGGTCGGAAGCCCATTACAATTCGGCCCATTAATATCTTCCAGATATTCGGCCACGAAGCCCATCAAAAATTGGTCCAGATTAATATTTTCAAAGATACTTGGGCCTGAAACCCATTAAAATTCAGGCAAGAATAATATTTTCAAAAATAATTTGGGCTGCAACCCATTAGAATTTGGCACATTAATATTTTCCGCCCATTAAAATTTGGCCCATTAATATTTTCAAAAATAACTTGGCCCAGAAGCCCATTACAATTCAGCCCATTAATATTTTTTCCAAAAAATGGGTCGAAGCCCATTACAATTCGGCCCATTAATATCTCCCAAACATTTGGGCCCGAAACCAATAAAAATTGGTCCAGATTAATATTTTCAAAGAAACTAGGGCCTGAAGCCCATTAAAATTCGGGCCAGAATAAAACTTTCAAAAACAATTTGGGCCGGAAACCCATTATAATTCGGCCCATTAATATTTTCAAAAAAAACTTGGGCCGGAAGCCCATTACAATTCGGTCCATTATTTTTATAAAAAAAAAGAGTCGGAGCCTGCTTCTTACCTAAACTTTTTCATACCAAAAAAAAAAAAAAAAAGAGTTGGAAGCCCATTACAATTTGGCCCATTAATATCTCCCAAAAATTTGGGCCCGAAGCCCATGAAAAATTGGTCCAGATTAAATATTTTCAAAGAAACTTGGGCCTGAAGGCCATTAAAATTTGGCTTTCCCTAAAACCAACCTCAGAATCAGTGCAAAGACAGAAACTTGGTGCATATTTAGTTCTACTTCAAGTCAAAAAGGGTAAACTTGGAGGTCATGCTATAGTCATAAACATACATACAATGAGCATAAAAATACACACAACACATGAATGGTCTGCACTTGATTTAAACAAGACTTACAGTGTAGCTAAGATGTGTACAACCCCAGGACCTGGACCAACCCTATAAGTTGGGGCATCCCCATTTCCCTGCCAATCATCATTCGCCACTTGTCCTCCAATGGACCTCAAAATGGTTTCACCATCAGCACCAGAAATAGGCAGTGAAGGTATCAACGTCAAATCCCCTCCCTTCTCCACTTCCTCATCAGAAAGCCTCTCACACTCTTCACTACTCGCCCAGCCCGGCGTCGTTGGGTCCCCAATTCCGTTATAAACTGTCCCCACCTGAACCGCATTCGGCGGCAGCCACTTATCCTCCGGAAACCACCTCCCGCCTCCGCCGCCGTAGTCCTTCCTATCCGTGTACACCAAAGCCCCGATCGCTCCTTCCTCATAAGCAATCTGCACAATGCTCCCTCTGAAAATCTCTCCATACTTGGCCAACACAATATTACCAGAAACATTGACCCCCATTTGCTTCAGAGTCTCATAGTCCTCTAACCGCCCGTAGTTCACGTAAACCACGTGACCGGTCACATCCCCGGATTTCGCGTACGCGTGAAATATGGGGAGGACTTGGCCTGCCACGTCAGCGTAGGGTTAGCCGGGGTAGGTTTCCTGTTGGAGATTGAAACTGATGGGCGGGGATGACGGTGAAGGGGTTAGGGTTAGGGAGCGGGAGAGAAGGTATGTCAGGGCCACGTGGTACGGGGTTATGCGGGATCGGAGATTGGAGGAGGTGAAGATCGAGAGGACGTAGGCGGCGGCCTCGGCGTTGGCTTCGGTTCCGGCGACGTGGGGGCGGCGCGTGAGGGTGTGGAGGTGGCGGGAGATGGAGGCGTTGGAGGAGAGGGAATCGGAGATGAAGAGGGAGTGGTAGAAGGATTTCGGGGTCGGAGAAAAGAGGAGGAAAGTGAATGAGTTGAGTAGGGCCAGCAAAGTGGCGGTGGCAGTTTTGATCATTTTTAGAGAAACTAGTCAAACTTTTGGATTATGGAAGGAGAAGAAGCAGAGAAGAGTATCAAGTTTGTAAAGAGGTAAGCTCGACGTTGTGGCTACCGGATTTCCCAATTTAGAAATCGACGTTTGGGACTGTGAGCTTCCTGTTTTTAGCTATGGCTGTCACTTCAGTCTTCATCAGCTGCCACGTTGTTTTCTTACGTTGTCTTCAAATACGTTTCCCTCGTTTGACCAAAAAAACACCTTTTCCTTCTTTTAGATAAAATAGATATAACTAATAGAAGAGCCATGATTGGTCATTTATTTACGTACTTGCCACTGACTCTCCTCGAGCGCAGATTTTACACTACATTTGTTTCTCAAGAAAATTGAAAGGTATTGTATACCAAGTGCGAAGATACAAGATCGCTTTCTGGCTTCTACAACACCCAAAGTGACCTGCTGTTTGTAGCTTTGTAATGCCCATAAGGTGTTTGATAAAATGTGTGAAAAAAGTTATCAACTAAATAAGTTATAATGACCTAATTGAAAAAAAATAAACGAACACATTGTTCGGATTTTAATTGGTTCATGGATATGGTAGAACTGAGCTATTTAGCGAACGATTGTGTTAAGAGTTAAAACATTGATATTAAAAATTAAAGTGTCACGTGTCCTCAGGTATCCTAATTATAAAGGTTCAATTAATAAGAAATATTTGTATGACTCAATTGATTACTACATGTATAACTTGAGCTTTTCTACTTTCTTAAGCATGTTTTGTATTCCTTCCATTTTCTCTGGAAAAAAAATCATTAATATCTCTTATGACTTCTCTTATGTGATCCGTGTACCTCAATACAATGATGAGTTTTCGATCTTTATTATAAAATTGGAAGGATGTTGGATGCGGTTGCCTCAATTTAATGTTGTAATTTGTAACATTCAATATGATAATAAAGTAATTTTAATGAAGAAGCAGAAACCTATTCAATCATAGTGTGAGCTTCTTATTAATTCAGAGAGTTATGATATGTAGTTCATTAGGAGTCCCAGCTCTTAGAGAGGTTTGGTTTCCTAAGACGATGAGGCATAGAACTTGATAGAATCAGCATCCGATGCGCGTTTCTTTACCCGAGGGAAGGATGGTGGCAAATACATAAATAAGGATGGTTCTTATATTTGGCTATTTGTTAGTTAGATGTGTATGCAAGACGCAAAAGGACAACCACGTGTCGATGGCAAGCGGGTGCGTCACTTTGATAGTATAGTTTATGATTTTTTTACCAAATGATTGAGGCAGTTTTTCTGCATTGCACCATGATTTTAGTGTACCTGCAAAGGTGGCGAAATCCCAACCATTCATTTCATAGTAGCTGTTATTTAAATGATAAATATTACTAACGGCACTACGGCAGTTAATTATTGAGAAATAAAATCTCTTTTTTGCCCTTCCTCTCTACCCCGTGAAGTCTCTCTTATGTTCTTCCACTTCTTTCTCTTTGTTCTTCCTCCTCTTTTGATCAGTTTTGGTGGCACTCCAGAACAGAAGAAAAGCATTCCCAAATTCATACACCAGCTACCTCTCTCTGCAACTCGTCTCCATCAACAAATTCCAGATTTGTTCCTCTGTCATCTCTTCATCACCAACAAAGAAACATGTTTTTCATTAAACCAAATACCCAGATAAAAATTCTACAAACAAAATCATGAATTTAATTAATTTTCTATTAGTACTCTTTGACCCAGATCAGTCTCTGCGGATCTGCTATGAGCACAAGGCCAGAAACCCAGATCATATAGAAAATTAATCTGGGGATCTATATATATATACGACTGATATGCTATTATTAATTTTCGTCACTGATGACTGATGGAGAGAGACCCTAAGATAGAGAGAAAAAGCAAAATCAACCCACCATCTTTCAATATAATCATGTGAAATGAGGAAGCTCCCGCTTGAAATTTTTGATCTTTCTCATTTCATCTTCGAGCCTTTTGACGTACCCATCAAGCTTTGAAAGACATCTGAGAGCCTTTAATAGCCGAGAGTTGTGAGAGAAAATCGGAGATTGTTTTGGGGATGAAGACCAGATTGGAATCTAAGCCGAGTCAGATGCAAATTTCACTACTCATCTCTCTGTTCTCTTCGCCCAGTCAGATGTTAATTTGAGGGCAAAAAAGGAATTTTATCTCGCTACAGTACTGACGCCGTCTCTGGTACACTAAAAGCTTGGTACAAAGCAGCCGCTCCATTTCCAAACTTTTTTTTTTTCTTCTAACATATTTTTTATCTCTCTTCTCCAAAACAAAAACGTCCTTTACTTTCGAGATAACAATTCGATTATTGATTAATCATAATCATAAACTCTGGATTATTCTCTTTTTCATAATCATAAACTGGATTATTCTCTTTTTCATGGTGGGTTCATGAACTACACTTTTCTTTCTGAAATTATTATCGGATCTCTTTTCTTTTATATTCTTGTTTTTTTATGACATGTTTCTGTTTCTTCACTTTGTTTGAGAATTTTTAGCCTAATTTTATCAGATCAAGTTCTACATTTGTATTCGTTGGGACCTATATATGATCATGTTTTTCATTAAAATCCAACAATAATAAGTTCATTTGTTTTGTCAAATACTCAAAAACTCAAATGAAACATAAACTTTTAAGTATGAATAAATTACTTTTTTCGATTAAAAGAAATTTTCGATGGAACCTAAATTGTAAGGATCCGGACACAAATAAGGATCAGCCCACCATGCAGCCCATATATAACTCATTGCCACGAATTACTATAAACACACGATCAATTGACCATTCGAAAAGTCTCGAAATGTCCAAACAAGAGATAAGTCCGTCATGCACAATCTTAAAATTGGGCGCAAAAAACAATCTATAAAATAGAAATGTAAGTTGTAAGTCTAGATACACGCTTAATTGAGAATTGCCGCATTATCAAAATTCTTAGTTCTCTTCTCATTTACGCATTGGAGTGTTTTTTTTTTTTTTTTTTCAATCGAACCAGACATTTATAGCCTACTTTCTGGCCTAGTCGCATATTGCGGTAAGTTTTCTGCTCCCATTCTAGAAGGCTCAAGGTCGCGTACTTATATATGTGTTTATGATTTATGAAGCACTAATATTTTGCACAATACAAGGAATTATTTCAAACCCAAAGAAGCAGCAACTGGTAGTGCAAGTACTACACAAAGATAGACGTGGAGATTTGATTGTTCCATGACAGAAAACTAGTCCTTATTCCACCCCATGTTCATATCTGGTATTATTAAAGAGAGAAGGAAAGAAGAAAAAAATGAAAAGAAGAGAACTGAACAAAGAGAAGAGAGAAGGAAAGAAAAAAAAATTGAAAAGAGAACTGGAGGAAGAGGAACGAAGAAGAGAGAAGGAAAAGAAAAAAAGAAAAGAGAGAGAGAGAGAGAGAGAGAGAGAGAGAGAGAGAGAGAGAGAGCTGGAGGAAGAGGAACGAAGAACATAGATGAAAAGAAAAAGAAAGAGGGAGAGAATTAAATGTGAAGTGTGTTGACCAAAAAAAATGTGTAGTGTGGAGGGAGCTTACTTTGGTAAATAATATGCTTGCATACAAATTAACGAGATGAATATATGACTTGGTGGTAATGGTGTAAGGTATTTTTTGGGAGATGGGAAGTTCGAATCTCAACCAGAACAAATTTGATGAGATATTTTTTTATATTTTTTTTATGAAAAGTATGGTGAAATGTCTGATTTGCCCTTATTTCTTACGGAAATTAGACAAAAATATAACTGAAATACCTAAATGGCCTATATTTTTAAGTACATGCATGTAATTGATTGTTTTATAAGTTCATACCCCATTTTGTCCGGTTACGAAAAGTCCAGACCCCACTGATGATAAAAAACCCAAAAATAAATGATTCGAGATTTTTGAATTTTGTCAATTGGACCACATTTTAAAAAACATATTTATCGATGGTGAAGTTTTGAGAAATTTTTTTAATTATCGAAACCGTGTTTTGGGCCCAGCCCAACTCGTCACAGAAATATGAATTGGGCCTGGAATGTACTCGGGCCAGCCCAAATTGAGGCAGAAAAACGACACGTCGTATCTATGAAAGACGGATTGGGCCTAGTCTGTTGAGGGAGGATCGTCGTCGTCCTCCGGCGTTGGGAAATAGGTTTTTGGGTTTAATTAACAAATTTTGTTTATTGTGAAGAATAAAAAGAGTTGAGATCTCTAGTATAAATAACCTGTGAGAATGAAGATTGACCCTCAGTTAATTCATACGCACTCCCTCTAGTCGCAGAAGACCCACCCACTTCCCTGAACCTCCGTCTCGGCCTCATTCCTCTATTCCGAGTTTTTCCTCCTCTTTGATTTGAATCGGGGCCTGAACCTTCAGTTTCTTTCTGTTTCGATTGGAATTGGGGGTCCAGGGTTTGAACCCTTGTTCTTCTCAATTTCACTTCTACTCTGTTTCGATTGGAATTGGGGGTCCAGGGTTTGAACCCTTGTTCTTCTCAATTTCACTTTTACTCATGGATTGCTTTTTACTATTTCACTGCCGTTTATTTACTTTTACCCACTCTTACTCAGCAGCCCATCACCCGCCTTTCAACCCTTCGAAAATTAACGCCGTCAAAAGTTGCCAGGTGTTAATTTTTCATTGGTTGTCCATTCCTATTTATGCCACTTCTTCTTCTTCTTCTTCAACCCCATGCCCGAGCTCCATTCATAAAATAACCAGACCACGTACACCAGAAATTTCCTTACACTTCTTCTTGGTTTTTTTGTTTCTCCATTACTCTACATTACTCTCCAAAGAAGTACCCGAGGCTCTTCCATTTTCTTTGTGGCAATGGAAGCTACGAGGAATTCCAAGAAACCCAAGCCAGATTGCAAGTTCTTCCTCTCTGATACCTTATCCTGCCGAAAGGTTAGTAATTCTCTTTGTTTGTTTTTCATATGTTATTGTTTTTTGATTTTATTCTATCAAGATTGTATATTTCTGTATGGGTTGTGTAAAAAAATTGGGTTTCCATTTGCTGGTCTACATGGTTCTCTACAATTTTGGCTGTGAGTTCTATTTTGGGGTTTGTATTCCATATGAGTTTCTACTCGATTATAAAGATTTCCATAACACTGTAATGCATTTCTTTGATGGTGTTTGCAAGTTATCAATTTCTTTTTGCTCAAGAAATCAAGTGAAGTGTATGAGGGATTTACACAAGCAGGATCATTATCTAAAAGCAAAAAAAGATGGAATCTAAATCCTCAGTAGACGTAACCCACACCATATTTAATTTTAGTATATTTGACAGTGATTTTTGGTTTTTGATGTGCTTTTTTTAGGGGTTGGATTGCAATTTTCGCCACAGTGTTACTGCTCTAAACAATGAAAGAAACTGTAGGGCATGGCTTGCTGGGATTTGTAGAAATCAAAATTGTTCAATGAGGCACCCTGTAAGTGAAAGGCTATGGCTTTCTGGGTGATGTTTCTTTTTTCTGTATTTGTCTGTGCATTGTATCTCTAATCTTTTGGGCCTGGACCTTGTTGGTGATGCTTTCTTCCTCAGGCACTCAAGTCTACAAAGCATAACCGAAAGGAATGCCCCAGTTGTTTGTCAACACAGTGTTGCTGTGGCTATGGGAACCCAGTAACTTCTTGGCCATTTTTAACTGTCATTTAAAAAAGAATTTTCCATCATTTC
This sequence comes from Rubus parviflorus, assembly GCA_029955375.1. Lineage (NCBI taxonomy): Eukaryota > Viridiplantae > Streptophyta > Magnoliopsida > Rosales > Rosaceae > Rubus > Rubus parviflorus. Next base: position 20,582,569 of record JARGGL010000004.1, read on the forward strand.
ATATTTTCATCTAACCTATTTTGGTGGCCCTCTTTGCAGTCTGATATAAGCTTTATTGAGCAGACTGTAGAATCACATGAAAATGATCCGCTGGATTGGTCGTATGATGTCACATATGGTAAGAACATAATGACAATTAATGTACTTTCTTTATTAATTAGGAAAAGCATTACAAGTTTTTAACTATTTGTCAATGTTGCAGGGTGCACATTTTCGAGAGCGGTGTCCATTCGTTCTAGTAGAACCACACAACTTACACTCTCATCTGATGGAACATCATTGGTAACTTGTGGACCTAGCCCAAAGGTAAGTGCTTATTGATTATAGTCTAATTATAAGTTTCCTGTTATCTTGTACAAATCAAACAAGATTTGATACTATATCAGAATGGTTGGTACAGGCTGGCCAATCTATATTGATAATCGATATAGTCTAAGTTTCTTGTTAGGTGAGATAATCGATATTGATTAAATTCATTATGGTTGATTGGTACAGGCTTTATTGTGGTGTATGAGAACCTTGGCTCCAAGTTCCTCACTTAACCATTCAGCACCGATTACAGATGTATGTTTTGGTCCAGGTCTGGCTGCTACTTCTTCTGCAGACCACACAGTGAAGCTGTGGGATGTTAATCAGGTTTGTAGCGTGTTTTTTTTTTTTTCTTTTACTGGTTTACAAAATATTATTTTTATTTTTTTTCATTGAACTAAGAATTCTTATGTCCAGCCTGCAAATTCATTAGCTACACTGGAACATTCAACTTCTGTTGTCTCGTTGGACCTGCACCCCACTAGACCAACACTCCTTTACGCCATGGATTCCTCTTCTATCTTCTACTGGAACACACAATCTGTTGCAATAACTGAAGTAAGTGCTCTTCCTTTGCTCAATTTATCTGTTCTCCTATCTTGTATAATGTGGTTTGCAGATAAAGAAAAGCTTATTCGTTAATATAGTATTCCTTTTTTTTTTTTTTTTTTCCAGACTGTGCCTCTTGTTAGTTCTGGAGCCAGAGAATTAAGGGTCCAACCTGTTGAAGGAAGACTGTTTGCTGTTGCAGCAGAAAATTTTGTTTACATAGTAGACGTTGAGATGGGAGTGATTATGGGAAGCTTGGGTAGCCATAAATATCAAGTAATCGCGGTTTGCTGGAATAGAACTGGCGGGCAACTTGCATCGGTGAGCGAGGACATAGTGAATGTGTGGGACTTTAACCAAAATAGTATCCCAACTAGGAGTTCCTTCCATTTGAAGTCTTCGCCCAGTAACCTGTTTCGGGTATGCACATATCATCCTGTCATTCCCACAGTGCTGGTTCTGGGACTTGAAAAGGTAAACTCGTAATTCAGAAAATGTCTGCAAGTTATCTGTATGCTATAAAACATGGATCCTAAAAACATTTGATCTTTTGGCAGAGTTTGGAGCTGTGGCCCGTTGGCCATGAGCAGCTCACTACTAAAATATCAGATGAGCCAGTACTTTCTCTTGATGCCTCTACTGAGTTGCTCGCTTCGCTGCATAAAGAGTACTTCAAGATCTGGAGAGCTGACTGACTGCATCGGTGAGAAACAGAGTTCAAACACGATATCTAGGTGAATTGAGTTTCTCCTCCACATATGGCATCTGTTGTATTTGCAATGGCATCTGATGAACCGAAAAATGTTTAATCATTTGTTTGGTGTTATGCAGGTGATATGTGACAGCCATGAATACACAAAGGAGTGACTTGATGGGCTGAAGCTCTATCTCTGCCACAAAGTAGAATTTCAACATTTTCATTTTTTTGTTTTTTTACAACAATTTACATTTGATCAGTTAGTATGGGAATTTTATAAAACGGGGAATGAAGTTTGCTTTGGCGGTGAGGCTCTGGTTCCTTCTTGTGCTTTTGTTCAAGAAAAAAGCACTTCCCTTGTGAGGCTCTTGTAATCAGCTGTTTACTCTTACAATTTTTGCTGCTTTTTAATCGATTTACAGCATGCAGGATGATATTAATTAGTACCGAGTTTACTTGTAATTTATAATTTTTTTTTTGTCAAGAGGTAATTTATAATTCTTAACATTAAAAAATTCAACCACAAACAGTGCATTCTCTAAAACAATGAGTAAAAGAAAACGCAGTGCAATTAAGTATACATTGCATACAGAATTACAGACGAGAGCTACATATCTAGTACAAGGTCAGAACCATCAGAATCAGAAAATAAGACTAGGAGAATTTCACTTTCATATGTTAAATGATGAAAGGAAAAAAAACAAAAAAAGGCTGTCTCATACTCATGACCACAAAGGGTATGCGCATATGTGAATTTTGAATTAAGAGCAGTTTCATGATCTTTCTGCAAGCTATAGCAATTTCCCATTGCACACCTACAACCCAGTCAATAAGAAGATGTAAGGAACAACAAGTCACAACTCTGCATACAATTTCAGGAAAAAAAAAATTAATATTTATGGCCTATTATACTTGATTGGAGAAAATACAATCTTTGCAATGTTCACGAAGACGATTGAATACAACAAATTGAGTTGGAAAAACACAATGATTAGTCATGAGCACAATCATGTGATCTGAACTCTGAAGACAAGCAAATAACTCACAACTCAAATGAGTAATAGTGTTATGGGCCTTCCCCAATCCATCCATCAAACACACAGGCAGCAGGCAGGTACATATATACATTATTCCAATCAGAAGTGTCCAATGTGAAAATTTAGGTGTAAATTTTTTTGAGAGAAAGATAAATAGATTAATTAAATAGTCGATCGATTACAATCGTAAGCTTGGGCATCCTGAAAAAAAACAGGAGCGTTTGTTAACCAACTATGGTTAATCTGAATACTTAAGCCTGGACAAACCAAAAGGTGCACTACACCAATTGGTTGTCTTACAACAATAAAGCTCAGAAACATCGAGCCTACAAAGATAAAAACTTCTACACATCTAGAAGGGGAAACACAACTACAAAAGTCGCCTAAGCACTCAATTGTGGTACAACTTCGTAATTGTCTTCTAAATGATTCAAAGCTTCTAACAGGGTAAGCAAGCCACCAACACATAAGACTATTATAATTTGAAATTCCACCCGGGTCCCAAACCTGAAACACAGAGGAGAAAAGAAAATCCAGGCCATAAAGCACCAGCGAAGCCAAGCAACAAATCCAAAAGACAGCCACAAGACCGCTACGGCCCGGATCCCATATAATCCGGCGAACAAAGGAGATCAGCGCAAACCAACTCCACCACCCACCAATAAACAACGCCAAGAAAGAACGAGGAGAGACGACAGCTGAAAAACAACGAGCCACTCCAATGACAAAGCAGGCGGGAGGCCTCCTCCTATGGCAAGATCGCACATGGCAATCAAGAATGAAAAAGCAGCGATCAAAGTCGCGCTCATAGGTGTCGGCAACAAGCTTGCTGCCTCTAGGGTTTGGGAGGGCGAGAGAGAGAGACGCCTCCATCTAGGGTTTTTTTTTTATTTAGGTGTAAATTAACAATAAATAAATAAATTTATTAGTACACAATGTGAACATTAAGACCGTTTACGACAAAACAATCAAATTCATTTTTTATTTGGATAAAATGAAATGTTAATGCCCACATAAGTGAAGTCAAAGAAATATTAAAGGGATCAAATCGCCCAGTCAAAAATTGTAAACACAGATAAAACAAGTCTGTTTCAAAAGCTAAAGCATAAACAAACAAAGAAGATTGAGGTTGAATATTATTTAAAGAAATTACCCGCAAAAGCTACCATATGAATGGGTCAAAAATAATTTTGGTCTCAAAAGCTAAATGATCGATAAGTTTAAAACAAGATTTTGATTAGAATGCTGCGTGATAGCTAGATATATCTACCAAGACTGAGAAGCTAAGCGATCAGTTGATATGAGCTCTTGTGCCCGGTAACTTAACTTCATATCTTCGTTCAAAAGCTGCAAAGAGTTGGAATAACTTTCAGTGAAGCAATTAAACATTAGTCACCTGGTTGTACATGCAGTTGTACGTACTACAAGCCCGCACTAACAAAATCATGAGTAAAGATTGAGAAAGCTATTTGAGAGGAAAGAGAAGCAACATGTGCAGACTAAATATTCGCGCCAAAATATTCCCACACTCAAATCATGATATTTAGAGACTCATTAAGTTGACATAATGCAAAAATATCGACTAGTTTATTTTTTTTACGATTTTTCAAAGTCAAAAAACTAGAAAATTCATTAAAAAAAAAAACGATTCGAGATTTTCGAATTCGATCAATTTGAACACATTTTTAAAAAAAATGTTTTACCAATGGTTAAATTTTGAGAATTTTTTATTTTTTTTACCGAAACCGTGTCTTTTCACCCAAAACCGTGGGTTATATATAACACACGATTTTTTGGCCAAAATCGTATGTTCTTATTTTTTCACCAAAATATTCTCACACTCAAATCATGATTTTAGGAACTTCTTGAGTTGACAGGACACAAAAATATCAACTCCTTTATTTTTTACGATTTTCCAAAATTAAAAAATTAGAAAATTTATAAAAAATAAACGATTCGAGATTTTCGAGTTCTGTCAGATGAAACACTTAAAAAAAAAAACATGTTTTATCGATAGTGAAGTTTCGTGATTTTTTTTTCTTCGAAACCGTGTTTTTTTAACCCAAAATTGTAGTTTATAACATATGATTTTTGGGTGAAAATCATATGTTCTTATTTTCAAGCTAAAATATTCCCACACTCAAATTACGATTTTTAGGGACTTCTCGAGTTGACATAATGCAAAAATATTAATTCGTTTATTTTTTATGATTTTTCAAAGTCGAAAAACTAGAAAATTCATTAAAAAAACACGATTCGAGATTTTCGAGTTCTATCAATTAAAACACATTTTAAAAACATGTTTTACCAATGGTTAAGTTTTCAGAATTTTTTTTACCGAAACCGTATTTTTTTACCTAAAACCGTGGGTATAACACACAATTTTTTTGACAAAAATTACATATTCTTATTTTTGCGCCAAAACATTCTCACACTCAAATCATGATTTTTAGGGACTTCTTGAGTTGACAAAAAACAAAAATATCAACTCATTTATTTTTAACGATTTTCCAAAGTCGGAAAACTAGAAAATCATAAAAAAAAATAAACAATCCTAAATTTCGAGTTCTGCTAAATGGAGAAACTTAAAAAAAAAACATGTTTTACCGATGGTGAAGTTTTGAGAAATTTTTATTTTTTACTGAAACCGTGTTTTTTCACCCAAAACCGTGGACGATTTTTTGACAAAAATTGCATGTTAATATTTTCGCGCCAAAATATTCTCACACTCAAATCAAGATATTTAGAGACTTCTCAAGTTAATAGAATATAAAAATATCGACTGGTTTATTTTTTACCATTTTCCAAAGTCAAACAATTAGAAAATTCATTAAAAATAAGTGGTTCGAGATTTTTGAGTTCTGTCAATTAGAACATAGTTTAAAAAAACATGTTTTACCAAAGGAAAAGTTTTTGAGAAATTTTAATTTTTTTGGCCGAAACCGTGGGTTAACACACACGATTTTTTGGTCAAAATCGCATGTTCTTATTTTCGCGCCAAAATAAGAACACACTCAAATCATGATTTTTAGGGACTTCTCGAGTTGACAGAGTTCAAAAATATTGATTCGTTTATCTTTTACGATTTTTCAAATAGGAAAACGAGAAAATTAATAAAAAAATAAACGATTCGAGATTTTGGAGTTCTGCCAAGTTGAACACTTTTTAAAAATCTTGTTTTATCGATGGTGTAGTATTGAGAAAATTTTATTATTTTGCCGAAACCGTATTTTTTCACCAAAAACCGTGAGTTATAACACACGATTTTTGGGCCAAAATCGCATGTTCTTATTTTTACGTTAAAATATTCTCACACTCAAATCATGGTTTTTAGGGAATTCTCAAATTGACAGAACGCAAAAATATCGACTTGTTTAATTTTGACGATTTTCTAAAGTCGGAAACCTCGAAAATCATAAAAAATAAACAATCCTAGATTTTTGTGTTTTGTCAAATGGAAGACCTTTTGAAAAACATGTTTCACCAATGGTGAAGTTTTTAATTTTTTTTGCCGAAACCGTGTTTTTTGGCCAAAAACCGTGAGTTATAACATACGATTTTTGGGCCAAAATCGCATATTCATATTTTCACCTTAAAATATTCCCAAACACAAATCATGATTTTTAGGGACTTTTCGAGTTTCCAAAATGCAAAAATATCGATTTGTTTATTTTTTACGAACTTTCAAAGTCGAAAAATTAGAAAATTTATTAAAAATAAATTGTTTAAAATTTTCGAGTTTTGTCGTTTGGAACATAGTTTAAAAAATATGTTTTACCAATGGTTAAGTTTTTGAGAAATTTTAATTTTTTTGGCCAAAATTGTGGGTTATAATACTAGTCTTCTACAAACCCTCCTGCCATTCTCTCCTTCACTCTGACCAATTGCATGCATGCACAGTTTAGGAACTAATTAATAATTAACTAAGTGGTAAGGATAGGAGTTTAGGAACTGGTGTGGGCCACAATGGGAGCACAAATGTAAAGTATCTGTCACAGTAATTCTCCCCATGATAATCATCTGGAAATGGCATAAACAACTCTAACTTTCTTGCACCAAGTTTGCACTTGACAATACCAAGAGGTTTGAGAGATATATACACAATATCCTCATTATTTGGGTCGAAAACTAGCTAGCACATCGTGAATCATAATCATGTCCGCGAATCTAGCGATCCTTTGATCTTGGCAAGTGAGAAACATGTTGTGGTAATCAACAACTCTATGTATCAAACACCACCATTTCGATGATCCTGCATGGTCTTCTAGTTTCTTCAACTCCCAAATCCCCATCTCATTACCAGACTGTAAGTCCATTAGTTTGCAGGCCCGCAGACAACCTTGCCACTCGAATAGATACACATAACAAGTTTTATCAAAATCGTTTAACTGCGGCGACTCAAAGATATGACCACAGCCACTGAGTGGATCCAATTCATAAGTAAAGCAACTTATTGGCGGGTTAAAATTTTTACCCCACCAATACAACTTGCCATTGCAAACCCTGGCCGGAGACAAGATATTCCCGTTTGTACCCCCAGATTTGTCAATGTCTCCTGGGCTTAAGCTTAATTCTAACTCCCTCCATTCACCCGTCTCAGAAGAGAAGATATCCATGGCCAAATCTGAAACCGAACATCGGACAACACTCCACTTGTAATCAGCATTAACTTGGGTACAAGTAGTACTAGTCGAGTAGGTATAATAGGGATCACAAATGAACGCCACGTGTGTGCGTTCGTAAGCTCTAGGGGGGAGAGGAAGAGCAACATATTGCTTGGTGTATGGATTGCAGATGAAGTAGTCGCGTTCATCTCTACATGTTGCGGATAACAAGACCAAGTCATTGTGCACTCCTCGCACAACTAGTCCCTCCTTGTAAAATATCTTGTCTCTGAGAGGAGGGAGCATGAAACTCAGAGACAAAGTGCTTGTGAGTTTGCATTGCCGATGGAAGAATGAATATCCGATAAGCATAGAAAATATGATATTGGGCAGCTGGTCATGATCATAGACAACACATACGAAGCGGCCAACAAAATAAGGATTAGAGATAAGAGTGCACCAAGCCTTAGAAACACACTTGCATTGAACAACATATTTGCAAGGAAGTCGACAAAAGATTTCAACCAATAAAAGCTCTGGGAGTTGTGTTAATCCGGTACCTGTACTAGTTGTACCTGTGCCTGTGCCTGTACCACTTGGTGATAATGATCCTCTTACTGATGCTAATCCTTTTCGCTTTCTTTCATCAAAAGACTGGCCATCATCAGCAGCAATATTAGACAACGACGACGACAACAAGTCTGTTATACTTGCAACATCATCATCAACATGTCTCATGGCGGTAGGCAGCTGCCGAAACTTAACTTAATTACTTGGGCATATATATATTTACAATTCAACAAGAGTAACACACACAGATCGAGAACCATACCCTATTTATATACATGCAAGAGTGATCGTGCATTCCTGCTCCATATATAGAAGCGTTTCCTTGCAGATCCTTAATTACCTATACATGTTTTTTTTAGCGTCGGAAATAGAAGCACGGGTCTCATGGATGAGCATCTATTTAAACTAGAAAAGAGACCACGGGTCTCACGGATGACCCTATGTCCCTATATATTAAGTTTTTCTTTTTCTTTTTACTTCATTCAGGGTTAAGATCTAGTTTTAACTCTCATGTAATCACTTTTTCAAATTAAAAAGGTGAACAAGTGATTACGTCTATGTCTTAGGCCCCGTTTGGTATTGAGTTCTCGGGCTAATTTCTGCTTTTTTTAACCATTTTGGGCTCTCAACTGGTTTGGTAAATATTTTAATATAGCGTTTTTTGGCCAATTGCGGCTGGAAACCGCAATAATAAAAAGCAGGTGCTAGCATGCTTTTTCCTATCTGCGTTCACGGAACGCATAGCGGAGAAGCGGTACCTTTAATGAAATTTTCAATATTCCTGAAATACCCTGATTAGATATCCAAAATGACGCATCATATCGTCTAGCTCCGTCTTTCTTCTCCTCTGTTCTTTCCCCTGCACTCCTCTCTCTTCATGGATTATTCGCTTCTTTTTTCATTGTGCAGGCACTAAGACTTTCATGGGAGAGGTATGTCTAATCTAATCTAGGGTTAATTGCGAGTCAATTTTTTTTTTTCGTTCTTCCCCTCTCTTTTCAAGTTCTAATTTCTTATAATTTAATTTAGGATTTATTTATCTTCAGTTTATTAATTGTTTCTTCAATCTACTTCACAAACATCATCGGACAATCATCACCTATTTTCTTAATTTTTTTGGCCTGATTTCTATGATCTTTGTTTTTATATTTTTTTTCATTTTTACTTTCATCTTTACACTAGGGTGTTGGAAACAATCGTTTGATGTTCATATTGATTGTGGTACTTGTAATTCGGTTTTTAGTATGGATATTCATTTTTGGGTGAAGAAGCATTTGATTTTCAATATAACTAACACTTTGAATATTTTCTAGGTGTCCTTTGGTCTTCGTTAGCACCGATCGATTTGCAAAACTTTGGAAACCCAAAACTCAGACTGAAGTTTGCATTGATCTTTTTTGAAGTCTGCCAAAAGCTTAAAGCCAAATTCGCGAGGACCGGTTTCTCATAAACCACAAATTTGTACCTGCTCCGATTATGATTTTGGATTATAAAGCATAATTTTTTTTGTTTATGTATTAAAAAAAAAGTAGGTTCCTATTCATCTGGCAATCTTTTACAGCAACTTTGCAAGATAATGAATTGTTAACAGTTTATCTGAGAACTAAGATTTTTATGTAATGGAGCTATGTTTTTACACTGTCATCTGTGATCTGTGTTTACTGCTTACCAATGAGTAAAAATTACTTGTACCACTGTGTCCATTTTAGTCTTTTAACATAGTCATGGCATTTATATAGAAGAATTTACCAAACACGTTAAAACTACTTTTTATGATTTCATCAAGTTTAAAAACTAATTTACCAAACATGTAGTTGAGTTTTTTTATCGCTGATTATTTTCACAATTGAGTTTTTCTATAGCTGAGTATTCTCACAGCAATACCAAACTAAAATAATTATAAACATTACTGAATATATGGAGGTATGGTGAGTAATTTAGTGTCTAGTATATATGTGAATTATCAATTATTTGTTTAAGGTTATTTTAGGAAACTAATTAAGAGAGGTTTGGTTAGTAAATTTTATTATTTAAAAAGGAAAAGAGAGATGTAAAAGGTAAGAGACTAAAAGAGGTTAAGTGAGGAAATTTAAAGATCTCAATTTAACATGAAAAATAGAAAATTAATGAAATAAACATTTTGGCTTTTGGAGTATCTTTTAAATATATATATCCAACACAATCATTCGCCAAAAAAACATCCAAGATGGTTTTGAAATGTTTTGTGCGACGACATGCCAACCCGATGCAATCTTTATTTTTCAAAATAGCCTTTCTGAAAATTTCCTCTTTTTTTTTTGAACCATTTCGAACAAGAAACCGCATATATATAGTCATGAATTTCCTACAGACAACATTTGTCATTTCCGAGGAGAGCATTTTTGCTCACCTCTCCCTAGTTCTAGGAATAGTGGGATACTAATGGCATAGATTTCTGAACACCACAAAACATATTTATTTTATTTTCTGAGTTAAAAATGTAGAAATTAATAACACTTCTTACAGTATTAGAAATTAATTCATCACGAGATTCGATAATTTTTCTCTTTTGCCTATGTATCTAAAGTAACTAGTTTCAACTCAAATAATATTCATGCTATTGGGTTGGAATAATACTTCAAAGTGGTAAAGGTCACACAACTACATCACTTGATTGCTTCATGCAACGTACGTTCCTGTTTAGAAAAGCTAGTGCTTGGGTTATCGGAAATTATTCTATGCACGGTCCGTGCAACATCACGTTCAATCTCAGCCGTCCAAATAGAGATCCAACGGTCCAGTTTTGTTTAACTAATTCGATCATAACGGTTGACCGTTAAAAATCATGATCGTGTGCACCTCAGCGCTACGTGTATGTGCACGTTCCGTGCATGGAATACCTTCCGTTGTGTTATTTGTTTCTTTTTCTTATTATTGCCAAGAATAGAGGGAAAACGAAGCCATTCATTCATTTATGGTGACATTCCAATTTCCACATAAAAGCAATTTTACATGGTAAAAAGTTGAAATAGTGAAAAGTTTTGCCAGGTAAATTTTTTTGCATGATATTCACGTGCGCCAAAAAAAAATACAGAAAATTGAAAAAGAAAAAAGAAGTGAAAGAGGTAATTTCTCTTCTCCCACTACTTGTACCAAATTTAACAACTCGTTTCTCTCTCCCTTCACTGCTCTCTGTAGAAACCAGCTTGATTTGGGGTTTTCATCATCTCTCTTCGCATTCAGGTCTCTCTTTCTCTCTCCTTATTTGTGTTTCTTATCCTTATTAATACGCAGCTTTGTTGATTAAATCTGTCGGTTCTTGTTACAAGTTTATTTTTTGTTTGTGAAATTTGGGAATTCCGTTCATTAAGATCTTATCACAGTGTCTATCTTATCTGATTCCATGTAGGTTTAATCTGCTTAATTTTCTGTTAAAGTTCCAATCTTTCAATTTTGTTGGTATTTACTCGTTTCTGTATTCTGTTAAAGAATAGGCATAATATGATGATCAGCAGATCTGGGCTCTCCGGCTCTCCCCTATTTTGGGTCTTATGCTACGGATGGTATTTATTTCCCATAATGATAAGTTTTAGCTCATATTAGCCCTATGTAGTCAGTTGCTTGGAGTATTTTTTTTTTCTTAATTTTTTGTTCTGAGATCAGAAATAATTGAAAATGTTAGGTTTGTAATCTTGATTTTTGTACTCATGAAACTCTAAAACTCCGAAAGTAATTAATCTTGCAATGTATTGGATGATGACCGAGTTTGATTAGAAGGCATATCTTGATTTCATTCATTTGTAGTTTAGCTCTATCAATAAGAATTGTCATTGCAAGTGTAAGATTGCGCTGTTCGTGACAGAATGGTCTCCTAAGTTTTTCGTCAATTATGTGATTATTTGATTATATATAGTTCCCATACCACTGCAGTCACCATTTGTAGGAGCTGGGTGGAAAATGTTAGACTTGGACCTCTGTAACACCTCCTGTTTCATAGAGTGTCGGGCTGATAATCTAATCTGAAGCAGAGACTCATCTTTGTCTTTGTTATATATGGTAGTAATAATGCTTTCGACATTACTTTTTCTAGAATCCTGTAACGAGATTGACTTTTCTGCAGGAATCACTGGTTAGAAGCATTGCTCTGGTGTCAATGCTGTGAAGGATATAGCCTGCATAGAGTACAGGACAGGAAGAGATTTCTTCAATTAGTTTTGAAGAAAAAAAAAATGGAGGATGAGAGTGGACTTGAGCTTAGCTTGGGTCTATCTTGTGGCAGGGGATCGTCTGTGAAATCCAAGGGTAAAAATGGTGCCTCTCCAAATACTAGAGCAGAAGAAGGTGATAGAGAGAACAAACTAGCTGATGATTTTAAAGACTTTCTTCATGGAGGGGCTCAGAAGCAAGAGTCAAGTAGCAGCTCTCAAAGAAGTGATTCAGTGAAACCGAAGGAAAACTTCTTTAATGACCTCTCCAAGGCCAATGGTGATGCAGACACATCAATGAACTTGAATGGGAGAGGAGTCTGGGTTGCAAAGAATAACAAGTCTGATGAAATAGAGGAAAGACGAATAGATGCTGGTAATAAACGCAAGACTTTGTTTGAAGAGATGAACCATCAAAAGAAGCATGAGAGAGAAGCTCATTACACTGATATGCACGACAAGACGAGAGCATCCCACATTTCCATAACAGAAGACGGCTCTACTGCTGAAAATGAAGATGTGGCAGATTCTGAAGTGGAGGGCTCAGCCTCACGGCTTATATCCCAACATGATGATGGCTCTAAGCGATTTGTTGGATCTGGTGACTCTTCTGATGCTCAAAAGGAGCTTCGCAGGTTTGCTGATTCAAGTGGTGTGGACCTAAATGGGCAGAAGAGGTTTAATATTTCATCAGAAAATGACTACAAGCTCGGGAACATGACGTATGGTAGTCCATTCTCAGTGCAATCAGTAAACATGATGAATATGCCCTACTCTCTCCCTATGAAGGAGTCTAACCCTGTTGGTGCACCCAGCACATCAGGCCATCTGATGCCTGGAATGATGCAGGTGATGCCTATTGCAACTAGTGAGCGGTCAGGGACTCAACCCGTGAATCCTGGAAACTTGCCAGTTATGTTTGGCTATTCACCTGTCCAGCTTCCGATATTGGATAAGGATAATTCTTGGGGTGTTCCTCATACTCAGCAGTTCCACTATGCTGGCAGAAATCCACCAAACTCAGGTAACTTTAATTATGGATTGAAAATTATAGGTGTCCTGTATACATATTGTATAGCACCTAAGGGGGTCCTCTGTCCTTGACTGTTGATTTCACTTTTCAGTGGTGATGGTTAAAAACTAATTCTTATTACTTCTTGTATTGATGTAGCTGTGATGCAAGTAATTTCACATAATACATCTGAGGCTACACAGTATGATGGTAGGATATTAGAACAGGCCAAAGGTGATGGCAAACAGCATGTCACTGAAGAGGGCTCCTCTTCTCAAGCAGAAGAAGACATGAAAGTAAGCAGCACGAACCCAAGGACAAAAGATGCACCTGATCGCTCAATGGCAGAGGATTTCTCTCTTGATATTTCAGCTATAAAACCAGGCATTGCTGCAGACATAAAATTTGGGGGATCTGGTTCCTGCCCAAATCTACCATGGGTTTCTACCAAAGGTCCAGGCCCCAATGGTAGGACAATTTCTGGTGTTACGTACAGATACAGCGGAAACCAAATCAAGATAGTTTGTGCTTGCCACAGTTCCCACATGTCCCCTGAAGAGTTTGTTCGGCATGCAAGTGAAGAGCCTTCTAATCCAGAAAGCAGCACTGGTTTGACTACAGTCCCAAATGGCAATCCTGCTGCCTCCGCTCAGAGCTGAGTCTTGGCCTTGTGTGCAGTATATTTACGCTTAACCAGACTAATAAAATTATACTTGATCAGGAAAACCTGGCAACGGTTTTTTATGCTCAACTTATCTCTTTACTTCTGTAGTGATAATCTTCTTCTGTCATGCTATTGTGATAGTAAAGGCCATGAATTTCAGTTTTATTCTAGTAGTTCTTGAGCAAGGTGTCATTACTTTCCTCATACATTGCTTCTGAGTTTTAAAATTATCTTGCAACAAATCATGAAATTTCTGAATTCAAGTGCTATGTAACTGTTAGTGTATCTAGTATATATAATCTTATGGAACCAACCAACAACTTGTATAATGCCTGCAAAGATTATCGATTCTCATCAAGTGGTTTTTAATTGAATTTTGTTTCCAAGTGCATTGGTTGTGTTCTCCTGGAGTATAGAGCAGGCCTTGAATAAATGCCACACATCGAGAATCTCATGGTCAAAATATAAGAAGTTTAAAAGGATATGGTTGTGGTTTGGGTTTGGGGTTCATTTTCATCATCTTATTCTTTAAATCTCCGTACTATCTGCCATGCCTCTGTCATTTAATTCTTGGATTTTTCCTACTGCCTTACCATCCTTCCATGTGCAGTCTTTGAAACATTTGTGGATCTGTTTATATGATACAGCTTCACTTCCCAAATGGGTAATGTTAAAATACCTGATTCTTTAACTGAAAATACGAGGCTCCTTATCTTCGAACCAGAAGTTTTGTAGTGTTTCAGAGTATTAACACACCGGCCGAAAGTCTTCATCCTCATTTTATCTTTTAAACCACCCATTTACATGTTTAAACCTACTTTGAGCCTTTGATAGGTGCAGAGCAATTATATCCATATAACTATGGAGACGAGTGCTTGGTCACCCTTGTTTGTGTTCGAGGATTCAAAATTTGGGAGTGGGAAATAAATAAAAAGAGGTCTTGAGTTTGCTTTTCCTTTTCCCTTGGGAAAATTGAGTCAGTTTCATTGAACAGAGCTAATCCAATCTGATTTAAATCAATGGGATTGGAGACCCTCATGTCTCTAGAGTAGAGTATGAGACACAAACTCATTTTCAACTCAATGGAACTGGTTATCAAAATCAGGGTGGGTAATATGTACTTTTCTGGTCTGAATTAATATTACTGCTTCAGCCGAGTTAATTTCAAGCATGGCTAAATGCTGTCCTATGCAGTGAGGTCACCTAAACCAAATCCAACTCAATCATCTTGACTTTCTGAGGTATATATGCTCATGCATACAGCATGCAGCATACGCTACCTATAACTTTGACTTTCATTTGCCACTAAAAACCTTCTCTAAATTTGGTCAAATCACAATTCTGAGAAGACAAGCTAAAGCTAATCCAATACCAAACTCAAACTGAAACACGTAGGGGACAAACATTACCTGTGAAAAGCTCATAACGAAGTTTTCAACTTGTTAAACCAGGTTTCAACTTGATTAGTTTAATGGTTTCTTAATGAATGATTGAAATTTTAAACCACTATGATGTCATGTTGCAGGTGAAATTTATAATATAATGCAGGATCATTACGCAAGAAACGCCTAAAGCCTACCATAAGAAGACATATATTGTCTACATGCAATTGATCCCTCTCCCACCTTGTCATCACTTGTCTAGTATCAATCTTAATTTATACACTGAATTTATATAAAATTGATTTGATCAAATGAGGCCACACCAGAAACTGCCCAAGAAGAAACCAAGAAAACTGATATCACAAACCAGATTGATATATACCCTTTCCGGAAGAAGAGACATTAGAATTTTGGGCCAGTTTCGAGATTGTTTCTTTCCAATGTTTCGTTCGAGCTTGATTGTTTTGCTTCTCTTTAGTTGTGTGGTCTTGATGGATGTTGAAGCACAATCTAATGGCGATTTTTCTTCTGATGATGATACACAACAATCTAATTTTCAACCGAGTGTTGCTGTGGTTATTGGTATTCTATCCATCATGTTTGCCCTCACTTTTGTTCTCTTAGTCTATGCCAAGTTCTGCCATAGAAGAGGTTCTGTTCATGGCAACCATCACTTGGAAGGGAGGCGTATCGGCAGAAGCTCTCGATTTTCTGGTATCGACAAGACAGTGATCGAGGCACTTCCTTTCTTCAGATTCTCTACTCTTAAAGGGTCAAAGGAAGGCCTGGAATGTGCAGTCTGCCTATCGAAATTTGAAGACATCGAAATCCTCAGATTGCTTCCCAAGTGCAAGCATGCCTTCCACATTGACTGCATAGATCACTGGCTCGAAAAGCACTCGAGCTGTCCTCTTTGCAGGCACAGGGTCACTTCTGAGGACCTCACATTCATTGCATACACAAACAGTATGAGAGTCTTGTGGGATAGCCAACCAGACTCAGACATTGAGCTCTTTGTTCAGAGAGAGGAAGATCACCGCGGTGGCTCTTCCAGGTTCAGCGTGGGAAGCAGCTTTCGCAAAATTGAAAATAAGGAAGAGGAAATGTTAATCCAACAAGAAGCTGGCACGTTGGAGGTCCTGCACAAGCACAAGCACAAAATTCTTGCGTCGGATTTTGTGTTCAAGAACAGATGGAGCAATTTGAGTTCCTCGGACCTCATGTTCTTGAACTCGGAGATGCTTAACACATTGTCAAGCAATAGATTCTCCTCCTCGAACAATGAGCAGTCTTCGCCGAGGGAATTAGCAACAGGAAATGAGGAGATCATGAAGATTAGGGAGGAGATGGAGATGAAGAGATTGTTCGAGAACAAAGTCGGCAGTACCATGAACAAAAACACTACTACTACTACTACTACTTCTGCAGCTTCAAACCTACCAACTCATGCCTCGAGTTCTATGAGTCGAGGTGAGAAGAGATCAATGTCAGAAATCACTGCTCTTTCCAGATTTGGAAATTGGGGTACCAAGAACAGAACCAAAGAGCCTTCTTTGCTTGATAACAATGTGAAAGAGGAAAGAATGAGGCGGCTTTGGTTGCCGATTGCCAGAAGAACAGTCCAGTGGTTTGCCAATAGAGAGAGAAGGTCTCAACAGCCTCAGCAGTCTACAAATGTATAATTGGTAGTACAATGCAATCTCCAAGTACATTTTTCTGTTTATGGAAGCAATCATTGGTTTCATAGAGTTTAGGTACTAGCTTAGCTAATTTTGTTTATAACTTAGACACACCCTCAATTCAAACACGTACTGTTTGTTGTAATCTATGGATTCCTTGGTCACAAACTGTTTGTTTATACATTCCAATATCATTCTCATCAAACTTTCAAATATGCTTGCTTTTAATTTCTTAGTAAACAATTTCCTTCATTGCCAAGAAAGGAACTTCATTAATTAATTAGGCAACAACTTTGGTCTCCATGAAATAAATCATGCTAATTCATTTTTTTAACCCAATTGCATGTATCCCATGTCTTAAATCTATTTTTACCTGCATATTGATTTCTTCTAGAAATGACTCTGATTATGATAATATCTTATGCTCTTTAAAAGTTGAAAACATCGAACTATTACAAAAACATAATCAAGTTTAATTATCATCGGTCTGTGGTTGTCATTTCTTTTAGGGTTTTTTTCAGCAACAGTGTCTGAACTCTTGTGCCCCGGCCAGAATGATACCCAACTTTTCAAAAGAGTCAATGTGGTACCTGGACTCTAAATTTCTTATCAACGTCATACTTCTGTCAAATTCCTGTTAAGTCTCAGTTAAAAACCCACGTGTCAGTCACGTGGGGTATTAATTTTCCTTTTTTTTTCTTTTTTTCTTTTTTCTGTTCTTTTCCTTTTTTTTTTCTTTTTTTTTTCTTTTCTTTCTTTCTCCTTCCCCGCACAAACTCTCTCTCTCTCCCTTGCCTCACTGTTGCTGTCGAGGCTTTAGGCTCCGGCCACCATCACACAACACCGCCCTTACGGAGCAAACGGTGGCCCGACTCCGGCGAGCCAAGTCCAGACGAGGGTGAGGTTGGAGAGGTACACGAATTGAGGAGTCGAAAACGTTGTTGGAGAGATTGAGGAGTCGGAGCCCCGAGAGCGCCGAGATCTCGGGCGGGATGGGACCCGACAACTGGTTGTCGGCGAGGGTGAGGTTGGAGAGGTACACGAGTTGAGCGATGTCGGCGGAGAGAGTGCCGGAGAGGTTGAGACCGGACAGGTCGAGCGAGGTCACGTGACGGTGGGGGTCGCACGTGACTCCGGCCTAGGTGCAGTGGCTGGTGTTGGGGGTCCAGGAGGAGAGGGCGGAGTCCGGGTCGGCGGTGATGGAGGCCTTGAGAGAGAGGATGGCGCGGTAAGCAGAAATTGGGTGTGGGGGTGTGGGGGTGTGGATAGTAATCGGTGGGGTGTGGATAAAGAGTGGTGGAGGTGGAGGAGGAGGAGAAAGAAAGAAAGAGTGGTGGAGGTGGATAGTAGTCGGGGCACCGTCTGCTCCATTTTGTAGGGGCGGTGTAGTGTGATGGTGGCCGGAGCTTGGAGCCTCGACGGCAACACTGCAACAGTGAGGCAAGGGAGAGAGAGAGAGTTTGTGCGGGGAAGGAGAAAGAAAGAAAAGAAAAAAAAGAAAAGGAAAAGAACAGAAAAAAAAAAAAAAATTAATACCCCACGTGACTGACACGTGGGTTTTTAACTGAGACTTAACAAAAATTTGACAGAAGTATGATGTTGATAAGAAATTTAGAGTCCAGGTACCACATTGACTCTTTTGAAAAGTTGGGTATCATTTTGGCCGGGACACAAGAGTTCAGACACTGTTGCTGAAAAAAACCCTTTCTTTTATAAGTCATATATGTCTTCTTTTACTATATGATCGATCAGATTGTAAATATAATAAGGTGTCGAAATCGCTGGCGCAAGAGTTTAGAGTTGTAATATATATTTTTATCACCGCGAGGCTGTTATTGAATAAAATTGACGCAAGAGATGAGCCTGCTTTATTTGTCTTCAAGGAAACCATTCATGAGTCATCTTTACATGTTTTATGTTAATTAAGCTTTAGTGTTTTGTCTTTACAAGTTGTCGGCACGATACCTCATAATTATGTAATTATGTTTGTTTTGTTGTAAGCTACTCTTAAAATAAAAATAATCCTAGTAGACTAGATCTATGTTTAGTTTAATTAGTACATTAATCTAGTTGAATTAATTAAACCTAACATCTGCTTGGTCTTGTTTCTCAACCTTGATACAAACATGTCCAAGCTGCTATTACAGCAAGAGTTTCAATAATAAAGGATATAACTGTCAGCTGCTATTATGGAAGCAACGTGAAATTTATAATTGCATTGAAGGATCTTCAATTATTTACACATATATGTATTTACAGAAGGGGGAATTTCATCGAAAAATAAAGAAAAGAAATCTATCAACCGACCTCAACAATGGCTAACTAGCAGCAGAGCCTGTGAAATATCACATGTAAATCAAGTCAAGTATAATGGGACCGCGGTTCTCATTGTTCAGCAAAACCATGAGTCAATCTCATGGCAGAGAAGAGAAGCCACACCTCGAAATTGTTTACTAAGGTTGAAAATCCTGTACTTTTTCATCCTTCTACCAGTCATCAAACCATTCCGGAATGTCAAGTTCTTCATCATGCGACGGAGAACCTTGAGGAGGAACACTATACTCCTCTGAGTGACTTTCCAAATGTTGAGTTATGCGAGAGGTGATCTCCTGAGGAACAGGAAAGCTACAGTCTCTGATCCTTTTCCAATCAATACCATCAAACCAAGGATGACTTTTCACAGAAACAGAACCTTGGCTTCCTAGTCTGGTGTTTTCATCAACCTCAAGTAACTGAACATATTATTAAGAAAATTAGGAGTACGAATGTGAAAAATATATCTTCTCGATCATATATATATATATTATAAGAGAGATGACCATGACCCAAAGATTTCTGCAATACCTTGGTGATGAAATCAACAACTTCAGGGCTAAAAGTTTGCGGAAGATTAAGCTGTCCCTTCGCAATCTTTGCAAATGTATCAAGCTCACTTTCTCTCCATGACCCAAAAGGCAATTCACCTTGTAGCATGAAATATATCAAGACTCCCAGTGCCCACCTGAAAAATACACACAAATTTGCTTCTAGCTTCTTGTTCTAAATTTTTTTCCAAAAATCTTAATCAACAAAACTAGATACTGTTAATAGCAAGAATGTATTCTCATACTTGCATCTAAGTCTAACATTAATTTTGTGAGTTTATGAATATTCCCTCTATAAATTTTCCCAATTTTACTGCTGACTATGCTAACTATTCCTGAATGTATTTACTCTCCAAACAATATGTCTCATATTTTCCTTTAAAAGCCTTTATTCATAACTCTATGGAATACTTGAGTTTTAGGATAAACATGGCATGCATCATCCAAGTTACATAATTACCAGTCAGCTGGGAAACCATGGCCTTTTCCCTGAACTACCTCTGGAGCTAAAAAGTCCGCCATTCCACAAATTGTATATGTTCTTTGGCCAGACAACTTTTTCCCGAATCTGAAGTCTACAAGCTACAATACAGAAAAAAAGTAGTAATTAAGGATAATTTCATCAAATTCCCCTCCATCAATCCCCAGCTTTAATCCAGATACGATGAACACAATTTAGAATGAAAAGCAGTAAATCAACCTGTAAATGTCCTGTGTGGTCCAACATTAAAACATCAGGAGACAAGCCTCTGTAGAGAACGTCATTCTGAAATTCAAATTGAAATAGAAAAGACAAAGATGCAGTAGAGAGATGTTACGAGTAAATTCAAGAGTTGAAGAAGAAAAGCGGAGGAAATAAGCTACTTGCAGACAACGGACCTTGTGGAGATCCTCCAAAGCAGTAATTAGAGAGGCTGTACAAAATTGGGCAGATGGTTCATCAAGGGGAGTGCGAAGTATCGAGGCCAATGGACAAGCAATGCATGTATTGAGCAGTATTGCAGCATGTGTCTGATCAACACAAGTGGACAGAACCTGTGGTACACAAGCTGAAGGGCTTATGCTCTTGATAAAATCCTTCTCTTTTAATACTTGCGCTTCTTTTCCAAGCTGTCTGACCTTGTGCTTTGAAAACCTTTTCAAACTAAGTAAATTTTCTGATAGGCAATCAAAATCAACAAGACGTATTTTCATCAGTTTACGTACTGCTCATAGAGAAATAAATTCTTCTGAAAAATATTGCATTTAATTCAGTGTAGTATATGTAATCAACTTTCTTTCTCTTTATGTAACCAAAAACAACTTTGTTTCTCTTTAACAAAGGGCATAGAAACTGTTCACCAAATAAATGGCATAGTAATTCAACAGTTCATCTCCCCCACCCCAAAAGAAGGAAAAAGAAATCCCAGTTTAACATGAACCACTACCATCAAGTAGTAGAAGACCAGGTAACCAAAAAAATGAATAAATAATCATAAAACAAAAGAAAGCCAACCTGAATCTCTTAGAAGAACAAGCCCAATCTCACTGCAGTCAGTGGAATACAGACACCTCCTCCACTCCTGGACAAGAAAGACAAAACATCCAGTTAGATGATATGAGAAACCAAGTACGCATTTATTCTTGGAAATATGACCACAAGTGGACACTGTACACCATACCATATCAGCAAGCTGAACTTTCGTAAGAGCAGAGATATCAATACTTTTGGCAGATTCCATTAAAGTTTCCGAAGACTGATCCCTTGATCTATATAGTGAAATCAACGAATAGTATCAGAGCTATGCAACAGTCTTGAGTTATCAAATACAACATAAAAGATTATTTTTGAAAATTGATATGTCAACAGAGAGCTCCAAAGTTAACCATGGAGTTCAAAATAGAAGTTTGATCTAAAACTTATGAACTGAGACTTGCTGAGAATACAACATACTTCTGATCATCCTGAGTAAGCTTTGTCAAAGGGCCGATGACTGAATCAAATTTTTCCTTTGTTAAAACAGCACAAACAACATCCCCCACAGCAACTGCATTAAACAAATCAATATGTTCACCGAGAAGTGTCCATTCGCCAAAGTAGCTTCCCTCCGTCTTCTCCACTAAGATCTCTTTACCGCTCTGAGGATTATCACCTTGTTTTTGATCGTCAGACATGAGACTGCAGACAACTGGATTGCTAACTGAATTTGCATCAAATGTAATCCTCACTTTTCCCTTCTGGATAATGTACAATGCCAATAAGCCTTCATTCTGCAAATACGTGTTAAGTATATTATATGTAAGATAAGGACAACAGAGTAAATGGATATTCTTAATGGAGCAAGCATACCTCATTGACAATTGTTTGCCCATCTGAGAATGAAACCTCAGAAAGAGAATCAGCAATATGGCTGAGCTGTAATATTGTCAACCTCGATAAAAGATCCACTGATCGAAGCAACTTCAAATATGACAAATTAGAAAACTCTGACATTAGAATTCCACGAAAGTCTTCTCTTTTCAAAGCCCAGAGAGTTCCAGCGGTCACAGCACGAACAGATGCCTGGAGTGGTTTGTTATACCTGCAGTATCATAAATCCCAAAATCAAGTAAACAGGAATTAGAAAGCATTCATCAATTACAGGGGTGAAATACAAAGATTAAGAAAAGCCAAAATCCAATGCATCAAAATATTATGCATCCCATTTTCTCAGACACCACAACAAAGAAAAACTGGGGGGAAAAAAAAGACAAAAGCACATGTAGAAGTGTAAAACCTTAAATTCTGACACCTGTTCATTTGTACATCACACATGTAAAACATATTGTCAATTTACAGAAGCTGTCATAATTTTCCGTTTATGCATCAACAGCTTAAAGAAAAATAGGAATAATTGACTCACATTAGTGCTAGTTCTCCGAAGGATGACAGTTTGTCAGCTGTATATCGTTGCAGAACCTTCGGAACCTCTCCATTCTTTTCTTCCTGTCACAATTGTATCCAGTCAGCACAAATCGTTGACCTCAGGAATTAATTATTCAAATGAAGCACAGTCAGAAGAAGATATATTTAAAACCTGGGTTGCCGACACTTCAAATTCTCCATTGCCAACAACATAAAAGCAGTCACCTTCACCACCCTACAAAAAAATAGCAACTGTTACAATTACTAATTTCACACTAAAGTTAACCTTTGAACTTCCTCATCTAATCTACTAGTAGCAAAAGCTATGTTTTGGCAATGTGTAATCTAAGGATCACTAAGTTGAAAATCAAATTTCTTTGAAACAGGGGGTCACTAAAAAAAATGTTTTGTCCTATATCACATATGTAATGATTATCCTTGGCTTACATAAGGTTCCTGCTTATAAGAGCCACTATGAGAATGTTTCTAAAATTCCATTTTCTACATTTTATATACATTTACTATTCCTGATGTTGTTGAAGCATTCCAAGTAATTTGAATTACACTCAAATTGATAGTCTAATATATTAATCCTTTCCAAATTGTTGGTTTCATCAGCCCATGTATTCCCCTAATCCCTAACCGAAAAACAATGAATTATGTATAAAAGCAGAAAAATACATAAGGCTATTACACTATACATAAGAAACCTAACCTGTCTAACAACAACGTCCCCAGGCTGGACCTCAACCCTTTGCATGCAATCCAATAAAACATGACACTGAGAGTCAGTAAGTTTTCTGAAGAGGAAATGATCATGTAAAGCCCGCTCAATTTGTGCCTGACATAAACCATGCTTCGAATAAGAACTCATGACTAGAGAAATTTGCCATTTCTTTTCTATCATACAAAACTATGATGAAGAGAAAGCAAGAAGGATAAGAAATCGAGCTGTACTTCTTCCTCCCATGTCTTTCTGTGGGCTGGAGATGGAGGAACCCAAACTTGCCCGTTTTCTAGAGAACTTTCAATCACACGAAGACGTGCCTTTGACAAATCGTGTCTTATACGAGGGTTCCTTGAGTTCCAGCTAATGGTTGAAGGAGATTCTGATCCAGTAAGCTCTACAACTTGAGGAACAGGTGGCCGTAAAACAGCACCAGGATATACTGATTGACCAACAGCAGTCTATGGGAATAAGATATTATCAGTTTTCTGAGTTTAACATTAACTATAAAAACATCATATTGTGGACAGCAAGTCCTCTTACATCAGTTAGCCCATCTACATGCACCACGATCACTGTAATATCATCTGTACGGGTTTCATACTGCAGCCAAAGTTTATAAGATTCGGCAACAATTGCAGCACAAGCATCACGGGGATCTTTATATTTTGCAACCTATAAATATAGTAGCAGGATTAAGAAAACTAAAAGGAAAAGACGGGGGATCTTACAGGAATAAATAGAGAAGTGAAATTGTAAAAAAATTTAAAAAATTTAAAAAAATAACTCTATGTGCAGGGATTTTATTATACTTTTTTGCATTATCTGACCTATCATTGATATATTAAGTTTGTTGAAGCTGATGATCATCTTATCAAGTTCTTTAATATAAGCATTTAATCAGAGGTGGGTTCAAGGATTGAGTTATGTGATGAAGCAGCAAAGCTCTAGTTTGTGATTCTTACTATAAGCAGCTCATATAACAGGGTTGAAATAGCAAACCTACGCCTCAGAAGTGACTGTCAGTAAACGTACCTTAGGATGAGCCTCAATGGATATGGAAAATATAGGGTACACACAAACTTAGAAACTCTGTACCTATCCTCAACTTTTGCTTATTGTGATTCTTGAATTAAGTACATCTTGCATGATAATAACTTCTAAATCCCAAATATCAAAGGTTCAGAACATAGGCAATAGCATATTTATCCATTTTTCAATTTGTGTTGAACATATACTACATAACTAACAACTCCTATATCGAATAACTGCTATATCCAACACTAAAGTAGAAAACAACCGAATCTAAGATTTGGCAATAAACTTATAAAAATCCAATCAGAGATGTATAACTCTAACAGATTCTACACCTGATATGCAACAAAGAGAGAGTGAGATACCTTACCATATCAACCACGGTTTGGCTAGAAATAAACTCAAACACTCCATCACTAGCAAGCACAAAGAAAGGATGATTTTGTGTAAGCTCCAAAACCACGATTTCAGGGTTGGCAACAACTCCAATTGTCTCAGCAATTGAATCACCAATACTCCTCGTAAAAGCCGTGCCAGGATACATTCCATTTGGTACCCACAGCCTAGGAGGATCACCATCATCACCTTCTTCAGTGCCCCAACACTGAACATCTGGATTCTTCAGCCCTTCAATCTGATCCAATGTAAGAACTCTTGCACCACAAAGCTTAACCCGTTCGAGCTCGTCCACTCTAAATGGGGTTTGATCAATGGAAAGGTCCACAGCCACCATATCGTCCCCTCTCCTCTCTGCTATAACAGCCCTTGAATCCCCAGAATTCGCTATGTATATTTTCCTACCTCTAACCAAAACCGTAATTGCAGTTGTTCCACTCATGCTATCATCCACAATGTCATCGTGCAACTGAGAATTGGTTGCAAGAAAGGAGGCATGGCATGCCTCAACAGCATCAACTTGAAACTTATTATTCCTAAGCAAATTCTCACACAACTTCCTCTTCACAAATTGTGAACACTCAGCTCCAAATTCTCCATGGCCATCAAACACCCCAAAGAAATGGTCATCAGGGTTTGTCCCAAATGGAGTGTGGATGCAAAAGCTATCTTGGTTAGCCTTATCAAGAGCATCAGGGTAATACCCTCTCTGAGACAGATACGAGTACCGTAATTCGAACTTCCCTGAAGGAACTTTCACAGTTCTTGACCCATTTGGAGGTAGAAACTGGGCTGAAACCCTGGACAGCCTTGTGATGCCCACTTCAGCGTCCCTGGTATAGTTTGTCTGGTTGAATTGATCTCTAATCTCACCTTCTTCCTCATTTGAAGAGTTGGGAGAGAAAACTGGGATCTCAGTGTTCCTCACATTTTGGGTCTCTTTCCTCCTTGCATCTCTTGAACTACAACTAACCTCTCCAATACAAACCCTCGAATACACGCAACCCATCACTCAAAACAACAAATCAAAACCAACCCAAATGCCAAATTTACCTGAAAATTCATTAGCTCCAAGTTGAAACGAGCTCAGAATCAATCACTGTGGTTGCTCTGCGACACAGAGCTATCGTATATATTCTTCAGAGACTAGGAGAAAACTAATGAGATGTCACTGGAACCTTATCTTCCACTGCTGCCCAGAAAATTACAGTTTCAGAGAATGAAGAGAAACTGACCCACAGATGTTTAATACCAAAGGATTTCAAAGCTTTATGATATTCAAAACTGTTAGATAGCGCACAACAAATTGGAAAGTGACGTTCTCAATCTATTATGGTATGGTTCATAACAGTTACAAAGGGGGAAAAACAATAATAAAATATAACTGAACTGAAATACTAGTGTGAATGGTAAAGCTGGGCAGAGTCCTAGTGATTTCAGAAACCTCTGAATCGTGAAAATTTGAGGAAATGAAAACAGAGACTGGAGTTGAAGATGAAGCCCAGAAGTGTTTTAAACATAAATGTGATGCCTTACTTTGCCTAGCTTTTTACTCTTCACCTGTGCCTGAGCTTTTTTGGGTATATGGTGCTTTGCTTGGCTTCGGGTTTGAGTTTGGGATCGAGAAGCTCAGCGAGCGCGTGAGGACGACAGCAGGAAGGGAGTGGTGGGGCACGGCGTCGTTTTGTGGATTAGGCTTCTCTCCTCTGAGTCCGTGTCAGTGGTGGTCGCTTCAGCTTTTGTGGACAATCGCTCGTGCGACGCGCTGTAATGGGTCGTATTTACGGGAAAGATCCGGTGTATCGCCGTACGGTTTTTTTTTTTAATGATAATTTTATAGAATATGGAAATCCAATCTACCTGATCTTGTATTTGATTTGCAAATCCTCCATATGAGAAATGAGATAGCTACAAGCCTACAAATCAAATCAAAAGTCATTACCCTTACCATATATGTTGATGCCTTCTTTGATTAACACATCCTAAATTTATTCCTTAATTTCGGTTTTGCAAAACGAACACGTTATCATTTGGTTGAATAATAGAGATGGAATATGGCAATATAAAATTATAGCATCTCCAACAGTTTCTCTAAAAAATCTCTATTATAAAGACTCAAAAGTTAAAATCTCTATAATTTTTATACCGTATCTCCAACAGCTTCTATATCATATTCTCTATAATTTATTATCCACAATTGAATATAGTAATATTTTTTCTTTGAAAATATATTCAAATAATTTATGGTACAAATAAATATAATTTGAAAAGAGAGGAGAGAAGAGCATTAAAGATTCAAATAAGATGTTTTCCTATAATTTTAGAGTTTGCTGTAAATATAGAGATTTTTATTCTCTCTCTCTACTTACTATCTCTAAAATAGGGATAGGTATATGGAAGCTGTTGAAGCAAAAAAATGCTCATTTTTTCCTAAATTAGAGAAAAAACAAATTATAGAGAAGCTGTTGGAGATACTTTTATGGTGTAGTTGAAACAATGTATTGCGTGAATGAAAAATTGGCAGGAACAAGATTAAAGGCTTGTATCATCTACTACTAATGTATAATTTTTAATTTTCAACACAAATTATTAATTTCCGAATACCAAGTATGAAACCAAATCAGCTCTAATGAAACTCATGCATAACCTTCAAATTTGAATTAATTCTTTACTCTTAGTTTTATGCATAAAACTTGTAATATGAAGGGCTCGTTGAGATTTAATTGTTTACGCAAACACTCTCTAGTGAAATATAATTAATATTGAGTGATGAACAAACTAATCTTGCATTTCATAGCTCATTATTCATTAATAATCATTAGCGGTGCAACCCTAAATCTCATTGATAATCAGTCATGTAAATGTATAGTACCTCTCATTTCATAAAACAAATGTATAGTCCCTAAATGTATCCCGCTTCATCACTTTCATTTTCTGTCTTCATTAATTATATCTTATGTAAAATTAGCAATATTATTTTATAACTCTAGTGTTTTAATAGTTCGATACATTATGAAACGACTTATAAGAATGGCGTTCTATGTTTAACTCTTTCTTTTGTCTCCCTTTCCATGCAATAATTCAATTATTCTAGCTTTATGGAAAGAGTGTGTGCATGATTGTTTATCTTGAAGACACGAATGAGAGCGCCACCCACATTCACTCATAATCACATTACTTTCCCCAACTATGGTGGTCCTTTTCCTTCTCTGAAAAGGAGATTGATCGACGTGCCCTAGCTTGGCCTTGATTAACTTCCATAGATTTGTTATTGATTATTGTTATTAATTGGTTTTAAATATTATGTACACAGTACACGTCTTTCTTCCACAGCCGTGCTTTTAACTTTTAGGGACTAAGATAGAAAAGAAAGACTTAAAAAACAAGAGACTTTTAAAACATGAGAATGCATGCATGATCATTCTCTTAACCCCAAAAAAGGTAATGCGTCGTTGTTTTAACTTTTAAGCCGATGGGCGGTAGCAAGACCCATTTCTAAATAAAGAAATGGGTAAGTACAAAATGAATGAATGAGCCTCCTTATAACAAGTGGTTTGTATATTAGTAAATAATGACGCCATCGATTGTATTCAAGCCCCAGTAGTATCCCAATAAAGGGCTAGCTTCATTTTTAATAGAGGCAATTTGATTTTATTTTATTTTATAAACTAAGGCTGAAATCCAGTCTACCTCGCGGTTTAATTTGCTCTTATTGTTAGTAAATAATTAAAAATGAAGATAATCAACAAGTTATAGACGTAATAGTTTAATATGCGAGACACATTGTACATATTAACTAATCTAACGATTCACATATTCTCAACGGTTATACTACATAACCTTTGAGAAGAGAAATGGAGAGATGGATCAAGTAGAGTAAAATAAGGCACGGGACCTAGCCACCATTCCGTGCATGCGATGGTTGTGCAGGGCGGCGTGACTAATGACTTGATGAGGCTGAGGTGATCTCGATCCATCGTGAAGTCACATCAGCTTTACAAATTAAATTACACATCTGGAGGCATTGTATGGCCACCGCCACGAACCAGTTAGCTACCTTTCTAATGCTACCTGACCCAATCATGCAAAGAGCATATGGGTCCGGACCGGACCAAAAAAGCAGAAGAAGCATATGGGTTAGTTAGCCGGCCTTTGAGTATGTGACCTTTTTTATTACTTTTACTTGGCCCATTTTGGAACCTAGCTAAGCTATGTACTTTCAAACATGGCTGCCATGCCAAGATCCCTACTCGCATTGAGTTTCTATATATCTTACCAAATTACAACAAAATGCCAGAAAAGTGAGGACATAAAACCTAACGTAACATGCACATATTCCATCAACCAAAGAGATTTTGCCAACATTTATTTAGTATGTTTTGTTCAAAGTTCCTTCATTTTGAGACTTTGACTCCATTCTCATTCATTGTGCAGCTCACAATTACTCTCTTTGTAACTACATTGTATATCATGATTAAAGAGACTAAGATTTTTTACGGTTTGATTTGCTAGCACATTGAAAATTGACCGGACTAGTAAAATTTTGCGGAATTTGGTTTATTTGCATACCCCAAACTGAACCAAACTAGGCATATAGACACACTGTCAATATGTAACAAGTATGGCAGCTAGTTATTTTTTTTATAACCGAGAGTGAAGCATCGAGAGTAGCTAGTAAATTTCATTTTGGTTATTCAACTTTGATGTGGATCATAACCGAGTACAAGTCACGAAAGCAGAGTGTACGTCACACCAAAAGAAACACAAGTTTGATATCT
Source organism: Rubus parviflorus (assembly GCA_029955375.1). NCBI lineage: Eukaryota > Viridiplantae > Streptophyta > Magnoliopsida > Rosales > Rosaceae > Rubus > Rubus parviflorus. The sequence goes on from JARGGL010000004.1 coordinate 20,611,940, forward strand.
TGTTTATTTTTGGGTCACCGAGTGAGGAGGCCATTAATTGGGCCTTGGCCCAACCCCAAAACAAACAGAAGCCACTGGCCCACACCAGATCGAATCCAATAAAAAGGCGTCCTTGTTCTAATAAGTAATAACACCTTCCTCTAATTCCACTCCATCTGGGGCTTCCCTTTCCGTTAATTCTTATTCCCCTTCCCTTACAAAAAGACAAAAAAAAATTGCAGAGGCAGTCCAGTCACTCACAGCCTCTCAGGGACAGACACAGATTGAGAGAGATGGTCAGGATAATACCTATGGCGGCGTCCTCCATCAGACCGTCGCTCTCTACGTTGAGGTTCGCCGGAGCTTCTCGCCTGGGCCTTTCCCTCGCTTCCTTCGCTCCTCCCAGGAGGCTCGCCTTCTTACACCTCGGTAGTGGTAAGCTTCCGTCTCTCTTAAACCCTAAACTAAATTGACATGGTTTAGCTGAATTCATTTTAGGTTGCTCAATTGGGGATTCGAGGTTATCAATTTGACTGTTGTCATGCACTATTTGCTATTTGTTTAGTAACGTCGTGATTGATTAATAGTAAGTTTAGAATCTAGTGGTTTAGATCATGTAAATAGTAATGAAGTTTTACCAGGAATTATCACGTACATCAAAGGCAATGACAATGTGTGTGGAACTGTGGATTTCTAGTATGAGATGGTTTTGTAGTTTTAGACCTACTTGATGATTTGGAATTGTCTACCAGCCATGCCACAGTCACAGTCTTTTGGTCTGAAAGCTTCTGAGCTGTTGAGAAGTGATGGTAAAACCATGGGCGTGGTTGCTGCTGGGAATGCAGCACAAGCAAGCACAACAGCTTCCCCCGAAAATGTCCTAGAGTGGGTCAAGCAGGACAAACGAAGGCTCCTCCATGTTGTATACCGCGTCGGGGACTTAGACAGGACCATAAAGTATGTCTCTCTCTCTCTCTTCAATGCAGCATGGCTGATTTGATGTGTCCATCTTGTTTTTGTATGATTATTACAAGAGAAAACATACAAGTCAATCCAAATTGTGTTTTAACTGCAGATTCTACACAGAGTGCCTGGGAATGAAATTGCTGCGGAAACGAGACATACCAGAGGAAAGATACACAAATGCTTTTCTTGGATATGGGCCAGAGGATTCCCACTTTGTTATCGAACTTACTTACAGTAAACCATCTTACCTACTTTTCATCAACTTTTCCCATGCATTGGAACTTAATTATTTACTTCGATAAGCACTTGTCCTCCACTTAAAATACACACTATTTATGTCCATTTTAAATTTTTACATTTTTAGATTATGGAGTTGACAAGTATGATATTGGAACTGCATTTGGTCATTTTGGTGTTGCTGTTGAGGATGTAAGTCCCTATTCTATTCTTATATTTTATTTCTAAGCATACAGTAACCATTTATTGATACTTTTGTTTTATCCTGTTGTTACTGGCTTCTCAGACTGTTCTGGATTTTACTTAATGGGTGACCTTCTAGGACTTAATGTATGTGCTCTTGTGGTTAGGTCACCAAGACTGTGGAACTTGTAAAAGCTAAGGGTGGCAAGGTAACCCGAGAACCTGGTCCGGTGAAAGGTGGCAATACAGTAATTGCATTTGTTGAAGATCCTGATGGTTATAAGTTTGAACTGTTGGAAAGAGGGCCTACACCTGAGCCGTTGTGTCAAGTTATGCTTCGTGTGGGTGATCTTGATCGTTCCATAGCTTTTTATGAGAAGGTGAGAGCCGTTTTGGGCAGAATATCCTTTTGCCTTTTGTATTTGCTCTCTCTGCTGCTAATTTGTTTTGGAAGTGATTTGTTAGCTGACAATCCTTTTCCTTTCTGTTATCCAGGCTTTTGGCATGGAGCTTCTTCGCAAGAGAGATAATCCTGAGTACAAGGTAACTTACATTTTCCCTAAATTGCTAAATCAATATATCACCTTTTGTACTCCGTAATTGCCATAGATTCTTAGAATAGGATCTAGATGAGAACGCCTGGTTCATTTTGATGCCTCTTTCATTCAAAGATATATTTAAGTATGAAGAGATATTAACATGAGAATATTGATTAAAGTGTGGTGAGAGAAGAAGACAATTATGCCCAACCAATAATTTTACAGATTCAAGCTTTCATCAAATTTCCATGGCCACTGCTTGCAGGAATAAGTTCATTTATGAGATAAATTTTAGTGTATGCAGACTTTTGATTTGTGAAACATGTTCTCTGGAAGTTTTGTTTGGTTTTGGGATTAGTGATTCTACCTTAATGACATAATCTTCTGCTCATTACTTCTAGTATACTATAGCAATGCTGGGTTATGGCCCTGAAGACAAAAATGCTGTTCTGGAGTTGACATACAACTATGGGGTCACTGAATACGACAAAGGAAATGCTTATGCTCAGGTAGAACCCGGACCTTTTCTTCAATCTTTTATGAACAAGATATTGTGTTTCGGGCATGTGTGATTTCTTATTGTCTTGCATGTTATAGTTGGGATACTATTTTGTTTTCTGGTGCCTGTTTCTAGTCTATTTTTGATTTTGTGCCACTCTTTTATGGACTAATCGTGTAAAGTGATTTTGTCATTTTCAACAGATAGCGGTAGGCACAGATGATGTCTATAAAACTGCTGAAGCAATTAAACTCTGCGGAGGCAAGATTACCCGGGAACCTGGGCCATTACCTGGTCTTAACACAAAGATTACTGCTTGCTTGGACCCTGACGGTTGGAAGTCGGTATGGTTCATGCCTTTCTTGCTTTTGTTGAGGACCTACAGCTTCAAATTTAACGCAGACAGGACCCAATTGTGTTGAGTTACTTGATTGGCTTTCTATGTAGCTGTCAAGAATCGGTCAATATTATACATTTATATAAATATAGGGTGCATCCAAGTAAACTTACTTGCCAAAATGCTGGAAAGGCTTTACAGATCTAGGTGCCTGATGTTTCTTGACGTTTTGGAAATAGGCTTACTTGGACCAAACTTAGTCGATAGGTGCTTATTGGCCTCCCTGATTTACAAGGTCTGATACATCTTTTTCATTTTGCAGGTTTTTGTTGATAATGTTGATTTCCTCAAGGAATTGGAGTGAGTACCAGTACCAAGGTTGTGTTATTGAAGTTGGAAGCTCGGGCTAAAGCTATTGTCTTATAGAATGTATCAAATCCCCTTTTGTAGATAAAATTATAATTAAATTCGAATAACCAGTGTAACAAATATTCATCTCATAATTAGTTTTGCAGCCGTATAGGTTTGAGATATTTCTCGTTCTGTTTAATTATTTGTAGGGATCATTCATCTATTTCTGTGATATATAGCAAGAAAAGTTGAGAATTGTTGGTTGAGCAAAATAAAATGGAGATTGAAATTTACACTCCTTGTGTACAATCCACACTCCTTTTTTCCTATTTTGGGTTAAAATTTCTACAAAAAATATAAATACAAATTTAAAAATGGTTAGGTTACTAGCTAGGTTAGTAATGGTTTATTATTTCCCAGAATACAGGATAATTTTTAATTGAGCACGAAAAGCATATAATAGAGGTTTATTTATTATAGTTAAACCTAAGTCAAAACCATAGACAAAAGCTTTAAATTAAGACAAAACCCAAAATAAAAATAAAAATTACCCAAACAACTGTTCATCTTAAACCCTAGCTTAAACGACATTACAGTCTACACTCTACAGTCTACAGACTAAAAGGCTTACAACTAAAAGCACCGAAAGTTTTTGAGCTCCTGCGAAGAAATACCAGAAGAATATTCTGTTTAGCGAGCGATGTGCAGCACAGAGAAAAAGAAGAAGAGCGAACAACATGATGATGCGCAGGCGCAGCAGCACAGAAATAAAAAACGCAAGCAGATTTTCCCTTACGGAAACTACAGAGCCTACTACGGCTATCGTGTAATCCCCTGCTCACCAATTTTTTTTTTCTTTTTGCAATTTGAATTATAGTGTTCTTGCTGCTCAGAAAGGTTTGGCGATTCATGAAAGCTAAAAACTTTTAGGGTAATTTGCTTTCTTTAGTTGTTTCAACAAGATATTTAAGTGTGCTTGGTGTTTGGTTGAGTTACGGGAATGTGGTTTGTCAAGTTCGATTGAAACTAGGGCCATCTAATTGAAAGCTTAAGTTTAGGCAATTCATGACAGCTGAAGTTTTGATATCTTTTTCTTTTGGGAAATTTGTTTCCTTTAGTTGTTTCAAGAAGATATTGAAGTGTGCTTAGTGCTTGGTTGAGTTACAGGTTCCCCTTTATGTTGGATTGAGACTAAGGCATCGAATTTGAATTTTCTCGGACGTGTATTTGAATTTTAAATGCAGTGCATTTGGGCAGATCTGTTTGGTGGGTTGAGTTTATGGATGTTATTCAAGTTATTGTTTTCAAATGATTGTGTAAATCGCACCCATGATTCATTATGACCTGATTTGAAGTATTTGAGAGAATCAACTAATAAATGTAACAATAATCGATTTAGTTTGTGATTTTTCACCTTCTCAATACAGTTTCTCTCTACGAAAATGTAATCTTCTTATGTCTGATGTTTAGCTTGGTCAAGACACCGAGGAAGATCCTAGATTGAAGGTTTTCAAGAAGGAATGGTTCGAAGGCAAGGACTGTCTTGACATTGGCTGCAATGCTGGGATCATGACTATTCAAATCGGTAGTTATTTCTTAGTTATAGTGTTCATCATTTCGTGTTATGATTTTATTTACTATGTTTTATTGTAATTTTCCTCTTCTTCTAATCAAATGGAAGTAGTAATGCTTATGTGGATATATGCTGATAGTCTGAATCGGAGAGGAAATGTAGTGAATTTGTTGATTTTATTCGGTTAGGACTTTTTTAGTAATGGGAGGATATCTTTTTCGTTGTTTATATGGTTCTAGTGTGTGTGTGTGTGTTTTTTTTCCTCTCACAGTGATACTTACAGTTATACATATCTACAGCCAAAAAGTTTTGCTGCCAGAGCATTCTTGGAGTTGACATCGATCCCGGTAAGATTGTAATCATGATCTTGATATCTGTCAGTGAAAGTTAAATTTTTTTTGAAATATTGCACTTTTTTCTCTGTTAAATATAGTCAGCATCTTGGGCCAAATATACACTGTTTGCTAAGCTCTTGTCTGCATGATATTTAGGATGCACTGATGTAGCATTCGGTGTTTATATTTCCTATGCACATATGTATGCACTTGTGCAGGCATGCATACAAGCATCTACAAATACATGTATTTCCCAAATCCATCCTAGTTTGCTAGTGGTATGTTTCTTGGGCGCTGTACTTATTTTGAATTATGCAGCAACATGAAATGTTTGTTTCCATCTTGGAGGACACAGTTCAGTTGACATGCATAGATAATGTGTCCCTGTATGTAATATCTGCCACACTTTAGCCTTATAAATATTAGGTAAATACACATTTTCCGAGACTGAAAACTTAAGTGGTTGGGATGTAGTTCTTGTGCTATGTGTAAGTGATCAGACTCAGCTTCCCTACTTTTCTAACAAGTTAGCCCAAATCCTCATGGACCTTTTTTTTCCTGTTTATTTAAGGTCCTAATTGGGCCAAATAGGAACTCTGTAATTAATATTGTTCATCGTTTTCCAAGCAGAAAACAGGTAGAGTGCTGATGTATTGGAGATTTAATGTTAATTTGTAACTAATAGGCCTCGAGGTTCTTGTGTAGTCGTAGATGACATAATTTTGTTTTACGTTTCAGATCGAGTTCAGGATGCATACTGGCACCTCAAAAAACTTTTGAGAATGGAGAAAGCTAGAAAGATACCAGGAAACGCTTCCAAGCTGGAGGTTGGAGAGACTGCAAATGGGTCAGATTGCAGTATTAAAGGTTCACCAAATGAAGAGGCAAAGGATAGCCCAAGGAATTGCTCTTCAGAGGAGATAGATCTGTTTGACATAGTCTCTTTCCGAAAAGAAGATTTTGTTAATAGTCGAGACCCACCTAATAAGCATTATGATACCATTCTATGGTAAGCAGCTGATTTTTGCTAATCTCTTATAATATTTCAGTCCTATGAAAAAAAAACATTTTAATGTGGGAATTTTCCATGATGTGTAGGCATTCAACTATATAATTAAGAAAAAGTGTGATGGTTCTCTTACCCCATATTTTGTTAAAAAGTTAAAACTATTTCCCCAGCCAATCTTTTGACAAGAACTTTCTAGTAACTGAACAGAATTATCAAATGAGAGGACTGTAAACTATAGATAACATGGCCAATCAATTCTTATCTCAGGGGGAAAATAGCTCCAAATATTTAGGTCTCACAACACCTTTGAATTTTGAAATATCAAATTTTCTAAAATCTAAGTTGTAAACAGTTATGTTTATCCATTGATCCTCAAAGAGTAGTAGTCTAAGAACAGAAGCCTATTGTGTCCTATGGTGGAATCTGTATTGGCTTTACAAACCTTTATGAAGAGCCATTTTTATTACTCTAGAGAATGTGAGTTGGTCCAATCTTGTAGCTCAAAATAGCATTTGTCTGTATATTGTCACATTATAGCATTTGCATTGTGATGCATGCTTTTTGATATTTAATTACAAACTCTAATTTGCTAGTTCAATGTTGGCCTTGTTGTGTTTCTTTGTATGTTAAATTTATTGGTCTCCTGACTTTCAGTTTGAGCGTGACAAAATGGATTCATCTGAATTGGGGTGATGATGGCTTGCTTACACTATTTTCAAAGATTTGGAGGCTACTTCGTCCGGTAATTGTTATACCTATTCTTTAACATGCATCTTTTTCCATTTTTTTGTTTTTTTGTCTGCTAAAAACTAACAATGAAATTTTAGCCAAATGTAATCTTGGTTTTTAGCATTGTGCATTGCTTAGTCACATACTGGCCTTGGGAAAAAATTGAGTAATTCTTCTCCTTCTGAGCAGGGTGGCATTCTTGTGCTGGAACCACAGCCGTGGAAGTCTTATGATAAAAATCATAAAGTTTCTGAGGTAATATTTCCCTCTTTTTTTTTTATTATATTTTTTCTGGGTCTTCAACTGCTATAGCTCTTGAAGCCTGTCATGTCTCAGCTGCTGCTTCTTCTTTTTTTTTCTTTTTTTTTGTCTCTACTGTATTTGGGCTAAAGCATTTTTTGTCTCATTTTGCAGACAACAAGAGCCAATTATCAAAATATTATATTCCATCCACAGCTGTTTCAGGATATACTTCTGGATAAGGTATGGTGCTTACATTCTTATTATAATTCAAATTCAGAATGGTGCGCCAATTATGTTTTGGGCTTGTTTGCTCTAACCTTTGGTCAAGATCTTGGAATATCTGATATTTAACATGATTACAGATTGGATTTAGAACAGTGGAAGACATCACTTCGAGCGTGTCGGGCAGCAAATCTGGATTTGACAGACCAATTTTAGTGTTCCATAAATGACCCACCCAGTGATGCTGTCATTGGAGCAGGGATGATCCTGGTTTATGCATGCACATGAACTTAAGTGAACTTAAGTGAGGTAGTTCTAGAGATGCACTTTTGGTGAATGAACAAAGAGATCAGCAAAACCTCGGAAAGCATTGACGGGATGGGAATGTTTGACATTGCATTAATTTTAGTTATCTATTCTATCCTTCATGGGTTTGTTGTGCTGCACAGTTTTAAGGTTGGGCGTTTGTAATATTGTACAGGCAAAGAGATGCAATTTGTCCTGTCCCAATCTTATGTTTGCTCCTAACTGTACATATAAATTATAATCCAATAGTCGTTACGAACCATTCAAGGGTAAATTATCTTTGTGATACTCTTTCATACAACTTTAATATGTTATGCAGTGAAAAATGATATTCAAAAACAACAAAAGTTATGGCTTAGTCTTGGCCTCTACTTGTTTTTGGTCAAATATGGTTTTCATGAAAAGAACCATTTTTTAATTTTCTTGAAATCGTTTTGCATTATCTAACGGATAATTGAAAAAGCCAATGCTATAGTATGACAATTGTCTGTATATTGTCATACTATAGCCAATTGAAAGTTCAAGCAAAAATCTTATAAACCCTTTTTTTGTTTTTGGTCTGAAAATCATATTATTCTAAACAGATGAAAAAGCTACAATCTGAAAAAATTTCTCCCAGCTAATCAGATGCTTCAAAAAATAGATTGTAAACAACTTTACATGTAGATACCAGTAGATAAATCTACACAGCAAGCATTCATCCTATGTACTACTCATTTCATCAATCGCAAGGTGGTTCCTCTCAAGTCTCAACCACACCTTAAAGTTCAGGGATGAGAATAATCTTGCGACCGCCCTTACCCTCGAGCTTATACTGAGAACACCAGCCTTGAATTTCCATTGAGAATGCTATTGCAGTAATAGTTAGCATATCTTACGGGGGGAAACAAGTTCAATGAGATGCATTCATTTGATAAGAAATAACTAGTAATGCAACAGAGAAATATATGTGTGCGTGTGTATATATATATTATTTCTTTTTATTTTTGCAGCAGCTGTTAGATCAAATATGAACAGTTAAGTTGTCACAGTGGGTGAAATGCTTCTTCATGGTCTCAAATATCCATATATCATCTAGCGCTTAAAGCAAAGTCTACAAGGACCTAATAAGAAATATCTATGTGAGTGAGAGTGTGTGTGTGTGTGTGTGTGTGTGTGTGTGTGTGTGTGTGTTTAAACTGGGATAGATAACTTGATTAGCTGACAAAGAAAGAGATGCATACCTGATGATGGAAATCCATGAGAGGAATAGGATTTGGAATAAACTTGGCTGGCAGCTGAAAACTCTTTATCTCACTAGTGAGACAACCCACACCTCTCGCTTGCTTTCTGTGTTTTTTTCAACTTCTCAGATAAGTATTCAAATGCAGCTGAAAACATATGAAGATTTTAAAAGAAAACTTCCAGTTAATACAAGACAGATTTCAAACTAAATATCGAACATCCAAACATGGTTTCTCACCACTGGTCCATTTCCCAAACTTTTAACAAAGAAAACAGATTAAAGGAAGCCAATCAGGCCTGACACTTCATTCAAGAGGTATATTTACGATTACAATTTACAATGGTGATTTTTAGGAATAAGCAAATAAAGAAACACAGTCAACAGCCATCAAATGGCATGGAGACAACTTATTACCTAATAACAAGAATGGGGGAAGAATATTATCACACATCATTCATGTTACAAGAAAAACTTAAATACAAGATTGCTTTGTCACTTATGACTTTATGAGATCTATGTACACCACAGAATCCAAGCTTTGGAAATTCTGTATTTTGTAATAGCCAACACATTTAGTCACCTTAAGGAAAATAATGAGAGCTTGCACCAACCAAGGAACTGATTCAATGTCACCACAGCTGCATCACTAAAATCTTCGTGAATAGATACTTGCAAATTTGACCATTAAGTCACCATACACCTGCAGCTTCAAAGATGTACAGCTAGAATCTTCTAGAGCAGATCTGTTGCTAATACATAGTGCAGAGCAATCAGTAAACAATACTGCTCAGAGTAATAAAACAATAGCATTAACTGCAAGTAAGCAAGCATCCAACCAAATAAATTACCATGTAGATCACTTGGCTGAAGAGATGCGCTGCAGTGATTGAATCCAGCTACCCGAAGGACCTACTTTATTGCCATGTCCATGACTGGTGTTTGCAGTTTCAGCAGGCAAAAGAGGTTTGGTGTGATTCCTTCTTGAGGTGCCAGAAAATGACGTAGACGGAGGTGTGTATGCTTCAGGTGCAATCTATAAAAGGAAATTTTGCCCAAAATTTATATATTTGAAGTCTGACAGCTCAATAACAAAACAATGTACGAGAGCAATGAAAACTCATAATAAGATTTGAAAAAAAACAATGTTTATCCAAGTCGTTATTCAACAATAATGGCTTACATTCTTTTCAAGAGGATTATCGTAATTTAAGTTCCTGCTCATTGGCGGTTTAAATTGCATCCGGACCCCAGGACCAGTGGCATTGCTTGATCTAATTCGATCTGTGACGTCAGATGGATAAGTAGCACTAGCACCTCCTGCCACTAATTATACAAGAAAAATGTAATTTCTGTAAAGCAACTGCTTATCACTCATAAATTGTTACTAGCTCTACAAGAAGACATGTAAGGTTAAACACCACCCATGATATAATTGAGACAATAAGAGAAGTTCCCTCTGCTATCTAATTATCACACATCTAGTTAACATCTATCCTCAAACTTGAGAATCAGTTATATGAGGTGTTGGTTCATCAGCAAGATCTAACCTTGATGATTATCTACATTCATTGGCATTGCACGACTGTTGCTTCCTCCAGGAACCGGCTGAAACATGTGGATATTCAAATCAGAGGCACGAGAATAACCCAGTCTTGAAACAGTGATCCATTTATTAAAAAAAAATATATATCTGATAAACTGACTGGGCAGAATGATACTTACGGGTTGCTGAGACTGAGTTCTATTCTTTTGCGACTGTTGGTACTTTATGATGGTCCAATCAAATATGTAATCAAATTCATATCCTGCCATTTGCCAAAAAACTTCTAGAATCAGAGAAACATGAACTACAAAGTTTGTACATAATATACTTTAGCTTAGTGGAATTTCAGTTAAACAGGACATCAACAAACATATAGAATAACACAGATTTCAAGCCAAGAGGGAGAGGACGTATGCAATGTGAAGAAATTACTTTAAAGTAGAGAAAATGAATTAAAAAGTTAGAATTTGAATAACACTACCTTCACGAGTAAACAAGTCCCGGAACAGACGTTTCAAGAATCCATAATCAGGTCGCTGATCAAATGTCAGCGAGTGGCAGTAATGGAAGTATGATGCAAACTCCACTGGGTGAGTTTTGCATAGAACCTTTAGATAACAGCAGTCAGACCATTTGACACCATATACAAGTTTCAAAGACCCCTTAACATGAATGGTTGAAAGATACCTCAATAGGGGTTGATAACTTCTTCTCACAAATTTTGTCATATTTTTGCTTTTTTGTGGCAGCTTTTAAACCCTGCCATGGAAGGCTACAGACAGAAAAGAATCATCAGGGTGCAAGATTGAAAACATCATAAGATGGCAAAAATCATGTCCCATATGAGTTTTCCTATGCATAATTGATGACTTTCAAATGTAATTTGAACATCCTTTCATGACTACGACCCCCACGAGGAGAAAACTGTTGTCCTAAGCAGTTCATCAAAGAACAAGATATGGAAAAATAATTTGTACCTTCCTCTAAGAAAATAGAGAAGAACATATCCAAGAGACTCCAAATCATCCCTCCGGCTTTGCTCTAAGAAAAAGACACCAATAAGGCAGATGAGTACTTATGTCCTCAAGTTTATAAGGTTCAACATCGTTAACTTACCAATTCCAAGATGAGTATTGCAGCTTGCATAGCGAGCAGTTCCTGTTAAGTTTTTGTTCTCCCTGTATGACGCAAGGGTTACCAACGAGGATATAGATCAATACAATACTAAAAGGTTGAAGCTTTGCATACCAATGCTTCCTTAAACTTTTCAGCAAATGCGAGAACATATGAGAGAGAGATGTCCTTTGATTTTCGAACCAATGAATTGGAGATTTACCTATAAGGGATGTGGCGATTGGTGGTGGAGTCCCGGTATCTTTTTGCCAGGCCAAAATCGATTATATAAACCTGACATGTTAAACGCACAGACAGGTCAAACCAAGAAATAAAGAAAAGTTGAAAGAACCATAGAGATACATTTGTAAAGAAAAAACAAAAAGAATAGAAAGCAGATGCATCACCTGATTTGCTTTTCGACCAAGACCCATAAGAAAGTTATCGGGTTTTATGTCTCTATGCAGAAAACCTTTTGAGTGCACAAACTCTATCCTCGTAATCTGGTCATAAAAAATCATAATGCTGTTAAAGAGAAATGTGCTGAAACTTATACAATAGAACAAGAAATTAATTATACGGGCATTCATGTAACATATGAGCAGGGTAAGCTCCAATTAAAACCCATCGAAACGTAATAACTATGGTTACCATTTGATCAGCTAACAGTAAGACACTCTTGAGTGAGAACTTTCTCCCACAGTACACAAACAAATCCTCAAGACTTGGTCCCAGCAAATCAAGAACCAGCACATTGTCCTCGCCGTCGATCCCTGACCATTTTATGCTCGGAATACCACCTAAAAAAATGCATAATCAATTTAATACAACCCAATTTTCATCAACTATCAACTCAATATAAAGGTCAACGTACTCATATTCATATCACTATATATTAACTAGTACATACTTCCTCCTTGAAGCATATGGTATAGCTTGGCCTCATAAAGCAATTGTGGATGCTTTGTCTTACTGTTCTCCTGCACTCACCAGAAATTAAAATCAGTTCCATTAGTAAACCTCATCAATGAATTAACTAACAACTTGGTTCTTGACTAACTAAGAGTTAAAAATAGCTCAAATTGATGATAAAAGTGACGAATTCGAGTAGGAATTTTGAGGGAGAGAGTGATCGTTAGGAGCTTACAATCTTAACGGCGACGATCTCGAACGTATCGACGTGAGTAGCTGCAAATGAAATTCAAACAGTGACTGACATCAATGACTGGTCTACGATCACCACTCAGATATAATTTTGAACCACAGCACACTCACCTAGGAAGATTTCACCAAACGATCCGCTGCCGATCTTGCGGCCGAGCTTGTACTTGCCGCCGACGATCCGCTCCATGCCCGAATTCAACGGATCGGGTCTCTCAGATCATATAACCGGTGCTATGACTCCGAACTTTCGATCCGAAGTGGAAATCCGAGAAATTCAACAAAAACAGCTTCTTTTTTTAATTTTTTTAATTATTTTTTCTTTATTCGAAGCAGAAAAACTGAAGCCACACAGAGGCGTGGGATCGGCTGGACTGACAGTATCACGGGATAAAAGAGGGAAACAGGAGGGGTAGTTTTGTAGTTTCATGGTTGGAGGAGGCTATTGACTTGTTGACTAAGTAAGATTTGTGTCGTAATGTGATTAGTGCGGTTTTCTTTCCCGCGCGGGATTTGTTCCTCTACTAGCACAGTAGCTTTTTGTTTCAAACAAGTGCTACTCATGATTAAAGAAGTAAGCTTTTTGTTTCATACTGTTTCTTATTTATTTGATCTGGTATACAAATTAAAGTAAGCTTCATAAATCAAATTAACAATTAAGTGTATTCTTTGATTAAAATTGCACAACAGTATTCTTTTTCCTATATATACATGCATGTTTCTTTTATCAAAATGATGACATACGTATCAAAAACAAGTCATGAGTTGCTCAAGTCCATGACCTCTGCAATGACTTGTGGCTCCTGTTGTAAGAGTCTTTCATGTTCATGCAATGTTTGCTTTAGCATCTCTCTAAGTTGTGAATACTTGCATAACTCTGTGCTGAACCATCCGGCCTGATTTTCCTGGTGACGAATAATGCAATTTTGTAACCGGGTGAACTCTCTCTCAATCCAATCCTTTGTTAGATCCTCGTGCAGCTCTCTTGCTTTATGTTCAATCTCTACAACAGTAGGTCTCCTCACCACATAATTCTCCACCCTTTCCCGGAAATCCCCACATTCTTCCTCGGTGAAGTCACAATCCGATAGCAGGGAAATTGGAACGTTTCTTGTAGGCAGTTGCAGGAGAATTTCTTCACTGTCTTGCTTCCTGATTATGCCTTTCACTTGTGCAAGTTGGTGAGATGAATTTCCCTGAAAATCGTCTTCGGGGTCATTAATTTCCACTCTTACAAAGCTTCCCACTACCTTTCTTTCCCAGTTATCAAGCTGCTTTAACATCAACTCCTCCACTAAGCTCCTTCGTAAGTAGACAAGCTTCATATTACTAGCAACTATAGATGCAAAACAGCTTTCTTTGGTACTCCTCACTTCCTCCTTGTCCTCAGACTTTTCCTCAGAATCAGATGATGTCGCATGATCTGATCTCACCAATTTTCGCTTCTTGTGTTTGCGCACGGCAAGATCTTTCAATGTAATTTCGTCTTCATCATCCTCGCTAATCCCATTCTCTTCGTTATTCCTAGGAGAATTAGGACTAATCACTTTCTTTTCCTCCAAATCAGATGATGTCACATGATCTGAGCTTACTGATTTTCGCTTCTTGTGTTTGCGCACGAGAAGTTGTTTCAATGTAATTTCATCTTCATCATCCTCACAAATCCCATTCTCCATGTGTGATTTCATCTTGACCATGTCTACCGAAACCCCTTCAAATTTTGCTGCGGTCTTCCTTTTCCCCAATGTTGACTTCTGAGGTTCTGTATTTTCACCTTCACCTTCTCTTTCTTTTTCTGGGGAATAAAAATCATCCAAAGTGAAGCCCTCATTTTGCTTGAGGATCTCCCAACACTCTTTGAATCCGCATTCGTATGTCTCCGAATCCTCAAAGTCTAACTTGTCTCCATCTTGGTCACATTCCGCGTTGTCCTCTGCAAGCCTAACAAGCTCTAGACAATCCTCGCAAAGGCCAGATTCTTCCTTCCCTCTCACCACTGCAAATTCAGAATTAGAAATATTTATGCAAAAATTGTCACACGCGGAATATGGGCAGAGGAGGCACGAGAAGCCAACTGCGGCGGTTGTTCGGCACACCGAACAAGAGTGGTGATCACAAATCCATTTCTTGTCACTTTTGAGGAAAGAATTATTCCTATTCACACATTTCGGATGATAGACTTTGGTGCAGCCCTCGTAGTCGCATAGCCTCAAGTGTCCACCGTCTTTGCAGATGAAGCACCAATCCTCTGCATCGTCCTTGTCTTTGTTTATTCTATGTTTCTTCATTCTTGATCGATGTTGATGAAAAGTTGTACATATATGAGTGTTTGTGTTTTAGAGGAGACTGAACTCAATGAATGAAATGTCAGTGCTTGCTGTGCCTTTTTTATAGACGAAAAGGCACAGGAGTCCCTTTCACATTAGGAAATGGTAAAGCTACTGTCAGCAATTACTTCCTTTACCATCAGGAAACACAAACAATACGACGCCGTTTCGGTTGTTTTAACTTTTATTTCTATTTTTTGACCTTCATCCAACTCAAGTAGAGACTACAGTCCAAAAAAAAAACTCAAGTAGAGACGAGAGAGAGAGATCGGATCTTCAAACCCAATGGTCGGAGACATTGAGAAGATGATCGCGGTGGGCCTCGTATGGGGGGCCACCAACGCCCTAATGCGACGTGGCGCTCTCCTATGGGACCAAGCCCTTAAGTCCTCCTCGGCCCAGGCACAGCCGAGCGCGGCTCGCCACAAGCTTGTTACTTCCGTCAAGAGCTGGCTCAAGCTCCTCTCAATCTGGCAGTACACGATTCCCTTCTTCGTGAACCTCTCGGCCTCCGCCACTTTCTTCGCCATACTCAGCCACACCCCAATATCGCTCGCCGTGCCCGTCACCAATGCGACGACGTTTGCTGCCACGGCCGTATTCGGATTGCTTTTGGGCGAACAGACTCACCTGGGGTTGGCTTTGTTCGGTACGGCTTTGATTGTTTTGGGCATTTGGCTTTGTATTACATAATTGGGTTTTCAATTTTCTATTTATGTACTATTTTTGTATAAATTTTATGTTCTAGCTTGGATTGGATTGTTTGGTTGCTGAGGAAAGAAATGGAAAATCAAGAGGGAATTGTTGTGATTGGCCTGATAAAGCTTTAGCCTTTGAATCTATATTGATCAAAGTAACTGAAAATACACAAATTAGAGAAATGAGAATGAATAACCAATTTGAATTTTACTTTACGGTGGAATACAGAGATATTAAAATCAAAAGGTTGAAACTTGAAACATATGAAACCACAAGAACATTTATTTCTCAGTTGTGAACTGGCAGTTGAGAAAACTGTGTAGAATCTTTAGTCTGGTTGAAACCGCATTCGATGGCTTGATTGCTTTGCGTAGCCTCAGATTAGAATTGTTGTTTGAAGCATTCAGTAGGCATCTGTCCATTGAATCGTTTAGTATCTTTGCAGTAGTCATAGATCATGTAGTTAGTTCTGACCCACTTCAGCTGGCCCAACTTAACACTGCTCAGCTGTTTGTATATGGGGGATGTCCACCAGTTTGCAGGGGAAGCAGCGGCGCATTGAGTAATGCTGCTTGCTCCATCCCATTTGCAGGCCCTTCCCCTAAAGTTGCGCAATCTAGCTGTGAACGGTGCACTGTTCCAATCGATTTTGACTAGTCCACCTCTAGTTGCCCAGTTATCCGCATTCCATAAGCTGGAGTAAACCTTCATCCCTTGCTTGCTGGGGTAAGCAATCCCCTCGTTTTCGTAGTTTCTGAAAACACGAATTGGCAGACCATCGATGTACCACCTGAAATCATAGAAGTGAATTTGAAGGTTAGGACTTGTTTGGTTTACGGGTTCCATGACTTAAGGCACTAGTAGAAATATACTGTGAAATGACATAGAGTGTTGTGGTAGTGAGTCTATCGTGTTTTTATAGGCTGAACCTCCACAGGGAAATGACTTAGAAAATAGCAGCATGTAAGCATGTTTGTGTGTGTTTACTTAAAGAAGGTCCTCATAATATACTTACACAATTGTGGTTGGGTTCCAATGTATGGTGTAGTTGTGGAAATCAGCTGTTGGGTCAAACCAGAGGTAAAACTGCTGCTCTTTGCTTCCATTTCCTTGTGTGTAGATGTTTGTGTGGACTATGTAAGGTTGTCCAGAAATGTTCCCTAAGAATTCAAAATCTATCTCATCATGTGTGCTTCCCGTAGATGATAGCTGCAAAAAGTATGGATAATTAGCATACGCAAGTCTGTTGGTCCTAAAGGGACTCATTTTCACTCGAGTCATCCATTGAAGGAAAGTGAATTTGCATCCATTTCAAAAGTATGTGAAAGTTATCATGAATCTGAGACAGAAACTTGGTGTTCTATGATGAACCTTGCATCTTGCTCAAGTTAACTTACATAGTAGGCTGTTACTGTCCCTGCGGAATTCCCAGGTACCAACTTAATGAGCATCTCAATGCTTCCGAATAGGAAACCTCTCTTTGATTGAACCGCAGATCCTGCATAACAAAAGGTGATTAGAGGCAAAAGCTGGCCTTTGTATGATCTTTTATGTTTCTAAACAACTACATACATGCAGGCATGCAGCATTTGAATCCTTGTTTAAATGCATACTCTCTTTCTTATTGCCTATTTATTTGCTTTGGTCTGCAAAGTAATGCCTCTAATTATCTGGAGCGCACTATAAATGAGAGGAATAAGTAGTTCAAACCTGAAGTTTGATCGAGCACGAGTTGGACATCTTCGCCATTGCCTTGAATTGCAGCGTGTTGTTGACCCCAAGTGATGTACATACTCTTTGAAAACTTTGCATCTACTAAACTTTGATGAAACGCAATGGTGCATAGACCTATCAAGAAAGCTTGCAGAATTGCCATCTTCACGTACTGGAGTCGGAATATTGTTTTTCCTCTGTTATTACTCGATCTATGTTGTTGAAAACTTGGAATATTGGGATGTCTTGTCTTAGATTACTGATGCCTTTAAATAGCTTGACACACCCTTCAAATATGCGCTCCTACGCCCTTGTCATATTTTTTGACCTTCCCAATTTAATACATGTTTTCAAAGAGAGCAAGTACGCATGCTCCTTACAAATGTTTCAAAATTGAAAATTACAAATTAATTGATTAGAGAAATTAATTAGAGAATATATTATATGGGTGTTAAGGTGTAACTGTAGCTTAGCTGGGACGCGGTAAGAGTAGCTAAGGAGAAAGTCGTGCTTAGGACTACCAATGTAAGTAGCCAAATAGGGCAGCACAGCTGTGAATTGGTGACCTACGACGAGTTCTTACTATGCTTGGCCGGACGTGCAGCCCTTGAGAGAGGTAGGTATTCTGTATTCATACTATTCCTATGGGTTTAAGTTTCATTAGTTCAATCATGTAGTCCCTATTGGCCAAAACAAAATCAAGTAGTCTCCATTAGTCCAACTGAGTCAGATCTATGCTACGACCAGTCCTGTGTATGTGATTGATTTTTAGCCGTAAACGAATTCATAAATTTTCTATCTAGCTAATAAGAAATTAGAACTAAGATGCTCATTCTCGCTTATATTACCCTTTTGTACATATATCTTGAAACATTTTGAAGAATATTTTACGCTAACAACCTTGTATATTACATAAGATGTGAAATTCTTTATTGACTTAGGGCTAGTTTGGGATTGCTGTGACTTAAAAAAAAAGTCGCTTTTAGGAAAATCAACTGTGAATTAAAACAGCTTTTAGAAGTAACCTTTGAGTTGCTTCTATAATCTGCTTCTACTGACCCGTAATTTTTAATTAAACCTGTTTTTTACTAATTTACCAAACATTTTAAGACTTTAAATTTTACGAAAAAGCTGATTTTTATAAAAGCGAAGCAATACCAAACTAGCCCTTACTAGGAATTAAGAGGCCGGAAACTATGATCACCCCCTTCCCATCGTTTGAATCTGCCCTTAATTTGCATAGATCGATGATGTGCGAATCTATGTTCATTAATGATCAGAAATCTTTTAAGCGCTCTTCGGTTGCTGAAAACCTCTCCCCTAACCAACATTAATTAGCCTTAATTTTTCGGTCGAGTTATAGTAAACAGTCCATATACATGTTCCAACTTGCAAGCAAATAAAATGGTGAAGAGACTACCTAGCTAGCTAGTACCATATGAACTCAAATACTCAGATGCGGAAGAAAGATTGAAAGCAATTCAATTATTCCATTTTCACAAGAAAGAAAGAATTAATGTTATACAATTGACCTAATTAAGTAGAAAAGTGAAAGTATATAATTATTAAACATTATATTGATCTTGGATGGACGTAGACATCATGAAGATAGTATCAGAACAATCAAAGCTACGTACATCGATCATACTAGCTTAAAGAGAAAGGTGTTAATTATAAACAAAAACGCAAATATGCATGAAGACCGGAGAAGATGATCAATAATTAATCAAATCAATTTCTTTTTAATGAATCAATGAGGCTCAGAGCTAGCTTTGCCTGTATCACAGTACGTATCAGATTATAGCTTAATCTGCACCCACATTCCCGCACTCGGCACTCCGCGATGAACCACAAACACCAGGTAGTACCCTGGTGGGGCCACCGCACCGGTGGGTGGGGCCAACACCGTGACACGATAAACACCAGCTCCCTCTCCCTTCAACTCCGTCTTGGCCAAAACCACCAGCCTCTGGTTCATGGAGTAGCCGTGAGTCGTGAACGGAGGAGCGTACATGGTGACCTTTATGTCCGACTTAGTCACCTTGTCTGCCTCGTTCAGATTGAAACCGATCCCGAACCCTTCACCGTACTTCAACTTGTTGTCGGACGCCTCAACGTTGATGACAGGCCTGTGGGCATCCAATGCCGGATCCAAGTAAGGTGGCGCGAAGGTCTCGACCCGGATCTCGGTCGGATACTTGGCCTTGTAGTCATAACCAGGATTAGTATTGCTGCCTGCCACGAGGATTTTACCGTTGGGGAGCAATGCCGAGGAGGAGTGGTACATCCTTGCAATCTGTGTTGGTTGGAGGTTGAAGAACCGTTTTCCGTTGGGCAGTTTGGGATTGTACAGCACAGGGGTATAATTGGGTTGTTCGGCGAGGAACCAAGCCGAGGCACCGGCCTGCGCGCCGTTTATGATCAAGAAATCACCGGTGGGTAGGTTTAGCATGTCTCCCATGACACGTCTTGAGGGCATGAGCTCCTTCTCCCAGACCGGATTTGGGTCGGTGATCCGGAGGCGACCGCAGTCGTCCAGGGCCGGGAGGAAGTTTCCTTTTCCAGCGAGACCGTAAGCCTCGGGCTTGGCGCCACCGCAGACGATGACGTCGACCGGGATCAGCGGAGTGTTCTGCTCGTTGAGCTCGATGGGGAGCAGGGCCGACATGCCGGAGGCCGGGTAGTTTCGGGATCCGCCTTCGAGTTTGGGGAATTCCTTGATGACTCTGTTGGTTTTGGGGTCGAGGAGGACGGAGCGGCTGTTGGCTAGGATGAAGATGTTGCCGTCGGTGGATACGTGAACAAATGGGTAGAGATTGTTCTCGTCGAGGTCGGTGGTTTCATCGAGGAGAGGGAAGAAGATGGCTTGCTTGTTCACTTCTCCCTCTGGTGGCACGTACTCGAAGCTGAATGATTTCCGGCCACCAACCAGAATGAACCTACCGTCGGCTAGGGTTGCCTGAGTTGCATACCTAATAATAACACATTAATCAACAAATGCATTAATTACAACAAAATTTCTGAATCCCTTATACAGCATTAATTGCCTTAATAATTTTTAGGAACAACTAATTCTGTATGCATGCGATGTTCTGATGGTTAAAAAAGTATATACATACCATCTTGGTTCTGCCAAGGCGTTTGCATAGTCTTTGAAGTCGCAGTTGTCACATGCATTCATCCATCTAACGGTTCTAGTTCCGTCCATCCAACCACCGGTGCTGACCATGTTACCATCGGCTGTAAGCCCTCCTGATGAGCACCATGGATCCGTAGTAATCTGCATGTTCACAATCACGAGATTAGATTTTTATATATTGCTTTAGAAAAGATGGAACTTTTAATACGTAAATTGATTTGAAAAGAAAAAAAGAACGTTGACAACATGCAAATGAATGTACGTGAGTGCATGAAATTAATTAATGTAACATCAATCGATGAACGTACCTTGAGTGGTCTAACTGTATTTTTGTCAGCATCGTATTCAACTCCATGAGCCCAACAATCTTGCAACTCTACGCCCTTATCATCCTTGAAGGGAAGGCATTCTCCGTTGGGCAATTTGATGTTCGATATATGGAATGCCGAGGCATCGTACATTATGACCTTGTTGTTGGGAAGCAAATTCACGTGCATGGCTGACACACCGGAGTCCTTGGAAACCAATTCCCAGGCCCCCATGTATTTGGTCGGAAAGTCCGGCTGTGGTGGTGCGTCGGGAATAGCATCACCACCTCCGGGCCCGGCTTTAGGGTCAGCTGGCACAACACCTGCATCGGCAGGGTCGGGAAGTGCGCCACCGTCCCCGGCCGCAGGTTCAGGGTCAGCCGGCACAACGGGGTCGGGAATTACAGCATCACCCTTGGCTTCGGCTTTAGGGTTAGTCGGAACAACGGCTGCATTGGCACCGGCGGCCCGAGGGTTAAATACCTGATAATCGCCATCGTGTCTGTGTCTGTGTCTGTGTCTGAGGTGAGGATGAAAACCAAAGCCGCGGTGTGAAACCAAGGGATTGTGGACAAAAGGAAAACCTGGCCATTGCCATTGTGCATTGATACCAGAGATGAAGAGGAGAGGGAGGATGCAAAAAAGCTTGATGTGTAAGGCGGCCATTGAAGAGTTGAGTGTCTCCAATGGCGTTTGCTTTATGAGCTCTTAGCTCTTTCGCAATCCTGCTTTTCCTCCCCATCTCTCTTTATAATTTAAAGAAGCCAAAAGGCAGTTAAAGGTTTTGTCAAAAATAGATTTGTGGCGGGTTGTTAATCCTTGTTTGCAGGAAACCTAGTTATGGGCTATTTAGGGGTGGGAATAAATTCACATGCATGCAAGGAACTAACCCTAAAGTAGCTGGTAACTAAAGAAAGTATACAATTCTTTACCCAAAAAAAAGAAAGTAAAGAATATAATATCTGGTTGTCACTGTTTTTTCATTTGGCATCTCTCAAAAAGAACAAAAAAGGAAAAGAAAAGCCGAAAATTCTCTTTGCACCAGATCATTTCACGGGGGCATATGGCTGTATTAATTTCTACCAATGAAAATAATAGAAAAGAAAATGAAGATTGAAAATTCATTTAAAACTAGATACCTGACGAAATGACAAATTGAGGCACAACAGAGAAATATTCTTGAACATGATAAAGAATATTTTGTTGCTTTTCGGTCGTCTAGGTGTTTATGTTTCTGGTTAAAAGATAGCTCATAAACACATACTTAGGCGATCGATGGTAGAATAGCTGAAACAAACAAACAGCAAAAAAACAGATGGTACAGTAATTTTTCATCGTTTTAGACCCATAGTACATGAAGGATCCATAGAAGGAACAAATCTATAAATTGTGTCGCGCTCCTATTGTTTTTAGCCTTCCTCTTATAAATTGTGTCGCGCTGACTTAATTTGTACAACAATTCTTTGAACAATCTCAAGGGGCATTACAGAGTTCAATTTATCATCTTTAACGAATTGTACGTTCCACTGAAAGTAACCGATCCATAATAGAATATATGTCTTTGAGGTTTTGTTGATTGGACAACATAACGTATCAATTGGATGAACTTTTGTGATGGTGATACCTATATATATCGATCAGCATATTCATGCATACACAACAAAAAGACTCTTTTTATATTTTGTCATAAATTTATGAGATAAATGCTATTTCGATCTGCTTAATTTGTCTGTGTGATAAACCCTAGCCTAGCCTTTAATTAGCTTATGCATATATGTACCAAAAGCTGACGTACGGGTGCAGTGAAGCAATTGCGTGCTGTAGAAGTCTTCACCCTCTTCCGTGGAATATAATCCATTTGTATATATTAAGCATAAAAGAATATTATAAGACAGCTCTTAATATATATGCCGATTTCTTGAAGTAGCTTTTGTGACAAATATTAGAAAAATAAAAATACATCTAGTGACAAAGAAAGTGGTGATACATCATACCAAAAAAAAAATCTGATATAATGTTTATGAATGAAATTAGCATGTAGAAGCCTTAGAATCAAAAACCCTAGTAGCGAAAGGCGAAAGCTAGCAAAGAAGAATGCTTGATGAAGCCTCGATATATCGCATGGGATGCTGCGCAGGGGGGCCGTCGGAGAGACGAAAGATGAAGAGTTTGGCTTGTATACTCATATTCGAACGTGAAATCGATTTCTTGGATATGGACTTGTCTAGTCTGCGTTTTGAGTTTGTGGAGTACGTGGTGCTCGAAACATTCTAGAAGCCACGTCTTAATTAGCTTAATTAATTATTGCTTAAGATGAAAGTGCATTGTTGGAACGGTGAATGACCACCATTTCCTTGGTCATGACCAGGTGATCGATCATAAACACTATTAATTTA
Source organism: Rubus parviflorus (assembly GCA_029955375.1). Classification (NCBI taxonomy): domain Eukaryota; kingdom Viridiplantae; phylum Streptophyta; class Magnoliopsida; order Rosales; family Rosaceae; genus Rubus; species Rubus parviflorus. The sequence continues at coordinate 20,635,072 of JARGGL010000004.1, forward strand.
CCAAGTCCAAGAATTAATCTTGACTAGATAATATATATATCTGTGTGTGTATATATAAGATCATGAAAGCATTCACTACAAGATCTTACCTGCTGGTCGAATACATATTGATAGCGGCAATTCAACTGGGGAATAGATTAGATATTAATTAATTAGGTTACTGTACTATATATATATATATGCTAGATAATCTATATGTTAGATAAGAAACAACTAACAATTATACACAAAATCAAAATAGGTATGCTAGCATTATGATACTAAGATTTGCCTTGCCAAATTTGTATTAGTTCTTCGATCATGAACAATTTTCTAATGTAGGTCAAACGATAATGATATCAGTTATCACAACCTAAAGAAAAACCGAAAGGAAATTAAGATTCATTAATTGTAGTACTACGTACCAAGTAATATGATTCCACCATAATAGATTGATCTGTGTGGAGTGAAAAATATGATTCTATATATGTTTTGTACTTTCTTATGTTCATACTCGTCTGCTTATAGCCTAGAGATGCCGTTTTAGAGTTTTTTTTTTTTTTTTTTTGAGAAGAAACAATGCCGTTTTAGAGTTAAGCTATAAGACTATAAAAAAATGCTCACATTGGATATATTAGGAGCTTAAATTAGAGAATGTAGTTTTAACATAAGCACATTTTTTGTAAATAGAACATAAGATGAAGATTATATTACACGCCCAAAATTAAGAAAAAAAAAAAGGATTAGCCGAATATTGGAAGCAATCGATATATTCTATATTTGTTCTAAGGAAAATGCACATTCATCGATTGTAGGGTTAAGAATTATCAACCATGAATATATATTTGATCAAGCTTACAACATCTATATCAAGAATCTTACTATGTATGGAATGAATGATTCGATCCGAGATGTCAAAGTTGTCCCTCACTACTATAGTTTTACCGTTTTACCCAACAGAATTTAAACTCCATGCCACTTTAGGGACTATTTGAACATAAAGACTTAATATATTGGAACCGATCGATAAAAAAAAAAGAGACAATATATAGGACTTAGAAGATAGAAACATTCCTATAGTGCTGCTCAAATCAATATAAATCAGATAAGATTCAGTGCCAATTAATGTTCTCTTCAATGGAAATAAGAACCTGGTATATGTGATGACTTTGTCATTTCTTTCGCAAATAATGATCGATCAAAAAGATAATTTTTATCATTGTCTTATGCAAATAATGATCGATCAAAAAGATTCTCGATCTCTTAATTAACCTTTGCATTTTGCATTACATGAGCAGACGAGCTTTTCCACATGAAAATGAAAATGAATTTGTTGTTTTTGTTCCCTTGCTCAACTTCAAGCTAGCCCCATTTCCAGTTTGAAATTGCAGATCTCGAGTGGCAGGAAATGATCGAACGTACACTAATTAAAGTGAGAGTCTGAGCTCCAAATCTACTTCTTGAGAGTCACTTGATTCAGAATTCTGACTGCTCGAGCCCATCGAATTACTTCTGTGTTTCTTGCTCTTCTTGTGCTGAAACTCCTATATATATATTCAAAATCAAACTATGGTCAATATACATCACATATATATAGCAATGTAAATTGAACAGATGATAATATGTTATTAGGTTTGCTTCATATTTGATATATATATATACGTACAGTAACAATTAAGTACCTCTCGTACTACTGCAGGTGGATTTAGGAGGTGTCGAGTAGTGATGCTTGGTTGCACAAACTGTTCGGTCGTCTCTAACATGGCATTGCTGGGTTCCCATCTGCTGGTTTTAGAAATTTTCGATCAGGTACGGATTGATACATATATGTAAAGTTCTATCAGATTGAATTAATGCCACTTGCTGGAAATTGTAGTCTCACAAAAATCCTAGGTCGATCGAAGCTAGTGAGATATATATGAGTATATAAGAAATAAAAACCTTGGTGTTGTACTGTTTAGTTGGGAAGGATCACCATATATGATGTTTGCTCTTTGATCATATTCACCAAGCCCCATCTACATAGTAATACCACCATAGATAAGAAGATCAGTTAGACACACCTCAAGATTGATAATACATACACTGATACCCACATATATGATGTACTAAACTGAAACAAAAATTACTATTTCAGTGGCTCTCATATATATCGAATTTATGATGAGGTTATCTAGCTAGGGTTTGGAGCCAATTAATGAATTACTACCAATATTTGAAGAGTAATTAAGATGAATCTCCTTATCTAAAGTAGTTTATTTCCAATTCGAAAAAGAACTCCAATTGGTTAGAAGTATATATGTGAATTGAAAACATTTATAGGGTGTGATGACTGATGACGGATGAATGATGATCAGAAACAAATATGCACATAATAATAATAAATGGATAAATTTGCAGATAGATATGCAAGGTGAGTCATGAACAACAAATTAGAAACGAAATTGGAAATTGAGACAGCATATATATGGACCAATTAAAAGAAAAATGAAAAAAAAACTACTTTCCTTATGTATATATGGAAGTAATTAATGAAAATTTAAATTTTGAACACATACCATGATGTTGGGGTGGAAGCCATAAGAGACTGAGGGAGATGAAGAGGACTGCGAAGAAGCGAAAGACGATGAATAAGCTGCTGCTTGCACTCTCGTCTCCTCCACCTGCTGCTGCACGTACAATAATTCACCACTAAATCAAACACATATTCTAGTCAAAGGAGAGAGAGAGAGAGTAGATAGATGGAGAGAAGTTAACATACGTTATTGATGAAATTATTAGTAGGGTATGGATTGATGAAACCCATTTGGCCATGTAATCTGATCTTCTCTAATTGAGCAACTCCAAGCCCTCTCTGCGGTTGCTTCGGCTTGTCCGAATTACTCTTCTTCCCTTTCCTTGAAGAACTAGAAGACGATCCGCCTCCTCTTTCGTTTCCCATGTTTGGCTCCCCAAAATAACTGCTCCCCATCTTCTTCTTCTTCTTCTTCTTCTTCTTCTTCTTAATATGTGAGAGACTACACAGAGAACGAGTGCTGAGAAATTTGAGAAAGCTAGATAGAGATTGAGAGAGTATTATTTGTTTGGCAAATCCCAAACTTTGTGGCAAATATTGCAGAGGGCAACTATAGGCAGAGATACAGAGCTGAGAATTGGAATGGGAGATCTCCAAATGGCCTTTTTAAACCTGTTGGGGAAGCCCCAGTAATTATTGCATCGCTGGATCAGATTGTGTATAGATTCTACTGCTTTATATACTTAGATTTTATGCTCTTTTTTCTCTTCCATCTCTTTTGCCTTAATTTTAGAACTTCCATATACAAATATTGCTTCATTATTTTAATAATGATGATGATAATTGTTATAGATTATTTTACCAAATAAACAATTTCATTTTTCCCCTTTAGATGTGGACTTTAGAGACTACCACTTGAAAGCGATTGTCTATGATTTGAAGTGTTAAAATATTTGGATTAATATAACAACAAACAGGAACTGCCCCACGCGCTCTATAGATGTCACTAACTCATCCTGTTTTGTCTGCAAAATTTATTTCTTATTCAACATTTTGCTTCCTTAATATTCTTATGAAAAATATGCAGATTCAATACATTCCCACTTTTTTTTTCTCCCTTCAAAATAGGGTTGTTTTCTCTTAATTAAAGAAAATGATTTAGGATAGAAATCTGGGGTGCATATGTGTGTGTGTGTGTATATATATATATTTTTTTGAGAATGGTGTATATATATATATTTGGTAGCTAGTAATAAGTAATAACTAAGAGATATATAGAAACCTATCCCTAATTTTATTTGATCAAATAAATAGATTGATATACTGATTAATAGTGCTAGACTTAAGCCTAAGGTGGGTTCCACAATGCATGTGATTTCCAGTACTTCCATGATCAAATTTAATTTGTCTCTGAGCTGAGCTTACAGTGTGCCCTAAAAGCCCCAGCTGTAACATTCTTTAAGCAACTTATTAAGAAAGGAAAAAACTAATAGAAAAATATGTTGGACCAAATCACCATTTAAATTATAGATTCTAGAAATCTTTTTGCAGCTTCATAGGGATTGTAATTGTCTACTGGGAACTAAATGGAATATATATATATATTTTACATATTTGCATCTCAAGCAGGTACCTAATCTAGCTGTGGATATTTCTTTACAAATTAACTAGAGAGTGATTCGATCAATTGGAAGATATATTGCTCAATTAAACTGTTAAATTATCATATTCTACTAGTTTCTTAAAAGAGATGAATGGTAAAAATGATCAAGTTAAATATGGAGGATTTGGCCAAAAGATTGTGATAAATTCGATTAGATATCGATCCTGTTGTGAAAGGCCAAGGAACAAATCTAATTGAGCTGTTCCACGCATGATCTGTGGGTCACATTTTATGAGTTGTTGTGTGGTGGAAAGTGAGAATGCTCCAATAGTCCAATTCTTAAACAGACATGTGAACTCATGCAATTACCAAATAAACCCTCTTGTATTTCTCAAAGCATGTCATTAATCATAATTTGGATAACTTGTTAGCTTATAGGCAGCAAGTGAATATAAAAAATAATTGGATAAGTGTACCAGTTTGACTTGTTTTGAGCACAGTGCATGTACTAATAGATGTCTGGATTTATTAGCAAATAAGCCTACCCTATTTAAGCTTGCTAGCTCTCCTTAATGATTAAAGTAAATGAGCTTAAGAAAGAAAGGAGAGATTCAAATTTATGGCACATTTGCTTACCTTATATATAAGGGGTGAGATTCAAAAGATGATCTCTCATGCGTTTACTAACACGTTTTTTATTTGTTATTTTTAGCTCAACTTGGCTCATTTACATGCCAATGTTTAGATATTTAAGGTTAATTAGTGGGAACTATAATTTAGAAAGCAATGCGTTGCTTAATCTAACTAACAATTAAATTATCTTGGCAATGACAATGTGGCAAAGGGGTATCAATATATGCATTGTAAGAACATTTTCCCCTGAAATTGAAAAAGGTTCTTTAATTCCTTTCGAGTTTTTCTAATTGCAAGCCAAAGTCAAGCTCAACTCCAATGGTCAAAGTATATATGGATGGGAACCCTAATCATATATAGGGTTTTAAGTGTCTTAATTATTTGATTTTGAAACCCCAAACATATACATTGATTAAAAGTTAATAAAAATATATATTGCAAGAGAACACGTTGTAAGGTTCAAATCCAACACTTTATATATATTGCTCATGCATTACATCTCCTTATATTCTTGTGATGTACATGCAACGATGATTCATAATTAAATTAATTAGAGTCGACAACCACCCATGCTTCGAATCGAGCTACCTGTGAAAAATGCATTACTTGGTAATGTCGTTTTGTACAATACAATATACAATAGTATTACTTAGTAGACTACATTTAGTTTACACTACACCATTCAACTGCATTTCTAAATTATAAAATCCATGTCGTGAATCATATGATTCAGAACAATTATATATACAATATGATTCGCATAATTAAATTGGTTTGGTATTCGTATATCCTATACTAATGTGAAGATGGTGTGATTTCCGGGGTGACCACCTATTGATACCATGCCATGTGTATCGTAGTCATCAGGCACTGACGTAAGTACCATTACTATAAGGTCCATATATAAACTCTTTAGTACTTCATGATAATCTTAACATCAATATTTAGTAAAACACATAAAAGAAATAAGCTAGCCATGCTTTTCATTGAGAATGGCAATAAATTATATAATTTTACATATCAATTGATCGACTACTAATTAATGTCGTTTCATGTTCAACTCTTCTCCCTCGAAATATAAAAAAAGATGAATTGATTTTTATTTTGATAGAATAAAAAAAACAGAGCTACTGTCCGAAATTTCAACTATATACGTACAATATATACAAACATATATAATTGGTCAAAGTTTGAGAGCTATACGTACGTGACAACTACTTGCACAAGGAGAACATTTATCCATTTATTCGTCCTTTGATCATAACTCAAACTTTCAACTAAATGTACTACAAATTAGATTGTAGAAAACATGCTTTAAGTGGATCCTCAATCTCAAACAATGAACCAACAAAATGACATCTATAATAAGAATACGCAATCGCCAAAACATCTCACATCTACCCATAGTATGTCAACAATTAACTACGAGTCTCCTAACCTTGATCTTCCAATAGCCAGCTTGGACAGCTTGGTTAAGAAATTGAACCTTTAAAACTTACCTTCCGCAATCAAGATCCATGCTTGACGGACACTTTTTTCTTAAAGTACTAACAATGTTTATTAACCCTAAAATTGCTTTTAGCATTGTTAGAAACATTGTGAAAAAAAAAAAACCTAAATTGGGTGATCTTGTCACTTTAGCCATCATGCATGGTCTGGTGCTTTTAACCTAATTAGGTTAGAAATTAAACAAAATCGTACGTTTTATATATGGCATGAGTAACTTTTTTACAAGTAAAAAGAAAAGGGTTAATTTGAATTGTAATAAAGTACGTACTGGTGGAAGAAAACGGGGGAATATGATAATAGCTAGGTTTGATTTGATGAGTGATGGATTGGAGTTAGTAGCTAGCTATAGTATACAATTAATAATCAATAATTAATGAGAGAAAAGAAAAATAGTTAAGAGTTAAGACAAAGCAAAGTGGAGAGAGATGCAGGGAATATATGATATCTACTGTAGAGTTAGGGCACATGCAAACTTACAGAGTGGATTACTCCACACGATTTGCTTAGCAAAATGAAAAAGCCAGACGAAAAAGAATTAAGAAACGTAAACCCCTCTGTGTTTGTTTGCGAAGGGCCAAGAAAACTTGAAAAAGGGAAAGCCATATCCACCATCCACCATTTCCATATCATCCAAATCAGCCTCAAATCCCATATTATATAAGATTCCCAGATTAAATATAGTTTCTTGTCCAGCACACGGGGATCGACTTGTTAACAGGAGACTAGGGGTTAAGGTTATGAATTATAAGAGAGTGGTTGGTGTGCGTACGTGTGTATGTGTGGGATTGATGATCGATTACAAGCCTAATTTTTGATTGGAGTTAAATTAAATATGGAAAGAATCATCGAGGATTTCTTCAATAAAGTTTTGTCCAATATCACACTACCTTGCTACTATGATGCCTTAATCGTTTTATATATTTATCCGTTGACCATCAAAAATTAACTTTAAAGCAAGAACGAACTTCCTATCTAGCTGTTGTCATTCATTTATGAAGAGTAATATTCTCTTGTTATCATGTCGTTTCTCCATTTATCTTCTTATATATCAAAGATTTCGATCTATATATATAAATATACTTGCAAAAATTAATGATATAATTATACGTGTTTGGAAATGAAAAAACCACTTATGCTATGAGTCTATGACAATGATACAACTATACATATATATAGTCAACAATATGCAACCAGCCATCATGTTTGGAAATGAGACAACCATATATCATGTTAAGAAATTATACAATTACATATAGTAAAAAACCGATACAATTTCATGTGCTTGGAAATGAGAAAATCATACATGCATGATATAACGTACCATATGTGTTCGAAAATGAGACGAGCATCCTTGCTCGGAAATGATACAACAATTCTTGTTCCGAAATAATGCAATCATCCTTGCTTGAAAATGATACAACCTACGTACCATCAACTCGATCTCAAAGATTAATGATACAATCATCCATGTTAGGAAATAATACAACCATATACATTCATGGCATTTATCTTTCTCTTCAACCATAGATGGTATTAGTGTACCAAAATCTTAAAAGGGAGATCTTTTTCTTTCATTGTGTAACGCATCCACAAAAATATTGCATGTGTGGATCGCAAACTACTGATCGATATGCAGGCGATTGAAAAAGCTTGTGGTCTCTGCTGGATTATGCATGAATTGTGCTTTATATATACTAATGCTCTAGCTGGTGACCCTATGTATATATTGATCTTCAACTAACCTGCATGATTGAGTTAAAGAAACCAACCTTGTTGATACCTAGATCTCTTATATATATGCTAGCAATGAAGCCAATGCTGAGCTAAAATATATATAATGCCCATGAATCAATGTTAAGCCTGGGTGGGAGATTCTCTTGTATTTTTTATACAATACAAAATGTGCAACAAGGGTACTCTAAAAGATTTGTATAATTGGGGATTATAAATGTAGGCACATGTGGAGCTGCTACAAAATTCAACACTTGGCCTCTTTTAGATATGCAAGTCTTGTAGGAAATTAATTCAAATATTAATTAAATAAAATTAAGGCCCCTACTCATGACTTGGAAATGAAGCACATTAATTAATGCATATGTTTCCCTTCATTTTTTTTTTTTTGAGAGAAAATATGTTTCCCTTCATTGTCTAACACTAATCACAAAACCAACATCCCTAGTGCTCTTATGATCTATCTTGGATATCATTTCTGATCTTATTTGATTTAAAACTCCCACTTTGATTGCCCTAATCTTCACTTTTAATTCTCATAATGCACACTATGTATGTGGTCATTAAATTTTATTATTCTTAATTGTTTATATTTAGAGGGCCTTTCTCTCGAAATCAAATTTGTTTTTGTTATGTACACTAAATTAAGTATCAATCTTCCATGCATATAACCATATCAAGCTTGAGAATTGAGATATATATATATATCACCATGTATATATATGTTGCTTTTCCACGTGTAGAAACTTATATAAATTGGCATATATATATATATGATCGATCACATTAGGAATATCTTGCGTATAAAGGTTTCTTAATGGGGGCTGAAATCCACACCCCCTCTTTTACAAACCACACCTCCTATTATTTCTTTAATAATTTTTCTTGTTTCCCTATTCTTCTTTGCCTAAATTACCCCGACTCCTTTTCCTTCTCTCTACTGCATCTCTCTTTCTTTCCTTCTCTCTACTGCATCTCTCTTTCTTTCCTTCCTTTCTCTCTCTCTTTCCTCTCTCTACTGTGTCCAAGTTGTTTGTTTTTTTTTGTTTGTTCTTCTCTCTTTCATCAAGCTATTGTTTCTTTCTTTGATCAAAGCTATTGGTCGTCAAGCTCAAATAGTCCATCTCATCTTCAGTTCCGTACTCCTCTTCATATCATAATCTCCAATCAAATTGTGATTGTTTATACTGATTTTCATTGGGATGATGATTAGTTTCTGTAAATTGTAATACACTCTCATAGTCCCATTGTTGCTGAAATTGTCTACTTAATGTTTTTTTTTTGTCAAACTGATGATGTGATTTTCTATATGGGTATTGTTTGGTTTCCGAGGAAATGGTTTGTGAGTGTCCAAATCAATTGGACAAAGGTTGGAGATGCGGTGGAGGGAGAGAGATGGAGGCTTGAGCTATGTGAATTGGACTGTAGACAGAGCTACAAAGCTGGATTTGATGATAAAGGCTCGAGCCTCGAGGAGAGAGAGTTGCTGGGCACGCCGCCGCTGGCGGTAGTTGCTGGTTCCTGGATTTGAAGTTGAGAACGGTAGAGGTGAGACGGCGGAGCTGCGGCGTGATTGACGGCGCTGGTCCAAATTGGGCGCGACAGAGAGTAGCTTGAGCTGGTGGTGGTTTGACGAGAGAGAGGTCGTGAGTCGTGCTGGTGTGGTGGCTGGGCGGCGCGACACTGAGTGTGCGGTGGCAAGCTGGGCACAAGAACGGCAAAGCCCCCATATCATTTGAAAGAAGAAGAAAGGAGAAGAAAGAGAGACGCAGTAGAGAGAGAAAGGAAGGAAAGAAAGAGAGAGACGGAGTGGAGAGAAGGGAAAGGAGTCGGGGGTAATTTAGGCAAAGAAGAATAGGGAAACATGAAAAACTACTAAAAAAATAAGGGTTTTTTTCAGCAACAGTGTCTGAACTCTTGTGCCCCGGCCAGAATGATACCCAACTTTTCAAAAGAGTCAATGTGGTACCTGGACTCTAAATTTCTTATCAACATCATACTTCTGTCAAATTTCTGTTAAGTCTCAGTTAAAAACCCACGTGTCAGTCACGTGGGGTATTAATTTTCCTTTTTTTTTCTTTTTTTCTTTTTTCTGTTCTTTTCCTTTTTTTTTTCTTTTTTTTTTCTTTTCTTTCTTTCTCCTTCCCCGCACAAACTCTCTCTCTCTCCCTTGCCTCACTGTTGCTGTCGAGGCTTTAGGCTCCGGCCACCATCACACAACACCGCCCTTACGGAGCAGACGGTGGCCCGACTCCGGCGAGCCAAGTCCAGACGAGGGTGAGGTTGGAGAGGTACACGAATTGAGGAGTCGAAAACGTTGTTGGAGAGATTGAGGAGTCGGAGCCCCGAGAACGCCGAGATCTCGGGCGGGATGGGACCCGACAACTGGTTGTCGGCGAGGGTGAGGTTGGAGAGGTACACGAGTTGAGCGATGTCGGCGGAGAGAGTGCCGGAGAGGTTGAGACCGGACAGGTCGAGCGAGGTCACGTGACAGTGGGGGTCGCACGTGACTCCGGCCTAGGTGCAGTGGCTGGTGTTGGGGGTCCAGGAGGAGAGGGCGGAGTCCGGGTCGGCGGTGATGGAGGCCTTGAGAGAGAGGATGGCGCGGTAAGCAGAAATTGGGTGTGGGGGTGTGGGGGTGTGGATAGTAATCGGTGGGGTGTGGATAAAGAGTGGTGGAGGTGGAGGAGGAGGAGAAAGAAAGAAAGAGTGGTGGAGGTGGATAGTAGTCGGGGCACCGTCTGCTCCATTTTGTAGGGGCGGTGTAGTGTGATGGTGGCCGGAGCTTGGAGCCTCGACGGCAACACTGCAACAGTGAGGCAAGGGAGAGAGAGAGAGTTTGTGCGGGGAAGGAGAAAGAAAGAAAAGAAAAAAAAAAAAGGAAAAGAACAGAAAAAAAAAAAAAAAATTAATACCCCATGTGACTGACACGTGGGTTTTTAACTGAGACTTAACAAAAATTTGACAGAAGTATGATGTTGATAAGAAATTTAGAGTCCAGGTACCACATTGACTCTTTTGAAAAGTTGGGTATCATTTTGGCCGGGACACAAGAGTTCAGACACTGTTGCTGAAAAAAACCCAAAAAATAATAAGGGGTGTGGTTTGTAAAAGAGGGGGTGTGGATTTCAGCCCCCTTCTTAATTTGTTTAACAAATTCAGAACCTATATATAAGCAGTGATGTCATCTTCCTGGTGAAACTATTATATATATATATATATAGCTCCACTCATGCTCACATAGTTGTTTATGTATTACACTGGTGTTTAATTGATGAATCTATGGAATTTGCTTATATATGCTGCCCAACAATATATGTCTACTTGTTTTTGTTTTTGTAAATTATAAAACTAGCTTTATGGTCTGCTTGCATGCATGCATGTGGTCATATATATTGCAATTTTATATAGGGCTATTCGTATTTGTAGTACTCTTCCACCATTGTAAAGATGCTAGCTACCAGTAAGACCTCACAATATAGCTAGCTGAGCATCATATAGATGAAGAAGCAATAGACCTAGATATGTGCCCAATGAAATAGTGAAGTAATGAGGTTGTGCTAATTACTTTTATATTCCCGATAAAAAAAAGCTAATTACTTTTATTACTTTCCCATACGAGGCTTAGAGTTAGGGATATAATTTTGGCACTACTCCACTTCTCAACACGTTTTATCACTTGCAATATATTTCAAATAATTAAAAATAGAGTGCAAGTGCGAAATTGGAATGTCAAGAATTCAAGATCATTCCCGTAAATATTTATATATCCAAATTTTATGGATAGATTTGTCATACCTTACGGATAATGGATATGACCAATCAGACATCATTAATCAAAGCATCCAGATATGAATAGGAAATTAAAAAAGAAAAAAGAAAGAAGATTTAAATGTTGGGTGCTTCGATCAAATCGTTGTGTGCAAATAGTAACCCCATTCTGTTAACCCAATGCTAGAAATTGTGGGCCCCGAAACAAGGTCCACCGGTGTATCTGGCCCAGAATAGCCCAATTGAAATCTGAGAGCTCATCGAGGAATTGGATTTGCCTAATCTTTGAGCAAGCAGACAGTGCCACACAGATAAGGATTTAAAGCCCCACCTTTCATTTTCCTCTCCTTACCAGTAATAACCATTCACTAGGCTCAATCGCCAGCAAGGAATATGAGCTTCACAGACTCATAAACTCTTCGGGTTTCTCTAAAGAACACATTTTGAAAGTTTAATTGGCTCAATTTTGCTTTCAAGGTACAAATTTTACTTCATGTGCTAACTGGGTTCTTTGAATTTCTGCCTGCTTTGTGTGTTCGGATAAGTTTGCAGATATTGGATTTTGATTATGGTGCTTTGGCATATAATAACTGGTTTCTCTCTTTCTTTGTTGGTTATGTTTGTACTTTGTTTGGTTCTTATGGTGTTTGTTAGTGTTTTTACACCATGTCATTGAAATGGAAGAGAAAGGTGGACTGTAGTTTTTAAGTGTTATGCAGACAGGAGGATGAAGGGTTATTGTTTTTGTGCTTAATTTTCAGTTTTATATACACTATAAATGTAGTTTGAATACTAATTTTGTTCCACAGTAGAATTTTTGATGATGGTTTGAGTTTGGGGGCTGGAGGTTGAGGTATTGCGTTGAGGCTTCTGCAATGCACAGTATGAATCATTCAGAAAACATAAATTTGTCTAATTCTGGTTAACTGTGAACTGTGCGTACCAAAGTAATTAGCTAATTGAACATTATTCTGAGAGTTTCATTGTAATTGACCAGCATATGCTCAGTATTCAAGTGTAAGTGTGTGATTGTGGGCACATGTGTTTGTTGTTGGGTCGGCGGGGGTTTGAAACTAGGTGAGCGAGGGGATAAAGGTGAATGAAGAAGTATCATAGCTGATGAACCATAAAGAGGATATATTCTCTTGCAAAGTGTGCACATAAGCTCCAACTGAATATCATTTTTTCTTCGATGTTGTGCATTTCTGTTTATTCCTAGCTCTTAATCATCATTTTGCTATGCTATGCAGGTGAGCAAGGAATGAAGTGCTTGTGTTAACAGCAGAATTAACCCCTACATCACCATCCAATATGACGCCTGTAATTCCATATTCTATAAGCAATGTCTCAATATTTCCTGGAACTGCCTTTACAGCAAGAAAGACCAATACTTTAACCAAATTCAGTTTTTCTAGAAAATCCACTAGACATACTCTATCCCCCCAAAGTTTGCTTTTACCTTTTTCAACTTCTATTAGATTGTTTCCATTATACAGCAACAGATGTCCTGTACATCATAGATCTAGAATCTATGTAGTGTCTGCCACAGGGACCGACGTAGCAGTGGAGCAATCAGACTCACCTGTTGCAGAAGCTTCTACTGAAGCCTTGGATAATTCCTCCGATGCAGCTGAAATTAATGAAAAATCCTCCAACTCTGATGCAAGTTCCAGTCCGTCTCAATCAAGGCGTTCAAGACCTAATAGGCAAAGTGAGATGTCACCTGTTAAGAATGAGGAGCTGGTTCCTGGTGCAACTTTTACAGGGAAAGTGAGATCAATCCAGCCATTTGGTGCTTTCATTGATTTCGGAGCTTTCACAGATGGCCTGGTACATGTTTCACAGCTGAGTGATTCTTATGTAAAGGACGTTGGCAGTGTTGTTTCTGTTGGGCAAGAAGTGAAGGTGACATTAGTTGAAGCCAATATGGAGACTAAGCGGATATCTCTTACTATGCGTGAAGGCAAAGATGCTTCTTCCGGTAGTGATAGGGGTGGATCTGATAGGAGAGGTGGTCCAAAGAAAGGAGAGAGGAAAAACGAGGGGAGAAAAAGTTCATCAAAGTTTGCCAAGGGGCAGGACCTAGTAGGCACGGTAAAGAATTTGGTCAGGGCTGGTGCTTTTATATCTCTTCCTGATGGGGAGGAAGGTTTCTTGCCTCAGTCTGAGGAAGCTGATGAAGGATTTGCAAGCATTATGGGGGAGACCTCTATGGAGGTTGGCCAGGAAGTTAATGTCCGTGTGTTGCGTATTACTAGAGGACAAGTAACCTTGACAATGAAGAAAGAAGAAGATGTTCAGAAGTCAGAATCCCAAATCACTCAAGGAGTTGTCCACACAGCAACAAACCCATTTCTCCTGGCTTTTCGCCAAAACAAGGATATTGCTGCATTTTTGGATGAAAGAGAGAAAGTAGAGAAAGCAACTGAAGAAACTGTAATACCAAAGAGTTCAGAAGAATCAACACAGAAGGTTAATGAAACTGAGAATGAGTCCAATATTAATGAAGTGCTGGACGAACAAGTAAGCAGTGATGATCAAAGTCTTGGCGTCCCTTCTGCAGTGGACGAAAGTGTTGAAAATGATGGTGCTCCTTTAGAGGTGGCTGATGTGGGAGCCAGTGGAATAGATGATGCGTCAAGCAAAGAGGACCAGGAAACCATCATTTCTAGTTCAACACAAACACTAGAAACTATAGATGGTGCAGTCCAAAACATACAAAAAGAAGAGGTGAGTTCTGAAATCTTGGCTCCTGAAGAAAGAATATCTACCACAGATTCTACAATTCAGGAGTCTCCTTCAACTGATGGAGTGGAAAATGATGCAAATCCAGATACGTCTAGTGAAATAGCTAATCAAGCGTTGCCATCAGATATTCCAACTGCCGAAGAGGTTATACAGAGTCAAGTAGATGACACAATAGCAAAAGATGAACTGCAAATAGAACCACCTACTTCAGAGAGTGAAATTCCTTCAACTCCACTGACTGAAGATGAGGAAGTGCAATCAGATCCTGATCAAAGTGGCAGTATCACAAGCTCAGGTGTACAACCAGATCTTGCTTCTCCTCAAGAGACAAAAGGTTCTTAGCAAGGTTTTAATTTTTATTTTTTATTCAAGTGTTGTCTGTAATACTGCATGCAAGAGAATTCCAGAAACATCTGCAAGTCCAAGATGGTTACAACAAACATAAACCACCTAATTTCTGCATATCATATGCTGAAAGTTTTGTAGTATATTCAATACATACTCTACAAGATCTTGGTAGGACACACTCTCAAATTTACAATTATTTGATGAGCCACAAAGCCAACCTAATCACTTGTGAGGTGACTAAAGGTTGTTTTGCTTTCATCTTGCTCAATTTAATGCATTTCACAAATTTAGGCATTAAACCAGGTAAATACTGATGACCTGAAAACTGAGGGCATGATGTTCGTGGAATATCATATCGTAGGGGATTAAAGTTAACTATTGAAACTATGAGGATCCAGACTTAATTCCATGGCGAATGAACATAAAATGGAAGGAATGCATGGTTGTGTTATGGTCCTTATGGACTTAGGGATGTGTTGATATAAATTATCTGCATATTTGTTATAGGATAGAAGGAATGCATGGTTGTACATGAACATAGGATAAATTATCCGTAAATTATCAATTTTCTGTTAGGTAATTGATTGGTCAATTCACATTGCAATAGTTACCCACATTAGTAAATTGTATCTGCCTCTAATTGTATATGTTTTGGATTACAGCAACTATATCACCAGCTCTTGTAAAACAGCTGCGTGAAGAATCAGGAGCTGGAATGATGGATTGCAAAAAGGCTTTGTCAGAGTCTGGAGGGGACATTGTTAAAGCCCAGGAGTTCCTTAGAAAGAAAGGCTTAGCAAGTGCAGACAAGAAAGCCAGCAGAGCCACTGCTGAAGGAAGAATAAGTTCATACATTCATGATAGCAGGATTGGTATCTTGTTAGAGGTAAACTGTGAGACAGATTTTGTTTCACGGGGTGACATTTTCAAGGAGCTGGTTGATGATCTAGCCATGCAAGCAGCTGCATGCCCCCAAGTACAGTACGTTGTTACAGAAGATGTTCCAGAAGAGTTTGTGAACAAGGAAAGAGAGATTGAGATGCAGAAAGAAGATCTTCTGTCAAAGCCAGAGCAGATTAGATCAAAGATTGTTGATGGGAGGATCAGGAAGAGGCTTGAGGAGCTGGCATTGCTTGAGCAGCCCTACATCAAGAATGATAAGGTGGTTGTGAAGGACTGGGTGAAGCAAACCATTGCAACCGTTGGGGAGAACATAAAAGTCAAGAGGTTTGTGCGATTCAATCTTGGAGAAGGCTTGGAAAAAAGGAGTCAGGATTTTGCAGCTGAAGTGGCTGCCCAAACTGCGGCAAAATCGGTGCCCACATCAGAGAAAGAACAGCCTGCTGCAGCAGAAGCCAAGGAAACAGTTCAGACGTAAGTGATTGCTTTCGATGTTAATGTGTTTAACATGTATGAATGTTGCTGCCAATTCTTTATCTGCATTTTGTAAATGTGACTATATTCAACACTTATTCCAGGGCACCAACTGTAGCTATCTCTGCCGCTTTGGTTAAACAACTACGGGAAGAAACTGGAGCGGGAATGATGGACTGCAAGAAAGCTCTCTCTGAAACTGGAGGGGATCTAGAGAAGGCACAAGAGTACCTCAGAAAGAAGGGTCTTTCTTCTGCTGAAAAGAAATCCAGCCGGCTTGCTGCTGAAGGCAGGATAGGATCCTACATTCATGACGCTCGCATTGGAGTTCTGATTGAAGTAAACTCCGAGACGGACTTTGTTGGTAGAAGTGAAAAATTCAAGGAGTTGGTTGATGACCTTGCAATGCAAGTTGTGGCCTGTCCACAGGTGCAGTTTGTGTCCATAGAAGATATTCCTGAGAGTACTGTACAGAAGGAAAAAGAGCTTGAGATGCAGAGGGAGGACCTTCTATCAAAACCTGAGAACATTAGGGAGAGAATTGTGGAGGGAAGAATCTCAAAGAGGCTTGGCGAGCTTGCTTTGCTAGAGCAACCTTTTATTAAAAATGACAGTATATTGGTGAAGGACTTAGTTAAGCAGACTGTTGCAGCTCTTGGGGAGAACATAAAAGTTCGAAGGTTTGTTCGGTTCACTCTTGGGGAGACAGTTGAGGATGCGAAATCAGAAGCCGAATCATAAGACAAGGAGAAACATCAACTTAGCATGGAGCAGAAGGTGGTTACACTAATTTTAGATGGGGAAAGTGACATGATTGTTTCCTGTTTTGGTTTTAGTATGTATCTCTGATGCTAAGGCTGACCAATGCGTTATATGGTCACCAAAGCTACTTTTTTTGTCGTCTATACAGCGAGAGAGAAGAGAAGCATTAAGCATCTCTGCTTTATTCTTTGTTTGTTGCACAATGATGGAAATACAATTCTATTGAGGCATTTTTGGAATAATATATAATCCTACCTATAAAAATATGCTCCTTCTGTCAAATGATTTATTTTGTTTTTGTTTTTGTTTTTTGTTTTTTTTTTGTTTTTTTTTTTCAGCTAGGCAAATCCAATGAGAGCTGTATCCTTGCCCTGTTTTCATCTACATAACCATAAAATTATACATCACAGTTTCTATTTGCCTATGTTATTTGGTACTTGGTTGTGGTCCATATCCAAATCCAAGCATGAAAATTAGCAACCATGAACATGCTTAAGTGGATACATATCAAAGTGATTTGGTCTTATTACCCACTTTCATTAGTTTCATATTCAGAAGGCTACAAACTAACAATAAGAAAGCTGCTAAAAAGATAACCAAAAATAAAAATAAAAGCCAAATAAAAAACACAGCCAATTCAAGAATCTATATATATAATGCCAAAACATGAGAACGAGCAATTAACGTTTTAGTTTGTTAAATTGTACCATAACTTTACTAATTTTTGTCAATTTGCTATTTTTTCTATAATTTTATCCAAATTTTTTGTTAAGTTCACATCCCAACCACATGAGGTTATTTTCATAGTTTCCATCCCAAGAGGATAATTTTGTGATTTTACATCATTGATAAAATATCTAGAAACATATCAAAGTTATGGATTTGGGGTGGAAAATACAAAAATACCTTAACGTGTATAGCATTAGTGTTGAGTTTAACAGGAAATTTGGATGCAATTACAACAACAAAATGACGGCAAATTGACAATAGGGGATAAATCGATCGATAGAAATTAGAAATGTTAGGTAGTAATTTATCAAAATTAAAAAGTCATTGGGTAAATTGACATATATGGAAAAAGTTAGGGAGCAATTTGGCTATTTACCTTAATTTTTAAAAGGGGGCTTGTGATTTATCTTAATTATAAATCATTCCAGTTTTATTCATTACTTGAGTTTACTCGTCATTTTCAAGTTTCTGAAGAGCAAGTAGGGCAAGAAGGGGCGGGGTCAAGCATATTAAGTCTAGCAGGCCTAATTTCTGAGTAGACCACTTATTTTTAGCTGGAGCCTGGAGATCGTAGGGCACAAGGACCTCGGTTATAAGCGTCGGGGAAAAATTACTACACTGTCCTAACAGGAAACGAATTCCTAATCCCAATAGGAAAAGAATTGCGACCTCATTCTAATATGATTAATGAGGACTCCTATATAAGAAGAGTTTGAGAACAAAAAAAATTAATGCAAAACGAATTCCTATGATTAATTAGGACCTATATAACATCGGTGAGAGCGAAGAGTTTGATACCAAAAAATCAAAGAAAGAAAGAGATAGATGCAGATCATGATGATGATATTGGTGTTTCCGGGTCCAATAAGGTGTTAATGAGTCTAGAAAATGAAGAAGCAGGAGTTAAAAGACGACGAACTTGCCCTGCATACGATCAAAGGGAGAGAATGGAGGCAAGTAAAATTAGGGCCACAGATCCTGCTGCTGATGTTATGTCTTGTATTCTTGATAAGTTGTTGGAACTCATTGACTATGTTCGTTTCGCGGCTGTTTGTAAAGAATGGCATGGTGTTGCAAAAGATTATAACCATACTATACAACGTTGGCGGAGAAACGCCAGGCAACTACCCATGCTCATGCTCCCCCCTAATATTGAATCCCAAGGTAATAACGAGCAGCCAAGCCGAGTGTATAGCGTTTCAGAAAGAATAATCTACAACAACCTTAACATTCAGCTATCGGCCGGTGCCGTACTATGAGAAGTTTTGTGGCTCTAGCCATGGTTGGTTGGCCTCGGTACATAACTCTGCAAGATCGTGTTCAATGACCAAGGCGATAGTGCTCAGCTGATTGAGGTCCACTGCGTTGGAGATGACGCACTATTCTTAGGTCAAAGTCATTCTGTGTCTGTTTTGGCTTCAAAGTTTCCTGGGTGTCAGCCGAATTCCATATACTACGCCACGGAGGATGTTAGACGGTTTGAATATTACATTGATCCTAAAAAATTTGATGGCGGAAAAAGTGAGATGGGTATTTTCAATCGAGGGGACACAACCATGACACCACTACTCGACTCTGGCTCTATAAATCATTGGAATTGGAACAATATGAATATGCCACTTTGGGTGCTACCATCATTGGATGGGACTCCTAGGCTCGTAGTTCATAGCTAGTCATCCCTGTTGTTGTTGGCTTAACTTGTTCGAGATTTTTTATATCATCTAGAGCAGCCCTGGCTCTGTATTATTGTTTTGTCATCTGTTTTGCGAGAGAGAAGACAAGTATTAAGCATCTCTGCTTTATTCTATGTTGCTCCATCATGGAAATACAATAATATTGAGGCATATTTGGAGTAGTATATAATCGTTCCTATGAAAACATGCCCCACCTCTTTCAATTTACTTATTTCGTTCCAATGAGAGCTGCAAAAGCAATGATTTCTGAAGTGATCTTGAGCATAGCTATAAAATTGAAAGGTTTCTATATTCTCAAGGGATTGCATGCATTAATAATACAGAGGTGAGCTTGAGAAAACCTAACGAAAAGAGGTCGCCTGAAGAATCTTAATCAACTGTTACAAATGGCTGTTTCCTCTCAGAAACCCAATAAAATTTTGATGAAAACAAAACTAGTTCCTACATGAACTTTTACATGTATATTTGTTCACCTATAATACACCATACATGCTAGATCCTACTCTTGGGAACAAATTGCCACAAGTCCACAGCGATATCCACCTCTCGTTTCTTATGAAACTTGTACATTTGTGGTAAATCATATCGAAGCTGATAACAAAGGAGACAATAAAACAACTTTAATAGCATTTCAGGACAATAAAGCATGCTAATTAATCAACACATTAAACAGAAATAATTGTCAAGTACTTGTAAGCTATATGATGATTTGGCCTATGATCTGGGAGTTACAACAGATAATAATAACTGATAGTTTGAGCAAAGCTATTTACTCACCTCACATATAACCTCAGCACTGCTAGCGTTGAAGTGCTGCAAGGCTGCCCTTTTCACATGCTGCAATGAGCAAAACGGAATTGATCACTAAATGCAGCCACAGTAAATAACAAAACATTCTGCTGCAAAAGACTTACATCTCTCGTGGAGGTTTTATGTAAGGAATAAACAGCTTGAGAAGCAACCTGACAAAGGAAAAAATACGAGGGACACAATTATATTAGAACAAATGAGATCGAAGCGATTCAATTTAACTTGACAAAACCCTTAATGACTACTGAAAATTGTTAACTCAAAGATGCATTACATGTTTAAAGAAAATCAGAGATCAGTCCTTGCACTCACCTTCAAAGCCACAGAGAGGAAATCCATGTCAGCCCCTTTTTTCTTAGTTCCAAATGGAGGATTCATTACAACAGTATCAACAACTTCGGCTAAATACGGATCAAGACTATTAGATGACGGAAAAAAATCGAAAGCAAATGCCTGGTGAAACTATGTACTCTGTAAAGAGGGGTTCTGTTACCTCTCAATCCTAAGTTCTTGATGTTGCACTGAATATAATCTATGTCCAACTGCAGGAATACCAACAAAATAAGGCATTAGCTTCACCTACCAAGGCACACTGTGATTCAATTGTTGAACCCATAATACTAACTAAGCACCTCAAGAAAGAGAATGGCTGGAGCCTTGTTTTTTCCTTGAAATAACGTTTGTATGGAGGATATATATATAAATATTGTTCTGCCCAAAACCATATATTATTTCATAAAAGTATATACAACATCAGCATAGCAAGGCATGAAGAGCTATGAAGTATGAACTACCAAAGAAATAAAGAAAGTGACACTACCTCAAGTTCCTCAGCATTTAGTGATGCTAATTCAATAGATTCCGGATCGACATCAATGCCAATCACATGTCTGTGAAACAGTGAACGTAAGCAAGTATTCAACCAACTACCAGCATGAAGAAGTATTCATACAAAAATTCATAAACTTTAGTTGCAATACCCTTCAAGTGTGGACTTACAAATTAAAGGATGTTAAGAGTAGGCACATAATTTTGAGTAATACTTCTAATTTCAACAGTAACTTAAAAGTAACAATGAGGAACAAAAACAAAAGCAAGGGAAAGATGCTACTCACTCTGCACCCAATAGTGCAGCTGCAACCCCCAATGTACCGCAACCACAGCCAAAATCAGCCACTACCTTGCCACTCACATCCCCAAATGAATTCTCTGCCTAAATCCATCAACAACCATGTAAGGTTCGGCTCATAGTTATAAAAACGAGCACTTTAACTTGCTATGCTATTTGATTCTCAGTATTACTCTATACCCAATTTCAACACAAGCCCAAAGGCAAGAATTTTTCAGCAGACCATGTAGAATAAAGCAAAAGGCAAAGAGACTGAAAAGAAAGAGCGAGGGGATTGATTTAAAGTATTGAGCTTTTGGAGAAAAGGGGGCTAAGAAAGACATGGGGATAAAGAGCAGAGCAATACAGTGTAGAGCATGCGAGATGCAATATGGGGTCCAGTTGGGTATTGTTCCAGTTCCACCTGCAACGAAGAATATCCACCTAAAGCCATTAGTTGACTTGTTTGAGAGACACAGAGAGATACAGCGAGTCATAGAGAGAGAGAAACCTTTGGGTTGGAGAACTGTTGCAGACGACCAAGGAGGCTTTCCAGCTGCTTGAGCTTCATCTTTTCGCAATGAGCTTGAGAGTCCTTGACGAAACACCGAGGAGGAGAATCAGGATTTCACCTTCGAAAGGTTGTGTCCTACTACTCTATTCATTTTTTTGTTCCTTTTTATTTATTTATTTATATTGTATATATGGTGAAATGAATAAATTATAATTTAGAAAGTTAAAGAATTATTTTTTATTTTTTATTGATTTTAAAAAATAACTAATATTAGGCGGGTTTGGAGATGAAAATCACAATACCATCACTGCTCCATTCCCAATTTTTTAAATAGAGATCAGGGATCACCGTCCCTATTCCCTAATTGTCCCCTAATTTCTCCCCCATTAGGGTCGGAGAATCAATGGGGATTTTTGTCATCCTTATCCAAAAGTCTCGAGGGTAGTTCATCCCACACAACTATTATTCATTGTTTTGTTAAAAGAATTTATAAAAAAAATGTAACGAACACTTGTACCGATGAATATTTCGTCGGCCAAAGTCACCTTAATAATTATTTTTATTTTTATTATTTTCTAAGCCGGTAGAGCAATTTTCGACCTTTGACCTCTTCTCAAATGCTCCTAAAATAACATGTGAAACCACGTTCGAGTCAAAAGACTTACAAACTTTTATTCTTGCATGGTTAGTGGGAACTGAGAAGCTTTTTGAACTATGAAAATTTTTATTTTCAAATATTTTGAGATAATTTGCATGGGTGATAAGAAAAGTTTATTGATATCAAGGAAACACTAATTGGGCAATTTTTAGAGTGTCGAAAGCTATCTCTTTTATTCTTTCGCTGTAAATTTAAAATAAAAATATAAGGAACATTTGTGCCGACGCACTATTCGTCGAAAAAAATCACCCACACATTATTTTTATTTTTATTATTTTGTAAGCTAGTAGAGCAATTTACGACCTTTGGCATCTTCTAAAATGATCCTAAAATAACTTGTGGAACCTCGTTCGAGTCAAAAGACTTACGAACTTTGATTCTTCCATGGTTAGTGAGAAGCTTTTTTTTTTTTGGACAATTAGTGAGAAGTTTTTGGAACTTTGGAAAAACTCTTTACCATAGTACACAAATTCTATCAAAATTTTTATTTTCAAATGATTTGAGATAATTTGCACAGGTATAAGCAAAGTGTATTGATCGCAAAGAAACTAATTGGGCAACTTTTAGCATGCTAGAAGCCATCTCTTTTATTCTTTTGTCGAAAATTTAAAATAAAAATATAAGGAACACTTTTGCCGACGGATAGTTCGTCGGCACAAGTCACGCTAAAAATTATTTTTATTTTTATCATTTTCTAAGTTAGTAGAGAAATTTTTGATCTTTGACCCATCTCAAAATAACTTGTGGAACCTCATTCGAGTCAAAAGAATTACGAACTTTGATTCTTGCATGGTTTGTGAAAAGCTTTTTAAACTTTGGAAAAACTCCTTGCTATAGCACACGGATTCTATGAAATTTTTTATTTTCAAATATTTTGAGATAATATACACGGGTGATAAGCAAAGTTTATTCATTGCAAAGAAATGAATTGGACAATTTTTAGAGTTTCGGAAGCTATCTCTTTTATTCTTTTGTTGTAAATTTAAAATAAAAATATATAGAACACTTGTTCCGACGATTAGTTCGTCGGCACAAGTCACAAGTCACAAGTCACAATTGTTTATTTTTATTATTTTCTAAGCTAGTTGAGCAATTTTCGACCTTTGACCTCTTCTCAAATGATCCTAAAATAACTTGTGGAACCTCGTTCGAGTCAAAAGACTTACGAACTTTGATTCTTCCATGGTAAGTGAGAAGCTTTTTTTTTTTTGGACAATTAGTGAGAAGTTTTTGGAACTTTGGAAAAACTCTTTACCATAGTACACAAATTCTATCAAAATTTTTATTTTCAAATGATTTGAGATAATTTGCACAGGTATAAGCAAAGTGTATTGATCGCAAAGAAACTAATTGGGCAACTTTTAGCATGCTAGAAGCCATCTCTTTTATTCTTTTGTCGAAAATTTAAAATAAAAATATAAGAAAAACTTTTGCCGACGGATAGTTCGTCGGCACAAGTCACCCTAAAAATTATTTTTATTTTTATTATTTTCTAAGTTAGTAGAGCAATTTTTGACCTTTGACCTCTTCTCAAAATAACTTGTGGAACCTCATTCGAGTCAAAAGAATTACGAACTTTGATTCTTGCATGGTTTGTGAAAATCTTTTTGAACTTTGGAAAAACTCCTTGCATAGCACACGGATTCTATGAAATTTTTTATTTTCAAATATTTTGAGATAATATACACGGGTGATAAACAAAGTTTATTCATTGCAAAGAAATGAATTGAACAATTTTTAGAGTTTCGGAAGCTATCTCTTTTATTCTTTTGTTGTAAATTAAAAATAAAAATATATGGAACACTTGTTCCGACGATTAGTTCGTCGGCACAAGTCACAAGTCACAATTATTTTATTTTTATTATTTTCTAAGCTAGTTGAGCAATTTTCGACCTTTGACCTCTTCTCAAATGATCCTAAAATAACTTGTGGAACCTCGTTCGAGTCAAAAGACTTACGAACTTTGATTCTTCCATGGTTATTCAGAAGCTTTTTTTTTTGGACAATTAGTGAGAAGCTTTTTGAACTTTGGAAACATGTACTCTTTACTATAGTACGCAAATTCTATCAAAATTTTTATTTTCAAATGATCGATTTGAGATAATTTGCACATGTATAAGCAAAGCTTATTGATCCCAAAGAAACTGATTGGGCAATTTTTAGCATGCTAGAAGCCATCTCTTTTATTCTTTTGTCGAAAATTTAAAATAAAAATATAAGGAACACTTTTGCCGACGGATAGTTCGTCGGCACAAGTCACGCTAAAAATTATTTTTATTTTTATTATTTTCTAAGTTAGTAGAGCAATTTTTGACCTTTGACCTCTTCTCAAAAGAACTTGTGGAACCTCATTCGAGTCAAAAGAATTACGAACTTTGATTCTTGCATGGTTTGTAAAAAGCTTTTTGAACTTTGGAAAAACTCCTTGCTATAGCACACGGATTCTATGAAATTTTTTATTTTCAAATATTTTGAGATAATATACACGGGTGATAAGCAAAGTTTATTCACTGCAAAGAAATGAATTGGACAATTTTTAGAGTTTCGGAAGCCATCTCTTTTATTCATTTCTTGTATATTTAAAATAAAAATATATGGAACACTTGTTCCGACGATTAGTTCGTCGGCACAAGTCACAATTATTTTATTTTTTTGTTTTCTAAGCTAGTTGAGCAATTTTCGACCTTTGACCTCTTCTCAAATGATCCTAAAATAACTTGTGGAACCTCGTTCGAGTCAAAAGACTTACGAACTTTGATTCTTCCATGGTTAGTGAGAAGCTTTTTGAACTTTGGAAACACGTACTCTTTACTATAGTACACAAATTCTATCAAAATTTTTATTTTCAAATGATTTGAGATAATTTGCACAGGTATAAGCAAAGTTTATTGATCCCAAAGAAACTAATTGGGCAATT
Organism: Rubus parviflorus; assembly: GCA_029955375.1. Classification (NCBI taxonomy): domain Eukaryota; kingdom Viridiplantae; phylum Streptophyta; class Magnoliopsida; order Rosales; family Rosaceae; genus Rubus; species Rubus parviflorus. The sequence goes on from JARGGL010000004.1 coordinate 20,660,475, forward strand.
TTTAGCATGCTAGAAGCCGTCTCTTTTATTCTTTTGTCGAAAATTTAAAATAAAAATATAAGGAACACCTTTGCCGACGGATAGTTCGTCGGCACAAGTCACGCTAAAATTATTTTTATTTTTATTATTTTCTAAGTTAGTAGAACAATTTTTTACCTTTGAGCTCTTCTCAAAATAACTTGTGGAACCTTATTCGAGTCAAAAGAATTACGAACTTTGATTCTTGCATGGTTTGTGAAAAGTTTTTTGAACTTTGGAAAAACTCCTTGCTATAGCCCACGGATTCTATGAATTTATTTTTTCCAAATATTTTGAGATAATATACACGGGTGATAAGCAAAGTTTATTCATTGCAAATAAATGAATTGGACAATTTTTAGAGTTTCGGAAGCCATCTCTTTTATTCTTTTGTTGTAAATTTAAAATAAAAATATATGGAACACTTGTTCCGACGATTAGTTCGTCGGCACAAGTCACAAGTCACAATTATTTTATTTTTATTATTTTCTAAGCTAGTTGAACAATTTTCGACTTTTGACCTCTTCTCAAACGATCCTAAAATAACTTGTGGAACCTTGTTCAAGTCAAAAGACTTACGAACTTTGATTCTTCCATGGTTAGTGAAAAGCTTTTTGAACTTTGGAAAAACTATTTGCTATAGCACACGGATTTTATGAAAAATTTTATTTTCAAATATTTTGTGTTAATTTGCACGGGTGATAAACAAAGTTTATTGATCGTAAGGAAATAAATTGGACATTTTTAGAGTGCCTCAAGCCTTCTCTTTTATTCATTTGTTGAAAATTTAAAATAAAAATATAAGGAATACTTGTGCCAACGAATGGTTCATCAGTAAAAGTCACCCTAACAATTATTTTTGGCTGTGTATTTTCGAATATTTTGAGATAGCTATCATCACATAACATTCCATCAAGTTCACTGTACAGGTTTCAAATTTTCAAATTTCCAAATTTCTTCTGTGTATTTTTTTGTTCCACCTCTCAGCAACCTTGCACATAGTTCTCAGCACACCAAACTAGTAACATTAGTAATCCAATACTACATTGTTCATTTCCTTTTGTAGAGACATGTTCAAAAGGAATGTTATGGCGAACAAACCATTTTCATACACAACAGAGTAGCTTTGCAGCCAACTATACGAATACAATACTAGAGGGGGCAGAATAAATTAAACTAGACATGTTTACAGTACCAATTTAATTTCCTATTAGAATGTCATACTTTTGTTACCCTAGATATTCAATATGTAAAAGCACAAGTATGCTGATAACAGCTACCTCCATCTTGTGAGCCATTCAGGTGTCACCTTGGTTGCTGATAACAGCTACCCTCCAACATCACTTTGCTTCGAGTATTTGGTCCATCCATTCATGGTGATAGTGACACTAATTACTATTTTTGCACTTCTGCATGGCCCTTGGGGCTGTAAGAAATAGATACAAAAACATGAGGATCCTAGTTACAGATTAAATCAAAGCATAGGCCACGGAAAATTGTCTGCAACTTCAAAATATGGGAATCACTTAAGGCTAAAACCAGAATCACACTGTCACAAATTTTTTCAGTATTTTTGTTCACTAAAATGGATCAGCAAAAGGAGAATGGGATTATGAAAGACTAAACATGAAAAGAAGAATGAGATTCAAATGCTTAAGAACTAATATGAAAAAATATTATTTTGAATGAAACAACAGGACATACCTAGCCCTATAGCTTCTGAACTCTTCATAATTCTCATCCTTCTACACGAGTCAGTGAACATCCTGCAAGAACAAGCAACCATAAAAAAAGATACAAAACTCCATTTGTTGGTTTGGATTTTGTAAATGAACATTTGAAGTCCGGCATGGATTTTCACAGAACCTAAGTAAAGCTATGAACTTGTGCTAGGAATAATGATAATGCCAGTACTCACCTCCTGATCATGTCGGTTTACTAAATTAAAGTGCAACAATGACAATGTGGCACATTCTCTTAGATGGAGTAACCTCTTCTGAAAAGCTATTTTTAAGAAGTAGGATAACTAATTAACTAGGTATATAGTTAGATCAGATGATGTACAAATGTTAGTGTCAAAAGTCGAGTCAAACTTACTGCCAGGGAACATCACCAACTAGCATCCAATCACCATCCTTGTCTTCATAGGTGAGGACGTATTCAGCACCATGGAGGAGATCCATTAACCGACTCTCGCTCAATCCATCTTGACTTGAAACCCCATGTGGGCCACATTGACCTGAACAAGTTTCAATTATTAGAAAAGAAAACACTTCAAATTGAGAGATGTTACCAGCATTTTCAAGAAAACATCGCGAGTGCAGGACAAGAGAGTGAATGCACATGCTCATGTATGTGGTACCTTTGTTATAGAACCCTGAGATCAGGTGTGCAAGCATGTAAAAATATATGGACATCTACCAGACCTAAGTCTTATAGGCCGAGTCTAGAAACTGATTTCCCGGAAAAAAGAAAAGCTGAGTTTACAACATCAGATGAACCACAACAGATTCAATAACACCATCAGTGAAGTATTAGAAAGTTTAAACATCTCATGTAAATTAATTGAACTATGTTTTATGTATAAGATGAACTAATTAAGGTTTTTGGTCACATTGGTTTCTTTGGTATTCAAAAGACATCTACACAGAATGATCAAATTAATTTTGGATATTTCCTAGTTTATATGTATACACTAGTTCATTCAAATTCTAAGACATAAATCACCAATTTACTAATCCCAGATTCCCAAGAGAGATGAAAACATTCCACAACTCTTTTCATTCATTTTCAGTTCGGATATTTCAATTAAAGAAAGTTCTAACAACTCTTTTGTTAAAGTAAATATTCTTTGCGAAAAAAATAATAATAATAAAAAAAACTCTTTCTTGAGTTCTGATCCTTCACTTCTTTGAAACGATTCCCAATCTCAAAAGTATACCAGAAGTGGTAAAAGGATAGAGAGATTGGCAAGAATTATGGAAGTTAAACAGGAACAAAGATGATTTGAATAGAGAATTTACCAATCGTAAAGCAGCTGAACATCTTTTCCAGAGCTAAGGACAGATCCACATAGCTACCATAGGTGTTGAGATCAACTTTCCTCAGGTATGGTGCACCATCCATGCTGACCTTAACATAAAGGCACCCAGCTCCCATCTTGCCTTCTGCATCATCATCTTTCTTTGGAGGAATGGAAGCCATAGAATTCTTCCGGAAAGAACGAATCGGTGGCCATCCAACAACCTGTGCCCTGTCACACACATGATAGAAATTAGAGTTTGCTATGAATATCTTAATTAAGAGCCACTATAACTGCTCACCTATACAATCTATGACTGTATACTCTACACAAGCCTACAATTTTGTCTGGAGACTAGATAATCGATTAGAGACTCAGCTGTACACAAGAAAAAGTTCTACTGTTTTTGAGACAAAACTTGATATTTACATGCAAGGAAAGGGGATTAGGGTTTAAAGGCGGTACCTTGACACAACTTATACAGTAGTTTCAAACATGGAAATAAGTGAAATTACTTGCACAAAGTGAACATTTGGAATGAAATACATGCAACAGGAGATATGTAACAACCAATCTGCCAAAGAAAGAGCATGCAAAGCCAAAGGAATGCTTCATTATCATTAAGAGGCAAAAATTCAGAGACTTTTGTCTGGTCCACTTAATAAACCAAATGGATTGAAGGCTTCTTTAGTAGCCATAAATGACAAGCTCAAGGTAACAGAACAAAAATTAAGAACCCATCAAGAAAATCTATGTTATAAATAATCTTGAAAGAGAAGCAATACCACAAACCAGCAACCAAACTACAACTCCTTCTGCATATAAAACTCTACGGAAAGAAGAAATTGAAAGAGACTTACTTTGCTGCAGGAGCAGAAACCTGAGGCTTCTTCTCATGCAAGGGTTTTGGAGACTGTTGTACCCCATCTTTCACTGCACAGATTGGCTGACTTTTACATTCAGACCCAGCAATAGCTTTTCCACCATTAGCAACACCTCTAGGAGAGAGCAAGTTGCCACCTTTACCCAAATTAGGCTCAGATCCACCATTCCCAGAGAAAACCCACTTCCCAGAAGCTCCATCAATGGCGTCAGAGAAGACCCTCTTGGCTCCAGACACAGAGCTCTTAGGAACAGATAGTGAAAACCCAGTTTTGTCCTCCACACCACTACCACTATCTCTCTCTGGGGACTCAGACCCAGGCAAGCCCAGTCTGAGCTCAGTGGCTTTGAGGTTCAAAGCAGCCCCCTTGTTAGACTTGTCAGAGGTGTCCATGGAAGGAACAGATTCTGATAAGCCTATGTAATCATGCTCTAATGACATAGACATCAAAGTTCTTCAAAACCCAGAAAGCATTAAGCAAATTTGAAAGAGGACAAGGAAAAAAGACAGGAGCTTGTTTCAAATTGTATGGGGTTGAAATGTAAAGGATATGGTGTTAGTGAATGGGGATGAAGAAGAAGAAAGAAAGAGAAGAAGCTTCTTTGGGGTTTTGCTACTCTCTTTTGTTTCTATATACCACCACCACACTCTCTCTGTAGTCTAATACTGTAAAGTCTGTAAAACTCAGAAATTGAATATAAAAAAAGCAAGGAAAATGTGGGCATATAAAATTGAATTAGTATTAAAGGTGGAACCTTTGGGTTTTTAGCTTTTCTTTGTTTCAAGGAAAAAGTAATAAATATTTGTGTATGAACCTTTTTGTGGGCAACAAGTCCGACAGGTACAGAAAGTCCTCCGGTAAACTTGCCCATTTTTACATTATTATTCCAAAAAATAAAAATGGGTTTATAAGTTGAACGTGTACTGTACAAGGACAGGAGCACGGAAACGCAGAAAGGGAATTGACGAGAAGAGGAAAAATGTTGAAGGGAATCGTTGCGGGCATGTCTTGGCGGATTTGGTGTTTGCATTGTCGGAAAGAAAAGGAAAAGTCAAGGGAAAGTGAGGGAATTTTGAGAAAGCTGACATGGATTGCCAACGGGAATCAATAATAAAGGGAAAAACGGCAGTTTGAGAAAACTCAAAGGAGTGTGGGTTGATAGAGAGAACTCACGACTGTGCAAGACCGAGCCAGCTACTCTCTCTCCCTCGTTTGGATGCCCGGAATTTTTTAACTTTCCCGGACAATTATTCTGTTTTCCTTTCGTTTTTCCTCGATCTAACTATTTTGGTTAATTTTTCCATACCTTTTTTTTTTTTATCAAAATTTTTCCATACTTTTTGTGGAGAAACATAATTTTCATTTTTTTTATTGAACATAAATTAATAGGTTATTATCATGAATGGTACCTGAACTATACTTTCATCTTATCGATGGTACCAAAACTTTATTTTTTGTCACAAACGGTACCTGAACTTTTCGATTTTATCTAAAGTAATACCTGAACTTTGCGATTTCGTCTAAAATGGTACCTGAATTTTTTGTCATAAACGGTACCTGAACTTTTCGATTTTGTCTAAAGTGGTACATTTGGTAATTTTTATTTACCGAATGTGGCCTTAGGTACCACTTTAGACGAAATCGAAAAGTTCAGGTACCGTTTGTGACAAAAATTAAAGTTCAAGTACCATCGATAAGATGAAGGTATAGTTCAGGTACCATTTTAGCTTTTTTTCCCTAAATTAATTAATGTATTGAAGAGTGGTTACAACATATGGTGGAATGCACTAAGGGTGGACTTTACCGAAAAACCAAAACCGCATTTTCGATAGGTGGTTAGGCCTTCTAAGTAGTATTGGCGAAAAACCGACCACACTGAAGATTCCAAAAATGATAGGATGTATTGGCGAAAACCGCAATTTCGTAATTGTTTTAGTACTATGAAACCCTGCTTAAGCTAATAAACGCGTCACCATATACGCACAAAAGACTCGATGAGACTTGGATAGAAACCTCTTTTTTTCTGTTTTTTTGGACAATGGGATAGAAACCTCTTTCAACTTCTACAATTTTATATGTTCTTCAGGTTTTTATTATGTACCATTATTTAGTTTGCATTTTTAAATCCCAATTTTTAATTAGTAGAAAATGAAGTCTTTTCTTAAATGAAAAATATGGGTTTGATTCCAATTTCCGTCAATCAAACTCAAACTAGTGGCCAAATGAGTGGATGCCACTAAAGCTTGCACGGCTATACAGAGCTGGGTTGGTGGGGGACAAACGGAGTTACGTTGTGGAGTGGAAAAGATTAGACCTTGCAACAAAAAAGCATTCACTCTACAAACAGGCATGAAAATTTGTTCTTCATTCAACACCAAGTTGATTACCAAATTTCTTCTTCACCTATTCCTTGAGATAAACTCGGTCTATTTTTGGCTTCAACCTAATCAATTATTCTCTGCCCTTTTATACCTAGCGACATAATAAAATACCAATCCTAGGTATATACCAGTCTATAGCAAACTACCTAGTTATATAACATTTTCATTTTACTACTAGAACGCCAAAACTTAAGAACAAAACTTACCTTTTACCATGTTAATCACAGTAATGTTGTATGAAGAGGAGTTAATTTGAGAATGTTATACCAAATAAGAAATTTATTTTTTTAATTTCAAGTGAGAGAAGATTCTAACTTGAGACTTCATCTAACAATGTGGATGAGAAATACTACTAAACTAATTGCTAGTTTGTCGAGTAAGATGTATCAAAGTTGAATTCTCATGGTTGCATGGTTTTATGATTCTTATGAAGCAGGGTTTGGAAAGAAGAGTACTGCGGTGGCCAAGCAGCCAAGTAACACTTTGTTTCAACTTTCAAGTTTCACTTAAAGCCTTAAGAATTCACATCGATCATTTGATGTCATGCTTTGTGCTTTTTAGTGTTTGGCCAACCTCAACTGCTCAACTATCTCAATCCTACATTTCAGATTAGGTTTGTGGGTCTTTCATGCCCTGCACTTTTGTTACAGTGTGCTATACACAAGATGATAAGATAAGCTAGCCTCTAGTTCTACGTTCTTAACCCATAAACCCACTAATGTGAGATGAGGATTCTAATTAATCTTTCTACTCAATACTCGAATTAGAATGTAGGATCATGATCATGATCATGGACATAAACTTCATGTCATGATCATGGCAATTTTGAATCACACATATAAATATGGTTCATGGGGGATTTGAACCAAACAAGGCCTTAAAAAGTACCCAACTCCATGATTCATACATACACTAAATGGTTGTCATAATCAAACGAAAGACTTTCTGGTTTGAAGGGCTAAGGAGACAGCATGAATCTTCAACACAGCACCCACCTGACCCCATTTCTGGATTTGATTAAACATCAAAAGGAATATGATAGCTTTTTCTTTTCTTTTCTTTTAGTCCCAAATGGACAATCATAGCTCTCTATGACTATGAATGAATATTTACCACATCAGACACAATTCATCAAAGGCCAAAGGAACCCACCACAAAAATAGTGCTTACTAGCTTGCAGATAATAATTTTGCCACCAGAAAAAACCCAGGTAAATCTGAGGCATTATTATTGCAGAGTTATGATCACCACAAAAAGCTAATGTAAATCTTGTATTATTATAGATTAGCACTACAAACCACAGCAATTCAGCTTTGGCATGCCTTGAATTATAAGTCTTAATGTGAATTATGATGTTGTTTGTCTTTCAAGTCAATCAGAAGAAGTCACATTTCTTCTTACTGTTTTGGTGGGTCACTCATCACAGCCATCAAATTGTTTATTCATGTATATGACAGGACCCTATCTTGCATGTACATCAAAGAGTTAGAAGTAGTAGATAACAAATAGTAAATATAAGTTTATTACTGTCAGAATAATGGTTTTAGTAGGAGTTGGTGAAAGTATATATCCCAGTTACTTGCACCAGAATCTGGTAGAGAAAAGGTGATTGGCCTCAAATCTTAAGCACTCTGACATATATACCACATGTGATATGTCCTATATATAGCTAGTTCACTTATTTTTCTCTTTGCTATTGTTAATCTACTCGTACATGGTAGACCTGGAAACAATTTGGTACTGATAGGAACTTCACAAGAATAACACTACCTCCACTAAATTTTCATACCTGAAAAAACCAACTAACCCAAAAAGAAAGAAAGAACCATCAGTATTGGTATCAAAATCCTGAACTAGTATTTGTAATAAATAAATGTTAGTCAACTACTGAGCTCCAAACTTAGTTGTTATAGAATTGACTAACAAAAGTGTGTTAACTAATACATTCTCTTGATGATGACGTACAGTCCAACCTGCAGGTGGAGAGTAGACAAGTATTGATGACTGAATTGAGGGATAGACGGAGGATTCAAACCCGAGACCTCTTGAAAATGATATCATGTTGTATAATCATTGTGTCCTAAAACCTCAAATTATGAAATAGATCAACAATGTACATTAAGCTAACATCCTCCTCCTCAATCCAATGCAACTCCAACACACATCTAAGAAGTAGATAAATACGTACCAACAGACATGACTAGAGGATATATGAAGGATTCAAATCCGTAATTTCCAGCAAATCAGATTCTAATATCATTTAAAACAACCACTATATATCACACCTAAAAGCTAACATGCTAGAAAATGAGCATATTATGCTAACAATAAGTAATCAAAGAAAGCATCGTTGCGAGAATCTGTGTCAAATTTTCTGCTCAATAATTTAGCAGCTTCAGTGTACTAGAAGATCCCTTCTGTGGTTCTCGTACAGTCATACTACTGATCAGTTCCAAAATTTATTGCCATGCAGTTCAATGATTTCAGTCCTCTGCTCTGTTTGTACCTATTAGTCTATTACCGCAAATAGAGCGCTTGTTAGAAGCTTTACACAAGACTAGGATTCAATCTTGTTATGCTGGCATGCACAGGTAGGTAGTGGCATCCAACAAAGGCTTTGCAGGTTGTGTACTACTACTTTCGGCATCCATATGAATATTGGGTCCCTATATCATGTATTATTGGGAGTGAGGGGGACTGAATTTCTTATGTATGTTACATGTACCAACTGAAAAAATAATTCAAGTTATATTGGTGGTTTGTCAAGGACGCATTAACTAGGATTCTAGGAAGATAGATGAAACTTGTTTGAAGCCATAAAATGACCTCAAATCTTTGATTACAAGTAAATAACGGCTAGAATACTCTTGTCTATGTGGCACCACAACGTGTAAACGCTAAGCACAACGGCTATCTCTATATTATGTTATAATACATGAACGGTTGAATTACTAAAATTAAAATTGAAAATGTGTTAATTGCAGCTGGGTGAACCCAAGAATTATCCTATATTCTAATCTTTTCCCTTTTACTTATAGAAAAGTTATTTATATCTTCAACAACAAAAAAATAAAAAGATAATTTGTTTTCTGACCTAATTAGGTTACAAGCACCAGGCCATGAAACTGGCAAGTTTGACCATTTAGACTGTTTTAACAATGCCAAAAACAATTTTAGGGCTAAAAAAAGATTTTTACTACTCCAAGGAAAAAAAAAATTAAAAGTCTATCAATCATGGGTCTTGATTGTTGAAGTTCAACTGTTAAAGGCTCAAAAGATGTTTACAAGGATGAATACTAATAAGGGTTTTTATCACAAATGGTACCTGAACTTTACCTCAATTATATACATAGTACCTGAACTTCACTTTTGATCACAAATGGTACCTGAACTTTTTGTTTTGATCACAAATGGTACCTATCGTCAAATCTACCGTTAAAAAATTAAAACAAATTCATCCTACGGTCAAAAATTAAAAAGAAAAAAAAAACAAAAAAATTTAGTTTTTTTTTTTTTTTTTTTCTCTTTCTCTCTCTCTCTCCCCCTCCCTCTCTCCCCCCCACCCGTAACCTCTCTCCTCTCCCTCTGCACCATAAGGCGCCACCACCTCCGGCCACTTCCGATCTTCCAAACCTATTGGGCTTTGAAGCCCTCCATCCCAGCAACCTCGTGGTACCCTCAATTTTCAACGTTGACCACCGTACGTGGAGGATTGAGGTCGTCGACTTTTCGATTTTTGGAACTTCCGGCATCAATATCTCTCGATCTACTTTGAATCTTACTTTGATGTAGTTACATAATTTCATCCTTGGATTGTGCTCTACATGTTGATATAAAATTTGTGATCATTGGAGATGGTTGACGGCGACGCCGAGGGAGAGGAGAGAGAGTTCCGGCGGGAGAGAGAGAGAGAGGTTTTTTTTTTCAATTTTTTTTTTTTTACTGAAAATTGACTTTAGGTACCATTTAGGATGAAAACGAAAAGTTCAGGTACCATTTAAAATGAAAACAAAAAGTTCGGGTACTAGTTGTGATCAAAAGTGAAGTTCAGGTACCATGTATATAATTCACGTAAAGTTCAGGTACCATTTGTGATAAAAACCCTACTAATAAAATGGTTCTTTAGAAAGTGATTTTAAGCCATTATCATAACAAGTCCCTTTCAAGAATTATTAACTTATAAAGTAAAGGCCTTTGGAAAAGGTAATATATCCCCACTATTTAGGTTAATTTATTGAAGAAGCATTAAAATCATGAAACTGAAACTGTGAAGTTTGATCCATATATAAGAAAGCAGATCCTGTAAATTTGCACAAAGAAGCCAAAGAAGGTAGTGACCAGCTGCACCATTTGGAACCTGCATAAACAAACAATGAGCAAGTCTAATAAAACAACCAGATAAACTACACGGTGTAACATAATAAAACAATATCCCTTGTTATTAAAAATTAAAAGTTAATTTTCCTATATAAAGTCTAATTCATAGGCACCATATAACTCCCGCCTTTTCCCTACTGCAAATGGTTAAACGTCCTTTTCCTAGATGAAGTAGAGAAACTCGATCTCGATCTGTGTGAATGCATGAGCTTAATTATAAATATAGTCGAATAGTCGATTAGTTTAGCAGCATGCAGGAACAAACACAGTTTTTAAGTTTCTCATGTGGGGTAAGTATACCGCCCCCAACTTACAGGCTTTCACACAGAGATAGGGCAAATTAAGGACCTCGATCTGTAAGGCAATAGATCGAGATGGAGACCAAGGAAAAGCGAAACCACCACCGAGTAGAACGAGACCATGATAGAGATATGCAGAGAGACCATAAGGAAAGGGTGAGGCGAAGGCATCGATATGATCATCATTCACGTCGATACAATAAGCATAAGAGAAATGTTAAAGAAGATGATGGCGATATTCATAGGGATAAGGGACAGCACCAGTCCTAATTGTGTAAGATTTTATGAGGGTAGGGTTAGAAGACGCCGAATCATTAATGATGCTAGTTATTCGGATCACAATATGAGTAAAGTTTCTAGGCAAGAATATGACTATGATTTCAAGGAAATTAGCAAGGAATGGCGAAAATTGGAGGAACTCAGCCATGATGATGATTTAGAAGAAGATCACGACTCTCTACCATTTTTGCTATCGTCAGAAGTAGCAGTAGAATGGGAAAGTCTTCCTAGAGATACTGTGTGTTTGATTCTTGATAAGTTGTTGGAACCCATCGACCATGTTCGCTTTGCTGCCGTTTCGAAACAATGGTGTTCTGTTGCCAGATACTATAACCGTACAACGCAGCGTTGGCGTAAGCAGCAAGCACTTCCCATGCTCATGATTCCGACGACTAAATTTGATAACCAACAAACACTGTACAGCGTTTCAGAAAGAAAAATCTACAACAACATTCGGTTACAAGTACCTACAGTGCCTTATGGTGACAACTACTTTTGCGGCTCTAACTACGGTTGGTTAGCCTCAACACACAAATCTATAGAGGAAATAGTTGATCTGGAAAACCCTTACAGTCACCAAGTAGTGGTGGTCACTTATCGAATAACTTTGCGAAACATTTTCAGAGGAGAAGTTGAGGCAATTCACCTTCCTTCCCTAAAGTATCGCTTCTTAAAACGTGACAACCGTTATCCTTATTTGGTCCCGCAAGTTATCTTGTCTGCCGATCCCGCTTTGCATCCTGATAACTATATAGTTTTAGCATTTTGCAATCATCAAGTGCCGTTCGCGTTCATTAAAGGAGGGCAAGATCATCAGGATTGGGTCCTCTTCAAGTCTCCGGGTTTTCTCGGCAGCAGCAGGCATGACAATGCTATATTTTATAAAAACCAAGTCTATGCAGTCAATAATTTTGGAGTGTTTATGAGAGCCGATGTCAATAATCCCTCAGAGCCGCCACAAGAAGAGATTCTTATTACAATTTCACCTCATGAGTTTAATTACTGTAGAAATAGTTATCTTGTGGAATCAACTAAGGGAGACTTGTTGTTTGTTCGCAAATTCTCTGAATGGAAGCAATCTGGTGTCAATAAAGATTGGTTGTGTACTAGTGTAACTTTCATGATTTACAAGGTTGTGTTCAGTGACGAAGACGAATCCACTATTCAGTTAGCTGAGATTAAAAACATTGGAGATGACGCTTTATTTCTATTTGACAGTCATTCAATATCAGTTTCGGCCTCAAGTTTTTTCGGATGTCAGCCAAATTCCATATATTACACTAGTGATGACGCCAGAAAACGTTTCTCGACTATACCAGGTAGAGATGGCAAAGCATGTGATATGGGCATCTTCAATTTAGATGACAAAACCACCACACCACTTTACTCCTCTCGAAATCAATGCTATTGGAACCATTATATATATGCCACTATGGGTTCTACCATCGTTTAACGGACTCTTCTCCTAGTTCGATCATGAGTCATCCGATTCATTTTTTCTTTGTCATAGTTTTGTTCACTTTTTTTTTTCCAGTTAGTTTTATTTATTTATTTTTTATTATTTCCGTTCATGCGTTAGCCCTAGGTGGTTCATTCGATGCTTTTTGACGTTGGCTTATTGTTTACCTAATGTTGTTTAAGACATGGGTATTGAAGTAATACATGTGACATGCTTATCATAGCATCTAAACATGCCTAACAGTTGACATAATGACATTGGAAACTCTGCAAATTTTAAAATACGTAACTCGATCCGTAGTGGAGAATGCATATATATATATATATATTTCTTTCCAATTGCCATTCACCTCACCCTAGCTATCGAAGCCTTTATCATATGTGTCCACAAACCTGTAGTAAAAGAAGACGACATGTACTAAATACTTCAAAGACCAAGAACAAACAAAACTCAATGTAGCTACAAATAAACAAACGAGCTTTACGAAAATGCAGACCTGTGAGCGGGTTGGTTTCATGTCGTGTTTAAGCTGGTCCAATCCATTTGACACATATATGTATTCTCTCAAAACAAGTGTTCTAAAGTTATAAATTGGCTTTAGTCAACAGATTTTATAACTTTAGTAATACGAACTCAAAACAAGCAAATTTACTGGTTTTCTATACTTATTAGTAATATGAACTCATTAGTAATATGTTCTAAACCCACAGAGCCAACCTAAAATTGTCATATTACTAATGAGTTCAGAAAAACCGGTAAATTAAACATATTAATTTTGTACTAGTACTACTTGAATTCATATGAATATTGGGTCCAAATTCCCAATGCATACATATCATTTAAAGTACATAGTCCTATGTAGTGGAAAAAAATTCTATATATATATGTGTGTGTGTGTATAAATATATATATATATATATATATGTATATGTATATGTATAATTATATAGTGTGTGTGTATAAATATATATATATATATATATATATATATATATGTATATGTATAATTATATATATGTATATATATGTATATGTATAATTATATATACATATTATTAGTATATATATATATATATATATTCATATATGTATATATTTATAATTATATAAAAAATAGGTAATTAAAATCGAGTTTTTAAGGCCGGGCCGGGCTAGGCCTTTAAGGGCCGAAACGGGTCGGGTTTTAGGGCCGGGTCAGGCTTTAATACTCTAGACCTAGCCCTACCCTGAAAATTAAGGGTCGGGCCAATCAGGCCTAGCGTACGGGCCGGGCCGGGTTTCAGCCCTACGGGCCCGGCGGGCTTTAAATGGGCTTAGGGTCGGAGGGCCAAATGATGACCCCTACTTGAAATTAGTGAAATCTTTGAATTTTTTTTTGGGAAAAAATCACCTTTAGTCCCTGAACTTTGACTCATTTGACATTTTCGTCCCTGAACTTTGAAATATATCACTTTAGTCCTTGAACTTTGAAAAAAACTATCACTTTCGTCCCTGACCGAAGTTTTCACCGAATAAACCTCTGATTTCGGCCAATTCGAACGACACCACATACTGGGCTTTGAAACCCTCCTTAAGGCGAGTTCAACGCCACCAACCCCGCCTCAAACCGTCGCCGGACGGCGGAGAATTTTACAATTAAAGTTTCGGCCACCACCGGCTTTCGGGCTAAATTCGAGCCATTCTAGGCCGAATCGAGCTTAGCCCCAATTATAAAAGTTACTCCTCTCATCCGTGCGAACATTTTGGCATATGTTTTGCACCATTTTTTCCGGTCAGGGACGAAAGTGATAGTCGATGTCAAAGTTCATGGACGAAAGTGATATATTTCAAAGTTCATGGACAAAAGTGTCGACCAATGCAAAGTTCAGAAATTAAAAGTATATTTTTCTCTTCTTTTTTTTCAAAAAAAAATATCTCTTGTACACATACGTGCCACACCAAAGAGTTTAACCCCAGTACAACGGCTATTTCACAGCTATATAAGTTTAAATTTGTTCAAACCCATTCAGAGTACCAATTGACTCTTTTCTGAAAGCAAACCATAAGCGAGGGAAAACCAAATTTCAGGTTGCCGTTATAGTCCAAGATTGGCCGTCGCCAACATTCTCAGTTGTCATTCTAATAACAGATTTAAGGAAAACAAAGGCATGGAGCCAAAGGTCGGTGTAATCTTCCCTTCTTTAATTTTATGTTCTATATCAATGGTTTCTTGTAGTCCTTTCTAGTTGCTATTACTGTTTCGTTTGGTTCAAATTTGTTTCTTTTGGGTATTTCTTGTGTTTTTTTCTTCTCAATTTGGGAGTTTCTTCTGGGTTTATGTTTCAATTCGGTGATTTCGTGGAAAATGGTTCAATTGGGGTTTTCTGGCAAATCCTACTAGTTGTTCCAATTGAGGTTTTCTTCTGGGAAATTCTAATTGTTTTTCTAATTAGAAAGCAATACCATCTCAAGGTGTAAACCCAGAAAGCTACCATGATATACTAGTTGTTTCAATTGTTGTCTATCGATTCAAGCTGGTTTCTTTTGGGTATAATTCATGTTCTTTCTTCTTTGTGTTTATGCTGTTATTTTCTATAGTTGGGTGACTTTCTGGGTTCGTGTTCTCCGAGGTTTTCTGTTGGGGGTTTTCTGGGTTGTTCTTTCAATTGGAGTTATTTTGTTGTAATTTTGGTTTATAAATTAGGTGCTTCTCTGATTTTTTGTTGCTTGAATTTCTCGGTTATGGGACTCTTTGGTTCTTTTTTTCAGAACTTACCCAACAAATGCAATCTTCGCATTTTTATTCTTTTAATTTCCTCCAACATCTTAAAAGTTGGATTACATAACGTGCGAAAGAATTGTATGCATACACTTAAACTTCTTTTTATTTTTGGCAAATGCATACACATAAATTTAATTCTAAACACAAGAATTCTTTGTATGCATTTATAGTTTGTTATCATGTTAGAGATGACACACTATCATTCACACGAAATTGAATATATGTAGAAAATTTAACACAATTTTAGACATATTGGGAACTACTTCATTTCACGTATCACACATGAAAGTAAAGTTATATTACAGATGGAAATGGTACTTAGAGACTAATTAAGTGTGACACTACGTACAGTAGTCACAGGCTTACTATTCGTACATGGTATGTAACTCTTAAAAGAGAAATTCTCAATAACGACATTATTGTTTTTGAAATATTCTCGTTCTATACATATCAATGAACTGAACTCCCAATCAATATGCAGAATGTGAAAGCACATGTTAGTGGAATAACCTCCTCATATCTGTACAATGTCATCAACTTAATGCTTAAACATATAGTTTTGAGAAAACCCAAGTCCAGATCAGATAATTATATGCTTCACTACATATAACAGCCTCTGCATACCTTTCTGATTATCAAAGGGTAAGCCATCAACTGGTATTGTTTTGTAACCAACGCTCTTTAGCACAATCATACCAAGAGAAAGAAAGACACAGTTGTCAGTACTTACTGGCGATTCATGACACACACATACACACACTTAACTTTTACCGCACGCAATTACACACACATTACATGAGTATACGTATGGTATGAAAAAAACGAAGCTTGAAATTTAGAAGAGTATACCCGCATCCAAGATCTTCAAATTGTCCAGTGCCCACAGCCAATTGTTCTCCAGGGTTAACACCTACAGTTTAAAGTTGAAGGAAGCAAATTTATCATTATAACTTGCACGACCAATAATATGCATCATTTACTTGTGTTATTAACAGCTTTCACAATTATTTGTAACTCGATGTTTAACCGGCCTCTTCCATTTTACTATCATCTGTTTTGATGACAAAAGTACAGTTCCTCAGTACCATGATTATATGTGGTATGACTCTTTGCATTGAAAAATACATGAAAAATTTTAGATCACAAACGTTTATGAAGGATAAGTTACCTATGAGCTTTGTCTTCTCAAGTCTGACACCAGAAACATGACCAGTTCTCTCATCAGATTCTAAAAACTTATCTGGCTTCCGAAAGAAAACAAAGTGGAGTTCACGTGGATCTGAACTGGGGTGTGAAGGTCTAGATGTAGCAGCCTTAGATAGCAACTCATGAACCCTTTTTCGAATTCGATTATTCTTCATCTCTTCCTTACCAAATGACACCAACAAGGCACAAAACCACAATGGAAGGAAATATTACTAACAATAAAGGGAATTAATGTGTCACCAACAGTGTGTGTGTGTGTGTGTGTGTGTGTGTGTGTGTGAGAGAGAGAGAGAGAGAGAAGAGAAAGAGAAATATACTTCATCTGCTGGGGTTTTCAGTAGATCAGCTTCCTTTATGTGAACATGCAGATCTTTTATACCTGAGAAACAAAGGCTACACTTTTTCTATATAACTCAAATTACATCCCAAAAAAAAAAAACAATCTAGAACAAAATACAGATCATATGCTGCAGTTAGCATTAGAATGATGAGAAGTTTGAGAATCACCAAGCTAGAATTTCACGCAGCTCTTTAACGCGCAGTACAAGCTGCTTGTGCCGGACCCCGCCTTCCAACCAAATATATATACTTTCCTGAATGTGACATTGATAGCATTAACATGAAACATAGATAAATTAAAGTAGCCATTAAATGTAACTGATTATTCTCAAAGTATGGGATAGAAAACCTCATAGAGCTCTACTCAAGAGCTGACAAAGCATGGCTGGCAATATCCGTTGTGGCCAATACTGTTGTCGGTTGTAAAAGAATGCGTGCAACATCAAGAGCTACATTTCCCTGGAAGCAAAAGGAACTATTTTAATAGGGATAGTCATAGAACTCTTATGTACTAAATAGCTATATGTTTTAACATGTCCTCTTAAGAGTAATAAATTTCACATTTTCTGAGTACGCCCACCCAATATATACTGTTAATCTCACCCAATGATTTCTTCTGATTACCTTTCATACCCTAGCCATGTCAAGTTACTGTTCACTTAATTCATAGTTCAATTTCGTTTCTCATTACAGATAAAGAAAAAATTCTTGCCCAAATTTTTAAGGATGTTTACATGATAAGCCATTTTAATTAGGACAATCATTTGTTTTCAGTGACAAACCAGGCTCATTTCCTGAAACCTAGTCATCTAGTTTACACCCTTATTGGCTCCCCTCCCCCTGTTATTTGATGCCCTTATTCAGCACCACGCTCTATCTAATTACAATTTCTAGCTTCTCTCTTGTTTATTTTACGACTAAGTAATATGTTTATAAAAGAATTCTCAGATACTTCACAAACATAGAACAGAAACAAAAACTACAGTTTAACATCTAAATATTTTTTCCTCAAAATAATGTTAGAGAAGAAATCATAAAGTATGCCCAGTCATAGGAAGAAGTAGCAAGTCTGGACTGAGCTGCAGAGAGTTGCATGTGCTAGCTGTAGCAAGAATTGTAAAGTGCTTGCAGTAACCACCTTACTAATGCCAGAAACTAATTACAAAATTGATCAACTTTCTGACATCGTTTCCTAAATCTTGATAAAGTATGAAGATACCTGGCCAAGAATTACAGCTGTATCCGAACTCTTCAAGTCAGGATTAAGGAATGGCAGCAATTTGAGCGGGTCGGGAAACTTGGATGTTAAAGCCCAATCTTTTCCTGAATAGAATCCCAGGAAACTGGTGTTGAATAGACTTAATTACCCTTGAATTGAGAACCAAAGACTTGTAGAACTTTGTACTTAGGCAGCCTTCTAGTTTCACTCTAATTTTGTTTTTTGAAAAAGTTGGCTAAATGTCTGAAGAAACATCCACAAGAATAAGTCTCCAGCAGTTTATTTGTGAAAATATATTAAAGGATCACACTTAAAATCAAACAAAGTTATATATATGTGTTCAACTTAATACAAATTTTAGTTATTTTGTAAATTTTTCATCGTGTTAAGATAGCTCAACTCTCCTCAACTTACATTTTTAATACAAAGTTAGAGCGTGAGGCTAAATTTAGGTTAGCAACAAATTGAGATTGAGAATCGCTTAGTCCTACAAACAGGAGCGGAGCCACATTCATGTTTATTTCATCAATATTTTTTTGTTGGTTTTCTTCGAGATTTAGCTTTCATAAATATTGAAAGCAAGAATGAATGTTATTCATGAATGGCTCCCCTCCAATAACATTTCGATAACGTTTGAAGAGAAAATGGCATACTATTTAGTCTTCTTTATAATTTTTTTTATTATGAACTTAGCCTACTATTATTTATGCATTTTCTCAATATTTTTCCCACTTTTTTCCGTTTTATATTTTGGCCACTCCACACTTCCAATTCTAACTTCATCCTTTTTTTTCTTTTTTTTTTGAAAAATTCTAACTTCATCCTTGGCTATAAAGCAATTACTCTGCGAAAAGAAAATGATAAAAAAAAATACAATAGAAGGTAGTCTTCTCTTCTGCTCACAATGTGCTTAGGCATCAAGATCATAGTAAAGAAATGGTTACTTAAGATTAAGAGTGAAGACCTTTGCTAATGCCACATCAAACACAATTTTAAAAATAAAAAAAATATTCAAATATCCTAGTGCTCTTAAGTCTTAACCCACTTTACTTTCAAAAAAAAAAAAAAAACTTAACCCACTTTTATAAGCATTGATGATTAGTGCACATAGTACTAGCCAAATATCAATAATTATATGTTTGACTCCAGCACCAACCTCATTGGCTCATGGCCCACTGGTGTTAGAACCGAGTCAACAGGTGTCAAACATTCTTCTCACAGATAAATAAGATGTCATAGTTGACGCATAGGTGACGTTATAATTAAATGCTTAACAATTAATTTACAATATCCAAATTTTTTCTCTTATAGAGGGGAAGAAAAGCATGTTTCTCTTGAACATAAACAATATGAATCCAAACTCTCATTTTCATGGTTATATTTTAGATTAATCATAATCATTAAAAAATTTACTTATCGTATGATATATATCAACTCACTCAATATTGTAGAACGAGATAAAAATTAAAATGTATCCGATAGTAAAATGTATGCATTGATAGATGTCACATTTGTTTATCGGATATGATTTTAGAATTTCTCTAAAAAAAACCTAGCAAATAGAAAGAAAAATAAAATCATTATAGGGTAGGACCATGTTGATCTTTTTATGTTGTTGGTTCCATAGGGGCTAGGCCGCTAGGGTGAGGTTGGGAAGAAAAACATTAGAAAATTAATGGGAAGAGGGAGTTGTTGTTAAAGGTCAGCATCCAGAGACAGTTTTTGCATAATGGGAAGGGGAACAAAGGGATGGTAGTGGGCCTTTGGTTGGGCCCACACCACTAGCAACAATACGGTCCAAAAACTTTACGTCGCTTTCAATGATAGAAAGCCCAAAGAGGAAGAATGCTGTTAGTATACAACTCCTACGGACGGTGGACCCACTATTCGACTCTTTCTTAAAGGAGTTTATTATCAAAAATTAAAATTAAAAGGAGATTCACAACTATGCATTTATCCTTTTGTTAATTAAAAGGGCTTCAACTCAAAATTTGTTCTTTAACATGTACCTAATTCTTAGAAAAATATTTAGTAAGACGGACGAACAATGTGTCTCGTCTAGCATAGACTATCGAATTAGGTGCGAGTTTCACCTCAAAAGAAGAACACAATAATCCGCAACACTTAAATACAATTATTCGTTAATTATTTGATCGAACGTAATAAACAGTTCGTTGTTTAACATATGAATGATTTGAATTTTTATTTTTTTTTGCTAGTATTTGACTATTTGTTATTTTCATTGACAAAATTCAGTTTGTATCTTTCTTATTTCTTCACTTGGAGATGAGAATCTAATTTTACAAAATGAAAAGGTTGCCCAGCCCAAACATAAAGGTGCTCTTAATCAGACTCCTAGCTAAGTTGCCATGTGATGTGATTGGCTTTACACGTGTGGCACCATGTGAACCGCTGATTTATCTTTTTTTTTTTTTTGTCAATCCGCTGATCGATCCATCTCAGTTCTTTCTGGTTTGTCTTCTGGTGCGGCGGAGATCATGGGCACACAGTTTGGTTCGCGGCTGGCTGTCAGGCACGTGATCAAAGCACGTGAGCTACTTCCATCTAGGGTAGACGTCATGCTGACGATGGAACGAGCAGGCTCTAATTAGTCTAGGTAATGAGAAGACTGCATAGTATCAACCTTCACGTATGTGAAAATTATTTGTTATTATGGTAAGTACATAATTAAAATTGTCTTAGTAGGAAGGAGCTTTTTTTTTTTTTTTTTTTTTCATTAATTAGCTTGATCATTATATAAATAGTAATTAACACTTCTTCTATTTTCAAAATTGTAAAAATAAAAAAAAGAAAGGGTACTCGTCATATATCCTAACAATCATGCAATGCAATTACCGTTGTTTAATTCCTTTAGTTTTCATGCAAGATCGAATTTCTTGCAGAAGAAATGATCAATATCGTACACTACCATTTAGCATTAGAATTGTGTGAACAAATTATTTTCTTTTGGTGAACTGAAAATTTGAGGATGTCGTTAGCTAGCTAAACGATTCTTATTTATATTTTTTTTTTTTTGAAAAAGATTTGACATTGGAATCGACATTTGAACTAAAATTTCTGGCCTAGCTAGCTAGCCAGAAAGACTTAATTAGAAAAAAAAGATAGTCAAGCAAAGCTTGTCCCTTAGTTTTTGTTTCCTGAAAAATATAGGATCGGAAATGCCTTACCCATTTTGTCATTTATTGAATTATAACACTAGCTTTGGCATCTCGTACTATTGAGACAAAGTTTGATCTCATCCCTTGCATTTGATATTCTACATTCTGTAAGAGCTGGGATTAGACTTTTTTGGTGATAAGCCGGGATTAGACAAGAAATGACTGATTATAACAAACCAAAGTATTGTTTCAAATTAATTCCTCTTTAGTTCTCTCTCATTTGACATTTCTTCTCTTTAAGCAATAAGCACATTGGCTTTGACACATGCATGGAAATTAGCAAAAGCTATCCTTGAAATAATTCCCTCTAAATCAATTAACAAATCGTAAATCGTTTATATATGCAAAAGCATTTGAGTGGGGCAAAAGAACTAGAAAGTGGGGATTATTCAATATATATAGAAGACAAAAGTATAAGATATTAAATTGGAAAAGGATCGATATGAATATTATTGGGATCAGTACTATAGCTGTATTAACAAGGCCGGGAAAGATGAAATCCGAGTATTCATTTCCTAGTGAGAATGATTGAGGATTTGTTTATAATCTACTGAGATATGGTCTTTTGCTTGTCTGCCAAGATTATTGCTTCTTAATAATATTTTACATGACTATTAAATTTGCTACTTTAATTACTTAAACACTTCTTTTTCGAAAGCTACTTAATTCTACATATACTGTATATACACTTAGCTAGTAATAAAGTTGCCTAATGAGCACTAATCAAAGCAAGTATGCACACATATATTAATTAGTATGCTATCTCTCTCTCTCTCTCTCTCTCTTTTGGACTGACAAGTACTATGTTTTTGAATACTAATTATATCTGCTTATACTGTTTACTAGTTCGACGATGAGAGAACAAGATTCTCAATTGATTTTCTTGGTGTTTTGATAACAATGCTATTTTGAGTTGAGGAATCATGCACCTTTTAATTTAAGTTCATTAATCAAACAGTTAATATATGAGAAATGTTTTTACATTGATACAAATCTAAAACCATATGATGTTAGGTATAAACACAAAATCAGCACATAAAATATTTTGAATATAACGATAACAATGTCGTTTTGAGTTAAAGAATCACCTTTTAATTTGAGTTCATAGTTTATAAAATAGTGTCAATATATGAGAAATGTTATTACACTAACGTGATGGATCGATGCTTGCTTATATATATAATGGCAAAGTTCTCTGAAATTAAAAGATAATCAAATTCTAAGATAATGGTAATTAAACTCGAGGAATGATTGGTGCACGTACGCTTCGTCCAAAAAAAAAAATTGGTACAAAACATAGGATAAGGGTTGATTGGATATATATACATATGCTTCAAAATGCGTGCACGCAAAGTCAGTAAACATCATTTTCTCCTACATTTGTAGGTTACACATCGCCACTCCTATAGTTTATGGGGGAAAGATATTAGTTCATCTATGAACTTTACAAATTGTATATACATCATGCATGAACTAGCTATATAGGTATATATATATATGTGTGTGTTAGCATTGAAAATGGACTTCCATGTACTTTTCTTTGGAAATGATAACGTACATTATATTAAATTGTTAAGTTTGATAGAGTAGTTAAACATATTCATGAGTGATTATAAGCCTTTTGGGTTAACCGAAGGAGGAGGGAGATAAAAGATTGGGCAAGTATTAGGTTATGATCAAAGGTTAAATCTCATAATTCCTCCAATATAACAAAAAAAATATATAATTACAATAAATCATTGAGATTTTTCAGTGTAAGAATATATTTGAAAGAGAATATATTTAAGTTTTCGGTATAAATGTAAATGCTTTAATCGCTGATAATGAATAAAAACTTAATTTGAGCAATTGAGGTAGAATCGGTAGGTTGTAGAAAATATGCATGCATACGTCATGTTATCACACGTACAGTTACGTTATTCGTATAATCTAATGGTTTAGAAGTTAAGAAACATATATTTAGTTAAAAGAGAGTAATATTAGAGAATTCTTAGCAGGAGAAGGGTAGTGGAGATCATATCAAAGAGCACAAGATATTTTTGGTTATTTTTAAACGTAAAAGAAGTTATATAATTTCTATGTGCTTGTCTTCATTTGTCATAGATGGGGATTTGCCAACTTAATAGCATTCCCTTGTGCTTAAAGTTGGCATTTAAATAAGAGTAGAATTAAACCAGGATTATTCGAGTTATGGCTTACCCTACAAATAGCTTATTATATATAAGACATTTAATTAAGCTGTCTAGGGATCCTAAATACGAATAATGGAAAGATTTTAAGGGGTTATATAAAGCATGTGGGATGAGGAATCCAATGATCAAGCATGAGCAAGATGAAACAAAAGAACACACCCTTTTATGAGGTAATATTCCAAGCTCTAGGAAACGACATTGCCAAGTTTCAAAAATGTCGATTTTATTAGGAATTGTTAATTTCAATTAAGAAATTAACTAATATCGAAAAACATGCATGCACTAGTACTCACACCATCAATTCAGTAATATTGTCTACATGTTATGTGCCAAAAAATACAAGACAGAAAAACTTAGAGGTCATGATGATGGGTAGAAGCATGTGTTGCCGCAATGGAGAAAAATTGTCCTATTTGATTGTTTTTGCCAATTTGAAGCGATGTACAAAATCGTTTCATGGAAACTTGCACTTAGCATGTTTCTGGATAAAAGAATTTCCAGGTAGATTCCAATTTAAGCGGAAATTTCAAAATCCATGTTTCATCAAGAAAGCTAGGAAAATTTTACTTATGCAATGAGCAATGCGCAAATAAATGCAATAGCGGATCCATGAGGTTTTTTTTATGCACAAACAATATGAAGAAGTTATCGTAAGTTAAGTCAAAACTCAAATAGAAAATTAAGAAAAATTTCTTACCACTTTCCTTAACTTTGTTATAAACTCAAACTCAAACTCTAAAGTGTTGCTTGTTGTATTGCTTCCTAAACTAGTTAGGTTGTTTGTTTGAAGCATTTCACCATGCCAAATAGATTGCATGCGCCCACCCATTTACTAAGAAAAACATTTAGAAGGGCATTAAGCACTCAACCTATATAAGAAAGAAATCAATTTATTATTATGTATTTTTTTGTGTGGGAAATTTTCAAATTAAGTTTAGAGTGAGTTAAGGGTCAATATATTGATCAAGTTCGTTGTCATCCCTTGATGCATAAATTAGTCATTGTGCATGAATAATCATAAATTTTTGCAGTGTGTATGTAATATCGTGAAAATGAACATATATCAATAGGAAAATTTTCAGGTCCACCCCCCGGGTGAACGCCTATATTCACCCCTCCCCCAAATGACCAATTATGTACTGCCACGTGCTTTCTTATTAAAAAATACAAAAACTCTACTTTGCAACTTAACTGACGCCGTCTCCATAGTTTTTTTCCCTCTCTCTCTCTCTCGATTGATCCTCTCTTTGTTTCTGTGTGTTTTCATCATTTCTGCATCTTCATCGATCTTATTTTATTTTTTGTCAAAATCTCTGCAAGTCCATCACCACCCACTGCTCCAACTCTTGTTGTTCTTCGTCTTCAAGAGCCAACGAATTAATTAAGCAAGTACACACAGACAAATAAATTAAGAGTTGCTCAAGTCTTCCACAATTTCAGATTCTCAAATTGAAATTGAGTCCCCCATATAAAACTTCGAATGTCTCTAATCATTGTTGATAATGAACAACTAAGGAGGGTGATTAGAATGGAGTAATAAAATAATGCAAGGATTGAGCCAAATGACAAATTATGTTGATAAACAGGGTCACAGGATCGTAGCTAGTGGTGGGTCTTCTCCCATGTTTGATTGATAAAGTCTTTGAACCAGGACAAAAATTAGATCTATAAACCAATAGTACCAGAGACACAAAGGGGATCAGGGACACCAACACAGCCAATTAGCAGCAGCACTACCTCCTTATGCCTCCGAACCCGATCTTCATCTTCTCTAATGTTCTTTACCCAATTCTTACTCTTCTCTATATTGATCCGCAATCACCCCATTCCTTCATTGGGTCGGTGAGGAGTGAGAGATCGGGCTTGGCTAATTGGAGGCTGGCGAACCCACTGATGGAGGCGGTGATTCAGGCGACATAGGAGAGAGAACCTCAGATCTACTCTCTCCCCTCATCATCATCTCTGCTATTTTCTCTGTGTCTCAATCTCCTCGAAAACTCAGAAATGTGGCTATTGTGATTGGATTTGTGAGAGATGAGAGTGAGTGAGGAAGACCAGCGAAGAGAGAGAGAGAGAGAAATTTTAAGAAAACGGCGTCAGTTAAGCTGCAAAGTAGAGTTTTTGTATTTTTTAATAAGAAAGCACGTGGCAGTACATAATTGGTCATTTGGGGGAGGGGTGAATACAGGCGTTCACCCGGGGGGTGGACCTGAAAATTTTCCATATCAATAATTGACAATCGTTTACCTTTAGGTATATAAGTGGATGTTGTTAAAATTCACCTCACCATAGTGATAAT
The DNA here is from genome assembly GCA_029955375.1 of Rubus parviflorus. Taxonomy (NCBI): domain Eukaryota; kingdom Viridiplantae; phylum Streptophyta; class Magnoliopsida; order Rosales; family Rosaceae; genus Rubus; species Rubus parviflorus. The sequence continues at coordinate 20,686,389 of JARGGL010000004.1, forward strand.
GGATATCGATGATTACCGACCAGTATACAAACAACTTGTTCATACATCAATCATATCGATAATATCATAATTCTACAAATTTGTACGTACCACAAGTTTTATACCAACAAAAGTTTGAGCCACAAGTTCTATCTCTTAGCTAGGCTTCGAACGAGGACTATTCAACGAGCCAAGACCTCGAACTTTTTAGTGAATCTGCAGAGCAAACTACCTATATAGAAAAACCAAAAGCATAGTGTTAGAGAGAGAAGAATATATGGGAGGGAAGGTGAGGACAAAAGGGAGGCGTGTTGTTCCTTGTTTGTTTGATCGTTGGACATCGGAGAGAGCCAAAGAAGAAAAAAATAAATAAAAATGGGGAGTGAAAAAAGTGGGGGCGGGTGTGCTGGAAAAGACATGGCGCCCCGGACAAAGATTTTGGCAGTACGGACCAGACAATACCATATTCTCACTAACTACTAGCTAGTACCCCCCCCCCCCCCCCCCCCTTAATGTGCCCAAAACAATAAGGGCTATGCTCCTAGGGCAAGGCAAGCTCGAGATTTAAGGGTTACATGTTTATTTGTTTGTTTCTAGATTTAAAATGCGGTTTAAGGGAATGTATGTCGTGAGAATAATTTTAATGGTTTTTTTTATGCTCGATATAATTTTATTTAATATTGGGAATGTTCATGGATTATTACAAAACGATCCAAGTAGTAGGCGTCGGCCTTGGGTTGTTGATGAGTGGGCACTTACCCAACCCTAGAGCTAGATATGTAATGACTTTCCGCTAAGTAGGTTTCAAGTCTTTTCGAAAAGAAAATGGAAAAGTCAAGGTTTCATTACAATAGAAGAAGTAAATATTACAAGAGTAACCCATGCACATTAGGACACACCAATATATCCTTAACGGCGATTGGTTTAAAAATAAAACACTAAGGATAAGATACAATGAAACCATAGTTACTAATGCCAACGTTCTTCATCAATCTACTTTAGATTCAATTTCACAAAATGTCTTGCTTAACAGATGAAGCGACTAGTTATTGTTTGACATGTGCCTGATGATAGATCATCTGATGTATAGTAAAAATGTGGCTGATTTATCACATTTGTTTCAATTAGTGAGACGAGGACACATTATTGCACCTCGAATTATCAATAAAATGTCTTTTATTCTGATTACAAAGAAATTCATTTTTTTTAATTAGTGAGATCGAGTACCATGAATTATAATACAGTTATGGATTAGATAATTTTTGTCCATTCGAACTAGCTTTTAACATGGTAGACATGGAAATACATATGAAACTTAATATATAGTTTTCTGTTTTTTTTTTGGACAATATATATAATTTTCTGTCAAGTTTTTAACATTAAACACACTTCGGGTGTCAATACAGATAGGGTGGCCATTTTATCAACATGGGAGTGAATCCAATATTGACTAGTTCTAATTCTAGAAAATTGTAATCATTCTCTTGGAGACCTGATCAAGATTAGGGATCTCCAAACCCTAGATATTGACCTCTCGAAAAGTGTAATTCACTGTTCAATGTCGGTCACATCAAGCTATTTCTATTCGAGCTATACTCTCACGGGTCATCGTCGATCCTCACATTTACCACATTCCTGTCCATTAATTTTTAATTACTTACACAGTCAGTTACAACAAGCTTACAAGCAGATATGGTTTGCCACACATACATCATCCACTAATAGTCTTTGTGGGTGACAACAAATCTAGTAATGCCAATGTTCATATTTTGATCTTCCTCACTATCAATTTCGTAATAGTCAATCTTTGTTATTATAATTACTTTGTAAATATTTCAATCCAAACAAATTTCGAAGTAGAATCCTACCCCACTGATAGCTAGAGGACTTCAGAGTCTTTTAAATATGTAACTTCATCTCCTAATTAATTAGGCAACAAAACTAGCTACTGTTTTGAAATGGAAGTTAGTTAGGGTTTACGTACTAGTTCCTCAAATCCATATCATTAACCTAGAATGTTGCAGACTTGCAGAAAATCATTTCATATGAATATATATAAAAGACGCAATTAACAAGGAATAAAACTCAAACCATGCATGACTCACAATATATAAGGTGGATATCTCTAAATGACTCAACATGCAATATTGACTAATTAATAAATACTCATCATTTCTCATAGTTTAGTAGATCAATCAATTAATTATTTGACGATCCCTTACAAGTTAAACTCATTCCCATCTAATTTATAATGTTCTATTCTTGAACGTTTTCCCTTGCTTTTTTCTTCGCAAAGGAGTACGTAGCCGGGCAAGCCTAAAAAGGGTTTAGAATTTGATATATATTGATCGAAGTTATTTTTTTTTCAAACTATTAATATGTTATGTTATCAAATAAAAAATTGAATTACTTATACGTAAATTAAAAGGTGGTAGCAGTTCAATCCGATTTTAATTTAAAAGTTTGAAATTAGTAATTTACCAGCTATACGTAAATTATAACAAAATATGCATGACAATTAACCTAGAAAAGTAAATTTACCAGCTATCTTCGGAAATTCCGGCATACACCAAAGTGCATATGCACTTAGGTGGTTTTAGCCGTTGGATGGACCAATTCTTCATCCAACCACACACACGTCTGGCCTGCATGCACACCATTTGATCACCCACTCTTGCATGACAGCCGTTGGATCGCTCCAGTGCATATATGCACTTCGGTGCATGCAAGACTCTCTCCTATATCTATCATCTATGTTGTATGTATGGGGTGATGGGATGTAGAGAATGTAAACTCACAGCCACGCTAGTGAGATCCAATATTTTTTTCGTTTACTTAAATAATTGGAATTGCTACCACCTTTTCTGTCCCACTTTGAGATAAAGTAAAAGCAGATGAAAAAGCAAGAAAGAAAAGAAAAACACAAAGGAAAGGGAAGAAAGGAAAAAAGCAGATCAGAGTAATAAAGAAAAGGGAGAGAGAAAAGAGGGAGAGAAAGAGAGAGAGAGGGAGAGGATACAAAGACAAAGGTGGGTTTCTCAAAACTTCATGATTATTCAAATTCTCTCTTAAAAACAGGACCTGGGTTTTCCCCCTACCTAGTTAGTTAGTACTTAACCCAGTATAGGAGGCCTCTCAAAGTTTCTACAAAGACTTATTTTGGGAGCTTCAGCAAAACAAAAAAAGAAAACCACACAAAGTGGAAAGGAAAGCTAAGCTAAGTTTCAGAAGACTAAAGGCATGAATAGAGGTCATGTTTTGCAGAGCTCACCGGTGCAACAAATGATGGCGGCCGGAAACCCTAACTGGTGGAACATCAATAGCATGAGGGCACCAACAACCCAACCATCATCATCTTCTCCTTTCTTGCCTCCTCCTCATCACCCGAGTTTTTTAATCCCTCAATTTGCTCCCTCTAATTCTTCTTCTTTACTTCCCTTTATTCCTTCTTGGCATGACACCAACAACAACCAGGAGCTTCCAGAGTCTTGGAGCCAACTCCTCCTGTAATTTACTCTTTAATTCTCTCTAGTTAGCTAGCTCTTTTTCTCACATCACACACACGCATGCACACGCCGATCTTATATATTGCCATACAGAACTTAAAATTCTCGATGTCAGATTTATATTCTCCAACACTCGCCTTTGCCTCACTGCTAATTGCAGCCTGCATGGATTTTCACCATTTTATTTTCATATTCGTACACTCATACATAGTTATATCGAAATTAATCAGACTTATTAATGGATGTGGTTTTTAATTATCAGGGGTGGATTGGTTGTTGAAGATGATAAGGCAGTTGGCATGAGGCAATTATTTCATCAAGCTAAGAAATTGGAGGATTGGGAGGAGCAAATATTGAGTAGTCAAGCTCATCCTAATGCTCCTGTTAATGTCGATGTGAAGCAAGAAAACTCGGCAGCTGGAAATTTTGTGTACGGACATCATCATGGGAATGGCAATAATAATGAAGATTTTCAGTCAGCAGCTTTGTGCTCTTTGTCTCAAATTATGCCTACTACTGCTGCCTCAGCCTCATCTCCTAAGTCTTCGTGTGTGACCAGTTTCAGTAGCAACATGTTGGATTTCTCTAACAAGTCTGAGGTGAGGCATCCACCACCGAGTCGATCCAGCTCCGAGGTAAGCGAGATTGAAACAGTCGAAAACTAGATATATTCTTGAATTTTGATTTCCTAGCTAGGGTTTGGAGAATTCCTTTCTTCTTTATCTTTTCAAATTTAAGTAGCTTTTCCAAATGCATCAGTAGTGCTATATAGTGATGAGCTTATAAGCAAGATATGAAGATTATGGATTTGTTTTCTCTTTTTAAACTTTTTGTTATTTTTATTTGGATTTAAAGGCCTTCTTAAATCCCATTTTATGGATTAATGATCAGCATGTTAATTTTACAATGGAATGAATCAGATTCCCTCTTCCCCTTTCGATCAATTAGTATATATGAACGTGTTTAATTATCTACTTATGAGCTAGCATATAATGGTGCTTAAATATTAATTCTATTTACTCCCTTTTTTTTTTTTTGGTTTCTTGTTTTGTGAAGTGTAACAGCAGTGCAAATGGTGGGGCAGTTAAGAAAGCTAGGGTTCAACCTTCTTCTTCAGCCCAACCTACCTTCAAGGTAACGCTAATTTAGAAGTCATAATTTACTCACATGATGATCCATCGCCCACATCTCTTTCTCTCTCTCACAAACGAAAACAGACACACACATGCATCTATCTGTAGAAGATAGCTAGGGTGGTAATACTTGTCTTTCTTGATTGTCCACTTCTGATCAATCATGCCGATTCTTTATCGATCTATCTATATCTACCTATCATCCATCTCTCTTCTACATTTTAGCCACAAGCTAAGGACCTGCATATAGATCCTGTACCTCTTATTTAATATCTCGTATATATGTGTGTGTCGTGATCGATCAGGTGAGGAAGGAGAAATTAGGTGACAGAATTACTGCTCTTCATCAGCTTGTTTCCCCATTTGGGAAGGTAAAGTAGCCTTCAGAAATTAATCTTAGCAGTTAAAATAAGAAACCCATAATGGAAGAACTTAATTCTTAACATGAATATATTTTCATTTAATTATACATGGTACTTTAATTTTTTACCTTTAAGCATTAAAGAAGAATGGAGACATAGAAAGTGTATGACTTTGGAGGGACGTGGTGTGGCTTTTTTCTCTTTTGCAGACTGACACAGCCTCTGTCTTGTTAGAGGCTATTGGGTATATCAGATTCCTTCAGAGTCAAATTGAGGTCACGTCTCTCTCTCTCTTCCCTCCTTTATTTTTTGAAGCTAGCTGACCATGATCGAGTTGTTAGTCATATATGGCAGCAGCACACACAAATTACCATTAAAAGCTCCATATATAACTCATTCTATTTCAAATTGTTGCTTTCAGTTTCAAGTTTCAATACTCTCTCTCTAGATTTTGATGATGATGATGCATGAAGTTCTAAATATACCCTTGTTTGTTCTTCTCTTTTCCCCCTCGGATGCTGCATTTGCAGGCCCTCAGCTTACCTTACTTGGGCAGTGGATCACCAAACATGCGCCAGCAGTCTGCAGTAGTAAGTTAAATATTTTACGCTCACTCCAATGCAACATCCCCATCTCTCTCTCTGGCATGTGCATTAGTCTATATTAATTATTAGGTAATGATTTTAATTAATTAACCCTTAATTAGCTTATCGTTGGTTAATATATTAGGTTCATGGGGAGAGAAACTGTATGTTTCCTGAAGATCCTGGGCAGGTATATATATGTTTCCTAGCTAGCTAGCTTCCTAGAGTAACAAGTTATTGCTCTATCTCTTACTCGATCATCAAGAAGTGTACAATTAATGCCATCGAAGAGATTAAGTCATGGATGAGGCATTATACCAATTAATACATCCAATTAGATCAATGCTAATGGTTTTGTATCATTGTTTTGACTATATATAGCTGCTGAATGACAACTGCATGAAGAGGAAAGGAGTTAATTCCGAGCAGGTAAATGCATGTTCGATATAATGAGTCTGACATGGATGTCAGATTATCAACATTCTTATAGATTATTGGTCTTAGGTGGAATTTGGTTAATTGAATAAACTCATACTCTATATTTATAGTGTGGCAAGTTGACAACATAACTTGTGAGCTATATCTAATTAACAAATTAAATAGAATATTTTCCTTAATCTATATATAATGGTTCATTAATTAATTGATCAAACTCATTTATTTTATTGGGTTAAAAATTGTTAGGATGCTTATGAAGAGCCGAAGAAGGACCTGAGGAGTAGGGGTTTGTGTTTGGTTCCAGTTTCTTGTACCCTGCAAGTTGGGAGCGACAACGGAGCAGACTATTGGGCTCCGGCGGCTCTCGGCGGAGGTTTCCAGTAAATGAATGTTCAGTGGGCGGCACAAGCAGCACACATGCACGTATACATAAATATTCAAGAGATCGATGGATGGATGGATGGAGCTTCATGGAAGTTAATGATATAACATCATGAGCAGTCACTCTGCTAAAACCCAAAGGCTGATTGCTCATGATGCTATACAATATCTATCAATTTTATGCATATATGCTTGTGTGCTAGCTAGCTTGCTTTTAATTTGGGACTAGGAAGTTCTTAAACGTACTCCCTAATTAATTAAGTTTTAATTATCTACCATTTCCATCTTGCTACAATGCTAGCTGTTCATGTATATTCAGTATTAATTAGTATGACGAGTGATCATTTTAAATATTGTTGATGATCGACCACAGAGCAGCATTGATTAATTTGAATCTTATTCAGCACTACGTACTCAAGTTTTATTAATTTGTGTTCTCTTTCGTGCTTTCTACGATCATTTGACTAATTTGTGATGACAACTTAATGAAGTCAAGCTTTATCCATATTATGAAAATTAACAATCTTATGTAATTATCTGTCATTACATATAATGTCACGTTATCGGCTTTATTTTTTACGGTTTTTTCTTGATAACCTCATACTAATTAATCGAATATTGATTAATACATAATCGATTGAACACTACTTGAAAATGAAAATGACTCTCTTTTGCTCAAAAATGAAATGTTCTAAATGTATTTCTTATAGCATTTAGAATTGCAAGAGTAAAACGAAAACGAATTGCAAGGACAATACTCGAAAAATTTTGATATTTAGAGAGTTAAACTTAAAAATTAAAAACAGAATATTGCAAAACCAAATGCAAGAATTAAAAAAAGACAAGAAAATAGATGGAACAATATAAAGAGGACAAAAATTCTGCAAGAATATATTGATATATACGACTCCATCTCCATGTGCATTAATTAATTTGGTGTAAAATATACCCTAGGGTTTGGCCAAGGGCAAAGGCATTCCCAGAAGAGAATCGTATAATTTTAAGGTATAGAAAATTTTCCCATTTATTCCAACATGTGATCCCATGTCAATTCCATCAACAATAATTCTATGGCACGCATCTTCGTGATTTGAGTCGTGTCATCCATCAAAAGGTGGTGTGGAACATGGTGCTTGTAATATAGTAATATAGTAATATGTTGCTTGTATTATATATCAGCCAAACAATTCGTAGAACAAAATTACACAATGTCTTCATAACGTACATAGTTATCATCATTAATTTATGTATATTTTCCCAAATGAAACTATGAAACTATGAAATCAGAATTAGATGAAATGATCGCAAAAAGTAGTAATCAAGTGATAATGAAATTTGTAGTGATTGTTTAATATCAAGTGCTAAGATTAAAATATTAAAAGTACATTCATTTAACCTCAATCCTTGATATTAAATCTAAAGTTAAGTGATCACAAATCCTCTACTCACTTGATGACTTGGTGAACGAGACGGTAATTGTAATAGTAACGGGCCAATAGCCTGCAGAGTCATTGGACTATTAGCATCTTTAAACACTTTTTATCCATAAAAATATTTAGGACTTGGGTAAAGGGCTAATGGTGTTATAACTATAACTGTGTCATCTCAAAAATAGTTTAGGCCATGCGATGGGTCATGGGTCCGTACAGCGGCTACAGCCCATTGTTGGTTTGATGATATTTCTAATTCCGAATGAATCCAACACTCCAACTCAGACAGTCTTGACTCTTGACCACTGCTGGCTCCGGCAAGTTTGTAATTAACTTGGTCTCCTGAGATTAAACGTGCATGATTGAACCACCCCACGAAACGTAACGTAATCTCTTTCGTCCATGTGCATGATTTTTTTAGAAAAGTAAGAGGTCGAGTTCTTCAAGCAAAACATTTGAATAGTCTCTAAAAGAGAAACACTACCACAAAACTGAGCTAAGAACACCATTTCAAATGGTGTGTATTGAGCAAGTGGACGCCAATCATTGGTGGCAAAACCAGTACGTTGATTTCTTATCTGTTTAATCCGATCTCAACTAGCTAGGAATACCTTAATATCTAGTCTAACAATCTAGAACACTACCACTAGTCTAACAATTCCAAAGTTCCAGTGTTCATACTAAGATTGAGAATACATTTCCAACTCATATATATAATATTTGGGTAGCTATATATATAGCGAGGTAGGTTGTTTTATTTCAAAGGGTTACTAATATTTATATATTAACAAAAGAAATTTTAGATATATGGATGTTAAATATTACATGGGTTTGTTGAGTTGTTGTTTGAGTAAAATCCTACTATATATCAAATTCTAAACTAATTTTGTGGCCATCCCTATGTTTTGACTTCACGTATATAGAACAAGCTAATTAACGTACCATAAGATTGATTCCTAGAGTTGACCTTAAGCTTCCTACGTAGACAAATGCTAATTAATAAGAATCTTCAACCTTAATACCTCTCTTTTTCTATTTTGAAAATTGATACCTCTTTGAATAATCTAGCTTTCATATTTCTTGATTTTTAATCAAACCACATGCTAGATTGTGTATAAATGTGCACTGGCCAATGCAAGTCTACAAGGGTCATTAGCTTTTGGGATTCAATTAGAGTAATTTAGAGGGAGAGAAAGAGAGATGGAGAGCCATTTGAGGATGGTGTTACTGGTTTTCTTTGTATTGGTTTTGGGCATTAGCACTAGAACAGTATATGGTGCAGTTTCTCAAAGTACCTTGAAAAAGATTGACACAGTAAATAGGAAAGGCCCATACTTGGGTATTATAGTACCAAATTTCTTTGAGCTCAGCCCTCTTCTTCAATCTACAAGCTTTGTAGCTGATCAGAAGCTTCCCCATTTGGATTTTTCAGGTACATATATAAACTGTCCATCATTAAGTTTATCTATTACATGGAGCTCAATTTTGGTATGACATAAACCAAAAATTCCGTACTGAATTTTACAGGAAGAAGGTTTCGATTTGGACGATTGGATAATCAAAGTGTTGCAATTGTTATGACAGGATTGAGCATGGTATGTTTAATGCAGAATCTTAATCAAGGTTTACTTTAGTTTCTTTGGTCAATGCAATATTATATATAATGAGAATAACTGGTATACAAATCCTATGAATAGCTTAATGCAGGTGTAACCACTCAATTATTGCTAAGCCTATTCAAGGTGAAAGGTGTTGTGCACTATGGAATTGCAGGAAATGCAGACCCTCAACTCCAAATTGGAGATGTGACTATCCCTCAGTATTGGGCTCACACAGGCCTTTGGAATTGGCAGGTACAAACATTTTCAATTTTGATGAAGAAACTTCAATACTATCTCACTCACCAAACCAAAATTGATTATTTTTTTAGTTAAAATTGTACCAACTTTTGCATCATCTATTCTTTTGTCATTTGAATGTATGCAGAGATTTGGGGATGGTCCTGATGATTTGTTATCCTTGGAATCATATGGAGACTACACAAGAGAAGTCGGCTACTTAAACTTTTCCGATTTCAACAACAAAACAGAAAGTGGAAATAAGTCTGATGACAATTTTCTGAACAATGCATGGTACCAACCGGAAGAGATCTTCCCGGTTTATGGCACTCCTGAAGTTCGGCAGCACGCCTTTTGGGTCCCGATCAACAAAAGATATTTTGCACTTGCTCAACAACTAGAGGTAAATATTTATATCACCAACTCTCAATTTTCTCTGAAGTAATTTGCTTCTATTTCATTCTTATATTCGATTAATTTCACAGGACTTGAAGTTGGGGGGTTGTGTGAATACAACTTGTCTACCAAGAACACCAATAGTGGTGAGAGTTAAAAGGGGGATCAGTGCCAATGTGTTTGTGGACAATAGTGCATACAGACAATTCTTGAACTCCAAGTTTAATGCCACTTCAATTGACATGGAAAGTGCTGCAGTAGCTCTGGTCTGTAAACAGCAAAATACACCATTCATTGTGATTAGAGCGCTATCGGATTTGGCTGGTGGAGGCTCCTCTGTGTCGAATGAAGCCTCTACTTTCGCATCATTGGCGGCTCAAAATGCAGTTGATGTTGTGCTCAAATTCATTTCCCTTTTGTCTTCCTAGTTACACCATGTCTCCAAAACATGTTCATTTTTAGACTAGCTACAACATCAACAATTGATTTTTATATGTGATCTCCACTTTTTCAAGCATCTTTTTCGCTACGGATTTGTACCGTAGTACTTATCTGCATCTCCAATATGAGTAACAAAGGAATGAACTTTGTAGAAGACAGCTATGTTTTGAGCTTCATTGTTGAATTCATGAAACCAATGAATGCTGGTCTTTTAATTTACTTAGAACTAGTTGTAAGATAAGCTACTGTCACATCTTAAAATCAGGGAGGTAGCTTCCTAAGAACTTTCATAATCCCAGTCTGCAGAATGTAGCCAAAGATTTGGCCGCACAAGGAATACTGTGAGTGCCTAACTTATTGGTTTATCACTGCCAAATGGAAGAACAAGAAGATTAATTAAGCTTAATTACGCGATTAGCGATAGTTTGCTACCCTTTCACGAGAAATGGAAGTGATTGATTGAGTAGTCTAAGCCGGCCAGGGCGGCATATAATATATGGACCTATTCGGCCAATGCTTTGCTCAAATGAGGTTACATTTGCTCCATAACCGTTGAAAATACATGTGTAAAATGACTGTTCTGCCCTGGACGCCGTCTTGAGATTCTTCCCGCCAGTATTTCCGTTAAAAGCAGCTAAACCCCAAATTGAAACTCTGCTCTCAAAGCAGTACTACTTACTTACCTACCATGAGTGATGACCACAACCATGACCACCACTAGCTCCTCCCAAATCCTCTTCCACACCGCCGCTTTTGTCTCCGAAACGCTCTCGCAATCGGAGCTCCGCCGCCACCTCTTCTCCACCCTCCGCCGCAAGCTGCCGCCCTCCGATTCCAGCCAAGCCTCACTCAAGCCCCTCAACCTCGCCGCCGAAACCCTAGAAAGCGCAATGGCCACCACCAGCGCCGCCCTTCGAACCTCCTCTCTCCGCCTCTGCGAAAAGCTCCTCCTTTCCAGCCCCCAAAACCCTTTCTCCTCTCTCCTCCTCGCCCTCTTCTACGGCCTCTGCCGCCGTTCGATTGACGCCGCTCTCTGCATCCTCGAGATCTTCAGCTCCGAGCCGGCGCTCGCCCGGACGGAATTGGCTCCGGTGCTGTTCGAGGAGCTGTTTCTGGTCCACCTCCTCCCGGTTCTTCAGTGGTACACCGAGCAAAGATCGCAGATTTTGCCCTCTTTATCCCCAAATGTTGGCTACGAAAACGACGACGTTTCGATCTCTGATTTGTCAGTGGCTTTTCCGGGGTCGAATTCGCTGTCCAAAATGAGCGGGGACCAGACTTCGGAGCTGAAGGAGCTGGAGAGCAGTTACGAGAAGGTTCTCGATGAGAATTGCAGGGTTTTCAGCGAGTATTTCAGAGAGGTTTTGGAGAATAAAGATGGGGGCAGAGTGATCAATCCACCTACAGTAGTATTCAAATTGGCTGAGAGAGTTGAAGAATTCAAGTATGGAGGAGATGATCGCAGGATCGAACCAGATGGACCCGGATTTGAAAACGGACGGTACAATGTAATGAATTCTTATCTTTCTAACTTTTTATTATTTTATTAAAGTTATAATTTTATTTTCTAGCTGAATGCGCTTCAAAACTGGTAACGTTTTCATTTCATATTCTGGGTCTTGCCTTTTTCTTTGTCTGCATATGAACTGTGTTTTGGCTTTGCTTTGCTAAGCTCATTAACGTTTAAATTAGTAATCTTTCTTCTAGTAAATAAGTACTTGACTTTATCAAGATATGAATTTGATGAACTTTGCCATCATTAATTTACTATGATTGAAAACATTTCAAACAAGACCTAAAAACCGAAAAAGTGATACAAAATGATTTGTAACTCCTTTTAGTTTTATGCTGAAATTGAAGTTGTTGGGTCTACCCACTTGTCAACTTGCACATTGTTTCAGGCCCCAGAAAAAAACAAGCACATTGTTGCAACTTTGCAGGAATGACAGTGGGACTCATTGTATCTTAATAGTTCAATACAAAAGCAAGATTTGTCTTATTGCAAAAACACTATTAAGGAACACTATTAGGACTCATTTTGTTTTTTTGTTACACCAACCCCCACTGGTGTCCACACTGCTTATTGTGCATTCAACCTAATTAAAATTGTCCAACTCAACTAAAACAAATCATATAAGATGTTTTTGATGACTAATTCTTACATAGAAATTGACAACAAAAGCTTCTTTAAAATGATTTCTTCTATTCTTCTTGTTTGAGTTAGAAAAGAATGTTTGGCATTATTACTTCAATTTTCCAGTGATAATACAACTGGATTAGGATGTTTGGGATATAAAGTAACAGTGTGTGCCCATTGGATGCTCGACTTTTGGAGTCAACTTGTCATTTTCAATAGTCTGACAATTCTCTGAATCCCAATCACTTTTTCTTCTTAAAACCCGCAGCCAATTTGGGCTGAAGCAGAAAGATCAGTTGAATTGTTCAGCAGGGGCAGCAGTACAAGAAGACCCAAGTCTCCACCATTTTATCCACAAAGAGTTCCACTTGATAATATCATCACCGGCCACAAACCCTCATGGAGGTTGGGAGTAACGCCAAATGTAAATTCAGATTCTGAGCTGGAAGAGTCTTCTTTGGAGGACCATTCTGTTGATTCATCTTGTTTGGATTCTGAAGCCGAGATTGAGGTGAGTAAATCGATACTAACGAGAAATGAAAGAACCTTCGCAGCTGGTCTGATATAACTATGCAACTATTTTGGTTTCTAATGCTGTATCTTGAGTCTTGTAGGAAAACAACACAAGAATGGAATTGTTTGATTCGACACAGAGCCAAATTCAAAAACTAAAACAGCCAGTTTCTGCAGAATCAAGTCGGTATGTGTCAACCTATCTCTATCTATCTGATATTGAAAAATCAAAATCACTCATTACTGCATTTGGCATTAGTGATTACATTGTTTATTTCAATTTGTAATATTTGGATTCTTGTTGTTTATATAGTTCATCTCCAGATCGGCTCACCGCAGATTCTGAAAACCAATCTAGTGGTGGAAAATGTACACCTCCTAAGGATTTTGTGTGTCCCATAACTAGTACCCTTTTTGATGATCCAGTGACACTTGAGACTGGTCAGACATATGAGCGAAAAGCCATCCAAGAATGGCTTGATAGAGGAAACTCAACCTGCCCAATTACCCGCCAGAGCTTGCAAAGCACCCAACTGCCTAAAACCAACTATGTCCTCAAACGTCTAATTGCAAGTTGGCAAGAACAGAACCCTGGTATAACCTTCAGCCCATCCGAGAATCCAAGCCCGCAGACTGAGCCAATGGTGAAATCCATAGTGCCTTCAACTTCTCCTAACAGTGTCATAAGCCAAGCCGCTATTGATGGTGCAGTTAGTGAGTTAAGAATTGCCATTACCAATCTTTGTATGTCAGAAATTCTCAAGGAGTCTGAAACAGCTGTTCTTCGTATTGAGCGCTTCTGGCAGGAGGCAAATGTTGAATGGGATATTCAGAATATGCTCTCAAAACCTCCCGTTATTAATGGTTTTGTGGAGGTTCTTTTCAATTCTGTTGATCCTAGAGTTCTGACAGCTACAGTTTTTCTCTTGTCTGAGCTGGGTTCAAGAGACAATGCTGTGATTCAGACACTAACCCGGGTTGACTCAGATGTGGAATGTATTGTGGCTCTTTTCAAAAAGGGGTTGATGGAAGCTGTTGTCTTGATATATCTGTTAAGGCATTGCATCCTTAATCTAGTAGAGATGGACATGGTGAACTCTCTCTTATTGGTTATTAAAAAGAGAGATGATGATTTGCCTAAGATGTGTCTAAAGCCAAAAACAGCTGCAGTGGTTTTACTGGGGCATATTCTCGGTGGCAGTGAATCAATTGCCAACTCTGTGATTTCGGAAAAAGCACTTGAAAGAATTATCAGCAGTTTGGAATCTGAATCAGCAGAAGAGAGGACTGCAGCGATTGGGATCTTAGTGAAATGTATGCAACAGGATGGATACTGCAGAAACACAATAGCTGATAAAGCTGAGTTGGCTCCTGTTTTGGATAGCTTCATGGGTGCAAATGATGAAGAACGGTTTGAGATAGTTCTCTTTTTGTCTGAGTTAGTAAAGTTAAACAGGTAAACATACCTCCAGCTTCTCTGTGTCAACTAAAATCTCTTACTACTGTTGAATTTGAGCAACCCGGACAAATTTTAACTTTGGTGTTAGACAGGAGGACATTCAATGAACAAATCCTGCATATCATAAAGGATGAGGGCCCTCTCAGTACAATGCACACCCTCCTTATTTATCTACAGACTGCTGTTCAAGATCATTGTCCTGTTGTGGCTGGTCTACTACTTCAACTTGATCTTCTGGTTTGGATCTCTCTTTGTTCTATTGTCCAATTTGAATTGTTCAAGTAGTCGCTTGTTAATTTTGCTAGTGATCAAGTCATCTTGCATTTAACTACCTAAATGACTAGTTGGTTGTACTAGTGGTAGTTGGTTAATGATTTCTTGTTGGTTTGTAGGCAGAGCCGAGAAAGATGAGCATATACCGTGAAGAAGCAATGGACACTCTCATCTCATGTCTCCGAAATACAGAGGTCCCTACTGCCCAAATTGCTGCTGCTGAGACCATTATGTCACTGCAAGGGAGGTTCACCACATCTGGAAAGCCTCTTGCCAGGGCTGTCCTTCTAAAACGTGCTGGCCTTGACAAAATTTATAAACAACGTGTGCGAATGGATCAAATTAGCAACTTTTCTGGAGAAGATGAAACTCTTGTGAGTTCTTTTGGAAAATTTGAAGCTCATTACTTGGTTCTGAAAGATTACTTCTTTCTGCTCTGTTTAATTCTGTGTACCTGGTTTTAATTCATGTGATTCATTTCCTGATAAATTCTCTTTTTTGGATGACGTCTAAAGGAGGAAGAGAAGGCGGCTGATAAGTGGGAAAGAAAATTGGCATTTGTTTTAGCAAGCCACGAGTTTGGTCTACTTTTTGAGGCCTTAGCAGAAGGCTTGAAGAGCAGAATCGCAGAATTATGTTCTGCATGCTTTGTGTCAGCCACATGGCTCGTACACCTGCTCAATGTTCTTCCAGACACAGGAATACGAGGAGCAGCCCGCCTGTGCTTGATTAAACGCTTCATATCAATATTCAAATCTGCCAAGGATACTGAAGACAAAGCCCTCTCTTTGCTGGCGTTGGGCAGCTTCATCCATGATCCTGGTAAGCATAGGTCATTTTGAAAGCTTGAGTTAAAATTGAATAGGTCATCCTGGAAAAATTTCATAGTTCTGAATGAGCTAACTATTCTGTTTCTGTAAATTTCAGAGGGGATGCAAGAATTAACTTCTTGCAGGAGGGATATTGTAAAAGGCCTGAGAGAGCTTAAGAGATACACTCCCTTGGCATTTGAAATGCTAAAAATGTTTTCTGAAGGGCAAGACTCTAGTGCCGTAAGTTCATCCCATTCTTGTAAATACTTGTTCCAGAAAGAAGGGCCATGACAAAATTTTCTGTTTATGTTCAACAACAGGAACTTTGGGATCACAAAGAATTAGTTCAAGTAGATTGCAGCGAGAACGGAGAGGTTCTTTCAGTAGTTTGCTTCAAAGATAAAATATTTTCTGGTCATTCAGATGGAACTATAAAGGTAACTACTCTTACCCATTTTCTATATGGTTTCTTGACTTCTTCTATTCCAGACAATGTTCATTCCATTTAATTTTCTATTTCTGGCATTCTGGTTTTAAATTCTGAAGGTCTGGACGGGTAAAGGTAGCATTCTCCATCTAATCCAGGAAACTCGAGAACATACAAAGGCAGTTACTAGCTTGGCAATTTTGCAAGCAAAGGAGATTCTATACAGTGGCTCACTAGATAGAACAACAAGGGTATGGGCTATCAGCAATGATGCAATGCAGTGTGTAGAAGTACATGATATGAAGGATCAAGTTCATAATTTGGCCGTCACCAATAGCTTTTCATGCTTCATTCCACAAAGCAATGGTATCAAGGTACTTAAGGAGATCATCAATTTTTCATATGATTATCACTTCACTTCTCTATACTTTTTCTGGTACCCATGGAATCATTTCAACCTTATAAGCAAGAAATAGCATGCAACTGTTACTAATGTGCTGCTTGTTATTCCTTACCAGGCTCACTCATGGAATGGAGGATCCAAAATGTTGAATTCAAGCAAATATGTTAAGTGCTTTGCTCTGGTAAATGGGAAAATTTATTGTGGATGCCATGATAGCAGTGTTCAGGAGATTGATTTGGTGACAGGAACACTCAGTACCATTCAAACCGGCTCTCGGAAATTACTTGGGAAATCAAATCCTATCCATTGCATTCAACATCACAGTGGACTAATTTATGCAGCAGGTTCTTCGTTGGATGGAGCAGCCGTGAAGGTACCCTCCCTCAGGATCTAATACCATGCACATTTTCTGTCTCGTTTATACATGACAAGAGACTCATGAACACATAACCTAATAAAGTCATGACTCATGAACCATTTCAAATTTTCTTTTTAACTTGGTTAATGAAATGCTCAATTTATATATATGTATATATATATATATATGTTTCCAGATTTGGAGTGCTGCAAACTTCAGTTTGGTTGGGTCGCTGCCAACTACGCTAGAAGTGCGGGCTATGGCCATAAGCTCGGAACTAATCTATTTGGGAGGTAAAGGAGGATGTGTGGAAATATGGGATAGGGAGAAGCAGAACAGAATAGACACACTACAAACTGGCACAAACTGTAAGGTTCTTTCTTTGGCTCTTGATGGCAATGAGGAAGTTTTGGTCACTGGAACTTCTGATGGCCGAATCCAGGTAACAAGTTTTTTCCTTTCCATTTGTTTTTGACAAAAAAAGAAAAAAAGAAGAAGTCTTCAATTAGAAAAAAAAAAGTCTTCAATTAGAAATCATATACAGAGAACATGGACAAACAAGTACGTATACATGTCTACGCATATCATTATGTGTATACATGTCTACGTATATCATTACGTATATCATTCGGTCTTTATCATGATGAAACCTTGATTATGTGATTTGGGTGTGTACACAATAAGTTGTAAAACACTAGATTTGCTATTTGAGATGAACTGGGATAGTAACAAGAATGACTGGGATAATTTCTCCTCTACTGGTTTGCAGGCATGGGGACTGAGCTAAGAGGACTAGGTAAATTTGGACGCCAATATTATTGGCTGGAAGAGCAGTTGAAGATACTAGATGATTTTTTAGATGAAATTCTTTGCAATAATATTTCTTCTTTGTTTAAAAGCCTTATAGGAAAATATATATTGCTTCAACCAAAATAAAAAATACCGGATGTAAACCATTGCATTGTAATTCGTTTTTTTGTAGCTTTGTACAGATGCTGATATTAAATGTAAGATATAACATGTTCAATACCAATTCCTAGTCGTGGACATGATTACAATGCTCATTCATTTTCAAGTACACTGAATTTTGAGGTCAAATGATTGTAGTTTTTTCTCTGATCGGTTCTGCTATCTGGGTTGCAACAATAACTTGAAGTAACTGTTTATTGAAGAACCAGTCGGTTTCGGTTTGGTTTTCTCTCTCTCTCTCTTTTATTTGTTTGATAGCCATTCGGTTTGTCTCTTCATGTAGTGAGGTGTGATGAGGTGCCTCTTGCACTAAAACAGAGAGTTAAAGCATAAAATGCCAAAAATCCAAAGCCCCTCATCAATGTAAAGCTATAGGGACACTGTTCCGGGTTTTCTCATCATCCTACACTTCCAAACCAAGGTTTTCTAGGTCTTCTTGTTATCCATCTTCTTCTTTGCTCTGTTCTCCTCAGCTCATGGCACCTCCTAATGAACCTGTTAATCCAATCCGCAATTTGTCCCACTCTGCGAGTTCAGAACAATACTTCGATTTGTCTGATGGAAAGTTGAGTGTGAAAGGTGTTCCATTGCTATCTGAAGTTCCAAGCAATGTCACTTTGAGTCCATTTCATTCAATCTGCCAACCTTCTTCTTCTGATGCTCCATCTCATCTGGTCCAACGTGTCCGTGCCTTGTCCCACAAGGCAGGGTTCCTTGGATTCAATAAGGAGGAGCCTAGGAGCCTTCTGATAAGTTGACCAACTCCTTGGGAAGGTTCAGTAACAGGGACTTCCTTAGCATCTTTAGGTTCAAGCCATGGCGGTCTACCATGTGGGTTGGGAATTCTGGGTCAGATTTGCAGGTGGAAACACAATGGCTGCTCTTAGATGTCCCTGAAATAAAGTCTTATGTCATAATCATCCCAATCAATGAAGACAACTTTAGGTCTGCTATTCGACCTGGGCCTGATGGTCATGTCATCATCTTTGCTGAGAGTGGTTGTACCAAAGTGAAAACATCGTATTTCGATGCCATCGCTTATGTTCATTCTTCTGACAATCCCTACACCTTGATGAAAGAGGCATATAATGCTCTTAGGGTTCATCTCAATACTTTTAGGCTCCTAGAAGAGAAAACACCCCCAAATCTGGTTGACAAATTTGGTTGGTGCACTTGGGATGCCTTCTACTTAACTGTAGAACCTATTGGTGTCTGCCATGGTCTGAATGAATTTGTCGAAGCCGGTTTGTCCCCCAGGTTTCTCATCATTTGATGATGGCCGGCAAAGCATCAATTTCGACAGTGATGAGAACCCGAATGAGGACGCAAATCTAATCATTGGTGGGACTCAAATGACCGGTAGGCTTCACAGGTTTGAGGAGTGTGACAAGTTCAGGAACTACAAAGGTGGATCTTTCTTGGATCCTAAGGCTCCTCCTTTTGATTCCAAAAGGCCAAAGATGTTGATATCCAAGGCACTTGAACTGGAGGATGTTGAGAAGGCTCGTGACAAGGCATTCTATCCGGAGCCATTGATTTGTCTGAGTTCGAAACACAGTGGCAGAAGTATAAGCAAGAGTTGGATGTGATGATTGGTGGAGAAGCTGATGTGGTTCTTGAGTTTTGATCGATTTCAGGTCCTAATCAATATTGCTCAGAGCCTTAGAAAATAAGTACTTTCATCCAATTTAGCTTTTCTTTAGTTTCTGTTTAGGCACTCAGCTGTAGTTAGATCATTGCATTATACAGAAACTAACACAAAAATGTTGTAATGCTTGTGTGCTTTTTGTTACATATTTCTTTAGTTTTTATTTTGGTCTGATAAGGTTAGACAATCAGCAGAGACATTATAGCAGACCAAAACCAAAACTTAATTAATTATGAGATATATTTTCCGATCGTTCCAAGAGTTCTGATTTGACTTGGCCTCGATAACCAAGATTAGTATTCATAAGATGCCATGATAGTAGTATTCAGGTAAGACAGTTTCTCTAATTAGTATAGTGGTTTGCAATTTGCCAGCTATTAATCTAATTTGTATGAAATTGTTCTGATGCCAGAAATCAGTCAGGAAATCTAATTAATCCTAAAGGAGGATCTATTTTCCTAGAAGGAATGAGATTTATTCTCCTAGTTTATTATTCCTTTTTCTCTATAAGCAGACCATATAATACATTGTGTTTTTCATTCAAAAGACCAAGAATTGGAGAATTCTGTCATACCTTTGGAATTAATTTTCCCGTACAGTTCATCCAGATCATATCCATTCCACTTTGCAATGGCGGCTCAACCTCTCGTAAAGAAAGACGATGATCGTGACTATGGAGAGTACTCCTCTCCGTTTCTGGGGATTCAGAAAGGCGCTGTTCTTCAAGAAGCTAGGGTTTTTTTCAATGATGCTCAGCTAGACGCAAGAAGATGCTCTCAGGTTATCACAAAGCTTTTGTATCTACTGAACCAGGGCGAAACCTTCACAAAGGTTGAAGCTACAGAAGTTTTCTTCGCCGTGACTAAGCTTTTCCAGTCGAGTGACATAGGTTTGAGGAGAAGGGTTTATCTCATGATAAAAGAGCTATTGACGTCTGCCGATGAGGTTTTTATTGTGACAAGCTCCCTGATGAAGGACATGAACAGTAAAACAAGTGATGATATGTATCGGCGGGCAAATGCCATTCGTGTGTTGTGTCAGATTAGTAATGATGGAACCCTTGTTAATCAGATTGAGAGGTACTTGAAACAAGCCATTGTTGACAAGAATGCAGTGGTTGCAAGTGCAGCTCTGGTTGGTGGGATCCATCTTCTCCAGACTGAGGCAGCTGAGGTTGTCAAAAGGTGGAGCATTGAGGTTCAGGAAGCTGTCCAGAACTCAAGGGCAGCCCTTGTACAGTTTCATGCCCTGGCTTTACTTCATCAGATAAAACAACATGATTGTCTTGCTATTAGCAAGTTGGTTGCCGACTTGACAAGGGGGAATACTGTCGACCGTTCTCCATTGGCCCAATGCCTGTTGATCCGCTATATTAGCCAGGTTATGCGTGAGTCTACACAATTAGCACCTTTTTACTATTATCTTGAGAGTTGCCTCCGGAACAAAGAAGAGATGGTGATTTTTGAGGCTGCCAGAGCTATTACACAGCTCCCTGGTCTGACCAACAGAGAATTGGCTCCAGCTATCACTGCTCTTCAGCTATTTTTACGCTCTTCTAAGCCAGCATTGTTAAGATTTGCTGCAGTCCGCACCCTGAACAAGGTGGCAATGACACATCCAATGGCCGTCACAAGCTGCAACATTGATATGGAGAGTTTGGTTTCTGACCAGAACAGAGGCATTGCCACACTTGCAATCACCACACTTCTCAAGACAGCAAATGAATCAAGTACTGTGGATCGCTTGGTGAAGAAGATAACTAATTTCATGTCGGATATTGCTGCTGATGAATCCAGAATTTTAGTTGTGGAAGCCATTAGATCATTGTGCTTGAAGTTTCCGTTGAAGTACAGAGCTGTGATGAACTTCCTAAGCAACATTCTCAGAGAAAAAGGCGGTGGGTTTGAGTACAAAAAGGCAATTGTTGATTCAATGATGATTCTCATTACAGATATCCCAGAAGCAAAAGAAACTGGCTTGCTTCATCTTTGTGAGTTCATTGAAGAAAATTGTGAATTCACCTACCTTATTTCTACTCAGATACTCCACTTTTTGGGGATTGAAGGACCAAGAACCTCGGATCCAAGCAAATACATTCGGTACATTACTAATCGTGTGCATCTTGATGCAAATGCCAATGTCCGGGCCACTGCAGTGAGCACATTAGCCAAATTTGGTGCCATGGTTGATTCACTAAAGCCGCGAGTAGTCATTCTGTTAAAACGATGCCTCTTTGACAGTGATGATGAGGTTCGGGATAGGGCAACACTCTATCTAAATACACTTGGAGGAGATGATGGTTCAGTACTCCTTGATGAGGTAAATGACTTCCTCTTTGGGTCTCTGGATGTTCCCCTTGTCAATCTCGAGAAAAGTTCGAGAACTTATTTGGCATCTGCTTCAGAAGAACCGTTTGACATTAATTCTGTACCCAAGGAGATTGAGACCGAGAAGAAAGCACATAGTAAAAAGCCAACTGCATCCACCACAGTCCTGGTTTCCTCTATTCCGGAGTTTTCAAACTTTGGGAAGCTTTTCAAGTCCTCAGCACCTGTGGAGTTGACAGAGGCAGAAACCGAATATGCAGTTAACGTTGTGAAGCACATTTTCGATAGGCATGTGGTGTTCCAGTACAACTGCACCAACACCATTCCCGAGCATTTACTGGAAAAAGTTGTGGTCGCAGTGGATGCTTACGAAGCGGAGGACTTTACTCAAGCGGGATACAAGCCTCTCAGGTCTCTTCCTTATGGTGACACACCGGGACAGGCCTTTTCGGCATTTGAGAAGCCGAAAGGTGTCCCTGCTGCAGTTGGAAAATTTTCAAACAGGTTGAAGTTCATTGTTAAAGAGGTTGATCCAATCACTGGTGAAGTGGCAGAGGGAGATTGTGGTGTAGAAGATGAATACCAGCTGGACGACATTGAGGTGGTTGCTGCTGATTATATTTTGAAGGGAGCAAAAGTAGACAATTTCAGACGTGCATGGAAAACCATGGGTCCTGATTTTGAGCGGGTAGAGGAATATGGACTGGGCCAAAGGGAGAGCTTGAGTGGAGTGGTTACGGACGTCATCGACTTCCTAGGAATGCAGCCGTGCGAGGGCACAGAGGTTGTTGCCGGCAACTCAAGGTCACACACGTGCCTGTTGTCCGGTGTATACATAGGCAATGTGAATGTTCTTGTGCGGTTGTCCTTTGGAATTGATAGTAATTCAAAGGAGGTTGTAATGAAACTGGCAGTTAGGTCCGAGGATGGGACTGTCAGCGATGCCATACATGACATTGTGGCCAGCGGCTAGTTCAGGAAAGAAAGACAATGCAGCCTTTGAGGCGCCTTTTTGGTGGTGCTTTGAAACTTTTTTTTTTTTTGAGGAGAAACAACTTTGATTTATCATTTAATCACTAAGAAGGTTTTTTTTTTTCAAAATGCAATTGTTGTTCAAAAAAGTAAAACTGAGTATTTCAAAAATGCAATTGCCATTCCAAAATAATCAGTTTTACTTTTTTTAATAGCAATTGCAATTAAAAAAGGGAAATTTTATTCACACACCTCTATATACTAGATACACACCCCTTTTTTCCTACAATTTACATAAGACTTTGTGGGTATATAAAATTACTAAAAAAGACATTTATATATTAAAACTAAAGAAACATAGTTGAAATAAACAATCCCGCGTTAGAGTCTTCTTCTCCTCTACGAAAACGACGTGGGTAAAGATTGAAAACCCTAATCAGAAACAGTTGGCCACACTCATGGATGAACTTCCAAAGTTAGAACTGATTTTTAAATAGGGATCGTCGTTGATCTGCAAAAACCCTTTGATTCAATCGTTGATTATTCAAGCTAGCTACCCAATGATTGATCTGCAAACTAGCTTGATCAATCATAGCTTGAATAATATGCAGAAACATGATTGATCTGCAAACTACCCAACGATTGATCTGCAAAGTAAATGAATCATGCAAAGGCTAGTTGGGTCTGCAAAGTAGATGAATCAACCATTGATCTGCAAAAATGGGTATGCAAAGGAAATTCTCTGAAACGAGACGGAAATCCAAAATGGGTATGCAAAGATCGTGCATCTTTTTCTTTTTTTTTGAAACAGACGTTGTCTGTGTATTTAGAAAAAGGATGTGGGATGTGTATTTAGTAAATAGGTTGTGTAGTTAAAATTAGGGTAGTTTAAGAAGTTTGGGGTTGTGTATCTAATAAATTGTGTTTCAATAAAGTTAATAGGTGGTGTATTAATAATGGGGTGTGTATCTAGTATTTAGTCATGTGTGAATAAAATTTCTCATTAAAAAATGCAATTGCATTTCGAAAAAAAAGACTGCATAACATGCATCGATGTATATTAGACGCATCCAGTAGTTATAAGCATATTTACATTACACACTAAAGTTCCGAATTCGAAAAATCTAATTTCTCCTCCACAAAACCAGTATGTTGACATAATAAAAAATAAAAATTTTCATTGGGCCAAACTACAATTACACTTCTCGAAGGTCTCAAGCTATGACTTAAGTAGAGGTAGTTCCGGCCTGCTCTTCCAAATAGTGCCTTTCTATATATTTTGCTGATGATACACTCTATGTGACAATGTTGGAATTCCCCACAAAGCAACAATTACTAAATGGGTTTTTGGATTATTAAGAAAAATATAAATATAAATCAATATTGTTAGAGGCTATCTTATGCATTGTCTAATCCAGAAATGAAAGATGCCGTGGCAGAAAAACAATACCAATAGAGAGATATACTTTTTCTTGTTTTTAAATATTAACGATGATTGTGATCATGGATTTGTTATAATTGTCTAGCTTTAAATCTCTCTGTAAGCTACGTTCTTTGATTATATCACAAAGCAATTCAATCTGAGACCAACTCGATGGTTACAGAGGCAATGATGGAGATCTCTTCAGAGAAAACCAAAACCACCCAACAAGTTACAAGCAAGAAGTTGGGTGGCCTTAGAACCATGCCTTTCATCATATGTAAGAATTATCCAAAGTGTTTGATATTCAAGAATTTTGTTTTGCTTTTTGAGAAACTAATCAAAGTCTTATGTGAATTTCATACCTGCAGCAAATGAGACATTTGAAAAGGTTGCAAGCTATGGTCTTCATGCAAATATGATCTTGTACTTGATGTTTGAATATCACCTGGAGGTAGCCACCGGAGCAAGTATCCTCTTCTTGTGGACAGCCGCGTCGAATTTCACGCCGATCATGGGGGCTTTTCTCTCCGATTCTCACTTGGGCCGGTTTCGTGTGATCGCTTTAGGATCAGTCATTAGCCTACTTGTAAGAAAATTTATTTGCTCATAATCATGTTGTCCACTTGTCCCTAGCTAGATCAATGTTTGTTCCACGTCACAATTGTCAGTTTGTTTTTCCAGGGAATGGTGGTGTTATGGTTTACAGCAATTTTTCCACAAACGAGGCCAGTCCATTGTGATCTGCAATCTGGAGCAAAATGTCTTTCACCGAAGCCAGCTCAACTGATGCTTCTCTTTTCAGCATTTGGTCTCATGTCAATTGGATCCGGTGGCATCAAACCATGCTCATTAGCCTTTGGTGCAGACCAATTGGACAAGCCCGAAAACCCGAAGAATGCAAGGATATTGCAGAGCTTCTTCAATTGGTATTATGCTTCAGTTGGAATCTCAGTCATGATTGCAGTGACAGTCATAGTTTACATTCAAGATAAAGCTGGTTGGGTTGTGGGTTTTGGAGTTCCAGCAGGGCTCATGTTGTTGTCTAGTATTCTGTTTTTGTTTGGATCTTCTCTTTATGTTAAAATGCCTCCAAACAAGAACTTGTCTGCTGGATTTGTGCAAGTGATTGCTGCAGCTTGGAAAAACAGACACTTGGATTTGCCAACAAAGAATTTTGATGGATGGTATAGTCTCAAAGGTTCAAAGCTCGTCACCCCAACCAATAAATTAAGGTATAAATACCCATAATCATGTTAGAAAAATCATGGTACATTCTTATGGTACTTGGCTATCATATTTGCAACTTGTGCCTTGGGCATCATTTAGAACAAACTTAATTTAATTAAATAATATGCTTAATTTCTTTAAAAAAAATCCCATGAGACTAGCTAGTTCTGGGAATTAGGAATGAAAGAAAATAGGAAATTAACCGGATATATAGTCTGATATTTCCATTGTAATAAAAATTTTAGATCAAGTGACATGTGATGCGTGAATAAAAATTTATATCCTAATTCGAGTCTCATTAACTATTTATAATGCTTTAATATGGTCACATAATCTTTAAAAACTAATAGGCAGGCGTTAGATTGAGAAATGTCATATATGAAGGACTAAAGCCACAGTTTTGGTATTGAATTTTTTTTACTTTTGGGGTAAATTTTGGTATTGAAGTAGTTAATTCCTTTGGCTTATTTTAATTTTCAGATATCTAAACAAAGCTTGCATGATTAGAAGTCGTGAGAAGGACTTGAGCCCTAATGGGTTGGCCATGGATCCATGGAGTTTGTGCACTGTTAGACAAGTAGAAGAGCTGAAGGTACTGATCAGTGTCCTGCCTATTTGGTCCACCGGCATCACGATTGCGGTGATCATCACCCAACACGCATTTCCTGTAGTCCAAGCAAACACCATGGACAGGCACATCTTCCCCCATATCCAATTGCCAGCAGCCTCCTTCTCTCTCTTTACAATTCTTACTCTCACACTTTGGGTGGCAATCTACGACCGCATTCTAGTCCCATTGATATCCAAGTACACGAAGAGTCCTCGAGGGTTGAGCTTCAAGCAACGAATGGGTGCAGGGTTAGCAATATCCTGCTTGGCAATGGCTGTGGCATCGGAGGTGGAGAGGCGTAGAAGGAACACAGCAATCCAAGAAGGGTTCGCTAATAACCCGCACGGCGTGGTGACCATGTCTGCAAAGTGGTTAGTGCCACAACACTGCCTGAGTGGACTAGCTGAGGCTTTCAATGCAATTGGGCAAATAGAGTTCTACTACTCTCAGTTCCCAAAGAGCATGTCTAGCATTGCTGTGGCTCTTTTGTCACTTGGGTTTGGAATGGGAAGTTTGGTTGGGAGTCTAATAGTGACTGTTATGGACAATGTGACCAAGAAAGGGGGAGTGAGTTGGGTATCAAGTAACCTTAACAAGGGTCACTATGATTACTACTATTTGGTAATTACTATCTTGAGTATGGTTAATTTCTTGTATTATTTACTGTGTAGTAGGTCATATGGGTGTTGTGAGGATAAAAAGATTTGGGATGATGAGGATCATGAAGACATGAAAGATGAAGAGATGCCCACCAAGTCCGGAGAGTATGCAGTTGTCTTCTCTGCTTGATTTTGAGTTTTTGACTATATTTTGTTTCTTGAACAGTTGAACCAACATATAGCAAATGGAAAATATTGGAATCGATCTGGCTGGTAAAATATATATTGCATATGAAACAACTTAACGCAGTGAAAGCCAAGGCGTCAAACCTTTAAATACAAAGAATATTTATGATTTTTTAATGTGCTTAGATAGCATCCAAGTCCTAATCCAACCCTAACAAGATAATCTAACTCCTTGCATAGGATCGAAGAAGTATAAAACAAATGGAAAACAAATTAAATTTGAAATTAATAAAAGAAAATTCCAAACTTTTTTTTTTTGAACAAAAAATTCCAAACTTTATGTACCTAAGAATGTTAGGTTGCATATGAGTATCTTTATGGACGGAGACTTCTTTTTAGTTAGTCAATAGAAAGAATGGTAGCTAGGTTGTTGAAGGTATGAACTCTAGCGCAGCTGGCGGGGAGGCATCACTCTGATACCTCCAAATTTTGATAGTTGGACCTCCTACACTTATTACACCTTCAACTGGTTTTTTTAAATACCTAGCTAGTATACTAACTACATCTCCTTAGTTTTCCGAAAGTGCCCTCACTTCATAATATCAGAAACAAACTTAGGGTTCTTACATAGAAATCAGCCACCAGTAAGGGGCGGAAGTATGTAGAAGGTTGTCTAGCTGCCACCTAGACAAGAATTTTGGTAAAAAATTAATAAGTATAAGGCTACTAATGTAATAGCTTACCGAAAAAAAAAAATTGTTAGGTATCAGTCGGACTAGGAGCGCCTCATCCATCATCCTTATAATTATTGTTCCTCTCCAACTCCTCAGTCCTCAAGCCCTCTTATTCCTTAAAGTATTATCTATATTTATGCAGCCTTTGCTTTTTTTTTATTTGATTTCAAACTTTCCAGAATTGCAGCTTTGTGCCTTTATCTCATTGAGTCATTCAATTAGCAATTAATCAATTATTCAAGTCTTGATCATCTTACATCAACATTCAATATTCAAAGCAGGTATGCCGCCCCGGCTCTTCCTCAAATTATCAAATTCATAATTTCATAAAATGTTATTTTGTTTGATGTTGGTTATAATATTTTGTTAAAATGTCAAATGTGCATATATATAATTCTAATAATGTAACATAATTAAATTATGGGTTTTGTGCATATTGAATATAATGTCGAAAAATCACAGAAAATTCAAGCGAAAACTCATATATATGGCTTTGGGGAAAAAAGGAAAATTGCCCTTGGGGCAAAAAATTTGAAGCCTACCCTATTTTCCAATCCTGGTTCAGCCCTGGCCACCACGAAGTTCTCTTTTGGTTACGTCATGCAATTTCATCGCTCAATGATTCTTTAAAAGTATATTACTCCATTTTTTCCCCTTTATCCTCTTAAAACCTTGTTCCAGTCTTCCTATTCCTATTTTCTTGCCAACTTACTCTGTCTCCAACTTACTTTGGTTAGTTTAATTCTCTGAGCTCTAAAAAAAAAAAAAGAAGTTTGATTTATAATCAGAAAAATTTAAGTATTGATAATAACAACAAATCCAATAAAATACATGTGTCAAATATTGGAAACTTTATATATTGGTGATGATTAACTCTCTATGATATTTTTTTTTTTGAAAGGCTCTCTATATGATAATTTTGCTATGCATGTTGGAATACCCCACAAAGCACCAATTACCAAATTTGTTTTTGGACTATTACAAAAATTTAAAATTAAATCAACGTCGTTAAACGCTATGTTTTGCATGTCTAGATCCACAAATGAAAGATGCCGCGGCAGAAAAACAATTGCAATACTGATAGCTTTAACGATATATATATATATATATATATATTGTTTTTAAATATTAGTAATGATTGTGATCATATAGCTTTAAATCTCTCTGTGTGCTACGTTCTTTGATTGTACACAAAATATTCAGTCTGAGACCAACTTTGATAAGGAAATGATGGAGAACTCTTCAGAGAAAACCAAAACCACCCAACAAGTTACAAGCAAGAAGCTGGGTGGCCTTAGAACCATGCCTTTTATCATATGTAAGATCGACTTAGGTTTTCGATATTCGCTATGTACGTTGTTTTTCTCAGAGAATTAAGCTAACCAAAGTTTCATGTATGTGTGCAGCAAATGAGACATTTGAAAAGGTTGCAACCTATGGTCTTCAGGCAAATATGATCTTGTACTTGATCTTTGAATATCACTTGGAGGTAGCCACCGGAGCAAGTATCATGTTCTTGTGGACATCCATATCGTACTTAACGCCGATCGTGGGGGCTTTTCTCTCCGATTCTTACTTGGGTCGGTTTCGTGTGATCGCTTTAGGATCAGTCATTAGCCTACTTGTAAGCAAATTTAGTTGTTCATCATAAACTTCCCAATAAACTTTACGTGAAACTATATAATTGTCATTTGTGTTGTTAATTGCAGGGAATGGTAGTGTTATGGTTCACAGCAATATTTCCACAAGCGAGGCCAGTCCATTGTGATCTGAAATCCGGAGCAAAATGTGTTTCACCAAAGCCAGCTCAACTCATGCTTCTGTTGTCCTCATTTGGTCTCATGGCCATCGGATCTGGTGGCATCAAACCATGCTCATTAGCCTTTGGTGCAGACCAAATGGACAAACCCGAAAACCCGAAAAATGCAAGGATCATGCAGAGCTTCTTCAATTGGTACTATGCATCAGTTGGAGTCTCGGTCATGATTGCAGTGACAGTCATAGTTTACATTCAAGATGAAGCTGGTTGGATTGTGGGTTTTGGAGTTCCTGCAGGAGTCATGTTGCTGTCTACTATCTTCTTCTTTTTTGGATCTTCCCTTTATGTTAAAGTGCCTCCAAACAAGAACTTGTCTTCTGGTTTTGTTCAAGTGATTGCTACAGTTTGGAAAAACAGACACTTGCATTTGCCACCAAATGATGACTTCGATGGATGGTATAGTCTCAAAGGTTCAAAGCTTGTCACTCCAACCAATAAACTAAGGTATATATATATATTTCGATCACCATATTCATGTTAAAAAACCATGGTATATATCTGCTTGACTGCCAATGGTAAGTTATCATATCTATGTCTTACAAAACAAAACCAAAAAAAAAAAAATGGAAGAAAGAAAGAAAGAAAAATCGATGCCTTGTTATATGTATATATGTATATATAAAAGACCATATTTAACTAGGCAATTTTGTATGTATCCATTATATATAACTTTTCTCTTAACATGTTTGTACAAATATATAAGCACATGTTCATGCATGGAAGGTCGACGCTCAAGACTTTACAATGTTTAATTTGGAGGAACATGAGCTTTTTTTAAGGCTTTAAGAATGATATAAGATGGGGTAATTTCAAGAGTTTTAGCTCGAGTACGTGACTTGTAGTGTGGATTTGGATTAAAATCTTAAGTTCGAGTGTCGTTAATCAATTTGTACGTAATGCGCTAATGTGGTTACAGAGTCTTTAAAGATCGAGGAACGTCATACATAAGACAGATTCATAAAATAATTTTGGTATTAAACTTAAATTTGGTGTTGATATGCATTTATGTGGTTTTTTATATATATATCTTTTCAGGTATCTAAACAAAGCTTGCATGATTAGACGTGGTGAGAAGGACTTAAGCCCTGACGGGTTGGCCATTGATACATGGAGCTTGTGCACTGTTAGACAAGTGGAGGAGCTGAAGGCACTGATCAATGTCCTGCCCATTTGGTCCACCGGCATCATGATAGGGGTGGTCATGAACCAAAACGCATTTCCTGTCGTCCAAGCAAGCACCATGGAGAGGCATATCTTCCCCCACATCAAACTCCCAGCAGCCTCCTTCTCCATCTTTGGAATTCTCACTCTCACAATTTGGGTTGCAACGTACGACCGGATACTAGTCCCATTGATATCAAAGTACACGAAGAGGCCGCGTGGATTGAGCCGCAAGCAACGAATAGGTGCAGGGCTAGCACTTTCTTGCTTGGCAACTGCGGCGGCCGCAGAGGTGGAGAGGCATAGGAGAAGCATAGCAATCCAAGAAGGATTTACAAACAACCCACATGGAGTGGTGACTATGTCTGCAAGGTGGTTAGTGCCACAACACTGCCTGAGTGGACTAGCTGAGGCTTTCAATGCAATTGGGCAAATAGAGTTCTACTACTCGCAGTTCCCAAAGAGTATGGCTAGCATTGCTGTGGCTCTTTTTACTCTTGGGTTTGGAATAGGAAGTTTAATTGGGAGTCTCATAGTGACTATTATGGATAGCGTGACCAAGAAAGGGGGAGTGAGTTGGGTTTCAAGTAACCTAAACAAGGGTCACTATGATTACTACTATTTGGTTCTTACTATCATGAGTGTGGTTAATTTCTTGTATTTTTTACTGTGTAGTAAGGCATATGGGTCTTGTGAGGATAAAAAGATTTGGGATGAGGGTAATGATGATGAAGACATAAAAGAGGATGAGATGCCCAAGTCCGGAGAGAATGCAGTTGTCTTCTCTGCCTGATTTTCATTGCCTGTTTCTTGAACCAAATATGGGCACTAAATAATAGCAAATATTACAATTGTGGTAACACCATCAACTATAGAATGAAGTTAGTATATGCAAAGGTTCTCTCTTCCCTATCATATGAAACAATTTTTAGGCTTTGGTGAAATCTTCAATATTAAGATAATAAGATGTTTCTCAATGATGTAAGATAGTAAGTTGTTAATAAAATATAAATATATCAAAAATGCATGAATCATTGAAGCACATGTATTGAATTGTTACATGTTTGACATTCTTTAGATATGATTTAAGCTCGAATTTCTTCTAATAACATCACTAAAATAAAAACTAGTTGGTACATATTCAATACTAAAAGTGTTCTAAAATATCTAAACCACCAAATTAGTGCTAAAAAATATTCTTAAGATGCATATAGTTAAAAGGGTCGCACCTTGGATTAGAGGTCAGCTTTTAATAATGAAGCCTACTTCTATGAATATATATACTAAAAATAACAAATAACATATAATTTTTTTTTTTGAGAATGCATAACATTTTTTTGCCGAAAGTATAATGAAGAAATTATAATAAATTTAATATAATGGTGTATCATTCTATTCAAACTTTGTTACATATTTTTTTTATTACATTAAAAGAGGTCGAACTTCTAATTTAGCTTAATTTTTTAATCCAATTTTTCATCCTCCCTCACTTAATTTATAAACATAGTAAAATTGGTAATTTATAATTACATGGATTCAGCCATTCAGGTCTCCTCTTGACGCTTGAATTTTTTTTTTCCAGAACCTAGAGGCTTGAGAAATGAGACTAAAATAAATGGACTTAAATTTTTTTTGGACAACAAAATAAATGGACTTAATTAGACCAAACAAGAAGCGGTGACAAATTTAAGAATTAAGATACATGGACTTGGTAGAAATCCAGGCCCAAAGCATGATTCAGACCGGACCCCAAAATATATATCCAATCCAGCTAAACCATCCCCTCAAATCCATCTCACTCCTCTCCTTATATTAAACTCACTACTCACAAACCACTCGTCTACTCATAACATAACTGGCCTACAGCTCATCCTCCGCCTTCTGTTAATCACCACCACCACCGTCGATCAAAAGCTATCATGGCCCCGATTGCCGTCGGCGATGTTATTCCGGACGGTACTCTGTCCTACTTCGACGAGCAAGACCAGATGCAGACGGTCAACATTCACTCCCTCGCCGCCGGTAAAAAGATCATCCTCTTCGGTGTCCCCGGTGCCTTTACTCCCACTTGCAGGTAAATATATCTCTCCATCTTCGGATTTAGGGTTAGAGAATTTGGTTTTTGAAACGAATACGGTGCCGTATTGTAGGGACAAAATTGAACCAGGCTAGCGATGTTTCCAAAGTTATCATTTCTGTGAATTTGTGTTGCCTAATTTGTCCTTGTGGACGTTTGTGTGGAAATGTGAATTTTAGTTATGGCTGATTACTGTTACTGAGTTTTGTTTTTGCTTGGTTTTTACAGTTTGAAGCATGTTCCTGGATACATTGAGAAAGCAGACGAGCTGAAATCAAAGGGTGTTGACAAAATTCTCTGCATCAGTGGTATGACCTTAACTTGATGTTATTCTGCTGATTATAATTTACAAGCTTGACACTTTATATTTATATGCTAGCGTAGTAAGATAGTTGATATTAGTAGTACATAATGGAATGGTCACATTTGGTTGACCTATTGTAGGATTATCCTTTGAAATTTGATTGAGGTGTGAATTAATAAACTAACTGGGAGTGTGTTTCAATTATAAGGTTAGTGAAGAGTTTATCTTTTGTGTCAAAGAACTTTACTTGAATAAGGGAAATGCTTACCAAGAATGGAATTACTGATAACAACTAGTCAAGTGTGTACTGTAGTTGATAAATAGTGTAGGGCTTGAACATATATTGCATTTTTCTGAATGAGTAGTCTATTGCAGACTTGCAGTGGTTTGTTCTTATTTTTCCTCACAAACATTACTTTCGTAAGATTAAGATTTGTACGCTATTGCCCATCCCCTCTGTATGGTGCCATGCATTGCTGGACTATTTATTACTTGATTTGGCATTGTGATGATGCTTGAGAGAGAATGGAAGAATATGTGAATTCTATGTTTAATAATCACTCATGAGTCATGAGAATATACTGGAACTTCTATAAGACAGTTTGTTTGAAAATTTTCCTCTTTTTCACTTGGTTCTTTTTTACTGTGGTGTTTATGTTGTTGAATGTAATGTGGATGCCTGTGTTGTAATAACTAATCACTAAACTTCGGGTAGATTTCCAATTTCTGGTTGATGATTCTATGCATCCCTTCCTTGTGCACAAAGGTTAAACTGGATTGGTAAAAGAACAAGAGTTAATATATACATCTTGGTTCCTTTCTTATGGACAAGGGAATTATTATTTTTTTTTAATGATTTCATGCTTGCGCGGTAGTGTAAAATGTGTTATTTGTTGAGTTTATAGTCTGTTTTTCCTCTTTGTGCAGTGAATGACCCATTTGTGATGAAGGCATGGGCCAAATCCTACCCCGAGAACAAGCATGTCCTTTTCCTTGCTGATGGCTCAGCAAAATACACCCATGACCTTGGCCTTGAGCTTGACCTTTCGGAGAAAGGACTTGGAACTCGCTCCAGGAGGTTTGCTCTCTTGGTTGATGACCTCAAGGTGAAGGCTGCAAATGTTGAAGCTGGAGGAGAGTTCACTGTCTCCAGTGCTGATGACATCCTGAAGGCTCTTTGAAGATTTCAAATTCTCTCACCTATAGCTTGCTTGCTCTCCCCTTTGTATTTGAGACTTGAACCTCCTTTTCTATTTTGTCTCCAGTCTTTTAGTAGTCTGGTTGCATTTTATGTATGTGGATCTTTAAATCTCGTGCTTAGTAGTGTTATCTAATGGAAATAAAGAGCTGTTTTTGGAATTGCATATAGTTACTCTTTTTCAAGGCATTTTTCTGTGCTGACCTGCATATGGGACACTTGGCATGACAGTTGCAATATAGAACTAACCTTATATAATTCTTTCAGAGAGATAACAAAGTCATCTTATATTATACTTGGATGCACAAAGCATGCTGTGAAGGAATCTCTTCATTACAATTTCTCTGAGTCCTTTTGTCCCATGTAAAATGCTTTCAGCAGTTTAAACAATATCAACAACCCACTGCATTACAGCTTGTTGAGGTCGTGTATGCATTTCTCGACCTGCTAGCTTAATAAGGTCATGGTCGAGTTCAATTGATTTTCACATGACATGAATACAACACGACACGAGCTCTCAAAATCATGACTCTTTGTGTTATCGGATTACCCAAATAAACATGAGATTACGGTGCAGTGCATGTGCCAGCTGCAAGTTCATTCAAGCTGTAATGAGCTTAGGCCAGCCACTAGGGTACCACAGCAGCCATCCATCCCACCTCAAAGCCAATTGATACCACCGAAATATTGAGCTAGGACACCCAAAGCCATATCACGGATCTAGCAGGTATCCACTCCCAAATGCCATGGAAGTGTCCAAGTAAAGCTAAACATTTGAATCGAGAAAATGCCAAAATGGCATGCTAATTTGTTTAAACGCTCGATGCCTAAGAAACCACAATGTAGACAATTTAATTGGGGAAACGAGTCCAAATAATCATTAGAACTATTTAGAAGTGAACTTGGCTGCATAATTGAAAAAGTGTCATTAGACTAATGTATAATATGGTTGGCTTGGCTTGCAACCCAAGTTTCTAGCTATGAGATCGAGACAGCTAAATCTTGGGTCTTCGGGCAGAGAAATCGTTAGCAAACCCAAGTTTATACATCAATCAAGACCCTTTGTCTGTGGGAATGTCTGTAATGTAAACGGTTTTTCCAGGTGTCGCATGTGAATGAACAGAGACAGACAGTAGCAGCTATTAGTATTAGCATTACTGTTTGGATAATTTGGTCACACAAAATCCAATTATTGCACAAAAGTTCGAAGCATAAACAAACCAGAAAGTCTGTATTCTGTAATTGAAAAGAACAAACCAGAAAGTCTGGGTGCTTCTTCAGTACACGGGGGAGGGAGGGGGTAGGGATAGGGAAGGGTGGGGATGCATTTGCAGGGGGTGGGTGTGGGGTAGAGATGAGATCCAAGGGTTTTGGGGCATGCCACGTGCCCAAGCACTACATGCCCCAAACATGGCAGAATTTCCCTCTATGTAAAATTGTAATTTTACAGGTAAAATTACAATGAATTAATAAAATATATTATCTAAATAAAAGACAAAAGATAAAATAACAAAATTAAACCCTTGTACTGTTTCTACGTGACAGACTATGATTTAAGTATTGGGACATTTCCTTGTTTATTGTTCTGTGCCTTTCACATGCAGCAAAACTTCCCAATGCTTTGGTTTTATACATGTCTTGTACCAGAAGCTGTCCAAAAGCGAGGACTAGCTAGCATTTCATTTTATTTTGTTAATGAGGAGAAGGCTATGACTAGATTGAAGCCTTAATACAAAGTAAAACCTAACAGCAAATACAATGGTCACCACCTCAGCTCTAACAGCAATGACCCTTTTACAATTATTTATGTAAGAATTACACAGGAAATTGTATTTATTACCACAAAATCATGCTACATTTCAAAAATATAATGGAAAAAGCCATTTTTACAACCTTACCATAAATAATGTGACTGCTAGTTGGAAGCCAGCAATAAAGGAGCCAAGATGGCCTATTAGGTACCGTTTGAGAAGGGGCCCATTTTATGAATTTCAAAAAATATTTTATGTTTGATTTGAAATTTATTTAGTGGGACGAAAAAAGGGTTCCAGTTAGTACCCTTTGACTAGAAACAAGACAAAAACAACTCCTCTCCCTCATATGCTTAATTTTAAATATTTCTTCTTGAAATTTGAGGAGGACTTGGCCTATATATCATCACACACCTCAACACAAGTCAGACACTGTTGTCTGTCTTGGCTCTACTACTTCTTCTTCTTCCACAAGCTACTTCTGGTTCAACTTTTTGTTTGAATCTGCAGCCTCTGGGTTCTTTAAAGTACTCAACTTTTATTGAAGATCATATATATCCTAGTGCCTTTAGCTAAAGAGCTACTGTTTCAAATTGTGGGGTTGAGAGAATGAGTGCTTCAAAGTTCATTAAATGTGTCACAGTTGGGGATGGAGCTGTTGGGAAGACCTGTATGCTTATTTGCTACACCAGCAACAAGTTTCCTACTGTGAGTCTTTAAATACCCATCTAACAAAGTCTTTTACTTCCTTTAATTTTCTTGCATTTATGAATATTTCATGAGATTTGATTCATGCTTTTACTTTTTACTCCCAAATGGGTTTGTTTTCCAATTCCAATTTCTTCTCTTTTTTTGGTTATTGGTTTTGAATACTGAAATTTTACTACATACGTTAAGTTAAAAATTACAAAGTTACATTTACTGTGTTTAATAATTGAGATTAGGACTCTTAATTTGGGAATCTCTCTCAATATCTGTTCACTTTTGTGTGGCAGGATTATGTACCCACAGTTTTTGACAATTTTAGTGCAAATGTGGCTGTGGATGGGAATATTGTCAATTTGGGTCTATGGGACACTGCAGGTAATTTGGTTCTTCTTGTCTGAGCTTCCATACTACTCATTTTAGCTTTCAAGGTTTGGAGTTGGGATTTTGGCTAGTATTTTATTTTGGACTAATTTTCTGTGTTTGGTTTAAAGGCCAGGAGGACTACAGCAGGTTGAGGCCACTAAGTTACAGAGGTGCAGACATATTTGTGTTGGCTTTCTCCTTAATTAGTAGGGCAAGCTATGAGAATGTTCTCAAGAAGGTACTGATTCTTTGATCTTTTCCTTTTCTTTTCGCCCCACTTTATATAATCTTGGATCAAGCAGGAAAAAAAAGAGAGTAAATTCATTTCATTTCAAACTACATTACTTTTTGCTCTGCACTTTAGGAGTCCATTCTTGTTTGTCTTTGAAATTTGGAAAATGCATCATTTTAAATCAATTATTGAATCGTGTTCTTCAGATTTTGGTTTGGTGTTTCATTGACTATACTTCATCCATTCTAATGTCTTTTCTCAGTGGATGCCAGAACTTCGTCGATTTGCACCTAATGTTCCAATTGTCCTTGTTGGTACAAAGCTTGGTAGGCAACAATAACTTTTGCACATTTTCCCCAATAATGCATTACTGTGTCTTTTAGGAGTAATCTCTTAGTAGCATTATGCTTATATCTTATATGTATCAGATCTTCGTGAGGACATGCGCTATCTAGCTGATCATATGGGATCCAACATCATAACTTCTGCTCAGGGAGAGGAGCTGAGAAAGCAAATAGGCGCCGCAGCTTATATCGAGTGCAGCTCTAAGACCCAACAGGTAGAGCTAGAGCCTAAAGTTCTGGGGTTGTTTCATGTCTAATCTTTTTAAAGTATAACTCTTGAATCTAAAGCTGTTAAATAGTGTAAAGTTCTTGCTTGATAAAGACTACTGAATGATGAATTGTGCTTGATTGATTAGAATGTCAAAGCGGTGTTTGATACTGCCATCAAGGCTGTTCTTCAACCTCCAAGAAGGAAGGATATGGCTAAGCAGAAAAGGCACCGAAGATCTGGTTGCTCAATTGTGTAAGTACTTCTTGCATCCCTCTGGTGTTTTTTGATGCTGCAATGTGTTTTTCACTAGGATAATAACATGATTATGTTCCGGCCATGATAAGTATCTCACCAGACTGATTTGTTTCATCAATTGAATAACAAATCCATGGTCCAAGAACTTTGTACATGGAAGAAAAAGAAAAATAACTTCATTTAAAAGATCAAACGTGCCGAAAGACCTAATAGGACAAAAGTGGTTAGAATCTGTATCTTTCATTTTATTAAATGCTTGCTACCTTCTGTTGCCATGGTCTCCTGTGGTCCAAGGAACTGGTATGGAGGACTAATTGGGGATGATGATACCTGGGTTATCATATGCAGATACACGAGTAATGTCGGTATGGCTAAAGAAGTCCTAAACTCTAGATTTGGAATCAAATGCATCCTCACTAATCTAGGTTGCACTCTGTTGTTAGTTGTTACATACTGGAACTGGAATTCTGTGATTGTGATAATGAAAGTGCATTGGAAAGTTCCGTTAACATCAAAGAACTAAAATGGACTATTCATAGTAAGACATGGATAATATGACGATGACTAGTTAATGCATCATCTCCAAGAGTCTAAGACCAAAAATTTATTATCCCTTGTATGACATTCTTAAATGATAAGAAGTATGAATGCAAATTTACCTCATATGTAGTAGTGTACCAAATTTCTACTGAAAAAGTTGTTTTGCTCTTTCCAATTGCAGGAGCATTGTCTGTGGAGGATGTGCTGCCTAGAATGAAGCCAGAGAAGGAATTGAATCTCTTGGGGGGGTTAGAGGGTTATTCCTGCAAGCTAATATATTCTTATGTGTGTATTGTTCTAGTTTGAGTATCATTAAATGGGAAATTCTTATGTCTACTTTGCAAACTGACTGGTGGGGGAAGTGGAGGGAACTGTTCATTCTCTCATGTATTGGTGTATGGTTGTTTTCTGAACAATAACTAGTTTCCATTACTAATCCCTCTTCCTAGATCATATGTTTGGTTTGGGTTCATGGACTTGTAGTAGTTTGTTTAATTTGTACTCCCTCTCCTTAACTTGGTAATTCTAAACTTGTGCCAAAGCCATTGCATCACTTAACCAATTCCCCATCAAAGAAGTGGTGATTGCATATGAAATTGGCACATGAAATGCAGTCATGTTTCATTTTCCTGAAAGACCCTAATGAATAAGAACATGCAGAAGGAATTAGTAGATGGATAATAATGGCTTGTCCTTTTTCTCTTCAGAGATCAGGTACAGACATTATTAATGTAGCAAAACAAGGCAGGTGAGCCTGCATTAATCTACTATCTACCCACAGCCACAGCCACAGCCACAGCAGCCTTGTCAAGTCCAATGGCAGAAAATGTTAATTCAAATACATGGCCTTAGATTTTTCTTCTTCATAAATCTGAAGAAAAAAGGGCTATTTACCAATACCTACAAGACCAACTTATCAATTCCCAGTAGCAAAACTAGTATAGGGAAAAGTCCTAAAAGGACTACTTGTTATAAACAACTTCAACTTAATCCAAGCTGACACTATTCTAAACAGTATCATGCAATAATGGTTTAATAACAAACTTTCAGAAGCTAGCCTTCAACATGCACCAATTTCACCTACTGCGGTTACTTCCAGGGCGGAATCACTGCTGCTTCTTAGGGTTTAGGATTAAAAACAAAGCATGATAATGAGGAGTTTAACATCAAATCTGGAAAATAGAGTTTTGTTAAAACATAAAAGGTAAAAGTAGAATAAGAAATATTTTTGCGACGGTTTATTCTGGGCACAAACTAGAATTTCTTTATTCAAACATGATTACAGATAAAACCCAGAGCCTCACTCTTGGGTAAACAGCTATAAGCTGTTTAGCTACTCATAACTAAATACAAACTTACTTGAGGAATAAAAGACTGAAGCTGAACCAGGGAGCTTCGACTCACACTCTTGGCTTTCTACTCTCAGATATCTCAATGATAGTTCTGATTTTCGATGCCTTACAAAATGAAAGAAACACTCCTTATATAGGGAGTGGAACTCAAAACAGAATTCAAAACTGAAAATTAAAAGATAAGATCCAGCTCATGTGGACCCTTCAATTATGCTATTCTTGGTGGAATTTCCTGCTGATGATGCTACTTGTCTGGTGTCGGCAGAAAAAGCCAGATTCCTTCTTGATAAGGTTTGGTGCGCTTTCAGCTTTCCATCATATTTTCAATGTTGGTTAGCGCTTCGTCATCAAAGGGATAATTGGGGGACCCTGGGGACCCTGTTCCACTTGCTGCTCCTTTGTCGTAGTCTTCGACATGGAAATCTTCCAGATCTGAGTCCGGGTGAATTTTGTAGGGATTTTCTTTAGCTAGATTCTCTAGCCAGGTGTAGGTAGCTTTAGTGCAATCCACCTCATCTCTTACTAGTGAAGAGAAGCAATCACATGCTGTTGGTGGGGGATGATCATAGCTGGTGATTATAATTTTTTTACCACTTGCTAAGAGATTCGCCTCTCTGTCTTGAGGGATAATCTTTTTTATGAAATCAATAGTCATTGCCTTGATCCAAGGGATGCTTTGATTTGGTTTTCCATTGAAACCTGCCACTGCTGGTTTATCGTCCACTGTAGGACCATTGATTAATCTCACATAGTGATATGGCGCTATATATTCAACAGAGCCATTTTGCCTTCTGATCCACTCTGGTGGAGTTGAGATAAATTTGATTCTCAGAATGCAACCATCTGGCCTGATGTTCTTGACCGTATTGACTATGATTGCAGGGAGACCTCTTAAGTCATCATTTGTTTTAGTCCATAGATTATGGACAAAACCATTTTCAATAAGCCAGAGCTTATGATTCTGGTGATGATCAGCTTGAACGTTCACCACATATCTACCAAAGAAAGGACCTGATACAGGAAACAGAGTACCTGGTAATCCTTCATCTCCAGTTGTTCCGAGGACATTGTGGAATTCGAACCACTCAGGTTCTGTTAGGGCTTTTAGAGGAACCCTTGCACTTTCTGGTGAAATAACCATTTCAAGCTTTTGTTCTTTTTGAACATTTTTTCCTCCGTCATGGAGTTCTTCTGTTAATGCGAACAGAGTAGAGAACATCTGTCTGGAGTTTTTCTCTTGAAAGTTATACAAGAGATTGTCGAGCAAGACCTTCTGATCTGCAGTCAAGCGTCTTCCAGTTCTGTAGACATCTTTGTCAAATGTTAAAAGTTGGTAGCCATGAACTACCGTTGTTCCAGTTGGAACATGTCTGCTTTTGGGCAAAGCAGCAGCCGTCAACGGGTTTGATATGCCTTTACCGCCTACCGTTTGAGACGGGCTAGCCAGTCCTTTCCCCTGGAACTGATCAGTTGTTAAGGTTTCTTTTGGAACCTTGGTGTATGTCTCGAGGACATTTTTCAGGGATGACTCTTCATCATTCATTCGGCCTTTACCTTTATCAGT
Source organism: Rubus parviflorus (assembly GCA_029955375.1). Classification (NCBI taxonomy): domain Eukaryota; kingdom Viridiplantae; phylum Streptophyta; class Magnoliopsida; order Rosales; family Rosaceae; genus Rubus; species Rubus parviflorus. The sequence goes on from JARGGL010000004.1 coordinate 20,727,833, forward strand.
TCTTCTGAACATCGCCATCTCTCTTGTGAGGGCGTCTGGGAGATAATTTTTGCTACCTGCAATTAATTCAACATTATAATCATATTGATTCAAAAATAATTGCCAGTTAGCCAGTCTACCTCTATCAGCAGCTTTATCAAGTTTAAAATTTTTGAAATTTTTGACTCTAGCACAATCAGTTCTAACCGTAAAGGTTTTTCCTAAAAATGCGGGAGAATTCAAAATGGTTTTCTTGACTGCTAAAATTTCTTTTTCCCCTGTGGGATAATTCTGCTCTGCAGGGTTAAATTTACCACTGCAAAATTTACAAATCTTTTCGATGTTAGTGCCTGGGGTTTTAGCTAAAACTATTCCCGACCAGTAATTGTCACTAGCATCAGTTTGTAGAATGATTTCGTCATTCTCTTCAGGTTGTTGTAAAGGAGGAAGATTTTTGCACAAATCTTTTATCTGCTTCACAATTTTTTCATCATCTTCTGTGAATTTCCAAGTTCTCTTAGAACTTGTCTTAGGAGATAACATTGCTGTTAGTCCCGAGATTTTGGGAATAAAATCTCTCCCATAGTTTATGACTCCTAAAAATCTCTGTAGACTTTTAGCGTCAGGGATTCTGTTTGGGAACTTCCAAACCTTTTCAAGGATATGGGGTTGGAGCTTTATCTCTCCATTTTTTATATTGATTCCGAGGAAGTCAACCTCATCTAGGATAAAGAAAATTTTCTTTTCTCCTAATATAATTCCATGCTGAACTATCAGCTTAACCACTTCATGAAGATGCTTCATGTGTTCTTCTCTGTTCTTAGAGAAAACTAATATGTCATCTATGTAGACAACACAGAATTCTGCTACATGCTTAAAGATATTGTCCATCTTTCTTTGAAAGATTGATGGAGCTTGTTTTAATCCAAACGGCATGACTAACCATTCATAATGACCCTGTGGTGTTCCGAATGCTGTTATCGGGATGCTTTCAGGATGCATCTTGACTTGCCAAAACCCTGATTTGGCATCGAATTTTGAAAAGACTTTTGCTCCTTTGAGCTGGTTAATCAACACTCTTGCTTGAGCAATTTGATAACCGTCTTTTACGGTTTTCTTATTGACATCTCTGTAGTCAATAACCATTCTGGCTTTTCCTCTAACTTCTTCTGCATGATTTCTGACATAGAATGCAGGAGCATGATGAGGGCTTGTAGATGGTCTAATCAATTTCTTTTCTAAGAGATCAGCAATATCTTTTCTGAACTCTTTTTGATCTTCTTCCTTATACTGAGGAATGGCTTTTACATGACATATAGCATTCATATCATGTAGCTTTAATTCACAGACTACTGGGTCTTTTTCCCAGAACTTTTGAGGATCTGTATCAATGTTTTGCTTTAACATTTTCTTTATCTCTTCTAGAGTGAGTACCTTCTGTTTTTCTATTTTAGTTTGAAGGTGTTTGATGTTGTGTTCAAGAATGAAGCTTTCTTCTTCATTATCTTCTTCTTCTTCTGAAGAATCTTCTATAAGCAATTCTTCTTGCTTTTTATATTGCAAAACTGTTTCAAATCTTGGTTTATATTCACCACGATTTTGCTGCAACTTCTGATATTGTAAGGTGAAGTTTGGACCAACAACGCTTCTTGCTTGTTTGAGTCTTTCTGTCCAAAAGGTTTTATCACCTTTCTCGAAGCCCATAACTGCTTCTTTTTGTATTATTGTCTGCTGTAATAGGAAATCATTTCCTAGCAGTATATCAGAACCTTGGCCTTCTGCTTGCCATATGGTTTTGATTGTAAAGTTTCCACCACCTATGGTGATCTTTACATCTTTTGCTACTCTTTTCATGGAAAATCTGCTTCCATCCATTTGTATTCCAGTAGCAGTTTTATTTTTATCTTCAGTCCAGAGTTCTTCTGGAATAGCAAATCTTTTTGCTATAGTGAATCCTGATCCACTATCTACAAAAGCATGTAGATGATATTTTCTATAATCAGGAAACTTTAATCCAATCTCTATGTAGTTGCTGAATCTACTGGTAGAGATTATTTTAGATTGCTGAAATTCTATTGACTGTGAATCTTCATTAGTCAAAGGTTTGCATCCTTCTGTAGGACACGAAATTTCTTCCATTTCTATTTCTTCGTTGTTGATCTTTTCGACCTTTTCAACCTTTGAGGCTGGTTGTATTATACAGTTTGGATGGACTAAGTTTACAAAGTCTTCTTTGTTATTAGCAAACTTAGCTCTTTCCATATCTCTGGCATATAACTCATTTCTTTCTGCCAGTTTTTCGAAGTATTCTTCGTATTCTTGTTCAACTAATTGGCTGATTGAACCATTTTTTGTCTTTCTTCGAGCTTCAGCTATAAAGCATTCTTTGTGATATGTGAAGCCTGTGCTTTCACAGAACATTGGGAGGCCATTAGTTTCATGACATTGGCAATAGTCACAGAGAAACGAACCAGGCATAATACAGTAAGAAGACATTAATTCTTCTGTAGTATTTTCTTCCCAATTTTTTACCTTGAGAACATATACTTCTCTTTGGTATTCTTCTTCTGATTCTGTATCAGATTCCGAAGAGCTATCTTCTTCTTCATAGGCTGAGTAGATAGATAGACTGTCTTCATCTTCAGAATAAGCTACTTCGTATCCTTTGATATTAGCTTCTTCTATGATGTCCTCGTATTCTTCGAATAGCAGGGCTTTTGAAGTTCTTTTGTTTTTCTCGGGACATTCATTGGCATAATGCCCTTCTGCCTTGCAGAGCCAACATCTGCATTTTTTCTTTTCAGGTTTTTCTTGAGACGGAGATTTCTTTTTGAAGAATCTTTTCTTCTTGTTGAATCTATTTTTTCTAAAATTGGAGCTTTTCTTAAACTTCCAATTTTTGTTCTGGTTTTTCTCAAACCTTTTTGAAAAGATTTTATCTTTTCTTTTCTTCTTCTTATGAGGATCTCTTATGTTATGACATCCCCAATTTGTAGGAGTATCGAGAATTTTATAGCAAAAATTCTCATTTCCTTTCAGTTGCTTTCTAGCCATCTTGGATTTATTATTTTCTACACACTGCTTTCTTAACAGTTCTTGTATTCTTTCTGCAACTCCTCCAACTGTAAATCTTTCTAGAGGACGTTCAGCCATGCTTTCTGCTACGGCAATATTCCAAGGGGCTGGTAACTTCCTATGAAGTAGATTAACTAGATTTTGATCATCTAGTTCTCCAATGGTACAGTAGTACTGTTGGAATTCATTTAAGTATTCTTCAAAATATCCTATGTCACATATGGACAATTTTTCAATATTTATTCTAGCAATTCTTTTGCTTCTTTCATCATGGCTCGTTACACTGCCACAGAATTGTTCATAGAAAGGAATAGCAAAATCATATGGATTTTTTGAAGATGCTATTTGTTCTAGCCAATTTTTTCCTCTTTCGGTTTCTTTAAACGTGAGGTAGAATTTTTTGGCTATTCCCGTAAGGGTTGCTTCATAGACAATCTGCATGTCTGGGGGTTCTAGTTTTCCTAGTGTTAAGGCTCCCATTAAAAAGAGACTTTCTACCCATTGATCTATAGTTTTTCTTTTATCTAGAGCTTTCTCTAAAGCTAACCATGTCCCATGGTTTGTAATAGGGACTCTTGGTATATCATTTACTGGTATATACCTTTCGGAGTTTCTTTCTCCTTTTTTACCCGTAGGGGCTTCCTTTTTTGGAAGTCTTATCCAGTCATCATCCTTGATGATATTTGTTTTTGTTCCTGAGCTTTCTCCTGTTTCCATATTCTGGAAAGGTTGGATTTTTCGCTCTTTTTTGCTTATCTTGAAATTTTCTATTTCTATGAGAAGTTGTTCTAACCTTTCTAGGTTTTCGCATGTTTCTGCTTCTTCATAAAGCTCGTAAAGCTTTTCTGACCTTAGCATCTTTGCAGGTCTATGTAGTTCTAATTCGAACTCTTCTTGTTCATCTAAGTAATTTTTTGTACTGGCAGAAGAACCTTCTCTAACAGTATTACTTCTTCTTAGACCTTGCAGGTTGAGGTTTTTTATTCCTCTATTTACTTCTTCAATATTCACGTCACTTTTTCTGTGACCCTCGAATCTAAGACTGATGTTTCCAGTCTTTCTGTCTTGATAAGACTTTGCTATTGTATTTTCTGGCTGTAATTTTGGACCAGAGAGTTTCCATTCTATTGGAAATGTTACTTCATCCCAAGTAACTTTCTTTATCTGCTCTGAGCAGTTTCTTGGATTGGTAATGAAACCAGTAGTGAGACCAGGGATGTTTGATATCTTAGTTTTGGGCTCAACTGTTGAACTCATCAACTTGTAGTATACTCTGTATACTATTGCAAGTTCTTGCATGTTTTCTTTCATGGTAATACCATCTGTTTTCACCCTTAATCTTAAGGATTGTACTGCATCTTTTAGACTTGTAGAGAAATTTGGGAAACAGTTGAAGTATGCAACTTGATTGCATAGAGACGCTTCAAGTGTTCCTAGAAGACTTTTCTGAAAGTCTCCTAATCTATTGTCTTGTAGGACACATAGAACCGAACAATTTATGCCTTCTCTGGCTAATAATTTTATGCCTACTTGGACTGCTCCAATGTGCATAAATTCATATTTTTTCTCTTTTGCTCTAGCAACTTCGCTTGGTGTTATCATTAGGAGATCTGTTTCTCCTGTATTTGCTGGAGTTGTGAATTCTAGCATTTTGAATTGATGGCTATCCAATAATTCAAAATTTCCTCTTTTATATATTTGTCTGAATTCAAATTTTGGTATCGAAGAGTTTTTTACTCTGCTCTCGATTTCGTTGAATTCAAATTCTTCAGCGTTTACTAGCTGAACTTCTTTTTTCTTTTTGAAGATACTTAACATTTTAGTATCTCTGATAATTTCTTTAGTTTCCTTTTGAACTTTTGATATATTAGTCAGTCCTGTTGACTGTTCTATATCTGGCATGCTAAATTTAGCATGTTGTATAGGTTTTTCTAATGGTTTAAACCTATTATTTGTTTTAACAGACTGTTCTGTTATTTTTGGAAAGAGAATCTGTTTCTCTTTATTTTTTGTTAGTATTTTTACTAACTTTTCTTCTTCCTTTTCTGGAAGAGTTTTAATATAATCGAGCTTTTCTTCCAATTTTATTAATTGGTCGATTATTTTTTGAACATTCTCTAAACTTGTGTTGCATTTAGAGATTTCTTCAATAGTTTCTAGATGACTTTCATCTATTCTTTTTAATAGAGATTCCAGTTTCTCTATTATTTGTTCAGATACTGTTCCCATTTTGGGAAATTTTGAGCTAAACAAGCTCTGATACCAGTTGGACTGCGGATCTAACCGATGCTCAAATCATCAAGCATTTCTTGATAAACTTCTAGAGATTTTTTAGCTTCGTCTACTCTTTCTCTAGTATTTCTAATCCTGATTAGGATAGACCAGAAATTTGGTGATTGAATGCTAGTATTTTCTCGAAGACACACAAGATCTTTTAATTTCTTTCTTTCTCTTTCTAGTTCTTCTGTAGAATCTTTACAGTAGGATAATAAATTTTCTCTAGTTAGTAGAAGAGGAAGACTGCTCATTAGACTAAAAGTCTACTCAGGCGAGATTCTATCTCTTTTTTCTCAATTAAAAGATTTCTTATGAGATCCTTTTCTATTCGGATTTCTTCTTCGAGGACTATCTTCCTTTCTTTAGCTCTGCTAAGATTAGTGGTTCTGATATGATCTATCAAGAACTGTAGGCTTTCAATTCTTTTATAAGCGTTAGCTATAAACTCTCGTTTTAAATCTAAACTTTCTCTTAAATGAGAAGAAATAGTGCAGTAATAAGCAATATTATGAGAAAAATATAAACTGTTTACCTTCGAGTGTAGAGGATAGATCTTAGCTGCAATTGTTAGAACAAACAAATTCAAAGATATGGGCCCACAACGCTCCGCCAGTTTAAAGGGGTTTTTTTTTTTTTTTTTTTTTTTTTTTTTTTTTATATAGAGGGTAAGGTTGGTATTTAAGAACTATTGCATAGTGAATTTGTACCGCATGGATACAAGTTTCCTGCTTTTGTAGTTTTGGGTAATTTGCTCAAGAAAAAACTTCAATTAGGAGATTTATAACCTAACATTTTGCTTAGCACCCACTTCAAAAAGTTTTGACAAAATTTAAAAATAAATACTTTATGAAAATTGTCTAGGCTGTAAAAATGTTTCATTCATTTCCCTTTGGTACCATTAGGGCCCAAAGGCCCAAGTCTACCAAACCAAAGAAACTCCACCATCTTAAAAACGCGGCGTTTCACTCCATTTATGATTTTACAGTCTCAAACTGAATCCTCAAACTTTTATAGCTAATAACACATCCACTGTTCTTCACCACCATCTATTGTCATGGATTCTCCACCCGCGAAGAGCTGGAGCATCCACACCCGACCCGAAATCATCGCCAAGTACCAGATCCTCGAGCGAGTCGGATCCGGCGCCTACTCCGACGTCTACAGAGCCCGTCGCCTCTCCGACGACCTCACCGTCGCGCTCAAGGAGGTCCACGACTACCAGTCGGCGTTCCGCGAAATCGAGGCTCTCCAGACGCTCCACAGCTGCCCCAACGTCGTCGTTTTGTACGAGTACTTTTGGCGCGAGGACGAGGACGCCGTACTCGTGTTGGAGTTTCTGACGAGTGACTTGGAAACTGTGATCAGAGGGGCAAAGAAGAGAGAGGGCGGGATTGGCTGCGGCGAGGTCAAGAGGTGGATGTTGCAAATCCTATCGGGAATCGACGCGTGTCATCGGAACATGATCGTGCATCGTGATTTGAAGCCGAGCAATTTGTTGATTGGCGAAGATGGGGTGCTTAAGCTGGCTGATTTTGGACAGGTAAAATTTCTTCTGTTGGTCTTTGTTTGTTGCGGCAGAAATTTGTGAAATATTGTTGGTTTATTTAAAAGATTGAAAATTTATACTTGTTTCTCAATGAGGGATAATAATGAATTGATTGTTGAGTGTATCATTTTGGTTCCTGCAATTCAATGACCCGAAAAAAGGTTTCAAGATTTGGTTGATATGTTGATGGAAATTTCTGGTCTCTACAGGTTTTGATTGAAAGGTTTGCATTTTTTTTTTTTGCTTGATTTTGGGGTTTTGATGGTTTCATCCATGTTTTTCATATCTGCTAGAATGCTCCTTTGTAAGGAATGCTTGGCATCATGTGTTTATCTGATTGTTAAAACCATGAAGATGGATTCTTTTGGTTTGGATCAAAAAGTTGTTTAGTTAGAATAGTATCAGAACATTGACTGGATGTTAACTTAAGAATTGTTCTCTGTAGTTTTTGAAGCATGCACCAATTGTTTTTACAAACATTGGCTACGAAGGGTTGGTATCAATTGTAATGAGAAGTCGTAACTTAAACTTACTATTTGTTAGTCAGTGCTTTCAATAAATTAAGGATAAATAGTGGGACGAACAAATCAGAACCTTTGAACACTTGTTGTACATTATTATTACATTATAACTGCATGGGAATCCTATTTGTTATGTTCTCATTAGTTTTTGTAAGGAGTGAACGTTTAGTTTGTCTCTGTTTTTAGGCAAGGATACTCTTCGAGCCTGGATATCTTCCTGATGTTGAAAATCGAGAAGCATATGAGCAAAGCACTCGAACTCAGGCCAACTCCATTCAGCCATCTGAAGCAATTCCTGAAGAAGACAATTCATGTCAAGAAGGGTACAGAATCCGAGATGGAAGTATGTCCAAAGAAGAATATTTTAGGGTGTTAGATGAGGTCAAGGCAAAAGACTTTGACAAGGATACAAATGTTCCTGATGGAGATACGTCTTGTCTAGCAACATGTACAGCAAGTGACGTAGACGATGATGTTTTCAAGGGTTCTTATTCATACGATCCAGAGGATGATGGAGATGATAGAGTTGGTATGACATCCTGTGTTGGGACTCGATGGTTCAGAGCCCCTGAACTTCTCTACGGATCAATAGACTACAGTTTAGAGGTAGATTTATGGTCGTTGGGTTGCATTTTTGCCGAGCTTTTTACTCTGCAACCACTTTTTCCCGGGAATTCTGATATTGATCAGCTCAGCAGAATCATCAGCGTTCTGGGAAATCTAACTGAGGAGAGATGGTCCGAGTGTGATAAGCTTCCGGATTACAAGACAATATCATTTAATAAAGTAGAAAATCCAATTGGTATAGGGGCCTGTCTGCCCAACCGTTCCCCTGATGAAGTCTCTCTGGTGAGCAGACTTGTTTGCTATGACCCAGCTAGAAGAGCTACGGCAATGGAACTGCTCCAAGACAAGTATTTCAATGAAGAGCCGCTTCCAGTTCCTCTATCTGAGCTGCATGTTCCTCTCGAGAAGAGTGGGCAAGATGAGGATTCTGGTGGCTGGCGTGATTACAATGATATGGATTCAGACTCTGATTTTGATGAGTTTGGCCATGCAGATGTTACCACCACCAAAACTGGTTCTTTCATGCGGTTTTCTTGAGTGATATCGATTGTTAATGTTATGTATTGTTTGAAGGCTTTTTGGGGAATCAATATTGAGGAATTTTGATATCTACTTCATTTGTCCGAATGAAAGTAATAAATTCAGCTAGGCAGTTGTACACGTCCTTTTCACAAATCATGTCATCCTTTGAACAGCATTTGATGAAATGTTGTGAAAGGGAGTATAAGGTGTATTATAGGACATTTACTTTTTATGGCTTATTTTTTTGTGGACGATATGGATTTTTTTTTTTGGTATCTATTGGGTAAGATTCATTCTGCTTATGACCTTTTATTTGTTTTAATGATGAAGAGCAAATGTCACAGAGCTTCTAAAGCTATTTCCTTTCACCTTTTTTTTTTGCCAAGAGTCATTCTGTTATGTCACATTGGTATTTTTTTTTTCAAGTAAAGAGCAAGAGTTGAATCATTAAAACAAATAAAAGGTCATAAGAACGAGTTCAAAACCGATTATAGGAATCACTAGCAATGGTGCCCGCGCGTTGCTGCGGGGTTAAAAAGCATTTAGAATATGTAGGAAATATTAAAAACATATAGGAAATTGAGAAAGTATGGAAATTGTATAGGAAATGCATACATTGTTATGATGCTTTGTTTAGCAAGCTTAAGTTACAGAGAAAATACATATGCAAGGTCGAAGTTCAAAAAAGTTTTGTTAATTGAACTGCTTATTGTTTAGATACATATATACAAACTGCTAAAATCTTCTTCTCCTGTTGAATCTTTCTTGGCTCTTGTTTTTTGTCAAGTGCAGAAGTCTTCATTTCTCTGTTTAAAAATCGAAAAATGGCATCTGTTAATACAATCATAGAATTATAGGCTCTAATATTTTCTCTAAACAATAAGCTTCTTTGGCCTTTACTTGGATCTAGTAAATTTTCTAAAAATACTGGTGTTGGCTTTGTAATTGGAAGTTTGATCTTTCCTTCTTGACAACAAAGAGTAAAAAGAGGCTCATTGTTTTAAGATTTGTTGGCAATGCTTTCTTTAAACCAAAAAAGTGCGTCGCAGTAAATGCACTTATAATCTTTATCTCCCAAGTCCACATATTCTCCAATTTTTCCTATAAAGGAAACAAATGTAGAATAGGAGGAAAAAAGAGTATCATAAGCTATAGGTAAGAAAATAATAGCGCAGAAATTTAAGAAATTTAAAAAAAAAAAAAAAAAAACCTACTTTGTCTGCTTCTCTGATAGAATGCCTGGACTCTACCAATTTGATTAGAATCATCAAATTGGTTTTGATCTGTTGATGTTTCAGCCATAATTATATCGGCACATGATCTATTTTGAGCACATTTTTGTCTTTTGATCTGGCTTTGAGAAAAAAATTTCATGGTTGGTTGTTCTATCCCTTCATGTCTATCTCTATTGTTAGCATCACAAACATTCTCAGCACAAAATGGTACACTGACTGAAGTACCAGAACTATGGCCTCCCTCTATAATCATATATCTTTTGGTATTCCTAGGCCTTTTCGACATAACATTCAAAAACTTTTAAACTGCAGGCAACAGACTGATGGCTGGAAAGGAAAAAAAAAATGCATAAATTCAATTTCTGATTTTTAATTACATCTATAGGCTAATTAAGTCAAACAAATGTAAATGAATAATAGAACCACCACAGAAACAAAGAATTTCAAACAATCCAAGATAGGAAAATCAATTAGTTATGTCTATTATGCATATTTTCTTCAAAAGATGAATAGAAAACTTACTTATTGTTTTGCAGCAATAAAAACAGGGGCAAAACACGTGTGAAAATAGGTGCACAAAGGCAAGACAATAACACCTATGAAAAGTCCAAAGACACAACGATAAAATAAAATAAGAACATTCGAAAATCAAGAATCCAATTAACAGAACATTCGAAAACCGATCAGCTATCATTGGTATGCATACTGTCCTTAGCAAACGAATAGAAAACAAACCTGTTGTCGAGCAGCAATAAGCAGAGATATTATAGACTTGCAAAAAGAGCTGCTCAAAAGGAGGATAATGCCACCTCACAAATGCATAACCAAAAAACAAATTATTTCAATCACCGGTAAATTTTTAGCGTTTTTTACTCATTAATAGTTTGCAGATTTTATTGTCATTTAAAATGCAGATGTTATGTTGGAATAGTATCAGGCAGAACAATTAAGATTAATGATGCAGAAAAATTTGGAAAACAGGTAGTTCTTCCCTATGCAGACATGCAAATGAGCAAGTAGAATGGTTGAGCTAGCATAAACACTATATGAAAGAAAAGACAGCCAATTAAAATCATAGTGTTGCATAATCTATTCATGGTATAATAAATTATAGAAAAAAACACACTATCTTACAGATTTTTGATTTAGTTATAATCGAAACTTGAATTCAAGATTTTGCTTTTAATTGACAATACTCTAGTTATCTAACTTAAACCAAATCTCAAAGGCATATCTTAGTTAAAGAGTGGCAGCACCTCGTTTTAACAAAATCCAAATATATTGACCAAATATACAACAAAGCCTAGATCGGCCAAATACACAATCAAGGCAAGATAATTTAAATCAAATCTCAAAAGCACATTAAATTTAATCAGTGCTAATATCTCGCTTTAACCAAATTCAAACAATTAGACATCGCTGAATATTGAACATTTTAGCTGAAGAAACCATACCTCTCAAAACGATTGCAATCTCGGCCAAGACGCTATGATAATTGTTTAGCCAACTCACTGTGATAGTTGCTTAGTCAAATTGAGTCCACAAAAAGCTGCCTAGCCAAATCCCAATTCTCTGAAACTCCAAAAAGCTCCTTCCTTTAAACAGAAATGCACTGATCCACTAACCAAAACCACACAAAAGAAAGACCCCTTAGCTCAAATCAAAGATCAAGAAAAGCAAAATACACTATTGTACGGAAAATTTATACATTCAGAAAACCAAATTAAAACAAAAATGCATCAATCAAACTGATTTTGGTAATGTACAATGATACGAAGTGAAGTTGGGAAAGCCGGTTAACTAACTTTTCTTGTTTAATCTTTAGAATTTAACAATTTATCATATGTTCCTCAGCACCCTAATAGAAATCAATCAAACCTAGTTAGCTATATAATCAAGAGAAAAAAATAAAAATAAAAACTTAAGCAAGCAGAACTTATTTGTATATACATGGTTCACAACTTGTATATTATGTTGTAAATTTATTTGAACTTCCACAGTGGATGGAACATAGATCATTTTTCCTTTAAAAGCTCATTAGATTGACAAAAAAATACTATATATATAAAAATGATGAAAACCCAAATGCTCAAAGTTCTTAATTACTGGATGATGAAAAGGAAAACTTAACGGACCTGTATATGGAATGATTGCCTGAAGAAGGATGACTGAAACTTTACACCAATCGTCGCTTTAAGCAAATCCAAGCAAAAATCTCTGAAAATCAAAGTAAATTGAAGTAATTTGCTGTGAGGAACCAAATTGCTAATGAGAAAAGAGATAAAAAAAACATGATGAAGAATAAATAGAAAAACTCACTGGATGCAGATATTATATCATGCTAAATAATCTATTACATAATGGCAGAAAACCGAAGATTCATTACATTCCTCTTTTCTTTCATCGCACAAATTTGTTTACTTAAATAAGTTAAAACTTTTAGTACCCAGCCAAATATTTCCTAGTGTTTATAAATTAGCAGGCTAAACAACAATAATTTTACATTAGTTTTCTTTGTTAGATATTAATAAACTCAACAATTACCCATATGTATTTTTAGGATATGTGCATCTTGATTTATATCAAAAGATTAAACCTTAGAAATAAAAAATTTCCGTACTCTAGATCAAACCTTAGATATACATTCTTTTGGTTTTTTTTACTTACCAGAGGGCATCTGTTGGTGCTTCTAATGATAGCAGCGCTTGCTATGACAGCGGCAAGCCCTCCTTTTCTTTCAGAACCAGTATATGATTTGATGCAGTTATCAAATTCACCTCCACTTCTAGTACAACTATCACAATCTGCCTCAACAAAAGAGACTTAAATTATAATGGGTTCTTCATTCGACATTAAAGGCGTTAAAAAAATTTAAAAGGTTTCAATAAAATACAGAGAGGTTATTGAGAAAAGTGAATGAATGCATGTTCTCGAGTCATCAATTGAAATTTCGATCATAACTACTAAACACAGACTTGAGGTTGGTCGAACACACAGCAAAAAAAAAATATATCAAGAATATTTTCCAACAGTTCCACATCAGATAATATTGGAGCTCAAAAGTGAAGACAAAAGGAAATTAGAATCATTATTACACTGATTAATCCAAAACACAGAATATACAGTCTTTTACCAACACCAACTAATTTACTACTGCAATAAGATTTGAATTCCTAATTTGTTTGTCTCAAGTCATGAGAATGAAGCAGCCAACAGATTTCAAAATCTAATACATATTAGTGTTGTCAGCAAAGGCTTTACTACCCACTACATCTTCAGTAAAAACACCAGTCATGAAATTCAATACAGATCGATCAAGTTAATCCAAACTTTTATCTATGACATGCCAAAAAAAAAAAAAAGAAGCGTATAATTCGCTGAGAGGTAAAAGAAGAAATTAGTAAATCCACATCCGTAGCTTTGACTACCAAGTAGCTTTGATTACCTTCTCAGAATGCTCTTGATTGTCTTAGCAGAGATGACTGAAACCTCACATCAATCCTCCCCTTTAGCAAATCCAACCAAAAACCTCTGAAAATCAAAGCAAAAATTAAACCACAAATTAAACCTCTGACCAAGCTTGGAAATCAAAATCCTTATTCCATCTGTCCTAATACCTCGCCTTACAGATCGACCAAAGCACAACACAAACACATCGACCAAATAGACAGCAACACGAAGAGAAAAACAGCAAACCCTAAGAGAAAAAGGGAAAGAAATGGACTTATCTGTCAGAAGGAAGACCAAATAGACGATTGGATTTGTAGAAGACCACTCGAAGGCCGAATCAACGGTCCAAATCGACCTCGAACAGCCCCTCCCATTTTTATCCCCCAAAGCATGGTTGAAATCCGACCAGCCTCCTTCAGAGGCAGCGAGAACTCTCTCAGACAACGGAACCAGGAGACGCGAACCAAATCCAACGAAGAGGGGCAAAAACGGAAGAAGACACAAAAAGCCAGGGGCAAAACGGTCCGGCCACTGCTACTAAGAACAGTGCCAGGATTAGCAACTTTAGTATATATATAATTTGGGCGCCATTTCCATAATTTTTTTTTCCAAGTCCGCTCTGCTATCCCCTTCATTCACTTTTTTTCTGCTCATTTTCAGAAAAAGTTAAAAACCGATTATAGGAATCTTTTGGGTGCCATTTTTGGTAACTTCCCGCTATTTTGCTCTTGAAATGCATCCAAGAACCTTTTTGAGATTGAAACTATAAATGAGTTCACTGCTTTAGTGGTAAGTTGTTAATCCTCGTGCACATTTTTCTGTAAATGGATTATTCCTGTTCTGGTCGGTTTTTTGGTGGATACCATGGAGATTAGGGAGAGAGCAAGAATTAAATAGCAATGAAGGAGATAGCAGAGCGGACGTACTTTCAGGGAAACATAAATGTTCAGATAAAGAAAATTGCATGCAGTTGTAGTAAAGAGCAATGTGAGTATGACAATGTCACAGAGCTTCTAAAGCTATTTTTTGAAAGAAATAGCTTTAGAAGCTCTGTGAGCTTAGGGAAATCCTAAGCTCTGTGAGATCTAAGACATTGTTATACTCACCTATAACTTTTTTGTTAAAATTAAAAGAGAACGATATTTAAAATAATTTAGGGTTGGTATTGTCTATTACTTAATATGATGTGACAATAACATTTTTTTTTTGAACAATAATTAAATATATAATGTGTCAAGTGATAAATAATGTTCCCTAAGCTCTGTGAGCTCTAAGACATTGATATACTCACCTATAACTTTTTTGTTAAAAATAAAAGAGAACGATATTTAAAATAATTTATGGTTGGTATTGTCTATTACTTACTATGATGTGACAATTAAATATTTTTTTGAATAATAATTAAATATATAATGTGTCAAATGATAAATGATGTGTGTTTGACATGTGTGAACACAGCCGCATGAGGGAACAAATAAGCACATGCATGCCCCAAATCTAAATTCTGGCTCCGCTCTCGATCATAAAACGGATCACTAGTTCAATTTTAGAATTTTCACAAAATATGCCCATTAGGATACATATTGGCCTCTTCTCAAAAAAATAAAATAGAAGGATACATATTGGCCAATGACGAATTATATAAGTACCATACTACCATTATAACTACCATTTCTTTGAATACTGAGCAACCAATACTTCGTACTTGACACAAAAGGAATAAAGCAATTCACACGATTTATCAATGTCCATTGCAGCAAAATCGCAATGTAAAACGGGTGCTTCTTTTCTTAAGTTGCAGACAAAATTAACATCAAAGAAGCAGAGAATCAAACCCTTTTCATAGATGAGATGAATTCTACTAGTCCTCCCTCTTGGGCCTGACCTCAATGCCTTGAACAATAAGACCTCTCTTCCAATGCCCACTCGTATTCAAGCAAATCATGTTCAACTGCCCGCCTTCTCCTCCTTCACAAAAGAAGTCACCCAGCTCAATCTCTAACCACCCGTCAGATCTCTCCTTCTGGTATTGATCACCGTCGCTCTCTCCTTCGGACTTGTTGAGAAACACAGTCTGCATAGTAGTTTCTCTACCCTCCAGACCTACAGTGACCTGTGTAGGTAGGTGTACAAATCCCTCAGCCCCTGCAGTAAACTTGAACACAAGGAAAGCTTTGTACACAGTCGATGGGGACAGCAAGCATGTGTCGAGTTTCCCACGGATTTCAAGCCACCAAACTTCACGAAGCTCAGCCACCTCCTCAAACCTGTTCGCTTAGTTAGTTACACATTTAACCCATAAGACTATAAGTCTATAACACCAACAAGGCAACAACCAACCATATTCATAATATATAAAATTTACAGACCTGGATTCAGGATCAGAAGTCCATGTCCAACACTCGGGAGTACTTCCCCAGTTAATATCGAGGTCTCTTGCGGATATCATGCAACATTTCTTCCCACTCCATTTATCAAGTGAAAAACTCTACAATTTTGTCAATTAATGAAAACATTCAGATAAAGCATATATGGCCTTAAAAAGTTTAAAGCCTAAAACAATAGGATCATGGATTCTAAAACAATAGCATATACTCACTTCTGGGCCTTTGCCTATTCATTAGATTTTGGTCAATATTCCTAACATTTTTCGTTAAGGATTTGATCCTTACTGACCAAGCCCAATCCTCCTAACCTTTCTCTTTCACAATATACACAACTTTGTTTAGGTATCAATCAGCTAACTATAGGGTTTAATTGCAATCATCCAATCCATATTACCATGCTAATTAATATAAACAAAGACATCACAGATTGAATCCAAAATTTTCATGTTCGTATGAGTATAAAAATTTCATAATCCCTTAAATTTAATTTTAGGAATTGAGATTAAATGGGTGTGTGACCAGAAGATGATGATTCAATCTTAACAACAGGGTGCAATGAATTTACCATTTTCCCCTTGCCGATGAGGACCGGGTTGTCGCAGAGAGTGAGGTAAAGCTCCTTTTTGGATCTGGCAACCAATCCAGGTTCTGCAGACTGGGACAGGATCGTGTGTGTCTCGGGCGGAAGGAACTTGTCCCAATCGGCGTCGGATTCTGCGGCCGACTTGAAATCCCTCGAAATCGAGCACAGCCTGCACGCATCTTGAGGACTCGTCAACGATATGATGTTGGCTTTCCATCCATCCGATAAATCCTGCAGATCCAGCTCCGTCTTTGTCCCGCAAGTGATTATTGCTCCTCCTCCTCCTTCTGTTTCACTGCGTGTCTTCTCAGTATGGTCTGCTTTTGGACTAATTTACAGAGCGAGAGTCTTGGTCAATTATTAATTAAAGCTAAGTATTAAAAGGTAATTACATTTTTGTAACAAAAAAAAAGAAGAGAATTACATGTTGCATCAGAAATTCAGAATCCATTTATATTTATCCTTTTTTTTTTCTTAAAAGAAAAGAATTGAATGCTTTATTACCGTGTGTTTGACGTACTCGATACATTCTCAGAAAGATCTTGTACTAATGTGTCATATTTGTTAGAGTGGATGACTGGAATATGCCGAACCATCAGACGGTATGGACTATCCTTTTGAAGCATTGCAATAAATTCTCGGGGCATATCATGCAGAACCAGTTTGTAGAGTGAATTAAGCACAGGCAAGCCATACGGAAGAGACTTCAGATTCCGACAATGACAAATGGTTAGCTCCCTAAGCACAGGCAAGTCACAGTGAAGAGACTCCAGATTCGGACAATGAGAAATGGTTAGCTTCCTAAGCACAGGCAAGCCATACGAAAAAGACTTCAAATTCGGACAATGAGAAATGGTTAGCTCCCTAAGCATAGGCAAGTCACACCCACGAAACTCCAAATTAGGACACTGAGAAATGGTTAGCTCCCTAAGCACAGGCAAGTCATGTCCAAGAAACTCAAGATTTGGACAATGAGAAATGTTTAGCTCCCTAAGCACAGGCAAACCATACCGAAGAAACTCCAAATTTGGACAATGAGAAATGGTTAACTCCCTAAGTACAGGCAAGTGACATCCGCGACACTCCAGATTCGGGCAATGAGAAATGGGGCACAGGCAAGTGACACCCACGAAACTCTAGATTCGGACAATGAGAAATGGCTAGCTCCTTAAGCACAGGCAAGTGACACCCACGAAACTCTAGATTCGGACAATGAGAAATGGCTAGCTCCTTAAGCACAGGCAAGTGACACCCACGAAACTCCAGATTCGGACAATAAGAAATGGCTAGCTCGCTAAGCACAGGCAAGTGACACCCACGAAACTCCAGATTCGGACAATAAGAAATGGCTAGCTCGCTAAGCACAGGCAAGTGACACCCACGAAACTCCAGATACGGACAATAAGAAATGGCTAGCTCCCTAAGCACAGGCAAGTCACACGCACGAAACTCCAGATTCGAACAATAAGAAATGGCTAGCTCCCTAAGCACAGGCAAGTGACACCCAGGAAACTCCAGATACGGACAATCAGAAATGGCTAGCTCCATAAGCACAGGCAAGTGACACCCACGAAACTCCAAATTCGGACAATAAGAAATGGCTAGCTCCCTAAGCACAGGCAAGTGACACCCACGAAACTCCAGATACGGACAATGAGAAATGACCAGCTCCCTAAGCACAGGCAAGTGACACCCACGAAACTCCAGATTCGGACAATGAGAAATGGTTAGCTCCCTAAGCACAGGCAAGTCATATTCACGTAACTCCAGATTTGGACAATGAGAAATGGTTAGCTCCCTAAGCACAAGCAAGCCATACGGAAGATACTTGAGCTTCGAACAATGAGAAATGGTTAGCTCCCTAAGCACAGGCAAGCCATATCGAAGAGACTCCAGATTCGGACAACCAGAAATGGTTAGCTCCCTAAGCGTAGGCAATGCTCCATCCTCGACTACCATCAAATTCAGCGTATCAGAAAGATTTATATTTAATGTCATTAGTTTCTTGAACGTATCAGCTCTGAATACCAACTCTTCCCCGCTGTAATAGGTCAGCAAATGGAGCTCCATCAGATTGGGCAAAGCTTGAAGGACGTCAAGTGGGTTAGCATTCAGTTGATCTGACCCTTTTAAACGAAGCTTTTGTAGACTGGTAAGCTTGGAAATCCACATTGGTAGCCTTCCTCGGCATCCTTCCAAATATAGATGCTGTAGATACAGAGGAGGGCATTGCATATGATCCAAATCAAGAGACTCCCAGCTGTTTGCTACTACATCCAATGTTGAAAGATGCTTCATTTTCTCAAGGGCAATACACAATTCTTTTCCATCTTTTGTTTCAAGATGTGACACCCCCAACTTCCTAAGATCTTTCAACTCTCCCAAGGCTTTTATGATTATTCTGTCGTTTCCCACATTAATCAGTGCCAACCCTTGCATGGAAGATAAAGCTCCAATATTCCCTCCACAAAACTTTACTCCACGATGGGGAGAGACTAAAAGGTGGCGCAAAGTGTAGAGTTGACATATCTCTTCTGGCAATTCGTTCACCATACCGCCAAGCTCTAAGGTCTCCAAGAACCGAAGCTTCCTTATGGACTTGGGTACTGTTGTAAGTTGACATATCTCTTCTGGCAATTCGTTCACCATACCGCCAAGCTCTAAGGTCTCCAAGAACGGAAGCTTCCTTATGGACTTGGGTACTGTTGTAATTTCGGATCCCAGCAGACTCAAGTACTTTAAGAGGATGAGACCATCAACAGATTTGGGAAAGTCAGATACACCTTTCAAATCTATAACCCTCACAAATTTACTGGTTTTGAGTACCGTTTCAAGATCAGAATGAGAACCATTGGCAAAGACCAATAAGGTACGAATATGCTTCAAGTCAAGTCGTCCAGACCTTAAAAATTGCAGAGCACCAGCATGAACAGAAAGGCGTCGAATTCGCTCACCTGAAGTACTAGAGCTGCAGTTAGGCTCCAAAACAGTGATGAAATTCTCCGCTTTTGAAATGATGAAATCACGAACAAGTTTCACGACCCAGCAACTCGGTTCTTGTCCATCGACTCTTTCATTGAGTTCCCTTTCACCGGCAATTAGAACCAGATTTCTTGAGATGAGTTCATTCAGATACCCTTGTGCAACCTGCTCTACTGTTTTTCCTCTTCTTGGTTTCACAAATCCTTCCGCAACCCACAAACGAATAAGCCTTTCACGCTGGATGCGGTAGTGAGCAGGAAAAACTCCCAAGTACAAAAAACAGGTTTTCAGATGGTTTGGAAGATCCATATAACTTGGCTCCAAAATACTGCTAATAATTGACAGACTGGAGCCGGGTCTAATTTCAGTTCCAAGGTTTTTCATAAAAACCTCCCACTTTAATTGAGTTGGTGCCTTCGCTGCTAGCAAATTACCGACCGCTGAAATTGCAAGGGGCAGGCCTCCGCACCACCCCAGGATTTCACTAGAGTGCTCCTCCAGCTCGGGTGGCCAATATCCTTGAGCATCATGAAAAGCCTTCCTGCAGAATAGATCGTTGGCCTTTTCCGATGATAACCCACTACTCAAATCATGGATATACTTGGGTGATAAAAAAGAAGCTACATCAGAATTACGACTAGTTATGATTATTCTACTCCCCTGAAAACCACTTGGTAATGCTTTCACTATGTATTGCAAATCTTGTTTCCTCCAAACATCATCTAAAACAACCAGATACCTCTTTTGCTGCGGAAAGAGTCTCAATTTAGCTTTCGGATCAACTTCTTCAACAAGGGCTGGTTTCTCCTCCCCCAAATCGGTTAGCATGTTTAGCAGGAGCTCGTTTAGTTCAAGTGGCCGACGCGGCACAGGAACCCAAGCCTTGCGGTCTCCAAAACATTCTTTGACCTGCTCACTCTGGAAAACATTCTTTACGAGGGTGGACTTGCCGGCGCCACCAGGACCGACAATGAAAATTGTCAAAAGCTTTGAATCTTCTTCTTCTGTCAACTGTTTCAAGAGTTTTTCTCGAAGCTCTTCGAATCCCACTACTTGATCACCTTCTGCAAGATCACGGTAGGACAAAGTCAAACTATCTCCCAGTCTGGATCGGGAGCCGCCTTCTGAGATGTCGTTTTGCAGTGAATCTAGCCCCTCAACAAAACTAGTATTCTTCTGAATAATCTCCTCAATGTCGGAGGACAACTTGCAGCTTGCGCCCCAAGATCTGATAAAGTCAGCAACTTCGTCGTCATCCGTCTGCTGAGATATGTTGTTGAGGGCTTCATCTGTAACCAGCTGAAGCATGAACTCCTCAACAGCATCCTCAAAACGATAAGCTACATCCAGAAACAATTGTCTGTCTTCACCAATCCCATCTTCTGACTCCCTTACACACTCGTGCATCATCTCCAAAATATTCTGGACTTTTTCAACATCATCGTGGAGATTAGTTGGACGTTCGAATTTTTGGTAGAGGATGATCATCACCTCCTCAACTAAAGCTAATGCTTCTCGAACAGCCAGTTCAGCCATATGTCCGGATTCTTGAAAGAAAATTTTACAAGTTCCAGCAAATTGCATAAACAAGAAAAGAAACTTCGACCAAAAATGAAAGAAATAAATCGCTTTATTCAAACCAAACTTGCAGAGTTGAAAGGTTTGTTCGAGCAGAAGAGTCGCATTTTTACGGCATGAGTGCATGACCGAAGTACTACAATTAATTTTGGCTTTATTTGCTAATATGCTCCTTGAATTTGGCCATAATTGTTAATTTACATTATGAATTTATAATTGCGAAAATTAGCACTATTTACTTGGCACAAATTATCAATTTACACCCTCTTTGTCAAATTAGGGATCAAATTTTTCATTCATAATTCCGTTAGCACGTGACGTAACATTTGTAGGGTCCTTTCAAAAGGAAAAATCTCAGACTTCTTATAAAAAAAATTCACTCCTACAACCTAGTAAGTGCCACATCACTTACTAACGGAAATATGGATGAAAAATATTTTATTTGACGGAGAGGGAACAAATTGATAATTTATGTTAAGTGAAGGGTGTCAATTTTCGCAATTACAAGTTCGGGGTGCAAATCGATAATTATAACCTAATTTTGGGAGCATATCAACATTTAAGCCATTAATATTTTAGCCCTCGACTAATAATAACATTTGGTGAGACTTTCTTAATTAGTTGATATTGTTTCCATCAATTCGTTTAATGGTGAGACTTTCTTTATTCAAACCAAAGTTGCTCTCAATATAGCTTTAAATGTTGTAAATCGTATTGTTGTACATGTGTACTGTATATGCATAATACCGTATATGTCTGTCCACCTCTAATATTGAGGTATCATTAATAAAGAGATCATCCCATTCTGAACTCCAAAACTCATTTCCTCTGTGTTTTATAACACGTTATCAGCACGAGAAGCTCTCCTGCTTCTCTCTTCGAGCTTCATAGCTCCTTACTTCCCCTTCTCTTCGTAGAGAGCTCCTTCTACTCTATCTCTCAAACACCCCTCCCACAGAGAGAGAGAGAGAGAGAGAGAGAGAGAGAGAGAGAGAGAGAGAGAGAGAGAGAGAGAGAGAGAGAGAGAGAGAGAGAGAGAGAGGAGAGAGAGAGAGAGAGAGAGAGAGAGAGAGAGAGAGAGAGAGAGAGAGAGAGAGAGAGAGAGAGAGAAGAGAGAGAGGAGAGAGAGAGGAAGAGAGAGAGAGAGAGAGAGAGAGAGAGAGAGAATGAAGCCCCCCCTTCCTCTCTACATCATCCTTCCCCCTCATCTCTCTTAAACCCAAACAGACGGATTCCCGGCCTCCTCTGAGCCGAGACCAAGGTCCCGTGTCCGGCGCCGGCACCGGGAGAAGTCACGCACTCCACCTTCACCTTCGAGGAAGGTGATCTGGACACCCAAACTCTTGCACCCTATTTGATCTCCTTGACACCACCACCATGGTTGGGCTTGCTGGCCTCCAACTAGCCGAGATAAGGACTCTAAGTCCGCTGTCGACTTCGGAAGCAACAAGTACCCATCGCCGTTGGTTATGCCCGAAGCTTGATGCTTGGGTTCTGTTGGTGACCATGGTCCACGACCATACCAGAAAAAAAAAAATGGAGAAAGAAGAGAGTGGGCTGTTGTGGAAGACAGATGAAAGTTGTTGTGTGATGGTGGCCGGAGCTTGGAGGCTCGATGGCAACCATGTGAAGGGAGTGAGAGTCTGCACAGGGAATGAAGCAAGGATTAAAATATCTGCCGATATGCCGATATATCATTTTTTTCAAGCTACCAATATATCAATTCACAATAATTTATCATGTCTGCAAATGTCTCTGAAATCTCTCTGACGTCGTCGAATATTTCCGATATTGCCGATATATGCCGATATATTCCGATATATTTTCACAATATCCCGATGTATTTTCACAATATCCCGATATGAGATTCTTAGAGAAAAAAAATTAAAAAAAAAATTCAATTTACAAATTTTGAATGATTTTGAAGGTATGCGGTTGGATTCGTCCTTAGTATCCCTTTTTAGGAGAAACAAAGAGATCTATGACTATCATGTGCATAACTACAATACAAACTATATGAGTTCTATGACTTGGTTTGATTATTGCACGTTAGTAGATGGATGAGCGCAATTTCAACCTGCTAGGTACTCTTGCTGGATGTAGATAAAGTTATCATATATCTCCTGTAATTAATTATTGAATTTTTTAATAATTATTTTTCTTAAATTGTGTTTAAAGAAAAATATCTCCGATATTTCTTTGATAACACTCTCGATATATTTGTAACGAACGATAATTTAATCTTTGAGAGAAAGAAAGAGAAAAATAAGAATAAAAAAGAAGGGGAAGGGGAGGTGGAATTCAAAAAGGAAAGAGAGTCAAAAAGAAAAAGAGAGGAAGAAGAGAAAGTCAAAAAGAAAAGGGGGAGAAAACGGAAGGGAAAGAGAAGAAACAAGAGGAATTGATGCTGACAAAAGAAATGGAAAGAGAAAGCGGAAAGCAAAAGGGAGGCTCTCAATCAAAACAATAAAAATAAAAAAATGATGTATGATTGAGTTGGTGCTTGGGTGGGTGTGGCCGGTTGTCCAAAGAAAAGAAAAAAGGTTTTCTTTTGTGGTTGGCGGACCATGAAGAGAAAGCAGAAAGCAAAAGGGAGGCTCTCAATCAAAACAATAAAAAAAAAAAAATGATGTATGATTGAGTTGGTGCTTGGGTGGGTGTGGCCGGTTGTCCAAAGAAAAAAAAAAGGTTTTCTTTTGTGGTTGGCGGACCATGAAGAGATATGGCACATGCACATGATTAATTATATATCTTTAATTGTTTATGGGTAAATGGTGTTATATCCATACGCATGTGCATGCACAAGTGTGCATCCAGTTCTTCTGTTTGGTTAATTAAACCAATTGAATGTCCCAGTCCGGCGTGACTGAGGAGAAAAGAAAAGAATTTCCAGTCTGGCGTGACTGTAGAAAAGAACTTCAAAATCTAGTCCGGCGAGACTGAGAGAAGAAGAAAGCCGACAAGATGTCGAGCACCAAAGTTTCTCGAATTTGAAGTTTTGACAACACATGTAATTTATTGACTCAGCTTAATAAAGTTTTGAGAATACATGTTTACTCGACTTGATGTTTGAAGATTCCGAGCGATGTCTTGTGTATAAAAAGTGAACCTGAAATTTCACTATGATTATTCGAAGTTCGAGTAATTAACCTCTCAAATAGTTGGTTATTTAATTTACATTAATTTCATTTACATTATTTAAATTAAATGTTATTTGCTCAACCCTCTGGATGTGGCTTACCCTCCAAGTGGTGGTTTTCGAGCTACATTTATTTAATTACGTTTATTTACTTACACGCTCAAACCCTTGGGTGTGCTTACCCTCCAGAATCTCTGGAAGCGGATTACCCACCTCGTGTAGTTCTTGAGCTATGTACGTTTATTTCATTACGTTTAATTAATGACATGCTCAAACCCCGAAGCACGTTTGAGACGGCAGTGTGGTCTTTAAGCAGTGTTCATTTTTATATGCAATACTTTACATTTTATTGCAAGTATTTATTTATTGCTTTATCTAAATATTTATCGCAATATTTATAGCAATACTTATCATACTCGACCCCGAAGTTTCAAGTAGTCTCATCATAAGACTTAACAAAGTGATGGATTAAACTCACTTTTGTGGATGTGAGTCTGATAATTAAAAGGGATCGAAACTTGTAGTTTCTTGATCCTTAATTACATGAGGGCCTGAAGTTCCCAAATAATCATACTCATATGAGAACCTAGCGTTTCTCACTCAGATACTGATATCATGAACCAAAAGTTCATTGACCAAATTAAAGATTGTGTTGGATTAGCTTCCACCAATAGATATCTTAAAACCTGAAATGGTGATGTCTTTTACGTATTTTTGCGATTGGTCATGATGAGACAGTAATCCCGCCATTAGGGGAAGAAAGGAAACCCTTCACGGGGGATGCTTTTACTGCACGGTTTGCAGATTTGCGACAACTACCACGTGGACATTCCATGGTTTTGGTTGATGCATTGACAAAGTGGTCACATGTTACACTATTTTCTAGTTGAGGCCTAATGTTACCCAACCCTATTTCGCGTTACAGCTAGTGACTGGGTACAAATTTGGTGTTTCGTACTTACGTGTAATTGGGTTTGCAGTTTGTGTGCCAATTGTGTCGCCACAAATGTACAAAAATGGGTTCTCAAGAAAGGATGAGCTTATATGTCGGTTATGAATACCCATATATTATTCCCTTGACAGGCGATCTTTTTACTTCAATATTTGCGGATTGTCACTTTGGTGAGACATTCTTCCCATTGTTAGGGGGAGATATGAACGTCACCGTTCCTAATGAATGACGTGAATTGAAGTGGAATGACCACAATATGTCTCGTCTCCTCGAAATCGCACAATTTGATAGTGAAGTGCGATGAATTCTAGATCCATTAAGTGTAGCCAAATGCTACTCTGGTCTAGACAAAGTGACGAGATCACATATACCTGCTGCAAAATATGCATGCAACGATAGACGTCCCAGTATGACGTAATGTCATCCCTGAAGGATACAACGTCCCCGTAGGATGTATCGTCCCTGTAAGGGCAAGTTTTCTTGCAATTGGCTATTTCCTAATTTGACAAAACCTCTTTCTTGTAATTGCATCATATTGTATAGTTGATAGGGATTTATAAGGGTTTAGAAATCGTGGCATTAGAATTTTGGTCATTCGGCTTAGTTCAAGTTGTTCAATGTCGTCTCAAAGGCACTCGTGACTTTGCTTCATGTCTTCCTCAAGGTTTGTATCATGCATATGCATTTCATACACTTTGTTTATCCTTAGGAAGTTGTACAAACATCTTAGGTTTGCTAGAACTTGATTTGGATTTGTTTTGATTAGCAAACTTTTTATTCTAAGCTATTTGTGTGCCTTACGATCGATCGTATACAGTTCTGTGATCGATCGTGCCAAGTTGGACAATATGTCCGTTTGAATTTTATGACCGTTGCAACTTTTCATGCGATCGTTCGTATCTTGTTATGTGATCGATCGCAAATGAGGTTTTCAAGTTCCAGTAGCTTCTGGATATGTTTTATGCACTATGCGATCCATCGCATATTGATCATGATCGATCGCACAGTACAAAATTTGTACTGATTTCTGTTGTGTGATCGATTGCACCATATCGGGCGATCGATCGCGTCTAGGAATTCCAGTTTCTATAAAACAGATTTTGTCCGTTTCATTTTGTAAATTTCAAATCTTAAACTCTAAAAAACTGATTCTGAGAAAGTTCTTTGGTTTTGAGTGAGCCTAGTTTCATGCTATATGTTCCTCCTTTGATGCTCCACTTATAATCCTTGCTAAACACATTTGTCTTGCACTTAGTTGCTTGTTTAGCCTTTGATTAAGATTAAAGAGATTTTGTTCAACTCTAGCAAACGTTGATTGTTGTTTTGCTGAGTTGAACGGTTTAATCCACATTCATTCACACATCATTTCATAGCCACAGTTCTTGCTATTGGAGGTTCATGTTGATAAAGTCCAATTGAAGAAGCTTGAGGAATGTGCACTTGAAGAAGCAATTGGAAGCTACACAAGGTTAGAGCTGCCACTAGTTTATAGGTAGATAGTGTAGAGTTTGGGACCGAGTGCCCCCTTGTATGTGTTTGTCATTTGGCTTTTCATAGTGTGATTCAAGAGCGTGGGGTACGGCTCCCCTCCGGTTTTCCTCTAGAGGTAGAGGTTTTGGGTGACCACTTCGTGTGTTGTGTGATTGTTGTGATTTTTGCTTGGCTTATCTATTGTTCTTATTTGTATATCACATTATGTGATTCATTCAATAGATTATAGACTGTTGTGGGCTAGTTTGATGCACACTTTGGGTTCTAGGATTGTTCAATTGATTGTTGTTGTTGCATAGTTTGTGATTGTTCAATTGATTGTTGTTGTTGCATAGTTTGTGATTGTTCAATTGAACATTGTTTGAACTCTTGTTTGTTTCTTGGTTGTGAGAGATAAGTTTTAAAATACTTAATCTCTCCGATTAATGTCTTACGACTTACCATTGACGGGAATTTCAGTCCCAGATGGACGAGGTATGGCCCTAGTGGCTAACCAGTCATATACCAGTGGCAAGGTGGACCACTAGGTTCGTAGGACTCTTATCCCAGGAAGAGGATAAATTTGGCACAAACAAGTCCTCTTGACATCGTAATCTTAACCGATCAATCTCACGAGATAAATCCGAATTATGGGTCCGTCTTAGAAGAGACGAAGTTGGGGGACACTCCAACATCTGAACCCATTCCTGAGAATAGAAAAATCTCGGTAAATGCATGCTTATGTGAGATCTGGTATCAGAATGAGATTATCATCGATGAAATATTTGTATTTCGTGGTAGCTACCAAAATCATAATTAGCGATGACATCGAACCTCACTCTGTTGATTAATGTCAACGTAGAGTATACTGGCTAAAAAGGAAAGAAGCAATCCAAGTTGAATTTGATTCCTTGACAAAAAGAAAGGTGTTTAGGGCTTGTCGTTCCTACACCTCCCCATGTTAAACCAGTAGAATTTAAATGAGTATTTATAAGGAAGTGTAATGAGAATAACTAGATTGTGAGATACAAGATTCATCTAGTAGCAAAGATTTTCTCTACACCCTAGGATTGAGTAACGAGGAGATGTATTCTCTCGTAATGAACGTCATAACGTTCTACTACCTTATCAGTTTGGTAGTTTCTGAAAAACTGAGTATGCAGCTTATGGTGTGGTCACAGCTTATCTCTATGGAGATCTTCATACAAAGATATATATGAAAGTTCCAGAAGAACGTTAGGTACATGATTCAAATAGTTCCAGACCACGAAACACGCTCTCCATTCGTGTGAGGCGTTCACTTTATAGATTGAAACAATCCAGATGGATGTGGTATAGCCATCTAAGTGAATATTTGATCAGGATGAGATACTTGAATAAATGAGTTATGCCCATGCGTGTTTATTAAGTAAATAAGTTCCAGGTTTGCTTTTGTGGTTACTTATGTTAATGACATAAATGATATTGGTCTTATGAAGAGATCATGGAAACCACAGAGAACCTGAAGAAGGAATTCGAGATGAAAAAATCTTGGGAGAATGAATTCATGTCTCGGCCTGAAGCCCGAGCACCGTGCAAATGGAATTAAGATCCATGAATCGAATTACATCCTGAAGATGTTATGGCGCTTTAATAAGGATAAAGCGAGCCTTTCAAGCACGCCTATGATTGTCCGTAGTCTAAATTCTAAAAAACAAAAGGACTTGTTTCGTCTTGAAGACGATAACGAAGAGACATTGGAGCCTGAAATTTCCTATCTAAGTGCAATATGGGCATTATAATATATGGCCATTATAATATATGGCCATTATAATATATGGCCTAATGTACTAAACCAGATATCTCATTCATTGTAAACTTAGCTATGTGCCAACTCATAGCTGTGGGAGCATGAGATTTCTGCTCTCACAATAGTCACTGGAATGGCATGGAAGACATTTTCCACTACCTTAGAGGTATGACGGATATAGGCTTATTGTATCCATGTGCATCGAGGAATGGATCAAACCCCTTTGATCTTCAGAATGGTGCCCGCGTTGTTGGATATGCTGACGTATGATCAACATAAGGCGTGTTCCCAAACTGGTTATGTCTTTATCGTTGGGAATACAACAATGCCTCGGAGGTATACGAAAGAAACCCTTGTTTCTACCTCTCCGAACTATGCTGAGATTCTAACTCTTCATGAAATAGTTCGTGAATGTATTTGGCTGAGAGCTGATACCAAGCATGTTTGAAGTTTGTGTAGACTGATTTCCACCATTGATGAACCGATTATGATCCACGAGGATAATGATACTTGCATCGAGCATTTGAAGTCTTCAGGGGAGTCGATATCAGGGGGAGTATCCTGAAGCATACTCACTTGACCATCGTGTACTCTTTTGTCCTTCATCCAGGATTTATTTTGTCCTACTAGGTTTTGTTTCTTGGCAAGGTTTTAACGAGACACATTTTTGGCATGGTCACCCTACTCTTATTGCATCTTGAAGATGCCTTGATTCGACAT
The DNA here is from genome assembly GCA_029955375.1 of Rubus parviflorus. Taxonomy (NCBI): domain Eukaryota; kingdom Viridiplantae; phylum Streptophyta; class Magnoliopsida; order Rosales; family Rosaceae; genus Rubus; species Rubus parviflorus. Next base: position 20,756,605 of record JARGGL010000004.1, read on the forward strand.
ATATGCATTTGCTCATCTTTTCCCTTTGACCACGGGTTTGTGCCATTGCGTTTACCGGGCAAGGTTTTGGTGTAGCAACTCTAATGCATCCGCCCCTGTAGACATACTATATGCTTATGATCCGGAAGGGACGACTTCACCTAATTTCAAGACTCTGATACAACTGTCCAACATGTTATCTTTGAGATGATCACCCTACTCATACTATGTAATACCCCGAAAATTTCCGTATTATTTTTATTAAATAGTTCGTGAAATTTGAAGTGAAATGGAGAGAATTCATATTTTTAGGGGTTTTCATCGTAAAACGATAATTACGGCGGTAATTATAAGTTACACAAGGTTAATTAAGGTAACTTTTTATCCGTTGAGATTTTGGGAAAACTTCCTTCATGAAATTTGTAGACCTCGTTGAATCGAGTTCGTAGGAATTTGGTTCACCGGAAATGGACATCGTATGAAGAAGTTATGGACCTCGGAAGTTTGGTCGAAATCCTATAAATATAGGGTAATTTTCAGAAAAATCAGAAAAAGTTAGGAAAATTCCGGAAAATTCCGGAATTCTCCCGTTTTGACCCTGACCCGCCGGCGGACCCGCCGACCCGACCCGGTTCTATCTTCGCCGTCCGGCCACCTCCGGTCACGGGGTCGGTGCCGTTGGGTTCAGACGGCGCCGCTCTCCCTCCCTCCGGTGACCTTCACGGTCGATCGTCGCCGGAAAGCCTCGATCGGAGCACCCAAAGGTTCGGCAGTTTGTATACGGGCTGACCTGATCCGATCTCCCTCCTCCGGCCACCTCCGACGACGGGACAAGTTTGGTTTTGCTCCCCTCCTCCCCAGCAACCTCTCCATGGTGGTGGATCACGGCGGCACGGCCTAGATCGGCGGCAACGACGATTTGCACTTTTTGGGATCAAAAACCCACCGACACCGATTCCGGCCACTTCCACTCCGATCCAGACCTCGAGGTAGTTATCAAAATTGTTGGGATTGTTGTGATCTACATTCTGGTAAAATTTGGTGTCAATCGGACCACCTTGACCGGCGGTCTGACCACCGCCGGCGGCGGCGCGTGGTAGGCGCGTCCGGACGGTCCGGGAGCAGTCCTTTGCTCCGTTTGGCTTGTTTCGTCGATACGAACAACTTTCGTGTTTTGACTTTTGTCAAATTCGGTCGTTTGACCGATGGTCAATTAACCCGATTTATCGGATCGTACGATTTACGATTCGAGAGATCCGACCGTCAGATGATCATCAAATTTGATCGTGTGGTTAATATTGAGATTATAAGCATGTTGGACCGTTGGATTATTGAAATTAGATCGTTTGATCAACGATCAATTATGCAATGATTATGGATCGTTAGATCCGTGATGATCCGACCGTTGGATCATCACCATTTTTGGATATGATGTTAGGATGCTAGAAATAAGCATGTTGGTAGATTTTGGAAGTTTTGGATTTCGTGTGGGACCCGTTGATGAATAGTAGACGTGGGACCCACGTTGACCGATGGTTGACTTTTGGTCAAATGGTCTCGATTAATATTTCCGATGTCCTAGGTGACATTTGAGGAACTTTGGATTATTTTGGAAATGTATTATGCTAATTGGATATTGCATAATCATAGGTGATTATGAAAGGTGTTGCGTACACGCTTGTCGATTCCTGGTTACTATTTGAAGACGCAGCAGGAATTAGAGGTGAGTGAATCTCACGATGTTTTTATATATGAATATTAATTCATATTGTGTTGTTTGTGATTTTGGTGTTAAAACAATATTTGAAAAATATTCATTTTATTGTTTTGATTTGTGAATTTTGTGGGAACACAATAATTCTAAATAAGATATTGTGTTTGCCTATTTGAATGTTTTTGTCCAAACGGACTGTCCTGACCGGGGACAATGTTAAATGGGTGAAAAATGGTAGCCCATTCAGTTAGAGCTCTAGACTGCATATTGTATGATTAACTTGATGTATTAAAAGGAGAAGAAAAATAGTATTCTCACTTTTAATCAGGCGAAGTTAAAAATAACTTGATGTATTAAAAGGAGATGCATCTCACTTTTAATCAGGCTAAGTTATAAATGGTTTTGTGTGAGTAAAGATCGAGGGTTTATATTATTTAACATACTGGATTACCCTGGTATTAACATACACGTTTATGGGGCGTGTGGGGTTAAAATACGTGGTATGGGGCACGTAGGTTCAGTATATTAGATAATACGAATCTTCCGGATTTGAAATGGAACTTTTGGGTTTTAATTGATTCTTGAAAATAAAAGAATTCAATTTGGGAAAATGTTACAGTGTGAATAAAACATAGATCACTCATACCAGCTTCGTAAGCTGACCGGGTTTGTTGATATAACCCGGTACACTATTCCACGGTGTAGGGGTTATACCTGCAGGTTAGGATAACCAGGAGTAATGCAAGGCTGCATACATTTTGTTGGGTTATAAGACTTCCGCTATTTTATGCTTCGCACTCTGAAGATTTATTTATGTAATATTTTGATGTATCAATTTATTATATAAATATTTGGTATGTAATATTCGACTCTTGTTTTGAGTTTGAAATTACAATGTTGGGCATGGAGTTGGTGTTGTGTACTTGAATTAAAAAGAAAAAAATTCTAGTGCATATTTGTATTTGATATTCCATGTAGTCACGTTTCCGAATTGATTGTAATTAAGGGCAAAATGCCTTATTAATTGATTTGAAAATCGGGGCGTGACAGATTGGTATCAGAGCAAAACAATGCTCTAAGGAAGTGATTGAGCAATGGAACGCTCTACTGTAATGAAACGAGTTGTTGAGTTGTGAAGTGAAGTTAGGGTTTAGAGCTTAGGATCGGTTTAGGGTTTGACGTTAGGTTCTTAGATTCATTCAAGTAATGGTTACTTCGTATGCTTAATTACGCACAGTATTTATCGAGTGATGGCCCGACCGCGGCGGATCCCCATCATGTGCTCTTCAGTGCTGTTGTGTTGTTAAGAATATAAAGTACAAATTACAATTCCGAAATTGATAGTCTTACATGGCTACATTTCTAATCCTCTCAACCGTACCCTGGATCAAACGACAGACTTGATCCACTGACCCTTTCTTGTTCTTCAGCAGCTCAGTAGAGATCTGTGTTGCTACCGTTACCAGACAACCAATGTATGGATTGTCTGAGACCCCTTCTGTTCTTCCAGCAGTAGGCATATCAGGTAGGATCGAGAAACCCGAAGTTAGGAATACAATTGTACCTAACTCACAACCGCCTATTAACTTCTGTACCGTTGACTGACTAATAGGGGCATAAATCACGTATGACCCTGTTGAATCAGTACAACTTTCTTGGAGTATATAGGTGTTGTGCATTTGCAACAAGGAGACACAATTGCGTGGATCATGACCAGTTGTGATATGTGCAATCTCCTGTACTTCTTTTTCCAATGCTAGATGGTCCCATTGGTTCCGAGTTTGTACGTCAATGAAGAAGTCAAAGAGCTTTCTGTGAGAGACATGATGCTGGATTATTGCAGATGCAGTTCGAGTGAGACCATGAGGCTTATTCAGCCTGTTCCAGATTTTGTTGGTGGAGACTCTTATCCCTGAACCCCTGAACTTGGTTTGTTCAGCTACCTTCCATTCATGAGCAGTAGAGTTGCCGATGTCTGTGAAAAAGTCTGTCACTATTCTGCATGCCATCTGCAACAAGTTTCTTCTTCCTTCCACAGATGGTATGACACAAAAGTCTTGAGGTGGATAAGTGTCAGCCGCGGAATAATTTAACCGTTCCGCTTGCCTCTGAAGTATTTCTACCCATCGCCTTGCTCCGAAGGCTAAGCCTGACTCCACTAGCGTTCGGTATGTTTGGTGCATGATTTGATCCTGTACATCAACATGTTCCACCCATACGACACGAGAGCTGCCGTTGAACAAATCTTGGATTAAGCATCCGGATGGACGCTTCTTGCATTGAGATCTTGGGTGTGGACCCAGATTTGAGCTTAAACCGTCCACAGAGACGTCAATTATTGCCCAACTTTGTTCTGTTTGTCTTTGGCAATAGCGAACAAAGTGAGTTACACGAGTGGAGACAGATGGACTGGTCACCTGAAATTCAGCAGTCATGACTTGGATGGTGTCGTGGTAGCTTTCAGTAGTCCCTGATGACAAGACATCAAGGATACTCGCCCTTGAAATGATGCTACCGAATATGGTGGACCATTGGTCCACATCCATGAAGAGATTCACGAGTACGACAGGACTGAGGGGAATAGTGGCTGTGTAGCGAGAAGCTTCGGTTTGGAAGTTAGTGGGAGTAAGATCAATACCGTTAGTGAAGATTCTTTTGTACTCTGCTTCATTCAGGAACTCATGAAGCGTGACAGAGCTGGATTTGAGTGCAGAGATCCACAGTGGCGCGGCAGCAGATGCCATGATGATTAGCTCATCTCTGACCGACACAATGATTTCAGAAATCTTAGTTGTGTCTGCCACGACAGATGCTTCTGCCACGGCAGATGCTTCTTCAGGTTCTGAACGGTTGATGTTGTCTGATGGTTGTTGTGTAGAAGAAGAGTGATGTGGGATCGACATACACTTTTGAATATCCCTCCTCATGTGAGACTTTTCCCTTGGACCGATGACTGCAGGAATTGGAAGAGTCTGAGGTTGTGGGGTAGTCTCTTCGATTCCTTTGAGTAGCTCACTATTGGGAGTAACTCGTTTTCCACAGTGGTTGCAGTTGATTCGGTTGAATGCTGCTTGGTACTGGCTAAGTTGAGCTTGAAGCTCATTGATTTTCTGTCTCAGCAGAAAATTTTGTTGACGAGTTGTTTGGGCAGGCGTTCGGGGTCGATGCTTTATCACCCAGGCAGAGACTTGTGCAAACGTTAACTTTATTTGGTCACCCAAATCTTGTCGCTGTTGAACAGTTGGCTGTGGAAAAGCCTCGACGAAGTCCTTCAATGCTTGGACTTGGTATTTGGTGAAGCTCTTCCTCAGTGGAATACGTTTGGATGAACTAGGTTCAGCTTGTGGAGATGATACTTGTGGACTTGGGGCTATTTCAATGGCTTCGTCTTCTGCTAGAAGCATGTCTAGCATGTCGATATCGTTGTCGAATTCGATTGCTGGTGAAATTATTTCATCTAAGCCCTCAAAGAATTGGCTTTCAGAGGGATCAGATTGAAGTAATTCACTGAACGAATTCACTTTACGTGACATGTTTGAGTTGGTGTAAATTTCTGAGAAGTGGGGTGAAGAAGTTCTCTTTGAAAGAGAAAGGAGGTTATGGCACTAATGGAAAGTATCTGTTAGTGGATGCGTAAGGTGTATATTTATTGTTGGTGGAGGATTTGAAAATTTCAAAAGCAAAAGTGAGTGGCTGATTTACAGCTAATTGTCGGAGCCCTTGGAGATCGTGGAAGATTTCTTTTCCCCGATGCATGGATTTTCCACATACAGTTCCACTCTTGTGAGACCTCGCATCTTTTGAGGAATTAATTATGCGAAAGTTAAAGTAAAGAGCCATTATGATCGACGTTAGTGGAAAACTGAGATTTTGTTGATTTAAATCTTGTGGAATCTTGCATCGTGGGCGATACTTTTGAGTAATTGAGACAGATATGAGCAATAATTATTCTTAGTGGGTTGTTGAGTGCACCGCACTTACATTAAAGAAAGATTTCTCTTACGGTGGAAAGTTGTGTTTAAATACATAGGATAAGGAGCTGTGTTACTTAACTCATATCTGATTTCAAACAAACACATCTACTAGAATTTGCAAAATGGTGAGCAAAGGAGAGTGCAGTAAGAGATCAAAGAATACTGATTGGAGTGAACTTCCGGTGGAGATCTGGAAGTACATATTCCAGTTGGTTGCTACCGCATCCCTGCAGAGCACAATGGAACTCCGTTGTGTCTCGAAGGACTTCAAGGAGTATGCCGATAGCTGGTCTACGTTGGCGGCGATCGACATGGATGGGTTCGATGGTGGATCCAGACCCACTGGTTCCATAGAAGCGGACAGGCAGGTGCGCATCTTCGCTAATCGATGCTGGGAAGCGAAGAACCAGGAGTCTCTGTTCCGAATGGGAATACGAGTACTCGTGGAGGCAGCGAACATATCTTTAGCCCTGGAGTATTTCGATGTGGCATGCAAACCAGGAACATTCTATGGTTCGCGTCCCAGTTCAGTGGTAGGTCATCATGTTGCATTTTATGCAGCATGTATGATTAAGATGATTTTAGGACCACGAGCCGAGCAGCAGAAAACGGTGCAGCGACTGTGTGAAGCCCTCGACTGGTGGAGAAGCGGATGGAACATCTACTACTGTAGACAAGAAGTCGAGCGGATGATGCATCAGGCTGAGTTTTGTCATGAGCATCTACTGCTGTATTTTCCGTCGACTACTGCTTTCCTACCCGCCGGTAAATGTCTTACTTGTGGTGAGTCAAGTTTTTGGCGTCCTTTTGGCCAGGACATGTGGGATGTGGATGGAGATAGGCATGCAGCTAGAGAATGTTGCGACACTTGCAAGTGTTTCGTGGAGGCAGCATATTTCTACCAGCTGATGATGTATGGAATTCCGAGACATCCGGCCTCTTATCCACGAAGTCACTACTGGAGGTTTAAGGATGGCTTCTGGTAGTTAAAGCCCTGTGAGGCAATTTAAGAATTTGTTTTAGAAGTGTGTGGAAGTTGTAATAGTTTGTTGTGTTTTGGCTTGATATGTACTACCTAAGTGATTATCAATAAAAATTTGGATTTTAGAATTGAAGTGTGATAACCTTGGGAATACTCTGCGTCCTAATTTCGGGACGAAATTTCTTTAAGGAGGGTAGACTGTAATACCCCGAAAATTTCCGTATTATTTTTATTAAATAGCTCGTGAAATTTGAAGTGAAATGGAGAGAATTCATATTTTTAGGGGTTTTCATCGTAAAACGATAATTACGGCGGTAATTATAAGTTACACAAGGTTAATTAAGGTAACTTTTTATCCGTTGAGATTTTGGGAAAACTTCCTTCATGAAATTTGTAGACCTCGTTGAATCGAGTTCGTAGGAATTTGGTTCACTGGAAATGGACATCGTATGAAGAAGTTATGGACCTCGGAAGTTTGGTCGAAATCCTATAAATATAGGGTAATTTTCAGAAAAATCAGAAAAAGTTAGGAAAATTCCGGAAAATTCCGGAATTCTCCCGTTTTGACCCTGACCCGCCGGCGGACCCGCCGACCCGACCCGGTTCTATCTTCGCCGTCCGGCCACCTCCGGTCACGGGGTCGGTGCCGTTGGGTTCAGACGGCGCCGCTCTCCCTCCCTCCGGTGACCTTCACGGTCGATCGTCGCCGGAAAGCCTCGATCGGAGCACCCAAAGGTTCGGCAGTTTGTATACGGGCTGACCTGATCCGATCTCCCTCCTCCGGCCACCTCCGACGACGGGACAAGTTTGGTTTTGCTCCCCTCCTCCCCAGCAACCTCTCCATGGTGGTGGATCACGGCGGCACGGCCTAGATCGGCGGCAACGACGATTTGCACTTTTTTGGATCAAAAACCCACCGACACCGATTCCGGCCACTTCCACTCCGATCCAGACCTCGAGGTAGTTATCAAAATTGTTGGGATTGTTGTGATCTACATTCTGGTAAAATTTGGTGTCAATCGGACCACCTTGACCGGCGGTCTGACCACCGCCGGCGGCGGCGCGTGGTAGGCGCGTCCGGACGGTCCGGGAGCAGTCCTTTGCTCCGTTTGGCTTGTTTCGTCGATACGAACAACTTTCGTGTTTTGACTTTTGTCAAATTCGGTCGTTTGACCGATGGTCAATTAACCCGATTTATCGGATCGTACGATTTACGATTCGAGAGATCCGACCGTCAGATGATCATCAAATTTGATCGTGTGGTTAATATTGAGATTATAAGCATGTTGGACCGTTGGATTATTGAAATTAGATCGTTTGATCAACGATCAATTATGCAATGATTATGGATCGTTAGATCCGTGATGATCCGACCGTTGGATCATCACCATTTTTGGATATGATGTTAGGATGCTAGAAATAAGCATGTTGGTAGATTTTGGAAGTTTTGGATTTCGTGTGGGACCCGTTGATGAATAGTAGACGTGGGACCCACGTTGACCGATGGTTGACTTTTGGTCAAATGGTCTCGATTAATATTTCCGATGTCCTAGGTGACATTTGAGGAACTTTGGATTATTTTGGAAATGTATTATGCTAATTGGATATTGCATAATCATAGGTGATTATGAAAGGTGTTGCGTACACGCTTGTCGATTCCTGGTTACTATTTGAAGACGCAGCAGGAATTAGAGGTGAGTGAATCTCACGATGTTTTTATATATGAATATTAATTCATATTGTGTTGTTTGTGATTTTGGTGTTAAAACAATATTTGAAAAATATTCATTTTATTGTTTTGATTTGTGAATTTTGTGGGAACACAATAATTCTAAATAAGATATTGTGTTTGCCTATTTGAATGTTTTTGTCCAAACGGACTGTCCTGACCGGGGACAATGTTAAATGGGTGAAAAATGGTAGCCCATTCAGTTAGAGCTCTAGACTGCATATTGTATGATTAACTTGATGTATTAAAAGGAGAAGAAAAATAGTATTCTCACTTTTAATCAGGCGAAGTTAAAAATAACTTGATGTATTAAAAGGAGATGCATCTCACTTTTAATCAGGCTAAGTTATAAATGGTTTTGTGTGAGTAAAGATCGAGGGTTTATATTATTTAACATACTGGATTACCCTGGTATTAACATACACGTTTATGGGGCGTGTGGGGTTAAAATACGTGGTATGGGGCACGTAGGTTCAGTATATTAGATAATACGAATCTTCCGGATTTGAAATGGAACTTTTGGGTTTTAATTGATTCTTGAAAATAAAAGAATTCAATTTGGGAAAATGTTACAGTGTGAATAAAACATAGATCACTCATACCAGCTTCGTAAGCTGACCGGGTTTGTTGATATAACCCGGTACACTATTCCACGGTGTAGGGGTTATACCTGCAGGTTAGGATAACCAGGAGTAATGCAAGGCTGCATACATTTTGTTGGGTTATAAGACTTCCGCTATTTTATGCTTCGCACTCTGAAGATTTATTTATGTAATATTTTGATGTATCAATTTATTATATAAATATTTGGTATGTAATATTCGACTCTTGTTTTGAGTTTGAAATTACAATGTTGGGCATGGAGTTGGTGTTGTGTACTTGAATTAAAAAGAAAAAAATTCTAGTGCATATTTGTATTTGATATTCCATGTAGTCACGTTTCCGAATTGATTGTAATTAAGGGCAAAATGCCTTATTAATTGATTTGAAAATCGGGGCGTGACATACTACATCCTGAAGATGCATTGATTCAATATATAAGCATTTGCTCATCTTTTCCCTTCGACATCGAGTTTGTCTCATTGGGTTTACCGGGCAAGGTTTTGGTGTAGCAACTCTAATGCATCCTGCTCCTAGAAACATGACGGCTGCTCCCAGGAATCAGTAGCACGTATTCTTTAACGAGGATCTCAGTACCAGGATATTATCGACACTTTCATCAAGGGAAACATCCAGAAGTATGTTTCCAAGGATCTATGCGCGTTGTACTCTTTTTCTTTCGACCAAGGTTATTTTTATCCCATTGGGTTTTTGTTACTTGGCAATGTTTTGACGAGGCAACAATGAGGCGCATCCATCCCATTGGGTGGAGGAAGAAAGGAGGTGAGGGAGGTAGAGAAGTAAGCTGACCCACCGCACGTCGACCGGTCGATGACCGTGCAAAACCTAAATCTAAGGGAGATGTGGAGAGGAGGAAAGGGAAAAGGAAAAGTGGAGTGTTTGGGGCTGATTGAGAGATGTGACCTAAATGAGGTAAATACTAGGCTATATATAGATAAAGGAGGGAGAGAATGGAGGGTTAGGATTGGGTAGGGTTTGATCTAATAGCTAGAAGGGATAAATGAAAGACAAAGGGGTAAATGCATAAGGGAATAAAAGGGAGGAATAATAAGTGGGTGATCTCACCATATCTAGCATAGTCTTTTGCTGATTTTTGAGATCCTTTGGTGATGAGTCACAATGTTGATTTCGTCTTGACTTTGACCACGACCCTCGGAGTTGACCAAAGTTGACTTTTGACTAATCTTCCGGAATTCTCTTGCAACTCACTTCCAGGACTTCATGTTAACTCGTTGACGCTCTAAAGTCGGGGTTGACCACAAGTTGACCGACGGTCCTCGGGTTGACTTTTCGTCTTTTTGCCTAAAATCCACAAAGAGCTCCAAAACGCGTCATTTTGCTCCTAATATCAATCTGATGCTTGTAAACCCTACAATGGTACAATTCAATGATTAGAGACACTAAACGGCCTTTGGATTAGCATTGCTAGAGTGATTAAAAGCCTAATTTGTATGTAAATAACATACAAATCACACCACCTAGTGTTGACGGCACAAAGGGGAGTATTTAAGAAAACCTACTTTATGTGTGTCTTGTCAACCTAGGAGAATATTTAGTTAGTATGGAATAAGGATTATGTATTGAATATGATTCCAATTACCATACGGATTGTATCATGTATTCGTCTATAAATAGAGGCTCCTATTTATTAATAAGATTGATTTTATTCCTGCGTTATTCTCTTTGTTATTTACTTTCAGTTCTCTACAACAGTTTACTATTTTTTTTACTTTTCAATCTTTTCTTCTTTGCTTTTCTAACACACTCTCTTTTCTCTCCCTCCTCACATGGTCATCAACTGACCACTCTTTCTCTTAGTCTCACTGCCTGATGCACGTCTCTCTCTTTTCTCTATTTTCTAAGTTCCTCTCTCTTTCTCTTCTCTCGACCGCACCATCAATCATTCAATCTTTGTCCTCTTTTTAATTATTCTCGTCATCTTCACTTCAGTTCCTCTTTTCTTTTCTTTTTTCCTTATTCTTGTTTTCTTTAGTACATCAAGAGTAGGAGCTGTAATATTAGCAGAGAGGCAAAGTCTACAGTGCGTTAACGCATGGGTGTGTTGTCTACTTGTAGCCATAGGATCGGCTACACGCCAATCGAATGGCTGGCATGTAAAGCAGCTTGTGTAGAGGCTATCAGATCAAGCGGTCATATGACCGTTACCTGACACGTATCTCTTTATATCTCTATCTCTCTCTTTCTTCTCTCCCTCAACATCGATTTTATCAACTGTTTATGACCGTTACCAAACATCTCTCTCTCTCTCTCTCTCTCTCTCTCTCCCAAAGTTCCACTCGCCCTGATCTCGAACAACTATCAAAAATATCCACTCTCCCTGATCTCGAACAATAATCAAAGATGGATCCTCCCGAGAATGAAGCCTCTAGGGAAAACCATTCAATCGAAGATCCAGCGGAGAATCAAACTAGAGATGAGAACCAACAACCGTCGGAGAATCTATCCTCTCGGCACAACCATCCGACCGAGGGTCAGAATCAACCGCCGATAGAACAACGGAAGGAAAATCCAGCAGACAAAGTGGTAGATGTCGTAGACTATCTCAATTTGACGGTCGAAGATGTGAAGGCCATGACATTCGAATCGGTAGAGGAAGCAGAGAAATTTTATGCCGCCTATTCCTTGGCACTTGGCTTCGGTTATAGGAGGGATACAAAGGGGGGAGAGATTGATGGGATGACTTGGAGAAGACAGTGGCTCTGCAACAAGCAACGGACTCGAGCTTTAAAGTGGATGCAAATATAGGGAAGGGTTCGTACTCCTCGCATAATGACAAGGGCAAATTGCAGGGCTAGATTCAGGGTCAATTACAGCGAGATTACAGGTTGTTTCGTTGTAAAGGCATTCGTTCCCGAGCATTCACACTTGTTAGCTGTTCATACAAGGATTGTCGGTCCCTATAAAAGTGTGAGTGTGATTTGTCTTGTCCCGTGCTAGACCTGCAAGATTAAGCAGTGCTTATTAAGAGAGTAACTAGGCGAGCCGGTCAATACTCCTCTGAAGCTTAAGTCAGTTCAGGGTAGATGTTTTAGCAGTATAACAGTATAGAGTTATTGTTTGCCTACCATTGAAGAGGAGTAATAGTGCTATTTGTAGGGAAACCGGCTGGGGTTCTCCTAGCCTATTTCCGATGTGGGACTCATATGTTTGAAGGAGCATATGAGTCTGCTCGGCAAGGTACTTTGGAGTACCTGTAAGAATAGTCCCGGACATGGTATGGTCCGGCCATAACCCGGGATGAGTAGAGTGGGACCCCGACTGTGAGCCGGGCCCGCATGCCAGCCCCATTAGGAGCCGGTCCGGTCCACAGTGAGGTGTTATTTATGTTTGAGCTGTATGTAGTATGAACATTAGCAACCGGAAACCAGACTGTCTTCTTACGTTCTCATCGGAATGTCGGCAAAGCAGACTTAGCCAGAACTAATACTATGTTCAAAGTGTCAATCAGGCCATGCCATGCGTATGAGTACATGGTGGAGCAGGTAGGAGGATACAAGACCGTGGCCTTTACCATGAAAGACCTGTACAACAAGCTCGACCAACAACGACGCACCACTCCCTTTGAGAGTGATTTTGAAGCCGCACTTGCGTACATGAATGTGCTCGCATCATATGACCCATTTTTCTACTGCCGGTTCAATGTGGACGAAGAAGATAGGTTAATTAGCAAACATGTTTTGGAGAGATGGGCATTCATTTGTGGACTATATGTCTTTTGGAGATGTCTTGATCTTTGACAGCACATACAAAACCAATGTCTACGAGAAGCCACTGGTCTTGTTTGCGGGATCAAACAATCACTGGGAAAGTATAGTTTTTTGTGCTGCTCTCCTTGCGGACGAAACGGAAGAGACATACAGTTGAGTGTTGCGGGCGTTTTTGCATTCAATGAATGAGAAGAAGCCAAATGAGACAAAGTTGGGGATCAAGATGAGACAAAGTGGGGACAGACCACGACAATTCCTGTCGTTCATGTTGAACATTCTTGTTCTTATCTCTCTCTAACGATGGGAAGACTGTCTCATCAAAGTGACAATCCGCAAATCTAGCGGTAAAGAGATTGCCTGTTAAGGATTCCAAGTAGCAGGTAATAGTTGGAGATTCGTAACAAACATAAATACCTAAACGTTTCTGAGAACCCAATTGAGTGCGTTGTGGGGGCGCAATTGACACATAAACTGCACAACCAAAAATGCGTAAATGTGAGACATCCGGCTCATATCCAGTTACCATCTGGTACACATAAAACGGTGGACTGGTAGTGGGTCCGAAACGAATAAGTAGAGTTGCATGCAATATTGCATAACCCCAAGCATGTAATGGGAGATTGGTGCACATAACCAATGCCCAAGCGACTATTTGAAGTTTAGGGTTCACATCAGAGGAAAAACGGTCGTACTTTGTCGTGCGACCGGTCGCCAGATTTCTCGACCGGTCGCCAAAGCTTCTAGAAGTTGTCGACCCGTAGCCGAGAATGTGTCGACCGGTCGCCAGAGCTTCTGGACGTTTCTGAATTACTTCTGTGAGTTGTCAACCGGTCGCAGGGACGGCAGAAACGCCAGTTTCTTCTCCTTGGATCAATTTTTGATCCTTGCTTCGATTAGCTCGATAGAATGAATGAATGTCATTCCACTTGACCTTCAAATCAAGAAGCAATGTGTCCTAGATGTTTCCAAATCTCCCATGAAGAGCAGTCCATAGCTCATATGGGTCGTTAACTTGCATATATTCCCATCTTAGGGAAGGTCCCATGTGGCGCCTCAAAAACATCAATGCTTGGGCCTTTTTAGACGCAGGTGGAGGTTGTGTGTTCGCATCTGGAGCACGGATTGTGGGAAGGATCTCTTTCCCAGTACTCAGGTGGAGCTTGTGTCTCAACATCCTCATCCATCGGTGGTACTCAGTTCTATTAGAGTCAAGGAGGTCAAATCGAGCTTAGGCATTTCAATCATCCTAAATTAAACAAATAAGAAGATACATTAGTTTCGCAGTCATAAATAGACATCCACGAACACTAACACATATTCCAAGAAATTTTTTGGATTAGAAGACCAAGATGGCCATAACTTAAACCGTTCGGTAGCTCTACTTAAGTATGACCAGGTAAGTAAAAAGAGATGTCGGTGGAGTAAAGCTCTCTAAAGTACCACTAATCTCAAATCACTTTCCTAGACATCATACCCAAGTAGGTGAGCCTAGTAATGAGTAAGACATGACCAAAAATTGGTTGAATTCGATGCTTTTGTGAATTTACTTTATCACAAGACTTTTCTTTAGTGCTCATGAAATTACTTTATCATAGCATATATTATGAATCCCCACGATTCATTAAAACTCTTTAGAAACTTCTACTACAAAATGATGACATTAGAGGTGCTCATGTCTTACATATACCGCAAGCGATATAAGGTCCATCACTCCCCTAATGCTTCTCATAATTAGATGAAGTATAGTTTGGTGCCCATGAAATTACTTTATCATGGAATATTTAGCTCATAAATTTCATAGAATCCCACGCCATAAGAGGGGTCGGGATGAAAAAGAAGGGAAGCTTTTAAATCCCTGAGAAAAAGAAGGATACGAGAATTTAAATCAAAGTATGAACTTTTAGAAAATCTTACTTGGTTTTCTTTGAAATAGAATATCTGGAGATCCAACGGTCTGAACTGGTTTAAATTTGGACTGGGAGCAGTAGACACACAGAGGAAGCTGTCATCAAAGTTGTGGCTTGATCCAACGGTTGAGAAGAGAGAAAATCGCTTCCAAAGTCGGCTGTCTTTGTGCAGGCAGATTCTTGCGTGATGATGCTTTGCGGCGGTGATGGTGCTAGGGTTCTAGGGTTTTGGGTTTTTGTAGCTATGGCTAGAACTTGTGTTGATAACGTGTTTAAGATAAATGTAAATAAAGAGAGAGATGAGCAGAGAATATGATGTATTTCATTAATGAATAAGGGTTCTATATATAGAGGAGTACAAGATACAATATGTATTGATGTAGGAAATCTATTCTAAATACAATCCATACTCTAGAAGGATAAATTTATTCTAAAGTCCTAGTTTGACAATGCACACAATAACAATATCCTGAAACAAATTCTCATATATAAAGAACAAATTAAACAATAAAATGCAAGAACTATAATATTTATATAAGTTTCACTATCTACTACATACCTCCCTTGTTCATACTACAAACCTCAATTGAGAGTTATTTTCTCAATGTTCCTACGAACCAACTCCCCAAGTTATTTTCTTATTCCCCTAAAAAAAAGATATTTTCTTACAGTTCCTACCATGTAACCATGCCCAAAGTTTTTCCATTCATCTCTCCGTAATTGTTCAAACCCGTAATCTAGTGCAGTTAAGCTCTGTTTGAATGAAGTGTATCACTGTAACCTGAATTTCATTAGTGAAATAGTTGGGGAACTTGAAATCTGTGTTTTCGATCTCAACAAATGGCAGAAATTGCTATTGCAGTTGTATCGGCAGTAGTTGAGGGTGTGATAGTCCATATCGCCAACAAAAAAATCGATGAGAATGTCGTCCCAGTTAATTTGGAAGAAGTCAAGATTTGGTTGGGGAAGATGCAAGAAATTCTAAGCGAGTCGGAAAAAAAGATGGATGAAGGGGGCCCAAATCTTCCATCTTATTATGTAAAACAGGTCCAAGATCTAGCTTATGCGATCGAGGATGCTCTTGACGAGTTTCTGTTTGACGTGCTTCAACATGAAAACAGCCCTGGTTACATGGCCTTGAGTAAGATGATGCTTCAGAAACTGATAAAGAACAAGGCACGCAGCAAGCTGTCCTCCAAGATGAATGATATTCTGAAGAAGAAAATAAATGCTCAAATTTTACAAGAAGTACAATCCACACCATCAAGTTCCGGCTGCGGCGGCGACAGGATTTGGAGCAACCAAGATCTGGCAGAAGGTGATGAACTAGTAGGCTTTGAGGCGCTTGAAGAAAAGCTCTTTACAGAGTTGAAGCAAACAGATCAAAGTCGTTTGGTGATTTTGATTGCAGGTCCTGGTGGATCGGGGAAAAGCACTCTGGTAAATAAAGTTTACAGGAGCCATGAAGTTGATGAAGGAGCCTCATGTGTCCGAGATTGGGTTGAATTGCCAAAGATTTCGAGAGAAGAGGCCAAAAACAGATGTTTGCAGGGATCACTTCAAGGACAAGACAAGTTTCTTCTTGTCTTAGATGATTCTTGGATCAAACAAGATTTGAAATACATAATACAAGCATTACCAAATGGTCGGATAATCATAACCAGTCGAAATTCTGGTGTAGCTTCTCTTCTCTACCCCAGATATATCCATGATCTGAGTCGTGGGTTATCATGGGAAGAGGCCAAGGAACTCTTCTGCAAAAAGGCTTTTCATGATGGTCAAGGAAATTGGCCACCCGAGCTTGACGAGTGGGCTCAAAAAATCCTCAAGAGGTGTGAAGGCATGCCCCTTGCAATTTCAGCCATTGGTACTTTTCTTTTTCAGAAGAAAACTCCGTTCGAGTGGATGATGGTACATGACAGCCTCGGGTCAGAATTATGTACAGAAGGCTCGGATCTTTTGATCATTAGCCGTAATTTGCAGCCAAGTTACAGGGATCTTCCAAACCATCTTAGAAGTTGTTTCTTGTACTTCAGCATGTTTCCTGAAGACTACACCATCAGCCGTGAGAGGCTAATTCGTTTGTGGATTGCCGAAAAATTTGTGATGTCAGAAGTAGGAAAAACAGTCGAACAGGTTGCAGAAGATTATCTAAATGAACTCGTTGAAAGAAATTTAGTTGTGCCCGAATTCCATGGAGATCGAGTAAGGAGCTGTCGTGTTTTGAACCTTGTTCGTGAGATCAACATTTCAAGACGAAAGAGTTTCATCACTGTTTTGGAACCAGACTACACGGTTTCAGCTGAGAAAATTCGACGCCTTTCTGCTCATAATGGTGGTATCAATTTGATAAGGGGTATGACTAGTAGGGTTCGCACCTTACTAGCGTTTCGCCAGTCCATTTCTGACCTTGAAGTGGTACTCAAAACCGCTAAATTTTTAAGGGTTTTAGATTTGGAAGGTACAACTGGCTTGAAGGAGTTTCCTGAAGCTGTTAAGCGTCTCATCCTCTTGAACTACTTAAGTCTGAGGAAAACCGACGTTGAAAGAGTTCCCAAGTCCATAAAGAAGAATGTGCTTCTGGAAACCTTAGATCTTAAAAGCACCAAGGTGACCGAATTGCCAGAAGAGATATATAAGCTCAAATATCTGCGCCACCTTTTAGTCAATAGCTATAATGACGCATCGCAGAGATTTGAAGGAGTAGAGATTTCTAGAGGTGTTGGAGATTTATCTGATTCCATCCACAAGCTGTCACTGATTAAAGTGAAAAACAAAGAAATCATAAAAGCCTTGGGAAAATTGAAAGGTCTCAGGAAGTTGGGACTGGTAGATCTTGAAACAGAAGATGGAAAAGAATTGTGTATTGCCCTTGAGCAAATGAAATGTCTTTTGACATTGGATGTTAGAGCGAAAGACCAGAAGTCTCTTGATTTGGATCAATGCCAATCCCCTCCTCTGTTTCTCCGGCATCTATATTTGAGAGGAAGCATGCAAGGGATACCGAAGTGGATTTGCAAGCTTACTAGTCTACAAAAGGTTGGTTTGCACGGCTCAAACCTGAATGCTAACCCACTTGAGGTCCTTGAAGCTTTGCCTAATCTCATTGAGCTCAATTTGGTGGGATATTACGGAGGGGAAAAGCTGGTGTTCAGAGCTGATAAGTTCAAGACTCTAATGACGTTAAGTATAGAACAATTTGATGAGCTGAAATCATTAGAAGTTGAGGATGGAGCATTGCCTATGCTTAGGGAGCTAAACATGTATACATGTTGGAATCTGAAGTCTCTTCCAAAAGGTATTGGTGGTCTCAAATCACTCTACAAACTGTTTCTGCGACATATGCCCGATGAACTTATTGCAATGCTTCAAAAGGATAGTCCACACCGTCACGTGGTTCGGCACATTCCAGTCATCCATTCTTACAAAGATGGCACTGGATTACAAGATCTTTCTGAGAATGTATCGAGTATCTGAAACACGTACGCAAGGTAATGAAGCATTCAGTTCTTTTGTTGTGGTTGAATTGCAGTATATAGTGCTCCAGATAAATGACCATCAGCGACATATTTATTTGCTTGCATGGGTTACCATTTTGACCGGCATTTTTGTCAGCAGGCAGCTGCGGAGGCCGGGGTGGACTGACTAAAGGTCCTGATGGAAGATGTCATCACAACTTCATGGTAGTGAAGAAGGCAAAGCAAGAGCTCATCACCGGCAATTGGTCCTTGAATAAATCCATTATGATGTTTTACATTCGTCTTTAGAATAAGATGTCTGCTGTGACAAACTGATATCTATGTATTGTTGGCAGTATTTTGCGTTGTATGCTTCAATATTTCCTTTTTAATTTGGATGGAATTATGCAATTTTATTTGTTAGTCCAAAAGTAGTATTTTCGGACTACAACATTAATTTTGTTCCCCCAATTTCGTACTTCTGGTTTTCAACGCGCCTACTGTTTAAGATTTAGGAACTGTTTGTTTCTCAAATTTACATAGACGTTAAAAGATATCTAGACTGATTTTGAAGCCAAAAGAAGTTGCAACCGAACAGTTCAGACTAGATTTATCCCATAATTCTTCTAGGGAGGGTAGAAACTAGAAAACCACGGCCTGAAAGCACAAGCTACCCTGAAGTTTCTTCAATTTTTTTGGATTTATTTAACTTTCTTCATTGTCAATGGTTTTGAACTAGCTCCCTACTTGGGTTTGAGATCTAGGATTTAGATAAATCTAATTTTTTTACAATTAATAAAAGAAAATGAAGCACGAAAATTGAGCAGTGCAACAAGCATGAGAAAAGAGAAAAGGAAGATAGTACCTATTATGAGCAGTGCTAGCAGCAAGGGGCAAAAGTGACAAAATATAACAATATTTTTCCTTTTACTTTTAGGTAAGAAGTATCTTGTTGACAGTAAAGTTCGCAAAACCAGTTCTGTTCCCAATATTTATTTTTGCAACAAATTTAACAAGAGTACAAAGTTCATATGGAAGAAAAGGTGAAAAAGGAAACAAAACCTAACACAGTATAGCTGGCTTATCGCACCGGCTGCTGATTGTAGTGATTCTTCTCTTTTTTCTTTGCTGAAGCTAGCCTAGCATTCCTGGCAGCAGCTTCACTCGCAGCAGCTCGGGCTGCGGCATCCATTTCCTTGCTCGATTTCTTCTTCTTCATAGATGCCACTTTCTTTAGCCGCTCTTTAACATCACCAGTTGATGTATCTTCTGCCTTCTCAGTTTCAGTGGTTTCTTCTGCTGCTGCAATTCCAGTGCCATCAGGCTGGTCCTGGGATTCTCTCGACTCCTTCGATGACTTATCCTTCTTTTTCTTCTTTTTAGCACTTTTGCTCTCCCCGAGGGCATTTTCCTTCTTGTCTAGGTCACCGTCTAGATTCTCTACTTTCTTCTCTTGGGCAACATCTGCATGTAAAGGTAAGACAAAACTTAGATCACAGAAGAATAAAACACAAGTTGTATGTGATAAAATCTGATGAAAGTTGCAACAAAAGGATCATTATGAGATGACAGGCGCCATATTTAGTTTTCCAACTTACTTTAAATAATGACAACTTATCATATATCTAAAGGTAGAGAAACCAGATGGTAACCGTGTGTTTTAAGAATGTGGGGGAAAATGCAAGCAAAAAAGAGACGTGATATTAATATAGCAAAATTTCAATTTATTACAGGTAGTGAAAGGCAATCATTAACTCTTATAATAATATAATGAATAGACAGAAATGAGGATAATCTTTTATTTTTATTTTTTAACTACAGAACTTTAGCATGTTGGTGTCAAATGATGTATTTAATCTTCTGGAAAATACACTAATTTCTGACTACAAATCCAAAGTTACAAAACAAGAACCAACCAGCATGCATACCGTTGAAGACTACATACCTCTGGAATCATCATGGCCACCGGTCTCGTTTTTGCCAAGTCCTAGCTCAGCAAGAACTGCTTCAAGTTCTTCAAGCCCCTTTTTCTTCAGTTCCTTCTTAGAAAGCTGCCTTTCTGTATCCTTCGGAGCTGGAGACGCTTCAGGAGGCTTCTTAACTGTCTCAGCTTCCACTGGTGCTTCAAGTTCGTTTTCATGATCCTCATCCACATCATCATCAAGACCTTCCTCTTCACTGTCACTTACCTGAGATCCAGGCTAAAAATAAGAATTACAGAATCTAACCAGTCTTAAAAGCAATATTCTTGTGTATTTAGTAAGGTTAACTCAATTGATAGTATATTTGGCAATACTTTCATTGCGTATTTTACAATAAACTTTACTCTCTTTTCTATTTGAGTTTATCCTTTATTTTAGTGTTAAAACTAAAAAGATGGTTGTAACTACCAAATTTTATGTTGACTTATAGTACGCTCTTAATTCTTGGTTGAAACAAAACTGAAACATGGAGGAAACGGGCTGAGTTGGCATGAACAATTAACAGGCATGACACTACATGATCTATGTTATGCCATGCCGGCATCGGACAAGTCGTGCCAAACAAGCATGGGACCTGGCCTGTGCAATTTTTTTTACATATGCAACAGACCAAGATCAGAAACAAATGATGAAGGCATGACAACAAAAACACAGCACAAGTAGAATTACAAACAAGCAGAACACAAACATGAATTTGCTAAATGCCAATGCTTTTCCCAAATTCGTGCCTAACACAACAGGACTCGAATGTCCCCATTTTACACCACTAATTTGAAAGTATTAGTTTGACCTTTCATTAATTTGCCACTGTCAACATCTCCTTATCCTAGATGCTATTCAGCCATGAAGAGCAATGTTTCAATTATCAGCAAGTCGGTAGTGGCTTTCAAGTACTGAACTTTGCACTAGGTTTATCTATTGGAATAGCAAGGATGCATCATAATCATGAAATGACATTATAATTCAAAGACCAAAAACCGGTTGCCTGGTTGCCCCAAAACCACCAAACAGCAATAAATCAGGGTTTTTCCTATTATAGCAACCTGATGGGTCCACTGCACAGCCACTCAGTAATCAATGACCAACTTTTGTTGGTTACTTGGGATATACACTGGGAGTTATAATAAAACCGTCTAAGCTACTTGTGAGGCCGTTCCTCAGGCTCATGAAGTATGCTCTCGTGACAGACTATCAATTTATTAATCCTACTACAAAATTATTATACACCATAAATCCATAATCACACAAACAAAAGAAAAAAACTAGTACAAGGTGAATCCTCATGTGATGCAGGTACAGGACTACAGGTATTAGTGGATCGTTTCTGTCTTTTGATGAAAACAGGCAGAAGAATACATGTCACCCAGCCACACTGTCCCCAATTTAATAAGATGATGTACGCTTGTTGAAATGATATCGTAAGCAGAAAACTATTGGTCAACCAGCCTCACCTTCCTATTAAGACAATGTACACGTGTTGAAAGGATACCTATCACGGACAATCCATGAATACCAACAAGATCTAGCTATTTCTAAAAGCATAAGGAAATCTGATTCAGCAAATTCAAGGTGGCAAAAAGTAGAGAATAACCTAGTCATAGCATCAACGATGCGATCATTCACCACGTGTAGACAAAATGTAGTATATTGTATCCCTATACAGAGAGTGCAATAACATGTGGACTTTCAAAGATTCATATCTACTACCATTAACTCGCATCTACTACCGTTAAACTTTTGTTTTATCTGACACTTCCTTTAAACTAAATGATCAAATGAATGATCTGGATTAGGCAAGTTTCCATAGAATCATCAGAAGCAAATATTCAATAAATTCCATAACTCCTACCAAATGTTATCATCGCAATACTTTCACTAAGCATCATGTTTTCCGAAAAAAGAGAAATAACTACATCATGTTTGAAATAACTACAATCAAGAAATCTATTCCACAAAGACCAGTGGCATAACAAACAAACTAATCCACAGTTCCTATCATGTATTTTCCTCACCAAATCTCTACAACTGAGTGTCATCTCAATTTTGTTTGTAAATAAAACAAAAAAACAAAAGTAAGGAAAACCACATTCCATTACAGTTCACTCATAACGAAAACACAGATGATTTCTTGAACCAGAAATCAACATCCAAAATTTAGTACTATCCAAATTAAGATCATGAAAAAAAAAAAAAAAAGAAGCTCAAAGTGTATACCAAATCACCGACCTCCGCATGCTCAGGCTCCAGCTCAGTCTCCTTCTGCTCCTTGGAATCCGCGCCGGCCCAGCCCAATTCAGGCGGAGCCGTAGTTGCAAAGTAGTCGTCATCATCCTCGTCATCGACATCGGCCCATGACTTGACCGTGAGCGGCGCCGGTGCCCAATAAACCTCCTTCTCAGGCTCTGTCTGGCTTTTTCCACTCTTGGACTTATCGGACTTCTTCTTCTTCTTCAAGCTCCCCAGCGCCGCAAACACGTTTGTGCTGTTAAGAACCACAGACTCGTCCTTTCTGCTCCCACCTCCCACCATTTCCTACTCACACTCGAGCAATAGCCTTATCCAAACAGTGGATTTCGTATATTGAGGTTTTGTGAAGCCCGCAATCGGAAATGAGAGAGAGAGAAATTAGGGTTTGGGAGGTTTTTAATTCTGAGGATCTGAAACGGGAAGAGGTGAAACGAGACCGTTTTGGAGGACTTGGGGATGAAGACTTGAAGACTCGAAGAGAGTCGGAGAGAGAGACAACGAGAAAACGCTGTTTATATTTTTCAGTGCGTTGCGCTGGTAATGAGATTTTCAACCATTACACGGCTGCTGCTGTGTGTCTATGTGTGAATCTGTGATGGGCCTTATAAACAAATCCAGGTGATCACGGCTGTACATTATTAGGGCCCTGAGTGAAGCCTGGCCGTTGATTACTTGGTAAGGAAGTCTCGAGGAACGGTTGCGATGGTCGTTTGGGTATGGTCCCAGTGATCTTACGGACGCTTCTCATGTGTGTGGAGACTGGTGTAGGAGATGATCAGGATAAGAGGCATTTGGCTTGCATGCAGGTGATCTGGACCCACTTGCTAAGTTTAACTGATCATAAATTATGATTTTTTTGTTTTATTTTTTTCTTTACTTTTTTTTTTATTCAAATTTTTTTCTTTACTTGAGGATCTAAAGCTTTTTATTTTTGAAATTTTGCTTTTAATGTGTTCATATTGGGTCTCATACAATAATGTGTAAAATTTCGATAATATTTTTTGAAATGTTCATTTTAAAACAAGTATTAATATTGAGTAACACGCAAGTTTTTTAAATTTTAAGAGAGAAGATTTAAACTTAAAATTTCTTTCATTATTATAAAGATGAACATATTGGATTTCGTTTAGTATATTTATTATATTTCAAGGGAAAAAATCACCTTTAATCCCTCAACTTTGACTCGTTCGACACTTTCGTCCCTGAACTTTGAAATATATCACTTTTGTCCCTAAACTTCAACACCGACTATCACTTTCGTCCCTGACCGGAAAAAAAATGGTGCAAAACCTATGCCAAAATGTTCGCACGGATGAGAGGAGTAACTTTTATAACTGGGCTAAGCTCGATTCGGCCTAGAATGACTCGAATTTAGCCTGAAAGCCGGTGGTGGCCGAAACTTTAATTGTAAAATTCTCCGCCGTCCGGCGACGGTTTGAGGCGGGGTTGGTGGCGTTGAACTCGCCTCAAGGAGGGTTTCAAAGTCCAGTATGTGTTGTCATTCGAATTGGCCGGAATCAGAGGTTTATTCGGTGAAAACTTCGGTCAGGGACGAAAGTGATAGTTTTTTTCAAAGTTCAGGGACTAAAGTGATATATTTCAAAGTTCAGGGACGAAAGTGTCGAATGAGTCAAAGTTCAGGGACTAAAGGTGATTTTTTCCCTATATTTCAATGGTCCATTGTTTCCCAAAAAGTAAAATCTAATGGTTTTTACATAAAACTTTCATACTCTTTAATAAATTTCTATAAATATCGAATTTGGCCGATATATTAATCAGTATAATTTTACAGCTATCTTTGTTCTAGTCGGATAACATAATTTTTGTTTGTGTATCCTTGACAAAGTGCTCAGTTTTTTTTTTTTTTAATATATTTTTTAGTTTAGCAGTAAGCAAGAATTATCATCTATGATAAAAAAAAAAATAAAGACAAAATTATTTCCAGAAATTTACTTCAAATTCTCGAATTTTTTTAAATTTAATTGCAAGTCCGATTCGGTGAAGCCCAAACAAGTGTCCTTCTCTGCAAAACAGACACATTTTACTATTTTAGCAAAAGAATGTCCTTCACTGCAAAATTTTCAAACCTTAGGGTTTCAAAACCCCCTAAACGGACCCCTCCGATTTCATATCAAACCCATCCTCCTCAGTCCTCAGCAGTTAGGGTTCTTCCTATTATTTTTTTTTTTATAGGGAATTGGAATTTAGATAAGGTCTCTCTCTTTTGCCTCCGGCCTCTGTTCGATCGTTCACGAATGGCTTCATCTCCGTCATCAGAGCAGTGCCTCAAGACGAAGGCGGACGATCCCCAAGTAATTCTCTTCAAATCAACCCAATCTTTGACACGATTTTCATTTATTTATGCTGGATTTTCATATATTTATTTCTGGTTATAATTCAATGTATGGGCTACGTTCAAGTGGTTGCTAAGTTTCTGTTGATCTTGTATCGGAAATTCAAGTAGAATGAAGTATTTACCTAGGTTGATTAATGAAATTTAAGTTAAGCTAATGTGAGCGCATCAAAATGTTGACTTGTTTAGTTTATATTTTATTATAATAGCTTCTTCAATAGCACATCCCCTGCCCATGCGAGTGAGAGTGGTCATGTTTTTCATGCTTGATGATTAAAAGATAATTAGCTTTATAAATGATTTGATTAGTGTGGCCTCACTGTTAGAATTAGCAGCAGAAGCCGAAGAGGCACGAAAGTGAAATCCGGGTGGTAACAAGATAGAGTTGAATGTAGAAATAAGTTTAGAAGATGTAGCAGGTTGCCACCCAAACTAAATGCATTTTAACTGGTCAATTACCTTCTCTTTGTTTTTTTTTTTTGTGCTTTTGTCATTAAATCATTCCTTTTAATATCACCTTTTAGATTTGATAAATACAGGTTTCATTTGTTGAAACCAACTGAAGAGATGTGGCATTTGATGAAAGTGAAAAACAAAAAAAAAACACATGTTGCATTCGTATATAGTTGTGCTCTTTAAAGAGATAAATGTGTCTTTCAACTGTTCAACAGTATGAAAATGTTAAACTTTTTTATCTACTTGTCAGTATCTTCTTGTCATTTCCTTCTAAATCAAACAGGGTGGTCATCCATGTATTAAAAGAGAGGTATTGAATTTAAAGCGTACCTGTTAAATTCAGTGGCTTTCTTCCTTTGGGTGAAATTTTTTGTTTGAATATTCTTTATTGGCCTCCTATAACATTGGCTTGGTTGATTAATTTGTGTCTAATCCTTAACCGAATGGAACTGGGCTGGTTTTAATTTTGAATTGGCTGGTTTGGGGTTTGACATGAATATTCTTTATTGGCCTCCTATAACATTGGCTTGGTTGATTAATTTGTGTCTAATCCTTAACCGAATGGAACTGGGCTGGTTTTAATTTTGAATTGGTTGGTTTGGGGTTTGACATGAATAGCCCAAAACTGACCCAAGTTGGCTTTAGGATGAATGCTTAAAGGAGGAACGCTCAAGCCAAGTTGGGTCACCCAACACAACCTTTGTTGACTCCTATTGAGGAATTAACCTCCGGCCACCGCGGACTTCCGAGGTAGATTCCGGCCAAACTGTTCACTATTTGGAGAAATACCAAGGTATAAAGTTGTTATACTCTTCATAAGCTTTCTTTTGGCTGTGGTGTTGTTTATTTTGGTAAGTTTGAAATTTGAAGTTTTCCGGCCACCTTCAGCCACCGCGGCTCTGCCGGAGAGGACAGTGATTTTAGGATTTTATGGTCCAGTTGAGTCAAATTAAATTCCTAGATTGTTATTAAAGTCAGTGAGGCCTTATTTTATGTTTTTGCCTTAAATTTGCGTTCACTTTTAAGGAATTTTGTGAAACCTCATTTCATTACACTTTGAGTAAATATGTTTAATGTTAAAATTTTGTAGTCCACTGATTGAATTCAATAAGCATTTCTCAACAGGTAAGGGAACCCCCATAAGACGTGTTTTGGGCAAGAGCAAGATGATAGTTGGATTGCTAGAAGGAATTCCAACAATGCTTAAGGGTGAAATTGCAATGGTAATGTCTTTGTAGTTTCATGAGCTTTGTGTCTGCCTATGAATGTGTGTGCAAAATGGTGAATTTTGTACCCGATTTGGCTCTGTCGTTTTGTTGTTATATCTGATAATTGTGCTTTCGATAGAATGAGGAAGCAACTTATAGGGTAGATCAATTCTATATTGAAGAAAAAATGATAAATAAAGACCTTTTTTATTTGATGAAATGATATTTTGCTGGGATATTTGGCTGAGTTTTTAAGATTGTAATTTTTTAATTTTTTTATATGTTTCAGTTAAAAATGAAACCTCAAGTGCACTATGGTGAGGATGATTGCCCAGTTTCAGCTCCCAGTGACTTTCCAAAGGATGATGAGCTTCATTTTGAGATTGAGATGATAGATTTCTTCAAAGCCAAGGCAAGAATTTCAAATAAGAAATTGTCATTTTAAACCATAATGTTTTCGGTATGGTAGAACAATCTACATTAGCAATCTACCTAGCAAATGTTGATTTTAATATTAAACATGAAATTGCAGACTCTTCTGTGGACATTGTTTATGCTTATAAAACTACTGATTGGTGATCAACACATTGGCTTTATGATACCCCAAAAATGCTCCTGACTTCACATTGGCTCTGATCTTTATTGATTTACATTTGGTTCTTTTTCAGGTGATTAGTGATGACTTGGGAGTTGTGATGAAGGTACTAAAATAATATATTGTTGCATTTTTTGTTTGATTTAGTTATGAGCATTCTGATGCTCTAAGATGCTTTAAGCAATTCTACTTGATTGTCATTGAATTATGGCTCTGCTGATGTGGGGTGTTCCGTAGATTTTTTTTTATATCATAGGTGAATGAATCGGAACTTAAGTTAGCCCCCTAACAAGTGGCAAATTGAGCTTGACACCATTTTTGTAACTGCCACAGTCTAGCATGCCAAAATATTGATGGAAGAACGTTATAGGAATTATGAGGTTGAAGATCAAATTAAATACCTAAATGGCATGAAATCTTCTGAAAAACAAGAGAGAATGTTATGAAGTGAAGTTGTTGGGTAGTGATGATTGAAACAATTTAGCTTGCATGTTATGATTCTGGGTTTGAAAAGCTTTGATTGTGGTTTGGATTATGCATATCTAATGTCAAAATTTCGTTGGACATTTCTTTACTGGGTTTCCCTCACAGTTATTGAACATTTCTTTGGAAGAGATTATTCCCTATATTTTTTTCTTTACCTTATATTGCCAGTTTCAGCAAATCATGTTTGTTCGGTTCACAAAAGCAATCCAAAATTGACCAACTATATGTAGCACATGATGTTATCAATTAACAACCAAAGATTCAACTTTAAGATTACTTGAACACAAAAAAATAATTGTCAAATAAAAACCGACGTGTCGTTTTTATTCAATATAAAGGCCAAATTGGGCCTATTTAACAAGTCCCAGCCCAAACCAATTTAAAAACGATACGTCGTTTTTAACAGACCAGCCCAAACCAGCTATAAAAAACGACACGTCATTTTTTTTATTTTCAAAAGCGGAATTGGGCCTGCTTTTCAGTAGGCCCAGCCCAAATCATCAAATAAAAAACGACGTCGTTTTTATTCAATACCCAGCTGAAACCAATTATAAAAAACAACACGTCGTTTAATGATATGGCCCAGCCCAAATTTTAGCAGAGAACAAAAACGACACGTCGTTATTTCAATTTGAAAGGCCGAATTGGGCCGCTGTTTTGTTGCCCAGCCCAAATCTTCATAAAACGACATGTCGTTTCACAAAGTGGCCCAGCCCAAATATCGCGCAAGATAGAAAACGACACGTCGTTTTTAATAAGAGCCGAATTGGGCCTATATATTAACTGACCCAGCCCAAACCAATTTTAAAAAACGACACGTCGTTATTTCATTTTGAAAGGACGAATTGGGCCGCTTTCTTAGGCCCAGCCCAAATCGTCAAAAAAACGACACGTCGTTTAATAAATTTGCCCAGCCCAAATATCGCGCAAGATAAAAACGACAAGTCGTTTTTCTAAGGGCCGAATTGGGCCCATATTAACCTGGCCCAGCCCAAAACGATTTTAAAAAACGACACGTCGTTATTTCATTTTGAAAGGCCGAATTGGGCCATTTTTTTTAGGCCCAGCCCAAATAGTAAAAAAAAAGACACGTCGTTTCATAAAGTGGCCCAGCCCAATATCGTGCAGGATAGAAACGACACGTCGTTTTATAAGGGCCAAATTGGGCCTATATTAACCTGGCCCAGTCCAAAAAGATTTTAAAAAACGACACGTCGTTATTTCATTTTGAAAAGGCCGAATTGGGCCGCTTTTTCAAGGCCCAGCCCAAATCGTCAAACAAACGACACATCGTTTTATAAAGTGGCCCAGCCTAAATATCTCGCAGGATAGAAACGACTCGTCGTTTTTATAAGGGATAAATTGGGCCTATATTAACCTGGCCCAGCCCAAAACGATTTTAAAAAACGACACGTCGTTATTTCTTTTTGAAAGGCCGAATTGGGCCGCTTTTTTAGGCCCAGCCCAAATCGTAAAAAAACGACACGTCGTTTTATAAAGTGGCCCAGCCCAAATATCTCGCAGGATAGAAACGACACGTCGTTTTTATAAGGGCCGAATTGGGCCTATATTAAAACACGTCGTTTTGGGAAGTGGCCCAGCCCAAATATTGCGCAAGGTAACATCAACACGTCGTTTTTATTTTATATAAAGGCCGAATTGGGCCTATGTTAGCCTGGCCCAGCCTAAACCGATTTTAAACAACGACGCGTCGTTTTATGACTTGGGCCAGCCCAAATTTTCGCTTAAGATAAAAGTGACACGTCGTTTTTTAGATTTTCAAGGGCCTTATTTGGGCCTGGCCCAGCCCAAATTGTGTCTTAAAAACGACTCGTAACTATGAGTCTATCTGTCTATGACAGCTCAAATCCATTTCCTAATCAGATGTGCAAACTCAATTAAAAGACAAGTAATGCTTGCTAAGATAAAGAGTCTCGAGCTGAAAACACATAAATCAATTGGAGAAGTCTTCTGTAGTTGCATAGGTGACTCCTCAGATTTCAATCCATGATCACCCATAAAGACCAAAATAAGCTGAAAACGAAATCAAGATGAAGCCAGAGGTGAGGTGGAATTGTCAAATGTCGTCCCAACATGTTGTATAACAAAGCCATAGATCTTTCTCTTCAGCCGATCAACCTTTTCATTGAGTAGCTCATCCCTTTTCAATACAACTTGATCCAACCACTCATTAACTCGTTTCAACTGTGACAAAACAGCTGCAATGGAGCCACAGTCTAGAGGTAACTTAACACCATCTGCAGCGCACTCTCCAAACACCCGAAAACCAGCATCCATGGCTTTCTCAACAAACTGTAGAAACCACATTTGCATCTCCGACTGCAAATTCTTTGCAAGCTCTACTGTCTCTCTCATTCCATTTCCCTTCTTCCACTCCCCAACATGAGCATTGGACTGCGGCGACGAAGAAGAAATCTTCAAATTGGCTTTGGCAGGTGCGTTGAGAGATTGTCGTTTTGACAAACTTTTCTGCACAGTGGATGGAGACTCTTGATCTTGGTGGGTAAGAAGGGAGACAACTCCAAGATCAGTAGCCAAGGCAGCTTCAACCCAAAGAGAAACCGATTTTGATTGCTCAATTGGAATGTTATCATAAGGTGTATCAGAATTGCGGTTGCTGGCAATTGATTCAAGAGTTGTTGTTGATTTAACAACATCATCATAAATCGAAAAGAACCTGTCAATGGCAGGTAAAGGATTCCCAATCTTTGATGTGGAAGACAGTTCTGCAAACATGCTGAGATACAAGGGAAAAGTTTTGTTCACATCAGTCACTAGTCATGAATGGTGATTATTCAGAGGCACAGCACAAGTAAATATTTGATATAACTATCAATGCACACATGAATTTATTACCTTAATTTCCTAACAAGAGACTCTGTAGCAATCGCCTCCTGTAGTGCTTCAGCTGCAGCTGTGGCAGCAAGTACTTTCCTTTGCATAGCTTCCTGCAATTGGGTATGGTTTAGTGGATGTCAAACTATTGATTTCTAAATAAAACTTGCCCAATCTGCATCTAAAATGCCAAATAAACAATCCCTACCTTTCCAAGCCTTGCAAGGTCTGCAGAGACTGCATCTAATGGAACGCTCCCATCAGTCCATTTCCTTTCATGAACAGTGATACCCAGAGCTGCATAGCTTGGCTTCTCTTGGACCGGGCAATCTTCATGTGAGCTAGCTTTCGATATCACACTCGAACAATCATCACTTGTTTTTGCATCACTTAATCGTCTTGAAAGGGCAGTCTGCAAGGACAGAATGACAAAGTCAGCAATTATATTGAGAAACCTTGAAACTTCAAAGAAAAAGAATATGCAGGACAATAAGTCAATTCCTTACCTGGGTCCGCATAATTGCTTGCAAATCTGGTTTGTTCTTGGACACAGGCTTCTCCTTTTGCTCCAAACCCTGCGACTCATCCCAGCCCTTCCTATTATTTTTACCAGACCCAATAATTGTATCCGAAATCTTCGAAATCCCGGCAACGATTGTAGCCATTTTCTTCTTTGCAGCAGAGTCCTTTGCTCCCCCAACAGACAACCTTCTCCCTGGAGAAAGCGAAGCCCTTCTGGGATTCGGCGAAGCCTGCCTCCTCCCAACCGGCGACGGCTGCCGATACCTCGACGGCACAATAATCGAGGGCTCCTTGGCCACCTTCCGATTCTCTTCACGCGCCACCATCAAGCTCGGAACCACGCATTTTGACGGCGCCGGAGATGACGATCTCTTTCCTTTTCCCGCCGGGGAAGGATCCCTTTCCGCCGGAGCTACGGCCACATTCTTCTTCCCGGCTGATACGGACCTTTTGGCGGTGGCCGGAGATGAGAATCTAGCCGCCACTGGCCGATCTAAGATCTTCTTCGCCTCATCGGAATTAACATTTCCTCCCAAATTAACATTCTCTCGATTTGCAAACGGCTGCCTCGGCGATCTTCCCTTCTCGATCTTGGGTTCTTTGATCTCCGTCCTCACTTGCTGCTCCTGCTTCTTGTTGTTCGACAGATAAATCGCCATGAAATCGGCGGACTGGTCGGAATCCGACACCGGCTGGATCACAAACTCGCGCTTGGAGGCGGAGATTCGGGCGACCAGCGGCTCCGGGGCGCCGGCGAAGGGGTGGCGCCCTGCGATGGGGCGGATTCCGATGACGCGGGGGACCGGGGAGTCGAAATCGAAGCGGTCGACGTAGACGAACTGGCCGAGCTGGAGGCGGTTGGCGAGGATGAGATCGGTGTCTTTATCGGAGAGGGAGACGTAGGTGGAGTTGAGGGAGTCGGAGAGCTGGACGTAGAAGCCTTGGTTGGGCCAGAGGTCGGAGCCGGCGAGGGCGGGGACGATGCCGATGACTTGGAGGAGGGCGGAGCGGTGGTCGCCGGTGACTTTGGTGGCGGAGTTCATGGACTGTAGAAGCCGGAGGAGGATTCCCGGAGTGGGTGACGCCATTGTTGTGAGAGACAGAGAGAAGTTGGAGTGTGTGAATATGACTTGTGAGGAAGAGGAGTTTAGTAGTTGCTAGAGAAAAAGGGAACCAGAGCTCATCCGGCCGTTAGATTTTTGAAATTCAAATTCCCGCTGACTATTATTGTTTCGTATTTTAATGTTTTGAATTGAGGGGATACGTTACCGTTACGTTATCCCCGTTGATTGCGAAATGCTAAGATCGTTCGTTGGCCGTCCTGTCCAGTTGTACCACGACACGTGGCATGCAAAAAAAAAAAAAAGAAGATACAAATCCTTAAAGATCTTTTTCTCTAATTTTTTTTTTGGACAAGAGAAGAGATCTTTTTCTTTAATAAACATAGAGATGAATACCAATGGTACAGTCTACAGATATATAGGCACATAAAAAGTCCAAGTCATATTTGTATTCTTCTAATCCAACGGGGAAACAAAGCATGGAGAGTAACACAGGAACAATGTTACAGCAAGCTAGAAATTATCGGTAGCAAAGTTAAAAATGAAAACCAACAAAGCATTACAATCGCAGAGGTATGGTAAAAGAAAAGAATAAAAATACAAGGATGTCATTCAACTTGTTTACTCCTTTTTTGACAAGGTCTTCTTTGCTCCTCTGATGCTGTTCTTGGTCGATAAGTGAAGGAATAAGGCTCTCCACATAGATACCAAAGCTACAAAAAGAACCACGTTTGCTAATATCACGAATTGGTAGATTCCAACAACTGTCATCATTAAAATTGTACATAACTAATGATGATCTATCAAACACCATGAGATCATGAGATTCTGTCCAGAAACCAGAGTGTGACAAGCGGTGATATGGTTTGGAGACCCTCATTTTAGTCCAAGACTCCCTCACTCCATATTCCTTCATCACCCAAAACTCATTAAATGTTTTTTCTCGAGTCCGTGTTGATGCTGATGATAATGTTATACATAGCCAATCTCTGAAGACCCCCAAATGGATTGAACTAGTACTGTCAATGGGCGGTAGTGGAATTTCTCTAACCTCCTCCTCTGCCAAAACGAAAGATATAATCGCCAGCGAATTAAATGTCCACACCAACCAATGAACACCTCCATTCAGCACGATCCCATCATAATCTATAGGTTTGTAGGGGAATAAGCACTCAATCTGTCGCCAAGAATCAGTCTCCAATGTGTAGACACTAAACACAATTCCCATCTTGTATTCATTAGTGGAGTAATCAAATCCAAACCCATATAACCCCAAAATAAAGGGTTTCTCTGGTAGTCTCCACGTTGGTGTCTTTGGTAGTTTCTTCGATTTCTTGGTTACAGGGTTAACCAAACTGAACCCACCTAGACCGCGACAGGATCTTAACTCGGACAACAACAAGCCATCGAAGGAACGGACAAAGGGAACCCAACCACGTCAACCTATTGGAAGATGATTGTAAACAAAGTCGAGCTCAGTGGCTTCTGCTGCTGCTGCCACTAAACCATCATCAACATTATCATTCTTATAGTTGAGAAACTGGTCAAGGTCCAAAGAGTAAAGCCAATGATGTTCCGGGTCAGCAAAAGAAAATACGAGGCGCCGTCTTTGGAAGAACACATCCTTATTCTCAACGGCTTTGGAATAACTCCGAGCGAAGCACACATGCATGTCAAGCCGTCAGTTACAAAGAAAAGAAAAACGTTAGAATATTTATGTCTGAGTCTTATTGTGAAGAACAGGTGAAATTAGAGCAAAATCATATGATGAATCATGTATAATACAACTCCAAAGTATCATGAAAATTTCTTCACATTTAAACGTATATGCACTAAAATCTACAATATACCCCATTAGAGAACGAAGACAATCTAATTGGAAACAATACATATATTCTGCCAGAACAATCTACTTTACAAGCTGTAAACTAATTAAACCAAAATGTAACATGTTACAATCTTTGCTAGCTAAGCTAGGTTCCATGGTTTCCTACAAACTTATGCTAGAGGAGAATCCAATACAACATACACCCACCAATAGTTTTCATCACCATGTGTAGAAGTCCCCTATTCTGGAACAGTGAAGAAGCATAAGCTATCATCACTGGGAATTGGCAAACCCCTACTGATGGATCTTCATCGGTCTCCACCGCCAAACCAGAGAAATCACAGGTCCAGATTTTCTGGTCATTCACTTGGTAATACATGTTAAAAGCATAAGAAGCATTGCCTTCCAGGCTAAGATTGTTGCAAGAAGAACCATAACCCAAGGCAGTACAATCTGAAAGGCTACAAGCATAGTCAATGCTACTTGATAAACCATACAAATCTTTAGCATCTGGATTCAGCACACACCACCTCTTGAGCATATAATCCACACCTTCCACAGCTACAAGTCCCTTATTCTGCACAGAACCCGACAAATCCAATTCATATTTCGGCTTCCCATCAAACTCAAACAGCCCCCAATGCCTTTCAAAGCAGCCAGGAGCAATGCTTTTAGCATTTTCATCAATGAGGCTGAAAAGATAGACATCAATCATGCCTTTCCTAGCTGGAGTTCCATTTCCACTCAGGGCATGTTTAAGCATTCCCTGATTAAACCTTTTGGCATTTGGGACATTGGCATTTACAACACCATCAGTTGGCCAACCCACTTCTCCAACTATGATCTTCATTTCAGGGAACCCAGCTTTGGTCAGAGACCAAACAAGGGTATCAAAGTTTGCATCAAACACATTGGTGTAGAGCAGGTTACCATCTCTAATGGGTTTGCTTGTTCCATCAAAGAAAGCAAATTCAAAAGGGAAATAGGCGTTTCCATAGAGGCTGAGAAAAGGGTAGATGTTGACTGTGAATGGAGCTTCATTGGTGTATAGGTACTGGATTATCTCAATCACATTGTCTTTAATTTCAGGCCGGAAGTCGCCCGTGGATGGAACTGGGTCTGAGTCAGGGGAGAAGTAGATGTCAGCATTGAAGGGCACAGTGGCTTTGACCTGTGAACCAAGCCCGGCACGGTTAAGAGCTTCCTGGATGTTCTTCAGGGCCGGTAATGTGGTCCTTAAATAGGTGCCATTGTATGTTTTAAGAAAGGGTTCATTCCCTACTGCAACATACCTGCAAACCCCATTGTCACAATATTAATCTAGCATGTACACACAAACAAAGCTATACCTAGTCCAAGAAATCAATTCTAAAACTTGCTTGTATACATGAAGTGTTTCAAGTACTTGTAAATGTTGCTTGTATGCTACTCTTGAAAGTGACATTTGTTGCCTTCACTTTGAGTTAGACAATTTATTATCCAAAATTAAAGACTTGGCCCACTAATTTGTTTAGGGTAATCTATGCATTAGAGTCTCAATTTTTCTTAATAGGGTCCTAGAATCATCTCAACCCAAGTGTCACAAAGAAGAAAAAGGTGCTAGAAAAGGCTATTTACATAGTAGAATTGACTCATTTGGACATAATTGGAAAGACTAACAATCACAGTCACAGATGAAACGACGTAAAGAAAGCAAGCAAAACAAGGACTATCAGAATCATAGGGCAAAAGTAACAACTGACCCATGATTTTACAGTAAATGAACATAATGCCATGAAATTAAAAGAGCATTCAAACATTGCAAATTGGTTTTTTTTTTTTTTCATCATACTCATAGACTCATAGTTAGCAAAAAATGGGTTAAGCGACTCAACTTGATATTGACTCCACCATCGTAGCAATAACTGGTGACATTGGCATCGACCCAAGAAACCGCAGCAACAGGGTCTATACTCATCTCTTGCAACATGAAATTGGGTATGGCCAGCATGACCTCAATTTGAGTCCCAGTAAGAGCCGCCAATATTTTCTGATCAGCTTCGAACAACTTGAGCTTCTTAAACCCATTATCTTCGAGCATTTGAACCACGTTCTCAGGTTGGAGCTGGTGCGTTGCCATAGTCCCCCAGTTGACTCCAAAGCTCGAACCTTTATGGGCCATGAAAACAAGAAGCAGCAACATTGTTACCAAGAAAGACTTGGACTTTGGGACTTTTTCATGCGCCATTCTCATTTTCTTTGCTAAATCTTTAAAGGGGTCTCTGGGAATCTGAATCTTTTGTTGAATGAAGCAGAATCGAGAAAGATTTTGAGGGCTCCAATGGTTCAGGGGAAGCAAAGAGAGAGAGGGAAAGGGAATTCTTTTGGGTCTTCGTTCCGTATTTATAAGGCTAAAAAGTGTGAGAATTTTCAGTGTAATTAGGCTTTTGAGAAGTTTCATGGAGAATGTGAGTGAGAGAAAAGTAGAAAAGAAATGAAAGATTCGTTGCTTAATTCGGTTATTCAGTATTTCAGTTATGGTAGCCAGCCCATGCTAATTGTTTCCCAACTGATTAGTAGTACTATTTATCTTATCACTGTGAGAGTGTTAATTTGCCAAAAATGAAAATTCCCATTAAGTTAACTTTGCCAGAACCGATGAAGAAGTAAGTTGTTAGGCCTCTTTGCTCACGTTAGTTTCATTTTATGAAGATGTTCGTCGGT
Organism: Rubus parviflorus; assembly: GCA_029955375.1. NCBI lineage: Eukaryota > Viridiplantae > Streptophyta > Magnoliopsida > Rosales > Rosaceae > Rubus > Rubus parviflorus. The sequence goes on from JARGGL010000004.1 coordinate 20,792,994, forward strand.
TGCTTCACTTTATTTCGAGAGTTTATTTTTATCATGTTTATCGAGAGACTAACCAAATTGCTCGTTGTCTCACATAATAGGTCATTCGGAGTTTGCTTCATTTTATTTATTTTGATTCACCACCGACTTTTCTAATTGATGACATTATCGTTTCGTATAAAAATAAAAGGTTGCAAGGATTTCTCTTGTTGCCCAAGAAAGTGAATGGGAACATACTTATCCAAGACCCAAAGAGCAAAGACTCAAGAAGAAAACCTATTGACCCCTTTTTTGAAGATTACTTAATGAGAATCATGCAAAATGCAAACTTTCCAGCCAAAATCTACGTGCTAAAATTTCAAGCAAATTGCAGGCTCTTCTTTTATGTGTTGCTTTCCAAAAGATTGAACTTTCTCGTCACAAAAGGCTAGCAACTAGAGCTCATAGTGCATTTCCAAAGAAAAAGGATGCATCTTTATCCTTTACTTCTCTTTATTCTTTAGGTATCTCCCATTTTGAGGGTCATACATAGAATTTTAGGGCCTGCAGGCACCTCAATGGAGAATGATAGGCACACATTGCGTGAGAAAATTGATTAAAGTCGGTCAAGATAATTTGTTTGGCAATGGGAAGCATAATCTTAACAAGCGTTTGAGTGATGCTGTGATAGGTGCTATTCTGGCAATAATAACACAAAAGATGAAAGATTGCCTGTGAATTATTCAAATTTTGTTGCCTCCCTATAGTTTCAGAGCAATGTAACTTGTTTAAAACAGAAAGAAGATGCTTGTTTAAAACACAGTCAAAAGATAAGTCAAACTGTCATAGTCAAAAAAATAAGTCAAACTGCGATACTGAGATTTCACAGCTGATTCTTGTACTAAGATGCAGGAATGGCATATACCCATCAGATCTTTGCTGATATGCCTTGACCAAAGACACCAAACCACCACAGAACAGATGTATGCAAAGGAAAATTACTGAATGATAATAAATTGAAATATAATCACTTGTTACATTTGTACAAGTTTAGTCCATGACTCCATATCATCTGTCTGTGATTGTCATCATGATTTGGAAGGATACAAGTGTAATAAATTTTAAGCACTCGTTTGGTGCAGGGTATTGGCTTTATTTGCAGTTTAGACAGATTTCTGTATTAGCTAGGTGAACAAAGCAAAACCAGCTTCAATTTGCGTAATTTCTCCATTAGCGAAATCCAAAATGAAGGAGATACAAGCCTACCCGAAACAGTGAGGCCCATCGGTTCTTATCCCTCGCCACACTCCGTGACATACTAATCAAGGCACGCTTCTGGCAGCCTAAAGCTTAAGCAAAACATTGCCTGAAGATGAGGAAAAGATTAGAAAGTAATCGTGTTATGAAGCATTTTTGTACACATGCAATGCACTTTTGGAGATTTGGAGATAAAAAAGAAGTTTTAAATAGTAATAATACCTTGTTTGGAGCAACATCCCTAACCCTATGAAATATTGGGTCTTTTATATGGGCCTTCAAAGCAGCCTCTGCCTCCTGCGTTGGAAAAGCAGTTTAGGTTAGTCCACAAGAGGCCCGAGTGCACGTAGGGAAAATGAGAATATGATCACCTTGACACTCTGATACCAAATACACAAGAAGCACGAGTGTGTATGCTACCAGTAGAGGTCAAAGACCTTAGGCTTTACCAAGTTAAAGGACTTACATAGTTAATCAGCAGATTTTAAAAAAAAAATTCTAAAAAAAAAAGAGTGTAGATATTTAGACAAAACTTACTGACAGAATATATTCTTGCGTTTCACTTGCTCTGATAAAGCAATAGCAGTGAATTAAAGGAAGAGGTTCCCTCCAATATTTTCTCTCGATCACACCTCTAAATGCATCTGGAATGCAAAGTGTATACATTAAAAGCGAGTTTAAATTTTTATTTCTACTACAAAGTAAAAGATTATTGAAACAAAATTCTGTACAAAGGAATAAATGATAAAATGATTTCTAAAGAAAAGCAATTGTGCATAAGGCATCTGTACCTAGAAATTGAAGGGCAGAAGCCGGAAGGTTCATTATCACATGATCAACATGCTCCCAAGTCTTAACATTAGAGATCTCAGAGCCTCTTATTCTCTTATTCTTGCTTCCTTTGCTCCTACCAGCTACAAGAACGTTTGTGCCATCAACACTTTCATTCTCTGCAAAGGGAAATGACTTAAAAATACACCCAAAAAGCAGTAACCCAGGATCTTAGACATTGTACATGCACCTGTTTGTGGTGCCCTTGATACCTGATTGACAAATATCTGCAGGTCTTTTAACTGGAGGTACTGAAGCATCTGTATTCCTACTAGAACCTTGTAAACCGTCCACATTACAAGTAACACTATCTGGCACCTCTTTTGCCTCAACTACAAGAAACAGAAAATAAAGATAAAGTTGCATACTAACAATCACCCGAACAGAATGGACACAATAAGTTCACATATATATTACCGGTTTGCATTCCATTGCCTGATTCTGATTCCTGACTACCCTGATTGGTACATGTCTCGCAAGTTTTGAGCATGGAGGCATCAGAATTCAATTCTTTCCCACAGTCAGGCACTGCCATCAATTGAGAAACAAATTCTCTCGCATCAAGATTGTATGCATGAATATGGTCACCAACATTGTTGATCTCTGCATTGATCTTCAGATAACGAATGCTATCCGGATTTAAGTCATTTGCATACACTATGCATCCTTTCCGTGCGGCAGGAATAGCAAAAGGGCCAATACCAGCAAACATATCACATATGACTTCCCCAGCTCGAAACTGAGAAACCAACCTTAAATGTTCATGTTCCAATCTTGAATTCCAATAGACCAAGCTGTAATCAAGCTTGAAAGTCGCTCCATATTGTTTCACTTCTGTAACCATATCTTTTTCTCCTGCTAAAACTTCAAACTTCGGCACGCGAAACTCATTTGAAATCGATCCAACTTTATTGACAATTGTCTTGATTCTTGGATAATTCTTCTGCTAATATAAAAAATATCCAAACAACACATAAGTATAGATATATATGGTACTGAAATAAAAATTGAATCTAGGTCTATATTGAGACCAGAAGTAAATGAAACCTACATCATAAATAACTTTGGCAATCACATCCTTGTAGGGAATTAATTCATCATGTATATTCAGATGGGCAACGTGACCTGCACGAGCATGAAGCAGTGTTAGTTCAACATCAGAGGTCAGCTTTTCAGCATGGTTATTGTTTGTATGCTAAATAGAATCATGAGTTGAGTACTTAACTATTGTTTCAAAAGATGAAGGAACCTCCAGTCCAGGGGGTAGAATTTGCTTCAATATATGGTCTGGAATCATAACAATTGATCACACAGTTGAAAATTTTCCAAAATACAGGGTTAAAATTCAAACGCAACTTAGCTATCATCAATAAGAAACTTTCATTACCTGCACCCCAATATGAGTACCCAAGTGTCAACAAATATGGAACAACTTCAATCTTGCATAGACCCTTCAGTTCATTGAGAATTTCGTCTGGAACAATAGATAGGTCTGCCACACACCAAAGAAAGAAAATTTTCAGTTAGTGATAACTACAAATATACATGCTTTGGGAAAAGGTACCATATTCCACATTGACCAAATGACATGATACCACTATGAACACAAAGTTTCGGAATTTGTTACCGGAATCTTGGACCCTCTCCGATAATATCATGTAACGATTTCTTTCACATGTTGGGTCCTCCGTAATTGGTTTTATGCGGGGTTTATCAAGCAAATATCTGCAAATCAAATGCCACCCACAATATGTAAGACTTCAGTATACAAATCACTGCATTGCAGCTACACAGAGAGTCGGAGTGTTTGAGATGTACCCATTTAGTGTTCGAGTGGCGACCTTGCAAAGCTCGCGAGGAATCCGAAGCGCCCACAATTTCAAATGCACGTCAAATTTACTCTCATCCAACATTTTCAAGTCTACGGAAAAATTAGAAGCAGAAATTTAGAAGCTTGGACCAAAATGAAAAAAGAAACATCGTAATTCCTAATTCTATTTTCTGTTGGGCATTTTGTCGAACACTGAGGGCACACATAACCCCAATTTTACACGGAATATCTCAAACATGCACAAATTACAATAAAAAATAGTTAAAGTTTCGAACTTCTACTCACTGCTCAGTTTGAAAAGAGCTGGAGTCGCTGTGTGTTTGTTGAAAGAGAAGAGCTGGAGTGATCTTTCCAAATTCCAATAGCTACTAATTGCTTCGTGAGTAAAAAAAAAAGAAGAGGTAATTAGGGTTTAAGCAGTTCAGTGGGACTGTAAAACGGTGTCGTTGTGCTGTTCTTATTTTTTTTTTTTTTTGAGCAATCGTTGTGCTGTTCTTATAAGTTTGTTTTTTATTTTTTGGGCTTTTATCATAAACAGTACTTAAGAACTGTACATCACTTTGGTACCCGATATTTAAAAACTATCACATTAGTACTTGGTCTTTAAAACCTAACCCAATTTTGGTACACACCGTCAATAACTTCGTAAAAAACATACTCACTTGATTTTTTTTTCCTTGGGGTTTTTTTTTTTCATAGAATTATTGACGATGGATACCAAAATTGGGTCGGATTTGAAAGGTCATATACTAATGTGATAGTTTTTAAATGTCGGATACCAAAGTGATGTACAACCCTTAGGTCAAGTACTGTTTATGATAATTCCTTCTTCTTTTTTTTGACAAAAAACAGACTTTTTTCATCTTTCACCGTCCATTTTAGATTTAACTTATTTTTCAGCCCGATTGCTAAAAATAAAACAAAAAATTCATTTTTCAACCCAAACCAAATATGTGTCGTGTTCGCTTTTGTGCATTAAAAAGAAGACCTCGGTTCTAAATTTAGTTTTCAATGATTTTATAAGCGCATATTAACCGAGCGATTACTATTAGTAATGAAATTCGTTGAGAGTCGAATATTTTCTTCCACAATCTTCTTCAATCAATAAGGAGTCGCATACTTCCCATTGATATACTGTAATATGGATTTGTGAGTCTCCTTCCACATGTTATAAGAATGATTATAGTTTTACTACCCTATATTTTATTTTTTATGTTTTTGGCCAACAGTTTCCCCTTTTATTAGCTTTAACAACAAGCATCTTAATTGCTTCTTGTTCTTCGTGAAACAAATTTGTGTGATGGCTACTCCTAGTTATTTTCAAAACAACGAGAAGACTTGGTTCCGATCTTTACATCTACAACTTTGACCAATTAAGGTCGGATTGTTACCAAGTTTTTGTGTTTTTTTTTTTGGCCTTCTTCCTATTTCTCGCTTTGGTATATAGCTAGCTGCTCAACCAATCTATCTGATATTGACTTGATAGTACCGAATTAGAGTTTATGGATTTGGGATCAAATACTATGATTTCTAGCTGAAACAGAAGAAAGCAGAGGACCCAGATATGCATTCCACCAACACAAATAGAAAGTTATTAAGGATCACTGTGTATCAAGTTTTCTCCTTTGACTTTTTGAATATGTACATGGATTCATTTCAGAGAGCAATCCTTTGAAACACAAGGGATATGGATGCTTGTGTATGCAAGGCAAATCTAAAGTCACAATTACAAATTAGACTCATACTTTCGCGAAGTTTTGGTATATATATCATTCTCTCTGAACTGGAAGCAAAACGAGTACCCTATGCCTATGCGCCATGTCTTGGCCTGCAAAGCTTGGTTCTGACCCAGAACTACACTAAGCTCTATCCCCAACCATCTCTAATCTCTATCACAAAATTCGCAGAATCCCATCTCTAATCTGATATGGAGTGGTCGTGCCAGCAGAGGAGCATCGAAACGCAGCGTCCGAGGATGTAGAACCGGGTTTTCTGGTGCTTTGCCATCATCACACATCGCTTTCGAAACCCGATTTTCCGGTGGCTTTTGCGGCGGCCTTGGTGTGATTGTGCTGGAGGAAAATAAGAAACTGACGCCATAGTGACAGCCGGCAAAGATTGGTGGGCAACAAAAACCAAAAGGATTTAGTGTAGTGTTGAAGAAACACGAATTCAGAGCTTTGTGTGGTTCCATACACATTTATAGGCATTGATGCTCCATTAAAATCTCCTTTTCCCTACTTTACATTACTATCCCTCACCCACCTGTGGTTGCTTGTCAACACTGTAAAGTTCACCAAGGGCACTTGAGACATTGTGCAACAGAACAAAAATCCGGTCAAAACAATGGTGGGGGCATCTTCAACTTGGAAGAAGAGTTGGAGTTGGAGAAAGCGAATAGAAGCCGTGTGGGAATACACAACACACACAATTGGGGCCAATAGGGTCCCCAATACATCCCCCAATACGACTATCCATCGTGGCGTTTATTGTCCTTGTTTAGCACCACGTTTTATTTTTGGCCTTTCAAGGCTTCTAGACGAAACAAGAGGTTGGCGCCTGCGGCTAGATAGATAAGAGAGGAGGAAAGAAGCTAATGTTTTATGTTCTAGACAGTGACGTCCAGGTCGGCCAACGCAGCATTAGATATATCGGATTGCGATGTATACAGAGGATGTTCTTCTGGCCGACTTGTTATTTGTTAGGTTCATGGACTAAATAACAACAGCAAACAACAGAAGATGGACCGCAATGAATTAATTATAGACATTATAATAAAAACCATCTGACAGTTTCCAGTGAGCAACACAGTGATAGGAGAACTAACTAGCCTTCCAACAAGAAACTAAAAATGGAAATGTACATCAGTTATGTATCCTTGCTTGGTTTACTAAGTATTGCGGTAAGCGTTCTTCGGCGATATTATGCACAGAGTTTATGTTTTCAGGTGGTAATATTTGTCAAGGAGCATCTCTGTGTACTCTCCAAAGGTAAGAGCACCGTTTGGTGGAATCAACTGAAACAAAAGAGTAACATAATGAAAGAAATGAACCGAAGAAAATTCTAAATCGATGAACTATGCTCAGTGATAAATTATTCCGTAGCCAGCCACAGATTGCATAGAAGAACATTCACAAGATTAAGACTTTTAGGCTTTGGAAAGAAAAAGACTGATTTCATTTCGTGTTCATCAATTTAGGATTCGAAAGACATTACCTCCTTATGGATATGAACTTCTTCAGGAAAATTAAGCTTTTCATCCCTACAAAAGAAACTATGCTTAGCTATCATCAACCATGCTTAAGATATCTCATGTGTGACAGTGAGTGTACATACCAGTCAGGTTGCATAAAGAAAGCAAATGTTGACCGGTCAAGACCAGAAGCCTCCTCTCCCTTGGGTGCCTAATAAACAACCAACGAATCAAAACAATCGCAATTGGTGAGCATACATGCAAATGGGAGAATGAGAGAAAAGAGGAACAGAAGACACCAATGTAGTATCAGAAAAGGTACCCGGACACAATGAGGTGTTGCACAAAGATAACCTCTGGACATAATTTCTGTGGTTTCACCAATTTGGTATGCTATTGCATCTTCTCCAAAGACAACCTAATACATAAAGAGAACCAAGTTAATGATACAGAAGCCCATATCGTTTATCATAGCCATTGTACTTCGTACTTCAATATGTGAGGATTCTGGAAAGAACTTAATTACTAATTAAGTTGCATTCATCACTAGCAGACTGCTCAACAGATGGAATGCTAGAAATTTAAGATTTCAAGTTGAAGCAAGGCAACCTTTTGGCCAGATCAAGAAATTTTAACAGAATTCAGCAAGTTACTACGTCTTTCTTTCTAAGAAACTAGCACACATATCAAAGAGGAGGTGGGGTGGGGATTCCGCCTTAGTTTCTACTATATGGCAAGATCAACTGATTTAGGAATAAATTAGTTTGGAGATGATAGATAGCTGATGATTTTGACAATGCACGCATGTACACAATAACGAAATAACGAAGGGAATGCAAGGAGTCCAATAGCATGGCACTAATGAAGGAAATCCATTATTGTGAGCTTTGTCTTGCACAACTAGTGTTTCAGAACTTAAGAAAACGTACTTTGACAATCTGATCAGCTCTTGTCCTAATATAAAGGCCAGCACCACTATCAGGGCAAGGTATTTCAACAGCATCTCTCATGAACATGGCACAGGTCAGACCTATATATTAAATTGAAGAAGAAATTAGACATAATGAAAGAGCCCAACTACCAATCAAGATATTCTACAGAAACTACAGATTCTGTATGAAGGGTTGCGAGATATTGCTTTGCAAAAATAACATTTTACAAGCAATAAACTCTGACATGAATAAATTAATATGAGAAGGTGAAAGATACAATTATCACCTGTCAGTGAACCATGGTCTGTATGCCACCCACACCAAGAAGACATGTTTTTGTCATCTTCAGTAGGACTACTGCAAGTCATAATTCACTTGTTCATATATGACCTCTACGGAGCCAAAAAATTACATACCACTCAGAAACACATAGAAGAAGAGCTATACACAATGTGTTCAATTATATCTTCATAATTATCTAAGGCGATACTTTCATACGTAATATTCTTTACTTCCTAGAGATGATCTTGATTCTTTCCCATACAAAACTTGTAATCTATCTCCTCCATACTCACATGTGCATCATCTTATCATTTTCTACTTCCTAAAAGCATGGCCGATTTCCTTCTTTTATTTCAAAATATGAAAAACAATTGATTGAACTTAAAACAAACTAGAAATACGAGGATGACTGCAAAATAACTTGAGCTTACAACTACTGAAATAATCAGCCATGAAATGTGAACATACAAATATACTGACCTCTCTTTCGTGGGAAAATAATATAGTAGACGCCCTTTATGACACCGAGAACGAAAAAGTACTTGTTCAAGGCCTTCGTCCTCACACATTTTGATTGCTTTTGATACTGTTCAACAACTCGTCAGAATTGAAATGGTTATCATAGATAAAGCTATATAACAAGCAAAACATTTGAAGCCAAAGAAGCAGGAGTAACAATCAAACAAGAAGAAAAAATCATTTTATTTGGCTATGGTGTAGACAAGGTCAATATCATTTAGTTCTGAGTTGAAAACTCTACATTCAGTAATTTAGGGTTCCTGTGATGTAAAACATTCAGAAATCTTGATTCAAATCATAGGTTGTGTCATCTCAATTTCATATAACCTTACAAATGCTCATCAAATGTTACTTAATTTCTTGTCTGGGAAGAAACTAATTATGCAGAAAAGTGCTGACAACGGATTATAAAATGGGACCTAAAAACAATACAGTTATGATCTATTGTAGTAAAAACTATAAAATATGAGACTTTACCATATCTATCACAGTGAAATGCCACCATAAGCCCAACTTCAAGGATCAGCTTTCCCAGAGCTTTGAAGGCTACAAATCAGTAGTTAATATTAATAAAATTTTATGCCCTTATTAATCAAATTTTATACAGTACATAAATCAAGAAAACCAAATTATCAAAAGCAGTATAAGACCCATATGGGTATGCCAGTAATGTTCTACCGAAAGGCAAGAGGAAACTACATACCCACTTCAAGTTCTGGCAACTCACGTTTAGGCCATATATTTGATCCACAATACGATGGGTACCTACAAGGATCATGAATGAAAACCTGAGCAGGATTAAGGTATCATGTTCTATCCGCTGAATCTGAACGTTTACATCTAGGTTTGATACTGCTTAACATATTGCAGCATAAAAACATTTGAAATGGCCAATATTACAATCTTGTCGGAAATTTATGACATTATTTATTTACCAGCAATAACAGTCCTGGTTTAACCATCTATTTTTCCAAACATTAGTGGTCTGACCCATATACTATACCTGGTTTAACCATCTATTTTTCCAAACATTAGTGGTCTGACCCATATACTATACCTCAGACAGATTCCATGAGCACTCAATTTATGATTAATGTTCCGAGGGCAGTTTACCTTTGAATTAGAGCCTCATCTGTTGTTGGTCTATCTAATATTGGATTTGCATAGAAAGAGCCTTTTAACATATCTGCAAAATCAAAACACAAAGTAAATTACAATAACTTGCTATTGTTATTAAGAGTTTCCAAAATCTAAACAGAAAAGTTTACCTGGCTTTCCAGATTCCAACTTCTCCTTTCCATGACTCCATCCAAAATTGTACCTGCAAATGGATGGGGGTAAAGCGAACCCAAGTCATACATCTATGACAAAACTTAAGAGTTGAGATGATCACATGAAACTTCATTTTTCTTGCAGTAGGTCTTGGAATTTCACTACTATGTAAAGAAGGTAGGAATCAAAGCAAAATTATGGCACTAATATGCATTACCTACTATGAGGATCTTCGAGTTCCTTCTTCAACTCTTCAGGAAGATTGGCTAATCTGATCAAAGACAAGCAAAACTCCCATAAGAAATGCCAAGACCAAATTACCTTCCTGAATTGATATAGAGGAAGTTAAAGTTAACATGAAAATTCTATTTGGAGGTTATACCTAGGTGACAGCTGTAGAAGATTTCGGCGCAATGATGAAAATCCTGGAACCTACACAAATCACAACTCATGGGAGCAATTACAAGAATACTAGTGAGCAAAAACTTATCACTACAACATAGTTTATCAGCTATTGAGTAATGGAAGAGATGATAATGGTACCATGGAGCACAATATTATCTCTAGAGCTACAGCCATCTCCAGATCACCATAGGCTGATTACATGTGAAATCTACATTATGGACAAAATGCATTCATATGACATATGCATGTTCATGGAAAGGTCCAAACATCTCGATTCCACAGCAATCTGCCCATGGTGATCTTCAATTCTTTCTAGCCCACACATTGATATATTCTGCACATGTAGCTAAAACCCAGACTGGCAATTCCATTGTCAAACAAATACAAAATGTAAGAAATAGTGCAACAAAAACAACCAATCACCATACGGATGTGATTTGGAATAACCATGGATTTTTAACATTTAGCTTATGGACATTGGTAATAAAATGGATAATTACTAATTAACAATGACGAGTGAGACTATCTAAAATACTGAGAACAAAAGGATAATATAAACAACAACAGTTCATATACGGTACGCAACCGGATACATACATCAGTGATTGATAGAATCCCTAACCCATTGCGTCCAAATCCTTCTTCAATTTTCCTTGACAAGTCCGTCTCTTTGTCCTGTCATCATAAAATCAAAAACTCAAATTCTTCGATTGAGCAAAACCTACAAAAAAAAAAAAAAAAATCTACTTCGTTTGGTTGCTAAGAAAAATGAAGGAGAATGAATCATTCATTTCAGTACAGCCAAGAAAGTCAACTCAACAAGTCTAGCACACCAATTTCGCTGAAGCTAACCTGAGATTTTTCATTTTTTTTTTCTCAGCAACCAAACACCAGAAGAAACTTCTGCTCAGTTTCCTCGGTTACCAAACAATCAATAACTGGTAAAGAGAGGGAGAGAGAGAATTACTTTGAGCTCTGAGTAGGATATGGTGACCGGCGTGAGAGTGGGGACGGTGGTCGCCGAAGAAAAAGGCATACTTCGGCGAGAAATTTGGCGGGAAAGACGGCGATTGGACTGTGACGGTGAGAGGAATAGAGAGGGAATCTGGTGCGAGGAGAAAGAGAGATTTTATATAGGAGAAGGAGCTTGAGAGCGACAGGTGGGAAGTTTGCTTGTCAATTCAAATTTTCAGAGCGAATAAAGAAAGAGAGAGAGATGCCTCAAAAATTTGATGGGGGGAATAAAATCATAAATCCCCAATAAAAAGTGTAAAACAGTTTCATCCCCTTCCCTCCAAAGCATAATATTCACCTCGGGCAAAAAAAATAAAAGAGCTTCGGCCCAATAATGCTATCTTCGGCCCAAATCCAATGACCCAATAAGTAATATGATCAACTCAAAAAAAATTAAAAAAAACTTGATTTTAGTTAAGTTGGTTGATACTGTACTTGATACAAGTGTAAAGTGGTACCAGCTGTGATGGCCTGTAGCAGCGGCATTCCTCACCTCCCTCACAAACTCGTCCACTCCTCCCCTTTTCAAGCTTTCCCGAATCCCCTCACGACGTCGTTTCCATTTCGCCCCACTCTCCCTTCACACAAATTCCTCACTCGCCGTCACTCATCCGATGGCTTCACTTGGGACGACGTCCTCCGAATATCCCAGCCGGAAGCCCTTCCAGACGACCCTTCCGATCTCGAAGGCTACTCAAACAAGATCAAAATCTGCAATCGCGGACTAGTAAGTTACATACCGATTGTTCTTTCGCTACTTTTGTCATACACTTTCCGTGCATTTTTTCATTCATATTGAAACTGCTCGCAGGAAATGCAATCGGAGTTCCATCCCTTCGTAATTGAGGACCAAATAGTTGGCTACATTCACAGCGGGTAAGTTTGAATGCAGTAAATTCAAACACTCTTTCATGCTTAGATTAGATTACCAGTGAATAATTTAATTTTCTCAACTGTGCAGATTTGCTGAGAATTTACGGAGTTACCGGGACGTGTTTACTTTCCCACCGGAAAGTTCCAATTCTGGCCGTGGCCAAATAACTTTGCATTCATCTCTAAGCACAGCTGAGAATAGGACTAGAGCTGTTGCAGATGTGGTTAAGAGCTTAGGGGAAGCACTGATTCCAGGTATAAGAAATGAGGTACTATGATTAAATGTGGAATAAGAACTGAATCAGATTCATTAAATGTGGTCAAGTGCTTATATTCTATGATTCTAATTGCAATGCATCTCAGTTGGAAATGTAGAAGCTATATAAAGGTTTTTGTTACTTGGGTTAACTATAGAATCACTTTATTTTGATGATCAGCTATACCCGGTGACATCGACTTTTGGGGCTCCCATATATTTCTCTCTTGAACGTGCAGCCGCTCCTTACTTTGGAATAAAGGTTTGTTTTTGCTCACTTAAATGGTGCATTATATTCAACTTTTGAAGCATTTCTTGCAAGTCATTTGGTTATATCAATAATCATGATTAATGGACCTGGCTAATAGAAGTAAATGGATACTACCTAGCAGTGACAATGAGTTGTTATTAGATAGTCATGGAGGTTTTTGTGAAAAGATTTGATAAGGAGGTATGGATGGCAACCACTTTTTTCTTACTTTCTTTGCTTTCTTACTTTTTTTTTTTGTGAATAGGCTTATGGAGTGCAAATGAATGGCTATGTTGAGAAAGATGGGAAGAAATTTCTATGGATCGGGAAGAGAAGTCAACAGAAAACCACCTATCCAGGAATGCTTGATCATCTTGTTTCTGGTGGACTGGTTCGTAACAAACTATCAATTCACTTCAACAGATTTTACTTTACTTTCTTTCAGTATTTAGGCTATCGGAGAGAGGTTGCTTGAAACTAATTTGCTTTTGGCAGCCAGATTAACTTTGGTTGCTAAGTTTGTCCTTTAAATAAGACATTATGCTGCACTTGACAGTGTAATTGCTGCGAAATCGAAAGATAATGAGCATTTGGGGTTGTAATCTGAGGCAAGTGGAAGATCTGAGTAGTTCTTCCTTGCCTGATATTTAGAGGTTTACTATAGCATACCCAATGAATGCGTCTGGTTTCTTGATGATCAATCTTGGAAGAAAAAATAATAAGATGATGCTTATACATTCCTGCGTTCAGCCTATTCTCAAGTCGACCTCATTACTTCTTTGAGATAAGATGTAATCATATATCCAATGTTGTTAACTGCAGCCTCATGGGGTAGCGTGTGGGGACAATGTTGTAAAGGAATGTGAAGAGGAAGCCGGAATACCAAGATCCATTTCTAAGGGGTAAGTTCTTGTTAACTGTTGAATTCCCAATTATATTCTCTAGATATTGGACATGCCTTGTTTCAGCTAGAAATTAAACTGAACTTATTCGGCTGATCTCTGTCTCGGAAATGCATCTTATACAGAGCTGTACCAGTGGGTGCTGTTTCGTATATGGACATTGATGGGTATAAATACAAAAGGGATGTTTTGTTTTGCTATGATTTAAAACTCCCTGAGAGTTTCATGCCGAAGAATCAAGGTGAGACCCTCAGAGCACTTTCATCTATTGTAGTTGTAAAATATGCTTTCAATTGCTATTTTCACTTTTCATTCATTCAAACATCTGCAACTTTTCCTCAAAAGAGAGAACTTCAAATACGACTTATTAACATGTGACAGATGGAGAGGTGGAGAGCTTCAAGTTGATCCCTGTGACGCATGTTGCCAACATCGTCAGGAGGACACAATTGTACAAGCCAAATTGTTCACTTGTAATCATTGATTTCCTGTTTCGACATGGGTACTTCTCTTTACTGCTGTAATGCTTACATTTGAGTAATCGGTTAAACAAATTTCTGTTTGCACACACTCACTCTTCTGCTTACCTGACAACTCTCAATGGCTTGCTGTCCTGATGATGTATTTACTTACAATTGTTCCCACTTTGATCAATTTATAATCTCAGCACTGTAACATTACTTTTCAAGGTACAGACCATAATTCTTATAGATGTACTGCCATCTGATTTACCCTCTTAACAATCTGTTGTTTGTCTTTAATCAATGCAGGTATATTAGTCCCGAATGCTTCGGATACCTGGATCTATTACAAAGTTTGAGAAGCGGTAGTTGTTCCTGATAGTAATTCTTCATTCTACTCTACCCGCAAATCTGTAAAAGCTACCTTAAATCTGAGAAAGTAAGACATTGCTTGTAAGAAGCCGTCTTCAAATGCTGCGGTTCCTAATTGGCTTTTCTCATTTTTTTTCCTTTTAGATTATGTTCAATTTCTGAGTTTAAAGTAGCCAAGTATCAAAAACCGAACACTAAAGAAGACCACAGTTTTTTGTTTGTATTTAATCGAAATTCCTCTTAATTAAAGAGGGTCCATGGAAGCATTTTTGCGGTGAGGGGAAAGTATTCATAGCATGGTCTTTGAAGGCGTCCCAAGCATGAATACAGTTCATGACCAGAAGTGTTAATAGAAAATGGATTAAGACGCATAATACTCACAAATCCTTTATCACATTGTCATGAAGATTGAAGAACGCACTACAAAAAGCATTAAAAGCACCCAAGTGAAATGCCTTCATAACTTGTAGATTTAATTTATTTGCCTCATCGGTCAATATATTCCAATGGCATCCACAACCAGTCTAATGTTTGCTGCTGAAGCAAGAATGCAAGATAATACATTTTCACATGCTAGTCACACACTCAATTCCTCCACGTTTGGGCTCAATGGTTCGAACAGAGCTTCCACTTCGCTCTCATTAACTTCTTCCAACCTTGACGGGTTCCACTTTGGATTCTGCATGGGCAACAATAGAGATTCAATGAACTAGGGTTTTAACATTTTACATTTGTTGGCCATTACATAAGGGAATCTAGATTAACGAACCTGATCCTTGTCCACCAACACTGCCCGCACACCTTCAGCAAAATCATTACGCAAGGATGATCTTACGGCAATACGATATTCAGTTTTCATGACACCAGTCAGCTGGATTTGGCCAAGTAAAGAATCAAACAGAATCATTATTCATGTAACTTCCACAAAATGTGAGCTATATGATGAAAGAATGAAAAGGGTAGAAACTCCAGACTCACCGTGGATAATTGATTGTCATTCTTCCCAAGGGCAGATGCAACTTTGGAGAAATACTTGTGTGTCAAGAAAAGTGAAAAAGGTGCACCCTTTCCAAGACCTTGAAGAGCTTCATTAGCCCACTCCACCACTGAGACAGAAACAATGAATAAGCAAGAACAAGATAAAAGGAAACTCAGAGTGTGAAATCCAATGCTTGAAAGCTAATTTCAATCTCTCTAATAGCACAAGTATAATGATGTTCATCTCATTACCGATAAATGAGTGGAATTCACAAACTTACCAGTAGCATCTGAACTCAATTGATGCTTCTTAAGTTCTTCAATTGTCTCAATAACTGACTTATTTGCACCAAATGATGAGGTTATTTGCGGTAAAAGCAGCTTCAGTTGGGCTTCAGAATCAGGGGTACCGCTGAACTTTGCCAAAATCGTTTTGATGTCCTCATGTGGATCCTGGGAACTGTATCAACAATGGAGTTACTTTTATCCAAACAAGCACATTTGACAGTGTCATGGTGCCAACTAAATTCAACCCCACATGTGCATCAGAACTATGGAAGAAGAGAATGTATAAAGAAGAAAAGAAAACATACAAGTTAGTTGACAAAAGGGCCTCCTTTACTGAACTTAAGTTTTGAGATGGTACAAAATGTGTCCCAAGACCTACATATAGTGCATCTGATGGCGTCGAAATTCTTTTCCCAGTGATTCCAAGATAAGCACCTAGAAACACATATAACTGTTAATCCACTACAGAACAAAGAACTAATAATTGAAGCAAACAGACAAACTCTGTAAACCTTAATCAAATGATTTAAATAATTTTTCTAATTTTTCTGCACTTTCAGTTAAAACAGCTCAATTCAGTTTAAGGATAGAAATTACATCTGCGCATAGAAAAAGCATACCGACAGATCCTCCTCCTGGACTCTGTGCTGCTATATGTGAAAAACCAACGTCTGGGAATAATCCAATACCATTTTCTGGCATAGCAAGAACAGTCCTCTGAAATGTACCCATGCAAGCAAGAGAATATGAATACACAAAATCAGAAAGCCATTGTAATGTAATGACAAAATTGACAATCTCTATATGACAAGGCAATTATACCTCTGTAATGATCCGGTAGCGACCATGACCTGATAGGCCAATTCCAAAGCCCATTGTTATGCCGTCCATGAAACTTACATATGGCTTCTTGTAGTCAGATATTTTGCATATTAAAGAATACTCAGCAGTGAATACCTGAATAATATGCAGCCCCGTGAGATAATATTATATCGGTGACCTCAGTCTTAAGAACACTACAAATGGCAGTTCAATTGAGTAGCGCATAGACACAAGCAGAATGCACAATTTGGCTGCAATATATACCATTTAGTGATTTAGATGAGACTAAAATACCGGATCAATTACAAACACAAGCAGAACTCAACTTAGTGAATTTCATACACTTTTAATTTTCAGAAATACTCAACATCAATCAGTAACAAAAATAGTTAGGAGAACAGCCTAAACCTACTAAATGCTGAAGCTTTAAATAAAAAAAATAAGACCAGTAGCAATATATTAGTAAGAGCTAAATTAGTCTTCATCCAGATTAATTATAAAGCTAAAGTTCAAGTGTTGTTGTAAGGGGCTCTTATTAAGTTTTAGTCATAAATGGTTTTGCAAGAAATGATGATGTTGCTAGTCGTAAAGTCCATCTACACGAAAAATTATCACAATCACACATAATATGGGAGACAAGGCGTCGTCTTATAATAGCTGGATTTTAGCAAACTGTACAGATGTATAAGTCTATTACTCTATAGTTAAAGGACACAACAAGACCTCAATCATATCGGATAGTTGGTTTTTGGCCGTGATCTGCTTCACATCACCGCCTGCAGGTAAACTAAGATCCGGGTTATCAACGAGACAACAAGCCAACTTAAAGGTCACCCGACATGGTACAAAAATGCAGCATGAACCGAAAAATTCACAGAAAACAATAAACAACACGAAATGAAGCAGCATTTACGACTAAGACCAACACCCTATCAAGCAATCACCTAAACAAGGAACAAATTCTAGTTCAAAGCAAGCGTAATGTAGAAACCTTCGGCACAAGAGGTGTGTTTTTGTCCTTTCGAATTTCAGCAACAACCCCTTTAATATCCATTCCTGCATTTACCGTGATTGGTAACTCTCAAAATCTTGCCTAAGACTAAAAACGAAAATAACCTCAGCTACAGAAAGACTTCTAATAAAACGGATATAGCTACCTAGAATGAACAGAAAAAAAATTACAGCATTAAGAGAGTAGCTAAAAATTAATCTCTAATGTTACCCGCACAGAAGGCACGAGCTGAGCTGCTATCAACCAAAACACACTTCACATTTGGGTCTGATTCCCATTGATCCAGATAGCTTTTGTATTTCACATCCATGTCTGCGTTTTGAAACGAGTTTGATTTAAAAATTGTACACACAGAATTTCCCAAATGAATTAAAAAGTAACAATCTGTACTTAAAATAACACAGAAATTTTGCTACAGATACCTATGTTCATGGCGTTGAGAGCTTTGGGGCGATCGAGGGTGATCACTGCGACGCCGTTTGGGTGAACGCTACCCTTGACGAACTCGTCCGCGCTGGCCATGATCGCGAAGGTTCGGAGAAAGATGGAGGCTTTGGAGGGTTTGCAGAGCGAGAGCTTCGAATTTGTGTTTAGGAGGAAAATGGAAGACTTGCTCAGAATTTGGGTAGCTCCGTATAAGCTTCGCATGCTTCGATTTTTATCTGAAAGTGAGAGTCGGAGAGTGAGACTTGTCTCAGTGAGAAAGAGGTTTGGTGCTCCTTGACCAGATTGCCCTTGACTTTTCGGTTAAATTACTGGAAGACCATTACGTCGCTGGCCTGAAGGAACGTTGTGATTGGAGTCTGGTGGGAGGGTGTTAATGGTATTTCGACTTTATGTAATTGGGCCTGAGGTGGTGTTGCATCAATCCGTAAGACGGTTTCTATTATTTCCTAACCATTTTCAAAATCATTTTTTTTTTTTTTTTTAATTAAGCTAGAATGGATTTCAGCAGCAACCCCTTGAATTTCCTTACTGGTAGTGGTGTTCTCCTCATCAGGTTAGGAAACCTTGAATCTTGAGTGGTTGATCGGGGCTTCAATTTCAAGATGCTATGACGAAGAAAGGTGGGAAAATGAGTTGAGATTAGATAAATAAGAAGTTTCATCCTTGTTAATGAAACGAGAAAAAATAAATATAACAAAACACAATCTATATCTCATGAATATATTATAACATAAAAGGACAAGTCCGTCGCAATGGGGCATATATGTCTATGGCCTCAGATTATTCTACCTTAGCTACTACCTACCTACTAGCTACTAGCTTGCAAATGAAAAGCTAAAACAAAGAGGACAAAAGTACTAGAATTTGCTTGACTAATTAGTAAAGTTCCTATCTCTCTGTTTAAGATCAAGATCAAGATCAAGATCAAATTCAACCCCCAAGATGAGTCCTAGCACATCCAGAAGCTCAACATGTGCAGTTAAGTGTGGGAAATGGCCATTAGTATTTATAATCTCCACTTTGGGGTTTTCCTTGATTTTCTTCTGCATGTAAAACGCGACCGATTTTGGACAAACAATGTCACTGCTGGTGTGGATGATAGTGCATGGAGTTGAGACCTTGTCGAGAGTCTCTCTTTCATCGCTGTAAAAGACGATTTTGCCTACAGCAAGTGCAAATTCAGGCCTCATTTTCTGCAGGCACTTGGTAAACTTGTCAACAGAGAGAGGGTCATTTGAGTCCACAACAAGGGAAGCAAAGTGAGCAGCCCAGTTGTGAAAGTTGGATTCTATGCTTGAGAGGATTTGCTTAATGTCTGAATTCTCAAAACCACCTTCATAGTCATCTGTATTCTGATACCTAGTATATATAACGAAATATATAGGAGAGAATTTCAGTTATATATAGCTGAGTTGAACATCCAATATAACATACCAAATAAAAACATAAATATACTTGAGTACAGTATAGCCAAGCATATTTTCTTGAACAGTTATGAAAGAGCAACAACCAAATAAAAGTAGTCTCAAATCTAATTGAAGCTAATTTTTGAAGGAAGTAGAAACTACATAACAGTAAAACTAATAAAGATGGAGTACTATATATACCTAGGAGAAGCACCAATGAGTATGAGGCTGCTAAAGAGGTCAGGTCTCTTGATGGAAGCAATGCATCCAACCATGGCAGACATGGAGTGGCCAACAAAGACTGAGGATTTCAAGTTAAGTTCATCCAAGAGAGCAATCAAGTCGCAGGCAAAATCATCGTAGCACGAATATTTGGCAGGATCAAAGAGGTTCGGGTCCTTAGCAGCACCCGAAAAGGTCCAGTCGAAAACAAGAACACTGTAATGTTGAGCCAAGTAGGGAAGGATTTTGTCCCAGACAGACTGATCTCCTCCATAGCCATGTGCTAGAACTATGGACTCACTCCCCGAGCCCACGATTTTGGCGTTCATGGCTGATGAAAGGCTCTTAGTTTCTAGCACCATCGTGCTTAAGTTGGGACGAAACAGAGAAAGAAAGATGGAGCTGTGAACAACTTGTGAAGATCAGGGCACATGTGCTGGTCCTATTTATAGTCTCCATTTTATAAGAACAATTAAGGAGTGGATAAATAAGAGATAGAGATGAATAGTAAAGTTAAGTGTCATTAATGATTGACATTGCTTGGTGACTAATAATATTTTTTTATCCCCATTTTGTGGTTGTATTATCACCATATTTTGTTTTTTGGAATGACTCCAAAGTATATGGACTTCAAAAAAAACAAGTCAATCTCTTCTTGCAGATCACTTAAATAATTAAGTAGTTAATTAATTTGATCAAGTAGCTGCAGGGTTGAGTAGACTAAGAACATGATGATCGAATTTATTGTGGCCGTTGAGATCATTTAGTACCCTTGACTTGTGGTACGTTGCTTAGCTAGCCAGAAAGGTATAGAGGATAAGCCTAGCTAGCTACCAGCACCAGAAAGAAGAACTGTTCAATTCAATTTCGGCCAGCAGACTAATTAGCAATTATAACGTAGATGCTGATATCATTCTGGGTTAAATATCTCTTATTAGATGTTAATTAATTATAAGAGAGAAGAAGAAGATGAGTAACATCAACTTGCTTGTGGTACATGCATGGTTTCATATATGGTTGTGGGTTGTGTTCATCAGACCAAAAGGACCCATTTGTCTTTTTGTGCTGATTGTATGTGTTGTGAGTTGTGACTTTAATTACATTGCGTAGGTAAGCAAGAGATCAGATGAGATATTTATCCTATGCATCTTTTTCTGCAATATAAGTCCAAGGCCTACCTTTTTCTGCAATTAAAGCTGGCACTCCCCACCACGATGTGTTTCTCCTTATCAATATTCATCATCAGGATCACATCTTCTTTAAACCAGAAGATTCAAAGAGCTGTTTTATTCATACATGATATGCATGTTTCAAGTGATCTGATTTTGGTTTGGTTGTGTATGGCATACTGGTCCCCTTGGTTGCCCACAATCACATGCACCAATGCCCTATTCTTGAGTTTCAATTACTCTTCTTTGTAAATATATATATATATATATATATATATATATTTATGTATATAGTATTGTTCTTGTCAAACAGTACTGTAGTGATTATTACATTGTTCATTTGTCAAATCTCAAAATTGACCAGTAAATAGGGTATGCCAACTTATTCTCAAAAGGCTAAAAGTTTGTGGTGATCAACTTTCTAAAAGTTGATTAAAAAGCTTTTTGGAATCTTGTAGATGTTTGAAGATTAAAGTATATAAGGCCACTGATAAAAAAAAGATTTGCAGAAGATTCTTTGGTCAAATTATTTGGTAAAAAGGAATTATAAGAAAAGAAAAAACAAAGGGAGAGGGACAAAATAGAAACCTAATAATGGAGTTATTCATTTGTTCTTATGTGAATGTGAGGTAGCTGTAGGCTGTAGGCTGCAGGCTGGTTTGTTTATACTAAATGACACCATGATGAACAAACAAATTAAGCCTCACAAGTTAAACAGAACCAGAAATCCTGTCTTAAAGTGGAAAATTATCAAATAAAACAAATCAAGACTTGTCATTTTTGGTGATGCATGATCAGTATTTACCTATGAGTCATTTAGAATATGAAAATAAGTCCAATAGATAATACATATTAATTAATTTGGAATCATCTGTTTTAGATATCTATCTTTCTCATGGTGGTGCAGTCGCTTTTGGTTCAAAGTACTAACTTGTTTGAATTCTACTTTTTGTATGTGGTGTTAATAACTGTGTTGTTTATATCAATCTTTTTTATTCAAGCGATTCATTTAACTTGGACACAGATTGCAGAAAAAAATCTGTCCAACAACTTGTATAATATGTTGCCGGAGTTCATTTATTCCTTGTCAAATCTCCTTTTCTAATGGTACGTAGTAGAAGTCTCAATTATATATTTAGGGTTTAGGAATTATTGTGAAAACCATGAGCTGATCTCTATTTGTGTTACTGTGTTGAACTCATGCTGCTGCAGGCACCAGTTGCTATATGCCATGTGAAGTAAGGCCTAGTTTGCCAAACATGATATCCAGCAATTTAATTAATGACAAGATTTCTCTACAATGACACATTTCTCTAATGACTAATTAGCAAGATTTTGTTGACTATTCATCGAGAAAATAGCGTGCATGGTTTGACTTAAACTTGGAATCTAAGAATGAGGCCAAAATTTCCCTTTTTACATTGAATTTAAATTTGAATCAAATTTACTGCTATTCGTTTCCCAACAAAAAGTTGGTGAGAAGTAATATCACCAGCAGAGCTAGCAATCCATAGGTAGGGTCAAAACAATCAATCACATGTGGGTAGTGAGTCAATAATGTGAAGAAAAGTATACACTTTTAGCGAGTAATGTATACAACTATGTGTCTATTTTTCTCATCGTTCGATCTAGCATGAGATCACGAAATGAATAAAAATAAGATTGTATACAAGCGGTGACTATGGATAAAGATACAAGCGGTGAGTGGGAAGAAAACCCAATATGTTCACAGGCTTAGGCTTGGTTACATCAGCTTACATGTCACTTACTCACTTACATCTGCATTTCTGCAAGAGCTCCTTCATTGCAGTT
Organism: Rubus parviflorus; assembly: GCA_029955375.1. Taxonomy (NCBI): domain Eukaryota; kingdom Viridiplantae; phylum Streptophyta; class Magnoliopsida; order Rosales; family Rosaceae; genus Rubus; species Rubus parviflorus. Next base: position 20,815,758 of record JARGGL010000004.1, read on the forward strand.
GCCATTAAAGCCAAAAGTTGCAACTCATTCAAAGCAAGAGCCATTGAATGTTGAAGATGACAAAAAGTTTGTTTGAAAATTAAAAGCTAGTAAAGGCTGTGAAGGAAAAAAAAAGTATGATAGTGAGTGAATGGTGGAGGCAGTAAATGCAAAAAGGTTCCCTTTTGAATACAGTTGAGGAAGACATTGTAGTTGCTTGTGGCATTCAAAGACTCTTGTTTCTGTATATATCTTCAAGCGGATAGCCTCATTAATTGGACGGTTCCTAATTTTGTTTGATTAATAATCCTACCACTGCAGAAAGGAACCAGCAAACCCTTTAGTCACTAAAATGTGTTTGTCCTCTATACTCTGCATTAAATTAAATTTGAGGCTGGTAGGAGATGGAGATGGAGATGCCTTAACCTGTGGTCCTTGTGTGAATTTTTTTGTCTGTGTGGTTTTTCAAAGTTTGATCTGTGAATGGCTTTAGACAAATTGATCGACTTCTTAATTTTCTTTTCTGAAAGGCAGTATGAATGACCTAGATAACAAATCCGAATTGCTTTCGTAGCCGACTTTTCGACAGTATCCATTACAATTTGTTAAGAATTAAACAAACCAGATGATGATATGAACAAGGCAATTGCAGTCAGTGACTAGTTGATTTAGTGATACGTATCCTATCTTTGAGGATGAGGGAGTTGAGGATCCCAACTTTGAAGCTTGAACAAGCCAAAGTGGGGTGAGATTTGGAATCGTGAAGGCTAAAGTGCACCAGACATAGTAAAACTTCTATTACCGGAATGGTCTTATACAAATATGCCCCAAATCAGGAGCATCAGAACTCCCTTCTAATTTTACAGAGCAACTATCTGTGTGTATAAGGATTTGACACCCTATTATCCATCAGTTTCATTTGATGCCATCACACCTGTACAATGAGAGAAAGAACGAAAAAAAGTTAGTTTATTACCATTGAGGCTGATACAGTAAAAAAGAAAAATAGAAAGAATGATATCATGCCTGGGATGGAATTGGGGGAAGGAATTGGTTAAATTCATCAACTAACCGCTCCATTGTCTGCAACTGATCGTAGGGTGCGATCTGCACCATAATACAGAAATTCATAACTTGACCATAGATAATAAATTCTGACTACAAAAAGAAAACATATATGCGAGACTATCACATTAAGCCATGTAGGTGATACAGCAATTTGATTTGCTTCCATATCAGTTTAGATAAGATTGGTAATCCTTATGACTAAATCTAACAGAACATATTTTACCTGACTAAACCCGTCTGGCCATGTTATTGACACAGCATAATTTCCCATAGGCCGAATTTCTTCAGGTTCAATATCTTCTGGAACATCAGTATACTGCAATTTTTGCTCCCCTGTCCACTCATCCTGATGTTGCATAAAATTAGCCACTCAAAAGTCAAAAGATTATAAATGTAGTCATGTAGACCAATGGGAACTTATGACAACAAAACCAAATTTCTACAACTATGGAGGATGTAAGGCCTTAGTTTCTTGCTACAAAAGTAGAAAGTAACATTTTGTTTGCTCTGAAACTTGACCATTCAAAAGGTCCAGCGCGGAATTTAGCCACCAGTGATATATTTCCCCATCAACTAGTATCTTTTCAGAGTCTTGTTTTACATTGATATCAATTTCCAAAACTACATTAATTTATTTATTTTTTCAAATGCTTAAAGCAAAAGGTAAGAATTCAACAGCTGGATTGATATTAATTTCCATGATGTTACGAAATGCTGATGTGTAATGACAGAAGCATCATTTTGAAGGGTCAGTGTCTTATATCTAAACATAATTTGCATGACATCTTGGAGCAATAGTGTGCTACTCTGGAAACAAACTATAAACTCGGTGCTTCCAAAATAAATCTAGGCATACCACACTTTGGGCAGAGCGGTCATTCCGTCTCACAGTTGCAGGATGGAGAAGAAATTCATCATCTGAATCCGGTACCTTCACTCTTATTGCCTTGATAGATTTATCATAGGTCACGGCTGTTGAGACTACAATGGAAAAAGATAATAGTAGGAAATTAACTTGCAAGGGTTTAAACTTTGGAAAAACACAAATTTTTCAAAACTACAATCTGATTTCAAAGCTTTGGAGATACTAATACCTTCGATAGTAGTTACTCCCTTACTTTTACTTGGGTAATTTACTGGTAAACTTTGTTAACCTGAATACGTACTGCAAATCTAAGATAGGATACCTTGTTGGCGAATCTTAGCACACTGTTGCACAACACAAATTCCTAGCTCCTGGAATGTCTTCGAAACTTCACCTAGAGGATCAGCTACCACTTCAGGTATTCCACTATCTCCAGAAGCAGATAGCTGCCAGATAAATGTAATAAAAATTTAGACAATTTCTGCCTACAGCACATATGCCATATTGACAAACATCTTACTGCTTGATAAATTAATAGAATGGCTTCCTTTGTTGTCTAACAAAGGTGTAACAAACTAGTATCAAGCATGCACTCAGAGCCATTTCAAACGACAAGTTAATGGAAAAAACATTAGGACTTACAGTTGGTCTAATGGGGAGATCAAACAGATTTGGGATACCAAACTGCTTTACAACCTGCAAACATGTGAATCGAACTATTTCAAATACATATGATTGCACATAACCTTGTGTTGGTGGTGCATTCGCTGCCAGCACTAAGATTATTCAGATATTTTATTAAATTCTTGAAATTAATACATGCCTCCGAGCCTGAGCCTCTGCCAAACGGGTAATAACGGTTCCCATCAGCATCAAAATGGCTCATATTCTCAACCACAGCAACACATGGCACCTAAATAGATGAAATGACAAAAGGAATGCACTAGATGAATTCAGCATGAACATCACTATGCAAAATTTTCGTTACTCGTTAAGAAATAATCTCAAGTTTGTTCAATTCGAACAATGTTAAATATCTATTACATGTCATTGACAGGTTAGTTTGTAATTGAGCTTGTGTGTCGAAAATACACACCTTAAGCTTTGAAAACATGCGAACTCCTTTTGCGACATCAATAAATGCTAGCTTTTGAGGGGTGGTAACAATAACAGCAGCAGTCAATGGAACTACCTGAAAAACCAAAACTTTATCCAAATCAAACGTGGAAATTTTGCTGGGATATGTAATGTGATTGCTGGGATTCACTCAACATAGGCTCAAAAAAGGAAAGAAAGCAGGACCTGACACAAAGTAAGCTGAATATCACCAGTTCCAGGGGGCATGTCAACAACAAGGTAATCCAGCTCTCCCCTGCATAGTGAAATGATCAGAATGACCATAAAAACACCAACACCATGATCTATGTAGCTATGCATATCTGTAAGGGCCCTTGAACTTAAACCTTTAACTTGAATAATGGAACTTAAATCTTTAACAGAAAACTGATGGAGATGGAAGCTTCACAAACATAAGATTCACAAGAATATTATCATTGAATGACAATATGGTACTATGATATAACTTCTCATTTTCCTATCAGTAAAGCATTGATGGTATTTTATGAATCTGACTGACTTTATGATTTTGCCACTAACTTTGGACAACTTGAATTTAGCATCAATTATTCGACATATTTTTTGTAAAAATATTATATTCTTCTCCAAGCTACTTTCTTCAGTAGATCAAAAGAGAGAGTTATTGTAATGGTAATATCAAAAGCATTTAAATGTGTAAGGAGCCTTTCTGCAAATATCCAAAACTTTGGGGTGGTACAGTACTTAGCTCATGAAATGGGGGGAATGATCAAAAGGATTTGCATAATTTATTTTTGGAAGCAAGCCATACCACTCTGTTGTTGTTAGCAGTTGATCAATGACCCCAGAAACCATTGGGCCTCGCATTATTGCACGGCCTTGTCCGGCAAATCCAAAAGACACCAATTTCACTCCCAAGTATTCGGTAGGAATAATGGTTTTCTTCTCTGGGTTCTAAAGGAAACTTTTACAGTGTCAGAACTGCAGCACTTTACAAATTTAAATAAAAATTCAATTAAACTCATGACATTACCATCACTAATATTCGGTTTTCAGGGGAGACCATAGTCGGTAAACTAGGACCATAGACATCAGCATCAAATATACCAACTCTAGCACCCATACCAGCCAAAGTATATGCCAAATTTACTGCTACAGTTGATTTTCCCACGCCTCCCTGCACACATTTCATAATCAGAAGCAATGATACAGAATTAGCTGTATTCACTAGTTAGCTAATGTTTCTAGTAAATGAATTGGGTCAGAAAACCCCTAGGTGGAATACTCCACCAATTGCTGTTGTGTTGTCATATACACATTCTTTGATTTATTTGCTAAAGACATAGCTTTTCTTTTCGAGGAGAAAAACCCGAAGAATCATGAGTTCCTTACCAGTTCAAGTCTAGGAAAATGGAAATTAGGAGGCATTTCATTCCTACATTCCCCAACATTCATTAAAATTCATTAAAATTCCATAATTTTCTAGACAGGAATTCAAGTTAAAAGATGCGACGCCATCAGAAGTGTTACAAAAATAACTGAACACTTAAATTTAAACCGAACCATGAAGATTCACCATTTCAGGAGCAGAGAGGGCCAGAGTTCAAATGCCCCATACCAGCTAAGAAAAGCACCAAAAGAACATGGAAGTCTACCTTGCAACTAGAAACTGCCACAATATTTGAAATTGTCCGTAACCCTGCTGGAAGTTGCCCGGCATAAATGGGTTTTGCAGGTTGTGCTGACATAGTCACATTGACATTCTTGACCCAAGGAAGCTCGTTCACCACCTCATTTGCCTTTTGTTCAAACTGTAATGCAATTAAAGCTTATTATGGTTGCTATTTCTAAATCCTGATTGATCGATTGGACTCAGTATCTCAATAGTCCATTCAATACAACAAGTAAAAGCATAATAAATTCATGATTTTTCTTCTCAATGATAGAAGGTGAAAATCATGAAACTGATACTAACAGTTGCATCTTTTCATGAATTATAGAAACATTCACATACATCAATCAGTAAGCATTTGTTAAGTTCACTTATAAATCAAAAGTCTACCATATCAAGCATATGTGAGTTCTTGATAAAACAATGGTGATTGTGTCAATTACCATGTCCTTTACTGGACATGCTGGTGTAGTGAGCTCTAACCGAAATGAAACCTGAGATGAAAAAGTCAATATATTCTGGTAAGGACATCATGCTTTATTTGTCTGTCATTTAAAATCTTCACATACACGCTCTAAATGACCTCTCCCAAAGCCTCATTGATTTGCAGGTCTTTCACAAATCCACATGAGACAATGTCTGTCCCAAAGTCTGGATCAATGATTTGAGCCAATGCTTTCAGTACATCACTCTCAGCTATCCCATTTGATATTGCAGAAGCACCAGCTACATTTGAACAAAAGCAATAAGCTAACTATATATTAATACAAAACAAAATTATCAGACAAATAAAGTGTAACAAAACCGTTGAAGGATACCCATACCCAACTCAATCTTGCAGTGTTGTTACCTTGATTGCACTCTTAAAATTTGTTTTGGAAGGATATCAGAAAATTGTTTAGTAATCAATGACCAAATATTTAGATCACTTCCTCCTTTCTGATTTGATGGAAACTTTGCAAGTTCCAATCTTGAATGCTAATGCTTAAATTTTAACAACATTAATTGTACTTTTTCTGTAAAAAAATTATTCTTAAATTTCATGGCCTTGGCTATATGGAACTCTGAACAATTCTTGAACAATTCTAGGTCATTGGAACAACCAAAATCCCTCCACGAAATGCAATAGGTTCTTTCATAAGCAAATTAAGAAGCTTTCTTATCCCCCGAATTGTGCAATTTTGAAAAATAGGTTTAGTTCAGAAGTAGCTATAAGCTTCTGGGTTTGCTGAAAGAAGGCAGAGAAAGTTTACCTTCCAAAGAAGCAGCTTTAGTTATGAAGGAGCTCAAGACAGAGCTTCTACGTGATACCCATTTAGACCTTTCAAGTCTTTCTTGCTGAAGAGAACAGAATATAGAAGATGATAGAAGAGGTTTCTCATATAAACTTAGTCCTACAATTACAAGAACCAAAGCAAAGCAGAGTCAGTGCCTGAGCTTAAAATGAGCGTTGAAATGAAACTCGAGGAGAAGGAACATATATAGGTAATCATCACCTGCTTCTGAATATGTCTTTACGCTTTGAAAGGAGAGAAATGGTGAAGAAGGAACATGAAGAAGTTGCATATTTTTGAGAGGGAAATATGTAAAAACTAAGAAATGAGAGGTGACAGGGGAGCAGCAAGTGATGATGAGTGGCCTCTGTGAAGTGTGAACCTCATGTTTAGTTTTTTGCGTCATGCCAGGTGTGTAGTGTAATCTCATTCAGAATCCAATCCGCTTAACCGTAACGACGGCGTTTCATCTTGAATGATAACTTGGAGTTGGAGCATCCTTTAGAAAAGGGGGAAAAAAAAAAAAAACTTGTAGTCAATATACATAATTCAAAAAAATAAATATATATATATATATACTTTTAGTCAAACGACCTGTCGTTCTTTAATGAATAATGTTTCCAATAAACCATAATTAAAAGTAGGGAGAATGATCACTTTGGTCACTGAACTTTGTCAAATTTGACACTTTGATCACTGAACTTGTGAAAATATCACTTTAGTCACCGAACTATTACATCGTCAATCACTTTAGTCATTACCGTTAAATCTATTCTTATACGCCGTTAAAATTAAGGGTATTTTCGTCAAATTACTATTAAACATATAAATATAAAAAAACAAGAAAAAAAAAACATTTCTTTCTCTCCCCTCTCCAACTGATCGGCACCACCTTAGACTTCCTCATCGTCCCGACCACCTCACCACCTTAGACCAACTCCGGCCACCTCTCCACCCTCTCTGTTTTTTATTTTTATTTTCTGGAATCTAAATTTGTGGTGGTGGCATGCTGCGGAGCGCGGACCTCGGTGGAGGAGAGAAAAAGAGAAATGGGTTTTGGGATTTTGGTTAGGGAAGTGGTGAAAGGGAGGACTGAGCGATTGAGCAGAGTCCATGGCCGAGAGAGAGAGAGAGAATGGGAAAGAAACAAAAAAAAAAGATGAACAATGAAGAGAGAGAGAGAGAGAGAGCGGGAAAGAAACAAAAGAAAAAAAAAAAGATGAATAATGAAGAGAGAGAGAGGGAGAAGAACCAAGAAGAAGAAAACAAATAAATAAAAAATTACTTTATAGCAATTTGACCTAAATAACCTTAGAAAAAATTATTATTTACAAACTTTTAACAGAAAACACTGACAAGTGACTAAAGTGATAGACGGTGTAATAGTTCAGTGACTAAAGTGATATTTTCGCAAGTTTAGTGATCAAAGTGTCAAATCTGACAAAGTTCATTGACCAAAGTGATCATTCTCCCTTAAAAGTATTACACATGAAAATGATCTTCCAAAAACCTCATCATGGATCAAAAAATAACAGCCGAGAAGAAAATTTGGATTTATAAGAAGGCAAATGACAAGAGTGTTTATGAAAAATTTCATGACAAATATCAGGTACCCTTCTTTGAATTTATGAAGGCAATGACAACAGTGATTATGAAAATATATATCCAATGATTAAATTCTACAGCTTGAATAACTAGGATAACATGGGGAATGACAAATGTGTCCTACGAGCAGAAACCTTGCTTCCAGAGGCCTCCTCCATCCCAAGAAAAATCAGAGTCTTCTCGATCAGTGACCGAAATCTTTAAGCCGGACAAATCTTGTCCGTGACACAATTAAATCGCTTGTGACAATGACTAAGAAAAAATGCCTGTACAAAGACGGCAAAATTAATCAGAGGCCATTTATCGATTCTGAGGAGAAATATAAATGCAATGTGAAGCATATAGTAAGTCATATCAGAATGCCTCGCCCTTATTTAATGCCACAGCTTACTACAGAATCCGTTCCGTTGCCTCTTGCGGGATATCATGTCTGAAAAGGAGTCAACTAACTGTCCTGCCAAGCTACTTGGATCATCAATCATAGTTTGAATAAAGGTGTTGACCACCCTACGCTCCTGCTCAGTTGATCTCAAACTGAACCATGTTAGCAATTTCAATCTGAATTCCTCTGTAAGGTGACCCTCGCATTCCAGCCACCGGATTATTTTCACACAGTACTCAAAGTTCTCATCCAAGCAACAAGAACCATTTTGCAATGGTGGTCCATTTATCAGTGTGCTGTCACAATCATGTGTCTCTTCATTTGTGCTTCCTTTCCTCTTCCTGCAAATTTCTGCCCGGGAGTCAACAGCCGGGACATCTCCAGTAATCCCATGAGTCCAGGTCTGTGAATCACCACTACCGTGTGATCTTGCTAGGCCATTCTTCACCATGTCATGAGAGGCAGCATCATCATCTGCCTCGACAGCCTGCTGCAAAGTGCATCCATTATCTTCATCTCTGGAGGACTCAAATGGCGGGGTTAGCTCTTCATTCAGATCAGGCATTGAAACAACATTCAAGTCAAGCCCACGTGAAACAGAAGGCAATTCTTCTTGTAGAGTTTCAGTTTTTATCGTGTTGCTTGGTCCACAACATTTTTCTTTATTGACACTACAAAAGCCCTCTAAGGAGCCTTGCTCTTGAGCCTGAGCCAGACGAAGTATCTTTCCAAGATCACGAACTTTAAATTCGGAAGAAGGCCCCATTGCTGTTGTAGTTTCAGACTCCCTCATGGCACTAGAATTTGCTTCAATGATGGGATTCTTCTTATGATTCCTGCAGACTGGTGAATTCAGGTTTTTGTGAATTATCTCAACACTCTTGGTGAAACATTTTGCCTCAGAGTGACCCAAGTCACCAGCCTCGGTATAAGATATTATTCTAAACGTATACTCTGTGCAAGGCTGCAAATTGGAGATCAAAATCCTTCTCTGAGATCTTGAAAAGGTACAACTAGGCTCTTTTGTGTGTGATTCTTCTCTACTCTTGTAATACCAGAGCTTGTAGCCCTTGATGTCATCAGGTGACGCAATAGACAGTTCAATCAATATAATCACAACAGATGAAGGTGTTACTTCTTCAAAAAGAAACTTGCATGCAGCTGGAAGTGAACCCTCTGCAAAGGGAGGAAAAGAAACAGAAGCAATCATTCAGCTTTTGCATGCATGATGATCAAAGAGCAAGTAAAAGGAGAACGGAGACAGAATAGCATAGTTCCCTACCTCTGCTTGGATCTGCATTAGAAACATTGGTAAGCCATTCATCTGCTTTCTCAATTGCAAGAGAGCAGAGTTTCAGCACATCACCAGCAATAGATAGTCTGCTGACTATCCCACGTACCATCGTTCCAGAATCTCCATTCACTGGACCCACTTCTCTCTCGAGTTTAGTCTTGGCTTCCTTCACAATATCATGAAGTTCTTTAAACCTTGAAGTCCCATCCAGAAGCCTGTAACTCAAGCATATCCTATCCCAAAGTACATCAACACGTCGAGCATCCTTTGCTACGAGTAGCTGCTTCTTCCACATTCTGTCATTATTGAAAAAATTACATCAGTCACAACAGCCAGGGTAGAAACCTATTAGCAAAACACAGATTTACATGCTATAGTTGCTTGCTTTCTCTTGTTATTTTTGGTAAATGTATAATAGTAACTATGTTCTTTGCTCTTTAAAGTGGGGAAGGGAAAGGTTTTTTTTTTTAATGACAAATTGAAAAAGACATTATCAGTTTATATAGACTACAAACATAAGCAAATTGTAACTTGAAAAATAATCAGAAAGAAAAAAGAAAAAATGATCTCTCAAATTGGAAGTGATTTATGAGATGCCTGACTAAAGCACAATTCAGTGCTTTACACCTACTTCTGTAGGGGGGACAAAACCAATTTGTCAGGCAAGGGGAAAGGAGAGGAGATAGCCTGTCAAAGTGAGCACTACTGCTTCAACCTAAACTCACATATGCAAGAGAATTACTTACCCAAGTATCCCAGAAACTTTACCACACCAAGCACAACAATAACTACCATCTAGCTGCATCAATTGCCCAAGATCAACAACTCCAACCTTTTCACGTCGAAGTGCACAGTCAATGTGACAAGATAACCCGCAGGAGTCTCCCCCACCGGATTCAGATGTGCATACTAACCAAAGACTAGGGTCCTTGTTGTCATCAAACAAATGACAGATACAGCAGGAGCACCTCTTGCAGAATGTGTTGTCTATGGATAGAACAGCTCTACAAGCAGAGTTTTTACAGATCCATGAGTTCGAACATCCAAAATCTGGAGACTGCTCAGAAGCGGGTGAGAGTCGGATGGGATTTTCCCCCTTTCTGGGTTGCTTTTTAGGAGGATGATTATTTGGACTAGAAGAAGCTTTTTTTGACTCCTGCTTCTTATTCGTCTTGTTAGCAGTCTTCAAAAGTTTGGCCATCTTGTTTTTTGAGGAAGTCAAGATTTTCTTGTCCTTGTCAACGCATGTCCGAAGAAGTTCCTTCTTGGGACCAGATTTCAGAAACTGTTGAAGGAGCTCTGGACTTCTTGAAGCATCATCTGAATGCCCATTTTTCTCAGGAGTGCTTTGCACACTGGAAGAGAGGCTTTGAACGCCAGAAACTGGAGAGGAAAAGAAAATGACAAGAGATAATTATGAAGTGTAGGAGCAGATATTAAAGCACCATTATAGTAGAAGTCTACAACTCAATAATTAGAAATAGAAAAAAAAAATAGCAATGCTTGTAAGAAACTCTGATAGAATTTATAACAAGAGAGACGAAAGGAGCAATTCAGTTCAATGGTGAGGCACAACCCAATCAAATTCTGCTTCATTCTTCTTTCTACCCTTCAATGCCTAAAATATTTATTTGCATATAAACTAACATTCCAATTGTCTAAATTGGTGCATGCTTATTTCTCTTTATATTTCTAACAAGATCTAAAATCCTACATCTCATGGCTTGCCACATTCCTTAGCTTACCTTCCTAATCGGGTTACTCAACAACCTATCAGCAGCACTTCCATGATTCCATCTACAATAATTTAAGTCAAAGATCATGCACATCTTGAAATAAACGCAGTCTGAACATCTAGTCCCACTTCACAGCAGTAGAGCTCTATGTGTCTATCTGAAAAGTCCAACCTGAACCTGTCCTTCCTCAGGAACTCTTAAGCAAGAAAGCAGAAAATTCTACAGGTAGGCTTTTTAGGGTTGTCAGATCTACATAAAGACAGACCACAAGATTTGAAAAAATTCAAAATTAATTTTGTTGATTCTCAAAACCTTAAGTTGCTACATGTGGATCTAAGAAGTATTTATATCCCGGAAGAAATAACCGGAGTTACAAGAATGATAGAATGTAATTGGCTCAAGTACTATCCTGTTTGTAATATTTCGAATAAATAGAAAAAGGAAATGCAGCTCGATTCTAAGAGCTGTAAAAACAAGCAGAACAGAGGGTGCACTTGATTCTACAGAGAAGCAGAATTATATACTATTACATGAAGAATGAGAGAAATTCTAACCTGTGACAAGCTGAAATGAAATTATAAACAATGCAACATATGTGATTCGAAAACCATAAAATCATGCAAAGAACCAGATCATCGTGAATTCCAGAAAGTTGTTCAACTTTTCAGAAGAAACATAAAGAAAGATCGTGCATTGTTGACGAACGGACCATCTGCAGATACAAGGCTGCAATAGAGGCTCATGGAAGACGGACCAAGTTGAGGTACTATCACTGTTAGGGTTTGTAGAAAACCATAAATATATACTAAATAAAACCAAAAAATCAATTGGGCCATGTCCAACCTGGATGAGACCACCAAAAGTCCAAATTCTAATTGGTCTTGTGTGATTGGAAAAATGTGTTAGCCAATTAGTCAATTACCAATACCAATTACCAATACCACCAAAAGTCCAAATTCTAATGGTAAGTTACTTTAACATTTTGGAGCATATTCCTTCTAAAATCTAATTCCATGGTCAAAATCCCTATGAATCAGAAGTTTCAGGTAAGAAAAACACATCTCCCATATGAGTCAATCCAAAATAAGAAATTCTTAATGATTACCCTTTAATACTGGCTATTAACCAGCCTTTCCTAATTTGAAAAACATGTTAAATTCAGAGTTCCACTGAACAACAAACCCAATCTCTGACACCTCCGATTTTTGCTCATTAGTTTATCAATAATTTCACTGCCCTCCACATATAGTAGCATATGAGCAAACAAAACTCCATATTCAGAAAAATAAAGGCAATCAGATATTCTTTCACAAACTACCTTATATTAGGAGCAATCAGATATTAAAGAATTTTCTACTAAGATTTGTTGTGCATACCAAAAATGTTATGACCTACCTGGTTTTGTTTTAAACATTCAAAAGCAAGAACAATAAAGGCTTCCAAGGATGATGATAACGATATAGCAAGCACAAATTTTATCTTCTAAATAGAAAGGCAATTCAAGATTTAAAGATGCAATCCAACATGAGTTCAAAAATCATAAAATTTTGCATGTGACAAGAAAAACAAAACAAAAGAACTTGAAGACAGTCCAAGTGACTGGCCACAAAAGGCATACTTGACATAGTGACTGGCGCGTTTGATGTTCTAAATGTTGGTTATAATCTAAGCAACAGAACAGATCATTTGGCTACCTGGGGAAGGGTACCAATAAATCTTGTAAGAAAGTTTACCCTCTTCTATTTTCTACTGATGTTATGTCAGCTACAGATATTATGTCACCATACCGAACATCATTAACAAATGCACCATAGGAACATAAGAACTTCATACCAAAGAAAGAAAACGCAAACAAAAGATAAGGATCAAAACCTTTAGTTAGAAATTTATCTTCTGAATCCATATCTCGCAATAGTTAAAGCCCTCCCTGCAATCATAAACCTTTGAATTATGGAAAACATACACATAATAATTGAAGGAAGCATACTAGTACTTCAGTTGGCATAATGTAGTTCATAAACTTAGCTAAATGAGCCAAGAACCACACAGAGTAACAACAGAAGCTGAAATTCCTCAAAGTATCAAATCAGATTACAAATATTGACTTCCTATACTGAAAGAGAGGTACTTTTTTCTTTATAAACAAGCCAGGAAGTCCCCATGCAACTAGAAAAATAAGCATATTCACAGAAGCTGAAAATTTTAAAAACTAAAATAAACGATAATATATAAAAATTAATATAGCAAGCTGACCACATTGTCAATACAGATTGTGTGAATTAACCAGCGAACGAATCAAAAGCGTTTTACATAGAAACGGATAATTTGAGTGTGAGGATTCGAATGGACAGAAAGGATATAAATACTAGAAATTTCACAGCAAACCAAAATGGAATTGGAGAAAACGAAAAGTAGCGGAGGTTAAAGCGCAGAAAGCGAAAGCGGAAAACGGGATCTGCGGTGAATAAGACTTTAAAAATCGGAAAATTTTTACGAAAAAGATAAGGAGGAAGACGAATGACGAATCTGAGAGACGTACTTTACCTGCTAACAATGGGGACGAGCCTCTAGGGTTTTTGGCGCCCCAAAGCCGAAGAATTGGCCTTCGCAGAGCTGAGAATCAGAGAGAGAGAAAGAGAAGGAGAGAGACTTCGTTTGTTAGTTGGTTTGTGAGAGAGAAGCTTGTACGAGTCGTTCACGTTTTTGGAGAAGAGCGCTGGTGGCGGAACCTCGCGCGCGGGTGAAGCGCGTGAGCGATGCGCGTCCAGTTGGAAAGCAGGGTTGGTTCTGCCGCGCAGAAAAAAGTACAAGCAGCACTGCCCCGCGATGGGATTGGTCTGTTTCAAGCACACGCGCTTCAAAGGCGCGTGTAACCGAACTATCCCCTCATTTTATTCAATTTTCCCGACTCTTTTATTATTTCGGTCATCACGGTTTGCTGGAAAAAATGTGTAATCAAGTCCATGTCATTCAGCATTAGTCTACGCGTAATTGATCCGTGACGATCGAATCTCCACCGTCCGATCAAACCTCCACCGTCCGATCAAACTCTGGTGGGATGCTCAACTCGTTTAGAGCTGTTGACTGGGGATCGTATTCGTATCCCTAAATTGACCCACGACGTTATTGAGAATCAAAACCATGTTAGTGAAAATGAATTAAGTTTTAATCACGGGGTTTAACACGTGTGCGAAGAATCTTCAAGGTTGCGAAATGAAATGGTACACGTCAAACATGGGTTTGGTACTTTTTATGACTGGCTCAGACTTTTTAATCTTTTGTGCTTTTTACAAGTGTACAGGCCAAATGCACTTTATAGCAATCCCCAACCGTCCTCGGAGCCTCATTGGTTGCGAGTGATGGGGGTGGTGGTGACTGAGTGAGATGACAGACAAGTCTTTGTACTGAGGTCAGGATCTGTTACGGCGTTGGTTGTTCCATCTCTCTCTCTGTCTCTCTGTCTCTCTTCTTCTGTTCATGGCATGTACCCTTCTTTACTGGCTATGAAATTATACCAACTAGTTTATGATGTCATATTCTTGAATTTAACATTAAACATTTTCTTGATTTGAACATTCTATCTATGTTTGGTAAAATGTAGACCGACGGAACTTGATAAGATTTGAAATTAACAATGGATGAAAACACTCATCCAATAAAATGCTATGAGGTTAGTTTTAACAATGAATAACTAAAGAATCTCCTGTCACAAGGTGGAAAACTCCACAATTTGATGAAAATGCATAAAAGCATCCATCAAACAAAATACCATGAGTTAGTTTTAACGGTGAACAATAAAATATTCTCGGTTCACTTAGTGACTAGGAAAACACGTACTATCACACTATCGTATTTTTTCATTTGATTTCTTTTTTTGAAATACAAACAAAGTCTCAATTACGTGCTATCAAAGAGAAAGTCTCAATTGGGTTAAGGTCTCCATTGCCGATTTCCCTAACATGATGACACAAAACTGGTTGGATTGCACATGCAGGAGTCTGACAATGAAATGGCAAAAAAAGATGAGGTCCATACTCCATACTACCATGGCACCATTCATTCATGGCGTAAATGCATACTCACTTGAATCGCAGGGACACAACTACAAGCATATAAAACCCCCGAAAACAAAAGCTAGCTACCCATGGACTATAACCAAGAGACATTATTTGCAGCAGGGACTGAATTGAATTGATTTGGCCTCAGACTCAAAAGTGGGACAAAAGTAATTGCTTGGCCTTTGGAAACCCCCAAAAAATCCCTCAAAGGAAAATACTACTCCTCTATTTAGGAGCTTCTGCAACAATGGCCGCAGGTGGTTGACAACATCTCAAAACAGTGAAAGTACTAAATATGGTGTCAGACAAGGACAATACCCTAGTGATGAAGAGTATGAATAATGCATTGTGCATGTAATCACGCAAAAGGAGAAGCTAATTATGCACCTCTTCCCACCAAACTCTAATAAAGTGACCTGAAACTTTCCTCATTGCATAAGCTTTTGCATGCTAGCTAATAATTTTCAATTTGCCAAAAAAAAAAACTAATAATTTTCAAGCTAATTAATATTAGTTCCTCATACATGTTCAAGTTCGGCTTCCAAACCGTTGAACATGATACTAACTGGTAAGTGCACAAAATGTATACAGTAATGAATCATAAGAACAACGATTGCTCGAACTCTACCATAGGTTCATAATGCATCCGCCGATGAGGCAAGAAACAGATCACAGCGAATTAGAGCATAGACAGGATCTTAATAAAATAGATATAAAGAAATTAAATATTTCAAAATGATGTCATTTTGGATAACTAATTACCATCTTACAATTATCAACACAAAAAAGTAACAAACTACAGAGTCTAGAGGCGTGGCATATATACATCACGGTTATTGCTTTTGTAGTTCAGAATCTTCAGATGATACAAATGTCTTGTACCTAATTAGAATTTGCTTAAATAGCATCACTGTTGGAGTTGACAACTGGGACATAATCACATAATCTAATTGATGGACACTGAAGTCGGGGATCCTGCAAAGTGGCAAGAACAAACAAAAGAAAGTTGAAAGTCAGTTTATTTATAAATATGAAACATGCTAAAGTGAGTATTTGCAATTGTTCACCATTAGTGAAATCAACAAGTTATCATCCTACTAAGTTGAGAATCTACTTTAAAGATTTGATCCAATATATAGTGATGAACTGCTTAATAATAAAAGCAAAGAATTAAAAGGATTCACCTAAATTTCAATGATAGCTTTAAGGCAAAGCAAACCAAGAAAATTTGATGCATAATTATTATTTCCTCATGCATGACCAATCAAATGATCTCCAACAATTAGCATTTGGTTACAAAACTTCTCTCATTTCCGTTCTTGGCTTGAATTGAAACAGGGACACTGACTTCTAGGACTGTTCATAACACTGACTTCTAGGACTGTTCAGTGTTCACCATTCACACGACTCTGACTTCTAGGACTGTTCATAACACAAGAAAGGATGCCTAGCCTATAACAATAGGTGCAGCACACATTCTCAGTATATATTCAGCTGCAACCAACCAGAATCTAGTTCAACGTTTATGAGAATCTACAAACCACTCATTAGAACCTTTTATATACTGCCTGACTGAATGGAACCAACAATATGCAAAGAAACTAAACTGTATAACCTTCATTTTCATGTTTACACCAAAGAATTGATATGTCTGGTATGTTTGCTATTCCTGCTACTGTTTTTTTTTTTTTAATAATATTTTCCCCCCAGTAGGCACATATTTATGTTTATTGCTGATGGTGGGTCATGAAATTCTCACGCATCCTAGTCCATAAAGCTTAAACAAAGGTACTTACTTTTGAAAATCATCAGATAGCCATAGCCAAATGAACCCAAACGATGCTAGAGAGATAATGACTCAATAGCAATGAACCATCGATAATGACTCAATACCGAATTCTTCCAACAAAAAAGTAATTTCAGACACTGTGAAGCATAAACTCTATAATACAAAGTGCTCGAATTCTAGAATCCCACTGATTACAAAACTTGACAAGCATAATCAACATAAACTTTTAGTATTCATATAAAAAACTGATAAATTATTGAGTCCCATAGCAAACACTATAGACAAGATGACAAATGCAGCACTGTCACAAGTTGGCTTTAGCTGTATATCCATGTCTTCGGTCCATTCTTGCAAAAGGTTGGACATTCATAAAGATTAGTGATTAACAATGCCAACCCGTTGACACCAAAACAGATGCGTATTTCCACTTCAATTTCATAATTTCTCAGAATATTCTAATATCGGCTTTGATTCGACAACTATTCTAGACTAAAAGAAGTCTAATAGTTGGTAAAGAGCATAAATTCGATTCCTTTAGTTTGAAGAAAGTAAAAAAGAGCTCAAATTCATCAACCTGTAACATTGCCTTCAACCTAACAACCACAAATCAAAAGCATTCCAGCTGATACCTCAATCGCAATCATCGATGAATATACAAATCATAAATGCAAACTTAAACCCCCCCAAATCACATTCAAAACCACAGCCACTCCAATCGAATTAAATTACAATTTGCGAAACAGAAGGACGAAATGAAACCTGTTAAGAAGCGGAGTGGCGGCGGCCATCGCAAGCAGGGCTCTCATCGAAGTTCTTAGAGGGGTATTTTGCGGTGACCATGCCGACCTCAAACACCAAGTTATCACCGCTAGACCTAATTCCAGTGATAGACCACCACTGGAAGAAAGCTCGGACGCTAATACCGTTGATCTCGGCGATCCGACCCTGCAAGATCTTGCCGGTGATTTTCTTCGAGTACGTGGCCAAGTAGTTGTCCGGAGGGAGCGTGACCTTGCACGCGTCGCCGAGGTCGACGATGAAGTCGCCGGTGACTGGATTCACCGTGTAGTTCTTGACCGGTGATGGTAGAAGCCCGATTGGGAAGCCATAGTTGGTCAGCTCGGTGTGGGCCGGAGATGGGCTTTTCTTCGGGTCAGTGGTTTGGGAGGAGAGAGGAACGAGAAGGATGAGAGCGAAGAGGAAGAGATACTTGGTCATTTTGAAAATTCCAAGATGTTTGAGAAATGGTGAGAACATTCGCTCCGTTTTCATATCCGCGAACGCGTCGGTATTTTAACGGCGTTGCGCTGGCGATAAAATTCTTGAAGAGTGGTTAAGTTCGTTAAGAATTAAGAGGAATTCTTTGCAATTAATTAAAAATCTGATCTTTTTTTTTGCCACGAGAATTAAAAATCTGATTAGGATGGGACTATGACTTGTGGCTTCAGTCCAAGATGAAAATTTGAGATTTGGTTATGACTTTCTACGGATGTTTTTATGCCAAATGACCTATCTTCAGTCAAAAAAATTTCCTTAATATCCTCCAATTTTGCAGGACTATTTTCGAAAACCTCGATGAGTTAGAGCATCTTTAGCAAACTATATATCTTAGCTGCTTAGCTATTTTAGAAATCATGTTTAGCTTTTCAGCTATTTTAGCAGTTGCACCAGCACTCTTTATTTTAGTTTTTAGCTATATGACTGCTTTTAGCTTTATTTTTGTTCATTTAAAATATTCCTTTTTAGTTATTTTTGTATAATTATTAAATCCACTTCAACTATTTTTAATTCATTAAAATAATAATTTAAATTCAATACTAGCTAAAGTAGAGAACATTGATGCAGACATATTTCAAACAGGCTAGTCAGACTAACTTTTTAGCTATTTTAGCTAAAATTTGATTAAAAAATAGCTAGTATTGCTAAATATACTCTTACCGCCTAGGAGGAAAGACAACAATGTCAAATGTAGTGATGGCAATCTCCATGGCCCTTTATACTCTTGTTTTTGGCTCCTTTCTTTAGTTACACCCCTCTTGTTGCTCTTTCTGCCATTATCATTTATGCTTCAATTGGACTCATCAACTACTAGGAGGCCATTAAACTCTTCAAGGTTGACAAATTCAACTTCTGCATTTACATGACTGCCTTCATTGATGTTGCCTTCATAAGCATGGATCACGGTCTCAGGGCATTTTTAGCATACTCTCTATATTATCTCCTTAGCTATTCTAAAGAGTATGTTCATCTTTTCAGCTATTTTAGCAGTTGAATTTGAAGTATCCATCTATAGGAAATTGAAGTATTCGGATGTAGGAAATTTGTGTGTTGCAGTGTAGATGTTGTTTGCTCCAATTATATGGAAGAGAAGACAAGCAGCTGAATCCGTCGTATAACTTAAGAGAAATTATTTAGTAGTACATACGTAACGAGTCGAGCCTTGGCAGAGAGGAAGGACTATTTGCACATCCAACAAGAGACGCACTGAGGCAATGAAAGCATATTTGCCCAATTGCAATGGAAGCCACCCATCCTAAATTTTAACCCAAGTTTTGTCATTTGAATCTCTTTTTTTCATTGTTTATTTTTTAGTGTCATGTCTTTTAACATTTTAACAAATATTGTCTTCGATTTATAAATCTATTGGGTTTGTGTTTTTCAGATTTCTTATTTTCTATAAAATTCGTTATCATTATTGGGCATTACAATAAAAGGGTATGTGGTTCTCATAATTCAACTTTCTTTTTCGGTGTTTTTTTTTTTTAATAATGTGTGCCAGATTTTTTTTCCAATTATATTTTTTTTTTTGGGCGGTAATTATAATTGACTATTCACAAATTATGATAGACTACAAAACATATGCTAATGGGCCTTATAAAAAAAAATGCTAATGGGTCTGGTGATTGGATCCAAGGTTTTTCCCATCATATTGGTATTGGTGAGGTTCTCCAATCTGAGATTTGGGGAATTTTTATTGGAATTAACATGGCTGTTGAGCTCCATATTAAGAAGCTTTTTGTTGAAAGTGATTCAGCAATTGCTGTGTCTCTCCTTAACTCTGTTGATTATGAGCTGCATCCCTTGGCTACTATCATCGATAATTGCCGTGACATTATGAAGCTTTTTGATTTCTGCATTATTCAGCATGTCCATAGAGAAAGGAATACTGTTGCGGATTTACTTGCTAAGGATGGCATTAATATGGTGAGGGGAACTAGTTTCTTTAGCAGCCCTCCAGCGCACATCTCTCAAGCTGTGTTTGAAGACATTTCTGGTATTCGGCGTATTAGATTTAAAGGGCATTGTAGGCCTGTGAGTTAGCTTCTCTTTTGTTGTTTGTTCCTGCCGTTTGGCATCCCTTGTAACCAAAAAAAAAAAATGCTAATGGGCTTGTATTTCTCGTCTAAATAGTAAAATACGAAGGAAAAAACTGATATAAGATCGCACCCACCAGCATTCGAACTGGCAGCGTGAAGAAACAAACGCGGCGCAAAAACCAACGGCCTACACAATCTGGTGCGCCTGAGGAATTTTAAACAATTAAATTGTACTATTAGTGCTTGATAATATTTGAAACGCACCGTATCAGACCTCGCGCCGCCTTGCGCACTCTTTAAAACGAACATGACACGCGTCGGCGTCTCATAAGTCCTCCCAGGCTCAACCGGTCTATATAAAGTCGTCTGTCATCGACACATCGCCTAGTTCATTATTCAGAATCGTTTTTCAAGAAATCATGTCTAATCCGTTCGACGATCGCTGTGGCATCTGTCTCGGCAACTTCAGAGTCTTCGAGGTTCTGTCAAAGACGATGTGCGCCCATTTTTACCATTGGGATTGCCTCACAAATGAACACCAGGCTTACGCTCGCCGTGAGATTCGGCCACTCCGCTGTCCCCTCTGCCAGTACCAGTACGAGGCCGACCAGACTCCGTTTCGGTTTACGGGTACAGAGCTCATCCCTCTCCATCCCCGTTCCCTCCCAAGACAACCCCCGTCTCCATATCAACCGCCCAATCCCATCGTCCCTCAAGAACAAGAACCTGCACAACAACGCCACCAGGCCCACCACCCGTTCAAGATTCTGTGTAAGGCGGCGATGATCGGTATCGTATTTATGGCGATTCTTTATAATAGGCGGCGATGATCAGTATAGTATTACGACGATTCTTTATAATTTTCTACCTTAAATAGTTAAATGTCCAATTCTCGGGTACTCTTTTTTCCTCGACTTCGAGGTTTTAACGAGGCCATGATCAATAAAATTTAAGTGTTGATCAATCCTTCCGCTGTTTCCCTGGTTGCATTGTTTTTTTTTGTCTCTTTTTCTTATCTGCCCAACAAAAAATGTTGCAGTTTTTGGGTTTTGGGCCATGTCCAATTTATTTCAGAAGCCCATTTTCCCATTACGATTCGGTCCTTGTTTAAAAATAAATTGGGCCGGAAGCCCATTAACATTTGGGCCTGAAGCCCAATAATAATTGGCCCATTAATATTTTCGGAAACACGTGAGCCCGAATCCTATTACGATTCGGGCAATTTAAAAAGGCCTGAAGCCCATTACAAGGCCCATTATTGTTAAAAATAACTTGGGACAAAGCCCATTTAAAAGTCATCGGGGACCAACATCTAAACCTTCTTACGTTTAGTCCGTCGTGGAAGCGAATAAGGAAGAAGGTTTGGTGAACACCCAAAACAAAATTTCACTGCAATTGCCATCAACAAACACACACACAACTGAAAGAAATAAATTAGTATATTGAATACATTTTGATGGCGATACTCCTTGGTATTTTGCATTTATTGATGACAACAATATCAATCTCGTCTCTATATACTAGACGCAACTTGCCGGCGACAATTGCATAGGCCTTCATTGGAAGGGGTCAGCTTTAATACAAATCAAATCAAACATAATTAATAGTGCAAATGAAATTAGCATAATCCTCTCTAAGTCTCTACTTAATTAGTACTTAATTACCACACTAGTAAATATCCTCAATTCATTCAAATTTACAAATGTGCTAAATTGTATTTATTTTAAGAAAAAAAGACTAATAATTTCATACTCCTCCAAAAGAAAAATATATTATAAAAGTATCAGCAGATAATGTGATGGACTTGCCCAACCATCGCAGAGCTAGGATGCATGTGACTAATTACGTACTTGATTCATCGATCTTCTTTACTTGTCTCGTCCTGCCCTTGATCGATAAGTGGAAAAAGGCCCTCAACATAAGTCCCAACACTATTACCAACTTGATGAATATCACGGATCGGAAAACTCGTACAACTTTCTTTGTTGAAGTCGTACATAACAAATGAAGTTCCACACACCATCAGATCATGAGATTCTGTCCAGAAATTAGAATGTGACAAGTGCTGATATGGCATGGAGACCCTCATTTTAGTCCAAGACTCTGACTCGCTCACTCTACATTTCTTCATGATCCAAAACTCATCATTAAATGTTTGAGCACTACCCACGAATGTTATACATAAGCAATCTCTGAACACCCCCAATATTGGTGATCTTGTTTCATCCCCAATCGGCGGGAGTGGAATTTCACGAACCTCCTCCTCCGCTAAAAGAAAAGATGCAATCACCAACGAGGGAACTCTATCTCCAACTGTCGCAACCAACCAATGGACAGCTCCATTCAGAAAAACCCCATCAAAACAATCAGCAATGTAGTTAAGGAGGCACTCAGTCTGTCGCCAAGAATCAGTTTTCAATGTATAGACACTAAACACAATTCCATCAACACCACAATAGACCTGCCCGTTAACAACCTTGTACTCATTGGTGGAGTAATCAAATCCAAATCCATATAAGCTCCAGCGAAAGGGACTCACAAGTCCCCACGATGGTGTCTCTGGTAGTTTCCTCATCTCCCTGGTTGCAGGGTTAACCAAATAAACCCCACAACTCGTCTCGCACAACAACAAGTTATTGCACGAGTAGATGAAGGGAATACTGTACCTACGTCGACCTTGTGCAGAAATTTCGTTGTAAACAAAGTCGAGCTCGGTGGCTGTTACTAAACCAACACGACGATTCTGAAGAACAAGGGCATCATCATCATCGTTATGGTTATGGTTATGGTTGAGAAACTCGTCTAGGTTCAAAGAGTAAAGGCAACGACGTCGTTCGTCGTTAAATATGACTCTTCGTCTCCGTAAGAATACCTCTTTATCCTCTATGGCTTTCTTGGCGTGCTGTGCAATGAACTTGGCGTTGGAGATTAGGGAACGCCACGGCTTTGATACGCACCTAAAGCGGCATAAGGACGTCACTGGTAGCCTTGAAAGAATCTCAACTATGATCTCCGCTGGAAGGGGGATTTGGTTTCCCGTTAACTCGCCGTTGTCTTCCATCTCTTTATGCTCCGAAACCCTAATTAAGAAAGCTTGAATTAATTGTAACGCAAAGTGGATGTGCATGGGTTTTTATAGTGAGTTGAAGTAGTTATCCTTCAAGTCTATGCGGAAATGGATATCCAAGTCAGAAAGGGGTTGTGTCTCCCTATCCCTAATTCCCTATCTCTCAATTCATATTAGAACGGGAAATCCAGTGGCAATCTGGAGATTTTTTTATTTTTTTTTCTGAAGAGGAAACGACAAAATTTTATTGAATTCAAGAATGATTACAATTACTAAATAAGACATCCACAAGGATATCAAGAGGATGATTATTCCATGATAAAGGCCTAGAAGAAAAAAGACCTTGTCGAGCTAAGCGGGGTGCTGCTACAGGAAGATGATTACAAAAAAAACTTCCCACGCACTACTTTTTTTTTTTTTAAAACTACCCACTATTTTTTTGAAAAAAAACTACCTACTTTCACTTTCATACCCGTAGGGTGTGTCACCCTCTCTAGTTTGTAGAACTGGAAGATAAAGTGGTTTAGAACTTAATGCACATGTATATACATAGAACATGATTTCTACATAAACAATCTATGAGACCCAAAATCATCTTGTTCCTTCATATGCATTATGAATTTTTATGTACTATTTTTTACATATTTTAATCCGTTATTAATTTATATATTTAATGGGCCCTAAGGAAAACTAAAAAAAAATTTATCATCTTAGTCTATAAGCAAAATTATTATTTTAATACAACAGTTTAAGTCGGGACTGGAGTTTTTTATTATTATTATTTTTTTTTTTGGCTAATGGAGCTTTTTTTATCTATACGAGATTATTACTTTATCAAACATTCATTTATCGAGGTTTTGCTGTAAATATGTTAAGAACTTGTAATTTAATGTTTTATCTTAATATTTGTTGTAATGTATTTTTTTTTTGAGAAACAGATAATTCATATATTATCAAAGCCAGAAAGGCACATACATCAAACTCCTAGGCCTGAAACCAGAACTGTCGGTCAGGCAACTAAAGACTTTAACAAATACCTCTCATTGTAGACCACTGAGCTCGTTGAAACAACGAGCCTACAAAGACAAAAAACTCACAATACCTCTCATTTGTTGTAATGTATTGTTATACATGTTTCAGCTTTACTTCCAATTTATGTCAGTTTAAAATAAAGTCTAATTTATCTCTCATATATTCTAAATTATGTTAGTTTGTTCTATTTACAAAATATTTCGCACACAGTATTGTCGGTCGGGTTCAAGTCCTTCGCAAGCTTGACTGCGAGTGATTTTATGTCGTCTTATTGGGAACTCCGATTTCTCTTCACATTTGCATCATTTTCTTCCAGAATCAACAACTCTGCTTATTTTCTACAAAAACACACAAATAAACATTAATAACATTATTAAACTCACGGACTAGCGTAATTAAAGAAATTAAAAGCACACTGTGTGCGTAAAATACGTACACATCAAACCATATAATCACCATAAATAAAAATAAAAAATGTCAACATGACAATTAAAAGGTTAATGTACTATAGGGCCTTAATTACTTACCCAAATTATGGAATTTGATACATGTATCAATATCGATCATACCCATAATATCCAATGGAAAATTAGATTACAAGTAGAGTGTTTCTATTGGGACCTCCAAATTTGCTCACTTGACTATTAAGGACAATAATTATACCAAAAAGATATCATGTTTATTTTCTCTAGAGTTTCCAATTCAATAATATTAGATTGCATTCTTTATTATTTTTCTTATCTATTTTTATTTTCCAATTTCACTACATACTCATTAAAACATTCATATATATTTAATAAAAATTAAAACTATGATAGATCATGTGACATAAAAATTTGTATCATTTGTTGAACGCATATTGTGATAGAGAACAAAAGAAATTCTACTATAACCTAAATCTAAGTCTATCCATTATATTTGAAAAAAAAAATAGCAATTAAAAAAATATATAAAATATTTAATCATGAGGTACAAAAAATAGATGAAAAAAATAAACAGTAAGAATAAATGATTATTTTTTTTATTGCACAACTAAAAGAGAAAAAAATAGTTAAAAAAAGATTAAAAAAAAAACAAAGAATAGTTCATGCTAAAATATTTTCTTGTTGATTAGAAATTAATTAATGGATGTGTGGTGAGTAAATTTAGAATTATAGTAGTAATTTTGTATATTTAATGTGAATTATATCATCATGGTTATTTTAGGAATTTAGAAGAGGTTTAGTAAGCAAATCTTGTATTTTAAAAGCAAAAAGGAGGTGCAAAGAGTATAAGAGGTCAGGTGAGCAAATTTGGAGGTCCTAATAGAATTTTTCTTACAAGTAATATCACCAGACCACAGAGGATATATAAATATGTATATATTTAATGAAAAATTTAGCATGGACTAACAACTAAACCTCCTCGATCATGTTTAGTCAATCATGGTAGCGAATAAGGAAAAATGTTTGGTGAACACCCAAAACAAAATTTCACTGCAGTTGCAATCAACAAACACACACACACACACACACACATTCTATCGGAAAAAAAAAAACACACACACACATAGAGCTTAAAGAAACAAATTAGTAGATTGAATACATTGTGATGGCAGTACTCCTTGATATTTTGCATTTATTGACAGCAACAATATGATTCTTTCAAAAAATTTTGCTGTGAGAATACCTTGTTTCAAAAACAGAAACTTTCGAAAATAAAAAATGAATGAACACGTACATTTGGCAGGTGATGATCCATTAATAAATTTGGCAATACATAGTTATCTCCATATTTTTTAAAATATTCAAAAAAAGGAAATTTTTTTAAAGAAAGTGTTCAAAAAAGAATCTATACCTTGGTGATGATGCATTCATTTTCAATGGCCACATGATTGTGAGACAAACACCTAGTAAGAACAGTTGACATAGGGTTAAGCAAAATCTAAAATTGTAATAGGATGATACAAAATGCAAAGAGGAGATAACTACTAACCAAATGGGTTAGATGAGATAAGTACGTAGGTCAAGTTCAGGTTCTTGTTGGCCTGCAAAATCAAGCTAAATATACTCAATCCACTATGCACAAAATTATCCAGAAACACATACAAATTATACGTTCAGGCTTGTTGCTTATAATAGCATATTAGCATTGCTCATCAATCAAAATCTCATACAAATAACAACTTAATTGTCGAAACACCCTTTAAACTTAGTTATAATTGTCAGATTGAACAATTTGTGCTAAATTCAGGACGTCAATTTCACCAATTACAAATTCATGATGTGAACTAACAACTTGAGACAATTTAAGAGGGTTGTTTAGAAACTTAAAAACTTTACTCTTAAAATTTAGGAAAGATAATAAGGCGATGTAACTCAATCAATTTTAGAACTGCAATTGATTGGGTTTTCTGAAACGCGCCGCACAAGCTATCCGAAGCCTAGTTCTTTGTTCCGGCCTCTTCGGTGTTCCTTGTCCGACGGTGCCCCCATGGCAGTGTTGGCAGTCTCCCTTGCTGGCTTGTGGGGTGTGCGACTGGACGGGCCTTTAGTCTTTTCGTGTGTGTGTGTGGTTTTTTTTTTTCTCTCTCTCACAAACTCCCACCCCGCCTTGCATAATTTACACGCTAGCTATTATAACTTGTTTCTCCACATGCTATTAAATGTAACATCGTTGATCATCCCTCAAGTTATCGATTGAGAACAATTAACTCATCGAAAAGAGTTCAATAATTCAATAAAGAGACTTCATACATGTAACATGTCCGATATCGATCACTAGCTAATTATGAAGAACTATCACACATCTAATCCTCGACCACTAGGCACTAGCTAATTGTGTGCAATCTTCTATTTTAACATTTTTTTATCGATCATTGTTTTTATTGATAATTTGAACGAAATACAACTTAATTAAAATAGGAATGAGAACAAACACAATAAAATTTATCTAATGTCTAACAATGATTCGATGAAGCACGAAAATTTTATGTTGAATGCATAATGCATGTCTCTGAACTCTCTGCACGCTTTGAATTTTCTGAACACTCTGAACTCTCTGACTCTCTAAACAATCTGAACTCTCTTTGACTCTCTGAACGTACTCTCTTTGATGCATTGAATTTTCTGAACACGCTTTGAATTTTCTGAACAATCTGAACTCTCTCTCTCTCTCTCTCTCTCTCTCTCTCTCTCTCTCTCTCTCTCTCTCTCTCTTTCTCTCTATCTCTCATATTAAACTGTTTATTCTAGTCGACTTCATGCATATATCGTTGAGTTACACTGTCAGACATCTCTCCTGCACGAGCTCTATATAAGCTCCATTCCTCAAAGCAGTATATATGTTCAAACAATTATCTAGCAATTTTCTTTCTTCTTTAATTAATTAAGATCAATCGACCAAAACGAAGAAGATGGATTCTATTGCATCATGGCGAAGGTATGTGGACGAACATCTTATGCATGAAATTGATGGTAACCAGCTGACCGCTGCGGCCATTTTTGGCCGTGAGGGTAACATATGGTCGCAGTCCGAACTGTTTCCAGAGGTAAAGTCCCTTTCTCTCATTTAATGCATGATTTGTTCTTAAATAAATATACTTATTTTGGTTTCTACATGGTGTACATACAGTTTAAGGAAGAAGAGATCAGTTCAATTATTCGTGAATTGGAAGAACCAGGATCTACCACTTTTATCACAGAAGGGTTTCTATTTGGTGGGATCAAGTATACTATGCTCCGGGAAGACGAAGCAAATGATGTGCTTCGAGGAGTGCGGCCTGTGAGTATATAATATGTTTGGTCGCTCTTACATATATTGATATATATATCCCCTATGTACGTAATGCATGCCATATATATATAGCTCTTAATTAGAACGATCGATATATGGTCATGATTGATTTGATATATGTGTATCAGGGCTGCAACATCACTTTCAGGATGACCCCGACCACACTCGTGATCGGCACTTATGATCCTGGGATGCCAAATCCGGCGGTCTGCGACAAAATTGTCCAAAATATGGGCGATTTCCTTGTTTCCCATAGTCTCTAGGTAATAACTTCTCAGCTAACTAACACTCTTCTCAAGTTTTGCAACAAATGCAACTATTGCCTTTTAATTATAGTTCTACTTTTCAGATTTCCTCAGGGCAGAAGATAGGGAAGCTAAGCAAGGAGTGAAGACTAAAGGGGATGCTGTTCCTAGCTAGCTATAGTGTGAACTATGTGATGAAGTTATGTGTGACATTAAGTATTAATTATTGTGAGTTAAGTACTTTTATTCGTAAGTATGTTAAGGATTTTCAATGTGTTTTTTTAGAAGCCTGTAATGTTGTTATTGTTTTCATCTTTTCGACTTTCAGTTTTACTTCCTAATAATATTATGTTAGTTTAAAATAAAGTCTAATTTATATCTCATTTCAATTCAAAGAAAATTAAGGTGCGTGTATGTAAAATTTAAGTGGGTGTTGTAATCGATCATTTGGCTAAATCCAAGAATATTACCAAGAATCGACCCAAACTTGTTAATTCACTGCTAGAAATTTGATACTTTTGGTTAAAACTTAAAGGCTCAAAGCAATACCATCCGGTGACGAATTACGGTAGCTTGCATTTCTTGTCATTTGGGATTTTGGATTGAAACGGTAAATAGAGGTAAAGAAATGCACGATGGGATTGAAAAAAGCTGTGGCCATCAGTGGAAAAGAAATTTGGGCAATGGCCCACAACTTGGTGGCAGCAATATTCTGTGTTGTTTAGGAGAGGAGTACGACTACTGATCAAGGAGATCAGGAAGCACGAGTAGTCCTTCTCCGGCCTCAAGATTGGTCAGGTCGTGGCTGTGGCTCTTCTCTGTGGGCTTCTGTGGTGGCAGTCAGATATTTCCCGCTTACAAGATGAGGTACTTAACAGTTAACACTACCATGCATCCCTCTTTCCTATGATTTTTTTATTAAATCTAATCGTTAGTGTCGTCCTTATCTTTCGTGTTAAATACAAAGAGTAGTTTATGCATACTTGCATAGAAAGGTAATATTTTTACTTATTGTGGTTGATTTGAGGCAGGTTATGCTCTGTCGATCGTCTGGTTATGCTTTTAAGCTTGTGGTTTTGGTTTTCAGAACTTTTTTTTTTTTATAAGAAAAAGAAAATTACAACCTAAAGTCTCTAATATATACAACCAGAATTGAATAAATCAAAATTATGTGCTTGCAAGACTTAGAATGGTAAACCGTTGAACCAAAACATCAAATCTTGGTAGGAGTGGCCAAGAGAAGCGGCCGAATCAGCTACAAAGTTAGCTTCACGGTAAATATGCGAGAAAGAGATTGACTCAAATTGCTTGGCAAGAGAAATAACATCCATCACAAGACTTTTGAGCCGCCAAGGAATAGGAATGCAACCACGAACACAGTCGATAACTAGCTTAGAATCACCTTCAACTTGGATCTTCGCAAGGCCTTTCTGAAGAGCAGTAGAAAGCCCTTCGCGCAGAGCAAAAGCTTCCGTAACCGGAACATTAAGAGAGTACGATTTCTTTGCACCCACAACAAGAGGGTTGCCAACATCATCTCGAATTATAAAACCAATGGCAGCACTAGCAGGACGAGATACCGAACCATCAAAGTTTAATTTAGTAAAACTTGAGTCAGGAGGTTTCCATTTAATTGGAGACATATCATGACTCTTATGAAACTGAGAAGGAGGATTGACAATCCAAAAATCACAGCCAATTGAAAAATAAACATGTATCACTTTAGAAGGGTGAGGAGTAACCTGTTTGAAGATCCATTTGTTTCTTGAATCCCAAATTTGCCAACAAATGAGTAAAATATGTGAGAACAATTGTTTATCATTGCCTATTGGTTTTCAGAACTTGAATTTGATGTTAATGGGTACTTTATAATTTCTCATGCAGAATTTTGATCTTGGAGACTTTGTAGTTGTTCTAGTATATATGATGGAATTTGAAATGTTACCTTGTTTTCATTAAGTAAAAAAAAAAAAAAAAGGTTTTTGTAAAGCCATAGAGAACCTATTTTTCGACTACACTGATGAAGCAGACTGCGTTAGTTTGTACTTGGTAATTCACACATTATCTGCCATATATATGACTGATGTAAAGACAGTAAAGCTAAGTATGGTTTTACATCATTGCTAGTTTTAGAAAAAGAAAAATCCTTTTTTGTTCTGTTAAAATATGAACTTACAAAATCTAGTGAAGTGGAACACGAATTCAAGACATCCTAAATTTTCCGCAACATGATTATTAACTACTTTAGAATCTTTAATTTGGCTATTTTTGCAGATTGGACGTCTCTTCTTTATGTCTGAATTTTAGGGTTTCTTCCCTTTCTTCCAAGCAATCTTCACATTCAGGCCAGAACGCAAAATGCTCGAGAAAGAACGGACTTCAAGCAACTACCGACACACTCTGCACCATTTCATAAGGAAGAACATCTCCAATCACAACCACCATCTTGCTTTCCAAGTCTACCTTGTAGGATGTCACTCCTGTTAATAAGGCAAAAACACGAAATACCAAGAATTGTTAGAGACTACCAAAAAAAAGAACAGGCTAGGTATAAAGAACATCAGCATTCGGTATCTATGTGTAACGAAAATCCTGTATGTATAAGAAATATGGGACATTTTGACGTACCTTCCATCTCTGAGATATGTTTTTCATCTTTTCTGGCACAGCCATTGCAGTGCATGGCTGCGACATAACTCCCATCTTTGAGATATGTTTTTCAACATTTCCTTCTTCTGATTCCATATACTCCGACTCTCCGATTCCTCTCCCTTAATCTCCACAACTTGAGAGACCAAAGCAGCTTCGTTTGTACCATCGACTCCGCTACTAGTCCCAGGGATGCAGTCGAGGTTTTCGTTATAGAACTTGTGGCTAGCTCCAATGAGTCGTCAAAAGATTGACACTAAACCTAAGTAGAGACTGTATATGATTACTATGCAATTAGATTTATATCCATGAAATTAGAATCAGAATATATATGCTCGTCTATATATCCATCATCAACTACTATGGTCTCTTCTTATCGTGCCATGCACGATTGTGTTTGTCATGCCCACTCAACCCAAAAGAAAGCAAAATGCCACACACCATTCACCAGTTTGAGTCTTCATGTAAATATCTTGTGCACGAATTCTTTCTTTTTGGCATGAATTTTGTGTTGATCACATTTTGGGCTAGATACGTACTATTAAGCCCAATACTTCAAGTTTTAGTATCTTAACTGTTTATGATTCTCTCTGCAACAGGGGAAGAGAAACTGACAGATACAGAAAGAAACTCACTGCAAGTTTTGGTGTCATGAAGAAGAGAGGTTGATATTGAATGGATAAGTAGAAAATGGATAGCCCTGGTCCAACAGGCAACTATGAGAGGAGCAACACGTTCAAAGTTGATACATGGCTAGATATGTCTAAGGAACTTTTTTTTTTCGAATCCTTGAGGTTATTGCTAAAAAAAAAAGTCCTTAGAGGTTAGCCAAGTGATGAGGAAAGATATGATTTTGGATTAAGGTTACACCCCGTTAAAGATCCGAGAGAACAGAAAAAAATTACTTGCTAATGAAATGTACCGAAAGCAACTCTGACCCACTCATACAAAATTACCCATTAGATTTGGAAAGCTCTACATTGGAAATTTGGAAGGTTAAGAAGGCTGATTCGGCTTGGCAGCGGTCGTCATTTGGTGGTTCTCCGGCTTGTGTAGTGGCTTAAGAAGGATTTCCAGAAAATTTGTACTGACGCCAAAGGAGAACACTGTTGAAAAGGGATCCATAATGAAATTAGTTTGCTGTTTTTGAGCCGCATTCATATTCCGTAAAATGAAAAAGTAGTCTGGCTTATTGGAAGCTAGGTTGCCTGGACAGTGAAGCTTTTGCTACATATCTAAGATAAAGAAAGAAATGTTTATTTATATGTAGTTGACTTTTATATATAGTGCGACAGATAGATTTTCAGAGATGAGTGGCCTTAGAAGACTCCATTCAGATATATGATACATTATGATCGAGCTTACAATCAAGAAGCAATTGATATGTAACCTATATAGGAAGGACATTCTTTCCCTCTCTGCACAAGAGTAGAGGGCAACAAATGTGAATTTATGACAATCTATAATAATACATAAGTATTTGTCATCTCTAGATTTCTTTTCTTGTGAGGGGTGGATTGGCACTTAGCCAGTGCTTTTAGCTAGAGTGAAGGAACATGTATGTTATTGTTGAGAATCATCACGGCGAGTTCCAAATCTCAGCGTTTTTAACCTTAGACACACTCTGCACCACTTCATTAGGAAGAACATCTCCGATCACAACCACCATCTTGCTTTCCAAGTCTACTTTGTAGGATGTCACTCCTGTTAAGGCAAAAATTAATACGAAATACCAATATTAATTTGTTAGAGACTACCGAAAATAAGAACATCAGCATTCGGGATCTATGTGTAACGAAAATCCTGCATGTATAAGAGGTATGGGACATTTTGACATGCCTTCCATCTTTGAGATATGTTTTTCAACTTTTCTGGCACAGCCATTGCAGTGCATGGAGACCCTTAGCATTACCATCTGCATAGTTCACCAAATTATAAATCCATCAAGTCCTATATTTTTCTAAGATCGAGAAAAATCAAATTAAGAGATCGAACTAGAGTAATATATACCTTGGGCTTCAGTTGAAATGCCAATGTCTGTTTTCCAGCAACAACATCCTTGAGTCTCAGAAGCTGATCTTTTTCACCAGAAATCAAGGGATTTTTCTCAAACTCGTCTTGGTTTTCCTCGGAGTTGTTCATGCAGAAACAAGAACTTGAGCCAGAAGAAAGACAAAGAGAGTCTAGCACCTTGCCAAAACTAAGCTTCCCCATTTCAACCACAAGCTCTCTCTTACCCAAAGAAACAAATCTAAAGTGAGACAGAACTTCCCAGCATATATAAGCAATCTACACAGCCCGATCTGTCCTTCCCACTCGGTCAGAGTGTTGTAAATCCGAGACAAACCAGTGTGAACATTAATATATGCTATAGTAGGGTTGGGGCTGGAGAGAGAGAAGAGCTAAAGGTCAAGTTTTCATTGGGGAAGCCAAAAGTTGAACAGAACCCAATGAAGCCTATGAAGGAGGAAAGGGAACAAGACCCAATACTTTAATACTTATAAAGTTATAATAACTCAGACGGCCAAGAAAATTTAGAAGGGGATCCAGGAACCCAGAAAAGCAGTACTTTTACTGTAACCACTTCTCAGACCAAGAACGAAACCCCAACTAGATTTTGTCATGTGATGGTGAACCCCTAAAGATATATAGCACCCACAATGAATTCTATAAAAGCCTAAATGAGAAAGTTCTGTGAGATAAAGCAGTATAGTTCAGCTAAAGAAAGAAACCCAATCTGCAATCAAAGCTTTTTAATTGATCAGGAAGCCTATTTCATATGATTGAGAAGTGAAAGGAAGGAAAAGAAAAGCTCACAGTGAGTCAGTGATCCGTGGAAGGGACTAGCAACATCATGCTTTATGACATGTGAGGACTACTAGGAACGTCCAAGTTAGAGTAAAAGATATGCTTATATATAATATATAGCTGGATCAATTTGGATAAGCATCTTTGGCATGTTTAATTCAAGAACAATGAACATGAGAAACGTTTAGGTGTTACAGATAAAGGAAAGAAAAAGCAGTAACATTTGGTGAGCATCTGAACAACTTATGGGACAATTTTACATCTAAAAGCACCCAAATGTGGTCACAAAATATTCAAAACTACCCAAATGCACCCATCATTTTGTTCCTTTTTCTTGAACTAATATATATAAGATGTTACTGCATCAAGATAAGTGCAAATGTTGGTCATTTAAAACAGAGTAGTGGAGTAAAGTAGTGCATGATCAGCCACCTAATTCGCATAGATTAGAGAACCCCCCAAGCAACCCAAAGGTGCTTGTGATGGATACTATAATAGCTCAAAAAACACCACAAAGCTTGAATTTGTTGACAGTTTTGTCTTGGCCTTCAATATGAAAATCAAAATGGGACAGACGGCCTCGCATTATTGGAACCCATGAGATCACTAATGTTTCTTAATAATTATATGATAGAATAAGTTTGAAAAAAAATGAATGGCTCTATTCTCTACACAGGTTGCTCCATGTGAGATGGTTCTTTATAACAAACCAGTGAAAGGATTTTAAAAAAGATGGTAATGAATTCATGTTAAGCACGTGTGGGACACATGACAATCAAAGTTGGGTGGCAAGTCTCATGTGGGTTCATATGAATAATTATTTATGTATAAACCAGACAAAAAAGAAGGGATACGTTCTTATCATGGATTACTAAGGGGATGCAAGCACCACTCAGTGAGCTTGGTTTTGTAGGGTGACCAACTGCAGTGTACTTTTGGACATTTGAGT
Organism: Rubus parviflorus; assembly: GCA_029955375.1. Taxonomy (NCBI): domain Eukaryota; kingdom Viridiplantae; phylum Streptophyta; class Magnoliopsida; order Rosales; family Rosaceae; genus Rubus; species Rubus parviflorus. The sequence goes on from JARGGL010000004.1 coordinate 20,850,416, forward strand.
AATGGAGCACTCCACTGTTATGACAGAAGATAGCTTTAACATGATTGGATGGGTAAAATGGCCATGGAAACATGATATGGCATTTAGGTTTCCTCACTGAGTTGGAAAAATTGATAGGAAAACCTAGAGCTGAGCTCATTGGAGATGTCTTTCAAATATGTGCATCAAGCAATGCATATAGCAAGGTTGTTTTATGCACTCAAACCCATGATATGTATATATATTGAAGATATATATGTAATAAATAATATTTATTGGGGATAGACGATATAACGGAATATCGGTAGTTATTTCAAACCTTGCTCGTGAGAAGGTTGCTAGCAAAAAAAAACAATCATGAGATTTGCCTTTCCAATTGCAACCTAAGTTCTGACCTTTCTCTCCTAAGTCTAATAACTTCTTCTCTCTTTTTTCCATTACCTTTCATAAAATTGGAGAAGAAGTCCAAGGTAATATTCCACATGTCTCAATATACCAGAAAATTTCTATGATATAAAAAGACTAAACTGAACCAAGAATGGAATTAACCATTTAAAATGACGAGCCTGACTTTAAGCTTTTCAAGATAAGTAATTATTTAATTAGCAACGGTGTAAGCAATAGACAAGAAAATTCTGTACGTGGCAAATGGAAGTGCAGATCTGACTCGATCTACTGCATCAAAGAGGTCGAGTACTGCAGAGGAATTGTTTAGAGACAAAACAATAATGGCAATTATGCAAAAGCATCTAATTTCACATGGCATGGAATGGTAGAACATAAAGTTTCGTTAAAGCACAAGCCTTTAAATTGAGTCTCAGCCTACTGCATGCACACTCATAATAGTTTATAAAAGTTCTTTTTTCTTTTTGGGCTAGTTCATAGTACGTATATGAAATAGGCCATACAATGGGAGTAGTACGTCTTTATCCTCCAAATCCTAACAGTTTAAGTTTTCATCAAACAGTACTAAACCAACAAGTTTTACAACTACAATCTGCTTGCAATATTGGCTGATCTTATCACCATTATAGCCTGGGTGGGTACATTAGTGAAATGAGAGTTCACTAATGTCATTTATTAGAATTTCAATGCTTACAAATTGATTAGAGGCTTAATTTGGACAAAAAATAAGCTATAGTAGACCTCCCCTGATAATCGGTTTCTAATGTACCTTCAGCATAACTTTAGCTTAAGGCACACCAGGTGAGTACGTTGATTTCCTAAAAGCTAAGCTGGATTGCTTTTTAACAAGCAGAAGTTTCCTTCAAAAACTGGATTCTAGCCCACAATTAATAGTAGACGAAAGTAATCATTAGCCTGGGTGGAGAGAGAGAGAGAGAGAGAGAGAGAGAGAGAGAGAGAGTTGTTTTTCAAATGATGTAGTGTCATTTGAAGTTCATGCTAATTCAACTTATATAATCATGTTGTATATATTTCGATCCACATACATATATCATAAAAAGAATGATATCACTCAGAGTCATGAAGTATTTACTTTAATCAATCCATTTAAACATTCAGATGATAGTAACCACTTGATTAGGCCCCTAATTAATCAAGACTGGGAGGCTTCATTACTCATTCATAAAGAATGACCAAAGCAAAATACGATTGAGACATTAGAATAACATATTCGAAATAACTAATATAAAACCCCTTTTGACATTACCAAATTCCATGTGCTTTTATAATCACAATGACTATATATAATATGCTCTGTTGTCACCTCCACCGCCATTAATCCATTATATATATATATATATATATATATATATATATATATATATATATATATATATATATATATAGAATATCCTTGACAGTGGACACTAATCCATGTTTGCAGCCAGCTAGTGTAGGAAACTAGACAGCCAATTGTGCCCATCTCCAAATATACCAAACGAATAAAACCCAAAAAAAAAAAAAACTATTAATTTTCAGCTAAATCAAAGTAGACGGTTATTAAAAAAAGAAAAGAAAAAAAAAGTAGAAGGTTATTACGTTTAGTACATGCATGGGCTTGGTCCCCAACTACTTCATTTTCACAAACAGTTGGTCTGCATCTTAAGCTTGACCAAACTCCGCCTTTGCTTTTTCCCGCGCGTTCTTCTCCGACCTACTCATTGTCCAATTCGTCTTCAAGATCATCAAGCCCGTCCATTTTCGATACTCCTTCATCATTATCCTTCCACCTAGATCGTCCTATTCACCGTCGCAACCAATACCAGCTCGTTACTCGTCGTCTATATTTTCTTACGCAGCAACAAATTTATTCTGGTCTTCCAAGTTTTATCTTTGCCTCTAATTCTGAAAACCGCGCCAAAATTGGAGGCAAATCGGACGCCGTCCTAATTTTTTTTTTGTGTTGGCCTCTTAGGGGTTGAAACTTGAAAGGTCAATCTGATTCATATTAAAGAAAAAAAGTCAAAGACTCAAAGCCCAGGTTCAGACCCGGTTTGTAACCCAATAACAAGCCAGTCTGGACTCCTAACCCAAAATGTTGAAACCGACCCGACTTTTGAAAAAAAAAAATCGGATTAATTTTGATTCCACCAAGTACAAGGAATAATAATTCCACCAAGTTTAAGATTAATTTTTCTATTGTTGTACAACACCTAATTAATTGGTGTTTGCTTTATTTGATGAATTCAAACCAAATTCGAGCTTCATGAGTGCGTGCGTTATTAGCTGAGTGTATAAAAACACCCAACATTTTTTTTAACGGAAAAATTAAATTTTATGGATGACATAGTCGTTACGGAACAAAAAATAATAGTATAAGGATCAAAATAAATATCCATTTTCTGACGAGGAAGAAATACTCTATACTAAAAAGCACGACCCCAATCAACTCTACAATGTTTTGATATCCATATTTTATTTGAGCTACAATCATTACTTCTACATAAAAAAAACTCAGAATCAGCAAAAACAGAAATCGAAAGTAAGCTTTAGTGTGGGTTATTTTATTTTATTTTTGTGTATGAGGAATTGAGGATATTGGAGTTGTAACAAACATGAAATTTCTTTTGGAGTTTGGACAAACAAATAACTCCATCAGATTGCCAAAATTAGAAATATTACTGCTGCACAAGGGCCCAAATTATTAAAAAAAAAAACAGTAGTTGTAGTATCACTGTACGAGGAGCCAAATTCAAACAAAACAAAGAAATAAAAAAGGAAATTAGAATCCCAAATAATCAATGGAAAAAAAACAAATCCTAAAACATCGTAATTTAATATAAAAACGGAGGGCGATTAAGCGCTTAATCATTCGAGTCGCCTTGTATGACCACGCACTGTCAATTTCAACCAAGTGGACCTTCACCGTCAATATAGGGCATGGCAAGCCCATAGGGACAGGGTAATCCCCCTGTGTCCGAGAACACAGCAAAATATCCCATTCATCATCTCTCTCTGTTTTTTTCTCTAGGACATTTTTCCAAGGAAAAAGCAGATTTTGGTTAAGCTCTGAGCTGCACTACAGCCATGGCTACGCAGTTTTAAAAGATCTGCAACCTTTCCCTCTATGCGGTTCATAGATCTCTGCGACGACGTCGTTTGCTAGACGACGGCTGCGGAAGTACGAGAGCTTCTTCATCTGCAGCGAATTGAGGTCAGTCCTATCAATTTCTCAAGGTTCTGTACTCTCTGATTAGGTTTATTTGTTTTAATGTACTTCAGCGACTGTGATTTTTCAGATCCGTTGTTTTTCTTTGGTATCTATGTTTGTCCATCTTCTAGTGTTTGATTATCCAGATTAGACTTGAATTTATTGAAGATTTTCGCACGCTGTGTTTTCAGAGACTATTTGGTTTAGTTTAGGGCAAGTCAGTATTTCCTGACTCCGTGAAATCAATGTAAAACTTAAACTCGGTGATTAAACTAGGGTTAATTGTTTTTCGTATCCCTGGCTTTGGTATCATTTCTAGTTGCTAAGTTATAATTCAACTTGCTTTTTTTTGTTATCTTGAATTCGTGTCTGTTTTTAGTCTTTTAGTAAATAATTGTGGCTTAAAATGAATTATGAAGTGAGAATGGCGAATCGAGTGAAGGAGGACGAGAAAAATGAACGGATTATTCGTGGCCTTCTTAAACTTCCTGAGAATCGCAGATGCATTAACTGCAACAGTCTGGTATGTCATGCATTGCTTTCTTGGTCATCCACTATTGGTTGCATCGATTCATCTGTTACTTGTATATTCAACGATTATATTGGTTTCTATCTCATTATGGTTTGATGACATGGAACCCTGGGTTCCATACATTGAAAAACATTCTTGTTCATTAAGGCATACATAGTAACTTGATGTGCGATGGCAGCATCATTGTTCAGATAAGAGAAGCATATCCTTCTTCATATAGCAACAATTAGGCTTAGAAATCATACTGGTGACAGTGGCACTTCCAAAGTAAATGTTTATTCTGTTCCTGCACGAGTGTATAATAAAGTATGACAGTATGCTTATATTAAGCTTGTCAACTCTGGAACTAAACAAATGTGGAGCTATATCTACAAGATTTATTTGTTTTTGACTTTCTGTGAAGGTGTTCAATGCATCAGATTGTTGAAATAGTACATTGGTCACGATACAAAAATTAGGGTTTTGAGTGCAAAGAGTAGAGTTGCACATATTATACCTCACAAGTGAGATTTTGTGGTCGCATGAGTGCTAAATTATTTTCTGCTAAGCAGGGACCGCAATATGTTTGCACGAATTTCTGGACATTTGTTTGCACAAACTGCAGTGGAATACAGTAAGTCCTGACCACCTGCTCTGCTGCATTTATTTTCTTACGAAGTTTTTTCCTATTCTTTGTGTTAGTTTGTTAATTACATGAAAATATTTCCAGTCGGGAGTTCACGCACCGAGTAAAATCAGTGTCAATGGCTAAGTTTACGTCGCAAGAAGTTAAATCCCTTCAAGAAGGGGGAAACCAGGTATGCATGCATGCATTTTATCAGTTCTTAGACATATCTTTGATATTTTCTTGTTCATTGATAATCTTCTCATTTTCTCACATTGTATTCGTCTCTGTTTCCCAACTACAGCGTGCAAAGGAACTATATCTAAAAGAATTGGATCCGCAACGTAATTCTTTCCCTGACAGCAGGTCAACACTCAATTTTATTCTGCTTTATATTGATCGTAGTAAGTAGTGACTAGTGATTTTCTGATTCAAATATTTGCTACCAGTAATGTTGAGAGACTTCGAGACTTTATTAAGCATGTGTACGTGGATAGACGATATACTGGTGAAAGGAACTTTGACAAACCTCCGAGGGTGAAAATGGTAAATTATACTTCCCCATATATTATCTTGATTTTAAGGTGTTGCTCAGGCCAAAACAAAAAGCATGTAAGCTGGTAGCATATAAACCTAGATGTTTCTGCGTTTAAGTTCTGAATTAATGTCATACAGGGTGACAAGGAGGACTCTTATGAAAATAGAAGGCTAGATTACCATGGAGGTTCTCGAAGCCCACCATATGATGATGAACGTCGTTATAGTGAAAGGTCCAGTCCTGGTGGTAGAAGTTATGAGGAGCAAAGAAGTCCTGGATATGATCAAGAAAGTCGGCAGTATGGTGATTCTAAGAGAAGTCCTTCTCGCCCTGAAATTGTCAATGATTGGCGTCGAGAGGATAGATTTGGAAATGGTAGGCGATATGATGATCGTAGAATATCCGATGGAGATTCTAAACTGGACACGAAATCACCTGAACGACCAAGAGATATAGATTCGTCCAGTCCCCCTATGGTACGGCCTGTTAGAGATATTTTGGGGGAGAAGACAATACCTCTCCGTATAATTGAACCTCCTAAAGCCAACAGTGTTAGGGCTACTGATGGTTCCGTGCTTACACAGGTGATGATTCTCCAATTTAGAACTGCGCACTGTATATATCTGTTGATTTTAACCTGCTCTATTTGATAAGCATTATTTTCACGTCTTTACTATTGGTTCATAATTGCTTTATAATCATGGTCAGAAATGAAGTGTCATTATTGGGATCAAATGAACTTGAGAGTTTTGGAAAGTAGAAGACTACTAGATGCTTAAAAATTTGAGATATTCGTGCGTTTAGGTTCTCTCTGTTTTCTCCTGCATCCCCTTCCCGGGTGCTAAAGAATTCTGAATTTCTCCTTTCAAAAGAAAGATTTTTATGGCTGATCCCTTTGTATTTTCCATTATTTAATTGAGTTGACTGTTCCCAGGTTCCTGTGGGGACTGCTTTGTGGTAAATCCATTTCCCTCCCAAGGGGACATCTTGGGTTGGAACCTGATTACTGGCTTTCAATTGAGTATAGTATACAAGAGTTCAGCCAAATATTGGCTTGAACTAACCTGGTTGTGGCCTCCAACTTAGGTTCATCTAATGATTAATTTCAGTTTTAATGATTGGATTGCCTAAACTAACAAAACAATATGTTACTGGATGGTTTATGATTGAGTTTAATTATTGCTCATCTTTCTCTAGACACCTGTATACCAGCACAAGATTATTTACTTTGCTTATCTAATATTTTCATGCAGCTTACATATTCATAGCTTCACACACTTTTCCTTAATGATATCTACATTAATTCTGTTATATATAACAGGTTTGCGTTACTGTATTTGTTTGGAATATTCGTTCTGTTTTTCTCTTAACTTATCCGAAATTATTGTTTTAATTGCAGAGAACTGCATCTTCCAGCAGCTTGGGTTCCGCCAACGGGAACCCGGTTGAAGTGAAACTGGAGACTTCTGGAAGTTTAATTGATTTTGATGCTGATGTTGAACCTGCTCCAGCTGCAGCAGTTCCTCAAGCACAACAAACTTCTGTAACTCAATCATATTCACAGCCAGTAAATTCAGACAGCGACAACAATTGGGCCTCTTTTGATGTTGCCCCACAAGTGAAAGTATCTCAAGCTCCTCCAAATGCGAATTCTTTGGAATCTCTGCTATCACAATTGTCTGTTTCAGCACCTGTTCCTAGTTATGTTTCTGGAACTGCAGGTAATACTGGGGCTTTTATAGCTGCAGGTCAAATGACTGCACCATTCGGTGGTAATTCAGTCATCACTCCTGTAGGACACGCAATGTTGCCCACTGCTACTGGTTCTCATACAGTTGCACCAGTTTCGAGCTTGTCAACATTCCCCCCTGTTGGTGCTCCAGTGGTAGCCCCTGGATTGGCTCAAATATTCCCAGCCAATGCCGGTAATTTCCCTGCTACCGGTTCTGGGCAATGGCCTAGTATGCAGCATCAGCAACCTTCTTTATTCCCTGCTAATGGTATTCAGTCTGCCTCTCAACAATACATACCATCAGTTGGTGGAGCTTCAAGCAATCAAGTGAGCTTATGCGACAGTCTTCTCAATTTTTTATTAGCATGTTACTATTTTGTATTCGTTCTTATTTATCGTATGTTAAAAAAAAAAACATTTTGTTACTAGTTTGTATTTGTTCTTACTTATCATATGCTTTTTTCACAGCCATGGAATTTAGCGCATGCCCCAAATGCACAAGTTCAACCTAGCAATCCAGCTACACAAGCACCACAAGATTCAAGATCTAATCACAATGTTAGTACCATTGCGTCCCAACCTTCGGCTGGGGATGTAAAATCAATTGGAAGAAGCGAACTTCCTGCGGTAATTATGTTCTTTTTGGGCTTTCTTGACAACAACATTTACAAGGCAAAATTATACTTAAATATATATATATATATATATATATATATATATATATATATCCTGTAGTTTAGCTTCAATTCCTGTACTTCTAATTTCAGATAACACCCTTATAGTTGGTAACGTCATCAATATGGTCTGAATTTACATTGTTGTCACATATGTTGACCAAAAATGTAGATTTAGAGTTTTGGACACATTAGCAAAATAAGGGTGAATTAGTTGAAGTTAAAACTGTATGGACTAAAGGTAAACTTGGGCCTAAGAAATAGGGACCATAAGTGTGTTATGTTATGCATACATATATATGTGCAACTGCATATTAAGAATGAAACCTGAATTGCTTGTAGGACCTTTTCGCTATGAACTATTCATCCTTCCCTACACCAGTTCCTGGATGGCAAACTGGTCCTCCTCATGGTATGGGGTTTGCTATGCAATACAACACTGCAGTGGTATTGTCTCAACTCAATGTTTTGACTATAATGAGTTAATTCTGTTCCACGCCATAAGTTGTGTAAATCCTATGTAAATTCAGTGCGTTTGATTTGATGTTTATTTGCAGCCCATGCCCACTTTTCAGCAATCGTTAAAGTCAGCGAACCCGTTTGATGTCAATAGTGAACCTCCTCCAGTTCAGGCCTCAACAGTATGTGATTTCAGTTCATTTTATTTAGTCATTTAGTTTACCACTGGGAAAAGGAAAGTTTGGGGAAGCAATCAATTTCAAAACAGGAAGTTCAAGATTTCTTTGACTAGAAGGATAGTTTAGTCCACTTAAAGTCGGCTGCAATGCTTGTTTTTGTGAGTGCATACATTTTTTGCCCATTCACTTAAAACTAAAGCTTTCGAGATCATATGGTTGTTTATGGTATCAGAACTTTGGTTATAGTAGGTCTTCGATTCACAATATTCAATTCCCTTTCCGACTTATTTGTCAATTTGCAACACGCTGAGTGGATCTGCACTTATGTGTTCCTTTTTGTATGTATTTGCCTGCCTCTTTACATATAAAATGGGATTGTACACGAGGGTTGGTGTTAACTTTGATATGTACTTTATTGGTCCTAACTAGCAACTTGGTTTTTGGAGTCCAGTGGTTGTTTTATAGTTTTGAATTCCTAGCTTTAACTCATATCAACAACTCATCAGAAGCTTTTGTTTTAGCTGTTGGTGTTCTTGATATCTTCAATTGATGCACAAAGTTACTAACCCTTTGTGATGTGTTTTGCCTGTGATGCAGTTTCCTCCAATGGCATCCTCACAAGGAGCGCTACCAAATGTGCGGCCTCCATCTGGCTTAGTGCGTACGTCTAGCCTTGGGACGCCCTCATCAGCTTGGATGCCACTCCAGTCATCCTCATATTCATCTGGATTGCCTCTCCAAGCACCACCATATGCATCACAAATGCCTCCAAGTAATATAATGCTGCTTTTCCCTTTTTCCCTTATAGTACATAATGAAAAATAGTTATCAGCATTCATTTTCTTATTTTTGGAGTCGGTGCTGAATTTGGTTTGAAAATCTCAGGTGCCTACATGGGGCAACAAATTCCGAGTAGCATGCCACCTTCCGGGTAACTATTATTGTTTAGCTTTGATTTAAGTATTTTCGACTACACATTTGCTTTGATAAGATTCAACAAAACAATAAGGAAAAAGAAGGTTGCTCTCAGTTTTTTCAGTTTCTCTTTTGTTTCAAACACTATGATTGGTGGTTGGAGGCAATTACCTCAACTATATTTTTTTCTACAGAGTAATTAATGTATATTTCTATAATCTGTTGACGGTGGTGTGCTTGCTTTTTGTTATACTTATAGGTATCAAGGAGCGGGGGGCTTTGGCGCTGAGGGAGCTGCTTTTGGTTCATTAAATATGGATCAACAGCTGATTGGTAGATTCTCCGCACCTGCTACCCCAAATCCTTTCCCGTCTGCTGGAGGAAACCCATTTGGATAGTTGCAAAGAACAAAGTATGCCTTGTTCAGGGTAAGCATTATCTTCTCAATGTCAAATTGCCGGATGGAAAGTTTTGGCTGCTATCTTGGTAGGTTTTAAGTTATCTGATGCCGCTTAGTGAGAGAATTTTTTATTTTTTATTGGATCATCCTCTGGGTTGGGTCAAAAGGTCGACATCAGTTTTCATGTACAATTTGTTGCTGTAAGAAAAGGAAAGAGAGTATATAGTAGAAAAAGGGGATAAAGCCATAAAGGGGAACAGACTACAGTGGCCTTAAAGGGAACCTCGGAATCTCTTTTGCTAGCCTAGGTAAATATTGGTAATTGCTGCTTTCTCTTGGGTGATCCTTGTGTTTAATTGCTTCCTGGGCTGCCCCTTAGGTTTTTTCCCCTCCATTCTTCTCTGCTACGTTGTATGATTTTGCAGTCTCTTCATTGTGTTGTGAGCTCATTAAATCTGTGTCAGCTAATGAAACAGTAAGATGTTACGGTGGAATTGAGTTTGTATGTTAATATGGTCGAGTATCTGGGATGATTTTTGTGTATAATATGTTTTGGCCTTGGTAGAACTCTGCTTGCATCTCTTTCACTAAATTACCACATGAATATTTGTACCGTGAAATGGTGGAAATTTATGAAGCAAAGAAAAATCCCTCACAAACCACTGAACTTGTACTAAAAAAGCAAACCCGAAAAAAGCACGAAAAAACGGCAAATATTAACAGACGACGGAGCACCAAAGTTTCATATTGACAAAATTTTAATGGGCTTTCCCTAAGTTTTTTGAAAAATATAAACTGGGCCGATTTTAAATGAGCATCCAGCCCAAGTTTTTCGGAAATAAAAAAAGGTCTAAATTTAATGCGCTTACGGCCCAAGTTAAGAAAAATATTAATGAGCCGAAAATTACTGGGCTTCCGGCCCAAGTTCTTTTTGAAAATAATAATGGACCGAATTTTAATGGGCTTACGGCCCAAGATTTTGGGAAAATAATAATGGGCCAATTTTTAAAGAGCCCAAGTTATTTCGAAAATTATTAATGGGCATCCGGCCCAAGTTTTAGAGAAAACATTAATGGGCCTAATTTTAATGGGCTTCCGGCCCGAATTTTTTTGATAATATTAATGGACCGATTTTTAATGCGCCCCAACTTATTTTTAAAACTATTAATAGGCCCAAGTTATTTTTAAAATTATTAATGGGCTTCCAGCCCAGGTACTCGGCCCAATTCAGCTTCAAAAATCGACGTGTCATTTATAGCAGGCCCAATTCTTTTTTCATTAAACGACGTGTCGTTTTATACAACGATTTGGGCCGGGCCTAGTATAAATAAGGCACAATTCATTTGTCAAAAACGACACGTCGTTTTTCTTCAACGATTGGGATGGGCCGAGTATATAATTAAACGACGTATCGTTTTTCTTGGGCCGGGCCTATTCCAATCAGGACTAATTCATTTTTATCTAAACGACGTGTCGTTTTTTGTTTTGATTTGGGCCGGGCCGATTAAAGACAAGGCCCAATTCAGCTTTAAAAAACGACGTGTCGTTTATACCCTGCCCCATTCTTTTTTCGTTAAACGACGTGTCGTTTTTAAAAATGAATTGGGCCTGATTTATGCTTGTCCCGGCCCAAAACGTTACGTAAACGACACGTCGTATTTTAAAGCTAAATTGGGCCTTGTCTTTAATCGGCCCGGCCCAAGTCAGAGCAACGACACGTCGTTTTTCAAATGAATTGGGCCTGTACTAAACGATACGTCGTTTTTGGAAGCTGAATTGGGCCTCGTCTGTCCTCGGCCCGGCCCAATTTGTTTAGGAAAACTACATGTCGTTTTTTAAAATGAATTGGGCCTGATTTATACTTGGCCCAGCCCAAAAAGACACGTCGTTTAGTTAAAAATGAATTGGGCCTGATTGAAATGGGCCCGGCCCAAGTCAAAAAAACGACACGTCGTTTCTAAATCTGTTCTCGGCCCATACCCAATCTTTGAAAAAACGACACGTCGTTTTTTCAAAATGAATTGGGCCTAATTTACACTAGGCCCGGCCCAAATGGTTGCATAAAACGACACGTCGTTTAATTCAAAAATGAATTTTGCCTGGAATAAACGACATGTCGTTTGTGGAAACTGAATTGGGCCTTGTCCTCACTTGGCCCGGCCCAAGATGTTTTTGAAAAACGACGTGACGATTTTTTAAATGAATTGGGCCTGGTTTATACTTGTCCCGGCCCAAAACGTTACAGAAAACGACAATAATGGGCCAAATTTTTATGGACTCCGGCCCATGTTTTTGAAAAATATTAATGGGCCCAAGTTATTTTCGAAAATTTTAATGGACTCCGGCCCAGATTTTTGAGGAAATGTTAATGGGCTTCCGGCCCAAGTTTATCAACATTTTTAATGGGCCGATTTTTAATGGGCTTCCGGCCCCAGTTATTTTTGAAAATATTAATGGGCCGATTTTAAAGGGCCCAGGTTAATTTTGAAAATATTAATGGGCTTCCGGTCCAAGTTTTTGAGAATATCAATGGGCTGAATTTTAATGGGCTTCCGGCTCAAGTTTTCGGAAAATATTAATGGACCGAATTTCAATGGGCTTCGGGCCCAAGTTTTTGAAAAATATTAATGGGCCCAATTGTAATGAGCTTCCGGCCTAAGTTATTTTTGGAATTATTAATGGGCCAAATTTTAATGGGCTTCCGCCCAAGTTTTGAAAAATATTAATGGGCCCAATTGTAATGGGCTTCCGGCCTAAGTTATTTTCGAAAATATTATTCTGGCCCAATTCACAAATAACGCCGAAGCGAGGCCTAGCCCAGCACAAGCCAACTTCAAAAAATAGGCCCAGGTTCTCACCCGGTCTACTTCAAAGAATCAGGGCGAAAGCAAGGCCAAGCCCAGCCTAAGGCCCACTTGAAAGACTCAGGACCAAAGGCCCAGGTCCTACCCCCGGCCCAATTCAAAGAAACAGGACCAAAGCAAGGTCCTTCGGCCTCACTCTCTTCTTCTCCGCCATCCTGCAGCCTGCAGCCGATCCAGAAGAAACGACCTGCCGAAGATTGCCATCACCGCCAGATCCGCGGCCATCCAACCTCGAACACCCCTGGGATAATCGGCCGTTCACACGACGACCAGACCAACTTCAGATCACCAGCCTCCCCGTCGGCTGGGACCGGTTCGGTTCCGTTAAAAAAAAGGAACCGGAACCGGAACCGGAACCGAAACCGACGTGTTTAGTGCGGTTCGGTTTCGTTACTTTTTGAAGCCAGAACCGCACCGACTAAATACAGTTCGATTTTGCCGGTTCCTCGGTTCCTAATAAACAAACCAATCCAGGAAAATAGCTCGAACTGGACCTCATAAGTCAATCAAAACAACTCAACCCCTACCACAACAATCGGACAAACGCCCAAACCAACCGACCAAGCGCCAGAAGACGGCAGAGAAAAACAATGGAGAACGATTCAAATGACCTAGATTTAGTGAAGCTCGAATAGAAACAGATCCACCATGATCGATCTGATAAACCTGGAAGAGAAACTATCGGTCTATGGAGTTAGTTGCAGAAGACGATAAGAAAAAAATAAAAGGAAATGAAGATGAAGATCTGAAGAAGAGGACAAAGAGAAAAGAGTCGAGGAGAGAGGAAAGAGTGTGGTGCGGGTGGAATTAGATAAGAACGAGAGAAAAAGAGAGAGGAAAGAGAGAAAAAGAGAAATAGAGAAGGAAGGGAGTCGTGACGTGAGAAAAAAGAGAGAAGAGAATTGGATTTTAATGATATAGTAATAAGAGCCACTTAAAAGTTGCCACCTAGCATAAAAGACTAAGAGAAGAAGGCATAGTTCGGTTCTATTGACATGTGAAAATGCGGAACCGTAACCAAACTGAGAAACCCAACCGCTAAAATTTTGGTATTTTCTTTGCCAAAATAAAAAAAAAAAATTTGGTATTTTAAATTCAAGAATCGATCTCGGTTTTAAAGTCTCAGTCCTACTCTCCGATCCGAACAAACAAAAGCGTAGACTTCCCGATCCGAAAACAGAACGCCGGATCAACCTCTCTCAACATGCGTTCCATCGATATGAATCGAATTTTGAATTTCAGTTTATTTCTATTATTTGGGGCGGAGCTTTCTCTACCCCCATTTTTGTCCTAAAACCAGTAAAAATGTGGTTAATAGCTCATCCTTCTCGCTCATGTCTCCTCCTAAACCCTAATCGCCTCAACCTCGGCCAATTCACCATTCTCTTTCACGCCGCGCTTTAACTACATGGATGAACGTTGCGCTTCTCGACAACTACATCCCTGAGATTAGTAGCCGAGTCGATGTCGCTTTGGTCTCTCAAGTTGTGGAGATTAAGGGAGAGAAATTGGAGAGTCGGAGTATATGGACTGTGGTGATCGGACATCAGGGTTGAGCTTGCTGCTTTAGACCCTGCAACTGTAATGTGTGACTATGCGTTCATGTTCCTTTCTATTGCAATTCGCAACTTCAAACAGGCTCCTCTTTTGAGTATTGCTATGGAAATGGGTTTGACATTAAATTCCATGTTTTGGGTACTTTTTTGGCTTTGAGAATTTTTAGAGGAATTAGATTTTGTATTAAAAAAAAAAAACTCTCCTTTTGTCAACCTGCATTCACATAAAATAAGAATCTATTGGATTCAAGTATTGTACAACTGTATCTTGATAATTACATACAGGATCATTGTAGTCAACGGTCTTTGTGTTGAAAGAAGTGAAACAAAATGATGATACAACCACCCATCGTGGACCTCAAAAAGGAAAACTTTAAGAAGAAAAATAAGAAATTCAGTAGCATCTGAACCTTCATGTGCCCATAAGATGTATGCTCTCCAGTATTGTAACAAGTAAGGAGATCCTAAGTATTGAGCCAACGTGGTCTTTTGCCCTCTAAACCCTCTGAGAGGATTGAAAAAATTACTTTGGGCACTCTAGTGCTGGCAGGGGTGGCTCATGGCCTGAATGTGCAAATAGTCCTTCCTCTCTTGCCAAGGCACGACTCGCGTAATTTCTCTCAAGTTATACGACGGATTCAGCTGTTTGTCTTCTCTTCCATATAATTGGAGCAACCAGCATCCACACTGCAAAACAGAAATTTCCTATGAATACTTCAATTTCAGTGACATCCATAACAGAAATGTCTTCAGGTATGCCTTCCTTTGATGGTGTAATCCAAACGCTAGAATAATACTCAATCTAAAACATGAAGTACTTTCCATTTAGGAACTGACTAGGGAAATCACCTTTGGATCAACTAATATTTCTTTCCAATTAAGAACACTACTACTCATGTACTTTCTTTTGTTTTACACTTTTACTTACAATACACACAGACAGCGATCCACTCATTGACAATTCTGACCCAAGTGCTAGTCCAGCCCACATCAATTGTCCACCTGTAGAACGCAGTAACTTGTTGAGAATCCAAGAACTAGAAATGAAGTCATTTTGGACATAAACACAAATAGAATGAAAGTTAAATAGACCAGGCATGGCAGGGGATCGAAAATACTTTTTCATGGTGTGATTAGTATTCCAACCAATCAATAGCATTGCAAAGTACATTGCTCCTGTGGCGAAAACGAAATGGAAGAAGCCATAACCATATGGAACATCATCCTCCGACTCGGTCTCGTCCTTCTTGAACTGCAGCTTCTGTCACTGTCAGATTTACACTTCAATGGAACTATGCATGATCAACTAAAAGTTATTCAGACAGTGGAGCAAACCTGAAAGCATTTGGAATCTATACCCGTCGAAAATGTTGCAATAACCATTGCAAGTACACCAATAACAAAGCTCTGTAAACAAATGAGTCATTGTCACATTTTTGTGTACAACCTGTTTAAGAAGCTATGATACTTCTAAAATTATCTAAAACGGTAACATTATACATAAACATTAGTGTTTTAAATCTATGATCTTCTTTGCTTTAGGTGTAGGATGTAATATCATCATTGTGCATATGAAGACTTAGGAGCCTTCAGAATTCAAAGACGCCTTTGGAATTTATACGAGCATCATTAAGTGATTCACCAACTAGTAAAACAGTAAAACTTAGAGAGTAATTACTATGACGGTGAGCCAATCCCTATGCTTTGAAGCTTCTGCCTTCCTGTTGCATAAGTTCCCTGCCACTGGCTCACTGCATCATAAAAACGCAATAAGCTATTACGAAAGGTTGTTCACAAAAATCATGTTTCATCGGAGGCTAGCTAAGAACTACGAAGGGAGCAATGTCAGAGCATCCGACAAGAACAGTGAGAAGAAATTGTAAAACCATACCTTCTAATGGCAAACCAGCAGATAAATACTATATAGAGCCCCATGAGCCCTGGACTCAAGATACCAGCATTCACCTGTTTCGATCAGGTGGAAGTTAGATTCAAACACGAATGAACTAGAAGGCATCGTTGTAAGCAAAACTTTACTTTTGGGTGGAGAGAGACGCTCGTCATGAGTTGAAGTAGTACTAATGTCCAGGTAATGAAGAAAATGTTGATGAGGCAAGATGGATCTGGCGAATACCATATGTACATCAGTATGATCCCTACTAAGCTTACAACATATGCAGTTGTTGCAATTAGCATTGTATGAATTTGGCTGCAGCGAGAACCAAAATTTAAATTAGCCACAAAATCAATTAGCTTGCAACATTGCTTGCATTTGCTTCAGTGTCTCAAAAACCAAACATAGAGAGTGCAGATGAAACTTCTCCGATCCATTGAGACATCTCAAGTTCATCTTATACTAATCTTTAATAAATCTATATACGACGTACTATCACGTAGTTCATCAAAGAAGTACATACAACTCATGAAAAGTCTTACCATCTTTCTGATTTTGAAGACTGACAGCAATCGTTCACCCATGTAATGAAACTGATTATGCTTATTAGCTGAATCAGAAGAAATACCCTGAAAAATCAGTACTTGAACTTGTTAAATTAATATCCAACAAATGTTAGTATGTGGCTGCAGCTTCAAGGAAACACATTTCGAAATCAAAATTTTAAATCATGAAGAAGAAATAAAGATAACAAGATAGAATGGTACCCGGCACCAAAATGCGCAACCAACCCTGCCAAAAGAATTAATTGTATCAGAAGCATAAAGTGAAATGAAATGAATTCAGAAATGAATACATGCAACAATACAATAGTTCATGGTGTGTTGTAAAAATGGGATTAATGGGCACTAACCATAGAGCTTTATAATAGCCGAAGGAAGCAGAAAGGGAATTATAATGAAAGCAATCCACAGGACAATCTTAGCAGACCACCATCCAGATTGCCAAGTATCTCTGGACTCGTTTAACTTCGAGGCACCAGCCGTTGAGAGAAACATAGAGAAATAAAACATCTGTATCATCATGTATATATTAAGGCTTTACTTTGAACTTTTCATATCCCAAATACATAAAGTACAGAAAGGCAACAAGTAAATATCATCCATATATATATAACCGAGAGAAGGATACAAAGCATCCCAAGCTCACACGGAGGACACCTTCTGCAGCCAAACAGTCATGTGAACCATCACATCCTTTTAACCCTGTAGTCACGTACGTACAATGAATTAGTGTAAATTGTTAAAACATTATACTCATGCTTTGATTAATAGAGTAGAGAAATCTTCACTTACTGTCCATCTCGATCAAGACGCTGTTTCCGTAATCGCGGACAGCCCATGCTAGAAGATTTGCTAGCAGAAACATGAGCCCGTAGACATATCTAGCCATCCAAGGATTCGAGCCATTCCGGAACTGGCTAAACCATGTATCAACTTTGAACGTGTTGCTCCTCTCATAGTCGCCTGTTGGACTAGGGCTCTCCATTTTCTACTTATCCATTCAATATCAACCTCTCGTCTTCATCACACCAACAACTAGCAGTGAGTTTCTTTCTGTTTCTGTCAGTTTCTCTTCCCCTGTACGTTGCAGAAAGAATCATAAACAGTTAGATACTAAAACTTGGAGTATTGGGCTTTAATAGTACGTATCTAGCCCAAAATGTGATCAACCCAAAATTCATGCCAAAAAGAAAGAATTCGTGCACAAGATATTTACATGAAGACGTACTCAAACTCGTGAGCATTTTGCTTTCTTTTGGGTTGAGTGGGCATGACAAACACAATCGTGCATGGCACGATAAGAAGAGACCATAATAGTTGATGATGGATAGACGAGCATATATATTCTGATTCTAATTTTGATGGACATAAATCTAATTGCAGCATAATCATAGTCTCTACTTGGGGTTTGGTGTCAATCTTTTGACGACTCATTGGACCCACTAGTTCTATATGCTTTTGAATTTTGATGAAGCAGAAAAGGAATCCCTAACTTCCTTGAATTGTTATACTACTTATTTACTTTTCATTTATTTATAAAGATATGATATTATTAACTAGGAGATCCTTTCTTCTAATGCAAGTGTGCTTTGTTCTTGAATATCTTCCACTGAACTCTACAGTTTATTTCAGGACGGGTATGCCCTCAAATGCCAATGCTATTATGCTAATGAAAAGGCAAGTTTATTTCGCTAGTATATCATATGGGCAAACTTGGTATTTAACTCTATCACTCCCTCTGCATTTTTTGCTTTAGGCTGTCGGCTCGCCGAAGAGCCAAAAAAGAACGCAAGGGGAAAAAAGGTGCGAGAACAAAGAAGAAAAAAAAACAGAAAAGAGAATTAGTACTTGACTCTATATATGCTTGATCGTTGAGAAGAAGCCAAAAATAAAGAAAAAAAAATTGTTTTCCTTCGATTTCTTACCAACCAAAGGGATCACTAGTACAAAATTCCGCATTTACGGCCTCGGAATCATCTAAAGAATAAGTTTTCTTTGCAATCCAAAATTCACAAACAAGACCGATCAGATTTGAAATGGCCACCAACGCGCAAAGAGATTGACTAGAAATTACAGCAATCACAAATTAGCTGAGAAAGAAATGAGCTTAGAAATGGTAATAGAAAATTAAAGACATTCGAGATTATTGAAGAAGTGTACCTGAGAATGAAAGAGAGTGAAATGAGGACGGCAAATCAGCAATGTAAACATGTAAGAGATGGATCGGTAGCTTCGAGAGGCTCCGAGACTCTCTCTCTCCCTCTCGAAGTCTCTACTACAAAATAAAAACAGAGAGAGAGCTTCCGGCCTCTTCTGGTTTTATTTAGGCAGAGAGAGGAGAGAGAGAGAGGTTGCTTTGCTTGCTTTGTAGAGGAGGTTTAATTGCTTTGGCTTGTTTGCTTTTTCTTTCTTTTTCCCGCCGTAAGGCTCACTGTTCGCTTCTCGTCGTATCTTTCAAGGTAGCTACCAATTGCCTACTCTTTATCCAACTTTGTTAGGCACTACAAACTAAAACAGAACAAAAAAAACGTGAACCTAAAAACTTTTAACCCTATTTCCGAAATTTTGAGTTTGAATTTCTCATTTTCCTGATATAATTTTATCTTAAAAAAAATGTTTGAAGATCATTATGTTGTATCAGCTATAAAATTTGACTCATTCAGTTAAGGATCGGATCTATCATATCAAACGTACACACATAAAATAATAAATTTATAACTTTTTTAACAGTCGAACAAAACGTAGCAACCGATAAACTTTAAATTTTCATTAAAAAAAGTTGGGTAATTCTCTAGATTGGTGGCAGCTATGTGCACTCAATAATCATTAATTATGTTGCCTCACGCGAAAGATTTTCTATACATGCCTAACATTATGATGCTTTTAGTTATAATCTCTGTGCACTTTGTTGTCCTATATAATACTCCAATTATGGCTATGATCTAGCTTTTGCGGTTAGACAGTAAACCATCATCTGTAACTTTACTCATGAATTGCGGGACATTTTTACCTACTATTAGTATAACTCCAAAATCAAAATGGAAATTTGTTTTATTATGTCCACCATCAACAAAGCTCCAAAAAATCATGCAGATACGTAAAACTTAGAGGGTTAGGAACTAAGCATGAGATTAGTTGATGAAAAAGATTGTTTTGTTTTAATAACTATCAATCAGCATGAGATGCCAAATCCGACGGTTGATAATATCTAACGGAATTGATGAACATTCCCTTTTCCAATTCGGCGGAGCTTCATATACGAGTACCAAAAGAAATACCACACGTCTATTTTACTTTAACTAGAAAAAGGAAAACAACAAAATTAAAAAAGAGAATGCAAAAGAAGAAAAGAAAAGAGTCATTTGTCAATTTCTCACCTTCAGAGTCCCGAGAGCATTATCAACCTGCAAAGCAAATATATAAAAGTTGTAACCAAAAAAAAAAAAGAGAGAAAGAGACAAATCGAGGAAGGAATCTTTTGAAGCAGTTTGTGAATGTGACGTTCTTCTTTTTATTTTTTATTTTTTATTTATATTTGGATCCGTGCATGCACGTGCTCGTTACTTGAGCCAGCCAGCGTTACAAATGTTTTTAGATTTTTTTTTAACTAATTCAGTTTTTGACTAAAAAAAAATTCACTTCTCTCTTTTTTCTATTTTACCCGAGAATTATATTGATGTGAATTTTGATGATGTTTTAGGGCATCAGCGTCAATCAAGGAGCTCTTTTCCTGTGTTTAAGAATGTTAAAGCAAGATTAGACTTGATTTATGGCAATGCTATCAAGTCATTGGCCATGATTAGTCACGATTAACCAGATTTGTCAAATACCCATATGATGGGTACTACCAAAAGCCAAAGTAACTGTTGACGTAGCTTTTTTTGCCTTGTATGTCTTCCCCCAAAGACACTATACTGTTTTCTTTATGAAAAAGGTCTTCATTTTGCATAAAATCATGGCTTTGTTCTTTTATTTATCGGGAGTGATCGTTTACGAATTATCCGGTGATTTGTTTTTTGGATTTGAGACCGCTCCCTGTATAGTTATTTTGTGAAAGAAACATATCTTCCTATTATCATTTCATGGTTCTTCTATTAAGTATATACGTAGCTCGTACAACTAACTGTGCAGCTCAATATTTAAATGAAGAAGTGTGCTGGGATCAAGTAAGACATAATTGTTGTGGGCTAAATGGAATTAGCTAGCTAGAGAGCAAAGAACATAGAGAGAATAGATGGAGAGAAGATGTTGTGAATTGGTGATTTGATTCATTCTCATTCATCCCTTATATAGGGTGAAGAAACTTGCTCACCACACTTGGTGAAGCTTGTTGAGTACACTTACGAAGCTTGGTGAACACACCTCAAGGAAGCTTGGTGAACACACCTTAGGAAGCTTCCTTAATTTACATCATAGAGATACAAAGTAATGGGTATTACATATTAACCCCAAATAGACATTGTTCCTGCCGTTTCCCAGCTGCTCGGTAGGGACGCACCTGGAGTGCACTTGAGTACCTGAAAGGGCAGAGGAGGTCAGGGGAGGTCGGCGTGTACCGACCGAAGACCCTCCGACGCTCAAGTTAGTCCCGAGAGGATTTGAGCAGAGTTTCTAGGAATGGAGAGAACTTACTTGAATAAGGAGTGAGGACTCCTTATATATGAGCTGAGGTCGGAGACAAGCTTCCCTGGCGTGGGGGACATCCCATGACACGAGGGAATACTCTATTATTCCACTACCTCGACACGCGCGTCGAGGGACGGCGGTGCCTAGTGCGGTATGGGCGTTCTTTAGTGCGATCCGCGAGGTAGTGGACAAGCACGTGCTGCCAGGTGGCTGTGCCGGTACCGACTGGACTGTGTGTCCACGGTACCGGGTCGAGAGATGTCCCTGTAAGGCCAAGGGGAAGGCTTGTTGTCGGTACACCCGGCCTGGTATTGCTGGTACCGCTGGGGTACCGCCAGGGCTTTGCTAGTAGGCTCGGTAGGGGATCCCTACCGAGTGAGTATATGCCGCTGGGGCGTTGCCTGGGCCGCTGGGGCATTGTCAAGGTAGTGCACTCGGTAGGGGATCCATACCGAGTAAGTAGATGCCGCTGGGGCGTGGTAATGGGCCCAGAGGTGGGCTGCTCAGCGATGGTGGGCTACTCCTGACCCGTCATGGGGTCTGTACCGGGACAGATATGAAATGGTAGCAACAGAAGTCCCCCAAGTCCCGAGCAAGAGGAAGTGCTTGGTCGGGGACTTAGTCCAAAAGTTCATATCAGGACGTAGCCAAGTGTCGGTGTGGCAGCCACGGCGCTTAGGGTCGGCCCACGTAGTCCCCCAAGTCCCCGAACAAGGGGTTCCTCCCGGGAGGGAGTTGTAACCGCTCCGAGTTCTAAGGGAATTGCCAAGGTCGTGCCTGTTGGTATGCTTGGCGTAACTGCCGAGGTAGTGGGGCAATACGTGTCGCCTCTCGGGCGGTTTGGAACTGCATGGGGAGTTCAACCGTTGCACGGACACGTGTCGTCATCCTGTGAAGCGACGGTTGGTGTCGTACGGTGCAGATGTCCCAGGTCCCGCTATATATATAGGGGTGAAGAGAGTTCACTTCACCTCATTCTTGAATTGTTTCATTCCAGAGCTCTGAAACCTGTCGGTAGAGAGAGAGAGCGTGTTGCCGGTAGCGTGTATTTGAATCATCTGCTTCTTCGACTTTCGACGCTTCACAGTGTAAGTACCGAGAACTCTGTTTTACTTTTGTGTGTTCTGCTTTTGTAACGTAGTTTGCGTACCGGTGTCCTGCCTTAGTACCGAGCTAGGTTGCATAGGCTTAGGATTGTCGTCCCGGTGAGCAACTTAGTTTACTTCTTGCAGATGTCTGATTCGGAAAGCCAGAGTGTAGGGAGCGGCAATGCCTTCTCTGGTGAAGAGCCAGAGAGGTCTCCTTCAGTGGAGATTGTCGATGTGAATTCTAGTACCGGGAGTAGCAGTAGCGAGACTCGGTCCTGTTCGTCCGGAACCAGCACCGTCCGCATCGAAAGCATGTTCGAGACGGTGATGAGGGGCATCACTACCGGTGAAGACCTAGAGCCGTTGAATACAATCAAGGACGGGCAGTTTATTCCCGGTAGTAGTAGTTCTGTGCCGGCCACCGAGGTGGTAGGAGGAGGAGAGTCTCGGTCGGAGGCAGAGATTGCTGAGGAGGAGGTACCAGAGGAATCGGTACCTGCGGGTTTTGCGGTAGACCGCCTGAAACTTAGTGCTTCTACCGAGGATGACTTGGTGGCCCTGAGGAAGGCTTTTAGTATTCCGGACTCGGTGACTATGCGCTTACCGGAGGTGGGGGAACTGAGGAGTGCCTCTTCAGTACCGGGTGAAACCTTGGTACATCCGTTCTTCTTTGGGGAGGGCCTACGGATTCCGTTGCCATCGTACCAGCAGAGGTTCTTGGCCGAGGTGGGCCTTGCCACTGCTCAGCTGAATCCCAACACCTGGCGGTGTCTTGACGCACTGTATACCCTGTACCGGCACTGTGGCTTTGGTGAGCCGGACATGGCTGTGTTCTTCAGCCAGTGGTCCCTGGAGGAGCATTCGAAAACTGATAAAGGCTGGTACAAGGCCAAGTCGGTAGGAAAACCTTGTGTAGAGTGTCCCCGAGACACTGAATTGATGGACTTTGTACATAAGTACAAGAAGGTAACCCGGTGCTGTCTGTCGAAAAGTGCTCTTGCCCGGGAAGGTATGGCCGGTGAGGCCGACATCGAGTCTCATGAGCTCGGGAGCCCGGAGATCATCAGGGACCCGCTGGTGTTTGGTAATCCGACCTCCCAGCAGACTTGGAAGCACCGATACTTCTTCGTTGGTGGTCAATGGGAGTTTCCCGAAGGGTCTGGCCCACCGTTGAAGAGAGTGCCTTGCAGCTTTAGAGACGCCCCTGGTTGATAGCCTTCCCGAGTCTAGACTTTGTGGTTGTGAACCTTATTGTGTCTCAGTACTAATGTGTGCTTTGTTGTTTTGTTTGCAGTTGACCAGTCTTGGAGGAAGCTTACCGAGAGGCAGGAGGAAGAGATTGAGTGGATCCGGGAGAACATCTCGATAGTCCTGAGGAGGTCCACCGTTCTGCTCAACCGGTACTCGCTTCACTTTTCGGGCTTAGCACCGATCCCGTGTCCCTGTAAGTTTCTACCGGTAACACACTTGTACATGTATGCTTATATACTTGTCACCCCCCGATCCGGAAACGATTTTAAATTCCCAAATTGAGGTGTGAATCACATCCCAATTATAGAAAATAAGAAACTTCTACAATTAGAATGTGAGGAAAGTAAATAAAAAGAAAACAACCAAAGCCAACTACTAAATTATACAATTCCGTAACAAAAGATTTTAAAAGAATACTTAATTTACAATCAAAGTCACACGCTACAACTATACACAAGTCCTTACTAGTGGTTCTTTCGTCTTCTAAGTACAAAAACTTAGCTTACAAAACAAGCGTTTAACTAACAACTCTCGAACTTAACCGTCTCTTCAACCTTCTAATTAATCGATTTAGTACCTGCAAAAAGACAACCTATTGTAGGGGTGAGCTTTCGTCCTCGCTGCTCAGTAGGGACATAAACCTTTTATCGACTAAACTAATTGTCACAAACATCAAGTTATCAAAGAGCACTTAATGATTAATAATGAAATTGATGCATGAATGTCAAATGAGCTTCACTTATCTACCCGTTAGTCTATATAAGAAAACAAACAGAGCCTACACGTCCCATACCGTGTATTACCAACCGGGGGTAACCCTGATTATTTTATTATATGATCTAACACCCGTAACAATTCATTCCACAAATCCCTTTTGTCAGTCATCTTGCCCTTCTCTCGGTCGCCAGCCAAAATTTCCCAATTTCATATGATCATATATCATATTCATATTCATATTCCCCCTTATTTCTCCTTGGCCTGGTCCCTGCGAGAGTTAGACTCAACTACACAAAAGCTATTCCCAAAGATATCATTTTTTTCATATCCATCCACCATTCTCATACCATGATCAAAATCATTCCCAACTATCAACCCTTCAATATGTCATAATGCATCATGCTAATAATATGTCATTACTAACATGTAGATTGTTCATGTATGCAAAATGCATAAGAACATATATATATATACATTTAGACATGTAATTCATGCTCGCATATAATTCATATCAATCACCGTATATAAAACAAGCATGTTATTCAAACATCGCAAGCAAACAAATTAATCATTTAAAAAGGTTCCCCAAGATCCCCTACCTTGATTCCAGCACTAATATAACTTTACGTCAGCTCCACTTCACTGCTGCACTCGTCGAAGAACGCTTTCAACAATGTCGCAGGTTCCTATGAGAAATACAAACTGTTTAAAACGTAATCCTACTTTAACTGGCTAACTAGACTTCAAGACTTAATTTCAAAACCTAGAATCTTTAACCACAAGCCCTAAGCGATGGCACAGCCTTAAGAAGAAGATACGTAAAATCCTATGCCAAATGAAGTTGATACGAGTTGCAAAAGTAATAAGAAAAGTGAACTATGCAACAGAATTCCTAATGCACAAGATCAACTTTGCAATGGCCTATACTCTTCATACGAACTCCAAAAAGGGAAGGACTGGTTTCGTTAGAAACCTAGGAAAGTCTACTTTTCAAATACTGGATCCCTGAAGCAAGTTTGAACAAGAACAGATACTCAAACAAATAGATAGAATGAAACAGTGCTGCAGGTTTCAGAAATTTCTGCAGCAGACAAGCGAATTTGGAAATTCATAACTAAATTAAGGAAAATCGTTTTTAGGAGATTCCAACTCTGAAGTAATCTTTGAAATGTCTACTACAACTTATTAGAAGACAACAACTTTAAATTATGTACAGAAAAGTACAGTTTTTAACAAAACATTTGCTGGTTCAGAAACTCAGAAAAGTTATTTTGGCAGTTTAGACCTGCAACTTTGAAAATTCATAACTAAATGAAGAAAACTCATTTTCAAGAGATTCCAATTCTGAAATACCCTTTAAGATGTCATCTACAATTTCTCAGAAGAAAATGACTTTAAATTACGAACAGAAATATTCAGTTTTAATGAAACAAGTCACTGGGTCAGAAGATTATAGTTTAACAAATGATAGGTGAAAACCAATTTGATAACCATGCAACTAAACATACAAGACTAATCTTAATTGAAAGGAGAAAACTTGTTATATGTGTGTGTGTATTCATTGAAAACTGATTTGTAAAACAACAAAACCATAATCGACAACTTCAATCCTTAAGCAAACAGTTCACAGCAAACCTTAAGCTTTCCCACTTTGTATATTAATCAAAACTAACAATTAAGGCATGCTCAGAGATATAAACCCAAACCAGAAATCAAACAATAAAACCAAACATGCCACCGTTCTCGGTGGTTTCACCGCTGCAGAGCAATACTCAAAATCCCAACTTTAAAAACGTTAATCAAAGTGAATTCCAACTATTCCAATACGTAGAGATCAACGAGAGAATCAAGATTGATACCTTGCTCGAAGAAATATGTCACCGGAGTCGCCGGAATTCGATGGAAACTCGCCGGACTCCTTTGATGTTTCTCCTTTCGATTCTCTCTCTACAGGCCTCTAATGGACGAACTACAAGTACATATGAACTCACCTAATCGGGATGAAGCTTTTGGTATTGGTTTCACACCGTGAAACAGCCGGAGGAAGAAATTGGATTCGGCGGTGTCGCAAAGAGCAGGAGGAAGTCGCGCGGGTTCTTGAAGTTTCCAAACTGATCCAACTATAATTATACATTTCCTTATTGAGTTTCAATGGCTTGGATCAAACGGTGAGTTGATCTACGGCCCAAATTGCTCCAATCCATTTCCAAAAATAATTTCCTTTAATCTCCGACTTCTAAAATTCAAAACAAATAACTCAAACCTCCGAAAATTACTACGAACTTACAGTAATGTCTACTTTTTTATTGTGCCTTCAAAAATAAATAAATTAGAACAAATTTCAAAATTCAAGATCTCACAATCCAACCTCCTTTAAAAAAAATTTCGTCCTCGAAATTTGCAAAATTTGGATTAAAAACTAAGTCAACCAATTTTACAAAAACATAGAGATTGGGATGAGATAGAAGAGTAACAAGGACTATATACGAAATAGGTTTGATTGATAGAGTTTTGAGATGTTGACAAGTTGGTAATGAAACTATGAACCATTGATCAAAGGAATTAAAGAAGTTGCTAAACTGATCATGGTTTGATAGAAGAGGAAACGAGAATACAACTAGTGGTTATCAAACTTAGTAGTTGATAATTCAAACTCACATGAAAGAGAAAATAGAACATCTGAGGTTTGATTAGAAACTGAAAGCTAATTTGGTGTAAAAACAAAATATGAATGAAGAAAACGAAGAATTTATCCAATGATAGGATAGTTTAGGTATAGAAAGATTAGAAACATATAATCTCTAGATATGGAAAAGATATCAAGAAGTTCTAGAGAAAATATTGAACTGATATATAATATGTTGAGAGGTCCACTAGTTGAACTAGACTTGAGATAAGGTTAAGGATCAAAAGACTGACACAAAACTAAACCAAAAGAAATAAGATTACTAGTAGTTGAAATGAATAAGTAACAGAGGTATATTTTGAGATGAGGAAAAATGATAAACATTCTTGACGAGATCGATCAGGAGGTTTCAGTTGCTTCAATTAACACAAGAAAATAAATTGAAACAAAACCTCTTGATGAGAGAAAAATCGACACTTGAAGTTTGCAGCAACTAAAATTTAGATCTTACTATAGGAAATGTTGAAAAGGTAGTGAACTATAATTAGAGAGAAAAACTTGGTATAGGATAACAGTAATAATAATAATAATGTAATTTTCTTTTGAGGCAGATGAATAAACAAACAGAGGACTTGAGATGAGAAAAACAGGTTATCTGAAAAAAAATTAGATAACTTAAATATGATCCGAGCTCATATGTCTCAGATTTGATTAAAGATGTTTGACAGGTAAAACATGAATGAAATCAGTAGAGAGAATAGGAACTGATCAAATAATTTATCATGTCCCCAGACAAATGGGTGTAAAGAATATCTGTAAATCAAGTGGCTACATCAATACGAGTACTTGGATGAAGAATATCATCATAATAGGGAGATAAAAGTTTAGGCATTAATTCCATAGACTTGAACTAATACCCAGATTTGATAAGAATTTGAAAAGGCCAACGAGTTGTACTAATTGAAGAAGAAAGAAAAGCTCAAGAGAGCTACAGAAATAGTAAATGGAGTTGGCAATTCCAAAGTATAGATACTTTGGCTGTTAATACAATATGGAGACATAACTGAAACTCGATAGCCATAAGTAATGACTAAGGCTAGAATAAGTGTTCAGTATCTTTGAAATTTTAAGATCCAATTGGTCACAAGAGTTGTACAGCTTTGGCCAAGAGTGAGAAGAGGGCAAATTGACTAAATAGAATGGAAACCAGTAAAGTCTGGTAGGCCATTTGAGATTACCAATGGAGTAGCCAATACAAACTTTCAATGAGGATTCAAATAACCAAATTTGAGAAAATAAATTTGGTGAAAGAACAAGTCATACAAAAGACTAATTTTCAAAACTAACAGTAACAAAAACAATCAGAAAAGAGAAACAATAACAAAATCACTTAAACAAACAAACAATGAACTCAACTAGTAAACCAAAAACAAAGAAATTTGACTAATAAAACTAACTGATCTACTCGAGGTCTCTACATCCTAATTTTTCTCGTAACTAATCTAAACGAGACGCAAATAACAAAAGAATTCTAAGCACTCAATTTCCAAATAAGAAAGCATAACATACAAAAGGTATGTACAATATCTTATCTGAAAAACGTACCTTCTGGCACATTGGTTGGATTTGCAACATGTTCCACTATATACGAGCGACCACGAGTAAGTTGTCCTTGTTGTCTTGCACTTGTCGATGCACCAGGTGTAGATTGTGTACATTGTTCTTCGTAGTGTAGTCGTTGATCAACCGGTGGTCTCGACCAATTTTGCTGAGTTTGGAAAGATGCACACAATGTTGGTTGTGGTACAGGATGTGCTTGGTGCAGCTGGAATTGTGGACAGTTCCTCTGGAAATGTCCTACTTGTTGGCATTGAAAACAAACTTTTGGCTCTTGAGTTGTCCTCGGTGACTTCCATCTTTGTCGCTTGGTCGTTCGCTCACTAGTTTCGTTCCTAGCGCTCCAAAGCCTTTTAGTTTCAAGAATACCCCTTTCAGCGATCAACGCCCGATCAACTACTTCGTTGTAATCTTCTAGCATAAGAACTTCAATCTTCTGTTTAATTGTAGGCTTGAGTCCTTGCATGAATCGTTTCACTTTGGTCGCTTCATCAGGAACTAGATAAGCAGCGAATGGTAGTAATTCCTCAAACTTGGATTTATATTCTGCCACCGTTAAATATCGTTGAACAAGTTGGATGAATTCTCTGGTCTTCGCATCTCTCACCGTGCTAGGAGAATACTTTTCGAGGAATATCGCTTCGAATATTGACCAACGAGTTACTTCGATTTGGAGGATGCTCTCGATCAACTTCCACCAATGGTGTGCTTCTGCTACCAAGTAACCACGAGCTATACGAACCTTCAAATCATCTGGAACTTTGTGCTTCTCCATCATTTTCTTCATTTCTACGAGCCAATCCTCTGCTACCGTCGGAATTAGTTCGCCCGTAAAAGTAGGTGGCTGTTTGCTAAGAAATTTGGCATGAATCCTAGCAATTCTATTTTCTTCGACGCGTTGCTGATGTGCTTGATCATTGTGTATCGATCCCTCCATTGCGAAAATTCGTTTTTCGAACAGCTTCAGATAATTCTAATACGTCGTTGTTTGTTCACCTAAACTTGATAACCTATCAAGAAGGTAAACAACAAGAGTTTAATAGGGATATGTATAAAAAATTACACAATTCACCTATTAATCGACCAGTGTTTAGCCTAAGGTAGTCACACAAAACTTAACCGATCTAAAGCCTATGCTCTGATACCACTTTGTCACCCCCCGATCCGGAAACGATTTTAAATTCCCAAATTGAGGTGTGAATCACATCCCAATTATAGAAAATAAGAAACTTCTACAATTAGAATGTGAGGAAAGTAAATAAAAAGAAAACAACCAAAGCCAACTACTAAATTATACAATTCCGTAACAAAAGATTTTAAAAGAATACTTAATTTACAATCAAAGTCACACGCTACAACTATACACAAGTCCTTACTAGTGGTTCTTTCGTCTTCTAAGTACAAAAACTTAGCTTACAAAACAAGCGTTTAACTAACAACTCTCGAACTTAACCGTCTCTTCAACCTTCTAATTAATCGATTTAGTACCTGCAAAAAGACAACCTATTGTAGGGGTGAGCTTTCGTCCTCGCTGCTCAGTAGGGACATAAACCTTTTATCGACTAAACTAATTGTCACAAACATCAAGTTATCAAAGAGCACTTAATGATTAATAATGAAATTGATGCATGAATGTCAAATGAGCTTCACTTATCTACCCGTTAGTCTATATAAGAAAACAAACAGAGCCTACACGTCCCATACCGTGTATTACCAACCGGGGGTAACCCTGATTATTTTATTATATGATCTAACACCCGTAACAATTCATTCCACAAATCCCTTTTGTCAGTCATCTTGCCCTTCTCTCGGTCGCCAGCCAAAATTTCCCAATTTCATATGATCATATATCATATTCATATTCATATTCCCCCTTATTTCTCCTTGGCCTGGTCCCTGCGAGAGTTAGACTCAACTACACAAAAGCTATTCCCAAAGATATCATTTTTTTCATATCCATCCACCATTCTCATACCATGATCAAAATCATTCCCAACTATCAACCCTTCAATATGTCATAATGCATCATGCTAATAATATGTCATTACTAACATGTAGATTGTTCATGTATGCAAAATGCATAAGAACATATATATATATACATTTAGACATGTAATTCATGCTCGCATATAATTCATATCAATCACCGTATATAAAACAAGCATGTTATTCAAACATCGCAAGCAAACAAATTAATCATTTAAAAAGGTTCCCCAAGATCCCCTACCTTGATTCCAGCACTAATATAACTTTACGTCAGCTCCACTTCACTGCTGCACTCGTCGAAGAACGCTTTCAACAATGTCGCAGGTTCCTATGAGAAATACAAACTGTTTAAAACGTAATCCTACTTTAACTGGCTAACTAGACTTCAAGACTTAATTTCAAAACCTAGAATCTTTAACCACAAGCCCTAAGCGATGGCACAGCCTTAAGAAGAAGATACGTAAAATCCTATGCCAAATGAAGTTGATACGAGTTGCAAAAGTAATAAGAAAAGTGAACTATGCAACAGAATTCCTAATGCACAAGATCAACTTTGCAATGGCCTATACTCTTCATACGAACTCCAAAAAGGGAAGGACTGGTTTCGTTAGAAACCTAGGAAAGTCTACTTTTCAAATACTGGATCCCTGAAGCAAGTTTGAACAAGAACAGATACTCAAACAAATAGATAGAATGAAACAGTGCTGCAGGTTTCAGAAATTTCTGCAGCAGACAAGCGAATTTGGAAATTCATAACTAAATTAAGGAAAATCGTTTTTAGGAGATTCCAACTCTGAAGTAATCTTTGAAATGTCTACTACAACTTATTAGAAGACAACAACTTTAAATTATGTACAGAAAAGTACAGTTTTTAACAAAACATTTGCTGGTTCAGAAACTCAGAAAAGTTATTTTGGCAGTTTAGACCTGCAACTTTGAAAATTCATAACTAAATGAAGAAAACTCATTTTCAAGAGATTCCAATTCTGAAATACCCTTTAAGATGTCATCTACAATTTCTCAGAAGAAAATGACTTTAAATTACGAACAGAAATATTCAGTTTTAATGAAACAAGTCACTGGGTCAGAAGATTATAGTTTAACAAATGATAGGTGAAAACCAATTTGATAACCATGCAACTAAACATACAAGACTAATCTTAATTGAAAGGAGAAAACTTGTTATATGTGTGTGTGTATTCATTGAAAACTGATTTGTAAAACAACAAAACCATAATCGACAACTTCAATCCTTAAGCAAACAGTTCACAGCAAACCTTAAGCTTTCCCACTTTGTATATTAATCAAAACTAACAATTAAGGCATGCTCAGAGATATAAACCCAAACCAGAAATCAAACAATAAAACCAAACATGCCACCGTTCTCGGTGGTTTCACCGCTGCAGAGCAATACTCAAAATCCCAACTTTAAAAACGTTAATCAAAGTGAATTCCAACTATTCCAATACGTAGAGATCAACGAGAGAATCAAGATTGATACCTTGCTCGAAGAAATATGTCACCGGAGTCGCCGGAATTCGATGGAAACTCGCCGGACTCCTTTGATGTTTCTCCTTTCGATTCTCTCTCTACAGGCCTCTAATGGACGAACTACAAGTACATATGAACTCACCTAATCGGGATGAAGCTTTTGGTATTGGTTTCACACCGTGAAACAGCCGGAGGAAGAAATTGGATTCGGCGGTGTCGCAAAGAGCAGGAGGAAGTCGCGCGGGTTCTTGAAGTTTCCAAACTGATCCAACTATAATTATACCTTTCCTTATTGAGTTTCAATGGCTTGGATCAAACGGTGAGTTGATCTACGGCCCAAATTGCTCCAATCCATTTCCAAAAATAATTTCCTTTAATCTCCGACTTCTAAAATTCAAAACAAATAACTCAAACCTCCGAAAATTACTACGAACTTACAGTAATGTCTACTTTTTTATTGTGCCTTCAAAAATAAATAAATTAGAACAAATTTCAAAATTCAAGATCTCACAATACTGTGGTCTGATGTTGGTATTGTGCTTTGCAGTCTTGCCTCAATTCCGCCGGTACCGTCGACTTTCAGACGATCTCAGCATGGTTCGGGAGCGTCGGGATTTTTACCAGCTGAAGAAGGCCGTGGGTGACGACCCACTTCCCGAGGCTCAGCTGGTCGCTGCGGAGACTGCCGGCGCTCCTGCTGAGGCTGCCGGTGCTGCTATCGATGCTGCCGGGAAGAGGAAGAAGAAGAAAGCCAAACGAGTGCGTGCCACTTCTGAGGCTGATGTGGGGGAGGAGGACTCGGGGGTCCCTGAGGCTCCCGAGGCTGAAGAGGCTGAGGTTTCAGCAGAGGTTGCTACGGTGTCCTTGAAAAGGACTGCCCGGGAAGAGGTAAACCCGATGCCTCTTCTCCATATATATTGTCTTTGTTTGATGCCGGTACTTACAGTGTTGTAGTTTGTCAAACAGGTGAGGGAGCACCGGAAGAAGCAAAAGGTGGCTATGGCAGATGCTTCAGTTGGAGGGCCCATGGAGGGTGCCGGTACCGCCCTGGCTACTCGCAGTACCGGGTCGGATGCCATCTTTGGTAGGGAGGTCGAGTCCGAGAACGCCAAGCTGTTCTTCGGTTGTGCCAGGAAGGCATTGCTGGACCCTCTCCCGCTGTCCAAGTTGGCCACTTTGCCGGCCATGACAATGAAGCAGCAGCGGGATCTCCTCTTTCAATGCAAGCAGAAGGTACCGTCTTGTTTTTTTTTTTTTTTTTTTGAAGCGCCGGACACTTATATATGTGTACTCTCTGGCAGTTGGCATACGAGGAGCTGATGCTGGACCGCCGGTACTGGGAGGAGCTACGCTCCGTCGGTGGGCAGGTCGAGAACATGAAGGCCGGCTACAACACCATGTACAAGCTCAAGGAGGAGGCGACTGCTGAGCTTGTCAAGGTCAAGGAGGAAGCCGGTAGGCTTGTGCAAGAGGCTGAGGAGAAGGCCAAGGCTGCTGTGGCTTCTGAGGTGGCCAGGATCCAAGCCGACTTCGACAAGCGGCTGGAGGAGGCTGTCGGGAAGGCCAGGGAGGAGGCTGTGATGGCCTACCGGCGTGACCGGCAGCGCGCTGTGGAGCAGGCCACAGCCTATATGGAGGGTGGAGCTTACATTCTTGGCAAGATCAAGGATGCCTTCCCGGCCCAAGACTGGAGTCGACTCCCGGTGCCAACCGTCACCGAGGACTTCGTTGATGATGAGCACAAATCTATCCTCCAGGAGATCGACGAAGAAGCCGGTACCTCTGGCTAACCAGCGCAGCAGCAGCAGCAGGAATGAAGTCCCCCTGTGTGGGTAGTATAGGCCAAGGGCCTTGTAATCTTTGTTTTTTTTTTGTGGGTGTTTCGACCCATTTCTGAACAATCGTCCCGGTGGGGACTGCTCTCTCGGGAGCTAGTACTTGTTGGCCATAAGGCCTTTATTTCTTGTCGAATAATGGCGTGCTTCGCCTTCTTTATTTTATGAAATTTTCAGTCCTCGAAATATTTCCAAGTGTTTACTCGGGAGGACTGGATACATCAGTCTGCCTTCCGGTATATATATCTTTCTTGTTTGAACTTGTCTCACGTGGGTAATTGATACCGGCACCGTGGATGCATACATTGGGGTAGCTGGTACCGGCCATATGTAATGAAAATTGCACATGGGTGTCGCTAGGATCACGCTGCATGTCAAAGTATAGGAGCAAAAACTTACGCATGGGGGTCGCTGGTACCGGCCACATGACATAAGAGTTTCACATGAGGGTAGCTGGTACCGGCCTCACGTTAATATAAGAGCATAGGAGCATAGGAGCAGAAACTTATGCATGGGGGTCGCTGGTACCGGCCACATGGCTTATAAGAGTTTCACATGGGGGTAGCTGGTACCGGCCTCATGTTAATATAGGAGCATGGGAGCAGAAACTTATGCATGGGGGTCACTGGTACCGGCCACATGACTTATAAGAGTTCCACATGGGGGTAGCTGGTACCGGCCTCATGTTAATATAGGAGCATGGGAGCAGAAACTTATGCATGGGGGTCACTGGTACCGGCCACATGACTTATAAGAGTTCCACATGGGGGTAGCTGGTACCGGCCTCATGTTAATATAGGAGCATGAGAGCAGAAACTTATGCATGGGGGTCACTGGTACCGGCCACATGACTTATAAGAGTTCCACATGGGGGTAGTTGGTACCGGCCTCATGTTAATATAGGAGCATGGGAGCAGAAACTTATGCATGGGGGTCACTGGTACCGGCCACATGACTTATAAGAGTTCCACATGGGGGTAGCTGGTACCGGCCTCATGTTAATATAGGAGCATGGGAGCAGAAACTTATGCATGGGGGTCACTGGTACCGGCCACATGACTTATAAGAGTTCCACATGGGGGTAGCTGGTACCGGCCTCATGTTAATATAGTAGCATAGGAGCAGAAACTTATGCATGGGGGTCGCTGGTACCGGCCACATGACTTATAAGAGTTCCACATGGGGGTAGCTGGTACCGGCCTCATGTTAATATAGGAGCATGGGAGCAGAAACTTATGCATGGGGGTCACTGGTACCGGCCACATGACTTATAAGAGTTTCACATTTACTGCTTGTAAGTGGCTAAATTGATATGTTTAAACAGGAGTTGTTGCTCCTGGCCGGTTTGTAACCGGGCTTTTACAAGAGTACCGGCGGGAGCCCTGCTCGACCATTCCGTTGTACTGAATTTTTATCGGGGGGTGTGGACCCTCCTACCGGTGTGTTCCGGTGTTTTTACGGGCGCGACCTACGGGTAGTAGTAACGGAGGTGTTCAATGTTCCATGGGTGCGGGAGTGTGTACCCGTTGGAGTCCATTAGCCGGTAGGTTCCAGGCTTGACAACTTCGACTACCCGGTAGGGGCCTTCCCATTTTTGGTTGAACGTCATGGCTGCAGAGTCCTTCGTACTTAATCGTACGCGGCGTAGTGCCCAGTCCCCCAGTTTGAGGTACCGGGCCTTTGCCTTTGCGTCGAACTTGCGTTTGAGCCTGTTCTTGTGTTCTGCGTTCCGGAGGTTGGCTTGCTCCCGGCGTTCCTCGAGTAAATCGCGGTTGAGACACAACTGCTCTTCGTTTTCGTTTGGATCGAAGGTGTCGATCCTGTGGGTTGTGGAATTAATCTCAACCGGGACTACGGCCTCTGCGCCGAAAGCGAGGGAGAACGGGGTTTCTCCGGTGGCAGCCTTGTATGAGGTGCGGTACGCCCATAGTACCTCCGGTAGCAGCTCTGGCCATGCGCCTTTCTTTTCGCCCAGCTTGGTCCTCATTGTTCTCTTCAGGATTTTGTTTACTGCCTCTACCTGACCGTTGGTCTGGGGGTGGGCTACCGATGCGAAGTAAAGGGTGATGCCCTTGCACCGGCAAAATTCCCTGAAGGAGTTGGAATCGAATTGCCTTCCATTGTCGGTGACAATGATTTGAGGGACACCGAAGCGGCAGATGACGTTTTCCCAGATGAATGTTTGAATTTGCTGGGAAGTGATGGACTTGAGGGCCTTGGCCTCTGTCCACTTGGTGGAGTAGTCGGTGGCGACAACCACATATTCAACACCGCCGGTACCCTTTGGCATTGGCCCGATTAGGTCCAAGCCCCATTGTGCGAAAGGGCACGGGTTGACCATCGTTTCCAGTGGCTGGGATGGTTTCGGTACATTTGGCGCGTTGAACTGGCAGGACTTGCATTTCTTGGTAAATGACACGGCATCCCGGAGGAGGGTTGGCCAGTAGTATCCAAGCCTAACGAGCTTGTGAGCCATCGCTCTTCCTCCCGGGTGGTGGCCGCATATGCCCTCATGTACCTCCATGATCGCCTCCCGGGACTCGGTGGGTCCGAGGCATCGTAGGTATGGCATTGAGTGGGCTCGCCGGTAAAGATGACTGTTGATGATGAGATACCGGGAGGACCGGAATCTTATTTTCTTTGCCTCAGCGTTGTCTCTCGGGAGAGAGCCATCTCGCAGGTACTCTAGGATTGGTGTCATCCAGTTTGCTTCTTCGAGACGCAAGTGGTTCACCTCGACGGGTGTCGTCTCGGTACTGCGGTGTTCCAGCATGATGATGGGTACCGAGGCCCCTGGGTTGGGGTCGATAGCGGAAGCTATTCTGGCTAGGGCGTCAGCCCGTTGGTTCTCATCCCTTGGTACCTTTGTTAATTTGAAACACGAGAACCCAAGTGTGAGGTCTTTTACCAAGGTCACGTACCGGCACATAGTGGGGTCTTTTGCCTGGTAGTCCCCCGTGACCTGGTTGACGATGAGCTGAGAATCACTGAAGACTTGGAGTTGTCTGGCTCCCATATCGCTGGCTAGCCGAAGGCCTGATAGAAGAGCCTCGTATTCAGCTTCGTTGTTGGAAGCTTTGAAGCTGAACCGGAGGGCATACTCCAAGTGAGATGTGTCTGGACTCTCGGTATGTGGGGTGATGAGAACGAGTCCTGCCCCGCTTCCGTGGGAGTTCGAGGCGCCGTCCACGTACAGCTGCCAGACCGGTATGGATGGGTCAAACGCATGCTCGCCAACGGTAGTTGGGGCGTTCTTGGCGGGAGTTGCTTTCTCCGCCGATGGCTGCTGATTAGTGTTGGCGTGTGATTCGTATGCGATTTGCATACAAATTAGGCCTCTAATCACTTTAGTAATGCTAATCCAAAGGCTATTTAGTGTCCCTAATCCTTGAATTGCACCATTGTAGGTGAATCGAGCATCGGATGGATATCGGGAGCAAAAGAGTGTAATTTGGAAGCTTTTGTGGATTTCCGGCTAAAGGACAAAAAGTCAACCCGAGGACCAAAAGTCAACTCGTGGTCAACCCCGACTTTGGAGCGTCAACGAGTCAGCATGAAGTCCCGGAAAGGAGTCGCAAGAAGAATTCTGGAAGTTTGGTCAAAGTCAACCTTTGGTCAACTCCGAAGGTCGCGGTCAAAGTCAAGGCAAAGTCAACCTTGTGACTCATCCACTTGTGCAATTAATTTTCAGCTACACCACACTAGATTTGGTGAGGTCACCCATTAATTACTCTTTCCTTTTGTTCACATGAGGATTTACCCATTTACCCTTCATTTAATTCATCCAACCCTTAGATCTAACCCTAGCTCATCCTAACCCTTCATTCTCCCTTCCTTTGCCTATTTATACTCTTGTTGTTGCCTCATTAGGGCATCCATTCAGCTGCCTCCATCTCCATCACTTTCCCTTTCCCTTTTCTCTCTTCTCCCTTAGATCTAGGTTTGCCCACGGTTCGTCCGTCGACCGGTCGACGACCACCGGTCGACCGGTCGACCACCGTCGGGTCAGCCACAATCCACCACTTCCACACCTCCTCTCCTCCACCACCCTTCATCAAATCTTCTCCCCACGATGTCTACTACCTCCACCACCACTTTGGGCAGCTGGGATCC
This sequence comes from Rubus parviflorus, assembly GCA_029955375.1. Classification (NCBI taxonomy): domain Eukaryota; kingdom Viridiplantae; phylum Streptophyta; class Magnoliopsida; order Rosales; family Rosaceae; genus Rubus; species Rubus parviflorus. Next base: position 20,888,271 of record JARGGL010000004.1, read on the forward strand.
TCACCAAGTCATCAAGATCCATCATCAAAGCCAAGGAGGAGCAAGAGAGCATCTATTGAGCATTCCTCATCCTTACTCTCTCTTTTTCTTATGTCTAGAGCTTTATTGTATAATTTGATGATGTATATTTTGATACTTTGTGAGTAGTAACCTTGTTGGGGACTAGGGTTGTGTGCCCTAGTCCAATGTGACTATGTGATACTTTGATTTATGAATAAATGTCTTTGTTGGTTCATGGGTATGTGTATTGTCTATTTTCATATGTATTGAATGTGTATGTGAAGATTTGCCACTCTTTTGTATGCATTTGGTCCATCTTGTATGAGTTGTGTATGGTTTGGCAACCTTACTCTTCTCTAGGCAATTGGCAATATGTGTGATGAGCATGTTTCACTATGTTTGACCCTTAATTCATGTGCTTTACGCCTCCTTTCTTTCTACCCTCCCGCGGAGAGTCCCTAGGACCCTAATAAGGCTTAGGAATACCTTAGAAGGAATCCACTCCACATCGATAACATCGGTGGAGTGGTGGGTTATGCATGTGTTGCTTGTTTGAGTCCCTAAGCTTCGACACTTTACGCCTCTTAAGCACTTTAGGGGATTCGGTATTAGGTAACATAGAGGGATCCCCTAAGACACCTAGAGAGTTCGAATGGCCCTAGTAAGGCATTTGAATACCTTAGGTAAGCACGGTCCTAGAACCATAGCATGGCTAGGATACGGGGCTTGATTCGTGGATACATTGGCATGGTTTCGTGTTAGAGGATCACTAGTTGCATTGGACTTGGGGTTTGCCCGAAAACCCCAACACCTATCTTACTTTATTTGCACATTTATACTTTCTTGCATTTTAATTGTTGTTTGTCATTACTTTGCACTATCTTTCGAAAACCCAAAAACACTACACCTCTACACACACATTGTCATATACACGCCTCATCCACTCTTCTCATCTCTTGTCTCATCATATTTGTGCATCTTCTTTGGTTGCTTATTTGCCAAGGGGTTGAAGGGCCTTCGATCTCCGTTGGAACGACAACCCCGGATCTTAAATATACTTACTAACTTTTGGCAATCGTCAAATGGCGCCGTTGCCGGGGATTGAGGTTCAACCTTGATCTCTTGGTAATCGGTAACCGAGTTTCTTGCACTATTCTTTTTATTTTGTGTGATATATATATCTATGTTTAGTTTGTTTTGTTTTGAATAAAGAGCTTATGGGAAGTTGGGAGATGTAGGATGGACGTTTCGGTGAAGTGAATTCATTTTTGTTTTGTTTTGTTTGATTTCCAGAATCTGCCTGGGAAGAACAGTCCACTTTGGAAGCAGTTTTATCTCATCTCCACCGCTGGATTGAGCTGCAATTTGTATGACAGCTTCCTCTATGTGTCTACTGTTCTCTGTTTAAATTTCATTGAGTTCCAGCCGTTGGATCTCCGGATTTGCAGTTCCAAAGCAGTAGTACTCAGAGCTGGAAGTGACGATCCCAGCTTTCACTTTGACTGTTCTTACTTCTGGAATTATGTCCCTTGCAAAGGGAAGAGGTCAGAGCTGATTTACTGTGCACCATCACTTTGGGGGAGATCAAGCAAACAACCGTTGATGAGCTTTCCTTCACCATGAGAGCTGTTGTGCTTCATTGAAGATGAACACCTTAGCCACCGGGCTAAGTGGTGTTTCATGCCACTTTCTAATTCATTTGGCACCCGAGGAGCAAACGTATGGAAGTCAGGGCCTTGTGCCCTGAGGTTGGTGTCTATTTGTGGTTTCTCGGCTCGCTAGGGGAGTCTACAAAGGGGGTTTTTCTTACTCTATCATCCGTATGCTATATTTTGTATGTGTGCATTCGCCCGACTTTGCTTCTTCACTTTTACCAATTTTCTTTGCACTTTTAAATACCTCACAACATTGAGGACAATGTTGGTTTTAAGTGTGGGGGTGAGGTTGGGCCAAACTAAAAGGATTTCACATTTTCAAACCACCAAAATTTTTCAAATTTTCAAGGTTTTCATCGAACGGTCGACCCGTGTGTCGACCGGTCGACACTCGTCCAGGGAGTTGTGGTCGAACGGTCGACCCTTGCGTCGACCGGTCGACAGGTGCATAAGTGTAAAATTTTGTGATTTTGGAACTTTGAAGGTTTTGTGTGTGTTTTGATTGTCTTTTTCAATCCCAATGATAATTGTGAGCCTACTAAGTTGTGAATTAGGAGGATAAAGAGCATGTGCTTAGAATTCATTGAGTTGCCTTGTGGTTAATATGAGTAATTGATGATTGCTTGACACTATACGCACATTTGCCATGTTGATTGGTCACTAGCAATTAGAGAAGCATATCTAGACGATGTATTGACATGCATATGCCCTATATGGTGAGATTTTGAGCCTCATTGATATGTATGCATCTTTCATACATCCTTGTTCTTCATGTGTGTGCATTCCACTAGTTCACGAGACCTAGAACTTGCTCAAAGACCGCTTGAGACTACGTGTTAATTTGCAATGAATTGGAAATGATTAAGGCACTAGATAAGCACCATGGCCAAATTAACTTTCATCCCTCTAAACACTTTTCATTAGGATTAACCCATTTCGAGCCTCATTCGTCATTAGCTTTTTCTTCGTTTAACCCACAAAAGTCTAACCCATGTTACTAGCTTAAACACTAACCGTCCCTTGTTCCAAGTATTAGCAAGGCAACAAATTGTGACTTCTCATGTTCTTTGTGTTCTATGGGTTTGTGTAAAGCAAGTGTGGGGGTAGAGTATTTTAGGTGTTTGTAAAGGAGAAAAAGGTTGGAAAGAAAGCAAAATACAAAAGAAGAAAATGAGTTGAAAAAATCAAAAAGAAGTTGTGTACAAAAATAAAGTTTCAAAAAGAAAGTCCCAAGAGAAAAGAAAATACAAAATGGGAAAAAGGAAAGTTGTGAGAAAAAGAAAGAGAAAAGTAGAAATAGAAAGTACGAAAATCCAAAAATAGAGTTTGTTTTTAGAATAAAAGGTTGAAGAGAATAAAAGTTAGGATTGTTTGCAAAAGAAAATGAGTTTCAAAGTCCTTGAGTTGTTTTGTGAAATACTTGGAATACTTGTTTATCCATCCCTTCATTTCATGTTAACCCCTAACCTTTGGCCCCATTACAACCAAATGTAAAGTCCTTTTGATCCAATAAGTTGTGAATTAATTAGTGGAGAGTTGGTCAATGAGCAAGCTTATGGGGACGTTACTTTTGGATATGTCCTTGAGAGTAAACACTTAACCCTAAACACAAGAGCGGAAATATTTAGTGAATCATGTGAGTTTAGCGGTTAATCTTGTCAAGCTCGGGTGTGAATTCGGAGACGAAGTCTGCTAATACCTGGGCCTTGATTGCCGGTCTGGGCCGGTAGGCAATGTCAAACTCGCTGAGTTCAATGCTCCACTTCGTGAGTCTCCCCGATGCCTCAGGCTTCTGCAGGATTATCCGCAGTGGGTGGTCGGTCAGGACGACAATGGGGTGAGATTGGAAGTAAGGCCGGAGCCGCCTAGCTGAGACCATGAGTGCCAAGACGAGCTGTTCTATCTCTGGGTACCGAGTCTCGGTATCCAGTAGAGACTTGCTTGCGTAGTCCACCGGTAAGTCTTCCTTGTTGTCGCTCCTGACCAGGATTGAACTCACTGCCGTCCTAGATACCGATAGGTATAGGAACAGTGGTTCCCCCAGCACTGGCCGGCTGAGTAGCGGAGCTGCTGCCAGGTATCCTTTTAGGGCTGCGAAAGCTTGCTCGCACTCGGTGGTCCAGCCCTCAAACTTCTTCCCGGTTTTGAGTATTTTGAAGAAAGGGGCACACCGGTCGGTAGACCGTGATATGAACCGAGAAAGAGCTGTGATCCTACCGTTGAGGCTTTGGACATCCTTGAAGGTTTTGGGAGACTTTAGCTCCAGGATGGCTCGAATCTTCTCGGGGTTCGCTTCGATCCCCCGGTGGCTGACCATGAAACCGAGGAACTTACCCTCACCGACACAGAAGACACACTTCTCGGGATTGAGTTTCATCCCATAGTCTTGAAGGATAGAGAAAGTTTCTTGCAGGTCGGTGATGTGATCAGTTTGCTTGACGCTCTTGACGAGCATGTCGTCCACGTACACTTCCATGGTCTTGCCAATTTGCCTGGAGAACATACGGTTGACTAACCGTTGGTACGTGGTACCGGCATTCTTCAGCCCGAAGGGCAAGACATTGTAGCAGTAAAGACCTTGATTGGTCACAAAGGACGTGTGCTCTTGGTCGTCGGGATCGAGCTTGATCTGGTTGTAGCCTGAGTAGGCGTCCATGAAGCTGAGGGCCTCGTGCCCAGCGGTAGAGTTCACCAGCTGGTCGATCCTCGGTAAGGGGAAACTGTCCTTGGGACACGCCCGATTCAGATCGGTGAAGTCGATGCACATTCGCCACTTCCCGTTGGGCTTTCTTACTAGTACCGGGTTCGATAACCACCGAGGATACTGGACCTCGCGGATGAAACCGATGCTCAAGAGTTTGTCGACTTCCATCTTCATGGCCTCGTATCGCTCCTGGTCTCCTACCCTTCTCTTTTGTCGTACCGGCCGATAGGCGGGGTCGATACCAAGCTTGTGAGAGATAATGGTGGTGGGTATACCGGGCATGTCTGCATAGGACCAGGCGAAGATTGAGGCGTTGTCCTTCAAGAGTTTGATCAGGTCTCCTCGGAGAGTTACCGGTAGGCCGGTGCCGATCTTGACAATTCTGTCAGGCTGTTCGGGGAACAGGGCGATGTGTTCTACTTCCTCGTGGGATTTGCCCTGCAGGACTACTGCTCCTTCCCTGGGGTCATCCGGCCTGTCGGTCGTGGCTGCTCTGTCACCGGTAGTGACATTGCACACGTCCCGGCAGGGACGCCGTGGCTTAGTTTCTTGAGCATAACACGACCGGGCCATTGGCTGGCTTCCTCTGATGGAGGCGACTCCAACGGGAGTAGGGAACTTTAGCATGAGCAAGTAATAGCACACACAGGCCTTGATCTGGCAAAGGATGGGCCTACCGAGAATGAAATTGTAGGATGATTCACAGTCTACCACCAGCATATGGGCAGATACCTTTCGGGACCTGGGGTACTGGCCGACCTCCACGTTGAGCCAGATGCTACCGAGAGGTTGGACCAGATCTCCCGAGAAGCTTATAAGCGGGTTCACCGTCCTAGATATGTTCTCGAGCGGTAGGTCCAGCTTGAGGTAGGCACTCTTGAAAATGATGTTGGCGGAACTACCGCCATCCACAAGCACCTTGTGCATCAGATCCGTGTGAACCTTGGCCGAGATCACGAGAGGGTCGTCGTGAGGGGTCACGATACCGGATTCCTCATCGTTGGAGAATTCTACCTTCCAGGGGTCTCGCTTGGGCTTTTTCTGTGTCGGTGCATGTTGCACCGAGAAACATTGTAGGTGTTGCTTTGCCTCCTTCACATGAGACTTGTGCTCAGATCGTGAAGTGCCGAATAAGGTCGGCCCTCCGCTGATGGTGAAGATTTCCTTCCGGTAGCCCTGGTTGCCTTGACCGGTGTACTGGTTAAGCTTCCCGTCTTGGTATAGCTGCTCGGCCACGTCCCGGAGAGCCTGGCACTCATCGGTGTTGTGGGTCCCGGACTGATGGTGGGTGCAGAATTTACCGGTATTAGTCCTGTACGCTTGCTTCGCCCATGGTTGGGGGAAAAGCTGGGGGTTTTCCTTGTAGATGTCCCCCAAGGGTTTATTGAACGTTGTACAGACTAGCAGCCTGTCGTCGGTACCGTCCTGCCCACTGGACTTCAGGGGGCGGTTGCGCCTCCTGAGGTTTTTCTTCTTGGGGTGCCGGTTATACCCGGTCTCGGTCCATCCCTGGCTTGAGTCGTCCACCTGGTTGATACCGGCGGGTTGGCTGTACGCCCACTGACTTGGATGGGCCTGGGTTTCCTCGCGGCCCGAGTAGCCGGAGTACTGCTCCTGCTTCCGCTGATTGGAATACAATTGTTCTTCGGGCTTGCTATAGCTGGGATCGACCTGATACACCGGTCGTTGTCGGTGGCTCTGGGGAGCCTGGTGTTGGGGATTCCGCTCCCGGTTGGGGGGATCATACCTCCGGTTGTTCTCGCGGTTCTCCCAGTTGTTGCTGCGATTACCCCCTCGGTAGGAGTTGAACTTGTTGCGCTTGTCATTCTGCCGAGAGTCGTCCGACCGTGAGCCACCACCTTGCTCTTGCTTGCGCTTATCCCCCATGGGGTCCGCTGTGGTCGCGGAGGCCTTGTTTGCCTTGTGCATTGCGTTGAGCTGAGACTTTCTCTCGTAGGTCAAGTAGTAGCTCCGGGCATACTGACCTGCTCGGTTCATGAGCTCGGTGTAGGTGAGGACAGTGCTTGTTGCATTGAGTTTTCTGAGGAACTCGTCCGGCTGCAGGCCATCCCGGAAGATTTGGGCTGCACGGACATCGTCCTTGGAGGTACAGCGCCGGTATGACGCCTTGAACCGTTCCATATAATCCGCTAGTCGCTCCCCGTCGGCTTGCTGGAAGCCGGTAAGTTCCCCCACCGAATAGAAGAAGCTGGACTTCGTGGCGTATTCGGTGGTGAAAGCCTCGACTAGTTGCTCGTAGCTGTCTATGGACTCTGGTTCTAGCTGATAGAACCACAGCATGGCCTCCTGAGTCAAGGTGTTGACGAAGGCATGGCACCACTCCTCGTCGGTATATCCCTTGCCATTGTAGGCGGATTGGAAGGCGGTCACATGCATTACTGGGTCCTCCTTACCGGTATAGGAGTCCATCTTCAGGCTCTTGAAGTCCCGGTTGTGCTCATGGATCCTCCTGGTGAATGGACCTACTGGCTTTTTTGCTATGCCGAGGCTGGGTGCACTTTTGGCACCGCCGGTCTCGACCCTTCTGAGTCGGTCGCTGAGCTCTCGGAAGAGGCTGACCAACGCGCCCTCGTCTCCTGCGCCCAAGCCGGTACCGATGGCAGGCGCGCTCACTGGTATTTCAACGTGATCCTCGGTACCGTCTTCGTCCGGGAAGTGGACCACTCCCGCGGCATCGAGAAACGAGACCTTGGGCGTTGATGCTGCCGGTTGGGGGTAACTGGTCACACGCCCTGGCTTGGCTAGCAAGCGTTCTGCCGGTTTGAGAGGGGTCTCGGTCCCTAGCTGTGTCGAGATCGAGTGATTGGGCGTATGCTCGAGGCTAAGCCGCTCCCTGAGCAGGCCGATCTCCCGGGCGCTGGCTTCCTGCGCCGCAAGCTGATCGCAGCGCAGTCGCTCGTTGCTCTCTTGGAGGTCTCGGATCATGGCCTCAAGCCTAGCCATCATCGAGGATTCGTTCTGGTGGGACTCAGGGGTTTCCGACTCGGTGGAGTGGACTGCTGCCGGTGTTTCCTCGTGGAGGGGCTCAAGACCAACAATAGTCGTTGTGTCATTCGATTGCTTGGACTTCTTACTTTGCTTGGCGGGTTGTGAGCCATCACCTGCTGATTTGGTCATAGCTTGACCGGTAGAGTACCTCACTGGGTGAGGTTGCTTTTGTTACTAAGTGGTGGAAAATGTTCCCACAGACGGCGCCAAACTGTTCCTGCCGTTTCCCAGCTGCTCGGTAGGGACGCACCTGGAGTGCACTTGAGTACCTGAAAGGGCAGAGGAGGTCAGGGGAGGCCGGCGTGTACCGACCGAAGACCCTCCGACGCTCAAGTTAGTCCCGAGAGGATTTGAGCAGAGTTTCTAGGAATGGAGAGAACTTACTTGAATAAGGAGTGAGGACTCCTTATATATGAGCTGAGGTCGGAGACAAGCTTCCCTGGCGTGGGGGACATCCCATGACACGAGGGAATACTCTATTATTCCACTACCTCGACACGCGCGTCGAGGGACGGCGGTGCCTAGTGCGGTATGGGCGTTCTTTAGTGCGATCCGCGAGGTAGTGGACAAGCACGTGCTGCCAGGTGGCTGTGCCGGTACCGACTGGACTGTGTGTCCACGGTACCGGGTCGAGAGATGTCCCTGTAAGGCCAAGGGGAAGGCTTGTTGTCGGTACACCCGGCCTGGTATTGCTGGTACCGCTGGGGTACCGCCAGGGCTTTGCTAGTAGGCTCGGTAGGGGATCCCTACCGAGTGAGTATATGCCGCTGGGGCGTTGCCTGGGCCGCTGGGGCATTGTCAAGGTAGTGCACTCGGTAGGGGATCCATACCGAGTAAGTAGATGCCGCTGGGGCGTGGTAATGGGCCCAGAGGTGGGCTGCTCAGCGATGGTGGGCTACTCCTGACCCGTCATGGGGTCTGTACCGGGACAGATATGAAATGGTAGCAACAGACATCCACATAAATATAAATATTTACAACACTCCCCCTTGGATGTCCATCAAGCAATGATGATGTGTGCGCTTAATGTTGCCTCGTCAAAACCTTGCCAGGTAAAAAGAAACCCTGTGGGAACAAAAACATCCTTGGTCGAAGGGGAAAAGAGTACAACGCGCTTGAGTGTGGAGTAGTCGCATCAGAACCTCGAAGCAGGTGAAGTTGTCTTCAAGCATTGGAACAGAAACTATGATTAGCATTGTGCTAAGTATACTTAGGTAGAGTCGAAAAATAAACATTCATTCGCTGATGCCAACACACAAAACCTTAAGTCCGGGAAAACCCATTGTGGGACAAAATCCGGAGTTTAGGAGAAAATTGTGTAGCCGAATGATGTATACCGAAGCACTATGAGATGTAAGTGTGCGGAGGAACTAACCACAAGATATGTGCCTCATTAAAACCTTGCCAGAGTAAACCCAGTGGGACAAACCTCTGGTCGAAGGAAAAAGAGTACACGGTGGTTAGAAGTATACGACTGGATACTCCCCCTGATTTCGGCAATCCTTAGTGAAGGTGTGATCAGTGTCAATGATATGACAAATAGTTAGACGGTGGCTTAGATGGTGTCTCGTTAAAAACCTTGCCAAGGTAAACCCAGTGGGACAAACCCTTGGTCTAAGGACAAAAAGAGTACACTAGCCAAGCGTCGATCAAATATGAGCATTCGTCGGGATGCTCCCCCTCACATGCACACGACTGGGTGCGGGAATTTCGACTTAGGCACAAATCGTTACTCTAAGGTAGCTCAGATAGCTTCCTGAGACCGATTGCCTTAAACATGTTTCTGAAATGAATACTTTGGTAGTGACTTGGTGAATAAGTCAACGTGGTTGCTCTCTGAACCAATGTGCTTCACTTCGATCTTCTGGTGCTCTTGTTGTTGATGCGTAAAGAAGAGTTCCGGCGAGATGTACTTAGTGGCGTCTCTCTTGATGTAACCATGCTTAGCTTAATCAATAATAGCAGTGTTGTCCTCATAGATGACAATTGGTTCATCAGGATCATGAGATAGCTCACACGTACTTCGTATATGGCCAATAAATGCTCGAAGCCATACACACTCTCTAGTCGCCTCGTAGAGAGCGAGTAGTTCAGAGTGGTTTGCCGAAGTAGCTACTGGGGTCTGTTTTCGAGACCTCCAGGATATCGCCGTATTCCCAATGGTAAAGACATAACCAGATTGAGAACATCCCTTATGCGGGTCTGATAAGTAACCAGCATCGGCGTAGCCGACAAGGGTTGCGTTATTTTGAGTGCCAAATGGGGGTTGATCCACTCGATGACGCGTAGGGATAGAACAAGCCCATATCCGTAGTACCTTTAAGGTATCGGAAAATGTCTTTGATGCCATTCTAGTGGCGGCGTGTTGGCGCGGTGCTGTGTCGAGCTAAACAATTTACAGCAAACGAGATGTTCGGTCTAGTACATTGGACCAAGTACAATAATGCGCCTATTGCACCCAGATATGAACACTTAGGGTTCAATATCTCTTCATCGTCTCCCTTAGGACGGAATGGGTCCTTATTAATGTCTAGAGTTCGAACGATCATGGGAGAAGGTAACGACTTAGCGTCATGATGACTAAAACGCCGTAACACCTTCTGGGTGTAGTTCGACTGATGTACTAGGATTCCATCTTTACGGTGCTCGATCTACAGGCCGAGACAATACCGTGTCTTCCCAAGATCCTTCATCTCGAATTCCTTCTTCAGGATTTCAGCAGTTTCAATCAACTCTTTCGAGGTTCCTATGAGATTCATATCATCTACATAGACTGCGATAATAGCGTATCCTGAAGTGGATTTCTTAATAAACACGCAAGGGCATACTTCGTTGTTCACGTATCCCATGCCGATCAAGTATTCACTTAGACGGTTATACCACATCCGTCCGGATTGCTTTAATCCATATAGTGAACGTCTCAGTTTAATCGAGAACATGTTCCGTGGTCGGGAACTACTTGATTCAAGCCACTTAAGTCCTTCAGGGACTTTCATATATATCTCTGTGTCTAGATCCCCATAGAGATAATCTATGACCACATCCATGAGCTGCATATTCAGTTTTTCGGAAACTACTAAACTGATTAAGTAGCGGAACGTTATAACGTCCATTACGAGAGAATAAGTCTCATCGTAATCAATTCCAGGGCGCTGAGAGTAGCCTTGCGCCACTAGGCGAGCTTTATATCTAACAATCTCATTATTCTCATCATGCTTCCTTACGAATACCCATTTATGACCAATTGGTTTAACATTGGGCGGTGTTGGAGCGACTGGTCCGAACACACTTCGTTTCGCTAAGGAATCCAATTAGACCTGGATTGATTGTTTCCTTTTTAGCCAGTCGTCTCTACGTTGAAAATCATCAACGGAGCAAGGTTCAATGTCATCGCTTGTTTTGATTTCGGTAGCTACCACGAATACAATTATATCATCGATGATAATCTCATTTCGATTTCACATCTCACATAAGCATGCATTATCGAGATTTCTCTATTCTCGGAAGTGGGTTCATATGTTGGAGCGTCCCCCAACGTCGTCTCTTCTGGGACGGACCCATAATCCGGATAATCTCGTGAGATTGATCGGTTGAGATTGCGATATCAAGAGGATTCGTTTGTGCCAAATTTATCCTCTTCTGGGGATAAGAATCCTTTGAACCTAGTGGTCCACCTCGCTTCTGGGAGGGACATATGACTGGTTAGCCGTCAAACCGTACGTCGTCTCTTCTGGGACGACACATCCTACGGGGATGTTACATCCTTCAGGGATGACTTTGCGTCCTACTGGGACGTCTTATCCTTGCAGGCAAGTTTGCAGCAGGTATATATGATCTCGTCACTTTAGCTAGATCAGAGAAAGCGTCTGGCGTTTTATAAGCTATACTCTGTAGATCTAGAATTCTTCGCACGTCACTTATCACATTTGTGCGGTTCGGGGATCGAGATGAGACATAGTGGGTACATGCCACGTTAATTCACGTCGTTCCTTATCAACGTTAACGTGCGAATCTCCCCCTAACGACGGGAGGACAGTCTCATCAAAGTGACAATCCGCAAATGCGGTAAAGAGATCGCCTGTCAAGGGCTCTAAAGAGCGTGTAATGGATGAGGATTCATAATCGACATATATGCTCATCTATTATTGAGGACCCATTTGTACGTTGTGACGGCACAATTGGCACGTAAACTGCATACCCAAATATATGTAAGTACGAAACGTCAGATTCGTACCCAGTCACCAGCTGTAACACAGAATAAGGTTGGGTAGCAGTGGGCCTCAATCGGACCAACATGGCTGCATGCAAGATTGCATAGTCCCACGTAGAAATTGAAAGCTTGGTGCGCATTACCAAGGTTCATGCGATCATTTAATGAAAGCTTCTACGAGACTATTTTGGGTGTGAACATGGGAAACCAGATGTTCAACGTAAATCCCAAGGGACATGCAATAATCATCGGAAAACTTCGATGTAAACTCTCCGGCATTATCAAGTCTTCTGGACTTTATAGGATAATCCGAGTGGTGAGCCCTCTAGGCGAGAGTTTAGCAAAAGCAGCGTTTCTTGTGGACAATAAACTTGTGACCATCTTGTCGATGCATCAACCAGTACCATGGAATATTTAAATGGTCCGCAGGCTGGTTGGATATGTCCACAAATATCACCTTGGATTCTCACAAGGGAATTTCGAAACTAGTTTGGTGGGCTTTACACGAATTGGTTTGAGATTTATCTTTCAAATAGAGCAAGCTTGGCATGGGCTTTTCGGATTAATCACGAAAAACTTTCCTCCAAGAGGATGCCCATTCGATGCATTCATAGTTCTAAGCATCGTATTACGACCCGGATGTCCCAGACGGTCATGCCATAGCATATAAGTGCTCTTATCAATCGGCGTCAGGCGATAGATAAGTGCTCTTATCAATCGGCGCCAGGCGATAGATAAGGTTATTTTTCAATCAAATGTATTGTGGTAACATAAAGACCACTTGAAAGACATCTCAATTTCTCCAAGATACGCTTTTGGCCGTATGTATTGGAGGTCATGTGTAAAGGAAATCCACACCATTTTCATGAGCGGTTTCAACATGATATTCGTTTGCTCGAATGTCCTTAAAACTCAGTAAGGTGCGACTGGACCTCGAAGAGTATAAGGCCTCAGATATGGTCATATGAGTACCATTAGACAACGCGAATTGGGGTTTGCCAAAGCCTTCGATTAGGGTCGACGGGCCCGAAATCGTTGTCACTGAGGTTACTTTAGGCTTGAAGTTGATGAGATACTTTTGATCTCGTAAGATAGTGTAAGTGGTACCACTATCAGCCAGACAATCAACTTCCCCACTAGTCATGCCTAATAGTAGGATAATTTAAAGCCGGTCACATTGCAAAGGAATTTGCTCAAGATACTTTAAATTATTTCGAGAAACTTCGAAACATTAAAACAAAACCATAATCCATTTCAGCGACAAAGTCAACTGCTTCAAGAGTTACCTCTGGAGTAATTTTGACCATATTAGCTTATGCACAACAAGTTTGTTGTTAATGATCTGTACCACCACAATGATAGCAGAGATTGAGTTTAGGAGCATTGTCTCTTGCTTCGGGACGACCGGCCCTGTTATTGTTCCTTTCCCGAGGCTGTTTCGGTTGCCATGGGGCCAAAATCATTTGTTTGGACAAGAGCCCAAAATTCACTTGGCAGGTGAGCACGAGGCTCGCGGAGATTTCGAGGTTGTCGGGACGACTGGCCCTTGTCTCGGTTCTCAGGTCATGGACTAAGTCCACGAGAAACATTAGCCTCTGACAATGAAATTGTCAATGCACCAGTAAGGAGAGAGTTGTTGTTCCTCATCAAAATGAGGCAATTTTTCTCGTCCAGCATTAACTGGGTTATGAGCTCGGAAAAATTAATGAACTTGGATTAACCGTACTACTTCTGGAGTAGGTTATCCGAGCTAGGAACAAAGGTGGTGTACGTACTCTTCAATAGGTCAACAATTCCTCATAGTACTATAGAAGAGTACGGATCCTGCAGACTTTTGCATTATATTTCAATAATGGTTTTGAAGTCCTGGAAGTACAGGTTAATCTAATCATGGCTAGCTTCTGGTAGTCAGATGATTTTCTGATTGTCAAAACGGTCTTTGAGGGAGTCTCATAACTCCTGAGGTGATGGCCACAAACTCATATTTCATGGAGTCCAACATGTGGCCGAGGAACAAGAATCTTGCAATTGTCCTCCTCTTGGAAGTCAAGTTTGGTCAACATTTGTTTCTTCGACGGGAGAAACTAGATTAATTAGTCATATAAATCGACTGGTTTATATGTTCATGATGCTGTTGACAAGTGAACATGAGTTCAATTTCGAAAATCTTCTGGTTCGAAACATTTAATCATGGTTTTGTGAGAATTAAAATTCTCATGGATTTATATCGAAATCGACTGGTCGATATGGATGAAATCTTCTGGTCATCATTTAGCAAACACATATATATAATTTCTACCACATAGTTGCAAGAAATCGAACAATTCTACAATGAAAAGTTATTTACTCAACCCTTTCGGTAGCTCCAATTAAATACGACCAGGTAAGGTAGGGTGAGGTTTTTGGTGGAGCGAGGCTCTCTTAAGTACCGAACCGCCGAACCTTGCCTAGACATCGCATCCAATTAGGTGAGCCTAGTCGTGGAAGATTCATAACTTTTCGTGACTTAATGTGGAGATATATGTGTCATGTGTACCGTTTGGCATGCTTTTATCTTTCGAATTAGTGATCAAGTAATCAACGAAATGATAAAGCATATGCAATCCAAATTACAAACTGTTCTTGACCTAAGATTAATTTAGGGTTCATGCTCAATGGTTATGGTTCACTATTTGCCAAGGATTCAAATAGTAAAAATTATAACTTACTTGAGAAATGCACCTAAAAAAAATTAGGGTTCCACGAGTCAAGAAAAAATTTCAACGAGTTGAATTTGGGTTGCTTCTTCGAATTTGGTGAAGATGTTCAAGAGAAAACTTCAACGAATTTTGGGATTGCTTCTTCCAATTTGGTGAAGATTTCCTTCTTGTTCTTGAAGATATTCTTCGATCTTCCTCCTTGTTCTTCCTCCTTGAGCAAAACGTGCTTGATAACGTGTTGTGGGCTAAATGGAATTAGCTAGCTAGAGAGCAAAGAACATAGAGAGAATAGATGGAGAGAAGATGTTGTGAATTGGTGATTTGATTCATTCTCATTCATCCCTTATATAGGGTGAAGAAACTTGCTCACCACACTTGGTGAAGCTTGTTGAGTACACTTACGAAGCTTGGTGAACACACCTCAAGGAAGCTTGGTGAACACACCTTAGGAAGCTTCCTTAATTTACATCATAGAGATACAAAGTAATGGGTATTACATATTAACCCCAAATGGACATCCACATAAATATAAATATTTACAACAATAATTAAATATTATGTTTGCATATAATTCAACAATATGAACATGTGTCTTGGTGGTTGAGGTGAAAAGTTTCAACTTTGAAGTGTGAGGTTTGAACCTCACCACATACAAAACTAACAAAGATTTTTAATTTAGGTTTTGACTCACCTCAAGGCCTTAAAAGTCTTCACAAAAAAAAGTAGTGTGAAATTACCGATTTAACCTCTTATTTAACGGAGAGTTGACGGAATTGGGACGGATGTATCACAAATGCATGGTTTTAAAAGTTTAGGGCCTGTTCGGTACCGTTTTGCAAAACGGTTTTCTGTATTTGCAAAACAAAAATGCATGGAGAATGTGTTCGGTTGTCAAATCTGAAAAATGAGTTTCAGAAAATGTAGAATACAACTCTGAATTATAGTGTAAATTTGGAAAACAACAAATTGACGTTTTCGGTGAATTTGAAGAACACGGATACATCTTCCTCACCATCTTCATCCCAGCCCAACAAATCCTTCTAAATTCCAGCCATCTCAGACGAAACCCAGCCATCTCAGACGAAACCCAGCCATCTCAGACGAAACCCAGTCATCTCCGATGAAACCCAAACGCTGACCTTCATCTTCATCACAAGGCCAGCCTATATCTAGCCATCTCTGCCCACACCTTGTCGTCATCGTCAAATTAATTTTCGACCAATTTTTGAATCAGTTTTTTTTTTCTGTGAACACGGGTGGCCGGAATTGGAGGAGGATGGTGGTCGAAGTTGGGCGGCTCTGTGCAGCTGTTGTGTTGGTTTGGGTAGGAGAGGGTGAACGAGATAGTTCGTGAGGGAGAGAAGAGAAAGAACTTGGAGAAAGAGAAAGAAGAGAGTGAGAGAGCAGCAAAATCAATAATTATGTGAGTATGCTTCCAAGCAGAAATAAAATCAACAAAGATAATGGCTTGTAGTTTGTACTCCTATAAGAAAAAGAGCTTCTGGGTAGACTCTTTTTTGGAAGATATGGTGGAGAATGGAGATGAGGTTGCAGAGGAGACGGTAGAAACAGATCAAGATGAATTTGTTTACCAAATGCATTTTTAAATTCTAAATATACTAAATTTAATTCTTCATTTTCATTTCACAAAACAATTTTTTAAAAATTATTTTGTAAAATGATACCGAACAGGCCCTTAGGCATCTCTGTGATTGTTTTAAAAGTTCGGACACAAATTAGTCTGGTGGGCGAAAGTCCAGACACTGTGG
Organism: Rubus parviflorus; assembly: GCA_029955375.1. Lineage (NCBI taxonomy): Eukaryota > Viridiplantae > Streptophyta > Magnoliopsida > Rosales > Rosaceae > Rubus > Rubus parviflorus. The sequence goes on from JARGGL010000004.1 coordinate 20,904,317, forward strand.
GTGAGTAGTAAGACTAAGGGAAGCAAAAGTAATTATTTGGTTTCTGGGCTTTTTGAAAGGCAGGCCTATTTGCTGGTTTATGAGCTTGGCTAAAAGATTGCTGGGTAGAGAACAAGGTTTCAGCTAAAATTAATTGGACTTGTATTTTAGGTCAATAAACGGGCCCGATCTTAAGGCTTTCCCTACATAATGGTCTGAACTGAAGTGAGAAGTGTATCTTTTGGGTTTAGTTTGGATCATAACTCTCATCTAATATGCCTAAAACTTTTGATTTTGATTTTTAGTTTTTTTTTTTATCAAAAAAAGATGAATATATTACAAACACACACCAAGCTCAGCATTACATGACCCTAAAATAGGTCAACACCAAGCGTAATTTTTGAATTATGATGAGATCCGATGTATTATTGTTATTTGATCGCACCTTCAGGTTTGCATTCTTTTCGCAAGTTCAAATTGGGTCGACTCTTGCACTCTTTCCATGCATTAGTGTCAAGCTCAGTGAGTCAGTGAAATAATTGCACTGGCTGTATGATGTTCACAACAAACCTTGTGCTGTTGTACATAAGAATAAAAGCAGGGCCCTGTGGTAGCAAGTAAATTAACAAAACAAAGCAAACATGGTGGTACTGGTACTGGTAGAGTGGTAGGAGGAGCCTATGAAATAATGGAATGGCGTTTTCAAATGTATGGTAAGTACATTGTCTGAAACTTTAGACTAGCTGCCTGGAAAAAGGCATATGCTATTGGCAACATACAATTATTGAACCCATTAATTCTTGTATACTAAGCTACATTAATAAGCCTAAAGCCTGCACTCCAAAAACTATTTTATAATCTGATTCCTTTGGATATTTTTATATGGGATTTTGTGGTTCAAGACTAAATCAACTACATATACGAACCCATTATTATTAAGCAAATAAACCAATTCATCATGAACTTGTTAGAATTACCGGCCATCTTTCTATAGCTTGCCAGATGCCCTTTCCAAGAGCAATGAATCTTTTATTACCCAATATTATCTTCTACATATGGCAATACATGGCATCCATGTTGCTCTTTTACTTTTTCTTTGGTAACCCTTTTCCCCCTATTTTATATTTTTATTAATGAAAAACAGAAAGGGCTAATTAGCCAAAAAAAAAAACAGAAAGGGCTTAAAGCATGGAGCAGATTGTGGGAGGAAGGTCTAAAATATAATCATAGGGTTTCTATTAGTTTAGGGTTTTGGCAATTTGACCCTATATAGTGATTGATTTTCATTTTTTTTCATGTGCTGATGGGTCAAAAATATAATGAGCGTCACAATTTTATGAGATGCAATTGATATGTTGACCTAATAACAGGCTGTCCATATTAAATGGTAGTTATGTCCTATTTCAGGTAATGAAAACAAGTCAACCAACTTGTTACATTAAAATGGTTCCTTTGCTAATATTTGATGTGGAAAAACGCTAACATCCCATGTGGGAGAGTTTATCTTCTCAGGCCCCATTTCCATTGAAAACCTTCACTATCCCTTCCTTGATGGGTTTCTCTTGTTTTCCACAGTAGAAAAGGACAACTTCAACAAGAAGATGATGGTTTTTCTTTTCTATACTAGAGAATATATTTCTATCATAATGAAATTTTCTTTAACAAAAAAAAAACTCTTTATTAATGCAAATTACGTTAGATCCAGCTATATAAACTTGAAGACGTGGAAAATGTATGTTGTTTTTTGTTGTCGACTTGAGAGTTTTTGTTTCCGTTGTTTGTAAAGATTAGGGTGATATTTGATTGAAAATGATTTGGATCTAAATATCAAAATTAGAAACCAACGTATCTATAGGTATGGGAAAAAATTCCTCTAAGAAAATTGTGCTTTCGCTCCAACAATATTCCCAGAAATGTAGAAACAAACCCGAAAATGACTTGACCATCGTCTCGCTTTGGCCGTCACTTTCATAAACATAGCAGGATCTATATGGAAGCCAATAGCTGAATTTGAGTGCCCTTTATTAGAGGTGGGTTGGTTCTCTACAAGAATAATGAGCTTCACTTGATTTGGGTATGCATGGCCTTAAAGTTCTAGGGCAGCAATGAAAGACAGTCGGTTGTGGAACAGATTACAGCACACGAAAGTTGGCAACAGGGTCATCATCGCAATCATGTACCAATTTTGAGTAGAGAGACTACATGTGATAGAATTGAAAATTTGAAAGTAATGGATGGTGGAAACATAGCACACTGGCATAATGGTGAATCTACCTACAGTCAAAGTAAAGAAAGGTTGGACATTTATATATGGTGGACAATGATGCTGAAATGGTTTGGTGATGTTGGGGAGGCAGTGAATATAATTATATGGCTTCACCCCAACCCTGTGAGTCTGTGACCCTGCGACCCACCACAAGAAAAAGGAGATGCAGAGAGAAAAATGGACCTCTCAGAAAGTAAATGCAAATTCCAACAAATCCGTATGTGTATTTAGCGATGAAAAACAATCGAAGGATCTATGCCCGGAAAATCGTTCTTCCAGGATTTCAATATGAAAAATGGAGGTATAACGACAAGAGTCAACAACAAACACCCTTCAAGCTTTCCATGATGAGAGTAATATGAGGATTTCAAATTCCAATAGGGGAAGTGTGAGGATGAAGCAAAGAGATTTGAATTCGAAATTTCAAATCCATATATTTGATGTATTAGAGGGGGCTGCACATGAATCATGATGATGCTGATGATACTAATCCCAAACAATATTAATCTAATGAAGAAAGCACGGATCAGGAATTGAACGTAGCACCAGGCCACCAGCACCCATTCACTATTCGGAATTCAGGTCCTACCGAGATGTCAATTGGGACCTGTAGTAGTCTCGATCGAAAGTTAAGGACCCAATCAACCTTATGACTCATCTATCTATCACCTAGACAAAATCAAACAATATGATAAACACAATCTAGCTTAGCTGTGTCTTTGTATGTGTCTCCGAGTCATTTTGTCAAACATCATATAGCTGCAATGCACATGGATTCCTCATCTATCCAACAATTCCATTTCCAATAATCACACAAGCAATATTAATTCTTAAACTTGAGATCGAAACCAACTCACTCTCGATGACAACCCAGTTTTCCCTAAACAAAAGTGAAAAGCCTGAAACCCTATTTCTTGCAATTCCAACAAGCAAATGCAGATCGAGTGAAAGAACAATGGATTGAACAAATAACAAACTCAATCGCATGACATAAATAAGAATTAGAATGATGTGAACTTTGAAGCTTAATACAAGTAAAGTGTTCATGATTATACTATAAAATTTGGAAATGAGAAGAAACAAAAGTATGATATAAATGAGACAATAACAATAAAACCCTAAAACCACAAATCAGCAGCAGCAGTAGCAGCTAGCAGAAGGTGGTCGTAGCCTGAATTCATTCATCCCTATACATACAACATTCTCTGCAACCTACTCTTTCTCTGCCATTTTTATTTCACAACCTCAAATATCCATAACAATTCAAATAAATATGGGAGAGACTTTCTCCTCTTACCTCTCTCAATCTATAGTGATATTCATGTCTAAGCTTTCACCCTCTTCTCTTTTACTTTTCCTGAGACATTTGTTGTCGCCGATGATGATGAAGATGATGATGACGACTTCAGGAATTGCGTACAATCTCAATTACGTGTTTTTTTTTTAATTTTTTCTCCACTGAGCGACGAGAATTGCCCAAAAGAGAAATGCCAATGACTCTGAGTTTTGCTGGTGCTCCAGGAAAGGTTAGAGGAGGAAAATTCTCAAAAGAATCAATAGAAGGGTGGTGGCGGAGGAGATGCGTATGAAACTCCAAAGATTGGTGGCAATGGGCCCTCATATACAGGAGTGGGAGGTGGTGGGCTTGCATAAACATATGGAGGAGGTGACGCTGGTGGTGGTGGAGAACTGTAGTGTACAACCGGTGGTGGCGGTGAATGGTGGTGGACCGGAGGTGGAGGAGGTGATGGAGATGGTGGTGGCAAGTGATGGTAGGGAGGCGGCGGCGGTGAGGACTCAGTACACGGTGGTGGTGATGGCGGTGGTGGTGGAGGTGGTGGGGGTAGTTCAATGCATGGAGGTGGTGGTGGGGGCGGTTCTATACAAGGAGGTGTGGATGGGGGAGGTGGGGAATGGACAGGCTGTGGAGGTGGAGGTGATGAATAAGGATAAATTGGTGGTGGTGGTGGTGAATTTGGCGGAGGAGGTGGGGGTGAGTAGTAAAGGTAAGGAGAGGGTGGCGGTGGAGAACTCAATGGGGCAGGTGGTGGAGGTGAATTTGGTGGTGGTGGCGGTGGGGAACGGACACAATATGGCGGTGATACTGATGGTGGAGGAGGCGGAGGAGGAGGTGGCAAGTAAACTGGTGGGGGAGGTGAGTAAATTGGGGGAGGCGGCGAGGGTGGCGGAGGAGGTGGTGAGTAAACTGGGGGAGGTGGTGAGTAAACTGGAGGAGGCGGTGGTGGTGGTGAGTAAACTGGTGGAGGCGGTGGTGGTGGTGAGTAAACTGGGGGAGGCGGTGAGGGTGGTGAGTAAACTGGGGGAGGCGGTGAGGGTGGTGGTGGCGGTGGTGGTGAGAACACTGGAGGCGGTGGCGGTGGGGGTGAGAAAACCGGGGGAGGTGGAGGTGAAGGTGATGGTGGTGGCGGAGGTGGCGGCGATTGTGGTGTGAAAACCGGTGGCGGTGGAGGTGAAGGAACCACAACAGGAGGCGAAGGAACAGGGATTTGTGGTGTGGGTGAAGGAACAAAAGGTTTACATTGAAAAGAGTTGCAATCCACAGGCTTAGACAAGAACGACTTACATTGTGCCGGTGACCTCTGTAATGGCCTATTCGGCAAGCAATTCCTCTTGTCATCGAATCCCGGCAAGGCCAGACACACCGGAGGCTCGCCGGTGAAGAAGTTATAGGAGTAAGTGAAGTTCTCCAGACTGGGCAACGAGCAAATAGCCGGCGGAATCGACCCAGACAGCAAGTTGTGCGCCACATTGAGCTGCTCAAGGCTCACCATCCCTCCAATTGTGTCCGGCAGCGACCCCAAGAACTGGTTGTAGCTCACGTCGAACACCGTCAAGTTCTTCAGCATCCCAATCTCCTCCGGCAAGCACGACCTGAACCCATTATTCATCATTATGATCTCGTTCAGGTTCGACATGTTGCCCAAGCTCGAAGGAACGCATCCATGGAACTTGTTGTTCGCCAACACAATTACAGAAACCGGCGAGTTCCCGAAATTATCAGGCAGATCGAACCTGAACCGATTGTGGTTGATGAAAATCGCATCCAAGTCCTTGTCAAACAGCTCTTTCGGGACAGTCCCTTCGAACTCATTGAACCTCAGATCCAAGAATTTCAGCGCCGGAAGCTGAAGCACAACATGCGGGAACTTGCCGGCGAAGCGATTGTTACTGATATCGAGCTCGAAAAGCAGCTTCAGGTTCCTGAACTTGTGAGGTACGGTCCCACAGAACCTGTTGGAGTTGATGTGGAACAATGCGAGATCTGTAAGCAGCCCAAGCTCCTCTGGCAAATACCCGGCAATATCGCCGTGGTTGAGGTCAATGCCGGCGACGGTTCGGATCTTGCTGTTGTCGAGCGCTGGAGCACAGAAGATCCCGGTGTAGTTGCATACATCAGATCCTACCCAATCCCCGGTGAGATTGAGAGGGTCGGAGAGAATAGCTTGCTTCCAAGCTTGTAATGCTATGTAAGCATTTCTGATTCTGGGGTTTTCGAAAACCAGAGACGGGTCTACCTTGACGACCTCTCCCCGGTCGCCGAACTCGTCCCGGTAGTAGAGAAGCTGCCGCTGCTTGATGTAGAGGGCTTCAGCGTCGGTGAGACTTCCATGGCTGATAATGTGGTTGTGGCTAGCAGAGACTACTGAGAGTGTGGTTGCGGCGAAAATCGCAACAGTGAGAAGAAGAAGAAGGGAAAGATCAAAGAGAGTGGTCTTCTTCTTCATCTCACATCAGACATCTGACTCCACAAATGCCCACTTTTTTTTCTTTAAACCCTAAAAAGAGAAATTAAACCCTTATATATTATCTTTCTCAGCTGAGATTGCAAATGGGTATTTGCAGAAATGGGGGATTCAATTCACCTTGAGATCTGAGGAAGAGGAAGAGGAAGAGAGAGTTTTTTGGGTTTGGGTAATGGGAATGGGAATGGGAATGGGGATGGGAATGGGTAATGGGTTTGGGGAGGAGAGAGTAGTGGGGACTGTTTTCTAGAGATTTTGGAGATGTGTGTTTGTAGTTTGCACCAGTGAGAGAGGTTAGAGGATTGATTATACACACTATAAAAAAGACAGCTAAATCACAGCTCAAAGCCACCAGATTCTCTCACTTCCTTTTAATTTTTATTTTTTTTTCAGAATCCCATTCACATTATTCAACTAGCGTTTAGGAATAAAGTCATAACTCATAAACCCCATAAAAAGATATTACAAGTTTGTACATTTTGGAGTTTACTAGTACTATTTGACCATAAGTATAATTATTGTATTTTTTTTTTAAATTGAAGTTGTTTAGGGGGAGTTGGTAACGCTTGTAAATGGTTTCGCGAGATATCCCATTTTCTCACGAGAATGAGATGAGTTTTTCAAGAGATGTTGAGAATTGGAGGAGCGATTGGTGGGTCTTGAATTCTCAGTCCAACTTTATGAAAATCATAGGGTCGGTTTGTTTTTGTCAAATCGGACAAGTCTCGGAGTAAATGAACTGCCAGTAAGTTGGGGAAATTACTGATACAACCTTTGTGCGTTTTCTCTTTTATGATTTCTCACGGGAACAGGAGCGTGCCGGCTTATTCGGCTAAAAGGAGATTAGAATAATTGAGCTCAGGTTTGTTCAGATAAATAAGTCCTCATCTTTGATCAATGCTGAGATAAATTTTTATGATACGTGTGAGAAGATTTTGAATTTTTTTTTTCTAAATATGATTGCTTTGAACATGACCAGTTATTTTGGTAATAAAATTTGAACTGTTCAATCAAAATTTAGTTTTACCTCATATTTCATGTTATTTGATGATTAATCTTGTTTGACTATACTTTTGCATTATTTACCATAAAAAATATTATTTTATTTTTTTGATCGAAATCTTGCGGTTTTACAAAAGGTTCCTAGGTCCAATAACTAGTCCGTAGTTTGAGATTTTGTCAAAACACTTCCTCCTCCTGGGCAGCCACAAAATAGATTGGGATTTAAGCTTCAATCCACAATCAGCAGGATTTGAACCCGGATGGGGGGTACCGCACCTGAAGGCTCAACCAACTCGACCACTAGTGGTGGTTCCATAAGAAGCATTATGATTGTTCTCATCGATCTAACCAAATCTTTTGCAATATATACTCTCTCCTCTTTCATTTGATTTAAATAAAACGAAAAGGTCAGGTGTCATTGTCTCATAGAGTCATAGGATATTCATGTTTTGGAGCTCAAATCTTAATGATCACTATTTTCATATTATGTACTCCTTTCACCTGTTACATTTGTTAATTTCATTACCATCAACTAGTTTTATTATTATTAACTTTTGTTTACCCATTAATCAACATTATCGTTAGTTTTAACTTGGTACTTAAGTAGGTAATGTAAATGGTAAAGCAGAAAAAGAGAGATTAATGCAAACAATTAGGGCATCCGTTACTTTCTTCATAAATAACCGTAACGGCAACATTGATGCATGGTATGGGACGGGCGTCCTTATCTCGGTTGATGCTGATGCATGATTTGATCACCATGGTTTTTCATCATGATTGTGAAAATAAACAGGTGATGTCGCCGCATGATGCCCTTTTCGAACTACTTAGCAAAATTCCATAAGTCAGTCACACACAGTGCCCCATGCAAATATTGCAAATGGGCTGTGTATTTTTGGGGCCCATGCGTCAAGTCCCGCTCGGCTGGTTCGTCGGCGTTGATGAAGGGTCCCACCTTCGTGTGGTGCACCGCGTCCTTGTAACGCGTACCGCAGCAGCGCTCCATTCGGGACGACGTGAAAAAGACCATAACGCCCCCTCTTCAATTTGAAACGCAAAAATCACAAGCGCCTACCACAACCACCGTTTTTAATGCACTTTTCGGTCCCACCCCCGTTTTGCAGCCCTGTAATGTGCCTTTAAATTTTGGGGAGTGAAATTTACACCCCCTTATTTGTAATCCACACCCCCACTCAGTTATTTTAATCTTATTTATATCAAACTCTTGTGAACTTCCCAATATACCCCTTTGACGTCAGAATTTTTTTTTCATACCTCCCTTTCAGGTGAACAAACCCAAATTCAAAAAACTCATCAATTTCGCATGAGGTGAGATTCGAACCTCTCACCCCATACTTGCAAGCTTGCACCTCATCCACCACAGCACAAGTTGCTCCCATTATTATATATACAAAACATAATACTTATAGGTTCCTAGTGACAAACCAGACCCACTTATTTATTTACTTGAAACATTACTTTATATTTTTTTCCTTACTTTATTTAAACATTACTTTATATTTTCTCCTTACTTTATTTACTTTATTTTTTCTTTCTTATTTTTATATTTAAAAAATTCGTATTTATTTAATTTAAAAAAAAATCTTCTTAAGTGAAAACTTAGAAACAATTTCTCATACCCAAATAAAAATAAATGTTTTTATTTTGCGGTAATTATTTTTTAAAATTAAATAAAAATTTACAAATAAAAATAAATGTTTAAATTTAAAATAAAAATAAATAAATCACTAAATAAAGTAAGAAAGTAAATAAATAAGTGGGTCTGGTTTGCCACTAGCAACCTATAAGTATTATGTTTTGCATATATAATAATGAGAGTAACTTGTGCTTTGGTGGTTGAGGTGCAAGCTTGCAAGTATGGGGGTGAGAGGTTCGAATCTCACCTCATGCGAAATTGATGAGTTTTTTGAATTTGGGTTTGTTCTGCTGAAAGGAGTATGGAAAAAAATTCTGACGTCAAGGGGTATATTGGGAAGTTCACAAGAGTTTGAGATAAATAATATTAAAATAACTGAGTGGGGGTGTGGATTACAAATAGGAGGGTGTAAATTTCACTCCCCTAAATTTTTCGAGGCTCATGCTCCTGATTCCTGAACGTCATATATATTTTGGATTTAATCTTTAAAAAATGAGTGATATGAGTTTAGAATTTTATTCATTATTATTGAGAAAAAATATCATTAATCAAGTCTTGTGTTATTTTTTAAATTTTTTTTTTTGTTATGTTTAATATTTTTGTTTTTTTTGTTTTGAGGTTGAGTAACTTGAGAGCGCGGTTGCAAATTAAGTGTGTGGACATGAGATGTGTGATGGGATATGATGATTTTAAGTTTGGCTCCAGTTGTTGTCTCAAAATCTTGTGCATGTAATTAACAATGTAGTTAATTTGGTGTATGATTAAAGGCAGCGGCGATCCAACTCAGATGATGTGATATCCAGTGGATCATTTTACTTTTACTGCATTGCATGTGTTGAAAGTTGAAACCCTAAAATAAACAAGAAAGTAAGAAGCATTCAAAACGTAGACTTTTTCTGGTTTTTGAACGAAAGAATATCCACAATGTCAACCTTGTTATATATACTGTTGCGAAACGTTTGTTTCTCTCGGATTCTCTCCCATTAATTTGTTCTATATATCAATTAGGAAGCTCCATCTGTTTAATTGGCTTCACTATATATTATAGAGATAGTAATCGATTCTTCTAGTTCAAGGATTTGCATTATTAATTGTCAACCAATCAAGTCGTCGGCTAGCTTCAGGCTGCTGCCTACAATCAATTTGTTAACCTGTTAGTACTCCAAATCAATGGTCAACATTATAAGCAAACAACTCACATGCATTTTCAGAGCAATATGCCAATACCAATACGTAATGCATGTAGCTAGTTTGAATGAACAAAAGCATGCATATATGTTATACTTGTGCTTATGGCCAAAGTATATATAGTCTTATTCGAATGCAAGCATGTTATATATACAGGCTTAGTATAAATGAAGCCAAATTAAATGCTTGTGTCCTTCTAACTATATATTAGGGTTTCGGACGTGCCTGCATGCATCGATCTCTTTGTGCAAAACAACCTATTCATCTATTTGGATCACCGCGAATAACCATATATATATATATATATATATGGCTAGGACTTATTTGGAGCACCGCGAATGTGTATATATATATATATATATATATATATATATATATATATATATATATATACATGGGAATAGGATAGGACTTATTTGCTCATAGGATGTATATGAGAGAGCAGCATATTCTAGACTTGTTGGAATGGATACACGTCATGAATTGATTTACAGGTCATTCCTAAACCTAAACCTAAACCGTGTGGGACCAATTCCCACGTAGGATACTGCAGCTAGCTCCTAATTGATTAAGTGCCAGCCGGCAATTCCAGCTGCCCGTCACACTTGTCAATTTCTCTCAAACCCTATTTTGTCATACTCAATACTCATACATTACGCCTTCATTTTCCTTCTTTTGTTTTTTTATATTTGCGGATTAATCTTAATTCATTGATCGATCAAGGATTACCAAAAAAACAAAAAAAGTACCACACGCTTCTAGTTTATTATAAATTAAGCTCTTGTATCAAAATTTAGTTACACCAACTAGCTAGGACAATTATGTATTATCGAGGCACATATAATACTAAAACATATGCAAATTGTTGCATAGGCTTTCATTTTCTTATGTTTAGCTATCAATGTTATGTCATATACACTTGTATATTATCAGTTGCTAACTGATGTTGCCCTTTTGTCGTTGGTAATTCATTATATGAATCAGTCAAAGGAAGGAGGGTTAGAAGTTGCGGCATGCAATTTCTCATTAAGCTAATTTGGCTAAATAACAAAAAGATGCTGGTAATTGGAATTTGTCCCATTAATTTGATTCATTTTCAGTACTGTCCTGATTTAACGTTTTTGCGACCTAGTCTTCTTTCAATCGAGTTTTTGTAGAAGCTGTCTTTAGTGATGACGTCAAGTATATATATACAGATAGAGAGGTTCAAACATATCATTATATATGATTATTTCCTTTGACTCGTTTTTCTTTTTTTGGTGTTAAGTCGTCATCTAAACTTTGAGCATATCGAATGGCCATGCCAAACAACCAAAGGATTATAATACAGCATACCATTAATTTGCTTCTATATTTAACAACTAAATATCTACGTTACTATAAAAAAAAAACTATACATCTACGTGTTTTAATTTTCTTTTCAACGAATACTTATTTATTTTTTTGGGAGAACTTGCACGGTAGTTAAGTCGAATATAAGATTGCTATCTAATAAGGGATAACACATTAGTTATATATACTCCCAAACCGTATGGGTGCCAAGTGATAGAACATATATCTGAATTCTCTGCACACAGGTGCAAAAATGTTTAATTTCGTGCATTAAAATGCTCATTGGTTTATTCTAGAGTATTAAATTTGAACATTATATTTTTATAAAGACGGTTTAACAAGAGAAAAATAAAAAAGAATTACGACACAAAATCTCTATTACAGTTTAAATCATTTTGAAAGTTGAGAACTACATTTCTCTATTTTTTAACTTCATGGAATATATACTTGAAGCCGATCCTTTAAAATGACGGAACCAAATATTTGACATCCTAAATAAGAGGACACAATCGTCAAAAAAAAAAAAAACTTAACATCTGCTCGAAATCGAGTTAATAACCAACTTCAAGTCTCTTTCAAAAGCAGCAAAAAGGCAAAGTAAAACATAAAAGGAAATAAAACCGCGTAGGAGAAGAAAAAAAAAATGCCAGAGAAGAAAAGAGGAGAGAAGCCCGCGCAAATTACGGACTCAATTCGAGAACGGAGTGTTGTTAGCTCATATCATATAAAATTTAATTAAAGCTTAATGTCGTCGGCAGGGTTTTTAGTTTTGGTTTATGGGTAATGGGGGTATAGAATCTGTATTTGTATTGGGCCCCACACCTGTTCCTTGTTTTCTTCTTCTTGGGCCATAACATAACGTATACGGTAAAACGGTCAAGCCACATGATTGATTATACGCATTTTTTCTGTTGCTTATTTTGCCCACCGAAATCCATCGTCTTCCTCCTCTCGTCTTGGCTTTTATAAATTTTGTGTACAGCAAAAGTCAAAATGGCTCGGGATGGGTTACTCGAATTGTGGTTGAAATCTTGAGATAGAAACTGTCAAAGTAATTTATGGTTGATGGATTATTCGGAAATTTTTTATCGTTTTAGGTTAAATCGTGTAAATTATAGAGGCATTCACGTTATCTTTGTTTTTTTATTTATTTGCAAAATGTAGAGACAACTTTCAATAATTTTAAGAACAAAGATATGTCAAACCCTAAATAACCATTACTCAACATCAAGAGGTAGCTAGGTACTAACAACTTCAATAAGGAATCCATGGGAAGAAGAAGGAGAAATGAGACGAGAAGATGAAAATGAAGGGAGTGGTCCCTAAATAGGGCTCTAATACAACTGTCCTTGTAGTAGTGCCAGTGCCATGTGGTGGTCTCTCATCTTATCAAGAAGGAACTCGGTACCCTTACTACAAAGACGAGAGAGATAATGCATCTGCCTTCCCTTAATGTAAAGGTCAGGATCCCTACGAGTCTCTTCTATGTGAGACTGTGACAGCAACAACATTGCCCACTTTCCCATCAAATAGAAGAACATTTATTGCCCCCTCTTCCAATTTGGCTTCGTTGGATCTGCATCTGCTATTGCTGGTTGCTTCACTTTACATAAAGTTAAAAAGGAGCAAGAAATTTGAAAAAAAAAGAGTTGGGTTATTCTCCTAAGAAATATGAAGTATATAGATATTGTTTCCCTTGTAGGAAGGACAAAATATAAAGCGAATAGAACAGGTTCCAGAAACTATTTCCTCCACTAAAAACTTGTTTCACCTTAAAAGTAGAGCATAACTGGCTTTGCAGGAACTGCCAGGAAGGATGTGAAAATAGAGCGCAAGATGGTTGCAGCATCAATTACACTTCAATGAAAGATGAAAGCAACCACCACGCTAAGTTTTACCTATCCAACAATATTATGAACCACCTGCTTTTCTCATGTAAAATTTATTGAAAATTTCTTTTTCTAAAACCATGAAAATGACGGCACATCAGAGCAAGCAAATCTATGGAGATCATTCGGTCTCGTTCACCAGGAGAGCAAATAAATTTGTGTTACTCACATATCATGGTCACCCAGTGGCCGGGTAAAAATAATACTGCGAGATCAATTATACACACACTAAGTTGTACGACCATACATGGATTTAAATTAAGAAAACAAAGATCCCTTATATGATTAAACCAATATCTGTGTCATTGAACCTAACCATGACAATGACAAAGTTAGATTCGTTAGAGATGCACAAGTTCAATAATGCCAGCTCAAAAACCCACCGTTAACCGACTGCTATACATAAATATAAAAGCAAATACAATTATTAATGGTAGCATATTATAGTTCAAGCCCATCAACACGACTATTTTAAGTTTTGAACTTCCGACCAACTTCGTTCTTTGCAGCTAATGATACTCTTTAAAGAAGCTAAACCAAATGATTGGCTATGATTTGAAATTCTTTAATAATGATTACCAACTTTTCAAAGACCAAAAACGAATAAAGATAAGGACACAAGGAGAAAGGAACAAATTTATATCAATAGGATGAACACTGTCATTAACAAACGCTCTTTTCCACCGAAAAAAAAAAAAGAGGCCAAAAAAGAAACAAACATTTTTGTTTTCTTTTTCTAATGCCCAACACCACATCGTCATTGTATATGTTACATGTGATGGAGATAGAGATTTCATTTAGCTACAAAATCAAAGGCCACCAGAAGCTCCCGGGCCACTTGGTTCTCTTTCTGGCCACCTAATATAAGGTGTGTAATATAAATTGTAAAGTATCACAAGAATATAACTATCCTAATGGGAACTACAAGAGAACCTTTCCAGGTTGTACATTTGGAAAGTTTTACAAGTCATCCTGCAGAGAAAAGAGAAAGGGAAACTTATGTAAGAAGTCACAAATCTAAATTTATTAAGATGCATATAAACAATGAGCAACTACAGTGGATTATAGGCCCCACAGATGAAACAAAGCTAAGCAGAGCTAAAGATGTAGAAAAGATGGCATAAGATGGAACCCGCATGATGAATGAAAACATCTACTGGTAAAGCAAACAAGACCACTTGTAAAATGTCAAACCACATTATTTGTTGGATTAACCCACGAAAGGATAGACTTAATGAACTTGCTACAAATTTCGAAATAAGCATATTCCCAAATCCCAAATGATCTCTAAACTGATTAGAAGGTTCAGATACAGGAACACGTCAAGTAATATACAAATCAAATGAACAAACAAACTATGAGGAACGCATATTGTGACTCCATGTTCTCTCAAGTGAAGAGGAATATATCATGAGTGACTGGGTAAATAGACTAGCGAGAAAAACTTAAAACAAAAATATTTTATAAAGGAAGACGTTCATCTCACATGAAGATTGATTTTATGTTGATGAACTTCTCTCATCATTTGTAGGCTACTCTTCCTCCTGGTTGCCATTCACAAGAACAACACCATTCATGGAGTCCGAGTCCTCCTCAATGGTCTGTTCTTCACCTAGATTTTCTCCATTCTCCTCTATCTCCTGTAACACAGACAAACACAAGTAAAACCTTAAAGACCCCTTCATGCAAAATCAAAGAAAACAAAACAAGAATTGCTGAAACGGATGTCTTATAGTTGACATGTTTAATTCAACTACAGATAAGAGATCCTAATGCACCATCTATAATTGGACAGAATCACAGTGTGACAAAGTTTTCAAAAGAAAGAGGCGAGAAACGTGAAATTTTAATAGTCTCCAAAAAAGGAAAAAAAAAAAGGCATAGTAAAGTTGCAGTGTTTGCAAGTTCTGTTTCTGTGATATATTAGTTGTCTAGAGTATTAATTATGCACTCAAAATGTGAGTCAACAGTGACAAAAAGTATATACTCATAACTATGTAAGCAAATAACTCAAATGAGAATCAGTATCCCTAATATTCAGTACAAGAATATATTTAAAATCAGTTGGCTGATGTGTACCTCATGATCTAGATCTCCATTTTCAACTGGGGCTGCTTCTTCATCGATGTGCATGCTTTTGAACAATTCAACAAGGCTGCTGGCTGGCTTCTCAGAAGCATAGATTGGGTACTGCTCAGCTGGTTGATCATTGCCTCTGCCAAAGACATATTCAAAGCAATCCAGTAAACACACCCATGCATAAAGCACAAAAAAATTATTATTGTCCAATAACCTGGTGACTTGCATGATATAACAACTTCAGTAAAATTTTATGTTTGTGCATGCTATAACAACTCTTCTGACTGAAATAAATGTAAGCAAAATATAAGGGGCAAGTGCTGCATCACCAATCAGTAATTATGGTGATATCTACTGCCAAACATCAAACTCACAGAGAGTTCCAAAGTCTCATTATTCGTGACCCTAATATTAAACAGGAAAATGAGTGGTGGATACCTATTTTCAGCGCGCTTAGACTCAAGGGCAAGAGAAATCTGCCAGTCCTCAAACAAATTAGGATACTCTTGGGGATCTGCCAAAGATTCTGCAGCTCTTTTATTAACCTGTCATATGGCCAATTAAAGTACATAGTTAAGAAATATATCAATTAGCCAAGTAATTGCAATAATAACTTTCTTGCTTCAATTGGAAAATAAACTAGAACACAAAGCACAGCTATTTTCATTGGCATTGCTAGAACACCAAGCAAGTTATTTCTTGTTGGCATTACTTCTCTTCTACATCTCAGATACAGGTTTCTCTAAAAGTGAGGTTCATATTCATAAACTCAAAAAGCAAAAGACTGGAAGTTAAACCTTGTTCAGGTCATTTCTCCAAATTGAAACTATCTCTGAAACCTTGCTTGGTAGGTAAGATCGTGCCATCAAAGCTGCTTCAGGTATCCGCTCACTGTAAGGAAAGATGTCAATACTTCAATAAACAAACATCATAATACATGAAGAAGTTGAGGGATCATTATTATGTTAAATTGAAATTTACCTATCTAGCAATAGCTGGATGCATTCTTCCAATTTACCCAGCATGAACAGACAAAGGAATGCAACATTATTCTTTCCCTGCTCTTTAGCAAGGGATGCAAGTTTCGATATTCCTTGAGCATCTCCAAGAGAAGAATAGAGAAGTAACAAGCCAGAAAAGTCCATTCCATGTAATAGACAATCTTCAGCCAGTTCTAACTGCATAAGCCATTCAAGGCAGGAATAAAGATTTTGGAAGTACAAAGTAAAATGCAAGGCATAACTGATGTTTAATCATCAGCATGCAGGACGAACCCTCAACTGATAGAAAGAATATCTAGTACTTTCAAACAAGTTTAATTATGATCACTACCAATCACTATGGATAGATGAACAACTATAGGTGAGATTGAATGTGAGGACCTTTAGATTTGTTTAATGGAATTCGACAGAAGACACGGGTAATGGTATACCTTCCCAGAGGACATAGCTAAGTCTCCCAGCTGCTTCCATTTGGATTCAGTCTGTGCTTTTGTAGCAATTTCCTGTCAGCGAAAAAGAAAACTTCTTCAGACGACAAAGACAGAATAATTAAAAGGAGTTTTGTGTATAAAGGAATTAGACACCAGAGTTTTTTTTCAAGTTAGCTCCACAGCATAGCTTTCTACCAACTCAGCAATAAAGAAGTACCATATCTCACCTTTGCAATCTCAAGATTACCCAGCTGTATAGCAAGATCAAACTTGTAGTCAGGATCTGTAGCCACTTCTAGTGCATCCTCCAACATTCCTCGAGATTCCAAAAATCGAGCCACACTGGAGGCAAAACAAGATTTACATCATTATGCCGCCCAATTTAAAGGATCACAGGTTACATCTTTGTACCAGGGTTTATGACTATATCCAACATCACTTTTACATAAGGCAGAATCTTCCTACCTGTTATGGTGCTCTGGAGGAATTGTTGGAAATATTTGTTTGGCACGCTCTAGATCTCCACGCATAACAAGTGTTTTATACTCAATCAAGCTGAGAAGCAAGGAGTATCCCATGACACTGCATAAACAACAAAATAGCAAGTAAAGATCAACACTCAGGAATAACAAGACTTGACTCCCCTTCAGAACTGGAGCTTGCAAGCAGAAACTCACTTAAACTCTTTATCAATAAGAAAAAGACGACTTTGATTGGCCAGATATCCCAACAAGTACATGGGCCGGTCCAGATGAAACATTGTGGTCACCTGAAAAGTTGCACTGAATCAAAATACAAGCCTTATCTGAAGTGAATATAAAGCAAAAATGTTCTAATATGTTCTGAAAACTAAAGCAGAAGAGAGAGGGGGGACCAAGGCTAAGAGACTCAAGTATTCAGCTGGGATTGAACTTGGTGAAAAATAAAATAAAAATAGCAATATATTAATTACATTTTAAGTATCAATTACATTAATGATTAAAAATATTGTTCTTAAAATTCTAATGTTAAACAGATATTAAGCACTGATTCTAAAAGCTGCAAATGTCGTATACCTCACCACCAACACAGTAATTGAGTCGCCAAGAAGAGTTATTATAAACGAAACAGTCCCCAACCCATAATCCAGTTCGAACACGCTCGTTTATTTCAAAGAGGAGCTCAAAAGCATCTTCAACACCTAGTTCATCAACTGGTCTCCCACTGTCAAAATAAGAAGAGACTACATCCCTCTGCAATTAACCAAACTATATTAATCATGTGAATTAGTTTAATTTAACATGCATAGAAAGAACTGAGAAAAATCTAATAAAAAGGTGGGAAAGCTTAAAAGGGAAGAGCTCTTACGTCGTATTTTAGAATGTAAAATGATGAATCACTAGAAATTGCCACCAAATCACCGCTATCAGCCCAATAAATATTCTAGAACAGTCGACGAAATCAAAAGAAAACACAACATTATTACCGGTGTGGCCAAAATCAGAAGTCTGATAATAAAAATAAGTTCCTAGTGGCGTTACTGCATACCTTAACATTGACATCAATTCGTCTAATTAATCTGCATTCCACCCAGTCATAGAAGCATACAAAGTCATTTGAACACATTGCCAATAACGCCCCTCCATAAATGTGTTCAACAGAAAATGTTGGTCGAATATTCTTCTTGTCCTGAACAGTAAACTCCAGTTTAACTCCAAAAGGCAACCAATTTAGCAAAGTTGCTATTTTTGAAAAGCAATTATTTCTTTTATGCAAGAACTACATCTGCCGTCAGCAAATACAACAATGCTGATAATTATCCCCACTTCCAAATTTGCATCATTGACAAATTATATTGCTCAAATTGGTGGTCACATTTTAACCATGTACCAATGAATTAAGCATATCTTGTCCCCACATCGCCAAGGCAGTGCCTTTCTCGACCAGACTATAAGCTTCTGGAGAGCAAATGTTTCCAAGCAAAAAGAGGCAATACAATAACAATTGTTCTCACAAAAGAGACGTTAGCAATCACCTACGAAAATCCATTAATGTAGATCTACGAATTATGTACTTTAGAAGCATACAAACCTGGAATGTTTTGCTGAAAATTTTAATCTTTGATGTAGTTTCCCTAACAGCATATTCTCCATCGGACGACCAGACAAACTCCAATGCTGAGCCAAAGGATCTATTTCTCCATGCTAGAGCTGTAAATATTATGTACTCACCATCTCCACAAACAACAACAAACCTTCCATTGGGGTTGTGCTTCAAATTCTGGAATCAAATACAAAATAAAATCCGCTGTCACAACAAAGAAAACAACGCATCTAATATGCATTCTCTTCTGAGAATCCTAAGTGCAGTGGTTATGAGCAAATCAAAATTTTCTAAGAGACTGGGACTTCTAATTAAATTGCTAAAGATATAGTATTGCTTCAAAGATTGACCTTTACATTTGCAAGTAAAGACAATCATGCAATTCTGCCCCATGAATTAATCACAAAATGATCAACTGGAATAAAGTATCAATATTGAATTAATATAAGGGTTGTGATGCAAGTGCACACCCATACCTACACAGGTTAGAAGTTAGAACCATAACTCAGTCAGAGGACAAATGAGTGGGGGGATAAGAAACATTATTTCCTTGTTTTGAATCTTCCTGACTCTCATCTAAATCTCTTTAAGTTTTGAAATAAATGGGTGTAATAGTAATGCATTATGATTAACGGTCGATAGTATCTTGAGCTGGTATCCCATGTACCATCATGCAAAGAGGAATTTTCTGTTTACTATTAACAAAATTAACATCACAGCAAAAGAAGTAGAAACACCTGAAGAAGGCTAGTGAGGTAGGTAGGGTGCAAGGCACAACTAGTGATATCATATATCAACTGGACCAAATATTCCTCAAACAGTCACTTACTTGAGGATAAAGATCACAGGTTCCCAACTCCTTCACAGCCAATGGTAATCTTTCTCCATCTGTAATCTAAATTTTACAAAAGTAGATCAGGGTTCAATTTCAACTCAAGCAAATAAGTTCTACTTCTAGGACCATCTCAAAAGGAAATAAAAGTCTGAGCAAGTAGGGAGATTGAACCTCATAATCTGATCCGACACTTTTGATATTCACAGTTTGGATTTCATTATGCTTGGCCCAAATTATTTTCCCACTACTATCCATGCTAGCAACAGGTACTTCTCGACCAATTTTTACCAATATGGTTCCTTCGTCATAACCAATCACAATCCTGTATACACAGAAGACATCAATAACATCATCATATCACAACTATAATAACTGTCAACATAGTCCCACTCTCAGATTCGACATGCCAAGAGTAATGGTGGAATCTTGGTATTACCCAATAATCTGTATCACAAGCTACTTCAAGCATTAGACACAGAGAAAATAGATAATAGAAAATAGACAAAAAGCTTACCGACGAGAACCTTTCATATACCCAAAAGCCCAAACACGTTCCAGCCCATAATTCAAGGTGTTTTCAAGCCTGCAAAGTAAATAGTCATCTCAGTTTTTTTTTTTTTTTTTCACCTCTTTATCTGAGAGAACCAAAAGTAATTATCACTCCATAAGTAAACAAAAGTTTAAATATATGCAGAGATCTAAAGGTGCAGATGACAGAACATAAAATTGTACAAAAAAATTAATCTCATTAGACAATAATATGACCCATTCATTAAAGAGCAAATAGAAGCTTCAAAAAGGAGATGATGCAATATAATCAGCTGAGAGGTCTGACCATATGTCCAGAAGACAAACAAAGAAGAGATTTATTGATTTTGAGGGATAGGTCAAGTCTGTGAGAATGACAAAATCAATAAATAGTACAGTAACCAACCAAGTAAATAGAATAAGACTCTACAAAGTCAGTACCACATCCATTAAAAGACGGATGGGAGTTTCTACCCAGGTAAAATTTTACTTTCTGAGGCCTTGACAATTCAATAATAAAGAAAATGATCCTTGGGAAATAAAAATAAAGAATTTGACACATCACCCAAGACCTTCATCTGAAATGATTGAAACATACATTCTGCATTTGTAATTTCTAATTACCTGTAAGTGGTCGAGTGCCATATTCTGACAGTTCCATCCTCAGAACCAGTAATTATAACTGGAAGTTCAGGATGGAAGCATACTGCAGATACATTATGAGTGTGTCCTTCAAGTGTCTGAACACAACTTTTTGTTTGATAGTCCCACACCTATTTCCATAAACATGGATTATAGAGTATACATGGAATACAACCACTGAAGTGTCAGGAAGATCATATTGCATACCTTCGCAGTGTGATCATCAGATCCTGTGATTAAGTACGGCTTATCACCACCAGTGAAGTAATCAACACAATTTACCCCTTTCAGGTGGGCATCCAACGTAAAATTTGGGTCAGGGGAGACAAGATTCCAAATCTGGAAAATGATGACAAGTAATTAATATTATGTACAACCAAATGATGTTCCAAAATATAACTTACACAGGTTGCTACGGAATATTTGCAACAGCACCTTTACAGTGTGATCAAGGGAAGCACTTGCAAAAGTGTTGGTGTCTTTAGGAT
This sequence comes from Rubus parviflorus, assembly GCA_029955375.1. Lineage (NCBI taxonomy): Eukaryota > Viridiplantae > Streptophyta > Magnoliopsida > Rosales > Rosaceae > Rubus > Rubus parviflorus. The sequence goes on from JARGGL010000004.1 coordinate 20,925,480, forward strand.
TAAATGTGACTTGCATGACATAGTGAGAATGCCCTTCAAATATCTGAGTACACATCCAACCTTTTTCCCAGTCCCACAGTTTGATAAGCATGTCGTCAGATGATGACAAAACATATGGAAGTGTTGGATGGACAGCCACACATCTAATGTAGTCAGTGTGTGCTTCAAAGACTTTAACCTTATCCATGGTATTGTAATTGTATACACGAATACACATGTCATCGGCTGCAGCAACTACCCATTGCTTACGCGTTACGAATTTTGCTGACCGAACTGCAATCAGAAAATTTAGACATCAAACAATTTCCATGTCGAGAACTTTGAAGCTTATAGGAAAACTAATGTGTAGTAGTACCTGGCAATTCAGAGACTTCAAATGACTTTGCCATGGTCTGCAACAAATCAGGAACATTTTAGTCAGGACTAACAGAATTACACCCTCAGAAGATTTAACGTACATTAGTAACGATGCTCGTGTGATAATTGTATCGGTGTGGAGTAAGCATGTAATACAGAGTAAATACTCATTTCAAAAATTGCAAGTGTTTGAATGTTGTGGATCAGCAATTCATGGTTTCATACACACATTTCCATTTTCTTTCTTACCTAGACACCAAAGTCTAATAAAAATTAGTAAGTGAAACAGAGTAAACTTTCTTTAGTTTTCACAATTAATGCTCTGAATTAAAGAAAAAACATGTAGCATATGAATTTGTATACAAAAAAAAATTTAGCTGTCAACACAATATGAAAACTAGAATTGGAATATTGGCTGTATGGCACAAACCTGTGACTGGTAGTTCAAGATATACACAGTTCCTGAATAAAGACTTGCAAGGATCCTGAACCATACAAACAAATTTGTAATGAGATTGCAGAATAGATAAGCACTATAATATGTCACAGCAAACATTTTCAAAGTTATCATCATGCTGTTACAAAAATTTAAATGCACCAGAAACAGCGAAATAGCGCAATATAAGGAAGTGGTAAGAATACCATGGTTCACTTGGATGTAGATCCAAAGACTTCACTCTCTCGGATCTTTGCGCGAATTTTCGCTGAATAATCAGTAAATTGTGTAAGCAAAATATGAAAATTCTCAAAACTTGGAAGTTCGAAGTGAAAATTCACAACACAAATCCAAATGAGCTGAGGAAAAGCTACCTTAATGTCAAGCCTGAGAGGCTGCAAAGAAGTTCCCGCAGCAACCGCACACATTGTATGAAAGAAATTAGTTAAACCCCATGACACAAATCATTAACACAGGAATAGCTGAAGCTAGACTAAGATACACACTCAGTCAATGATCAATAACATTTAGGCTTAGCGAGTTGGAGTTCATAATTACGTTTGCAAAATTCTAACGCATCAATGAAACTTGAAGAGGAAAGTGAGCGAATACGAATAAAATTTGCGTAGCATTTTCAGATCTAAGCTAAATTCAAAATCGAAAGACGTTACCATTTTTGTGTGCGGGAGATGACGAACTTGGAGCGGAGAAGTTGATGCAGAGCGAGGAAGACGAAGTTGGAAACCTTAGGGATTGAGATCGAAGCTGAGAGAGTTAAGGCTCCAGAGAGGGTGAGGGATCAAAGGGATAGGAGAAGCAGACAAGCAGTGGTCGAATAGTTTCGTTATGACTGCGAGTCTTGCTCGCCCGCAATTAACAGACTAACAGAGTGTGTGGGTCTCTGAAACCGAGGGAGAGAGATCGGAAAGCTAATGTGGACTATCATCTCAGATGCGTATCCAAACCCGCAGTTGGGCTTGGGCCTAATGTAGTTTCTATTTTTTTTTTATCTTTTTCATTTTTATCTCTTCGGTGAAGTATCTTGGGCCTCCGATTAACAAGTGAAAAAAAAAAAAATATATATATATATATATATGAGAAATTTTATTAACACACGACTAAATACACACCCCATTATTAATACACCACCTATTAACTTTATTGAAACACAATTTATTAGATACACAACTCCAAACTTCCCAAACTACCTTAATTTTAAATACACAATCTATTTAAATACACAACCCCAGACTTCCTAAACTACCCTAACTTCTTAAACCTGAAAGATTTGAATGTTTATGTTCCAATTGATTGATCAGTCCCAAATGGTTTCCGAGAAATTTAATATCTTGTACGTGTTCTTGCATGGTTATTTTTCTTAATCAACACATATTGTTATTTTGTCTTCCCTGATCGATAATTAAAGCTCTTCAATTTTCCAGCGTATTGAGCAAGGCATTCCATCAGTGTCCAACGAAAATGACCGGCAGATTGTGCAAAATTAGATTCATTCCGATAAATATTTCTTAATTTGATCTAATCATTAGAAGCTAAATGCACATGAAAGAATAAAGATGTTGGTTAACTTTTTAAGAGATCAAAATTGCATTGTGCGTATCAATAAGGTAATACTTGGTAATGCTAATAGAATCAGTTACGTTGTTTTCTAATATTGTTTGGAACTTTGGAAGTTCATCCATGAGTGTGGCCAACTGTTTCTGATTAGGGCTTTCAATCTTCACCCACGTCGTTCCAGTAGAGGAGAAGAAGACTCTAACGCGGGATTGTTTATTTCAACTATGTTTCTTTAGTTTTAATATATAAATGTCTCTTTTGGTAATTTTACGTATCCACAAAGTCTTATGTAAATTGTAGAAAAAAATGGGTGTATATCTAGTAGATAGAGGTGTGTGAATAAAATTTCTCTATATATATATTATACTTTTAGGCAAAATAATTTGTACTTTTTGGTAAAACAATCACCTGCTTTTGTAACAAAAAATTAAATAATAATTATCTACTTCAGTTCCTAGCTCTTGGTCTTCATCTTCTAGATGTCGCAAATGATATTTCAAAATCACACTGGGCTTATGAAAGTCGTTTTTGCATGATTCGTGCGGAGTATGTCAAACCGAAGAAAAATTTCTTGTCACAATCATATTTCAGGCAAGTTCTTATAATTAGATTATTTTTTTAAGAGTTGGGACGTTATAGCTTGCTTGTAGTGTAGTTCATGGTCATAGTCTCTAAGAATCATTTTAAAAAACCATTTTTTGTAATAAATTAGCCAAACATAAATTCTTTGATCATTTCACCGGTGAGATTTTGCAAACAAATAGTGAACCGGATAAATAGAAGACGATGATGGTAATCGATTGATAGCTAATAGATTTTCAATTTTGTTGATTTTTTATAAGAAAAAGGATATATAACCAAACAAAGTACCTAATTAATTTACACTTCTACCTATCAAACGGGAAAAAGTTAGCGTTTACAGTAATTTCTTCATTATTCTCCCTGACATGCACAACATACTAGCTAACTAGCTAATTGAGAATGATTAGTTCAAAAAAAAAAAGCTAATTGAGAATGACTGACACTAATCCTAATTAAACAGCATCACCAGAATGTTGTGGTGATGAATCACTCATTTCCCTTGACAGTTGAAGCGAGAACCTGCATGTTTCAATTGCCTCCTCTATGGACAAGAACACATTTTCCTTCCCAATCTTGTCTATGAAATGTGACGCTATCATCTTCTCCATTACCTTAATCCTCGGGTTTATTAGTCCTAGCTGAAAAATGTTCAACGAAAACAAAACAGACATTTTTCGATCATCTTCATCACTTTGTTTTAACTTTCATCGAGTTGATGAATTGATAAAGAAGATCGAACATGCATTTTGTAGTTTACCTTAATGCCCTTTCCACTCAAGGTCTTGTTTATTTCGCTCAATGTTTCAATGCCAGTCATGTCAATGGTTATGACTCCTGAAAAAAAATCAAACTCAATTAATTAAAACATACATAATTAACCCTAATCAATCGTGCATAAGTACCTGATAATTCGAGCAAAACATGCTCAACATTTCCTTCAGAATCTATAGTACTGGATTGCTCATCGAGAATCCATCTCCAAATCCTGCAAAAAATTCAACCAAGGCAATTGGGAATTACATGCAAATTTATGATTGAACAAACATATATTGTCTAAGGATGCAAATATAAATATATATATATATATATATATATATATATATATATATATATATATATATATATACCTCTCTCGCACATAGTTGCCATTTGCATAGTAAATAGGGGAGCCAATTTGTAGGACAAGGATCCCTGAATGTTTTGTTCCATCTGGATACTGCTCTAAGTCGCGATACAGAACCGAGTCTGGTAGTTTTCCAAGCTTACAAGTACCAGGCCTAGCCACATAAAGCAGTGCTCTGACAAGACTAAGTCCAACCTAATTAACCCAGAAAAGAAAAAAGGCATCAAATGTAACTATGTAAGGTATATATAGGTGATTTAGAGACGGTCGTGTTTGTTTGTTAAGATTGATTGATAACTTTTAAATATATAGTCATTTAGAAAATGAATGAATCATGACAAATAATAATATCGTATACTTACTGAGAGGATGAGACCCGTCTTCATGCTTATGAAGGCAACACCTATGAAGGCAGTCATGCAAACGCAGAAGTCGAACTTGTCAACCTTGAACAGTTCAAAAGCTTCTTCATATTTGACGAGTCCAAGCATCGCCGACACGATAATGGCAGATAAGGCAACGAGAGGGGTGTAACTAAACAGAGGAGCCATTAACAAAAGCACCAGCACCATAAACAACGACATCACTGCGTTTGACATTGCTGTCTTTGCTCCCGCACTGTAATTCACAGCAGTCTTTGAAAATGGTCCTGCATATATTAATTAATATGCATATTAATCAAGCAATAAAAAAGTAAAATGATCGAAGTCAGTTTTTATTTTTACTTTTTATTAAACATGTAGCACGTACCCGTAGTCAAGTAGCATGAAGTGAAAGATCCAATAATGTTCATGATGCCATAAGCTATCATTTCCTTATTCCCATCAACTTGTTCATTCATCGTTATGGCAAAGCTCCTTCCAACGGCTATTCCTTCCTGGACATCAATGAAAGTTGTTTCAAAATTAAGGAGGGAACAAATTAATTAATCTAACGTATTAAATTAAGGTTAAAGTTAATTTTTAATCTTACAGCAAGAGCAATAAGGCCAGTAATACACCCAGCCTTCAAAACAGCTGGAAAATATCTTTTGTCAAAGGTCAAATAATGAATGGAAGGAGGATTGATTCCTTTCTCCAAGTCTCCGACCTAATAAAGATTTAATCATATAGTTAATATATCAAAAACATAACAAAAAATAATTCTGTATATATTAACCGGCCTATACCGCCTGCAAAATAACTTTAAGGGAGAAATTAAATAGGTTTAAATGGACGGTTTTGGAAAAAATAGATCTTTCACCCACAACAATTGAATATGGATAGAAACGAAGAAACCTATATTGGTGCACTAGTACTTACAATGGGTATTCCATGCTTGTCAGCGTGGCCAAAATAAGCATAAACGCAGCCAACTACAACCACGACCAGTGGACTCATAGCCGACACCCAAAATAGTTTTGGCTTCTTGTCCTTCTGAATTTACATATTGTTCGTTTACATTTTTAGAATACTACGATGTGCTCGATGAATAATACGGTCAATGAATTTGATACTCATTATTGTGTACATTAATATTCGTGTAGTAGACAACTTACAATGAACTTTGTTATTTGAAGAAAAATGAGGAAGACAATACCAGCAACTGCACTCTGCCACTGCCACTGAGAAAATGCTATCATTAATTAGTAGCCAAGTTAAATAAATATATGTTTATTCATCTACTTCCCCTAGCTTGTTTACAATTAATATTATACTTTTCTTTTTAATTTTGGAAAAAATTGTTGTCATTTATAAAAAATATACATTTTTTAGTAAGTCTATGATATGTTAACATTTATCATACATAAAGAGGAGAAAAAGTTCTCGTTAAGATAAAAAAGATCCTCATTAGAGTAAAGTATATTTTCGTTTGAAAAATCTTAAAAGTAGTAATTGTAATATTTTACAATTTGACGACACAAATTATCATTTCGACAACTCATATAATAACCACAAAAAAAGTCATTGTTAAGGTAAATAATGTTCTTATTATAGTAAATAGATTATCGTTTGAATAATTAAGTCTTCAAAATGATATTGTATGTATGTCATATGTTAACATATTGCATAATTTTATATGTTTGACAAATATACGAACCTCTTTTTTATGTTCGAAAACTGAGGTCAAAACAGCAACGACGTTGGTTTTGGTCGTAAAACTCTTCATTCCTAATATTCCCTTCAACTGTTGCAAGCAAATTATAACTGCAGTCCCTCCCATGAAACCAATGATGGTGGAATGTGATAAGAAATCCACTAAAATCCCCAATCTGCACAATTCACAACGTACGTACTCATATATTGTAGGAAGTAGAAAATATAACATATTATATAAATGGAAATTTCATGAATTCATTCTCATACAACCTATTTCACTTTCGTAACTTATGAGTTCTGACAGACACATATATTGTGCATGCGTGTATAACGGGTATTCAATCTCATATAGATTCATACATAATAAAAGGGCTGGACTAATTAGATTAAGTACCTTAGAACACCCATTAGTAATTGCATGATGCCCGTGACAAAGGTGGCCGTAAAAACCAGGTGAAGATACAAAGTTGGATCATTTGTTGGCGATACTAGTTCTCCGATTTGTTGACCGAGAAGTAACGAGCACGCGGCCACATTTCCCACAGCAAGATACTTGGAGTCCCCCAATACCGCATAAATGAGAGGCGGAACAAAGCTCGAATCTGCACATCGATCAATTAATTAAAACCAACCCAGGTACCAATCAAACAGTCTTTTTTTACGACGACTTAGCTTACAGAGGCCAATGATGGGTGGGATTTGTGCGAGTTTAGCGTAGCTAATTCCTTGAGGGATGGCAAGGCTGGTAATGGTGAGACCGGCGAGTAAATCATACCGGAGCGTTCGGAAATTGTATTTGGGGAGCCACTCGAAGATGGGAACAAAGTATTCCAAAGCCTTCTTGACTTTCCCGAGTGCCTTCTCATTCTCGAGCCGCTTGAAGGGATCGTCGGGAAAGAATGTTTCCTTGAGATCGGACTTGAATGTGGTGCCGAAGCCTCTCGGAGCTGTGAAACTCACCTTGTGGTGGTTTGATCTGCTCGAACTCTCGGACATGATAGTAAAGAGAAGGAATTGAGAAATTATAGTAAAAGATAGAAGAATGCAAGTCACGTACGTAGGCTTATATATAGGAAGAATGGTAGTGAGTGGAGAATGTTGCTGGTATTAATTACCAACGGCCACGGTTAACTTGACTGAACTTGGATAAGAATTCAAGTCGATATGCTTATCCGCGAGTCTGACGCTTTACTACATTTATAGAAAATTGCAGTTGGGGTAATTTCTTAAATGATAATATTCTACTACGGTTTCTCTGCTACACTCTACTACAATTTCTCTTTCAGACAACATACACCAAATTTCTCTCGCACAGCTAAAACCGTCTCTCTGCTCTTTCTCTCTCTCTCTCTCTCTCTCTCTCTCTCTCTCTCTCTCTCTCTCTGACCAAACAGTTAATCTTCTTAAATGTTCTTACCATACTCAACTACTCATGACGTACATACACATTGATGAGTTGTTGTCGTAGAATGCATGTCGTCATAGATAAAGATCTTTGTCACTTTTATTTTAGGAAACAAATCACATTTAGTCCCTCAACTTTGACTTGTTCAACACTTTCGTCCCTGAACTTTGAAATATATCACTTTCGTCCCTGAACTTCAACACCGACTATCACTTTTGTCCCTGACCGAAAAAAAATGGTGCAAAACTTATGCCAAAATGTTCGCACGGATGAGAGGAGTAACTTTTATAACTGGGGCTAAGCTCGATTCGGCCTATAATGTCTCGAATTTAGCCCGAAAGTCCGTGGTGGCCGGAACTTTAATTGTAAAATTCTCCGCCGTCCGGCGACGGTTTGAGGCGGGGTTGGTGGCGTTGAACTCGCCTCAAGGAGGGCTTCAAAGACCAGTATGTGTTGTCGTTCGAATTGGCCGGAATCGGAGATTTATTCGGTGAAAACTTCGGTTAGGGACGAAAGTGATAGTTTTTTTTCAAAGTTCAAGGACTAAAGTGATATATTTCAAAGTTCAGGGACGAAAGTGTCGAATGAGTCAAAGTTCAGAGACTAAAAGTGATTTTTTCCCTTTATTTTATAGAAAATAATTTATTGACTTTTTGATCATTAGATTTGATCTAATATTAAATTGTAGATGCTACATAGGATATTTTTATACCATATCCATTGACTTGTTTACAAAATTTGTCATTGTCAAAAATTAATATTATTCAACTTTTAATTAGATTTCCTATAATCAAACATTTATATTACATTACAAAAAAAAACCCTAACCTCCATGAGAGTCCTCTCTCAAGCAAAACCCTAGCCCCCATGAGATTCCTCAATAGTGCCTCTGTGCGCATCAAATCTAATAGATGTGCTATCATCCTAACCTTTGGCTTCTTTCTATACTTTTCATCGCGCAAATCCTAGCGCCTTCAGCGATTGTTGGTGCAGCTTTCTATGGTGAGGACGGTCTTGGCCTCTCTCACTCACAAAGACGGCTCTGTCCGTCATGCTCTTTTCAGGCATTTGGTGGTTATGCTCCTGCAGGGCGTCTCTTGGGCTCTCAAAGATGGTTGACACCTCGCTTAAATCTGGTTTTCTGCTTGTCGTTGCCGATTTTGTTGGGTGTCAATCAAATCTAAGGATTCAAGGTCTGGGATCCAAGTGAGTTTTGGATGCTCAATTTTGGCGGCTCAACATCCTTGGTGCTCCAAGTCGGCGACCTTATTACTAGTGGGGCGCTGCTAAAGTTTAACCTAAGTCAGATTTGGTTATTTGATTTAGATCCTTTTAATTTCTTGTTTAAGAATAAACATGATCAGTTCTGCAAGTTTCGACTGTGGTTTTACTTTCTTTTTTCATGGGTTCTCCTTGAGCTAGATTGAATTTATTGGTTTCAATGACAATACTTGTCGAAATTTTTCTGTTGGTTGTTGACAGCAGTAATGAACGATGTATGTATTGTTATAGGTTTCGAATTATCGATTAGAGTTCTAGGTTTAGACTCATCGATTAGGCCACTTGTGTGGTCTGTACTGCTCCTTTTTAGGATGCTCATATTAAGAATGTAATCCTCTATTAATTAATAAAACTTTATGCTCTTTTCGAAAAAAAACATTTATTTAATTTTCCGTTACAATTATACATAATATTCATGTTCAAATCTTTCATTAAAAACTTATAACTTAATTAACCTATCAATTTATAGGAAGTGGCTTGCCCAACACATAGGTCTCGTTTGGTTCACGGAAAGGAAAGGAAAGGAAAGGAAATCAATTCCTTGCTCTTTCCAATGGAAGGGGAAACTAAAATTCTCATTAATTTTCCTTTCAAGTGTTTGGTAACACTAAGGAAATGAATCAATAAATAATAATATATAAAACAAAATTAATATTTATAATTTCATAAATTGTTATTTTAGTTATGAAAGTAATGTAATTAATATTAAATTAGTGCAATAAAAGCAGGAAAGTAAGTAGGGAAAGTGATTCTCTTGGAGTATGGAAGGAACCAATTTCCCTCCTATTTTTCATTGCTTCCGGAAAAGATTTCCTTTCCCTTGGCACCCCAAACACAAGAAATGATTGAATTTCCTTTCCTTTCTTTTCTCATGGCCTAAAATTCGTGAACCAAACGAGACCATAGGGTGCACTAGGTTGTAGTCCAGTTGGACTAAAACAGTAACTTGCCCAACACATATCCGAGTTCGAGTCTTACCCTCCCAACATTTCTCGAACTTTGGAGCCCTCTCTCCCTCCCTAAAAAAAAACTATCAATTTACCTACATAAAAAAAATTAGTTGTTATGAATTAATTTAGCTACAAATCTATGCACTAGGCAAGAGCCCAGCTATATAATTTACCTAATTTCAAAGAAAATTAGTTGTCATGAATTAATTTAGCTACAAATCTAGGCACTAGCCAAGAGCTCAACTAGATAATTTACCCAATTTCAAAGAAAATTAGTCGTTATAAATTAATTTACCTACAAATCTAGGCACTAGGCAAGAGCCCAGCTAGATAATTTATCCAATTTCAAAGAAAATTAGTTGTCATGAATTAATTAATCTAGGCATTAGGCAAGAGCTCAGCTAGATAATTTACCTAATTTCAAAGAAAATTAGTTGTTATGAATTAATTTAGCTACAAATCTAGGCACTAGGCAAGAGCCCAACTAGATAATTTACCCAATTTCAAAGAAAATTAGTTGTCATGAATTAATTTACTTACAAATCTAGGCACTAGAAGTGCCCAGCTAGATAATTTACCCAATTTCAAAAAAAGTATGTAAATTAATGATGTAGGTAAACTAATGTAGGTTAATTCATTTTATAAGAAAAGAGTTCAGATAAATTAATCTCATAAGAAAATAATGTAGGTAAATTAATCTCATAAGAAAATAATGTAAGTAAATTAATAATTCTTATGGAAGACAAGTAAAAGAGGAGCTCAAATATAGCAGGAACATTTGATAAAATACATATAACATCAGACAAATCTCATTCACTAAGCACCAAGAACACTAAAACTAGAAAACCAATGGTATTTACATAAACAAAAATGAAAGATACACGAACTTTAGAACTCTTGAGCGAAGAAGTAAAAAGATGCAATTACAAAGAGATAGGCAACACATAAATTTCTTTTCATTTTTTCTTGAAATTTTTTTCAGCATGAGAAATGTTGATATGATAATATAAAATGAAGAATTCATAGTTGGAACTTAATTAATTTATGTTTTACCAAATTCAAATAGTCAATGGTTGGTGAATATTAAATATTAGGCTTAAAGTTATATTTGGTATCTCATAATGTGTCAGGCTGATTCATCGATTTCTAAATGGAAAAAAATATTAGTTAACATTGATTCAAGAGACTAAATCCATAAAAAATAATTGACTAGGATTTTCTTTAAAATATCAAATTTGTAAAGGGTTTTTCCAAATTTCTTCGTTTACAATTAACACAAAAAAAAAATAAAAAAAAAATATATATATATATATATATAAATGTTTTCTTCTTCTAATATCAATGAGGAACTTTTATTAAATACTCGGTCAATATATTACTAGGGATTAAGCTGGTCTCGTAAAAAAACCTTACTTGATTAGAGCAAGTAAAAAAGAGCATCACCCCCTTTACATCAATCATTGCTATCAACTAAAACTTATTCCAACCATGGTGGCCTGACTTCCTTCCAAAAACTCGCCTTATTGAAGGATAAACCTTTTCGTGCTACAACATGGGCAACTCGGTTACAACTTCTGGGAATTTTAATAACTTCATAATCATGCACTAAAGCTTTGATTTCATCAAAGATTCAACCTTCCGTACTTTAAGTCCAAATCTGACTAACTTATGTATATAGTTGGGCTAATTACAAGATTGTTTTTGCATAAATTACATCAAAAATTAACTTACTTATTTTTTTGCTTCATGCAAAGTAAGCTAGATTGCGTGCACTGAGAGAGTATCCAATAAGGTTTTGTCAATTATAATAGTCATTTAGGAAAATGACTCTTGGCCTCAATTAAGGCCCCTAGCATTGCCCTAGTGATTTATTTTCAGTTCATTTATTATTTTTTGAGCTCATGTTACAAGCAGAAGTGCAATAATTTTTCTATGAAGAAAAATGATAATTTTTTTTTCCACGAAATTTAAAAAAGAGAGATTCTATTCAGATCTTTTAAAATTGACATTAGGACCTCCCCTCCTAATTTTTCACATTAAACTTCCATTTTTGCTCTTTTCCTCTTCTTCCATCTCCATCTTCAGTCTTCACCTTACCATAACCAGTGTCAGAGAGAGGGTTTAATAGAGAGGAACATAAAATCCAATTAATTGAGAAAGAACCCATGCCAGTACTTCCCAAGTCCTCCCACTACTACTGAACGCAAGAATAAAAAGATCCCCTTTTATAATATATGAAAAATATACATTAATTGAATATTAAAAATGGTTGTATAAAATGAACAAAAGAAACCGAACACAACCATAATTGGTGCTAAATGAACCATTACAGAAAGCATTTTATGGCAATGAAATCTTGAAGTTTTAGATGGTTCTCTAGTAGTCAAGCCTAGGTCACAGAGGAAGGAAGGGGGGAATAAGAAGAAGAAGAGAGGAGAATATCTGAATATGTTAAACTCACGGATTTTAGGCCTCGTTTGGTTCACAGATTTTAGGCCATGGAAAAGGAAAAGAAATGAAACTTAAGCATTTCTTGTGTTCCAAGTGAAATGAAACATTTTCCTGAAGGAAAGGAAAATAGGGGAGGGGGGAGGGGGGGGGGGGGAATGGTTCCCTCCATATCCCAAGCCTCCATATCCCAAGGGATTCATCTTCCTTTCCACTTTCCTGCATTTATTACAAAATATTATGACAATTTTTTCATCGTTACCAAACACTTGAAAGGAATTTGGATTTCCTATGCCTATGGAAAGGTAAAAGAATTTATTTCCTTTTCTTTCATTTTCGTAAACCAAACGAGGCCTAAGGCGCTATGTGCTATTGCAGATTTTTTTTTTATTTTCTGAAAGGGCAAGGTTGGAATTAAAAATTTTCAAAAATTATGGGAGGTAACATATTGTAAAATTTTTGTTTAGGAAGGTATGAATAGAATTCCCCTTTAACAAAAAAAAAGTATGTAGTGTTTGCAATATGTTACATGACATGGGACATGCAAACAGATGAGCCTACTAGACAATCTAGCTTGGAGAAGAAAGATAAGCCAGCTGATCGAAGACCACCCTCAGCAGTTGCAAATATCAATTAATGGACGAAAAGGATTAATTCAATCATTTTTTTCACATGGATTACCAGGTAAAACCTTCCTCAGTTAGCCAAGAAATTAAGGGAGGCCCGGGGAGATAGATCAATCTAGCTATTTGAGTTTGAAACGCAATTAATGGACGAAATTAAAGGGTTTCAATCATTTTTTTTTGACATGGATTACCAAGTAAAACATTCCTCATTTTTTTGAAACGCAATTACTTTTTTTTTTGGTCAATGAAACGCAATTGCTTGGTGAATTAAGTACGTTTGGTCACTTGGTGTGTTTTGAATCTTCAAGAAATCCTGGACTCACTTTCCAGCATCGATCATTTCAACATTATCAATCATCGCTTTGCTTAGATGTTGACCTTAAGAGAGAAAACAAATTAATCAATCAATAAAGTTAAGAGGATGATATTATATGAGTTCTTATGTCGATCATCATGTACGTATCTAAGGCTCTAAGGCACAAACTTTATCTTTGTGAATGTTTGGTCATTTTAATTAAGGACAACTAATCCAATTGTTGGATATAATTAATCCCAAAAAATAAAAAAAAACCTTTAATACCAAAAGAGAAAAAACAAGACATGCGTGAACATGATGCAATTAACTACGTTGCTGTATTGTCTCTTGAAATCAATGAGTTGCAATCTAGTTAAATATCATAAATTAATTGATCTTCCAAATGTGATTTTGAGTGTAGGAAATTAAGTCGTTGTTGCATCGTGTGAAACATACCAAGCCAAAGAAAAATACTTTGATGTAACCCCATTTAATTTTTAATTTTTATTTTGAGAAATTTAAAAAGGGGAAACAAAACAAATTCCATTTCTGGATTGTGGGCTCCTCTTACAAATAAGGTTAATGTTATGAACTGCATTAGGGTATGAAGACCACATTATTTTTTATATAGGTTCTGAAAAAAATAAAATATATTATTTTTGGTGCTCGAAAAAATTATGGGATTGATTCGCATGAGATTATAATGTATTTCCAATCCCTCACGTATAAAATCTCAAGAAACTAAAAAAGTTAATTTTTTTTATTAAAATATATGTGCTATACCAAGGCATTTTAACACAAATTGGATCAAATTTTGAGCTTGAGCAAAAACCTAATTTGGTTGAAAAATAAATTTTCTATTCCTCATAATGGCCATCTAGAAGGTGCCGCAACCACCGAAAAATTATGACGGGCCTCCAATTTTGTTTTTACTCATGAGAAAAAAAAACTTGTACTTTTAGGCAAAATCATTCTTACTTTTTGGCAAATTAATCACCTACTATTCAGTTCCTAGCTCTTGGTCTTCATCTTCTAGATGTTGCAAAATGATATTTCAAAACCAGGGCTTATGAAAATCGCTTATGCATGATTCGTGAGGAGCATGCATGTTGAACCGAAGAAAAATTTCTTGTGACGATCGCATTTCAAGAAAGCGTGCCCTTATAATTGGGATATTACCTTTTTAAGAATCAGGACGTCACAGCTTGCTTGCAGTATAGTTCAATGGTCATAGTCTCTCAGGATTATTTTCAAAGACCATTTTTTGTAACAAAATAGCCAAACAGAAATTATTTGATAATTTCACATGTGAGAGTTTGCAAACAAATAGTTTACATACCGGATTGATGATCGATGGTACGTAAGGTAATCAATTGCTAGCTAATAGATTTTCCGTTTGCTGATTTTTTACAAGAAAAAGAATAACCATACAAAGTACCTAATTCAAAAAACCTAAGTTACACTTTTATTAATTCCTTATCAAAATGGAAAAAGTTATCACAGTAATCTTCATTGTTCTCCCTATCTGACACGACATACTACTAACTATAGCTAGCTAACTGAGAATGACATTAATCCTAAATCGTATCATCAGAATGTTGTGCTGATGAATCACTATATTCCGTTGACAGTTGAAGTGAGAACCTGCATGTTTGGACGGCATCCTCTACAGACAAGAACACATTTTCCTTCCCAATCTTGTTTAGGAAACGTGATGCTATCATCTTCTCCATAACCTTAATCCTCGGGTTTATTAGTCCTAGCTGAAAAAAACAAAAACAATAACAATTCATACATTTTTCGATCATATATATATATATATATATATATATATATCTTCATTACTTCATTTTAACTTTAATCGAGTTGATGATGAATTGATGAAGAAGATCGAACATGGGTTTTGTAGCTTACCTTAATGCCCTTTCCACTTAAGGTCTTGTTTATCTCGCTCAATGTTTCAATGCCAGTCATGTCAATGGTTATGACTCCTGAAAAAATCAAACTCAATTAATTAAATAAATGATATTGAAACGATCGATATGTATATATATCCATAATCAATTAGTAGTGCATACGTACCTGATAATTCGAGCAAAACATGCTCAACATGTCCTGTAGAATCTATATTGGATTGCTCATCGCGAATCCATCTCAAAATCCTGCAAAACCAATTAATTAAGGCAATTGAGAATTACATGCATGCCAATTTATGATCTAATAGGTGTATATATATATCTAAGCATGCATATATATATATATATATATATACCTCTCTCGCACATAGTTGCAATTTGCATAGTAAATAGGGGAGCCAATTTGTAGGACAAGGATCCCTGAATGTTTTGTTCCATCTGGATACTGCTCTAAGTCGCGATACAGAACCGAGTCTGGTAGTTTTCCAAGCTTACAAGTACCAGGCCTAGCCACATAAAGCAGTGCTCTGACAAGACTAAGTCCAACCTAATTAACCCAAAAAAGAAAAAGGGCATCAAATGTAAGGTATATATAGGTGATTTAGAGACGTACGGCTGTGTTTGTTTGTTTGTTTTTTTTTTTTTCGAGAATGACGGCTTTTTTGTTTGTTAAGATTGATTGATAACTTTTAAATAGTCATTTAGAAAATGAATGAATCATGACAAATAATAATATAGTATATATACTTACTGAGAGGCCGAGACCCGTGTCCATGTCTATGAAGGCAACACCTAAGAAGGCAGTCACGCAAACACAAAAGTCGAACTTGTCAACCTTGAAGAGTTCAAAAGCTTCTTCGTATTTGATAAGTCCAAGCATCGCCGACACGATAATGGCAGATAAGGCAACAAGAGGGGTGTAACTAAACAGAGGAGCCAAGAACAAAAGCACCAGCACCATAAACAACGACATTACTACGTTTGACATTGCTGTCTTTGCTCCCGCGTTGTAATTCACCGCAGTCTTTGAAAATGGTCCTGTATTAATGAAGTCAGTTTTTATTTTTACTTTTTATTAAACATGTAGCACGTACGTACCCGTAGTCAAGTAGCATGAAGTGAAAGATCCAATAATGTTCATGATGCCATAAGCTATCATTTCCTTATTCCCATCAACTTGTTCATTCATCGTTATGGCAAAGTTCCTTCCAATGGCTATTCCTTCCTGGACATCAATGAAAGTTGTTTCAAAATTAAGGAGGGAACAAATTAATTAATTTACTTAAAAATTAATAATTAATTTAACACATTAAATTAAGGTTATATAAAGTTAATTATTAATCTTACAGCCAGAGCAATAAGGCCAGTAATACACGCAGTCTTCAAAATAGCTGGAAAATATCTCTTGTCAAAGGTCAAATAACGAATGGAAGAAGGATTGATTCCTTTCTTCAAGTCTCCAACCTAGTCAAGATTTATATAGTTTATATATCAAAAACATAACAAAAAATAATTCTGTATATATTAACCCTATAGCGTATGCAAAGTAACTTTAAGAAAGAAAATATATAGGTTTAAATGCACGGTTTCTTTTACCACGACGATTGAATATGAATAGAAATGAAGAAACCTATAGTGGTACGTGCACTACTAGTACTTACAATGGCTATTCCATGCTTGTCAGCGTGGCCAAAATAAGCATAAACGCAGCCAACTATAACCACGACCAGTGGACTCATTGCCGACACCCAAAATAGTTTTGGCTTCTTGTCCTTCTGAAAATTTACATATTGTTCGTTTACATTATTAGAAAACTACGATATGATCGATGAACAATACGGTCAATGAATTTGATACTAATTATTAATATTCGTGTAGTGGAGAACTCACAATGAACTTTGTTATCTGAAGAAAAATGAGGAAGACAATACCAGCAACTGCACTCTGCCACTGCCACTGGAAAAAGAAAATGAATCATTAGTAGCTAAATATTTGATTAATATGTGTTTATGCACCTACTTCACCATGTTTACGATTGTTATACTTTTCTTTTTAATTTTGGTTAAAATAGTTGTCATTTCTGGAAAATTTACGAACCTCTTTTTTATGTTCGAAAACTGAGGTCAAAACAGCAACGACGTCGGTTTTGGTCGTAAAACTCGTCATTCCTAATATTCCCTTCAACTGTTGCAAGCAAATTATAACTGCAGTCCCTCCCATGAAACCAGTGATGGTGGAATGTGATAAGAAATCCACTAAAATCCCCAATCTGCACAATTCACAACGTACGTCCTCATATTTTAAGAAGTAGAAAATATAACATATTATATAAATGGAAATTTCATAAATTCATTCTCATACAACCTATTTCACTTTAATTCGTAACTTCTGACAGACACATTGTGCATGCGTGTATAACGGGTATTCAATCTCATATAGATTCATGCATAATGAAGGGCTGGACTAATTAGATTAAGTACCTTAGAACACCCATTAGTAATTGCATGATGCCTGTGACAAAGGTGGCCGTAAAAACCAGGTGAAGAAACAAAGTGGGATCATTTGTTGGCGATACTAGTTCTTCGATTTGTTGACCGATAAGTAACGAGCACGCCGCTACATTTCCCACAGCAATATACTTGGAGTCCCCCAAAACCGCATAAATGAGAGGCGGAACAAAGCTCGAATCTGCACATCAATTAATTAGTTACCTTCGATCGATCATTTCGAAGAAGTGGTGCAACTGGTGCGAATAGTCTTTTTTCGACGACTTACAGAGGCCAATGATGGGTGGGATTTGTGCGAGTTTAGCGTAGCTAATTCCTTGAGGGATGGCAAGGCTGGTAACGGTGAGACCGGCTAGCAAATCATACCGGAACGTACGGAAATTGTACTTGGGGAGCCACTCGAATATGGGAACAAAGTATTCCAAAGCCTTCTTGACTTTCCCGAGTGCCTTCTCATTCTGGAACCCCTTGAAGGGATCGTCTGGAAAGAATGTTTCCTTGAGATCGGACTTGAATGTGGTGCCGAAGCCTCTCGGAGTTGCGAAGCTCACCTTGTGGTGGCTTGATCTGCCCTCGGACATGGTCGATCGGAAAGAAATTAAAAGAGAATGAATTGAATAAGCTAGTTAGGAAAAACTTGTTTAAAAAAAAAAGAATAAGGTAGGAAAAGTATAAGAAGAATGCAAGTCACGTACGTAGGTTTATATATCGGAAAAATGGTAGTGAGTGGAGAATGATGCTGGTAACTTTACTGAACTGGATAAGAACTGATCGAATTCGATATGTTTTATCCGAGTCTGACGCTTTACTACTTTTATAGAAAATTACAGTTAGGGTAATTTCTTAAATGATAATATTAATTCTACTACGGTTTCTGTGTTACAGTACTCTACTACTATTTCTCTTTCAGACAACATACACCAAATTTGTCTCTCGGAGTCTCGGACCAAGTCACCAAACAGTTACTTTTCTTATTTCTTACCATATTCAACTACTCATGATGTACATACTACATGCATACACATAGCTGAGTTTACAATTAACACGACTCTCAACGAGAGCTAGCTAGCTAGATTGATAGGAAAGGGAATGCTTGAAATTCCCCATAGGTGCATGCATGAAATCGATATTTGGATTCACACTAGCTTAGTTATCGTTATGATATTTGCTTCCGCAATGCCTCCAAAATATAGTTCCACAATTGATTGATTAAGGGTTTGGTCCAAATACTTAATCTACCAAGGAAAACCTTCCTCAGTTAGCCAAAAAATTAAGGGAGGCCCGGGGAGATCAATATCTATTTGAGTTTGAAACTCAATTATTTGGTGAAGTTTTGTGCATGTGTACGTTTGAATCTTCAAGAAACCGTGGACTCACTTTCCAGCATTGACATGGCTTTGCTTAGATGTTGACCTTAAGAAAGAAAACAAATCAATCAAAAAAGTTTATTTCTATAGCTCTATATTAGCTTTTATTTTTTTATTTTTTATTTTTAGGAAAGAAACAAACCTTACCCCTTACAAAAAACCAAACATTGAAGAAAAAAGACTTTCTTAGAACAATAAAAAACACAAATTAGCGAAACCTAAAATTAGGAAGACCTGAACGATTCTTTGTACATAAAGAACTTGCGAATGGTAGAACCAAATCCCACCAAGTCAAATCAGACAAAGAAGTGCCAAAATTGGCCAAGGCATTAGCAACTTGATTACCCTATATTAGCTTTTATTCTTTTAATGAGTACGTGTCTAAGGCTCTAAGCCACAAACTGTATCTTTTTGAATGTTTGATTGATTTTTATCAAAGTAAGCCCACTTTATTTCTACCCATTTTCGATTCTAATAAACTCGTCAACTTTTCAAACCATAGCTCATTCCGGCCCGACTAAATGTTGGTAGCACTACAGTATTAATTTGATGAATATAGTCTTCACCACCTCATGCTCAGGTGGCCTCCATCATATACCTTATATATGTCAAATAGAGATGTACTTGGGCTACACTGAAGATTTTATTGCCACCATATATATTAGTTACCCACCAACAAAGCAAAGATAGGTTTCAAACTAGGGCTGCTTAATATATATGAGAACTTCTGGAGTTGTTAATTGGGAAAAGCTGCATGACCATGAAGTTGAAAAAGTATTTAAAACCTGTACACGATTGTACATTGTACATATTTAATTGGGATAAGTAATCTATAGGAAAAAGGGAATCAAATAATCCCTATATGAATGAAGGAGATTTCAAAGCTAATTATATGTACGTGGATGCCACTACATGCATGAAGAAGTTTATCACCGGCCAAGTGAAAAACTACACCAAATGACTGGGATTCTGGGAAAATTATACCAGTTTTTATCCATATTGTCAACTGACACTTCACACCTGCATCATACGCCAATATTTTCCAAGATATAATTGGTACGAAGAGGATTCTTTAAGAAATATAATTAAGTCAACTTTTAATATATACTAATTAAGCACAGAAATTAAGACTGATCGAATTAATATATACTAGGTCTCGGGTCATAACTCATAACCCATTGCCTTAATTGCCTTCATAATTATTTTTGCAATACTTCTACTATCTACTAGCTAGGCACCATTGAACGTACAACTAGCCTATATATGATAATCTCAATTAAGTAATAGTATTATTGGAATAATGTTGCGATGAGTCCCCGTACGTTTTGCTTCGACTTGTATAGAAGTGAAAACTGGCCGCATGCTTCGACTCCATCCTCGATCGACAAGAACACTCTGCCCTTTCCGATCTTGTCTATGAAATGCGATACTATCATCTTCTCCATAACGCTAATCCTCGGGTTTATTATTCCGATTTAATCAATAGTTAATATGAATAATCAATATTTAAGCGCACATATATATATGCATTATATCCTTTTTAATTTGATGAATTGAAGATGAAGTTGGTAGTTAGCTAGGTTACCTAGCTTAATCTCTTTTCCTCCCAAGCTTTGATGTACCTCCGTCAATGTTCGGATATATACCAGCCATATCTGTGAGACCCCGGAGAAATTAATAGAATTGATTTGGAGTTAAACGAGATTAAATTCGTAATCTCGGTTAATATCAAAGAGTTCAGGAATTTTCCAGAAATTATCTTTTTGTCGTAACGTCGATTTGAAGACTCGAGAATGAAGTACACGTCACGACGAGTACGTGGGAATTTTCGGGGTATTTTTCGGATACCCGAACCATTTGTTTTAATTTTCAGAAGATTGGAAATTAAAGAAATTAAGGCGGTTTAATCTCAGCCGTTGATCAAATCACCATTTGATCTGAGCCGTTGGATTTAAGTTTATAGGATTGAATCGGTTTGGGAAGAACCCAGAACCCGCGTCCCTCTCCTCTCCCTGCTCCGACACCGCCTGAACCCATCTCCCACGTCCGGCCGTTTCACGGCGCCGGACCGGTCTCTTCTTCTTCGCCCCGACACGAAGAGGCCAGCGGTGGTCGTAGCTAGTCACGCCGACGCCGGTGGAGAAAGAAACGGAGGAGAGAAGATCCCCCTGCTCCGACGACACTTTCCGATTCCGGCCACGACGGCGCACGAGACCGGTGCCAAAAGCTTCCTCTCGACAAGGCGAGCATGTCTGTGGTCACGGCTTGCTGAATCGTTGCTTGTGGAGAGAGAATCGAAGCTCCAAAGCTTCTTTTCTTTTCCGGCGGGTTTCTTTGTTTTCCGGCGACTCCGGCGACGGATTCCTTCGAGTAAGGTATCAATTTTGATCCTCTCGTCGAGTTCTACGTCTTGGAATCATTGAATATTACTTTTGGTCGAGTTTTGGAAAAATTGGTTTATTGGGTGTTGTACTGCCACCGTGAACAGTGGCGTTTTCGATTAAGTTCGATCCTTCCGGCTTTGTTAACGGTTGTTTGTTCGAATTCGTAGCTGAGGAAGCTCTGGAAGAGGGCTTGGTGGTTTTGGTGTCTTGGTGAATTGGCACAGAGGTGGTCGTATCCTGTCCTGGTTTCGTAAAAGCTCTGTGTAGCTCGAGCTCTGTATTTTGGTTACGTACTCAACTCAGGTATAAGCCTCGAATTGTAAATGGTACTCTCGTCATGTGAAGTTTGATTGAGATGTACTGGTTGAATCGATGATGAATTTTGATATTATGAGTCTTTGATTATGGTCATTATAATCTGGATATTTGGTTAAGATTGATAAGTTGATTCTATGAAATCAGTGGAATTGTTGATGAGTTGATAATGAAGTTCTGGAATTTGTATTCTATATTGTTATGTTAAGAATGATCAATTTACTTTGGAACTAGTAAATTGATGGATGGCCAATCAAAGTGAGTTCAAATCAAGTTCATTTGGCCTAAGATAATGATGTGTTGTGTACAGAGAATTGGTTAAAGAACTTTTGCTAAATTATAATTGATTTGATATTTAGCAAGTGGTTATTTGATTGTGAACTTGGTAGAAATCCGGTATTGAGCTTCGGTGTGTCGAATTTGTATTACGTGGAACTATTGTTGAAGTATTGGTTCAAATTACTTTCCTGTTAAGGATTGAAATTATACGAATTGATTGATGAGGTGTGAAACCTCAATTTAGTTAAATGTTTGGATTGGATTGAAAAGAAAAGTGTCATGGGTGCCCATAGTAATTATGGGAATGACACCCGATAAGAAAATGAATTCCGTAAATCGGAAATGATTAATCAAGTGGACTTGAGTTAAGTTGTCGAGTGTTATTAAATTGTGAATTTTATAATAACACCCAAATATGGTTATTGTCGGACTAGGAACTCCAGTTAGCCCGAGACGTAAACTGTGGTGGTGGTGGTGTTGGCCTGATGTGATGAGCGAGAACAAGCTCCGAGATTCCAGGTAGGGAAACTTGGGACTCTCTCGGTTAGTATTTTCTCGTATATATCGAGTAAATAATAATGCATGGCTAGAGTTCTTTATGAATTTGAATAATTTGATATTTCATATGCCATGCGTGTTTTCAATTATATTTGATATTGTGATGACCTGAGAGTGAGTGGAGCATAGCGACTACCTTGGGTTTCGATCCCCTAAACCTCCGGAGGGGCTGTACGGACGGAATAGTGTCTGACATCCTTTGAGATGTGGCACTAGATCTAGGCGGTATAGCATTAAATGGACACTCTTGCTACTTCTTACCAGTTGATGAAGATATTAATCTTCGGTAAGAACGTAGTTGGCTAGATTGGTCGGTCATCAGGTTTTATAATCACTTGAGTACTCATCTTGTTTTCATTTTATTTATTATTAAGAAATGGTTTACTGTTTTCCTTGATATATTTTACATACTGGATCCAATGAAATATATTAAATGATTTTTAAATCTAGCCGGGGTGAATTCCCCTACTGAGCAGCGAGGACGAAAGCTCACCCCTACAATAGTTTTGGATGCAGGTACTGTGCACTGGAAACGGGACAACGAGGGATCGAGCTGGGTGTGCGTACTTGTTATAATCGGATATTCGTTTCTCGAATATCAGGTTCTGGAGTTATCCATTTATTCTCATTGTATCATTTCATTCATTTTGGAACCCGTTGACCATTTAGCCTGTTCATGGTCAATAATGTGCTTTACCACATGGAACTCATTCATGAAATCATATTTCGATCCGGTTATTTAATTTGATAAATTGGATTTCTATCGTTTTACGATTTCCAATTATTTCACCTCTATTCAAATTAAATATGTTTTCGCATCGCGTTCTAAAAAGTATTTCACATAAATGCCTTGCGTTTCTTTAAAGTATAAGTTAGTAATCTAGCTTGTATTTTTAAAGACTCGTGGCACTGTAGCGTGCTTAAATTGAAGAGGTGCAATTTGGGGCGTTACAATATCAATGGTTGAAACTCCTAGCTAGAAAACCGAGGTCAGAAAAATATTATAGAAAAAAATTGACAACCATTTCGGCATGCTATAAAATGTAACAAAGTGGATAACAATTTTTACGTACGTACATCACTCGTATATTTCAAGACAGGGTAATCTTATATAATTACCTGACAAGTCCAGCAGAACATGCTTAATAACACCATCCCCTTTAGCATCTAACTTAGCTTGTTCATCTCGAACCCATCTTAAAATCCTATTCAAATGAAGTTAAACTAAATTAAACAGTTCAGTATTAATTAAGCGCCACATTAATTAGCCCGTTCTAACAACTATCATTTTGAAAAGCTACTTAGTTATAACTGTTTATCTTGATCAATCCGATCGAATATTTTGTACACATATGTACCTACCTCTCCCTAACATAGTTGCCATTTGCAGAGTAAACTGGAGAACCAATTTGTAGGACTAGAATCCCTGGACTCTTTGTTGCTTCTGGATACTGCTCCATATCACGGTACAAAAACCGAGTCCGGTAACTTTCCAAGTTTACATGTGCCCGGCCTAGCCACATAAAGGAGAGACCGGACAAGGCCAAGTCCCACCTAATTATTGAAATACTAACAAATTAAATCAAATTTTTTGAATAAATAGTGAAAATTAGGCAATATTAGCCCCAAGAAATCAAATTAATCAAGAGGTACGTATATATAAGTACTAAAATAGTTAGTTAATATTGTAATATAATTAACTCTTATGCTTAAGCTTACAGAGAGTATGAGGCCGTGATCCATGCTTATGAAGGCAACACCATGCAAATGCAGAAGTCGAATTTGTCAACCTTGAAGAGTTTAATGGCCTCTTGGTAATTGATGATCGAGTCCAATTGAAGCAGAAATGATAATGGCAGAAAGAGCAACAAGAGGGGTGTAGATAAAGAAAGAAAGGAGCCAAAAACAAGAGTACAAGGGCCATGAAGATTGCCATCACTACATTTGACATTGCTGTCTTTCCTCCTGCGTGGTAACTCACCGCGGTTTTCGAAAATGGTCCTGCAAAATTAGATGAAATTAAGGAAATTAATAGCTAGTAAGGGGACCAATGGTTGGAGAGTTTGGCTTTGGCTTCATTTGTTTCTGAAAATGTACAATTCAACCAAATTAATTAATATATATCACTCAATAGAAAAATAAAAAATTGATATCACGTACTCAGTGAAAAAGAGGTAGAGGGAGAGGAAGAGGATACTGGATTTAACTCACCAGGTACTTAGTGAACTGGAGGAAACAAACAAATGAGTTGTACGTACGTTTACCAAAAGAAGCAAATTAAGAAAAACAGTTGCCCCTTCACCTCGATCTCCATTGTAGAAAGCCAAACCATGCATTAATTCCCTAACTCTTGCATGTAATCACTCTCATGATGTTTAATTTGTTCTCTTCTCACCTCTTAAATAGATGATTGGTTGCGTACACAGGAAAAGCTAGAAACATGACTTGCGCTAGCTAGCTCATGGATGTTCATTTTACCTACATTTCCTTTACATTCCTAGGCCCAATAGGAAAGTTGTCTCAGAAGATCTTCTTAGAATTTGTAGGCCCAAAGTGTAGCGTGTGAAGATAAGTTCGATTTACCTGAACCGCTACTTCTGTTAAGAACAGTGAACTAGTCCGGATCGGTTTGGCCTAAATTTTGAAAACTCTAAGCAAGTAGGAAAAACTCGAATAATGAATTCTTTGGGTTTACAATAGTTAGTTTCTAACTAGTCAGGTTCAAAAAAAAAAAAAAGTGTGGGTTAAAATTCAATTCAAAATCCCATAGGGTCACTTTTCCTAAATAACCAAAATTAGGGTTTCGTTCACGTTCAGGTCTCCGTTCCCGATCTCATTCCCTTCCAATCTTCAAATTCTGAGTTTGAAGAATTACACAAATTTCCAAACTCTTAGACTAGAAATTCCCCATCTTTTTTAGCTCTGAAATTTACGTCCTTGGCTGAAATGGACGACATGGAAGACGATGAAAGGTACAATCCGAAACCCTACTCCTTAAACCATCACAACTCTTCTAATCGCCGAAAGATCCACATCCGAAACACCCCATATTCTCGCCCAGCTACCAATCGATACGAAGAGGAATATGACGACGCGATCGACGAGTTGGATGAAGAAAATTACCGAGAAGACGACGTCGTTGTGGAAGAGCACTACCAGCATCATCCACACGACTTGAATCGAAACCTCGACGCAGACAATGGTTTTGAATGGCACCCGAAGAAGAGGAAGCTGAAGAATTTGGATTCGGGCTACGAGTTCGCGCCCCGGGTCAAATTGCCGAATCGGGTCGGTCCAAGTTCTCGGGCCGAAGAGGATTGGACCGAGCACGCGGTGTTTGTGCTGTTAGAGGTTTGGGGGGATCGGTTTCTTCAGCTTGGGAGGAAGAGTTTGAGGTCTGAGGATTGGCATGAAGTGGTCCAGAAGGTTTCTGAGGCCTCAAAGATGGAGAGGAGTGACACGCAGTGTAGGAATATGCTGGATATGCTGAAGAGGAAGTATAAGAAGGAGAAGGCGAAAATTGAAGAAATGGGGTTGAGTTGCAGCAAATGGGCTTACTATAAGAAGATGGAAATGCTAATGGCATCTTCTATGAGGCAAGAATGTGGGCTTGCTTGTGGGGTTGATAATGGTGAGTATGTGTTTATGAATACGAGGGTTTATTTGGAGAAATCAAATGGGTTTGATGAGATGAGGGATAGTCCCGGTGAGTCCGAGACGGATGAGGATGACAATGGGAATGATCAGAATGGGTTTCCTCCAAGGCATGGAGGGGGTGGTGGCTTGGAAGGGTCTTCGTTTCGAGTGTTGGCAGATTCTATTCAGAAGTTTGGGGAGATTTATGAGAATATTGAAAGTAGTAAGAGGCAGCAGATGATGGAGTTGGAGAAGATGAGGAGAGATTTCAATAAGGAAATGGAATTGCAGAAGAAGCAGATTCTTGAGAGGGCACAGGCGGAGATTGCGAAAATTCAGGAAGCAGATGATGATGATGATGACGACGACGACACAGATACTTCTGCTGAAGATCTCAGCGAATGATGGAGTAAAGTATGTCTTTGCTTGTACTCGGTCAGCATATTGAGTTGCTTTCCCCATTTGCATGAACTTTGAATTTTGTCTTTCTATTGGTATAATTACATAGACGTTCAAGTTTTCCACAATTGCATAATGTTGAATTGCTGGCTAAGAACGAATTATTGCATTTGTTTGTCCCTTGCTAAGAACACTGACTTTCATTTGTTAACTTAGGTGAATATAAGTTTATGGTATTTCTCCATTGGTTGGGTTGCTCTGTTTTGGAACGCATTTGATTATCTTTATGGTCCTACTGTTCCACAAACCATGACATGCATGGTTATGTAGAGTAAAGGCTTCGTATTTGCAGAGGCCACTACCATTTGAATGTTTGAAGAAAAAAAAAAACATTGGTTTGGATACTAAATGCAGAACGGACTTGGATACGAGGATAACATACAACTTGGTCGATTGAGGTTGAGACATTTGTAGAGTAAAGGCTTTAGGATTTCAAAACAATAGAACTTACTAACCTTATGATTTAGATAATTTGAGAAAATCCAATTCTGTTGGTCAACAAATTGCTAAGTCTTGACTTTAACCATCCTTGAAGTTGGTGATCACCATTTTAAATCTTTTCCACATCCTAGCCAGAGGACGAATGATTGAGCTTGGGGGCTCAAGCTTGTCTGCCGTAGAAAGAAACCTCATCCCTAGGATCTTGATTTTTTCTAGCTAGTATTATTTGCTTTGGTGCACATCATCGCTGTTCTTATTTGTGGAATGATTTCAACCTCTTTTGTATCAGTTCTTTAGAAAATTGTTAAATATATTCTTCATGGTTTGGTGTTTTTATAAGCAATTCTATTGATCTTAAGAGGCAGCTTTATTGTTTGTAACGGAGTAGCTCTGTTCTAATTTCTTGTCTCAGGACTGGTGTCTGAGTGGAACCATCTGTGGAATGATTTCAACTGTTTCGGAGTGGAACCATCTGCTCTGTGTTCAAGAGAAATGATCTACGAGCATACATTGTGAATTCTTTGGAAGTTTTATCTGTAATTTGATAAGCATGGAAGCTTTTGATTAACATGCAACATAACATATTCATCTTTAATCTAATTTTGCAGTTTCTCCCTTTCCCTCTTATATGCATAAATAATTAAATATAGATAATGATAAATAGGCTTCAGAGCGATTCCAAACAGCTTCTCGATCATTTAAATCTGAAATTTGACTAGAACAGAGCCCTTATTTTGTGGACTAAAACAATAAAACTGCAATATTTTTCGTGGGCATAAGTTGCCATTGTCCTTACTCGTTAGAAAGGTTGATTTCTGATGTCCAAAAAAGAAAGAGAGGTTGATTTCTGTTGTCCAAAAAAGAAAGAGAGGTTGATTTCTGTTGTCCAAAAATAAGAGAGGTTGATTTCAAAAAAAAAAAAATTTCTTTCTTTTTTCCAATTTATTTTAAATACACACTCTGCGCTTGGACACTAAACGCGGCTCTGGGGATTCAACCTCCTTGTGAGCACAAGTGCGAAAGAACACAATATTTTAGACGTGTTATTTCTCTCGCTAACCGCGTAAGAGATTTTTCATCAGTTTTGGTTTGCTTCGCCAAAAATTTCAAACCTCGATCTCTGATGCATGTCGTGATTCATTGCGTTCATTTGGAAACATTCAAGAGCTTTTGTTTTTTGATTTGTAAATTTTCTCAAACCAAAAGAAACTTTTTAAAGAAAATGGAAGAGAACCTCTTCCGACGATTAAGTCGTCGGCAAAAGTTGTTTTCAAATATAATTTAGTAAAAACTTAGACGACCTTTTCTGACGAATATTTCGTCACTAAAAGTCGTTTTCCAATTTAATTTAAAGAAGAACTCTCCGCCACTTTTACCCACAAATTATTCACATAGGTGGCTATGGGAATTAAGTTGAGGAAATTGGTATGTAGCCGTACGTTGGAAACCTTTAAGAAATTATGCATATGAATTGTTTCTCTGCAATACAGAATAAGATACAACAAATAAAACAGCAGTACTGTCCTGCAACTTATGTTAACCATTAGGTGCCCTGTCGAAAAAGTAAATGTCACTTATTTATACCATTAGCAATAAGAACTCAATAACCCAAAACAATGAAAAGAGCTCGCTACTATATATATGCATACAGAATGCTTTGTAAGTTTTCTAGAGGTATGTAAACCATTGTTTCATTTCTAGAGGTATAGCCATGTTGCTCATGAGGAATGCTTATAAGTTTTCTTCTGGAAAAAGCTCCTCCTTGATTGAAGGAGCTATCCACTGTATCTGAATATGTGTTATCTCCCAAAGATCATCACCTTCCTTTTGCACTAGAATATCCTTTTCCTTCATCACTGTAATCATCTGTCTCAACAAATCCGGCACTAGTTCTTGTAGTGTTGATTCACCATATTCACCTAAATCAGCCTTCATACAAGTGTCCATTCTTCTCAACACTCCTAACCAAAATGTTCGGAACCCGGGACTCTGTGAAATCTGTATCAAGAATTGCAAGTACACTTCTGTCAAAAGCTTCAATGCAACCTTCAAAGTCCCTTCCATGCCTCTCATCTCCTTCTCCGCGTTATCTCTTCTCGAGTATTCCAACATCTTTTCATGTAGATCATCAACCATTGCGAAAACAACAAGGTTGAAGCAGTTAATACAATTGATTGGAGTGAAGTCCAATTCCTCAGCAAGTTTGAAACTCCTTTGAAGAGATAGAACTGCATGGTTTCTCATCTCTTCTCGCCGAGCTAAGCTGGTCTTTCTAAATGCCTCTCCTAGTTTGACAAATAAATTCATGGCAAAGCTGCAAGAAGAGCCGAAACCTTTTGCATCTTCTAAAGAGGAGTTGCTTGTGTTGCTGACGCCGCTGTAGTTGTTCCCAGGATCTGAGTATTGGTTTCTATACCATTGGATCAACAAGTTTACAGACTTTACTAACAGGTCCAATATCTTCAAGTTCTTCTCCAATGGACTGTTCTTAAGTGCAATAAAACCAAAGGCACAATCAATGCAGTAAGCATAATTTGTTCGTGAAACATGGGTTCCATCAGACATCAAGAGGATCAGGGTCTCAACTCCTAGTTCATAGGTTTCAGGGTGTCGCCCAGAGACTGATAACAAGTGGAGAACTGACTTCCACCCGAGTTGGGTTTGCAGATTGGCAGGGTACTCAATCAGAATCCTATTTAGTGATTGAGTTATGAAGTCACAACAAGTGTCTAGAATTTCTTTTTCCAGCTTCCACATTAGATTTATTGACTTGAAAATGAGCTCCTCGGGGATTTTGTCAGGTCGGTATGTCCCAAGGATCTTGAGACAGATCTTGAAGAGGCCTATGATGGCCTTTTCAGCAAATGGGATAGGGGAGAACATGGGAAACTGAGCAACCACAATCAGATAATCATGGAAATTAGGCCAAAATGTCTGGAACCTCTGATTGTTGGCCAAACCAATTGCAACTACTAAATCCCAGCAGAAACCAACAGTTTCTTCTTCTTCAATTGGTGTGCTAAACTTTTGCCCTTTTCCAGCAGCTGCATATATCAAAGAACGCCCAAGATTGAGCAAAGCGTCTGCAGGAAAGTTTGAACTAGTGCTGAAGATGTTCCCAATTCTGCATTGTTTGATAACCTTGAGATTTTGTTCAAATTCACTCATGCCAAGGGATACAGCATCTTCTGCACTCTCTAGTGACATAAAATGTGAGAACCGACTAATCATGCCAGAAGCCTGGCGGTCTCCAAACTTGGGATCCTGAGCAGGGAAGATTACACCGGATTCAGATTTTAGGTTCTCCGATGATGAGGTAGAAGCAGCAGCATCAAATTCAATGGCAGACTGGGGAAGTAGCTTTAGCCTCTTGAGTTTCAACAAGCAGTCAACAATGTTCCTCCAACCCCCCCTAATTGACTCTCCAAAATTGTTTGCAATGGTGAAAACAGCAAGTGTAGCCATTCTTGGCTTCAAATCTTTGCTAAAAGCAAAGAGGGTTTCTTCTGCAGAGGCATAAGGATTCAACAGTGTAGTAAATTTGGAGAATGTGGCAAGAAGCTCATCAAGAGTGTCTTCTAGTCCATACTGAGCTACTCTGGCCACCGAGAATAACCCTTCGATGCATTCATGGAGCAATTCCTCTTCTTCAGCATGTTCAAATACTGCAGAAAGACTCGCCACTGATGGACCAGCAATGCAAGCAAACATATCTCTCCCTAGACGGCGATCAAATTCACATTGAATAAAAGGCTGCACAGTTTTTGTTTGGTTCATCAACTCAATCCATCTGCTTGGGTTCATTTCTACTGGCAGACCAGATTGTCCAAACAGGGTGATTGCATTGTTTGAGATGGATTGGAAAAGCTCAGATAGATACTCTCTAGGAAGATCCTTTCCTCCATTGATTGCTCTATTGTTCCTGATGAACTCGTCTTCTGTCATTTTCTTCTTCACTTGTGGATTGTGTTGATCAGTATTGAGCATAATGAGAGAGTAGCAAAGAATGAACACCGTATCCTTGTTTGCAAAAATACCTGCAGGTTGTTGTTCATAAAAATTCTCTGAAAATGCTTCGAGAATCCGCTGAATCTTCTGGGACTCTCCTGGTAAACGGAAAGTCTCAAGATAAGTTCGGAGCGCACAGTCAAGATTCATGCCAACAAATCCAAAGGTTTCAGTAAATTCTTTTAGAACTTGAATGTGAAACTCATCGGGATCACCAAGATAATCCCCTATCAAGATCTTGTCTAGACCAGGAGTGTACCGGAAGAAGAAAGCCAAAGTCTTTGGATCTGGAGGATCAGAGACTAAGTTGGTAAGTTTTAAGTACTCCAAACCCTTTTTTTCATCTCGATTAAAATGGTGTCCAGCAATCAATATTTTCCTCTTCTGTGCTTTCCTTAGTCTTACAAACTCCACCCAAGTTTCTGAATCCTCTTTGGTCTGGTCTTCCCAAAACGGTGTATATTCGGTAATTTGAACAGGATATGGCCCAGCAGGGCTTGTATCATTTTCTTTATCAACACTATCAGCAATGTTATGAATAATGATTACTAACCCTTCAAAGGCTTGTATCTGTAAACTTGTCAAAGGGGCAGCCACTGGAAATGACTGCTTGCAAAGCAACTTCCCAATCTCCTCGAACACATTATGGCAAAGGGGATCACAATCATAGTTCACATAAACCTCAGCTACGAATGTCGGTTGCCTGCAGAAGTTTATAATTGCTTCCAGTGCAACTTCTTGAAGTTGGGTTGTTGCTCCTGGAGCTGCTGCAACTCTAAACAGCACAAATGCGAAGAAGGATTCTAATTGGAGTCGAATGTACCTGCAAAACAAAAAAGTAATAATGATTCAAATTGTAGTGTGAAAAGAAAATTAAACTTAAGCATCTGCATATCAACCTAAAAAATTAACCTGCGAAGAAAGTGATACATATTCAAAACCGTACTGCAAATCATGGAAAACACAAGCGGGCTTGAACAAGTTCCGTAGTGGACCAAATGGTGAAAGAGATCATCTTTCATCATCCTCAAGAGCTTCAAATGCATCCCAATTCCATCGCCGCTCAACTGGACCGCGGTGTTAATCAAAATCAGAGCAAAAAGCTGCACGTCTTCATCAGCAGTTTGAACCGTAGACCCCTCTGTCTCTACTACTTCAACCACATTAAGCAAAGAACACAAGAAGTGAAATATATCAACCGCACATCGCATTCCATATCCGAAATCCAAATTCCCATCATCATCATCAGCGTCTTCGGTATCAGTTTCCGAGCCCTCATCATCGTCCCCGATCTCGACTTCCGGCAACCGCGAAAATACGATTTGGATCAGCTCGTACATTGTGTACCTGGCAGTTCGCTGAAGCAAGTTCCCTCGGCTGGCCGATTGCTGAACGACCTGAAAGCATGTGTTGACAATTGTGCAGACGGCTTGATCGGGCAACAAAATTGAAGCCTTGTGGTTCATGATTCCGGTGAGAAGCTGAAGAATGTTCATCATGACGGCATCCTCGGAGAGCGGATCGGTCCTCTCGAGCCGACAGGTGGTGATGGCGTTGACGACGGTGTTAATTGCCTCCTTGGCTCCGGGGGTCTTCTCGTCGAAGACTCCGAGCTTGAGAATCTTCAATGTGGCGGAGAGAGCGACTCTGGTGGCGGCGGCCTGGACGTAGTCGCTTTGAATGACGTCGAGGAATGGGTTGAGGTAGATGGAGGGGTCTATGGTCCGCCATTCTTGTTGGGGGTTGAAGATCAAG
This sequence comes from Rubus parviflorus, assembly GCA_029955375.1. NCBI lineage: Eukaryota > Viridiplantae > Streptophyta > Magnoliopsida > Rosales > Rosaceae > Rubus > Rubus parviflorus. Next base: position 20,958,261 of record JARGGL010000004.1, read on the forward strand.
GCGCGCAGAGATTTTAGGGATTGGAGAAGAGAAGGGTCAATGCTGTCGTCCGGAGCAGCCAAGCAGTGAGGATTGGATTCACTAGGACGGCGGATCACAGCGAGGACAGTGCCCACTTCGGTGTTTAGCATGCAAGAGAGTCCCAGCTCTTTGCTTTTGACCTTGTTTTTGCCATTGTTTTCCATCAGAGCAAGGTGGAGACTGGAGAGAGAGAAACAAAACCGTTACAAAGTTCAAAAAACGGTTAGAGTTCTAATTGTTTGTTTAATTACTAGTTAATAAAATATTACTAGTTAATATGTATGGTTAAGAATGAACGTTTGATAGGTTCTACCTCTATTATCTCCTCATTTTAGTGCAATTTAGCACTAATTCAAGTCAAACCCTGCAAAAGCGCATGAACGTATCGCACAGGAAATCATGAAACAAACAAAAAGAACAAGATCGAAAGCGTCTTATCAAAAAAAAATAAAAACAAGATCGAAAGCGTTTCTCAACCATGCTAACACAAACTATCTACATGGTACATGGAGTCACAAGTTCACAACCCCCTTTCCTAGCATAGCTTACATGCTAAAGTCATCAGAACGAGAAATTCGTACACTAAATCTATTGAGTCTCGTGCCTTTTGTCAGTTACCCAATCTAATTGAGCTCTTTAGTTCCTGCTGCAAGCAAAACAATACATCAAAAGAATCTTCGTCATTATAATGTCCGGTTTGTGAAACAGTTAGTAGCGTCTTCAGCCACTCCTCATGGAGAGTTGAGAACTCCGATCTCTGTTCACTGGACCTGAAACTTTCTCCAACGGATTTCTTCATTACTTGGCCAGCCTTAGAAGCAGCTTCAACCACCTTCTCCGGGATCCCAGCCATCATTGCTACTTGCAATCCATAACTCTCTGGGCATGCCCCTGAGGTAAGGCGATAGAGAAATACCAGCTCTTGGTCACTTTTTGAAGGGCATTCAGATTTCGACCTAAAAGCACATGCCATGTGTTGCAATGAAACGTGCGGATGAGAAGCAAATTCTCTCGTAAGCGGGTGATAGTGTGTGGCAAATAACAGTCTGCAGTTAATCTTTTCGACAAGATGGCGAAATACCTGAACAAATATAAATAGATGAATCTATTAAACGCGAACAATACAATAACATTAGCATATTGATATAAATAATGGATAAATCTGTTCTCCAAACAGATCAGTAGAAAATTGATACATATCCTGCCCAAGGTTATCAGTAGACTACAAATCCTATTAGGTGATATAGAAAACTGGAAGGAACTCCAGGTTTTTAAAGTCTATTTAGTTGCTTCATATGCCTCAGAAGTTGCTTTCCTCATGCATGTGAATGGTGGTATGTGTAGCATACTTATTTGTCAGCCGCTGCTACAATTGACTACAAAATGAACTAATTTTTAACTGGTTTACGTTTTTAGACTCCATAAATTCCTGAGTTTGAACCTGTGCATGTGTACATTAGAGGTGAATGAATGCAAGTATTTTATGTATGAATGATGTCCTTCCCAAGCATAAAACTTAGAAATGGTAAAAGATACTGAACCAAGAACGAATATGATAATTGGAAATTTGATATTGAATGTATGATGAGTAGTAAAGGAAGTCTCACAGCATATGCAATGGCATATCCATCAAAAGTGCTTGTTCCACGACCCAATTCATCAAGAATAACCAAAGAATCTTGAGTGGCATGTTGAAGAACCGATGCCGTTTCTGTGCATTCCACCAAGAAGGTACCTGAAAATAAAAGAAAATGAACACTGATGATCAAATCTTGCAACTAAATTATGATAAGTTTCTCTATTTTGTTAAGCAGGTAAGCACAACCAGATAACCACTGAATCCTGCATTTGAATTTTACTCAATTTACTAGTGTGAGCTACTAAAGACAAACGGGGCTCAACAACTCCTATCCAGTGTAGAGCACCAAAGTAAAAGCACTCTATAAAGTAGAGATTGGACGCACTATAAGCTTCCCAGTACAGAAAAAATTTAATTTGGGGAAGACCAGGACTAGCCTAGAACCACCACTAGGACCACTAAGACCACCAGGTCCTGAAACCTAACTACAAGCCTCAGTCACCAAGACTCCCAGAACTGCCATCAGTGCATCATTAATCCCCAGCACACCTGTTCCCTATTTGCTAAATTTTCATTTCAAATTAGAGCTTGTCAATAGTTGCACTGACAAAAAGAGGTAAGAGAACCCATCATCTCGCCAGGTGACTGAGATCACAAAGAACACAATAAATGATATGAGAATATTAGTTTGCTAGGACTTACTCTCGCCAGTCATGATACGATCAGTGGCACCAAGCCGTGTAAAGATGATGTCCACAAGTGAGAGAACACATATCTCACAAGGCACGTAACAGCCCAGCTGCAAGCCATCAATGTATTAAATGACAAGACGTCAAAACATCTAATGCTCCAAAATCTATAAACTCTTTGCCGACCCAGTATCTGGGTTCTAAAAAGGAAATTACTCAGAGAAAAAGAAGAACCTGGGCAAGTATAACGGCCAGACATGTGGAACGAAGAAGAGTTGATTTCCCACCCATATTTGGTCCAGTCAATAGTAAAGTGCATGGAAAATAGCCATCCGTATTTTCACCTAGGACTACGTCATTTGGCACAGGCAGCCCACCATTTTCACCAAGAGCAAATGGATGCCATAGTCCTTTAATATTAAGTGTAGGACCTCCATTCTCATCATTCAAGGCTGTATTTTTAGATTGAGGCAAAAGAACAGGTCTGGACATAGCCGCACCTGGGAAACTTGCAGTAACTGCAAAAGATCTTAGTACATCAATACAGTTGATGGCATGTATGACATCAGTCCACTCAGTTGCTTTCTCCATAAATAGCTCGACAAGAATTGAGAGTGTTTCAGCATCTGAATCGGTGGCATCATGATTCTGGCACCAAATTCAATGTCAGTAGTCTGCATATAGGTTCAACTCTTGAAACTAAAATCAGAATCTTACGTAACATGCAGTACTATTTAGGATGACAATACTGAATAAACTTAGTTGTCTAAAGTATCGATGAGCTAGAGCTAAAAAGGCTCCTGTACAAACATAGTAGGGCTTCATTCATCATTGCTAGGGCTACATGCCACTGTTTTTTGCAAAGAAAAAATCATTTAAAAAGTCTGAAGTCTCTACTCCTAAGCTTTCTGTAAATCTTATAATAGGAATATCAATTGAAATAAAGAGAACTTCAGAGAGAAAATACAGTACAAAACATGACACGCCATAGCAATATGTTCAAGTTACTAAAAGGAGTTTCTACAATCAATTTTTTAACACCAAAGAAGAGAAATAGAAACTTCTTTTGAACAACATATGAGTACTGAAAAAAAAAATATATATATATATATATATATACCTGGTAATTTGGGAAGTCACTATCTACAGCTGCTTCAAACTGGCTAAGATGTTGATCAAGCCCACCACTGCCACTTAGAGTTGGAACTTTAAACAGTTTTAATAACAGTTCAATTATATGCCCTTCATTTTGTAATACCATTAACAAATCCAGTCCAAATCTGAGGCCTTTCACAAGAGTCCCGAACACTTTCACCTGCACCACACTAAAAATATTATTCTTTTGTCATATTAATAGAGTTCTTAGATATTGCTGCTATTTCATGTCAACTACGGGTGTTAATATATTCTCCTATTGTTGTAATCTATCTTCCATGAGCCTACCTTGTAAAACACTTCCCTTGTACGCATAGAAAAATGGAAAGAAAAGAGATTTTACTCAGCAGTGCAATCAAGACAATTCTGAATGGTGATAAACATTTGTCAGGTTCCTTCAAGTTTCAGGAAAAAATCCATATTAAAGTAGGGAAGACTTACTCTCTGTTTCAATACTTTCTTGCCAAATAACGGCAAAAGGAGGGAAGCTGACGACTGAACACTTGCCCTAATCCGTCCAAACAACCTCTCTAAGTCTGGAAGCTTGCGAAGATACTGAGCAATAAGTGGTACCATTTCTGGATGTGCCAGTAGATCTTCAACCACATTAAGCCTATTATTAATGGCTTCAACAGATTTCAAGGGATGGCAGATCCACTTCCTTAAAAGCCGCTTACCAGATGCTGTCACACAGTTATCGAGATATGCATACAGTGTACCTGAAACCAAGATAGAAATGAGCACAATAAAACCGGACAAACTTGAATATTCTGGTTGAAGCCAAAGAAAGTGAACACTTACCTGATGGACCACCATCAGCACTATTACTGAAAATCTCAAGATTTATCAGTGTCTGCCCATCCATTTTGAGGCAACCCCTATAAACTTGGTAAGGTAATATATCTCCATTCCGTAAAACATCATCTAACTGTATGGGAAATGGAATGTGTCAATTATAAACCTGTGGGCATACATAGATGCTCTAGATTATTATCCATTTTACGAATGACATGCAAGTGAGCTTACCATCAATCTGGATAGATGGTCAATAAGTGTACCAAGAGCAGGTAAAGATATTTCATGCTGCACCACACCATCAAGTCCATGATTCCACGAATTAGAAGACCCTTTGAAGTATCCTTTCAACTGAATTAAATTACTAACTTCAGAAGCATCCACAAAATCAGTGACTGGCTGCACTGGAGTCAATTGCAGTGCAGAACCTGCAAGAGAAACAAAAACATAGTCAGAATCATCACTCTCTCTCTTGCTCTCTGAATTTTCAATTAGGAAAAAGAAAAGATATTTCAAACCTGTTGAGTACTTTTTGAGTGCTTTTTGAGCTTCTTTTGACAGCCCTGCAAGGATTTGAATATTTAAGTTTCAAGATATGAAATGTTTTCATGCAAAATTCAGTCTGGAACTCAGCAAAACAAGAGGAAGTGCAAAAAAAATTATCTTACCTCTATTTTCATATATAACTTCTTTAGGTGACACCTAACATCCCATCAAGACAATTAGAATACAAGTTCTCAAGCCTTCAAAATTACTCATTCAAGAATTACAAGATGAGACAAAGAAGAAAAAGAAGAAAGAGCATACTTGCATCAATAAAGCCCCCAAAGCAGCACAGGAAGCATCATCACTAATGGCACCAATCCAGAACTTTAAAGAAGCACAATCAACAAAAGCAAACCCATATACAACTGAACCATCATCGACCCCAGAGATCCCCTAAATTATAATAAAAAAAAAAATAAAAAAAAGAGAATTGTGAGAACAGTACTTCTGAAAACATGTTTCTGGTAGCCAAAAGATAGGTATGTATAGAAGAAATGCAAATCCTTCGAGCATGACAAACTAATGACAAAAAACATTGGAAGATACTATGAAGACAAATAATATAAGATACTGAGAAACGGTAAGAAAGACATTTTTTAACAGAATAAGAGCCTGCTCTGGTGCTTTCTCTTAACATCTCTGAGTTGAATAACTATATTGTTCAGTGGCTTTAGGACTAGGACACATACAAGGTAAACTTCTTAAAGTGTAGTACCAATGACATCAGACTGAGCTTACAAATAAGTAATAACACAACCAGGATATGAAAGAAACGGTAAATGAAATAGCAAGCCGCAAAAATCTCAATTCGCAACTACACGCAAGAAAGTTAAAAAAATTCAGTACATCACAAACCTCTTTTATTGCAAGAAGATGAACAGCATCAGGACCAATATTTCCATCAGTTGTGGTTGATGGTGTGACTACCTGAACCAATTTTCTCGGAATTACCTGTAAGCGGAGGTTTAAAATTCAGACCATGCAACTCGTAGATTACAAAATAATCACTAAAGTGCAGAATTGACAGTAAGCTTTAATAAGATTACTCTACTTTTTACAGAACCAGAAAAGTAATATATTTTATATAAGTTGGCATTGTCAACTTACAGCTTTGGCACCTCTGGCTTTTGCTTGATCAGAAGTTTCCAGCTGCTCTATCCGTCCAACTTTATAGCTTCACAGCAGATGTAACAAAGAACAAGTGAGTTATGATGTATTAAAATATTACTCTAGGAATTGAGAGACACATCTAGCAACAAATAATGCAGATGATAATCAAGTTAATAAGGTCAGTCAATCACATACCCACGTACAACCAACTTTTGAACAGCATCATCAATCCCACTTTCAGAGATGCCAACCTGACCACAGAGAAAATCAATACATGCAAATTATTCTGATCAACAGATGGACATATACTTTTAACTGGTTGACAGAATAAGTATACAAATAAATAAAAAAATTAGTGATTCAAGTCACCTGCCGACATTTCCCCACACCACTCAAGGTCATTTTCCAATCAAGCTCCTTATGGCCAATTTCCGCATCTAGTTCATAAAGCTCATAAAACTTTCCCTGCGTTTGGTCACAAGTTGTCAAATTAGGTCAAGATTTCAGCTTAGAAATTCTGCAAAATACAAATCAACTTTGTTCTACACCATATTATCTTTAAAAGATCTCAATTAGAAAAATATAAAGTTAGAAATAAATCATCCCAAAACCCATGACAAATAACAAAATAGAACTACCTAGCCAGCACAAATGTTATCTACTTAGCCTTTAAAAAAAATCACTATTTGTTAATTCTACAAATGGATTGCTTTTGTCAATTGTCATACTGCATTTGTAGTGCCACAGCATTTAATCCAGCTACAGAGGTTCCCAGAAGAAACATAATGGCAGTTCAAGAAATAAATGTTTAACCAGTTCTAACGTACCACTTTAAAGAAAATCACAACATCCATATATTGACACTTGACATCCCAGTATTGTCTTTGTGATGCTGACATTTTCTTCAGAGCATCAGGCGGTATATGAAGTGATGTTTTGTCATAGAGAGGATCACCAGGCCTTCTGCCATTTGCATCTCTGATTCGGGATGGGTCAAGCCACTCAAACTTGCTAGCCGTATCAGATGCTTCCCTATGGCTCTTGTCTAAGATTGTTGGCTCCTGAAGAACTTTCAATCTTTTGCTAGAATTTGGCAATGAACTTCCAAATTTATCCCCAAACTTATGAATCTCCTCTTGAATTCGCTTCATACGAGGAACAAGACGTTGTGTCCCTGGTGTTTCTGGTCCAGCAATGTCGTCATCACTTTCAATATGCATGATAGAACCTTGATTAATTTTCTTATTGGAATTGGTATCGTTGCCCTTCATTAGAGGATGTTGAGAAGACAATGCCTGTTTACACAATCCTTGGGGCTCATTGAGTTTACCAGATACTGTACAAACATTAGAGGAACCACCATTTGGTTCATTCCTACACACAAAATTATAAAATACAATTAATAATTTGTTTGCAGAACTCCAAAACAGATAAATATAACATCAGAGAGCCAAATACAGTTATCTAAGAGCAGGAAAATACAAAAAACATAGTTGTTCTCCAGACAAGCCAAAAACAACGATCTACTACTATTTGAAGTGCCAAACCCAACGAGATACTCAAGGGCTCAGAGTCGGCGATGAGCTTGAACAATAGGTCAACCCCAAATATTTATATACGATTCACAAGATAAAACAACAATACCAATATAACAGGAGATGAGATGATAATGAATAGTACCACTGGCTCTGAGAAGCCTTTTGTGTCTCATCGACCTTCATAAACTTATGCATAATACTGGAGAAGGGCGAAGAGTCTCTCAGGCTCGCAGAATTTGCCGGCAGAATCTGACGCGGCACCTTCTCCGGCGGCGTGTCGGTTCCTCTAACTTCGAGAGCCGGAGCCTGATTGGAGCTGCCGGTCTTTTGCTCCTTTTCCTTCGCCGCGAAATGATTAACTCGACGGCCATTTGCTAAGTCTCCGGCGTTAGAGCTACTTTTTTCCGGCGAGGGTTTGCGGAAGAAGGAGAGGATCGACTTCTGCCGTTGCATTTTTCGGATTCAGAGAGAGATGCAAAAGACAAATGCCGCGAATCGGCTATTTTATTAGCGATTGAACAATTTGGCGCCAAATTATTGAGCTTCTGCAGCTAAATTGCGCCGAGTGATTTTGAATTTGACCTAACTAAACACCTTTACCTTTCCAGTAGACCTAACGACGTCGTCCGAAGACGCATCAGACTTTTAGAACCTTGTACCAATGGTACATGGCCACGTTGCAAACGGGCCCAACATATTTCCATACGTTGCCACGCTGTCAGTCCTTTCTGGGCAATTTCCAAATTTCCCTTGGATTTTATCTAAAAAAGAACGTTTGAGAAGTTTCGAGATGCTCTCTCACCTTCGCTATATATGCGTTCAATTTCCGTCATTGCAACCATTGATTTTATCTCTGCAACAACCTCCTCCTAAATCCACAGATACCAAAAGCCTTTCGTCTCTCTCTATCAATCTCTCCGACGATGCCGAACAGATTCCCAGGAGCTCTGACTCAGGACTGGGAACCGGTGGTCATCCACAAGTCCAAGCCCAAACCCCAAGACCTCCGCAACCCCAAGGCGGTGAACCAGGCCCTCCGGTCCGGCGCGCCGGTCCAGACCATCAAGAAGTCCGACGCCGGCTCCAACAAGAAAGCCGCTCCGGCCGTCAGCGTGAAGAAGCTGGATGAGGCGGCCGAGCCGGCGGCCTTGGACCGGGTCTCGACGGAGGTGAGGCAGGCCATTCAGAAGGCGCGGCTGGAGAAGAAGATGAGCCAAGCGGACCTAGCCAAGCGGATCAACGAGCTGCCTAAGGTGGTTCAGGAGTACGAGAACGGGAAGGCGGTGCCGAACCAGGCCGTGCTGGCGAAGATGGAGAAGGCTCTGGACGTGAAGCTCAGGGGCAAAGTCGGCAAATGAAATGTGTGTCAAAACGCTGCGTTTTCTATTAGGGCTTTTGTGATGAACATAATGTAGGTTTTGTGAGTTGTCTGTTTGGGTAATAGCTGAGATCTGAGTGTTATGATTAGGCTGTAAAAAAAAGTAAGAAGGATGTACGTAAAGGCTAATTTCTGATGGATTACATGAAATGAATGAACTTTGATGTTGTTGTTGGCATAAATTTCTGGTTTCTGTGTTGTTACGGTTTGCATCCTATTTGGCCCCAATTTCATTGTGCACACCATGTTTGATGAAATGACTCTGCAAGAAGCCTAGCTATGAATGCTAAAAAAGACCCATATCTCATAATGATCATTGCAGGCTTTCAATCAAACACAGACTTGTATTTTGCATCAACAATAGAAAAAACTAAATACATGATATACATAATACAGTCTTTGACAATTCCCACAAAGTAAGGGACTGTAACTTAATAATTTATTGTGCACTGCAACTGCAAATTGGTAACAATCTATGAGCAAGAGAAGTTAGAGCCAGGGAGAGTTATAAAGGGGAGTGACCACAGATTTAGTATGCAGATACTTGTGGAGGCCCTGCAGACCATAGTCTTTTCCAAAGCCACTCATCTTGTATCCTCCAAAAGGGCAATCGTTGTCGAAGGCGAAGTAGCAGTTGATCCATATAGTTCCGGCACGGATAGACCTTGAGACGGTGTTAGCCACATCTATGTTCTTGGTTACAATACCTGCTGCTAGGCCATATTTGGTGTTGTTGGCTCTCTGTATTGCCTCCTCAATGGTCCTGCAAAATATATAGCTCATATTCATAAGCAAACTTTATCAGAAAAGCTAGAGGGGAGCAAAAGGACTCAGTCTCGTGCTTACTTGAACTTCATAAGTGACATTACAGGTCCGAATATTTCATCCTTGGCTATAAGCATGTCATCCTGAGCAAGTTGGTATAGCATTCATGAGATGAACATTTACGATTAAACAAAATCATCATTGAGTATATCAGATTTTATGTCTGAATTAGTTCAAAGTGTACCTTGACATCAGTGAATACTGTTGGCTCAATATAATAACCCTTCTTCCCCACAGGCTTGCCCCCTGTTAGCAAAGTTGCTCCTTCTCTTTTCCCATGTTCAATGTAGGTCAAGATTTTCTCAAACTGCGTTTTATCTACCTGTAATTTTAAGTGAATGTCGCGAATGCGAAATTATTGGTAATATTATGTATAACAATCATAAAGCTGGGCTGCTAGCTAGGTGGTAATAAAAATTAAAAAGAGTCTAGAAGGCACTAAGATCATGTACTATTTTTCAGTTTTCGCCTGTTCTACCTGGGGTCCTTGACGAACATTAGGATCAAAAGGATCCCCAACAACCCAATCTTTTGCCTTCTCTTTCAACTTCTTCTCAAGTTCATCATAGATCCCTTCTTGAACAAAAACACGAGAACTTGCCACGCAAATTTCTCCCTGAAAATGTGAACAACACAAAGTTAGCCCTGCTACATGGCCAAGCCATATATCAATGAAACTTCTGACTTTGAAAAGTATGAATGCTAAAATTATAAAACCTGACCTTGTTGAAGAGGATTCCCAAGAGAGCAAGGTCAGCAGCCTTATCTACATCAGCATCATCAAAAATTAAAAGGGGTGACTTGCCCCCTAGTTCAAGTGACACTGCCTTTAAGTTGCTCTTTGCTGCAGCCCGCATCACTTCACGCCCGACGTCTGTGGAACCAGTAAAACTGACCTAAAATATTAAGAAATTAACCAAGTATCAGTACGTATTTCAGTAAGCCATTAAACTGTCCTGAAAGTTCAATGACCAAAATTTCGCAGGAAAAGAGCTAGAATTTACTTTGTCAATGTCCATATGATGGGTGATGGCAGCACCAGCAGTCTCTCCATATCCAGTTATGACATTGAGCACTCCATCAGGAACACCAGCCTTCATTCATAAAGAACTCACAAGCCAAAGTCACCAAGCCGCATTGGCAATAAGAATGTACATACACATACAAGCTAATTCCCTTCTTAAATATAAGTGTTATGTGGTCAGATAGTGAATTTGAGCCATACATTCAAATGAGATTTCACATATATATTCAATGATCAAAACTGACAATATGACAACATAACACGTCAAAAGGCTAGATAACATAACATGCCAACTTTCTAGCTAGGCAACATATATACCAATACCATGCATGCCAGGCAACTGTGCAGAAATAGTATGAGAAGGTTTTTCCAATTAGCTTACCAACTTAGCCAGATGAGCATAATACAAAGCGGAAAGAGGCGATTGCTCAGCAGGTTTGACGACCATCGTGCAACCAGCTGCCAAGGAAGGGGCGACCTTAGCAAAAAGCAGGGTGCTCGGGAAATTCCATGGAATGATGTGTCCAACAACACCAATTGGTTCGAGTAAAGTGTAAGCTTGAAGCTCGCGCGACATTTTGAGCACCTCTCCATGAATTTTATCAGCTGCACCCGCATAGTAACGTAGAGTGTGTGCTACCTGAGGTATGTCTACGGCTTTGCCAAAACTGAACAACTTCCCAGCATCAACTGTATCCAACTTGGCTAGTTCTTCTGTGTGTTCATCAATTAAGTCTGCAAACTTCATCAGAATTGTTCCCCTATCCTGAACATTCATTATTCATGGCATTACATCAATTCCAGACTGAACATTAATTATTCAAGGCATCAGAATAATTTTATCAGACTGAATTGTTCCCCTATCCTGAATTTTATCAGACTGAACATTAATTATTCAAGGCATCAGAATTGTTCCACTATCCTGAACATTAGTTTATTTTTTCGCATTGTAACAATCACCTTTTGGGTCTTCCTCAATTTCGTTTTCGCTAGTCTTGTTCTTTGATGTTTGTTAGTTTCTGGAGGTTTCGGCTTGATCCAATCCCCCTATCTTGTACTCCTATTTTAATTGATTTGGTACGTATGACACAAGCTGACAAGCAACTAATTTAATAAAAATAAAAATACAAAATATTTTTTTTTTTGAAATTTTCAAACTGTGAACTTCATTTATAAATATATTATTTAAAGAAACTTGTAGTTTACTTGCATTGGCCGTCATCATTAATCTTGCATATTTGACTAGAAATTGAGATTACAAAATGGTTTTCTCTTACGCCACGACTAATTGAGGCTGCTAATGCATTTATTTAATACCAAGTTTACTAATCTTAATGCTAATCACTTGATCTCCCTCTAAACGAGTTTTACTTTCTTGAATTAACAAAAGCTAGTGATCGATCAGCTGGCTGTTGCATGCCATATATGCAACTTGCCACTACCTCTGATATCATATATATCTCTGTACGTAATATTATTATTATTATTATTAGTTGACTATTGGAAATTAATATCAGGGATATTCAGAAGATCGACAATCTCCTCTTAGCTGATAGAATAGGAGCAATTACTAATATTTAAGACGAAGACGAACAAGCCTCAATAACAAAATGGAGTAATATATACGTACAGAACCGGGCAAGCGAGGCCAGGGGCCAAGGTCAAAGGCGGCGCGTGCAGCTTTCACCGCCAAATCCACGTCTTCCTTGTCTCCTTCTGCTACTCTGGTTATCACCTCCCCTGTTCTTGGATCTATCGTCTCAAATGTTTTACCTTAAAAAAGCAAAATAAAATAAATCATAAAATGTGTTAATTAATTAGCTAAAGTATATGTTGTCCCTTTGGCTTTGGGAACCCTCAACGAAATTGGAACGATGACACGCATGTGTATGAGAAAGTTTGGATATATCTTTGCACAATATGTACATAGAAAATAACGTACTAACCATCATCAACGTACGTACAAGCAGTAGCTGGTGACATAAATAATAAGCAAGTACCTGAAATGGAATCAACAAATTCTCCATTGATGAAGAGCTTGGTGAACTTTATAGTTGGCATCTTCACAAAGGACTCCTCGGAGCTTCCATTACTATCGCCACCCATCTCTGTGTTTGCTTCTTTCTCGATCTCTCACTTGTTCTTGTTTTGTGTTTGTTTCGTATTGCATGAAGCTGTGTTTATATATATAGACTTTTTGAGGAGGCAAAAGCCAAAACGTAACTGTTTAGTTGTACGTGGGGTTCCATACGCTATGTTGTTGGCTCTCATATCCTAAAACTCTTCCGATGATTTTTGAACTTAAAAAAAGGATTAAAAAATAAATAAATTGAGTTTCCAGAATTGGGTACAAAAGTCAAACATGTAATTTATTTATGTATTACGTGTGATTTATGATCAAACATGTAATTTATTTATTTTTCTAATCCTTTTTTTTAAGGCTGCAACAATTTTTTGTGTATTACATGTTTGATGAAATGACACTGCAAGAAGGCTATAAATATGTCCCAAGTGAATTGCTCTTCTTGCAGCTAGACACTTACGGACAGATATTGCTGAAGGATTATGTTAAGATTTAAGAAGGCCTCATATTTCATAATGATCGATCATTTGCAGATTTTAAATCAAACAGAGACTTGTATATTGCATCAACAACGTACAGAGGAAACACAAATACATAATATACGTATACAATTCCCACATAAATACCGAACTTCAACTCAAGAATTTATTGTTCACTGCAATCGCAAGAGGTAAAAATCGATGGAGGATTTAGAGCCAGGGAGAGTTATAAATGGGAGTGACCACAGATTTAGTATGCAGATACTTGTGGAGTCCCTGCAGACCAAAGTCTCTTCCAAAGCCACTCATCTTGTATCCTCCATAAGGGCAATCGCGGTCGAAAGCAAGGTAGCAATTGATCCATATAATGCCGGCGCGGATTGACCTTGAGACGGTGTTAGCCACATCGATGTTCTTGGTTACAATGCCTGCTGCTAGGCCATACTTGGTGTTGTTGGCTCTCTCAATTCCCTCCTCAATGGTCCTGCAAAAATATAGCTCAAATTCAGAACCAAACTAATGTCCATTTTGAGCATATCAGAAAAGCTAAAAGGTACAAAGGAATCAGGCTAGTGCTTACTTGAACTTCATTAGCGACATTACAGGTCCGAATATTTCATCCTTGGCTATAAGCATGTCATCCTGATCATGAGCAAGTTGTTATAGACTTATAGCGTATATTAATGAGATGTACATAGAAGATTAAACGAAATTAACTAACATTGACTATATCTAGTTGAAAGTGTACCTGGACATCAGTGAATACTGTTGGCTCAATGTAATAACCTTCCTTCCCCACAGGCTTACCCCCTGTTAACAAAGTTGCTCCTTCTCTTTTCCCATGTTCAATGTAGGTTAAGATTTTCTCGAACTGTTTTTTATCTACCTGCAATTTTTAATCACGATTGCGAAGGCACTAATTAAGATTCAATCACAACAGTAGTACAGTACTGGCCTTGTTGATGGCTATTAATATCGAAAGCTAGAGTCTAGAAGGCACTAATTAAGATCATGTACTATTTTTCAGTTTTCGCCTGTTTTATTACCTGGGGTCCTTGACGAACATTAGGATCAAAAGGATCCCCAACAACCCAATCCTTTGCCTTCACTTTCAACTTCTTCACAAGTTCATCATAAATCCCTTCTTGAACAAAGACACGAGAACTTGCCACGCAAATTTCTCCCTGAAAATATGAATAACAAAAAAGTTGGTACTGATACATATACCAGCCAATAAGCTGCAAGCTATAAATGAACTTCTGGTTTGAAAATTGATGAAACAAAACTATATATGGACCTGACCTTGTTGTAGAGGATTCCCAAGAGAGCAAGGTCAGCAGCCTTGTCTACATCAGCATCATCAAAAATCAAAAGGGGTGACTTGCCCCCTAGTTCAAGTGAAACCGCTTTTAAATTGCTCTTAGCTGCAGCCTGCATCACTTCACGGCCTACGTCTGTGGAACCAGTGAAACTGACCTGAAATATAACAAATTAAGAATCAATATCACAGTAAGCCATTAAACCGTCAAGGAAGTCTGTAAAGTTATTCACATAAACGACACAAAGGTTGAAGTTAAAAGAGCTAGGATTTACTTTGTCAATGTCCATATGATGGGTGACGGCAGCACCAGCAGTCTTTCCGAATCCAGTTATGACATTGAACACTCCATCAGGAACACCAGCCTTCATATTACATTCACAAGCCAAAGTCACCACTAGAACTAAGCCGAATTGGTAATACGAATTTGCATATACATACAAGTAATTTCCCTTCTTAAATATTCGGCACTGTTATGTTGTCATATTCAATGATCAAAACTGACAATATATATGAGAGCATAACATTATGTCACACGACTGACTGTGTAGAGATACTATAAGAGGGTTATTTTCAAGCTTACCAACTTGGCCAGATGAGCATAATAGAGAGCCGAAAGAGGTGTTTGCTCAGCAGGTTTGACGACCATAGTGCAACCAGCAGCTAAGGTAGGGGCAACCTTAGCAATTAGCAGGGTGCTCGGGAAATTCCATGGAATGATGTGTCCAACAACACCAATGGGTTCGAGTAAAGTGTAAGCTTGAAGCTCGCGCGACATTTTAAGCACCTCTCCATGAATTTTATCAGCTGCACCGGCATAGTAACGTAGCATGTGTGCTACCTGAGGTATGTCTACGGCTTTGCCAAAACTGAACAACTTCCCAGCATCAACTGTATCCAACTTGGCTAGTTCTTCTGCGTGTTCATCAATCAAGTCCGCCAACTTCAACATAATCTTCCCCCTCTCCTGAACATTATTTTCAAGGCATTACATCAATTGCAGACTCATAGTCAATCACCATAAAGTAAATTAATTCGAAATTTTACCAAAATATCAAAGCTAAACTTGATTAGATCATCACCAATTTTGTAGTTTGGATTGTCTACATAGCCATCCTTAATTTTCATTCACTAATTTTTTTGTTTGAATTGTCTTCACTTTTTTTTTTTTTTTTGGAAATTGAATTGTCTTCACTTTATTAACTATACGTGGTCCACAAAATTGAAGGACGTCTATGGGCATTGTCAAGGTAAAAGATGTTAGATAGTTGACCGAAAAAAGAAAAATGAAAAAAAAAACAAAAAACAAAGGAGATCGATAAGTTCTTCGGTCTTGAGTTCTTGACCCAAAAAAGAAGATAAGAACATAAGATAGATAGATTGAAATTTTTTAAAGAACTTGTAATTTACGTCCCTTGACCATCATCGGTTATTGTGTCGACTTTGACTAGAAAATGAGATTACAAAATAATTTTCTCTACACGGTTGCTAGAAGGAAAAGAAAAAAAAAATATACAATAATATGATATCTTGACAAGTACGTCAATTTGTTGTATCAATTTATATATATTTAGATAGTGCTTGTTAACATTAATCTTATATCATTTAGGTTAAAATTTTATATATATTGCAGCACATTTTGGTATTCACGTAAAAAGTACAAAAGAATAGTAGATTGAGAACGAGATAGTGCATGTTAAATATAGCTACTCTCTTATATATGTTTGCTTCTAATCACATGGTCCCTTATATATATTATGTTGACTAATCTGAATGCTAATCACGTTATCTCTGTCTAAACGAATCTCATTATATGGATGTTAAGAATATCATATATGTGGATATCATGCCATGAAATAAGAAAATTGAGTCAGCTGGCTGTTGCCTGCAACTTGCCACCTCTGATCATATCCCTGTGAAATTTGTTAGTTGACTAATGGAACTTAATCTCAGGGACCAGAAGACAATCTCCTCTGACGAAGAAGATAGAGCAGCCCCCCAATAATTATCTTTAAAAAAATAGTTTCCCTGTTTTGTCCTCCAAATATCGTTGTTAATAATTCTCGAATAATTATTGCTATCCCTAACGTCAAGGAAACGTGGTAGAAAACAAAAAAGGCCGATCGTATGTTCAAGGTTAGATAAGAAAACTCCAAACTGGGGATGGGATCCACTGACAAATTAAGGACTAGAAACGAACTAGCTTAGCTATAGCTTAGCGAAGAAAATAGAGTAATATATACGTACAGCGCCGGGCAAGCGAGGCCAAGGGCCATGGTCAAAGGCGGCGCGTGCAGCTTTCACCGCCAAATCCACGTCTTCCTTGTCTCCCTCTGCTACTCTGGTTATCACCTCCCCGGTTCTTGGATCTATGGTCTCAAATGTTTTACCTTAAAAAGGGAAAAACGAATATGAATCAGGAATGTGTTAGCTAATATTGCCCCCTTGGCTTCGGGGACGATACAGATAAGATTAGCATGACTCGTTAGGCATAAGTAAGTGTGTTTGAGATCTTTGAACAAAATATACAGAAACTAATTAAACATCATCGACAAGCAATAATAGCTTGCGCTGGAGAGAGACTAATGAGGAATTAAGTACTACCTGAAACGGAATCAACGAATTCTCCATTGATGAAGAGCTTGGTGAACTTTATGATTGGCATCTTCACAAAGGACTCGGACGCTGTAGAGTTGCCATTACTATCACCACCCATCTTCTGTTTCTCTCTGTTTCGTCTCTCTCACTCGAGCTTGTGTGGTTGTGTTTGTTAATTAATTTGTTTCGTTTAGAATGAAGCGCATTTTGCAGTATTTATACACTGAAAATAGAGAAGGTAAAAGGCAAACGTAATTGTTAGAGGTGGGGTCAACTGTTAGAGGTCTTTTTTCTTTTTATTTTTTTTGGACGAACAAACTGTTAGAGATCTTATATTCTTATAACGACGTATGCCATCCAGGAATGAGCAATCTCCGGATGGATGGTGCATGATATGCTACGTGGGCTCTTATTATTATGAGACAAATAATACAATAGGCTGGGTAAATAGCAAGCGACACTAATATGAAAATAGCAATTGGATCATGACTCATTGCCTACATATATGAACACAACCCAAAAGAGACGTTCATCTTTTGGCTCCTAATGAAACGGTCCAGTTTGGCCTATAGAACAAATGGAGGAAGAGGAAAACCATGTTTTGTACTTTTGTTGCTTTCTCATTCTCGCGTCAGAATGAGATTTTCTACGTATTCTTGATTTCTCACAATCCTTTGGTTTCTCTTTGCATTTATTTTACAACAACAATTTTACTTTAGTACCCTTTATATATCAAATTTTCTACACCAACTAATATAACCTCAAAAATATCAAAAATTTAACCTCAATCTAAGTTTTGGCTTTATTAATATAGATATCTAATAATAATAATATTAGGGCTGGTTGGTCCTTGTGCTTTTGCTCTTACCGATTAGCAGTTAGTTTTATTTCATTTGAGTTTTGAGTTTTGACAACTAACCAATGGGCCACCAGACCCAGCAAAACTAATGTCAACGAAGGCAAAGAGACAAAAAGAATAACGACAATGTTCGGCGAGTTTGAGAATGAACTTGACGTGTAAAATTGAAGACGAATGAGTCTTGACGCAACGTAAGAACTTGGTGGCCGCATTGAACCTAAAACACGAGACGGCGTTGCATTGACACGAAGCTGAAAGCCTCGTGGGGCTAACGCTAGTACGTTTTCCATATCAAAATGACAAGTAACCAAGGGGCGTAATTGTTTCTAATTTTCTAAACTTTTGAGTTGGAAGGTAAGAATCAAATTGAAAACAGTAGTACATATTCTCTAAAAAGTCTAGACAAAAGCATTACCCAAGTTACCAACTGAATATCTGGCCATGTTTGCTAAATTATCATGGATACGAAGGCGGTTGGTAAGATGGTGGAGTCGCATTTGCATAATCATATGGCCCTCCATAGCTGGTCCGGCCACCATAACTCCGGAACACAGAAGCAGCACCTATGTTGTTGTCCCCAGATAGGGAGTAGATATGTTGTTGTGGAATAGAAACAGGGCTTTGAGCATGGGCCACTCCAAAGGAAGATCCGTACGAGGCTGATGTGGGACCGTCGTACACAGTTGGGCTTGGGTAATTGTACGGCCCAGGATATCTTGTTGCAGGGCTGTGCTGTGGAGGAGGATTCGGGATCCTCCGGTTAAAGGAGGAGGGGTATGCATTGGAATATTTGGCTGCTTTGGCTGGGCGGAAAGAAGACGATCCGACCCCTCCACGGCCGCTGCCGCTGCCGCTGCCGCCACCCCCACCCCCACCCCCACCCCCATAGGATCGCTTGTTATGAGACTTACTGGAACCTGCAGCAGAATTCTTCTTCCTATCTGCTTTGGCTTTCTCCAGAGCAGTGGCTCGCTTCCTCAAGGGTTCAAGGGAAAACTCTGATTCAAGCTTGTGGTCTTCTACACATTTGATCATTGCTTTGATGGAATTCAACTCCACAGTGCTCGACTCCTCCTGCAAGATGGACCTCAATTAAGAATCTCAAAAAGAGTGCAGAAATTTATCTGAACAAAAAAAAAAAAATATATATATATATATATATATATATATAAGGTGGAATTACACATACAGATGCAGCCATACTGCTGTTGCCGTTCTTCGATATGGTTGAAGCATTCTTCTTCGAGTTCTTCAAATAGGACTTGAGAAGGGAAATAGGAGGAAACCTCTCAGTCAAACCAGACTCAAAAGCAAAATATACAGCCTCTATCTCCTTCCCACTCTTTACTAATTCATCAATAACATCTGTACAAGTCAGAAATTATGTCAATCATAGGCAAACACTACTTTGATGATAATAAAGTCAAAATCTGGGCAAGCAAATAATGATCTTGATCACAGTAAGACAGAAAAGAAGAAGATTTCAGGCCTATCAAACAACCACCTAATCAAGCCACACTTAATCCTTCTCATAACTTTGGTCACTGACCAAGATGTAATTTCCTTCTAAGAGGAGAAGGAAAGACAAACACACCTTTCTGGGGAATTTGGATAAAGTCTTCATGATCCATTTCTATTTGTTTGGAAGAGAGGGAGAGAGCCAAAACTAAGGTGCACATTTCTAACTTACGCAACCAGTATGCAAACATCATATAAGGAAATCATAGTGAAACTTAACATCCCCAACCAAAATCCCAATCTTTCCGTTGTCCCACCACAATCCCACAATCACCAAGGATTAGGCAAGCAGGATCAAATGACAAAGGTTTTTACTTTTTGTTAAATGTATCATCATATCACTGTTAAATGGTTGCTTAGACTTGCTACAATTCTAAGCCTTTTCCACAGTCAAAAACTTGTTAGCCAGAAATCTTGAAAAGAAATTGGATTGTGTCAAATCATCTATTACTAGATAGTAAATGTCCCTACGAGCAGCAACTCCTGACAAGCTACCATGCTCCATCAAGATTTGGTATTTTATCTAACCAAGCTTCAGCTCCAATTATCAAGTAAAACAGCTAATAAGAGGTAAAGTTCTTCACTTTAAACACATACTGAAATAGTACTTCACTTTAATTAGCTTCTTAGAAATCAGAATACTTTCAAAAAGTTGGTAATCCATATAAGACAACTAAATACATAAATAATTAGCAACACAGTGCTGCAAGCACTTTTCTACATCACAACTTCAAATTAGCCTAGTTCTGCATCTTATACTTCATTTAGAACCGTACAACAGAAAGACTGACACTATTCCATCTGGCTTAATAATTATGGAGTATGGACATTATAAACTCAACCTAACCTTAGCCTTCCCTTAGGCTTAGTAAGATTCTAAAACCACACTCTGAGTGCGCGCTAAGCTTGAACCAGTTTGGGAACCATTCAAACTCAAATTTATGCCAAAGAAACTAGGTTAAGGTTCCAACTTCCAACAATTGCGTTAGCAGAATAATAGCCAAATCGAGACCAATATCAAGAAACAAGCTTCTCACCCAATGATAGCATAAGTTTCTTGCAAAGAAACAGCTTGCAATATCTATAACAAGGTTCTATTGCCTACAAAATGGTAGCATGCATGTATATGTGTAAATGTATATGCATACAATCATGAAGCAATTATCAGAAAGAACATAGTGCTACAAATTGGGTCTGATTATTAAACAAACACATACCTCCAATGTCTCCGAATTGTAAAGCCCCTGCAAGCCTTGCCATATCTCTCCTAGCAGCGTGTTCCATTACCAACTTCTTATAGAACTCCTCATTGTACTTTTCTTTCAACTGAAACCCAATCACCATTTGCACAAACATCACCGCCTCCGCCGCCCCCAACGTCCCTCCACCACTCTTGTTCAGTTCATCCATCTGCGCCTTCCACGTGTCTGCAATCCTCGCCGCTCTCTCCACCACACTCCTAGCAAATGCCGGCCCTTTTGGGCCGGAATTGGATCTAACATCCGGGAAAAGAGCCTGAACCAACAGCCCACAGGCCCACCGCTTATCGGTGACCCCAACTTTCTTGGCCTTGATCTCCAAAAACCCTTCCAACGCATCCAACACCAGTCTCGGCGCGTCCACCGCCTCCGCCATGGCCTGTACAATCTCCGCCCTGAGCGACACCGACTCCTTCCGCTTCGAAACAATGAACTTCAGCAATCCCTCAGAGTCCATTTTCCTGCAGAACAATTTCAGCGTTTCGGCCAGGTCCAGAGTCCCCGAAACGTTTCGCTCGAACTCGGCCAAGGCAGCGTCTTTCTGCTCCGAAATGCGGGCTGCGGCGGAGGACTCGCGCTCCGGGAGCGAGATCTCTCGGAGGTCGAGAGACTCTAAGGCTTCGCGGGAACGGGATTCTAGGGATTGGATTTTGGCTTCGAGGGATTGGGATTTCTGGGAAAGCGATTTTTGGAGAGAATTGAAGTGGTTGGAGAGCGTTGCGTATAGCTTTGTGGAGGTATTGAGAATGGCCTTTTGCGCCTCCAGGTCGTTGAAGAACTTCTGGACTCGGTCCGTTGCGACCACCAGTTCGGTCCCCATTGCTCGATGATTCTAAAACGATTGTGTTTAAAAGTCACAAAATTGGGTTTTTATTGAAAAGAAAACCCTAAACCCTATTTCGGACGAGGAAGAAGAAGAAGATTAGTCTCTGAGTGCAGATATTTCCAGCTCCGGTGGAATGTGAATTTTCTATTCTTTCAGTATTCACTTTTCAGTCACGTTTGAGATGAACGGTGTCGTTTCGTAGTGTAACGACGGTTTCTACCTTTTTAATTTTTTTTTTCTCAATTATTTTTAGAGAGTTACTCCTCTTATAGCTCGATTTTTTTAAATTTTAGGTCAACTTACAAATCATTTTAGTCCTAGGTCGTTGTCAAGATTGCTCTCAAACTCATCCCCATCTTTGTGCTCAGGCCTTGTATGGGTTGTTTCTTTTTGCGAATCATCGTCGATCAAAAAGGAAGAGGGCGATGGATGGGAGAGGAGAGAGAAAGAATATGGATTTGTTTATGATTTTGTTTTTTTTGGTGAATTAACATCGAAAATTATAAAAATGACCACTAAAATTCTAAAAATCATACAGTAACTTGGTGAACAACAACATAATATCAATTAGAGTTTTGAAAAACAACAAACGCGACAATGCCAAAAGAATGTTTGTTATTCAGTAATCTTCTAACGTAAATGTGAGAATGATTCGGTGGACCATTATCAATTTATTAAATAGTCATTTTGTCAAAGGTGAGTAACATCACTGTATTGGATGAAAGTGGGAGAAGTAGAGTGATATTAAGTAAGGGCAAAAGAGAATATTATCGAAGTTTTACAATGAAGTATGTATAATTTTTCTTTCCAAAATAATAAGGTATTTGATGATCCGATAAAAGAAAAAGGAAATGGATAATGCTTGATATGTTTGACCATGGATGTAATTCAATGAATTCCCACTTGAAAATTGTGGTTTTGTTTTCTTTTTTAATGGTGTAAATAATACTACCATCAAAGACCAAAGCTTTTATGAGCTTCCACACTAGCTTGTCAATTAGACATGGCATGTTTGAGGGCTTTAAGTATGCAACTAAAGATCGATAAGATGCTATCTCTATGGATCTGCAGCTAGCTGTCAAGAGTTTCTATGCATCGATCTTAATCCTCGACTGGTATGCAATGCTCGAGAGTTATGTAGATGTTCGCAAACTACACTCATCTTCTTGTTCAACCGGAACCATCTAAGTTTATAAGAACAGAAATAACAAGGCTCTGATAAGTTTCTATGTTTTTTAGGGAAAAATATTTATGTTTCTCTCTTGTTCTGGTAATAGAAACTATCCCCCCAATCCCATAACAAAAGAAATATAAGCAGCAACTTGGAGAAAAATTTACTAGAATAATCATAAGACAGAAAATATATGGTATGTAACAAATATATGTATCTATCTACATATTGATTTAGAGCTCTGAACTAAATTAATACATGCAAGTTCACTCTTCCCAAGCAAACAAATCTTCCTTTTGAAAGATGTTAGAAGGAACTGCAAAACGCATGGAGAATGAGCGAGTAGAAAGGTCATTATCATCATCAGGTTGGACCCAAGAATCAAAATTCTGAGAGTAAGAGTAAGGATCGTATTGGATCTTCGCAGAGCTAGAGGTCGATGGAGAATCAAAAATCTTCTTCTTCTCTTTTTTCAACTTCATCCACAAACTGCTCCACCGTGACTTGTTGTTTGATCTAGCTGAAGTGGCATGGCACTGCCGCCCCAATCGGATAGTTCTGCTGCTTGAACTGCACCAGTTTTTTCTATCCATTGCAGCGCAAGACCAACTTGTACTACTCTCTTTGCAAGTTAAAAGCTGAGCTTGAGTCGAATAAATTAATATAGCAAACAAGTAGGTTCTTCATATAAATGAAAATATGTTACAGGTAGTAGTTAGCTGTCTGTTTTAGACCGGAATTGTCTAATTTGAGTAGCTCATGATAGTTTTAGTTTGACTAAGCTCCATTATTCTCCAACTTTGCTAAAAAGTGCCACACTTGACTTCAACCAGAAACTAGTTTATTGAATACATGTGTCTATAGAATTGTTATCCGGATTATATGGATCTTCTCCTCAATACGAGCAAAAGCTTGGCAAAGTTTCGGGCTAAAGAAAATCAACGTGGACCAAGCCATACCATTTTCATAATATATACGATACTAATAAGAACACATCTGTCATTAGCTGACCAATGGTTGGTTCAATAAACTTTTCATCACTTTTTATCGTAGAATATTACAATAATAAACAATGGTACAATCCGTTTAAATTACAAAGAACACATCAATTTGGGTCGACACTCTTTTGTACCCAAACATGCCGGAAGTAGGTTCCTTTTTGATAGCGTGAACTCTCTCCAAGAGGTTATGTTTTTCTTCAAATTGGAGAACGCATCCCTCTAAAACCAATATAAGATAGGAAGAGGGCAAACTTCTCCGTTTTTGAACAACATCTATTATCAGCATGAATACTGGTACATTTTAGCTCCTCTGTTTATATGTTCTTACAGAAAGCATCTATACACGAAAGCAACTGCCTTCTCTTGACATGCTACAGAACCTGCTGCATCGCCCAGAAGGCCGGAAAAAGGTGCAGTCAGCAATCTGCCGACCTGAATTTGTTAGGATTTTGTCGCATAACCAGGCATATTATACCCCTGCATTTAACATCACTTTGCAGTTTTTTCATGGTCTGCGGATCCTCAAGATACTGTTCTCCCATAGCAGATGGATGCAATATATAGATTCTTCAACCACTTTTCCTGCCAAGGCCACAATAATAATAATGAAAAAAAATTATTATTTATTCCTTCACCAACAATTCTACAAATATTATTGATTTTAACAAATGCAATACGAGCTCGAGCAAGTATGACGCATGTTTTAATTCTATTAATTACAAAATGATTCCTGCAATTACTTTCCAACGGAATACGTAGTTCTTTCACCAAAATAATTCAAAGCTAATCTGCTTTAATATATTCGTTTCTCTCCTCTCATATCCAATAAACTCAAAGGAAAAAAATTTCCTTTAGAGATCAGAAAAAGTATTTTCATAAGGGATTGGAGCACCAGGAAGTGCCTAGTTAACCCACAATAGTGACTGGATTCCTGGTTGCTAGAATCCGTAGGTCCAGTAGGATTTTTTAAATGAAAATAATAGCTATCCTAAATTAAAGTAAAACCCTATGATAAAATTTGAAAATTTCAACTTTTCAAGTAAGATCACTACCAATTCCAAAACTCTAAAGAGGTAAAAGCAGAGACAACACTAAACAATTAAATCAACTTAAATGTACCTTAACATGCGTAGTTGGAAAAACAGATGTTCGCAGAGTTTCCTGAGCCACATCTTGTGATTTCTTCTTGGGCGAACTAAGAATGAATGCAGCTTGATCCTCTGTCGCAGCAGTTGAGGTAATGCGATATCCATTCTCCCATCTTCTATGGATGCCTTCGCTCGGATATAGGAAATCAATTTCAACAACCTACCAATACAGAACACCAAACAATTATTTTCTGCAGAGTTCAAATAAAACACAACGTAACAGGGGGTACTAGACACCCTACCTGATTAGAATAACCTGCATTTCTGGACATGACAATGCCCCATCTGCTACCTGCAGTAGTCATGGAGGTAACAGAGAAACCTTCTTTCCATTTCTTATTAATCCATTTGAAAGGGAATACATCACTGACTTTGTACGACTGCTGAGTATAAGGTACGCCTTCATTGGGTAATGAATAGATGATTAGCAATAAAATGAAAGAATAGCTCAACCAAGAGAAAATGTACTACACAGATAGCCATTGAAGGTCGGGGGAGGAGGGGACGACGTTATTCAAAATAACGAAAAGAAAAATAAACAAAGACAAGTTACTATCATCAATGACCGACAATATCCCTAGAAGCTCTGTTAATTAGTCTGACATACCTTGGGACATTACCACCAGGGCACTGCCATTGCCTGCACCAGCAAGCGAAGTGATATAGTAGTTCTTGTCCCACTGTTCCATTATCCACTCCTGGTGAATAATCAGAAAGAATGAACTTACTGGAACACTGAATAATTAAATGTCAAAGTGGAAGTTGGTCGGAGGTATTTTCAAGAATAGCTACCTTGTGCAAGAAAACAGGTGATAGTTCATAAACTTGCGATGTGAAACCTGTCCCTGCATCCATGACTATAGCCCACATATTCGCAGATGAAGCGACACAGCTAATATACAAACCATCTTCCTTTCCTTTGTCTATGTGCTGGTCCACTCTCACATCCATAACATTGTAGTGATACCTGCAGAAAAGTCTTCTTGTAACTTCTTGATACAGGACAAGAATGTAAAACCAACAATCCAGTGAAAACAGAAAGGATATAAACTCGGCTAAGATTCAGCCTCCATTTAACAGTAATCAAATGTGTCCTGTTAAGGTAATATGCCCAAAACCTACAAGTCTTTTCTTATTTAGGACAGAAAATTTGTGCTATAGGCTAAATAGGACTACTGTCCTACCGCAAACGAAGAAAAGAAGGGTCACATTCCGTTCCAACTTAAGGTATACGAGTCTGCCCATACCTATAGGTGGTGAACTACTTCCTACCACTAATTTTCAGAATATTAATCACATGAGCTTGTACTGACAATTATTACATAATCATGAAAATACCTTATTAAGATAATTTAGCTTGACAAATAAGAAGAGGTTGGACTATGCTTTTAAACCATAACCGTGAATCTAAAGCTAGTCCTATAAATCATACACAGAAATGAAAGTAACTACGAAAACCAGGAAATTGGATTAGATGAGTGATTGGTGAGAAATCCTCAAGGCTTTTCTACCTTGGACGTCTAAATGGAGAAAAATATAACCTGAAAAGGAGATTATACTCCCTAGAATTACATCACCTACCTTTGCTTCATTGATGGTCTGGTATTATAGACTGAGATCCACTGATTAGCTGGGCAACCTAGTCGAACTTTTTTCCTGGGTTGCTCACTATCCTCCAATTCAAGAAACACTCTTCCCCTTTTTTGGCCCACCTAAATTGCAAAAGGGTTCAATAAACAATTGAAGCAACCACAAACTTAAAAGAAACATGCATATCAATACATTTGAACACGAGTAAACCACCTTTGCGGCTCCATCAGTTCTTATAGGTCGAAGAGAGGCATTTACACCAATGTTATTATCAAACAAGGAAATAAGTTTTAAGTAATTTGGTTCTTCATCGAATTTCATATTGGTCACCAACTCAAGAAACTGTTGAAAAGGAGGAGGACATGAGCCGCATAGCATCTCAGGAGAAGTTGCCATCTTCTTCTTGCAAACAAGAAATCCTTTGTTTTCCCCCTACAGCCCAAGAGCCATGCCAAGTGTTTATAAAATAAGGAAATTAGAACATCTAAATGGAATAGGAATGCAGTGGAACACCCAAATGAACTTACATTGTAACCTTGCCAGGGAAGTTTGCCTCTAAGGAGAAATATAAGGGTATAAGCTAATGACTCGAGGTCATCTCTTCGGCTCCCAGTCCTGCCTAAATGAGCATGTACACTTGCATAACGAACAGTTCCCCTAATAAAAAGATCAGATGTATCAGGATATTTCAAATCATGAGTGCATTCCATATGAGGAATATTGGGTCTGTGATAAATGTCCTCATATTGAACTAATGATTAGTACAAAAAAAACCATCTTGATCGTCCAACGTGTACATTATAGTGAAGGTTGTAGGTACCTGAAAACATCAGGTTTTTGGTCATAATCAACATGACGTCCAGATGTTTCCTTCCATCTTGAAGCTGAAAGAAAGCATAATAAACCAGTCACAAGCTTTTCCAAAAATTGGATGGAATGAAAATACAGAAGCACATTCAGCTGTGGTTTGATCTTTTTTCCTTGTTCCTAAAAGTAGTTAACAAATAACTCGTACCCAAACCAAGATCAACAAGATATAACTTCTTCTCATTGGATGTTCCAGGTAGACCAAGCAAAAAGTTTTCTGGCTTAACGTCTCCATGCACAAAACTGCAGTGCAAATTACTAAGCATGAGCAACAATAAAGTAGAACAAAAAAAAACAGAAACAGAAACAGAAAAGAATTAGTTGAAAATACCCTTTAATATGAAGCTGCTCTAGAATTGATATTGCCTCCACCGCTATACAGGCAACCATCTCTTCAGACAGCCTTAGTACAGAATAACACAAAAAGAGATAACAATGATATGATTAATGCATAATCATATGCTTGGAATGTGAATCATTTTAAGAAGTATTAACTTTTAAAATCGGAACATAGAAAGAATGAGCAACATAAGTTTCTTACAACTGATTGCGATTCCAAACATCCCATAAACTGGGGCCTAGCATATCCATGACCTATTTCGACATTGAGGAGTAATTATTCATGAAACAGAAAATATATGACAATATTTTCAACATATGAAAGACATGCCTCAGAAAATAAGTAGTGATAGCAAAGTAACTCACAAGGATATAGTAATCTCCCTGTTGACCTTTGTAATGAACGAGGGGAATTCCGTAGCATCCATTAAGAGAACTTCATGATCATGAAAGACTGGTTAGGAAACAAAGAATAGGGTTTAACCAAAGAAAGCGACAAAATATTTCTTACCTGTATACTTGCCACTCATAAGGAGGGCCGTGACTGCACCCTTTACTGTTTCGACCCTCAAGCTTTAAAGCAACCTACAATCAAATACAGGAACTACCATTAGTACCAGAATCAACTTCGTCTGAGAGTTTACAAGAGATAAACCAGAGATGCACAGCAAATATGATACCTCAAAGGCATCAGCCCCAGAGCACCCAATTCCTCCGGTCACCCTTCTTCCTACATAAACTTGTCCAAAGCCCCCTTTGCCCAGCTTTCTGTCTAACTTGTATATGGGGGAGTTTCCAATCTGTACCTGGAGATGAAAAATGTAGAATCATTTTTACTAACACACTCTGGTAAAAATACTACATAAAGCCAAGCAGAAAGGTGAAAAGAAGTACTCTTTCAGGAAGCGGACTACTGCTCCCTTCATCCTCAATAGCAGCCAATTTTTGTGCACCTTTCTGATCTACCAATTCATCATGAACCACCACCAAATCTCTTTTTGGTAAATCCAAACCTGCAGGCCCTTGGCCACCAACTCCAGCACCAAATAGCTTGGAATTCTTACCTTGATTCATGGCTCTAGACCCTCTACCCCTACCTCTACCGGTCAACCCTGCATCGGACACAGTAACTATGGGTTAACTGCAATTTTCAGAGGTCATTTCAAGAAAAGAATGTTGGAGCTATTACCTTTTCCTGCACCAGTCCGTGCAGCTGGAACTAAAACAGCAGGATTTTCCTGGACATTATTGATCCTCTTTGATCGCCGAACTCCACTTCTTAAATCTGGCATTCTATGTTCATGCAAATAATCCTACCTTCCTTCTCCAATCCCAAAGAATGTTGAAAAATTAAAGTCTAAGACTTCAACCTAACAATTGGACATATATCAAAATGTTATCTTGGGATAACCATTAAAATTGTTTCAGATGCTCAGCCCAAAATATTTACTTGAGCATCCATATATACGAGATAATGTAGTCACTGGAACAAAATGTCTGAATATCTGCAGTGAGCGTAGAAAGAGTTGGTTGCAGATTTCAAAGGAAAAAAAAACATAGTTACATATCTTGAGACATAATAAGAACCCGGTTTTGACCCATAAACCAAAACCTTTTGAGCCTACTCATACTAATCCCATCATTGGAGTACATACCAATGTCCATAACATCGTAAATGTAGAATAAATCCCATGGCAAGCACATCATGATATAGACGACACATTTCAATTGATTCAGAAGTGCTGCATTGCAAGTTGATTGTCCACATGAAACATAACATACATTCAAAACTGACTCAATCCAACTGTAGCTACCCTAGCATCTATGAACGAATCCCCTTAATTTCCAAAAGCTGCAACATTATGATTGTCAGTTGGCCCAAAAGCCCTATTACCCATAAGTTCAAAGTTGAATCGAACAGTCTCAAATTCCCAAATTCCAAATATCCATTCAAACAAAACGAGATAAGCACATAATCCTGTAGCAAAGTTAATTTCAACACTGAAATCCAAAACATCCAATCCAAAAACCATCAGCATCAGGCAGAAGTACAAACTTTCAACCTGAATATCACCTTGAACACAAACATTCAGCACATAGAATCAAACCCATCATCATCTAGATGATTCGGAAAAACCATGCAAGCACAGCAAACACAAAACTCCAGGAAAAAAATACCAATACCCACGTACAGATTCACACAACCCGATGCAGCTACAATCACAAAACCACAGAAACTAAAGGGAAAAAAGGAGCTAATGCTAAACAGATGATTAATACAGGAAAGTGATGAACTTTATATCAAAAACGTACCCGATGATAAAAAAGCTCATGAATTTGAGAACCCAAATGGATGATGTGCTTTGTAATACACAAAAAATCAAGAAAGAATGGATTTAAGTGAATGGGGATTGTTTGTCATGGAAGAGAGGCTATCGAAGAATTTGACGGTGGGTGACTTAGGTGGGTCTGAATGTGTAAGAAGAGGAGAGAGGTGTATCGGCATGGAAAGACGGTGTGAGCGAACCTAGTGCGTACGATAACATGACGGCTGACGTGGAGATAAATCATTGGTATGGTAGTGGCCTTATCGTGCAGAAATAGTATCTGATTGTGGCTATCGAGTTTGGGCCATTTGTTCCAGGTGCCAACTGCCGAGGACCAAGGTCAAATCCCCGACAGCAACTGGAATTTCTATCTATGTTTTACTTTCCAAATAGTCACACTTACAACCAGAACAAGAGGCCCTCAATACCCAAAACAAGCCCAACCAATCAAGCCCGCCCATTAACCCATATATATTTTTTTGTTACAAAAGAACCCATATATTTGTTTTTGTTACAAAAGAATCCATATATTTTTTTTTGTTACAAAAGAACCCACATATTTTGTAATGACACTTTACCTTTATCAAATTATCAATAAGTGACATCAATTTTTTTTCAAGACTCGACACATTTTTTATTTCTTTTCACGCGATCAGTGCTATTGTCACGAGTTTCATTTGTTCATAATTTTCACTTATTATAGTTGATATGTATTTTATTTGGCTCATGTAATATAGGGTGTACATATATGAACATGATTCATATTTTAAGTACGAGAAAATATTATAGGCTTGACAATATCAAAGAACTCAATGCTACTAAGAACTATCTTGACCTATGGGTAATTGGGTTTGAACTTTTGTAGCTCTTGGTAAATTTACCCTTTCTAATTTTTCCATGGGATTAGAAAAGTTAATTAGGTGATGTTTTTTCTTTGAACTTGAGGGTGTACTTTACTTCTTCTAGACAAGGTTTTAATAAGTACACATTGTCTCCCACAATTTTGTATTTTATGTTAATTATTTTTAGGCCTATGCATTCATGTGATGAAAATGCAAGACATTGTTATGGTTTGAACTTGCATTTTCGTAGTTGCCAATTCATTTTAAAACTCGCATCTTCATGTGATCAAAATGTCAAAACACTCACATCTTCATGTGATCAAAATGTCAGTCTCAGGTCTGTGGTCAGCAGACCCCAAATATTCTTTTTTCACACCAACCCATGAATTCTGAATCCACAAACATGATCAAAAGGAGGAGTCATATAATTAAGTACTAATATTGATATAGAAGGGGTTACAAAGCCAGCTACCGCAATTTCTCCAAGTGAATATATAAGGAGAAAAATACATAAAAGAATTTGGAATTAAATCATATGCTATAGTATACAATAAGAACAAGCTCAATTAAGTCGGGCTGCTGCTGCTGCCTAAGCCTAAAAATATGAGAGAAAATCAGATCAATGCAATAGGTATGTCATCGCCAGAGCCAGCACCAAAAGGATGTAAGCAATTCCTTGATCTATCGCCGCACCTGAATAAAAATCCCACAGTCAAAACCCAGATCCCCAATACCACAAAATCCAATAGAAAACCATATATAGAAACTGGATCTGAACAAGAACTTACCATCGCTGGTTGGAGAAGCAGCTGGGGCTTCTTGTTGACCATAGCTTAGGCTCAACAGGGCCATGAACATGAACCCAATAATAGGGAGAGCGCAACAAGATCTGATAGAGTTCATCCTCGAATTATAAATATGATGAATTAAGTCGAGGGAAAATGGGAAATTGAAGAAGTAAATGAGGGGTTTGAGATTTTGGGGTGGAGGCTTAGATGGGTGTTTGGTATTTATATATGGCAAGTGGGGTTTCTGACTTTCTGGAACGTGGAGGGCATCAATGGACATGTGTAGGTTCTAGGAAAGTGGGTGAGATTGAGAGGGAGTGTGAGAAACAGAGAATAGTTTTAGATTGGTTTGGCTTTTTTCTAATCACATAAACAAAGTACGCGGTCTTGAAGCGAGCTTTTTTGACTCCGGGTCGGCGGCTACTTGACTCGGATTCGGACCCTAGGCGGATAGAATGGGCCAATGGGAGCCTTATTGAGTGGCCATGGTTCGTAGCCCGCCACATTAGGCTCAATGGAAGGATATAGACCATGCGTGGGGTCCGAAATTTTTTATTTTCTTTTTTCATGATTCATTTAAGGAAGTGTGAATCATTTACTCCGTCGATTTGATTCTATTCTTCTAGATATTGAAGTTTCTTGTTCTTTAAGGATTTGGGGTAAAAGTAATGTTTCAAAAATTAACATTTAGAAGCTTATTTAGAAAATCTCTACTAAAAAAAAAACTTGATTAAGTGAATGAGACACGTGGGCTTCCTTACTTGCATACAACTAAGGCAACAGAGGAAGAAGGAGTAGGAAGTCTCTGTTATAAAGAAGAGGTGTGAAAATATAGCAACATAAATTTCATGTGACAGCAGGCAGAATCCCTTGAGTTGTCAAATTAGAAGGTCAAACAGAATTTGGGTTTCTATTAGTCTTAAATAAATAGGTGTGAGCCAGTAATAGGATGATTGAGAGCTACAATTCAAGTTCCAATTTGAATACATTATATTAGACTAATAGAGGCAATGGAAAAGTGCATAATGGTCTACCTTAGACCAGCTGACCATTTTACAGTTGGGTTTATATTACATTGAACGGCACTTCCACTCCAGCTGTAGCGCCAAATCAACGTTGATAAATACACCATTTGGCATTTTGGCCTTTGCCAAAGTAAGTGATACCAAAAATAATGCATAAAACATAATATCAACGCCCAGATTGTAATTGATATCATATTTTGCTTGGGCCTTGCCAACGCCCCATCCGCATGCTGCTGGTCTTTTGTAGCCAATACTCCTCAAGTCGTAGTTTTCCGTCTCCTCAAGCCCGTACTCCTCAAGGATCAATATCTGCACATCAACTACTGTAAACTCAACAACAAAAAAATCACTGCAAGTGACCTAGTGGATCAGCGTTCAGGTTAGGAACTCCCCACCCGCGTTCGAATCACGAAGCTGTCAAAGTGGCCAGACATTGTGCTACAATGCACAGTTTGAGCATTTCACATGCGTCGTAGGGATTTGTCCTTAGGTCTAGAAAACCCTGACTAAGGTAAAAAAAAAAAAAAAAAACTCAACAAAAAATTAGGTAAATTTTTTATTAAGTAGTCTTTCATCAAAAGAAAGTAAAGTGAAAACTAATAGTCTCAATTCTCAAAGAGCAAAGGCACACAAAAATTAAATTTGCCAAGTAAGTAATAATTCGCTCAATGAGTAAAAAATAGTCCATAATATTTGTCCTTTTTTTTTTCATTTTAGATCGTCATCTTTGAAACTTCTCCTTGAAGTAAAAATCCGAGATAACATTATGTTCATATTTTATAAATTGCTTTTTCTTATTTTTCAACACTTGCCTTTTTCTTTCTTTGCGCTCCATAAGATCAATTGCTTTTTTTTTTTTGGTTACATCCATAAGATCAATTGCTTTGTATTCCCTCTTATAATACAAAACCCTTTTTTTCTGATTTTTGTGAAACGACAAAAAGATGACCACTTATTGCTTGCCATGGCTGGCTTCTTCTTTTCTGTCACTACCTGTGGCCAGAAGTAGTGGCTGGGATTCGTGTGTATCAAACGTGGCACCACACAAGCTGTTTGCTATAATATATATATATAGATCCAACACAAAGTAATCAAAAGCTGCTGCTTAAGCTTAATTAGGTGAATAATCTGACTAGGAACAGCATCAACTACACACAAACCACTTCAAAGCCAAAGCCTAACTGAGTCCCCACAGTGTCACTCTTTTTTATAAATTTTTACCGTTTATATAATTTTGATGAAAAATTTTATGAACCGTGAGAGATGGAGATAAACAGTGGTATTGCCAGTTAGAATTGGACAAGTGAGCACTCTTCTGAGTAAGAATCGCTAGAATTGGACAAGTGCTCAACTCTTTTGAGTTAGAATCGTCTCCAACTGGCAGAGCCAAAGGGAGGTGGCAAAACACAAGTAGCATCTAATCCTCATTGGGAATGGTTGGTGGGGCCAAAATCCCAATTCCCAAAGAAAAATGAGTGACTATGAACAGCGTCGTTATTTTTGTTGGGCTATGGAGATTGGTGTATGGACAAGTGTAGCTGAAGATAGACTGGTTTCATCAGCCTGAAGAATTACATAAGATAAGCACATTGTATTGAATTGAAACAACACAAAAGCATCTTTTACATTAAGGCTAAAAGCAAAGGAAATCTTTTCCTGGAGGAATCAATCTTAACCTCTTTATATATGCCAATTCCATAGCTTCACTTTCCCACCTCTCCTAGCTATTCCTCCTCTCTCAATCTCTATATATATATAATGCTCTAGCTGCTTACAGATTCTTTTCTTTTCAGGTCATTCCCCATATACCTCAGTATAATTGTCAGGCAGGCAATTGAAATTCAATCGAAGAAAAAATTATTATGTGTCACCCCGCGGATGTGTCTTCGGTTGGGATTAGAAGTAGAGACTTGCCGGTGCATAATAGCCGGTGGCTGCTTCTTCTTCTGCAGGCGCGGGTTGAGGGTGCAGGGAACTGGCATGCACCTGCAGCCAGAGGAGTAGTCAGAGAGGTTTCTGCTGCTAGAGGTGGAGGTGGCGGTGGCGCAACGCAGCGGTGCGTGTGTTCGCCGACCAGGCATCCGGGATCATTCCGGTGCAGGCAACACCATGCTGAGCAGTATGTCTGGGGTGGACGAATAATTGTGACAAGAAACAGGTCCGGTACTAATAAATAAGCTAGATAGCTCATGCAAGTTACATATGGGCCGTTGTGTGTTTAGCTTATGAATGAATTAATGAATGAAAAAGATGCAATATATGATATGGCCATATATATGGGTTTATGAATGAATATATTAGCTCAAGTTTTATGAGAGCAGATTAATATACACACATCTGTTTACAATTCAGTAGAGAACACAATGCAATGCAGATTACAATTCTTCTTGGGGCATAGGATATATACTTGGTGATATCAAATTCATATTGAAATGGTATGGCAACACCCTGTGTCTTATGAGTCCCAGGCTCGCTCATATTTAGGGCCGTCTTCAAAAGGGAGACAACAAGGCAGGCTATGTGGACAAAATCCCATGCGCGCTGCTGCGAAACCAAATTCACGAGGCAATTCTTGCAGCCTCAGATAACCGATTTGTGTGATAGATTCTTCAATTTTATACAATTAAGGACATAAGATAAACTCCTAGACGCCAACGATCATGACTACATACAGGTAAACATTATCTTCTAGCTTGTTGTCATCGGCCGGCACCGGCAGGTCCAGGACTAAAGATTTCCTGGCAAAGCTAGGGAAAAGGGCCGCCTCGGCACATAGTAGGGACTAGTCTCCATTCTCTGTTTGGGTGGGCGACGTTAAAGCAGAACACGTACTGGACATTCTTCATGGGAAACAAACATCTTGGTGCGACCCAATCTCTCCCGTGTTCAAGACAACATATGTACAGTGACTTGTTAGCCTCCTCCAACTCCAACTCCAACTTCAACTTCAACTTCTTCTTTTTCATCGTCACGCATCCATCATCATGCATATGCTTAATTATGATGCTTATGCGGATAACTATGATAATTTGTTTTTGCTTTCCCAATTGCTTCCTTTGGGTTGTTCGGTATTTTATAGATACATGAATCTTAATTTTAAGCCATAACTAACTCCTGATTACAAAGCACATTTTCTTTACTCATTTCTCTGTTTCAAACTTCACCTTTAGCAGCAGCCTTCGATGGCTAACAGAATTTGAGATTTAGGGTTCATGGTTTAAGGCCAATACTCTCAAGAATCATTGTTTAGTCCAGATTTTGAACCAGCCATCAAAGGTGATTGAGTCATAGTCCATATTAATATGCAGTACTAACCATGAAAACTGATATTTGAACCCTATAAAATTATAAGAAGCCAAAAAATGAAAAATAGAATCAAGAATATCATTAGGGTTGCCCCTCTAATTCAATTCATTTATATATTAGAATGATTTCAGTCTTTATATTGGAAATTTGTGCATCTACTCATCTAGCTAGGTGTTCTTAACTTTTCAATATGTATTAGGAATTTACTATACCGCTGGAACCATGATTTTCCATGTGGTTCTCTGATCCCCAGCAAGGTGCTGGTAAGAGATAATGTGGTTATGCTGCCCAACCTAGGCCCTACTGACGATTATGCACTCATATTACGGTTTTTGGCCCAGTTGAAGACTCCTGGTCTCACCAGGAGACAATTTAATGCCCTATACTTCCATGAATTTTTACAAAATCAATAACAAATGATGGATTTTCCGGCAGATGTTGTAGAAAATAGGGCATCAAGTTGAATGTCAAGGCTTAATTACCAACTTGATGCCCTCTATTTCCATTCGAGGAGTTCGAGAAGCAAAATCAAGTTCTTAGTTTCCTCAAATATCTTAAGGACATCACTACCACTCCCTTTTGTGGTGCGAAGAGTCCGAGAAACAAAACCAAGTTGAGATAATACAAAATACATTTTCTACCCAACCTCTTTGAGGTTTCCCTAATAATATATCAAAAAGTCACAAAATTGTTACTTGCATAACATTTATGTGCTAATGATATATAAAAAAGTCACAAAATTGCTACCTTCACACAACTTATATGTGCTTAGTAACTATATTATTGTGATTCCTTTATTCATGCAAAATAGAAGGCTATAATCAATTATATGCTTTTGTTAACCAAATTTATTTATCAATTAATATGTCACATATCATTGCGTTATATAAATGAATCCAAGTTAAATAAAATAAACAATGTCACATCATTTGATAAATAAAACTTAGTGAAAAGATTTTGGTTAGAATAGTTTGAATCTTTGTAAAATAATAATGGCAACGGTAGTGTCATTTTATATTATTAGTTAACACGTTTTATTGATTTTGTTGGTAACTAGATATAGCTATGGCTTGCAATTTAGCTAGATAGAGTAAACTTCTAGGTCTATAGTTAACTTCATATGCATAATGCATATTTGGATTAGCTTAAGCGGTAAAAGATGGTGAGGGATTGAATTAAGATAAAGCTAGCTCAAATTAATTACTGTTGTTAAATTCTTTATTGCATTCCCAACCAGTAGAAAAGTTCACGTCTTGCCATACACTGCATATTAGGATCTTAAGAACCCAATCACTGACTACTTGTTTTGGTTGGTCGTGATGATTCCTAATTAAAAGAAAACAAACAACATACTGTAGAGGTTCAGGACCATGACTCCGTTGTCCAAATGCATTCTTAGTCTTGGTGTTTATGAAAATCACATTATTGACATACATGTTTTGCATTCCATCCTTCATTTCAGTAACCGAAAAAAATATAAAAAAATTCAAACATACAAAATGAAATTTGATTTATATTCCATGCAATTATATTGTTGAATACATAATGGATCGTTTCAATGATCTTTTTTCGGTATTAAGCTGTACATGCTCATATTATAAGGTTGTTAAAACTCTCATTCATCTTTAGCACCGCTTGATTTCAATCCCTTCACTGCAAGAATTAAAAAAGAACGAGTTATTGATCACAATATACACACTGTTTCTTCTGTACGAAATCTAGGGAGAATTTATTGAATTTCGAATTAACCATAAGAAAGTAAGACAATCCTCACCTCAGAGTAACAATCTTGACGAACAACTGTCTGATTGTTTGTATTTACATACACCTCACACGACGCTCTTCCCTGATGAAGATTTGTGATCACAGTTAGACAAATTAAAATAAAGATGTAGCATATGATAGGGTGGTCATAGAAGAAACAAAGCACACCATAATCACATCACCTATTCAGCCTCAACTGCAGCATTTCACATGTATCTTATATTTAGTACTATTTCCATTAGCAGATAGCAAAAAGTCCTTCATCAGTTATGTGCTTCATCATTTGTACCAATCTTCACTTGATAGAATCAGGGTTCCTAAAACTCAATTTTTTTTTGCATTAAAATCTTAATTTCACAAGCAGCAGCAATATTTATTCATACATGATAAAACCGTATCAAGCAGCACAAGGTTTTAATTTTACTTTTCCAGCAGTTCGGATTAGTTTAGAAAAACACTAAAATCTCTACAAACCAGTCACTAAGACATAACATGAATGCAGCTAAGCAAACAAATGCTAGCTACATACAACATCAAGCAGAACTTGACTAAATTTCATACAAAGACCTTTTACACAGCCAAAGTTCACATCTTTGTTCGCAGGTAATGGAAAAATGCCCAATCAATACAAATTTCACAAGCAAAAACATGACCTTTTTTTTTATTTATCATTCAATTGAGTATATCAGATAGAACCAATTCCAATCAAATTCTTCAACACTGAGCTATGAGCAGGTTTACCTTGATAGGAATTTTGAAGAAAAGGAGTCCAACAGTTCCATCCACCTCTGTATCAGTATCAAAGGGTATTACACCCTTGGCCAAATCTTCAAGCAAGTAAAACACGTCGTGGATGACCTCCAGCCCATCGAGCACCAGCGTGGCGTTCACGTACGACGACCCTCTGGCCCTCACGCGCCCTCCATCGGAGCTCACAAACCCTAGCTCTCTCCCCCGGTACCCGACCTTGACGAGGAGCGAATTATAGTCCAGAGAGAAGAAGTCACGGTTTCGGACCTTGATCGTCAGAGAGAAGGAGAGGTCCAGAGTGATCTTCGGCGACGAGTGAACTTGAACATGATTGAGTTGGAGCCGGGCGAGTTTTAGGGTCGGGTCGGAGGGGAAGAGGAAGAAGACGGCGACGGAGAGGAGAAGGAACGCCACGACGGATGATATGCAGGGGTGGAGACGACGTCGTTCATGGTAGTCGGGAGAGGGGTGGTAATGAGTTAAAACGACGACGTGTTGGTGGGATCGGGGATGGTTGGGGCTGGGCGGTAGCGGAGCGTAGAATACAGACTCGCCCTTGGAGGTCGTCATGTTTGTTGGAAACAGGCGAGTAAAGAAACGACTTTCCCAATTTATTTGCGTTTTAGACGCCGTTTGCCTCATGCTTACGTGGCAAGATCTGGGTCGTTAACGGTGATCAATACCCGCCAGCAAATCAGCAATACATTCTATATTATAAAAAGCTAGCCCCAACTGGGCTTCATTCAAAACCCTAGCTCGCTCGCCGGCAGCGAAATTCTCAGTGGCAATAGCAATGGATAAAGGGGAAGCAGAGGAGAAGAGGCCTATTTTCAGAGACATAAGGCGCTATTACTGCGAGTACTGTGGCATCTGCAGATCCAAAAAGACTCTGATTGCTTCTCACATCCTCACTCACCACAAGGTTTGGTCAAAACCATCAAAGTTATCATTTTTATGAATTGGGTGTTTGATACTGTTCTGGGTTTAAAACAAGTTTTGAAATTGAGTTAGTCTCTGGTTTGGATCTGTTAATTGTTATTTGAATTTGTTTTCTTGTGTTTTGCTCTGTAGGATGAGATGGAAATGGCAAAGGCTGATGAAGAAGTAGAGATGGAAAAATCTAATACATGTGAAGAATGTGGTGCTACTTTTAAAAAACCTGCATATCTTAAGCAGCATATGCAAAGCCACTCCCTTGAGGTATTGTATGTATTAAAATTTAAGTTTCTACATAGGTTTCATGAGAATTCCTGGCTCTTATAAGTTGGCTGTAACTTTTTTGTGGATAAACACAGCTGATATGTGAAAATTTTGGAAGGAAAAGTATGTAATTGGCAGTGAAATCAGTTGCATCTTGTACAATACGAGTCTGATGATCCTGCTGCTGATTGATTTCGTAACAGCTGAACTTTTTGTAATTTTTGGTTGAAGTTTCTGTATGTTTTGCATCGATTGAAGATAGAATTTTTGCAGGAATCATCATGTTTAAGAACTATACCATTTGGATCGCGTGAAGCATTGGATCCCACCAAAGAACTCCAAAATGCGAGAGGGTTTGGACTTGAATGGACCAGTACCAGGTGGGAGACCTCCTGTGAAGCTCCATCAAGTGATCCTCAATCACGCACTGTTAAGTTTGAGGTTTGAATCATGTGTACTCTGGAATTATGGCTCTTTTGCCTATTCGTTACTTTTTGGATGAACATTCTGTAATGTTTGCAACGATTGAAGATGTAAATTTTGCAGGAATTAAAACTTCTGAGAAGTATTGTTTCGACAGCGTGAAGCATTGGATCCCACACAAAGAACTCCAAAATGCGAGAGGGTTTAGCTTGAATGGACTAGTACCAGGGGGGAGACCTCCTGCGAAGCTCCATCAAGTGAGCCTCAATCACACTGTACAGCTCCAGATTTAAATGCTTGTTCATGTCAACTTTTAAGTTATGGTTATTTGTTCATGAATTCACTTCAGCTCGTTCTTTACAGAGGCCATATGTTTGCACAATCGATGATTGTCGTTCTAGTTATAGAAGAAAGGACCATTTAAACCGTCATCTTCTTCAGCACCAAGGAAAGCTCTTTAAGTGTCCAATTGAGAACTGTAAGAGGGAGTTTGCTTTCCAAGGTAACATTAAGAGGCATGTTGTAGAATTTCACGGTGAGGATTGCTCTTCCACTAGTGTTGGAGGTCAGAAGCAGCATGTGTGCCAGGAACCTGGTTGTGGAAAGGTGTTCAAATTTGCTTCAAAGCTGCGCAAGCATGAAGATTCTCATGGTAGTTTTTTTGTTTTTGTTTTCCTGAATGCTATTCTTTTTTAGGTTATTTCAGTTGTCTATTCTATTTTATGTCTGTGTAGTTGTTGAATAATGAGCTATAGGATAAACACATTTTTCCTTAAATGATGTGATGTGGTGTTGGTTAAAGTTTTGTTAATGCAAACGCTAATTATTCCTTTATTTTTGCAGTTAAGCTGGACTCAGTGGAAGCATTCTGCTCTGAAGCGGGTTGTATGAAATATTTTTCTAATAAGCAATGCCTTAAGGATCATATCCAGTCCTGCCACACTCATACTACGTGCGAGATATGTGGGAAGAAGGAGTGGAGAAAGAACATTAAAAGTCATCTCCATACTCATGAAGAGGGAGGTTCTTCAGTGGACAAGATTAAATGCGATTATAAGGGGTGTCTTCTCACATTTTCAAAAGTGAGTTCATAAGAAGACTTTCAAACAATTTACACATGTTGAACTAACAAATTCAATTATTTTGACATGAAAAAACTGTCTAGTGTCGTTTGTGTTGCCATGTTCAGTTTCTTATATACCGTTGTTATCTTTGCAGAAATCAAATCTTCTTCAGCATGTGAAGGCTGTACACCTCCAGCAGAAACCCTTCGCTTGTAGCTTCTCGGGCTGTGACAAGACATTCTCATACAAGCACGTGAGAGATAAGCACGAGAAGTCTGGATGTCATGTATATGCCTATGTGAGTGCTTTGTTCTCGGAGCATTCAATTAACTCTTCTGCTGGGTTTTTGCATATTCTTTATGGGTAAACACGGTTGCCGGCAATGCCGCAGTATGAACTCATGTCTGGCATCTGTTGGTTATTGTTTTGAATTGCAGGGGGATTTTGAAGAGGCTGATGAGCAATTCCGGTCAAGGCCAAGGGGTGGGCGTAAGAGGAAGTGTCCTACAGTAGAAATGCTAGTACGAAAAAGGGTGACTCCACCAGATGAATTTGGCCCGGAGTCTGAGTTCCTCTCCCGCTTCTTCTCACAAGAAGAGGAAAATGAACAGTGAGTCGTGCCCTTGTAGTCAATGTGATTGGCCGTTCTCCACCACTATAACCTATGGAAAGTTGAGGCTTATGAGTCTCTAAACTAGACATGTATAGCTGCCTTTGTAATTATATAGAGAGTGAATTTCATAGGCTTATTTCCTGTAATCTTAAAATTGTTGGTTTGTTAGGCCAATTATTGGGTTAATCAGTTGCATGGTGTTATAATTATGACGTCCAAACACAACCTTTATCCGTGATTCAGAAGAACAAAGTTGTACACTAGCCAAAACTCTTAACTCATGGTGACCACCATTTTGCATCGTCTGAAAACTGTGGAAAGAGCGTTTGATACGTATGCATGTATGACAAAACCAGAACCAGAACATGTGGTCAGTGAATACTAATTTGGGTTCCTAACTTGATATTGGATATGCAGAGTATGACAAAACTTGAATTTTTCCACTTGTTGGGAAAATACAATACACAATGTGACAACAGGTATTATAAACAACACTCGGAAAAGAATTTGTAATTCGGAATATCGTTTCTACTTACTTGGGAGTTAAGACGAAGTATGAATGTACATATTATTAAAGAATCCTATTCCGAACAACACTCGGAAGAATTAGGACACATGTATCTATAAATAGAAAGGCCCATTCTGTATCTCTCACTCATCTCCCAAACCCAAAGAAACTGAGAAATTAAGCAAACAAAGTAAAGTATCAATCATGTATTGTCCAAAAAAAAAAGTATCAATCATGGCCCCCAAAAAATCTCTTGACCTAGCCAGAGGCAGCGATGGCGAAGAAGATGGGCTTCGGCGTTGCCGATGCGTAGCAATGAAGAAGAAGAAAAGCAGAGTGACGGAGAAAGTGAAGAAGACAAGGCCCAAGTTGGAGTTGGAGTTGCAGGAGGAGGAGGCTAACAAGTCACTGTACATATGTTGTCTTGAACACGGGACAGATTGGGTGGCTTATGTTGTCCGCACCATCAAATTGGGCGATTTGTTATCATCGTCGTCGTCCTCCGATCCATTGCGATTACAGCAAGTGGCTTATAAGACCGGGGATGATCTTCCCGGTTCTGTGGGTTGCGGTGTTATGGGCTCCCAAATTGTTTTCGCCGGCGGCTTGACACCCAGCTCCCCTCTGGGCTTGGGGGCAATAAGTTCCAAGTCAGTTTGGCATAGACATGTTTATGCTTTTGAAACAGGAACAGGAGGCAGCAGCATGATCAGGAAGCTTGATGCCACTTTACAGCAAGGGAAATTTTACCCTCTGACTGTGGAGCTGGGCGGCAAGCTGTACGCTCTTTCCTATAAGCTGGTCACCGATCCTCCGTCATTTGAGGTATTTGACCCCAAAATGGGGACTTGGTCCGCTCTGCCCCAGCCTCCTTTTTTCCAAGTTGGCTCTCCATATTACGAACACGCTCCCTTCTCTTATGCAATTGCGGGCACCAAGATGTTTGTTTCCCATCGAGAATGTCCAGTGTTCTGCTTTGACGTCGCCCACCCAAACACAGAATGGAGACTAGTCCCTACTATGTGCCAAGGCGGCCCTTTTCCCTTTGACAGGAAATCTTTAGTCCTGGACCTGCCGCCCGATCACAACAACAACAACAAGATAATGTTCGCCTATAGTCATGAGCGTTGGCGTCTACGAGTTTATCTTATGTCCTTGCATGAAAATCAAGAATCTATCACACAAATCGCTGATCTGAGCCTGCCAGAGTTGCCTTGTGAATTTGGTTTGGCAGCATCATGTGATTTTGTCCACATAGGAGCTCACAAAGCCTGCCTTGTTGCCTCCCAATTCGGGCCCCCTTTTGGAAACGGAACTAAATGTGAGCCTGGGACTCATAAGGTACAGGGTGTTGCCATACCATTTCAATATGAATTTGATATCACCAAGGTGGACAAGAAAAATTGTTTCACACTCCAATTCATGCCTACTCGCATCTTTCAATTCCATACCAACCCATCCACTACTCCATATGCTGAAACGGTTGGTTGCTTTGTGCTGTAATAAGTTTAGTTTGCTTTAGATATTATTGAGGACCTTGCACCTTTTCTTGGTCAACTGTAGACAAGAATTAATTTTGTTCTGTATTTGTGTTATGTATACTCCTTCATTACAAAACTTTGGATTATGTTTCACTCGATGATAATATCATTTTCCTTCTTCTGATTTGGCTAAAAGTATCATATTCCCCAAAAAGAATTGCTGTCAAGAAGAATGTAATCTGCATTGTGTTCTCTACTGGTAGTTCCAGCTTATTTAAATGTTTGTCTTCTGGGTGCACAATATGGTTGTCTAATCCTGTAAATCTTAACTATCCGTGCCTTAATGAAATATGATTGGATTTTGTGTCCTGATTGTGGAAATATATGATTCAACTATAAAGGCAATATATTATACGTATATACCACACACGGTATGTATTCTCGCAGGATGGAAGTATGAGCAATCATTTGCACATCCAAGATTCAAAAGGCTTCAACTTGTGCCACTGAGGTGTTCAGATGTAGGCGTTGTTTAAAATTTTTTGTTATAAAACTTTGACCAGTATTGTTTTAATTTGTGATAATATTCTAAGGAAGGACAGAATGCAAGCGAGTTTTAATTTTGCAGTACAAAGGAATTGGAGACGAGCAGGAGAATCCCCTATTTACAATAACAGTGATTATAAGTCACAGATTTTAATTTCAAGATTACCGTTAGATGTATAACAGTGGAACTGCTGGAGGTGGATGGGAAGTCTGAAGGCTTTAAAATACATTGTTGGTCGGTTTGATATTCCTGACTGGAGCAGACTGCAGAGGGACTAGCAGAAGCAGTCCACAGTAATTGGCACGGTGCCATCATGGGATATGTATGACACTTTCAATTTAGAGAAATGGTGCAGGGAAGGTAATTTTGTTTGGTCTCAAGGTTGCAGGTAAAGAA
This sequence comes from Rubus parviflorus, assembly GCA_029955375.1. NCBI lineage: Eukaryota > Viridiplantae > Streptophyta > Magnoliopsida > Rosales > Rosaceae > Rubus > Rubus parviflorus. The sequence continues at coordinate 21,003,011 of JARGGL010000004.1, forward strand.
ATTTCTTTTCATAGCGAAAACAAGTAATTAGCGTACAATGAAGTTTAAATGTGCTGCTAAAATTATTTAACCAATAGTTGGAGAAAAACAGTGCAGACTCGAAGAGGATTATATTTGCATTAGTACCCTATTTTTCTGTTATAAGGAGGTGATATGAGTATTCCTAGGGTTCAGGAGTTGATCGAAGCTGTAATTGGAATTGAGTTCCAGGGGTATTAAATCTAGAGGGGACCAGTGATGTCGATTTTCACTTTTGCAGTGTAGTTCTTAGTCTTGTGTGGCCCTGTAGGATGTGTATGACGCTGTCCATGCTTAGAATGGGTGCAGGTAACTAGGTAAGGTAGTTAAGCTTGCATGTAAGGTAATTTCTTTTCATAGCAAAATCCAGTAATGACATAAACTGAAATTAGAGGTGCTGCCAATGCTGTAGGAACGAATATTCTGAGGAACAGACTGCAGACTCGGAGAAGAGGAAGAAGAAGATTGTTATATGTGGACTAGTCTTTGGTTGTTGTGGTACTTGGTTTTGGTTTACCCCATTTACGTATTCATGCAACTGAAAAGTATCAGAAGGCTCTTACAGTCTACGGTTGGGTTTGAGTTTTTACTTGAAAAGCATTTGTTTAAAATCTGGCAAAGGATTTGCTTGAATGTAGTAGCTGTTGTTATGCTGCGGAAGTTTTCCATTTTTTAGTCCTTTCCTTGTTCTATATATGTTGATAATTCTTCCCAGGTTCGTGATCTTGCTAGCCCAGTTCCAAAGAATTTAGTTTGGGACGCTGTACACACTTTTGTATGAGACTGATATCTGCTAGATGCCTAGAGCTTTCAGAGATTTTGATGTTGAAATGTTTTAGTGGGGTCTTTTTTGTGACCAATACTCATGTTAAAGGGGTATAATAGAGGTCATCTTTAAATCATTTGGAAGATGATAATTATCTCTAGGATTGCTTGAATCTTTCAAACTTAATATCAAATTCTTGTTTTCACTCTCCCAAGTTTGTAATCAGCTCTTTTCTTTTCTGGAGTAGCTGGCAAACACCAAATTTACTGATTTTGTGCTTAGTGATAGATAACTGATGCTCGAAATCAAAGTTAGAGTATTATGCTTTGAATAGTTTGGTTGTTTATGATAGCTCAGTATATCTTATCGGGATTATAATAATTTTTTTTTTGGATTACAAAAGTTTGTAAATCCAATTTAACACCTCAGAATGCGATTACAAAGGAGGGCATTCTTCTCTCTGCATACACCTAGAATTCGATTACAAAGTAGATTCATTTTCAGTTACAGAATTGTCGGCAAGGCATATACAGCCGAGCAGGACTTGGATACTGGTACCCACTTCTAACCAGTACTGAAAAACAGTAAGGAAAAATGCAGTAAATGAAAGATAAAATATGAAAGAAAGAGAAATTCCAAGTAAAACTTTGTTCGATTCTTCACATTATACAGAGCAAAAAACTCAGGGAAACGTCTTGAATAAACAAGTAGATGATAGTAACAAAAATAAGGCCCATGGCCCTCAGCTTTATAAATAGTTAAATAGGCTGGAAGGAATTGATGCAAATTCATATTTTTTAGATCGAGGCAAGAGATCATCGATATAGTTGATACTTGATAGCATGTAAACAAAACTTGTCTTCAAAATTATCAGTGAACTAGAGCTAGCAAGGCTCTTGTGTGCACACAAACAGTAGAGATTTGCTAGGGATCCAAGCCAGTCTTTTTGCAAGATCGAAGATGGCATAAAACAAGTCTGAAGTCTCTACTTGTAAGCTTTTTGAAAATCCAATTAGTGATCTATTTTCATATATAACTTCTTTAGGTGATACCTAAGACAATTAGAATACAAGTTCTCAAGCCTTCGATCGAAAATACTCATTCAAGAATTACAAGATGAGACGAAGAAGATCGAAGAAGAAGAAAACGCATACTTGCATCATTAATAAAGCCCCCAAAGCAGCACAGGAATTAAGCATCATCACTGATGGCACCAATCTAGAACTTCAAAGCAGCACAATCAACAAAAGCAAACCTATATACATATTGCAAGAGATCCCCTAAATTATAAAAAAGGAAGAGAATTTTGACAACAGTAATTCTGAAAACATGTTTCTGGCAGCCAAAAGATAGGTATGTATAGAAAAAATGCAAATCCTTCAGGCATGACAAACTAATGAGAAAAAACATTGGAAGATAAATAATATAATATACGGAGAAACAGTAAAGAAAGACATTTTTTAACATCTCTGAGTTGAATAACTATTGTGTTCGATCGGTGGCTTTAGGACTAGGACACATACAAGGTAAACTTCGATCTTTAAACTGTAGTACCAACGACATCAGACTGAGCTTACTAATAACACAATCATGACATGAAAAGAACGAACGATAAAGGAAATAGCTAGCAAGTCGCAAAAATCTCAATTTGCAACTACACTCAAGAAAGTTGAAAAATTCAGTACATCACGAACCTCTTTTATAGCAAGAAGATGAACAAGGATAGTACTGTGCCTGACTATTTATGCCTAAGTACTTATGGATTTCAGCTTGACTAATTAGTAATTAACAATGGATAGTACTTTGGTCACCATGATGCAGTCGAGAAACAAGGAATATTAAATACTTTTTAAGAGAGATCGATAAATTACATTTCTAAATGCCTTGCTTAGCAAGGAAACAAAGCTTAGCTAAGGCAGGCAGGCGCCTACCTTGTTCCAATATCACCACCACCCGCTCGGCTGCCTCCGGGCACCGTTCTCCTTCTGATTACAGCAACGATGGCGAGGGGCAGTGTCATACACAGATACACTAGAGACGGCCAGACGGGCAAACCTTTATATGATACAAGCTAGTATGCCCATTTCTTCTTTTACGTTATGAAATTATGAGGTTAGTTTACACACTTCTCTTAAAATGTACGTGTGAATACTAAGGCTTTTTCAATATTGAAGAATTGTATGAAATATTTGCAAACATGTTTAGTTGGTTTCTTTGATATCCATGTCTGTGTCAAAGCCTTCTGATCTCTGCTTTAAATTCTCTTGCTTCTGTGGGTTCAATACAAGATCCATTCTTGTCTCATCAAAACCGTGAATCTCTTGAATGATTATGAATTGGAAGCTTCAATGCTGTTAAGAGTTGTAACTGGTTGCTTTCGAATTTAGATCGAGTATATATAGAATATACTAATGAGTGACTCACTTGTTAATTTGTTTTCTAGTTTTGGAGTTTAGATATGGCAATAGTTTTGGAGTTTAGATATGGCAATAGTTTTCTAGTTTGCTGAAGTGATTTTAAGTTTTTGTTTTCTTTGGTTAGCTTATGGTTGATTTAACTTGAAATAGTAAATTGGTTGTTATTTTTGGAGCTATATATGTTTTATCTTTCAATAAGTGGGCTCTGCTATAGAATGTTGAAAACAGATAATGATATCAGTTCTTTTAGGCAATAGACTATGATTTAATTAGTTCTTGAAATGGTCTATTAGATGAGCTTTGTATAGGTGTTACCAATTATCCTTGTTTTTTTTTGGTGAAAATTATCTCTTTGGTCCATTAGAGAGAGAGAGAAATAACGTTGTTCTACAATACCAGGTATAAATCTATATCTGACATTTTTCAATTTCCAAATTATTTTATAAAAGTGTACTACCAAACACATCCGATTTATATACTTAGAAGATGAAAAACTGTTTTGCAAATTCTTACCACGGTTCAAGCAATAAATGTAATGAAAAGCAAAACCTCACTCAATTGCAGTGCTTGTAATTAGTAAATCCAAGAAGATTCAAATCTACTGGCGGTTCTGAAGGGAAAACCCAGGTTCATCAATCACGTTACAGTTTTGAAGGGAAAACACTGATTCCTTATCTTCATCAATCAAGTTAATCCCATCCTGAGATTCCTCCGATGGTGTATCAGCCTTAAAGCTTCCAGTTGATCCATTAAGCTTTTTATCAGAGGAAGGATTCCCACCCAACCTTTTGTAAAGAGTTATTGCTTGAGAAATCATGGAGGAGACACTTGAAGCATCATTGGGAAGAAACACTGTTGAGGTGCCCTGGAGAAAAGGTTAAGGAGGCACAAGTACAGATAAGAAGGCAGACTATTTTATTAATCAATTAAGCATACTCCAACACAGCATAAACAAAAAGTAAAATGCTTCTGTTTTCACCTCTTTGGCCAGATTTCCAGATTTCCAAAGGCAAAAACATACTGCTCAGCAACTTTCAAACCAGCAGCCTGCAAATCAGACCATAATTTTAGTTCCTTCCTCCATGCATGCAAAGAACACAGTACATAATTTTCACGAGTCTGTAAACCACAAGACATCAGACTAGATAAGATAAGTCTACATGATCATTGCTTACAAATTTTATATATATATATATATACTATATACATATACTTTTTTTTTTCTTTTCACTCAAGAAGACACTAATGAAGAACCGACATGTTTTAAGATTGACTAATTCTTGAAGAATTTAACACACTGAAATAATCTAACATGGTGCAACAGATATAGAGCATGATTCCTCACCCCCCCTCCCGGAAAAGAGAAATAATAGAAGATTTCACGATTTAGAAGTTTTGAAAAAAAAAAAAAAAAAAAAACTCGATCCTAAACTAAGCTAAAGTCCATTTAGAAATATTCTTTGCCAGTTCATTTTTGGCCTATTTGACAAGAGGCATGAGGGGAAATCATATGGTGTTACATCTTTTATCTTTTACATGAAAAATAAACAAAATAACAGTGGAACCATTTGGAACTGTGTTGGGACACACAAAAGAACTTGTATGAAAGGTGCAAAGCTGACAAGGCTCTATGATACAGAATATCTGAAACGAATTATGAAGAACAGAAATTTTCCAATAGCATACCAATCCAACAAGCATTAACACTTCATACAGTTAAAGGGGTAAAAAAAAAAAACTTGCAAAAACATAAATGCATTCCCAGGCTTGATTCCTATGCATGAACTGCTTTTACATTTACAACACTCGAAGGACAGCACCTGCAGTCTCAATGGACTAAAACCAAGTGCCAACTAAGTACATGCATATGCTAAAACAAAAAATTAAGAAACCAACGCTCTAGAAATTACTATTGGCACTCCCAGACTTTTATAGATAATACTACAATCACAATACGGGGAGGAAGAACCTCACCTCTATACCCCCAGGTTCCATAAGACTCTTTGATACAAGGGAAATTCCTTTAGAAGCTGCATCCGCTTTAGCAAGTTCTCCTATAAAAAAAATTAAATAGAGAAATGGAGAAGTCAACAGTAGAAATTACAAGTGACAAATTCATCTGACTAAAGAAACATCAACTTCAAATTCATCTGACTACAGCAGAATATTGCACACTACTGTAACTAAATTATATCAGAATTGTAGCTACCTTCTGCAGCCAACAATGCAGCCTGCTTCTCCCCTTCTGCTTTGTTAATGGCGGCATCCTTTTCACCTGAGAAAGATTAGTTAATCTCTGCCAATGTGCCTAGCTACATATCATTCACCTTGTATATATAGAATATCAAACAACCTTCGAGTTCCTTACCTTGAGACACAAGAATTGTAACTCTCTTTCTGCGTTCTGCATCTGCTTGCATTTCCATGGATTGCCTCACCTTGTCAGGAGGAGTTATGTCCCCTAAACAAGTACGACAATTCAAGCAGTTACCAAAAGATTTCTCACGAACATAACAAAACGTGTCGGAATGAAATACTTGCAAAAAGGATGACTTAATTCTACAAAATGATGCCACTCAAAATATGTCTCAACTTAATATGTGAAGTTACAAGATATAAGTTTTGACCAATATAGAACATCAAACTGGAATAAGGTACAGAGGGCATATTTATCCTGCTTTCTTACTTAAAGCATGCCCCTCATCAGACTCTTGTTTCTTACCCAGCAAATTATCAAAATACAGACAAACACTTGTTGGCCAATTAGTAAAACAAACATATATAGATATATTCATAAGTGGCAGAGTTTATGAGATGCAAGGAAGAAGATAAATCTACCACAATCTCATAATAAGCGTATCTTTTCCCAATGGGCTGTCAAGAGTAATTTACGAACCTATTACTATCTTTATTGGACATTTGCTTGTTACCAGCAACAAATCATAGATATATCATCATCATCAGGTGCAAACAATAAAGAAGATAAACGTACCACTATCAAAGTATTTAGGTCTTCTCTTTCCTTAAATGCATTGTTAAGAGTAAGTTTCACAATTGCAGTACGCATGATACCCTGAGCAAGCTGAATAGATGCATCAAAAGGACTCGAATGTATATAGGAGGCCAGGAAGGGTTCCAGAATCTGCATCAACAAAAGAAATTTTATCGATAAGTGGAATCAAGAAATGGATTCCAGAATGCAAGGTTGTGTGGTACTTTGCAAAGCGCTTTATCACAAAGGCGATACTTTCAGGCACAGTACTTATGAGTTTACCAGATACTGTACAAACATTAGAGGAATCACCAGTCCCTCGGGATTCCAAAATTGAGCTGCAGACTTGGCTCCAGAAAACAAACCCTAAGTTACGTTGGACATAAATAAGGCAATAAATTATTGGTTTGTTTAGGTGGACCTGCAACAAACACAATAAGGTTATGCGTTGGAGGTAAAGGTAATGATGAGTGATTTAAACAATAACAAGTGACAACGAAGCATTACTTGAAGTACTTCATGGACTTCTTGAAGTCCAGGTCGATCTCCAACTCCCACAAAAACTCAAACCAGCTTGAACCTATAGTGGGGAAAAGCTCATATATGATGGCACCTTTCTGGCGCTTACTGTATACTTGTTTCATCTGTGCCTTCCACAGGTGATCGTTGATGTGGCGAACTATGTTTCTCGCCAATTTAACTTGGCTGATAGAATCATCTTTGTAAGTCCCATGTAGGTACACTCGAAGTGCCCAGTAATGATGAGGATGTTTGCTGCAGGTGTCATAAAGTTTAAACTTCCGGTTGTACTTCTTCTGTTCCCATAAGGAGTAGGCCTCCTCCCAATGCACGAGCTTACCAGCGTACAAAACCCAACGGTCACGAAGATTCTCTACCACGTCTGCAGGAAAGTCAGCCCTCTGCTCTTGGTTCTGCAAAAACTCGTGATAGTAAAGAGAGTTAAACTGTCTCCTGGTGAGACCAGGAGTCTTCAACTTGGCCAGAAAATCATCTCTGTCTTTCCTGGATCCTATTGTGCCATACACTGCTTCCACGTGTTCCTGTAATCTGAGTGGATACTGGTAGTTGTCGGATAAGTTCACAGCAGGAAGCATGGCCACATTGTCTGTCACAAGTACATTGCTGGGGACCAGCGAACCGCATGGAATGCCATGATTCCATCGGTATTGTAATGACTCCATCAAATCCCTAATACAGGTATAAATTTGGGTCAGACCAAAAAGTAAAAGAAAATGAGCTTTAGTTTTACATAATCTATAATCTTTATATAGATACAGAGCTGGTTTTCAGAATATTTGATGGGACACCTACATATAATCTTGATTTCTCATTCACAAGTTCATAACATCATATAATCTTTATCTGTTCAGTATGTCACAATACTTTTCTTGGTCCATAAACAACAAAAAAAGAATTAAACTATGAATACAACTAAAAACATAAACAGACTCTGAAGTTCGAAGAAGGGCACAATTCAAAACGTAGAGAACGGTAAATGACTTCAAGACCATACCTGGTCTGCTGCTGAAGAACCTCAATTGGTAGATCATAAACGCGCCGACCGATGGAGTTGTGAACAGTGCGGAACACCTTCCCATCATAGAAATCCACGTATTCTTTCATAAACGAATTGTTTTCAATTCCTCTTTTCCGTTTCGCCATCTTCAAGAAAGAAGATCAATCTTTGAGAAATGAGAAATGGGGGACGCGATCGAAGTTGAAAGGTTGTCCGAGATGGAGTGCCGTTCAACAATACGGGAGATGAGCGTTTGTCCGAGAGAGAGTTTTTGGCTGAGAATTTGGGAGGAGAGGGTTTGAATTTGGGATTAGAATGTAGGGTTCCGAGAGAGAGTTTTTGGCTGAGAATTTGGGAGGAGAGGGTTTGAATTTGGGAGGAGAGGGTTTGAATTTTGGGATTGGATTTAGGGTTTAAATTTGGGTTTTACTCGAACAACGGGCTATCAAACCCGAGAGCACGGAAAGGCGGAAGTGGGTTTTTTATTTTCTCATCTTCAAAGTGATTTTATTATTTTAGATTTTTTTTTTGTCTATATTATTGAATAGATGCTTTCGCGCTTGAACAACATGAGATTCTAATCTTCAAATTTGTTAATTTTTATTTTAAAAAATAAAAATAAAAACATTAGGGAAATAACGTATTTTATTTTGGTGTATTTTATTAAAAAAATGCTTTCACGCATAAATCGTGTGATTTAGTACCGAACCATTTTTTTGAAGCACCCGTGATTGAAGGTTTACCAAAATTCTCGAAATGTCTAATCTGTCCAAAAGTGGTGTCCTATAACAAGTAATTTTTGGAGAACTTACCACACTTTATGCCAAATGATTTCTGACATATTACAATAACTGAAATATCACCCCCAAGAGCTCATAATCAAAATAAGGTTCTATCTTTTAATGTCTTGATTTTCTAACAATAAGGAAACAACCTTTTCAGACGACCAGGTCATTGGCAAATGTTACTTCCTTATTATGTTATTGAACAAATGTTTTCGCGCTTGAACAATTGTCTGATTTAATAGCAAGTCATTACTCTAACAACCCGGATCGAATGAAGTTCTAATCTTCAAATTTCTTGAATTTCTATTTTTTTCTTTAAAATAAAGATAAGAACAATGGGGAAACAACCTATTTTATTTTTGCGTATTTTGTTAAATAAATAATTTTGCTCTTGACCAATCGTGTGATTTGGTATCGAACCATTTCTTGAAGCGCCCCTGATTAAAGGTCTATTAAAATTCTCAAGATGCCTAATTTGTCTAAATGTGGTGCGCTATAGCAAGTAATTTTTGGAGAACGCTATGTTTTTATGCAAAATAATTTTCGATGCCCAATGTGCATCAATAATAATTGAAATATCAACCCAAGAGTTAAGGATCAAAATGAAATTTTATCTTTCATTTTCTTGATTTTCTAATTAAAATAAGTTAATAATAACAACAATAACTGTATTTTATTTTTTAAAGATTTTTTTTGTCTATATTATTGAACAAATGCTTTCGCACTTGAACAATCGTCCAATTTAATGGCGATTCATTACTCTAGGAACCCAGATCGAATGGGGTTCTAATCTTCATATTTATTGATTTTTTTTATAAAAAAAATAAGAACAATAGGGAAACAACCTATTCTATTAAAGAAATGATTTAGCTCTCAAACAATTATGTGATTTAGTACCGAACCATTTCCTGAGGCACTCGTGATTAAAGGTCTACCGAAATTCTCAAAATGCCTAATTTGTCCAAAAGTGGTGTGCTATAACAAGCAATTTTTGGTGAACTTACCGTGCTTTTTGCAAAATGATTTCCGACTCCCAATATTCGTTTACAAAAATTTGAATATCAACTCTATGAGCACAATGGGGTACTTGATTTTTTAAAATTAAAAAAAAAAGGTTAATAATAATAAGGGAAATTATCACAAATGGTACTTGAACTTTACCTCAATTATATGGATAGTACCTGAACTTCACTTTTGATCACAACCGATACCCGAACTTTTCGAATTCATCATAACTGGTACATACCGTCAGATTTAGTCAATTTTCCGTTAAAAACGATAAAAAAAAACTGAAAAAGAAAGAAAGAAAAAAAAGTCATCATCTTCTTCCTCCTCCTCCTCCTCCTCCTCCAGTCACTCTCTCCTTCTCCGATTTCTTCTTCGTCCTCCTGGAGCTATCAGCTCTCCCTAATCACAACACATCACTTCACCTCCACTGCAATTCCAACTCACAAGCCCATTCCATCTTCACCCATGGCTTCAATTCAAAACAACCTTCAATCCGCTTCGGCGCTTCCTCTCGGATTGCACAAAGAAATTCGAACCACCACGACAACACTCAAACTGATTTGGACACCCACCAAACCAGGCCGTGCCTCCATTCACACCACCAAAGCTCCGCCGCACCTTGTCGTCATCACCACCATTTCAATTGCCCAAAATCAAAGCAAACTAGCTTGTGATAATTTCCTAAAACTCTAAAAATTTTGAAAAAAAAAAAAAAAAAACTCTGGAATTCTTCTTTCTTCCTCCTCCTCCGGCCACCCTCTCCTTCTCCGCCGTCCAACACTTCAATGGTTCGATCACAATCCACCGCAGCTCTTCTTCTGTTCCAATTCAATCTCCAAGCCACAACCATGGCAACCCATGCCTCTGTCAGCCTTCTTCCACCGCTCAGCCCAAGCCACTCTTCTGCTAAGGACACCCCAATCAGTGCCGCCGCCAAGGTGGCTGGAGGTGGTGGCACCTTATGGTGCAAAGGGAGAGGAGAGGAGAGAGAGAGAGTGAGAGAAAAAAAAAACTAAACTAAAACTAATTTTTGTTGTTTTTTTTTTTCAAAATTTTTAGATTTTTGACGGAATGTAACGGCATGTACCATTTAAAATGAAAACGAAAAGGTCGGGTACTGGTTGTGATCAAAAGTAAAATTCAAGTATCATCCATATAATAGAAGTAAAATTCAGGTACCATTTGTGATAATTTTTCTAATAATAACAATAATGGGCAATCAACCTTTCCCAACAATCATTCCTATTTTTAATATTTTGGCTCTTTCTTATTTTATTAAATAAATAATTTCCTACTCGAACAATCATGTAATTTATTACTTCAGTACCCATGCTTTGTGTAAGGTCATAATTTTTTAAGGTGAAATATACTTCACATTCTCACAACTTTTTGCATGGTTGGATTGATATACAAAACTACAAAAGTTCAAAGAATTCATGTAAATCCAAGCTAGGAAGCTTGACTATGGAGAATTGGAGATCGAGACTGTGAGTCTGTGACACATATAGGAGCTGTTTGTATCTACACGTAACTATGTATCCTACCATGGAAATAGTAAGATAAAATTGTTTCTATTTTTTCTCTGTGATTGGGGGCCATGCCAATGCCTTGTGGCTGCTGACCATTCCCCAATAAAAATCAGGGTTTTCTATCATTCTAGCTAATAGCTATATGCCTTTTGGCCTTACAAAACTCATCCCAAATCATCCATCACAGTCCAGAGAAAAAGAAGAAAAAAGAAAACAAGGCGATATATATATATATATATATATATATATATATTTCCATATAAATAATTATAAATCTACCAACGAGTGGGAAGCTAATTAATATATTAGTCATTGCGTGTGCTAATTTCTCAAGTAATTAACAGTTGCATTCTGTATGAGATTTTGACAGAAATTAGCTAGCTTTTCTGTATGGATAGGTCGATGATGCATGTCTTTGTGGCAGAAAGAAGAGAAGATCGAATTTATGATCGATATTGATAATACATTCAGATATCAGAGAAGTGGCACACATAAAACTGAAATACATCGACTCATGATCAGCTATATATAGCCTTTATATATATAACACATATATGACACGCCGGCCTTAACTAAGCAACCAGATCGAGATCGAAGAAATTCCCTTAATTTATACCTTTATATTTGTTTATACGAAATATTAGTGTGTGTGTGGCTAATCAAAATGAAGCAATTAACACCTGCTTTCTTGCAAACTACGTACTACGTACTTAAACTTGTTTAATTTAAGTAGAGTGATCAATTAGTGATGTGGGAGAGAGAGACGCCGGCGAGTTATTGGCTGCAGGCATGGACTTTGATCGCTTCATCCAACCGGTGGCTGAGGGGGAGCGATGAAACCGGCACCTGAATGAGCCTTGATGAGTTGTTGGTGAGCATAAGCACTGGCCTCCTCCTCCTTTAGCGGCTTTAGGCGAAGGTGCTTCTGCAACGTTGCCACTGCTTTTCGGAGAATTGGTTGATACACTCATGTTATTTTTGCTACCGTGCCCGTGGGATGCCATGTCTGTCTATCTCGAATGAATTAACAAGCTAGACAAGAGTGAGTGAATGAATGAATGAGCTAGGAGAACCTCTAAACTGGTGCTTGTACTACTTATTGGAACCGTTAATTAGTTTACTGTGAATGAATGTATATATAGGAGAATATAATGCATCTATTATTTGAGGAAAAAATACTTTTATCCTCAAAGGGGTGTGAGGCCAGAACAAGTTAACGCCGGCCAATCAAGATGTGCACTTTGATTGCTAGCTAGCTCCTCTCTTAATTTGTCATTTTGTCCCTAATCCCTATGTTTGGTGTAAGTCGACGTGTCTTATGACTCCATCGCAACTACCATTTGATCTACTGGCAAGACATTTAATTTTAACAAAATGTTAATAGAAGTTTTAAGTTCGAATCTCTCTATTCCATAAAAAACAAAAAACAGAAATAAAGTCGCAATACTCCAATGGTGTAGCTTTCAAATCTGCAAGATAAAAATGTTGTTAAATTACATATACCCCCATAGCACTTTAATTCTTCATCGATGAATCAAAGCTTTTCACTTTGGCGTTGCAATACACCAATAAGCAATTGGCGTTGAATTGTGAAGTGAAATCTAAATAGAGGAAAATGTTATGGGCGTAGATAATATGTTTCTTAAAATGTTTGGATATGAATTACTTTTAACGTAGGCGAAGAGAACATAAAAGAATCTTACATTAAATGTTCAATGAATTATCTCAAATAGACCAAAGCAATGAAAACGGCAACTTGAGGCGTGGGCTAAGTGGCAGCATGTAGATGAGGTTTCCATGTGGAATGAGGTAAGCTTTTTACATCAGATGGTACATACATGTTGTGAGGCAAAAGATTTCTCCTCCCAATGTGGCTAAGAGTTCTTTGTTGTCTTCTGCTCCATTCATAATGCAAAATGAGCACATATCCAATATGTGATTGGACTTGCCAATAACAAGCCCATCATTGTGAAAACGAACTTTCAGGTTCTCTTGCTAGTCCATGTAATTTTGCTTTGTTGCTTTTCTTCCCATGTTTTCTTCCAGACCAAAAACAAAAAAACCTTTCAGGTTCTCTGGCTAAAAAGAACTTCTAGAAAGCTCCAATTCTAGCTTGGTTTGGTCTCCAAAAATCGCAAAAGCTAGTTGTGCTATATATCCTGTTGAATAATTTGAGTCTCATCTATATCATTATATGATCGAATACATGTTATATCCAATGATCGATGAATTGTCAAACATTGCAAGTTAAAGTGGAATATATATATATGCTGATCATATCTTCAAATTTAGAGAAACCATCTGTCGGCTCGCTCATTTAACAACATGAATTACGATTTAATCATTGAACTTGTACATAAAACATCCCTTCTAGCTAGCATTGTATAATATTATCCCAAGTCCAACCTAATATTCTAAAATGGGGAGTTCTGTGATGTTATCTAACCCCTTGTTCAAGAAATCTCACCCCACAAGTTTCCTGTTTGTTAAATGATGTGCCAACTATATATATAAGATATATTTAGCATACTATATCATACAAGTCGGCTGGCTATGCCTGCCTAAATAAGATTGATCGTACATCTTTCGGATAGAATCAATCATGTACGTGGGATGAAAATGGACAAGTAAGAAACACCCAAGTCATTGGCAACAAAGGTATTCGATGAATTGATTTAAAAAGACTAAAATAAGAGTAACTAAGGAAACAAAATAAGATATACAATGCAAACTTCTATATCTCAATCTCCGATAAAATTCATAAATCCGCCACTAGTAGAAATGATTGTGTATGGTTATTTTAAGGAATTGCGATAATGTTGATGATCCTGACACAGCTACTGAAAGTAATGGCCATGTTAGGTTCTTGTTCTGTTTGGGCTTTTTGCCTCCATTATACCAAAAAATTCTATTCAAAGTAACAAAACAGAGGGAAAGGAAAGAAAAACAAGGGGAAATGGAAGAAAAAGACAAAATGAGAGGCAGGTAGCAAATCAACTGCCAGTCAACAAACAAACTACCAGTCTGTTTGAAACGCTATTGCCACTCCAATTTTGCTCCTTCCAGTAATTAATCCTCTATTGTCAAAGCCTCAAAGGCTAATCAAGTGATTCACATTCCCTGGAAACATCAAAACGGCTACCACAATAGCAAGTCCCGTGTATAACTTTTCTCTCTAATTCATTCTCCTTTGCTGGTTTTTCACTCAATTTCAAACTGATAAAAGTCTCGATCTCCTTCCTTACATCCTGTGTTTGAGAAGATTCGGTCGACTAAGTGATTATGGCGAGAACAGCCAATAAGAACATACAAGCCAAGCTGGTGGGTATGTCTTCCTTTTTTTTTTCTTTCATTCATTTGTATGCATGAATTGGCCTAATACTGATTAGCAATTTAATTCTTGTTTACATATGTGTGATATGTTTGTTTAGGGACATGAAATGAGTTGTGTGAGGATCCATGATCAATTATGTTCTCAAGTTACCTCTTTGATTAGTGTTTATGAATTCAGAATTTTGTCTATGCCCAAAAGTTATTTTCTTGTGGAAAAATATACCATTAGATTATTGTTGCATTTTGTGATTAAACAACTTGACATGGAAAATCAACAACAGGAATACATGATGGTTAATTAACTTGATTAATTATGTTTTTCCCAGGTACTTCTTGGGGACATGGGAGCTGGGAAAACAAGTTTGGTATTGAGATTTGTGACAGGAAAATTTTTGGAATACCAGGTTTACTTTTTGACATGTTGAATCTTTCTTATATTATATATCGTTTAATTACTCCCTAAATTTCTTCATCAGCAGCATCATAGTAGTTCGTTGCTTCTAACATGTGTAAGCTGCAGGAATCAACAATTGGAGCAGCTTTCTTCACTCAGGTTCTGTCATTGAATGAAGCTACCATAAAATTTGATATATGGGACACAGCAGGTCAGGAACGTTACCATAGCCTGGCTCCTATGTATTACCGCGGCGCGGCTGCAGCTGTTGTGGTCTATGATATCACAAGCATGGTAACCAATCAATTTAGGTTCACATATCTTTATGTTTGTTGCTGGTTTTTTGCATGTTCATGCTTGTACGTAATTGTCATTGAATGTTAGAATTTCCAAAACATACATGCCCTTGAATGGTTACATTGCAAGTAATTTGCGGACTGTATGTAATTGACATGAAATTTTTTCAGTTTTCGATATTCTTGAAGCACAGATGTGAGCATCTTTAATGTTTGAGCTTTGATTCTTTGAAAGCAGAATTTGTTCATGTAAAGCTAGCCACTTGTGATATGCTCGTTGAAATCCTTAGACTTAATCTGCCAAATGATATAGGGATATGTCCTTAATGATCTGTAATATGAGTCATGTACCTTTTAAGTGTCATTAGTTCAATCATATTGTTTTTCGTTGCAGGATTCATTTGTCCGAGCAAAAAAATGGGTTTTTGAATTGCAAAGACAAGGTACATTGAAAAGTTTGGAGTTACAATTTTTGGATTCATGTAAAATTCAATAATCAATATTGTTCAAGACTTGTAGCTCACTTAAATTGATTTAACTTCTCATTCGATATCAGCAAATCCAACTTTAGTAATGTTCTTGGCTGGAAACAAGGCTGACTTGGAAGAGAAAAGAAAAGTGGGGTCTGAGGTACTTATTCTCTATTCAGCATCCAATGTTCATTTCTTTGTTACTTCTATTCATAAATTACAGTGGAACGCACAACTGTAAATTTGCATCTCGATATGAGTCTTTGATTCTTTTGCAAATGAGTTTTCTGCTTGATGCTGTTAATCAAGCAATTCAACCTTTGAAATTTTGCTGCAGGAAGGTGAACAATATGCTAAAGAAAATGGCTTGGTATTTCTTGAAACATCTGCAAAAACTGCGCAGAATGTCAATGAGCTCTTTTATGAAATAGGTACATACCACATACCTTACCCCTTAATCTTCTAGAGGATAGGCACTGATTCATTTGGCCCTGTCTCACTCTTACTTTCACCTTGAACACCAAAATGTTGATTTACTGCTGTAATTATCTGAGAAATTTACCCTAAAGATATTTCTTTTGTAGCAAAAAAATTGGTCAAAGCTAACCCTTCTCGTCAGACTGGGATAAAATTGCACAGCAGATCACAAGAAAGCAGCAGGAGATTGTTTTGTTGCTCTGTATGATGCCTCCTCACTATTTGAAGGTATGCAATTTTCTGTGCACCAAAATTCTCAATTATTGAAGTCTTCAGAAGATTACTAGTTAACAAGCCCTTCTATTTTGGCCTCCCATATTTTTTGATTATCAGGTTTGTGATCAATTTCAAGGACCCTGGTTCAACAAGATGGAAACTAAACTGATGATTATGGCACATTGATTCATCAATGATGATGAAGACCCATCTGCAAAATCGTTACGAATTCGAACTTCGTTTATGTACATTATAAGAATATTATCTCATTACAGATGCTTTATGACAGTGCTCAACTGGTGTTCTTTGATGTGCAAGAGTGATTCTAGAACATTATAATGAGAACAGAATGTCGCACATAAAACGTGTCAAAATAACCAAACTAAGCTCGATTACTGAATTCTTGTTATGCACTACGTTACTTCTGCAATTATAATTCCGATACCATGTTAGACAATTACCGACCCTAAAACAGATGGTTATGGCTGAAATAGCCAACTGCCTAGTCTCCTAGACTTTGTTTTGGTTATACTTTTCAACGTTTCTCAGTTTCTTTCCCCTCAAGGTGGAGACCTATCAGTGGTCCTATGCTACTCCTGTTAGATAGAGTTTGGGACCTCATGAATGGCATCCTAAGACAAGTGGAGCTAAAAAGGAAATTCAAGGATTCATTGAGCAGCTTCATTGTTCAATCAAATCAATAACATAGTGAAGACAAACAAAGGAGTAATATCTGTCAAGTTCCGGTTTTGCTACACACAATGGGGCACTCCCATCACAGTAACAAATTCAGTGCTCACCCAGAGTTGATTAAAAGCCCCTTTGGTATTCCTTTTTAGATAACTAACTAAAAGCACTTTTAAAGGCATTTGACCAGATTAATTAAAAGCACTTTTAGTGTTGTCAATGATACTTATAACAAAAACGCTACTAAAGCAGCAATCAGATCAAACGAAGCAATGTCAAACGAGCCCTTAATTCAATTAGTTGATAAACCAGTGAAATTGATCAAATTTCCAAACCTCCACTCAGATTGTGCCTCATGTTTATGGGGGCCTCTCATTTCTCAATGTGTTGGAGGGAGAGGCAAGGCATGCACTCTTTGGCCACATTCCCCTATTGAATTGAATTACAGAGTGCAGTGCAGGAAGTGAAGCTTCTTGCCTAATGGTGCTCTCATCTCATGGAAACCCAAGAGGTCTCGTCCTTATCAAACTGGACAAACACCTCGAAGTGACACCACCACAGGTGACAGCTTTGGTTTAATTTAGGCTTCAGCTGCACTGTCATCATTACTCGAGGTCCCTCAAAAACAGAGAGACTTGTTTTCATTTTATTTATTTTTATACCCCCATTTTGTTTTTTTGCCCTCTAGTCCACCCCCTTCATAGCTCAGACTTCACGTGCATTTCTCACAAATTCACAATCCCAAAATCAAAAACAAAGGCTCATAATTTATCATCTACTCTACTGCTGCCATAATAAGACTGCTTCCCAATAACAATTACAAAAAAGCAAGTGAAAACAAGAAAGCAATTCTGTCAAAGAAAGAGTTAGAAGAAGCAGCTAAATTGGCACTATGGCTTTTCACGCATGCAGTGAAAAAAAGTTCATCTGGGTACTCTCTCTCTCTCTTTCCAGCTCATTTTACCATTTCCCAGTACAACATCACAGACTCAGAGTGAAATACCCAAAACAACCAAAACAAAACAAGTGAAAAAAACTAGAGCTCTTAATTATCACCATGAAGGAGAAGTAGAAGGAGAGCCTGAGGATGAGGATGAGTTACCATTGTTAGTGTTGGAATCACTACCTGAAGTGCCCAAAGACCTTGCATCTCTGAGAGAAACTGAGCAGGCCTCTTTGGGTAGCTTTTTCATTGGAGTTAAAGGAGGTGTGTTTGAGCTTGAAGGCCCAGAACCAGATGGGGTTGGTTGAGCTATCTCATCATTATCTTCACCGGAGCTAGAATTAGAACCCTCCATTTCTAATCTCGAAGGCGATGTGTCCGGAGTTTCAAAGGGAGTGTTTGCCCTGCTTGCTTCATTGTCGTATATCGGATTGCAAATGTAGATCAAATGATCTTCTGCAGCACCAACAGTAGAGTTGGGACCAGTACTAGCTTGAATTGGGTCTTGTTGGGTTGGCTGTGGTGAAGTTGCAAAGGAAATTGATGGGGAAATGTTTGATCTTTCTTGGTTTGGGATGTCAAGGACTTGGTGGAGGTTACAGTGTTGCTTCTTTGGTTCTGCATTGTACTCTTCTTTGCAAGAGATTGATGGGAAGAGGAAGCTTCTCGGAGCTCGAAGAACGCCTAAGAAGCTGCCTAGAGGAGGACCTTGAGGTTGTGATGAAGGCTCGGTAGAGGCGGTAGTGGCTTCCATGGTGGCGGGGGCGGTGGTCAGGTCGGTGTTGACGATGGAGTTGTTACTGTTGGTTTTGTGCTGACGCCGGCGGCAGAGTAAGAGTGAACAGTACAGCTCAGCTAGCAGGACCAAGATTAAGCCCAACACTATGGCAAGGCTCACCACCATTACCAGTGTTGCCCCCATAATCACTTTGGATGTGCCCTTCATCTCCCTCTCTCTCTCTCTCTCTGCTCTGTTCTCTGTCTGTTTCTCTCTCTAAAGCTTTGGAATGTGAGGCAGTGAAAGAGTGAACTGGGTTATATTGGAGAGTGGGAAGCTTTATTTTGGCGGGAAACAGTACCTCACCTTTGACAAGGAAAGAGCATGGGAAGGGAATCTAGAAAGGGCAATAAGGCATGGGGAATGTAAAGGCGTTTCCTTCTGGAGCTTCTGACAATCAAGGTCAATTTAGTCTTTACGACTCTAATCTACTGCAATTGGCAAAACATATAAATTATCTGTTGTCCTGGTCTCAGTATGACATATGAAATTACCATTCCAAGTCGTTAAATCTATAAGACAAGGGTAAATATATGATATTAAAACTCTGATACAACAAGCATTCTCAATCTCAACTTACTGTCAAATTATGGTATCTCTATCAATTCAAGCTGCACACTGTTAGAACTTTTACAATGAAAAGTGACAATGATATGAAACTCAGTATATAACCTATAGATGCCCTAGTACATAAATTGCAGAAAAGAAGGGCCACTCTCTTATTGCTAGGGTTTCAGTGTGAGGTAATGGGAGGACAACCTTGCTAAATTTCTTCAAGGCAGCACAAGCTGCACAACAGCCACTTAAGGAAACAAGATAGCAATGGTTTTCAATCGTGCTTGTAAAATTCAGCTTTTGATTGCTCAACCCTTTACCTCCCTCTTAAGGCTGCAAACTTGGCAGCCAGATCCTCATAGTCGGGCAACTTGGGATGCACGTGCCGAGCTGGGTTAGACCCATCTGGTTGGAAGGAAGCCGCTCGAGCAAATACTTTGGGTGTCTCTGATGGACCTGAAAGTTGTTCATGAGGAAGGGAAACTGATCTTACATGTGTTAGAACAGTTTCGGACTCTTCCTCACCACGCTCATCTCTGCTTGCGTGACGGCTTTTTGACTTTCTTCTTGACTGTCCTGGCTCATAGTTAGATGGCTTTTTGCTGTAATGAAGCAGCAGTTCGTCAATTCTTCTCTCTTCATCATCATTCCTATGGTGGTGGTCATCGTCAAACAACAGCTGCAGGCCTCGTCTTGACTCATCCCTTCTCCTGCTCCTGCTTCTTGATTTGCTCATTGCAACTCCTGTATCTTCACTGTTGCCAGCATCATTAGTAGAGGAGCGCGATCTTGAGGGTCTCCTTCTAGCTGATCTTGGTTTTGGTATGTTGCTGGTAGGTTTATCATCCTGATGAACGTGATCCTTCTCATGATCGTGACTATCAACTTTTGCAGTAACACGCCTCTCATGATCGTGACCCAATTGTACCCTTTCCAACACATTATCAGCAAAGGCTCTGTTATATGCTGCAGGATCCGTAGAGATGCCAGTAGTTTGAGAACTATCATGTACAGAACCCAAATTGGCTTCATGTTTTATATCTTTTGCTCTGACATTAGATTTCACATAAGGAGGAGGAAGGCCATAATTGGAGAAGGGCTTCAATTTAGGTGTTCCTTCTTCTTTACCAGCAAATGAGTCTTTACCAACGCTGTTCGCAGGTGGTCCAGCAACATTTGGCTTTACATGATGTAGAGTGTCGGGGCAGTCTCTTTTAGGAACGCTATTCTCCACTTCATAATGCCTTTCCTGTCCTTTTCCCCGAGAAGAACTGCCTAATCTAACTGGTTTTGGGGGAGCATCCTCCTTTCCAATTCTTGCTTCATACTTGTGAGCAACTTCTTGCCTTTCCTGGAACAAGATGCCATGGTCATCTTTTTCCTTGAGACTACCTTCCCGGCCATTGAGAGACTTGTATTCTTTTCCTAAAGGTCTATGCCTAGTCTGATCATCGAGCTCATCCTTTTTCAAGGCAATACCCTCCTTGTTGTTCTGTAATTTGCGGCCACCATTAGGATCAAGTCTCCTTTCTGTAGACAGATGATCATGCTTATGTACTTTTGGGACTGCACCTTTGCCATTAGACAATTTGCCTTTATCATCAGTAACAGGTAAAGCCCCATAAGTTTTTGGCTTGTCCTGCAAGGTCCCAAATTGCAACTGACTTAGAATTTAAAAGAGCAATACTTTTTCCCAAGTAAAAAATTCACTAAACTTTTAGCATCCCAGTACTTTGTATTCTATCTGATACAGGTGTTATTACAGCAACACAGTAGGACATACCTGTATAAATGCAGGAGGTTTAGACATCCTTTGTTCAAAGGCCTTGGAGTCCCAATTTATTGAAAACTCTAATGCTATGTCCTTCATCAAATGAATCTTCTTCTCTAATGTAGGAGGCTTTGAAGCTATGTTCTCAACAAACTATCAATTAGCAATTCAGTTTGTCAGTTTCAAAGCAGTTATGGATTCACAAATTTCTATCAAGAGCAGGTCCATAAATAATTACCTTTTGATTGACACAATATTCCAGAGAACTCGCGTATCTCTCTTGAAATAGCTGCCTAATGTCACGCAACTCTGGTAAATCAGAAAATCGTGCTGCAGCAACCATCAGCGATGACACCGCTTCCTTACATTCATCAGGGCATTCCCTACACAGATAATTTATTCTTCTTTTAACTCATGAATGGAACAAAAGTTAAACAAACTATCTAATGTACACTATTACATGATTCTATTGGGTTAACAGACAGAATGTAGTAATGACGGAATCCACCAACAGTTACAAACATTCATGACGTGGATATCTAAGCTGGAACCTAATCAAAGCTGTATCCAGTGAGCGTTTGCAATCACATTACAACCTGTCCACACATGGATGCTGTTCGAACAGAGATTTTTACTCAAATCAAAAACTTTCCCAACTAAGAGCCACGTAAATTCACCTCAAAACCTTTTTCATCAAAAGGGACAACATATCTCACCTAGCAGTTCAGCTAGAAGGAGATGTCTATCAAATCTGCATCCCTATTCTCACACCAGCACCAGTATTTTGTACAGATGTACATAATATATTATAAATTAATCAACAATCTGAAACATGACATTTAGAGAACTTAGCGAAATGAAGTAATGCTGCATTGGCAGCACAATGTGGTGACTAATGAGGCGGCACTAAGGATTAACAATCTATGAAATCAAACTAATTATCCAATGTAAGGGCGTCTTCATCTCTTTTGTTCTTTCCCCTTTAGACACCAACGATTCTAAGGACATAAGCGAATGTATGTTCATACCATATCCTCAATATATATGATAATATGATCTCAATCCAATATCAAAATAACAGCTTCGTATTAATAGAGAAAGAAAATCATGTGCTACTTACTGGCAGCAAACATTCTCTAGCGGAGAACAAGTCAACAACTCAGAGTCGAGAAGAGTATACCTTTGTTTCTGCATGACTGAAAGATGCTTCAACACCATATCACAGCATCGCTCAACGAAATCGTAACAAGATGAAAGTATCACCTCCACTGTAAGTCCCTCAGCCTGGATTAATTTGGTTTCCAACAAACAAAAAACCGTGTGAATTTTATTTAATCCAGGGACCGATTCAATAATCCTCTCAACTAGTGATATGAAATTGATAAAAAAAAATAGTAATACGAAAATAAAATAACGGTAAGAATGCCGAAATCCTATTTACTCGGGCAACCAAACAGATTACAAAAAAATTCAAAATTGCTCCAAAAATCAGAAAAACACCAAATGAATTAAGCTATTCAAAAGCCAAAAGAAAGAGTGAAGAACAGAGTAATCTCACCCTTCCGAAAGCATTAATATCAAGGCCATTGGCGAGTAGATCAGCGATATCTTTCTTCAAAAACTTCTGCGTAGCGTTCCTCTTCCTCCGTATCACATCGATCCGTGTTTTCGTCAATTTAATCAACGATTTACTAAGACATGCAGAAAATATAAAATTCAATTATATAACCACGGACAGTTGTTGTATGAATCAAACAGAGAGAATCAGAGCTATAGATATAAACGCGTAAAGAGAGAGATCTGAGAGCTAACCACTTGGAGCCAAACCCACGGCCGAGCAGTCCGTCCAGCATTTTCTCCGACTCGGTGAACGATTCGACACAGGGACTCAAAGCGAGAGAGCAGGCATTAGCGAAGCTGGCAGAGGTTTTACAATAAGAACAAGAGCAAGGAAGAAGAAGAAGAAGAAGAAAATCTCACACCAAAATCCAATTAATATAAAGTCTTTCTCTCTGCGACTCTTTATTCTCGCCACCTGCAGCCGCTTCAGGACCCCTTTCAAAACTCACTTGTCCACTAAACTGACGGGACAGAGAAAATTTACCTGACCATAATGCCCTTGATCTCTTACCTTATCATGTCTAGTAACGATCGGTCATCTTAACGTTACGGAGGGTATTCTGGGGAGGTGAGGGAGTTTGTTGGGTGCGGCTGGTGAGTCAGTTGAGACAGGGCGATCGTGGCCGTCTGATTTAAATACTTTCGGGCGTAGTGGAGGGAGTGGGCGTCACCGCGCCGTGTACTAAAGTCAAGGAGTGTGGAGGAGGTTTGATGGAATATGCTGAGCTGGACCCAGATGGAATCATTTCCTCTCTTCTTTTTTTTATTATCGAAATTAATTTATTGTAATATTGCTTTCCTTTTTTCATATGGTATTAATTAATTTATTATATATACTGCTCAAAGGAAAGTAGGAAACAGTGTGGAATTTATTGTTTTTTTGGTGAGACAAAGATGATAGGGTTGCAGAGCCGTTGGTAACGGCCATTCCCAACCGTATTTGCAGAGGATTACACCAGAAAAAAAAAAAAAAGTTTCTTAAATAGCACAGTAGCACACACAGGGTATGTTGTTCTTATTAATTTATTATTATCATTCATTCATGGTAATTAATATTGTTCATGTCTACGATATGATCAGGTATTTCTGATTAATGTTAAATAATCTGATGCGATGAACCATTAATCACAATCAATGAAATGTATATACACCAGCTGGATATGCATCTTGTGCTGATTTGCTAAATGATTAACAAGATAACATAATTGCTTTAGCATGTTTTAGGGTTTTAAATGCAAATTATCTTTTTCTCCATGGAAAAAAAATATATATTGAATGAGTAATTATTATTAATAATTTTTTTTTGGAAGTACAAAATCCGAACATTGGACTTTATCCAATAATGTAATAATGGTTTCAATTTTTGCTTATGATGGAGACCATTAAATTATTGTAGAGTTTATTTGTGTGGAAACGTCAAAGAGCTTGATATTGGTTTATGTATATATTTATTGTCAGTCTCTAATTGTCATTTAGTCAAGTAACAAAATTAATGTGAATGCAAAATACCATTGGACAAAGAGACAACAAGTTACTTGTAACAAAATAATTTAATACAATTTTTTGAGGTCTTCTCTTCGTTGTTGAAAAAAAAAATGTATTAGATGAGGTTGATGTAGTATTTTGGCATTAGTATAATCTGAGACAAATCCAGAAAGAAAGAGTAGAGTCACTTCCACATCTGCATAAGACAGCCCACTGTGGATTAGGCTTTGCATTGACCACCTCAGCCTAATCAAAGCAAAATATTCCAATTCCTAAGCTTTTAATTGTCCTTTTGGGATATAAATTAAGCAAACCCCATGTTACTTTCATCAAACAAAAGGGGCACAAAGGTGTTCCAGTTGCCCTTTCCAAATCTTGTAGGCTTTAATTTACCAACTGATTAAGTTATAGGCCAAGCAAGCAGAGTTTCTTGTTTAAGTTATAGGCCAAAAACTCATCTTGAATTCTGAAAAGGATGTTTCTGGGTGTCAATCTTTTTCACTTTTTGTCAAGTCATAAAGACCACATCCCAATCCAATCTACCAAACATGTGCATACCACACCAATTTGCATCTAATAACATCACAGCTGGAGTTCTTATCAAACATCCAGCTGGATTAAGGCAATAATTAAGGGCAGGATTGTTGCTAATTTTATTGATGATTAATTAATGTATAGACTTTACCACATACTAAAATCTTAGGAGGCTGTGCACTATATTATGTCTTGTTCTTTCCATAATATTCATTATTCAATGCCCCCCTCCTAATCAGCTTGACCTTGACCCATTTATTCCACACTTTTTTTTTCTCTCTCTGGAAAAATGCTCCTTTGGATTACATACTAGAGGCCCAAAATCTTACAACAAGCCCAAGACTGTGGACTAGGGCTGAAGTTGGCAAACCAATCACTTGAAAAGACTGCTGCTACCAAGCTTTATTTTTTTTACCCCAATTTGAGATGTAGCCACTATGTAGGTTCAAAATTAGATTGCATTCACACGCGATTAGTTCTTCGGAGACACATTTGAAGGGAACTCAAGTGTGCATTTGATCCACCTCTGCATATAAATTGATAAATTTGATTTGTTATTTTTAAATTATTCACTTCCAATCACGTGTGAACCTCTTAATATCAATATAGCGACTCAAATATGTAAACAAAAAAATATATAACGAGTCAAATATACTGAATTTTGTTGATATAATATATGTTCTTAAAGCTTTAAGTTTAGTAAACTAGAAAACATTTCCCAAGGTTCTAATAAGTTTATATTAAACTTTGAGCCGTCTAGCAAAAGGAATAAGATATAAAACAATAACTAACCCATGGTAGTAACTCTCCATTTTTTTTCTTTTTTGAAAAGAGAATCAGTAGATAGTAAAAATTCATCACAGAGCATCATCAACATAGTTATGATTGGACCCAGAATTGCACTAGAAAATTTTACCACTAGAAAATCCGATTGGACCCAAAATTGCAATGCCAACAACAAGAAAGTTGGGATATCCGGACTTTAAAGTTACATAAGTGAAAATACATTTCTCATTATGATTTGAAGTCAGTAGCAGTACAGAGTAATTTCAATCTAAAAACACTCAAAACTAACTAATGGTTTGCAAGTAAATAAAAAATGCCGGGCTCCTTTTTCATGGAAATTAGTCATATATGGTTGTTCTTACCAAAAACATCTCAAAAAGTTGACCAGGAAGTGGAACAAATAGTTTTCTTGGTCAAGTAATTCATGCCGAACTAATCTCTCTAAGAGGGTATTCTGTGGTAGAAGCTCACTGTAGAAGAGCAAGGTGGAGACCGAGGCCGCCGGATCGCGAATTAGTGATGTTAGTAGCCTCACCAGTGACCTGAGCATCAATGGTGTAAGAGACTGCATATCAACAAAGATGAAATGTTACACAACACACTGACTGAAACACAGAGACCCAATAAAAAATATGTTGATGAAAAATGAATCTGGGTCTGGGTTTTGATCATACATACCATGGTTTTGTGCTGAGCTAGGTGAAGGAGGAGGAGGAGGAGGAGTTGGAAATTGCATTATGAATAGAGACATATTGGAGGTTGAGATTTTGGAGTTAGGGGCGACTTTTTTTTTGTATCTGTCAATCTTCAGCGGACATTCCGACCTACCCGTCTATATTTCTACCACTTAGAATATTGGTGGGTTATTCAACTATAAGCTAGATCACTCGGACCAAAAAGAAAAAAATCACTAGTGAACAAAAACCCAACTCTTTCTTTGAGTTTTTGTATTTTCAAACAAACAAAACCCAACTCATTTCCATTTATATCATAATCAAATAATCAGAGAATTGAGAATGCAGAGAAAATTGAGTTGTACTCTTGAACTAAAGTATCAGTTAAGTAAACTATCCATGTTTTCGATATCATATATGTGACAAAAAAAAAAATTGGGCAAACTTTGGAAGTAATGGAAAATATTATTTTCATCATCACTGTCTTTCTCTTTCTTTTATTGGATTCATAATTTAGAATTCAAGCTGTGTTTTGATAATCGAAAGAACTCATCTTAAACACAATAACCAAATACATTAAGGATAACGTAATACCAAAACCAAGTAGTTGCAGCAACAGATGACTTCTCATTTGCCAGCAAGCTAGGAGAGGGTGGTTTTGGACCAGTTAAATAATGGCGATCTGGAAAATTTAGACCTGACATTAAAAAATAATATATGCAAACAGAGAGAAAATTCATGTGTACTAGTCAGAGCTCTGCAAAATGAAAGAATGGCTTAGAAATGGAATAATCCACGTTTCACCAGTTCACTATTTCTTAGTAAGAAAGCTGGAAACTTGAACAAGAGTGACAGAAAGAATAGGGTATTACCTAAAAAGACAAATTTTGGACATTACTTCTTGAACCATTACATCCCCAAAGAATCAAGGAAAATTCTTGTGTCAACCAACGTATGCCGTCAACCAGCAGGTAAGCATAACCAACATTTTGCAATCTCGGCCGTTGAATGCAAGCAACGGAGACATACGGCCACGTGCGCTGAGGACGTCCACCGCGGTGGACAGAGGACTCTCCCAAGAATCAAGAAAAACAGATTTGAGATTTCCCTCGCTCACTTTGAAGAGGTCAAAGGAAGTAACTCATGGCTTCAAAGTTCAAACTCATCTTGCCAAAAAAAAAAAGTTCAAACTCTGAACCAATTTGACCCTTTTGTGGCCGCAATCCATGTGAGGAAATAACAAACAAGTGTGCCACTGTGAAAAAGAGGACCCATGACGGCATGACCTATTCTTTTTTTCTTTAGTAAATGTTAAACTCGTTGAAACTTTAGGATTTTCCAGTAATTAAATATAGTGGGGGTTAGGCTTCTATGACTTAGATAATGATGTAGTCATGACTTTAAGCTATATCCCAAGAAGAACCTTCTGAAAGCGTGGCATCACTAGCCGTCTGTTTATTTTTTTTGAAACAACAAATCAAAGAACAAGTCAAAAAAATGTCACTAGTCCACAATGTCAACCCAATTCTGGTCACATTACCAATACCCCTCCACGGTATCAAAATTGTGCAAGTAATTACAACTCTTTGTAGTCTAAAAAACCCAGAAAAGGTATTCAAGTTGCAAACACTTGTGTGAGACCATGGCTAAGCAGAGAAGCTTGTTGCTTCTCCTTTTCTGCATGCAGTTTTTGTTTTCTTCTTGTGCAGATACACTGATCTCTACGATGAAGCAAGGCCAACAGCTGAGTGACCTGGCTTCTGATCATCTCGTTTCGGATAATGGCTTCTTCAAGTTGGGATTCTTCAGTCCTGGTTCTGCAAGTGACCTCGGTGCTACCACCAATCGTTTCTTGGGAATATGGTACAGCAAACTACCAAATCATCCGGATGCAATCTGGGTGGCAAACCCGGAAACTCCGATCAACGATTCATCGGGGGTGTTTAAGCTGGATAGCGATGGAAAGTTGAAGATCATATATGATGGAGGCCTAATATATGTATCAGATGCCAATCAAACAGTTTCTGGTAATGTAACTCTCTCTTTACTAGGTACTGGAAATCTTGTCTTGAGAGAAGTAGATTCCAAAGGAACGCCTGGAAATGTTTTATGGGAAGGTTTTAACAATCCATCAAACACATTGTTGCCGAGTATGAAGTTAGGAATGAACGTCAAGACTGGAGAGAATTGGACACTTTCTTCGTGGTTGAGTGATCAATCTCCTGTACCAGGTGCTTTCAGGCTCGGTGTCGATCCTGGTGGTACCAACCAATTGATCGTCTGGCGGCGAGAGGAGATATACTGGAGCAGCGGGGTCTGGGAAAATGGAAAATTTCAAGCGGCACCTGAACTGACCAAAAGGGATGATTTATTTTGGTTCACTTTTGTTTCAAACAGTCAGGAAAAGTACTTCTCTTATTATCTCAAGAACAATCAAAGTCTGGATGATCCAGAGAACAATACTACTATATCAAGGTGGGAACTGAATGCTTGGGGCCAAATCTTGCAGTCCATTTTATCTGTAAACGGTTCTACATGGGAAACCACAGCTACCAGTCCTTGCACATTCAACCCTAAGTATCCGGATGCGGTGTGCATAGAAGAGAAGACCTCCGAATGCAGGAATGGGTCTGAGCTGTTTGTGCCAACAAACGGCTTTTTGAATGGAACTGAATTGACATACACTGATAACAGTACTAACTTGGCTCTCGGTGACTGTCACGCTACTTGCTGGAGCGATTGCACTTGTATCGGCTATGAAGCAATATACACCAATGGGTCTGGATGTCGGTTTTTGAAGGAAGGAGCAAAGTTTGTTCAGAACAATTACTTTGGAGTTACTTATCTCCTTACAATAGCAAGCAAAGGTATGTCTGGCCAATAACCTGTGATTTTCGCTCTTTGCTGTTTCAAATTGCTTATAAAAACTAACCACTTAAACTACCTAATGCTGATCTTGCGGTTGAGTGTAGATGGAAGTACAAAGAGGAAATGGTGGATATGGTGTATCGTAGGCATTTTGCTTGCTGTGGCACTGCTACTTGTAAGCTACTTGTACTACTGCTACATAAGGAAAAGAAAACTTAGACTGCTGCAACAAGCTGGTAAGCAGAAACAATATAGGGTTTCGTTGCTGTTATTCATGAATTGTATGTGCAAATTAACTTTAACTATTGCATTCATTACATACAGGCACGGTGGAAACAAGTCAAGAGCAAGGATTACTTAAGCTGAGGTCTCAAACTACCGAGATCGAGGAAATATACAAGCTCAAAATAGGCAAAAGGAGAGGGCAGGAGTTTAAGATGTTCAGTTTTTCGGAAATAGTGGCTGCAACAGATGACTTCTCATTTGCCAGCAAGCTAGGAGAGGGTGGTTTCGGACCAGTTTACAAGGTAAAATCTAGGTTTTTATCAAATAATAGCTGATCTGGGGAAGTGGTACCTGACTTTGAAAAATAATGCAGGGGGTACTACCAGATGGGCAACAGGTAGCAGTAAAGAGACTAGCAAGACAGTCAGGGCAAGGACTAGAAGAATTTATGAACGAGATTACACTTATAGCTGAACTTCAACACAGTAATCTTGTTCAGCTTCTGGGTTGTTGCATTCAAGGAGAAGAGAAGATTCTGATCTATGAATTCATGGCAAATACCAGCTTGGATGTTTTCCTCTTTGGTAAACCCTATACCTTCTAAGTGAAAGACTAACCTCCTAATATTTGCTTAATCTGGCATTTGTATAATTGCTATGCTGACAACTAAGCATACTATTGATTCAACTGAAATGCAGATTCCACTAAAGGGATGCTTTTAGATTGGCAAAGACGCGTCAACATTATTGAAGGGATTGCACAAGGACTTCTTTATCTTCACAAGTATTCTAGAGTTAGAGTCATACACAGAGATCTGAAACCTAGTAACATTTTACTTGACGAAAACATGAACCCTAAGATATCAGATTTTGGAATGGCCAGAATTTTCACACAGAATGAATCTAGAGCAAATACAAATAGAGTTGTTGGAACATAGTAAGTACAAAGCAATTTTACAATAACGTAGTATTGCTCTTCTAAATATGAAAAGCCTCTAAATTTTATATCATTCTTTTATGCAGTGGTTATATGTCTCCAGAATATGCCATGAATGGCATTTTTTCTGAGAAGTCTGATGTTTATAGCTTCGGAGTTTTACTGCTGGAGATCATTAGTGGCAAAAAGAACACTATGTTTGTTTCGCCTACCGCTCTCAGCCTTATTGAACTTGTAAGTTCTAAAGATAGATCTAAATTTGCATTCAATTTCAACTAGAGCTGAAACACTCACATACTGAATAAACTTCTAAATTGCAGGCCTGGAATTTGTGGAAACAAGGTGATAGTCGAGAGCTAGCGGACACATCACTGGACTCATGCCCCAAGGACCAAGTTTCGAAATTTATTCATGTTGGGCTCTTATGTATTCAAGAATATGCAATAGACAGACCTACAATGTCAGAAGTGATATCCATGCTTACAAGCGATATCATGTTTTTGCCTGATCCGAAACAACCTGCATACGGTGCTTCAAGAAGTGAAGCTGGGTCATCACTACCTGATGGAAGGTCGGATATTGATTCAGTAAATGGTGTATCTATAACTGTGCTGGATGCTAGATAAAGATAATATTCCCTAGGATAGTATTCGTTATTCAAAATAGATACCGGTTCTGATACTCTCTTTTTTTTCCACTGTAGGCTACTAAAATGAATGTAAATTCTAAATTTCTGAGTAATTGATGCCAGTTCTGTAGTAAAGGATAGACATTTCATCCAAAAGCAATCACCATTCAATACCCAAAAATCATCACATATCATAAATAATCATTCAACTCATACAGAAGGAGACTCCTTATTAACTACAACAACACTACAAGTACTAGAAGCTCAACTCAATGGACCTTTAAGCAACGAAAAACAAAAAGAGAAGCAATCTAGGTTTCTACCAGAATCCAAAGACAGAATTGTTCTTATCTGGGTCAAGCTTCTCCGGAGACTCCTCTTCTTGCTCTTGCTCTTCTTCCTCCTCTTTCTTCTCCTCCTCCTCTTCATCTTCTTCCGGCGGGTCATACGGCATTGGAGGTGGTAATGGTGTTTTCATAGGGCTAAACTGTGGGAAAATGTCAGGTCTACGCCCTGGCTTAGGCCTCTCCCACTCCTACAATTCCATTATGCAAATCAAACACAAATCCCCATTAACAATACGAAATTCGAAGCTGAATTGTCAATTCACAGAGCAACTAAGCAATTGAGCTACAATTCCATTATGCGTTTAAACACAAATCCGAAATTGCCAATTCACAGACCATTAGAGCAATTGAGCTAGAGAGTAAGGAGCATACGATTGGAAAATCGAGAGGGTTGCGGCGAGTGAGCTTCTCCTCATCTGGGGCCATACAGACCACGTGGCTCCGACGCCGGCGAGAAGCGAAAGATGAGGACGAAGATACCGAACTTGGTGATACTGAAGGAGATTGCTTTCTCCAACTCCAAGTGGGCGATACACTCAGCGTTGAGAGGCTATGCGACGCCATCATTTCTCTGCTTTGAGTTTGAGCTTGGCTACTTCGCCTTTCAGCTTTCAGTTTCAGCCGCCCACAAGGCCAACCGCCTCACCCACAACGCTCTTACCTCTACTCTAGTATTTTATTCTATTTAAAGGCCGAATTGGGCCTGGTTTTTACGAGGCCCAGCCCAAACTGTCCATAAAACACGACACATCGTTTTAACAAGGGACAGCCCAAATTTTCGCATAAAAGAAACGATACGTAGCATAAAGGCTAAATTGGACCTATTTATCAATAAGCCCAGCCCAAATCGACAGATAAAAAAAAACCTGTCCTTTTTCTTTTATATAAAGACCGAACTAGGCCCAGCTAAAACCTTCTATTAAAAACAACACGTTTTTTAGTGACATGGCCCAGCCCACATTTTCGCAGAAGACAAAACCGACACCTCGTTTTTTTATTTTAAAAATTCGAATTGGGCCGTTTTTCAGTAGGCACAGCCCAAATCGTCAGCCCAAACACAACACATCGTTTTATCAAATGGCCCAGCCCAAATATCGCGCAAGACAAAACGACACGTCGTTTTTAATTTATATTTTGGCCCAATTGGGCCAATTTTATTTAGGCCCTGCCCAAAACGGCTAAAAAACGACACGTCTTTTGCGACATGGCCCAGCCCAAATTTTCGCAGAAGAAAAAAACGACACGTCGTTTTCACAATTTCAAAGGTCGAATTGGGCCGCTTTTTTAGAACGCCCAGCCCAAATAATCAAATAAAAAACGACATGTCGTTGTTAAAATCCCCAGACAAAAACGACACGTCCTTTTTATTTTATATAAAGGCCGAATCGGGCCAATTTTAACTTGGCCCAGCCCAAACCGATTATAAAAACGACACGTCATTTGCACATGGCCCACCCCAAATTTTCACATAAGACAATAAAGACACGTCGTTTTTACAATTTCAAAGCCCGAATTGGGCCGGTTTTTTAGTAGGCCCAGCCAAAAGCGTCAAATAAAACGACACGTCGTTGATGAAATGGCACAGACAAAGCGACACGTCGTTTTTATTTTATATAAAAGCCGAATTGGGCCTATTTTAACAAGGCCCAGCCCAAGCCCGCTATAAAAACGATACGTCGTTTTCCTACATGGCCCAACCTAAATTTTCGCAGAAGACAAAAACGACACGTCGTTTTACATTTTCAAAAGCCGAATTGGGCCGGTTTTTTAGTAGCCCAGCCCAAATCGTAAAGTAAAAAACGACACGTCGCTGATTAAATGGCCCAGACTATACGACATGTCGTTTTTATTTTATATAAAGGCCTAATTGGGCCTATTTTTGCTAGGACCAGCCCAAACGGGCTATAAATAACTACACGTCGTTTCATATGGCCCAGCCCAAATTTTCGCATAAGAGAAAAACGACACGTTGCTTTTATAATTTCAAAGGCCGAATTGGGCCGGTTTTTTAGTAGGCCCAGCCCAAATAGTCAAATAAAAACGACACGTCGTTGATGAAATGGCACAGACAAAACGACACGTCGTCTTTATTTTATATAATTGCCGAATTGGGCCTATTTTAACAAGGCCCAGCCCAAGCCCGCTATAAAAACGACACGTCGTTTTCCTACATGGCCCAGCCCAAATTTTCGCAGAAGACAAAAACGACACGTCATGTTACATTTTCAAAGGCGGAATTGGGTCGGTTTTTTAGTAGCCCAACCCAAATCGTAAACTGAAAAACGACACGTCGTTGATGAAATGGCCCAGACTAAACGACACGTCGTTTTTATTTTATATAAAGCCGAATTGGGCCTATTTTTGCTAGGCCTAGCCCAAACCGGCTATAAAAAACTACACTTCGTTTCATAGGGCCCAGCCCAAATTTTCGCAGAAGACGAAAACTACACGTCGTTTTTTTCAATTTCCGAACCCGAATTGGGCCCGTTTTTCTGTAGGCCCAGCGTAAATATCGCACAAGACAAAACAATACGTCGTTTTTTACATTCTCAAGGGCCTAATTTGGGCCTGGCCCAGCCCAAATTGTCTCCTAAAACGACTCTCGTTTTAGCATATATAAAGGCCGAATTGGGCCTGGTTTTACTAGGCCCAGCCCAAACCGTCCTTAAAAAAGACTTTTTATGATATAGCCGTTTTAAATCTATTTCAAAGGCCCAATTGGGCCTGGTTTGTACAAGTTCCAGCCCAATCGTCCAATACTAAACGTCAAGTTGTTTTTATCACATTTAAAGGCCGAATTGGGCCTGGTTTTACTAGGCCCAGCCCAAATCGTTCCATGATAAACGACACGTCGTATTGATTACGTAAAAGGGGTTCATTGGGAATTGGGCCTGGCCCAGCCGTAGCGTGTCTATATTGGGCCAGCAAACAAGATTCGCATGGAATCGAGTGGAATACCAATCCCCAGTACATAAAGAAGACCAACCCGAGCCGAACCCGAACCCGGAAAAAATATGCTCCTAGGTTCTACCGTCAGATCTCTAGCTAATTCACAATAATTGAATTTCCATAATAAGTTCTTTATTGTGTCCATTCTGTACACCCAAGTAGACGTTACCTGTCAAAATGTGAGGCTTCGCCATGCATGAGCTCATACTTCCGAGATGCTTGGGGTCTCAGTTGAAAAGAAATTTTCTGCTCTATCGACGAAGCTGATAGGAAATCTACAATGCAGCATGATAGAGGAAGTTTCAGAAGATGAAAGACTCTGCTTCGGAGCCAACTCTTCATAACTCCTCGTTGTTTTACTTTCCCTGTGGCTTCTCATCTTGCCAATTCTCATGCTGTTTCCTGAAGCAACACCCTTTCCTGAAGAAACCCTAGAGTTTTTGGCATTTTGACGGCCGGATCTTAGGGGCACGTCATGTGCTGGGCAACTGTCCAAGTTTAAATTGGATCTAACTGCTGGCAAGACATTTCTGCAAGATCGTAACAGGGAGAGTAGCATATCTGTACTCATTTCCTGCTGAACCACACCCTTGTTATAACTAGTCACGATGAATGGGAATAATTCCATGGGTAAATCAAGCAAGCTTCAGAGTAAAGGGTCACATTTTTTTCAGGTGAGTTGGAACATCTTTGATAGATTACAACATATTTTTATCAAGCATCCTGAGAAACAATGGCACAAAGTTGGTGAAGGCTAACACCATTCAGCTTAGTTTGAACCGAGTCTAATGGTTTTTCACGTTCTTACTCTCCACTTTCCCAGGCGCTTTCGTGCAAGCACTGATTTAGTTTTCGCAGGTACGGTCTTTTCTTCCTCACTGTCTTCGCTATCTAACACAATCACTGCCTCAGACTCAGGTCTTGCTGGTTCTTCTGATTTCTTTTTCTTAGTAGCTCCGGCAATGTCAGTGTAGTCTTGATTCTGCTTCTCATCCCCCCTGAAGTCCTGGTGTTGATTAGGAAGGGACTTGGATGGACATGAAGAGACACTCAGGGAGTGTGGAAGCATATTGCTATTGTTCACTTCTAACCGAGAAATTGCATTATCACCACGATTCTTTGATCCACTGCCATTATACTCACTCATCTGTGGCACCACATTCTCCTTGTTATCCTTTCCCTGCGTCTGCAGTGAGCCTCTAAATCCAAGTGAAAGCTTCTTGCCACCTAAACGAAGCTTCTTGCGACTTATATCAATACAGCCATTTCCCATTCCATCAATCATATCTCCATGTGGTTGCCGTTTGACACTGTCAAGAGCTGGTGTCACTGGCAAAGGCTCAGATAACACACCGGAATGCAACTGAGGACATGGCAGTTGAGGGGTAGCGATCATTTCATTGCGACTTTCCTTAATCATTTCAGATGTGCCCAAAACCTCTTTGATCTCATGTTTATTGCTTGTAAGCACAATGGAACCCAATGACCGCTTGCTCCCAGATTGACACAACCTCTTTGATCTCATGTTTATGTTGTCATCTATCAATTTACCATCTTGACTCTGATGAAGTCCTTGCTTGCAACAGTTTCCAGATAGCCGCACGAATGATCCTGAAGATGGCACAGGAACGTTTTGTAGTTCTACTGATGGACAGTGATTTGGCACCACCTTCTCTATACCATTCTCACTTTTATTCTGGGATTGGCTGAGGGCTCCCAGTGATAACTTCCTTCTGCTCCCACAAAGCTTCTCCTGACTCTGATTGCACTTATTAGGTTTATCTTTCAGCAGCTTATCTGCTCCTTCAACTTCCATCTGGTCCTTAGGCACTCTACTCCCTTCCTTATGAGCATCCTTTTCGCAGGCTGGGACAGGAGACTCCAGCGACAGCTTCCTACTACTCCCAATTAACTTCTTGCGACTTACTACAGACTCATTTGCGTCATGTTTTAAATCGTGGCTTGTTGTTTTAACCTCCAGCTGCACCTGAGAGAAAAATAAGAGTGAAAAAGTTGCACTTTTCAAGGGCTCAAATTTACAAAAGTCAACTAACTGAATATATGCTAAGACTGAGATCGACAGTCAAAAAAGCTCAATTTACTTCGTATGACTTACAACAGACTCATTTGCTTGATGTTTTGACTCATGGTTTGTTGTTTCCACCTCCAGCTGCACCTGA
Organism: Rubus parviflorus; assembly: GCA_029955375.1. Lineage (NCBI taxonomy): Eukaryota > Viridiplantae > Streptophyta > Magnoliopsida > Rosales > Rosaceae > Rubus > Rubus parviflorus. Next base: position 21,039,215 of record JARGGL010000004.1, read on the forward strand.
GAGCAAAGAAGAGGAAAAAGGTTAACACTTCAGAAGGACTCAGATTCACAAAAGTAAACTTCTTAAAAAAATAATTGCTCATACTGCGCTTGGATTTGCAAGGCTTTGAAATTGACTAATACAAACACTCCCACTAGCTGCAGCCTGGGCATATTTCTCAGTCATAGATCGAGCTTTCTGATCAAAAGCTTGTCTATTGTATTTGAACTCCCTACTCTGCGCATCCAAAAACACAGATTTCAGACTCATTGAAAATAACTGATACCACAAATTCAAGACCCAAAACTCCCAACAATACATGAGCATGTACAAATACTCACCGCTTCACACATGAGGCCATCATCAGGATTTGGTTCACTCAATAACAAGCCAATGCTGGTAAGCACAGTTGAAATGTTCAATGACGGTTGCCATGCTCCCTAATTGAAAGAATATCATTAACCTAAGCCTCATTATAAAATGGTAAACAAATCAAAACCCCAATACCACACTAGATTTAACCTGATTAACGGTATAACATCTTATTTAGGGTTACTGAAAAATTCACCAACCTTTGGAGGAAGATTGAGAATGTCAAGGCAAATCCGGCCACCGGTGTCGATATTGGGGTGGTAAATCGGGGTTGCAAAGGTCACACTTGGAGGCTGAAACGGGTACCTGTAAAACATAGACCCAAAAAATCAAAATTTAGAAAATCCCCAAATTCATGACCTGAGAATCCCTAAATGAACATCATAGTCTTTAACCCACCTCTCTGGTATCTGAATCTTAATGTTGAATAGTCCATCGGCATAAACAGTTCCTTCCGGGCCTTTAATCTCTGAAACGGAAGCAAAACGTTTCATTACTACTATAAATCTTTACTCGGTAATAACCTAGAGAAAAATTTAAAAGGGGACGCTTACGGGCATCTATGGTCGTTAAGGAGGAAGATGAAGAGAGGAGTGGGAAGGACGCGCCGGGAGGAGGGTCGGTGAGGAGGAGCTTGAGCTCTTTCTGCAATCGGAGGTTGAGCCTCGCGGCTTGAGCCATTTCGCGCTCTGCAAATTTTGGAAAATGATAGGAATCAAGGGTTTGATGAAAAAGCGCGCGGAGTTGATGAAATTGGGAAGGAGTGATTGATATTGAACCAAAAAATAAAAAATAATAATATCGGCCGTTCTGATTTTTATGTGTAAATGGGATGGAGGGTCCTGATTGTGAATAGAAAAAGAAAAAAGAATGATATCGGCCGTTCTGATTTTAATGTGGAATGGGATGGAGGGTCCTGATTGTGAATAGAAAAAGATAAAAGAAATGTTGACAGTGGGATTTGAACCCACGCCCTTTCGGACCAGAACCTTAATCTGGCGCCTTAGACCAACTCGGCCATATCAACATGTTGTTTAATTAATCACAACTATTTTATTTAGAATAATGAATCACTAGATTGGCAAACACCAATTCATTTATTTTACAAACACGACAATCCAATGGTTCAAACCTTTTGTGACTGACCTATGAATAAAAGCTATGATTGTTGATAATCAATTGTATTCTTCTACAAGTGTGCATCAGTGTTCTAAAAATCGATGTTATACTTTTTTCTCAACGCCGATTTAACAGGGCGATCGATTTTTATCACTGTTAAAAAGAAAAAAAAACGACCTAGGCGCTAGTCCCCTGCTCGCCGCCCGACTAGCGCCTACCGATTTTTAGAACATTGATGATGTGCACTAATTTTTATTCATCAAATTACGGGGCATTGCTTTCTTTATTCAACTATAGGTTTGTTCTAGACCTCATTGATTTAACATAATGTATTGATAAATAAATTTAGTTAACAAAATTATATCCATGATTATAGCATTGTATTTTGAGTGAATAAAAAAATCACAATATCATAGTTGCCAAGCACATATAAATTTTATGCAAGTAATAATTTCATGACATTTTGCTATACCGCTCATTAGTGAAAAATTAAAAGAAGTTAGGTAAAAAATGTATTTGTATCATCTTAACTTGGTTTTCGGCCTAAGACTATTTATACCTCAAATGGGTTTCGTCTTAAGATATTTGATGAAATTAAGTTTCGTGTTGAAATCGAGGATTTCCATATTTTTACCACAAAAAATTACAATTAGTTTCTTGTGGATTACAACCCTTATTTGACACTTCTTGCACTTATATCGCATTGGCCTTGCTTTCTCTAGATTTTTATGTAGATGAGTGATAGTGATGTTGAACAATTGAATTTCATCGACACAAGTATTTGCATATCTTTGATAATTATAAATTGTATGAATTTAGTAGTTTAAGAAGCTAGTCGTATAAAGATCATATGAGTTATGAAGGATATTTGTTTGATATCAAGGATAGGATAATAGTTGGAAATGAGTTTAAACAAATATATGAAGTTTAGTAGTTTAAACAACTAGTCGTAAAAGACCATTAATTTTGAACTCATTTATTTATCCGTCTACTTATGTTGTGTTCTCATTTAATGTTAGTATATAGACACAGGTTTGCACTTCATTTTGTAGCAATTGTTATATCACATACTACACACTTGATAGCCAATATTTTGTAGCAATTGTTACGAAAAAGATAATTTTTAGGATCACCCCCTTTTATATTAGTCAATTATGTTCTGAGACATATATTTTTATTAAAAAAGAAGAAGAAGATGTTGTTATTAATTCATTTTTTTGTATTTTTTAATTTGTTTTAATTATATAAATAATTCATAAAATTTTTACATTGTTAATAAAAATATACGTGTAAAATATTGATTGGCTAATATAAGAAGAGGTGAACAGTGGGTTCACCCAAAATTATCCTTATGAAAATTGATCTTTTCAAAATATATATATAATTTTTTTGTTATGTGGGTTAAATTAGATTAGAGGATGTATAAAGTATGCTTATTTACGATGATTCCGTTGATACCACATTTATTGGGTGGAGATCATGCACATTGTATCTAATGTTTTGAGACTTTATCTTATGTTTTTGGATTCTTTCCTAAACTTCATTTTGAAATCAAAAAATTGGTCAAACATGTGAAGTTTTTGGAATGTTTATATCAATATAGAAATGTGCTACCGAAAAATACAAAGTTACAAACTAGTGAACTACCAATTCAAATTCAATTTTTCCCTCCCTCCTTTATCTTGTCCAGTACCAATTATGAAAGACCCTTGTCCCCAAATCCAGTTGTGGTTGTGGACAGCCCAAACATTTTAAATTTTTAATAATGAAGCGTGACTCGGGCTCTTACTTTTTAAATCGGGAACTGGGCTCCACGTTGAGAAATCTAATTCATGAAACGAAATCCAAGCTACCATCTACGGTGCAGAACCCATATATCACCACAAAATGGAATACACCCGCGAAGCACCGAATCACGCCTTCCACTAAACGACGTGTAGGCCATGAACCCCGCCCGAGACATTAAACCATACAAAAATAAACAACACCTGTCCCCCGTCATCGCTACCCAACCGCCTGTGGATTTCACGCGCCGGTACTTTTCTACCAGTTTGATCTACTGTACTGTGTTATTCTCGTGTCCCCCCCATTGCGTACCTCGCTAGCTGACTGAACAAAAAGCCTCTCTCTCTTTTTCAAAGTTTCAAAATCCACTCAAACTGTAAAGAAAAAGTTCCAGAGAAAAATCTAATCTTCCAACCACCACAAACCTTATCAGAAAAGCTACTGGAGCTTGTACGGCCGCTGAAGATTATAAATTGTGAGCAGTGAATTGAATCGAGAGACGAAGATGAATGTGGTGGGGAGACAGATGTCGCGATCTAATTCGGCGATGCAGCACCAGCGTCAGTACTCGGACAGCTACTTCGCCGACGCCTCCTCGAAATGGCTGCAATCCTCCGGTCTCTCACAGGTGATTTTTACCCTTCCTTCAGCTCACAATTGAGTACTGCTTTGTCTTCTCACTACCAGGGAATTATGATTGCAGGATTTTGAGTTGTACGGGTCGAGATTGAACAGACACAATCAGAGAAGCGGTAATGAGCGGTCGCCGGAGGCATCGACGCCTCCGATTGTGTCGAGGTCATCGAGCATGAGAAGGCACGGCGATGATCAGGTTTCGCCCAGTGAGTTCAGCCCTGGCTTGCTCGATCTGCATTCCTTTGATACCGAGCTATTACCTGAGGTTTGGATTTTTATATGTTTGATAATCTGATCGGAAATGAAATTTCAGTAATTGCATGTTTTCAGAGAGAAAAACGAAGAAGATAAATATTGCTTGTCATTGGTTATCGGAAAGCATGATACCTAGTTTTTAACTGATAGAGATGCTGAACTCTCCAGTGTTACAAGTGGCTTATTATGTTGTGTGTTTGGTAATGATTAGAAATTTTATCAGACAATTCAATGGTTTTAAATTGATTTAGAGCCTGAGGTGTGGTTGATTAACTGTTAGTAAAACTATTGATGGGTGGTTTATGTATGCCATTGCTAGATGCCCGTTTCTGGCTTATATGATGGCTATCCACTTCATCAGCTTGTTCGTGGTAAAAGTTTCGATGACTCTGAGCCAATTGTCTCCACCAACAAACTTACAAGCAGATCACGAGTTTTGCCTGACAATAATCTTCTCAAGAGTGTATCATTAGATAAAGAAAGGGCCAACAGTGTTGCCAAAATCAAAGTTGTGGTATGTCTCACTCTCACTCACTGGTACAATTTAAATGGTGCGCTCATTCGATATTAGTATCATGTGGCAAATGACAGCTTTTAAATTCTTGAACAAATTGCGATTCCAAATAAATCAATTGAGCATGACTTGTTGAAAAAGTTGCAATGGAAGTGTTGGTGACGATTTCTTATGCAGGTGCGCAAGAGACCACTAAATAAAAGGGAAATCACAAAGAAAGAGGAAGACATCATTACAATAGAACCAAATTCTAATGCTCTCACGGTTCATGAAACAAAACTCAAGGTGAGCACCTGGTGGGACGGTTTTTTTTGTCGTGATTGTTCTTCGGTCCTGCTATGTGTACAGGCTTGCAAGCATTCATGTTTTGTGAGAGTGAGAGACTGAATGTAAAGAATTAGAGCCTTGACTCCTCCAGAGGCCTTGTGCTGGTGTGTGGGCAAACATAAATCGAATTCATGTGCCAAAAGAGAGGCATTTCTAGCTGAACTTGTCTTAATAATCTGGAATAAAAAAAGTGATGTAGTTTTTGAACTATTAGTATACTATCATATGAGCTTATTATTTCAATATCTTTCCAGAAAATCTCTCCTTGATTTCTTGAGCTTTGAACTTCGGGGCCTTTAAGTCTAATTCACAATCCTCTGCAGGTTGACTTAACAGAATATGAGGAGAAGCATGAATTTGTTTTTGATGCCGTTCTGGATGAAGATGTTTCAAATGATGAAGTGAGTTTACTAGAGACTTGTTTCACTTTCCTCTTTTGCCTCAGTTGATTTTACTCTATCTTGAATTTTGTTGGTTAGGTATACTTTGAGAGTGTCGAGCCCATAGTTCCGCTGATTTTCCAACGAACAAAAGCAACTTGCTTTGCATATGGGCAAACAGGCAAGTATTATATTCTTACCAAAACCTAGTACTTCTCCCTTAATACTCAAATTTTATCACATCTGTTGTGACTCATATAAGTTGCCCTCTTTCCTTTCTTTCTTTTGGAGTTATTCGTACTTAGTGTTATTGTATAAGAACAAGTATCTATTGTGATTGGTTGAATCCAATACCTCAAGGACATTGTTTTGGTTTTTAATCATTATGTTCTAGTACACATCAAGTATTTTTAAGACAGACATCATGCATACCTGTTTCTCTAATGAATATTAGTTTTTAAACTATTCTTAAAAACCCTAATTTCTAATTGGCTTAGTCAGAAAAGATCTTTTATTCTTCTCTTAAAAGCATTCCAAATTTCAGTGGTTCCTGTTTCTCACTTCTGACTATGTTATGTATATTTGTACATTTAAACCTAAGTTGATCTTATTTGCTTTGTCAGGTAGTGGGAAGACTTATACCATGCAACCACTGCCCCTTAAAGCATCCCAAGATATTTTAAGATTAATGCTTAATTCTTACCGAAACCAAGGTTTTCAGTTATTCGTGAGTTTCTTCGAGATATATGGAGGAAAACTTTTTGATCTCCTAAATGATCGGAAGTAAGTTATTTCATCGTCGTAGACAGTAAAAGATTCAGCTTCAGGCTGATATCCTGAAAGAATTCCACTTTTGCAGAAAACTTTGCATGAGGGAGGATGGTAAACAGCAAGTGTGTATTGTGGGCTTGCAAGAGTACAGGGTGTCAAATGTTGAGACAGTCAAGGAGTTAATTGAGAAAGGAAATTCGACAAGAAGTACTGGTACAACTGGTGCAAATGAAGAATCTTCCCGATCACATGCTATACTTCAGCTTTGTATCAAGAGATCTGCTGATGGAACTGAATCAAAGCCTGCCAGACTTGTAGGCAAGCTATCTTTCATAGACCTCGCTGGAAGTGAACGCGGTGCAGATACTACAGATAATGATAAACAAACAAGGTGGGAATTTTCCGAGTGTAATTCTAAACAATAAGAATGGTCTTATAGCAAATAGCATCATCTCTTGCATTCTCAGGGTTAATGAGTCAGTTGGTTCTCCTAGGAGAGATCTCCAGGGCTCTTGAGGCTTATCCTTGTACATTTCGCATTTACATTGACTATCTGTGTGTTTCAGGAGATGATAATTTTCTTTTTTCTTGCAGAATGGAAGGTGCTGAAATTAATAAAAGCTTACTTGCTTTAAAAGAATGCATTAGAGCTCTTGACAACGACCAAGGTCACATTCCTTTCAGAGGGAGTAAACTGACTGAAGTTCTTAGAGATTCATTTGTAGGTGACTCACGCACTGTTATGATATCATGCATTTCACCGAGCACAGGATCATGTGAACACACTCTCAACACACTAAGATATGCCGACAGGTAATTCTCTTTTGTATAAAAGAAGTGGTGAAGTGGATTCTATCGTTGTCTAGGACTTTATAGTTTATTACATATTTCATGAATTTGCCACTTTCCAGGGTGAAGAGTTTATCGAAAGGGAGCAGCTCTAGAAGGCAACAACTGTCTTCATCTTCAAACCTTAGAGACTCAACAGCATTGCCCTCGTCTGTATCTTTATCAACTGACACAACCTCTGAGGATAACACGCCTTGTGCTCCTCATGAAAAGAGTAGCTTTGGTTGGTCCAAACAGATTGATAGAGAACCCTCCCCCCAATATAATGTGAATCGCATACCCAGTGGGAGGGCGGAAGGACGTTTACCTGCATCTGTATATTCAGATTATTACAAGGGTCAAATAGGTGGTCAAAGTACCATAGGCGAAGATGACTTTGACTTCTCCGAGCAGACTTATGAGAAAGAGAAACCATCATGGGTTAATAGTAAGAAGGTAGAGACCTACCAAACATCAGCTTTGGAGGAAAAGAGAAAGACTGGCAGTCAAGTGAAATGGAGGGATCTGCCTGATTCTGAGGCTATCAACTCTAATTCCGATGATGATCTTATTGCCGTTTTGCAGGTAAAGACATAAGATATCTTATATTGAGTTTGGTACAAGTCATTGAATTACTAAGCATGTTTAATTTAATGGTTTTTAGGAAGAGGATGACCTTGTGACTGCTCACCGAAGACAAGTAGAGCAGACAATAGATATTGTTAGGGAGGTCAGCAACAATCTCTTTTGTGCTTAGTTTTATTTCGTGCTATGTTTAAATTTGGTTTAACTGGGTTTAGTTATGCAGGAGATGAATTTGCTGGTTGAAGCTGATCAACCAGGCAATCGCCTCGATGATTATATCTTTAAATTGGATGCCATACTCTCTCAGAAGGCGGCAGGAATTCTACAACTGCAGACTCAGCTGGCTGAATTCCAGAAGCATCTAAATGAGCACAATGTCTTGGTATCATCTTCAAGTAATTGATAATCTGGGAGAAGGAACGACATATTGGCATGAGGACTTCGTGAAGAAGTTGATATGATGTTTCATCATTTTCCTTGCTCAAGGTTTGGTTTTGGTTATACAGTAACTCTATTTATCTGCTATGCCTATCTAGTCACTGACGAGTTACAGGAATCATGCAAATACTAACTTATTTGGAGCTCTGCTGCAGTGTGCTTATAGAGAAAACTCCTGGTTTGAGTTGCTAAATCTGCTATAATGTGTGAAAACAACCTATCTCAGAACGCTTGTTTCGGGTAGATGGCTAAATCTTATTTCTTTCTCTGTTGACCATATATGAAGTCTTTTGAATTGTAATCTACGAGTTATGAGAACGATATGCTCATATTGGCTCGTGTGCATATTTTGTAAAGGTCTGTGCGTGGCTGTGTAATCTTATCAAGTTTTGATATGAAAACCGTTGTTTTCAGTTTCTCTATTTGTTTTACTACTACAAAGCTCTAAATCTTCATGACATTGGTCTCATTTCTTGTGGCACTATCTCTTCCGAACAATGTCGGTGACGAATCTGATGATGATGGCTGATTTGTAATTTTTTTTTTTTTTTTCAAGTCATCCTATTATCCTTTTATGACATTATAGTTATAGATTCTAGATTTTCCAAAAGTGGTGTCTCTTGTACCTTCTTCTAAGTCGGCTAGCTTAAGACTCAAGAGACAGTATCTACCATCTACTACTTTTTATTGACCAGAGATTTTAATCCGTTGTGTTAAAAGCATGAAGAAAGCTCTGTCTCACCTAATGTCACTATCATCTCCTTTTTCTGAAGACCTTGGATCCTTTTAGAACATTTTTGACCTTTCCTTTATCTTCTTAATTATCATTAGCTGTCTTTCATAAGAGTCAAAACTCACTAAGCCCGGTAATTATCCACTTATCTAGAGTGTTTTAGAAATGTGATGAGACAGTTTAACTTTGAACGAACTATCCTCGCTGATAATTTTTTGGCCAGAGACAAATTACAAAAATAATTATTAGTGAAACATGATTATTAATGTAAAAAAGATGATAAATCAATCACATCGATAGGAAAAGAAAAAAAATATTTAGAAGGTGATGGTTTTCAGTCTCTATATTGTGGTTGTTATGGAGTTGTTTGACAAATTGATATGGAAATTGTGTATTATACGTAAGGCAACCAATCATAATTATTAGAAACCAGCTTTGATTAGATTGAAGTAAGGTTTGAATAATAACATTGCCGTGGGGTCTAGGGTGCATGATTAAACACAGATCAAGTAATAAAATAGAAGCAGATTGATACTAGGCCTCTTTTACAAAATAGCAAGGGGCTTATATCAACTCGAACCAAGTGGGCATATGACTCGTCTTCTTCTTGACAAGTTGCGATGCTAATTCACGTGCCACCTTGCAAAGGAACGGAAAATTGCCGCAAGATGATGATGATCTTGATCCCTTCAATTAGGTCCTCGTCATGAATTCACATACTCATTGGCCATAACTTGAAATAAGTAGCGGACAAAGTCCAATAAGATAGCAAGCTAGCAACGGCCATAGATTTGGAGGAAGCAAAATATGCTCCCTCTGGCCCTAACACCACTACAAAAGACCCAAAAACATATATTAATTTTACGAAACCATAGACGAGACGTGGGCGAGTAGAAACCAGCCACATAACCTCCATAACTTTATGCCCAAAAGCAAAAGCAAAATCCAATTCCTAGCGACCGAATCTAAGCTCTTAGCCCACCGTTTTATTAGTCTTTTTTTTTTCATTATTATTATTTAGACACCTCCCATTTTAAATCCTCTCTTCTCATTGGCTCGTACCCTCTTACGTATCCATTCTTCAATTTCGCTTTTCCACGCTCCTCCCGAGCGCGTGCTTTGCTTTATCCGCAATCCTTCTGCTTGGTTGTGATGGAAGATTTGCTCAGCCCCTTAATCTTATAAATTATTATTGTTTAATTCATACGCTTTTTTTTTAATTAATCAAAGTTGCCTTCTCTTTCCGTTGGAGCACTTGTTCCAATCAAAACGAGCTAATTAGCCCTAATAGTATACTTTAGTTTTTGTTCAGATGAAACTTGATGTACTCTTCACGTGTAGGACTTTGACCGACAACTCATGAGTGGATTCCTTATGCCAATACAATGTGTCCACTAAATTAGTTGAAATAGAATTTCATTGTTGAATAGGTCTAAAATTTCAATCTTTTTCTAGGTTTCTTTCCTCTATATTCTTATGAGTAATGAAACTCCCCTTCTATTTAATTAAGTCTAAGACATGTTGGCCCGACATCTTTTCAATAAAATATTTAAATTCGAAGCAAAACAGCTGGCAGAGTATTTAAATGATATTGTAGAAAATGAAGGAAAAATATAAAAGGCATTGGTGTTAGGGTAGGAGTCTATACCTTGTTGCACTTCCACTTAACAAGGATCAATTATCATGTAAGATAGTGCTAATCTAACTCGATTATTAATATTAGGTCTCACTACAGTTGTCCGCAAATCAGCTGGGGGGGGGGACCGCGCAACTTAACTCCACTCTCCAATACACGCGCGTGGGGAAAGCCGTTTTGAACTGAGAAATATCCTAGCACTGACGTGTGATAAAGCGCGGGCCAGGTGGGTCCCTTATCTAGAGCCAATGAAATATCAAACAATGTCATAACCGTATGGACAGCAGCCACGTTAGCTCATGTTACTGTACACGCGTCTGTTATATATTACGGTGGTCACTTCATCCGTTGATAGTGGTGATAGAGAAAAAGGCGGAGGATGATAACTAACTCGCACGGAGAGCACCGCCCATTCGTGAACGTTTCAGAGAGCTGCAGAGAGTCTGAAAGATGATGGAGGACAGCAGCAATGTCATCGCGCCGTTCGTTATGAAGACTTATCAGATGGTCAACGATCCGACGACGGACAGGTTAATCGCCTGGGGCAGAGCCAACAACAGCTTCATCGTCGTCGAGCCCTTGGAATTCTCGCAGAGACTCTTACCTGCCTATTTCAAGCACAACAACTTCTCCAGCTTCGTTCGCCAGCTCAACACCTATGTGAGTGTCTAATTACGACGTCGTTTTTAGCAACTAATTTCAGTGTTTGTGTTTAATTTGATGAATTCGATGCAGGGTTTTCGGAAGGTTGATCCGGATAAGTGGGAGTTTGCGAACGAGTGGTTCCTGAGGGGCCAAACGCATTTATTGAAAAACGTGGTGCGGAGAAAACACAATATGAATAGGAGCATGAATACGGCGTCGTATTGCAAGGCTGAGGACCTTGACGAAGAAGAATTAGTGATGGAGATAGCGAGGTTGAAGCAGGAGCAGAGCAGCTTAGCAGAAGAAGTGGAGAACATGAACAAGCGATTGGAGGCCACGGAGAGACGACCGCAGCAAATGATGGCTTTTCTGCACAGAGTCGCCGAGAACCCTGAGATTTTGCCACGTATGATGCTCGAGAAGGACCGGAGACTCACAGAGAGGTTGGGAGAGAAGAAGCGGCGGCTAATGATTGCCTCGACGTCGTCGACGTCATCATCGGGGATGGGGGCCACCAGTTCGGTGAAGACTGAGGAGGAAGATGACGGGGCGATAGGGGTGTTTTCTTCCCCGGAACCTGTATTTGAGATTGAGAGCTATTCTCGGGGTTCGACGTCGCCCGAGACATCGACGGGGAAGGGACGGTGGAGCCAAAGTCGGGTTGTCGATCGGATTCGGACTGATCAACAGTTGTATGGTAATTCTACGGCGTTATCCACGAAATCGGGTCTTGGGAGTAGTAGTAATTCCGGGTTCGGGTATGGGTATGGATATAGTGATAGTGGTAGTGGTAGTGGGGGAGTGGGTTATTTTGCGGAGCTGGAAGAAAGTCCACCACCGCCTTATCCATTCTCACTGTTAGAAGGTGGTTTTTAGTTTTAGTTTTGGTGGGTTTTTTTTATCTATTAATGTTGGGTTTACGTATTTTTATTTTTTTAAGTTTATCCTGTAAACTAATAATAATAATTCTTTTTTTTGCCGGATAATATTAAGAATTCTATTTTTATGTTCTAAAAGTTTGTTGGTTATATTCCAATGAGTTTTGCAATTTGTTGGTTGTCACTAGAAAGTTAATAATGGTTCATTTAAAAAAAAATATACATAAACTTACCATTCATGAAGCAAACTTAAATTTGATACTTAGCCTATTAGGATTCTCCACCAAATCTTCATAAATTGAGATTTTCTATCAAATAGATTCTCTAATGGAGTAATGGACAAAGAACATTTGTGAATTAAATTGAAAAGTAATATCACATCAGTCGTCGACAATTGCAGACATTTGTACCGCTGTAAAATTAAATTCCTAACTAAGAAAAATTAAAGAGCGAAAATATAATAACTAACAGTGATACAATGTGTAATAGGTAGAAAGTTGGTAAAGTTAATAAATTATACGACAAATCATGAAGCATATAAATATTTGGTGGATCATACATTGAACTCATTTTTACCTAAATTAAATTTATTTTACCAAAGAAGAAAGAACAATAGAAGTGTAAAACAAATAACTAATTAAAAGTTCCTGTCCCAAGTTTGTTTGTAACGCTTCATTTTCAAATAGAATAAAATTACTGTCATTTTCTCATAAACGGAAAATTGCTTGTGCAATGAGTAATTTGGAGTAAAGTTCTACCCCGTTTTTTTTTTTTTCATATTTTTATATATGAAACACTTTATTAAAATAATAAGGTATAGAAGACGTGTCAAGTTAATATATCACGTGATTTACGAGCAGACTGTTACTATTTTCCTTCCAATATATCACAGTTTCCACATTAGGGTCTTGATTCCATTTCCTAACCACCCATACTATACACTGTGGTGTGCCCGGCTTCTATTGGCAAGCTACACTACAATATTAGCTATGGGTCAAAATTGTCAATTCATATGAGCACGACCCTTCCGACCCCATAGGCGATAGGGACACACAAAATTATAAAGAGGGTGCCCCACATTAATAGGGCAGGCCTTCACCTCTCTGGGACCATGCCCCCCAACTTGCACGCTTCAAGCCCATGTCTGCATGTCATTCCACACGTGCCTGCGTCACACAGTGCATGGAGTGGAGCACAATTAAAAATAATTAAATTAGAAACGTAATTAATTGAATAATCAAGATTAGTCAAACACGACCGCCAATCATAAGCCAGAGGCCTTGTCAAAGTCAGAGAATTGATTATGGTTGATAATGGGTCAGGCCCAGATGTTGACGAGTGATCTACGTGAGCGAGTTGATAATCTGGGTCCCGAAAAAAGCCCAAACGGTCCGATTGGGTTTTAACACACGTGTCACGCGGTTAAGAGTAACCAAGCCACATCAGCTACTGTGCTTGACAATAATTGAAAGAACGAGAGGGGGGGGGGGGGCAGTAGGACGAAAAGGACGTCCTTTTCCCGCTTTTGGAGGCCACCAATCCCTCCACTCGTGCAACCACGTGGGAAAAAACACAAAAGTACAAAGGACACGTGTTTGCTACCAGTTTATCACTTTTGATCTTCTAACTAAAGCGTTCACATGATACACTATGGTGCTGCTCTGGCGCACACTATCACGGTGGTCGTTTAACCCATGACCAAATAAGGTCCACCACGTGTAGCTTATCAGCTCACTAGTCTTACACTCTTAACTATGTTTTCTATCTAAAATAATTATCGAGTAAGGAAGGTATTATTTTATAAAGTGCTGAGAGTTTTAATTTTAGCCGTCATGTTCGTTTAAATAATCTGATTTGACGGTTAAAATTAAAACTTTGCATCTGATTAGATAATAACTTTTTTAGTAGAAAAGTCGTCTTCATATCTACGGTATTGAATAATAGATCGATTACAAGTCAAGTACATCAAAATATTTGTCTTATAATTTGTAATCAGTTAATATAAAAATGTCATGCATATCTTATAAACAAATAGAAAATCTTTCAAATATGGGCGAATTGAACGTGTATATATAAGTCTTTTTTTTTTTAAAAGAAAGAAAGAAAGAAAGAAAGAAAAATGGTATCTAAGGAGAAAAGGCCCTACCAAAAAAAATAGAGACTATGCCATGCTAATGCTATCTAATAGGTATCTAATATCGTAGAATATTCCCTGGTTTTTAGTGTTTATTTTGGCTTTTGTGAGAGAATATGCTTAAAAACTCGAGTGGAGAAATACTTTGTAAAGGGCAGGGCAAACAAGGTGACACCTGTTCTAGGAAAGCCATGGTCTGGTCAGGCATTATATAAGGCTAATTTGTCAATTTCTAAACAAATTAAAAAATGTGATTTATAAAAGGAGAGGATGTGGTTAATGAGGAGCCAAGCATTAGTAGGGTTCATAAAGTAATCGGCAACAATAAAATACTAAGCATGCATTTGATCTAATCATGACATGTGATTTGTTTGATTTGGTTTAAGTAAGGTTTGGTTACGTCAGTGATTTTTAACATAATATCAATGGAGTGAATGATATCACGTTTGTAATGAAATTGTATAATAGCTCATCTCTATTACTATAAATGGAAGCGCAGAGTTTGATATCAAAAGTTTCACTAAATTATGAAGCGTCTATAATACCATTCATAATATAAAATAAAAATTATAATAAAATAATTTTAAAATGTTATTATGTTAAAAAGTAGAAAAATCTAAATATGAAAAAAAAAACAAAAAAAAATTGAAAATATGGGTAACAAGGAAACTCTCACGTTCTTCCTCTCTTCACCAATAACACGTACATCGTACGGGGGTATGAGGTTAGTCAAAAATTAAAGGGGAATTATCATAAATAGTACCTGACTTAAGGGCTGTACATCACTTTGATACTGACATTTAAAGATTATCACATTAGTACATGACCTTTCAAACCCGACGCAATTTTGGTACCCACCATCAATTACTCTGTGAAAAAAAAATCTCAAGAAAAAAAAAACCACGTGGGCATATTTTAAACGAAATTATTAACGGTGAGTACCAAAATTGAGTCGGCTTTGAAATGTCAGGTTGTGATAGTTTTTAAATGTTTGATACCAAAGTGATGTACTGTCCTTAGATTAGGTATTGTTTATGATAAAAGCTCAAAATAAAAATAAAAACAATTCTTCTAAAAAAAAATGAAATTGCAAAACAATAGAATGGAGGCAATCAACTATGATTTGGTGGCGGCCCAGTCCATTACATTGTATTCACGGGTCCACGTCACAAGTCCAGTGGCTCAATATGAAACATCATGTGATTTTTGCCCTTTCCTTTTTCTGGTAACACTTTTTTTTTGGTCAATTGTTTGGATTTGGGAAACACATTGCTAGTCTCAGACCCACAAACGGTCATCCTTGAAAGCCGGAACCCAATGAAAGAAGTGAACCTAATCTTTTTAGCACTCTACATATGACTACAAAATTAAATTTGCCTCTCTTGGACATTGTTGATGTACTTAAGGAAAGAGATTAAGAACTCAAAATTCTTTAATTATGTATATCATAGCTATGGATTACATCTAAAAGCTTGACATTTTCCCCTTTTCATTAATATCAGGAGGATGTAGACGAACATTTTGTTTAAAGGATAAGAACATGTCATTTATGTTCTACCATTTGTTACAACTAACTGTAATGGTATTGCAAAACTTGGTTTTAGGATATTAGCGTGCTAGCCTGCAGGCTGCAGCTAGGGTTCTGAAGCCGCTCGGTTGTGATTTCGGGCAGCTGCTCGTGAGCCGGCGGCGACCTTTGTGCTACAAGCTTAATTAGGGCGAGGGTTTTTTAAGTGTACTTTTTGCGCTTGCTACTGTACTATAAGTCTTCAACTACGTACTAGCTTCTTTGACACATGAAATCAGTGGAAACTGGAAAAAACTTAATATAAAAACTATAAGGGGATGAGATTTAGTTGCCTAGCTAGCTACTACCACAAGTTTACTTGGCCTTTTGCAAGTTAAATGTGGCTTGATTAATATTATCAAAGAAGCTAGCTAGCTAGTGTCTCTTGGGGCATTTAGGAAGTGATCTATTTTGATTTAGCGGATATAATTAATGTGGCCTATTAGCTACGTACAGTCTTCAATTCTATATATATGTATACATAGATTAAGTTTAATTTCGACTAATCCCGAAACCTAATGGGACATTCTCTTCTCATTAATGGGTATTAAAAATAATATTTGCTTAGCTATATGCTCAATCTCGTAGTAAAAGCTAAGCAAATATTATTTTTAAGACCCATGATGATCAGCATCTTGATGCTATAGGTATCGATATATCTAATATATTAATGTGTCAACTCTGATAGCTAGCTTAATTTACTATGTTAAATAATTATATGCTCCAATTACTCCCACCTTGATATATATATATATATATAGTCATCTTCACGTGTGAACGTTCACATGTATTGTATTAAAATGTGAATATTCTCATCCCGACGTGCAAGCTAATGATCAAAACCGTTCATATTCTAGATCCTCATTCAAAAATCATTTTGATAAAAAAAATACATTTCAAATATAATAGAAATTATTAAGAGACAATGGAATATGTCATTTTCATATATATATATATGATGGTATCATTTTCATATAACTATAGAGGCAAATGAAAGCAAAAGGCAATGGAATGGCATTGGATCCTTCCTGGAAGTTGAAATTAAAGATTAGAATCTTCGTTGACATTAATCATTCTTTGATAATTATTTAAGAATAAACAAGTATATGTTATACATTTTGATCATTTTTATGTCACATCCACTCTCCATTGGGTAAAAGCTAGCTCGATCAACTATAATATAAACCCCAACTTAGAAGTGACCCTTGCAAATTGCACACTTTCATTAATCCACTTTAATATGTAACACTATTAAGGTTTAAAGTAGCAAAAGGATCAATACATGACCCATCGATCTTAAGACCTCCACGAGCTTCAATCGTCTCAATCTAGACCTCAATATAGTTAACTTGTAAAGGCTACCTAGCTAGAGAGATCAAGCTAATATGAGATATTGTAGGTAGTTAATTAATTAATTAATCATAATTTTTCAGTATCATTGGCCATGAGCTAATATTTTTTACAGGTAAATTTGAGCTTAGGTCATGTTGACCACTAAAAATTGTCTATGTATTGCCATATAGGGAATGAATAAACTCTCTGGCTCTCTGCACCAAATAAATTGTTAATTGGATGCTTTCACCCTTCAGGTAGGTGTTCAGCCTGATCATTTGTGTATGATTAATCAATTTGGAAGCTAGTTTAAATAATAAATATTATGGGACAAGATTCTGAAGTTTGGTTTAAAGAAGCTTTTATTAATTCAGAAGATTATATATATATTTAAACCTGAACTAAATTAATTAAGTATGGAAGAGTGGGAATAAAGAAATAGAGGAAAGCATGCATGATGATTCTAACAAAACCAATAATACCTCAGGTATATGATCAGATTGGTCATACTAATTAGTAATTAGCGAAGCTAAGGACTTTTCAAGTGGGCTTTTGGAAGTGATCGAGTAGACCTAATTTAGAAATTTATAGTGTAATAACACTAGCCTTCCATTAATATGAAATTCATTTGACAGTAGTACTTAATTAGTTCGTAACAGTTCCATGCACTAGATTGGGTATTAATTAAAACTTGCCATATATAAGAGCCACATGTATATTATGTATGATTTTAAGTAAAATATATGGCATGGATTCTGATTATAAGGCTCAATGGTGATCGATGATGATGGCCACGAATGATGGTCCGATGGAGTTCTGCATATATTTCAGCACCTCGCTTCTCTTCTGCGTTCTGCATATATGAGACTGATCGATGGAGTTCCTGAGTGGTAATACAGTCTTCCATGAGATTGAAATTGACAATTCGATCCTCTCCATGAAACCCTAACAAAAAAATTGACAATTCATTGTGCACTAGTACGTACAACTTTGGGTATTTAGAAGTTGACCTGCTAACATTAATTCCCTAGCTCTCTGAGTCCTTGAGGTTGAGACATCCATTCACATGCACGAATGCGATAACATCAATATCATATAATCAAGTCAGTTCTACCAGCAGTGACCTTAAAAAGCTAGCCCACGTTGCTTCCCTAATGTGAAAAAGATATCACAAATCATTGCTATTGTATATAAACAAATTAACCGTAATAATTAAAACCAAACTGCATGCATGCCCCTACTTATGAATTCTAAAATTAATGATTTTCACATAATTATCAAAAAGTTTAGTAAGGTTGGGGTAACGGGTGTAGTATATAAACCCCATACTTTGTTTGAGACATTTCATCAAACAAATTAATTAGTCACTTGTTCTTTAACTCTTTAAGCGAGCAACTTAATATTATAAATATCGTCAATTTGGTTACACATTATGGCTTTGCCCACTGGCCAGCAATAGCCAATGGTTTTGTAACGGGTGTGTTTGAACTCTGATGCCCTAAGCGTGGCTAGGGCCAGAGCTATTTTTGTGTAACTGATCGATCTTGAAAATTACAATGACCAAGAAAATGAGAAAGAAAAAAAGTGGAAGCTAAAAATGTGGTTTTGTGCACGTACGCACGCAGCAAGCATATTCAAGGGATCGTAAAAAAGAATCTGGGCGGGGAGGGAGGAAGATACTGTTGGCAACATTAATTGAATGTTTGGTTTTAGATCTGTTGAGAGAAAACAAACAATAGCATGGAAAGAGATTCTCCAAAAGCCATGGGGAGCGAGCTAGCTACGATCGATAGTGGGTATTGCATGCAATTGTGACAAGGCAATCACAACTTCAAACTTGAAATAGTCTGCTTTGATTCTCACTCATCCTCCCACAAACAAATTTCTCCCAACCAAAGTTTGGATGTAAATCCTTGGAAACTCATAATGCTTCTTTTTTCCTTTTGTTGTGGAGATAGATTCAAATCATCACAAAATAGGAAATATATGTACAACAAAAATTAAAACAAGGGAATTGAAAAAGGTAGTTTGAACTAAGATTCAACATTATTTTTGTATTTTTGGTTTCTACCATCGTTTACATTAGGGTGATCTAGTTGAGGGTGCCCTACAAACTTACTACTGCCTCTTAGAGACAATTATCGCCTAATTTATTATTTAATAATTTATTAAAAGTGAAAGTGAATAGGTAATGATATTTTGTTTGAAAAAATATTTACAAGTAGAATATAAAATATTGGGAGTTGGTTTTGACCTATATTGTGTGATTATATCAGCGTTCTAAAACTCGGCCTAGGCGTTGAGATTAGTTGAAAATTGGGAGTAGAAATCGGTCATCGGCCTAGGCCCTAAGTGGCCTGGGTAGTCAAAAAATTGAATTTTTTGGGTCAAACACTTAAATATTTTTTAATATTCATTATTTTTTTTGTCAAACTCTTTATAAGTACTCATTATATGCTTAACTTTTTTTAGTTTTTCCTCATGTTTTTAATCAGTTATAGTACTTCATATATCCTTCCATGTTGCATGTTTATATTTTTCAATACAAGTATATTATTTTGTTTTAAGTATGCACTTATTTAAGTGTGCAACTCGAGTGGTTTTTTCATGCTCTGAATTTTATCTTGGATGCTCTCCTTTATGATTGTAATCATATGTAATTTTAATAAAGTTCTTTCTTAAAAAAAAAAAGTAGGCATTTATTTGGTTATTTAAATGTTGTATAATAAAATTAAAATTAAAAAAACTGCCTAGGCGCTAGACGTACCCCTCCCAATCACCGGTCTATCGCCTAGACGCCTAGCAATTTTTAGAACATTGAATTATATACGTGCTTTAACAGACCTATAATCCTCAACTTAATCCGAATTTTTTTTAATGATGATCAGAATTCATGACCTAATTTCTCTATCACAAACCATACTAATCTCTAAGCTATTTGGTATAGAATGGTAAAAAAAAAGAACTTCACGAATATTTTCCATCTAATAAAGCAATCAGACGGCTGGGCGCTCTCATGGAAATATCAATAGGTCAATAAATTAAATTTCCTCAAAAAGAAATATATTCTCTCCATCAAAGTATCGTGTGGTCCATCAAACCTTGCTCCAAAGTGCAAACCAGACTTGGTCACTCCAAAATATCCACCCATTCTAACACTAATGGTTGACCATGTATTGTTCATATCATCGATCACCACCCTCCACTGTGTTTGATTGTGTTAGTACTACTACATTTGTGACTAGTCCTTGTAACTAGTTAGAATGTTTTTGCTCGATCTCTCTCCTCTCTTCCCAACTTTGTTTGTGATGATCAGCTAGGTGGGTGAAGAGGTTGGGTGTTGGTTAATGGTAGTTATTATACATCCTATAGGTACATGTCCCACTTAAATTACAACCTTGACCGCTATGCCTAGCTAGCTGGTATATATATATATATGTGTACTGTGTACATTGGACCCCAATTCAATCCCATTGTGAATTAATACTTCTTCAGTGTTCTAGCTCCCACTCCCTATAATACTGCCTTTGTTAGCAAAACTCTTCTCTTATACTCCTTTGCTCTCCAAACTCTTTGCCTCTCCTCCATTTGAATCAAAACAAAAACTACCAAACCCTCATTGCACCTATTGGTATTGGTTAACTGGATAAGTCCTCTGTCTATCCCATTATCATCCCAACTCTCTGGCTCAGAGACTCAAATTTCCCGACTTTGAGAGCTAAACCCTCAGCCCATGTCCAGTAGTAGCTAGCGATTAAGTTCACTCCTCCTAACTTGGTTTTCATCATATATATATGGACTATTTGGAGCTGGAAGGCAAACGAGCGCATGATCATTTGAATAATTTCGAAGTGAAAAAAGACATGGCAGCTGCTAAAACGACAAGGTGTAAATGGGTCCATGGGCCGGTGATAGTCGGAGCAGGTCCTTCCGGCTTAGCCGCCGCCGCTTGTCTCAAGGAAAAAGGTATCCCGAGCTTAATCCTCGAAAGGTCCAACTGCATAGCATCGTTGTGGCAGCTCAAGACCTACGACCGTCTCCGTCTTCATCTCCCAAAACAGTTCTGTGAGCTCATACTCATGCCATTCCCTGCAGATTTCCCAACCTACCCCACAAAGCAACAGTTTCTAGGCTACTTAAACTCTTACGCAGAGCGCTTTGATCTACACCCGGCTTTCAACACGACGGTGGTGAGTGCTAAGTACGACAGTCGTTGCGGGCTTTGGCGGGTGAAGACTTTGGGGTTGAAAAATGAGGAGGAGATTGAGTATGTTTGTCAGTGGCTGATTGTCGCCACCGGAGAAAATGCCGAGGAGGTTGTGCCAGAGTTTGAAGGAGTGAGCGATTTTGGTGGGCAAATTGTTCACACGAGCTCTTACAAGAGTGGCGAGCTGTTCCGGGGGAAGAAGGTTCTGGTGGTCGGATGTGGGAATTCAGGCATGGAAGTGTGCTTGGATCTCTGCAACTATAATGCAAAGCCTTCCCTTGTAGTTAAAGATTCGGTGAGCACACTACTCAACTTGAACTTGGGTTTTTTTCTTACTCATAATAATTAAGTATACAATCTTCGGTTCTATAGCTCCAGCCGTAGAGACTACTTGATTACTCCTATTCAATCTTCGATACATGTCACATAGCTCCTGGGGTAGAGTATCCATTACTAGTAATCTAATTTTAGTCTATTAGTTGTAAACTAAACTTGTTAAAAAATATATTTAACGGTACGGTTAAAAAAAAAAAACGTTGATATGGTAAAGGAAATCCTCCTTGTATAATTTAAGAGTGTCTTCCAAGCTAGATGATTAGATTCAAACCTAGTGTAGTAGACTAGTACCATATTGAAGTTTCTTTGCTTTTCTACAACAACTAAATCTTTTGCTTGATTTAGACTTTTTGATGAAAAGAAGGTAATTAATAACTTAATTAATATACAGCAGCTAGCACCGACTCATGACAGGTAAAAAGTTTGTTCTTGCTGAACACATAATCAGGATAATTAATTTTGGCATGCATGTTGTTGTTGACCTAGTTTAATTAGTAGCTAGCTTGGTCAGACCAAGCAAGTAAATTAAATGAAACAGTCTCCATCTCTGTTTGGCTACTTTCTTGGAATTCGTTTGCATGCGCAAGATCTAATGGTCAGTCAGAAAAGAAACAGAGAGAAAAATCTTAAAAATCTTAGCTCTATATATATGCTATTTGCAGAGAATCAGTCAGTATTTCAGACTACTCTGGCTAATTAAAGAAGGCAGAAAACCAAAGCATGAGCTCGACTGAGCTCATCTTTATTAGTCCTTTTGTTTTTTTAATGCTTTTGGAAAATGCTTTGCTTTAATTATCTTGGTGCACGTTTGCAGGTGCACATCTTGCCACAAGAGATACTTGGAATATCAACTTTTGGGCTGTCGATGTGGTTGCTCAAGTGGTTTCCCATGCGCCTTGTGGATCGCTTCTTGCTTCTCGTCTCACGCTTTATGCTCGGCGACACGGCTCGCTTTGGAATCAACCGCCCTCATCGTGGCCCTCTCGAGCTCAAGTCCGTCTCTGGCAAGACACCTGTGCTTGATATTGGCACCCTCGCTAAGATCCGAAGCGGCCACATTAAGGTGAGGACACGTACACGTACTATTAATTTGGAGAAATTAACTCGATCATCATTGCTAGCTTAGTTAGTTACACGTACGTACTCTTATAATCAAATGTTTAAATATATATATAGGTATGTAAGGCGATCAAGCAAGTGAAGCATCAATCTGTCGAGTTTATAGATGGGACAGTAGAGAGTTATGACGCCATCATTTTGGCAACCGGATACAGAAGTAATGTCATGTCTTGGTTGAAGGTATATATATATATATTGATTAACCTAGCTAGCTAATTGGGTTTGTAGGTATGACTGGCAAGATGACCTTCATCCATTAGAGTTTTTTGCCATTAATTCCTATTTGCGTGTATGGAAAATGAAAGAAATTTTGTTAATCTTTTTTAATTTTTCAGGAGACGAGCATGTTTAGTGAGAAAGATGGATTGCCTCGAAAGGCATTTCCGAACGGGTGGAAAGGGGAGACCGGGTTGTATTCAGTGGGGTTTACGCAGCGTGGGCTGTTAGGTGCTTCTCTGGATGCAAAGAGAATTGCAGAAGATATCGAGCATAGCTGGAAACCTGATAAGGCCACCCAATTCAAGCCTCGCTTGCTCACTTGTGCTGGTGCTTCTCTGGATGCAAAGAGAATTGCAGAAGATATCGAGCATAGCTGGAAACCTGATAAGGCCACCCATTTCAAGCCTCGCTTGCTCACTTGTGCTGGTGCTTTTCTCTGGATGAAAAGAGAATTGCAGAAGATATCGACCATAGCTGGAAACCTGATAAGGCCACCCATTTCAAGCCTCGCTTGGCTGCCTGTTCTTCTCCACCGGCCGCCACCACCACCACCACCACCACCACCACCACCACCACAACCCTAGCTAGCTACCTAGCTCGATCCCATCATCAATTTTAAGGATATATCGATGTGCTAAATGAAGATTAATTAAAGAAACATGTTGATTAATGACCCCAGTAAAGCGAAGGAGGAAACAAACAAACAAAATTGTGGGTCATTTCTAATCATGAAAGTAAAGTACTTAGCGAGGTCGGATTCTAGAAAAAGTTCGGTACTACTTTGGGGGGAGGGGATAGTTCTCACTTCTCAATGGGGTATATCTTGTAAATTGCTACTCGATCTTCTACTTTAGCTAGCTATCTAGGGAAGGACATATATATTAGGCTTGGGGGTGTTAAGATTTGGTTACTTTTCTATCTGGTTTTAAGACGGTGGTGTATCAAGTATAAAGTGTATATATATCTGCATTTTCATTGGAAGTGTGATATTTTGGTGTATATATAGAGAGAGTATGGTCCATATTTCACCAATATATATTTTGAGTTAAACCATATGCATGTTTGGTTGTCTGTCTATATATATTAATTTCATCATCACTGGAATTGTGTCTATATTAATTAGTGTAATATTAATACGTATTCTGTTAGCTAGCTCATTTTCTTACAATTTAAATTTTTGAGGTCGATCAGTACATCTGTGATATTTATCAAGAATAACCATCATGCAAAAGAAAAATTAATATTTCATGCATAGAGAACATTCAACTGATAAACTCAGACGTCCCAGGGACCATCTTAATTGCATCTGATTCCGGGGCCAGGAAATTAAAAAGTAAAACGTGATTCGAAAAGAAAAGAAAAACCCTTTACGCCAAAGAAAAAGTTCATGTATATATATATATGGACACGAAGATGATCCATCAAAGTGGCCCTTCATCAGGTTCTCAAAATCGATCGATGTTGTGCAGATTAGGTTCGCTGATCGATCCGAATGATCGAGTTGATGCATTAACTATTATCCTTATTGTCTTATCAGAACTCAGTTTCAATTTCTAGCTAGCCTCCCTTTATATCCTTATCGACCGATCAATTACTCGGACCACCATTAATTTAATTTTTTTTCTTCTAGTTCTTCATGATCACTTCATGATCTAGCAGAATATCCACCGCAACTTGACCAATGTCAACACTAGCTTGTGGGTCGGTCTAATATTTATGGCAATTATTAGGTGATATATTGTGAATATAGCAATATCAGAAAGTCATTTTCATGCCTGAATATTGAATGAACCACGAGGTTGGATATCGATCATTTTCTAAGCGATCACGACTAACTCTGAATTATTAGTGTGTATTGAGTCTTGACAAGCCAATTTCATCGATTTCTAATTTTCTTAAAATAAGGAAATAAACATCTTCTACCGACCGCTTAATTATAGAACATGACATAAAAAAGTTTGAAAAGTTACAAATATGGGGATAATTAAGCGGTATTCACATTCTGAGTTTGTCATCATGCATAGTTGCTAGTTGCTACCAACAAACTAGATATTTCATTTTGTTTAAAACACACACAAAAATAGTGTAGAAAAACAAATTAATCGATTGAAGTGAGTATTACTATTGCTGTGCATGTAGCTTTATGATAAAAAAAACATTAAAGCTACTAAGTAATTGAACTATCATAAAATATATCTTAGAAATTCTAAACAAATCAAATTGAAAAATATTTATAAACATTAGACATAAAGTAATTAAAGTGGTGCAACAAGTCAAAGATATATAATTGTAAGTGAGAAAAAATATGTGTAGCAGGCAGTGCAGTACGTTTATGATACTTATATGGACAATGACAAGTAGAATATTGGTAGAATTGATCGATCGAGGCCGGGGTACGTGTTAGTTAGGGTTTTAAGATTTGTTGTTGGCGGGTTTTATTCCGACCGATTGGAATTGATGAAGCATCACATATATACACAATCGAATCTTCAACAGCTTCGCAAATGAGTGAATATGAGGGACACTAAACTACTAATTCTCTGAGAGAGAGAGAGAGAGAGAGAGAGAGAGAGAGAGTATCACATCTGAGGAGAGGCTAGGGTAAGATCCCAATCATTCAGGACCAGCAAGTGTGCCCTACTAATTATTGCCTGGCGGCTATGGCCCATGCATGAGATCCCACATTGCCAAATCTCAAGTCGACCCATCGATTAAGTACTTCTCCTACTTTTTCTGCCGACTATTTTCTCATCTAATCTTTGATGAGTTGATCTTTACATCCCAAAGCCAACAATTCCAAGCTAGGTTATTTTAACAAAAACCCTAGTTAGATAAATTAAAGAAACAAATTAAGGTCTCAAATATATCAAGCGAACTCGAAACCTTAAATTTTAAACTCTTAACTCGATAAATTTAAAGATGAACTCAATAAACGATTACATTAAATGATTTATTTAATTATTACGCCTAACTTGATATATAGATCATTGATCAAAAGTCTAGCTGCTGTAGCTGGAGCTGCGTGACGACGTCCTCCAAGCTAGCTAGCTCAACTACCTTGATCGAGTACATACTTGCCTTGGAAATTAGGACAGAAAAAATGGTCCAGATTACACGTGATATCCAGGCGTACACTATATGGGGCAACCCTCCAGGCACAGCTTTCCCTCAGTGTACCTACACTACACATGCTGCACATGCTGCCTCAGCCCGGCCTCTCTTCCATCGACGTAGTTAGACCATCCATTCAATCTAATTTGTGATCTCAGCTCATGGATTTACTGTCCCTTAATTTATTATTCGTGGTCCAATTATATTTATTATGGTAACTGTTTGATTGAGTGTTCTAAATTTCTGCAGGACCATATTTCCCATCTCATTAGTTTAAACTTTAAAACGTACATATCTCTCCATATCACCAAATTTATTAAATATTGTACGTAAGTGTTTACTTGTATGATGGATTGAAATCCTGAATCTTTACGTAAATCGATCGATCTGTAAGTGATCGAGTGAGAGAGTGCTTTATTACGTAGAGTGAAAAGGGCAAGACATGCAGGCGCAGAGAGGGCGTGAGAGTGAGTAGGAAGAAGACGAGTCGTCTGAGGCATGAGTACTGATCGATGACTACTACTGCTCATCCCTTTTGGACACTTGCATTATATGTACATATATAAAATCCATCTCCATCTTGTACCTATTCTCGAACTACCTAGCTTAGCTATAAGATCGAGCATTATAGTATAGATGGACCACCACTAGCTAGTTTCTGACTTCAACTTGTCTTCTTCAATCATTTTGCCAGTCATATATCTCTCCACATGTCATGAGATATGAGATATTCCAAGGCGGGAGAAGTTTAATTTAGTACGTACGTACTAACTAACGTAGCTAGCAAGCTCGATCTCCATTTCGATCATCTAATAACTGGTGTACATATAAAAATCTTTCTCACAATAACTAATCACGTAATTAGTGCACCTGTTTGGCATCACCTCTATATTAAAAGGGAAGAAGTGAAACCTACATTCTCTCCAAAATGAGAATGGGGCCTGTGAAAAACTAGCTATGAGTAAGTGGAGTCTATCGCTTTCACGAAATAAACTTGGTGTCCTGACAACTCTAAATATTTATTAATTTTTTCTTAGGATTATGATGGATAAAATGTTTGATAAAATACTTGAAAGAAGTTGAAGTAAACAATTGCCTGTATTTTCTTTCCCTCGCAATAACAAGTTGCCGTGGGCTGTATGCACAGGTATACTTCTCAATCTCATCATTAATTGCTATCAAATCGAAAGAATTTAAGAGGACAATGTGAAAGTGCTGCTTTGAAATTAAGAAGAATATACAGTCGTTTGAGCAAAGCTTGACGTTTCGTCTATATATATATGTAACATTTTCATAAATAGCTGGCTAGGCGGCCTTAAGTAATATCAATCATTTTCACTACAGATAAATTAGGTAGTTCATCTGGAAGAGCTAACTAGCTAGTGTGTGCTTGTCAACTCATGCATGATTCGATCTATAATCCATTAACCCACCTCTGAAATAATGCATCCCGGTACATATGTTAAAGTGATACGTACATAGCATGCACTTTGTTTCATGAATGGTCAATTTAAACAGAGCTAGGTGATGCACTTTGACACAGATAAAAAGATGGGTTCTTTATATTACTGTGGGCATTTTATTTTCGAGAGACAGAGAGAGAAGAAGAAGAAGAAGCTAGAATGCTTATGTTTAAAGAGAGCTGCAGATTTGCTTAAAGGGGGAGAGTCCAAAGTTCTTAAAGTACCCACTTGGTCGTGGCTTTTTCTCGCCCTAGCTAGTGGCGTGGCATATATATATGTAATAATTGGCCCCCATTTTCTTGGAATCTAAATGGATCAAGGTGAAAAATCAAACCCTATGAAACAAGGAAATCATATATATATATATCCTCGTGCATTTTTGTATTAATTCTGTGTTGCTGGGATTCCAGCTTGGTTTGCATTCAATTTGGAAATAGGGGGATCCACCATCGACCAAAGTTAAAGTGGAGAGGAGAGGGGAGATCCCAGATTCTGTAATCAGTGCACCATTTTGATGATTGTACTTTTTCTTGTGTGGCTACCCCAGACATCAAAATCACTTGTAGCAAAAGCCATTATAGCTTGCAATACATGCATGCCCCTGGAATTAATATTCCTCTTCTTAATTTGATTGTGTAAAAGATATGTGCTTTTACGAAACAAGATCAAGCTTAAAAGTTAAATATTTGCTCTTAACTATTACAGTTACAACAGAGATAGACGAGGGAGAGTACCTAAAAATATTAGGCTATTCATTTGAGTAAGAGGACGTAAAAATTGTCTCGCTTGGAGAAGAAGGGCGAGAACCTTCGACCTTGTGGTTATGGGCCACACGCTCTAACCAACTGAGCTACCCCAGCTGTACAATTTGTTATTTTTAAAATTAATATTTATTATTAAAAAGAGTTAGACTCAAATCTCTCACCCAACAAACAGAATCTGCTTTTATATAAGCCCACATAGAGCCATAAAAAGTTAAGCCCATCAATCATTTCGTTGTCCTGGTCAGAGAGCCCATACATCTCAATTAATATCATCCATGTGGTTCAAGCTGGATCCTAATCCTCACTACAACATATATCACATGATTGTTCACTACAAGTCTTTACTGGAGAAGACAATTGGGAGGGAGATCGCAATCTCTTAACACAGAATTATGTGAAACAGAAGTGATTATGATGATGAAGATGAACCTGATTATGGTGAGTTTCTAATTAATGCTATAAGGCTCTACTTTTAATAGTGGAGTGCTTCTGTTACTGGGATGTTTATATGTATGTGTTGGATTGTTGCTCCTACAATAACCTGAAAGTTGATCAATAATTAATGTCTCTTCTTCTTTTCCATTTGTTTTGTACAAAGTCACAATGTGGAGAGATATGCAGGTATAGCTTCCTAAAAATGAAAGAATATATAATTCGTTGCTCAATTGGAATATCAACCGAGATTAATAACAAGGATATGTATTGGGTTAATTTTTTTCTGAAGGTTTCAATTTGTATGTTCTAAGTCCATCTCTCTTCTTCGATCTTTTCTAAAGCATTAATATCCAGAATCAAAGTTTAAGCATTAGTGGAAACAGTAGTGGGCAAGTATTGAGGTAGAGAACTACAAGATATAGAAGTTGGCAGCATATTGTTTCCAACTTCCTTCAATCAAATTAAGAAGAATGAATGCTTGTTCAAAAAAAGAAGAAGAATGAGTGCAAATCAAATGAATTATTTAGACAGGAGATCCGTCACATCACACACATACACAAACAAATCTCAACAACCACAGATAGAAAATCTATGATGAAGAACAAGAACACCAAACTAGAACAAGAATCAAGGGGTTCAGACTTCAGAACCATAAACAAGTTAGTGGAATTTACTACATTTCTCACAAACTATGACCTCATAGAAGTCCTTGGCCTCAGCCTTGATTTCTTGCTTCGTGTTGGCGTGGATGCTGGACCGAAAAATTCAGAACACATTTCCATGAAGAACCTGTCCACGATTTCGAGATAGGCAGGGCAAGTGAGGCGAGAGTAATAATGAAAAACTTCTTGTACATCCAAAACATGATCCACATTGCTTATATCCAACATTTCCAACTCCTTCAGCTTCTCTGCCACCAAGCACCCCCTTCTCGCCTCCTTCAATTCACTCGAAAACGTACTCTTATTTCCCTCCACTCTCCTCATCACCACAGCATTGTTATTAAGATCATCACATGCCTCGTGATCTCTTCTTTGAACCTCTTTACGATCTTGTTTCGCTGGCGAGGAGACAACTAATTTCTTGCGGTTGCTTTGTCTCTTGCTATCCCATTGGTCTGTGAAGTCGTCGTACAGCTTGTCCAAGTCTTTGTAACTGCTTGTGCTGTGGATATTCATGTCATGAACAAGAGCAGTAGTACTAGTAGACATACAAGTGTTATAGGGATTAAAGGGGTTGTTGTTATAGAGGACAGGGG
Organism: Rubus parviflorus; assembly: GCA_029955375.1. Taxonomy (NCBI): domain Eukaryota; kingdom Viridiplantae; phylum Streptophyta; class Magnoliopsida; order Rosales; family Rosaceae; genus Rubus; species Rubus parviflorus. The sequence continues at coordinate 21,069,041 of JARGGL010000004.1, forward strand.
ATTTGGGTAGCTTTTGGTAGCTTCCAGAAGAGAAGAGGTTCTTCAGGTTCCCAAGGGTTTTCTGGAAAAACCTCTTGGTGTTGGAAATGGAATTTCTGAGCAGCATGGATGGAATTAAGTGGGAGTTGTTGGGTTTTTTTTTCCTATGAGAAAAAAAAAAGAGAGATGGAGTAACTTCTGTGTCAGTATGCTTTTGGATTCTTGCAGGTGATGAGATTAGAGAAGAATGAAGCTTTTTTCTTTATACAGATGATAATAGAGGCAGAGGAGGAGGAGGAGCCATGGGAAGGTTGTTTAACTTTTCTATGGAGAAAGAGAAAGAGAAAAAGGGATCAAATTTCTTTCTTTGGCTTTTGTTTTTCCCTTTATGTTTCTTTGTCTGTACACACGCTCCTCCCAGATAATGAATGGAATGCTCTTCCACAAAAAAAAAGCGATAATGAATGGAATGGATTGAAAACGACATTGAAGCTTAGGCAGTGATTGTTTTGCTATAGCTAGATTGAGACTAATTCAGATAGTTTCTTTGCTTTTACTTTAGAAGGTGGAGTTGGTGTATAGCCTCTTTTTGGGGCAATGAAAAAGGAGGGGGAGCCTGTGGTTGTTAGACTGACTCTCTCAGCTATCTAATTGATTGATATTGCCTTTTTAATTTTCTTGCGCATATAGGGATTGTTATTGTTATATTAATTGTATATACTAGTACGATGTTATAGTACAAACTATCACAGCATAATTTGATCTGATTCAAGTGTAAAGTGTGATAATGAAATTTCAGCTCCCTTGACTAATTTCCTATATATTTTACTAGCTTCTTGGATTGGATTGGCTCCTTTCAAATGGAAGTTTCCAAATGGTTATATCTTGACGCTAAATTGGGCATGATATTGGCATTATGTGGCTTCTTTTTGCCTAGGTTGAAACAATTATCATAGATGGTTGAACTTTGGAAGGCATATGAGTACGGTTAGAGAGCCCATATGACTAGCTAGCCAGGCTTCCACTCACTTGTAAATTAGTAATAACAGAGCCAATTATTCCAGCAAATTACAAGAGCCAAAGAACGTACAACACTAGCTAGAGATCGATTATATATGCAGAGTTATTGGTGAAGAGGGAGGGAGGGATGGCCATGGGAGTAAGAACAAAGTGATCAGGTAGTTGACTGAGAATGACCAGAAAACGACCATAGGTCTAACTGATGGAGACAATGGTCGCCCTACTATTTTCTCTCATAACTTTGACTCAATCATATCATGCCACGTTTCCTAGGGATGGAACCAGTCTTTCTCTCCTCTTTTCTGGTGAGTGGTGACTCACCAGAGCCTGCCCTTGCACGGCTCAGTATCCTACTCGCTGCCCAAGACTAACCCACATGCCTCAAACACGTACAAAACTTTCTCCATTTTTTCTCACTCCATTTTTTCTCATAATGTGCAAAGAAAAAAGAAAACATAATGATCTTTAAGTATTGTTCTTTTTACTCTAAAAAAGAAAAATTCTTAAAGGGGTGTGATGTGCACACTGCCACACCTTAACTAAGGGAACTCTTGTGACCCTGCTTGCTCTCTTTGACCAAATTGGACCATGCCACGTCTCATAGAGTTGGAACCAATCTCTTTTTGGTGACTCAATATCCGAGCAAATCTTGTACTTGTAATTACTGATTAGTCGGATGGTATCATTTTGAGTTGATAACAATTTCTGAATGCTACTAATCTTTAATAACATTACATTTGCTTATTGTCAATAAAAACTTGATGAATTAACCTTGTCTATAATTTTTCTAATATTCTAAAACTCGATGGGAGTCCTAGCCCCATTGAACTTCACTTCTTTCTCTTTTCATTAATTATTTGTTTTTAATTTCTCATTTGATAAAGGTTCCACTAATCTCTTTCAAAAATAAACTCATTACATAAATAAAGGCCCAATTATCGATCATCAGTTCACTTGGGAATACGCGACGAGAAAAGGGAATGGAGCACAGAAACAAACCAAGGAAAGGAACGTCCTAGATTGTTATTAATAGAGAAGTGCCGAACGCTAAAAACCCAAACTCGATCGGCAGTCTCTTTTTGTTCGAAGAGATTCGATCTCCAGGTATGTATATATATGCTTTAGATTTTTGTTTGTTTTAGGGTTATCTGTGGATTATTTTATTGTGCTTGAATGTATGCATATGTCGTACTTTTAATTGAAATCTAATTCATAAATTTAATCCAGAATTTGCATTTGAATTCTTTAAAAATCTATTTGAATATTAATCAAAAACTGAGAATTAAGCCTTGATCCTCGGAGAAATTAAGAGATCGATATATATATATATATATACACAAATTACATGGGTTGGCACCTCCTTCGCCTCTGATTGCTCTATCTAGTTGGCATACTTGCTGTGTTATATATCGTCTAACGGATGCAGAAAACCCAGATAGCTAGGGTTTAATCTTTTTCTCTTCTCTTGTTTTCGCATATATATATATATATATATATATATATATATATATATATATATATATATAGTCATTCTCTGCTAAGGAGCTCTTTACTTTTTTAAGTTAAAGAGTTTTGATCTTAACCGTCAAAGCAAATCATTTAAAACATATCTGACAGTTGAGTCTCACGTCTGTTTTGATCTAACGGTTGAAATCAAAACTCCTTAACTTACAAAAGTAAGAATCTCCTTACCTGAGAATCATTATATATATATATATATATATATATATATATGCTCTGATACTAGAAACATAAGTGTTGAAGAGTAGTTAATCAATCTATATACAGCCCCAGATTGGCCGGTTTACCGCCCCTGGTGGTCTATATGTTCTGATAATTTTGTTTCTAATCAGTTTTGTATACAACTCCAGACTGGCCGGTTTACCGCCCCTGGTGGTCTATATGATCTGTTAGCTTTATTAAATAGTATATCGACTAAATCATACTTACTGGATTGGTAACATTTGAACCTACCATTGCACTCAAAAAGTCACTGTGGTCAAGTACTATTTAACTTGTCTGAGTTTTCTACTTAACTATATATATATATACATGCTTTATCTGCTAATGAGCTCCTTACTTTTTTAAGTTAAGGAGTTTTGATCTCAGCCGTCAAAACAAATCATTTAAAACATATCTGACAGTTGGGTCTCACGTCTGTTTTGATCTGACTGTTGAAATCAAAACTGCTTAACTTAAAAAAGTAAATATCTCATTACCTAAGAATCATTATATATATATATATATATATATGCTACATATATGACATTGAATCATATCAAGTAACTCTATTTGTGTTGACGGGGATGCATGTCATTACTCATTAATTAAAGATTTAAAGATCGACTTGTGTGTGTGTCATTGAATCGATCTGCATCAAGTTCTTCTATTTTATATTCTATGTGTCATTAAAGATTATATTGCTCTTACTTCTTATGACACTATTGATTACATTTGTTATAATTCAACGTCATGTACATGGTCAGAGTAGTTAATTATTTTTATGTGGTATTCAGCTAGCAATGGAACCAGAAGCACGTAAGAATTCAGAAGAGGGTGGAGACTGTTTGACGAGACAGATGGACATGGTCGAAGTAATAGTTGGTTGTAAGAATGGTGACCACAACGAAGCAAACTGCCCTGACAAATCCAAATGCAAGGACGTCGTAACAAAAAAAGTGTTTTTATGTAGGATTTGTCGAAAGAATGGTAATCACAGCACTTCAAACTGCCCAGACAAATCAACGGCATATGTATGGTACCAAGGACGTTATAAAATCAATTATTGTGATCTGTGTAGTAAGATGGGTCACTTGGGCGAATTGTGCCCCTACAACAAGTATGAAATCAACTTTGATCCTCATGGGTCACTTGGGTAACATCAATCAAGATGCATGGTGCAGTACTGCATTGAACCAGCTAGCTTAATTAGCCAATAAGTCGATCCAGTGCTTTCAATTTTACATGTATTGTGTGTTACTTTACCCAGTTTGTTTGATTTATATATTATTCCATAATTTGATTGAATAACCTGTGTATTATATTATTCCATAATTTGATTGAATAACCTGTGTATTATATTATTCCATAATAATAAATCAAATTGGTATAATTGCCCAGGTAGGTTTTCTCTTGTTTTTGCTTATGCAACTTGATCTTCATCTTCTTGGCCGCCTACTAAATGACATAGAATCATATCTATTAACTCTATTTGCATGTGTTGATGAGTTTATAGATCGATGTCATTAAAGATTTTACTGATTTGTATTTGCTTTCCTAGTTTGCCTGCCTTACATATATATCTATACTATTATTAAGAGAAGAGACTTTACTCACCGTAACCGAATTTTTTTAAGAATATAGGCTTCAAATATTAAATTTTTTTAAAATATAATTAATTAATAGGAACAATTAAGTCAATTTACAAAATAGAAAATAAAAAAAAATAAAAAAATAAACTGCAGAAAAATAACTTCCTATGCAAAAATAACAACCCACTATTTCTCAAGAAAAAAATGATTTACCCACTATTTCTTAAAAAAAAAACTGATTTGCATATGCATAGCATGTGTACAGAAGGCTAGTAATTATTAATATGTTGTAGACGTTGGGAACAATTAAGGCATTATCTAATGCCTTAATTGTATTCGCTTATAATTACTTTCACATATATATAATAATTACTTTCACATATATATATACAATGATTCTCTACTACATAAGACTATGCACTTTTAAAGTACATAGTTCTAATGTCAGCCGTCAGATTTGTTTAAATGATCTGATATGACGGTTGACATTAGAACTATGTACTTTAAAAGTGCATAGTCCTATGTAGTGGAGAAAACCTCTATATATATATATATAAATTAGAGGGATGGACGATGGATTCCTAAGTGTAATAGTCATTTCCCTTCGGGGCTACTAACGTGACGCCTCATTTTCTATTTTAATCAATACAAAATAAAAAAATTATACCCGGCCTACTTCATGTGGATGGGTTTGGGTTTTTAAGTTTTGATTAAACCACAAGCCGCCATGAGTCTGAAAAATCTTTTACTTGTTTGGATAAAAGTTACAGATGATCCATGTGGTTTGAGGTGTTGTTCAACATTAACTTTGGGGTTTCAAAATGTTTTATATCACCCTTGTGGTTTGCAATATTGATCAATATTGGTCCAAAATACTATTTATGACAAAATTTTTATCAATTAAAATAGTGTCGTAAATTAAATACAATAAAATACACTTGAAAAAAGTTTGTTTTTATTTAAAATGACAAATTTATCCTTACGAATCTGGTGGTACACATGAATTTTAATTGCTGAATTTTTTTGCCAAAATTAGCATTTGAACCAATATTGATTAATTTTGTAAATCACATGCGTTACAAACTTACAATAAACATTTTGAAACCACAAGATATGCCACATGGATCATTTATAACTTTTAAAAGGCTTGGCTCGGCCGGGTCAAAACTCAAACTAGCTCTAAATGTGCTTCGGCCGGCCTGGTCCGGGCCATTGATGAGAAAAAAAACCGACTTAAAAGGCCTGGCGCAGAATTCAATTCACTAACGTCTTGCCACGTGTTCCTAAACCCTAAACCGACCTGGTAATTGCTATAAAAACCAAAATCATCCCAGTACTTACGTTTGTTGAGAAATCATCCCTGTACTTGATTTCAGCAGAAGCCCTAAAGCCCCAGACAAAATTCTGCAGTTTCTTTTTTCTCTTTCACATAGACAGACGCAGCCATAAGCGTGAGTACGATGACTACACGAGGCAGATCCGATCAAGTCCAGAACCCGGTCGAACCGGCGAAGGGCCTTGATCCTCTACCGGTGGAGTCTCCTGGTATTTTTCTTGTGCACGAGTATATGCTTTTGGTATCAGTATTTTCAATTGAAATCTAATTTGAAGTTTTAAAACAGAAATTCGCATTTGGTACCTAATAAATTGACCTTGTTAATTACGGATTTGTATTGTTGAAGATCGAATTTGACCTTGTTACGGATTTGAGGTTACGATCTATAAAGATATTTGTTATCTTCGTACTGACCGACTTTGTGTTTTGGCATCATCATATATTATTTGGCATTTAGCAATGGAAGCACAAGCACGTAAGAATTCAGAAGAAGACTCCCCCATGGACGTGGTCGAAGTAATAGTTGGCTGTAAGAATGGTGACCACAACGAAGCAAACTGCCCTGGCAAATCCAAATGCAAGGACGTCGTAACAAAAAAAGTGTTTTTATGTAGGATTTGTCGAAAGAATGGTAATCACAGCACTTCAAACTGCCCGGACAAATCAACGGCATATGTATGGTACCAAGGACGTTATGAAATCAATTATTGTGATCTGTGTAATAAGATGGGTCACTTGGGCGAATTGTGCCCCTACAACAAGTATGAAACCAACTTTGATCCTCATGGGTCGATCGAGATGTATGGTCATTGAACCAGCTACTGCTTTCAATTTTACATGTATTGTGTTGTGTGTTACTTTATCCAGTTTGTTTGATTGAAGAACGTACTTGTGTATTATATTATTCCATAATAATAAATCAAATTGGTAGGTTTTCTCTTGTTTTTGCTTATGCAACTTCATCTTCATCTTCATCTTATTGGCCGCCTACTACATGACATAATAGAATCATACTCTATTTGCATGTCATTAACGATTTGACTCATGATTTGTATTTGCTTTCCTAGTTTCCTTTCATTTTTCTTATTTAATTTCACATTATGGGCTAAGCCCCCAAATGGCCTAATCATTCAATTGCTTTACCTTATTGTCATTTTACTGGGCAGAGACATGGTCCAATCTCTAATCTCTTTCTAGAGCCAGCCCTTAAGCCCAATTCACTTGCAAATACGTAACGATAAAAAAGAGAGGGCAGCAACAACAGAAACCCAAAAAATGCCGACAGCCCCCCCAATTGAGAGGGAGGGATTTAGGATTATGAGCATATGAGCATGAGGCTCAGTACCCCAAAAAAATGCTTAGCATTAATCAAAATGGGGACCAATCCCAATATATAATATAGTGAAGCCAAAAAACTATATCATATGTAACATCATTGCCATAATATGAGTCAGACATTCTTCTCCAAATTGCTTCCCCAGTTGGGTAAAACTGTAAACACTAGCTCCTCCTGCACACCCATTAATTGGTCTTCCAAACCAATTTGCATTTCATTGAACAAAGAGAACCCAAATCTCTCTCACCACATTTTCTCGTGTGGATTTGTAGTTTTCTAGTGTAACATTGCATTCAGAGTATCGGAGACAGAGGTCACTATTATTATTATTTTCTCATTTTGTTGTGTGTTCTCTTTCATTTTCAAGCAATACACTACCTAAATGACCCAGAGTTGGTTTTATTGAAATGGACGTATCAGTTTTCATGGACACAGAATTGATGGATTAGTTTCATGAGCTTTTTGGAATTCCAGCATGGAAATTGTCTTGTCCCCCTCTTTTGAATCTTTTCCTCTTTTGGTAAAAATGCTAAATATCCAACCCTTTGATCTTTTGTTCATGAATCTATCATCCTTCATGCATAATCAGCCAACCTTTCTTTTGTCACTGCAAAATTGTCAGACCCTCAATATGATCCAAATAATGTACCTAATCAGTTGATAGAGTTTATATAGGGTTTTAAAGGGCCCATTAAGAAGTCTATAATCAAGTTTTTTTAAGAGCATACAATCATCCGTTGGTGACTTGGTGTAGAGGTACAATGCTTGAAAGAAACCAAAATTTAGATTAAATATTATGAAAAAACGAATGACACTCAAAAATACTAAGTCAATGTGTTCGACAAATTGTCTCAAACGAATCCTAATAAAGGTAACCAAATTGCATCAAAGACATTAACTTGGATACACCTTTGCATTTGGGATTCCCATGCACGACGCCGTCGTTCTACTGCCATTGCGACACCATTACCCACCCTCGGCGTCGCCTCATCTTCGCATTGCACCGCTTCCATGGTTAAAAGATTGAGGGAGCGAGTGAAAACGATTGCTGCTCAACACAACGCTTGCGAAGTTATTTACTCTTGCAATTGGTAATTTTTTTTTAACAATCCTACAATTGGTGATATTGCTGCTCACTCGTCTTCAATTAAGCCATTTCAGAAATTTGGGGCAGACTGACCTTTTTTTTAAAAAAAAAAAAAAATTTGTATAAATTTATTTAATGTGTTTTGTGTTTTGTTTTAATTTTAAATACTTTTCTACTTTAAAGATTTTTTTGTAGTGATATTAAAAAAAAATTGTTCTAATTCGATCAGGTTTGCTTGCCTCTGGTTTGCTTAAGGAATTGGGGAAGCCAGACCCGGTTTTGAACAGGCCAAAGGAGAAGATCCCCCTAAGGAGACAATATTCACTGTGAGGAGTTTCTCCGCTACATCCTTTGCGACTGCCAAAATGTGGGGAAGATGCTACTGCAATTGTTACCGAGGTTGCTCGACTTATTTTAGGGCAATAACGCCCAGCTGATATTGATTTAATCTGTCCTAGTTAGGTTGTTTAACTTATGGATGTTCCTCACACTGAGAAAATTTTGCCTGAAGCTGTGCAAGATTTAACTTTGGCCATTCCTAATGGGAATGGGAGACTACTTGTCTTGTTGGCTAAGAAGAAGATTGGGGGACCGAAAGGTGCAAAGAACAAACCTAAGCCAGAGGGGGTTTCAAAGCCCACACCGAAGGCTATTTTGCCTCGTCCAAAAATTAAGGTAGGCCTCATCATTTGGCCCGAGGATACGTCGGCCGATGGAGGCCCGCTCAGACCAATCGATCCAAGTCCGGCCCGGAAAAGGCTAGCCCGTAGAGGTGTAAACCCTACTAAGTATTTATACATATTAATAAATATTTTGTAGTTTATGTTACTATAACATATAATACAAAATAATTCTATAATATATAATACAAAATATTTCTATAACATATTAATGAGTACAAATTACAAAATATTATTACTATTATTATTACAAAATATTTAGTTATTAATAAAAATTACAAAATTGCATTAAATAAAAACGGTTTGGGCTGATGTTTTAATTTAAAACGGGTACCTTAGAAGTCTTCAAAATTCTAAAAATATTCATAGATAAACTTCAATATGTTAGCCTCCATTTTCAATTGGGTTTGCGTCAACTTCTATTTAGATTAATATTTAGTGAATATTCATATTTTTTGAAATTATGAATATATCATCGATCCACATGGTGTCTTATTTTTTTTATTATATGTATTGCATTACTAGTTATTAAATTGTTAAAGATCAATTGATTATGCCTAATATCGATCACCTAATCCTCTATTTTCATCAAATAAAAAATATAAGAAATTAGGCCCGACCCAGCCTATTGACGAGCTCTATAATAAGGGTAAGAAGAAGTTACTGAAATTGATTGTTAAATCCATACGAAGTCCCGCTTCTTGTCGATCAGCGAGTTCCTTGGACCACAAGGTTTTTCTTCAGACAATGAATGCATCTTTCCTATTCCTTTAACCTTTTTTTTTTCTATTTTTATTTGACAGAAAAAAAATAAATCTTTGTGGGTATATAGGTGTATAGCTAAATTAAATATATACAATTTTTTGTTTTTTTGTCAAATATATTTGAGAAAAGTTACATAGCGAATTCTTATATTTTTTTAGGGAAAGACATTTATTTATATTCTTAAAAAAACAAAGTTGCAACGTAATGACTCACCCTTAAGGGTGGGACAAAAAGAGTCACTTGCACGCTCTGGTGATAATACTTGACAAACAAGAAAATCAGTACGAGAACCTTATGACAATAAACCGGGAAAAAAACTAAAAAAAAAAAAACTAAAAAAATTGTAACCAATAACCAATTAACCACACACAAGAGTGTATTCATATTGAAACCCCAATAATTTTGAACAAACATGTGCAACCAAATATTGGGGAATATTAATTAACAAGGTAAAACTGAGTATCTATCAAAAGTTTAACCTTTAAGAAAAAATTTATAGTCTTTAACATTAAGAAAAGCATATTATTTTTCATTCCTATAATTGGTGAAGTGACCTCATAATAGGAGCCATCATTTGGTCGGCAGTTCGTCGGACAAATGGAGGCATGTCCAGCCTAATCAATTTAAGCCCGGCTTGAGTCTATAGTTTGCACGCATAAGGCCTAGCCCGTTGTTGTAAAAGGTTGGAATATGAGTCATCATTTGGTCCGCAGTTCGTCGGAACAAGGGATTTAAAACCCGGCCCGGCCCTTCAAAAGTTTGCTCAGTTTGCCTGCCTTATGTATATATAATTATTAATATATTGTAGACGTCGGGAACAATTAAGGCATTAGATAATGCCTTAATTGTATTTGCTTATATATATATAAATTAAGGGTAAAATCCTCATATGGTACCTGAACTATTGTGAAATGCAATTTTTGGTACCTGAAGTTTATTAAAGAGTCTTATGGTACCTGAACTATTATTTTGTGAGCCCTTTTGGTACCTCCATCTACTTCTCCGTTAAAAATACTATGTGGCACCTACGTGGCACTCTAATGCTGATTTGGACATGGACAAAGCTGTCATTTTGTTCATATAATTATTAAAATTACAATAAAAAAAAAATTATGAAATTTTAAAATTATAAATAAAAAAAAATAAAAAAAAAAGCAAAACCCAGATCGATCGATCTCTCCCCTTCCCCCTCAAATCCAGCGCCGTTCTCGCACGCACCATGGCATTCTCTATCCCAGCTGGTGTTCTCGAACCCAGCCATGGAGTTCAAAGAGAACTAGACTATACATTCAATCTGTTACACATATGCACATAGATTGAGGGGCTCAAGTGCTCAACTATACTTTGAATCCATAATTATAATTCCGTTCAAGGATTATATTTGCTAAAAATATATAATTTTTGTCAAAATACTAAGAGGCTCTTAAAAGTTTCTATAGTTTCTCCCTTCAGCAGTGCATGTTTCTTTGATCCTTGACCTCCTGCCCAACTTGATTACTTTGTTAAGAACTCAAGTTTCATGTTCAGATGTTCTATGGTTTTATTCCCTAGTTTCATTTTTGGCTGGATACTTTCTATAGGAATTGAATAGAACCGTTGTCCTTTTCTATAATGAAATGATTGTGTACTAAATCCTGGAATTTCTGATTTTTAGACCATGGGTCTTCTCTACCCCAGATGGCTTTTCTCTCATCCCAAAAATCTCTCTAAAGATTTTCAAGAATTCGATTAGACTCAATTGTGGCAAGGAGAATAGAGAAAGGAATCTGGTGGGAGTGAGTGGGTTCAGTTGGGATCTGAAACTTCAAAAAAAAAAGAAGGGAATTATCGTGGTGGTGGTAGCTGCGGCGGATCTACCAGAACTAGAACACCACTCACCACCAATTTTTTTAATTAGTTTAATTTAATATATTGATCTGACAAAAAAAATTAATGTATTGAAGAAAAATATACGTGTAAATATCCTATTAATTGATTTATTTGTTTTTTTTTTTGACAATTGCCAAAAAATTTTTTTTGACACTTTTACCCTTATTTTTAACAGAAAAATAGACGGAGGTACCAAAATGGCTCACGGAGTAATAGTTCAGGTACCATGAGACTCTTTAATAAACTTCAGGTACCAAAAATTGCATTTCGCAATAATTCAGGTACCATATGAGGATTTTACCCATAAATTAAATAGAGGGAAGGACGGTGGATTCCTAAGTGTAATAGTCCTTTCCCGTCGGAGATGGTTGGTGCCTCTCACGACTACTAACGTGACGCCTCATTTTCTATTTTCATCAATAGAAAATAAAAAAGTTATACCCGGGCCGGCCTACTTCATGTGGATGGGTTTGGGCTTTTAAGTTTTGATTAAACCACAACCCGCCCCGAGTCTGAAAAATCTTTTACTTGTTTTAAGGCTTGGCTCGGCCTGGTCAAAACCAGGTCTAAATGTGCTTGGGCCGGCCTGGTCCGGGCCATTGATGAGAAATAAAACCGACTTAAAAGGCCTGTCGCAGAATTCAATTCACTACCGTCTTGCCACGTGTTGACCTATTATAGGAACCTACCTGGTAATTGCTATAAAAACCAAATCATCCGAGTGCTTAGGTTGGTTGAGACTTGATTTCTGCAGACAGACAGACGAGACTCAGCCATAAGCGTGAATACGATGACTACAAGAGGCGGATCCGATCAAGTCCAGAACCCGGTCGAACCGGCGAAGGGCCTTGATCCTCTACCGGTGGAGTCTCCTGGTATGCTTTTAATTTTTCTTGTGCACGAGTATATGCTTTTGGTATCAGTATTTTCAATTGAAATCTATTTTTAAGTTTTAAAACCGAAATTCGCATTTGGTACCTAATAAATTCACCTTCTTAATTACGGATTTGTATTGTTGAAGAATTGGACCTTGTTACGGATTTGTGGTTACGATCTATAAATCCATGTTATCTTCGTACTGACCGACTTTGTGTTTTGGCATTTAGCAATGGAAGCACAAGCACGTAAGAATTCAGAAGAAGACTCCCCCATGGACATGGTGGAAGTAATAGTTGGTTGTAAGAATGGTGACCACAACGAAGCAAACTGCCCTGGCAAATCCAAATGCAAGGACGTCGTAACAAAAAAAGTGTTTTTATGTAGGATTTGTCGAAAGAATGGTAATCACAGCACTTCAAACTGCCCGGACAAATCAACGGCATATGTATGGTACCAAGGAAGTTATAAAATCAATTATTGTGATCTGTGTAGTAAGATGGGTCACTTGGGCGAATTGTGCCCCTACAACAAGTATGAAACCAACTTTGATCCTCATGGGTCGATCGAGATGTATGGTCATTGAACCAGCAACTGCTTTCAATTTTACATGTATTGTTTGATTGAAGAACGTACCTGTGTATTATATTATTCCATGATAATAAATCAAATTGGTATATATAATTGCCCAGGTAGGTTTTCTCTTGTTTTTGCTTATGCAACTTCATCTTCTTGGCCGCCTATTTGCATGTGTTGATGGGTTTATAGATCCATGTCATTAACGATTTGCCTCATGATTTGTAGTTGCTTTCCTAGAATCCTAGTTTCCTTTCATTTTTCTTATTTAATTTCACATTATGGGCTAAGCCCCGAATGGCTTAATCATTCAATTGCTTGACCTTATTGTCATTTTACTGGGCAGAGACATGGTCCAATCTCTAATCTCTTTCCAGAGGCAGCCCTTAAGCCCAATTCACTTGGAAATAATTGACGATAAAAAAGAGAGAGCAGCAGCACAGAAACCCAAAAAATGCCGACAGCCCAATAGAGGGGGAGGGATTTAGGATTATGAGCATATCCGTATGTGGCTCAGTACCCCAAAAAAATGCTTAGCATTAATCAAAATGGGGACCAATCCCAATATATAATATAGTGAAGCCAAAAAAACTATATCATATGTAACATCATTGCCATAATATGAGTCAGACATTCTTCTTCAAATTGCTTCCCCAGTTGGGTAAAACTGTAAACACTAGCTCCTCCTGCACACCCATCAATTGGTCTTCTGAACCAATTTGCATTTCATTGAACAAAGAGAATCCAAATCTCTCTCACCACATTTTCTCGTGTGGATTTGTAGTTTTCTAGTGTAACATTGCAATCAGAGTATCGGAGACAGAGGTCACTATTATTATTTTCTCATTCTGTTGTGTGTTCTCTTTCATTTTCAAGCAATACACCACCTAAATGACCCAGAGTTGGTTTTATTGAAATGGACGTATCAGTTTTCATGGACACAGAATTGATGGATCAGTTTCATGAGCTTTTTGGAATTCCAGCATGGAAATTGTCTCGTCCCCCTCTTTTGAATCTTTTCCTCTTTTGGTAAAAATGCCAAATTTCCAACCCTTTGATCTTTTGTTCATGAATCTATCATCCTTCATGCATAATCAGCCAACCTTTCTTTTGTCACTGCAAAATTGTCAGACCCTCAATATGATCCAAATAATCATTAATATATAACATATATTTAGTTATATAAACGTACTCTAATCGATACAAGTTAAGTTGATAGAGTTTATATAGGGTTTTAAAGAGTCCATTAAGAAGTCTATAATCAAGTTTTTTTAAGAGGGTATAGTCATTCGTTGGTGACTTAGTGTAGAGGTACAATGCTTGAAAGAAACCAAAATTTAGATAAAAGATCATGAAAAAACGAATGACACTCAAAAATGTTAAGTCAATGTGTTTGATAAATTGACTCAAACGAATCCAAATAAAGGTAACCAAATTGCATCAAAGACATTAACTTGGATCCACCTTTGCATTTGGGATTCACTAATTAATTAAGAAGTCTATAATCAAGCCTCTTAATGATGCTATTCCTGTCTGTGCTTTTGGTGTTAAGTAATTAAGAAGGCTAGGACTGTCTGTTGGTGTGTGAAAATGTTGGACAACGATTTACAAGGACGCTATACTAGTACACTACACTGCAAATAAAATTAGAAGTCTATTTCATTGTTAGGGTACTGGTAGGAGGAGGGTGTGTTTGAATCTCCCTTGCCTCTGTTTTCGATACAATGGAATCAAACGGATTCCAATTAGCTAAAACAGATGTGGTTGACAACACATCAAAACATAGATCATGCATGCACCTAACAAACAAGATTCATATAACAACAAAATTTACAATTTGGTTTCTCTTGTCCGCAGGCATTATATATGTAAATAATTAATAGTTCTAAAAATAAGATAGAACTTGCTAGAGATTAAGAGGAGGTGGTTGGTTTTCTATTTGTTTTAGGAGGACAAGAGCATATTTCCAGCCATATCAATTTTTTAAGTAAGTACACGTTTTGTCATTTCATATATATTTTTTTCTTTGACCAACTAATCACAATATAAATTTCTTTCGAATGTTAAGAAACCCACCAAAACGGTTCAAATTAAGTTAGAAGTATAATTTTTCTAAATTAATAATTATTACAGGGTCAATAACTTTGACTCTTTTAGGTAGGGGAGAGGTTAGCCTCTATATTGCAGTACATAAACAATGTTGAATCAGGAGGACTTTTTTCTGGGGTTTTTTTTTAAAATTAGGATTTACCTTTTTGTATTCTTTTGGTGCAATTTGTCATGGAAATTTCAAAAAGCCCCAACTACACAAAAAAATCATAACAACTTTATGTGATCTTCAACACTTGCTTTCCCCATCTTCCAAGCTGAACAAAGGACCATTCCAATCTCTCAAAAGTAATGGAAACAACTATAGGCTTTTTCTCTCACCCAATCTCAACCAATCTTTTTCAAAAGCATCGAGGAACTGCCACCAATATATTTTCATGTCAAACTCAACAGTAATTGAAATGGTACCTCTGCTTTTTAGCTTCATCTTTTCAAACACAATAGCTTTTTCTGTCAGATCATACAAAGAAGAAGAAACGAAACAAACCCAGAAAAGGGCCAGTTTTTTAGTCCATTCAACTCTAATGAAAACAAGATTCACATTTCTAATGAAAAAAAGAAAAAAATCAAATAAAGAGTGAAGCTAAACTGAACATGGAAGATAAACCCACTAATGTAGTCAACCAAAGTTAGAATTCTAACTATTTCTTCTCAGAAATAAATTCTACGCACAGATTACAGAGGAAAACAGAGAGTGTTTTGTTTTCTTCAAGTCCCCAAGTTAGCGAACAAAGCCTCCCAAATCTCAGTGAAAACCTCAATAATAACTCTGTGATGATGAGGCGAGTTCAGCTTCAGAAAACACTGCAAAAGATGCTCAAGGTCCTTGCCTGAAAATATCTGCTTCTCCACGATCATTTCCACCATTGATGTTCTGAAATCGTTGTAAGGATCGCTGGATTTCTTCACCACAGCAAAGCTGTCCTTCACTTTTCCTTGCAATGGCATCAGACCCATTTCAGAACCGGTTCTTCTCCGGCTAAAGCTTTGACCTTTTCGCCGGGAAGTAGAGCACAGTCGCCGGCGAGACCCGGACGAATCGGAAGTGTGAGTGTTGGAAGAAAACAGAGTATCAGTCTCTTCATCTTCGCTGCTAGACCACCACCCATTGTAAAAGTGATTGCTATCCAAAGAAGAAGAGCTAATTGCGAAAAGCTCGCTGCTTTTGGTAGCTTTCTTCTTCTTTTTCTTGTTGGTGGTCTTCTTTCTCTGTCGGAAGCTGTGACTTTCATGGACTTGGTAGAATGGATTCGAGTGCGAGAACAGAGAATTCGGAGGGATTTCAGGCTTCACAAATGGGGAGCAACGTTCGAAAATCTTGCGTCTCGGCAGCATGACGTCAGTGTTGGATCTGGAGATGAGGCAGCTGTGGTTGATGGGCTGGTGGTTCGGGTCGGAGGAGCATTTGGGTCTGCAAATGGAGGAGAAGGGTCGAGGAGGAGGAGGGTCAATTGGGTAATTTTGAGGCAAGAAGACGGCTTTTTCGATCACGTCGGAGAGGCTCCGTGAGCGGCACGTGCCCAGTGAGGCCTTCTGGAACATGCGGGAGAGCTTCAGCTTGAAGCGGTTTTCCATTAGAGA
This sequence comes from Rubus parviflorus, assembly GCA_029955375.1. Taxonomy (NCBI): domain Eukaryota; kingdom Viridiplantae; phylum Streptophyta; class Magnoliopsida; order Rosales; family Rosaceae; genus Rubus; species Rubus parviflorus. The sequence continues at coordinate 21,085,566 of JARGGL010000004.1, forward strand.
GAAAAACAAACAGAGGAGTTTTAGAGAGAGAACAGAGGAGGAGGAGGGTTTTGGATGGAAGACAAGGGTTGGGTATAAATGCATGACAAAACCGAAAGTGGGAGGGCTTTAAATGATATTTTTAAGAGTTGGGGGGTCTGAGGCTGTTTTTGTCTGCTTGTTTGTCCTCAACAACAAATATTGGTTTGATTATTATTATATGATGAGTGTTGTTGACCTTATAGCAAAGCCACATTCCTTTTTCTTAAATCCTGTTTTGGGTTTTTCTCCTTCAATCCAAAATTTAGTCGAAGGGGTATTCCAGTTTCTTCACTATGATGGAGAAATAAAGATAAAATATTTGTTAAAATGTTTCTGATTGGATATTTGTTCTCTTGGAACTTTTCCCAAATCTAGAGACTAGAGGGCTTGAGATATTAATCATGAAGTTATTAGAGGGAACCAAATGACTCAAAGTGGCAATGTCGGTGTTAGGTCTTGTTCTAGTTTACAATCGTTGATAGGCATTTACTAAAGAATAAAGAAAAATGCATCAAAGGGATAGCTAGAAAAATGTGTGAAATGCTATGGGTATGTATTCCCTTAAGTAAATGCTGCCCACACTCTACATTATGTAGTGTGTTTATAAGGAGGAGGGACCAGAAGATTAATTAAGTGACCCTTTTAGGGCTTAGGGTAGGCATACGTATATATTTTGGTACACATATTTGAAATTCAAATTATAAATAGTGATGTAGGTACTTGCACAGAAAAGGGTCACTGGCCTTTGAGGTATGCATGCATATACCAAGATAGGTACCTTAATAGAATAGCAGGAAGGATCGATGTTAATTATGCAACTTGGATTTAGGATAACCTACTATCTATTTAGGGCTATATGAACTGCCAAGATTTAATGACAACGCAGAGAGAAAAAAGTAGAGGAAAAATTAGGATTCAGTAGTGCTGAGATGTGTGAGTATGTGACCTGCCATATATTAATCATATTGGCATTATCGATCACAAACGGTTGGATCCACTTAGAAAAATAAACGGATTAAGTTGCAAATTTCGTTCTCAAAGTGGCGTAAAATAACCCTATCGTTGTTTGACTATGCATCGCAGTTGGGTACGTACGTTGAAATGTTATTTTAAGCTACTTTGTTTGAGAGTGAAGTCGAGACTTGTTGAACTTGATACAAGCTTGTATCAGCTAGCAGGGTTTAAAAATACATGGCCGGACAATTTCAAAAAAATGAATGGCCGGAATATTCTCATAGAAATGATAGCCGGAAAGTCCAGTAATTAAATGAGACATGAGGCCACTGATCGACTGGGACTGACTCCTCCTGAGAAACCTTTGTTCTGATTGCTATTTACACTGAAACAGGGTTCGCAGAAGAACAGGGATTTGGCCATTTTGCTTATATGTAATAGTGGGGTCTGAATATTGCAGTTGGATAAAACAATTGTCTCAAACAGAACACAGATGCTTGAAGCATGAAAATGGGAGGCAGCACTGCAATACCATCTTAGCTCAATCCAACCACTGTGAGCTCGTGAACTCGATCATTAACAATTCAAATTTTAATATATCAACCATTAACATGTATGAAAGCCTTCTTGCATTGAATATATCAACCTTTTCATAGTCTAGTTGAGATTAAATGTGAAAAAATAGTTAGTTTGATATAAAATTATCATCGATTATTGACATGATCCAACCCCTGTTGTTAAACAACGGGCAGTTCGTTTCTTTCTCGCTGAACTCTTGAAATGGGAAGAGTTGTGTATTCAAAATATAGTGAAAATGGAGTTTGCATAAAAAGGGGTGCCCCGGAAGTCTCCCCTAAACATGTGTGTTTGTAACCCACCACAACTGGTTTTATTTACAAAATGAGATTCATATATATATATATATTATAGAGAGTCATAGAGATTTGAAATGTGAGATTCAGAGTGGAGGACAAAGGTTATATTGTCACCTTTTCCATGTTGTATATGGAAACAAGTAATATACTATGATCGTCTTTTTTGATTTCTTCAATCTGCAATATTTGATTTTCTATTATCTTAATTTGTCAATATGTTCATGTTCGCTTCCAATTCGTCCACTGGTTACAAGACAAACTTCAAAAGGACCTAAACTCTTGGCAACACCATAAGGACTTGAATCTTCAGTTTTCAAATTTCCCCAATAAAAAAAAACAAATGGGGTCAATGAAAACACTAAGCAAACATGACGTATATATATGAATCTAGCTAGGTCTAGCTAGCTATGAGCATCTCAAAGTCTTAGAAGGTTCCAAGAGTGCAAATACACATGAGGCAGTGCAACCCTTAAGCCTTTACAACCAAATCCCCAAGCAAACCAAGAGCTAACAAACAGTTTAGTGCAGTTGGGTTCAGTTTTCAAGTGGCAAGTTTAGCTCTGTGACAAGAAGAAAACCATTGCCATGGACATGGATTTCCTCATCCATTATCACTTTGTTTCATGCTAGCTATGGCTCTGGGTATTATGAGATTATGAAGGCCCTGAAAATTTCAAACCAAAATTTGAACTTCCAAGACGGGGTAGGGTAATGTTTGACATTTTGAGCATGCATGAGTTTTGGGTAAAATGGTGGTTAGTATGCGTCACTTTTCTATGTGATCAAGTTGTGTTTTTACTTGAAAATGAGAGATCGATTTTTATATGAATCCCATAAAGGAATAGAGTTAAAGACAAGGGCTATCAACCAAATTACCATGAGCCAAGCTTGCAGAACACTCTTCACCCTTGCAATCTTCGATCAACTTGATAAACTTGGTTCTCCGCTTGAATGCCTTGGTGAGATAAATAGAACTACGTACGATGTGACTGAGATGCATGTACAAGTCTCAGGCTTTGCAAATAAAAAAAAGATTGATGGTGAATCAATGCAGTTTGAGGCCCTACACCATGGATAAAGTAAACAGAGACATGAAAGGTGGCCTGGACTTTTACCATCTCTGTGTGAATCCGGTCAGTGAATTTCTCTATTGTGCGTGCGTGTGCAAGCACGGGCTTCATACACCCGTGAACAACTGTTACTCGTCATCCATCTTGTCTTGTCTAAGTTTTTTCCCCATTCTTTCTCTTTCTTCTATTCACTTGTGTAAATCTGTTTAATTATTCATGTCATCCGATTCATTGTCGCCGTCTTACCCATTCCTAATGGCAGGGCGGTGTGTGACCGGAATTGGCATCGGCTACTCCCTCATGATCGATCAGGTGTACACAGCCGAGCTCTCACCGGCCATGAACCGTGGTTTTCTAACCTCTCTCCCTGAGGTACGTGTTCATCACTTTTGGTTTGTTACTTGGTTACATAGTCAACTATGCATTGTCTGGCTTACCATTGCATATAAATTGGAGGCTGATGTTAGGGTTAGCGGCAGTGCCGGCGTAAAGGTTTTGGGGTCATAGAACTTGTGAGTTGTGACACTTTACATTCTAAATCAAGACTATCATCACTCATGCACACATAGTATATTTCAATTCATCCATCATAAGATAAGTAAAAGAGGGACACTTTAGAGCACATCTCTCATTTCTCTTATCCTATTGACATTAGTTGTATCTGTGTCTTTGAAAATAGTCTCCATCTCTTCCAACGTCCTGCCCTTTGTCTCGGGCAAGAAGAAGTAAAAGAAGACCGTACCAACTAACATTATTCCAGCAAACATGAAAAATATTCCCCCGAATGTGATCTTGTGAGAAATGCTTAGAAATGTCATTGACACCACCCCGCTCACCAACCGGTTCACCGAAATGGCTAGGCTCGAAGCTTGGGCCCGCAGTCTCATCGGAAAGATTTCCGAAGAGTAGACCCACGTTATGGGCCCAAGCCCAATTGAAAAGAAAGAAACATCAGCGCAAACTGCCACGATACACAGAGCAATGGCCCACATCGGTTTTTTAGTCAAATGCTCGAGAAACTTTGACCCGAGGCCCAGTCCAAATAACGAGACCACCATTCCTGCCGAGCCCAACAACAAAAGCGGCCGCCTCCCATACTTGTCCAATTTCAATGCCGAAAACAACACAAACAACGCCTTGGAAAGGCCCATAATGACATTCACACCAAAGAGTTGTTTTTTACTATGAATTCCAGCAGCCTTGAACACCTCCGGACAGTAATACACCACGGCGTCGTTTCCAGAAGCCTGCATGAAGAAGTTGATCCCAATAGCAGCAACAAGCATCCGCCGAATGGGCCTAGTGGGCTGTACCAGAAGCTCCTTCCATACTGAACCACCTTCATGGGCCGCTTCTGGGCCTTGAATAGCAGCCTTACTTATTTCCTCAAGCCTCAGCTGAGCTTCCTCTTCAGAAGCTGATGTTTTGATTAGGACCTTCTTTGCTTCACTTAGTTTGCCTTTCATTACAAGCCAGTGCGGAGACTCAGGCATTGCTATGACCCCAAAACCTATACCAATCGCCGGCACTGCCGCTAACCCTAACATCAGTCTCCAATTTATATGCAACGGTAAGCCAGACAATGCATAGTTCACTATGTAACCAAGTAACAAACCAAAAGTGATGAACACCTCAGGGAGAGAGGTTAGAAAACCACGATTCATGGCTGGTGAGAGCTCGGCTGTGTACACCGGAGCGATCATGAGGGAGTAGCCGACGCCAATTCCGGCCACACACCGCCCTGCCATTAGAAATGGGTAAGACGGCGCTAGGCCCATGAGGAGTGCACCTATTAAAAATGTGCAGGCAGCTAACACTATGGTGTAACGTCTGCCTATAATATCCGATGTCTTGCCTGATGCTAGTGACCCTACTAAAGAGAACACATTTAGGGTTCCTACCAAGATTTCGTGTTGTGTAGGTGTGATTTTGAAGTAGTCCTTGATCAAAATCACACCACCACTCATGACGCCAATGTCTGTAGAACAAAATCGAGAAAAAGAAAAACAAAAAAACCCGAAATTTGTATCTCAATTTTATGTAATTATTGGGTGAAATTGAAGAGTAATTGTTGAAATGAGACTTACCATAACCCAATAGAATGGAGTTTGTGGAGGCAAGAAGAGCGCAGATGATTGTGTACTTGTTCATCCCAGATTTTCTATGAGGATGTTCCAACTGAGCCTCAATTGCATCCATTATTTCTGAAGCCTTGAAATTGTTCGATGAGGATCTGAGATTCTCAGGTGGTTGAGGATTGAGGAAGAGGTGGATTTAATATATAATAGGTGGGAAAGTGAGAGCTAGTGAATGAAGTTTGTTTAGAGGAAGAGCAGAATTAAATGAAAATGTGAAAAGTGCTGACATGATTTGATGAATGAAGAACACGTTCAGCAACAGAAGCAGATCACAATATTAAGGTGGCACTCTTTAGGTCTCTGTATGCTTTTGTCGTTTATCCAAAACCCTTCGGATGTTTTTTTTTTTTTTTTTTCATTTTTTCTTCAACCTTATTGGGTTTGGGATTGTGAATTGGGAAAGTCAAGTATACCAGTATCTCTTGGAGCCAAATGACAAGTAATGAGCAATATCCTATTCAATCTTTTTTTTTTTGAGAATCAATCTTTTATTTCTTTAAGAATAAGGATGAGGATGAGGGATTTAATCTCTTTCATAAAAGCATTAAATCAAGGCTTAAATCAATCAGATTGCGTTTTATTGTGGAAGACAATAATCCCCTAAATAAATGCTGTTTTGTTTTGTTTTGTTTTTTCTTATTAGTGAATAGTGCAGACCATTAATACAGTTCCACTAATAAATTAAGATTTTGAAAACCGTAAGGAATAAAAATAAATAAATTAAATGTTCCAGCAGATTTATAAAAGAAAATTAAAAAAGCAAAAAAAGGTTGAAAAAGTAATTAGTGAAAATAATTAATGTTGGGGAAATAAATAAGGGCAAAAAAGGCATTCAAGTCAAAAGAAAGATTCTCTTTACAAGACTTAATTACATTACTTTTGAAGATAATGAATTACACATAACATAAAATGAATCGAGAAGATGACTAACATTCCTCAATTTGATATAAGACTAATAGTTGATGACAAATAACACACCAACTATGATAGGTGTCTTGATTTGTAAGTTTTTCTCAAAGTTTAAATGAAAGTTTATATTTTCAGATAAAAAGAAGCAGGTCATGACCACATCATGCAACTATGAACTATCCAAACAAATCAAGTACAAACCAAACTGTATCTTGAACAAGTCAAAATCTAATAAAATCACCGAACATGCAATTAATCTATGTCTTTAAAATTTTGTTCCATGTAATGGAAGAATGATACTTATACTGCAATGCACAATGCACATCAAGAAAGAAGCATTTTACGGTTTTCCTTGTCATAGTCATCCTCAAACAGAGCCTCAATTTCTTCTAAGCTTTTACCTTTGGTTTCTGGCAAATAGAAGTAAAAGAAAACCGTACCCACCACCATTATTCCCGCAAGCACGAAAAACATACCCCCAAATGTTATCTCCCTAGAAATGCTTAGAAATGTCATGGCCACCAACCCGCTCACCAATCGGTTCACCCCTATCGCCAAGCTCGAACCTTGGGCCCTTAATCTCATCGGGAAAATCTCCGAGGAATACACCCATGTGATGGGCCCAAGTCCAATAGAGAAGAACGAAGCGGCCGAACACACCGCCACCACACAAAGCCCAATAGCCCATGTGGGCTTGTCAATTGAATACTCTAGAAACTTGGAGCCCAGGCCCAGTGCAGCCAAGGAGACTGCCATGCCAATTGAGCCCAACAACAAAAGTGGCCTCCTACCATACGAGTCCAAGAAGAGAGCTGATATCAAAACAAAGAAGGTCTTGGCAATCCCCATGAGTACTGTGACACCAACAAGCTGTTTCCTGTTGTGAATTCCGGCGTCCCTGAATACTTCCGGGCTGTAATACACGACGGCATCATTGCCGGAGGCTTGCATGAAGAAGTTGACTCCAACTGCGGCGATGAGAATGCGGCGAATGGGCCTAGTGGGCCTCAACAGTAGGTCTCTCCAAACCCCTTGCCCACTCCAATTGGCTGAAGAAGAAGAAGTTGCATGCAATGAATTAGCTGCTCTGGCTATCTCATTGAGCCTCAATTCAGCTTCCTCCTTGCTTTCAGATGTCCTTATCAAAACCTGCTTTGCTTCATCTAACCGGCCTTTCATGACCAGCCACCTATTTATCAACAAAATATATCAACAAAATATCCTAGCTAGGTGAAATTAATGTACCAAGACAAAAGTTACCTAGGTGACTCCGGCATTGCCAACACGCCCACAGCAACAGCAATCGCCGGAAATGCTGCAAGGCCAAGCATAAGTCTCCAATTCAAGTTCTGAGGGAGGCCTGACAAAGCATAGTTGGAGATGTACCCAAGTAGTATTCCCCCATTGATGAACACCTCAGGAAGAGAGGTCAGAAAGCCACGTGTCAGAGCCGGAGAGAGCTCGGCCACATAGACTGGAGCAATCATAAGTGAGTATCCAACACCAATCCCAGCCACTACTCTACCAGCGATAAGGAACGAGAAGGAGGGTGCCAGTCCCATCAGAAGTGCCCCTATTAGAAAAGTCGCTGCTGCCAGGACTATAGTGTAACGCCTCCCAATACAATCCGAAGTCTTGCCTGAGGCAATTGATCCGATCAAAGAACACACATTTAGGGAACCAACCAAGATCTCTACTTGGGTTGATGTAATGTTCATGTCCTCCCTTATGAAAAGCGCTGCGCCGCTCATAACCCCAATATCTGCAAAACCCAAATAACAGAATCATGGGTTTTATCTGAAGGACTCAAAAATGGGTTTGAAGGAATTGAATTTAATTAGGGTACTAACCATAGCCCAAGAGAACAGAGTTTGTGGAAGCCAAAATAGCACCAGCAAGAGCATATTTGTTGAGACCAGAACTAGACCCTGAAGGCGATGCAGATTCTGAATCAGGAAGAGGGTGATAATCGTGCTCCTTGTTTGAATGCAGAGATGGAGTTTGTGACATGTTCGTGAAGATTATGAAATCAAAAGGGGCCTGTGCATAGCAGACAGGATATGCATCTCCCTGTATATATATAAAAGACAACAAATCGTGTATGTTTTACCTTAAGTAATAGTAAATTAGACTAATTGAGTATTGGTAATTATAGAAATGGAATGGTAATAATTGCTTCCGTTTACTTTATAAAAAAGATGGTGTTGGTGTTTTGAAAAGCTGTCGGGTCACGCTGCCTCCACACGCCTCTGTCATTTTTATATCTGGCACATACTTACTTACTTACTTACCCAAATGAATAAGATTGATTGCTCGAGAAAGACATGGACCAAGCCAGCAGTATATCCAGCGCATGCTGATATAACAAGAAAGAAATGTGAATAACATTTACGTTTCGGGTGTTTCAATACATAAAATTATTAGTACGCGCGAGAGATAATTGTATACAATCGTTAATTAGGAAGAAGACCATAAAACTGAGCAAGGAAAAATGAAAGCAAACAACCCCACAGTCCCACTTACTAGTATCCCAAGTTCGACCTGCAGAATTTGAGAGTGACTCGTCACCAACCGAGCTAAAACATCAGTGTGTGTGAACACAAATCCTAGACGAATATTCCTCTATATTTTGATGTTTCTATTTCAGGCGGAGATACTATCTAATGCGTCACACTTTGAACCCTTGAGCTGTTCAACCCCACCTCCTACATCGTCTGATTCTACTCGGTCTGATGTAGAAATAAACCAGAGATAAGAATGAACATGTGTATATAATCTATAATATTGGAATAGATATCCTTGTATTATTTTGTTGTTTGTCTTTTTGTGACCAATAGCAAAGTAGCCAAACACAGTGCAGCACGTTGAAATGATGCTGCATCTTCTTCATTAATTAGATTAAGATCCAGATCCAAGCACAACTAAGGACCCCATTTGCTTCTTTCATTATTGACAGAGGACAATGTAATTAATATATATTTATGGGGTTAAAAGAAAAACAATTAGCAATTAGCAGTCGTCCAAAATGAACTGGAACTTACCAAATGTTTGCTCTGCTCCGTTGTCCGGTTAAAACGGCGCCATCACAACATGTCATTTTGGGAGCAGGATGAGGGCATTTCCGTCAACAAACTTCAAAAGCATAATAAGAACCGTACACCGCCACACCGTCCAGCTCTAGACTCTGTACCACAAAATCCATGGTTTTCTTCTAGCTTTTGTTCTGCAACTGAATCACATAATCAAAAAATGGTGAGCTTCTCCTTCAAAGATGCATCATGAAATTTCTTGTATCTTTCATAAAGATTGAAACTTTTTATGTTTAGTAGGTGTTTGATGTTGCTCTGTTTTACATGGAACCAAACAGGGGAAAGGGACTGGAAGCTTCGGGAAGAGGAGGAACAAAACCCACACCCTCTGTGTGTGGCACCGGCCGCCGTAGCTTTCACCTTCAGAAGAGTCGTTGCGCCTCTTGTGGCTTCCCGTCCAGCCGTATCAGAAAATGTCTGCTTCCTCTTCCTCTGTTTTCACCTCAGCCTTCTCGAAGCTTCCAATTTTAAAGTAGATAATTGGAGCGTGAAGGCGATTCGGAGAAAGGGAAGAATGAGGTACCTTCGCCATGTTGCTGTTAGATTCAACTTCAACTTCAGAGTTCAGACCCTTATGGAAAAGAATTTCGATTTGGAAATCTTCACAGAAACCAAACTTGCCAATTATCATTTATTTCATTTGTTTGTTGTTTGGGGACTGAAGGTACTGAGGCAGCTCCAAGAAAGAAGAGAGGCTCTGCATCGTACTAAGCAAATCATAAGCTTCTGAGCTATGGCCATGAAAACTGTAACTAGGAAGTTTAGAATCTGAACGTTTGTTTTTACTTTTAAACAATATGTATGCGAGTTTGTACCCGAAACAAGGTAACAAGAATGATATGAAGTGCATTTCTTTCCATACACTATTGGCCTGGCCAAAATTTACACCAGTCCAACGAGAAATGTTTTACATATTTACGTATAAAAGAATTACTTATAGAAATGGGATTGGATCTGAGAGACTATTCTATAAAATCATATCTGCACATTATCAACATATTGAGTAACCTGTGAAGCAACTTCAGAGAACCAGTTGACGGCAGTGCCAAAAAAGAGCTCCCAAAACCAGAGATCTATTGCAAGCACCGATGAAAATATGAGCAATGCCAAAGTCTGATAGCGATTCAAAGGCCAACCTGAAACTTCAGCCATTGTCTTCAGAAAAGGAAGGGAGTTGCTGTTTAAATTTCTCTTCCTTATGGACCACGCGGTTATCCACTGCGCCCGAGAAGGGATCAGATCCAACTCTTGTAATCTCCTTCCTAGGTCAGGCATGTGACCACCTCCATAAAGTATTGCAATCCTATTGTGCCCGTCATCAATTGCTTTTGTGAGAGCATCCATGGCTGCTCTGTTTCTCTCACCAATGATCACAGAACTCTCTTCTACATCAGCTGTCGCCTGCGTGAATCTTCAACAAGCAATACCATTAAGTCAGTTGAGTTCTGAAATTTTGAAGAAACTTTGAACCCGACCCACAATGCTTTAAAGAGTACTTACTCAGATGTTAGTCTTTTGGCCAAGAAGACCTTCATTGCAGCACCAAAATCAAGCCTAGATAAGGCTTCTAGTTCTGGAAATTCTGATGGCTGACTGCCTGTGTCTGCACAAACACCTCCAATAATGAGGAGCCCTACAAGCGGCATAGGAAGCACACGTGAGGCCCATAAAAGTTTAGATCTCCAAGGATCAAGGTCTTCGGGAATTTCAGGTTGCATCATAGCTTTCGTGGATCTAATTGTCATATCCCTTGCAAAGGTGAAGAAGCTTTCACCTTTTTCATCCTGAAAGAAATGATAACGGTATCAGATGCACAATGATCTCATTTAACACCATATAATGATGAAGAGAGAAATATAAAAGTTCATCATATCAAATATTTACAACCATCTACTAAGAAAGATAATGAATGTCATAAAAAATAATAAGTATGCATTGAAACAAACAATTCATATATGAAGAGCATTTCAATAGCAACTAGCTTGGTCGTAAAAGTTCAGATACCTAGTATTTCAAGCATTTGACAGCCTCTAATATTTAACTACATGTGCACTATACCAACAACAAAGACAGCATAAACAATCGAACCTGAAGCAACTTGAAAGTCTCGAAGTCGAGATCTGCATGGTACCATTTCTCAGACTCGTAATCCATACAGTCTAACTGGAAATCAAGTGCCAGAAAACGAGCCATCTGTCGCTGAATGCATCCCAGAATGTTAAAGCTTCTGGAGCGTGAACTTTTGACTTTGAGTCTTTTTGTGGCAATAAGGTTTCTTCTATTCTCCAAACTCTCCCTGCTAGTCACCATCTCAAAAAGAACACAGTCATATGACTCGAGCTCTTTTTCGAGGGTTGAAAAGTACCTGCACATGGTATTTAAAATTATTAATGTTGTAATATCTGGAGCAACCAACTTAAATTCACATTGGTTAAAACACATCAAGTTTCCCTAATCGAATACAAGGCCTTGAGGTAGAGGCCAAATGCATCTGATCACCCCCAAGACAACATCAAGTTGTGACCACTGCCAGAACTTTCAATAAATGTAACACAAATTTCAAAGAGATCCCAAAACGAAATGCTCTACATGTCCCTAAAAATAACTAAAGCAGTTGGTCATCTTCACACAATTTAGAAAATTAGGATGGAATATACCCTTGTGTTTTGCCGCAGTTGTGTTCTTGGCATTTCATTAGCCCAACTATATCATTTTCCTTGCAAGTAGAATTTGATCTGAAAGCTAACTTCAAAATCATATCTCATAAAGCTAGCAATAGCCTTACATTTACCTAGCTCACTAAATCACTCTTACTACTACAGCAACAACTTCACTTTCCACTGTGTTGGGAGCAATAAGGCTTTAGCTTCTACACATAACATTTTGCACCATTTCCAGGGTAGAATAATTTATCAAACAGTTCCAATCACAAGTACATAATTCCCAAGTTAATAAAAGCAGAAGCAATTGCAAGTATAAAAGCAATAGTTAGTAAATTACTCTTTGTCCGCGATGTGAATTGTGGAAACCAAATCAACCTACAACACCAAAGAAGAAGAAACCCAGAAATTAAAACGAAAACCCATAAAGACAAGCACAAACCCACTTCAAAGAATCCAACTTTGGAGGCAATACCTGAAGAAAAGGCTTCAAAAGAGACCAAGGGAACTTCTTCTTGTAGCTAACGACCGCAGTTTGCAACTCCCCCGTGCCTCCATCAACACCAGTTTTGAACCTCATGAAATCCGCAATTGAATTGTTCTGTAAAAATTGCTCGGCGGAGCCATCCTCAATTGGGCCAATGGAAGAAGAGCCAGAGACCTTGAAAGGAACTAGCTTTAGGGATTTGGGGAATTTAGGGCTTCGTCCGGAGGATTCAAAGGGTCTGAATTTGTTAAAGCCAGTAGAAGTGGAAGAGGATGCAGATGAGAGAAATGAGAATGTAGTTGAGACCATTCTTTCTCTCCACAGAGAGAGAATTGGGGGTTTGGATAAACAAAAAGGAAATTCAAGGAGTGAACCCATTTGCAGGTTTTTTTATTGAATTAAATAAAGCCTTAAATAATAAAATCTAGAAAATGCATTTTTGGAAGATTTTTTTTTCTTTTTAGACTTGATTCAGACCGAAAAAAAGAAAAAGAGGGTTGTTCCTCAAATTCTCAATAATCCGGCCATACCCCTCGAGCGTAACGTTATAATCATCAGGTGTAAGTGTGTAACATTGCAAGTAAAAAGTGCAAAAATGTAATATTTTAAACAATCAAGGGATAAGAAGTTCAGAGAAACAAAAAAAAAAATAGCAACCCAAAATCCTTTTTCCAAAAGAAATGGCCTTGAAGAAAAATAGTTTCCTATTGCCTTTCATTTTCATTCATCTTAATTTGAAAGCAAAGAAAGACTAGGGCATTGCTTTGAAGTTGAATATGTCTAGTTTGCATTTTGCAAGACAATACAATTTCATACCAACACTCTTTAACATCTATCCATCTCTTGCCAAAAAAAACATCTATCCATCACATCTGCGCAAGACATGCTTACCAAGAAAAAAAGAAACACACACAAAGAAACTCTTTAATTGAAATAGAATTTTGAATGGCCAGCAATTTCAGAACCACACTCTTGGTCTTTGGTCATGCAAACTAAATTCCTGAGGAGAATGACAACATCACATTCAGAGTTGATTGGGGGAAGTTTCACAAGTAAGCAAAGATATTTTGGACTGCTGCAATCATAAACAAAAATGGAATCCCATGAATTTCATCTTACAAAAGTCATCGTGCAACACAATTCACTACCTCAGGGCCCTGTTCTATCATTGGTTTTACATGACTTCTTTCTTCTGGATGAGAAGCAGAATCGACTTTCACAATAGACTCGTCTTCTTTATCATCAGAAATCTCATCTTTCATCAAAGTACACTCAGGAGGGCAACCAAGCAACATCTCCTCTTTGCCGTTTTTCACAATGGACGCGTCTTCTTTGCCACCAGATGTCTCATCTTTCATCAAAGTATCCTCGGGAGGACAACCAAGCAACTTCTCCTCTTCACCCTTCTTCACAATAGACTCGTCTTCTTTATCATCAGAAATCTCATCTTTCATCAAAGTATCCTCAGGAGGGCAACCAAGCAACTTCTCCTCTTCACCCTTCTTCACAATGGACTCGTCTTCTTTACCACCAGTTGTCTCATCTTTCATGAATGTATCCCCAGGAGGACAACCAAGCAACTTCTTCTCCTCTTTGCCATTCTTCATTTCCACTGAAAATTAGAAAGCACAAAACCCAGGGATCAGCCAAGGAAAGCACCCAAATTATCACCATCATCATTGCTTTGTCTTAATCAGATAGGTTCAGAAAGCAACTACTATAAAAAAATATACGAGGAAGTTAAGGGAGATCTGAAAACACCAAGCACTTAGCACTCAATCCATATCCTGCTCGATACCTGAATTTTCATTAAAATATAAACTCAAAAATACAGTGACGGACCTCATATATGTGATTGATACTAAGATCCTTTATTTGATTTATCTGTACACAATAAGTATCAAGGGTAAAATTTTCTGCATCAGTTGGACAAAAATTTGTACACTTCAAAAGACTAAAACCTGCACTAGAATTTGAACCCTATCTTCAAACTCAAAATTATTCATACATCCATTTTGACAGGGAAAGTCATGATACTTGTCGAAAACATGAGAAATGCCATTGTAATATCCCAAGGGCATCTGTGTAGTTTGCCAGACAGAAGAAAGCAAATTGTAGGGGAAAGAGGCTATATCCTAGCAATGTCTTTCAGATTATAACCAAAACCTTGTCCCGAATTTGAGAATCTTGTCACATTAGTCCAACTAGTTTCTTACATTGTACCCTTACATGTTCAGGTAAACGTCAATTGCATTGTTGCATAGAACAGAAGGGCACTTGATAAAGATACATAACTCATAAATTATCACCTGACAAACTTATTATGATCGAGATATCACACAATAATGATCAATTGCAGAAATAAACTGAAGCCTGAATCAACTAAACATAATTGCCATATCAATAAAAGGGCAAAATACCTTCAAGAGGCTGAGGGCACTCAGGAAGCTTATTCCCAGATTTCTTCTTCTTCTCTCTAGGTTTGTTCTTCTTTTTGGTCTGAGTTTCCACAGTTCTTCTTTTACTCTTGTCGATCAGCTCAGGGCAAGTTGGGATGCTATGCCCCTTTCTTCGACATATCACACATATCTGCAAGCAACACATCAACACAAAAACATCACTAACTACTAATATTTACAGAGAATTACCCCATCCCCGAAAAACGTTTCAATTAATCAATTTCCTCAAACAAGAAGAAAGAGAGGTTAAATTGAGCAGGCCAATCTTCCTTATCTTTTACTACTAGGAATTATAATCAAGTTACTAACAAACAAAAAGGCAGATGAATTAGAAACCCAGAAAAAAATAATAATAATTCAGCAATGCACTCACTTCAACATATTTTATCTCAACTTCCTTTGCCGCAACTGTTTTTCCCGTGCTCTCCGGCATTGGGAGATTCAGCAGCTGAAACAGGTGCTCAAGGTTTTGTTTCTCCATCTCCTTCGTCCTCTCCTTTCGCCTCTCCTTTTGCCTCATCCTCCTCATCCTCTTTTTTTCTCTTTCTTCGGGTGTTAGCCCTGGATTCAGGGTCACCTCTTCGGGTTGTACTTCAACATTTTCCTCATCCTCATCTACCTTCTTCTCTTTCCGCTTCCTCTTCCTAATCCTCTTCTTTTTTACGTCTCCGACTGTTTCTGTTAGCCCTGTCTTGGTGACCACCTCACCTTCTTCATTCACTCTCGCCTCAACATTGTTTTCTACATCAACACCAGTTGTGACTGTGCTCTCCGTCTCCTTCGTCTCTGTTACTGTTAGCCCTGCCTTTCGGAGCAGCTCATCTTCTTCTTCATTGATTTTCGCCTCAACCGCATCATCAACACAAGTCGTGACTGTGTTCTCCCTCTCCTTCTTGCTCCTCTTCTGCCACGTCTTCTTCTTCTTTTTGAGTGTTGGCTCTGCGGGTTTTGCTTCAACATTTGGCTCCGGATTCGTCCTCAGCTCTTCGGATTTCACTTCATCCTTTGGTACTGTATTAGGGGGCAGCAGCTCTGCTGGTTTTGCTTCAATATTTGGCACCGGATTTGAGCTCAGTTCTGCTGCGGATTTTGATTCAGTCATTGGATTTGGGATCAGTTCTGCGGGTTTTAGTTCGGCCTTAGGGTCTGGGAGCAAATTTGCTTGTATTAATCCGACCTGCTTTGACGATTCTAAATGTTTTCCGGCGCCGTCGACAAAGATAACGATTGGCATCTGCTTCTGCTTCCGCTTCCGCTTCTTCGTCTGGAGCAGTTGTAGCTGCGCCGCTTCGAGTTGCCCTAATTTGCGTTTCTTGCCCATTTTTGTCCGAAAACTGCTGCTGATGGAATTGCAGAGATTTTGCGAGGGTTTTGCGTTTGGTGAAATGGAATTGCAGGAAAGGAATTTGATGTCATTCGGATTCAAGGTTGGCTATATGACCCAACAAATAGAGCAGTAGAGCACCGAACCAGATATGGTCCCTGATGGGCTGCCAAACTTCATATTTCCAGTTCGATCTTGGCCCAATAAGCTGAAAATATAGTCTCTAATCTACTTTTATACATTTTATTTATATCCTTATACACACCGTCAATTTATATCATTACACTCAAATATCGTTAAAGAAAATGTAAGGCCACAGGGATTTAGAGTTCATAGTTCATAATTCGGTCTAGAAATATACCCAAAAAAAAAGAAGAAGGAGAAAGAGAGAGGAATCAGTGAACATATCTTAGAAGAATCATTTACAAAGTGATAAACACTATAGTGAATTATTGGTATAAAATGATTCAGAGTTGCAGAAACTAATTCATAAATGAACAGAAGAATTGGTGCTACAAAGCAAGAATACATGAGAATGGATTTTTACTGACACAAAGAATATCAATTACATCAACTACTGCCCAGAAGCAATCAATCACAAGAATAGAATAGACTCTGCAATAGTCCAAAGCACTGCACATGAGCTTAGACAGATATATCTCCAGCAGTAAAGCGTAGCAGAACCTCATGTAGAAATAGGGAGCTGAAGAAACAAATATTTCAAATTAATGTGAGCAAAACCTGCAAAGCTTCTCTGGCCTATATGATCTTATGACCTTTTTCTTCTTGTTTTACTTAACTTATCCAAACCTGCTGTTTCATTGTGACAAAATCTGAAGGCCTGCTTGTAAATCCTCTAGGGTGATTGTTCTAAGTTCTTCTGTGTCTATACAATCAAAATTGAGCCTAAGGTCCAAATTCTCTCTGGCATTAACTAACATCGTATCCACCAAGCCTCCATTCATCTCCTTACACTGCTTTTCTGTTGTTCCTCTTCGAATCAGTTCTGCGATAGCTTCTAAACTGCAAGAAGAATGTAGCTTAAATCCATACAACATGCTCTCCTCTGTTTGATTATTCATCTTGATATGAAGTATCTTTGCTAAATCTTCGGGACTAAAGTCACTAAAATTGAAAAACTTGGTCACACGTCGGCAGAAACCTTCATTGGAAGCAATTACACGTTTCATTGGTTCGCTATATCCAGCAAATATGACTACGATTTTTCCATTATCCATGACAGACATGATCTCTTCCAAGGCTTCCAACCCATAGTCTTTATCATCTGCCTTCTGCATAGGTATTAGTCGATAAGCTTCATCTACAAAAAGAATTCCTCCCTCTGCGTCCTTAATCTGTGTAGAACTTTGTAATTAGTTTATCACAGAACAAGGTAGAGCAGCAAATAATTTCATAAAGCACAATTTTTACCTTCCTCCTTGTTTTTGGTCCCGTATGACCAACAAATTCCCCAACCAAATCGGTGCGCTGTACTTCAGTTACTTTGTCAGTTGGTAGAATTCCCACCATATGGAGTAATCTTCCAAGAATTCGAGCCACCATGGTCTTCCCTGCAAATATCAACAAGTATACATATAAATATATAATGATAGCCAAGCGATCCACATTGCAAGACACTGTTAGCAATGCTTACCTGTTCCAGGATTGCCAAGAAAGGCCATATGAGGGGGTCTCCTTACGCCAACTTTAAGGCCAAGGGCCTTACGCCTCTCATCCAAAAGCATCCCTTTTGCCCATTTCCGTAGTTGTACTTTGAGCTCTTGCAAACCAACTATATTTGATAATTCATTTTCAAGTTCGTCCATCTTAGCTTTGGTTTCACTGCATGCTTCAATTGCCCTTCTTTTTGTCTGCTCTTCAAGGTGCCACTGTAATAGTTCCCGCAACTTTTCACTTTCACGGCCTTTTGAAAGGTGATTTAGAGGAGTCATGCCCTCCTACAATTTAAAAGTAATATCATAAGCATTAATTTATGTGTTACTTTTAGTAAAATGAATATTGCAAGTAAATGGAATGAACAATACATCGTCCTTAGCACTGCAATCAGCATTGTTCTCAAGTAATGTTTTAACAGTTGAGAAGTCTTCAGCTCGAAGTGAATGCCACACAGCAAGGTGTAATGGTGTCATTCCATTCTGCATGGACAAAAAGAGAACTTTTAAAATGAGACTAGCACATTGACATAATAGTTAGAAGTCTCACACTCCATTGAAACCATAAAATCAGGTGAAAAGAGAACTCACATTTGCTTTGGCTTCTATAAAAGCACCATGGACAAGAAGCAACTGTGCAGCATCGTTGCATCCATTCTTTGCTGCCATGTGTAGTGGTGTTTCACCATACTGCAAAGCTCAACACGTTGGTGACACCCAGAAATAAAATAGGATATTTGTTAAGTAAACATACAATAGCTTTGAGTTGTCAATCTCACTTTCTGTAATTTATGTCATACAAAATTCTGCCGAAAGAAAACAAATACCTACCATGTTTCTGGCTTCCAACTCAACCTTTTCCGGTCCTTGCCAATCAAGAAGAAATTTAACTATCACAGACCTATTATAACCAGCAGAAACATGAAGTGGAGTTTGTACCATCTGCATTTAGGGAACGATGGATGCATCAGAGAATAAAGACACCTTACCAAATTATTCATATTCAAGCATAACAACACTTCTCAACATTAGCATTCAATCATATAGTAAAAGAAATGCTTTCTGTTCTTCACATTTCCACTAATGGGACCTTCGAACCAAATATCAAGCGGTTAAGTCTAGTATTTTCTTTTCTGCAAATTTATATTTTGTTTTTGACAGATGGCTAAATCAACTCATCCAACTCTCTCAATTTGTCAACCCATACCAACTCTATATTTCACAAAGCCGCACTTCAGTACATCCTGTACATTTGCTATGCAGCAAGGAGCAATCTATTATGAAATAAGGGAATTGGGGTTGTAGTGATCTTGTATAGTATCTTCATTAATTTGATGGACAATGTGCAATCTCCTTAAGCACATGCAACCTGCTTCATGACTATGGGGTAAGTTATCTTTGATATTCACATCTAAACTGTTGTCAAACCAGGGGGAAGAAAATCAAAATCATTCGTCCAGTGAGCTCTTCATATAATCTGTTTGAAACTGCTCCTAAATCTCCTAATCTCGTCTTTTTGACTCCGTTCTAGGCTCACATTTCTCCATTTGAAAAACTTGACTTTATGAACTGACCAAAGAGAAAAGGTTCATGCTTTGAACTATGGATCTCATATGCAGCTAGCTATGAGGACCCTCCACAGCAGAATGCGCATAATTGAATCAAATAACAGTGGTACAAGCTAGATCCAGACCAATTGATGGTCTTCAATACCTCAAAACATCAAAGGGTACTTGAAATTCACTATATTCCACTACATTGCATTTTACAGAACCAAAATCAATGCTTTCCTTCCTTAATGCAATGAAGGTCCCAATTTCCCTTAACCAATAATAACAGCAGCATATAAACACAATAAAAATAGCATAGGAAGCTTGAAGAACCCAAATCCTACATTGGGTGGTAAAGAATGTGATTAAATGGATGAAATTCACCAGATTAAATAAACACGAAACATCAAATGCATAAACCAAATGAACCCAAAATGCCAAGTTCTTTCACACAGAATTAAATTATTGAGGACCCAATAGGGTAAATCCATATGAACAAGAGAAGAGAAGGAGATCTTACAACAGCGTTTCTTTCGTTGAGCAGAGCTGGGTTTTCCCGGAGCAACTTCTGAAACCCAACAAGGTCGCCGGACTGAGCATAGCCATGAATGGTGGTGGGCTTGGCGGATCTTGACCGTTGATCCGGATACCTCTGCATCCCTCTCTGTACTCTAAAAACAAGAGAAGGAAAGATGGTTTTTTGATCGAATGCGACAGATTGAGAAGGAAAGATGGTTGAAAATGATTAGAGAAAGACGGGCAGAGATTTTACAGGGAGAGAATTCGGAGGTGTGTCTAAACTCTAAACTATTAACTATGCGTGTGTGAGTTTATTTCTGCAATTATTATTTTTGGCCATACTATGGAACAAAAATGGGATTAGCTCAATTTTTTTTAATTTTTTCCTCAAATTTTAGCACTTGATTAAGCACTAAAATGAATTTTATTTTTTAGCACCATTATTGGCACATTATTCTTGGGAACATGTGAGAGCTAACTAAGCACAAGCTGTCGTCCACTTTTCTTCTCTAATTTGGTCGTCATTGTAGAGTTTTGGTAACTTGATTTATGCACATACAAAACACAATTATTGCTTAAAACGTTCACTTCATCTTGTGATCTTAATCTCATGAGATTGACATCTATGAAGAACCGCCCCTATGAGGAAACGTGAAAGTTGTGATTTGGTGGGCTTAGCCCAATCCGTCTAAGGTATCAAACTGGATCCGAAACCGGACCCTACAGCCGGATCCGGACGGTTAAGGCCCTAACCAATTGTTCAAAAAAATCAAACAAACGAGTGTTTAATGAGTGCAAGTAATGATCGATGGATCGATCCCCAATCTAACCATCACAAAAACGGCACGATGACACAGACCCGCAAAGACACGTGTCACCCAATATACACAAGCAAGATGAGGTTGCGTAACGTGTGGTCATCACACACCTCCTTGTCTTCACTCCAATCTCCCACTCTCCCGCTCTCTCTTAGCTTTAGATATTTTCTTATTTAACGTTGCTTTCATCACACTGTCTTTTCAAAAGAAAAAAAGAAATGATTTTTGTACGAAAATAGCACAGAAATCCACAACTATTGGAGGTTTTGCACTTTGATGAACTTTAGTCCCTGAATTAACTCCAATGGCCATGGTTGCAAGGCTTCACATATACCCACAAAGCTTAGACCACTTCAACTTCCAGGACTACCACCGCCACAGAACCGGCCCAACAGTCGTATTCCGTTCGGGTCTTCGCCGCTCCGGTTCGGGCCGTAATGGGTTTTGCTCCAAACAGTACTGCAGGTCGTTTAGGGGTGAAGAAGGAGGTGGGGATTTGAAGGAGGGTGAGGGGAAGTTGAAGAAGGGAAGTGGGGTTTGGAAATCCTTGAGCTCTACTCTTTTGGGTGGTGTTGGTTTGCGTTCTAGACACAGTGATGAGTATAAGAAGGCTGTGGCCAAAGTGGAGGAGGTCTGTTCTTCGGTAAGTATTTTTTTACTGCTGCTATTTTCCATTAGTTAAATCATTGTTTGGGGGAAAAAAAATTAGTTGAAAGTTTGAATCTTGAAGCTTTCATTAATTGGGGCCTCAGGAAAATGATGATGTTTCAAGTGTTTGTTCTGTTGGTTATTCAAATTCTTCTGAAAATCTTAGAAGAATAAGCATAAGCTTAAGATTTTGTAGTATTTGATTTTCTACTAATGCATACATGTATGGTACAAAGCAAAGCCTCGTTGAAATTATGGTTCTAGATGGATTTTTCAAGTTTAACTTTGCCTCCTCTTTCATTCTCTGAAACAATTAGGCTGCTGTTCAAATCGGAAGATATATTGTGACCATGATGAGCACCGGAGTGGTACTAACAATTGGGTTTCAGTTGTCAGGTTAGAAAGCTTGTTACTTGTTTAAGTTCTTGTCCTTATGTAATGTTCCATGTGTGACTGGCCCTCTAACTTTTGGCAAATTTTCTGAAGGTGGAGACAGTCAGTTGAATGCGCTAGTTTGGTATAGCTGGCTAGGCGGAATCATTATTGGGACTATGATAGGATCTAACTCGGTTTTAGAGGAACACTGTCGAGCTGGTCCGCGTAATGTTGTCATTAGTGGAAGGTAGGTTCACTCTCTCTATCTCCTCCCTGCCTGCTTCAAAACCATCTGTGATTCTGATGTCGTTTTGCATGTTTTGATTGGTTGGTACAGTACAAGGGGACTTGGAAAAGCATTGGCTCGTGAATTTCTTCTCTCTGGAGATCGAGTGGTTGTTGCTTCTCGGAGGTGGTGTTTAGATTATGATCATATATGTTTATTCATTATGTACTATGCCACTACAGTGCTCAAAGTAGAACTAATGCCATTTCAAATCTTTGTTAAGGCAGTCTCGAGTCTGTACAAGCAACCGTCAGAGAGCTTGAAGAAAACCTAAAGGAAGGTATAGCCAATGCTGGTAGCTTATCTAGGAAAAATCTGGCACATGCAAAAGTGGTTGGCATAGAGTGTGATGTTTGTGAAGGTGACGATGTGCAGAAGCTGGCAAATTTTGCTATCAGTGAACTTGGTTCTATTGACATTTGGGTAAGCTTTTGAGAGTTTATAGTCGACTCTTCATCCTCAAGAATTTCCTAATTATATCCAATAACGATTATTTGTCCCCAAATTTTCATTTATGTTGGAGTTTCTCTATTCCAAATAAGATACTAAATCATTTAGTGGCATGCAAAAATGCAAAATTTAGCAGTTTTAAATTGTTCACTTTCTAATTTGTAATCCCTTTGACAGATAAATAATGCTGGCGCAAATAAAGGATTTAGACCCTTGCTTCAGTTTACTGATGAAGACATTAAACAGGTATAACCACATATTAGTGATGTATCGTCTCCTTGTGGTTGGCTGATTTAATGACCTGTCAAAGCATTATGCTGATAATGTATAATCATTTTCAACCGGTTCAGCTAATATAGTTTATACCTTATTTTTGGTCAGATTGTCTCAACAAACCTGGTTGGGTCTATACTCTGCACTAGAGAAGCCATGCGCATTATGAGAAATCAGCCGAAGGGTGGGCACATATTTAACATGGATGGGGCAGGCTCTGGGGGATCAAGTACCCCTTTAACAGCTGTGTGAGTGCCTTTGCATTCTAAATGTAAAGTAGCTTATCCTAGGTGAAAATAATACTTATGCTGCTTTTATCTTCTTAACTGTTAGTTATGGGTCAACAAAGTGCGGTCTGAGACAGCTTCAATCATCACTGTTAAAGGAGTGTAAACGGTCCAAAGTGGGAGTACACACAGCGTCCCCAGGCATGGTGCTTACAGATCTGCTTTTGAGGTAAAACACTGGATACTGTTTTCTACAGTTCATTTCTTGTTTCACTTGTCAATTCGCTAAACTTCTTGTTAGATGATAATGCACTTTTAACTCCTCAGCATCTAAATTTTTAAGCACTGCTCATCATTCATTGAGTTTGGCTCTGCAGGTCCCATTGCTTTCTGTATAAAGTGTTTTTGTTCATGCTAGGAAGTAATGTATTATTTGTGGTTTGTTTGCAGTGGCTCCAGTTTGAAAAATAAACAAATGTTTAACTTCATATGCGAGCTTCCTGAAACAGTAGCCAGAACGTTAGTTCCACGGATGCGGGTTGTAAAGGGAACAGGGAAGGCCATCAATTACTTGACACCACCTAGAATCTTACTTGCTCTAGTAACTGCTTGGCTGCGACGAGGTCGCTGGTTTGATGACCAGGTCATTTTTATACCTTTCTTGAAGTGTCAGATGTGTCATATTACTGGACAAATATTTTATGACAACTATAGTTCTTCAGTTGAAGTATCTAGTATCCAGAAAATGAAAAACTTTCCTAAAGTTTTCCATGCAATCTGACTTGAAACTGGCCGAGGCAAACATGCACTTATATATGAACTGACTGATACTTATTGCCGTGCCATCTGAGTTAAAGAAAGATTCAACTCAGTCAAGCAAGTTTATGAACTTTAATGCAACCAGCACACTTTTGTTTCCTTCCTATTTTCTACTCTACCTGGACATGACTCTAAGTATATGAACCTTGGTTCAGTCTTTGGCTCTGATTGGCAGGACCTTTAGGCTTTAGATACTACGTTTTTAATGCTGTAGACTGAAACTGCTATTTTCTTCCAGAAGATGCTTGCAGTGCAATAAAATGATTGCTAAATATGCATAGTTGTAAACAAGCAAGAACTGATTCTGGTATCATTTGCAGGGCAAGGCATTATATGCTTCAGAAGCAGACAGAATTCGTAACTGGGCTGAAAACCGTACTCGATTTTACTTCACTGATGCAATGGAGATGTACACAGAGAACACTTGGCTGTCTGTCTTCTCACTCTCTGTCGTGTGTGCCTTCATAATTCTTTCGAGCACAGGCAGCAGTTTTCCGGGTACTTAAGATTTCACCCTTAGTTAAAACCAAAGGTCTAAAAACCGCATGGAATACATCAAGCAGATGCTATGTGAGAACAACCAGCTGCACAACAACGCTTGGCACAACTTAGACAACAGAAAGTTACCACACAAATGTGGGGTACAATTTTTTCACCCTGCATAATCTTTTGTAAATCATTCATTTGTCTTAGATCGTATCAGGAGCCTACATGTTTTACTGCACATCATTTACCCATCCAACCTCTGTGGGCAAAGTTATGTAAAGACAGTAGTGCATAATGGTATTTGATTCCAATTTGAACTTGTACATGTTGTAACTCAAAAGTAACAGTGTTTACATAAGGTAAAGCCAGCACCTTCATCTTTTACCATTGTGTCTCCCTCTGTTATTCCTTGTACTGTTGAGTAGAAGTTAAAGCCTTGCCAAAGCAGTTGGCTTGGAATCTTTGGATAAATGGTTGAAAGGAATCAGATTCTACAGAAACTACAAATTAAATGTGAACAAATAAAACTATTTTTTTCCTTCTTTTTTTTGAAAATCATCTAAAAGTCAGCAAGATGAGTTTATTATATTCATTTGCATATTATAAAAGATAATGAAGAAGATAGCTGGATTGAGCTGAATATTTGCCTTTTCTCTCATACTTTAGTCAATGAAAAAAGGCCAATGTCATCGCCACTAATTATGAGAAGCTTAATACAATAATTGAATAATACCATCCCATGTGAGCTCTTGCCAATTGGACCTCAGCCTCACCTCTCAATCAAATTTCAAACCCACCAAGAATAATAATCCTTAAATATGAGCTGAATTTTTTTTTCTGTTCCTCAAAAATCAAAATATATTAATCTGTGTTTTTTTTTCTTTTTTCTAAATGACATTTCAGGTAAACTGTCCCTGGTCCTGAGTCCTGACAACCATGCATAATTTTTTAGGGATGAGATAACCAAACCATGCATCATTATTTGCCAAAAAAAAAAATCATATATCATTATGTGTTTGAACATATATAGCTTCCACACCAGCTCACCTTATCTTGAATCATTTGCCGGAGGATTACTTTTATTCTCACTTAATTTTCATATATGTCATTTCATTTTATCGGTGTCATTACTTTTCATAAAAAGTTCAACTTTTCATAAAAAGTTCAACTTTTCATAATAAATATAAATTTGTTACATTTTTAATACGAGTATAGTTCATCGCATTGTAACAAACTCTCACAATAATAATGCATGCACAAAAATTTCATATCAATCAAAATTAAAAATAGGAAATCTTTGTCTCGGTCTTTTTCAATTTTTGCAACCAACACATTATCTCCTTTCCGAATTAGCATAACAATATAAAATACCAAGTTGGCAAGGCATTAGGGTACAAATTTGAATGTATGCATGCATATGCATGAGAGGAATAAAACTTGAGGGAAGCTTCCAATTCAATATTCAGAATTTCAGACAAACAATGAAGAATGAGTAAAAGGACCGTGAAATGAAATATATACATGAAATAATCGCCGGCAAATCCATTGCAGACCTATTTCATGAATTCATTATGATATTGTTGACCAAGCTTGTGAATTGTGATACCTACAAATGGCTCTTGTTATTTCGACCGTTCGAATTATTCTATTCCCCTGAAAACATTAATTCTTACAGAAAACAAAATCCAACTCTAATTTTAATTTGGTTGACGCGGGATTAATTAGAATCTAAGTGCTCCGAGATTAGAAGACGATTATTGTCAAAGCATCAAATACAAATTTTTATAATGAAATTGGTTGGCATGTCTATGCTTAGGTCATGTCCAGCTGCACTGACATGGCTTTTACTTAGAGTAACAGCTACTGCCCTACTCCCATAAACCAAAATTAATTACATCAATTAAAGATTTTAGATCACCTAATTCATTGACTTAATTTTTTTTTTTAATTTGACAAATTTTTTTTAAATGATCATAAATATTTTTCCTTTCTTGGATGCTGCTGTCTTTCTGGGCTAACCTTATTGATGGGGTTTTATTTTGTACAAGTGTACAACTCACTTTCATATTGAAACTGTCTATGTTGTAGACTATTCTGAATTAGGCGTATTTGCCTTATATATATATATGTGAAATTATTAGTGGAGATACCAAGTGAGTGTGAACATGATCATAATCATATCTTCTGGGTTTTGAACTTTTCTTTTCGTTGGTCTTGTATTTATATTTCACTTTCCTATTACAGAAAAACAACAATAGTAATGTATTACGATGCGACATGCTTATTTTCAAAATGAAAAAAGATCACTTAATAATGTCAGTGGACAACACTTACGTTCACACTTCACCTGTGATCAACATATTCTTGTTATATATTTTCATAATCCTAAAATTAAAAATATTTTGATTATTCATGTGTATCAAATAAATTGACAATTTATCTTGATGATCTAAATTATTGTAAAAAAAAAATCTATATATTATGTACAATTAAAATTGAAATTCTTGAACGATCTTCGATTTGTTTTAACTAATTTTTTTGTATATAATGTTTACAAGGTAATTTTTAGGATGAATAGTTTGAATTTTGCAAATATAAAGTAGTAATTCGATAATCACATAGGAGATGAACAAAGATATTCATTTCAAAAGTGAACCAACGAAATTTTCATAGTTATGCACGAAAAAATATTAGTTTGAGTTGGAGTGTTGAGTGATATTTCTTGCAAGTCCCTTTAATAATTTGATTTGATGACATAACCTATAACCACCCCTTATTATGCAAGTTAAGCAACACTTAAACTAGTGACAAGGGAAGCGGCCAGTTTGGTTTTTGTATAGTGTATGGCTTCTGGAATACCAACATACTTGTTTTGTTTCTGTCTGACTTGGAAGTTTGAAACTCAATTTGGAGTTTCTGTCTGGAAAATTAGATCCAAGTGATCTAATGGGAGGAATGTGATTGCATAGCTAAAGTGAAAAGAATCAATTCCAGTACTATCACATATGATTAAAATTATCAACTGCTTTCAACCTTTCCTTGTCATAATAAAAGATTTGAAGTTTGTTGGAAAGTTATATGGTACATTAATGTACATTAAGTGGATTAACTCGATACAATACAGAGGTAGACTAGTTCGATACAGAAGTAACTAGTATACTTAATATATATGTACATTAATATAGCATAGACGGACCCAAATTTGTTGGAATCTTATATGTGACCTTTCATTAGGAGGGAAAATTAACTAACTACTATTAGATTGTTTTGCATCATAATATACAATTTCGATTTGGGTAGTATTCTCTCAGGAGCGTGTTTTTTGGGTTTTTCCAGTTAAATCAAAGAAATTTAGAGCAGTATTGACCCTATCAAAAACAAATTACGAAGAAAAATAAAAAAGCAGTCCCAATTCAACAAACAAACAAAGAGGTTCCAATTAATACCGAGACGAGTGAGTAAAAGACGGAGCAACGCGCGGAGCAATCGTGTAGACCCCACCACACAACAGAAAACCAGACCGAAGCAAAGTAGCAGCTGCTCTCTCTTGTTCTAACTTCTAAGTCTCAGAGCCCAGCTGGTCTCTCTCTCTCTCTCTCTCATTCACTCACAGTCACAGGTCGCAGGTCACAGCACATCAAAGCAAAGCAAAGCAAAGCAGATGATGATAATCTCTCTCCTACCTCACCATCACCATGTGAAGAAATAGAATTTCTCAAATTAAAAAGCAAGCGCATCGAAATCTCTCTCTCTCTCTCTCTTACTTTTCTCCATTAAAACATTCTCTCTTCTCTCTCTACTTCTTCGGAGGGAGAAAGAACAAACCTTTCACTCATTCCAATTGGCCAATTGCACTAGCAATGTCAACTCCGTCGCCGGTTACAACTCCGGCGCCATCTTCGCCGCCGACCAACACTACCTCACCGCCACCACCTACCCCTGCCGCACCGGCACCCGTAACCCCAAGCGCTCCTCCGCCAACCACTCCGAGTGCGCCACCGCCGACTACTCCCAGCGCACCGCCGCCAACAACACCAAGCGCTCCACCGCCTACGACTCCGGCATCGCCACCGCCGCCGTCCAAGACTCCACCTTCACCTTCACCCCCAACGCCCTCGACCACTCCAGCTCCGACTTCTCCGGGCTCTTCGCCGCCACCGCCTTCAAGCCCAACCGTCTCCTCGCCGCCTCCGCCTAAAACGCCAACGCCTACGACCCCCTCGACCACCAAGAGTCCGCCGCCGCCTAAATCTTCTGGGACGACCCCGTCGCCGTCGTCGTCACCGGGATTGGATAAAGGTGTTATCGTAGGGATTGCTATTGGGGCTGTGGCGGTTCTAGCGGTGCTGAGTCTTTTCTGCATTTTTTGCTCGAAGAAGAAGAAGAGAAGAAGAGATGAGTCTGGCTATTACGTGCCTCCCCCGCCGCCTCCAACTGGCCCTAAAGGTACGAGCTTTGCTTGATTTTTCAGATTTTGTGATCTGGGATTGCTTATTTTTTCGGGTTTAAGTTTTAGGTTCGGTGTATGTTGGACCAATTTGATTACTGGAAATGTGTTTTCGAAAATGAAGTTTGGATCTGGTCAGCTTTTTCAATGAGAGTTCACATTTCTGCATTTCTCATTGGGATTGATTTGCATTGTTATGGATTTTTTTTTATTATCCGGATTGGTGATGACTTCTGCATATATGATTTGATTTCTATAGATTAGAATGAACTTCTATCCGGTAAAGTATGATATTTTTCAGGGTTTATGGTGGTCATATTTCATTGGCATAAGAAAAACTTTCCTACCTATTATCCTCTGGACTCTGGCTTCAGTTATGAAACATAAAACTATTTTTCAATTGATTCATATTTCTTCCTACTGTTTTGCTGGTATTTTCCAGGTGAAATTTACTACGGTCCACCGCGCCCGAGGCAAAATGCTCCCCCACCTGCAGATCATGTAATCACAATGCCAAAGCCACCTCCACCAGCAGTAGCATCCAGGCCACCACCCTCACCAGGATATATGCCGCAACCACAACCTTACAGCAGTGGAGGGTCTGGTTCCAATTATTCAGGGTCTGAGACTCCACTCCCACCACCTCCACCACCAGGCTATTCCTTGGGCTTCTCTAAAAGCACATTTACATACGAGGAACTAGCTTTGGCAACAGAAGGCTTCTCGGATTCCAATCTCCTGGGACAAGGTGGGTTTGGCTATGTACACAAAGGAGTCCTCCCCAATGGGAAGGAAGTAGCGGTCAAGCAGCTGAAAGCTGGAAGTGGGCAAGGGGAACGCGAATTCCAGGCAGAAGTTGAAATTATTAGCCGCGTACATCACAGACATCTTGTTTCACTGGTTGGCTACTGCATGACTGGATCCGAGAGACTACTTGTTTATGAATTTGTTCCAAATAATACTATGGAGTTCCACTTACATGGTATGCGATTTTTCCCGAGCAAGTAAAATTTCAAGTAAAAAAACTCTGATCAGGAGATGTTTACCACTGTCCATACTTCTGATTACTATGATCTGATGGAATATTCATATTGTAGGAAAAGGGAGACCTACCATGGATTGGTCTACAAGACTGAAAATTGCTTTAGGATCTGCAAAAGGACTGGCATATCTTCATGAGGATTGTAAGTTCTTCGTATGCATGCACAGACACATATGCACTAGAAGTCTAGAACAGGGTTGTGTTTAGTAGTCATTGACATTGGAACTTTACATCAAAATAATGCGTACATGCAGGTCATCCTAAAATCATTCATCGTGATATCAAAGCAGCTAATATACTTTTGGATTTCAAGTTTGAGGCAAAGGTATGAACT
This sequence comes from Rubus parviflorus, assembly GCA_029955375.1. Lineage (NCBI taxonomy): Eukaryota > Viridiplantae > Streptophyta > Magnoliopsida > Rosales > Rosaceae > Rubus > Rubus parviflorus. The sequence continues at coordinate 21,115,499 of JARGGL010000004.1, forward strand.
GTGCAATACTATCTAAAGGCATTCCATATATACATTTCTTGAAAAAATAAAATAAAGAAAAGGTTACTATTTAGTTCCTGAATGGCAAGTGTTGGCTTCCTGAATTTTGTTCTTGTGAGATAGGGCCAGCTCTTAGTATTCCTTATTAATTTGGTGCCTAGATTATTCTGACCAATATATATAATTCTCAGATTTGATCAGTTCTGTGTGCAAGGAATGTTTACCATTATATGATTGAAATTCACTGTATTGGGCGCAGGTTGCTGATTTTGGTCTTGCCAAGCTTTCTTCTGATCTTAATACTCATGTTTCCACCCGAGTGATGGGGACTTTTGGGTAAGTTCAAGAGACCCATTCCTTTGGTATTAAATAATTGCCAGTGGAACTAGTTATCATAATTGACTTTAGCCTGAGATCGACCCAAAGTATGAACAGGATTTTACTTTTGTTTCTAGCTCTTTCCAAATGTGTGTTTCTGTGCTAGAGCTGATTCTAGTTATTGTTTTTCGTAGAACAAATTGTTTGTATGTGTGGTTTAACACTCAAGACCAACTGTAATCATGTGCTTCCTTTATTTAGAGGTCTCAGGTTCTCAAAATTGTTTGTTAAAGTTGATAATGGTGACTGGTGTCATGACCAGATCTTTCATCTTATTTTGTCTAGTCTAGAATGACTGGCATATTGTGAACCATGTTATATCCACATGGATGCAGTAGATATATAATTCATTAATCTTCGTGTTCTTACTTGCTTTTAGGTATCTAGCTCCAGAATATGCTTCTAGTGGAAAACTCACAGACAAGTCGGATGTTTTCTCCTTTGGGGTTATGCTTTTGGAGTTGATTACTGGACGCCGCCCTGTTGACGCATCTCAATCTTACGTGGAGGATAGTTTGGTAGAGTGGGTGAGTTTGCATCCATGCTGTTGGGACTGGAGACTTATTTTTTTCCATACAAAACCTTTCTGATTGCATATTGGTATTGCAGGCAAGGCCCGTGTTAACTCGAGCGTTGGAATCAGATGACTTTGATGAACTGGTTGATCCCAGGCTGCAGAATAGTTTTGACCACAATGAGATGGCTCGCATGGTTGCTTGTGCTGCAGCTTGTGTACGGCATTCTGCAAGGCGTCGACCACGAATGAGTCAGGTAAATTTTTCTTCACTAAGAGTTGAGATCTTAATTTGTAAAGTGTCTTCCGACCAATATTTACTGGATACAACAAGCAGGTCGTCCGTGCTTTAGAGGGAGACGTGTCTCTGTCTGATCTGAATGAAGGAATTAAGCCTGGGCATAGCAGTCTCTACAGTTCTCATGGAAGTTCAGACTATGACTCGAGGCCCTATGACACAAAGCAACGCAACCTGGACATGATAAACCACAGGAAGATGGCATTGGAAAGCCAGGAGTATGGCGGTAGTAGCGAGTACAGTGGTGGTCGGACCACCAGTGAGTATGGTTTGAACCCATCTGGTTCAAGCAGTGAAGGCCAACGAACCCGCGAAACCACGCAAGAAATGGAGATGGGAAAGATGAATAAGAACAATCGAGGTTTCAGTGGAAGCTCCGAGTATTAACAACACAGCCAATGCACCAATTTTCTTGTAAAAAGCTTCTAAATCACCATTGATTTCGATAACAGATTGCTTTGCATAATTAATCTATTATTTTTATTTTTTTTCTTCCGAGCTGGCCATTTTACGATTGCTTTTACAAGAGTCATAAAACGGAACTCGTCCAATTCTTTTATTTGTTGCTTAATCTTTGAATGACCACAGCTGTTTAGCATTACATTATTGCCATTGGATGCTCTTTCCCACCTAAATGGTTCGGACTTTTGAACCATTAACACAACACATGCGTGCACGCTTTGAATGATGGTTTGTTTGGTCCATTTTCTTCTTTTAAGACCAATTTTAATCAATGCTATTCATCATGAATCCAATTCCTCAATCCCAGCCCACATTGTCAACAGAGAAAAGCTGATGATCACTTGTCTATATCATAACCCTCACAAAGTCGAAGAAAATTTTGTGTTGGAGAAAATGGCCACCCATGATTCTTGGCCGTTGATGCTGCAACACTCTTGAACATTTTTATTGTAATTAACAAATATAGTTACATTCAGACACACAAAAAATTACATGTGTCTGTTTTAGTTTACCATAGGGTAAAGTAACATGTCAATTAAGAAAATTATATTTCGAGTAATCCCCTGAAAGAAAACATTGTTTGACAAAATGCCCATGATTTTCATGGATATTTGAGGGTTTGTATCAAAGTATACCATTTAAATGTTTTCTCAATATCAGGGATACAAACTCATTTCTTGTGAAGCTGACAAGAACGCTCGAATTAGTGAATTGATGTTACAAGAAATTCTGTGGTAGTGTAATATGAGGAGCAATGCTATTACAAATATAAGGCCTCCAGAAGAAAAAAAAGGCTATTGGAAAAATCCTCCGGAACTATAAATTAGAATACCGGCCAGAGCTAGATCCTTTTCTTCGTCGTCGTCGCTTCTGTCGAATTCTCCAAAAGCTTAAAAATACCACCAAACCTATAAATAGCAGCAACATAACTCAAGATTAGATGAACATCTAAAAACATGTATATGCTTCTTTGCACAAACTACTTAACGATCACTTACCAGTTACAGCAATTATTGCAGGAACAAGCCAATGACTAGCAACTAGCACAGGCATATCGAGCTGCAAGAAGAATTACAGAAAACCCTCAGCATGTACCATGTTATATAGTATGAGAGTCGAGGAGAAGTGAGTAGGAGAAAATTTGACTCTGAATCTAAGTATGAAACTACAAGAACCATTCTAGCAAGATATTTTGTATGCTTACCTCATCCCCATAGAACAGACCCAAGTATCTGTTTCCCAAAGAATCACTTCTATTTTCCAGTGTCAACTCGAAATGCTTCAAATTGGAAGCCTTGACAGTAGAATTTAAACCTCTACCTGGATTAGTCATAGAATAGCCTGGTAATCTTCTGTTTGTTCCCCTCACCTGTAAACTGTAACCTTTAGTTCCCCATATTTCAAACACAGAGTCACTTCCACAGATCAATTCCTTTCCCACTACAGCAGAATATGTAGAAAAATTCACATCTGTTCTACGAGACGGTAATTGGTTGTCTTCCATATACAAAGGCGAATTTTGTTTGACGGAGTTTGAGAAAAGCACAGGATCTCTGATGTTTCCACCGGTGAAATCTAACATTTTCCTCAAGAGCCAATAACAATTAGTTACCATATGACTGCTGTCCAAACAGTTAGAGTCTCCATAGACTACAACACGACCTTCACCCACCTCTACAAGACCAAGAATGGGAGAATCTGCCTGCATTTATCAATTGGCCCATAGTCAATATCAAATATGAATGAGTTTAAATTGGAAAAATGAAAATGAATATCTGCATGTCTGTTATTCTAGATGATGGCATCAACTTTTGTTTAATGACCTGCTTAAATTCCTTATGTGAATTGTTCAGAGGTAAGCTATAATAACTGGGTAAGTATAGATAACTGGCCAACAACTTTCCATGGCTCATGTTCAACAAGAAAAATAGAAATTAACAAAAAAGTGGATAAGTAACTTTTTTGCTCACCATGGTCATGTCAGGATTCCGAAGTACATTCTGAGTGGCCCCACTTTCAGAGCTATCCAGGAAAGGGAACTTGTGCACATAACCCCCTCTCGGAAACCTCACAATATCTGTTCCAGATGCATACCGACTTTGTTCACCATTGATAGAAAAATCACCATTCAGAATCTTATCTCCAAATGCAATCCCAAATGGAGCCAGCAGGTCATTCAATGCTGGAACATTTGCGCCTCCAGTGACTGGAGTCCACCAGCTCCGCGTGTTATCATCAAAGAATCTCATCTTTACCATCGTGTCCACGTTATACCACTCAGAAAACACAACCAATCCCAGTCCAGAATTAAGAACATCATCTCGCAGCTTCTCAATCTCCTCCTGAAAGTACTCTTCTTCAAGATCTACCAGAAGAAGTGTCCCATATTGAAGAGCATCAAAGCAAGTAAGAGGCGAACCAAGGGTTTCGACATAATACCCAGCATCTCGTAACATGTTGAACATAATGTGAAAATTTGTATGCAGGTGATCCCCATGCCAGTCAAGAATGTCATTACGAACATCCAAAGAGTCTCTAGGGATATAACCAGGCGGGTATTTAATACTGTGAAACTGGTCCCACAAAACTCGTTTTGATCTTGGTGGAGTTGGAACAATCTTCAATTTCAACTGAAGCACACAAGTGCTAATCCGAAGATCCTTTTCTCCCGGAGATGGAGGACTGTATACCCTAAGAGTAACATTGCCTCCAATCTCTCCGGAAAATTGTGCACCTTCTTCCTTAATTTGCATGTGAAGCGCTAAATAACCAGTCCAAGGCCAGATAACATTAGAATAAGTAAAGTGAATGCTTAGAAGATTCCCTACTTCATCTGAAGGATGCCAAGTTGGTGGACTTTCAACATAGCCAATTACACCCATCCCATTTAGAATGGTAGCATTGAAGATAACAGGCATGGCACCTGCATAAAGTGGCTGACGACAGAAGGGCCAAGAGTATGGGCAGTCTGTATAATCAAGAATACTAGGGAAGATGCTGGCATGAGGTTGGTAATTCTTCAGGATTTCATATGATTCTAACCTGACCAAAACGTAAAAAATTAGGACTAAAACCTGCAAATGCTGATAATAACAGTATGGAAAACCTGTAAATAAAATCTGTACAAAAGAAGCATAGGACCTATAAATCAGGAAAACTTACAGATCAACTCTCCCTGCACCCTGCTCATACATATTTGGACCAGCAAGCTTTGCAGCACCCTCAACCAGTGCCTGTTTCATGCTTGCTGGATTTAAAGTGTCCTTCCTAGTGCTTTCAGGGATAACACTCACAAGCAGACATACCATACCAGCAACGACAGGACTTGCCACACTAGTGCCAGATAAACTTTTACAGCCTGTACTGATCTTAGATCCCATAATGTCCCGTCCATATGCAACGACATCAGGCTTAACCCGACCGTAACTGTACAAAGAAAACTTACATATTAACATGTGCACACTTACTAGAACAAAAGATAACAATTAATTGAATGTCTTTTATAAACCCTTGTTAAGAATTTAAGATCAGGGGTAAAAGTAGGGAAATAATAATAATAAAAAGAATTTCAACTATAAGACTTTGTATATATGGAGGCACAAAACACCAGAAAGTATATATCAGTATTAGTTTCTAAGGAACACAAAAGGAAAATAAATAGAAAGGAAAAACAAATAAAACAATGCTAATAAGTGGTATATAAGATTACCCATGCGGCATCTCCCAAGTACTCATGCCTCGTGAGGAAAAAGAAGCAATGTGATCACTGTAGTCAATACCACCAACACCAATGACATCACTTTGGTCTGCTGGATTATTTAGAGTCCCATAGAGTGGTCCATCATTTCCAATTGCTGAAACCATAATTATGTTGTTTGCTGTTATTTCCCAGACCTGGTGCAAAAATAAGTAACATGAGTTAAACAAAATAAGTTTCACATCGTATACTCACAAGTGCTTGAGTGCAGAATATAGAAGTTGATGAAGGTCCAAGGCTCCAAGCAACCACATTAAAAGGTTCTTTATGCAATTTGGAAAATTAAGAGAAAAGCCTTACCTTCTCCACAAATGGGAGGTCCAAGTAATCAGGTCCACCTATGCTCAAGTTTAATACATCCATATTGGTCGCAATGGCATAGTTGAATGCATCAAGGAACCATGATGTGTATGATACCTGCAATAAGCTGAATACAAACTTCTCACAATCTTGCTAAAAGTTGTTAACCAAATGAACCCAAGTATTATTCAAATTAGAGCTTGACTTGCATATATCACAGGCATAATACAAATTTCTCAGTCTTTCTATCCAAAGTCTTTCTTCAGATAATGATAAATATATACTACTATTAAAGAATCGTGAGAGAATAAACTCAGATATTTACAAGGCAGGTTTAATTCCAAGACAAATACATTTTTTAAAATTTGCAGATTAACAAGAATGCTAATATGTGCTAGGCAAAAGCACAAATGGCAACAGCATACGTGATAGCAAGACAAATGTAAATGCAACTTTGCAGTTTTCTCCTTGGTATGTTATTGCATTCTAGTCACGATGGCATGCTAAAAAGTCTTCCAATGTCCGATGTCATTACCTGTGCATCTGTAAACACACGAAATGCATAAATCTCTGTATCAGGAGCAAATCCAAGGCACTCTGCATCTACACCAGCAATAACACCAGCGACAAACGTCCCATGTCCAAGATTGTCGTTTAATGTATCCTCATTTGTCCAGTTTGTACGCTCCTGCATAATTTCTCAAAAGTTAAAACCAGCAAATCAACTGAAAACTTGTTTTAAAAGTAAACAAAAATGTAACTACCAAGGAAATAATGGTGATTAACTAACCCACAGTGACAAAACACCGGGAAATCTTTTTCCAGAAAACAATACCTTAATATTTCGAAAGTGCGGGTGATTAGCTCGAATACCAGTGTCAAATATGGCCATTTTGACTTTTGCACCAGTATACCCTTTTGTCCAAAGAAAATCCGCTCCAAATAATGAAGTAATTTGAGATCTCTGTAAAAGTTAAATTGTTCTCAGAAAAAAGTGAAATAAACATAAATACTAAGGAGCTGTACAAAAGAATCAACACAGAAACAAGATCTCAAGATCGAATTTCCAAATGGCCTGTTTTGAGACGCATAGAAAATCACTTCTCCACATTAACATCTCCAACTTCATTGAGAGCAACAAAGTGATATGTTCGTCCACTATCAAGTTAGAAATTATAGGAAAGTTATTCTGTTTGGACTAAGATATTGGCGCTCTGCATTATGAGCTTCTACCACAATACCAACTATAATCGTAAGGAAACCAAACAAACTAAAACTCCATTACTAAAATTTCAATCAAGATAAGCCCTTTTCTACTTGATAGGATAAACAACCATGATAAGAAAGCATAAAACTCTCAACTACAACTTCTTTCTTTATCCCCAATTTTCCTGCAACCAATAATTTCATACAGAAGCATCAAAATCACTAACCTCAGCCAAGAGCTCCCTTCTCCAGCTAATAGAAGCATTACTTGCAACTGTGTCGCCGCCGTCGGCTTCTTTAAACGACATCGCCGTTAAAATCTTCCCCGGCCGCTTCTGCCCATCCACAAAAGCCCCAACTTTGTCCCTCTTTTCCTCACTAAGCAAACCCCGCCCATACCTCACATCCGCATTCACATCCTTCACCAGCCCCAATTTCCCAATTTCCCCAATCAGCAATTCCTTCACGGAGTGTTCAATCCAAACCAGTCCGAAATCCGTCGGGTACTTCTGAGCAGCGTTGTTCCTCTCGATCCAATCCCATCCATCCGACGGAACACGGGATTTCAGATAGTCACGATGCTCTGCCGCCCTCTTGTACTCAACGAATCGAACGATGTAGTTTTGGCAGTTGGTTTGGGGATGGTGATCTAGAGTTCGGTTCAGGTCTAGGGTTGGGGGATTCTGGGTTTTGAAATGGAACAGAGAGATGGAGATGGATATGGCGATGGAGACGATGATGAAGAAGAGAGAGAGTGATGACGTGGAGGTAGAGGGAGTGGCCATAGTGATGATGGTGTTAGGAAGACGGGTGCCGAGGCTTCATTGATTTGGCGGGAAAGCTTTCCATCGGAGAAAAAAAATGCGAGTCTTTCCGGTGAATCTAGCAATCTTCAGTTCAATATAACAACTGCAGTTGTACTTGTTCTGTTTCGGCGACTTTCCAAGCTCAGAAGCCCATTCCAACTTGACTTCAGGCCCATTAGACCTATTCAAACTTTTCGGTCAGGCCCATCTGGAAGAGCCCAAATCGTTACATAAATACGACACGTCCTTCGTTATTACATTTAAAAGTTCAATTGGGCCTGGTCTGCACTCGGCCCAGCCCAAAATGTCAAACAAAAAACGACACGTCGTTTACCTAACGATTTAAAATGGCTTAAAATGGGCCTGGTCGGTACTCGGCCCAGCCCAAAATGGGACAAAAACGACGTGTCGTTTTTTAAAGCTGAATTGAGCCTTGTTTGAACTCGGCCCAGCCCAAATAATCACCAAAAAACGACACGTCGTTTTTTTTACAAGTTGAATTGGGCCTGGTATGAACTCGGCCCAGCCCAAATCATCACCAAAAAACGACAAGTCGTTTTTTGTCCAGCTGAATTGGGCCTCGTTGGAACTCGGCCCAGCCCAAATAGTCACCAAAACGCGACACGTCGTTTTTTAAGGTGAATTGGGCCTTGTATGAACTCGGCCCAGCCCAAATGAACAAAAACGACAGGTCGTTTGCAAGCTGAATTGGGCCATGTATGTACCCGGCCCAGCCCAAATAATCACCAAAAAACGACACGTCGTTTTTTTCCAAGTTGAATTGGGCCTCGAATGAACTCGGCCCAGCCCAAATCATTACCAAAAAACGACACGTCGTTTTTTCCAAGTTGAATTGGGCCTCGAATGAACTCGGCCCAGCCCAAATAGTCACCAAAAAACGACACGTCATTTTTTTCAAGTGAATTGGGCCTGGTATAAACTCGGCCCAGCCGAAATGAACAAAAACGACAGGTCGTTTACAAGCTGAATTGGGCCATGTATGTACCCGGCCCAGCCCAAATAATGACCAAAAAACGACACGTCGTTTTTTTCAAGGTGAATTGGGCCTTGTATAAACTAGGCCCAGCTGAAATGAACAAAAACGACAGGTCGTTTACAAGCTGAATTGGGCCATGTATGTACCCGGCCCAGCCCAAATGAATAAAAACGACAGGTCGTTACAAGCTGAATTGGGCCATGTATGTACCCGGCCCAGCCCAAATAATCACCAAAAACGACACGTCGTTTTTTTACAAGTTGAATTGGGCCTCGAATGAACTCGGCCCAGCCCAAATCATCACCAAAAAACGACAAGTCGTTTTTTGTTCAGCTGAATTCGGCCTCGAATGAACTCGGCCCAGCCCAAATAGTCACCAAAAACGACACGTCGTTTTTTTACAAGGTTAATTGGGCCTGGTCGGTACTCGGCCCAGCCCAAAATGGGACAAAAATGACGTGTCGTTTTTTAAATCTGAATTGGGCCTTATATGAACTCGGCCCAGCCCTAATATTCATACAAAAAACGACACGTCGTTTTACCATTTAAGAAGCTGAAAATGGGCCCTCTCGGTACTTGGCCCAGCCCAAAATGGTATCATACAAACTGAATTGGGCCTGGTTTGTACTCGGCCGAGCCCAAATCGTCACAAAAAAACGACACGTCGTTTCTTAACATTGAAAAGGCTGAGAGTGGGCCTGGTCGGTATTCGGCCCAGCCCAGAAAGGTAACATTAAAACGACACGTCGGTTTTTACAAGCTGAATTGGGCCTGGTCTGTATTCGGCCCAGCCCAAATCGGCCAATAAAAATGCTGAAATGGGCCTTGTCTTTTCTTGGCTTAGCCCAAATCGTCATTTAATAGGCTAAAATGGGCCTGTTCTTTGAAATTTATATTGCTGAATGCTTCAGGCCCATTCTAACTTTTTCCATCAGTTTATGAAGCCCGATTTGTGGACTACAGTCGTGGCCTATTCCAACTTTTTTTAGGTGAAACGCACCGTTCAACTGTTCCTATTTGCCTTGTTCTGCATCTCTAACGCAGTAATCGACTCGAGCTTTGTACAATGGCGGGAGGGGTTATCCTATCGTCGCAAACGAGAACCCAAACCTTCCTCTTTTCTATCCCCAAAATGCCCTTACCAATATCGAAGCTCCCATTCATTTCCCGCCAATTTTCCTGCAAGTGCTCGCATTCTACCCAAGTCGCAATCGACTTGGCCAAATACAAAGAAGCTTTCTCTAGACGAATGGACTTGGCTGGCCTCAAACCCCACCAGCGAGTCGGTCTGTACTCTCTTCTTTCTCTTTGAATTCCAAACCTTTTCTTAATTATGCTCTGCAAAATTTCATTTCTTAGTGAAAAACGAAAAGGGTGGATTTTTATTTATGCTCTTTTGATTGTATGAAATTGGAGGGAATGAAAGTTTGTTTCTTTATTTATTTATTTGTGTATTAGCTATTGGAGTTTCTGGAGGACCAGACAGTATGGCCTTGTGTGCTTTAACTGCCTTCTGGAAAGCCCAAGGCTTTAATGGTAAATGTGATAGTGAGGGATTCATTGACGGGATTATGGCGATAATTGTCGACCATGGGCTGCGTGCAGAGAGCACAGAAGAGGCCAGCATTGTTTCCAATCGAGTCGCGAAAATGGGTACTTCTCTTTGTGCTGATAGATTGTTTGCGTGTCTTGAGTTTAACACAGTAAATTTAGTTCAAGGATTTACTAGAAGTACAAAGCTAATGTGAACTTTGTGCAGGAATCAGAAGTGATGTTGCCTGTTGTGATTGGTCGGATGGTAAACCGAAACGAGGTCACGTGCAAGAAGCAGCTCGGGACATGAGGTGTGTTACTAGGAATGTAATCTCCGTATTCAAAATTAAGAGATGGATGCATTGCATTAGTGGTTTAATTAGATTATGCATAGTATTTTGTTTCCAGTTTTCTTAAAGTTGGGTTTAATATCAGGTACCGAATATTTCAGAACATTTGTATCAAGAACCAGATTGGTGTGTTACTTACTGCACATCATGCTGATGACCAGGTTTCTCCAACAACTATTAAATTTAACTTTCTTTCTGCAGCTGTGCATGCTGTGTGTGTGTGTGTTTATGTTTGTAACTTGAAATTTCAAAACGAAAGACATTGTTAGGTATTGTTTCCTCTTCTGTATTGATTTCACCTTCCTGGCTTGTTACAAATGCTAGACTAATAGTGATTGCTAAGAAACAATGCAGGCTGAGTTATTTGTTATCAGATTATCTCGCAATAGCGGTATTCTTGGACTTGCTGGTATGCCTTTCACATCTCAAATTTTCTCCGCTCATACCCATTCTCCTACTGAAGTTTCTAGAAACTATGGTATTCTTCTTGTGAGACCACTCCTGGATTTTTCAAAAGAAGATATGTACAAGGTTAGTGCGATAGAGCTCAGTTAGTATTGTTATAATATGTTTTTTTCTTGAATTTGTATTTGGTACCATTATGAGATTTTGTTTATAATTTCTGAAGATCTGCCGAGGGAGTAATCAGGAATGGGTGGAAGATCCAACAAATCAAAGCCTGTTATATGCTCGTAATAGAATTCGAATGTCCTTAAGGGACACATCATGTGAGTTCTTTGAAACAAAGTCATAAATTTTTTCTTGCATGTTTTGTTAGCTTCACACTAATTCTATATGTATTGCCTCCCTATGCAAAATGCCGTTTTCTTGTTTGCAAACACAGGCTTGACATTTTCAGACTACTAATGTCTTTTTCTTTTGCTCCCAGGTGCATTCAAAAATGAGCTACAAGCAGTTATTTCTGCTTGTCGTAAAACACGCGTATATATTGATTATGTTTGTCGTAGTTTGATATCTAAAGCAGTGACTGTTTCGCATGTAAGCATCTTTTGACTTTTAAGACCTTTTAACAGTTCCTTCTGATAACTAGTATAGCCAACTAGGCGTTTGATTATAGTGTAAACCATTCTGAATATTTTTGAAAATTCATTTGATCTTGCTGCCTGCAGCTAGGATATGCTGTTATTGATTTAGAGATTCTTAATCAATCAAAAGTCGAGGACATATGCCTGTCAAAGTTCATTTCCTTGGTTTTGCAGGTACCAAAATTATCAGCATACAAGTTGTTGTAGTTATTTTTTTTTTTAATTTTTAAAGCAATTATATTTTGACGAATTATGTTCATGCACTAATGCTGCTTTGCAGTTCATCTCACAAAGGCATAGGCCACTTAGAGGTAATACTTCAAAATTGCTTTTGGCCTACATGCATACTTTCCCATGCAAGGTACGCATGCTTTCATCAACTCTGACACTTACCAACTTAATATGCATCACAGTGTCGAACGAGCTGTATCTGATATTACTTTCAGTTTCATTGATTCATTGTTCTGAACCTATCCTGCAGACATCCCTTACCGCAGCCGGGTGCTTCCTTTCTCCAGCTCCTGGGTCTAGAGGCACAAAAGCCCTGGTGTGTTGTTCTGTTGATTCTCCTCTGCCTTCAAAGGTGGGGTTATCCCATCAACACTTTCATGCAGAACAGGAACACTCTACTCTAGATGAGATGGAACAAATTATAGCTGATGGAAAATCCTATGCAGATCACTTGGTTCCAAATGCATCAGATGTGCATTTCATGGAAGTAACATCAACATCAGTTTTAACTGAAGCAAGGAGGCTTGGTATGATTAGTGAGTCAACCCATACAAATATTCTTTCATTGCAGAAGGAAGAGATTGAGCATTTCAAGTCAAAAAGTGAAGTCACACCTGACTACAAGTCAAACCATGGAGTCAAATCTGTTAGTACATCACCCAGTGAACCACTTCCCCCTGACCAAATATGTTGCTTCATGAACCGATTTTTTGTCACATGGAAATTGAGTGAGGGAATTACTGACAAGGAAGTTTCTGAAGAAGCTAATTGTGACCGCGGTTTGGAGGGGGAAAGTCGGCACTCTTGCAGATCTTGTATAGTTGGCCAGGACACCATGCTTGAGGTGCGCAACATGAGTGAACAGGATTGGCTGTATCTTGCCAACTTGTCAAAGTCTCATACTTCAGAGAACCTTCAAGAACAAAGCAACACTTTGGATAGTAAGGTAGAACAAAGAAAAGAGGAGACAGACGCCTGTCTAGATTATGCAAGGCTCTCAGCACAAAGAGCTCTTCAATCCCTGAAATCTATCCCTGCTGCTGCAAGAAGGGGCCTGCCTGTCCTAGTCAATAGTCAAGGACTTCTGCTAAGCATCCCAGTATGTTTACTCTTTCCCATTTCATGAATCAAACCTTAATTTTTTTTGACATTTCTCATTTAATGTTGAATAATTTTTCACTTGTCAGAGCATTGGCTTCCAAGGCTGCTCATCCTTAATGGTCTCTGCAACATTCAAGCCAAAAGTTCCACTTGGGGGAGATCATAGTTCCTTCATCTAGTCGCTGTAGTTTTAGTTTACCCGGTCTACCCATTGTGCACGACCTGAATACTGTCACAATTTTTGGGTTTGGATAAGTGTTGCAATTTGCAGAGTAGGTTTACATGTATTTAGTCCCGGCTTTGCTTGTGAACTCGACCCCAATTTTTCCGGTGGGGAAACATTTTGTATAATTTTACTATTATTGAGGTGGTCTATTTGTAAGTAGGATTTAAAAAAATTGAGTTACAAGGAGACTTGTGATTATAAGATTCATAACGAGGAACCGTAGGCAATAAGTTGACTCAGAATTCAGCTCTTGTTGACAAAAAAAAATAAAAACAATCATGCGCCAATGAGCCATCTCTTATTACTTGGGTGGCATTCAACAAATTGCTGGAGTCAAGACTATAGATAAAGCGAATGCCCTGTCAAATCAAAAGATCTAAGCTGTGTTGTTCTTTTCATTGTACAAATCACAGTGAACACAGAGAACTTGAAAACAATTACATCACTCTCCAAAATTCCTACATTGAAAATGCAGGTTGGTAGTCTCCGATGGGCTCTAAGATTTTTATGCTCTTAACATGCTTTTGGATTTTGCAGTACAGTAAACTGAAGAGAAGGAAAGAAGTACAAGAGTGGGTAAGATGGTGAATCATAATCTACCCTGACCTCATCGGTCTTTCAAAGAAGTAAAAGATGTTAACCACTGCTTCCAAGCAGCATCTTTTTGTTGCTCGACCCATGACAAAAAGGCACTGTCCAACAGGCAGAAGATATTAACATAGAGGAGCTGATACCTCACAGGAACATATCTGAAATTTGCAACTTGAACAATTGGCCACACGCCACCCTCCAACATAAGGGCTGGTATGAAATCTCTCTTCAAATCTTCTTTCACTTGATCAGCATTCTTGCCGGTAGAAAATCCCATGTAAGTGAAAAACACCAACAAATCAAGGGGACCAAAGATAAGGCCATCCATTGCCACTTTAGCAGCAACAAACCGGGCTGACTTAGGTTGTAGGTGAAGCTTCAACTTTATGAATTTGTCCAAGTTCTCATACCTGTAAACATGAAATGTTATCAACTAATACTTTTTGTCTTTTGGCTGATAGATCAGACCAGGTAGTACCTGAAGGAAAAGAAACAGGAAAAGTAAAACATACCAGAAATGGCCAACAGGTCCAACAAAGGCAAACCCAAATGTGCTTGTGATAGCTACTCGTTTCCAGTTAACTTTGAAATCTTCAGCTCTATCCTGCTACATAATATAAAGGGTAATCATGTATGTGCAGACAAAAAGGATGGTGGAGAAAAAACTACTACTAGTTTCACCACAAAAACTGACTTGAACTTGAAACCAATAAAGCTCTTCCCCAAACTTCAGCTGCATGGTCTAACACTTGCCAAAGTTTGAGGTAACAATTCAGTGGAGAGAAAATGGCCACAAAGTTAACACTTGCCGTAGTCAGATACATTCTATGTTAAAAGAACAAAATAAAAGGAGCCATTGTTTGGATACACAGACTTACAACACATGCAGATGCAGGCAATAACACGCACACAAACAAAAAGATCTTTTTTAACTGAACTCATCAGTTCATTTTTCAATTGAAAGACTCTGGTTACTGAAACTGAAATTAATTTCCTGCACATGACAAAAGTAGTTCCTTGACTACCAAGCAGCATATAGACTAATGTACAAGGAGCATTTGAGTTCCTTTTAACCATCAAGCTATGGATATGAAATCATTGTCATAGTGATGCAGTCTCAACATTATGTCTATATGAGCCATAGGAAAAAGGTAAAACTTCAACCAGAAAACTAAAGAAGCCCTTTGACGCACCCTTGTTCATGGACAAAGGTAGATATTGCAGTTCTCCTCATGATCAAAACAAGCTCCAAATACAGAGTTGAAAAATTAGCTGGGTATCCAAGAAATGAAGTCATTGGTTGTGATGACACCCATTTTCCGTAATGGCACTGTTCTATGTGAATTTGATCATCATCACATTGATAGTAAAACAGTAAAAATTGAATCACTACATGAAACCATTAAATCACTCCTGTACCAACATTCTTGAGATGCCTCCATTTCTATAGTACCATATTCTATATTATCAATGTTACCTTTCAAATCTGTATGAATATGGAGTTTTACGAAACATCCAAATCGACCCAGACACATTGGTATCTAATTCTGAAAAAAGGTTGATGCTTCAAGAAAAAAAAAGAAGAAGAAGGAAACTTCACATGCTCTTAAAGGTTACTAGGAAGCTAAAACATGTGAATTACAACACTAGGCAAATGTTAGTAAACTCAATCAGCCAAACCATGCAAACATAGCCATGTGCCAAAGCTCCGAACAAGATTGTAAAGTAGCTACAATGGGATGCAAAATCCAAAGAGAAATTGGAAATAGTTCTCCAAAATCCAAACCCAAAATGAGACATTTACAGCTCCCCAGTTCCGAAAGAAATTACAGAAACCAAGCAAAATTAAGAGGACATTTAGGGTTTTTCAATGGGGCTACTCACAGAAAGTTGAAGACGCTTTCTTGTGGTGGTGTGAGTAATGTATTGGGCAGCAATGTCGCCAACGCCCCAGAGGAAGCCGGAGCTGATGACCTGGGTCTTCAATGGGTGATGAGAGAGGCAGCTCTGGTACCATTTCCACACCTTGAGCATCATCTAAACCCTAAACCCTCTTATGGGTCTGTGAGAGACCGATGGGGTAACGGTACAGAAGGTTAAAGATTATGGCTTTGAGAACGCTAGTCCTATTTATGAATGAACACCTTGCTAGGGGTTTCTACCTTTCTGACAATACACACCAACTAAGCTAATTTTTTTTTCATTTACAAACTGGTCCTTTTTTTTTTTTTTGCAAAGGTAGAATCTTTTATTTGCTTATTGCAATTTTTTTTTTTATCAAGGTGAATAATTTTATTCAATAAACTGCAACAAGTACATAATTCATAGGATATACATCGACACCACCGACATACATCAACAATGACAAGAATCAAAACTAGAACTAGACATCCTCACTCGAAAGAGGAGGGGCTGACAAGTCAAAAGATCCAAACAGGAATTATTGCAAATTGAATAAATATGATTTTTATCTTAAAAACAAATCCAAATCTGTATATCTTATTTACTAAATATGCCAAAAAGAAAACAAAAGGAGACAAATAATGATTCTTTTATATATGAAAAGGAGACCAAGATTGTAACAAAAAAAAAAGGAGACAAAGATGTTATGTTCCTTTTGTCACTAACAAAATGTTAGCCAAAATGATTACACAAATAACTTAACAAAGATGATGTGTTTATAATGATTATTTTGTCACTAACTAAATGTTAGCCAAATCGATTTCAAAAGTTTTATTATGAGTAAGTAGATTAATATATAGTATATTTCATATTCTTGTGTTGTTTAAGTAGTTGATACAAAACAATCTCACGATTAAAAATAATATTAAATTGTAATATATAATCGAAAGTATCTCTATTTTAATAAAAATCCTTTTTTTTTTTCTCCTTCACCAATTGGCCACAAACTAGGAATTGGTATTTTTCAAAATGTGTATGAACTTGGATATTTTCTTGGGATTAAGATGGTTTCGTGTTTAACTGGACTTCTTACATTGGTTTTTAATGGTGCAAATCTTGTAGGAATCCCTTCATACTTTCTCAAATATCTCCCTAAACATGTAGTGTAAAGAGAATGAGAATCTAAGTGACCACGTAGTTTCAACTCAAGTGGTACATATTATTATGGTCTTCTAAATTTTAGCCACCAAAATAGTCTATGCATATTTTTGTCTCCCTCCTATAACAGCCTCAAAAATTTATCCAGAATTTCATTCTGATAATATTTGTGGATAAGAATCTCCAGTGGATGTCACAACACAAACACACACCGCTAGACTACAATACGATTCTGCCACTTCTACTTTTACACATTTCATACACAACTGGGCAACCAACCATGCACCTCCACCTCTCCTTCCAAGCTCTACCACTTTCAGCTCAAGAGGTACGCTCTAGCAGCTTATTTAAAAACATGAACATTTGAATTCACTGAACTAATTTGCACCCTAGAGCTCAAATTGCACCCTATGTATTTTTTGAGCATTGATTATAATGAACTGTGATAGTTTGCAAGAACCATTTGGAATTGGGATTTGGATTTTCAATCTGTTTGTTTAAATTGTTGGGCAGATAAGTAGGACTACTTTTCGATTAAGTTGCGTGAAAAAATGATTCTTGAAAAATGTGGGTTTTTGATGTTTCTGGGTTTCCTAGTGTGACTGTGTGAGATTTAAATTCAAGAATAGTTGCAGTAGTTTGGGTTAGATTTTTACCCCATTGTTGTTTTCCTTGTTGCATGACAATTGGGTTTCCAAAAATCCAAACTTTACTTAACCATTGGCTAAACACAATTCTGTTTTCCACTCCTTTTGAAAGTGTCCCATTCTGTAAAAATCTATGGTTTTGCTCACTGTCTGCTTTGTATTTTATGCCTAATCGTGTTGGATGTTAGGTTTATAATGGTTATGGTTTCTGATGGAAGAATGAATTTTCCCCTTATGAAATCTGGTAACAAGCTTTTTAACTTTCTAATGCACCCCATTCTGTGTAACTACAGCCTACAGGATTTGAAGTTTTGAACTTCTTGAATTATATACCAGTGGTCAATATACCTATATATCTGTGTTCATGCTGATTTGTATTCTCCATAGGTTCTATCTAGGAGGAAATGACCATCTAACTTTCCACTCAACTCTAAAGTTTGGGAAAAGCTTCTTTGTCATGATCTGGAAGTCAAGATCACAACTTGATCAAGGAAGGTAATTCACGAATTAAGAAACCGCTTGGCGGAGTTTGGTGCTTAAAGAATCATGGGCAGACACCGAGATGGAATGATTAGTAGCAATGCATCTTCACTCAAGGTATCATATTGTCAGTCTATTTCTTCATTAATCTTGACTACTTCCACTAATTAGGCTTACAATGACTTGGTCTTTTGTTATTCTTTATTAATTGGTTCAATATTAAGCATGTGTGTAAATCACGTTTATTGATCACTGTGAATTTCTTAGGAACCACACCAGGGCAAGGACAAAGTAAAATCAATCTCATCTCTGGTAAATTCAGGAATTCAATCTCGCTGCCTTGTTTGTTTGGACAAGAACAGTTGTCGAGTAGTCCGTTCGAGAACAAAGCTGATGAATAATTTAATTGCAAGAGGGAAGCCTCATGAAGCCCATTCTATTTTCAACAATTTAGTAGAAGAAGGACATAGGCCAACTCTCATAACATACACAACTCTTGTAGCTGCATTGACCCGCCAGCGGCGTTTCAAGTCCATTCCCTTGCTCCTCTCAGAAGTGGAGGAGAATGGTATGAAGCCGGATTCAATACTTTTCAATGCCATGATCAATGCCTTCTCGGAATCTGGAAATGTAGATGATGCCATGAAAATCTTTCGGAAAATGGAGGAGAGTGGATGTAAGCCCACAACCAGCACTTTTAACACCCTTATCAAAGGATATGGAATTGCTGGTAAACCTGAAGAATCTTTAAAATTGCTAGAGCTTATGTTGCAGGATAGGAATGCAAAACCAAATGACAGGACATATAATATTCTTGTTAGAGCCTGGTGTAACAAGAAGAGATTAGATCAAGCCTGGAATGTGGTGTATAAAATGGTTGCTTCTGGTATACAACCTGATGCAGTCACTTTCAACACATTGGCAAGGGCTTATGCTGAGAGTGGAGAGACAAGTAAGGCTGAGAGGTTGATGTTGGAGATGCAGAACAACAAAGTGAATCCTAACGAGCGTACTTGTGGAATCATTGTAAATGGATATTGTAAAGAAGGTAACATGACAGATGCTTTGAGGTTTGTATACAGAATGAAGGATCTTGGGGTGCATCCGAATCTTGTCATTTTCAACTCTCTCATCAAGGGGTTTCTGAACATTACAGACACTGATGGAGTTGATGAGGTGTGTTTAGTTTTTGGGATTTTAATGGAAATATTATTATCTAAACTTCTATCACAATACTTGCAATAGCAGCATTTTGTACCACAATTTTCTCACAGAAAGATTTATTCACAATAAGAATAACTTGGCAGGTACTGACATTGATGGAAGAATTCGGGATGAAACCAGATGTAATAACATTTAGCACCATAATGAATGCATGGAGCTCAGCAGGGCTAATGGAAAAATGCCAGGAGATCTTCGATGACATGATAAAAGCCGACATAGAACCAGACATCCATGCATTTGGCATTCTTGCAAAAGGGTATGTGCGCGCCGGTGAGCCTGGGAAGGCCGAGTCCCTTCTGAGCTCCATGGGAAAATCTGGTGTGCACCCAAATGTTGTAATCTTCACAACCATCATGAGCGGGTGGTGCACCGCAGGCAAAATGGAGCATGCTTGGGGAATCTTTGAGAAAATGTGTGAGATGGAAATTACCCCCAATGTGAAAACTTTTGAGACTTTAATATGGGGATATGGGGAAGCTAGGCAGCCATGGAAGGCAGAAGATTTGCTTCATATAATGGAAGAGAAGGGTATTGTTCCTGAAATGAGAACAATCGAGCTTGTTGCTGAGGCTTGGCGTGCTATAGGTTTAATGAATGAAGCCATGAGACTCCTAAATGATTCAGAAGAGGATTCAGAAGTCATACAAAATAATAGGATGGACAAGGTACCCGAGCAGAGTTTGGAAACAATTAGTCGGAAACAAACTTTGAGCACTTCTTATCCTAATGCATTGCAGATACCTGGAGTCGTTGTTTCTGATAATGGTAGCTCTAATGCTAACATAAGAGGACAGATGATTTCCAAGGGATTCGAGTTTTCATCTGTAAGTAATGGTACTAGAACCATGTGTGTTACTCATACAGCTGCATTAAGAGTGCAGCCACTGGTTATATGCAGGAGGCAGTTTCAAAGTCAAGTTGGGATATGCAGGCAGTTTGAAAATACATGTAGAGTGGTGTATATATGTTAGCGAAGGAGAAACAAGACAATCGTGGTGCCACGCACATATATGTTCTTTCTTACTTTGTTTCTCTTCTGATGGACGTGGGACTCTTTACATTCTTCCAAAACTTTCCTTGGGGTTCCTACCACTGAAGATTTCACTGGTTCTTAGATTCAGAGTGTTCATGATTATTTGGCCTAAGCCGATACTTACTGTTGCAATTAACAGGTATACTTCCTTCCATTTCAATTGGTGTAGCTGATTGCGCAAGTTAAAGCTCCATGAAATGTGTAACATATTACATATGTTTAATAGTTCAGGGCTCACACAACAATTTCTGTTGATATGTATGTTAAAAAATTGTGATTTTTTGTACGAACATGAAAGAATAGTATAAAAATATAATCTATTATCAGAAAAAATTTCAGAATTTTTTCGACACGAGAAGTATTTTTTTTATTTCAAAAGTCGGAAAAAGAAAAAATCGTAAAAAATAAACGGATCAAGATTTTTGAGTTATGTCAATTAGAAAAGCTTCTAAAAATAAATTTTTATCAATGGTGAGATCATTACACTGAAAATTTAAATAAAAATGAGTCTTGGCATGGTTTGACATATTTCGACGTCCTGAGGAACACCTTGTGAACTGCAGCTCTTTTTGAAAATTTCTGGTGCCATAATCCCATTATTCATAGAGCATGATTTTAAGAAGATATTCCAATCGACGGAACTCGAAAATTAAGAGCGGATTTTGTTTATTGAATTTTTTAGTTTTCCGATTTTGGAAAATCGTAAAAAAAAAACGAGTCGAAATTTTCCAGTTCCATCAGTTTGAACACTTTCTAAAAATCATGTTTTACCAATGATTAGATTATTATTGCATGAGAAATTTTCAAAAAGAAATGGGCTTGACATGGTTTGGCACGTTCAATGGTGCTATGGCATGCCGAAACATGTCAAACCTTGTCAACACCATTTTTTCTTGAAATTTGCATGTGTCATATTCTCACCATTGGTAAAACTTGATTTTTAGAAAGTTTTCCAAATGACGAAATTAGAAAATCTCGACTTTTTTTTTTTTTAACAATTTTCTTGTATTTCAACTTTGGAAAGTCGTAAAAAAAAACTGAGTTGAGATTTTTGCATTCCGTCAGTTTAAGAAATGCTTAAAAATTTTAATTTAAGGGTGGGAAGATTTTGGGGAGGAGAAAATAAATTCATGCAATTTTGGCAAAATAACCGTATGGTTTCATAGTTTTAGGTGAGAAACCAAAGTCTCGGAATTTTATTTTTTTTAGAGAAAATATTTATGGCTTGAAGCAAGCATCTAGACAGTGGTATATTAAATTTGATTCAGTCATTACTTCTTTTGGCTTATCTGAAAATAGACTTGATAAATGCATTTATATGAAGATCAGTGGGAGGAAGTTTATTTTCTTTATTTTGTATGTTGATGATATTCTGCTTGCAAGTAGTGATTTGAAATTGTTGAAAGAAACAAAAGCTATTATGTTAAAACATTTTGCCATGAAAGACATGGGCGAGGTAAACTATATACTTAATATTGAGATTAAGAAAGAAAAAGAAGGTGGTTTTCTGGGATTGTCACAGAAAAACTATATTAGCAGAATGTTAGATAGATTTTCTATGCATAGTTGTAAAGCTGGAGATTCATCTATGTCTAAGGGAGATAAATTGCATGTTGGTTAGTGTCCTAGAAACCAAGTAGAAATATAATTTTTAGAAGGTGACTCAACTGATAGAACTCGAAAAACTCGACTCGTTTATGTTTTACGATTTTTCAAAATTGAAAAACTAGAAAATTCAAAAAACACAAACGACTAGAGCTTTTCGAGTTTCGTCAATTGGAACATCTTCTAAAGATCATGTTTTACCAATGGTTAGATTTTGGTACATGCAAATTTGAAGAAAAAATGGCGTTAATAAGGCTCGGCATGTTTTGGCATAGCATGACACCTCCAAACGTGCCGAACCAAGCCAATCCCCTTTTTTTTTTAACTTTTCCCATGCCAAAATCTTACCATTGGTAAAATATGATTTTTAGAAGGTGTCCCAACTGACATTGGTACAGAACTCAAAAATTTCGACTCGTTTATGTTTTACGATTTTTCATAGTCTGAAAATTAGAAAATTCAAAAAACACAAACGACTAAACCTTTTCGAGTTTCATCAATTGAAACACCTTCTAAATATCATTTTACCAATAGTGAGATTTTAGCATGGGCTAATGTGAAGAAAAAATAGTGTTGACAAGGTTTGACATGTTTTGGCATGTCATGGGACAGTTGGACCTCCAAACGTCTCATGCTAGCTAGTGTGGCTAACAATGCCCATGCTAGAGAGGCTAACAAAGCCGATGAAAGATAGGCTAACAATGCCCATGCTAGCGAGGCTATCGATGCCCATGCAAGCGAGGCTATCGATGCCTATGCAAGTGAGACTAACGCTGCACATGAAAAAGAAGGCTAACATGCCCATGCAAGCGAGGCTAACATGCCCATGCAAGCGAGGCTAACATGTCCATGCAAGCGAGGCTAACGCTTTTGGCAAGCGAGACTAATATCCAATTTTGGCGGTCAAACCACGTGGTTTCAACTAAAAACGATGTTCTAACACCGTGGAAACTAACCCCAATATTTTCTCTCAAATTGTTTTTTTTCTTTCAAAACCATGGTTTTTCACCCAAAACTGTGGACTATAACACACGATTTTTTTGGCAAAAATTGCATTTTCTTATTTTCACACCAAAATCATTCTACCTTCAAATCATGATTTTTAAGGATTCCTCGAACTGACAGAACGCAAAAATCTCGACTTGTTTAATTTTTACAATTTTTCAAAGTCTGAAAATTAGAAATTTCATAAAAGAAAAATGAGTTGAGGTTTTTGAGTTCCGTCAATTGGTGCACCTTCTAAAAATTATTTTTTACCAATGCTGAGATTTTGGCACAGGCAAATTTGAAGAAAAAATGGGGTTGACAAGACTTGGCATGTTTTGGCATGGTATAACACCTCCAAACGAGGCAAACCATTCTAACCCCCTTTTTTTTATTGAACTTTCCCATGTCTAAATCTCACCATTGGTAAAATATAATTTTTAGAAGGTGTCCCAAATGACAGAATTAAAAAAATTTCGACCCGTTTATGTTTTACGATTTTCCAAAATCTGAAAATTAGAAAATTCATAAAACACAAACGACTAGAATTTTTCGAGTTCCGTCAATTGGAACACCTTCTAAATATCATATTTTACTAGTAGTGAGATTTTAGCATGGGCTAATATGAAGAAAAAATAGTGTTGACAATGTTTGACATGTTTTGGCATGTCATGGGACAGTTGGACCTCCAAACGTCTCATGCTAGCGTGGCTAACAATGCATATGGTAGAGAGGCTAACAAAACCGATGCTAGCGAGGCTATCCATGCCCATATAAGTGAGTCTATTGATGCCCATGCAAGGGAGGCTATTGATGCCCATGCAAGCGAGCAGTGCCGGCCATGGGGTTGTGCCACTAGTGCAATTGCACAGGGCCCCAGGTTTTTGGGAGCCTCCAAATTTTGGTTTGATATATATTATATAATAAATTAGGAATAATTAAATATTACAATAATTTAATGTAACCCAAATGGTTATGCAGTTGCCGTTTTTAATTTGATGTCTCATTAGCTAGTAGAGAGGTCACTAGTTCGATACTTCTTGCATGTTTCCTTCTTTTTTTCTTTGTGGTCTCTCTCTATTTTTTTTTCTTTTGGCAAAAGTTAAAATTCTAACTATTTTTTTTCTATTTGATATTCCAAAGCACCCAAACCTGCCCATAAAATAAAATAAAAAACTACTACATTTCTAACTTGTTTTTTGATAAACTAGATATTGAATTTATATTTAATTATCCTCCAAAATTTCTCCAACGTTCCTAAAAAAGTGTTCTTTTTATCTTTGTTTTCTTTTGTCTACAATTATATTTGACTACTCATATCTATTTTTTCTTTTCTTAGTGTATGGTCTAAGAAATTGAGTTTTTATGAACATCATGATTTTTTTTTTTTGGATTTTGGTGGTGGAATAGTGTGATTTTATTAGTCAAGTAAATCACACATTATTTTTTCTTCGAAAAAATAAAGAGGCCTCATTGTAGTTTTCGCACAGGACCTCCGAATTATCAGGGCCGGCCTTGCAAGCGAGACTAACGCTGCACATGAAAAATGAGGCTAACATGCCCATACACGCGAGGCTAACACTTTTGGCAAGCGAGGCTAATATCCAATTTTGGCGGTTAAATCACATGGTTTCAATAAAAAATGATGTTCTAATACCGTGGAAACTAACCCCAATATTTTCACTTAAATTTTTTTTTCCGAAACCATGGTTTCTCTCCCAAAACTGTGGACTATAACACACGATTTTTTGGCAAAAATTGCATTTTCCTATTTTTGCCCCAAAATCATCCCACCTTAAAATCATGATTTTTAAGAATTTCTCGAATTGACAGAACGCAAAAATCTCGACTTGTTTACTTTTTACAATTTTTCAAAATCTGAAAACTAGAAATTTCATAAAAGACAAATGAGTCAAAGTTTTCGAGTTCCGTCAATTGGTACATCTTCTAAAAATTATTATTTACCATTGGTGAGATTCTAGCACAGACAAATTTGAAGAAAAAATGGGGTTGACAAAGCTTGACATGTTTTGGCATGCCATGACACCTCTAAACGAGGCAAACCATTCCAACCCCATTTTTTTATTGAACTTTCCCATGTCTAAATCTCACCATTGGTAAAATATGATTTTTAGAAGGTGTCCCAACTGACAGAACTCAAAAATTTCTACTCGTTTATGTTTTACGATTTTCCAAAGTTTGAAAATTAGAAAATTCATAAAACACAAATGACTAGAGATTTTCGAGTTCCGTCAATTAGAACACCTTCTAAATATCATATTTTATCAATAGTTAGATTTTAGCATGGGCTAATGTGAAGAAAAAATGGTGTTGACAAAGTTTGACATGTTTTGGCATGTCATGGGACAGTTGGACCTCCAAACGTCTCATGCTAGTGCAGCTAACAATTCTCATGCTAGAGAGGCTAACAAAGCCGATGAAAGAGAGGCTAACAATGCCCATGCTAGCGAGGCTATCCATGCCCATGTAAGTGAGGCTATCAATGCCCATGCAAGCGAGGCTATCGATGCTTATGAAAGCGAGACTAACGCTGCACATGAAAAATGAGGCTAACATGCCCATGCAAGCGAGGCTAATATTCAATTTTGGCGGTCAAACCACGTGGTTTCAACCAAAAATGATGTTCTAACACTGTGGAAACTAACCTCAATATTTTCTCTCAAAATTATTTTTTTTTCCGAAACCATGGTTTCTCATCCAAAACTATGGACTATAACACACGATTTTTTTGGCAAAAATTATATTTTCTTATTTTCGCACCAAAATCATCCCACCTTCAAATCATGATTTTTAAGGATTTCTCGAATTGACAGAATGCAAAAATCTCGACTTGTTTAATTTTTACAATTTTTCAAAGTCTGAAAACTAGAAATTTCATAAAATATAAATGAGTCGAGGTTTTCGAGTTCCGTCAATTGGTACACCTTCTAAAAATCATTTTTCACCAATGGTGAGATTTTGGCACAGACAAATTTGAAGAAAAAATGGGGTTGACAAAGCTTGACATGTTTTGGCATGGCATGGCATGACACTTCCGAACGAGGCAAACTATTTCAACTCAGTTTTGTTATTGTACTTTGCCATGTTAAAATCTCACCATTGGTAAAATATGATTTTTAAAAAGTGTTCCAACTGATATAACTGAAAATTTTCGAATTGTTTATGTTTTACGATTTTCCAAATTTTGAAAATTAGAAAATTCATAAAACACAAACGATTAGAGATTTTTGAGTTCCGTCAATTGGAACACTTTCTAAAAATTATGTTTTACCAATGTTGAGATTTGGCACGGAAAATTTGAAGAAAAAATGGTGTTGACTAGGATTTACATGTTTGGGCATGGTTAGGCACCTCCAAACGTGCCAAACTATGCCAACCACTTTTTTTTTAACTTGATCCATGCGGCCATGCCTAAATCTTACCATTAGTAAAATATGATATTTAGAAGGTGTCCCAACTGATAGAGCTCGAAAAACTTGACTCGTTTATGGTTTACAATTTTTCAAAGTCGAAAAACTAGAAAATTCATAAAAGACAAACGAGTCGAGATTTTCAAGTTTTGTCAATTGGAACATCTGCTAAAAATTATGTTTTACCAACGGTGAGATTTTAGCATCGAAAATTTGAAAAAAAAAAATGATGTTGACAAGATTTGGCATGTTTTGGCATGGCAATGCACTTCCAAATGTGTTAAACCATGCCAACCCTTTTTTTTTAACTTTGCTCATGCCAAAACTTTACTAATGCTAAAACATAATTTTTAAAAGGTGTTTTAATTGACGAAAGTCGAAAATCTCGAGTCGTTTATGAGTTATGATTTTTCAAAGTCAGAAAACTAGAAAAAATTATAACTCATAAACAGGTAGAGCTTTTTGAGCAAAGTTAATTGAAACACCTTTTAATAATTATTTTTTACTAATGGGGAAGTTTTGGCAAAGGAAAAGTTGAAGAAAAAACGGGGTTGGCAAGGTTTGGCATGTCATGACACCTCCAAACGTGCCAATGAATTTTCCCGTGCCAAAACTTCACCGATGCTAAAACATAATTTTTAAAAAGTGTTCCAATTGACGGAAGTCGAAAAGGTCGAGTCATTTATGAGTTATGATTTTCCAAAATCGGAAACTAGAAAAATCATAACTCATAAATGGGTCGAGTTTTTTGAGCAAAGTCAATTGGTACACATTTTAAAAATCATGTTTTACTTTTACCAATGGTGAAGTTTTGGCATGGACAAAGTAAAGGGAAATAAGGGTTCGCAAGGTTTGACACGTTTTTGCATGCCATGGCAGTCAAACTTTGCCAACCCTTTTTTTTTTTAACTTTACCCATGCCAAGACATCACCAATACTAAAACATGAATTTTAAAAGGTGTTTCAATTTACTGAAATTGAAAAACTCGAGTCATTTATGAGTTATGATTTTCCAAAGTCGGAAACTAGAAAAATCATAACTCATAAACGGATCGAGTTTTTTTTAGCAAAGTCAATTATAACACTTTTTAAAAATTAATTTTTACCAATGTTGAAGTTTTGGCATTGATAAAGGTGTTTTCACACACCAATTAAGGTGTACAATCACAACTTCTTAATTACCCTACGAAGATGAATATGGTCGAAGATAGTATGGGAAAGTAGGGATCGAACCCGCTGAAGATTGGTATTTAATTGCATCTACAACGACTCAAAACAAAATAAAACCTAAACTGTCCAGTCAGAAAGATCTGACCGGCAGACGACTCTAAACTACTCTAAACGACCTGAAATTTTAACACAGTAAACTAGACACACGAAACTAATTACTGACAAAGTTATAGAATTTTCTGAGATGATTTGATATTTTTAACTATTTAAGGAAAACAGACTACGAAAACTGACGAAAATAAAAAAACTGAAATTGTTGTGGTTTGCAAATCAATGGGATGGAGAAGCTAGGGTTTCGAAATCCACCACTAAACAATCATATCAATGTCATGAATTAGACTAACAAGACTTTGAATTCCATGGATGACTATGCTCACGAAAGGTTCCTGGTCTAGGAGACTAGGATGCAATCCGTATTCATTCTCTCTTACTTAGTATGTTAAGCATTTGGTCCAATGTCATAACTTATTCCCTAATATGCAATCTAGCTTGGTCACGCTCAAATCGACACAAAAGAGATCATTAAGATTTAAGAGAATATGAACATATATAGCAAGAATCTCAGAACATGGTGTGTATCCTAAGTATCCTATAAACGATTTCATACAAGTACCACAATACTTGTCGTACCACAAATTAAACACATGATGATATACTGGTCGTCACCCATATGCTTATGGTAGGTCAATCCTAATACATGCTCCTAAGGTGATCAATCAAAGAAACACATAAAAGAATTTAGGGTTTACGAACAATAAAATCATTATCATCCGAAAAATAAAACTTAATTAATCCAAAAATCATAACATCAAATAATCATGTCTAGGGCTTCAATCTAGCCCTAACTATAAGAAATTCAGCCAAACATGGCTAGGTACGAAAATATAAAGAAAGAGTTGTTTCTAGGCAAAAGTTCTTCTTCGAGGGAAATAAAGTTTATTTTATATTGATCTATCAACCCTAGACGCTTCCTTTTAGGTCATGGACTCATTAAATCCAAGGAAAAACCCGATAAATAGAATTACGGATGCTCCGTCTTCCTAGCCCATCAAGGTTTTCTCAAGTAATTGGAACTCCACCTCTTAATCACAATTAAAGCCAACTTCCACCTCTTTGCTTCCAAATCCTACAAAATACGAGAAACCCAATAAATAACTAGAATAAAAAGGAAATATAGCCAAAATAATATAATAATAAATACTATAAACGTCACATATTATGCTCCTATCAGGCACAGACAAAGTTGAATGGAAAAGTGGGTTGGCAAAGTTTGACACGTTTTGACATGTCATGACACCTTCAAATGTGTCAAACCATTTAACTTTGCCCGTGCCACTTTTATCAGAGCTCATAGAGTCTAATATTTCCTTCCAAAATGAGTACACACCCATTGAGACGCATCATAACATTTCAAACTTCTTTGATGCCATTTTGGAGTATTAATTGTAGCTACAGCTTGGGAAACTACTTTGCTCCACTTTCTCATAATCGATCCTACACTGAAAAAACACTTTCATAGTAAAACAAGGTTGATTTGTATTACACTTGTTAGCAGACTCCACAAGAGTAAGAGCCATATATATGCTTGCGAAGTCCAAAATGCCTCGGTAATTCTTGAATGCACATATCCATGGTAACATTGATGCTGCTCCTACTTAATTATGGGGAAACATGCATGTCCAGATCTGTTGCAGGTTGGTCCTTGATACCTGAAATTTTTCTTAGTTCCTTGTAAAATTCCTCAACATTAAATCCCAGTCCAACTGTGGCATTGCTCAAACCACTTCTCTTAATTTCAGATATAGACTCCATCAAAGAGCCATTTGCTTCCTCACCACTAATCACCGTGCATTCTTTTTGTTCAATTCCACTACTTGAATCCTCCAAAGTTCTAAGTCCTGCATTAGCGTTAGCTAGTTCTGAGTAGTCCCGAACATCCAAATTAAAACACAATGGATCGACAGAATGAGGTTCTTCCAGGTCCTCTATCTCAGTCATCCACCTAATCCTATCAAGTCTCTCCTGCTGTACAGCACTACTGTCATCGTCAGAATATTCCTGTTTTGACCTACGCTGCGTAATTGCCTCTTCCAAAGCTCTTGTTCCTTGAAGAACAACAGCTCCTTGTCGGTTAAGGTCTTGTGATAAAGTCCTCCACTTCTTCCTGCAGTATTGCTTATCATTATTATTCTGCACCACTTCATCAGTTACTTCGCGTTGAAATATCCCATGAAAAGGAAGATGCGTACGATCATCTCCTTGATCAGTTACCATATCCAAAGTTGGATCAACCCTTCGAATCTTCCTACGAGCTTCCCTTGCAACTAGTTCATCATCCTTCAAAAAAACTGCCTTTTCCTCATCCTCAGTAGCCTCTGCTTCAGCTGCAACAACATTCTTTGTACTATACATTCGGACCTGTTCAGCATTGAAATATTTTCTCCAGAAGTCATGCTCTGTGGTCTTACCGGGAACTACGCTGTTAAGATATGCCCGGTGCACAGCTGGCCTCAGAGCAAAGATCTGGTGCTTAATCTCTTCAGTAAATGTAACCTTGTTTGTAGGCTTGGTGTCGAATATCATCGAGCTTTTGTAACCAACCTTTCTACAGCTAAATTCAAGAAGCAAATTGCGTAGAAATTCATGGCATTCATCAAGATCAGGATAACTTTCAAGCTCAAACATGTACCTAGTACTAGTCGCATCCTTTCTAGCGTTGAGATTTAGCCAAGCTGGACTGTTTGATCCTTCTTTGGTGTATTGATGTCCTTTAATATGTTCAAATCCCACTTCAAATACCGTTGTGGCATATTTGGGATCGGTTGGGCAGAACACTATTTTGTTTTCTATAATGGTTAAAAAGCCAGGAGTGCCGGGGTCTTTGACTGAAGTCTTGTACTTTGCACGCTTGATTAATTCACCCCTCGACATTTATGTGCTTCGCTATTTGGTAACACAAAATTTCTCAAAAGGAACTAATTAAGCAGCAACCAAATTGTAGAATTTCAAAGATCAAGGTTAGGAAGCTTTATAAAGAAAAAACAAAACTAGGAATCATAATCATATCAGGAAACATTATCAAACTAGGAAACTGGAAAACCATCCTGGAGAGGTTGACACGCGCGTGTTGCTTTCAATAACTAGAGTTATTTATATAAAATGCAAATTAAATTAAGAATTTGGCACCTCCATTTACCCCCTTTTGATTTCTTAATTCTTTTATCTTCTTCTATATATTATTTTACATTCCCAAAATAATCATTTCTTTGTGAGTTCTTCCATCTTCATGTCCTTTTTATTTCTGCAATTCTGCTCATTCCTTGATTCAAGAACAGACATCAGACCAAAATAATAATAATGCAAGAACAGACCTTTATGTCTACCATGCATAAATAAAAGTCCGCCTATTCATTTGGAAGCCCAACGGAAATAAAAGTCCACGTTATGTCTTACTCTGAAGAGACAATGATATATATACTCTTTAGAGCTCACACAGTTGCCCCCAGAATGTAATGAACCCACCAAGTATAACTTTGTTTATCTAGGAGGTCAGAATGTCTACTTCATTTTGAGCAGATTTAGCCAAAACAGGTCTACGAGGACCGAGGACCAGTACTCAAAATATAAGGATGGAATTCAGAAGATAAGTCTGGTTGTCATACCATTTACGTTCACTTACTATGAGGATTGGATGTTGCAGGTCAACTTCAAAGTCCTATCTACTAGGATTTTAGATAGAATACTATACCAAACTAAATTGAATCCCCAAATACACCTCCAAAACCAAACTAAGTTTTCTTTCTAAGAAAGTTTATGCAATGAGTAAGTGTAAGAGAGGAATATCAGACATTCCCGTAGTACAAGATTACATCGACTTCTACAATGGCAACATCTACTATGACGTAAAGGACGATTCTTTATGGTAAAGGATATGTATTTATATAGTGAAAGAATTGTATTTAGTATACACTTTGAAAAGATCCAATTGAATGCATTCATTTTAGTTACCTCCAATATCACATTACATATCTAAACGGAAACAAAACATAAAGTGTTCATGATCATTTGATTTGATTTGATTTATTCATTTATTTTTTTGGACGAAGTTCTTTGACTTTATTAATAATACAAATGTCTAGTTGCCTATGGGAATAAGTAGGAGAGAGTCATTCAAAGATAATGAAGATTAAATGTAATGAAGAATTGAAAATGATAGTTTGAAAGCAGGATCTGCATGAGCAAGCAAGTTGAGGGGAAAGTCATGGTATTGTTGCCTCTGCTAACCAAGAAACAAATTCATAGAAAATTTAATCGTCTTTGTTACTCATATATGGAGGATGCACTTAAAAAAATGAACAATATGTGTTTTTTCAATTGCATCCTCCAAAATCATAATATTTACATGTACACCAAATATCTATGTTTATTTGATTTTTAACAAGATGCGAGGAGGCATGAATTGGATGGTGAAGCAGTTTTATCAAATGTCCTTTGCAAGCCAATTTGATTGCTGTAACTGCTTTCATGGAACTGCTCTAGGAATAAATTCACCTATTTTTGAATCAAAATGTATTACATGCACTTCTAATGTATAATTCATGTTCAACTTTGTATTATTCTCCTATTATATTATTGCCGAAGTTTTTACCATATTAGTAGATAAAAGTCTACGAATAATACATACGTATTCTTGACATATTATACACGTAACATATTTTACCACATAAAGCATTTGAGAAAAACTTGAACAAATGCATTACTGTTTCTACAAGCCAATAAACTCATAAAGTACATCTCAGAAGCATCAAACCAATGCACTAGCCAAATTTCACTCGGACTTCACTATCCTCAATAGGAAGGAAGAGAACTACATAGAAATGCTAACAAGCTAGTATCCTAGTAACCGGAGTATATATATATGAATATATCTTCCTTTCTCTATGTCTATCTGCCCTCTCTCTCCTTGTCCTTCTCTCTATCAACTCTTCAATGTTTCGTCTATTAATGGCGAGTTGTTGGACTTCTTAATTAGACCACTCAACTTCTCAAGCTTTTCTAAATAGGAAAATCTCTTGGTGCTTACAGCAGGTGGTGGTTTGCTCATAATCTTGTCATGCTTTCTTCTTTGTAGTAGCTCTCCTTGTTATTCTTATCCGCATTGGTCTCGTCTAGATCTGCATTCCATCCCATGAACTCGAATAATGTCTTTGAAGTCGGTGTCATTGGGTTGCACAAGTACGTGTTTAATTATTGTATTCATTGGGTTTTCATTCATTAATTTGTTAGTTTGAAAGAGGGGATATGAGTATTTCTAGGTTGAAGAGTACGTTTAAGGGTACGTAATTGAATCTTGAAGGAGACGAAAAACAAAAAGAAAATGAGATCGAACTACGTACTTTCTTTGATTATCTTCTGGTAATTAATTGTACAAGCAATATATTGCACAATTAGCATGATACCAAAAACTGGGTGGCAAGTTGCATTATTCAACGTACTGGAAAGAGGATTCAGGGGGTATTCCGTGTTTCATTTTTTCATAGATTGTTTCACTTTCATTTACATCCATGGTGTTCCTGTGAAATAATGTAGTTGTTTTAGTTAGTTTGCACTATACTGCAGTGATATGCCAATTTATTGAATGGTTATGCGTTAGCCTTGCATGCGTTAATCTAGCTACTTTTATTATCGTTGCCATTTTGGGGGAGTTTTGTAATTACAGCTTGGAAGGTGAATCTTTTGTTTTAAAGAGAGAAAATCGTACTGAAGGAATTTGTTGTTATTTTGTTTTAATTTTTCTTAATATTGGCAAAGATACATACATACGTACACATGCAGGATAATCAGTACTAATCAGGAAGAAAAGAAGAAAGCAGATACTTGCTCCAATTTTAATATATAAGAAATCCTAAACTGAATAAACTATTTCATAGCCTCTCTGGGTTCCATACTTCCATACATATTGGTGAATGGTGGCCACCATTGGAATTCTAAATCAATTGGAATTTTAGCACTAATTGCAAGTCCGCGGATAGATCTCATATATAGTCGATCAGGTCATTGACATGCATCAATTTCAATATTCCTCACATCGTAAATGGTATTTCTTTCTTCTGTTGTTAGTGCACCTAGCTTGTTTCAATTTCTTAAGGACCTTTTCCAGAGCATTTACACGCCAACAAGTATCCATATATATAATCCAGTTGAAGTTGCAGCAGCAAAGAGCGACTGGCCATTGGCTCAAGTATCTATCTCAAACCCAACAAAAGATTCAGTAAAATATGTAAGAATACTAAAACATTGTGTTTAATACAACCAGAGCAAGGATTAATTTATAGAGGTTTAAACTCTATTCCTACTGGCAAGTGATCATCGAATTGAACAAATAATCCACAACCTACAGGAGAAGAAAACACCAATTACCATCTTTTTTTAAAATTAATGGATTTGTTTTTAATTTTTTAAGTCTATTCCTACTATAACAAGGACAAGAACACATAAGTCAAAACCTAATAGGAAAAGAAACATGAATTACAGTTTTTTGAGGAGCCCAAGAGAATTGACTAATGCTAGGAAAAGAAAATTTGTTTGACGAAAGTTAACTAAAATAATAATAATGGAAAATTTGTACCAAAAGCCTCGTAATGGAAAATTTGAAGGGCTGATGGATCCAATTGGAAGCCACCAAAAGAAAAAGGACAATATTGGAATTTGACAGCATATGAATACCCCGAAGGCCCAAAGCTCAGAATTTGCAGATTGAAAGCACAGAGCATACTTAAGCTTGAGACAAAGAGGATGCTCTCTCTACAGTTCTTCCCTCCATTACCTTCCCTCCAAAACCCTAATTCCGACCACACCCACTTCTCCATTCCCATCAAAACCCCCAATTTCACGTCCCTCAATCTCCGCCCACTTTCGAAAACCACCCCCAATTTCACACATTACAAGCTCCCAAACATAAAAACCCACTTCAGAAAACTTGTTTGCAATGCGCTAAAGGATTCCGGTGAAGAAACGAAGGTGGTCTTGGACAGTGGAGGTGGCGGCGACGGTGGAGGAGGCGGTGGCGGTGATGGTGGCGATGATGAGCAGGGGGAGAAGAAAAGTGGGCCTCTGCCGGAATGGTTGAATATAACTTCCGATGATGCCAAGACGGTTTTTGCAGCAATCGCAGTATCGCTTGCGTTTCGTTCTTTCATAGCTGAGCCGAGGTTCATTCCTTCCTTGTCAATGTATCCTACTTTGGATGTTGGAGATAGAATTGTAGCAGAAAAGGTTCGATTTTTCTTTCATGTTCGTGTGTGGTTATGTTTTATGAATTCTGTTTGCTGAGCTTTGATTTTAAAAATCGGAATTCTAATGGCAACATTGCTATTGAGGTATATTTAAAGATGGAGCTTATGCTTGAGCTTGGTTAACGATAACCATAGTGATTTTGGAGTTTCCTTGGAACCTGAAGTGACTCGGTGGATTGGAGATGAATAATAGATACTGCCCTACTTCCTTTTTTTTTTTTTTAATGGCAATCGACCAATTTTTCCTAGTGATCTTTTACTGCCTTACCGGGGCAATGTGGATAACATTTGCTTGAAATGCAATGTTAGAGGGTGAGGTTACATGAGAAGGATGATGAGGATATATGAAGGTAAAACTTTCAGGGTATAAGCTTAGCAAGATAAATATTTCAGGGTAGTAATTAGAATTGGTAAACGATGGAGGTGATAGTGGAAGGCATTTTTACCGAGTCACACTACTCAGATTTTGCATTAGCTAATATGTTACCAGTTAGTTCAGATATGTGTGGAGTTCGTATTATGACTGCCTTGGCTGAAAAGTTACAAACTTCGGTCTGACTGAGGGAATTAGAACCTGTTGTGTTTCTCATAATTTTAGAGGATAAAACTCTGTGGTTGATAGCCTTGCAGAGCTTGCTCATGTTGTTTGATTGGGTGTCCCCATTCTGGAAATTCCTCCCCCTCCTATCCTGACTGTTCTTGAAGCTGATGCTTCTGGGAACGTTCATCTTCACAATATTGTAATCTAGTGTACTTGTTTTTGGCCTAAGGCCATCGCTTGTCCCAAAAAATAAAAAAGATTACAAATTTTTATATGCCTGAATTTTTATTTATAGTTTTTGAAATAATATGCCCTCTGTAGTTGTGATGTGCCTGTTTTGATGAGAATATGGTGACATATACGTAACATGTCTTTCTCTTAACATTGTCAGGTTTCATATTACTTCAGAAAGCCATGTGCCAATGATGTAGTTATCTTTAAAAGTCCACCAGTTCTTCAGGAAGTAGGATATACTGACCTTGATGTGTTCATTAAACGAATAGTGGCCAAGGGAGGTGATACTGTAGAGGTTAGATTACTAAGCACTTTCCTGTTATGGTGATGTTGCTGTTTTCAATGCCATAATTCAACTATACTGCTATTTAGCATCCATCCCTCTGTTTATTAACAGACTTTGCCAAAGCACAATGCTTGGATTTCTCTCCTATAAGAAATGGGAAATCTCAACAAAAAGTTTCCACGATGTCTTCCTACTATGTTTTTCCTACTTGTCTAGCCACATTCACCCATGAAACCATGGGTGACTGTGGCTGGTAAAGCTCTTGTTACTTCAAGCTCACAGAAGATCATTGTCCCTGCAGTTAGCATTCTAGACTAGCTGATTTAACTCTGCCTAAATCTATCAATATGCCGAAGGTTTCTACTTCGCTAAGTAGCTTCTTTCTTCATCAATATCTAAATAATGGAATTTAACTGCTGAGGATAACTGATTGCAGGTTCGCAATGGGAAGCTCATAGTTAATGGGGTGGAAAGAAATGAAAAATTCATCCTTGAACCACCTTCTTATAGTATGACACCTATTGTAAGAATCACTTTTAACAGTTTACCTGCTTTCTCTTCCCCTATACCCTTCTTTTCTTATCTATTATCAGGGAACTTGGCAAGGTTGTAAAAGAATGTCACCAATAGTTAACTTTGTATCTTTTTGTTTATGTTGCACAGACTGTGCCAGAGAACTCAGTTTTTGTGATGGGTGACAATAGAAATAATAGCTACGATTCACACGTATGGTAATGCATCCTAAACCAAATTGTGAGACCCTTGGTTTATTTGTTATATTGAGTTTCCACCTGTTGATTGATTGTTTAAGTTCTGTTATGTTTAGGGGTCCGCTGCCGGCCAAGAACATTTTAGGAAGATCCATCTTTCGGTACTGGCCTCCAAACAGGATTGGCGCCACGGTTCTTGAGACCAGTTGTGCTATTGACAAGCAGGATAGCGTTCCAACGTCTCAACCAAAGGAGGGTGTATCATTGAATTGAGAACTTAATGAAAAGAAATAGGGATTGTGCTTTACCCTTTTTTCCTCTCAATTTCTGTAATATATCACTTGGGGGCTAATTTTTTCGAAGGCCCTGATTGTTGTACATTGCAAATCTGACCCTCGAATGGAGTACCTTATTTTACACATTAAAATTTGCTCTCTTCTGTCTCTCCCTTTAGCTTTAATTTTTACTAATGTAAACCTGCAACAGTGCTTGCATATGGAAAGGGATATCGAAAACGAAAATTATTAAAACTCCTCAATTCGAATTAGTATATAATAACCTCTATGCAGAGATATGTAGTGTTGTATCACAATATAAAACTTCTTTACACTCACAAACTGATAACAATGATGACTAATACAATTGTGCACAAATAAGGTATAGAAATTTGCTGGGCAGTATTCGTAGTAGCAGGTGAAATCCAGTCGCTCACTTATACGTACATGAACTCGCTTTTAGCGTGATGGGTTTGGTTTTACGAGAGTATACATCCATGGAGCAAGATATGCGCCTCCTGTGCTTTGTTCTCACCAACTTCCCCACCACACTCCCTCGTGACCGGACTTCAAACACCAGCGTCACTGGAACTCCTCCACTAGTATCGTCAGCTACTAAGCTTGCCCCAGCACCATATAAAGGCACCTTCAATCCTTGGAGGTTCACGGTCACATTCCGGTGGCTCTTTCTTGGTTGATAGTATTTCTTTAACTGCATTGTTTGCAACCAATTTTCATAAGCTAAACTACAGAAAATTGTACGATACAGGGGAGCCAAACTACATAAGAAAGATGGTGAAAGAATGATCTCTGCATTATTTACATCCATTCAAGTTCATTTTGATTAGTTTCCTAGTTTATGAAATCCAAAATTCTCATCATCATCATATACCCAATAATAGTCTATGCCATAAATCTTACCTGACCAGTCGCAACTGCAATGTCTGAATACATGAGGCTAATTGTGGTGGAGCTGACATGAATACCAAAAAATGTAGCAGGGTTGTACACACTCATCCTCACTGAACAATTCGTTGTCAACATCTTTGTAGGTACACCAGTTATGTCTGATCCTTCCCCATAATAGAAATTATGCACAGCTAAGCTCTGAAAGAAACGACTGATTCATAAGGTGAAGATCATTTGACATATAAATACTTAAAAATCAAATTATCAATACTATGGCAAATGCCAAACTTAAAGATCTTAGATGGGATGTGAACAGAGTATTCTTAAGATTATAAAATTCATTTGTCAATAGAATACTAATGAATATTAAGAACAAAACAAGAATAGTGGCCTAGACCCAATTCCCATAGGTCCCAAAACAATAAAAAATTTGAAAACAAATTTAGCTTAAATGGTCGTCGTCGTCGTCGTCATCATCAATGAGCATACCTTAACAGCAACCCGAGCTTTGTAAGGTCTACTAGCACCCCAGAGAATCAAGCAGAAAATCGAAAAAATCACAACAAACCCAAGCAAAGCCATCAAAATCTGGCACCTTCTAGAAAATCCCTTCTCCTCATAAAGCCCATTATAGTCACCTTCTTCTTCAATCACTTTGCATTCCGGCCACCCTTTATCGTTGCTGCGTTTCCGGGACCCTTTAAACGTACCCGAAACCCGGCTGGCGGAGGAGGCCCGCGAGTGGCGGCCGTAGGAAGGGTGCGATGGGCTTTCCATTGGGCTGTTGAAGGCCGGCGTGGCGTGCATGGTGGACGATTTATCGCCATCGTTTGAATCCCGAGATGGGCTTTGAACATAGTACACTGGCCGCTTCGGCGATCGCGGCGAGGACGGTGCTAAGCTGGTGACGTCGGAATCGGACTTGGCGTGCATAATGATGCCAGAATTGATCAGACCAGTGGAAATTTTGAATGTGCAGAGAGAAAATTGAGCCAATCAAACACAAAATGGAGAATTGGGCCTCTGAGATGAAAGTGATCAGACCCAGATGGAAATTTTGAAACTAGAAAGAGAAAATTGAGGCAATGAAACACAAACTGCGAGTCTTTAGAGCTGAAACAAAATTGGGGCTGTGAAACTGATGAGGGATCTGAATGAATTGTCGGTGGGAAAGTGAGGGAGGGACGTTTCGTGAATTGGAGTGACAGAGACTAGTGGCAGTGCAGGTTGTTCATCATATTAAGGCTTTGATTGATTGATTGAGAGTGTTGGTTACAGTTAACTGAGTCATACAGAGAGGCCGAGTTGGAGTGAGTCAGATATAGCGCGAACGCGAGGTTCGGGAGACGAAGCTATAGGTTCGTATACCAAGTGTCGGCAGATTTTTTCAGTCGTTCGTTTCTCTAGTTACCCGCGCGTCCGCGCGTAACATGACGAGGTAGCGGGGCTATGTTTAGGTGGCGTAGGCATCGTCGTTTCGAGTAGAAATGGTACTATTTGGCTAGTATTTCATTTTTCTTAAATTTACACTCTTTAGCACTCACGGATACAATCTCAAAAAATGAAAAAACTTAAATTTTGTATGAAAATCCGTGTGTTATACCGAGACATTTTGATATAAATTGGGTCTATTATGAAAAGAGATTTCCAAAACTCATATGAGACATTATTTGAAAGAGCTCTTGGGCTCCATCACTCAAAACCACATTGGTTTAAGAACTCATTTTATGAAAAAATTGTAATTTCATAATTCTTTCAACAAGACAAGAGAAAGACTTTTTAGACACACTAGAAGTGATCTTAAGCTAAACAAAGGATTTCTAACTCCTAGTCCGGGTTTATCTTCTTATTGTCAATTTATCATAGATGAATTTTAGAAACCTCATCGTGCATTGAAAGTTGTGCTCTCGATTAGATTTTACCAACCATGCCGAACAACATAAAAACTCACCATTATAGAACTCAAATTATATGAAAAAATGACAATTTTATAATTCTTTCAACTTGACAAGGAAAATACTTATTCGTCGGCAAAAGTTATTTCAATATAAATTTTATTTAAGATAATTTTGAAAACATTAAGAAGATTTCCGACTCTTAAGCTATCTTATCATCATTAAGAAACCTCATCATGCTTTAAATGCCAACCTCTTTGATTAGTTTTTTTAAATAAAGGAAAAATATTTAAAAATTTCTTATTATAGCACACAAATTTTATGAGAAAATTTTAATTTCATAATTTTTTCAACATGACGAGAGAAAGACTTGCTAGACACACTAGAATTGATCTTTTGTTTCTTATGTTGAACAAGACCAAATTGAATTAGAGAGAGAGGAAAAAAACACAAAAGACACTTGTAGCGACGAACAGTTCATTGCTACAAGTGATATAAAATATAAGTTTTTTATTTAGATAATTTTGAAAAAGAGGATTTTCGACTTCTAGCCATCTTATCAACAATTCATCATTAATAAATTTTAAAAACCTCATCGTGCTTTAAATGCCGTCCTCTTGATTAGTTTTTGTCAACAAAGACAATCTACTTAAAAACTCTTTATTATAACACACAAATTTTATGAGAAAATTGTAATTTCATAATTCTTTCTACATGACAAGAGAAATACTTGTTAGACACACTAGAATTGATATTTTGTTTCTTATGTTAAACAAGACCAAATTGAATTAAAGAAAAAAGAAAACAAAAACTAAGATACACTTGTAGCGACGAATAGTTCGTCGCTACAAGTCGTATACAATTTAATTTTTTTATTTAGATATTTTTGATAACATTAAAGAGCATTTCCGACTCCTAAGCCATCTTATCATCGTTAAAAAAATTTAGAAACTTCATCATGCTTTAAATGCAGTCATCTTGATTAGTTTTTGTCAACAAAGACAATATGCTTAAAAATTATTTATTAAAAGCACACAATTTTTATAAGAAAATTGTAATTTCATAATTCTTTCCATATAACAAGAGAAGACTTATTAGACACACTAGACTTGATCTTTTGTTTCTTACGTTAAACAAGACCAAATTGAATTAGAGGGAAAAAAAAAAAGTAAGACACACTTGTAGCGACGAACTATTCGTCGCTACAAGTCGTATAAAATATAATTTTTTTATTTAGATAATTTTGAAAACATTAAGAGAGTTTCCAACTCCCAGCAAGGACATCTTATCAACATTACTAAATTTTAGAAAGTTCATCGTGCTTTAAATGCCGTCATCTTGATTAGTTTTGTCAACAAAGGCAATCTACTTAAAAATTCTTTATTAAAGCACACAAAATTTATGAGAAAATTATTTCATAATTCTTTCCACATAACAAGAGAAAGACTTGTTTTTTTTTTTTTGATAAAACAAGAGAAATACTTGTTAGATACACTAGAATTGATCTTTTGTTTCTTCTGTTAAATAAGACCAAATTGAATTAGAGAGGAAAAAAAAAACTAAGACACACTTGTAGCGACGAACTATTCGTCGCTACAAGTTGTTTCAATATAATTTTTTTTTTATTTTGGCAATCTTTAAAATATTAAAAAGATTTTCGACTCCTAGACTATCTTATCATCATTAATAAATTTTAGAAACATCATCGTGCTTTAAATGCCATCCTCTTGATTAGTTTTTGTCAACAAAGACAATCTACTTAAAAACTCTTTATTATAACACACAAATTTTATGAGAAAATTGTAATTTCATAATTCTTTCTACATGACAAGAGAAATACTTGTTAGACACACTAGAATTGATCTTTTGTTTCTTATGTTAAATAAGACCAAATTGAATTAGAGAGGACAAAAAAAAACTAAGACACACTTGTAGCGACAAACTATTCGTCGCTACAAGTTGTTTCAATATAATTTTTTTTTATTATGGCAATCTTGAAAATATTAAAAAGATTTTCGACTCCTAGACTATCTTATCATCATTAATAAATTTTCGAAAGCTCATCGTGCTTTAAATGCCGTCCTCTTGATTAGTTTTTGTCAACAAAGACAATCTACTTAAAAACTCCTTATTATAACACACAAATTTTATGAGAAAATTGTAATTTCATAATTCTTTCTACATGACAAGAGAAATACTTGTTAGACACAGTAGAATTGATATTTTGTTTCTTATTTTAAACAAGACCAAATTGAATTAAAGAAAAAAGAAAACAAAAACTAAGACACACTTGTAGCGACGAACTATTCGTCGCTACAAGTCGTATACAATTTAATTTTTTTATTTAGATAATTTTGATAACATTAAAGAGGATTTCCGACTCCTAAGCCATCTTATCATCGTTAATAAATTTTAGAAACTTCATCATGCGTTAAATGCAGTTATCTTGATTAGTTTTTGTCAACAAAGACAATATACTTAAAAATTCTTTATTAAAAGCACACAATTTTTATAAGAAAATTGTAATTTCATAATTCTTTCCATATAACAAGAGAAAGACTTATTAAACACACTAGACTTGGTCTTTTGTTTCGTCGCTACAAGTTGTTTCAATATAATTTTTTTATTTTGGCAATCTTGAAAATATTAAAAAGATTTTCGACTCCTAGGCTATCTTATCATCATTAATAAATTTTAGAAACCTCATCGTGCTTTAAATGCAGTCCACTTTATTATTTTTTGTCAACAAAAGAAATCTGGTTAAAAATTTCTTATTATAGCACACAAAATTTTATGAGAAAATTGAAATTTCATAATTCTTTCCACATAACAAGAGAAATATTTCTCAGACACATTCATTAAAAGTGATCTTTTGTTTCTTAGGTTAAACAAGACCAAATTGAATTAGGAAAAAAAGAATAACAACCGAAAAACACTTTTACCGATAAAATATTCGTCGGCAAATGTTTTTTCTATATAATTTTTTTTTTTTGAATTTGGACTATTTTAAAAATTTCAAAGGGATTTCTGACTCCTAGTCAAGTGCTAATAAAGTTTTAGCATTCGTTTCTATTATGTCCTATAATCTATCTTAACTCTCACACATGAAATCTCATAAAATTAAAAAATGGAATTTGGAATGAAAGCACTTGAAATATAGAAAATGAGTTCTGACTCAATTCGGCAAAATTTCAAGCCTAGGCAAAAAACTCATTATGTTGAAAATTTTAAATACTCATGTGAAACATTCTTTAAAAAACCGGAGTTCTTCTGTTTCTTTGAAGGGCTATGATTTTTCAAATTTATGTTCATCTGGAAATATTAATCGTTTTAAGTAACTAGGAACTATTACTTTAGTATCATCCCAGCTTATTATTGAAATCAGTTGTGGTTCTTCAAGTCTGCCATCATTTTGGTTCAGTAGCATTCCCATGAAAATTCAAATTGGTGTCATCCTCTCCTAAATTTGTTCAAAATGTCCCACTTCAGCCATTTTAATCACATTCCAAATCCAATTTAGCACTTCTTTTCAGATGAGACATTACGACGAACGAGACCTAACACAAATCATCATTGTCCATTACAACTAAAAGGCTGTTAGGTTGAGGAAGCATTGTTAAACTGACAATTGCATAACCTACAAATACCAAACTCAAAATTCATTTTTGGAGTCATCAAAAAATGGAATTTCCCCACTTCTGAAGTAGAATGTAAATGCCTATTAGGTCATGTTCAAAGGAAGAGGAAGATTGATAGGCCTCATAGATGTTAATAGTTTTTCGACACATTGTTTCGGACATATGCTTGTCAAGAAAAAATTTAAATCCTCGGCCACTAAAAAGAACAGAAAAACATGATCTTATAACAATTAAGGGGTCATCAGATAGGAGCGAAAGACTAAAATGCTATTAATCACAGATAACTCATGTGAACTATGCATCCATCATCACACGACCCATTAAATCTAATTTTTAATTATTCCAAGAATATTGATTTTTAAATAAATAAGCAAAAAAAAAACATAATATAGTTCGATGGAGAAAAGCAATAGCCTCAGAAGGAAGGCAGTAGAGGTATGTATGTAATCATGGGTAGTCATCAATTACACGATAACCATATCATCATCATCGGCAAGAAAATCAAAATCTAAAACAGATCATATAAAAAAAAAGGATTGACGCAAAAGAATAAAGACAATCGGCCTCATAGAGAAGATTAGTGAGTTCAACACAGAGTAATTCAGACATATGCTTGTCATTAATTTACTTTTAATCATCGGCCGAGAAGAAGAACCCTAATTTTAAGAAAACCAGATCGGAAAAGATAAGGGACTCAGAATATGGGTGGTGATATAACAGAATGGTCGGCAAGGCCTTGCGGCCAATTACGACGAACGAGACCTTATCAATGAATCTTCATAGTCCCAAACGGAATTGAACTGAAAACAAACAGAGAATTAAAATCAATAATAGAATAGCATACAAGTGATGAAGAATCGGTCGAAACCCTAAAGCAGCCGAGGAGGAGAACTTGGAGATTGGAGTCGTGGCTTCTCTGCTTTATAAAGAGGCAGGGGCACTTTGGAGGTAGGGTTTGTGTGTTGCGAAAGGGCTTTTTTGGGCCCAAAACAAAGTTTTGGGTTGGGCTTTCAAATGAGGATGTAAATGTAAAATTCTCTTAAACTCTTACTGTACCAAGTAAAAAAAAAACGCGTTACATATTTTCAAAAACAATTTCTACCATACCAATTAAGTGAATGTGCTTTTTCAAACATCGAATATTGGCTTGGAACATGGATGTGCTGAAAATGTGTTGGCATAATTTGTCAACTTAAGTTTTGGTAGGAGAATTCGGATTTCATGAATTTATATTAGCCATGAATATGTCCTGACAATTAGGTGTCCGTAAAAAAAACAAAAATGTCCAAAACACTTGTCTCCATTCAGAAAGTTACCTCTAGTTTGCCTAAAAAATCATGAATATATTAGCACAGAAAGGATCAGTTTACTTAACAACAAAATCACCTAGTATCTTTCACCTACAAAATCGCTCCAAGTCTGAAAATAATCAACAGCAAGAGAATTCCGCACACGTATAAAATTATTAAGCAGAGACAGCTCTACTCATAGAGAGGGAATCTGAAATCAAACAGCCTGCATGATCATATTTATCCATCAAACTATATCTTCCAAGCCAACACTACAATTTCTACATTTTAACATGACAAACCATGTTACAAGTGTCACCAGAATCTGAACCTGCTTAAGCATCACATTGAGTGCATGGCCAATCTGATGACACTAGGG
This sequence comes from Rubus parviflorus, assembly GCA_029955375.1. Classification (NCBI taxonomy): domain Eukaryota; kingdom Viridiplantae; phylum Streptophyta; class Magnoliopsida; order Rosales; family Rosaceae; genus Rubus; species Rubus parviflorus. Next base: position 21,160,440 of record JARGGL010000004.1, read on the forward strand.
GAACCAAACAAGGTAATAAAGAAGAAACCAAGCTACAACTAACGCCTTCACTTCACTCAGCTGTCCACTGGCATAATCTGGGAATCAACTGTTGACAGGATCTGGGGCATGGACATACCTCCAGACACAACAATTTCTGCATTTAAAGAATATAAAATTAGATACGGCTGTGACAGTCAGTAATGCTTCATGAAGATACATTAATCTTGATATCTCGACCATTCAGTTTTTGGCTTGGGAACCATTCACTACATGAGCTCAATCTCTAAGACAACTTGTCATTGCATTTTGAAGGGGTCTTACATTATAATGGAGGCTATTTTCTCTTTTTTCTTTTTTAACTTTCATGCCCCCTAAACCCTATTTACACACAACCAATGAACCTTATCTACAATTGCCATTGTGCTGAGGGTAAACCAGGACAGGGTTATAGTAACTCCAAAGGTGGTAGGTAAATTCTAAGCTAAGAGCTCAAACAGGTCCTTTTACCCCAGCCTTAATATTTCTACATAAAGTAACATACAGTTTACTCACCAATTCCTTCCCGTACAGATAAATTTGGCCTAATCACATCCTTGGTGCTGACCAAAAATACATCACCAATGTATAGATGGTTTGTGGGAACATAAACACAGCACAATTCCTCATCTCCAGCATAGTTCTGCATGTGAAAAAAATAAAAAATACTAAATAAAACTTATAGGAGAAAATACTAAATAAAACAAAGCAAATATAAATTTAGGAAGCACCATTGACCGAACAAAAACCATGCTCTCAAGTGTTGTGAGTTAAACTCAACATGCATGCTCAGAAAATAAAACTGAGTATCAACTACCAACAATACAAAGTATAGAACAATGGTAATTCCAGTACCACAGATGAAAGAAATGTTCGACCAATGTAAAGCTAAAGTGGTAGTTGCACAACACATAGATTATTTGCAGACCTGAAGGATGACTGTTGAAGTGATGAAACCAAATGCATATTCTCCAATACGTGGATGCCTTATGATGGCCACTTCCTTGAAGGCTTGCGTGTTTTGATCTAAAATACCAAAGAGCTAAAGATTATTAATTGGCCTCCTCTATATTCATTCAGTCAAAACAAGGGAAAGATAACTAATAAAAAGCACACCTGGGGATATGGCAGAACTAATCTGCTTGGAGGCATTGTAGATATGACGAACAAATGGCATTCTTTTGATAAACCATTCCCCAAGGCCCAGGACAGATGCACCCAACCATGATGACATGAACACCCCAACCAAAAATATGAACGTAATGGAAGTTACGAATCCAAGACCTAACACATGCATAGAAGTTAAAAGGTCAAATCGACAATGTGAAGAAAGATAACTCATTGATCTCACAGTCAATATATGACTTGATAGAGCTACTGACTGGGTTTGACTGTAAACTGGCATTTTAATGAGTTTGAAGAAATGATGTTTTGTAATGTAATATATGTTGTATTAAAGGTAAACTTCTTGTCAAACTCCAAATATTGGCCATATGAAAACATATTTGTCCTACGTTTTTCAGATATGGACATTAGTGCAACTAAGCAATTTTTTTTTCCTTCTAAAAAAGACATAAAAATATCACATTCCAGTTTAAAGGATGTCAAATCACAAGAGGAATGCCTCTCCCTAAGGGTTAGGGACTGTTGTTCCCGAACAAAGAAAACAAAGGATACAGGTATAGAGAAAGTAGGTAAATTTTTGGACGGAATTTTGTCTCTATCTATGAGGTTTTTCTGAAGAGAGAAAATGAACTAGGTCCCTAGCCTCAGCAATATACCAATGAAAACAATGGTAGTCAAGGCAATATGTTGCTGAATAAGAGATGTACTTACCAAAAATGTTGATTCCTAGCTGAGCATATATTGGAGAGAAGAAGCCATCCACAAAGTGAATAAACCACCAAGTTATGTAGAAAGTGATCGCTATTGGAAATAGGATCACACTGAAAAACAACAAAAGAGTGAGCAGTTACTAAGCACTCCAGAAGAAAGGAAATGTTAACTTTAAAGATTTTGGACTAACTTAGCTACTACATTAATTGTATACACTACAAAAAGTAACAAAACAATTGAAACACATATGATTAACCCAGTAAAATTCATGAACCTGTCTGTCAAAAAGTCATAAGAGCCTAAAATGTTAATTTCTTGAAATTAGCTACCCAGAGGACAGGACTACATAGTGTCCAACTATTTCTTGGCCTCTAATAGAATTCCAAGAGCTCAAAGAAATAATATAAATACACGACAGCCTCTCAAAAAAAAAAAAAGTATATATATATATATATATATATATATATATAAATACATGACAGCAATCTCCTAAGTTAAATTCCATCTTTCAGCATGTCAAAAATATGTGTGTGCGGCAAACTAATAACTTTAACAAGTTATCTCACTTGAAAATTTTGAGAATAATCATGATCACATAAGGGCGAGAAAAAATCCATATAGTTTCACTTTTAAACAGATATACCCTCCCCAGAATATGTAATGATGGTTTACACAAAGATACATGTATGAACAGGAAATAGTACTGCATATGTACATTACTTGAGGAAAATAGGAGCAAGAAGAAAGAAATGCATACCATCCGGTCATGAACTTTTTTGACGCCCAACTTCTGAAAACTTTGTAAAAAGTCTGCAGAGAGATGATAAAAGACAGAATGAATACAAAGAATTATATAAAAAAAACACACACAAACAAAGAACAGGATAGAGTGTATCTCAACTTCGCCCACGAAACAAAACTAATGAACCATAATGTCCTGAAGAAGAAAAGAAAGAAAATCTTTGCACAAGTAAAAGTTTTAGTCCTGAAGTGGCACTGATCCAAGAAGGATCAAACTTAAACAACGTTCTAATTGTCCCTCAATAAACTATGGGGGACAAAATTCAAGTTGTTATCAATGTTATGCAGGAAAAACACCTTATCACACTAAAACACAACAAAAAAACTGAATTCCAGTTGAAAAACCCAAGCTTACCCAAATCAATTATTTGATCTTCTTGGGAAATTAGTTTTAGGTGGAGCAGATAGAGTCAATCAAACGCATATGGAAATTCAAAAGGAATTTATAGGGCCATAGAGCAATAGCAAAGTCCAAAGCAACATAAATAAGAAAGAAAACAATGTATAAATCTGGGTTTGGTCATCCATTTGCCTCAAGAAACAGTATATCACACCAAGTCAAACAAGAAACTACAATCTTACTCAAAAAAAAAATCAGCCATAAACCACAATTAACAGAAACCTACTAACTCAAATTGGCAATCAACAGCAAGAAATTTCAGCAAAACGAAACAGAAGAGAAAGCAATGAAACAGCCCTAATCCAATAAAGAGCAATCGAAAAGTACCTCGCGGCCAGTGAGGTGGTGCGAGGACGAAGAAGACGATGAGGGCTTGGAAGAAAGGTCTTCATTGGCGGAGTCGGCCACCGGAATGAGAAGCTCTCGATCTCGCGGCTCTCTGTCTCTGCTTGCCATTACAATTGACGACGACTTCTCATCGCCCATCACCCGCAGACCCCGAAATAAAGCGACGCCGTTTCAACGCCGCAACACCAAGGGGCCAGGGAATTTCCAGAAGAGCGAAGGACTCTGATCTTGGTTTGCTTCCTCCTTTGTATTTTCCGCATTTCAAATTTTGGTTTTGTTTATAATTTTAAAATTAAAAATTAAAAATTATATTTTCTTGTGGGGTTGGATAAGGATTTTTGGAATAAAATAGTTCGTTTTCGGTTTTGGAAATGTGTCTCGTTGTACCACTAGTTTAGGGGCGGATTAATCAATGCTTAATCTCTCTCTCTTTCAATTTTCACTGTGTTTTGATGAGCTGTCTCCAATGATTGGATGCCAGCATCCTTACCCTGCACTGTTTTGTTCGTTTTTAGTAACAATGAAATATTAATACATGACTTAATTAGAGAACAATTTGAATGGATTAGAATGAATACTTTGAGCCTATGTTGAGAAAATGTGTTCATCTTTCCCAAATGAAAATTGCACACAATCTAATTTGAGTTGAACTCGATTTAGGGTTTTCGATAATATGCTCAAGTTCTATTTTATAAGGTCTTGTCGCATCGAACTAAATTGAGGGAATACAACAAAAATGTGAGTGATACAAAAAATAGTTCATTCAAACATTTTTAGGTCATTGGCCTCGTTTAGAATTTGTTTAGTTGATTAAAAAATGAGGGGATAAACTAAATGGCAAGATATTCCATTTTTCGATGATGAATGGCAAGATATTCTTTACCTTTGGACTTTATCATCTCCTTTTCTTAGTCAAGTTAATTAATGTAACAAAGATGTTTTCCTTGTTTGCTATTTACAGCTGTTGAAAGTTGGGACGTGAGAGGCTAAAGTATTCAAGTTTGAACAATATTCAAGATGTGAGCTGGGCTAGGCCTAGCATTTTCTTTGTTGGACTGGCCCAAACACGGTCCGTTTGTAGAATTGTATAAATACATAGCAATGATCTCCTAGGATTTCAAACCCAAAACCACGAGTCTCCGACTAGTCTTTGCTGATGCGATTGATAACCGCCCTTTTTACAAGTGCCAAGTAAGTAGTGGGTGCTAAATCGACTATACGACACACCGTCCTGTAAAGTAAATCAATCAACTACCACAAATTACGGCGCAGTAACTAGTCCTTTTTCTACTGGATAGAATTTTCCCTTTTGAAAAACAATCAAATGATCAATCAAGAAATGTCAGATGGACAGAAGATTGGTTTGGAAAGAAGTGGATGCAGACAAAAAAGTTGAGCTTACGCACAGACATACGTGCCAGCTCGAAAGTTCTCCAAACCTCGCACACAAACAAAATCCACTCATTTTGACTCAATCTCTTATAACTTTATAAGAGAAGAGAGTCATCACATTTCGTGAGCAAGTTATGGTCTATCTGGGATTTTGAAGGGGAGAGAGAATTGCGAAAGATCAAAGTAAGAAAGATGTTGGAAGGAAAAGGTATGATAAAGGAAACAGACATGGCAGATGTGAAGATGCAGATGCAAGCCATGGCTTGGGCTTCTCAAGCCCTTGATCTCCATGATGTTCTTGATTGCATCTCTATTGCTGCCCACATCAAAAAGGTACCTTTTATGTTTTTATTGATTTCTTGTGCTTTTACTCTCATTATATGAAAAGTTTGGATCTTTTGTGCATTTTATTCTAGTTTTTAACTTTTTGATTAATGGGTTTGATTTGTGTTTTTCAGGAGTTTGACAAGATGTATGGAAGTGGGTGGCAATGTGTTGTGGGTTCTAACTTTGGTTGCTTTTTCACTCACACACCAGGAACTTTCATATATTTTTCTCTGGAGACTCTCAATTTCCTCATCTTCAAGGGAGCTTCTTCTTGAATTTACCACACTAATTCAGGGAGAAAAGCTTGAACAGATCAGACATGAAATCCTAGAGGCACCCTCATCCCAAGTGTGTCATTGGAATTTTTCTTGTTTGTGTAATCAAAGTTTATTTGTATGATCCTGGTAAGAAGATTTCTGTGTAAAGCTAAGGGTAGAACTGTAGAAGTGGTAGTCTAGTAGGTAAAGTGTCCTTATCTTCTCAATCAATGGAGCCTCAGAGTGCCCTCCATGCCTCTTTGTAATCCATCAGCATTATATTAGTGCTTAATCATTTATTCCCTTTTTTTGACTTGATTAATTTTTCACATTTTGGGTCTTCCTATAATTCTGTGATGTGGTTATTGTCATGCTGTTAAGCTGTTTCTCATCTGCTTGCCAATTCCGACCCAAAAACATATGCATCATTGATGGATTCATGTCATCCATATGGAATCTTGACTATATGTACACAGTTGGACAATACAGATTTATTGATATAGTTTTAGAAGTATTGGGTAGATGACAATGTAATGTATGTGGTAGTATGACTGAATAGGACTTCTTGTATATCTGCTTTCAGATAACTCAATAATTCATAGCATGCATACAACTAAGTACATTTTCTGCAAGGACTGGTTTCAGATTCTTATGATTTTTCAACTAGTAGTTCTAAAATTTGAAGAAAAATTACATAGGGAAACATTTGACTTTGGAAATTGCGAATACACAAGAATTATGAGTCTAGTTTGCAGAACCTCCCCTTTATCTTGCCTCTAAGGTTAGAAGATGTCATCTAACTGTTAAGAAGCATATGCAAAAATAGATTGTCAATGGTAGCCTCAGATGCCAGTCAAGAGTAGAGTTTCTAGTAACTCCTTTCTATTAACCCTAGCGCCGATATATGTACAGAAAAGAACTAAGTGCTATGGTTACCTTAAACCTGTATACCAGATAAAATTATGTATGATTATGCAAATACCTCCTCAATCAGTCCAGTGAAAATCAGTCTCTCTATGTCACTCACTACTTGCTCAGCTTCATCCCCGGAAAATCCATTCCTCCAACCCAGATCCCATGTCCCTTTCCCTACACCTCTGCACATAACATCTCTCTCCAACATTGCATACAGACTATCTGCAAGAAGGTTCTCACCAGCAAGCTCGCTGTAATTTCTCAGATTCTTGATCCCTTTACAAACATCCTCCACCAACTTGTCCAACGATATGCAAACACTTGACTTGCTATTAAATGTTAGTGACAGAGCATTAACTGTTTGTGAAACTTGAAAGCTTTTGCACTCAACGAGTTCATTTGCACAATCTAGAACTAGCCTTGTACTGTATACTCCAGAACTGGAGATGGAAGATGTTTGTAAGATTGTAGAGCCATTCACATCAAGATCGAAAAACTCCTCTGCATGACTAAGAAATGATGCACTGCTCAAAAGAAAATCTCCAAGATTTTCACCACTTTCGAACGTTTTGCCATCGTTTCCACTTTGACTGATGTCTTCAGAAGCTTCTTCTGCAGTTTCAGTGTTTGTTTCTTGCTTGGAGCTCAGTGGTGTAGCTTCGGAAAGAGAACTTTGGAAAATGTTGCAATGTCCTATGGTTAAAAAAGAAAAATCAATTATATTCTACATTTGTAACAATGCATTCCTTCCTAAATGTAAAGGTGGAAATTGCCATGCAGGCGTATATAAGCAGCAATTTAGACACAGGTAAACAAATCTATATGAAAAGTTTGGCCATTTCCAATATGCTCTTTAGAAATGATGACTAAACTACCTTTTTCATGACCTTATTGAGTTCATAGCATGCCTATTTGTGTCTTAGGAGTAGAACCATAAAATCAAATAATCAAACTTTAGGCATTGCATAATCAAGTTATTTGTAATTAAGAGTGCCTTACCTTCACTCTCAGGGAGTTGATCTGCAGGATCTGTGCTGGACCTGATCGGAGAAGACTCACTTTTATTGTCAATATCAATTCTCCTGACATTTTCTTCACTCACAACATTTTTGGTCTGCATGAAAGTACTGCATTAGTCCAAAGTTCTTCCTGTTTTGACATTTCAGTGACATACTTCTGCAATTTTCTCACTAAACAAGAGCTACACATAATATTTGAACAAAATAAAACAGAATGAAATAAATTTTGCTAGGACCACTAAAAAGGAAGACTTACAATTGATTTAGCCCCTGTTGGCTCCTTGACTGGCTTTTCCTTCCTCAACTGATTCCGTCTCCGTTCGGTGGAATTACACTCTACATTCTGTGCTGTTGAACGTTTTGAAGTTGTGGTTGTCACAGTACTAGGCTGTCGAGAAACTCGAGTCTTTGTGATGCTTGATCCAGACTCTGGCTTTCTTGCCTTAGCAGATGTCACACTGTCTTGATCTTGAGACTTTGACACATTTTTAGCTTTCACTATATCCTTCTCTGGTGACTTCCTGTTAACAGCAGCTACCTTTTGGATCTTATCAATCCTCTTGTCAATTGACTCCTTCATTTGTGGCTTGTGGACTACAGGTTGAGAAGCTTTCAACTTTCTCGAAGCCATTTCTTTCGTCTTGGCTTCTTTTTCTCCATGTTTCTCAACTTCCCCTCTATTTTTAGCTCCTCCTTCCTTTCTAAGCTTTCTGATTGGAGTCTCTTCCGTATCGAGTTTTCGTTGCATTTTGTCAGTCTTCAAAGCTCCTTCTTTACAACTCATTGTTTCTGGAGAGAGCTCATCTTGTGATCTCACTTTCTTGAGCATCTTTCGGGTGTAGAAAGCTTCCTCTCCCCGAACCATTGGTGCATGTGACTCCTCCATTTCTGGGGATTCAACAGGAAGAGGCTTTATCAGCACAATAGGATGATGATTGTCATGATGAAAATCAAACTTTGGCTCTTCAAAAGAATTGTTTCTCAGAAGCCCTTTAAACCGCATCGTTTCAAGGACTTCCTTTAAGGTCCTCTTTTCTGGATCAACACTTTGAGCTGCAGTCTGAGGCTTCCTAGGCTTTGGCGGCCTATCAATATCAAAAGCAGGCCTCTGCTGATTTGAAATCTTCTCAACCTCCTGCAAAGGTTTCAAAGGGTATTCTTCGATTCCCATGAGCTTGGCAATCAGACTTGGACCTTTCGCCTTCTGCGATGCAATGCTGGAGAACTCACTAGAAGTATGATACATAGAAGACTGGCTTGAGCTTGTGGAAGGAGTACTTTCTGAACATGAATCCCTATATCTTTGAGGAGGAGAATAAGCACAACCCTTTTCAGCAGTGCTTGTATTTTCGAACAATTTCTGTCTCACAAGGCTGTCTCTGATCACCTTCTTGAGTTCCTCATTACTAGTCCTTGAAGAGTACCCATCAGAAGAAAGCCGAGGCTTCACAAAATCTTGATCTCCATAGCGATTCGAGTAAGCTCTTTCGGGCTTTCCCATGTGCTTTTTATTCAAGGTACTCATGTACTGTGAAGCTTCTTGCAATTTCCCTAGCATAACAAGACTCTCTTGCAAATCGAGTGCTCCTTTCAGCAAATCTTTTGCAATGTCTTTCGACTGCCCATGATCAACTCTCTTCTTCTCCTTCGACCAAGAATCAATCATGTGGTTCAGCCTCTGAGCTCCTCTAGAAACTTCCATAAGCTGAAAAGAAGATGATGATGCTGATGAGCTCTGAAACTCCTCTTGAGAGATCAACTCCAATGAAGAAGATGTACTAATCGAGTTCTTCGATTTTCTTCGGATTTCGATCATCTTCTGCTTATCCATTTTCTGTGAACCACCACTGCTTTTGGATCTCCTCATTATCATCCCACAATCCACAACTCCTTTAGGATCGTCACATGTGATAAATGATCTGTACACAGCTGATTTTAGACCGTCCTGAGGCATATTCTATGTGATAGAAAACTACAATCAGAAAAAGTCAGAATGTACAATTCTACTATTAGTCTTCTAATTAATACTCAATTCAAGGGAAAGTAAATAATTAAGATTTTCAAAATCACAAATATGAAAAACTTACTTGCTGTTGGATATTCTAGCTAATCTTTTGGAAGATTGTCTTTGGCAGACATAAATAATACTAGTTTGGTTCTGCTTAAGGGTGAGACACAGAAGAAACAAAGAATTAGTTGCCGCCAACATAAACAATAATTAAAGTTCAATCACACAAAAAGAAAGAAGATTCCCCTTTTGAAACTTTCAAATGAGGAAGGTGACGAATGCAGAGAGAGCCTGTTCTGAAAAAGAACTGAAATTTGAAACAGAAGAAGAAAAAAATGCCATCTACCCATTAATTTATCTTGCATAAGGATTCGTACTACACTAAAAGACTAACAAGTTTCAAGTTACCAGAAAGAAACAGAGGCCCATTTACCTGAATTGTGAGGTGGTTGTTTCTCAGCATTGATCAAGTCTCAAACTAGCACCTACCTGAAAACCAAGACAGAAAATTAAGAACAAACACACTACAACAAGCTTGAAAAACAAGCACAGAGATTAATAAGAAAAAAATATATATGAGTTCCATGAAGATACAAGTACTCACTACTCAACAGCAAGTTGGAACTGGAGTGAGGTAGCAAACAGTGACTCAGATCCACAGAACAAGAGCAGAGTTAAAGCAGTGGGTGCATTGACTTTAACAGATCCAGGGTGCCCACCTCACCTAGCCTGAAAGTTCATAGGGACATAGCAGAGCAAACAGTCTAAGATTTGGTGCAAAAGCTCTTTCTTTCTTTATTAATTAGACAAGAAAATCGTTACAAGATTGTGGGTAGTAATTAGTGGGTTTGTCCTACATTAAACACCAAATCATGGAATAGAAGATTTGTACTTTGCATTTTGTTAGCAAATTAACAACCCACCGATCGTACTCATCTTTAACATGTAATTTTTTTTTTTCAAATATATATAATTTTTCATTACTAATGTTTTTCAATTACCTTTGTACCATTGGTTTAACAGGCTATGCATATATAAGCGGATAACAAAGGCAAAAAGAAAAAAAAAATTTAGTAACCCAAAATTTCTTTTTGAATTTCAAAAACTTAAATTGTTACGCCGTTACTGTGTAAATTATCGATTCTTTAAAATTATAAATTCGAACTCAAAATCTCATGTTCTACGTACTACCCTACCAACAAGGCAACAACATGTGAAAATATTGGTAGACCAACAATTTATCAAGATTAACATACAAGACTTGACACACTCTTATTACTTTTGGATTAGGGAGGAGAATAAGAGCTTTAAGTTTTTTTTCTTGTCTTGATGTGTGAATGGAAACTAAGCAGATCTTGTTTTTTTGTTTTGTAAGGAAGTGTTGTGTATCTCACTTGCTTGCTTCCTAGTTCCTTCGCATGGATTGTGGTCAATAATGGAGAGTATCAACTTCTTGGTTGTTGCGTATGGTTTGGGCTATGTGTATTTGTCATGACTTATACTCATCTATTAATTGTCTCAACTCTCATCCATACTTGAGTTATTGACTGCCATGGCCGGCTTTGACAATACTTCACATCACTGCAGATTTAATCACGCTTCAATATTTTGCAACCATTGATATAGTATATAGTGTTATAACATACCATGTTGAAACTTTCAGCAAGAGGTTCAGTTCATTAAAGCAACACAAACATAAATTCATTGTATACGCGCATACGCAAATTCATTATTATTTGCAAGATAAAGAAGTTTGCATACTAACTTGTTTGTCTCGTTAAGTTATTTTATCATCAACATATTTGAGGCATTTCAACGAATATTTTAACAAATATTTTGTTCACGTCATTTTTTTTTTTTTAAATATATCAAAGCACATGGGATTATTAAAATCTTGAATGATCGAACTAGAAATATTTGAGTGGCCAAGAACAATCACGTACGTACACTGTTGCTGTCTTGCACCTCACCTTGAATCTGGCTCTACGAGTATGAACAAGATGACTCAGAATGATCCCACTTTGGCGTTTTCTGCAGAATATATAGGATACAAGTTTTGAATCATAACAGGTAGAAAAAACCCAGCAAGAAAAACAAAAAACCATCCTAGATGCATGATAAGAACACCTTGTATTTTCTGGCCAGTCATGCAAGACCATATTTCATTTTGGTTGAATGGTTCATTTCACAAATAGCCATACAGATAAAAATAGGAGTGTCATTGTGGTTTTAGAAAGCCTCTACTCGCCTGGAAAGGTCACGGGAAATCAGTAGTCCTTTGTTTTTGAACAACAAATGAGCTAAAAGCCTAAACCTAATATCACTCTAGACTATAGCATTTGCCAAAAAAAAAAAAATATAATATCACTCTATAACTGGAGTATAATTCAACATGTACGTACTTGGAGCTATTCGAATTCCAAACTAGTAGCAAACAATCAATGCATCAAATTAATACTATTATGATTTGAGTGAAGGTTAATGAGATTCCGGAATTTTAGCTAGTTTATTTCACTCGGCTCTCCAGTGATTTTAAAAATTTCATCATCGGTCCTTATCTTTTAAAATTTAAGTACTTTGAAAAAAGTAAAAATGTAAAATCATCATTCTCTTTCGGTGAATTCTTTAAAAAATATAGCGCTTTATTTTTTGATTACTTAGGTCACCATAATTGAAATTTGTGAAATTTAAAACGGCCGAGTATAATAAACAATTGAAACTTAGAATTTCACTTATATTACCATCATTATCAATATCATATCATTTATTTAAAAGAAAAAAATAAAAGAACATGGAAAATTATCATTCCCATGAAGGGTTGCATGGGTTCTCAGTCATTACTGATTACTGGGTGTATATAAAGTAACCAAACCCTACCCAATGTTGCCAAAAAAAAAAAAACCCTATCCCAAATGAGAATTTTGAATGCAGTCACAAGACTCTTGCATGGTAATTGATTGGCAAGGAGCACTGTACAATTAATTTATTACTTTTGGTGCTTGTCATAAATGAGTTAAAAAATTTCACCAAATTCCAGTTCCCCTTTTGGCTGATACTTAAATACTGTTTGGTGACTTTGGTCCATGATATGTTATGGTTTTGAAATTTGAATTTTAACCACCACTCAGATTTGTTAGCTAAGTCAATAAACACAGTATTCATCTCTCTAACTTTTGAAATAACATAATTGAGTACTTCTGGTTCTTGGTATTAATTACTAGCTAGGACAGTATTTTTTGAAATGGGTATTATTGGCTAACATTCACTGGCCAGCAAAGTACAAAATTTATGAGGATTTTGCATTTAAAATAGACCTATAGATTGAGTGACCCTGTCATACTATTATTGGACCCTCAAATTATGATGGAGGGGAAGGATTTTAATTTCCTAGTCCAGTGACAATAAAATTTTACTTTATATACTTCGATTTACAGTTATTACTTATTACACACATTCAATTTTAGTTGTAATTTACCCTTGAACAAAATATTTTAACATTCATAAATAAAGCATGTCGACTCACTATGTTCAAGTGTAAGTGATATTGATTGTTGCCGTAAAAGAGTGAAATTCGAGTCTTTTGAGAAAAAAATGTAAACACATTTATTTAGTAATAGAATCATTAGAATGAGCAAACTTCAGAGTTATAACTTATAAGCATAAGAAGCTAGCATGAACTGTTTACAAAATTTACTAACACTTTCAGTTTGGTGCTCATATGATGCAAGACTTTGAACTAGTGACCTTAAAGCTTTGGTTTTAAGTATGTTAATTTCAAATAGTTAATTTTTGTGAAATTTTTTGTGTCCATTATCTTTTTATTGAGATTTTGGATTTAGTTTTTATTTCGTTGTTGGGCCTCTTTCGCTCTATGAGTCCATTGGGCCCTGGGTTTGTAATTTTCTTTCTTTCTTTTTGGTCCAATAGATTAAGTTGACTACACCGACCCAATAGATCAAGTTGACTTTTCTAGGACCATGAAGAGCTTAATGGTTGACTTTATGTTTTGTGGTCGGGCAGTCGGTTGACTTTTATTTTGTGGAAGCCTGTCGCCAGCGTTTAGTTTGTGACGCTATTTTTTAATGGAATAGCTTAAGGTTAGTGAGCATCACGTCTCTCAATTTCTAAAGGAAACAAGTCACCAGCAACTCTCTCACAATTTGAAGAACATGTTTGCAAGCTGTATCGGAATTTGGAAGAAAGAAATTAAGACGAATAATTCGCGCGGTATTAATTTTATTAAAGGAAATTTTAACAGAAGGTAATTAAGACGATCTGAGTAATAAAAACAAAGGATATGATTGAGGCTGATGGATAAGATCAAGTCATGTATTGACAGAGGATGATAAAGGTTGATGGAGATAATCAAGGCTGATGGAGATGCTTAAGGCAAAAAAATGGATACAATGAACATAATTATGCAGTGGAATATACAAATGAATAGGAAGCTAGCGATGAAGCATGGTGTGAAAATGAAAAGTAAAAGGAAAAAAAAAAACAGCTTCAACAACGTATGTGTCAATTCTTAGCGAGAAACTTTTGTTTTGTTCGATTTTTGATAAGTCGTCGTTAGAGTTTGGTTCTCGAATTTTGGGCTCTAACCACGTAAGTCGGATTTTCCCCTTTTGTGGAAAGAAGGAAAGAGAGCTTTGGTGTGTGATTCATTCGATCAATACCTTCTTCAACCTATGAAATTGAGGTGTTATATATGAGTTATTGAGTATTAAACATTGTTTGAGGTACGTATTGATACATTTTTCGAAAGGGTTTAGATTTTTTGTTTTGTGCTTCCCTTTTTGATTGGATTGTAGCTACATACCTTTGTTTCTGTGCTACCGTGCTAGTTCTAAAAATGACAGTAAAAGCGCTATGATTAGCAAAACCAGTCAACAAGTTTAGAACTCTCCTACGACCGACCCCATATATCTCAAAAATAGTACGTGATCTAGAACCACCGGTTGGCCGTTGTTAACGTTAAATGTAAAAACGCGTAGATTGGGAGTCTAGAAAAGTGACCGCCATTTTGGTAAACCATAAAAAGGACAAGTAGCACCATTCATTTGAAGAAACGATAAACTGAATCGGCTCCAAAAAATTACTACCTTAATTTGATTAATATTGGTTTAGTTTGTTCAAAATTCACGACTTTCTCTAATTCCCTCGAACATATGCACCCCACGTTCCCTAGCTACACAAACAGAAAATTAAACTGCCATCTGCATTATTCCTAGTTCTCCTTATTCATCATCAACACTGCAAATTAACCCCAAACGAAAACATTTTCATTTCCCATAATCTCTCTCTCTCTCTCTAATCTCTATAGCCTTTCTATTGCGAGAAGCACTACTCTATCTCCCCTCACTTTCTCTCCTTCTTTCTCTCACACAACAATTAACATATTCATTTTGTTGTTGTTTGTATCCCAAGAAAGAGGATTCAATCAAGTGTTTGATTAGCTTTTGTGCTTTCCTTCCTTGTTTTTGATTCACAATGGTCCGAGCTTTTGCTTCCCAAAAAACAATGCAGAAGACGAAATCTTTCCAGCTGAAACGGATGTTCGAGTTCCAAGCTGGGAGACATCTACAGGGTTTGATCTTCGACCACGATGTAAATGAGGAAGAACAATTATTAAGTCCTGCTGCAGCAAAACCCCCTCTGGAGATCGAGCACCAAACTAGATCATTCGAAGCTGCCGAAAAGACACCAAGTCCTGAATGCAAGGGACCTTCAGGTCATTAAGAAAAGACAACTTAACAAGCTATGTTATATTGTTAAGGTATCATTAATTTCAAGCATTTGTGTGAGACTAACTTGTTTGTGTATTTGTAATTCTCAGATATGGAATTGATGAAGGAAAGGTTTTCGAAGCTGCTTTTGGGTGAAGATATGTCAGGTGGTGGAAAGGGTGTCTCTTCAGCCTTGGCTTTATCAAATGCCATTACAAATCTAGCAGGTATATATTTGTTTAGGTTTCAATAATCTAGGAAATTTGATTTAATGTTTATATTGTTTTACTCTCCTTGTTTCTATGGCAATGTAGCATCTGTGTTTGGAGAACAAAGGAAATTAGAGCCCATGTCTCCTGATAGAAAAGCGAGATGGGTGAAAGAAATCGGCTGGCTTCTGTCTGTGACTGATCACATTGTTGAATTTGTCCCTTCACAACAAAATGGAACAAACATGGAGGTAAAAATCTATTTTAATTTCTCATATATATATAATTCGAAGTCCCAGAACATTAATCTAGCTATTTGTTAATTCTTTGTTCTAAATCTTTTTTTATTTCTCCGATTTGACAGATAATGATGACTCAACAAAGGAAGGATCTGCACATGAACATCCCTGCTCTACGCAAGCTCGATGCCATGGTCCTTGTAAGTACACACCTTCCTTCTCCTTGTTTCATGTCTAGCTTGTGCATAATTATATATCGACCTTAATTTTTGTAACGATCCATTACATATAATGAACAGGGCCACCTAGAGAGCTTTGCAAACCCAAGTGAGTTCTGGTATGTGAAAAGAGATGCCCAAGATAATGAAAAAGGTAGCAATCCCCAGAGAAATGATGAAAAATGGTGGTTACCAACTGTTAAAGTCCCATCAGAAGGGCTATCGGATGAGTGTCGAAAGTGGCTGCAATTTCAGAAGGATTCTGTCAACCAAGTACTAAAAGCAGCAATGGCAATCAATGCTCAAGTACTGTCAGAAATGGAGGTACCTGATAACTACATTGAATCCCTTCCCAAGGTATATATATCTACTATAAGACTCTACTCATAATTAGCCTAAATTGATCAAACTTGAGCTTTGCTAACCAATTGACTTTGTCTTCTTGAATTTGACAGAATGGTAGAGCTAGCCTGGGTGATACAATCTACAAGAGCATAACAGTGGATTACTTTGATCCTCAAGAATTCCTATCAGGCATGGACTTGTCCACAGAGCACAAAGTGCTAGACCTCAAAGACAGGATTGAGGCCTCTATTGTGATTTGGAAGAGGAAGATGAACCACAAGGATGGAAAGTCTTCATGGAGTTCCGTGGTCAGTTTCGAGAAGAGGGAACTCTTTGAAGAGAGAGTAGAAACCATTTTACTCCTAATCAAACAGAACTTCCCTGGAATTCCCCAATCTGCACTTGACATAAGTAAAATCCAATACAATAAGGCAAGCTACAAATATTTTTGCTCTTATCTTACAAATATTCATAGGATGAAGTAAATAATTAAGTAATAACCATATATGTTTGTTGTGTGTTGTGTTTATACACAGGATGTAGGGTATGCTATTCTAGAGAGCTACTCAAGGGTAATAGAGAGCTTGGCTTTCAATGTCATGTCTATGATAGAAGATGTCCTTTTTGCTGATAAGAAAACTCGAAAGGAGAAATCAAACAGGAGGCTTTCAGTGGATTCATATGCCTCTGGGGAAGACCCTGAGAGGTTGAGTTGTACCGGGACACCGACTTCAAAGACATTAATCGAGTTCATGGGATGGAATGGAGATCTAGACGAGACCAATGTGGATAAGAATAACAAGGAGAGCTACTGCAAAGAAGAAAGTGACAAAATTATGAGCAAACCACCACCTGCTGTAAGCACCAAGAGATTTTCCTATTTAGAAAAGCTTGAGAAGTTGAGTGGTCTAAGAAGTCCAACAGCTCGCCATTAATAGACCAAACATTGAAGAGTTGATAGAGAGAAGGACAAGGAGAGAGAGGGCATGCAGATAGACATAGAGAAAGGCAGATATATACTTCGGTTACTAGGATACTACTTGTTAGTATTTCTATGTAGTTCTCTTCCTTCCTCTTGAGGATAGTGAAGTCCGAGTGAAATTTGGCTAGTGCATTGGTTAATGCTTCTGGGATGTATTTATGAGTTTATTGGCTTGTAGAAACAGTAATGCATTTGTTCAAGTTTTTCTCAAAGGCTTTATGTGGTAAAATACGGTACGCGCGTGTATAATATGTCAAGAATACGTATGTATTATTTGTAGACTTTTATCTACTAATACGGTAAAAACTTCGGCAATAATATAATAGAAGAATAATACAAAATTGTACATGAATTATACATTAGAAGTGCGTGTAATACATTTTGATTCAAAAATACGCTAATTCATTCCTAGAGCAGTTCCATGAAAGCAGTAATAGCAGTCAAATTGGCTTGAAAATGACATTTGATAAAACTGCTTCACCATTCAATTCATGCCTCCTCGCATCTTGTTAAAAATCAAATGAACATAGATATTTGGTGTACATGTAATTATTATGATTTTGGAGGAGGCAATTGAAAAAACATATTGTTCTTTGGATAATTTAATTTTTTATTCTTGCCGTGCGCTAAATTTTTTGAAGTGCATCCTCTATATATGAGTGCCAAAGATGATTAAATTTTTCATGAAATTGTTTTTTGGTTAGCAGAGGCAACAATACCATAACTTAATTTTCGCTCAACTTGCGTGCTCATTAGCTCATGCAGATACTGCTTTGTAAATATCATTTCATTGCATTTAAATTTCATTGTAGTAAAATGACTCTCTCCTACTTATCTCACAGGCGACTAGGCATTTGTATTATTAGTAAAATCAAAACAACACGGTATTTTATCTTTTTTTTTTGTTTAGATATGTAATGTGATGTTGGAGGTAACTAAACTAAATATAGTCATTTTACCGTTGTTTTTAGAGCAACAATAAAATGACTATATGCTATTATTAAACCAACCCCAATAAACTTTTTAAAGTCCATATCCACTTGGCACTCCCACATAAAATCGAACAACTTAAAATTTATGTTGGGAACCTTGTAGACAACATGCCCTATAGGACAAGAAATGGTTTCACTCTCCAATTCATGTCTCCTCGCATCTTCGAATACCATACCAACCCATCCGCATATCCAAACCCTGAAACAGTTGGTTGCTTTGTGCTGTAATAAGTTTGTTGCATTGCTTAAGATATCATAAAACAGAGATGCGAAGGAGTATCTGCTTATCGTTTGAATGACTCTCTTTGTGATGGAAAACAAAGTAACATTTTGTTCGTCCTTTACGTCATAATAGTAAAGGTCACCATTATAGAATTCAACGTAGTCTTGAACTACGGCAATGTCCGGTAAGCCTCTCTTACGCTTGCTCATTTTCTAGAAAGAAAATTTAGTTTGGTTTCGGAGATGCGTATTTAGGGATTCAAATTAGGGTTTGTGCGTATTTGAGGACAATGGCCAAGATTGTTAATTTCGGACTGAGTGACAGTCAGAGAGACGATGGTGTGGGATTCTGGGATTCTTCGTGTTCCTTTGCTCAGAGAGACGATTATGGTGTTGGATTTTGGGCGGTGCTGTCTTCTTCTTTAAAATTGTGTTTGACAATTTTAATTAATAAAATATATAATTGGAACAAATATAATTGGACAAATAATTATAATAAAATTATATATAATTTGTCTGAAAATCAATTAAATTTTGGAAAAAAAAGGGCGAAGTTATTCTTCTCTTCATTTATATTCAATTCCAAGTAGGCAAAGATATTTTTTAATATTAAATTTAAAAATAAAAATGAAAAATGAAAAATAAATTATATATACAAACCATATTTATATTAACAAAATCAAATTGGCTTGCAAAGGACATTTGATAAAACTACTTCACCATCCAATTCATGCCTCCTCGCATCTTGTTAAAAATCAAATGAACATAGATATTTGGTGTACATGTAAATATTATGATTTTGGAGGAGGCAATTGAAAAAAAAAATATATTGTTCTTGGATAATTTAATTTTTCATTCTTGCTGCTATTTTTTTTTAAGTGCATCCTCCATGAGATGATTAAATTTTCTATGAATTTGTTTCTTGGTAAACAAGGCAACAATATGATGACTTTCCCTCAACTTGCCTGCTCATGTAGATCCTGCTTTCAAACTATCATCTTCATTACATTTAATTTTCATTATCGTTAAATGACTCTCCCCTACTTATTCCCATAGGCAACTAGACATTTGTATTATTAATAAAATCAAATGAACTTCGTCCAAATAAATAAATAAATAAAGTCAAAGGACCACTTTTGTTGTTGTTTGTTTCCGTTTAGATATGTAATATGATATTGGAGGTAACTAAAATGAACTCCCATGCATGTAAATTGCATAACTCGTAACCAACACACGTTTTTGGATACTTCTTACGAAATTTTTTGAAGTTATACACTTGATTTGCCCATGCCAGTACTCATTTTGGCTGCTCTTATATATGGAGATCAAAGACCTCCTTATATCTCCCAACATGCCACAAAATATATGCGTCATTCCACTTTAGAAAGATGTTTCCATAATACACAAGTTGATTTCGCAAGTTATCTACCACATCTATTGGAAAATCTGCTCTCTCCTCATTTAACAAGAAAATGTGAAAGAAAAGGCCTTGTATCTGCCTCCTGTAAAAAAAATCATAATTTTGATTTATCAGGTCGTCAAAAGCAATATACACAATGTAAAAGGACTTACAAATTCATATTAAAGATGAGAAAAATTATGAATAAAGGTTATTTCCTTCTCTAATTTGATTGTGTTAATATAAATTATAAATTTGATAAAAACCCTAATTTATTTTTATTTTCAAATTTAAATTGACTTGAAATTGAATATAAATTAAATGACTGTTTTGTTCATGCTCTAGTCACCAAATTAGTGTCATGTAGGTGTCACGTTAGCATTTAACGGAATATTTGACGAAAGTATTATAAGGGTTAACAGAACATTAGTTCATGTACCACCAGATTATTTATAAAAATTCAGGTATCAAAAATTGTATTTGGCCATAGTTCAAGTACCATATGTAGATTTTTATATATATATATATAAATTGATGAATCACATTAATAATGAATCAACCAACGGTCAAAAGAAGACATACATCTTGTAACCAAAAAAAGACATATATACATCAAATTAGGCCCTATTCTAGGATCTCAGGCACACTACCCTTGACAAATACTGATCATTATAAAAATAAATATGTTTAACAACATAGACTTGCAACCACCACTGGTGGTCGTGTTGGTCGAGCCTCCAGGTGTGGTACCCCCCCACCCGGGTTTGAATCCTGCCGACTACGGATTGAAGTTAAATCTCAATTCATTCTGTGGCTGGCCAGAGGGAGGGAGAATTTGACACTGCCTTCGAGTGGATTAGTCCTTGGGCTTAGGAAGCCTTTGGCATACCACGATTTCGATCAAAAAAAAAAACATAGACTTGCACAACGAAGGAACCAAGATAATTAACGATTTCCAAAAAAAAATACATGATTCACGTTTTCCATCAATTCGTGGATGCAACCTCATTAGAAAATCAAGTCTAGGATGTCCAGTCCTAAACTGATAATGGCTTTAAAGGATATGGCGGGGCTATGGACTCATAATTGTCGCATTGGGGCCCACTCCTAACAGGTCCATTTCTAATAGTTAGGTTTCCATTGCATTGCTCCGACATAAGTCTGGCCCAACATGATATAGATTCGGGCTGGCTCGAGTCTAGTGTTTTATTCGATGGGGTCAGCTCGAGCACGACCTGGGGCCTACTTAAACAGGATCACCTTGAAACATGTTACTTACCCAACATTACGCTACCACCAATCCACCATTATGAATTTAACTATATAGACTCAAATAAGTGAAAAATCGATCTATTCAGTTATCCTTCGAGACAAGTACATTAAGTGAAAAATGCTGAACAACAAGACTCACTCTCTTTTCATTGGCAGCCAAGAAGGTTGATTCACAGTAGTCAGCCGCATAATGAAGTTGTGAGCGCAAGTCTCTCGGTTCCTTATTCATTATACCTTAAAAGTACTCCCAACACCTAATAGACAATTTCGAAATTATCGAAAATCCCAAAAAATACTTATTTTAATCCTTATTGGCATTAGGAAACTGTCTTAAAGTTATACGTGAAAAAGTTGCATTCAAATATTGATTGAAATTTTCGGGAGCTCAAAATAAAAGCCTCAATATTTAGAGGACATAAGAATTATTCAAATGACATGCTTATATTTCTTAAATAAAATGGAACATATCAAAAAAAAAATGATCATACAACAACTATTATACGATTACAAGAGTCGAACTCATGACTTCTACTTATGAAGGAGAGATTGATGCCACTAGATCAAATGGTCATGAACAAAACATCTCAAAATTGATCAGGTAGATAAGAAGTTTACAAGGAACACTTGGGGTGCGATGACCCATTTTGGTCCCATGGTAGCTCCACCCTTAATGACCGTGAGTGAGAGAGAGAGAGAGAGAGAGAGAGAGAGAGAGAGAGAGAGAGAGAGAGAGAGAGAGAGAGAGAGAGAGAGAGAGAGAGAGAGAGAGAGAGAGAGAGAGAGAGAGAGAGAGAGAGAGAGAGAGAGAGAGAGAGAGAGGAAAATCTATCGTTCCATTTAAAACCTCTTGTCAGGTTGATGACTGCTTTCGAGACTTGCAACTACAAATGTTCTTCTACTTTCACTGATCACCATAAGATCATGGTTCATCAAAGTAAGGAAACCAAGTTTGTAGTATCGTATTGTTAGTTTGTTATCAAATAATGTAAGGCAACATGAAATAAAGTAGCGGGGTGAACGAGCAGATTCACCACTGTACGAGTGAACCTAAAAAGAAGTCTGAAAATTGAAAAACAATAATTCGAAAGAAAAGTATGGAAGTAGAGAGGAGTGTAACTTGAGCCCGCCCAGTCGCCCACCTTTCATGTATTAAATCGAGCCCGGAATCAAGTTGTAGTGGGTACCAAACATAGTTCGAGCCCAATTATTAATACTATTCCGAACAACACTCGGAATAGTCCAATCCCTTTGTTATTAGGAGTTAAGGCTTTAGAAGAGTCGTGTCTATCTATAAATACATACATATAATGGCCGAACAAAAGTCATCATCTCATCTCCCAAACGGCCAATTGTGACAGAAAAAGAAGAATAGAATCGACCATGTCCCCCAAAAAATCTCTTAACCTAGCCAGAGGCAGAGGCAGCGATGGCGAAGAAGAAAGGCATCATCGGCCTCGGCATCGCCGTGTACTTAGGCATAAGTCTCATAGGCATAGGCATAGGCTCGAGGGATGCGCGACGATGAAGAAGAAAAGCAGAGTGACGGAGAAGGTGAAGAAGACAACGAAGAAGTTGGAGGCTGATAATAATAAATCACTCTACATATGTAGCCTTGAACACCACGAGGGAAAGTGGGTCGCTTATGTTGTCCGCGCCATCAAATTATCCGATTTGTTATCCTCCGATGATGAATTGCAATTACGGCAAGTGGCTTATAAGGCTGGTGTGGATCTTCCCGGGTCTGTGGGTTGTGGTGTTTTGGGCTCCCAGATTTTGTTCGCTGGTGGCCTGAAACCCAGCGTCCCTAGCGGCATAGGGGCAATAAAGGCTGGGTCAGTTTGGCATAGAGGTGTTTATGCCTTTGAAACTGACCCCAATAAGCATGAGCATCATCATGATATAATCAGGAAGATGGATGCCACCTTACTAGAAGCGAAAGTTTACCCTTTCACGGTGGAGCTGGGCGGGAAACTGTACGCTCTTAGCCATATGCGGTTGGCCGATCCTCCGTCATTTGAGGTATTTGATCCCAAAGTGGGGAGTTGGTTGGCTCTGCCCGAACCTCCATTTTTCCAACTTTACTCTCCATATTACTACTCTATTCCTTTCGCTTATGCAATTGCTGGCACTAAGATGTTTGTCTCCCATGAAGAATGTCCGGTGTTCTGCTTTGACGTCGCCCACCCAAATAGAGAATGGAGACTAGTCCCTACTATGTGCCGAGGAGGCCCTTTTCCTTTTATTGGCAAAGCTTTAGTGTTGGACCTGCCTTCTGATGACAAGAAGAAGATAATGTTTGCCCATAGTGCTCGTCGTTCTTGGCGTCTACGAGTTTATCTCATGTCCTTGTATGACAATCAAGAATCTATCACACAAATTGGTTATTTGAAGCTGCCAATGTGGCCTTATGAATTGGGTGCCGCAGCAGCTTCTGATTTTGTCCACATAGGAGGTCAGAAAGCCTGCCTTGTTATCACCCAATTCATCCTCCCAGATGAAGAAGAACCTATTTATGAGCCTGGGACTCATAAGACACGGGGTGTTGCCATACCATTTCAATTTGAATTTGATATCACAAAGGTGGGCAAGGAGAAGAAAAATGCTCTCACTCTCCAATTCATGCCTCCTCGCATCTTCGAATACCATACCAACCCATCCGCTTATCCAGACCCTGAAACGGTTGGTTGCTTTGTGCTGTAATAAGTAAGTTTGTTGCATTGCTTAAGATATCATACATAATATGGAGGAGGGGGATGACCTTGCTCCAGCCTAGAATAACTTGATGTTCTGTATTTGTATCGTTTATGCTCCTTTATCAGATATTTGTTTCACTTAATGATAATATTATTTTCCTTCTCCTGAAATGGTTGTATGATTTTACAAATATCCTATGCCCCTAGAACAATTGCTGTCAAGAAGAACTGTAATTTGCATGTTTTTCTGTACTGGTAGTTCAAGCTTTTTTAAATGTTTGTCTTCTGGGTGCACAATATGGTTGTCTAAAGGCACTAAATCTTAACTATCAGTGCCTTAATGAAATATGATTTTCCTTGTGTCGTGATTTGTGGAACTATATAATTATCCAAGTATAAAAGCAATATATATGTATGGTCTGTATTCTCGCAGGATGGAAGCTTAATTGCGACTGTGTTATGAGCAGTCATTTGCACATCCAAGATTCAAAAGGCTTCAACTTTTGCCATCAGAGTTGTTCAGTTATAGGCACTGTCTAAGCTTTGATGAAACAAGATTTGGAGCTTTTTGTATGAGACTTTGATCATCATGTGTATCTAAGTAGGCATCTCAGCCTGGGAGATCTGTATTCCTATATGACTTGGGAGTTCGAATGTGTGATAATATTGTAAGGAAGGACAGATTGCTAGCTTAAAGCGAGTTTTGATTTAGGAAGAATATATTTTTCAGTGCAAAGGAATTGGAGACGAGCAGGAGAATCCCCTATTTACAATAACGGCTATTAAAAGTTGCAGATTTTCTTTTCCAGTTACAGTTAGATGTATAACAGTAAAACTGCTCGAGGTGGATGGGAAGTCTGAAGGCTTTAAAATATAATGTTGGTCGCATTGATATTCCTGATCAGTGACCGGAGTAGACGGGCATATAGAAGAGGGACTAGTAGAAGCAGTCCACAGTGGGGTTGGCCAGGTTTCCTGATGCCTTCTGGTGTGCAGTGCACGGTGCCCTTCTTACCTCATGGGATATGTAATGACATTTTTGATAATATAAGTGGTTCAGGGAACGTAATTTTGTTCGGAGAAAAAGAGTGCACAGACTATTATATTTGCATTGGTGTTTGATTTTGTACATGAGTTTTGTTTTACTCCATTTTCTGTTATAAGGAGGTGATATGAGTATTCCAAGGGAAGAGATGAAGCTTTAATTGGATTTGAATTCCAGGGTGTTTAAATCTAGATGACCAGTGATGTCTATTTCCAGTGTAGTTCTTAGTCTTGTCTGGCCCTGTAACGTTATAGGATGTGTATGACGCTGTCCATGCTGAGAATGGGTACAGGTAGTCAAGCTTGCATGCAAGGTAATTTCTTTTCATAGCAAAAGCCAGTAATGACGTAAACTGAAATTAGAGGTGCTGCCAAAACTGTAGGAAGGAATAGTCCGAGGAAAAGACTGCAGGGGAAAAGGAAGAACATTGTTATATGTGCTGATCTGCATCAGTCTTTGGTTTTGGTTTACCCCATTTAAGTATTCATGTGACATTGTAACTGAATAGTATTCGAAGGCTCAAACAGTCTACAGTTGGATTTGGGATTTTACTTTGGAAAAGCATTTGTTTAAAATCTGGCAGGAACTGCTTTGAATGTAGTAGCTGTTGTTATCATGTGGACGTCAAAGCCTCCTCATACTGCGCTATTGAGCTTTTACTATAAGTTTCTGCAAAGCTTCCAGTTTTTGGTCCTTTTATTTGGTCATCTCTTGGTTTATGTTGATGAATTCAGATACTTCCATCTTGATTGTCAAACAGTTTTTAAAGAACACAATCTTGCAGTACACAAGTTGGGAGAGAAAATTACACAAATCATTGGGGGCTTGAAAATTATGATACCTGGAGACTAATCAAAGTTGAGACGGATTATCATTGGGCTCTTTATCATTTAACTTCTTTCATGAAGGTTTGTCCATACATCCAGAGACTTGTATTGAAGGTATGCAAACATACCTCGTACATATTGTTATGTGTATATGCGACTTTGATTGTCTTCTATTGATTACATTACCAATTTTGAAGAAAGAAAAGTACAAGCTTCATGCAAAACTTAAATTTTCTGCGGGGTTGATAAAGAATGCATATTGCGTATTAATTATTAATAGACTTAATCGCCCTCTTGGTTCTTCCTTTCCTCTTTTTTTTTTTTTTTTTTCTGGGTGGTTGGTTCCTCCTTTCCTATGTGCGGTTGGATTTCCGAACTTGCGACGAAAAAAAGAAAGAGAAAAAAGGAAAGCTGCCAAATCCCCCCGTCATATTAGCCTCAAGGTAATAGAAATAGTTGGTTATCGCTTCTGTCAATGTGCTGTTGAACCTATGGTGAGACATTGTTGTTGCACTGGACATATTACTATTGATCTTGTTCGGCGATGGATTGATTTGGATTTGGCTAGCTCGAATGGATACGGAAACTAAAAGTACTCGATGAGGAAAAGTTTTATTATAGAAATTGTATTTGCAGTGCTTGAATTTTCTAGAGAATGTGTTGGTAATTATCAAATAAGTTTTGTCTATATATCCTGTCTTCGCTGACGTGTGATTGTCATCCAAAGTCAAAAACTTCTCAAGAAATAGCGAGTAAATTTGAGTAGGGAAAAAGTCGTAAAAATGTATTTCTAAAAGTACAAGTCTTCGAGTACTTCACTGGAAGACATAGCCTACATTAATTTGGACATTAAAACAAGGAGAAATTGTGGAAGACAAGGCAGACTTGACAAGATCATGTTCACTCTAGGAGTTGTGTTAACTATTTCTCCAGCCATCATCTTAATCTGAATGTGCAGATACCATGCTATGATATATGGACAATGCCGCCTCCCCAACCTGAATACAAATGCCAAGGTAAGAACAAATATGAAAAGATGAAAGGAAAGCAACAAAAGAGTTCTGAAGAAAAAAAATAAAAGGAAGCAATTGACCACATTCTAGAAAAGTAGAAAGCATACGGCTGATAACACATTTATCTTCTTCTGTTTTCAATCAAACTGAACCAACATTAACATATCTACACGATGGTTATACAGAACTGATTGTCTTATCTAAAAGTTTCAGGAAGTTGAAACAATTGAAACTAAAACAAGATTTGTGTTGAGAAAACCACAGCTAGAAACAAACAGCACAAGCACATCAATTGCAAAATAGATAAAAATTAAGTTCCATGTATATTGTCACTCACCTGAGCTGGAGCTGGCGTGAGAACAAGAACTCGAACAGCTAGTGAGCAGAAGCCCAGCCAAAATCTTCTTACGGCATCCTTCTCAATAGGTCCAACAGGTGCTCTTCCTAGTCAAAAAAACATCCATTCCACAAGTGGTTCCTTGAAGGGAGTAGAAAGCAATCAAATTGGACAGAAAAGTAAATATGATTACCCTGTCAAGGCAAGAGAAGTTGAATGTAGACCACTCCCCCATGCTTGGCAGCTGCCCACGCAAGCTCTGGTGTGCTTGCCAGAGCATAGAAAGTGAAGAACCCCCTCACGACAACTTGGGCCTGAGTGAAGCATTTGCAATAAAACGAGAAAGCTAGATCCATCTGCAACCATAGCCTCCAAGCAGGGAGCATATGTAGTCAAGAGTAACAATACACTCAGGCAAAGTTGAAGTATGTTGCTTTCTGATGCAACAGGCACAGACAAGCATTCAGTAGTCATACTGAAGCAGCACGGGCAAAAGGTACATAGCACAATCAATTTAACAGAAGTTGACAACTAACCATTACTAAAAAAAAAAGACTACAGCAATCAGGTTCAAGTATCACTAACAGACGAGTGCCATTTACATTGGCACCAAGAAATAACAAGCATTTATACTCTATGAACCGAGACATCCTTAAATAAAATGCTAAGGGTTCTGAATTGTAGGAAGTACCACTACCAAACACTCTTGTGTCTCAGAGGGAAAAATTTGTTCTAATGAACATGGAAAAACGATTGTCACCCAAAACCCGATGTTAGCAGAAGGGAGAAAATAATTCAACTACATTTCCTCCGACACTATCAGAAACATATAACCCCTTGTTGAGGCAACAAGTTAGCTGGTTGGAAATGATCTTTCAAACAATCCTCTAGTCAAGAGAAAAATGACAGACAGTCCTTTCTATGCCCACTTGAAACAGGCATACCAGCTAATGCAGAAGCACTAGTTATATTGCAGTAGGTTATTGGTTGAATAGTCGGGATTGTTATCTACTTTATGGTTAAAGTCTTCTTTCCAGTTCTATATTTACAATATAATGGAAAAGAGTGTAGATAAAATTGAAGCAAAAACTGAAAAACTCATCCAGTGTATGAACTGGCTTACCATAAGACACCAGCCTTCAGTGACACAGAAACCTGGGCAGCATCCACAACAGCAGGTACAAGCTCAAGATCAGTGCAGTGAACTATATCATCAATGAGTCCAGAATATTCAAGAATCTCAGCCCAGGCACTCTCAAATTGACTCAAAACACAGAAGGTGCGCATAACATTTGTAACAATTATGGCAAATGGTTCACTTGCAGGAGTAGTTGTCTGAACCACACACATGCAACGGGAAAGAAGATTTCCAAGAAGTTGTATGCCACCATCCCTCACAAGCTCTTCACCATTCAACGAAGAAGATGCACACCTAAACATTTTAGAAAAGAGCTTATATCACCTCTATTTGTCAATATTCAATTCGAATAATAGAAACCTGGAACGAGGGGTGCTTACGTCAGCCAAATAAGCTCTGATGCTGCAACAAGGAGAGGTGCTCTCTCTGAGGAAAGAAAATTGTTATCATCCTTGTCCACAGTAACTGCACTGAGCAACATCGGATAACCAGCATATTTAAATGGCTCCTATATATCTCCATATCTTCTGTACAAGATGCATTGTCCTTTCAATAAAAGCAACAAGCCTGAGGGCCTTGCAACCCTTGCATAGTGGCCTACAAACAATGATACCGAATTGTCTAGCAAACTCGAAACAGAAAAATGAAACTACAAATTGAGATTTCAAATATCTTGACATAGTGAAATTGAGTTTTGAAATATCTTGACATAGTGAAGATTACTGCTTGCTGTCGACACAACAATTTTTATACATACAGAAATCTACGATTACGTCAGAATGAATACCAAAAACAAGAGTGCACACGTAATTATATCTGCACCAAGGTATGTCCCCAAGGCAAACATAAAGCTATACCCCAACCAATATTAACAAAACATAAATACGGGGAGGTAAAAGAGCGTCCCCTGCAAAGATAAAAATACTTGGGACACCCATTAAGATCCGTATAGATTTAAAATCATTCACTGTTGACTTCCTATAGTTAAAGAAAAAAATATAATAATAATAAATCCTCAGTTTCTACTAACAGATATGGAAAAGGTTCATTCAGGTAAGACAGTCTTCCTAGAGATTCTGAGCAAGATGAATTCTTAGACTTCAGATTACAACCACAATTGTAAGCATGCTCATATAAACGAATACCAAATATGCAGTTTTGTAGGCACGTTCTTACCTGCAGGCGCTCATAAGCTTTCTGTACGGCAAGAAACTTATCCCTTCCTTCAGGATTTTTGTCTGGATGGTATCTCATGGCAAGTTTCCTATATTGTCGCTTAAGCTTTTCTTCATCGATGTTCCCAATCTGTTTGGATATGCTAGACGTCTCCTCACTCATCTCAAAAGAATGCTTCATATCGGCATCATCACTTGACACATCTTCCAAGGAAATCTCTAATATTTTGCAAGCTTCTTCCTCAGAAAGATCCATCGGTCTTCTTGTAAGCTCCTCACGCCACATTACCAGTAATGACTGTAGAAACTCAACATGTTCAACAATTGGCCAATTTTGAAATCTAATCTCATCACATAAGTTCCGGAGGTAATAACGGTGACACCACATTTCATCTCTTAGCTCTGGGTATGTCACTGGTGGCATAGGAGCATACTCATAGAAAATGGCAGTGCTGTGACAATTTCTGGGGAAAGTCACCAAGATGCTGCAAAACCTGGTGGAAGGAAAGGAGTTTGAGTTCATTAATATCCTCTTTAAGAACCTCTTTAGGAATAGTAAGCAAAACAAAATAACAAGATTTACCACATTGGAAGTATCCAAATACCTGTCGTATCAGATTTTCTGCTCGCATCATGTGAGTCCATATAATTTCTGGAGTATCAGAATCAGAAACCATTGCAGCTGCAAATACAGCTGGACCACTACGCTCTAATACATACAGCAAAGATTCAGGAAGAAGCCCACCCAATACACTGCGTTTTGCCAGAGGTAAGGAAGAGGAAACTGCAGCATCTTCACCACCATGAAATGCTTGGTGAACATGAGTCACTGAAAAGAGTTGGGCAATTGAAAGGAGATTTGATCCCGGATATGCCAGGAAAAAATAAAGTGCGCCAGTGCTGTATAGAGGAATCATGGCCTTGGGATTTCTGGTAACAACAGCCTTCAGTAAAGCAGCAGCACCCTCTACAATACTTTGTTCTCCAGAAAGCATAGCCTACATTAATTTGGACAATAAAATAGCAATATCAAAATTCTATCAAGCATTCTTCTTCACAACGGCAACATAAGCAATTTGATAAAGAAAAAGGCTAGAATCACCTGAGCAATATGCGGAAGACAACGCGGACTTGACAAGATCCACTTTACTCTAGGAGTTGGGGTAACTATTTCTCCAGCATCATCTAAATCTGAATGTGCAGATACCATGCTATGCAATATGGACAACGCCGCCTCCCCAACCTGAATACAAAAGCCAAGTCAAGAAAAAGAATGAAAAGAGGAAAGACGACAAATAAAAGAGTCTTTCAAAAAAAAAGAAAAAAGAAGCAATTCACCCGAAATTAGAAAGAATATGCTGATAACACATTTATCTTCTCATGTTTTCAATCAAACTGAACTAACATTCAGATATACACGGGTTAAAGGAATCAATCAAAATATTCCAATTGAACTACGAGATCAAGAAATTGAGTATTAACATATCCACACGATGTTTGTACAAAACTGATATTTTATCCAAAAGTTTCCCAAAGTTGAATCATTCGAAATTTAAACAAGATCTGCGGAGAAAATAACACAGCTAGAAACAACAGCACACGCAAAAATCAATTACAAAATAGATAAAATTTAAGTTCCATGTATATTATAACTAGACCTGAGCTGGTGTGAGAACAGCAACTCGAACAGCAAAATCTTCGTATGGCATCCTTTTCAACAGGTCCAACCTGTGCTCCTTCCTTGTCAAAGAACATCCATTCCTTCAGCGGTTCCATGAAGGCAGTTGCTTTCTGAAGCTTCATGAACAGCTGTCAACATGTCAACACCTAGAACACATCCTCCAACCAAGACGCAAGCCTCCACATTTGATAAAACCTTCATTAACGCCTTCACATATGGTAAAATGTACATAAGTTACGACTGAAAGGCCATTGTAAGCTTAAGGTTTTATCTGATTGTCTCGCTCATTTTATGGAACACCTAAATCTAAGTGTTACATTACATTAAGGATGTATGAGTCAGCTTAATGGTGAACATACAAAACAAGACTAAATTGTGGCAAATTTTATTGTATTGGTGATACTAAAAGGATTTTTTATTTTTTTTAAATGAAACAACTTTTGTAGAGAATGTATCTGAGGCTTTCCAGTGAACACTAAGGCAGTTAGTCACACACATGCACTAAAAGGAGCAAGATGTTGCGCATATAAAATTATAAATACATATGTAAACTGAGAGGTAGAGAGAGCAACCAAAAATAAAGTATAACCCATGTATGTACTTGTTGGATGTTATTCCTAATTACACAATGCGAAGATGCAAATGATGATCAGAAGGACCGCAAAAGTCTAACAAATAGATGTGCTTCACCTAAACAGTGCCCATAAAAGAATAAAAAGTACCATCAAGGGGATTCATGTCAAACTAACAAAAGAATGTGTACCTTCAAAAGCAATAGAAGGCGGTGCCTCAAAGCCCTATCATCTGTCCTGTCCAACAGAACTGTAATGCCTCAAAGGGACCTACTGTTTTATAATGCTGTTCATATACAATTGTCATTGCTCTTGCACAAAGCTCTCTTACTGAAAATCCTCCTCCACCTCCAAAACCATCTAGTCTTCCCATGTCGCACGGTCGCACCAATCATCAGAAGCACCCATTTCATCAGGAACAGCACCATCTACCGTAAGCCCTATGTCTGCATCGCATAAGAAACGATGATAGAGTGCTCTAAAGAAGGCAACAGGATCGCGCAGTGGAAAATCTTGTGCCCTGCCACCACTGCCACTCTCAAGCAGCAAACGCAGATAATACTGTCCCACACAAACTTCTTTAGACAAGCTAGGATATCTAACAAAGAACTCAGAGTAGTTCCAAGATATCTGTGGCACACTATCTTGCCCAGTCATCTCTACTGTAGCACCTCTTGGAACAATATCTTCCGTACGCTCCTTCTCAACATCTAACTTATGAACCTCAGCCTGCAGGGCCTCCCTTAACTCTTGCCTGGTACGCTCATTCCAGATCAAATCTGCACGATTATGATCAAGGCTAAATGCTCGCCAGAATTCAGGCCAATTACACAGAAGCCTACCAGATCCCACAGGAGTATTTTCCACAACAACCTGAGCAGGGGCAGGGAGACCCGTATTCTGGACACCAGCAACATTGGAGTCAGAATCTGTTGAGATTGCAGTATTTGCTGCTAATGAAGCATGAATACCTGTTGATTGAGCATCAGCTGAGGCCACAAAAGCTGTATTATTATTTTGTGGAGCCCCAGTAGAGGCTACTTCGCCAGTCAAGTTTTCACCAGTTTGAGCACCAGAAGATTGAATGGTCGGAGCCTGTCCAGAACTTGGATCCATTGCAGATCTTTCATAGTTATCTGAAAATTTCAAAGCATCACCACTAGTCTGTGTAATGGGATCACCCACATCATAATTGTTTACAGAAGGTAAGGAATGCTCCTGAGATGTTGCTCCTCTTCCAGTACGACCTCTCCTCTGTTGGAGTAAGCGTCTCTGTCTTCTACCGGTCAAGGATACTTCTTGATTAGAATCTTCTAAGAGAACTCCATCAGAACGTGTGTGCAAATAAGCAACAAGACCAGGAGGCAGAACTCTAGACAATAAATCCAGAGCGGGTTGATACGAATCTGCCCAAAGAGCAACAAGCTGTCGACTAACCTCACGTCGCTCACCAGCCGGAAGGAAGAATGCATGCAATAAATGCCTCAACAAAGCACCATCACGCAATGCAGCATCGCGCATGGACTCTGCTGCAATTGCATCTTCTTCAGCAATTGTACGCATAATCACGGCCACTGTTTCCCGAACACTTTCAGCAGGATGTCCAAATAATTAATGCAAATAAACGACGCTTCAAACCAGCTACTTGGCGTAATAGTTCAACAAGCACTGGGTACTGTGTTGTCTCACCATGTGGATCACATATCATTGCCTCAAGAACTTCAACAATGGCCATTGATAATAGTGATAAAGTAATCTGGGCGTCACAACCAAAACCAATTGGCAATGGTTGGATAGGCCCAAATCCTTATAAGCACATTTGCAAGGTCCATTTTCTCCAATGTGGGACAACACTCCACATTCTCACACGCCCCCGCACGTGTGGCGAATTTTCAAGCCAAACACGTGGACAACTTATATTGGGTGACGTGGAGCACGTGTGGCCACTTGGCTTCACACGTGGGCGAACCTGCAGCTCTGATACCATGATAAAGTAGATCCTAGACCTAAGCGTTTGATACCATGAAGAAATTGATTTTTCTTAATTATGCAATTGCATTCTTTACAATATATAGCAGATTACAAGATAATAGTTATAGAAAGTATTGAAGGCATTTACAACTATATCAACTGCACAATCCTAGCTAGTAACAGAACCTAAACTCTAGCTAGGAATATCAAAGTATTGATGGAGAAGATTGCTGCAGCACCTTGATCTGGGGAGAATTCAATGGCAGAGAATTAGTGACTTTAACAAATAGTGGTGATACAGACATAGGCTTCAGTCTATTGGCAAGTATAATAACATAACCTTGATGAGCAAACAACACTGACTTTGTGTGCATGATTGTGGCATGCTGCTCACCTTTAGAATCTGTTAATATATTTGTATCCCCAGGACCACCACCAATAAGAACTGCAACAAGGCCTGCAGCTTCAGCGGCTACACCCTCTGAACCATTTCTGAGTAAGCCCATTATTCTTCCAACAGCAGCAGGAAAAGACGTGACATGCGAAGCAGCAGTTCTTGAAGCTAATAATCTACGTAAACATGCGATAAAGCCCATGACTGTTGCAGCTGCTTTAGGTGATGGGGGAGGCAAGGGAGGGGACTCAGGAGGAAGATTTGGCGTAGCTGGAAGCATTGTTATTAAAGCCATCAAAGTCACCTCAGGTACTTCTATGTTAGGAGGGACTCCGGTATATGGTATACATGCATTGAACTCTCTTATTCTGCGCCAGAGCTTAGCTCTTGATCCCGGAATGGAACCACCTTCAGAAACTGCATCTTTGGCAGCTGCTGCTAAGTGCTTCAAATGCATGGATGCACTCTCCATATCTGCAATAGGCCATTGTAGTCCAAATTGTAAATTAACTCTGCCACAAGGTGGATCAATGCGATGGCCAGGCATCACAGATGCAATGGCAGATTCTCAAACCAATGCTAAACCCACCACAGCTGAAATGAGTGACCTGAGCTATCACCAATGGCATGTCAAGGACTTTGTATGGTTCTTCATTTGGGAACCTAAAGATCAGTGGTGTCCATGCTGGGTTTGGGACTTTGAGGTCTCCTAGATCAGCCAAGGCCATTTCAGAGTGTGCCTCCACCAAGAGTGCTCCTTGTTCTTGCCCGAAAAAGACTTCTAGTTTTCCATTTCGGGCCTCCCTCAGCCTACCTGATAAAGGGTAGTAAGGGACCAACACACTGGCAAGAGCATCGTGTAGTGTTTTCATAACGGGTCTTTGGTCATGTGATGAATAGAAATATACGGTTGGTGTGAAAACACGGGCTCCGATCATGTCATCGAGGTTCGAAAGGTAAAGGGTTTGGCCGAGAGCTGTGGGAGTTGGCCCCGAGGGCTTGACTGGAGTCATGTGATCGATGGTGATGGGGATGTGCAGGTGTGGGAAGTGGAGCTCTTGAACCCATGGAGGAGCCATGAGAAGTATTGCTGCAGATACAAGCCATGAATGCTCAATAGCTGCATTTGTAGAAGACAACTTCTCTATTTGACATGCAAAGATGCTTGGCCTAAATAGATGAGGATTTTAAAGTTACAGGTATGGTACAGTTGGTAGTGATATCATTCATGATCCAAGAAGAATATATATAGTCTTGATTGAATTAGTCATGCTGAGAATATCTTCTCTTCTTGGATAATTTCACAGGCAAAGAAAGACGAATGGAAATTGCGTGAAGAGAGTCATCGATTGAAATCTTTTAATCAAAACCCAACTTGGTAACATTTCTAAGAGAACTGATTTCACTTTAGAATTGTTATAATGTGCTTGGTGAGGTATCCAAAGAACTGGCTCAAGGGTTAAAACCCGAAACTTTTTTTTTTTTTTTTTTTTGGCAAGGAAACCCGAAACTTTATCATACATATTTCATAGCGAATTGGAAGTTTCAAACAGTTACACATTCATGGTACATTAAGCCTCTGTCACATACATATGGATATATACTCTTACATGACTCTGCGTCATACCAAACATAGAATACAGAAGTCGCGGGCCAAACTGTTCTAGTAGTTGCAAGAAGAGCAATCCCACAAAGAAATTTATCACCTGAAAACACCAATCGCAATATCAATGAATCATAGATGACCAAAAGATCATTTATAAAAATCCATTTCTTAATTCAGAATCCTCATAGAGCAAGATACCAAAACACAAAACTCTTGGACTGCTGAAGCTGCATAACTACTAGGAAGTCTTGACTTAGTGCTATGCTGCTCCAGTCACCAGAACAAGAAGCCTTTCAAAACAGAAGTCATGTATGAAAGTGACAATAATTATTCAGAAAGGAGAAAGAAAGTTACCCAATGCACTGACATACAGACAGCCATTGCTTTTGCCCTGATCCGGCTGGGAAATATTTCTGGTAAAAGGAGACCTGGAACTGGACCGGCTCCTAGGGCAAATGTTAAGACAAACCTGCACAAATTTCTTCATAGTTATACGTATCCTGAGATTGCTTCTCCAAAAAGTACTACTTGAGTTTTACTTCCCAACTTATCACTTAAATTAGTTGTGTACAAGTCATCTAGATGCCGGATTTTGGGTAGATGATTGCATGATAAAAGTTTGAATTTGTTTTCTTTTTTTTTAACTGATTATTCATCATCTCTTAAGACATTCAACTCAATCATCTGAACTGCTATGTATATTGCAAGGATCAAAGATTAAAATTCCAAGGCATCCCAGCTGGCTACCAAGGTGCTGAATAGTGGCTATAATTTTCTAGAAAAGCATCAAGACATATAAAAACTCATAACTACCAAAAATTCTATTTAAAATAAAACTATAATATATCATATTCGCAGAGCTATAGACATATAACCACATTTCAGCACATCTACAACTATAAGAAAGGAATTCATCAGCACCAAATGTAGTTACATTTATGGGCTGCATTACTAGCATTTAGCAAGGTTAATCTTCAAGACGTAAAATTAAAATTAATACTCACATCAGCATTCCGCCAACATATAGGTACAGTGACACAGAGCCTGATGAATAAGAACTTGCTGCAGCAACTTGAAGAGCCATTGACATTGCCTGAGTGGATAAAATATATTACACAAACACCAAGCTAGCAATAACATAAGCTCTATATATTCGTTCAAAACCAAAAACAGAAAATGAAATATTCAGTATTTGATTGATCTAAATTCATGTACTTTAGTATTTAATTATTATTCAATTTTTCTTTGGTCAATCGATGAATTGAATAAAATCGACTGAAATGAGAATCATTTTCTGAAATGAGAAACATTTTCATATTTTTACATATTACTCATAATAGCCAATAATTGTGTATAGAGCAGACCTTATGTAGCCAATGTGGACTCTCTGCACGGAATACCATGGCAAGAGCAAGTACTGCAGCTGGAATTGTAGATAGCCAAAAACAAACACGCCACCTGACATTTAAATTAAGATAGTAAATTTGAAAGGTTAATTATGAATCCGAGATATTGTGAAGCCTATTATGTTTTTTACCAGCCTGCAATTTCTTTCACAGGGATTCCAACAAAAAGAGCCCCCATAAGTCCAAGGCATGTCGCACTCTGGATGAAACTACCATAAGTACCCCTCACAAAAGAAGGAGAAACCTGCTCACAAAAATGAGGAAACATTAGATTAGATAAGACACAAATGGTATAACAGCATTAAAAAAGGTTTACACTGATTACCTCTGTCACATAAAGAGAAGCAACAGGAGGGCCCAGACCCATACCAGTCCCAACAAATAACCTTCCTAAAAGCATACCAGCAAGAGTTTTGGCTGTTGCACTGAAAATGCACGTAGAAACTTTTAGCCAGAAATCTTTCAACTTGTATCATTAGAGGGACAGGGAGATAGGTGCATATGAGTTTTATGGACTAGTTTAACTAAGAGTAGAATACAAATGCAAGTAATATGGATACCAACAGACCATACATGGGGAAAGTAAAGCCCAACTTAGCTACAATATTACAGGAGTATGAGGATCAACAAAATCAACAACGTACATGAAACAGATTCTAGCTTAAAGCTATATCACAACTGACAAGATACCATGAATCTAACTGCTAGACCAAAGTGATACATTATACGAAGAGACGACCCAATCTTGCAAAATAAAGCTCCATGTAGTGCCTAATCAGAATGATAAGGATTGTGAGATGACTGCTTTTCAGAGTAAATGTATCACCTCATAACAGCACCAATAATCATGGGCAATGCACACAGTTGACAAGCCCTACGACGTCCAACTCCATCAGCTATCCATCCACTGAATAAAGATCCAACAAAGGCACCTCCCAAACATGTACTCACCACCAGACCTTCATTTCATACAAAATTATAAAACCCATGAGAACTTGATGCAAAAATCAGAAAATAGGTAGGAACAAATTACAAAAAAGAAAACAATACCACTTCATGTCACCTTCCGCCAAGGTATTCCCCTTGAAACCAAGATCTGCAGAAATGCTTTCGAGTGGTTCATTAACTACTCTGTCCAATGAAAGATTTGAAAATACGGTGGATTTACTTTAATGCTTCAACATAAAAATAATATGAGAGAGAGAGAGACAAAATGAAGTGTCAGCACCAACCCGAGATGGTATCCAAACAAGAATGAAGATGTAGTTGCCACTAGTACATGGGGGAAGGAAAGCCTCCATGAGGGGTTTGAAGGATCTGGAACCGCAATTTGCTGCAAAAGAGCTGAGACGCATACCAGAAGTAAGATTTTCATAGAATTATACATATTTTAAGTTTTTTTAACTATATTCTTAATCAAAGGAGGAGCACCCTCTACAATACTTGGTTCTCCAGAACGCATAGCCTACATTAATTTGGACAATAAAATAGTGATATCAAAATTCTATGGAGCATTCTACTTCACAACGGCAACATAAGCAAATTGAAAAAGGAAACCAGCCTAGAATTTGAGTCTAATAACAAGGAATTAAGACTAGACTCACCTGAGCAATGTGCAGAAGAAAACACAGACTTGACAAGATCCCGTTTACTCTGGGAGTTGGGGTTACTATATCTCTAGCATCATCTAATCCTGAAGCAAATGTTCAGGGTATTCTGTTCTCCTCTCCCATGATGTCTTAGGGACTGCCCCCATTAAGTGATTAGTGACAGGGGATGAAGCCCTGGTACCATTCAGTAGTCCATGATGAGCTGTCTATGTATAGGGTCTTTGCACCTGTGTCTTGAATAATCAGATAGTAATATCGATATGTGATATTACAAATAAATTATGTAAACAATTAACTTTCAGGGGAGATTGGATAAGGACTTTTGAAAGTCCATATCGACCCGACAATTCCACATAAAGTCGAATAATTTAAGATTGATCTTCGGAAGGACTGTGTACAGAACATGTCCCATGCGACGCTTGTCCAACAAAAAACGTGGGGGTTTTGCTTTTTCCCTTCGTTCGTTGATGTGTTTGACGAGGTTTCGAGCGAACTCTGCTTCTCCCACACATGTGTTTGCATACTTTGGACGTTTCTTATAATTGTACACTTGCAGAGCCCAGTATTCTTGCTGGCTGGTCTGAAGGAGATCATATACCTCGTTATGGTTTTCTGCCTCCCACATAGTGTATGACAAATCCCACTTTCTGCACCTGTTTAAAAAGTAAACTGATCTATTCCGAAGATTGTCCACGGAATCTGCGGAAAAGTCCACTCGTTCCTCCTCATTTAAGAGAAACTGATGAAAGTACAAACCCTTCATCTGGATCCTATAAAGGTAAAATAACTTTGATTGATAAGGTTCAATACACAGATATTCAACTAGAAGGAGTTAAGCTATACACACAGATAT
The DNA here is from genome assembly GCA_029955375.1 of Rubus parviflorus. NCBI lineage: Eukaryota > Viridiplantae > Streptophyta > Magnoliopsida > Rosales > Rosaceae > Rubus > Rubus parviflorus. The sequence continues at coordinate 21,199,686 of JARGGL010000004.1, forward strand.
TGTACTTACAAAGTGAGATTCGGAGTATTCAATTTATCATAGAAATCATCACGTTCATAGTTTACCCCTTTAGTACCATAGACCGCAAAGAAAAACTCCTTCAATCTCCCAATGTAATCTTTTGAATCTGTTGCCGAACCCACCTTAGGGAGAATTGGTCGATTGTCTCTGACCTTTACCAAGCTCGGTAACAGGGAGCCAATGGGTTTCTTCTCCTCCCGTCGAGTCACAACACGTCCCACAACATCCCTAAACAAGAAAATTTTAACTCTTTCAGAATTAAGAATTAAGAACCAATTCAACCATCTATAAAAAAAGATACAATTTAACTCATTCAGAATTAAGAAACAATTCAAAACCATTTTTCATATTAAAGAAAAAGGTACACATTACTATACCAAGAATCAGAGGGATTGGATAAACTATCAACTTATCAAGAACATAGGGATCCAAAAAAACCGTACCTGCTCATCCGTTGAATAACCCTTTTTGTGATGGTAAAAAGGGTCAAGTTCTTGTCGTTTTTCACCTCATAGTATATATCGCCATTGAAAAAATCCAAGTAGTCTTGGACTACGGGGTTCTCTGGAATTGTCCTCGCCGAGTCTCTCTTACGCTTGTTCATCGGATTAAATTTCGGCTAACGCGAGGAAGAGGCGACGTAATTTTCTACAGAAAGAAAACTAGATTTTGCGTTTCTGAGCGGGAGAGGAGATGTATTTGGGATTCAAAATTAGGGTTCTTAATGCGGAGTTGGGAAACGAGGCTTTCAATTTCTGATTTGGGATTTGTGTATTTGGGAAAGGTCTTTTAATTTCTGATTTGGGAAACGGGGCTTTCAATATGGACCTGGCCGAGCCGAGAACACTAAAGTCACGTGCGAGTCGCGAGTCCGACCCAATGAAAATTTCTCGTACTATTTGAGTTTTTTAGACATACAAAACCATAACAATCACAGGACATAAATTTTTTTTGTGACACAAAATAGAACGTGTTTTGAATGAGTTTTAAGGTCTATTTGAGATTGTTTTTCAGATATTCAAAATTGTTTTTGAATTAATTAAAAAATTAATTATAAATATAAAAAAATTTGAAAAATAAAAATAAAAATTGTCTTAGGTGAGTTTTAGAAGCATTTAAAAGTGGTTCTGAGAAGCACTTGTTAAGTGGTTCTTCGTATAAAAGCGCTTTTACCAAATTTGAAAAGCGCTTTTATGTTTTTCAGAAGCAATTCCAAACAAGTTTTTAGAAGCACTTGAAAGTGGTCTTGAGAAGCACTTGTTAAGTGTTTCCTCGTAAAAAAATGCTTTTACCAAATTTGAAAAGTATTTTTAGATTTTTCAGAAACAATCTCAAACAGTCCCGTTATTTTTTCTATCAAATTGATGTCATCATACATATACATATTAACATATATATTAGAAATAGGTGAATCACATTAATAATAAATCAACCGTCAAAAGAATAATATATCCATATATCAAATTAGACCCTATTATATAGGATTCAAGCACACTCTACCATTCAAACACTATTTATTATAAAAACAAATACGTCTAACATAGACTTGCACAATGAAAGAATCAAGATAATTACCAATTTCCATAAGAAATCATGATTCACATTTCCATCAATTCCTGGTCTAAGTCTCTAGGATGTCCAGGCCTAAACCGATCATTCAAAGTGGCTTTAAAGGATGTGGCGGGGCTATGGACTCATAACAGGTCCATTTCTAATAGCTAGGGCTCCATTGCATTGCTCTGGCACAAGCCTAGCCCGACACGATATAATTCAAGCTGCGGGCTTGGCTCGGGTCTAGTGTTTTCTTGGATGGGGTCAGCCCAAGCACGACCTTCAAAGTTTAAATAGGATCACCTTGAAACATGGTACTTACCCAACATTAAGCTACCACCATTTTGAACTAGTCTTCCAATATCCACAATTGCATATAAATTAGCTACATATAAAGCTTGATCAGAAGAAAAAGAAAGAAAGAGGCTTTGGAAGACGTACTATGCGTTGATATATAATAATTTAACTATATAGACTCAAATAAGTTATGAAAAAACGTTCACATCTACATATACAAGTAACATAAACTTGGTGAACACTTGAACTTGATTAAAGTGATACATGAAGCCTCTAAGAGTTTTCACATTGCTCGTTTAGCTCGTCTAATGAGTGAAAAAAAACCACCACCCTGCCCAGATTTCCTGATATTGCGTCCATCCTTCCGAGCATCCTGCAATACGTACATCACAAAATTAATTAAAGACATGTTAAAATGGAAATTAAGGACCTACATGAGATGAAAATAACAATTATACGAAATGTGATGTCCTATATATTCTACGTCAACTAACCTGGAAATGAAATATAGGATTTGGACCTCTAGATAGGATATGGCCATCATGAACATGCACTACATGGCAAAAGTCCATTGTTAAGTAAAGCCGTACAATTCATGAAAGTATATACATATATAGGTAGAACTTTTCTAGTGAGGTCCATGAGTACCACTTAAAAAGTCTTCAAGTGGTACTCACTGAAGTGGTCCTCACTAGAGAAGCTTCCCTACATATGTATATACATGTACTATACATATATAAGAGCATCCACAATGGGAACCCAAATTTGGGTCCAAAACATATATTTAGGTCCAAAAACATCCACAGTGAATCGGATGGAGTAGGACTTATAGTTGCCGGAGACCCAAATGTTGGATCCAAATATAGGTCAAGTTTGGACTCAAAAATTTTGGACCAATATTTGTGGGTCCCCCCATGTGCAACTAATTTGAGAAGAATTTTGGAGAGAGAAATTGATGATTCATCAATGAGAGAGAACAAGTGGGGATTTTGAGTCCAATATCTACGTGCCACAGTGGAGATGACTCAAATTCGGGATCCAAATTTGAGTCCAAAAATATAAGTCCAAAAATATGAATCTAAAAATGAGTCATGCACTACTGTGACACCCAAAAAAGTCCTTTTATACACTATTCCGATAGACTCAAATTTAGATTACGGCCAATTTGAACCCATATTTGAGTTCAAAAAATAAGTCCTCACTGCTGATGCTCTAAAGCTTCTTTTGCAGTGTTGAATGAAAATTCACCGTTAAAAAAAAAACATAATATGCTACGAAATTGGGAGAGAAAGCACAATGTCACCTAAAGCTGAACTAGCATTATCCCCTTTGGACAGGAAAAGTGGCATTGCTGCTTCCTCTCTGTAAGTTCATGCTTGTCAATAGTTTTTCGAAAGGACGAATTTTCAGAATCCCTGCATAAATGGATCAAATTCATGGATCAATTTGTTTAATAGGAAGGAGTATATATATATTTGCACAATATGTAGACAATGAAAAGCTTACCTTAAATCTTCATTAGGTTTCTCATCATCTCTTATATATAGCTGGTAAAAAAAACAAAAGATTCATAAAGGGGGAAAAAATGTTGGTAGCAGATTTTTCAAGAATAATAAAGAGGACAATGAAATGGTATGTGGAAGAATTACGTACGTGCAGCCAAAAAACTTGCGCTATGCCTCGGCAAAGTTTCACTCCATCTGACTCTAGTGAGAGCAAGCTTGTGGGTGAATTGTTCACATAGGAGAATTCTCTATCAAATACAAAAGCAATTAAGTTCATTGTTTAGTGACTGATTCAACTAGTACAGAAACCCTCTATATATATATATATATTAACAAAAGCTAAATATGATGATGATGATTATAGTAACTTGTTCGAGGCAATTCATTAGCAGCTCGGCGTCTGAAAATTCATTAGTCTCGGAAATGAGGCTATTGAGGTCAGCAGAAACGCATCCGAGATGATCAACAACAGTTATCACAGCTCTGCATACATACTCTTTTGTGTTTTCCACCACACTGCCAAAATATATAACCATTAATTCCTAGTCAATCAAAATCACCTTGATCGTCAAACTACGTCGTTTTAATGTATGGAAAGTCTTCATGGAGTTCCGTGGTCAGTTTCGAGAAGAGGGAACTCTTTGAAGAGAGAGTAGAGACCATTTTACTCCTAATCAAACAGAACTTCCCTGGAATTCCCCAATCTGCACTTGACATAAGTAAAATCCAATACAATAAGGCAAGCTACAAATATTTTTGCTCTTATCTTACAAATATTCATAGGATGAAGTAAATAATTAAGTAATAACCATATATGTTTGTTGTGTGTTGTGTTTATACACAGGATGTAGGGTATGCTATTCTAGAGAGCTACTCAAGGGTAATAGAGAGCTTGGCTTTCAATGTCATGTCTATGATAGAAGACGTCCTTTTTGCTGATAAGAAAACTCGAAAGGAGAAATCAAACAGGAGGCTTTCAGTGGATTCATATGCCTCTGGGGAAGACCCTGAGAGGTTGAGTTGTACCGGGACACCGACTTCAAAGACATTATTCGAGTTCATGGGATGGAATGGAGATCTAGACGAGACCAATGTGGATAAGATTATAAGAATAACAAGGAGAGCTACTGCAAAGAAGAAAGTGACAAAATTATGAGCAAACCACCACCTGCTGTAAGCACCAAGAGATTTTCCTATTTAGAAAAGCTTGAGAAGTTGAGTGGTCTAAGAAGTCCAACAGCTCGCCATTAATAGACCAAACATTGAAGAGTTGATAGAGAGAAGGACAAGGAGAGAGAGGGCATGCAGATAGACATAGAGAAAGGCAGATATATACTTCGGTTACTAGGATACTACTTGTTAGTATTTCTATGTAGTTCTCTTCCTTCCTCTTGAGGATAGTGAAGTCCGAGTGAAATTTGGCTAGTGCATTGGTTTAATGCTTCTGGGATGTATTTATGAGTTTATTGGCTTGTAGAAACAGTAATGCATTTGTTCAAGTTTTTCTCAAAGGCTTTATGTGGTAAAATACAGTACGCGCGTGTATAATATGTCAAGAATACGTATGTATTATTTGTAGACTTTTATCTACTAATACGGTAAAAACTTCGGCAATAATATAATAGAAGAATAGTACAAAATTGTACATGAATTATACATTAGAAGTGTGTGTAATACATTTGATTCAAAAATACGCTAATTCATTCCTAGAGCAGTTCCATGGAAGCAGTAACATCAATCAAATTGGCTTGCAAAGGACATTTGACAAAACTGCTTCACCATCCAATTCATGCCTCCTCGATCGCATTTTGTTAAAAATCAAATGAACATAGATATTTGGTGTGCATGTAAATATTATGATTTTGGAGGAGGCAATTGAAAAAACATATTGTTCTTTGGATAATTTAATTTTTCATTCTTGCCGTGCGCTAAATTTTTTTAAGTGCATCCTCTATATATGAGTGCCAAAGATGATTAAATTTTCCATGAAATTGTTTTTTGGTTAGCAGAGGCAACAACACCATAACTTAATTTCCGCTCAACTTGCGTGCTCATTAGCTCATGCAGATACTGCTTTGTAAATATCATTTCATTGCATTTAAATTTCATTGTGCTAAAATGACTCTCTCCTACTTATTCTCACAGGCGACCAGACATTTGTATTATTAGTAAAATCAAAACAACACGGTATTTTATCTCTTTTTTGTTTAGATATGTGATGTGATGTTGGAGGTAACCAAAATAAATATAGTCATTTTACCGTTGTTTTTAGAGCATCAATAAAATGACCATATGCTATTATTAAACCAACCCCAATAAACTTTTTAAAGTCCATATCCACATGGCACTCCCACATAAAATCGAACAACTTAAAATTTATGTTGGGAACCTTGTAGACAACATGCCCTATAGGACAAGAAATGGTTTCACTCTCCAATTCATGTCTCCTCGGATCTTCGAATACCATACCAACCCATCCGCATATCCAAACCCTGAAACAGTTGGTTGCTCATTGACGTGCATCCCTATGTTGCGCGCTAGTTCAGCTTCACCTACACATGTTTGTGGGTACTTATTCTTCTTATTCTTATAGGTATAGACCTTATTAGCCCAATAGTCTTTTTTGCAGCTATTACAGAGATCAATGACCTCCTACCATGCCACAATGTAAAAGATTCTCTCCAACTTCTCGAGATGCTTCCATCAAGTATACTTGTATTTCTCAAATTGTTAACCATGTCAGCGGGAAAGTCTGCTCTGTTCTGTTCATCTAACAAGAAGATATGAAAATATAAACCTTGCATCTGCACCCTGTACAAATAAAACAAATAAAATCATAAAGCAAAAACTTGCCAAAAGCATATCACTGAGAACGTGTCAGAGCAGATTTATAGCTACACAGATCACTATATAAGTAAAAGACTAACAAGCTGAGGTTTGGAGTAGCCAGCTTTCTGTAGAAATCATCTCTCTCTATGTTTATTCCGTCTGTGCCATACACGGCCTCAAAGAAATCCTTCAGTCTAGCAACATAATGGGTAGAATCCGATTTCGAACCCACGATAGGAAGAATTGCTTTGTGATCTCTAACCTCTACTAAACTCAGCAACAGCAAGCCAACCGGCTTATTCTCCTTCCATCTAATTATCACGCCTCTAACGACATCCCTACAAAGGTATAAATATATCCAAAGCATCACAAAGTACCAGATACAAAAGCAGAAGGGAATACCCAAATACCCAAAAATGCAATAATGTTCTACAATTCAAACAAATTTCCACAATCACTAAATAAATACATAAAAACATATTCAAGAACGGTAATATCGTAAGAACCACTACCAGTTCACAATGTAATTCCTAAATCCAATGTAAATCCAATGTAATTCCTAAATCCAAGAACGGTGATATCGTAAGAACCACTACCAGTTCCCAATGTAATTCCTAAATCACTACATAAATACATAAAAACAGAACAGTGATATCGTAAGAACCACTACCAGTTAACAATGGAATTCCGAGTTCTTGATGGAGCTGCTGGAGTGTGGTGGTTGTCGATCAAGGGGAAGGCGATGGAGTGGATTGACGCTGGGAAAGGTGTCTGGTTTGCTTTGGCTGATTGGTATGAGTTTGTGGGTCAAATTCCTATGGTGCTACGGATGTCGGGTTTTGGTGGAGTGGGCGGAGCTACCGCCTATGTGTCCGGCGACGGTGGGATTGTTGATGTTGGGGTGTGGGCTTGTCTTTGTTTTGTTTATTTGGTTTACTTTTTGTTGCAGTTTTTGTTAGTTTTTGTTTTCAGTTTTCAAAGAAGTCTTGGCTCTTTTGAGTCTGGTTGTTGTCGGGGATTCCGGTAGAGAATTGGTTTTGGGTAGTTGGTGTAATACCCCGAAAATTTCGATACTATTTTTATAAAATAGGTCGTGAAATTTGAAGTGAAATGGTGTGATTTCGTATTTTTAGGGGTTTTCGTCGTAAAACGATAATTACGGTGGTAATTATAAGTTACACAAGGTTAATTAAGGTAACTTTGTATCCGTTGAGAATTTGGGAAAACTTTCTTCACGAGATTTGTAGACCTCGTCGAATCGAGTTCGTAGGATTTCGGTTCACCGGAAACGGACATCGTATGAAGAAGTTATGGACCTCGAAAGTTTGACGAATTTCTATAAAAATGATTTTGGGTTTTACTATTCACCAAAAATCAGAATTTCCCACAGAAAATTACTGTTCACCCGTGCTACAGTAACCAACCACTTTGACCGGCGATTTCTCCCAATTCCGGCCATCTCCGGCCATGAAACTTGTCCCAAATTGTTCACCACTCAATTCTCTTCAACCCTATACAAATTTCCTTGATCAATTCTTAGTATAGAAGGAGAAATCAAGAAAAGAAAAAGGGGAAAAACGCAGCCGAACTGTTCATCCGTTTCTGGGCAAGTTTTCGGCCAAATCGAGTCACCTTACCTACTGGGCTTTGTAGGCCTTGCTTGGGGCTTTCTAACAACATAAAGTACGCCTCAATCGGAGTTCGGACAAAGGAGAATTTTGGATTTGAAATCCTAGGGTTTTGGAACTATCGAGGTAAATTCGAGACTTTTTACTTTGAATTGGCCCTTGTGGCAGTTATGAAAGTTGTTTCTGGTAATGTGTAGAACATGCTGTTAAAATTTCATAGCAATCAGACAACTTTTGTCCGGCGGCTGGCCACCGTCGGTGGCGGCGCGTCGGTGGCGGCGCGTCGGCGGCGCGTCCGGCCGTTCCAGGAGCAGTTCTTTGCTCCGTTTGGCTTGGTTCGTCGATACGAACAACTTTCGTGTTTAAACGTTTGTGAAATTCGGTCGTTTGAGCGATAATCAATTAAGCAATGGTTATGGATCGTTAGATCCGTGATGATCCGACCGTTGGATCATCACCATATTTGGATATGATGTTAGGATGCTAGAAATAAGCATGCTGTTGGATTTTGGAAGTTTCAGATTTTGTGTGGGACCCGTTGATGAATAGTAGACGTGGGACCCACGTTGACCGATGGTTGACTTTTGGTCAAATGGTCTCGATTAAATGTTCCGATGTCGTAGGAGACATTTGAGGAACATTTGAATTATTTTGGAAATGTATTATGCTAATTGGATATTGCATAATCATAGGTGTTTACGAGAAGTGTAGCTCGTGCTTGTCGATTCCTGGTTACTATTTGAAGACGCAGCAGGAATAAGAGGTGAGTGAATCTCACGATATTTTATATATGAATATTAATTCATATGGTGTTGTTTGCGAAAATAAATAATTATATTTATTTAAATGATTTTGCGATATATAAATTAAATACAGTTTTAATTTGATATATCAGCATGTGTGATTTTGTGTTAAAACAATATTTGAAAGTATTCATTTTATTGTTTTAATTGGTGGATTTTGTGGGAACAATATTTCAAAAATTATGATATTGTGTTTGCCTACTCGAATGTTTTTGTAGCCAATGGGTGAAGGTTAGAGCTTTAGACTGTGTAGCCAATGGGTGAAGGTTAGAGCTCTAGACTGTGTAGCCAATGGTGAAGGTTAGAGCTTTAGACTGTGTAGCCAGAAGGTGAAGGTTAGAGTTCTAGACTGTGTAGCCATGTATTCATTGAAAACAAAGATGAATACTTTATGTAATAAAGGAGAAGAAAAATGGTATTCTCGCTTTATCTTGATGTATTAAAAGGAGAAGAAAAATGGTATTCTCGCTTTTAATCATTTGAAGTTGATTGTGGTTTTGTGTGAGTATGATATGAATTTGCTTCTTAAATAATTGAAGCATTGATTTATTGAATTACAATTCTTGGAGAATTATTGAATTGTATTTAGAAGTTTTTACTTCTTTAAAAATTGAAGTAATTATTATGAGGATTTACTTTTCTTAAAAAGAAAGAAATCATAATTTTGGGAAACGATTTTGGGGAAGGTTTATATTGTTTAATATTCTGAATTACCCTGGGATTAACATACACGTTTATGGGACGTGTGGGGTTAAAATACGTGGTATGGGACGCGTAGGTTCAGTATATTCTATAATATGAATTTTCGGGATTGGAATTATATTTGAAGAATATAAATTACATATATATTGTTTTAAACAAAATATATATATGTATATTTTTGTTAAACGTTTTAGGGTGAGTAAACTTAGATCACTCATACCGGCTTCATAAGCTGACCGGGTTTGTTGATATAACCCGGTACACTATTCCACGGTGTAGGGGTTATACCTGCAGGTTAGGATAACCAGGAGTAAGCAAGGCTGCATACATTTGTTGGTTTATAGACTTCCGCTGTTTGTGATAAACTCTGTTGGATTAATTACTTAATATTTTGTAACATCAATTTATTATGTAATTTATGGTATGTAATGTTTGACTCTAAAGAACGGGTCAACATTTACATACGTTGGGCATGGAGTATGTGTTGTTGTACTTGAATTAAAAGAAAAAAAAAATTCTTGTGCATATTTGTATTTGATATTCCATGTCGTCACGTTCCCGAATGGTTTGTAATTAAGGGCAAAATGCCTTATTAATTGATTGGAAAATCGGGGCGTGACAGTTGGTCCTTTATCTATAGGACCCAATCTCTTGGCGGCTTTTAGCAGTGCGATTGATTATCAGCCTGCGCTGATGATGTTGACCTTGATGTCAATGTCAAATGCTCGGATGGGCTATCAGCCGTACGTCAGGTACCATAGAAGAAATTTACCCTATTGATTAGACCCCTAAAGTATAAGGTAGTAACCAAAATTTAGTCATTTAAAATACATAGTTCTAATGTCAGTCATCACATTTGTTTAAATGATCTGATTTGACGGTTGACATTATAACTATATATTTTAAAAGTGAATAGTCATATATATATAGGGAAAGGGAAATACCTCATAGGTCCAAACAGTGACCACTTTTTGCCCACTAAGTCTGCTACAGTAAAAATTTGTCCATCAATAACAGAAATATATCGAAAATTCACTGTAGCGGAATGAACAGTGACCATAATTTTTATTGAGGTCAATAAAATCTAGGTGAACAGTGAATTTTATTGACCACAATAAAAATTATTGTTCCTAAATTTTTTTATTGAGGTCAATAAAATTTGGGTGAATGTTCCTAAATTTTTTTATTGTGGTCAATAAAAATGGGTGAACAGTAAATTTTATTGACCACAATAAAAATTTATGGTCACTGTTCATTTCGCTACAGTGAATTTCGAAATATTTCTGTCCTGGATGGGCAAATTTTTACTGTAGCAAACTTAGTGAGAAATATCTCCCTATCTTTGTCCTTGTTGGTTAAGGACCCTATATATACATATATAGAAATTGGTGAATCACATTAATAATGAATCAACCAACGGTCAAAAGAGCACATATTTGACATGGCGTAATGGTCACATCTAAAAATTTCTCCAAATGATATTGAGAAATAATGATCATTATAAAAATAAATACATTGTTAAAAGAACCAAGATAATTACCAATTTCCAAAAAACAAAAAAATTCATGATTCACGTTTTCCATCAATTCGTGGACTTGCCCTCATTAGAAAATCAAGCCTAGGATGTCCTGTCCTGAACCGGTACCGATAATGGCTTTAAAGGATGTGGCGGGGCTATGGACTCATAGTCGTCGCACATGTTACTTACCCAATATTAAGTTACCACCATTTTGAACTAGTACTCTAATATGCAGAATTGCATATAAATTAATTACATATATAGCTAGATCAGAAGAAAAGAAGAGGAGAGGCTTTGGAAGACAGTACGTGGATATATATACATATATAGAAATCATCAAATCAGTCCTGTAATATGTTAATTACTGTACGTGGATATATATATATATATATATAGAAATCATCAACTCAGTCCTGTAATTTAAGACTCAAATAAACTCTAGAAAAATGTTAATTCGCATCCACATATACAAGCAACATAAACCTAGCTAGCTAACACTTGAAGTTGAAGTGCATATATACATGGAGCCTCTAAGAGTTTTCACATTGCTCGTTTAGCTCGTCTAATGAGTGAAAAAAAGTCACCACCCTGCCCAGATTTCCTGATATTGCGTCCATCCTTCCGAGTATCCTGCAATACGTACAGAACAGAATTAATCAAAGACATGTTAAAATGGAAATTAAGGACATAAATTAGATGAAAATAACAATTATAAGAAATGTCATGTCCTATATATTCTGCATCAACTAACCTGGAAATGAAATGTAGGATTTGGACCTGTAGATAGGATATGGCCATCACGAACAGGCACTACATGGCAAAAGTCCATTGTTAAGTAAAGCCGTACAATTTCGATATTAACACATGTAGTTGTTATTAACACACTCCCTAATGTTATTAACACACCTTTGTTTGTCTTTATTGTCTAAATGGTCTATAGTATTCTCAATACAGTAATGAATTTAGAGTATTATAGACCATTGGTATAATAATATAAATCAAAATGTGTGTTAATAACAACTCCCTATATGTAAATATATACTACACATATAAAAGTAATATGCTACGAATTTGGGAGGAGAGAAAGCACAATGTCATCACCTAAAGCTGAATTAGCATTATCCCCTTTGGACAAGAAAAGTGGCATTGCTGCGTCCTCTCTGTCAAATTCATGCTTGTCAATAGTTTTTCGAAAGGCCGAATTTCCAGAATTCCTGCATAAATGGATCAAATTCATCAATTTGTTTAATAGGAAGGAGATCTATATATTTGCACAATATGTAGACAATGAAAAGCTTACCTTAAATCTTCATTAGGTTTCTCATCATCTCTGATAGCTGGTCAAAATACAAAAGATTCATAAAGGGGGAAAAAATGTTGGTACGTAGCAGATTTTTCAAGATTAATAAAGAGGACAATGAAATGGTATGTGGAAGAATTACGTACGTGCAGCCAAAAAACGTGCGCTATGCCTCGGCAAAGTTTCACTCCATCTGACTCTAGTGAGAGCAAGCTTGTGGGTGTATTGTTCACATAGGAGAATTCTCTATCAAATACAAAAGCAATTAAGTTCATTGTTTAGTGACTGATTCAACTAGTACAGAAACCATCTATATATTAACAAAAACTAGATATGATGATGATGATTATAGTAACTTGTTTGAGGCAATTGATTAGCAGCTCGGCTTCTGAAAATTCATTAGTCTCGGAAATGAGGCCATGGAGGTTAGCAGAAACGCATCCGAGATGATCAACAACAGTTATCACAGCTCTGCATACATACTCTTTTGTGTTTTCCACCACACTGCCAAAATATAACCATTAATTCCTTGTCAATCAAATCACCTTGATCCTCAAACTACGTCGTTTTAAACATCTATTCAGTTATCCTTCGAGACAATAAGTACATTAAGTGAAAAATGCTAAACAAACAAGACTCACACTCTCTTTTCATTGGCAGCCAAGAAGGTTGATTCACAGTAGTCAGCCGCATAATGAAGTTGTGAGCGCAAGTCTCTCAGTTCCTTTTAACCCAAACTCAAAAATTTAACACCTCAATAAAGGAGAAGAATTACACAAATCATTGGGGGTTTGAAAATTATGTACCTGGAGAGACTTGTCAAAGTCTACAATGTCCTTGGACTCGCCTTCTGAATCTCCTTGCTTCCCTGAACAAGGTTCCATCTTCTCCATGGTTTTGGAAAGCTTGAAAGAGTTAAAAAGTGGGTGGATAAGCAATGTGGGCTTGTTTTGTTTTGAGCAAGAGAATGAGAGGAAAGCCAAAACACATTAAGGAGATTCTCTCCAGTCCATGATATAACAGTGATCACTAGCATGTTCAAGAAAGAGGAAGATGACAAAATGCAACTTCAGCCCGTGATTTTGTGTTCGTTACTTTTTCAGTTGATGAGAAAAGTTTAAAAAAACATGCAGTGAGTCAGTAACTGACAACTCTATCAAGGATTTCAGGAAATGTCCATTAAAATATTTACAGTGTGTACTTCAGTATTTCCGAGGATGAAAGCTCTGTAAATATTCTTTACTGGGATTATGACAAAATTATAAGGTTTTCTCTCTTATTTCTCACTTTGGAGCCAAGATTTTCCTCGGTTCAAATCAAAACCAACCAGTGGGCAACTTTCTATTGCTAATCAGCCAATTAGCTTTAAGTAATAGAGCTGATTGTTTGTATACACAGAGCTTGATCAATGACTGGGATGTGAGAGAATTTATTAATTATTATTTTTTGTTTTGGCCATTTTTTATTTGCTTATTGCATTTCCTGATTAATTGAGCAGGAGATACAGGGTTGAGCTGCAGTCCACAATGTGGTTAGATTCTATTTGGATTAACTTAATCCAAATTCTCATTCAGAAGGCCAGATTATCAAATTGAGCTAATATTTTAAATCATAGATAATGAATTATGAGGTAACCATCATGTTTCACCCAAAAAAAAAAAATTGCAACTATATACAGAAAAGGTGAAGAAATGGTGATGAAGTCAAATGCTACAGAAAGATTATACAGAAAAGGTGAAAGAAAGGGTCCTTATGAGGACCATCCTATTCCTATCATTCTTCCAATAATTCAATTTGCACAGACAGGCGTGCAAAAGGAGAAGAAGATAAGCTAGCTCTAAGCTACAAAAATTTGATAACAAAAAGTGCTTTCTGCAATGAAATTTTCTCCAACTAGAAACTCAGCTCCCAGATATAGAAAAAACTTCAGTTGGGAGTACCTATGTGCCTCGGTGAAAGTCCTGAACAACATAACCAATAAACTTTATATTTGAAAATCAATGATACATCCACCAATCTTCTCTGCAGTCTCAATTTCGGGTATTATCGAACAATGATTTGAGATCGTGGAACCTGATAGAATATCTTTGAGATTCTTGAGAATTTCCTGCGGTCGGTGTTTAGTATATTTGTCGTTCACAATTTTCAATGGTTGCGACGCAATGGCTGCTCTGGTAGCTGACCTAGCAAATTCCTTGTTATGGTGAAGAGGTTGTGCATCTACTACATACAAAGAAATTCAGTTAATGTTACTGTTTAGATACAAAAGGGATTGCGATACAGTGAACATATTTCATTGACAGTTCAAGCATCAAAGTATGTCTAACAATAAACATGTGATGTATGAATGCTGCATTGAAGCTATAATTATCATCTCATAGAAAAACATCAGAATCTTAATGACTTAAAAGATGCAGACAATAGCATGACCTAAATACCTATGAAATGGTTAAGACATAATCATTTCAGATCTTACGAATATCACTTTAGAATTAAATAGACTTGTTTAGACCTTCAAGATTTTAATTTGAACCATCTTATGTTGCCAACCCAAACATTAGGAAAGAAAACCATGAACTGGTTACACTTAAAAATTACCTTCAGGTTTGATTGCAGAATCCTTCCTTGCCACACGTGATTTAGCTCGCATAATGCATAACCATGTTCTTTCAGATTCATAACCATGTTCTGATACAACTGGAATGTGCCAGTGCCCTTCCTCTGATTCCTGAGAACATATTTCACCAGGAGCATCAATATGTAGTCTTCTAATGAAAATTCTTTTTTTTTTTTGGGAATGAAAATTCAGTTAGTTTTTTTTAGGGAAAAATTCAGTTAGTTTATAGTGGCAGAGATTGGATTGTTTCGACCTGAATTACAACAGAACAAGGAGGAGGCATGTGAAACACTGGACCGCCATCAGAAAAACTGAAATGCACCTGACATTAGAAGATATCTTGTTAGAAAAACAGGATCAGAAATTAAACAGAAAACCAAGTATTACCAACTGCAAAAAGTATAGAACAAATTGGACCTAGTATTCTAGTACAGTATAGAAAAGTACTATTATCCTGGAGAGCCTCACTCACTTGATGCCTTTCTTTCCATCTTGGAAAGAAATCATTCCCAAGAAGTTGAAATGTATGGTCTCTCATCTCATCATTTGTCACAAGTAAGCACTTGAACTTTATAGCTGCATACAACCAGTACCTGAAGCACAGAACGACGGCACTTTAAATGAGTATGCATTATCTAAGAAATAACCTGATATTAGCTATTAAATCAGAAAACTTAATGTAAAATCATATACAAACTAGGCAAGCATAACTTGTGCCAATATTGTCTTACTAACCAATCATCATTTGACCCAGTAGGTGTTGCATAGAGAGCATCGGCATTTTGCCACTTCTCAATCAATGCCCTATTCACCCGTTCATCCATTCTGCCTCCAGTGATACGCCTATTATGAAGAACAATGAGTGGCCATCTCTTTGAAGGAAGCTTCTGGCGTATGCCATTAACAACAGCATTGACCTAAACAATTCACCATGCTAATGTATACCAATCACTAATAAGAACATAAAGTTGATTTTTGTTGTATGAGCTTAAGCATCAAGCAACTTGCCTTGGATGGGATGAACTTCTTCTGGCTGAAAAGACCTACGTTAGCTCCATCCACCACTGCTTCAAAGGGTCCATAGTAATCGAGCCATTTCTGCATAATAGAATTTTGCTCTTTCCTAAGTCAAACCCAAATACAAGATTAAAAGCAATAAGCATTGTTTGGGACTTTTCGTACTAGAAATTTCTGAAAGCTTGAATTTTTCTCTCTCTTTATAGCTATAGATGCAACAGATTCAGCAAAGTTTTCTGTTTCTACAGGATCAAGATCAATTGTGGCCAATTTCCCCCCACAGCATTTGCACAACCCATCCGATCCAATAGTTGTCCGTAACACTGACCACTTTCCTTTTCCCAACCAGCCCTGCCCATGCCACCCACCACCTCCATTTTCAATCGCCTCCCTTATCAATCTTTCATCCCATTTTGTCTTTCCCACTCTCGATGCTTCCTTGCTATCGAACCACTTTACAATTAAGTCTACAGTAGAGGGTGAGACCCTCCTTACACTTGTTCTTAGTTTCTGCAACATATAATACACCTTGTCACCTCTTCCCACTCCCACGCTCACTCTTAAGAGGGCCTCCAGTTCAGGCTCTTCGGGATATACACCATGCTCCAACATGTGTTTCTCAACAGCAAATGCTTTATTAATATCGCCACTACTGCAAAAAGCAGATAATGCAGGACCGTAGGAACGCAGTCTAGGATTTATTCCCATCGACTTCATTTGCTTCACCATGTCAAATGCCATGTCTCCATCGCCCATTGACATTGCCATTCTAGCCACAGATGTCAATGCTGCTTCATTCACTGGGACATTATCCAAACACATCTTCTCATAGATCTCAAATCCCCTTTGGAGTGCATACTTCTTCACATCCTCACTAACCCGAATTTCATTGCTTTCTTGCTTCACATTTCCAACTTTTAGACTTGTACCATCATCTCCAACTTTGGTAGGATAGTTCAGTCCATCTAAGAGGCGAGAGTTTCGCTTCACAAATCCATTAGAAAACCATGCTAAGTTCTCCTTTTCATCGGAAGCACCATCCAGATCATCATCAAACCTGTTCCTTGAATTCAACTCCATTTTTTCAGCAGTCCCATTACTTCCACTGGTATCATCCCAATTCACACTCCCCGAGTCTCTTAACTTACTCAGCTCCACTGAGTCCACCCCTATTTCTTCACCAGACGAATCCAAGATATCCAAAGTTCGAGTCCCAGAGCCACTCTTAGCGGGACGAACAACACCAACAGCTGCAGAAGAACATAGATACAACAGAACAGTATAATGGTACTGCTCCAACTGAATTTCCTCAGTTTGAGCCAAATCATAGTACTTAATTGCACCCATTACATCCCCTCTCTTTGAGCACATATCCAATCCAACTCTCATCTTAACTTCAGGCGAGTCGAGGTTATCCTTGTTTTTCTTAGACCATCTCCCCTTTTTCTCTTCTCCCACCTGATCATTATCATTACCTCTCTTCTTTCTTTGCTTACTCTCATCTTTAAACCACATAGAAGAATGCCCATTACCCTCCTTCCTTTTTCTATAGGCAGGATTTTTGCTTGTACTTTTGTCTTTACTGAACCTATTTTCAGCCCTGTGCTCCGCAACAGAACTGCCATGGTTTTTTTCAGTAGGTGAATTCAGGGTCTTTGTGTATGTGGGGGTGGTAGACAACTTTGCAACTATGTGGCTAAAATTTTGTCTAACGAGTGGAAGTGGATAGAGCTTTAGTGTGTGTTTAAGTTGAAGTGATTGCTTGGGAGGTGAGAAAGTGGAAATATGAGAAGGACAATGGAATTCAAAAACGTTGAGAGGAGATGGGTACTTACAGAGGGTGGTGATGGAGTGAAGAAGGTGGTGCGTTTGCTGCAGTGAAGTGGAGGTGAAGGAGGCCATGTGTGGCCGTTGGAACAGAGTACCCGTCTGATACCGATATGGATTAAACTAGACAGTGGTGTGAGTCGAAATTACAAAGTTGCCCTTGTTTAAAATCAGTAGAGCGGCCGAAGACGGAATGTGATTAGCATCTATGCATAACCTTTGTGGAAATAATTTAGGTGGATTAATACAGTCAACACCGTATAGAATTCCACTAACCAATTTAGGTGAAATAATTTTCATGCCTTCCACTGATTTCTTCACTACTCTTCTCTCGCAACCTTCACAGTCCATCTTCACTTTTATCTGCACCGTCTGTAGTTGCTTGTGTTTCTCGAGTTTTTCCTATCACGGAGCTCCGAGACTTTACTGAGAAAACCCATTTTTACAGGCAAGTTGAGATTCTTTTTCTCAGATTGGAACTACCATTTTAGGGTTCCCAAATGATCGAAAATGGAGAACCTTGTGATTCATTTGGACCATCAACCCAAGGGCGGAGCCACACTTGGGCTCCCCTGGGCTGTAGCCCGGGTGGACATGATTTTTATGTTTTTTTTTTTTCTTAACCAAGAATAAGAGCAATTTAAACTAGAGACCTCTACCAAGAAACTTTTTAAAAAGAATATTTTACCACTAGACCAAATGTTAGTTGGCTTATGGTTGATAATTTTTCATTTCTTTGATACGACATATATGAACTTCTGGCTTAACTGCTTGAGTTTTGATAAGCAAGAGATGTTAAGCGCAAGCTGGGTATAACATCCATTATGCAGTTTTTCGGATAATCTAGTTAAGCTTCCGTTTACAAAAAGGAGAGGACAGAACGGAAGGTGAAAACTTGTATCTTATTTTGGAAACCAACCAATTGTGAATGATTCAGAGTTACAATACAATATTACCGGGCAAATTTATTTTCCTGAATAGCAAAAGGTTGGAACTAGATTCTTGCTTACATGCGTGACCTTGAAGATGGGGAGGACGATGCGGGTGCACTCTGCAGGACAGGAAAAGAATGTCACGTAAATGGGACCAAGAGAATAGCGTCAATTGATCAAATCCAATAAAGATCGAGAATAAGAATTAGTGTTATTACCAGAGGCAAGCCTTTTGTTGCTCTTTCTTCCAAATACCTTGATGGTTTGAAAAAATCACCGTATACTCCTGACCATTTCTTAAGAGTAGCGTATATATGCTTAGGCCCAATCGTATCGGCCCAAAAGACAATGCCACCCCTGCCACATGGCAAACAAATACTTGAAATGAGCAAGTCCGAGAACCAACACCACCATTACCATCAACCAAAGTATGGTGGGTTTGTTTTTCCTATGAAAAGTTAATAGGCGATACCCTCACAATTCAGCAGGCTGAGAACTGTCAAAGCACTACGAAGCTAAATCTACTTACAATAATACCAGAACAGGACTCTGATGAAGAAGTTTCAGGAACAAAGAACATCTTGAGTTCTAGCAGAAAGAAAGATATAAGGGTCGAAATAGCACTCACCGGTAAGATGGGAAACTCATGCCAAGAACAGATGCAATATCAAGGTCTGCCGCTCGAATAACTACTCCTTCATCTAAAATACGACATGCCTCATTCACCACAGGAAAGAGTATGATCTCCAGAATTTCGCGGTCTGTAACAGATAAAGGCTGCCAGCCATAGTCCAGCAAACACAATGAGCATGATTGTCTCAAAAGTGTCTAAATAAATGCAACTACTTACCCTGTAACAGGGGGTAGTTCCAATTATAATACTAATTTGAGCAAATGTAAATTGAGAAGCGAGAGTACCTTTCCACCGGGCAAAATATTGGTAATTCGTCTAGACTCCTCAATAATTGGTAGCACAGAAAGATCAGGTTTTGGACTGCTTCCCTTTTCATAAGTGTAATATCCTTTTCCATTGTTTTTACCTGACATGCCATAAATACAAAAACTCAAACGAAGAACACGTAAAAGCATTTCATTACTCCTTCAAAAGAAACAAACGAACATTACTATAATTGGTGAAGTTTAATACTACCATTTCGTCCATTTTTGACCAAGAGTTCGACCAATGGCGATCGAAATGTGCGATCAGGGAAAGCATTAGCAAATTCTTTTCCAACAGCAAGGGCTACTCCATAGCCTGCCAAATCCTGAAGTCTGCAAAGTAAGAGAGCTAGATACAATCAACCATACAGTTCTCAATTATAAGAGCATGTAGGAAAAAATTATCCCCAAAAGTTTCTACACACGTTTCTGCACAAATGATGCATAAAACAGAAAGCAGCCAGTATGAATTGTGAAAGGGAAGAAAGTTACTGGAATGGACCCATAGGGAGGCCAAAATTGCTGATGATCCTGTCAATCCTGAACACATCGACACCTGAATTGACCAATATATGTGCACCTTGGGTATAGGGAAAGAATGCTCGATTGACTGCGAAGCCTGTGCAGTTACCAACCACGACAGGAACTTTCTTTATTAGTTTTCCAACTGTCAAAAGGTCAAGAATTACTTGTGCCGAAGTCTTCTCTGTCCGTACTATTTCAAGAAGAGGCATCACATGAGCAGGACTGTCCATCAAAGAGCCATGTCGAAGAAAGTATAATTAACAAACAACAAGCATTCCACAATAAGAGACTAAAACAATCGATAACACTAAAATGCTAGTAGCTGAGTAAGACACTTCTAAAGCACATTGTTTCTCTGAGAAGCAAAGAAGCGTGTTTTCCTCTAAGTGGTAGAGATACATATTTTTAGGTAGAAAAGTGAATCAGTTAACCTGAAAAAGTGTGCCCCCACGATGCGTTCCTGAGAGCTTGTCTTTTCTCCAACTATATTGAGGTCAATAGTGGATGTGTTTGTAGCCAAAATGCAGTGAGAAGGGCAAACTTTCTCAAGTTCACCAAAAATCTTTTGTTTGAGAGGAACACTCTCAATGACAGCCTGCAAACAAGCCATAACTGTATCAAACGACTTACATTTGCGCATATATCATTCAACAATAAACATAAATACTAAACAGAGAGTATATAAAAAGGTAGATCTTACAAAATCATTAAACACAAATATTAAGTAGAGTATAGATGAACAGAGCATATCATGTCTAAGAAATAAGTAAAAATATAGGGGAAAAACCATAAAAGTCAAAATCACACTACAAAAGAGCCTACCTCTATGACCATATCCACATCTTTGAAGTCTGAGTAGTCCAGACTACCTTTAAGCAATGAGAGAGCTTTGTCCGCCTTATCCCGTGTCAGCTTCCCTTTAGTTACCAAGCCTTTAACATTTGCTGTCACAACAAAAAACTATCAGAAAATATTTAAGACTTTCAGGAACAGGATCTTGCCAATGCATACACAAAAAAAAGGCCTGGGTATAGTATCAATTATTTGGAAACGAATGCGTAACATTTGGCAGGTCTGAATCCGATGCATGACTAATTATCAAATAATAAACTACATCTATAAATCAGCATATTATCATCTAGAGCCATGCTTCCATGATTTACTTTCAGCACATTTTCAACATAATAGGATATCTATATTGCTATTAACTTAAGAATTGTCTTCCACTATTCTCATCACCAAATTTCCAAAGCAAAAATGATGGTTAAAACATCATATGCCTTACAACAGCCTTAATCCTAAAGACCCACTCATAACACATAGGTCTTTGACATTTGGATTCGTCTGCTATGCTGAATTAGTTGTTGTTTGGCAGGTCTCAGGAGATTTCCTTGTTCTGAGTTTCCTATAGCAATAAACACATAGAAAATGAAAAATTTCAAGAATTACTGCCAATGGTTAATCACCTTCTATCATTTTTATGCCCTTCTGAAGATATTCAGTGTTGATTTCTTTGAGAACAACATATACATTGCTCAGAAGAAGGGCTGTAGCTATGCCAGAACCCATTAGACCTCCCCCAATGACAGCAACCTTCTTTATATGCCTTGGTTTAAGCCCAACATCAGTAACATTGGGAACCTGCATAAGTTAGAATTTAGAAGACACCATGAGAAAGAAGCAGAGGCTAAAGTGTAGTTACAGAAGATAACTAGACACCCTTCACCATCAATTTTGTTCATTTTTCTTCATTAAGCATTACAGAGTATTTCAAGGATGATTCACAGAAAATAGGATTTTCAAAGCCAAGCCCGATTATTTGGTTTAAGTGTTGGGGCAATTAAGTTGCTACAGAACCAATCAAACAAACAGACAAACTAAAACAAATGGAGCAGATGGAGATCTAATCTTGATATGCAAACAGATGTCATTAATTCCAAGGATAGAGTTCAACTACCCACTAATTTACACACTGTTGTAGGAATTGGGATGATCTCCCAGTGAGAAGTTACTTGCATAAGAATTGTACCTTTGATGTTGCACGTTGGGCAAAAAAGACATGCACAAGACCTCTTGAAGTATCTGATAGAACTAACTCCTTAAAAACCTTAGCCTCCTGAATGACAATTTCATTTGTTAGAACAAAAATGAACAGGTGACATGCTGCAGTTTCAAGACAGTTGGTAAAAGATGCTAGTAACCAAGAATGATTATATCTGAATCAAGAATATAATCAAAAAAATTAACAGCCAAAGTAAACCAATTATAACAACATTACCTTTAGGACTCCACTATATCCTCCATGAATAATGCCATCCTCGATCGCATCAAGGCATACCTGGTGCTGAGGCATATTGGGGGCTGTCTTCCTGGCTTGTTGTCTAGCAACTTTAATTATCTCGCGTGCCTCAGACAGGGAGCAAAGCTTGTCTGTCCTGTGAAGAGACCGTACCCATGGTTTTCGCCTCTCTACAATGTCCAAAGCCCATAATCGAGATACTTTCAGCAACTCTTGAGAAGGCACAATAGCATCGATAAGACCAAGCTTCTTCCCTTCTTCAGACATGATTGGCTTGGAAAACTGAAAAGTGAAATATGCTATAACTGAAAAGGATAGCCTATACTAAATTGGCATCAATGGAAGGTGAACTTAAAATGCACAGATTATCAGCTGTTCAAAACAAGAAAACAACGAGCAGGTAGAGGGTAGGGCCCAAAATTTTATAGTTTTAAAATAGAAGACAAGCAACTGTTCCACACTTCTCAACATAATGAAGCTCCAAGCGTTCCTCCTTTGAACTATCCTCTCTAGCTATAAAAGTAAACATTTTTTTCCCCTTCTGCCTCTTCACTCTTAAGAGTACACAACAGTATTTGAATTTTGAAGTACTTCAATACATTGCGAAGTGAAGAAAGTTATTGATGACCACAAAAATATGAGACTGGAAATGAAAAGAATAAAAATGAGTAGAGGAGCCAATTACCAGCATCATCTCAATTGCCTTGTGAAGCCCTGCAAGCCTTGGAAGACGCTGCGTGCCTTACAGAGCAACAGTATTTTCAGAATTCAGTCAACACTATCATGATGCTATTGTACAGCTTATGTATAATAAAGTTATACCTCCAAATCCTGGAATTACACCAAGTGTCAACTCTGGCAGGCCAAGTTGAGTTCTTGGAGCAGCAATGCGTGCATGGCATCCCTGCACGAGAGTTAATAATTAAATGTAATTGCACAAAGACACGGACAACAAATTAATCCACTAAAAATTTAACAAAACTAAACTAAAAAACTGTCTGCTTAGAAGCGGGAGCACACACCAATGCCAACTCCAAACCACCTCCAAGAGCAAGTCCTTCCACGGCAGCAACAACAGGCTTTTTTGAATCTAATACACATACATATAAAGTATTAACCGAAAGAGTAATTGGTGTGGAAAAATTGGAGCCCAGTAGTTAATGTTGAGTAAGTACCTTCAAGTATGTTGACCACAAAGTCAACAGATACATCGGGCATAAGCGACACATCCCCTGCCAAAAATATAATGGTGAATTCTCAGCCATCCAACATTGAACTCTAAGCAAAAACAGTAAGCACAAAATAATTCATTTGAATCATACCGGTCTTGTGAACCTTCTCGAAAACATTGATATCAAAACCACCAGAAAACCTTCCTCCATTGCCTTCATGGACGAAGATATAGAAGCAATTAAAACGTATAGTTCCGGTTAAATTACACTTCATCCACAAAGAAATAGCATTGAAACATTCAAGCACATTCAATTTTGTATTAAATCAAGCAGCACATAACAAATCGACATAGTCAGGCAATTGAATCAAAAGAGTACAAATCAAAGCTTAATTACCAGTCAAAACAATAGCCTTCACATCGTTTCTCCTCGCGGCCTCGTCGAACTTCTCCTTCAACCCCGCTATAACTGTAGCATCACACACAAAAGTCAGAACTCAGAACACACAATTTAATCGGCCAGAATTGTGAACGAAGTTGAGGAGCTAGCTCGATTACTCGATACGGCTAAAGCGTTGACAGGTGGATTGCATATGGTGATGACAGCAACGCCGTCGTTTCCGACCTCCAAGGTGACCTTGACCTCCGCCATGGATCCGCGAACCAGAGCACCTAGGGTTTCGTGATGAGGATAAGAATGATATCGGAGGGAGAAAGCAAAATGATGATGATGACGGTTAGCACTACGAGATCACAGTATGGGTATTTGCTTTGCAGGTTGATAATGCTCTCGGGACTCTCAAGGTCAGAAATTGACAAATGACTGTGGCAGTCTTCGATTTGTATACTTTTTGTACTCCACGTGTTAATGATGTCATTAATTAGCAGGGGACGTATCAGCTGCTGTTGATCGAATGAAAACTTCTTCAATTTGATTGGCTTGACTTTCCAAGTGAAGTCGTTCGCGGTTGTTAAAAGTTGTTAAGTGGGTAATTTTTATTTTTATTTTTATTGTTTTGGAGAAGAAAGACGATCAGTCTGTCACTACTTTACAATTTCTTTTTTATTATTTTTTAAATAAATGAACATCAACTTTATAGATAATGAGCAACATTATACTTAAAAGCATATGCATCCATGGAAGAGAGCAATTGCCAATTTATTAATCAAGGCACTTCATTATTTATTCTCGATTGACCTTAATAAATTCCGGCAAGAGAAATCCTCTTCACCTTGTTTCTTCTTTTCTCTTTATGAAAAATGATCTCATAAGTAATAGGGATTACGAAAGACTATTTGATTTTGGTCAAATTTTTAGATTTTCTTTTACCCAGATTTTTTTTTTTTTTACCTTTACCTACATATTTAGCTTTCCTTATAACAATACATTGATAGTCTCTAATTCTATACAAGGATTTCTCATTTTTCGAAGAGATCCAAGACGATAAACACATCATGAAAGAAAAAACACTAGAAAGAGGCTACAGAATGTGAAGCAATAACTGAACTGTACAAGAAACCGCATAAAGATTAATTGAATTACTTTTTGCAAGGCAAATTTAAGTTACATTCCACCATAAGTGGCAGATGCTCGCTGTTTCTCCAGAAATGTGAAAATATCAAAAAGGCCAAAAAAAAAAATCCTAGCATGTAGCAATCAAACTAGCTATGATGTTAATTTGTATGTAACAATCTAAAATGATATCTAGTGCAATTACAAGGCTCTGCATTTTACACCCACTTGGATCGAACTATGGTTGAAGCTAAAAATTCTAATCTACAATATATTAATAACCTTAAAAAACAAAAACAAAAATTAGATCCTTCTAAGAGTGGTTCCTAGTACTGTCTTGCCAGTTCACACTGGCAAGTCGACCGAATTTACCTTGGGCAAATCTTGTGTGCTGAACTCTTTTTACAGTTCTTCTTTAAGCTTTTGGTTTATTTCCTCCGTTTTCGGGAACGGAAGGGGGTTTAGGAAGCACAGTACTAGGGGCTAAAACTGCTGCTGTAACCATCTGTGATGTCTTGGCTGTAGGTGGAAAAGCAGTTCTTGCAACACCATTGCTAACTGGTCCCTGCTGACTGCCTGTTTCCATTCTTGCATTTGTAGTGCCATTGCTGACTTGCTCTCTCTGAGCCGCCGCTTCACTTCGGGCCAAAGATGAGCACTCTGCTTCTACAATAAAAAAATTAAGGAGGTACATTGATTTCCAATGTCGAAGTGGTGAAAGAAAAATAAAGCATAAATTATTGTGGACTGGACACTAAAAGGAATCTCAACTTAAACTAAAACAAAGCCATCAGTTCTTGCCATTTTCTCTTTTAAACGGGCATCCTATGGCGATCAGGCCAGGTAAAACCATACCGGATAAAATATTCACAAAGAAACTATCCTGACAGTTTGATTATAATCGAAAAGTTTTAACTTCTTAATCCAGATAAGAAAAATGATGGACTTGCCTTTAAGTTCTCCGCGAGTAATGAGCATATTAAGACAGCCACGAAACTTCGTTAACACAATCCTTTCCTGTTCTGCATAGACTTCTGTCATTCCTTGTCCATTGGGCAACTGTGAAGATGTGTTGCATCGATCCCCCATTAACCCATTAGGAGAAGCAGCTGCCATGAACATTGTATCTTGTTCATCACACATCAACGCCAGAGTACCAGGAGACATTGGTCTCACTTTTGGCCCATCAGCACCATCTGAATTGGAATCTTCAGGGCTCATTTTGTCAGCTTGGTTTGCAGTAGAACAATCATCAGTCACAGCTTTCTGAGCATCAGATTCCTTTTGGCTTTGCAACCTGTCTTCTGTGGCTGAAGCAAGGGAAGCTTCTGTCTGATATTCTGCCTGCTTCTCTGCAGCATTTCTTCGGTCTGCACAGATTGGACACATTAATGTACAGACCATGTAAACAAACCTTTTTGGTCAAACTAAAGCACCATTTTCATGTCTACTAAAATCACTTGAAAGGTGACTACTTGAAGCATCATCACGATAGATGATTTGCTACTAATTGATCTTATCATGTACTATCAATAAGTGATGTCATCCCGCCTTCGTATCTCATCGTTAAGAATATTTGGAACTACCAAGGAAGAAAAGAAATCGTTTTATTTTCGATATAAACACATCTGTATAAGTGCAGACCCTTATGAAAAACAATGAAATTTGAATCACTGATTTGTCAATTTATGAACCAGTAAACTACCTGCAAGTGTCTTTGCCGCTTCTTCTGCTACCACAACCAAAACTGAGCAAAGCTCCTTCAAGTCCTGTGGTTGGATGATGTCTGCTAGAAGAGACCTTCAAAGATCATACACAACTTAGTTTTGAATCATGTAGATTAACAGTAGCTAATAAAACCACCAAAGCATACCTGTATGTGAACTTTGAAGGCCCTAATCCTGCAGTACCACCAAGACGAGCAACAGGGACCGAAGACGAAGAGGGTGCAGGAGGTCTGAGATGGTTTGCCTGAGAAATATATAACATACATTTAATGATAGTACTCCAAACAAGAATATGGCACCAAAAAATCAGTGCCAAGATGAAGCTAACAAAAAAATATGCAAATCTCATTAACCATAATTCCCAATCATCAATTTTAACCAACAGCCTAATTTGGCTTGTTGAAAAATGAGTTCGCTGGTCAAGAGATAATCATCATCATAATAGGAATATTTGTGTCCATTTACACCACTAATTTTCTGAAGTTATTACTTATACCACAAAACTAAATTTACCTGTGGAAACTGTCCAATCCTATGAGCTGACGGATCCTTGGCTGTCGGTCCAAAAAAGAGTTCCTGACCTTTTCTTTTCTTGGATACCGGAGGGGATGATATATATCCAGAGGATCCAATAGCTCCGGTAATGGCAGCATTTGCTGCCTGTTGAAGATATGCCATGTTGTTGCTATGATCACCATGAAATAGAGCTTGTCTCTCTTCACTTCCTTCAAAGTTTTTGCAGTCTATGCACTTACAGTTCTCAGAGCATAGAATGTTGGCTTGGAAGCATTCACAATATTTCTTGAGGCACCCTGATTTCTTGCAGTGGCATCCCTTATTGTGCTTTGCCAATATCAAAAGTTCACCTGCTTCCTCCTACACATTTCCAAATTGGTCAATTTTCTTATCAGTGACAAAATACCAAGTAAGAAACACCAAAAGCTACTATGTAAAGGACACGAAGCAGAAATTATAACATAATTCTAATTACAAGGTATAGAATTCAAATACTGCAGTAAAACAAGTAATCCACATCCATCGAGACATTTTTTTTGTGATTGTATAACAGAGTGAAAAATAATTCCTCGAAAAGGAAAAGAGCATATGCACCACAACCACAAACTCCCTCAGGAAAATTAAGCATTTATTTAAAACATTTCAGCAAAAATATTCAAATTAAATAGAGCATGTAATGATTTTCTCACACTCTTAAGGTCTTGATTATTTCAGACGAATGTTGTGTCCTCAACTTCTTACCAAAGCCAACGGTGCATAAAGGGTCAGGATTGCAACTGCCGGGTGACCCAGTAATAAAACAATCGCCCACAATTAAAATGTTGGGCTCTCTTATGTACAAGCCAGGAAAAAAAAATCACCTTAGAAGTTTGATGAGCACACTAAATCCTAGCTTTAAGCCTATTAGTACAAGACTCCACATGAGATGAAGCCAAAAAATGAAGTTAGAAAAGAACATCTTCAATGTTGTCTTGACTTTAGAACCATAATACTAGGAGAAAAGAAGATGCTGTGCACACATATTAACGAGAGCCCTTCTGTAGCATTCATGACTCTAATGCCTTCATGATAGCTAAATAGTCAAACTCCAGTAAATAAAAATCACATGCATAAACAAAGATGTGGCCTCCTCATCTGGTAATATAAATTTCAAAGTGGATCATGGCAGAAAATAGTCCAAAAACTAAGAATTACATACCCGACTATCCCTTGTTCCATGAGGGCTGCTTGCAATTTTTGGCCTAAATGCATTTGGATTACGCTCCAAAGTAGCTTCTACTGCATCTCGCCTAGCACCTTCGTTTTCAACATTGTTGCAACAGTTTACACAGTTGCAACCATCACAGTAAATTCCAGATGCAAAACACTCGCAATACCTGGTCATCAGATGACAAAAGAATGAACTTCATATCAGGGTTTGGGTTTGTGCATGCCTGTTTTATAGTTCTTTGATGCACAAAATTCATGTAAACTGAGACTTGTTGCAAGACAATTTCCATTGGCAAAGGAAAATAAAGAACACCCATTTAGTTTTAAGGTCAAAGAAAGAAAAAGTGTCAATATAGTATTTCCAAACTGTAGCAAAATGGAAAGTGCAAAGAAGTTATGCACTTACAGCTTTAAGCAGCGAGAGTGTTTACAGTTACACTGTTTTTGCTTCTTAGGAGTGCCATCTTTAGCTTCAACATTCGGTCTCGGTCTTGATTTTGGGGATTCTGGTTTTCTAAGAAAGAAATAACAGTGTTTATGAGATCAGTAAACCAACTTGAGCTTGCACATAAGAATTTTCACTTAAAGCCTACATCTGTATCATCAGATGTGTCTCTATGCACAGTAATTACCATAAAATTCAACCTTGTACAAAAAAAGACATCAGTAAATGAGCATCAAATGTACACAGATGGATCAGCAATCAAAATGTTAGCAGCTACACCAAAATTACAACTCGCTTACCAAAAAAGGAATTACAATTCAACAATCCAAAAGGAAAGAAAGTCAATCCCCCAGAAGCCATGTGGTAAGGCATTCCTTCTTGGGAGGGGAAAGCAGTGGCAAATAACATCAGTCAATGCTCACATTTCTAAGGGAGTATGACATTTAAATTATAGAAATTGATTAGAAAGGGTTTAGAAAATCCTTAACTCTACACTAAATTATCAGAAAGAAAAGTGCATAAACCATATGTTTAGCTTGTGGCGACACATAACACCCAAATGCACCCTAGTATAAATAGATCGAATGCAATTATTTCAGAAACACAAATTTAATTCTCCCATTCGTTTAGAAATGCAGTAGTTAAAGTAACCAATCTTCAGCAATGCCAATAGCAAAAACCCCATCAAACACTCCCAAAACTATCCAGCAACAAAAAAACTTCACCCTCCACAATCAAACCTTCAACAAAGATCTCAACATTGTTTACTAGACCCCAGAATACACAAGCTCAAAGACTATACTCTCCACATACAAAAGCTCTCAAATGACCTCCAAGTTTGAGCTCAACTCACATCTTACTTCACAATCCAAAATCCAAACTTCTCAATCAAATTGAAGTATTTAACTATTGAGAAACAACTGGACCAAAAATTTATCAAGTAACACACTTTTTCCAATCAAATTAAAAAAGCTACAAACTTACACAGGTCTCACGGAAGGTATAGGTGGCTGCGGCGGCACCGGTACCGGCACGCCCACCACCTGTGGCTTTGGTTGACTCTGCGCCACAGTCACGGTCTGCAGTTGCGGCTTTGGGGGCTCCGGCAACGCCACACTTCCCGACGCCGCCCCAAACCCCGTGAAATCGAGCTGCCTCGCAAGCTTCTTGGCCGGAACGTCGCTGCTCGACGCCGTCGTTGCACTGGCCGTTGCCGCATCCGATTGCGCCTTCTTCGGAGCCGAATCGGCCCCGTCACCTTCCCCCATTAAATAAAAAAATTCAAAAAAAAATTCAAATTTCGCCCAAAATTTTCGATTTTTTTCTTCGACAGATAAACTCAATCCACTGATTACTCTCAGATAATAGCCGAAATTCCCCGAATTCGGGCGCCTTCAGATCCACGGAACAATCGGAATCCTTCAGAAGATTCAAACACTCTGAAATTCCGTCGCTGTGCAGCTCAAATTCACGGCGAAGCTCGACCACTAGTGGCCGCAATCAGAACGAAGTCGAATTGCGAAACAGATAGTGTGGGGCAAGTGATAAATCTTGGGTAGAAAATGTTGAGAGAAGAAAAGCGAGAGTCTTTGGAAGATAGAGAGGGGATTGAGAAGAGAGGAGGGCAGCAACAAAGGCGCCTCTTTTTTGTTCTTCTTCTTCTTCCTCGTCTCTCCTCCCTCTCTCTTCCAGTCTTTTGAATTTCAATTTTGTAAATATTTGACGGTGAGATTGGGATGCTTTCTGATCTGACGGTGGATATCGAGAGTACCTATAGACGGTGAGCATTCATAGAAGAGAGTAAGTATGCTAGCAATTGACCGTCGGATTAAAGAAGATGCAAACACTCATGTCTAATTGCCAAAAAAACAAAATTACATAGAGAATTTTTCACCTTGGACAGTGGTACATAGCAAATCAAGTTTTTAGGCTCAGCCTAAGCGGTGAGTGAGACATAATAAATTGCGTTAAGATTAAGTTAGGTGACGAGTTTCGATCCCTGATTGTAATCAGTAAAATAAAAAATTATTAAAATAATTATTTACGAATTCCGCACACTTTATTTTCGAATTGAATTATTAATATCACGACTCATATTATTTACGAATTCCTCACATTTCTCTTGTTTTTAATTCATATTTTCTTATTTAGCTGATATCACAAGCCTAAAGATGCAAAAAGTACTTGTGCGGATGTAAATATAAAGTAAGACTCCGCAAAAAAAGTTAATCTCATACAATAAAGATTTATGTATATTTATCCTCTCAACACTCATGACATTAGGGTACATAGGAGGTTAGTTTGATGGATGCACGGGCTATTGATCATGAAAGATAAAACAATGTATACTTATTCACAATGCTAACATGTATTCTCGTCAAAACTTTTAATGATTGAAATTTAAATCTCAATGTGATTAAATTTTGAAGAATGAAAAATAAAAGTATCACACCTCTTACAATCACTATAACAAGCCTAGAATTTGAACCCTTCTCCCCAATTTTTTTTATGGCAAACTTTTTTTTTGGGGCAATTTATGGCAATACTTATTTGAACAAACTGAATGATCAATTTTTGAGTTGGGAATTGGGATACCACCACGAACAAACTGAAACAAGTGGTGGAACATAGAATGGTTGTTTCGAATTCTCACGTGTTGATTAGTAACAAAAACGGGCCAGGTTCTTTGAACTCTCACAATCCAATTCCAACCTCTCAACCTTCTTCACTATCCACCTTCTTAAACCCAACAGCACTAGCTAGAGGAGTTCCCAACCCACCACAAACATCAAACATGGCCTTCTCCGAGTTTCGACCACTGGACGAAACCAACCTCCTAGACTACATAACTTCCGTACCATCCCTCTCTTCCAAGCTCGACCACAACCTCGAAGACATAAAGATCAAAGAAGTCGGCGACGGTAACCTCAACTTGGTCTTCATCGTCATCGGTTCCAGGGGCTCTTTCGTCATCAAGCAGGCTCTTCCATACGTGCGTAGCATCGGCGAGGCATGGCCGATGACAAAAGAGCGAGCCTATTACGAAGCAGCGGCGCTCAAAACGCACGGTCGTTTATGCCCGGATCACGTGCCTCAGGTCTATCATTTCGACCAAACCATGTCGTTGATCGGCATGCGCTACTTGGAACCTCCACATATCATCCTGAGAAAGGGTTTGGTCGGTGGGATTGAGTACCCTCTGCTGGCGGACGACATGTCGGATTATATGTCCAAGACTCTGTTCTACACGTCTCTGCTTTATCACTCTACGACTGAGCACAAACGCGGCGTTGCTGAGTTTTGTGGGAATGTGGAGCTGTGCAGGCTCACTGAGCAGGTGGTTTTTTCTGACCCTTACAAGGTTTCTGAATATAACCGCTGGACTAGTCCATATCTTGATGCTGATGCTGAGGCTTTGAGGGAGGACAAAGCTTTGAAGGTTGAAGTTGCTGAGCTGAAGTCTAAGTTTTGTGAGAGAGCCCAAGCTCTAATACATGGAGATCTTCACACAAGCTCTGTAATGGTAACTCGTGAGTCGACCCAAGTTATAGACCCGGAGTTTGCATTTTATGGGCCAATGGGTTTTGATGTTGGAGCTTTTCTTGGCAATTTGATTCTGGCTTTTTTTGCACAAGATGGATATGCTGATAGAAATGCATACAAGGAATGGATTCTTAGGACTATTCAAAACACTTGGGAACTTTTCCACAAGAAATTCGTAGCATTGTGGGAACAGCACAAAGATGGGGAGGGTGAGGCTTATGTTGCTGCAATTTACAACAACTCTGAGGTTCAACGACTTGTGCAAAAGAGGTTTATGCAGGATTTGTTTCATGACAGCCTTGGATTTGGCGCTGCAAAAATGATAAGGAGAATTGTTGGGGTTGCCCATGTTGAGGATTTTGAATCGATTGCTGATGCTGAGAAACGGGCGGGTTGCGAGCGAAGAGCACTTGAGTTGGCAAAGCTGCTTCTCAAGGAGAAGAAGAGATTTCAGGACATTGCTCAAGTTGTTTCAGCCATTCAACAAATCCAGTAAATGGCAAGTTCAAGGCAAGTTTGCAATATGCTCGAGGATTTATAATTCCGCTAATATACAAACATCATCTGTGAAAAATAAATAAAAACAAGTATTGGTGTAGAACTAGATTCCCAAGGTTTAGCTTCAAGCATCAACTACTGTCCAACCATTCCTTTGCAGAAGCACTCAAAAAACAAATAAATACAAAGTGAGAAATAGTACTGACTACTGCATACTCCATATCAACAACATCACCAACAAAACATTAAGCCCCGAAGAGAGCATGTGACCGGTTTAGAGTCGCAAATAAGCAGAACAGAATACTAAAACTAATACTAAGCTATGCAGAACCTTCCTTACTCTCTCAAGACAAAATTACAGATATGAATTTGCGCTGGTAATGACAAAATTACAACTGAAAAACGTGCCCCAGGCACTGTTAATATGCACCTCCAATTCGGTCTCGCCCCATGCCACGACGATCATCTCGTCCCCGATCCATGTACATAGGCCGGTTATAGTCCTTTGGTGGCAGGCCACCCCTTAACGGTGAACGGCTTCTCTGTCTAGCATCATGTGCCCATCGGCCACGGTAAGGAGGAAGTGGTGGAGGTGGAGAAGGAGATAGTGGTCGCCTTTCAAATGCTTTCCTTTCAAAGAAACTATCCCTCCCACGATCTCTATTACCCCTATCCATAGGCATTGGCCTATCAAACTTGGTTCTTCCTCTATAGTTGTCTGAGTAATCCAACCAATCTCTTCGCATTTGGTGGTCAGGAAACCTGCCTTCATGCCTTGGAGGTGGCAACCCAGCACCAAACTCTCTAGGGCCATCTCTAGCCCAGCCACGAGGAGGAGACCTGTAGCCATTCAAGGTTCTTCCATAGGGAGGATCAACTGGAGGACCAGGGAAGCGTCTAGGGGGAGAATTTGGAAGCGGTAGGCCAGGATAACCCCTTCGAGGACTTCCCCCAGGTCCATCACGGAACTTGTTGCAGTTGTTACAGTGGTCCCGCCTCGCAAAGTTCAAGTTGCCACATCTGAACATGGTTAATTACACGAGTTAATTAACTCCATGGCAAAATGAAAGCAAACTTAAATGGCAAGAAGAAGAAAACTGAACTGCTAAAACAGGAACCTCTTCCCTTATAGGGTTAGCACGATGCTGAAGCTTATAGCTATTAAAATACGAAATAATTTGATCACTGTGATTCGGTTACTAGAAAACTTATTGATGCAAGGAACAACATTCAACAAGGGTAAGCTTAGTTGAATAAATATAATTCTTCGGATCTTGTAACTAGATTCTGTAAACTTGTAAAGTCTACATGTGCCTATCATTGACAAGGAATCACCAAATCAGAAGATTCAGAACCATCTCATACAACCATAGTAATGATAACTTCAGAAAAAGTTCAAAAAGAAAGAGAAAACAGAAAACCTAGCGAAAAACAAGGGGGCAACTAACTCACAAAGGATCCGGGCAAAACCAATCTCCTTCCCTTGGGCGCACATTTGGATTGTTTCTACTGCCTTCACCTCTGAACGGCCCAGGACCAACCCGTGGCCCATCTAAACCTCTACTAAATGGTCTGCCAGCACCCCTTCCTCCTCGAGCATAAGGGGGTGAGTTGTCTCGATATCTACCAGGATCCCGCGCACTGCCAAACCCACGACTGCGTTGTAGACCACCAGAATGACCATACTCAGAACTGTAGCGATGATCTGCATCCCTACGACGTACAGGAGAAGCAGAACCTGCACGTATTCTATATCCTGGATAAAGGAAGTGAATTGCAAAGATGAGAAACCACCAAAATATACAGAAAAACAAATAATGGGAGTATAATATAGTAGTAGTAGTAGTAGCCAAGGGATTGGGAGTTGCAAGGACTGTTACCATCATTCAGGGCATATCTTCATTGTGGGTAGGTAAAAGAAACATGTTATAAGTGTGGAAGAGAGGAAGAAGTTCAAATGAACACTGCCCTTGTCACTTCCCAAACAACTGGCGCATATTACCATTAAAATACAGCAATAAGCAAGTCAAACCAGGATTAGTCAACCTCACAGTCCACGTCACACAGGGTAGAAGGCACCATTGAGATGATAAAATTACAGAGAGTTCGTATATTTTCAAAAAGCCACATCCAATCTACCATATGAACCATTACAAGCTAACCACATCTATTTAACCTACAGAACTGGAAAAACCCCATAATCATTATTCTGGAGTAACCATAACCCTATGCAGAATTCGTAGTCATAAGGAAGAAAAATTTAACCATATCTGCAGCCTACAATAAGAAGATGCAAATGCACCTAATTGATACTATACTCAGCACAGAGAACAATAATCCCAAAGCAAATCTGTTCCAAGACCCTCAGTAGAAATTTGCCAGCAACAAGCAGAGAAACCAATTGTGCATACCCACAGGAAAAGAACTGCCAGAAAAGAACACCACGGAGCTTCAAGCCTCCAGATAATTCTTCAGTTTACCACTCCCAATTTGTTTGTTTCTTTAAGAGAGCATCTTCGTATCTTTTATGAAAATTCAAGTATGAGCCCCAGATTTTACTAAAAAGCACTAAATTTCGTCAGTTTTCCACTGCAGCTGCAATGCATAACCATTCCGAACAGTAGAGGCATGTCCAACTCAAATAAGTAACTCCCTGTTAATATGGTGCCAGTGCCACTATACATTGAAGAACTTAGAAAGTGAATTCTAAACAAGTTTGAATGAAGAAATAAATTATCATCCAAAAGTTCCAAGGTTTCTGCAGCTTTTTTTTACAAGCTCCCTTCGCATCGATATAAGTATAACAAAAAAACCTACAAAATTTGGGGGACCTAGAAATGGACATACTAAACGAACTGCCCCAAGGTGCCTGCAATCTTACTAGTTACTATATAACCCTCCAACTGACATATCGCTTTGGCTGGTTTGCTGAGAAGCATCAACTCATACTAGTTACTATATAACCATCCAACTGACCTAAGGAAAAATAAGAAAAATGAAAAGTGAAACCCAGACAAACACCATCCCAACCACAAATTAAAGAACCAGCAAAACCAAAGAACTAGAGAAGCTCCATATTACCCCACAAACATCATCTTCCTTACTGCCATGCATATCCAAAACGAGGAAATTCGGGACCATTTAACCAAACTGAATTTCCCATCATCTTGCAGTTGACCAAATTTTTTATCTTCCAGCAGCATCTCCAAGTAAACCAGCCTCACTGTTGGTTGCAATTCCAATTAACCAACATGATAATGTTTAGTGGTGGTAAGTTCCCACAATGCTCGCAGTATGCATGTTCCAAAAAGTCTTAAGCACATATCCCTACCAAACTTCAAATCTTGAATGGCATTTGAATAAAACCCTTATTGGATATGAGCCAGACACTATAATCATCAATCCCATGAAAATTGAGACTAATACCCCCAAAATACCGCAACCATAGGCAATACAACAAAATGAGCCCAGACACCTATATTCATTGATGCAGCAACCCACGAGTTCAGACATTATGTACAATGATATCTCCCACAAACAAAATACCCAGAATATGAAAATATAATTCCCCAATACCATGATCCACGATTGCACTCACACCAACATGCCTTCCTCAAGATTCAAGTTCTTGCAGGCAACATTCAGAGCTGTAACACACAACAGCAGAATTTATTCACAGTTTGACACTGTATAAGTGGTTATAGACCCACAAGTTCGACATGCAGTTTAAGCAAGAGGCAATAGGTTCTGAATACCCATTTGTTAATACTAGCACGAATTCATTGACATAATTATAGTCGTTAATCAAAAATATGATTGAGCATATACTAAAATACAAACCAATTGCTGTGTTCTAAGAAGTTCCAACACATAATATAGATTGCTCAAATTTAAGCTCATAGAATCACCAAATCGAATTCCACAACACAAAGAACATTTTGTACTATCTGAAAGTTCATATTGATTTTATATAGATCTAGTGCAGATATCCATGACAGTAAGCATATCAATTCAGAAAAAAGCTAATCACAATTTTTCCAAAACCAAAGCATTTCAACGAAAAAGCTCTATACAGCAATCCAACCACAACTCCTCGTAAACCAGCAAAACGTTTATACTAAGAAATACACAATAAGCATAACTTCATAAGTATGCAACATGCATCATAAATATACTAAACTGATTTGAACATAAACCGCATCAAATAAAAGATGAGAGCGGGAACACGAACCAGGGTCATCGGTGTAGCGATCCGGACGACTGTACTGAGGAGGCTCGCGGCGAACCTCGCCGGGCTCGTAATCGCTTCCACGGCCACCTGTGCCGGCACCGCCCCCTGCGTCGCTGGTGGAGGGCCGCACGACGAGACTGCTGAGAAGAGGCTGATGGTGTGGTGTGGTTTGCTCCTCGTCTCTCGAACCCATTGTTTCCGTATGCTTCGCTGTTCGATAGCGATGAGTTGCAAAGCCAGGTGCGGGTAACGTGAAGCCCTAAATTTTTGCCAAAATTACAAAAGAGGGTGACACTTTTTCCTGGTTTTACAAACGAGACATGTTGTTGTCAGACTAATATGCGGGGGTATTTGAGGAATTTGAATAATAGCGTATGTGCTTAACTGCTTACTGCTCAACTCAATCGAGATTAGGAGATTGTTAGTAGCTTTTCCATAGTCAATCTACAGTGTTTGTGTTTTCTAACTCAACAATCTTTCTTTTCCATAGTCCATCGTATTTTTCATTGACACCTAGTGAAATTTGTGTATTCTAACTCAACAATTTTTCTTTTCTCCCTTCGTCACTTCATTTCTTTCGCGATTTCATGACTTTGTAGGTAACAATCCAAGACTCTTGTCAGCTCACATACCCCCTCACAACAATTGTATCCCACGCTATCTGCCTACAACATCGATCCTTAACGCATGATCTTTGATATGCTTATCTATGGTTGTTATTTCTTTTAATGACATTTTTTTTTTTCTCGGGAGTTAAAAAAATTAAGTTTCGAAATTCTCAAATGAAAATATAATTTTAAAAAATTGTGATTTGTGAGTAAAGTTACGTTTTCCACTCAAAAAATAAATTATGACTTTAAAAGGTAAAAGATGGTTCTAAATGACAAAAAAAAAAATTCACCTTCACTCTCCTACAAAAAAGTTTGGGGGGACATGAAGAAATGTTCCTTACTCTAGAGGCGCAAATGTAAATACGCGAATTGTCCTTGCAAATTACTCCCAACATCTTCACGTGCAGTTTGTCATACAAGTCACCGATCTTAGTACACGCGTTAAAGTATTAGGGGTTATGGGCCCACCGCCCCACCCTCATAGCAATTTAAGCAAACTATGGGGACTAAATACAAAACTAAGATACTAAAAGATGTAGATGGAACCCCACGGGTCCTTTACGTCACAGTGACCGACCACCAACAAAGCCAACACCTGGACGTAACACTAGCTTCCTCCGCAACCAGACACATTCCCATCCTTTGCACTCTGCCACCTTGCACAATTTGAACCATCAAAAAACCGAAATGACCACAAAGCCATTACCTGCTACGATTTCCCACCAACTATGAGTTGACGTCTGTTCTCCTTAAAACACTCCGACTGCACTAGATCCTTACCTGTTTTTATTTTAGCAATTAATTGTATTTCACAACTAATCTCTGTCCGTAGAGAAAAAGAAAAAGAAAATTTTGTTTCTTTTTGTTTCTGGGCCTTTTGGCCATACCAAAAAAAAAAAAAAATAATAAGGAGTTGTACTTCTGTTACTTTCTCCATAATTAACAGAACTTCCTCGCACTCGCACTCGCCATTTTCGTTACCAGAACCACCGCACCAGACCCACAATAGTACGCGGCCAACCTCGCTCAGTCTCTCTCTCTCGCATAAATAAGCTGGTGAATAGGTCAGAGGCGAGAGCTTTGTTCGCGAAGTTCGGTATAGTTCAGAGACGTGAAGGACTTGGAGTGAGAGTTCGAGACTCACCGACTTCCATTTCTCACAAGGCTTTGATTGTTCACGGCTCGTGGTTCAGATCCGCTGGATGATCGGAACGTAGAGAAGGTATTTAGCTTCGTGTATGTTTCTATAATGTGAATTTCTTTGAATCGCAACTTCGAGCTTGAGGTTTCGTTTTGATTGTTCATTTTTAATTCGTAACTTCCATGCGTTTTACTTGATTCTGAATTCTTGTGTTTGCTTCGAATTCGTTTTTCTGCTTGGTTTGTAATGAAACTGATGAATCAAACGATCAGGTAGTTTCCATATTCCAACCAGTGTATCTCTGTTCTTCGTTTTGCAATTTCGATTTGAGAATGGTAAAAATAAAAAGTACAGAATGCAATTTCAATGTGAGACATAAGCTTTGGCGCCTTTTGGTAGCGTAATTAATAATATTAATCACTAATACACTTCAAGTGCTATACAAATATACAAACAAAGAAATCATTACAGAATATTTGCTTTAGTAAATCATGGTCGGTTGTGTGTGTGCTCCCTGTCAAGTACATGGGGTGAGGTTGTGGGAACATGTGCAGTGGCTTGGCTTGACAACTTGGCTAGTGAAATATTTGGTTAATATTGGTCTGTGTGTTCACTAGTCTTTGTGGCAATGAGAATGGTATGTTGATAAATTGTAATAGTTTATGGCTTGTTATTCTGGAAATGGGAATTTGTTTTGATCTGCTGTGGATGCAATGAAAGTTTCATTCTAATTTTTTCCTAATTTGTGAGGAAGGCTGGTTGCAGCTTGGTATGTGGTACCGCCACCGTGAAGCATACTCGATGTACAAGCGCTTGTCATCGAGAGATTATACGAATACCACTGATGTGAAAACAAAAGAGTTTCTAGATACGGTTGACATGGAAGACAACTCAGGTAACTCTATTATGGATATCTGAAGTATATTTATGTTATGTGCTATTTTGTAGCAATGCTCCAATTTTGTTGTACTTTTTTAAGGTCAAGATTGATATACCATGGTTGGAGTCCTTCCATGTTTAGGCTTTTATTTTTTCCCATGATTTGTCCAGATTTCAGTTTTTGAGAACATTGCATCTGTTAGTGTATTTTTCTGCCTTTTTAAAAATCATTTTTTGGTGTATATGTGTTTAAAAGAAACAAAAACTGTAAATTTTTAGCTGCTCATTGGAGATGAGAGAGAAAATTAAAGAAGGGAAATTATGAGTAGAAGTTTACTTGAGTTTCTTGATTAAGAATATAGTTAACAGAACTTAAAATATGTATAATTCTATGAAAATCTTAATTCTGGTATGCGTCTCAGCTCTTTTGCAGAAAATTGCGGTTCCAGATCCTTCAAACCCCTCATGGAGGCTTTCCTTCCCCCATGTACTAGTGGCAACTATATCTTCATTCTTGTTTGGATACCATCTCGGGTTGGTGCTGACACTTCATTTCGTCTCTCTCTCTCTCTCTCATATTATTTTTATGTTGAAGCATTAAAGTAAATCCACCGTATTTTCAAATCTTTCATTGGACAGAGTAGTTAATGAACCACTCGAAAGCATTTCTGCAGATCTTGGTTTCAAGGGGAATACCTTGGCGGAAGGTGACATGAAGTGGATATTGTTTTCTTTTTTGTAATTTGTTCCTACCTATTTTCTGATTTTTGCATCAAGTTCTCATGGGTTTTATAATTTTGTATGAAATGAAGGTCTGGTGGTGAGTACATGTTTGGGAGGTGCCTTTGTTGGATCTTTATTCAGTGGATGGATAGCTGATGGAGTTGGACGTCGTAGGGCTTTTCAACTGTGTGCATTGCCCATGATTATTGGTGCTGTTATGAGGTGATACATTTACTTTGAAAAGCAGTCATCTCACAATCCTTATCATTCTGATTAGGCACTACATGGAGCTTTATTTTGCAAGATTGGGTCGTCTCTTCGTATAATGTATCACTTTGGTCTAGCAGTTAGATTCATGGTATCTTGTCAGTTGTGATATAGCTTTAAGCTAGAATCCGTTTCATGTACGTTGTTGATTTTGTTGATCCTCATACTCCTGTAATATTGTAGCTAAGTTGGGCTTTACTTTCCCCATGTATGGTCTGTTGGTATCCATATTACTTGCATTTGTATTCTACTATTAGTTAAACTAGTCCATAAAACTCATATGCACCTATCTCCCTGTCCCTCTAATGATACAAGTTGAAAGATTTCTGGCTAAAAGTTTCTACGTGCATTTTCAGTGCAACAGCCAAAACTCTTGCTGGTATGCTTTTAGGAAGGTTATTTGTTGGGACTGGTATGGGTCTGGGCCCTCCTGTTGCTTCTCTTTATGTGACAGAGGTAATCAGTGTAAACCTTTTTTAATGCTGTTATACCATGTGTGTCTTATCTAATCTAATGTTTCCTCATTTTTGTGAGCAGGTTTCTCCTTCTTTTGTGAGGGGTACTTATGGTAGTTTCATCCAGATTGCGACATGCCTTGGACTTATGGGGGCTCTTTTTGTTGGAATCCCTGTGAAAGAAATTGCAGGCTGGTAAAAAACATAATAGGCTTCACAATATCTCTGATTCATAATTAACCTTTCAAATTTACTATCTTAATTTAAATGTCAGGTGGCGTGTTTGTTTTTGGCTATCTACAATTCCAGCTGCAGTACTTGCTCTTGCCATGGTATTCTGTGCAGAGAGTCCACATTGGCTACATAAGGTCTGCTCTATACACAATTATTGTTGCTCAGATGACTTGAGTCCTTTCGAAACTCAGATTCATGTCAGTAATATGGCAAATGTCTGTAAAGTAGTTCCTTTTTCTTAAAATTTTTGAGCATTAATTTAATGGTGTTGATTTTGAAAAATACTTTTCTCTTTGGAGCATAAACATTGTGTCCTCATGTGTGTGTGAAACACATGTAAAGTGTAGCCTGCTGTTCTGTGTCAATTTCCGAAGATTGGTAACTGTTTAGGGATATGATAAGCCTCATAAATTTGGGGAATGCTAGAGTCTTTGTACTATTCTGAATATGTTAACCGTCTCTCATCATGTGATATAGCAAGGAAGAACTTACGAGGCAGAAGCTGCATATGAGAAACTCCTTGGTGGATCACATGTCAAAACTGCAATGGCAGAATTAACCAGGTTGGACAGCGGAGATGACACAGATACTGTAAGCCTTTCAGAGTTGCTCTATGGCCGCCATTTCAGAGGTAGATATGATACTTTCTGGCACTTCGTATGGGTTTTGCTTTATCATTTGACCCTCTCTCTATCCATCTATGGTGTATTCCTTTCCTCTTTCTTGTGATCTTTCGGC
Source organism: Rubus parviflorus (assembly GCA_029955375.1). Taxonomy (NCBI): domain Eukaryota; kingdom Viridiplantae; phylum Streptophyta; class Magnoliopsida; order Rosales; family Rosaceae; genus Rubus; species Rubus parviflorus. Next base: position 21,241,898 of record JARGGL010000004.1, read on the forward strand.
TTTCCGGAAGTTCTCTGTTATTCACACATTCCTTTTGCAGTTGTTTTTATTGGATCAACCCTATTTGCTTTACAACAGCTATCTGGTATAAATGCTGTCTTTTATTTCTCCTCAACTGTATTCAAAAGTGCTGGAGTACCATCAGGCCTGGCAAATGCCTTCATAGGAATTGCAAATTTATCAGGTGACTCTGATTTGCAGTAGCTAACTCTCCTATCCAACTATTGCATCTTCTCTTGACTGGATGAATTTTTAAAATTTTCAGGATCTGTTGTTGCAATGGCTTTGATGGATAAAGTAGGAAGGAAGGTGCTACTATTATGGAGCTTCTTTGGCATGGTAAATTGAATTTGCATACCATTTTTTTCGTTGAAGCTGAACTGCCATATAGATTTGACTGAAAAGACTCATTAAAAATCACATAATACATGGGAAAAGAAGCTGCAGCAAATGGGCTCTAATGTTGGAATATAAAAAGAGTAGTGTAATCCTCTGATAGAGGCTTGGGAAACTCCATTATCTTGTATCATGTTTTACTGTAAAGTAGCTTTTCAAGTTTACCTCAATATCATGCATGACTCTACGCTATTATGAGTAAATATGTAAAAATATGAAAATGTTTCTCATTTCAGAAAATGATTCTCATTTCAGTCGATTTTATTCAATTCATCGATTGACCAAAGAAAAATTGAATAATAATTAAATACTAAATTACATGAATTTAGATCAATCAAATACTGAATATTTCATTTTCTGTTTTTGGTTTTGAACGAATATATATAGAGCTTATGTTATTGCTAGCTTGGTCTTTGTGTAATACATTTTATCTACTCAGGCAATGTCAATGGCTCTTCAAGTTGCTGCAGCAAGTTCTTATTCATCAGGCTCTGTGTCTCTGTACCTATCTGTTGGCGGAATGCTGATGTGAGTATTAATTTTAATTTTACATCTTGAAGATTAACCTTGCTAAATGCTAGTAATGCAGCCCATAAATGTAACTACATTTGCTACTGATGAATTCCTTTCTTATAGTTGTAGATGTGCTGAAATGTGGTTATATGTCTATAGCTCTGCGAATATGATATATTATAGTTTTATTTCAAATATAATTTTTGGTAGTTATGAGTTTTTATATGTCTTGATGCTTGTCTAGAAAATTATAGCCACTATTCAGCACCTTGGTAGTCAGCTGGGATGCCTTGGAATTTTAATCTTTGATCCTTGCAATATACATAGCAGCTCAGATGATTGAGTTGAATGTCTTAAGAGATGATGAATAATCAGGTAAAAAAAAGAAAACAAATTCAAACTTTTATCATGCAATCATGTACCCAAAATCCGGCATCTAGATGACTTGTACACAACTAATTTAAGTGATAAGTTGGGAAGTAAAACTCAAGTAGTACTTTTTGGAGAAGCAATCTCAGGATACGTATAACTATGAAGAAATTTGTGCAGGTTTGTCTTAACATTTGCCCTAGGAGCTGGTCCAGTTCCAGGTCTCCTTTTACCAGAAATATTTCCCAGCCGCATCAGGGCAAAAGCAATGGCTGTCTGTATGTCAGTGCATTGGGTAACTCTCTTTCTCCTTTCTGAATAATTATTGTCACTTTCATACATGACTCTTGTTTTGGAAGGCTTCTTGTTCTGGTGACTGGAGCAGCATAGCACTAAGTCAAGACTTCCTAGTAGTTATGCAGCTTCAGCAGTCCAAGAGTTTTGTGTTTTGGTATCTTGCTCTATGAGGATTCTGAATTAAGAAATGGATTTTTATAAATGATCTTTTGGTTATCTATGATTCATTGATATTGCGATTGGTGTTTTCAGGTGATAAATTTCTTTGTGGGATTGCTCTTCTTGCAACTACTAGAACAGTTGGGCCCGCGACTTCTGTATTCTATGTTTGGTACCGTTTGCTTGATGGCTGTGGCTTTTGTGAAACGAAATGTGGTGGAAACTAAAGGAAAATCGCTCCAAGAAATTGAGATAGCGCTCCTTCCACAAGAATAGAGGCAGTTTGGAAATGAGCTAAAAAGGGTAGGCAGTTTGGAGAAGAGTCATGTAAATTTCAGACTAGCAAATTCATTTAAGATTCTTGTCAGCAACAATTTTGGTGGACTCGTAGGTTTTGTATGCAGGTATGGCACACAGTCATGTAAGAGTATATATCCATAAGTATGTGACAGAGGCTTAATGTACCAAGAATTTGTAACTGTTTGAAACTTCCAATTCGCCATGAAATATGTATGTATGATAAAGTTTCGGGTTTTAACCAAGCCAGCTCTTTGGATACCTCACCAAGCACATTATAACAATTCTAAAGTGAAATCAGTTCTCTTAGAAATGTTACCAAGTTGGGTTTTGATTAAAAGATTTCAATCGATGACTCTCTTCACGCAATTTCCATTCGTCTTTCTTTGCCTGTGAAATTATCCAAGAAGATAAGATATTCTCAGCATGACTAATTCAATCAAGACAAAATATATTCTTCTTGGATCATGAATGATATCACTACCAACTGTACCATACCTGTAACTTTAAAATCCTGATCTATTTAGCCCAAGCATCTTTGCATGTCAAAGAGAGAAGTTGTCTTCTACAAATGCGGCTATTGAGCATTCATGGCTTGTATCTGCAGCAATACTTCTCATGGCTCCTCCATGGGTTCAAGAGCTCCACTTCCCACACCTGCACATCCCCATCACTATCGATCACATGACTCCAGTCAAGCCCTCGGGGCCAACTCCCACAGCTCTCGGCCAAACCCTTTACCTTTCGAACCTCGATGACATTATTGGAGCCCGTGTTTTCACACCAACCGTATATTTCTATTCATCACATGACCAAAGACCCGTTATGAAAACACTACACGATGCTCTTGCCAGTGTGTTGGTCCCTTACTACCCTTTATCAGGTAGGCTGAGGGAGGCCCGAAATGGAAAACTAGAAGTCTTTTTCGGGCAAGAACAAGGAGCACTCTTGGTGGAGGCACACTCTGAAATGGCCTTGGCTGATCTAGGAGACCTCAAAGTCCCAAACCCAGCATGGACACCACTGATCTTTAGGTTCCCAAATGAAGAACCATACAAAGTCCTTGACATGCCATTGGTGATAGCTCAGGTCACTCATTTCAGCTGTGGTGGGTTTAGCATTGGTTTGAGAATCTGCCATTGCATCTGTGATGGTCTTGGTGCTATGCAATTTCTCAGCTCATGGGCTGCAACAGCAAAAGCAGGCACATTGATCACAACCCCAGAGCCTTGTTGGGACAGAGAATTTTTCAGACCTCGCGACCCGCCACTTGTTAAATTCCCACACATTGAGTTCATGAGAATTGAAGATGGCTCAAGCCTCACAATGAGTCTATGGCAAACCAAACCTGTTCAAAAGTGCTACCGGATAAGCCGGGAGTTCCAAACCTTGCTGAAAACTTTGGCTCAACCGAAGGATAACATGTCTAATGTTACATGCAGCAGTTTTGATGCCATGGCAGCTCATGTATGGAGATCATGGGTGAAAGCACTTAATGTAAAGCCATTGAACTATGAGCTTAGGCTAACTTTCTCTGCCAATGCCCGCCACAAGCTCCAAAACCCGCCACTAAAAGACGGGTTTTATGGCAATGCAGTGTGTTTGGCTTGTGTCACAAGCACTGTGACAAAGCTTGTTTATGGGAGACTCTCGGAGATTACTCATTTGGTTCGTGAAACCCGGCTTGGTATCTCGGAAGAGTACTTAAGATCAACGGTGGACTATGTTGAAGTAGACAGGCCAACAAGGCTGGAATTTGGAGGCAAATTGACAATAACTCAATGGACTAGATTTCCAATGTATGATTCTGCGGATTTTGGATGGGGGAGGCCTATATATGCTGGTCCAATAGATCTCACTCCTACACCACAAGTCTCTGTTTTTCTGCCAGAAGCTGAGGCTGATCATCCTAGTGGGACAATGCTTGTTTGCATATGCTTGCCTGAATCTGCTACTCATAATTTCACACAACTTTTGTCTCTTACGGATTCCGGTGATCCAAATTATGTTAATATTATTTAGGTAGAAGTTGAGACTTTGTTGATCATTATGGGCTGAGAATTGAAATGAGGTGCGTTGAGTATAAAACCTTGAATTCTTCAATAATAAAATTCATCTGTTCTCTGTACTTAGCTATGCAAATGAGGTGATACCTGCTATGCAACTATACATGATCTACCTAGCTATAATGAATCGACACTATTCTTATTAAATAGGGGGAAATAGAAGTAGAAGGGAAAAATCGACATTATCTCTCCACAAAAAGAGTTAGATGAGGTTGCAACTCGAATCCAATAATAAATAGCGGCTTCCTTTGTAGTAAAATCGGTCATTATGAATACAATTGACGTTATTTCTCTAAAAATAGGATAATTTTTGTGTCATTTCTTGAGTTAACCTAAGAATTTACTTTCAATTGTGATTAACGTATTTTCATTTTATAATTTTATAATCCAACAGTTGATATTTTAATTTATCTTTTATAGATCATATCTGCAAAAAATCAATCGAGTGACAAATTTTTTTTCAATTTGATTGATTTTTTTACAGAGATGGTCTCCGCTAAGTCATATATGAGAAACATTGATCAAGGACATTACTGTAAATGATTCCGGAATTTTACCACGGTTGAATCACCTGCCACGTCATCGAAGAGAAGTCACCGTCTCTGTGACGGTAAAGTTGAGCACAAACGTTATAGGGCAACCGGATGTGCTTTGACAGTGGGGTATTCGTATACCTGAAACAGCGAAGCACAGGTTTTCAGTTTTCTTCTCCCAGCTGTACTCTCTCTCTTTCTCTCAGAATTCCTCATTTTAACAAAGTCCCTATCAATCAAATTCCAATTCTTGGATCCAAATAAAAGCTTAAGATCGCAAGCCACTCACACACAGCTTTCAACTCTTCTCAGATGATTCAATCAGGTTTACTTAGGGCTTGATCGATCAAAACTCGAAGTGGCAGAGCCCGCAAATATCCGTCAGAGCTGGGGGCGAATCAGTCTCGTTCTCAGGCTGCGGCCGCGGCGCCTCCGTCTCAATCCGGCGAGGGACCCTGGTTCTTTCTCCGCCGGAACAATGCGTCTCGCACTCACACCCTTCACTACCTCCCGCACGTAGAATCCGTGACCCGCCACGCTTCTGATCACAACCCTGCACGTCCTGCGCGCATGGAGCAATCTAATAACTCCTCTTCTTCCCGTTCTGCCCCTGTCGAAGAGACCGAGTACCTTGCTCGCTACTTAGTCATCAAGCACTCGTGGCGTGGCCGCTACAAGCGAATTCTCTGCCTCTCGAATGCCTCTATAATCACCTTGGACCCCTCCACGCTTGCCGTCACCAATTCATACGATGTGGCAACCGATTTTGATACCGCCGCGCCGATTATTGGCCGCGACGAGAACTCCAATGAGTTCAATTTGAGTGTTCGGACTGACGGCCGGGGAAAATTCAAGTCTGTTAAGTTCTCGTCGCGGTATAGAGCGAGTATACTGACTGAGTTGCATGGAATTAGGGGGAATCGGCTGGGGGCAGTAGCGGAATTTCGGGTGCTTCATCTCCGGCGACGGAATGCCGAGTGGGTTCCTTTTGTAAGTTGACTCCTCTTGCAAATCTTGTCTGTGCAATGTGTTTATTTTACTGATAGCAGAGGATTTAATAGGCAACTGCTAAACTTGGTAGTAGAAGATCCAGTGACTAATAATTCGATAGTTTGAATTCTTTCGATGAGAATGGTACAAAACATCCACTCTTTAGCATAATTAATTAATCATTAATTACAGCCCGTGTTTGCTCCATGGAGCCAAAACACCCACGCTTTAGCATAAGTTTGCATTGGAAGTTAGGGATTGGAGCTATAGAGCAAATGGAGATGTGTGTTTCTTTACCTAATAGTTTTAGCATAGAAATTATGGAGTTGAGAGAATAAATAGGGAGCGGGGTTGCTGATAGTGGTAGTTATTGCATGGATAAAAGAAAAAGTGGAATTGAACACTGTTTACTGAATTCTAAAGGGACATACATGTGCTTTTTCAAGTATAAAACATTCGACATATATGTATCTAATTTGTATGTGAATATGTCTTTGCATGATACAAACCATCCATAGGAAACAATTATGAGATGCCAGAAAATTTTATTTGAACTGTTTTGAGGTCAACGAATGTACTTATCTATACAAGGGTAGGCACCAGCATTTCGTCTTTGAAGTGTTTACAAGCGAAATATTAACAGAAGAAGTGCTCTCAATATCGTAGAGAAATTTTAATTTCAATTGTCTTTTTCTTCCAGATTATTGATTTGAATTGGATTGGGTACAATCTGTTAATCCATCATGAACTCTGCTTTCTTTTCTGTTCTTGGTTTCGTGTTATCAGCCAATGTCAACCTATTATCTTAATACAATGCTTTCTGTTTCTTTTTATTTAGCACTTAATGAAAATATTTACCTACTTTCTACAAATTGAAGCCTGGTGAAACAATTAAATAAAAACTTAGTTACTAAAATAGTGTTTTCCGAGCTTATAAATATGCTTATACATTGTATTGAATTTATCAACCTGCTGCATCAGTGCTAATAATATCTATTTGACTGGTTATCAATTCGGACTGATATGTTTATTTCACTCTTTGCTACTATCAAACTGATTTTCTTTTACAATTGATTTCTGTGCAGAAATTAAAAGTTACTTATGTTGGGGTTGAACTTATTGATTTAAAATGCGGAGACCTTCGCTGGTGCTTGGATTTTAGAGATTTTGATTCCCCTGCCATTATTTCCCTTTCCGATGCTTATGGTAAGAAAGGCATTGAAGGAGGTTTTGTTCTTTGTCCTTCATATGGAAGAAAATCGAAAGCTTTTCAAGCTGCTTCTGGAACCACAAATTCTGCTATCATTGCTAATTTGGTATGGCTGACTTTGAGATGTTCAATTTCTAACTTTGTTACACGTTTGTGCAAATGCTCATTTTCCGTAAGAGTAATTTTTATGTACGAAGTGGCGCCAGGCTAAAACGCTTTTATCCTGTTGGATTTTTTGGAATATGCCTCTTGGATCAGCACTAATGTTATTATACATTTTATGCAGACTAAAACAGCAAAATCTATGGTTGGGTTGTCACTAACTGTGGAAACTTCTCAGTCTCTCACTATAGCAGAGTATATAAAGCGAAGAGGTAGCACATTATAAACTTTTTTTTTGTTCTTGTAAAGTTGTCCATTTAGCTATTCATTTATTAATTTATATGGATAATGCAGCAAAAGAAGCAGTTGGAGCCGAAGAAACTCCATGTGGAGGTTGGTCTGTGACAAGATTGCGCTCTGCTGCTCGAGGAACTCTAAATATTCCAGGATTGAATTTGAGCGTTGGCCCAAAAGGTGGACTTGGGGAGCATGGTGATGCTGTATCTCGTCAACTGATTCTTACAAAAGTTTCACTTGTTGAAAGACGCCCAGAGAACTACGAAGTAAGCTGATGAACTTACTAAAAAATATGTCATATGCTTTTATCAAACCTCCTTGATGCCAAATATGTCCAATTTTAAGCATGTACCATACAATGGAGCATTGGGCGGGAATCTTAGAATTGGGTCATGTTTTGTGATTGTTGTTCATCCATTCAATTTAGTTCTCTATGTATATGTTAAGATGTGTAATGCTTTATGTATGTAGAACAGATTTCGGTCAAAAAAGAAAAATGAAATTTTAAATCTTCCTTAAAGTCCCTTGTGGTTTTACTTGTGTATTGAGAGATATTTTGTGGAATTTTATCAAATGTTGAGAATAGTCACTAGATGTGTGCAGGCTGTTATCGTTCGACCTTTATCTGCAGTAAATGCCCTTGTTCGATTTACTGAGGAGCCCCAGATGTTTGCAATTGAGTTCAATGATGGATGCCCCATCCATGTGAGAACTTGTTACCCTAATTTTTTATATGTGGTCCCTTTCGGGGTCATGCTTCTGATGTTTATGATGTATTATAGGTATATGCAAGCACGTCTCGCGATAGCTTACTTGCAGCAGTTCGGGATCTGTTGCAAACAGAAGTAGGTAGATGTGTTCTCTTGTGGGTATTGAAAGGGTTTACCCAGGACTTTTTGCTATAATCATCTTTCCACTTTAAGTTGTTTGGCTGACCTGTGGCAATAACTTGTGCAGGGTCAATGTGCTGTGGCTGTGTTACCAAGACTGACGATGCCTGGCCATCGCATTGATCCACCTTGTGGCAGAGTTAATTTACAATTTGGACTACAACGGCCTATTGCAGATATGGAGAGTGCATCCATGCATTTGAAGCACTTAGCAGCAGCTGCCAAAGATGCAGTTTCTGAAGGTGGTTCCATTCCGGGATCAAGAGCTAAGCTCTGGCGCAGAATAAGAGAGTTCAATGCATGTATACCATATACCGGAGTCCCTCCTAACATAGAAGTACCTGAGGTGACTTTGATGGCTTTAATAACAATGCTTCCAGCAACGCCAAATCTTCCTCCTGAGTCCCCTCCCTTGCCTCCCCCATCACCTAAAGCAGCTGCAACAGTCATGGGCTTTATTGCATGTTTACGTAGATTATTAGCTTCAAGAACTGCTGCTTCGCATGTCATGTCTTTTCCTGCTGCTGTTGGAAGAATAATGGGCTTACTCAGAAATGGTTCAGAGGGTGTAGCAGCTGAAGCTGCAGGCCTTGTTGCAGTTCTTATTGGTGGTGGTCCTGGGGATACAAATATATTAACAGATTCTAAAGGTGAGCAGCATGCCACAATCATGCACACAAAGTCAGTGTTGTTTGCTCATCAAGGTTATGTTATTATACTTGCCAATAGACTGAAGCCTATGTCTGTATCACCACTATTATCAATGGCCATTGTTGAAGTTCTTGAGGCAATGATATGTGATCCACATGGTGAGACAACACAGTATCCAGTGCTTGTTGAACTATTACGCCAAGTAGCTGGTTTGAAGCGTCGTTTGTTTGCATTATTTGGACATCCTGCTGAAAGTGTTCGGGAAACAGTGGCTGTGATTATGCGTACAATTGCTGAAGAAGATGCAATTGCAGCAGAGTCCATGCGCGATGCTGCATTGCGTGATGGTGCTTTGTTGAGGCATTTATTGCATGCATTCTTCCTTCCGGCTGGTGAGCGACGTGAGGTTAGTCGACAGCTTGTTGCTCTTTGGGCAGATTCGTATCAACCCGCTCTGGATTTATTGTCTAGAGTTCTGCCTCCTGGTCTTGTTGCTTATTTGCACACACGTTCTGATGGAGTTCTATTAGAAGATTCTAATCAAGAAGTATCCTTGACCGGTAGAAGACAGAGACGCTTACTCCAACAGAGGAGAGGTCGTACTGGAAGAGGAGCAACATCTCAGGAGCATTCCTTACCTTCTGTAAACAATTATGATGTGGGTGATCCCATTACACAGACTAGTGGTGATGCTTTGAAATTTTCAGATAACTATGAAAGATCTGCAATGGATCCAAGTTCTGGACAGGCTCCGACCATTCAATCTTCTGGTGCTCAAACTGGTGAAAACTTGACTGGCGAAGTAGCCTCTACTGGGGCTCCACAAAACAATAATACAGCTTTTGTGGCCTCAGCTGATGCTCAATCAACAGGTATTCATGCTTCATTGGCAGCAAATACTGCAATCTCAACAGATTCTGACTCCAATGTTGCTGGTGTCCAGAATACGGGTCTCCCTGCCCCTGCTCAGGTTGTTGTGGAAAATACTCCTGTGGGATCTGGTAGGCTTCTGTGTAATTGGCCTGAATTCTGGCGAGCATTTAGCCTTGATCATAATCGTGCAGATTTGATCTGGAATGAGCGTACCAGGCAAGAGTTAAGGGAGGCCTTGCAGGCTGAGGTTCATAAGTTAGATGTTGAGAAGGAGCGTACGGAAGATATTGTTCCAAGAGGTGCTACAGTAGAGATGACTGGGCAAGATAGTGTGCCACAGATATCTTGGAACTACTCTGAGTTCTTTGTTAGATATCCTAGCTTGTCTAAAGAAGTTTGTGTGGGACAGTATTATCTGCGTTTGCTGCTTGAGAGTGGCAGTGGTGGCAGGGCACAAGATTTTCCACTGCGCAATCCTGTTGCCTTCTTTAGAGCACTCTATCATCGTTTCTTATGCGATGCAGACATAGGGCTTACGGTAGATGGTGCTGTTCCTGATGAAATGGGTGCTTCTGATGATTGGTGCGACATGGGAAGACTAGATGGTTTTGGAGGTGGAGGAGGATTTTCAGTAAGAGAGCTTTGTGCAAGAGCAATGACAATTGTATATGAACAGCATTATAAAACAGTAGGTCCCTTTGAGGGTACTGCTCACATTACAGTTCTGTTGGACAGGACAGATGATAGGGCTTTGAGGCACCGCCTTCTATTGCTTTTGAAGGTACACATTCTTTTGTTAGTTTGACATGAATCCCCTTGATGGTACTTTTTATTCTTTTATGGGCACTGTTTAGGTGAAGCAGATCTATTTGTTAGACTTTTGCGGTCCTTCTGATCATCATTTGCATGTAATTAGGAATAACATCCAACAAGTACATACATGGGTTATACTTTATTTTTGGTTGCTCTCTCTACCTCTCAGTTTACATATGTATTTATAATTTTATATGCTCAACATCTTGCTCCTTTTAGTGCATGTGTGTGACTAACTGCTTTAGTGTTCACTGGAAAGCCTCAGATACATTCTCTACAAAAGTTGTTTCATTTCAAAAAAAAAAAAAAAAAAAATCCTTTTAGTATCACCAATACAATAAAATTTGCCACAATTTAGTCTTGTTTTGTATGTTCACCATTAAGCTGACTCGTACATCCTTAATGTAAGGTAACACTTAGATTTAGGTGTTCCATAAAATGAGCGAGACAATCAGATAAACCCTTAAGCTTACAATGGCCTTTCAGTCGTAACTTATGTACATTTTACCATTTGTGAAGGCGTTAATGAAGGTTTTATCAAATGTGGAGGCTTGCGTCTTGGTTGGAGGATGTGTTCTAGGTGTTGACATGTTGACAGCTGTTCATGAAGCTTCAGAAAGGACAGCTATTCCTTTGCAATCCAATTTGATTGCTGCTACTGCCTTCATGGAACCGCTGAAGGAATGGATGTTCTTTGACAAGGAAGGAGCACAGGTTGGACCTGTTGAAAAGGATGCCATAAGAAGATTTTGGTCAAAGAAGGCAATTGATTGGACAACAAGGTGCTGGGCTTCTGGGATGCTAGACTGGAAGAGATTACGTGATATTCGTGAACTTCGTTGGGCGCTAGCTGTTCGAGTTGCTGTTCTCACACCAGCTCAGGTCTAGTTATAATATACATGGAACTTAAATTTTATCTATTTTATCTATTTTGTAATTGATTTTTGCGTGTGCTGTTGTTTCTAGCTGTGTTATTTTCTCCGTAGATCTTGTTTAAATTTCGAATGATTCAACTTTGGGAAACTTTTGGATAAAATATCAGTTTTGTACAAACATCGTGTGAATATGTTAATACTCAATTTCTTGATCTCGTAGTTCAATTGGAATATTTTGATTGATTCCTTTAACCCGTGTATATCTGAATGTTAGTTCAGTTTGATTGAAAACATGAGAAGATAAATGTGTTATCAGCATATTCTTTGGTGAATTGCTTCCGTTTTTTTTGTTTTTTGGAAGTCTTTTATTTCTCGTCTTTCCTCTTTTCATTCTTTTTCTTGACTTGGCTTTTGTATTCAGGTTGGGGAGGCGGCGTTGTCCATATTGCATAGCATGGTATCTGCACATTCAGATTTAGATGATGCTGGAGAAATAGTTACCCCAACTCCTAGAGTAAAGAGGATCTTGTCAAGTCCGCGTTGTCTTCCGCATATTGCTCAGGTGATTCTAGCCTTTTTCTTTATCAAATTGCTTATGTTGCCGTTGTGAAGAAGAATGCTTGATAGAATTTTGATATTGCTATTTTATTGTCCAAAATAATGTAGGCTATGCTTTCTGGAGAACCAAGTATTGTAGAGGGTGCTGCTGCTTTACTGAAGGCTGTTGTTACCAGAAATCCCAAGGCCATGATTCGTCTATATAGCACAGGCGCATTTTATTTTTCCCTGGCATATCCGGGATCAAATCTCCTTTCAATTGCCCAACTCTTTTCAGTGACTCATGTTCACCAAGCATTTCATGGTGGCGAAGATGCTGCAGTTTCCTCTTCCTTACCTCTGGCAAAACGCAGTGTATTGGGTGGGCTTCTTCCTGAATCTTTGCTGTATGTATTAGAGCGTAGTGGTCCAGCTGCATTTGCAGCTGCAATGGTTTCTGATTCTGATACTCCAGAAATTATATGGACTCACAAGATGCGAGCAGAAAATCTGATACGACAGGTATTTGGATACTTCCAATGTGGCGAATCTTGTTTGTTTTGTTTTGCTTACTAGTCCTAAAGAGGTTCCTAAGGAGGATATTAATGAACTCAAACTCCTTTCCTTCCACCAGGTTTTGCAGCATCTTGGTGACTTTCCCCAGAAATTGTCACAGCACTGCCATTTTCTATATGAGTATGCTCCTATGCCACCCGTGACATACCCAGAGCTAAGAGATGAAATGTGGTGTCACCGTTATTACCTCCGGAACTTATGTGATGAGATTAGATTTCCAAATTGGCCAATTGTTGAACATGTTGAGTTTCTACAGTCATTACTGGTAATGTGGCGTGAGGAGCTTACAAGAAGACCGATGGATCTTTCTGAGGAAGAAGCTTGCAAAATATTAGAGATTTCCTTGGATGATGTGTCAAGTGATGATGCCGATATGAAGCATTCTTTTGAGATGAGTGAGGAGACGTCTAGCATATCCAAACAGATTGAGAACATTGATGAAGAAAAGCTTAAGCGACAATATAGGAAACTTGCCATGAGATACCATCCAGACAAAAATCCTGAAGGAAGGGATAAGTTTCTTGCTGTACAGAAAGCTTATGAGCGCCTGCAGGTAAGAACGTGCCTACAAATTTTTTTTTTTTTTGAAACTAGAACGTGCCTACAAAATTGCATATTTGGTATTCGTTTATATGAGCATGCTTACAATTGTGATTGTAATCTGAAGTCTAAGAATTCATCTTGCTCAGAATCTCTAGGAAGACTGTCTTACCTGAATGAACCTTTTCCATATCTGTTAGTAGAAACTGAGGTTTTATTATTATTATATTTTTTTCTTTAACTATAGGAAGTCGACACTGAATGATTTTAAATCTATACGGATCTTAATGGGTATCCCAAGTATTTCTATCTTTGCAGGGGACGCTCTTTTACCTCCCCATATTTATGTTTTGTTAATATTGGTTGGGGTATATCTTTATGTTTTCCCTGGGGACATACCTTGGTGCAGATATAATTACATGTGCACTCTTGTTTTTGGTATTCATTCTGACGTAATCGTAGATTTTTGTATGTATATAAATTGTCATGTCGACAGCAAGCAGTAATCTTCACTATGTCAAGATATTTGAAAACTCAATTTCACTATGTCAAGATATTTGAAAACTCAATTTGTAGTTTCATTTTTCTGTTTCGAGTTTGCTAGACAATTCGGTATCATTGTTTGTAGGCCACTATGCAAGGGTTGCAAGGCCCTCAGGCTTGGCGGTTGTTGCTTTTATTGAAAGGACAATGCATCTTGTACAGAAGATATGGAGATATATTGGAGCCATTTAAATATGCTGGTTATCCGATGTTGCTCAGTGCAGTTACTGTGGACAAGGATGATAACAATTTTCTTTCCTCAGAGAGAGCACCTCTCCTTGTTGCAGCATCAGAGCTTATTTGGCTGACGTAAGCACCCCTCGTTCCAGGTTTCTATTATTCGAATTGAATATTGACAAATAGAGGTGATATAAGCTCTTTTCTAAAATGTTTAGGTGTGCATCTTCTTCATTGAATGGTGAAGAGCTTGTGAGGGATGGTGGCATACAACTTCTTGCAAATCTTCTCTCCCGTTGCATGTGTGTGGTTCAGCCAACTACTCCGGCAAGTGAACCATCTGCCATAATTGTTACAAATGTTATGCGCACCTTCTGTGTTTTGAGTCAATTTGAGAGTGCCTGGGCTGAGATACTTGAATATTCTGGACTAGTTGATGATATTGTGCACTGCACTGAGCTTGAGCTTGTACCTGCTGCTGTGGATGCTGCTCTCCAGACTATTGCCCATGTTTCTGTGTCCACTGAATTGCAAGATGCCTTGCTGAAGGCTGGTGTCTTATGGTAAGCCAGCTCATACAATTGATCAGGTTTTCTGAACTGTAGGAAGGACCACCACCAAAACTCTTGTGGAAAATAATTCAACTACTATTCTTCCGACACTATCAGAAACCTATAACCCCCTTGTTGAGGCAACAAGTTAACTGGTTGGAAATGATCTTTCAAACAATCCTCTAGTCAAGAGAAAAATGACAGTCTTTCTATGCCCACTTGAAACAGGCATGTCAGCTAATGCAGAAGCACATATCCAGCACTAGTTATATTGCAGTAGGTTATTGCTTGAATAGTCGGAATTTTTATCTAGTTTATGGTGAAAGTCTTCTTTCCAGTTTTATATTTACAATATAATGGAAATGAATGTAGATAAAATTTTATTTAAGGATTTCTAGGTTCATAGAGGAGAGTACAAATGCTTGTTATTTCTTGGTGCCAATGTAAATGCCGCTCTTTTGTTGGTGATACTTGAACCTGATTGCCATAGTCTTTTTATTTTACTAATGGTTAGTTGTCAACTTCTGTTAAATTGATTGTGCTAGGTACCTTTTGCCCGTGCTGCTTCAGTATGACTCTACTGCAGAGGAATCTGATACAACAGAATCACATGGTGTTGGTGCTAGCGTACAGATTGCAAAAAATATGCATGCTGTACGTGCATCGCAGGCGCTATCAAGGCTTAGTGGTTTGTGTAGTAATGAGAGTTCAACACCTTTTAATCAGACTGCAGCTGATGCCCTTAGAGCTTTGTTGACTCCAAAACTTGCAAGTCTGTTAAAAGACCAAGCACCTAAAGACCTACTATCGAGATTAAACAATAACTTGGAGTCTCCAGAGGTAATATTTTGTTTTCTGCTATTCAACCTTTCTTATGGAATAAGCAGTCATATGGTCTCTTTATATGCATGGTACTATGCAGTTCATTTGGTTGTGCTTCAGTGTTATATCTTCTTAAGGTTGATTTTATTATCTATTTGGTTCTAGATTATCTGGAACTCTTCAACCCGGGCAGAACTACTGAAATTTGTGGATCAGCAACGTGCAAGTCAGGGTCCTGATGGCTCATATGACCTGAAAGATTCGCATATGTTTGTGTATAAGGCACTATCGAAAGAACTCTATGTTGGCAATGTTTACTTGAGGGTCTATAACGATCAGCCCGATTTTGAGATCAGTGAACCAGAGGCTTTCTGTGTCGCTTTAATTGATTTTATATCATATCTAGTACACAATCAATGTGCTCAAGATTCTGAAGTTCAGAATGAGCCAAAGCAGGATGGCCCATCCCTTGAGACATCTGAGCATCCTAGTGATATGGCTATTGGATCAATTGATGAACATAGTGCTCCAGCTGAAGATTTTGCTGTATCCAACGGACAAGTGGCAGACAAAGAAGAATTTGAAGTGGTCAAGAACCTTAAATTTGCATTAAATTCACTCAAGGTATCTTGCTCACTTCTGTATGCTGACTTGCTGAGTCACAAACATACAATTCAGTCCATGTATCTGACAATTTTTTTCGATGTTTTTTTGTAGAACTTACTGACAAGCAGTCCAAATTTGGCATCAATTTTTTCTACTAAAGATAAGCTATTGCCTCTTTTTGAATGCTTTTCTGTGCCTGTTGCATCAGAAAGCAACATACCTCAACTTTGCCTGAGTGTATTGTCACTCTTGACTACATATGCTCCCTGCTTGGAGGCTATGGTTGCAGATGGATCTAGCCTTCTCCTTTTATTGCAAATGCTTCACTCAGCCCCAAGTTGTCGTGAGGGTGTTCTTCATGTTCTATATGCTCTGGCAAGCACACCGGAGCTTGCTTGGGCAGCTGCCAAGCATGGGGGAGTGGTCTACATTCTTGAACTTCTCTTGCCTTTGCAGGGTAAATAGATTTACTTTTCTGTCTTATTGCTTAAAGTTGATTTAGGATATTGAATTTCGATGATGATATAAATCATTGTTTGCAGAAGAAATTTCTTTGCAGCAAAGAGCAGCTGCAGCCTCTTTGTTGGGGAAGCTTGTTGGGCAGCCAATGCATGGGCCTAGAGTTGCTATAACGCTAGCAAGGTTTCTTCCTGATGGCTTGGTATCAGTTATTAGGGATGGACCTGGTGAGGCTGTTGTAGTTGCCCTTGAACAATCTACTGAGACTCCAGAACTTGTATGGACACCAGCAATGGCTACTTCTCTGTCTGCACAAATCGCAACTATGGCAGCAGATCTATACCGAGAACAAATGAAAGGTCGTGTTGTTGATTGGGACGTACCTGAGCAGGCATCTGGGCAGCAAGAAATGAGAGATGAGCCACAGGTAGCTCATGATTATGCCATATGTACATTTAAGTATGTCTTATTGTTTGGAAGACTCACAGTTTCAATCTCATGCAGGTTAGTGGTATCTATGTTAGGTTATTCCTAAAAGATCCTAAATTCCCTCTCAGAAATCCAAAGAGGTTCTTGGAAGGACTGCTAGATCAGTATCTGACATCCATTGCCGCCACACATTATGAAACACAAGCTGTCGACCCTGAACTTCCTTTGCTCTTGTCTGCTGCTTTGGTTTCATTATTGCGAGTACATCCTGCCCTTGCAGATCATGTTGGATACCTTGGATATGTGCCCAAACTTGTGGCTGCTGTGGCTTATGAAGGAAGACGAGAAACAATGGCATCGGAGGAAGTAAACAATGGAAACTATGTGGACAGAGCAGAGGAGTCTGATGATGGATCCACACAGCCTACCCAAACTCCCCAAGAACGTGTGCGCCTCAGTTGTCTGCGTGTTCTACATCAACTGGCAGCTAGCACCACGTGTGCTGAAGCTATGGCAGCAACTAGTGTAGGAACACCTCAGGTCCGTAAATTATTTTGTTTCCATGTACAAGTTATTTCACTCGGGTATCCAATAACTTCATACGCTGATTTAAAAGGTTATTTAAAGTATGAAGTTTGCATACACAAATTCAGGATTTTATCAATTGGATAGTTATCTTTGGCTTTTTCTTAATGGATTTGCCGACAAACCTTTGGTACTTTTACGCAATTCGAATATAAGGTTGTAAGCGAGAGCAGAGGGAAGTTCTTTACTAGAATTAATGTGCTATAACTCATCCGTGTCCCTTATGGTGCTGTTGACTCATTTTTCAATCCTCTGTTTACGTCTGTTGTTCAATTATGCAGGTCGTTCCTCTTCTAATGAAAGCTATAGGATGGCAAGGTGGAAGCATACTAGCTCTCGAGACCCTAAAGCGTGTTGTTGTTGCTGGAAACCGAGCTAGGGATGCACTCGTTGCACAAGGACTTAAGTGAGTGGGCTATAGTACTATATTAGTATTTGACTGATCATAGTCTAGACGCATTAGATACTTTATGGTGACCTGATGATCTCATGTCCAGACTTTCCAATGCCAACACACACACACACTTTGATGGCAAGGCTAGGAAGAGTTGATGCAACTGATTTTGAGGCAAATTTATGCCTGTCAATTCTTGTATTAATATGAGTTCTGTAATAATGTAGGGTTGGTCTTGTTGAAGTACTTCTTGGCCTTCTTGATTGGAGAGCTGGGGGAAGGAATGGACTTTGCTCTCAGATGAAGTGGAATGAATCTGAAGCATCCATTGGCAGAGTGCTGGCAATTGAGGTTTGAACATGTGCATAAAAAGATAATGCTATGTGATTATTTGTCTTATTTGTCTTTGCCTTCCTACAAATATTTTGTGTCATTAGGAGATACTATGTATTTCACTTCACTTCACCGTATTACAAAGATCTCAGCATTTGAGTTCCTTTTCTTGATAATTTGCTCCAAATTGGAGGGCTTGTCCTAGAATGGATGATTGTCGTCTTCAATATGGATGCTTGTCCTAGAATGTATTCACTTCACTTCACCGTATTACAAAGATCTCAGCATTTGAGTTCCTTTTCTTGATAATTTGCTCCAAATTGGAGGGCTTGTCCTAGAATGGATGATTGTCGTCTTCAATATGATACCAAGCAGGAACAAAAATTTCTTATATGATTGGTAGATTTTTCTAAATGTTTTCTGACTTGTAGCATACTTTATGAAATCACAGATAAAAAATATTTTGTCCAAGTATTTTTCAGGGTTGAATTTGCCCAAAAAAAAAAATGAATTAGCATGTTTAAATTCTGCCTTGAGTTGTCTTTCTTTTTTATTGGGCACCTTTAAAATTGTGGTTTATCTTTTGATCCAGGTTTTGCATGCATTTGCAACTGAGGGGGCCCACTGTACTAAAGTGCGGGAGTTGTTGAATTCCTCAGATGTAAGTCCATACGCTCATCTTTATTCAATGTACTTTGTTGCTGCTTGCTACTAGACAACGCAATTACCTTGCCTATTGACCTGAATCAGAAGGGTTATGTGTGGTTTCCTAAGTAAAATTGGATTGATTTGGATTTAAATCTGCTCAATCTGATAATCATCAGTTTGGTATCGACTTATATTGACAAACTAACCTGAATTAAAAATTTACTTGCATCCTGCACCAGCAGAGATTTGAGTGCGTAGCTAAGAGACAGGAAACTAGCATTCTCTGCAAGTGAGAATTGGTTGGCTCATGTAAATTGTTGCTAAGCTGTGACGTGTTTATCACTTCAGGCTATAATTTTGGTTCTTTAAAAAGTTTGAATTTTGATTTCAAAAATTTAAAAACTTTCCGTATCCGTTTCACGGATAAGTTGGTTGTGTGTATATAGGGGTTTCCTTTGGGTAGTGATTTTTCACGACCTAGAATTCAGGGCCTACTATCGGATTGGGTCTCAACTTATCTGACCAGGCCCATGCTCCTCCACTAGTTGATACCTTGTGTTTAAAACCTGAATCAAGATCCTTGATTGTTTTTCACGAGAATGAAACACTTACGGCTGTTCTTGCATGCAATGGAAATGCTCATTTTTCAGGTTTGGGGTGCTTATAAAGATCAGAAACATGATCTGTTCCTCCCTTCAAGTGCTCAATCTGCTGCCGCTGGAGTTGCTGGGCTAATTGAAAGTTCATCATCAAGACTCACTTATGCCATTACAGCTCCTCCACCGCAACCCTCTACATCAAGACCTCCTGCTTCAACTACATTCGACTCAAATGGAAAACAAGATCAGCTTTCATAAGAAATACTCAAAGACTAACATTTCTGTATAGCACACTGTACAGTTTTATCACTTCTCCCTGTATACTCTACTCCGCTGAGTGTAGACAACTGGTAGCTATTGCAATTTTCTCAAAGAATGGTGAGGAACAAAAAAATTATTCAATTTTCTTGTAAAGAGGGATTCCCCACTTGTATGTCAAGTCGAGTTGGTTCCTGATTTGCTCTCTCTAGATTAAGTAATTTTGTGTAATTTGATGAAAATTTTCCTCTGCGATTTCCTGAAGTATTTGTTGGTTTCACCCACTTGTTTTGTTCTTTGGACTTTGGATGACGATCACACATCAGCTAAGGTTGTGTAATTTGCATACGCGTAGAGAAAGACAACATGAAAGCCGGTTGAAGGCAACTGTTGTGAAATCAATTATATGAAGATCCCGCTTAAATATATCTACCTCAATAAGCAACGGCACATTACTAATTAAGAAGCAGGTTTATCCAAACTCCCCTATATATACACAAATGAAACAATATTTGCGTTACAAATCTCAATGCTTTTCATCAGGGCAATGTTTTATCAACAACTGTCACGGTTAAGCGCTCAAGAACTGGACAGTTAGACAAGAAGTACTCGAGAACTTCTCCGGTCACACCAATGTAGTAGCTAGCTACTCCATTATCAAGTATTTAATTTGCTTGTTCTAGCTACGTACATCGAGCCTAGGGAAAGGAAGATCGAGTGGTACTGGTTATTTGTTGCCGCTAGCTAGCCAGTTTCCCTCCATCAATGCTAGCTCATATATAATAACGAATTAGTCATAACAATGAAATTGACAGGAAATTAATGATATGAGTGCATATGGATCGATCGAGTTGATAACAACTAATTCAAAGTTGGACTAACTTTCTCCATCTCGACGGAAACCTACTAGCTGTTAGTTACTGTTATTTCCATTGTTAATTGCTAGCTTGCTACACACGTCAGACAAACACTTCAATCACTTTCATCTAATTAAGCCTCAAGCTAGCCTCTCCTTAACCAATCTGTATTCAATTCCTGTCACCATTCGTAACCGATCGATCGAAATCAACATCCAGCCATTGTTTTCCACCATTGATTGTGCCAAACTCTTAGGTATCTCACCAATAATATGAACATGCACATATGCTTTGTTTGTCTTCATATTATCGATGAAAGCTAGAGACTAACGAATCACTGCTTTTAGGGCCGTCTCAAAAATTTGAGAGGTTCTGTGCGAGATTAAAAACATGACCCTTTTAATGTAGTTTTGCATGAAAATGCAAGCTATTGATCACACGCAAGTAACCACGCATATAACAAATAATTGTGGATTGAGTTTGCGATGGAAATAGAATATTTGTGGCTAATTTATGGGTTCCATTTGGCAAGAACAATTCATTACAATTTCAGTAATGTCTTAAATTTCTCAAACTCCATACAATTTACTCAAATTAATTGAATAATTAACAATTTTTTTATTTAAATGACAATTTTTTTTATATAAAAAACAAAATATGTACATTCATTTTATTTTTTTTATATAAAAAACAAATTATGTACATTCATATAGAAAAATGCGGCCCTTATATTTTTAGTCCGTCTCTATTTATACATGTAACCTGTACGTATTTTAGGGCCGGCCCTATTTATACATGTAACATGTACGTATATTGTTGGTTGTTGGTTCAACAACTCTTACCTAACCACATTAACCCCTAAGCATGGGATCTATCCATATCCAGTGTTTGAAGTTTGAACACGTTTGGAATTCCTTTTTCTTTCTTCATAAAATTGACCCCTTTTTATTCATGTATTATATTTATTTATAACATATGTGTTACTATTATTGTTGTTAGTTGTGTAACATTGACCTGTCACTTGGCCATGCACCACATATCTTCTTCATTAATTAAATTGCTTGTACTAGTGTTATTATTGTTAGCGTAAAACTAATCAACTGTTTTTGGCACCATAAATTAATATTGCAACCATAATTAACCTCCCCCAGCTTTTTTTTTTTCTTCCATTTTGCTGGGCCAATATATATAAACAAACTAGATTAAGATCGAGTTGAAAGATCTCTAAGAATCTAGATCGGAGGAATGCATTTTCGTTCCACTCATGGGTACAAAATTTCGAGGAGGCCGGAGAATAACTTTGAATTGCTGATCAAACCCTAAAATTAAGAATCTTGCCAAAAAAAAAAACCCTAAAATTAAGAACGAGCGTATGATAACTATGACTGGGTAATTATGATCCAATTAAGTAGCAAGTTGAGAATAATTTTATGCGGCTTATTCATTAATAAGATTAACTACGTAGTCATGGCATGGTGGGATTAAGTCTAAAGCTCTCAAAACAAACCAAACAAATTGAAGCCATATAATTACGGTCCCCTGTCTAAAACTTACACAAAACCAAATTAATTATGTCATATATATATATACAGACCTTCTCTGTTAAAGATGTCCTTATTTTTTAAGGTACGAAGTTTTGATCTCAGTCGTCAGATCAGATCATTTAAAACAGATCTGACGGCTGAGATCAAAACTCCGCACCTTAAAAAAGTAAGGACCTCATTACCTGAGAATCATTGTGTATATATATATATATAGACTTAATTACTGATTGAGCCTCGTATATATGGCAGAGTCTAGCTAGATGCACTACTTTGATCAATCTTCAATCGTATATATCTGTGAGCTAGTTTGTCTTTCAGCTTATTAGCTACTAAGCTGGGATTCCAAATTCGAATCACAATATAGTTGTACAATTTAAGTAGCTATATAATTAAGTAGGAACAGTGCTACTTGATTTTAATTGATTTTTCGCCTAATATTTGGTTTGGTTGACAAAAAACAAAATAAAAAGATGTTTATTAAATTCTAAATGTCCCGGCATGGTTTAATCTTTCATAGCCATGTCAACATTGTTACGAATGATATATAACAAAAGTAGTTTCGAGAAACTCAAAAATGAGATATTGACAATGACTAGCCCGAAGTTTTCTTTTCTAAACTTATTTGGTTAACTTATAGTGACTCCGGATCAATACGAATTTAAAGAAATAGATCAAGTCCAACATGACTTACGAAACTCAATTTACAAAGAGCAAACACCTAGCACGAAACTCGGAAACTAGACTTGTAGTGTCCAACACGGGCTACCCTAATTAAGCAAGTGGAAAAGCTTCTGGAATCCTTTTTCAACTTCAAATACCGAGAACAAGTAACCTAATCATAATCCTAAACCTAATAACCTAGTGGCTTAATCCTAGACCTATAGTAACCTAAACCTACTAGGTTACTAATTAAGACGTTTGAGGGTCTCTAATCATCGACTTAATGGCTATCTCATATCTTATGAGAACTCTAAACCACTTTATACAAACTTTTCTCTTCGTCGTAAGAAATTAACTTAGAAAACCAAATTGTAGGTCTATTGTTTATGTTGAATACGTTACTAATTTGATCATCTTTGCCGGAGGGTTCTCGACTGACACCACACCGTACAGTGTCCTAATAATTTGAGAACTTTCTTTCTCTTTAGTATTAATTATTTTTGTGTAATTGCAAGAATAAAAAATCGTGCAACACACTCAACTCATAAAAAACCACTTTTTTTTTTTTATGTTGAGAAGAAGAAAAAAAAAAAACCTCATTAATTGAGTACTCAAGTTATAAATGGCATATTAATCGTGGTCTTTAAAAACTTCGTCTTTGAGAAGTTGATTGCACTTTACGTTGAGAAGTTGATCGCACTTTACGTACATCATATGTAGACTATTAGCTAATTTTTCTAACGGATTATTATGGGTTTAACTAGTAAGAGAAAATGCCTAGAAAAATGAGACTTAGCAATTTTTAAAGTTAAAATGCCTAGAAAAATTAGATTTAGCTATCAATTTAACAATTTCACTCCAACAACACTTAGTCATTTAGTAGTCATATAAAAAATTTCATCACATAATACATTGACACATAGAGAAAGAGAAGAGAAAAGATAAGAGAGAAATATAAGTATTGGTTTAGCTATTCAGATTTTCTAGCTATATTTAGCTACCAGTTTAATAACAAAATAAATTTAACTTTAGTTTAGCTATTTTGCTGGAGCTGATTTTTGATACAAAATAATTATAATATTACTAAGAGTATCTCCAACAATAAAAGTTATTTTTATTTGCTAAAATGCTTAAAAATTAAATATAACTAATAATTTTTTGACTTCTGATCGAGCAGTTCTAGTTATATGTAAGTTAGCTATATGCTCTAATAAATAGTAATTAATTAAAACGGCAACCCCACCTTATCCAATCTCACATGGCTGGCTGTTAGAACACTATCTCAATCAGTCTCATTGTAAAGCTAATGAAAACCCTATTTTTTTATTAATTAATTAATTAATTTGATATAAACACCAACATTATTATTATTTTAACCAATTTCAATCATTCATCAAATTACAATTACTATATTTCCAGGTTGTATCCCTCCTCAAATTGATGGCTGCCTCGTTGTGGAGAGAAAGTGAACGTTTAGGGGACCACAAAAAGCATTTTCGCGAATTTAAAGGGCTTGGTTAATAGTTAACGGCTATTCAAACTGTTTTTGGATATTACCAAGTTACCCTTCCCCGCACTCACAATAACGAGTTTGCCACTCTAGCTCGATCGTCACTTCCTCTGTTGTTGTTGCGCACTCCGCCTTGACAAAGGAGACGTCTCATTGGTGCTCGCACATGGAAACTTATTTTCATAAGTCGAATTGAACGTGGTACTCTTTACTCGTTAGAAATTAATGATCATATTGATACTCGAAGTAAGGCTAGCTAGACAATGCTTCTAATTGCGTGAGTGAGCTTCGTTGCTCTTTTTCATAAGTCGAATATGGTGCATATTGAGTACTATATATTCCATAAATAGATTGGCACTCCAAGTGACATTTTTAACAAGAATGTTGATCAACAAACATGACATTAGATCAAGTTGGGAAAGTCGAGATAGAGAACGTCTAATTATATATATTTAGAGTCAAACTGGTCGGAAGAGCCAAATTAGGTTCTCATTGTGCTCGTCAAAGCAGATCTTTTTTCGTCACCAAACAACAAGAAAAAATTAAAGTACCAATATATTCATCTATGATAAAATTATTTAAGTAATGTAATGGAAAAAGAAAAATGATTTAATTAGGTAGTTAAAAGTTTAGTGGATACGGTGATGACATGTAGTAAAGTTGGGTGAGGGGATGGCAGATCGGAGAGAATTAAGATACAAATTGGTTTTAATTAATTCTTTGATGGCTATCGAAAACAACATATAAAAAAAAAAAAAAATGTAAAAACCCTTTATTATATATTATGCATGAGTGTACGTGTCAAAGCTTTTTGAGCTGGTAATTCAACTATATATTAAGTGCACATATGGATATGGTTGAGCTACTTGCATGCCCATCATTTTTGGAGATCAATCATGGTTCAATTCAAATACTTTGGCACCGAAAGAATACGTAGGTCAACCATTATTATGTTCTAATATACAAGTCTATGCATACTATTTGCTATTCTTTTAGGATTCTATTTACAATTTTGGAAGTTACAAGATTGATAAAGACAACAAGTTTAACTTCTTGTTTGTTTTTAATAATGGAAAAAGTCATGTAGAGTCTTGATCAGTGATGTGTGTGTATATATATATATATGGGATGACTAATTATCATTTATAGATTAAATTCATATCTTAAGAAGGATAAAATGTCATGTCACGTGATTGATAAAACAATCCAAATAAATGTTGACGGTTTATTTGTGAAACTTGTTATTTATAAAAAAAATATCGAAAGTATCTCACTAAACGATTAATATATTGACATGTGATTGGCTGCCCTGTCGCCATACGATAAGACAATACCGGTAATGAAATAGTGTAGAAATTAATTAAAATCAAGATCGATAATAATTTGATCCTATTCTATGAAAAGTAAATATTCTTATAAATCATTAGTCATTACTCTAGTAAGAAAAAAAAGAAGATAATCCTTGTTACATGAAAATTCGAATCTATATTAATTGAAGGGGGTACGAAACAAAGTATAATTTTGTTTAGAGAAAAAGTCGGTCCCTCAACAATAATTGTTGGCAATTTAATGAAGGAGATGTAATTTGAGAGTGGAAGAGGGGCAAAAGCGTCTTTAAACAGCTTTGGAAGTTGAAGATGAGGCGGGATTAAGAGGAGGCCAGGTGGATAGTATATATTAAGTCGCAGGACGCCAATTCCCCACCACCCACAAAACCGCTGGCCCTAAATCCCCTTCTTCTCTCTCAATTTCTTTTGCTTTTGAAAAACAAAAAGCCTCGAGAAAACTCCAAAGCCATCGCGAACCCTAGAAATTGAGAGACGAAACAGTCCGGTTTGCCGATCCAGAATGACGCAATAGCCCCTTCCTCCTCCTCCTCCCAGCTCTTTGGAACTTTCGTACCCGTGGGAGTTTGTTAAAGAGGTAAGCTCCGACGAGGTCCAGATATACACATCTTTTCAATTTTTCACGTCTGATCTGCGCGTTCTGTTTGGTTCCTCAGAAAATTTGAGGTAAACGGAATCGAATGTGTTGCCCTGCTGTTTCGGTTCGAGGTCCCCTTTTGAAAACCAGAGATCTGATTTTTTTTTCAAAATTTGAATTTACTGTATTCTGTTTCTGCATTTTCTCGGCAACTAAACGCAGCCAAAACCTTGATATGTGTGACCGCAAACTCAGATCTACCTTGATTTTTCTGCATATATGATTTTCAGGCCTTGGATAGAGTAATGATTGTGTGACTGTATATTAAAGGCAATTAAATTTTCTTCGTTTTCTCGTTTTGGTAGGTTAGCGTTTTTTTTTTCCGGTGATTTTGGGTTTGTCTGCCGCTTCACTTTTTGGGCATCGTAACAATGATTGAAATTGGAAAAATATGTCAAAATTTGAAGAGCCAGGTTTCGTATGGGTCAATAGATTCTTTGATTTTTTGACTGCTCATGTATGCGATTCTAGTCGAATATTTTCTGGAATGTTGAATATAGATGTAATTTTTTGAAGTTCCTGATAATGGGCTGTATTCTCCTGACAAGTTTCTTCCCAAACAAACAACACATATGGACAACTGCAGAACATGATTTTTTGGCTTTTTCAATGGCTTTCAAAATTGAATCCTGAATGTTTGCTTGTGTAGTTTGTAAGTTTGCTTGTGTAGTTTGTAAGCAAGAAGATATTGTCAGTTTTTGTTGGAATATGTTAAGGGAGATTTGGCTGTAAATTGTAGACCTGCTTGTTGGTTATTTGACCTCTGTCATGTAGTATCATGCTGGCGTTTTCTGCATTATTCTGTGGATTCAATTAATTTTGCATCCCCTCCTTTTGAAACTATATTGACAAGGTGAGACTTTTCCTGTTACAGTGCTCTGATTGGTGACTCTCTACTCTGACTAAATTGTGATCATGGTTGCCACTGCTGCTACTTCATCGTTCTTTCCGGTTCCTTCTCCGGACTCCGGCACCAAGAATTCCAAGCATGGAACTGGGAATGCCAAGTTAGGACTCAAATCAAAATCTGCGTCGGCCGGTTTGCAGGTAAAGGCAAATGCTCAAGCCCCTCCAAAAATAAATGGCACTAGCGTTGGTTTGGCCACTGTCGAAAGTGGAAAGAATGGGGATGACATGCACGGACTAGCTCAATCCCCTCCTGCACGGACTTTCATTAACCAATTACCCGATTGGAGTATGCTCCTTGCTGCTATAACCACGATCTTCTTGGCAGCAGAAAAGCAATGGATGATGCTTGATTGGAAACCCAAGCGGCCTGATATGCTAATTGACCCGTTTGGTTTGGGAAGAATCGTTCAGGATGGTCTTGTTTTCCGCCAGAACTTCTCAATTAGATCCTATGAAATAGGTGCTGATCGAACGGCTTCAATAGAGACGTTAATGAATCATTTACAGGTATTTGACACATTTATTTATTTATTTTTATAGTATTTGAAGATGCATTTGTTTGATAAGTTTTTGTCCTGAAGGATCAAAGCACAAAATGCACGTTCTCTAATGTGTTTCACATAATTGAACTTGAATGCATATTCTTCCTTCACAAGCTTTGTCATTTATTACTTTTTAATTTCTGTCTGCAGGAAACAGCACTTAATCATGTTAAGACTGCTGGCCTCTTAGGGGACGGCTTTGGTTCAACTCCAGAGATGTCCATAAGGAACCTTATATGGGTGGTAACCAAAATGCAGGTTAAGGTAGACCGCTATCCTACTTGGTAAGTAAAAACTTCATGCATGCATTTTGCTCTTCTACCGAAAAAGTCACAGTTTATATTTTGTAGTCACTCATTTATTTTTCAGCCTGGCTTTGGTAATTATGCAATGTTTGCTATCTATGGTGCTGCTGCCATATTGGTGTTTTTTGGTCATGCTGTGGATATTTGTTATTAGAGTTTATATTTAAAGTTTGGGAAATTGAGAATATGTCTTTGAGGCATAGAGCATTGAAAATCTGAGGAGCTTTTTTTTTGGGGGGGGGGGGGGGGGTTAAGTAATATTTGAATCTGGTACTTATTAGTTTCAGGAAAGCAACTAAATGTCATTTATACATATGCAGAGCTAATTGTCATTGGGCTTCCTTCCCACCATTTTGTTTGAAGTTCTGAAATGCTTAGTTTCTGTCCTCTTGCTATGTATATAATGCCTTGGATTGAAGGTTGATGCATCATGACTCATGAGCTTTATTGGTTGCGTGCTCCTGTAATTTATTCATATGCATTTGTATTCTGACTCTATTGAGTTGATTTAATTGCTTTGAAAGGACGCCAACTATTCAAAATACTTTTGGACCATAACTAATTTACACTAATATACAACTTCTGCAGCCAACTAGATTAACCACTACAGACAAGTTGTATAGCATCTGTTAGCTGATGACTTTGTATAACTGATAAGAGATCGTTATTTATTAGTTGCATTAGACTCTTATGCTGATGGACTTGAGTAATTTCTATATTACAGGGGTGATGTTGTTCAAGTTGACACTTGGGTTAGTGCCTCCGGGAAGAATGGTATGCGGCGTGATTGGATTATCCATGATTGCAAAACAGGACAAATTTTAACAAGAGCCTCCAGGTATTTATTTTCTCGTTTTTTCTTTGCCAAAATAAATTTAAGAAATGTTTTCTATGGCACATGTTGCAGATGCAAGAGAGTTTAGGGTTTACATGGCTGTGCTTTTGGTTATGATGGTTTTGCAGTGTGTGGGTGATGATGAATAAACTGACAAGGAGGTTATCCAAAATACCTGATGAGGTTCGAGGTGAAATAGAGCCTTACTTTATGAATTCTCCTCCTGTTGTGGAGGAGGATGGCAGGAAACTGCAGAAACTTGACGACAATACGGCAGACTTTGTTCGTACTGGTTTAACTGTAAGTCGATCATCTTTGCTCAGAATTCTTATTCTTTCCTTTTAGCTGCTTTCTCATCATGAATGATATTCTTATTTGCAGCCTAGGTGGGGTGATCTAGATATCAACCAGCATGTTAATAATGTGAAGTACATTGGCTGGATCCTTGAGGTAGGTTTGCTGATTCTGAAAACCATCTGTTTTGTGCTTCTAATTTTACACGCTTAATGGAAATACTTCTGGTTTCTGCAGAGTGCTCCCTCGCCAATCTTGGAGAGCCATGAGCTTTCTTCTATGACTCTGGAGTATAGGAGGGAGTGTGGAAGGGACAGTGTGCTTCAGTCCCTGACTGCAGTGTCTGGTGCTGAGATTGGGCATTTAGCAAGTAACGGCAAGGTTGAGTGCCAGCACTTGCTTCGACTCGAGGGTGGGTCTGAGATTGTGAGGGGAAGGACTCAGTGGAGGCCCAAAAATGCCAACAATCTTGAGATTGTGGGTGGGCTTCCAGCAGAAAGCGCATAGTCGTGAAAGTAAGCTGGAATGAATGAATGACACAGTAGTAGTATCCTCCTCCTGCTCGCCGATTGCTTGTGTAGAGTTCTGCTCATGTTCCTTGGATTTCTGTTTTTTTTTTATATATATATATATATATTTCTTCCCATCTGTCATCTATATATGCAGAAAAAAAGGATAAAATGTAGTCCCATTGTAATTAGCCCCTGTGCACTGTTCTCGCTCTATCTCTCACCCTGTTCCAAATAGTCTGGTTTATGCTTTGCAGCTTGGCCTAGTTGGTTTGCGCCAACTTAAAATCCAAATGTATTGATTTGTGTCACTTGGAACCCTAGCTGTATGGGAGACTACTCCAGGTTGATTGCCTTGGTTAAATGGGCAAGACATGTATATTTTTGGAATTTTTTCTAGTTAGATATGGGAAAATTTTTTCATTGGTCACATTTTTTGTTGGGTCACCTTCATTGGATCTTTAAATATATTGAAGTTGGATCATATAGATTTTCACAGCTTTGCAGCTATTTACTATGCACATGATAA
This sequence comes from Rubus parviflorus, assembly GCA_029955375.1. Taxonomy (NCBI): domain Eukaryota; kingdom Viridiplantae; phylum Streptophyta; class Magnoliopsida; order Rosales; family Rosaceae; genus Rubus; species Rubus parviflorus. Next base: position 21,271,763 of record JARGGL010000004.1, read on the forward strand.
GCATGAGACCTCACAAGATGAGGCAGCAATCTCTGAGTGAGTAATCAATTGGAATTAAACGGCTTTGCCATATATTTCGAAATGCCATATAGTTATTGCATTTTGCAAGAACGCAGAGTACAGTAAATAGTAATACTGTAATAAATAGAATGTATCAAAAAAAAGAAGTGGAGGTAATTCTTTAAATCAATTGTGGGAATATGACAACTTCAATCGATTGTTTGAATTAAGAAAGTACCCATGATGGGTAATTATTCACTGTCATTTTTTTTTTCTTTAGGCTCTTGGCCGCTGCTCTGATAAGCCAACGAGTGCAGGCCCAACACATTTGGGTCACAAACTTCTGTGACAAAGCTCAGCGTATCCAAGTCTAAGACTTGGTAATATTAAGTAAGTTAATCAGGTAGAAATTGGCGATGTGGTATATAAAAAGGTGACATGCATCCCAAATATTATTCTTGCATGACAATGGATTCCAATTAGTGCTGGATCAATTGGAGCTAAACAGCGTAAATAACCACAATTTTAATTAATTAACAATCACATCACATGCCAGCTAACTAATCTAATCTAAACTTACTCTAGAGGGATGTGATTATTAACTAATTGATATCCGACTAATCCAATGAATCTGACCATCCTCTTACCCCTAGACCTAGCTAGCTAGCTATAGTTAGTTTATGGTTAGAGTAGTTGCATAAATAAAAAGGCTAAAAGCTGTGTGCCGCTTCTGGTTTTAACAGTGATCGATCACAAGTATCCCTATTCCCTCCCTCGATCAGCATCTTCACTATTCAGTCTATTCACATGACACCTTTAATTAGCTAGACTTTTAGAGGATGAAATGAATTAATAGAAACAAAAGCGACACATGCATTGCCGACATTCCAACATTTGTCACATGCTTGTCGCCCTACTTCTTCCTAATTTAATTAATTTGGAAACTTGAAACACTTTTAGGTTACCTCCTTGGCCACTTTGGTTTCTATAATGTATATATGGATATATCCAACAAGTTAACTAAAATGAATGTTCGCTCAAAAAAAATAAAAATAAAATGCATGTTATTGTGCTACAATTAATTGTCATTACCAAGAATTTTTATTAATTGATATACCTGCTTGCTTCTTTGTAAAATTGCGTTAGTTTCGATCATTCTTTGCTTGTACACAATAGTTGTCTAATATGATAGAATTTACAGCAAGTCAATTTATGCATCTTGTTATCTTTTGAAATATTGTGATTATCTATCTAAAAGCTATAATATCTTACATAAGAATAAGAATAGGTTGGATAATATGAGTTGAAATGCATGCATGTAGAGTGGGTATGGATCATGTGGAGATTCCTTAATTATATGACTAAACAATGACAGTTCCAGCCTTTGTGACTATGGTACGATAACTGTAAACTGTTTATATATAATAGCCGAGAGTGACAGAAACTGATTTGGATTGAATGTACCGACAGCCGGCGCAAACGTCTAAGCTGCTGCCGCCAAAAAGAGTGGTTAATCACCGGCCACACGTGCCCTCCCCCCATTGGCTCTTTCCTAGTAGTGTTTGAATCTTCTACCTCTGGCCACTCTATTTATGCGTGTAAAATGTGCAGGATTGCGCAGCTAAAGGAACAAACCGTACGCGTACTAACTTATTACACGTAACCGGCCGGAGACAATTATTAATCAGTGACTGACTCGCCGGAAGCTGACGTATATATGATGATGAATTATAAGGACACCGAGCTGACCTTGGGACTACCTGGTGGCGGAAGCCGTTGTTATTCGGCAGGTGTACAAGTCCTGGGAGAGTTGAAGAGCTCGATGAAACGTGGGTTCGTGGAGACCGTTGATCTTGACAACCAAGTTGAAGTGGGTGATGGGCAGTGGGAAGCAGCTAGTACTAGTACTACAACTAGTACTGCTGTGAAAGCCCCAAGTGCAAAGTAAGTAATATATAAATGTTTTGTCTGTGTATTATTGTTTGTTCTTAATTAACTGTGTGCATGTTTGGATCGAGATTGAAGGAGTCAAGTAGTTGGGTGGCCGCCGGTGAGATCAGCGAGAAAGAAGGCGTTGGAGTTGAAGAAGAGCAGCAGTAAATATGTGAAAGTGGGTGCGGATGGAGCTCCTTACCTGAGGAAAGTAGATTTAGAGATGTACAAAAGTTACGAGGAGCTATTAACAGCCTTGGAGAACATGTTCACTTCCTTCACCATAAGCGGTACGTGAGCACTACTAATACTACACAATTAAGCTAGCTATATATGATTGATTATTACATGCGCGCTTAAGTATATGTATGGATTAATGTAAATGGGTTAATTAGTGCTGCTTATTAATTAATGCTTAATATATAAATTTAGGCAAGTACATGGAGAAGCAACGACAGGCAGTACTGGTGAATGGAATAGTAGTGGATGAGTACTGTAATCATTATGTGGTGACATATGAAGATGAGGATGGCGACTGGATGTTAGTTGGAGACGTTCCTTGGAAGTAAGCTATATATTTAGCTACTACTTCATATATAAGTTTCTTGTATACATTAATTATAGTACTTAAACTTAATTTTTCCAATTAATAATTGAATTAATGGCTGCAGAATGTTTAAGGAAGCATGCAAGCGTATCCGGTTGATGAAAAGTTCAGAAGCTGCACTACGTCCGGATCATATATAGCTTGGTACACTAGCTACTTGATTGCCTACTACTGCATGCATATATATATATATATATATATATATATATATGATATGTGTATTGATCGATGCTGATCGATGCCAATTATTGCAGCTAGCTAGAGGAATTGATATGATCCAATAAGTACGTACTGAGATCGAGATTCCAGCTGATCGATCAGGATCAATCGCATGTATATATGATGATCATATGTACGTACATATATATGTAAGAGAACTAGGGCTATTTTTTTGTTTATGTTTTTTTCTAGTGCATCTTTATTGTAAATATATGACTGACTGTATCGGTAGTTGTTATTATTTTTTGGATAAGACATCAGTAATCGCTTATAAGTACTGATTTTGCTTAAAATATATTTTGTAGCCATGCAATTTGCGCGAAAACATACGTATGAATGGTTTTACCATAAATGAAAAATAGTTTTCATAAAGTTAAGTAACAATCATTTTAACTAAAGGTGCGAACCTCGTTTTAGAACGAAAATGAGTTTATGAAAATTCTTGCTATGGTTTTAAACTAATTAAACTTTGAAGTTGACCAAATTTGCATCAAAATGTCTTATTATAACACACGATTTTTATATGAAAGATTAACTTTTTTTTGGAAATCCGATTTGCATACCCCTAGTTGATTCCTAAAAAACAAGTTCAAGAGCCCCAAGGCTCTATTTGTGATTTAACAATTAAAATCCTACTAACATACGTCTAAAAGGTTGAAATACAACAAGCTAAACTTTTTTTATTCCATATATATGTATTTAGTATGAGCAGATGATCGAGTACTATCACTTATTAAGACTAAACAAAGTATGATATAACTTTGTCCGATGCGAGACAGTGAGAGAAAGTTTAATCATGTGTGCCACATATGAAGGTAAAGATTACGATATTGAGGACTTGATTATTCACACGACTACTAGTTTTACTCTGTTGTGGCCCTTATTTACCGTAACGAACATCTTTTTTTTGGACAATGTAACGAACATCTTTCTCATTATTGATAGATGCAGATACATTTCAATCCATATATGCAATTATTGCAGCGCCAAGGAGGAGAGGACTCTCCCACAATGCACGAGTACTACGAATTGATCATAGTGTTGAAGATGTTCCCCCAGATTTATTATTATTTTTTTAGGATAAAAAAAAAAAATCAAAGTTGGCCATTATATTAACCAAAGCTAGTTTTGCTCAACAAATAATTTATTTAGTCGTGTGATGAATATGCTGTATTTGTAAGGCCAATTAATACTAGCAGAATTCTACAGTAATGGGAAGGCCAATGGGCCATTACCGGCCCAATTGAGAAAATTAAACGCCTGCCTTAGCTGTTATACCGTTAAAAGGCAAAGGCTTAAATCCAAATTAGCCTAGGAAAGATTGATCAACCAATGCAATAACAATTGACATTGAAGTTATCAGACTTCACAAGTAATGTGGATCATTCGACCCTTCTCGCTTCTTAGTCCGACCCTTTTTCAGTATTTAATCGATTTGATCTTTGCTTTGTATATTCAATCATGTTTTGATTGTTCCTTTACCAACTTATTAAGGGACACCCTGTCCCTGTGGGGCTTAGCTACAACAAGGAGAAGAGGACCGACTGCAGGCTCTTTGTTTTTGTCATTTAGCTATCATGTTGATCCCATCATTGATTCATTGTTTTTCTGAACATGTTAATCAAAGATTAACACTTTTACTTAAATTTTCTGAGAGCCTAAAGTCCCAACACCATGGATTGCTTATAATGATGATACCAAGTTTCATTATGATTGTCCTTTTTTACTTTGCTTTGGAATTGAAGACTGAGCTTTATCAAACAAAAGACACATTGGTTAAAAGCCCACTAACCCATTTGGGTCCATTTATCCCGAGTATTGGAATTCTCGAAATGTATATCGTTACATTAATTTAATTTCTACGCTATGCATTAAGTAACGACTAGTTTAACAATTCATGTCAATACTTCGGAACATTATAAAACTTTTAGGCCACTAAGGATTTCCTGATTTACCTGAGGAGTAGAGTGAAGTTTTCTTTTAAGCTCCATCCAAATCTAATCCCTATTTTTTTGGGGCTAATCAAGTATGAGTAAACCCATGGATAAGAAACAGGGTTGGTGCTACTACCTGGTACAAATAAGGCTGCCTTGGGTACCCCACAGAGTGCAATAATAGCAAACGCTTTACCGAATGAAAATCCATTTCAGATCTTATTCACCTCAGCCAAACATAGCTTGAGAATATTGTCAATTTCTTTTCTCTTCCTACCAACTGAACCCAAGTTAGCTTTATATTTTATACTGGTTATATAGTAGCCCATTAAATTATTTCTTTACCTTGTGTTGGTGGAGACTGGAGACTGGTGCCTGCAATTTTCTCAGAAAATGCCACACCGTCTCTTCTCTTCAATCGAGGACCTCTTATTGATCTTCCATGGAGGTGAGGTGAGAGCTTAAAAAAGGGGCATAATAATAGATCGAAATCATTTCAAAAGGTGAAAGCTTTCACAGCCAAACACGGCCTTTCTCTGCTCTGCCGTATTTGTATGTTGTTTTGGTTTTAAAGTAAAGTAATTTGCTTTCTCACCCAAAATTACATTTTGGGTAGTTCTGAGGCTATCATGAGCTCCTCCTTTGCTTCTCTCCTTTGCTAAAAAGGTCTCTCTCTGCTGTTTCTTCACTCATACGGTCATTCCCAGAAGCTCAGAATACAGGTTTCTCTCTCTCTTGACATTAGCTAACTTCATACACTCAGTCTAAATTTTTTCTTTAAAAACATGATCTTTAGTGTATGCATTGTATAGATCAAGGCCAAGATTTCATTTTTAAGAGGGTTTTAAGATAATTATGATCTGGTGTTGGTCTGTTAGTTTAATACATGTACTGTGGTGTAGATCCATTTTGTAATTCACTTTTTTTTTTTTAACGTTTTTTGCTCTCATATTCTTGTTCCAGATCTGGAATTCAGTTAACCAGTTTGGTTGCGGTACCAAAATCTAATATCTTTGTGCTTTTATTATTTTTAAAATTTATTGCTAAAATAAGATTTGTATTTGTATTGGTTTGCAAAAAATTCATGTTTAATTGCTTTAAGTTTGATCTGGATTTACCAGTTTCTGGACAATGACAGTAGTTACTTGCATCGGCTCGAGTTCTGGATTTTGCTTAAGAAATGTGGTCGTTTAGATAAATGATATGATCCTACTTTCGACTCTGATTCAAAGATTTCTTTTAGATAAATTTACAGTCCATGAACTAACTGAAGTTGTATAGTCAAAGGACTTCAGAGACTATTCTATAAAAGTCTGATGCTATATGTCATGCGCTTGTGAGACTGAGAGGGTGAATGGTCTATTTTAAGGAATCAAGGGACTCAAGGGATGGAGTGTGTTCTTTTTTCTCCCTATTTTGATTGACAGGTAAATGAATTTGGAGAAGATGAAATGGTTTTCTTCAAGGGAAACCAGCCTCCTAGATAGAGTTCCAATTGGTTAAACTTCAAAGTAATGTCGAATAAGTAAAACACATATTAGATATATACAACTGATATGGAAGTTACTAGGTAAGAAATAGGAAACAATTGCATCAGAACAAAAAGGCCAACTCATAAAAAGATAGAGTCCACATAATACACACTACAGCACATCCTAATACCCAGTAGCACGTAATGCTATATGTGTGTTACCATTTAGGTAGAGGTTTCAATATAAAAATTTGGAACAACATTCCCAAGGGAAAACGTATTGTTAGGGTCAGTTTCATCGCAGTTTAGGGATGTTAAGTGGTGCTCTGCTTGGTTCTTGGTTCCCTTTTTCATTTCAGTTACTACTGACTTCTGCAGTGAAGTCTTTACATTGCTTTTTAACGATCCTCATATACATCCTTTTCTTGGACATGGTAAGTACTATGTTTAGACTCCACATATGTGGATGATTTCTGAGCTGATATACCTAATAGATATTAAAAGGTTAATTTAATGGAAAGCCTAGGTAACATAAAATAGCCTGAAATCCTGTTGTAATTAGGAATTTTTAGGCTGACCAATTTCTTTTGTTCTCATTAATGTATTGACTTGTTGCTATAACATTGATTCAGATTAAATGTTTGCTGATTTCGTAGGACGCCACCATGCTTAAGCAAATTTTGAGCAAATTCCCTCGCAAGCCAAAATCAGAGTCACTAGATTCCACAGGGAGTGATTCTGGCAACAGTAGTCCCAATTTAGGCGGTGGTTTCCAATGTACAATTGGTGGGAGTTCTCTTACAAGCAAATTAAATGTTGTCAAACGGGTGTCTTCAGCTGTTTTCCCAGCAAGCATTGCAGCTGGAGCAGAGGTAGTGGAACCTCATCTATCCTTCAAAGAGGTTTCAAATCCACAGAAGCAGAATCTGTTTGTCAGTAAGTTGAACGTTTGCTGTGAGCTCATTGATTCTAGTGATCCAGTTAAGCAAGATCTTAAGCGTGAAACATTGATTGAACTCGTTGATTTTGTTTCTTCTGGATCTGCAAAGTTTACTGAACCAGCAATATCTGCAATGTGTAAAATGTGTGCAACCAACCTGTTTAGAGTTTTCCCACCTAAGTACCGATCTAATTTTACTGGTGGTGAAACAGAAGATGAAGAACCAATGTTTGATCCATCTTGGTCACATCTGCAAATTGTGTATGATCTACTGGTTCGTTTTATCAGTTACAGTTCGCTTGATATAAAGGTGGCAAAAAAGCATGTAGATCATTCTTTTATCGTACGATTACTTGACCTCTTTGATTCCGAGGACCCAAGAGAAAGAGACTGCTTGAAAACTATTCTGCATAGGATTTATGGAAAATTCATGGTGCACAGACCCTTTATACGAAAAGCTGTCAGCAATATCATATATCGTTTTGTTTTCGAAACTGAAAAGCATAATGGAATGTCTGAGCTGTTGGAGATATTTGGAAGTGTAATTAGTGGGTTTGCTTTGCCATTGAAGGAGGAGCACAAGATATTTTTGTGGAGGGCTCTAATTCCTCTACACAAACCAAAATCAGTGGGTATTTATCATCAGCAGTTGACATATTGTGTAGTACAGTTTATAGAGAAGGATCCGAAGTTGGCAAGTACTGTAATAAAGGGATTGTTAAAGTACTGGCCAGTAACAAATAGCCAGAAGGAGTTGATGTTTTTGAGTGAGTTAGAAGAGGTTTTGGAAATGACTAGCATGGATGAGTTCCAAAAGATTATGGTTCCTCTGTTCCGAAGAATCAGATGCTGCCTCAATAGTTCCCATTACCAGGTAATGTATTGCCAACTGCCTTTATTGCCATCATACTTGTTTTTCTAGATTTTTCTTTTTATTTTATTGTTACTGAAAATCTGGTCGAGGATTTTAATGAACTATGTATTAGCATGTAGATATTTAGTAGCATCAAATTTGAGGGATTATTCAATTGATGAAGAATCATGCCATTTTCATCCCTTTCCTCGATTCTTTTGCTTTATGACATATTTTCTTTTCAGGTTGCTGAACGAGCCCACTTGCTATGGAACAATGAACACATCCTTAACCTTATTGGGCATAACCGCCAGGTGATTTTGCCACTTGTTTTCCCAGCTATTGAGCGAAACACCCAAAACCACTGGAATCAAGCCGTGCTAAACCTGACACTGAATGTGAGGAAGATGTTTTGCGAGATGGATGAGGAGCTGGTACTTGCCTGCCAATGTAAGTTGGAGGAGGAACATATAAGGTCAAGTTCTGCAGCCGAGAAGCGAAGGTTAACATGGGAACGCTTGGAAACTGCTGCTGGCGTCCAACCTGTTGTAGCTTGTAACTTTGTAGCTCCCATAAAGCCTTCTACTTGCCCTGTTGTCTGCTAATTTCATAAGTAACAGGACTGCGACAGCCCTGATCGAGTACCAGGAATTGGTTCCGAGTTGGTTGGACAAAGTTTGGGATAACAATGAGTTGCATTAGTATTAGTGCCTGGATGTTGTTTTGAATTTTGTTGATGATGATGATCCTGCTGTGCTGAAGATCGTAACAGACCGACCCTTTTGCTTGCTGTCATGTTTATTGACGCATCTTTTGTAAGTTGTATTCTGTCTTTTTCGTTTTGAGTAGATGGTGATCATGCTTATGAATACTAAGCCATTGGCTTTCGAATGCCAATAGAAGATGTATAGCTAAAATTATTGTTCTTTTCCCATTTGAATGTTTTTCTCCGAAGTTTATAAACCGTATTTTTTAGCTGGTGCGGAGTTGAGATTAGGACATAAATCCGAATGTTGTTACCATGAATTGACGGCTTGCTCAAATCTGAATGTGCATTTGATCTGTGTGTTATTTGATCTGATTTTGCTTGCTGTTCTGAACTTAATGCTGAACCATATGATAATCAATTCATCTTCATCTTCAAACCCGTGTTGAGATGGAATCATACAGATGTATAAAACTAGAGAAAAACCTCCATATGGTACCTGAACTATCACCAAATGCAATTTTGGGTACCTGAACTTTCATAAGGAACCTGGTGGTACCTGAACTATACCTCCGTTAGCCATTATAGTACCTACCGTTAAATATTCCGTTAAGTGCTTATGTGGTATTTTAATATAGTTTATTTTTATTTTTTAATTAATAATAAAATCACCTACATGGTAATAAATTATATTAAAAACATAAAAATTGGTAATAAATTATATTACAAAAATAAAAATAATTTTTCTCATTTTAGTCTTGAATTGTGGATAAATTATCTAAATTTTTTTTGTATAATTTATTTAAATTTTAAAATCAAAATAAATTATCATTGTTTTTTAATATAATAAAATTTAAATTATTTTTTTTAGTATAGTTTATTTTTATTTTTTAATTAATAACAAAACCACATGGTACTAAATTATATTAAAAACATAAAAATTGGCAATAAATTATATTACAAAAATAAAAATAATTTTTCTCATTTTTAATCTTGAATTGTGGATAAATTATTTAAATTTTTTTTGTATAATTTATTTAAATTTTAAAATCAAAATAAATTATCATTTTTTTAATATAATAAATTATCATTTTTTAGTATAGTTTATTTTTATTTTTTAATTAATAAGAAAACCACCTACACGGTAATAAATTATATTAAAAACATAAAAAATTGGAAATAAATTATATTATCAAATAAAAATAATTTTTCATATTTTTAGTCTTGAATTTTGGGATAACTTTTCTAATTTTTTTTTTGTATAATTTATTTTGAAAATTGAAAATAAATAAAATTACTGTTTTACCCATGCCACATAAGCACTTAACGGAATATTTAACGGTAGGTACTATAATGGCTAATGGAGGCATAGTTCAGGTACCACTAGGTTCCTTATGAAAGTTCAGGTACCAAAAATTGCATTTGGTGATAGTTTAGGTACGGAGGTTTTTCTCTATAAAACTAATAGAAAAGAAAAAGTAGGTGCCGAGTCTCATGCATGACATGACTCCCACCTGAAGCTCATGAAAAGGAATCATGAAAACGATGAGATGGAGCCGTATATTGTTGACGATGTGTTACAAATTCTTGCAAAGAAAATGGTGCGTTACAAGAAGTTTGATGCCTTCTTCTCATGTCCATAAAAGATTATATGACGTGGATCCCATGATAGAAAAGGACAAGCTCATCCAACTCAATTTCTTTGACTGAAATTCTTTTGCACAACGAAGCAATATGCTCCGGAAATAAATTATTTGGTTTCCTAACACAAAAAAAAACAATTATGATGATCTTTGCCGACGAATAAAAAAAATTAAATGGATAAACCACAAAGGGATTTATATTAGGGGTTTCTGGTTTCTCTAGCACAATCCTAAATGAGATCCGGAAGTAAATTGTACGAATAATTTTACAAGATTCGAAAGTAAATTGTAAGGTTTCTCTAGCACAAGAAAAAATTTATTTAAAAAAAAAACTAATTATGGAGACCTTTGCTGACGAATAAAGTATTTCACCTTCGATATTGCAACAATCCTGAATGAGATTTGAGAGACGAAAATAGAATGAAGATTGTCGCTGTGAAGCATGCCCCCAATAAAATAAAAATCCTGTACTTGCATGTTTATTGATGACATTAGAATTCTTGGTCTCCAATTGTTTGTGTGAGGCGAATTTCTTGGCGGATTCTCTGACTTCTTTGGGTGATACCTTGGATAATCCGTAAATATGGGTTGGAGTCGTCCCTCTCTCATGGGCTGGAGCTCTTCATCATCTAAATTTGGGTGGGAGAGTTTGTAGGGGTTTCAAGTCGTAGGGTTTTTTTTCTTGTTTGTGAGCAAAAGGCAAAAAGAAAAAGAAAAAAAAAACTTCGAAATCTAGAAGTACCAAGATTGCAAGGTCAACCTGTTAGTAAGAAATAGAGAGTTGATGTTTTTAAGCAAGATAGAAGAGGGTTTGGAAATGACTAGATATAGTTGCTTGTATCATTTCTTGTGTCTTCTCCCAAGGGCCTGTCATTAGATTTGAGCCTAAATGGTGTCCTTAATTGCCTAGGAAGGGAGGATCTAAATGATGTACAAGTGGTATATTTATCACTAATTCGGCTTTCTTTTCGCCAGCAGACCTTAAAGAATCAATCATATATTTATTTTTTAGGGAAATATCCACCACTTTATTGGCAGAGTCATGAACTAGTCTTCCAGTCAAGTTCACGACTCTTAGATTAGCTAAAAGCCTTTTAGATCACTTGAAGAAACAAGGAAATTATGCCTGATGGAAACGAGGCAAAGTAAATGCACATCTAAATATTGATTGAGCAAGGTCACGACCATTATCTTATACATCATGCTTAACAAATATCCTGCCTCAATTCATGAATCTAGGAATATCAGCTTACGAAACACTTTGAACCCTACTTTTCAGTAGCTAGGGTTTAGAGTTAGCATTGAAAAACTCTTTTTCAGATCGGCAAGGACACACACTGTGGTGCTAGCATATGGATCAGTCATGCATCAACACCATCTGAACAACTCATAACGGAAAGACAGTCGGTTGAACCAGGTGACCTCAAAAGACGTAAATGCAGGCAATGGAAGTGAGGATTGTTGTTATCAGTATTGACACAACATTCACGGCATTGTTGTCAAGAAAATTGAGACCTGATATCTTCTTGACTGTAGGTCCTGGTTTTCCAACAACCTACAAAAAACAGTTAGAAAGAGCTTACTTCAGCATCATATTTGAAGAATAAACTCAACGAATAAACTGAGTTAAGCAGATACAACTACAGCCTTAATGGAACAACTGAATCACATTTTTCTTAACATACCTTGTTACGAACAGTACAGAATCCACTAAATTGCAGTGTGGCTCCCAGAAGAGAATCAATGACACTACCAAATAGTCCAGCAAGAGTAGAAAGAGGTACTACAAACAGCTGCTTCAGTGCTACATCAAATGTACATTTTGTAGTGAGAAATCCAACGACCACAAACGTCAGTCCGATAACAGAGCCTGCAGCAGCCGCTGCCAGTAGTCCTGCTTTAGTAACTCCTCCATTGGTACCTTTCCGGACAGGCTGCCAACAACGCGGAACTAAATTAGCATCTGTAGTCTACTACATATCCAAGTGGCAAGCTAATTTGTTTCCTTCTAGTCTTCTAAATACTTTTCCCATAATCCCAATCATGATAGGATAATCCCACCTCTTCACCTTTGAATGTAGGGTAACTACCCTAGGCTATAAGGCCACTGGTAACAGCTAAAGAATAAGAGATTACAAAATCGCCAGCCACATAGCAAACTAGGCTTCTACAAGAATATGTGAGATGTACACACCGTCTATAACACAACCATTGAGTTAAGTGGGAAAGATGCTAGATGGTGTATCCATAATTTCATTACAATCATTGGAACATAAGCATGACTTTAATGTTCAGGCACAAACGGGGTATGCTTGTGCAGCAAGGCATGAACAAGATAGGAAAAATCGTAACTTTTTTCGAAATGAGAACTGTACTTTCAAGCCAAAAGACATTAAATGAGAATATGCAATGCATCCAAAACACAAAGTGCAAAATACTAACACTAAGCACTTCCATGGTGAAACACACATCAGACAATTAATTGCAGGGGAAAAACGTCAGAGAAGTAACATAATGAAATGGAAAAGAATATGAACCTTGAAGGTTGTGATTAACCGAGGCTGATCATCACTGAGAATTCCCAGTTCAGAAGACCAAGTGTCTCCATTGCAGCAAGCGTAGTGGCCTATAACGCCACCCATGAGCGAGGTAATGAGAACCGAGTCCTTCGAGTCTAAGCATTTGTCTTCCAATCCCGTCAGCGTCCACAGAATCACAACCAAAATAGAAGAAATCCCTGCATTTGATAGAACCTGTATCCTGGAAAGTAAAAAAAAAAAAAAGCAACCACCTTTCGTAAGAAACACCAAAACAAAAATCAAGAAAGATGAAAATGAAAAGAAGAAAAAATCAAGAGAGAAAAAGCGATTAGTACCAATTCCTTTGACCACCTTCTTTGAATTCCGGGTCAACCCGTCGCTTCTTGTCTTCCCCAACCTTGGTCAGCTTCGACGATGTGAAAAAGAACACAAGCAACACAGCTCCATATCTTAGAGAATTCAGAGCAAAATAAATGAAACTTGATTAAAATTTTGTCCGTTTGGATTCAGAGAAAAAAGAAAGGAGAGTAAAATCTGGGTACCTGTATCCGACTGCAATGTGAAGAGTCATAACAGCGAGGCCGGCGACTGCACCGGAGAAGTTGAGTGATTTTCGGCGGTAGGCTCTGGCCGCCACGAAGAAGGAGATTAGGACCGCGATTAACGGCTGGATTAGATGCGTATCCATGGCTATCGGAGCAGTTAGATTCGCTTCACCACAAGTATGTAGGAAGAAGACGACGATGGCCTAATAAGGCTTTTGGTACACACTTCTCTTGTTTTTTTTTTTGAAAGACACTTCTCTTATTTAAACAAAACAAATTTATAGTGAAAGCTGTGAACACTATAAAATAAGTAAGAGTGTACCAAAAAGGACACTTGCATGCTTTAAATGTTGGGCTGCATCCTTAATTAATTAAGACTTTACACACTTGATAGACGTTTACCGAAAAGTTTAAGCTTTAATTTAAGGCATTGCAGCTTATATAGACTCAGAAATTATTCTATGTACGGTCCGTGCAACATCACGTTCAATCTCAGCCGTCCAAATAGAGATCTAACGGTCCAGTTTTGTTTAACTAATTCGATCATAACTGTTGACCGTTAAAAATCATGATCGTGTGCACCTCAGCGCTACGTGCATGTGCACGTTCCGTGCATGGAATACCTTCCGATATAGACTAGACAATTGTTTTTCCTATCAGAACTTGAAGAAAACTGTTTACCCCCTCCGGGAAAAAGAAAGAGAAGTTAAGAATGTTAGGTAAAATGGTTATTTACCAAGGTATTGTTAACCATACACTTGTACATGAAAGAACCATCGTAACTAAGCCACATTGTCTGCCTTAACGAAGATGAGTGCAACGTATGGACCAACTCAATTTAGCAAAGAGAGTGTGTATGACATACAGAAAAGAGAGACAAAACTCTGTTTAGCTATCAGTACAAATGCAGCTAAACCGGTAAAATTCTAAGATTAAGAAATGAGGTTTCACCACAGACCATGTATGAAGAACAAAAATTACCTAATACAATACAAAAATTATGGAAATAATAGACAATAGGTAAAAATAAAGTAAACCAAATCTTCCACTTCATCTCCCTCTTCCCCTTCCTCTTCCGCTCCTTCCGTGTTCCAATCCATAACCCCCGCCATCATCTTCCCTTCTTCCCCATCCTCTCCCTCTTCCACTCCTTCCGTGTTCCATTCCATAACCCCCGTCGTCATCTTCCCTTCTTCCCCATCCTCTCCCTCTTCCGCTCCTTCCGTGTTCCATTCCATAACCCCCATCGTTATCTTCCCTTCCTCTTCCCCATCCTCTCCCTCTTCCGCTCCTTTCATGTTCCATTTCATAACCCCTGTCGTCATCTTCCCATCTTCTTCCCCTTCCTCTCCCTCTTCCTCCTCCTCTCCCTCTCCCTCTCCTCTCATTTCCCATGCCACTACCCCAGTCGTCATTCTTTTCGTAGTTAAACATGCTCAATTTAATATTCTCTGCCTCCACATTTTGAGGACCCGTTGGTACCTGAAATTGCAGCATAATGACATCAAAACAATAAAAACTATAACAAAAATGAGACTCAATGATGCAAGAACACTAACATGAGAATCTTCTAAATCAAATTGATTTTGAAGCTGCCAAGCAAGTTCCTCATCACGACGAACATCTGCAGAAGGAGCTGTTATGGAAGGCTTTGCCCCAGCTTTTCTCTTTTCCCATTCTTCCAGAGTGAATACCTCTGACTCTTCCTGCCTCCCCTTGCCTCTAAATTTCCTACCTCTCGAATACCTACTATCCTGGTTTTGAGTACTCATTTTCTGTAGGAGTTTCTGTGCCGCTGCTTGATTTTGAACAGGGGCAGCTTCAACTACTGTAGAAGCCATGGATACATTAGTACGGCAGTGCAAGTAAATAAAGTGGATAAGATTTGCAATAACTGAATCTATTGCATGTAGTTCTTTGGAAAAAAGTAATGATATTAATAATAACATGAAAAAAAAAAGTTTCACACAGGACTTAAATGAAGCTCCACCTTCTTTTGGCCTTGTTGCAGAGCTACTAGGTTTCTCTTCAGTTCTTTCATCAACGGAATCTGTTTTTAGATTGCTATCCACGTCATTTTTCTTATTAGGGTTATCAATATCATTTGACTTTGGATGAAGGTTCTGCTGCTTTCCAGTTGGTCTTATCTCAGAATATCTGAAAGCAGGGTCGCTGCTCTTGGTGTTAACATCAGAGTGACCTGCAAATCATCACATCTTGCTCATGAGTTAAACATGCATTAGTAACAGTGAGTGGCTAAACATTACTGTGAAAGACAAATAAACTTATAAAATCTTATATAATCAAGTACTAAAGAATACTGACAAGAGTTGTCCTGCTGAGGAAACTGAGTTTTGGGTGCCCCAACTTGCAACTTCTCAAATGGAGGAGGGCCGTTACTATCACTTTCCTTTGAAAGCCTTAAAGTTGAACGTGAAAAACCTGAATATTTTTTATTCATCTGCCATTCTTCATAAAGGGACTGAACAACACCTCCTAACACAGTCAAGACTTTAGGATTCAAACATACTATCCCATTACGTATAATAGCTTTATTTTCCAGACGGACCTGCAAATCAAAAGGCAGTGACACAATACAAATGTTAAGCATGATTATAGATACGGACTTTATATATGCCTCAGTTTACTATACATGAATAACTTAAGAAAGAAGGGTAAGGTTCAGACACTAAAAGCCTGTCCCAAAATTCATATCGGGGTTTACATCACCGGCAACATACAATAAAGAAGGTGAATAGGGAATGAGGAACTCCCAATATAGTGTAAAAGTATCTCCAAATATATGTATGAAAGAGTCCCACAAAATAATTGTCAAATTTACAAATTTCTTGGAGGTCTTCAGCTTATGTAACATCTGGGTATGTCAATAATTTCAGAGTTCAAGTAGCAGTAGTTTAAGCCTCTTTATATCAGATTCTCAAGACAAACAAAGCCAGAGACACAGAATTATTGATTATTCTATGAATTTTGAAATTTCTAATAAAATTCTCAACTCCACCAATTTTAGTTGGGTGATTTGGTATCATCCAAATTATCAATGCTTCTCATTTCTAAAAAAAACTCAATCCCATATTGGTACTAAACTGCATCATACTAAATCCAAAATATTTGAATCAAAGACAGAGTGTGTTACCTATAGTTAAAAAGCAAGCTTGAACACTGAGCAAGCATGAATCAAGAGACAGTACCTTAGTGCCAGGAACGACGTCGTCAGGAATTGACGGTATATGGGAGTACTCTATAGCTGCTATTTCACAATGGCCGTCGGTGAGACCAAGTTTCAAAAGGCGCCGACTAGAATTTCTCGCAAAATCTTCAACATTGCTTCTAGTAATGTCTCTGACCCAAGATATCTGATAAAAAAAAAACCAAAACCATAAATTTCTCTCTTTTTAAGCAACCAAACAGAGCCCAAGTAAAAAATTCATGCCAAAGATGAAGGTATATTTGCCTGGAGAACTTTGGGGCCGAGAAGATGAGAGGACTTGCGAAGAGTAATCGGGTCGGGCAAGGACTTGGCACAGACGGATTTGAGATCCATGTTGGTGAGCTCCGATTCCACTGAATTGACCACCGTACGCGTGTCGTCGGCCAAAGCGGAGTGGATCAGGATCATCGCCTTCACTTGCTCCAAGTCGCCGAAGCACCATCCTCGGCTTCTTAGGGTTTCAATTGCAGCGTCACCGGAGCTTTCCTCCATTTTTTCAGCGCCTGTTTGCGCGGCGATTAATTTTGGGTATTTGTTTCTTCATTCGGTCCAAGCTTTTGGGAAAAATATTAAACTGGCCTAGTTTTAATGCGCTTAAGGCCCAAGTTATTTGGTAAAATATAAACTGGCCCATTCTATTTGAAAATATTATATGGGCCGATTATTGATGGTCTTCAGGCCCAAGAAATTTGGAAAAATAAAATTGCGCCGATTTTGAATGGGCTTCAACCCAAATAATTGAAATATATTAAACTGAGCCGAATTTTAATGGGCTTCAGACTTAGTTTTTTGGAAAATATTAAACTGGGCCATTTATATGGCCTTCAGGCCCAAGTTAATTTAAAAAATTAAACTGCTCCTTATTTTAATAAGATTCAGGCCTTGAAAATTAATCTGGGCCGATTTTTAATGAGCTTCAGGCCCAAGTCTTTTAGGAAAAAAAAACTGGGCCGCTTATTCATGGGATTCGAGCCAAGTATTTTGGTGGACCGAATTTTCATGCGCTTCAGGCCCCAATATTTTTGAAAATTTTTAAACTTGGCCCATTTTTAATGGGCTTCGGCCCTAATTTTTTTTTGGAAAATATCAAATTGGACCGAATTTCAATGGGCTTGAAAAATTATTCTGCGCCGATTTTTAATGGGCTTCAGGCCAAGTTTTGGGTAAATTAATAAACTAGTCTGCATTTTAATGGGCTTCAGGCCCATGTTATTTTAAAAATATTAATCTGGACCGATTTTTAATCAGCCTTAGGCCCAAGTAATATAGAAAAATAAAAACTGGGCCATTTTTAATGGGCTTCCAGCCCAAGGTTTTGGAAAAATAAAAACTGGGCCGATTATTAATAGGCTTGAGGCCCAAGTTTTTTGGACAGTATTAAACTGGGCTGAATTTTAATATGCAACAGGCCCAATTTTTTTTGGATATTATTTAACGGGGCCGATATTTAATGGGCTTCAGCCAAAGTTTTTTGGTGAAATATTGAACTGGGCCGAATTTTAATGGGCTTCAGGCCCATGTTATTTTGATAATATTAAACTGGGCCAATTTTATGGGCTTCAGGCCCAAGTTATTTTGAAATACTAAACTGGGCCTTATTTAATGGGATTCAGGCCCATTTTTTTAAAGTTAATCTGGGCCGATTTATAATGGCCTTCAGGCCTAAGTATTTTTGGAAAATATTAAACTGGGCCGACGTTTTTGGCAAATAACTGGACCGAATTTTTATGGGCTTGAGGCCCATGTATTTGAAAATAAATCTGGGCCAATTTATAATGGCCTTCAGGCCCAAGCATTTTTGGAAAATATTAAACTGGGCCTATGTTTAATGGGCTTCAGCCCAAGTTAGTTGGTGAAATATTAAAGTGGGCCTTATTTTAATGGGCTCCATTTTGAAAAATAATCTGGGCCGATTTATTTTGGAGTTCAGGCCCAAAGTTTTTGGGAAAATATAAACTGGGCCGATTTTTAATGGGCTTCGGGCCAAGTATTTTGGTGGGCCGAATTGTAATAGGTTTGAGGCCCAAGTTTTTTGAAAAATATTAAACTGGCCCGAATTTTAAGGGGCTGCTGGCCCAAGTTATTTTAAAATATTAAATTGGGCCGATATTTAATGGGCTTCAGGCCCAAGTTTCCTGCTGAAATATTTAACTGCGCCGAATTGTAATGAATTCAGGCCCATGTTATTTTGAAAATATTAATATGGGCCTATTTTTAATGGGCTTCAGGCCCAAATGTTTTTGAAAAAATAAAAACTGTGCCGAATTTTAATTGGCTTCAGGCACATGTTATTTTAATACATTAATCTGGGCCGATTTTTAATGGGCTTCAGACCCATGTTTTTTTGAAAAATATAAACTGGGCCTATTTTTAATAGGCAAGGCCATGCATTTCCATGGGCCAAATTTTAATGGGCTTCGGGCCCAAGTAATTTTCGAAATTATTAAACTGGGCGGATTTTTAATGGGCTCCAGCCTTAAGTTTTTTTGGCAAATATCAAATTGGGCCGAATTTTAATATGCTTCGGGCCCAAGTTATTTGAAATATTATTCTGGGCCGATTTTAAAGGGCTTCTGCCCAGTTTTTATGGTAAAATATTTAACTGGACCGAATTTTAATGGGTTTCAGGCCCATTTTATTTTGAAATATTAATTTGGGCCGATTTTTAATGGGCTTCAGGCCCAAGTTTTTTGGAAAAAATATAATATGGGCCGAATTTTAATGGGCATCAGGCCCAAGTTTTTTGAAAAATATTAAACTGGCCCGATTTTTAAGTGGCTGCAGGCCCAAGTTATTTTAAAATATTAAATTGGGCCGATTTTTAATGGGTTTCAGGCCCAAGTTTTCTGGTGAAATATTTTAACTGGGCCGCATTGTAATGGCTTCAGGCCCATGTTATTTTGAAAATATTAATGTGGGCCTATTTTTAATGGGCTTCAGGCCCCAAATTTTTGTTAAAATAAAAACTGCGCCGAATTTTAATTGGCTTCAGGCCCATAATATTTTAACACATTAATCTGGGCCGATTTTTAATGGGCTGCCCATGTTTTTTGAAAAAATATAAACTGGGCCTATTTTTAATAGGCTTCAGGCCATGTATTTTGGTGGGCCAAATTTTAATGGGCTTCAGGCCCAAGTTTTTTTAGAAAATATTAAACTTGGCGGATTTTTAATGGGCTCCGGCCTTAAGTTTTTTTGGAAAATATTAAATTGGGCCGAATTGTAATGGCTTCTGGCCCAAGTAATGTGAAATATTATTCTGGGCCGATTTAAAGGGGCTTCCTGCCCAGGTTTTTTGGTGAAATATTGAACTGGGCGGAATTTTAATAGGTTTCAGGCCCATTTTATTTTGAAAATATTAATCTGGGCCAATTTTTAATGGGCTTCAGGAATGGGGTAAATGGGTCGATGTGAAAGACTTGGGAGATCAAGTGTTTATTTTAAGCAATGATCAAGAGTTTGCTGGAGTAAAGGGAAATTGCATTTTCTTCATTGAACGATCCTAGCATCTTTACGCAGCTCTCAGATGGTCCAGCCACCACCAACTTGGTGCAGCCCTGATTGAAGTTCGTCTGCATGCTCTGAATGTGAGTGAAATCTTATACTGTTAATTCAGTAGATTTTTACTGATTACATGTTCTTGAAACGTTTTCCCCTGATATACATTAGCCCTTGAATTTGAAAAATGTAATAGGTAATAAGCAGTGCAGGGGTTGTGTGACTTGAATGTGCAGTAAATGGCATTAACAATCTTAAGTGATAAACAATCTTTCTTTACTTGGTTACATCTATGATACTTCTTTTAGTTGATGAACAAGCTCAGTTGTTCTAGATTGGTTACATTTTTTAGACTCATGTGTGGTAAATGACAGGATCTAATTTAACAAGCTTAGTTGTTCCGAATCTGAGTAGATTATGTTTGATGGACTAAAAGTTGGGGAATTTGGATCAAAATTTATGATACAGTTAGTGCTTAAAAGGGATGACTAACTCTCATTGTTTACTGCACATAGATAAGGATTTTCTCTTTTATTTACAGAATGTCTACAAAGTACATCATAAGGTCAATTTGAAGGGACTATGTACAAACACTAGATAATAACGTTCATTTTACTACACAAGAAACTACAAGAAAGAGAAAATATAGGCCCTTCAAAACCTGAAAAAAAAAGTAGTATCAGGACTCGGGAGGTATATTAAAAGTATAGTTATTTAAGCTTAAGAAAGACTTCTCAAAATCTTCAGAAAAGATTCTAATTTAATGTGAAGTTTTTGATTACTCTCCTGCTAGAGACACATAGCACTTTTAGAGGACATGCACTTGTTAAATCCTTCCCTCTCTTTCCCCCTTACCTCGGTTATTCTGTAATTAATATTTTGATTTCCAATCATTTCGTTTCAATAAAAAGAACAATTTCTTTCAATACTAATTCTATCTCAACATGATTCACAGGGAAGTTGGTTACTGCTCAAGACCATTTGATTTGCATTTCTCGGAGATGGTGGAAGATCCAATTCTCAATAAGAGTGATCTGTAACAATTCTTCTGTAAACTAGTGTAAAATATTACAGTAGTAAGTAGTTCATCCAGTGTTTACGAGTGTGGTTATGTTAATTAGGATGTATGCATACAGATTATGTAAGTTACAGATTAAGTAAGATATTCTCTGTGATAAAACTCATATATATGTAAGTTACAGATTAAGTAAGATATTCTCTGTGATAAAAATCTGTGTGCCTTAGCACACCTTCATCCTCAAATTCATGGATTCATGTGTCAGCTTTGATTCTTTGAGTGCTGATGGTGTTAATATCTTTGGAGACTGATCAACATGATTACATGAAGGTGGGTAGAATCAAGGTTAAAACTGACTGGAGTTTAGCACTGTCTACTGGGAACATGATGCAATCCATTCCAAGGTTTACTATGAAGGATGTTGAAACAAACTCCTATTCAGTTGGTTTTTTCCTTTATTTCTTTTTTCTTTTATAAAAAAAAAGAAAAGAAATAATTTATAGCAAAAAATATGGTTTCAACAGGTACTTACTTCTCTTAGTTGAAGATGAACAAGCTTAGTTGTTCTGGATAGACTACATTTCTTAGACTTGAGTCGGCAGTAAATGGCAGGATCTTAACCGGCCAACAAGCTTTGTTGTTCTGAAATTTTGAATAGATTACGTTTCTTGGACTTAAGATTGGGGGTTTTGCATCAAAATTTATGTATCAGTAACGAAGTTATTGCATGTAGTCATTTTGGAAAGGAATGGTCATCGTCTCTAATAATTGTGGCTGCAGGGATGACTAAACTGAGCCCAACTCTCATGGTTTGAAGAATGATAGCTTTTATTTTATTTTATTATTGTTATTGTTATTATTATTATTATTTTTTTTTTTCAGGATAGATGCATGAAAGTTGAGGACATGGTAATGTTAAATCACTGATTGTAAGATTTTCGATTTCTGTCAATTGGAACACCTTTCAAAAAATATGTTTTACCAACAGTGAATTTTTGAGAAATTTTTATTTTTTTTTGCCGAAACCATGGCTTTTCACCCAAAACCGTGGGTACACACGATTTTTGGGCAAAAATCGCATGTTCTTACTTTCACACCAAAATCTTTCCACACTCAAGTCATGATTTTTAAGCACTTTTCGAGTTGACATAATGCAAAAATATCGACTGGTTTATTTTTTACGAATTTACAAAGTCGGAAAAACTAGAAAATTCATAAAAAATAAAAGATTAGAGATTTTCGAGTTCTGTCAATTGGAACACTTTTTTAAAAATATGTGTTACCAATGGTGAATTTTTTAGAATTTTTTCTTTTTTTTGCCGAAACCATAGTTTTTCATCCAAAATCGTTGGTTATAACACACGATTTTTGGGCCAAAATCGCATGTTCTAATTTTGACATTAAAATCTTCCCACACTAAAATCATGATTTTTAAGCACTTTTCGAGTTGATAGAATGCAAAAATATCAACTCGTTTATTTTTTACGAATTTACAAAGTCGGAAAACTAGAAAATTCATAAAAAATAAAATATTAGAGATTTTCAAGTTCTGTCAATTGGAACACCTTTTAAAAAATATGTATTACCAATGGTGAATTTTTGAAAATTTTTTATTTTTTTTCCCGAAACCATAGTTTTTCACCCAAAACCGTGGGTTATAACACACGATTTTTGGGCCAAAATCACATATTCTAATTTTGACACTAAAATCTTTCTACACTCAAATCATGATTTTAAGCACTTTTTGAGTTGACAAAATGCAAAAATATCGACTCGTTTATTTTTTTACGATTTTCCAAATTCGGAAAACTAGAAAATTTATATAAAAAAACGATTCAAGATTTTCGAGCAAAGTCAGTTGAAACACCTTTTAAAAATCATGTCTTACCAATTGTGAAGTTTTGGCATAAGGAAAGTTAAAGGGAAAAGGAGGTTGGCAAGGTTTGGCATGTCAGGGCATGCAGTTGCACCTCCAAACGTACCAAACCATGCCAACCACATTTTCCCTGCAACTTTGTCCGTGACAAAACTTCACCAATGTTAAAAAATAATTTTTAAAGCTTTTTCAACTTACTTTGCTCGAAAAGGTCGAGTCGTTTGTGATTTATGATTTTTCAAAGTCGGAAAACTTAAAAAATCATAACTCACTAACGAGTCGGGTTTTTCAAGCAAAGTCAATTGACACACTTTTTAAAAATAATGTTTTACCAATGGTGAAGTTTTGACACGATAAAGTGGAAGAGAAAAGTGCAGTTCAGAAGGAGTCATCCCAAGATGCCCCAGACTCTTCAAATGATGTCCGTGCTAGCGAGGCTAACTAACGATGCATTCCCATGCTAGCAAGGGTAACTAACGTTGCATGGTTATTTTTTAGAAATTTTTATTTTTTTTGCCGAAATCATGGTTTTCACCCAAAACCGTAGGTTATAACACACGATTTTTGAGCCAAAATTGCATGTTCTTATTTTCGCACCAAAATCTTCCCACACTTAAATCATGATTTTAAAGGACTTCTCGAGTTGACAAAACGCAAAAATATCGACTCGTTTATTTTTTACGATTTTCTAAAGTCGGAAAACTAGAAAATTCATAAAAAAATAAAGGGTTATTATCATAAATGGTGCCTGAACTTTACCTCTATCTTATCGATGGTACCAGAACTTTAATTTTTATCACAACTAATACCAAAACTTTTCGATTTCATCTAATTGGTATCTAAGGCCACATTCGGTGAGCACTCCGGCAAAAATTGGCGCGTGAGTCATTGTTCATGATGAAATGACTGCGTTACCTTAACATTACTGTCCCAAAAATGTGATTTAATGACTTTAATGTCTTCTTGATAAGGATACCCACCCAACTTTTGGATTTAATAAAATCCTTCTCAATTCGTTATGAAAAATAAAATAAAGTGATTAAATCGAGTGGGAATTGTCCAAAATACCCTGAGAAACTAAGTCACATGTAACTCACGTACCGTTTTTTGCCGGAGTGCTTACCGAAGATGGCCTTAGGTACCAGTTTAGATGAAATCGAAAAGTTCAGGTACTGGTTGTGACAAAAATTGAAGTTCATGTACCATCGATAAGATAGAGGTAAAGTTCAGGTACCATTTTATATTCTTTTCCAAAAATAAACGATTCGTGATTTTCGAGCAAAGTCAGTTTCAACACCCTTTAAAAATCATGTCTTACCAATGGTGAAGTTTTGACACGGGCAAAGTTAAAAGAAAAATGGGGTTGGAAAGACATCACCAATGTTAAAAAAGGATTTTTAAAGATTTTCCAACTGACTTTGCTCGAACAGCTCGAGTCGTTTGTGAGTTACCATTTTTGAAAGTCGGAAAACTTAAAAAATCATAACTCACAAACGAGTCGGGTTTGTCGAGTAAAGTCAGTTGGCACACCTTTTAAAACTCATGTGTTACCTGTGGTGAAGTTTTGTTCAAACTGAAAGTCATTATACTAAGGGTAAAATCTCCAAATGGTACCCAAACTATCACGAAATGCACTTTTTGGTACCCACAAATGCTTAGGGAGTCTGGTGGTACCCAAACTATGTCTCCGTTAGCCTTATCAGTACCTCCGTCCAATTTTCCGTAACAAAAAAAAATAAAAAAATTCATCAAGTCATGCCAAAAACACAAAGAGTATGTGATTTTACCAAAGTGCCCATGACAAAAAAAGTGAAATGTTTTTGGTCTAACTTGATGAATTTTTTTTTTTTTGTAACGGAAAATTGGACGGAGGTACCATTTGGGGCTAACGGAGTGATAGTTTGTGTACCATTAGACTCCCTAAGCATTTGTGGGTACCAAAAAGTGCATTTCGTGATAGTTTGGGTACCATTTGGGGATTTTACCCTTATACTAATCAAAACCTCTAAGTTTTGGCTTTATAACGATGATTAATTGAGATAATAAACTAAACAAGAAGAACATTGCATGACCATATTCTAATTGCACTAATTCGTCTATAAAAATCGTTCTACAAACTTTTTTATTTTTATTTTTATTTTATTCTAAAAATTGGCCCTTGTACTTGGGATGTCTTTCTCCGGAAATTTTTTTTTTTCAATTTTCTTGGGCTGCTCTCAAAATTTTTTGTGACAATGTAAAAGATTTTGCGTACGTGACATGTTCACTATTAGTGAAATCAAAATAATTTTATTATATTTTAAATTATGATTTTCTAATTAGGTATCTCTTAAAGGCTAATTTTGTGCTTGAACTTTTAATTTATTTTCTTATGAGTTTTGTTTTCTTTACAAAATGGATAGTCTTAACTCAATAAAACAAAATCTTTGTTTTGGAAAAATAAAACAAAATATATTTAAAAAATCATTGAATGGAAACATTTGGATAGTCTTAAATCCATAAAAATAAAATATTAAAAAAACAATTGATTTAATTTGATAAGAAAAATAAAATTGAGTACAACCTTTACCGATGAATGATTCGTCGGTAAAAGTCATTCTTCAATATTATTTTTTTTCAAAACGTTAAAAAGATTTTTTTCAATTTTCTTAAACCTTTTATTTTCAATTTTTTTTTATAAACCTTGTTTAAGGATATTCAATATTGTGTGGCTTGTCAAACTATGAATCAAATTGATTATAAATTGGGATAAGGAAAATAAATCATACTAGAATATGGATTGTATTTAGAATATGATTCATTTTACAATAAAAATTGTATCTTGTATTCCTCTATAAATAGAGGCCCATATTCATCAATAATATATATTTTATTATAGAGCAATTCTCTTCTTCTTTATTTTCTGTCATTCTAAAATAAACCTTTTATTTTCTTATGAGTTTTGTTTTCATTACATAATAAATAGTCTTAACTTCATAAAACAAAACTTTTTTTTAATATATTTAAAAATAACATTGAATGAGAACCTTTGAAAAATGTTTGGATAGTCTTAACTCCATAAAAAGAAAATGTTAAAAAAATTAATTTTTAATTTGACCAAAATTTTAAATTTGAGTACAACTTTTACCAACGAATTGTGCGTCGGTAAAAGTTGTTCTTCAATTTTTTTTATTTTAATAATTCAAAATTTTAAAAAGATGGCACTAGGACTTGGATTGTTTTTCTCTCAGAGTGCATTTTTTTTCAGCAAAATGTTCCTCTCAATCACAAACACTATGAAATGCATAAACCAATTTGTAACCAACAAACCACAAAATATCACCATTTCCAAATGTCCGACTCCCAAACCATAAGATGTTTCAGATTATCAATAGTGGAGCTAGCCACTACAAAACCCAAAAAGCACCAAAAAACAATCCACTCAATCAAGACCTTGTTTTTCACTTTCTCATGCTTATCTCTACTTAAAATATTAAAAAAACAATTGATTTAATTTGTTAAGAAAAATAAAATTGAGTACAACCTTTACCGACGAATGATTCGTCGGTAAAAGTCGTTCTTCAATATTTATTTTTTTTCAAAACGTTAAAAAGATTTTTTTCAATTTTCTTAAACCTTTTATTTTCAAATTTTTTTATAAACCTTGTTTAAGGATATTCAATATTGTGTGCCTTGTCAAATTATGAATCAAATCAATTATAAATTGGGATAAGGAAAATAAATCATACTAGAATATGGATTGTATTTAGAATATGATTCCTTTTACAATAAAAATTGTATCTTGTATTCCTCTATAAATAGAGGCCCCTATTCATCAATAATATATATTTTATTATAGAGCAATTCTCTTCTTCTTTATTTTCTGTCATTCTAAAACAAACCTTTTATTTTCTTATGAGTTTTGTTTTCATTACATAATAAATAGTCTTAACTTCATAAAACAAAACTTTTGTTTTTGGCAAAAGTTGAAGGGAAAAATGCAGTTCAGAAGGAGGCATCTCGAGGTGCCCCAGACACTTCCAACGATGCCCATGCTAGTAAGGCTAACTAACGTTGCCCCGGCTAGCGAGCCTACTAATGATGCATGCCCATGCTAGTGAGGGTAACATTGCATATGCCCATGCTAAGGATGCCTACAACGCCCATGCAATTTTTCAAAGTCGAAAAACTAGAAAATTCATAAAAAATAAACGATTCGAGATTTTCGAGTTCTGTCAATTGGAACACCTTTTAAAAAATATGTTTTACCAATGGTGAATTTTTGACAAATTTTTATTTTTTTTGCCGAAACCATGGTTTTTCACCCAAAACCGTGAGTAACACACGATTTTTGGGCCAAAATCGTGTGTTCTAATTTTGACACTAAAATCTTTTCACACTCAAATCATGATTTTTAAGCACTTTTCGAGTTGACAGAATGCAAAAATATCGACTCGTTTATTTTTTACGAATTTACAAAGTCGGAAAATTAGAAAATTCATAAAAAATAAAAGATTAGAGATTTTCGAGTTCTGTCAATTGAAACACCTTTTAAAATATATGTATTACCAATGGTGAATTTTTGTGAATTTTTGGCAAGGTTAATTTGGCACGTTTGGAGGTGCCATAGCATGCCAAAACGTGCCAAACTTTGCCAACCCCATTTTCTCTTCACTTTTGCCGATTTCAAAACTTCACCAATGGTAAAACATAATTTATAAAAGGTGTTCCAATTGACTTTGCTTGAAAATCTTGAATCGTTTATTTTTTATGAATTTTTTAGTTTACCGACTTTGAAAAATCATAAAAAATAAACGAGTCGATATTTTTTCGTTCCGTCAATTCAAGAAGTCCTTAAAAATCATAATTTGAGTGTGAGAAGATTTTGGTACGAAAATAAGAACATGCGATTTTGGCAAAAAAATCGTATGCTATACAGTTTTGGGTGAAAAACCATGATTTTGAAAAGAAAAAAAATTGAGAAAAAAAATTGGGTTAGAATTAACGGTCTTAAAACATCGTTCTTGGGTGAAACCTCATGGTGGGACCGCCAAAATTATACGGTAGTCTCGCTAGCATGGGTACGGTCATGTGCATCGTTAGTCTCGCTAGCATTGGCATGTTAGCCTAGCTAGCATGGGCGTGGGCATCGTTAGCCTCGCTAGCATTGGCATGTTACCCTCGCATAGCAGGCCTCCTGTAGCCTCGCATGGCTGGCCTCCTCTTGCCTCGCTTGGCTGGCTCTATTGGCCTCGCATAGCTGGCCTCTTGTACCCTCGCTTGGCTGGTCTCCTTTGGCCTCGCATGGTTGGCCTCCTCTGGCGTCGCTTGGCTGGCCTCCGTTGGCCTCGCATGGCTGGCCTCCTGTGGCCTCTCTTGCCTGGCCTCCTGTGGCCTCGCTTGCCTGGCCTCCTTTAGCCTCACATGGCTGGCCTCTTGTGGCCTCGCTTGGTTGACCTCTGTTGGCTTCGCTTGGCTGGCCTCCTTTGGCCTTGCATGGCTGGCCTCCACTAGCCTCGCATGGCTGGCCTCCTGTGGCCTCGCTTGGCTGGCCTCCTTTGGCCTCGGATGGCTGGCCTCCCATGGCTGGCCTCCGTTGGCCTCCCATGGCTGGCCATCTTTGACCTCGCCCTCGTGGCCTCTATTGGCCTCGGTTGGTTGGACATTTGGCTTCGATTGGCTGGTCTCCCTTGGCCTCGCCTGGCCGGCCACGCTTGGCCTGGCTTGGTTTACCACGTTTGGCCGGCCTTTTGTGGCCTCGATTGGCTGGTCTGTTGTTGTCTCGCATGGCTGGCCTCCTCTGGCCTCGCTTAGGTGACATCCTTAGGCCTCACTTGGTTAGGCATTGTTTTTCTTCAAATTTGGCCGTGCCAAAATTTCACCATTGGTAAAAAAATGATTTTCAAAAGGTGTTCCAATTGACGGAACTCGAAAATCTCCACCGGTTTATTTTTGTTAAGTTTTCTAGTTTTCCGAATTTGAAAAATCGCAAAAAATAAACGAATCGAAATTTTTGCGTTCCGTAAGTTCGAGAAGTTTTTAAAGATTACGATTTAAAAATTACAAAATTTTTGCGTTCCGTAGGTTCGAGAAGTCCTTGCTTGGCCGGCCTCACTTGGCCTTGGTTGGCTTCGCTTGGCCTCCCTTGGCCTTGCTTGGCTGGCTTCCCTTGGTTGGCCTCTATTGGCCTCGCTTGGCTGGCCTCCAAAGCTTGGCTTGCCAAAGATGAAGATATATTTGCCTGGAGAACTTTGCGGCCAAGAAGATGAAAGGACTTGCGAAGAGTAATCGGGTCGGGCAAGGGCTTGGCACAGACGGATTTGAGATCCGTGTTGGTGAGCTCCGATTCCACTAAATTCACCACCGTAAGCGTGTCGTCGACCAAAGCAGAGTGGATCAGGATCATCGCCTTCACTTGCTCCAAGTCGCCGAAGCACCATCCTCGGCTTCTTAGGGTTTCGATTGCATCGTCCGAAGAAGCACCAGAGCTTTCCTCCATTTTTTTAGCACCTGTTTGGGTGGCGTTTAATTTTGGTTTTTGTTTTTTGTTTCTTCATTCTACTTATGCGACGGAGCAAATATGGATTTGGTAAATGGTAGCTTAGCATAAAACTAAAACGACAACGGTCCTAAAAGCGTAAGTTGGGCCAGGTGCGCTCATGGATCGGCCCATAATATTGGATAGCAATCATTTAAGGGTCATATCTGGCTCAAATTTAAGGCCTAGAAATGGCATAAACTATTTATATGGAATCCCAGTGATCAAATTGGAAGTAGATGGAGGCAGATATGTTGTGGAATTCAAGTACTTTCTTGAATTGATTATGACTTGTACATTAAAAAATGGTGATACTATCATATGGGTTGCTTGTTAAATATACCGGCCAGTTCAGTTCATGGTATATAAGCCGCGGCATGAAGGACATGTGTGAACTACTCTTACCAACCATGCCAGTAGACTTTTTTCTTGTTCAACTAATTTTACTACAAGTTTTGCTAATCAGTAGACAATGGTTAAGATGGATTGCGAGTTAAATCTAGCTATCTTGTGAAATTTGGACAAACACATATATATATATAAATCGGGAGGTCATTTGTGATGAATATATCATAAGACATGTAGATTATGACTGAAAAAATAGGGCTGTTCGAACGGTGTTATTTTGTGAAGTTTGCACTTTGATGGGCGAGCACCCATCCTAACTAAAATGCAACTGTGTATGTATGTTGATATATATATATATATATAACAACTGCAGTTCAATGTAGCAATGTCTAACCAGCAGGGACGTGAAAATGAGAAAATGAAGTTCAACAACTCACTCACACAACGTACTACACAAGTGACACAAGTCACATCTTGATTTCAATCAAGTATCGATCATTTATTAATTTTTGATAATATATATCCTCCAAGTAGCTAGCTATATATAGCTGTTCACGGGCTCAAATTTTTTGTGTTATAAGTAACTCTTTTCTTTCTAAAAAGGCCGGCAATGTAGTATATACATATCGTCACTTCAAGAAGTATATATACAACGAATTAATTGCAATAAGCAAAGTGTATACATGCCGATAGAGATGGCCGGAGCTAGCTAGCTGGCCAATGACTCCATCTGTTTCTTAACTGTACTCCATGAAAACTTGTTTGCCATATAATTTGTTCCCCCGGCCGGAGTCAATACCATTGACATTTCAGACCATTTTTCCTTGAAATTGTTCTGCACATCGATCATAAACCCACAAAACAAAGCAATAAATTCCACCACCGAATAGTTGGATCACATAGTAATTGGATTTTTTTTCTTGAAAATCACATGGCCGGGTTTCTTTCTTTTTTTCTTCACTGATTAATACATATATGTATATAATTGATCCTTTATTTTGGTGTATAATATATATGCCGTAGTCAGTGCTAGGGTTACATATATCAATGCATGCGGGGCCTCATGCATTTAGTTACCATTAATATCCCAACGCCTTGCCAACTAGAAGTAGCTACCTAGCTGCGAAAGAATAACATGCAGTTGGCAGCTGGAATTAACCAAAATATTTCAAAGTTACTAGTTGAGATGACATTTAATTAAATCAATGAGTTAATTAATGGCCCCCTTTTTCTATATAACTCTCTCCTGCTTTCCCATATTGAATTGAAATTCTATAGTTTGATCTACAACAGACTTTCCTTGAATGAGAAGCTAGCGAGCTACCACATTCCTTGCTTAATTATATCATGTACATGGAAAACCACTTATATATATATATATATATCCCATTTTAGAATACATATATATTAAGGCCATGTATATCATATAAATATTTGGTCGAAGTAGTTAGCAGTACTAATCTTGATTATTTGTGTATCATTTGCTATATATATATATATATATATATATATATATATATATTTGACGTGCATGCAGTGGAAAGCTATAGTTAGTTGCACTACCTGATTCTTACGGCTGACTGTACGTTTGAAAATGCATGACAGCTCTGGACGGGTTTGGAATTTGAGAACGCCTACTACTTAAATCATATCATATTATATAATGCTTTATTTATGAAGTTTAGGTCGAAACTCTTGGGTGTTCATAAAAAAGTTTGTTTATCCATCACTGTACGTTCTTAGTGCGAGTAACGTGAGCCAAAAGTAAACTTTTTTCCATCTCTTAGCGGAGAAATTCGTCACATTTTTCGGGTTAAAATGTGATCTTTTTTCCTATAATTTAGACTTTTCCCCCTGCCCGCCCGCCGTTTTTGAACTTTACCGTTACAAAAAAAAAACAGTAACCCACCTTCCCCGCCGTTTCATTCAAAAATTCCCATGTAAATCCCCACGTTAGGCGCTGGGTGGCGCCAACACACGCGCCAATTCCATCCACCGATGAAAGAGACGTTTCATTGGCAGAGCGAATGGAGAACCGGAGTCATCGAGCGAGTGTGGGTTATAAAGACTCCTCGTGCCTTTTCTATCTTTCCCGCGGCTATTAAATGAGCCTCTCTGTTTTCTCTGTCCCTGCATAAACTGTGAAACACTTTAACGTGCTCAATGGATAGATATAGTGAGAGAGAGAAGGAAGCCAAAGACCATTTAGAGAGAGAAAGAAGAGCTATTAAATACAGAGCCCAACCACCATTTTGATCTATCAGAGACATTGGTCTATCTCACATTCAACCCCTACGTACATTTCTCTTTCTCTCTCTCACTCTTAGCCAAACATACGTACACTATGACGGTCTGAGTCTCTAGATCCAATACTAATAATAATGTGGAACTCGGCGGAGAACGCGTTCGCAAGGACGGCGTCGTTTAGGGAGGAAGGGGAGGACGAGGAGGCGCTGCGGTGGGCCGCGCTGGAGAGGCTGCCCACCTACACCCGCGTCCGACGTGGCATTTTCAAGAACATGGTCGGCGACACCAAGGAGATCGACGTCAGCGAGCTCCAGGCTCAGGAACAGAAGGTCTTGCTCGACCGCCTTGTTAACTCCGCCGACCACGACCCCGAGCTTTTCTTCGAGCGAATGCGACTCAGATTCAACGCGTAATCGTCTCCAATTTGTTGATTAGCCACGTGGCTCTGTTCGGTTGCTGAGAAACTCTGAAAAAGAATGAAGATTTAGCATTTGGTTCATCAATTTTGCTATATGCGAGTTCTCAAGTCTCTGCTTTCACTGTTTCTCAGCAACCAACGGATTTTTTTTATTTTTAAAATTGTGTTTTTATTTGGTGCTTTTAGTTCTAAAAAATGGGATCAAAATTCGGCTGTACAGAGTAGATTTGGAGTTTCCGAAGATCGAGGTTCGGTTTCAGAACTTGAAAGTTGAAGCTTTCGTCCATGTGGGAAGCAGAGCACTGCCAACTATTCCGAATTTCGTTTTCAATATGACCGAGGTATACTTCTTCTTTCAATTTCTCGTGTAATTTCCATCACTATACGTACAGCCGTTGGATTATATATGCTGAAAAGATTAATTTTTTTTGTAATCTTCTGGATGTCATTTCAGGCCCTTTTAAGGCAATTAAGGCTATACAGGACCAAGAGAAGCAAATTAACGATCTTAGACAACATTAGCGGAATTATAAGACCTTCGAGGTACAAAATTAACTAACCTTCAATCAGTAATTAGTTGCTGTAACTTTTGTGTGTAATAATTAAGCTGTCCTTGGTGCTGTCTTCTAGATTGACGTTGCTATTGGGTCCACCAAGCTCCGGCAAGACGACGCTACTATTGGCCCTCGCCGGACGCCTTGGAACTGGTCTTCAGGTATTCCATTAAGAAGAATCATAAATTCATGATGATGGCTGGTTTTGTAACTTCAGCTTCAATTAGTACTCATTTGTTGTTTGATCACATTGAAGATGTCAGGTAGCACCACATACAATGGCCATGGCTTGAACGAGTTCGTGCCGCAGCGGACCTCGGCTTATGTCAGTCAACAGGACTGGCATGCGGCGGAGATGACTGTGAGGGAGACTCTCGAGTTTGGAGGACGGTGTCAAGGTGTTGGATTTAAGTATGGTAAGCTTTGGGAAACGGCCACTAATTATTTGTTCACGCTTTGTGTTTGATGATCGAAATGCTTAATTACATGAGTGCTTGTGGCAGATATGCTAGTGGAACTTGCAAGAAGAGAAAAGATTGCGGGGATAAAACCCGATGGTGATCTCGATATATTCATGAAGGTACTTGTTCTAATTGCTAGCTAGAGATTGATGTTGATTCCTTTGAATATGTACGTAGTGATTGCTGACGTCATGATAATTTCCAGTCATTAGCTCTTGGAGGGCAGGAGACGAGCCTTGTGGTAGAGTACATCATGAAGGTATTTGCTCGATGCTGATTACTCCTAAGTTTAGTTTTAGACTCTCTTTTAAGTACTAAAATATTTCTGACAAAGATTTTAGGGTTGGACATATGCGCTGATACATTGGTAGGAGATGAAATGCTTAAGGGGATCTCAGGGGGCCAAAAGAAGAGGCTCACTTCAGGTGCACATATATATATACTTGGTGTTTTAATTTATTTTGCATGGGTGCTATTTCTTTTGTACTAGTAAAGGCAAATTAAGCTGTTTGCTGATAAGGCAACTATGCGATTTTCAGGTGAATTACTAATAGGTCCAGCTAGAGTGTTGTTTATGGATGAGATATCAACTGGGCTCGATAGTTCCACTACTTATCAAATCATCAAATATCTTAGGCATTCAACTCGTGCACTTGATGCAACCACTGTCATCTCTCTGCTTCAACCTGCTCCAGAGACCTATGAGTTGTTTGATGATGTTATACTTTTGTGTGAGGGCCAAATTGTGTTTCAGGGACCCCGTGAAGCTGCTCTTGATTTCTTTTCATACATGGGATTTAGTTGCCCCCAGCGAAAGAATGTGGCCGACTTCTTGCAAGAAGTAAGTAGTGAAGTGCTTGAGTTTTACAATTTTTGTTCTCTTTCATGGAATCCTTTTTTTTTTTGGTCAACTTTCATGGAATCTTTGATATATTGTGTTTTTTTTCCCCCTCCCTTGTACACAGGTTATATCAAAGAAGGACCAAGAGCAGTACTGGTCCAATCCTGATCTCCCGTACCGCTATATACCACCGGGAAAGTTTGTTGAAGCTTTTCCTTCATTTCGAGATGGGAAGAATTTGTCTGAAGAGTTGAAAGATCCTTTTGATAAACGCTATAACCACCCTGCAGCTTTGGCAACTTCTCTCTATGGCATGACGAGGCATGACCTTCTCAAGACAAGCTTTAACTGGCAAGTGCTACTGATGAAGCGAAATGCATTTATTTATATTTTCAAATTCGTTCAGGTAATTGTTCCATTATTTGTTTTTCCAAAGGGCAATAGTATGCCAGCTTAATCATTTGAAAGATGAAACTGTTAAATGTTATCTGTTGCTGATTTTACAAGTACTATGTTCTGTCTTCCAGCTTCTTTTTGTTGCTTTGGTCACAATGAGTGTCTTTTGCCGGACAAAAATGCACCATAATACAATTGATGATGGAGGCTTATATCTCGGGGCACTATACTTTTCCATGGTTATTATTCTTTTTAATGGCTTTATGGAGGTGCCAATGTTGGTGGCCAAGCTTCCAGTGCTTTACAAGCATAGGGACTTACACTTCTACCCAAGTTGGGTCTATACTCTGCCTTCCTGGGTCTTGAGTATTCCAAATTCACTCATAGAGTCTGGATTTTGGGTGGCAGTCACATACTATGTCATTGGATTTGATCCTGCAATTTCTAGGTAATACATATGTTTCCTTGGTACTTAATTGGCATGAATTGTGAAAGTTAGCAATGGGATGAGATTCTTAGGTTACTTGTTGAATCTACAGATTTTTTGGGCAGTTCTTGGTATATTTCCTTCTGCACCAGATGTCCACAGCTCTCTTCCGTCTTATGGGATCCTTGGGTCGAAATATGATAGTTGCCAACACCTTTGGATCTTTTGCTATGTTGGTTGTAATGGCTCTCGGAGGATACATCATCTCTAAAGGTAAAACTAGCAATTTGCCAATTTCTGTGTTTCCGATTTGATCTCATACTTTAATTCATTTCTTTATTCAATTGTGACAGACCGTATACCAAAATGGTGGATTTGGGGTTTCTGGTTTTCTCCTTTGATGTATGCTCAAAATGCAGCTTCTGTAAATGAATTCCTTGGACACTCCTGGGATAAGGTAACTTTCCAATTCATTTATCTGTTCAAAATAGTAATTATAAACATATTTTGCTAGTCATGGTAGGGTGATGGTGGCTTTGTACTGGTAGAAAATACCCAAAATTTATATTTGAGAGTTACAATGCCTGTCATGACAAAAATGGATAGGTTATCCTTTCATTGCATTTTGTTTTCCTTATATGAGTTTTCAACCAAACCATTGCCATCCTCTGTCATGCATAATATTAAATTAGAAGGAAATATTTTACTAAATTGTGATTAGTTTTGCTTCATCGCATTAACTTTTAACAAAATTGGAATTGCATAGGCAAGAGGCAATATGAATATTCGCTTCACTTTATCTATCTGAGTTAGTTTCTAAGAGCCTGTTTAGAACCTTATAAATATTTATTTCTTATGTTATTTATGTCCAAAAAAATGTAGAGCATGGGGAACGAGACCAGCGTTTCATTAGGTCAGGCATTACTAAAAGCACGCAGTCTGTATTCAGAGAGATACTGGTATTGGATTGGTGCTGGTGCTTTGCTTGGATATACAGTTTTATTCAATTTTCTATTCACATTCTTCCTGGCTTACCTTAACCGTAAGTAATTTCTGCTCATATATGCAACCTAATCTTCATTTCTGGTGCTGCATATAGCCAAACAAATTTAGTAAAGAAAGAAACCTAATAAAATTTATGTTCAACATATACTACAGCCTTGGGGAAGCAACAAGCTGTAGTCTCTAAGGAAGAGCTGGAAGAGCGAGAAAAGAGAAGAAAAGGAGAAAGTGTTGTTATTGAGCTGAGACAGTACTTGAAGCATTCAGAGTCACTCAATGGTGTGTAAAATAATTTGAAGATTGGGTTTGTTTTTTAACAGTTCTCTTCAGTTAACCACACATTAATTAGTATTAGTTTCCTCATTCTTGGTCATCTTCTAAGCAGGAAAATACTTTAAGCAGAGAGGAATGGTGCTCCCATTTCAACCACTTTCCATGTCTTTCAGCAATATCAATTACTACGTTGACGTCCCTCTGGTGAGTGTTTAACACTATTCGTTTGCACCATCTATTCTCGGAAACATGTTGACTATATCTTTTCTGATCCAAGTACAACCGCAGGAATTGAAGCAGCAGGGAATTCAAGAAGAGAGATTGCAGCTGTTGGTTGACGTCACTGGAGCATTCAGGCCAGGGGTGCTTACAGCATTGGTTGGAGTAAGCGGTGCTGGAAAAACCACCCTCATGGACGTATTAGCTGGTCGAAAAACTGGTGGGGTCATAGAAGGGAGCATTCATATATCTGGTTATCCGAAAAGACAAGAAACTTTTGCAAGAATTTCAGGTTACTGTGAGCAATCTGATATTCATTCCCCCTGCTTGACTGTCCTTGAATCGCTTCTGTTTTCTGTTTGGCTTCGCTTGCCATCAGATGTTGACTTGGATACACAGAAGGTATTCACATTTAGTGCTTTACTGTACGTATTTGTATTTCTTCATCATAAGATCATTCCATCATCTAAAAGATTTTTTATTTTTAAAATCAGGCTTTTGTAGAGGAGGTGATGGAACTTGTGGAGCTCACTCCATTAAGTGGGGCATTGGTTGGTCTACCGGGAGTGGATGGATTGTCAACAGAACAACGAAAAAGGCTAACAATAGCTGTCGAGCTGGTCGCTAATCCATCTGTAGTATTCATGGATGAACCCACATCTGGGTTAGATGCACGGTCTGCAGCCATTGTGATGAGGACTGTGAGGAATATAGTCAATACTGGACGTACTATAGTGTGCACAATTCACCAGCCTAGCATAGACATTTTTGAATCCTTTGATGAGGTATTCACTCTTTGTCTTTGTGTACGTGTTTTGTTGTTATGGCTACTACAGTTTCCTTTCTGACAAATATCGATCAGTTCCTTACGGAGTGTAACAACTTCTTTGATATGCATGTCATCGATCTAAGCATTTCTCTAGCTATTGCTTTAATATCTTGATTGATCCTCCTATAATCTCATTTGTCATTGCAGCTTCTGTTTTTGAAGCGTGGAGGACAGCTCATATATGCTGGTCCACTTGGACCCAAGTCTTGTGAACTCATCAAGTACTTTGAGGTCAGATAGATCATGCATGCCAGTATTTATGGTAGAATATGTGCTTTCAGGTGTTTAATGGCTATCAAAGTGACTTAGGCTTATCTATATCTGCAGGCAGTTGAAGGAGTGCAAAAGATCAGGCCCGGATATAATCCTGCTGCATGGATGCTTGATGTTACTTCTTCAACTGAAGAAAGCCGTCTGGGGGTGGATTTCGCAGAAATTTACAGAAAATCAAATTTGTTTCAGTACGAACTCCAAGACTCCATGAATTTTAGCTGGGTTGCTTTTATCTGCTTGTTCGATCATCTAACAATGCTGCCTTTCCTTTGTTTCAGACATAACAAAGACTTGGTTGAAAGCCTAAGCCAGCCAAGTACTAATTCCAAAGAACTAAACTTTCCAACCAAGTACTCTCAGACATCATTTGAACAATTTCTCACTTGTCTTTGGAAGCAAAATCTGTCTTATTGGCGAAACCCTCAGTACACTGCAGTTCGTTTCTTTTACACTGTCATCATCTCCTTGATGCTGGGAACAATTTGCTGGAGATTTGGGGCTAAACGGTTAATTTCTTCCCTGTTCTGTATCTTAATTTTGACTTTCTTGTACCTTTAAAATGGAACGTACTAATCATATATATCAACACCATTTTCTCCCATCACTGTTTACAGGGAGACCCAGCAGGACTTATTAAATGCCATGGGATCCTTGTATGCAGCAATCCTATTTAGTGGAATCACCAATGCCACTGCTGTTCAACCTGTTGTTTCTATAGAGAGATTTGTCTCGTATCGAGAGAGAGCTGCTGGGATGTACTCAGCTTTACCGTTTGCATTTGCTCAGGTGTTTACCTTCATCCACTTTGTTAATGCATAATACCTGGATTCCAAAAGGTCATATAATCAATATGTATCCATCTTTTGTGCAGGTTGCAATAGAGTTCCCGTATGTGTTTGCACAAGCGGTGATCTACTGCACAATTTTCTACTCCACTGCTGCATTTGAGTGGACTGTTTTGAAGTTTGTTTGGTACATATTCTACATGTATTTTACAATGCTATACTTCACCTTATACGGAATGATGACAACAGCCGTCACACCAAATCATAATGTAGCTGCCATAATTGCTGCTCCATTTTATATGCTATGGAATCTTTTCAGCGGCTTTATGATTCCTCACAAGGTAATCGACTGACCCTGCTTTCTTTCTTTGTGCTTTAAATTGGAATGTCGATCAATAACTTCGATCTTGACATATATGATGGTTAATTCAGAGAATCCCAATATGGTGGAGATGGTATTACTGGGCGAACCCTGTAGCCTGGAGTCTTTATGGCCTGTTTGTTTCGCAGTACGGTGACGATGATAGTCTTTTGAAGCTGGCAGATGGAACAAGTACAATGCCAGTAAGGCAGTTTCTCAAAGTTGGTTTTGGGTACAGGCATGATTTTCTGGGCGTAGCCGGAATTATGGTCGTCGGTTTCTGCATACTTTTCGCAATAATTTTTGCCTATGCAATAAAATCATTCAACTTCCAGAGGAGATAATGACAAGGATCATCTTTATTATACGTACGTAAGATTATTTCAGTTCTGGAATCATTGCATGCATGCAGGCATGACAATTAAGCATATCAGCTTAATTAATTCTTAGGAATTATCAGTGAAGTGTGTATACTACATGATTATATACAGAGAACAAATTATTTGTTGTTATAGAGTATGCAAATAACAGCTGGATCGAGGCTAGCTAGCTGGAAATTCTCCAATGTAAACGGTTTTCATGATTTGGTATTTGTACGTTGTTTTGTGTTGTAGAATATGAAATTTTTGTAAAGTTGGATATTTTTGGCATATCAACATTAATCCTTCTAAATTCTTAGTAATAATTTTTTATTTCCGAGCTATTCATTGGCCTTCTTGTCAGAATGTGGACTTTTCTAGTTTTCGGTTTACCTTTTTCCTAGACTCCTAATTCCTTTTCTCCATCGTATCTTTTGAACTGTGCCTCAAAATCTATTCCCTAAGAGTAAAAACAAAACTGGGGTCGGGAGATAGATTTTCGCGGTTGGGGATGTTTTAGGAAATTTTTTCAAAGAAAATTTACTTTTTTCTAGACTTGAAATTTAACCCTAGCTATCTTATAAAAAATGCCTTATTATAACATACATTTTTTCATAAAAATTCAGTAATTACATTTTTTTTATAGATTTTATGTGTAGTTGCTAAGGAACATATTACAACATCATGGGAACAATACGATCATTTTTTTTAG
Organism: Rubus parviflorus; assembly: GCA_029955375.1. Classification (NCBI taxonomy): domain Eukaryota; kingdom Viridiplantae; phylum Streptophyta; class Magnoliopsida; order Rosales; family Rosaceae; genus Rubus; species Rubus parviflorus. Next base: position 21,311,796 of record JARGGL010000004.1, read on the forward strand.
CACTAGAAATAAGTTTTTCCAATTTGTTTGTCCGAATCTTTTAAAAGTCACAAATGAAGAATATATAATGTGGTTGAGACTTGAGAGATAGATTTTTGGTGGTTGGGGAAGTTTTAGGGAATTTTTCAAAGAAAATTGACTTTTATCTAGACTTGAAATTTAACCCTATCTTATGAAAAATGTCTTATTATAACCCACATTTTTTTTAACAAAAATTCACTAATTATAATTTTTTAACAAATTAAAATTGAAACTCGGAATAAACTTCCAACAGTGAGATCATCCTTCCAATACATTAGATGAGTCCAAGGTTAATTGTGAAATGAAAATCAAAGGAACATAAATTTCTAGCACTAATTTGGCTATTTTGATCCATTTTGAATCATATATTTCCACTACTACAAAACATATATATGTTAGCAAAGCTGGATATTTTTGGCATGTGAACATTTCTTGTATATTCTTCGTACGTGATTTTTCTAATTTAAGTCACCTTGTTTGTCTTTGTTTTCAGTTTTCAACATGGGATCTTTCCTTCTTGTAGAAAATGTTAAAGTAAAAACGGATTGAGGATGGTTCCTACATGTACCAAAATCGAGTAACGTTTTGTGAGGCCACAAGAGTTTGGCTTCTTCTTCTTCTTTTTTGGACAATGCCACTAGAGTTTGGGTAGCTACTAGTCTTTTAGCCTCCATATAAGTAAGTGCAGTTACTCGATATGTGCATTGAAGGAACTATCCTGGCTCCCTTCATATTTCAACATTTTCTCTAAAGAGGGAATAACCCATGCAGATCGAAACAAGGCCGGTGACTGGCCGGTAAAAGAACTCGTTTTCCAATTACACAAGACACCGGCCTCATTAATTTCTGGAACCGACTTTCATGCACGTTTTGTGCAGCGTTACTTAATATCTAGCTAATACAGCAACGCACTTATAAAAACCAACAAAAATTAGCTGCTGCAACATTATTAGTCGATCAGCATTGTAGCTAAATCCCCAAACTTTAGTCATGGAGTCGCTCAAAACCAACACTAACCACAACCTCTCGCATATCGTCCCACTCGACTTCAACTCCGTTCTCACATTACCCGAGTCCCACACTTGGGCCTCCTCCACGGAACACCACCCGCTTACTGACTCCTCCGTGCCCGTCATAGACCTACTCGACCCGAATGCCGCCTGTCTAATACGGCGCGCCTCTGAGCAATGGGGTGTGTTCCAAGTCACCAACCACGGCATTCCCATCAAGTTAATGAAAGAAGCCGAGCTGCAAGCCCGTGGATTGTTCGACCTCCCTAGAGACCGAAAACTCCGGGCACTCCGATCGCAGGAGGGCTTAACCGGGTACGGGCGGGCTCGCATTTCCGCCAACTATTCAAAGCTCATGTGGTCGGAGGGTTTCACGATCATAGGGTCACCGCTTGAACATGCCACTCAACTTTGGCCAGATGACCACTCGGTCCAAACTCACTTCTGGTACGCACGCGCATGAAATGCATGACCTGCCTGTCAAGTTATCGTTTCTTACTTACTATTGACTTTTGACCGCCACGTCCTCAGGGTATATTAGTAATTAGATAATTCTTTTTTATCGTCAAGTCTGTTGTTTGCAGTAATGTAATGGAAGAGTACCAAAAGAAGATGACGGGCCTATGTGGAAAAATGATATGGCTGATGCTTGGATCATTGGGCTTAGACGATGAAGATGTTAAATGGCTGAAGGGGCCCAAAGAGAATTGCAGATATCACCCACAGGCCTTGCAATTGAACTCGTATCCGGTTTGTCCAGACCCGACCCGAGCCATGGGGCTAGCTCCTCACACAGACTCCTCATTGCTCACTCTGCTAAACCAAAGCAGCATAAGTGGCCTGCAAGTCCTCAAGGATGGGGTTGGCTGGTTGCCGGTGCACCCAACCGCCGGTGCACTCGTAGTCAATGTGGGTGATTTGATGAACATACTATCGAACGGACGCCTCAAGAGCACAATGCATCGTGCGGTTGTCAACAAGGTACATCACCGCATCTCAATCGCCTACTTCTATGGCCCACCGCATGACATGAAGATATCACCGTCGATGAAGTTGATCGACCGAGATCATCCTCCCTTGTATCGACCGGTAACTTGGAAGGAATACCTCAGTATCAAGGCAACACATTTTAACAGGGCACTTGAATCAATCAGGAATGACGTAGACCAAGCACCATACATATACTAGTATACATCTTTGAACTCATCTCATTTTTCTTTCCTTCGTCCACTTGTACATGGTAAACTTGAAGTGACTAATTAATTGGATAATGATAAACTCATAAGCACATAATGATAACTAATTAATCTCCATCTCATTTCCAAAAACACCATAAGCCCATAATAAATGAACGTCATACTGTTTGAGATTGTCCAACAAGAACGTCATGTTTCTGACATCACAGTGAGCTCTCTTCTATGGGTTAAACTGGGACTGGGTTAAGATCTATAAACCCTCTTATGTACTTACTATGACATAGTAACCCGATACTAACTAACAAAAGCATCTCGTCGCCGACTCTTTCAGGATGTGTGATGGAGATGGTATACCATTTTCAAGAGCAAAGGCTAAAACTAAATCACTTCCACAGCTTCACGCACTTATCATGGCTAACTGAAGCTACCATGCCAGTAGCATTTGATGCTGCCAAAGATGATACTAGCTTGTCATGCGCATGCAGGGTCATTGTCTTGTTCTCAGTCATGTTCCAAAGCTCCAATGTCTGGATAATCACAAATTCACAATAAGCAAAAAAACCAATTGGTAGTTTCAATAAGAGCCATCACATAACAATTATATCTTTAAAGTAAAATTACACTTTCCCAAAAAAAAAAACCAGCAACTTCTTCTAAGCTGCGTGCTTGCGTATGTGAATCAGAGCACAAGCCCCAACATATAAGTTAACTAATCTGACCAAAGTACTTGGTTAAATGAAATTGTGAGGGAAAGGTGGAGAGCAGTTATGACTCACCTCATAACAGCCAATTACCAACAATGATGGATAAGTGGGATGGAAGACGCATGTACGAAATTTGTTGCCAGAACAGCTTAACTCATAAATGCATTCTCCTTTGCTACTGGAGCCAACTGTCCAAACTCTCACCAAGTCGTCACTCACAGAGGCTAGATATTCACCAGAAGAATCCCAGCACACAGAATTGACAAGGGTTTTATGGCCCTAGATGACAATACCACAAAATAGAAATCAGAAAGCATTCACAGGGCATTTTTTTTATGAACTCAAGACTAAACAGAAGAGAGCTGCAGGTCCAGCTTTATGAATGGCATTAATTGCTTCAAGTCTTCAAATAAAAAAATGTAACAAATAACTGCATTCAAGCCAGAATGTGGATACCACTACTGCCCATTTGCGATTAAGTTAAAAATCAATACCAAGAATATTATTTAGTATTGGGAAGGTCACAACGAACCTGTAATTTAAGCGTGCAAACTTGGGTCTCTACATCAAGTATGGACACAAGACTATCTCCTGCAGCAGCAAGCATTCTTCCAAGACGAGGTTGAAACCTCATCTGAGTTGCACCACCCTGACAAAATAGGGAATAGATTATTGAAATACCAAAGGCTGACTAAACAAAGTACCAAATTCTTTTAATTCCTCATATAGTGGAGACAAATTAACACCATATGAAATACCTTGAAAACTCCAGCACAACTACCATTCTTGATACTCCAGTATCTTATCTCACTGTTGTTATCACAAGAGCACAGAAGATCCTCTTTAGTAGGGTGGAAGTCAAGTGACATAACAGTTGTAGAATGTCCCATAAAAGTACGAAGTGAATAGCCAGGCTGCACAATTTAAATTGCATTATTACATAGATTAAATAAGAATGGACAGTTCAGCAGTTAACAGAGTAGAGTAGGATAGTAGTAATGCATAGAAATGAAAAATATCCAAACAATCATTTGCCAGGTTTTCCAGATTTATATTGGTTGAGCCTGTATGCAATTTTGTGCACTACTTAACCAATTATAAAAAACTAGCAGTGACCATCTCTTTTATTTCAATTGAAGCAATGGATTGGCCACAAATTAAGAAACACTTGTCCCCTGTACTATTTCAAATGTATATATATACAAGCATAATGATAGCAATCACAAAAGGTTGATGAAGATATGCACTTGAAAAATAAATATTGCATCGAGAACATAATTTAAAACAAAAAAAACTATTGCATTGACCATGAAAATAAGAGAACATATTGACTAACATTATCAATATCCCAAACCCTGACAGTTTTGTCAGCGGAAGATGTAGCTAGCCTTGACATGCTAGGACTAAATCTAACATCCGTTATCCATTGAGAATGCTCTTCAAGCGTAGACTTTACAGAGAAGGACTCTGTACACCACAATACAGCCTGCACAATAAAATCATCGAGAAATAATTACTATTTTGTGTTTTCAGAAACATAAGATAAATTTATATAGTATCTGAACTTTTGCCATTCATATTTGCAATATTTTTTTTTCAAAAATTAAAAAAGATAGTATTTCTACTCAGTCATGCCCCCAGCCCTACATAAAAACTTCAGATGAACTAGTCCTCACCTTTCGGTCATGTCCACCAGTGGCAAGTGTTTTGCCATCTGCTGAGAAGTGACAGCATTCAACTTTACTTGTACTTGCAGGAATAACCCGGACTTCCGAAAAAGTGAAGCCTAGTTTCATTAAGAAAATGTTAAAGCATTCTGTTACGTTTCTAGCATAACATAAGCAAAGCCATACATCTTGTGACATATCAGTGCCAGATCAATACAAAAGTCAGCATTGATCGTACCTTTGCTGACATCTGAACACCGAGCAACTCTATCCCTTGGGTCAGCATCATCAGGTGATAAGAACGATTCAACATTATCCTCTAAAGATCCATCATCCACAAAACGGTCCATATCATTCTGCAATATACAACCCTAGTTACAGACTGCCAAATGAAGTGCCAAGAATAATACGTTGCAATGGACAGTCTGTACTTTCTCCCAAAGGGCATTAACAGGTTATATGAGGCAAGCCTAGCATTTTATACCTACTACAAGTGACATGGTGGGATACAACTCAAGACCAAGCAATAGGGAGAAAATTAGAAATGTGGTTAACATTTCTCCATCCAATATATTAACCACATTTCATCAGTACCTAAACCCAATGTGGTCCATGCCAATTAATTTTACTAAGCAGAGAAGGGACATAATAAGAAAATAAGGAAACATTTCAACTTTCTGACCACTTAAGGAGATATCCTCTATTCTCTTCTTTCTCAGTTATTACACAATCTTTTGGATCAAAAAATTAGATAGGAAAACAACAGGGAAAAAATTTAAGATGACACATATAAAAGTGATGCACTTGTTTAAGAAAGTGAAGACTTTCAGATAGCGACTCCAAATTAAGTCACCCAAAATGCAATTAATGCAAACAAGTTACGAAACAATGACTAGCTTCTGACCAATTTATTTGGTACTGAGGCAACTGAGCCTAGACCATCCGAACCAAACATAAGTAGAGACTTTGAGGAACCGCCATTATGGGCCAAAGTTGGCATAGACATCGCATCTCCTGCTGTGTGAGTAGAAGGTGTTGAAGGTGAACTAGGGGATGGTCCCGTGGTATTAGCAGTCCCTGAACTATTGGCAGGACCCGAAGATGACACCGGCTGCTTCCTCTTTCGCCCCATTTGATTCTTTGGAGCCTTTAAAAAACAAGGAAAAGTAAATGAGAAAACCAGCAGTGATCAATCAAATCCAAAGCAATAAATACAGACTAAAAACAATTTACTCAGGCAATATGATGAACTTCTAATTATTAGTAAAATACAATTCATTTAGAATAGATAGGTAAAAGCATGTAAAAGATGAAATATCATATGGAATTGCTATGAAAAACGAAGGTATCAGTAGTTTAGCATTCATAAAAAAATGTAGCACATGTAGATAATTTGCAGACATTTTTTCTGGAAAGCTCAAGTTGAAGAAAAGGAAAGAGACAGATTATAAAAAGGATCTATAGCTATATAAAATAAAAGTCCAATAGCCCGTAATGGCAAACCTGATCATTGCCTTGAAAAGAGTTAGACATGCTACCACCAGCTGTAATGCTGCCAGCACCAATGATCTTTTCTTGCTGCTGGAGGTGTTGGTTTGAACTCTGAGGGTGCTGACTTGAAAACGGATGCTGTGAATACTGTTGCTGTTGGTGTTGATTGTTGTTTTGCATCTGCTGTTGCTGTACCTGGTAAGTTGGTTATTGATATAAGCAAATATATTCAGATAGCTTAAAATTCACAAGGTATAATGATAATAACTACAATGATGAGGTTTTTCAAATCCAGATGCATAAATAATACCTTCATTAGCATATCTGCATCTGCACCAGGCAATACAGGGCAACCAACTTGCACTGGCGATCCAACGTTAGACACATCAACATTAGGTAAATTCCTATTGAGAAGCATTGTCAGCCTTCTTGTTTCCAAGTCATTGGCAGATGGGGAAGCTAAATTTTGTTGTGCCTGAAGTATTAGTTGCTGCTGGAGCTGAAATTGATTAAAGGGCTGAGAGGACTGCATCATAGAATTTTGCTGCTGAAGAATCCCAGGTCGAACCTAAAACAAATGGTGAAATATTATTAGAAAATAAGACCTGAACTGACAAATGCGCAAATACAGATCGGTCTATCCAGTTTCATAGTAGTTATCAACAAATGATCTGCATTTCTAAGGCGCAAAAGCTTTGCCTAAGAGTCCTGATTATCTTTTTATGAGTCATGCAAATGGAACGTACCAGCAAATAATGCTTCGAACGCTTATTAATACTACCAACTTCAAGGCGACATATTTACCTAAAAGTTTTCAACTTTCTATTAGCAATAAAAGAGACATTCATATACAACCAGACTTCTCTAGTAAGTCATAAACCCTTGCTTAACACAGAAAACATGTCTCTGTAGTGGTGTAAACAAAGACTAAATGTAGAAAGACAGGAACAGATAAAAATATTTGCCATTCCAAAAAGAAATATTAATTGTTAACATTTGGGCATATAGTTTCCTAATATATTTCCTCTCAAATGTCAGCCCTTAGGCACTCTATTCTCTTTTAATTGAGGTAGCTCCTGACCACAAAATACCCTAGAGACCAATATTAGAACAACCAAAAACTTGAAATACAACAAAAAAGATGGATATATAACAATCAAAATTGAGGGAAAATGCCAAAAATAATATCAGCACTGAGACCTACCGTTAAAGGCCACCCCTTCAGAGTCAAATTGTTACTGCCTTCATTTGATCCTAACATGAACAAATGAATGCATTGGTAAACTGAAGAATTATTATCTCAAACTTAAAATCTAATCAGATTCCAAAACAGAAAATTTGATAATAGATTACATGTCATGTGAGTGAAATTGCAACAAATCTTCATCAAGCCATAGAACTACGGGATATACGTGATTCAAAATTTCAAACAGTATTCACAACTATTATATTCACATAGAATTCAAAATTATTACAGCACTCTTTCTTGTCCAAAAAGTAAAGGAAAAAAAATCATTGTAAGAGACTTTCTTTAAAGATTCAAAAATCATTTTATTGTTTGTCGCATCATATATCTTCAAATTTCTGAAATTAAAATTATGCGTCATATAAGAGCCTGTCTGCTGATATTCTATGACTCCACGTGGTTGGCACCCATAATTGAGTAGATAGATATTCCATATGATACTGTTAAAGGATAAGGCGTCTTAACCAGAATACATAGTGCCCAAATAAATCCAAAGAGCTATCAAACACAAGGAATTCTACTAGTTGATTACACTACTCAAGTTTCATATCCAAATCAAATCCAGTTATTCCCAGTAGAGAAAACATATAAATCAATACCATGAACACCCATCAATGATCCTTCTGGACCAGCAGCTCTGGGGTTCATCATCTCACTCTTTATGTCCTGTTTCACCATGCAAAACGGACCCAAATAATAAAACTAGAATTGTGAGGATAAAAACGAAGTAAGAAATAGACTCAACAACGATAATTACCTGCATCAATCCAGGAAGTTGCTGACTTCGATTGTGAGCTTGTTGAAGATTCCCCAACATACCTCCAGGTGTACCATGCAGCATTTGACTGTAAGGAAGGAGTTCAACCACTTTCATTTCGTCTTAAACATCAATTGCATGCAAAGAGCATGTGTTACACTATAAAACTGAGTCATGACAGATATGGAATCTTCAAGAGAAATACCTCGGAGACTGGCCACCAGCTGTGGCTACTTTTACCAATGATGCACGATTTGAATCCACAAGCTGACTCATACTGTCACCCAACCTTTGCTGCATGGTGAAAGTATCGTCACTTGATGAAAGTTATTTATGATAAAAAGAAAGTCACTCTGAATCTAGGCAAAACTTATTACCTTTATAGCTGCGTCATCCAAAGCATCCCTCTGTATGGGAGGCTTCAATCTGTCCTCATACATTTTTGTTGCCATGGCATTTGCAGTCGCAGAGTTCTGCCTTGAAAGAGGATCAGTGCCAACAAGCCCATTGGAAGTTCCATTAAGAAGTTGGGTCCCATCTCGACGTTGTTGTTGGTGCTGTTGGTGCTGTTGTTGCTGTTGCTGCTGTTGCTGCTGCTGCTGCTGCTGTTGTTGTTGTTGCTGCTGCTGCTGAGCAGCATGTCTTTGTAACAGATGCTGCATTTGCATTTGCTGATGCTGAGGCTTCTGCTGCAACTCCCGAGCCTTGTTCACTTGAGTCTAACAAACCAAACAAACATTGAAATTACTAGAAAAAGAGAAGGCCAAAAATTGTCATCAATGTTATGAATGCAACAAAGGTGTTAGATCTCCATAATTGCGTCAAAAATTCATCAGTGGCATAAGTTTCATTCGTTATAATCCTTCAAGAAAGTTCTCCCAAAAGAGTGCAAGATTCAAGTTGCACGGAATAAAAGATGAAACAGTTTTAACCTCCAACCCCTCAAAAACAAAAAGTAAAAAATAAACCCACAAACAAAATTAGAAAGTAAATATGAACTATTAAAAACTATAATACACACCTCAATATAAGATGCAGCTGCTTCGGAGTGCTTTTCATTCGTCCTAGCAATAAATATGTCCCAAAAGACGGACCACCACTCGAAAAGAAAGCCACCAGGTGCATCAATAGCTGGTATAAACGTAA